>CM060932.1:931114585-941114585 GCA_030765085.1 Allium cepa
GAGGCCTTTGGTGTTCCTTCCAGTCAAGAATTGGGGCCTCACAATCACTAGCCAATATTTCTCTCATTCTCATGCCTTTCTTTGTTCATGATTCGATATTCCGGTGTCCTAGGCATAGAGGAACCACACCAATCCATCCCGAACTTGGTGGTTAAACTCTATTGCGGTGACGATACTGTAGGGGAGGTCCTACGGAAAAATAGCTCGACGCCAGAATGATAAAAAGCTTAACACCTCTTATTTTACTGAAAAAATGCAAAGGTCCTCTTATTCAAAACCTCAATTATGATATCTCTTCCCTCCCCCTTCACACCTCAAAACGCACTGTTCTTATAGAGAGAAACACACTTTCACATCTTCTTAACCCGAAACGAAATGGTTGAGGAGAGGTTCCTTTTTGAGGGTACTCCCGGGAACAGATCCAGTAGAGACGGGGTGGGGCCTGTAGCTCAGAGGATTAGAGCACGTGGCTACGAACCACGGTGTCGGGGGTTCGAATCCCTCCTCGCCCACAACCGGCCCAAAAGGGAAGGACCTTTCCCTCTCGGGGGGGAGGGGGGTAAGAAAATCATGATCGGGATGGCGGACGCAAAGCTATTGAACTTGGGTATGGTCTTTTGTCGAAATGGAATGGCCTTACTTTTTATTTATTTTATCATGAAGGCTTTTTAATTACATATAGTAACCATACTTGAATTAGCATATTTGTGTTTTACTCCCCGTACCTCTTCCTCAGCCAGGCTTGGGCAGAATAGCAGAGCAAGTACAAGTATTAGTAGCATAGCAAAAATGCATTCCTCGTCATTAATATGTTTGCTCGCGTTAATTGTGGCCTATCGGGAGAATCGATGACTGCATTTTTGACGCACTGCTAGTACATCATCTGGGAATTCTTAATTGGCTAGTTATAAATAGACACAGGGCTATTTACAAGGGATTACCTCGGATCTACGCCGAGGTATTGACAGTGATTCTCAAATATTGTAAAACAGAATGTGATACGATGAGATAGAATGCAATAGAAACAAAGACAGGGAACGGGTTACCTACCCCTAATGGTCAAAGCGAGCCCTTTCATTCAATTCTTCATTCTTTAATGAAATTAAAAATCAATCAAATCTCCCCAAGTAGGATTCGAACCTACGACCAATCGGTTAACAGCCGACCGCTCTACCACTGAGCTACTGAGGAACAATGGGAGATTCGACCTCATAGAGTTCAACTCCCGTTCTCAACCCATGAGTCCGAAGCTTCCTTCGTAACTCTCGGAACTTATTCGTAGTGGCTCCGTTCCATGCCTCATTTCATAGGGAACCTCAAAGTGGCTCTATTTCATTATATTCCATCTATATCCCAATTCCATTCATTTAATATTTCTTTGGTGTGATTGACATAAGAGATGTCATTCAATCGAAGAAGATGGTATCGTTGACATAAGAGATGTCATTTCTAGTCTATCTCTTTCTATATATGGAAAGTTAAGAAATCATCATATAATAATCGAGAAATTGAAATAGAAAAGAAAAAAGGGAGGTTTGTGATGATTTTAAAATCTTTTCTACTAGGTAATATATTATCCTTTTGCATGAAGATAATAAATTCGGTCGTTGTGGTCGGACTCTATTATGGATTTCTGACCACATTTTCCATAGGGCCCTCTTATCTCTTCCTTCTCCAAGCTCGGGTTATGGAAGAAGGAACTGAGAAGGAGATATCAGCAACAACTGGTTTTATTACGGGGCAGCTCATGATGTTCATATCGATCTATTATGCGCCTCTGCATCTAGCATTAGGTAGACCTCATACAATAATTGTCCTAGTTCTACCGTATCTTTTGTTTCATTTCTTCTGGAACAATCACAAATTTTTTTTTGATTATGGATCTACTACCAGAAATTCCATGCGTAATCTCAGCATTCAATGTGTATTCCTGAATAATCTCATTTTTCAATTATTCAACCATTTCATTTTACCAAGTTCAACGTTAGCCAGATTAGTCAACATTTATATGTTTCGATGCAACAACAAGATGTTATTTGTAACAAGTAGTTTTGTTGGTTGGTTAATTGGTCACATTTTATTCATGAAATGGGTTGGATTGGTATTATTCTGGATACGGCAAAATCATTTGATTCGATCTAATAAGTACCTTGTGTCATAATTGAGAAATTCTATGGCTAGAATCTTTAGTATTCTCTCATTTATCACCTGTGTCTACTATTTAGGCAGAATGCCATCGCCTATTGGTACTAAGAAACTGAAAGAAACCTCAGAAAGGGAAGAAAGCGATGTAGAAATAACTTACGGAACGAAGAAGACGAAACAGGAACAAGAGGGGTCCACTAAAGAAGACAAAGATAGCCCGGTTTACGAAGATTCTTATCTTGATATCCATCAAGATATTTGGGAATTGGGAAAACTTATTTTTGGTTTGAAAAACCTATTGTAACTTTTCTTTTCGATTATAAACGATGGAACCGCCCATTGAGATATTTAAAAAATGATAGGTTTGAAAATGCTATACGAAATGAAATGGCACAATATTTTTTTATATAAAAAGTAATAAAAAATGAATACAAAATAAAAATACAAGAATAGATAAGAAGAAATTCTCCCACCTCCCATATATTTAATCCCTTCACCTATAAAGAAACTAATAACACCAATCCCATTTATCATTCCATCAATTATATATCTATCAAAAAACTGAACTAGTTTAGCTAATTCTCTTACATTTCCAGTAAAAATCTTAGTATAAAAATATCTATATAACCATGATTATATGACCAGTTATATATCATATTTTTTATTAGGTCGAATAAAATTATCGTGCGGCTCTTCTTCACAAATGTGACTAAACTCAAATTCTGTAGAGATGAATAAACAGATCCATATAAAATGGATGCTATAAATAATCCAAAAAAGGCTATACTTACTGAAAAAACTGCATTTTAAAAAAAGTCATAAAAATCCGAAGGCTCGTTTTGATGGAAATGTTTTGTAGATGGAGTTAACCACTTTGACAATAGATCAGGGTCTAGTCCACCAAAATCAATTCTGATTGATCCAATCAATAAAGTAAATAATACCAATATAAGCATGGGAAATAACATAGTATTGTCCGACTCGTGAGGATAGGTGTAAGTATATTTTTTTCTAAAGTACTAAAGTATCGTACTCTATTTTGAATTATTTTTTTAATTTGATATGTATTTTTTGAAAAAAAAGAAACCTTAGTATTCATTGTTGAAAACAGTTTTTTTTTTTTTTGCTTGGGGTACTTCTTTTCCCCATAATGATATTGAATAGAAAGAACTATTTTTAGTGCTACTGTAATTTTGAAAATGAATACGTAAATGTCCATCAAAGGTAAGTAAATACATTCGAAACATATAAAATGCAGTGGATCCTGCTGTAAATGAAACGATTATTGCGAAAATTGGTGAATACAACCAACTATCATTAAGAATTTTGTCTTTCGACCAAAAACAAGCAAGAGGTGGAATACCACAAAGAGAAAGTGTACCTAATAAAAAATTAATTCTTGTAATTGGAATATATTTTGTTAACCCTCCCATAAGAACCATATTTTGACTTTTATCGGGTGAAAATCCAACAATGGATTCCATTGGATGAATAATGGATCCAGATCCTAAAAACAATAAAGCTTTCGAATAGGCATGAGTGATCAAATGGAATAAAGCATCCCTATAAGAACCTATACCTAGAGCTAATATAATATAACCCAATTGAGACATGGTAGAATAAGCTAAAATTCTTTCAAGATCTCTTTGAGCAAGAGCCAAAGTAGCTCCTAATAATACTGTTATTACACCTATTAAGGAAATAAGATTCATTATGTAAGGTATGACTATGAAAAGAGGAAGAAGACGAGCTACAAGAAAAATTCCTGCTGCTACCATAGTAGCAGCATGTATAAGAGCCGAAATGGGAGTGGGTCCTTCCATAGCATCAGGTAACCATATGTGAAGGGGAAATTGTGCAGATTTAGCAACTGCGCGAGGAATAAAAAAGAAGCACAAAGAGTAATAAATAAAGAATTTACTCCATTATTATGAATTAATTTAGTAACTATTTCGAACAAATCTCGAAATTTTAAACTACCCGTTATCCAATAAAATCCTAAAATTCCTAATAATAAACCAAAATCCCTTATACGATTGGTTACAAAAGCTTTTGACAAGCACTTGCTGCAACTGGTCGTGTGAACCAAAAACCTATTAATAAATAGGAACACATTCCTACAAGTTCCCAAAAAATATAAATTTGTATTAAATTAGAACTAGTAACTAATCCTAACATGGAAGTATTGAAAAAACTCATATAAGCAAAAAATCTCAAATATCCTCGATCATGAGACATATAATTATCACTATAAATAAGAACCATGATTCCAACAGTAGTAATTAATATTGGCATAATAGAAGTAAGCGGATCAATCAAGTGTTTGAACTCTAAAGAAAAATCATTATTGACAGTCCAAGACCATAGATATTGATAGATAAAATTTCTGTTTATTTGCTGAATAGAAAGATTAACAGAAAATACCATAGCTATAGTTAGCATCAAAACACTCGGGAAAGCCCACATACGTCGAATATTTTTTGTTGCTGCAGGAATAAGTAGAAGTCCAAATCCTATTAACATAGTAATAGGAAATGGAAGAAAGGATATTATCCATGCATATTTATATGTATGTTCCATAAAAAACACAAATTTTCGTTTTTTTCTTATAACTGTTTCCGATTCACCAATTTTTATTGCTTTTCAAGAAAACAATAAAAAAATGAAAAAAAAGATATGAAATAGTAAATATTCTTATTTTACAATTTTCTTATTTTTTTCAGATATTTCAAAATTTTGAAAAAGTTATAAATTGTTGCTTAAATGCTTTGTCCAAATAGCTCGATATAGAGTCATTTTTTAGTTATTAATTTTTTAACTAAAATATTCATTTTTAAAGTAGAAAAATATTTTTTTATAAAAAAAGAGAAGGAGAATATGATATTAAAAAAAATTTGCCACTAGACTAGAATTGTATTCTAGTAATATATAACCATATCATATACTATAGTAAGCAAAGAAAAAGTAAGCAAAGTAAGCAAAAATAACTATGCCAATATCAGTAGAATATGGATATGGATATATAGTTTGCATCAATAAATCAACTAATTCTTCTAGTAATTTTTTTAAAATTACCTAATTTCTATTTTTTATGAAATTTATTGATTGGATTTCAATCCAATAAGATAAGAAAATATCAAAAGTCTTATAAAAATCCTTCATTCTTATATTCTAGAACTGAATAAAAAAACGTAAAATGAAAGTTCCTTTTCTTAGCTAACGAAATGTCTTGTTTAACATATTAACTACTAGAAAATTCCTTTAAAAAAATTTCTTTCTTTTCTTCTATTTTTTCCTAGTTTATCATATATGTAACACACATGTATATATAAACAATATATTTGTATAAAAAAAAAGGATTATCGACGAAATTAAATATAATATAAAAAATGGCTAAAACTAAAAAAAAACAATCCATATAGATCAATACATGTCTTTCACATACAACAATAAAAAGGAATAACTCTTTTTTTATGGCAGTTCCAAAAAAACGTACTTCTATATCAAAAAAACATATTCGTAGAAATATTTGGAAGAAAAAGGGAAATTTAGTTGCACTAAAAGCCTTTTCTTTAGCAAAGTCAGTTTTTACGGGAAATTCAAAAAGTTTTTTTGTTCGGCAAACAAATAAGAAAATCTTGGAATAATTTGAATTCCGTGATTTAAAGAACTTTTCTATATATAGAATATGCAAATTTTTCATTAACTTATGTATTTATTTACCTCCTCAAGATTAGTTAGAACTAGTAGACAGATAAGTTAATATTCGACTTAAAATAACTGCTAGTTTGGTTCTAAGTATTATTTTATTTCTTCCCCAATGGAAAAGAAATAAAATGTAATTATAATGAATATTAAAACTATTTTATTATATGTCTATCTCAAGATCAAATGAAATTTGTTTTGTTTACGTTTACTAAGTATTATTCTATATTTAAACTATGTACATAACAAAAAAAATATATTAATACACTAATACACTAAATACATTAAAAAGTAGACTAAAAACAAGATTTTTGGAAAACGAGTCTTTTAATTTCTAATTTCGTTTATTAAATTTAGTAATTATATCTTGATATGTATAAAATCATCTTATTTATTTAAATTATATTTATTTTTTGATAAAAAAGATCTTTCTAAGTTTTCTAAGTGTTATTAAAAATGAAAAGAATACTTTAGTTTAAACAAAAGAGTTTAAAAGAACCCTTATTCATCCATTTCCTAAAGGATAACTATATCGGATTCTAGAATCTACATCTAGACGATTCAACATGAATTGACTATTATTATTTCAAGTAAGCCGCTATCGTGAAATTGGTAGACACGCTGCTCTTAGGAAGCAGTGCTAGAGCATCTCGGTTCGAGTCCGAGTAGCGGCATACTCTAAAAGAGATAGAATGGATCTTATAATGTATTTAATTCCCTACTTCAATTCTGTAATGAGACCTTTTTTATGTATGATATTTGCGACTTTAGAACATATATTAACTCATCTCTCTTTTTCGATCGTTTCAATTGCGATTGCGATTCATTTGATGATTCTATCAGTTCACGAAATCATCGGATTACGCCATTCGTCGAAAAAAGGAATGTTAGCTACTTTTTTTTTCTAGCAGGATTATTAGTTATTCGTTGGATTTCTTCGAGACATTTTCCATTAAGTAATTTATACGAGTCATTGATCTTCCTTTCGTGGAGTTTTTCCATTATTCATATGGTTTCCAAGCTATGGAATCATAAAAATGATTTAAGCATAATAACCGCGCCAAGTGCCATTTTTACTCAAGGTTTCGCTACATCTGGTCTTTCAAGTAAAATGCATCAATCAGCAATATTAGTACCTGCTCTACAATCTCAGTGGTTAATGATGCATGTAAGTATGATGTTATTGAGCTATGCGGCTCTTTTATGTGGTTCGTTATTATCAGTCGCTTTTTTAGTCATTACATTTCGAAAAAACATCGATATTTTTTTTAGAAGCAAAAATTTATTAATTAAGTCATTTTTCTTTGGGAAGATTGAATACTTGAACGAAAAAAGAAGTGTTGTTAAAAGCACTTCTTTTCTTTCATTTCCAAATTATTATAAATATCAATTAATTCAGCGTTTGGATTATTGGAGTTATCGTGTTATTAGTTTAGGGTTTATCTTTTTAACCATAGGTATTCTTTCTGGAGCAGTATGGGCTAACGAAGCATGGGGGTCTTATTGGAATTGGGACCCCAAGGAAACTTGGGCATTTATTACTTGGACCATATTCGCGATTTATTCACATACTAGAACAAATCAAAGTTTGCACGGTACGAATTCGGCACTTGTAGCTTCTATAGGATTTTTTATAATTTGGATATGCTATTTTTGGGATCAATCTATTAGGAATTGGTCTACATAGTTATGGTTCATTCACATAATATCTAATTAAATTGTAGAAATTCCATGCGGAATAAGTAAGACATATATAACAAAAATTTGTGTGAGTTTTTAAGAACTGTTTGAATCTTAATTCAAACAGTTCTTAAAAACTTGGGATACATCTTTCTAATTCACTTTATTATTATTATTTTCGTTGTACAGCGAATAGTTTCAAAAATATTATAATTTTCAATTATAAGACTTTCTATCTCATTAAGAAAAAAAAACTATCTATGAAAATAATTAGATAGGATAACTTGTATCTTGTCAACTGATAAAGAAAGAACGAAATCGGGATAAATACCAATTCCTGTTAAGGGTAAAAGGATACAGATTGAAACAAATAGTTCTCGTAGTCTAGAATCCACGAGATTTGAGTTTAGAACATTGAAAAAATTGTATCCATCGAACATTTGCCGTAACGTAGATAACAAATAAATAGGAGTTAATATCATTCCAATTGCCATTACAAGGGTAATTAATATTTTTGGCATTAAAAGATATTTTGGACTGGTAATTAGTCCAAAAAACACTACTAATTCCGCAACAAAACCACTCATTCCCGGCAATGCAAGAGAAGCCATCGAGAAACTACTAAACATGGTAAATATTTTTGGCATTGGAATGGATATTCCCCCATTTCGTCGAGATAAACAAGACGTATTCTATCACAACTCATTCCTACCAAGAAAAAAAGTGCAGCGCCAATAAATCCATGAGAGAGTATTTGTAAAATGGCTCCGTTTAGTCCCATGTCGGTTATAGAACTAATTCCTATGATTGTGAAACCCATGTGTGATATAGAAGAATAGGCTATTCTTTTTTTTTTTGATTGCGTTGACCAAGCAAGGTTGAAGCTGCATAAATTATTTGGATTGCCCCCACTATCACTAACCAGGGAGAAAATATAGAGTGAGCATGTGGTAATAATTCCATATTGATACAAATTAATCCATATGCTCCCATTTTTAATAAGATTCCCGCTAGAAGCATACATGTATTGTAATGTGCTTCTCCATGGGTATCTGGTAACCATGTATGTAGGGGTATAATCGGTGATTTGACAGCATAAGCAATAAGGAAGCCCAAATAGAATATTATTTCTAATGTCACAGGATATGACTGATTAGCTAATCTATCAAAATCCAATGTCGGTTCATTGGAACCATATAAACCCATACTTAGAACTCCTATTAAGAGAAAAATGGAACCCCCCGCAGTGTACAAAATAAACTTTGTAGCCGAGTACAAACGTTTCTTTCCTCCCCACATAAATAAAAGTAAGTAAACGGGAATTAATTCTAACTCCCACATGAGAAAAAAAGTAAAAGATCTCTAGAAGAAAATAATCCTATTTGACCACTGTACATTGCTAACATCAGGAAATAGAACAATCGTGAATTTCGAGTAACAGGCCAAGCTGCTAAAGTAGCTAAAGTAGTGATAAATCCTGTTAGTAAAATGGGTCCTATGGAAAGTCCGTCGATTCCCAGTCTCCAGTGAAAATTGAAAACATTTACCCATTTAGCATCCTCTTCTAATTGAGTTAATGGATCGTCCAATTGGAAATGATAAGAGAAGACATAGGGTGTTATAAGGAGTTCTAACAAACAAATACATATAGTATACCATCTAAATATCTTATTCCCTTTATGAGGGAGAAATAAAATTGAGGAACCCGCGAATATTGGCAAAACTACAAGTATTGTTAACCAAGGGAAATAACTCGTGATAAAGACAAGATGCGTTTTGACCAAAAAGCCCGTGCTCAAGAAAATATATTCTTTTGAGCACGGGCTTTTATCGGTAAAAAGGAATCAAATGATTCAAGTGGAATTTATTATAACGTATCAATAAGATAGACCCATGCTGCGAGTTGTTTCATGCCATAAATAAACACGGACACTCAAAAAATCTGTTGGACGGGCAGATTCACATCTTTTACAACTACACAGTCTTCCGTTCTTGGCGCGAAAGCAATTTGCTTAGCTTTACATCCGTCCCAAGGTATCATTTCCAATACATCCGTGGGGCAGGCTCGTACACATTGAGTGCACCCTATACATGTATCATAAATTTTTACTGAATGTGACATTGGGTCTATAAATTCCAGTTTCGAACATAAATTTTTTTCGATCTGGTAAAGTAAAAAAAAAATTATAATATATAATTTATTACATATTTATATTTTCTTTATATATAGAAACCAGATGAATCAATGATTTATCAAAAAAAATCTTAAGAATCAATTTTTTATAAATCTGTTCATCAGAAGGGACCAAGAGACTTTGATTTATCTTTCAACAACCATGATCATATGAGTCGCATGAATCACACGCGCAACTTCACGTTGACTAATGGATCGTCGATATTTCAATCTAAATATATATTGAAATATTACTATACATATTAGTATTATTTGTAAATAAATATGTAAAAGACACTGAAGTGATATTTTATAGAAAGTTTTTTCTACAATTTCTATATATATATATATATTCTTATATGTATTTATATTATAGTTATGGTTAATTTTTCAACAGACTTGATTGATTAATACGAGTTGATTTTCTGTTACGACAGATCGACGAAACCATAGCTAGCCCAATAGCAGCTTCCGCCGCTGCAATCGCTATAATAAAGATTGAGAAAATCTCGCCTTTTAATTGGCCTTATCAAATATATCAGAAAATAGTACGAGATTAATATTAACCGAATTTAGTATAAGTTCAAGACACATAAGTGCTCTAACCATGTTTCGACTTGTGATCAATCCATAGATACCGATTGCAAATAAATAGACACTCAAAAAAGTACATGTTCGAACATCATTGACTAACTCCTGATCAATCTCGATTCGTTTCAATATGAACAAAAATTCAACCAAGTTGATTGACTAGAATCGAGCGATTACATAAAAAAGGGAATATTGACAGTAGATTAAACTATTTTTTTAATTCTAACTAAACTATTTATTATTGACGAGCCATTGTAATTGCGCCTATCAAAGAAACTAAAAGAATTATAGAAATTAGTTCAAATGGAAGATAAAAATTTGTTGATAAATGAATTCCAATTTGTTAACGTTGTTTATAAAGTCTTGCTCTATAATCTGATTTGATCTTGTAGTCCAAATAATTCTGTACCATGACGTATCTGTGATAGTAGTAATTAGTGAAAAAAGAATACTTATACAAACTAGTGAAGTGACTCCATCTCCAATAGTCCAAAGATAGGAGTCGTTAGCATATTCTGAACCATTCACGAACATAACAACAAATATGATTAAGACATTTATGGCTCCCACATAAATAAGAAGCTGGGCGGCAGCTACAAAAAAGGGTTTGATGAAATATAGAATAAGGATATACAAACAAGAACCGATCCCAACGAAAAGGCGGAATAAATTGGATTAGTAAACAATACTACTCCTAGACCTCCTAATGTAAGAAATGATCCCAGAAATACTACAAGTATATCATGTATTGCTCCAGGTAAATCCATTATGTATAAGAGAAAAATCAGTCAAAATGTTTCATGACCTTACTAAATAGTCCAGGAAAGAGAGGGGTGTTCCCCTTATTTTTTCTTCTTCTATATGATGAGTTTTTAATGCAATTAAATCTTAATATGGATGGATTACTGTGGATATAGATAAAGTTATTAAATATTAAAATTATCGGCCAATCTTTTCTTTTTTCTTATAGAAATTAATTTTTTTAATATTTTAAAATAATTAAGAAAACACATATTCATAGTTTAAATTAAAGAGTGATTCTCAATAATCAATAGTTAATAAGATAAGTTTATTAGGTTCTCATAAAAAAAGACTTGTTTCTGTTTATCTTTATATAAAAAAATATTAGTAATCAGTAATCGTTCTTAAATCAATGGGTTTATCTTTATCCATTTTGATTTGACTGGAATTCATAATTGTTTGGATTGTGTAATCTCCAATTACTGACATTGGTAACCGACCTAATGCAATTTGTTTATAATTTAATTCATGACGATCATAAGTTGAAAGTTCATATTCTTCAGTCATCGATAAACAGTTTGTTGGACAATACTCGACAAAATTACCACAAAATATACAGACTCCAAATCAATACTATAATTAAACAATTGTTTCTTTATAATCTCTCTTTTAAACCTCCAATCAACAACGGGTAGATATATGGGACATACACGAACACATACCTTACAAGCAATACATTTATCAAATTCAAAATGAATTCGACCGCGGAAACGTTCTGATGTGATCGATTTTTCATAAGGATATTGAGTAGTTACAGGTAAACGATTTGTATGGGATAGGGTAATTATGAAACTTTGACCAATGTACCTTGCCGCCCGTATTGTTTTTGACCAAAATTTATGAACCCGGTCACCATAGGGAACATATTGTAGATCTCCATGAATAATTTGATGTTTCTTTCTCTTGTTTAAGATCAGTTATGAATGGATAATATCGTTAGAATATTCTATTCTTTATAGGTAAATAAGTTGGGAAGAAGTTGTCAATAATATATTACCCAGAGAAATAGGTAAAATGAATTTCCATCCAAAATTTAAAAGTTGGTCCATTCTCAGTCTAGGTAAAGTCCATCTTGCTGTGATAGGAATGAACAAAAACAAATAAGCTTTAGCTAATGTAATAAATATACCAATTGTTATTCCAAAAACTCCTGTCATTTTATTTAATCCGAAAAATTCAGGAATAGATATATACGGAATAGAGAAATTCCACCTGCCTAAGTAAAGAACTGTTATAAATAATGAAGAAACTAATAAATTTAGGTAAGAAGCAAGGTAAAATAGAGCATATTTAATACCCGAATATTTTGTTTGATAACATGCTACTAATTCCTCCTCTGCTTCTGGTAAATCAAAAGGTAATCTCTCACATTCTGCTAGGGAAGAAATTAGAAAAACAACAAACCCAAACATAATGGCGTACCTGTTCACCGAGGGACTGATCCAATTTGTTTCTAAGGAAACTAATTGCAGAGGTTATAATAAGATTTCATAATTGACCCAATGTTCTAGTGGGAGATTGATAAAGTTAGGGGTATGCCTTAAGAGCAATTATGTGATTTGTTACATATATCTAACTAGATAACCAATGTTGCTCGCTAAAAGGTGTTTTCTTCCTATTATATTCTTGATACAATGTATTATATTAATTAATTCATTAATTAAAAATTAAAGTGTATTTAATAGAAAATCCATAAATGATATTTTTTTGTTATAGTAGTTACAAAGTGTTATAACTGTGAGTAATTATCATAATAAAAACAAATATATCATTTTAAACGTTCCTAGTCCCGATGCATCGAGACTGGATATCGATGTACCCATCGAGACTAGATTACGTAACGCTTTCCAAATGTTAGGCATTATATTACTCATGGCTGGTGGGGGCACCAAAGGGTTACAAACTGATAGTTATTGGATAACATGGAATGACTCACTTGATAGTTTTCTATTGATTAGTATAACTAAGTTCAAACGGAAAATATCGATGTGACTAATTTATATGGTTCTCTCGACTTGAGAATACCATCAATCTTCGATATGAAAGCTCCGCTTTGATTATAATTAAATCATGGTATGAAATTGAGCGAGTGAAAGTATTGGAAGTGAAGCACTATTCAAAAGAGAATTCGTCTTTTCAGTTATATGAGGTTATATTATGGCCAACTAAAGTCAGCTCGAAGTCAAAATCTCTGGCCAAAGCAGTTTGATTAATAATAATTATTATCACTGAATCAAGGACTTTATGTTTGGATAATGGAGTTGAATATGAATGATACTGGAATTTAACCATTAGTGAATTTCATAGGTCCAAAATGATATAGTTTTGATGAAGAGAATTTGTGTAAATAAAAGTCACAATCGGGTAATGCTTAATAAAGTGAAATTGAATTTTACTGAAACCAAGTAAGCAATAAATTTGGTCAAAGTGATGTGTGAATGTTAATATTCGAGCGCTGACTAAATTTATACTTGACGAGTCACATAACAAAGACGATGAATTCTGCTTTGACCAAACGATTTGATTAGTCTATAATTATTATAAACTAATCAATTTAAATAATATTTATGAAATATTAATTACAAAATTTGATTATGATTTTATAAATAAATATTACAAAATATATTTGAAATAGTTATAAATATATTGATCGATATATGATATTGGTAAGTGATTAAATTGGATTAAATCACGTAAAGAATTTATATGGGCTTAAATTAGTTTAAGGCCTATCAAAGGGCTTTTTATTTCAGTAGCACATAATGGTATATGCGGCTTAATTATGGTGTGAGGGGGCTTGATTTTGGATGGCTTAGATTGAGGGAGAATTAGTATGATATGAGATGAGGTCCACTTTTTTCTATCCACTATTTAAGCATCACTAACCCTAATTAGATTAGATCTTTTACTACCTCCTCCTCCATTACTTGCTAACCAAAAATAATCCTTACGGATTCCATCTCTTGTAGAACAAATCAAGTCAGATTCGATCGTTATTCAATAGCTAAAGGTCAATGGTTCAAGGACTAGCAATCTACGAACTGAAAAGTGTTTCTCCGAGGAGAATTAATCTTTTCAAGGTGTACTTCAAGGCTTTGAGATTAAGATATGGTTTTTATAGTTAATGATTGTTAGTATAATGTTTTATCATATATGTATATTGTTAGTTACGTGACGATTCTGATATGCTAGCAATGTTATCACACATTTGTTTGGTTATATACATGTATGTATTTATGGTTAATAATAAAAAAAGAGTTTTTTATCGTATATGTCGGGCTAGTGCAACCATATGAATAATAATATAATTTTATATTTTGATACATATATTATTTACCTTAATATATACAGTTTATAATTAGTTGCAACATTATATCATGATTAAAATTATTAATATAATTTTATTTATAATGTATTATAGTAACATTAATTTTTGGCCAAAAAGGTAACTTTTTATAAATATTATATTATTAGTTAAAAAAATTTAAATTTTTTTACTTCATTAATAACTGAGAATATTTGCCTCACATTATTGTTAAGTTTTAAAATAGACAAAACAACCTCCCCAAAACAAATTTATAAATTACATCCCTATTTTTGAATTCAGCTATTTTATTTCCAAAACTACCCTTCCGCCTTCTCGAAACAAAACCCAAAACCCTCGAAAATCATTTCATGGACATTTCCTCCAAAAAACCGTAATCTCTTCAAGTATAATTCAAAATTATTGAAAGATAAAAGGTGAAATCGGAAGAAATTGGAAAAGAAAAGTGAAATCCAGAAGATGAAATCAATTAATACGACAAAATCGAAGGTAATCAATTAAGTTTCTTCATAATATCGATTTTTATTCCATTATAATTGATCGATATGTTTGTAGGGTTTATAGACAGTTCATTTCAAATATTTGTAGCGAGTATGTTATATATAATCGCACATGCAAATGATATTATTCACAAATTTATGCGTGTAAGCAATTTATATGGAAAATTGCAAAAATATATCCAAATAATATGTATAACAGCAAATTATTTTGCAATTATACAAACTAATTGTAATGATGACAACAATTATTCTAAACAATTGATAAGAAAAATGCATGCACTTTTCATAATTGAATTGAAATGATATTACTGTAATATTTGCAAATATGTAAGCAATTTATATAATTAAATAAAATTTAAAGGCATTTGTAAGTATAAATAACAAAAATAAAGCATTTTATTTAAATTATGAAGATTAAATTCGTGTTTTTTATTTATAATAATTGCATAGATATTAGCAATCATTCACTTAAAATCAATTATTTTCATCTTTCTTTGCAACTGTTCATAATAATTGCAAAAATGTATGCAACTATTATAAATAATTGCATGTAGTCTGCAATTATTTTGAATAATTGCTTACATATCGGCAATAATTCAAATAATCATTTCAATAAAAAAAAAATTATAACTGTAATTAATATAAAAATCATTTTAGTTCAATAGAATATCACAAACATCTTACTCTGCAGTTATTGAGAATAATTACATAGTTGTCTACAAATGTTCTAAATAATTGCATCTATATTTCGTAATTATTTTGATTAATTACTTACTTATTAGCAATAATTCAAATAAATTTATTTCAATTCACAATAAGGAATTTATAACTATAATTAATATAAAAATCATTTTACTTTAATAAAGAAATTATATTATCTTTCTCTGCAATTATTTGAAAAGCTGTAGATAAGTAAGCAACTATTTTAAAAAAGTGCAGAAATAAATGCAATTATTCTCAATATTTGCAGAAAAATGCATAAATTTTAAACATTCGATGAATTTTTTTGCACATCATTTGTCATTATTGTTGACGATTTAAAACAACAATACAAGAACAACTCCTTGTAGAATTACGGACAAATCACAAATAATGCGCTTATAAGCAACGATTTGAAGAATCGATAATAGCACATATAATTATCGTTATTGGAATAGATGCAAATCTAGTATTTGAGATAATTGCAGAAATGAAAACAATTATTCTGAATAACTACAGACATATAAGCATATTTTATTTTTTCATAACTGAATAACCATAGCAATAGTATTTTCATAATTGAATTAAAATGATATTATTAGATTGTTTACAAATATATAAGAATTTTTTGTATATTATTACAAAAAGATACTTAGAAGGAAATAAAAGAAGAAGAAAAGGTTATTGAAGAAAATTTTGTCATTCATATTGAAGAAAATGTTGAATTTGAAGAGGATAACAATACAAAAATAAAAAAGAGAAAAAAAGCCGATGAAAGAAAGACACCTGCTAAACAAGAAAATTACAGAAAGAGTTTGAAGCCTTTTCTTGAACTCATGATGAAGTAAAAGGGAATATATGCTCAAGAATTCTTACAAAAGATAGCTTGAAAGTTTACCTTTCTATGGATTTATCGACATGATTTATAACGGAATAATTTCAGTCGAAGAAACTACAAAAAATTCAACCTCTATAGATATAATTGTGAGAAACTATAAAAAGCATTTGAGACATTTTCAGTTTAATGATCAGAAAATAACATTTTTGAGACGTGTCATAGGATAATTGCTTAGTGTTCCAACAAAAGGCGAACTGGTCAAAACTTTTGACCACATTAAAAAGCAGGACAAAAGTGATAGTGAATATACTTCTTTCATCAACAGACATTTTGAAGGGGACGCTAATGTGCGTAAGAAGAAGACAGAAAAACAATTATTTTGTCCAATAAATGGAATTACAAAAGAGGATAAAGAAGACACAGCAAAACTTCTCCTCCTATATTTGGCTGCAACATTCCTTGTTTCAAATTCTAACTCGAACATATCATGGAACATGGTTCCCTGTTGTGTATGCATGGAAAAAATTTCATTGATTTCATGGCCAGAAACAATTCATAAGAATCTTATGGATCAAATAGAAAAATATGTTGAGAAGCCAAGAAAAATCACAGCTTGTATAATATTATTATTGGTATTATATTTCAACTTAAATTGATAAGTTTCCCAATTACTTATAAATTTTTTTGATATTAATTATTTTATTTTCAGTGATGGATCTGTGAAAAACTCATGTGCTAAAGTCCTCTGAACCTGAATACAACAACTCATATCCATTAGCCGCAAAATGGAATATTTCATAGCCCAAACCAATCATGCTGCTGACTATGAGGTACAAATCTGCAAGTCTATAAATAATTGCACTAGGATCTGTAAAATTGTGAAATTATTTGAAGGAAAACATATTATTCTAAGTACTTGCAGGCATATCCGCAATTATCAACAATACTTGCAGACATATATGAATGTCTATGGGGATCGTATATGCATATATGACAAGTGATGTATGACAGTATGAATTACGCAGAATAATAATGCAGGTTAAAATAAAAGTAATCACACTAGGAATTTTATACTGGTTCGGACCTCCCATCCTATATCAAGCCCCGAAGCTCCTCTTTGGAATTTCACTAAACAATTGCCCTCGCTTCACCCGAAGGAACAGGCTTTTACAAGAATAGTTCTTTGACAAATGTGTGTTCTATGCAACACTGATTTTAACTATAAGTACAATTTCTTTGTATAATCTCCTTGAGTAATATTAGTTTAAGATTTGATTTAAGGAAGAGATGATAGTGTATCTCTGAATTCTTTTGTAAATCACAGAGATATTAGAAAATAAAGAAAGTTCAGAAATGCAAGTTAAGTTCTAACTTTCAATTCCAAGTTTTATTTATAAATGGTGAAGAGTTTTGTTTGAAGAGTAGTGACTTCTGATTCATTCTATTTCAGTCTAAGAGTCACAATGCTTGAGAAGAAACAGTCATGATCAAAATAAGGGATGCAATTCTTTGTTTTGAAGAAGATGTCTTTTGGCGGAAAATGGTCGTTGCCCGTCTCAGACGTCTGGCCATTTGTGCCAAACGTCTGGTAAGTTAAGAGTTTCAAAACAGAACGTGCTACCAGACGTCTGAGTTTCGACAGACATCTGGTTTTGTACGGCACTTATAATTAGAAAATGATGTCAGACGTCTGGTAGTGGATGTCAGATAATCGTAATATATCCTCTTCCCCTTTCTTTCGTAATATATCCTCTTCCCCTTTGTCATTATTGAAAAAGAATGGCTGATATCATAATACTATAGCAGCATAAAAAAGAGTGGATGATATAATAAGATTGTAATACTACAGCAGCATAATAAAGTCAATGTTCAAAACAAAACAAATTATCATAAGTAAGCAGGTGGGAATGAAAAATTAGTAAAAAGATCATTGAGAAAAATAACCCCAAAGATTAGATGCAGTTTCATCGTCGTCGTAATGTTGCCAGTTCGACTGATCATGGTATTCTTCATTCTCTTGAATAGAAAGTCCTTGAATAGATCGGAAAATGTTCATGATGTTATGTTTCTGCTGGAATCCAGGAGGTATCTTCACTTTCCTCGGTATCCAAAGTGATTGGAGCCTTACCCAGAGCATGGGTCTGTGAAGGGTCTCCTACCATTTGAGATCTAGAAGGATGTGTATGAGGTGTTGGAGGAGGTGTAGAGATGGTGATGATGAAGAGCGTGAAGATGACCGTCCTCGAACTGTTCGCATAACTTTTCCCAGAGTTGAAACAACCTTTTCTAAAGTCTTTTCCACTTTAGTCATTCGTATAGAAAAAGATCGTTCTAGATGGGAAACTTTCTTATCCAAGACTTTTTGATTTAAAGAAAGAAGGCGTTGGTTTTGAAGCGAGATATCCCTAATGCTTTCTCCTTGTCCTATGGTAACCATAGCCTCTTGAATTTCAGAGACAGAGTGATATCCTGTCAATTCAGAAGGCTGTGAAGTAGAAGTAGGTTGTATAGGGGTCGACTGTTGTGGTTGAGGTTGATGTGCTCATTGCTGTTGATATTGAGCAAATGGTATAATAGTCGGAGGAGTTTGGGGAAGATGCATTAAGGATAGGAAGCGAATTCCACTTTCCTTTGCAGGTAGTTCTTCATATTGTGATAGGAAAGATGGTACGTTCTTTTCTCGGAGAATTTGCATGATATAAGGAGCATAAATGTTTGTTTGACAAACCGTGTCCAGAATCTTTTAATTTGGTCAAAAATATACTGAGACCAATTTACTTTTATATGACCAAAAATTGCATATAGGGCTTTATGATCATGGTCATATACTTGCTCATGACTACCTATTCCTAGGGAGTATGGTATTGACCAACATTCGATTAAGTAGCCTAGCTTGTGGACGAAAATAAGTTGGAGATAATTTAGTCATATCGTCTTCCCAAATAAGATGTGTGATAGCATCTCGTGGTTGATATCTCATATCAGAAATGTCTTGTAGCCTTATCCCTGTATATGAGCATTGCAAAATTTGTCCAAGCATTTCGACATTGAACTCAATAATTTCTCTGTAAACGCTTGTCCAAATCCAATTTTTGAGATCGAATGGATACCAAATATGAAGAGAACATAAGTTTATAAAAAATAGGAAGATAGCTAATTGATCAATTTGCCCTGAATTATAATCATAATTAATGAGATTTTGAATTTCAGCATTGCTCACCAACTCATCAATTTCATAGTTATAGAATCTTCATAGAGGGTAAAATGGACCACAGTGGATCGTTTTCTTCTCTATTCTTGAAGTTTCTACTTGCCATCTTGCTCCGCCATCCAAATTGTTGATATGATTGAGAGCTTTGACCAGTCTATTTACATTTGGGAAATGTTTTTTTTTTTGACTTGGGTGCCATGGATTTGAAGAATTTCAAAAGCAGGAGACTAATTTTGGGTTTAGGATTCTTGAACTGTAGTTTGACGGTGAAAAAATGAAGTGAAAGTAAAAAATATAATTTATAGATGAGGCAAAAATTAGCTCCTGGAGTACGCCAGACGTCTGAGTTATCAATCAGATGTCTGTTCATTTATGTAAGTTGGAGGCAGTAACATGTTTCAGACGTCTGAGGGTAATATCGGACGTTTGAGCTGAGTTAGGTTCTCCAGAAAAAGAGTCAGACGTTTGGTATAATATACAAATGTCTGAGCTAAAATATATATTTTTTAGAACGTTTTCCCATACGTCTAGCTATGATAACAGATGTCTGTGAGGAAAATGGCTTGTTTTTTCTACAGAAAAGTGATAAATGAAAAATATTATAAATATTATTTAAAAGCAGAATAAAAGTTATTTTGTTAACGTTATTACAACTTGGAATATAATTATTATATATACATGAAATATAAATTAAAGAAGATCATAGTTATTTCTTCTCCCATGAATTAGGCTTTGCATGTGTGTTTTCTTTTGATGCTCGTATTGGAGAGCAAGAAGGAGGTATTGGAATAAATTGTTCTTTAGATGTTCCTTCTCCCCATAGTCTATGTGAAGTTATGTAACGAGCATGCGGAGGAGTTTCGGTTATACGAGGAGATTGTACATGAACACAATCCTTAGTAGGAGAATGTCCACATATGGCAAGAATGCATTTCTCTAGAAAGTTTAAATGAGCTCCCTGGCATTTTTGTTCGTAATATACTTCTCGCTGTACATCCATCATTTCTTTTTGATAATGATGGATTTCATCGGCTTTTTTCGAAAGAGAGGAGAAGTGAGGATTGATACTATGTTTGACTTTCTTCCCTTTTGGAGAGTAGCCTGTATGATATGATGGTGAAGGAATAATGTGGAGAGATGGAGAAGATTTTGGAGTTGTTTTGGTGGGAGATGTGTATGTGCTTCCAGACGAGGGAGATGAAAAATCGACAGTAGAGTAAGTGGAGTTGTGATCAGATGACATGTTTTAAAGCTTTTGTTATTGATTAATATATTGTAAAAAGGTTTGTACTGGGTTTTTGTTTGAAAAATTGTATGTATATATAAGAGTTTAAATTTTCTTTTTTAATCATTCCATTTGTTTCGGTTTGTTAAATTTCTTGTGGCTTGTAGAGAAAGTGTGTGAACCATAAATTTTCAGAGGTAGAAAATGCATTCTAAATTATTTTACTCATGTTTCTTATAGTTATTATCTGACAGTAAAAAATTCTGAGAAAATGTTGAACACTGTTAAAATAAACTTTTTAACTAAAAATAGAATGAATAATTTTTTTTATTAGTCGATAAGATCTTTAAGAGAACATATTCCTAAATCGCGTCGAAGTTTAGCAAACTTTTGTTCATTCAATGGTTTTGTGAATATATCTGCTATTTGATTCTCAGTATTTAAGTATTCTAATGTAATAATTCATTTTTCTACATTGTCGCGTAAAAAGTGATGTCGTATACCTATGTGTTAAGTGCTTTGAGTGATTTACAGGATTTTTTGATAAATTTATTGCACTTGTATTATTGCAATATATTGGTGATTTATCGATAATTTTTCCGAAATCCTTATGCGTTTGTTGCATGTATATCACTTGTGCACATGCTAAGGCCGCTGAGATATATTCAGCTTCGCAAGTGGATAAAGAGACACGGTTTTTCTTTTTTCTAAACCATGAAACTAATGATTGTCCGATAAAATGACACGTTCCACTAGTACTCTTACGATTTGTTTTACATCCACCGAAATCTGTGTCGCTATATGAAACAAGTTCAAACGATGATTCCTTAGGATAAAACAAACCGTATTCTATAGTACTAGACAAATATCGAATGATGCGTTTAATAG
Source organism: Allium cepa (assembly GCA_030765085.1). Classification (NCBI taxonomy): domain Eukaryota; kingdom Viridiplantae; phylum Streptophyta; class Magnoliopsida; order Asparagales; family Amaryllidaceae; genus Allium; species Allium cepa. The sequence goes on from CM060932.1 coordinate 931,136,367, forward strand.
CTCTTTAGTGAGACTCTTTTGGTTTTGCTTCAAATCGAGCACAAAGATATACGCTCATCATAATGTCGGGTCGACTAGCCGTTAAACATAGTAAGAAGCCAATCATACTACGATATAATTTTTTATCAATTTTTTTTCCTTTATCATCTTTTCCCAAGCGAACAGTAGTTCTCATTGGCATTGGTATGTTTGAAGTTTTATTCATTTCAAAACGACGTAATAGATCATTACAATATTTTTCTTGATGAATATAAATATCATTTTCAAGTTGTTTTATTTGTAAACCTAAAGAATTTAATTCTCCCATGTGAGACATTTCAAATCTGTTTTTCCTAATATTTGAAAATTGAGTGCAAAGATTTTCGTTAGTTGAACCAAAAATAATATCGTCTACGTAAATTTGTATAATTAAAATGTCGTTATTTTCTCGTTTAATAAATATAGTCTTATCGATTTTACCTACTTGGAAATCAGGTGCAATTAAATGATTTTTAAGATGTTCGTACCAGGCACGTAGGGCTTGTTTTAAACCATATAAGGCTTTTTGTAAGTTAAAAACATGATCGAGATATTTTTCATGAACAAACAATGGAGGTTGTTTAACATATATGTTTTCTTTAATAAAACCATTTAAAAAGGCACTTTTGACATCCATTTGAAATAATTAAAAATTGTGATGACTTGCGAACACAAGTAATGTACGTATGGCCTCGAGTCATGATACTGGAGCAAAAGTTTCATCGTAGTCGATACCTTCTTCTTGATTATAACCTTGAGCGACTAGACGTGCTTTATTTCTAATTGTATTTCCATTTTCATCTGCTTGGTTTTTAAATACCCATTTTGTTTCAATAATTGATTGATTTTCTGGTCTTAATACTAATTCCCAAACATTATTACGTTCACATTGATTTAATTCTTCTTGCATAGCTATTATCCAAAAATTATCGTTTGAAGCTTCTTTATAATTTTTGGGTTCAAAATTTGACACTAATGCTATATGACTTATTTGGTTAAGTCGATTTCTAGTTACTATGGAGCTAAGATTGTTAGTCATTGAGAAGATGGTTTTGATGACAACAACCTTAGAATGAGATTATAAAATAAATACTAACATTATAGTTTAGATATATATCTATATGTAGGGTTTAACCATGCAGGTACCAATAATGAAGACTGTATAGTATAGAGATTCAAGACTGAAGATATCAAGATTGAAGACTCATGGGTATCGAGATTATCAAGAGTTTAAGATTTCAATAAAAAGTAATTTAATTAGGAATTTTATTAAAACTCCTAGAAAAACACTGGTATCTTAAAATCCAATTTATTCGTGGAATGAAATCCACTTCGAGTTTGTTAAAGGGATGGAAGCCTAAGTATGATGGAACCTACGAAAAATCTAGTGGAACATTGTTTTGTATCCACTAACTTTTATTCAAATGTTTTTACAAAATTATATCTTGTTTTCAAAATAATTTCAAAGCATTCCTTTTAAAAGAATCAAAAACATCTATCCTGGTTTTAAAATACTTTTAGCCTCAAAATAATCTTTATCTTCAAATTCAAATTATCCTTGATTTTAAACCATCTTTTAATTATAATATATTTAACTTTTAATGTTCATACTTAGATTTAAATATATAGTAGAATTTTATATATACCAAAATATTATCTCTATACTTTTTTTGTGTATTTTAACCATAGTTAAGTATATTTATAAAGTTAAAAATAGTTTTAATACAAGATAGAAGTTATTTTCAAAGAAAAACAAATTACCAAAAATCACTTAGGCCTGTCGACAACCCCTAGGATCCCTTGTTGACAAGGTGGCAGTTGATTTCAAAATTTTGAATTTCAAAAGAAGTTTCTATTCGTTATACCTTTCATGAATAGACACTTTTGTTGTTCTACTATAAATAGGGGCAGTTTTAAATGAATTTCAATACATTTTTTCTCTGATTTCACTCCTCTTCTTCTTCCACATTTCTTTATATATATTTTTACAATTACTCTACCGAAATCACCATTGAATATAACTAGATCATCTCTGATTTGATTCTCTATCACTATCTCAACAAGATCTCAGTGCTATTCAGAGTTATATGTTTCTTTGTAATAAATTGAGTGAGAAAAGGTGTGATTGTAACCTGTATAATCAATCAAGCGAGAAAAAGTGTGATTATAGCCTGTGAAATCAATTGGGTGAACTTGTTGCCAGTAAAATCAAGTATCTCTACCTAGAGGACTGTGAATCTGGAGTGGTGTACCTCGTGGCCTCGAAATCGAGGGTGTAATTGTAAAAATTGCTTTTGAAAGGAAATCCGTACTTGTGTGCGGGACTGGATGTAGGATAACTCCGAACCATTATAAAATCCGGTGTGTTCTTTCCTTTATTGCTTTTACTTTATTTATGCATCTGTGTTTGAGTCTGTGATCATACCTGTGTCTGAATATTGCATACATTTGTGTTCAGATTAACATAAACTCAAAAAGAATTAGTAATTCCTTTAAACACTATTCACCCCCCCTCTAGTGTTAATTCTAGCCTTAAGATCTCCGCATTTCTCACATTTGGTATCAGAGCAAGGTTTTCAAAGTTTCATAATATTGATTTTCGAAAAAGCTTTTAAAATGGCTATGTTTAAAAAACTTGTTAATACTAGTTTAGAAAAATTCAGATCATCATTGTCTCTTGAGTCTGCATATAATCAATATTCAAATTTAAGCTGTCTATCAAAATTGTATGATGTGCAGGAAACATGCTTTATGGGTGTTGAAGAATCAATTCACAATGGACAAATTGTGCAGATCAAAAAGAAGAAATGGATACTCGACAGTGGATGCTCTAGACACATGACTGGTAATCCAAATATGCTGAATGATATAATATACAAAGACGGAGGTCTGGTTAACTTTGGAGGCAACTCAAAAGGATATGTGATTAGCATCGGCAAAGTCGGTAACTCTGAAACTCCTATTATTACTAATGTTTTGCTAGTTAAGAATCTGAAACATAATTTGCTAAGTATTAGTCAACTTTGCGATAAAAGATATAAAATTAAATTTGAAAAAGATAAGTGTCACATTGAAGATAATAATTCAACCATAATATTTTAGGGAATTACGAAAAGAATATTTATATTCTTAGTATGAAAGTTTCAAATGATAACCTGTATCTTTTGGCAAATACAAGTGACCCTTGGATTTGGCATAAGAGATTTGGGCATTTGAATTTCAAACTTTTATCTAGACTGTCAAAACATGATCTAGTAAGAGGTCTCCCTAAAATGAATTTTAAAGTAGATAGTTTATGTGATGCATATTAATTAGGAAAACTTAGAAAAAGTTCCTTTAAATTAAAAGATATGATTTCAACTTCAAAACCTCTTGAATTACTTCATCTTGATTTATTTGGTCCATCTCAAATTCTGTCAATAAATCATAGTAAATATGTTTTTGTAATTGTAGATCATTATTCTAGATTTACATGGACAATATTTTTGAAACATAAAAGTGATACTTTTGAATGTTTTAAGAACTTTACAAAAGGATTCAAAATCAACTTTCTCTAAAAATCATAACCATCCGTAGTGATCGTGGTGGTGAATTTGAAAATGAAAAGTTTGAGGAATTCTACAATAAAAAGGGAATAACTCACAATTTTTCATTTCCAAGAACTCCACAACAAAACAGAGTAGTGAAACGTAAAAATAGAACGATTCAAGAGTGTGGGAGAACTATGCTTTCAGATAGTACATTACCAAAGTATTTTTGGGCAGAAGCAGTTGCTACCCGCCTGTTATATTTTAAATAGAATTTTAATTAGACCTTTAACTAATAAGACATCTTATGAACTTCTTCACACAATGAAACCTAAGGTATCTTATTTTGGAATATTTGAAAGTAAATGTTTTATTTTAAATACAAAAGATAACTTAGATAAATTTGACCCTAAATCCGACAACTTTATCGAATATTCTAATAGAAGTAAAGCATACAGAGTGTTTAATTTAAGGACTAACACCATCGAAGAAACAAAGCATGTTTCATTCGATGAAAATTTCAAAATTTTTGAAGACGCAAATGATGAAGAGGATTTAATCACTCAAAATCAAGAGTCAACTGAAACTAATAATGAAATTAATCATCCTAATAAAAAGATTAAACTTTTAAAAGATCGTCCTATAGAAAATATACTAGAAGATATGCAATCTGTTGTTACAATCAGAAATCAACTAAGTAAAATGAGCAATGCAGCCTTTATATAAACTATTGAACCCAAAAATCCAAAAGAAGCATCAACTGATGATTCATGGATTTTGGCTATGCAAGAAGAACTAAATCAATTCATTAAAAATGATGTTTGGGAACTTGTTCCTAGACCTGAAAATAAAACTATAATTGGAACTAAATGGGTTTATAAAAATAAAATGAATGAACAAGGAGAGGTTATTAGAAATAAAGCCCGATTAGTCGCTCAAGATTATTGTCAAGAAGAAGGAATAGATTTTGAGGAAACATTTGCTCACGTAGTAAGATTAGAAGCCATTAGGATTATAATTGCTTTCACAAATCATAATAATTTCAAATTACATTAAATGGATGTTAAAAGTGCCTTTTTAAATGGATTTGTAAAAGAGGAAGTATATGTTGAACAAACACCACTTTTTGAAAATGAAAAATTGCTGAATCATGTTTACAAACTTAAGAAAGCTCTATATGGTCTAAAACAAGCTCCGAGAGCCTAATATGATAGACTAAGATCTTACTTATTACAATCAAACTTTGAAATTGGTAAAGTAGATAATACTCTTTTTATTAAAAGAAATAAAAATGATATTCAACTAGTACAAGTTTATGTAGATGATATCATTTTCGGATTAACTAATTTTGAAATGAATAAAGAATTTTCTGAAATAATGACAAAAGAGTTTGAGATGAGTCATATGGGTGAATTAAACTTCTTTCTAGGATTGCAAATAAAACAATTAGATAATGGTATCTTTCTTAGTCAAGAAAAATATGCTAAAGACCTAGTTAGTAAATTTGGTTTGACTACTGCAAGTGGAAAACCCACTCCCATGGCAACCAATGAGTACCTAAGTAAAGAAGATCTCTCGAAAGAAGTAGATCACAAATTATATAGAGGAATGATTGGATCACTACTCTATATCACTGCTAGTAGACCTGATATCATGCATAGTATTTGTCTCATTGTAAGATATCAATCCCAACCTAAAGAGACCCACTTAAAAGCTGTAAAACGTATCATAAGATATGTTTAAAACACCTTTGATTATGACTTATTTTATCCTAAAAATAATTCTTTTGAATTATTATCTTAATGTGATGCTGATTATGCTGGTTGTAAATCGGACCGAAAAAGTACAATTGGAACTTGTCACTTTTTGGGGAATTTTCTGATTTCCTGGTTTGGTAAAAAGCAAAACACAGTTTCTTTATCAACAACTGAAGCAGAGTATATTTCTGCTACTTTGGCTTATTCTCAAGTAATATATATGCAACAAGCTTTAAAAGATTATGGTTTAAATATCTCAAAATAACCAATTTATTGTGATAATACTAGTGCAATAAATTTATCCAAAAATACTACTCATCATGCTTGAACTAAACATATTGAAACCAGACATCATTTTCTCAGAGATAATATAAGTAAGGAAGTAATTACTCTTGATTATATCAATTCCGAGAACCAAATTGCAGATATCTTAACAAAACCCTTAAATGAATCAATATTTACTAAATTAAGAAGAGAATTAGGTATTTGTTCAATATCTGAAATATAGAATATAAATAACAAAGTATAATTACAAATTAAATTAAAATAAGTCAAATAGTAAAAATATAGGTACCATGTCGACAACCCCCTCTTACCCCTATCCACATGTAATGATTTTTTTATTTTTGAAATTTTCCCACCAAAATTCAAATAAGTGGTTATATATTCTTCTTATTTCGAAATTTTGTTCATTCTTTCTGTCTTTTCTCTGATCTATCTTCTGAAAACAATCAAACAATGGCCTCCTCTTCCAAATCAAACAAAAAGTCAACCTTTTTCGTTCCCTTCTTCTTCTACTAGACCATTTCAACGAACTACGCTTGCCAGAGTGATGAAAATGGAGGATTCTTTGAAGGATGCACTGCAACTAATGAATGAAATTCAAGTAGTGCAACTCAGAATGGCTAAAGAACAAGAATGGCAAGACAAAATCCTTAGAATTTGCAAAAATTTCTAATGGACAATCATGCTAATCCGATCTTGATTAATGAAGAATCTTCAGGAGATCAAGTACAAGAGGACAGCGAGGAAGAAGAAGAAGTCTTCATGGAAGAAGAGCACGTTGAAGATGACAACAAAGTCGTTTGCATTGGCGAAGTGTGCTTTGACAAGGATGGAAATCTAGTCGAACAACGTGGAAATTCCTATTTTCACCACCCAAATTGTTCAGTTCATAGATCTCCCATTTTCAAGGACACACATTAGTTTCTTTTCTCTCTTTCTTATTGTTATGTGTTCTGACTTTCGTCTTCCATGCAAATGTAAATAAAACAATATATAATTAATAAATAATTTGTGTTCTTATATTTGATTTCTCACATTATCACTATTATAAATATTATCATATATGGATTCTTAGTTAGGATAATTAGTAATTAAGGGCTAAAGTTTTACTTTTAAGTGATGATTATTTATGATAACACTATCATTATAATCACATGTCATATAGTATTAGTTTTAGGGGGAGTTATATAGTTTGGAGTTAGTTTTTGTTGATGACAAAGGGGGAGAAGTATAAAATAAGATAGTTAGGCATAGATTAAGGGGGAGTTATTAGTTTTAGAGGGAGTTATTAGGATATAAGTAATATTTTATAAACAAAATTTGTCATCATCAAAAAGAGGGAGATTGTTAGTCGTTGAGAAGATGGTTTTGATGACAACAACCTTAGAATAAGATTATAAAATAAATACTAACATTATAGTTTAGATATATATATATGTATATGCAGGATTTAACCATGTAAGTACCAAGAATGAAGACTGCATAGTATAGAGATTCAAGATTGAAGATATAAAGATTGAAGACTCATGAGTATCAAGATTATCAAGAGTTCAAGATTTCAATAAAAAGCAATTTAATTAGGAAACTTGTTAAAACTCCTAGAAAAGCACTAGCATATTAAAATCCAATTTATTCGTGGAATGGAATCCACTTCGAGCTTGTTAAAGGGATGGAACCCTAAGTAGGATGGAACCTACGAAAAATCTAGTGGAACATTGTTTGTATCCACTAACTTTTATTCAAATGTTTTTACAAAATTATATCTTGTTTTCAAAATTATTTCAAAACCTTCCTTTTAAAAGAATCAAAAACTTATATCCTGGTTTTAAAATACTTTTAGCCTCAAAATAATCTTTATCTTCAAATTCAAATTATCCTTTGTTTTAAACCATCTTTTAATTATAATATATTTAACTTTTAATATTCATACTTAGATTTAAATATATAGTAGAATTTTATATATAACGAAATATTATTCTCTATACTTATTTATGTATTTTAACTATAGTTAATAATATTTATAAAGTTTAAAAATAGTTTTAATACAAGATAGAAGTTATTTTCAAAAAAAACAAATTACCAAAAATCACTTAGGCCTGTCGACAACCCCTAGGACCCCTTGTCGACAAGGTGGCAGTTGATTTCAAAATTTTGAATTTCAAAAGAAGTGTCTATCCATTATATCTTTTCACGAATAGACATGGCTGTTGTTCTACTATAAATAGAGGCAGTTTTAAATGAATTTGAATACATTTTTTCTCTGATTTCACTCCTCTTCTTCTTCCACATTTCTTTATATATATTTTTACCATTACTCTGCCGAAATCACCATTGAATCTAACTAGATAATCTCTGGTTTGATTCTCTATCACTATCTCAACAAAATCTCAGTGCTATGCAGAGTTATAGGCTTCTTTATAATAAATTGAGTGAGAAAAGGTGTGATTGTAGACTGTGAAATCCATCAAGCGAGAAAATGTGTGATTGTAGCTTGTGAAATCAATTGGGTGAACTTGTTGCATGTAAAATCAAGTATCTCTATCCAGAGGATTGTGAATCTGAAGTGGTGTACCTCGTGGCCTTGAAATCGAGGGTGTAATTGTAAAAATTGCTTTTGAAAGAAAATCTGTACTTGTGTGCGGGACTGGATGTAGGATAACTCCGAACCCATATAAAATCCGGTGTGTTCTTTTCTTTATTGCTTTTACTTTATTTCTGCATCTGTGTTTGATTCTGTGATCATATCTGTGTCTGAATATTGCATACATTTGTGTTCAAATTAACATAAACTCAAAAAGAATTAGTAATTCATTTAAACACTATTCACCCCCTTCTAGTGTTAATTCTAGCCTTAAGATCCGTAATCCGCATTTCTCACAAAGATCTCCAATAATATTATCTTTTGGACGATCTTTAGAATTCTAGGAGAAGATACTAAAGTATTATTTTGTGTATTTGTCTCATTATTAGAAGAGTTTATTGTACTTTTTATTTGAATTATTTCTTCATCGTCATTAGTATGATGGTTAAGACAATTTTCATCAAATGAAACATGCAAACTTTCTTCAATTGTGTTAGTACGTTTATTAAAAATTCTATATCCTTTGCCGCGATTCGAATATCCAACAAAGATTTCTTCATCGGCCTTTGGGTCGAATTTACCCAAATTATCTTTTGTATTTAGTATAAAACATTTTGATCCGAAAGTTTTAAAGTATGATACTTTAGATTTTCTTTCAAAAAATATTTCAAAACAAGTATGTTTAGTCATATGTCGTAATGTTACTCGATTCAAAACATAACAAGCCATAGCAATAGCTTCAGCCTAAAAATGTTTTGGTAAACCACTACTATTTAATCGTGTTCGTGCACATTTTTATAACGTGCGATTTTTCCTTTCTACTAGACCATGTTGTTGAGGTGTGCGGGGAAAAGAAAAATTAAGACTTATTCCCTTTTATTACAAAAATCGGTAAAAAGATCATTTTCGAATTCTCCACCGTGATCACTTCGAATATTCTTAATTTTCAAATCCATTTGAGCTTTAATTCTTTTAGCAAAAATTTTAAACATAGCAAAGGTGTCACTTTTATGTTTTAAAAATAAAGTCCATGTATATCTTGAAAAATCATCAACTACTACGGAAACATATTTGTTGTGATTTATAGATCATACTTGAGTTGGACAAAATAGATCTAAATGTAATAATTCTTATGGTTGTTTTGTAGAAATATTGTTTTTAGATTTAAAAGATCTTTTCTTTAGTTTTCCAATTTGATAATCGTCATATAAATTTTCTACTTTATAATTTATTTTAGATAGACCTCTAACTAGCTCATATTTTGCTATTTTATTAATATATTAAAATTAATATGACAAAATCATTTATGCCACAACCATGGATCGTCATGTTTGTCGGTTAAACATAAATTTGAATTTCGATTTATATTCATATTTAAGACATAAATATTTTTGTTTCTAAAACCCTCAAAGATAAATGTTTGTTATTGTCGAAAATATTACATCTATCCTTTTCAAAATTGATTTGAAAACAATTATCGCATAATTGACTAATGCTAAGTAGGTTGTGTTTTAAATTTTCTACTAATAAAACATTTGTAATAATAGGAGAGTTAGATATACCAGAGTTGATGGCTTCTCCGATGCCAACGACGTATCTCAAAAGTTACTGTTCCACCACCGATGTATGTTATATTTGACAATATTTTTGAGTTTTCGGTCATATGCTTTGAGCATCCACTATCAAGTATCAATTTCTCCTTATTTTTATTTTGGGTACCTGCAAAATAAAAGATGATTTAATTGGTACCGATATACTTTGTTAGGGTCCTACATGTTAGGAGGAGCAGGTAGCCATACCCAAGAAGGTTTGGTACCTTTATAAACATAATTTTTATTATGGACTACGTTATCTAGAAAATTATTAATATGTTTTGTCTGATCAAATCATTATTTGTCTTAGGAATCCAAATTTTTCTATATTTGTTATTCATATTAGACTTAGATGATCTTTTAGTCTTTTTATAGATAAAAATATATTTCTTAATATTATTCCCTTTTTGTTTAGGAATATCTTTAAATCCTATTCCATTTCTATTACTTGACAGTTTTGAAGTTATGATAAGATTTTCCAGATCTTGTTTTCCTTTATTAAATTTTGAAACATTATTTGTAATTTTATCTAACTTTTCTTTTAATTCTAAATTTTCAATTTTCAATGTTTCTCTATTACTTTTCAGGTTGGTATTTTCTTTTAACAATTTATCCTTTTCTAGTTTAACTTTTTCAAAATCATTAGATATAATCTCATTTTCAACTAAATTATTTTTATTTTTTTCTTGAGATAATTCTAGTTCCTCCTCTAAAATAATTTTTTCATATTTTAACATTCCTATTTCATGTTCTAATCTATTTATTTTGGCTATGTGTTCTTTATTCAATTTTTTAATTTGTCTAAATTTATCGTATAATTCCATGCTAAGTTCTAATAATTCATCATAGTGAAGTTCGGGACATACCTCATCAGTTTGTGCCATGAAGCATACATAAGCTTGTTCTCCGTCATTATCACTATCACTGTCTTATAATGATGAAGAGTCTGAGTCATCCCATGTTACTTTGAAAGCTTTCTTCTTTTTGAAATTTTCAAATTTGTTCTTCTTTTTATCATTGTTGAGCTTTGGAAAATCTTTCTTTATATGTCCAAATTGATCACATTCAAAGCATTTGATTGACGTTTTGATTTGTTGAGCTTGATTTTCCTCCTTTTTGATATCAAGTCATTTTCTTGAATTTGTTGTAGTTTTTGGCAATAAATACAATTTCTTCTTCATCTAAGTCGGAGTCTTCATTTGTTGCTGTGAATGCTATGTTTTTCTTTTCTTGCCTGTAAATTAGCTTCATAGGACATTAAATTTCCTATCAATTCTTCAACTAAGAGTGTTGATATATCATTAGCTTCTTCGATAGCTAATACTCTTTTCCACTCTGGAGTTAAAGAATTAAGTATTCTAGATAATAAGTCAAAATTTATGAATTTGGCTCCAAGTGTCATTAAATCATGTTGAATGGTTTGTAATCTAGAGTACATGTCTACTATAGATTCATTTTGTTTCATTTTAAATGATGAAAATTGATTTTGTAAAATTGAAATTTTAGTTTGTTTAACTTTGTTTGTGCCTTCATGTGTAACTTGTAATGTACGCTAAATATCATATGCAGTGTTACATAACATGACACGTGAAAATTCATTTTTATCTAATGAACAAAATAGAACATTCAAAGCTTTAGCATTACTGGAAGCTGCGGTTTTTTGTGCATCATTCTATGTGTTCATAGCAGTGTCAGGTGCTTCATATTTATTTTGAGTGGCAGACCAAATTTCTAATCCATTAGCTTCCATAAAAATTCTCATACGTGTTGACCAATATGCATAGTTAGAACCATTAAAAAGTGGGGGTCGTGCTGTGGATTGATCTTCTTGAAAAATACTTGCTATATTAAAGTGATTCAAAAATGTGTTACTGTATTTTGATCAAACCTTGCTCTGATACCAATTGAAAGGCTATGGGGATCGTATATGTATATAATATATGATAAGTGGATGTACGATAGTATGAATTGCATAATAATAATGCAGGTAAAAATAAAAGTAATCACACTAGAAATTTTATACTGGTTCGGACCTCCCATCATACGTCTAATCCCGAAGCTCCTCTCTAAAATTTCACTAAACAATTGCCCTCGCTTCACCCGGAGGAACAGGCTTTTGTAAGAATAGTTCTTTTACAAATGTGTGTTCTATGCAACACTGATTTTGACTATAAATACAACTTCTTCCTATAATCTCCTTGAGTAATGTGTAGGATAAACTTTGATTAAAGGAAGAGATGATAGTGTATCTTTGAATTCTTTAGTAAATCACAGAGATGTTAGAAAATAAAGAAAGTTCAGAAATGCAAGTTAAGTTCTAACTTTCAATTCCAAGTTTTATTTATAGATGATGAAGATTTTTGTTTGAAGAGTAGTGACTTCTGACTCATTCTATTTCAGTCTAAGAGTCACAATGCTTGAGAAGAAATAGTCATGATCAAAATAAGGAATGCAACTCTTTGTTTTGAAGAAGATGTCTTTTGGCGGAAAATGGCCATTGCCCAGCTCAGACATCTAGCCATTTGTGCCAGACATCTGGTAAGTTAAGATTTTCAAACGAGAACATGCTACCAAACGTCCGAGTTTATACGACAGACGTCTGGTTTGGTATAGAACTTATAATCAGAGAATGATGCCAGACGTCTGGTAGTGGATGTCAGATGTCTGACACATGTACACTCTGTTTTCTTAGTCTTATTAGTGTATATAAGCAAGTGTTTGTAAAGATTACTCAAGGAGATTGTACATATCGACTATTTACAAACTTTAACAGAATGTACTAGTGTAATCACTCTTGTGTTGGTCTTCAAGTCTTGGATGCACACGTCTACCTGCATATAAATGATATATATATATATATATATATATATATATATATTGACTCCAAAAGCTTGTATAGTTGTTGTCATCGAAATTAAAGTTGTAACAATATATGCTATTATTAACAATACTTGCAGAATAAGATGCAAATACTTAGACTAAATCTTAATTTCTATGCTGTATAAATTTTCCCATAACTATAGACATATATGCAATTATTAGTAACAATTGCTGTTTTATCTGCAATTATTAGTAATAAATTCTTAAGCCACTAAACAAATATGTTTCAACTTTTTGTTTTAGGATGCTCAAGGGAAGCAAATTGACATGTTAAAAAATGCTTTAGAAAAAGGCAATGAATATGAGAAGATATACAAAGAAAGAGAAGAAAAATACAAAGAAATAGTACAAAGGCTTGAAATGGACAACAAAAGGCTCCAAATTTAAAATGCCCGCCTAAAAATGGAACTAAGTAAATGCACAAAAGAATCATCTTCCACTAAATCTGATATGATGACACTACTCTTACAAGAAGTAATTGGTAGCAAAGATGACTTATCTAAAAGTGAAGAAGGCGGAGAAAGTGATAATGATGATGCTTCTGATTAATTTGAAGTATTGACAAACAAAAAGGTTGACACAGAAGAAGATGATGAAGAGGATGATAAAGATGTTGAAGAGGAAGATGATGAAGAGGAGGAAGAAGATGATGAAGAGGATGATGAAGGTGTTGAAGAAGAAGAAGAAGATGAAGAGGATGATGAAGGTGTTGAAGAAGAAGATAAGTGGATGATGAAGATGTTGAAGAGGGGGAAGATGATGAAGAGGGGGAAGATGATGATGAAGAGGATGATGAAGGTGTTAAAGAAGAAGATGATGCGCAAAAAGGTGTTACAAAGAATAAAATTATTGGGAAGGAGGAGGTAAAGTTGCTGAAAGTGTTGAGTAGGAAGACAAGAATGAAGATAGAGAGGATAGAAATGAAGAAGAAGAGACGAAAGATGATGAAGAAGAAGAGAGATAAGATGATGATGAAAAGGAGTAGAAAGATAATGATGAAGAGAAGAAAGAAGATGAAAAAGAAGCAAAGTGATAAAGATGAAACGAGGATGGAAGCAATTTGAATGAGGAAGAAAAACATGATGAAGCAAATAAAGATGTTGAAGAAAAAGACATAGATAAACAAAAGAAAGATGAAGATAAAAATGTTGCCACGGAAAAAAAAATCCAAAACAAACAGATCCTTTATTCAGTAGTTTTCTGAATTAATAATAGCTTTTGAATAAAAGTGAAAAAATTAAAAATATTTGCTAATATATTTGCACTTATTCATAATATTTGAGTAAACAAATGCATTTATAAAGAACAAATGCAGATAATCCTGCAATAATTATCAATAAGTGCTGCATAGTCTGCAATTTTTCTCCTACTATTTGAGAATAATATCAAATATTCCTTATTATTTCAAAAGAACTAAATACTTAAATTTCAAATGTATTTTTTAGTTTAAACAACTGAAGAAGCAAATATGAGAATGATCCTGCTGCTAATAATGCAACTATTGAAGTTGAACACAATGTTGAGAATGTCAATGCAATTCCTCAAAATAAAATGAAAGAAATCATTGTTGCGAAAGAACCTACAAAGGAAAGCTCGGAAAAATGGACAAAACTATTGGAACATAACCCAAACTTTAAAATACTTTCAAGTGAAAGCAACAGCGAATCCCAAGGTCTCAGAAGTAGTTAAGAACTTGATGATATCTTTAAAAAAGCACAAGAAAAGACTAAAAAAACTAAAAACAATCGATCGAAAGCAATGATGAGGAAAAAAGATCAAAATCAACTAAAGAAATTGAATTAGAAAATGAAAAGGAATTCAAAAAAGCAAAGAATAAAAAATAAATCCAACCAAAAACGATAGAACAATATAAAGCAGAACCAAGATCAAATGAGTTGCCTAAAGATGCAAAATTAAATGTCAGACAATGTTTGAATATCCAAAGACTATGCGAAGAGAAAACCAAACCACTTGAAGAATTCTTCAGAAACAATGACCTCTGGTAAAAATAATTGTAGACATATCAACAAAGTACAAAATTTAAATAATTGTTTAAATTGTTGTGTTGCCTGAAAAATAACCCTAATAATTGCTCTGTTGTTTGAAAATATACCCAAAAATTGCAAATATATCATCGAATATTGGAATTGTTTGCCGCGTTGTGAAATTTTCCCCTATAGTGGAAAATATATTAGCAAATATTGGGAATGATGGCTTTATGGTCCGAAAATATGCCTAATAATTGCAAACATATCGACAAATATTGATAATAATTGTTGTTTTGTCTGAATATTGATAATAATACTAATATTCTTCAATAATTTGATATCAAGAGTGCATATCTCAATAAAGACAAAGATATTATAAGATCTTGAACCGCCCTTGGTGAGTTAATTCTTAAAGATTCCACGACGGCCAGGTACAAAAGCTAGAAAATAATTTCATTATAATTCATACACAAGAATATACAATTATTCATAGGAATTGTTGTTTCTACTGAAATAATTGCAGACGAATACGCTATTATTCATATCATTTGCTGATATGTCATAATTATTCATAATATTTGCAGGTCATTCTTCATAAATTCCCAAAAATTTACAAATATATTATTATTTAATGAAATAATTAATCCTGTAGATCATTGACTGGTATGCACTTGAGTTGGGTAAAACTCATTCAAAAATTCTGTTCTTCAATGTCTATGCTTCTGTAAGTTTTATAGCCTTTTAATGAATATATGCTTAAATATTTATAACTTCAATTTGCTAATATATATTATTGTAGACTTTCCTACTCAACAATTCAAAAAAGGTCACACAAGTTATAATTGATAATGTAATCAAAAACAGATATACGAACTATAATAAAATGTTCTTTCCAACTCATCTAAAAGCACATTTCACTTTTCTGGAATTCATAAAAGAAGACAGACAATGGATTCATTATGATTTGATAAAGCCAAGAAATGAAGGTCCACATGCCAAAGCTGGAAGAAAAGTATGTAAATTAATATATATATATATATATATATATATATATATATTTTAATTAAACTAAAAGTAATTTATCTAAGAAAATCTTTTATTTTATATAGAGAGTTTATGTAACTAGTTTGTTAAAGAAATAGGAAAAGAAAGATCACAAACCTTCAAATTTAATTACATTTGCAGACAACTCGCAACAACGTAGCGATTCGTAAGTACACCACAATAAATAAACTTAAACATTTGCATATCATGCTGCAATTATAATAAGCAATTTAAAAAGAATTTGCAATTATGGCAGGGTTGATTGTGAAATGTATGTAATGAATATCATGAAAGCAAGAAGCGAAAACGAGGTTATAAACAAGGAGGATATTCAATATGGATACGATGCTATTGAATTATAAAGAATTGAATTAGCATATCAAATTCTCTCATGTAATCAATATAGCTGGAGCATTGAAGAAAGTCTAACACAATGATTTTTATTATCAAAAGCCAAATAAAAGAATTTTCAATAATTACTATGTTTAATCTTGAACTTATAAAATGTATATTTTTGTGCAAACTTATTGATAATCAGAATTTTGTTATTAGAATTGTTATATAAGCATTTTCTGGAATTGAATGAGTTACCAGTATTGTGAAGGAAAGTAAGAAAATATATCGAACAATTGTAGACATTTACGCAAATTTTCAGAATACTTGCAGGTATGTCTGCCTTTTTTCTGAATAATTATAGACATTTACAGAATTGTTCAGAATACTTACAGATATTTCTACAATTGTTCTAAATAATTGTTAAAAAATATGGATATGAACTTCATAATTGAACTAGAATGATATTATTAAATTGAAAACAATTATATAAGTAACTTCTAAAATTGAAGTGAATTATTAGAATGGTTGCAAAAAAGTAAGCAACAATATTAACAAAGTGCAGAAATATATACAATTATTCAGAAAAATTGTAGATATGACATCAATATTGCTCAACAATTGCAGAACATGGTGGAACAATTATTTTTATTCACTTAAAAATAAGTAAATATCTAATACAATTGCAACGGAAATACAAACAAACAGAATAAAGAAATCATGACGTCATATCAGTACATTAAAACGCTTCCAAAAGAAAAAACAATAATACCACATGTGTTTCAAAGGACAAGTCCTTTTATTGTGATCCAATTTTTTGCATAAACTGCATCTAACA
The DNA here is from genome assembly GCA_030765085.1 of Allium cepa. Lineage (NCBI taxonomy): Eukaryota > Viridiplantae > Streptophyta > Magnoliopsida > Asparagales > Amaryllidaceae > Allium > Allium cepa. Next base: position 931,153,210 of record CM060932.1, read on the forward strand.
GCCTTTGGAATTTCATCAATAGATTTAATTCTCTTAGAAACCGATGGACGGCCTGACATTCTTACCTTTTGGAGGTGGTATATCAACATCATCAGGCAGAACATCTTCTTTTGTGAAGTTTATAACTGAATTGATTGGATGAGAATAAGATGATCGAAAATGCACAACTTTGAATAATCTTCAATGCAATCATACACATTCAACTTTCCACAACTCAAAATATATCTAACAACATGTGCACAAGAAAAGCCGTAGATTCGCCACAAATTACAAAAGCAAACCAGATTATACAAATCAATAGATTATCGGACCGAAGAATGAACTTCAAATACATGTTCACTTGATTTAATACCAAACCATGTAGCTCCCTCCAAATAAAGATTTCTCAATCGATTTTCATTGACTGGACATAAAATAATATTCTAACTACTAGCAAGTTCTCGAGGTTCAGACATAAGCTTTTATTAACTTGACTCTAATTTTATCCAAGCAAGCAGTGATTGGTGAATGTCTTTCTTCCAAAATCTATTTGTTAAAACTCTCAGAACAATTAGATGAATTTTACCATAACGGCATGCAGGAAAAAAAACATTAGCAAACTTCTTAGAAAGAATTCCATTCAAAAAGATTGCCACGGTAGATCCACCAGCATCCTTAAAATTTCTCAATGATATATTAAATCATTCAAATTAGAAGCATATGCAACATGTGCAAACAAATCTATCAACCATTTCTTCTTAGATTTGGAAATCAAATTTTAGAGAAACTTTCAAATTATTGTTTAAATGATAAAAACATGAACTATGAGCTGAATTGGGAAACACTTTCGGAAAAACAACAAGAAGACTAGGATGATGATCATAAATGAAAACAAAATTTCTATGATCATCTTGTTTACTTTCTAAATCAAATCATCCTCATCATAGTAAAATATTTCTTTAAAGTACTTTAAAACCGGATACTTTATAATACACATACACATACACACTAGTAATAAAGAGAATCCAGTCCATAGGAATTCACGGTATCTTTTTGAAATATCAAAAATACCCTTTTCGTTTTCAGTTTGTTTATCTCATACACATTAGGCTAACTTTGATTTAGCTGCGGTATGGGACAAAATCCAAAATGGGTTTAACACAATCCAATGTTCGTTTCAATTCGTTATCGCCATCTTTTGTACGATTAGATTTAGAACAACATTTAATACCCATGCAACGGTTGGATCTTCATTTCTCTAGCGACGGCTCCTATTTCAAAATACAAAAGTTTCAAATCCAAGTAATAACAATACCCTCGAAGTTCAAAAGTATACTATACCCTTCATTATTTATGCTTTACGTTAGAAGCATTTTAATAAGGGAAAATACAAGAAACCACAATCTGGGAATTTTTAATAATGCGGTCATGTTAATATTTAAATCCACCAATAATCACAATCTTTAAGCAAAATTTACATAGTAAAGTATCGTTCACTGTGACAAAATACTAAACATCCGTTTGGTTTATTTTGTATTTTATGTTTTGGAATTTTAATATTCATTATAACATATGAGAATAGTGAAGTGAGGACGGAGGGGGTGAAAAAAAAGATAGAGGAAACGACGGAAAGGAGAGGATGGAGAGACGACAGAATGATGGATTGTTTTTCGTAGTTTCATTATTTTCTAAAACATGAAGAATAATTTTTTAAAAAAAAATTGTTATTTTGTGTGTTAACTTCATTTTTTAAATTGGTCGTTATTTACAATATACATGCGTCGTGCGTATTTTTGTATGGATAAAAACTCAAAACTAAAAATGGTAAACCAACCGCAATTAAGCTTTTGTTCACTTGGAAAGACGACATCCTCCGTTCGTTTCTCATACCAATTGGAGTAAAAAAAATTGGGTACATCAACACCACAGACTTTTTACACATCAGTCTCCAATATAATTAGTTAAAATTTAAAGTATTTACATGATTATAATAGTGTTTTTTAAACTATTTAAATGTTGTTACTTAAGTGAATTTTAATGTAACTAAATTATTTGTAACAGATAAATGATTTTTCTTTTGTTTTGACTAATTAAAGGTAAAATGTTTAAATAAATTTTTAAATGGTTATAATTGATAGATCTGATATTTCATGTAAAATCGAAAACTAACATTAATAACATTTGTCTTCTCTTATCAGTGTCTTGGTCCACATCTTATTAGGTGACACCTATCCTGACTCCAAGACCTAACCGACCAATATGAACGTCACCGGCAGGGATGTTGCACATGCGCCCTCAGCTTGGCAACCTCCCAAACCTCTTTCCATATAGGCAAACATTATAACAAAATTATTTGTAACAAGAAAACTTTATTACTTTATTATATAATCTTAAACTTCGTTTTATGCACAAAGTTCAAAAAAAGAAAAGAGCGCCAAAATGTTAAACTTTTTAAAAGTATTTTGTAAGCAAGCAACTTGAATTTATAGGCTTATCGAATTAATTGTTGTAATTCACTTTTTACTTTAACCGCGCTATTTAAAATTATAATTTAACAACGATAATTCACAAAATTAACAATTTATCTTAAATACTTCGCTGGCAGCTCAAAAATGCATTATTCGCTCAAATGATTGTATGCTCTCTCATGTTGTTTTCCACAAAGTCTACATATGAAAATTAGTAGATAGAAGTAATATCATAACTTTGAATAATATATTTTCTAATTTTTTCAAGCTATTTACAGGTACAAATAACGAATATCATCAAAGCTTTTATAACTAACAAATAAGCATAAAAACATTGTTTGAACAAATTAGTTTCTTGAAGCTAGACAACAAAAGTAAAAATCATTTGTAGAATGTCCATACCGAGCGTGTGTATATATATACTAGTATTCTAATTAAATAAAAATAGAAAATGGCGTCAACTTTCTTGCCTTCTTCTTTCTCGTTCTCGCATCCTCGAGTATCCGATCCTTCAAATTTTGATTCCTCTATCGATTTCAATTCTTCTTCTTTTCATATCTACGCCAAAGTAGTTAAAGAACCGAAATTTACTTCGCCTCAATTTCTCAATCAAAAGGCTAAATCTAAGAATTGGGTTGATTCAAGGAAAGGAAAATGAATTTGTTCTCGCTATGGGGACTTTTATCATCTGGCTAAGGAATGTCGAGAACCCATTAGATGTTTTGGGTGTGGATGCTTTGGTGATATAAAGGTCGACTGTTCGATGAAATTATATTCAGATTCTGGCAATCACAGAAGTCTTTCTATCACCGATCATGATTTTTTATTTGTTTTAAAATGTATGAAACTCGAACGAATCTTATTAGATCACCTCTGGATACAGAGGCACGAGGGAATCGAGTTCTTAGAGGATTTGTTCAAGCATTTTGATGCGATTAACGTAGTTAATATAGGCAAAAATTATATAAAGAAGTTTGGTGATCCTAAAGATTATTTTGGTTATGGTTCTTCCTTGGATAGAGATAAATTGGCTGTTGATATGATGCCTGCATATAATAATGGTAATGGGATGTGACGACCCGAAATTTCTAAATAATTGGAATTGAAATATTTAATTTATTTTAAATATTTGAAAGGTAATTTAACTTGAATTTCAAATATCAATATTTGTTTAATAATTAAATTGTTGAATTTAATAATCTGAAATTGGTTTAAATAGTGAATCTTGGATTTTAAGCTGGATAAAAATATTTCAAAAGCTTGTAAAATTTATATTGAGAATACTGGAGATAATAGAAGTGATGAAATTGAATTTAAAGATGATTCGTTCAGTTTTAAAATTTTATCGTTTAAATCGACATTTAGAATTGCCTTCCGAGGCACAGCCTCGGATTTTGACGAAACCCATTCCGCTGGATCCGTAATATTGTTTTATTATCGGATTACAAATTTCGTAATGATTAGAGTTGTTGTGTAAGCGTACGATATATAAACGCGTTGAAATTTATATCGAAAATTCAATATAATAACCGAGTCCAAAAACCTATCTTCTCCATACAATCGAATTAGGATTCAAAACCTTTTCCATTGCGTTTGGAATAGGGGTATAACCTTATGAACGTCTGAAGGCACGCCTCGGTGGGATGTAAAATTTTAAGGGCTTCGAATACTAGACAACTTAAATTTGAATTTGAATTAAAATATAAATGTTAAAAATTTCATTGAATCACTATAGCTTGTGATTCAACACGTGTTTTTCCTTTTCGAGCACGTGTTCTTAACGAAGACACGCGTCTTCGTTAATGATAACATTTCGTCTCGTATCATTTCCGTTTGCAAATCAATCTCGTTCAAAAAAATAGAGTATATTATGTTGGCCGAAACATTTCAAAATTTCATTCCAATCCAGGCAAGCTCGTTCGAGTCAATTTAAAGAATGGCAGACAAATTAAAATAGCCGTTCACCAAATCGATCTCGACCAGGCGGCCGCGCAATGCCGCGAATCTCGCGACGAGATAGCTTCGAACGACGACGTTGGGTTCGTGGCTCTCGTGCTCGAGTGAAAAGGGTATTGTACTCTCGTGATAGTGGAGGCGCTGGCAACGTTAGCAGATGTGTGTAGGATCTAGATTAACCCTAGAGGGGGGGTGAATAGGGTTATAGCAAATTTTCTCGAATTAAACACAGAAATAAACTGCAGAAATAAATATGCTGAAAAGTAAATCACACACAAAATTTACCCAGCTTCGGCAACCCCTGCCTACTGCTGCATTCCCAGATTTCTACTAGAAATCTACAGTATCACGCTTACAAACACTCTACTAGACTCGCAGACCCTTTTTCTCCCGCTCACAAACACTCTACTAGACTCGCACACCCTGCTCCCGCCTATAGAGTTTCGCTTACTCGCAAACACTGCTCCCGCTTATAGAGCTTTGCAAACTCGCACACCCTGCTCACTGAACTAATTCTAAATAGACAATCTGACACTACCTAAACCCTAGGTGGTGATTTACAAATTCTTTGACTCAAAAAGAAAAAAACAACTTCAAAATTAAAACAGTAGCAAAAATTAAAATACGACTTTGGACCCGTAATTTTTGCTCAAAAACTAAAAACTAAAAACCCTTTATAATTTAAACCCTAAACAAAAAGTGACTTAAGCCCTTTCTAAAACAAACAAGGCCGACCCCTTGTTTTTCTTTAACCCGATCCACTGTTGTTCCTTTCTTCTCCTGAGAATAATGTTGGCCGATTCTCTTTGCCACTAATTTAGGGCTTCTGTCTTCGATTCAAAATTGGGGCTTTCTGATGATCGGTGCTCTGACTTGCGTTGCTCTTGCTCACGCTCGTTCTCTGATGATTTATGCTTGTTGCTCGCTCGATCGAGTTGTTGATGATTTCGGTATGTAATTTCTTTTGTTGCTTGTTTGATTGCTTGCTCTTTAACTCGATGCCGATGATGTGAATTGGGATTCAGTATTTATATGAATTCGTGACACTTGAATTCCTTCGTATCAATTTGATACTTTCCTAATTCTCAATTGCCTGTTGCGCACGTCTTTCCTGATTTTGTGACACCTTGATACACACGGCTTTCCTGATATTTTTTAACTTGATAATCACGGTTTTGAATTGAGAGCGTTCGATCCTTTTTGTATAAAAAGGCAGAAACTTTCCCTTTTTAATTTGCGTTGACTTTTTCAAAGAATACAAATTTGAGTTGATCTGATGCATTTCTGGCTTGGTTACTTTGACATGGTTTGTTTGTCTAGTGATACTTGTTGTTGTGTAGACTGTAGTCTATTTGATTACTTTAGTTGCATTGATCTCTGTAGTCTGCACTTGTATAGTTGGTTCCATATTCATGTATCTTGATGTTGTATAGACTTTTTCATGCTGCTGTGATGCAATTTCCTTCGCTGTTGTATCTTTGGGAGTTTGCACTGCTTCATGTTGAATTCATTGAAGTATTGATTGTTGCATTACTTAATGTTGTCACTATGTTCGACATGGTCTTTGTAGTACTTGGTTACCGGTCGAGTTCATTTGTATTTGAATTAAACTTGTGTATCTCTCTGCCTGGTCGACACTTGATGTTTGTAACTTGTGGTTTCATGCTTCATGCATGTACTCTGTTCATATGTTCTTGGTGGCATTTCTTTGGTCTGCACTGCTTCATCATGTAGCTTGTTCTCTACATTTACTTGACTGGTCTGCATACATGTGCTTAATTGCTGTTTTGTTGACACTGGGTTGGGCCCTGTTGTCTGCACTTGTATGCTCTTGTGTATTGCCTTTGACATGTTGTAGCTGGTCTTTGTATTGCTTACTGTTACTTATGCATTGCCTTACTGACTCGATTCATTTCATGTTTGTTGCCAGTTTACCTTGTATCACTGCTTCCATTTTGACTTGGTCTTTGTTGAACTTGTCATCTTCACTGTGTTCTCTTCATGCCTGACTTGATGCTGCATACATGTTTGTTGATGTTGCTTGTGCACTGCCATATTTTGGTCACTGAAGTATGTTGTCACTTGTTGTCTGCATTTCATATGCTTGCAACCTTGCTTCTCTTTGGTCATGTCTGATCTGTTGTTCAGTTTGCATTGTCATATTTTAGTCATGTTGCCTTCATTTGCCACTGAGTTGCATCGAGTAGCTGGTCTTTGTAGTTGTTGCTTGGGTTTGTACAGTGTTGTACTTGTTGCCTTGTATCACTGGTTCATTCCACTGTTTCATGCATGCTCGACATTGTGACTTGTTTTGTTTATGAACTGTGTTGTCTCTGACCTGTGCACATTGTTGATGATTCATTAGCATGCTGTTGATTGGTCTTTTTTGCATTACTGTACTTGGTTAAATTCATTGCTGAGTTGATCATGTTTCTGGTTTTGATCAATGCTCGGTCATGTTGCATATTGGACATTTGTGTACTTGACTGTTGCTTGATTTTCCTGTTGAGACCTCTGCACTGTGCCTTGTACTTGTGGTCTGCCTTGAGTTGAATCCCGTGTGTTATTTGGGTTTGACCTTGTGCTGAATTGTTAGCAGTGCTTTTGTTTGATTTGTGCACACGAGTTGGCGGGGCAGTGCACACGTGTATGAATGTACACGTGTGTATTGCAGCCACTTATGGTTACCTGTCCCTGTAATATCTATATGCACGACTTCGTGATGAAATCAAGTGTGAATGATGACGAACAACCCAAATAACTGAGGCAAATGAAAAAACCATATTTTATTTTATATTGCAACAATATTTCTTTTTCAATTTTACTGCGTTAGTGAATATTTTTGCAGATTGCTCAGATGTTGGATTCAAACTGGAATGCAGTTGAAGACAAAATACGAGTATGAGTGATATGTAGTGAGGTTATAAATGTAAATTGAAATCGTGATGTATTCAAAAATGTATATGTATAGTGAGAGCTTGAAATTGTACTATTCAAGATTGTAATAAATATTTGTTTGAATAAAATTTCTGTTTGAATTCAAAATCTGTGTAACTTGTTCTGTTTGAATTCAAATTCAAATTCTGTGTAATTTATTTTATTCAACAAATATTTATTTAATCTATGAAAAACAAAATAGTACATTACCAAATACATTTAACTGAATATATATGTTTATTATCATCAAACAAAAAACATATAAGCGCATATTCAACAATGTGGACGCGCGCGTGAATGGAAGACGACGAGGAGTAGTCGCACGGCATTGGGTGGTGTCGCGAATCTCGTTTGCGAGCGAGAGGATCGTCGATGGCCAGGGGTAAAGCGTGTTGGAGTCGTGGTCTTAGTACTGTCATCGGCGAGAGGATCGTCGATGGCCAGGGGTAAAGCGTGTTGGAGTCGTGGTCTTAGTACTGTCATCGGCGAGAGGTATTCGATTTCGATTTTTTTTATTTTTATTATTTAATTAAACTTGATTTAACATATTTGATGTATACACAGATTTGAAAATATATGTATATAGGTTTTTAATTTAGGCAGATTTGTTTTCATTGATTTATTTAACATACAGAGAAGTACATCCACATTTTTAATATAAAATTTTTATTCACAGTAAGTTGATTCTGTTTTAATATATGTATAAATGTATATACATGGGTTAGGAGGAAATTTTATTAGAATTTAACAATTATACATACATTTACTTTTAATCAGTATAGATTATTTTTGTAAGTGTAAGTGTTCTTAAAAATAAGTAAAATAGCAGATATATGTATATATAAGATTTTTGAAATTGAGTACGAATTTTACAATATTTGAAAGTCCGTATAAAATCATATTTTTGAAATCTATCATTTTATTCTTATGAGTATGCATATATATATGCAGTTTAAAAAAATATATATACATATATACATATTATAAACTTACAAGTTATTTTAAAAATGGATTTAAGTGATTAATTTGTTGATAAAATTCTTTAATTATTTTAGTTACTAGAATAATTTAGTAAAGAAAAATTTGTTTAAATTAACCTTTTGATTGATTGAATTATGAAAATGGCAATTGATTATTCGATTATTTCGAATATTAATAAACTGTATAAATATTTATACAAGGTCTTGAATCGAGAAGAGACAGGCCGGTTTGGATCGGAATTGCAAAACAAAATCAAAGGTGAGTTAATCTCACTTATCTGGTTTTATTTAATTTTAAATAATTAAATTTAAAATTGTTGGTTGTGTGCTTGGATGATAAATTATTATCGGTTATATTAGATTAGACCCTATGCGCCGCATAATAGCGAATGATATTATATTAAACACATATACCGCGATATTCCACCTCGAAGTGGAATTGGTATTATATATATATTTGGAGTGATTGATTTCCCGCATTATATTGCGGATGAGACCCTATACGCCGCATAATAGCGGATGATATTATATTAAACCCATATACCACGATATTCCACCTCGAAATGGAATTGGTATTTTATATTGTGCTAACATGTATGGATACAGGGAAACATGTTGGAGGGATCCAACTGGATTCCTCAGAATCATTTAGATTGTTTAATATTCTGTGATATGGATTGTGTGATAATCTATGATAGGTTACATTGATAATTGGAAATAAAGGATGTTATATTTGATTTAATATATTTGGATATACCGAATCTATAGATTGGATTTTTGAAATGAAATAAAAGAGAGAATTTTAAAGTAAAATAATTTTAGTGAATTTGAATAAATTAGAGGATAAATTGAAGGAAGAATAAAAGTTGATTGTTAAATTTTAATAAATAAATTCCGAATATGGGAAGGAAATTTGGAGTAAAAGGGAAATAATGAATTTTAAAGCTTAAGTGAAATTATTTAAAAGGATAAAGAATTTATTTTAAAATGCAAGGTTTAAATTTATTGGAAATGATAAGAAGGATTTTGGAAAAAAAAATGTGAAATTAGTATTCTCCGATTAAAAGGTTTTAAATCATAATTAAGAAGTAAAATTTGAAATTTATGGGTTGGAATAAATTAAGAAGTAAAGGAATTTAATTTAAAGTGAAGTAATTTTGAAAATCAATTTGGAAATTGATTTAGTATTTGAAATTGTGTTTTGAAAGAAGGGTGAGACTATGGAATTTATAAACTGGGTTTATAAAGTGAAATAAAATATCAGTGGATATTTGAAAGTATAAATTTTATGATGAAAATTTATAGAGGAATGGGTAATTTATTTTAAAAATAAATAGTGATTTATTTTTAAAGGCGTGAAAGAGAAGTTGATTCCCCTGAAAAGCCAAGTACGTTTTCAAAACAGATTTTTAAGCATAAGTTGGAAGTTTTAAAAGTTATTTAAAGGATTGTTTTAAGAAATTATTATTTAAGTTGTTAAATTTTAAAAGATAAATATTTAGTAAAATTAATTATTAATATCTAAATTTTATAAGGTAGTTTTATTTTAAAGATTGCTTGGTTAAAGATTTATTTAAAATCTTGTATGGGATTTCGTAATCTCTTATTTTTAAATTTAGTTTGGCTTAGCTTTTATTTTAAAAAATTTAGTTTTGTATTTTATAAAAAATTTAGTTTTATATTTTATAAAGTAGTTGTAATTCAAATATCCTTAATATATATATATATATATATATATATATATATATATTGAATAAAGTATTTAAGTAGTTTTTAATTTAAACATGTTAAAGTATGTTTTAAATAAAGTGTTTTAAATTATTTTAAAATCTAAAGTATTTTGTATTTGGTGAATTTTAGTGGAAATAAACAATATTTGGGGAATTTATTCCGTGAAAGAAAAATGTTTTAAAACTGTTTTCAAAGGGTTGAAAAGTGGAAATATATCTTGCAAAGATAATTTGAGGATTATAAATAATTTAGGAGAAATTATTATGGCTTAATGATTGTTTGTGAATGTTATTTGATAGTTAAATAACCGACTATCAATATTGGCCAATGCGTTGATCGTCTCGAAGAGACCGGGATCAGGATTTATTTTCCGAAAACCACTTTGGTCCGGTTTGAACGTTTTGGTGAGAAAAGTAAGAGTTTGGAATCGAAGATGGAGCAGTGAAGTGCAATGGCTAATCGCTACTAATCTCGATGGTGATTCCAAAATGGATGTAGTACGAGTAGTGCTTTCGGTTCCGTTCGAACCCGGGACGGACTTGTATGGATGAATGCTTTCAAGACATCGTCAGGAGGACGATGAGCATTCTAAGTGAAATGTTCTGAAAATGCAACACTTAGCCTCGACCCTCATCAACCGGGAATGACTGAAAATCAGGGGTTATGCAGCAAGGCTAAGTGAGTAGCCCATTAGGGTAAGGTCATCCCTGTCTCGATGTCCCTTTTATTTCGGCTGTGTGGTGCGGTTGCTGATCCCAACCGTGGGGTGATCTTACCTGGGATTATCCAGTAAGGATAGTCCCGGTCTTCTATTGCAGGGGATCAGGAGGGATCCTCGGTACGGTGATCTAAGCCACGTATTGTGACAGTTGGTACCCAATACCTAGTCATTAGTTGCAAATCCATTCTCCCTACGTGCCTTTACGATTTTTGTTTGTAAAGCCCACTTTATGGCTAGTATGCTGGAATTTAATCATGTAACAATTTCAGTTATTTGAATAAGTATTTGTATATAGACCCTATTATAATATGAGAGGATTTTATAAAAAATGTTTTAACTATAGTAATGTAAAAACCCGACATATTTATTTGTGGCGTGGTCTTATGAGATGCTTTTAATTTCCAAAGGATTTTGAAAACTTTAATAATCAATTAGAGTGTGATTTCTCACGCTGGTTTTCTAGACTGACTCGGGTATTATTTAACTATAGTGCTCGCGTCAGACCAAGTATTATAGAGTACAGATTCTGAATGAACTATTGTGGAGCTTAGAAGACGAGCTAGATGGCGAGACGTATCCGATGTATATGATGTAAATTCCGCTGTGTATTCAGTTTTGGAGGGACGAGATATTATAACCGTCCTGAGTTGTGTTGTGATTGTATTGAACTCTGATGCTGTATTCTGATGATGTATGTATAAAACTGATATAATTTCTTTTGTGTAAAGATCTGTTATTATATATTATATTTTATTCCGCTGCGATGGTAAGATTCTGTGATATTGTTTCTATTCCTTATTCCACCTTCTTCTTCTTTAACCCTACTAGTTTGATTTTTCGGGCATCGAAAAATCGGGTTGTTACATGGGGTTTCTGGTGTTAGTGTCAAAGAAGGTTCAGATGTCTCTGTTGCTGTTTTTAATGAGGAGTTGAAGTCTGTTGATCCAGTGCTTTTAGATCCTGATGTTTGCAATGTAGCATGGTACCTCTTTCTTTGAAATTCAGAGATATAATGATTGATAATGGGTGTACAGTTTGCGATATTGTTTCTGCAAATCATTTGAGAGAGCTGGGTAAAGATTTTGTTTGGGTTCATAACAAAAAAATTAGTGCTACATCTTGTAAGATGGAGAGTTTTGTATTGGTCACTTCTAACAGTTTTGACCGTTTAAGCTCTCTGAGGATCTAGGTGAGGAATCTGTTTTGTCACAAGGATTTGTAACTGATGGAGGGGTCTCGGATGGTTGTTTGGTGGCTAACAGATCTGAGATGAGTGGGTTCACAGAGGTTGTTTCCTTGCAACTTGCAGATAATCAGTGTTATGATGTTTCTGCTACCGCTCCTTACTCATCTGAGTCTCTGGTGCACGATTATAATTCAAGTTACCATGTCTATGATTGCAATACACCTACTGACAGTTGTATTGTGACTTTTGATGGTGGTGATGTTGGTAAGTTGATGGGTAAGGATGTTTCATCTGATTGCCTGGTAGTAGATAATGTGCATTATGGCTTTGGTGCTATATATGTTTATGTGCAAAAGCCTTATAGTTTGATTACTAATGTCTACTCATTCTTGGATAATATTGTGCAAATGAGCAAGTTGTTGAGAGATGCTGTGATAAATTTGATGGGTACTGAATTTTTAAACAAGGTTAAGATGGGTTTGGTTATTGTTGATGGTTTAAAGAAGAGAGATGTGGTGTTTGATGATCCAGTCAGGCGCTATGTGGCTATTGGTACAGGTATTAATGTGTGCATGTTGGATATGGTGTTAGTGGATGTGGGTTCTTCTTCAACTGGTTGCTCATCAAGTGATGTTTATGTTTCGACTGGAATGGATCCTTTAGTAGTTGCTTCGGCAGTTCCTTTTTTCAGTTCTCAAGGTGGTGGTGTGGTTGGGGAGGGTGGTGGAGAGGCTGTGATAGAGGAGGTGTTTAATGATCCAGTCAGGCATCATATTGCTATTGGTACTGTTGTTGCATAGACAGTTCCTTCTGTCAGTTCTCAAGGTGGTGGAGTGGCTGTGCCAGAGGAGTTGAAAAGAATAAAGATAAAGATAATTGTGATGGAGTGGATGGGGACGTGGTTGGCACTGTTGTTATTTCTGATGTTGGTGTGAATTTTGACAGGGGATGTGCTGCTCGTTGTGCCAGCGTTTAAGTCTTATTTGCATAGTCCGTCTGCAGTTTTAGCTAATGAGTGTAGTATTGATGGCAATACGGTATTTTTTTTTCTTCATCAACTAAGGCAGGGACTTCCGTGTTTCCAATTGAACATCATACGGATGTCAATGTGTGCATGTTTGATTCTAATACAGTGGATGTGGATGTTACTTGAGCTATATGCACATTGAATGATGGTATTAAAAATTGTATTAATGCTCTGTATGCACAAATTTTGGTTATTAATAGTGACAGATTATGTGGCGTGGCTGGGGTAAATGAGGGAGAGACTAAGAGTAGCGTTGGTGCTCTGATAGTTGGGAAGTGGATGACAGTGTAGAAAACTATGATGATAAAGTGAATGATGTTTGTAAAGAAAGTGATGGCGTTAATAACTCAGAGGGAGATAATCCGTGGCCGAATGAATTTCAACGTGCACCAGGTATATCAACTATTAACGATAGCAATTGCAATATTGATTGGTCTGTTTTATATAATACTGGAGGTTTTAGATTTATATCGTACTGCTATGTTGCATCTATTAGAAGATCTTCATCATCAACTATCCGTGCTTACGATTCTACTCATGTACCCAAAGCTGGTAAAAGAATTACTAGAAGTATGTCAATGATAAACATTAGAAGAAGTCGCCGATTGAAACTTAAAGTTTCTTTATCTTATGCATTAGGGCTAATGGCTTTTTGGTGGAGTTATTATGGTGACCGTTGTTTTGATGATTGTATGTGACTTGAGTAGTTGCGGTATGTTATTTGGTGGTTTTATAAGTATGGTCATTGAGGTTGAGTTTGTGAGAGTTGCTATAGAAGGCTGCTCTTTTCTTGAAAATGTTTTAGGATTTAGTTTCTTGTTTGAGTAGTTTGTTTGGGAAGAGTCTTTAATTTCATAGGCTTTTGAGAGAGTTTTATGTTTTATTTATTTTTTTCTTTTTGTATGTGGGATTTTATGCTACCTGCCACATTTGTTGGCAGCTTCTTTACTATTGGTGATACACACACACGTGTGCTCTCCTCTATTTTAGATAATCACACATTTCTCTCAATTTTTTTTCTATGATCCTCTTTCAAAAAGTCTTTAAGTCTTTCACAATACCAAATCCAACTATTTTTGTCTTCACCAGAAATAATTGCAGCCGCTATACGGAAAAAATGCGATTAAGTAATAAGCACATAAATAACTAAGTAAAAAACAAAACTACGGTAGTAAATCAGAATAATTACAGAAAAAGAAGCAATTATTGTAAAAAATTGCAGAATAATATGCAATTATTTAGAATATGTGCCGACGACAGAGCAATGATTGCGAATAATTGCAACCAAGTATGCATACAATTTTTGTAATTGAATTGAAACGATAACACCATATCATTTATAGTTATATATGAATTGTTTGAAAACAATTACGGTAAAAAACAGAAAAGGAAGAATAACAAATATAAATGAAAATTTATATTAACAATTTTAAATTTTTAAGCAATCGACGTGAAAATTTGCAGAAAAATCAGCAAATTTTAACATTAATTGTAGACATATTAGCAATAAATTGGGATAATTGCAGATAATGGTGTAGATATATAATAAACTTAAAGTAAGCAATATACCTTAATTGCCATTTTTACCAGTAGCAGCCATTAAACAACCTTGAGCTCTTCCCCTCATAAAAATAGCATCCACAAATATTAATGACCGAAAAATTGGAAACCGTGAGCACAAGCTTCAAAACCAATGAAAACCCTCTCAACTTGACGAGTAGTAGAGTTATGTTTCAGAACAACTTTCCTACCAGGATTAGTTTCAAGAACAGCATCATAAAAAGACTTCAAACGAAGATAAGACATCATATCACTTCCATGTAAATTTTCTAAAGCCAACCTCTTCCCACTATAAGCAAAATAATGCTTCAAAATAATACTATACTCAGATTGAAAAAGATTAATAATGTCCTTGGTCTTCATCAATGGATTAGCTTAAATATTATCATAAACCAACAATTTAATCAATTTACTTGAGATAGGAGAATCATTAATATCAAGAATTCCAGCACCAGAAGAATACTCGGGTTGAAACCTCTTTACAACAAAATAACCAGGAAGATTAAACTTAATAGAAGCATGAATCTTGAAGCTACGTTTAGGTTGAGAACAAATAACAATAACTCTTTCTTTGTCATTCTTAACCAAATCAAGTTTGTACCCATTCATAATACTATATATCATCAAATTGAGCATAAATTCAGTAACACCGCTTGGAAACTGTTGATCAACACCCGTAAAGACAGATCGATTGGAATCATTTCTCAATAACTGCCTAAAATGAATATTAGAATCAGGTGCTAGCAAAGGAGGAATAACTACTACAAGTAATAGCATCTGACCTAATAATGCCGACATTGTTTGTCGAAGAATTAGTATAAACAATATCAACAAAAATAACCAAGTAATCCTCATGATTTTGAGCACACAACAACAAGATAGATTGAAGATCAGAATTAGTTTCAAATATCCTTCTCACACCGTCTCCAACATAATATAAATCAAATAACAGCGGACTTAAATAAGACCATTTACTACAAATGGCATTTCTCAACATAATAATTGAATTATCAAAATGTACACGTAAAGAAAAGCTATTATGTCCAAACTTCAACAACACTTGAACACCAATATTTCCAGGAATACTATAAATCAAAATAAGAAAATATCATTACAAGTACAAAATAATAAACAATAAATAAACGGGAAACGAATGCATTACAAGTACAAAACAAATTATTTGTTGATTTATATGCAATTATTATAAAGAATTGCGGAAAAATATGCAAATAATCTAAGAATTTTCATTTAAAAATATTATTATTACTGGGATCAATCTTTCACCTATGAACAATCATAAAACAACCATACAACTATTTACAATAATGGTAGACAAGTTTGTGTTTATATACAATAATTGAAGAAAAGTCTGCCTTTATTTATAATAATTGCAGACAAGTCTGCAATTATTTGCAATCATTACAGGCAAGTTTGCAATTTTCACAATTATAACTATAGTAATTCAATTAACACTGCTACAACTAGGATCAAACTTTATCCTACGATCAGCATCGAACGTTTACTTGGAAGAAGGTGAAGTCATGATGAATTCGAAATCTAATTTTGAAAAATAAAACGAACTAATTCTGATTTGGAAACGTAGATTTCAAATCTTGGCAGCCGTTAAATTCACCACGAGAAATAAGTGAGGGTATTTATGGAAAGAGTTTATGCTGAAAGAAAAACAGGGACCCCGGTTTTCAAATTTTGAAACAGAGGGAGTTTTGGCGGATTAAGTTTGGTTTTATGAAGGTGGCCTAATATTCACTTAATAAATTATATTAATTCGAAGTTATCGTTAAAATTATTTTCTAAATTTTGTAATCTTTTTTGAGGAAACAGATGTGTAATGCAAGACTACACAGCCAGAAAATTTAATCAAATTATATTACTACTAGATAAACTCTCGATGGAGAATTAAAAAATAAAAAATTATTTTTCCTATTCTTGATATTTAATTATATAAATTAGCCGAAAATAAATTAATTATAAAAAATAAATTTATGCCTAAAAAAATTGAAAAATTCATCAAACCATAAAATATCAATTAGGATTTTCTAGAATTTTAAAATTTGAAATAAAAATTTTGAAATTAATTAATATTATTATTTTCTTAATTTTGAATGAATGTCTAACTAAAAATGAATTTTAAATTTAAACAAATTATTAATTTTTTTGACTACGCACGTAACCTGGAAATAATTTTTTTTTCTTTTGAATAATTTATTAATATATATATATGTATGTATATATGTGTCTATATATTATAAATATATTTGTGTGTTTATGTATATATATAATTATTTTATTATTATACATTTGTATACACATGTTATCCATGACTTATAAAATATAATTTTTAATATTTAAAATAACTTATATATTTTTAAATTAATATATTACAATAATGTATAAACATAATATTAATGTCTTATTTATATGATGAAATATATATATAAATATTTATTTATATATATTTTTAATTATATTATGCATACATACGTATATATATATATATATATTATTATTTAAACTAACTTAACTGTAATATCCCGGAATTTCCAGGAGTTTAAAATGCTGATAATCGCTTAATTTAATTATTTGAAATTGATAAAACTGTTATTTTCAAAGATAATTAACCAAGTAATGTTTTAATTTTGGTTATAAATTGGTTTTATATTAAGATTAATTATTTTATTTGTGTAAATAAAATCTAAATTGGTATATTGTTTTCAAAATTTATAAGTATGTTTAAATATATTTATATCTGTATATTTAAATCTATGTATTTTAAATTGATTTTAAAATAGGATAAATTATTTGTAAATAATAATGAGCTTATTTTAAAATAGTTGTTTGTATTTATTTAAATTTATTTTAGATTTGATTTTTAAATTTGACTTTGAAAATGAATATAAATTTGAAATTCAAAGAAATATATACATCTTAAAATATAATAATAATATGGCTTGGTTTTAAATTACATTGGTAATGTTTTAATTAAAATAAGATTTGTTTTATTTCTTTTATAGAAATTTGATTTGTAAAATAAATGCAAGGTTTTTGAAATAACATTTTAAAGTAAGGTTGAAATGTTGTATAATTTTATTTAAATTATATTTAGTTGCATTTCTTTTTAAAAGATTGTATTTTATAAACTAGCATACATTTATAAATGTATAAGTGTATTTGTTTATTTGATATTTAATAAGAAAAGCATTTTTAAAATTTAGAAAACATGTTTGTTAATTAGGAAAATAATTTTAAAGGTCTTTTGAATTTTCTTTTAAAACAAATACATAAGAAGTAACAAATGTTTACTTTTAAAACACCTTGTTTACAAGTGTTACAACATTAATGCAAAGTTGAGACAAGTGTCCATTTTTGTTTTTAATTTTCTTTTTAATTTATAAAATCTGAAATTATCGTATATAGTCACTCTTGCTCATTTCCTTTAATTCTTGGTATTCATGTCTAAAAGAAAATTAAAACCATCATGCAACCTTCATTCAAAACATCCAAAACCAGAAATTTTTCTCAATATAAAATCTGCATTTACTTCTCTAAACCAAAATCTGAAACCATACTTGAACTTTCTTCAAACAAAATCCAAGCCAGAAATACATGAATCAAAACCTTTATGCTCAAAGCCTGTTATCATTTCCTCCAAAACAAAACTGCATATCTGCAGTTTACTCTCAAAACTAAAGGCAAGTGCAACAAATTCTGCATCATGATTTCAAGAATCTGATGCAAGCCTCCAATTCATGTCTGCCTCAAGCTTCAAATGCATGCAAGTCTCAAGGCTTCAGTTTCTAAAGCTTCAAGCTTAAATGTTTCCAAGTTTTTCAAATGCAAACATGAAGCATTGCTGTTTCAAAGGCTTCAACTTCAAGTTCATAATCTTTTGCAATTTCTAATTTCCAGTCATCTTCAAAGTTTCTGCAGTCTTCTTTTGATTGAGGTGAGTAAACTTAACTATAATTTGTCTTAAATATGGTTGCTTGATTTAAATCATCAGTGCTTGTTATACATTGTGTGCATGTGTCTAGTAAATGAAGTAAGCATGCTATGTATACTGTTATCTTTGTTAATTCTTTCACAACTATAAATGGGCACTTTAAACTCTGGATTTAGAATTTGTTGATTGGAAGCTTGTTTAAAGTAGGCTGGAAACTTTGCTTGCATGTATATGTTTATATAAATAGTGCCTCTGTATATAGATGATTGAATTCATGTGTGCATGTTTTATTTTATACTCTTCTCTGTTTTCTTATTTCACCAGGCTATAATTAAAAAACTCAAGATCTTTGTATTTAACCACTGTTTGGACTTAGATTCCAAACAAAATAGTTTAGTTTATTAAGAATCTAAGTGCTAAAATCAGATTCAAATATCTGATGTCTAAAAAAAAAGGGGGAATCCTCAATAAATTTAGGAATTTAGTAATCAATTGTTAAAATCAAATGTTGTAATTGGATTGAACAATTATATAAACTAAATTGTCTCTGAAAATTCTGATTTTTTAAAATCAAAATCAGGGTCTTAAATAAATTAAGGTGTAAGGAAATGAGTATTATCTGGAAATGGGAATTTAGCCACATTCTGTTGATCTGTGAATTTGGGTTGTTTGAGAACATCACTGGAGTTAGATGGATGGTCACGGAGGTGGGTAAAAATAGTGGAAGAACTTGTAATCCACTGTGAAGGTTTGGATCGCTTGATTTTTTTATTTTTAACCTAGTTTTTGGGGTGTGCTGTAAATTGGCTACTGCACCTTCATAACTGCATCGAGTTGTGTGAATTTTTGGGGAAATGTTATGTGGTAGGTCAGCAACCGATGGCCAGAGTCGTGATATTTGTAGTTGGTCAGAGAAGTTGATTTTGGAATTGTTGATGATGGGTTTTTGGGTTCAGTTCACCTGATATGCTTGATTTTGAATCGAGGCTAGGGATGGGATTCTGTTGATCGTAGGTGGTTGTAGGATGGAAGAGGGACTTGTCGGGGTTGTCGCCGTTGACCGGAGGAGGTCCTGGTGTAGGTGTAGGTGCACGAGGTGGTGGTGTCTGTAGATTGGGTTTTGTTTTGGGTTGGGTACTAGGTATAGCTAGGGTAATAAGGGAGAAGACTCGGGGAATAGCTCGAGAACATTTGGATGTGGCTCGGGGAACTCGCGTGGTTTCAGGTGTTTTGAGTTGCAGGGAACCATTTGTTTTAACAGTTTTTGATTTTAAATTAAAACAGTTTTTAATTTTAAAAGAGGGCAGTTTTGTTTTAAAAAGAAGATGCACTTGTACTTGAATTCAAGAATATATATGAGTTGAACCCAAATTAATGTTTAACCTGATATTTTGTTTAAATATAAAATAAGTTTTATCTTTAAATAGTTTAAATTAAATTAAAAAGCTTGCCTTGAATTTAATTGTTTTTATAAATAAACTTGTATAATGTTTTAAATATCTTAAGTTAAATCTTAATATTATTTAAAATCTTATTTTGAAATATAAAGAGAATTTAAGTAAATGTTTTATTTAAATTAATTAGAGGAAAATGATTTATTAATTAACAATTAAGTTTAAGATAATTTATTTACTTGGAATTAAAAATTGTTAATTAATAATTAAGGGAAAAATAATTAATGACTTCTTTATAATTTAATTTAATTTATGAATTAAGTTAAATAAAGATTTTCATGATTTATTTAAGATAATATTTTATCTTAAATAATAATTAAGTATTTACAATTTGTAATTAGTTAGTTAATTAAAGAATTTTAAGTTAATTAATAAATTTGATTATTATTTTAAAAGGGGTTAATTAAGTAATTAATTAAGTATAATTATTTATTTAATTAACTATTAATTAAGTTGATAATTCAATTAATGACAAATGATTAATTAAATTGTAATTACTTATTAATTAAGTAATTAAGAGTTAATTAAAATAGTAGTTAATTAATAAAGGTTTTATTAAGTTTTAATTGGGTTTTCTTAATCAATAATTAAAGAATTATTAAAATATAATGCTAGTTAATTAAGAATTAATTAACTATTTTTATTTAAGGATAATTAATTTTAATTAAGGATTAATTAATTATATTTATGGATTAATTAATTTGAAATTAAGATTGTTAATTAATAATTAAGTTTATTAATTAATGATTAAGAGTTGATTAATTAGTTAATTAAGTTTAATTAATTAATCAATAAAAGTAATTAGTAATTAATTACTTTGTATTAAAGGATTGATTAATAATTAAGGTTTATTAATTAATAGTTGGAGATAATTAATCTAATAATTGAAGATTAATTTGAGTTAATGAGTAATTAGGGAGGAATTACTCAATTTTGTTTTATAAGATGATTGAAATTAAGTAAGTTAATTAATTTGTTAATTAATTAAAAATGGTCACTTGATAAAAGATTAAGTATGTTTACTTAATAAAGTTTTGACAAGGTTAATTACTTAAGATAAGTAATTGATAAATTACAGAGGTAATTGAGTTAGGTAAATTACTGATTGGAAAGTAATTTTAAATGGATAATTACTTGTTAAAGTAATTAAAAATTTATTACTTGGTGTAATAAATCAAAGGATTTATAAAGTAATTAAGAAATAATTAAGAATAATTAATTACTGTATTTAAGTTGATTAATTAAAAGCAATTAGTCTAAGCATGATTAATTAATTAAGGTTCATTAATTGATATGATTAATGAGAATAATTAAGGATTAATTACTTGATTAAGAGTTAATTAATCATGGTTGATTATTTAGGATGGTGATTTAGTAATTGGTTTAACTAATGGTTATTTAAGCAAGATATTGGATGAAGGTAATTAATTTAATTAATTTTAAATTAATTAAGAAGCAATTAACTTTAAATTAATTAGAGATAGTTAATTTAATCCAGTTTAAATTAATTATATTGTGGTATGAGTTAATCATTGCTTATGAATGATTGGATGACATTGATTGTCTTGAATGCTGTGTGATCTCAGAAATGAGATAAGTATGTTTATGTGATATGAATGCTTGATTGCATTGTAATGATTACATAGATTATCAATTGGGATGTTGATATATGGATTATCTATTATGATATTGATAATGTGGATTACCTGTTATTTGATAATGTTGGTTATCAATTGTGATTTGTGAATTATCTATTCTATGTGTATATAGATAGTTGAATTTAATTGTTTTAAAACCTTTAAAACAACTTGGACCTAAAAGACACGCTTTGGATTTCGATGAGACCGGGATCAGGTTTCCATATTTGGATATCCGAAAACCACATCGATTCCAAATAACGTTAGGTCGTGAATCAAAATGGAGCTTTGTGAAGACTCGAGGTGTAAGGGCTATACGTCAGTATAACTCTGTGGGTGATTCCATAATGAGTTTGACGGAATTAGTTCTTATAGATTCGAGATGGTGATTTAGAATGCAAGGGTTATCGTCGTTAACTCTGAGGGTGATTCCAAAACGAGTGTAATGAGATAATGCCTTCGGTTTCGTTCGAACCCGAAACGAACTTG
Source organism: Allium cepa (assembly GCA_030765085.1). Classification (NCBI taxonomy): domain Eukaryota; kingdom Viridiplantae; phylum Streptophyta; class Magnoliopsida; order Asparagales; family Amaryllidaceae; genus Allium; species Allium cepa. The sequence goes on from CM060932.1 coordinate 931,175,296, forward strand.
TATGGATTGAATGCTTTCAGAACATCGTCAGGTGGACGATGAGCATTCTAAGTGATACGTCCTATAAAGGTAATCGTAACCTCAAGCCTCATCAACCGGGAATGGCTAAAACAGGGGAGGTGCAGCAAGGCTTCATGGGTCGAACCCACTGGAGAGTAAGATTTACCCCTGTCTAGAGGTCCCTTTTATTTCGGCTGTGTGGACGGTTGAATAGCTACAATCGTCGGGGTTGTCTTATTTGGAACTGTTCAGTAAGGAACGGGTCTGGCTTTGTGTTGCAGGGGGTCGGGAGTGATCCTCGGTACGTTGATCTAGGCCACGTACTGCGACGGGCGGTACCCCAGTAGCCCTGCCATTGTATGGAATCAAAATCCAATAAGTGCCCACGGTTTTGATTGTATTACCCACTTTTGTGGCTAGTTGCTGGAATTTAATAAATGTAACAATTTCGGCTATTTCTTATTTATTTGGAAACCCTAGACACTATTATAATATCACTGGATTTCCTATCAAATGTTTTGGTTAGCGTAAGGTAAAAACTTTTCCATGTTTATGTGTGGGAAGTCTTACATGATACCTTTTCTTTCAAAAGGTTTTTAAAGTTAAGCAACTTTAACCGTTTACTCACACCAGACCCATGTCTGACCCGAAGTTTATTCTGTTTTTCTTAAACTCTTGGGTACTCAAATTTTTACGAGTAGCCAAGGGATTCAGGTTAGGATTTTAGGTTGGCTTGACGAATTCTGAAGGAGCAATGGAGCAGGAGGCTTCTGCGTATAGCTATAGAGTATTCCGCTGTGTGTTCTCTGAGTTGTTGTTGTTTTGAGTTGTATGGAGTTGTATAACTAGACAGGTGTCTATAACTGTCTAGTATGAGTTGATTATGCTGTGTATCTCTGATGTATATGATACTATGTAAAGTATTATGTGATTAATATAATTTATTCGTTCTGCTGTTTAGATTCTGATGTTGTTTCTTTCTTCTTCTCTATCTTTTCTCTTTTCTATCCCTTTCTTTCTTAAAGATGATGCGATTTTCTGGTGGTAGAAAGTCGGGTCGTCGCAGCTTGGTATCGGAGCATTAGGTTGAGTGAATAGCTAGACTCTGTAGTGGTGTTTATCTTGAGAGAGCGTACTTGTAATTTTTATATAACTATATATATATATATATATATATATATATATATATATATATATATTTCTACCTATCTGTTGGGTTACCTGTTTAGGTTTTCCAATATAAGTTATAAAGGTAGATGGGGTAGTAGTGTGTGTAACACAACTACCATTTGTTGGAGTTTGAATGTTTGAGATTGGAAGTGTATTTGTCGAGACTGTAGACTAATACCGTCTCGAGTAATCTATGTAGTTTGGTGTAAGACTTCATTTGATCTCTGAAGGAAACCTGTTAAGGTTCGGAGTTCATCTTTGAAGTGTGAGTTTGATTGCGCTCGTGTAAGCGGATTTTTGAGGATTTGGATCTGTCGGTTAGGCAGAAGTGAGTAATGGTATTTTGATACCTCAGGAAGTAGTAGCTGCGTGATGAGATGAAGTGACTATGGAAGTCTCCGGAGATGTTTTCTTTCAAGACAAGTATAAGGAAGTGTGTCTGCTTTGGGTTGTGGCTGAGTTCAGCAGGGTGTTTGTGTTTAGTTGAAGGTCCGAGTTTTTCAAAGAACTTTGGATAAGAAGTCTTCGGCATCTGTGTTAGCGGTGTAGCTCAGAAATGTTCTGTGTTTTAGCAGAAAGATCTTTTTGGCTTAGCATTTCCTGGAGGTGGAATTCAGAAGCAGCAGCGAGGACCTGTTTCTTCGATGGATTAATTGGTCAAGGATAAGCTGTTCTGATTTGTGGAGAGAAAACAGTATCTTGGATTTGGATTGGTTGATCGCAAAAGTGACTTGCGATAGATGGGTGATTATCTTAGATAGTCTTTGCTTGGATTTGTGGCGTCTCTAGAGGATGTAGAAGTTATGGAATTGCTGAAGATTTTCCGGATATATCTTCAGGAAAGTTATAGATTTGCCGCATTGGAGTTTGAGTTCTGAATCGACTTGATAAGAGTGATAATGGTGATTCAGCTGGGTAGAAGGTTGTTTCCTAGGATGATTGTTTGGTGTAGCAGCTCTGTATCTCTTGGAACTTCTGTTGAGCCTTATTTCCAAGATGTGATGTTTAGTTTGTGCCTGTGTTCATTCGACGACATTTTCATCTGCCCCAGATTAGAGTTGTGCAGCGAAAGCATGGTGGTTGTTGTTCTTGGGTAGAAGTAACTGGATGTTGCAGTATTTTGAATCAGAGAGTTTCTTCTGGAATTTTTCAGAAGTTGAGGCATGTTGGCGAGTGATTCTGTTCTGTCTTTTCCGGATAGGAAAAGTTGTTTTCTTCTGTTGATAATAAAGTTTGGTTTTGATTTTTGGGTAAATCTTGTGAGGATCAGTTTGTGAGTTTTTTTGATCCAGTTTGTTTGTAGAAGCATCAGCGAAGGTTGAGCTGATTGGGAAGGATCTGTTAGCAACCCGGATCATCCGGGAAGTTTTGAGGTTAAGTGACGGAAGAATTTGGAATTCGAAGTTGGAGACTTCGATGTTGTTGAGGTTTTCTCTGGTAAAGGGAGCAATGAGATTTGAGGTGAGCTCCGAAGTATATTGGATTCTTCTGAGTTTTGTAGGATCAGTGCTTTGGTTTGAAGAGTTGAATTGTCAGTTTGGAAGACTGAAATTCAAATTATTTCATGTATCTCCGAGGGAGTACATGTTTTGGTCATCACTGGTTTTGAGACCAGTAATTCTGTATAGGTTTTAGATGTTGATCATACTTGTCTATGGTCTGGTATCTTGGGTAGATTATAGATCTAGCTGAGTGGGAACTCAGTAGCTTATAAGTATAGCTAGTTTAGGTTTAGTAGAGCGAGTATCCCTGTGTCTGTACTGGGGAAACTCAAGATATTTTAGGAAGTTTATCCGGATCTGTGTCCGGATAGCTGGTGTTATTTATTTGAATTGGTTGTTTGGATGAAATTGTTTGTTTGATTGATAGTGTATGGCTGTTATGAATGTTTGAATTGGTTGAAAATAAAATAAACTTTGGATTATCTTTGTTTTAAATTTCGAGGACGAAATTCTGTTAAGGGGGGAGGATTGTAGTATCCCGGAATTTCCAAGAGTTTAAAATGCTGATAATCGCTTAATTTAATTATTTGAAATTGATAAAACTGTTATTTTCAAAGATAATTAACCAAGTAATATTTTAATTTTGGTTATAAATTGGTTTTATATTAAGATTAATTATTTTATTTGTGTAAATAAAATCTAAATTGGTATATTGTTTTCAAAATTTATATGTATGTTTAAATATATTTATATCTGTATATTTAAATCTGTGTATTTTAAAATAGGATAAATTATTTGTAAATAATAATGAGCTTATTTTAAAATAGTTGTTTGTATTTATTTAAATTTATTTTAGATTTGATTTTTAAATTTGACTTTGTAAATGAATATAAATTTGAAATTCAAAGAAATATATACATCTTAAAATATAATAATAATATGGTTTGGTTTTAAATTACATAGGTAATGTTTTTAATTAAAATAAGATTTTTTTTATTTCTTTTAAAGAAATTTGATTTGTAAAATAAATGCAAGGTTTTTGAAATAACATTTTAAAGTAAGGTTGATTTTATTTTAATTATACTTAGTTGCATTTCTTTTAAAAGATTGTATTTTATAAATTAGCATACATTTATAAATGTATAAGTGTATTTGTTTATTTGATATTTAATAAGAAAAGCATTTTTAAAATTTAGAAAACATGTTTGTTAATTAGGAAAATAATTTTAAAGGTCTTTTGAATTTTCTTTTAAAACAAATACATAAGAAGTAACAAATGTTTAATTTTAAAACACCTTGTTTACAAGTGTTACAACATTAATGCAAAGTTGAGACAAATGTCCATTTTTTTTTAATTTTCTTTTTAGTTTATAAAATCTGAAATTATCATATATAATCACTCTTTCTCATTTCCTTTAATTCTTGGTATTCATGTCTAAAAGAAAATTAAAACCATCGTGCAACCTTCATTCAAAACACCCAAAACCAGAAATTTTTCTCAGTATAAAATCTGCATTTACTCCTCTAAACCAAAATCTGAAACCATACTCGAACTTTCCTCAAACAAAATCCAAGCCAGAAATACATGAATCAAAATCTTTATGCTCAAAGCCTGTTATCATTTCCTCCAAAACAAAACTGCATATCTGCAGTTTACTCTCAAAACTAAAGGCAAGTGCAACAAATTCTGCATCATGATTTCAAGAATCTGATGCAAGCCTCCAATTCATGTCTGCCTCAAGCTTCAAATGCATGCAAGTCTCAAGGCTTCAGTTTCTAAAGCTTTAAGCTTAAATGTTTCCAAGTTTTTCAAATGCAAACATGAAGCATTGCTGTTTCAAAGGCTTCAGCTTCAAGTTCATAATCTTTTGCAATTTCTAATTTCCAGTCATCTTCAAAGTTTCTACACTGTCTTCTTTTGATTGAGGTGAGTAAACTTAACTATAATTTGTCTTAAATCTGGTTGCTTGATTTAAATCATCAGTGCTTGTTCATTGTGTGCATGTGTCTGGTAAATGAAGTAAGCATGCTATGTATACTATTATCTTTGTTAATTCTTTCACAACTATAAACGGGCACTTTAAACTCTGGATTTAGAATTTGTTGATTGGAAGCTTGTTTCAAGTAGGCTGGAAACTTTGCTTGCATGTACATGTTTATATAAATAGTGCCTCTGTATATAGATGATTGAATTCATGTGTGCATGTTTTATTGCATACTCTTCTTTGTTTTCTTATTTCTCCAGGCTATAATTAAAAAACTCAAGATCTTTGTATTTAACCACTGTTTGGACTTAGATTCCAAACAAAATAGTTTAGTTTATTAAGAATCTAAGTGCTAAAATCATATTCAAATATCTGATGTCTAAAAAAAAGGGATTCCTCAGGAAATTTAGGAATTTAGTAATCAATTGTTAAAATCAAATGTTGTAATTGGATTGAACAATTATATAAACTAAATTGTCTCTGAAAATTCTGATTTTTTAAAATCAAAATCAGGGTCTTAAATAAATTAAGGTGTAAGGAAATGAGTATTATCTGGAAATGGGAATTTAGCCAAATTCTGTTGATCTGTGAATTTGGGTTGTTTGAGAACATCACTGGAGTTAGATGGATGGTCACGGAGGTGGGTTAAAATAGTGGAAGAACTTGTAATCCACTGTGAAGGTTTGGATCGCTTGATTTTTTTTATTTTTAACCTAGTTTTTGGGGTGTGCTGTAAATTGGCTACTGCACCTTCATAACTGCATCGAGTTGTGTGAATTTTTGGGGAAATGTTGTGTGGTGGGTCAGCAACCGATGGCCAGAGTCGTGATATTTGTAGTTGGTCGGAGAAGTTGATTTTGGAATTGTTGATGATGGGTTTTTGGGTTCAGTTCACCTGATATGCTTGATTTTGAATCGAGGCTAGGGATGGGATTCTGTTGATCGTAGGTGGTTGTAGGATGGAAGAGGGACTTGTCGGGGTTGTCGCCGTTGACCGGAGGAGGTCCTAGTGTAGGTGCGGGTGCACGAGGTGGTGGTGTCTGCAGATTGGGTTTTGTTTTGGGTACTGGGTATAACTAGGGTAATAAGGGAGAAGACTCGTGGAATAGCTCGAGAACATTTGGATGTGGCTCGGGGAACTCGCGTGGTTTCAGGTGTTTTGAGTTGCAGGGAACCATTTGTTTTAACGGTTTTTGATTTTAAATTAAAACAGTTTTTAATTTTAAAAGAGGGCAGTTTTGTTTTAAAGAGAAGATGCACTTGTACTTGAATTCAAGAAGAGTTGAACCCAAATTAATGTTTAACCTCATATTTAGTTTAAATATAAAATAAGTTTTATCTTTAAATAGTTTAAATTAAATTAAAAAGCTTGCCTTGAATTTAATTGTTTTTATAAATAAACTTGTATAATGTTTTAAATATCTTAAGTTAAATCTTAATATTATTTCAAATCTTATTTTGAAATATAAAGAGAATTTAAGTAAATGTTTTATTTAAATTAATTAGAGGAAAATGATTTATTAATTAACAATTAAGTTTAAGATAATTTATTTACTTGGAATTAAAAATTGTTAATTAATAATTAAGGGAAAAGTAGTTAATGACTTCTTTATAATTTAATTTAATTTATGAATTAAGTTAAATAAAGATTTTCAAGATTTATTTAAGATAATATTTTATCTTAAATAATAATTAAGTATTTATAATATGTAATTAGTTAGTTAATTAAAGAATTTTAAGTTAATTAATTAATTTAATTATTATTTTAAAAGTGGTTAATTAAGTAATTAATTAAGTATAATTATTTATTTAATTAACTATTAATTAAGTTGATAATTCAATTAATGACAAATGATTAATTAAATTGTAATTACTTATTAATTAAGTAATTAAGATTTAATTAAAATAGTAATTAATTAATAAAGGTTTTATTAAATTTTAATTGGGTTTTCTTAATTAATAATTAAAGAATTATTAAAAAATAATGCTAGTTAATTAAGAATTAATTAACTATTTTTATTTAAGGATAATTAATTTTAATTAAGGATTAATTAATTATATTTATGGATTAATTAATTTGAAATTAAGATTGTTAATTAATAATTAAGTTTATTAATTAATGATTAAGAGTTGATTAATTAGTTAATTAAGTTTAATTAATTAATCAATAAAAGTAATTAGTAATTAATTACTTTGTATTAAAGGATTGATTAATAATTAAGGTTTATTAATTAATAGTTGGAGATAATTAATCTAATAATTGAAGATTAATTTGAGTTAATGAGTAATTAGGGAGGAATTACTCAATTTTGTTTTATAAGATGATTGAAATTAAGTAAGTTAATTAATTTGTTAATTAATTAAAAATGGTCACTTGATAAAAGATTAAGTATGTTTACTTAATAAAGTTTTGATAAGGTTAATTACTTAAGATAAGTAATTGATAAATTACAGAGGTAATTGAGTTAGGTAAATTACTAATTGGAAAGTAATTTTAAATGGATAATTACTTGTTAAAGTAATTAAAAATTTATTACTTGGCGTAATAAATCAAAGGATTTATAAAGTAATTAAGAAGTAATTAAGAATAATTAATTACTGTATTTAAGTTAATTAATTAAAAGCAATTAGTCTAAGCATGATTAATTAATTAAGGTTCATTAATTGATATGATTAATGAGAATAATTAAGGATTAATTACTTGATTAAGAGTTAATTAATCATGGTTGATTATTTAGGATGGTGATTTAGTAATTGGTTTAACTAATGGTTATTTAAGCAAGATATTGGATGAAGGTAATTAATTTAATTAATTTTAAATTAATTAAGAAGCAATTAACTTTAAATTAATTAGAGATAGTTAATTTAATCCAGTTTAAATTAATTATATTGTGGTATGAGTTAATCATTGCTTATGAATGATTGGATGACATTGATTGTCTTGAATGCTGTGTGATCTCAGAAATGAGATAAGTATGTTTGTGTGATATGAATGCTTGATTGCATTGTAATGATTACATAGATTATCAATTGGGATGTTGATATATGGATTATCTATTATGATATTGATAATGTGGATTACCTGTTATTTGATAATGTTGGTTATCAATTGTGATTTGTGAATTATCTATTCTGTGTGTATATAAATAGTTGAATTTAATTGTTTTAAAACCTTTAAAACAACTTGGACCTAAAAGACACCCTTTGGATTTCGATGAAACCGGGATCGGGTTTCCATATTTGGATATCCGAAAACCACATCGATTTCAAATAACGTTAGGTCATGAATCAAAATGGAGCTTTGTGAAGACTCGAGGTGTAAGGGCTATACGTCAGTATGACTCTATGGGTGATTCCATAATGGGTTTGACGGAATTAGTTCTTATAGATTCGAGATGGTGATTTAGAATGCAAGGGTTATCGTCGTTAACTCTGAGGGTGATTCCAAAACGAGTGTAATGAGATAATGCCTTCGGTTTCGTTCGAACACGGAACGAACTTGTATGGATTGAATGCTTTCAGAACATCGTCAGGTGGACGATGAGCATTCTAAGTGATATGTCCTATAAAGGTAATCGTAACCTCAAGCCTCATCAACCGGGAATGGCTAAAACAGGGGAGGTGCGGCAAGGCTTCATGGGTCGAACCCATTGGAGAGTAAGATTTACCCCTGTTTAGAGGTCCCTTTTATTTCGGCTGTGTGGACGGTTGAATAGCTACAACCGTCGGGGTTGTCTTATTTGGAACTGTTCAGTAAGGAACGGGTCCGGCTTTGTGTTGCAGGGGGTCGGGAGTGATCCTCGGTACGTTGATCTAGGCCACGTACTGTGACGGGCGGCACCCCGGTAGCCCTGTCATTGTATGGAATCCAAAATCAAATAAGTGCCCACGGTTTTGATTGTATTACCCACTTTTGTGGCTAGTAGCTAGAATTTAATAAATGTAACAATTTCGGCTATTTCTTATTTATTTGGAAACCCTAGACACTATTATAATATCACTGGATTTCCTATCAAATGTTTTGGTTAGCGTAAGGTAAAAACTTTTCCATGTTTATGTGTGGGAAGTCTTACGTGATACCTTTTCTTTCAAAAGGTTTTTAAAGTTAAGCAACTTTAACCGTTTACTCACACCAGACCCATGTCTGACCTGAAGTTTATTCTGTTTTTCTTAAACTCTCGGGTACTCAAATTTTTACGAGTAGCCAAGGGATCCAGGTTAGGATTTTAGGTTGGCTTGACGAATTCTGAAGGAGCAATGGAGCAGGAGGCTTCTGCGTATAGCTATAGAGTATTCCGCTGTGTGTTCTCTGAGTTGTTGTTGTTTTGAGTTGTATGGAGTTGTATGGAGTTGTATAACTAGACAGGTGTCTATAACTGTCTAGTATGAGTTGATTATGCTGTGTATCTCTGATGTATATGATACTATGTAAAGTATCATGTGATTAATATAATTTATTTGTTCCGTTGTTTAGATTCTGATGTTGTTTTTTTCTTCTTCTCTATCTTTTCTCTTTTTTATCCCTTTCTTTCTTAAAGATGATGCGATTTTCTAGTGGTAGAAAGTCGGGTCGTCGCATTAACACACACACACACACACATATACTGTTAGCGCCAAAAATGGTCACTAACACCCAAATCCAGGTGAAAGCATCAAATAACAGTCGCAACTCACATATAGAATATATGTAGAGAGTAATAATGTGAAGAACATGCCAAATTAAAATGAAAGCAGTAAAGAACAACAGATTTTATAGTGGTTCGGCTAACTACGGCCTACGTCCACTCCAGAAGTTTCCTTTTTATTGTTGTAATAATCAATTATAGTTACAAAATGGCAGAGTAACCTTAGCCTTAGAAAATACAAAGCGAGAGAGTCAAAAAAAGATCTCTTCTCTGAACCCCCACATGCTGTACTTATAGGAAAATCCAGGTAGTTGGGCTTCCTGAGTAGAATAGGCCCATCAAGAATTTCCATCGAACCACTTACCTCCAAGACCAAATGGCCTTCCAGTGCTGAGAGAACATGCCGAGCGAGCCATGCCGGGCCAATGCTGAACGACCCTCGAGTGCCAAACCACCACACCGAGCGACCCATGCCAAGCCACAATGCCGAGCGAGGTACAATTCCAAACGTCGTCCAATGTCGAGCGACTTCCACTGCCGAACGAGGTACAATGCCGAACGAGGTACAATGCTGAGCGACGTCCAATGCCGAGCGACTTCCAATGCCGAACGAGGTGCGGTGCCGAGCGGCATCTACCGAACCACTGCCTTATGCCGAGCGGCAACAAATGCCGAACCATACCTTATGCCGAGCGGCAACCGATGCTGAACCACCCTTATGCAGAGCGGCAACAGATGCCGAACCACACTTTATGTCGAACGGTCCCACCAATGCCAAATCACCCTGCTCTATCTTTAATGTCGAACGACATCCAATGCCGAGCCACAAGGTCGAACTCCAAATACTTTGAACCACTTCATTCTGACCGAACGACTTATCCTGATCGAGCATATGAACTCCGATTGACTTGAAATTTGCAACGCAGCCTCTCCTAGCCTTGATCATCACACCCAATCGATTCCGCCTTGATCGAAGCTCGGCCAAATTTTGACGACATTGATCACAAACTTGTTTCCAATCGATTTCCAATCCTGATATCCATCTTTTTGCGACTAATTAGTTGATATTCCAGCCTTGACCAAGGGGTGAGATAACATTTGCCCCCCAAAACATGCCTTATGATAAGAAGGTGTGTTTTGAATAGTTCCGAATTCGATATCCGAAGTCCATAACCATATCATCCGAGTTCACGTTCTTGACTGCTCCGAGTCGATGTCCGATTCCAAATCCGGTAACCAAAGCCTTAGCCAATTCCATATCCATCCGAACTCGATAACCGATTCCTAATCCATCCTTATCCAATAACCAATAACTGAATGCAGGACCTCTCCGGGTCGATATCCAAATCTGTATCCCCTTCGGGTTCTTGCCAAGTGCAATCCACACCCGACGACCGTGGCCCAGTGTCCCTATACGTTGAGTAATTGCCATGGCTTAAGTCCTAAGCTGAATCCTGGTCGCTCCGGACCCTTGTCAAGTATAGTCTATACTCGATGACCTGAAATAGTAATTGATAATATGAGGCCTAAGTCCTAGGCCGAATCCTGGTCTCTCCGGACCCTTGCCGAGCATTGTCCATACCCGACGACCTGAAATAGTAACCAATAATATATGGCCTAAATCCTAGGCCGAATTCTGGTCTCTCCGAACCCTTGCCGAGCATAGTCTATGCTCGATGACCTTTTAGCCAAAATCCAACGGAAAATCTGATCAAAATCCAATCTGAAATCCTAATCCAACCAAAAAACCAGAAATCCATATCAAAAATCCAAACCAAAAACAAGCAAAACAGGGAGTTCAAACCAAACTCCAAAACCAAACCAGAAAAAGCAAATGTCCAAGTTAAAGGGAAAAAGCAGATTTCACAAACCGAGGCGTCTCGGTAAACCATCATCTCAGAGCATGCCTGAGGGTTATCTCCGACCCCGTACATGAGTAAGTGATTTAGCCGATTTCCCAAAGTTTGGTACTTATTACAAACCATCAAGATTAGTTGATGACCAACCTGCCACCATTACTAGGCCTCACGCCCTCATCGTTCGGGGTAGATGGTGGTTGCTCCTGTTCCTTCGCCGCTTCCGAGTTCTGACATATTGTCGCAACTGACCATTCCTAACATGCTCCTCGATTATGTCCTTCAAATGTCGGCAGCTGTTAATATCATGCCCGTAAAGGTCATGAAAAAGACAGTGCCTTCCCGATGCTCTTTCGCGTTCTGAGGGCTCCCTCCTCGCCGGCCTTCGATGCGGAAGGCGATCTCGAGTATCCAAGAATATCCGTTCCAATGTTGCGTTCAGTCATGTGTAAACGGAGAACTTTGGTTCTCCCCAGCGCTTCCTTTTCCCTTTATCCTTGTCCTTACTCGAGCTTTCGTTGGATAGTCCTCCATCCTTAACCAGCTTTACTTCCTTTGACCTTACGTCCAAACATGCATCCTCTTGTCGGAGAAATCTCTCATCTTCATGGAAGAATTCCCCAAGATCCAAAGGTGGGTCCTGTATCAATGATACTTTGAAATCTAAATTATCTCTGACTCCTGATACCGCAGCCATCAGAACCATTGATGGATCCGGCCGATCCACCGAAGCAACTGCTGCATTAAATCGAGTTTAGAATGTCCTAAGCGATTCATCCGACCCCTGTTTAACAGACGTCAACGTCATCACGTTCTTTGGCCTTTTTATGTGAACTCGAAACTGACTTAAGAACCTGTCTACCAGTTCCGTCCATGTTCCAATGGATCCATCCTCCAGCTGCCTGAACTACATGGCAGCTATATTAGCCAAGTATAGGGAGAAACATCAGGCCATAACCTCCTCTGTTGCCCCCAGCACTTCCATATGCCTAGTGTACCTCATCAAGTGATCAGTTGGATTCGTCTTCTCGTTGTGCACTTCCAGAGTGGCGGTTTGAAATCAGACAGATTTCTAGCCGCCCTGATGTTTTGGATAAATGGAATTTTGTTGACTTCCTCTAAATCCCTGTTTGTCAGACCTCCACGAATAGTCCGTTTGATAATGTCAGCCAATCCGGCGTTTCCAACCCAGGGTTGCCCCCTATCCATGTTTCCAAACTGCCCTCCAAGTCCCTGAGTAAATTCTGGCACATATTCCTCATCACATACTCCGGCATTCCTGTTGGCGTCGGGCTGCGTAACATCGTCCAGTATTCCCTCCATGAACTAGTCCAGCATTACCTGGTGGTGTGCCCCTGAGTCTTGGTCCATCCAGATTGTTAGTCGTTTGTTGATTGGGAGCTGCCCCCTCCTGAACCACTCCATCGGCCTGCTGGTTGAGTCCCTCTGGTCCAGTTCCAGGAACTTGAGCACCGATAGTTCCTGGTTGTCCAAATTGCCTAAGAAGAGACTGCATCATCTACTCTTGTCGTTTCATCCTCTACTCCTGCATAGAACTCATCATAAAATGCATCTCATCCCGAGTTATATAGACGGATGCATGGTCCTCTCCAGCTCCAGAAGAGGGCGCTTGACTTCCTTCCTAATTGCTCCTTTCCGCTGCTTGCTTCCTTGTTGGTGGTCTAGCCATTACTTTCCAAAATCCGAATTTCTAAGATTTTCAATCCAAAATTCAAGCTCCAAAATTCCCGAGTGCTAGCTTTCTCAGTGAAAGCACCAAAATGGTCACTAACACCCAAATCCAGGTGAAAGCACCAAATAACAGTCGCAACTCACAGATAGAATATATGTAGAGAGTAATAATGTAAAGAACAGTTCAAATTAAAATGAAAGTAGTAAAGAACGACAGATTTTATAGCAGTTTGGCTAAATCCGGCCCACATCCACTCCAGAACTTTCCTTTTTATTGCTGTAATAACCAATTATAGTTAAAAAATGGCAGAGTAACCTCAGCCTTAGAAAATATAAAGCGAGAGAGCCAGACGAAAATCCCTTTTCTGAACCCCCACATGCTGTATTTATAGGCAAATCCAGGTAGTTGGGCTTCTTGAGTAGAATAGGCCCAACAAGACCTTCCACCGAACCACTTACCTCCAAGGCCGAACGGCCTTCCAGTGTCGAGCGACCATGCCGAGTGACCTATGCCGGGCCAATGTCGAACGACCCTCGAGTGCCAAACCACCACACCGAGCGACCCATGCCGAGCCACAATGCCGAGCGAAGTACAATGCCGAACGTCGTCCAATGCCGAGCGACTTTCGCTGCCGAACGAGGTACAATGCCGAGCGACGTCCAATGCTGAACGAGGTGCGATGCCGAGCGGCATCTGTCGAACCGCTGTCTTATGCCCAGCGGCAACCAATGCCAAGCCATACCTTATGCCGAGCGGTAACCGATGTCGAACCACCCTTATGCCGAGCGGCAACAGATATCGAACCACACTTTATGCCGAACGGTCCCACCAATGCCAAGTCACCTTTCTCTATCCTTAACGCCGAACGACATCCAATGCCGAGCCACAAGGTCGAACTCCAAATAATTTGAACCACTTTATTCCGACCGAACGACTTATCCTGATCGAGCAGATTGACTTGAAATTCGAAATGCAGCCTCTTCTAGCCTTGATCATCACTCCCAATCGATTCCGCCTTGATCGAAGCTCGACCAAATTTTGACGACATTGATCACAACCTTGTTTCCAATCGATTTTCAATCCTGATATCCATCTTTTTCCAGCTAATTAGTTGATATTCCAGCCTTGACCAAAGGATGTGATAACATATATATATATATATATATATATATATTTATAATATTTGTAAAAAATAATTTTTTATATACATACATATATTTAGACAATGTATACTTGCATATTAGATGCGCTAACGTATCCGTTGAGATGTAAATCCCTTAGTCAAACTTATTCTCTCTAAACAATTTCCTTCATTCAAATGTTTTGAGGCAAATTCTATTCACACAATATAAATAACTTCTACACCATAAATTTTTTAATAAATTTGAACAAAAAAATTTAAACCAATGTTAAAAAATAAAGAATTCACAATATACTAACTTTCTTTATCCATATTGTATATTTTCAGTATAAATTAAAATTCATCGCATCATCAGTTGAATCAAATTTGAATTCCTCTAAAGTGTGAAATTATATTGATAGGATATCAAGTTGTATTCATGCACAATCAAATTTTACATTTTCACTTCGAATTATACAAAAAGTTAAACTTTAAAATTCAATACTAATACTAATATGATACACTGAGTACTAACTTCTTTTTATTTTTATTTTAAATTGAATCACGTTTAAATTTGACATCAAAATTTTAATTGTCGAATATTTTAGTATTGAAATTTTAAATTCAAATCTCTATATGTAAATAATTAAATAAATTAAAATTCCATTTGAAGTATTCATTTTAAATTTTCAAAAGTGAATTTGGAGAAATTTTGCAATATGTTTCATAATTTGATTAATGCATGAGAGAGTTTATGATGATATAATTGTTTTATATTGTTGCAAAATAAGAATAGTTTTATAATGTGTATGGTGTATGTTAAGTACAAAATGGTGTATATGATTCTAGTAATTTTTCGATGTACATATAGTAATTTACAGTGTATGGGTAGAATTAGTCATTTTCAAACAAAACATATAAGCATTAGAAAATTAAATAGAAAAAAAACCCACAAGGGTGGCACACTTGCTTAGGACGTCCAACGCTTACATGTAAGGTCGATGGCTCGGTCCTTGTCAACAACATATCATTGTGTGAACTGAATCAAGCTCCCAAAAAATGAAAAATAAAATAAAGACACTAAGAATATAATGCATGACTTTTAAAATATACTAACAATGAAAAATGGCAAAAAATAAAGGAAGAGACACCTTAGATGCCACATGCTCCATCTTCTTCCTTTTCCATTCGAATATATTAAGGAGCATATGTATTGTTTTATTTTTATTACTAGTACGAACCTCACATGATATCAAATATGAGTGATCAATAACAAATTCCCATAAGAACTAAAATACATGTATATAGAACCCAATGATATTAATAACCGAAACGTTGATGTAAGTCATAAAGTAGAAGTTTTAAAATCATTAATGAACATGAACATGTTTAGTTT
The DNA here is from genome assembly GCA_030765085.1 of Allium cepa. Classification (NCBI taxonomy): domain Eukaryota; kingdom Viridiplantae; phylum Streptophyta; class Magnoliopsida; order Asparagales; family Amaryllidaceae; genus Allium; species Allium cepa. The sequence goes on from CM060932.1 coordinate 931,190,583, forward strand.
ATCAATTATCATGGCAATTATGTGTTTGATAGGTGTTTTAGATTTAAAACATAAAAATGCAGTTTATTTGATGAAGAAATTACGTATTTTACTTAAAAGACGCTGCCTTAGCTAAACATAAAATAAAACCCAATTTGTATAATAAATAATTTTGAAGAAAAATAATTGTTGGCCTATGTAGGACTCAAATCTTGCTCAATCGCTACATTATTATGTGACTTACCAATAGACTACAAACGCTCATCTTCAGGAAATTACTCAGTTTATGACTAACATATGTTTTATGGTGTATATTTTTTTAGGGAAATTAGAGAAAATGAAAAATTTGAAAAAAAGGCCACAGGACATCAAGTTTTATTTTTAGGCTGAAGGACAAATGCTAGTTATAATTTGCATTATATTCGACTTTGACACTATACAAAATTCCATTTATAACTAGCATTATATTAGTTTTACACTATACAAAATTCTAGTTATAATCAGCATTGTCCTTTAGCCAAAAAGAATTTGGTGTCCTCCAATCTATTTTTTTTTCCTTAGTTTGTCCTTGTGCTTATTTTTCTGTATTTTTTTTAAAAAAATTCCTTTGGTCCAAAGGGTTGCCCTACGCCAATGGGCTTATGGGATAACCCTTTATGAATGTAAAAATGCAAGTATGAGAGGGGGATATTAGTATGACCACACATTTACAAAGCTACCAAAAATTTGACTCTAACCACAATTTATGCATCCTCTTTTCCTATAAATCCATTATCTATATCGTTATTACCAAGTAGTAGGTTACCAGTATTAATCTTTACTGTTATGTTAGCATTATCGATATGATAAAAAAAATTACCATTGTTAACCGTAAATCAACAATAAGAAAAAGTTAAAGTCAATGGTAAATTTTCCAATGATTTTAATCTTTTGATCATTATACTAATCTTAACAACATAACATTTGTTTAGAGGTGCCTCGAATTTTAAGGCAACATTTAGTGTATTATTCATAATAATGCTTCTTTATTTTATTTTTAATTTTAGCATACGAGAAAACCAATCTATTAATACATGTAGTTGTTAATAATTTATGACAAGTCATGACAATTATCTATATTAATCAAAAACTAAAAATATGTGCAAAAGTGTATTTATTGTCAATAAAGTATACTTATTATTATTAAACTGTAAATACACTAAAATTTTAATATTTTCATTCCTCGATAAATACATCATTGTCAATCATCGTTGTAACAATCTATCGGTATACTAGTAATCACTTCACCATGGTATTAATAAAATAATAGTACTCATTTTCAGTTTACCAATATAATCGATGAACTAGTGGTTTTTTCATGTTACTAACGGTGGTTGTTAACATGACAACTCTAAGATTATGCAAAATTTATAATTGTTTCATAACTTATAACTCCTTCAAAACTATAAGTCAATATGGATTACAATAAAAATTATTTTAACATAAATGCATTTTACTAATATGTTACTACATTTAACAAAATTCGTTATTAGTCAAAATTTAGAACCGAGTATTCTAACAAATCTGTATTATGAGTTAAATGCAATAACATAAATGTATGTATGAGAACATTAATGCACATATTATACACTAAAAAATAAAAAGGCTTTGCACATAAAGTCCCCATTACTGATGTTATTACAAGAAAAGTCTTTGTACCAATGCGTATGCAAATTAGGTCGCTACTTTTTTTAAATCAGAAAGCACAAACTAGCTTGCTTTCCTAATAAAAAACACAAGTTAACTTGTGCTTTTAAAAAAAATTGAAATGTTCAAAAATTTCAAAATTAATTTCAAAATCGGAAAACAAAACTAGCTTGCGCTTTTCAAAAAATTTAATTTTTTTGAAAATTTCAAAAGTTACAAAAAAATTCTAAATCGAAAAAGTACAAATTACCTTGCATTTTCTGTCAGAAAAGTGCAAGGCACCTTGCGTTTTCTGTTTTCAAAAATAGGGATTAAATATACATATTAATTTCTACATGGACTTGATAGCCAATATGCTTTGATACCAAATGAAAGTTACTGTTATGCTATAGGATCGAAATGGCCAACAGTTGTAAACAATGTAAAGGTAGTGGCAATGCAATGTAAACTAAGTTATCTACTGATGCCGAATATGAGTATAAAAATAACTAGTGAGAAAAATAATAATAGTAGTAAAGTAAATAACACCAGAGATTTTTATACTGGTTCAACTCTCGTTCTACGTCCAGTCCTAGACTCCTTCTGGAATTAAAACTAACAACCCTCACTTAACCCGGAAGAATAGGTTTACACCGCCTGAGAAACCGAATAGGACTTCTACCGCCTAAACAACCGAATAGGACTTGACCGCCTGAGTAACAAAACAAGACTTCTACCGCCTGAGCAACCGAACAAGACTTCTTTACAAATAACAAATGTATCTGACTGCAGTTTGTTCTTGAATAACATTGATAAGTCAATTAAATACAATCTTTCTATAATCTTTTTCTTTATGATATATAGTGTGATGTGCTTTGAGGATTGTGCAAGATAAAGTGATCAGCAATCAGAGAATGTAAGTAGTTTGATGCAGTTTGAGAAGAGAGAATAGATAAGAATTCAAGAATATTAAAAATAGATTCGGTTAATTGTTTGTTGAATTCTACAATCTATTTATAGTGTATAAAGATTTGCAACTATAGATGAAAAGTTACATTGAAAAGAATAGGTGCAACCATTAATTTTGAAAATGTTTCTCTTCAGTGAAGAGAAGCTGTTAAGAATATTCAGACTTCTGAATAAAATAATTCAGACTTCTGAATTAAGTTGAAACGCAAATAGCAAGGAAACAGGCCATTTCTGGCCTTATTCAACCATCTGAATATTTTCATTCAAATGTCTGAATATTGTGGAACCATAATTTTGTTTCAGCATTCGAACGTCTGAATGACATTATTCAGACGTCTGAATTTTTCCTATAACGAAAGATTACCATGGCTTAAATGGTTAGAGCACTCGCCTTTTGAACTAGCAACCTGGGTTCGAGTCACGCTCCATGTGATTTTTGAAAACTTGATTTTTCATTTAAAATATGAATGTATATGTGTGTATACCATTTAGAGAAGATTTTAACATTTGTAAACTTTAGACACGATATTATATGACTAATAATATTTTGTTTATCACCTTTGTCTTGTTTCTATCGTGTATATCTCTTCTTGTATCTCCATATACATACTTTCATCTTTTTTTGTACTTTGTAACTTCATTTTGAATGTATTTTTTATTCTTTTTGATGCTCGTGTACCTGCAAATTAGCTTAGAGATACTTTGGCGTAATTGTATAGTTGTTTTGATTAAAATCCAATAATTGAGGTTCTAACATTTTCCCCTTTTTGATGATGACAAATTATACAATTTTAAGAAATATTCATTCTATATAAAAAAATATTAATATGTTTAAAGCTTCACCTCAATTATTGGATTTTAATGACAACTATACAATTATGCCAAAAAATCTGTAAGCTAATTTGCAGGTACATGAGCATCAAAAAGAGATAAAAAATACATTCAAAATGAAGATACACAGTACAAAAAAGGATGAAAGTATGAATATGGAGATACAAGATGAGATATACACGACAGAGATAAGACGAATGTGACAAACAAAGTATTATTAGTTATATAAAGTCGTGTCTAGAGTTTACAAATGTTAAAATCTTCTCCAAATGGTATACACACATATACATTCATATTTTAAATGAAAAATCAAGTTTTCAAAAATTGCATGGAGCGGGACTTGAACCTAGGTCACTAGTTCAGAAGGCAAGAGCTCTAACCATTTAAGCCCTGGTTATTTTTTTTGTTACAGGCTAAATTCAGACATCTGAATAATGTCATTCAGACATTTGAATGCTGAAACAAAATTTTGGTTCCATAATATACAGATGTCTGAATGAAAATACTCGGACGGCTGAATAAGGCATGAAATAGCCTATTTCCTTGTTGTTTGCATTTCAACTTAATTCAGGAGTCTGAATTATTTTATTCAGAAGTCTAAATATTTTTAAAAGCTATTTTCATGAATAGACGCTTCTCTTCACCGAAGAGAAACGTTTTCAAAATCAATGGTTGCATCTGTTCCTTTAAATGTAATTTTTCATCTATTGTTGCAATTCTTTATACACTATAAATATATTACAGAATTCAACAAACAATTAACCAAATCTATTTTTAATATTCTTTGAATTCTTATCTATTCTCTATTCTCAAACTGCACTCAAACTGCTTACATTCTCTGATCGCTGATCACTTTATCTTCCATAATTCTCAAAGCACATCACACTATATATCATAAAGGAGAAGACGACAGGAAGATTGTACTTAATTGACTATCAATGTTATTCAAGAACACATTACAGTCAGATATATTTGTTATTTGTAAAGAAGTCTTGTTCGGTTGCTCAGGCGATAGAAGTCATGTTCTGTTGCTCATGCGGTCAAGTCCTATTCGGTTACTTACGCGGTAAAAGTCCTGTTCGGTTGCTTAGGCGGTGCAAACCTATTCTTCCAGATTAAGTGAGGGTTGCTAGTTTTAATTGCAGAAGGAGTCTGGGACAGGACGTAGAATGGGAGTTCGAGCCAGTATAAAGGTCTCTGGTATCATTTACTACTATTATTATTTTCCTCACTAGTTATTTTTATACTCATATTCGACATCAGTAGATAACTTAGTTTGTGTCGCATTGCCACTACATTTACATTGTTTACAACCGTTGACCATTTCAATCCTATAGCATAACAGTAACTTTCATTTAGTATCAAGCATATTTGCTGTCAATTGTATCAGAGCAAACAAATTCTAGATTTATCAGATCTTTTCCAATATTATCACGAAAAAAATGACGACGAATGTCAATATGTTTTGTTCGTGAGTGATTGACAGGATTTTTAGATAAATTTATAGCACTAGGATTATCGCAATAAATAGTTGATTTGGATAGATTTAAACCAAAATCTTGTAGTGTTTGTTGCATATAGATAACTTGAGCACATCCCAAAGCTGCAGAAATATATTCTGCTTCACATGTCGATAATGAAACGCAGTTTTGTTTCTTACTAAACCAAGATACAAGAGACCATACAATGAAGTGACAAGTCCCACTTGTACATTTTCTATCGGTTCGGCTTCCTCCAAAATCAGCGTCACTGTAGGACTCTAATTCAAAAGGACATTCCTTTGGGAGGAATAGTCCAAAGTTCTTGGTTTTATTAAGGCACCGTAATATGCGTTTCACTGCTCGTAAATGTGATTCTTTGGGATCTGCTTGAAATCGTGCATATAAACAAACACTCATCATTATGTCAGGTCTACTAACTATTAAATATAGTAACGATCCAATCATTCGATATAATTGTTGGTCAACACTTTTGCCACTTTCATCTTTATCAAGATGTATAGTTGTACTCATAGGAGTTGGTTTGTAGAAGTATTTTCCATACAAAAGCGTTTACTTAGATTGTTACAATATTTTTCTTGATTTATAAAAGTACATTTTCTAATTGTTTTATTTGTAAACCAAGAAAATAATTTAATTGACTCATATGTGACATTTCAAATTCTTTGGTCATTATTTTAGAAAATTCCTGACATAATTTTTTATTTGTGGACCCAAAAATGATATCATCAACATAAATTTGAACAATTAAAATATCTTGCTTGTTTCTTTTAATAAAAAAGTTGGATCAACCTTCCCAATTTCGAAACCAGAATCTAATAAATATCTTTTAAGACGAGGTGCTTGTTTGAAACCGTAGAAGGCCTTTTTAAGTTTATAAACATGGTCTGGAAATTGTTCGTGTACGAATAAAGGAGTTTGTTCAACATAAACCTTTTCCTTTATAAAACCATTTAAAAAGCGCTTTAAACATCCATTTGATACAATTTAAAGTTATGAAAACATGCATAGGCTAGTAAGATTCGTATTGCTTCTAGTCTAGCGACTGGAGTAAACGTTTCTTCGTAGTCAATCCCTTCTTCTTGATTATATCCCTATGCAACTAATCTAGCTTTATTTCTAGTAATATTTCCTTGTTCATCTGCTTTATTTTTGAAGACCCACTTTGTACCAATAACTGATTGATCACTAGGCCTCGGAACTAAATCCCAAACGTCATTTCTTTCGAATTGGTTTAGCTCTTCTTGCATAGCGATTAACCAATTTTCATCGGTGGATGATTCTTTAATATTTTTAGGTTCAATATGAGAAAAGAAAGCTACATGGCCCATTTGATTCAATTAACTTCTTGTTCTAACATGACTTTTTTATAATAACATCAAAAACAAGGACCAATGACTCTTTTATTTAAAATATAACCATGGTGTTATGTCACCATGGTTAATGTAGTGGTATTCTAAAATTATGTGGTTACGTATCTTTTAAAGTATAATTAAAATCGTAGAGAAATGAATATTTATTTCCAATAAACTCATATTTATGTAGGTTATTATTACAGACAATAAATGCAATGTGATGTGAAATAACTTTACTAATTGTACATAATATTTATATAGGATTACAATTTACTATGAGCTCATAATTATGTAACATTTATTTCCAATGACCTAATAATATGAAAAAACATAGAGAAATTATAATTGCACATAATAAATGCAATGTGAAATAACTTTATTAATGTCATATTTTCATACATATAAACACTTGCTTTTCAAAAGAAGATTGTTATATAATAATTAACATTGTTATGTTATAATTTACTTTTATAAAAATGATACTAAAGAAGATCAATACCCCTTGTTATAGTTTTTGGATGATTGGGCACCTTAGGAATACAATTATATTTGAATAGAATAAAAAACAACTCATAATTTTGTACACTTATTTATAGTCATATTATTTATTTCATTACATTATATTGATCTTATAGTGAATGATGACTCGGCAATAGAAATGACATGACTAAAGCAGAAAGGATGTGTTAATTAACTAATTAATTATGGTGAAACACCTAAAAAGAGGTAATTATATTCATTGGAGGAAATTAAATAAGGAATTGTGTATCTTGTATGTGTTTAATACTTAGAGAAAATGTGTGAAATGGTCGTGGACGAATCTAAATGGATAGTGTAAAAAGGCCTAAACCTATTAAACAATTGTAGAGCAAAACTTTGTTTTCTTTCTCTTATCTATTCGATTAATGTTTACCTAAGGATAATTTGCACACCATTCATTTCATTTAGGTAAATGTTGATGGTAGCGTAAGAGAAAGAAAACAATAATGAAAAGAAAGCGTTTATATGTATGAAAATATGCCATTAATAAAATTATTTCATGCTGCATTTATTATTCATATTATTTTTAACCATTGAAGCTATTTTTACTTATATAATTTTTAACCAATAAAGTTACTGTCATTTAGCATTTACCAAAACTAGTACGAATTCATGCTATAAACAGGGAGTTTTAAAAATAATACAAAACATTATCTACTCAAAACACGCTAACAACATATAGGCTGTTCAAAAATTTAACATAACAGTCGGGCCTTAAATATTGATATTAGTTAAAAGTTTTGAAGAACATTTTATCTATATGAATCGGGCATGAAATTCGAAAATTTTATGTTGCTTTGAATCTTTATTGAGTTCTTTTGAATACATAAAGTATACATATGACAAACAATTTATATTAAACTAATTAATACAACATACGTTTTGAATATATAAATTTTTGTTTGAAGTTCAAGCATGGTAAAAAAACATGAATTAAACATTTATTAGCACCATAAGCAGTACATTGTTCCGATATAATTGCATAAATTTGAAACGGTAACCTTTTAATATATAATAAAAATGTTAGTTATTCATAAAATGTGAACAACTACAGAAATAATAACCTCAAAATTATGAGGAGAAAAACACATGCATTTGCCAATGTTGAGTTTTGTTTTACATTAGAAAATGAAATATTAAAACCACATCTTCGATCGGAGACCAAAAAATTATAAGGAAAAAAATGAGTAAACCGTACAAAAATTATTGTGAACCAATAATATTGGATGGCGATGTTCTTATTGTAATTGTCAACTCAAAATTGATAATTTTTTAGGTATACCATATCTTTTATAATGCCGGTTAAAGTAAATTAAATTTCTAATTGTCAAATATATGTTATATATCTTCCATAAAAATCATTTGTCCTTAATAAATTTTCATCAACAAACCAGTTCATTTTATCAACGTGTAGTACTAAAAGATGAAATATGAAATCAATAGCTTTATCACAAAGGATTAGAAAATATCAAAAAATAGAAGAAACAAAAAACCATTGAAGCGATCAAAGCAAAATTTATAAAAAATTGACAATTACGGAACATTCAAATATGAACTCAATGTTAAAATCCTACATAAATGTAAAATTTGAAAAACTAAATAATTAAATATTTTTAAAATGTCATATAGACGTGCTTCTTCAAAATGAGCTCAAGAATATATAATTGTCACCGATATTCATATGATAAATACCATGCATGTCTAAAATTCAACTATACTGCTCAACCAACATGAAGAAAACAACAAAAGCACAAAAAATATTTTCAGTAATAAAGTATGATGCCATGCAGTGATGGTGTCATAATTATGATATTAATGGAGTAATAATTAAATTACCATAAAACATACGATCTCTTAATTTGTGTTGAATTATATTATAACATGTTCGATAATATAAATGGTATAGATATGAAAAAATTGCACATAACTTTATAATTTTCGAGGCCCAAAAACATAAAGATATGAGACAACTGATTCAATTAACGAAGGAAAGAGATGTGTTAAATCACCTGTCTAGATCGTATAAACTACAATAATAATATGTGAAAAGAGCATTAATTTGGCGAGGAATGAACATTGATTTATATTGAGAACATAAAAATATAAGGATAGTTAATCAAAAGAAATAAAATTGTAAAAGAAGGGCTATTGATATTCTTTCTGTGACATATTACCTATATATATTCTTTAAAAGAGACATTATTATATATTTATGAATATCGCAAATTTAACCATGAGGACATAAAAAATCTCAAATTATCTACCTTTCTAAGAATAATAATAAGGTAAGTATTATATGTAAAAAAATCACAAGGGAAATTTTACACGTATGGAGACGCACTTAGGTTCACACTTCATGACATGTATAACGTGACACTCAATGAGGAATGCGATGGTATCGCAACAGGTTGATCTTATAATTACTATAGCACGCTCCATCACATATTTTAACATTCTAGACAACGGGGAAGGTGATCGAGACGTTCGCAATAGTAGGGCCATGTGGTCGAGCAAGGCGGTTGAACTGATGAGGGGTTGTATTGTTAAACGACTTCTTTAGGTTCAGGTCGAATGATATAGAGCATATGACACATTTACCAGTGAGAAGGTTACACAAATGACATGTATAACATGACATTCAATGAGGAATGCGACGGTATCGCAATTGGTTGATCTTATAATTACTGTAGCATGCTCCATCACATATTTTAACATTCTAGACAATAGGGAAGGTGATCGAGACGTTCGCAATTGTATGGCCATGTGGTCGAGCAAGGCTGTTGAACTGATGATGGGTCCTATTACTAAACGACTTCTTTAGATTCAGGTCGAATGATATAGAGCATATGACACGTTTACCATTGATAAGGTTACACAAATGTTTTGGTAGACCATAAATCATTGGGGTTGTATATTCGTTGCTTGCTTAGACATTGCGATATTCACTCAATTTGTATATGCGACTAAAGCGATTTACCATTGAGAATGTTGACTCAATGTATGGGTAGTTTTCAAGACCGTATATTTGGGATATTCCTAGGCCTGCTTAATTTCTGGATGTCCAACCTTCGGGTGGAAATTCTAATAAATTGTATTTGGGTTAGTCATATTAGGGATAGTTACCATGTAGCACGTAAGTTGACATCTTCTCGTATAAATTACATGAACATAAACGAACACCCTTAGGTTGTATATTTCACAACTACAATTAAACTATTTGCCAATGTCATACCACCAGTAATACTTTTCACTCACCGAACCTTATTTGATCCTCTCAATTTCTTCCTCTTTATCTTTATTACGAGACAATAGACTGGTAGGTGATTTGGCCAGAATACTGTGTGTAACAACTCATACCTTAATGATCTTAAATTTTGATAAAAAATCAAAACCCAAGTCCATCAAAGCACATATCATTGGAGTTGGTACCTGCAAATAAGCATGAGCATTATCAGAGATTGATAGAAATCTAAACTCAAAGCAGAAACAATAATAGGATAAGAATACTGATTATGAATACTACTTTAGAACTAATAGTATTTTTTGGATAGCAGGTTGTCACATGACAGCAACCATGAGAGAAAAGAAGAGTTCTTCAACAATAAAGCACATCCAGCTCTCGTGACCCGTTCCTCAAAATCTATCTTGTAGGTTGCAATAGGAAGGGGTTCAGAACAATGTTTTGGCGATTGGAAAATCTATAAACCGTCCATAACATAAATTTATACGGATTGGTTTCCATTTATTTGTTATGTCCACAAAGCTTAGCAATTCTAATCTAACCTTACATTGCATACACGATTACTTAGTTATCCCTTCTTAGGGTACAAAATACTGATGAAACCTTATCAACCACCCAATACTTCCAAACTCAGTTGCCACTTAATACTTCTAAATATGAAGCGGGCTTCTATAATTATGACAAAATACTTTTAAAAGAGAAATAGGGAGACTCTACCCTTTAAGACCTCAATCAAAGTAGCCCCCGTCATTTAAGACCTGTTCTCAATGTGGTTTTTTAACAATGTTGTCAATGTCAATGGGTCCTGGCTACAAAGGCCTCTAACCACTATTTAAGGCTTTCGATGTTTAACATCCAACTATTACCGCATCTATCGCCAATAAAATCGTAGCCATGCAAGAGACAGTATCTAAGCCACTTAATACCTTCAAAAGGACTAGAAGGACTTCTAACCAATTAAAACCTATATTCTAGGTAGGTCCTCCATCACTTGATACATATCCGTAGGCGGACTCCTCACCGATACTATCGTTATTACGGCCTTAGCAATGTAAGAGACTGTACCCAAGCCACTTAATATACCTCATTAGTGAGGACTAAGCAGACCCTGATCATTTAACAGCTATTTATAGGTAGGTTTGTTATTTAATACCTAACCCCAAGGCGAACTCCTCAATGGTAATACCCAGCTGACATCGCTTGGAATCTCACCAGATTACTTCTTTTTAGGAGAGAGGTGAACCCTTAAATTAGTCACTTAATACCTCAAACCCGAAGTGAACCCTTCCCGGTATCCACTATCACTTTTAATTATAAATTTGGAATCACATTAGGTCATTTCTTTCGGTAGGAAGGCGGGCCCTACAGCCACTTAATACCTCAATACTAAAGTAAACCCTTTTAGAGACAACCTTATTTATTTGGAACCTCAGTAGATTATTAAATACTTTCGTTTCAGGAGAGAGACAGACCCTACATCAATTTCACACCTTAAACAAAAAGCGAACCCATATGAAGATATCCCTCACTGCTCCTAATTTCAAATTTGGGCCATTTAATACTTTTCAATTAAGAAAGTAGGCCCAATCTTTCTCATCATCATGGGTCTTGAGATTGGTGATATCACACATCAGTAGTAAGTGCACCCAACCGTTAGCAGTATCAAAGTGAAGGGCAGTCTTCCTTCGAGTGACTCTATTGACCTCGCATCCTAACCTACTAAGTCCTATTAACCATCCTAAGTCTTTACTTATATTATCTTAGGCAGATATTGGACTTAGCTTACCAATTCCCTTTTTATTATGCTCATAAAGTCCTAACGGACATTTTCTACGAAATTTATGTATGATTACTAATTTCAAATTAGTAACTTTTTATATCTATTTCATTTTTATCAGTCCCTTTTATCCATTTGTCTTTATTAATTGTAACTCCAAATTCATTTCCATTAATTGCCCGTTGATTAGAGCTATTGACTTTAATTAATCAATTGCAACCCCTAATCTAATCCTATCCATTATTTTTCATTAATTAGGGGGACAATCATTTATTTCCTATTAATTATTCAGATCTTAATTTATTGTCCACTAAAATAAATTATTACATTTTCAAATTCTACCTGTTCGCTTTCCTAAATATAATAATAACCGAACATTACACATAAATAACACACGAATAAACATTGTTCTCCTTTATTAACGCAATAAATACGTATAAACTACTTATTCTTATCCAAATATATACTAAATATAAATATGTAATTAGAATATGTTTTCCATATTTAATTTCTAGAATTAAATTCTTTAGGAAGATTTTGTGTTATGATTTCCACAAATTGGTTTTAACAAAAAAGGAAAGACTTAGTACGTTTGAAATTATAAGGAATGAATAATTTCTTTTTATATGGAATAAATAGTGTAAACTATTGAGAATAACTGTATACTTTACACATCTCTTCCCTTTTTTATTCCTTGTTAAATCATCAAGCACCGCCTTTCTGAATCAAAAATGGAAAAATTAACAATTTTTTTAAAAAATCAAACAGATGTTCTTCCTACAGATTAAACTTCGAAAAATTTACTACTTAACACATCTTTGGCAATAATCCAAAAATCCTATCGTTAATAATCATATGTACAATCAAAAAATGGCTCCAGGCGATTAGGCTAAGGCGTTCCCCTGTATTCTTCATCTTCGTGTTTCATGTCCTCTTCCCCTATTTCTCAGCGTCTCCCCACCCCCTCATCAACTCGCTCTGGACGTTGTTTCAGATCCATGGCTTCTGAAGATGACTCTCGTCCTGACCTCCTCTCGTCCAAAGAATTTCCTCCCCTCTCTGCAATCAATCAGTCTCTCGTAGCTACAACATCCTGCCATCGTTCGTGTGATGCTTATGTTGTAGCAACTAGTCTTGCTGCTGTGAATTCTGCAACGTCTAAATCAGGTGCTCCGCTTTCCCTCCCATTGTTCGGATCCAAAGTAAGTGACGTTGATGAATCTTGTTTCGATTTGGGTCACCTTGTGTCGGCTTCTGTGGTTAGTCCTGTGGGTAAGGACTGTGTATACAACGAGGCTAGTCCTGTGGCTCCCTCGGCTATGCTTGATAGCGCCAAATTTGGTTCAGTTAGTGGCTCACCATCTGTTCGAAACAATGCTAAAGCCAATATTGGCCCTGTGCACACTGTTGTAACATCTGGTGCTAGTTTGCAGGCTGTTGCTTCTCCCAATGTAGAACTCTGCCCCATTCCTGTGGCAACATCTTGTATTTTGGAGGGTCTCCTGTCTGCCCCCATCCCATCAGTACCCAGATCATGGTCTTCCCTATTTACATCCATGCCACATAATGCGGGTGTTTATGAACCAGTTGAGTTCGAAATCGTTGAAGAAAACAGAGTTATGATCCCTCCCCCTGTGTAATGCAAGCCGGTATGGACTATTGGTCAGGATACGTAGTTGGTTTCTTTTTGGACCCTAAACATCGTCTTCCAGATGTGGCTGCTGTTCGTAAGGCCTGGAGACTTCAAGGTGGTCTTAGAGTTAAGTTGGTTGATTCCTTGTACTACCTTTTGTTCTCCTCCCCTGAGGAACGTAGTCGTGTCCTGGAGTCTGAGCCTTCCTTCATTGATGGTCAGCCCTTCATTATTACCCCATGGTCGCCGACGGTTGCTAGTGCTCGTGAGCAAGTCTTATCTATCCCTGTTTGGGTTTATTTCTCCCAAATTCCATCTGCTCTACAACCGTTGCTTGGTTTGAATTGGCTTGCATGCAATGTTGGTAAATTGATTTGTTTTGACTCTAATACTGTTGCGCGCGATAAGCTTGTATACGTCAAGGCTCTGATTGAGATTTCTCCCCATACGCCGCTTCCATCCTCTATTCCTGTCCAGCTAGCTGTTGGTCATGTGGCGAATGTTCGTGTTCGTTATGGTTGGGTCCCTGACATATGTTTCTCTTGTCACTCTTTTGGCCATGTTGCCTCTGCCTGCACGCACTCTGCTGTATCTGCTACTGCCCCTGATCCTTCTCTTCCCGTAGTGCGGACTGCGTCACCAGTTCCTGTTGATGTTCCTACTGTTCTGTCTGCTGAGCCGGTTCTCTCTCCGCCTCTCGTTATTTGGGCCGAGACTGAACATTGTTGGGTTGAACGTCAATTTGCTATGAGATTCAACCCTGTGGACAATTCCTACTTTAGATATGTATCTGATGATCTATTGGACCTTCGATGCCTTTACTACAGAATTTCTGGAGACTCTTTGGACCTTGACTTGGATGGTTCGTATTCTGAGATTAATTCCGTAATTCTAGCTGACACTGACTGGGATCGATCTTTTATATACACCAATGAAGTTGACTGTTATGACCCTTCTCTTGCTCTTCGTTTTCGCCCCTTTTTGGGTCTTCTTGGGTCTGGTACTCTGGAATCTACCCGGATTGATGAGAGTGTTGATGATTCTTCCTCTGCGGAGGAGAACTAGTCTAGTTATTTTCCCCTGTAGCTGTGACATGTCTGTCACACTCCTGTGCTGTACTTTTATTTCTACCTATCATAGTAGCTAAGGTGTCTCTACCTTTCTCCTGTACCTCAACTTTATTACGTTCGTAATAAATAGTGGTCGGTCCACTATAAAACCGTCGGCCTTGCCAAAAAATCCAAAAATCCTATTTTACACCTAAGTACAGATCTGAATAAAATATACAACATTCAAATTCTAAAATCTTTGGGACTGATTTCCAGATCTAGATGTCAAACATATTTCAAGTTAAGTCTAAAACAAGAATATACAGGTAATAGTTTTCTATACCAATTTAAGGCTACAATTCATAAATAAAATTAATTTAGGCATAAAAATTATGCCAACAAAATAAATTTAAAATCATAAACAATATATAAAATTTCCCACTCACCTTTTAAAAGCGATCCAAATCTCTATATCTGAAGTAGAATCTTAATTTTACCTCCAAATCCTTTTTATTCCAAGAAATATATATAAAGAATATATACGTATATTAGAATTACAGATCTGAGAAGAGATTTGAGATTAGGAGAAAAAATAAATACAAATATAATAGATATAAATTACCTCAAATACGCGAATAGTTAATTCTCTTCTCCTTTTTTTAGATTTCTATCTTCTCCAAGTTGTATGAATATAAATTCAATATCATATTTTTATAATAAAAAGAAAATGGAGAAGGAGAAATGACAGAGCTTCATTAGTGCCTCTAGAAAAATATGTGAAAAGAAGGGAGGGTTAGGTATGAATTTATAGGCGTAAGAATCATCTTCAACCATCAGATCGAAGTATATTAAATCCAGACCATTGTGGCCTAGGTTTATTGCAATCGCCTAAAGGCGAATGGTCGACATAACTTCTTCTGAATTCGACATAAATTACCTGTGAGCCCGGGCGATTAATTAATAAATGGTAATTTATCCAATCGAAGTATCTCCCTTCTGAATTTGTTTTTTGTCCATAACTTCTTCGTTTGGACTCCGATTGCAAAACGACAAATATGAAAGTTGCTTAGAAATTCGCAACGAACACAACGGTGCAAGTTTTGTGGTCCATTCCATAGTTGCATAAATTTCATTTTTGGAGCCTAATTATTAACTAACTAATTCCAAATTAGGAGGTATTAAACTCGTCCCCCTTAAAAAGAATTTCGTCCCCAAAATTTCATCACCGACTAAGTCGGGATTTTGGCTCCTTATTCTAAGCTACAGACCTAATGAATGTACTACCAAATTTGTAAGTGCATAGTATATTAATGTATCACCATACGGATAATATATATGCAGAATGATTCTAAATAGGATCCTCCTATATGAATAAATTATTTTGAAAACATTTCTGGACACATGATGCAAACAACCTAATATATACCTGCAGTTCTATATATATGCAGCTTTTGAAAAATCTTTTTAGTAAAAACCCTCATACTCATATGAAAAGAAGTACGAAGCAACCAATTTTTGCATCCACTTTCTACCATCCAACAATCTAACGCATCGAAAAATTGCTTTCTAAACTTTGCTCCTATGCCAGAAACATGAATTTGGACGGAGAATTTAACATTCTTGCCACACAGTAATCTTCTTATTCCCGTAGTACAGTGGAAATTTTCTCGCTACCCTGGATTTACTTGTTTAACGGCTAAATCTCTATCAGATTAGGAAATAGCCGAAAATTTTAAATTAAAAATAATCGCAAGCGCACGGCGTACAATGTTAGTAAGTGGTGAGTACGGGTCGATCCGTAGGGAATTGTTTAGATTTACTATTCAATCAAGTCAATCCAAGAATTTAAGATTCTGTTAAGCTAAAAAAAATGTAAAAACTAATAAAGCTAGAATGAATAAAAATATGAGAGTAGAAGACAATTTAGAGGCAAATTCATTCTCATGATCGCATAAATCAACAAAATGAAAATATGATCTCTCTTTTGGTTATTAGTGAATTTAGTTGATATGTTTATCAATAAGTATGGAATATTTATGCTATTAATTAGCCCAATATAAACCATCAAACTTTAACGTACCCACTAAACCACTTCTTAACTCGCATGAAAATGGCAATGAACTTGAAAATAAAATCTATTATAAGCATGATCTATTAACTATTGATTAGAAATATAGACCATCAAATTTTGATTTTAACATTCACTTCATTATTATAATCATACGTAGATGAAGAGGTAATTTATGTTTTTGTTTGTTTAAGCATACCTTATTTGATGTCAGCAACATAGACTATCAAATTCAAAGATAAAACAACAGAAGTTTAACCACATCACACGTTTTCATTAAGCACAAAAGGAAATAAAAATTATCAAAATATTGAATCTACATGATTAAGAGAGCTTCATTACCCCTAAATTGAAGGAGTTAGCCTATCATATTTGTTATCATTTCGACAAATGTAGAGTTCAACATGAAATTAAAAAGAGAGAAAAATGAAAGCAAAGTAAGAAGAGAACTAGTTAAACTAAAATAAAAGCTAATCTACTTGCATAAAATAAAAACTGCACTAATTGCATAAAGTAAAAAACATGAAATAAAAGAACATGAAGTAAAATTGCATAAAAAGAAATTACATGAAAGAAGAAAATAGCTAAGTAGCCATGAAAAAGAAAAAAGAGTTCGTAATTTATTTTTGAGACTCAAACTAAACTAACTAAAGAGGAGGCTCAAAGGAGGCTAAGAACTTAATACATGAAATATATGGGGTATTTATACAATCCTAAACCCCAATGCATATTTTTGGGGACTACCCAAGATACCCCAATAGGAAGTGTGACCACAAAGTTATCATTAGTCTCTAATTAATCCTCCATTAAGTATGCATGTAATTTTAAGCTCCACTAACAAATGTATTAGCTCCTAATTGAAGATCAAGTTAAGTGGATATGTGGGGTCCTCCATGATACATCAGTTTGAATTATTTTCATCTTCATTCCATTGTTTCCTCTTGTGCATGCATATTTTCCACGAAAACCTCTTCCATTTGAATCCAAATTCCTATAAAATAACATAAAAATGTCCAATTAAAAATTTTCAAATTAATATATGCAAAAAAATGACCATTTTGATCCTATGTGAAGATGAATAAATGATAATTTGAAAATAATTTGAATTTTGGTTTAAACATGTTAAAATACCCTCTATGCTCATTTATTTAATTAAATTAGACTAAATATGGAAGTAAAAATATGCACATTTACATGCACATCATTACTTTAAATTTTCCATATACAAAATGTGTAAGCAGGCTTATTCCAAGTTCTAAAACGGAATTAAGTCTAAAAATAGACTCACTTGCGTCATTGACAAGCTACAGAAATAGAAATTCCAAGGCTAAAACGTCTTTTCTGTTGTTATCACTTACATTAATCTCATCGACGATCCTAATGAATCACTAAATTCACAAAGTCTAACGCTATTTGCCTTCCCTTTGCCAAACATGTTGCCTTCAAAATCAAAGATTTCATAAAAATATTTCTCACTTTTCAATTTCGTAAGTTAAAATAAGTTTAGACGCATATCTTCCCTTAAAATCAAATTTTTGGATAAAAACTCTAAAAATAATCTTAGATTCAAAATAACTAAAATACAAAACTTTTTTATTCAAAAGAGAACTTTCGAATCAAGGTGAAACTTTCCAAAATATTTTCTTTTTAAAAATTTTGATAAATCAGGCAACGATTCAGCGTAGTCGGAAGTGGGTTATGCGCTAAACACATAAACCAAATTCCAAATTTCTACAACTAACCTTTACCCATAAAAATTGACATTTTACATGAAGAAAAATGTCAAACATCTATTATTCAAGAAAATTAGCTTTTAAGAAATATGAGCATGACCCGTGATACCAAAACAACTTTATCACGCCCTTCGCTAAAATTTTCCAACTATTTTAAACTTTCAGTCCTATATTGCATTTACTGTTAGTCAAGTGTCTTTATGAGATTCCCATATTTATACCGCTTCTTTACTAGCATATATAGAAGCAATTCACATGTCCAGATTTAATAACACGGTAAATAAATAGAAATTCATAATACTGTGCGTGATTTTTTTAAGAGACGACTAACAGTTACAACCCAAATAACCTAAAAGAAAAGCAAATGCTGGAATGGAAAAGATAACAACACCATAAATCCTAAATAGTGCCTACGGACTACGAGATGCCATGCTCTATGGCTGAAGCTCTATCCATTACTACATCCCTTGAATGGTCGTACCACGACAGTTATACACCCAATCTCATGCCACTGGCGCTACCGGTGTTGCTGACGGCTTCCGAATTGCCATCTTCCTATGGAAGGTTCTAATGGTGAAGTAAGGAACCTTCTACTAAACTACCTCTCCATGGAGGTTCATCCGTATTACCGAAAGTCGAGAGTGGACAGGTGAAAATACGAAAAGTGACTTTATGGAGGGTAATCCTTGATCAACAAATCGCATCATGAGGATGCAGGTTTAATAAATGGCGATGCTGCCAATACTAGCATAGATGGACTTCTGCACCACGGAATAAATCCAATCGTAACTTCCCGTCTTAGGGATGACATTGTGCCAAATGATGCACATAACCAGACAGTCAGTCAGATGTAAATCATTTATCTTTTGAAAACCAACATCCTAATAAAAGATCAGCGGCAAATATTTGAGTTGGTTGCTTCAAAATCATCGAAGTGTGTGTCATGCGCGGAGACCTTCAAAATCTCGGCGAGATCATCATTAGTCAGCTAAATCAAGATATCATTCACCTCTAAACAAATCAAACTATTTCCTTCATCGAAAATGAAGATGCATCATGCGTAACATTCCCGCTCAAAAATCTCAAAGTAGAGGATCAGTGCAAATTCTATCACGACGAATAGCTCTTCCAGCCCAAAAGCGGCGGAACATTCTACTCAGTTCGGACCAACAAGTGACCTTTTGAGGGTTGAGACCATAATGGTGTGAGGAAAAACCGACAGTGTGTAAAGGTGTCTTGGGCTAAGAAGTGGTCGAAGGGAGGAAATATGATTTAGATCTGGTGTGGTGGTGGGGCAAGATCTAACGTGCAAAATCAGCACGAGGGGGATGCGAGGCCGCTACTCTCTAGAAAAACGGCATCATCTAGGGAAGGAACAAAATAGAGAGGCCGATACTTGGATGAAGAGGCGGATGGAGATTAATTTCAGCTTGTTGAGAAAGGAGGAACGAAAGAAGGTAATTGGGGAAATGGACGAGACTTTTATTATCCCGTTCTAGGTTTAAGTTGTGGCAAAACTCGTTAACTGGTAGACCACTCTAGGTTTATCGCTAAGTGGTCGACTGCTAGATGGGATTTAGATGTTAATTGAACCTAGATCTAATTAGGGTCAGATTAAATAATAATAATCGATTCACGTCGTCTCCTTCGATTTGACACGATCCAAATAATTCATGTATTCATCACGGTGGTGTCAAAGACTACCTTCTAGTCTCAAACCATACTCCAATAATTCACAGCAGTCCCTTCAAAACTTCTACGATCAGCAACAATTCCAAGAACCCAAAAATATTCCAGCTGCTTTTTCCTACCTACTTTGCATGAAAATATTTCTCCTAATAGCTTGTGGGTACAACAATACTTCAAACTACATACCCCAATAAAATTGAATGTCATTCCTATTTTGTATGTACCTGCACCTTAAAGAGAAAAGATTTTAAAAATCTTGATTTCATAAACCAAAAAACCACCGAGCTAAATATAAGCTCCTTTATACTTATTTTTAAATGATAGAAACTATTTCGTACCAAAACTTACCTTAAAATTCAAATTTATATATATGAATATTTCAAGGTTTCCAAAAACCTTTTTAAAACACAAATTTCCCAAATTGGAAAACTATTTCCTTACCAAAAATTAAAATTAACCCTTTACTGATATATACATATAAATATTTAAGGATTTCAAAAATTAATCTTTTACAAACTAATTTTTTTTAACACGACCAATTAAGTGGTATATTAGAAATTAAAATTTCAAAACTTTCCCAAAACAAAATTTTCAAAATAAATCCTCGGGAAAAGAAATCCATTGAAAATCCTTTTCCAAACTCAAAGGTATTTCCAAAATATACTTTGTAAAAATTCTGTCATAGGTTTTAGACTAAGGCATTAATATTAATTTTCCAAATAAAAACCCATTTGTCATCAAATAGGTGATCAATGAATGTACCCTAGCAAAAACTTGCTCCTGGACAATTACGGCATATGGAGTCTAATTTTTCGTTCATCTGGAATAAATGTGTGTCTCCAACTAGAACGCATTATCAAAATCCAAAATCACAAGGTAACTAGAATCTCAAACATCAAGTCGACTACCTCCCATCTCCGAGATTCTGCCGTTTATCATACTCATGCTCTACATCAATAGCGCTTTGCGCATCTTCAGCACTCCGTAGGGTACTTCCGAGTCGGTGAGAAAATCTTAACTCTAAGATGTTTTCAATTCATAGTTGCTTTACCCATTCTCATGGAGTGGAAATACAACTACTTCTATAGTCGAAACTCTTGGAATCGAATGTAAAAACATAATATTACTAGATAGAAAAGTATGAATACATTCTCTCAATTTATCCTAATTTCTCTAATCTACTAACATAGGCTCTGATACCAAATGTAACAACTCGTACTTTAATAGGCCTGAATTTCGACAAAATTCGAAATCCAAGTCCATCAAAGCACAGATCGTTAGATTTTGATACTTGCAAATAAGCATGAGCATTATCAAAGGTTTATAGAAATCTAAACTTACAGCAGAAACAATAATAGGATAAGAATACTGATTATGACTAATAATTTGAAATTAATGGCATTTCTTGGATAGCAGGTTGTCACATTAGCATCAAGCATGAATAGAAATAAGACTTCTCCAACAACCAAGCACATCCAGCTCCAACGACCTATTCCTCTAAATCTATCCCATGAGTTTGTAACGAGGAGGAGGTCGAAACAACGTTCTAGTAACTGGAAAACCTATAAACTGTCCATAACATAAATTTATACATATTGGTTTCCATTTAATTGCTATGTACATTAAGGTTAGCAATTCTAACCTTGCATTGCACACACTGTTACGTACCTACCCCTTCCCAAGGTACAAAATACCAACGTAGCCTTATCAACCATCCAAAATTTCCAAATCCATTTGCCACTTTACTAAATATAAAGCGGGCTTCTATATTCATCACAAAATACTTTTAAAAGAGAAATAGTCAGGCTCTACCATTTAAGACCTTAATCAAGTTAGACCTCGTCATTTAAGACCTATTTCCATGGTGGTTTTTGACAATGTTGTCAATGGTCAGTATGTCCTAGGTACAAAGATCTCTAACCACTATTTAAGGCTTTCAACATTTAATGTCCAATTATTACCGCATTTATCACCAATAAAATCATAGCCATGTAAGGGACAGTACCCAAGCCACTTAATACCTTTAAAAGGACTAGATGGACTTCTAACCATTTAATACCTATATTCTAAGCAGGTCCTTCATCGCTTAATACCTATTCCCATGCGGACTTCTTACTGATTCTATCATTATTACAGCCTTAGCAATGTGAGAGACTGTACCTAAGCCACTTAATACCTCATTAATAAGGACTAGGCGGACCTCTGACCATTTAACACGTATTTAAAGGTAGGCATTTGTCATTTAGTACTTAACCTCAAGGCAGACTCCTCACTGGTACTATCTAGCTGAAATTTCTTGGGATCTCACTTGGTTACTTAATACTTCTTTTTAGAAGAGAGACGAACCCTTAGATCATTTACTTAATACCTCAAACTTGAAGCGAATCATTGCCAAGATATCCACTATTGCTCTTAATTATGAATATGAATTCTCATTAGGTTACTTCTTTCGGTAGGGAGGTGAGCCCTATAACAACTTAATACACCAATACTAAAGTAGACCCTTTATCATTATTTATTTGGAATCTCACTAGGTTACTTAATACTTCCTTTTAGGAGAGAGACCGACCCTACAACCACTTAATGCCTTAAACCATAAGTGAACCCCTATGGAGATATCTCTCGTCGCTCCTAATTCCAAAATTTGGGCCATTTAATACTTTTCAATCAAGAAAGCAGGACCAATCTCTCACATCGTCATGGGTCCAAGGATAAGTGATATCTCACATCACTATTAAGTGCACCCAACTACTGGTAGCCTTAAAGTAAAGGGCCATCTTCCATCGAGTGACTCTACTGACCTCACATCACTAACCTACTAATTTCAATTAACTATCCTAAGTCTTCACTTATATTATCATAGGTAGACCTTAGACTTAGTTTACTAATTCTCTTTTTATTATGCTCATAAATGTCAATTTGTCTATAAAATCCTAACGGATATTTCCTAAGACATTTATGTATGATTATTGATATCAAATTAATAACATTTTATATTTATTCCATTTTTGTCAGTCACTTTTTATCCATTTGTCCTTATTAATTGTAATTCCCAAATTCATTTCCATTAATTGTCCATTAATTAGAGTTACAGTCTTTAATTAACAATTGTAACCCCTAATCTAATCATATCCATTATTTTCCATTAGTTTCCTATTAATTAGGACTACTTTCCTTTATTTCCTATTAATCATTGGCAATTCCTAATTTATTGCCCATTAATAGGAATTATTACATTTCCAAATTCAACCTATTCACTTTCCTATATATAATAATAACCAACGAACGTTACGCGTAAATGACGCACGAATAAACGATGTTCTCCTTTATTAATGCAATAAATACATATAAACTACTTATTCTTATCCAAATATATTCTAGTCATAAATATGTAACTAGAATATATTTTCCATATTTAATTTGCTTGAATTGAATTCCTTATGAAGATTTTTCGCTATAATTTTCATAAATTGGTTTTAATACAAAAGGAAAGATTTACTACGTTTAAAATTACAAGGAATAGATAATTTTTTTATTTGGAATAAACATTGTAAACTATGGAGAATAAACTGTTCTTTACACATCTCTTCCCTTTTTTATTCCTTGTTAAATCAAGCGTCGTCGTTTTGGATCAAAAGTGGAAAAAGTAAACAAATTTATAAAAATTAAACGGATGTTCTTCCCAAAAATTAAATCTATGGAAAATTTACATCTTAACACAAATTTAGGCAATAATACAAAAATCCTATTTTACACCCAAGTACAGACCTGAAATAAAAATATACAACATTCATATTCTAAAGTCTTTGGGACTGATTTCCAGATGTAGGTGTAAGCATATTTCAAATTAAGTCTATAACAAGAATATGTAGTCGATAGTTTTCTATACCAATTTAAGCCTACAATTCATAAATAAAATTGATTTAGGAATAAAAATCAAATGTATGCCAATGGAATATATTTAAAATCATCAACAATATACAAATTTCGCACTCACCTTTTAAAAGTGATCCAAATCTCTAGATCTGAAGTAGAACCTTAAATTCATCCCCAAATCCTTTTTAATCCAAGAAATATGTGTAATAGGGTATATACATACATTAAAATTACAGATCTGAGAAGAGATTTGGGATAGGGAGATACAAATGTATATAAATTACTTCAAATACGTGTATAGTTGATTCTCTTGTCCTTTTAATTATATTACCATTCTTCTCTAGTTGTATGAATATGAATACAGATATCTTATTTTTATAATTTAGAAAGAACGTGGAGAAGGAGAATTGATAAAGCTTTGCTGCCTCCTCTAGAAAAATATAAGAAGAGAAATGAGGGTTAGGCCTGAATTTATAGGCGTAAAAATCAACCTCAACCGTCAGATTGAAATATATTAAATCTGGGCCAATGTGGCATAGGTTTATTGCAGCCGCCAGAAGGCGACTGGTCTACCACCTATTGAGTACCGATTGACCGGTCCCCACGACAAGTTGGCCCCTGGGCCCTGGCGATTAATTAATAAATGTTAATTTATCTAATCGAATTATTTTCGTTTCAAATCCTTTTTTTGGCCGTAACTTCTTCGCTTGGACTCCGATCACAAAACTCCAAATATGAAAGTTGCTCGTAATTTCGCAATGAATGCAATGGTGCAAATTTCATGGTCCAATTCCATCATTTATGAAAATTCCATTTTTGAATCCTAATTAATTAACTAATAAACTAATTAAATAGCAAACGTCAAATTACGTGGTGTTACACGGTGCGTAGAAGAGGTGGCTTAGTGCTTCTAAGCTATATTTATTTATAGTTACGCCCTATTTATTTTATATTATATTATACGTATCAGTCAAACTCTTGTTGTATTATCATCTAGAACACTATTTTTCAGTTACATTAGACCACATTTATGTTGAGACTACTATTTGATTGAGTTATTTAAGTGCTTATATTTTATTTTCTTATGCTATGAGATCTAAAAGTGTATAATGTTTAAAAATTTATATTTGTCTATGCATTATGTAACTCTAAAAACCTAACGGTTGGTACTTCTTAGCATGGCACGAGTTCGGAAGCCACTGTTGTGCTTTGTATCGATATGTCCGGAGGTGCAGGTTATTGCATATGGTATTAGAGCTTATGTTCAGGATTCCTTGGTAATTAGGCACGTATTAAGAGAACGTACTTGTATATTTTTTAATCACTGTATATATGTATGTATGTATAACACAAGCACCCGTTAAATTCTAATAATACTTAATACTACCTTGAGAAAATTGCTAATAATTCCTAATCGCAAATAAGTGAGATGGGTAATCAAACTGGAAGAGGTTCTAGTGAAGCTACTGAGTTTTCGGTCGTGAACATATTGATATAGTTCCGTTGGTATTTGCAAGCTAAAGGCTAGATCGAACTTAACCCCCCATAGAGGACTCATAGCACAAGCACAAAGTGCATCCCCAGCTCCTCCGCCTATTTTGGACTTCTTTAAACTATATCAAGATTCCAAGGTCTATATGGAAAGAATTATTTTGGAATCGGATCATTTGTTGAGACATGGGCTTGGTTGATGAATTATGATTGGATGGTTGCTATGATGGGTGTGGAGGATGCAATGAAGAGATGGTTGGCTTCATGTCACTTGCAAGGAGAGGCCTTGAACATGTAAGAGATTGCTATTGCTGAAATATATAAAGTTGGAATTGCTTGGACTAATTTTAAGAGGTGCTTTGAGACTAAGTTTATATCGGAGGCCGAATATGGAGTGAAGCTAGAGAAGTTCATCCATTTGGAGCAATAATATTATAGTGTTAAGGCATGCATTAATTAGTTCAATCGGCTAGCAAAGTATGGCCTGGACCTTATCAATACACCATTGAAAAAGGCTACAAAGTTTGCTAAAAGTTTAAATCCATCTTTGAGGAATACTGCTTTAAGCCATGTACCTACTAAAGCTACTTTTGAGAGAATGGTTGAGATAGCATTGTTGAATTCAATTGGGAAGGAAGAATATAAGAAGGCAGAAGTGAGGTCATGTAGGTGGATTTGCAAAGGCGGAATGAGAGCTCAAGGTAGAATAAAGAAACCAAAGTTTAAGCATAAGAAGTGCTATAGCAAGGGACATCTGACAATGGATTGCAAGACGAGTATTACAAAGATCAAATGCTACAACTGTAGCCAGTTTAGGAATATGAAGAGGAGTGTCTGACCACACCTAAGTCTTCTACCTAGGTATTTTCAGCTTATGCATTTGATGTTGTTCCTTGCTTTAGCCCTAGCCCAGCCCCAGCGATGGAAAAGGGAAAGTAGGTCGTCATAGAAGGTGTGTTAATGTAATTTCCCAAAATTTTGTGTATAACTTAAATAATGATAATAAATAATAATAAATAAATTCGAAATTTCATTAAAAGGTATCTTTTTAAATTACAACGGAACTGAAAAATGACAATTTTTCCAAATAGTTGAATTTGCTTATGAAAGTTGCACCATTGCATAGCTCTCGTTTTTTCGTCAAGATGTAGTATTTATTTGTTTAAATCGAACCTCATATGAGTGCAATATTATTAATTTAATGAAGTGTATTGGCTTCGTGCGTGAGCAGGGGGCAAAGTTGGGCTGAATTGGATCGGGCTTGATGTTCACATTCAAAAATATAACGACCATTCAATTTCCCTCCTAAATTAGTTTAAAAAGTATGTACATCCTATTTCTCATTTCTGAAAATGACAGAACTACTATCTTCCTCTTCAATCAACCTACTACCAAATCCCCTAAGTCTCAATGAAAATTGATGAGACAAAGTGTGTTGGATTTGTAGTGGAGTCCTCTATCATCTCGAATAAGAATCGTAGGCTATTACGGAGATTCAAATTTCTGGAAATTTGGAACAACAGCAGATTTGGGTACTTTTGGCCTTATTTAAGGAGTGTGGCTTCTCTAATTCTTGTATGATTCTATGATGATGATATAGGATGCTCTAAGGCTAATATAGGATTAAACTATGAAGTAAAATATGTATAAATGATGGTATATAAATTTAAGAAATAGATGTACGTTTTTGAACTTGAAAACAATTGGCTATTATAATAACGCGAATCTTCAAGATGGCATATCTCCTTCTTTTCTCAACAAAAATTCATGAAATCAACGAAAAATCGAAGCTATCGAAAGGGCTATGGATCTAGAGTGATTGGGAAGCAAAATTCTAGAGTATAGGAGCGCAACAGGCCTGGACAGTGAAGGAACTTTATGCACAATTTTCAACGTTTAATGTCAAATTTCAAATTATCTCCTTCGTTTCCTAATGGAATTCAACGATCTACCCATCAAAATGACTGTATGGATGAAGATTACAATCGTAAAAAAAAATTAGGATGAATATTGAAGGTTTTTGTTGGGAAAAGAAGAAACAACAAAGGCATGAGCAACTTTGAGGTAACTATAAGCAATTCTTGCTCTCTTCTTTATATAATATGATTATGATCCTATAATCATGACATGCAGCCTATATTAAAGTATTTAAACATTTAAAAATGATTAAATTCAAATTCAAATGTGTTTTGGGAGGGACTTGGTTGATATAAAGGATTATAAACTAGGTTTAAGCAAATTTCTAGAAATATGAAGTATAATAGCTAAATCCATAAAATAATTGATATAACTGGACTAAGGAATCTATAGCTATGGTTTAGGAATGTTCTTTGATGGTTTGAGATGAAGCGGCGGTGGTTGGAATCGAGAACGACACCAAAACCATGAAATCCAGAACCAGAAAACCGAAATAAATACATACACCAGTGGATCGATGTCCTAGACCGATGCATGCTTATATTTGGAAGATTGAACCTCAACAAAATGGCCTAAAATAAATATATAGTATATAATTTGATCCATGCTTTCTCTTATATTCTGGAAGATGATTTGAGATGTGATAAGGGAAGTGACGGTACTAAGAAATGAAGGGATATATGGAGTGTGATCATGATACGGAGCGAAGGAATGAAATGCGATGAATGATATGAACAAATATTGAATAGTTGGTTGTGGTATAAAGAAAACATAAATATTAAATGAAGTTGTTGAACCGCACTATTAGGCGTTAGACTGCATGCCTCATGCTTTCATACCTCTAAACCCACACACAGACTCATTTATATGGGTTTGATGGGGTCTATCTTACTGATAATGTTAACTATAATCGTGCTTATACTTTTGAGTAATACAATGATTATTGTTTTTTAAGGTATACGTATTCTGTCAAATTTAAGATGCTTTTGAATGGATGGTGGCTTTATTGCTGACAATAATTGGATAGAAATTTTTGCATTGGTTTTGGAGAACATACATATTTGCTACATAATTATATGTAGTAATAATGCTTACGTGCATTGTGCTTATGCCGAATGATGTGAATGGAAATTTACTACTGACAAAAAGTTGGATAAACATATCTGTAGTCCTGAAGGATAAGCAGTTTTTACATATTTGGTTCTACCAAGGTTCTAAATATTTGAATTGGAATAGAGTAACGACCTACTAGATCTTTAGATGTTTTTTCTTTCTATACTTGGGCTGGATTGGGATGTTTAGGTGGTTGTAGGCGATCGTGACTTTATGGGTAGTGTATCTGTATTTATTGCATTGTCTCAATACGTGTACTATAACTGTTAATTATCAATAAAAGAACCCATTTTCATACACCCATAGATATATATATATATATCTTTATGTGTCGTGATACGAGATTATGATGTGATGGTGAACATGGACAGGAATGAGTCGGAGATGCAGAGAGACGCCCAAAATGTGTACGCATGTGAATGTGGTCTTGTGAAACTTAGTAGGTGAAATAGGCATGATGATATTACTTCCCATATAATGCTACGACAGGGGTAGTGGAGAAATTAGACATTAAGTAATGTTATAGGCTATGGTTGGACGAGGGCATGAGTCCAACTAGGTAGCACGAGGACAACATGCAACCCTATAAGCTATGAGCGGTCCAATGAAGTGGGTCCTATATGAAATTTAGGAAAGGAGGTAAACGGGCGACCCTTTAGGGCATGAGGCCGGACCTGAGCGTTAGTCCATATAGATATGATGTGATATTCTAAACGTGTATGATATTTAAGTATGATGTGGTGACGAAAGTATGTATAATGGTCAGATGGTAGACTCATATCATATTATAATATTATTTTTGTAGTATATATTTAGTGGAGTATGGCTCACTCACCAGACCTATATCTGATCCTCTCCTATTTTCCTTTATATATATATCCATGTTTGATGGAATTTGTTGATGGGATTGTATCATGAGCATAGATTCATTCATATATTGTGTTTATAATGTACATAAGTGTTGTGACCTAAAGTTGACTATGTATGTGAACTGGGTTGTATTTGTATTATTCAGACAAGTGTATTTGATAATTTTGACAAAGTAATAGTGATATGACTATGGAAATTATTTATGTATTATATTTATTTCCTTTTATTGTGAGACTCTGAAAGTAGATGGTGTTAGTTAGAACTATATTTGGTATTTATTTTATATCCACCCAATGACTCGTCTTTTCGATTTTCGGGTGGTGACGTCGGTTCGGTTGTTGAACTCGAGGGTTGAAAAGGTGGGTCATTACATTTGGTATCATAGAATAGTTTAGGAACTAGGATAAGAATAAGAAATGTATTGAGAGCGTGTATTTTTATTTTTATTAGATATATAATATATATGAGTCGAATATATTTGTAGTTGTTCCAGTAAGCTATCTATCTATTGTGGAGTTGCTAATGCATCCTAATTATGGATAGCGGAGGGTGAGTAGGTTAATGAAGATGGAAACTAGAACATAGATAGACATTGATGGGGTAATATCAAAACTAGAATGGTACTAGAGTCAGTCTTAGGGATATTGTGGTGTGAACATCCATGTTAAGTTCAACCGATATCTATAAGGGATGAACCATACCAGTGAAAACCCCACAATACCTGAACTTGGTGTATGAGGAGTAGTTCTTAATATTATGTTGGAATTGAAACTTAATATGCAGTAGAGACGTGGCTAAGCACTTGTGAGAGTATATGTGACCGCTTGGATTTGATTTAATGGATGTACCAGATAGGAAGCTAGTGAGAATGATAAGAGGATTGAGTTTTAGAAGTAAAAATTTTAAGAGTGAAAATTTATAGAAATTATTAAAAAGGAAATTAGTTATAAAATTAGGAATTTAAATTTTGTTTATAAGAGAATTTAAGAATTGGTATTGTATTTATATAAGACTATAAGTATTCGAAGGATTTTTCAAAAGGATTTAAAACTTTTATTCAAAGGATTATATAGAGAATGAATCAGTATATGTATATTTTATAAAAATGTGAAAAAGATTTTTGTGTTGGATATAAGTTAAGTTAGTAGATTTTCCTACATTTAGAATGTATTATTTAAAATTATTGGAATTTTCTATTTATGAAGAAAACGATGTAGACCTATATATAATAAAGTAACTATTAATTTATTTTAAAATTTTATTTGAAATAAAGCATAAGTATTTTAGAAGACAACCATAGTTTGTCTAAAAGTTTAAGTACATTTTAAGTGGTTAATATTAAATCATTAAAGATAAGGAAGTGATTTGTATTGAAAATTAAAATATAAAGACAAAGTAAGTGTTTGATGAAAAGATTTTATCTTATGGTTTTAAGTAAATGAGATGTTTCGATAAAGCAATATTTTGGAAAGTAATGATGTATTTTAAAGAAATAGTATGGTGATTTAAGTCTATTGGATTTGTTCGAATAAGACGCTATCCACTTTTGAGTTGCCTTACCTTAGCAACCCAAAAGATGAATTGAGAAAAGTACTGCTGGATGATTTAGGTGATAAGTATGTGTATTTGGGAATGATACGAGAGGTTGTAATTTTGTGGAGGCACGGTTATACTAAGGCTACACATCGATATGTGTTGTGGCATTATGGATTCGAGATGGGAGAAAATATTACAGAAGTGTAGACCTGCATGTATGTTTGTAGGTTATGGTAAGGAATGAGTTTATGTCAGTGGTAGAGTTTACTAGATTTAGTTTGGAGAACTATTAGGATAGAGACAATTGAAAAGTGGAGGAGTAGATTCGATCTTTTCAATTCAATGTCTTTCCAATGCGTTTTCCATAAGATTGATTATTAGTTTAGTTAATATATAAGTTTGGTTGAATTACTTCTTAAATTCATTGATGTATTTATTTATGTTTGGATTTGTTATTATCTTTATATGTTTTGTATGCTTTGACTTCATGAGTTACTGCTATACACATGTTCACCATGCGGTACGATAGTGTTATTGGTTGTGCATATGTTCACCCTAGGATGTTTTCATACATGCTCTATATGACATATCATCTCATTCATAATCCAAATGTTAGATATTTGCATATATAATGCCATATGTTATTGGCTGCATTTCATAAAAGTACATAAACTGTTATGCATACTAATGAACATGTGCACATATTTTACGAATTTGATTTCAAATTTTATACGGTGTTTATGGATGCATGGTTTCTTTGTTGTGTAGATGATTGTTTTGATGAATGGGTGTAGGATTAACCATATGTTATACAATTGTGTGATACGAAAGAGTACGATATATTCCTTATCCCTCAGTAAT
This sequence comes from Allium cepa, assembly GCA_030765085.1. Taxonomy (NCBI): domain Eukaryota; kingdom Viridiplantae; phylum Streptophyta; class Magnoliopsida; order Asparagales; family Amaryllidaceae; genus Allium; species Allium cepa. Next base: position 931,222,275 of record CM060932.1, read on the forward strand.
TTTGGGGATGAAATTATTTTAGGGGAGGAGGGGAATGTAATACCCCAATTTTTTTGAATATTTTAATTTAATATTAATAATACGATAATGTGAAATTAATTGGAATTAATTAATTAGTTAATTAAATTAAAAATAAGAAGAGGCAAAATGATTATTTTTCCAACATTGAATTTGACGATGAAACCAGTTCCATTGCGACCGTCTCATTTTTTATATTCACGTAATATATTTGTTTGTCTCATTTGGAAGTCATATTATGGAGATACGAACGAATCAAGTTTGGAGTTATATGGGATATTGGCTTTGGGCTCTTGTATTTGAATTTGAAAAGAAGCAGATAAAGTTTATCTCCAACTACTTAAGAAACTGAAAATACGTATATTTATTCTCTTATCTTCTTCCTCTTTCGTTCTTTCAAACCTACGTAGAATCGAACTCAATTTTCTAAGGCAAAACTCCATGAAATCGAATGAATCCAAAAGCAGTACGAAATCAACTGTCAGGGCTATGACCCAGCAATGAATTAGAGGTGAGAACTCAAGGTAGGTGGTGCTGCAACTCCAAACAATGAGGGATAGAGACGAAATTTGTATGCCAGTTCTTCTCCCTATATCAATCTTCAAGATGACATGTCCCCTTCGTTTCTTAATGAAAATTCATGAAACCAGTGATAAGTTGATGCTATTGAAAAGGGTAACATTTCTAGAGTGATTGGAAAACGAAATTCAAGAGTATAGGAGCACAGAAAGCCCGAACAGCGAAGGATTTCTATGCACAATCTTTAGCGTTCAACGTCAAACTTCAAATCAAAAGATCTCTTTCGTTTCTTAATGAAATTTGGCAACTAGTCAATTGAAATGACCGTATAGACGAGGACTACAACCTTTTAAAGTGTAAGGATGAAAATCTAACGTTTTTAATGGGAGTAAGGAGGAATAACGAAGGCAGAATCAACTTTGGGGTAACAGTGAGCGATTCTTGTTCCCTACTTCACAAGTATGATTTTGATCCTGTAATCATGACATTGATAGAGTTAGGGGTATGTCCTGGGGGCAATTATATAATTTGTTACCTATATCTAACTCGTTGACCAATGTTGTTCGAAATAAAAGGTATTTTCTTCCTGTTATATAATTGATGTAATGTGATTATATTAATTAATTAACTCAATTAAAAGTATATTTAATGGAAAAATCCATAAATGGTATATTTTGTAATAGTAGTTACAAAGTGTTGTAACCGTGAGTAATTTATCACAATGAAACAAATATACATTTTTAAATGTTCTTAGTCAAGATGCATCGAGACCGGACATCGATGTATCCATTGAGACTGAAGTACGTAACGCTCTCTAAATGTTGGGCAGTGTATTATTCATGACTACTAGGGGAACCTAGGGGTTACGTACTAATAGTTATTGGATAACTATGAAATGAATCACTTGATAGTTTTCTTTTGGTTAATATAACTAAGGCCAAATAGAAAATATCAATGTGATTGATTTACATAGTTCTCTCGACTTGAAAATACTTTGGATCTTCAATATGAAAGCTCCGCTTTGATTATAGCCAAATCATGGCATGATGTCCATCGAGTAACTATAATTGGGTCGAGTGGAAGCATTGAAAGTGAAGTACTATTCAAGAGAGGATTCGTCTCCTCGGTTATATATGGTTAGTATCACAGTTAACTCAAGTCAACTTAAAGCAATAGTCTCTGGCCAGAGCATTTCGGTTAATAGTAATTGTTATTATTGTACCAAGGACTTTGCATTTAGACTATAAAGTTGAATGTGGATGACGTTGAAATTTTGAACATTGCCAAATTCCATAAGTCCAATGTGATATAATTTTGATGAAGAGAATTGGTGGAAACAAATGTCACAACCAGGTAACGCTTATTAAATTAAATTTGGATTTTACCGAAATTAAATAAGCGGTAAATTTGGCCATAATGTCACACATCTGCTAAGTGACGTGTGAACATTAACATTAGAATAGTTTGATGTTAACCGCTGACCAAATTTACATCCAAGAGTTACACAGCCGAAATGATGAATTCTCTTAAGACCGAACGATTTAATTAGTTTATAATTGTTATAAATTAATTAATATTTATGAAATATTAATTATAAAATTTGAATATGATTTGAAAAATAAATATTGTTATATATATTTATAACAGTTATAAGCATATCGATAGATAGACAATATCGGCAAGCGAATAAATTAGATTTAATTACATAGTATTTTGACTTAGGTTTAGATGGGTTTAAGGCCCATCATTAGGGCTGCAAAGTTCCGGTTTTGGGAAGATCTAAGGTGGCTAAAACCTAGAGAATTGGCTTGGAGATAATGGGTAAAAAGATTTTCGTAACGACCCCACCGCGATGCCCGGTTTAGCAAAAAAAGTTACAAGTAACGTCGTCTGCTAATCTGGAGAATACGGCTTGTTAAGGGCGATCTAATGTGAATATATCCTTATATTAATACTGACACGTCATTTATACCTTTTCACTTAATATCTGAATTGAATTTAACGTGTACAATACTAATACAAAGTAATAGACACACAGATTCCTCGGAATCAGAACAATATATCATATAAATAACAGTCGCAGATCATAGTGGAATAAATCTCAACATATACATATACAAATTATTTAGCTTACAAAATAAAATACTAAACTCGATTGTTATACAAATTTAACAATTCCATAATCTCAATTATACATTTTATATACTAGGTCCAAATTCCTAAATGGTATAAACTAAAAGTCCAAACTTTTATCTGCTTATTAGCACAACCATTCAAAGGTCAATCTATCTTGTAACCTTAAAAGTCTCGGTCTGACCCGAGCAAAATAACACCCGGGCCAGACTATCTCTAAATATCCAAAAGGGTGAGAACAAGATAAAGCACATGAACAAATAACATATAAGTAAATACAGATTTTCAGGATCGAATTTACAGAACAAAACACAATATCTCTAGGCACGCAAATATCAATGATTAACTCAATATTGGGTGTCACAAACATGAACTAGTCACTAAACACAAAATCACAAAATTAACTCAACATCTATCACAAGACACAAGAACATATATTTATTTCACGAGCACACAACACAAGAATATATGTTTATTTCACGAACACAGAATAGTCACAGAATCCAAATATCCAGAATCTAAGAGATCTTAATCCAAACTGATCGTAATGATCGTCCAAAACAATCGCAATGATTGTACTCAAAACCCATGGAAAAAATACAAACAAATTTGTATCACTCGAACCGATCCGATACCAAGGATCGTACTCAGACCGGGAGCACAGAATCACCAAATCACAGAATGATCTCAAGGATAGTCCATACCGATCAAGGTGATCATAGAAACCATGACTCGATAAATCCACATTTATTTAATATTATTAAATTATTATGTTCGAAAAGAAATTCAGGAATAAACTTCTTAAGGATCTAGCAGCCACTTGTCGCACACCAAAAGAGAGTAAACTCTAAGTGCCAAATACTGCCACCTTCAGTAATCACTAGAATTTAACAATACGTCACATACCGTATAGTGAAACTCAAGTATTTACTAAAAGCTATTAAATATCACTTATTACGGATGCCACTGGAAAACCTAAACCATATTCTCTTAAGGATCTAGCAACCACTTGTCGCACACCAAAAGAGATAAAACTCTAAAGTGTTAAGTGCTTTCCAAAAAATGATAATAAGAATTTAACCAAGGCATCCCATACTACCTGGTGAAATTCGAGTAGTTAATAGGCTAGTAAATTCCACTCAAATATTTTATTCAATGAGTTATACCATATTCGACGAAGAGTTATTCGAAAGCATTTAAACTAATCGATGACACTAAACGATTATTAGTACTCCTCAAATTATAGAATTAAGGTTCTCAAAAAAAAGTAATTTTTCTCTTTGATTTTATTGTTTTAAAAACAGTTGTTATAAATTTCCATAAGTTTATTTATTATTTATATTAAAATAAATGATCGCTTATTTGATAAAATATTCCATAAACCCAAATTTTTCCAAGATTTCACTTATATACACAAGGTTATCTCGAAATTCCATATAGTTGTATTATTCACAAAACTATATTATAAAACCATATTTAATTACTCTTCTAAATCCATATTTAAAAATATAATAGTATTATTTAGAAATAAACTAAGCTCATACTTTTCAAAACTATATTTCAAAATTTCATAAACCCAAAATTATTTATTTAATAAAACCATAATACTTATATTCCAAATCTATAATCACTACTATCGTCAAAGCTTAATATATTTACTTATAAAATCATTTATAAAAGGAATTAATTTGATTTGGAAATCAATTTTGAAATCGATAAATTATATTAAACTTTCCTTTGTAAAATTACTTTTGTTCAAACTTGTTGGTATAATAGGTAAACACTTGAAATTTCAGTTACAAAAAAAATGGAACCACACTTCGTAAATCAATGAGGCAAAAGAAGCAGCAAGATATTAAAAGAGACATAAAAATCATTAAGAAAAGGACGCACTGCCAGTAAATTAAACAACAGAGCAAATGCACGAAAATAAAGCAACAGAAAAATAATGAATACACGACCAATTTAAGGCAAAAAGGTGAAGGACGTAACCAATTTCAAGGCTACAGGCAGCAGCTAATAATGTTCTAAAAGAAAAAACTCAAGGCAATGGACAAAAACATATAGTATGCGTGACCTTATTTTATTTTTAGCAGGGCTAGTAATGCATGAAATAAAATGAAAGTGAACTAACACATAAGCAAAAAGGAAGCAACCACATAATACATGTCAGGGACTTGCTAATTATTAATGTAATTGCAAGATTCTCAAGTGGCAGGGAAATCAAATTCATAAAAAAATGTCAAAGTACTAGGAAAATTGAAGAACACGCCAAGGAAATCAAAATAACAAAAACAACACTATTTACCAATAAAGATTTGCACATAGGTCCATACAAATATAGTCAATTATGCATAGAAAGGGAAGTACAAACTAAGGCAACAATTAATGCCAGGGATGCACGAAGTAAAGGTAGCAGTTGGTGGGGATTCAACATATTTCAAACTATCGAAGCATATGAACAACGAACAATGTCTATGCAGCATGTTGTAATAAATGACAGTGCAAATCTAGGCTAAAGGCGTGACAAAATTTCAAACAACAAGGCGTATACATGACTGATTACAAACCGTAGGGCAGGAAGGCATAAAATCAAAGCAGAGCTTAAAATTAATCAATGCTTAGAATTTCAAAGATTGGTTTTGTGAGTAATTAACTCACCTTAACCATTGCTAGTGGCTCTTAATACTACAAGGCTATAAGCCAGAGCATGAAAATTTCCAAACCTATGTATACTTTTTATTTCAAAATCTGATCATCCAAAATGTAAGAGCAACTCCAACAGATTCAGAATTCTCGAATCTGCACCCAGAAGATTTCACAACGGAGCACGAAAATCCCCAAGAGTGCAGAAAGGTGGAGCTTCGGTGCGAGAATTGGAAATTCGACGAGACGCTTGTTGAACAGGCGTCTGGATGCCAAACGCCTGTTGAACAGGCGCCTGAGAGTGTGACGCCTATTCAACAGGAGCCTGGCATCTAGGCGCCTACTAAACCGGCGCCCACTTATTTTCCCCCCAACGGTCGACTTTCAACGACCATTTTCTCCCTTCAAATAGAATTCCCCACTTTTCTTTCATTCACAACCAATTTACTTCCTCCATTACAGTTTTTTTTACTGCTACTATTCTCAACTGAAATTGTACTCCGATTTTGACGTCGATGCTGCAAGGTCCAGTTTTGAAGACTACGACTTACAAGACGTTACGGTTCCGATTAGGGGAGAAGTAACTAATGCAAGTTGGAGCACTGCGGAAGACTACGATCTTTGTTGCATTTACTGTGCACTCTCGGTCGATCCTATTCGAGGGACCGATCAAAGTGGTGAGTCTTTATGGGGCAAAATTACTAATTCTACAATCAGAAGAACAACGATCGGAAAAGAACGCTATCTTCAGTCAAAGGTCATTATGGAAAAATAAATCTCAAACGCAAACGTTCGATTCTCAAATGTTCAAGCTAAGTCAAATGAATCCATTGGATTTGGAAATGAAACGCATTTGGTAAGCTTTAATATATTATTATTGTTCTACTTTTTATCATAGTTCTCTAATTGTACTAATTATTTTTTTAACAGAGAATGGCCGCAAAAAAGTTGTTCAAAAAATTCTATAAACCTGATAGTAAACAGGCACCGTATTTTTATCAGTTCATGTACTTTTATGACATGTTGGTCGAGCACGTTGAATGGAAATCATCACTTCAGAAAACCATTTAACAAGTTTAATCAAACAGTGGTCGGGGTAAAACGCGTAGAGTTGGAGAAAGCTCTAGTCCTAGGGAATCGCAAGGAAGCTACGGTTTAGGATCAAAAGAAGACCCAACCCCAATCGAAGATCATTTTGTTAGGCTACTGGAAGCAAAAGCGGCCAAAAAGAAGCAGACTGCTGGAGCGGATCATGTAGAAATTAAAAAACTCCTGCTTGAATCTGAAGATAGATTTAACCGGGCAATGGACACTCGAGCAATTCAACACCAAAAAAAGTTATCAAGAATGGATCAAATTCTTGCTGGAAACCGGCAAAGAGATGAAGATGCAATAATGTTCATGGATACGTTGCACATGTCTGTAGAACAACTGCAGTATACGGAGCAAAGAAGGAGAGAAATTATGAGGTGTAGACTTAAAGATGGTCATTAAATGAATTACCGTTTTTACAACCTTTGTATCTTTTAATTACCGCTATTTGTATTCTATCTGAATGTAAGCAATTATTAATATAAGTATTTTTATTGAAATTGCATTACATTGAAAAAAGATTATAACAAAATTACGTTAATTAAACATAAATAGATTACAATAACAATAATAAGTAACAACAACATAACAACAGTAGGAAAAGTAAGAACAGAAGTATAGTTTCACTGATTTCCAAAAAACCTCCAAAGATGATCTATGAGATCATTTTGCAGTCTTCGATGCAGTTGAACAATATGGTAGGACATTTGGCTTTCTACATGAAACTCGAGTTCTAGTGCGCTTCCAATCATATCGTTTCGCCAAACAGGTGGTTGTGTTTGAGCACCCTCGTAAAAGTAATCTTCTTCCATGTCTTTTTCATCCTCTATAATCATATTATGTAAAATAATACAAGTGTATATTATTTTGTTTATTTTAACTGGTGACCAAAGTCTGCGTGGATTACCGACTATGGAAAATCTAGACTGAAGAACCCCAAATGCTCTTTCAACGTCCTTCCTCTGGCCTTCTTGCATCGCTGCAAACTTTTATTGTTTATTATTTTGTGGGTTAGGAATTGTCTTGACAATGGTACTCCATTTAGGATATATACCATCGCTAAGATAATATCCATGATCGTTCATGTTACCTCCTAAAGTAAAGGTACAAGGAGTTGATCTAGCATTTGCTAAATCATTGAACAACATAGATCGTTCGACTACGTTAACATCATTGTTCGAACCCGGCATTCCAAAAAATGCATGCCATATCCATAAGTCATACGATTCTACGGCTTCAAGAATAATAGAGGACCTACGAGACTTACCCTAATAAGCTCCAGCATACGCCTTTAGACAATTCTTCCACTCCCAATGCATGCAGTCTATACTGCCTAACATTTCAGGCCAGCCACTACTACCATGCATATTTAATAACATTACTATATCCACCTCGTTTGGTCTGCATAAGTATTGATCACCGTAAATGTCCACGATAGCTTGACAGAAATGCTCCAAACACTCTAATACCGTGCTTTCCGCCACTTTCAAATTTTCATCAAGCGCATCCGCCGGTTCTGCATATGCAAGCATTCTGAGTGCAGTTGTCATTTTTTGAATTCCAGTCAATCCCATTGTATGAGATGCATTGGGTTTGAAGATAAAATATTTGTCATGCTACTTGATGCATTGTAGGATTCTAAGAAATAGAGGACGCCGCATGCGGAATCTTCTTCTAAAATCAGCATCTGTGTAAGTAGGATTTGGAACAAAGTGGTCTTCCATCAGTCTGTCGTTATGCCATGAATGTCTATGATTTTTATACCGACGACCAACAACTGATCCACCGTGTTGCCTGCTCGATTGACCAACCTATAGTGCAGCCATACTTATTAGTTCCTTTTCGCGACGAAAATGATCTTCCATCATTTCATCAAATTTGTCGCCGCTATCATCAAAAAAATAAATAATCTTCTACCGCCATTTGTTATATTTGAAATTGTATGAAATAAGAATGAGCAATAATACTGCTCAGCATCTAACAAGCCTTTTATAGCTTAAATCACATGTTGGCTTTCATAACAAAACAAACAATCGCTTGCGGGTAGCATTAATTAAATTCAACCACCATCTATAAAGTAGATTCCATTTATGTCACGACTGCAGTGTCTCGTCGCATTTAAACACTATGGACTATCGATGCAGTGTCTCGTCCCATCATACAACTGTAGCTATGTTCTTAACATACACTATTAACTATTGATGCAGTGTCTTATCTGCAGTGTAACGTCTGCATTGTCTTGTCCCCCCATACACTATTGACTGTTGATGCAGTGTCTCTTCCCATCATACAACTGTTGCCATGTTCTTAACGCAATAATACAGAAAGAAACAAGTCAATGTTACTGAAACACCCAAACATTAATACAGTCAACGACAATACATACACAAACAATAATACACTCCATAATAATAGACTCCATAATAATAGACTCCACAATAATACAACCATAACAATAATACACTCCATAATAATACACTCCATAATAGTACCCTCTACAATAATACACTCCATAATAATACATTCCACAATAATACACTCCATAATAATACACTCCATAATAGTACCCTCTACAATAATACACTCTATAATAATACATTCCACAATAATACACTCCACTAAGAAACTACCGGTTACGGTCAAATTGTAAGTTGTGCACGATATTTCGGAGACGTCTTATTTCTCGTTTCAGTTCGTTGGCATATGTTATGTCCCCTGGGCACAGTCGTTCATCAACCCATTCTGCATAATTGCACCCTTCAGGCCAAAAAGGACACAACTGGATTCGACGATCAATATCTTCGCCATCAGCTCTAACCACAACTTCAACCTTATAACCATAATGGCAAAATACTGTGTAAGAGTCGGCCTCTTGTTCAACCGAAGGTTGCAAATTTGGTAGTTGTTCAACCTCGTGTGGTTGTTGATGAACCAACTGTTCGTGTACAGGTTGAACATCTTCTTGAAGTGTGAGTTGGTCAAGATTTGGGAATTTACGAGCAACATCCTCGTAATGCTGGTCTTGGTAATGAATATTCCAATCTTCATTGGTGTGTTCACTTTCTGTTGGAACGTACCTGGCATCAGAGTCAATAGATGATGACTAGAAAGGCATTGATATGAGGATTAGAAGATTGAAGGAGCGGAGAACTGAATTGTGTGTTTGAGAAGAAAAGCTCTTACATATATATTGAAGCGTGTCAATGTTAAAAATTAATTATGTTTAAATATTAGCACTTTATTTTGATTTGACAATGCAGTAGAAAGTTAAAATTACTCATAAACAAAACAATAATAAATATGCATATATAGAAACAACAATACACTCAACAATAATACACTCAAATTATGGCTATCCAAATCGTTCTAGCCAATTTTAACGTATGATGTAACCATCATGTCCAATGAATGTGTTGTGATATTTGAGAAAGTAACGTCCTTCAAATGTAGAACGGGTTAGTTTAAACAAATTTTCAAATATAACCTCATTGATAACAGTACTATACCGCGTACAGGCGTTGCAGAAGTTACCATAACTAGTCCTCAACTCTACCTTCGTACGACTACTTCTACCCTCAACATTGCTATTGTAAAGTTTAGAAATAGTGTTCCAAAACTGAGTTGCCATTATCTCTTCATCATCGCACATCTGATCAGTTTGTATAAAAAAATTTACTAACAGTTTCAATTCTGTAGCAGAAAATATTATGTTACACATTGATTGATTTTACCAAACTTTTAAATGTTGTGACATTAGAATATAACACTTTATCTTAAATAAAGAGGTCGTGATCCGCATCAAAAAGTTGAAGCATAAGATTAACGTCCACGTGTCAAACATCCATAAAAATTTTGACAAACAAACACAACTGTGTTTGTTACTTCAACATTTTGACTTCATATATGCTTAATAATAAACAAGCGTAAATTAACAACAACATAATGCAATACTCAACATAAAATATAATCGACACAATGCCATAACATATAGACAATCACATATAACAGTAGCATCATCACCAACATAATATGCAACCAACTAATGTAAGGTGTAAAAAATAATAACACAGTATAAAACATCTAAATGCAGCACATCAGTCTATGTGATCGGAACCGCTATCAATCTCCTCATCATCTCCACTATCATCGTCACTGTCATCGTTGACGTCATCAAAGACGTGAGGCTGAGGTTCGGCATGGAGCTGCTCCTGAAGCCACTAAATCTGTGTCTGTAATCCCTGTATCTGCGCATCATACTGAGTCTGCTGCTGCTGGATCGCAGTCTGGTAACTCCGATACATCATCTGTGTATAATCGAGCGTCATACGCTCAAATGCAGCAATCATCCGTCTATCATAATCCATGTACTGAGAATACTGATATGTGCACACAAAAACTATACATAGGCGGAGAATATAATGACAAGTAATTTAAAGAACAGTTAAAACTCGTACAAACTTGATGAGGCTGATACAATCCGGCGGATGGTACACCCGTAATACCGTCATCTGTAGGATACTGCAAGGGGTACTCCACCACCTGACCATGTACATCATATGCTCTAAACGAATGAGGAGGGGGTCGAAAGTAGGAGTCTGCGTGTACTATGATCATGTTGGCTCAAAGGTGGCAGACGGTAATGGAACTCTACCGGAAGAGGTGTGCGGACCAATATGATCGAGTTCAAACCCCGAATATAATCAGGCAACGCATAAGCATGTGGGGTTTCTCGAGCCCAATATGAATCAAAGTCTCCAAGAACTGTAAAAGGCTCACCATCCACCCATCCCGCATCCTCATCGCAAGAATATAAGCTGGCCCAACCCTAATATCACCATACATATCATCCCATGGTAACGGATCTGATGGAATGCGAACTATACCATACAACTGTAGCCAACACCGCTTCTCTAAATACCATATGAATGGATATGTAGGAACCTAAAAGCAAATCCTACGCCGCGACATGGAAAACTGAAAAATGAGTGGGTGATCAGGACCGGGCTCTAGGAACTTTAAGTACTGATCCCATGGATGAACGACAATGTTACCACACCGCCTCATATCCATCTGCTGTCTAGCCTCCTCAGCTCATTGTGCACTCCTTATGCAATACGGGGTAGAATGCATAGGAGGACCCCAACGATGCAACCTAGGAAAGTAAATATAAGGTGTGGCATTCGCTTCTACGATAAGTCGGGGGTGCATATTGGCAGTATACTCGTAGTACCAAAATGGAAGAATGTACCAAAATCCATACATCTGTCTAGACCGCTGAAGCGCATAAGTAATAATGCTACGTACAAATAACCAATAATAGCAGTACCGTAATCATATATATGTAGTCCATCCACATCTACTAATCCAGCCAAAAAACCAAGCCTAATAGTACCCTTATTGTTACTAAAAAATGTAGACCTAAAAAGGTATAATATGAAGGCATGGATAACCGGAGTGTGCATATCCTCAAAGGGCATGTACTCTACTATATACCGCTGCAAACAAGGGAGAGTAATAGCTCCTCTTCTAACCTCCTCATCGGCCAAAGTCGATAAATAAGCCGAATATGACTCGAACTCCTCAAATGAACTATCAAATGGAACAGGGAGACGGTCCGGTTGACCAACCTCTATGCCAGTGAGCATATAAAAATCTAGAGGAGTCGGTCCTAACTCAAAATCAGGGAAATGAAATGTTTGAGTGGTAGGCCACCATCTCTCGGTGAGGGCCTCTACCAGGCAACGATCTGCATGTGCAAATCTAGGTAAATCTAGAAATTCACCAAAAGGTGATGCATGTGGCCTATCCAAAATCGGCTACGGTAACTGATCAAAATACTCAGACATACACCTATACCAACTACCTCGCATCGCTACGTGACGAACCTAAATATATGATTATTTAATGCTAAAATAAACAAAGAATTATCATACATATATATTTACATGGTTGTTCATTAAGCAATAAAAAAATAAACGTATACCTGTAGCATTGATATAGCTGCAGTAAGTCGATGCGAAACAGTAGGGGGCAAGTCATGCATGGATCAAAGATCATCTGGAGTCACGGTAGCATCAGGAGAGACATGAGCAGTTTCGATATTGGCATCGGTCGTATATTGAACGATGCGTCTACCAATTTTGACCAGACGGGGCGGCACTTGGACGCAAAGTTGAATTAAAAAAATTAACTGAAAAGAGGATGAACATGCGCCTGGGCATCAGGCACCTGCACAACAGACGCCTGATGTCTTATAAACATGGACGCCTGTTGAACAGGCGCCTGATGCCCAGACGCCTGTTCAACAGGCGTCTGCCCTCATTTCTGTTGTAGAAATGAGGGCATCAACATTTCGGAGTGCGGAAAATCGAATTTCCGCACTCCGAACTGCTGGAGATGCTCTAAGCATACCCATCAAACTTACCAGTTTAAACAAAATATGACTTAGATGTGTTGTTGCACTAACTAGATTACATGAATATAATTATAGTATATAGCTTCTAAACCAGGAAACTTACCAGATTTAAACAATAGTTATACTAAACAATTATTCATGAATACACTAATAAGTTAGTAACTATAATACCATAACCATACACTGTAATATGTTTTATACAGAACAAGAAATCGTTGAAGGACCAGGCTCGCATGGGGAATCACACACCGCAAGAACAAATATAACTGCAGATACTTCAACTTAATTCAGCCATAAAAATTTGGATTTAGAAAATAGCACTGTGAGGATTACTCACCAAAAATGTTGCCTAATCCAACTCATCATCGATGCCTCCACGTCCTACATTGTTCCAGGCTTCGGGCCTTATCACCGCCTTGTCCATCACCGTGCCTCCCCGTCGATCGCCAAAATCACTAGCAAGAGCGCGCCACCAGATCGTGCTGGCTCCGAAGCCCACGTGTTTCCTTCCCTTTCCACCAATTCCTGCCTCGCCTTGCTCGAGCTCCGTCTATCGTCGTGACTCAGAATTAGCAGAGGAATTTAATTGGGATTTAGGGATTTGGTTTTTCTTGAGAAGGAGAAAAAAAATGTTACTTTTCCCGAAAAATGAAGAGTGATGTATAAAGGTTAAGGAATATAAAAGTTTAGTGGGTCTGGGTATTAGTAAGGCCTAAAACAAATTAAAAGAAAAGAATCCTCTCTTAACCTAATCACATTACTTGATTAGCTAACTAATTAAAAAAATTAAACTAAGTTTGATTATCTATGAATGGGTTAATTCAAGTTTCCTTAAGCAAATCTTTTTTTCCTTCAAAAAATTAAACATCCAATAATCGATTTAAATGATTATTTGACTAAATCGAATTCCATAATTTAAATCAATATTTATACTAGTTTAATTTCATAATTAAATCACAAAAATTCTAGAGCTGAGTTAATCGATACTAATTAATCGTAATTAATTAGGTCATTAACAGCTGGGTTGTTATAGTTTTTCTCATTTCTCTCTAATACAACCCTATACACACACACGCACACACATACATAACCGTGTGTATCTCTAAAAACAATCACTAACCCTTTGGTTGTCATTACCTTCTACATTGCGTGTTAAAACATAGCTCTCAATCTAATCCAAAATTCTCAAATATATTTCAAATTAAAATAATAATAATATTCCATAGTTAGAGGTCGGTGATTTCGGACTTGCAATCTGACGAATCAAGAACAGTAAAAGGAAGGAAAGTCATTGCTTCAACATGGATTCAAAGGCGTCATTAAGCTGGTAATTTTAATTCATATTATAGTAATTAAATTATTTTATATGATCCTATAATGAGCAATTTCATATCTGTTCAAAAGTATAGTGTTACTATATGTTTAGTTAGGTGAGATTTTATAAGTAGATGTGGTTGTCACAAATCAATTTGGTTATGTGCATAATTTATTTATTACACTATTTGATTTATGTATAGACAAATGTTTTTCACTGTATAAAATCAATTTTTGTCATTAATAATGGTTATATATATATATATTAATAAATTCATACATAAATATATATATATATATATATTAGTGTATATTTCTCTCTCATAATAGTATATATGCATACATATGATATATATATGATTTAAAAATTTTAGTACACTTATTTATATATAATATGAATATACAAATTCGAATTATCTTACATATATTCATATTTAAATTAACATTTATTAAAAAATTTGAGTTTTTTATTATATATAAAATAATTATTACATTATAAAATTCAATTTAATATTTTTTAAAAATACTATATCATTTTAGAAACATATATAAAAAATTTAGGAATTTTTAAATAAATTTTATTTATTTCAGAAAAACTATTTATGATTTATTAAAAATAAAAAATTAATTGAAAAATTCTTCAAATTTTTTTGTTACCTTTCATTCATGATCCTAGATTTTTTTAATTTTTGAATTTTAATTTTTAGTAATATATTATTTTTATATTAAATAATTACTGCCAAAATCAATATTTTTGTTTTTAAAAATAATATTTCAACTTTGAAAAATCTCTAGATTTATCCTAAGATCTACTTTATAATCATAGATTTTCAAAAATTATAATATTTAAATTTTCATCAATATATTATTTCATGTTAATTATTTACGGATGAAAACATTATTTTATTCATATTATGTACAAATTAAAATACTAAAATTATTATGTTTGCAAAACTAAGTTAATTTTGAATTATAAATAAATTTTAATAAATTTTCTCTCTCTTTCTATATATATATAAATGTTTTATGTTCATATATTATATATAATGGATTTATATACACATTGTGTGTGTGTGTGTGCGCGCGTATGTATATATATATATATATGTATGTATGTATGTATGTATGTATGTATATACACACACACACACATTGTAGTACATATACATGCACATATTTGGACAACATACATGACACGCGAAACGAGCTAATGTGTATGTTGCGATGTAATTCCCATCATCTACAAATGGGCATATTATACATTTCATGGATTATTGTGTTACGCACGCACTCACACATATATGTATATGACACATTTATTTATAAACTAAATCAATTAAATTAATTTCGTATCTTAATATATTTAAATAAAATAAATGATTTTATTTAAATGAAGTTTATAAATGTTTTAATTCACTTAGACTTCATAGGCCCAATAAAAGATCCAATATGGTAAATTTTTTGAAATTCACTCATAACTTACTCTACTGGCTAGTCCAGTTGCAACATACATGTAGCCTATATTAGAGTAGTCAAACATTTATAGATGATTAAATTTGGATTAATGGGTTTTGGGAGGGATTTGATTGATATGAAGGATTAGAAACTAGGTTTAAGAAAATTTATGAAAATCTGGAGTATAACACCTAAATCTATGAAATAATTGATATATTTAGACTTAGGAATCCAAAGCTAGAGTTAGGAACGTCCTCTGATGATCTGAGACAAAATGGTGGCAGCCGGAAGCGAGAACGATGTCAAAAAACATAAAAAACCAAACCAAAAAACCCTGAACAAATACGTACACCAGTGGATCGGTGACCTACATAGTGCACATTTATTTTTGGTAGATTGAACTTTATCTAAATAGACCAAGACCAATATAAATACTTAATATATAATTCAATTTGTGCTTTCTCTTATATTTTGGAAGGTGACCTAAGACGTGACAAGGCAAGTGATGGTGCTAAAAATGAAGGGATATAAGGAGGTGATCATGACACGGAACGACGGGATGTATGGAATGTGACGAATGATATGAGATGAACAAATATTGAATAGTTGGTTGTGGTATAAATAATATATATGTGTGTGTGTGTGTTGGACGATGAGATTATGATGCGAAGGTGAACATGAATGAGAGTGGGTTTGGGATGCAGGATAGACATTCAGAATGTGTACGTAATGCGAATACGATCTTGTGACACTTAGTGGGTGATCTAGGCATGACGATATAGTTTCCCCTATAGTGTTACAGTGGGACATGGGAGGAAGTTGATGTTAAGCGACCCTATAGGCTATAGGCAAATGAGGGCGTGAGTCCAACTAGGTAGCATGAGGATAACAAGCAACCCTGCAGGCTATGGATGGTCAAGGGAAGTGAGTCTTATATGATATTTAGGAAAGGAGGGCAACGGGAGACCCTGTAGGGCATGAGGCCAGACCTAGCGTGAGTTTGCATAGATGTGATGTGCTATTGTTGGATGTGTATGGTAAAGTATGATGTGGTGTCAAAAGAACATATGATGGCCAAAAGATAGACTCATATCATGTTATAGAATTATTTTTATAGTATATATATAGTAGAGTATGGCTCACTCACTAGACTTATGTATGACCTCCTCTTATTGTCCTTTATGTACATACATACATACATACATACATATATATCCAGGTTTGATGGAGTTTGGGGATGAGATGCTATTAGGATAGAGATTCATTCGTATATTATGTATATGATGTACATAGGTGTTGTGACTTGAAGCTGACTGTGTATGTGGATTATGTTATATTTGTAATATTCAGACACATGTGTTTGATAATATTGACAAAGTTATAGTGATGTGACTATGGTATTTATTTATGTATTATATTTATTTCCTTCTGTTGTGAGACTTTGAAAGTAGATAGTGTTAGTTAGAACTATATCTGATATTTATTTTATATCTTCCCAACGAATCGCATTTTCAGTTTTCAGGTATTGACGTCGGTTTGGGAGTTAAACCTAGGGGTTGAAAAGGCGAGTTATTAAAGTTGATTTTATTTTATTTATATATTTGTACTTTATTTGACACTAGAGCATCACACTCGTTTATTTCAGGTAAGTAGTAGATGAATTGTGCTTAGGACTATAGTTATGGACCTTGTTATAGTATCTAACCTTACCGGGGATTGATTTGTTTATCTATGTTTGTAAGGATTTGAAATTGTATATTTAGATGCTGAATTTGATTGTGATGCTTTTCTTTTAGGATTTTCTAGGTTTGATTTAATTTTGGAGATGGACTGGAAGACTATGTATGGAGAAGTTCTATATTATGATATGAAGGTGGTTCATTTGAGTACAATTAGCAGGTGCAACTTGGAGGTTTACTACGATCCCGAATTGTAGTTATGTTGAGTTACATGTATTCCCTAGACACATCGCATGAGGAGATAGCTTCTATGCCCATGATTTTAAGATGTCTTTATCGAAGTTTATGGCCTTCCTCTACATCAGGAGATCGAATTTTGAATTTATCTAGAAGAGAATGCCAGAGCTACTGCCTTACTCCTTAGGCATATGGCTGCTAGGAAAGATGCATGCTGAATAAACAGGTGAATGAATTATTGGAGAAGGGTTTTATTCAGAGAAGTATTTTGGAATAGGGAGAACCCGTTGCCTTTGTTATTAAATAAGATGTCTCTATAACCTTAACATTGATTATCGTTAGTTGAATAAGCCGACATAGAAGTATTGTTATCTTCTATATATAGACGATCTTTTTGATCAATTGGTTAGGGAAGGAGTATTCCCTCAGCTTGACTTAGCTATTGGATTCCATCAGTTGCGTATAGCAAAGGATAGCATTTAGAAAACTGGTTTTCATATACCCGACGAACTTTACAAATAGACAGTCATGTCATTTGAACTGTCCAATGCACTGGCTTATTTTTTCGACCTTATGAGTCGAATCTTAAGTGGTTTGTTGACTAAGTTTGTGGTGGTATTTATTGATGATATAATTTTCTAATTGACAAGAGAGGAAGAGCACAAGTTGCATTTAGGAGGAGTGCTCGATACTCTCCATAAATGTATGTTAAATGCCAAAATTTTCAAATGTCACTTTTGTGGCAAGGAGTTTCTCTTTTCAGGACATGTTGTTTTCGAGCATGGATTACCAGTCGATCCTAAAGTTGCTATAGTATAGGATTGACACATACCTAAAAATGCTACAGAGGTGAGAAGTTTTCTTGGTTTGGTCGAACTATTATAGGAAGTACATTAAAGAGTTTGCTAAGTATCTATACCATTTATGTGCCTTACCAAAAATAATACGGTATTCTAATGGAACACGGTGTGTGGGCGTGCTTTTATTAAACTAAAGGGGTCATTGACTAGTGCACCTATTTTAGTACTCCCTGATGATTCAAAAGAATTTGTGGTACATTTCGATGCTTGTGGTATACGATTGATCATTGTTTTAAGGTAGAAGGGTAGTGTTATTTTTTATGCTAGTCAACAGTTGAAAGTACATGATAGAAATTATCCAACCCATGATCTTTAGTTAGAAGCTATTGTTTTAACCCTCAAATCTTGGAGGCATTATCTTTTGGGTGTGTAATTTGATGTATTCACGGATCATAGGTCTTTAAAGTATTTGTTCGTCCAAAAAGATCTGATTTGAGGCAACAAAAGTGGATGGAGCTTTTGACGTCATATGATTTTAGTATCTCATATACTCCGGACAAAGGAAATGTTGTAGCCGATGCCTTAAGTTGAAAGCTTGTGATGTTAAACCCTACGTTTTTTAAATGGAAGCACTAGGAGTTCTTTTCTACATTTGATTTTAATCTTCATTAGACTTTACACCGAGGCTATCGACAGCTTTAGATGTTTAACAATCACTTACGTATCATATTACTTTGAGTGAAAAGCAAGATACGAAGTTATTGGGTATTTTTGAGAGGTTGAGCAGAGGAGAAAATTCGAATCATTTGGACCGTTATTCCATTGTCTATAGATGATGGTTACAAAGAGATGGTAGGTCATATGTCCCTCCTATTAAGGAGTTGGTGGACATGATACTAGGAGAGTCCCATCATTCTAGGGTGATTATTCATTCCGGTGGTGACAAAATGTATCATGATATGTAGAGAGTGTTTTACTGGCCATGTATGGAAAGGAATGTAGCGGAGTTTGTTTCCAAGTGTGTGATTTGTCAAAGAGTAAAGGCTGAGTAGAAGAAGCCTGGTAGATTATTATACCCTATGGATATACCATGGTGGAAATAGGATAGCGTCTCCATGGATTTTGTTGATGGGCTATCTAGGGGTAGAAGTGGGAATGAGAGTGCTCGGTTAAAAGTCGATTAGCTAACCATCTTATTCCGATTATAAGTATGAGGACATGTGCATCTTTAGTGACCTTATGTGTTAGGAAGATAGTTCGATTGCATGGATTTCCTTCTAGTATTGTCAGTGACCGAGATCCTTTTTTTACTAGTGAGTTTTAGAGGCGTCTTATGGAGTCACTAAACTAAATTTGAGTACACCTATCACCCACAGTTAAATGGACGGACTTAGAGGGTGAATTGGGTATGTGGATGTGTATTTTGGATTTTGGAGATTCTTGGGATGATCACTTGCCGTTAGTAGAGTTTGCATATAATAATAGCTATCAAGCAAGTATAGGAATGTAACCGCTTGAGGCATCGGATGGGAGGCCATGTAGATCTCCATCTTATTGGTGGGACACTATGGATGGAATCATTTTTGGACTAGCCATGATTAAAAAGACTTCGAAAAGGTAGGTTTGATTTGTAGGAGGAGGAAGACTCCGTAGGACATACATAAGTCATATTCTGATAGGAGATGCATTGAGTTGTTCTTAGTGGGCAACATGGTCCCTATGAAGGTCTTGTCTCTTAAACACGTTATGAGGTTTGGTAGTTCGGGAAGTTAGCATTGAGGTTTACAGGATCTTTTCAGATCTTGGAAAGAATAAGGAAGTAAGCCTATAGAGTGGAGATTCCTGAAAAGTCGACAGGGGTTCACAATGTCTTCTATGTGTCATACTTGCAGAAGTGTTTACATGATTCGGCTACAATGGTCGAGCCGAGTTAGCTAGAAGAGGTTGAAGTGGGGAGAGAGTCATTAGTTCATCGTGC
Source organism: Allium cepa (assembly GCA_030765085.1). NCBI lineage: Eukaryota > Viridiplantae > Streptophyta > Magnoliopsida > Asparagales > Amaryllidaceae > Allium > Allium cepa. Next base: position 931,242,561 of record CM060932.1, read on the forward strand.
ACCTACTCACATTGTAGAGCATGAGATAAAGCGACTCCGCAATAAAGAAAATAAGCTAGTACAATCTATTGGGGAGATGGTCCAGTCGAAAGTACTTTAGTGCCCGAAGGGAAAATCCAAGCTATCCATTTAGAGCTCTTTTTTGGTAATTTTTTATTTAAGTTAGTATAATTTCTTGAATGCATATTATTTAGCATAGTATATTCTATGGCTAGGTGTGTATGTATGTGAATGCGCCATTAGGACATATTTTGTATGATGGTTGCCAATGGATGTATTTTATTAGCTAGGATTGCACATATGGACTGATATGTTCCCGTTAGCTTATGTCATACATTACCTTGTATATTTTATTATATTAGTTTAGATGCATAATGGTTTTTGTAACTTGCCTATGTATTAAATGACTGCTCATCCATATAGAATTGCAAGTATATAGGACGTTGCATCCATTTTGGATACATGGTATAAACACTTACATTTTAGAAGGTCGAGTAATTTAGGGGACTGCCCAATTTTACATTACACGTATATTCATATGCATTTCATACCTACATGTACATGCTGCATTCTAAGTTTTGAATTTAAGGACAATGTATGCAAGTGGTTGATGGTTGAGTGGATGGTCGTAGATATTGGTTTTTATAAGCGAGTTGCATTTACACATCCATGAAGATTTCGAAGACAAAATCCTTTAAAGAACAAGAATGCGATATTTCGGTAATAAATAAAAAATTAACAAGGGTAAACATGTACTTTTTTATAAAAAGGAAATATAATAAATTTTTACAAATGTTAGAAATAGCCTTTGAATCCTATCTTATTGCATTTAGATTGTCATTTACAGCCAGAAAATATATATATAACTTGTTGAATTTGATATGACAGGTCAGAATTAGTGGAAACTGGACATAGTAGCATTTCTGTAAATAATAATTTCAGGACCAAGTGTAGTAACCCTAATTATAAATAAAATACAACTCTCAAGTTTCTTCATTCCAAAATACTAGCTCCCACCTCTCTTATTCTTCATACTCTCTTCTTCTCCTTCCTCAAACAATTCAAATCTAAAATTAAATAAAACAAAAGGAAAAGGCGAAGAGAGATAGAGAATTCAAATTAGAACATAAAGAGAGATAACCAAACATAAAAACAAGGCAGTAAGAGGAAGAGAAGCGCTAATTCGAATCAAATCAAAAAGATATTCTTTTCAAAAAGCATTTCCAGCCTAGTGGATCTATTAGGATGTGCTTATATTATGAAACAGGTAGTTAAATTTCTTTTATACATCTATATAAATTAAAATTATGAATTTTGGATTCGAATTGGTAATTTCAATTGAATTTGAATTGTAAACATGATTTCATACTTTGGAAAAATACCAAGTAATAACTTTGAATCAATGAAACTTAGGAATATGGTAGATCAAACAAAATCACTTTGAAAACTTCATAGATCAAAGTTATTAGTATGAGTTAGATAGATGTAAGGAAATTCACAAATATACCTTGGAAATTTATTTAGATCTGACTCTACTCATTTTGAATTATACGTTGATAAATAAGAAAATATATACATACAATCAAAAGGGACAATAACATGAAGCTAAGAATGAATTTAACAGGAACTATTTGTAGCCAATTGCCTAAAACTTGAATAAAAAAGAAATCAGTTTATAAAAAAGTCCAAAAGGAAGAAATGAAAGTACAACATCAAAAAAGATGAAAAATACCCATGCCATACATCTAAGCAATAAAAGAGGCATCTAAACTCTTTTACAGTGCGAAACGGAAAGGAAACAATGCAAAACTGACTTGATTCAGACGTATAAACCTTAATTCAGATGTTTGGAATCAAGAAGTTTGAATATATGATCAATCATCTAAACAATTATAGCAAATTTTTTATAGGTAACCAGATGTGTGGACCAAAACCCACTTTCTCGACTTACGGGAGTTTACATAACTACATGGAGCAGTGTAACAAGAGGGATTGGCTTAACACTTAGAGACGAACTTAGGTTCACACTTCATGGCATGCATAACATAACACTCGACATGATGTGCGATTGTATCACAACTAGATGCTCTGATAATTACTGTAGTGCACCCAGTCGCATGTTTTAATATGTTCGACGACAAGGAAGGTGATAGAGACATCCGTAATAGTAGAGCTATATGACCTAGCAAGGCGATTGAACCTTCAAGGGGTTGCACTGTTAAAAGACTTCTTTAGTTTCATGTTGAATGATATAGAGCATTGATATGTTTACTATTAAGAAGGTTACACTAATGATTTGGTAGGCCATAAATCATCGAGGTTGTCTACTCGGTTCTTGCTTAGGAATTACGATGTTTGGTCAGTGTGTACGTGATGCTTAAGTGATCTACCATTGAGAATGTTAGCTCAATATATGGCAAGATGGTTTATTATTAAGACTACATGGTAAGGATATTCCTATGTCTACTTAGTTTCTAGATATCCATCCTTCGGGTGGAAATTCTCATGAATTGTATTTGGGCTTAAGCGCATTAGAGATACGTTGTGTTGATTATAACTGCAATTTAACTATTTGCCAACACATACCACCAGTAATATGTTTCATTCATCATACCTTGTCCAATCCCCTCCATTTCTACCTCTTTATCTCTATTATAAGAGAACATGCCAGTCGGTGATTTGGCCAAGATATGATGAGTGGAGGAGGTGACTTAGCGCTCCGGACCTATATTTATTTATAGCTACCCCCTTATGTTTTTCATATTATATTATATCTATCAGTCAGACTCTTGTTGAATTATCATTTGGAGATACTATTTCTCAATTATTGTATGGACCACGTTTATGTTGAGACTACCATCTGATTGTGTCGATTTCAATACTTATATTTTAGTGAATATTAGGCTCAGATCCTTAAAATCAAACTTAATACACGAAAACTCCTCCCAAAAAAAAGATTGTAAATTAGGTCCCTAGAATTAAATTACTGAATAATTGCATACGTTTATGCGATTATTCAATGAATAATTGTAGAAATTTAAGTAATTATATCCAAAAATTGCATAAATGTCTGCAATTATTCAGTGAATAACTGTGGAAATTTCTGCAGTTTTTTAGTGAATAGTTGCGGAAATTTCCATAATTTCTTGATGAATAATCGCGTAAATTTCTGCAATTTCCGCAAATTCTCAATGGATAATTGTGGAAATGTCTGCAATTTTTGGGTATAACTGCATAAATATCTGCAATTAGTTGAATAATTGTACAAATGTATGCAATTATTCAGTAATTTTAATATAGGAACCTAATTTACATACTTTTTCGGCAAGGATGATTGGTGTATTTTGAAACTTAATGGGAGCTCTAGTCAAACTGTCCCTATATTTTATTTCCTTCCGCTATGAGATCCGAAAGTTTAAAACATTCAAAAATTTATATTCATCTCTGTATCATGTAACTCTAACGTTTCGTGTTTCCTGGCATGACTTGAGTTCAGAAGTCACTTTTGGGCTTTGGATCAGTGTGTTCGTAGGTGAGGGTTGTTACAAGGATAGTTGTACGCCCTTTGAAATTCTTAATCACATGATTATGTGATTCAAAATTGGTTTTGTATTTTGAAGGGTCACATAGAATTTAAGGAATTTTTTGTTCATTTTTATACATTTGTTCGATCAGAAAATGATAAGGCAAAAACATGTTTAGATATTCAAGTAAAATTTATTATCCTACTAATAATCATTAAATCTGCTAGCTAGGTGTTGACATGTGACAATACTAATCATAAAAGGAGCACTTTTGTAACAACACTACTTTCTACATAGTAATAATAATAAATTTAGTTAAAAAAATGTTTGAATTTGATTTTAATAACTATAATTTTAAAAAATACAATTTTACTTAATGAAATTCTATTTAATATAAGATTTTGTTTTAACAAATGGAATTAAATTAATAAATTTTTTTGAGTAGTATTTTAAAATTAAATAAAATGTTTTAATGAATATGAAATAGTTGAAAATAAATTTACTTTGTGTTAATTAAATGAATAACTAAATGAAAATAAATAAGTATTAAATGGAAATAATTTGGTTAATTATTAAAATAACGAAGTGTAACTTAATTTAAATTAGTTGAAATAAATTTATAAATTAATAAAAAGATTAATTAAAAGAAAAGAAAGAATAAGATTAAAAAAATGGGCTAAGAGAAAAAAATTAGTTAGAAATTAAATTAAAATTGGGCCTAAAGCCTAATCCAAGTAAGCCATTTAAATTCCTCCTTTCCTTTTTCTCTAGAATATCCTCTCCTTTCTTTCTCTATTCAGGAATTGAACCTAAACCCTTCGAACCGTCCCATCCATGATTTCCCAAACTTCAATTCGTGAACAGTAATAAAAAATAATGCCAATGTGAATGGATTATTGGCAACGGTGAACACCATAGGTGAGGAGGAAGGCGCTCGAGGTGCCAGGCGATGATGCAAGGGAGGTCATGATATGGAGACATGGTGAGTGGTGGTTGTGTGGCTATGTCGCGATTCGATGCAGTGATGCAAATCTGGCGATGAGGTGGAGGCATGGCGAGGTGGCTGAAGCATCTTCAAGTGTTCGATTTGGTAGTGGTTAGCAATTCATGGCAGTCAGGTTTTAATGATGGGCGGAGAGAAATTCGTTATTCAAGCATCGATAATGGTGATTTTTCTAAATTCACATCTACGTTTAACCATCAATTGGTTGCTATGAATTCATTTCATCTATGATATGATATGATTTTATAGATTGAAATTAAGTAGTATATCATGGATTATTGGTCGTTGGGTTGAAATGATTAATTGAATGGTTATTTGGTATATTGAATTAGAATTGGCTGTTGTTGTGATAGTTGATTGTTTGGATTGGCTGGTATTGTCAATTTGCAAATGGAAGTCTGATTGCGGATTGAATTATATATATATATATATATATATATATACACATATATATATATATATAAAATCTGAAGTTGATGTGTGTGCTTTCTATCGATGTTTTATTTATTCTACTTCTATTAAAATATTTATTTTAAAAAGATTTGGAAAATTATTTTAAGGATTTAAACATTATATTAAAAGTATTTTGTATATAATTTATTAAAGTTATGTATAATTTAACTTATTTTGCATATTTTAGAAATCTATTTTAATTATAAATATAGTTTTCTTTCAATCGCAAAATCCTATGAAAATTACTATTATAATTATTACATTTTAAATCTACGAATAATTTTCAAACCATTATTTAGAAACATTATATATTATTTGGAAATATAAAATAATTTTTAAAATGCATTTTATGATTTTAATGAGTACTATTAGTAATTTCGAATGTAAATAAGAGATTTTGGATAATATTCTATAGTTTGGAACGAATAAAATTTATTTTGTATAAAATTATAAGTTTGTTTTAACAAAATCTAATTCCTTAGTACCGCACTGAAAAAGAAATGGCTTGTTGCAGCTCATAGATTTCGTGCGACTTTCTCCTCTTCCGTTCCTCTCTCTTCTCCTTCTATCCTCCTTTCGCCCATATTTCAGCTCGCCTCCTCATTCTTCCATGTCATGCTCATGCGAAGTTTTGGTGCCACTAGATCTAGTTGCATCGATAACCAGATCTGAGCAAACCGTTAATGCTCCAATCGATAACCATATACATGTATTAATGTGTATACATATATATATGTGATTGTTAATTTAAGTGTTAATAACTTAAGCCTATAAGAATCAAATTAATATAGGGTTTTAAATTAGTTTTTATAAATAATATCTTAAATAAATTTACAACTAATATTTATATATATGATTATTAATTGATTTTTAATCTTTTTCTTTAAAAGTTATAGAGATAAATAAGAGGGAAAAATTTAAAACATATATAAATTTAAGGCAAATGAGAAATATAATGCAAAAACATTTGTAAACTTTATATGCATTCAAATTGACATGTGTAAGCTAAAGGATATCATGCAATTACAAATGGCCTTAGTTTTTTTAATAAAAAAATAAAAATATAATAAGAACTAGGCTGGTGATTTTTTTGGTCTAGATCTTCTTTCTTCTTCCTCTAAATAAACTGAAAAGAAAAAAAAGAAAAAAACAACAACAGCCTCAACTTATTCAAAATTTCAAACTGATCAATTTCAAGATCTGATAATCTCAAAAATTGGTTCAAATTCAAGTGCAAATTTGGAAAGAGATCAGAAACCAAAGCTTTTGTTTCAAAATCTAGATCTGTAAGTAGATTAGAATCAAGAGCAATTTAAAATTTCCTGTTCGAAGACAAAAGTTTCTCAACTGTTCTCTGTTTTCAAAATAGGTGAGTAAACATATTTTTTTTAAGCTCAAGTAAATCTAAAACTGTGCATGCGATTCTTGGGTTAGATTTATGTTTGCATGTGTATATATAAGTATGTATCTCTGAATATATGATTGTATTTGATCTATATATGATTGGATGACAGTTCTTTTCTTTTCCTAATTTCTGAGAGTAAACAAAACCTTAAATTCAAAATAATCTTACTTGATCATTGTTTGGGATTGAGTTCCAAAACATAGTTGATTGTTTAAGCATAATTAAGTTTTGAAAATTTTAATTATATGAATTAAGTTTGAAAATTTACCGGCAATTATAAAATAACAGTGGAAATTTAGGAATGGGTTGAAATCAAGTGCATTGATTTGTAAATTCAGGTATATAACCTGAATTCCCTATTCGAATTAGGATTTTTAAAATAAAAATCATAATTTTTAGTGGAGATTTGGATGCGCATTTCTTAGATAATCATAAAATGGGTTTTGGTCATTTCTGGTGGTCGGAGAACTAAAGGAAGGTCAGGGTTTTTGTCGAAGCTAGCTTGGCAATCGGGAAGGTTGGGAAAAATGTTTGGAAGGGGGATGGATCACCGTAGCGACGACAATTGGTCGAATTAGGTTTTGGTGTGGGTTCTGGACGTTGATTTTTAAAGGACTGGCATGGTGATGCGACGGTGTCGAGTTAGGCCGGGATTAGGGAGGATGAAGTTGACCGTATGGCGGAGGTATGTGCAGAATAGAAGTGACTCTGGTGAACGAGGATGGTGGTGCGAGGCGAATTGTTCGTCGTGGTTTGAGTCTTTTGTGCTTCAATGGGTCGTTTTCGCTTCTGAGGGTCATCAAGGAAATCTGGAGGTTCATATAGGCCGTGGCGTTGGAGGATGACTTGGTGGAGTATTCGAGGTTGATCGAAGTCGCTTCGATCGTCGATGCATATGCATGGTTATCTGAGGTTTTGGGGAAGAAGGGGTTTTCGTGGGAAAGGGCTCGAGGAAGTTGGTGTTCGACCTGAGTTGTTGTTCGTGTTGGCCTCGCGTGTGTGTTGTAGAGTATAGGCTGGAAGTACTGATGGTAGAACGAGTTTTGGGCTTTTGATTTCACTCGTGTTTGGTTAGAGTTAGCACGGAAGTTGCCTCGGGTAAATACTAGAAGATTGTCAGGGTAGGATTTTTAAACTAATTATCTTAACTATTTTAAGTAATGATGAATTAATTAATGTTTGATAGTTTAAGTTAAAATTTATTTTAAGTTTTAATTAATTAAGTTAATACGTAAAGATGTTTTTGAGATAAATTAGATAATTAAGAATTTTATTTAAAAGATTTGTGTTTTAACTTTTATTTAAACTTATTGCTTTAAGTTAAGGATATCGATTCCAAAGTTTATTTCATTCTGAATATAGTTAAGAATGTGATTAAGGTGAATGACTCATCTTTCCAGTTAATTAAGGTTGAGTAATTTAGATTAAATAATTGATTTAAGGAGGTTAATCAATTTATTTATGAGAATAATTAATGCTAAATTAATTAATAATAATCTCTTGTGAAAGAGATTAAAGCATAATTGCTGAATGAAATTTATTAAATATATTTACTTAGTATAAGTAATTAATGGATAATTACTTAAAGAGAAATTACTTTAGAGAGGTAAACAGTGAATAATTACTTAATGAAGTAATTAAAGAATTAATTACTCAGTGTAATTTATTAAGTTAATAAGGTTAATTTAAGTTAAATATTTAAGTTTAACTAATTAAAGTAATCTTTGATGTTGGGTTATCTATAATTACTTAAGATGATTAACGAGGTGTAATTACTTGGTGAAGTAATTAATGAATAATTACTGGATGAAATTAAGTAATGATTACTTAGTGTAATTGAAGGATTAATTTATATAATTAATCAAGGAGTTGGTTTAATTGATGAAGTAATTAAGGAAAGTTAATTTCTGATTGTAATTAATCAAGATTGATTCATGAATGTAATTAAGTTGAAGGTTAATTATTATATGAAATTTAAGAATAATTAACTAATAAAAGTAATTAGAGGATCATTAATTAATGTAACTAATGGAAGTGATAAATCTTGCTTATTAATGATTGAATGATGATGGGTGCTTTGAATTGGTTGATATCTCTGATATGAATTGCTTTGTGATATGATATATTGGATGGACGATGATAATGTGATTATCAATCAATTATGAATTGCTGTGTAAAAGTGTTATCCGAAAATTAAAGTTGAATTGTATTTAATTGGATAATTTGGGTTTAGATGACATTAGATTCGAAGAGACCGGAGTCGGGTAATAGTAAATACCCGAAACCACTTCGATTCTTTATAATTTGATGTGTGGAATTAATAGGAGGAAACTGAATGATTTAAGTGAACTGGACCATTTAATCTGAGTTTTGGTACTTAGAAATTGATGTGTGATGTAAGTGATGTCTATAACGACTTGTGAAGTTGAAAATTGATACAAATTACCCTGGGTTTATATAAGTTGTATGCTTTTGTATTCCTTGTTAGATGAGTTTACTCACGCTAGTTTCCAGCCTGACCCGGGTGTTACTTTGATGTAATGCTCGGGTCAGACCGAGTATTACAACTTTTCAGGTAAGGACGTTCTGGAGTTTAGGAGGCGAGCTGGATGGCAGGAACGTATGGAGCGTTTTCCGCTATGTGTATTATTGCTGATTATTTGGGACAAGTTGTTTTAAACTGTCCAATGTTGTGTAAATGCTGTAACTCCGATGTATAAAAATATAAGAGTACTGATATAGTTCTTCTTTGTAAAACTATTATTTATGTGATATTATATTTTGATCCGCTGCGAATGTGAGGTTTCTGTTTTCTTCTTCTTTCTCTTTTCTTCTTTTTCTAACTATCTAGAATTTTCTGGATGAAAATTTCCGGGTCGTTACATCTCCAGTATCTGGCATTGATGACAACCACTCAAAGGGTATGTTGATTTCACCTCTAATTCATGCTACTGCCACTGGTGATATTCTATAGTGGTATGAAATAGTTGGGCCAGTCATTGGTGATGTCAATTCTTATATTACATGTATTAATGGAACTGATTTGGCTTGGGATTGACGTCGTGCTTGAGAATACTGATACCACACATATATTTGGTGATATTGCACGCACTTGTAATGCTTAAGAAAATATTGTTCATAATATTCAGCCCTAAATTGTAATTCTTGGGGTTCATGATCCTATTGTGACTCTGATGTGGTCATCTTTACTTTCAAAAGTTTTGAAAAATCCTGAAGACTTTTCTCCCCGTTCTAATGACAACATCGAGTTCAGCAGAGTGATGATTCATCCTGTTGAAGTATTGCAGGCAATTATTGGTTTGATTATCTAGTTGGTTTCTTCTAGATTCTAACCCACCCTATTATCTAGTCTAATCGCATAGTAGTCAAGTTTGGAAGCCAAGAGATGGTCTTAGTGTGCATTTTGATAATGAGATGTTCTTCTTTAAATTTTTAAGAAGTGACGAAAGACTTAATGTTCTAGAAGCTAATACGATTATTATAGGTCAGAAGCCTTTTATTATCACTATCTGAAGTCCATCGGCGGGCACATGTATTATCTATCCTTGTATGGGCTAACTTCTCTCACATCCCATCTATATTGCAACCTATGATTAGGCTTGACTTGCATGCTGGCCTAATTGGAAAGGTGATTTGTTTTGATACTAATATTGTGGCCAGGAAAAGGTTGGTGTATGCCGAAGCTTGGTTGAAATAAGTCCTAAGAGGCCTTTGCCTTCTTTGCTTAAGGTCAGAATTGCTGAGGGTCTGGATGTCGAGGTTATTATTTGGTATAGTTGGAAACCTTGTATATGCATATCTTGTCAGTCTTTTGGACATTTTATGGAAGCCTGCTCTCTATCTTCTGATGTTACTCCTGTTCCTCTCTCTGATAAAATCCCACTTCCTCGTCCTGTCATGAAGTGTGCTCTGAAAGTTTCACCTGCTACTTTGATCTTGACTCCTGCTTCCTTGCCCATGGACGTGGTTGTTTCAACTGATGTTGTTGTTAATGTTCGTTTAGCTGATGCTAATGGGTTTTCACCTCTTACGATGGTGTCCCCTGTCATTGATGTTTGTTCTGATGATGTTGTCACTGACGTTCGCTCCATTGACGTTGAGGTCTGCTCAGCGGTCTTTGGATTTGGCTCCATCCTTGGATGATTTCTTTTGGGGCTCGTTTGAGCAGGTATGGATTAATGAACCTACTAAGATGAGATTTGACCCTAAAGGAGGTAGGTTCTATAAGTATATTGGTGGAGATGACAAAGAAAGGAGACTATTTTACCATGTTGAGGGTGAAGGCCTAGCGCTTTCTATTATTGATAAGTTAGGTGAACTGAATCGCATTGTTATCTTAGATTCCTCATGGGACAGGAAATTCCTTTACGGTTCTAATTCTATCAATTTTGTTCGCACATTAACTTCTCTATTTTTAGGGTACCATAATGTTATTGGGCCTGAATCTTCGAATGAGCGTAGTGGATCTTCTTCCTCGGAGGGAAACTAGCTTGTTTTTATAGTCGATGAGGCATTTTTGCCTCTCACCTATATTCTTCTTCTTTAATGGTCTGGCCACTATAAATCGAGCTATTAATTGTTATATGCATGTTTAGAACACCTGTTTTATATTATCAGTATGAGTGGCATGACACACTATAAAGCCCGCAAACCTTGCTAAAAGAAAAAATTATTTTATAGATTTTAAATTTAATCGAAAATATGTTACAATTATGGGAGATTATGAAATGATTTTTAAATGTTATTAAGTGATTTTGATATAAATTGCCAATGATTTGAGTATAAGGTGAAGTTTAAACGGTAATTTATATTTTAGAAAGAAAAAAAAAGAAAATTTATTTTGAAGTTTATAAATTTAATTGAAATAGCAATTGATTCTAGAAAATTGTAGAAAAACTTCTATAAAGGATTTGATTTGTAAAGTGTTCCTGAATATTTTAAAATATATAAGTAAAGATTTGGAAGTGAATTTCTATATTTAAATCTCTATTTTGGATAATATAAATAAAGTGAATGCATTATTCAATATATAATATAGGTTTTAAAGGTTCTTTTTATTTTTAAAATATAAATTGATTTAAGACGCCTTATTACATTAAATAAATATAACACTTTTCAAATTCATATTTGAGTTTTAAATAGCTATTTCAGATGCGATGTAATTTCTGGAAAATAAGAAATCATTTTTGGGTTAATATTTTACGTATTGTAAATATATATATATATATATATATATATATATATAATTAATAAACTTAAATCAGAATATATTCTACATATATGTTTGACTGATTCTATTTTATTCTGCTTTTCTGATTATTCATCCTTTCTGTATCAATTTTAATGTTATGCGTAATTCACAGTTGAAGTTGATTGGATTGATGATTTTAATATGATATGGTGATGACATTCTTCTATATGATTTTGTGATTTCCATTCCATGTGATGAGAAATCCGAATAAATGGAGTTATAATACCGTTTGGGATAGGCATTCGGTAATATTTCTTTGGTAATTCATTGGACTCGTTATATAGAATATTATGGAGTTTAAGTGTAGTTTATAAGCAGTGAGTAAATGATTAAGTATCACAGAGGAGTAGGAGATGCTGTTATAATATTTATTTGCTTATTTATTGTAAGTAGATGACACTTACGTGACAAGAATAGTGGTATGAGTGTGAGGTGTTATACATAGTGATGGGTATGGCTACGTGCCAGTATTTAGCGAGTAAGGCTACGTGCCTAACAATGATCAAGAATTCATGTCTATATTTATCGGTATTGTGTGCTACTATCATGATGTACTCCTTTTTTAGCATTAGAGAGGATCAGATGGCTAGAATCCACCATAGCAGCCTGATTGTATGGTTGCACCCCAGATCTGTGACACCATATATATAGATCTTCGTGCTTTCTCTTCGGTTGTTCACCCCTATGTCACACAGGCCATCACTCTGTTACCTATAGGAGCTAGAGTTGGGTTGTGACTTTTAAGTCCTTGCGTTGACGAGCATATTGGTCAATGCGTGCCATGATATCATGAAGGTAACTAAAGACCGTAAAGACTTCATGACTCTGGAGCTTGCTCCGTGCTATCAGTTTCCCTTTTGGTACTAACAGAGTTGTAGATTAGCATAAATTATTGATACACCTCACTTAGTTTAGTTATGACTCTACTTGAGACTTTGCGTCTATCATACAACCATTCCTTGTCATGATATATTCTGATTTATTTATATATGAGGAGCTAAAATTATATCTGGACAGGTGTCCAGAGTGTACTGGATACTCATATCTTTTATTATACTGATTGGTAGCCTATCCTGTATATATACACATACATCAATGATGATATCCGTTTACTAAAATTGAGAGATATTTGGGCCTTATGCTTACTAACCCGATTATATTTGAGGATATTTCATTTATTTATGATTTCTGGACTTTGATAATGTTTTTTGACATGAATGATTCACCCAGTTGATTTGTTTCTATTGGATAATATTTAATGTGATTTTATATGGGTGACGACATCTTTATACTTAGTTTCGTGGTTGCTGTTTCGCAATAGTATTGTTTTATATGTATCTCTATTATACTATGCATATCCTATATCTGTATATGTGTTGACATTTATATTTAGACATAATCTGACCCATGCGTTATTTACATAATTCCTGGGTCAGTCCGAGACATTTAAGGTATAGGGACAATATGACCGGTATGTGTTTTGTAAGCACAATGGAGATTAAAGATTTCTCATCATCATATGTATGATATTATTTATGTTGTATCATGGTTTATATATTATTATGCTATATACAGTGATTATACATTGTATTATACTGAGACATGTATATTTGAGATGTTTTATATTCTTTATATCTTATATATTTCATATTATGTGTTGTCGCTGTGATTGACTCTGTGATCTCAGGTATTTATTATATATTGTGTATTGTTTTATCCTAAAAAAACACGTGTTTATTGCTTTGTGCTGATGCTGAATACATATAGGTGAGTTATTTATTTGATTTTTGAAATACGTACCAGTGTTAGCCCAAAGGAATATTCACGTGTGTACCCCATATAGCCACATTATCTATATTATCTGATAGTATCACTTAGTGATACTCTTGGACAGTAACAGTATAGAGGAGGGGTGTTTCATTTTGGTATCAGAGCCAATTTAGAGCAATATATTGTACATATGAGACACAAGTTACAGTTTTCGATGAGACTTAGTCCCTGTCCCTTTGGGTATGTTAGGTAGTTACCCTATATTAAATGGATAGTAAGACTATATTATGATTACTGGGGTAATCATCAAGGAACGTAGTTGTTATTTCTCTTGATTATGTATATATACATACATACATATATATATATATATCATATCTCCATCACTTCGGTGTATTCATCGTGGATTTTTTTTTGAGGAAAGTAATGAATAAGGAGTGGTCAGTCCGATGAGTAGTGTTGGCATGGGTAATGGTGAATAAACCTCTATGTGGCTTTGAATATGGTAGCCTGATCCAGTAATGATCAGAGTATGCAGTGGATACTGATAAATAACTTTCCACTGAAGGCATTTGTTTATTTGTTTGATTGACGTGTTTATTATTATAAATAGTTGTTTTGTTTGTTTGTTTATTTGACCTTAGTTAGAAAGTGGGAATTGGTTAGGAGTTATCATCCAAATATTTATAAATCCACTTGAATTTGGATGGGCCAAATATTAATGAAAGCTAGCGGTTCATCCAAATTTGAACCGCTAGGGGATATAAATCTATTTAATAAATAATAATAATATATAATTAAAATGTGGAGTGAAAACTTATATTAAATTAAATTAATAGAATAATTGATTGATATTTCAAATGAATGACGTGTGGTGATTTTCATTGTTATTGAAGATAGATGAATTGGATGTATATATGAGTTTTGAAAATATATACTTCCATATAAGCAAGATAATGATTTGATGAAATATGAAATTTATTTTATAAAGTTCTTGAAAATATTTTAACCGTTTATCCGAATGTTAATTCGTCCGTCGTGTGCTTTAAGAATTTTGTTGATGCGTCTGACCAACGTTATCGATAGAGATTCCTAAACACTAGGACGAGGCATTTCGACACAATGGTTTGAAAAGAATAATATGTTCTGTAAAAAAATATTTTGAAAAGATATATGTGATAAGTTTGAAAAAATGGAGAATTGTTGTTTTGATAAAAAATGAATTTTTTTGGGTAGTGTTATAATAACAACAATATTTATATTTTACTTCATTATTTGAATATTAGTTACAAATGAATTTCAATTTTATCTATGTGATTGTAATAATATTTTCCTATAAATTTATATATGAACTGACGATTTTCATTTCTTATCAGCATAAGTGAATGGCGAAGTATAATTTTTGTTTCTAACATTTTCATTTTTAGTCTGGGTTTACATCTTTGGCCTTTACAAGATGACTCACCTATATACAAATTAATATGACATTATCTTTTTCAATTAACATTAACATCTTAATGCACAGAATCTAAACGTGAAGTTAAATTTTTTGATGACATGACATCAATAAGACTATCTTAATTGTAAGAAGTAAATCTCTACAAATATTTTACTTCTAAGGTTTTTGATGAGTTCTCATCCATCATTTCTTTACTTCTGTTAGGTTGTTACAAAACTATGTCAGTACATGCTCTAAATGGCATGAACATTAAGGTAATTGTGTCACATAAAGAATATGTACTATCTGAAACAGTGATTATACAATTTTGTTAAGCACGTTCAAGTCGATAAGGATTTTTGTGGTTTTTTTTGATGTGTTTATATTTTGATTTGTTAAGCACTTCCTCTTTTATCTTGAGTGGATAAGCTCTTTATGTTTGGCTTCACACCACAATATTTTGTTGGTAATCTATTAAATATAAACTTATTTAATCACAACAAAGTTACATGTTTTTGTACTCTTTAATATTCTTATAACTAGTTCCTTTTTGAAATATTTCTTTTCCTCATTACATACCATGGTGAAGGTGTTTTGTTTAAGAGTGGATAGATTGATTTGTAATATGATTTTATTATATTTTTTATTAATATGTTAGTACATTATTTGGTAATGTAATTTTAGTTAACTAAATTTGGAGTTCGTTATTGGAAAAAAAACAAAACATGATTTGTTTAATCATAAATCTCAAACCATCGTTCCGTTTTTGACAAATTTAATTTTATTAAAAAGCTATTTTTATCAGAGAATTTTTTTTGTTTGTAATGCAAAATGAAAATTTAAAGTTGCCTATGATTAAAACATGAATTGCAACAAATGTTTATCACTGCCCAAAAAATGTAAACTTCATGAAACATCATAAAATTAAATTAAGTATATCTTTCAAACGACTTATCCGATTTTGATGATCTTTTCCATTTTGAAAAGATAAGAATACGCAACAACTTTTATTTTAGGTAGGTCGCAAAATTTTGATGCTTAGGCTAAAAACGCTGTTTTAAAAGGTGGACATGCTATATAAAAGCGACCTTTTGAATTGTTGTGTTAGGTAAAAACATTCATAGTTAATGACATACTTCACATTTTCATTATTCCAAAGAAGTTTTGGAAAGTTTATAAGCTATGTTACAACTCTAAATTTGAAAACATGAAATAATCTAATTTCTTCGACACTTTAATGTTGGTTGGAAAGTAGCCAAAACTAAAATGGAATGGTTATATGTGTGTGTGTGAGTTTTGATAATTGTTTGAGGTAAGCGTAGGTACACGAAGACAAATTAGATTAAATTTGGTGCATAGCTGCACATAAATTATACGAGCTCGCTTAAGAAAATTAATTAAAGTATATTTTACTTAAAAGAGCGATATATTTTGTGGAATACATGCTATGTGGCAAGATTTTGATATATAAATTGTTTTCGACCATGTTTTGATCGATGTATATCTATTTTATCGTATTGTAGTTGTTTGAAGCGCTCTTTGTACATAGGAGACTCTGCCAAAATTTATGAAAAATCCGACACTTAGAAAATTTTCAAATATGGGAAAATGGAAGTCATTAATTGAGTCTATTTAAATGGTAGCATATGATAAAAGAAGTTTGTGAAAGCCATATAAAGGATTGTTTTATGTAAGCTTATAGAAGACTATAAATACGAAGAAAGTTAGGATGTGAATTGTATGACGTCTCCTTATAAGAAATTGTGAAAATGCAATTTATGTAAGGGGAGAAGTATGCAACAATCCTAATTTCTACGTCGTAATAATAATAATTTGGTTAGAATAAACTGTTTGAATTTGATTTTTAATAACTATTATTTCTGAAAACAAAATTTTACTTAATTAAATTATATTTATACATGGTTTTGTTTTAATAAATAGAGTTAAATCAATAAATTCTTTTCGGTCATATTTTAAAATAAAAGAAATATTTTAATGAATATGATTATACAGTAAATAATTTTCAAATAATCAAAATATTTAAAAATAGATTTAATCTACGTTAATAAAATAAATAATTAAATGAAAACAAATAAGTATTGAATGGAAATAATTTGGTTAATTATTAAAACAATAAAGTGTGACTTAATTTAAATTAGTTGAAATGAATTTACAAATTAATAAAAAGATTAATTAAAAGAAAAGAAAGAATAATATTAAACAAATGGGCTAAGAAAAAAATTTAATTAGGAATTAAATTAAAATAAGGCGCAAAGCCTAATCCAAATAAGCCATTTAGACTACTGCTTTCCTTTTCTCTAGAATACCCCTCTGTTTTCTTTCTCTATTCAGGAATCGAACCCTATACAATCAGCTCTTCAGTAATGCAAAGTGCCTCATATTTCCCTCCACCTTGACCGGACCAGTCTTATGTTGGGTTTTGTATCTTCAAGTGGGCAACATTCAATCATAGGCTCAGATGTGTACATATTTCAAGACTTGTTTCTTCTTTTGGCAAAGCATATTATGACGGAGAGCAAGCTTTGCAACATAAGGCATCTCCTATATCAACCGCTTAAAAAATAATCAACCCGTGCAAGGGGGGTGATCAGAATTGATTGGTGGTCGTCATGTGTTCTAGGTGAGGCACCGATCCAATATGTGGAGGGAATTATACAATCAGCCCGCTTCATCCTTGATTGACTTCTTCCAAAGAACTAATAGCATCATATGATTGAAAGAGGAAAACTTTTTTAACGGTGATGAAAAAGTCAGAAGAGACAACAATACCAACTCATGAGTATGGATCCTTCGTAAAAATAGCAACCAACAAGAAAGTAGCAAAAAGAGCATCGATGATGGTTCTTAATTTAAATCAGGGGAGACCAATTATGCGTTATTAACCTGTGATATGAAAATCATCTATCTAGCCACTTGGGGCCGCATGCCCTACCAAAGGCCTCCTGCCATCCGATCAAGGCGAAAGGAGGAACCCGGAGATAGTGGGAAATATTATGATTCAACCAATTTAGTGATCAATCCATAAATGAGTGCCGCTACCAAAACGACGAGGTAGAACGATTGATCCATCAAGGTATACTTGAGCAATATGTGAGACAACAGGTAGAACAAAAACCCTACCTAGCCTTGCAGGCCAACGATAATAATGTGGTCATAATCAACACTAAAATATTATCAATTTGTTGTGGCCATCACGTGGTCTGAGTAGTAGGAATGCACAAGCTTGATACAAAAGGGTACTCGCCTCGAATAAGCAAATTTACTCAGTTGAGCTTAGAGCCCCAAAGGTTCCTTGGGTTGAAGAAGATGAAGCAAACATTGTCTTTTCAATCGAAGACAAGAGAGTAGTCGGCTACCCCAACCTTGATCCCATTGTCATATCAATCAACATCGCCAATGCCTAAATACATTGGGCCTTCATCGATGGGAATAACTCCATTAATGTAATTTTTAAGAATGTTTTAATCAAATGGAACTCCCATCATCCAGCCTCACATCTTATACCTTATACATCTATGAATTCAAAGGTGTCAGGATTGTTCATCTAGGCTCAACTTCACACACAGGTACCTTCAGCGAGGAACCCTACTTCGCAAAGATTCAGGTAAATTTTATAGCGGTAGATTTCCCGTTCGCTTATAGCATTTTAATTGGTAAATAGACACTTGCGGACCTGCATGTTGTCAAGGCATATCAACGGCTCAACATGAAGTTCCCTATCAGGGGAGATATAGGATGTGTCCACAATAATCAGTAGGATGATGGCTGCTACAACTTCTCCTTAGAACAAGCCAAGAAGAGAGTCCTTATGGTGCAATAAGAATCAGCGGCGCTCACCGACAGTCAACCCGAGAGAATGTGAGAGCCATTGTAACGCCCCACCCCGAGACCCACCTTAGCAAAGAGAATTAACAAGTAATTCCGTCTACTAAAGCGGAGAATAGGGCTAGTTAAGGACGACCATCTATAATTTTGTCTTAAACATCCATTGAATACGTCGATAAATGCATTATAATTTTATTTCAACTCAAGTGGATCGACATACCCAGTAAATACTTAATCCAAAACTATAGGTGGCTAACGGATCTATCAGAACAAAATACAATAACTGAATGTAAACCACATCACAGAACAGTAACCAACATCATATATATACATATACACTGATACACGTTCAGTACAATACAATATGAATACAATAGAGGTGGTACACGACCACACCATATACATCGAATCAAATGTAAAAACATCAGAGTATGCAGAAGAAATAAACTACTCAAGAGAAAGAAGAGCTGATATCCAACATCAACTTCAAGCTAAGCCCAATAGATGATACCTGAAACAACTCGGTCTGACCCGAGTGAAAACACACGGGTCAGGCTAGCTAGAACTTATCATTAGTAAAGATGGTGATAAGAGATAAGAGGAAAACCATTCCATCATTACCAATGGAATAATATAGGTCATTAAGTTATCTCTAGAGTGATACATCAATGGTTCATCATGATTGCATAGAGGGTTACAATATGTATATTAGATAGACATGGTTTATCTAATTATATATATAACCGAATGAAATGGGTGAGGATTTGGACCATAAAGTAAATCTTCATAAGATAATTAAACTTCAAGAATCCATTATAAATAAAACCATCTAATAGAAACTTCTTAATTATTATACCTCATCTCATCGATATAAATATAAATACATCTCAAAGCCATCATTAACCTCATTATAAAGGAATCTTTATAATCATTTATACCTCATATCATTGGTATAAATATAAATCTATCTTAAATCTATTATCAACACTCATCATAAAAGCATTACCATAATTTATACCTCATCTCATTGGTATAAATATATATAATGTCTCAAATCCATCTTGATAGAGCCCAGAAAGAATCCAAAACATCATATTTGAAATCACCATAAAACCATGTAAATAAATAAGTCCTTTTCTTACATACGGCTATAATAAAATATCATCATCAAATAGTGAAAACGAAACATCTAAACTTCATGGAAAACAGCACGTGCTTTACATCTTGACTAGTACTAGTAATTTGGTACCATACATCGTGATGACTTAGGGTCACATAACATCATAACATCGTGATTGACAAGTCGGAACATCTTAATGACACCCAGTCACAAATCCGAGTAAAAACATCATGGTGATTGGAGTTGAGTAATAATATTGTGAACATCGTGGTGACTCCAATCGTACTCGGTCTAGTACTAGTAACATCATGAATGTGTCTCAACTATTCGAATAGGAACCCAAAAGGCGAGAACGTATATCCCATACTATACGTTCTCCCCTAATGTTTTACTAATCGTTAGTTGGTTCCACATTACAAAACATCATAAAACATCAGAACCATCATAAAACTCACTCTGCCTCATCTCATCGGCAAGTTAATATAATACCACACTCATCTCCTCTCATCGACGAGTAATAGTTCCATCGTGACTTGTCTCATTTCATCGACAAGTAAAAATCATCATAACCATCTTAACTTCATAAATCATCATAAACATCTTAACTTTATGAATACTTCATAACTAGACTTACCTCATATCATCGGCAAATGCAATTAAATCTTATAATGGTTTCTCATAAAACATAATCCCCGAAAAGGGAAATCTCATCTCAAGACTCACCTCATCTCATCGTCAAGTAAAACAACATCTTTAAGTAGTTCTCATCGATTTTTACTCCAATAATAGGAGATCTCGAACACCTCAACTCGCCAAATATTGGCTACTTGGGTAATTCCTATAATAGGAATTGAAAATCTTAAATACTAACTCAAGATACAATACTTAAGAGATTTCGATCGTACAAGTCCGGAATTAACCGAAAAAGCAAACTCATGTGTCCCATACCATTGTTTTACTAAATCATTTAGTTCTCTTTCTCATACGTCCGAAAAGTGCAAAAACGTGTATCTTTAAATAGAAAATATATTTTTGCTAAATCGGGTTTTGAAATAAATTTCAGAAAATATTTAAGAAATCAACTTTGAAAATCTCTTTATAATTTAGAAATATTAATTGCATCATTTTTTTTTATGAAATCACTTTGTAAAATATATTTCTTATAACAATAGCTAGAATACGAACACTGTTGGAAAATAGTTTGAAAATACGTGCATATGTGCTCGGAATCACAATGAAAACATTACATAATGAATCATTAAAATTAATTAAAATCCCAATGACGGATTCGTGAAAATCCATGGTTCTATATAGTAGAAGCAACCCAAAAATAATCACAAGACGCATGGTTTATCCCTTGAATAAGGTAATAAAACACTCAAGATCTATATTAAAATTCATCATCAAAGACTTGCTCGAACAATCTAAGAAAATACACGATTCAATACCAGAGCGTATGTGATATAAAGCTCTCAGTATTTGCACTAAAATGAGCATCAAAACCGTGTTTGGAAAACATAAGAGAAAGCATCAAAAGCTGGTGCAACAATTCAAGATACACATGAATAAACATTGGTGTTTTGCCCAGGCCTGTATTTTGCTTGTTCAGTTTGCCTCTTTTAAGCACATAATTTGAGAGAACACAAAAGATAAAAGTTGTAGAAAACATCCTAACTTTCTATAACATTAAAAATTACCGAATTCCGATAAGAAATGTAAAAGTTATAGATAAAACAATTCTGAGATTTGAATTTCACAACTTCTGTCATTTTGTCTCGGGACAGCGACAAACAATCACACTTCTGGCCAAGATAACTTCGAAACTTTAGAAAAATCAAAACATAAAAGTTGATGGTGATTTTATTAGCTTGAAGTCAGAAAAAGAATCACCAAAATCCGACTTACGGATCAAAAGATACGGCCAAAAACGTTCTTAGGTCACTGATCATTGTCGCTCTCGTTTTGCTCTCGGGATAACAACAAACAATCACATTTTTGACCAAGATAACTTCGAAATTTCAGAAAACTCAAAACATAAAAGTTTTAGAACAAAATTTAAGCTTTCTGGAACATCTAAAATTATCAAAATCTGATGAAATATGATAAAGTTATGTCTAATTTAGTTTCAGCTTCAAGCACAGAGTAAATATAGACTTTGCTCTCGGGTTAGCAGTAGAAAAATCAAATTTTGACATAGTTAACCTCAAAATTAAAGAAAACTCAAAACATAAAAGTTATTGCATATGATTTTAGCTTTCCCAAACATCTAAAGTTATCAAATTTTGATCAAAAACGAGAAAGTTATGGCTGAATTTGTTTCAGCATCTAGATGGACAAAATTCAGTTTTTTAAAGAAATAAAACATCAACCAAAAATCAATATTATCAAGCTATTAGCATATATTTTTACATTTGAAGCTTTGCTTCAGCTAGGTTTGTGAGTTTATTAACTCACCTTGCTGCCATAGATGATTAAGCAATGATTTAGAGCCAAAGATTGCAATTTCTCCCAAGTATAGACCAAAGAAACCTGTAGAAACTAGTAATAGATGCATGCAAACAAAGAGAGAGGCAAATCAAAAAAAATTCACTGTAAAATAGATTTTGATATGAAGATTGGTTTTAGATTGAAGATTACCTGAGTTTAGCTCTAGAATTGACATTTAAAATCACCAATTTTCATTTCATTTGACAAATTTAAGCATAGATTGAAAGGAGAAGAAAGGGTTTCAGCCATTAACCAGCTTTGGGAATTTTGAGGAAGAAAAGAGAAAAATATACGTACTGTAATCTTTCTTTCTCATTACTCATTTCTAGTAATAGGCTAATGATAGTGGTAATGGACTTTAGCCTAAATTAATAAAAGAAGTTAACTTAAGTTAATTACTTAATCTCTTATTTCATGTTACAATGCATATTAACAAATGAAATTAACACTATTTCAAGTTTTACTTCTTTAAAACTTTTGAAACTCAATACTCATGATAATAAAAATGTTTTATACTTAAAATAAAAGATTATTTATATATTTAAAACATTTTATTATGATCTTTCTCTATTTTAAATAAAATAGCAAATTTACATCTTTAATTACAAAACTCATTGTAATTAACATTATAAATTACACAAAAATCACATTTTTGTGTAATAAAATTTTATAACCCATTTCAAATGTAATTTAATACTAAAATTATATTTTTAAATCCAATTCCATCATTATTTTAAATACATCTCATTTTAAAATTTAATTACTTCTTTTAAAAATCATTAAAAGAAGTAAATAGCAATAATTTACAAGATTATTGCATTAACTCTAAGTAAAACACATTTCCTCAATCTTTTAAATCAAACCATCTTAATAAAGTTTATAAAACTCCATTTTACTCATTTTATCCTTAAATATATTGTTTATTCCCAATAACCAATTTAAATTCCTCTTTAATTATTAATTTACACTATTAAATTATAACCGTTGTTATAATTTAATATTCTCAGGTAATCGCTAAAGTCAGGGTTGTTACAGCCACGTAACATTCCCATTCGTGCTGGGTTTTCTTGCAACATAGAAGCAGTTAGGGAAACCACATCACCCTCTACCCCTAAGTGAATGCAAAGGCCATGAAATGGGCTCTTTCATGCTAGAGGCAAGGATGGTGGCGATCATCTTTCCCCGGTTATTTTCAATAAAATAAGAGAACTCATAACAACATGGAATGAACAAGTTTAACCCTGCTTGCAAGC
This sequence comes from Allium cepa, assembly GCA_030765085.1. Lineage (NCBI taxonomy): Eukaryota > Viridiplantae > Streptophyta > Magnoliopsida > Asparagales > Amaryllidaceae > Allium > Allium cepa. The sequence goes on from CM060932.1 coordinate 931,266,132, forward strand.
ATGGGCAGCTGACCTAAAAAATCCATCCCTTAGAATTCCAACAGACTCATTTGTAAGAGCCAAGGGCAACCAAAGCTCCCAGGCTCATGCACAGATGTCCGACCCAACCGAAGAGCTTATTGGGTGAATGATCCATGCAGTAAATTGTATGATCTAGAAACAAACACGAAAGATATTTATAATGACCCACTTGACCCTCACATAGGGGATGCAAATCCATATGGTTGTCCTAGGACCCTACTTAAGACCGTGATGATATGCAATGACAACCCTGGCAAGGTCATCCAAGTCGGCATGAAGTTGCACTCGGAAGTTAAGGATGAATTGTTGGGGTTATCCCTGTTGATACTCGAAGATTTTGATCAATGACAATGTGCTTTAACAAACAAGGAAGAAATATATGTAAATGCTAAAGGAAGGTCGATGAAGACCAAACAAACTTAAAGTATGTTTTTATATATGTCTTAGTCTAGATTTATTGTTAAAATCTATCCTCAAGAAGCTTGCACGAACACTAGAAAACATTTTATAAACTTCATTATCAATTAAGTTTTCACTATGCATATTTTATAAGTTCAGTCGACTGAACAGGAACAGCCAGTCGACTGAAACTGGAACAAATTTATACACATGCACAGTTTCAGTCGACTGAATTTCCTGCACAGTCGACTGAATTTGCTCCCGAAAATTTTACTTCATATTTTCAGTTGACTGAATTCCCTGCTCAGTCGACTGAATTTAAACCTGCGAATTTTATCTGAAAAGACACCTTCTTCCTCCCAAGAGTTGCAACCATTCATCAATGGAAATGGAAGCATATCTTGTTTGCAACCTTTGACAACATATGCACCTCTTCTACAATTATATATACATGATTCTAACATCATTTAATTCACCGAATTCTCTTGCTTTAATCTTACCATTCTCTTGTTCATATTCTCTAGATATTCTCAAAGCAATCACCAATCTATTGCTTGAATCACAGTTTTTATTTATAACATTCTTTTGATTCATAGCAATTCACATTTCCTAAATCTTCACAAACACATTGCATACTCTCGAGGATAAGATTATAGGAATATTGTGCTACATTAGACTCATTAATGTTGACAAGAACACAACAAGTCGAATATTGTATTTTTGTAATTGAGTTGAAATCCTCTTCAGTAGTTGAGGCAAGAAATCCCATTCGGTTGTTCGGGTAAGTTGTAAACCTATTCCTCCGGGTGAAGTGAGGGTGTTAGTTAGTGAAATTCCTAAGTGAAGCTTAGGGACTGGACGTAGGACAAGAGGTCCAAACCAGTATAAAGTCTTGGTGTCTCTTTGAATTTACCTACTTTATCTGCCTAGACTATTTCATTATTCCATATTACACGATCCTACCACATAGCCTCTTTCAATCCCAAGGATCCTGCAACACCTTGTAAAATTTAATAAGAAATTGATTAATTAAGATAAGTCTAAAAATGGAAAATTTTAAAACGTTGGAATTTGTTCGCGAAAGTTATACAATTGTGTTCATGACGATTTTCTAATCAACTTTCTTATATAAAGTTTTGCGATGGGAGCTGAAACGAAAATGTTATTAACATTTGAATTCTTCGAATTCAAAATAATTCAAAATGAATTAAAATTTAAAAATTAAGTAATGCTAATGTTTGGAATTAAAAAACGTTAGTAAATATTTTAATATTGAAGAGAAGCTTAGGGTTTAAGCAAACATCAACATCAATTAAGAAAATAGGTAAGAAATAAAAATACTAGGGCATGTAATAAATTAACATTGGCGGCAGAAGGCCGGTCGACCGCCTAAGGAGGATCAGTCGACCGGCTAGTGAATGTCGGTTAGGGTTTCTCCTGGCCACAAACGATCCAGATTTTATTATCTTAAATCGAATCAAATCCTATGGTCCAGACGCATTCTAATCACTATAAATAAGAGGCCAGCCCCCTTATTTTTGTTCACAAAATATCTGGAATGCTAGCAAAACTCCATTAGTCTTCTTCTTTAATTCTTCGACTAAGAACCGGCCGGACTTAAAGGTAATGGATTATACACACACATACATACATATACATTTTTCCATTTCTGTCCTCCCCTAATCTCTGATTCTGAATCTAATATATATATATATATATATATATAATTGAATTGTTGTATATTTCAAAAAGAAGAAAACCTAAAGGAGAAATTAGGCGGATGTATGAATCAAATCCAAAAGAAGCATGAAAGCTATCTATAAGTGTAAATCTTATTTTTTTCACAATTAGTAACTTGTGTTGTAAAAGTTTGGATTTGTTTTATGCCTTACGGAATTTTATATACGAAAACACTAAAACCTAAAACCCTAAAATTTCCCAAAATAATATGTCAATTGTTGGATAGTTGGAATCTTAGATTATTTTATGTTAATATTATAGGATTTAGTTGGTTGTTTGCAATTTAAATAATTTACGATCTACTCAACTTCCCCTTCTAATTTCGATTGTCGCGATAAAAGTGTTCAAAAAGGAAATTATTAGGAAACATTGTGCAAAGTATGGATTTTTCCATTTGTAGTTTGCACCGTCTATTCCCGTAATTTAGACAAATATGAATCCTTTTACCACTTCAACTTTGCATATGTAAAGAGGAATAGAATATAAATGGTCTAAATTGTAAAGTTTTGTTTTCTTGAAATAGACGCGTTGACTCTATTGTATTAATATAAAATAAGTTTGGTATTATGGTTCCATTTTTGAATATATATGTTATAAGTCTATTTTGTTTAGCTATGGATATTAGCTATTTTTTAAATTATTGCATAAAACTAAGGCTTGTAGAAATATGAAAGTTTTGACATTTTAATAATTAGCATAGGAAACATTAATCTTAGAATATGAATATTTCTACATATGCTTAGGAATACTAGTTAGCCTAAAATTTACATATGTATAAATATATTAATAGCGTATAAGTGGTAACATATAATTTATATCGCGTTGAATAAATATGTTAATAAATAACATTAAACCCCTTTAGGAAGGGAGTTAAGGATAATTATGGAAATTAATCCATAATTAAAGGTGAAATAAGGAGCCTTCCTTGTATTTCCCTAAGTTGTAAATGCGGTAAGATATTATATATATATATATATATATATGTGTGTGTGTGTGTATATATATATATATGTATGTATATATATGGTAGTATGTTAGGAGAGCGAAAATATGACTAAGTTATAGGGGTGCGATGTCAGTCAAAAGCACATATAAGTCTGCCCAGCTAATCTGCCTATCAGCATTGTGACTTGGGGATTGATGTGAGACATCGCCTATAATAAGTACCCATAGTGGATGCAAGGTTAGTCCCAATCTTGTAGGGTAAGTCTGCCTAGCTAATCTTGCTACTAGCACATATTAATAGTCAGATTAATGTGAGAAGTCACTGTTTGGGTTACGGGTCATACGACGAATATCCTAGTATGGGCCTTCTTTTGGGTTAGGGTTATTAAGTGTTAGTTTTAGGTTTCGCCTCCTTTCCTCTTAAAAACTATTAAATGACCGAGATTATCTTTTAGTTCTGGTAGTGAGAAATCTATGGTAGGGGTCCTCCTAAGGGTTGAGATATTAAGTGGCTATTGTAGGGTCCGCCTCTTTCCATAAAAAGTATTAAGTGGCTTGATGAGATTTCTTATGATGTCAGTCAGGAGCACCAGGGAGTGGTCCGCCTTGGCATTAGGTATTTAATGACAGGGACTTGCCTAGGGTATGATATTAAATGGTTAGAGTCTTCCTAATCTTGATTAAAGAGGTAGTAAGTGGCTCAGATGCTTTCTCTCATATCGTTAGGGCATGATTTATAGTAGTTGTGAAGAAGAACTGAAAAAGGCTCTTGGCCTATAGTTAAAGGTATGTTATCGAGTTGGACTGGAAAAGCTTTTTGGCTTACAGTGAGGTATACTTAGTAGGATGTGTAAGACATATTACATATCTAAATGATACTGCCCAAATTCTATTATGGTAAGGCTTGAGATTTTCATTCACTGGAATTATTGTTTATGACTCTTTCCTCCTTAAAACCCACATGTTAGGGGGAAACGATGATGATGAAGAAGACAAAGGCGATGGCGAAGATTTGTGGCAGTTTACTTATTTATCTATGTTTTTGATGTATTCAGATGTACCCATGTTTCAGACATATTGATATTTTATTTTGAGATATTGTATTATGGATATATTGGGATATTGTATTTTTGTGATTTGATTGTTATGAAATGAGTACTTATTTCTGTTATTATATTTTATCTCTTCCGCTATGAGATTCTGAAAGCATAGATATATACCTCTATATATTGTTCATTATATCAATTTTACCAACTAATAACTAACTTTGAAATGGATCTAAGGTTCGATGGGCTATTTTTGGATCAAAAATTAGGCCTGTTTCGGAGAGGATGTTATAGTCCGTACACAATTAAATTTGAGAAGAGATAAAAAGTGAAGAAAATTAATAGAAAAACAATTTTTCAAATTAAACTTTATTAGAAATACCAAAAGAGTATAAAGAAAAATTCCTAAAAGTTGACAAAAAATCTCAATCTCTAAAATTAGAACATTAACCCTTTTCGTTCGCTCTAGTCAAAATGAACCTTGTACAAGACTATTTATAGTAGATGGATGTAATTCCAGTCATTGGATCAAAGATATGCAGAAATCTACGATGGAAACTCCAAAACACCCTAAAAGGACAAAAATGCCCCTGAAATCTTGAAGCCCAATCCTTAGAATTTGTCAATCCAGTCGATTGGAAGTATCGTATCACCAATCCCAAAAATATCTACCTTGATACTACATTTCTATCAATTAGAATTTTGGGGTTATATCAGCGAAAGATCGGTTACTAATACCCTAGTTAAAAATGAAAAATGAAGAGATGCTAGTATGCTGAAAAGTAAGGAGACAAGAGTTTAGAGTTGTTCAATCAAGATGATTTATGTCCACTATGAGAAGTTTTTTATTACTTGCACTTCTATTACAACATCCTAGATTACATGATAGTGATAAACTAAGATACTTGAAAACTAGTGTTTCTCAACCTTTTAAAGGGGTAACACATGGGGTATTTATATTAGTTGAAATGGATGTTGGATGGCCGAGATTGTGCTATAAATCAAGTGAAAAAGCGTGCTTGGTCGTTGATCTGGTTAAATCGATTGACGGGGATAGCTAGAAAAGCGAAAAGAATGTGTAGCCGAGGTGGACGTCAATAGGGAAAATGCACAAAGCACGTGTCCAACCTTTATCATGCATTTAATGCACATGTACTATAGTGGCATGCTGTGGGGATACGATATCCTTTTTGTCAGAATTAGGCACACCTGGCTATGCCCCTTACCATTTACGTGAAGAAAACAGAGTTGTTGAGGATCAAGTCATGGAGGATGTGCCAAACCTGCTTGAGAAGACGGGATGAACGTTTTGATATCAGTCAAAGTGGGGCTACGGAGAGCCGGGCCAAAGATGGGATGGCTGCCGAGCAGTACCGAGTCGAGCCGGCCGATTGCAGGCTTGGAGTGTTAAGTACAAGGCTGAGAGGGAGGTGCCAAACTGGATATAAGATGACAGGCGCAGGCCACTTAGGACCATTTTGAGCCGTGCCGGTCGGCACATTACTAGAAGAGATGCTTGAGTAGATGGTACGATATGGACCGGATCAGATTATACTTAGGTCTGATTTGGCTCGATGAATTAGCTGTTGAAGTTGCTACGGGGTGAGCCGTAAGGTTGTTGCCTACGGTGCTGCTTAATAGAAGGGCTGACACTCGACCTGCGTTTGTGTCGGAAATTAAGGAAGTTTGGATGACGTGTCTTTAGCTTTGGCTTTTTTGCGATGGATTGGCCTAGATCCGAGCTGACCTGACCTTGATCGGCCAAGACTAAGATACCTCCGTTGTTTATCCTTTTACTTTCAAAAAAATTAAGTAATATTTTGCTCACAGATATCGTATGCAGATTTTCAAATCACGAAGACTCAGCTGATTTGCTACTCTGCCGTGTATTTAATTTGCGTCCATTGAAAAATAAGTGGTTATTCATAACACTAGCTAACACTTTACTTCGTAGTATTTTTCCAACACTTCACTTCGTAGTATTTTTTTTTGTATTTTTTTTATTTATGGTAAGTATGCAGGCTGTCTCAATTATTTTCCCGGCCATCTCTTCCTCAGATTATTTCCCTCCTCCCTCCTCCTTTTCATTCCATTTTTTTATCTCTCAAACCAAAAGAAACCTTAATTCTGTCTCATACAAATCCCCAAATCACTCCACAGATCATATCCTCAATCACAAACTCAGGGACCAGCCTTTGGATAAAGCAGAAAAAGCATCTACTTTGGGCCTCGTCAAAATCTAGGGCGCCACTCACCAACAAGCAGCACGGCAAAAGAAAAAAGAATGAAATCACAAGAAAATGGAGTCGTCGTGGAAGATTGGAGGTATGTATCACAATTTGCACAATAGAGGTATAAGGTATTGTTATCCCGCTTTTTGGCAAAGCCGCGATACCAAAAGATCAATCAAGAACAAAAGACAGTTCGTCTCAAAGATTGGTTGTACTTCACTTTGTTATGGATATCGATGAATTTTGTCCGAGCCCGGATCAGGCTACAATTGATAAGGCATGACAAGCAAGGCCATTGGAGTCAATGTTCCAAATTTCAGGTTAATCGAAGGTCGTATGAGCGAGATATGATCGATTCGAGTCAACTAAAGAATGTCGTTCGAACCCATCCGAAGGTGGAGGAGATGCTCACTTCGAACCCATAGGATTCGAACCCATCACTGCTTGTCAAGTTTGAATCCATCAGCCACCATGTACTTCGAATCGATCAGGCATGATATTGATCACTTCGAATCGATCGGATCGAACCCATCAGATAGGCATCCCCTCAACAAAGTTCGAATCCATCGGCCTACATACGCTTCGAATCGATCGGTTTCGAACCCCAGCGCTGCTTCGTGTCGATCATCCTCGAATCCATCTTTGGGCACTACGCTTGACTTCGTACCCATAAAGAAGCATTAGTTCGAATCAATGGAGCCATCAGTGGAACGCGCTTGTGCGTATCGATCTAATTGAAGTTCGTCAGTTCGTATCCATCGGCTTCTGATCGATATGAACGAACGTGTTCCTATCGATACGAACAAGCGTGCAAAACAATTGTTATCGAATCGAACTATGCAACGTACCTCGATACAAACGAGGCGATGAACATGGATGCAAAGCGTTCAACCTGGAGAGAAGACCGGATCGACACGAAGGACGCGCGCCACGTCACTACAGAACCACGTGCATCCATCGGTTCGAACTCATGGGTTCGAAGTGATCGATTCGAACAGAACAGCCAACCAAAAATCATCAACTCGAATCGATCATATCTCCTAAACCACTGATCCAAATGCAACGTAATTTTCACAGTAGCTTCCATACAAGGTAAAGACTGCTCCTGCCAAGTTTCAGCTCGATTGGATCATTTCTTGATGGGTTCGAAATCACCTCGAATCGATGTAGATCGAGTCGAAACTTGGTGGGGTCGGTCGCGTGGGCCCACTCACGTGCCAGAAGAAGTCTCCCGAAGTTTGAACGAGATCTGGGCCTCCTACGCCTATAAATAGCACCCTGAAGCCTTCAGAAAAGGGGGATCTTTCGGAGCTTCCACCATTGAACGTCCAGACTCTGCCGGTGAATTCCATACTTCATTATCGCTGTTGTATTCAGATTTCAAAGCTATCATCAACTGTAATCCACTGTAATCGATTAATATCATCAAGTGAATCAATAAAGAGAGGACCTTCAAAGTGGACGTAGGCAAGATCGCCGAACCACTATAAATCCTGTGTTTGTGATTGTTATCTGTGAATTATCGTGATTGTTGTTGCTTAGATTGGAATTCTATATTGATTGTTGCTGATCTGTGTTGATAAACGAGTGCTTTCACGACAATTGGGTGTTTGTGGTCAATTTTGACGCAAATATTTTGGTGCTTTCACTGAGAAGCTGATTCACGAGAAGTTGAATTTGGAGACTTAGGAATTTAGATCTAAGAACCATGACAAGACAAACAAGTAAGAAACAAAGGCCAGAGAGAAGTGAACATCAAGGAAGTCAAGAGGCTCCCTCAGGAGCGAATCAAGCGTCGATCTTCATCACTAGGGACGAGATGGAGACAATGATGAAGAAACAAGAGGAGTTGATCCAGAGTTTATTTCAACAGATAGGACAACTTGGGGCACAGAATAGAGAAGCTAATGGAGTCCAAAACGGACCAGGACCGTCCGGCATAACACCTGGATTAGGAGGCGCACCCATGGAGAACGTTGATCCAATTTCGGAGAGAGAAAGAGGAGCATCTGCGCAACCTGGGAGTAGTGGAGGAGTGAACGCTCAGTCAAGAGGGCAGATCTCAGAGTTCCCTCGTGAAATCGGGGGGCAGGTTGAAAGTAATGAACGGAGATTACATCTTGGAGACAACGACAAGTTGGCAAAGATGGTTAGGCGAGCTTTGAGAGGCGGTTTGGTGAACAAAGATTTGGAGGATGTTAATAGGAGTCCTTTTACTTCGGCAATCAGGCAAGCTAGGAACCCACCGGATTTCAAGTTACCATCGTTGGACATGTATGACTGGAGAACGGACCCCACGGTCTATCTGACGAAATATATGAGAAATATGGAAGTGCTGGGGGCATCAGAGGAGGTTATGGCCCGGTGCTTTCCATTGTACTTAGCGGATATTGCGGCATTATGGTTCAGGCAACTAGAGAATGGATCCATCAGAACATGGAATGATTTAACTGAGAGATTTATGAGGCAATTCAGGGTTCACATTACAAGACCCAAGAATGTGATGACTCTGGCAACTTTAAAACAGAAGGCTGGAGAGACGTTGAGGAGCTCGATTCAATGCGGCAGCGGCATCGGTGGATCGGCCAGATCCATCCATGGTTATGATGGCAGCCGTTTCCGGAATAGCCGATGGCACGGATTTCAAAAATTCATTGACAAAAGATCCACCTATGGATCTAGGAGAATTCTATCATGAGGCGGAAAAGTTCTTGCGATTGGAAGATGCGAGTGCAGAAAGAGAAGAAGGAGATGAGCTCAATGTTTACACGGTCAAAGATGGAAATCCTCCTGAGAAAGGTACCGAAACTAGCAAGGGGAAGCGAAAGGCTGAGAGTGGCTATAACAGGTCAATGCGACCACGAAAGGAACCAAGATTTACCACATACTCAGAGCTGAACGAGAATTTAGAGCGAATCTATCAGGATACCAAAGAACAGGTCCCGTATCGCAGATCAATGCGAAGCGACCCAACTTCCAACGAAAGGAAAGCAGATAAGTATTGCATATTTCATGAACTGAACGGTCATAACACTAATGATTGCAGGCATCTGAAGGACGAGGTGGAATGGCATATCAGGGACGGTATGCTCCTTCAGTATGTGAAAAAACAGACTCCAGCAGTGGAGCCAGAGCGCCCGCCGTCTACCTCAGCTAGAGGTGGCCCTGAGTCGGGACAACGTCTGATTATCCATTGATTGGCTGAAATAACGATGAACAAGTTGTAAACCTCTTACTAATACGGTTAAAATCATTTACACATGTGAGCGATCGCGCACGATCCATAGACATGCTCTGAATGACTACCAACCACATCATAGTGAGAGTTTACACTTTGACATCCCTGCTTTGCTTTTGCTTTGATTTTGATTTGAACATTTAGATTCTGTTTGTATGGACATTTCTGTTGTGAGATTCGTATAATCATTGCTTTGATATTTGCAATTCCATGAAAGAATTTATCTTCATGACCGTTGGATCGCGAACGGTCCACGAGCACCTTCTGTATGGCGATGAATCGCCAGAGTCTTTGATTCAGAAGTTCCCCCGAACATGAACTCCGACATCGATAATACTAAGTCCCCCCCGGGCACACGATCGCGGACGATCACAAATCGCCTTGAACGACATCCGACCGCGAACGGTCACGATTCACTCATATGACAGTTGATCGCGAACGATCACAATCCACCTCGAACGGCACCGACCGCGAACGGTCATGATTAACTTATTATGAAATCCGACCTCGAACGGTCACCATTCGCCTTGAACGGCACTTGATCGCGAACGATCACTATCGACCGCGAACGGTCCCATTCAATCTTTTGCCATGAACGGCATCGACCGCGAACGGTCCTATTCCATCCTTTGCCGCGAACGGTGCAGACCGCGAACGGTCCCGATTCACCTCAAGTGGCATACGATCCCGAACGATCGACGCATGGATTTATATGCTTGACCGCGCACGATCGCACTTCACCTCGGATGACTCGATCACGAACGATCGTCATTTGAGGACATATGAAACTATCAAGTTCTTTACAGGTTGGTGATAGGATATGAACATCCAACTCAAGGCATTGCAAAACACACCTTCCTACCGCAAGGCATGTTTTGGGGGGCAAATGTTATCCCGCTTTTTGGCAAAGCCGCGATACCAAAAGATCGATCAAGAACAAAAGACAGTTCGTCTCAGAGATTGGTTGTACTTCACTTCGTTATGGATATCGATGAATTTTGTCCGAGCCCGGATCAGGCTACAATTGATAAGGCATGACAAGCAAGGCCATTGAGTCAATGTTCCAAATTTCAGGTTAATCGAAGGTCGTATGAGCGAGATATGATCGATTCGAGTCAACTAAAGAATGTCGTTCGAACCCATCCGAAGGTGGAGGAGATGCTCACTTCGAACCCATAGGATTCGAACCCATCACTGCTTGTCAAGTTCAAATCCATTAGCCACCATGTACTTCGAATCGATCGAGTTCGAATCGATCAGGCATGATATTGATCACTTCGAATCGGTCGGATCGAACCCATCAGATAGGCATCCCCTCAACAAAGTTCGAATCCATCGGCCTACATACGCTTCGAATCGATCGGTTTCGAACCCCAGCGCTGCTTCGTGTCGATCATCCTCAAATCCATCTTTGGGCACTACGCTTGACTTCGTATCCATAAAGAAGCATTAGTTCGAATCAATGGAGCCATCAATGGAACGCGCTTGTGCGTATCGATCTAATTGAAGTTCGTCAGTTCGTATCCATCGGCTTCTGATCGATACGAACGAACGTGTTCCTATCGATACGAACAAGCGTGCAAAACAATTGTTATCGAATCGAACTATGCAACGTACCTCGATACAAACGAGGCGATGAACATGGATGCGAAGCGTTCAACCCGGAGAGAAGACCGGATCAACACGAAGGACGCGCGCCACGTCACTACAGAACCACGTGCATCCATCGGTTCGAACTCATGGGTTCGAAGTGATCGATTCGAACAGAACAGCCAACCAAAAATCATCAACTCGAATCGATCATATTTCCTAAACCACTGATCCAAATGCAACGAAATTTTCACAGTAGCTTCCATACAAGGTATGCTCCTGCCAAGTTTCAGCTCGATTGGATCATTTCTTGATGGGTTCGAAATCACTTCGAATCGATGTCAGATCGAGTCGAAACTTGGTGGGGTCGGTCGCGTGGGCCCACTCACGTGCCAGAAGAAGTCTCCCGAAGTTTGAGCGAGATCTGGGTCTCTTACGCCTATAAATAGCACCCTGAAGCCTTCAGAAAAGGGGATCTTTCGGAGCTTCCACCATTGAACGTTCAGACTCTGCTGGATTGAATTCCATACTTCATTATCGTTGTTGTATTCAGATTTCAAAGCTATCATCAACTGTAATCCACTGTAATCGATTAATATCATCAAGTGAATCAATAAAGAGAGAACCTTCAAAGTGGACGTAGGCAAGATCGCCGAACCACTATAAATCCTGTGCTTGTGATTGTTATCTGTGAATTATCGTGATTGTTGTTGCTTAGATTGGAATTCTATATTGATTGTTGCTGATCTGTGTGGATAAACGGGTGCTTTCACGACAATTGGGTGTTTGTGGTCAATTTTGACGCAAACTGGTATCTCACAGCAAAAGAATGGATGTGCTGGTTGTTAAGGTTCATTTCTTACCCTAACCTCTAACCCTAAATTCGGTTTACTCGACTACCAAAAAAATTCATTCGATTTTATCAAAAAGAGAATTAGACCCTCGCGTCGACGACCCTTGCCTGACCTTGGATGACCTTCACCTCACCCCCGATGACGCTCGGCTCACCTTTAAACATTAGCGTCACCCTCAGATCATTCACCATAAAGATGGACCCCACCAGGTTCCCCTTCTTTTGTTCAATTTTCCAAAGATTTATTCTTTCTATTAACGTAAATTTGGATTTTGACTTGATAGTTGATTGTTTATAGTCACCTTGTTGGTGCAGTGTGGATAAAGGGAATTTAGGAGTGCCACTGTTGACAGGGCATGGGCGTTATTTTCATAGTTTTAGGACAAACACTTACTGGCTTAACTTTATGGAGATGCCATCTAGGATTAAGGTCAGTTTCTGTTGATATATTTTTGTGTTTGGTTCTAAAATGTGGTGTTTTGATCTGTTTCGGTTTCCTTGCATAAGTCCACTTTACTGCCCTTTTATTCTAGAGGTGTGTAATACTTAAAACCTCTAAATCAAGAGAACACTTGATATGTCAGCCATAATGTAATACTATGACACTCTTCAAATGATTATTTTTCCTAGAATACTTCTATTATGTTGTCTGATATTTTTATATCCATTATAACTCCTATGTTCCCTTGTTTTTGCAGGGATAATCCTATATGGATTGCTCAAGTATATAAAAGAACGACGAGCTAAGTTCAACATGGTAATGGTAAACATTTTTTGCGTTTTGGTTTATAAATATATTCCGATTCATGTACCTTGTCATTATATAAAATGTCCATCTGGTTTATGCTCCAATTAGAGTGGCAGTGCAACTTAACAATTATAAACTTCACCGCTTAAACCATATTGTTTCAATCATGCTGTAAGGTTCTGGCCGGAACCACGAGATTTCGACCATCTCGGATCGGTCCCGACCGGAAATGAAACGAGATTAGGGCAAAATCCTGTCCCGTTATTAAAAAAAATCGAGCAATTCAAGCATAAAAAATTGTCGATAAAAACATCGATCAAAAACATAGCCTACCGCATCCAGCTTCAGCAAATAGCTTCCAAATTTGAGCATCGCCGAGGAGCAGTTGAGCAAATTCGAGCATCTTGAGGAGCTTCGACTAAATTCGACCAGAGGAGCTTCGACCAAATTCGTTGCAGAGGAGCTTCGACCAAATTCAAACATTAGTAATTTTTTTTTTTGCTTTTCACCTTTTGTTTTAGTTTGATATGTTGCCTTTTTTGTTTCGTATCAACGAGGCAATAAAAGGAGAATTAGAGTTAAGTAATAAAGTGGGCCGAATAATTTCTAGTGGAACTTGATTTATCATTGAACATTGAACTTGTTGGACTTGTATTGGGCTTGGGCTTAGCATTGAACTTTTAACTTGTATTGGATTTGAACTTGACATTGAATTAGTTTAGTATGTTATATTATTATCTATTTATAGACTATATTTGTACATGGATTTGCAACGTTTATCATTATTTTTGCAAAAAATATAGAAATCTGATATCAGGACCGTAACCGAAACAAAAACCAAAACGTCCGAAACGTCCGAAATTGATCGAAACCAATAAAATTTCAAATGACTGAAACCGAGTTCTCGAACCTTGGTTTCAATATTTTTCCTTTTTACACATAGGTAAGTCATTGTCGACATACGGTGCTATTATAAGAATTGGGTTTCTCCTGAAGAAATTAACAGGTTTCAAGTCGATACTGGAGGACACAGTTGGCATTATAGGACAATCTTTTTGACAAGGGATATGGTGAAACCATAATGTGTATCATAGAACAATGTCCTCACTCTCTATTCTTCAGTCCTTGCTGTTAGAAAATAATACATTAGAGAGATGAATTTCATCTAACAAAAATTTACTTTCTTTTTTGTTTACATCGTCTTGCAGCATGACCTTATCAAACACATGCATTGAAATTCTAGTTCGATAGCTAGAAATCAGATTACAGTATGATATGAAAAGTTATTTCAAACTCAAGATTTGGGTGAAAATATTTTTTGGTTGCGACAACTAACGAACATGATACTTTCAAAAAATATAATTACATATTTACAAATTAAAGCTACATATTACCCTATTTTCCAAGTGTAATATGCATACGTGTATGTTTATATGTATATAATATAATTTTTGATAAAACGATTGGAATGCTAGTGGTTTTACAAATTCAGCCTATCCATATAACAAGTTCCTTGCATAAGAAATAAAAATATATAACCAACCACCTAACATATATAGTTAGTCAAGCTCTAAAACTTGGTAGCAAGCATATAACATAAAATTTAGCATATCCTTATAACTTGTTGATTATTATTATTTTTGTTCCAGGATCTATTCCTCTTGGAAGTAAGCCTAAAACTTGGTGAATCAAGCTTTTAACCTTCTTTTTCTGTTATCGTTTTTTGATATTGTTTTCCTTCCATGCCAGAATTCACCTGTCGCCGATTATTATTCCTTTTGCACATGTATAGTTCCCAACTGCTATGCAGTTCAATTTGATCAACATAACTGTATTTGTGAAGAAGAGTCTTGTTATTCCATTTGTACTTGCTAAAAAATCTGTTTAGACTTTTATGTGTCATCATATGACAGTTTGCATCTACTAAAAGCATAAATTGTATCCTTAGTTGTCTCCGTCTAAGTCAAGTTAATAGATGCCTATTTAGTGATAAAGTTAAATATGTGAAACTATAGATCTTGTCGGTGTTAGTGGTTCCATCTCTATAAAATTCAACTTTTTTGTTGGTTAGGTAGAACTATATGAACACCTCTTCTTTTTTTTATTTGGGTGGGTGTTGGCAAAAGTATATTAGGTAGAACTTGTTTGACTTTCTTTATATTTATATTGAATTCCTGGATGGTAATATAGCATGACATGTGACAACAACCGTTTCAAATCTCCCTTGGCAAGCTGTTGCTATCATATAATTGTTAATTGCCACTATGTAACCTTTTTATTATGATGTGTTTGTCCATGCTAGAACTTTTCGCTGTAAATGCTTTAATAGTGTTTTTATTTCCCTAGTCTATTTAAATATGATCATACCGGTATGTTTCTATACATCGTTTTGAATGTCAAAGCCAAAGAAATAGCTCCTTTATTTCATACAAGTGGTCAGATGAGTAAGATTTTATAGTATAGTTGGCTTCGTCGTCTTTGTTGAACTGCCATGAGATACAAGCTTTAACAAAAATAAATGACGACCTGCTGCCCAAAAACCTCAAAAGTAAACAATGAAATACCAAATACTAAACTAGGTGTTAACAACTTAGCATTGCATGTGAAAGTTTAGTTGCACGACTTACTGCGAAAGGGAGACCAGATGTAGATGTGGACCTAGAATTTGTTGTTAGAACTTAGAACTAAAAGTATAATATGATAACAAGGAACTAAAATTGGATTGAAAATTCTTGTTGCGTCTCCCTTACCAACTTTGGCCTGTTTGGATCTGAGAAGCAAAGATGTTTCTTTTTTTTGGTTGTAGTACCATAAAATGCATTACCCTATTATCCATGCATTAATTACCTCATTTTTTCTTCTTTATGGATTTTCATGATTATCCTAAAGATGTGTTTCTAGGTGTATTGGGTTTAAATGAGTGTGTAAAACATTTTCTACTAAGAGGATTATTGCATTCTTTTATGTATTTTGATTAAGATTATTTACCTATTTAGTAGTAGAAGCTTGGCAAGGTTATATAAAAAAAGAGATTGGATTTGGTCATATAAATGAAGCAAGATCCATTTACAAGAGATGATATACAATGAGATTATCTGGAGCAGGTTCTGAGGTAAACACTCAGTAGCATGTGCCACCTGAGTGATGTTACATGCCTCTTTGTTTACACTTTTGAAAGCTCATAATCTTAGTAATTTTTATGCCTAATGTGCATAAGCATTATCTTTGTTGCATTTCGGTGCATGTTTTTCTTTGAATAATTTTACTGAGGATATTTCAGTCTCTTATTTGCTACTGCACACCCTGTTATCAATTCCAAATCCATTTTTTTCTGATGAAATGATAACATTCTATGTCAAGGCCCTTTATTTTTGTGTAGTCCATGTTCTGATGTTGACATATTTCTTGGAGAAATACTATACCTAGTAGGAAAGTAAATCAATGAAGTTGTGTGTATCATGTTGTAGTTATTTCTACATGGTCTATATATGTAATCTATGTATCTGATCTCTAATTATCATCTTGCATTAATTGCAATTATAGACTATACATTATCAAAATTTCTATGCTCCTTTATTTTCCTTTTTTCCTTCTAGAATTTTAGTTTCATAGACTTGATTCAATTGTTATGTTCATTTACTGAAGAGTTAATTTATATCAGGAGATTGTCATTCATGGCTATATTTTGAGTGGGAATATGGTATGCTAGAAGATTATGATTTGCTGTGAAGAAGGTTTGTATTTTTCAAGTAATTGTACTTTTCTCTCTTAGTATATTAAATGCGGTCTAGAGCATCATAGATTTTCCGATTGCTTCGGTATTGCTGCATATTTTTATTATATGAATTATCTGATTTAGTTGTGGCGTTGGCAGTTTTTGGTTCAATGGAAAACGATATAGGCTTGCCGCCAATGATTTAGTTGTCGACTTCCTTAGTTCTGCTTGGGTACTTCACCAATTTAATGAGAATAACTAACTAATGACATGCCTTACGCATGGACTGTTAGTTATTCTAGCCTATGAACACATTCTTATGCATGTGTGACTTCATAATGCTTTATCATTTGCTCCGGTAGATTTGGTTGCATTTGCACAAATAAGTTACTTAACATGGGGATGGAACCACAAAATATTATGAGAACTTCAGCATGTCACATGCTCACCGTACGTTGAATTTTTGTTGCACATCTATTCAATATTTTGTTGCACAACAATGCCTACACAGGCTTTTAACCGAAGGACCCAAAAATATTTTGTTGCACATCAATTCCTAATAGTTTTTTAACCAAAAGGCCCCAAAATCTATTTTGTTGCGTTTTTTAACCATATCAAAGATGTCACCAGATCATCATATATCGAACTTATTTTGTGCTTCTATTCAATGTTTCGTTGCTCAGCAATGCCTAACACATTTTTTCTAGCCATATTTAAGAACCCAAGACCCAAAAATTAAGGTGGCTTTTGGTTTAAAAACGAATTTCGTATTTTCTGTTTTCAATATGTATCTCAAATATGAGAAAAATGGAGGAACGACGGAAGGGATGAACAAACAACGGATGAGAGGACGAAGGCGGTAGAGGAACGATGGAAGAATGTATTGTTTCACGTGATTGTATTATTTTTCAAAATGCGAAAAATAAAAAAAAGTTGTTTTCTATTTTGTATGTCAACTTCATTTTTTAAATTGGTCGTTTTCGACAATATAAACGCGTCGTGTGCATTTTTGTATGGACGAAAACTCAAAACTAAAAATAACAAACCAAACACTATCTAAGTATGGGCCTTCAACTTTTGTGTATATGGTGTGGGACGCTGGTGGAACGTAGCCTGCTATATGGTGAACGGGCTGAAGGATATCGATCTTGGATGAATGATTTACAACTTTTCAAAGATCATTCATGACTCAAACTTGAGTAAATTGATATCAAACTTGTGTCCAAGCCGGTCATAAATCTTATAAATTAGGACATCATCATCAATATTCTGAATTCTGAATGATAATAATAATAAATTATAAAGTAGTAGCCAAGCCAACTAAGTTTTATAAAAATTAACCAAGTTTATACTAATGATAAAAAATTAATTATAAATTTTATAAAAATTAACTAAATTTATACAATAATAATGATAATAATAATAATAATAAATTAACTAATATTATATTATAATAATAATACTAATAATAACAAAACAACAACAATCATAATAGTAAAAATAATAACAATAAAAACTAGGTTTACAAAAGAATAACTAACTTCCATAAGAATTGACCAAGTTTAGAATAATAAAAGAATTATAAAGTATTAACTAAGTTAACTAAGTTTATAATAATAATTCTTATTATAAATTTAACTATAAGTTTTATAAAAATTAACTAAGTTTATAATAATAATAATACTAATATATATAAAATTAATAAATTATAAAATATTAACCAAGTTTACTGGTTTTTTAAAAATTAGCTAAATTTATTTATATATAATAATAGTAATAAATTTACTAACTTTATAATAATAATACTAATAATAATATTATTAACAACAATAATTATTATTGTAATAATAATAAAAAAACTAAATTATAAAAATTAACTAAGTTTCATAACACTTAACCAAGTGTATAATAATAATAATAGTATAAATTATAAAATATTAACCAAGCTAACTAAGTTTTATAAAAATTAACCAGGTTTATAATAATGATAATAATAAATTAACTATAAGTTTTATGAAAATTAGCTAACTTTTTAATAATGATGATGATGATGATGATGATGATGATAAACTATAAGTTTTATAAAAATTAACTAACTTTGTAATAATAATAATAATAATATATACCACAAATAATGATAAATTATAAAATATTAACCAAGTTAACTAAGTTTTACTAAAATTAACTAAATTTATATAATAATAATAATAATAATAATAATAATAATAATAATAATAATAATAATAATAAACTAAGTTTACAAAAATTAACTTAGTTATTTAAGTTTTATAAAATTAACTAAGTTTATAATAATAATAATAATAATAATAATAATAATAATAATAATAATAAATTATGAAATACTAATCGAGTTTATTTCAATTAAGTCTCCACATTTGCAGTTTTATTCGCCGTAGATAATTTATTTTCGAAGTTTATTCATATTCATATTTGTATTCATTTTTGATGTAGATATTCATTTCATTTGCAGGTGTGAGAAAGATAGATTTGGGATATTTCTTCTTTTTAATGCAAACAACTAGCTACTTGTTTTTGGTGAAACATTGGCTATTACCTTTTGGTTTGTGCTTAAAACATATACAATGGAATATCATCGGGTTAAAACTGTAGGATATTATGTGTATGAATATTTGATTGTGTTTAATACAATGCATTACATCTTTATGTTAATTATTTTATATGATTATCGCATTATTGAATGGTTTTATTTTTAGAATATTCTTAATGCAGCGTTTTGATATGATATTAACCATTGCAATTTGTAGGGATGCAGCAGGTTTTAAGATGTAGAAAAATAAATCGTGGCGCTTATAAAACACCAATGAAATCTTACAATAACTTATAAAACACGTTATCGAATGCACAACTTCTATAGCTGTTTTTTTGTTTATAAATAGTCTAATATCTACCATAACTTGTCAATATACAACGTTAAAGTGCAATTGTTAGATTTTATAGGGTTTTCTGGGGTATACAAGTACAAAGCTATAAAAAAACTTGCAATAGCGAATGAACAGCGCTATTGGAAGTAAACTAATTATAGCGCTTTTTTATATGTAAATAGTCCAATATCTATTATATCGTGTCGATATACAACTTTTATTAAACCGCTATCAAATGCTATTATAGAGATTTTTATGCATCGTCGTAGATTGTTTTTTTGTAGTGGCCACACGTGGCTGTGCTATTGGCTGAGACAGTTGTGCTTCTCAAGATGTGGCGAAGACGTGTCACGTCTCCTATGTGCATGGTGTGACACAACATTTGATTGCATCTAAACGATTGAGATCCTTTTTTCCTTTTCGAATACAACAGCTCTGATTGAAGGGGTAGGTATATAAATACCTCTCCTCCATCATCCTGAACCCACAAAATTTTTGCCTTGTAAATTGCTTAAAAGCTTCAAATTTTCCATGATTCTCTACTGGTAAAAGCAGCTAACTGCGTCTTCCCCTTTCTCTCCAAATGCCTTTGAATGTTCTTCAAACTTTCCTTTTGTTGTAAAAAAGGTCTCCTAGTGATGCTGTTTTGAACGTTGATCTTCGTCTTGGACTACCATTCCGAACAGTGTTTTGAAAGGGATCTTGCCTTGTTGCTTGATCTGGGCCCATCCTTTGGTCATCTTTTTGACGTCGATCGACCATTACTGTTGTGCCAATGATTCTGTTGATGCTAGTGGACTTCCTTGCCATCTTGCTTCGACAGTACCAGATCTAGGTCGGCTTGGTCGATTTAATGCCTTATTGGAAAGAGTAGAGGCTATCGTCTCCGCCTCTAATGTCACAGCTAAAGTCTTTGGTGGCTCTTTTGCGTCATCAACAAGTAGCTTTTCGAATCTCTGTGAGATTCGAGGTGGAAAGCTGCAAGGGCGGTGGCGCACCCTTACTTCCACGTTAAAATACTGACCGAGTGGAGCTAAGAGATCGGGTCGACATGCTTCATCTGCTCATTTGAAGCTGGATCTTCTAGGGCGTTCCATGGTAGGAGCCTCTTCCTCCTTTTCTTCTTTTTAACTAGTTAATAATAAAAAAAATCTTTGCATGCCTAGCGTAGCGTGCACTGTGTCTAACAGAAAAAACATATATTTTTCTATGAACTTTGACTAATAACTTTGTTACTCTATCTTTTCTTGTTTGTCTGTGTATGACTTGTAAAGTAGCATATTCCGAGTAGCTAGCGTAGTCTTGCATTATTTGCAAAAATGTTTTCTTTTCTAAGATAAATAGCAATGCAGGTTTATGAGACAGGTTGAGTCCGACTATTCATGCGAACCATGTGCCAATCGGATGTAGAGCGTCGGGTGGCACCGACATGAGTAGGAGTGTATGTCAGCTCATGAATTCTCCTAGGTGACGGGCAGTCATATACAGAGTGTCAGATGGATCCAGCTCAAACCAGAGCACATGAGGATTTTCCTAGGTGACACATCGCCAGTCGTATGGTGACTGCAGACCCCAACATGAACCGAGGCGCACGCCTGGCTCAAGCAATCTATCAGTGTTATATGATGATGAGATGAGCGATGAGTGTCGACCATTCACAAGAACATAAGGGAACTTGTTATCAAAAATGAGAATTTATCTATGGTGATGGGATGTGCTTGCAAGCTAGCTTTGAGAAGAATGCTAACCTTAATCCCGACCATCTTCAGATATGCAGACGAACGTATGGTTGCAGCAAACATGGTTGAAGGCAATTACAGGAACCTATGGGTGAGGGTGGGCCTAAATGAGGAGAAAGAAGAACGTGGGAGCTGTTTGGTGACCTACTGATTGAGTAGGTTGCCCGTTGGTGGGCCTCAACCCTATAGGACAATTTTTCGTGTCCTTGCTGCCCAATGCCTATAGGAAGCATGGTCTGGACATTAACTCGAATGCCAAATGGCTTTGGGATTTTCCAAGGAGACATGAGGCATGTAGCGATGATCATTAGGTAAGTTGCCTTGCCTCCCTGTCTTTCTACGAATGCTGACCGACTCGGGTGTTTCTATGAGGGGAGCATTCCTAGGTGGAAATAAGAGCATGGCCCTCCCTTGGTGTAAGAGATGACACTAACACTACTCGCACTAGAATGACTACCGTCACATAGTGAAGGTCGGGAAGCGATAGAATTTGCTAAGCGGTTGATGTGATCCTCATGTAGAATACATGCATAATTACATGACTTGGTTGATAATATTAGTGATTTGAAGAAGCGAAAGAGCATGCATCATAGCTGCACATGATACAAAGCCATGGCTTATGGTCCCAATGTTCAAAGGTATTTGTTCATTAACTGGAGGAGGTGGTGTAATACATTTCTTCATTGTTACTACCTATTGATTAGAGATTCGGACCATCCTTCTAGCATCAAAATATTGACTAGAATTTTAGTTAACCTCGAAAGTGTGTTTGAGGGGTAACATTAGTAAAAGTTTGATTACTAATACACTAGTTAAAAATGAAAAATGAAGAGATGCTAGTTTACTAAAAAGTAAAGAGACAAGATTTTAGAGTGGTTCAACCAAAGATGATCTACGTCCAATATGAGAAGTTTCTTATTACTTGCTTTTCCAATTACAACGACATAAATTACAAGATAGCGATAATAATAATATATTAGAAAGTAGACTTTTTCAACCCGTTTGAAGGGGCAATACATAGGGTATTTATAATAGTTGAAATGGATGCTGGATGGCTAAGATTGCGCTATGAATTATGTGGAAAGTGTGCCTAGCCATTGATCTGATCGAATGGATGATGGAAGACGGTTGGAGAAGTGAAAAGAATGTGCAAATGAGATGAGTGCCAACAGGGAAACCATACAAGGCCAATGTCCTGCCTTTACTACACATTTAATGCATATGTACTGTGGTGGCATGCTGTTGGGGGTAAGACAGGCTTTTTATCAGAAAGAAGCATGGTTGGTTATGCCCCTTACCGTTTATTTTTGCATGCTGATGTGACAAAGATTGACGAGCTGTCTAGTGGAATGCTGAAGACATGAAGAAAACAGAGTTGCCGAGGACCCAGCAATGGAGGATGTGCCAAGTCGGGCATGAGACGACGAGATGGACGTCTTGAAATCGGTCGAAGGGGTGTTGCGGAGAAGCCAATCAATGATGGGCTAGCCGTCGAGGCCGTACCAACTCGAACCGATCGGCCGTAGGCCTAGAGTGTTAAGAACGTGATTGAGAGGGAGGTATTGGACTAGATGTGAGATGATAGGCGTGGGCTTTTTAGGACCGGTTTTGAGCTAGGCCCGTCGGCACATAGCTGAGAGACATGCCGAGTAGGCAGGTTTATTTGGAGCCATGTTAAGTGTGGACTAACAAGAGAGAGTCGGTCATAACTAGACAGACCTGTGTGGACTAGGTCGGGTTATGCTTAGGCCTGACTTGGCTTGACGAATTTGCTAGCCACTACAGGGTCAATCGAAAGGTTGTTGGCTGATGTGCTACTTAGTAGAGGGGCTGACATGGACTTAGCTTGGGTTTAGGCCGAAAACTGAGGAAGTCTGGCCGGCTTGTCTCTAGCCTTGGCTATTTTGCAGTGGATTGGCCTAGGTCCGAGCTGACCTGATCCGGACCGAGCTAAGCTAAAAATCCTTGATTGTTTCTTTTTTAATTACGAAAACATCGAGTAACAATTTCCATACAAGCCGTCCACACTCCACCTACAACACCATACTTCAAATAATTTCCAATATCACTGTGGACTTAAATGTCTCTATTCCAAAATAACCTTAACCAACCTCCAAACCAGCTGCTTATGCATGCATGTAATTGAACATGCACATGATTAATGAATTAGAAATGCCCGTAATACCATAAAGGCCTTTAAGTGGAGTTTGCGGCTTTCAGTTGTTGGTTTTACCTTGGTTCAAATAAATTTGCCTCTCCGACTCCAATTTGATAGCTCCCTTCATTCTCCACCATTTTCCTAGTACTTTATATATATATATTATTGCTTTTCCATTTTCACGTAGGACTTCTCTATTATCCTTTCAAACCCTTGTGACTTCACCTCAAGTTGAAAAATCATAACTTTTTCTTCCAACTATCTCACGAAACAAGATTCTTCTTAATTTCTGGGATATGCCATACATCTGTAAGCTTCACCACCATTCCATCATATATCTTCGACCTAACTGAACCTCTGCATTTGCAAAACACCACCATCAACATATTCCATCTTATCATTTTATTCTTCATAATTAATAAACGCTTCCTTTTGATGGCGTACATGGAAAAAAGTGTTTGAATCAAGCACCCAATCTTTGCTTTTTTCCTTTACCTACGCTTAAGACATTATCATCAAATTCCTCATCAAAATGCACCTCACCATCTCTGTTATCATTTTGTTCCTTTGGTCTTCTTCCAATGCTTTCATCCTCTCTTTAAGCTTATTGCAAGATTTCAGACGTTGACTTGATTTTTCACAGTAACAGTGGATGAAATCTCTTTCCGTTGTTGATATATTGATCATCCTTTCATATTTCGATGGTTACTACTTCTTGTTAGATGCACCTCTTTATTAACATTTTCTTACATTAGGTTCATTCTCTACATCTCCTCATTAACAAAGCCACTAACCATCGATCCAATTATAAAAACTTCATCCGAATTTGAGTTGTTTAATGTGAACACAAATGTTTCCCAATTATCCGACAATAAACTCATCAAAATGCAGGCTCATGTCTCATTATCCACCTTGTAACTCACGACCATCAGTTGATTCACAATTGCTTGAAAATCATTAAGACGCTCACCAATTGAGCTACCTGCATTAAGCTTTAGATTTACCAATCTACTCATAGGAAGAGTCTTGTTTGTTGCTAAGTTCTTCGCGTAAATCCCTTTTAATTTCATTCGAATTGCATAAGCAAATGTTTCATTAGCAACAATATGAAACACCTTATTCTCCAAATAGCATTGAATAGCCGTCGCAACTTCTTACCTAAAGTTTCCCATTTTATTTCTATTATACCACTAGGACTCTCCCATTTGTTTTCAATGGTTGGTGAAGATCATTAATATATAGAAAATCCTCTATCTTCATCTTCCATAATCTCCAAAATTTTCCATTAAGTTCTTTCAATGCTTATCTTTACCATAATCAAACTCTCTATAGAAAAATTTATGCAGTAAACTTTAATACCAATTATTAGGGTTATCCTAAAGATCCATACATAATTAGATTAGAGAAGAGATAAGAATTAAAGAAAAATAATAGATAAACGATTCTTCCCAACAAAATTTATTAGAATCATCAAAAGAGTACAAAGAAAAATCCTAGAAGTTGAGAAGAACTCTCAATCCGCGGAATTAGAACAATAATCATTCTTTTTCTCTTTAACCACAACAAACCCTATATAAGCATATTTACAATAACCTGGTATAATTTCAGCCAGTAGATCAAAGATATGCAGAAATATATGGTGGAAACTCCAGACATCCTAAAAAGATGAAAATGCTTCCAAAATCTCAAAGCCTAATTCTCCAAAATTAATCAATCTAGTCGACTGGAAATATCATATCCCCAATCCTAATATAAGCTAGACATTTCTTAAAAAAGCAAGGATGTATTCACCCAGGGGCATGCTGACATGACCGGCATAGATCCCTACATATTTTTTCATTTCCCTCAATATCGACCCTAAGGCTCACCCGATCTATCAATAGAGAAGACCTCTCAACCCGAAGAGATATAAAGCATTAAAAGAGGAAGTAGAAAATCTCCTCGGCAACCTCTTCATTCGAGAGTTTGAGTTCGTAATGTGGGTAGCTAACTTAATGCTAATTACCGAGCGGAGCTTGAAGAACGTGCATCGACTTCTCCAACCCGAACAAAGCCTGCCTTAAGGACAACTTCCCTTTATCGCGCATTGATCAACTTGTATATGCAACTAATGAGTATGAGCTTCTTACCTTTATAGACATTTATTTGGGGTACAACAAAATAGCCATACAAGATCCAGATCAAGAGCATGCACAATTTATCACAAACATAGGGCTCTACTGCTTCATAGCAATGCTGTATGGGATTCTAATGCGGGCAAAACATATCAGTGGCTCATCATAGGATGTTTGCTGAGCAGATTGGCAGATCAATGGAAGTGTACGTGGATGACATATTGGTTAAGTCAGAGATGGCCAAGGGGGTTATACAGAATTTGGCTGAACTTTTGGCATTCTCTGCCAATATAACATGAAGCCAAATCCTTAGAAATGCTTGTTCGAATCCGCTCTAGGAAATTCCTTTGGTATGTTGTCAGTGCAATGGGAGTTTAAGTCAACCCTAACAAGATTCAAGCAATTTAGGACATGTAGACCCCCGCACAGCTAAGCAAGTACAAATTTTGAATGGGAAGGTCGTTGCACTTAGCCACTCTATGTCCCAAGCAACTGATAGACATGTTCCATTATTTAACCTTATCAAGAAATGAAAGTCATTCACATGGATCGATTAGTGAACTAAAGCATTTGAAGAATTGAAGCAACACTTGGCCATACCCCCATCCTCTTCAAGTTTGTGGATATGAATGATCTCCATCTATATCTTTCAGTCACTGAGCACACGATTAGTGTTGCCTTGGTATGAGATGAAGAAAAGGTTCAGCGGCCGATATATTATGTCAGCAAAAGGTTATCAGGCCCATAAACAAGATACTCAAAGTTGAAAAGGCTAGCTTTCTACCTGCTAATGGAGATCCATGAACTCCATCCGTATTTCCAGGTGCACTCGGTAAAAGTACTCACTAACCAAACCATAAAATAAGTGTTAAGCTGGCCATATAAAGAAAGCCTCCTCTGGAAATGCTCCGTTGAGCTTAGGTAACATCACATCACCTTCCATCGCCACACATACATTAAAGGCCAAGTTGTGGCCGACTTATCAAAAAATGTTCGAGCTCGGACAACGAAAAGGTGGAAACAATCACTAATTAACACTTATGACAATTATATGTTGATAGAGTGCCCAACAGAAAATTGGCAGGAGCCAGTATGATCGTCCTCACCCTTGGGGGAAATGTTCTTTGTTTTGCTGCCCATTTTAACTTTAAAGGAATTAATAACGAAGCTAAATATGAGCCATCCTGGCCAGCCTCAGGATGGTAAGAGAACTAAAGATTGAATTAATCCGTGTGTTCAATGATTCATTGTTGGTTATCAATCAAATCAATGAGCACTTTTAATTAAAGGAAAAAACACTAGCTTTACCTGTCGTGGTATCGATTCATTTGGCCATGATGCCACCTGTCCCTAGATAGCAGGACGGGGAACTAATGCCAAGATGGGAGAGATTACCCACGAAGTAATCCTAATTTGGCATTCATAATGTTGTTTGCATCTCCCAATTGAGGCGGCTTCATCATAATAAAGCTTGGCAATCAAGTGCCCATTAACAACCACTCAATAAGCGAGCCAACAACATGATGGTCCGACGTTCAACAAAGTATGCCCCACCATAAATTCATGTCCGAACATACATGTTAATTGGGGACAAATCATCTTAGCAAAAAATGAAGATAAGTTTGTTCTTTGGTTTTTTTGTTGTTTGTTATCTTTTTCACTTATTTGTTATATCTTGCATAAGTGCCCAAGTATATGTTTTTCTTAACAAAGTTGAGGTCCACCTTTTTCATCCCGTATAAAGCAAAAAAAAGCCTGATCATAAGCTGATAACTCATTTTAAAACATAAAAGACATCGTGCGTGCAAGATATTAGTGGAAAAGCAAAGAATAAACACAAAACGTGGAAACAGAAACAAGTCATTCAGATTACATAAAATAAAAAATATCACGTTCTTTACGAAAACAAGTGGGTCATCGCATTGAATATGACAAGTCAAAAATAAATATAAAAGTGTAGATTTGAAAGAAAATTAAGGGTATAACAAGTACGTGGAGTCTGGCATGCCTATGCCAAAAGAGTGGGGTTGATGGTCGCTAGCACATTAAAATAGCAGTCTTGATACCCTGACACCTTTCTCAACAAGTCATAGAATATAGGTGGAAGGCTATGTGCCTGGTGATGGCAGTAACAGTTGGCAGGGGAATGATCCTGGTTTGATAGTTTGACCATATGACTAATAAAGAGTGGGATGGACTCTGGTATTCCCAGTTATAGTAGAAAATACATAGCTCGGCCAGAAGATTGTAGCTGTTGGGAGAGATTTGTATGAGAGCTAATTGATGGCCATTCAAGAATTAGATGAAATAGGAGCGAAGGGGATGTGTTGCCCTATTCGGCATATCCAGAAGTGACCAAGTGAAGTAACTCGCTGGGTGTTAATTGGACATGTCCTTGATCAGTGGGTATAGAGGCTTGATCCTCGGTGCCTCATACTGAGCTAAAGCACAGGCCAAATCGTCCTTATCCTCCTCGAATTTTGTTAAGCTGACAACGAAAGTGAGCCCATTGGAGGGAGCCCCATCAACTATTTTCTTTCTATTAGCCATCTGTAATTATCAAATAGCCTAGTTATTGACCACCCTGACAAAGACATATAGGCATACTAGACTTCGGAGTAGGCTTCCCTAACCCAGCACGTTGACCCAAATTCTAGCACACTCTCAAAGACTCCCCACGAGGACAAGGTCAAGCATCATGCAAGGTCCCTTGCCTAAACTTATTACCATCCTAAGTTGGTTGTGTGACCTACATCGCTTACACATTTAACTAACTTCTATATATGGGTCAAGGCCTGCAACACAATTAAAATGGTGTCTTCTTCATAACTAAGGAGGGAGGGAAGTTTAGTAATTCTACTTAAGCTTTCTACTAGAGAGGGAAGTATTTCAACGCTGATCGGTTAACATTGACTTTGAATCTTGACCATTTAACACCTTCCTCAAAGAAATTACCCAACTATAGCGTCTCTTAAGCAATAAAATGAAAAACAATGGGGAACATGGTACAAATTTTTGGCAAAATAGCATAGTCATTTAAAGGAAAAAAAAGAAAAGAGTGAATGTTGAATCAACAATAAAAAATACTTACAAATAAAGAAAAGCTCTTAACAGTTTTATCGAAAGAAGAATCAAAGAATTGTTGAAAAATTTATGGTAAAGTTTGAAGAAAACTCAAACTTGTTAATGGTAGAAAACAATAGCTTTTGTTTTAGATCCAAGCAGTTACACGAAATGGGCGGGAAGTAACTCAGACCGTCTAAGTTTAGCTGATTACACTATCAAATCAACTGTTATATCATCGAACCATTACTAAGCCATCTCAAAAATCGAATCGTAATAGCCAGTAAGAAAAGGACACATGTCACCAACATTAAAATATATAAGGTGGCAAGTTTGCCTCTACATGTAGAAGTGAACTTAAGGAGAAAAATGCTGCTCGATTTTCTCACAAAAAGGTAATAGGCTGGCCTGCCTAATTTTCGGTGCTCTTGCCTTTCTCAAAGAAGACTCGACATTGCTCCAATCAACCCAATACCTATTAAATGCCCCAAGTTGTCCACAAAAGATCATAACATCTAAGTGTTTAGAGATTTCAAACAATGACCTAACTAAACGGTACTCTCTATAGGAGAGCTTCCCTACCAAGAGTACCTGCTCGCTTAATAAAGGCCACTCCCTTACTCTCCTCTCTGGACCCTTAGGTCCTCACCGCCCTACCACCCGTCTAAGGTTTTTCTCGCCCCATATCCGTTATTTTGTCATGGTTCGGTAGGCCTCTTCCAAAAGTGTATTCACCTCTTCCAAAGATGCAACAAGTCTATATTCTTTCACTAAAAATATAAACATATACGACATTGTTTATCTGACAAAAGTGATACAGTACAACTATCACTCCCCATCCTTCACCATCCACATGACAATGATGATACTCTTTAACAAATTCCTTGTTCTCATGTCACCCTTTTTGACAACCACATGCTTTGGTATGATCCTCCAACATGTCCATCATTTGGGCCATTCAGCCCAGTTGGCATCTTAGCAGCCCTGTGTCTGAACCATTCAATGCAATCAACGGCAGCAAGGATTCCTACTAATTGGCATATCAATCTGAGCTGTCTGAACTAGATTCTAACTGCTATAAATACAACATTGAATGCACTTGTACATGATCAAATTTTCATTTACTGCACTCATTATGTCCCTTTGTAAACAGTAATTATAACAGAAACTCGGGGAGTTAGAAATTACTACCATATTGAATGTTGATCATTCTTGATCGAACCACTCTAATCCTTGTGTTTCTTTGTTTTTTCACAATTCACTGCCTTGCTTTGCTTTCATTTTTAATTTACTAACCACGGGCTCAGTAAATAACCTTTTCTAATATCGATTTCTATCTGCATATTTTAGTTGGCTAAATTTCAAATCAACGTGCTCCAAAGTAGGCATCATAAGCCGACTTTCCAACAACATAAGGGAGGAACTATGTGATAGGGATTTAATACGATAGGCCAACGTAATTTAAATATTTTATTATGAGATGATTAAGTGAGAAGTTGAGACTATGATATTTGCTAAAATCAACTAATTAATTAGTGTAGGTTGGCCTTAGTAAATATGATAAAAAGAATAGTTTAAAAGAATTAATAAACATGAATATGGAGGGTAATGAGGAAAAGATATTTACATACCAATCTCTCCTCTCCCTCATCCACTTTCATTTTTTATTCTCGAAACAAAACAAAAAAGGGAGGCCGACCATAACTGAAGTAAGGAAGAAAAAGAGAATTTAAGAGAAGAAGAAGAAGAAAAGAAAGCTTAAGGCAAATTCCATCATTTCAACAAGGGTTAAGGTGAACAATACACATCATTATTTTTATATGTTTTAAATTGGGTTTGCTGTAAATACGAATTTTTAGATGTTTATATTTTTCATTTCAATTGAATGATCGTGAATATGAGTTTTTAGATGATTGGTTATTAATTAAATGATTTTTAGGAATTTTATTAAAGGGTTTCAATGTGAAAAACTACGGTAATGTTCTGTTTAAAAATGAATTTTGTGTTTTCGGTTTTCAATATGTATGTCAAATATGAGAAGAATGGAGGAACAATGGAGGGGATGACAAAAAGATGGAGGGGACGACGAAATGATGGATTAATATTCGTGTTTCTGTTATTTTTCAAAACATGGAAAATAAAAGGAAGTTATTTTCTATTTTGTATGTTAACTTCGTTTTTTAAATCGGTCGTTTTCGATAATATGCACACATCATGCATATTTTTGTATGGACGAAAATCCAAAACTAAAAATCACAAACCAATCGCAACCTACGTTTTTTTTATCTCCAAATGATCTAAAATTTTGATATGATGATCAAATTATTATTTTGGATATGGATTTCAAAGTTCATAATTTTTGGAAATTAATTATTAAGAATAAGAAAAATAATTCTTTTGTCCAATTTTTTTACAAAAGGTATAAAATGATAAAAGTGATTTTTGGTAATTTTTTTAGATTTTCACACCAATTTTCCATTTTATATGAATTATTTAGTGAAGGAAAACTCTAATTAATTATAAAGAAAATTGATTGATTAATTAATTTAATTATATGAGTTAACATTTTGTGAAAAGTTGTTGAAACGATAAGAGAATTGGGCAATAGAAATTTAACACCAAATTGGATTTGGTAAAAAGAAGTTATTT
Source organism: Allium cepa (assembly GCA_030765085.1). NCBI lineage: Eukaryota > Viridiplantae > Streptophyta > Magnoliopsida > Asparagales > Amaryllidaceae > Allium > Allium cepa. The sequence continues at coordinate 931,297,284 of CM060932.1, forward strand.
AAGAGGGTAATAAATCAATTTTTAATTTAATTACAAAACTGCCAATGAACCATTTTTGACCAAGTAAAACTTATCACCCAAGGCTAAACTTTACGTTGAGCCAAGAAAAACTGCGCCTGAAAGCCAGAATAGAAAAGTGGACACCACATAAGAATTTAGTACTTTGACTCACGAAGGCACATTTTAATCACTCACGAAGACACACACACATATATTGTTTGCGATAGAATTTATCTCCCAACAGTATCACACACAACATGCGATGACCCCTATATGGTTTTACGCGATGGCCTGGCTGGAGGGGATAGCAAATGTCAGCACATGTTGAAAAATAAAATAAGAAGGCTACAAATTATTCACAAAGACTATTATAATTATGCCATCTCACAAAAGAGCACGTGGATTGGTACACTTGCAAATAGAAAGTGGATTGCCTACCCGAGGGCTCGTGGATTCGTATGGTACCAAGTATCAAAAATTCATCTCAGCACATGAAAGCCAAAACAAAAACAACTAAAGAATATACATTCATCACGAAGGCATTTAATATAGCACATGATAGCTCTTTACATGATTTGTGCGACATCGCTTTTACACGAAGGCCAACATAAACTAGCCATGAAGGCTATAACTCGCGAAGACTCTTTTATATGCATAGGCAATTGGTATAGCTTAGTCATAAATGAATGCACGAAACATAAACAAAATGAATATATTTAATAGTGGTGGTGAGGTAACACACGAAGGCCAAGTAGTAAGATGATAGCTCACTACGGTTGAACTAAACGAAGCATACTTGAAAAGTGACGCTTTTTAGTACTGTCGAAAGTACCCTATACTTATTTATTTGAAAATGAAAATACACTTTCAGCTCATCCATTATGCACGTTTTCCATGTCTAAGGGCATCTCCAATCGTGCCATTACATACTGAATTTGCTCGAAATAATCTACAGTCGTCAAATTCAAAGCAATAATTCAGCTGAAAGTTCAGGATTCGATTCAGAATCCTGAACTGGGCTTGGGAGTCCATTTAATGGACGCTCAATCCCCCCTTCCCACAAATCCCGCCGTCTTCCAACGGCTATAACCGGCCCCTGCATTTGAATTCCAACAGCTAAAAACGGTCATATTTTGACCCCAACGGCTATAAACTGTCATATTTAAAATTACAACGGCTATAAACGGTCATATTGAAAATTACAACGGTTATAAACGGTCATATTTATGGTTTCACTACATATATATGAATAATATTTAGATTGTAATACACACATCTCTTCTTCTATTACAATTCTATTTTCAATTCCTTAATATTAAAAGTATGTATCTTCCGTTTCAATCATATACCGAAGCGATGAATATGGATAGCTGGGATTTCGATTCTCAACCCTTTCAAAATGTTCATCCCCAAACCGCCCCCCTCTATCGTTCCATTCTTCTGCTCCATGGTCTGGCGATGATGATAAAGATTTGTGTTATATTTACTGTCATTTTTCTAACGACTCGGTAAAGGGGAACAACCAAAGTGGAGAGGCATTTTGGGAAAAAATCATGACTGCGTACGATAAAAAACATGTTGAAAAGACGAGGTCAATGTCTGCAATCACTGGTCGTTTTGGGAAGATTAATCGACACACACAATTCTAAGAGTCGCAGATCCATAAAATAAGGACAGCAAATCCAAATGGAATGGGTGGCGAAGCTGAATTTGTAGCGTTTTGTAAAATATGATTTTTAATTTACATTCATTTCTGATCACTTTTTTAATATATGATTTTGTGTTTCTGTTTTTGTAGAAGAGAATGACGAACGATCAATTCTTGAAATTATTTCCAAGAGAAAATAGTACAAAGAAACCCCACTACTATTAGTTTGCAAACTGCTATGACTTGCTTGTTAGTCAACAAAAATGGAGCTCAAACACCGCAAAAAGCTTAAGAGATGTCCAGACGAAGTCGAAGGGGAAGAAAAAACAAGTAGATCTAATTACAATTCTAGCCCAGGCAATTCTTCTCATATGGACTCAAATGTATGCCCAGATAACGAAGACGAAGAAGCAGTACCCGCATTTGATGAAGACGCTAGACCGATGGGGCAACGAACAACTAAGAAGAAAATTGCTGTTCAATCTCAAATCGATTCTCGTTTAGCCCTAATGCATGAAAAACATGCAAGAGAAAATGCAGAACTTCAAAAAGAAAGTGCAGAAAAGCTTGCCGTGTTAAAAGAATTGACTGAGATTGAGAAGGGCCGCTTTGAGCTAGAGCGGCAGCGCCAAGAGACCTTAGTAATGGAAAAGGATGTCACCGGAATGGACCCAATTACAATTCAATATTGGATGGAGTACAAACAACGCATTGTTGAGAGTAGATCTGGAAAAAAACATATGTAGTTGACATATTAATGTGATATTTTAAGTTATTACAGTTTAAATATCCATGTACCTTCAGTTCATATTTGCAATCAAGTGCTATTTTCAGTTTTACAATATTCAATGGTATATCATTTTTTGATGCATTATGTAGATATCAATATAGATTTACTTCATCAAACATAAATGACATTACAAACATAAAAATTGAAGCATTCTACACTTCATTACAGAAATAAAAAAGGTAAACATATGTAATTAAATAAAGATCCACCATCCTCAACTACTGATTTCCATGAGAATTCCAAATATGCTCCATTAAATCCCTTTGGAGTCTATTATGAATAGCTGCATTACGATATACTTCATGATGATCGTCATGAATTGCGTACTGTCCTTCATTTCGTAACGTGGCTGTGCGAAACAACTCGGGGGTCGTCTTGCCTCCTCATATTCGAAATCAGGATAATCCATACCGCGTTCATCTTCAATGATCATGTTATGCAGAATTATACAACAGAACATAATTGTGGCCATTTTTGATCTCTTCCATAATCTACATGGATTGTTGACCATTGCAAACCTTGCTTCTATGACCCCAAACGTCATTTCTACGTCCTTCCTTTGTCCTTCCTGCATTGCAGCAAATTGTTTCTGTTTTGCCATCATTGGGTTTGCAAATGTCTTTACAATCCTACTCCATGTGGGATAAATTTCATCTCCTAAATAGTATCTATGCTCATATGTGTTATGACCAAGAGTAAATGATACGGGAGTTGACTTACCTTGCGCCAAATCATTAAACAAATGAGATCATTCGACAACGTTTAAGTCATTAAGAGAACCTGGCATTTCAAAGAAAGCATGCCAAATCCACAAATCATGAGAGGCAACTGCTTCTAAGATGATAGTTGATTTTTTTTCTTTGCCGTTATATGCTCCATGAAAAGCTTTTGTGACAGTTCTTCCACTCCCAATGCATACAACATAGACTTCCAAGCATTCCAGGCCAGCCCTTGCTTTCATGCATTTCACGCAAGCGCGTTACATCTGCCTCGTTTGGAGAACGAAGATATCCCGTCTCATAAATGTCCACAACAGACTGAAAGAAGTGATCTAGGTTTTCCAATACTGTACTCTCTGCAATACGATATGCGTCGTCAAGGGCATCGGCGGGTGTACCGTATGCTAACATCCTCAAAGCCGCGGTCATCTTTTGATGGCCACTCAAACCTTTTTTTTTGCAGCGTCCTGCTTAAAAACAAAATAATTATTATTCTGCTGAATACTTTCGAGAATTCTCATAAATAATGGACGACTCATTCTGAATCGTCGTCTAAACATCTCTGGACCGTAAGTTGGATCACGGGTAAAGTAATCTTGCATAAGTGTTTTTTGAAATGCTTGCTGGTTACGGTTGATATATTTCCGACCCACGACGGAACCACCATGTTTTCCATAAGTTGATCCGTATGCTTCACGGTATATCTCCATCAGTTCCTCCTCCTCTTGTTGATGCACTAACGCGTACTCTTCTACTTCCGAGTCACTGTCGCATAGCAATATAGCTTTTAGTAAACTTCCAGACATTGTTTGATATTTTAGGATAGTTGTTTGATATTTGAATGTTTTGTTAGACTAAATTATGGTGAACAAGTATGACATTCATATGGTTATATATATATATGACTAATTCTTGAGTGGAGAGAAGGGGGGTCGGTTTGCGGTCACCATCACGTACTGTAGCCATGTTAATTTGCCGGTCAAGAATCTCTGCTTTGTTGAGTGGAGAGAAGGGGGGTCAGTGTGCGGTCAAATCACGTACTGTACCCACGTTCATTTGCCGGTCAAGAATATCTGCTATGTCGAGTGGAGAGAAGGGGGTTCAGTGTGCGGTCAAATCACGTACCGTAGCCACGTTTATTTGCCGGTCAAGAATTTCTGCTATGATGAGTGGAGAGAGGTTGATCAGTGTATGGTCAAATCAAGTACTGTAGCCATGTTCATTTGCCGGTCAAGATTCTCTAGTTTGTTGAGTGGAGAGAAGGTGTGTCAGTGTGCGGTCAAATCACGTACTGTAACCACGTTCATTTGTCGGTCAAGATTCTCTGCTTTATTGAGAGGAGAGTAGGAACATCCATTATATAAATTCACAAATCGTTATATGTTTAAATCATTTTAAAACCTAACATTATTCAAACTACATTGTCCAACATGACATTTACGTCTCATGAATTGAAGTTGCTTATGCAATACTACATTCAAACCGATGAGACGTGCGATAATCAGGAGTCAATGATAATTAATTTTTGGGTCACTCTGGCTGAACTCTACAACAACGACGTAGGCTCTCAAGTCAGACGTACGGCTCAAGAGCTCAGAACTGCATACAGAAACTTTACTAGGGCATGCATGCGTTATACAAAGATTATTAATGAGGTAATATTGGAAAATGTGTTTGAGACTACACGTTCGACTTATGACGGTCGATACAATTTAAAATATCGCACGCCCTTCTTAGCCCATGATGCGTACTTCATACGTCAAAACTGGCTAGAAAGATTTGGATGGCCTTAAGATAACAGTATTGCTAGTTGGTTATGTAACGTTTGTTAATGTGTCGAGAGCTTTCTGAATTGTCTTTTCAAATGATAATGCTGCTGTTGTTGTCAAAGCTAATGCCTATGTGTAATGTTTGTTTACATTTGCCCTTGTGTATTGTATGTTGTCAGATCAAAAAGTAGTGGCAGCACAAGTGTAATGTTTGTTTATATATTCTCTTTCTGGCTTACTTATTCATCAATCATAATCAGCTTCTTCCTCACTCCAACAATAAATTCTTCAACGCAATGTCTTCTTGGCCTTCTTCTATCGGTTCAGATGCAGGTTACGTGCCTATGGAAAGTCCACATACTGATGAGGATTGGCTTATCGATTATCAAGAACAACACTATGAAGATGTCCGCGGTCAGTTTCAAAACCTTGAGCAGCTGAGACTTCAGGAAGTGGTTGAACCGCCATACGAACAACATGTTGTTCGTATGGCATATGAGCAACCTGAGAACCCGAATCAAGTAGTTCAACCTCCCACTGAGCAAGAAGTTGAATCACACCTAGTTTGTTGTCAGTGCGGGTATGAAGTTGAAGTTGTAGTACGTGCGGATGGAGAAAATATTGGTCGTCGAATCCAACTATGTCAATTCTGGCCAAATGGTTGCAATTACGCGGAATGGTTGGATGATCCTTTATGTCCAAGGGGCATAACCTATGCAAACGAGCTAGAACAGGAGATAAGACGTCTTAGACTTTCGATACAGGAGTTGTAGTTTAATCGTCACGTCTAGTTTCTTCATATTATGGTCTATTATTACTGTGTCGTTTTTAATCAGTGTTCTATGTTCGTGTGCCTCGCTAGTAGTTTTTTATGTCACGAGTAGATTTTTATAAGTTTTCTATCTACTGTCACTATTAGTTTTTTTTTGTATGTTTATATGCAACTAGTTAGTGCTTATAAGTATACACAAACATATAGAATTCACATTGTACACCAACATATATAATTCATAGTTAAAAAGACATATACAATTCACATTATACACCAACATGTATAATTCACAGTATACATAGACATATAGAATTCACAGTATACTCGAGCATTATCATCCAAAATCCAAGAAAGTGAAAGTATATAAACATAAAGAATACACAGTATACTCAAACAATGACATAAGCACATAAGCTATAGAAACTGCAACATATAATAAAACGTCTACTACGCATAAACTAAAAGGTATACAACTAAAGGGATGCAACGTCGTCGTCGTCAGCATCATCACCATCATCATCATCTCTGTCGTCGTCATCGTCATCGTCATCGTCATCATCTCCATCACCATCATCATCGCTATCACCACCATCATCATCTCCATCGTCATCATCGTCATCCCCATCACCATCATCCCCCTCGTCCTCATCATCCCCCTCGTCCTCATCTAAACCACTAGCATCATACCCACTGGGACCAGCATCACCTCCGCCTTGTGATCCGAAAGGCTCATATACAGCAAGTCTAGCTAATAGCTGATCAATTTGGGCCTCTAGCATCCGTGTATGTTGCATGCACATATCATGCATGGTGTGTGTATGTGCAAGAGTCATATCGTGAAATACACCAAGTGAAACTCTGGCCTGGTCCAATCTAGCAGCATACTACATAAAGATGATATTTGATATAGTAAGAAACCAAGCAGAAAATAAAGGAAAAATGACAATAAACAATAAACGTACCTCATATGAAGGATATAACCCGACTGAAGGCACACCAGGATAGTCGGGGTGATCTGGAAAGACTAAAGGCTGCTCAATTAAAGTACCTGTCACGTCATATGCTCTAAAAGTAGTATCAGGCTCCAACTGCATGGGAGTCTGCGATAACTGTGACGGAATCGGGTCAAATGAAACCTGCGGTACCTGAACTCTACCGGCTGCCAAATGAGGTCCTATATGATCAGAGTTGACCCCACGAACATAATCTGGTACGACGAATCTACGGGGTGCTACTCTAGCCCAATAAGCATCGTAATCCCCATCGATGAAGAAAGTACTACTATCCACCCATCCAGCCTGTCGTAGAGCATCTAAGTACTGATCGCCGATCACCCTATGTCTACCAAACATATCCTCACAAGATAAAGGATCATATGGTATACGACGATCACCCGTAATCTGATAAGCACATCTCTCTCCCAAATACCACATAGGCATAAATGCAGGTGTATGCAAAGCAACCCTACGTGTAGATAGTGAATACGCAACCATCAAGGGATGGTCGTCCACCAGAAGACCTGCATCTGCTAGATGAGTCCAATGTGAGGCCCAAGGAGTCCGAATGATGTTACCTCGACTACGCATATCAAGCTGTGATGATGCAGCGCATCACGAGACAAGTCGCCCCAATGGTTTAAGTCGCTCAGATGATGGATCTATGGCTTTAGGTCGCTCGGGTTTCTTAAGTCGCGAACGACCTAGCGACTTACAACCTAACGAGAATCAGAGGAAGGAAGATACAGCGATACAGGAAATGCCGCCTGTCTACGAGCTACGACCTTACCAAGTTACATGATTTCCAGTAGGTCGCGAGTTGTCCTTAGGTCGCGAACGACCTTCTTAAATCGCTCCAGATGTTTCAGAAGCTATTTCTTGAGTCGCATGAAGCAAAGTCGCTCAAGTTAGGTCACATAAAGATATTTCTGAAGCCGCTAATGCTCATGTGATAGGCCGCGGACGTGTTTGTTTAGGTTGCATGGGTTGATAAGTCGTTTGTCTTGTAATGTATTGTAACTGTTAGGTCGTAGATCGTTTGCATGTTTTTTAACTCATTTGTTTTAGGTCGTTATGACGTTATGTTGTTGAGTCATTTGTATATGGTGTAAATATGTTGTTTGTTATGTCACGTCTGTTAGGTCGCTAACGACCTGAGTTAGGTCGTAGGTCACATGTGTTAGCTCGTGGGTCTGTTAGATCGTGCCTGTTAGGTCGTCGACCTGTGTTGTAACTTCTATAAATAGAGGGGTGGTGTCACTTGTAAACTTGGTTGATTTTGAATAAAACTTTGTTTGAGTGCTTTGTGCCTATTTGAAATTGGAAGTTGAGCGTTGTCTCCTTTCTCCATTTTCGGTTATTCAAGTGCGCTCGAATCAACGGATTTGACCGATTCACCGGAATCTCGTGCGCGAGATCAACGTAGAAGAATCGTAGATCTTTTAACACGGTATTGTGCGCGATCAACGTGTTGGAGATAGCTAGAATTCGGTATCTCTCGAGATCAACGAATTTGGACATTCGATATCTCTCGAGATCAACGAATTTGGACATTCGATATTTTCAATCCATCGATTTATCTTATTTCAACTAATCGTTTCATCGGTTAGTTTGACGCGAAATCTTCATTTCATTGTCATTCGTTAATATCCGCTGCGTCAGTTTGGTATCAGAGCTAGACTTAGCCAATCATAGCTAAGCTGAGCCTATTGGGAGAAGATTTGAAGTGTTGAAGTGTTGAAGTTTGAGCCAAGTTGAAGTGTTAGAGCAAGTCCGAGTTTGAGTTAGTTGGAGCCGAGCTTGTTGGAGTTAAGTTGATCAAGCCGAGAGTTAAGTATTTGGATTTGTTGAAGCTAGATCCTAGAATTGTATCACTTTGTATCACTTTGGAGATTGTAAGTTAATCATGCCGCCGAGAAGAGATAATCGTCATCAAAATGTTGAAGATTTGTATAAAAGAGAAGATGCTGAACAAATGGAACAACGAATTAGCAATAAATTCAATGAGAAGTTGGATGAGGGAATTGGCGGATTGGAGAAATTGATGACCGATATGAATCAAAGTCAACGGAGAAGATCACCAATCTCGAACCATGGAGGAAACAGAGTTTCGCCATAGGTTGCGGAAGCGAGGAGGGTGTCACCACAATCTTATCGAGATAGAAGAGAATCATCAGTTTCACTAAGAAGAGAATACCATGAGTACAGAAATGAAGGGAGAAGAACTCCACGTGAGTTTGTAGATGAGCCATATCGTGATGCTGAAAGACATAGTAGAAGAGATATGCGTGATCATAGAGATGTTGATGGTCGAGATCGATATCGGAGTACATTTGATTTTGATGAGGATGGTGATCGAGGCAGTATTCATTATCGAGATCGAGGCCAAATGCGAAATCAGTACCGGGATGTAGAAGATGATTGTAAATGGGAGTCGGGGATGAAAACAGAAATTCCATAATTCAAGGGAGGAATGGTTGCGGAAGAGTTTCTGGATTGGCTATCAAATGTTGAGGAAATTTTTGACTTCAAGGAAGTACCCGAGCATCGTAGGGTTAAGTTGGTTGCTACTCGATCGAGGGGAAGAGCTATGGCATGGTGGCAACAAACTAAACTTACACGGGAAAGAATGGGAAAGTCAAAGATTGAGTCATGGGAGAAGATGAAGAAGTTGATGAAGGCTAGTTTCTTACCTTATAATTATCAGTCTCTTATGTATCAGCGCTTACAGAATTTGAGACAAGGGACAAAGTCGGTAAATGATTATGAAGATGAGTTTTATCAACTGATTGCTAGAAATGATATCATGGAGACAGAGGAACAATTGACAGCTAGATTTGTTGGAGGATTGAGAATGCAAATTCAGGATATGGTGAATATGATTGATCCAAGGTCCGTTGCTGAAGCACACCAAAAAGCTCTAGCGTGGGAGAAGCAAGGTAGAAGAGGAGGTGGTGTGTTTTCAAATTCCAACAATCAAGTGAAAGGGGCTAGTAACAATAAGAATGTTTCCAAGGCTGTTGGAAAACCGGTTGTCAATGAAGTTGCTAAGACAAAGGTCAACAACAGTTTCAAGTGTTATAATTGTCAGGAGTTTGGTCACAAGAGCAATGAATGTCCGAAGCCTAAGAAGCGAGTGATGGTTGCTGAGGTTGAGAATGCAGAAGTAGAATGTTCCAATTCATCACAAGTTGAGGAGGAAGAAGAATTATTGGCGGGAGACGAGGGATATTCTTTAATGATGAGGAGATCTTGCTTAACACCAAAGCAGGAAGAGGAGACTAGTTGGTTGAGGAGTAACATTTTTCAGTCAACATGCAATATTTTGGGAAGGGTTTGCAAATTTTTCATCGATGCGGGAAGCTGTGATAACATCATTTATACAGAAGCTGTGAAGAAGTTGGCGTTAAAGACAGAGAAGCATCCTAAACCTTACAAGTTAGCTTGGTTGAGGAAAGGTGGGGAAGTGATGGTTGGTCGAAGAGCTTGTGTAACTTTTTCCATCGGAAAGAAGTATAAAGATGAAATTTGGTGTGATGTTGTGGATATAGATGTATGTCATTTGTTGTTGGGGAAACCGTGGCAATACGATAGAGCTGTGCAACATAATGGAAGGACTAACTGCTATAGTTTCATGTTTGAGGGCACTAAAATCACTTTGGTTCCTAAAAAGCGACAACAGTGTGAAAGCAAGTTGAAGGAGATTGAAGAACTAAAGACTCTGTTATCTTTGAAGGAATTTGTAAAGGAAGTGGAGGATGAGCCTGAAGTATTTCTATTAATTGGACGTGAAAGTAGTGAAGCGGTTGAAATTCCTGAAGAAGTTAAGCTAGTATTGAAGGAGTTTGAAGATGTATTTCCTGAAGAATTGCCAATAGAGTTACCACCGTTGAGAGACATACAACACCAGATTGATCTTGTTCCGGGAGCTGTGTTACCGAATAGACCACATTATAGAATGAGTCCGAAGGAGCACGAAGAGTTGAGAAGGCAGGTGGAATTACTTGAACAAGGGCGCGTACAAAAAAGTTTGAGTCCTTGTGCAGTACCAGCATTGTTAGTGTCGAAGAAGGATGGAACTTGGAGAATGTGTACAGATAGTCGAGCACTAAACAAGATTACAGTGAAGTACAGATTTCAGATGCCGAGATTGGATGATTTGTTAGATCAGTTGAACGGAGCTGTTATCTTTTCAAAGATTGATCTGAAGAGTGGGTATCATCAGATTCGAATTCGATCAGGTGATGAATGGAAGACAACATTCAAGACACGGGAAGGGTTGTATGAATGGTTGGTCATGCCATTTGGTCTTTCGAATGCACCTAGTACTTTTATGCGAGTGATGAATCAGATCTTTCGACCGTTTATTGGGAAGTTCGTGGTGGTATACTTTGATGATATATTGATATACAGTGGGAGCACCGAAGAACATCTACTACATTTGCGGGAAGTGTTGATGATACTTCGTCAGGAGCAATTTTATGCGGCCACAAAGAAATGTGTGTTCATGACGCATAGTGTTTTGTTTTTGGGGTATGTTTTTCCATGGAAGGTATCTAGGTGGATCAAAGTAAAGTTGAAGCAATCAGAAATTGGCCACAACCCAGGACTATAACCGAAGTGAGAAGTTTTCATGGTTTAGCATCATTCTACCGAAGGTTTATTCCACATTTCAGTAGCGTGATGGCACTTGTTACTGATTGTATGAAGGGAAAGCAGTTTTCATGGTCGAAGAAAGCAGTATTTGCTTTTGAGCGAATCAAGGAACTTTTGACGACAGCACCAATTCTAGTTTTGTCGGATTTTCAGTTGTTATTTGAGTTACATACAGATGCATCTAAAGTTGGAATTGGAGGGGTGTTGAGTTAGAGGGGCCGTCCAATTGCTTATTTCAGTGAGAAGCTTACGGGAGCAAAGATGAGATATAACACTTATCATGTGGAATTCTATGCTATTGTCCAAGCCATAAAACATTGGAGACACTATTTGTTTCATAAAGAGTTTGTGTTGTATACTGATCATGAAGCCTTGAAACATTTGCAGGTGCAGGATAAGTTTGCAGCCAGGCATGCTTCATGGATCGCATACTTGCAGCAGTTTACCTTTGTTGTAAAGCATAAGTCGGGAGTTACAAACCGTGTGGCAGATGCATTGAGTAGAAGAAATCATTTGTTGACTACCATGAGAGTTGAAGTGACGGGATTTGATGTTTTGCCAGAATTGTTTGTTGAAGATCCTTACTTTGCTAAGATTATTGATGAAGTTGAGAAAGGGAAGACAGATGAGTATGTGTTGGTGGATGGTTTTCTTTTTAAAGGAAATCGGTTATGTATACCAAAGGGCAGATTGCGAATGAAGATTGTGAAGGAATTGCATGAAGAAGGACATGTGGGAAGAGATCGTACTTTGCAGTTGATTTCTTGTGACGACCCGATATTTTTAACAATTTAAATTGGAATAATAAATTGATTTTAAATATTTAAAAGTTAATTGTAAACTTGACTACCGAATATTAATATTTACTTGATAATTAAATTATTGAGTTATATAATTTGAAATTGGGTAAAATATTGAATATGGAATTTTAAGCCTGTTAATAACAATTTGAAGGCTTATAAAATTTATAACGATAGGACTGAAGATAATAGAATGGTTGGAATTTAATTTAAAGGTGATTTGTTCAGTTTTAATATATCGTTTAAATCGATAGTTAAAAATAGCCTTCCGAGGCACAGTCTCGGAATTCGACGAAACCAGTTCTATTGGATCCGTAATAGTTCGTTATTATCAGATTTCAATTTTCGTAGCGTTTGGATTTACCGTTTTCTCGTACGGGTGAGAAATGCATCAAAATTAAAACCAATAATTTAATATTTTAGATTGATTTAATAAGAAAACTTCCACATACGATTAAATTAGCCTCCGAAACACGTTCCACTGTGTTCGGAACGCGTGTAAAACCTTATAATCGCCCCGTGACATTTCTTAAGAGGAGTTCGAAATTTTATATGGAAATTAACGAGGGCATTTTGGAAATTTTATAATATAATAAAACTTAAAAGTACATTGGTCAGAGATATTTTGATATGTAAACAAGCGTTTTCAAGAAGCTTCCCCCTATCATTATCTTATCCTCGTTCTCCCCTCTCCATTCTAAAAAAAAGCAGATCGAACTCAATAATAAAAAAAAATCTCGCTGATCAAAATCAAAATAATGGCTGACGTCACAATCCTTTGGCTCACGAAAAGAAAAATTTTTGAAGCGACGAATGTAAACCAAATCGAAAACCCTCTTCGCCTTCGTTAAAAGTCGAATGGGAGGCGCCTGCGAGATGAGCTCGAGTGCGCGCAATGTTGGCGAGTTTTGTCTTTGCCTGTTGTGGAGGCGGGAATCGTCGGCGGGACTTCGTTGTATGAAGCTTGGAGGTCGCGACACCGTCAAGTCGCGAGTCTAGGAGGAGCGAGTGCCGCGTTGGCGACACGAGAAATGTAGAGTGTTTGGTCGTATACACGAGGGGACGGGTGGCCGAGCAACTGCGGCCATGGAAAGATGTTCTGGAGGCAGGCGATTGCGTGGATCTTGGGTGGGAGCTCTGGTGACTCGCAATCGAATTTAGGTGAGTAAATTCATTTTTATTTGTTATTCCTTTCATAGTTTGAAAGTTGAAATTTCCTTGGTTCATCTGAGAAACTGGTTACCGGAGTTTGAAAGTTGAAGGCATTTTTTTAAAAAAACTTAGACTTATTAAAAGAAACAATATTTGTATAGACAGGGGAATGGGAAGATAACTCGAAGCAGGGAAGGGTTATCATCGGGTGTAATCCGAAGTCAGGAAACCAAATTTGAAATCTGTTTAATTAAATCTGTGGAAATAAAAAAAAGGGATAGTTTAATCATTTATACATGCTTTAAATTAAAGGTCTTTCAAACTTTAATTAAGAACAGTTTACTTGTTAAATTAAGTATGTTGAGTACTTAAAAGGATATTTATAACTTGATTAATTTATAAATATCGATAAAGGTTATTTAAAGGTAAATGTTTTGGCAATGTGATTTAGTATTTAACAAGAGGATGTTTACCTTAAGTATGATTAAGATTTGACAATTTATGAAATAAGTTAAGGACTAATCAAGAAATTGATTTGTAATTCGTGATCGATTAATTTGTAATTGGAGATTTACCAATGGGTAATTAAGTTTTATAAATTAACAATGAAGGTTATTAATTAATAGTTATGGAGCAGTGAATTAATAATTACTTGGGAAAGTAAATTAATTAATAAATTTCTGGATGTAATTAAACGAATGATAATTTGTTAACAAAAATAATTTGGATATACTTACCTTGTGAAATTTATCAAGAGATTAATTAAGGTAATTAATTAAGGATTAATTTATTTATTTAATGAAGTAAATAACAAGGTAGGTAATTACAGGTTGAGGTAAATTAAATGGGATTAATATGTGTGGTTTAATAAATGATTAATTATTGGAGGTAATTAATTTAGATTAGGATAAATTGAAATGTATAGGGAAATCATAATGTAAATAATCAGCGATGTAATTAAAGATTGATCAATTAAGATTCATAAATCAAGAAAAGTGACTTATGAGAAGCTAATTAATGTAAGTATTTAAGTATTAATGTAATTAATATTGTTAATTACTTTATGAAGTAATTAGGATTACTTATGGATTGGAATTAAGGATAATTAATAACATGAAATTAATTAAAGATAATTACTCGGTTTTAATTGAAAAATAACTAATCCAGGGTGATTAATTTAGATGAATAATGTTGGGTTGACTAATTAATTGATTTGGAATTAATTAATGTTAAATGAAGGGATCTAAGTGATTGAGGTTTGAAATTCAATTAGAATCAGTTGAATTGATTTGTATGTGACTAAGCTGTGCTTATGGATGATTGAATGGTATTAGATGTTTTGAATGTGTTGATATCTATGATATGAAATGTTGTGTATTTCATTTGAACAACTTGGGTTAGGATATCATGAGTTTCGAAGAGACCGGGGTCGGGTATTAGGAAATACCCAAAACCACTTCGGATTTAAAAATAAATTGATGTGTGAAATTAATAGGCTGGAAGGAAATGATTTAAGTGAATTAGATTATTTTTTATCTAAGTTTGATACTTAGAAGATTGATATGTGAAATAAGTGTTGTCTATAGCAAATTGTGAATTGGATAAATTGATATAAGTTACCCCGAGTTTATATAAGTTGTTTGCTTTGTATTTCATTTTAGATGGGTTTACTCACGCTGGTTTCCAGCCTGACCCGGGTGTTACTTTGGTGTAATGCTCGGGTCAGACCGAGTATTACAGATTTTCAGGTAGGTACGTGCGGGAGCTCAGGAGGCGAGCTGGATGGCAAGAACGCGTAGAATATTTCCGCTGTAATTGTATTATTGTAATTCTGTGATAATTTTAAATATTCAGTGACTGTATATAATGTGAAACTCTGGTATATATGAAATGTAATTGATAGATATAGTAATCTTTTGTAAACTGTTATTATTTATTATTATATTTTATCTGCTGCGAATGTGAGTTGTTGATGTTTCTGTTCTTCTTCTTCTATCTCTTTCTTCTTTTTCATAACTATCTGGAATTTTCGGTTCGAAAATTTCGGGCTGTTACATTTGGTATCAGAGCTGAAAGGTTAAGCGAGAACCTTGGCTCTGGTGGGGATTACTCATTGAATAGAGTCCGTAGTACTCTAGAATGAGTTGAGTATGTGTGTGTGTGTGTGTGTGTATATATATATATATATGAGAGCGTACTTGTTATTTGTTTATAAAGATTTCTAATGATTTTATATAAAAATATATTTTGATATATATAGCAACATTTCCTTCTAATGAATATTTAGGTGATTGGTTGTTAAATTATTGGAATGAAGTTAAGAAGTAATATAAAATACGACCAAATTTAAACTTATAACCAAAGTTGAAGAATAAACTTATATAACAAAATGGAATTTGAAATATATATTGTGAATGTAATTTATAAATTGAAATAAACTTCATAAATAAACGAGATTATAATTTGAAATAGAATTCCAGCGTAATGTTTAATATGAATTGGATGGATTGGGAATTTGGAATTTTTGGGAAAATTTAAAATTCCTTTGGATTTGGAAGTGGTTTCCAAAGGTTTTGGAAAAATAATAGTATTATTTCAATAATATTTTTGTGTTGAATTTGAAATCTGGGAGATTTGAAATTAAAAATATTTGGAAATGTTTTTAAAAAGATAAAAGCGTTGAACTCTTTCGGTCACTGGAAAATAACGTCGGTAATGACTGCAGCATTATCGATGTTTATTTTCGAGTTTCTAGAAGAGAAATTGCTACCAAATTGTTTTACATTGGAATTGTTTGTGAACTGGGTTTGGTTTCGAAATTCAAAGGGGTAATTGAATTTGCCAAAGAATTTTGGATATAGTTGAATTCTAAGGTGATATTGAAATTTTGGAAATTTGTTTAAACTCTGGAATCTTGATTAAAATGTTCATGGAATAATAAAAATATATTGGCTAAATAAAATGTATAATTCCGAGTTAAAAGCAAAATGTGAATGTAATTGATTATAAATAGAAATTGTAAAATTGAAATTGTAATTAAAGTTGTACAAGTTTAAAGATCAAACGGAATTTGATTTGAAGTTGGAAGGAAATTGAGAATTAATTCAACTTGAATTGGGGTTAAATCAATTTCAATGGAAATTGAAGATTATTCAATTTGGAATTGGATCAATTTAAATGGGAGTGGAAATTTAAATTGAAATGTTGGGGAAGTGAACAATTTTGACTCTAGACTATTTTCAATATAAATTGTCTTTATATAAACTTATTTTTCTAAGCTATTAAATATATACAACCTTTCTTTCTTAAAGCCAAATTAATTTATACTTGTTTTATAATTATTTCTATTTAACCATTTTTCAGCTATTTTCTAAACTCATTACTATATTTTAACTATGTTACAAATTAATAACTAATTTATAACTATTTTGCAATTATCTAAATTTTTTGAAACTATTTAACTATTTTATAGCTATTTTGCAAACTAATCATTAATTTTTTTCAACTACTTATCTATTTTTAAATTTTCGAGCTATTTCCTAAATATAAACAGGTCGGAGTTCAAACTGTTATTGATTAAATACCCAACTGGGATAAGAATTGAGGTAATAATCCAAATGGGGATTAAGGCAAATGTGAATAAGTGAATGAAAATTTAAGTGAACGTGAATAGAAAGGAAACTGATATTGGAAAGAGTAATCAAATTTGAATATTTGATTTTGGGTAAACAAAGTTATATCTTTGTTATATATTCTCCCCTTGTTGAATCTATTGTTGGAAGAAAAAGGATTCTGGAAGTTTTTGAAGTATAAAAGGAATTTTATATGAGTTCAAAGTGATCCAAAGTTTTAATTTTTTTATATATCTGTATATATATAAAGGATCTTATGAGTATTTTGGAAAGGATTTTGGGAATCTTTGGATTTGAAAAGGCTTTTGATTTTTGGGTAAAATCAATATATGGAATTTGGAAAGCCTATTTTGAGAATTATCGATTTTGGGATAATCGATTTTGTGTAAAGGAGCTTTGATAAAATTCATACTAGGCGTATGATTAGAAAGATACTATATGTGTATAGTATAAAATGTTTTGATGATGGCTCTGGGGAAAAAGGCGCTCCCTTGAAATGAACTTCTCAGGAGTGCCACCGAGTGGTACTGCCTTGAGCCCCAAGGGGGGTTCTAAAGTTGATCCTGTGAGGAGTCCGGACAAAACTAGTTCCTGAGGATTGTAAGTTGAGTATAACATAGCGAAAGTCGTGTGTGCTGCTAAGAGCCAACAGTTTGCATTTGATTTTATATCGGTAGACTGCAACCTATGTAGGAGTGGAGAAGTTTCATTTCGACAGCGAAAATCAGAGGCCGCTGAGAGCCTGCAGTTACATGGACTTTTGCTGTGACGGCAACGTAACCCTGGATGTAACTGTGATCTGTTGTATGGGTTCCATGGCGTAATCGAGAGGCCGCGGAGAGCCTGCAGTTACATGGACTTTTGCTGCATGACAACGTAACCCTGGATGTAACTGTGACCATGGGTGGGGGTGATGATTTTCAGAGCATTGTCACCAAAGATATTTCCTCTATTTTCAAAAACTGTTTTCTATATTTTTAATAAAATTATTTTTCAAGTATTTTCACTGGATGTTGAAAACGGGTTTACCAAGTACTTATAGATTTTCAGTTCTACGCCTGATCAACGTATGACTGAATTTCTATGAGAACAAGGATGGACTAGTTGAGACATCGAGTTATAAAAAGTATTTTTATAAAGAACTATTTTATTAGTATGATGTGAATTTAAAGGCATTTCTAAAATTTTTAAATAAAGAAGTTGGAAATAAGCTAATTGGTTAAATAATTGTTTGATTGAGTATATTAATAAAATTTAACTTTGGTAAATAAATGGATTGTAAATTAATTATGGAGTTTGGAAATGAATTAGAATTGTAAATAGAATTCGAGTTAGATTTGATAATGAATTAAATAAGAGGAGATATTGTAAAATAAAATAGAGTTGGATTGAAAAATGTGATGGTTTGAATTACAAATAAAATTCAAAGGTGATTTGAATAATATTTAATGAAATTGGCAAGTAAATTGGATATAAGAGAAGTGATTATAATAGAAATGGGTTGAGTTGCAAAACAAAACCTAAGTGAATAGAAATAAATTGAGAATGACCTTATATTAATAAAATAAATTCGATATCAAATTAAGTAAGTAAATTAAAAATTTATAATGGATTAATCGAATTAAATAATAAATGGATGAAGTCTGATTGAAAAAAAAAACTAAATCAAAGTTGTGATTGGAATTGGATTATCAGACTAAACTTAAGCTCGGTGGCACATTAATTTGAAGTATAAATGAGTTAAGTATGTGCTTGGATATTATTTTGATAAATTGAGAAGGTGAATTTAAAATTTAAAATGGATGGGCTAACTGAATTTAATGGAAATTGATTAAATGAGAATAAAGTAGAACTAAACTTAAGTTTGATGTTGAAATAAATTAAAGTAAATTTACTTAAGTTAAAATTTATGGAAGCTTGGCTTCGAATAAGAGTGGAAGCCCATTAAATAAAAGCTTGGATTAAATTAATTTGGAAATGGTTATTAATTTATTAGTTTGGATGTGCCAAGCTTAATAAATTGTTTTGAATGGATTCGATGTGGGGATGAGATAAAATGCAATGTATGGTCAGTAAATAAATTAGAAATAAAACGAAATTAAATTCAGAATGAGTTGAAATTAATTTGAAGTAGTTATAAACTAAAATAAATACTCTATTAAGCGAATATTGTCGAATTGGTATAGAATGAATCGTTATTTGACGTAAATAAGAGTAATTAAATTTCTGTGAATTGATAGGGACTAAATAAATTGGTTTTAGAATTAATTGAAGTGTATATGGGCTGGTTTGGATTAAAAATCAATGGAATGTAAGAAATTGAGTTGCAAACCATTGAAATTGAATGAAATGGTTTATAAATTGGTTGAAAGCAATTGAATTAGTTTTAAGGTTATATAAATCGCTTATGGAAAGGTTTTGGTGCTTGTTGCTTATGATGTCCATGTGTTTAGCTATTGAAAATAAGTGAAATGCTAATAGATTTTCAATATATGGCACTTACATATTTAAATTGAGTAAGTACAGGTACCGGAGAGCCGTTTGGTTGATTTGGATTGCGCGAATTGCTTAAATTAATAAGCTGCTTGCTTAAAATGCAAAATAAGGTACGCCTACGCAGTAAAATTAGGAAATATGAACTGTTTTTGCTTTTCCGACCGTGTGGGTCGATGTATACATATTTATATCTCTTGTCAAATTGCAAAAGCTCTTCCGTACAAAGGTGACTCTGCCTAAATTTTCGAAAATTTTGGGAGTTAGAATTTTTTTAGAAATTTTTCGTTAACGATCAAACGATTTCAAATTGGAAAACTAATGTAAATTAGAAGATGAAACTAATGTGAATCAGTTATAAATGGAAAATAAAATTTAATATTCATAATTGAAGACGAATTGAATTCGCATGAAATGGGGAAAACTAATTTGCGTAGAAGTAGATGTGAAACTTCTGTAAGAAAAAGTATAAATGATTTGAAAGTTACAATTGTATATTGTTGCTAAACAAGATATGCAGGTATTAAAGGAAAGAGGAATTGGATTTGATTCCAAAAGATAAATTTGTATTGCCCGACAAAAAGGTACGTATTTAAATTTCTAGATGAAATTGGGTTGGGTTTTTGATGTAGCCACTTGGCTTTTGTTTTCTTTTGGATTTGGGAGCCCGTGGAGACCTTTTGTAGTTGTACCAAGCTAGCCACGCAAAGGAGACGCTGGCAAAATTTCTCGGAAATTTAGGGAGTTAGAAAAATTTTGAGAAAATTTTGGTAATTCAAAATTTGGTTTTAGATTGAAATTTAAAGAAGTGAGCAGAAAGAGTATTGCGTGAAAGCTATAGAAGGTTTTGAGAAGTTGGTTAAGGATAGCGGGTCTTTAATAAAAGTTAGTTGATAAGATGTTGAATTGTGGGTTTTGGAAAAAATAAACGGATATTGAACCATTCTTCCTAACTAGTAATTTCGGGGACGAAATTCTTTTAAGGGGCGAGGAATGTGACGACCCGATATTTTTAACAATTTAAATTGGAATAATAAATTGATTTCAAAAATTTAAAAGTTAATTGTAAACTTGACTCCCGAATATTAATATTTACTTGATAATTAAATTATTGAGTTATATAATTTGAAATTGGGTAAAATATTGAATATGGAATTTTAAGCCTGTTAATAACAATTTGAAGGCTTATAAAATTTATAACGATAGGACTGAAGTTAATATAATGGTTGGAATTTAATTTAAAGGTGATTTGTTCAGTTTTAATATATCGTTTAAATCGATAGTTAAAAATAGCCTTCCGAGGCACAGTCTCGGAATTCGATGAAACCAGTTTTATTGGATCCGTAATAGTTAGTTATTATCAGATTCCAATTTTCGTAGCGTTTGGATTTACCGTTTGCTCGTACGGGTGAGAAATGCATCAAAATTAAAACCGATAATTTAATATTTTAGATTGATTTAATAAGCTAACTTCCACATACGATTAAATTAGCCTTCGAAACACGTTCCACTGTGTTCAGAACGCGGGTAAAACCTTATAATCGCTCCGTGGCATTTCTTAAGAGGAGTTCGAAATTTTATATGGCAATTAACGAGGGCATTTTGGAAATTTTATAATATAATAAAACTTAAAAGTACATTGGTCAGAGATATTTTGATATGTAAACAAGCGTTTTCAAGAAGCTTCCCCCTATCATTATCTTATCCCCGTTCTCCCCTCTCCATTCTAAAAAAAAGCAGATCGAACTCAATAAAAAAAAAAATCTCGCCGATCAAAATCAAAATAATGGCCGACGTCACAATCCTTTGGCTCGCGAAAAGAAAAACATTTGAAGCGACGAATGTAAACCAAATCGAAAACCCTCTTCGCCTTCGTTAAAAGTCGAATGGGAGGCGCCTGCGAGATGAGCTCGAGTGCGCGCGATGTTGGCGAGTTTTGTCTTTGCCTGTTGTGGAGGCGGGAATCGTCGGCGGGACTTCGTTGTATGAAGCTTGGAGGTCGCGACACCGTCAAGTCGCGAGTCTAGGAGGAGCGAGTGCCGCGTTGGCAACACGAGAAGTGCAGAGTGTTTGGTCGTATACACGATGGGACGGGTGGCCGAGCAACTGCGGCCATGGAAAGATGTTCTGGAGGCAGGCGATTGCGTGGATCTAGGGTGGGAGCTCTGGTGACTCGCAATCGAATTTAGGTGAGTAAATTCATTTTTATTTGTTATTCCTTTCAGAGTTTGAAAGTTGAAATTTCCTTGGTTCATCTGAGAATCTGGTTACCGGAGTTTGAAAGTTGAAGGCATTTTTTTAAAAAAACTTAGACTTATTAAAAGAAACAATATTTGTATAGACAGGGGAATGGGAAGATAACTCGAAGCAGGGAAGGGTTATCATCGGGTGTAATCCGACGTCAGGAAACCAAATTTGAAATCTGTTTAATTAAATCTGTGGAAATAAAAAAAAGGGATAGTTTAATCATTTATACATGCTTTAAATTAAAGGTCTTTCAAACTTTAATTAAGAACAGTTTACTTGTTAAATTAAGTATGTTGAGTACTTAAAAGGATATTTATAACTTGATTAATTTATAAATATCGATAAAGGTTATTTAAAGGTAAATGTTTTGGCAATGTGATTTAGTATTTAACAAGAGGATGTTTACCTTAAGTATGATTAAGATTTGACAATTTATGAAATAAGTTAAGGACTAATCAAGAAATTGATTTGTAATTCGTGATCGATTAATTTGTAATTGGAGATTTACCAATGGGTAATTAAGTTTTATAAATTAACAATGAAGGTTATTAATTAATAGTTATGGAGCAGTGAATTAATAATTACTTGGGAAAGTAAATTAATTAATAAATTTCTGGATGTAATTAATTGAATGATAATTTGTTAACAAAAATAATCTGGATATACTTACCTTGTGAAATTTATCAAGAGATTAATTAAGGTAATTAATTAAGGAGTAATTAATTTATTTAATGAAGTAAATAACAAGGTAGGTAATTACGGGTTGAGGTAAATTAAATGGGATTAACACGTGTGGTTTAATAAATGATTAATTATATGAGGTAATTAATTTAGGTTAGGATAAATTGAAATGTATAGGGAAAATCATAATGTAAATAATCAGCGATGTAATTAAAGATTGATCAATTAAGATTCACAAATCAAGAAAAGTGACTTATGAGAAGCTAACTAATATAAGTATTTAAGTATTAATGTAATTAATATTGTTAATTACTTTATGAAGTAATTAGGATTACTTATGGATTGGAATTAAGGATAATTAATAACATGAAATTAATTAAAATAATTACTCGGATTTAATTGAAAAATAATTAATCCAGGGTGATTAATTAAGATGAATAATGTTGGGTTGACTAATTAATTGATTTGGAATTAATTAATGTTAAATGAAGGGATCTAAGTGATTGAGGTTTGAAATTCAATTAGAATCAGTTGAATTGATTTGTTTGTGACTAAGCTGTGCTTATGGATGATTGAATGGTATTAGATGTTTTGAATGTGTTGATATCTCTGATATGAAATGTTGTGTATTTCATTTGAACAACATGGGTTAGGATATCATGAGTTTCGAAGAGACCGGGGTCGGGTATTAGGAAATACCCAAAACCACTTCGGATTTAAAAATAAATTGATGTGTGAAATTAATAGGCTGGAAGGAAATGATTTAAGTGAATTAGATTATTTTTATCTAAGTTTGATACTTAGAAGATTGATATGTGAAATAAGTGTTGTCTATTGCAAATTGTGAATTGGATAAATTGATATAAGTTACCCCGAGTTTATATAAGTTGTTTGCTTTGTATTCCATGTTAGATGGGTTTACTCACGTTGGTTTCCAGCCTGACCCGGGTGTTACATTGGTGTAATGCTCGGGTCTGACCGAGTATTACAGATTTTCAGGTAGGTACGGGTGGGAGCTCAGGAGGCGAGCTGGATGGCAAGAACGCGTAGAATATTTTCGCTGTAATTATATTATTGTAATTCTGTGATAATTGCAAATATTTAGTGACTGTATATAATGTGAAACTCTGATATATGTTAAATGTAATCGATAGATATAGTATTCTTTTTTAAACTATTATTATTTATTATTATATTTTATCCGCTGCGAATGTGAGTTGTTGATGTTTCTGTTCTTCTTCTTCTATCTCTTTCTTCTTTTTCATAACTATCTGGAATTTTCGGTTCGAAAATTTCGGGCTGTTACATTTCTCAATCATATTTTTGGCCTTCAATGAGGAGAGAAGTGGAAAGATTTGTGGAGAGATGTCACATTTGTCAAGTTTCCAAAGGGACAACTACGAATGCAGGATTGTATATTCCATTGCCCGTGCCTACTAGACCATTGGTTGATATTTGCATGGACTTTGTTTTGGGTTTGCAAGAACTCAACGAGGAAACGCTTCTATATATGTTGTGGTGGATAGATTTTCGAAGATGGCACATTTCATAGCTTGTAAGAAGACAGCTGATGCAGTCCATGTTGCTCAATTGTTTTTCAAAGAGGTTTATCGACTACATAGGCTACCTGAAACCATAGTTTCTAACCGGATAGTCATTTTCTAAGTCATTTTTGGCTAAGTTTGTGGAAGATGGTTGGAACTAAGCTGAATTTTAGTAGCGCCTATCATCCGCAAACAGATGGGCAAACGAAAGTAGTGAACAGATCTTTGGGAAACTTGTTGAGATGTCTTGTGAAGGATAATTTGAAGAGCTGGGATGTGAAGTTATGTCAGGCAGAATTTGCACACAACCACGCAGTTAATCGAAGTACTGGATTCAGTCCATTCCAAGTAGTATATTTTGCAATGCCGAAGGGACCGTTGGATTTGTCGATAGTTCCATTTCAGAAAGGGGTTGTTAAACGAGCTTGTGATTTCGTGAATGAGTTGCAAGAGTGCCACAAGATTGTTCATGAATGATTGCTTAAGTCAAATGAGAAGTATAAGCAACTTGCAGATAAGAAGCGGAGGAGTGTGGACTTCAAAGAAGGTGATTTTGTATACGCAGTATTAATGAAAGATCGTTTTCCAGTTGGAACTTACAACAAATTGAAAGCTCGAAAGATTGGTCCAGTAGAAATCTTGAAGAAGATCAATGATAATGCTTATCAGTTGAAATTACCGGAAGATGTCCATACTGCCGATGTTTTTAACGTCAAACACTTGATTCCATATCACGGGAAGAAGCGTCTTGAAGAAGAGGGAAGTGTGAATTCAGGGTCGCATTCTTGTCAACGGGGGAGGATGATGCAGCGCATCACGAGACAAGTCGCCCTAATGCTTTAAGTCGCTCAGATGATGGATCTATGGCTTTAGGTCGCTCGGGTTTCTTAAGTCGCGAACGACCTAGCGACTTATGACCTAACGAGAATCAGAGGAAGGAAGATACAACGATGCAGGAAATGCCGCCTGTCTACGAGCTACGACCTTACCAAGTTACATGATTTCCAGTAGGTCGCGAGCTTCCTTAGGTCGCGAGTTGTCCTTAGATCGCGAACGACCTTCTTAAGTCGCTCTAGATGTTTCAGAAGCTATTTCTTGAGTCGCATGAAGCAAAGTCGCTCAAGTTAGGTCGCATGAAGATATTTCTGAAGCCGCTGATGCTCATTTGATAGGTCGCGGCCATGTTTGTTTAGGTCGCATGGGTTGATAAGTTGTTTGTCTTGTAATGTGTTGTAACTGTTAGGTCGTAGATCGTTTGATGTTTGTTAACCCGTTTGTTTTAGGTCGTTATGACGTTATGTTGTTGAGTCGTTTGTATATGGTGTAAATATGTTGTTTGTTATGTCATGTCTGTTAGGTTGCTAACGACCTGAGTTAGGTCGTAGGTCGCATGTGTTAGCTCGTGGGTCTGTTAGGTCGTGCCTGTTAGGTCGTCGACCTGTGTTGTAACTTCTATAAATAGAGGGGTGGTGTCACTTGTAAACTTGGTTGATTTTGAATAAAACTTTGTTTGAGTGCTTTGTGCCTCTTTGAAATTGAAAGTTGAGCGTTGTCTCCTTTCTCCATTTTCGGTTATTCGAGTGCGCTCGAATCAACGGATTTGAAGCCGATTCACGGAATCTCGTGCGCGAGATCAACGTAGAAGAATCGTAGATCTTTTAACACGGTATCGTGCGCGATCAACATGTTGGAGATAGCTATAATTCGGTATCTCTCGAGATCAACGAATTTGGGCGTTCGGTATTTTCAGTCCATCGATTTATCTTGTTTCAACTAATCGTTTCATCGGTTAGTTTGACGCGAAATCTTCATTTCGTTGTCATTCGTTAATATCCGCTGCGTCATGTGACCTAGCCTCCATCAAGTCATGCCGTACACCTAAGGGGACATGATGTACATACTGCATAGTCTCCCATCGTCTCATCCTAGGGAAGTAATGCTCCGCGGCCTGACTAGCTGTGTCCTGGATGCGGGGATGCATGTTTGCCGTGTACTCGTAGTACCATAACGGCAACATATACCAAAAGCATACATCTGCCTGACATCGCCAAGTGCAAATGAATCGAGAGCGGTATATAGGGTGCCTAATATCGCTGTGCCCCAGTCAATAGTATGTAGCTGGTCTAATCTGGTAAGAGATGCTAAATAGCCTAGTCTAACCGTACCTTTTTGGTTCGAAAAAAAGGTCGAACCTTTTTGGTTCGAAAAAAAGGTCGAACCAAACAGGTACAACAAAAATGCTCTAGTAACTACATCCATCATATCGGCTCTAGCTATATAACTGGTGATGTACTGCTGCAAGTAAGTCAACTTAACAGAACCACTAGTTACGCAGGTAACATCTATCAGTGGTAAAAAAACTGTAAACAAATTGGGCGACTCGTATAAATCCTCAAATGGAAAAGGTCGAAGACCATGTCGTCCAATCTCAATCCCAGTAAACATGTAGAAATCAACTGGGGTGATACCAAGCTCAAAATCTAAAAAATGAAACGTATGCGTGGTGGGCCACCACCTCTCAGCTAATGCCTGAATGAGAGGTCGATCAAAGGACTGAACAGGTCTAATCAACAAAAATAGACCAAGAGGACTAGCCTGTAGTCTCTCAATAATAGGACCGGGAAGATGGTCATAAAACTGGGTAATGCACTTAGCCCAACTACCCCGACAGTGAATGTAATGGTCCTATAGATAATTTATGAATTAACAATTTTTGATACAGTAAGGGTTATTTAATATGAGTGTGTAATGTACATATTAAAATAACCAGTTATAGTAATTTGTAATTTATACCTGTATGGTCATCAAAGTGGTTTCGGCTCTATGCCAATAACCATCTAGCAGCTCATGTAGAACACGTAGATCGTCAGGTGAAACTCCAGGTGGCGGCGGAATGTGTAATGGTCCAGCTTGCTCCGCTGGATGACTGTGAACCGTTCTTCGGGCTATTTTGGTTGGACGCGGCGACATTTCGTTTAAATTTTTTAATTAAAAAAAATTAGACTGAAAAAATTGAGAGAGAAGTAAGGGGGAGGGGAGGCGGTACCCATTTTATGGGCGCCTTAGTTCAGGCTCCCATAAAATGGGCGCCTAATTGTCAGGCGCCCATGGCCACTAAAGCCCAACCCATGATTATGGGATGAATATTCAACGGGCTGAATATTTAGCCCGTAATCCACTGGAGATGCCCTAAGGGATAAATTTGTCCTTTTTCATGTCCACCAGGTTGTCAATCCATTATGCGCCATGTTTTCAATACTTTCTTCCCTAATCTGTTCTTACTCTTCTTCCCTAATCCATTTCAAATCGTAAATTTAGCGCACGGTTCTACAAAAGTTCGAATTAATTAGTTCAGAGGAGACTCATAACTGAATAGAGTTTTCACGACGGATACCGGTGATTGATTTCAGTAGACATTTTAGGTTTGACAATTGAGGCCATCAAATTGAATTGGAATCATCTTTGGTTCTGTGAGATTTTATAACCTTTTTCCCTTACTATGTTGTCATTTTTTTGTTCACGTTGGTTCGCTGCTACTTTTTGTTGTCGATTGCTTTAATGGTGAATGGATTAACACATGTAACTGTAAGCTTTAGATTTTGCACTCCATTTGTTTGATGAAATGATTACTAAGTATAGGACATTTATTACTGTAACACAAAGAGTGAATGAGTGACGAGGTAGTGTTAACAAAGGAACTGGAACTATTAGAGCTTAATGGTTTAGATTTGATACTTATAGTTGATCGTTTTCTTCAGTGTTTATTGAAGATCGAAAGCAATTTGTTGTGTCTTGCTTTGTTTTCAGTCATACTTATTGGCTTATGTTAAGGAGATGAATCTTAGATAATGGTATAAGTGCTCAGGTATATTTATTCCTCTATTTCACTGAGAAACTTCGTTTTTTAATATAACTCTACATATCATAACTGCTTTTGTGCCTGTCGATATATGTGCTTCTTTATTTTGTTTTCTTCAAAATTTCTTGAACTTCCAATCATTTTCAACTTCAAGTGCTAAAATGGATAAGTTCTGAGTATGATGTGTGTAGACATGCAATTATTATTAGAAAAGCTGGTTTTTCCATTCCTAAATTTTGTTAAACTAATTTGATTAAGATTAAGGCCTTAGTTGCTAGGATAAAAACACATCTTTGAAATCTGCTTCTTTCTTTCCTAAATTTTTTTACTATTATTACTGCCAAAATAATTATTTAATAGAAACTAATTGCAGTGGAAATTATACTTAGTTAAATTAGGAAATATTTATTTGCATATTTATTCTTTTACGTTGAAAAGTTTTGGTGTTGGTTGATGAACGTATATTCAATTATGGCTGATTTTTGAATATAGTATTTAGCTGACTTTAGAATATTATTTATGGTGAAGCAACCTTACTTACGATTCATTCAAATTTCATCCATTCTACTTAAAAGTGAGTGTTCATACTTCATATTGCTAAATTTGGAAGTGAGTGACATGTCAACATTTAAAGAACAAAGTGTTTTTTGTAACCAATTTTTGTTTTATGCTTTATATGATTTCGTTTCGCCAAACATTATATGCAACGATCTTATACTAATGCCATTTACCATCTCTTCAATTAGGTTGTGCCTATGTGCTAAGCACACACAAACTAAAGTTTCCTCTAACTCTCCCGAAGGAGGTTGTTCTCTACCAGTGCACACTAGCTATTGCTATGGCTGATCAAGGGGCTCCCGCATTGGTTGGATGGGTTATCGCACCTGTAGATGTGGTCGGTGAGAGCTACCTTCGTGGATATCATTCAGTTGTCTTACTTCACAGCAACGGGGTATGCTTTGTATTGTCCTAAGTTTGAGTGTTGATTTGAATTTTTTTTCTTTTGGTTGGTAGAGGTTTAGCATTTAATCTTGCCATTATGATTTTCAAATGTATCCAAATGATCGATACTTTATCATTTAACAAATAATCTTAGATTTGTTACAACTAAGTTAAAATGATTTTTAAAGTTGATAATCATTCTTCGTTTATTAGCACGTCTTCAGTTGATGAAATACAAATAACATTATGTATACTTTTAATTTGAAGGTGTGTTATTAGTGTCAGATGTGAGGGCATCTAAACTATGCCAAAATGATTAATTTTGGAAATATTGGGCTGTTATCATTTGTTGTTAATATTCATTTCATACTAACAAAAACTGTTATTTTCCATTGTATCCATGATATACTACTTCCTATGTAGGTAGTATTAATATTACATCTGATAGATTGTTATGTTCTCATTTGTTCTTTTATACACGTGCTTCATGCTTCTATATTATAAAGCCAAAACTAGAGAATAAATATTTTGTAGTCACATAAACATAGAGATAAAGCTTTTAAAATTGTGCTTACTTAATATTTGGTTACCGACACACAACTGATTAATAATTTCAATGTGCCTACTACCACTCATGGTTAATTTTCAATATAGTTTATGTTTTACCTCGATGCAAAGTAATGAAATAATTTGATTTGAAGATTCAAATCATACATGTCTAAATTAATTTTTCATGATGCGATTATGTAGGGCAAATTGAACAAGATAAAGAAGAAGACCGCCTGTGATGATAAATTTGAGGTATTGGAATCTTATATTCTACTTTTTCTCTTTTACTCGATTCATGAATTTGAAGCTATATTTATTTTTATGAATTCTATGCATCTTTTTTATTTTTATTTTCTGCATTTTCATCCTTCTCTTTATGTGTATGTCTATATATATAATGGATCGTACGGCGTAACTATAACATACCACTGCATTATTATAAAGCTCTTTTCTATCGATCACTTTAGCTTTTATCTTTTGGGTATCTCATTGCGGTTAGTACATAAACTTAGCTATGGTTTAGCTTTGATTTAGTCAGTTTAACATGAGTAATATCTTATATTTTAAGGATGATCTCATTGTATGTTACAATTTTTCAGTGGAACTGGATCGGCTTTACTTTTCGCATTGCTCTAGAGTGCAAGACGAATTTCTAAAAGACAATTATCATGACCTCTTCTTCCTACAAAAAGGAACTCTAGATGAGCAGAAGATGAAAAAGAGACGCTTCTGTGAATTAAAAGACAACATTTTCAAAGCTTTCGGCAAGGACAAAGCTCAGGGTTGTCGCTTTGGATTTTTCTCTTCTTCCGCATCATCTTCTCCACATAAAAATGAACATATGAAACATAGATCTGCAAGTAAATAAAGTTTAAGCTAATTCAGTTTAATGCACGTACAATAGATGTTTACATGAAGGAAAAAGTGAAGACGTAGAATGGTTTGTTTTGACATTTTCTTATGTTCTTTTTAATAATTATATCTGTATTTGTTTCTTCATTGTTTGTGTTTATATTGTTCACAGTTAGATTAAATAGTTTCTTTGTTACGCGTAATGTGCAGATGCCTTTTGAGCTTTTTGTTTGTATTGCTTGCATGTCTACAAAAAATGTAGATGCTTCATGTTTCTTTCTATACATTCCTTTTGTGAAGAATCATAATTTTCTTTATACTTGATTTTGATTTCGTTGATGTCTGAATACAACTGAATATATAAAATCTTGTTTATTTCCTTTTCTAATAGTTATTTCATCGTTCTATTTCTTTCTTGGTACCTAAATTGATAAAGAAATGCTATTATTTGTTACATGGTATCAGCACAATGCTCAATTATGTACTTATTTAACATTAATGGTGTTTTTAACTAATTTCAACTAATTTTAAACATTAAAAATTATGCTTCCCCTACCAGATGAAGACGAGAATAAAATGCCTTATCCAATGATGTTTCTTTTAGAAAACTAAAGATGCATTCACCTTAATATATAACTTGAAATGATTTGTTTAAATTTATCTATAATTTTAAAGTTTTTCTATAATGTAATTATCCATTACATGTTGAATTATAGGACCATTAATAATTTGAATTGGTTGTAAATTTCGTAGTACTAAATACTGATTATAATTATAAACACAAAATTTTGCAACTAAGATGCAAACGGATATGCATGCACAACTAATCCAGCTTATTCTGTACAAGAATAATGATCAAATATTAGACCTGTCAAAATTTGACCCAACCCATTTATCCTACTTATAAATGGGTTGGATCAACCCATTTATGAATATCATAAAATGAGTTATGAGTTGGGTTGACCCATTTTTAAAAGGGTTATAATTGGGTAACCCATTTACCCATTTATTAAAAATATTAAATTTTAATATAAATTTAAAAATAAGAATTTTGAACATTCATTATAATTTTTCATGAAGACTGACAGTTGTACTAAGAAAATAACAGGCTACCGTATCCTCATATTTGAATCCACCTAGTGTAGAAGCCGCTATTTTTTTTGTTCAGACTGCAATAACTTCTTCATTCTAACTCGGAATCAAACGAGACTTCGACCGATCAACTCCAACTTATATTACGGACAGTATGAAACACTCAGATACTTCATCGTGTGAACACACACTGTAGTTCTCCAAGGAGACTGACAATTGTACTTAGAAAATAACAGACTACTACATCCCTATATTTGCACTCCGCCTAGTGCAGAAGCCGTTATTTTTTTTGTTCGGACTGCAATAACTCCTCCGTTTCAACTCGGAATCAGGCGAGACTTCGACCGATCAACTCCCACCTAAATTACGGACAGTATGTACCACTCGGATACTTGATCGTGTGAACGCACACTGTAGTTCTCCAAGGGGACTGACAGTTGTACTTAGAAAATAATAGGCTACCACACCTGCATATTGAACTCCGCCTAGTGCAGAAGTCGCTATTTTTTTTTCAGACTGCAATAACTCCTTCGTTCTAACTCGGAATCAGGCGAGACTTCGACCGATCAACTCTCACCTAAATTACGGACAGTATGTAACACTCGGATACTTCATCGTGTGAACGTACACTGTAGTTCTCCAATGGGACTGACAGTTGTACTTAGAAAATAACAGGCTGCCACATCTGCATATTGAACTCCGCCTAGTGCAGAAGCCGCTATTTTTTTTGTTCAGACTGCAATAACTCTTTTGTTCTAACTCAGAATCAGGCGGGACTTTGACCGATTAACTGCCACCTAAATTACGGATAGTATGGAACACTCGGTCACTTTATCGTGTGAACGCACACTGTAGTTCTCCAAGAAAACCGACAGTTGTACTTAGAAAATAATAAGTTACCCCATCCCCATATTTGAATTTTGATAAAAATTAGAATTAAAATTTTAAATTTTTGTTGGATCTCAAAACATAAAACTTGGAATTAGAATTATTTTATATTTATTTGTTTTTTATTAGTCAAATTAAATTTAAATCTTTAAATGGGTTAAATGGGTAACCCGCTTATTAAGTGGGTTGGGTCATAAATGAGTTGGGTCATAAATGGGTAAAAGAGAATGGGTCATAAATGGGTTGGGTCGAACTCGACCCAACCCATTTTGACCCAACCCAACCCATTTGACAGGCCTATCAAATATAATGTATGCGTCTATCATGTTGTTATGTCGAAGTCGATATGAAGTAAACATAAAAATAAAGAATTTAATAGTATATTTGGGTTGATACTGCCACCGGAATTATCATTTACTGTTTGCATTATTTCCTCCTCTAATAATAAATTTAACTATAGCCTACCTAGACATGGTAGAGAAGTTGAAACGCAGAAAATATAAATGGGCAAGGCTGCATTATACCTTCATAATCATATGTTGTTGCTTGACATCGACTTTGATATAAACATGGAGGTGGATGTCTGTGTTGGAAGTCATGTCATAACCACTGAAGGCACTACTATGTCCTGAAAGTAGGATAATAAGTTTTTACAAAATGCATGTTAAAAGGTGTATTTGTTAAAATATTCAGGAAATTATGCATGTATATTTTGATAATAAGGAATTCTGTGTGAAATTTTGATGAAGAGTACTTTAGTATAAGTTTGTTATAGAGATACACCCATATGCATGAAAATTTTGTCATCCTCAACCTACTGGATTTCAATATTTGGATATCTTGAACTATTTTTTCTACTATATTTTCTTCTATTTCAGTCGTCTATTATAAAGTAAAATTCAGGCACAACTATGCTACATCAAAAACATATCATTAATTCTTCCATAATTTAGAATTGCTCGTGTTTTTCTTGGAATGCATGTAATGCACGTGCCGATGGATTGGAATCCCGTTGATGTGATCAATTCATCATTTTTACTTGGTAAATCAACGGTAAAGTTTCAAATGATATTAGTTCAAACTAGTATTTTATAAATAGAGACCAAATTTAACAACTAGGGTTTTCATACAAAATTAGAACATTTAAAAATAGAGTTATTTGACGCGTGTGTTTTAGGTAAGTCATTGCCCACATCCATGTCATTGAATTCCAAAAAGGAGGACTACCACATTCACATATCCTAATTATACTATATGAAAATGATAAAATTAACAATCCCGATGTTTATGATGCTTTAGTTGGAGTTGAAATTCCATGCAATGATCTAGAACCTGAACTACATAACACGATAATGAAACAAATAATTCATTGTCCATGGAGACAATTTAATCCAAAAGCTATATGTATGAAAAACAACTTCTGCAACGAAGGATTTCCAAAATCTTTTGCTCCGTTAATTTTACAAGGAAAGGACCCTTACCCTATTGATAGAAGACATGACAATGGAATACAACATTTTTAACTCTGCCATCTACATATTGCTGACGTCGGTCTCAAACCCGGTACAACGAGAGGAGAAAATGATTGCTACAACTATACTTCAGCTCCTACATATTACTTACAAGCTACTGTTGTTGACATCAACCTTAAAATCTTAAAAGTAAAAGTTATTACATATACTTAAGTCTTATAATTTTTTATAATGATATTAATCTAAAAAAAATTTCTCAATATATTAATATGGTGATTTATTACATTTTAAAAGAAAGATGATGTAAGTTTTCGAAGTTCCAAACTACTAAAAGCGCTAAATTTTACTATTTGTTACATTTCTCAAAATATTGATGTAATAGTCGATTATTTTCTTTACCTGTTTAATTATTTCCTAAAATAACTTAGTCTCATTCATGTTTTGACAAATGGTTGATTTGTGCATGTACACAAATAAAAAAATAACATTACATACACGTCAACGTCAATTGATAAGATCCAAAAAAACCTTACAAATGGTGTTTTTAATATCAATTCATCCTGCGCACGTGCATGCATGTTCCAAACTACTCGTGTGTGTGTACGTATTACAACTCATGTGGTAATGCACTAAAACATTATTCATGAAGACATTAACTAAAACATGACGCGGAGGTATAAAACAATGCATGCGATGA
This sequence comes from Allium cepa, assembly GCA_030765085.1. NCBI lineage: Eukaryota > Viridiplantae > Streptophyta > Magnoliopsida > Asparagales > Amaryllidaceae > Allium > Allium cepa. The sequence goes on from CM060932.1 coordinate 931,331,533, forward strand.
CTAATAATGCAATGGCTTCAAAATTACACACAATAACTCCAAAAGGGTTTAAATGCGATAGATTTTATTTTTAACACGCGATGACTCCAAGCAGGTTTAAACACGATGGCCTTTATCTTCAACATACCATGGCTATGAAAATTTTAAGGCGTGATGACCTACATTTTAATACGTGAAAGATATGTAAAACTTTATGGCACGATGACCAATATTTTAACATGTGAAAACAAGTGAATTTTTTGGGTACGATTACCTATGGTTTTTAAAAGTGGGAAATCACCATTTTATAATACTTGGAAGATATTCACTCTATTTTGAGGCTAAATTTTACTTAAACAAAATGATGATTTTGTTAAGTATTTTTATGAGATATCAAAAGGGAGAAAATTATGTTAGCCTATTTTTGAAAGACTTTTTAAGGAGGAAGATACTATTTTGGAAAAGTAATTTGTGTATAAATTAGCTATCATTGAGCATATATTTAATTGATTGTGATATGTTGTATGTTTGTCTTTATATCTTGATCAGTTATTATTGCATATATTAAATTGTTGACATGCTCACTTATATGATATGATATCTCCCAACGTTGTAACCTTAGGCACTTGGGGAATGGATGACTAGTTAGGGTTGTTCCAATAGTGGACATGGTCATACTTTAACTCCTTAGAGATTGGAATTGCATCCAGGAGATCCTGAAGATCAAAATTAAGTTAAGATGCCTGAACTATCAAAAGACATGACTCATCGCCATTTTGAAAAGCAGATTCAAAAATTAAGATTAAGGGTGGAGATTAATGTTGGGTCGCTCCTCATGTTCCAAGAGCTTAGCCCAAGGTTGGCCAAGTCCTCGTATTACAGTACGTAGGGCCTAACGGAAGGATATGCGAAATTGAGATTATGCAAAGCAAGGAACTCATAACAGTGACGTTCACCATTGTTTTTTTCTATAGGACAGAAGCTGAGGTTATTTTCTCTCATGGGATGAAACACTATGGATTATATTTTAGCCTAAGTTAGGCTGATAGGTTTCTAGGCATCCTGCAAAACTACTATAAATTTTTAATTGGATTGAGAAAACTAATACAGATTCGTAGCGACCCTGGAAAAACTATGTTACGGACTGTTTTAGGAACATGTAATTATGAGAATGCTCAACCCTTTGATCTCAATGAATGCCAAACTATTTATTTTACCCATATTTGCATTATTATATTAAGATTATGTTATAATCATTTTGGTTGCAAATATGTTATGATTTTAATGGTACTAGGAGGGGAATATCTGTTCCACTCAGCGACGTGCTCTAACAGTATCCATTTTGGTTCTAGCTGGTATAATATTATTCACATTAAAAAATTTGTCTGACCTAAAGTTTTCAATCTCCCCCTAAACTGTAGGGTGCTAAATTTGAAATTGAGTAGAGTGTTTTCAGGTTTAGACGAATAAGCTTCGAAAATGTGCAAGAGACAAGCCACTATATAGAAGATTATATTTCCTTTATGCAGTAGTTTAACTACTTTTTATTTAGTTGAATGTATGTAATTACATATACTATAACCGTTTAAGTAGTTAGAACTCTGATCATCTAAGGATGTATCTTCATATGCCGTTTCCCCAAAATTGTATATGTAATTTTTATACTTTATCTTAATGATGTATTCATGGGTCATGGAAACGAAATGTAATGAATTTAAAAATTAACGGATGAAGTGTTTTGTTAAAATTTTATAAATTCTAATGCTCTTGGTGTTAATGATTCAATAACGGATCTCATTCTATCATTGGAAAATAATGCTAAGGATTATTGCAACGTCAATAGTATCTATTTTCGAGTCTTAGAATAGGGGATGCTACCCAAAAAGCCTATCTTTGATGTTTGAGTTTGTCATTTGGGATCACTCAAAATGTGATAGGGCATGTAGCTAATGGTAATGGAAGTACAGTGGGCTCTCCATAGGAAAGTTATTGGTACTAGGTGCATTGGGGATGGGTTAGTGAGGGCGTACACCTCTGATGGAAAGAGAAATCATTCGGGTAGCATGATGGTGCATTTCCATCGCCTATTGGGCACTCAATGCCAAAGTAAATGACGATATACTGAGGTTTAATGGTGATGGAAATAAGGCATAATTGTATAAGAGAATGATGGGAGGAACGTTGATGGAAAGTGGTAGCACAATAAAGATGCTGTTGCAACTACAAAGCGACATAATGGGAAATGATAATTGCAATGATTGTACAAAGGAAAAGGCGTCACCTATGATGGAGTTCCTCAATAGGAATGGGATATCTAGGGGTGTTAATTTTGTACGGGTGTTCAATGTCTGTTCGAGTCCGTAGCCGAAAAACATCTGTCCGGGTTCGTTTGATTTTCATTTAAGACATGAATTAGGACAAAAAAATTTATACAAGAAAAAATCTCATCTGATCAGAGTTTGTTCAAATTTCTTATAATTTAGTATATCTATTATACTCTTCAAAATATTTATGTTAGCTGTTTGGCTGGTTTGATTGAATAAAGATTCATAAAATGCTTATACTTCAGTACATACTGATAAAAAATAATATAATTGATAGAAACTCTATTAAAAAACATAAAATGAGATGTAAATAGCAATGTCTGTTCGTGTCCAGGGTCGAAAAATGTCTGTTTGTGTGTGTTCGATTTTCTTTAGGACATGAATTAAGACAACAAAATTTATACAAGCATAAATCTTGTCTGGTTCGTGTCCGGTCCAATTTTATTTGGAAAAAAACTGAACACACCTCCGTCTGGTCCGGTCCGACCGATTTACACCCCAAGGATAGCCTCTATTATAGCGAGTGCTTGTTGGTGTTGAAATGGTTTATTGTGAGCTACAGGTTGACTCCAATGGAATTAGTGTTATGCTATATACCGATTAAGATCTTATCTTAAGGTAGAGAGATGACATATGTCCAATGGTACACCAATGGCCAAGCTAATCGAATCTGGATAGCAATATATATCTTAAGATGATCATTATTGGCTATTAGATAGAAGTTAGAAGCAATGAACAGTACTGTTGGATTCTAAATTCTATGACAGACATGATGTTGATGGCCAACTAGTCTGGAACATTATAGTTCAATGATGGTAAAATAAACAATTGACATCACCAAGTAAGGATAGCTTCAAATGTTCTTGATATCTTTGGAAAATACCTTGAATAGTATAATGCAGATGTTTATTTTGTACAAATTGTTTGGGATGAATGAGATATTATCAATCAAAGTGTAAGTACTAGTATAATCAATTGAGGAGGCTGAGAGCTCAAATTTGGACATGATTGGATGTGTTGGGATGCTTAATGGATGATGAACAAATGGTTAAATTTTGAAGTTAGATAGAGCAATTGTTAAGTTGTTTTATTCTAAGAATGTAAGTCCATTGGAGGTAAATCCATAGTTAGATTGATAAATTGTGAAGGTGCACTATCATGAGAAGACTGATCCATTGGAGATCAATAATGTGTTTGAAAGCATTATAAAAACTTAATGTTACTTTCCAGCTGTTGAATTTACAGTGGTAAGGCTATCACTTATATGTTTAAATGGCTTCGTTTTGTCTATTTGTCCTATCATAACATCATACACACCTTGAATTAGAATCCCCAAACATAAAAAACCAGGGACAGGGATTCGACGGCCATGGTAGGTTATCAAAAGGTAGGTATAATGGGAAAAAATCAATTGCAATTTCGTACTCTACATCAAGTAGATCTAATATGTTAGAATGTACAAGCTGTTTTGGATGTTTTTGCAATGAAACTAAATGAAGAAACCAACGAATAATCGGGAGAAGATAGTGGGCCTAGACTATATTAAGGAATTTTTACTTATTATCATGGCTACATGGTTAATAGTCTCGCTACACGGTCAAGTTCTTAATTAATCAAAGTGATAAAATGACGATGTGTAATAATAATATGGACTGATTAAGGAAGTGCACTATGTTTTGGAGCATGCTAAACTTGAGTAACAAGTTATGAATAATCAACTCCTAAAATAGGTATAAATCAAACATATAAACAAGCAATAATACTAGAGACCAAGATATGTTGATACTAGTATAACCGTACAACGGTGGAGAAACCGACCGTTCGATTGTATAACTTTGATAAGAAATACACATTTAAATTTTTTGTTAATATTACTTAAACATTAAGTGATAATATGTTGGAAAAGAATAAGTTGAGATTTGAATCTGAAAATATGAATTTCAAATTTAAATATTAATCAAAGCATTCAAAATTGTCGATTTGAAATTGAAATTTTAGAAGTTGACAATCATAATAGATTTGAATTTGGAATCTTTGATGCGCAAAGTAAAAGGAGGAAGTTTAGGGAAACCGCGATGAGACAAGATTCACGTTTTTAGGGAAACCACGATAAGACAAGATCCACGTTTTTTGGCTTCAGAAAAATTGATTTTGGCCAGTGACAAAAGCAAACCTCCCTAACGGTCGGTTTGATTATGATAAGTTTTGTGGAAGAAATGAGGTAGCTTATGGGGCAAGTGACACTTATTTTACCTTTGTGAATGGTTTTAACAATAAAAACTACGATTTATGCGCAACTACATGTGACTGTAATAAACCTAATATCTACAACATTTTCGCATATATAGTAAAACCGAAATTACAAAAATGTCATATGTAAACAATGGTGGAATTCTCCAACTTCAAAGACAATCCAATTTTTAGCCTCAATCAGATTGAGGGGTCTTCTCCTTCTTCCTCATCTTTTTCTCCTCCTCCATCGGATCCAATTCTGCATTCACAATCAATTTCTTCTAAAATTACTCCTGAATTTGATGAAGAGGGATTTCAGATTGTTCAGTCCAGAAAAAGCCGTAATAAGAATCAAAAACATCAATCCGGAATTGGTTCAAATCAACTGAGCCTGAATAGGGGAAACACAAAACACCCAAATCAATTCAGAAACAATAATAGAGTTTTTCTCAATTCAAGATCCACAGTGTATCCAAGAAACCCAGCAAAACATGTTGAAAACCCTTCTCAGATTGATTTGAAATCAGATTCACAAATGAAAATTCCAAGAAATCATTCAAGAATCAGTCAGCTATCAAGTAAAATTGACCCTCAATTCAATACTAACCTGAATAAAGCCTCATCATGGGCTGATCTGATAAAGAAAGGAGGATCAAACTCTGAAGCTGATCTAAAATATGTTTCTCCTCTTTCAATCAATGATAAGAAAATTGCAGTTGTGAATGCAGAGGCCAGCAGAAGGGTAGAAAGCAAGTGGTGTCATTCAGTTATTGCTTACGTTTTTGGCAGCAGACCCGCCATCATCATTTCAAGGCTGTCATAGAAAAATCTTATGCTCCCACGAGTAATTTTGATATATTCACTCGTAATAATAGGTTTTTCATAATTAGATTTACAAATGCATCTGACTGTGATAAAGCTATTAATGAAGGCCCTCATTTTATAAATGGAAAACTCATTATTATGAAAAAATGTAATAATAAAACCAATCTTGATATAGATCTGCTCTTCATAATGCCAATTTGGATTAGACTCCCAGAATTGAATCTTAGATTTGGGATAAATAAATTTTAAGTGCTATAGCTAGCATTATGGGCATCCCTATTAAATTAGACGAACATACAACCAAAGAATCAAGACTTTCTTTTGCTAGAATATTAGTGAAAATACAAGCAAATTCTTATTTGCCAAATGAAGCTTCTATTTCAATGCCTGATGGGGAAAATTCAATACAATGCATAGAATATGAATGGATCCCCCCAGATGCAAATGATGTTGTTGTTTTGGGCATTCCATTGAAAATTGTGTCACCAAAATGGTCTGTAAAGAGAAACAGAAAAATCAAGAAAATGATGCTGATAGCAGTTTCACAAAAGAAAACGGAGAAGCATTGATCGTCAGATCATTGGAAGCAAATAATGGATCCATCTGTCTACCCTTGAATGAAAAGAATAACATTATCAATAACACTTTTACTGTTCAAGAATCAACACAAGAAATGGAAATCCAAGAAAGCTATGAGACACAGAGTCTGGGAGGGAGAAATATTGAACTGAAAAGAGCATCTCAGAAAATCCTTTTGAAGTAAATGCAAATAGTAAAAGTAATGCAACCCAATTCAGAAAACATAACTTAGTATCAACAAACATGAGCATTGATGATGGTTCATATATCTCCGCTATTCTCAACGAAGAACCATCTAAAAACCCCAACATTAGCCATGTTGCAAACCACCTTTCCTCTTCTACCACAAATCCAAGTTCAGAAACTAGTATTCAAAAGGTAATCAATTTAATGGCAAACTCTTCCTCAGCATTAAGGAAGGTCAAGAAAGTTAAAAAGGAAAAAAGAAGAGGCAAAATGAAAAGCATCAATGACATTATCACTTAATACAGTACAGAAGACACTGAAGACAATGACTTCAAAAGAAATTACATATCAAAAAAATTCAAAATGGGAAGAATAGCTCAAAGCAATTAGCAAAACAACATATAAGAAAAAGGGAAAGAGGTTGGAGACTTTGGTGGAAGAGAGCATCCACAGTGCATAGCTGCTCTTTTTTGTATCCTTTGAGTATCCTTTTTTAATCATACTATTATTATTTTGTCGATAATCTCATGAAATGTTAGAGGTCTAAATTCTCCAGAAAGGAAATTGAATATATAAAATCTCCTTATATCTCTAAAACCAAGTGTAGTTGGATTGCTTGAACACAAATTAGACAATTCTAAAATTGCTAATACGTATTAAAAATCTATATAATTGGAAAATTATTAATAACAATCAAATGGGAGGCAATGACAGAATTTTGGTTCTTTGGGATCCTAACATTTGAGACATCTTTCTATATTTTGAAAACTTTTAGTTTATTCATTGTAAATGTGTAAACAAAGGTGGTTTTCAATTAGAAATTACATTTGTTTATGCTTCCAACAGTGAAACTGAAAGATTACCTCTTTGGAATAGCCTTGAACAAATTAATTCCAATATGAGATTACCTTAGATTGTAATTGGCGATTTCAATACTGTCATGCATGCTTTTGAGAAAAGGGGTAGGAATCCTATCCCTTTTAAAAAACTTGAAATGCTTCATAATCTTCTTCTTAAAACTGGTTCATTTGAACCAACTATGGTTGGAAATTCTTTTACTTGGTAATCTGGAAAATTCAGAAATATCCATTGTAACTTAGATAGAATTCTTATAAATAATATTTTTACAAATTATTTTAAAGATTTTAAATGTTCCACACTTCCCCAGGCTACCAGTGATCACACTCCAATTCAAATAGAACTCAGTCAAAATATTAATATTAAAAAGAACATTCCATTCAGATTTGTAAATGGTTGGATTTATGAAGACGGCTACAAAGACTTAGTCAAAAATTGCTTAACCACAAAAGTGTTGGGCACTGCCCAATTCAAATTCAATAAACTTCTCCATATTATCAAAGGAAAATTGAAAATCTGGAATAAGAACAGAATAAATAATGAAATTAATACCATAAGAGATGAATGTGAGCATGGACAGAATGAGTTAGACAAGGATTGCTCAGACATTTATAAAGTCAACAATTTTGAACTTGCCCAAAATAATGTAGTCAAGTAACTTCATGTGCAGTCTATAAATTTAAGGCAGAAAGAAAAAATAGACTGGCTTTTGCATGGAGATGAAGCTAGTAAATTTTTTTATGCTAAAATGTCCAGTAGGAAACATAGGAATGATATTAGGAAATTATTGATGATACGGGTAATGTTTTTTTTTTGCAAGGCAAGCGGGGTTAACTGGTCCCCTACCAGTTTATTGAAAAGAGAAAAAAATAAAAGAGAAAGTGACTAGAACAAGCTCATAGTCACCAGACTAGCACAAACATCACAGGAAAAAACAACACACAGATGGAGAATGAGGAAACAACAACACAACAAGAAGAAGGAAAAGAAAAAAAGAAAAAAAAGAAGAAACTAAGGCCATTCAGTAGGAACAAAATCACTGAAGTCAAAATGACTCTCCCTCATTCCAATCCTTATGCTAGCCTGTAAAGCATACCATAGCTGGTGGATGTTCCTTGTCTTGTTCTCAAAGCTTCTGAGATTTCTTTCCTCCCATATTAATTTCAAGTACCTTTTAATCATGAAAAAGTGCACAAAACTGTCTTTCTTTTTCCACTTAGTTGCTTTGCCAATCAAAGCCCATTCAACACTGGACAGACCATGAATATGGTTTTGTTTCAATCTTCTCATCAGCCTAGTCCACAAACCCATTAGCTCAATGCATTCAAAAAATAGGTGATCCACAGATTCAGTTTGCATCTTGCAGAATACACATAGAGGATCAACTGCCATCCCATAGTTCAACAATTTATCCTTGGTCAATAGGGCTTTATTTATGACCTTCCACATCATCAAGTTGTCTCTGGCATTAGAGTTTCCAGACCAAATGACCTTGTGCCATTTTATTGCAGCGGTACCAGAAGCATTAACAAGCAGGTTATAAACAGAGGAGATCGAGTGAGGCTTACCATTCCAATGTATTTCATCAGAGAGAGTAGAGTGATAAAATTAACCCTGAAACTTATTCCATACAGCTCTAATATCTTGGTTGCTGGTATAAGGTAGCTGTAACTTGCCATCATTAAGATAATCAGATGCTTTAGCATTCCTACTAATACCGGATTGGATGATTTGCCGAGGAGAAATTTTTTTGCTTAGAATTAATCCTTCTGCCATCCAAGGAACCGTCCAGAAATTAGCAGTGCTTGAAGTAGAAAGAATAACTTTGATTAATGGGGATAGAGAAGGCCTTAGCCTCAGCAAGCTTTTCCAAGTCCAGCTATAGTTGAGGGGAACATTCATAGTCCAGAAATTCATTCAACCCAAGTTATGTTTTTTGGTCCACTTAACCCATAAAGAATCATTATCAGCTATCAAGGCATTGAATAGAGAACTAATGGCACCTGTATTCCAAGTTAGAATATTTAGTATTCCAAGACCTCCTTTGTTTATAGGCTGCTCCATGATGGCAAAAGAGCAGGGAATGATTTTCTTTGAGTGAATAGAGCCAGTCCAGAAGAATCTCAACATGGCAGTTCTCACCATTTTCACAAGCTTATTGGGAAGAATGAAGACCCTGCACCAATACACCATCATCGAGGATATAACAGACTTGATAAGCACAAGTCTACCAGCTTGAGAGAGAAATCTATTGTCCCAACATGTCATAATGCTGCAAATTTTCTCATACAAGGGCAAGCAATTAGCAATAGTGATTCTGGATGAACATAGAGGAAGACCCAAATAGTTCTTATTATTGTGCATAGCTTGAATACCAGAAGTAGCAGATAATAAACTAGCTTGCTCAGAAGATATGCCAGAAGTAAGGATATGGGATTTATTAAAGTTTAGTTGAAGGCCAGTCATAAGGAAGAATCTGTGCAGTGTAGCTTTGATATTCTCCAACGATCGGTGGTCAGGTTTGATGAATAACATAATGTCATCAGCAAATAGCAGTGAAGTGATTTGCGGCGATTTACATTTAGAATGATACAAAATATCCTTGTGCTCATAGTTTTCCCTCAACATTACAGTTAGAACTTCCATAACAAGAATGAATAAGTATGATGAGATAGGGTCCCCTTGCCTGATCCCTTGCTTAATGCAGAAGAAACCTGAAGAAAAGCCATTGTATTTGATAGAGAAGGAGGGGGTTGATATACAGGTGTAGATCCACGCCACAAATACCTTTGGAAATCTCATCAGAGCCATAATTCTCACGATAGAGCTCCAGTGTATACTGTCAAAAGCTTTCTTTAAGTCCAATTGCAGCATAGCATTTTTGGAAGCATGAGCACGACCATACCCTTTAAGTAATTCATGTGTAAGAAGTATGTTATCTAGTATGTTCCTCATTGGTAGAAAAGCAGATTGATTCTTGAAAATGAGTCTGCTAAGCACAACAACAAGCCTTGAGGCCAATATCTTCGAGATGCACTTGTATATCACATTACAACATGAGATGGGTCTGAAGGAATCAACAGTAGAAGGAGGTTGGATTTTAGGTATAAGCACTAAGTTAGTAGCATTCACTTCCAATAGAAGTTTGGATTTATTGAAAAAATTGTGGACAGCCTTAAGGAAGTCATCCTTGATGACCTCCCAACTATGGATATAAAAGTGTAAGTTGAAACCATCCGGCCCCCACATGAATTCTTGTTCATGGAAAAGAGGGTGTCTTTTATTTCTTTGTTTGTTACCTTACTAATGAGATTGTCAGCTTCCTCTTGTTGCACTTTGGGCACTTGCACATGGTCAAGTTCATCAATGTTGGGTTTGAAATCGTCTTTGTTTCCTAGTGTGGTCTTGAAAAAGTTCAGAAGGGCATGGTCAACATCAGTAGGATTGGAGTGGTGGACACCAAACTCATCATGAATATGAGAGATGTGCTCCCTGGCTTGTTAGATCCTTATGGCAGCATGAAAGTATGCAGTGTTGTAGTCTCCCACTTGAGCCCATTTTTGCCTTAGTTGCTGCCTCCTCATGTTACCTTCAGAAATTAAGGCTTCATTTAATTGATCATATAGGATTCTCTCATTCTCAGTAGCTGCAACATCATCAGGATTGTTCATCATTAAGTCTTAAGCTTCAATGAGCTTCTGCCTAAGCATTGTTGAGTTTAAGGTACCATTACCAAATTTGTTTCTTGCCCAAATCCTTAATGCTTCTTTGGTAGCTTTTAATTTCCTACAAAGAATGAACATAGGATTTCCATAAAATTTTCCAGACCATGCTTTATTAATAATATTAGCATACTCAGGATCATTGACCCAAGTATTATAAAATTTGAAGCTTTTTTTCTTTTTAATATCATCTGTCCTGAAGAAAAAATTATAGAAGAGTGGTCAGATAGGACAGGATTGGGAATAAGAGTTGACATGGTTGGCCAAGTGGTTAAAGCTTTGAGATTGGCAAAAGAGTGGTCAATGTTAGTGAAGATTCTAGTACCAGATCTACTCCTGTTATTCCATGAGTACTCAGCTCCAAAGGAGGTAATTGGGAGGAGACTAGAATGTTCAATGGCTTTATGGAGTGGGTATATGTCCTTTGGTAACAGAAGGGAGCCTCCACGCTTATCTTGTAATCCGTAACAGCAGTTGAAATCCCCAAAGACAAGCCAGGGATGGGAATTTTGTCTAAAGGCAGGAAGTAGATCTAGGAAAGTTTTTCTTGAGTTCACAGAATTATGGGCATAAACAATTGAAATGTAGAAGGAAGAGGAGGTATTATTCATATTGGCTTGGAAGTGCATTACTTGGTCAGTGTTGAGAACTGAGGTAAGGGTCATGACATTTGGATCATGAATAACCATAATACGACCATAAGAAGCATGATCCAGATTATGGTTCAAGATCCAAGATGGCTTAATATACTTTGCTGCTTTCACTATAAGTGTTTCATTCAGTTTGGTTTTCAGGATGGCAAATAAAGAAACTTTGTGATGGATAATAAGGTACTTAACTTGATCTAGCTTGTTGGGGGAATGGGCTCCTCTTATGTTCCAAATGGCAAAGTTGTGCATCATTAGGTATACTTTAAGGATTGATGAATGATAATTTTCATGCTCCTAGTTGCAGGAGAATCCCTTTGTTCGGTAATTTTATTTACTTTGTCTTGTTTATTATTTCTTGGTCTTTTTTCACTATTCATCCCTGATTGTGAATTGTTTGGAGATGTTGGGATTGATTTCCATCCGGGCAAGATACCAGTGAATGAGTATTGATTGCTGTTGTTTCCTACTGGTTCTTCCATCAGCAAGGTAAGTATGTCATTTTCCAGAGAATGTCTAAACATAGTTTCATCATTGTTTGAAATAGAAACTGTGTTTCTGATGTCATCATGCAAAGCCAGATCATCACTGGCAAGATGAGAATTATTCCTATTAGAACTGACAATATCATGCTTATTTTTATTTTTTCCCACTCTGTTATGTAGCTGATAGGATTTTCCTTTGGTTTTATTGCATTCAAGTTCATGTCTTTCAGAATGCATGGTATTGTTATTTGGGGCATTGATTAGTAACAACTAAAACATCTTTCTGCTTGGCACCTTCAATTTCTCCTTCTTCCAACTGGTCATCTTTTTCACGGTTCTCTTTGCCTGTTTCATTGTCACAATTTTCATAGTATTGCTCAGTTATATTATCTTCCATCAACACATTGAATCTATTGGTATCTGAGAATTCTCCTTCATTGGTTCTTAATGTATTACCTTTTCTCATAATGCTGGTTGTTGAATCTTGCAATAAATTATTACCTACCCCACCCCTTTCATTCCCTGATTTATGTAACTTTTCTTCTGTTAACTTATTTTTCTCTTTATCTGTTAACATCTTTGCTCCTCTATTTTCCACCCTTCTCCATTCTTGCTTATTTTTAAGATTCTTTGATGCTTTCCCATGCACAAATTCTTTCCCCATGCCATCCTTCCTTGCTTCTTCTTTTGCTTCTGCCTTCTCTTGTTTGTACAGTTCCATTTTCAAACACTCTTCTGTCCTGTGGCCAAATTCTTTACAACTAATACATATTTCAGGTCTCCACAGGTAATCAATTTTCACTATTTGCTCTGATCCATCCATTAGTCTTACAGGAAATTCATTCAGCAGCTCCTTAGTTGGTGTAACTTCCACCATACATTTTGCATAACCAATTCTCTCCAACTTTTCAGTTTGCGCATCCATACACATGAATGATCCAACACGTGAAGCAAGCCAATTTATTCCCAGATGAGACCGCGCATAAAGTGGAATATTAGATAGTCTAATCCAAACCGGTACAGATCTTATTGTGCTACAACTATTTCCAACTGACGGATCCCATTGCTTGACAATGAATATTTTGTTCCTCATGATAATTGGGTCTGACTCAATTATTTTCCTTCTGCCAACTTCGCAAGACAGATTGAATAGGAACAGAAATCCATCTGAATTTACTTTGATTGAACCTTTAAGTTTCCATACTTTTTTGAGGTGAGAAATTACAGTTAGGTAAGATAAAGGCTTATCGAGAAAAAAACCAACCAAGTATTCTCCCCAGATATCATTGCCTGCCTTTATCACGTTCTCTGGTGGAACCAAGACATGTCCATCAAATACCAAAGGAACTTAGACAGGGGAATGCTGACCAGCATTTCGTGGTTTAGCTTTGAACAGGGAATTCCATTTGACTGGGATAACATTCTGGGAGGAGGGAGAGGTATTCGAAAGGTCAGAAGCGGGAGGACCGATAGGAGCAGTGGGAGAAAGAGGGGGAGCAGAAGGCTGAGGTGGGTCAGGCGGGAGGGGATCGGGAGGGTCGAGATGTGACGGCTGAACTGGAGGAGGAAAGGAGGAAAGTACGATAGGGATGTTTGAATGTAAGTGTCGGGAGGGAAGGGGGGATCAGAGGGCATTAAAAAAAGAAAAAGCTGTGATTGATACGTGTCCATCATTGATACGGGTAATGTTTTCAATGACCTGGATTGTATTAGGAAAGAAGTCATCAATTATTTTTCTAATTTATATAATACCAATCTTTATTCTAATTCCTTTCCTATCATAGAACCTAAATATAAAGTTAATGAAAACAGCAATGATATCTTTTAGCTCCTATTAGACTTGAGGAGATTAAAAGTATCATTTTTAATTCCAATAATGATAAAAGTCCTGGACCTGATGGCTTTGGTGGCAGATTTTATAAAACCCATTGGGAAGAAATCAAATCTTTTTTATTAGATTCTATTTTTGAATTCTTTAGGACTTGTAAAATGTTAAAAAATTTGAATCATACTTTTATTACTCTAGTCCCAAAGGTTTAAATTCCCAACTGTTTAGAAAACTATAGGCTTATTGCCTGTTGTAATTTCATCTACAAAATCATTTCAAATATTCTACATAACAGGATAAAAATATTTTTGAAATACCTTATTTCTGAAAACCAAAGTGCTTTCATACCAAGTAGATTAATTATTGAAAACACTTTGCTAGCACATGAATTAATAAGGAACTTTAATAACAATAATAAAAATCTCATGTGTATTAAAATACATTTACATAAAGCTTTCGACAAAATAAAGAGACATTTCATTATTTATATGATGAAACAAATGGGATTATGCAATAAATTTTGTGATCTTATTTTTGAGTGTATTAACAATGTTTCCTATTCTATTTTGGTTCAAGGTTCTCCTAATGGATTTATTCAAAGAAATAGGGGAATTAGACAAGGAGACCCACTTTCTCCTTATTTATTTACTATTGCAATGGAATATTTCTCAATTCTTATGGAAATTAAGCTTTTAAAAGGAGATATCAAACCAATAAATAGAATCAAGCCATATATTATACATTTATTATATGCTAATGATTTACTTATCTTTTTGAATGTAGACACACAAAGTGCGAAATCCATTGCAAACATATTTGACAAATTAGAAGAGCATGCTGGGTTAAAATTCAATGAATTCAAAAGAAAAAATTATTTTAGCAAAGGTTGCTTCAATAAAATGGACATCTTAAATAACTTTAAATTCAAGGAAGGAAATCTGCCTGTTGAGTATCTGGGTCTTCCTCTTAGTGTTAATCAAATCAATGACAGAGATTGCACAAGATTATTAGATGTCATTCAAAATAAGTTTGAAGGATGGGCTAGCAAATTTCTATCTTTAGCTGGAAGAATTGAACTAACTAAAATTGTCATCATTGCAATCATCATTTATTGGATTCAAGCTCATAATATCCCAGCAAAAGCAATCCACCAAATTGAAAAGATTTGTGCAAATTTCATCTAGAAAGGAAAACAACACAAAATTTGCTTGGGAAAAAAATCTGTTAATCAAGCAGGGGGTTTAGGTCTAAGAGACATTAATGAACTCAGAGAAGTATGTAAACTCAAATTATTCTAGAAATTTGTAAATGGCAACTCTTAATGGGCTAAGTGGATGAAAGTAAGGTATCTTAAAAATAAGAACTTTTGGACTATTGGAATTGAGAATCATCACTCTTTTGTCTGGAAAGATATTCTCAGTAGCAGAGACACATGCATCAAGCTTTTGGAAAGAAAATTTAAAAATGGAAATCAGACAAGTTTATGGTTTGACCCTTGGATTCATGGAAAAACATTAGTTAGTCTTGTGGGATGGAACATCTTATATTTATTTGGTGAAATTCATGGAAAAGTAAGCAGCATTATTCAAAATAGTAGGTGGAATACATCTTTGCATCCAGCTACCTCTATTTTCAATACTGCCATAAACCAAATAACAATTGATTCTAATCTTTCAAAAGACAAATGGGAATGGAAAACATCAACGAAAGGCTCTTTTTCCTTCAAAAAAACTTTGGAATTTATAAAAGGGCATGTAACTGAAGTGGATTGGCACTCTGTTATTTGGAATAAATCAAATTGCCTAAAAATGTCCCATTGTGCTTATTTTGCAATTATTAACAGGCTCCCTACTAGGGATTAATGTTTAAAATGGAATAAAAATGGGGATACAATATGCCTGCTATGCCGAGAGGAAAAGGAGAGTATCAATCACTTGTTTTTCAATTGTACTTATACAAAGCATCTATGGTTTATTGCCAAAACAAAGCTCAAAATCAGCCAAAATCAAGCGGTTCAAAACATCAGAGAAAGCATCAACTATATCCTTCAAAACTTCAAAGGAAAAAACCAATAAATTCAAAAAATCCAATATTATGCTTATCACAACAATATTTCACATCTGGAAAGAAAGAAATCAAAGACTTCATTCTCAATCAAAAACAGAAAGCGTTCAACTTTGGAAGAAAATTGAATTAGATTGCCAAATCCTCCTCAGTAAAAACAGAAACCAAAGAAAATTTTCAAAGAATCTGTATCATACAAAATGGCACATGGATAAATATGAAGAGAATTTATAATACTTCTTACAGAATGGAAAAATCACTTCTGATTCTCCTAATATGATACCTCTTCATAATAATGACAGTCGCTGGATGATAAAGCCTTTGAGTAGTGTTATTGCTTCCCCCAAATTAGTCAACACTGGTGGCGACCACTTCTACCATCACAATAGGAGTTGCTCAAGGGAAATTTGTTTAAAGATAATTCATTATTTCCTACAAATAAGCATCATTTGAGCACTAATAATTCTTATCTCATACCTGGAATGGGCGGAAGCTACCACATTCTCAGTCCTCATGATCAAATGGGCAATCATCTGAGCATCGACAAAGATTGACAACCGACAGTTAATATCAATTATGTTTCTAACACTCCTTGCTCAGAAGATAATAATGTGTTTTTCAACAGACACTTATCTATTGAGGGTTACAGTGACCGAACATGCATCCACTCTAGCAGCTCCCTCTGGAATAATGAAATGTCAACAGTTAACTATAAGGGAAGTATCAAGGCTTGTTTTAATTTTAAAGATATTAATTTCAATATTTCAAATTGTAAGGAAATTTTTTCTATGCCTGACAGTTCTGGAGGTTACTGTATGAACTGCAGCCTTCGTGAGCATGACAAAAAGCTCCAGCTATTGAAGAGCAAAGATTAGGATACAATCATTACAGAAGTAAAATTAACAATCAATTCTTTCACTTATCTAACTAGGAGAGAGGAGAAAGCAACTGGATGATCAATTTTGTAAACCCAGCCTCTGTTGGACATAAAAGCAGCAAAAGCAGCAAGTCTATAGCTCTCTTTATTGAGGAATCTGGAGGCTCACACAATTAACCTAATTATACTGATCTCCTCTTCGAGCTTAAGCTTGATAAAGCTCCTAGCAAATCGCATAACGAAGCTGAAGAAAAAACAAATTTGGAGAAGGTATTCCGCTTCACATCAAAGTTTCAAGAGGCACAAAGATTAGGTACGATGAACTGGAAGCCTCCTTAGGCCATTTCTACGGCCAAAGCGAGTTGATTTTTTGTTTTAACCAAATTCGCCCTTGGATGATCGCCATTTTTGATACTTCTGTTTTTCATAGTTGGAGGCGCAGAATGCCCTAGAATTTTAGGGTTTGAGAGTATGTAGTGGGATATCGGGTATTTCCTTTGTTACCCGCTCTTTCATTATGTATCTTATATGGGCTTGGCCCTTTTGCTGTTTCAAAAAAAACCGAAATTACAATTTGGTATTAGGGTTTAGGCAGTTGAAAGGGATTTGTAAAGACCGATGAGGTGCTATGATGTTGAAACTTATGAGTATGACATAACTTAAAATAGGTTCAATGTGCTTTTTAAGAGACAATTCATCAATGTAATTGAGATATCAGTTATAACTAGAGCTTTGGCTGACTTGAGGAAAAACTAAATTTTTGTGCTTACTAAAATTTTTGGACTAGATCAATGTTTTTTCTAAGTAGGGATGGTGTTTTTGAATACTACTAGAAAGAAGGCTAAAAAATAGTTATTTTAGGATAGGGATTTGGGATGGTGAGAAGACGATAACACTTGATTTATATATCTTTATTAATAGTTGGCTTGGACGCGCAAACTTTTGGTCCAACCGTGAAACTTTCCAAAATACCCTTTACTCATATATAATTTAATTTAATTATTATCTATTATTCCTATTATATTTAGCCTATTATTTATAGGCTAGACTATAGATATTTAAACTAAGTAAAAACGGTTAATTTTCTTTACAAATTCAAACTATCCCTCTACGATTAAGAATAGGATTTAATAGATAAATATCATTTGAACAAATAAACATCATTTAAAAATTCATTCTTAATTAAGTAATAATATAAACAAAATTCAAACTAATAAAAAAAAATTAAATGTTGCAACTTAGAAATAAAAATTTAAACCAACTACACATGATTTCAATGTAAAAAATTGGCTAAATACTTTTGAAATAATTTTTTCTTGAATGTGTTAATCATATATAAATTGTAGAAGAATAATTCACGCGCAAAGCATACGCCATCATCACACACGAAGCGCTTGCCGTAACGCTCGTTTTTTGTTAACGAGGTGGTGGATTTGGTCATACGTTATGAGGATGTGGCAGGTATAAACTATAAAGGATAAATTTTGTATTTAGTCCGAAGTTGTAAACAAATTACAAGAATAGATCACTTTGCAAACTATTTACAAAAGTAGACCGGTTTGGCCACGTTGGACGCCACATGTGCTGGCGGCATCTCAAATGCCGCCAGTACACGTGTATTGTGGAAAAACACACTGGCGGAATTTAAGATGCCACCAGTAAGCGGCCTCCCAAATGCCGCCAAATTTTCTGCTCTTTGTAGATTTTCAGCCCATTCCCTCAATCTTCTCACTCCCCCTTCTCTCACCTCTCTTCATAAAAATCTCTTCACAAAAAACTAAACTCACCCTCCCAATTCAGCAAAAATCAAATTTCCAAATAAAAAACTACATAAATCTAGCTAGAATTTGAACTACGGCTTCATCATCGTCTCAAGCATATCCTCTAGGTATGAAATCTATCGATTTTGTCTTTAATTCTCATTTTTCCAATTTAGGGTTTAGGGCTAAAATTGTTCCATGATTGCAAATCTACGGTTGTATAGTACAATGAAGTTGAGTACTCACCAAGAGCACATGTTTAATTGTTTTGTTATTGTGTACAATGAGTTTGTATAACTGCAAATTTATGGTTGTATACCCATTGAAGTTGTATACATTTCAATTATCCTTCAACGATCTACGTGGTCACAATGCTGAATACTTATACCCATGAACGAACGATTCGTTTCGGTATTCAAGGTTCAACTTTTCCAAACGACTAACATTCGCTTGCATTTCTAAAGCATATTCCACCCCTCTAGGACACAGTGGTGGATCGAGCCACATTAATAAATTGCAGCATTCAACCTAATTCGACCGAATCTTGTGATCGTTGTATCCAGCGCAGCGGTAGAAACGACATCCAGCGTTCCTATCATTTCTGCAAACGACGGCTTCACATTCCTCTCCACAATCACAAACTGCACATGTAGCATGGGAGCTTGAGCTTGCATGATTTTGCCGACCAAGGATACCTAAAAGACGTGCATGGAGCGATTGTTGGACTGGTCAATCGACCACGTCTTCTCCACGTGATGTTCCACTATCCTCATCGGGGGGTTCTTCTTTGAATTGTGTCTCTGGTAAAAAAATCAACTCCAAGGTCGGCGCCACTTGAAATCCCCTTTTCTCTATTTTGTTCGAATTCATCGTACATCTTCATTATTGTTATGCCATCAATTTCCTAGTTGTCCATTATACGCCTATGAATACTATCAAAAAATACATCGACAAAACAATTGTTGAAATTGAACGAGAAAAGTATAATACTTACCTTCGACGTGGGAATATTGAGTTGAAATATAGGGAAGGGTAGTTGTAAATTATTGAAATTGGACGAGAATAGTATACCAATATGAAAACTAGAGCTTTTGCTGAAATAAATTTGGTAAATTTAAGGTGTGGGTGGGGGTAGTAGCAAAAGGTTAGGAAATAATATAGGCAGTAGAGCGACTTTCCAAATGCCACAGAGGTGCGGCATCTAAAATTTCCCCCACAGGCAGTGCTGGTCGACAAGGAAGATAACTGCATATACAGTGCAAATAAATTGTTAAGTAGCGCATAACTATCAAATTACTATGACCTAAATTTCATAAATAAATGTTTACGCGACTTATACTTACTACTCAACCGTTCTTTGGTGCTCCTCAATAACACTGTTAACTTCTTGCACTCGTACGGGCTCTTCTACTTGCAAGCGCCTAATTTTTCCAGCAAATAGCTCAATTGATTTCTATGTCGCTGAAAACATTAGCTCCACATCGTCATCATCTGCTATTTTAATGGCTTTCGATTCTGAGTACGTCGGCCAGTTACACACTTACTTTATGTCAAATTCTTAAGATTTTATCTTGGTCTCTTTATAAATCGATTCTTTCAGCTGCACCAAATTACAAACTTACAACACTTTAGCTGGCTTACACGACCCACCGACATATTTTTCATAATTAAGTTCATCAACAACCAATTCGCCATCAAAATAACGGATCGTTGGTACATACTTGAAAGCCATTCTATAATTTATTCAATCAACTAGTAACCTATTATCATTTGATACCAAACAGCAAATGAGATTAAAAAAAACTGAACTAGGGTTTTCAAAAATGCATACCTGATATAGCTAATTACTTGTTTAGGAGGAAGAATTAGATGTTGCTCCTCATCTGTAGCTGAATCCAATCAAGATTAAACTACAATATGCAAAGAATTTAACGGTTTGGAGTTCAGAATTTTGTAGATGTAATAAAATATTGAAAGAAGGCAAACATAAAAAGGTGGCTATCTAATAAAGCAGCAGATATTGGCGGCATTTGAGATGCCGCATACTGCGGCATCTCAGATGCCGCCAGTGTGTTTTTCCACTATACACGTGTACTGGTGGCATTTGAGATGCTGCCAACACACGTGGCGCCAACGTTGCGAGATCTGGTCTAATTTTGTAAATAGTTTTCAATGTGGCCTATTCCTATAATTTGTTTACAAATTTGGCCTAAATACAAAATTTATCCAACTATAAATAATAAATTTAGATAAGGGAATGGTTCAATCCTAGTGTTGGTCGCAAGTAAAAGAAATCAAAGAGGAAGGCCAAGAAGCACAGATTAAAGAAATAGAAAGTTGATATGACTTGTTAGCTTTTCTCATAATTAACTATCATCAGGGAGAAACTGAAAGAGAAGGGAAAATGCTATCAATGCTATAAGTCAGCTTATCTTAAGAATTACCAAGACTTGGGCAAAAAAGAACTTGCTGAAGTTTGTTCTTTGGAAGCATTATTTGGGCCGTTTAATGTTGAAATAAGAAAAAATCACATGCTTGAATCTACTTTTATTATATGTAATATTAATATTATAGCATTACTTGATATATAAGCATACCATTCCTTTGCATCTAAGTACCTACTGGTAGATTAAACTTAAACCTATGTACCTAATAACTTTATCAAGGGGTAGTGAATCTTATAGGACAATATGAAATAGTTGTCTTAAGGTGTGGTCGGGGAGAGTTAGGTCTGCAGGTCATATCTTTGCTTCTGTTTGATATTTATAACATTGGGGTAATATTATGTTGGATTGATTAAGCTATTATATGATAAGGTTATTTTGTAACAACCAGTGTTATTTATGAATCACCTCTATAGAAGTGAGCATGTTCATATCGCGTTAGAGGCATTAAACGATCTTTGTACTCACTATAAAAAAAACTTTGAACTAAAGACTGACAATTAAAGGCCAAAAATTTCCATCTTTAATCAAAAATCGATTAAGGACTGAAAAATTCAATCTTTGATATCTTGCTTTAGAGACCTTCAATCGGTCTTTAGTTGGTCTGTAAAATTTATGCCTTTTTACAAACTGAATTTCAGTCTTAACATCGGTTTCCAATTGACATTTTGATTACTTAATATCAATGGGTGATAATCTTTTTAACTCTATTAATCCAACGGTCATATTGGTTATCCATGTCATGGTGATTTGGATTTCCCAAAATAATAAATAATTATTTTAATATCCTAAAAAATTGTAGCAATATTTTCCCCACTCACGCATGTAGCTTCTCTACTTCCCCCTTCTCATGCCATCAGGCATTGAATTGAATTTGACACCTGTGTAACTTCTCCACTTCCTAATTAAATTGCAGCAATTACCTCAAATTACTCCATATCCTGAAGCTGTAAAGCATCCATAACTAAATCTGGAAATATGCTTGTGTTGACCTGTAACGACCCTAGATTTTTATTTAATTTAAATTAATAATTAAATGAATTTTTGAATAAAAATTTGTAGAATTAATTATAAATGGAAGCGAGTTTCCTCGATTCAAATAGAAAATATGTAAAGTCATATGGATTTGAAAATTTGTATATATGTGAATATATATGTATATATTGGATTTTAAATAAATTCTTAAATAAATGATTTTGAAAAATAAATAATATACTTTAGACACAAGTATAGAAATAAATAAATAAATTGATTTAAAAATTTATAAATGATGATAATTTGAGTTATATAAAATATATGTGTACAAAGAGGAATGTAAAACAATAATTATTAAAGTAAAATTCATGATAAATATTTAAACTAAAAATAGAAGTAAAATGAATATTTGAGTTATAAATAGAGATAAATAAAATTTAAGTATGGAACCAAATAAATATATAAAACATCTATGTACAAAACAAAGTTATAGAATTTCAATTATATTTTAAAGTAAGTAGACAAAATAAAATAAACGAAATAGTATTACTTTGTACAAATAACATCACCAATTCAAGCATGGGTTTAGCAACAAGAAGTATAAAGATGCTGAGTAAAAAAAAGAAATATTGTACTTGCCCATACCTAATACCCTGTACAAAAACAACATACCCTGTCAACTTTTCCTATATATCCACTTCACCTCAGTTCGTTCATCAACCTGAGAAGATCAAGTTAAAATAAGAACAAAGAAATAAAAACAAAAGCAAGAAGACTTAGGATCAAAAGCAATGCCATTTCCATTTTTAAAAAGTGCAGGCTATTTTCAAATTAAAGTATGCTATGTTCTTCTCCACTTCACATTCCAAGTGAGTAACATCACCTTATTTAAACTTAAGTCCCTGAATTTGTTACTTATGAATATCTGGGAATGTATATAGATATATGTGAATGGGTGGATCAGTGTATGCCTGTAACATTGTGATGCTCCTGTTCCTGTTTCTTTCTAAAACTCAGATTTGTAAATAAAATTCTATATCTTAATCTAGTAACTATTAGGATTGAAAATACCAATAAAGATTTGTTTGTTTGTTTACGAATTAAGCTTTAAAAATTTATTTCAGTTGAAATAACTTGCAAAAACCTCTGGAAATTTGATTTTACAGAGAGATTTTTAATATATGTAAAAATTCAAATGTCACGAATTGTCAGTTCATTTATATAACTTGAATCACCATTAGAAAATAGGATTTTTAAAACAAGTATGATGATTTTTAGTAACGTGTTTAAGGGGCAGTTCGAGATGAAGGAAAAATTGTTTTTTTACCAATTCCTGATAATTTAACAAATTTTAGATCTTGTAATTCGTTTTTGAAGCTTGCTTGATCTTCGTAGAATCCAGGAAAAATGGATAAAAAATTATCGATTGCATAAATTTTTGTGATGAATCGAATTTAGGGTTTAAAGTGAATTTTGGGTTCGGCCTGATTCTCGTGCTCGCGTGGAGTCAGGGAGGGATCGAGTTTAGTAGGATTTTTGGAGATGGTAGCATGGACGTAGACGAAGGTCTGGAAGGAGGTGCGGCGCGTTCTGGTGGTCGGAGTTCAAAGCAAGGTGCGTTGACAGGGTTGAGGTGGATCACTGTTGCGTTTCCAGTTTTTGGGTTGAGCTCCTCGAATTTGATTTCGAGATAATTGGGTGGTCCAGATGTTTGGGATGGGTTGCGAGTTTGGTTTGTGACTTGCAGAGATGGCCGTTGATGGTCGGCGTTGGCGATCGTGCGTGTGCACGTGCACGGCTGTAGATAGCGTGTCTGGTTTGGGTTTGCGTGAGGGTCTCGGGAGAAATCTCGTGCTTGGAAAGGTTTGGAGTGGGTTATCTCGTGAGAGTTGGGTAAATTAACAGTTTAAACTTAACAGTTTTTAACAAAAAAAAAAAATAAGAGAAGAAAAATAGGAGTGGTAGAAGAAGAAGCAACCGTGTGTTGCAGGGGAGATTCAGGGAAGAAGGGAAGTAGCATGTGCTGCAGGGATGACTCGAGTGTTTTGGGTAGGAAACGCGAAGTGCTACTCGGGTTTAGCAGAGGTATTCTCGAGTTTTTCAACTGTAGCTTTTTATAAAGGGTTAAGTAAACTGTTTAATTAGTCTTAACACTACAAGTTAGGGAAATGGTTAACAAATTAGTTAAGTCCTAAATACGAGTTTTAAGTAATTAAGTTAAGTTCAGTATAGAAATTATTAACATTTAAAGTTATAGTTAATTATAAATTTATTTATTTTTCAAATTTAAAAAAAAAGACTTGTAAAAATGTTAATTTAAACGAACAATTAATATTAATTAATTATTTTTGGCAAGTAATTAAGAATGGTTAAATGTTCAATTAATTTTTTTTTGAAGTAATTAAGGATAATTACATAATAATTATAATTAGAGTTGAACTAATTAATGTTTAAGTAATTAATAAAATTTTGTAATTAATTACTTAAGTTAATTAATGAATGATTAATAAGTTAATTAATTTAAAATTTTAATTATGAATTGATAAACGATTAACTAAGTAATTAGTAATTAATGATGAATAATTAATTAAGTAATTAAGGCTTAATAATTGATTACGTAATAATTTATTAATTAAATAATTTGAAATGGAATAAGAAATTGATTGATAATTAATGAGAGTAATTAAGGATTAATTACTTATCGTAATAAATTTTGGATATTTTGATTAATTAAAGGTTAATTAATTATGTAATTAACTCAAAGTTAATTTAATTAATGTGATTAATTAAGGGCTAATTAATTATAGGTAATTGATTAAGATGGATAATTAAGGATTAATGTATAAATTGATTAATTAATATTAAATGATTTGTAATTAATAAATCAAGATTGGATAATTAATTCATAAGTAATTGATTTAATTGGAAATAAATTGAATTGATTAGGATTAAACGATTAATTGATCCTGCTTATAAATGATTATTAAACGCTTGACCTTACTTATGGATGATCGTATTATATGTGATGCCTTGAATTGATTGTCCTGTCTGATCTGTGATATTTTATTCTGTGGTTTGTGCCGTGTATGATTTATTCATTTATTTACATCTGTATATTATCTGTGAATCTGTGAATGGGCGATAAGCTTTATAGCTATATCGCTTATCAACTATATCTCTGTGTTTTGATCTGTGATGATTGAATAATGTTGCACTATTGTGTTAAACCCTTGGACCACACCATACACACACAATTATGGATTTCACGAGGAAATCGGTTAAGTCACAGATTTTTGAAATAGTTTAAAATTTGAATTTTTAAATTCAAATGTTTTGGAAATGGAATTGGAATAGAAGTGAAAAGCTTTTGAAATGGAATTTCAAAGATGGAAATTTATTTTGAATAACTGGATTAAGTGTTGGAATTTAAATACTTTAATTTAAATTTGAATTCAATATTCAAATTGAATTTTGTAATTTGAAACTAGGGATTAATGATATTATACTAGTCATTATGAGTTAAATCATTTTTAAAGTATTATTTTTGGGAATTTGAATTTAACCCAAGGATTTCAACTCGTATAAATGAATCAGATTTCCAAAATGAAAACTGTTGTTTTCAAATGATAAACACTTTTAGATAAGAACTGAGATTCCAGTTAATTAGGGGAATTTCAAGATTTAATAGAGAAATGATTTTCCTAAGTTATGAATGAATTCTTTTTGAAGGCTATGAATTAAATCTGTTTATTTTTAACAGATTTAAATTGATGATTTGTTTAAATCAAATTGAAATGAAATTGTTTTGAAGGCTATAAGTTAAATCTTTGATTTAAAGATTTAACGAGTAAATCAAATTGAAATGAAAATTGATTTGGAAAATCTGTGAATGAATCTTTTGTTTAAAAGATTAAAATGTGAAAATTGTTTAAACCGTTAAAGGTTGTGAAAATGAATCTTTTTGTTTAAAGATTGAAAATGGTAATTTATTAAAACCATTTGAAAGAAAGTTTTGAATTATTAAGTTGTGACTTAATTGAAATCCCATATCCATATGTTTTAAATGTTTTCGCTCACTATTCGGTTTAGCCGGGAAAGGACCTTTGTGTCGTATAACCCATTCTGAATATGTGATTTGACGTTATGGATAGCATTTGGAGACCGGTGATGAAGACCGGGTATTTGCGAAAGCGATAGGATGACCTATCGATTGTTTCTGCACCGAGTCGCGCCGGTATAGAGACTCCATATGTGATGGGAAGTCCGAACGTGATTAGTGAATATCCGGATTGCAAGGACTTCTTTGTAAGTGCCTTCGGTTCTGTTCGAGCCCGGAACAGACTTGTATGGATTGTTATGTCTGACATTACAATTTGAGATATAAAGCTGATTTCTTTCAAATATATTTCTGTTGGTGGCGGAGAATTTATTCTCTTAGCTTAACATCCTTCTCTGAGACGTACGAGCTCAGAGGTTATGTAGTTGAAGTTGTCAGCGATATATTCCCAATTTGGTAATGTGACATGCTGAATGTTGCTGTGAAATGATCATTGTGTTGATTATTTGTGATAGGATCGTTTGTTTGATCGTCTATCTTTGTGATCATTTCTATGATCATTTGTTGACCCAAAGCACGGCTTTTGTATAAAGTGTGTTTTTGTGGACGAGACTTCGTCGAGCCTCACAAACCGGTAATGGTCGAAACAGGAATTGTGCGGCAAGGTTTTCAGGGATCGCTTCCCTAGGGTATGACCATTCCTTCTGGAAAAGGGTAGTATCATGGTATGGAGCCCAGATACTTACTCATGTTGAAACACTTATTATTATGGTGTGATGTTGGTTAGAGAGCTCTCGTTTAAAGGTCCCAAAGGACCGGGGGTGGTATATCTGAGGGTTTGTAATATCCCTTGGGAAAAGGGATTCCCGGCCTTGTTTAGCAGAGAACGGTTTGGTTCTCGGGGCGTCCTTGCAGAGGCGTTCCCATGTGGCAATGGGAAGTTCCTTGGCCTGACCATTTGTTGGAAAAATCCATTCATCCAATACGAGCCTTGTACGGTATTAGTTGTATTACCTGCCATCTACTTATGGTGGCGCCCCACTGTTTGGATGGTAGCTATAGTAGGCATAGTTCGAAATGTCTATGTTGGCTAAGATTTATATCTTTACTTTCGAAATGATTTTTTTCCTACACTATGCACTAGTAATAATATCAAATGTTTCTTTTTAATGCGTATCAAGCATCTTTGACTATCATAAGGAGAAATCTCCTCCGATTCTGCGTTTGCATTGTGTGTGTGTGCGGGAGGCCTTATGGTAGTCTCATTTTTAAAAAGCATTGCGAATTGACTTTGAAAATCTTTTGTTGAATGTTTTTTTTTAAGATAAACTGTTTTTGTTGCTCACGCCAGTCCCACGACTGATCCGGAGTTTATTGTTTCTTTCCTAAACTCTGGGTGCTCATTATTTTCTACACGAGCAGTCTAGAGTT
Organism: Allium cepa; assembly: GCA_030765085.1. Classification (NCBI taxonomy): domain Eukaryota; kingdom Viridiplantae; phylum Streptophyta; class Magnoliopsida; order Asparagales; family Amaryllidaceae; genus Allium; species Allium cepa. Next base: position 931,358,806 of record CM060932.1, read on the forward strand.
GGGTTTTTCAGATAGTTAGATATAGTGGATTATCTGGAGTTAGTTCAGTCTTTGGATCGCACCAGTCTTACTGAGCTTGGTGCATCGTTATTGGGAGTTCGAGCTATTGCTGGATTGATTCTTGGAGATGGAGTTGCAGTTCTTGGAGTTCTTGCTTGAAGACTATCTCAGAGTTATATTGTTCCGTATGCTAGATGTTGTCATCTATTTTCTTTTCCGCTGCTATTTATTGTATCATATCTCTGATGTATATTGATATCTATTGGATCATCTGTTGTTTCAGATATTGTATCAAAGCTGTATATCAATGTATTATTCTTTTATTCCACTGTGTTATTTACTTAATGTTGTTATAAGCTCCGGCGAATCGGATTTGAACGGTCGAATCTATGGCATTTGAATACGATATGAAGTATGGATGTCGATTTTCGAGCGGGCAAAATCCGAAACGTCACATTTGGTATCAGAGCTAAGGGTTGAACTTTAGCTCAGGAGTATAACAAATTAAGTAGCTCATTAGAGATAGGGTGAAGTATCCCTAGAATGAGTGTTTTCCTAAGATATCTGTTTGAATGCCTCAGTAAATTCTCTTACTATCCACTGATAGTGAGTATGAGTGCAAGAAGAGGACGAGATAGGGGACAGGAAAATACGACTATAATTGGTCAGTACTCTGTAACAACAGTGGAAATAACTTTCTTCTCAATCTCTTTTTGATTCGTTTCCAAATTCTTTTGATTGCTTCAAGATAGTTCTAGAAAGAAGTTCGGTGCGTTGATGCCCTACGTGTCGTTGTAGGAAATGTTTACTTCGTACTTCATCGGTTCTTGTCAGTTTTCGATTTAAACTCTATTGAATGAATTAGAAATTAGAAACTTTGAATAAATTGGAAATTTTAAATTGAGTTAAATTGATTAATAGAATATGAAGGATAAATTGAATTATAGCGATAACACGATTTTGTTTAAAACCAGATTTTGAAATTCTGTTGTAATTTCTTGGGTTGGTCGAAGTCCGTAGAGGGACAAATTGGTATGTATTACGAGATACTCCGACTTGAGTTTGGAATTTATATCTTAAGTTTGAGGAATTATAGGAGATCGAATCTGTCTATCTCTGTGTTGTTTTCGTTCCTGCGAATTTCGAGGACGAAATTCTTTTAAGGGGGGAAAGTTTGTAACGACCCTAGATTTTTATTTAATTTAAATTAATAATTAAATGAATTTTTGAATAAAAATTTGTAGAATTAATTATAAATGGAAGCGAGTTTCCTCGATTCAAATAGAAAATATGTAAAGTCATATAGATTTGAAAATTTGTATATATGTGAATATATATGTATATATTGGATTTTAAATAAATTCTTAAATAAATGATTTTGAAAAATAAATAATACACTTTAGACACAAGTATAGAAATAAATAAATAAATTGATTTAAAAATTTATAAATGATGATAATTTGAGTTATATAAAATATATGTGTACAAAGAGGAATGTAAAACAATAATTATTAAAGTAAAATTCATGATAAATATTTAAACTAAAAATAGAAGTAAAATAAATATTTGAGTTATAAATAGAGATAAATAAAAGTTAAGTATGGAACCAAATAAATATATAAAACATCTATGTACAAAACAAAGTTATAGAATTTCAATTATATTTTAAAGTAAGTAGACAAAATAAAATAAACAAAATAGTATTACTTTGTACAAATAACATCACCAATTCAAGCATGGGTTTAGCAACAGAAAAAGAAGTATAAAGATGCTGAGTAAAAAAAAGAAATATTGTACTTGCCCATACCTAATACCCTGTACAAAAACAACATACCCTGTCAACTTTTCCTATATATCCACTTCACCTCAGTTCGTTCATCAACCTGAGAAGATCAAGTTAAAATAAGAACAAAGAAATAAAAACAAAAGCAAGAAGATTTAGGATCAAAAGCAATGCCATTTCCAGTTTTAAAAAGTGCAGGCTGTTTTCAAATTAAAGTATGCTCTGTTCTTCTCCACTTCACATTCCAAGTGAGTAACATCACCTTATTTAAACTTAAGTCTCTGAATTTGTTGCTTATGAATATCTGGGAATGTATATAGATATATGTGAATGGGTGGATCAGTGTATGCCTGTAACATTGTGATGCTCCTGTTCCTGTTTCTTTCTAAAACTCAGATTTGTAAATAAAATTCTATATCTTAATCTAGTAACTATTAGGATTGAAAATACCAATAAAGATTTGTTTGTTTGTTTACGAATTAAGCTTTAAAAATTTATTTCAGTTGAAATAACTTGCAAAAACCTCTGGAAATTTGATTTTACAGAGAGATTTTTAATATATGTAAAAATTCAAATGTCACGAATTGTCAGTTCATTTATATAACTTGAATCATCATTAGAAAATAGAATTTTTAAAACAAGTATGATGATTTTTAGTAACGTGTTTAAGGGGCAGTTCGAGATGAAGGAAAAATTGTTTTTTTACCAATTCCTGATAATTTAACAAATTTTAGATCTTGTAATTCATTTTTGAAGCTTGCTTGATCTTCGTAGAATCCAGGAAAAATGGATAAAAAATTATCGATTGCATAAATTTTTGTGATGAATCGAATTTAGGGTTTAAAGTGAATTTTGGGTTCGGCCTGATTCTCGTGCTCGCGTGGAGTTAGGGAGGGATCGAGTTTAGTGGGATTTTTGGAGATGGTAGCATGGACGTAGACGAAGGTCTGGAAGGAGGTGCGGCGCGTTCTGGTGGTCGGAGTTCAAAGCAAGGCGCGTTGACAGGGTTGAGGTGGATCACTGTTGCGTTTCCAGTTTTTGGGTTGAGCTCCTCGAATTTGATTTCGAGATAATTGGGTGGTCCAGATGTTTTGGATGGGTTGCGAGTTTGGTTTGTGACTTGCAGAGATGGCCGTTGATGGTCGGCGTTGGCGATCGTGCGTGTGCACGTGCACGGCTGTAGATAGCGTGTCTGGTTTGGGTTTGCGTGAGGGTCTCGGGAGAAATCTCGTGCCTGGAAAGGTTTGGAGTGGGTTATCTCGTGAGAGTTGGGTAAATTAACAGTTTAAACTTAACAGTTTTTAACAAAAAAATAATAAGAGAAGAAAAATAGGAGTGGTAGCAGAAGAAGCAACCGTGTGTTGCAGGGGAGATTCAGGGAAGAAGGGAAGTAGCATGTGCTGCAGGGATGACTCGAGTGTTTTGGGTAGGAAACGCGAAGTGCTACTCGGGTTTAGCAGAGGTATTCTCGAGTTTTTCAACTGTAGCTTTTTATAAAGGGTTAAGTAAACTGTTTAATTAGTCTTAACACTACAAGTTAGGGAAATGGTTAACAAATTAGTTAAGTCCTAAATACGAGTTTTAAGTAATTAAGTTAAGTTCAGTATAGAAATTATTAACATTTAAAGTTATAGTTAATTATAAATTTATTTATTTTTCAAATTTAAAAAAAAAAGACTTGTAAAAATGTTAATTTAAACGAACAATTAATATTAATTAATTATTTTTGGCAAGTAATTAAGAATGGTTAAAAATTCAATTAATTTTTTTTTGAAGTAATTAAGGATAATTACATAATAATTATAATTAGAGTTGAACTAATTAATGTTTAAGTAATTAATAAAATTTTGTAATTAATTACTTAAGTTAATTAATGAATGATTAATAAGTTAATTAATTTAAAATTTTAATTATGAATTGATAAACGATTAACTAAGTAATTAGTAATTAATGATGAATAATTAATTAAGTAATTAAGGCTTAATAATTGATTACGTAATAATTTATTAATTAAATAATTTGAAATGGAATAAGAAATTGATTGATAATTAATGAGAGTAATTAAGGATTAATTACTTATCGTAATAAATTTTGGATATTTTGATTAATTAAAGGTTAATTAATTATATAATTAACTCAAAGTTAATTTAATTAATGTGATTAATTAAGGGCTAATTAATTATAGGTAATTGATTAAGATGGATAATTAAGGATTAATGTATAAATTGATTAATTAATATTAAATGATTTGTAATTAATAAATCAAGATTGGATAATTAATTCATAAGTAATTGATTTAATTGGAAATAAATTGAATTGATTAGGATTAAACGATTAATTGATCCTGCTTATAAATGATTATTAAACGCTTGACCTTACTTATGGATGATCGTATTATATGTGATGCCTTGAATTGATTGTCCTGTCTGATCTGTGATATTTTATTCTGTGGTTTGTGCCGTGTATGATTTATTCATTTATTTACATCTGTATATTATCTGTGAATCTGTGAATGGGCGATAAGCTTTATAGCTATATCGCTTATCAACTATATCTCTGTGTTTTGATCTGTGATGATTGAATAATGTTGCACTATTGTGTTAAACCCTTGGACCACACCATACACACACAATTATGGATTTCACGAGGAAATCGGTTAAGTCACAGATTTTTGAAATAGTTTAAAATTTGAATTTTTAAATTCAAATGTTTTGGAAATGGAATTGGAATAGAAGTGAAAAGCTTTTGAAATGGAATTTCAAAGATGGAAATTTATTTTGAATAACTGGATTAAGTGTTGGAATTTAAATACTTTAATTTAAATTTGAATTCAATATTCAAATTGAATTTTGTAATTTGAAACTAGGGATTAATGATATTATACTAGTCATTATGAGTTAAATCATTTTTAAAGTATTATTTTTGGGAATTTGAATTTAACCCAAGGATTTCAACTCGTATAAATGAATCAGATTTCCAAAATGAAAACTGTTGTTTTCAAATGATAAACACTTTTAGATAAGAACTGAGATTCCAGTTAATTAGGGGAATTTCAAGATTTAATAGAGAAATGATTTTCCTAAGTTATGAATGAATTCTTTTTGAAGGCTATGAATTAAATCTGTTTATTTTTAACAGATTTAAATTGATGATTTGTTTAAATCAAATTGAAATGAAATTGTTTTGAAGGCTATAAGTTAAATCTTTGATTTAAAGATTTAACGAGTAAATCAAATTGAAATGAAAATTGATTTGGAAAATCTGTGAATGAATCTTTTGTTTAAAAGATTAAAATGTGAAAATTGTTTAAACCGTTAAAGGTTGTGAAAATGAATCTTTTTGTTTAAAGATTGAAAATGGTAATTTATTAAAACCATTTGAAAGAAAGTTTTGAATTATTAAGTTGTGACTTAATTGAAATCCCATATCCATATGTTTTAAATGTTTTCGCTCACTATTCGGTTTAGCCGGGAAAGGACCTTTGTGTCGTATAACCCATTCTGAATATGTGATTTGACGTTATGGATAGCATTTGGAGACCGGTGATGAAGACCGGGTATTTGCGAAAGCGATAGGATGACCTATCGATTGTTTCTGCACCGAGTCGCGCCGGTATAGAGACTCCATATGTGATGGGAAGTCCGAACGTGATTAGTGAATATCCGGATTGCAAGGACTTCTTTGTAAGTGCCTTCGGTTCTGTTCGAGCCCGGAACAGACTTGTATGGATTGTTATGTCTGACATTACAATTTGAGATATAAAGCTGATTTCTTTCAAATATATTTCTGTTGGTGGCGGAGAATTTATTCTCTTAGCTTAACATCCTTCTCTGAGACGTACGAGCTCAGAGGTTATGTAGTTGAAGTTGTCAGCGATATATTCCCAATTTGGTAATGTGACATGCTGAATGTTGCTGTGAAATGATCATTGTGTTGATTATTTGTGATAGGATCGTTTGTTTGATCGTCTATCTTTGTGATCATTTCTATGATCATTTGTTGACCCAAAGCACGGCTTTTGTATAAAGTGTGTTTTTGTGGACGAGACTTCGTCGAGCCTCACAAACCGGTAATGGTCGAAACAGGAATTGTGCGGCAAGGTTTTCAGGGATCGCTTCCCTAGGGTATGACCATTCCTTCTGGAAAAGGGTAGTATCATGGTATGGAGCCCAGATACTTACTCATGTTGAAACACTTATTATTATGGTGTGATGTTGGTTAGAGAGCTCTCGTTTAAAGGTCCCAAAGGACCGGGGGTGGTATATCTGAGGGTTTGTAATATCCCTTGGGAAAAGGGATTCCCGGCCTTGTTTAGCAGAGAACGGTTTGGTTCTCGGGGCGTCCTTGCAGAGGCGTTCCCATGTGGCAATGGGAAGTTCCTTGGCCTGACCATTTGTTGGAAAAATCCATTCATCCAATACGAGCCTTGTACGGTATTAGTTGTATTACCTGCCATCTACTTATGGTGGCGCCCCACTGTTTGGATGGTAGCTATAGTAGGCATAGTTCGAAATGTCTATGTTGGCTAAGATTTATATCTTTACTTTCGAAATGATTTTTTTCCTACACTATGCACTAGTAATAATATCAAATGTTTCTTTTTAATGCGTATCAAGCATCTTTGACTATCATAAGGAGAAATCTCCTCCGATTCTGCGTTTGCATTGTGTGTGTGTGCGGGAGGCCTTATGGTAGTCTCATTTTTAAAAAGCATTGCGAATTGACTTTGAAAATCTTTTGTTGAATGTTTTTTTTTAAGATAAACTGTTTTTGTTGCTCACGCCAGTCCCACGACTGATCCGGAGTTTATTGTTTCTTTCCTAAACTCTGGGTGCTCATTATTTTCTACACGAGCAGTCTAGAGTTGGGTTTTTCAGATAGTTAGATATAGTGGATTATCTGGAGTTAGTTCAGTCTTTGGATCGCACCAGTCTTACTGAGCTTGGTGCATCGTTATTGGGAGTTCGAGCTATTGCTGGATTGATTCTTGGAGATGGAGTTGCAGTTCTTGGAGTTCTTGCTTGAAGACTATCTCAGAGTTATATTGTTCCGTATGCTAGATGTTGTCATCTATTTTCTTTTCCGCTGCTATTTATTGTATCATATCTCTGATGTATATTGATATCTATTGGATCATCTGTTGTTTCAGATATTGTATCAAAGCTGTATATCAATGTATTATTCTTTTATTCCACTGTGTTATTTACTTAATGTTGTTATAAGCTCCGGCGAATCGGATTTGAACGGTCGAATCTATGGCATTTGAATACGATATGAAGTATGGATGTCGATTTTCAAGCGGGCAAAATCCGAAACGTCACATTTGGTATCAGAGCTAAGGGTTGAACTTTAGCTCAGGAGTATAACAAATTAAGTAGCTCATTAGAGATAGGGTGAAGTATCCCTAGAATGAGTGTTTTCCTAAGATATCTGTTTGAATGCCTCAGTAAATTCTCTTACTATCCACTGATAGTGAGTATGAGTGCAAGAAGAGGACGAGATAGGGGACAGGAAAATACGACTATAATTGGTCAGTACTCTGTAACAACAGTGGAAATAACTTTCTTCTCAATCTCTTTTTGATTCGTTTCCAAATTCTTTTGATTGCTTCAAGATAGTTCTAGAAAGAAGTTCGGTGCGTTGATGCCCTACGTGTCGTTGTAGGAAATGTTTACTTCGTACTTCATCGGTTCTTGTCAGTTTTCGATTTAAACTCTATTGAATGAATTAGAAATTAGAAACTTTGAATAAATTGGAAATTTTAAATTGAGTTAAATTGATTAATAGAATATGAAGGATAAATTGAATTATAGCGATAACACGATTTTGTTTAAAACCAGATTTTGAAATTCTGTTGTAATTTCTTGGGTTGGTCGAAGTCCGTAGAGGGACAAATTGGTATGTATTACGAGATACTCCGACTTGAGTTTGGAATTTATATCTTAAGTTTGAGGAATTATAGGAGATCGAATCTGTCTATCTCTGTGTTGTTTTCGTTCCTGCGAATTTCGAGGACGAAATTCTTTTAAGGGGGGAAAGTTTGTAACGACCCTAGATTTTTATTTAATTTAAATTAATAATTAAATGAATTTTTGAATAAAAATTTGTAGAATTAATTATAAATGGAAGCGAGTTTCCTCGATTCAAATAGAAAATATGTAAAGTCATATAGATTTGAAAATTTGTATATATGTGAATATATATGTATATATTGGATTTTAAATAAATTCTTCAATAAATGATTTTGAAAAATAAATAATACACTTTAGACACAAGTATAGAAATAAATAAATAAATTGATTTAAAAATTTATAAATGATGATAATTTGAGTTATATAAAATATATGTGTACAAAGAGGAATGTAAAACAATAATTATTAAAGTAAAATTCATGATAAATATTTAAACTAAAAATAGAAGTAAAATAAATATTTGAGTTATAAATAGAGATAAATAAAAGTTAAGTATGGAACCAAATAAATATATAAAACATCTATGTACAAAACAAAGTTATAGAATTTCAATTATATTTTAAAGTAAGTAGACAAAATAAAATAAACAAAATAGTATTACTTTGTACAAATAACATCACCAATTCAAGCATGGGTTTAGCAACAGAAAAAGAAGTATAAAGATGCTGAGTAAAAAAAAGAAATATTGTACTTGCCCATACCTAATACCCTGTACAAAAACAACATACCCTGTCAACTTTTCCTATATATCCACTTCACCTCAGTTCGTTCATCAACCTGAGAAGATCAAGTTAAAATAAGAACAAAGAAATAAAAACAAAAGCAAGAAGATTTAGGATCAAAAGCAATGCCATTTCCAGTTTTAAAAAGTGCAGGCTGTTTTCAAATTAAAGTATGCTCTGTTCTTCTCCACTTCACATTCCAAGTGAGTAACATCACCTTATTTAAACTTAAGTCTCTGAATTTGTTGCTTATGAATATCTGGGAATGTATATAGATATATGTGAATGGGTGGATCAGTGTATGCCTGTAACATTGTGATGCTCCTGTTCCTGTTTCTTTCTAAAACTCAGATTTGTAAATAAAATTCTATATCTTAATCTAGTAACTATTAGGATTGAAAATACCAATAAAGATTTGTTTGTTTGTTTACGAATTAAGCTTTAAAAATTTATTTCAGTTGAAATAACTTGCAAAAACCTCTGGAAATTTGATTTTACAGAGAGATTTTTAATATATGTAAAAATTCAAATGTCACGAATTGTCAGTTCATTTATATAACTTGAATCATCATTAGAAAATAGAATTTTTAAAACAAGTATGATGATTTTTAGTAACGTGTTTAAGGGGCAGTTCGAGATGAAGGAAAAATTGTTTTTTTACCAATTCCTGATAATTTAACAAATTTTAGATCTTGTAATTCATTTTTGAAGCTTGCTTGATCTTCGTAGAATCCAGGAAAAATGGATAAAAAATTATCGATTGCATAAATTTTTGTGATGAATCGAATTTAGGGTTTAAAGTGAATTTTGGGTTCGGCCTGATTCTCGTGCTCGCGTGGAGTTAGGGAGGGATCGAGTTTAGTGGGATTTTTGGAGATGGTAGCATGGACGTAGACGAAGGTCTGGAAGGAGGTGCGGCGCGTTCTGGTGGTCGGAGTTCAAAGCAAGGCGCGTTGACAGGGTTGAGGTGGATCACTGTTGCGTTTCCAGTTTTTGGGTTGAGCTCCTCGAATTTGATTTCGAGATAATTGGGTGGTCCAGATGTTTTGGATGGGTTGCGAGTTTGGTTTGTGACTTGCAGAGATGGCCGTTGATGGTCGGCGTTGGCGATCGTGCGTGTGCACGTGCACGGCTGTAGATAGCGTGTCTGGTTTGGGTTTGCGTGAGGGTCTCGGGAGAAATCTCGTGCTTGGAAAGGTTTGGAGTGGGTTATCTCGTGAGAGTTGGGTAAATTAACAGTTTAAACTTAACAGTTTTTAACAAAAAAAAAAAAAAAATAAGAGTAGAAAAATAGGAGTGGTAGAAGAAGAAGCAACCGTGTGTTGCAGGGGAGATTCAGGGAAGAAGGGAAGTAGCATGTGCTGCAGGGATGACTCGAGTGTTTTGGGTAGGAAACGCGAAGTGCTACTCGGGTTTAGCAGAGGTATTCTCGAGTTTTTCAACTGTAGCTTTTTATAAAGGGTTAAGTAAACTGTTTAATTAGTCTTAACACTACAAGTTAGGGAAATGGTTAACAAATTAGTTAAGTCCTAAATACGAGTTTTAAGTAATTAAGTTAAGTTCAGTATAGAAATTATTAACATTTAAAGTTATAGTTAATTATAAATTTATTTATTTTTCAAATTTTAAAAAAAAAGACTTGTAAAAATGTTAATTTAAACGAACAATTAATATTAATTAATTATTTTTGGCAAGTAATTAAGAATGGTTAAATGTTCAATTAATTTTTTTTTGAAGTAATTAAGGATAATTACATAATAATTATAATTAGAGTAGAACTAATTAATGTTTAAGTAATTAATAAAATTTTGTAATTAATTACTTAAGTTAATTAATGAATGATTAATAAGTTAATTAATTTAAAATTTTAATTATGAATTGATAAACGATTAACTAAGTAATTAGTAATTAATGATGAATAATTAATTAAGTAATTAAGGCTTAATAATTGATTACGTAATAATTTATTAATTAAATAATTTGAAATGGAATAAGAAATTGATTGATAATTAATGAGAGTAATTAAGGATTAATTACTTATCGTAATAAATTTTGGATATTTTGATTAATTAAAGGTTAATTAATTATATAATTAACTCAAAGTTAATTTAATTAATGTGATTAATTAAGGGCTAATTAATTATAGGTAATTGATTAAGATGGATAATTAAGGATTAATGTATAAATTGATTAATTAATATTAAATGATTTGTAATTAATAAATCAAGATTGGATAATTAATTCATAAGTAATTGATTTAATTGGAAATAAATTGAATTGATTAGGATTAAACGATTAATTGATCCTGCTTATAAATGATTATTAAACGCTTGACCTTACTTATGGATGATCGTATTATATGTGATGCCTTGAATTGATTGTCCTGTCTGATCTGTGATATTTTATTCTGTGGTTTGTGCCGTGTATGATTTATTCATTTATTTACATCTGTATATTATCTGTGAATCTGTGAATGGGCGATAAGCTTTATAGCTATATCGCTTATCAACTATATCTCTGTGTTTTGATCTGTGATGATTGAATAATGTTGCACTATTGTGTTAAACCCTTGGACCACACCATACACACACAATTATGGATTTCACGAGGAAATCGGTTAAGTCACAGATTTTTGAAATAGTTTAAAATTTGAATTTTTAAATTCAAATGTTTTGGAAATGGAATTGGAATAGAAGTGAAAAGCTTTTGAAATGGAATTTCAAAGATGGAAATTTATTTTGAATAACTGGATTAAGTGTTGGAATTTAAATACTTTAATTTAAATTTGAATTCAATATTCAAATTGAATTCTTTAATTTGAAACTAGGGATTAATGATATTATACTAGTCATTATGAGTTAAATCATTTTTAAAGTATTATTTTTGGGAATTTGAATTTAACCCAAGGATTTCAACTCGTATAAATGAATCAGATTTCCAAAATGAAAACTGTTGTTTTCAAATGATAAACACTTTTAGATAAGAACTGAGATTCTAGTTAATTAGGAGAATTTCAAGATTTAATAGAGAAATGATTTTCCTAAGTTATGAATGAATTCTTTTTGAAAGCTATGAATTAAATCTGTTTATTTTTAACAGATTTAAATTGATGATTTGTTTAAATCAAATTGAAATGAAATTGTTTTGAAGGCTATAAGTTAAATCTTTGATTTAAAGATTTAATGAGCAAATCAAATTGAAATGAAAATTGATTTGGAAAATCTGTGAATGAATCTTTTGTTTAAAAGATTAAAATGTGAAAATTGTTTAAACCGTTAAAGGTTGTGAAAATGAATCTTTTTGTTTAAAGATTGAAAATGGTAATTTATTAAAACCATTTGAAAGAAAGTTTTGAATTATTAAGTTGTGACTTAATTGAAATTCCATATCCATATGTTTTAAATGTTTTCGCTCACTATTCGGTTTAGCCAGAAAAGGACCTTTGTGTCGTATAACCCATTCTGAATATGTGATTTGACGTTATGGATAGCATTTGGAGACCGGTGATGAAGACCGGGTATTTGCGAAAGCGATAGGATGACCTATCGATTGTTTCTGCACCGAGTCGCGCCGGTATAGAGACTCCATATGTGATGGGAAGTCCGAACGTGATTAGTGAATATCCGGATTGCAAGGACTTCTTTGTAAGTGCCTTCGGTTCTGTTCGAGCCCGGAACAGACTTGTATGGATTGTTATGTCTGACATTACAATTTGAGATATAAAGCTGATTTCTTTCAAATATATTTCTGTTGGTGGCGGAGAATTTATTCTCTTAGCTTAACACCCTTCTCTGAGACGTACGAGCTCAGAGGTTATGTAGTTGAAGTTGTCAGCGATATATTCCCAATTTGGTAATGTGACATGCTGAGTGTTGCTGTGAAATGATCATTGTGTTGATTATTTGTGATAGGATCATTTGTTTGATCGTCTATCTTTGTGATCATTTCTATGATCATTTGTTGACCCAAAGCACGGCTTTTGTATAAAGTGTGTTTTTGTGGACGAGACTTCGTCGAGCCTCACAAACCGGTAATGGTCGAAACAGGAATTGTGCGGCAAGGTTTTCAGGGATCGCTTCCCTAGGGTATGACCATTCCTTCTGGAAAAGGGTAGTATCATGGTATGGAGCCCAGATACTTACTCATGTTGAAACACTTATTATTATGGTGTGATGTTGGTTAGAGAGCTCTCGTTTAAAGGTCCCAAAGGACCGGGGGTGGTATATCCGAGGGTTTGTAATATCCCTTGGGAAAAGGGATTCCCGGCCTTGTTTAGCAGAGAACGGTTTGGTTCTCGGGGCGTCCTTGCAGAGGCGTTCCCATGTGGCAATGGGAAGTTCCTTGGCCTGACCATTTGATGGAAAAATCCATTCATCCAATACGAGCCTTGTACGGTATTAGTTGTATTACCTGCCATCTACTTATGGTGGCGCCCCACTGTTTGGATGGTAGCTATAGTAGGCATAGTTCGAAATGTCTATGTTGGCTAAGATTTATATCTTTACTTTCGAAATGATTTTTTCCTACACTATGCACTAGTAATAATATCAAATGTTTCTTTTTAATGCGTATCAAGCATCTTTGACTATCATAAGGAGAAATCTCCTCCGATTCTGCGTTTGCATTGTGTGTGTGTGCGGGAGGCCTTATGGTAGTCTCATTTTTAAAAAAGCATTGCGAATTGACTTTGAAAATCTTTTGTTGAATGTTTTTTTTTAAGATAAACTGTTTTTGTTGCTCACACCAGTCCCACGACTGATCCGGAGTTTATTGTTTCTTTCCTAAACTCTGGGTGCTCATTATTTTCTACACGAGCAGTCTAGAGTTGGGTTTTTCAGATAGTTAGATATAGTGGATTATCTGGAGTTAGTTCAGTCTTTGGATCGCACCAGTCTTACTGAGCTTGGTGCATCGTTATTGGGAGTTCGAGCTATTGCTGGATTGATTCTTGGAGATGGAGTTGCAGTTCTTGGAGTTCTTGCTTGAAGACTATCTCAGAGTTATATTGTTCCGTATGCTAGATGTTGTCATCTATTTTCTTTTCCGCTGCTATTTATTGTATCATATCTCTGATGTACATTGATATCTATTGGATCATCTGTTGTATCAGATATTGTATCAAAGCTGTATATCAATGTATTATTCTTTTATTCCACTGTGTTATTTACTTAATGTTGTTATAAGCTCCGGCGAATCGGATTTGAACGGTCGAATCTATGGCATTCGAATACGATATGAAGTATGGATGTCGATTTTCGAGCGGGCAAAATCCGAAACGTCACATGACCCGAGCATTATAAGAAAATAACGCCCGGAACAATCTAGTAAACCAGCGGGAGAAACATAAATCATATGGATTTTTAATGTTATAAACCTTTCAAAAATAAAGGTGTATCATAAGAATACGTCGCACATAAACCCAGACGGGTTTTTACCTTACGATAACTAAACCATTTTATTAGAAAATCTCATGATATTATAATAATATCCGGAGTTTAAAATAAATATATAACATAGCTGAAATGCTTGATATATAACATAGCTGAAATGCTTGCATCTCACATTCTAACATATTTGGTATACAACTAAGTCTGTAAGGTACGTATTAGAAAATGGATTCCAATGATGCCAAGGTAGGGGACTACCTTCCATATAGTACACCTCTAGATAAAATGTACCAAGGCTGCAAATCTATTGCACTTCTGCCAACGCAGAATCGGACTACCGCTTACTGGATAATACCGGATATGATCATCAACCCAGCTACCAACTTAACACCAAATTTTGAAAAATATTCGTATACTTATCTCGATAATATATCTATATTCATGAACCATTTCACTTTCAATGCTTAGAAAACATCCCCATATACTTGTTTCAATGTAAGAATATTCACAACTCTTAAGAAAGATTTAATATTTCAAAGCGTACTTAAACGGGTCAAAAACAAATGTCACTTAAATCAATGTTTACTAGAAAACCAAACCCATTTTGTGTAAGTAAATGGATCGTAGGGAAATTAGACCAAAAATACTTACCAACAATTTCTGATTTCAAACTTGTACTATACATCAATTAAAAATGGAATCAGATAAGTTTAAAAACTATCCTTGCCTCAACATGCATTCTTAATTCTCACTGATAGCGACAAGTTTCCATGCCTCGGAATATGGTGTTAAGTATACAAGAATACTTTCCATAGCACCATAATTTAATGGAAGTCAAATCTAATTTTATTTACAAAACTCCTTTTCTAAATCTTTAAATTTATTTATAAAAATCCTTTTATAAATCTCCAATTTATTTACAAAATTCCTTTTATAATCTCCAAATTTATTTATAAAACCCCTTTTTTGAATCTCTAAATTTTAAGTCTTATATATGTATCATAAATCATCGGTTTTCAAGATAGGAAAAAGTACTTCCCAGTGAGCGATCATTCCAAATACCACTGCAAATTCACAACTATGATTTATTTTCCAATTTATCAAAATGATATTAAGTTCTCTTTTATAAAATGTCATGTATAAATCTATTCATTTATTTATAAATACCATTTATAAATCTTTCTTTCTATACAACTTTTTTACAAAGCGTTACACAAATATTTTCCCTAAAATATTTATATCTTCCTTTAAAAAAGAATTGCTAAATTATAAAAGATAAATCCCTTGTTTATATAAGATACACCCATTATTATATTAATTTTTCTATAACATAAATACTTTTCGAAATACTTTATAAAACATTTCCATACAAATTAGAAGAGACTAACTAAAAGGTTGGAGTAAAAAAGAGAAGTTCAAAAACCATATTAAATAAAATGCCACGGAAAATTCCAAAAAAAACCATTTAAAATCATCTTTCAAATCGAAGCCATTTTCTGATCAAATAGCAAACAATAGTATTTCCAAAATACCAAAATAAAGCCTATAGCTAACATAGCACTTAACAAGAGCTTACATAGATCTACAACTAAAAGAGTTCAACTATTCAACAAGTCAAAATCGTATCCAATATGACCAAACTATCAAATTTTGACATTCAACAATTTATACAATATGTATATAATTAAATTTTAAAAACATGACGGCGAGGAATTCATCCTTTGAAAAATTCCCTGTATTTCATTTTATATGTCATTCACTTTTCAAAGCTGAAATTCAACCAAATCAAACTAATAAATCACTAAAGCATGAAAAAAAATTATATCTACCATATATCATATAATGTTCATCCAAAGGAAAGTTAACTCATCAAAAACCAATTGTCGCTTATGCATTCCAGAATAGTAACCGTTCGATTTTAGTTAAAAATTTCACTTGCTTCAAACTTAATGTAATCAACTTCAATCCATAAATATCGGTCGTATGAGCGCAACACAAAAGACTAGTCTTGATTGGACATCATATGTAGAAGATATGAATTTTATAAGAAATCGAATTATAAAATTTAGTAAATTACTCTAATTAATTAAATTATCACCCTTAATTACCTTCCCCTTTCTTCCTAAATCAAAATGTGCACTTGTACACGTTCATGCATAACACCCAATTGTCGACCCTCCTCTCATATGTGCCCTTGCCAAGAGAAGCGCAATGGCACACACCTCGTCGCCTAAATCTGCTTAAATCAATGGCATGCCACAACCCTAGCTTCCATTCCAAACTATCGGCCCTCACCAAATAACGTCGAACCTGCTATCATCCATATAGATTCGAAGCTCTCTATCACACGAGTACAATGGATCTGACGATTTTGATTTTTGTGCATCGTAGCTTCGGAAAGAATTAAAAGAAGTGCGGTGGATTCTTATTTTTTAGTTATAGGAAAAAGAAAAAGAAAAGAGAGTGGGGGGAGTGAATGAGAAAAGTGAGGGTTAAGGTATGTCTATTTTATAATTTACGGTACGTCGCTGCGCAATATCTTATTCGCATACGAATCGCGAAAGACCAAAAAAAAAATACAACCGTGCACAACAATGAGATATAATCTCCAAATAACAATAAAATACACTGATTATCTTATTTTGTAAAATTTCAGAAAATACTACCGTGCACAACAATGCGGTATGCTTTTCAATTAAAGCTCGTTAAGGAGAGATAAATGAGAAAGAGAAGAAGTGGGCCATCGACCCAACTAATCATGAGTAATAAAGTTTATTGCTTTCTCTCTTTCCATTTCATTCTCCACTCACAAAATAAGATATAAGCTATGAGCATTCTAGTGGTGGTAGTCTAAGGATGGAAAAGTGGAAAAGAAGAAGATCAGAGCTAGGGAAACTAAAAAGAAGTTAAGATCAAGTCAATAAAGAAATCAATCCGAGTAATATATCCCCTAATCCTCGTTTTTTATATAATTGGGTATGGCCATGAATACTATGTCTATTTCTTATGCTTCTTAGGATTTAAATAAATTGAAAATTTAATTTCATGCGATGGACATATTTTTAAAGATGGATTTTGATTTGTAGGATTTTGCTATATAGAAATAATTAGATAGAATTATTTAAGGAACCATTTATTATAGAAAATAACTAGAAATAAAGAGTTTGAGAAATTTATGGAAAGAAAATACATATAAAAGATTTCCTTAAATTTTTATAATTGATTTCTAAACTAAATACACTTAACCCAAGAGGGACTTATGGTGCTGAAAGGTAAATATAGGAGGCCATGAGATAATTCAAATGGGTAAAGTATTTTAATAAAGATCAAGAGACTAGATCTATAATATATGCTAAATAAGTATAAAAGTATTGTTAACTATAAAAGGATGAAGTCAAAACAAATTACATGTTGACATGTGTAAAAGTTGCATGGTTGTAGAAGGCATGCTTACCGAGAGGCAGTGTTGAGGGTAGATAACTGACTGAAAGAAAAAGGAATTCATAGTATTAGACTCAAGCTATAGAAGCTAAGGAACTAAGTATGAGCCTAGGTTAGTATATTGAGGGTAATAGCCGATGGCTGGAGATGAGAGAATATACGAGGGTGGCAGAGGAATTATAGGTAAAGGAGGTGATTTTCGAGACCCAGTAGTGAAACTCTAATTGAAGAAAAAATGAAACTAAAATATAAGTCAGGCTTTCCTAGAAGCGACTATGCGTAGTGACTGCATAGACCCATTAACTTCCATTGGAAAGCTAATACTGGCATCCATTGACTTCCGGAGGGTGTTGTTAATGCAGAGGCTTAAGATGGTCAAAACAAGCAGATAGAACATTATGAAATATAAAGTATGGTAGAGATGGTTTTAGGATCTAGAAGACTAAAGGTAGTTTCAAAACTTTGAGTAGCTTAATGAGTAGATAAAGATAAAACCTAAGAACCGATGGGTTAGGTATAGTGTTCAAGAAATTGCGTAAGGCCTGCTGTGGCAACCAAGAACCAAAAGCTTAGTTGCAAGGCCTATATGGAAACTGAGACA
This sequence comes from Allium cepa, assembly GCA_030765085.1. Taxonomy (NCBI): domain Eukaryota; kingdom Viridiplantae; phylum Streptophyta; class Magnoliopsida; order Asparagales; family Amaryllidaceae; genus Allium; species Allium cepa. Next base: position 931,376,712 of record CM060932.1, read on the forward strand.
TGAAATCAAAGGTGTAAGGCCTAAGTGACAATTGAAAAGGAAGCTTTAGTGTAAGTCCTAAGTGGCAGTCGCAACCGACGTGTTGGATAAGGCCTAAGTTGGCATATGAAACACAAAAGTGATTGGCGTAAGGCTTGGAATGACAACCAAATCATAGTTTGATAGATGGTGTAAGGTCCGTTGTGGCAACAACAAACTAAAAACTTTGGTGTAAGGCTTGGCAACCGAAACACAAAAATGTAGATGTAATAATTATGTGGCAACTGAAACACAAAAGTGAACGTGTAAGGCCTGAGTGGCTACCGAAACCGAATAGTATAACTAGTGCAAACTAAGTAAGTAGTGAATACATAAGGCCTTAGTGGTACCCGAAGGCTTTGTAGCTTAGGATTTGAGAAGAAAAATGGTTAGCGACTGAATGACGTACCCAATGAAATGGCTATTGGTCTAGTTATGATATCAACATGTATAGAACCCCTGGAAGGAAATAATAATTAATATGTGGCTTTTGGAATCTAACTTTGCAAACTTAATTAATGGTAAATGGATTTCTTTGAGTTACCATAATATTAGAAATAAGGAAAATTCTACAAAATCTTTTGTTTCCAAACTTAGGGATCTTAGGATTTTTCTTAAAAATTGGAACAAAAATGTTTTTAGCAATTTAAAAATAAAAAAAGATAATATTCTTAATGAAATGCTTAAAATTAATAAGATTGAAAATCTAGACAATTAAATTTAGGTGAACGTAATGTTCTCGCTAATTTAAAAGACGAACTAAATTCTATTTTAGAAAAGAAAGAGGTTGCGTGGAAGCAGAGATCCAGAATCCAATGGATTAATGAAGGTGATTATAACACTAATTTTTTTCATAATATAGCTAATGGTAGAAAATGTAGTAGTACAATTAACTCTATTATTGTTAATAATGAATAATTAGTTGATCAAAGAGATCTTTATAAGGCTTTTACAGACTATTATAGGGATATTTTTGGCACTAGAATCAAACATAGAATCAATGTTAGATGGAAAGATATGTATTCGTCCGGTTCAATTGTTTATTTATCCGAGCTTGATAATCCTTTTACTGTAGGGAAATTAGAAAAGTTATTAATGACTTGCTAGGTGATAAATCCCTGGGACCTATTGGGTTCCAATTTTATTTTATAAAACTTCTTTGGACGTTTTAAAATTTGACTTAGTTAATATGTTTAATGACTTTATAATGGTAATTTGCAATTAGGGAGATATAATTTTAGAAATGTTATTCTTTTACATAAAAAAGTAGGATCTAAAAACTTAAAAGATTATAGACCTATTTCTTTGATTAACTGTTCAGTTAAAATCATTTCTAAAGTTCTAGCTAATAGACTTAGTACAAGAATGAATGATTTAATTGATTTTTCACAATCGGCTTTTATTAAAGGGAGAAATATCACTGTGGAGTGGCAGTTGTTCAAGGATATATTAATTACTGTTGTAAGAATAACATAATCTGTGCGATTTTAAAACTGGATTTTGCTAAAGCTTTTGATTTGGTGGATTGGGATTTTCTTGTAGATATTTTTCATGCTAGAGGTTTTGGTCATAGATGGATCAGTTGGATTATGACTTTTCTTAGAACTGGAAACTCTAGTATTATGGTTAACGGTATATTAGGTAATTGAATTCAATCTAAGAGAGATTTAAGGCAAGGGGATCCCTTATCGCCTTTACTATTTAACTTAGTTGCTGATGTTTTTGCTAAAATTATTAAAAGAGCAGTGGATAATGGATCTCTAGGATATGCAGGCAATGACATATCGCGAAATGGTATATCGGTTCTTCAATTTGTCGATAATACCTTACTTTTTTCTTCCCATCTTCCTAGACACATTATAACCCTCAAGTTTATCCTATACAGTATTGAACTTTTATCAGGTTTAAAAATAATTTTTGACAAAATTTCCGTGTTAGTTTTAAATGATTTTGAAAAAGTTGAAAATTTTGTTGCTAATACTCTTAATTGTAAAACTATGAACTTTCCTTTTGACTATCTTGGTTTTGTGATTAGACCTACCAAAATCAAACATGACGATTGGATTATTATCATTGATAAAATCAAAAATAAGATTTCTAACTGGAATGGGGGATTTTTATATAGAGCAGGTAGACTAGTTTTAATAAATTCGGTTTTATCAGCCATTCCGATTTATTGATGTCCATGCATTTGTTTCTAGATTGGATTATTGATAAAATTGATAAAATAAGAAGAGATTTCTTATGAAGTGGGGAAAATCCTAATAATAATATAAAATGTCTAGTAAATTGGGAAATCATTTGTAAAGCCAAAAAAGAAGGTGGTTTAAAAATTATTAATTTGCACAACATGAATTTATCCTTGCTAGGTAAATGGTAATGGAAGTTTAAGGATATAAATGATAACGCTATTTGGAAAGAGATCATTTCTAAATATTGCTATAATGGAAATAAGAATTTATATCAACTTGTTTCTCTAGTCACTCAAAATATATCTAATTTTTGGAAAATTATTTTAAAATGTCACGAGATTTTTATTTTAGGAATAAATACAATAGTTTATTCTGGTAATTGTACTTTTTGGCACGACCTTTGGATTTTGGTCTTACTTCATAAATTGGAATTTAAAGAGCTTTATGAAATCTGTAATTTTAAGTTTGATTTAATTAATGAAGTTTATTCTCCTGAAAATGATCCTTCTTGGAATTTTAGTTTTAATAGAATTTTAGTAGGTTCAACCCTTATGCAACTTTCTTTATTTTATGCAAGATTAAATCTTTATAATATTGATAATGATTATGATATTGTTTGTTGGGAATGGGATAAGAGTAAGAAATATACTTCTAATTCTTTTAACAAATTTATTAATTTTTCGAGTACAATAATAACTCATTTAAATCTATTTGGAAATCTAATGCTCCTCTTAAATCTAAAATTCACATGTGGTTCATACTGCATGGAAAACTTAATACAAAAGAATTCTTAAAGAGAAAAAACATTCAAAATGATAATAAACATTATTTTTGTAATCTGCATCTTGAAAATATAAAACATATATACTATAATTGCATGGATTCTTATTACATCCTAAATAATATTCTTGAAATTTTTAATTTCAATATAATAACTAAAATTTCGGATTGTGACTTCTACTGGAATAATTTTAGATTTAGGTTCAAAATGAATATTATATTTTTACTTGACACTTTATATATTATCATTAGCTGGTATATATGGTTTGAAAGAAATCAAAGAATTTTTAATAATAATAATAGTCATTTTAACAAATTGATCTTTACAATTTCTTCATTTTGTTTTAATTGCATTTCTCATCCCAAATATAAATTAGCTAAAAATAATCTATCTAAAGCGTATCTTAATAAGGCTAGATATAATATTAACTTATTTAAACACAACAATAATATATTTAACATTAACAGTATTAATATTAATATATTTTTCAAATTTATATGATGATCTTAATGTTAATCATAACTTACTTATGATTAAAGATTCATAAGAATCCTTTAAGATTTGTTTCAATTATTGTTCTTGTCTTTGTTGGTATTAGTTTATAGGTAGTTTAATTCTGTTATATTTGTCCAGTTTAGTCTTGTTTAGGTTTTATTTCCTACCTCGTCTATACATATATATGTATATTAATTATAAAAATATACATATATATGTATCATTCTAACTTTTTACTTAGTCATCCTTCAGACACAGGTATGGGTGATAGGGTGTCTGGCTCATTTTGCAGGTTCTCGTGTCTTCGGATTGCAGGATTTTGGACTGTAGAGAGGCCATCAAAGTATAGTTTTCCACTCAGGATTACTTGCAGTTCCATCACGAATACATGATACTTTCATCTCTATTGTTGCGTGTTATCTTCAGGAGGATCCATTCTTCTGCTTGGCACTTCTTCCTCCATACCGAGTCTCCAAAGCAGATTTTTCTTTCAGCACCATATTCAGTTCCACTTCAGAGTAGATGCCTTTTCATTCCTTCCGATCCAGACGCACGAAGCTTCCTTCTTATTTTGTGATGCATGGAGCTTCTGATCCAGTTGCATAGAGCATCTGATCCAGTTGCATAGAGCATCATATTCTTTTGTTTTTAGGTACTTCTAACACCTTAGCATCGGGTGGTGGCCACGTTGGAACTCGATATAGGGGTGTGATGGGTGGTGGCCTTGCCGAAACTCATCTTCGGGGTACCTGAGTTTCTTTGATTCATGTATTCAGTTTTGTTACCTGCCAGGCATGTTGGCAACACCTTATTATTGTGATACATATATTTTCCTGTGTGCTCTCCTTTATTTACAAAGGATCACACATTTTTCTCCAAAAATATATTTATGTTTCAGGTTGTTAAACAAATGTCGTGTGATGGTGAGGGGTTACTCATTTCGTTCTTTAGTAGCATGGTCTCACTATGTTTCATGTTTAGGGTAATATAATGTCCATACCAGAAGTTATGTATGGCCCATATTTTTATTAATGTTTTTCCATAAACTCATGGGTACTCGTTCTAGTAGGTTGAGTTTATGGATATAAGTAGGTTGCTTTCAAAAGATGAATGAAGAGTTCCAAAGATGAAGCAAGAGGCTTAGATGATATAAATGTTGTTTTGATTCCATTATACAAAGTGTTCGTGTCAACATCTTCATATGTTAGGTATGACACTATTATCTATATTGTATTATGTTTTTGATCCCAACATTGCCACAATTATGGGAATAATTTGAAAATGTAAGAATGATCATATATAACATTAATTAGTCGCTATGTTTACTTTATAGTTATATTTTTATACCTAATCTCACTCGTTACCGATTGATAATTCCAAGTTAATTACAACGTAGTGGAGTTCCATCTTTGATTTTCAAAATAGAGGAAGTTACAGTTGGTTTCAGAGCATAGGTTACTGGACACTTAAGTAAAATAGTGCGAAGAAAAAGTTTAGTTAAAGACTAGATAATAACAACCAAGGGAGGGTATACCTTATTACACGACATACTTATATTTTGCTATATAGATGCAGGTGGATACATCCTTTTTACTATTATTTCACTCTCTTTCCTTTCGGTTCTATTAAAGACTTTCTTAATAGAAAACAAAAATGGAAATGAGAAGTGGAAGGATTGTAATAAGGGAGCTAATGCTAGAAAAGAGACCAAAAGTACTCAAATTGTAATGACCCGAAATTTTCGATCCCGAAAATTCCATATAATTAGGAAAAAGAAGAAAGAGATAGAAGAAGAAGAAGATCAGAAACATCAGTATCTCACATTCACAGCGGATAAAATATAATAATAAATAATAATAGTTTACAAAAGAATTCTGTATCTGTCAAAATACATTTAAAATACATCAGAGTTACACAAATATACAGACACTGGATATACACAATCATCATGTCATAGATATACAACAATATAATACAGTGGAAAACACTCCATACGTTCTAGCCATCCAGCTTGCCTCCTGAGCTCCAGAACATCCTTACCTGAAAATCTGTAATACTCGGTCAAACCCGAGCATTACATCAAAGTAACACCCGGGTCAGGCTGGAAACCAGCGTGAGTAAACTCATCTAACATGAAATACCAAATATAGAACCTATATAAACCTGGGGTAACTCGAATCAATTTACAAGTTCACAATATGTTATAGACACCACGTATTCCACATATAAATTTTCTAAGTACCAAAATTTAGATTTAAATAGTCCAATTCATTTAAATCACTTCATTCGAGCCTATAGATTTCACATATCAAATCTATAAAATTCGAAGTGGTTTCGGGTATTTACTAATACGCGACTCCGGTCTCTTCGAGTCCAATGTTATCTTAACCCAAGTTATTCAAGTGATTAAATTCAAATACTGGATGTCACTTTTACATAGCAATAACACTGATAAACATCACCCATTTATCATTGATGTAACCAATATTATATCAACGGGATGTCACAGCATATCATCCAATAGATATTATTCAATTCAGACTTTCAACAAACAATCATCCATAAGCAAGCATTATCAATTCATATCATAATTAATCATCTAATCCTGCTTAATCAACCATTAATTAATGACAATCATTTAATTAATTCATCACTCCTTGATTACCTTATCAATCAATCAATTAATCTCTAATCATAGATTAATTATCCTTTAATTATCAATTAATAAACCTCAATTAATTAATCTTCTTTAATACAAAGTAATCAATCCTTAATTACTTTATAATCTATTAATTCACCTCTAATTAACTGATTAATTAACCATCCACTATTGATTAATAACCTTAATTACTAATCAATATTTCCTAATATATATTGATTAACAATTGATTACCAGTTGATTAAACAGTTAATCAATCCTTAATTTATATTGATTAATCCTAAATTACCTTTGATTAATCCTTAATTAATTAATCTCTAATTATAGATTAATCATCATTTAAACATTAACTAAATAAACCTAACTTATTAATTAATAAAACTTAATTACACATTAAGTACTTCTTGATTTTTAATTAAGTAGCCTTTGATTACCTAATCAACTCTCTAATTATTAAATTAACCAAACTTAATTACTTGATTAATTTATTCTTAATTACTTATTTACTCAATTAATTAATCTCTGATCATTAATTAACAATATTAAATTAATAATCCTTAATTACAATTAATTAACTTTTAATTAATCAGTTTATAACCCTTACTTAATTACCGATTAATTATTCTTAATTTATCACTTAATTCATTCTTTAAAATAGTCTTCACATCTTTACTTAACCAAGCTTTGGAAATAATCATTATTTGAAATAAATAGTTTAAGAAATAAATTTCAAAGCTTGATTTTGTTAAGCTTATACTTGTTAACATCTTAATTTTAAATCCCGAGGCACTCCAGGAATGATTCAAATTGAAACCGAGCTATCTTTCCCTGCCCTCCAGCTTCCTCCTCCCTTTTTCTTCTTCTAAAACTTGTATAAATTTAAACTGTTATTCTTAAAAACATCACGCAACAACACGATACCCAACTCGAGTAAAACCCTCCCTATCTCGAGTCAAAACTCGAGATAAACCAACATCCCCAAAACACAAACTCTAGATGCACGAAAAACATGCACATCCACGTGCACAACGCCTCTGGCCGCCGACGAACTCCACTCCGGCCTCCAACGCATCGCCTACGACCATGACAACAACACGCAAACATCCTCCAATCTCGATTCGCTTAGGAATCAAATTCGATGAAAAACCCATACAGCTTGTAACAAACATCACCGGAATACTCCTCATCCCCATTGCCTCCGACCACGAGAACACCGACCACCTTCACAGAAGATGCGTTACTCCTTCCAGCAACTATCCCCACCAACGCGATCATATCCGATCATCGCATGACGATATACGAAACCCAAACATCGCGTCGACAAGAAACAGCAGTTAAACCCTAGTTCGTCTATTTCCGACCACCACGTCAAACTATAAATCAAGCGACTATTTTTACCTGCTTCGACGTTCGCCAATCTAGCTCCAACCAAAGCCCCGACCTCCAAAGCCTCACCAGTCATCGGAATTTACTCGAAACCCAAAAACCGATCAACCCCAAATTGTAAACACAAAACTAAACTAAAATTCGTGATATGATTACTAAAATTCATGGTTTAATATTTCGAATTCAAACATATACTTAAATCTGAAAATTGAATTGATTAAATTTTGACCAAATTATGATTTTACTGTAAAAATATAAATTTTCAAACCAAACATTGATTCTAAATTCCTATAATTATTTCTAGGTGAGATGTTACATAGTTACAAACAACTTTCATTTACAAATCACAAACTAATTCGAATTCGAAGTTGAGATGTTGAATTTATTAAGAAATCCAACCTGTAGTTTATCAACAAAGCCTATTTTTAAAATACACTGGCATTCAATAATCACACATATAACATGCCTCCATTCCATCCAAATTTTAGGCTAACAAGATGAATTATATTCAGATATCGCGAAAAAATATTAGGGATTAAATCTGTTTTTAAAACTTAGATTTACTCACCTGACAACATTTTCGAACAGAGAACAATTCTGTGTTTAAAATCTGCAAATTTTGATTTTCCTTAAACCTTCCTTTTATAGCTTAGTTGAACGAACTTGAATTTGTAAATATAGTGATGTTTATTTTTTCCAGGCTTGCCAAGTTATGAACGACAGGAACTAAAATAGACGTGTACATAAAGAAACAGTTTTACCAGTGAAAGAGCTTCTGGTACAAGTTTCCTTTGTTTTTCTAAAACTTTGGTCAAAGATTTTTTTTTCCTGAGAATGAAATGATATTTACACATTTGATATGATTTTTGTTTGTGCTGAGATGATGTTATTTAATGCATAGGTTCCCCTATAAGCTTACAACCTCTTCCCCTTTTTTTTTTATTATGTAGATATTTTTGTTTTCTTATGTACATAGATATTTGTATTTGCCTTGCATTCACATACATACATTTTGTCTGGTTTTGCTTTACCTTTGTGCTTACTATAAAAATTATTATAGTTATTTTTATGTGTTTATCTTATGTTGCTTCACATAATAATCATTTAAATATTTATTTCTAACATAAATTCCTACTATTTTTTTAAGCTTAAGCTATCCAAACATTTTATTTATATCCTATAATTTATTTTACACTTATATTTAACATTTATAGGATTGATTTTATTTTAAACATTATCATCTATATTACATCCATATACACATATCTAGATTAAGTGTTAATAAGGTAGAGCATTTTGAATTATATTAAATAAGATAGATTTTATTTTATATATTTTAAAAGACTTTATTTTAAATTTTCAATTCATAGCTTTCTTTCAAATACATATGTATATAAATAAATGGCAATTATTCCAAAAGTCTTATTCGTTTTTAAAATGATAAGTTTATATTTTATTTAATTGGATTAAATAATTATTAAAATAATATTCCCAAAATCCTGGGTCGTCACATTCTTCCCCCCTTTGAATCTTTTCGTCCTCGAAAAGGAACGAAGTCAAAATTATTAAAATGCTTAAAATCAGATAAATTTTCTTTGATCATTTTAAAACTACTTTAAAAAAATCTATATAATATTACTAAAATAGTTTTTATAAAAATACTTATATAACTCGATGTTTCGACAAGTCCATCCTTATTCTTACAGAAATTCGGTCATACGTTGATCAGGCGTACGACTGAAAATCTATATGTGCTTGGCAGACCTGTTTCCAACATCCAGTGAAAATACTTGGAAAATAAATTTATTGCAAATATATTAATAGTTTTTGAAAATAGAGGATATATCGCTGGTGAGAATGCTTTGGAAATCATCACTCCCATCCATGGTCGTAGTTACATCCTGGGATACGTTGTCATCGCAGTAAAAGTCCATGTAACTGTAGGCACTCCGCGCCCCTCGATTACGCCATGGAACCTACAACATATCGCAGTTACATTCCAGGGTTATGTTTCCATCGCCGCAAAAGTCCATGTAACTGTAGGCATCAGCGCCCTCGATTTTCGCTGTTAAAATGAAACTTCTCCACTCCTACATAGGTCGTAGTCTACCGATGTAAAATCAAACGTAGACTTTTGGCTCTCAACGGCACACACGACTTTCGCTATGTTACCATAGGTCGTAGTCTACCGATGTAGAATCAAACGTAGACTGTTGACTCTCAGCGGCACGCACGACTTTCGCCATGGTCTGCAGTAGATCGCAGTGACATCGAGTTACACTATTGTCACAGCATAACCCAAATGCCTCTGTAAGCATTAGCGCCGCTCGACTTTCGCTACACACTACTCATAACCCTCAGGAACTAGTTTTGTCCGGAGTCCTCACAAGATCAGCTTTAGAACCCCCCCTTAGGGTTCAAGGCAGCACCACCCGGTGGCACTCCTGAGAAGTTCATTTCAAGGGAGCGCTTTTTTCCCCAGAGCCATTATCAAAACACTTTATACTATACACATATAGTATCCTTCAAATCATACACCTAGTATGATCTCATTCAAATCTCCTTTACACAAAATCGATTATCCCAAAATCGATAATTCTCAAACTAGGCTTTCCAAATTCCAATATTGATTTTACCCAAAAATCAAAAGCCTCTCCAAATCCAAAGGTTCCCAAAACCTTTGGCCAAAATCCTCATAATATCCTTTATATATATATATATATATATTTAGATATATATGATTTTTGAAACTTTGGATCATTTCAAACTTGTATAAAATTCCTTTTATACTTCAAACATTTTCAAAAATTCTTTTCTTCCGGCAATAGATTCAACAAGGGGAGATTTATCTTATATAACAAAGATATATAACTTTGTTTATTCAAAATCAAATATTAAAATTTGATTACTCTTTCCAATATCAATTTCATTCAAATCTGTACGATGTACACTTATCATCCGTACGCTATACCAACATGATCGCTCACTCGAACACACAATTTCACTCCCGAACTAGTATCGTCCACCCGACTTCCTAGTGCGGACATAGATCTAGTTTCTTGATCAGAAGCTGTCATTCTCCTTGCATAGCCATAACTATGATAGAGAATATCCAGAACCAATCAACAATCCTTATCCAGGTTCGCCATCGAAATCGAGTGAAAAATCCCAACTCGGATCGGTATAACTATCTCGAAATTATGTGCTCAAATCTGGATCAAATCACTATGCGAATAGAATAATATACGTACATCCTACATAATTATCTTCATTGATTATCAACTAAATCAATTTCTCTTTCTATTCACATTTACTTTAATTCTATTCACTTATTCACTATTTCGTCGATCCCTAATGGATTGTTACTCAATAATAAATAGTTTGTACTCTGACCAGCTTATATTTAGAAAATAGCTTGGAAAATTTTAAAATAAATAAGTAGTTGAAAAATAATTATTAGTTTGTAAAATAGCTGTAAAATAGTTAACTAATTGTAAAATAGTTGGAAAATAGTTAAATAATTTCAGAAATTTTTAGATGATTGCAAAATAGTTGTAAAATAGTAATTAATTTGTAAAATAGTTGAAAAATAGTAATTAGTTTATAAAACAGTTGAAAAATTGTTAAATAGTTCCAAAAATAATTGTAAAACAAATATAAAATAATTTGGCTTTAAAAAGAAAGGTTGTGTATATATAATAAATAGCTTGGAAAAATAGATTTGTACTAAAATAATTTATTTTGAAAATAGTCCAGAGTCAAAACTGTTCACTTCCCCATCAATTTAATTTAAATTTCCATTTCCATTTAAATTGACTCAATTCCAATTTGAATAACTTCAATTTCTATTGAAATTGATTTAATCCCAATTCTAGTTAAATCAATCTTGATTTCATTCCAAATTCAAATCAAATTCCATTTGATTTTAAACATATTCATTTTAACTACAATTCCAAATTATTCAAATTAATTTAGACTAATTTCAAATTGAATCCACTTCAATTTCAAATCATTTCAATTTCTATGAATTTGTCCCAATTCCCATTTGAATTTGAACTCATTAAATCTTCGATTTTATTTCAAATTAATCCAATTCAAATTTTCCATTTGAATTCCATACTTATCCATCTTCAATTTTAATTAATTCAAATTAAATTCAATTTGAACTAATGAAATCTAAATTTCGCTTTGACCCATCTCGAATTATATAAATTCGAGTTAAATTTCCAAATGTCGATTTAACCCCTTAAATCAAATTAACCTTTATTTTCAATAACCCAAATTTTTAAACAATTTAATTTTGAGTCAAATTCTCAAAATTCCATTTTAAATTATCTTTACTTAACTTTTTCCAAAGTTCAAATAAGAGTTCAAAACAATTTTATCTTAAAAATTTAATTTATTACTCAATTTTATCTTCTAGTTTGAAACCAGTTCCATAAACAATTTTAATTTACAAACGCAATTATTCAAATTTTCAATTCAAAGTAATTCCTTATCCTTAAGTTCAAATTAAAGTTTAATTTTTCTTTCATCTCAATAATGGATATATTTCCACACTGCATTTCTCATTCATTTAAACAAAACCGATCCACAATTTAAAGATTTTTAATAACAATAGGATGATATCATTCAATTTATTTTAAAACATCCATTTTCAATCTCCAGATCTCAAACCTATTTTTAGATCACACAAACTCTCCATTCAAATTAACCATTTAACTTTCCAAGTTAAATTCCAATTTCATCTTGAAATTTCCAATTCAGGTTGTTTGTTCTACCCTTATTTTACTTTCCCAAAGTTAAATCCAATTTACCTAATCCAGTCAATCCTACTCAAATTTGAATTCCCACTTCGAATTTCAAAATTCTTTCCTTCTTATAGGTTCAAAACTTATATCACTTTGGGTTTTTACATCACACTTCAGGGAAAATCAAATCTCAACACCTTAGAGTTTATTTCAAACTATTTTTGATATTATGTATATTCCTCATATATACATATTATTTCCTTTACACACTAAGGCATCCTTAAATTTTAAACCACCTTTGGTTTTTAATTTACAAAAAATTTCTCTTAACATCTTGAAACAATTCAAATGTTTCTAGATTTAGGTTCCACAATTTAAAACCCACTTCTATTTAGAAGCTATACTCATCTTAAAAGTTTACTTTATTTGGCTTACTTATTAACAAATATATCATTATTAACACAATAACTATTCACAATAATAGCCAAGATTATCATATTTGCAAATCAATTCATTATTATCTTATTCTGAAACTCTTCCCCAATTCAAGATTTCAATTTCAGTTTGAATCCATTTCAAATTTATCTTTATTCAATTTCAGTTTGGTTGTATTACATTACTTCTTAATTTAATTCCAATAATTTAACAACCAATTTCCTTAGTATTTATTGGAAGGAAATATTGATTTATATATCAAAATATATTCTTATATAAAATCATTTAAAATCTTTATATAATCAAATAACAAGTACGCTCTTATATAAATATACACTCAACTCATTCTAGAGTACCATTGGCCCTATCCTTAATGTGTAATCCCACCAGAGCCAAGGTTCTCGCGTAACCTTCAGCTCTGATACCAAATGTAACGACTCGAAATTTTCGATCCCGAAAATTTCAGATAGTTAGAAAAAAGAAGAAAGAGATAGAAGAAGAAGAAGATCAGAAACATCAGTATCTCACATTCGCAGCGGATAAAATATAATAATAAGTAATAACAGGTTACAAAATAATTCTGTATCTGTCAAAATACCTTTAAAATACATCAGAGTTACATATATATACAGACACTAGATATACACAATCATTATGTCACAGATATACAATAATATAATACAACGGAAAACTCTCCATACGTTCTTGCCATCCAGCTCGCCTCCTGAGCTCCAGAACGTCCTTACCTGAAAATCTATAATGCTCGGTCTAACCCGAGCATTACATCAAATTAACACCCGGGTCAAGCTGGAAACCAACGTGAGTAAACTCATCTAACATGAAATACCAAACATAGAACCTATATAAACCCGGGGTAACTCGAATCAATTTACAAGTTCACAATAAGTTATAGACGTCACTTATTCCATACATAAATTTTCTAAGTACCAAAATTTAGATTTAAATAGTCCAATTCATTTAAATCACTTCATTCCAGCCTACAGATTTCACATATCAAATCTATAAAATTCGAAGTGGTTTCGGGTATTTACTAATACCCGACTCCGGTCTCTTCGAATCCAATGTTATCTTAACCCAAATTATTCAAGTGATTAAATTCAAATACTAGATGTCACTTTTACACAGCAATAACATAGATAAACATCACCCATTTATCATTGATATAACCAATATCATATCAACAAGATGTCACAGCATATCATCCAATAGATATTATTCAATTCAGACTTTCAACAAACAATCATCCATAAGCAAGCATTATCAATTCATATCATAATTAATCATCTAATCCTGCTTAATCAACCATTAATTAATGACAATCATTTAATTAATTCATCACTCCTCGATTACCTTATCAATCAATCAATTAATTTCTAATTATAGATTAATTATCCTTTAATTATCAATTAATAAACCTCAATTATTAATTAATCTTCTTTAGTACAAAGTAATCAATCCTTAATTACTTTATAATCTATTAATTAACCTCTAATTAATTGATTAATTAACCATCCACTATTGATTAATAACCTTAATTATTAATAAATATTTCTTAATATAAATTGATTAACAATTGATTACCAGTTGATTAAACAGTTAATCAATCCTTAATATATATTGATTAATCCTTAATTACCTTTGATTAATCCTTAATTAATTAATCTTTAATTATAGATTGATCATCATTTAAGTATTAATTAAATAAACCTAACTTATTAATTAGTAAAACTTAATTACACATTAAGTACTTCTTGATTTTTAATTAAGTAACCTTTGATTACCTAATCAACTCTCTAATTGCTAAATTAACCAAACTTAATTACTTGATTAATTTATTCTTAATTACTTATTTACTCAATTAATTAGTCTCTGATCATTAATTAACAATATTAAATTAATAATCCTTAATTACAATTAATTAACTTTTAATTAATCAGTTTGCAACCCTTACTTAATTATCGATTAATTATTCTTAATTTATCACTTAATTCATTCTTTAAAATAGTCTTCACATATTTACTTAACCAAGCATTGGAAATGATCATTATTTGAAATAAATAGTTTAAGAAATAAATTTCAAAGCTTGATTTTGTTAAGCTTATACTTGTTAACATCTTAATTTTAAATCCCGAGGCAGTCCAGGAATGATTCAAATTGAAACCGAGCTATCTTTCCCTGCCCCCTAGCTTCCTCCTCCCTTTTTCTTCTTCTAAAACTTGTATAAATTTAAACTGTTATTCTTTAAAACATCACGCAGCAACAAGATACCCAACTCGAGTAAAACCCTCCCTATCTCGAGGCAAAACTCGAGGTAAACCAACATCCCCAAAACACAAACTCTAGATGCACGAAAAACGTGCAAATCCACGTGCACAACGCCTCCCGCCACCGACAAACTCCACTCCAGCCTCCGAAGCATCGCCCTCGACCACGGTAACAACACACAAACATCCTCCAATCTCGATTCGCTTAGGAATCAAATTCGATGAAAAACCCATGCAGCCTGTAACAAACATCACCGGAATACTCCTCATCCCCATTGCCTCCGACCACGAGAACACCGACCACCTTCACAGAAGCTGCGTTACTCCTTCCAGCAACTATCCCCACCAACGCGATCATCTCCGTTCATCACATGACGATACACGAAACCCAAACATCGCGTCGACAAGAAACAGCAGTTAAACCCTAGTTCGTCTATTTTCGACCACCACGTCAAACTATAAATCAAGCGACTATTTTTCCCTACTTCGACGTTCGCCAATCTAGCTCCAACCAAAGCCCCGACCTCCAAAGCCTCACCAGTCGCCGGAATTTTATCGAAACCCAAAAACTGATCAACCCCAAATTGCAAACCGAAAACTAAACTAAAATTCATGATATGATTACTAAAATTCACGGTTTAGTATTTCGAATTCAAACATATACTTAAATCTGAAGATTGAATTGATTAAATTTTGACCAAATTAAGATTTTACTGTAAAATTTAAATTTTCAAATCAAAGATTGATTCTAAATTCCCGTAATTAATTCTAGGTGAGAAGTTACATGGTTACAAAGAACTTTCATTTACAAATCACAAACTAATTCGAATTCAAAGTTGAGATATTGAATTTATTAAGAAATCCAACCCGTAATTTGTCAACAGAGCCTATTTTTAAAATACACAGGCATTCAATAATCACACATATAACATGCCTCCATTCCATCCAAATTTTAGGCTAACAAGATGAATTATATTCAGATATCACGGAAAAATATTAGGGATTAAATCTGTTTTTAAAACTTTGATTTACTCACCTGACAAGATTTTTGAACAGAGAACAATTTGTGTTTAAAAGCTGCAAATTTTGATTTTCCTTAAACCTTCATGTTTTAGCTTAGTTGAATGAACTTGAATTTGTAAATATAGTGATGTCTATTTTTTCCAGGCTTGCTAAGTTATGAACGACAGGAACTAAAATAGATGTGTATATAAAAACACAGTTTTATAGGTGAAAGAGCTTTTGGTACAAGCTTCCTTTGTTTTTCTAAAACTTTGGTTAAAGATTTTTTTTCTTCTGAGAATGAAATGATATTTACCATTTGATATGATTTTATTTGTGCTGAGATGATGTTATTTAATGCATAGGTTCCCCCATAAGCTTACAGCCTCTTCCCTTTTTTTCTTCTTTTTTTATATTATTATGTAGATATTTTTGTTTTCTTATGTACATAGATATGCGTATTTGCCTTGCATTCACATACATACATTTTGTCTGGTTTTGCTTTACCTTTGTGCTTATTATAAAAATTATTATAGTTATTTTTATGTGTTTATCTTATGTTGCTTCACACAATAATCATTTAAATATTTATTTCTAACATAAATTCCTACTATTTTTTTAAGCTTAAGCTATCAAAACATTTAATTTATATCCTATAATTTATTTTACAGTTATATTTAACATTTATAGGATTGATTTTATTTTAAACATTATCATCTATATTACATCCATATACACATATCTAGATTAAATGTTAATAAGGTAGAGCATTTTAAATTATATTAAATAAGATAGATTTTATTTTAAATATTTTAAAAGACTTTATTTTAAATTTTCATATCATAGCTTTCTTTCAAAATACATACGTATATAAATAAATGGCAATTATTCCAAAAGTCTTATTCGTTTTTAAAATGACAAGTTTACATTTTATTTAATTGGATTAAATAATTATTAAAATAATATTGCCAAAATCCCGGGTCGTCGCATAAATAAATGGAGGAAATAGAAGGAAAGTGCCACCGGCGGCTGAAAATGAATCTGTCTACCCTGCCAATGCCGTAGGCGTGGACGTAAATGATTTATTGCAGCAATTCATGGTACAGACGATGAGGGATAATATGTCAAAGGTTGTAGATCCGAGACTATCAAAACTTGTGAGGAAAGATGTTTACCAGAAAGGAGCTTGCAGTTGAAGTAAAAAACTGGCTAAAAGTGTGCAAGCATGTCTTCAAAAATCTAGGGCTAAATAACGCGCAAAAGAGAAGATTGGCTTTGAGGGAGTTTCATAAAGATGCCTAGACTAATGGAAGATAACAACTGTCGAGACCCTGAAGAGGAGATTACGTGGACCAGTTTAATGAAAGGTTTAAGGCTCAGTTCATTTCTGAGTCTCAATGAAGTGTTTTACTCCGATCTTTCTATGCAGGATTACCGTTCAAAAGTTCAATGCACTATCTAAGTGTGGTAAGGAGATGATTAACGTGCTACTAAAGAAGAATGAGAGGTTCATTCGAGGATTAAAGCAGGGTTCGATTCATAAGGAAATGGCACGTTTAACATCTCCTTTTGAGTTTTTTGTAGATATGAACCAAAGGTATGATGGCATGTATCGAGAGGAGAAGAGGGTTAAGATGAAGCCCAAAAAAAAGCATAAGAAGAGGTTTACCCCATAACAGAAGAGTAAGAAGGGAAAATAATCCGAAAGTAAAAGCACGTGAGCAGGAGGAGGCTGCATGGATGTTTTGGAAATTACTACTGTAGTCAAAAGGGGCGTTATGCATCAAGGTGCTCGCAACCAGATGGAGTGATCAAAGTTAGTCGTTTTAATTGCGATAAGCCGAGACATAAGAAGAAGGATTTTCTAGAGCTAAAGAAGAATAGGTTGTTTGCTTTGGAAGGGCCGAAAGGAGGAGTATCTGTAGAGGAGAAAGACATGAGTGTTGTTTTTGAAGGTATCGTTTGGATCTATAGTTTTCTAGTCGAAGCTATAATTTTGGGGCTACACTGTAACAATCTTGGTTTTGAAGATTACCTATAAATATTAAATTGTAACGGTAGTAATAATTTAATATTGTGAATTAAAACAAATTGGCATTTAAAATAATTATTATATAATTTTTTTTAATTATTTTAAGCTAATAAAATCTATTTATTCTATATAATAAGGGAATTTTCAAATATTGTCTTCAAAATTGATTTCGAAAATTGGTTTCAAAAGCTTGTTTTCTCAAAGAAAATTATTTTATATATAAAACACACATTTTTGTACTATTCGAGTGAATGAGAAGGAGAATTAAACGGTTTGGTAAAACACGTCGTATGTGACACATGCGTTTACCTTTTTGGTTAATTCCTAGCTTGTTCGTTTGATCGTTTTGACCTTCGGGTCGAGTTTACCGATGAGATGAGGTAAAATTTTTATTGCTTTAAGTGTGAAATTTACTAGCGGTTAGTAAACCGTTTAGTGGGAATGTGTGGTACAGGAAACACGTTAACACTAAACGGTTTACTAACTGCTAGTAAATTTCACACTCAAAGCACGTTTAGTGTGAAGTGTGGTATAGGAAACACGTTAGCATATAGTAAACCGTTTAGTGTGAACGTGTGGTATGGGAAACACGTTAGCACATAGTAAACCATTTAGTGCGAACGTGTGGTATGGGAAACACGTTCGCACTAAACGGTTTATTAACCGCTAGTAAATTTCACACTCAAAGCAGTGAAAAGTTTACGTGTTTCACATACCATGTTAGCATATAGTAAACGTTAGCATATAGTAAACGTTAGTATATATGTTAAACGTGTGCTATGGTAAACACGTTCGCACTAAGCGGTTTGATCGTTAGCATATATGGGAAACACATGGTATGAGCAATACGTTCGCATATACTAAACGTGTGGTATGAGAAACACGTTCGCACAAAATGGTTCGATCGTTTTGACCTTCTGGTCGAGTTTTCCGATAACGTCATGCTACCACATTTTCTTCACTTGATAGTCCATGTGTTGTAGTATAAATGTGCAAAATTGCAAAGCAAAATTCTTTTGTTTGGTATCCGAAAACTTTGCTGCAAAATTAATGCGCAACCTGAAAATCATATGTACATTTTGTTTTTGAGTTGCTGCAAACATGGTCTGAGTCCATGTTTGAGACAGCATAACTCTTTCATTTCTTACTGTAATTCATAATTCTTTTTTGTTTCAAATATAAAGTTTTCTGCTATATGCATATCAATTTTCAATTCAATCCGAGGTTGTTTGTTCCTGCGTTTCATGCCTGAAAGTTGAACCAAGATAGTTTTTAGGCATGTACATGTGTTTTTTGAACTGTTGCAAACATAGCCTGACTTCATGTTTGAGACAGTGTAACTTTTACATTTTCAGTCGGAATTCATTGATTATTTTTTTGTTTGAAAGATGAATTTTTCTAGTTTGTGCTACCAATTTTCAGCTCAATATGAGGACGTTTGGTTCTCTATTTCAGACCTATAAGTTGAACCCATGATGGTTTTCATGCCTGGGCATATTTTTGTTCTTGAACCGTTGCAAACATTGTCTGAGTCCATGTTTGAAACAACGTAACTTTTCATTTCCAGTCGGAATTCATTGATTCTTTTTTTATTTGAAAGCTGAATTTTTGTACTATGTACATAACAATGTTTAGTTCAATCAGAGGTCGTTAGCCACCTGTTTCATGTCCGAAAGTTGAACCCAAAGAAGATTTCAGACTTGAGTATTATTTTGCCTATACATTTTTACCTACTTTTTCCGTCCGACTTTTGACTTTTACTTAATGTTTTTTGTGATATTTTTGAAAAGTTTTGAGGACTATGATGCCTATCAATAGGCTAGCCAAGTTTTGATGAATTTGAAATTCAAATTCGAATTGATTTTGAATTACGGTTTTGAGCGATTTCTTTTATTTCGAGCACGGATTTTTCCAACCAATTTTGAAATAATTTTTAAAGTCATTTAAAATAATTATTATGTAATATTTTAAATTATTTTAAGCTATAAAATCTATTTGTTCTCTGTAATAAAGGAATTTTCAAATATTGTCTTCAAAATTGATTTTGGAAAATGGTTTTAGAAGCTTGTTTTCTCAAAGAAAATTATTTTATATATAAAGTATACGTTTTTGCACTATTCGAGTGTATGAGAAGGAGAATTAAACGGTTTGGTAAAACATGTGGTATGTGACACGTGCGTTTATCTTATCGGTTAATTCCTAACTTGTTCGTTTGATCGTTTTGGCCTTCGGATCGAGTTTATCGATGAGATGAGGTAAACTTTTTACTTCTTTGAGTGTGAAATTTACCAGCGATTAGTAAACTGTTTAGTGCGAATGTGTGGTATGTGACACACGTTAACACTTTTCGGATTTTTATCCGGGAGTTCGTGACTCATTTGCTATTGCGGCGTATTGCCTGTACTGGACCTTCGGGTCATTGCCATTGTGGCGTATTTGCCATTGCGGCGTATTTGTCTTAGAGACGTTTTGCCATTGCGGTGTATTTTCCATTGTGATGCATTGCCTTCAGGCGTGGTACCATATTTGAGAGAACGTTACTTGGCAGGCTTCGGCCAAATGCACGTGGAAATTTTTAATGATTTCGTTGATTATTATGATTTGATAGGAACGACAATTTATTGAAGAAAATTGAAGATTTATAGCCTTAGGTCTAAAGGGGAGTGAAATTTTCTTCCTTTTTCTCTATTTTGGTTTACAGGATAAGATGAAGATGTAAAGTACGTAGACGAAGAAACTTCTCATTTCTGATTTAATTAGCCAAGTGGGCTTTGGACCCAAGATAAAATAAGAATTAATTAGCCTATGTAAACAAATTAACACTAAAACAAGTATACACACTTATATGATTATCAAAACAACATTTTTCTTCAAGTTTTCTCTACACATAAATTATGTAAACATATCTACAAGTTATATAAAATATTTTACACTTAATAAAAAGACAATTTATGTTATAAAAACAATTTTATTATTAAAACCCTTATTTTTACATAAATGCAAAAATTACACAAATAAATGCATAAAACACCATTTTTAACTTCAAAAATTACAAAAAATTTATTCTCTTGTGTAATAAATTCAAAAAACCATTTTCCATTAATTTTATGATCAATACTTATTTTTAAATCAAATTTAACCTTTTTATTTAAATAAAGAACTTCTAAAAATACTTCTTGTAAATAGTAATTATTTTAAATGCTAATTTATTTTAATTCACAATATTAAATTATAACTACCAATATAATTTAACATTTATAGGTAATCTCCAAAACCAGGATTGTTACAGACTCCCCCTTAACAGAATTGCATCCTTGCAATTTCTAGAGAAAAGTTTGTATTCAACACAATTAGTTCATCAGTTCAAAAGAAAACGACAAGCTTGAGTTAAAAATATTCTCATCAACGTTATGCGAAGAAAGAAAACCAGGGTTGGATTGCTCGACAAACTCTTTGGTTTCCCAAATGCAGTCATTGGGATTCGCGGACCATAGAACTTTTAACGAGTGGCACGCCCTTGTTTTGATGGCATCTCACCTTGTATTTGAAGATCAAAATCCGGATTTGAGCTGAAAGTGGAAGCTTTATGCAAGTTTTGGTTTCAAGAACCTGTAAAAGTGAGAAATATATACATGCAAAGAAGAAGAACAATTAATAAATAAACCAAACTCAAAGATTTGGATTTTGATGATAAGTCGATGATATAAGGCGTGCTTTTGTTGTGAGATTTGCTATGGAGTATCTCCTTTAAGATTGTGTGCATGTTAGTGATATCATTATATCACATGAAGTAACTACCCTTACTCGAATATGCCACTTGAAGTAACCAATGCATTTTGAATTCTCCCTTCTCATTTGATAATATTATCACCTTAGCCTTATGCATATATTACTGCTTATCCCTTGTAACTGATTTGTTTAGCTGGACTGATCCGTGTATTTTATACTCGGGTCAAACCGAAGTGTTTCAAGTTAGGTACATTTGGACTGAGCCTATTCTGCTTCCACATTGAGTTTTCTGCTAGACCTTTTTGTTGTAGCCTTTTTTAGTAGTCTTTTGTTGCTACTCTGATATGTATATTCTTTGACTAGTGATTATTGTGGTCGTCATACCACATGATATGTATCATTTTGTATTACTGTGGCGATGTATCTGTATATGTGTATATGTACATGATTATCCACTGTTTTGTGATGTGTTTTACATTTGACTTGTTATATTTTGTTCTAATAGATCCTATAGACACATATGAATTTGTATTAAGTATTTATTGGTTATGTCGATCCATTAAGTTAGAAAAAAATACAGAGCATTTATCGACGTATTCAATAGATATTTTAAGACAAGGCTATAAATGGTCGCTCCTAACCAGCTTTATTCTCTGTATTAGCAGACGATATTACCCACTAATACTCTTTGTTGGTGTGGGTCTCAGGGTGTGGCGTCACATACACATTCTTTCATTTTGAATGATCTGGTTGTTAGATTGGTGTTAGATGTTACCTATCTAGTTACTTCTTTATGTGTTGTCAATCCGATTAGTGGTTCCCTTCTATTGTGCACTATTCTAGAATTTGTTTTATGTGAACATTTGTTTTCTTGTGACTCATATGTATTTGACATTGTAGGGCATGAGGTAATTTTGGATATGGATCGGTTAGTGCACAACGCTCGGATTTATTATGCCAAGAGGGTTGTTGCTTTATGAAACCCATAACAAGGTGATAAGTTCTTAGTAACTTTGGACTTGATGAAAGGGAGGTCTGAGGTTTCATTACATGCAATGGGAAATCTAGAATAGGATGTTGATGGAGTTTTATTGGTTGGGAATTTGCGGATCTCTGTGATCCAGTGTCGGTATTGCCGTCGAGAAGGGCGATTGGAGTTTGTATAGATTTGATTTCAGGTGCATAACCTAATAGTAGACCCCCAAGCAAAATGCCACCTAAGGACATGGAAGAGCTAAAGAAGAATCTAGTGGAACTTGAGCATAAGAGTTTCATTAGACCAAGTAGTTCACCGTGAATAGCTTCTGTGGTTTTTGTAAAGAAGTCAAATGGATCATTGCAAATATGCATTGATTATAGGTAGTTGAATGAGTTGGCAGTAAAAAATCATTATCGATTGCCAAGGATAATCAAATAATTTGATCGGTTGAGAGGAATTAGAGTATTATTGCAGCTAGATTTAACTATTGGATTCCATCAACTAAAAGTTTCTAAAGGAATTATTCATTTGATCGTGTTTAGAACAAGATATGGTTCATACGAGTGGCTAGTCATGCCCTTTGGACTAATTAGTTCTCAAGCATTCTTTATGGATCTTAAACCAGATTTTTCATGATGAGCTGGATGTGTTTATGTTGGTCTATATAGATGTTATTTTGTTATATTCTAAGGATGAGCAAGACCATGAGGTTCATCTCAGATTGGTGTTAGTGACCTTGAGACTACACAAGTTAAAGGCAAAATTTTCAAATGTCTCTTTTGAAAATGGGAAGTTAAGTTTCTAGGCCATGTAGTTTTGAAAGAGGGACCCTTCGTAGATCCTTCGAAGTTTGAGGCCGTGAATAATTGGAAGGGACATAAAACTATTACCGATATTCGAAGTTCCTTGGGATTGGTAGGTTACAATTGGAGATTCGTTAAAGACTTCTTTCGTAGAGCATCCCTACTAACAAGACTTACTTGAAAGAACGAGAGATATGTTTAGACGAGCAGTGCGAGATGTCATTCCAAGAGTTGAAGCTTTTGCTGATGAATGCTCTAGTTCTGGTAATGTTCGAGGAGAATAGGATATGATAGTTTAAACCGATGCTTTGGATTCGGGGTTAAGGTAGCTTTAATGCAAGGAGGCAAAGTGATAGTCTATGCATCATCTAGATGGTTGCGACTCCACGAGGTTCGGTACTCGATGCATGACTTGGAGCTAACGGTTGTTTTGGAGATATTACCTTCTTGGAGAAAGGTTTGAATTGTTTACTTACCACAAGCCTTTGAGATAGTTGATCTCCTAAAAGGAGTTGAAATTGAGACAGCGTAGGTGGTTGAAGTTTTTTTCTTATGATTTTGGGATTGGATACACCTCGTGGAAAGGAAGTAAGATCGCTGATGCTTTGATTTGAAGAAAACAAAGATGTGTTATTACTATGATATACCAAAATAGAAGATTTTCAATGAGTATAATTGTCATTAGTAATTTCAATAATGCTTATACGTTTGCTATTGAGGCATGAACATTTATTTATAACGCTTATATCCATTATTAAATTCTATCTGCTGACAGTTATAAGCGTTGAAAAATATATTTTTCCCAACGGTTATAGGCATTAGAAATTTTATATTTGCAACACTTATATTTTTTTACTAAATCCTATCTTCCAATAGAAATAAGTGTTGGTAATATCTATTTTGCAACACGTAGACCGGTTGCAAAATTGATGGTACAGTAATTACGAGTGTGAGAAATAACAAGAATAGTAACATAAATAAATGTTGGTAATTTCTACTTTCTAATATTAATAACCAATGCAATAGTTAATATGCTATACTTGCTGATAGCATAGGCTAAATTTAATATGCATTCAAAAATAATATTGTCTCAAGTTAGCAAACTATAATCAAATCAATATCAAGGAACATCACCCATATTCATGGTAACAAAATAAAGCATCCAATAACAAAAGACAATTTCAATACATAGTTACCAATTCCATACTAATATCAATTTGGGATAACAAAAGATAAGAAATATTTATAGTTAAAGTCTACAAATACCGAATACAAAATTTCGGCCGTATAACGAAGCCTTCATCCGAAAATTCATGTAGCTTGTGCATTACACCTTGGGGATGATGCTCATATGTTTGTTATGTCATCACCATCACCTTTCACTGTTGCTTTCTTCCCCCTCCACAAGCACCTGCACTTAATATGTTACCAAACTTTGAAAGTTAATAATGGTTCAAAAATCAGTTTTAGTATAAAAAAGAGAAATGAAAAAGAAATTGAAACCTTGTATCAAATCACTCGCAACGAATTGCACACTCAAAGAAAAGTTTACAAAACACGTTAATAACTCGATACAATGCATTGAGTTATAAACTTAGTAAACTTAGTGCACTGCAACGAATAACTCAGTAAACTCAGTGCATTTGCAATAAGTTAATGAACTCAGATGCACCGAGTTTATTAACTCAGTTATACTCAGTATAAATGCACCGAGTTAATAAAGTCAGGGGCACAGTGCAAATGTACTTTGACGTATAAATGAAAAGTGCATTTGCACCTCGTTCCGAATGGTAGGGTGGAACCTCATTTATATGGTAAATTTGCTGCAATAGTACAACTCATTTATATGCTGAATATGATATCAAGGAGTTGTATGTTTTTAATCTAAACAAAAAACAAAAAAAAGCCATATTTTTCTTATATTGAAATGGTAATTTCAAAAACTTGATTTTATGATTCTCATTTACAACACATTGGTTTAGTTTGGTGTAGTTTGGCTACTGTGTATAACTTTTCAAAGCTTCGTATATGGCCTATGTTCATGCAACAATACTTATAATAAATATACATTATGCTAGCAGCTCTTTGAAGTTTAAAATTATATTATAGATTACAGTAAATTCTCCTCAAGGACAATTTTTAGGGTTTTTTTTTGCTGTAGCACAGCCCGCTAATAATTTTCTCTAAATGACAAATTATCGTATTTTCCTTCCAGCCACTTTCATGCGCTTCTTCTTATTTTTCCTTGCAATCAATTTTTTCTGTCACGATCCAATATTTCTCTCGCAATCAAAATATCGATCAATCTTGTTCAGTCATTTCAATTTCTTTCTTCTGAAAATCATAGTTCATCGATCATATTTTTCTCACGCGCGTTTGTCGATCTCGTTCTTTTCATATTTCTACCGTGATCTCGTTTTTCATCAAATTGTATCAATTAGGTATGCTTATATTATTCTATTTTTTGTTCTTTTTCTGTTAGAGTTAAAAAAAATTGTCCGTGGTTTCTAATTGTTCATTTTTACAACTAACATGCAGTGCTGTTATTCTGATTGCTTTTTCGCTCTTCTATGGCAACTTTGAAAGCAACAGCAGTTATTTTTATTATTCGTTTTTATGCAGTGTTGTATTCTAATATGCTTTACATTTAATTTATCTTGCATTATCTTGCATTAATGTTGGAATGATTGGAAAAGTATCATTGCTTAGGTTGTATATACAGTTGTGATAGAGTGGAAAAGTATCATATCTTAGGTTCATTTTCTGGGTATCATTTTTATTTTTTCTTAGTATCATTTTTTTATTATCAGTAAGTAAATATCAGTTTTGTATACGGTAGGTATCATTTTTGTGAAATGGAA
This sequence comes from Allium cepa, assembly GCA_030765085.1. NCBI lineage: Eukaryota > Viridiplantae > Streptophyta > Magnoliopsida > Asparagales > Amaryllidaceae > Allium > Allium cepa. Next base: position 931,403,120 of record CM060932.1, read on the forward strand.
AGATTAATGTTCTAAATTGAATAAATTTTTACTAATGTTTATTTTTTATTTTTCTTGACGGTGATGATAACAGGCTTCTTTGTCTGTTTGTGTTGAATAATAATACTTTTAGCACTCGATTGTCTATCGATTGCTCTTGTATGATTTGAAGAATGAGATATGTCGATGTTGGTTTCAATTAACTCCTTTTTCTATTTAGGTTTCTTATGTACCCAAAGACAGTTATTATGGTTGACACTGATTTTGATATTCAGGACAAAGTTAGGAAAAACTGATACCAGCACTAATTTTTGTTTCATAAAGTATGTTGAGGGTCAGTTTTAGCAAAACTGATACTATTAGTCATAAGAACTGATACCCAGTTACTGTTTTGTATTGAAATATGATATAAAATTTGATAATATCATTATACAACTGAAAGTTGCATCATAACAATGATAATATTATGTGGGATCCATAGTTGCATGATATAACATACACTATATAATCTTGTTATAATATAAACAACAAAAAAAGAAAAGAACATCAACCACAACATATCATTTCAGGAGATCAGTATTGTTTTTACAAGTAAGAGCAGCATTGTTTTAAGAATAGAATATCATTACTTCATAAATACTAAATTGCAATAGAACATCATTACTTTACAAGTACAAATTTCAACGGAACAACATTACTTTACAAGTACTAAATTTAATTGTGAAACAATACAATGTGAATTCAGTTTTTTTTTTCTTTTCTTCTTCTAAGCTTGACATGTATTTAGACAGATTCCAGCAGTATTCATCATCTTTCAATATTGCATGTATAATTTTTGCTCTTGTGGATAATATTTTCTTCTTTTCAAGTTTTACCAATATTCTGCTTTTTTAAGTGAAATGATGAATATCATTACAAAAATTCCACGTTCAAGCCTGTTAAAACCAAAATGTAATGTTAGGATCAGTTTACATCAGTTGTATTATCAGGTTTATAATTAATACAAAACATTGAATTTCAAAGATAATGGTATAAGCATATAGTATGCTTTGAATTAAATTATTAAACAGTTTTAGTAGCACATTTAGTATTAATTTCTGTATGAATTTTTGTGTTTGTAGCTATTACTTTAAGATATTTTTGTTAAATATTTTGTTTTATTTTTGGTTATGTAGGTATCAGTTTTTTTATGCGTGTCGGTTTTATTTTTGTAAATATCAGTTTTTTTTATGTAGGTATCAATTTTGTTTCTATAGGTATCAGTTTCTTTTATGTATGTATCAGTTTTCTTTCTGTAGTAACTGTGTATTTTTGAACTAAATGTTTATGGAATTGAGAGATAATATTTTTCAATATTTTTGTCATGAATCAAATTCAATTAAATATAAAAGGCATACAATGATGTATAGAAGTATGTATGAAATATTATAATGTAAAAACACAAATAGTTTGAATAATGAGCAACTATCAATTGATTATGACTAGTAGTTTCAATTGTATTGTTCATTTTGTTCACGGTAGATATTATTTTAACCAAAAATAAACTTACATGTCTGCTGTTCTATTTGTGATCTGCCTTTTATGCATTTTGGATGTGGATTAACAAAATCATCATCATCCTATTATTTCAAAATAAAGACAATAAGTTATTTGTGAAACAAATTATGTTGAAACATAACAATAGGTTAGGTATTAGCTACAGTGAAATATCTTCAATCAAATATGCAACGATTTCAAGTTTACAGTAACTAGATATCAGTTTGCAGTAACTAGATATCAGTTTGCAGTAACTAGGTATCGGTTTGTACTAAGTAGGTACCAGTTTTCTGTAAGTAGTTATCATTTTTTTCACGTAGATATCAGTTTTTCATAAGTAGGTATTAGTTTGTTTAACCAGGTATTTGTTTTTTCAAAGTATCAGATTTCAACTAAATTATACTGACTATTATTTTACCAAACGATTTAAACTAAGTGATACTGACTATTATTTGCTGTAAGTTGGTATCAGTTTGTTGTAATTATCAGCCTTTTCTTTTACTAACTGATTTATAGGTATTATTTTTGCAATATCTATCATGTTATAAAATTATAATATTTCTAATTTTACCGAATTGAGCTGTTCTTTTTATAATTCTTCTTCTGCAACTTTGTTCTCTTCTTCTTTCTGAGATTTTTCCTGTTTAACATTTTTGATAATATTAGAATACATTTAGCAGTATAAAATTGTTAGTGTTAGTTTTATGTTTTTGCAATTTCAGTTACCTTATTTTCTGTTCGTATTTTCATTTCTTCATCTACTTGTTTGAAGTGAATTGACATTTCGATTTTTACTTTGTTGCTTCACTTCCCCGACGTAGTTAGGTATTCTTTGACTGTCGATTGTTGTGCTCGTTGTTCGTCGAATGTCGATTGTTGCGGTTATGTTGGAGATGTGGATTTGTTTCAGATTTGCGGTTCCCTTTTTTTCGAGCAAAATATCGTGAAATTCTGAACGAAAGTAAGGAGGATGAAGACGAACGAAATTGTTTATTTTGTTTTAAATTGTATCTGAGCTTTGGGCTTTGTCCTTATGGTAAAAACTTTGTGCGCGTGTCCTTGTGAGTAATTATTTACTTTAATTTGTCCTTTAAAAAAATTCCTCCTATAGATTATACATTATATGGATGCAACAAACTTCTCGTTGATCACCTTTTATAGAATATAATTATAAAAAAAAGTCTAAATAACTACAAATGATTAAGCACACGCGCATGTATATTTATATTTTTCCTATTTATTATATATGAAAATCCAATCTAAGAAAGTGCATATATTTTTTAAAAATCCTAAATATGAGTTACTTACTGCTCTTTAAATTACTATAATTATATTTTTTTTTTCTTTTATTGGAAGGACTTGAGTGAGCTCAGCAAAGTAAGTAGTGCCAACTTAGTGGCTACACAGTAAAATAGTTATGCAGTACTAAGAATAAACCAAGAAAATTTACCTCAATTATTTTCGTGAGCTTAGGCTTAATTGATTTACTCTAATGGATCACCGTTTCCATACTATCATGAAACTTGATTAGAATACATCACTTTCAAACCGCCCAAGAAAAAGAATATATATCAAATACAACGTTGAACGATTTGGATATAGTAAAACTAAGAATCCAGAAATTTTCACTTAACTGATAAAAAAATGTTCATTTCTTGTAGCGCATTCGTAACACATAAGTCACAGCTATCTGTTGATCATTTGTGTTATATAGAAATTCAAATTTGTAAGCAATCATTCTATACCCACATAAGCCACTTCTTTATCTCCTCCAGCGATCCATATTTTGCAACACATTTTTCCTACCATTTGCCATTCTCTGACTTGGTGACCTTGTACATGAGACTCCATGCATGTAAAAAGAGAGCATATAACTTTGATAATATCCGACAGATCACTTTCTATTAGGCATCACTACGTATCCTGATTTTCCTAGAAGAAAATGTATACCTTTTACTTGGACATAACATATTGCGGGTTTCATAGCCGTTTTAATATAGCAAATAGACGTATTCACTCAGTTTCTTAAATAGTGCAACGTAAAGCAGATATCCATAGAGCATATAAGTGTGATAGAGATTGGTTTATGATTCCAGAAAATGCCTTCAATTCAGCTAATTAAATATAACACTTGAGTCACTTATCAAAAACTATGATACCACAAAACGCTACTTACTGCACATCACATATTGCTCATAAAAGTCAATATAGAACAACTAAATTAGCGATCATTACCCACAAAATGAGATAATAATTTATTCGTTTTAAGTTTAAATACAATAAAAACACTAGTTATATTTAAAGTTTCAAAAAGAAAATGAACAAAAATTGAGCATTGCATTTGTTAATTTATGCAAAATTATGAATTTTAGGCTTTCTTTTTTGCGATTGAGGAAATCATTGTCAAGCACAAAATTTCTCTGCGTTTAAACCTCAACGACAGACCTTTAGTATTTTGACATGAAAGACAACTTTATTTAGGTATCAGTTAATTTTAGTTATTGATAGCAGTTTTAGATATCAGTTATTAGTTATCGGTAGCAGTTTTGAAAGCATGTTTGTCCATATGAATAATTTTGGTAGAATGTTTGTTATTATGAATAATTTTTAGAAGAATGTTTGTCCTTATGGTTAAAATATTGAGGTCGTGTTCTTGAGGCCAAAAATGTATAAATATTTGTCTTTTAAATTAATTTCCCTTTTGAATTTACACTAAATGACAAATAACATTGCGTAAAATCAGTAAAATATGATCAAATGATCATAGCCATAATACAATTATATATGTTTCCATTCAAAAGTATTGTTTGAATGTTTGGACTATCAAAAATATAATCATTTGCATCTTTGGTGACATGTAACCTATGTTTAACGGTAGGAACCATTTATCATAATAAGTGTAGTAGTTCATGAAACTACAATGCATTAGTAGTCATACTGTTAGCTATTCATTCAAATTTTCAGTCACGTGATAAGTGCACCATTTCGAAGGAGAAATGTGATAACAATATCATGCCTAGTAGATAAAAGCAAAGCGATTGAACTATTTTAGCTTATTCCGAGAGAACATAAACATATGAAAAGACCAATAACAAATGCAATGTGCAGTCAAAATCAAATATATAACAAAAAGAAGCGCACGAAACCTAACTAAATGATATTTCAAAATTTCACTATTCAGTTTCAGTTTTGTGTCGATGCACAACAATATATACTTCAGTAGCCCAAAATATGCAAAAATAAAAACCAATTATGAAACATGCGTACATGCAACAGAACTCACTTCAGTATAAAATGTATGAAGAAGATACATCTTCTTCTATAATACTAAATTTGAAAGGTTCATTGTGTTATCCTAACTTAACATAGCAGCAGCAGTAATAATCACATCAAAATTAAATCATATTTCTGCAAATTCTTAACCAATTAAGCTATAATAATATTAGTAATAATAATCATTATCTCAAATTTAAATTCTATTTCCGCAAACACTCAAATTTAAATCCTATTATAATATTAGTAATATTGATCCTATTAGTACTAACACTACCTCCAACATCGTTTCCCACGGGTAGTGGAATTCCTAGCAATTTTAATTCAAATCCATATGTAAGGCCATCCTTGAATGCTTCACCTTCTTCTCTAAGGCCATATGCTACTTAGCTAGGCATCGTAATTAATGTACCCAATGATGAATTATAGAACATTACAAATGGCACTAATAGACTTCATGGTGGCCCTATGGCAAATAAGGAACAAAAAGCAATTCTCTTCCTACACCAATGCCTTATATGAAGCAAGAAAGAGTTGATCAGGCTATTGATAATCAAAATATTTCTCAGTTTGCTCTAGCCTCCCAAGATGGGCTTTCATTTGGGAACCCAATTATCAGATATTTGAACTACGATGCAATAAAGCAGTCATGTAGAATGAATTTCCCAATAATGTAGGCACTCAAGCAAGTTATCGAGAGTCAGTTTCGCGGGTTAGCTTCTGCATATTTGTGAATAAACTTGTTTTTATAGTTTCCTTAACATCTTGTGTGCAAAGCCATTGTACTATCCATTATATGAAATAATACCATACTCCTTAAAGGTTTGGAGATTGTCGACTGCCTACTATGCAGTGCCTAGTTGCTCTGATCAAACAATTTTTGTTGTTGTTGGAAGAGTACAATTGAACAAAATATTTTAATGTTACAAACATTTAATAGATATGACTTTAGGATTCCCGAGTCCTTTTCTCTCACATGAGCACACATGCACTTTTATGCATAGAAATCAGTTAAGCTACGTAGGCTGCATGTAACACGCATCAGTTAATGATTGTTCACATCAAACTTTATCATTCTACAATCTATTTAAACCATGTCCTACTCCTCAACGAGGCGATAGTTTTGGCCCTTGACTGCTCAAAACATATATCAGTATAGACCACAATAATCAATGAATTCTAGTTTGGATCAAATTCAAATATCAAATGCACTATGTAAACTTGAAAAAGTCTAATTGGTTGTGCTCAACTTAAGATTAACACTAGTTTACTAATCTTACCAGAATTAGATTATAATTTAAGTTGAAACACATGAATATAGAGTTAACAAATAAATAGAGGAAATGCCTTGAATGGGGGGAACGTTTCAAAATCTAAATACTGACTACAAACAGACTAAAACCTTAATCCAAAATAAAACCGATAAATAAAAACAAAGAAATTCTTAATCTGAAGTGAATCTTAGGTGAATAGAATACAAAACATAAACAGATTTATCTCGATTTGGGATGATCGAGTTTTCCCTAGAATTTTATACGTCAGAAAATGAAGTAAGTAAATGATATTACAACGTGAATGGTATTTAGTGAGAAGATAAAAAAAATTATTTCACAAGAAGAATCAATAGATGAATTATTTTTCAACAAGGCCGCTGGAATATTGTTTTGAGAAGACGAATTAAGCATGAATGGGATTACAGCGTTAGAAAACATTACAATAATATCCTTTCGAGTTTTATATGTTTTCAATTTTTCCGGACATTCTAACGGAAGCAAGTGTTGGAAAATAATTTTGTTGTATTGTAAAAATAATTATTTTTCCAGTGGTTCTACTGGATTTGCAAGGCATAAACCATGTTGCTTCTTTGTAATGAGAAATAAGTGTTAGCAGTTGCAAAATATTTGTGTTGGCAATTCGATATTTTGGTGTAGTGAGAACAGTGGAATGTATTATAGACATTAGCTTCTTGTAATGTTCATTTTCAGTCGAGCGCAGGACCAAATAGAACTTCTAGGACATTATCATGCTTAGAAGTACATCTAGCTCTCATTGAAATGCTTGCCAAAACATAGAAATAGGGTCCACAGGGACCATGTTTCGAAAGGATTAATGGTTGGGCAGTGGTGCCAACATTGAAGAGCTAAAAGGCTTCAGCATCGACGAAAAAGGTTGGCTTCGAAGGAAGGGAAGGTTTAATGTCTTAGATAGTGGAGACCTTTAGAGATTGGTCTTGGACGAATCCCATCATTCGATGTTTCTAATCCGTCTAGGGGACAGGGGGCATTGAGAAATACTATGATATGAAGCAGAGTTTTACTGGAAAATGGATGAAGAGAAATGTTGGAGAATGTGTGAAAAGATGTTTCACCTACTAACGAGTTAAGGCTGAGCACCAAAAGCCAAGTAGACATTTATGGGTTTGAGATATTCTAGTGTGGAAATGGTTCCTATGGCCTTCATATATGGTTTCTGAGGTCAAGGGGAGGGAAGAGTATATGGGTCATAGTAGATAGACTGATTAAGAGTGTCCAATTTATTCCAGTAAAATCTAAAAGGATGATAGCAAATATAGTCAAGACTTATATAGAAACAACAGTGAGGCTATATGGGTTCCAAGTAATATAGTTTGTGAATAAGCCTCATAATTTATTGGTGAGTTTTGGTAGAGCCTACATAGTGTTGTGGGAGCGCAGTTATGCATGAACACGATGTACCACCATAGATAGATGGACAGGCCAGAGGGTCAACCGAGTGCTTAAGGATTTGTTACGAGCATTTATGTTAGACTTCAGTTGATCTTGGGAACATTACTTTGTAGAATGTTCATACAATAATAGTTATCAGTCCTTATAGGTTATTAATATGTTGGTGGGAGATGGGAAATAAAACGATTATGGGCCTGGATTTTGTATGAGAGGCTTCAAAGATGGTTGAGTTGATTCGGCAAAGAATGAAAGATGCTCAATCAAGGCAGAAGAGGAAAGATTTGGGGTTTGATCTCGAGGATCAAATGTTTGTTATAGTTTCGTGAGAGGCACTATAAGGTTTGGAAAGCCATGGAAGTTAGTTCTGGTATATTGTCCCGTTTTCTATACTTAAGAGGGTCGATAAAGTAGCCTATAGGGTTGAGTTACTGAGTACTTATGATGCGATCCATAATATGTTTCATGTATCCCATGTAATGAAGTGTATCTAATAACCCAATGAGGTTGTAAGTCTGACAGCTATGGAATATTTGTTTGTATATCCAAACATGACCCATGTAAGAAATCCCATTAGGATAGTAGATCGAGACATGAAGGAGCTCTAAAATAAGGTTGTGAAACTTTTACAAGTCTCACTACAAAACATGCTTCATTTAGTGACCGATACTAGCGACGGCTAAAAAAGACGGCCGTCGCTAAGCGCGTATGTACAGGCAGACCAGAGAATAGAAAATCACATTTCCCTTTCCCCAATTCACTTCAGTAAACCCCTCCTCCACTACCGACGCCCCAACCGCCGCCCGCTGACGCGAGCTGCCGATCTTCTCATCGCGAAAGCCACAACGCTCCAAAACTCGAAGGTATGCTATTGCTCTCCAATTTCTGCTTAATCTAGGTATAATCAAAACCCTAATTTTGAAAATTGGTTAATTATATGTGATAGAAATTGATGACTATGCGGTAGTAGTTGTTGATAGTAGCGTATTGATTGATTTGGGGATATGTTAAGAACCCTAATTCGACAAATTAGTTAATTATGGGTTTGTTATTATGTATTAGTTAATGATAATTGTATTTGTTGAGTTGGTGATATTAATTAGTGGTTCGATTGTTAATTCGTAATTAAAAATTAGGGTTTATTTATAGTCCAAAAATTAGTGTAGATTACCGATTGATATGGATATATAATTAAGTTTATGCGAATATTTGTTATAGTTAATTAGAATAATGTTTATTATAGTTTGCGCAAACATTAGTGTACAATTGTTAATTAATATGCTGCTAGATTGGTACAGTTAAACAAGAGTAATATTTTTTATTTAATTAGCGTGTGTGCATTCTAAGTATTAGTTGTTAGTATAAAATAAAATAATTATAGTTTATTACAAGTGCTAACATCTAATTTTCGTTTACAAAATCGATAAAAAAATTAAATTGTTAGCTGAATTTTAAAATACGTTTTGAAATTTCAAATGTATTAAATAAAATATTTAAATGGTTGAATGAATTATATAATTTTGAAATGAGCATAACAACATCAAATATTATATTGAGATCAATTTTTGTAGAAAATTAAGAAACAAATATAACAACAATAAATATTCTTCTAAAATCGATTTTGTAAAAAGTGAAGAAATGAATATAATAACATTAAATAGTTTATAAAATAGTTTTTGTAGTTGTAGTTTTTATAGTTTATAAAATAACATTAAATCGATTTTATAGAATAGTTTTTGTAGTTGTTAAAATAGTAACTCATAGTTTCCATTTATGAGATAAGGCATATTTTCCGAGTTACTGATAGTTCTCATGGATTTTGATTCATAATTAAACGAATTCTATTTGGCTACATTCCTAAAAAAATTAAAGATTATTATTTCATTACAGATCTCTAATACCTCAATATTAATATTTTTTAATTTGTGCTTTTTTTATGTGAACCTCTTAGAGAATTTTTGGCCCCGTCTGACATGTGTTGTATATGATCGTTACATGGATATTCGTTTTTCCACAGAATGGACATCTATATTCATCTGATACAACATTTGTTGGATTTGTCCTAGTATTTGGACAAGTTACAAACACAATAAAGTAATCATATTTAATAAATTATTTCAGTTTAAACGGTTCAGAAAATTTCGATGGCACTTTCTTTTTTTCCTGCATACACGCATTTGTGTACGATACAGGGAGTAAAGGGAAGTGCTGTCGAAATTTTTTAGAATCATTTAACCTGAAATGATTTATAAAATATGATTATGTTATTGTTCTTGTAATGGGAAGTAGGATAACCGGCCATCAAAGTAAAAAACAATAGACTTTAGAATTGAAAATTTGAATGCAGTATTTATTTGAATTTGTTAAAATAATAAAGGGTCATATATGAATTTTTAATTCAATCTTCTAGCTTACATTTTACAAATCAGGAAATATGTTCGATTATTTTCACAATCGTAGTTGGACGTATGAACCTCGAAAATGTATGAAAGGATCAATAAAAGAACGTTACTGTAACGGTATACATGTATTTGTTAGATTTGCTCAATCTGATAATCGAAATAACGTAGACATTTGTTGTCCGTGTAGTAAATGTAAACATATGAAGCATTGGAAACCAGATGTAGTAGAAGTATATTTGTACAAATTTGGTTTTGTGCCGAATTATTACTTATGGGATCGTCATGGAGAACTTGTTCAACCTACACCTAATCCTGTAGTGTTAGAGGACGATAATACTATGACCAATCCTATAGAAAGCATGGTGCAAGATGCTGCACGATCAATGTTTCCTTCCTTTGACCAAGGCGATGATGGGAACGAAAATGTTGACGAAGAGCCGACCGTGGAAGCTAATTTTTTTTTATGATTTATTGGATTCTGCTAAGAGGCCATTGTGGGATGGATGTACAAACGAAACCGAATTATCTGTAACCGCCAAATACATCACTATGAAATCGAAATTTAATTTTATACAAGCTGCATTTATAGCAGTTGTACAAACTACAAAATGACACATGCCACATAATAATTTGATGTGTGATGGTCATCATAAAGTAAAAAAACTTATGTCTGCTTTTGGATTGCCGTACCAGAAGATAAATACATGTGTAAAAGGTTGCATGCTGTATTGGAAGGAAGACATTCATCTTAATAAATGCAGAATATGTAACGAGGAAAGATACAAACCAAGAAAAAAGAAAGGAAAAGGAGTTCCACATAAGAGGATGCATTATTTACCCATCACTCCCAGACTTCAACGGTTATATGAATCTTCTGCTACAGCATGTCATATGCGATGACACAACGTGAGAACACCAGAAGAAGGAACTTTGATACATCCATCTGATGGAGAAGCATGAAAATATTTCGATAAGACTTATCCTGAATTTGCGATAGAGAGCCGTAATATTAGGATTAGCTTATGTACAGATGTATTTTCGCCATTTTCTCGGTTTGGTAGTAAATATTCATCATGGCCTATTATTATTACTCCTTATAATTTACCTCCATGGATGTGTATGAAAACTCCATACATATTTCTAACGGGTGTCGTTCCCGGTCCCGATGATCCGACACAAGGAATTGATGTTTATCTACAACCACTAATCGACGAGTTGAAAACACTATGGCATAAAGTAGTTGAAACATACGACATTTCGAGAAAAAGGAACTTTCATATGTTTGCTTATTTATTATGGACTATTAGTGATTTTCCCACGTATGACATGCTTTCAGGTTGGAGCACATTTGGACGTCTAGTTTGTCCTTATTGTATGAATGAAACACCAGCATTTTCATTAAAGCATGGAAAGAAAATTTCTTAGTTTAGTTTTCATCGGTGTTTTATACATATCAATCATAAATTTAGAATGGATAAAAAGAACTTCAAAGCTAACAGAGTAGAGAGTATGCTATCACCTAACGTTTGGACAAGTGAAGAGGTATATGAAATTGTAAAAGACTACCTAAAGATACATGAAACTAGGGTACAGGTTGAAATTCCAGGTAAATCGGACATTCATAACTGGTGTAAGCAAAGTATATTCTGGGAGTTATTCCAGGTAAATCGGACATTCATAATTGATATTACATTTATGTTTGTCAGTTATGTATGATAGACGAAGTAATTGACGTAGTACATCTCAGTCACCTTCACTTGGAGCAGGTCCGAGTAGCTCTGAGCCAGATCTCCGTCGAGTTGCGGAGATAGTTCCAAAAAGTGCTGGGTATGTATCAAACTTATTTGAATTATATTATATAAAATATATTGAATATATACATCAACATTTCTACAGAGGGTTCGAGGTGGAGCCGTCCGATTTCATTTTACAAGTATCGAAGGAAGCATACAAGAGTTGGATGTCCGGGTGTTGGCCTCAGTGGGATAACATCCCAACACATATAAAAAACGCAATATGGGCTGATCTTATGGTAAGTACAACTTTGTAATTTATAATTATGCCTTATATGAAACCAAAAACAATATGTCATCATGCCTTATGGTATCAGTTTTACGTATTCTGTTCTGCTGATTGTTTTTTAATTATATAATCTCTTTACATAACACGTACGATAATTCAATATGCAGGCAGCTGTATGTGTGGATACACAGGATATCGATGTTTTAGTAAATCATTGGAATAAAAAGATGTGGAAAAATTACAGAGAGACTCTGTCAAGGGCTAAGAGTTCAGGGAAAAAGCCAAGTTGGATGAGGAATGATATTTGGGCTGGATTCCAACAATATTGGGAATCTGAGCATTCAAAGTAAGTTATATTGTCATTATATTTCTACATTTAAATGTTTTGAATTATTTTACTTAATAGTGTGTATAAATTAATAGGAATTATCGACAAGAAACAAGGTTAATAGGAACAAAAACCCCGCTTTACATCGTGGTGGCTCGAAATCCTTCCAACAACATAGGAGGGAATTGGTAAATAAATTAACCAATATTTGTGTTATTGATGTATATATATACTAGTTTCTCTTTACCATATATTCTATTCTTGTATATAATATATTCTTGTATATACTCATGCAAATTATCAATATAATATATTCTTGTATATATTCAGTGGGCAAAGTATGATAGGGAGCCTACATCGGCTAAGGTTTTCAGAGTCACACATGCAGTGGAGCATACAGATGAGAATGGGAATGTTTCATATGATTGGTCGGACGACAAGGCTGCATCTATAATGGTAAATATATTTATTTCTGTAATGAAAATATTTCATATTCGTTTATTTCACAGTAAATAAGTAAATTGTATAGTAATTGTGTCAAATATCTGTTCGTAATTGTAGGAGAGATATAATGCAGAGCATGCACGAGCGATACAAGCGAGTGGACGAGAGTCGTTTACGGTTGATGAGTCTAACCGGATATGGGATTCAATGATTAAACCGGCAAGTTGAAACGAGCGTTGTAGTTTCGGCAATATGGTATGTACTCAACGTTTACGCAGTAGAAACCTGCATGCCATGAACTTCTTATTCACTTGAGTTTATTACCAATAACTTGAGTTTTCTTATTGTTATTTTACGCCATGAACTTCTTATTCACTTGAATTATTTCACAGGCTCTTAATTTCCAAAGGCCATATAGAAGATCCATAGATGAGGAAGAGATTGCTCGGATGCAAACACAACTGGATGAGCTCAATGATTGGCGGAAGAGTCAGTTGGCGGCGTAGATAGACGAGCGTATTGCTGCCTTCTATCAGGAGCATGGGTCAATGCTCGGGGAAGGAGGTGTAGATGATGATGATGATGCTTAGCTGGTTTGTTTTGATGGGTACGCTTTATATATATATATATATATATATATATATATAGACACACACACATACATACATATTATGATGGGTTTGACATTTGGTACTTCGGATGTTGTGATTGAAACTTAGTGTTTTGGTGGGTTTGTTATTTTGGTTGTTGTGATTGATACTTTGGCACTGTATATGTACTGTTCGTTTAATTTAGTTATGTGGTTTGGTTTGGTGGTATTTCATATTTGGTTATGTTGATTTTCTTATATGATTTTATGAATATATGTTAGAATATGCAATATTTGATGATTTGGTTGTGTTGATATTGATTATATGGTATGATGGAATGGTATTATATGTGTGGAATGATGGAATTATATTATTTGAATTGATTGGGATTGAAGGTTGAAGGTGCCGCAAATTGGAAACAAATATATTCCAGGTTTGCAACTGCTAGCGACGTCCCGTTGGTCAAATATAGCGACGGCTTGCAACGGCTAGTAACGGATATATTGCAACGCTTTGCAACGGTTTGCATCAACAACTCGGGAAACCAACAACGCAACGTTGCTTCCACGTGGACGCTTAGACGTTATAAGCCGTTGTAAAATGAACGGAGCCGTCGCTAAGGCCGTCGCTTTCTTCAGTTGCAACGAGATATTTTGCAACGACATTTAGCGATGGCTAGGAACGGCCGCCAACGGCTATAAGCCGTCGCTAAACCGTGCTTCTTTTGTAGTGTCTAGTGGAGCGAGGAACAAAAAGGTTGTACTTGGGAAATAAAAGATAAAGTCTGAAGGACAATCCTTAGGGATGATTGTAGTTGGGTTTGAGTTGAAGCATTAGAAGTGAAACACTTCACTAGAGAATTCATTTCTTCGGTTGTATGTGGTTGCTTTCACGGTCAGTTATATTCAACTTAAAGTCAAAATCTCTGTCCAAAGCTGTACAGTTAATAAAAGATGTCATTATTAAACCAAATACTTTGTTTTTAGAAAAATCAAGTAGAATGTGGGTAGTATTGGAATCTTGACCAATACCAAATTTCATGTATCCTACAGTGATATAATAATTTTGATAAAGAAAACATGTGTGAATTATTGTTACTAAAAGATACCGCTTAAGAAAATTTTAGATTGGGTTTACTAAAAAGATTCGTAAGCAATGAGTTTGGCTAAACTGTTACACCGTTAGTTAAGATAACATATGAATATTAATATTTGAATTACTCAATATTAATTACTGACTGAATTCACGTCTTTGCGCCTTAAAATCACATTTTTTAATTCTTCAAAAAACCACACGATTTAAATAGTTTATAAAATGATATAAATTGATTAATATTTAAGATATATTAATTTATTTGATGTTTTTTGGTTTTTTAGTAATTATTTGGATGTATATATAAACGTTATATATACAGTATTGATATATATTTAAGCGGGGTTTAATAGAGAAAATTATCCAAATAGGAGCTTAGAAACTTTGCTTCAATTAAGGGAAAGTATGGCCGCCAATGCTTGATATGAGATGAAGTTGCATGATTGGAAATTGAATGGAATCAATGAAGGGAAGTTGCCTAAATTCAAATTAGTTCTCCCAAAATGTAAATTCTTCCACCTGAAGCCATGTCAATAATCTGCATACAATTAAAATCAAGTAGACGAGAAATAGGTGGCAACATCTAATAGTGGGAATGAATACAAAGATATGACGTTGGCAATCCACGTGAGTGAACCTTTGCTATAAAAGGAGAGACACTTTAGCAGCAAAAAGGGATATCACACATTTTATTCTCGAGCAATATATTTTAAAAATAATGTTTTTTGCCGTTAAATCATGTAAGGTTGTGCAATGAATGAATGATAAGAAGAAGGAGTTGGCTTGTGGATTTAGGATTTCTTTAAAATCTGAACCATGTAAATCTTTGTTTCGCTTTACTTTATTGCATTATTTGCCTTGTTTTTTGTGCTTGGTTTCATTTGGATAATATCAAATGGATAATCGATAGTTAAAGTACATCAACACGATTGTTTGATATTTAGCAACACAACAACTACATTTTAAGACAAATTTATTATCAACCAAGTTTGTCGATTCTTGATAATGGAAGCATACAACATAATAATTGATTTATAATTAAATTTGTGTTGTGAAACGAGAAATATCACCAACATTTTAGTACTAGAAGAAGGGCTAAGCTCATAGAAAGTTACTAATCTACAAAACTCTTATGTACTTTACAAATACCACTTCCTTATCTCCAAAATAGAAACCTACAACTTGCATTTCCATCCGAAGTACATCTTCTCACTACTAAATACCACCATCGTATCCCTTCATCCAAACTGGTAGGAGCACCATAGAAAATCAATACTGTCCCAAAACCTACGATCCTCAGTGCATTCCATAACCTATGTATGCCAAAGATTAACCAGGCCCAAGATATATGTAAGTCCAAAATCCATCAAAGTAAACCTACTATTGTAATTCCATGCTTCACCACTAACACTCACTAGCTAAATCAGGGCATGTGATGAAGCACTCACCTCATTCGAAGCGCCGGCCGTCTTTAGGTCGTCCACGACCTATCCAGCATCGCAAGCCACGACCCACGACCTAAATCACCACCGCGACCTACGGCCTATCCTCCACCACGACCTACAACCTAGCCACCTCCGCGACCTAACATCACGCTCTCTAGGTCGCCGCCGAGCTTTCCCAGTAAGTCGCTTCGAATTTCTCCTCCCCAGATCGCGAAGGCCTGCCGCGATTTTGTCCCTAGGTCGCGAACGACCTATGCCAATTCCAGTAAGTCGCTCATTCTCCAGCCCTAAGTCGTGAAGCATTGGATTCGATTTCAACTGTAGGACGCGATTCCGTGAGTCGCTGAGAAAATTCAGTAGGTCGTGAACGACCTTGTTATGTCGCAAAGCTCCTCTTCTATGTCGCTGCCGTACTTTCTTAGCTCGCGTGAAGAATGATAGGTCACGTAAAGGATGTTAAGTCGCGTGCGTCTCTTTTAAGTCGCGTGTTGTTTCAGTCCTGTATATTCTTCTTAAGTCATTTGTCTTGTTCTATGTAACGGTCGTGTGTGTGATGTTGTAAGCCTATAAATAGGCGAGTTGTGTCGTTTGTAAAAGGGGGATGAATTTTGAATAAAATTTGGTGTGTGCTTTGTGCCTCCATTTAAATTGGTAGTTGAGTGTTATCTTCTATCTCCACTTTCGGATATTCGAGTGCGCTCGAATCAACGATTGTTGAAGCCAATTCACGGAATCAAGTGCGCTTGATCAACGTTCGAAGAATTGAAGATCTTCTCTCACGGTATCGTGCGCGATTAACGTGTCGAAGATTGCTAAAGTCCGATATCTTCGTGATCAACGGATTTGGGCCTTACGGTATTCTTAAATCCATCGATTTATCAACGATTCACCGACTATTTCCGCTAATCGTGTGAGATCCTGGACGGATTCGATTTACATCGTCGAATTCGCTTCCCACGCTGCGTCAGTTTGGTATCAGAGCTAGATCGCAAGAAGTTTGCATCATTTGGGGATTTGGGTTTCGAGAATTTGAAGTTTGGAGATCGGATTTGCAATTGTTGAGAAGTTTGGTGTTCATCGTGTTCATCGTGAAGTTGCAACAAGTTGGGAGTTTCGATCCATCTCACTTTGGATCAAAGTTCGGAAAGTGTTTGAAATTTATTTTAAGTTTGTTTGAAGTACAATCATGCCTCCGAGACGAGCTCAACGACATGGCAATTTTAATGCTTTGTATGGAGAGAAGAGGCCGATGAAATGGAGCAACGAATCAACGAGAGTTTCACCGAAAAATTGAATGAAGAGATTGGACGATTAGAGAGAATGATGATTGAAATGAATCAAAGTAGAAGAAGGGTTTCACCTGAATCGAGTCATGGGGGGGACAGAGTTTCACCACAGATAGATCAGGAGAGAAGGGAAGTTCATGATCGTAGAAGTGTTGACAATCGTGATAGGAATGAAGATCGAAGAAGTGGTGGTGGAAGAGAGGTTGGTGGTCGTGATCGACATCGATATACTTCAAACTTTGATGAGGAGTTTGATGGTGATTGAGGTAGTGTGCATTATCGAGATCGAGGTCAAGTACGAAATCGAGACAGAGATTTTGAAGATGACCGTAGATGGGAATCGGGAATGAAGATGGAAATTCCAGAGTTCAAGGGTGGAATGGTTGCAGAAGAATTTTTGGATTGGTTGTCTAATGTTGAAGAGATATTTGATTTCAAGGAGGTACCGAAAGATCGTCGAGTGAAGTTGGTTACTACTAGGTTGAGGGGGAGAGCTATGGCGTGGTGGCAACAAACCAAACTTACACGAGAACGGATGGGGAAGTCGAAGGTTGTTGATTGGGAGGAAATGAAGAAATTGATGAAAGCTACATTTTTACCTTACAATTATCAATCACTCATGTATCAGAGGTTGCAGAACTTGAGGCAAGGGACGAAGACTGTTAGTGATTATGCTGACGAGTTTTATCAACTGATTGCTCGAAATGACATTATGGAGACAGAGGAACAGTTGACTGCTAAGTTTGTTGGAGGGTTGCGAACGCAGATCCAGGATATGGTTAATATGTTTGATCCGAGATCTGTGGCTGAAGCGCACCAGAAAGCGTTGGCTTGGGAGAAGCAGGGAAGACGAGGAGGTGGTGTGTTTACAAGTTCCAATATTCAAAGCAAAGGTGTTAGTGGGAGTTCCAATGTTTCTAAAGCTGTCAGTAAACCAGTTGTGAAAAAGGTTGAGAAGGCAAAGGTCAACAGCTGTTTCAAATGTTACAATTGCCAGGAAGTGGGTCACAAGAGCAATGAATGTCCAAAGCCAAAGAAGAGAACGATGATTGTTGAAGTTGAAGGCAAGGATGTTGGTGAAGGTGATTATAGTCCAGTGGAGGAAGATGAACAGGATATCGCGTCAGGAGATGAAGGGTGTAATCTAATGATGAGGAGGTCTTGTTTAACATCGAAGCAAGTGGATGAGGCTAGTTGGTTGAGGAGTAACATCTTTCAGTCGACATGCACTATTCTGGGGAAGGTTTGTAAGTTTGTGATTGACGCAAGGAGTTGTGACAATATTATTTCTACCGAAGCCGTGAGAAAGTTGAAACTAAAGACGGAGAAGCACCCAAATCCTTACAAGTTGGCATGGTTAAGAAAAGGAGGAGAGGTAAAGGTGGACAGGCGAGTTCGAGTTCCATTTTCTATTTGGAAGAAATATAAAGACGAGATCTGGTGTGATGTAGTTGAGATGGATGTTTGTCATTTGCTTTTGGAAAGACCGTGGCAGTATGATCGAGCAGTGCAGCATGACGGTCGAACCAATAGCTACAGTTTTATGTTTGAAGGTGTTAAGATTATTTTAGTTCCAAAGAAGAGACAGCAGGGAGAGAGCAAGTCAGAAGAGATTGAGGAGCTTAAAACTTTATTGACTTTGAAGGAATTTGTTGAAGAAGTAGAGGAGAGTCCAGAGGTGTTTTTGTTGATTGGACATGAGGCTAGTGAATCTGTTGAAGTTCCAGAGGAGGTAAAGCCGGTAGTGGAAGAATTCAGAGATGTGTTTCCAGAAGAGTTGCCAAAGGAGTTACCGCCGTTGATGGAAATTCAACATCAGATTTATCTTGTGCCAGGATCGGTATTACCTCACAGGCCACATTACCGGATGAGTCCCAAGGAGCATGAGGAACTGAGAAGGCAAGTGGAGGAGTTGCTAGAACAAGGGCGTATTCAGGAGAGTTTGAGTCCATGTGCCGTGCCAGCCTTACTGGTACCGAAAAAGGATGGGACGTGGAGGATGTGTACGGACAGTCGGGCTTTAAATAAGATCACTGTGAGATACAGATTTCCCATGCCGAGGTTTGATGATTTGATAGATCAGTTGAGTGGGGCAGTTGTATTTTCCAAGATTGACTTGAAGAGTGGATACCATCAAATTCGTATTCGACCGGGTGATGAGTGGAAAACTGCTTTTCAAAACCAAGGAAGGTTTATACGAATGGTTGGTTATGCCATTTGGTTTATCAAACGCTCCTAGTACTTTTATGAGAGTGATGAACCAGATTTTCAGACCATTTGTTGGAAAGTTCGTGGTTGTTTACTTTGATGATATTTTGATTTATAGTGGGAGTGCGGAAGATCACATCCAGCATCTGCGAGAAGTACTGTTGATTCTACGACAAGAGCAGTTCTATGCAACAGCAAAGAAGTGCGTGTTTATGACGGACAGTGTTTTGTTTCTGGGATATGTACTGTCAAAGGAAGGAATTCAAGTGGATGAGAATAAAGTAGAAGCTGTCAGGAGTTGGCCACAACCAAAGACAATTACTGAAGTGAGGAGTTTTCATGGATTGGTATCTTTCTATCAAAAAAGATTCATTCCACATTTTAGCAGTGTGATGGCACCTGTTACTGATTGCATGAAAGGGAAGGAGTTTGAATGGTCAGAGGAAGCAGGGGTTGCTTTTGAAAAGATCAAAGAACTGTTGACGTCAGCACCAATTCTTGTTTTACCAAATTTTCAGTTGTTGTTTGAATTACATACTGATGCTTCGAAGGTTGGTATTGGAGGAGTATTAAGTCAAAGTGGAAGGCCAGTTGCTTACTTCAGTGAGAAATTGTCTGGAGCCAAATTGAGATATAGCACTTACGATGTGGAATTTTATGCTGTTGTGCAAGTTATGAAACACTGGAGACACTATCTATTTCAGAAAGAGTTTGTTCTTTACACCGATCATGAGGCGTTGAAGCACCTACAAGGACAGGATAAGATTTCAGCAAGGCATGCGTCGTGGATTGCCTATTTGCAACAGTTTACTTTTGTTGTCAAACACAAATCAGGGGTGACAAATCGTGTGGCTGATGCTTTGAGTAGGAGGAGTCATTTATTGACAACAATGAAAGTTGAGGTGGCAGGTTTTGAATTATTGCCAGAGCTGATTGAAGAAGATCCTTACTTTATGAAGTTTGTTGAAAAAGTCAAGGAGGGAAGTGCTGATGAATTTGTATTGATGGATGGTTTTCTGTTTAAGGGAAATCGATTATGTATACCAGATAGTAGCTTGAGAATGAAGATTATCAAGGAGTTGCACGAGGAAGGACATGTAGGACGGGATCGCACGTTGCATTTGATTTCTCAATCTTACTTTTGGCCGTCAATAAGGAAAGAGGTTGAAAGGTTTGTGGAGAGATGCCATATCTGTCAGGTTTCGAAGGGAACCGCGACCAATGCAGGATTATATGTGCCGTTACCTGTACCGACTAAACCTTGGGTTGATGTGAGTATGGATTTCGTTTTGGGGTTGCCTAGAACTCAAAGGGGGAACGATTCCATTTATGTGGTGGTTGACCGATTTTCGAAAATGGCACATTTTGTTGCTTGTAAGAAGACGGCAGATACAGTCCATGTAGCACAGTTGTTCTTTAAAGAGATATATCGCTTGCATGGTTTACCAGAATCTATAGTTTCAGATAGGGATACCAGATTTCTGAGTCATTTTTGGCTGAGTTTGTGGAAGATGGTGGGAACGATGTTGAAATTCAGTAGTGCTTATCATCCACGACAGATGGACAAACTAAAGTTGTGAACAGATCCCTGCGAAATTTATTGCGGTGTCTTGTACAGGATAATCTGAAGAGTTGGGATGTGAAGTTATGTCAAGCGGAGTTTGCTCATAATCATGCAGTGAACCGTAGTACGGGTTTCAGCCCATTTCAGATTGTTTATTCAAGCTTACCAAAGGGGCCGTTGAATTTAACAATAGTGCCACAACCGAAGGGAACAGTTAAACGAGCTGCTGATTTTGTTGATGGGTTGATAGAATGCCATCGAATCGTTCAGGAACGATTGGAAAAGGCAAATGAGAAATATAAATAATCCGCGGATATTAAACGACGACAAATTACCTACAAAGAAGGAGATTTTGTATATGCAGTATTGACCAAAGATCGTTTTCCTGTTGATACTTACAACAAACTAACTGCTAGGAAAACTGGTCCTTTAGAAATCATAAAGAAGATCAACGATAATGCGTATCAGTTAAGATTGCCGGGAAATATTCATACTTCTGATGTTTTCAATATCAAACATTTAATTCCGTATTATGGGGAGGATTTTGTCGAAGGTGATGAGAGTGTGAATTCGAAGACGAATTCCTTCCAACAAGGGTGGATGATGAAGCACTCACCTCATTCAAAGCGCCGGCCGTCTTTAGGTCGTCCACGACCTATCCAACATCGCAAGCCACGACCCATGACCTAAATCACCACCGCGACCTACGACCTATCCTCCACCGCGACCTACAACCTAGCCACCTCCGCGACCTAACATCACGCTCTCTAGGTCGCCGCCGAGCTTTCCCAGTAAGTCGCGCAACTGCTCCAAATTTCTCTTCCCCAAATCGTGAAGGCCTGCCGCGATTTTGTCCCTAGGTCGCGTACGACCTATGCCAATTCCAGTAAGTCGCTCATTCTCCAGCCCTAAGTCGCGAAGCAGTGGATTCGATTTCAACTGTAGGACGCGATTCCGTGAGTCGCTGAGAAAATTCAGTAGGTCGTGAACGACCTTGTTATGTCGCTGCCGTACTTTCTTAGCTCGCGTGAAGAATGGTAGGTCGCGTAAAGGATGTTAAGTCGCGTGCGTCTCTTTTAAGTCGCGTGTTGTTTCAGTCATGTATATTCTTCTTAAGTCATTTGTCTTGTTCTATGTAACGGTCGTGTGTGATGTTGTAAGCCTTAAATAGGCGAGTTGTGTCGTTTGTAAAAGGGGGATGAATTTTGAATAAAATTTGGTGTGTGCTTTGTGCCTACATTTAAATTGGTAGTTGAGTATTATCTCATATCTCCACTTTCAGATATTCGAGTGCGCTCGAATCAACGATTGTTGAAGCCAATTCACGGAATCAAGTACGCTTGATCAACGTTTGAAGAATTGAAGATCTTCTCTCACGGTATCGTGCGCGATCAACGTGTCGAAGATTGCTAAAGTCCGGTATCTTCGTGATCAACGGATTTGGGCCTTACGGTATTCTTAAATTTATCGATTTATCAACGATTCACCGACTATTTCCGCTAATCGTGTGAGATTCTGGACGGATTCGATTTACATCGTCGAATTCGCTTCCCACGCTGTGTCAGCATGGCTGGAGAATAAAAATGGCAATCTGAATATTAAGAACGGCGAGACCGAACTCAAATGCATGAGGGCAAAGAGTTAAAACCAAAGCCTTAGACAAAACCTACGACAAGCCAAAAGATTTTGATTCCAACCATGCAACAAAAAAACTTAACAAAATGAATTGTACAAAAGAAGGGGGCATGCATGTTAAAGAAATGCATGTTAAAGAAAGTCCCTGGGTATCTTGAAACTTCCCATAACCTTCCCCAAAAATCAATAATTATCACCTATTCACGGAGCTGCAAAAGATGCAGTCCATCTTTTCAGCCAAAAATATTGCACTGGTTGTAGGGATATCAGAAAACCTAAACTAGCAATAATACACACGTACAAAACAAAGGATATATAAAACACATTACTCGGCTTTTCATCTAAACTACTGTGTTGGATGAAGGGATACTAGACGACCCGAACCTGCAATAGAAAACATGCACACAAGCAAAAGGGGTTGTAAGTACATAACCTGATTTCTCAGTCAAACACGATCAATCTACACCACAAATGGAGTAGATCATGCTTAGCGCAAGACAAAATATGGTTACTAAGGGTAGAAAGCATGAAGTGGATACAATAAATACCTACAACAAAAATCAAAGGCGGTGAGAAAAGACAAAATAATACATTGGATGTAATACAACATGCGAGTAAGGTACGACTCAAGAATCTACATAAAGCTCGTTATGTATATGCAAAGCTTTAATCTGCCTCTATTTACATGCTTTAAACATTTACAGAAATAACATAGGTAAAATGAAAAATTATCACATGGAATACGCTAAGAGCTGAATTAGAATTAAGGACACCATGAATACATACTTATGCAATTAGTAATCACCATAATACAAACTGTGTTATGAATCCGATTCAGACTTAGAGGAATCATTAGCTAAGACCTCTTTTATGGTGGGAAGTTTGAGTCGCCAATGCAAAACGTGGGGTAGAGTTACCTCCTATTTGTAAATTCATATGGGAATCGATCAGTTCGGTAACAGTAACCGAAAAATGGTGAGAGATAGTACCAAACTTGATCCTAGGATCATAATTACCGTCAGTCCATGTATCACCAGCATCCTACGCAGTAGAAAAGGATGTTGGTGTAAACCAAAATTAAGAGTCGTGTCTGCTGATGTGAAAAGTCATGTCTATTCGAATGAAGAGTCATGTCTATTCGAATGAAAAGTCATATCTATTCAGTGAAGAGTCGTGTCCGTTCACTGAAAAGTCGTGTCTATTGAAATGAAGAGTCGTGTCTATTAAGTAAAAGTCATGTCTATTGAAGTGAAAGGGTGTCTGTTCAAAAAGGTTATGTCCGTTTGTAAGGGTTGTAAACCACTATATATATGTGGTCATTTTGTTGTGTTGAATGCAAGTTGTAGACAAGACAAAAAGCAAGTTATAAAAAAAAATTGTCTATTCTCCTCTAAAATTATAATTCTCTCTCTTTTTCTACTTTAACAAATTGGTATCAGAGCTTGGTTGAAAAATGTCAAACAACCTTGTCTCCCTTGTTCCTCGATTCAATGGTGAAAAGTTTGATTATTGGAGCAATCTAATGAGGCTCTGTCTTGAATCTCAAGACTTGTGGACAGTTGTTGAAGAAGGTGTTGGTGCGCCGGAAGATGAAACGCAACTCACAGTTGCCCAAAGAGATCTTCTGAAAAGCAAAAAACAGAAAGATCGGAAGGCTTTCTTCCAAATCTACCAGACACTTGAAATTCAAGTTTATGAGAGAATTTCAAAAGTTGCAAATGCTCAGGAGGCTTGGAAAATATTGAATACAACGTATTCTGGCCAAGATCAAGTAAAAAAGGTTCGCCTGCAGTCACTACGAGCTGAATTCGAAAAGCTCGAAATGAAGGATAGTGAGAAAATCTCAGAGTATTTTACTCGTCTCACTTCCATCATAAATCAGATGGCTTCAAACGGAGAAGTCGTGGAGACTCAAAGAGCCGTTGAAAAAATTCTACGGAGCCTACCAATCAAGTTCGATCATATTGTGGTTGCAATTGAGGAATCAAATGATATTGCTTCACTTTCTCTTGAAGGCTTACAAGGAAGGCTGGAAGCTCATGAGGCTAGAATCTTGATGAGAAGTAAACAAACAAATTCTTCTCAAGATCAAGCCTTAAAATCTCAATTCACATCCATAAAAGTTCAAGGCCCATCCCATGGCAAAAGTAACAGCAGGAATAGTGGAAAATTTGAAGAATCAAAGGAGGAGAAACGATCATTCCAAAGTAACAAGGCGCGAGGCAAATACAAAGGCAAAAAACCATATTTTGAATGCAATTTCTGTCACAAGCCGGGTCATAAAGCAAATGATTGTTGGGAGAAACATCCTGAAAAGAAGCCAGTTGCTGGTTTTATGCATAATGAAGCAGAAAAATCTGAATCTTTGTTGATCGCTTCGGATGGAAATGTTGAAAACGTATGGTACTTGGATAGTGGTGCAAGTAGGCATATGACTGGAAATAAAAATCTATTTTCAAGTCTTGTGGAAGCTGATGATGGTCAGGTTACTATTGGAGATGCAAAATCATACAAAATTCAAGGTGTTGGCGAAATTTCTTTCAAAACCAAGGCTGGAAAAGTTGAAAAAATGTCGGAGGTTCTTTATGTACCAGGCATACGTAGCAATCTTCTTAGCGTCGGTCACTTGCTGAAGAAAGGATTTGATTTTCGATTCGTTGGAGATCAATGTAGCATGAAGAAGAACGACCAACAAGTGGCAAATATTGTGATGGGATCCAACAAATTATTTCCGATCAAACTTGACATCGTAAGCAGTACGTGCATGATTGCTACTTCTAATGATGAAGTTTCCAAGTTATGGCATGAGAGGTTTGGCCATTTAAACTTCCGGAGTTTGAAGGAAATGTCTACCAAAGAAATAGTCCGAGGGCTGCCTAAACTTGAAGTGATAAACGAAGCATGTGAGGAATGCCAATTGGGAAAACAACATCGTGAATCTTTCCCATCCAAATCGAAGTGGATTTCTCAATCACCTCTGGAGCTTGTTCACACCGACCTCTGTGGACCAATGCAAGTGCCATCGCTTGGAGGCAGCAGATATTTCTTGTTATTTGTTGACGATTACACAAGAAAAATTTGGGTTTATTGTGTCAAAGAAAAATCAGATGCTTTCTCTTGCTTCAAAGAGTTCAAATTTCAAGTTGAAAAACATTCCGGTCATCAAATAAAAAATCTAAGGAGTGACCGTGGAGGAGAATACATGTCCTCTCAGTTTGAAGAATTCTGCCAAAATCATGGAATCCGCCATGAGTTAACTGCTAGGTACTCACCTCAACAAAACGGAGTCGCAGAGCGCAAAAATCGAACAATAATGAATATGGTCAGATGCATGTTGAAGAATAAGAACTTGCCTGCATGTTTTTGGGCTGAAGCGGTCTCTTGTGCCGTTTACTTAATCAACCGATCACCAACGAAGAGCTTAAAGGATTCCACTCCAAATGAAGTCTGGTATGGCAAGAAACCAAATGTTGCTCATTTAAAAACTTTTGGTTGTCTTGCATACTCTCATATTCGTGATGCTTTAAGATCGAAGCTCGACGACAAATCTGAAAAAGTCATTTTCATTGGTTATAGCCAAAGGACTAAAGCATACAAGCTTTACAATCCGAAGACGAAGAAGATGATTATCAGCAGAGATGTTCGCTTTGATGAAAATGGTTGTTATAATTTTTCAGATTTTGCAGAATTACCTGGATGGCAAACTCTAAATCTTGAAGAGGAAACTTCTTTGGAACAAGGTGTTGATGTTGATCTTGGTATTGAAGAACAACAGCCTAAAAATAATGGGGTTGAGCAGGAGCAAAATTCACCACCAACGGCGGAAAGAAGGACGCGATCCTTGAGAGAAATCTATGATACGACCGAAGAAGTTGACACTATGGATCATATATATTTTGCATTTTTTGCGGGAGAAGATCCAATCACTTATGAAGAAGCATCAAAGGAAGAAAAATGGGTGAATGCAATGAAGGATGAAATCAAGTCTATTGAGAAAAATGGTACGTGGGAGCTTACCAAATTGCCTTCACACAAATCAGCCATTGGTGTAAAATGGGTGTTCAAAACCAAAACAAATCTTTATGGCTCCATCAACAAGTACAAAGCACGTTTGGTTGCGAAGGGGTATAAGCAAAAGGAAGGGGAAGATTTCAATGAGGTATTCGCTCCTCTCTCTCGACTTGATACAATTCGATTGTTGATTTCTCTTGCTGCCCAAAATGGATGGAAGCTGCTGCATATGGATGTGAAATCAGCTTTCTTGAATGGTTTTCTTCAAGATGAAATTTATCTTCAACAACCTCCTGGTTTTGTGAAGAGGGGCGAAGAGGAAAAGGTGTATAAGCTGCGGAAAGCTTTATACGAGCTGAAGCAATCCCCCCGTGCATGGTATGATCGTATCAACAATTTCTTCTTAAAGAATGGTTTTGAAAGGTGTCCTTTTGAACACACTCTTTACATGAAGAAGCATTCAAAAGGAGGTTTCATGATCGTGAGTTTATACGTGGATGATCTGATTTTTACTGGAGATAATATGAAGATGTTATCTGAATTCAAAAACTCAATGATGAAGGATGTCAAACTTTGTGGCTAAGAGGAATTCTTGAAAATCTAAACTTCAAGCAAAAAGATCCTACGATCATTTATTGCGACAATAGTTCTACTATCTCTGTCTCAAAGGATCCTATTTTGCATGGAAGAACAAAACATATTCGTCTACGTTTCCATTTCCTACGAGAACTCGTTCGTGAAGAAGAAGTGAGTCTTGAGTATTGTCGAAGTGAAGAACAAATTGCTGATATCTTCACAAAGCCGCTTGGAGGGACTACTTTCTCAAGAATTGTTGCTGCATTAGGTGTTCGAAGGAATTTTGGTTTAGGGGAGGCATTGTTGGTGTAAACCAAAATTAAGAGTTGTGTCTGCTGATGCGAAAAGTCATGTCTATTCGAATGAAGAGTCATGTCTATTCGAATGAAAAGTCATATCTATTCAGTGAAGAGTCGTGTCCGTTCACTGAAAAGTCGTGTCTATTGAAATGAAGAGTCGTGTCTATTAAGTAAAAGTCATGTCTATTGAAGTGAAAGAGTGTCTGTTCAAAAAGGTTATGTCCGTTTGTAAGGGTTGTAAACCACTATATATATGTGGTCATTTTGTTGTGTTGAATGCAAGTTGTAGACAAGACAAAAAGCAAGTTATAAAAAAAAAAATTGTCTATTCTCCTCTAAAATTACAATTTTCTCTCTTTTTCTACTTTAACAAAGGAACCCTCATGATTGCACCAAAAGCTAAGTCGTGATTGGGCCAAGAATGACTAAA
This sequence comes from Allium cepa, assembly GCA_030765085.1. Classification (NCBI taxonomy): domain Eukaryota; kingdom Viridiplantae; phylum Streptophyta; class Magnoliopsida; order Asparagales; family Amaryllidaceae; genus Allium; species Allium cepa. The sequence goes on from CM060932.1 coordinate 931,430,942, forward strand.
AACATCGACCGTACGTTTCATAACAATATCTGCTATGACCTGCCTAATTCTATCTTTATGAATCTCCTCAATTAGGGAAGGCTTATCAAAATCGCGAAAAGAAGGTGTAGAAGACCTTGATGATGCAGCGGTAGAAACCCTTTCTATAGCTTGTGTGAAGGATTTGGACTCTAAAGTAGCAGTCTTAATTTCAAGGGCATTCATATGCGCTCTACAGCCACTCGTCCATTCTCAAATTCTTCCTAGAGTTGAAGTTTAGTCTTCTTAGTTAACTTAGAAAAAGAACCAAAAAGTTTGTTTGTAGTAGATGTACACTATGTATTATTACCTTTAAAAGTTACTATTTCTTCGTGTAATAGTTTTTAATTCGTAAAACTTGGACTTATGGTAATCTTTTAGATCTTCCTTTAACTGAGAAACAACATCGTTATCCAGCATTGGTAGGGGCATAGGAGCAACTCCTATCTCTTACAGGCATGAGGAAGCAAAGTCATGGGAGGATTATCTTCCTTGCTAAACTTCTTTTCTATTTGCAAAGATAGTTCTTCAATTGTACTGTTCAAAGTCTTAATCTCACCTTCACAAGACGCTGCATATTGCCTCCCCGCATCATTCAACAACTACTGCAATTCAACAACATGCTCTCTCACAATTTTCATTTTCCTTTTCATCTCTTGTATTTCATTTTATGCAAATACTAAATCAGCTCTTTATTTAGTACTACAATTATACTATCGAATGTTTACTTGCTTTGATTCTTCCAACTATCGCGTCTTTTCTTTATATTAGATGCACATTTCTTCTCGAATGTCATCCACAATCAATTCCTTCTCTCTAATGAGATCTGCTTTGGCAACCTCAAGCTTTTTTATTCCATTCTCATAAGTTTCAAAGACGTTAGTTGAAGCATGCTCCCTAAGGTAAAAAACTGCAAAGAATGTAAGGAGGACTACCGCGTTGGTAAAGGGCAACCAGGGAAGATCCAACCCAAGGAGTAAAAATAGCCTAAATTATAAAATGAACATTCAAAAGAAGTAAGCATGAAAATAATAATACATGTATCCAGATATGATGAATAGAAGACAGAATGTTTCTTAAGCCATGAAAATGTTTTATTCAATCAAAAATCAAAAGTACATGAAAAGACACATTCTCGGCTACAGCTGAGTTTATTTTAGACCATAGCAAACGTGAATGCCCTAAAGAAAGTGGTTCGTCCTATAAGGAAGGACCCTACTTATGCAATACTAAGTCATAACGCACACCCCCTTTATAACTTACATATTTTTGACTAAGAGACCCTGAGACTCTCTCTTTAACTATGAAATAGCCTTTTCAAGTTCAGCCTTCCTTCTACATACAAAGATAGTTCTTGTTGATAACCTCTCCCCAGCTTGCTTTTCTAAATGCTCAATACACCTCCTTAAATATTGAACTAAGTAACCTCCTTCATACGACTTTAACGAAAGAGGTTTATCAACACCTATGTTTCTTACCCAAAAAGAAAAGAGTACAAGTTTATAGGATACTACTACTAACAAAAACATCAAGTAAAACGAAATAAAAAGGTGAAAGACCAATGCTGAATAAGGAAAAGGATGGCTGTTTCATTCATAAGTCCTCTATTTACACATGTATGGTCCAAAGAATTTTTAGAAATGAAAGTGGTGTTGTTCACTTCAACAGGTACAAAATAAAAAAAATCAAAAATGCAAATGACAAAAACTCCCAGAAAAAACATAGCCTGAAACTAATGGGTTCAGACTTCCGAGTTTACTTTCACGGTAGTGGAGGATTCTGGTAAGGCATCCTTAGACTGTGCATGTGCATTAGTGGAGTCCACTTCTACATCGAAATCGCCAAGCACATCATAACCCTGAGTTGATTCTGAAGGGGAGTCTGGTATGCCACTGCACTCTTGAACCTACTTTTTTCTACAGTATTCCAGTGCATTCTGGATTAGTTCGGTGTCCTCTAGGAAATCCAAGCTAACATCTGCCTCTAATACATTAAAACGATCCACATAGAATTACTTTTTTCACTTGGGCATAAATCTTGTAAAGAACATTATAAGTCATGGAGTCCAAGTCCTTCTGTCTTAGAAAGCTTCCATTCCAACCTTCTCATCATCCTCTCTGATATATCCTAGCATCTTTCTCTGCCTCTGTGGCCCACATCTCCACCTCCTCAACCTTCTAAGAGGTCGCATCCATCTTTTTTTACAGTCTGCCTCCATCTTATCTCTCACCTTAATGTCTAGGGAAGCAGCATCAAAATCTTGTTTCAACTTTAAATTGTCCTATTACAACTTTGAATCCTTCATTTGAACGATAGTGAATGCTGGCTTTAACACCTCAAGGCAATTGTGTAGTTCCACTGCAAAGGCCACAGTCTAAAATTACTAATATTATAATGTGCGAAAATGCATCTAAGCTATAGGCAAGGTTGTTAGTTTTTTCAAAGATGGACAAGAAAAATTGAGCCTGAAAAACTCTTTTTTAATTTATATTGAAGGATACTTTTTTCATACTTGAGTTACATCCGGATTGTAGAACTTATAGAAATCTGAAATAAACTTTCAGGTTGATACAATAAATGCAAAATATAATAACTAATAGCTTGACTTAAAGTTAACCAAAGAGTCATTTAGAATACCAAGAGGAAACACATTAACTTCAATACTCCTCCTTAATGTGTTTGTCAATAATACCAAGCTTTGCACGCAGCAACTGAAATCTGTCCATAGACAGCGCCTTTGTTAGAATGTCAGCAAGTTGTTCTTCAGTGCTACAGTAAGTGAGCTGAATGTCACTAACGGCTTCAGCTCTCTGAGTACATGATATCTGACTCCAACATGTTTTGTTCTCTTGTGAAATACAGGATTCTTTGCAATAGCAATTGCTGATTTGTTGTCACAACAAATCTGAACTGGTTTCACATGCTTTTCTCCCATGTCCATTAATATTTTGGTCAGCCAAATGGCTTGGTTTGCTGCCCCTGCAGCTACAACATATTCATCTTCAGCAGTTGATTGAGCAACAATGCCTTGTTTTTTCAATTCCCATGAAAACACACTAGAACCGAGAAAGAAGCAATATCCGGCAGTACTCTTGTAGTCGTCAAGAGAACCTGCCCAATCACTGTCCGCATATCCAATTAGCTTCCCATTTTCATTGTGCTTGAACCAAAGGCCATGATATAATGTCCCTTGCAGATATCTCAGAACTCTTTTGGCTGTCCCAAAATGAACTTGACTCGGTTCATTCATAAATCTTGACAATAGGCTAGAAGCGAACATTATATCTGGTCTTGTTGCGGTTAGATAAAGAAGGCTTCCAACTAAACTCCTGCATGTAGTTTGATCAGCCTTTTTTGATCCATCATCTTTTTTTAGCTTTTCTTTAGCAATCAGAGGTGTAGCCACTGACTTGCATCCCAACATTCCAAATTTTGACATCAGCTTCTCGGTATATTTCTTTGTGAAATAAAGATCCCATTCTCTTCTTGGCAGACCTCTATTCCCAGAAAAAATTGCATCAAGCCAAGATCACTCATTTCGAATGTGTTCATCATGCTTTGCTTGAAGCTTTCAATCAGCTGAGGAGTGTTTCCTGTAACAATCAAATCATCAACATACAAAGAAACGATTAATATGTTAGTATCTCTTTGATGTTTTGCATAGAGTGTAGGTTCACTTGGGCTTCTTTGAAATCCTTGATCAAGAATTTTTTTATCAATCTTTGAGTACCAAGCTCGGGGTGCTTGTTTCAGCCCATACAAAGCCTTTTAGCCGCAAAACTTTTCCAGGTGCTTCAATAAATCCCTCTGGTTGGTTTACATAGACTTCTTCTTCCAAATCTCCATTCAAAAAAGCAGATTTTACATCTAGTTGGTATATTTTCCACTTCTTGTTGGCTGCATGAGCAATTAGAGTTCGAATTGTATCATGTCTTGCAACTAGAGCAAAAGTTTCAGTATAGTCTTTTCCAAATTGCTGAGTATACCCTTTTGCCACAAGTCTTGCTTTGTGTTTCTAGATTGATTTATCAGGATTTAACTTAGTTTTGTAAATCCATTTCACTCCAATCACATCTTTTTCAGCCGGAAGATCGACCAACTCCCATGTATCATTTTTTTATCATTCGCATTTCTTCCTCCATTGCCTTGACCCACACATGCTCTTTTGCTGCAGCAGCATAATTTTCAGGTTCCAATGACAAAAAATTGCAATTTTCATAGATTTCATGCAAAATTTTGAACATTTTTGGTGTGTGATCATAAGTGTGAGAAGGAGGCGTTTGAGCTTCATCTTCTTCTTGATTCTGAAATGGAGGTGATTGAGGTTCATCACCTGTAATAGTGACATGATCAGATCCATTATTTTCAACGGGAACAGTCACACGTTCATTTGAAGCTTGATTTTTTTTCCCAATTCCAAAAAGATTCTTCATCAAAATTCACATCACGGCTGATAATCAACTTCTTTGTTTCTAGAATGTAAACTCTATATCCTTTTGATTGGCTGCTATATCCCAAAAAAATTCCCTTTTGAGATTTCTCCTCCAATTTGTGCCTGTTTGGAGCTGGAAAGAGTACATAGCAAATGCACCAAACACCTTCAAGTAGCCTGTTGTTGGTTTTCTACCATGCCATGCTTCAAACGGTGTTTGGTCAGCAACCACACTTGTTGGACACAAATTCAGCAAATGTACAGCAGTGTTTACAGCTTCAGACCAAAAAATTGTTGGAAGTTGTTTCTCAAACAGCATTGATCTAGCCATTTCCATCACTGTTCTATTTTTTCTTTCCGCCACGCCATTTTGTTGTGGAGAGTAAGCTACTGTGAGTTGGTGTTTTAACCCCTCTTCATCACAAAATTTATTGAACTGTTGAGAGTTGAATTCCATGCCTCGGTCGCTTCTCAAAGCTTTCATTTTGAAGCCACTTTCAATTTCAACCGCTCTTTTAAATTTTTTAAAAATTTCCAGCACTTCTGATTTTTCTTTCATAAAATAGACCCAAATCATCCTTGAAAAGTCATCAATAAATAGCAGAAAGTACCTGTTCCCATTGTGTGATGGTGTTCTCATTGGACCACACACATCAGTATGGACAAGTTGCAATGGTTCTTTGGCTCTTCGTAAACTTTCTTTTGGAAAAGAATTTCTGTGCTGTTTTCCTAGCATGCAACCTTCACATATGGATTTTTGATGTTGTAATAAGGGCAGATCCAAAATCATTTTCTTCTCATGTAATTTTCTCAAGGCATCATAATTATAATGTCCGAATCTCTTATGCCACAAGTTGGAGTGATTCACTTCTGCACTCATAGCATTATGCGCATGCCATTGAATAGGAAAATTTCTATTGCAACTCATTTTAACTCTGCCGATCTCATTATTTTTATCATCACAAATTCGACAAAGTTTATTTTCAAAATGCAGAGAATAGCCATTTTGAATCATTTGACCAACACTCAACAAATTCTGCTCTAGAGAAGGAACAAGTAATACATCTTTAATGTACCCGGTGCCTTTTCTTGTTTGCACAGCAGCAATTCCTTTTCCTTTAGCCTTGATTAATTTACCATTTCCCATCTTCACTTTTGTTTTGATGGATTCATCAAGCTTGGAGAAGATATTTACATCAGCTGCCATATAATTGCTGCACCCGCTGTCAATAAACCAAGTATTTTCAGCATTATTGTTTACCGGACCAGCAAAGAACAAGAGCTCCTCATTTTTTTCTTCTGTGAAATTTGCTTCTTGACTTGTCTTGAATCTGCAGTCCTTTTCAAGATGGTTGAACTTTTTGCAGTAATTGCATTGAGGTTTTCCTTTATGGAAACAATCTTTTTCAGCATGGTTAGTTTTCTTACAAATTCCACAAGGTGGAAATACTCCATGTTTTGCTTCCTTTTTATCTTCTTTGAAGACTTTCTTCCCTTTCTTGTTGGAGTCTTTCAGCTTTTGAGATTTTACATTCACATTTGATTGGAATGCATTTTCTAAAGAACCATTAATTCTTCTTTCAAGTCTCTTCTCGTGCGCTTGAAGAGAACCCAACAATTCAGTCATGGTTAATGTAGTTAAATCCTTAGATTCTTCTACAGCATCCACAACATGATCATACTTCTCCGTGAGACTAATTAGAATTCTCTGTACTATTCTTTGATCGGAAACTTCTTCTCCATAGGCTCTCAATTGATTGACAAGTTCAATCAATCTAAAGGCATAGTCTTTGACATTTTCTGATTCCTTCATTCTAAAATTCTCTATTTCTCTTCTCAAGCTTTGGAGTTTGATTGATTTTACTTTTTCATTCCCTTGGAATTCTTGCTGCAATGTTTTCCAGGCCTGCTTTGCTGTTGTTGCTCTCATTAATCTAGGAAAGATGGATTCCGACACAGCTTGTTGAAGAACAAACAAGGCTTTTGCATTTTGCTGCTGTTCAGATTTTAGTTTTTCTTGAACAGCGTTTGATTGTCCTTCTGGCGTGGTGACTCCTTTTTCTATTACTTCCCACAGATATTGAGAAATGAAGAAGGTTTTCAATTTTATACTCCAAAAACCATAACCTTCCCCATTAAAGACGGGCACTGGTGCTGCTGCTCCAAAATTTGACATGATTCGTCCTTTGACAGATCGAATTAGCTCTGATACCACATGTTAGTTTTTTTTTAAAGATGGACAAGAAAAATTGAGCCTGAAAAACTCTTTTTTAATTTATATTGAAGGATACTTTTTTTCATACTTGAGTTACATCCGGATTGTAGAACTTACAGAAATCTGAAATAACCTTTCAGGTTGATACAATAAATGCAAAATATAATAACTAATAGCTTGACTTGAAATCAAAGAGTCATTTAGAATACCAAGAGGAAACACATTAACTTCAATAAAGGTAATTTAAAAAAATTGAACTAACTTGAAAGCCACAACAGTACAAGCTAGAGAAAACCTCCATAGTGTACAGATTAGAATAAGGTAACGAGGTAGGAGGCAGCATCGTATGGTCATCAATAAGTAGATGCCCCATTCGCTCCAATATATCTAAAAAAACTCCTCTCCTGGGATAACAAGAAGCTAGAAGAATATTAATGGGTAGTGTAGGAATCGCGGAAGTTGTAGGAGAATTTAAAGAGGAGGAGTGACATCTATCTTCAGTTGCTTACTTGCATTTTCCAGCGCAGTTAGGTCTTCCCCTAACCTTTTCTTCTCCTCGTTTTCTTTTAGAATGTGGTGGTCAGTTTCGACATGCTTCCTACACAGTTCAAATGACAATGCAGTTAACACATATTAATTTATACACAAAAATCTGAGTAGAAAATGCATAACTAAAAATATACCATGCGGTACAGAAGTGTCAAAAACATAGATGAAAATAGATCAAGAAAAATGATGATATTGACATAGAGAATTATGTTTGCACAGTAGAGTTCCTGTAAAGAGTCTCGAACCCTTATGAACATCAACACTTACACTAAGTGTAGTTGCCCTACATGCTACAAATAGCTCCTGCTTATCGTAGGTGAAGTCCGGAAGATTGACTAAAAGGAAAAGAAGATGTAAGTTAATGCAGCAAAGAAAATTAAAGGGACTGAACAAAGAAAGGAACGAGAAGTTCCTGACTTTTGAAACAAAGGAACAAAACCATCCTGGTTGGAAATGAAAAAAATTGGTGCTCCCACCTATAGGTCTTATAGGGAGAAGAGCAAAAACAGGGATTTCATGGCTTGAATAAAACGAAATCCAATGCATCCTAAAGAAAGACTCTTACATATGAAATATAAAAAGGCAGTTCTCGACAAGGAGGAGTCAAGTCCTCAACATATAGAATATAGGTACATGTTAAAAGATATTAAGATACATAGGATAACTGGATCGGGGATAAACCAATGACAGTTAACTATTTTTTAGTAAGTGGGCGAAGAGGAAGGTAAAGATAACATTAGATATGTTCTAAGGTCAAAGAAATATTCTCCTCTAGGGCAATTGAACACGTCCAGTGGATGAACGAATCCTAAATTTGTGACCGCTAATTCCAAAGTTAGTTAGAGTGCCCTCAAACTAACTTTCCTTGTAGATGGCTAAAGATAACTTTATAAAAGACCACATATGATTCAATGTACTAGGGAGATCGTCTGTAATGATCCGTATTTTATGTATCGAAGGTTATTTTATTCGTATGAGGTTGTATCGTTCTATAATTTTGGAATATAACGCTTATGGACATTTTACCCGCCTATGATATTTTTTTGAATTTCTATGTGAAAGTTTTGACCTTGAAATGTTTTTGGCTATAACTTTGACAAGAGTTGAATTTACGGTCTCAAACCAATTTCAATGATTCAGGATGATTGTTTCGCATTCCGTAAAGTGGTCATAAAAAAATGGACTTACGGTTAGGAAGTTATGCCTATTTTAAGTTTTAACAACTACTGGCCATAATTATATAATTAATTAAGCCCGTCAATAAGCTCATTAGTTTAATTTGAGAATCATTATAAATAGGGGACTGGAGAGTCAAATCAAAATGTTTCCCTCTCTTCCAAATTAGATCTAAACCCCCATTAACCCTAAATTCATCCAAATTCACCCAAATTACTCTCTAAATCAAACTAAATTGAAGATTAGTGAATATATCAATGATTAGAGGATAGAGATCATTGATTTGGTCGATTTGGATTGCTTTTGATTGCTGTCCATACTAGATCTACATTGATTTGATTGATTTTGGTAATTGGTGAGTGGTTTATGCCTTCTCACTATTCTATGCATGTTTATATGGTAGAATTATAGATTTTAGCATGTTTTTTTAATCTTAAAATCCTTTTCTAACCTAAATGTCGACATATGTTTATGACCTTAATTGGTGAATTTTAATATAATTAGTAGTAATATCCTCGTAATTCACCTAATTCATATTCATATGATCATTGATTGCTTAGATTTGGATTAGAAATTTTTTGGTTGCTATAATTCCATGTATTGCCTATGTGATTAGATGTGAATGCATGTTATTGTATGTTGTATATTGGGCCTTGACGTTGTCTGTTAGTTTTTTCGATGTATATGAAGATAGGTTGGTGAATTAGACAAATTAGAGGCAAATATGATTGGAATTGGACGAAACTTGGAGAGGAGACTCTGGAGTATGGAAAGAGCTCGGAGTTCAAGTCGTGAGTCCAATTTCTCTAAGGGTATAACTCAGCATCGACATGAATAGGTCGGTACCGACTATGGTCCAAAATGTAGGTGGTTGGCATGGGATGATAGAGTATGGCTAGTAGAGGCTGCCTATAGCAAGATGTTGGTGATTGGCTAAGGGATGGAGAATAGACCAACTTGTTTCTAGAACTTAAAGTTGGATGTTTTGAAGAGTGGACCCGAGTTATATTGGATGGATAGGTCATGGTTAAAACATCTAAGAAAGGAGCACTAGAAGCAAGGAAGGAAAGGAAGAAAACTTTGCCAAAGATGGATTAAGTGCAGAGGTCGGTACCGACATGAATAGGTCAGTACCAAGTTATCCTGGTCAGTCCTATGGATGTGAAATATTTTGGGGATGAAGTAGATGTACTGCAGATCGTATTGGAGGTGCTGGCTCGTTCGCATCAAGGTTGGGTGGCGATGTAATGGCACGATGAAATCTATGTATCATTGGTTTGTGACTTATGGTGGAAGTGGATACCGAAGATATCATCTCGATAAATTAGAGAGCTATAAAATGGGGAACGTGGTGAATTCATGGAGAGTGTAAACTGGATTGAGCAATAGATGGAAATGGAGCAAATGAGTGCTTGGATATAAATGTGCTAAGGAATCGTTACTCGAAGCATGGGTATTGTAAGTGGGGATGCCCATGGATCATGTAGGGCTCTGTATACCCTCAACCAGTTGTTTTGTAGTACCTAGCTTTGAGCTAAGAGAAACATATCGAGTGTTGGGCCGTGTGATATGAGAGTACAACAAAAACCGGGATTTTAATTAGTCCCTGGTAGTAAAGAGGCCATATGAGTTATCATATATTCAAATTGCTTGATGGATGCTATGTCTGCTTTGGTTGCTTTCTTTATTGGGCTATCACTCGTGGATATCATTGGGAGTATGTACTGGATATACAAATATCCGAATATCCACTATTGTATATTGTATGGACCTTAATGATATTGTAGAGTAGCATATTTTAGTGTTATGTGCTAACTCTTTGGTTGTAGGGACAGGTCATATATGGTTTGTGTGGTCTTGTTCCTTACCATATTTACTTGTAAAGTATTTTGAGATTCATTTACTGTCCATACTTGACCCAATGTTTTATGCATTACTTGTTATTATCTTGAGTACTCTTAAATAAGTAGACTAGATAACACGTCTAGGTGATGCAGTAATGTTTGAAGGACGACCTAGAAGGAGCCATCTCGTATTATATACATATATATATTTCTATGCTTTTCACTGGAGCCCATGGTAGTGCTTGCTTATTTTTATTTATTGAGACAGTTTATCTGAGTTTACTACTTCTATATAAACTCTACATTTGATGTGCAACTCCATGGATCTATAACTCCAATGATGATTTGTTCACATAGTTATTGCCATCTTTTGTTTTATATCTACGATATTACATTTTATGCATGTGCTATGAGATATGATAGGTTGTATGATGTTTTTTTATTATTACTCATCTTGATGATCGTCCTATATCAACCGGGCATGACTGCAGTGCACTACTTGTACACTATTGGTGCATGGTGGTATAGGGCGTCGTCATATATGGTATCAGAGCCTAGATTACATAATTGACCGGTTGATACCATGATCCAGTAGAGATAGAGAATGTGTTATCACCCTAGACTAGATCAAGAGAGTGAGTGTGTGTGTGTGTGTACAAGAGAGTGTATACCTATTATGTACTTTGGTTTTCAAAACTATGTAATATATTTTATAGTTCAAGTCGCATGCACATAAGCACTATAGACAGAGTTTTTCTTTTTGAGAGACTGATCGTTCTTATTACAAATAAGAATGCGCTGGCATACAAGGAATACTATAAGATTTGTTTCGGGAGTTGAAGAAGAACTGGGATCATGAGCTGTTATGCATGATTTTCATGCTATATTTAATGTTATTGTAGCGAATATGATGAGGAATGATCCTAGCATAGCTGTTGGTAGAGGTACTCTTATGAAAGCACCTAGGGAAAATATCGCTAAGTTGATCAAACATTACTATACTTTGGAAGGAAAGCAATTCCATGGAATGGAATGAGCCATAAAGTGCAAGATTGGATTAATACTTATGAGGGTATCTTTAGTGATATGAGAGTATATGACGCTATAAATAGAAAGTTGCTTCTAGACAACTTCAAGGGCAGGCCATGAATTGGTGGAACATCATGAATATTGCTACTCTGGAAGATCAATTCAGTTAGGAACAGTTTAAGATAAGGTTCGAGGAGAATTTCACTCCGGCTACCCAAAAGTCAGTGTTGTTCAGAAAGTTTGTTGATCTTAGATGTGGAAAGACGTCAGTTTTTGAGTATGTAGCAGAATTTGATGCTTTGTCAAAGTATGGGATGTCATTCATCGATACTCTATTGAGAAAGAATGAGAAGTTCATCATCGGCTTAGATGACCATCTTAGAGAGAAGCTGGTAGACTACATTGATGAAGCATTTGAGAAGCTTGTGGAGAGAGCACTTCGTCATGAGAATCTTTATCCTAAAACTAGGACAGCTATGGTTATTTCCACTGAGAAGGAAGAGCCAAAACCACATCAAAATAGTGAAGGCAAGAAGAAGTGGAACGGGAAGAAGAAGCAGTCTCGAGGAAAGAATGGTCAGAAAAAGGGTAAATGGGAACCTCTCGCTATGCATGAAAGGAGAAAGGCCATTTGATCACGGATTGCAAAGTGAACGGTAAGAAGAAGTGCTATAATTGCGATAAGCCTGGGCATTTAAAGAAGGATTGCTTGGAATCTATGAAGGATAAGCAGGTTGTGAAAGCGTTTGCTTTGGACTCAGTCCTGACTTCGTCGAGTGTTCCCTCAGCGAAGGAGAAAAGGAAGGGAGTTTTCATTCAAGATATGATTTCTATTGGTGATGTTCTCGTTCAAGTTTTATTTGATACTGAGGCTTCACATTCATTCATATGTAGTGACCTAATAGATAGATTAGGACAGAGACCTAGGATAGTAGATCGACCCTTGATCGTGACAAACCCTGTTGGAGGGTCTACTCACCTATGCATGGTTTGTAGTGGTTTAGAATTATCGGGTCATGGATGCTCCTTTTTGTGATTGCCTTGCTTTGAATTTCATTAGGTTTGGGATTATCTTGGGCATGGACTAGTTAAAGAAGTATGCAACTATAGTGGATTGTAAGAAGCTATTGATGAAATTAGTGATGTGGATGGGAAAACTGTAGTGATTTGCTACCTACCAGAGGATGGGGTGATGATTAACTTTCTATATTCATTAGAGGTTTGACAAGAGGGGTTGTCATTTATGCTTTTCATTAGAGAGTATCTGGATGTCTTTGAAGAAATGATAGTACCGTCGTTGCATAGAGAGATTGGGTTTTGAATAGACTTAGTGATGGAAGCCAGACCTATAGTTATGCTTTTGAGGCGTATGACACCCAGAGAGTAGAAGGAATTAGAGGTGCAAGTGAATGACCAATTAAAGAGAGGGTTCATTCGAATGAGTATATGCAAGTGGAGTGCAACTGTAGTATTTGTGACTAAGGTGGATGGCTCTTTTAGGTTGTGTATGGATTATTGTGAACTGAATAAAGTGACAAAGAATAACAAGTACTCATACCCATGCATTAATGACTTGGTTGATCAGCTTCGATACGAAGGTGTTCTCTAAAATATATTTGGCAATGGGATTTCACCAGTTGAGAGCAATGAAGAGAGCGTGTCTATTACTGTATTTCTTATGCCATCGAGTTTCTATAAGTTGTTGGTGATGCCATTTGAATTGACCAATGCTCTAGCATACTTTATGGATCTCATGAATCGGATTTTCAAAGACCAAGTGAATAAGTTTGTGTTTGTGTTTATGGACGATATTCTGATATTCTAAACCTGATGAGGAGCACAATACGCACTTGAGGATTGTGCTAGAGATATTAATGAAACTTGAGAGCGAAGTTCTCTAAATGTCACTTCTGGAGAGAAGAAGTGAGATTCTTTGGTCATATCATTTTCGGACAAGGTATAGCAATAGATCCTGCAAATTTAGCTACGGTCCAAGATTGGAACCACCCAAGAATGCTATGGATATAAGGAGTTTCCTAGGATTAGTGGATACTATAGAAGTTTCGTCAAGGATTTCTCAAAGATAGCAACACCGTTGACCAATTTGACGAAGAAGAATCAGACTTTTGTTTAGGACGCGAAGTGTGAGCATGCATCCGTGAGTCTAACAGAGTGGTTGACGAGTGCACTAATATTGACCGTTCCAAGTGGAAAAGAGGAGTTGATAGTATATATAGATGCCCATGGTACTAGATTGGGTGCGGTATTAATTCAAAAGGAAAGAGTTTTTGCATATACTATTCGACAGCTAAAGCCGCACGAAAGAAACTATCCGACTCATGATTTAGAATTGGCGGCAATAGTTTTTGCTTTGAAGATGTGGATTCTTTGTTGGGAGAAAGGTTTGAGCTATTTACAGATCATTAATCCTTGATGTATCTTTGCTCTCATAAGGATCTCAACCTTTGTCAACAACGGTAGTTGGAGTTATTGGCCTTCTATGATTTTGGTATTTCCTATACACCAAGAAAAGGAAATGCGGCCGTCGATCATTGAGTAGAAGACATGCTAGTTAGAGAGAAATGTTCTTAGAATGTAAGAAAATTGAGTATATTACTAGACATGATTTTAAACCTCATTGTGAGTTGGAACCAGAAATGTTAGTAGGTTTTCTATCAGACCTACTCTACTTGAAAGGATCGGTACTAGTCAGAAGCGAGATGTTAAGCTAGAGGAGGTCATAGCAAGAATAGAAGAAGGAGTAGAATCTGAAGACATGAAGCAATACAAACTCGACTGAGAAGGTTGGCTTCGTAAGGATGGAAGATTATTTATTCCCGATATTGATGGATTAAGAAAAGTGTTATGAGAGTGTCATCATTCTAAGTTGACTATTTATCCTGGTAGTAATAAGTTTCTTATTACTGAGATATGAACCGAACTTATTATTGGAAAGGTATGAAGAGGGATGTTGGGGCATTCATCTCGAAGTGTATGAACTGGCAGTTAGTAAAGTAGAGAAGAAGAAACCTAGTGGATTGTTGCAACCACTAGATATTCCTAATTGGAAATGGGAGCAAGTATCAATGGACTTTATGGATGAGTTGTTGAGGACTCGAGCAGGGTGCTATGGCATGTGGGTTATGGTAGATCGATTGACTAAGAGTGCAAGATTTATACCTGTCAAGTCAAGTAGAATGACATCCAAGCTGTGTTGTATGTGAAGTGAATAGTATGATTTCGTGGTGTGCTAAAGAGCATTATGAGTGACTAAGACTCGTTGTTCACAATTGGGTTTTTGAAGAGCTTACAAGAGGGAGGGACCGGACTGCATCTTAGTACAGCTTGTCATCCGCAAATGGATGGGCAGATCAAAAGAGTAAACAGTATATTGGAAGATCTCTTGCGAGCATGCATTATAGATTTTGGAGGATCATGGGACGATCATTAGCATCTGGTAAAGTTTGCATACAACAATTTTTATTGCTTTAGTATTGGTATGGAATTGTATGGCTAACCATGTAACGCTTCTCATGTGGTAGAAAGCGGGTGAGAAACTGATACTTGGTCTAGATATGATTAGACAGACATTGAAAAAGATAAAGGTCATTCAGCAACGAATGAAACCTACTAAGGACCCATAGAAAAGCTAATCTGACAAGAGATGAAGAGATTTAGAGTTTTCTATTGGGGATATGGTATTCGTTAAGGTTTCTTTTTTGAAGAATGTAGTTTAATTTGGTAGAAAGGGGAAGTTAGCACTGAGATTCTTAGGACTTATCTGATAGGTGATAGGATTGGGAAGCTAGCGTAGGGTCGACTTACCTCAAAAGATGGTGGGCATATATAACATTTTCCATGTCATTTGTCTATGGAAGTCTGTGCATGACTTAGACGTAATGATTATACCAGATCAGCTAGAGGATGTTGAGATAGAATCAGAAGTTTCTAAATCTCGTGGTTGCTTCATATTGTTGGATATGATATAAAACAGCTTTGGAGAAAGTCGACAAAGCTAGTGAAGGTACAATTGAGCGAAAGTGGTGACAATTGTATGTGGGAGACCGAGAAGGGCATGCAGACTACGTATCCGGAGTTCTTTGAATGGTAAGATCCATCGTTTATCATATCTACTTTCACAATTGTATATTATATTTGATAAGTTAGTATTCTACATGTTTGGGTAGGTACACCCATATTGTTGGTTGGATGATTGCTTGTTTAAGATGTTTGACGGTTGATTATGATCGGTAGGCATGTGGGATAACTATGGTTGATTATATCTTGGCTTGTTTAGGGATTTCGGAGGCAAAATTCCTAAAGGAGGAAGAATGTAACGACCCGTATTTTAGGTATCGGAGATCATAAAATATTTTTATTTTATTCATGTTAGGTCGTATAATTTTATAATTTTGGGATATGATTCTTAGGGACATTTTACATACCTATGATTTTTTAAGAATTTTCATGCGACTATTTTGACCCTAAAAATCTTGTTTAGTCTATAACTTTAATAGGAGTCAAATTAGGGTCTCGAACCAATTCCATTACTTCAGGATGATGGTTTCCTATTCCGTTAAGTTGCCATAGTACAAAAAAGGACTTAGGTTAGGAAGTTATGCCTATTTTAAGGTTTAACAAATGTTGACCAGAATTAGCATGTATTTAATTAAGCCCATTAATAGGCCCATTAGTTTAATTTGGGAATCGCTATACATAAGAGGCTGGAGAGTCAAATTAAAACTTTTTCCTGGTTTCCAAATTAGACCTAAACCTCCATTAACCCTAGATTCATCTAAAATCACCAAATTTACTCTCTAAGTCAAGTTAAATTAAAGATTAGTGAATGTATTATTGATTAGAAGATAGAGACCATCAATTTGGCCGATTTGCATTGCTTTCGGTTGGTGTCCATACTTGATCTACACTCGATTTGGTTTAATTTGGTAATTGGTAAGTGATTTATACCTTCTTACTATCTTATGCATGTTTATTTGGTAGAATTATAGGTTTTAAAGTAGTTTTTGATCTTAAATCCTTTTCTAACCTAAATTACATGTCAACATATATTTATGACCTAAATTGATGAATTTTAATATAATTAGCAGTAATAGCCTTGTAATTCACCTTATTCATATTCATATGATCATTGATTGCTTAGATTTGGATTAGAAATTGTTTGGTTGCCATAATCCATGTATTGCTATGTGATTGGATGTGAATGCATGTTATTCTATGTTGTATGTTGAGCCTTGATGCGGTTTGTTAGTGTTTTTGATGCATATGAAGATAGGTTGGTGAATTGGGCAAATCAGAGGCAAAGATGGAATTGGATGAAACTTGGAGGGGAGACTTTGGAGTACTAGGAAGAGCTCAGAATTCAACACGTGGGTCCAAATTATGTAAGTTCATAACTCGACACCGACATGAATAGGTCGGTATCGACTTATGCTGGTTAGTCCAACAAGTTGATGGTTGGCATTGGATAAAAGAGTATGGCTAGTAGAGATTGCCTATAGCAAGATGTTGGTTATTGACTAAGGGATGGAGGCTAGGCCGACTTGTTTCTAAAACTGAAAGTTGGATGTTTTGAAGAGTGGACCGAATTATACTGGATGGATAGGTCAGGGTCAAAGCATCTAGGAGAGGAGTACCAAAAGCAAGGAGGTGAGGAAGAAAAGTTGGCCAAAGATGGGTTAAGGGCAGAGGTCGGTATCGACATGAATAGTTCGACATCGAATTATCCTGGTGTTTCCTATGGATGTGAAATTTTTAGGGAACAAAGTAGATGTCCTGTAGATTATGCTGAAGGTATTGGCTCATTCGTGCCAAGGTTGGATGGCGATGTAGTAACATGATAAAAGATATATATCTTCGGTTTGTGACTCTTGGTGGGAGTAGGTACCGAAGATAACAGCTGGATAAAGGAGAGAGCTGTAGAATGACGAACATGGTGGGTTCATGCATAGTGAAAACTGAATTGACCAATAGAAGGGCTCAAAATCTAAATAGAGCAAATGAGGGCTCGGATATGAATGTGCTGAGGAATCGTTGATACTCGAAGTGTTTTCTGTTGTACTCGAAGTAGGGGTATTGTAAGTGGGGACTCCCATGGATCATGCATGGATTTGTATACCCTGAACTAGGTTCTTTGGATCTAGTGTCTAACTTTGGACTACGGGTCATGTATCGAGCTTTAGGCTGCGTGATACAAGAGTACAATGAAAATTGGGATTTTCATTAGTCCGTGGCAGTAAGGAGGCTATATGAGTTATCATATATTCAAAACATAGGGATGAGTGATAGTAGGTATTGCTTGACACTAGATACGTGAATATACTTACCGCTCATAGTATTTCATATGTGTTTTTCTAAACAAGTAAAAGAGAAATGAGAGAAGAGATGAGACATACATACATACATACATACATACATACATATATGTATGTATGTATGCTGGCTAAAGAAATCTTGACCTTAAAATTCAAACGACATAAGAAATAACATATGTTAAATGTTAATAGTGATAATTAATAGTCACAAAAAATCTAAGCGAATTTCTTGGAATATGAAACAATTTCCATGACAACAATCAGAAAAAAACAATCATTCATATGGAGACACATGCAAGAAAGCATTAAATGCAAAACGATTAATTAGATAGCTCAAAAAACTAGGTATCAATAGTGACAAGTCTGCCCTAACATGCATTAGCGTAAATTTTAGGGGCAAGGGCTACACTCGTTTTTCTCACTTAATATATACCATGCAGATTAAGAAGCCAATGGATTGCATGGATTAATAGATGAAAAAACAAGTCATGAAAGTATGCAAGCTCCAAAATGAAACAAATGAGGCCCAATAGACTATGTTCAACATGTTTAAATAGCCAACAACTCACAAGAAACCATTGGCATAGTACAACCTGAAATAAACCGTAACGATAAAAGGCAATATATACCAATAGATCAAGCTACATAGTCCTAATGTAAACAATGTTAACTGCATCACGATAATCAAAGCATAACTTACTTCTAGACAAACACAGGTTATGCTCCCATCCAAATGATTGCACTAGTCCAACAAAGGAAAATAATAAGGCACAAGCCAAGTAGCCACGTCATCATGAAACTTCATTAAATAAGACATGCAAGAATAGCAGAAGCCAACTACTCACATTTTTATGGTGTGCAACTATATAGATTAATTTGGAAATACTCCACCAATAATGAACAGCACTGACGTAATAAAATAACCGATTGCATCACTTCAATGCTGCTGAACTACACCGCCTTGACCATAGTTGAACTGCATATACCTGGCTTATATACTTCACCAGTTACGAAAAGCTACCTTGCTAATATATAACTACGCCGCAAAAATATAGTAGACTATGCCGACCAAATATCAAATAGCCATGCCGACTAAATATCAAGCAACTGCGCCAACATGCATCAATAGGATGAATCCACTCTAGCTGAACTAAAAAGTATAGGAAGTAGCCAGTTCAGCCAACCCGAACCGCGTCGACATAACCTAACCATACTTCATAATATATTCAATCACTCAAATACTAAGTGCTGCAACATACCATATCCGCATACAATGCACATTTCCAGGGTTGGTGCCAAGCATCTCATTGCATGGCTCCAAACACAACACTTCAACTGCTACCTAACTTCAAATTAGTTCCCACCAAAGGTCAATTTTACTACATGATGCCATGTCAATAATATTCATACAATTAAATAATCAAATAGACGAAATCACGTGGCAACATCCGATGATAGGAAAGAATATAAAGATATGGCAATAGCAATCCACATAAGAGAAACTCTGCTATAAGAGGAACTATATTGTATTAGCAAAAAAGGGGATCACACTTTTTTTCTCTAAGAAATATATTGTAAAAATAATGTTCTCTACCATCAAATCATGTAAGGTTGTACTATGAATGAGTGATAAGAAGAAGTAGTTGTTCCACGGATGTAGAATTTCTTTAAAATCCGAACCACGCAAATCTGTGTATCTTTATTTTTTTGCATTATTTATCTTGTTTTTTATGCTTGGTTTCATTTGGATTATATCAAACGAATAATCAAATTGAAGCTGACGTTTTAACAAACAGTTAAAGTGCATCTACATGATTATATGAGCTTTCACAACACAAATACTACATTTTAAGACAAATTTGCTATTAATTAAGTTTATCGATTCCTAATTATGGAAGCATCCAACACTGTAATTGCTTCATAATTAAATTGGTGTTGTAAGATGAAAAATCTCACCAATAGCTTTCGTTCTACTCATTTAAAAAAAATTCCCTGTTTTATTTTCCTTCTTCAATTCTTTTCTCCTTCTTCCACCTTTTCATTGGCTACCACCCTAAGCCTCTTTGTCCAAAGTTTTCATTAAAAATAAAATAAAAATAACAAACAAAATTATAGAAACATGGTTTATCCAATTCCAGCAAAGTCGGGTGTTGATTTAAGGGATCTTAAAAGGATTTTCAAATCATAATGTCACTAATTGGCTAGATCTACCACGTACGTCCTAAATCTAGATTTGCATGTATTTTCTGCATGATTCTTATCACAATTTTATATATGTATTTTTGCCTTAACTTGATTTGGAATTAATGTTTCATTCTAAATAACAAATTGATTGATTTGGTTTGATTTAATTTAATGAATTAAAATCAAAAATAAATATACGTTTAAAATTATGTTTTTAGCCAAAATATGATTTCAATAAACATGTAAGCTTTCTAAATATAGTTTACAATTTCTGTAATCCAATTATATAGTGTTAAATTTTGATCATTTAGAAATGTAAGGTTCATTGATCTCTTATTCAACTTAACATACGTATATTGACTTAAAACTTTTAGTTGCTCTAAAATAAATAAATAACACGGGTTTTTTCACAAAAGGTTCATTTATACATGCATACATGCCATACATACATGCACATACAGATATATATATATATATATATATATATATATATATATGTGTGTGTGTGTGTGTGTGTGTGTGTTTACATGTATGTGTATTTTGAATTAATTGAAAATTATTTAATCTTATTGTGATGTATATGCGTGTGTATGTGTGTATTATAATATTAGTAAATGTAAACTAGAGATATTTTACATTGATTAAATTAATCTTGATTTGAATTTAAATATATTCTACAGGTCAAATTTCAATCTTTTAATTTATGATTTTGAATTTGTAACTTTAATTCAGTCAATCTAAGTTAGATACTGTCAATTTAACCTTTATGTTATTAAGATATGTATTTTATAAATACTTATATATATATGTATCTTTACTAAAATTAAATTGAGACTATATATATTTATATATAATGGTGAATATATACATGGTAGATATAAATCTCAATATCTACCATTTACGTTTTTAATACCACTATGAAATGGACCAAGTTACAATAATTGTAACTCGGAGAATCATAATAAAAAAAATAAAATGGATGTAGTATGGAGAATATCTAACCACTGTAAAAACTCTGTGTACCATTTACATTTTTAGTACTTTATTTTATGCTTTCTAGTATATCTGCTTGTGACTTATGATCTAAGTTAAAGTAAGAACTTAACATATCTGACCAATGAAATCCACTTCCTAGAAACAAGCACTAGGATCACATTCAGGATCTTAGGCTCCACCAAATCTCTACTTTAAGGGTGTTCGGTCGTTTTTGTTGCAAACATTTATGGTGCTTTCAATGAAAACTAGATTAAGATCATGGAGCCGCCAACTATAAACTAGAGACTACGAAGACATTATTTGAAGGAGAGCATTTAGGAAATAATGTCCAATTCAAGTCAGCAAGTCAGCTATCTGATGAAGAAAGAGGTGTAAATGATGATGGCGAATATAGAATCTTCTTTCTTAGCTAAGCAGCTGGATATCACAGACACATTCCTTAGACGCATGGATAAAATAACATCAATGCAGGCTCAAGGAGGCTAGAATGGAGATAGGGATTCTGTTGTCGGCTTGTAGTCATTGTTAGAGAATAAATAAGGCAGAAAGTAGTAATGGAAATATGAAAGTTCAGTCATCCAAATAGGCCTTGACCTGAACTAATTTGGCTCAAAATCGACCAAATTGGTACCCGATCAAATGTTGTCACCTATATTGGACCAAGGGAGGACTTTCTACAAAAATTCAATATTGACATTAGAACCATATGCTTGGCTGTCGAAATGGGACTATATGAGTTTGGACTGACTGGTGCATAGGTGGTTAATCTATTGCATAAGGAATGACATGGCCCACAAAAGCACCCTATGGAAGCACTCCAAAGGTAGAGGATTAAGTAGCTGAGATAATACGCCGAGGATTAGGAGAGCTGAACATGATAGATGTTGATGAGATGAACTAGAGCCCATTCACTCAAAAAATTGAGAAAAAATGAAAAAAGGTCAACCTCTAGAGTTTAGAATGTCAATTATGGACCATATGTTGGAAAATATGACCCTACAATGCAAGTGATGTGCTACATTTAATACATGGAGGAAGTTGGAAGTATAAAGGAAGTAACGTATCGTTGCTTTCCTCTATTCTTATATGAGTTAACAACTCTATTGTATAGTCGCCTAGAACTTGGTTCTATCAACACCTGGACAGTGTTGAAGAAAAAGCTCATGAATTAAGTTATGTTATTTAACCTATAAATGAAATGTGCTTGGCATATATTATGCAAAAGGATGTCGAAACTTTACGGAGCTATTTTGCATAATTCAATGTTATAGCAACTGTTATGAATCAGCTGAACAAATGAATTATCCATGTGGTTAATGTCTCAAAAGTTGATGGGAAAATAGAGTTTTATAGGTACTAAAGAAAAACCTAACAGCCAGTTTGGAGGACTTCTACTACTAAAATGATAAGTACATGCACTTAAAGGATTCTGATATCGAGACAGGAATGTCCACTGTCAACCAAGTTGGAGATAAAAAGTCTAAGGATAAGGGAAATCAAAGGATGAATGACAAGGTTGGGGAAAGAAATGCTTCAGAGGATTAAGCAAGTTTCCCCATTTAAATCTTATAGGAACTCCAAAAGAATCTACCTTGGAACTAGGAAAATCGTGGATTATGGTAAATCGGTAGCTAGAGATTTAACTTTATTAGAGATTATAACTGGAAAATACTACATCTTCCATGATATTTATGGCCATGAGACAAATGAATGATGACATCTTAAAGATACCATCAAGAGGCACATCTGAGAGAAGAGGCTAGTCTAGTATGTTAAGAATCTATCAGATAGTGGTTGAGATCCTATTGCGCGACAATTACAACAACCAACGAATGAGGCAATGATCACCAATGGTTGCACAAATGGCACGTCTAAGGGATTGGTCATCCCTTGAAGGCTCAAAAGGACTATATTTAGTAATTTTTATTTCTTTCTTATTGAAATAATGTTCAAGAATGTACCTTGGTATGTCTACACATGTGCAAGATAATATAGATCTCACAGGATGCTCTGGGCTAAAACCCAATATGCATTTCGATCTAAACCTTTAGATTATATTTAACTTTTACTTTCATTATGAATTTTTTGAACATTTTAGTTTTGAACTTGGTTTTCTAGACTAATAGAATTATGTCTTGTGATTGATTTATGAACCAATTTAACCATAATTTGTATAATATGTATCGACAGTGTGTGTTTAGCTTAGTATAACATTATGGAATTAATGTATGAATGGTTGGGATTGACTACACCCCTCATAGGTAACTTCAACCAGAATGCCATGAACGCCAATCTGTTGGCCCTTGATAGATTGAGCCCCTATGGTGGAGGAGTATAAACCACATCAAGGGCATAGTGTTGGATCCTCCAGGACATTGGAGTATGTCTATCTCCTATTATGCATCCAGAGATAGGTCTCCATGTAATTGTGAAATGCCAAGTAGTGATATGTCCTTTTAATTTGAAAAATGATGAGATGTTTTCATTGAATGCCCCTAGTACCTAAAGACTCAACTCCCTTTTCGCTAAAGATTGAATGACTGGACTTGTTGGATGCTTTTTGACCTAGAAGTCATGAATCCTATTTACCTCCAAATGCTTGAATTGACTTATTGGTTGTTCTTCAACTTTGTCGGAGATATCGAAGTATAAACTCATTCAACTCTACCATAGAGAACATAGTATAAAGTCATTCAACTACTTGAAAATATGGAGTATAAGCCTAAACCACTCTACTAGAGATAATGGAGTATAAACTAACCAAACTCTGCTAGAATATTGGAGTACAAATTTTCTTATCTTATAGATAAGGTTCAACTCCTTTAAAGACAATAGAGTATATCATCGCTTAACCTCAAAGATATGGTGTAACTTCACCAGAGATAGGGAAGTATCAAGTTGTTAAGCCTTAGAGGCAAGACTCAACTCTTCTAGAGACAGTGGAGTATAATTCTAACTAATCACAAAAATAGGACCCTTTTCCTCTAGAAACAGTGGAGTGCAATCTTTCTAAAAGGCTCCAGTGGCAAGGTCGACTTCATTTCAACATGTGTTGTGATACTTTAGAGATTGAGTACCCTCATGGATTATGGAAATCATGACGTAAAGGTATGACTATATTTTGTGAATAAATTCTGGCAGATGTTTGATATAAAGACTTGGGCATAATAACATCTTGCCACCTGAACACGTGAAACATAAGATTTCTTGAATTTATCATAAGTATGAATCAGGCAGCCCACATTTTCTAACCACTCTGTCTCATTGCACCCGTTCATCTTGGCCCACATATCTCCATGGCTTGATTCTTTTACCCGCCTAATGTGCATCACTGTCCCCGATCTAAGACAACAAGGTTCAACACACAAGCAGACCATCTGGCTCATGTACAAATTGACCAAGCTTTGCCCGCTTGGACAATAGGGGGAGATAACAATAGATATCAGCTCTGTATAAGATGTGCCCCTCGGTAGTCAACTGGCCCAGCCTCTCCATCTAAATGATCGGTCAGGTCTTCATAGTCAGGGTGAAGCTCCCAATGGTCATGAGGGGACGATGCAAACAGTTGGTCGCTTGACATTTAACGTGCCTCCTACCTATCGAGTGGCCCGACTAAACACCTACTTCTATCCATGTCCCCTACTCATTATCATCATCGACTGCCCACACCTTCTAAAGCTTCCTCGCCTTGTCTTGATAAGCTTCGGTTATCAATGCCTACTAGTCCTTACAAAAAAAGCTTTGTCTACATCGTTCTTCTACAAAGTTTGACAAAAGGCATCATTCATCTAACAAAGTATAGTAATCACTCAATGTCCTTTGCAGCCACTAAAGAAACTTTGCAGCAACCACTCTTTGAACCCACACCACTTGGCCTGGATGAAGTATGCTCGAGGTATTGTATGCCAATTGGCATCATCTCTACTACACATTCTAGTTGGCCTCCTAACATTGCATATCAACAGTGCAACTACATCAATGGTTCTGAGCAATTTCTAGGTCTCAACCGTGAAATCTCAGCCACTCAACACAATTTCTATTAACTATAAATACATAAAGACTGACATCTTTAGAAACATTAAAGAACATATGCTCTCAAATGTGTATTTTTATTATTAGCTTATCTAACCATCTATTGTAAGAGAAGAAAAGTAATAAGAAATTCCTCATAGTGGATGTAGCCAAGCTTAGTCGAATCTCTCTAGATCTTGTGTTATTTTACATATTTTGCACCTTCCTTCCTTATTTTACATTTTTAGTCAAGATATTAACAAGTAAACTTTGTTAATATAACCTCCTCAATCATAATTCTTTGGTTGGATAAATTTTTAGTCAACATTTTGACACTAGAAGAAAGGACCCCCTAAAATCTCTCACTTTTCTTCACTTTACTTCTTTACAACCTTTTTTGTTTTGCACCATGTCAAATCCTAGTGAAAATGGAGCTGACAACTCCAATGTTCCCATTACCAATGGAGATACTAGAGTAAGTGTCTTCTGTCCCATCCTGGGATGAGAAATGACGTGTGGCTTGACATGATTAATGGGTTGAATAGCATAAGATAGCTTGCTTGTTATGTGAATGACCTTCAGACAAGAATGAACGCTTAAGATACTATAAACTTTGGTCCTACGGTCCCCCCAATGGCTGATCGGACCCTCTCCTGCCTGTTATGCCCAATAACTCCAACATAGTGCGTGGCATTGCCTAAGAGTTTCTCCCATTCACCATAGGAACATGCATGCTATCCACTAGTAGGAAAACGTCCTTGAGGTCCCATAACCAGAACTGGCTGTATAGTATTACCCTTCTTCAATCAAAAGATTGTTTGCCTTTCAACGCTCTCGGATAGTGGATGAGATCCATGACCTACACTATAAAGGCCTTAGTGGAGAGGACTAAGGCAAAAATCAAAAGCTAAGGCAACCATTAGTTCATGCCCAGCCTTGTGGGAACTTTCGCAGCCTAGGTCTGGTGAAACCACCCCTGTTGGCTAGGTCACCTTTAGTTGTGAGGAGCAGATCTCCTACCTCAGCCAGATGTCATCGCTTTCCATCTTTATACTATCATCATAGGTCCCCTACACTAGATAAACAATTGAAGAGCCCTTTCCTAACATGGGCTTAGCGTCACCCACAGCATGCGAAAGCCGGCCTCTATGAAGAAATGGCCAGCCTACACTAGCAGATGCACAGAATCCAAAGAAAAATCAAGGCAGTAAGGGTTTGTTAGATGACAAGAATAGACACCCCTTCTTAGAGGAAATCCTCGGCAATTACATCTACCAGAGGTATGCTTTTCCTCCTATGGATAAATACAATTGAAGAACCGACCCATTCGATCATATCACTGCCTTCAACACAGTAACTAGGGTCGATCAGTTTTGCGATCGTGAAAAATATATCCTTTTTTCCTCCACCCTAACCAGGTTGGCATCCCTTTGATTCCTTCATCTAAAAGGCGATAACATCCTTTCTTAAGGTCAATTATGATCCAACTTCAAAGTCTATTTCTTTATATAAAAACAAGGGTCATGTGGCAAGCGAGCTAGGAAACATAAAATAAGGTCCAACTAAATCCCTTCGCTCATTTGCTAAAAGCTTCAATAAGGAATCAACCCTTGTAAGGGGAATGGACAAGAATAACATGGTTGTTGCCTTCTATTCAGAGGTGAAATACCAGTCCCAAATGTGAAAGGAACTGCAGAAGCAACTCGCTTCATCCTTGATTGACTTCCTTTAAATGGTGAACCATATAATGAGGGTAGAGGAAGCCTACATCTCTGACAATGATGAGAAGAGAAATCAGAGAAACAAATTTGGTCCAAGAGAAGACAATTGTCGGAAGAATGGTTAATGGGAAAACAATAAAAGGCATGCCAAGGACATAGCGCACTTCAAGCCCAAGTATACAAACTATGCAACTCTAAACCATGACATGGATATATATAATTCTTGACCGCATGTTATTTCAAGGGCCCACTACCTTCCGGTCCGGACAGAGGGAGGAGCTCAGCGGTAACAGAAAGTATTGTAAATTCCATTAGTTCAATGGCTACTCTACCAACAAGTGTCGGCATCTTCAGGATGGCATACAATAGCTGATCCATAAGGGTGTATTGGTTCAGTATATGAGACAACAAAAGGAATAGCGTAGTGCCCATAAAAATCCAATTACCTTATCCTAGTGGACAGACGATGACAAAGTGTTCACAATTAATAGAGATTTTGTCAACTTGTGGTTGTCCACATGGGTAAAAGTAGTCAGGGGGCTCAAGCCCAATATAGAAGGGAGCTTGTGTCTAGTAATCAAATATATTCAGTAGACCTTTGGACCTCAATGGCTCTCTAGGTTGAAGAAGACGTAATGACATTGCTATTAATGTAAAAGACAAAAGCGGAGTTAGTTTCCCCTATCATAACCCTAAGGTCATTTTAGTTATTATGGCAGCACCAAATATCACCGAGTTTTCGTTGATGGGTGCAGCTCAGTTAATGTGATGTTCAAAGAATTTTTTGACAAGATAAAGCTTCCCACCTCTAGTCTTTTAAGTCAGGAACCTCTGGCGACCAGAATTCAAGCATAATTTGTTGTGGAAGACCGCTCATTCGCATATAACATCTTAATAGATGGACCGACACTGGTGAAGATGGATGCAGTCGTGGCATACCAGTGGATAACGATGGAGTTCCCAACCGCGGGAGGAATAGAGTGAGTCCGCAACAACGAGAAAGCTACTAGAGACTGCTACAGAATCTCACTGCAATAGGCAAGAAATGAGTATCATGCTGCAATAAGAATTGACAAAATGGTGACACATCCAACAGAACGCATGAGTCTCCTATGCTTCCCTTCATAACAGGGTCTCCCGAAGCCTTATAAAACAAAGCATGTGCAATATTCAGTCTATGAGGGAATAAGCGAACCTTTTAATGCTCATGTTCATGCTGGAGGCAAGATAACAAGGTTGATGGGGATAATTTTTCCTTGGCTAACCCAAGCATGAAAAGAGGACTTATATCAACAAGGAATAAGAAAATTCACCATGATTGGTATATAGGAGTAGAGGACATTACCACTCTTTCCTCTCAATGCCAGCGGACTCATCTATAAGAATCGAGGGGCATCCATAGCTCTCCAATTCCTGCATATACGTCCATCCCGACCAAGGATGTCATTAAGTGCATGATATATAAATTTGATGGATAAGACTACGAAGAGAGTGTGGTGGACAATGAGTATGATCCCCTAGACCCCTATGGGAGAAACAAACCCCAACTATAGGCCGGTAACTCCACTTGAGACGATATCAATTGGAAGCAAAAATCCTAGTAAGGTCATCCAAATAGGCTTGGGGCTAAGTCCAAAAGTAAAGTATGAGCTAAGAATATTTTCTAAGAAAAAGTACATACAAGTATTCCTTGGAGCATACCGACATGACTAGCGTGGATCCTTCGGTTATATGTCGTGCTCTCTACATTGACCCGTTGGCTCATCCAGTC
The DNA here is from genome assembly GCA_030765085.1 of Allium cepa. Classification (NCBI taxonomy): domain Eukaryota; kingdom Viridiplantae; phylum Streptophyta; class Magnoliopsida; order Asparagales; family Amaryllidaceae; genus Allium; species Allium cepa. The sequence goes on from CM060932.1 coordinate 931,459,220, forward strand.
TGGCAAAAAAGACAACTCCTCAATCATAAATGGTATGAGGCAATCAAAGAAGAAGTAGGAAAGCTACTTGCAAAGCGATGTATTCATGAAGCTACATTCTCAATCTAGGTAGTAACCTAGTGCTGGTCCCAAATCCTGATGGGGCCTAGAGAATTTATATTGATTTCTTAGATCTTAACAAGACTTGCCTCGTGGATAGTTTTCCATTGCCCGCAATGATTAGGTTATCGATGCAATCAATAGCCATAAGTTACTTACATTCATGGACACGTAATCCAGGTATAATCAGATTGCCATACACGACCCAGATTCAGAACATATTTCCTTCATCTTCAATGTTAAGCTCTACTGCTACAAGGCCATGCCGTTCGGCCTTCGTAATGCAGGTGCCACATATCAATGATTTTTTAATAGGATGTTGCTTAATAAATTGGCCGTTTGATGGAGGTATACATAAACAACGTGTAGGTAAAATCTAAAATGGCCAATGGGCATGTAGAGAACCTGGCTGAAACTTTCATCATCCTCAACGTATATAATATGAAGCTCAACCCTAAGAAGTGTTCCTTTACCATTGATTTAGAAAGTTCCTTGGCTTTATGGTAAGCTCCAAGGGTATTAATGCCAATCCCAACAAACTTCAAGCAATTCAAGATACGCAGGTACCTCGTACAGTCAAGCGAGTGCAGAGCCTGAATGAGATTGTCACGATGCTTGGCTGCTTTATGTCAAAAGCTAAAGACTTTTGCGTACCCTTCTTCGACCTCATCAACAAGGTAAATTTGTTTGTATGGAATAAAGAGTGCATCAAGGCCTTTGAAGACTTGAAAAGGCATCTATACCTCACAGTTATGACCATGCGATCAGTGCTACCTCGGTCGACAATGAAGAGAAAGTCCAATGTCTATATATTATGTGAGCAACAGGCTAATGGATCCAGAGACACGATACTCTAAGCTGGAAAACTTACGACCTTCTAACCGTAGCTGTGGTATCCCAGCGTCTTCGGCCATATTTTTAAGCTCACCCGATAAAAGTCCTCACAAACCAACAATTGAAGCAAAGGCTGAGCTAACCCAATATAGAGGACGGATTCCTGAAGTGGCCCGTAGAGATCAGACAATATCACAACACATTCCACCTTTGAAACTTAATCAAAGGCTAGGCCGCAGCCAATTTCAAAGAAAAAAGTTTATGCTCGAATAGTGACGACAAAGAGGCAGCAACCAGCTCGTCGGTATGGCACCTTTATGTTGATGGTGCATCTAATAAGAAAGGTGTTGGGGTCTACATGGTCCTAATCATCTCCAACAAGAAAGAGCTGGGATCTTTCATTCACCTATGCTTCTAGATTATAAAAAATGAAGCCGAATGTAAAGCCATACTGGCTAGACTCGGGATGGCTAGAGAGCTACTGGTAGAATGTTTGCTTGTGTTCAATGACTCCTCACTGGTTGTCAACTAGATTGGAGAATGTTTCTAACTTAATGGAAAACTCTGATTCTTTATGTCATAGAAGCTAATAAACTCATTGACGCCTACACAGACTTCTTAAGCATATCTCTATGAGAAGAAAGCCAAGGCCGACCGGTCAGAAAGGCAGTAAGTAATCTTGTCGATAGCCTCCTATATGTAACAACCCGCCTTTCTCTCCACAGAAAGACAAATTACTAATAAGAAAAAAAGAGGTAGAAATAGAATAGATAGAAGAAAGAACTCAACAATATCAGAATCTTACAGCGGAAACGTAACAAAATATAATATATCACATAGATATTACATAGTCATTAACATATCAGAGTTACATTGCTTATACAACACAAAATAGACAGTTATAAAAGTCAGTCTATTATACAGTTCTAGTATAATACATACATCATCAAAGAGATATAACACAGCGGAAAGACTTTATATCTAGAACGCTGAAGCCTCCTGCTCCATCTCTCCTCCAGAGTTCGTCAAAGCTAACCTGAATCCCTTTGCTACTTGAAAAAAAAATTGAGTACCCAAGAGTTTAAGAAAAACAGAATAAACTCCAGGTCAGACATGGGTCTGGTGTGAGTAAACGGGTTAAAGTTGCTTAACATTAAAATCATTTGAAAACAAAGGTATCACGTAAGACTTTCTACACATAAACATGGGTAAGTTTTTACCTTACGCTAACCAAAACATTTGATAGAAAATCCAGTGATATTATAATAGGGTCTAGGGTTTTCAAGTAAATAAGAAATAGCTAAAATTGTTACACCAGCATACTAGCCACAAAGTGGGTTATACAATCAAAACCGTAAAGGCACATAGGGATAATGAGTTTCCATCAGTGGTAGGGCTACTGGGGTACCGTCCGTCACAGTACGTGGTCTAGATCACCGTACCGAGGATCTACCCTAAATCCCCTGCAACACAAGGCCGAAACCATCCCTTACGGGATAGTCCCGAATAAGACAACCCGACAGTTGTAGCTAGCAACCGCCTACACAACCGAATAAAAAGGGACTCTAGATAGGGGAAGATCTTATCCTTCTTGAGCATGACTCACTTAGCCTTGCTGCACCTTCCCTGTTTTAGCCATTCTCAGTTGATGAGGCTTGAGGCTACGATTACCTTTATAGAACATGTCTATCTTAGAATGCTCATCGTCCACCTGATGATGTGCTGAAAGCATTCAATACATACAAGTTCGTTTCGGGTTTGAACGAAACCGAAGCCATTATCTCGTTACACTCATTTTAGAATCACCCTCAGAGTTAAGGACAATAACCCTTGCACTCTGAAACTCCATCTCGAATTTGAAAGCACTATCTCCGTTATATTCGTATTGGAATCACCCTCAGAGTTTTAACGACAAATAGTTCTTACACTTTGAGTCTTTAACTTGATCTCCACTTGAATACATGACTTAACGTTTAACTTGGATCGATGTGGTTTTCGGATAATCAAATTTGATACCCGATCCCAGTCTCATCGAAATCCAAACGTATCTTAAAGGCCAAGTTGTTTAAAGAGTTAAACAGTTTAATTCAATTCAATTCTTGAATTCACACAGCATTAACATAGATAAATATCACACATTTATCACTGATATATCCAATATCATCATCACATAATATCACAACATATCACCCAATAGATATCATCCAATTCAGACATTCTACACAAACAATCATCCATAACAGGAATTAGTAATCCATATCATAATTAATTTAATTAACTTAACTTAAATTAATTACTTAAGAATTAATCACTTAATCCCGCTTAGTCAATTATTAACTAATTACAAACCATATAATTGATAAATCACTTCTTAGCTACCTTATTGGTTAATTAATTAATCTCTGACCACGGATTAATTATACTTTAACTATTAATTAATAAACCATAATTATTAATCAATATCTCACAATACAAATTAATTAATCCATCAAATTAATTAATCCATAATTACTCTTATAATTAATTAATTAATCATTAATTAACTAATTAATTATCCCTTAATTATTAATTAATAAACCTTAATTATTAATTAGCAACCTTAATTACAAATTAATTAATCTTTAATCACTAGTTGATTAACCATTTGATTAATATTTAATTAATAGTTAACCCGTCACTAATTAAAAGCTAATCAATCCTTAACTAATCTTCAATTACAGATTAATTATGCTTTAATTATAAATTAATAAAACATAATTATTAATTAATAAACTTAATTACAAATTAAGTACATCTTAATTACTAGTTAAGTAACCTTTAATTACTTAATTGACTATTCTCTAATTACTTAATTAAGCAATCTCTAATCACTTAATTGATTAATTCTTAATTACACTTAATTACTTAATTAATTAATCTCTAATCATTAATCAATAACCTTTAATTATCTAATTAATGATTTTTAATTACAAACTAATTAACTTTTAAATCCTTAATTATTTATTAATTAAATCAATTAATTACTCTTAATTAATTTCTTAATTACTCCTTTATAATTAATTAAATTAATTAATTATACTTAATTTCCTTTCATTAATTTAATTAATTTAAAACCTTAATTATCTTATGATAAAATATTATCTTATAAATTCCTTAATTACCCTTAACATATCTAAACCATTTATCTTTATGATTAACTTTATTTAATTAAACCATTAATTAAGTTTTAAAATAAGATAATTATTTTAACTTAATAAATTAAAGTTATCAAGACATAACTTTCTTAAAATAATGTAAAACATTTATCAAATAATAGTTTTAGAAAAAAAATCAAATTTGAATTTAAAAACTTGCTTTTATATAAACCTTTAAAATTTCATCCCTAACTTAAATTTTAAAATCACTTTAAATTTACTTAGCAAAATTTAAATTTAACAAACTTCAAACTTCTTAATCAAAATGTTAAAGAAAAAATTTATTATATATAAATTAATTTACATAAGAAATTTTTTAAACTAAACTTATTATTATTATTATTTTTAGTTTCAAAAACCTTGTTTTTAAAGCATTTTAAATCTTGCACAGCATACTGCTTCGGGTCAAATCCGAAGGCCACTCGGGTTTTAACATCTTCTTCTAACAATTCAAAACTTAGATTTAAATTTTTAGTTTTAAAAAGCTACAGGCTATCACACACGAATCTACTCGAGTTTACACTCGAGTTATCTACCCCAAATCCCGACCTTACCTTCGAGCAAACCCCAACCCAAAACAACTGACCCCAAAACTCCTCAGTGCACATGCACCATCGCCAGAAGCAACTCCAACCATTGACGCATCCTCCGGCACATCACCCAACGTCACAGCAACCCATCCCGACTACCAGATCCCAAATACAAGCTTCGATCCAAAATTGAGTTTCACAGATGAAACAGGAATCAAAACCACCTTTAGCAAAACCCTTCGACCAACCTATTCCGACTACTAGAGGTCGAGAGACTCTGGCCGCACCCTACCAATACACCATGCCACCATTTCCCCGAGTCTTATGCAACTCGAACCATCAGAGGCTCCAGGGTAAGCAAGTTTCCGACCGCTATAAAATCTAGGGTTTAAAACCCAATTTGACCGCCGCCGACACCATAGTGATCTAGGACTCTACCTGATATTTTTGCCTGAACCACCAGTCCCTCCTCCACCTCCAGTGATGATCTCGATCACCAAAGATTCCCTAGTCCCCAAGAAAACCCAAAAATCCAACTTCTGGTCATCCCCAAAATGCACCTTCACCACAATGCTAAAAATTTTGATTTTTGTTTTGAAAATCCTAACTCTTAAAGTGGATTCAAGTTATAATCTTGAAATAGTAAATTAAGGTGATTAATTTTATCATGTTTAAAAGAATTTCTACTAAATTCTCATTTCCCAGGTAAGCTGCTAAATACTTTTACTTAAAAAATTTTAAAATCAAATCTATGTCTAAATAAATCTCTATTGTTTAAAAACCAAACCCTATAGGAAATCAGAGGAGGAGAGAAATGAATTTTTGGTTTAAACTTAATAATCTTGTGACAAGAACAGGGAAGAACAAAATGACTTTGACATGCACCTCTGAACACAATCATATAAATACACATACTGCACTTATATATACATATACATGCAGAGCATCATCATCATAGAATTTCACAAGCAATAATTATTTACCTACTTAAACTTTTAATTAAGATGTTTGCTCACCTTTAGAAAATGCAGAGGCTTGAAACTAGATTGAAAACTGAATTGTTTTGAAAGTTTGTTTTACTGGAACCTTGAATTGCTTAGATTTCCTTTGAAACTGAAATGCTTGAAAAACTAGAAACTTGCTAAGGTGATTTAGATTGAAGCTTGTTTGTTTATGATTCAAGATTTTGATAATTTGTTTGATTCCAAATTTCAATTTTGAAAATGTTCTAGGCTTTGATAAAAGAGGTTTACAGGCTTATAGTTTGAGGAGGTTACAGGCTTTTAATTATTGAGTTTGTTTTGATTAACCCTAGGTTTGAAGAAATATCTAGTTACAGAGTTGTTTATGAGGAAATGCTTCAGGTTGTTCTGGTTTTAGAAATAAATTTTAGGCTTGAGAAAAAGGGTTACATGGTTTTGATTCATTTTTAGTTTAGATTAATAGATTTGGAAAATGTTTTCAGGTTTGATTTGAGGAAGTGATTATTGGTCTGGCCATTTATTTCTTACTAGCTTTTGAAAAGAGAAGATAAGAAAAGAATGAAGATAGAAAATATAAGTTTTATATGATGTAATTTATGGTTTATCAAAATTAAAGAAAATGGAAAACGAATTATGACACTTGTTAAATTTGTTTACATTTGTTCAATTTCATCTTTAATTAAACTACACATGTACTTTACATAATTAAGAAGCTAACATTTGTCATTACTTATTTTTAAATTACTTTTAAAAGATTTAAAAGCTTTTATTATTAATTTTCCTAATAAATAAATGTTGTTACTAAGTTATAATGCTTTTCTTAATTTAAGATAAATAAAACCTTTAAAAAAATGGAATATAAACCAATTATAATTTGAATAAAATCATATATAATATATTTCATCCATTTTAAATGTTAATTTAAAAGCTTTTGTATTTATTTACTATTAAATAAATATCTTAAAAATAAAATTCTTTAAGGAAGATAATATAAAACAAATTTATTTTTAATAAAAACTTTATTCATATATTCTTTTATATCCAAAATAATTTCAAGATATATATATATATATATATATATATATTCTTTTTAAATTTCAAATTTAAATCCAAATTTCAAATTCAATTTGAAATTTCAATTTAAAATTAACTTAAAAATATATCTATATTAATTTAAACAAACACATTATTAAATTTTTGAAAATAATAGTTCTATCTTTAAAATTAACTTACATACACACACACACACACATTTAAACAACTTTTATTAAATTGAAAATGATAAGTCTATTTAAAATAAAATTTATAAAATAACACAAATTGAATTTGTAAATAATTATTCCATTTAAAAATATATTTATAATTATATTTAAAAACATCATATTATTATTATTTTTATTATTTATTTTTGAAAATAACAATTTTATCAATTTTAAATAATTTAATTAAGAGATTATCACATTTTAAATTCCTTGAAATTCTAGGATATCACATTCCTCCCCTCTTAAAAGAATTTCGTCCCCGAAATTTAAAATAAAGAAAATCCAAAATCTTTTATTCATTTTAACCATTCAAGCATACCGATCGGCCAAACACTATCAACCAAACAACAATTCACCCAAACAAACAGTTTATTCAAACAAACAATTCGTTCAAACAAACAGCTCTAGATATCCGGACACAGATCCAGATAAGCCTTCCTAAAACCATTCAGAGTTTCCCAAGACAAACTATGAAATCCTAACTCCACAACAAGAGATAGATCGTTCATGTATTTCCTCAGGCGAGATACGTGAAAAACATTGTGAATTCCAGCCATCCAAACTGGCAATTCAATCCTATAGACCATAACACTAATCTTCTCCTAATAGGCTCCACCTTCGCAAATGTCTCACTGATCAAAACTGGACAAAGAACCAAACGATCTCCCGACTCTACTCAACAGAATAGGAATCTACAAGGTCTTCCAAACAAAGCTTGATAGGGTGCCATCTAGATACTCGCCTGATGACTATACGAGAATTCCATTCAATGCAGATGGTCCTCCCAACATCCATAAAAATCCAAACACAAACCCTCAGCACATCCTTAAAAGTTCTATTCAGCCTTTCCGTCTGACCGTCGATCTAGGGATGATAGGCTGAACTCAAACTCAGTCTCGAACCCAAAGCTAATCACAAAGCCTCCCAAAACTTTGCTGGAGAAGATAGGATCACGGTTGCTAACAATGCTGACTGGAACACCAAGCAGTCGGACAAACTCTTTCAAGAAAAATTCAGCCAAAGATGCTGCAATACGGATTGCCTTAACCAGAATAAAATGGGCGTTCTTGGTCAACCGGTCTTCAATCACCCATATTCCTTCATTTCCCTCTTTGGTCCTTGGCAAACCGTCGACAAAATCCAAAGAATCATTTCCTACTTCCACTTTGGAACTTCCAAAGGCTGCAACAAACCCGTGGTCTTCTATAGATTTCCTTTACCTACTGACAGATCGCACATCCATAGACGAAAGCAGCTACATCCTTCTTCGTGCTCGGCCACCAGAAGATTCTCTTTATATCCATATACATCTCGAAATCCCTGGGTGGACACTCAGCCTGGAGCGATGCTTCTCCGATAGAACTTCTTGCCTCAAATCCTAGAAATTCGAAACACAAATCCTTCCGATGAGCCTCAATGTTCTTTGGCCATCAATCTCCAAACTAGAATACTGAACCTTCTCGACTCAATCCATCCATCTCAGGCACACACGAACGTCCGTGTAGACCTCAGCTTACTCTTGCCATCAAGAATAGCTAGAACATGCACACTGGTAAGCCTTGCCTTCTAATCCGAGAAAATCTCTCCATAATCGGGTCCACTTAAACTTCCTGTAGAACTCTGCTAAACCAGAAAACTGCGGTTGCTTCCACTCCTGAATAGTAGCTACCTGGACTGGATCTACATAAATACCATCACCAAACAAAATGCTTCCTCAAATCCTCTAACACTAACTCCAAATGCCTCATGCTCTCCTCTTCAGACTTTGAGTAGACAAGAAAAAAACATTGATGAACATAAGGATGAACTTATATCACGAAAAACAAAATCTCAAAAGACTCATCCACCTAGGCCACAAAGACAACAGCTGAATCCTAACTGGGAAAACTAGGATGGATCGAACCTTACTCTAAGAAATCTTGGGTCGGCTACACCAACTCTTCTCTCTCCTTTGGCGCCATCCTTCCACTAGGCTGAACAACAGGTACAGCTTCCGGAACCAAAGGTGATCCAAAACTCTATCTCTAGATGAGGACAAACCTTACACTTCTTCAAAAACATTCGGAAAATCTCCGACCACCTTGATGGACTCTACTCCTTCTGGAGATGCCTCGAATCCGTGCAAAAGATTGCTCAAAAGAACTCCAGTATCATCGCAAGTCACTTTTGCGATTTTTCCCTACTCAGTCTCCAAAGATACAATCCTTGCTTCGCACATCAAAAACAGCCTTATACTTAACCAATCAATCCATATCCAGAACAAGATCAAACCCTCTGAAATCCAATACAAAAGGGTCACTAGAAAAACTATGGGGGAGATAAGAAAATCTTAAACCTCTATAGATCTTATCTAACTTGGTTACTCCGCCTATAGGATTAGATACAAAGATAGGACGGTCAACTAAACAAAGAGAGAGATGGAACTTTTCTAGTACTCATGTGGGAAATCCGAACAGATAACCAACAAATTTAGTTAGGTATATCGTTATATAAAAATAGGCACTATTCCAAAGCTAGGTATTATCTCAACCTATGCTCTGATACCAAGTGTAACGACCCATCTTTCTCTCCATAGAAAGACGAATCATTAATAAGAAAGAAAGAGATAGAAATATAATAGATAGAAGAAAGAACTCAATAATATCAGAATATTACAGCGGAAACGAAAAAAAATATAATATATCACATAGATATTACATAGTCATTAACATATCAGAGTTACATAGCTTATATAACACAAAATAGACAGTCATAAAAGTAATTTACATAAGAAAGTTTTTAAACTAAACTTATTATTATTATTTTTTAATTTCAAAAACCTTGTTTTTAAAACTTTTGAAATCTTGCACAACACACTGCTTCGGGTCAAACCCAAAGGCCACTCGGGCCTAGCCCCGAGATAATATCTTCTTCCATTAATTCAAAACTTAGATTTAAATTTTTAGTTTTAAAAACCTACAGGCTATCACACGAATCTACTCGAGTTTACACTTGCGTCATCTACCCTAAATCTCGACCTTACCTTCGAGCAAACCCCAACCCAAAACAACTAACACCAAAGCTCCTCCATGCACATGCACCGTCGCTAGAAGCTACTTCGACCATCGAGGCACCCTCCGGCACATCACCCAACATCGCAGCAACCCACCCGACCACTAGATCCCAAATACAAGCTTCGATCCATAATCGAGTTTCACAGATGAAACAAGAATCAAAACCACCTTCAGCAAAACCCTTCGACCAACCTATTCCGACCACCAGAGGTCGAGAGACTCTGGCCATACCCTACCGACACACCATGCCATCATTTCCCAAAGTCATATGCAACTCGAATCATCAGAGGCTCCGGGGTAAGCATGTTTCCGACCACTATAAAATCTAGGGTTTAAAACCCAATTTGACCGCCGCCGATGCCACAGTGAGCTAGGACTCCACCTGATATTTTTTTTTTGAACCACCAGTCCCTCCTCCACCTCCAGTGATGTTCCCGACCACCCAAGATTCCCTAGCCACCATAAAAACCCAAAACTCCAACTTCTGGTCATCCCCAAAATGCACCTTCACCACAATGCTAAAAATTTTGATTTTTGTTTTAAAAATTCTAACTCTTAAAGTGGATTCAAGTTATAATCTTGAAACAGTAAATTAAGGTGATTGATTTTATCATGTTTAAAAGAATTTCTACTAAATTCCCATTTCCTAGATAAACTGCTAAATATTTTTACTTAAATTTATTTTTAAAATCAAATCTATGTCTAAACAAATCTCTATTGTTTAAAAACCAAACCCTATAGGAAATCAGAGGAGGTGAGAAATGAATTTTTGGTTTAAACTTAATAATCTTGTAACAAGAATAGGGAAGAACAAAATGACTCTGACATGCACCTCTGAACACAACCATATAAATACAGATACTGCACTTATATATACATATACATGCAGAGCATCATCATCGTAGAATTTCACAAGCAACAATTATTTGCCTATGTAAACTTTTAATTAAGAAGTTTACTCACCTTTAGAAAATGCAGAGGCTTGAAAGTAGATTGAAAACTGAATTGTTTTGGAAACTTGTTTTACTGGAACCTTGAATTGCTTAGATTTCCTTTGAAACAGAAATTCTTGAAAAACTGGAAACTTGCTTAGTTGATTCAGATTAAAGCTTGTTTGTTGATGATTCAAGATTTTGATAATTTGTTTGATTCCATGTTGCAGTTTTAAAATGTTCCATGCTTTGATCAAAGAAGTTTACAAGCTTATAGTTTGAGGAGGTTACAGGCTTTTAAATCTTGAGTTTGTTTTGATAAACCCCAGGTTTGAAGAAATATCTGGTTACAGAGTTATTTTTGAGGAAATGCTTCAGGTTTTTCTGGTTTTAGAAATAAATTTTAGGCTTAAGAAAGAGGGTTATAGGGTTTTGATTCATTTCTGGTTTAGATTAGTAGATTTAGAAAATGTTTTTAGGTTTGATTTGAGGAAGTGATTATAGGTCTGGCCATTCATTTCTTGCTAGATTTTGAAAAGAGAAGATAAGAAAAGAATGAAGATAGAAAATGTAAATTTTATATGATGTAATTTATGGTTTATCAAAATTAAAGAAAATGGACAACAAATTATGACACTTGTTAAATTTGTTTACATTTGTCCAGTTTCTTCTTTAATTAAACTACACATGTACTTTACATAATTAAGAAGCTAACATTTGTCATTACTTATTTTTAAATTATTTTAAAAGATTTAAAAGCTTTATTATTAATTTTCCTAATAAATATGTGCTTTTATTAATTCATAATGATTTTCTTAATTTTAGATAAATAAAACCTTTAAAAAAATAGAATTTGAACCAATTATAATTTGAATAAAATCATATATAATATATTTAATCCGTTTTAAATGTTAACTTAAAATCTTTCGTATTTATTTACTATTAAATAAATATATTAAGAGTAAAATTCTTTAAGGAAGATAAAATAAAACAAATTTATTTTTAATAAAAACTTTATTCATATATTCTTTTATATCCAAAATAATTTCAAGATATATATATTCTTTTTAAATTTCAAATTTAAATCCAAATTTCAAATTCAAATTCAATTTAAAGCTTCAATTTAAAATTAACTCAAATATATCTATATTAATTTAAACAAACACATTATTAAATTTTTGAAAATAATAGTTCTATCTTTAAAATTAACTTAAATAAACACACACACACACACATTTGAACACCTTTTATTAAATTGAAAATGATAAGTCAATTTAAAATCAAATTTATAAAATAACACAAATTAAATTTGTAAATAATTATTCCATTCAAAAATCTATTTATAATATATTTAAAAACATCATATTATTATTGTTATTGTTATTTATGTTTGAAAATAACAATTTTATCAATTTAAATAATTTACTTAAGAGATTATCACATTTTAAATTCCTTGAAATTCCGGGATATCACATATAGGTCCCAATGGAGATGTGGATTGTCCCTTGCTTCAGATCAGTGGCAACCACCATGGAATTTATTGAAGCCTGAACTGATTCCTAGATGACCCCACTATTGAAGTACCTCACGAGCGATGAATTCTCACTAACAGGAAAGAGGTATGGAAAGTCTTGTACTATACACCCTGTTATACCAACATAGATGGAAAGCTCTATTTATGGGGGTATTCAACTCCCCTTTAGTGCTATGTGATATATAAGGAAGCTAACCACATATTGGAGTAGTTGCACGAAGGCTTCTGAGGAGATCATGCTAAAGTGCAAAGCCTAGGAAAGAAAGTTTCTCACCAATGCTATTACTAGTTTATGTTAAGAAGTGCGATCGGTGTCAACGGTTTGCCAAAATACTAAGAGCATCCTTAAATCTCGTAACTTCAATGAGATCACCATGGTCATTTAAAACTTGGGGATTGATCTGATTGGCAAGCTCCTAAATGCCAAAGGTGGGTATAACCATGAATAGTTTCCATTGACTACTTTACAAAGTGGGTTGAGGCGAAGCCCCTCAATGGGGTCACCGCTCCCAAGATCCTCAACTTTGTAGTTAATAATATCGTCTACTGATTTGAACTCCCGGAGAAAATCATCTCTTACAATGGAACATAGTTTGAGAGTAGGCAATTCCAAGGGTTCTGTGAGTGGAATGAGATAGAAAATTGCTTCTTCTTAGTTGCCCAACCACAAATAAATAGGCAGATTGAGGCCATGAACAAGATCATTAAGGTGACGTGGAAGAAGTGCCTCACAAAAGCTAGAGGATACTGGCTCGAAGACCTACCACTTGTGTTTTGATCATACCGCACCTCAAGCTGCAGATCAACCACGCATTACCTATTCTTTTTAGCTTACAATATAACATTATACTGCTTATCAAGGTCGATATACAATGTCCAAGGTGCCTCACTTACAACTCCATGCAAAATAAAGAGTTATTCAAACTTGGGCTCGATGGATTAGAAGCAAGAAGAGTGAAGGCAGAACTCTACACTTATGCATACAAAAGAAAACGAGCCAAACACTATAATACAAAGGTGAAGCTCCATTAATTCAAGGTCAGAGACTTAGTACTATGTCAGGTCTTTACAGGCACTAAAAACCCAACGAATGGAGTATTAGGGTTGAACTAGAAATCCCCATATGTGATCTGCACCGCACTTATCAATGCTGCCTATCGCTTTTACATCCTAATGATACCCACATATCTCGCACTTGAAATTCAGAGCACCTTTAGGCATATTATGTATGAAGTTTTGTAAGTTGTAATTATATGCTTAGAAAATTTTAACCGCAATTATAAAGCTATAGGATTTTTTTTGTGAAGGAAAAAGAATTTTTTTTTTTATAAACATTCTAGGTATGAAATATAAATGGAGTGTTCCCAAACTTTTTCCATCTTAGCATCAGCAAGGCTATCCGGTAGGGACGAGCCAATGCTCTTTTCACTATCAAGGAATGCAAAAACCAACATTTCCGGAGAGGATGGGCCAAAAAGGCTATGACAACCCGCACTTCCTAACATGCTGATCCAAAGCCTAGTGTGACTTTCGAACTCATGCCATGCAAATAAATGCGAATCATCAGGGTTTAAACATTTCAAATCTCAAAGACTAATACTAGCAGATGTAATCTAAGATATACTGCACTTTCAAATCTCACAGCGAAAGGAAATAAACATGTATATGTCAAAAAACATGATCCCAGAAAATATCAAGTTATAGTCTCAGAAAAATATTAGTACATGATCAAATACAGAGTACATAATAAAACATCCCTCGATGTCTGATGCAAGAAGCAAAATGTACTGATAAGCTAGAATAATACATGGAGAGTAAAATAGGATAAAAGTAGACTCTGAATATAAGCTCGGCTCTCCAAGTATTTAGAAAATGCCAGTGACTTTCTGCTCTGTCCACCTATAGGGGGAAAGTAGAAGGAAAAAGAACGGGTTAGACGTAAAGTATGGGGAATAGGTATAAGTTTAACATGATGATCATATGCAGTTACTTTAATACTACTATAAATGATATAAGGTATGATACAAGTGTCTGTGAATTCCTAAGGTCTGTTACATTAGGGTTCTTACCTAGTACATTCCTACTTCATAAATTGTATAGGCTAATTCCATGCATCTAACTAAGGATCAAATTTCATATCTAATGATCGGTCATTGCACCAAGAGCTACTCGATGCATAAGATACTGCCCTCTTGGCTACTAACTACAAAAGAAACCACCACTAGGCTAGTATGGATATAAATTTCCACTTCCATCATTTTGTCATCGCCACTAGGCTACTAGGAACATTCTCTCTTGCTATGCCTGGGGAGAAAGAACTGACATGCCGACTTATCGCAAGGTCTCAATGTTTACATTCGCTTCCACTTCTCGATCGTAGCGTTGGCCTCTTATTGCATGCTCTGTGTCCTCCTCTCTAATTGTATCATGTTCATTAGAAATTCGTAAATACTAAGACCTCCCATTGTGTCGGACCCACTCCATCAGGAATTCACGCCAGCTGCACGCCCACCGTTAGAACCTCCTTTTAGTATCAGTCGTGAAAATACATCACCTCAAATTGATTACTATCCTAAATTTGGTAAACAACATTTACCCAACACTGCCACAACCTAGCATCCATTCATAGAGATCTAACTTCCCTACAAGTCGTAACACACATCTAATTCCCCTTAAATAGAGCCACGACAATTCACTTTTATATAATTTTTATTTATAATTTTGAGCTTTAAGCCACAATTCAGGTTTCCAGGTTTTGACGCGAATGGTCGACCGTATATACCCTTCGGTCGACCACTACCGTTTGATTGTTAGGTTTACCAGCTCAATTGTTGACAAACAATTTTTAAGGATTCTCGTAGTTTCTATTATCAATTGTTTATGCGTTTAAATCAGATCGCTAACCGTGATTTGTGAACCTAAATTTTAGTCTAATCAATAATTTGCAATTGGGTTTAGGGTTTGTTGATCTTGGAGTTTCCACTTTCAAGAGAAAAGGTGTATATGCATAATTCCAATTAACAGTTAATTGATAATTTAAAACTAGGGTTAAGATCAAAACTTAGATTTTAACATATTAGCATATTCAACTTAGGGTTGCTAACATCCTAATTACGATAGTTTACATCAACTACAATGAACAACTTATTAAATTTATGCCCACTCATCTCTATCCTAAGCTCTTATTAATGCTTGCATCCGAGAATTTGGCTCCCAATGTAGAGACCCGACTTTCTATCACCAGAAAGACGCATCACTATTTAAGAAAGAAAGGGATAGAGGAAGAAAAGAAAGAGAAGAAAGAACAACAACACATCAGAATCTCACAGTGGAACGAATGAAATATAATATATAACATATATATAGTATCATATACATCAGAGTACACAACTATACATCTCAATTTAGACAGTTATAACATTTCTGTCTAATTTATAATACAAGAACAGCCATACAGAATATCATCACAGCGGAAACTCTATCTATATATCTACATGTTGAAGCCTCCTGCTCCAAAGCTCCTCCAAAATTCGTCAAGAATAACCTGAATCACTTGACTACCCATACAAAATATAAGCACCCAAGAGTTTAATAAAACAGAAAATAAACACTCGGGTCAGACAGGGGTCTGATGTGAGTAAACGGTTTAGAATTGCTTAACTTTAGAAAATCCTTTGAAAAGAAAGGGTATCACGTAAGACTACCCACACATACATGGAAAAAATTTACCTTACGCTAACCAAAACGTTTGATAGGAAATCCAGTGATAGTATAATAGTGTCTAGGGTTTTCAAGTAAATAAGAAATAGCCGAAATTGTTACATCTATTAAATTCCAGCTACTAGCCACAAAAGTGGGTAATACAAACAAAACCCTAGGGTCTCGTAGGAAGAATGGGTTTCCAACAATGGCAGGGCTACCGCCCGTCACAGTACGTGACCTAGATCACCGTACCGAGGAGCCACCCTAACTCCCCTACAACACAAGTCTGGAACCATTCCTTACTGAACAGTCCCGAACAAGACAACCCCGCAGTTGGCTGCAGATCCAACTGCCCACACAGCCGGAATAAAAAGGGACATCTAGACAGGGGTAAATCTCGTCCTACTTGGGCATGACCCACTTAACCTTGCTGCACCTCTTCTGTTTTAGCCATTCCCGGTTGATGAGGCTTGAGGCCGCGATTACCTTTATAGGACACATTTATCTTAGAATGCTCATCGTCCACCCGACGATGTTCTAAAAGCATTCAATCCATACAAGTCTGTTCCGGGTTCGAACGGAATCGAAGGCACTATCTCGTTACACTCATTTTGGAATCACCCTCAGAGTTAATGACAATAGCCCTTGCACTCTGAATCTTCATCTCGAATCTGAAAGTACTACCTTCGTTAAACTCATTCTGGAATCACCCTCGGAGTTATAACGATACGTAGTTCTTACACTTCGAGTCTTCACTTCACTTCACTTGGATTTACGACCTAACGTTAATTTGGATCGATGTGGTTTTCGGATATAAAACCCGATCCCGGTCTCACTGAATCCAAAACGCCATTTTTATTTCCAAGTTGTACTTAAGGGTTTAAACAGTAGATATTCAGAATATCACCTACAATAAATGGATGATTTATAACACACAGATAGATAATCCACTATTATCTAATTCATCCACACATATCACAAAGCAGCATATATATCACATCTCAGATATATCACATTCATACCATTAAATATCAACCAATGACATACAATATCATCCAATATCATTAACTCATCCAATGATATTTATCATCCAATCATTAATCATCCATAAACAAGTTTGGACTACTCTTAATTAATTTAATTAATTCATAATTAAATTAATTTCTTACTTAATCACTTGGATTATCTTCAATTCAACTTACTATTCATTAATTAATTACAAATTAATTAACTAAACATCACTTAATTATCCACTTTAATTAATCCCCCTTGATTATTTATTACTTAATTACTTTAAGTAATTATTCCTTAATTACAATTTTAATTAATCATCTTGATTAATTACTTCTTAATTATACCAAGTAATTATCTCCTAATTACCCTTTAAATTAATCATCCTTGGTTAATTATTCTTTAATTATTCTGATAATTATTTCTTAATTATCCTTTATAATTAATCACACCTAATTAATCACTTTTTAATTAATCACACTTGATTAATTACTTTTAATTAATCACATTTGATTAATTACTTTTAAATTAATCACACTTGATTAATTACTTTTAATTAATCATATTTGATTATTTACTTTTTAATTACATTTAGTAATTAAAACTAAATTATAGATTAATTATCCTTTAATTATTAATTAATAATTAATTATTTATTTCCATTAATTAATGATTATTTCCATTAAGTAAATTTCTGCTTAATTAATTACTTTAACAAGTAATCAACCACATTATTAAATTCTCTTAATCCTTTTATTAGTTAATTAATTAATCTTCAATTAATAAATAAATTTAACCTTTAATTAATAACACTAAGTGATTAACCCTTTAATCACTTTCACCTAATTACTTTCATAAAGTAATTAACCTCTAATTACTTTGTTAAATAATTACTCTTTACTTAATTACCTCCAGTAATCAATTACTTAATTACTTCACCAAGTAATTTAACTAAATTAAATGATAAGTGATTATCTTTAATTAATCACTAATTAATCACTCAATTAATTATTTAACCAATCATTTAAGTTTAATTGAAAAAAATCTTTAACTTACTATATTAAAAAGATCCTTAATTAAGAAAATCATTATCTTAATTAGATTATTTATATTAACCAATAGCACTTTATTTATTAATATTAATTGAATTATCTTAATTATTTTCATACATTTGTTTATCTTTAAATTAACCAAACTCTAAATTACTTAAGATAATCTTTATTATAATTGATTACTAAATCGTAATCATTAAACCTTATTTAAAATAAAATATAGTAGAAATCAATTATAATTAAAATAATTCAAATTAACTTTTAAATCTTTAAAACTTTCCAAAGTTATTTAATAAAATTTAATACAAACCTTATTATTAAAAAAACACTTTTTTTTTAAACTTTATACTTCAATACAATAAATTTGTTCAAAACTTAACTTTGAAACAAATTTAGTTTTATAAGTAAAACTTGTTTAGCTTTTGTTATTAAACTTGAATTATTTACAAAAAAGTAATTTTTCTTTGTTCAAAACTTTTTAAACTTTTGTTGTACAAAACTAAAACCTGCTCAACAAAAACCCAAGCAATCCACTACAATTTCCCGATGCAAACACGACCCATCCCTCCTTCTTCCTTCTTCGAGTAAAACTCGAACAAACCTAGAGCCACTAAACCCTAACCCATAACCAAACACGCAACCGTGCACGACGCCCCTGGCTGCCGACGATCTCCACTCCGGTCTCCGATATGTCGCACTCGACTATGGCAACATCACTCAAAACCTATAAATCCAGCTACGATCGAGAATCAAAATTCACCCTTAACCTCAAACTCCATGAACCACATCATCAGGAAATCAAACGCTGCCGACGACCCATTACTCGAGACGCCGCGCCATCCTCCCCTAAGCCACATCACGACCTCCTGAACCCACGGCAATAAACGCAATCGCCTCCGGTTGCGCCTCGTCGCCGCGAAACCCGATTGAAGTACGATGTCAAACTCACGGTAAAAACCCTAACTCGATCAATACTGGCCAACACGATCAGTAATAAATCACCAAAGTATTTTTCTGATGAACTCCTACATCCCCTCGACCTTCATGCTCAACCGCAACACTCAGTTCGCCGTCGTTCGCCGCAAATTGGTCGAATTGCCTAAAACAGACAAACCAAGAATTCACACTAATTACTAAACTATAAATCATGATACAACCCTTAAAATTCATGATTTCCTATTTGTAATTCAGCTATGAAATCGAAACTTAAAATTGAAATCATAAAAAAAATTGACCCGAATTAATCTTTACTGTAAATTTAAAATTTCTGAACAAAAGATTCATTTTAATAACCTATAATTATTTTTAGATGAAAGATTACATGATTACAAACAACTTCTATTTACAAATCATAAGCAAATTCGAATTCAACATGGAGGTATTGATTTTATTATGAAAATGAATCCTGTTATTATCACACAGAGTATAAGTTCTAACAACACAGGCATTTCAAAATTCATCATTCAAACATGCATCCAATATAATTCAAATATTTCAGATAACATCATGTTATTCATTCATAAGAACAAGTTGAAACCAAGTTTAAAACTGTTTTTAAAAAAAATCATTTACTCACCTTATTAAAGCAGAACAGAGAACAAATGTGATATTTCCAGGCTTGAGATTTCCCTGCATGTTGAATTTAACCTAGCTGCTGTTGAAATTTACATCTAGCTGTTTATTAAACTTGCTTGCCTCTGATTTCTTGATTCCAGATTTATTTCTTCCTTTTGTTTTCAGATTTTATTTTTTCCAGGTTTCTTTTTTTGATTTTTGATTTCCTGTTCTTTTTTTCTTCAGATTTTACTTCTTTCTTTTTTTGATCTTTGTTTTTGTACTCCTTTTGTTGAAGAGAAGAAAGAATTTTTTAGCTAAAGATTAAAAATCTTCTTTTTATTTTACAATTTAATTTTAAATTACCAAAGAGCATTGACGCTTGTCCTTTTCATGTTTTAATTAACTTACACATATGCTAAAATTCTTACAAACGCCTCTATATACATTAAAAAGTTTACAATTGTTTTAATGTTTAATTAATGTTTTACAAGTGTTTTTAATGTTTTATTAATGATTTATGTTACTTTCCTTTTTATAATTTATTTAAGTTATGTATGTAATTATGTAATATTTATATGATTATAAAATGTTTTTATCTTATATAAATAAGCTTTTAGATTTTAATAAATATTCAAAAGTTAATTCATGAAAACATTTGTTTATAAATAACTTATGCTTTTGATCTAATAATTATAACATATGTTTAAATGCTTGAGAATTTTAATTTAACTCTACATTTATTTTCACAAACCAATTTTGCCTTATGTTTGAATTTTAAAATGAAAAGAAAATGAACTTCTAATTTAATTCTTATTTAAAACTCAAATTTAAAATATGTATATCTATATTAAATAAGAAATTATCTTTATTATAAAAATTTAAATCTCAAATATCATTTTTAAAAGTATTAAATCAAATTTAAATTTTCCAAATTACAAATTATATATATATATATATATATATTAAAGTTTGAAAACACTTTATTAAATTCAAAACAATAATTTTTCCCATTTCTAATATATATAAAAATATATACATTTCATATGGAAAACATTTTAAATCATTAGTTTTGGATATTATTATATTAAATTTTGAAACACAAATCCAAACCACAATGTCTACTCATATATATTACAATTTGAATATATAGCTTTTATTACTTTAAAGACTTCCTATATATAATATATACCTATATATATACATTATAAATAGAAAACATTTTGATTAGCTTTTGAAAAATAAATCTTACCAATTTTAAATTACTAAAATAAATATTTCCAAATCAAAATATTTTTAGTTTTCAAAAGAATTATACTTGACAATTTTATGTTGTTAAGAAAAATGTTAATAAATATTATCAAATTAAATATTATTAGCTTTTAAAAGAATTTTAACTTGTCAATTTAATTATTAACAAAGATTATTAAATTGATATTGCTCAAAATTCCGGGTCGTCGCACCCAAATTGAGAGCCCATTCTTAGACTGCCTTGATTTGCCTTTGTGTGCTTGCTTTAATTTGTAAGATGGAATAGATTTGATTTTTAGAATTTTAGATTAGGGTTGAGAGAAATTTTGGCAGATTTTGGTTACTATAAGTTTTTAATGGAGAATTAGAGTTTCATCAGCTTAGTACTTATAGCGGTAGGGTTTTAGTTTGGATCATTAGATTAGCTTAAGTGAATATTCATGGCGTTAGGTTCACACATCGTGCACTTCATCCCTATGCAAATCATCTCGTCCATTTATCATCGTCTTAGAAAATCGATAACCCACTATTTTACTTGCATGCAGGTCGACCTACCCCTTACCAGATCGACCGCTACCGGTCGATCTTGAAACCTTGGGTTGATCAGTTTTTTATTTTTTTTATTTTTAGTTTTTCATTCTTAATTCATTCTAGTGCACATAACTCCTCCATACTAACTTGGATTATATAGTGTTATATATGATAATCAACTAGAAAATCACTACGAACACAACGATGCAAGTTTCGTAGCAAATTTATAAACATATGAAAAATTTCCTTTAATTCCTTTTTTATCTTAATTTAGTTTCCCTATTAAATTCCCATTTAAATCTTTATTAAATACTTGTTAAAATTTAGGAGGTTTATAGAAGCCCTCCTTTGCAATTGAGGAAAACCAAAACTTATCCATGAAGATGCATGAGCCACATAACTCTCCCTTTTATGTCGAAGGAATCCATGAACTGAACATCGTGGTCCTTATTCGTTCGCCCTTGATGTTACCCATCCATCCAACAGGGCGTGGCACTTATGACAACGCAGCATAGTTATCCATATCGTAACCTCGAACCAAGCACCTGTAGTGTTGTTCCATAAGGATGCGCAAGCCACTATATGCTCCCTTCAATGCTAAAGGCATCGACGAATGGATGGCTAGGTCTCTCATGTCAAGGTCCCAATTTGTTTGCCCATGATATTGCTCGTTGCTTCAATGGGGCAAGGAACTTGTGACAAGATAGCATGGTTACTTACATCGTAAACCTAAACCCAACAGCCATATTACTGCTCCATGAGGATGCACGAGCCACTTAAAGCTCCCTTCCATGTCGGGGACATTGACAAAACGATGATGAGACCACTCATGATGTGGTCTTGATTCATTCACCTATGATGTTTCCCATCCCTCCAGTGGAGCGGGGCACTAGTGCCAAGTAGGCAGGGTTGCCCGCATCATAACCCTGAACATAACACCCACAACATTGCTCCATAAGGATGCACGATCCACTCAACGCTCCCTTCCATGATAGAGGCATCGACAAACTAATTGCAAGACCACCCATGCCCTTGTCCTCACTTGTTTACCCATAATGTTGCCCATCCCTAAACAGAATGGGCATTGGTGTTAATGCAACGTGGTTAACCAAGATATATCTTCGAATCTTGCATCTATAGTGTTGGCCAAATTGAACACCTCGAGCAACCTAATCAAACAAAATATAACCCCTTAATGACCCGTTAATGCAACAAAGGTGGCTCAACCTAAGCAACATGCGGCCACTTGATGAAGCTGAGTCGCTAGCTCGCTTCTGCTATGCAAAGATGGGGATAGGCAGCCTCAGTAGAAGATATGTTTATTTGATGCACTATTACTTTGTTCCCTTGTTTTCTTATTTGTTACATTTTGCATAAATTGCCAGGTCTACGTGTTTATTTAATAGAGTCGAGGATCATATGAACCACTTGGCATAGAGCAAGTAAAAGTCACATTAACTAAACATGGGAGATAGATAAATATATGGGTGCAAATAGAAGAGTAAGAGGAAATCATGGAATATAACACACAAGTCTAATTCAACACTTTCATCATAAAAGAAAATTCAGCGTATCAAAGGCAAATGGAGCCATTTCATTACACACGTCATTTAAACAATGAGCCTTGCTTGGACAGTAAAAAAGATATAAAAATATTGATTACTGGCCCATGGTTCATAAAGGTGGAATGTAACGATCCCGATTTTAAATCAAATTTAAATTGATAATTAAAATAAAATTTTGGATTAAATTGTCGTTTAATTTGAATTTTTTTCCAAAATAAATATTTTAAATAATATATTGAATTTGGAAACTCTAAAATTTAATACTTATAGGAAATTTTTGTTTTATATTTATAATATGATGATTTGAAAATTTTATTATCAAATTGACATAAATAAATTAACAAAAGCTATTTAAGGAGTTAAAATCAAATTATATATTTATTTATTAATGTTTGATATATTTTAAACTACATTCTTTAAAGTTATAAATATAAATATATATATATATATATATATATATTAGATTTGATAAAAAGATTTAGAACACATTTTCTTTGAAATAAATAAATAAGGTTTGTATATTTTTGAATTTAAAATGTAAATAACATTTACATATGTTAAGATATAAAAATATAAATGCACAGGGGTTTAAAACTAAATTTTAAACTAATTAAACTAACGGATTAAACTATAAATTATAAATTAATTTGGATAAAGGTTTTAACATACAAATCTTTTGAGATTAAATAAGATTTGATAAAAGATTTAAATAACTTTTCTTTTATATATTGGAAATAAATATAGTTAATAAATGAATATAAGGCTTTGATATGAATATATACATTTTGAAAATATAAGATCTAAATATAAAAATAAGAATTAAATAAAATTTAAGTAAAGGACTTGAACATAATTTATAAATTAATTT
This sequence comes from Allium cepa, assembly GCA_030765085.1. Taxonomy (NCBI): domain Eukaryota; kingdom Viridiplantae; phylum Streptophyta; class Magnoliopsida; order Asparagales; family Amaryllidaceae; genus Allium; species Allium cepa. Next base: position 931,483,175 of record CM060932.1, read on the forward strand.
AAAACAAGGATTTAGACATAGAATAGCTTATATTTTACAAGTGTAAAAGGATTTATGTCATACGCTTACAAGTGTAAACAAGTAAAAACAAGTGACACATTAGTTTAGTAACATATGATTAAAAAGAAAACTAGATTATCACAAAATCAAACCAGTAAAATGAAAATCAAAGCAACAAACAAAACCCGATCAAGCTAACAATCCTAAAACCTGAGATCAGATTCAACTTCAACAGATCAAACAACAAATTCCTCTTCAATTCTAAAACCTGAAGATAAATTCAAGAGAATATATCAAAACCATTTTCAACTTGAAGCAGATCATCTCGAGCAACAAAACTTTAACCTAAACAATTCCAAAGCAAAGCAATTCAAAACTACAGGATTCAAGATAAAGAATCAGAAAAAAACTCAACAAATTCAAGTGTCAGATCAAGTAAAATGTAAAATATTGTAAATCAAAACCAGTTTCAGGCTTTACATTCCTGTTCTCTGTTCTTTTAGGAAATAGGTGAGCAAACACACTTATTTTTTTACTGTTGTGTTGAATACTTGATGTATGATATGAGGATTGCTTGATTTGTTGACTGCATGCTGATATATAGATGTAAATTTGTGTGTGCATATAGGTAAACATGCCTTTGCTTTTATGTGACAGGTTTGATTAACCTGTTCAAAAATTCACATCACCCAAAAGAATCAATATTAAGTTTTGATTTCTAAAAGAAATTTGCTTGTACTTATCAATTAAAATTATAAAAATAGTATCAGGCATTTATATTAAGCAATTTTTTTAAATGAAGAAATCACAGTGAAAAATCATATAAAGCCAGAAAATCAATTGTTACAATTTCATGTTTTAACTTTAAAATCTAGTTCGAGCTTGAAAATGTTGATTTTTGAAGCTAATATCATAATTTTTAATAGTGGGGATGCTTCGGTTTCTCGAGTTGACCATTTTAGCCTTTCTGTCAAATTTTGACAATCAATGTTGAGATAGATATCGGGTTCAAGGTCAGAGGTAGCCTGGGTGGTGGAGGTTCACGGAAAAATGGTTGTAAGGTTAATAATGCACTGTGGTAGCCAGAGATTTACGAACTAGGGTTAGGTTCACAGTTTTGATGTTTGAGCATTTGTGACCGGTGCATCGTCAAGATTGATCGGGTTGGATCGCACTTTGGGGATTAGAGGCGCAGGCGTGTGAAACGGCTCTGGTATGGTTTGAAATGCCTCTGATGATCTTGGTCAGCGGTGCGAGATGGTTTTGGAAATTGAGTTGTTCCAGGTGACGCTTGTTGTTGCTTGATTTTGATTTCCTGCATATATCGATGATCTTTGTGTTCGTATTGAATGAGGTTAAGGTCGCCAACATGTTGAAGTAGGCGGGGTCGATCAGAGATGATCGGAGTTCTCGTGCAGATGCACGGTGCACGTGTGTCAGATCGTAACTAGGTTTCGATTATTACAGATGGTTTTGGAAAAGTAGAAGCTGGCTCGAGTCTAATCTCGGAGGAGTGATGTTGTGTCTCGTGTTCGACTTCGAGTACATAATAACTTGTAACAGTTTCTAAAATTCAAACAGAGAAAAGGAAAAAAAAGGGGGGGAAATCAGAAAGAAAAAGCTCGGGGAAAACGTGGGTTTGCACGGGAGTTAACTCGGGTCAGAATTATGGGGAATTACCAAGGTTTAAGATTTAAATTAAAAAAGTCTTTCAAGTTAAAATATTTATTAAGTTTTCCAAAGTAAAATTTTTAATAAGGTTTGTGTTTGGCCAAGTTTAAAACATGTTAACCAAGTTTTCTAAACAATTTATTAAATATGTTTTTGAATAAAAATTCAAAGTTCAAATTTAATGTTAATTATTTTAAAATTGTTTGTTTAAAAGAAATTATATATTAGACTAATTTTGTAATTAAGTTTCTAAGTGATTCAAATGTAATAAAGTTTAATGATGTAATTAAGTAATTGATAAGACAAAGAATTTATCTTTCATTAATTAAGGCTATGATAAATTAGGGTAAATTAATTAAAATTAATCACTTAACGTAATTAATTGAAAGGTTAATTACTTAATGAAATTAATTACTTAGTGTAATTAATAAAAGATTCTAACTTAAGGTAATTGAAGTGTAATTAATTTGTGTAATTATACTAGTGGGTAATTTATTAATCATAGATTTATTAATATAAAGTAATTAAAAGAAATTAATTACTTAAAGATAATTACTTAATAAAAGTAATTGTGGATAATAAATTTATGATTAATGATTGATATATCAAGTAATAATTACTCAATGCTATTAATTAGTAATATAATTAAGGATAATTAATTAAATAGTAATTAATTAAGGATTAATTAATTGAGGTGATTAAGAAAAAATAATTAAAGGATAGTTAAATAATTAATTAAAGGTTAATTATTTAACGATTAAAGGTTGATTTAAGTATTAATTAAGGTTGATAAACTAATAATTAAAAGTTGATTTATTTACGATTAAAGGTTAATTAATTAAGATGGTTTATAATTAATTAATGTTAATTAACCAGGATTAGTTGTTTATTCATAAGAAATTATTCTGATTTAAATTAATCAGAGGATTAATTAACTTATTTATGGGTGTTTGAATTGTATTGACTGCTGAAATATTTGATATCTCTGATGTGTGATGCCGTGTGACATGAATTATGATTTGGGCTGTGATGAATGTAATTTATTTATCTATGAATCTGTGAATAAAGATGAGCATTATAGGTTTATACCGCTTATCTATAATTATTGTGTTTGGATTGTGATGATTGATGTTGTTGCACTATTGTGTAAAACCCCTAGACTACACCATACACACAGAAATATGGATTGCACAAGGAAATTGTTTAAGTGACAGATTTTTGAAATAATTTTAAAAGTTGAATTTTGAACTCAAATGGTTTTGGAAATGGAATTGGGTTAAATATGAAAAGCTTTTGAAAAGGAGTTTTGAATAACTTGATAAAGTTTTAAAATTTAAATAATTTGATTTGATTTGAATTCAAGATTTGAAATTGAATTCTATATTTGGAAATTATGGTTCAAAAAGGGTATACAAGTTATAAATGTGTTTATATGGGTTTTAAACCATTTTAAAAGTATTGTTTTGGGAATTTGAATTTAATCCAAGTTTTATACTTGAAGGGCTTCAACTTGTGCAAATGTATCGTATTTTTTCAAAACGAAAACTAATTGTTTTCAAATAATAATAGCTTTCATATAAAGAAAAATTTCCAATTTGTGTTGAAAGATTTCAAGTTTGAAATGGAAAAGAAATAGTTTTGGAAGCTATCTTTATTAAAGATTTGGTAAATCTTATTGTTGAACTGAAATGGATCTTTTACTTAAAAAGATTTGAATCGTAAATAGTTTGGAAAGCTGCGAATTAATCTTGTGAAAGATTAAATTAAAGAGGATCTAAATGGTGTATCTTTTATATAAAGATTTGAAATAAGAATTGTTTTGAAAGTTATGAATTAATCTTTGGAAATGGTTTTGAAAGCTATGAATTGAGTCTTTGATTTAATGATTGAATGAGTTAATCCAATTTGAAAAGGAAATTGTTTTGAAAAGCTATGAATGAATCTTTGTGAAAGATGAGTGAACTTGTGAAGTGAATCTTTTTGTTTAAAAGATTTAGAAATGGTAATTTGTTTAAACCATTTGAAAGAAAAGTTTTGGGTGATAAGTTGTGGCTAAACTGAGATCCCGACATCCATATGTTTTTAAAATAGTGCGCTTATTATTCGGTTTAGCCGAGAGAGGACCTTGTGTCATATAAACCATTCCAAATAATGATACGACGTTATGGATTGCATTAGAAGACCGGTGGTGAAGACCGAGTATTTTCGAAAGCGAAAGGATAACCCGTCGAATGTCTCTGCACCGATTGGTCCCAGGTATAGAGATTTGATCACCCTTTGTGATGGGGAATCCGGACGTGATTAGGGATTATCCGGATTTGCAAGGGCTTCTCTGAAGTGCCTTCGATTCTGTTCGAACTCAGAACAGACTTGTAGGGATGTATGTCTGACATTACACTTTGAGATATAAAACTGTTCTCTCTCAAATACATTTCTGTTTGGTGGCGGAGATTTATTCTCTTAGCTTAACACCCTTCTCTGAGACGTATGAGCTTAGAGGTTATGTAGTTGATGGTTACTAGTGATATATTTCCACTTTGGTAGTGTGGCATGATGAGTGATGCTGAGTGTCGCTGATCATTTGTTGATCGAAGCACGGCTTTGTGAAAAGCATAGCTTTATGGACGAGACCTCGTCGAGCCTCACACCCCAGAAATGGTCGAAACAGGAAAGATGAGGCAAGGTTATCAGGGGTCGAGCCCCTAGGGTATGTCCATTTCTTCTGGATAGAGGTGGTATCATGGTATGGAGCCCAAATATTTAACCTATGTGGTTGCTGCAAATACATTGCTTTGTGGTTGTTGGTGTCGAGCGCTCGGATAAAGGTTGGTTACGACCGGGGATGGCATACTTGTAGGTGTTACTTCAAGCATGGGTAACCTGGCCTGGTGTTGGCAGAGATCCGGGTAGGTTCTCGGGAGCATCCCTCCAGAGGCGTTCCATTCGGTGTGGGAAGTTCCTTAGCCTGACCATTTGTTAGAAATCCAATCATCAACAAGCGCCTTGTATGGTTTTAGTTGTATAACCTGCCGTTTACTTATGGTGGTCACCACTGTTTAGATGGTAGCTATAACAGGAATAGTTCGAAATGTCTATGCTGGCTAAGATTAATAATATACTTTCGAAATATTTTCCGCCCTATGAACTAATAATAGTATCAAAAGGTTTTTGCGTATCAGGCATGTTTGACTATCATTAGGAGAAATCTCCTCCAATTCTGCGTTTGCATTGTGTGTGCGGTGTGCGGTTGGAGGCCTTATGGTAGTTTCTTTTTTCAAAAAGCATTATGGATTTCTTTTAAAATCTTTTGTTTTTCTTTTGTTAAAGATAAACTATTTTTGTTTGTTCATACCAGTCCCATGACTGACCTGAATTTTATTGTTCCCTTTCTAAACTCTGGGTTCCCACAATTTTCCACACGGGTAGTCTAGAGTTAGATTTTTCAAATAATCAAATAGTAGGAGTAGATACGATAACATCCAGCCTTTAGATTCGACGATAGCATTTGTTCAACATGAACGACCTTGTTTTAGTCCTACTTGATGGGGATTTGAGCTAGCTTTGGATTGGAGATGGAGTTGTGGGTATTGGAGTTCTCACTTGGTGGTTCAAGTTATTTATTCCGCTTTAGCATTGTATTTTGTGCTCTGATATATGTTGAGTAGTGTTGTATCATATTTGGATATTGTATTCATTGGATTTACATGATATTCATTTTTCTTTCGCTGTGTGTGTACTTAATGTGTTATAAGCTCCGGCATGAATCGTATTTCTACGGTTGAATCTGCGACATTCGAGTACAAGTGAAGTACGGGTGTCAATTTTCGAATGCTGAAATTCGGGTCGTGACAATTTTGGTGTCAAAGCTAAAGGTTGAACTTTAGCTTAGGAGTATAACATATTAGGTAACTCATTGGAGATAGGGTAAAGTATACCTAGAATGAGTATACCCCTAAGATATCCGTCCGAATGCCTTAGTAAATTCTCTTACTATCCACTGATAGTGAGTATGAATGCAAGAAGAGGACAAGATAGAGGACAGGGAAGTACCACTACAAATGGTCAATACCCTGTAACAACAAGGAAACAATTTTTCTCAATCTCCTTTGATACGATTTCAATTCTTTGATTGCTTCGTAACAGCTCAAAGGAGAAGCTTCGGTGTGGTGGTGGACCTATGAATCGTTATAAATAAGTTTCTATCTCATATTCTCTTCGTCGATTTTCTATCAGCTTTTCGCTTTTAACTTTAATGAATTTGGAATTTTAATTGGAAATAAATTGGTTAACAAAATATGGAGATAGATTAATTTGTATCAATAAAATGATTTCGGTCAAAACTAAAGTTTGAAATTTCTGTTGCAATTTCTTGTGAGGATGAAATCCCGAAGAGGGATAAGCTGGTGTATACTTTGAAGTATTCCGACCTGAATTCAGAATCCATACCTAGTGTTTGAGAATTGTGGAAGATTAAATCCATTTATCTATTGTTTGGGTCTTGATATATTCGACTAACGGTTAGTTATCCCTTCGAACTAACCAATGCCCTGCATATTTCATAGACCGAATGACCCGAGTATTTCGTGTAATATCAAATGAGTTTGTTCTCACATTTTTGATATTCTGATGCAGAATAAATATTTCAATTTGATCTGGTGAACCATTTCTTTGTGCATTCATCTGTTCTTTATTGTCTCCCTAGCAAATTTCGAGGACGAAATTTTCTTAAAGGCGGGGAATCTGTAACGATCCCGATTTTAAATCAAATTTAAATTGATAATTAAAATAAAATTTTGGATTAAATTGTGGTTTAATTTGAATTTTTCCAAAATAAATATTTTAAATAATATATTGAATTTGGAAACTCTAAAATTAATACTTACAACAAAATTTTGTTTTGTATTTATAATATGATGATTTGAAAATTTTATTATTTAGTTGATATAAATAAATTAACAAAAGCTATTTAAGGAGTTAAAATCAAATTGTATACTTATTTATTAATGTTTGATTTATTTTAAACTACATTATTTAAGGTTACAAATATATATATATATATATATATATATATATATATATTAGATTTGATAAAAAGATTTAGAACACATTTTCTTTTGAAATAAATAAATAAGGTTTGTATATTTATGAATTTAAAATGTAAAAAACATTTACATATGTTAAGATATAAAAATATAAATGCACAAGGGTTTAAAACTAAATTTTAAACTAATTAAACTAAGGGTTTAAACTATAAATTATAAATTAATTTGGATAAAGGTTTTAACATACAAACTTTTGAGATTAAATAAGATTTGATAAAAGATTTAAATTATTTTTCTTTTGTACATTTGGAAATAAATATAGTTAGTAAATGAATATAAGGCTTTGATATGAAAATATACATTATGAAAATATAAGATCTAAATATAAAATATGAGAATTAAATAAAATTTAAGTAAAGTACTTGAACACAATTTATAAATTAATTTAAAACAAGGATTTAGACATATAATAGCTTATATTTTACAAGTGTAAGAGGATTTATATCATACACTTACAAGTGTAAACAAGTAAAAACAAGTGGCACATTAGTTTTAATAACATATAATTAAAAAGAAAACCAGATTATCACAAAATCAAAACCAGTAAAATGAAAATCGAAGCAACATACAAAACCTGATCAAGCTAACAATCCTGAAACCTGAGATAAGTTTCAACTTCAATAAATCAAACAACAAATTCCTCTTCAATTCTAAAACTCGAAGATAAATTCAAGCAAATAAATCAAAACCATTTTCAACCTGAAGTAGATCATATCGAGCAACAAAACTTTAATCTAAACAATTCCAGAGCAAAGCAATTCAAAACTTCAGGATTCAAGATAAAGAATTAGACAACAACTCAACAGATTCAAGTGTCAGATCAAGTACAAAGTAAAAAAGTGTAGATCAAAACCAGTTCTAGGCTTTACATTCTTGTTCTCTGTTCTTTCAGGAAATATGTGAGCAAACACACTTTTTTTTACTTTTGTGTTGAATACTTGATGTATGATATGAGGATTTCTTGATTTGTTGACTGCATGCTGATATATAGATGTAAATTTGTGTGTGCATACAGGCAAACATGCCTATGCTTTTATGTGATAGGTTTGATTAACCTGTTCAAAAATTCACATCACCCAAAAGAATCAATATTAAGTTTTGATTTCTAAAAGAATTTTGCTTGTACTTATCAAATTCAAATTATAAAAATAGTCTCAGGCATTTATATTAAGCAATTTTTTAAAATAAAGAAATCACAGTGTAAAATCATATTAAGCCAGAAAATCAATTGTTACAATTTCATGTTTTAACTTTAAAATCTAGTTCGAGCTTGAAAATGTTGATTTTTGAAACTAATATCGTAATTTTTAATAGTGGGGTTTCTTGGGTTTCTCGAGTTGACCATTTTTAGCTTTTCTGTCAAATTTCGACAATCGACGTTGAGATAGATATCGGGTTCAAGGTCGGAGGTAGCCTGGGTGGTGGAGGTTCATGGAAAAATGGTTGTAAGGTTTATAATGCACTATGGTAGCTAAAGATTTACGAACTAGGGTTAGGTTCATAGTTTTTATGTCTGAGCTTTTGTGACTAGTGCATCGTCAAGATTGGATCGAGTTGGGTCGCACTAGGGGGATTAGAGGCGCAGCCGTGTGAAGCGGCTCTGGTATGGTTTGCGATGCCTTGATGATCTTGGTCGACAGGGCGAGATGGTTTTGGAAATTGAGTTGTTCCAGGTGACGCATATTCTTGCTCGATTTTGATTTCCTGCATCTATCGATGATCTTAGTGTTCGTGTTGAATGAGGTTGAGGTCACCAACGTGTTGAAGTAGGCAGGGTCGATCAGAGATGGTCGGAGTTCTCGTGTAGGTGCGCAGTGCATGTGTGTCAGATCGTAACTAGGTTTCGATTATTACATATGGTTTTGAAAAAGTAGAAGATGGCTCGAGTCAAGTCTCAAAGGAGTGATGTTGTGTCTCGAGTTTGGCTTCAAGTACGTGAATGTTTATAACTTGTAACAGTTTCTAAAATTCAAAATAGAGAAAAGAAAAAAAAATAAAAGGGAGGAAAATGAGAAAGCAAAGGCTCGGGGAAAACGTGGGTTTGCACGGGAGTTAACTTGGGTCGGAATTATGGGGAATTACCAAGGTTTAAGATTTAAATTAAACAAGTCTTTCAAGTTAAAATATTTATTAAGTTTTCCAAAGTAAAATGTTTAATAAGATTTGTGTTTGGCCATGTTTAAAAGTATATTTAGATGATTGAGTTTCAAGGGATGTTAACTAACTTTTCTAAACTATTTATTAAACAAGTTTTTGAACAAAAATTCAAAGTTCAAATTTAATGTTAATTGTTTAAAATTGTTTGTTTAAAAGAAATTATATATTAGACTAATTTTGTAATTAAATTCCTAAGTGATTCAAATGTTATAAAGTTTAATGATGTAATTAAGTAAGTGATTAAGACAAAGAATTTATCTTCATTAATTAAGGCTGTGATTAATTAGGTAAATTAATTAGTGAAATTTATTAAAAGTTAATCACTTAACGTAATTAATTGGAAGGTTAATTACTTAATGAAATTAATTACTTAGTGTAATTAATAAAAGATTCTAACTTAAGGTAATTAAAGTGTAATTAATTTATGTAATTACACTAGAAGGTAATTTATTAATCATAGATTTATTAATGTAAAGCAATTAAAAGAAATTAATTACTTAAAGATAATTACTTAATAAAAGTAATTGAGGATAATAAATTGATGATTAATGATTGATTAATCAAACAATAATTACTCAACGTAATTAATTAGTAATATAATGAAGGATAATTAATTAAATAGTAATTAATTAAGGATTAATTAATTGAGGTGATTAAGAAAAATTAATTAAAGGATAATTAAATAAATGATTAAAGGTTGATTTAATTATTTATTAAGGCTGATAAACTAATAATTAAAAGTTGATTTATTTATGATTAAAGGTTAATTAATTAAGATGGTTTGTAATTAATTAATATTAATTAACCGGGATTAGTTGTTTATTCATAAGTAATTAATCTGATTTAAATTAATCAGATGATTAATTAACCTTATTTACGGGTGTTTGAATTATATTGAATACTAAATTGTTTGATATCCTTGATGTGTGATGCTGTGTGATATGAATTATATTGATTTGAGCTGTGATGAATGTAATTTATTTATTTGTGATAAATTTATTTGTCTATGAATCTATGAATGAAGATGAGCATTATAGGTTTATACCGCTTATCTATAATTGCTGTGTTTAGATTGTTATGATTGATGTTGTTGCACTATTGTGTAAAATCCCTGGACTACACCATACACACATAAATATGGATTGCATAAGGAAATTGGTTAAGTCACAGATTTTTGAAATAATTTTAAATATTGAATTTTGAATTCAAATGGTTTTGGAAATGGAATTGGGTTAAATATAAAAAGCTTTTGCAAAGGAGCTTCGAATAACTTGATAAATTTTAAATTTAAATAATTTGATTTGAATTTGAATTCAAGATTTGAAATTGAATTCTATATTTGGAAATTATGATTTAAAATGGGTATACATGTTATAAATGTGTTTATATGGGTTTTATATGGGTTTTAAACCATTTCCGCTTCCTTTCTTTGCTTGGATATATACATGCATATCTACTGTTTATGTCTCTTTATCTCTCAATGGTGAGTCTTTTGGTTATTTCAAAACCCATAAAGGCATTAGGCAAGGGGATCCTATCTCCTCCTCCCTTTTCATCTTAATTATGGAAGTTCTTACTTCCTTGATTAGTGTTGAATGCAATAATAAAAATATGGATTATCATCCTAAGTGCCAAAAACATCAAATTTCAACACTTATGTTTGCTGATGATCTCCTTCTATTTACTAAACCAAATGTTAAATCTATCACTAGTGTTTTGTCTACCCTTCAAAAATTCAAACATATGACAGGTCTATACACAAACAAAAGTAAATCTCATATTAATATTGCTGGGGTTTCTGATAATATTTACCAGAATATTCTTCGGATTTCTGGCCTTATTGCCATGGATCAAAATGCTATGTACCTTGGTGCTCCTATGTGTAAGTCCAGAATTTCTAATGCTCAATGCCTGCCATTATATGAAAAAATAACCAAAAGACTCAAAATCATAATGGTACTAAATTATCCCAAGCAGGTAGGCTGGTCATCATTCAAAGTATTGCTACTGCTATGTGTGTATATTATTTTAAGCTTTTTATCATACCTAATAAAGTTATTAACATGTTAAATCGTGCTTTCAATCATTTCCTTTGGCATGGAAATATTTATTCCACTAATCTCATCCCAATTGCTTATAAGAAAATTACTTTTCCTTTTAAAATGGGTGGTCTTGGTATAATTAATCTTAAATCGTGGAACATAGCAACTACTTCCCACCATGTTAACAGACTGCTTAGTAGTAATATGGGATTATGGGAGGTATGGAATAGACAATACAACCTTAAGGGTGGCAATTTTTGGACTATGGAGGTTAATAAAAATGCTAGCTTTCTATGGAAAAGACTTATGGCGAATAGAAGACATTACCTGCCTATGGTTCAATGCAACATTATGAATTCCTTCTGGTATTCAACATGGAGTGCTCCAGGTAAGATTCTGTCTCACTTTACTGATAATAATCTCATATATAACTCTGGTATTCCCCTTAATGCTAAGGCTAATTCATTTTTTATCAATAAGGTTCTACATTTGCCTCAAGTTTGTTCGACTTCACTGAACAACCTCTGGACTTCCATTTCTGCCTCCTTTGAGAACATGGATCATGATGGGCTCAGATGGAAAGGCAAACTTCACAGTATTTCCGTGGTTTACAATGCTTTAGTTCAGAATCACAACTCAGCTCCCTTTCAATGGTATAATCGCATCTGGAAGTCTGGTTCGAAGCAGAAGCACAATTTTCTTCTTTGGAAATGCCTGATGAATGCAATTCATACTCAGGATAATCTCGTTAAAAGGCATTTAATCGATCATTCTCAGTGCATTCTGTGCAATCGTGCTGCTGAAAATGTTGGACATTTGTTTTTCAATTGCCTTTTCTCCTACCATGTTTGGAAAGAAGTTCTTCAGCATATTCACGAGAGTCCTCCCCTCCGAGATTTCAAACGCGAATGGGTTCTTATCTTCCATTTAACCAGATGGAAATCAATGACGTCTAATCGCATTCTACGATATCTTAAGCTTACGATTGCAGTGATTTGGGAAGAAAGGAATTTGAGAAAATTTGCGCGGTCTTCGTGCTCTATTTCAGCGCTTATTTTTAAAATTTTGTCATGATGTTGTCATGTTGTAATTTAGTTGAGGGGTTGATTTCCTCTGCTTAGTTGCTTTGTGTTTTTTCTGTTGTATGTTGGTTTGATTAATAAAGAGTGGACTGGCCACTATAAAAACAGGCTGGCATTGCCAAAAAAAAAGTATTGTTTTGAGAATTTGAATTTAACCCAAGTTTTATACTAGAAGGGCTTCAAATTGTGCAAATGTAATCGAATTTTTTCGAAAGGAAAACTATTTGTTTTCAAATAATAATAGCTTTCATACAACGAAATGATTTCCAATTTGTGTTGAAAGATTTCAAGTTTGAAATGGAAAAGAAATAGTTTTGGAAGCTGTCTTTATTAAAGATTTGGTAAATCTTGTTGTTGAACTGAAATGGATCTTTTACTTAAAAAGATTTGAATTGTAAATAGTTTGGAAAGCTATGAATTAATCTTGTGAAAGATTGTTGAACTTTGTTTTGAAATTAAAGAGGATCTAAATGGTCTATCTTTTATATAAAGATTTGAAATAAGAATTTTTTTGAAAGTTATGAATGAATCTTTGGAAATGGTTTTGAAAGCTATGAATTGAGTCTTTGATTTAATGATTGGATGAGTTAATCCAATTTGAAAAGGAAATTGTTTTGAAAGGCTATGATTGAGTCTTTGTGAAAGATGGGTGAACTTTGTGAAGTGAATCTTTTTGTTTAAAAGAATTGGAAGTGGTAGTTTGTTTAAACCATTTGAAAGAATTTTTTTGGGTAATAAGTTGTGACTTAACTGAGATCCCAATATCCATATGTTTTTAAAATATTGCGCTCATTATTCGATTTAGCTGGGAGAGGATCTTGTGTCATATAACCCATTCCAAATAATGATACAACATTATGGATTGCATTTGAAGACCGATGGTGAAGACCGGGTATTTTCGAAAGCGAAAGGATAACCTATCGAATGTCTCCGCACCGAGTGGTCCCCGGTATAGAGATTTGATCACCCTTTGTGATGGGGAATCCGGATGTGATTAGGGATTATCCGAATTTGTAAGGGCTTCTTTGAAGTGCCTTTAGTTCTGTTCGAACCCAAAACAGACTTGTAGGGATGTATGTCTGACATTACATTTTGAGATGTAAAGCTGGTCTCTCTCAAATACATTTCTGTTTGGTGGCGAAGATTTATTCTTTTAGCTTAACACCCTTCTATGATACGTATGAGCTCATAGGTTGTGTAGTTGATGGTTACTAGTGATTCATTCCCAATTTGGTAGTGTGGCATGCTGAGTGCTGCTAAGTGTTGCTGATCGTTTGTTGATCGAAGCATAGCTTTGTGAAAAGTGTAACTTTGTGGGCGAGACTTCGTCAAGCCTCACACCCCGGAAATGATCAAAACAGGAAAGATGTGGTAAGGTTATCAAGGGCGCGCCCCTAGGGTATGTCCATTTCTTCTGGATAGAGGTGATATCATGGTAAGGATCCCAGATATTTAACCTATGTGGTTACTAAAAATACATTGCTTTGTGGTTGTTGGTGTCGGGCGCTCGGATAAAGTTTGGTTACGACCAGAGATGGCATACTTGTAGGTGTTACTTCCAGGCAGGGGTAACCCGGCCTTGTGTTGGCAGAGATCCGAGTAGGTTCTCGGGAGCGTCCCTTCAGAGGCGTTCCATTCGGTGTGGGAAGTTCCTTTGCCTGATCATTTGTTGGAAATCCAATCATCCTATATGCGCCTTGTATGATTTTAGTTGTATAACCTGCCATTTGCTTATGGTGGTCACCACTGTTTAGATGGTAGCTATAGTAGGCATAGTTAGAAATGTCTATGCTGGCCAAGATTAATATTATACTTTCAAAATATTTTCTGCACTATGCACTAATAATAATATCAATTGCGTATCAAGCATGTTTGACCATCATAAGGAGAAATGTCCTCCAATTCTACGTTTGCATTGTGTGTGCGGTGGGAGGCCTTATGGTAGTTTCAATTTTCAAAAAGCATTGCGGATTTCTTTTAGAAATCTTTTGTTTTTCTTTTGTTAAAGATAAACTATTTTTGTTTTCTCATACCAGTTCCATGACTGACCTGGAGTTTATTGTTTCCTTACTAACCTCTGGATGCCCATAATTTTTCACACGGGCAGTCTAGAGTTAGATTTTTCAGATAATCAAATAGTAGGAGTGGATATGATAGCATCCAGCCTTTGGATTCGGCGATAGCATTTGTTCAACATGAACGACCTTGCTTTAGTCCTACTTGATGGGGATTCGAGCTAGCTTTGGATTGGAGATGGAGTTGTAGATATTGGAGTTCTCACTTGGTGGTTCAAGTAATTTATTCCGCTTTAGCATTGTATTTTATGCTCTGATATATGTTGGGCAGTGTTGTATCATATTTGGATATTGTATTCATTGGAGTTATATGATATTCATTTTTCTTCCGCTGTGTGTGTACTTAATGTGTCATAAGCTCCGGCACGAATTGGATTTCTACGGTTGAATCTGCGACATTTGAGTACAAGTGAAGTGCGGATGTCATTTTCGAACGCTGAAATTCGGGTCGTGATAATTTTGGTATTAGAGCTAAAAGTTGAGCTTTAGCTCAGGAGTATACCAAATTAGGAAACTCATTAGAGATAGGGCGAAGTATACCCTAGAATGAGTATATCTCTAAGATATCCAACCGAATGCCTCCGTAAATTATCTTACCGTCCACTGATAGTGAGTATGAATGCAAGAAGAGGACGAGATAGAGACAGGGAAGTACCATTACAAATGGTCAATACCCTGTAACAACAAGGAATCAATTCTTCTCAATCTCCTTTGATCCAATTTCAATTCTTTGATTGCTTCGTAACAGCTCAAGGGAGAAGCTTCGGTGTGGTCGTGGGCCTGTGAATCTTTATAAATATGTTTCTATCTCATATTCTCTTCATTGGTTATCTATCAGCCTTTTGTTTTTAACTTTACTAAATTTGAAATTTTAATTGGAAATAAATTGGTTAACAAAATATAGAGATAGATTAATTTTTATCAATAAAACGATTTCGGTCAAAGCCAAAGTTTGAAATTTCTGTTGCAATTTCTTGTGAGGATCAAAGTCCGAAGAGGGACAGGCTGGTGTATACTTTGAAGTATTCCGACCTAAATTTGGAATCCATTCCTAATGTTTGAGAATTGTGGAAGATTAAATCCATTTATCTATTGTTTGGGTCTTGATATATTCTACGAATGGTTAGTTATCCCTTCGAACTAACTAATGCCCTGCATATTTTGTAGACCGAATGACCCGAGTATTTTGTGTAATATCAAATGAGTCTATTCTCATATTTTTGATATTCCAATGTAGAATAAATATTTTAGTTTGATCTGGTGAACCATTTCTTTGTGTATTCATCTGTTCTTTATTGTCTCCCTAGCAAATTTCGAGGACGAAATTTCTTAAGGGAGGGAATCTGTAACGATCCCAATTTTAAATCAAATTTAAATTGACAATTAAAATAAATTTTTGGATTAAATTGTGGTTTAATTTCAATTTTTTCCAAAATAAATATTTTAAATAATATATTGAATTTGGAAACTCTGAAATTTAGTACTTATAGGAAAATTTTGTTTTGTATGTATATTATGATGATTTGAAAATTTTATTATTAAATTGATATAAATAAATTAACTAAAGCTATTTAAGGAGTTAAAATCAAACTATATATTTATTTATTAATATTTGATTTATTTTAAACTACATTCTTTAAAGTTACATATATATATTTATTAGATTTGACAAAAAGATTTAGAACACATTTTCTTTTGAAATAAACAAATAAGGTTTGCATATTTATGAATTTAAAATGTAAAAAAACATTTACATATGTTAAGATATAAAAATATAAATGCAAAAGGGTTTAAAACTAAATTTTAAACTAATTAAACTAAGGGTTTAAACAATAAATTATAAATTAATTTGGATAAAGGTTTTGACATACAAATCTTTTGAGATTAAATAAGATTTGATAAAAGATTTAAATTACTTTTCTTTTATACATTTGGAAATAAATATAGTTAGTAAATGAATATAAGGCTTTGATATGAATATATACATTTTGAAAAATATAAGATCTAAGTATAAAATATAAGAATTAAATAAAATTTAAGTAAGGACTTGAACACAATTTATAAATTAATTTAAAACAAGGATTTAGACATAGAATAGCTTATATTTTACACGTGTAAGAGGATTTATATCATAAACTTACAAGTGTAAACAAGTAAAAACAAGTGGCACATTAGTTTTAGTAACATATAATTAAATAGAAACCAGATTATCACAAAATCAAAACCAGTAAAATGAAAATCAAAGCAACATACAAAACCTGATCAAGCTAACAATCCTAAAACCTAAGATCAGTTTCAACTTCAACAGGTCAAAGAACAAATTCCTTTTCAATTCTAAAACCTGAAGATAAATTCAAGCAAATAAATCGAAACCATTTTCAACCTGAAGTAGATCATCTCGAGCAACAAAACCTTAACCTAAACAATTCTAGAGCAAAGCAATTCAAAACTTCAGGATTCGAGATAAAGAATCAGACAACAACTCAACAAATTCAAGTGTCAGATCAAGTCAGAGTAAAACAGTGTAGATCAAAACCAGTTCCAGGCTTTACATTCATGTTCTCTGCTCTTTTAGGAAATAAATGAGCAAACACACTTATTTTTTTACTATTGTGTTGAATAATTGATGTATGATATGAGGATTTCTTGATTTGTTGACTACAGGTTGATATATAGATGTAAATTTGTGTGTGCATACAGGCAAACATGCCTCTGCTTTTATGTGACAGGTTTGATTAACCTGTTCAAAAATTCACATCACCCAAAAGAATCAATATTAAGTTTTGATTTCTAAATGAAATTTGCTTGTACTTGTCAAATTCAAATTATAAAAATATTCTCCGGCATTTATATTAAGCAATTTTTTTTAAAAATAAAGAAATCACAGTGAAAAATCATATTAAGCCAGAAAATCAATTGTTACAATTTCATGTTTTAACTTTAAAATCTAGTTCAAGCTTGAAAATGTTGATTTTTGAAACTAGTATCATAATTTTTAATAGTGGGGATGCTTGGGTTTCTCGAATCGACCATTTTTAGCCTTTCTGTCAAATTTTGACAATCAACATTGAGATAGATATCGGGTTCAAGGTCGGAGGTAGCCTGGGTGGTGGAGGTTCATGGAAAAATGGTTCTAAGGTTTATAATGCACTATGGTAGCCAGAGATTGACGAACTTGGGTTAGGTTCATAGTTTTGATGTCTGAGCATTTATGATTGCTGTATCGTCAAGATTGGATCGGGTTGGATCGCACTAGGGGCATTAGAGGCGTAGGCATGTGAAGCAGCTCTGGTATGGTTTGCGATGCCTCTGATGATCTTGGTTGGCGAGGCGAGATGGTTTTGGAAATTGAGTTGTTCCAGGTGACGCTCATTCTTGTTCGATTTCGATTTCCTGCATCTATCAATGATCTTAGTGTTTGTGTTTAATGAGGTTGAGTTTGCCAACATGTTGAAGTAAGCGGGGTCGATCAGAGATGGTTGGAGTTCTCTTGCAGGTGCACGGTGCACATATGTCAGATCGTAACTAGGTTTCGATTATTACAGATTGTTTTGGAAAAGTAGAAGCTGGCTCGAGTCTAGTCTCGGGGGAGTGATGTTGTGTCTCGAGTTCCACTTCGAGTACGTGACTGCTAATAACTTGTAACAGTTTCTAAAATTCAAAACAGAGAAAAGAAAAAAAAGAAAAGGGGAGGAAATGGAAAGCAAAGGCCCGGGGAAAACGTCAGTTTGCACGGGAGTTAACTCGGGTCAGAATTATAGGGAATTACCAAGGTTTAAGATTTAAATTAAACAAATCTTTCAAGTTAAAATATTTAGTAAGTTTTCCAAAGTAAATTTTAAAAGTATATTTAGATGATTGAGTTTCAAGGGATGTTACCAAGTTTTCTGAACAATTTATTAAACAAGTTTTTGAACAAAAATTCGAAGTTCAGATTTAATGTTAATTTTTTTTTAAAATTGTTTGTTTAAAAGAAATTATATATTAGACTAATTTTTTAATTAAATTCCTAAGTGATTCAAATGTTATAAAGTTTAATGATGTAATTAAGTAATTGATTAAGACAAAGAATTTATCTTTCATTAACTAAGGCTGTGATTAATTAGGGTAAATTAACTAGTTAAATTAATTAAAAGTTAACCACTTAGCATAATTAATTGAATGGTTAATTACTTAATGAAATTAAGTACTTAGTGTAATTAATAAAAGATTCTTACTTAAGCTAATTAAAGTGTAATTAATTTATGTAATTACACTAAAGGGTAATTTATTAATTAAAGATTTATTAATGTAAAGTAATTAAAAGAAATTAATTACTTAAAGATAATTACTTAATAAAAGTAATTGAGGATAATAAATTGATGATTAATGATTGATTAATCAAGTAATAATTAGTCAACGTAATTAATTAGTAATATAATTAAGGATAATTAATTAAATAGTAATTAATTAAGGATTAATTAATTGAGGCGATTAAGAAAAATTAATTAAAGGATGATTAAATAATTAATTAAAGGTTAATTATTTAATGATTAAAGGTTATTTGATTATTAATTAAGGTTGATAAATTAATATTAAAAGTTGATTTATTTATGATTAAACGTTAATTAATTAAGATGGTTTGTAATTAATTAATATCAATTAACCAGGATTAGTTGTTTATTCATAAGTAATTAATCTGATTTAAATTAATCAGATGATTAATTAACCTTATTTATGGGTGTTTGAATTGTATTGAATGCTAAATTGTCTAATATCCTTGATGTGTGATGCTGTGTGATATGAATCATATTGATTTGAGCTGTGATGAATGTAATTTATTCACATGTGATAAATTTATTTATCTGTGAATGAAGATGAGCGTTATAGGTTTATACCGCTTATCTATAATTGTTGTGTTTGGATTGTGATGGTTGATGTTGTTGCACTATTGTGTAAAACCCCTGGACTACACCATACACACACAACAATGGATTGCACAAGGAAATTGGTTAAGTCATAGATTTTTGAAATAATTTTAAAAGCTGAATTTTGAATTCAAATGGTTGTGGAAATGGATTGGGTTAAATATGAAAAGCTTTTGAAAAGGACTTTTGAATAACTTGATAAAGTTTTAAAATTAAAATAATTTGATTTGAATTTGAATTCAAGATTTGAAATTGAATTCTATATTTGGAAATTATGGTTTCAAAAGGGTATACAAGTTATAAATGTGTTTATACGGGTTTTTAACCATTTTAAAATTATTGTTTTGGGGTTTTCAATTTAATCCAAGTTTTATACTTGAAGGTCTTTAACTTGTGCAAATGTAATCGGATTTTTCCAAAACGAAAACTATTCGTTTTCAAATAATAATAGCTTTCATATCAAGAAAAGATTTCCAATTTGTGTTGAAAGATTTCATGTTTGAAATGGAAAAGAAATACTTTTGGAAGCTATCTTTATCAAAGATTTGGTAAATCTTGTTGTTGAACTGAAATGGATCTTTTAATTAAAAAGATTTGAATCGTAAATAGTTTGGAAAGCTTTGAATTAATCCTGTGAAAGATTGTTGGACTTTGTTTTGAAATTAAAGAGGATCTAAATGGTGTATCTTTTATATAAAGAGTTGAAATAAGAATTGTTTTGAAAGTTATGAATGAATCTTTAGAAATGGTTTTGAAAGCTATGAATTGAGTCTTTGATTTAATGATCGAATGAGTTAATCCAATTTGAAAAGGAAATTGTTTTGAAAGGCTATGAATGGATCTTTGTGAAAGATTGGGGAACTTTGTGATGTGAATCTTTTTGTTTAAAAGATTTGGGAATGGTAATTTTTTTAAACCATTTGAAAGAAAAGTTTTGGGTAATAAGTTGTGACTTAAGTGAGATCCCAATATCCATATGTTTTTAAAATATTGCGCTCATTATTCAGTTTAGCCGGGAGAGGACCTTGTGTCATATAACCTATTCCAAATAATGATACGACGTTATGGATTGCATTTGGAGACCGGTGATGAAGACCGAGTATTTTCAAAAGCGAATGGATAACCCGTCGAATGTCTCTACACCGACTGGTCCCCGGTATAGAGATTTGATCATCCTTTGTGAGAATCCGGACGTGATTAAGGATTATCCGGATTTGCAAGGGATTCTTTGAAGTGCCTTTGGTTCTATTCAAAACCGAAACAAACTTGTGGGGATGTATGTCTAACATTACACTTCGAGATGTAAAGCTGGTCTCTCTCAAATACATTTCTGTTTGGTGGTGGAGATCTATTCTCTTAGCTTAACACTCTTCTCTGAGACGTTTGAGTTCATAGGTTATGTAGTTGATGGTTACTAGTGCTACATTCCCAATTTGATAGTGTGGCATGCTGAATGCTGCTGAGTGTCGCTGATCATTTGTTGATCGAAGCACGGCTTTGTGAAAAGCGTAGCTTTGTGGACGAGATTTCGTCGAGCCTCACACCCCGGAAATGGTCGAAACAGGAAAGATGCGGCAAGGTTATCAAGGGTCGTGCCCCTAGGGTATGTCCATTTCTTCTGGATAGAGGTAGTATCATGGTATGGAGCCCAGATACTTAACCTATGTGGTTGCTGCAAATACATTGCTTTGTGGTTGTTGGTGTCGAGCGCTCGGATAAAGGTTGGTTACGACCGGGGATGGCATACTTGTAGGTGTTACTTCAGGCAGGGGTAAATTGGCCTTGTGTTGGCAGAGATCCAGGTAGGTTCTCGGGAGCGTCCCTCCAGAGGCGTTCCATTTGGTGTGGGAAGTTCCTTAGCCCGACCATTTGTTGGAAATCCAATCATCCAATACGTGCCTTGTACGGTTTTAGTTGTATAACTTGTCATTTACTTATGGTTGTCACCACTGTTTAGATGGTAGCTATAATAGGCATAGTTCGAAATGTCTATGCTGGCTAAGATTAATATTATACTTTCGAAATATTTTCTGCACTATGCACTAATAATAATATCAAAAGGTTTTTGCATATCAAGCATGTTTGACTATCATAAGGAGAAATCTCCTCCAATTCTGCGTTTGCATTGTGTGTGCGGTGGGAGGCCTTATGGTAGTGTCATTTTTCAAAAAGCATTATGGATTTCTTTTAAATCTTTTGTTTTGCTTTTGTTAAAGGTAAACTGTTTTTGTTTGCTCATACTAGTCCCATGACTGACCTGGAGTTTATTGTTCCCTTTCTAAACTCTAGGTGCCCACAATTTTCCACACGGGCATTCTAGAGTTAGATTTTTCAGATAATCAAATAGTAGGAATAGTTACGATAGCATCCAACCTTTGGATTCGGCGATAGCATTTGTTCAACATGAATGACCTTGATTTAGTCCTACTTGATGGGGATTCGAGCTAGCTTTGGATTAGAGATGGAGTTGCAGATATTGGAGTTCTCACTTGGTGGTACAAGTTATTTATTCCGCTTTAGCATTGTATTTTGTGCTTTGATATATGTTGGGCAGTGTTGTATCATATTTGGATAAATTCATTGGAGTTATACGATATTCATTTTTCTTCCGCTGTGTGTGTATTTAATGTGTTATAAGCTTCGGCACGAATCGGATTTCTATGGTTGAATCTGCGACATTCGAGTACAATTGAAGTACGGGTGTCGATTTTCGAACACTGAAATTCGTATCGTGACATGGAA
Organism: Allium cepa; assembly: GCA_030765085.1. Taxonomy (NCBI): domain Eukaryota; kingdom Viridiplantae; phylum Streptophyta; class Magnoliopsida; order Asparagales; family Amaryllidaceae; genus Allium; species Allium cepa. The sequence continues at coordinate 931,504,953 of CM060932.1, forward strand.
GCTCCATAGTAATGTGGTAGTTATCATCAAAAATTCGGATCGAATCGCTTGAGCTACATGTTAGGGAGGTAATCTGCTTAGGGGTCAAAACCACCGGGGGAACCCTACCTTCCACAGCCATGTCCTGCTCCACTTCCCACTACACCTTATCGTACTCCTCCGGAGTGAGTAAGCCAACTACCCAAAGGAGGTGGTAGTTGGTCAGAAAGACAAGCTTTATCATGATCGTCAATCATTCGTTCGACTCTTCATCCTTGTCAACCCTTACTTCGCTTACTCCTCCGGGGTAGTGCAACGTGAATGCAGCTGCAGCCGGTCGCTCACATCATCCGCTTGTTTCGCTTATCTCTAGGTCCACTTAAGCCTACCTGAACTCCTCCCCAACTTCGCCCCCTTTTTGCCTTCTCTTTATCGATGGTGTCGCTAACTTGCAGGACTACATAACGAGCCCCTTCTGCCTCCAAGGCCCATCTCTCAAGCTCCTTGACCCTATTATCAACCTCAAGAGCCCCCACTTAAGCTCTCTTGTCCTTCACTTGCCGACGAGTGGTTGTCTCATCCGCTATTGCTTCATCAAGGCCTACAGGCCTATATGAATGCAAAGGGTACACGAGGCATTCTACACAATAAACATCATGTTGAATAAAAAAAGACGCAATAAGGAGCGGTGAAGAAAAATAAAGATAGTTAAGTGTGGGAATTATTACTAAATAAGCGTCCATCAGTTGGGCATCCACCACAACCTCCAAAGGTTGAGACTTCTAGTCCGACTTAGGTAATGCCTATTAGCTAGGGCCTCTAAAGCCACTTCGTCCATCGAATGTACTAACATCTATAGATTAATCCCATCATCTTCCTTGGCCATCCTTAAATTGTCCACCCACCACCTCATATTGTGATTTCCGCGGTAGGGGCCTAACAATCTCCACCTCCTTTGTAGATTTGGAAGTTGGATCGCTCCCAGATTCCTTCAGTTCATCTATGCAGAGCCTCTTCAACTGCCCCCACTCCATCTTTGCCTCGGCCTCTTGGTTAGTCATCTCTACCAAGGTTTACTCCGTTAATGTCAAATCATGCATAGCTGGGACGTATCCTCCTATTTAAGACAGTTCAATCGGCATTCGCTGCTAGGTGCTAACTACGTAAGGTTATTGCTGAAATACGATGCTCGTATAAGGGTGCGAGGTAGGGGTCAAAGAAGGAGTATACACCGTTGTAGTGGACTTAAGAGTAGCTGCCAAGTTCAGTAAGACCACTGCAAAACACCAATAAGGAAGAGGGTTAGAAATATTTCAATGAGAAGCAATGTAAAAATAAGCAAGGCCAAGCTACCCACATTAGGTTGGTCTCCCTTCACCTTCTTTCTAGATTTGGCAGGGGGGACTACGTATTGTCACTACTAAAGTGCAACACTCCATAGTTTGGTATATTAAGGGGCATTGTGTGGGTTTATTGGTTCAAAGAGCCACGGGTGGGAGGGGTCACGGAGAAGGAGTCCTCGCGTTTCGGTATATCCAACTTCTAGGCCCAATCGCCCATCCTCACCACATTAGGAGTCTTGCGCATACTAGAATAATTGGAAGACTATTCGATAAAAGGATCACCGTCCAGAATCATGATGTTCCCTCAAAGAGCCTTGTCGTAAGCCTCCCACTCACCATTATCACCTACATCATTTTGAATCAAAACTGACATAATGACTTCCTCTTCATCCTCTATATCAACCACTGGCACTTTCGTCGATTGTTCTCTAATCATGACTCCCGAAGGCCTAGCCGACCGCATAATTAGGGCTAAGATTGTAGCATCATCGCCTCCCATACTCTGCCTTAAGCCGAATAGTCATACCCAACGGAGGCTCTCATTTGTGAAAGTCTTCATCAAGTTCCTGTCATTACTACTTATTGCCTTTCTCCAATGGATGTAGTCCTCATAAATAGCCGTGTTTATGCTCATTCCTGCAAGGTTCATTGCCGTAGAAGAAAGGAATGGGTTACAAGTCATGAAAGATATTCCAAGGAAAATGCACTAAGTAGGAAACATACTGGGTATACCAAACGCATGTGTCATAAGGTACAGGTTGACTGTTGCCGAGAAAAAGAAGAATTGGTCTCGGTAGGCTGACGCTTTACTCGAAAGGCCAAATAAGAGGTCGCTCCTCTAAAAGTAGTAATAGTTGCCTGAGTCGGTCTTATCCTACCAACAAAGATTAAAGATTAATCTAATAAGGACTGGATCAGGCTCAAGAATATTCAAATCAAAGAAATCAATGAAAAGCCTTGCTAAGGGCATGTAGCTATTCGATGTAAGTTACCCCAGTATATGTGATGCATATTCAAGGACCTAACATGGTAAAATTGGAGAGGAAATGTCAGTTCTATCTTTCTACAAACTAGTGTGGAAGAGAAGTAACCAGTTGGGGCTGGTTGGCTCAATCAGCTGTCAAAGGATAAAGAGGGATGATGTTTTAATAGCTAAAGTCAGCCAAAGAGTGGGCAACGTTGGCATAGTCTTACGGGATCTTAGATGCATCCTAATAGAGAGCCTAACATCAACTTGTAGAAACAACCTCAGTCATCTGCAATCAATAGCGAACATCCTATATTACTAAACCACCCTAAGCTACTAAAAAATTAACTAGGCATTGGAGCGATCTTCTCCCCCACCACTGATACAAGCAACCCACCTACTTACAATAACCCACTTGAGTTCCAACCAAAGATGGGATGTATGACCTGCAACCTTATCAACAAACCATCCAATCCCATCTATGGGTTTAGACTAATATGTCATCTTCCTATGTGAAGGGTGAAATTCATAATGTTGGCAACATCAAGTTTTGTATGGTTTGTTCATTACGTGAGATTGAATGGCTGCCATTGTGTCGTCGATGACCGTAATATGCTACAAACAATAGGAGTTCATAAGAAAAGTTCATTACTGCAACAAAGGCGGTCCAGTTATTTCAACTACAATAACAAACAAAACGCCAAAAAAATCAAGTAAAATCCTATCTTAAAAATATAAGGAAAGCATGATGAATCAAAAAAAATCTTTGGTTATGATTTAAGTACGCATTTGCAAGTAGAACACAGAGACAAAGAAGAGAAGCTCTCAAAAGCATTTTAGTGGCGGAAATGATCAAAAGCTGAATAAATTTGGGAGGAAAAGAGGAGTAGAAATCATTGTAGATAGTGGAAAGTAGTGCGAACCATTAAATCAGACGCGTAAGAAGAAATCACAGCCATTTAGATATCATAATTGTATCTGTCAAATTGTCACATTCAAAAAAAGCGCACTATCCCTGTAGCACCAAGGAATAACCCGCCTCTACACATGATCCGATGCTATGTATGTGATCATTAAATGCTTGATTCATAGGCCCATCCCCGTGACATAGACTAAGGGGAAAATTATTGCACGTATTTCTTGTAAGTACGAATCAAGCTGGCCTGTATTGTCCAACAGCCCCATTTGATTGCACCCGTATTCATCTTAGCCCTTACATCTTCAAGGCCTGATTCCTTCACACGCCAGTTATGCATACCGGCCCTACACCAAGACAACAAGGCTCAACTCATAAGCAGACTTTCAACTCATGTACAAATTATCCCAAGATCTCCCGCTTGGACAATTGCAAGTGAGATAACAGTGGATAGTAGTTGGGTATATGATGCACCCCTCGGTAGTCGATTAGACTGACCTCCGTCCCAATGACCAGTCAGGTATCCAAAGTTAAGGTGATTATTCTAAAGGTCATGAGTGGATGACATCGACAACTGGATGCTCGGCACTCAACATGCCTCCTACCTATTTAGTAGCCCGACTAAGTGACCTACTCCTCATCTTAGTCTCCTTATTGTTATCATCTTCTCTTGCCCACTTTTTATGGCTTCCTCGCATTGTCTCAACAAGTTTCGATCATTAACGCCTACTAGTCTATGCAAAAGGAAGCTTTTTCTGCATCATTCGTCTACAAGGTCTGATAAATGGCACCATTCATCTAACAAAAGTATAGTAACGAGTCCATGTCCTTTTTTTCACAAAGCAACTTTAGAATGACCCATCCCTGAACCCATGTCACATGCTGCTACATAAAGCATGCTCGAGGTTCTTTCCACCAACTGGCATCATCTCATCCACACATTCCAACTGGTCTTCTAACTAGTGTGAGCGCCAACCATGCTACCACATCAATGGTTCTGAGCAATTTTTGGGTCTCAACTGCGCAATCCCAACAACTCAATACAACTTCTAGTAGGTATAAGTACATCAAGACTTACATCTTTACAAAGGTTGAAGAACGTAAGTTCTCAAGCATTGTATTTTTCTTATTATCTCTTGTAATCATCTATTGTAAGAGAAGAAAGGTAGAAAGAATTCTAACAGTGGATGTGAGCAAGCTTAGCCAAATCACTCTAAACCTTGTGCTCTCTTACGTCCTTCTCACCTTACTTCCTCATTTTACATTTTTAATCAAGATATTAGAAAGTAACCTTTGGTAATGTCACTCCATAATCATAATTCTAAGGTTGACTGAATTTGTAGTCAACATTAAGGATATGGGAGAAATGACATATGAATGGGCAAAAACAGATGTTGTTGACCCCTATAGGTTAGATAGACCTCTTTATTTATAGGTTAGACAAATGGTTTCACCTAATCACTATGGGATTCTACCTCAACTGAACCGTTCCCCCACTTTGATTGGATCTTGATCAAAGAATGCTTCATATCTACAAAGCATACTTTTAGGTAAAGTGTTTAGGGTATATTTGGTATAGTCTTGGAATAGACCCAAACCAGTTGGAAAACATTCTTAAGGTCGGGAAATGCACCTTGGTCAAAACCATGTAATAATATAATCTAAGGATTTGAAGATATGGCTATATTAATATTGGTAGATTTGGGACCACTATAGAGGCCTAATAGTTATGTCACCCAAATGGAACATCCGAAGGCACTAGACATTCTATTTAATAGTATGAAGCCATCAGTCGAAGTTTTGCTTAATTCCAACTTAAAATAAAGAAGTTCTGACCTAAAGAAAATTGATTTGACCTTGATGCACCTATTAGGTACCAAATAGAATTATACCAAAGATAAATGGTCGAGCAGAAATACCTAATCAAAAATATATAGTATCGTGAATATGGTCTTGTAGGCATAAGTTTGTTGAAAATCAAAAACTAATTAGCCAAATAGATTTAACCGAACAAAATTTACCTAACATAATTTTCTAAACAGAATATGCCAAATAGAATTAGTCGAATATAATATGGCAAATAATATATTTTGCACCTATAAATATATAAAAATCCGGTGTTGAGAAGTAATTAAATGGATTAAGAATGCAAATATATGGTATTTAAACTAAAATGAGTAAAAATATGGAAATAATATTTCAAAAAGTTATATAATGAATGAATAATATTGGTTTGGGTTAAATATAGAAAATTTGAGTAAATAATTAAAATAAGAAGAATTAATTAAATTCCAAAAAATCCATAATATATGTAATTACTTAAGAAGTATAAATATAATTTTTATTTGGATTTTATGGTGATTTAAGAGAATAGAAAATAGTTTTATAATAAAAAATAAATGAAAAAGAAATCGTATGTTTACATAAGCCCAAGTTCATGTTCTCAAGCCCAAAATTCCATCATCCTATATCCAGATTTCTCTGATTCCAGATTTTTCTAGTTCTAGATATTCCATTCTTAATTAAAAATATAAGTTAAATTCAAACAAATACATACTGATACCTCTTCTCATATAATCCTCCTCTTCTAAATTTCCAAAAAACCAAATAAATTACCATAAATTCACAAATTTGAATACATGTATCGATGCCAATTTATGTGACGCCCCTATGTGTTTGAATTGAAAATGAAGAGGAAAGCTTTAGGTGAGTATTCGTACACAAAATTTATGTTTAGTCATATGATTCATTATATATGTGTGTGCGTGTGTGCGCGTGTGTGTGCGTGTTTGTATGTGTTTAAATTGATGTATGGATGAATAACATCGTATGTGCATAGAAGAAGTTGGCAAGTGGAAGAGGATGAAGCTGGAATTTGATCAAGAAGATCAAAACAATGTTGTTTTGTTTAAAAATAAAATAAAATATGGTAAATGTATAAATAAATAAATTATATTTGCATACAATGAGAAATTGTATAATGTGGATATATGATTTTATGAAGAAATGTTTTGTTTAAAATTTAGTATTTTTATATATTTGAAGTTATTAATTTATTGGAAGGAAATTTATATATTTTAAGTAATTATTCTTAGTTTTATATAATTTAGAAAAAATAAGAGGTGTTTACTAATTAATAACCTAAGCATTTTAAAGTATAGGTTATAATTAATATGTTTAAGTAAGAATTATAGAAGTATGTTCTACATATTTGATTTTAGGGATTTTACCACACTTTTTTGACTTCCTATTTCTTTTATATTGGTCTCAAATGTCATGGATGATTCACTATTAGATATTATTTTTGATTAATCGTTTTCAATGTGATTTTATACGATGATGACATCACTCTATTTGATTTCATAGAAGTTAATTCTTTGTAATGAAGAATCTAAATAGACAGAGTTATAATGCCATCTGGTATAGGACTTTTAGTAATATTTCTTCAATTATTCTTTGGACTCGTCATATAGAATAATACCAAGGAGATTCAAGATTGTGAGAAATTTGATTAAATAGATTGGTATGGGACATTTGGTGGTACTTATTCAGTTACTTCTACGACTCACAATATAGAATATAGTGGGGATTAATTGTAGCCAATGAGAAGTGAATAAACGTTTAAGTATCACGCGGTGGTATGGGATGCCGTTGTGATATTTATTTGGTTATTCATTGTAAGAAAATATCGCTCATGTGATGGGATCAGTGATATTGAGATGATACTTATGTGAAGTGATGCTCATGGTGTTGAGAAAACTTAAGGATTTGAGTTAGGTGGGACACCTATATATGTGGATACTATGCATTTTTCTACCACATGTACTCCTGGAAACTGGGCTAGAGTGAAAAAGATGACTAGCATTCATCTTAGCGGCCCGGTTGTAGAGTTGTGTCCTAGATCTGTATTGTATCCACAGCACGGTAGTTAACTCTGGCCCCTTAGGCCAGTAGTCTGTTACCATAAGGGTCGGAGCGGGTCCTAATTGGAAGTCCTCGCATTAACGAGCATATTGTTGGATATGTGTCATGATACCTTAGGGGTAATTGAAGACTGTAAGAGTGGATCCGGGTGGATAACCTGGGAGCTCCTGGAGTAGACAGATGACCATCAGTCTCCCTTCTGATATCTCAAGTATTGATGTTTTATGGATCTTGATGATAATTTTGATATGGATGATTCACCTATTTGACATTGATTATGTAATCCCTTATTTTTTGTGGTGTTAAATACGTGATGACATCTTTATGCATGGTTTTGTGAGATTCGACATTTTATGATACTTTGAGTATTGTTATGATAATATAATTATATACCATGCGTACATTAATATATGTGTGTGTATACACATTAACATTTATATTTGTTAACTTGAGTTATTCAGATGCTATTATCATATTATTATACCCTACATATACTAAGTTATATATGTATATCGACTTACATATTTAGATATTACCTAAACTATGTGTTATTTACGTAATACTTTGGTCAGTCTGAGATATTTCACATTTAGGGATGATGAGACTGGTCTGTGGATTTTGGGCATGGATGGAGGATAGAGGATTATTAGATACCACTGTATATTATGTCATTCTATGCATGTCTACATCGAGATGTGTATTGGATTTCATATATTGTATATTTTAGAAATAATGGACATTTGAGGTGCTTTATATTCACATTGTTTCTTATATATTTCATATTATATATTATTGTCATGATAGTGACTTTATGTTATTTATTATTTATTATGTATTGTTCTATCCTAAAGGCTTACTTTGTGCAGATACTAAGTATATATAGATGAATTTAATTATTTGATTTTGAAATACATAACTGTGTTAGCCTAGAGAATATTCATGTGTATACCTCACATAGCCTTATTCTCCATATTATTCTATAGTCTTACCTAGTATACTCTTGGATAGTATGGGTATAGAGGTGGTGTGTTTCAAAATATCTCTTTGAATCACTTGTACAAGGCAGAATTTTCGAGGAACTTAAGTACCTTACCGGTCAGATCCAACAAGGGATCGTCCGAAATTACAACTATAGGTCCAGAACAAGATCGATCTGATTCACCACTTCAACTAGAATTCTTATTGCGGGCCATTAAAACCATTATGATCATAAGCCATAATATAATTTAGACTATAAGCTATAGAAATAATTGTAACTATAAGACCTTAGAATTTCAAACCAAGCGAATTGACTACTTGCAACTATTATAGTCGATCTAGAGAGGTTTACCAAGCATAATCACAATTGTAGTTTAGAGAAATATAATGATAGATATAAAGTGGATGTAGGTCATATATTATTGAACCACTATAAAAATTATGTGCACCCTTTACTTTTTCTACACTTAATTTTCCACTTTCTAATATATCTATATGTGACTTGTGATATAGATTAAAATAAGAACTTAACATATTTGATGAACATAGATTTCACCTCCATGAAGCCAACATTAGGACTGCACTTGGATCCTAGGCTCTACCTTATCTGTGTTATGGGGTATTTGGTCATTTTAGATGTCAACACTCAGATTTGAATTAAATAGTTGTTGGGATAGAATGATATGATTAGGTAAAACTTTATTGTTTATACAGGAATAAAAGTGACCAAGAAAAAATAGTTGTTAGAAACCAACTGTTTGAAAAGTAATCATTATAAACAATGATGCCTACTACTTGGATATGGGTGAGGTCCTTTTCAATAGCCACCGATTGAGATTATAGATATGCAATCTATTACACTTAACTATTGTAATATTAATGTCATACCCGTATCTTGGCCATACCTATAAGGCTTGTGCTCGAAAAATATCTCTCCTTTTTCAAAACTAATAGTATAATATATGGATGTGCTTATTTTAGATCTCGTCGAAAAACCCAATGAAAAGATACATAAATACTACTTGGAAATTAAGGTTAAAACCCAAGAAATATTCCAAAATCCATTTTTAAAAACCAAATATTTTGTTAAAGAATCAATGAAAAAGAAATGGAAAATTAGGTAAATATTTAATATGGAATTTATCTCAAAAATAAAGATTCAAAGCACTCAAAATAAAACTCCGAGTACTAAAAAATGAAGGTTTGAAATGCTCAAAGCAAGTACCCGAAGTCAATTATGATAGAGTTAAGGGCGTGCTCTAGGGAATTTATGTAATTTATTACGTAACTTAACATTTATAAATGAATCTTGTTTGAGATGAAGTATAATTTTGGATTTATTTTCTTATATATATATAAGTTATACAAATTAACAAATTAAACATATATAAGTAGAAAATCCTTAGGAGAAGTATTTTATCAATTGCAGTTACGAATGTGTTCATAACCATGGGTATTGAATCAATATTTTAATACTTACTCCTTAAATGGTCCTAGTCAAGATGTATCAAGGAATGGATGTTGATACAATTATTGAAATTAGTGTTTATAATGCTCTCCATCCGATGGATGGTACATTAATCATAACGTTCGAGGCACCAAAGAGTTATGTACTTGTGGTTGTTTGGAACAATCACTGTACAATTTTATGAGAATCTTCTATAGGTTAATACGACCAAGTTAAAATGGTAGATCTCATGGTAACAATATACATTAGTCTTTAGACTTGAAGGTTTTTTATGTACCTATGTTATACTTTGATTATAGTCAAGCACATGGCATGTCGACAGGTTATGACTATAATTTGATACACGTTGAACTACTTGATGTAAAACACTACTCAGGAGAGGGTTCATCTCTTTCATTATATAAGGTTGGTATGACCATAATTTGTATTCAACTTAAAGTCCAAGTCTCTAGCTATAGTAAATCGATTAATTAATAAATGTTATTGGATGAACCAAGGATTTTAATGTGGTTCACACACTTAAATACAAATGTCAGTAGAGTTTTAACCTTAGACCAAACCCTAGTTATTTAGGTGATATAGTAATGAAGAAAAGAAAATGTGTACAAAATGTCGTTCCTAGGTGCAGTTTAATATAGATTAGAAATTGGATTTCGCCTAAATAATTTGTAAGATATTAAACTTGTTCCCAACATTATGCTTCAACAATGCTCATACATGCTTCAGTATTTAAACAGTTTAAATACTGGTTGAGAACCAAGTTCACTCCTGGGATTCAACATAACCACATTTTTAGTTATTTCTATGTTCAACCAATATAAAATTATTTTATAAAAGTTACAAATTAATAACAAAATTGCATACAAATGTTTTATCAAATTCTTGTAGCATTTTAGTTATTTATTTAAAGCCCAAAAATTAATTAAAACAATGCATAAAATTTATATGCTGATTTAATTAACTAACAACTTTGGGTAAATTAACTAAATGAAGGATTTAATTGTTAAAGTCATTTTAGCCTAATGTTTGGAAGCCCAAACCTAGGACATGGCTAGCCATGGCAAGCTAGAGGCAAAAAAAGAATTGGTCTTCTAGAGTTAGAGAGAAGAGGGCTGGATATTTATGATATGATTGGCTACAAATAGCAAATCCTTTATCATTCTTTATACCCTAAATAAACCTAACCCTAGCATCCATACCAAACATTGGTGAAACAAAGGATTCAATGTTGCATCCCATAGCAAAAGAAACCGAACAAGATGTTCAAGAGAGGAAATAACTAATGACCGATGTGTTTGATGATTGTCAAGATCACAAAGTGGAGGTAAATTTTTGTTTACATATATTAAGATATATGTTTATGTTCATATTTTCTTGTCGCCTTCAATATGCAATTTAAACATGAAACTAAAAAAATTTGAAATAACAGTGATAATAATTTAATAACTAAGAAATATATATATATATATAATTGCTATTTGAGTTTTAAAAAAAGGAATTTTATACACTTTAGTATTTAAGCTTTAAATTATTTTTAGTTTTTAATTATTATTTTTATTATGTGTTACTCTCGGGTTTCCAAATATATATATATATATATATATATATATATATATATAGACACACACACGCATACATACACATATACATATACACATACAAAAGAGAAATTAAATAATAATAAAATTACATTCAACTCATTTAAATTATTTTTAGTTGTTAAAAGAATACTTTCTTTATTTGAAATGGTCAAAATAATTTTAAATTTAAATATCGAAATTTCCCATACATACATATACATATACATACATACACATACCTACACATACGTACATATATATATATATAAAGAAAATAACGGAATGAGTGGAGAGAAATGTAATAATCGAATGCAAGAGGAAGAAGAAACATATCCTCCTAATAGTTATTGTTTAACTGAAAAGTCAAGCAAGATATATGTTGATGCCGTGAGAAGTAATGGACCTGAATCCAAGAGGGGGCACAGAACAACTGCACAACTAAATTATGTGATGCTTTCATAAGGATATGTATTCTTCACAGAAAAGTTTTTAACAGATTAAAAGAGGCATGGGAGAATATTGTGATGCTATATGCGGTGGAAATAAGAATTTCTTATTTCTGAATCAAGTCGTACATATAGAAATTCTACAAACCTAACGGCAATTTCATAATTTACAATGAAAAAAATTAACTACTATGTGGTTCAGTTGTCTGATAAGGAAAACGATGATACAATACTAAACAAGAAAACCTAATCTAATTTTGGAAATTGATCATTGTAGAGGCATGATAACCCGGTTTCGGTTACAAAGAAATTGACCTAAACAATCTTCAAATTTGGGAAAAATTACATAGTCTTGATGTGGAGCCTAGAGGCAATATCTATAATAGAAATTTACATTGGCAAACCTATCAGAGTTGATGCAACTACCAAAGAAAGAAAAATAAGAGGATTTGCCAGAGCCTGATCAAACTAAATATACAGTCCACTTTAGCAACATTGATTTCTATACTACTACATAATGGGATTAACAAGGAGTTTTTAGTTACTTACGACTATATTCATGCTAACTGTTCTAGATTAAGCTTTCTGGCCATGCAAAATCCATCATTCTGAACAAGCTAAACTACGATGGACCCCAAAGTTACTAAAAACATCATAAAAATAAATCTACGTAATAGAAAAATAACGACGAAAGTGAACTAAAAGATATAGAGCAGTCGGATGTAAATAAGGTGAAGCCTAGGTGAGTTCATCCAGAAATTAATTGAAAAGATCAGTATGATGTTGTGATGGCAAACCTACACCATTGGTACCTAAATACCATTAATATTGCGCTACTGTAGTACTCGACTAATGTAGAGTGGTGGACAAAGGTAAAGGAAAAGCAATTCAAAATAGAACCCATCATATATCTCACAAAGCATAGGATAAAATTTAATAATCACATAGATGCAAAATAGGCGAGACAACAATATGACTAAATGAACCAAACAGAATCAGAGTGTAGTAGGTTCATAACAATTATACAAAACCAAATGCAAATAGAGTTTATACATCAGATAATACAAACTTCAAATAACTATCTCTATTAATGATAGAAAAGTGCTGAAACAGATCCATAACACTGCATAATGGAAACAGTGATAGTAGCTCCAAAAATAGAAATATGAAAGCGCTAGCTAATTGCTTGTCCTCCACACAATTCCACGTCCCATCTCATACTTGCTATCTCTAGTCTACTCATTCTAGAGTGCTTGGGATGATAAGAAGCAAAGAAAATAACCTAGGGATGGACAATAGCTTGGTATGAGCGATCTATAATCTTAAAACAGGTCAGCAAAGTGGGAACACAAGATATAAGGAATCATACTTGACACGTCCTTACATCCAACAAGTTCGCACATAACATAATATATGCTACGCTATCATTATATAGGTATGTTGTACTAAGTATAATATTGAGTGTTAAGTACCTATCTCATTAGTACCTACATCACATGGCATCAACTCACTAAACAACAATCGCCACAAATACAACTACCATAGCAAACACAACAATCATCACTACGTCTCGAATCACTATTAAGATGCCTTTGGATATATGATAACTCGTATGACCATCACTAAGGTTTTGACATCACAAAGGATTTTCCATCACTAAGGCGAGCTGGAAAATCACTAAGGTTTTTCCATCACTAAGGATTTGCTACCACTAAGGCGAGCTAGACCATCACTAAGGCTCTAGGACACAGGCAAGCATCCTCACATGCCCTTTTTTTACGAGCGCATATCACTTCTTTGAGTTATCCATCGATCCCATTGACACATGAATCAATAGTAGAACACACCATGTTCTACTCCATCAACTCGCATCAATAAACGTGCCTCTCTAAACCATCACTAATCCTACGAGATCTACTCACTGGATGTACACAACCTAAATGACCCACATTATCGATTCGTTAGAGCTTGAAAAAACTCACATAGTCCCTAGGATTCTCCAACATCGAGCCCGAAGTAACACACCCATTTACTCATGTAGGATCTGAAGCAAACTCAAGGAATCCCTATATTACTACCACATCTTCATATTGCTCTGTATCGATCATCTTTTCATCATAACTTAACATCCACAAATTAGAATGGTTTGCGATCGATCACACAAGAACCTTTCATCTTCTTGAGCATCCCACATCAGATGGATCACTGGATGACCAACGAAAATCATAAGATGCCGACCGGCCATCCCCAACACTTAGCCAAAATTTTGGATTCTTGAATCATTCCAAAGTAATCCCATGACTTCCCCAAAGTGAACATGCACTTGCCCTGAAACATCATTATATCCTCCTCACGTTCGCACCAAGTTAGCTTTGAATTTCCTTTCAATTGTCTTTTGATTCAAACTCTTAAATCACTTGGCCAAAAGTGTGGTAACCAATTCCATAGACTGGTAGCACCACCCTTGACTTCCCACATCGTTCGCGCTATCTTTGGAGCATAACATCAATCGATTGATGGTGGGATCAATTGATGATAAGTTGCCTTGAAGTTTTCCTTGCATTTGTTTAAGTCAAAGCTTGCTCGTGCGCTCCCAAGAAAATTCCAAAACTTCAACACTTGCAAAATTTACCCCTTGCTTGGTAGGTATCGACCAATATGGGTTGGTGCCCATCGATATATCTTTGCTAGAAATTTTCCTAAGTTATTTTCTAGCCTTTTACATCGATCATCCTTGATTTTGGCACCAATCTGAATGTCAACTCCAAATTCTATCGACACACCTTCAATCTTTGTAGAACCAACCCATATCCAAAAATGTGCATGGAGACATCATCTTCTATTCTAAGTAAACAAACATATAAAAACAAACAAACAAATAACACATCCACACAATAAAAGCATCATATCAACCACAATCTAATCTAACATTCATATATTATAACGGTGGATGGAATTTCATATAAAAATCAATTGTAAACCATTTTATAAAATGTTTAGAAATCTAAGTAAATCAAAGATCTTGTTCTTAATCTTAATAGGTTTCAAAAACACATAAAACAATTTGAAATTTTGAGATGATAGACCACTCACCTACTTACAAAAATAACAAAAAATGAGGCAAATTTGATGTAGACATCCAATTAGGAATCCCAAGACAACAAATTTCGAGATCCTAAAATTCCCTTTGCTAATACCTACAATAATCACCTTTTCATTGCTTTAGTAGGCTAATCTATTGAAGGTTTGAGATGGTTTTGGCTAATGGAGGTTTAATAGAGGTCAAAGAGTGTTTTGGAAGGTGGAGAATAATGATTAAAGGTTGCCGCATTAGTTGTAATTAGCTCTAATCCCAAAATGGGTTAGTAGGCTAATTATGAGCTTAGTCTAATTAGCTACTAGTTTGTCCAAAAATTATCTAACTTAAAACAGTTATTTCTACTGAATGGTAAGTTTAATAGATCATTATAAAGAAAGACAAGCCACTATATCTTTAATTTGGATGTGGTTTCTAACCCTAATTTGTATTATATTAAAAGCTATAGCTCTTACAAGTTTTCAAGGCCAAAACCATCCACAATTAATCTTAAGGGTCAAATATGTCAATACTCAACATTCCCCAAAGTAATAGCCTAATCTAATCCAAATTGGTTATGAAAGCAATATTTTCCATCGATACGTAAAAATGTAGGTGTTACATTCTTCCGCCTATAGGAATTTATCCTTGAAATTCCAACCAAACCAAACATAACTAAACACTATAGATTCCAAGCATGCCTAACATTCAAATAATCATAGCAACAATCAATTATGCACCCATAAGCAAGAAATAAACTTATGCAAACTTCCTTAGATGAGAAACACGTAAGATATTGTGCATGCTCCCCATTTCCTGAGGTAAGTCGACTCGATATGCCTGTTCCTAATCCATTCAAGTGTCAAAAAAGGATCTACGAATCACGGAACTTTATCCTATTATCAGACTGAAATGTTTTCTTCAATGGAAAATTAATAAATTTGAATTTTCCAGTAGGGAACTTAAGGACACGTCTTCTCTTACTAGCATAGCACTTATATATGTCATGTGCAGCTTTTGTTCATTGTCGAATGATATCAATTTTCTCTGAAGTCTATCTAATCATATCTGGCCCCAGTATCAGTTTCTCATCCACTTCCCACTAACAAGAAAGGGAATTGCATGATCGTCCATATAGTGCCTACCGATGCTTGACTGATAAATATTATTATATGCAAACTCTATTAAATGCAAATAATCGTCCCTTAAGCTCCCAAAGTCTAGAATACAAGGTCGTAAGAGATCCTCTAATGTATGATTCACTCTTTCGGTCTGATCATTGGTTTGTGGTTGATAAGCCATACTCAACTATAACTGTATCCGCAACATCTCCTTTAAGTTATTCCAAACTGCTCATGAATAATGGGTCTTGATCGTTTATAATGCTCTTTAACACACCACGAATCACACTATCCACTTCACGTACAACTCAACCATCTTCGATGTCATTTGATTGGACTTCACAGGTATCAATCTTGCACTCTTCGTTGACCTATCAATTATGAATCATATGCGATCCTACCCTCTTATAATCTTCGCAACCCATCATTGAAATCCATAGGTATATGTTCCCACTTCCATAAAAGAATCTCAAGCAGTTGCAACAAATCACTCGACTTCTTTTTCTTAGCTTTCACTGATTGACAATTCATACACTTTGAAATAAATGTCTCAATGTCCTTCTTCATCCCTTCCAATGAAATGCTTGCTTCATATCTTAATGCTTTTTATCGCCTTGGGGATGTATAATCAATATCGAAGGATGGTACTCTTATGGCACCTTAGCACTAAGTCCATCAACATTGGGTACAGATAGTCTACAGTCCTTATGGAGCAAACCATCCCCGTTGAGTTCGTACTGTCTCATATTCTCAGACTCTACTGTCATCTCAATCTTTGCAATAATATCCATAGTCCATCATCACGTCACTAACTAGTATTGATTCGCCCAATCAATGTGGGTCTAATAGTCAATCTCACCAACACATCTAGCTCTAGCTCACATCTCGGTCGACCAACAATATACTCTAAACACATCTATTCTAGGAACATAACTCCCAAGATGGCATATCTCCTACTCGATGCATCAAAAATTCCATTTCCCTTAACAGGAGTATAGGAAATGTCAAATTCTTTGGAGGCCAAAAGATTTAGCCATCGCTACTAACGAAGGTTAAGGTCCTTTTGTGAAAAAAGGTACTTCAACACTTTATGGTTGATGAGTACTCAAATCACTCCCGTAGTAAGTAATGCCTCTATATCTTTAATGCGAATACTATCGCTGCGAACTCCAAATCATGGGTTGGGCATTTCTTCTCATGCAGTTTCAACTTCCTACTAGCTTAAGCAACAACTTTACTGCTCTACATCAATTCTGCCTCCAATTCAGTACCATGAGCTTCTACGTATATCGTCAGCTCGTTATTCTCACTTGAAATACCTACTCTAGTGCACTCGCCAAACTCTACTTAAGATTTATGAATGTGTACTTGCACCATGCAGCCCAAGCAAAAGTCTGATTCTTCTGCATTAAGTTTTTCAACCGTGTTGCTTCTTTTGAGAAGTTCTTTATGAAGCGTTTATAGTAACCCGCTAATCCAAGGAAACTTCTCAAATCTATAGCGCTTAGGTCTAATCCAATCTTGGGCTGCTGCTACCTTGGGAGGATCTACTATGATGCCCTGCTCCAAGGCCACATGTCCTAAGAAATGTACTTCCCTCTTCTAGAATGACACTTCGAAATCGTCACTTTTACCAAGTGCTCCCTCGATAGCCTTGGCACATCCTTAAGCGCATTGGTTAGCTCGAATGGCGTAATAATCCATTTATAAAATCCAGATTATTATGGAATGTAGTAATCAACACACTCTGCTTCGCCGCTCTCATTTGGTGGAACCACATTGCCTGGTCAAACTAAGAAAACACTTTCATGCCGTGAAGTTGGTCGAACAAATCAAAAATACATAATAGTGGATAATCGCTCTTCCTAGTCACCTTATTTAGCTCATGGCAATCAACACAAAGTCTCAAAGGGTCGTCCACCTTCATGGAAAACACTATATATGCTCCCCACTAAGATATACTCTTACAAATGAATCTCTTCCTCAACATATCATTTCGCTTTTACCTCTAGTTTATGTTGCTCTTTAGGTGCCACAAGCCTCAATGGCATAACCACTGGCCATCATCCTTTGCTAAATCAATTTGGAACTCCATTTCCCTACATGGCATTAATGCAGTCACCTCCTCAAATATGGTTGAATATTCTTTAGCAATGGATACTGATGATAATTCATTGTATGGGATCTCGATCAAATAAAGAAAGATACCGATCACTACATCATCGGTTGTGCTGCTCAACTCTAGCCTACTCTCACCATAGTCACTATCATCATCGATGACCTCTCATAATCCACCATGACTCTATATTCGTACAACCAGTCCATCCCCATAATAATATTGAACCCAACAAAACCAATCGTAAAGAAATCACAAGAAAACACACATCTATGACTCGACAACATTAAGTTATGGAAAACCATACACAAACTAGACGATCCACCCATAGGGTTCGTCACTACTAGTGATCTGTCCATTAAGTAATTTTCAATCCTAGTCTATCTACTAAGTCACCAAATATAAAGGAATGTGATGCATCGATTAAATAAAACAATAATAAGTATACAATAAACGAAAAGCATGAATTTGATAGTAATGCCTTCCCTTTTCTCCTTCGCTAATAGAGCACTTGACGAATTTGGGACAACATTAGTAGCATAAGTGGACACAACCTGATTTTCCTTCAGTGGCCCAAGACAATTCTTCTTCAAATGTCTATCCTTTTCAAAATTAAAGCACTTTCTCTCCATGCTCTTTAGATTCCTATAGGTTTTGCTAAGGTGGTGGCCTCAGTATCTTATAATTAAAGGAAATAAGCACCCACTTGCCCTTCTTCTGACCCTCCTTCTCGGTGTTGCTTCTTGACTTTGCTATTTTTCCATTTTCTTTTGCCATCCCAGTTCAGTTGCATTTAAGACTCCTCCTATGAAATAACGATAGCTTCAGACGTAGGATAAAAACCAACTTCTCGAAGCTTTCATCAGCGAGGCCCACTAGCCTCTCTTTGAGATGCTCATCCTAGCCTATAACAAAATTCTAATTTTTCTTTAAGATAGTATCAATGAAAGACAACTCATATTTCGACAACATGACAAACTTAGCTTCATATTCTAAAATGGACATTTTGCCCTATTTCAGATCAACAAACTTCCAAAACAAAACTAACTTTATGAACAAAATGAATGAACTTCTCATCGAGACTTCAACCAATTAGAAGTAAACCGGTCTATGAGAGTAGCAATCATAAGGGCGTTCCACTAACCCATGACTGTTTCTTAAAGTTTTCTAGATGCAAATTCCTCTTCATTGCATCTTCCAACTTAAAATCATTAATGATGCATTCGTAGGTATTAAGCTAATCTTTCACTTTAACAGATGATTATGTTCCCATAAATGGTTTGCCTTTAAGATTGGAGAAGTCTTTATTAATCTAGAAATATTACCTCTTAGCAAATGCATAGGAGCACCAGCATCAGCAACAACTGGAGCACCTCTTGGGAATTCAGTAGCATGTTCCTCATCATAGTATGGTCTGCAAGTCAAGATTAGCTGCTAGCCTTAAGCCTGCTGCTTCTTCGACTGTAGAAATAGAGTTCCTTGACACGTTCCTTATTTTCTTGCTCATTTTTACAATCAACAATAAGAATGATCAGTCTCTCGTAAAGTAAAGCTGCATAAGTGGTACTCATATGTGTAATGCGGCTAGTCTCTCATATGTCACTCAATTTATTCTAAGGTTATAGCTCCTTCCTTATTTCTATGGATCCTGATACCACCTTAGGTCATATCTCAATCTAAGCTCTAAAACCAAATGTGAAGGCCACCCTACACCATGAGTATCTAAATGGTGTTCTTTTACGATACCCGGCTGATGTAGAGTTATAGTCTAGGGTAAAGCAAAAGCAATCCAAAGTAATCTCATCATATATCTCATAACATATATGATAAAATATAATAATCACATAGATATAAAATAGGAGAGACAATAATATAACTAAGTGAACCAAACAATATTAGAGTGAAACATGTTTATTGCAGTTATACGAAACCAAATGCAAGAGAGTTTATGCATTTGATAAAATAAACTACAAATAACTATCTCTAATAGTATTATATAGTACAAAAACAGCTCCATAACACTGAGCAACAGAAATAGTGATAATAGCTCAATATATATATATATGTATGTATGTATGTGTATATATATATATATGTAAGCGCTAGCCACTTACTCGTCATCCGTACAACTCCATGCATTATGTCATACCTGCTATCTCTAATCTACTCATTTAAGAGTACACAAAATGATGAGAACTAAAGAAAATAACCATAGGTCAGACAACAATCTGGTAAGAGCGATCGATAATATAAAAATAGGTAGGCAAAGTAGGAACAGAAGGTATAGAGAATCATACCTAATCCATCCTTGTATTTAAAAAGTTAGAACATAACACAATATATGCTACATTGTCGGCATATAGGTATATACTACACTATGTACAATACAGGGTGTCAGAGGACCTAGCAAACCAGTACATACTGTAAACACCTACACCTAAATGCGCCTGATTTTCGACAAAATCGAAAACCCAAGTCAATTAGGGTATGCATTACTAGTGTTGGTAACCTGTAATAAACATAAGTATATCAGAGAGCTTACTATAAACATAAGTATATCAGAGAGGTTGCTACCGTGGAACCAATATTCCTTGGATATCTAGTTGCCTTGTCAGCGCTGAGCATGAGTGAGAAGACCTACCACCTACTGTTCCTATCTTGCACTAGTAACCCGTCCCTCTAAATCTATCCTATGGGTTGAAATGAGGACGAGGTCAGAACAACCATCTGATGACTAGCAAATTACATACTTTATTCATAACACTAGTTTGTGCTAATTGATTTCCATTTAAGTGTTATATCTACTATTCATTGCTTATTCATTTAAATCCCTAAGCATGTATGATATATCCAACTATAAGGTATAACTATATATATGCATATAGATACATATCTATAAGCATTGTACTACCCAAAAAGGAAACCCATGTAATGCAATCGCTGGTCAACAGGCCCTAACTACGAAGGCTGATGACACCTAGTTACAACTTTATACATTAAGCTAGTCGTATAACTAACACATCTTGAATAAAATCGTCTAGGGGCTAACTAGCCTACCTCCGACCAAACAAATGAACAACTAATCTTTAATAAAATGCACGTTCCATAAGAACTCTCCACCAGTAGAAAGTGTAATCCATATAGGCTTAACCTGAACCTTCACTATAGACCGCGCAGGATTAGCGGAGTACTCGGCCTATGCCCTACTATACAAATATCGATACACGATGCTGGTATAGTGCCGATCTCTCTATGCAACTCCCATTTAGATTTTCCTAGTAAAAATCAAGGAGAATGTCCATTATAGTTACTTAGTACCTCTGTTTTTGAAATAAAGCACTCCACGTTCCAAATTGGGCACAGTTGTAAGTAAACTTCTAAATGGGGAAAAGGCAGACCCCATCGGCCATTTAGTACCTTCCACCATAAAGTAAACCCCTTGATCATCCTAAAGGTATTCCAAGAATTTAATACTTCAAATCGAGGAGAACCCTTGGTATCTTTTCCGGACCTATATACACATATATATCCCCCTCATGGGTCTTATAGTTGTAGATGTCTCACATCAGTGGTACGTTTACATAACTATTGGTAGCCTCTTGCAGAAGGCAGACTTCTGTTGTGTAACTCTATTGACCTCAAATCCTAACCATACTAAACCAAGTCATTTATAATCAACCTAAATATTGGGCTATGCCCATAAATTCAAACCGTCGTAAATGTATTATCAAGGCTGTATAATTTCAACAACAAAAGTTATTCCACCACTTAAGTCCATTTATTAATATTTATTCACTTACTCACTATGAACTTATTCCTAATTTACAAATTCATTACCTTTATATTTCATTTCCCTTTTTTTCATTTAAATGTTGTTTGTTTCTTTACTTCCAATTAATTGTCCTTTATAAATCTCCATTATTATTCAAATTGGATAATTATTAATGATATCTATTTATCTGTTTCACATCTAACTTATTATGCCTATTCTGTTTTCCCCATAATGTGCTTTTAATTCTATAATTAATCCTTTTAAACACATTTTTATCCCCATTTGATTTACGTAACTATCTATTAGTTGCACATTTATTACACATTAATATTGTAATTATTGTTCAAATATTGGAGTTATTACCCCTTTTCCATTGTAATCTCATATCCCTTTGATTTATTTATTAATATTTAAATGTTTTAATCATAGTTAATATGAGAACTAACATATTATATATATATATATATTTATTAGGTTTTATCATTTTCCTTAGGTATGTTATATTTTTAATTAGTAGACACGGTTATAAGTATATATTTCTATTTTTAAACTTTTAATTTCTAAGTTGAGGAATTTAAGAATATACACTTACGCGTAAATTGTACAAAAAATGTTGAATATGCTAGTATATGATTTTTGTTTGATTATAATAAACATATATATATATATATATATTCATTTAAATATATTTGTTATTGTACTATAACAAAATAAATATTTGCTGAATAAAATAAATAACACATAATTTGAATTCAAACAGATATTATTTAAGCAAATATTTTATTACAATTTTGAATAGTACAAATTTGAGATCTCATTATATATATACATTTTTCAATTACAATACAATTTCGATTACATCTCAAATTATACTATACATTGTTCACCTCACTACATATCACTCATTCTCTCGTATTTTATTTTCATCTTTGCTCTAGCCCGAATCCAGCATCTCAGTTATCTACAAAATACGCACTGACGCGGTAAGATTGAATAAGAAATATTTTTTAAAGTGTAAAATAAAATGTGTATTTTGAAAATATTATTTGCCTCAGTTATTTCAGTTGTTCTTCATCATTTATTTTGAAGTCATCTTACACGAACAGCTTGTGACATGCACAATGAATCACTATACATGCCACAAGACCGTGCACACTGATATACGCTTGATAAAACTATAGTGACAGGTAAGCACAAGGTCAAACCTGAGCCAAGGCTGGATTCAACTCAGGTGCAAGACACAAACATCACAAAATTGTCATGTATAAGTGAAAATGCTCAATCAAAGAAATCAAGCAACACGGCCTCAACAGTCAATGTTTCAAATGACAAACAACATATACATAAAGGCAACAAAGTTGGACATGAAAATTAAAGTACGTCAAATCAGACCAGAACCAGAAATCCAACCAGAACCAGACCTGGCAACAATGGAACCAGACCAAACTAATGATCAAACAGTGGTGAACAGACCATCAACTAAAGTGCAGAATCAGGATGAAGTTCAAGTGAAACCAAAATGCACATGTCAACAGTTGTGACACCAAGACCAAACAAATATGACAACTGCCTCAGTTATATGTACAAAATGTGCATTTCAGTACAACATAGCAGAGAAATGTCATGTATGAAGACCAATAGTGAAACAGAAGGTCAACAATATAAGTAACTAGACTCAAGGAAATATGCAACTAAATACAAGTGTAGATTTAAGTTTTAACATTTCAGGCGAGTGCAAAGACTACAAATTCATCGTGAATGCAATGACCAAAAGCCTCAACATCAAATAGCAACAAAACTAGAGCATGCATATACATCAATGGTGAACTTAATTGAACCAGACTTGTATGCCACACATGTACCATGTAAAGACTCCAAGAGGACAAAACCAGATGATGTACATGTGAAACAACTCAATAGAATTAAGTGAATATGCAACAGAGATGCGTGCATACACAATGAAACCAGACTCCATAAACATACACATATATACATACATAAATGTATGCATGTATACAAGTGGAGATGACACGGCAGCTACCAATTGAACACAACGTAACAACCAAATGAACCAGAGGACAGAGAATCAACATGTAAAAAGGGCAGCAACCAAATGTACAAAATCCAAATCAATGGCCATATGAACACACACACCAAATTTCCAGTGAACCAAACAAGCTAGTGAAACAAAGTGCACTCACATATATCACAACAGTGTAGACAAGATACATGAAATAGAGATAAAACAGTGGACTTACTGGCCAGAGCTATAAAACATATATGCATGCAACTATATACACATATTAGCATAAGTTCATAGAATATACACAAAGTATATAAATAGAAATAGTTCGATAAGTTAAGGAAGGTAACTAGCAGGTAAACACAGATGAATAAAGTCAATGTCGCAGGGAATTCAAACTTAACATATCGAGTTTAAATGCCAAGGTGATAACAAAAATCAAACTAGTCAGAGTCAAAAACAGGTAATAACAAGTCAAAAAATTCCATATTATCTAAAGAAATGCAAAAGGCCAAAGTCACAGGAGAAATGAAATTCACGAAGAAAGTACAAATTCATGAAGCCGTGGTAAGCAAGCATAATAGAAAATATACGAATTGAACTAGTCAGGATTAATTACTAGCATTAAATCGAAAATTAGTAGACAAGCATATGATGTGAAGTTCAAACTGAAAATATACGAATCGAACATTTAAGGACTTATCCCTATTTAAAACCCAAATCATCATCGGCATGAAAAGTATTCGAGTTCAAGAAAATCAGAGAGCTAACCACTGAAGTAAATCAAAACATATAACTCGAATCAAAGTTGAGAAAATTCAAATCGGAGAAGAAAATCACTTATCAAATTACAACATCCAACTCGACTTATTGAAGTAGCCGTTTGTAAGTCAAAGAAGCGATCGATCGACAAAGCAAAAAATGTGAAAACATCTATTCGATCGATCAACTGAAGTCAGCGTTTTCCAATTTACAGAAGCCTTAATTATTGAAAGAGGAACGAGGCAACCATTTTCAAAGCAAAGGATACAAGACCAAAGATTAACAAATATAAAGAAGAAATGGAATTTCTCTTATTTTAATTTGGGTCGGCATCTTTAAATTCATTCTTGGCTTTTGATTATAAAATAGGGTTTCTATTTTTTTTAGTTATTTTTATTTTGTAATTTACTTTTAAACTTTTATAAAATTCTAGTCCTATGACTAGGGAATGACTACAGTGGTGTAGTTCAAGAATTCGCAACTTAGTGGCTGCGTTGTGGCAGAGTGTTGAGCGTAGAGTTAGGTTAGTCGATAGCGGGTGTCGCGAGTTTACGTGTGTAAGCGTCTGACTACTTAATTTCTAGTAGAAACCTTGGGGTAGCACGTAGGAAGGTTTTGCCGAACCTAGGTAAATCTTTATTGTTCTATTTCTTCTTTTATTATTCTATTGTTATCTGTGCTGCAATTATTTTATATATTTCTGCATTAATTTTTATAATAATTGGTATCACCATATTCACCTCCCCCTCTAGGGCGAAATCGTTCCTATAAAGAATATTTATTTTCACATTTTTATCTATTAGATATATCCTTCCCCTTTAAGGAGATTATTAACATTACAATTTTCCATAAACAACGTAACAGTGGGAGTTTTGCTCCATTTGAAATTATAAGGAATTTTTATCTCTTTTAATTTCTATTGTAATAAATAGTGCAAACTATGGAGAAGGACATCCGTACTTTACACATCTCTTTTATTTAGGCATATTTCTTATTTTTCCAAATAATGCACTTTTTATACATAGTTGTGAAGTTATATACTCTATGGAAATTTACAAGGAAATAGATACGACCAAATTGTACATTTAACATTCCACATAAATTAAACATAAAAATTTACATTTCAAGTCAAATTAGGGCATTCCAAATGAGTGCTAAGAATTTACAACCCAATTAATGTAAATGTGTAATAAATTTCATAATCTAATCAACATCATAGTTTAAAATTTTCAAGGACTAATTTTGAAAAATTCTAGATTAGGGTGTATATGCTATTCGGTTGTAATTACATAACTTGTAGAAAATGTAGGTGAGATTTCAATTAAGTACAATCATTTTAAGCCTACAATTCAACGGGTCTTGCATAGGCATATAATCAAATAAAATTTAGTGATACAAATTTTAGTGTTATATATAAATCATATAATTTTCCACTCACCTTTCTAGCTATCAAAATCTCCAAATTCGAATTCATTCCTTTAATTGACTCCTTTTTCCCTTACAACCAAAAAATATGTATAAAAAGATATACACATACTTACTAGGATTACAGAGGTGGGTGCTATTGAGATATTGGGCCCTTAAAGAGTCTTCCTTTAGAAAGAACGGAACGAGTTTGTGATTTGAGTTAAGTGGAATGTAGATTTATAACTATAGAGATTGCCATTTTTTTAGAATTGATTCACTCCTTCTTTTCTTTTTTTTCTTTTTTCCTTCTCCAAAACATATATATATATATATATATATATAGTTTTTTTATAATTTCTAGAAATAGTAGAGAAGGAAAAATAGAAGACTTAGCTGCTTTGTTTGAAAAATATGAGAACAAAAGTGAGGGGATATGCCTTTATTCATAGGCACTTAAAACATTCTATTTGTTGGATTATAATTTATTGAATTTACATCGTCAGGCCATGGTTCAAACCTAGCCCCCACAACACAAACCAGTCGACTACTCCTCATAAGCGATCAACCTATAGTGGTCCAGCCATTTATTAACGTTAACCAATTTTGTTTACTTTTAATTACCATAATTTGTAAACATTAACTATATTATTAACGTAACTTTTCCACTAAGTTAAATGTTAGTTTATTAATATTTATTACCTTAACTAGTTCTGAATTATTTTCGATCAAAAACTTCAAACATTAATAACTTCTTCATTTAAACTCCGATCACAAAGTTTTATATATATGAAAGTTGCTTAGAAGATCTCTATGAATACAATGATGCAAGTTTCATAGCCAAATTCCAACGTTTTCTCAAATTTCATTTTTAAACTTTAATAATTATAAATTAATTCTTTTAATCAATTACTTTTTATTTTACGGGTTGTTACATGCTCACCAATAAAAGAATTTCATCCTCGAAATTAGTCGAGGATTGAAACATGTAACATGTTGCACAACCATTCTAAACTATCCAACCAATTAGTGCTCAATCAATTTTGCAGCCAATTGGCACAAGTTTACAGTGTATCACAACATATATGAAATGTATGCTAAATAATACTAAATCGGCCTCTCCTGTGTGAATGCATTTTTAAAACCATTTCAAATTATGATGCAGCAACATATATATATATATATATATATATATATATATATATATTGGCAGTTCTATATGTATGTATGTTTTCAAAAACAAAAATCTTTGTTCTCATATAATAATTTCCACACTCCTACGAACAGGAGTATGGTTCGATCAATTTTGCATTTAATCCTTATCATCCACTACCTAACTATAACAACTCCTTGTCGAGAAGCTATTTATTATTAATAAAATAATAATTATCAATGAAGTAAATGGAATTTTGAATTGATTAATATGTGATTAAAGAAATAATTCGAAAGTTAATGAAAAATATTTTATTAAAATGAAAATAATTTAATTTGAAAAGGATATTGGCTTAATACTTTATTTGGTTACATTAACATGTGAAGTTATGAATTAATCATTTGAAACAAATTGAAAAAATAAAATCTTATAGTAGATGATGTTTGAAATAAATGCGTAGAAATTATTTTAGATGATAGAAAGATTTTATAATGTTAGTAGAATTTGAAATTTATTTAGAAATGATTTTAAAAGAAAATGAAAGAAATTTATTTAATAAGTAAAACAAAGCCCATTAGTACACAAGCCGATACCCAATATGGCTTCATGTAAATAATGAAGGTTGGTGATGTGTTGATATTTTTCATGTAAACAAGATAAGAAATGAAATTTTAATAAATTAAAAAATACCAATTAGTTAAGACCCAAAACCAAAAAAAAGTATAAAAAAATTGTTTCATGAGAATGAGTTCTGAAGTTTTCTAACTCTAGATGTTTCACCCTCTAATATAAATATAACTCAACCTCTCATTTCAAATGGAGGAAAAATTTGAATTACCACCAAACTTCACCTTAAAATATAGCTTTCCCAGATTCTAGTCAAAATTAATTTGAGAATAAATTCAATTTTTGGAATTAAATTATGAAATTTATGGGTAACCAATTTTAAATTTTGGTTAAATGATAAATTAATTGGAAAAAGATTCCATAATAAATAAAATGTGATTTTGAAATTTAATAAATATATTGGGAATAAGATTGGATTTAAAACTCTATATTTTAAAATTGATAAAATGGTTGTTTTCTAATATATGTATGTTCATATCTATTATGATTTGGAAGTTATATCTTGAAATTTATGTAATGATATTCTTTTTCTTCCGCTGTGTTGTTATACTTAATGTGTTATAAGCTCCGACGAGCCAGATTCGGCGTTTGAATCTGCGGCATTCGAGTACAAGTGAAGTACTGGTACCAAATTTTGAAGGTCGAATTAGGGTTGTTATATTTTGGTATTAGAGCTGAAAGTTGAAACTTTAGCTCAGGAGTATAACACATTAAGTAACTCATTAGAGATAGGGTGAAGTATACCCTAGAATGAGTATATCCCTAAGATATCCGTCTGTATGCCTCAGTAAATTCTCTTACTATCCACTGATAGTAAGTATGAGTGCAAGAAGAGGATGGGATAGGATACATGGGAATAGCACTACAAATGGTCAATAACCTGCAATAGCGGAAATAATTTTCTATTAATCTCTTTGATCAACGTTCAATTTCAATTCTCTGATTTCTTCGTGGCAGCTGCAAGGAGAAGCTTCGGTATGGTGATGGCCTTGCGAATCATTATAGAAAAGATTCTAATTCCTATCGTATTCTTGTTGTTAGCCTTTTTTGTTTTAAACTTTAATGAATTTAAAATTCTATTAAAAATGAATTAATGAATAAAATATAAAGATTTGTATCGATAAAACGATTTCGGTTAAAACCCAAATTTGAAATTCTATTGTAATTTCTTATAAGAATCAAAGTCCGAAGAGGGATAAGTTATATATACTTTAGGATATTCCGACCTGAGTTTGGAATCCATACCTAGTGTTTAAGAGTTGGGGAAGATTAAATCCATTAATCCATTGTTTGGGTCTCGATATATTCTACGAGTAGTTAGTTAATCCTTCGCACTAACCGATGCACTAGAATATTTCGTAGACTGGATGGCCCGAGTATCTTGAGAGATATGGAATGAGTTCATTCTCATATTTATCAGTGATATTCTGATTTGGTTAGCCAAATGCAGAATAGATATTCAGTTTGACCTGAAAAACCGTTTCTCTATCTTTGGTGTCCATCTATTCTTTGTTGTCTCCCTGACAAATTTTGAGGAAGAAATTTTCTTAAGGGGGGAATCAATAACATTCCTGGATTTTAGTCAGAATTAATTTGAGAATAAATTCAATTTTTGAAATTAAATTATGAAATTTATGGGTAACCAATTTTAAATTTTGGTTAAATGATAAATTAATTAGAAAAAAATTCCATAATAAATAAAATGTGATTTTAAAATTTATTAAAAATAAGATTGGATTTAAAACTCTATATTTTAAAATTAATAAAATGATTGTTTTCTAATATATAAATGTACATATCTATTGTGATTTGGAAGTTATATCTTGAAATTAATATATTCTTTTTCTTCCACTGTGTTGTTATACTTAATGTGTTATAAGCTCTGGCGAGTCAGATTCGGCGTTTGAATCTACGACATTCGAGTACAAGTGAAGTACGGGTGCCGATTTTCGAAGATCGAGTCAGGGTCGTTATAAAAATCTAAAATAAATTCACAATAAATCCCAATGATTCTTACAATCAAATGCAAGCTTCTTGACAGTCATCTGCACCAACTAATCAAGTGAAGCACAAGTTGATCAACTAAGTTGAGTTAAGGAATTTTGGTAGAGAGGACAAGAAGAAGGAAGCAAGGAAAAAGTAGAATCTAGTGTGATAATCAATTCAAGGTGAGTTCTCCTACTCAAACTATGTTTGAATTGATTTAGTGATCATAAGTCAATGATCAATTTGCACATTGGTATTTTAACGATCACATGTTCGTATATATGAATTGTGCTTCATTGGTATAATTTTTTACGTATGATTACAGTATAGTAAAAGTATGCGATAATATGAGAGTATAACGCTAACAAGAGTGTGATGCTTAATAGAATCAAAGTGTAGAAGACATAAAAACCATTTCTTACCTTTAGTGATTCAGTTGACAGAAGGTCTAGATCAGTCCAGTAAAACCCTTTTTAGTGAGCCTGTTAGCTAGTATTTACCCTGATGGCCTGATTGTGGGGTCACACCACCAAGTTGTGACACCATTGTATTATTAGCTGCTTTTGTGTGGTTTTCCCCGGTGTCACATAGGCGATAAGTCAGGTACCATAAGGGCACATGTCGTGTCATGACTGAAGAGTTCTTGTGTCATCGAGAACATTGGTGGATCATTGTCACGATATTGAGAGGGAGAGGTAATGATAACCGATGACTGTAAGAGTCGTGTCAGACAAACATATGTGTGGCTCCTGGAGAAAGTAGACATGCTATCAATCTCCCATCTGGTTCTGGTATATGTAAGGTGGATTGACATATACTATTTATATTCCTACGATGAATTTTGCTATACTAGAGGCTTCGTGTCTAATGTGTAGTCAATCCCCAGTGTATCTATATACTTCTGATGATATAATATTTTGGAGATAGCCTTTGTTTATTGATAATCGATTGGATTATCGTTGACTTATCCTTGTGATTTGTGTGATGTTGGTTATTGTTTAGATCATTTAATGGGCTATCTCACATTATATCTTAACTTATATGATATTTTCATTTTATACCAGATATTATTATTTTCATTATATCGCTTGATGTTATAATCAGACATAGTCTAACCTATGTGTTATTTATAATACTTAGGTCGGTCTGAGAGATTTCAGGTGTAGGTACCCGGTGAAGACATACTTGGATATGGGCTTTTAGGGTGGCTAGTAGAAGCAATTGAATGATGCATTCCCTATAGATTTTGTAGCCTTGAGTTATATTTATGTAGTATTTAGTGATGTATGATGTATTGGGCTAGTGACTATCATTTTGTAGCCCACCGAACTATGTATTTTTTGTATGTTATATATATTATATTTTATCTACTGCGTTCTAACTTTGTGTTCTTTGATAATCTCATCTGTGATTGCGTACTGTTCATCCTAGATGTACATGTGTTTATTGTTTAGTATTAGGACCATGTTCATTTATTGTAACAACCCTCCCTTTTGGTCCTTAAAAGTCGACACTAATACATCCACGATATTCATGTGCAAAGCATCCAAGTGTTAGAAAGACAGATTGTTGGGGTAAAAAATAAAGGTTAGAACAAAATTTCACAATATGACGAGTTATTTATAATATACCAATGATCATTACAAACAAAAACTTTAATATACATATCCATCAATCAGAGTGTTACTAACCTATCATCAGACTGGACAGTTATAATAGCTTGTCCTCAAAATGCTGATAAATACAAATCAACAAATGAAGCCGAAATAAAGATACGTGAATACGTCTTAGAGGCATCCAGCACGGCTCCCAAAGCTCTAAAGTGTCCAGGTAAGTATAGAAAATAGCTCAGGCTAACCCAAACAATATAAGAAAATAATGCCCATATCAGTTTGTAACCAGCATGAGAACCATAAGTCATATGGATTTTAATGTTATAAAACCATTTAAAAATAAAGGTTTCTCGTAAGATCCTACTTTTATCAATACAATGTCAATGTTGAAAAAGATGTCGTAAGAAGTGGCATCATAAGGGAATCGACACTGCCAGGTTCTTTGAGGAAGACCAACAACATCGAAGATACAAGGATAGGTCAATTCAATAGAATTATGACTCTGCTTCACTTTAATACTGCACCTTATCACGTTGCCATTAATTGATTTCGCAGTTCTTCTATGTCGCCTCTCAACAACACCACATTACATCTATTCAAGATTCATCAACTTCGAATTCCATCAACAAGTAAAAAGAATAAAAGTCACCACTAAGCAATGTCGCTCATCATCAACACTATCTATACCATTTATCATATATATTGCGCCTCTCTGGTGTCACCTTCGGACGACATTGCACTTCATCATTACATACCATACATTAAGCAAAGGAGCTCTTGTACATGCACCATCTATTGCAAACACCACACTTAGTTTGTATCGCACTTTGTCATCCATTGAAGGATGCTGCTTATAATAAAGGCACCAATCAATCCGTGTCGCTAATGGACCATACCGCAAGTCATCAGTCACACCCCTTATTAGTGCCCATATAATGACATTGAATCTCATTGAGATAGGTTGGTTTTAATATACCACTCTAAGAATGCCGACACCATCTACCTTGGCGGTGTGGATGATGAACGTCGTTGACGTCCATAAAGGAGGACAATAATCGATGCCGCTTTAATTCAACACTGCCACTAGCCAATGAGAAGCACCAATCATCACAATGGCAGTCATTGATGTCTAGGATGATCAATCTCGTTACCAAATTATATGAAGTTGTTTTCTCACAACACCGCCGCCTCCCATCAATGTTCAATGCCACTTTCAACGAGGACATCGACGATCAATCAAGAGGATATCAATATACAAGATGATCAAGGCTGAAGACTATCAATATTCATGATGCTGCTTCTATATGCCATTCACCAACGAAGCTAATGCTAGGTTGACACTATCGAAGCCAATCATGCCGAAGTCGAGCCTGCCGAAGACATAAAAGGTGAGGTAAAGTTGCGCAACCTCTATATATATAAACCTAGGGCTGTGCAAATGGAGGTATTTTCTTTTCTCTCTCTATTCTTGAAATCAAACTCTTGTAAACCTTAAATCAAATTAAGGATAAATCCAATTTGATTGTAATCATGCACAGTTAATACAAACAAGGACTTGGACCATCCATTGACTTCGACTGTGCCTTTTTTCAAACATTATTGATATGGACTTGAATATATTCAAACTCATCAAGATCAAAACTCGATGTGAACTATTTCGAGAAGTTTTGAACTATGATGAACATGCATATATGCATAATTATATAGACATTGGACTTTGAATAAATGGACAAATTTCATAGCCCATTATCGAGCTTAATGGACTATTGCACAAATTTGTTACTTGCCATCTGTACCTCTATTGAACATATGACATACGACATGACATAGGCCTTTTTGGAATATTATTCTCGAAAGCCCATATAGACTCTTGAATATGAAAGCTTCAAATGAACTTAAGGTATCCCAAGCATAATGATCCAACAAAACATGTGGCTTCCGTACATTCCTCCTTAAAGGCCTATTGCCATTACCAATGCAGCCTTTAATGATTCCATCATGCATTAGTCTTAAGTGATGAATTGGTCCTTGATGATATAACTAAGTCAATATTAATTGAGTTATGCTTCGTCATGTTACCATATTTGCATAGGTCAAGGATTATTTTATCACTATTGGCATCATAAATGTTGCACCAGTTTCTTCTAACACCCACCGCACATAAACACAGACGAGTTTTTACCTTACGATAACCAAACCATATTTATAGAGGATCCAACGATATAATAATAATGTCTAGGATGTAAAAACATAAATAATTAAATAGTTGTGATGCATGTGAGTTATAACGACCCTGACTCGACCTTCGAAAATCGGCACCGAATACTTCACCAGTATTCAAATACCGCAGATTCAAATGCCGAAACTGGTTCGCCGGAGCATATAACACATTAAGTATAACAACACAGCGGAAGAAAAAATAATAATATCATTAATACAAAAATGAATACAATATCCGATACAATATGATACAACAATATTAGAGGCAAATATACAACAACGGAATATGATAACAACGGAAGAGATAGCTCAAATATAATCTTCGATGAAGAGTGGATCCAAAATCTGTAACACTAAACCAAAATCTTATCCCAAAATCTACGAGGATTCCAATCCAATAAGCTCGAACCACCATCATCGATGACTTAAGCAAGGTCAGTCATCCAAAGATTGAAGAAGATTTCCAAAGACTGAAGCCTACCAAATCTACACCTACCATTTGATTATCTAAAAAACCCAACTCTAGATTGCCTGTGTGGAAAATTGTGGGCATCCAGAGTTTAGGAAAGGAACAATAAACTCCGAGTCAGTCATGGGACTGGTATGAGCAAACAAAAATAGTTTTATCTTTAAAACAAACAGCAAAAGAATTTAAAACATTGAAAACCGCAATGCTTTTTGGAAAATGAAACTACCATAAGGCCTCCCGCCACACACACTATGCAAATGAAAAATTGGAGGAGATTTATCCTTGTGATAGTCAAAAATGCTTGATACGCGAAAACCATTTTGATATTATTATTAGTGCATAGTGCAGAAAAGCTTTCGAAATTATAATATTAATCTTAGCCAGCATACAACCATTATTGTATGCCCACTATAGCTACCATGTTCAATAGCATGTTACCGTCATATTCCATGGCAGGTTATACAACTAAAACCGTACAGGGTGCATATTGTTTCTTTGGATTTTTCAACAAATGGTCAGGCCAGGGAACTTCCCATTGCCACATGGGTACGCCTCTGGAGGGACGCCCTGAGAACTTACCCAGCTCTCTACCAACACAAGGCCAGTTTACTCCCTTCCCAGGAGTAAAACCTAAGATATGCCACCCCCGGTCGTGTACGACCTTTATCCGAGGGCCCTCAATCACAAAGCAACATCACACAGTAATAAATTTTACATTGTCCACATGAGTTAAGTATCTGGGCTCCATACCATGATACCACCTTTTTCCAAAGGAATGGAAATACCCTAGGGGCGCGACGCCTGCAACCTTGCCGCATCTTTCCCGTTTCGACCATTTTCGAAGTGTGAGGTCCTGATGCAGTCTCGTCCACAAAGCTACGCTTTTTCGCAAAGCCATGCTTCGATCAACAAATGATCAGCAACACTTCGTATGCTACATTAGCAAATTGTAAATGTATCACTAGTAACCATCAACTACATAACCTCTGAGCTCGTATGTCTCATAGAAGGGTGTTAAGCTAAGAGAATAAATCTCCGCCACCAAATAGAAATGTATTTGATAGAAACCATCTTTACATCTCAAAGTGTAATGTCAGATACACATCCATACAAGTCTGTTCCGGGTTCGAACAAAACCGAAGGCACTTCCAAAGAAGCCCTTGCACTCCAGGAATTCCCAATCCCGATCGGACTCCCCATCACATATAGAGATCTCTATACCAGCACGACTTAGTGCAGAGACAAACGACGGGCTATCCTTCCGTTCTCGAAAATACCCAGTCTTCACCACTGGTCTTCGAATGCTATCCATATTGTCGTATCATTATTCGGAATGGGTTATACACCACAAGGTCCTCTCTCATCTAAATCGAATAATGAGCGCAATATTTAAAAACATATGGATATTGGGATCTTAGTTAAGTCACACTTTTAAATCCCAAACCTTTTCTTCAAATGGTTTAATCAAATTACCATTTTCAAGTCTTTAAACAAAAAGATTCACTTCACAAAGTTCACCAATCTTTCACAAAGATTCATTCATATCCTTCAAAACCATTTCCTTGTCAAATTGGATTAACTCATTCAATTATTAAATCAAAAACTCAATTCATAGCTTTCAAACCCAATTCCAAAGATTCATTCACAATTCCCATTTCAAATCTTTTATATAAAAGATACTTCTTTTAAAATACTCTTCAATTTCAAAACAAAGTTCAACAATCTTTCACAAAGATTAATTCATAGCTTTCAAAACAATCCTATTTCAAATTTGAAATCCCTTTAACATAAATTGAAAATCCTTTCTTTATATGAAAGCTGTTATTATTTGAAAACAAATAGTTTTCATTTTGGAAAAATCCGATTTCATTTGCATAAGTTAAAGTCCTTAGGTTCAATTGAAAACAATACTTTAAAAAATGGTTTAAACCCATATAAACACATTTATAACTTGTATAACACTTTTAAACCGTAGCTTCCCAACATAGAATTCAATTTCAAATTTTGAATTCAAATTTAAATTAAATTATTTAAATTTTCAAAATCTATCCGGTTATTCAAAATAACTTTTATCTTTGAAAACTCCCTTTTAAAAGTTTTTCATATTTAACCCAAATCCATTTCCCAAAACTGTTTAGATTCAAAATTCAATTTTAAAACCATTTCAAAAGTCTAAGACATAACCAATTTCCTCGTGCAATCCATATTTGTGTGTGTATGGTGTAGTCCAGTGGTTTTACCCAATAGTGCAACATCATCAATTATCACAGATTCAAACACAGCTATCATCGATAAGCGGTATATCTCTATAACGCTTATCTTCCATACACAGATTTACAGATAAATAATATACATTTATCATAGATAATTAAGTTGCATTCATCACAGCTTGAATCAAAATAATTCATATCACAAAGCATCACACAGTAGAAATATCAAACAATTCACAACATTCAATAGAATACAATCATCTATAAGTAAGATCAATTAATTATCTGATAAATTTAAATCAGATTAATTACTTATAGCTAAACTACTAATCCTGGTTAATTAATATTAATTAATTACAAACCTTAATTATTAATCAATCTTTAATCATTTATTAATTAACCTTTAGTTATTTATTAATCAACTTTAATTAATAAATAAATCAACCTTTAATTATTAAATAATTAACCTTTAATTATCTAAATATCCTTTAATTAATTATCCTTAATTAATTACATTAATTAATTAACCTAAAGTTAATTACATAATTAATTAACCCTTAATTAATAACCATTTAATTAATTATTATAAGGTAATTACAATAAGTGATTATCCCTAATTACTTATATTAATAAATCCCAAATGAATTTTAATCACTTGATTAATCAACTTTAATCATTAATTAATTACTTTTAATTAAGTAATTATCTTTAAGTAATTAACTACCCTTAATAAATTAATCTTAATTAATTAATTATCCTTAATTGTAATCACACAAGGTAATTAGCTTAAATTTAATTTCACAAAGTAATTTTACTTACTTAGTCCCTTAATTACATCCTTTAAATAAAATAAATTATCATTAACAAATAGTTCAATTTCAAAACCCTTAATTTAATCAAACATTATTTAAGATAAAACATTTATCTTTTAATTACTTATTCATACCTTAAAAATAAACTTAAGGATTCTTTTGGAAACTTGAACTTCACTAATTCAAAAATAATTATTTTAAAACTTAATTAAAACTTAATCACAACTTAATCAAGAAAATTTAATCAAGAAAGTATTTTATACTTAATTAAGACTGAATTTTGAAAACTTGTTTAAATTTTAGAAATTTAAAAACTGTTTTCAACCCAAACTTCCCAGACCCGAGTAAAATCACCAAAAACCCTGAGACATTCTCGAGCAATCACGCAAACCCATTATGCTTCGAGTCGAACACGATTCATCACGAACAAAAAACCCGAGCCATTGCTCTTCTTCTCCGTTCCCAAAATCACCCAGATTCATGAAGATACTCGTGCACGTGCACAGTCGCACGGCGACACTCCGGCCATCACCGCGATCACCTCCACGTCTCCGATAACCCATAAAACCTTCATAACCACCCAGTTCTCTTTGAATTTGCCTGGAATCGAATTCGAACTATCGACTCTCTCTTGGTACTAAACCTCAGTCGACTAATCCACCCCACGACGATTATCTAGTCTACCTAGAACCACGCCGCTCTGGCCAAAGTAACATTACAACCTACGCATTATTTTCCCTCTGGTCCCATGAAACCCGATCCACCTGAGACGCCGTAGTGATCTCATTTCTAGCCTCGACCTGACTTAGGGCTAAAACTCTACTTCATCCAAATTCTGATGCCACAGTCGTTT
Source organism: Allium cepa (assembly GCA_030765085.1). Taxonomy (NCBI): domain Eukaryota; kingdom Viridiplantae; phylum Streptophyta; class Magnoliopsida; order Asparagales; family Amaryllidaceae; genus Allium; species Allium cepa. The sequence continues at coordinate 931,542,771 of CM060932.1, forward strand.
ATCCACCAATCTAGTATTTTTCCCAAACTCACCGAGACTTCCTCTATCTCCAATCGAATCCTCGACCACCAAAGAACCTCCAACAATCTGAAATTGCTCAAAAACCACTTCCTGGTCATCTCCAAAATGCACGTTCGATTCAAATCTAAAAATCAAGTTTTTCATCTTAAAAATCCTATTTTCCAGAGTAGATTCATATTATATAATTTGATCCACAAACTATAACACTTAATTTAAACATATTTTTACATTTTCACCGAGTTTTCTTGATTTTGGAAAATTTCAAAATTTATAAGGCTTGAACCTATTTTTAAAATCTAGATTATGCATAAACAAACATATATTATTTGAAAACTGAGGCCTAAAAGAGAATGTATGAAGAGAATAAGATTTTCTTCAAAATCTTGTCTGTGAGTATATACAGAGATATGTACAAGTACATGTACATATTACTTCACCATATTCAATAGAATTCATCCATGCAAGTAATTTTCACCATTCTATTTCACATAAACAAGATACAACACATTTTTAAGTTGGTTTGTTTGCTCACCTGTGCTTCAGAAGACAGAAACCTGGAAATGCTCTAGACTTTGAAAACTTTGATCTGATGCTTAATACTTGATTTGGTTTTGGGCTTCAATAAATTAGCTTCTTTAAGTATTTAATCCGATCTTTGTATTTGAGATGATTCTTTGCCAACTGATCTTTATTTATTGATGTTTTCCAGGTTTCTTTGAATCTTGGTTATAGGTTTTGAATTTCCAGTTTGAAAACTTTGATTTGTTCCGGGTTTTTAGTGTTGAGATGATCTTTGTTTGAGGTGAATCTGTCTTTGATTTATTTTCATTTATTTCCATATTTCGAAATTAAGAATGAAGATGAAGAGATATATCAGCCTGGTTCCCTTTTCTTTTACATGTTTTCCTACAATTCTAGATTAAAAGAAAAAATGCTATCTTGACACTTGTAATTATAAATCTAACACTTGTTAATCAATATTATTACTTATTAAACATTTTTCAAATGTGTTTAAATTGTGTTTAAACCCATTTGTTAAACTTATTTATAAATTTGTTTTAAATCCTACTTCATTATAAATTACTTAATTTATGTACAAACTATATGCTTTAGCCCTTGTTTACTTAAGTATCTATGTTTATATACACAAACAAACTTCATTTTGTATTTATACAGTTTTAAAACAGATGATTTGAAATCAAATTATTCATTACTGAAAAATAATAGATATATATCCATATATATATATATATATATATATATATATATATAAGTTCCTTGGAAACATAAAGTTAATAAATCCAATTTTATTTCTAAAATATTTTAATCTTTATATTTTAATATGTTTTATCTCATAAATTTCAAAAGATATATGTATGTATAAACCTTTATACATTCTTGTTTTATATTTGTATTTATTATTTATACTACTTTTAATAAATAAACACATTTATGTAATAGATATTTATCCTCTTGAAAAGTATATTAAATTTAAATCATAACTTTCAAATCAAAATGCCTATTTAATATAATTAGAAAACAAATTACTATTAATTGAAAATATAATGTTCTCAAATTCAACTTATTTTTCAATATATTTATTATTATTATTATTTTCAAATTACAATTTATTTATAAAATATTTAGATTTCCAAATCAAGTCCTTTATTTAAAAATATTATATACATATATATTTTTATTTCCACATTTCCTATTTAAGTTTATAACTAACATATTATTCAGAATATTTATTTCTGAATTTCCAATTAGAGATTTTATTTTAAAATCATACTTATATTCATTTATATTAATAAACAAACAAATATATATTAAATTTGGAAAATACCAAATTAATTTACTATTTAATTTCAAAAATTAAATTACTTACCAAATTAAATTTGATTTTAAAACAGAAATGTTACATGAGTGTTCATCGTAGCAATAATAGGTATACAATCAAAACCCCTAAGGGCATTCGCTAATTGTGTAGGATTCCATGGAGGTGTTTCTTAGAACATCTGGGAATGGTCCTCCTGCAAAAATGTCAGAGATATCCTTCCAAAGCATTGTACATGTCTAGTCGATGTACATAGGAAATACACAGCTAGTCACTCTGTGAAAGTGAACAAGGATCGTAATTTGGAATATTGTCTAAGTTATCAACTAGTGCGAAATAAAAATATAACAGTAAAGAGTAAAGTAAATGACACCATGGATTTTTATACTGGTTCGAATTTATGTTCTACGTCTAGTCCTAGATTCCTTCTGAAATTAACTATCAACCCTCTGTTAACCTGGAGGAACATGTATTACACCGCCTAAGCAACCGAACAGGACTTTCATTGCCTAAGTAACAATATAGGACTTCAACCGCCTGAGTAACCGAACAGGACTTCTAATAAAAATAGTAAAATAGCTTCTGACTAAGTATGCTTTTGAGTAGCACTGATAAATCAATAACATACACCCTTCTTATAATCGTCTCCTTTGTGGTATATAGTGTAGTTTGTAAAGATAGGAAGTAAATTTAATCACAAATGAAATTTCTCTTTAATGTGCAAGTGATTAGAACAAGAGTTTGATTGTAGAGAGTTTAGACAATAAGAGTATAAGATAGAATAAGAAATTAGGTGAGTAAAACTAGTGAATTTGAAGGCTATATATAGTGTTTAATTGTTGCAACTTATCGTGAAAAGAGATTATCAAAAGATACGGAAACAACTCTTGAATCAAGGGTTGTTTCTGTTCGATGAAGAGAAGTTGCTTTTCAAAAATATAGCTGTTATACAATTTCAGTCGACTGAGCAGAAGAACTCAACCAGTTGAAATATTAAAAGTTCGAATCGAAGAGGAATAGTACAAAAAATCCTATATTCAATCGACTGAAACGTTTAGTTCAGTAGGATGAATATCCATATTAGATGGTCCATGTGCATAAATATTCAGTCGATTGAACTACCTAATTCAGTCAGTTGAATATCATGTTTTGTTCCATATTGAAGTATTTTTCAAAAATCCTTTGCGCGTGAATTTGTGTAGTAAAAATCTTGGCATATAAAACATGATCTATAAAGATTTTTAAGTACATGTGCGTGTATATACCACTTTGGAGAGATTTAACAAAAAATTACTATAAACCTAGACCATACACAATATTTGAAGCTTTTATCTGAATTTTGTTCTGCAATCTATTATCGAGTAGAGTAATATCTTCTCCTGCAAATATGGTCAGTTCAAAGAATATTTACTTATATAGTTGTCACAATCAAAACATCAAAATACAATGTTATAACATTCTCCCTTTTTGATGATGAAAACTATGTAAGTTTGAAAATCTATAAAAGCAATTTACTCCCCGTAAATGAATATCCCCCTTATCAAACAATTTCACCCCCTTTGTCATCGGTGAAAACGAATAAATAGATAATATGAGATATATAGATATATAAGCATAGAAATAAACATATATTATAGGGAAAGTAAACGAACTTAGCATCATAGATAAATACACATGAGAATAGAATTCAAATAACAATGTCACACAACAATATCAAAACATAACAAGCATACATAAAATAATGTCTTAAATAACATGATAAGAATAACATAAGTAAATAAAAAGAAAAAACTAGACTTTCTCACTATCCGAAGCTTCCTCTTCCTCTTCTTCTTCAAAGGTTTACCATGTAAAAGGCGCAAGGTTTTCGACAATACGGTAGAGGTAGAGCAGGTACATGATATTTTCTCCCAAATTTTGTTTAAGAAACATTTTATGCAATAAAGCTTCTTAAATTTTTTACGACATTTATCTTGACGGTTGCCAATTGTCGTCAAGGCTTACTTTGATTGTGAGAGAGATTAACAAGAGCTTAGTTTAGAGTAATGTCACTAGGGAGTTCATGAATCTCATCGTCGTCTCCTTCTTCTTCTTGGCAGGGTGGTTGTGAGGATGAGAATGCGATATTTGTATCCCTTGGTTGAGAAATACCTTGATCACGATTTGCCGCCCATTGTTGAAAGCTTATTATTTGTTGAGATTGTGGGCGTTTTGGAAGACCTATAAGACTTAAAGTCTTCGAGTTAAGTTCTCCAACGGTCATGTAATCCGCATCGAGTAAAGGAACCCTAATGTTTTGAAGAATATGAATGATGTAGGCTCTGTAGTGGATGGTTTTATAGTTTCTTTTGTAGTCAACAGTGAGAAACTCCTCTAAAATGATATTTTCCCAATTTACCCTTTAGGATGAGTAAATGGCATAGAGGGCTTGGAAATCCCTCTTATATACTTTCTCATAGCTACCGGTACGAGGTTGAAGTGATCGAATGAGAGATCGGTGAAGAATACGTGCAATTGGACATACTGGATTTCAAGATCGTCAAATCATCTGATAGAAATCGATGGGAAACTTCATCTCCGTTATACATGTCTACTTAGACATTACCAATATCCAATCCTTCGGATGGACATTGCAAAATGTGGCCAAGTCGTTGTAGAGGGAGATAAATTTTAACTCCACAAACTAAAGTCCAAATACAACTATCCTTATTGCGTGGATCATCGTGATGTAGGTTTATATTGGTGAAAAATAACTTAGATAAAATTAGACATTATTTAAGTCATACTTAATAAGTTGATTGATACCACTAGCTTCAACAAGCTCCCGGATGGCATATCCATTAAAATCAGCAAACTTGCCGAAGGCTCCTTCAAAAATCCAAGAAATTTTCATTGATTAAACCAAGTCACTGCTGTCTCATTGTGAAGCTACAAACGGATTTGGCTTTCGGAAGGACCGGCAGTAAATTCACATGCACGTTTTGTTCTGGGTGCTATTAATTTGAGTAGGTCTGGTGAAAAAAAGATGAATTTTTTGTAGAGGAGGCTAGGGTTTTTGTTGAAGTAGAAAGTTTTAGGTAATGGGTAAATGAAGAGAATAAATGAGTAAAGTAGTGGTTGGGTGAAAGGTTGCATTAGGAAGAGTGCATTGATATTATGAAAAACTAAAAATATACTGGCTAGTCGACTGAATTGGGGAACTTAATCTACTGGTATGCAAGGTTTTCCACCCCGTATGTATATAGTGTAAAATAAGGGAATTCAGTCGACCATTTATCATATGAAATTTGACTGGTTGCTAAGTAATATTTTAAAATTTTGAAGATTTAGTCGATTGTATTATGGAGGTAAGTCGATTGGTTTACAGAAAAAGCAACCCGCATGTTTATAGTTCATTTTTGGTAAACCTTTGACTAAATTATTCTTAGAAAATTTTCTTATTACTTTAAAACTTAAATGACAAAATATTTTATGCCATAAACAAGGATCATTTTCTTTGGCTACTAGACACATATTTGTGTTATGATTGACTTTGATATTCAATACGTAAATATTTAGTTCTCCAGTTCCTTCAAATATAAGATTATTGTTTAGATCAAATATGTTGCATTCATTTTATGAAAAAATTATATTAAAACCTTTATCGCATAATTGACTTATACTAAGAAAATGATGTTTTAATTCTTAACTAGTAAAACATTTGTAATAAGAGGTAAGTTAGATATACCATAATTACTCACATCACATTTGTCGATGATATAGCCTTTGGAGTTATCTCCAAATGTGATAGATCCTTCATTTGAGTAGATAATGTTAGTCAGGATATCTTTGTTTCATGTCATATTTTTGAGAAACCAGTGTCACGTATCCACTTTCCTTGTTTCTTAGTTGGTACCTGCAAAAAATATTGGAACGATGTTGGTACCCACATTTTATTAGAGTCCAAAGAGTTAGATCTTAGGAAACCAAACCTAAGAGGGTTTAGAATTCCCTTTATAAGTAAAATCTTTATTTTTATGAACTGAATTTGTAAAAGATTTAATATACTCATTTCTGATTGAATTATTGTTAGTTTTTGCCAAATCTTTATAGTACTTGTGTTGCAATTTCCTTTCTTTTAAGTGAAAACCTTTGGTTTTGGTTTTGCTTTTACAAAATTCTTATGCTAATGAAATTTTTATATGATAGGTTATTCTTCTTTGAATTAGTCTTTGAAGAATTTGTATATCCTAACCCTGTCTTATTAGAAGTAGTTTGAGAATTACTAATAATCTTATAAAGATTTTCTTTTCCTTTATTAAAATTAGATATATTTTTAGTGATATTCTCTGACTCGGTTTTGAGACTAGTACTGTTTAATTCAAGAATTTTGACATTTGATTTCAAATCATAATTTTCTAAAGCTAATTTCATTTTTTTTTCTTTTTGAACTTATATTTTCATTTGATAGCATAGTGAGTTGAGAAGAAACATCAGACAAAGATTCTTGTGTTTTAACAAGTTCTTCTTCTAAGATTTTCTTTTTATCTCTTAGCATATCAACTTATATTTCATTTCTATTTAATTTTTCTTGAGTACCTTTATATTTTCATTTAACTTCTTATAGTTTATCCAATAGCTCTGAGTTTATTTCTATTAAATCACCAAAAGTAAGATCACTTACATCATTAGTCGAAGCCATAAAGCAGACATTGACTTGTTCATGATCACTGTCGGTGTCACTATATAAAGATGAAGATGATTCCAAATCATCACTTGTAACAAAAAAGTGCTTGCTTCTTCTTATACTTGTACTTCCAATTCTTATATCTTTCTTTCGGTCGGGACAATCTTTCTTTATGTGACCCTTCTTAGGATATTCATAACATTCGAGATTTGAAGCTGGTGTTTTATTGGTATTGTCTCTTCTGTTGTTTTTGAATTTCTTGTTCTTTCTAAATTTCAAAAACTTTTTGAAATTCTTTGCTATAAATATCATGTCATCTTCTTCTGAGTCCAAGTCTTCTTATTCATCTTGTCTTTCTATCTTGGGTTTGATCTCATTTTGCTTGCAAATTAACTTCATTCGACATGAGATTTCTATTAACTCTTCAGTTCGATGGTAGAAAATTATTAGCTTCTTCAATAGCTAAGACTTTTTGTTCCCATTCATCCATTAAAGAGTTTATAATTTTTGAGACACTATCAGAATCTGAATATTTTTCTCCTAGTGCTAATAGTGAATGATATATGCCTTAGAATCTAGAATAATTGTCATTTATAGTTTCATCTTGTTTCATTCTAAAATTTTGGAAGTGTATATAAATTCTGCTTTGTTTCACTTTATTTGTTCCTTCATATGTAATTTTAAGAGTTCACCAGATTTCATAAGCAGTTTTACGCATACTAAGTCTATTAAATTCATTCCTATCTAAATCTCAAAATAGCATATTCATGCCTTTTGCATTCGAAGTAGCATCTATTTTTTTTGAGTTTGACCATTGTGCATATGGTGTGGTAGGTATAACGTATTCATTCTGAGTGATATTACAAGTATTATATCCATTTGCTTGCATATAAATACATATGCGAGTTAACCAATAGTTGTAATTCAAACTGTAAATAGTGGTGGTCATGTAGTGGATTAACCTTCAATAAAACTTGTGTTAGTGTTATTTTCCATATTAACTGAATATCAAACAATGATGTTATGGTTATATAATGACCTGCTCTGATACAAAATGAAAGTGAATAAGGATCGTAATATGGAATATTATCTAAGTTATCTACTAGTACGGAATATGAATATAAGAGTAAAGAAAATGACACCGGGTCCAATCTCAAACTCCTTCTGGAACTTAACTATCAACTCTCTCTTAACCTAGAGGAACATGTATTACACCGCTTGATCAACCGAATAGGACTTCTACTGCCTAAGTAACAAAATAGGACTTCAACAGCTTGAGAAACCGAACAGGACTTCTAATACAAACAATAAAATTACTTCTTACTGAGTATGCTCTTAGGTAGCATTGATAAGTCAGTAACATACACCCTTCCTATAATCTTCTCCTTTGTGGTATATAGTGTAGTTTGTGAAGATATGAAGTTAATTTAACCACAAATGAAATTGCTCTTGAATGTGCAAGTGATTAGAACAAGAGTTCGATTGTAGAGAATTTAGAAAATAAGAGTATAAGATATAATCAGAAAATTAGGTGATCAAAACAAGTGAATTGAAGGCTATATATAGTGTTTAAGTGTTGCAACTTATCGTGAAAAGAGATGATCAAAAGATACGGTAACAACTCTTGAATCAAGGGTTGTTTTCATTCGATGAAGAAAAGTGTCTTTTCAAAAATATAGTTGTTATGCAATTTCATTAGACTGAGCAAAAGAATTCAGCCAACTGAAATCTTAAAAATTCGAATCAGAGAGGAAATAGCACAAAAAACACTATTCTTAGTCGGTTGAAATGGGTAGTTCAGTCGGCTAAATATTCATATTAGATTATGCATGTGCATAGATATTATGTCGACCAAACTACCTAATTCTGTTGGCTAAATATCTTGTTTTGTGCCATATTGAAGTATTTTTCAAAAATCCTTTGCGCATGAACTTATGTAGTAAAAGTATTAGCATATGAAATATGATTTGAAAATATTTTTAAGTACATGTGCACATATATACCACTTTGGAGAAATTTTTAACAAAAATTAACTATAAGACCTAGACCATAGACAAACCATAGACAATATTTGAAGCTTCTATCTGAATTCTGGTCTGCAATCTATTGTCGAGTAGAATAGTATCTTTTCTTGCAAATATGGTAAGTTCACAGAATATTTACTTATATAGTTTCCACAATCAAAACATCAAAATACAAATTTCTAACACTGGATTGAGTGCATCACTCTCTGCATGACGAACTATAGGTATAGCTAGATAAGAGAGTAGACTGCCCCTTATGGGTTAGCTAAACCCCAAGCTATACATCCTGTCTTTTGTTTTAGTCACTGTCGTTGGTGAGGCTACGTCCGACATTCCAGCATGTGATTCTTCACTGGAACAGATCTTAGAACCGCACGTGGATCCTATACCTCAACAGGTCTTGGAATCTCACATGTATTCCCACATCTTAACAGATCTCGCAATCACATATGAATTCTTATACCTTAACAGGTCTTCGGATTACACGTTGATTCTCACATCTCAAAATAGGTCGCGAATTTCCACCAAGATTCTAGCATCTCGAATCCATCTTGAACCTCTTCTAAAGCATATATCCCATATATGGTTTTAGAATGGTTTTGGTTTCGAGTCATCTCATATAAGTACACTTTTCCTGCTTACCGATCGCTTTAAAACCAATCGATAGTTTCTGATAGTTTCAACTTCGATTTTATGGGAATGTAATAGACAATAGATCAGAGCGAATATCACCTCCTAGCCATTTAAGCGGAAGGATTTCCCTATCATTTGTCCTCGAAGAGCAAAACAAGTTTATACGTATAGTATAGCATCACCGAAGATAACTGTACCATATAATTCTGAAGTTTCTTCTAGTTAATTCAAAATTATTTTTTGTCCAAATTTGATAGTCGGTTATTTAACTATCAGATAAACAAACAATTCAATTATAGATTTAACTTCATATGGTTAAGCACATAAGCAATAGCTAAGCCTCTTTAATTACTCCTTCCATTAATTAAGTCACTTTGTAAATACTTGCATTAAATACTTTTACAAAAATATACATTTGTATACTTCTCAATAGCTATTCATTTATATTTTTTAATGCTTGGAAAATATCTATATACTTATCTCCATGGTATAAGTATACTCATAAAAACTCTTTAATTTTCGATACTTAGATAATATATCCATACACTTATCACAATGGTATAAGTATATTCATCAAACACTTTTGTTTTCAATACTTAGAAAATATATCCTTATAATTATCTCAATAATATAAGTATATTCTCAAAAAACTTTTATTTTCAATACTTAGAAAGTATATCCATATACTTATCATAATGGTACAAGTATATTCACAAAACACTTTTATTTTCAATACTAAGAAAATATATTCATATACTTATCACAATAGTATAAGTATAATCTCAAAACACTTTTATATTCAATACTTAGAAAATATATCCATTTACTTATCTCAATAGTATAAGTATATACACAAAACTTAAGAAAGGTCCTTGTTTTCAAATTTATATTTAAATGGGCCAAAAAAATCGTTTAAAACATTACTTATTCTAAATCCAAACCCCTTTTTCCTTGGATGTTAAGTATGGAAAGAATGCTTCAATACCACCATAATTAAGGAAGATTATTTATCAAAATTAAACCTCATCCCTTTTATAAGATTTCCTTTTTTATAGACCCATTCCATATTTACAAATCCTTTTATAAAATCTCTAAAAAAAATTATAAAACCTCTTTTACGAATCTCTAAAATTATTTACAAAACTCCTTTAAAAAATATCACTTATAAATCTCCTTTACAAAATATCACTTGTATATCCATTTTGTAAATTTCCATTTATAAACTGCACTTTTATTTATAAATTTCCTTTTACAAATCTCTCTTACAAAATATCATTTATAAAATAATTTATTATTTATAAAAATCTTTAATAAATTATTTAATTGACTTTAAAACATTATTACCGAGATAATTAATTAACTTTAAAACCTCATTACTAAAATAATTAATTTACATAAAATAACATTAATAAGATAATTAATTAACCTTAAAATATAATTAATAAGATGATTAACTTATATGAAGTTAATTTAAATCCATAAGTGTCCAAATGCGGATAGAGGCTTAGTGACCCTTATGGTACATAACAAGCTAACATTTATTTTCAATTCATTGTCCATGTCAAAACACTAGTATTTACATACGCAAGTATATATGTAAATAAAATCAACAATTCACTATCATAAGCTACCGTTACATATCAGATATTAATTAATCCATATATTAATTAACTGGCATATGAAAAATGTCCAAATTAACATAATAGCAGAACGGGGATTTATTTGCTAAGCAGATGTTATCAATAACCTTTTCAATTAATTATAACAAAACTGTACTTTTACACTGCGGAATAAATGTTCAAAATAATATATTCAATTTAATTTAACATAACGGTGTCCTATTTGGCCAAATAGATAACAGTAAAAAAGTAAAATTAATTTAACTACATTATTATTAAACAATGTAATTTAATTCAATCACCATTATAATATCATAAAAATTTACTTTTTCCAAACCATCAACAAGTCATACCATAGTGTTATACTCCTCAATACGAGTCAAATTCAAAAATCCATAGATTAATTGTATTTCAGATGAGTGAACTATGGCATTTTTAAAATTCAACACATAATTAATTTATATTAAAACAAAATTTAGTTATTCTCACTAGCACTTTAAACGGCCTAAGCTGTGATATCCAGGAATTTCAGACAATAAATATATGATAATATTCTTTTATAAATTATTTAAAACTGGCAAATTATTCTTTTAAAACAAATAAATTATGTGCTTTTTATATATGAAAAATATATGTGTATGAGTAATTTTTAAATTAAATTTGAATTTGAATTTGAAATTCAAATGTAAATGTTAATATCTTGAAAATAAGTTGGATTTTAAACTCTATATTTTAAAACTAGTATATATATAAAATAATTTAATCAATGCATAATTGAATTTTATATTTTTCTTTAAAAGTTATAAAAATATAACCTAAAGGAAAGATTTATAAATGGAAATAATGAGGGAAAGGTTTAATATAAAAACTAATAGAAAATATAATATAAATATACATAAAAACATATTTTCATACAAATTAACAATTTTTGAGTAAACAAACAAATTAACAATTGTAGAATTAATAGCATGTAGTTTAACAAATGTAAGCAAATTTTATCATGCAAATTACAAGTGTCATGTAATTTGTTTTCTTTTCATTTTTAAATAAAAGATAAATCAAGGCTATAAATATCAATACCATTCTCTTCTCTATTTCTTTTCCATCTTCATTTTTTTCTAAAAAACTCAAGAAAAATCAAAGCCTGTAAAAATAAACAAACCTGAAATTTAAACAACAACAACTCTATCAATTTTTACCAATCTCGGTTCAAAGCAAGCTTCCAACTTCAAACTAAATCAAGGCTTAGATCATCTCAACAACCAAGTACCCAGTTTACAAGTTTTCAAAGGGATCAGGCATTTTCTAGTTTTCCCAGTTCAAAGCTCTCTGTTCAACATTTTTTTTAGATGAGTAAACTTTTCTTAAAACCTTCAAATCTGTTAAAAACTTGTTGCATGTGATAATCTTTGAATGTTATGATATGAATATGCTTTGCATGGTTGTGTAGATGAGATTGAATGTATTTATGTAGGTGATATAAGTGTGCATGTCTAAGACAAGAAAACATGCTTTGTTCTTGTTTTTACAGGCTTTAAAACCTTTCCAAAATCAAGATCTCAACCTCTAAATCCTTTTAGACCTTGTTGTTCAAACAAAAATTGTTTAAAATGGTAAGATCTAAAATTTAAAAATAGTTTTAAGTATGATTAGTTTGCATATTTTTGGAAAATCAAGAAAAAACAGTGGAAACTTTAAAACATAATAAATTCAAACACCACAATTCTTTGATTCATTTATATAATCGAAATCACCTACGAAAATCATGATTTTTAAAGGTTAAATCAAAAAAATTAGTTTAGAAACTGGAGAGAATTCGTGGGTTAAACATAATTTGGGTTTTGAGTGTTTTCTGGTGATCGGAGGGCTCAAGGTGGTCGAGATCGCTACTGGAGGTGGAAAGTAAGTAGGCGAGCTAGGGAAAAATTGAAGTTGGTTCCAACGATCACCATGGCGGCGGCTCTTCGTCAAAGTAGGGTTTAAGTTAGGTTTTTGGTCAGGGTTGGAATGTTGGCCGCTGCATCATTTCTGGAGCATCGGAGTTCATCGGAGGTGGGAGAAAAGTTGAGTGGTTGGTCGAGGAAGCTGTGGATGGAGTTTCATGGTTTCTGGTGGTCAACAGCGTCGGGTCGAGGTGGTTTTTGGATGATGGATGCCGTTCCAGTTTGATCAAGTTAGCTCGATTTTGATTTTGTGTTTAGATGGAAGTTTGGATGGTCGGGATCGATGACATGTTGGTGGTGTCGACGATGGTCGGAGTGGCGAAGTTCATCGGTGCATGTGCATGATGGGGCAGTGTGTGTCAGAGTTTTGTTTTTGGGAAAGAAGGTCTGTGTCTCGAGGTGGGTCTCAAGGTAGAGGTGTTGTGGCTTGAGCATGGTGTCGGGTTGTTGCGCGAGTGTTTTACTTGTTAACAGTTTTAAAATTTTAAAACTAAACCAAGTTTAAAAAAAATGGGGAAGTTCTCGGGTGTGACTCAGGGAGGAACTGGGTTAAACCCGAAGTAAATAATATAACAGTTTTAAAATATAAATAAAAGCAAGTTTTAAAATTTAAAGTAAATCAAGTTCAAACTAAATTTAAAATCAAATTCTTCATATAATAATGTTTTAAATATTTGGTTTAAGGAAAGTTGTATGTTTTGTTTTTAACTTAAATTAATAAGTTAAATTCTTAAGTTTATTTTAAAAACTTAAATTAAATGGTTTAATCAATTAGTTAATTAAAATATAAAATGTTTTAAATTTATATGTTAATGATAATTAAGTAATTAATAAAGATAAATGTTTTATCTTAAAATTAATTAAGGTTTTGGGTAATTGAAGATTAACTAGTTAATTAATTAGCAATTATAGATTAATTAAATTAATGAAGTAATTAAAGAGAAATTAACTAATCAATGATTAAGGATAAATTAACTGATAATTAAGGGTTATAAATTAATTAATTAGAGATTAATTCATTTGTAATTAAGGATTAATTAATTAAGTAATAAGAGATTAATTAATTTGTAATTAAGGATTAATTAATTACGAAATTAAAGATTAATTAAGAATTAATAAGTTAATAACTAAGGATTTATTAATTAATAATTAGGGTTAATTAGTTATTGATTAAGGATTAGTTAATTACTAATTAAAGGATAATTAATTAGTAATTAAAGATTAATTAATTAATTTGTAAAGTCATTAAAGGATGATTAATTAATTCAATGGTTTGTAATTAATTAAATGATTGATTAAGAAGGTTAGGTAATTAATTCATAAGTAATTAATTTAATTTGAGTTAATTAAATTAATTACATTTATGGGATTAATAAATCTTGCTTATGAATGATTGATTGTATAGAATGTCTGGATTGATATTTATAGTATGATAATCTGTGAAATTCTATGATGTGATATACTTTTGATATAGCTGTGATAAATGTGTGTTATTTATCTGTGCTAAATTACTATGTGTATACAAAGTTCTGGATTGAATTTAAATTGTTTAACCTTAAAAACAACTTGTCCTTAAAGAATTGTTCGGATTTCAATGAGATCGGGATCTGATATCAATTTGTTATCTGAAAACCACATCGATCCAAATTAAACGATAGGTCGTGAAATCTCAAGTGAAGATCGAGATGAAGTTTTAAAGTGCATGGGATATTGTCGTCAACTCTGAGGGTGATTCCAAAATAAGTGTAGCGAGATAGTGCCTCGGTTTCGTTCGAACCCGAAACGAACTTATATGGATAAATGCTATCAGACCATCGTCAATGGAGGATGATGAGCATTCCAAGATATGCGTTCTTAAAAGGAAATTGTAGCCTCAAGCCTCATCAACCCAGAAAGGCTAAAACAGGGAAGGTGCATGCAAGGCTACGTAGCACCCAAGTAGGATAAGATTTTCCCTTGTCTAGAGGTCCCTTTATTCGGCTGTGTGGGCGGTTGTTGGCCACAACCGTGGAGTTGTCTTATTCGGACTATCCAGTAAGGGGTAGCTCCGATCTTGTGTTGTAGAGGATCGGGGTGGATTCTCGGTACAGTGATCTAGACCACATACTGTGACGGGCAGTACCCCTATAGCCCCTCCATTGTATGGAATCCAATCTCCAATAAGTACCTATACGGTTTTGATTGTGCCCAACTATGTTGTAACGTAAGATGTAAGCATCCCAGCTATTTCATACTTTATACTGAGAACCCTAGACACTATTATAATATAACCATATTTCCCATCAAATGTTTTGGTTATCATAAGTGAAAAACTTCTCCGTGTTTATTTGCGGAGAGTCTTACGAGATATCTTTTATTTCAAAGGTTTTCAACTTAAACAACTTAACCGTTTACTCATACCAGACCCATGTCAGACCCGGAGTTTATTCTGTTTTTCTTAAACTCTTGGGTACTCAAATTTTTATGAGTAGCCAAGTGATCGGGTTTGCTTGAAGAATTTTGGCAAAGCTTGGAGCAGGAGTCTTGGCGTATCTATATCTATCTATTTCTGTTGTGTTAGAATCTTTGTCTGTTGTATTTTGAAATGTGATAGATAGACATATCTTCACGACTGTCTGCTGTGATGTTGTTGTAACTATATGACTTTGATATGTAATGACTATGTAATAGTTATGTGATATATTATATTTTTTTCGTTTCTGCTATGAGATTCTGATGTTGTTGTTTCTTTCTTCTATCTATTCTCTTTTCTACCTATTTCCTTCTTTATGATGATACATCTTTCTGTGGAATGAAAGGCGGGTCGTCACAACTGGTATCAGAGCACTAGGTTGAGATAATACCCAGGCTTTGGAATAGTATCTATCTTAAGAGCGTGTATTTGTAATTTTTAATATCTATATACCTATTCAAATTGTTGGGTTACCTTTCCAGGTTGCCAACATGAATTCTAGAGGAAGGAGAGGTGGAGTTGTGGGCAGCACGACGACCACTAATGGAAGGAGTCCGACTGCTAGCGAGGCTGTAAATCCAACACCCTCTCGAGTAAGTTTTGCTGCTTTGTGTAAAGATTTCACCAATCTAGGAGGAAGGCCTTTTAAAGGATCGGAGTCCATCATTGAAGTTCAGGCTTGCTTATGCTCATGTGAGCGAATTTTTGAGAGTTTGGATCTGTCAGATGAGCAAAAGAGAGTGATGGCATCGTGGCAACTTCAAGAAGGTGCTGCAGCTTGGTGGAATGCAGTTACAGTGTATATTTCAGGAGATGATATTTCTTGGAGTAAGTTTAAGGAACTGTTTAAGAAAAAATTTATGCCTATAGTTGGGAAGACTAGTTTGTATAGAGATTTTCTGGATTTGAAGCAAGGGAGTATGTCGGTATCCGAATATGAGACCAAGTTCAATGAATTATCTCGCTACGGACCTGGACTTATCAACACACCCCTCAAGAAGAATGAGATGTTTGTTCTGGGAATAAGGCCTGAGTTCCATGAGAAGATGACGGCTCACCTTAAGGGATCATTTGTGGAATTGATCGACATGGCATTGAGGTATGAGGAGCTTATAAATAAGAAACCCCTGGCATCTACAGCAGCACCGAGTGGAACTTCTTCCAATCTAAAAAAAAATATCAAACCTAATTGGAAGAAGCAAGGCAAAGGGAAACAGGGAAGCAACAACGGAGCTCGTAATTGTTATGTGTGTCAGCAAGAGGGTCATTTGGCTAAGCAGTATCCCAGAGGTAGATCTCAACAGCAGCAGCGTTAGTGTGGACCCGATTCTACATTGGTTCAGAAATCTTTATGTTTCAACTGTCAACAGCCAGGGGACATGGTGAAGGCTTGCCCGCTTCTTCAGAGAGCTCAACCAACTAAGGTGTTTGCTATTCAAGAAGGACCGTCAACTTCTTCGGATAGGAAAGGCAAAGGCGTTCTGGAAGGTACTTTGCTTTTAGATGACATTTTTATTAGAGTTCTGTTTGATTCTAGTGCATCCCTTAGTTTTATTTCTTTGGATAGGGTAGGGAAGTTTCATCTTACCCTTAGTTTGGTAGACCGTCCTATTTTTGTATCTAATCCTATAGGCAGAGTGACCAAGTTAGATAAGATCTGTAGAGGCCTACGGATTTCTTATCTGTCTCATAGTTTCTCTTGCGACCCATTTGTATTGGATTTCAAAGGGTTTGACCTTATTCTGGGAATGGGTTGGTTGGATCGGCAAAAGGCTGTTTTGATTTGTGAAGAGAGAATTGTGTCTTTGTAAACTGAGTTGGGAAGGATTGCAAAAGTGACTTGTGATAGTTCTTGAGTTCACTTGAGTAATCTTTTGCATGAAATCGAGACATCCCTAGAAGCTGTAGAATCCATCGTAGTGGTTAAAGATTTTCCAGTTGTCTTCAAAGAAGTTAAAGATTTTCCCCCGCATCGGGAGATAGAGTTTCGGATCGACTTAGTTTCGGGAGCAGTACCTGTTGTTCAACCCAGTAGAAGGATGGCGCCGAGAGAGAGAGAAGAGTTGGTGAAGAAAATCCATGATTTCTTAGAAAGAGGTCTGATCCGGCCTAATTATTCTAGTTGGGGTTCTACTGTAGTCTTTGTGACGAAGTCAAATGGGTTAAGATTCTATGTGGATTATCGGGAGTTGAATAAGGTTACCATTAGGGATAAGTATCCCTTGCCCCGTATAGACAATCTTTTTGATCAACTCCACGGAGCTTCTGTTTTCTCTCAGTTGGATTTAGCTTCAGGTTTCCACCATCTAAGGGTAGCTAAGGACAGTATACCCTTGACTGCGTTCAGGGGACCCAATTGTTTTTATGAGTGATTGGTTATGCCTTTTGGGTTAACCAATGCTCCTGCTTATTTTGTGGATTTGATGAACCGAGTTTTCCGAGACGGGCTGAAATAGTTCATGCTCGTGTTCATCGATGACATTCTCGTCTATTCCAAGTTTGAAGAGGAGCATAAGCAACATTTGGAGATCGTGTTGGAGACTTTGAGGAGGCATGTCCTAAAGCCTAAGTTTTCGAAGTGCCATTTCTGGAAGTTGAAAGTGAGATTTTTGGGGCATATCGCATCTAGAGAGGGTATTTCTATAGATCCGGCCAAGGTAGTAGCTATTCAAGAGTGAAAGCAACCAGAGACTCCTACGGAAGTCCGTAGTTTTCTTGGTTTGGCAGGGTAGTAGAGGAAATTTATCAGGGACTACTCTAAGATTTCTTCACACTTAACTAAGTTGACTAGGAAGGGAGCAAAGTTTAAATGGAACCCCAAGTATGAAGAAGCTTTCTTGGATTTGAAGGCAAGGTTGACCAGTGCACCTGTCCTAGCTATTCCTGATGGTAAGAGTAAGTTTGAAGTCTACACGGATGCCTGTGGAGTTGGACTGGGTGCAGTGCTGATGTAGAATGGGAAAGTGACTACGTATGCGAGCAGACAGTCGAAGCCACATGAAAAGAATTATGCTACGCATGATCTGGAATTGTTGGCCATCGTCTTTGCTTTGAAGATTTGGAGGCACTATCTATTTGGAGAGAAGTTCGAGCTTTTCATAGATCATAAACCTTTGAAGTGTCTTTTCTCCCAGAAGGATCTGAATTTGAGGCAGTAGAGGTGGGTTGAATTTTTAGCATCTTATGGTCTGGATATCCTCTATACTCCAGGGAAAGCGAATGTTGTGGCGGATGCTCTGAGTAGGAATGCAGTTCTGTCTATTTTGGAAGTTGTTCCGTCTCTACAGGATAGGATCATGAGCAATCAGATGAAGGATAGAACTTTTAAGGAATTTATTCTTGGAGCCATGGATAGTCGATATTCAGATTTCAAGATAGACGGTCAAGGAGCTTTGAGGATCAACGGACGTTTATGTGTGCTAGATGTGGATGGGTTGAGGCAGGAAGTTTTGCGGGAAGGCCACAAATCAAGGTTGAGTATCCATCCAGGGATCTCAAAAATGTATAAGGATATGAAGAGAGTTTTCTAGTGGCCAGGCATGAAGAAGGATATTGTTGTTTTTGACAATGGATGTGCGATCTGTCAGCAGGTGAAGGGTGATCAACAAAAGACCGCAGGATTGTTACAGCCTCTGGAAGTCCCTAGGTGAAAGTGGGAAATGATATCAATGGATTTCACCGATGGTTTGCCAGGGACTAGAATAGGAAATGAAGGAATATGGATAATAGTAGACCGGCTAACCAAGAGCGCCCATTTTGTTCCCGGTTAAGGCGACTAGAACTGCAGTGCCTTTAGCAGAGATTTTCCAGAGGGAGATCGTCAGGTTGCACGGAATTCCATTCAGCATAGTAAGTGACCGTGACCCAATCTTTACCAGCAAGTTTTGGGAAGCTCTGCAGACAACTTTGGGTACAAGATTGATTTTGAGTACAGCCTATCATCCCCAGACGGACAGACAAACAAAAAGGCTGAATCGTATTCTTAAGGATATGTTGAGGGCTTGTGTTCTGAATTTCGATGGATCTTGGGAGGACCATCTATGTTTAGTGGAATTCTTGTACAACAATGGTTATCAGGCAAGATTAAGATGGCACCCTATGAAGCTTTGTATGGAAGACTTTATAGATCACCGTCCTGTTGGTGGAATCAAGAGATTGTCATGTTCTTGGTCCAGATTTAATTCGAGAGGCATCCGCGAAGGTGGAGCTAATTAAGAAGAGAATGAAAGCAGCCCAGGATCGCCAGAAGAGTTATGCAGACAAGAGACGAAGGCAATTCGAATTCGAAGTCGGAGATTTGGTTTTTGTCAAGGTTTTCCTGATTAAAGGAGCGATCAGATTTGGAAAGACGAGAAAGCTTGCTCCAAGGTATATTGGATCTTTCCGAGTGCTCGAGAGAATTGGTACTTTGGCCTACAAGATTCAATTGCCAGTCCGGATGGCTGTGATTCACAATGTTTTTCACGTATCCTATCTAAGGAAATACGTGCATGACCCATCTCTAGTTGTGGAGCCAACAGTGTAGGAAGATTTAGAGATCGAACCGGACTTAATGGTGGTCAGACATCTAGTCCAGATTGTTGATCAAGCTGAGAAGCAGCTCAGGAACAAAGTGGTGAAGCTGGTCAAGGTTCAGTGGAGCAAGGATCCCAGAGACTGTAATTGGGAAACTCTGGATAGTGTTAGGAAAGCCTATTCGAAATTGTGTCCGGATAGCTTGTAATGTTTGTTTGAATGAATTATTTGTTTGAATGTTATTGCATGATTGATATATATGCTTGAATTGTTTGAAATAAAAGTTTTTGGATTATCTTTTGCTTTTAAATTTCGGGGATGAAATTATTTTAAGGAGGAAGGAATGTGATATCTCGGAATTTCAGGCAATAAATATGTGATAATCTTCTTTTATAAATTATTAAAAATTGGCAAATTATTTTTTTAAACAAATAAATTATGTGTTGTTTATATATATATATGAGTAGATTTTAAATTAATTTTGAATTTGAATTTGAAATTCAAATGTAAATATTTTGAAAATAAGTTGGATTTTAAACTCTATATTTTAAAACTAGCATATATATAACAATTTAATTAATGCATAATTGAATTTTACATCTTTTCTTTAAAAGTTATATAAATACAAACTAAAGGATTTATAAATGGAAATAATAAAGGAATGGTTTTGATATAAAAACTAATAGAAAATATAATATACATATATATATATATATATAAACATATTTTCATAAAATTAACAAGTGTAGAGTTAATAGCATGTAGCTTAACAAATGTAAGCAAATTTTATCATGCAAATTACAAGTGTCATGTAATTTGTTTTCTTTTCACTTTTAAATAAAAGATAAATCAAGGCTATAAATATCTATACCATTCTCTTCTCTATTTCTTTTCTATTGTCATTTTTTTTAAAACTCAAGAAAAATCAAAACCTGTAAAAACAAACAAAGCAGAAATTTAAACAACAACAACTCTATCAACTTTTACCAATCTCGGTTTAAAGCAAGCTTCCAACTTCAAACTAAATCAAGGCTTAGATCATCTCAACAACGAAGTACCCAGTTTACAAGTTTTCAAAAGGATCAGGCATGGTTGTGTAGATTAGATTGAATGTATATATGTAGGTGATATAAATGTGCATGTCTGAGAACAAAAAACTTGCTCTGTTCTTGTTTTTACAGGCTTTAAAAGCTTTCAAAAATCAAGATCTCAACCTCTAAATCCTTTTAGACCTTGTTGTTCAAACAAAAATTGTTTAAAACAGTAAGATCTTAAATTTAAAAATAGTTTTAAATATGATTAGTTTGTAGATTTCTGGAAAATCAAGAAAAAACAGTGGAAACTTTAAAACATGATAAATTCAAACATCACAATTCTTTGATTTACTTAGATAATCCAAAACACCTTCGAAAATCATGATTTTTAAAGGTTAAATCCAAAATTTTAGTTTAGAAACTGGAGAGAATTCGTGGGTTAATCAGAATTTGGGTTTGAGTGTTTTCTGGTGATCGTAGGGATCAGGGTGGTTGGGATCACTACTGGATGTGGCGAGGAAGTAGGAAAGCTAGGGAAAAATGGAAGTTGGTTCTAACGATCACTGTGGCGGCGGCTCTTCGTCAGAGTAGGGTGTAAGTCAGGTTTTTGGTCAAGGTTGGAGTGTTGGCTGCTGCATCGTCGCTGGAGCATCGGAGTTCATCGGAGGTGGGTGAAAAGTTGAGTGGTTCGTCGGCGATGCTATGGACGGAGTTTCATGGTTTTTGGTGGTCGGCAGCATTGGGTCGAGGTGGTTTTTGAATGATGGATGCTGTTCCAGTTTGACCAAGTTAGCTCGATTTTGATTTTGTGTTTAGATGGAAGTTTGGGCGGTCAGGATCGATGATAGAGATGGTCGTCGACATGTTGGAGGTGTCGGCGATGGTCGGAGTGGTGATGTTCATTAGTGCACGCGCATGATGGGTCTATGTGTGTCAGAGTTTCGCTTTTTTGGGAAGAAGGCCTGTGTCTCGGGGAGGGTATCGAGGCAGAGGTGTTGTGGCTCGAGCATGGTGTCGGGTTGTTGCACGAGTGTTTTACTCACTAACAGTTTTAAAAATTTATATGGCGACCCTATTTTTCGACATCTGAAAATCGACATTAATACATCCACTGTATCAGATGCCGAACAACCGAATGTCAGAAAAACGAATCATTGGGGGTTAAAGAAGAAAGGGTGGTAGAAGAATAAAATAGAACAACATCAAAATCTCACATTCGCAGCGGAATAAATATAATATGTAATGATAGTTTTAAACACAAAGAAATCTATACTGATTTATACATACATCATCAGAGTACATCCCAATTCAGCAACACTCAATAACCAAATGCTGGATAGTTATATAAACTTGTCCTCAAAACTGAACACACAACGGAATAGTAATCAAGTACGGAAGTATGTCTCGCCATCCAGTTTTTCTCCTAAGCTCCACAGCACTATATTCTGTATTTTATAATACTTAGTCTGACCTGAGCATTATAGTTAAATAACACCCGAATCAGCTGGAAACCAATGTGAGAAAACACACTCAATTGGATTATTAAAGTTTTCAAAATCGTTTGAAATCAAAGGTATCTCGTAAGACCACGCACAAATAAACATGCCGGGTTTTTACCTTACGATAACCAAAATATTTCTTATAAAATCCTCTGATATTATAATAGTCTCTATGTACAAATACTTATTCAAATAGCCAAAATTGTTACATTATTAAATTCCAGCTACTAGCCACAAAGTGGATTCTACAGACAAAAATCGTAAAGGCATGTAGGGAGAATGGATTTCCATCAATGGCAGGGCTATTGGGGTATCGCCCATCACAGTACGTGGTCTAGATCACCGTACCGAGGATCCACCCTGATCCCCTGCATCACAAGACCGGAGCTACCCCTTACTGAATAGTCCGAATAAGTTCACCCCGTGGTTGGGATCAGCAACCACCACACAGCTGAATATATAAAGGGACATCTAGACAGAGGTGACCTTACCCTAATTGGTTGCTAGCCGCTTAGCCTTGTTTGCACCTCCCCTGTTTTAGCCATCCGAGTTGATGAGGCTCCAGGCTATGCGTTACCTTTTTGGCACACATTTACTTAGAATGCTCATCGTCCTCCCGGCGATGTTCTGAAAACATTCATCCATACAAGTCCATTCCAGGTTCGAACGGAACCGAAGGCACTATTCCTACTACATCCATTTTGGAACCACCCTCAGGATTGGAAGTGACTAGCCCTTACACTTCACTGCTTCTTCTTCAACTCCAAACTCTTACCTTCCTCACGGAAATGTTCAAACCGGATCGAAGTGGTTTTCAAAAAATTAATCCCGATCCCGGTCTCTTCGAAACGATCAGCGCATTGGCCAATATTGACAGTCGGTTCTTTAACTATCAAATAACATTCACAAACAACCATCAGACATTATTAATTTCCCAAATATTTATTAACCTCAAAATATCTTCTCAAGAAAAATTTCCACTTTCAAACCTTTGAAAATAGTTTCAAACCACCCTTCTCTCATGGAATAAATTTTCCAATTATTTATTTATTTCCACTGAAAACAACCAAGTCCAAATACTTTAGATTTTAAAACAATTTAAATCATTTTATCCTAAATTATACTTTAAACATTTAAATTAAACTACTTAAACACTTTATCCAAAATATATATTTTAAAAATATTTAAAATAAAAGTACTTTATAAAATATAAAACTAATTGTTAAAATATAAATTAAGCCAAACTAAACTTAAAATAAGGGTTACGTAATTCTATAAAAGTTTTCAAATAAAACTTTAACCAAACTATCTTTAAAATAAAACTATTTTATAAAATATAAATATTAATAATTATCTTTAAAATCATAATACCAGCCACCTTCCAAATAATTACTACTATAATTAATTTTAAGTAAATATTTAATTTAAAAATTTTAAACAACTTAAATAATAATTTCACAAACCATTCTTTCAAAACATCTTAAAACTTTAACTTATACGTAAAAATCTGCTTGAAAAACGTACTTGGGTTTCCAGAGAAATATACTTCTCTTTCACACCTTTAAAAATAAACCACTATCTATTTTTAAAACAATCACCCATTCCTTTATAAATTTTCATCGTGAATTTATACTTCCAAATATCTACTAATATATCACTTTGCTTTTATAAACCTTGTTTATAAATTTCATGGTCTCATCCTTCCTTAAATTACAGTTTCAAATACTTTATCAATCCCCAAAATCGATTTCCAAATTACTCCATTTTGATATAAACTTTCTTTACTTCTCAATTCATTTCAAAACCCATCAATTTCAGATTTTACCTCTTAATTATGATTAAAAATCTTTTTAACTGAAAATATCAATTTCATATTTTTTTCTTCAAATTCCTTCTTTATCCTTTCCAACAAATTTAACCACGAATTTAAAATAAATTCTTTATTCCTTTAAAATATTATTACATGAATTTATTTATTCAAAATATCTCTTTTCCCGTACTTTGGATTTATTACAATTTAAAAATCAACTTTTATTCTTCCAAATCATTTTAATTATCCAAATTCCTTATAATTATTTTATTTACAAATTCTCTCTTTTATTTTCTTTCTAAAAATCCTATCTATATATTTTGGTAATTCAGTATACCCAAATATATTCAATCAAACCATAGCATCCATTATTTCCAATTACCAATGTAATCTATCGCAGATTATCCAATAAATCATAAGATAGAGTATTTAAAAAAATCTAAATATCTTGAGGAATCCAGTTGGATCCCTCCAACCTATTTTCCCTGCATCCACAGATGTTAGCACAATATAAAATACCAATTCCACTTCGAGTTGGAATATCGCGGTATATGGGTTTATATCATCTTATCTGCTATTATGCGGCGCATAGCGTCTCGTCCGGTCAATCACTCCAATATATACTATCTATACTACTATATAATATACCACATCCAGACAATTCAATCATTCAGCAAATCATTTAAATTTAACTACTTAAATTCAAATAATTATCCAGATGAGTGTGATTGACTCACTTTTGATTATGCATGCGACTCATTTCCAATCCAGCTTGCTTCCTTCAGATTTTTGACCTTGTATAAACATTTATTCGGTTTATTAATATTTTGAAATAATTTAACAATTTATTATCATTTAATAGATTTACTTAACTAACTTTTATATAAACCCTTATATATTTTCTTCCAAGGTCCTATACACACACACACACACACTTATTTTCTGTATTAAAATATGTATATATACTCATATATATATATAAATGTCTGTTTTCTTCTTTTCTTAAGAAAGGAAGTTTAATTTACTGTACATACATACATACATACATACATACATACGTACGTACATATATATATATATATATATATATATATATATCACTTTTTCTAATATAAAAACTACTGTTATATTATTCTCTTCAGTAAATAACAAAACTATAGTTTTGTTTACAGCAAAATTTTCTTAATATACATATTATATATCTGTAAATAGAAATTTCTGTATATGTATAAATCTATATAAACTTTTTACTGTAATTATACTATATATATTTTTCAGTTCTCTGCATATATACATACATACATACATATATATATATTAAATAAAAGAAATTTACCTCAGCTAAAAACTTTACTGCTCTATCGCGACAGCAAGCCCCAGACATGCACTAGCCACCTCTGCGAACATCGCAGACCTCCACCGCAAACTTGCCGACTGCACGCGTGAGGGTTTCGACCTCGATGAACCAAACAACACCCGCCACCTTTATACAATCGAACTCGAAACCCTAATTGCGAGCCATTTGTTGTCGCGCTTCCATGAAAACGAAAATCACCTCGCGATCTCTACCCCACTGCCTCGCCCTAGCGCTAACCCAACTTCTTTATCGCGACCCGCTCGCGATCGTCCCCTATCCAGATCGAGTCGTCGTACTGTGACTCCCACGCGCGCTCGACTTGACTTGAACTCGATTCTTGGATGCTGAATCGAAAAATCGATTCGATTCGCCTGACTATATAATTTTGATTCTTATTATATATTTTTTTTGATTTTTTTTCGGCCTTATTATTTTTTGGAACAGGGCATGTTTTTTTTAGGAGATTTTAAAGTGAAGATGAAAACTCCACAATTTCTCCGGCAAATAAATTTTATAAAGAATTGACGCATGCTAAACTAGACAAACACGTGTTAGGAAGGCAGGACACGTGTTTCTTGAGATGAAGGCCCAAAAGTCTAATGTTGATATATAATATAATATATTTAATTCAAATTCAAACTCAAATTGTTTCATTAACGTAGCTTAAAATCACGAACCCCTATCGAGACGTGCCGCAAGGCGTTTATAATGTTAAACCCCTATTCCGAACACAATGGAAAAGGTTTCGAGTCTCAATTTGATCATATGGAGAAGATGGCTTTTAGAACACAGATATAATATTAAACTGTCGATATAGATTTCATCGCGTTTATGTACCATACGGCCAAACGATCACTCCAAACACTAAGAAAATTGAAATCCGATAATAGTACACTATTATGGATCCAATGGAACTGGTTTCGTCGAAATCCGAGACTGTGCCTTGGAAGGCTATTTTAAATGTCAATTTAAATGATATAAATTCAAAACTGAACAAACACCCTCAAATTCAAATCTAACCCTCCTACTGTCTCCATTGTAATGAATATAAATTTTATAAGCCATTGAAATATTTTTAACTAGCTTAAAACTCAAGATTTAATATTTTACCCAATCTCTAATTATTTAATTAAACAATTAAATCACTCAATAAATAGTAGCATTTGAAATTCAAGTTAGAAGTTAACTTTTAAATATTTAAAATCAATTAAATATTCCAATTTCAAATGTCCAAAAATTCTGGGTTGTCTCATCCCTCCACCCTTATAAGAATTTCGTCCCCAAAATTACCAATTAAGAGGAATGATCACGAGCCCGTTAACTACTTTTCAATACAAATAGTTTTTATCAACTACCTAAAACCAAATGGTTTTTAACAATACCCAAAACAATTTTTTTTATTAAAGACACGTTATCCTCCTTATTAACTTCCCAAACCTATCCATAGATTTCAGTCCATATTGTTGACTCAATCATTCAAATTATAATTCAAATTCAAATTTTAAATTATCAAAATTTTCGCCAAAAATTTTCTAACTCCCTAAATTTTGGAAAATTTTTGCCAGCGTCTCCTTTGCGCTGCTAGCTCGATACAACAAAAAATACCTCTACGGGTCCCTAGATTTCAAAAGAAAACAAAAGGCCAAGTGGCTAGACCAGAAAATCATCAAATTTTATATATAGAAATTTAAATACATACCTTTGCCGAGCAAATTTCAATTTATCTTCTGAAATCAAAAATCCCAATTTTCTTTTGCTTATTAAACACCTGTATATCCTATTTAGCAATAACATCCAATCATAGTTTTCAAACTCATTTTATACATTTCTTTACAATAGTTTCAATATCTATTTTATTCAAGCATGTACGATGCACATATATCATCTGTACGCAATACCTATCTGATAGCTCAATCGATCATGCAATTTCACTTTCGAACCAGTATCGTTCACCCGACTTCCTAGTGCGGACTCGGATTTGGTTTCCTGATCAGAAACCATCATTCTCCTTGCATATCCATAAACTATGATAGAGAATTTATAGAATCAATCAAAAATCCATATCCAGAGTTCGCCGTCGAAAATCGAGTGAAAAATTCCACCTCGGATCGGTATAACTACCTTGAAATTCTATGCTCAAATCTGGATCAAATCACTATGCGAATAAAGTAATATACGTACATCATACATATTTGCCCTAATTGATTATTAGCTATATCAATTCTCTTTTTTATTCACATCTACATTGATTTCCATTCACTTATTTACAACCATCCCATTTTCCAACTTCCAGTTTAAATTTCATCCAATTATTAACTTAGTATTTTTCAATACCAAATTTACTTAAGAACTTTCAACCTTAACTTTTCTTAAGTTTAATATAAGCATTTTATATACCCTTATATTATTACTTTCACTTTACCATTTAGTTTTTTTTATCTAGAGTTAATCAATTTGGATTCTAATTCCATATAGATTCAATTTGCATCAGTTTGCAAATTAATTTCAAATCTCAATACTTTTTCCCAATTTCATCTAGATTTTCATTTTCAATTTTAGTCGAGTTCAATTCATCTTCAACTCTGAATATTGAATTTTATCAAATATCTTCCATTCACAACTGGTTCATGTCACTATTTTAAATCAAGTCCACTTACTAATTTATTTAAATCTCAAACACTTACTTTTACTATTTTTAGTTTTTAAAAAACTAGTTCTTCGGCTTCACTTTACTATGCACAATTTAAATTAAATAACATCCTAATATTCAAATTTAATTCATTGCTTACCATTTAATCAATCAGTACTTACTCAATTTAATTTCGATACTTTGTTTTATTTAGTCCAACCTGACTAATTTCCCATTTCACATAATTCAACTCTTCAATTTTAATTCTAATATTCAACTTCCATTTTACTTACTTAACATTGTACATTCATTTATCTATCCACAATTTTATTTCCAACTAATAAATTTTATACTTCAATAACTTATTTTATTTAGCCTACTCAACATTCACATCTTATTTAACTTGGTTTAATTACATTCTAATTTGATTCATCTTTCAAGCTTCTATAAGTTCTCCAATTTATTTAACTTCTATCAGCAAACTTACTTCAATTAATTAGCTTACCTCTCAGCTTATTTTGTTTTCCCATTTACTTTTAAAATTTTAAATCTTCTTCAAGTTAATTTTTTTATCAAATTTCAAAATTTAAAAGTTCCAAACTTATTTATTATTCCATAAACATCTTAATTAAGATTCCAGAGTTTAAACAATTTCTCACATTTCAAAATCATCTTTGAAATCAATTATATCCAAAATCCTTTGGGTAAATTTACTTATCTCTTTGAATTTCAAAACCAAACAAAGTTTTGCAAACAATTTTAATTTAAAATCCTCTTGGCAGCAATTCCTCTTTTGGAAATTCAAAAATGAACATCGATGATGCTGCAGTCATCACCGACGTTATTTTTCAACGACCAAAAAGAGTTCAGTGCTTTTGTTCTTTCCAAAAACCCTTTCCAAATATTTTAATTCCAAACCTTACCAGATTTCAAATCCAATTCAAAAATATTTCCCAAATAATATCATTATTATTTCTTCAAAACTTTTGAAAATCATTTTCGAACTCAAAAGAATTTTAAACTTTTTCCCAAAAATTCCAAATTCCAATCCTGCCAATTCATATTGAAACATTACTCTGGAATTTTATTTCAATTTATAAATCACATTTACAGTTTACATTTACAAATTCCATTTGTATATAAATTTAGTGAAAATTAGCCACAAGGGCCTCTTTAGCAAGTGCAATTAGTTTCTAGGACATACAACTAAAATAATTACTTTTAAGGACAAAATGCAAAATAATTAGTTTCTAAGGCCTAAAAACCTATGAAATTTTGTCCTTGAAAATAATTGGACTGCCGAATTTGTCCTTAAAAGTAATTATTCTACTGATTTTGGCCTTGAAATTAATTTCTGTGGATATGTGTCCTAGAAATTAATTGGACTACAAAGTTTTTCCTTCTGGTAAAATGCCCCATGAATTTATTTCTTGGCTTTTAGATACGATTTCAATTTCTTATACAAATTATACACAACAATGATAATAATTTAATATTATCACTTCCTAACAACCAAGCAACCATATATAACTATAATAATTACAAAAATTATTTCTTATATATATAAAAATGATTTGGGTAAAATTATTTCCTTTATCCTATTTTAAAACAATACTGTGTCGGTTTATCTTGTTTAAGAGTTTAGAAACCCCTATCGATAAAATGACGTCCCACATATCGAAATTCATAAACACTTAACCGATAAGTCAACACAATATAAAAACAATTTTTATATTCACTAACAAATACGCGCTCATACTATTAATACACTCAAACTCATTCTAGAGTACTTTGGACTCTATTAAATGAGTAGTCCCCACCAGAGATAAGGTTCTCGTTTAACCTTCAGCTCTGATACCAAATGTAACGGTCGATTTTTCGACACCCGAAAATCGACATTAATACATCCACTGTATCAAATGCCGAACAATCGAATGTCGGAAAAACGAACCATTAGGGGTTAAAGAAGAAAGGGGGTAGAAAATAGAAAAACATCAAAATCTCACAGTCACAGATAAATATAATATATAACAATAGTTTTAAACACAAAGAAATCTGTACTGATTTATACATACATCATCAGAGTACATCCCAATTCAGCAACACTCAATAACCAAATGCTGGATAGTTATATAAACTTGTCCTCAAAACTGAACACACAACGGAATAGTAATCAAGTACGGAAGTACGTCTCGCCATCTAGTTCTTCTCCTAAGCTCCACAACTGAATACACAAGGAATAATAATCAAGTATTCATAATCAGTATCCAAATGTTGGACAGTTTATAAACTTGTCCTCAAAACTGAATACACAACGGAATAATAATCAAGTGCGGAAGTACATCTCGCCATCTAGCTCGTCTCCTGAGCTCCACAGCACTATATCATGTATTCTATAGTACTCGGTCTGACCCGGGCATTATAGTTAAATAACACCCGAGTCATTCTGAAAAACCAGTGTGAGAAAACACACTCAATTGGATTATTAAAGTTTTCAAAATCCTTTGAAATCAAAGGTATCTCGTAAGACCACGCCACAAATAAACATGCCGGCTTTTTACCATAGGATAACCAAAACATTTCTTATAAAATCCTCTGATATTATAATAATGTCTATATACAAATACTTATTCAAATAGCCGAAATTGATACATTATTAAATTCCAGCTACTAGCTACAAAGTGGGTTCTACAAACAAAAATCATAAAGGCGCGTAGGAAGAATGGATTTCCATCAATGGCAGGGCTACTGGTACCGCCCATCACAGTTCGTGGTCTAGATCACCGTATCGAGGATCCACCCTGATCCCTTGCATCACAAGACCTGAGCTACCCCTTACTGGATAGTCCAAATAAGTCCACCCAGCGATTGGGATCAGCAACCGCCACACAGCCGAATATATAAAGGGACATCTAGACAGGGGTGACCTTACCCTAATTGGTTGCTAGCTACTTAGCCCTGCGTGTACCTCCCCTGTTTTATCCATCCCGCTTGATGAGGCTCGAGGCTATGCGTTACCATTTTAGCACACATTTACTTGGAATGTTCATCGTCCTCCTGACGATGTTCTGAAAACATTCATCTAAACAATTCCATTTCGGGTTCGAACGGAACCGAAGGCACTATTCTTACTACATCCATTTTGGAACCACCCTCAGGATTAGTAGCGACTAGCCCTTGCACTTCACTGCTTCATCTTCGACTCCAAACTCTTATCTTCCTCACGAAAACATTCAACCCGGATCATAGTGGTTTCCGAAAAATTAATCCCGATCCCGGTCTCATTGAAACGATCAGCGCATCGGCCAATATTGATAGTTGGTTATTTAATTATCAAATAACATTCACAAACAACCATTAGACATTAATAATTTCCCAAATATTTATTAACCTCAAAATATCTTCGCAAGATAAATTTTCACTTTCAATCCTTTAAAATAGTTTCAAACCACCCTTCTCTCATGGAATAAATTTCCCAATTATTTATTTATTTTTACTGAAAACAACCAAGTCCAAATACTTTAGATTTTAAAATAATTTAAATCATTTTATTCTAAATTATACTTTAAACATTTAAATTAAACTACTTAAACACTTTATCCAAAATATATATTTTAAAAATATTTAAAATAAAACTACTTTATAAAATATAAAACTAGTTTTTAAAATAAAAGTTAAGCCAAACTAAACTTAAAATAAGGGTTACGAAATTCTATACAAGTTTTCAGATTAAACTTTAACAAAACTATCTTTAAAATAAAACTATTTTATAAAATATAAATAATAATAATTATCTTTAAAATCATAATACTAGTCACCTTCCAAATAATTACTACTATAATTAATTTTAAGTAAATATTTACTTTAAAAAATTTAAACAACTTAAATAATAATTTCACAAAAACATTCTATCAAAACATCTTTAAAACTTTAACTTATATATAAAAATCTGCTTGAAAAACATACTTGGCTTTCCAAGGAAATACACTTCTCTTTCACACCTTTAAAAATAAACCACTATTTATTTTTAAAACAAATTACCCATTCCTTTATAAATTCCCATCATGAATTTATACTTCCAAATATCTACTAATATATCACTTCACTTTTATAAACCTTGTTTATAAATTTCATGGTCTCATCCTTCCTTAAAATATAGTTTCAAACACTTTATCAATCTCCAAATCGATTTCCAAATTTTTTTCATTTTTGAAATAAACTTTCTTTATTTCTTAATTTATTTCAAAACCCATTAGTTTCAGATTTTACTTCTTAATTATGATTTAAAATCTTTTTAACTGAAAATACCAATTTCATATCTTTTTTCTTCAAATTCCTTCTTTATCCTTTCCAGTAAATTTAACCATGAATTTTAAAATAAATTCTTTATTCCTTTAAAATATTATTACATGAATTTATTTATTCAAAATATCTCTTTTCCCGTACTTTGGATTTATTTATTACAATTTAAAAATCAACTTTTATTCTTCCAAATCATTTTAATTATCCAAATTCCTTATAATTATTTTATTTACAAATTCTCTCTTTTATTTTCTTTCCAAAAATCAAATCTGTATATTTTGGTAATTCAGTATACCCAAATATATTCAATCAAACCATAGCATCCATTATTTCCAATTACCAACGTAATCTATCACAGATTATCCAATAAATCATAAGACAGAGTATTTAAACAAATCTAAATATTTTGAGGAATCCAGATGGATCCCTCCAACTTGTTTTCCCTGCATCCACAGATGTTAGCACAATATAAAATACTAATTCCACTTCGAGGTGGAATATCGCGGTATATGGGTTTATATCATCTCATCCGCTATTATCCGACGCATAGGGTTTCATCCGCTATATAATGCGGGAAATCAATCACTCCAATATATACTATCTATACTACTACATAATATACCACATCCAGATAATTCAATCATTCAGCAAATCATTTAAATTTAACTACTTAAATTCAAATAATTATCCAGATGAGTGAGATTGACTCACCTTTGATTATGCATGTGACTCATTTCCAATCCGGCTTGCTTCCTTCAGATTTTTGACCTTGTATAAACATTATTTAGTTTATTAACATTTTGAAATAATTGAACAATTTATTATCATTTAATAGATTTACTTAACTAACTTTTATATAAACCCTTATATATTTTCTTCCAAGGTCCTATATACATATATATATATACACACACACACACACTTATTTTCTGTATTAAAATATGTATGCA
Organism: Allium cepa; assembly: GCA_030765085.1. Classification (NCBI taxonomy): domain Eukaryota; kingdom Viridiplantae; phylum Streptophyta; class Magnoliopsida; order Asparagales; family Amaryllidaceae; genus Allium; species Allium cepa. Next base: position 931,576,062 of record CM060932.1, read on the forward strand.
TACCTATATACACATATATATGTAAATATCTGTTTTCTTCTTTTCTTCTAACAAAGGCAGTTTAACTTACTGTATATACATATATATACACACATGTAAATCACTTTTTTTATATAAAAACTACTGTTATATTATTCTCTTCAGTAAATAACAAAACTATAGTTTTGTTTACAGTAAAATTTTCTTAATATATATATGTGTATATATATATATCTGTAAAAGGAAATTTGTGTATATGTATAAATCTATATAAACTCTTTATTGTAATTATACTATATATATTTTTCAGTTCTCTACATATATATATATATATATATATATAAATTAAATAAAAGATATCAACCTTAGCTAAAAACCTTACTGCTCTATCGCGACAGCAAGCCCCAGACATAAACTAGCCACCTCCGCGAACATTTCCAACCTCCACTGCAAACTTGCCGACTGCGCGCGCGAGGGCTTCGACCTTGATGAACCAAACAACACCTGCCACCTTCATATAGTCGAACTCAAAACCCTAATCGCGAGCCATTTCTTCGCTGTTGCGCTTCCACGAAAACGAAAATCACCTCACGATCTCTGCCCTACTGCCTCGCCTTAGTGCTCATCCAAGCTTCTTCATCGCAACCCGCTCGCGATCATCCCCTATCCAGATCGTGTCGCTGCACTGTCGATTCCACACGCGCGCGCGACTTGACTTGAACTCGATTCTTGGATGCTGAATCAAAAAATCGATTCGATTCGCCTGACCATATGATTTTGATTCTTATTATGTATATTTTTTTGATTCGTCTTTGGCCTTATTATTTTTTTGGAACATGGCATGATTTTTTGTATGAGATTTTAAAGTGAAGATGAAAACTCCACAATTTCTTCGGCAAATAAATTTTATAGAGAATTGACGCGTGCTAAACCATACGAACACGTGTTAGGAAGGCAGGACACGTGTTTCTTGAGATGAAAGCCCAAAGTCTAATGTTGAAATATAATATAATATATTTAATTCAAATTCAAATTATTTCGATTAACGCAGCTTAAAATCGCAAACCCCTATCGAGGCGTGCCGCCAGGCGTTTACAATGTTAAACCCCTATTCCGAACACAATGGAAAAGGTTTTGAGCCTCAATTTGATCGTATGGAGAAGATGGCTTTTAGAACACAGATATAATATTAAATTGTCGATATTGATTTCAGCGCGTTTATCTACCGTACGGCCAAACGATGACTCCAAACACTACGAAAATTGAAATCCGTTAATAATACACCATTACGGATTCAATGGAACTAGTTTCATCGAAATTCGAGAATGTGCCTTGGAAGGCTATTTTAAATGTCAATTTAAACGATATAAATTCAAAACTGAAGAAAACACCCTCAAACTCAAATCTAACACTTCTACTATCTCCAGTGTAATCAATATAAATTTTATAAGTCATTGAAATAATTTTAACCAGCTTAATACTCAAGATTTAATCTTTTACCCAATCTAATTATTTAATTAAACAATTAAATCACTAATAAATAGTGGCATTTGAAATTCAAGTTAGAATTTAACTTTTAAATATTTAAAATCAATTAAATATTCTAATTTTAAATGTCCAAAAACTCCAGGTTGTCACAATTTAAAACTAAACCAAGTTTAAAAAAGAGGGAAGTTCTCGGGTGTGACTCGGGGAGGTACTGGGTTGAACCCAAAGTAAATAATATAACAGTTTTAAAATATAAATAAAAGAAAGTTTTAAAATTTCAAGTAAATCAAGTTCAAACTAATTTTAAAATCAATTTCTTTATATAATAATGTTTTAAATATTTGGTTTAAGGAAAGTTTTATATTTTGTTTTAACTTAAATTAATTAAATTAAATTCTTAAGTTTATTTTAAAAACTTAAATTAAATGGTTTAATCAAGAAGTTAATTAAAAGATAAAATGTTTTAAATTTATATGTTAATGATAATTAAGTAATTAATAAAGATAAATGTTTTATCTTAAAATTAATTAAGGTTTTGGGTAACTGAAGACTAATTAATTAATTAATTAGCAACTATTGATTAATTAAATTAATAAAGTAGTTAAAGAGAAATTAATTAATTAATGATTAAGGATAAATTAACTAATAATTAAGTGCTATAAATTAATTAATTAGAGATTAATTAATTTTTAATTAAGGATTAATTAATTAAGTAATTAGAGATTAATTAATTTTGTAATGAAGGATTAATAAATTAATAATTAAGGATTTATTAATTAATAATTATGGTTAATTAATTATTGATTAAGTGTTAGTTAATTAATAACTAAAGGATAATTAATCAGCAATTAAAGATTAATTAATAAATTTGTAAAGTAATTAAAGAATGATTAATTAATTCGAATGGTTTGTAATTAATTAAATGATTGATTAAGCAGGTTAGGTAATTAATTCATAAGTAACTAATTTAATTTGAGTTAATTAAATTAATTATAATTATGGGATTAATAAATCTAGGTTATGGATGATTGATTGTATAGAATGTCTGGATTGATATTTACAGCATGATAATCTGTTATATTCTATGATGTGATATATATTAGATATAGCTATGACAAATGTGTGTTATTTATCTGTGCTAAATTGTTGTGTATATACAACGTTCTGGATCGAATTTAAATTGTTTAACCTTAAAAACAACTTGGCCTTTAAGATACGTTTGGATTTCGATGAGGCCGGGATCGGATATCAATTTGTTATTCGAAAACCTCATCGATCCAAATTTAACGATAGGTCATGAAATCTCAAGCGAAGATCGAGATGAAGTTTCAGAGTGAAAGGGCTATCAGACCATCGTCAATGGAGGACGATGAGCGTTCCAAGATATGTGTTCTTAAAAGGTAATCGTAGCCTCAAGCCCCATCAACCGAGAATGGCTAAAATAGGGGAGGTGCACGTAAGGCTAAGTGGGTAGCACCCAAGCAGGATAAGATTTTCCCCTGTCTAGAGGTCCCTTTATTCGGCTGTATGGGCGGTTGTTGGCCACAACCGCGGGGTTGTCTGCCACAACCGTGGGGTTGTCTTATTCGAACTATCCAATAAGGGGTAGCTCCGGTCTTGGGTTGCAGGGGATCAGGGTAGATCGTCGGTACAGTGATCTAGACCATGTACTGTGACGGACGGTACCCCAGTAGCCCTGCCATTGTATGGAATCCAATCTCCAATAAGTGCCTGTACGGTTTTGATTGTGCCTAACTATGTTGGAACGTAAGATGTAAGCATTCCAGCTATTTCATACTTTATATTCAAAACCCTAGACACTATTATAATATAACCATATATCATATCAAATGTTTTGGTTATCGTAAGGGAAAAACTTGTCCGTGTTTATTTGCGGGGAGTCTTACGAGATACCTTTTATTTCAAAGGTTTTCAAGTTAAGCAACTTAACTGTTTACTCACACCAGACCCATGTCTGACCCGGAGTTTATTCTGTTTTTCTTAAACTCTTAAGTACTCAAATTTTATGAGTAGCCCAGTGATTAGGTTGGCTTGACGAATTTTGGAAAAGCTTGAAGCAGAAGTCTTGACGTGTCTATATCTATCTATTTCCACTGTATTGGAATCTTTGTCTGTTGTATTTTTAAATGTAATAAACAGATGATCTTCACGACTGTCTACTGTGATGTTGTTGTAACTATATGACTTCGATATGTAATGACTATGTAATAGTTATGTGATATACTATATTTTTTTTCGTTTCTGCTGTGAGATTCTGACATTGTTGTTTCTTTCTTCCATCTATTCTCTTTTCTACCTATTTCTTTCTTTGTGATGATACGTCTTTCTGTGGAATGAAAGGTGGGTCATCACATAAGCGCAACAAGCAACTGCATGCTACAACACCCAAAACTCGGCCCAACTCACAAGCTACAGTTCCTTTACCCCATATATCAAAATGCACGCTGGAACGAAAAGAACGAACGAAACCCTCCATATCATATCCTCCTTGCTTCCGTCTTGACCACAACCAGCCACCAAAATCCCTAATCGACCTCGCTACAGCTCCTCCAACCACCTAACATAGATGCCAAACCACTAGTAGCTTCGACCCCTACCCTTTGCTCCAACCTATGCCTCGGCAAACACCCAAAACATCGCTACCTCGGCCACCTGAAACTCACGCTGCCACCACCAGCGTGATCGCTGCCTCCCGCTTCACCTCTGATCTTCTCACGCCACATTGTGACTAGACATAAAGGACATAATTACACACAAGTACACAACAACTCAATGCAAGACAGTGTATCAGTATTCTTAAGCAAGTGAAGTGCACAGGTACAAAATGAAGCACATTCACACTCAAACATCAGCCAGCTCGGTGCAGTCACACATAAAGATCAACCCAATGCATCAAGGAACTCAATTGACAAGAGATTCGAAGTAGCATAATAACTCATAATAGGGAATCAGAAATTCAGCCGAAGTAAATATGAACAAACTGATTGCCGAAACAGTTTTTAAACAGGTCAAGGTTGAAAGTATATTCCTTTTCCAAATTTTCGGAGAAGAAGAAACAAAAGCTAGAAGAATTAATGCTTGAATATGATGTTGATATAAGTTGAGGTGATAACAAAGAGAGAAGCAAGTGGTAACAAAAGATAGTTTAGGTTATATAATGACTTATGAAGTGGGAAGGCTGGAGTATTATTTTTACTGGACATGAAAATAAAAGAAGAAGAAGGAAGGATTGAAGTGTTGATGTCTGATGAGTTAATATTGTAGTATTGTAATGCAGTGTTACCACAAAAAAAAAGTAAACTAAATTTCTTAAGTGCTAAGCAAACTAAGATCAATGACCTCTCACATCTAATTGCAAATCAAAGGCAAAGAAAGAAGTAAAGTTTAAGAGCACAAGCTTATAATCAAAAGTTCAAGGCATAAGCTCGTAACCAAAAGTTCACGGCACAAGCTCATAACCAAAAGTTCAATAGCTTAACCACTAAAACCAAAACCAAATCAAAGTCAAAAGAAGAAGTGAAGTGAGGCAAATGAAGCAACATGAGCTTCCAAGCTAAGCAACTGTCAAACAGGGCATCTGGCTATACAATTTTTCATTCGTGTACAGACCTCGAATGATATAAGTAAAAGTACAATCGCATACAAAATTGTGGCATGATCACAAAACAACAATAAATTGCACTGGTTATTTAATTTTATGGAACTTCAAAAATACCAGCGTTTGCCGTAAAACACGTCAACTGGAAATTTAAATATTTTTCAAATTAAAAATTATGGATATATACCATAAATTAATTAAAAATACTTCATTAAAAATCAAGTCCTTTTGTCAAAAATTGATTTTCTTATTTTTTATTAAATTCGAATCAAATTTGAATATTTAAATATTCTCATTTGAGACATTAAAATTCCGGATCGTTACATTCTTTCCACCTTAAAAAGAATTTCCTTCCCCAAATTCCAGCACTATCAAATCCTTTAAGATATAAGTCCACATAAATACTTAAAATTTTCCTTAAGCCCGTACAATGTAAATAGATCATTCATACAAAATATCTGATCTGATCACTTACTTCAATGTATAAACTTCTCTTCCAAACTAGTATCGCTTCCTTATGCGGACTTCGATCGGGCTTCTTGATTAGAAACCTCCACTCTTCTGACATAGCCATAAATTATGATAGAAAACCTAGGTAATATATCATAAACCCACATCAAGTATTCGCCGTCAAAAATCTAGCAACAAATCCATATTCAGGTCTATGTAAATCACCTCAAAGTCATATGCTCGAATCTTAGATCGAGAATCGTGTGAAGAAATGACCTATGTATAACTTACGTAAATATTCTTATTGGTTCTTAGTTATACCAATTTCTTTTTACTTCCAAAATAATTTATGAAATACTTCAAACTTAACGTAATTTTAAATTTATATAGTACCATACTATATCCTGAGAGTACATATACAATATCAGATTTATTTTATTTAACTAGGATATTCAACAAATTGAAACTTGTTTTAAAGTACTATCCCTCGTTCTAGAGTTACAAAACTCTACTTTTATATTTTCAACAAAAACACTTAGCTTCAACTCCTTTATTAACTCTGGAGTTTTCGACTGTCCAAAATCGTTGAAAATTCCATTTCATTTTAACAAATCAGAACTACCCTAATGCATAAGGTACATGAGTCCATATAATAACTTAACCAAAAAACTCAAGCACACTAAACATGGGGTTTTTATTTCAAATTATTTTTAAATAATAAAAAAAATACCCATCACCTTTTGTTATATCAAATTATATTTTGATTAAGTCAAAACTTGTTTATCAAACAATTGCATTGTAAATTATTTTGATAGCATTTTCCTACTTAGAAACTTGAAAATGAACGTTGATGATACTGCAGTCATCGCCAGAATTATTTTCCAGCAACAGAAATGAGTTTATTGTTTTCTATCTCCTTTGAATTCCCTTTAAAATATTTCTATTCATAAACACTTTAAAAATAGTACTACTATCATTTCCCCAAAACTTTGAAAAACAATTATCAAAAACACCAAGATTTTAAGTTTTTAAATTCTTAGCTTTAAATCCTTTTTATTTATAGACCATATTTATAACTTGTACTTACATAATTTCACCTTCTTATATAAAATAATTTCACAAATGTATACCCTGTTTAGATTAAAATAAACAACTTTTATTAACATTAAATTTCTATCTAATATTATCAATGAACGCTTTTATCGTCAAACCATGAAACTTATTCACAGGTGTTCGTTTCAATGTCCCTTGAAATTACTATCTACCCAACCCATGCAGTGAAAACGTAAAACTACTCATAAACTTGTCGAGCATAAGTAATCAATCAATAAACAACGACAAATAAATATCATTATTCCCTAACAAACAAACGCACAAAAAACTATTCTTTCATGTATAAAATATAATCCAAGGTAAAATTATTTCATTTACCAAATTTAAAATAATATCATGTAGCTTTGCCTTGTTTAATTATTTAGAAACCCCTATCGACAATGTTGATCGGGCATGTGACTAGAATTCATAAACCACTCATCAGACTGATCAACATAGTATAAAACAATTCTGTAGCACTAATAAATAACCCTCGTATATATACACACTCAAACTCATTTAGGGTGCCACTTACCCTATCTCTCATGAGTATTACCCCAACGAAGCCAAGGTTCTCGCTTAACCTTCAGCTTTGATACTAACCGTAATAACCTGCCTATTCGACCCTCAAAAGTCGATACTAGCACATCCACGGTATTCACGTGCCAAGCATCCAAGTGCAGAAAAGATAAATTGTCGGGTGAAAGAAAATAAAAGACATAATAGAACCTCACAACGTGACGATTAGTCTATAATATAATAATGATCTTTACAAAGAAAACTGTAATACACATATCCACCAATCAGAGTTATACTAGCATATCATCAGCCTGTACAGTTATAACAGCTCGTCCTCACAAATGCAGCGATAATAAAGGTACGTGAACACCTCTTGGAGGCATCCAGCTCGGCTCTTCCAGCTCTAAAGTGTTCATCTAAATCTGGAAAATTTTCTCAGGTTCACCTGAGCATTATAAGAATATAACACCCATATTAGTCTGGTAAACTAGCATGAGAACAACAAAATTTATGGATTCTAATGTTATAAAACCTTTCAAAATAAAGATTTCTTGTAAGACCCTAATGCACATAAACAGGGATGGGTTATACCTTACGATAACCAAACTAATTTTATAGAGGATCCAATGATAATATAATAACATCTAGGGTGTAAAACATAAATAATTAAATAATTGTGATGCATGTGAATGTTCATCACAACAATATTAATCAAAACCACTAAGGCGCGTTCACTAATTGTGTACGATTCCATGGAGGTTCCCCTCAGAACATCTAGGAACGGAACTCCTGCACAAGGGTTGGAGATATCCTTTCGAAGCATCGTACTTGTCTAGCTAAGGTACATAGGAAATACATAGCTGGTCACTCCAGACCAAGTGCATCGCTTCCTGCATGCATAAACTATAGGCATTGCTAGAAAAGAGAGTCGACTGCCCCTTATAGGTTAGCTAAACCCTTGGCTAGGCATCCTATCTTTAGTTTTGTCAGTACTGTTAGTAAGGCTAGGTCCAACATTCCACCACATGAGTCTCCACTCGAACAGATCTTGGAACGACACATGGATTCCCATACCTCAACAATTCTCGGAATCTCATATGGATTCCCACGTCTTAACAGATTTTGGAATCACACATGGATTCTCATACTTCAACAAGTCTTAAAATTACACATGGATTTCCACATCTTAAAATAGATCATGAACCTCCACCTAGTTTCCAACATCTAAAACCCATCTTGAACCTCTTTCGAAGCATAGAATCGGTATATGGTTTGATGTAGTTTTGGTTTTTGAGTCATCTCATATAAGTACACTCTTCCCACTTACCGGTTGCTTCAAAGCCATTTGATAATTCTTAGTCATCTCAACTTCAGTTCAATGGGAAATAAACAAACAATACATAAGAGTGGAGATCACCTCCTAACTGTTTAAGCAGATGAATTTCCTTATCATTTGTCCTAGAAGAACAAAACAAGTTTATACGTACAGTATAACATCACCGATGATAATTGTGCCATATAATTTTTGTCTTTATTCTAGATATTTCCAATGTATATTTTGGCTAAGATTTGATAGTCGGTAATTTAACTATCAAATAAACAATCCAATTATATATTTAACTTCGTATGGTTAAGCACATAAGCAACCACTAAGCCTCTTTAATCAATCCTTTCATTAATTAAACCACTTTGTAAATACTTGTATTAAAATACTTTTACAAAAATATACATATGTATACTTCTCAATCACTATTCATTTATTCTCTTTTAATGCTTTGAAAATATCCATATGCTTATCTCCACCGTACAAGTACATTCATGGAAACTATTCTATTTTCGATACTTAGAAAATATATCCATATACTTATCACAATGGTTTAAGTATATTCACAAAAAACTTTTATTTTCAGTAATTAGAAAATATATCCATATACTTATTTCAATAGTACAAGTATATTCATAGAACACTTTTATTTCAATACTTGGAAAATATATCCATATACTTATCACAATGGTATAAGTATATTCAGAAAACACTTTTATTTTCAACACAGAAAATATATCCATATACTTATCATAATAGTTTAAGTATATCCACAAAACACTTTTATTTTCAATACTTAGAAAATATATCCATATACTTATATCTGAATAGTATAAGAATATTTACAAAACTTAAGCAAGATTTCCTCTTTTTCAGATTTATATTGGGCCAAAAACAAATATCATTTAAAATATTACTTATTCTAAACCCAAATCCCCTTTTGCTTTGGTGTAACTATGGAAAGAATGTTTCCATACCACCACAATTAAGCAGGATTATTTATCAAATTTAAACCTCATCCTTTTTGTAAAATTTCCCTTTTTATAAACCTATTCCGTATTTACAAATCCTTTTATAAATCTCTAAATAAATTTATTAAATTCTTTTATAGATCTCTGAAATTATTTGTAAAACTCCTTTACAAAATATCACTTATAAATCTCCTTTAGCAAATATCACTTGTAAATTCATTCTTTTATTTATAAATTGCCATTAATAATCTCTCTTATGTTTATAAATACCATTTATAAATCTCTCTTACAAAATATCATTTATAAAACTATTTATTATTTATAAAAATCTTTATTAAATTAATTAATTGACTTTAATACATCATTACTAAAATAATTAATTAACTTTAGAACATTACTAGTAAAATATTTAATTTACTTTAAATATCATAAATAAGATAATTAATTAACCTTAAAATATCATTATTAAGATACTTAATTTACTTTAAGTTAATTTAAATCCATAACTTTCCAAATTCGGAAAGAGGCTTAGCAACCCTTATTGTACTTAACAAGCTACCATTTATTTTTAATTCATTATCGAAGTCATATCACTAGTATTTACATACATAAGTATATATGTAAATGAAATCAGTAATTCACTATCATTATCTAATCCATCACTTATCCAATATTAATTAATCCTCATATTAATTTACGGGATATGAACAGATGTCCAAATTAACACAATAGCAAAACATGGATTTATTCTGCTATATAGATGTCATCAATAACATATCCAATTTAATTATAGCAAAACGATATTTTTATTCCGCTAAAAAGATGTCTAAAATAATCTATTCAATTTAATTTAATAGAAAGGGGTTTTATTTTTCCAAATAGATAACACCAATGAAGTAAAATTAAGTTTACCGTGTTATTATTTAAACAACATAATTTAATTCAATCACTATTATAATATCATAAAAATTCTCTTCATCCAAACTATCAACAAGCCATACCACAGTGTTATACTCATCAATACGAGTCAAATTCTAAAATCCGCGGGTTAATTGAATTTCATATGGGTGAGTTATGGCATTTTTAAAATTCAACACATAATTAATTTATACTAAAACAAAATTTAATTATTCTCACAAATACTTTAAACGGCCCAAGCATAACACGCAACTGCTGCTACAACACCCAAAACCCAACCCACGTCACAAGCTACAGTTCCTCTTCACCATATATCAAAACGCGCGTAGGAACGAAAAGAACAAACCAAACCCTCCACGCCAACTCCTCTTTGCCTCTGCTTCGACGACAACCAGCCACCAAAAACTCTAATCGACCTCACTAGAGCTCCTTCGGCAACTGCACTTCGAGGTCGACCCTACCAGTTGCTCCGCCACCTACCCTCTGCCCCCCAACCATGCGTCAGCCAAAACCTTAAATTCCACATCCTCAGCAATTTGAAACCCACAATGCCACCACAATGCGACCGCTTGCCTCTTGCCTCCCCTTCGACCTGCTCATGCCACACTCTTACTCGACACAACAGACATAAGTGCACAAGTACGCAACAGCAACTCAAGGCAAGATGGTGTATCAGTGTTCTCAAGTATGTGAAAAGTTTATAGCAGAAGCTTTTATATTTTTATCATATTCATTATTCAATAGGTACAGAATTATATATAGACTGCTTGTTCAATAACAATTCAAAAAGCTTTGTCCTATTCTGATGCCTAACATTAAAATAATTCAAGTGCTCTGCTATTATTATGCCTTCCTTGCCTCATGCTTTTACTAATTCATATGAGCCTCTAACACTCCCCCTCAAGTTGGAATGTATATTAATGACACCTAACTTGCCAAGTAAAATCTCAAACTGTTGCAAACTTAATGGTTTAGTAAACAGGTCTGCAATTTGATCATTTGTTCTCACATGCGTTGTTTTGATCAAACCTTTTTGAATTTTCTCACGGACTAAATGACAATCGATTTCGATGTGTTTCGTTCGTTCATGAAAGACTGGATTTGAAGCTATGTGTAAAGCGGCTTGGTTATCACAAAACAACACAGCAGGTTGAGGATGATTCACTTCTAAGTCTTTTAAAATGTTCTTTAACCAAGTTATTTCACAACAAGTAGCAGCCATAGAACGGTACTCAGCCTCGGCTGTTGATCTAGCCACAGTAGTTTGCTTCTTTGTTTTCCAAGAAATGGGCGACTGTCCTAGAAATATGCAGTAACCTGTCACGGATCTTCTGGTGTCTTTGCAGCGTGCCCAGTCTACATCACAAAAAGCCTTTAATTGAAATGTGCCTGTAGAGGGCAGCATAATACCTTGCCCTGGTGTTTGCTTTATGTACCTAAGAACTTTATGTGCTGCCTCAAGATGTGGTACACGGGGTTTGTCCATAAACTGACTTAAGACATGAACCGGATAAACCAAATCTGGTCTGGTAATAGTTAAATATATCAATATCCCCACAAGGCGTCTATACATTGAAGGGTCAGTCAAAAGATCTCCATCGGATCGTGTAAGAGACAGGTTCTGATCCATAGGAAACCTTGCAGGTTTAGCGCCTAAAAATCCAGTATCTTCTAGTATCTCCAATGCATATTTTCTTTGAGAGATAGAAATGCCTTTTGTAGACCTTGCCACTTCGATTCCTAAGAAGTATTTAAGTTGTCCCAGATCCTTAAGTTTGAATAGCTTAGATAAAAACTTCTTCAAACCCTGAATTTCTTGCATGTTGTTTCCTGCTAAGATCACATCATCAACATATACAAGAATTGCTATGAAACTGCCATTTTGAGATCGGACGAATAATGAGTAGTCTGCCTTTGATTGTTGAAAACCAGCACTTTGAAGAGCTGAAGAAAATTTCAAAAACCATTGTCTCGAAGATTGTTTCAAACCATATAATGACTTATTTAGTTTGCATACTCGAGTCTCCCCCTTTCGTCCGAATCCGGGAGGTAGTGACATGTACACATCTTCATTAAGATCGCCATATAAAAATGCATTGTTGATGTCAAGTTGGTGAAGATACCATCCATGAATTGATGCAATGCTAAGTACAATACGCACAGTGACTAGCTTTGCAACTGGGGCAAATGTCTCTCTATAATCAAGACCTTCAATCTGACTATACCCTTTGGCGACTAAACGAGGTTTGTAACGCTCTATGCTTCCATCAGATATGAGCTTTATCTTGTACACCCATTTACAGCCTATGGATTTCTTTCCAGGTGGAAGTGGCATTAGTGTCCATGTGTTATTTGCTTGAAGAGCTTGGATCTCATTTTGCATAGCTATGCGCCATAAAGGATCTTTCGTGGCCTGCGAAAAACTAGTCGGTTCCTTTGTAGTGATCAAGGAAGTGGTAAATGTTTTATGAGGGGTGGATAATCTATCATAAGAAAGTACGTTAGAGAGACTATGTGCCATACCAGATGTGGTAACCATGCTCAAGTTAGATGATGATCCAGGCCGAGACGGGAGGGATGATTCTACATGATAATTTTGAAGAAAAGAAGGTTGTTTTGTTGGTTTAGTTGAATAACGACGCACCATGACAGGTGTAGGGCTGTTTGGTGTAGGGATGTTTGGTGCAGGGCTGCTATCCATTTCATTATTTTGTGGTGGTGTAATGACAGGCGACTCATTGTTTTGTGATATTATGGGATCATCATAGATAACAGAATCATTATGAGGAAATGCGATAGAATTTTCTATGATAGGTGGAGTATTTTTGAAAGGAAATTCGTTTTCAAAGAAAATAACATCACGAGACACAAAATCTTTGCAAAGCTCAAGATCATATACATGATATCCCTTCTTACCGTAAGGATAACCAAGAAAAGTACATCGTGTTGCACGCTTATCAAATTTGGATGGCTTTTGGGCATGAGTTGAAGCAAAACACAAACATCCAAACACCCGTGAATTCGAGTAATTAGGTTTCGAATTGAAGAGCCTCTCATAAGGCTTTTTCCTTGCAAGATTGGTGTTGGTGTGCGGTTTATAAGATATGTAGATGTCAGGATAGCATCCGCCCAAAAATTTTTAGGAAGATGAGCTTGGAAAAGAAGTGCCCGTGCCATGTTTATCAAATGTCTATGTTTTCTTTCGACAACACCGTTTGTTGTGGAGTGTTTACACAACTAGTATGGTGAACGATCCCTTTTGCATTGTAATATTCTGTGAGTGCAAACTCACAACCATTATCACTACGAACAACTTTTACTTTGCAAGAGAATTGAGTTTCGACCATATTAATGAAATTGATTAAATGTGTTTGAGTTTCAGACTTATGACGCATCAGGTAAACCCATGTGCATCTCGTAAAGTCATCAACTATGGTAAGAAAATATCTAGCACCAGAAATTGATTCAACATGGTAACCACCCCAAATATCAACATGTAATTTTTGAAAATGTCTTTGACTGGAAATTTTACTCAAAGAAAATGGCAATTTGGTTTGTTTTGCTAAAGGACATACAAAACAATTATCTTTATTGTAGACTTTATTATTATCTAAATGGGAAAATAAAACAAACACTTTATTTGAAGGATGCCCGAGACGCTGATGCCAAAGATTAGAGGACGGTGAAACGATTGAGTTGCATGAGGATGTATTTGCTTCATCAAGACAGTAGAGCCCCTCCCGTTCAGTTCCCGTCCCAATCATCTTCCCCGAACGTAGGTCCTGTATTACATAAGAGTTAGTGAGGAACGTGACAGTACAAGGAGAGTAGGTGGTAAGCTTTGTTATGGAAAAAAGGTTTAATTGAAAATCTGGAACGCATAAAACATTTTAAGAATCAAACTAGACGAAAAGACAACTTGGCCAATGTGTGTAACATTAGCAACAGATCCATCTGGTAGTTCTACTATTTTATTTCTAATCAGTGTTGCAGTTGTGAGTAATTCAGGGCTGCAGACAATATGATCAGTTGCTCCACTATCAAGAATCCACTATCAAGGCAAGATGGTGTATCAGTGTTCTCAAGTATGTGAAGTGCAAAGGCAAAAAATGAAGCATATGCACACTCAAACATCAACCAGCAAAGCGGATCAGTGCATGCATACATATAGGTCAACTCAAAGCATCAAGGAACTCAGTTAACAATAGATTCGAAGCAGCATAATAATCCAAAATGGGAAATCATAAATTTATCCCAAGTAAATATGAACAAGCTGATTGCCGAAACAGTTTTTGAACAAGTCAAGGCTAAAAATATATTCCTTTTCTAAATCTGCAGAGAAGAAGAAAACGAAAGCTACAAGAATTAATGCTTGAATATAATGTTGATATAAGTTGTATGATAACAAAGAGAGAAGCAAGTGGTAACAAAAGATAGTTTAGGTTATATATTGACTTTTGAAGTGGGGAGACTGGAGTTTCTTTTTACTGGACATGAAAATAAAAAACGGAAGGAAGGATTGATGTGTTGATGTCTGATGAGTTGATATTGAAGTGTTGTGATGTAATGTTTCCAAAAACTAAGTAAACCAAATTTATTAAGTGCTAAACAAAACAAGATCAATGACCTATCACATTAAAATGCAAACCAAAGGCAAAGAAAGAAGTGAAGGTTGAGAGCACAAGCTTATAACCAAAAGTTCAAGGCACAAGCTCATAACCAAAATTCCAAGGCACAAGCTCATAGCTAAAAGTTCACGGCACAAGCTTATAACTAAAAGTCCAATAACTTAACCACTTAGCAAACCAAAACAAAATCAAAGTCAAAATAAGAAGTGAAAGAAGTGAATTGAGGTAAGCGAAGCAATACGAAGCTTTCAAGCTAAGCAACCGTCAAATAAGGCATCCAGCTACACAATATTCCATTCACGTACAGACTCCGAACGACAGAAGTAAAAGATTTCCAAAATTAAAAATAACTTTGGAAAATGCGACATGAGCATAAAACAACAATAAAATGCACTGGTTATTTTATTACATGGAATTTCAAAAATACCAACGTTTTCTGTAAAATACGTCAAATGAAAATATAAATATTTTCCAAATTGAATATTATGGAAAATCCCATAAATTAAATTAAAAATACGTCAATAAACATCAACTCCTTTATTAAAAATTGATTTTCTTATTATTTATTAAATTCAAATCAAATTTGAATATAAAATTTTAAAAAATTAAATATTCCCATTCGAAACGTTAAAAATTCTGGATCATTACATCTATGGTAAGTATTATTGATATATGAGACATGTACAGGTGTTGGTCCAAGAGAGTATTCATGTATATACCCTATATCACCTCATTCTCCGAATCGTACATAATATTACATGTTCATACTCTTGGATGGTATGGGTATAGAGGTGGGGTTGCTACAACACATAATTTCTAGCATTAGAAATTTTTAAAATCCATTTTTCCTAAATCTATATTCTTTTGCCATTAAAGGAGTTTAGATGGAAAATTTTATATTTCCACCCTTCTTTTGGGTACCAATTTCATTGTAATTTGGAACTTTCTCTTTTTCCCCACAAATCTTTTCCAATTTTTTCTCGGCACAATTCGCATAAGGAGATTTATATTTAAGATTTCTAAAATAACTATTTTAAAAATCAGTTTTTTTATTATCAAAACGAAATAGAAATTCCAAACCAAAATTTTTTTTCTGCTTATTATTATCTGTGTTTTGTATACTGTCACACTTATTAAATAGTAGAATTCATATTCACTAACACGACGACCCTCCCTACGCTAAGCATGTGGCACTTGAAACTAGAAATTTTCTCATTTTTCGTTAAAAATCGTTTATCCTTTTTAGTCAAATTTGCAAATTAGTTTGATTTTTCTTAATACAAATTTTCAAGTATTTGCCTTTGCATCTTTAAAAAAAATCAAACCATATCTTAACATAATCGGGATTCAATTAATAAGTTAATGCACATGATTAACCTTAGAATTGAACGACTAACAGTTATTTTTGAAAACCTTTTATTTTATTTCAGAACAATAAGCAACACACAAGTATATTTATGAATTTTAGCTTTTAAGGCATAGGGATAGTGATCCTTGGTTTAGCAAAAACCCTTCACTTTCGCTACTTGCTAAAATTTAGTTTTTCAAAAATTCTAAAGCTTTTTTGGGATTTAAGCATTCTTTATTTTTAGTTGCTAATTTGATTGCTTTTCTAAATTATTTTATAAACTTCCAACCTTACTTTACATTCACTGTCAGTTAAGGTTCCTTATAAAATTTTCCTTATTTACATTATTTTTCAATATATAGCTCATCCAAAAAATCAACAAAATAATAAAATAGGAACATATCTCATATAATATCATACGGATTTTCAATACCCGAAAAGGGACAACTAGCAATTGCAATCCAAATAACCTAAAAGAAATAGTTGATGGAAGCTTCCCTTCAACCTCAACTAGTATTAATGATATTGTGGCCCTATCACCCCCTACTCAATTAAAATGGATATTTTTAGTATGACTTCTAACAAATAAGGTCCATCCATTACTTCTTTTCTCACAAAATTATAAAATAAAGCATGCATTTCCACACTACATTGGGTAAGAAATATAAACCATGCACATTTAGAATTACTCATCAGAAAATTGGCATATCGAAAGAACTTTCCTACCATTTATCTTGCCTTCGTTAATCCCAACTCAACCAACATCCTCTATACGTGTTCGCCCTTTCATTACCTTCTTCTCCAATTATATCACTATCTTCTTTTAATCAAAATCTCTGAGAGAGTTCTCAAATTTCGGTATTTAATCCATTTATCTTTAATCTTCATGCGAGTGTATTTTAGAACTCGTAGAAGTATACTTTGATACCATTTCTCATTCCTTTATGGGTTCTTCTTATGACTTTTGCACATGTCTAACAAAACATCCCTAAGTTCATACTAATATTACTAATATTCAATAGGGTTTCCTTGTCGCTACCCTATGAACATTCATAGCTATTTTATTCGTAGCCTCTATTCTTACCTTGTCTACCTAGACAACCATCCTTATCTTAATCATATTAAAGTTAGTTTGGTTTTCACCACTCTTTATAAATTGTTAAACTTCACAGTCATGAAGTAATTAATCCAATTTTATTTCGAAAATATAAACTTAGAAACCTTTTTATTAAATTCCAAAAAAAAAATTGTTTCCAAATGAAGCCATGATAAATTTCTCATTTTAACCAACTTTAACTATATGTGTCATAACTTTTAATACTAGAATTTAGGACTTAAGAAGTAAGTTTATTTATTATGTTCAAAAGAACATGTTAGCCATTTGAAAAAAAATCATTTCCTTAAACCAAAGCATTGTTTAAGTCTTTTCAAATAGTAAGAGTCAAGCTTTTATTACATGAATAGTCAGTAAATCAATTTTTCCCTTTTTACAACAGAGATTTACTTCTTAAAAGGTATGATTTTTTAACTCAAACCACTTACTAATTCTTGCATTTAAAAGACTCAATTGTTGTGCCAAACCATTTCTTAAAAATGGACAATTACGCATTTTTACGTCTTTTACATCTTTAATAAAAACTAGAGTAGATAAGGATAACTTTCATCCTATCATTAATGCTATTTCCACTTCCAGTCTTCACGAAGATTACAATGTATTTAAGGGAGACTTTTAAAACATATGCACAATTATTACACATGTTTACGAAAATTTTCCATTTTCCTTTTGTTTTTCTCCTATATTGTTTCGAATTAGATTACTAATCTTATTTTAATAGAAATTACTAACATTGTTTCTATATAAATTTCTTCTGTCCAACTTGCTCTTATTTTAAATGGCTTTACCCTATATATCTCTTTTTCTCTTTAGTTGTTTTCTTTATTGGATCATTACAGTGTGTTCGCCTACTGCTTTAGTCATTGGACTTTTCTTTATTAACGTGAAAAGAGATACCAAATGTATAAACCTATTTCAATTTTTTCTCCCCATTTCCCTTATACGGGAATATTTTTCCTATCTTCATTATTCGGTATTCTTACGCTTCCATTCACTTTACCTCATTTGAATCCATTTATCCATCTCTTAAAAATAATTCTAGAACGTTGAATTGACAAAAAATATAGAGAAATCATCGAGCCAAACATATGCTCTATTTTCCATTTATTTCAAAAAAGAAAATCTCTTTACAAAAAACATTTAAATTGAATATTTTTTAGAATATTTTAAGAATCTCTAAATATCTCCTTTTATTAAATTTCCATATTTCCTTATATATTTTTAAAGAATATCTTACACGAAGAAAAATTTAGTATTTACCCATCTTCCAAAAATAATAACTATTCAGTGATAGGGCTTTTTTATTTATAAATAAATACTTTGAAAGTCGTTTAAAATATTTTAGGAAAAGTTTAAATTTTTTATTCAATTCCTTTACATTGGGACGAACTCAGAAGTGCTCTTATTTGTCCTTTCCTTTAGACTTTTCTTCTTTTCTAACTATTCTTAACTTATCTTCATTAAGAGTATATCAAAATACAACTATCATCTTGAGGTGGTCAATGCACATCTTCTTGCAGGAACTTGCTCAATTCTTACTCCAGATATCTGCAATGTAAAGATTCTTACTCACTTTTGTTTGAATGAAATGCACATCATCAATCGACAATCCAGCAAAATCCACAGTCATAAGGCAGTCTAGGCCCGACAATGGAGTTAAATACCATCCAGCTTCAGGGACCCTTCTATATGTCGTGCCTATGCTCTTCTTGGTTAACATCTTACGGCACGACCTACACCTCACGGGGTAATCAGGGTAGGTGTATAAATTTAACTCCATTTATTGTCTCAACTCATAGTTTCGCTATCCATCTTTTCAAGATATGGTCGCATTACTTCTATAGTCGAAATTCATATACTATAACATATAATATATATATATATATATATAATTATAGGTAAAAATATAAATACATTCACTCAATGTATCCTAATTCCTATGATTGACTAACCTATGCTTTGATACTAAATGCAATAATCCGCACATAAACGAGCCTGAATTTTCAACAAAATCGAAAACCCAAGTCCATTAGGGTACGAATCCATGGTGTTGGTAACATGTAATAAACATAAGTATATTCGAGAGCTAACTATTAACTCACCGTGGTATAGTAAAATATAATAGAACATATAAACCGACAAAGGCTACTACCTTGGAATCAATATTATTCCTTGGATATCTGGTTGCCTTATCAATGCCAAGCATTAATGTAAAGACACATCCACTTACTATTCCCGTCTTGCACCAGTAGCATGTCCCTCTAAATCTATCATGTACGCTGAAATGAGGAGGGGGTCTAAAAAACTTTCTGATGGCTAGTGGATACATACTTTATTCATAACACTTGTTTACGCCGAAAGTGTTATGTTTACTATTCATAGGTTATTCATTTAATTCCCTATGTGCATACAATATTTCCAATTTTTTGCACAAAAATTAGATAAACGCCTCCAAGTGAATTAACAATAGTAGATTCAACAGTAAATAATTGCGAAGAAAGTAAAAGACACACAGATTTGTAGTGGTTCAACCGTAACGGGCCTGCATCTACTGTTCATATTCATTCCTTTTCTTATAATTCAAATTTTATAATAGTTTTGAAAATAAATACAACGAATTATCATTGTAAATAGAAATCTGAAGCTCGATTAATTTTATCCTATAGCATAGAGTCTCCAAGCTTCAAAATTGTACATGAATGTCAAATGCTTGGATATTTATAGAGGTGAAGAGTTGGTGTGATTAATTCAAAAGTTAGGAAATTTCCAACTATATCTCGCACAGATGGAATACTCCCAAGTATCATAAATTTGATTGATTAATTCCAAATATATGCATATTTTATGCCATATATGCAGATTTTATGCCACATATGATTCATTTGATCTAGCCAGAAGTTCAGCCCGGGGTGTGTCGGTTCGACGAAATGTACATGGATATCATGTTGGCCAGGTTCCTGCACTTCCCTTATTGTTTCGGTAAGCTCCTTTGTACTTGGCCCGATAGGATTCTTAGCCCTTAGCTCGGTGGGCTTCCATCCACCAGATAATAAATCTTATCTGATACCTTAGGTACTAGAAAGGAAATCATGTTCGGTACCCTAGGGTACCGAACAGGATTTTATGTTCGGTGCCTTAGATACCGAACGTGATTTCTTGTTCGGTACTTGAACTACTGAACAAGGGGATCCTCCTTCTTCTCCCTTATCTTCCCTTGTTGTGTTTGACTTTCCTTGCTTTGTCTTAGACACTCTTCCAAGTCACCATTTCCTGACTCGCGTTGACTAGTGAAGTACACATGCCCTTGTTCGGCTATTCCCAAGCCTTAATCTATTAAGCGTAATTGCCCTTAACACTTGCCCCCAAATCTCTGATCAAAAACTATGAGGTTGGCATTGTTGAACTTCTTCATGATTTCATCAGTGTATGTCATTCTCCTAGTTTTAGATGGATCAACGTTCCCCTAGTTTAGTATGCCACCTGTTCGGTGGCCAGGATTGGTTCGGCATGCTACCGGTTCAGCTTTGGATGTAAGCTCACCCCTACATAAGCTCTAGCACATCCTCCTACTAGGCACACTATTTTATTTTTCTCCTTTCCTCAATACTTCGACTGTTTGCCTCCCAAAGACTGCAAGTACCATTCTTTGCTTTCTCTTGCCTTCAACTCAATGTAGCTTCCATCCACAACCATCACATGATTTGGTAAGCATCTCTATCCACCTATACATCCATACGATAGATTTGCATTCAATAATTCAAGTTTTGTCCGATGGTTGGCCTAGGTCTATAGTTTAGGTTGGTCGTCTCTTAGCTAAGCATAAGAGATAGTTATTTAAAAAAGTTTGAACAAGTACTTCTAGGTAGAGCATGACACTAGGGGAGTATTCAAATGGCATCGGAATGTTTGAGTTAACATCGTCTTAGTTCTTTTCTAATGCACATACATACATTCATGTTCACACACAACACTTTAACCCTTTGTGATAATCTGTTAAATGAATTGTCCTATTAGTTAGGTATATCGGGCCATCGACAGGATCATTTCCTAACTACTTTCGAAGACCTGGGTCCTTTTCCCCCTGCACCACCTGATCCTGCACCATTGGGGCACCGTTCTAATCAGTCCAGTTTTGCTTGCTCTTTAATATGTGGATACGGACCATTCAAACTTTTGGTGGATTCTATCGACTTCAAGGCTTCCACTTTGAGCTAGATTTGGTTGTTGCTACTCATGGTATTCTCAGAGTGGATCTCCATCTATCTACTTTCAAACAATGGGCACACGCTCCACCAAATGAATACATGGCTTATTCTTGCTACCACTGCAGGTTGGAGGCCTACCTTCTATTCCTCAATGGATTGTTGGCTTCCTTGTGTATTTGAAAATTGCTCTAGTACAATTGCACCCCAACGGATATGCCATCCTTACTAATTTATATGCTAGCTTCATGAGGGAGTTCCAGATGCCCCTTACTCACTGCCAAATCAGATTCCTTTATGCGGTAAAAGAAAATTAGAGGACTCTCCTTTTATTCGTCTCGAAGCAGGGAGCATATTCAAGCTGGTCGAGAACTTATACTCTAAGTACCTCATGTTCAAGAATGAATACTTCTTCGTCCAGGATAGATCCCCATGCTTTCATCGGTTTCATTCTAGATGTTAGTTCTTTCTTCCACTGACTTCTTCTCATAGCATTGCGAAATCTTACTTTAAATGCTAAATTCTTCCTCTTCGGACTTTCTTCCAGGTGAGCGAGAGCAACGATGGGAGAATACCCAGAAGATATGCTGCAAAGACTCCAGAAAATCTAGAAGGAACTCCGAGAGGTTCTCCGTCTAGTTACTGATGATCATCTAAGGCATCTTGGGCTACGGGCATCCAGTCGCTCAATCGGTAGAGGCAAGCAACTTCCACACATTAGCTTGCGAAGAAGACGGAAAAAAAGACTCAATAACTGGCGAGTTGAATGACGTACCTTCTTCTTAGCCCTCTCTTTCTAGTGCCCTCTTGACTGTAGATCCATATAGAGCTACTCCTACTATCCTTATGGGTTTAGAGGAAGTGGGGTTAGAAACCTTCAAAGTCGAAACTTGTTAAAGCAGTTGGCTCAAGCCTTTAAGGGAGTGGGAAGATGACAACATCCATACAAAGATAGCAGAAGGGGCGAGGCCTCAATCTCATGATAGTGATCATACTGCATTTGACTGTGACAAGAAATATTCTTCTAGAAACATTGGTTTAGTTACCCCTCCTAACTTAGAAGTGGATAAGGCCTTACGCTATGTTTTTGGTCCCGTGGAAGAGGAGGGAACTATCATTCCCGAAGACATTTCTATTTTTGATTATCTTTAAGACCCGAAGCTTGGGATTGATTATGGGGACTCCGCGTCTATAACGGAAATACATTGACTACTGGAGCCCACGAGGACCCCAAGTGTTCGTGCAGCCACTACGCGCTCTTGCATACATACTCGCACAATCGCATGCTCATGTCACACTTATGCACCTTTCAAGTGTTGGTTCCAGTTCTAATCTATTGTGCTTTGCCATTTCAGGTAGCATGATCTCAAGAAGGGAAAATTTTCTCCCTTAGATCAATCAGTTGGGGCTGAAAGCGCCTTCCAAAATGTCAAACAAGCTGTGTATTTCTTCGACACAAGTGAAATTGTCGGACAACCAGCTATGAAGCTGCTAATTGGGGAGATTATCCATTACCTCCTGTTGGGGACAAAGGCAACCAGGACCATAAGTATAGTTCTCAAAAAAGATCTCGCTCCCTAGCAGTAAATCGAGATCCCAAACTCTGGTCTGCCCCTTCAAGTTTCCCTGTCATTCGCCTTTTTCTTTATCCAACATAGAAGCTTTCAAACAGCAGGAGAAGATGGAGAAGAAAGGAGCGGTAGTCCACTGCCCCCAGGAGAAAAGACAAAGGGAAGGGGGCGGAAGGAGCAGTCATCATAAATGACACCACGAACCCGAAATCTGGCAAGTTCTGACAGCTTTATCAGCCAAGAGAACCTATGGTCTGCTTGCTTGCAAAGGAATCCCGCTTTCCTTTATTAGGGTGACTAATATTCATGTAAATTGATTGGGCAATGTTAAGGCCTTGGTAGAGTATCACACCAAATTCACCAAGGCCGAAGAGGAGATCCACAAGAAGAATGTTGAGCAGAACTTGAAGATCTTTGAATTGACGAAGTAATTGTACGAGAAAAATGTAGATCACAAGAAAGTAGTGGATGCATTGGAGATATCCCATAACGAGGAGATGAGGAAGTAGGCCAATGAAATCGAGAGGCTTAAGGCTGCTCATACTGAAGAACTGGAGCAGTTGAAGGGAGATCACCCTGCTAATACTAGAGCTGCCAAGAAGGATTATAATGATAGGGTTGGGTAGTTCTTGGATGGCTATAAGAATGTCAAACGCAAGTTAACTAAGAGAGTGGATGAGCTCCTAGTGGTGGTTGAGAGAGTGGAGCCCGATCAACTGGAGCCCGGCATCGTCGATTTGAAAGAAAAAGTGATGAAGTGGAGAGCAGAGAGAGTTTCTCTATAGGCGAAGGTCAAGGCCTTGACTATAGGCAAAGCTGTTGAAACTTCCATGGTCAAGAAGCTGCAAGAAGAAAGTGATGAAGCGAATAGCCAACTTAATCAAGTAGAATCTTTCCTAGATGAAATCTATTACAGAATGTTTACAGAGAAGAGTATGGCTTAGATGGACGGTTACCCTGAATTCATGGTTTCTATCCACAAGCAGCTAACCAGAGATGCAAAGGCTGTTAGCGAGCAAGGAGGTCCACCTTTCAGCCTTGGGGCCATTGGTGCTTGCTTCTCATCGCACAAGATGGAATTTGTCTGCCTGGGTTACACTAAATTGGCTAAATCTATGAAAACCCAGAAGGAAGAAGTAGAGAAAGGAAACAGTGGTGGCTCGGCCTTCGAAACAATAATTCAAGGTTAGATTTTGAAACCAGTTACTTATGCCATCCATGCTCGATGTTCCATAAACTATCTTCCATGTTGCTTCAGATCCACCAGCTAAGGCTAGCCTATAGAAACATCTCCTTCTCCAGTTCACATTCGACCTCCCAACGTTGACCCTAGTTTCTCTAAGGGAGGTAGGATTTTCTTTACAGTCCATCGGCCACTACTCAGCATGTTAGAGCTAGTTTGAGTGAATCCATGTCTGACAGTCCTCCTCACTTCCTTGTTGGTGATATGCTCATTACAGATCCACCTGGCGCAATGCCCTTAAGCCCTTCTGATCCCTCGGTTGATGAGGCTCACAATGAGATGATTGTTGCTCTCCAAGAGGACACTATCGTCGAGATAGTGGGTGCTTCTAATCCTATGGAGGAGTTTGATAGGGATGAGGCCTTGAAGCAACAAGTCCTAGCAAGATTTCCCATAGAGTTAGCAAGGGTCAAAATCGAAGCCTATAAGGAGCTAAAATGCATGCGGAAGTAATAAGTGGAAATTGATGTTATTGCCCCCACTGCCAGGCAAGAAGAGGAGAAGAAAAAAGGTGACCAAAAAGGGCTTAAACATCACAACAAGAAAATTGTCTTCAAATCCAATCCCAGACCTAAGTGGGAGTTGCGCCCATGTTCAATATGCATTTTCTCTTGTTGGAGATAAATCATTATGTACATATTTTTCTTCCTTTGCATGTATCAAACGTTTCCATATGCGATCGATCGACTTTGATGAATTAGTGAGGTTGAGGGCATATTATTCCTTTATATTTGTGATTTTTAGGCCTGCAATCATCTGTATGCCTTACTATTATGATTTTTATTTTCATTATCTTGTTTGCTTCATTTTTGCCTTTATCTGGTTGTCTTCATAATTCCTGTAAGCCTTAGGCAAGTTTTTACTGATAATTGATGTCTGCCATTATAGAGCTTGGTTGTCCGCTATTGACTAAGTCATGGTCTGGCTGTTAGGGAAGAACTAACTTGGTGGTTGTCATGCCGACTGTCGTATGTCGAGCTCTTTGTGACCTTGGTCAAGCACTTGAAGCTATCATTAATAGCGAACTTCTAGGTAGGGCCACCTTGGTTTACCATAGCTGATGGGAAAACGTGTGCCGATCTTCAGTGATGGACACCAGATTAACGGATCACTCTGCTCCATCACTGTCAGTAAGTATTTGGGCCGATTGTCGATGATGGACACACGATTAAGGGATCACTCTAGTCCATCGTTGCTGGCAAGAACTTTGGGTCAACCGTCGGTTATGGACACTCGATTAAGGGATCACTCCGGTCCATCACTGCCAGCAAGGAGTTTAGGCCAATCGGCGGTGATGGACACTCGATTAAGAGATCTTTGGTCCATCACTATCGACAAGGAGTTTGGGTCAATCGTCAGTGATAGACACCCGATTAAGGGATCACATTGCTCCATCACTGCTGATAAGGAGTTTGAGCAGTAACACGGCTTTGTCCCGGAGTCAAGAAGTTAGCTTTCTGGACTTAGGCGATGTTTCCTCATAGCGTTAATGTTAGTCCAACATGTTCAAATGATAATGCAAACTGACATTTCCTAACAATTACCTGCAATGACAAGATTTTATGGAAGCACACTTTATTAGAATGCATTTCATAACTGTGTCAATACAGAATTACAGTGCAATTAGTGAAATAGTAGAAATTTAAGAAAAGCAATGGTGGAGATGGTGTGCATTCCAAGTTCTTCTGAATATAGCTCCATCAACTGTTCTAAGGATGAAAGCTCCAATGCCCAAGTCCTTGTAGATAACATATGGTCCTTTCCAGATTGGGTCAAGTGCCCTAGGTCTGGGGAATATTTGCTTCAGCACCAAGTCCCCTTCCTTGAGTGGGTGACATTTGACTTTAGAGTTGTATTACACAGATGCCCTTCGCTTGTGTGCTTTAGCCTTCAAGGTAGCTTCCTCGCGCCTCTTGTCAACTAAGTCAAGTGACATGTTCAGCAGCTCTTCATTCTCACTTAAGTCATAGTAAATCCTTCTATATGATGGTACTACTGTCTCTACTGGCAACATTGCCTCTGGCCCATAAGCCAATGAGAAAGGAGTATGTTCTGTTGCTATCTTAAAGGAAGTGTGATATGCCCATAAGGCCAGAGGAAGTTCGTCCATCCATGCTCCCTTTGCCTTTTTCAACCGCTTCTTTATAAGCATCTTTAGGACTTTATTGATCACCTTTACCTGCCCATTAGCTTGCCGGTATGCCACAGCCGAGAAGGTCTTCTTTATTCCGTGATGTTGGCAAAAATCAAAATATTCCTCACCGTCGAATTGCAGTCTACTGTCCGAGAAGATTTGAAGGGGAACTCCATACCTGCATATTACAGTCCTGATCAAAAAGTTTATAACCTTGGTCGTTGACACCTTAATAAGGGGTTGGCTTGGTAAAGTAGAAAACCATCACTATATAATACTTAGATCCACCCTGCCCCATTGGACGTTCTCTGATTAAATCTATCCCCCGGACTACAAAGAGAAAAGGGATGATCATGTGAGTCAACTCGGTACGAGGCAACCTAAGAATCTTCGCAAATCACTGACACCTGTCACACTTCCTTGCGTACTACATCGCATCATGGTTCAATGTTAGCCAGAAGTATCTATACTGCAACACCTTCTTGGACAAAGTCTGTCCCGCGGTATGGTCTCCACAACTCCCTTGATGTATGTTCTCCAATACCCCCTCGGCTTTCTTTTCGATGACATAATTTAGCAATGGGTTAGAAAATCCTCTCTGGTACAACACACCATCCTAAATGACGAAGAGGGGCGCCTTTTTTAGGACCTTCCTAGCTTCATTTTTGTTACCTAGTAATACTCCTTCACTTAAATACTTTATTAATGGTGTCATCTAGGTTTCCTCTCCATTGATAGTTGCAATCATGTTTACCTCCTCGAAGCTAGGACTATGCAGGGTCGTAATCGGTATGACCCCAACAAAGGCCCAACTTGTCAATGTTGCCAATTCGTCCGCATCTGGTTCTCCTTATGGGGAATGTGCTTGATCACATTGTGTTCCATCTCATTAAATAAGGCCTTCACCTTCCCCAAATAGGATTTCAAGCGCTTCCCATTAGCTTGGAATTTTCAAGCTCCTAGTTCACTATCAACTATGAGTTGATGTGCATGCACAACGACCTGATTCCCAGCACCTTTGTTATCTTTAACCCCGCTATCAAAGCTTCATATTTTGCTTCATTATTTGTTTACTTGAATCCAAGCCATATTGCACAGCTTATCTTCCTTCCATTAGATGTTAACAATACCACTCCTGCGGTCAAGGTCATTCAATACTCAGTCCACATATATTCACCACTTAACAGCTTCTTCCTCGTGGGGTTCCACTTCGTCATCTCGAATGGTAAACTCAACGATAAAGTCAACCAATGCTTTGCCTTTAATCATAAATGTCGGATGATAGCTTACCTCATATTAGTTTATTCAATATTTCATTTGGTAAGTCTCCATAAAATATCAGGCTTGTGTAGTACTTGTCTCAGGGGATAATCAGTAAGCACAAGAATAGGGTGTGACTGGAATAATGGCTCGATTTCAAAGATGCGATTAACAAGCAGTATACCAACTTCTCTAGCTTAGGATACCTTAACTCCGGCCTGGTGAAATAATTACTCACATAGTACATTAGATGTTGCACCTGATCTTCTTCTCTCACTAATGTCGTGCTCAGGGTGTGAGTGACACTGTCAAGTATAGGTGAAGGTCTTCTCCTTCGAATGGTGTAGAGAGAACTAACGGCTTCTATAAATGTTCCGAAGTGTTAAAGAACGGGGCTAGGCATTTGTCTATCCACTTGAAATTGCCTTTTTCCTTCATAAGTGCTTCGAAGAACAGAACACATTTATCCATTGCCCTAGATATGAATCTGCTCAATGTGGGTACTTTTTCGTTCAAACATTGCATCTCCCTCTGAATTTCAGGAATTTTAATGTCCTTCATAGTCTGGACCATCTCCAGGTTAGCCTCGATTTCCCTAGCATGCAGGATAAATCCCTAGAATCCACCAAACGACACCCCAAAGGAACATTTTAGCGGATTCTAAATCATCCTAAACTCTCATAGAAACTAAAACATCTCATCCAAGTGTAAGATGTGTACTCGGCCCTTTTTGATTTCACAAGCATGTC
This sequence comes from Allium cepa, assembly GCA_030765085.1. Lineage (NCBI taxonomy): Eukaryota > Viridiplantae > Streptophyta > Magnoliopsida > Asparagales > Amaryllidaceae > Allium > Allium cepa. The sequence continues at coordinate 931,604,671 of CM060932.1, forward strand.
GTCAATGTATACTTCCATAGTCTTCCTAATCTGGCGGACAAATATTTTACTAACCAAGCGTTGGTAGGTCTCTCCTATGTTTTTAAGCCTAAACGGCATGATCTTATAGCAGTAAAGCCCCATGTCAGTAACAAAGATAGTGTGTTTTTGATCAGGGACGTGCATCGTAATTTTGTTGTATCCGGAGTATGCATCCATAAAAGATAAGCTCTCATGCCTTACAGTCCCATCCACTAGCTGGTCAATCCTTAGGGGGGGAAGCAACCCTTGGGACAAGCATCATTCAGGTTGGAGAAGTTGATGCATGTCTGCCATTTTCCATTTGACTTCTTCACTAAAACTAGGTTTGTAATCCATTTTGGGTACAGAGAATCTTTGATGAAGTCATTTGCTGATAAGGTTTTACTTCTCCATTTAGTGCACCATACCGCTCCTGACCTATACTTCTCTTCTTCTACTTCACTGAGGGTTTTATAGGGTCAACGTTTAAAGCACAACATGCAATTATGGGAAAGATTCTACACGTATCAACATGAGACTGGGCGAACACATCCTGATTTCCCAAATAACCTTATCAGTTGTATCTTTAGATTTCGCTCCAATTTGGGTTTGATTTTCATGAGTTTCCTTGGATTATTACTATCTGCCTCCATAAATTCCATCGCCTCTCCATGCTCAGTTGTGGAATCCTTTCATTCGTCTCTCGTTTCAAGTAATTATGAGGATCGCTCGTGAACTTGAGTGGGGGGCCTTACTTTAATTGCTATGCGATATAATTCTTAGTGCAAAGTGAAACTTCTGCACCCTTCCCTTTCTCTCATCATTTATTTTCTCTGACTTCCACAACATAACACTCCCTGGCTCATCCTATTTTCTTTCTACTACTCCTAGCACACCCATTGCAGGGAATTTCATCGTTAAGCACCATGGTTCCACCCATGCATGAAAGTCGGATAAAGCTGGACGCCCTACGAAGGCGTTGTAAGTTGAGAATCCATTAAAGAAGACGAAAGTTTGCCTTCGTATGACTGATCGGGGATGGGTTCCTATCTCAACAAACAAATTCAACCTTCCTAAGGGAATGGTGCTCCCTTTCGTGAAACCATGTAACCACTGGTTGCAAGGTGTGACATCTTCCATGGGCAATCCCAACTTGTCAAACTCATCCTTAAATAGAATGTTCATTGAATTTCCATTATCCACTAGAATCTGATGCACCTCCATTGGTCCTAGCATAGCTGAAATTACCATAGGACCGGTATGCGGGTTTTGCTTACCCAGTAAGTCAACATCGTTGAAGGTGATCTCATCCTATTCCGGACGTTGGACCTTAGCTCTGTACTCTTCGCCTATGGTGTCCATGTATGCATCTTCATTCTTCAATGACTTTGCATATCTCTCCATCTCCGCCCAACTTTTGCCGGCCCCATGCGCTTCTCCTTCGATGGTATTAATAACCAACCTCCTATATTTTCCACGGTCAACGCTAGATCATTCTCCCCCATTTCCCGATGGAAGCTTCCTCGGGGCATGCTCCTCAAGAGCAGTGGGACATTTGGGTTTTTGACATACTGCTCTAGATTCTTTCATTTGATGTGTTCTTCAATAATGTCTCATAAATGACGACATTCATTAGTGTTATGCCCATAGGACTCAAGAAACCTGTAGTATTTCCCTATGTTCATTTCTTCTTCGGTTTCTTTTTCTTGTGCATGCCTGTTGTATCTGAGTTCTGCTTGTGTAGTGAGATAGATGTTCTCTATAGTATCATTCAAGTCCGTATAAGTCTCAAATTTCGTGTCACGGTTAAACCTCCTTCGCTCTACCTTCCTCCCACCAGAGTTATTAGGGTTGTTGCACTTCTTTTTCTCCACACCGCCACCTTCATTGTTCTTAACCATGTCGTTCACGCTACTAGAGGCTTCCGACGGCATGGCATTTATCCCCACCTACCGTCCCGTTGTAGCTTCCATCCCGTTGTAGCTTCCACCAATCTCATGTACTTTGCAGCTTCATGGAAGAAGTCCTAAACAATAGTCGGATTTTCCTTAGTCAATTTTCGATCCATCTTCATGTCAAGATGAACATCACCGCATAATGCCATAAGAGTTAACCGTTCATCAATATTTTGGACACTGACGGCTGCCGCGTTGAAACAAGTCAGGTATTGTCGTAGAGTCTCATCCTCCCGATGTAAACACATCTAACAAAGAGTACGGGTCCTTAGGTTGCTCTATATGATCCCTAAATTGACTTATGAATTTTTCCTTCAACATTTTCCATGGGTGGATCATGTCGGATGGAAGACGGCAGAACCACATGGACGAAAAAACTTCCTTTATTTCTCCGCTCATTAGCATATGTTGATATCGTTGTAAATGCACTATAGGATCAATCAAGCCTTGGTAGGGATCCATACTAGGCATCAAAAGCTCTTCAGATTCTGAGCAGTCTCTACCTTCATAAAAAAAATAGGCTGTTAACTCGTGCTCCTATTCCACGTTCTATTTGCTTGCAATGGACAGACTCCCTTATAAGTCGCGCCATGCGATCTTCCAGTTCAGGGTATAAGGAGAGCTGGGTTGACCTCCCACGTCATGACGAGAGGCTTCTTTTATACCTTCCATGATGACTTGATGTGTGTTCCCGGCTTCGTTCCCTGCTTCGAGGTCATTCGCGGTGATGAGCCGCCTTCTGTCAGTGTCTACTTCTACCAAGTCTGGAGAACGTTGCCTAGGTAGAGGAGATTCGACCATGTCTGCCTCTGGTTCATTACCTCCATCGTTTGATTTGTATTCGAACTGGTCCTCGGGTGCAGTGTGTGGCTGAGCTCCTGTTCGACCTGTTTCCACAGCGCTTACTTGCCTAACTCCTTAATTTTTCTTGATCTGATTTGCCGCTAGAGTGTGATCTCCTTTGTCTCCTGGGCCCCTACGATTGGGGCATGCCCCTGGTTTCAATATTGTGTGATGTTGGTTGCATATGCCCCAACAATGTCATGATTTGATCCACAACGGCTTACTATTGAGCAGAAAAGTGGGTGTCGAGATCCACCACAACCCTATCCAAGTCACCTTAGTGATGGTGCATGGTCCCAGTGTACTAGATGATTGGTTGTCTTAATTAGCAACAACTGGATTGATGCTCTCGTAGCACCACCAATCTTGCTCTTTGATTTAGGAGGCAGTTTAGAAATAGTTCTCAATGAAAGAACAAAACATGTTCACACAAAAATGGACAAACACCTCCGATCGAATTAACAGTAGAAAATTCAATGGTCAATAAATGCACAGAAAGTAAAAGAGACACAAATTTATAGTGGTTCAGCCATAGCGTGCCTGCATTGTTCATATTCATTCCTTTTCTTATAATTCAAATTTTACTAGAGTTTTGAGAAGAAATATAACGAATTATCAATGAAAATAAAGACCAAAAGCTCAGTTCGCTTTTTCCTATAGCATAGAGTATCCAAACTTCAAAAAATTATCCCCATGGATGCCAAATGCTTAGATATTTATAGGGGTAAAGAGGTGGTGTTATTAATTCAGAAAGTTTGGAAATTACCATCTATATCTCATTCAGATGGAATATTCCCAGGTATCATGAATGTGATTGATAATTTCCAAATACAAATGCTAGAAGTCCAGTATAGGGTGTGTCGGTTGGGAGAAATGTATATTACCATCATGTTAGCCAGGTTCCTGCACTTCCCTTCTTGGTTTGGTAAGCTCCTTTATACTTGGCCATGTGGTCTTCTTTCCCCTTGGCTTAGTAGGATTCCATCCACTAGACATAAAATCCTATCCGGTACCATAGGTACTAGATAGGAAATCATGTTCGATACCTCGGGGGTACTGAATAAGATTATTGTTGGTACCTTGGGTATCCGACATGATTTCCTGTTCAGTACTTGAACTACCAAACGGGGGGTCCTCCCTTTTTCTTCCTTGACTTGCCTTTCCTTGCTTTGTCTTAGCCTCTCTTCCAAGTCACCTTTTCTTGACCTGCCTTGACCAGTGAAGTACACGTGCTCTTGTTCGGCAATTCTTAAGCCTTAATCTCTTAGGAAAAATTGCCTATAACACCAACCTTCTCCGAGGTATAACTATATATATATATATATGCCTATAAATATATATGTATAATTGTTGTACTACCCAAAAAGAAAACCCTGGTAACATAATCGCTGGATAACCGATCCTAAGTACATAGGACGATGACTCCAAGATACAGCTTTATAATTTAAGCTAGTTATACAACTAACGCATCTTGAAATAACTCATCTAAGGGTTAACTAACCCACATCCGACCAAGTAAACAAACAAAGAACCAACCAAACTGTTAGGAAATGCATATCCCATACAAATTCTACACCAGTAAGCAATGTAATCTGTACAGTCTTAACCTGAGACACCACTACTGACCGCATGGGACCAACGGGGTACACAATCTATGCCCAAACCTACTCTACAAATACGTTACATAAAGCTGGCATAACGCCAACCTCCCTATGCAGCTCCCGTTTAGATTTTCCTAGTACAAATCAAGGAAAAAGCCCAATACAGTTACTTAGTACCTTTGTTTTTAAATTGAAGCAAACCCGTTCCTAATTGGGCACCGTCTAAAGTAAAATTCTTAATGGGAAAGGGGCAGACTCTGTCGACCATTTAATACATTTTACCTTGAAGTGAAACCCTTAACCACCCCAAAGGTACTCCAGCTATTTAACACTTCAACTTGAGACGAACCTCTGGTATATTTTCCCAACCTATACACACACGTATATTCCTCCCATGGTCCTATAGCTGGAGATGTCTCACATCAGTAGTACACATACATAACTGCTGGTAGCCACTTGTGGAGGATAGACTTTTATTGTGTAACTCTACTGACCTCGCATCCCAAACCATTCTAAACCAAGTCATTTATAATAACCAAAATATTAGGCTAGGCCCACTAATTCATTCCCATAGAAAACGTATTATTGAGGTCTTATAATTTCACCAACTTAAATTATTCCACCTCTTAAATACATTTATTAATATTTATTCACTTACTTACTATGAACTTACTCTTATTTTACATGTTCATTGCCTTTGTTTTTCATTTTCCTTTTTATCTTTTAAATGTCATTTATTTCTTTTTTTTAGTTAATTATCCTTTATAAATGGCCATTATTATTAAAATAATACAATCGCTAATGATATTTATTTATCTATTTTACATCTAACTTATTATGCCTAACCTGTTTTCTCCATAAATGTCATTTTTAATTATGTAATCAGCCCCTTAAACATATTAATATCCTCGTCTGATTTCTGTAACTTCTGTTAACTACGCATTCGTTGCCCGTTAATATTGTAATTATTGTTTATTAATATTGGAGTTATTACCCTTCTTTCATTGCAGCCTCCTAACCCTTTGATTTATTATGTTATTAATATTTAAACGTTTTAATAGCAATTAATATGAGAATTGATGTATATTTATTTAGTATGCTTTATCCTTTACCTCGGTGGACATAGTTATATGTATATATATTTCTACTTTTGACCTTTTAGTTTCTACGTTTAGGAATTTCAGAATATACACTTATTCCTAAATTTAAAAAATATATTTATATCCACATTTCAATATATTGGAGCTACCATTCTCCAAAATGAAGATTAATTACCATTATAACTTTCCATAAACTACCTAAAGTGGAACTTGTGCTCCGTTTGAAACTACAAGGAATTTTCTCTTTTCATTTCATATTGAAATAGACAGTGCGAACTACAAAGAAGGACTTCGGTACTTTACAAACCTCTTTCATTTAGGCATATTCTTTATTTTTCAAAACAACGCACTTTTTATACATAGTTGTGAAGTTAGACGATATATGGAAATTTACATAGAAATAGATACAATTTAGTTATACATTTAGCACTCCGAATAAATTAAAACATAGAAATTTACTCTCTAAGTCAAGTTAGGGCATTCAAATGAATGCCAACAATTTACAACCCAATTAACATAAATTTGGAATAAAATTCACAATCTTATCAACATCATACTTTAAAATTTTCAGGGGCTAATTTCCTAAAATTTCTAGATTAGGGTGTATATGCCATTCCATTATAATTACATAACTTATAGAATATGCAACCGAGATTTTAATTAAACATTCATTTTAAGCCTACAATTCAATGGGTATTACATAGGCATAATAATCAAATAATATTCAATGATATAAATTACAGTGTTATATATAGATTATATAATTTCCACTCATCTTTCAAGCTTTTCAAACCTCTAAATCTGAATTCATTCCTTTAATTGACTCATTTTTCCCCTTCCAACACACACACATAAAGATATATACATACCCATTAGAAATACAGATCTGAGAGGAGATCTAAATTAAGTGGAATTTAGATTTATAATTATCCAGTTTATCTTCGTAGAATTGATTCACTTCTTCTCTTTTATTTTTTGTCCTTCAATACACACACACATACATACATACATACACACACACGTACATACACATAATATAGTATTTTTCTATAATTTTTAGAAATAGTGGAAAAGAAAAGAAGGCATAGCTCTGTTGCTCCGTTCAAAAAATATGAGAAAAAAATTGAAGGGTTAGACCTGCATTTGAATAAATTCTATTCGTTAGCTTATAATTTATTAAATAAGGACCGTTATGCTAGTGTTCAACCCTAATCGCCACAACACAAATCAATTGACCACTCCCCATAGGCGGTCGACCGCTAGCTGTCCACCGGCCCAATGAAGACAGTTAACTTTTCCGTTAACTTAAACATTAATTTATTGATATTTATTACCTTAACTGGTTTTAAATTATTTCTGATCCAAAAACTTCAAACATCAATAGTTTCTTCATTTGAACTCCACTCGTGAAGCTTTATGTATGAAAGTTGCTCGGAAGATCGCTATGAACACAATGGTGTAAGTTTCGTAGCCAAACTCCGATGTTTGTTCAAATTTCATTTTTGAGCTTTAGAAATTATTTATTAATTTTTTTAATTAATTACTGTTTATTTTATAGGATGCGACATGTACATCCCATAACTTCCATCACAAAACAACAATCACAACAAATATAACAACCATATAAACACAAAAACCATCACTAAGTCTCGCATCACCACTAAAATGCCTTTGGATATATGATAACTTGTACAACCATCACTGAGGTTTGGCCATCACTATGGTTTTGTCATCATAAGACGAGCTAGACCATCACTAAGGTCCATGCTCCACGGGGGAGCATCCCCATGTACCCCTGCTCTGCAAGTGCATATCTATTTCAAGTTATCCATTAGCACACTACTCATAGTAAAACATGTTACGTTCCACTCCATCAACTCACATCGTCAAATGTGCATGTTCAGTTAAAGTACTCAACCCAAACAACTCACATTATCAATCCGTCGAACCTCAGAACACCTCACAAAGTCCCTAGGATTCTCTAGCGTTAAGCCTAAAGTAATATGCCCATTTCCTCATGTAGGACCCTAGGAAAAATCGTGGAACCCATCCGCCATTATCGTATCTTCACAATGCCTCTATCAATCATCTTTTCATCATCAGATGGAATCCACTCATTAAAATGGTTTGCAATCAATCATATAATCCCATTTAATCGCTTTAAGCATCCCACATCGATCGCATCATTAGATGACTAACAGGTCCGATCGGTGTCAATCGACTATCCCAAACACTTAGCCAAAATTTTAGCTTTTTGAATCATTCCAAAGTAACCTGTGACTTTCACGAAGTAAGCATGAACTTGCCTCGAAGCATCATCACATCCTCCTCATGTTTGCACTAGGTTAGCTATGAAGTTCCTATCGATCGCCTTTTGCTTCCCACTTATAAACCACTTGGCCAAAAGTATGGTGATTGATCACATAGCCTCATCGCACCATCCTTGACTTCCCATATCGATTGCCCCATCATTGGAGCACGGCATCGATCAATTGGCAATGGGATCAATTGATGGTAAGTCACCTTGAAGTTTTCCCTTGCGTTTTTGCTTAAGTAGCCCAAAGTCTTGCTCGTGCATGCCATGTGCACTCCCAAGACAACTCAAAACTTCAACAACTTGCACACTTTTACACCTCAGCCCTCTTGGTCAATCGACACTAACCTATATGGGTCGGTGCCAATCGATATGACTTTTCCAGATTTTCTCCAAGTCATTTGCCAGCCTTTTGCATTGATCCTCTTCTAATTTCCATCTCAATTATGAATATAAGCTCCAAACTCTATCGATACACCTTCGTTCTTTCTAGAACTGATCCATACTCAAAAATGCACATTGCCACACGATCTCCTATTCTAAGCAAATAAAAATACAAAAATAACCAAAAAAGCAACACAATTTATATAATATAAGCATCATATCAACCATAATCTAGTCAAACATTCATATGATACAACAATGCACGAATTTACCAAAATCAATTGTAAACCATTTATATTCACTTATAAAACATCTATAAATCCAAGTAAATAAAAGGTCTTATTTTTAATCATAAATAGGTTTCAAAAACATTTTTTAACCATTTAAAGTTGTGAGATGATAGACCACTCACCTACGATGAAAATTTGATGTAGAACAACCAAGCTTGAATCCGGAGACAAATTTCATGATCCCAAAAGTTCCTTTGCTAATCCCTACACCGATCACCCTTTGATTGCGTGATTAGGCTAATTTTATTGAAAATTTGAGATGGTTTTTGCTAATGGAGGTTTAGTGGAGGTTATAGAGTATTTTGGATGATGAAGAATGATGGTTAAGGGTGTCTCATCAGCTATAGTTAGCTCTAATCTGAAATGGGTTAGTATGCTAATTATGGATATAGTCTACTTATCCACTAATTTGTTCAAAAAGCATCTAACTTTTGAAGGCCATATCTCTTAAATCGTAAGTCCAAAAAACTGTTATGACCACTCCACAAAAAGACAAACCATCATATCTTTCATTTGAAAGTAATTCAAACCCTAACTCGACTACCATCAAGTATAGCTTCTACAAATTTTCAGAGTTAAAACCGCCCACAATTAATTCCAATGATCAAATATATCAATACTCAACATTCCCTAAACTAGTAATATAATGCGACCCAATTTGATTATGAAAAGGACAAATTTTCAAAAGAGATCTATTTTTAAAAGTATTGGCATAAGTAGGCTACTCTGAAAACTATTTGCAGTTGTAGACAGGTTTTGGCCAGCTCAGTGATGAGCTGGTCATTTTTAAAAAAAAAATGGACGCACTTGAGAAATGTGCCGCTTATAATTTACATTGGCGCATCTGCCAAATGCGTCAGTGTAAATTTTTCAATCTAACAGAAACTGAAAGCTGCAGCTACTCATTTCTTTCACAACATATTCGAGCTAGAAAATCTAATTTCGTACCTTTCTTCCATTCACCTCAAAATTTCATCAAAATCTCCTCAAAATCTCAAAATATACAAGGATTACTAGTCGGATTACTTCTATCAGCTATTTGGCATCAATTTGAAGGTATAAATCTAGGTTAAACTCAAACCCTAGCTCAATTTTTATGTATTTTAATATTCTACTTTTCACATATCTACTCTCTCATTTTTATGCTTTATTATATCATTAGTATTTTTTTAGCAATTGATTGTTCTAAAATTTCTATTATATTTTCCTTTTTAGAAGTATGTTGGATTTCATCCCAATTATTTGCTACTTTGATGAAAAATTGACTATGAAAGAAAACAATACACCTGTATATGTTGGTGGTAAACAGAAAGGTTCAAATGTTAAAAAAAAATTCTCCTATCGTGAACTAAAAGAAACGGTGTATAGGGTTATAAAAATTGATTCATAAGAGTATGATGTAAAACTAGTAAGCAAGTGGGTAACGGATTCTGGATCTTCTGCTATTGACGTAAATGATGATGAAGATGCAGATGCCATGTTTTTCGTTAATATGAAAGTGATTGAATTATTTGTAATAAAAGAGGAGTTGAGACATTTTGAAGAGGCAATTACTACTAACTTGAACCAATATTCTACTCAAATTCTTGGTACTATTCCGAGTTATCCTTATCAGAGCAATCCAAGTCCAGTATTTCCTACTTGTGTGAATACAAAGCAAGTAATGTTGCCACCGCCTATAAAAGAAAGACAGGACGTCCGCGGTCGACAAAAATGAAAGGCATGATGGATAAAATGGGAGGAAGTAAACAAAATACTTGTAGCAAATGTGGTCAAAAATGGTATAAAAGATCAACTTGTCCGTCAAAATAATTTGCATAAGATCTATGTTAGCTTATTGTATCGAAGTGAATGATTTGAATGTGTTTTGTATTTACTATTTCGTTTGGATGTTTATCTTGAATTTGTATGTTGTCTGTTAGCTTCTTGTTTGGATGATTTGAACGTATTTGCATGTTGTATGTTAGCTTCTTGTGTCAAGATATTTCGTTTGTTCATCTTGAATTGCCTCAAGTAGTAGAAAATACGTTCAAATCGTTCACTTCGACATTACACTGGAGGAAGTGAATGATTCGAAAATACGTTCAAGATATTTCGTTTGTTCATGTTGTATGTTAGCTTATTATGCTAGGTTTTTTTTAAACATCTGTGCTTACATTAGATTGTTTTTATTTGGTTATTAATTTCACTTTTTTTTCCTTTTGTTCATTTCTGAATGCCTAAAGTGATGAGCCACTTGAATGTCATGATCATTCAAGCGAATTAAAATTCATCAAGTCTAATACTTCAAGAGTTCAACTTGCATTACAAAGAGCGGGATTCAGAGAAATATCTAGATTGGGCTTTTTCAAAATAGATCATGCGCTAGTTACTTCATTGTTAGATAGATGGAGATCTGAGACTTCAACCATCCATTTTTCTACTGGTGAAATTACCATCACATTAGCAGCTGTTAGTTGTCTTCTAGGTGCTACATTAGAAGGAAATCATGTTACTATTAGACAGCTAAGTAATTACAAAGATATTTGTCAATAATCTTTAGGTGTGGTTCCACCTCGAAGTGAGATAAGATGTGCAACAGTTAAGTTGACATGGCTTCGTGATATGTTTGTAGATGAGCCAATATCGGATGCTTCAGATGTAGAAATTGAATATCATGCGAGATCTATTATTCTACATTTGATATCTTGTCGTCTATTTTCCGATCATTCTAAAGGATGACTAAACCTTTTTTGGTTATTGCTTTTGTGAAATTTGGATTTGTGCACGATATTCTTGGAATAGTGCTATATTGGCAACATTATATAACGAATTAACAAATGTTGCACTAATGAAATCCAAATCGATAGCTGATTGTCTCTCGCTTTTACAGGTATAATATGCATAGATATATTTGTTATAAACTCAAATCTAACAATTAATTCTAATGTATTCAAATTTTTGATTGATTTTATAGCTTTGGGCATGAACACATCTTCCCATTGGTCATCCAAATGTGACTTCATCCATGTAGATCGACAGAACATTGCCTTATAGTGCAAGGTAGTTAATTTCTAACTACATTTACATATGTGTATTTTTGTACTAATAAAACTCTATTTGTATAACTATTTATATATGTGGTTTGGTTCAAAGAGTTGGGTTGAGTCGCCAAAGCAGGTGGCCACTTACTATCACGACCAGCTCGACATTTTAACAGATGAAGCTGTTATATGGAATCCGTACACACGGGATGTGGTACTCGATCTTCCACAGATATGTCTAAGTGGGATGCGTACTTGGCTTTGTAAGACACCTGTCATATGCATGTGAGATGTAGAGATGTATAATCCTGATCGAGTGATGCGACAGTTTGGTCTATCTGATCCATGCGAACCAAAGCCAGATTTGGAGTTTGCTATCGTCCAGTGGAACGATAGACATAACCGTATAGTATACCAACAGTTTCCTACCTTTCCTTTTTCGAGATACATGACTTGGTACTGATCGATTAATCAAAGATTCATTGTTGCAGATCGGACTTCTCACGAACGACCATACCTCGCTCGTGCACCACTTGAGCGAGATGTGATAAATCTTTACATTATCGTGATATTTTTAGTTCGTTCACTTAAATTATGTTTCTAATTTTGAATAAATAACTACAGCTTGTAGGTCGATGTATTAGAGACGGTAGAAAGAGGGTTGAACGATATCGGATATAGTAGAGTACCCAAACGAGAAGTTCAATCACGGTGTCTTGATTTGAAGAAACTTATTGACACATTCCTTTTGAGAAATCAATTAACACGCCCAAGCTCTTCCGAACAAGCTATGCGGACTAGAGAGCAAAGAACTAAAAGAAGACGGGATACACACCAATCGCAACCCGCTGAACCTTTTCAACCCCCACCTACTCAAGACGATCCAACTCAAGCGTGAGTATTCCTATTTTTAGTTTACTATTTTTTTGTTTTTTTAATCGAACTATAACTTCTACTTTAGTTTGAATGTAATCGAATTTTAATTATGTTATGTTTGAATTTATTTAATGGTAGTTTTATTTATTCGCTTTTATGTAGATAAATGTTTGCTATTATTTAAGATTGTGCATTTGGATTTAGATTTTGTGTATTTTGATTTGAATTGTTTGATGAAGATTGATGTTTAGGTTTGGATCTGAGATTTACACTGACGCGTTTGACAGATGCGTCAGTGTAAATTATAAGTGGCGCATTTCACAAATGTATCCCGTATTATTTTATTTTTAAAAATGGCTAACTCATCGCTGAGCTAGCCAAAATTAGCCTACATATAAATAGTTATCAAAATAGTCCATTTATGCCAATACTTTTTAAAACCAGTCTCTTCTGAAAATTTGTTCTTATGAAAATGATAGTTCGTCCATTGATACATCAAAACGTGGGCCGTTACAAATGCAACTTTGAGAAACAATAACTCGAACAAACCATAGTGCTAATGTCAGAACAATAACACTGAAGACGAGGATTCTTTAAACGTTCTTAATAACAAAGACATGATTACTGAAGAAGTTGTGAATGTTAAAGATGCTACCGGTACGTCTGGTCATGTAACTACAAATTAGGCATATATGAAAAGTACAGAAAGCAAGTCAACCAACAGTGTAAATGCTTATGCTAAAAGACATTTGAGGAGCAGTATGAGTGGTAAATGACCATCATTATGTGCAGTGTTAGGGGTATGAGCAATAACAAAAGAACGCAAGACATTCTTATACTTCTAATGAAATATAAACCAATAATGGTTGATTTATTAGAAAATAAATTAAATGATAGCAATTTGTGGTACTTTATGCATAAATTACCGTCACATTAGGATGATGCTACAAACAATACGTCAGATTTCAAAGGGAGAATCATGCTAATTTGGGATAAAAATGTGTGGAATTTAAGAAAAATGACTGAATCAGATATATAATAGCTAATGTTACTAATACTGGTGGATTTTGTTCGCTGTTGTCTATGCAAGTAATTAACAGGTAGAAATGGAAGTTTTATTGCAGCAACTGATTGCTGAATCACAACATATCACCGATGCATGGCTAGTGATTTCAATAATTAATTTTCTCATGCTGATAATCAGGGAGGTATCCCAGTTCTTTTTCATCAAATTAAAAATGCTAATAATTGTTTCCTATAGTCTGGTTTAACTGGAGATTAGAGCACAAGGTCTTAACTATACATGGAGAAGAAGGGGTATTGATGTAATATTGATAAAATACCAGTTAATTGTATGCTTATTCAAACCTTTTCTTTTATGAGATCTTTGATGTTACCTAATTATTCAAGTAATTGCAACCCAATAATGATTTACTTGATTCAGACATATTCACAAAAGGAAAGGCCTTTTAGATATGATATCTCTGGTATGGATTTGAAGGCTACAATGAATGCGTTCAAAATGGGCAAAAATTCAAACATAGGGTGACTACTGTTAGGTGTGGCTCGCATTGTAAATTGAGTGGGTGCGTGGATTGAATGGTTAAAGTCCCACATCGCGGAATATTCAGAATAATCGTGATATATATATGAGATTGGTGGCACGTAACATTAGGGATTCCTTTTGTTACAATGTGTTGCCAAGACCAGATTATATGCTCGATGGAGGCGATGGAGGGATGTTCAATCGGGACGCCGGCATGGGAGACTTCGACCGTTGACCCCCATAGACACGGTGAAGCGAACACGTACGGTACGCGGGAATGTCGAAACTCAACATGGTATCGAAGCTCCATGGTTCGATGAGACCGGTATGATGCAGCGTGACCGAAGCATTGCTCCTAAGGGGCTTGAGCATGGGATGCTCGTCAAGGTGGAGATATGGTTAAAGCAGTCGCTCCGTCCTGCTTATGAGAACTCAGGTAGCAGCTTGACTCCACTGCGAAGAGGACTCGGTATAACTCCAAGGTGACTTGAGCAATGCTCGTCAAGGTGGAGATTGTTAGGTGTGGCTCGCATTGTAAATTGAGTGGGCGCGTGGATTGAATGGTTAAAGTCCCACATCGCGGAATATTCAGAATAATCGTGGTATATATATGAGATTGGTGGCACGTAACATTAGGGATTACTTTTGTTACAATGTGTTGCCAAGACCAGATTATATGCTCGATGGAGGCGATGGATTTTCCAATAATGCAATGTAGAACATATACAAATGATGAATTTTTTTTTTTCTTACGTAGCCAATTCAAATGAAGCAAATAAAGGATGTAATATACCTAATGCATGAAAATAAAAGCCCTGGGTGAATGGTAAAAATTCTAAATTAATGAAATTGCATTGGGATGGTATTAAATATGATTTATTGAATGCAAGTATTGACTTTTTCACGGTTAAGTTGCCACATGGACATGGTTTAAAGTTTAAACCATACTTTCCTATCTCTATTTCCAAAAAATGATAAACCTATCTCATGCTGCAATATGTACTACAAAGTTTTGAGTGAAGTGTTGTGTAATATGATTAACTTTTTTTTTACCACTTTGATAACACCAGATCAGTCAGCGTTTATACATGGAAGGAACATTAGTGAGAAGATACTACTTACTTGCACATGAATTACTTAGAGATTTTTAGAAAGCAAGAATAAGCAAATTTTGTGTAAAAGTGGATTTGCAGAAAGCATACAATAAAATAAGTAGGAAATTTATTTGTCATGCTATGGTGAATATTGGGTTCCACTCCCCTTTTGTTAATGTTGTTTTTGAATGCATTAGCTCCTTAACCCTCTCAATATTATTATAAGACATTGCCAAGGGATTTATTATGAGTAATAATGAATTAGAAAAGAAGTTTCATTATCCCCTTATCTATTCTCAATAGTTACGGAGTATTTCACAAAATTAACGGATGAAACATAGGTCAATAAGGTGTTTATTTCTTCATCAACTTTACATCCTATTGTTACACACTTACTATATGTTATACGTCTAGTATACCAAAACAGAGCTGAATCAATAATAAACTTGTGTCACACGTTTACAATTCAGATTTTCACTACTCTGCAGTTCTGTATTAGTTATTTTAACAATAAGTATGTTGTAATTAATTACAACAACAAAGTAACAACTATAACAATAATAACTATAGTGATAAATCAAACGTTATACTGTTAAAGAAATAGTACAACGCAGAAAGAAAACGATGTTTATATATATAAATATATAAATCAACTAGAAATCTAACCAGTTGAAGAAGGAAATTACATCCGAGGCTTGTCGAAATAATTTCCTTAAGACTTTATTCAAAGTCTCCCAAGATACAACAGACGTAATATGCTCAAGATTGTGATGTGTATGATCTTCTGTGTGGTATGCAAAAACGCATGCATTGTAGATATTAAGAAACGAAGAGGAAGAAGAGAAATTTCGGAATCGATTGAATGAGGAAAGTGATCAGGTTTCTTCCTTATTTATAGCCAATTCTCAATGGCTATACCCGTTGAGAAAAGTAGCATAACTTCGTTTGCAACGGCCAGAAATTGTTGTGTTTTGCAACAATCGCGTTTCTTCGTCTACAACGGCCAGAAATTGTTGCGGTTTGTAACAGTCGCTTCTCTTCGTTTGCAACGGCCCGAAACTGTTGCGATTTGCAACAGTCGCTTCCAATCCAGCAGTCGCTTCTTTTTGAATTTAAACAGTAGAAAACCGTTTACATCTGTACAACAAAAATATAACACGGTCCACTCTTATTGGACCCGCACCCGATCGCGTCGGACGAACGGGCGGCGGCGCGTGCGCGTGTTAGATCATGATCATATAGGTCCTCCCTCTCGCACAAAATTACCTGACTCTAATGGCCTATATAGGGACTGAGAGTATACTATATAAACCAAAAAATGAACATATTTTTGGCGATGTGGGACATATCTCATTCACCCTTATTTTGAGAATTCTAACAATCCCCCACATGAATGACGATATATGTCTCCCCCACACAGTGTAATATCACACAGTTCATATGAAAATAATGCTATATCGAGGATAAGTAGATATTTCACTTTGAACTTTCTCTAATTAAAAATTATCGGATATACTTGGCTAATCGGTGAATTATTTCATCTTGAACCATCAGCTGTTATTGTATAACCAGACAATAAGCTTTACAAATCATTATTTCCCTTCACATCCAATCTTTTGGTTGTGTTCATTTTGGTCCTGAATAATTTTTGGTTCTGCGAGTGTTTTTAGAGAATAAAAACCTTTAATATTCTCAAAGAGCCGACCCAGCTCATACTAACATATGTGATCGCAACCATTAAGAGTATCATACATATACTCCACTTGTTATTTTCAAGATATGGTCATCGTTAAAAAACATAGTTTTAACCTTTAAATACTTCTGTAGGCATACATTTATAATGTGCACCATAAGAATGGAGTTGGACTATGTCCAAGCAAATACTTACGTCTTGAGTTACTCAGAACTGGTTTGCCTATTGATCATAGTCCGTGGGATCTTTGGTCGCTAGGATAGGTTTCCGTATAAGATAACTCTTCGTGATTTAAGCTTTTAAACTCATTCCCCTCGATGCGCAGTCAATTTTCTCTCTTGATAAAGCTTTAGTAAATGGATCTGCTAGGTTATTATTTGTTCTCACATAATCTATGGAAATAGTTCCATTTGAGAGTAACTGCCTAACTGTGTTATGGCATTGACGAATGTGTCGTGACTTTCCATTAAATACAAAGTTATGCGCTCTGCTTAACGCGGCTTGGTTATCACAGTGTATGCATATGGCCGGTACTGGTTTAAGCCAAAATGGAATGTCTTCTAAAAAATGACGAAGTCATTCTGCTGCTTCGCCTGCTTTATCTAAAACGATGAACTCTGATTCCATAGTGGACCGAGCTATGCATGTTTGTTTGTTGATTTCCATGACACTGCTGCCTCTGCTAAGGTAAATACATAACCACTCGTTGATTTTGATTCCTCTAAATCAGCAATCCAGTTTGCATCACTATATCCTTCTAAGACCGCATGATATTTTCCATAATGTAAGTAATAATTTGTGGTATTTTTTTAAATATCCAAGCACTCTCAATAGTGCTTTCCAGTGTTACTTTCTTGGATTGTTTGTATACCTGCTCAGTCTACTTACTGCATAAGCTATGTCTGGTCTTGTGCAATTCATGAGATACATGAGACATCATATTACACGAGAGTATTCCAGTTGCATTACACTCTCATTAGTGTTTTTATGCGGTACTTCTGATGGATTAAAAGGTGTTCTTACTCCTTTAATTCCAAAATTTTGAAAATTTTCAATCACTTTGTCTACATAGTGCAACTGAGATAATTCAATTGCATTAGGTATTCTTATTATTTTGGTTCCCAAAATACCGTCTGCAACTCCTAAGTCTTTCATATCGAAATTGCTAATTAATATCTTCTTTATGGTCTCTATTACCCGAGTATTTGGATCAAATTTTAACATATCATCTACATATAAACAAATCATCACATATGGTTGTTCAATTTGTTTATAATAAACACACTTATCGCATTCATTTATACGAAAATCATTTCTCAGCATGACACTATCAAATTTTGCGTGCCATTATTTTGGAGCTTGTTTTAGTCCGTATAATGATTTTACTAATCTATAGACTTTGTTTTCATTTCCTTTGAAAACAAAACCTTCAGATTGCTCCATGTAGATCTCCTCATCGAGATCTTCATTTAAGAATGCTGTCTTTACATCCATTTGATGAATTTCTAGATTATAGATCGATGCAATTGCTATTAGCATTCTTATAAAGGTTATTTGTTAATTGTTATAGTATCAAATATAATTTGTAAGAACAGACACAGAGGGGAAGGCAAAAGCAACTTCTTTTATTTTTTTATCTCATCTCATTGATATACAAGAAGAGGTGTTTATATATATCACACCAAATAGTTAAACCAGGAAAGTTTATAATAGGAAAGTCTATAATAAGGAATTAATTACTCCCTATATTTAACACTCCCCCTCAAGTTGGAGCATAGATGTTAATCAGGCCCAACTTGTTACACAAGTAATTAATTCTGACTTCATTCAAAGCTTTGGTGAAGATATCTGCAATCTGCTCTTCAGTCTCCATATACTCTGCAGATATTAAACCATCTTGTATTTTATCCCGAAAAAAATGACAGTCAATCTCTATGTGTTTGGTTCGTTCATGGAACACATGATTAGATGCAATATAAATAACAGCTTTGTTATCACATCATAATTTAGCTGGAATAATAGTTTTCAGTCCTATTTCATTCAAGAGTTGATATACCTAAACTATCTCACATACAGATTTTGCCATAGCTCGATACTCTGATTCTGCACTTGAACGTGAGACAACATTTTGCTTCTTACTTTTCCATGAAATTAAGTTTCCTCCAACACAGACACAATACCCGTTGTAGATCTTTTATCTATTTTAGAACCTACCTAATCAGCATCTGAAAAGCATTCAACCCGGTTATGTCCATGATTTGTATATACAATACCAAGCCCAACTGTTTCCTACAGTTCATCATTGGACATAACCATCAGCAGTCCAATGATGAACTGTAGGAGATGACATGAATTGACTTACAACGCTAACAGAATATGCAATGTCTGGGCGAGTAACAGTAAGATAATTTAATTTTCCAACCAATCTTCCATATATTTCTAGATTTTCAAATAATTTGCCTTCTTTTGTTAGTTGCATATTTGGAATCATTGGAGTACTACATGGTTTTGATCCTAGCTTTCCTGTTTCTTTTAGTAAGTCAAGCACATACTTTCTTTGAGATAAAAAATACCTTTGTTACTCCTTAAAACCTCAACACCTAAAACACATTTTAGTTTTTCCAAATCTGTTGTGTGAAAATGAGTGTGAATAAATTGTTTAAGAGACTCAATCCCTTCTTTGTTGCTTCCTGTAATAACAATATCATCCACATAGACAACTAGCAAAATAATTCCATTCTCTGAATTTTTATAGAATACTGAGTGGTCTGCTTTGCTTTTCTTCAAACCAAAATTCTCAATAGCTTGACTAAATTTTCCAAACCAAGCACGAGGGCTTTGTTTTAGTCCATATAGAGTTTTTTAAGGCGGCATACTAAACCATTCTCCCCCTGAGCAACAAAGCCAGGTGGTTGCTCCATATATACTTCCTCTTTAAGGTCGCCATGAAGAAAAGCATTTTTAATATCAAGTTGATGTAAAGACCAGTCATATGTAGCAGCAAGTGAAATAAATAATCGTATTGTCGTTAATTTTGCAACAGGAGAAAATGTTTCAGAATAATCCACTCCATAAGTTTGAGCAAATCCTTTCGCAACTAATCGAGCTTTTAAACAAGCAACTGATCCATTTGGATTAATTTTCACAGAGAATACCCATTTGCATCCTATAGCTTTTTTTCCAATAGGTAATTTTACTAAATCTCATGTATTATTAAACTCCAAAGCATTCATTTCATCAATCATTGCTTTCCGCCAACCAGGAATAGATAGGGCTTTAGTAACAGATTTAGGAATTGAAATTGAGTCAAGAGAAGTGATGAACAAATATGAAGAAGTGGATAAGTTATTATATGAGGCAAACGATGAGACAGGGAAAGTACATTTGCGTATTCCCTTTCTTAAAGCAATTGGGAGATCTAACTCAGAGGAAGTTATTATGTTTTGTTCTGTAATGGATCAATTGGGGAAGATATATCTGTATTTTGGTCAGAAGATGTTTCAAAGTTTTGGATGAATGGGTCAGTAGGAACAGTTTGAGTAAAGTATATAAGAAAATCATCACTGTCTTGAATAGTAGAGGTTGTGGTAGAATCAGATTTTGAAAGGTGTATTTTCGAAAAAATTGACATCAATAGGGACTATATATTTATTAAGGCTAGGACAAAAACAACGATATCCTTTTTGAAGTCGTGAATAGCCAACAAAAATACATTTCAAAGATTTTGGATCAAATTTAGTTATTTGTGGCCTTACATCTCTAATAAAGCAAATACTACCAAAAATTTTAGGGCTAACAGAGAATAATGGTTTGTTGGGGAACAAAACTTTATATGGAATTTCCCAATTACGTATAGAAGATGACATACGATTTATGAGAAAGCAGGCCGTAGAAACTGCATCGGCCCAAAAGTATTTAGAAACGTTCATTGAAAATAAAAGAGCGCGTGCAGTTTCAAGAAGATGTCTATTTTTTCTTTCTGCCACACCATTTTGTGATGGAGTATCAACACACGATGTTTCATGAAGTATTCAATGCTGAGTCATATAAGAGTGAAATACAACAGATGTATATTCTTTAGCATTATCACTTCGTAATGTACGAATGCAAGTATTAAATTGATTTTTGATTTCGGCACAGAAGCCAGAGAATATAGAAAATAATTCAGATCGATTTTTCATAAGATAAAGCCAAGTTGTACGAGAATAATCGTCTACAAATGTAACAAAATATCTGAATCCAGATTTAGACAAAATTGAAGGGCCCTAAATATCAGAATGTACAAGTTCAAAAGGAGCACTATCCCGTTTATTGATTCTAAGACTTGTAATGTGACGATGATGTTTAGCAAACTGACATGCTTCACAATCTAGTGTAGACAAAGAACTATATTGAGGACAAAGCTTCTTGAGGAAAGAAAGAGATGGGTGGCCTAACTGGTAATGAATCTTGAGGGCAGAGGTGATACTTGAACAAGTTATGGAAGGTGACGAATCAAAAATATACAGCCCTCCAGACTCATGCCCCTTACCAATAATTTGCTTCATCGTTAGGTCCTGAAAAATATAATGATTCGAAAAAAAGGATATAGAACAATTTAGATTGCGAGTGGTCTGACTAACAGAAAGTAGATTAAAAGACAATGATGGAAAATGTAAGACAGAGGGTAAAGAGAGAATAGGAGTAGGGTTAAAAACCCCAGTTCCTTAGACATGAGAGAGATCCATCGGCTAAAATAATTGAGCGATTGGAAGTGTTTAAATGATAGTTCGAAAAAAGTCAGGAGTTACCCGCCATATGTTCAGTTGCGCCTGAATCAATGACCCATCTATTTCCTGAATTAGCTAGAGCAGTTACCAATGAAGAGTCCTTTGAAGTTCCTTGATGTTTTAGGAATTTAGCAAATTCATCGATGTAATCATATACTGTCTTATTACCAGATGTTCCAGGGGTATGATCATTAGTTCCCAAAGTTTGACTAGCCCTAATGTTTGTTTGTCCAGCATTCACCTGATCCAAGTTATTACCACCAGCAAAATTTAAATTTGCAATTTTCCTATTTCCTCCAAACTGCCCTATTCCAAACTGCCCTGTTCCAGACTGACTTGAGCCAATGCCGATAGATTGCCTCTGCATATTTTTATATTGAAGTTTTCTGCATTCCTACTTAGTATGCCCGGATTTCTTACAGTAGTTGCATAGAATATTTCGAGAGTCGGGTTTGCTTACGTTCTGATTTTTCCAGTTCATATTCCTAGAGACAAGGGCATTGTTGTGAACAGAGCTATTACCCGAAGAAGCTACTTTTTCTACTCGAAGAAGTTGACTAAACACATCATGTAATGAAAACATGTCAGTTCCAGACAGGATTTGTGTTTTAGCAGAATCAAACTTAGAAGATAACCCACCAAGAAAACTCATGATCGTCATCTGCTCGCGCTGTTTTTGTTGAACCTTTACGTTTGAACTTAAGGGCAGAAGCAAATTAAACTCTTCATAGGTCTTCTTGAAATTCATGAAGTAGGTCATCAACGATTGTTCATTCTTCTCAACTCGGTAAAAAGATTTACAGACCTCATACATACGAGACAAATTTCATTTTACAGAGTACAAAAATTCCAGATAATCTAATAGTTCTTTAACGAATTCACAGTGGTTGATTAAGCCAATTATCTCCTTATCAATCGAATTTCGAATTTAAAGGAAGAGGCGAGCATCATCACGAAGCCAATTCAGGTGGGGTTTCTCAGTTGAATCTGATTGTGGTGGGTTGTCGGTTAGATGATTATCTTTCTCAATACTCCTGAGGTAGATGCGCACGGTTTTGCTCCAGTCTAGATAGTTGGCTCCGTTCAACTTGTGGTCGGTGATTTTTGATAATACTGGCACGACGTCTACCATAGTCAATACCTTTTCTTCACCCATTTAATCCGAGAAGAACATTAAATACTTGATACGATATCCCAAAATTGATGGAGAGGAAAATTTTCAAAAATACTCAAACCCGAAAATTAACACAGCAGAAAATAGCTGGAACCTTTTGTGCAATCAGTTTCACCTGGCAATTATCAAAGCTGCTGCTAAAACTTCACCTGGCAATTAACCATAGTCTAGGAATCGCTGGAACCTTTTTTTGATTCGGAAATTTCTTGTAATCCCCCTTTTTTTTAACGGAGAAACCCAATACACCTGCAGAAACAAAATTAAACTCTTATTCTCCTCTAATGAATCCACCTCAACCCACGAAACAAAAAAGAAGAAGAAGAAATTGCAAATCAAATTCTGAATTGGCGATGCGGTTTCAGGGGGAGGTTTCAGGGAGAGATGATATCAGAGGTGGCTATCTCTATATACCTATATACCTCTGTCATCATGAACAGCAAAAAAAAGAAATAAAAGTGACAGAGTAGCAAGAATGAACAAGGGAAAGTAGTTTGGTTTCCTATTTATTTTTCTCTTCAAGTTTCAAGATGACAGAGGAAAAGTAGGAGGTGAATGGGCAGGAGGTGAATGGATTTTAATGCAAAGCTGTTAAATTTTTATCCGTTGCAAAGAAAGAGAAAATATTTATATTTTGAACGGACACAGTAGTCAAAGTTAAGCGGGTACCGGTATGACTATTTGTTTCACGGATATCGTCGTGTACCACTTACCAAAACATAGAAATGAATATATCATCGACATCAGCACGATGAGACGATCAACACGGTATACAAATATCAGTGTACGATTGAATTATAAAAATTCGGATTTTCTAATAGCGGAAAATGCATGAAAATCACAGAAAAATAAGATCGACGGAGCTAAAGATGTCCGAATTTGTAAAATCGACAAACTGACATCTTGTTCAGAAGATGGTTTAGAATTTTTCTATGTAAAAATATTTTGGATTTGAAAACGTTTTATTTTCATCGTTTTTTAACTGATTAAATTGACGTAATTTTACGTGCGAAATAAACTTTCATATTTTCGGACGTAAATTTACCGGTTGCTATGTTTAACAATACGCATTTCAAATATCAAATTTATATTTCAAAATTTTATCATTTTAAATCCCATAAAATTCCAATTAAATACGTTACTAAAACCGTTAAAATTTACGGGTCGTTACATTCTCCCCCACTCAAAACTTTTCGTCCTCGAAAAGGAAGAAAGTAGGAGAATAGAAAGAATCAAAAAAAAATAGACTTGAATTACATAATAAACAATTAATTTAGACCATATAAGTTTCAATTTAAATAATTTATATTTACAATTTGTTTTTAAATTCAAGATTTTCATTAAATTGATTTGTTTTCACATATATTAATGTTAGGTACAAAAGGTTCCTTGTAAATGAAATTCAATTTAAATTCAATTAATTCACGATACTCCCTTAAGTTGATTTAATTCAATTTATTAACTTTCAAAACAAATTTTTTCTTCCATTAATCACTCCTATTATTTATTGAACTTATTATTCTATTTATCTCCATAAACATTTTATAATTTTAAATTTAAGTGAATAACATTTATTATACCCACTCACATTTTATTTATGAAGACAATTTATATTGTATGTTATCCAATTTTCTTAAATTAACAATTTCAAAGATCATAAATTTGAATAGTCATTTATTATAATCATATTTTATTCGACAAATTTAATTCTTTTTTTTTATTCAGATTATTATTAAATTTACTCTACTTAATATATTTTATCACATTCATATTAAGTATATTTACATTTAATATAAATACTCAAATTTATGTAAAAATTCCTTTGATCTCATTTATATTGTATTGTATTCAATTACATAGTTACTTTTGAAAATTTTAGGTAAGTTATATATATTGCAATTGAGTATTACACTAGTAAAATTTTCTAATTTAATTATTCAGGCTTAAACTTTTATTTAAAATTTCGATTTCATTTTATAATTTAAATTATCCTTTAACATAAATTTAAGAATTAAATTTTCGAGTAACTTCAACTTTATTTAGAGACAAATAAATATATATTATACCAAATCAAATTTTTAACCCATACATCAATTTATACTACAAATCAAATCATACTTTGAGAAATTCAAATCAATTTATTTTCAAAACAAACCGTAGCAAAGCTACAGAATAGTCTCTCCACTTCGAAACTCGAAAATAAATGTCGATGATGCGGCCGTCATCACCGAAATTATTTTCCCAGCGACAAAGAGAAGAACACTGATTTGATCATTTAAAATACTTTGAAAACCATTTCTATTCGAAAATATTCTAAATAATATACATTTTTAACTTTAAAACCCTAGTTTGGAATTACGGGAAATTAAATTCTCAAATTTTAGTTTAAATCTATTTAAATTCCAAATCAAATTATAAACAAGTTTTATAAATTCATTTTTATGCAATAGATAACGGTTTACGAAACAATAATTGAAAATCAAATATTATTATTTCTGGCAACAAATTCATTAACAATTTAATTTCAGAACTTTTATACTTATATATAATATAATCATACAAAAATATTTTATTCACCAAATTCGAAAATACTATTGTGTCAGTTTGCTCTGTTCAAGTGTTTTGAAAATCCTATCGATAGCGTTGATCAGACGAATCGATCGAAAATCCAAATCAACATCAACAACTCAAACAACACCAATACAAAACAATTTTAAATATAGATTTACAAAAACACTATACAAAAACAAATTTTCAATGCAAGGACAGGGATTCAAATTTGATTAATTCAATCAAAGAAAATTTTGATTTGAGAATTAGTTGGAACAAAAGATAAGATGATTATTTAACCGAATAAGGAAATAGATAATCTTATATAAATCGCGGGCAACCTTAACCAGGTTAACCGTGACTTCAAGAATAAGATCGATGCTGAATTCCGAGATAAATCAACCCTTGATCTCAAGAGATAGAATTCAGGTATAGCAGGGAATAGATAGCATCGTAAACTGAGGGTAAAGAAATCTCCGGTAAATCGATGTCTATTGTAAAGGAGTTTCACTCATTTACAGATAAATTTGGGATTGGCGAGACCGCCGACTCACTATAAAGGTCATTCGAAGTGGAGTTATGGGGTACTCCAGAATCAAAAGAAGATAAATAGTGAGGGATATGAATGAATTTTGAAACCGCAAAGAACGTTCCAAAATTAAATGGAACTGAGTTAAAAGGAAGAGATTGAAACTCGAATGAGAGTGATTCTGTAAATACATTTACCATATATGCTAAGTTTGCCTAGAGCTATCAAAAGCTCTGATACCAACTATAACGACCCGCTATTTTGGACTCTTCGCATCCGCACATGACGGACTTGAATAATTCAAAATACCGAATTGTTAATTTAAAATATGGCAAAACTCCGATATACAGTAAATAAATAATCACAGAATCACAGACACAGAGTAATAATATGCAGCGGAAGTAAAAGAGATAGTAGTTCATGAAGCTACTATATAAATATATAAGATACATCAGAGTTTACAACAGAAGAGAAATACGATACATCAAGTACAAATCAGAATACATCACAGGAATCATCGAATACTGAAAGCAGAATAGATGGCTGGATCTTCAAGCAAAGCTCCAACTCCATAGGTGAGCCTCGAATACTGGTACACTCAGTCTGACCCGAGCGTAAAGAAAAACACAAAACACTCGAGTCAGGATTAATATTCTCATATCAATAAATCCAACTCAAGTGAAATAGCAATCGAAATACAAGTAACTCAAAGGATGTTGGAATCACCATCCTCTAAGGATCCGTTAAACTATCTAATATGTAGTAGTGTACGCTAAATAGATAATGTCTATCAGTAATATAAAGTATCAAAATAGTGTTAAGGCGTTACCATTATCCCCCTTAACACATTCTATATAGATGTCATAGTCTATACAGCACTGTAAACTCCACCGTAAACTAGTGGGATATCAGGGAGTACTCCATAGGTATAACACAAAACAAATTCGTAGTGGTCGCGTATATAGGGATACAAGTATGATAAGGCACATGAGGCAATACCCAAGGTAGTGAAACTACCGTTTGCCTGATCCGGACTGATGAGAACGCATCGCCGCAACGATCGCAACACCGCGAAACAACACTCCTGAAATTCCGAGGGTGCACCAATCAATCACAAGTAATGAGTAGTAGTTACGAAGAAGTGTGTTCGCTCGAGGTGGCTAACCCCATTTGACCCGGCACGGCTCCTGATTTTAGTCATTTCCAATTTGACACAAGTGTCAAGGCTATCCATTATCGTTCTCTTTCTTCGGTCATCACGTACATCATTCCAACCACTTCATTCTGGATTATCACTCCGCGTATAGTTATTAAAGTGATTTTCGGTTTAGATAGAGAGTATATCCATAACCGATTCCGGTCTCTTTAATAACTTTCGTAATTATTACACCGATTGGTCGTTTAATAAATTTCAAACCAAATCAATTTCAATTTCAACCAGAATTTATACGTCAGCATTTCATTTGTCTTTCACCATCAATTTCCAAAATTTACGTTTCAAAATCTTCCAAATAACCATTTCAAAGTCTTACAATTCAATTTCAATTTTTATTTAAACAATTCAAATATTGATTCAAGTTCGTATGTCAGTTTCATTCCGAAATCATTTAAATTAATTTAATTTAACATTCAAATCAATTTTAATTCATTTATCGATTTCATTCAATATTCGCTAATTAAATTTATCCTTCAAACAACTTCTATTTAAATTCCAATTCATTTAAATCAGTTACTTAAGTTCAATTCTATTATATCAAAGCTTACAAATTTAATTAAGTTAAATTCGTCAAATCAAATTCTTTAAATTACAAGCCTTACATTTGTTCCAATAAAACACATTTATTTCTGTTAAAGAAATTCAGTTTCATTTATTTATTTCTTAGTTACAAATTCAAAACTCAATTAATAAAGAAACTAAATTTCACATATTTAAGAAGTTCAATTTCACTTATTAACTTACTTAAATAATTTTCCCAAAACTTTAATAAATAAAGAAACTCAATTTCATTTATTAACGAAGTTCAAATCCACTTATTCAAAAGTTCAAAGTTCTCTTATCAAAGAATTCAATTTTTATTCAATTATCAAATAATTAAATCTCATTCAATTGTTAAATAATTTCAGACATAATTATTAAATAATTTCAAAACTTAATAATTACAAACTTAATTATAAATTCAAACTTAATTATTAAATCATTTCCACTAAATTATGAATTCAAACTTAATTATCAAATCATTTCAACTTAATTATAAATTCAACTTAATGATTTCAAACTTAATTATAATTTCAAACTTAATTATAAAATTATTTCGAACTTAATAATTTCAAAACTCAATTATTACCAATTCCAAATTATTTATTAATAATTCTAAATTTAATTATTAAATAATTAAATTTCAAACAACGTTCTTTCTTCAATTACTACGTTAATATTTGTTTTCAGATTTCAATCTTTACAGTTTCCTTTCATAAAATTCAAATTCCAACTTCATTTCAAAAATTATTCTTTGCTCGAATAAAATCATTGTTTTATTTTTAAATCAAATTATTGACCCATCAGATTTTATTTAATTCTCTATCCTAAGTCAAGTTCATTTGGGTATTTATCATTTCAACCCGATTCCATTTCAATTCAAAATCAAAGCATAGCAAAGGGAACTTGCAGTGTGATAACAGGGATGGTGTCAAAGTAAATAAACAAGCAATAACGATATTCAATAACAATCCAATCATTAATTCAAATAATCCCGAAATAATCGTATTAATTCGCATTGTTGTTTGTGCGAATTAATATAATTATCTCTAGAACTACACTATCATTTCATGTAGATTAAAGATTATTACACTATTATTTATGCGGTTCTACACTTCACATCGATTATTCAATATCATACTTCATCAATCAATACAACATAAATTCAAATGGTTTAAGAGTAATTAACTATTTCTACGTTCCAAATAACTAAACATTTAAGGGGTCATATTTTCACGTTTAACTAATCAAGTTCAACACATATGTTGATTCAAATTTTAACTACCCTACGTCAAATTCAATTGCATAATATTTATCACTTTATACATTACAATTTACATCCAATATAAACAACAAACAATAAATCAATTATCAATCAAACTGGATTATTATTGCATACATAACATATAACGGTGTCAGATGTCAAAGGTGAACTGATACATAAATAACAGTGCAATACATAACAGCAGTATATTTCAATTGTCGTTCCAATTGAAATCAAATTTAATAAATAAAAGAATATTAATCGTGAGTGATTGCTCACCTTTCGAGGCTAGAGACGATGAACGAGAATGAAAGCGAATTGCGGATCAAACACGAATTCTGAAGCAAAGATTGGCACGAATCGACAATCAAGGCTGATAAATAGAAATCGATAACGAGTCAGAACCAGATTGATGAAGATAGATAGTATAAGTGAACTTGTTAAAAATCAATATCCATTTAAAGCACATATATATAAATCAAAATAAATATTTTATTTTCAATACCTCATATATTCGACCAACACCAAAAGTTTTAAATTGACAAAATATCAACCCTATATATTAAATTTAAAACAACATTTATTATAAAATTAATATTTATAAAATCACTAAAATCCAAAATAGTATATAAACAAATTTGCAACATTAAATATAACAATCAACGCATATACTAACCTATATACAAACACGCACATAAACAAAACTTGCATAACACATATATATCCAGATTCCTTTTTTTTTAACTACCCTATCTATAGATATATACGGCTAATTTATATGCTTAGAAATCAACTCATGCATACTTTATGAATAACTAATAGAGTTTCAAATCAAAAACTTCACATAAATAAGATATTATCATAATACAAATATAGTATAGCTTATATACCTATATAAAATATAACCTGAGAATAAAATCGATCATAATGTAAAATATAAGAATATAAAACTATATATATGTATGCATATAGTTACAAAAATCTATTAACAGAGATGTAAGCAAGCAGTGTATACAACGCAACCACCTACTTATATATGCATTTATATATGAACAACCTAGTTTATACTTATAAATAACTATATACATATACAGTCTGACATACCTATTTCATAACAATACATACAAACTAATAAAATATAATATAGTATATATAAAATATTGCAACCGTTCTGTAAAAGAATTCTTATATTATGTCAAACACGCAACGTGTATATATATGCTAAAATTTTGAAGATTGTTGGTATGAAACGCATGCAACCTTTGTAGTAAACATCTGCACTTATTATATTTTCAAACCAATGCAACCATATGGCCAAATTACTATATATATATAGTACACACGTATACAGTGAAAGAAGGCACATAAAGCTTTGAACAAATATATGTACACCAATAGATAAAATCATAAAACAACATACCGCACGCATAAAAAAATATCTCTATATACCTATATGTGAAGAGGGAGAGATGATGTCAGAGGTGGCTGTCTTGGCGATTGGTGCAGCCGACACGAAAAGGGAGGAGGAGCATTGACTCGGAAGTCGTGGCCACGGCTAGGCTAGGCGGAGCGAGGTGCGGTGGGGTTTTTTTTTCATCAAGAAGTGCAGGAGGGAAGGAGCTTTTAGTACGGCAGAAGGTGGTGGTGGTCTCGGTCTCAAGGCGAAGGGGGTTGGAAGGTGTACGGAGTAGCCGCGGGATGGGGAAACCGTGTTTCTGGTGACCGAAGTGGTGAGATGAGGTGGAGACGTGTGTGTTGTAGTGGGAAGAGAAAGGAAGGTAAAGGTGGACGCATGCTTTTGGTCATGAACAGCAAAAAAAAGAAATAAAAGTGACAGAGTAGCAAGAATGAACAAGGGAAAGTAGTTTGGTTTCCTATTTATTTTTCTCTTCAAGTTTCAAGATGATAGAGGAAAAGTAGGAGATGAATGGGCAGGAGGTGAATGGTTTTTAATGCAAAGCTGTTAAATTTTTATCCGTTGCAAAGAAAGAGAAAATATTTATATCTATGGACTGTCGGTCGATTGAAGTTGAAATTATTGCCAAGAACACCAGAACCATCCTTCAGCATTGTTGAGGCTGCAAATAAAATCCAACTCCGTTTCTCTAAAAATAACCGAGTGAGAGATGTCGCCTACGCTGCGTTGACATCAACGGTCTGCTTCATCTGGCATGAATGAAAATCAAGGATATTCAGACATAAACGAACAGATAAAATAGAAAAAAAAAAGAAGATGATCGAGAAAGAGGCAACTTATTTAATAAATGGCAATGGAAGCAAGACTAGATTCACAACGCAGAACTTGGAAATACTGCAGTGGTGGGGGGTTGAGCTGAATAGTACAGGGCGATCTACGATGCCATCAGAATAGTAAAAGTAGGGTATCGTGAAGTTCAAGATAGAAAACAGATTAAGCAGTGAGATATAGATGCGACTGGGTCGGGTGTACGAAGTCATTGAGTAGTATGTCCACTTATTGGGGTTAAAATCAACTATACTATTTTCTATGGTCCTGTGAACCAGAATCTACATCGTTCATTTTAATTTTTGATGTTTAGTAGATGTTAAAAAAGTAAAAATGAACGTTTGGATTTTGAAGGGTTCATGAGACTGAAAAATAAGATCAGGTGATTTCAACCCTGCATATCGGTTATGCATCGATGAGTGTTTTCATGTATTTGTCATGTATTTAAACATTATAAGTTAATATATGAATATAATATGTATTTTTTTTTCTTACAAAGTACTCATTTAGATTGACGGGTTGTAAGGTTTGCTGGAGTATATTATTGAAGTATACGATTGATATTTGGCAATAAAGGTACTAATTTTCAAAATATATTATATTATATATTATATCCATATAGATTTGAATTTAAAAATCAATTGTTTTCTCTTCTTTGCTCACGGGTTTAAAAAAAATAATTTTGAAGTATTTAAATCATTTTATAATTGAAAATCCATCATTGTAGTACACACACGTATGTATGTATGTATGTATTCATAAATAAAATAAAACATCTATTCGTGGCTTATGTGATGCCTAAACACACCAATGTAGAATGGATTTTAAGGCCACTAATACATTAGAGAGGGATGAATGTTGTATATTTAACTATGTAAAAATTAACTCATGAATTTAAAGTTTATCTGAGTAACCAAAATACAAATAAAGGCAGATAATCATAGAATAAATATAAAGAAAAGTAAAAAAAAAAAAAAAAAAAAAAGTAGAGTAAATGCTTCTGGGAATTTTTACACCGATCAAATATCCAATCCTACGTCCAGTAAATTACTCCATTTATAGTATTTCCACAATTATTTCCTTGCTTTCCATGAGTGGCAAGAAAACTTTTACAACCTTGTAATTCAATGAGTGACAAGATACACATTTCCTCTTGACTTCCACAGGTGACAAGAACACCTTTCTTGTAACAACCTGGTGCTAAGAATCAAATAATTAAATTTAATAGTAGTATTTTAATTGATTAAAGATGAATTTTAAGAATTAATTAAGGAAATGATTAAATTAAATATATTAAAATTATAGAAAATAATTTGTAAAAATATATAGAGTGGCTTGAATACTTATGGAAAGCAAATACGATTTTTATTTGATTTAAAAATGTGCTAAGCTAAGTATATAAATTATTTGAAGTAGAGAAAGCAAGCATTAAGGCTTTACATTAACCTCCTTAACGCATTTTTAAGCATTATCGTACAGTTTGTATATAACACAACCAGTAGAACGTCGATAGAAAGGGATGCACCGCGATACGATAATACTAAACCAAACTCGCAGTTGTCTCGTATAAAGATAAAAATATGACAAGGCACGTGAGGCAATGCCTAAGGCAGTATGCTACCAGTTCAAGTCATTAGGCTGGTGGTAACGCATCGCGCAACGACCGCCCATCACGTCCACCCATTCCTTATCGAGTCAAAAAGAGGTTATCCCAATCAAGGTGCACCAATCGAAAACAACAACAACGGTAATAGTATGGACCGTGTCCATACGAAAATCGAAGAACTGGTGTCCATTAGGGGTAGCAAGCCTACTTGGCCTGGTTCAAGCCATACTGTTTTTGTCATTTCAAAATGACACAAGTATCAGGGATATAAATCATCATTCTTTTGTTCAAGTCCAGCAATGTACACCAAATCCAACCACTTCATTTTGGAGTCTCGTCTACGTACACAGTTGTTAAAGTGGTTCCAATATTGACAGAGAGTATGCCAATAATTGGTCTCGGTCTCTTTAACAACCCAACGTCATTTTACACACTGGTTGGTTCTTTTACATTTCAAAAAGATTCATACTTGATATCAAAATAGCATCCATTTCAAAATTATCATATTCACTTCGAAATCAATTTCATTTCAAAATCATTTTATCCCCTTCGAAATCAATTTCATTTCAAAATCATTTTTCCACTTTGAAATCAATTTCATTTCAAAATCATTTCGAATTTCCACTTAGGTTATAGCTTCATTTTAACCACATTCACGTTTCAATCGATGATTTAAATAAACAGTCCCAACTTTAACTTGCTTGCATTTTGAAAGTAGTTTGAATAATTTAAATAGTTTGGAATATAAATTAAAATAAACAAGTTCCGTTTTGACAGTTCGCGATTTCACGATCTGAAACTTTAAACAAACGTGTAGGATTCAATATAGGTTGGAATTCATTGAAACAAAAAATTTCTGGACCATTATAATCGTAGTTTTCATATGAAAGTGGAAAATCAAGATTTCATTTAATAAGACTCAAGTTATATCCAAATTAAATTTTCAGAACCATCACATTTTTGTAGTTCATAATTATATTGTTTTCGAACTATTAAAATGGTGAATAAATAGGGTTGGGATGTTTGTTTAATAAATTTAGATAAGAAAAATAATACTGAATTGGTATATATACTATTTTGGATATGAGAGTATTATATTAATTTGAACTTGAATCAAGAAATGTTTATTCACTTAAGTGAAAGTGGTAAGAAATAATTTAACCTTTAAGTTCAGATTATGAAACGAAACGATTTATAAAATAAATTGGATATGAAGTAAAAAGGTTATAAAACCAAGTTTGAAAATATTAACTTAAGTAAATTTGAGTTTAAGGATGTTTATAGACTTAAGTAATAAGTTATGAAATAGAAATCTAACTTTAGTTTAAGCTAAAAGAATAAATCTAAACTGAGAATTTGGGAACTCGAATTTGGGTGCTTTTGAAATTATTTTCTAAGATTTTGAAAATAATCTTAGTATTATTTAAAATATTTATGAGTAGAAGTTGTTTTCAAAAGGGATTTTAAAAGGAAGTAAGTCTTGTGCTCCTCTCATTTGTCGCTGGAAAAAAGCTTCGGTGATGGCAGTTGGAATCTTGACATTCATTTTTGAGTCTTAAAGTGAAAAAGGCCACTTAGTAGCTTTGCTATGCGTTTGATTCAATAAGCAGATTTTTTGTTAAATTTATAAATATTATTTGATATATATAAAAGAGATGAGTATATATATTATTTCAAAATGATTTGAAAAGAAACACGGTGTTGATTTCTTACATTCTCTGTAAATTAATAATTTTCACTTATTGAAATGGAATGAACTAATGAAATGATTTTTATAACTGGTGTATGAATGATTTGATATGAAATATGTATAACATAAAGTGAAAAAATTGAATTTGAATAAATTGAACTTGAATGAAATAAGAGGCCAATAAATTAGAAGCAAACCAATTGGATGGATATTA
The DNA here is from genome assembly GCA_030765085.1 of Allium cepa. Classification (NCBI taxonomy): domain Eukaryota; kingdom Viridiplantae; phylum Streptophyta; class Magnoliopsida; order Asparagales; family Amaryllidaceae; genus Allium; species Allium cepa. The sequence continues at coordinate 931,639,184 of CM060932.1, forward strand.
ATTATTGGATGGTTTCTTTTGTTGCAAATCATTGCTGTTACTATTTTTGATTACATGTTATTTTGTTGGGTATTAGTGCTTGTGCTTATGACTTGGATTTAGAATTCATGTTATATAGTTCTATTAAACTCATACATGTTTCTATATCTTTTTATAAACAACTAATATTCAAACTTGAGTTGAGATAGGTACATATGAAGACAGTTTGGATGTAAATGCGAATCGATAGGCTTTTGCTCGCTTTAAAATGAGCAAACTTGCTCGTATTAATACTAATAAGGTTCATACCTCGAATTACATACCGTACTTTTATATTTTTCCCTACGGGGTGCCTCATCATTGAGATGAGATGTATATCTGTGTTATATATTTATACTGTAAATTTTTACGATCGAGCCGTGCAAAGAAGACGCTGCCGAATTTTTTCGTAAATCTGGATGTTAGAAAAATTTTGAGACTTTAAAATTTTATAACTTATTTTAAATAAGCCGATATCAGAGCGGCATAACGGATATCCGCTCCCTAGGGGTGGCACGCGCGTCGAAGGATTTGGTCACGTGATGGGTTCGAACGAACGCGGCCTGTAAGTTGAACGTGTGATTTAGGGACAAGAGGAAGAAGGTTTATTTAAGTTTTAATTAATTGATTATTTTAGTTAATTAAATTGTAATTGTATCGTTATACTAATTAATTCATGACTTTCTCCTATGAAGTCGGATTCAAACGAAACAAGTCGCGTTGCGATCGTATCGATGAAAGCTATGACATGGAATTGGACTGGAATTTATTTGAACCAGAAAAAAATTCAGTTTCAAATAAAGGTGAGTGACTAAACCTGCTCGCGAATACTAAAATATTTCTAATGTTCGTTAAATTGAAATCTCGAAGTGATTTACCTCTATCGGCTATTGTTTGGTAAGTCAACTAACATTTAAATTGACATATGGTTTGAACTGATATGAATTTTGAATTAACAGTTAAATTGAAATTGAAATTAAGCTGCTATTTAAACTTTCCATTATTGATAACCAGTTAACTATTGTGCTATTTTGATTGATTTGGATGTTAATTTTGATGGATGACTATTGGTTGTTATTTTGGATGATTTAATGTTTATTCATTTTATATATATCTTGTTGGTGCCCTGTAAATTATTTGACGGCGTATAAACTGTTATTTGAATTATATTCAAATAAATTAAGAAATAGGTTGAAATGATATATACCTGTAACACTTTGATTTGGATTAAAATGATATATATCCATCCCTGAAATTAAAAATCGAAATAACTGATCACTTGGGCATATGATAGAAAATTATGTACGGATACTGGATTGGTAAAGTAAATGGTTTTAAATTCTTGAATTTGAATCTATTTAAATGATTTTGTTTTAAAGGAAAAAATTGAATTTATAAAGATGAATTAATTTCGAAATTGAGTTTTGAAATGTTAAATTTAAAATTAGTTAAAAGAAATTGTTTAAAGGATGCAATTTGAAATTTGAAGTCATAATTGAAATATGATTTGAATTATGAAAATTGATTTGCTTTAAAAGATTTGAAATTTATTCGAACTTTGGAATTAATCTAAGTAAAAGTGATTTAGATCTTTCAAATTTGGGATCGAAATTGAATTATTTTAAAGATTTTGACCTTAAATTGAACATTGAAGTTTAACTTGATTTTAACTGATTTGAATTGGTTAACTAAAGTTGGACTTGAAACTTATACAAATTAAAATGGTTTAAAATAAGAATTGAATTGAAATTAAACTATTGAATTTAATCGTTGAATCGAATTTGAAGTTAAAAATGAATGTTTCGAAATTGAAGTTAATTCGAGTTGAAATCGAAATTGAAGTTGATTTGAATTGAAATCGAAAGTGATTCGATTTAAATTAATTTAAGATCGAAGATGATTTGAAATGGAAGATTTGAAATTGGATCAGTATAATTGAAATTTGGACCTGAGTCCAGATTTATTGGAAATGGAAAGAAATAGTTTTAAATTTGAAACTATTTTCACTATAAACTATTTTACTATAAACTGTTTTAAAATTCATTTTTTTTATTTTCAAATTATTTAAATTTTCAAATCATTTAATATATAACCTATTTTAATATCTAAACTATTTTAACTATTCAAACTATTTTAACTATTCAAACTATTAAGATTTCAAATTCAATTTTAACGTAGTTTGAGAAAAAACCGCCGGCCTTCATAGCTAAATTCTGACGAACTCAAGTCGTTTCGCCTCTATCCAACCGTACACAACATAGATCTCATCGTGCTCTTCATCTTTGCTTTTGGAGTCATTCGATTTTGTTGAGTGGGTTGGAAGACATATAGGGGAGAAGGTTGAAGATTTTCGGCCATTGAAGTTTTAAAAGGAGCAACCTGAAGCTTTTAAGGTTTCGGACAAAAAATAAAGTTTTCAAGTCCTATATAGAAAATTTCATGGCACTATTCATCCTTGAAAATTTCGAACTCCAACAAACCGTTTCGTTTGGCGTTATATATGTTATACCCATATTCCAAACATAATGGAACTATATCGGGAGCCAATTCCTTCATATTCAGAAGATAACTTTTCAAAATCGAATTATATTAGTTAAGTTCTAAAAATAAATTCTACGCTTTTCAAGCTCGCACGATCAAACGTTAAGTCGATCGCTATGAAACTTGAAATCCTATAATAATTCACTATTACAGATCTGATGAAACTAGTTTCATCGAAATCCAAGATAGTGCTCAAAAAGACTATTTTACACGTTAATTAAAGTGGAAATTAGCCACAATTGCCTCTTTAGCATGTGCAATTAGTTTCTACGACACAACTGAAATAATTACTTTTAAGGACAAAATGCAAAATAATTAGTTTCTAAGGCCTAAAAACCCATGAAATTATGTCTTTGAAAGTAATTGGACTGTTGACGTTGTCCTTAAAAGTAATTATTCTGCTGACTTTGGCCTTAAAATTAATTCCTGTGGATGTGTGTCCTAGAAACTAATTGGACTGCAAAGTTTGACCTTCTAGTGAAATGCCCCTTAATTAAAGCAAGCTATTTTCCAAAATAAATTTGTTTGCTTTAAATTCAATTTTAAAAGTTAATAATCTTCATTCTTGTTAGAATAAAATTTAAATCAACTTTCGACATCATTTTCATTCATATTAAATTCAGGATTCAATTATTTAAATAATTTCCAATATTAAATTTATACAATTTAATTATCCAACAAAATCGCTATATTTGAAATACAAGTATTTAATTTATAAAATCTGCTTTTAAAACGAATTCAAATACTAAAAAAACTACTACACTCTTTATAAAATTATAATCATAGTCAAATAAGACGTACTTGTATATATTATTCAAATATCATTTTATAAACAAAAATGTTCGTTCTAATCTAATACCCAAATGTTTTTTTTCATTAAATATATAGATTACACTATGATGCACTTCTTTATTTAAAGTATTTCAATAATCCAATTTCAATGAATTCCAGCATTAGAATTTCAATAAATTGCAATATTAGATTTCAAATGAATTTTAGTTATCAAACAATTATTTTATTTTCATCTAAATAATTCAACATTTATTGTTCACTTTCAGCTATTGATTATAAACACATTCAATACATAGAATTTCATTCAATACTTGTTATTGCCTAAATCTTCAAAATTGGTTATTTCAAAATTTTATTCAATACTGCATAAAGAAAACACAAATTTTTATTTTTAACCATTTTTATTCAATAATCATATAAAATTAAATATTATTAAACGGTTAAAAATATGGGTCATTACACAAAGAAAATGAGATTAATAGTTCATTAAAACCCAATTAGCTCAAGTCTTGTTTAAGTTTCCAGACAATTCGGAAATCCAGACTATTCTCCCATGTTTACAAATATATCATCTCCCTTAAATTTTAGGTATCCAGTAGCTCGTATTCCACTTCCTTAAAACTATCTATAGCCCTAATCTCTTCATGAAAAATGAAAAATAAAATTGAAGGAAAATATATAAATTCCCAAATTAAAAATATGCATCTCAATATGGATCTGCACCACTAGGAGGATCGAAGTTAAAGTTTTTTGTAAAGTCTACTTTGAATGGAAAAACTACAGTTAAGGAAAAGAGGGGAATAAGAAAAAGGAAATGAAGAGTTAGTAGTTTTGCAAGTTCAAGTGGGTGATTCAACTTGCATACTATGTCTATTTTTGATTTATAAATATATGGAGTTTCGTTTATGTGCCTATATCAATTGTGGACATTGACTTGGAGAAATGGATGGAAAGAAAGTGTAGGAAGAACAAAGAAATTCGATCAAACAGATCGAGTAAGGGCTTCTAAGTCGCGATATCGGTCGACCGCCTATCGATCTACCGCTACCGGCTGACCGATAGTGCACTAGTGCACATGTATATTTAAAAAATGGAAAAATAAAAGTAAATATAATTAATTTATATATAATAAATAAAAATATAAAAAATCTTAGAAAATAATATTGTACTCAAATTATATCTTTATAGATTATATTAAATATATATGTAATGAGGAATTTAATATTAAAGGTTTAAACATTAGAATTGAAAAATAAAATGAATGTATTACTTGTTATATAAATATTTTAACAGTATTATTATTAGAACATTACAATTTATTTTAGAAGTTTTATTACATTCTTGTAGCATCATCTCCTTTCTAATTATATTTAAATGTTTTGATTGTTTATATTTCTATGTAATGTGGAATCTTAATAAATGGAGTTATAGTACCATCTGTTATAGGAATTTCAATAATATTTCTCCAATTATTCTATAGACTCATTATATAGGATAATATTGTAGAGATTTTTGATTGTGAGGAATTTGAGTAAACAGATTAGTAATACCATTTGGTATATGATATTTGGCGATACTTCTCTAATTACCTCTGTAACTCACACTATAGAATACTATGGAGATTGAGTGTAGTTTATAAGCAGTAAATAAACTATTGAGTATCATGCAATGGTATAGAACGTTGTTGTGATTTATTCGGTCATTCATTGTAAGTAGATATCACTCATGTGACAAGTACAGGGATACTGGGATATGCTTACTTAAGGTGATGCTCATGGATTTGAGTTAGGTGGATACCTATATTTATAGATACAATGTGTTTGTATATCATGATATGCTCATGGTTATTGGTGTTGGAGTGAACTAGATATCTAATATCCATCCTAGTGGGATGATCGTGGGATCATGCCCAAGTCATATGACACGCTATAGTATCCACGATAGGGTGGTTAACCCTGAACCCCTTGTGTCACCTAGGCCAGTAGTCTACTACCACAGGAGCCAAGGTCGGGTTGTGATTGGGAGTCCTTGCATTAACGAGCACACTGGTGGATATTTTCACGATTTCATGGAGGTAATTAAAGATTGTAGGAGTGGATCCGGGTGGTTAACATGTGTGCTCTTGGAGTAAGAAGATGGCCATTAGTCTCCCTTATGGTTCAAGCAGAGTGATAGATTGACATATACTATCAATACGCCTTACTTAGTATGGATATGGGTGGACAAACCACATGTTGAGATATGACTCTACTTGAGACTTCGTGTCTGTCGTACAATCAAAGCCCATCCTTGTTTATTATTATGTGTTATTTATTTATAGGGAAATGTGATTTTACTTAGGATAGGTCTCCAGAATATAGTCGATCCTTCTATCTTGTATTGTATAGGATCTTAATGATAGATGGCCTATTTTATGTTGATTGATGACGGTATTTTATTATTTGAGAATGAGGGCTATACTTGGGCATTACTATATGCTCGCCTGACTATACTTGATCATATCTTAAGTATCGATGATTTCTGGATTTTGGATGATGACTCTGATATGGATTATTCACTCATTTGACATTGATTATATGATTCCTTATTTGATATGGTTTTATATGGGTGAAGATATCTTTGTGCATGGCTTTATGATAGTTTCCATTTTGATATATTTTCATGGTTTATGATATCATTACTACACCATGCATAAACTTATATATATATATATATTCCTTCAATGTATATATATATATACACACACACACACACACCTTTGCATTTAGACATAGTATGACCCATGTGTTATTTACGTAATACTCGAGTCAATCTAAGACATTTGAGGTTCAAAGGCAAAGAAATCAGCTTATCTTTTCTAGGCATAGAGGAGGCTAGTATCTGGTATCTGTATGTCATCTTGTATTATATAGTCTCACATATGTATATCCTTGTGTTATATATTGGACATACCTTGTATATTTTATATTATATCCAGTTGCTGCTATACTGACCTTATTTCTCTATCATTTATTGAATACTGTGTATTGTTCTATCTTGGAAGCATACATGTTTATTACTTTTTGCCATTATTGTGCATGTATTAGTAAGTTATTTATTTGATTTTGAAATATGTACTGATGTTTTCCCAAGGGAATATTCACGTTCGTACCTCGTATAGCCTCATTCTTCGTATTATTCGATAGTGTTACCTAGTGATACTCTTGGATAGTATCGGTATAGAGGTGGGGTGTTACATTTCTCTTTATAATTAAACAACAGTAGAATATGGCAAGCAGTTATAGCTTCAAAATGGATTATTGAAGTTTCGGTACAATGATCTTATAGACCTCCAATAGCAATATATCTTTGGAATCAATGAGGAATAGGATCAGATCATAGAGAGAATGATTAAGAATTCAAGTGTAAACTCTTTGATCCCGTGTGGTCTGCAAATCCATGAATAATAGAAGAAAAGGGTATGAATTTGCAAAGAGAATGGTAGTATATTAAGGAAACTTTCTCACAAAATTATAGAAATGAAAGAGCAAGAGAATAGTGGAGAATTTTTGTCAAAAGGTTTTTTTCTAGACCTTTCAAATTGAGGGTGAAAGGATGCATCCAACGGTGAAGAGATAATATGAAAATCCTTCGGTTAAAATTTAATTTCAAAATAACTGCCTGTACGTCGACACATCCGTGAAGAGTATGCCGATATACTCTGGTAAGTTTTGGTGTTCTTTTTCAAAATTCAGTTTTGATTCCATGGTTTTAAAACTCATATTGTATATTTATAAGACGATGCTATAGATTAAAACAGAGCTAAACGAAAGAGAAGTATCAAGGATGTTTTTTGTGGGGCCTTCAACATTTTTAGGACTCAAACAGACTTGTTGAACAATTCAAATATCTTATTGTTGAAGTTTTTGTGTTTCATTCACCTTGAGTTATAATTTTCTCTTTCATACACATACAAAAATTTATAACTCATTTGCTTGTAAAAAATTTTGGTTTATATTTGTAAAATGTTTCTGTAATATGTATGAAAATATTGAACAACTTGGATAAACATTAATAGTAATATGTACATGGTTGTTATTATCAAAATCAGTACTTAGGGTATTAACAATCACCCTTTTTGTCATAAAAAGAGGAAAATATTGGCTCATTCAAGAATGATTAAACAATATGTATAGTGTTTGCATAATGATTTCAATATGAATATGTATAAGAAACAAGTATTAGGGAAATCAAAATCAATGTAGAGTGTAAAAATGAGATGCATATTAAAATGCTACACATTATAAAATTATATGCATATTTATTAAAACATTAAATATTACAACACATATAATATTACAACATAAACACAATACAACACTAAAATGTTAACATAAACATAATATAGCACCTAATGATGACGACACGTTTTTACTATGGGTCAATAGCATGTGACACAATGAGGGTAGAATGCATAAAAGTTTCCTATACGTTCAATGATTTAACCTTGTGCATCAAAAATTACTTTGTCGACCCAATTAAAATTTCCCCTGTTATTTATTTTTATTTCTTCTTCCTCTTCCTCTTCCTCTTCCTCTTCTTATTCTTCCTCCTCCTCATCATCCCCCAAATTCATAGGGTAACAATAACCAAATTGGGTTCTGGATCAATTCTGCTATGATTACCAGACGTGCTTGGTTATTTAAGAGACGATTCTAAAGGTTCCCAATCATTCCCCTTTCTTTCTTGTTTGTTTTTAACCTAATATGGAGTTCTATTTCAGTAAGCATATTCATTTAAATTTTGACAATAGGTTCGAACATGAAAACCATAAACGAAGATTGCAGAGAAGAGGATTCATCCCTAGGTCCTTTTGAGTTACTTAGATCCATTATAGATTAAGTTTGTGGAGTTTTACTAGATAATAAGAATAATTGTGTATCAAAACATGAAATGAGTCAGTTACCAATTAGGAATTTAAATTTAAAAATAGACGAGAAATTCAGGTTTTGAAATCCCACTGATATGTGACATATTGATGAAGTATATGTCAACGTATACTGGTTTTTTGTAGAAAAAAGAGCGATCGTCTTTAAGAGGAGAGTACTCATATAATTTATTCTACACTTTAAAAGGAGCTACAATCAAGCCTATTAGGCAGTAAAAACGCCTTACCTAGTATAAAACCCCTTACGGGCCTTACCTAGTAAAAGAAAAGGAAAAGCCCATCCCCGGTCTACTAACTAAAGTCCATGATGAGATACGAATAGGAAAATTGGAAAACTAAACATATAATATACAAGAGGAGATGTTCATTTCAAACACCAAAAAAACCATTAAAGATGTAAGTCCAATAACACTTTGTCATCCATGGAATTCCAAATAACATCACAACTATATACAGTGAGCCAACAATAGGTGGATAATAATAACAATTCAACATCAACAAACCATACCCCGGTAATGCCTTAGCATAAGCAATCCCATTGAGAGAAACATCCAAACTGAAAGAACCAAAAACGACATGCAACCTTCACGCACGCACGCAAAAGTTTATATACATATATGTGTGGGGAAAAAATAATCAAGTTGTAAAACTAAATTAATTTTCAATTAAAGGTATAACGTTCAAAGAACATTAAAAGTGTCAACTAGACTTTTTCTTAAGGCCATATGTTCCTTCATTTGTTAAAGGCAATTACCGCCTTCAAGATATTTATGCAACCTTTTACTTTGGTCAGATATTCCTTAAGTGAACACTTTTAACCAATTTATAGCCACCGTTTTTAATCCAGTTATAACGAAAAAGCGCAGTGGCATAAATCAGGTTGTCAATAGACATAATAACTTTATTGAACATTTTTTAGTTTCTTCCAAACCGTAAATATCGACAAGCAATAGTGAAGATAATATTAAGTAAAATTCCATAACTTTTTGCATATTGTAGTCTATAGTTATTCCAGAAGTATTCATAGTTAATATTAGTATTGATCATGTTAAAGTCAAAGGTATTAACCATGTTTACAAATATAATGTTAGTTAAGGAACAATTGTAATATAGGTGAGTTACATTTTCTGATCCTAAATTGCGGAGAAACATTTTTTACCTATAAGCAAATTCATTTTCTTTAGAAACTCGATCGTGTTTAATTTCTTATATAATATCAACCACATTTGCCGTGTTGTTTTGGGTGGAGCATCCGCTTTCCAAATAAATTTGAAAATGTTTGGTTTGGTTCTTGAGAAATTTTAGAATTTATAAGTCGATTTTGAGGAATAAATTTTGTGTTATCCCAACACCAAATCTTGTTCTTTCATTGTCTAAGTTATAATACTTTATATTAGCATAAGATAAAATGAACTAGTTAAGTAAATACCTTCAATAGTACGATTGAAATTAAAGTTACGTAGAAATTCATTTGAGATATAAAACCCTTTGAAATTAAAAGATTTTTAGAATCATAGTTGTCAAAAAGCTCTTTATACTCAACTAGAAGGGTATTATGAAAATCCGATTATGATAACAAAAATGTTGTTTTATAACCTAAATGAAATATATTATTAACCCCAAGATTAATGAAATCTAAGTTTGTAAAGATGGATTTCCAAAAGCAAGACATATCATTAGAATTTGAAGTGATATGCGACGGTTATAAGTTCGACCATTGATTTGAAATTATTTCTTTTGGAATAAGGTTTACATTACCATTATTAAATTTTAAAGATCTTTTTCCCTAATAAAGACAAGTAGTGGTTATGAAGATTTATTATTCCTATGCCCCCATCATCTTTAGATATGCAAACCATTTTCCAAGTAACAAAATAATTAATACTACTACATGAATTGTGCCCACTCCAAATGAAGTATCTTCTAATTTTATCTAGTTTATCAATTACCCAATTTGGAAAGATGTGAAGGACATCCAATGAATTGGTAGGCCAATAAAATAGAATTAATTTGGATGATTCTACCAGCTCCAGATAAAGATCTACAATTCCAATTTGACAGTTTTTTATATTAATTTTTCTATTATTATTTTCCACTCTTCCTTTTTAGCTAGTCTAATAAAAAATCCTAAGTAGTTTATTAGGAATTTTATCGTTACAATTAAGAGTATTAGGAACTAGATTCTTGACATTATCTACGTAGTTTAGGACTAAAATAGAACTCTTGTCAAAATTATCTCAAGACTCGAAAGCTTTTCAAAGCTATATAAAATAAACTTAAGAGCTGAAAGTAAAGAGCACGATATCTTCTAAAATCGGAGAATTGAAAGAGCATTGCTAGTAATTGAAAGTTTGTCTAAGCATCTAGTAATATGAATAGTATAAAATAATTATATAAGGAAGCTAAATAAAAATTAGTGAATAAAATACTACACTGGTAATTTTTGTATCAGTCCATTACTTCACATCTTATGTCCAGTCTTCGATTCCTTTTGGAGTTTCACTAAACAACCCTCACTTTACCCAAAGGAACAAGTTTCTACAAGACTTCTTTAACAACTGAATGGGACTATAACACCTTGCCTGAAGATCTCCAAAAGAACTTCATAAAATAAGATGAAACTCGTTTTGACTTGTTATGTTCTTTGATAACAGTGATAAGTCACTTTTTGTACACCCTTCCTATAATCTTCTTTGATGATTATGATTTGAACATGTGTTTTTTATAAATGAAAGATTGTTTTGAATGCTTTTGATATCATAAAAAAAAGTATTTAAAGCAAAGATAGCTTAGGTGAGATCAAAAGTTCAAAAATAATGTTATTTATACTGTCTAAAGGGTTCTATTTAACATGAAATAGCCATTAGAAAAATGCAACTATTTGTAGAAGAAGATAACCTTTCAAAATAAATTTATATCTAAAATAGAGAAATAGTCATTATAGGAATTTAGACGTATGAAATACTACAATCTTTATATAGAAAAGAAATAGTTCAAAAATACCCACATTTATACATTTGGAAAGTTTATTCAGACGTCTAAATTCTCAGTTAGACGTCTAGATAATTCCTTCACTTTTCTAAATGCATGTGTTTTTTAAAAAATATTTAGAAAGTAGGTTTTTAGTCATCTAGAAACAACACTCTTTATTTGGACATCTGAATATTTGTTTTAGATGTCTATTTCCAAAAGAGTTTTAAAAAGAAAGAATATAGTGTAAAACGTTAATTCAGATGTCCGGATTACTAGCTTAAATGTTTAACTCTCTATAGAAACTAAATAAACTTTAAAAAAATCCAAGTAAAAAATTTTAAAAATAATTTTATAAAAAGAATTATGTATGCGTGTCATCATCAAAGAGATTGTACAATTTATAACATTTCTAAGCCTTACAATACACGACAACTTCTAATTTTTATCTTCAATCGTTGACTGCTTCTCTATAGTCATCAAGTAGTTTGCCTTAGTTTTCAAGGATAATATTTCATGAAAATTCGATTTGTAAAAATATATTAAAACGTATAGTTTTCTGTTCAACTTAAAAAATAGCATTTAACATTCTCTCCTTTTTTTTGATGATGACAACTATAAATTTATAAAAGGTGATAAATGTATATATAATTTTATTTTACTCTCCCTACTGATATGCTGGGATGTTCTCCCCTTTGTCGTCAATAAAATGTAACATAAGAGAGAGAAATCAAAGTATGGGAGACTAAAAATGACAGATATCATACAGATGCATATTATGTCACAAAAGTCACATAGAATTTACCATAATCACATATCATTATTATAGTTAATTTTCATATTTAAAGATAAATATTATTTTTCCAATACCTTCAAAAATTAACCTTTTATTTTGGTAAAATATATTGCATTTGTCTTTTTAAAAAGAAATTATAAAATCTTGATCACATATTTGGCTTATACTTAATAAATTATGTTTTAATTTTTCACTAGTAGGACATTAGTAAAAAGATGAGAGTTAGATATGCCATCATTGCAAACACCATCTTTGGCAATCACATATTCTTTAGAGTTGTCTCCAAAGGTGACGGTGCTTACATTCATTTAAATAATATTTTTGAGCATTTGTTGGTTTCTCATCATGTGCTTTGAGCAACCACTATCAAGTATCCATATCCCTTTATTATTGTCGGATACCTATAAAAAATAATAATTTGAATTGGTGCCCATTTTATACGGCGAGGCCCTAAAAGTAACATCTTAGGAAACCATACCCAAAAGGGTTTGGTAATCTTTAAAAATAAATTATCATTATCATGAACATTGGACATAAATGTTTTTATGTACTTATCTCTAATAAACGATTGTTAGTTTTGGAAACCAATTTTTGTAGTTTTTCTATCATTTATCATGTATTTTGTTTTATTAACATTATTACCCTTTTCTAAATTAGTACAAAAGGAAGTATAGTGCTTAGGCTAATTTTCATTTTATCAAAAATCCTAAATCCTAATTTCCTTTTATTATATGAGGATTTTGAAACTGCGATTGTGATAACCCGGATTTTCGGACATCAGAAGTTGGATAATTATCTGATTTTAATTATTGGAAACACTGATATATAGGTTAAATAAATAAAATTTTGATAATTAAAAATGTCTATAAATGGATATAAAACTATAATGGATATTTGATCATAATATCTGAAAATGATGAATTTTATAATGAATTAATAAACCCTATAAATAGATATATGTAAACTTTACAATGTTGAAAACTTTAAGTGTATACATGTATAAGTATATAAGTGTGTGTATATACATAATATTTATATATATATATATTATGATTTGGGAGTTTTATTTTTAAATTAAAAATATCAATATGAAAACTAGGTTTAATAAAAAGCTTTAATACATATATATTAAATAACTTAGAGATAAAACATAAAGAAAGCATATAATATATATATATATATATATATATATATATACAAAACTAAATAGTGAATTTAATATAAAACATTTAGACCATATGTTAATATAATACTTAAATTAATTAAATACATTATAATATGCAAAATTACAAGTGTAAACAAGTTAAAATACATTTAAAACAAATAGAAGAGAAATACAACAAGAGCTTAACAAATGTTAACAATAATTACATGCAACAATAACGAGTGTCACAATCTTTCCATTTTCTTTCATTTTTAAATAATAAATCAAAATTTTATATATCCTTCCCACTCTCTTCTCATTTCTTTTTTTTCTATCTTCATTTTTCAAAAACTTCAAGAAATGAAACCTGTGAGAGAATAAACAAAACCAAAAACTTATTCAAATAGCATATTCAACCAAATCAAGCAAAGATCATCAAGCAATCAAAGCAACAACCTTTCAACTATTACAAATCTAAAGCAAATTCATGTCAGTTTCTTTTAAAAGCAAACAATGATCAAAAATGAAAGCAAAGAAGGATCAAAGAGCAAGCAAAACAACTCAATAGAGATGTGGTTCAAAAGCTGTGCCTCTATTTCCAAAATCTGTGAGTAAACATTACATTCTACCCAACTTATCTTTGTTTTATCTTGATGCTTGTAATAAGGTTTTGAGTAATGTTGTAGGTATGATACTATGGATAGATTTAAACTCTTGCATGTATATACTTTTTTTTATTAATTATTAGTGAATGTCTGAGCTTAGGTATAAAATCTGTTTTGTTGTGTAATAGGCTTCAGGATTTATGACATAAATTCATATCTCTTCATATAAATGATTTTAGATTTTGATCCTTTAAGATAAATTGTTAGAAATAACTAGATTAGATTTTAAAAAAATATTTTTAAGATTAATTTGATAAGTAAAGTTTCAGAAAATCAAGAAAACTCAGTGAAGTTTATTTCTAGACAAAATAATCAAGTATTAAAATTTCTGGTTTTGATTGCATGACTGGATTCGAACATTGAAACCATGATTTTTGGTATGAATTTCGTGATTTTTAAATTTTTGGTTGTCGAGTTAGAGCGATGACCGAAAATTAAGTTTTAGTTGATCTCTGGCAACTGGAGGTTTTGGGAAGATCGAGTTTCAGACAGGAGGTAGCTCGTGGATCAGTGGTGGCGGGAAAAATACAAGATGAATTTTCTGATCATTGTGGTTGGAGGGCGACGGGGATTTTGGGTTAATTGCTTGTTTTCGATCAACGTTTAATCAAAGTAATTTCGTGGTCAGGGGGAAATCGGAGGAGTTCGCGAGTGGGGGAATGAGAGGGTAGGCATGTGACGAAGTTTCGGTCGTGATCGTGAAATTGCTGGTGAACGTGGGTGGAGGAAAGAGTGGTATTTAGACGATCGTTTGTGTTCCTGTTTTGGTCAAAAGCTCGATTCTGATTTATGGCTCAATCGGGGAAATCGGGTGGTTGAAGAATTCGAGAAGGTCGTTGGCAACCTGAGTATGTCGACGAAGTCGATCGTAAGGCCGACGATGACGTGTGCACGTGCACGTATATCTTCTCGTGCCTAGGTCCTGATTTGAGGAGAGAAGGAGAAGAAGAAGGCTTCGGGAAAAATAAGGATGGGATCAGAGTTGTACTCGGGGTTTTAGTGTAAAGAAGATGATGTGATTGCTCGAGTTTTTATTTGTTTGGCCCAGGTTTTTATATAGATGTTGTAACCAGTTTTAAGACTTGAAATTATATATTAAGCTCCAAGCAATTCTACTTAGCTAGGTTTTTAAAATATACTTGAGTGATTAAGTTTGAAAATATTTTGAAATAAATAAGGTTGCAAAGAAATATGAACCAAGTTTCAAGTGTTCAGAGATTTGATTTTATAAGTTTAATTTTTTTGGTTTTGAATAATTATATTAGAATGATTATTCAAAGCATTCTTAAGTGTTTCAAAAAGAATTTGATGATTTGATGATGTGATTAAGTATGCGACTAAGATAGAAGGTTTATCTTAAGCAAATTAAGGCCTCGAGAAATTAAGAGATAATAACTAAGTAATTAATTAAGATAAATGGTTTATCTTGAATTAATGAAGTAAATAAAAGGGAAATTAATTAATTACCGATTAAAGATTAATTAATTAAGGGTAATAAATCAAATTGAGATTAATTAATTGGAAGCTAGGGATTAATTAATGTTAGTAATTAGAGATTAATTACTTAAAGGATAATTACTTAATGTAAGTAATTAAGGAATTAATTGGTTGAGTGTTAATTAATTTTAATTAAGTATTAAAGGATATTTAATTAATAATTGAAAGTTAATTAATTAAGGATAATTAACCAAATGGATAATTACTAAATGAATTAATTATGGATAATTAATTTAGATAGATAATTAAAGAATGATTAATTAATGATTATAATTAATTGATGTTAAGTAAGCAGGATTAAGATAATCCGAGAGATTAAGTTTAGTAATTAATTCAATTGAAGATTGATTAAGAATTAAGAATTAATCAAATTTCTTATGGATGATTGAATTGCATTAAGAGTTTAGATTAATATTTAGACTGGTAGTTGTGATGAACTGTGATTATGGTAGGTTTGGGTTAGACAGTGATAATGTGATTTTATCTATGTGAGATAAATTGTTTTATGGATCGATATCCTGAATATAAATAGTATTGTTTAAACTTGACAACTAGGATTAGAAATGATATTGAGATTGAAGAGACCGGAGTCAGGTATCAGCAATACCCGAATCAACTTCGATTTGTAATTTGAATTCCTTATGTGAAATCAATAAGCTGGAATGGAATGATTTAAGTAAATTGGATCATTTAATCTAAGTTTTGGGTACTTAGAAATTGATGTGTAAAGTAAGTGATGTCTTTAACAAATAGTGAATTTGTAAATTGATGAGAGTTACCTGGGTTTTATATAAGTTTTATGCTTTTGTATTCCATGTTGGATGGGTTTACTCACGTTGGTTTCCGCCTGACCCGGGTGTTACTATGATGTAATGCCCGGGTCAGTTCGAGTATTACAGATTTTTAGGTAAGGATGTTCTGGAGCTCAGGAGGCGAGCTGGACGGTAGGAACGTGTGGAGTATATCCGCTATGATATATTCTTGTATATCCGGGACAAGTTATTTTAACTGTCCAGTGATTGTGTAATGTTGTAACTCTGATGTATTAAAAACGTAAATCTACTGATACAGCTTTCTTTCTATAACTGCTATTTTATTTGATATTATATTTTGATCCGCTACGAATGTGAGAATCTATGTTTTGTTTCTGTTATTCTTCTATGTCTTTTCTTCTTTTTCTAACTATCAGGAATTTTCGGGATCGAAAAAATCGAGTCGTTACATTTGGTATCAGAGCTAGGTTAAGCGAGAACCTTGGCCCTGGTGGGATTACTCATTAAGGATACGGTAAGTGGAACCCAAGAATGAGTTGAGTGTATATATACGAGAGCGTACTTGTTATTTCTTATATAAAGATTTTAATTGGTTTTAAAAATAATGATTTTTATATAAGATTATATTTTGATATATAAAGCAATATTTCTTTCTAATAAATATTGAGGTAATTGGTTGTTTAATAATTCGAATTAAATAAAATAATTATGTGGTAATAGTAATACAGCCAAACTGAAAATTTAATGAAAATAAGTTTGAAATAGATTCAAACTGGAATTAAAACCTTGAATTTGAAGAAGAGTTTCAGAATAAGATAATAATGAATTGGTTTTCAGATATGATAATCTTGGTTATTATCATAAATGATTGTTGCGTTTAATAATAAAATGTGTTTTAATGAGTAAGCAAATGAAAAGTTTTAGGGAAGTAAAACATCTAGGAAAGTATGACTTGTTAATTGGAATTAAAGGTGATCTGAATTTAAAGTTTTAAATCTGGATCTAGAGTTTGAAAATTATTTCAAAGTGATAAAGAAATAATAAAAATAATAATGTTATTTAATGTATTTGAATGAAGGGTCCTGTTTCAAACAAGAGTTGTTTGAAAATTCAAAGGAATTTGTTTTGAATTAAAAACCAAAGGTGGTTAAAAATTAAGTAACTTGGTGTATAAAGGGAATAAATTTGAAATAAACTCTAAGGTTGAGTTTTGAACTTTCCTTGAGATGTGATGTGAAACCCAAAGTGAAGTAAGTTTTTAAACTTAAGCGGGAAGATTGCTAATCTGAAGTTTAAAATCTGAATGGGAATTCAAATTGGGTAAAGTTGTCTGGATTAAATTAAAGTGAAATTAATTTTGGGAAAATTAAATAAATTTAGAACAGGCAACCTGAATTGGAAATTTCAAAATGAGGTTGAGATTTAACTTGGGAAGTTAAATGGTAAATCTGAATTGGGAGTTTGTGTGATCTCAAAATGGATTTGAGATTTGAAATGGATGGATGTTTTAAAATGATTTGGATAATATTATTCTATTGTTATTAATAATCTTTAAACTGTGAATTGGATTTGTTTAAATGAATGAAGAAATGAAGCGCGGTAATATATCCATTATTGAGATAAAAGGGAAATTAAAATTTAATTTGAAAATAAGGATATGAAATTACTTTGAACTGAAGATTTGAATGTTAAGAATTGAATTTGGAAATTAAAATTGTTTAAGAACTGGTTTCAAAACTAGAAGATAAAATTAGGTAATAAATTGAATTTTAAAGATAAAATTGTTTTGAGCTCTTATTTGAACTTTGATATAAGTTAAGTAAAGATAATTTAAAATGGAATTTTGAGAACTGGACTCAGAATTAAATTGTTTAAAGATTTTGATTCTTGATTTAAAAATAAAGGTTAATTTGATTTAAAGGGTTAAATCAACATTTGAAATTTAACTCGAATTTATATAATTCGATATGGTTAAAAATTGAGATTTAAATTGCATTAGTTCAAATTGAATTTAGTTTGAATTAATTAGTATTGAAGATGGATAAGTATAAAATTCAACTGGAAAATTTGAATTGGATTGATTTGAAATGAAATTGAAGATGAATGAGTTCAAATTGGAAAGGGGAATTAGGATTAATTTAAACTAGAAATTGATATGATTTGAAATTGAAGTGGGTTCAATTTGAAATTAGTCCAAATTGATTTGAATAATTTGGAATTGTAATTAAAATTAAATAGGTTTAAAATTCAAATGGAATTTGATTTGAATTTGGAAAGAAAATTGAGGTTAATTCAACTTGAATTGGGATTAAATCAATTTCAATGGAAATTGAAGTTATTTAAATTGGAATTGAGTCAATTTAGATGGAAGTGAAAATTTAAGTTGAATTGATGGGATTGGAGATTGGGAATTGAACAGTTTGACTCTGTACTATTTTCAAAATAAATTGTTTTAATATAAATCTATTTTTCCAAGCTACTTGCTATACAATCTTTCTTTTTAAAGCCAAACTATCTTATGCTTATTTTACAATTATTTTTGGAACTACTTAACTATTTTACAACTATTTTGCAATTATTTAAAATTTCTATAATTATTTGACTATTTTCCAACTATTTTACAATTACTTAACTATTTTACAGATATTTTACAAACTAATAACATTTTTCAACTACCTATCTATTTTCAAATTTTCCAGGCTATTTTCTAAGTTTAAGCTGAAGAGAGCTCAAACTATTTGTGATTAAATATCCATTTGGGATAACAATTGAGGTGATAATCCAAATGAGGATTTGAGAAATTGTGAGTAAGTGAATGAAAATCAAAGTGAAGGTGAATAAAAAGAGAATCGATTTGGATAATAACCAATAAAGATAAATACGTAAGATGTACATATACTATTCTATTCGCATAGTGATTTAATCCAGATTCAAGCATAGAATTTCGAGATAGTTATATCGATCCGAGTTGGGATTTTTCACTCGATTTTCGACGGCGAACCTGGATATGGATTGTTGATTGGTTCTGGATATTCTCTATCATAGTTATGGCTATGCAAGGAGAATGACGGTTTCTGATCAAGAAACCAGATCTGAGTTCGCACTAGAAAATCGGGTGGACGATACTAGTTCAAAAGTGAAATTGTGTGATCAAGTGAGCGATCAGATTGATATAGCGTACAGATGATATGTGTACATCTTACGAGTTTGAATAAAATTGATATTGAAAATTTGTGGATAAGAACTGTAAAGGGTTTTTGAAATAAAAAGTATATTTTGTGAAATATATGATGAAATAAAGTGGAAATTGTATATTCTATAATAGAAATCTACTTTATATAAGTAAGTTATAGGGCTAATAACTTTATAAGAGCAATCAAACTTGAATATTTAATTTGGAATAAACAAAGTGATATATCTTTGTTATATAAGACAAATTTTCCCTTGTTGAATCTATAGCTAGAAGAAAAGGATTTCGAAAGAATTTGAAGTATAAAAAGGTAATTTATACAAGTTAAAGCGATTCAAAGATTTTTAAAGTTATATACATACATACATACATACATATATATATATATAAAGGTTCTTATGAAGATGATTTTGGAAAAAGGTTTTTGGAACCTTTGGAATTGAAAAGGCTTTTTATTTTTGGGGAAAATCAATTTTGGAAATTTGGAAAGCCTAGTTTGAGAATTATCTATTTTGGGATAATCAATTTTGAGAAAGAGAATTTATGCGAGATTCATACTAAGTGTATGATTTGAAAGATACTATATGTGTATAGTGTAAAGTGTTTTGAGAATGGCTTTGGGGAAAAAGGCGCTCCCTTGAAATGAACTTTTTAGGAGTACCATAGGTCGGTACTGCCTTGAGCCCCAAGAGGGGTTCTAAAGTAGATCCGAGGAATTCTGGACAAACTGAAGTTCCTGAGGATTATAGAGTAGCGAAAGTTAAGGGCGCTGATGCCTACAGGGGCATTTGGGTTATGCTGTGATGACAGTGTAACTCGATGCCACTGCGATCTGCTGTGGACCATAGCGAAAGTCATGTGTGCTGTTGAGAGCCAACAATCTACGTTGGATTTTACATCTGTAGACTGCGACCTATGGTGACATAGCGAAAGTCGGGAAGCCGTAAGAGCCTAAGGCTGCATTGGGATTTGACTGATGTAGTCTGCGACCTATGTGGGAGTGGTGAAGTTTCATTTGCAAGAGAAAATCGAGGGCGCTAATGCCTACAGTTATATGGACTTTTGTTGTGATGGCAACGTGACCCAGGATGTAACTGCGATATGTGGCTGGTTCCATGGCGTAATCGAGGGGCGCGGAGTGCCTATAGTTACCTGGACTTTTGCTGTGATGGCAACGTAACCCAGGATGTAACTGCGACCATGGACGGGGGTGATGATTTTCAGAGCATTCTCACCAAAGATATTTCCTCTATTTCAAAATGTTTTCTATATTTTCAATAAAATTATTTTCAAGTATTTTCACTAGGTGTTGGAAACGGGTTTGCTAAGTATTATAGATTTTCAATCCTATGTCTGATCAACATATGACCGAATTTATATGAGAATAAGGATGGACTGGTTGAGGCATCGAGTTATAAAAAAGTATTTTTATAAAACTATTTTTGGTAATACTATGTAGATTTTAAAGGTTTTTTAAAAAAATTCTTAAATAAAGAGTTTTTAGTTAAGATGTTCAAAGAAGTAATTTATATAATAATAAGTATTTTAATAAATTCTAGCTTCATTCCTATTCGAGGGCGAAAAGATTCTAAGGGGGGAGGAATGTGATAACCCAGATTTTTGGACATCAGAAGTTGGATAATTTTCTGATGTTAATTATTGGAAACACTGATATATAGGTTAAACAATTAAAATTTTGATAATTAAAAATGTCTATAAATGGATTTGAAACTATAATGGATATCTGATTATAATATCTGAAAATGATGAATTGTATAACGAATTAATAAACCCTATAAATAGATATATGTAAACTTTACAGTGTTGAAAACTTTAAGTGTATACATATATAAGTATATAAGTGTGTGTATATACATAATATATATATATATATATCGTGATTTGGGAGTTTTATTTTGAAATTAAAAATATAAATATGAAAACAAGGTTTAATAAAAAGCTTTGATACATATATATTAAATAACTTAGAGATAAAACATAAAGAAAGCACATAATATATATATATATATATATATATATATATATATATATATATATATATATACACACACACACAAAACTAAATACTGAATTTAATACAAAACATTTAAACCTATTTAATATAATACTTAAATTAATTAAATACATTATAATATGCAAAATTACAAGTGTAAACAAGTTAAAGTACATTTAAAACAAACATAAGAGAAATACAACAAGAGCTTAACAAATGTTAACAATATTTACATGCAACAATAACAAGTGTCACAATCTTTTCATTTTCTTTTATTTTTAAATCATAAATCAATATTTTATATATCCTTCCCACTCTCTTCTTGTTTCTTTTTTTTCTATCTTCATTTTCCAAAAATTTCAAGAAATGGAACTTGTAAGAGAATAAACAAAACCAGAAACTTATTCAAACAGCATGTTCAACTAAATCAAGCAAAGATCATCAAGCAATCAAAGCAACAACCTTTCAACTATTACAAATCTGAAGCAAATTCATGTCAGTTTCTTTTAAAAGCAAAAAATAATAAAAATTGAAAGCAAAGAAGGATCAAAAAGCAAGCAAAACAACTCAACAGAGATGTGGTTCAAAAGTTGTGCCTGTGTTTCCAAAATCTATGAGTAAACATCACCTCCTACCCAACTTATCTCTGTTTTATCTTGATGCTTGTGATAAGGTTTTGAGTAATGTTGTAGGTATGATACTATGGATAGATTTAAACTATTGCATGTATATAATTTTTTATTAATTATCAATGAATGTCTGAGCTTAGGTATAAAATCTGTTCTGTTGTGTAATAGGCTTCAGGATTTATGAGATAAGTACATATCTCTTCATATAGATGATTTTAGATTTTGATCCTTTAAGATAAATTGTTAGAAATAACTAGATTAGATTTTAAAAAAATATTTTTAAGATTAATTTGATAAGTAAAGTTTCAGAAAATCAAGAAAACTCAGTGAAGTTTATTTCTAGACAAAATAATCAAGTATTAAAATTTCTGGTTTTGATTGCATGACTGGATTCGAACATTGAAACCATGATTTTTGGTATGAATTTCATGATTTTTAAATTTTTAGTTTTCGAGTTAGAGTGATTTGATCAGAAGTTAAGATTTGGTTGATCTCTGGCAACTGGAGGTTTTGGGAAGATCGAGTTTCAGGCAGGAGGTAGCTCGTGGATCGATGGTGGGGGGAATAATACAGGATGAATTTTCTGATCACCGTGGTTAGAGGGCGACGGGGATTTAGGGTTAATTGCTTGTTTTCGATAAACGTTTAATCAAAGTAATTTCGTGGTCAGGGGGAAATCAGAGGAGTTCGTAAGTGAGGGAATAGGAGGGTAGGAGTGTGATGAAGTTTCGATTGTGATCGCGGAATTGCTGGTGAACGTGGGTGGTGGAACGAGGGGTATTTGGATGATCGTTTGTGTTCCTGTTTTTGGTAAAAAGCTCGATTCTGATTTATGGCTCAATCAGGGAAATCGGGTGGTTGAAGAATTCGAGAAGGCCGTTGGCAACTTGAGTATGTCGACGAAGTCGATCATAAGGCCGCCGATGATATGTGCACGTGCATGTATATCTGCTCATGTTTGGGTCATGATTTGAGGAGAGAAGGAGAAGAAGAGGGCTTTGGGAAAAATAAGGATGGGATGGGAGTTGTACTCGGGGTTTTAGCGTAAAGAAGATGATGAGATTGCTCGGGTTTTTATTTGCTTGGCACGGGTTTTTATATAGATGTTGTGACCAGTTTTAAGATTTGAAATTGTATATTACGCTCCAAGCAATTGTACTTAGCCAGGTTTTTAAAATATACTTGAGTGATTAAGTTTGAAAATATTTTGAAATAAATATGGTTGCAAGGAAATAAGAACCAAGTTTTAAGTGTTCAGAGATTTGATTTTAAAAGTTTAATTTTTTTTATTGGTTTTGAATAATTATATTGGAATGATTATTCAAAACATTCTTAAGTGCTTCAAAAAGAATTTGATGATGTGATTAAGTACGTGATTAAGATAGATGGTTTTTCTTAAGCAAATTAAGACCTTGAGAAATTAAGAGATAATTACTTATTGTAAGTAATTTAAGGATAATTAAGTAATTAATTAAGATAAATGGTTTATCTTGAATTATTGAAGTAAATAAAAGGGAAATTAATTAATTACCGATTAAAGATTAATTAATTAAGGGTAATAAATTGATTTGAGATTAATTAATTTGAAGTTAAGGATTAATTAATGTAAGTAATTAGAGATTAATTACTTAAATGATAATTACTTAATGTAAGTAATAAGGGATTAATTGGTTGAGTGTTAATTAATTTTAATTAAGTACTAAAGGATAATTAATTAATAATTGAATGTTAATTAATTAAGGATCATTAAGCAAATGGATAATTAATAAATGAATTAATTATGGATAATTAATTTAGATAGATAATTAAAGAATGATTAATTAATGATTGTAATTAATTGATGTTAAGTAAGCAGGATTAAAATAATCCAAGAATTAAGGTTAGCAATTAATTCAATTGAAGATTTATTAAATGAATTAAGAATTAATCAAGTTTCTTATGGATGATTGAATTGCATAAAGAGTTTAGATTAATATTTAGACTAATAGTTGTGATGAACTATGATTATGGTAGGTTTGGGTTGGACAGTGATAATGTGATTTTATCTATGTGAGATAAATTGTTGTATGGATCGATATCCTGAATATAAATTGTATTGTTTAAACTTGACAACTAGGATTAGAAATGATATTGAGATTGAAGAGACCGGAGTCAGGTATCAGCAATACCCAAATCCACTTCGATTTGTAATTTGAATTCCTTATGTGAAATCAATAAGCTGGAATGGAATGATTTAAGTAAATTAGATCATTTAATCTAAGTTTTGGGTACTTAGAAATTGATATGTAAAGTAAGTGATGTCTTTAACAAATAGTGAATTTGTAAATTGATGAGAGTTACCCAAGTTTTATATAATTTTTATGCTTTTGTATTCCATGTTGGATGGGTTTACTCACGTTGGTTTCCAGCCTGACCCGGGTATTACTTTGATGTAATGCTCGGGTCAGTCCGAGTATTACATATTTTCAGCTAAGTACGTTCTGGAGCTTAGGAGGCGAACTGGATGGTAGGAACGTATGGAGTGTATCCGCTGTGATATATTGTTGTATATCTCGGATAAGTTATTTTAACTGTCCAGTGATTGTGAAATATTGTAACTCTGATGTATTGAAAATGTAAATCTATTGATACAGCTTACTTTGTATAGCTGTTATTTTATTTGATATTATATTTTGAACCGCTGCGAATGTGAGAATCTGTGTTTTGTTTCTGTTCTTCTTCTATCTCTTCTTCTTTTTCTAACTATCTGGAATTTTCGGGATTGAAAAAACTGGGTTGTTACAGCGATAATTCTAGATAAATTTTCTTTACATTTGTTAAAGTTTGAAACATTTGTAGGAAGATTTTCAAAATTAGTTCTAAGCTCTTTTATTTCCTTACTACGAGTGTCAATGATAGAACCCAAATCATAATTTTTTTTTGCTAATATGGCTCTCTCATCTATATATATTTTAATTTCACCACTAAAATTAGTGATTTGAGAAGTCAAATTATCATAATAATCTTGTGTTTCTTATGTTCTTCCTCTAAGATACTCTTTTAATATTTTAATATTCAATTTCTGATTCGGCACTATTTAATTTTTCTATAGCATCCTTATGGGTTCTTTTACGTAATTTTTCAATAAGTTTATATTTAATTTCAACTAGGTCTTCAAAAGAACATTGGAACTTACATCATTGTTTAAAGCCATAAAACATATATTTTCTTTTTCTGTATTGCTTTCACTTTCTAACGAGGAAGTGTCCGAATCATGCCAAGTTACTTGGAAGGCTTACTTCTATTTTATGAATGATTTCTCATTCTTGTTTTTTTTAAGCCATTCTTTTCTTTTTGGTGATTTGGATAATCTTTCTTCATACACCCCATCTTGTTGCGTTCATAATGTTTTATTAAAGAAGATGAATTGTTATTATTGCCAAATCTTTTATTCGTTTTTACTTTAGTTTTTTTTATAGTTTTTGGCAAGAAAAATAAACTCATGTTCATCGACGTTCGATTCATTCTTGGCTTGAAAGGCAATTGTCTTTCTTTCTTGATCTTAATCATTCTTAGCCTGTAAATTAACTTCATGGAACATTAGATTCCTAATTAACCCTTCGAGTTTGAGGGCCAAAAGATCATTAGCCTCTTCAATAGTTAACAACTTTCATTCCCATTCATCCATCAAAGAGTTAAGAATCTTTAATCTGAAAAACCTTTACATAGATCCATAAGAGCATGAGTAGCGTCTTGAAATCTAGAATACATATTAGCAATATTTTCATTTTTCTTCACTATAAAATTATGAAATTGAATTTTCAACATTTAAATATTACTCGGTTTTACTTTATGTGTACCTTCATGGGTAACTTATATGCCATATATCATATGCAGTCTTACAAAATTTTACTTCATTAAACTCATTTTTATCTAATAAGTAAAATAAAATATTCATAACTTTAGCATTATTAGTGGCATTTATCTTTTATATGGCAGACCGTGTGGAGTACAATGTAGTGGGCATACTGTATTATACTTGAGTAGCATTACAAATTTCAAAACTACTAGCTTGCATGTCAATTCTCATCCAAGTTGACCAATAAACATAATTAGACCATGTGAAGAGTGATTGCCGTGTAGTGGATTGGTCTTCAACAAATGTAGCTATCAAGTTATTCATATTACTTGCAAGTATTCACAAAAAATTTGTTATGGTTTTATGAAATTATAGCTCTAATGCCAATTGAAAGTGCCTCTAAGTATTTTCTCGATCCATTTTAACTAGAACATTTATGAAGTAATTACACATATACACATACAAATATACATATTCATATACATATACATATCGATTCTATACTCATGTTTAGAGCACATTTGTAACTGCAATTGATAAACTAACTCCCATAAATTTTTCTATATATATGATTAATGATTAACTGATTATTTATATCTATATTGATGTGCATGCAAAAATGTATATTTTTACTCTCATATTTAATCTTCTTTTATTAGAATAAGTGAGCATATTAGGGTATTTTACATGTTTAAACCATAATCTAAATTGTTTTCAAATCATCATTCATCTTCATTTAGGGGGAAATGGTAATTTTTCATATGAATTTATTTGGGGAAAAATTTATTTGCATATTTTTATTTGTAGGAAATTGAGTGCAAATTGGATGGAGCTTTATAGATGTATGCATGCACATATGTTGAAAGCAAATGAAGAAAAGACATAAAAGAACTCATGCAACATGGAGGAGCCAACAAGCCCACTAACTAATGGTCCATAATTACAAGTACATACACATGTTGATGGAGACTTAAAGGCATGTTAATGGGGATTAATAAATTCCCTAATGATTACTTGGAGTTCATACTATCTCAAGGGCATTTTTGGTAGTCCCTAAAAAGGAATTAGCGTTTTAAGCATATATAAATACCCCTTATATTTCATATAACCATCTTCTTCTTCTTTTATGCATGTTGTAGCCACAAAATCAAAGATAAATAAAATCTTCTTAATGGCTTCTTAGCCTTCTTATTTGCTTTTGTTTGCATGCTCTTTCTATTATGCTATTTTATTTCATGCTCTTTTATGTTAATTTATGTCTATTTTATTTCATGTTAATAGCATAGATTTAATTCATGCTAGGGCTGTCAATTTCCAACACAATCCAAAGATCACACAGAAATTAGTAGGTTAACCCGTCCCGGTTAAGTTTGTGGGTCATTTTCGGGTCAACTCGAATTTGACCCGTTTATAAACAGGTGGGTTCGGGTTGATCCGAGCACCCGAATTCGACCCATTTATCACTCATTTATATTTATATGGGTTGATTCAACCCGACTATGACCCGTGAACCCAAATTTGACATGTTTATAACCAGTTTATACTTATATGGGTTGACCTGACCCGATTATGACCTATGAATCTGAATTTGACTCGTTTTGACCCGTTTATAACACATTTATACCTTATACGGGTTAACCCGACCCGTTTACGATTCGACCCGGTTATAACCAGGTTACATGGGATGGGTCTGGTCAACCCGTTTTTAATTGGGTCGGGTTCGGGTAAATCTATTTTTGACCTGTTTAATAAACAGGTTGATCCGGCCTATTTAAAATCAACCTGAATCCTACCCGTCCCATTGACATCACTAATTCATGTAATTAGTTTAGATTTATTTTATGCAAATAGTTTTATCCAAGGTTTGAGGTTTCGACCGAGACACCGAGATTCCAATCGTTCTGTTTAGGTTTCAGCCGTTCTGTTTAGGCTTCAGCAGGGGTCGAAACAAAACTGAACCGAAATTCTTGTTCAATGAAAAACCTATTGAACT
Source organism: Allium cepa (assembly GCA_030765085.1). Classification (NCBI taxonomy): domain Eukaryota; kingdom Viridiplantae; phylum Streptophyta; class Magnoliopsida; order Asparagales; family Amaryllidaceae; genus Allium; species Allium cepa. The sequence continues at coordinate 931,666,971 of CM060932.1, forward strand.
TCAAATTATACAGAAAAAACTCAAAAATGGAATTAATTTGAATTTTCAAATAAAGGAATAATAAAAATCTGAAATTTTAACTTAGAAAACATACAAATTCACACAAAATATACAAATGATGTAACTAAAAAAGTTGAAAATGAAGTAATGAATGAACATCTTTTAGTGTTTTTAATATTTATAATTAATCGATATTGTTTGTGTATATCATATTTTTCAATTAAGTTTAAACTATATGTTTTGTTTCAATAAATTAAACAAGTATATGTATTATTATATGAAAAATAAATAACAAGATCCGAAACTGAAACTGGAATCAAAATTTTCGAAATTTACTAATTAGGTCAAAATTTATAAAATTACAAAAGATTGAAACCAATATGAGAACCAAGATCTCGAACCTTGGTGTTATCTCTCTTTAGTTAGTTTTCATTTATTTATGTTTATGTTGAAACCACTTTACGTTAACATGTATTCAAATATGAGAAGCTAAACCCCTTAAATTTAGGGCTAATGAAGCTCCCATAAAACATATTAAATTAACATAATGACTTCATCTATGATCTCTCTTTTTTGCTTAATGGAAATCATGAATGATTGTGGTTTATGTTTCTTTTTTAGTGAATTTGATAGTCTATGTTGGCATCTCAAATTGGCTATGCTTAATCCATTATAAACATAGACTATTTGGTCATTTGCTTAAGTGATTTTGATGATGAAATTCAAACTAGAATCAAAATTTGATGGTCTATGTTACTAATTCATAGTAGATAGTAATGCTTAAAATAGATCTTACTTTTAATTTCCTGTCATTTTCATGAGAATTGACAAGTGAGTTTGAATGGTGTGTTAGAGTTTGATGGTTTAAGTTGTACTAAATAATAGCCCAAATAAACCATACTTATAATAAACACATTTTTCATTTCTACTCAATATTTTAATAAGAGATTATAAATGAATTTTGTGTTGATTTATATGAATGATTGGAAGTGAATTTGCCTCTAAATTGCTCCTTACTCTCATATTTTTATTCTCTTTTGCTTTAGTTTATTTTCTACAATTTCTTAGTTTAAAACAATTTCAAAATTTTGGGCTAATTTGATTGAGCAATATTTAAAAAATTTGCTTTCTCCGTGGATCGGCTCGTAATCGCATATGTACTATGATTGTACGTTATGCACTTGCGGTTTTATAACAATTATATTTTCGATGGCTTTATAATGATTATTTTTGGCGACTATATAATGATTATATTTTCAGTGGGTTTCTTAGTTTGATTTTTTTTGCTTTCGTTTAATTCTTATAAAAAATATCTTATTCAACACTTTTTCAGATTGCAGGGTGCAAAAAGGAGAAGACTTGCTTGCTAAAAACTGATTTCTTGGTTAATTACGTTAAAAAAATCACTGCTTAAAAATAAATAAATCTGCATGCTCTGCTATCATGCTCTTATCTATTGTTCTTTCATTGTTGGTCGCTTGAATTTAAAGATCCAAAAGCAAAAAAAAATCACATTCTCTTTAACTAAGTTTTTTTTAAACAAAAATCTAAAAGGAAAAAAGATCTTTTCAAGTCTTTTCCTTTAAAAAAATCAAATAAAATAAAAAAAATCTCCTTTTTTAACAATAAATTCTTTTTGGTAAATACTTTTCCTTTTTTTAAAAATAAAACAAAAGAATTTTTCACTTCATTTCATTCTCTAAACCTTGTTTTATTCTCTTAACCCTGATCTTTTTACTTATGCATGAGTACCTGGACTCATGACATAGCAATGAATCGTTTGACTCGAACGAATGATCCTCCAACAATGGTCAATGAAACGCCCTTCGAACTCTCATGGACAGAATCTTTCCTGATTGAGTTTCTGTTCCATTTTGTATTACATCACTCGCCCTAACGGGTAATCACTTCGAAATTCATTCCAACTAGATTGCCATGCTTCCAAAATTTGGCAACTTTGAACACAGTAACCCATACATCTTCTTAACAAAATTCAAACAAGTTTGTGTAACCATTAAACTCTAACAATTATGTGATGATGGAGTCAAACTTCGGTTAGTTCAATTTGCCCTTACTGATTACACTGAAAAATGGTTGTACAGCTTACCGTCGAACTCGATCAAAACCTGGGATGAATTCGTTAAAGTTCTCTTAAAAAAATCTCCCCCTTGGAAAAAACGACCAAAAAAACCGTAGTGAAATTGTTAATTTTCATCAATTCAGGGGTGAAGCTTTTAGAAAATACTTTGAAAGAATTAAAGAGCTTTTGATAATATGTCCACACTATAATTTTGAAAAATGAACTCTTTTCTAAATCTTATACTATGTACTTGAAAATAATTAACGAACCATGCTTGAATTGATGTGCCAAGGAAATTTTCTCATCCAATATGATGATGATGTTTGGCAATTTCTTGAAAACTTGACGGAAAATCATCCTAATAGGAATGTTCTAATGAAAAATCCATTTATTCACGGTTATGCGCACACTCAATAGGATCATCTTTAGTCTTGGAAGCTAAAATTGATGCAACGATCAATAAATTCAGCAATGTTTTCTCATCCAACCAAACGAACCAATCTTCCAAACCATTATGTTATAAATGCAATGATCCGAATCACATTGCCGATCAGTGCCCTTATTCGGTAGAACAACTCAATGCTTTTAACAAGGTTAAGAATGACCCATTTGCTCCAATGTACAGTCCTGGTTGAAGAAATTGTCCTAACTTTGCATGGAACCAAAATAATTCTAACACGAATTTGGTTCATCCCAATTTTCAATCATTTTGAACAGTGCTTCGAATCCTCCCTTTCAGCATAACCACTTTTAACAAAATTTTGCAGCTCCGTCTTAAAATCAATTGCAATAATGTTTTGCTCCTTAAGACATAAACGATTGACTTCCCTTGAAAAAAGTCTTGAAACTTTGGCTAAAACAACTATTCAAAACCTCCAATCAAATAGTAATATGCAAAATTTGTTAATCTCGTACATGCAGAATACGAGTCAATCGATTACTAAATTTGAAATGCAAATGAGTCAATTAGCCATCTCTGTGAGTGAACGTGAATGAGGAACATTCCCAAGTCAGCAAGTTTTGAATCCTAGAAATCAAAACACGAACTCAAATCAAGCCCATGTTGTTTAAGATAGCAATGTGAACCAAATGATTGCTATCACGACTTTGCGTTTCGGTAAACAAATCAATAACAAGTTGTTAATCCAAATGGTTTACCGAATGATCCTCTTGACACTTCGAAAACGACAAGAGATTCTGAACAAAACGTCGAGCCAAACATCAAATCAAATGCCAATCCAATTTCTTTTTCTACACAAGTAGACCGACCTATTGAGAAATCGAATTCCATTTCCATATCGCCTTCGACCTAAGAAACATTCCGATCAAATGGAAAAGATGTTGGAATCTTAAACAAGTCAAAGTGAACATCCCTCATTTTGATATCGTTCAATAAGTTCTTATTTACGCTAAGTTTCTAAAGGACTTGTGTATTAAAAAACGACACATGCATGTACCCAAGAAAGTTTTCTTAGCTGCCGGTCTAAGTGAAGTTTTGTCTCAATCAATCCTCGTAAAATATAAAGGTCCTAGATATCTGACGATTTCGTGTACGATAAGAGACAAGATGATTAATAAGTGCTTATTAAACTTGGTTTGGGTGAACTAAAAATGATGAAAGTAACTCTTCAATTTTCTGATCGTTCAATAAAGAAACTCGTGGAAGAAATCGAGGACGTACTCATCAAAAACGATCAACTCATATTCCCCATCAATTTCAACATCCTTGGAACACAACCCATGAACAATCCTATGAGGGAAATTCCATTTATTTTAGAACGACCGTTCATAGCCACTTCAAATTCCGTAATCAATTGTTGAAATGGTTTGATGAAAATTTCTTTTGAAAACATGACTTTGGATCTTAACATCGTCAATCTTGAAAATCAATTGAACGAACCACTTGACCAAACGTTGGACGTTGGCTTCATTCAAGAAAATTTTGAAAACAAAATGTTGACCTTAATTATGAATGTGAGACGGAATACGAACAATTTTTTCAAGACGAGCCCAGAGAGATTGAAAACGCACTTTAGTTTGAACACCTTATGGTTGAGCCAGAACTTCAACCAAATTCTTTGATTAAGCAACCTTCTAGGTTGGAACTCAAACGTCTTCCTGATCACCTTAAGTACGCATACTTAGATGACAACGAAACATTTTCCATCATAATCTCTTCAAATCTTTTTCTTGATCAAGAAGCATCCTTTCATTCAGTTCTGTCAAAAAACAAAAAGGCAATTGGATGGTCGATTATGATATATAGGAAATTAGTCCCGCTCTTGTTTAATATCACATCCACTTGGTTGACAAAGTCAATACTATTCGTGATGCGCAATGAAGGCTTAACCTAAGAATGAAGGATGCGGTTTGAGACGAAATTCTGAAACCCTTTGATAATGGAATCATATATCCCATTTTTGATAGCTCGTGAGTTAGCCTAATTCATGTTATGCCTAAAAATTCTGGACTTACCATTATGACAGATGACGCTAATGAACTCATTCCAACTCATACTCAAATTGGTTGGCGTATTTGCATTAATTATCGAAAATTAAATGCTGTAATACATAAAGATCACTTTCCTCTTCCGTTCACTGACAGAATGCTTGAATGATTAGCCGACCATGAGTTCTACTACTTTCTTGATGGTTACTCCGGTTATAACCAAATTCCGATCGCTCCCGAAGATCAAGAGAAAATGTCTTTCACGTGTCCCTTTGGACCTTTGCGTATTAATGTATGCCATTTGGCCTTTGCAACGCTCCTGCTACTTACCAAAGATGCATGGTCAACATCTTCTTTGACATGATCAAATGCTTTCTAGAGGTCTTTATGGGTGATTTTTCCATCTTTAGAAACTCTTTTTCCGAGTACTTACACCATCTCGAGATGGTTTTGAATCGACGCAAGGACAAACACTATACGTCAAATCGAAAAAAATATCGTTTCATGGTCAAACATGACATTGTCCTTAGGCATGTCATTTCAAACAAAGGCATTGAGGTAGATAAAGCGAAAGTTGAAGTAATTGCAAATCTACCCATTCCTAAATCTATCAAGGACATTCGTTCTTTTCAAGAACACGCTGGTTTCTATCGATGCTTTGTGAAAGACTTCAGTAAAATTGTTCGATTATTGACAACTATTCTTGGAAAAAAACATTCCATTTGACTTTAATTCTTATTGTGTTTCTGCTTTCGAACGTCTCAAAAATGAACTCATTTCTGCTCCCATCATTTTCTTACCCAATTGAGCTCTTCCTTTCAAATAATGTGTGATGCTTTAACTTTGTATTTGGTGCTATCTTAGATCTGTGCATCAGCAAAAGTCTTCATGTTATTTACTACACTAGAATGACTTTAAATGATGCTCAACTCGGTTACACAACCACTAAAAAAGAGCTTCTAATGGTAGTCTTTGCGCTCAAAATGTTCCAACCTTATTTGATTGGCTTAAACATTACGGTTTACACTGACCGCTCCACTCTTAGGTACCTTTTAGCTAAAAAGGATGCTAAGTCTCATTTGATCCATTGGATCCTTTTACTCTAAGAATTTGACCTTATGATCAAAGGAAAAAAAGATCCGACAATTTCATTGTCGATCATCTATCACATCTTCCAAATGCACTACCTTCCTTATTGATCAACGAGAACTTTCCTAATGAACAACTCCTATCTGTTTCGGTTGATCTATGGTATGCCGATATACCGAACTATTTAATCACTAAGACAACTCCTTCATTTTGGTCAAAACATGTAACGACCCGCGTAAATTCGGTGTTTAAATGAATTAAATTAATAAGATTTTAATTTAAATTTAGAATGGAATAAAAATCTTATTTATTTATATGAAAGAAAATATTGAAATTTGATGTATCAAGGGTAATCAAAATTTACAGATTAAATTATATATTGCAATTTATAGTAATAGTGGAAATTGTTGCATTTGATATAAAGTTTGAATAAGTAAATTAAGGCAAGTATTGAATTTATCAATGGAATAAAATATTGATTTATGGAAATTGAATGTAAACGGAAGTAATAAAGTATTGCAGGACAATAAACAACGTAATTAGTACAATCCCTTTTATTTGTAAACTATTGTAAAGTGTTAATTAATTGAAATATGAAAATTTGGAAATAGATTCAAAATTTATGTTAGATAAATGAATTGCAATAAATAAAGTTAGTAATTAATGGGTCAAAGGGAATACCAATTTATTTATAAAGTGAATATAAGTGAATGTAACAAAATAAATAGGAAACGCTAATTATTCGTAAGTGATGGTTGATGTAAAAGGAATAATTAATTGGATTTAGAATCTTAATTTGTATGTGTGCATATATTTATAATGGAATATAAAGGGCAAAATAATCATATACAAGTTAACAATTTATAAACTTTAATGAACATTTCCATTTAATAAATTTATTAGGAAATCAAACTCATTAAAGGGGTAAGAAATTATAATGTGTTGATGATATAAACGTTACTAAATTTTATCGTAGTAACGAAAGTGCAAATGGAATGCAACCGTAGAAATTTAAGCTAAGAACTGAATGTAAGGAAACAAAGGCAAATAGAAATCAATCAATGAATGTATATAGGTTGTTAAGTTAATAATAAATAGAAATTGGACAACATCCATATAATATAATGGATTGCAATTTGTGGGTTGGAAATAAAGGGTGAGTAGAAATTGATTTGTTATATTAATTGAATGAAATTCCAATTTGTTGGAATAAGGTAAAAGGTGTACTTGGTAATAAATGTAAAAGAACTTAAATATTGAATTTATTTGATATATAATAAGTGATGTTTGAATAAAAACCAATACGTTGTAAACAACAAACTTATAAATGTGGGATTTAGAGTTTTTGACAACAATTATTATGAGCTATATGTATATTTAGTCCATTCAATTTAATTGGTAAATCATTGAAATAAATGTTACGTTTAAATAAATTTAGGTAATAATGGGGAATAACGTAAATAAATTCTTCATTAAATGATGGTTAGTGTATATAAAGAGTGGAGGTAAAACTTTATAAATTGATTTGAATCTGAAATTTAATGAAAGGAGTAATTGGAATTAAATGGATTAAATATTTGAAGTTACGTAAATTTTAATTTAGATCAAAGGGTATGCATTTATGTAATAGAGTATGAATCTATTGTTAAGTTTATTTATAAAATGGCAGTTGGGTAAATGAAGGTGTGCAAAAGTAAGCTTGTCAGTATATTAAAAGTAATATATGATAATAGGTTTAATCGAAATAAATGAAAATTTAACATCTAAATATTACGTTAATAGGGATTTAAGTGTAATTGAAGAATATTAGGATAATAAATTTGGAATCTAATATTAAATCCATCTATTTGAAATATAGGAATGGAATAACTATTGATTTCTTTGATTTAATATAAATTATTTGAAAGTTAATTTATGATTTGTAAATTTAATGAAATTAAGGATTTATATTGAAATTTAAAATTTACCTTCTTTAATTTGACATCTAAACTTGTTGGAATTTTGTAAATGATTAAGAATTTTTAAAAGTGATAAAATGGGTAAATTTTACAATCTAAATATAAAATTTGATTTTATTTGAATTTATTTAATTAATATAAAAATAGCCATTTGGCCACTGACTCGGATTTCGACAAAACAAGTTTCATCGGATCCATAACGGTAAATTATTGTAGGATTTCAAGTTTCGTATCGATCGGACTTGTCGTTTGATCGTACGGACTCGAAACGCCTTGAAATCGATTAATTGAAATCAATTTGAAATCAATTGAAAATTTTGTTTTCAGCATAACTTCTTCATACGAAGGAATTTGGACGTGAAACTTTTTCTATCGCGTTCAGAATATTTTAAAATCCCTATTTTGATATATGGGTTTATCCAATTTCGTTCCGAGGTCAGAACGGGCTTTTTGGGCCAACTATCGGTTATCACGTTTATAATTCGTGCCCACCTATTCTATTGCAGTTTGTCTATAAATAGGCTATTATAAACCCTAGTAGCCTATATTCCTCATTTCTATACGTATAGGAACTTCTGTACTCCTCTTCTTCAATGGCAACAAACAATTCTAGATCCAAATTCAAAATTCAAATCAGATCCAAAGCTAAAAATTAGAAGTCCTCAGAAAATTCTAAAAAAAAAATATATGTTGTAGATTTCATCGACACGAATCTACGGGTGGCGTTTGTTTCTGCAATTGACGTTCGTTTCAGCCAGAAAAATTCGGTCAAAGATCAAATTTCGAAACCCATATGGTCGATTTGGGGCTTTTCGATTTAGGCTTCAATCGAAGAAATTGAAACATCGGTTTGGTGAGGCTCGTCGCGAGGAGGCTAGCACTGGTGGTCGTTGGTCGTGCAGGGGCCTGAGGCACCGGGAATTTGCGTTTTAGGGTTCGGCAAACCCTAGATTTGGTGGCGGCGGCCGGTTGATGGAGGCGAATGGAGGGGGACTGCGGGGTAGAGGGCGTTGTCACGAGGCTAAAGGCGGTGACGGCTCGTCGAATAGGGGTCCAGGGCGTTCGTGATTCTCGGTCAAAGCACGGTCAATGGAGGCGTTTGCGTGCGTGCTATTCGAATGAGATCCTGTAGAGGAGAACGCGTGTACAGGGAAGAAGACTCGGCTGACGTGTTGAGGGAGAGGTGACTTGTTATTTGTTTATTTTGTTTTTTAATTTAAATTTTGTTTTCAATCGAATTTTCGACATAACTTTCTCATACGTTATCTGTTTCACGCGAATTTTTTTTGCTAGGATTGTAATAAATTTCCAGATCTATTGACGCTAGTTTGGAAAGATTTGGAGACCGTCGAATTTTTGAGTTTAAATTGGATTTAAATCCAATTTAAATTCAAAAGGTGAGTGTTTTAACGCACTCACAACTTCTAAAATTTCTTATGTTTGTTAATTTGACTTAAGATATGAGTAGAAAGTTATTTATGACTGTTTGGCATGTTTATTCATCACCTCTGTTAAATCGCATTTATTTAGTTTAACTGTTAATTAATTTTATTATTGCATATGAATTTACAGTTAAAAATTTAATTATTTGCATATAAACTGATAGTTAACAGTTAATAAATTTATTATTGAATATAAACTGTTAGTTAATAACTGTTATTTATTTCCTGTTATATTTTATATGCTATATACTGATGTTTGTTTAAATTGGATGATGATTTTAATAAATGGTTGATGATTGATTTTTGGATGAATGGATGCTATATTTTATATTGATGAACTGCAAGTTATTATGCATTTTCATTTCATTCGGGATTGTTGTTTGAAATGATATACAACCGCATTTTATTTTTAAATTGCGGATTGAAATGATAAATATCCGTATCACTTGACCATAGGATAGAAAATTATATACAAGCACCACGATATATATATAAAATTATTTTGAAATAATTTTCTATGGTTTTGTAAAGCTATATATATGGTTTATGGGATATTGATTTGGTTATTGATAAAGGTTATTTATATATAGTAATTTCTGGTTTTTAAGCTTTGTATAAAATTTGATTTGAAGTATAAAATAAAGTTTGATTTTTAAGATCAAATACGATTAAGCATTTATTTAAAATTTAATTTCTTAAAGTTCTATTGACTTAAATGAGAATAAGGTTGGAAGATGAATATTAAGTTAAATTGGAATTAAATAAAAAGTTAGAATTTTTAAAGGATATGATTTTTGTAACTTGATTTTTGTGTAAAGTGATTTGAATGAATATCAGGTTGATTTAAATGAATATATCAAGTTTAATAAATTGAAAGATTATCCAATTATGTGAAGTTATAAGTTTTACTTAAAGTATATTGAATTCACTAAGTAAACATTTCAAGTCTAAATAATAAGTAATTGAATTTGATATATATATGGGATGGTCAAATGAGTTTGTTTTTGAAATGGTGTAATATTTAAAGCTTTGAAATGTAAAATTTTAAAATGGTATTTGGAAGTTTAAATCGATATTTGGAATTGATTTGTGAAATGTAAAGAAGCTATTTTGTTTTATAAAAGTAATTTAATATTTAACCATTTGAGAGATGGAATTTGTTTCAAAGTTATGGCTTTCAAGGTAGTATAATTTGGAAATATTATATTCAAGAGTTTGATTTCTAAATATTTTACTTTGAAACCACTATGATTTTTGGAAAGAATATATTGGAAAATAAAGATAATATCATATTGTTTTGGGTTTTAAAAGGGAATGGTATCATATTTATATGGTCTTGAAATGGATATTATATTCTGGTTTTAAAAGTATAAATTATTTTAAAGGACCGCGGTGTTATAATAACGTTTGGTTATTGAAGAGACCGGGATCGGAAGTTGTCATACTCTCTACCAACTCCGAAAACCACTTTAACAACCGTGTACGCGGTGGAGATTCCAGAATGAAGTAGGTTGATGGAGGCGTTTCCTGCAAGGTAAATACGTGGACCCAACTCCCGTGAGTTGGCATAAGGTGGCTAAAACAGGAGCGATTCTCGGGCCAATAAGGTCATTCCTCTGATCGGACACTCCTCTTCGATATTATACTTGACTTTGGATTGATTCAGTGGCCACTTTTACTTTGATTTTTGGGGGAGTTTGTTCGAGGTGGGCGGTAGCTGCGGCTACGCGTTTTCATCAGCCCGGATAGCAACTGGTATATCTACCCTGGCATTGCCTAGTTGTGCCGTGTCACCTACCATACCGAGCCTTTACTACGAGTTTTTATTTGTGTCGTACCTATGGAGTGTCTTCTCGTAGTCTCCCGATCAGGAGATATGCAGACACTGTATAGACTATTGGCATTATTTGTGTTAAGGTGGAAAATGTAAAGCCTTAACGCTATTTAATAGTAAGTTTATTTTACGATCAGACACTATTATAATAGCGAAATATACTACATAGTAAATAGTTTAACGGATCCTTAAGAGATGAAAATCCCGAGCATCTTTTGAGTTACTGCACTCATATTTATTTCCGTTGATTTAACTCACATAAGATCTTTTAGTTCTGACTCGAGTGGTTTTGTCTTTTCAAATTCGCTAGGGTCAGTCCGAGCGTTTCAGGATTTGAAGTTTTAGCTTTGGAGGACAAAGGCGAAGATTTGTAGTATTACTATCTATTATTTTATTCCACTATACTGTATTCTGCTGCATTGATATTATTGGTATGTGAACTCTGATATTTAATTATATAAAGAAGAATCAAATGTTTTGTAAACAGTTTTATAAACTGTATATTTTATTATTATATTTTATCCTTCCGCTGTGAGATTCTATTTTGTTTATTTCTTCTCTGTTTTTCTTATTTACCCCATAACAATCCGCCCTTACGTATGGTTTGAATCGGCACGTGTGTCTGCTTAAATCGTGCGAAAGGGCGGGATGTTACATCTGGTATCAGAGCTTTGGTTTAGCGATAAACCTTAGCTTTGTGGGGTTTGACTCTTTACTAATAGGGTAGTAATACCCTATGGGAGTCGCTGAGTGTATATATATATGAGAGAGCATATTTGTTAGTGTTATAAAAATATTTTAATATTGTGTTAATCTGTTCCGTTTTGTATTTATAAATTCTGGTTGGTGCATGGGACGCTGTGACATCAATAGGAATTTCTAAACACTTAATAGGACAGACCGACATAATATTTGTTTTTAATATAGGTGAATGAAATAACTTTGCCTATTATATTTTCTATATATAAATATTTTATAAAGATATATATTTGGTTGCTATAGATTGGGTGTTAGGTAATGAAAATATTAATAATAGTTGAAACTAAGTTGAAAATAAGATAAATGAAAAGTGGAAACTTAGAACTTAAGTTCCGGGGTATGAAGATTTCTTTCAATTGATTTTGGAATATAATAATAATATTGTTAGAAGTATTTTCTGAAATAAATATTTCAATTGAATTTGAAAGAAATGTTTTAAAGAAATAAGCTGTACTCCCCTCTCTGTCGTTGGAAAATAATTTCGGTGATGGCGGCCGCATCATCGACATTCATTTTCGAATTTCAAAGTGGGAAGGCCACTGTAGTAGTTTTACTACAAAAGTATTTTGATAGACAAATAAATATTTTAAATTGTTTTTAATATAATTGGATATATAAATTATAAGGATATATATTATCTATTATTTTAAAATGATTTTTTTTGAATAAAACCGGTATTTGATTCTTAAGTTTCCATTAATAAATAGTTTCAACTACTGTAGTGAACTGGAACGTAGATAATTAATAAATTAAAACCTCTAAAGGAAATAAGTGATTTAATGCAAAGTTATAAATGGAAATTAAAGGAAATTTGAAATTTGTAACATACGAAACAAAGAGTAATATTGTTGAGCATTAAATTTAATTAAAGGATGAGATAAAACTTGTATAAGTTCATTTGCATTTTCTTTAACATATATAACTTACCAAATATAAAAAGTTGAAGTGTTTAATAGGAAATGTAATGAAAATTGTACAAGTAAAAGTAGGTAATGAAGTATTCAATGAATTTACTCTTATAAATGAGAATTTAATGTTATAAACTTAAGTTACAATAGAAATTTTACTATAAGTGAATATAATTAGAGGTAAGTAATTCAAATGGATGAATATCAACTTAAGTAAATAAAATGGAAATGCTAAGAAATTGAATGGGACATGAATACTATTGATAAACAAATGTAAATAAATGAGGGCATGCAATAAATGAATAAATAATTATAATGAAACAAAAAGAACTGGCATGACCTGAGTTAATGGAAAGGAATAATGGTAAGTAATAAGTAAAAACAAATGAAACAAACATTGAATGAGTAAATGAAATTAAAAATTGTTAGAAATAAATGTAAATTATAAAAGAAAATTTTATGTGGTATGAATAAAAAGAGAAATTAAACAACAAATGTATGAATGAAATTAATAAGGATAAACAAAATTGGTTGTTCAAAATTGGTTGTTGTTTGTTTGGGTTTTAGTTGTTTGGGTAAGGATACTTTAAATTTGTATGGATGGATGAATAATCTGTTTAGATTTATCTAAGACTGTTGAGTAAATGATGGGCTAGTAGTTTATTCTTCATTCCATACAATTTAAAAGTTTTGAACCGGAACAACTATTTGTTTGTTGGCTGAATGGTTGCTTTGAATTTGTTGTGTATGTTGTTGTTAAAGTTGATGGTTGTTGTATTGATTTGTGGTTAGTGATTGAAATCCACTTAAATATTTCACTTTATATAAATTATAATCCTTTGGATTATATAAGAAAATGCAGTATCTTAGAAATATTTTGAAAATGTCTTTCCAAACTTTAATAATTTAAATATAAAGGATTAAATAGTTATAAATTAGGATATCTTATTTAAAGTAATTAATTTTGTAAATTTAACTGTTTATAAGTTAAATATTTTGAATAAGATGTATTGTTATTTAATTCTTCTTTTCCCTTCTTTCCTTTTCGAGGATGAAAAGTTTTGAGTGTGGGAGAGTGTAACGACCCGTGTAAATTCAGTGTTTATATGAATTAAATTAATAAGATTTTAATTTAAATTTAGAAAGGAATAAAAATCTTATTTATTTATATGAAAGAAAATGTTGAAATTTGATGTATCAAGGGTAATCAAAATTTACAGATTAAATTATATATTGCAATTAATAGTAATAGTGGAAATTGTTGCATTTGATATAAAGTTTGAATAAGTAAATTAAGGCAAGTATTGAATTTATCAATGGAATAAAATACTGATTTATGGAAATTGAATGTAAACGGAAGTAATAAAGTAATGCAGGAAAATAAACAACGTAATTAGTACAATCCCTTTAATTTGTAAACTATTGTAAGGTATTAATTAATTGAAATATGAAAATTTGGAAATAGATTCAAAATTTATGTTAGATAAACGAATTGCAATAAATAAAGTTAGTAATTAATGGGTTAAAGGGAATACCAATTTATTTATAAAGTGAATATAAGTGAATGTAACAAAATAAATAGGAAACGCTAATTATTTATAAGTGATGGTCGATGTAAAAGGAATAATTAATTGGATTTAGAATCTTAATTTGTATGTGTGCATATATTTATAATGGAATATAAAGGGCAAAATAATCATATACAAGTTAACAATTTATAAACTTTAATGAACATTTCCATTTAATAAATTTATTAGGAAATCAAACTCATTAAAGGGGTAAGAAATTATAATGTGTTGATGATATAAACGTTACTAAATTTTATCGTAGTAATGAAAGTGCAAATGGAATGCAACCGTAGAAATTTAAGCTAAGAACTAAATGTAAGGAAACAAAGGCAAATAGAAATCAATCAATGAATGTATATAGGTTGTTAACTTAATAATAAATAGAAATTGGACAACATCCATATAATATAATGGATTGCAATTTGTGGGTTGGAAATAAAGGGTGAGTAGAAATTGATTTGTTATATTAATTGAATGAAATTCCAATTTATTGGAATAAGGTAAAAGGTGTACTTGGTAATAAATGTAAAAGAACTTAAATATTGAATTTATTTAATATATAATAAGTGATGTTTGAATAAAAACCAATACGATGTAAACAACAAACTTATAAATGTGGGATTTAGAGTTTTTGACAACAATTATTATGAGCTATATGTATATTCAGTCCATTCAATTTAATTGGTAAATCATTGAAATAAATGTTACGTTTAAATAAATTTAGGTAATAATGGGGAATAACGTAAATAAATTCTTCATTAAATGATGGTTAGTGTATATAAAGAATGGAGGTAAAACTTTATAAATTGATTTGAATTTGAAATTTAATGAAAGGAGTAATTGGAATTAAATGGATTAAATATTTGAAGTCACGTAAATTTTAATTTAGATCAAAGGGTATGCATTTATGTAATAGAGTATGAATCTATTGTTAAGTTTATTTATAAAATGGCAGTTGGGTAAATGAAAGGGTGCAAAAGTAAGCATGTCAGTATATTAAAAGTAATATATGATAATAGGTTTAATCGAAATAAACGAAAATTTAACATCTAAATATTACGTTAATAGGGATTTAAGTGTAATTGAAGAATATTAGGATAATAAATTTGGAATCTAATATTAAATCCATCTATTTGAAATATAGGAATGGAATAACTATTGATTTCTTTGATTTAATATAAATTATTAGAAAGTTAATTTATGATTTGTAAATTTAATGAAATTAAGGATTTATATTGAAATTTAAAATTTACCTTCTTTAATTTGACATCTAAACTTGTTGGAATTTTGTAAATGATTAAGAATTTTTAAAAGTGATAAAATGGGAAATTTTTAGAATCTAAATATAAAATTTGATTTTATTTGAATTTATTTAATTAATATAAAAATAGCCATTTTGGCCACTGACTCAGATTTCGACGAAACAAGTTTCATCGGATCCGTAACGGTAAATTATTGTAGGATTTCAAGTTTCATATCAATCGGACTTGTCGTTTGATCGTACGGACTCGAAACGCCTTGAAATCGATTAATTGAAATCAATTGGAAATTTTGTTTTCAGCATAACTTCTTCATACGAAGGAATTTGGACGTGAAACTTTTTCCACCGCGTTCAGAATATTTTAAAATCCCTATTTTGATATATGGGTTTATCCAATTTCGTTCCGAGGTCAGAACGGGCTTTTTGGGCCAACTATCGGTTATCATGTTTATAATTCGTGCCCACCTATTCTATTGCAGTTTGTCTATAAATAGGCTATTATAAACCCTAGCAGCCTCTATACCTCATTTCTATGCGTATATGAACTTCTGTACTCCTCTTCTTCAATGGCAACAAACAATTCTAGATCTAAATTCAAAATTCAAATCAGATCCAAAGCTAAAAATTAGAAGTCCTCAGAAAATTCTAAAAAAAAAAATATGTTGTAGATTACATCGACACGAATCTATGGGTGGTGTTTGTTTCTGCAATTGACGTTCGTTTCAGCCAGAAAAATTCGGTCAAAGATCAAATTTCGAAACCCATATGGTCGATTTGGGGCTTTTCGATTTAGGCTTCAATCGAAGAAATTGAAACATGGGTTTGGTGAGGCTCGTTGCAAGGAGGCTAGCGCTGGTGGTCGTTGGTCGTGCAGGTGCCTGAGGCACCGGGAATTTGCGTTTTAGGGTTCGGCAAACCCTAGAATTGGTGGCGGCGGCCGGTTGATGGAGGCGAAAAGAGGGGGACTGCGGGGTAGAGGGCGTTGTCACGAGGCTAAAGGCGGTGACGGCTCGTCGAATAGGGGTCCAGGGCGTTCGTGATTCTCGGTCAAAGCACAGTCAATGGAGGCGTTTGCGTGCGTGCAGTTCGAATGAGATCCTGTAGAGGAGAACGCGTATACAGGGAAGAAGACTCGGCTGACGTGTTGAGGGAGAGGTGACTTGTTATTTGTTTATTTTGTTTTTAATTTAAATTTTATTTTCAATCGAATTCTCGACATAACTTTCTCATACGTTATCCGTTTCACGCGAATTTTTTTTTGCTAGGATTGTAATAAATTTCCAGATCTGTTGAAGCTAGTTTGAAAAGATTTGGAGACCGTCAAATTTTTGAGTTTAAATTGGATTTAAATCCAATTTAAATTCAAAAGGTGAGTGTTTTAACCCACTCACAACTTCTAAAATTTCTTATGTTTGTTAATTTGACTTAAGATATGAGTAGAAAGTTATTTATGACTGTTTGGCATGTTTATTCGTCACCTCTGTTAAATCGCATTTATTTAGTTTAACCATTAATGAATTTTATTATTGCATATGAATTTACAGTTAAAAATTTAATTATTTGCATATAAACAATAGTTAACAGTTAATAAATTTATTATTGAATATAAACTGTTAGTTAATAACTGTTATTCGTTTCCTGTTATATTTTATATGCTATATACTGATGTTTGTTTAAATTGGATGATGATTTTAATAAATGGTTGATGATTGATTTTTGGATGAATGGATGCTATATTTTATATTGATGAACTGCAAGTTATTATGCATTTTCATTTCATTCGGGATTGTGGTTTGAAATGATATACAACCGCATTTTATTTTTAAATTGCGGATTGAAATGATAAATATCCGTATCACTTGACCATAGGATAGAAAATTATATACCGGCACCGCGGTATATATATAAAATTATTTTGAAATGATTTTCTATGGTTTTGTAAAGCTATATATATGGTTTATGGGATATTGATTTGGTTATTGATAAAGGTTATTTATATATAGTAATTTCCGGTTTTTAAGCTTTGTATAAAATTTGATTTGAAGTATAAAATAAAGTTTGATTTTTAAGATCAAATACGATTAAGCATTTATTTAAAATTTAATTTCTGGAAGTTCTATTGACTTAAATGAGATAAGGTTGGAAGATGAATATTAAGTTAAATTGGAATTAAATAAAAAGTTAATTTTTAAAGGATATGATTTTTGTAACTTGATTTTTGTGTAAAGTGATTTGAATGAATATCAGGTTGATTTAAATGAATATATCAAGTTTAATAAATTGAAAGATTATCCAATTATGTGAAGTTATAAGTTTTACTTAAAGTATATTGAATTCATTAAGTAAACATTTCAAGTTTAAATAATAAGTAATTGAATTTGATATATATATATGGGATGGTCAAATGAGTTTGTTTTTGAAATGGTGTAATATTTAAAGCTTTGAAACATAAAAATTTAAAATGGTATTTGGAAGTTTAAATCGATATTTGGAATTGATTTGTGAAATGTAAAGAAGCTATTTTGTTTTCTAAAAGTAATTTAATATTTAACCATTTGAGAGATGGAATTTGTTTCAAAGTTATGGCTTTCAAGGTAGTATAATTTGAAAATATTATATTCAAGAGTTTTGATTTCTAAATATTTTACTTTGAAACCACTATGATTTTTTGGAAAGAATATATTGGAAAATAAAGATGATATCATATTGTTTTGGGTTTTAAAAGGGAATGATATCATATTTATATGGTCTTGAAATGGATATTATATTCTGGTTTTAAAAGTATAAATTATTTTAAAGGACCGCGGTGTTATAATAAGGTTTGGTTGTTGAATAGACCGGGATCGGAAGTTGTCATACTCTCTGCCAACTCCGAAAACCACTTTAACAACCGTGTACGCGGTGGAGATTCCAGAATGAAGTAGGTTGATGGAGGCGTTTCCTACAAGGTAAATACGTGGATCCGACTCCCGTGAGTTGGCATAAGGTGGCTAAAACAGGAGCGATTCTCGAGCCAATGAGGTCATTCCTCTGATCGGACACTCCTCTTCGATATTATACTTGACTTTGGATTGATTCAGTGGCCACTTTTACTTTGATTTGGGGAGTTTGTTTGAGGTGGGCGGTAGCTGCGGCTACGCGTTTCCATCAGCCCGGATAGCAGTTGTTATATCTACCCTGGCATTGCCTAGTTGTGCCGTGTCACCTACCATACCAAGCCTTTACTACGAGTTTCTATTTGTGTCGTACCTATGGAGTGTCTTCTCGTAGTCTCCCGATCAGGAGATATGCAGGCACTGTATAGACTATTGGCATTATTTGTGTTAAGGTGGAAAATGTAAAGCCTTAACGCTATTTAAAAGTAAGTTTATTTTACGATCAGACACTATTATAATAGCGAAATATACTACATAGTAAATAGTTTAACGGATCCTTAAGAGATGAAAATCCCAAGCATCTTTTGAGTTACTACACTCTTATTTATTTCCGTTAATTTAACTCACATAAGATCTTTTAGTTCTGACTCGAGTGTTTTTGTCTTTTCAAATTCGCTCGGGTCAGTCCGAGCGTTTCAGAATTTGAAGTTTTAGCTCTGGAGGATAAAGACGAAGATTTGTAGTATTAGTATATACTATTTTATTCCACTACACTGTATTCCGCTGCATTGATATTATTGGTATGTGAACTCTGATATTTAATTGTATAAAGAAGAATCAAATGTTTTGTAAACAGTTTATAAACTGTATATTTTATAATTATATTTTATCCTTCCGCTGTGAGATTCTATTTTTTTATTTCTTCTCTGTTTTTCTTATTTACCCCATAACAATCCGCCCTTACGTATGGTTTGAATCGGCACGTGTGTCTGCTTAAATCGTGCGAAAGGGCGGGATGTTACAAAACATGATAAATAAAAATTTCTTTCCCAAGTCAACTACTTCTATTGGGATGATCCATACCTATTTAAGTGTTGTTCTGAACAAATAATTCGACGTTTCATCCTAAATTAGGATATTAATAGTGTTCTTTTGTTTTGTCATGACCAAGCTTATGGTGGTCACTTTGGTTAGAAGAAAACATCGAATAATGTTCTTCAATGTGATTTTTACTGGCCTACGCTTGTTAAAGATGTATTTAAGTTCTGTAAAACCTATGATTGCTGCCGAATATTAGGAAAAATCTCTCGATGAAACATGATGTCTTTGAATCCCGTTCTTACGATCGAAATCTTTGACATTTGGGATATTGACTTTATGAGACCGTTTCTCAACTTTTTTAGAAATCTGTACATTCTTCTTGCTATTAATTACATATGTAAATGGGTCAAAGTCATTCCTTACAAAACAAATAACCACAAAGTTGTTGTGAAATTCATAAAAGAAGGCATCTTTTTGATGTCTGGAACACCTCGCATAATAATAAGTGATAATGGAAGTCATTTCTGTAATCGATCATTTGAAACTATAATAAGAAATACTCGATAATCCACAAGTTATCCGCCCCTTATCATCCTCAAACTTGTGGTCAAGTTGAAGTTCCAAATCGCCAAATCAAGAAAATTTTGAAGAAAACTGCGAATAAAATCAAAAGGATTGGTCATACAAAAATTGACAGATGCGCTTTGGGATTACAAGACTGCATATAAAACCAGTCTTGGGGATGTCTCCTATTAGGCTGGTATATGACAAAGCGTGTCATTTACTCGTCGAACTTGAACATAAAGCGTTGTGGGCAATTAAGAATATAAACTTTGATCTTTAAAAGTGGGCGAAAATAGGGAATTGCAAATCAATGAATTGGAGGAATCAGGAACGATGCGTATAAAAATGAGAAAATTTACAAAGAAAGAACAAAAGTCTTTCATAACAAGTCAATCTTAAGAAAAACATTTTCGCCAAATCAAAAAGTTCTTTTGTATCACTCAACTTCATTTGTTCCTTAAGAAATTAAAATCAAGATGGACAGGACCATACATGGTACATATTGTTTTTCCACATAGTGCCACAGAAATAAAAAACCCCAAGGATGAATTGATTTTTAAAGTCAATGGTCATCATTTAAAACCTAAGTTGGAGTTGGCGATTGATCAAGAGGAAGGACTCATGATTAGAATCATTAGCCACACTACGTCTAGTAAGAAATTTTAGCTCTCTCTTGTGAATATGTACATATTTTTCTTCGTTACACTCATTACCTCGTGCATTGACTTTGGGGACACAGTCAAAATCAAGTGTGGTGGGGAGTCTCATATTTATTTTGATTTTTCATGATTTGTTTTCTGCATTTTCTTTCCCAAAACAAAAAATATTTCCAAAACAAAATTTTATTTTTTGCATGCTGTTTACTTATGAAGAAACACGATATGATAAGTATACATTTTTTTTATTAAATTTAAATATTTGAAAATTTACCTATCTTAACAAAAAAAGTTTGGATACAAGTAGCTATGGTGCAACTAGTATACAGGAAGGTTCATTGGTGATAATTATGAAGTATATCCTAATTGTAATTTTTATTTAAAAGAGTGGTTGATTTAAAGTAAATGTGATAACATTTTTGATCTTCTAGGTTAAGTAGTGCTAAGATGATTCTGCACAACTCTCTCTTTTCAAATATATATATACTATATATAATTATAATAATTTATATATTTCATAAAAACAAGAAACACCTAGAGTCATGTGTTCGCATGTAAATGTGTACACTCGTCATGCTATGTACCATTCTCACGTAAGACCGAAAGGCAGTGCATGATCGGTATATCCGGCATCAGTTTATCCGAGTTAGGTGTATGCAAAAAGGATAATAAAATAAACATCTTGAGTCATGTGTTCACATATAAGTGTGTCACTCATCACGCTCTGTACTCTTCTCACGTAAGCCCGAATGGCAATGCATGATCAGTATATATGGCCTCAATTTATCTAAATTAGGTGTGGAAATAATAATGTTAATATTTTTCAAAATAGAGAGAGCAAGCAATTGAAACCCATGCATTATCTTCAGTTATTTAATTTGACTTTTTATTTCAAAGAAACAAAAAGGCCACTTCGTAGAACGTTGATAATCAAATAAAGTGTTCATTTCATTGTTGCATTATGTTATCAACTGAAACAACTAACCAAAGTAGAGTCTAATTGTAGTGATAACTTAATTTTGTTGAAACTTTTAATGAGTAAAAAGATTAAAATTTCTTAACGGTAACCAAAATTCATATCTAATCGTGTCAGTTTAAAAGTAATTTGTAAACATTTTCAAAATCTTGCATCAGGTAGTCATATTAGAATTTGCATGTTGCATGTGGATTTTGTGGGTAGTATCCGCTAAGAACTCCGATGAGACAACACTAGTCCTACTAGGGACATCTAGATGTTTAACGGTTTGTTACATATGCATAATGCAATCGTGTTTCCTATGAAAATGGTTTTTCCTAATATTAGTTTATTTGAGGACGAATAAAAAGATAAGTGTAGGGTATTTGATGTGTACATAAAAGTGTTTATTTTTACTCCCTATTTTATCATTTTTATTAGAATAAGTGAGCATACTAGGGTATTTTACATGTTTAAATCAAAATCTAAATTGTTTTCAAATATTATTCATTCATCTTCATTTGGGGAAAAATGGTAATTTTGTGTACGAACTAATTCTGGAGAAATTTGTTTGTACATTTTTGTTTTTATTTGCAGAAAATCGAGTGCAAATTTGATGAAGCTTCATGGATGTATGCATTGCACATATGTTGAAAGCAAATGAAGAAGGAAATAAAATATATTCATGCAACATAGAAGAGTCCACATGCCCACTAACTAATGGTCAATAATTAAAAGCACATGCACATGTAATGGAGACTTAAAGGCATGTTAGTGGGGATTAATTAATTTTCTAATGATTACTTGGAGGTTACACTATCTTAAGGGCATTTTTGGTAGTCCCTCAAAAATGAATTAGGGTTTCAAGCATGTATAAATACCCCTTATGTTTCATGTAACAATCTTCTTTCTTTTTTATGCATGTTGTAACCACAAAGTCAAAAATAAATAAATGTCTTTTTAATGGCTTCTTAGCATTCTTCTTATTTTCTTTTGTTTACATGTTGTTTTCTCTTATGTTATTTTATTTAATGCTCTTTTACGTTAGTTTATGTTTCTTTTACTTTATGTTAATAGCACAGATTTAATTTATGCAATAAGTTCAAATTTATTTTATGCAAGTAGTTTTATCTCTCTTTAGTTAATTTTCATTTTATTATGTTTATGTTGAAATCATTTTATGTTAACATGTATTCAAATATGAGAAGTTAAACCCCTTCAATTTAGGGGTAATGAAGCTCTCATGAAACATATTAAATTAACATAAAATGATTTCATTTATGATCTCTCTTATGTGCTTATTGTAAATTATAAATGATGGTAGTTTATGTTTCTATTTTAATGAATTTGATAGTCTATGTTGACATCTCAAATGAGCTATGCTTAATCCAATATAAACATAGACTATTTGATCATTTTCCTTTGTGATTTTGATAATGAAAGTCAAACTAGAATCAAAATTTGATGGTCTATATTAGTAATTCATAGTAAATAGATCATACTTAAAATGGATTTTATTTTTAATTTCATGTCATTTTCATGAGAATCGACAAGTGGGTTTGAATGGTGTGTTAGAGTTTGATGGTTTAAGTTGTGCTAATTAATAGCACAAATAAACCATACTTATAATAAACACATCAATCATTTCTACTTAATATTTTAATAAATGTATTTTGTGTTGATTTATATGAAGGAGTAGAAGAGGATTTACCTCTAAATTGCTCCTTAATCTCATAGTTTTATTCTTTTTTGCTCTAGATTATTTCTACAATTTTCTTAGCATAAACAAAACTTTAGGCTAATTTGATTGAGCAATATTAAAAGAAATTTCTTTCTCGGTGGATCGACCCATACTCGCATACATACTACGATTGTACGCCGTGCGATTATGGATTTTTAACGATTATATTTTTGGTGGTTTTCTAATTGATAGAAAATCCGTCGTCAAACATATATATAACAACATATAAACAAAAATCCTGAATGCTTACATTATTTCGAACAAGATTTTTTTATAAGAGTTAAATTATGTAATAAATAACATAATTGCCCCTAGGGAACACCTTTAACTTTATCAATCTTCCAATTACACTTGGGCCCAATTAGGGTGCCTCATGTTCATACCTTCAATCAATATAGCTAAACTAGACTAAGAAGGGGCCTTAGTGAATTATTCTGCAAAATTATTATTTTGTACTTACATTTTGATTACGCTTTCCCAACATTGAAAAACTCTTTTATCATGTGTTCATTATGGAGAACGTATCTCGATTTCTTATCAAGCTAGCAGTTTCCATTGCAATCCCTATTGCATTATTAAAATCACAAAATGTTATTAGATTTTTCATGGTGAAAACCACTCCCAAGTCTCCTATAAATTTGTGCATATGCATACAGCTTTCATTGCGTCGTTATTCGAGGCGATGTACTTAGCCTTTAAATTTCTCATTCGGAACATTTTCCAATGAAAGATCCTTAACTAAGGTTGAACATGAATTTAAGATTAATTTTACTATACTCGATATTATTTATGAAGTTCAAGTTTGAACACTCCTATTAGGAACTGGAGATAGTGATTTTGATGACAACAACCTTTGTAACTTATTTTATTATAACTTATATACTAACATAATCGTCT
Source organism: Allium cepa (assembly GCA_030765085.1). NCBI lineage: Eukaryota > Viridiplantae > Streptophyta > Magnoliopsida > Asparagales > Amaryllidaceae > Allium > Allium cepa. The sequence goes on from CM060932.1 coordinate 931,691,048, forward strand.
ATATATATAAATGAATGTTGTTATGCATGATATATATAACGCAGGTACTGATTATTGAAAACTGTACAGTATAAAGATCAAGAATAAAGAAATCAAGTTTGAAGACTCATGAGTATCAAGATCAAGATTTCAAGATATGTTTAGTTTTTTTTGTTAAAACTTCATGATAGCAAGGAAATCTTTATTTCGAATTTCATTTGGGATGGAACCCATTTCTACCTTCTTAGTAGCTTACAACCCAAGACAAGTAGCTTACAAACCCACGACAAGTGGCTTACAAACCCACGAACATCCTGGTTTTGTAGAAGCTCTCGAGTCCTGATGTGATGGTATTCTGCAGGAAGAAGCTTACAAAACTACTTCAAAATAGGTTTTCACAATATTTTAGCTTTAAAATTATCTTTTCAAATGATTTTCAAAAAGATGTTTTAGCCTTAAAGTATTATTTGTTTTTGTTATAAAATAAATTCTCATTTTAAACTTCATTTTCAAAACAAATTTTACATTGTTTTTTAATATAGGGATGTAGACATAATAGGATACCTCATGTCGACATGGTGGCCATTGAATTCAAAAGTTTCAATTTTCAAAAGAAGTGACTATTCATTTAAATCTCTTCAGGAATGGTTATGACCATTGGTGCTTTATAAATAACCTTCACAAACGAATTTTTTAACTAACTAATTTCATATTTTCTTCACTTCTTCTTCTCCATAAATCCATATTCTATAATTTTCATATTTTTAAGATCATGCCGAAATTCTGCTGAATTCTCAAGTGAATCAAATTAGAATCTCATTCTTGTTTGATTCTCTGTCCTCTCTCGAAGATCAAAGTGCTATTCAGAGTTATAAGATCAATTTATAATCAAAAGTTTATCGAGTCTCTCTATAAGATGTGATTGTGTCTGTAAATCAACTGGGTGGTCTTGAGTCCCGTAAATCAAGAGAGTTTGCCCCGGACTCATGAGACGGGAGGGTACCTCAAGGCCTTTAGAAATTGAGGATTGTAATCTCGACATTGTTATAATAAAAATCTGTATGAAGTGGTTTGCCTTGGTATAGGACTGGATGTTGGGTAACTCCGAATTAGTATAAAATCTGGTATGTTCTTTCCTTTTACTGCTTTTTATTTACTTTCTGTATCTGTGTATGATTCTATGATTGTTCTGTGATTAATTTCTACATTTGTTTGTGTAATAATTTTAAGTTAGTCCATATAAATCTTAGAATCCATTAAACACTATCTAGTGTTAAGTTAGCATTAAGATCCTTAATCCGCACTCATTTTCAATTGATATTGGAGCATAGGTTTCATAATTTTCGTAATCTGAAACTTGAAAAATTAAAAATGGAGTTGACTTATACTAAGCAAATTATGTTTTAAATTCCTAACTATCAAAATATCATAAATAAGAAGAGTTTTAGAATTACCGATATTGCCGATGCCAATCACGTATTCTTTTGAGTTGTCTCCATAGTTGACCAACCCACCATCTTGATATATTATGTCATTGAATATCTCAGGATTTCCAGTCATATGCCTTGAATGGCCACTATCAAGTATCTATTTATCTTTTCCAATTTGCATGGTTTGTCTATTGGTTGTTGATTCTTCAAAAGCCATGTAACATATCTGTTCCTACATGACAAACCAATTCATAGATAACTTAATTTTTCATAAAAACTATATGCAGACTTATGATACTTTGATGAAATGCATAAATTCATACTAGTATGAACAAAATTTCTTAAGAATATGTGATAAAGGATTTAAAATTAAATTTGGAAAAGATAAATGTCACATCGAAGATAATAAGTCAAATATTATATTTGAAGGAATTAGGAAGAAAAACATTTACATTCTTAGTATGAAAATTTTAAATGATACCTTATGTCTTTTGGCAAATACAAGTGACCTTTGGATTTGGCATAAAAGATTCGGTCGTTTAAATTTCAAACTATTATCTAGGTTATCAAAACTTGACTTAGTTAGAGGTCTTTCCAAGTTAAACTTTAAAATAGATAGTATATGTGATGCTCGCCAATTAGGAAAACTTAAGAAAAGGTCATTTAAATTAAAAGATATGATTTCTACTTCTAAACCTCTAGAATTACTTCATTTAGATTTATTTGGTACTCTCACGTTCAATCAATTAATCACAATAATTTTTTTTGTAATTGTAGATGATTATTCTAGATATACTTGGACAATTTTTCTTAAATTTAAAAGTGATGCTTTTGAATTATTTAAAAATTTTGCTAAAAGAATTCAAAATCAATTTTCTTTAAAAATAAAAACTATTTGTACACGTTGGAGAATTTGAAAATGAAAATTTTGAGAATTTCTGTAATCAAAAAGGAATTACTCATAATTTCTCTTTTCTAAGAACTCCACAACAAAACGGAATAGTAGAACGTAAGAATAAAACGATTCAAGCATGCGCTAGAACAATGCTTTCTGATAGTAACTTATCTAAAACCTTTTGGGCTGAAGTAGTCGCTACAGCTTGTTATATATTAAATAGGATTTTAATTAGACCATTAACTAATAAAACACCATATGAATTACTTTACAATAAGAAACCCATAGTAGCTTATTTTAAAGTTTTTGGTAGTAAGTGTTTTATTCTTAATACAAAAGATAATTTAGATAAATTTGAACCTAAATCCGACAAATGTATCTTCATCGGATATTCTAATAGAAGTAAAGCATTTAGAGTTTATAATTTAAGAACTATCACAATTGAAGAAACAATGCATGTATTTTTTGATGAAAATTTTAAAGATACTGTACAAATAGAAGATGAAGAAGGTTTTGTAACTTTAAATAATGAACCCGATGAAACTAATTGTGAAACCATTCAAGCTAATAAAAGAATTAGGCTATTAAAGATCATCCTGTAGAAAATATACTAGGAAACATTGAATTTATAGTTAAAACAAGAAATTAACTAAATAGTATGAGTAATGTAGCTTTTATATCAACTATTGATCCTAAAGATCCAAAGGAAGCATCATCTGATGGTTCATGGATTTTTGCTATGCAAGAAGAACTGAATCAATTCACCACGAAATGATGTTTGGGAACTTGTTCCTAAACCTAAGGATAAAAGTATAACTGGAACAAAACGAGTTTATAAAAATAAAATGAATGAACTTGGTGAGGTCGTGAGAAATAAAGCTCGTTTAGTCACGCAAGGTTATTGTTAAGAAGAAGGAATTGATTATGACGAAACCTTTGCACCCGTAGCAAGACTAGAAGCTATTAGGATTCTACTTGCTTTCACAAACTACAATAATTTCAAGTTATATCAATTGAAAGTTAAAAGTGTTTTTATAAATAGTTTTATAAAAGAAGATATTTATGTTGAACAGCCTCCACTTTTTTAAGATAATGAATTTTCAAATCATGTATATAAATTAAAGTATTATGTGGTCTGAAATAAGCTCCTAGAGCCTGGTATGAAAGTCTAATATCTTATTTACTACAATCTGGTTTTGAAATTGGTAAAATAGATACAACTCTTTTTACTAGAAGAAACAACAATAATATTCAATTAGTACAAAAATATGCAGATGATATAATGTTTGGTTCAACTAGAACATAATGAATAAATAATTTTTAGATATAATGACTAAAGAATTTGAAATGAGTCATATAGGAGAAATAAGTTTCTTCTTAGGACTTCAAATCAAACAATTAGATAAAGGAATTTTCATTAGTCGAGAAAAATATGCTAAGGATTTAATTAATATATTTGGATGGATTACTTCTAGTGGGAAACCAACTCCAATGATAACTAATGTAGCCTTAAGTAAAGAAGATAAATCAAAATGCTACTTTATATAACAGCAAGTCGTTCTGACATCATGCATAGTGTTTGTCTCTGTGCAAGATACTAATTTCAACCGAAAGTAACTCACTTAAAAGCCGTTAAAAGAATTTTAAGATATGTAAAACATACTTTAGATTATGGTTTATTTACTTTAAAAATGATGTATTTGATTTAATTTCATATTGTGATGCTGATTTCGTTGGTTGTAAATCAGACCAAAATGTACAAGTGGAACTTGTCACTTTTTAGGACGTTCACTAATTTTCTGGTTTAGTAGGAAGCAAAACACTGTATCCTTGTCAACAACTGAAGCAGAATATATATATCTGCTGTTTGGCTTGTTCTCGAGTTACATATATGCAACAAACTTTAAAAGATTTTGGATTAACCATATCTAAATCACCAATTTACTGCGAAAATACTAGCGCAATAAATCTATCTAAGAATCCAACTCATCATGCTAGACCAAAACATATTGATAGACATCATTTTCTTAGAGATAATATAAGTAAAGAAGTTATAACTCTTGAATATATTAATACTGAAAAACAAATTGCTGATATATTAACCAAACCCTTAAATGAACAAAACTTTACTAAATTTAGAAGAGAATTAGGTATATGTTCATTAACTGAAATATAAATTATAAATAATACAAGTATAGTTAATAATTAATATAAATAAAAAAATTGAAAGTTAAACTAGGCATGTCGACATGACCCATCCCCCTATGTCGACATAGTAGCCATGATTTTCAAATTTTAATTTCCCTCTAAATTTAGTTGTTAAGTTATATATTTATATATTTCGACTTTTACTCCTTTTCTCCATTCTATTCTCTGTAACAAACTTCTAAAACAGTAAATTAATGGCTTTCTCTTCTAATAATGAACCTTCTTCACTCATTTCTCCTCATTCTGGTCCTTTTCAACATTCCACAAACGTACGAGTCATCAAATTACAAAAGAAGATGGAAGATTTGCTTCAAATAATGATAGAGATTCAAGTGAGTCAACTGCGAATGGCAAGGGAACAAGATAGGCAAGGCAGAATCCTTAGAAATCTATAAAATTTCCTTATGGATAACCATGCCAATCCCATTGTCATCGAAGAATCATCACAAGCCATGGATTCTGAAGAAGAAGTGCCTCAGAAGAACCACAAGAGGATCAAGAAGAAGAACATCCTCTGCCAAATCTGGATGTTCATATGGACGAAGACGATGGCGTGAGTTACGTTGGAGAGGTCCTTTTTGACACTAATGGGAACTTGGTCGAACAACGTGGAAACTTTTATCTCCACTATCCAAATTGTTCTGTCCATAAATCACCAATAGTTAAGGGTCCTCGTTAAGTGTTTTTTCGTTTTCGTGATTGTATATTAGTTTGTTAATTTGTATATAAGTGTTATCTTAATTAACGTTCTTCTAAAAGCAATCTTCGGTGAATAGAAACATGAATTCCAGTTAGGATGCTATATTCCATAAGTTATTATTCTTTTGTCCTATGTTTGTTTATCTCATTTTCTATTAAGTTCAAGATTTATAGATTATTTTTGTTGATTACAATGAGGGAGAAGTTATATAAAATAATAGGCTTGGAGTAAGAGGGAGTTGTTGGTGTAAGGGGGAGTTATGGTATGTTCGAAGTGGTAAGTATATTTTATGAGGTTGTCATCATCAAAAAGAAGGAGATTGTTAGGAACTGGAGATAGTGGTTTTAATGACAACAATCTTTGTAGCTTATTTTATTATAACTTATATACTAACACTACTGTCTATATATATATATATATATATATATATATATATATGAATGTTGTTATGCAGGATACATATAAGGCAGTTACTGATTATTGAAGGCTGTACAGTATAAGATCAAGAATGAAGAAATCAAGTTTGAAGACTCATGAGTATCAAGATCAAAATTTCAAGATATGTATCTAGTTTTTTTTTGTTAAAACTTCATAATGGCATGGAAATCTTCATTCCGAATTTCATTTGAGATGGAATCCATTTCTACCTTCTTAGTGGCTTACAAACCCTCGACAAGTAGCTTACAAACCTACGACAAGTGGCTTACAAACCAACGAACATCCTGGTTTTGTACAAGTTCTCGAGTCCTGATGTGATGAGATATTCTGTAGGAAGAAGCTTACAAAACTACTTTAAAATATTTTTTCAAAATGATTTTCGAAACCGCTTTTCAAAATATTTTAGCCTTAAAATTATCTTTTCAAATGATTTTCAAAAGGATGTTTTAGCCTTAAAATATTTTTTTTTTTAATACGAATTCTCGTTTTAAACTTCATTTTCAAAACAAATTTACATTGTTTTTTAACATATGGATGTCGACATCATGAGATACCCCATGTCGACATGGTGGCCGTTGAATTCAAAATTTTCAAAAGAAGTGTCTATTTGATTAAATCTCTTCACGAATGGTTATGGTCGTTGGTGCTTTATAAATAGCCTTCACAAACGAATTTTTTAACTAACTAATTTCATATTTTCTTCACTCCTTCTCCACAAATCCATATTCTATAATTTTCATATTTTTAAGATCGTGCCGAAATTCTGCCGAATTCTCAGGTGAATCAAATTAGAATCTCATTCTTGTTTGATTCTCTGCCCTCTCTCGAACATCAAAGTGCTATTTAGAGTTATAGGATCAATTTGTAATTAAAATTTTATCAAGTTTCTCTATAAGGTGTGGTTGTGCCTGGAAATCAATTGGGTGGCCTTGAGTCCCGTAAATCAAGAGAGTTTGCCTCGGACTCGTGAGACAGGAGGGTACCTCAAGGACTTTATAAATTGAAGAATGTAATCTCGACATTGGTATAATAAAAATCTGTATAAGGTGGTTTGCCTTGGTGTAGGACTGGATGTAGGGTAACTCCGAACTAGTATAAAATTTGGTGTGTTCTTTCCTTTTACTGCTTTTTATTTACTTTCTGCAACTATTTTTGATTCTATGATTGTTATGTAAGTAAGTTCTGCATTTGTTTGTTTCATAATTTTAAATTAGTCCATATAAGTCTTAGAATCCATTAAACACTATTCACTCCCCTTCTAGTGTTAAGTTAGCATTAAGATCCTTAATCCGCACTCACTTTCAACTCCTTCCTAAGGAATTTGTTGTTTCCATAAATAGTTCTTTAGTATTTTGTAAATACTGTTAGAACACTCTAAACTATTAGTGATTTTGCTTCAGATTTGATATTCGCTTAATGTACCAGGCATATAAGCAAAAATATTATATACCACACAGCTTAACATTCATGAAAACCCCTATTACTGATGCATAATGGATTTATGTCGTATGTTCTATATTAAACATTTTATGGTGTTTGTGTATATATAGATTGGGATAATCCCAAAATTCTTTTGTACCAATTATAAAATATGTTTATATCAAACCATTCATCAAGAATTAAACAATAATGTTAAACACCTTTTGACATGTGCACATCGTCAACAATCAGTAATATGTTGTTTACTTTCACTATGAGAAAAGTACCTATAAATAGCATTGTGGAACAACGTTCACATGTTTAGTGTTGCTTTTAGCCTTCTTCAAACCAATACAAATAAATATAAACGCTATACAACTGACCTTGGAAAACACAATAAGGCGGGCTTCCAAATTATTTTCACGCCTGTGTTCTCATATATTATTTCATTCTATTCTACGAATCATCTTCTTCTCCATATAAAATTTAAAATCCCTATGCGCGGATGCGGTGCAGTGGAAAGGAGGCTTGGACTCTGATAAAAAGACACCGGTTCCATTTCTACCATGCGCTTCCCTAATCTCATCCGCTTCTTCCAGTTCAAGAGAAACATGTCAGAGCTTCTTCGACCATGGAAGAAATTGGTCTGCTTCTTCCACCTCTTTGCGATGTAAAAAGATATATGTAGCTGTAACTTTTGGAAACTTATGTTATTGCTTTGGATAAATTGCTGTGAATTTTCTAGATGATTTTTTTTATATTTAAAGTGATTCAATAAATTAGCACTTTTAACTGCAGAATTTGGTGATATTAGGGCTATGGTCCCGTAGGTTGAGTGGATCGGGTCTTTCGTCATGCGGCCTCATCGTCCCAACTCCATTTCTAGCAATTGGTCTTGCTAACTTCTCATCTTCGATTGGTAATTTTCTTCATCAATGTTTTTTTTCATACACAATATGCACCCTTACATTGACACATCAATTTTATGTTATTTATTAATTTATTTGGTTAATTGAAAATTTCCTTATTTTATGGTACAGTGAATAACTTTCATTTATGGAGAATTTTAACTAATATAATTTCGAGTGGGTTCATGCTTTACAACATGGTGAAGCTTATTTGGATGGAAAAATGTTGCTTATTTAGTGCAAATTTGGTAATAAGAAACTATTATTGACATTGATTTCAAGAATTAAGTATTTATTTTACAATTTAATTCTTTAATTGTCATAGAGACATATTTTATCATTTGCAGAATATTTTATTACATATATTTTCTAATTCTATGTAGATTATTTGTTGAACTTATGTCATCTTAGGTTATACAATTATTTAACTTATGTTAGTTCATCTTATAATTCTATGGTAGCTTAATCAGACTCATCCCAAACAGGTATGCAGCCTTCTTTTTTATTTTAGCTACGTACTCATGTAGTATTTCATCAAGCTTCTATTTGCAGTGCTTTATAAGTGCTAGAGACAAACAAAGCTACTATGAACACTATTAAGTATATTCAAAATGTTACCTTTTACAGAGTTTAATAAATAACAAAGGCCTTATTTAGAAAGCTGGCAATGTTACCAATTCATAGGAATAAAATATTTATCGTTGACCCATAGTTACTAAATATAATTCTAAAGTTTGAATTTCCACTTCTTACATATAGTTACTAAATATAGTTCTAAGTATTTAATTTCCACATTTTCATAAGAGAAGTAACAAGCAATCCATCATGTATGATATATTGCTCATGATTTCAAATTAGAGACCAATAAATTTCTTTATAGGATTACTGTATGGGAAGCTATTTGTTATGTTAGAGAATACAATAATCTGTAATGAGGTGAAATTCATTTAGAAATCGAGTTTCATTTTGATACAAAGGAAAATAAGATATTAAAGTTATGTGGTAATTTATTTTATTTTCTGGAATGTGCAGATTAATTACATTAATTGCAAATTGGTTGTAAACAAGATAAAATAGGCCTATGTGGAAAATTATCTTTTGTTTTATATATTTTCTTTTGTTTTCTTTAAGCAAAATGCTACTAGAAATTTTTTTACAACAATTTGTATGGCTTTCTATATGTACAAGCAAGGTGAATGAATGAAAACAATGAGTATTTACTGAGTTTTCTTACTATTTCTTCCATCCTCATGCCTCACTTTTCTTTTCTTCACCATATTTCTCCTCAAAACAAGCTCCATATCATATTACTGTATGTGAAGCTATTTATTATGTGGGAGAATATGATAATCTGTAGCAAGGAGAAAGTCACTTAGAAACGGGTTTCAATACAAAGAGAAATAAGATATTAGAGCTATCTTTTATCAAGCTAAAAAATTCACATGTTCTATAAATGTTTTAGTTATCCAAACTAACAATTTCACATCCGTAAGATGTCAAACAATAAATGCAGTGATCTCAATCATTCACTGTAAAATATCAAAATAGTATTCCTAATATCAGTGTTACATAGTAATTTTCTACATTTAAGTAGTAGGTTCTGAATAAAGTCTATCTTTCTTCAGGTAGCAGATTATCCTAACTTTTGTTTCTGTTTCAAGGCTTTTTCTAACATGGATCACCTGAATTATTAATTGGCCTTCATTTAGAGATGTGGTATTCATATGTATTAATGTTATAATTTTTCATTTAGGTAAATGAATTTGAACCCCAAATTATTCTTAGTTTCTAAACTTGAATATCACACATGAGTAATAGAAATGAGTCAACGACCCTTCGTTATGAAAATGCATGTCAGTTCATTAATATTAATATGAAATTTGAAACGTGAGGTAAAAAACACCCTTTATTTTGTTTTAACATTTGCAACTAGCCTTAATATTATTTGCACTATTATAGGATCCCGTTGTGCAAAAATTGCACAAATGCCGATAAATAATAAACAGGATCTAGCTTTTTTAATTTGAACATCACTTATTCTAGCAGCAATTATCCTATTACTCCAAATAAATAGCAAATAACTATGAAGAAGGAAAAGAGATGCATAATATTTATACTAGTTCCACTATCATCAAGGTAGTGTACGTCCAGTCCAAAGAAGAGAGATTTTATTACACTTAAGAGAATTACAAGAGATTACAAGATAAGAGTTTACATACCAAACCCCTAAATTAGGGTTAGCAAGAAGAGACACTCCATTTGGGGATCACTGGCTGAATACCAGGATGGCTGTACAATGAAGTCCACTCTCAATATATAACCAATGTAAATTCATATGAGTCATTAATCAAATTACCAATATATGGTAAAAAGATAATGAAGGCAAATTACAATGGTAACAAATCGCGCAAACATATCAAGTAATTCACTCATTCCAAAGATGGAAGAAAATTATCCCAAAGCAATGCGATTACGAAGAAAGAAATAATATGCATATCATTTTGCATACATATTATTCCATAACGTGCACATGCATATATTTCCTTGCCATCTCATTAGAATGCAATCCAATGATTTATGCATTTACATAGTTAACAAACGTGATTACTTTCCTTCTTGCATGTTTGTTTCCTTCTATTTATGATTTTGTATCACCAAAATTTAACACTCCTTGATGCGAAACCACACATCTCCAACACCCCATCTCGACTCAAGTTCTCTTCTCCACATAAAACTCTTAAAATCAAATCGCACAACCAAAATCTCTTAAAGAGATACAGACTAAAAATGAATATTTACCCAATTTCGACAAGGCCACCCCCCATCACACCTTGCTAACGAGCTTAGACAATGTCCCTGCCTACCAACAAAATGTTGCAAATGTCCACAATAAAAAGAAGGTAGATACCAAAATAATCTCAAAACCACCAAGGCCAAAAAATCCTCTCAATCACCAATCCAAATACAGAGCCAAAAAAAACCAATGGACATGTCAAGGCTATTCCAAATCTCTGTATGCAAGACAAATCTCTCTCCTCCCACATACCTTATCTATAAAATAACGAATTTTCCATGGAAATCAACATAAGACTCTCACATCAACATGGAGCAATGAAGTAGATACAGGTTCTCAAATCCATCTGCCTCTTCAACATAGTAAACTCCTTATCACCAAATTTCCAAGACTGGAGCATTCTTCTCTCTCAACATAATCTCCTCCGTCTTTATCTTCCATATTGCACAAAATCTCTTTTTCCGTCCAAATGAGTAATAGCATAATTACCACCGGATCTACTGCTCTTTCTAGAAGTCGTTGTTGCACAAATTTAAACAAATCGCCTGGCTATGATACCAATCTGTTGTGCAAAAATTGCACAAATGCAGAAAAACAATAAACAGGATCTAGATTTGCCAATTTGAACATCACTTAATCTAGCAGTAATTATCCCATTACTCCAAAAATAGTAAATAACTATAAAGAAGGAAAAGAGACACACAATATTTATACTGGTACCACTATCATCAAGGTAGTGTATGTCCAGTCTAAATGATTTTTATTACACTTGAGAGAATTACAAGAGATTACAAGATAAGAGTTTACATACCAAAGCCCTAAACTAGGATTAACAAGAAGAGACACTCCATTTGGGGATTACTGCCTGAATATCAGGATGGGTTTACAATGAAGGCTACCCTCAATATATAGCCAATATAAGTTCATGTGAGTCATCAATCAAATTACCAAGATATGGTAAAAAGATAATGGAGGCAAAAATACAATGGTAACAAATCATGCAAACATAGCGAGTAATTCATTCATTCCAAAGATGGAAGAAAATAATCTCAAAGCAATGCAATTACGAAGAAAGAAATAATATGCATATCTTTTTGCATATATATTATTCTATAACGTGCGCATGCGTATATTTCCTTATCATCCCGTTCAAATGCAATCCAATGATTTATGCATTTCCATAATGAAAAACGTGATTACTTTCCTTCTTGCATACTTGTTTCCTTCTATTTGTGTTTTTGTATCACCAAAATTTAACAATACGAAACTGTTATGAAAATAGTAGCGCTTTGCGGAAGCTTTTATCAATGGATTTTTGTCACCCAAATCACAAAGATATAACTTGGATTGAAAACAAGATGGAATTGAAATCAAAACGTAATAATACAAAATATTCCACCTAACCACCCACTTTATTGATCCACTAAAATTTTGTTTAAAATTAATATAACAAAGCTAAAGTAAACAAAATACCATTGAATCAATAACCAAATTGAGAAAGGAAGCAAATATATATATGGCTAAAATTGTTGGAGAAAAAGAACAAAGATAAAGAAGAGGAAATTAGCAAATAGATTTTCTACTACACTTTTACCCCCTCTTCTAGTCTCTATTTACATAATCAATTACTTAATGCTCAAGTTAACATTAGATGGCAAATAATAATTTGATTAGCTAATTAGAGAAAGAAATAAACATACTCAAATATGCCTATTAATTAAAGGAAACAAATTTACCATTTCTTTCTTTTGCATATTTATTTTCCTCTATTTATGATTTTGTATCACCAAAATTTCACATTCCACCATGATGAAAAATCACATATCTCAAACATATCAAGCATGTCATATCTAGATCTATCACAAATCCCCATATCTCAACCACACTAAATTTCAAACCTCAACCACCGTCTGCAAGTAATACATCTCCCATATGAGGTGCACCACACAAATCGGGTCTCAAAACTGTTTGTAATACCACAAAGATCTCCATCTTGTCCTTATGAATTTTGCAATTTGATACTCATCTATCACTCGATCTGAACTCATTACTTGATCACTGTCGATCCCTCGAGCATCATCAACATGAAGACTCTGTCTAAAATATGATCCTTAATGCTAGAATCATAAGCAGCGACCACATTAACCACTTCATTTTACTGTGGACTAGGTCCTTCAACCGTCACTTGCTTTCCATTGTCGACTAAAGAATCAATCAAGCTATAAAGGCTTCCTTCTTCCAGTACTCCTCTCATCCTTACATGACCACCTTTCTTCACTCTTAAAACTCCACCTTGAGTCTCATAAGTGCAACCATGGTGATCCAATTGACCGAAAGAAATAAGATTATGCGAACAAGTGGGTACATATCTTACTCCAGAGACTTCTCTAACCGCACCATCATGCATACGAAATCGAATAGATCCAATACCACAAATCGGTAGCTCTTCTACATTGCCTGTCCTAATCATGCCGACACTCTTCTCATTAGAAGAAAAACAATTCACATCTCTACAAATGTGAAAAAGGGATCCCGAATCCATCTTCCAAGGCTTATTTTCACTAAAGAGGACATCACAAGAAGCATCACTATCGGTACCTTTAGCAAAACCTACATGTGCATCACTACTAGTATCACCATGCGTAGCCTTTTTCCGATCTCTTTTATAAGCATAACACTTGCTGCGTATGTGAACTTTCTTATTACAATAAGGACAAGTGACAACACCTTTACCATTAGCGTCCTTCTTCCAAATTGTTTCTTTCTTCGAGTCCCTTGCCACCATGGCCTCACTGTGAATTTGATTTCGTACCTGACCCTTTTCTTCTAAGCTCCTCATTCAAAAGACTGCTTCGAATAGTTTCCAGAGAGATAACTCCATTAGCATTGGAATTACTCAATGAAACAACCAAAGTTTTCCAACTTTCCGAAAGCGAACTCATTAATAAAAGAGCCTGTAACTCATCATCAAAATTAACCTTCATATTTTCCAGTTGATATATTACATCTTGAAATTCATTCAAATGCTCTGCAACAGACTTCTCTTCATCTAATCTAAGTTGTACCAACTTTCGAACCAGAAAATCCTTACTAGTAGCACTTTTTAACTCATACAAAAATACCAACTTGTCCCACAAAGCCTTCGCGGATTCACAACTAGCCACATGATGGAAAACTGAATCATCAAGATACCGGCAAATCAAAGCAATCGCCTTCTTATCCACCTTCTTCCATTTTTCCTCATCTACATCAGAGGGCTTCTTTCCATCTCCATCAATCGGATCATGAAGATCATTGAGGTACAGAACATCCTCCATCTCAGGCTTCCAAACAAACCAATTTTTTCCATCCAAGATAGCCATCTTTGAAAATGAAATCATATCCGACATCAATAATTTTGAAACCAAAATTACTTTTAAGCTTTACGATGATCTGTGATCTGATACCAAACTGTTATGAAAATAGTAGCGCTTTGTAGATGCTTTTTTCAACGTATTTTTTGTCATCCAAATCACAAGGAGAAAACTTGGATTGGAAACAAGACGTAGTTGAAATCAAAATGCAATAACACAAAATATTCCACCCAACCACCCACTTTATTGATTCACTAAAATTTTGTTTACAATCAATAGAATAAAGCTAAAGTAAACAAAATACCATTGAATCAATAACCAAATTGAGAAAGGGAGAAAATATCTATATGGCTAAAATTGTTGGAGAAAAAGAACAAAGAAGAAGAAATGAAAATTAGCAAATAGATTTTCCACCACACTTTTACCCTCTCTTCTAGTCTCTATTTTTATAATCAATTACTTAATGCCCAACTTAACATTAGATGGCAAAAACTAATTTGATTAGCCAATTAAAGAGAGAAATAAACATACTCAAATATTCCTATTAATTAGATAAAATAAAATCTTCTCTTTCTTTCTTTTGCATATTTATTTCCGTCTATTTGTGATTTTGTATCACCAAAAATTTAACAGATCCTAGGTCAGAGTGTATTGTAATTTGAATATATGAGGCATGAGATCGTTAAATGTGAAGTGAATCATCTAAGCATATGCATTTGGATGCACATCTTCTTAAAACAGCTGTTCATTGATGTCTTGGTTATATATGGAAAATATGCATTTTCATGAATTTATATCTGTAGTTAATAGCAGAAAGCAGTACTTAAACTTTTTACAAATACTTGGAACTGAAAAAATCATTACAGCCGCCTGTTTTAAGTTAATCAAAGAGTATTCAAGGCCATACATGCACATATTTATATAAGGTAACATGACATAAAACACATTTTTATGTAACATATTTTTATTCAACGTCCATTTTCAAAATAGCACAAAAACAAGTATTGGGGAATATAACCCAAAGTTTTATATTAAGTAACCTAATGATCATTTCATCAAAAATGTAGTGAATAATACATTTCTATCAACTGTAGTTTTGTTGAATTCAAAAAGGAAACAATGCTAACTATAAATGTGTGCATCATATGGTGTCTAGTTACACAAATTTTATTGGAGATTGTGAATACCACCACTCCTTATGGCGTTTGTTGGAAAGCATACAAAACTCTTAATGTTTGCTAAGCTAAACATTGTCGGGGTGTAAGAGAAACGAAGTACAAACTTTGGGTGATGATTTTCCAGAGATTATGTAATGGTTTTCAAGAAATTTTTAGGGTCTCTTTCTTAAATAATATTTCCTTTTCTCTTTACCTTGTAAAAATGGAATAATGAAATTATGACGAGAGATAATGTAGAGAAATTTTTGCATATAGTCCTTGGGAAAAATTTACAAATTTCAAATGTTGTGTGTAAAATATTCATTCACATTTATAAACGATTTGCTAAATTATACCTATACAAAAATATTTTCATCCTTTACCACATGTGTAACGACCCCGGATTTTATAAATATTTAAATTGATAATTAATTGAATTTTTGAATTTAAAATTGTTAAGTAATTTCATTTTGAATAAAATTTGTGAAATTAATTGATTAAGTGATGCGAGTTTCCCCGGATCCAAGTATATTCTGTATAAATCATTTACATTTAAAATACTGTAAATATGAGTATATATTGAATATATATATATTTGGGTATATATGAGCAAATTTTATATAATATATATATGTATATATTGAACTTGAGTTAAAATCTCAAGTAAATGGTTTAAAAATAATCATAAAATACAGATATTTGACATGAGTATAAAATAAATAAATAAGTAATAATAAATATTTGAATTGATGGTTAATAATGATTTGAGTTTATAAAAATAACATAAGATAATGAATTTGAAGTAAAATAATAATAATTATTATTTATTCTAGAAATAGAAATATATGTGAGATAAACTATAAACTATAAAGTCAAAGTAATCAAATCAACAAAATGAAATAAATAAAATAAAGTACATAATATAATACATTTCAGCATAGAAAGATACAAAACAATTTGTATGTAAGATAAAATAAATACTCAAGATAAAAATAGAAATGTGTAGGCTTGCAAAAGAAAAGAAACAATATGCATTCAAATGTGATTTGAAATGTATTCATATGACAAGTGATAAAACAAAAGAAGAAATACACATAAGAAAAGGGTATGTAAACTAACTCAACTCAATATAAAACTGCAAACAAATAAAGTATTACAAAATGAAGCAACAAAGGTAAAATAACCAGACAAGAAAAATAAAACTGGATTAAATAACAAAAGAAAAGAAATAAAATAAATAAAAACAATAAGTATAAAACAAATATTAACAAACAAATTAATCAAAGTAACATATAGCTATATACAAACAAATACAAATACAAACTTGGCAATGCAAATAAAAGTATATATTTTTACATAAATAAACAAATGCATGAAAAAAAAAAAAGGAAGAAACAAAACCACATAAAGCTGCAGCCACCAAGTATTATAAATAAACAAATGCAAACATCTATCAGCCACCACTATCTCTAATGTTTGTACAGCCGAGCTAAAGAAGAAAATCATGCAAGACACAATGTAAACATGTAATATGAAACATAAAGTAAAGACTGCTATAGATACATGGAGATATTACCTAACATGCTTTCATTTAATGCAATTACTCCTCTACAGTAAAACAAGCATGTAATGCCTTCATCTCAGCCCATAACTATTGTACAAACAAACATTAATAATCCCTGTACCATGCCTTCTTTCTTTAATCCTTGTCTACTTCTTTTCTTTCCTATATACTTTCACATCTGCATACATATCAGTTGGGAAGCCAAAAGAAACTTTATATAGAACTAAGGCAAAACTTAGGTAAACAACATCAAACAAATAACAACGCAACTCAATCAAACCAGAAATCAAGTGAGAAGCTTCAACAAGAAATCTCAAGCTAGTTTCCAAAAGCAGCAAATGTTTTTCTCTGTTCTTCATATATAAGTGAGTAACTTTACTTTTAAAGGTTTTAAATAGGTAATTTTGGTTACATGTTAGTCAGTTTGAAAAGAAGATATATCTTATGATTTCTGCTGTGAATATATATATGTCTGCTATGTATGTTGCTTAGAGTGTTTTCTGTTTTTCTCTTCCAGTTTACAAGTTTTGATTTAAAATTTAAATGGTGTGATCTTGACTCTGTTTACATTTAAGTTTCAAATGAAACTTGTTTGTTTAACTATGAGCTTTAGTTGTAATTTATATTTGAGTCAGAATGATAATTAGTTTCACTCTGGGATTCAAATCTACTGTGCAAGTTAAGTCAAAATTTTAAGTATCATAATTTATTATTTCAGGATTGGAATTTGGATTATTATACAGAATTATGATTTTTAAATCAAATATTTTGATGTTTCCTCAAGTATGTAGAGAGCAGATCCTTATTGAACTAAAATTACTTTTAATTCGATTCCCAGAGATCGCACAAATTTTAGAGGTTGAAATTTTGAACGAAGCAAGTTTATAGATCGATGATATTGGGAAAAATGTTAAATAAATTTTCTATTGTAAGATTTGAGGGAACGAGGGGGATGTAGGGTTTAGGATATGGTTTTGATGAGGTCTGGAACCAAGGTGATTTCGTCACCACGAGACGATCGAGCGCAGCAAGCTTCAGGGTGTTGGAAGTTGGTGGATTGACGAAGCTATGGACGGAAGCGGAGCGTTTCTGGTGGTCGGTGGAGGAAGCGGTGGCTGTTGACAGGTTGGAAGGGTGGTGTGGTTTTCGTTTCCAGGTTTTATTCCTGGAACCTAAATCGAGCTTGAATGCTCGATTTCGTTTAGATGAGGTAATCATCGATCTGAAGATCGAAATGGCTATGAGGGGAGATAGCTGATGGGGGGGGGGGGGATGGACAGCGATGGCCGGAGGTGGCTCTGGTGGAGGAGCACGTGCACCGTGCACTAGTGCACGAGTTGGAGATTCTGGAAATGGGTATAACAGAGAAGAAGCTGGGTGATTCGCGTATGTTGACTCGAAGCATACTCGGGAGATTTGTGTAGTTTACTCGGAGCAAAAATTTAAACAAGTACGCGTGAAATTTTGTTATCAGGTCTTTAAACCTGAACTTGTTTTCTGGGTCAGGTTTTTAAATTTAATTTTAAACTTATAAATCCAGGTTTTGAATTGAGTTGTAAACCAAAATATAAATATAATTCAAGTTTGAATTAAAATTTAGTTTGAACATAAATAAAGTTTAAAAGTTTAAATTGGTTTAAATAACTCAAAAGCAATTAAATGTTTGAAGAAAATTGAATTTAAAAATAGATTTGAAATTTGTAGATGAAGAATTTATAGCAAGATAAACTTTAAAGTTTAAACCTAAAATAAATTCCCAGATTTTGAAGTAAATAAATTATTACTTTAACTTGTAAATTTAAAGGTTTTAAAAGTTAGTTTTTATTTTAAAACTTGAATATTTAGAATGAAGTTCAAAAGTAAATTTAAAATAAATGGTTTCAAAAATATTTGTAAGTGATAAGTAAATCAATATTAAAAATTAATGCTACTGTAAGTTAATGAAGATTTAATAATTAAAATCCATTAACTATTAAATAAATTAAAATGGATAATTTATTAATTTGGGTTAATTAAATAAGTAATTTAAAGTTTAAATTAAGTAAGAAATAATTAATTAGTAAATTAGGGATTATTAATTAAATATAAATTAATGATTAATTAAAAGATAGTTTACTAAATGTTTTTAAATTAATTGATGATTAATTTTCCATAACCAACAAATTTATTCATAGAAATAAATCTGATTATCTTAATCAGATAATTGAATTAACCCTACCTATGGATGCTTGGATTATATTGGATGGTAAACTGTTTGATATCCCTGTTATATGATGCTTTATGATTATCCTGATTTGTGTTGTGATCTGTGATATAGTTTATTATCTGTGATATATATATATCTGCGAATCTGTGTATGAATGATAAGCGTCATAATTTATATCGCTTATCAATTATATTCCTGTATTCTGATCTGTGATAATTGTATGATGTTGCACTACTGTGTATAACCCCTGGACCACACTCATACACACACAATTATGGATTTCACGAGAAAATCGATTAAGTCACAGATTTTTGAAATAGTTTAAATTTGAATTTTTAAATTCAAATGTCTAGGAAATGGAATCGGAATAAATGTGAAAAGCTTTTAGAATGAAATTTCAAAATAAAATTTATTATTTTTAAATTACTTGATTAAGTTTTGGAAATTTAAATAATTTGATTTAAATTTAATATCAATACTTGAAATTGAATTCTATGATTTGAAATTAGGGATTAAAGATGTTATATTGGTTATATAGGGATTAAACCACTTGTAAGCATTATTTTTGGGAATTTGAATTTAACCCAAGGATTTCAACTCGTATAAATAAATCAGATTTCCAAAATAAAAACTGTTGTTTTCAAATGATAAACACTTTTAGATAAGAACTGAGATTCCAGTTAATTAGGGGAATTTCAAGATTGAATAAGGAAATGATTTTCCTAAAGTTATGAATAAATTCTTTTTGAAAGCTATGGATTAAAATCTGTTTATTTTTAACAGATTTAAATTAATGATTTGTTTAAATCAAATTGAAATGAGATTGTTTTGAAAGCTATAAGTTAAATCTTTGATTTGAAGATTTAACGAGTTAAATTGAAATGGAAATTGATTTGGAAAATCTGTGAAGGAATCTTTTGTTTAAAAGATTAAAATGTGAAAATTGTTTAAACCGTTAAAGGTTGTGAAAATAAATCTTTTTGTTTAAAGATTGAAATGGTAATTGGATTAAACCATTTGAAATAAAGTTTTGAATTATTAAGTTGTGACTTAATTGAAATCCCATTATCCATATGTTTTTGAATTACTGCGCTCACTGTTCGGTTTAGCCGGGAGAGGACCTTTGTGTCATATATCCCATTCCGAATATGTGATATGTCGTTATGGATGCATTTGAAGACCGGTGATGAAGACCGGGTATTTGCGAGAGCGATAGGATGACCTATCGATTGTTTCTGCACCGAGTCGCGCCGGTATAGAAACTCCCTAAGTGATGGGAAATCCGATCAGGATTGTGAATATCCGGATTGCAAGGACTTCTTTGTAAGTGCCTTCGGTTCTGTTCGAACCTAGAACAGACTTGTATGGATAGTATGCCGGACATTACAAGTTGAGATATAAAGCCGATTTCTTTCAAATATATTTCTGTTGGTGGCGGAGAATTTATTCTTTGCTTAACACCCTTCTTTGAGACGTATGTGCTCAAAGGTTATATAGTTGAAGTTATCAGCAATATATCCCATTTTGGTAATGTGACATGCTGAGTGATGCTGAAATGATCATTGTGTTGATTATTGTGATAGGATCATTTATTTGATCGTCTATCTTAGTGATCATTGTGTTGATCATTTGTTGACCCAAAGCATGGCTTTTTGTATAAAGTATGTTTTTGTGGACGTGACTTCGTCGAGCCTCACATCCCGGAAATGGTCAAAACAGGAAAGATGCGGCAAGGTTATTAGGGGTTGCTGTAGCTCCCCTTAGGGTATGTGCATTTCCTTCTGGAAAGGGGTGGTATCATGGTATGGAGCCCAGATACTTACTCATGTTGAAAACACTCTATTTATTATGGTGTGATGTTGGATATCGAGCGCTCGGTTGAAAAGGTCCTAAAGGACCGGGGAATGGCGTGCTCGTGTCAGTAGTTACCCAGTTAAGGGGTAACCCGGCCTTGTGTTGGCAGAGTTCCGGTTTGGTTCTCGGGGGTGTCTTTCCAGAGGCATTCTCAGTGGCAATGGGAAGTTCCTTGGCCTGATCATTTGTTGGAAATCCAAAGAAACAATACGAAACTTGTACGGTATTAGTTGTAGAACCTGCTATTCACTTATGGTGGTCACCACTGTTTGGATAGTAGCTATAGTAGGCATACGATAATGGTCGTATGTTGGCTAAGATTTATATTCTACTTTCGAAATGATTTTTCCTACACTATGCACTAGTAATAATATCAAATGTTATTTTAAATGCGTATCAAGCATCTTTGACTATCATAAGGAGAAATCTCCTCCGATTCTGCGTTTGCATGTGTGTGTGTGCGGGAGGCCTTATGGTAGTCTCATTTTTCAAAAGCATTGCGAATTGACTTTGAAATCTTTTGTTGAATGTTTTTAAAAGATAAACTGTTTTTGTTGCTCACACCAGTCCCACGACTGATCCGGAGTTTATTGTTTTCTTTCCTAAACTCTGGGTGCTCATTATTCTCTACACGAGCAGTCTAGAGTTGGGTTTTTTTTCAGATAGCTAGATTTAACAGATTATCTGGAGTTAGGTCAGTCTTTGGATCGCACCAGTCTTGGTTATCTTGGTGCATCGTATTGGGAGTTCGAGCTATTGCTGGATTGATTCTTGGAAATGGAGTTGCAGTTCTGGAGTTCTTCCTTGAAGACTATCTTAGAGTTATTTGTTTCGCTGCTAGATGTTATCTATTTTTCTTTTCCGCTGCTATTTTATTGTATCATATCTCTGATGTATATTGATATCTATTGGATCATCTGTTGTATCAGATATTGTATCAAAGCTGTATATCAATGTATTATTCTTTTTATTCCGCTGTGTTATTTACTTAATGTTGTTATAAGCTCCGGCGAATCGGATTTGAACAATCGAATCTATGGCATTCGAGTACGATTTGAAGTATGGATGTCGATTTTCGAGCGGGCAAAATCCGGCTCGTTACAACATGCTTACCCATGATTGTGTTTGCATTCTCTAAAATACTATCATAAATATTTTCAAAACGTTCGTTCAAATTTTCGATGATATAAATTATGGATGCATAATGGGATGCTGTATATGTAGTGTACTAGTCATATAGCCAATATAGGTGCATACATGTCTAGTGACGGTACACTTTGCATGATAAAAAATTAGTAACAGGTATAAAAGGAAAATTATATGTCCTACTTCTTTCGATTTACATTTATCATATTGGTTAGGCTTATGCCAACCAATTTTGTCACCTAGACTTGGCATGGGCTCAAACAATTTTGGTCACTCGATCAGATAATGTCGTCCAAGTGACTCTTAGTCACCCGACAAGGGCTTAACTATGGGTGACTTTTGAAATGAGAATTGAGAGACTTCAAACGATTAAGTCAGCCTAAAGTGATGAACTTCAAATATTTTCACCACTTAAAAGACAAAGTTACCTTAGTGACATTAGTCACCTAGGGCGGACTGAAGTCATCATAGCTTTACTTGGGTGATGTTCACTTGGAATATTTCCAACTGACCTTATGACTTGTAATTCAAATGATTTTATCACTTAGATATTTCCAAGAGAGGGAGATGATACCAGATTCTCGCTTGGTTTTCTTCTTGTTTTGGAAATCGAGTTTCGATATGAGTTGACAACAAATGGTGGTTAGAGAGACTACTATTTATTGAAAAAAAAAAATAAAAGAACTTTTGTTATTTATATCACTATGAAAATGTTCCATGCTACATATATGATTAATGAGCGCATATGTGTTATAATTTTGCAGGAATGGTCGCGCATACCATGCAAATTTGCAGTTGATAGAGAAACACAATGATAGAATAGTCACACCAAAGGTATGGGATAATGGAATACCTTATGAACAGTCGACTAATGTTGAGATTTTCATGGTTACATGCTTCATCTGATATTATTAGCAAGCTTGATTTCCAAATGCGTTTTTGTAATTGCCATGCAAAAAAAAAATATAATCTTATTACCAAGACTTTTCTTATGTACGTCCCATGGTTATAGGCTGGGCTAACAAGATATATGGCCTTGTTGTACCTGTTGATGGGCCCCATCTTGTACAATTTTTGTGTGAGCCGATTGGAGTTGTTGGGCAAATCATTCCATGGAACTTCCCATTGTTTATGTTTGCCTAGAAAGTAGACCCTTGCTTGTGGTAGAACTATTAGCCTGAAAACAACTACATAGACATCTTTTTCAGCTTTCTATATTGCCAACTTGTCGTATAAGGTAAGACTTTTGCAATGTCTTATGGTGTATATATCATATACGTAATCTAAAAATGTTACATGACTTCAATAATACATTGGCAGTGTCATGCACAAAATAGAAATGAAGATTTAAAAAAATTTAAATATAAAAGAGGAAGATTCCATGGCTTGCCTCTTTTACAACACCACTTGCATATCTTTAAGTATATTATTCAAAATGCTACAAAATTTTATATATCTTCAATGTATATTCTGAATATTGTCTATCAATAATGAGATTACTTGAAACTTCTGGCCTTTTAAAGTGTTAATCAAGAAAGAACTATTTTAACCGTTAATTGGGCCAGGTTTGGGCTATAGGGGTAACAACGTAATGTATTTTCCTTTATTATGTTTAATAAAGATCGATGTCTTGGTCAATAAAAACCTTTAATATAAAATATCAATTTCCTTAGTTTAAAGCTACTCAAATGAACCAAATTTTTGTGGAGATAATTTAAGTATGATTTGAACAAATTTATTTATAAAAAAAAGATTGACATGGTGAAAACTTAAAATATGAGGAAGGCGCTAAACTGGTGCTATAACCATAGTATAAAATATTATACATGTGCATGCATGTGTATGTGTGTGTGTGTATATGCATGCATGTATATGTATGTACATGTACATACTTACACTCACACATAGATGATCTATTTGAGTGAAAGCATTTGATCTATTCGAGTGAAAGTGCAATTGCATCACTCCTCGACATGTACCATAGTTTCCACTAGTGCATCATCTTTCACATAGGCTCTTCGCACCACTACAGCTTATATACTAGTAACACACATTGGATCTGCACTTTTCATCCATATCCCGGTTCAGTCCTCAACTACTTGTGCATGACATTCAGCTATCAACTATGCACTGTTTGTTTCAGTTTAGATCTTAGTTTTCTCTAGTTGTTTCTATATTGCATCAAGTCCTCAGTTTGGTTCAACACCTTGTCTTTCCACTATGACGATTCCAGCTTCTCAGCTTGTTCAGTCCCTTATGTGTGTGGTTCAGGTTGCTTTCAGTTCACATCAGTCTGTTTCAATGCTTCAGTTTGTTTCAATCTGTGTCAGTTCCCCTATTTTTGCATGTGCATGGTTCAGCTTTGTGTGTTTTTTCCCCTATTGTGCTCAGCAAGTTCAAAGGGTACATAGACTCCAGTCAATTGTGCCTTAGCTATTCATCATGTTTTTCCAGCTTGTGTGCCTAAGCAATTCATAGTGTTTAAAGAGTACATCTCAGCTCTTCTATCAAAAAAAAAAGAAAAAAAGAAAAAAAAATCTTCTTTCTGTAGTAGGATGTCACGTTATTCGTAGCTATCATGATGTGCAATTCCTGTAAACTATGATGTAAACAATAATATTCTTATACATTATATTTTATGTTAAAAATCTAACACAATTTTCTTTCAAAGATTAAAGGCGTTGAAACCTCAACTAGACCTATCATAACAAAAAAATAAAGGAACTCCATGTACAGGCATTCTTACCTTAGGTTTCAAGAATGCAATATCAACATAGGATGAAATCAATATAATATTGCATCTATATTTAAAAGTTAAGTGACCATATATGGATATATTGTTTCTAAAGTCTCAACCATAATTGTTTTCTTATATTCCACCCTTTCTAAAATAGCTTATACTTGAAAATCAAGTCCTTCACAGTTAATGTTAATTTTTTCCAAGTAGTGGGGCCATAAAAAAAGTGGATAATTAGAGCTTTAATGGTGGGTTTCCTTTTGGGCTTAAACATGAAACAAATGGTAAACTACGTTCATGTATTCTTAATTAAATAATTTTAACTATGATATTTCTCTATTATTTAGTCCATGTAAGAATATGCTATTAAACACCTTGAGCGATTCATATCAATATACATATTAATTAATATAAGGGGTTTTCACTTCAAGGGCTTATTTGTGCAGAGTAATAAGTTTTAAGGACATTACTTCTGAAAAATTAGTTTTAAGGACATTTTACAAGAAAAAGATAAAAGAATTAATCATTTTAAGTTACAAAAATAAAGTTAAAGGATTTATCGTTTTCCTATATAATTTAAAAAGATAAATGAATTTATCATTATGCTGTAAATTGTCCTGAAAACTAATTATTCAGAAGTGCCGTCCTTAAAACTTATTACCCTTCAAATAGAAGCCCTTCAACCTAATTTCCACTTAATATATAATTATAAAAATTATATATGAAACAAATAATAATAGTAGTAGTAGGAGGAGGAGGTATAATAATATCTTGAAATTTTTTAGCATTATAGTGGATCCAAACTCGGTCCTTCAGCCTCCTTGATACCGACTAGACAAAATTTCTCAATCTTTTGTAGGTTTACCGTCTTCAAGCTCTCAGATTTGGTTTCTCTTCCATTATTGAACAGAATCGATGGATCTCTAACCTTCTCGCTCTTAAAGTAGATTATTTATTTAACTTATGCTGTAATGACCCGTAAATTTCGATAATTAAACTGGTTAATTTAATAAGATTTTTGTAATTAAATTTAGAAAGAAAAAACTTTATAATTTATAATGAAGTGAGTGTTAAAAATGAAATGTAAATTAAAGGCTATTTTAACGTTTATAAGTTACTATTTAATTGGTCTATTAATGTAGTTGTAACTGTTGCATTTGGGTATAAAATTGAATATAAGTAGATACATGTATGGTAATTGAATGAATTCAACATATATAAGCAATTTTGATAATTAGTGGAAATAATAAACTTGAATGTAATATAAAGTTAGTGATAACATTTATGCAAGCCACCTTTTTATTTAGGCTGCTAAATTCAGAGTAGGAAATCAATGACATTTAAATGTAGGTAAAGGTTCATTAATGTGAGATACAACTGTACTATAAAGTGTGTATGTAATGACGTAAATGGAAATGTATATTTTATTCATAGGATGAAATAAAGGAATAAAACCAAGTTGAAAATTGATTGAGGTTCTATATAATATATATATATATATTTGGCAAATTCAATATAATTGAAAATAACAGTTATTACAAAAGAAAGATGAAAATTCGAATATATATTTATGTAATGAAAAGATAAACAAATAATAACTAGGTTTATAGAGTGATAATAGATTTAATAAAAAGAGTAGAACCGAAGCAAGGCAGTTATTGGAAATAAATTAATTGGAATTCAATCCGTAATAAGTGGATTTATTGTAGGTAAATAAAATTAAATACTATGTAAATTGAAATTTGGATGAATTGGGAAGTTATTAATGTATTAGTATATAAACCAATGTTAATATTATCCATAAGAGGATAAGTTAATAGTTGATTAAATAAGAAAAATGGGAAATCAAATATATGGATTTATTAGGGAATTAAACTCATACTTTTTAAATTAGACAAAATACAGTGTTTACACGCAATGAATTTCTATATTTTATTTCCCAATGTTTGTTTCTCTAATTTTTATTTTCTATTTTATTTGTATAAATTGTGAATATATTTATTTGATTTTGATTGATTTTATTTTTAACAATAGCTCAGAAATTTCAAGAGATACAGGTTACATGTTTTGTTTATTTGTTGCCTTTTTCTTTTCCCTTGCCTTTCCATTTGCATAGCCAATTACTTCCTACATTCATAGCCGTGAATTCTTCTCATACTTCACATAAAATATGTTCCTCAAACTTATCTTTTTATTGCGTGCAAACAAAGGAAAAAATTAATAAATACATCAAGTTATTTGTTGCCTTTTTATTTCCCAACCATTCAAACTCCTGCCTTTTATTGCCTAGCCTCTTTATTTCTTGCCGTTTCTTTCTTTTGGATGTGTATTTCCTAAAACCTAGCCGCCATGTATTTCTTTTTTCGCGTGAAAAATTTCTCCTTATTTCTTATTTGCGTGAGGAAAAAAAATACTAGATCTAAATCCATGGCT
Source organism: Allium cepa (assembly GCA_030765085.1). Classification (NCBI taxonomy): domain Eukaryota; kingdom Viridiplantae; phylum Streptophyta; class Magnoliopsida; order Asparagales; family Amaryllidaceae; genus Allium; species Allium cepa. The sequence continues at coordinate 931,718,269 of CM060932.1, forward strand.
TCCTCCTTCTTTTCTTCTTTTCTATTTTTGTTTTTCTTTTGTTTCCTTCATGCCTAGCTCGGCCTCACCCTATTTCCGACCACACCATCACCACCAAAGCCTAGCCGTGACCACCATGGAAGCATACATCACCAAAGTTTGAAAACAAACCCTAACCAAGCCGTGTATTGATCACCTTGCTTTGATTTATCAAGGTTATGTCATTTTATTTCCTATCTTTTCATTGTTATTATCTATATTCTTTTGTATTGAATCATTGCTTATATATGTATGTATTGTGTTGTTTACAAGTTTGGATCCGACTCTTCATCCACCCAAAAATATACTCGTGCTTTGTCGTGTCTTTTCATGCTTTGCAGAGTTTGGATGTGTGTTTGATTTTGATTCTAGCTTTCAAAAAGGTGAGTTATTCACTCTAGACATTACGTACTTATATAACTGTAAAATGATGACAAGCGAATCAGTATAAATTGATATGTTATTCATATATGTCTGTGATGTGATTACGTGATGTTAAATCATGTTTATATATATATATATATTTGTTCATCATCTTATATGATATTATTTGCTATACTGTTATTTTATTTCCTATGATCACACTGCAAGTTCCCCTTCACTATGGGTTGAAATGATACATATCTAAACGGACTGTAGAATAAGGAAAATTCATTATGGGCTGAAATGATAGGCACGAGTGATTTTTATTATATTTATGTTACTTGGGATTGCGTCTTTGAAATGATAGAACCCGGATTTTTCTTTTTAAACTACGGATTGAAATGATACATATCCGTATCACTTGACCTAGGTTAGAAAATTTTACACAGGCCCATGGATAATTTTTTATGATAATTCTAAAAAATTATTAAGTATTTTGAGTTTTAAATATATGGAATTTTGATTAAAAAGTTGATTAACGGATTTGAATATAAAGCGATATTGAGATATTGGTATCCTATAAGTTAAAATTGTATGAGTTGATAATTGGTTTAGATTGTAATTTAAAATCTTTATTTGGTTTCAAATTTTAATGTAAAGATTTTATTTATGATCAATATTTTAATAATTAAGTTTGATTTAATTTGGAATCTAAAATCTAACCTAGTAAATTTAATAAAGGTTATTTCTTGGAATAAATAAGGTTGGTATAGTAAATAATGTATTTTGAGTGGATAAAATGAACTGCAGTTTTGATTGGACTTAGTAATAAAATTTATTTAATTTGGAAACATGGTTAATTGATGTCTAGATGAATAGATTTATAAAGAGGATTGGACTATTATATTAACTATGAGAAAATACTTGATTTATGGTTATGTTTTGTAAAAAAAAAAATGATTACGATTTAAATGGAAAAATGCAACTTAAAATGACTTAACTTGATAATTGGAAATTTAGTTTTCAAATGAAAGTTAAGTAAATTTAGTGATAACGGTATTTTATTTAAGGGATGGATATTTTAAAATAAAGTGTAAAGTTATTTGTAAAAAATAAAAGTTTAGTAAAATAGGGTAATTTTGACTTATTAATGAATTATGGTTTAATTTGGATATTTATTGATAAAATTGATTTTACTAAATCATAAGTTAAATGATATCCAAATGAATATTTTTGAAGCGTGAAGTGTGATTTTATAAGTTAAATTGGCTAAAAATTGAAATTTTAGTGCACCTGAAATATACAATGTTTTGGAAAGTTATAATTGAATGAATAGACTTATAAATGCTACAACTTTGAAATGAATATTATTTGACATTGAATTTAAATGGTTAAATGAATCTTGTTCAGAAGATATTAACATTGAATTTAAATGGTCTAAATAAATATGTTTCAAAATGTTTGGTTTCAGAGTTCTTATAACTTGAAAGTAATATAGCTTTGGAAATGAATTCATTTGAAATTGCATTTAAATAAGAATTGTATTTATATATATAAATTTGAACTTATTGAAATTGAAGATTTAAGAATATGACTTTATAAAGTGGTTTGATTTTAGATAATTTAAAGGAATATTTCAAGTTGAATAAATTGAAGGAAATATTCAGGGATTTGACATTTGGGTTTTATTTAAATAATATATCGATTTGGTTTTGGAATTTAAATGAGATATCATTACTTTGGTTTTTGAAATGGATATGATATTTTGGTTTTAAAGTATAAATGATTTTGAAATAAATATCCATGGGTAGTAATAACGTTGGTTGTTAAAAAGACCGGTTTCAGATATGGACATACTCTCTATCGATACCGAAAACCACTTTGACAACCGTGTACACGGTGGAGATTCCAGAATGAAGTAGGATGGTGGTGACGTTCTATTGAGGTATGTACGTAGACCCGACTCCCGTGACTTGACATAAGGTGGCTAAAACAGGAGCGATTCTCGGGCTAAGGAGGTGGCACCTCTTATCGGACGCACTTCTTCGTATGTCATTCTATTACTTTGTGATTTTTTGATGCACACCTTTGATATTGGGAGTGTGGTTCGAGGTGGGCTTTAGTAGCTGCTAAGCGTTACCACCGGTCCAGATGCGTAATTGGTATATCTACCCTGGCATTGCCTTGTTGTGCTGTGTCGCCTACCCTAGTGCACCTTGTACGAGTTTGATTTGTGTCGTATCTATGGAGTATCCTCTGGTAGCCTCCCGATCAGGAGGTATTAACGTACTTTATAGACTATTAGCACTATTACGTGTTAAGGGCTATATGGGTAACCCTTAACGCTATTTTAAAGTAAGTTTATTTTACTGTAGACATTATTATAATAGCAAAATATTATTACATAGTTAATAGTTTAACGGATCCTTAGAGGATGGGCAGTCCCAAGCATCCTTTTGTTACTTGTACCTTATATTACAGTTCACTTGAGTTGGTTTATATTGTATAAGTATGTACGTCCTGACTCGAGTGTTTTGTGTTTTGCTTCACGCTTGGGTCAGACTGAGTGATATAGCATTAGAGACTCACCTTCGAAGTTGGAGCTTTGCTTGAAGATCCAGCCATCTATTTCACTCTCAATTATCTAGTTGATTCCAGTGTTGTATTCAGCTTTGTACTTGATTATCATCTTCTTATTTCTATTGTATCTTTTCTAACTCTGATATACATGTATAGTAGCTTCATGAACTACTATTTCTTTACTTTCACTGCATTATATTACTCTATGTCTGTGATCTGTGATTTATTTATTTACTGTATATTCTGAGTTTTGCCAAATTTATTTTACAATTCGGTATTTTGAACAATTCAAGTCCGACATGTGCGGATGCGAACGGTTGAAAATATCGGGTCGTTGCATATGCGGTGGAGATAATTGTATTTTCTAGTGTTAGATAGTTGGCCACTGTTGTACTCTCCGTTGGTCTTTTTTTTGTTTTTTGGCTTGTTTTTGTTTTCTAGCCCTAGTATTCGTATAGATGGTTTTAAGTGTGTCTATCTTTGTTTACTCCTCCATCTATTTACCAACTAGGTCTCCGGCTTACTGATAGTTGTATTGTAAATATATGGACATGATATGTATTCTTTTTCCTTGCAAGGTACCTATATAGGTTAGGGGAATTGAAAGGTTTTAATGAGGCATATCATGGAAGTATATGCGCTTTAGTTAATCAATAAAGTACCATTTTTTTTTTAAAAAAATATCATGATAAACTTAACTAAAGATTGAAAAGGTACTATAAAATTATATATTTTAATAAATATATATTATATATAAATTAATATATAACAAATAATATATTAAATGCATGTGATAAGTACATGAATTAATACAAATCATATATATAACAAATATTATATAAATGATACATATATATTATGCCATATATCTGTACATATACATGCAAACCATATAAATTATATATGTAAATTGCACACACACACACACACATATTAAATAAGTATATGAAAATAATTAAGTCTATGTATGACAGTATATACTATTATAAATTATATTACATAGAGTATATCTTCATGAATTATACACGTATATATTATATAAATTATATGTCATATTTATATGTAAATCATATAAATTATACATTTAAATTACACACACATGTATTGTAAATTGCACGTGTGTATGTTTGTGTATTGTAAATAGAAAATAGGAGTAATAATAATATCTTGATGAACTTAACCAAAGCTTGAAAACATATTATAGAATTATGCGTATTAATTAATACCCATTAATACAAATTATATATATAATAAATAAATATTATATAAATGATACATATATATCATATCATATATCTCTACATATACATGCAAACCATATAAATTATATATGTAAATTGCATATACATACAAATATATAGCAACTTATATACAAATAGTATTAGTAATATGATTGTTTAATAATGGTGGTTACAATAATAATATCTTAGTAAACTCCTTAAACAAGAGAATATAAACATACCATAGTAGATATGTATGAAAATAATACATAATTTCATTGGATTATTATATATACTAGTATGAAGCCCGTGCCGATGGCATGTGTACAAATTTTATGTTATACATAACCTATGGCACTATATATTGATTGGAGGTGAATTTAATGTAAATATTTTGAACATGAACAAAATATAGTATGATTTCTATAAATCAGCTAAGAAAAATTAGTCACTACTAATGTTTTCTATATATGCAGTTCTTACAACACGTAAGCTAGTCTTAGTTGAATTACAGGGGGATAGGAATGATTGATTGTTTCAATAAAAAGGAGAAGGGTTGAGAAGATTATCTAGAATTATGTCCAAGCTATCATAGGAGAGATAATTTTGTGGAGTGACAAAGAAATTATTGCAACTAATGCTAGGAAATTTAAAGTATATCGTATGGGTTTTGTATTTAATACCAAGCATTTTTTTATGGACTATTTATTTAATTTATAAAGTGTAATAAGGGTCCTCATTAAAAACCCTATTGAAATTCTAGAGAAAAAAGTTGTTTTTTATAGTGGTCATATAGAGTTTGAAAGTATGTTCCCAGTTTCAGCTCCCCCATTCAGCAAAAAATTCTTATTATGCTATTAATTAATTTCTTTTCCCCAATATAGCAATATTTTTTAGCAAGCATATTTTAATAATACTGAGACGGAAAAAGGCAAGTGTATCACATATTTTACAGAATAGTGTTTTCATATGTACGTAGATTTTTTTATTATGTGTGTATGTGGGAAGAAAGATATTTTTCCATTATTCACCTTACTTTCAAACTATAACTTCATATTTGTAAGCATGAAGTTAAGCACGTATAATAATAATTCTGACCTATATATCATTAATAGTTAGAGGGAAAGAGATGTGTTTGCTAATAGTGAAAAAAGAGAACGTGATAAGTATAAATTTATCGCATCCTAGATTTAAATGATGATTTCCGATTATGCAAGATTTTTATTTTTATTTTAAAATAGTTATGGAAAAAGAAGCTAGTGTAAATACATTGCATTTCAAATTTAGATGATAGTCTTTGACTATGCATAGAGTAAATCTTGGTAAACATTATTTGTAGTATTATCATGTCTACAAATTAAAAATGCGATATTAATCACTTATTATACAAGTAAATTTTGTTTCTATTTAATTTATTTCTTTTTAATGTAAAAGGAATATACCTTCATTGTTTCCTTCTTTTAGTTAAAAGGCATTAATAGTAAATAAATTGTTAATTAACTTGATCAGATATTGTAGGATATTAGTAAGATAGTGCACAAATTACAATCATAGAGACTGAAAAGGGGTAAGTCTATGGCATTTCAAATTCATAAAATAGTGTTAATTTTTTTATTAGGTTAGTTTTTTCTTACCGGTCCATGTTGGGAAGGAAGAAATATTTTCATAATTCACCTTAATTTTATATCGTAACATAGGATTTGTAAAGAAAGTAGTCAGGCAAATATAGTAATTCCGAGCATGTATATATCATTATATTTAGAGAGAGAATGAGATGTATATATTAATAATTATATTTAGAGCAAAAGATATGTATATAGTAATGAATATCCCAGAATTAGATGATGCTCGTAAACTATATAAGGAGGACAAGCACCCTTATCCAAGTGGTTAATTGAGTCGGCTTTGGTGCAAGAGGTCACAAGTTTGAAACTTACTTTCGAACTTTTATTGACATGGGATATGTTGTCCCAATGATTTGTTGTATATAAAGTACCATTTCAAAAAAAAACTATGGTAGTAGTACATTTTGCTAGATTTTCCCAATAACTATAGAAAAAGAGGTTAGTATAAATATATTACATTTTATAAATAGATGATAGTCTTTGGCTATGTGTATAGTAAAAAAAATTAATTTTTTTTATCTAAAATTTTCATTCTTATTCTGTGGGCAGGCTGAAGAAATGTTTTCCCATTATTTTCCCACTAACATTTTAATGAAATAGGATTAGTGAAGCAATTATTAACGATAAGCTGAAATTGTGCATGCATACAGTAACACCAATCAAACAAAAATGGTAAGTAAAAAACCTATCTAGATATACATGATGCTCTTTGAACATGTACATAGTAAAATATGTTAACTTCTTTGTACTACTCTTATTGCTTGCAAAGGAAGTAATATTTTTCCATCCTAATTTTCATACATTAAAACTGAATTTCGTGGCATAAGTTAACGATGTTGAGCTAAAATCAGATATGCCCATAATAATAATAGAAAAGGAGAGAAAAATAGAAAGTATATATAAGCAATATAGGTTTATATTATGATCTTGAAGTAAGTTAATAATAATTTTTTTTAATTATTTAAACTTGCTTGTCACTTGGTGAGGAAGAAATGTTGTCCACTATTTTACTTTAGGCAGAAATTTAAAATAAGAATAATTATCAATTATCAATGATGGCCAGCTGATATAATATTTGTGTCCACGGGTGCAGCGCAGTGGAAAGAAGGCTTGTATTTTGGTAAAAAGACCCAAGTTCGATTCCTACCATGCGCTTCCCCATCCTATATAAATTTACCCGGGGGTATGGGGGCTTGGATCATCGGACGGGTTTACTGTACCCTCCTCAGGAGTTTACCGGCCTGCCGGGTTCTCCTGGGTTTTCAAAAAAAAAGTTTATTTTAGGCACACATTTAGTCATAATAAAACGGAGATAGGGGAGTAAATTTTAAGTATCTAACAAATTGTTATTTTTTTCACTGAAAATTATATAATAGCAATCCACATTGTTTGTATAATGTTTACTCCTGACCATGCCAAAGATGTTCTGATATAGTACACATTGTTTTAATATAGCATATTGAATGTTATTAAGCTATAGTCATGGATCCACTTTTTTAATGCAAAATCAGTAATAGCAACACATGCAGTTATGACAAACAGGATGCAAGTAGTGGTAAGGGTGTAAAAAATATTCAATCACAAAATGTACTGATGGTGCAAAAAGAATTTATCCATATCCATTGTAGAAAATATTTAAATGATTTAACAAAGTAGAATATTTGAAAACTTATTCTTTATTAAATAATAAATAAGCTTATTACTGTTTCATAATCCAAAAAAGAGTCAGATAAATAAAATCATACAATCCATATACTATCTCAATTATTGATTGTGCTTTTTTGCAAATGACCTATCCGCACATACATGTACGTAACATAGAATAACATGTAAATACTGACATTTGCAAGGAATGGCCGTAGGTAAAAAAAAGAAAAAAGACAGTGGTAAGGTATTTATAATTAACATCTACCAATTAGTATGATCACCCTCCTTTTCTTATGCATGTCGAATTTTTCCATTTGAGAGGTGAGAGAATGGAAGAGCATAGGAATTATATGCCATCATCTCAACTTAGCAATATAATCTAAACACGGCAGACTGCCAATGAACCTCGGTCCTCAACAGAGAGCATTTCAGTGTGTAAATCACCACTATAGCCAAGTAAGAATCATCAGAAGATGTGAAATCTTCCAAGAAGAAAGAGAATTTAGGCATGGAGTTTGTCATCAAGCGCAATGTCAAACATTCAAACTCTAATCGAAGAAGGAATTGAGTGATCTTAACTGAAGTAGGCAAAATGGTAAATGGTAAACATCAATTTGAAGAGAAGTGGATCGAGATATGAACTGAATAAGTGGAATCAGTGATATTTATAGAAAATGAAGAAGTGGGATAGCAAACGTGCGTTTCACAGTTGAAATTAAAGAATGACACAATAGTGGGGAGAAAAAAGTTAATGGCATGAAGAAAGGAATAAGAGAGTTAACGGTTGGTTTAGATGGAGAATTGAAAACTATGGGATATATGTTCTTCTGTTAAATCTGATCCCTTTTTTGTCTCTTACTTGTCTATTCTCTTAAATTTGACCGATTTTGTTATGTAGATATATAGATTGTAATGGACAATAAGAGCCCTAGCAACATTCAAAACATTCTGATTATTTTAATTAGTCACACATTGTTCAAAATATATTAATTGTTGTTGTATATAAGCTAATGGATGAAGAAGGAAGTTATTCCTATAATAAATAATCAAGTTGAAATGATGTTGTGAAGTTTAACAATACAGCTCATGAACATATGGCATGCAAATTGAGAAGACAGTTTAATTTAAATAATTTTACCTACTATAATATTAATATTATTTGAAAAGGTATTGTGGGAAACTCAAAAAGACGCGGTTGAATCATATTTATCGAAATATCATTATTAATAGTAGAGATGTATGTATTTATATAACATTTCAATTATAGTTATGTATTATTTCATACATAGAAATATAATATCATATTAACAGTAATATCTCTTTTCTTTTATTCCCGACTGCATTTCATGTCATTACTGCTCGCATCAACTATGTTCCAGACTATCACAACACCAGAATTGTCATTTTATAACGGTTATAACCATTGTTAATTAAATTTCCAACAGTTATAACCATTGTTAGCAGGTATGTTATAATTTTTGACATATTTTGTAACGGTTATAACCATTAAGATATTTTGATATTCTCAACGGTTATAACCGTTGGGAATTTTGGTATTCCCAACAGTTATAACCATTGGGAATTTTTTCTTTTCTAATGGTTATAACCATGTGAAATTATGGTTATAACCTATGGCTATTTTCATATTTCCAATGGTTATAACCATAGGGAATTTTTTTTAATTTCCAACGGTTATTACAGTTGAGAATTTCTCGCACTCAAGAGATAAATAGCAAAGTTACCAACACTTATAAGTGTTGCATATTTGGTATAGTTGAACCATATCTTATTTAGCATGTAATATTATTTCATTCAACTATATCTATACGAATTTATAACAATAGAAAACACAAAATAAATTTCAAAACAAACATATCATCAAATTATAAAAAAATCAAACGTACGAAATAGTACATATCAAATTTTACAAAGTTCATTGTGACAACTTCAAATTTCACTATTACAATATATCTAAAAGCTTACAAACAACGAAAACGATGCTTCGGCCAAACTACAAAACCACCATCAACCAACTCGGACAATGTATAATGACCATTTTAAGGCGCATCAAAAAGTGGCTCGTTTGGATTAAGAACATCCTCTACCAAAAAATCCTTTTCTCCATCTTCACCTTTCTCGAATTACTTCTTCATTACTTTTTACACTAGCTTCTGATTTTTGTCTCTTCTGCAGCTTCTATTAAAGCCTGAATATTAAAACGAATTGACTATTCAATCTCATAACTATTCCATTTTGAAATTGTTCGAGATGCTGTAAATTATAAGCGATTTATAATACCTACAAGACCTTTTTAGCATACCCATAAAACGGTCAAAATAATAGGATCTGTAATACAATGTTCTTAACATATTATTTTGCTATAACTTGTTGATCACGCCACTTCCCTGCTATTATATAGATTTCCTAGCAGTTCATTTTTAATTATTCAAACTGATTAATACTATTTATTATTATCAGCTGAGCTTTTTGTTGTTGGACTTGCAATTTGACAAAAGAAGGATGAATGCAACTATCAACGTATCAGGCTTTGCAACATCCAACCTTTTTGTACGCTTTAAATGGATGATAAACCATACAAGTCAGACTTAAACTATACAGAAGGGCAGATAGTTATTGGGGTGCATAAGAAAACGTAGAGAAACAAAAAAACAAAATAGAATCTTGCAGCAAAACGACAAAATATAATAATCAAATAAACAGTTCATGATGTTGTTTTACAAAACATTTGATTTTAGTTATACAACACATATCAGAGTTACACATACCAGAGAATAATAAATAATGCAGCGGAACAGTATGAATGTAGTGAAATAATATAATAAATAATAGTAATACAATCTTCGTCTTCGTCCTTCAGAGATAAAGTCTTCGAATCCTGAAATGCACAGACTGACCCGAGCGAATTGAAAAGACAAAACACTCGAGTCATAACTAAAAGATCTTATGTAAGTTAAATCAAAAGAAATAAATATGAGTGTAACGGCATCAGAGATGTTTACGGGACTTGATATCTGCTATCCGGTGTCAAACGTGACTGTAGAACTTAGGAGATGTTCGAGATTCACATCTCCTAAGGATCCGTTAAACTATTTACTATGTAGTAATATTTCGCCATTATAATAATGTCTATAGTAAAATAAACTTACTTTTAAATAGCGTTAACGGGTTACCCATATAGCCCTTACCACGTAATAGTCCCATTAGTCCATCCAGTATCAGCCCATCTCTAGATCGGGAGACTACCCTAAATACTCCACGGGCTAAGGGAGAAAACCAAACTCGTACAAGGCGTGCTAGGGTAGGTGACACGACACAACTAGGCAATGCCATGGTAGATATACCAATTACGCTTTCGGGCTGGTGGTAACGCATAGTAGCTACTACCGCCTACCTTGAGCCACACCTCCAAAATCAAAAGGGCCTCAACCAATCACAAGGTAATAGAATGGTATCGAAGGAGTGTGTCCGATAAAAGGTGCTACCTTCTTAGCCCGTCGATCGCTCCTGTTTTATCCACCTTATCCCCACTCATGGGAGTCGGGTCCACGTATATACCTCAAAGGAACGCCACCACCATCCTACTACATTCTGGAATCTCCATCGCATACACGGTTGTTAAGTGGTTTTCGAGTTGGCAGAGAGTATGACTACTTCCGATCCCGGTCTCTTAACCAACCAAACGTTATTATAATATCGCGGTCATTTCAAAATAATTATACTTCAAAACCAGAATATAATATATTTCAAAACCATATAAATACGATATCATTTCCGTTTAAAAACCAAATCAATACGATATCATTTTTATAAAAACCCAAATCAATATAATATCATTTTTTTTCAAATATATACTTTTTCCAAAATCATAGCCCTTTCAAAGTTATAACACTTCGAAATCAAAACACTTAAAGTATAACACTTTCAAATCATAATACTTTGAAACTCATAACTTTGAAACATAACTACACCACTTAAATGGCTAAAATATTAAATTACTTTATATAATAAAATAGCTTCTTCAATTTAACAAATCAATTCCAAATACAGATTTGAACCCCCAATAAACCATTTCAATTTCCATATATTTCAAAGCTTTAAATATTTCACCATTTCGAAACTAATTCTTTGAAAATTCCATATATATCAAATTCAATTACTATTATTTGGATTTGAAATGTTTACTTATAAATCCAAGATCATATAAGTAAAATCTTTAAACTTCAAATAACTGGATATTCTTTCAATTTATTTAACTTGATATATTTATTTAAATCAACTTGATATTCATTTAAATCACTCTAAATTAAAATCAAGCTATAAAAATCATACTCTTTAAAATCTCAATTTTATTTAAATTCCAAATCAAATTTATTCGAGCATAATTCTTCAATAATTTAATTCAAATCAATTTCATATTTATCTTCCAACGTTAATTTTATTTAAGTCATTATAAATCCTATATACAATATAATTTAACAGATACTTAACCATATTATATATAAACAATCAACTTTATTATTTGGCTTATTTCATATTTCAAAACAAATTTACACAGCTAAAAATCAATAATAAAATAACATTTATATAAATCTGAAATCAATATTCATATAACCCATATATTTCTTTACAAAACCATAGAAATCATATCAAAATATTTTATATATAGACCACGGTGTCTGTATATAATTTTCTATCATATAGTCAAGTGATACAGATATTTATCATTTCAATCCGTAATTGAAAATATAGATACGGTTATATATCATTTCAAACCGTAATCCCGAATGAAATAAAAATCCATAACAACTTGCAGTTTATAACAGTAAAATACAATATCCATTCATCCAATATCAATCATCAAACATTTATCACAATCACCATCCAATTCAATCAATAACATCAATATAGAACAGATAATAAATAACAGGCATTTATGGGCAGTTTATATTCAATAATAAATTAAATAACTATTTAACTGGCAGTTTATATGCAACAATAAATTAAATAACAATTTAATTCAAATAGGTTCAATTTAACTGAGATGATGATTAAAATATACCATACAGTCTTAAATAACACATCATAAATCAATTTAACAAACATAAGAAATTCTAGAAGTCGTGAGTGGGTTAAAACACTCACCTTTTGAATTTAAATTGAATTTAAATTCAATTAAACCCAAAATTTGAACAGTCTCAGAATTCGTCCAAATCTGTGCCATAATGCTCGGAATTTTAATACAATCCAAATGCACAAACCCGCGCATGAAATGAACCTCATATGAAAGAGTTATGGGTATTCGAACGATTGGAATACAATTTAAAATTAAAAAAATAAACAAGAAGAAACCAATTGTACCAGGCCACGTCACCAGAGGGAGTTGCGCACGAGAGTGCCTGCTCGAACCCAAACAGCTACAGGCAAACGCGACCTAACCTAACAGCCGTCACCGTTGAGCAAACATCAATGCTTCTACACGCCCTTTCACCTTGATCAGATGTCGCCACCATGACCCACGCCTCCGGCCGCACCCCCGGCTATCACCACGGCGAACGCGGCCACCCCAGGTTCGCCAGAAAATGTACGGCTTTCGCACCATTCTTCATTGATTTAAGGCGCCTCCGATCATCGATAGCATGAACGACTTCAGATCCACCACTAGCTCGACTCCCTCTTCACAACCGCACTAGCCGATCGTCGATTGGTCGACGATCCGCCGTTGGATCGTCAGAAATCCATATGAACGGCCCGAAATGATTCTCGATTTTTGGGCAAATGGTATACCGATTCAAAAAACGAATCACACCAGAAGATTACGCTCTTTGAGAGCTTCAGATTAACATAAAATTTGATATTAATTGAGGAGTTTGAATTTTTGGTTTTGAATTTCATTTGAAATTGCATTTTGGGATTTAGGTTTCTGTCTGCCATTGAAAGAGGAGAAGAAATTAGAATTATACGTATAGAAATAAGGAATAAGAAATAGGCTAGGATTTATAACAAGGTATATATAGGTAGGTCAGAAATAGAGATGAATGGACACGATTGGTTAGGACCGTTGAACAATAAATGGCCCGAAAAGCCCGTTCTGACTTGGAACGAAATTGTGTCATCCCATATATCAAAATAGATGTTTTTAAATATTTTAAACGCAGTGGAACGGGTTTCAAGGCCAAATTCTATCGTATGAAGAAGTTATGCTATTAATTTCAATTTTCATTGATTTCTAGGCGTTTCGAGCCGTACGATCAAATGACAAGTCTGATCGCTACGAAACTTGAATTCCTATAATAATTCACCGTTATGGATCCGATGAAACTGGTTTTGTCGAAATCCGAGTCAGTGACCAAAATGGCTATGTTCCAGCTAATTAAATAAATTAATAATTAATTAATTAAATCAAATTTTCAATTTCAATCCTATAATTGACAATTTTTATCATTTTTTAATTTCTTTATCATTTGTACTAGTTTAAACAAATTTAGATGTCCATTTAGAGTTAATTAATTTATCAATTTCAGTGTTAACCTTAATTCATTAAATTCAGATATTAGAAATATAATTTCCAATAATTCCATTTAATTTACTTTCCATTCTTATTATTCAGTTCATTATGGTCAAATGGATGAAATTAACATTGGGTCCATGATCTATTACATTATATTCTCAAATTACATCTTGATTTCAATTAACGTAATAATTTAATATTAAATTTCATTTAATTGCAATAAATCCAATTATTAAGTTTAAATTCCAATAAATTAACAAACCTTGATATCCATTAATTTCATTCAAAAAAATTGTCACAGTATGAATAGTATTAACATTACTTCCAATTATTTCCTTAAATTTACACTAACATGACCTTGAATTTTATTTTCCTTCCGTATTAAATTACCAAACTTATTAAATTAACAAAATTTAATTATCGAAAATTTCGGGTCGTTACACTCTCCCCCACTCAAAACTTTTCGTCTCCGAAAAGGAAAAGGAAGGGAAAAGAAAGAATTGAGTAAACAATACATCTTATTCAAAAATGTTAACTTTATAAACAAATAAATTTACAAAATTGATTAATTTAAATAAAATACACCAATTTATAACCATTAAGTCTTTTATACTTAAATTAATAAAGTTTGGAAAATATTTTCAAAATTTTCTAAGTCCAAAATTTACGGAAAATTTTGGCAGAGAGTCTCCTTTGTACGGAGAGGCTCGGAAGAAAAATATAATATCAAATATAATAATATATATCACAATATCTCAAATAATATATCCCAACAACTGAAAAAACAATATAATAATGCTATAAAATCATAATCCGAAATGTACCTATTTGTCGGGCAAAAACGTTTAATTATGAAACCAAAAGCAGTAGCAGTTGCTTCCATAACCTATATTTCACTTATATAATCCAAAAGAGCTAATAATTATATAAAATGAAGTATTGGAAGTGGTTTCACAACTAACAACAACCAATATAAACAACAATCACTTGCAACCACAGCATACAGTCACCATACAGAATCAACACAATTCAATTATCCATCCATATCAACAAAACAAATAGTTGTTCGGGTTTAAAACTTTAAATTGAATAAAATGTAAAATAAACCACTAAGTGCATCATTTATCCAATAGTCTTAGATGAAACTAGATAGATTATTCATACATCCAAACAATTTTAAAGTATCCTTGCCCAAACAACCATAAACCAAACAAACAACAATTTCAAACAATAGATCACGTTCATTCTTATTAATTCCATTTCATAGCATTTATTGTTTAAACTCCTTTTCATTCATATAATGATTTATCCTTTTAATTTACATTTATTTCTTGTAAATTTTCATTTCCACCCATTGATTCAGTGTTTATTTCACTTATTTGCACTTATACTCACATAAATTCATTTTTATTTATTCATATCATATAAATTTTCTTTTTATTGCATTACATTCATTCATTCGTTACTTAATTTTATTTATTTACAGTATTCATCTTTCTACTTGTTTTTATTATAAATAACTTCAACATTTACTTAGGTTTATTGTCATTTCTTTATAACTTTTCTAATATATTTAATTAGTGGCCTTTCAGTCATACTTAAGTTTACAACAATTATGACATTAAATTCTTATTTATAAAAGAGTTTCATTAAATACTTTCATTACCTCAAGTTTATTACTTGTATAATATCCTTTACATTTTCTTATTAACATTACAACTTTTAATATTTGGTAAGTTATATATATATATATATATATATATATATATATATGCTTTAAGAATGTAATTGAAAGTTATATAAGTTTTCTCATTTCCTTTAAATTAATTTAATGTTCAATAATCATATCCTTTGCTTTTTATAGATTATAAATTTCAACTTTCTTATAATTTCATTTGCAACTTAGCATTTAATCTCTTATTTCATTTAGAGGTTTCAATCACTAGTAAAATTCCATTTCACTACACTAATTGAAACTATTAATTAATGGAAACTTAAGAATAAATACCAGGTTAAATTTCAAATCATTTTAAAGTAATATATAGATGTATACACTTACAATTTATATATCCAATTATATTTAAGACAATTTGAAATTTACATTTGTTTATCAAAATAAATCTGTAGTAAAACTACAACAGTGGCCTTCTCACTTTAAAACTCGAAAATGAATATCGATGATGCATGCACTCATCACCGAAATTATTTTCCAGCGATAGAGAGGGGAGTACAAAACTTAGTACTTTCCAAAGTTTCTTTAAAATACTTCTTTCAAATTATACTGAAATATTTATATCAGAGAATACTTCTAAATAATATTATTATTATATTCCAAAATCATTTGAAAGAAATTTTCAAAACCCCGGGACTTAAGTTCTAAATTCCCAATCTTCATTTATTTTATTTCAAATCTTATTTTCAACTAATATCTAAAAATTTCACTACCTAACAAACCAATATACCACAACCAAATATATATACCATTTATAAAAAAATTATTTTGTATATAGAAAATATAATAGCCAAATTATTTCATTCACCTATATTCAAAACAAAAATTGTGTCGGTCTGTCCTATTAAGTGTTTAGAAATCCCTATTGATGTCATAGCTCCCCATGCACCAACCAGAATTTATAAATACAAAACGGAACAAATTAACACACTATCAAAACCTCTTTATAACCTTAACAAATGCGCTCTCTCATATATATATACACACTCAGCGACTCATCCTAGGGTATTACTAACCTATTAATAAAGGGTCAGACCCCACAAAACTAAGGTTTATTGCTAAGCCAAAGCTCTGATACCAGATGTAACATCCATCCTTTTTGTACGCTTTAAATTGACGATAAACCATACACGTCAGACTTAAACCATACAGAAGGACAGATTGTTATTGGGGAGAATAAGAAAAAGAAGAGAAAGAAAAAAATAGAATCTTGCAGCGGAACGACAAAATATAATAATCAAATAAATAGTTTATGAACCTATTTTACAAAACATTTGATTTTACTTATACAACACATATCAGAGTTACATATACCAAAGAGTAATAAACAATGCAACAGAATAGTATGAATGTAGTGGAATAATATAATAAATAATAGTAATACAATCTTCATCTTCGTCCTCCAGGAATAAAGTCTTCGAATCCTGAAATGCTCAGACTGACCCGAGCGAATTGAAAAGACAAAACACTCGAGTCAGAGCTAAAAGATCTTATGTGAGTTAAATCAACAGAAATAAATACGAGTGTAACGGCGTCAGAAATGTTTACGGGATTCGACATCTCCTATCCAGTGTCAAACGTGAGTGCAGTAACTTAGGAGATGCTCGGGATTCACATCTCCTAAGGATCCGTTAAACTATCTACTATGTAGCAATATTTTGCTATTATAATAATGTCTATAGTAAAATAAACTTTCTTTTAAATATGGTTCAGGGGTTACCCATATAGCCCTTACCACGTAATAGTCCAAGTAGCCCATCCAGTATCAGCGCATCTCCAGATCGGAAGACTACCCTAAATACTCCACGGGCTACGGGAGAAAACCAAACTCGTACAAGGTGCGCTAGGGTAGGTGACACGGCATAACTAGACAATGTCAGGGTAGATATACCAATTACGCTTTCGGACCGGTGGTAACGCGTAGCAGCTACTACCGCCCACCTCAAGTCACACCGTAAAAATCAAAAGGGCCCCAATCAATCACAAGGTAATAGAATGATATCGAAAAAGTGTGTCGGATAATAGGTGCTACCTTCTTAGCCCGTCGATCGCTCCTGTTTTAGTCACCTTATGCCAACTCACGGGAGTCGGGTCCACATAAATACCTCAAAGAAATGCCGCCACCATCCTACTTCATTCTGGAATCTCCACCTTGTACACGGTTGTTAAAGTGGTTTTCGGAGTTGGAAGAGAGTATGACAACTTCGGATCCCGGTCTCTTTAACAACCAAATATTATTATAACACCGCGGTCATTACAAAATAATTATACTTCAAAACCAGAATATAATATCCATTTCAAAACCATATAAATACGATATCATTTCTGTTTTAAAAACCAAATTAATATGATATCATTTTTATAAAAACCCAAATCAATATAATATCAGTTTTTTTTCAAATATATATTTTTCCAAAATCAAAGCCCTTTCAAAATTATAACACTTCGAAATCAAAACACTTAAAGTATAACACTTTCAAATCATAGTACTTTGAAACATAACTACACCACTTAAATGACTTAAATATTAAATTACTTTATATAGTAAAATAGCTTCTTCAATTTCACAAATCAATTCCAAATACAGATTTGAACCCCCAAATAAACCATTTCAATTTCCATATATTTCAAAGTTTTAAATATTCCACCATTTCAAAACTAATTATTTGACAATTCCATATATATCAAATTCAATTACTATTATTTAGATTTGAAATGTTTACTTAATAAATCCAATATCATTTAAGTAAAACCTTTAAACTTCAAATAACTGAATATTCTTTCAATTTATTTAACTTGATATATTCATTTAAATCAACTTGATATTCATTTAAATCATTCTAAACTAAAATCAAGTTATAAAAATCATACCTTTTAAAATCTCAATTTTATTTAAATTTCAAATCAAATTTGCGCGAGTATAATTCTTCAATAATTTAATTCAAATAAATTTCATATTTATCGTCCAACTTTAATTTTATTTAAGTCATTATAAACCCTATATACAATATAATTTAATAGATACTTAACCATATTATATTAACAATCAACTTTATTATTTGGCTTATTTTATATTTCAAAACAAATTTACACATAGCTAAAAATCAATAATAAAATAATATTTATATAACATCTGAAATCAATATTCATATAACCCATATATTTCTTTACAAAACCATAGAAATCATATCAAAATATTTTTATATATAGACCACGGTGTTTGTATATAATTTTTTATCCTATAGTCAAGTGATACAGATATTTGTCATTTCAATCCGTAATTTAAAATATAAATACGATTATATATCATTTCAAACCGCAATCCCGAATGAAATACAAATCCACAACAAACTGCAGTTTACAACAGTATAAAATACAACATCCATTCATCCAGTATCAATCATCGAACATTTATCACAATCATCATCCAATTCAATCAATAACATCAATAAAGAACAGATAATAAATAACAGGCATTTATGGGCAATTTATATTAATAAATTAAATAACTATTTAACTGGCAGTTTATATGCAACAATAAATTAAATAACAATTAATGCAAATAGATTCAATTTAATTGAGATGATGATTAATATATACCAAACAGTCATAAATAAATTTTTAATCACATCATATGTCAATTTAACAAACATAAGAAATTCTAGAAGTCGTGAGTGAGTTAAAATACTCACCTTTTGAATTTAAATTCAATTTAAACCTAAAATTTGAACAGTCTCAGAATTCGTCCAAACAAGCGCAAAATGCCCGGAATTTTAATACGATCCCAACGCAAAAACCTGCACGTAAAACGGACCTCGTATGCAAGAGTTATGGGTATTAGAACGATTGGAATACGATTTAAAATAATAAAAAAAGAAGAAACCAATCGCACCAGGCCACGTCACCAGAGGGCGTTGCGCACAAGAGTGCCTGCTCGAAGCCAAACAGCTACAGGCAAACGCGACCTAACCTAACAGCTGTCACCGTTGACCAAACATCGACGCTTCTACACGCCCTTCCACCTTGATCAGATGTCGCCGCCATGACCCACACCTCCGGCCGCACCTCCGGCTATCACCACAGCTAATGCGGCCGCCCCAGGTTCGCTAGAAAACGTACGGCTTCCGCACCATTCTCCGTTGATTTGAGGCACCTCCGATCATCGATAGCACGAACGACTCCAGATCCACCACTAGCTTGACTCTCTCTTCGCAACGGCATCAACCGATCGTTTATTGGTCGACGATCTACCGTTGGATCGTCAGAAATCCATATGAACGGTCGGAACTGATTCGCGATTTTCGGGAAAATGGTATAGCGATTTGAAAAATAAATCACACCAGAAGATTACACTCTTCGAGAGCTTCAGATTGATATAAAATTTGATATTGATTGAGGAGTCTGAGTTTTTGGCTTTGAATTTGATTTGAAATTGTATTTTGGGATTTAGGGTTCTGTATGCCATTGAAAGAGGAGAAGCAAATAGAATTGTACGTATAGAAATGAGGAATAAGAAATAGGCTAAGGTTTATAACAAGGTATATATAGGTAGGTCAGAAATAGAAATGAATGGACACGATTGGTTAGGACCGTTGAACGATAAATGACATGAAAAACCCGTTCTGACTCCGGAACGAAATTTGGTCATCCCATATATCT
This sequence comes from Allium cepa, assembly GCA_030765085.1. Classification (NCBI taxonomy): domain Eukaryota; kingdom Viridiplantae; phylum Streptophyta; class Magnoliopsida; order Asparagales; family Amaryllidaceae; genus Allium; species Allium cepa. The sequence goes on from CM060932.1 coordinate 931,738,642, forward strand.
TAAATATTTTAAACGAAATGGAATAGGTTTCAAGGCCAACTTACATCGTACGAAGAAGTTATGCTAAAATCAAATTATTTCCAATTGCTTTCAGTTAATTGCAATTTCATTGATTTCTAGGCGTTTCGAGCCCGTACAATCAAACGACAAGTCCGGTCGCTATAAAACTTGAAATCCTATAATAATTTACCGTTACGAATCCGATGAAACTTGTTTCGTCGATATTCGAGTCGGTGGCCAAAATGACTATTTTCCAGTTAATTAAATAAATTAGTAATTAATTAATTAAATCAATATTTCAATTTCAATCCTATAATTGACAATTTTTATCATTTTTAAATTTCTTAATCATTTATACTAATTTAAACAAATTAAGATGCTCATTTAGAGTTAATTAATTTATCAATTTCAGTGTTAACCTCAATTCATTATATTCAGAAATTATAAATATAATTTCCAATAATTCCATTTAATTTACTTTCCATTCTTATTATTCAATTCATTATGGTCAAATGGATGAAATTAACATTGGGTCCGTGATCTGTTACATTATATTCTCAAATTCCATCTTGATTTCAATTAACGTAATAATTAAATATTAAATTTCATTTAATTGCAATAAATCCAATTATTATGTTTAAATTCCAATAAATTAATAAACATCGATATCCATTAATTTCATTCAAAAAAATTGTCATAGTATGAATAGTATTAACATTATTTCCAATTATTTCCTTAGTTTACACTAACATGACCTTGAATTTTATTTTCCTTCCGTATTAAATTACCAAACTTATTAAATTAACAAAATTTAATTATCGAAAATTTCAGGTCCTTAGAGGCTTGGTCAAACATGATCCATTTTTCAGGAACATTCTTTTTCATTTTGCTGCATACGCATGAAACTGTAAAACTGTTTCAATTTGTAAAACATGTTCTTAAGTTACTGTTTGATTTAGTTGTGCTTCATTGTTTGCTATAATATATTTAAGCCTGCACTTGAAGACTTTTCGTTTTTTGGATTTCATTTGCCACCGATTAATTCCCAGTTTGTAATTGTTTCTCTTTTGTCCAATTGGCAATTTATATTTTGTATCTTCATGTTCTAAAACTTTGTCAAGTTCTATCATAATTCAGTTAAGTGAGTTTTTAATCCACTATTATAATCGATTGAAATAAACATTTCCAGCCACCAAGGCACTTTCCCTGTACTATTCCTTGATAAAGCACGTTAATGGTTCTGCTCTCTGGTTCATTATTCACCTATGTTTCTTTTCTTTTTCTTTTTCATTTTCATTTTCTCTCTCTTTTTTATTTTTAATTGTTACACTATTTTATGTATGCCAAATCCTATGTTTAAGCCAGACTAAGGATCGGTTTATTTCCAAATCATAAAAAACCTTAGACTGGTTCAAGATTGCATTACGTTTCGTTCAAATTACGTTTGGTTCAAATTATGAGACTCATTGGAACTCGCTGCATTACGTTATGTTTATTGGATGTACGTATTCCTAGCTGCATTATGTTTGGTTCAATTATGGAACTCACTGGAATTAACAACCAATTCAGGAAAATGGTGAACTAAAGACAATCAAATAAATGTATGATTGAAGCATCTTATATCTATTCTCTTGGATTTTACATGACCAAAGTGTTGGTTAACCCTCTTATGTTTCAAGCATGTTACACTGTTTTAAATAATGGCTTCAAATTATTTACTGCATTACCATAAGAGAAATGCTAGATAATTCAACTACTACACAAGATTGTTGCAAGTTTGCATGTGCACAACGATAGAGAAAAAGATAGAATGGATACATCTTTAGTAACAGCGTCTAGCTTTTTTTTTCTTGTTTACTGACTGTAAAAAATGAGTTTGTAATTATGTGTTAAATACAGGATTATGTGTGAATCTTCATGCTCTATAATACCCTCTTTTCTTTACCATGTGATTATGTGTTTTAAATAAAGGATGTCATCTGTGAATCCTCTGTCATTTGCTTGTAATTGCACGAAATTTTAAATCTTAATATTCAATCGTGCTGCACTAATACGTTTTCATTTCCATAAAGCATCATTCATTAACAGATCATATACAAATGATTATAGAACATTGCTTTCTTCATTTGGTCACTGCTGATTTTATATTCTGAATAATTATACAAGTTAATAATTTCCATACCATGTAAAATATAAGTGATGGTGTGGAAATCCACCACGTCAGTTTTCTCAACATTCATTCATTTTATCATATAAGTTTGTTCTCATTCCAAAAGTTTCTTTAACATAATAAACTAACCTTATTACAAGATCAGATACTTCTCTCTCTGTTTATTTTGCTTGGATCGTGGATGTGAAGGTGAGTACATACCCTACCCCAATTTCATATCTATTTTTACTTTCTGATATATATATATAGGGGCCGGCTATTTGAAACACAAAATTAAACACAAAATTATGACACAAAAAATTTAGACCATTGGATTTTTTTGTCTTTATGGAGAAGATGGAATTCAGGGGACAGTCAAATGGTGGAAATTCTCTGTGTCACCAATTGTGTCTATATTTTGTGTCTAAATAGACTTTTCATATATATATATATATATATATATATATATATAACATAAAATAACTGAAAGATTTTACGTACTGAATTTGTATCATTTTTTCTTTTAAATTTTTCCTTATAAGAAAGTTATTAATTTTATAAACTCTGTTATTAATGGCAAATATTGATTCAATTGCAACAGACATAATGACAAATATTTCTTCTTATATATGAGAAAAGGCGACTCTGCGATTTACCACTATATTGTTATAGAAATAATTAGATATCTAGAGTCTTTAGAAACTAGTTTTAAACAACTAAGACTTCAATAAATGTTAAATCCAAAAAGGTCGATGGGCGATAATATATTTGTAATTTATGCATTACCATTAAGATTACATATATAATGTATTTGCACTTTCGTTTATGCTAGTAACTCATTTGCTGAAAGGCAGAAGTTATGGGATTCCTTATGCCTCGACTCCTCAACTATAGACATGACGTGGATTGTCATAGGGGATTTTAATAATGCTCTTGGTCCAAAAGATAAAAAAGGAGATTTTTCTATCCCTTTTACCTATTTAACTAGCTTTAAAAACCATCTTCTAATACGTGGACTGGCTGAATCTTGTATGCGGGATGCAAATATACATTGAGACGAAAGGATATAGCAACAAACATAGATAAGGTGCTGGTGAATAATGATTTTCTATCTACGCTCCCACAATTTTCCAGCATCACTATCCTTTTGTCCGTCAACGACCATCCACCTATTCTGATAAGTTTTTGTAAAATAAAACCACTTGAAAAGGATACACCATTTAGATATGTGAATAATTAGCATCATATGCACGAATATAACCAATGCATTAATAAGGGGCTTAAATCGGATACATGAGGTTCATCAACACATAAACTTATGCACAAGTTGAAGACTGTTAAACAAAATCTGAAGGCCTGGAATAGACTAAGAGCTAGAGAAAACCCAATTCCCAAATTATAGGATGATTTCGATGCAGCCTTTATGTAAAGTGACGAAAATCCAGAAAATGAAGATGTTTTTGACTACATGTACAATATCAGCATACAGTTAAACCAGCACTGACAGGGGTAGCAGGAGCTGCTCCGACAACAAAGCAAAAATATGATGCTGCAGCAACGTGATAAAAATTCTAATTTTTTATGCAGAAATGTATGTGGAGACACAAATAAAATTCAGGCTTTACTGGATGCTCATCGAAATTTTATATATGATGATGTTGCTCCCTCTTATCATTATTGCAGTTTCCTACAAGACTGATCATAAATGATGATGGCAAAGAATACTTATCTTCCCCGATTACTCTAGATGAAGTAAAGGCTGCTTTGTTGTCCATTTATGATTCTAAAAGCCTGAGGCCAGATGGTTTTTCCTCCAAGTTTTCAAGCTTCACTGAAACCTGTCACAAATAGAACTAATGGAAGTAATTTTAGAAATTTTTTAGAGAAGGAATTTGACAAGTGGCTTAAACCACAATTTCATCACATTAATTCCTAAAGAAGATAGGCCCCAATTCATTTCTGATCATAGACCTATTTCTTGTGCCAATGTACTTTACAAAATTGTTGCTAAAATTATATCAATAGGTTAAAGATATTCTGCACAAAATATTGGCATCAACAATTATATGCTAATATTATGAGAAATCCATATTACTAATATTTTTGTGACACACGTACTAATATTGGCATCAACAATTATATAAGCCTGTAACTATTTGCTTCCACAAACTATTATAAAATCCTCTATGGTGGTAAAACATATGTGTGTGTGTCTCTGCGTTCTGTTTAAATACCATGTTTCTAGGTAACCATGTATGAATGAACAACATTTATATGAAGCAGTCTTATAATTTATGAGTTTAATATTATAATATGTAAACCCTTGTGTAACGCATTGTATACCGTCATTGCGTACAAGTATTAGATCTATGAGGACGCAATCAAAGGACCCATAATAATCAAAACAAAAGGATTTGAAAGCTCAGAGAACTAAATAAACATAACTGTGAATATGTTAAACACAATTTATGGTCTCAAAGTACCTTATTCATTTTCAGTGGTCCACTATGCTAGTATTGTGATTCTATGATCAAGGCGCTGCTTATTCAGTATATGAGAAAGAAATCGATGACACGTTTTTGAAAATACCTTAAAGAAAAATAACAACAGACGTCTTAAAAACTGATATCCTTTTACAATCACTGATGTATATTTAATATAGCGTATCGATGACATAGCAAAACGATTTATTGACCATATTGCTTGAAAACAAGGGAACTTTCCATGATAGTAAGCGGTCTAATAATTTTAGGAGAAAAATAGTACATGCAAAGGAGGGTAAAACATGATGCAGTTATAGACATACTATACGCATAACACATAACCTAAGAGTAATAATTCTACACATACAAAGTGGACATATAAGTATTTGAATTAAACAACATTTATAACTGCTGTATGCACTGATCCAGGCTGATCATTGAAGCATCCTAAAAGCTTTTTTTTCCTTCAATAATATGAAGTTGTATAAAACCATCATTGGATATAAATCTGCTACAAATAAGAAATCAGAAGTGATATTATAGTATCTTTAGGATATGTCTTTGTTTTTCTCTGGTAGAAAATTATATCTCTTTATCACAATGCCCGACATATTAATTATGGCTAATCAGATCAGGAATTCAATAGAATACATAAATAGAAGTATAATACAGTTTTGGACAGTTTAAATCAACAATAAACCGCACATGTCTAACTCAAACAATTCAAAAGGGTAGATTATCAATGGGATTTAATAAAAAAGTAAATCAAAAGAGAAAAAACAAAACACATAATCTCGCAGCGGAATGACGAAATATAATAATCAAATAAACAATTCATGAAGCTGTTTTACACTGTACATTTGATTACACCATTTTTTTCAACATAATCAGAGTACGACAAAAACATATCAATAATGATGCAGCAGAATAATACAAATAAAATAATATAAAAAACTTCGTCTATGTCCTTAAAAAATAATGTCTTTAAACACTGAAATGCTTAGACTGACCCGAGCATGATGAAAAGACAAAACAGTTGATCAGAACTAAAATATTCTCATGTAAATCAAATCAATATCATGTGGAAAATGAGTGTAATGGTGCCAGAGATGTTACGGGGTTTCATCTCCTATCCGGCGTATAACGTGAGTATAATAATTATGGGATTTTTTCATCTCTTAAGGGTCCGTCAAACTATCTGTATGTAGTAGTATGGACTATATATGTAGTGTCTATCAGTAAAGTATAAGATTGTAAATAGTGTTAAGACGTTACTCATATCCCCTTAACACATTTTATCTAAGCATCGTAGTCTATACAGTACTGTAAACTCCACTGTAAACTGCTGGTCTATTAGGGAGCACTCCTTAGGTACGACACAAACCAAAATCGTAATGGTCCCGATAAGGATAATATGACAAGGCATGCAAGGCAATGCCCAGGGTAGAGTTCTACCATTTTGCAGAACAAGGCTGGTGGTAACATATAGCCGCAACTACCGCCCACCTCGAAACAACACTCCTAGAATCATATCTAAGGTGGCCACCAATCAATCACAAATTAACATATATGGTATCGAAGAAGTATGTTCGATTAGAGGAGCAACCTCACTTGGGCTGGTTATGGCTTCTGTTTTAGTCATATAATTACGACCCGAAGGTCAAGGCTGCGTTTTTTACCTCATTCCAGTAGCGTTCGCCAAACCATCCTACTTCGTTCTGGATTTTCCACCGCGTGCGCAGTTGTTAAATTGGATTCGGAATTTGCAGAGAGTATGACAACAGCCGACCCCGATCTCTTTAACAACTAACTGTTTATTTCACACCGTGGTCATTAAAAAAATCCAAAAACAGTTTATACCTTCATATCAAGATATTCATACACTTATTCCAAAAGTTTAAATATATTCAAAAATTTCGAGGAAGATTTTCTTTCAATCAATTTCGAAAATAATTTATAAATCTCTTTTAAACCATTTATAAGCTATTTATATGCTTTACAACCATTTATAAAGCTAGTTATAAATTTCAAAACAGTTTATAACTCTTTTCCTTTTCATAAACTTCTACACAAATTCATTTAAAACACTTCCAAATCCCTTTATACAAGTTCTTTTATAACCCTTTATAAAATCCTTTAAAACCTTTATAACTCATTTATAACCATTATAAAATCGTTTATAATTTTTTTTATAAACATCCTTTTGTAAAATCCATTATAAAATTTCTCACAAAACATTTATAAATTCCTTACAAAACCTTTTACAAAATTCTAAAATCTTTTGCCTATTAAAGTTATTATAAATCTATATTTATTATCTTAATTAAATTTTTAAATAAATCTTTTAAAACTATATTGAATATTTTATTAAATTAAATTTTTATTGTTTTTATCATATTACATTATTTAAATAAAATATTTTAAAACTAAATAAAATTATAAGTTAAAAATCTTAGAATTTAGATTTTTGAAACTTATATTAACTAAAATATAAATGTTAAATAAAATATTTAAATTTAAATTTTAAAAATCAAATTTATTAAATTTAAATATACTTTACAATTTTGGAAAATAATTTAAAATTGACCAACAGTGTCCATATATAATTTTCTATCCTATGGCCAAGTCATCAGTTAAATTTGATTTTAAATTTATTTGAGGGATGGATATATATCATTTCAATCCAAATCATAGGTATATATCATTTCAACCTATTTCTTAATTTATTTAATTTCAGATTTATTTGATGCCCATAACATCCAAGGTGAATAACAAGAATACATCAGCATAAAATATCCAAACATCTAACATATCAATCATTAGACATCTATCACAATCAACATCCAAAATACTCACATATCATAACAGATTACTAGTTATGAATTCTCGGGTGTTTAACTAGCAAATCAATTCTAATTTCAATTTGAATGTCACTTTCAATTTCAATTTAGTTGTCAAATTAAATTACACTATCGATGCAATTCAGTATCAATGTCAATTTTAAACCATCAAACAATAATCAATAAATTAAAATCACTTTATGATTTCAATTTAACAAACATCAAAGTATTTTTATATTTCATAAGTGGTTTGAATACTCACATTTGATTTAAAATCCAATAAAAGTTCAAAATCCAGCAGTCTCCAAAAGCAACCAAACCAGTTCCATATCGTTTGGAAATTCGATACGATCCCAATGGAAGAAACAACATTCAAATTCGAGTTCATATGCAAAAGTTATGCGGATTAGAGTTTGAAATTTAAATTTAAATAAAAATTAAAATAAAGGGCAAAATCGTAATTACCCTTCTCCTACCCAAACCCTAATGCCTCTCAATCCAATACGTATGCAACCACCTCCATCACGCAAACACCCATAGCCATGCCAACGTTCACCTGACCCAAGATCTGACACCATCCCTGAGCTCCCCATCTCCAGTCGCGTCCAGACATGGCCGCATGGCATTCTACGGTGCCCAAGGAGCACGCGTCGCCGCCGGCGTTCTCGTAATTTTGTGGTGAACTCTAACACCTTTGACACAAACGAACCCCATAGATGCACTCCACTCGACCTCCTCTACACACTGCAACATCCCGATCGACGAATCGTTGCAAATCCACCGTTGAAAACAAAACCCTAATATAGACGGCTGAAACCTCTTCGTCAAATTTTGGACAAACGAACCTCCAATCGAAAAACGAATTGCGGCAACAGATTACGTTCATCGAGAACTTTGCAATGATATATAATTTAATATGGTTTGAGGAGTTTGAATTTTGGCAAAAATTTAGAATTGGGCATTTAGGGTTTTGATATGTCTGACATTGGGAAGGAAGGAAGGAGCATATGAGAATACAAGTACGTATAAAAATTGACTGCTAGGGTTAGAGGAAAAAAAATCTATTTATATAGACAGAGATGGATAAGAATGGATGGACCCGTTTCGTTCTCGAAATGAAATGGGTCATCCAATATATCGAAATATAGGTTTTCAATATTTTAAAATCAATGGAACTAATTTTAAACTCTAATTCTATTGTACATAGAAGTTAGCTTTTGAAATTGAATTATATTCATTTAAATTCCTTTAATTGATTTCTAAGCGTTTCGAGTACGCACGATCAAATGATAAGTCCAATCACTACGAAACTTGAAATCCTATAATAATTCACTTTTACGGATCGGATGAAACCGGTTTCGTCGAAATCCGAGATGGTGGCCAAAAAGGCTAATTTTACATGCTAATTAAATAAATTATTATTTGAAAATCAATTTAATCACTTTTTAATCTATATTAAAAGTTAACAATTTTCATCATTCCTGATCGCACAAAAATTTAAAATCTTTAACAATACAGCTTTTCATGTTAAATCCAATATTTAAATATTACATCAATTTCAGCATTTAATTTCAACTAAAATAAAACCATTCATTATAATTTAAATTGCAAATAATTTTTTTTATTTTGATTTAAATTCTTATCTTAAATCAACTATTCCCTTATGAATATAATTACCATTAGTTTACATTTTATTTCACTCAAACTCCACATAACATCTTTTCTTATATTAACTGCTATATTTCAGTTATATTAATTTCTATTGATTTCTAAATTAATTTCAACTAGTTTAATTAATGAGATGATAATAAATCAATTGTTATACATTAATAATTCATATTATTAACTTATTGTTTACAAACCAGGATTGATAAATTACTTACCAAATATTGATTTCATTCTATATTAACTAATTTCAAATTAAATAACATATGTTTCTATTTTTAATACAACATTTAATTTATTCCTTGTTAACCTTTTTATAACCAAATTAACTTTATAATTATTTCAATTGATTTAAATTACATTAAAATTGTTGTCAATAACATTCAAACCGTAATATTAAATTACATTGAAATCAATTTTTTTCCTATTTATAAGTCATAAATTTTGATTTCTTACAATATTAAATTCCAAAATCTTATTAAATTTAATATTTTTAATTATAAAAAATATGGGTCGTTACAATCTCCCTTACTCAAAACTTTTCGCCCTCGAAAAGAAACAAAAAGGAATTAATAAATTTGGTATATTTTGTTTAAAATATTCAATTTATAAACAATTTAAGCTTGCATAATTAAGTTTAATAAAATTTGAAAATAATTCAACTTCTACAAAGATTTCTTAGTCATAAATTTACAAAAAGTTTCGGCAGAGTCTCCTTTGCACGGTTAGGTCTGGAAAAATAATAATATCAATAATTTCAATATATATGTAACATATTTCAATAATAAAATATCGCAAACAATGAGAAAAACAATAAAATATCGTTACAAAAACCGTAATCCGAAAACTTACCTATTTGTCGGGTAAACAAACTTATTTATGAAACTAAAAGCAAGAGTTATTGCCTTCATAAACCTTACATAATCCAAAGGAGTTAAAATTATGTAAAAGAATAATGTTTTAGTTGTTTCAATTAATAACACATGTAATACAACATATGTAATAAGCATATGCAAAAAAAAGCAGTACGACCATTACATGCAACAAAAGAGACCATCATGCATCCATAGCAACCAAAACTAATGGTTTGTCCATGTTTAGAAACTTTTCATCATCCAAGAGTGATAAATAAACTAACAAGTGTACATTATGCTCAACAACCCTTAGGTAATTTCTTAATAGATTATTCATACGACCTTAAATAACTTAACGTATCATTCACCAAACATCCCATAAGCCAAACACATAGGATTTTAAATATTATTTAAGTTTATTCAATTGACTTCTTTTTACATTACTGACCTTTTATCCATTTTCATTCATTCATACAAGGTCATCATTTTTTCATTCATTTGCTTATATAATTTATTTCCATTCAATATTTGGAATAATCAAAGAATCCATTTTTAAAGTATTATATACATTCCATTGTAGTTAATCCACATTTATTATTTACTTATATACTTGATTAATAGTTATTAGTGAACGATTATTCAGGTTCAGTTAAATTCAGTTCACATTTATTCATATATATTGTATCATTTAATATTAATCTATTTATAAACCATTTTTAAATTATTCTAAAATATTTTCTTATGTTTACTAACATTTTATAAGAATCATTTCCTTTCACAACATTATTCAAGTTTATAATTATCTTAGAAAGCTACAACTTAACTTACAACATTTTTTGCACTTACTTTTTATTTTCCAATCCATTTACATAGCATGGCCCTATAATTTGTTTACTTTCTTAATTTCACATTCATTTCCTTAAATAGTACTTCACTTTTACCATTCAGTTTAATTATCAAGCATTTCAAAATTATTAACTTAAGTTTATAACATTCCTTGTACATATTAATTCTTTATTTATAAATATACGTTCATTTTAAAGCACTTTTGTTATTAAGCTTTTATTTGTATAATATTCTATTCCATATTCGTATTAACATTTCAACTTTTAAACATTTCTGGTAAGTTTTATATATGTTTTTAGAATTTAATTAAGTGTTGTACAAGTTATCTTATTCATTTTAGTTAACAAAAATATTCAAAAGTTTAGATCTTCTTAATTTTTATTAACCCTTAATTTACAAGTGACAAATCTTTAATTTCTTTACAGTTTCAATAAACACCAAGCTTCTAATTTCTTATTTCACATTTTAGAAGTTTCCAACTAATAAAATTTCACTTTATTTCTACAACTGAAAATCATTAATTTAATAAGAACTTAAGAATCAAATACCGGGTTCTTTTGAAATCATTTTGAAATAATATCAAATCATATTTAGAAATTTTAAACCAAAATCTGTTTATTGACCCAAATGCGTAGGAAAGCTACTGAGTGGCCTCCTCCACTTTGAAACTTGAAAATGCACGTCGATGGTGTCGCGATCATCCACGAAACTATTTTCCAGCAACAGAAGAGAGGAGTACATAACTTATTTCTTTTTAACATCTTATTAAAAATGTTTCTATCCAAAAATACTTCCAAATAATACTAATGCTATTTTTTCTCAAATCTTTGAAAAGCAAATTCAAACACCAGCATTTAAGTTCTCAAATCCCAACTAAATTCATTTTATTTGTAAATCCTATTTTGTAATCAATATTTACAAAATTTTACTTCCTAACAAACAAACATATCACATACAACTATATCCATTTATAAAAATTATCCTTTTATATACAAAAAATTATACTAGGTAAAAATATTCCATTTACCTATTTTTCAAAAACAATATTATGTCGATCGATCCTATTAAGTGCTTAGAAATCCCTATCGATGCCATAACATCCTATGTACCGGCCAGAATTTATAAATACTAAATAGAACAAATTAACACAACATAAAAACATTTTTTATAGCACTAGCAAATACACTCTCTCGTATATATACACTCACACTCATTCAGGGTATTTCTAACTCTATCTCTAATGAGTTAACCCCAAACATGCTAAAGTATCTATAAACCAAAGCTATGATACCAACTAGCTATGACGACCCAACTTTTTGGACGGTTTACATCGACAATAAACCACACAATAAACCACACGTTCACTTCTGTTTAACCCCAATCGTTCAAAAGTGTGAGTAACGAGGGTAAATATGAAGAAAGAGATAAAAGAAAAATAAATAACAACAACACAGAACCTCACAATCGCAGCGGAACAAAATATAATATATAAATAACAGATTTTTATACAAAAGAATATGTAACAGTTTATATACTTACAATCATCACTCATACAGCGGAAATATAAACCAAGTACAGAAATACGTCCAAACTCCTCCAGCTCGTCCCTTGAGCTTCATAGCATTCTAACCTGAAATTGTAATACTCGGTCAGACCCGAGCATTATAATAAAATAACACCCGAGTTAGTCTGGAAAACCAACGTGACAAAACACACTCAATTTGAATTATTAACTTTTATCAAAAATCATTTGGAAACAAATGTATCTCCTAAGACCACGTTACACATAAACACGATGGGTTTGTACCTTACGATAACCAAAACAATTTTTATCAATTATCTGATATTATAATAGTGTCTAAGTATAAATACTTATCAAACAGATGAAATTGTTACATTAATTAAATTCCAGCACTAGGCTCTACAAATAAAACCATAAAGGCTCGTGTTGGAGAATGGATTCCATACAATGACTAAGCCACTAAGGTACTGCCCATCACAGTACACCTCTAGAACAATGTATCAAGGACCTCGTTGGGATCCCCTGCTACACAAGATCGGCCTACCCCTAACCTGGATAGACCGAATATGTTATCACCCCGAGTGTTCCCACCCTAAAAAATTGAGCGCTCCTTCTTTCATGCACAACCATATTCATAGTATATATGTTTTCAAGGATATCTAGAAAAGTGATAACATACCGTGATTGGGTGCGACCTACTTAGCCTTACCACCTCCTCTGTTTTAGTCATTTTCGGTTGATGAGGCTTGAGACTAACGATTACCCTTTAAGAACAATTCCACTTAGAATGCTCATCGTCCTCCAATGACGATGTTCTGATAGCATTCGTCCATATAATTTTTCCTAGGTCTGGACAAACCAAATCACCATCTTCATCATTTTCATGGTATTCATTCGTAATATTCAAACCAGATCGAAGTGGTTTTCGGATAATTAAATCTGATCCCGATCTCTTCGAAACGATTAACGAAATTGGCCAATATTGATAGTTGGTTATTTAACTATCAATAAAACATCTATAAGCGGTCATTAGGCCTAATTATAAAAAAATACAAAATATTTATTTTCAAAATATCTTTATAAGATGTATCAATCTCTTCCAACATTTGAAAACAAATTTCAAATATTTAAATCCGTAACATGATACTTCCAAAACCATCTCAACACTTAAAAATATTTTCAAATTTTCATTTTTATACTTAGGAAAATACTATAACTCTTATTTTCCAAAATCTTTTCAAATATCAACACTTAAGAGAATAATTCGTAACTTATGTCATAAGTCTTTGAATCACTAATAAATTCCCATTTTCAATTTCAGAAACCTAGTATACTTAAATATAACCTCATTCAACAATTTATAACTTCTTTTATGAATCCAGATTTTATTTCAAAATTTCCATATTCAACATTTTGAAATTCCATTTCATCCAAATTCCTTGTAAAATTTCTCCTCTCAAAACTATATCCATTTATAAGCCCTATTTACGAATCTTGAGAGAATTTATAAATAAAATTTTCAATCACTTCAAAGCTCTATATATAAATATATAAAATAAGTATTTAAAAGAATAATAATTTATTTTTAAAACATGCTCAAGTATTATTTTTTTAAATATCGAAAACACTTTTATAACATCAATAACTTATTTTTAGATAAACAAATAAATTTTCAAGACTGATTTTAAAAGTTAAAATTTACTAAAATAAATACTTAATATTTAAAAATCCTCTTACCAAAGTATTTCAATCCTAACTAGTTTAAAATTTTCATAGTCTTAAATCATAAAATTTCCTTTTAAAAGCAAACTTAACTTCTTAAAATTAAAAAACTACTTTTAAAACCTCAATAACCAATTTCAGTTTATAAATCCCTCTCAAGTCTCATCACATCACTTCCATTCTGATCTCCTTAACCATTTTCACTTTTCAAAAGTAGTATCCATTATTTTTCTCACCCTATTTCCATATTTTAATATAAATTCTCCCTATAAATTTATACTACCAGTCTATCACCAAATATCAGTTTTCTTTATTTGTAAACATCGTTTATAAATTTTTATAACTCTTTTGAGTTTCACTAAAAATAATCTCATTTATATATTTCCATTTTGTAAATTCAATTTCTTATGAATCCCATTTATTTTGCCAATCTATTTTTAATATTAATTTCAAATTCTTTCCATATTTTCCAAAAAATATCGTTTAAATATCCATCGTAAAAAAATTCCTTCATATGATTTATTATAAAATCTCTATTTGAAATATTTTTACGAATAGTTAAATACAACCAAAATCAATCATGTTTCTATCCAAATAATTTTCTTAAAAATAATCCAGATTTTGATATAAATATTTCTATATTCAAAATCTTCCTTTAAATTCCTTAAGGTTCAAAATATAATATATATTCTAGCAATATATATATATATATATATATATATATATATATATATACTGCTGTATGTATCATAACATCCAAACTGATAATAATTTATAAATCCATCTAATCAACCAATAATTTAAATTCAACATTTTTAAATTATACTAGCAATCCAAATGAGTGTGATTTTGCTCACCTTGGTTTTTAAATTACAATCCTCCCTAATTTTATATTTTCTGCACAACATTCATTCGATTTAAGCATCGTAAGAAAATTTATTAAATTTTATTAGCTACCTAAATTTTTAGTCAAAGTTATTAAATTTACTAATCGCAGTAGTTAACTTAACCAATTTATATAAATTTTAGTTAGCTTGTTAAATAAATTTGCTAAGAAAATAAATTGGCGCATACCTCAAAGTCACTCGTCTAGAACTCAGCGCACCACCTGCCGCTACCATCATTATCATTCGCACGCAGACCCATGACTCCACTCCTCAAATTCGAGCCTGCTCTGCTTGGATGCAACCACCCCTTCCAAAACTTCCTCTGTCCCACCATCAGCGAAGCGTCTCCGACGTGCAATCACCAACCACACCGCAACACATTCCTTGAATCCACCAAGCTCAGACCATCGCAAGACCATTCAAACCACCCAAAAAACCTCATACATGAACTCGTCGTTGCTGCCATTCTGAGTCGCGACCTCTTAAACTCCATAAAAATTCGAAATCGAAGTTGACCCGAGAGCCTAAATCCAGCATCGTCCTCCCTTATCTCCTTCTAAATTTTGACTACCATCGGTTGCCACCACCTCGCGTATATGAACATGTGAACAAATAGTCACGTCTCCCAAACCCCTACCCTCGCGCCCCCATGACATCGAGCTCAATCCCTAATCACCTACCGCCCTCCTCGAACTCGCGTCCCAGGCTTTTCGATATTAATCGAATTCAATTTTGATTTCTCTTTTTTTATCAGATGAAAACGGTTTTTTTGAATGAGATTATGATGCGAACTGATTTTGAATTGAAATGAAGGGATAGGGACTCGATTTAAGGTTGAGGGAAGGTGTGTTGTATAAGGCAGGGTCTTGACTTAACAAATTATAACATTATTTAAATGTAATATCACATTTAATGTAACTTAAAATTTTGATATCCTATCAAGGCGTGCCATTAGGCGTTCATAATATTTTTACCCCTATTCTTAACGCAACGGAAAAAGTTTCAAGTCCTAATTTGATCGTATGGAGAAGATAGCTTTTTGGACCCAATTGTTATATTGAATTTTCGATATTAAATTTAATGTGTTTGTATCCCGTACGACCAAACGATAACTTCAAATGCTAAGAAATTTGAAATACGATAATAATAAAACATTAGGAATCCAATGCAACTGGTTTCGTCGAATTTCGAGACTGTCCCTAGATCACTATCTTAAATCGTCGATTTCAAAATTTTGCAAAATCGCTTGAAATTCCAGTTATAAAATCTTACTAACTAAATTTTTATTCCAACTTCAATATTTAAACTATTTAAATATCCAAGATTAACTATCGAAAAATCCAGGTCGTCATATTCCCCCTAAAGAATTTCGTCCCCGAAATTACTAAGGCAAGAAAATGCTCCAAACCCATTAACTTTTCCAACCCCTTTTAGTGCAAATTCGATAGTCACCTTTCTAATCTATTAGTTCCAACCAAAACAATGAGTTCTCAATTCTAATTTGTCTTTAACAAAAAAATTTCAAAATTTTTCTAACAACCTAAATTTCCTAAATTTTTTGGTAGAGTCTCCTTTGTACGGAGGCCTTTTGTAATATGACAAGAAAGATAAATATATATACATCGACCCACACGGATGAAAAACCAAAAAAAAAAAAATTTGTGGTAATTAATCCGAAAACGTACCTTATTTAGCGTTTTAAGCATTATTAAGCAAGCATTTACTTCAAAAGCAATTTCGCAGCCCAAATCTAGCCAAAAACTCCATCTGTACCTGTACATATTCAATTTTAAACACATAAGTACCAAAACATGAAATCCTAATAACATTTCATTTGTTCAACTTGTTAACACATGAATTTCATAAGTAATGCATGCTAACATATCTTTATAAGCAATTACAAGGTTTCAGAACCAATTTAAATACTTTCAATCGATCCATGTATCACTTTATTCAATCCGAAATGATTTACAACCAAATTTATTTGCATCCAATTATTTTATATCAAACAAACCCATATCCATTCCAAATTGATTAAAATTCAATTTATTCACATTCTTTTTATTCGTAGAATTTTATTTACTTTCGTTTGCATCGAACAACATTTTTTCTATGCATATTCGGCGCTATTCATTTAATAGAATAATCATTTAAGCTTATACTATTTTATATTGATTCCAAATCAATTTATATTCAGTGTTATTTCATTTCAATTTGATTCTCAATCAATTAACTTACATTTCATTCATAGTTTTATTTGAGCCAAGCTCCATCCAAATATTAACTTAAGTTAATTTGCTTATTTTCGATTATTTCAACCTTATAACTTAAGTTTATTTTCATTTCAACCAACTTCCACTTCATTTACTAATTAATTAATTCATTCATTTATTTAATCCACTTCAATTTCTTAATTCCAAAATCGAGTTCATTCTCGAATTTATTTAATTTGTATCCATGGCTACATTCAATTTATTTGTACTTTAAATTGAATTTATTTATAACTTAAGTCATTGCTATTTCAATCCAATTTCATTTTGTTTAATTCCACAACATTTTAGAACATATTTATTTCACTCACACTTAAGTCCAGTTTTATTTATAACTTAAGTTCCAATTCTCATACTCACTTTTAATCCACCATCAAATTTACTTAACCAAGTTAAGTTTCATTTCCATATTCAATTAACTAATTAATTCATCCAATTATTTCACTTCTAGTTTATAATTCAAGTTTGGATTTTATTTCCTTCACCAAAATATCAAACCATTTTGTTTTGAATTTTCTATTTCACTTATCCATTTTATAAGTTACATAACTTATTTCTCATATTTCCATCAATTTTATACTTGAGTATATTCTCATTTTATTGTTAACAAAATTTTATACCTCATTTTACAGCTTATGGTTATATGATTACTTTACAACTCATAACTTATATTTACTTCCATTCGATATTATTTCTAATTCAATCAATTTTATTTTACCTAGATTTCAATTCTTTTCAATCAACATTTAAAAAACTATATTCGAGTTATTCATACTTAAGCTAATTTAGCTCCAAAATTTTATTTTTAGTTCATTAAATTTAAATCAAGTAAGAATTCAATTTCAAAATTTTCCACTTCCTTACTTATTATCATATAACAATTTCACCATTCAAATTTATTATTGCCTCAATTCCCAATAATTTAACTTTTCTTAAGTTAAATTCAATTCTATGACGACCCGCAAATCCATATCCTTTGAATCGACAATAAACCACACATGTCCGACCAAAAAAGCACAGACTGATGAAAAGTTAAGAGAAAGAGAAGAAGAGAGAAGAAGAGAAGAGAAGAAAGAGAGAAGTTAGAACCAAACAGAACTGTATAGAATCTCACATCGTAGCGGAATAACATATATCTTTACAAAACAGAAACTGTATATACAAACATCAATCAGAATTCAACAATCAATCACTAGTTATCAGCCTGGACAGTTATAATAACATGTGCTCACAATTGTCGATAATATACAACCAAGGTTGTCAGTTTGGGATGTGAATCGTAAATCGTAGAGTTGAAATTTCGAATCGAATCGGGATTTAAATCGTAAATTGTAGATTTTAATATTTTTATATCTGAACGTTAAGTGCATACATGTATGTTACTATATTATGTAAGTTTTTTTATACATGTGCTAAATGTTATTTATAATTTTTTTATAGGGTCAACAATAATGGATTTTGGAGGCGTTTTAGGAGTTCAACTTGAATTTGGAGGTGTCTTGAATGTTCAATTGAAGCTTGGAGAAAAGATCAATGTCACTTATTTAAAGAGCAAAAAAATAGTTCGTTTATTGGATTAATTTGCGCACACAAATGATATGTAAAGGAAATATTATGAGATAATGTATTACTTTTGGACATTGTGATTTCTTTTATAATAATAGTCTTAATTAAGCATTGCTTTCATACAAAGAAAACAAGTTAAAAATATAACACATCAAAATACAAAAAGCAAATTTCAATTATTCATCGTCACTTGTATCTTTGTTCCCTTCTTGATTTTCGATTTCCATTTCTTCATTCTCATTATCAGTTGAGTAGCCATAATCATCCTCCTCTCCATCATCCCCTTCTTCAATTAAAACATTCTTTCCTTTTCCTTTATATTGAGTATTTCTTGGGCCTATATAAATATATATAAGTAAATAATATTAGTATTTATGGAAGACATATAATTTATAAAGTACTTTTCATTAACTTACCATGCTTTCGTTTTTTTGGAATCTTTCGGTTTGCTTCACCGTCTTGAGTTTTGAAACATTCATGTACATCTATCCGGGTAGTGTCAATCGGTAAAGCAGGATCCTCTTGCTTGCATGTCCACTCATCATCGCTATCCATGTCAGATAGACATATCGGATCCAGTCCATCATTTTTCTTTCTTTTTTCATGTCTAAGTTCAAGTTGAAGAATGTACTTTACATATACCAATGCATTAGGTCTCTTTTGTTCCAAACGGTTTCTACGTTTTGTGTGAATCTGAAACATAAAATAATTAAAAATGATGAACTAATATTAAAAAACATATTATTTTTATACCTGATCAAAAGTGCTCCAATTACGTTCGCATCCAGTCGAACTACATGTCAAACTCAAAACCCTTATTGCAAGCTTCTGTAATTCAGGACATTCACCGCCATAGCTCTCCCACCACAAAGCTGTAATTTCAAAAGAAATAAAAAATAATAATGTGTTACATATTTAGTTTGAAATCTTAAATAATAAGATGAATAATTTTTGATAACAATACAAAAATCTTGTCAGGTTGTTTAGTTTTACGACTTTCAACAGCTATACTTCTTCCAAACTCTCCTTCCGCCAATGAATATATGTCAAGTTGCTTATCTATTTTATCCCTTTCCTTTTTTGTTGGAACCATTCTTTCTATAGTGTCATATAGTCCTTTTTTACCTCCAAATCCATAGTAAAATTGTTATCATAACGATATTTTGGATTTAAGAACATTCTAGCTGCATGTATAGGTCTATGAAGTTGTGCATTCCATCGCTTATCAATTATTTCCCACACTTCCTTGTATCTAGACTTCACATTTTGAAAATTCAATGCTATCTTTTCTTTGGCCTGGTCCATGGCTTCATAAATATAACCCATTACGGGTTTTGCATCACCATCTACTAGTCTTAGAACTTTGACTAATGAAATGGTACACTTCAAACAATACTTTATTCCATCCCAAAATTCCTTTTTAGTTAAAATAATATCTTGAACTTCTTTTCCCTCTAACTTTTTATAAAATTTACTTTCCTCCCATTCACTAGAAGTGAACATTTTCCTTAGACCCACACATTGTTCTAACATGCTTTTTAAAGTCAAATATTGGGTAGCAAATCTAGTTATCGTAGGTCTAGTTAATTCCCTACCCTTTGTATACTTCCGCATAAGATTTAAAAGTAAACTATGTTAACAAATAAATAGCGTTACCTTTTTTGCATGTCCGACGATCTCAACGTGGGTAGACAATTTACCAATATCTGTCAGTATTAAATCCAAACAATGGGTCGCACAAGGAGACCAAAATATTTGTCTCTTTTCCCTCATTAACATTTCACCGGCCTTGACATAAGCTGCAGCACTATCAGTAACGACTTGGACTACATTTTCTTCTCCGACTTCATCAACCACATTCATAAGCATATCATAAATATTTTCAGCATTTTTTATAATTGAAAAGGTGTCGATAGATTTCAAAAATATAGTTCCTCTAGGACTATTCACCAAAAAAATTGTGATGCTTCTATGCTTTTTATCAGTCCATCCATCTGACATAATCGTGCATCCCGTCTTCTTCCACTCTGCTTTTTATATCTCTAGTTTCCCTTTAACGTTTTCAACTTCTTTCATTAGAAAAGTATTTCAGATTTTATGGTAGCTTGGAAGCTTTAAACCTTTTCCGTAAAGAGCGATACCCTCCGCCGTAATTTAAAAAAAAAGCCTCTTTACTAAATGAAAAGACAAAGCATTGGCATAGAGAAATCGGCAAATTTTCAAGCAAATATCTTCTCTGCCTTCTTTCTTCCACATAGCATTCCATGTCTTTTGCATTTTTGAACTTGTAACATCAAGAGTTTTATTAACATCAAAATCCAAATTATCTGCCTCATCATCATTATCATTGAAACCGCGTTTACTTTTTTTTGATATGCTTTTGAATAATGTAGCTATTTTTTCCGATATATTTGGACATGCCTTTACATTTGTAGAAGTTTGAGCAAGATGATGCTTCATTCTATAAATACCGCCAGTTATAACTTTTGAACAGTAGTTACAACGGTTAATTTTTTTTTATCTTTTTCATTCACTGGTTTACAATGATCCCAAGCAATATCAGCTTCTTTAGTCATCTGCAAGTACAAAATAAAACCATTCAATTGCTATGTTTATTGTCATTAACTAAATTAATACAAATGCCGATTAACAAAATAAACTAATATACTAATACATGACAATGGTTAAATTAATGTGCTTCATTCTCACATTTGTAACATACAAAATATTAATACAAATGAACTAAATAAACATTTTGGTGGAATATAATGTGCACTAACAAACAAAAAAATAAAATAATGCAACAGAAAAGGTGCAAAATGGCAGCCATATGTTTGACAATTTGCTCAGTGTTCAATGTTCACTCTAGTTAACATGCACATCTAGTAAATGACAGCTCACGGCTGTATTAACCTTTATATAAAACAATTAATATTTTGACCACAGCTCAGTCTTCCTTTTTTTATATAAATGCTTTGCTTAGTGCTTACTTTTCTGCCACTTACATATTTCAGTCCGTATGAAAATATATTTATACAGGCTACATCAACCAAACATGACAGCGCAGTGAAAATCAGCCATAGAATAAAAGAAAATGGAAAAGCTGTCGTTCAAGTCGATAAAGCCGCAAATAGGGAGAGAGATATCTTGCTTACCTTTTGAATGGAGAAGGAGAAGCTGCAGAAATAAAAGCAACAGCAAAGAATTTAGGGACAAAGCTGAAAGCAGTAGAAAAAAATTGAAAAAAGATCTCTCTTACCTTTCAATCTGCAAAAGAGTAAGTCGATTCCACCTTTCTTCTTTTCTTTCTCCGATCTTTGGTTCTTTTCTTTTTTTCTTTCACTGTCTTTGATTTTTTTGGTTTGATTTTTCTGGTTTGAGTTGGTTTCTGACGAGTGATGATTTAAATAACAGATTCATGTATAGATTCAACCTTGAATAGTTTACGTCTTTTGATCTTTGAATTGAATAAGTGTTGCTGCTTTGGTTTTAAATGCGACGATCAAAATATAATTTGTAGGGTTTAGTAGTTATCGAACACGAACAGACAGATGAATTTGGAAGTTCCGATTCAATTTTTTTAACGATATTGCGTTCTAGGTTTAGATCGTACGATTTTTGTCAACACCGATTTATTTTCCATTCTGAATCGCCGAAGTTGCAATTCGATTCGAATCGCGATTTAAATCGTGCGATTTTACGATTTTTGACAACAGTGTATACAACAACTAAGCAGTGGATAATAAACAGATACGTGTATATGCAAATGAAGATGTCCAGGTCTCCTGTTGAAGCAGAAAAAGCACCAAATCTGAACTTGTAAATATACTCGGTCTAACCCGAGCATTGAAAGGGAAGAACGCCTGAATCAGTCTAGTAAACCAGAGTAAGAAACACACACAACTGAATTTTTAAAAGTACCTAACTTTTCCTTTCAAAACAAGAGTATCTCTTAGGACACACCCACACATAAACATGGACATGTTTATACTTTAAGATAACTAAATCATTTCATGTCAAATCCTTTTATATTATAATAGTGTCCAGTATACAAATAATATTAATCATAGCCGAAATTGTTACATTGATTAAATTCCATCATATAGCCCAAAATGGGTAATACAATCAAAATGGCAGGCACGTAGGGGAGTATGGAGTTTCATACAAATGACCAGGTGAAGGAACTACCTTCCGATGGGTACACCTCTAGATGGATGTCTCGAGAAACCATCACCAAGTTCCTCTACCAACACAAGGCCTGCCTACCTCTATAACTAGATAGTACCGAATATGTTATCCTCCGGTCATTGCCGACCTTTCCGAGGGCCCTCAAAGCATACAAAGCACAATAATCAAATACACAACGTCATATCTTGTAAAGATATATCTAGAAGAGGATGATCATATCCTACTTGGGAGCGACCCACTTAGCCTTGCTACATCTAACCCTATTTTGATCATTTCGGATTGATGAGGCCTGAGGTAACGATTACCTTTCACATATCACATATCACATCACATTGAATGCCACATGGCCATTTCCATTGACTAGTAATTGTCTTCCACAAAAATACAATCCTTAAGCTCATACAACTCAATAAGGGTGTTAAGCTAAGAGAAGTTGCATTCTTCGTCACCACTGATGTACGTTTGTAAAAACCAATGTACTTAATATTTAGAATGCAATGTCAGACAAACATCCATACAATTTTTTCAAAAATAGAACAAACCAAAGGTACTTTCCTACTACATCCTGTTGGAAAATCCATAGGATTTGTAACAAATAGTCCTTACATTAGATATTTCATAACAAAGAAACTACTGCTACTGGATGTATATTGGGATTTTAACCTCAGACGATCAACAAGCATTCCTCCACTATGAAAATCTAGAATATCAATATCAACGTAACCAACCTGCACAATCTTCGCATAAATGTTGGTCCGAACTGGTTTTCGGACAAACTGATCGCAGTCTCTCATATCAACAACACAAAAGCGTTTCTCAACCTCATATAGAAACTAAGTCTCATAGAATTATCACGCTCCAACTTTCAACTTGCTATCCTTCGGCCAAAAAGGAAGCTCGATAGATTAGAGTAATACTCCACACTATACGAATCAACATCCTCAACGCAAACGATACTCAAGCCTACACAGATGGCTATGTACTAAGTCTACGACCAAATAGTTCCCACATCAAGTCGAGGAACTAAAATGGCCAGATTTTGATAGTCGGTTATTTAACTATCAAAGAAAACAAACAAATATTTAGCAACATAAGCACTCACTAGGCCCTTTTAATTAATCTTTTATTAATTATACGACTTTCCAAATATTCGCTTCAAATTATCTTTAAAAAATATATTCTCAAAACCATTTCAACTTTCTATTTTGAAAAACATTTCCATACACTTATTTAATAATAAGTAATTCACAAATCAATTAATTTTCAACATTTAGAAAATATTCCATATACTTAAATCACGATTAAGTATATATTTTAAAACATCTTCAAGAAAACATTCTCTTAAACACATTTATTGGGTCAAAATGAATGTTCCGTAAAACATCGTTACGACAATCCAAAATCACTAGTATAGGATTCGAAAAGATATATAAATCCTATATACTATACAAAAAAAATTCTTTCGAAAATCATTTACCATAACAATAGTGTTATAGTCCATCATTTTCTTATTTCTCGAAAACGTCTTTTTCGACAATGATTGTTGAAATCTATATATTTGATACTTAACACATTTTAAAGCATCTTTAAACAATTTACTTCATTTAATGATATCACTTTCAAAATCCGTCTTTGAATTTAAAAGATCACTTCCAAAACATTTTATAAGATTATTCACTGTCCAAAATTGTGAATATAGTTCATTTACCAAATCCAATATTCCTACACGTTTATTAAAGGATTATCCATTATCCAAAATCCCGGATGAAATTCCTTTAATAAACTTCCATATTTAACTTATCCAAAATAAATTGATTCCAGATTTATAAAACAATGTTTATAAATTAACATTTCTATTTTATAAAACTTTCATATATAAAATACCTTTATTAACCAATTCCATTTATATTCCAAAATCCAAATTATAAGATAATTACTTTAATTCATTTATTTACAAAATCATTCATTTATAACTTTATAAATCGAAAATCTTATTCGCTTATAAAATCCATTTATGACTCCATTTTAACATTTACAAACTCCTTACAATTCCAGTATTTTGATTTATAAAAATGTCAATTTTATAAATCTTATATATATATATATATATACACACCGTTTATAATAATTCAAAAATCTCAACTTAACTTAATTTACAAAATAGTTAACTCCATATTTTAAAAATCACATTTTAATTATATTTCACAAAAACCATAATTTTTATAACATAAAAATCATAAAATTTATTTATTTATATAAAATAAATCAATTCCTTAACAATTCAAAATTTTAATAGAACATTTGTTTTCAAAGTCAATTTAAAAATCCTTTTCAATTTGAAATTAACATTTTTAAATTACCAAAAATAGGCCCAATGTTGAGCAGCTCTAAATATATCAATCACAACATTCAAATATTATATATCACATGATAACATCATATATCACACTACCTGTAAATAAAACCAATACTGGTGAGGAATCCAAATGGAACCCTCCAACCTGTCACCTGCAACAAATATACATATTAGAATATGTGTACAATGTTCGCTTCGAGGCAGATGCGCATACAAAAGGTCATCCGCTCATACACGGGAACGTATAGGGTCCGTTTGCTCCAATAGGTAGGAATATATCCAAATGCCAATCAATGTATAGATAATATATCATATATCATCCGAACGATCATCAGTCATCATAAATAAATTTATTCTCATTTATATAAAAATATCAGTGAGTCAGAAAGAGTGAGTTGTACTCACATTGTTTCCAATAGCAGTTGCAGTGTTTTATTTCGAATAAAATTAAATAAGTGATTAATTTTACTCAAATTTACACTAGCTCTAATCAACTGCAAATCAGGTCTATAATGTAGTGCTCGTCAATACGGACCCAACGCAATTTCTTGCGTCAAAAACGGACATTGTATGAAGAAGTTATAGCATTTAGATGTTTATACGAATTTATAATATAATAATTTACAATTTCTTTTAAAGTTTTTAAACCTACTCTTTCCTAGCTGTGTGATTTAATAGATGAGATCTAGGTCGTTGCCTTCTTCTTCCCCATTCACGTCTTCATACATGAGCAAACCCAATTAGCCGTCGATCTACAATCATTGCCGAGCCGCCTACCATCGTCGAGGAGACGATCAGATAATGTCGTTCGAACCGCGACAACGAGCTCCATCATCGACCAGAGACCGGTTGAACTCGTTCATACTATCATGTAGAAAAATACAAATGAACGCGCAGCATTCACGACCAATTTGCGCCTACCACGTGATGAATTATTCGATCATAGCCGTTGATATCCTAGATCTCCTTGCCCTCTACTGTTTTCATTTAGGAATCGAAGCTTGAAAGTGAACGGATCGAGAGAGAAAATGAGGAAGAAGGATATTTTTTGGCTATAGTAAAGATAATGGCGGCCTTGACCTAGCTTGATTAGGGTTTTACAAAATGGATAGAAACGTGGCCTTTTACAGAAAATTTACGTGCACTATTCATCCGAATTTTTTTTTCAAACTCCAAACGAAGCTTGCCGCTTAGCTTTTATAATATTTTACCCCTACTTCAAAAACAATGGAATATATAGCGAAAGCCAATTCGATCGTATTTGAAAGATAGATTTTCAAATCGACTATTTAAATTTAAAATTCACTTAAATGAATTTCTTCGCGTTTCAGCTTGCCACGACTAAACCATAAATCCGATTGATACGAAATTTGAAATCCTATAATAATATAACATTTTAGATCTAATGAAACAAGTTTCGTCGAAATCCGAGTCTGTATCAAAAATGACTATTTTTACACGTTAATCAAATATTAAAATATTCAATTTCTAGAAATTGACTTTTAATTCAATTTCAAAATTTACTAACATCATTCTTATTCAAATATAATTTAATTCAACTTTATAAATCATTTTCATTCACCTTAAATCCAATTCTTAATTATTTCAGCAATTTCAAATATTAAATCAACAATTTAATTATCTCATTAAATCCAGATATTCGAAATATAAGTTATACGGCTTATAAAATTAATTTGTGAATATTTAAAATCAATTGAATATATGAATCTCAAATGACTGAAATTCTGGGTCGTTACATTCTCCCCTTACTTAAAAGAATTTCGTCCACGAAATTACCAAGTAAGAAAAAGCCACAAAATCCATTATCTTTCCAAAAATAAATCGTTTAAATTGGATATCAAATTCATTTAACCTTTTAACTTTTCCAAAATCCATTTAGTTAAACTTCTTATAAAAAATTTCTAAGTTTTAAAATCCATACTTAGTTATCTTTACAAAATCAACTAATATCATATAGCTTATAACTCAAAACAAATGAATCACAATATCTCCTTTACGCGGTTCGATCGTAGTAGGATCACAATATATATATATATATATATATATATATATATATATCACAAATAAACATCTCATCTTCGAGGATGAGGCATCCCGTAGGGAAAAAAGTATAAAAGTACGATATGTAATCCGAGATATGTACCTTATATATTATTAGCGAGCATATACGGCTCATATAGCGCGAAAGCGAGCTCCAAATGCGAAGCATACGCCATCCGCACGTTCTAAACACTCAACAAACAAATGAGAAACATGTATATATGAAAATCATATCAATATACAACATATACAAATACAATAACTGTATATGCCAATAGAGCAAATGCAATCAATAGAAACAAATCTAACAATCAAACAACTATCATCCAACAAACCAATATCTATCCAACAAATTCATACCAAATCAATATACATTCATTTATTCATTAATTCATTGAATTGATTTTCAATTTAATCCACATTTGCTTCATTATTATTGGATTTTACTAACATTCATTTAGTCAAATTCAATTAGTTTACATTCACAAATTTATATTCAAGTTGGTTCACTTTCACATTAAATCAAATTCAATTTTATGAAATCCACTTACTTCTAATTTGAATTCAGTTATTCAGCTTTCAATTTCACTAATTCAACTTCATTAATACTTATTTATACAACTTAATTATCTAAACTTCCAAATTCCTATTATATAACCACTTATCTCTTAAGTTTAATTTTCATTTCAATGCCTTGTCTAATCCAGTTCAAATCCAATTCAATTTATTTGACTTCCCTTTAGTTAAATTTCAAATCATATATCTTATTATGCTAACTCAATTTTATTTAACTTTACAAAAATTAAAATCTTTATTTCATATTATAAGTCCAAAGCTCATTTCACTTATATTTATCAATTTCAGCTTGGATTTTAAATTCAAATTTGTTTACCAAAATAAAAATAAAATTTTCAATTGAATATTGGTAGCAAATCCATCACATAGAAACTCGAAAATGATACTGAAGATGTTGCAGTCATCACATTTATTATTTTCCAGCAACAGTAGTGAATTCAGTGCTTTATATTCTTTTTAGTCCTTTTTATTTATAAATCACATTTATAAATTCTTCTTACTTATATAATTTCACTCGTTCACTTTACTCATATAAGATTCATTCCAAATTTATTTATCTTATTTAGATTTATAATAATATAACCTCTTTAAGTTTGAAAAACAGCTTTCAAAATCAACAGGATTTAAATTTTCAAATTCTTAGTTCAAATCCATTTTTATTTATAACTCATATTTATAAATATACTCATATAGTTGCATTTCTTATATATAAAATTATTTCATAATTGTAAATCATATTAATTATAATTCCATCTTTATAATTCATTTTCTTATATAATTTGTTCTTTTACAATTGTTGTCTTCAATTTTGATCATTCAAACAGTTTTTATTAACTTATATATATTTATATTTTCAAACAACCAAACAATCAATTATACACACTTTGATAATTTTTGAAAAATTATTTCCTTTATACATAAAATATAATCGAGGTAAAATTATTTCATTTACCCAATTCGAAAATAATGTTATATTGACTTGCCTCGTTTAAGTGTTTAGAAATCCCTATCGATAATATGGCGTCCCACATACCGACCAGAATTCATAAACAACTCAATGGATAAGCAAACACAACATAAAACATTTTATAATAACTAGCAAATAAGCACTCATATATATATATATATATATATATATATATATATATAAACACTCCAACTCAATCTAGGGTACTAATGCCCCTATCTATACTGAGTACACATCAAAGCTTAGGAATATGCAAAATCTAAGCTCCGATTTTACGTGTGACGACCCGTAAATCCGTACCCTTTGAATCGACAATAAACCACATATGTCATATCCAAAAAATATAGACAAGAAACTGTATTAATATTAATGATCTTTACAAAATAGAGCTGTATATACAAATAGAACAATACAGAATCTCACATCATAGCAGAATAACATATAATATCATATTAATGATCTTTACAAAATAGAAATTGTATATACAAATATCAATCAGAGTTCAACAATCAACCACTAGTTATCATCCTGGACAGTTATAATAATTTATCCTCACAATTGTCGATAATATAAAACAACTAAGTAGCGGATAATAAACAAATAAGTGTATACGAAAATGAAGATCTCCAGCTCTCCTGTTGATGCTCCAACAGCACCAAATCTGAACCTGTAAATATACTTGGTCTGACCCGAGCATTGAAAGGGAAGAACGTTCGGATCAATCTGGTAAAGTGTGAGAAACACGCTCAACTGAATTTGTTAAATTACCAAACTTTTCCTTTCAAAACAAGAGCACCTCGTAAGATACGCTCACAAATAAACTTGGACATGTTTTTACCTTAAGATAACTAAATTATTTCATATCAAATCCTCTTATATTATAATAGTGTCTAGTATACAAATAATATTAATCATAGCCAAAATTGTTACATTGATTAAATCCAAGCATATAGCCCAACATGGGTAATACAATCAAAATGGCAGGCACGTAGTGGAGTTTGGATTTCCATACAAATGACCAGGTGAATGGACTACCTTCCGATGGGAACAACTCTAGATGGATGTCTCGAGAAACCATCACAAAGTTCCTCTACCAGCATAAGACCGGCCCACCTCTATAACTAGATAGTACCGATTATGTCATCCTCCGGTCATTACTGACCTTTTTCGAGGGTCCTTAAAGCAAACAAACCAAAATAATCATATACACAACATCATAGCGTCTAAAGATATATCTAGAAGAGGATGATAATATCCTACTTGGGAGCGACCCACTTAGCCTTACTGCATCTAACCATGTTTTGGTCATTTCCGGTTGATGAGGCCTGAGGTAACGATTACCTTTCACGTATCACATATCACAACACTTTAAATGCTACAAGGCCATTTACGTTGACTACTAATTGCCTTCCATAAAAATACAACCCTTAAGCTCATACGTCTTTAGGAGGGTATTAAGCTAAGAGAAGTTGTCTTCTCCGCCACCACTGATGTATGTTTGTAAAAACCAATGTACATAATCTTTAGAAATGCAATGTCAAACAAACATCCATTTGTCCCAGAATAGGACATACATAAGGTATTTTTACTTCCTATCGGGAAATCCCTAGGATTAGTAGCAAATAGTCCTTGCATTGGAAATTATATAACGAAGAGACTATTTCTACTAGATGTATATTAGGATTTTAACCCCAAACGATCAACAAGAAATCCTCCACTATGAAAATCTGGAATATCAATATCATACTAACTAACCTATACAATTGTTGCATAAATGTTGGTTCGAAGTGGTTTTCGGATAAACCGATCCAGGTCTCTTCGCACCACAATGCAAAATCGTTTCTCAACCACACACAGAAACTAAGTCTCATGGACTTATCACGTCTCCAACTTTCAAATTACTATCCTTCGGCCAAGAAAAAAGCTTGATAGATTGGAGTAATACTCCGCACTACACGAATCAACAACCTCAACACAAACGATAATCAAGCCTACACAGATGGCTACGTACTAAGTGTACGACTAAATAGTTCCCATATCAAGTCAAGAAACTAAAATGGCCAAATTTTAATAGTCGGCTATTTAACTATCAAAGCAAAAAAACAAATATTAGCACCATAAGCAATCAATAGGCCCTTTAATTAATATTTTATTAATTAAATCACTTCCAAATATTCACTTCAAATTATCTTTAAAAAGATATATTCTCAAAACCATTTCAACTTTCCATTTTGGAAAACATTTCCATACACTTATTAAAACATTTCCATATTCTAACAACCATTTTAACTCTGATTGATGTTTGCTGCATCTCCCCTATTTTTGTCATTCTCGGTTGATGAGGCTTGAGGCTAACGGTTACCCTTCAAGAACAATTCCACTTAGAATGCTCATCGTCCTCCAATGACGATGTTCCGATAGCATTCTTCCGTACAAGTTGTCCTGGGTCTGGACAAACCAAATCACGGTCTTCGTCATCTTCATGGTATTCATTCGGAACGTTCAAACCAGATCGAAGTGGTTTTCGAATAATTAAATCTGGTACCGGTCTCTTCGAATCGATGAACGAAATTGGCCAATATTGATAGTCGGTTATTTAACTATCAATAAAAACATCCACAAGCGATTACTAAGCCTTATTATAAATTTTTTCCAAAATATTTGTTTTCAAAATATCTTTATAAGATATATCAGTCCATTCCGACATTTGAAAACAAATTTCAAATACTTAAATCTGTAATGGGATACTTCCAAAACCATCTCAACACTTAGAAATATTTTCAAATTTCCATTTGCATACTTAGGAAAATTATATAACTCTTATTTTCCGAAATCTTTTCAAATATCAACACTTAAGAGAATATTTTGTAACTTATCTCATAAGTCTTTAGAATCACTAATAAATTCCTATTTTCAATTTCCAAAACCCAGTATATTTAATTATAAACCCATTCAATAATTTATAACTTCTTTTATGAATTCAGATTTCATTTCAAAATTTCCATATTCAACATTTCGAAATTCCATTTCCTCCAAATTCCTTATAAAATTTCTCGCCTCAAAATCGTATCTATTTATAAGCCCCATTTACGAATCTTGAGATAATTTATAAATAAATTTTTCAATCACTTTAAAACTCTCTCTCTATATATAATAAGTAGTTAAAATAATAATAATTTATTTTTGAAACATGTTCAAGTATTTTTTAAATATTGAAAACACTTTTATAACATCAATAACTTATTTTTAGATAAAAAAATAAATTTCAAGGCTGATTTTAAAAGTTAGAATTTACTAAAATAAATACTTAATATTTGACAATCCACTTACCGAAGTATTTCAATCCTAACTAGTTTAAAATTGTCATAGTGTTAAATAATAAAATTTTCCTTTTAAAAGCAAACTTAACTTCTTAAAATTAAAAATATATTTTTAGAACTTCAATAACCAATTTCAATTTATAGATCCCTCTCCAATCACATCACATCCTTCCATTCCGATCTCCTTAACCATTTTTACTTTTCAAAAACAGTATCCACTATTTTTCTCACTCTATTTCCATATTTAATATAAATTCTCCCTGTAAATTTGTACTTCCAATCTATCAACTAGTATCGATTTTCCTTATTTATAAACATTGTTTATAAATTTTTGTAACTCCTTTGAGTTTCACTAAAAATAATCTCATTTATAAAATTCCATTTTGTAAATTCAATTCCTTATAAATCCCATTTATTTTTGCCAATCTATTTTTAATATCGATTTCAACTTCTTTCCATATTTCCATAAAATATCGTTTAAATATCCATCGTAAAAAACCCTTTATATGATTTATTTTGAAATCTCAATTTGAAATATTTTTACGAATAATTAAATACAACGAAAATCAATCATTATTTTTATCCAAAGCAATTTCTTAAAAATAATCTAGATTTTGATATAAATATTTTTATATTCAAAATCTTCCTTTAAATTCCTTAAGATTCAAAATAAAATATTTATGGTATTCAAAATACCAAATTCAGGCCAGTGCACTATAACATCCAAATATTTAAATCACAACAATCATCTGTAATATTTTATTCACACAAATCATATATCACTATATATGAAATTAAAATAAACATTTTTGAGGAATCCAGTTGGATCCCTCCAACCTGTTTTCCTGCATCCACAGATGTTAATACAACATAAAAATACCAATCACACTTCGAGAGGGATATCATGGTATATAGGATCATCCGCTATTATGCGGGCACAGAGGTTCTCATCCGCTAAAATATGCGGGAAATCAATCCAACTATTAATATATATATGTCTATATATATATATATATATCACAACATCCAAACTGATAATAATTTATAAATCCATTTAATCAACCAATAATTTAAATTCAACATTTTTAAATTATATTAGCAATCCAAATGATTGATATTTTACTCACCTTAGTTTTTAAATTGTAATCCGCCCCAATTTTAAATTTTCTACACAGCTTCCATTCGATTTAAGCCTCGCATGAAAATTTATTATATTTCAGTAGTTACCTAAATTTTTAGACAATGTGATTAAATTTACTAATCACAGTAATTAACTTAACCAATTTGTATAAATTGCATTTAGCTTGTTAAATAAATTGGCTAAGAAAATAAACTGCACAATACCTTAATACTCAAAGTCGCTCGTCAAGAAACCCACATGTGCCACTATCCTACCGCGACGATCACTGTCATTTCAAACGCAGACCCACGACTCCACTGTTCGAATTCGAACCTGCTCTACTTGGACGCAAGCACCTCTAGCCGAAACTTCCTCCACCCCACCATCAACCAAGCGTCTTCGACCGAGCAACCACAAACCACACCGTAGCACACTCCCTGGATCCACTCATCACAGACCATCGCAATGCCATTCGAGCCACCTAAAACACCTCATATATGAACTCGCTGTTGCCGCTATTCCGAGTCGCAGCCTCTTAAACTCCACAGAAATTCGAAATCGAAGTTGACCCGAGAACCTAAATCCAGCCTCATCCTCCCTTATCTCCTTCTCCATTTCAACTATCATTGGTCGTTGCACCTCCCGTATACGCGCGTGTGAACGCATAGTCGCGTCTCCCAAACCCCTGCCCTTGCGTCCCCATGACATCGAGCTCAAGCCCTAATCGGCTGTTGCCTTCCTCGAACTCGTGTCCCAGGCTTTTCGATATTAATCGAATTCGATTTTGATTTCTCTTTTTTATCAGATGAAAAGGATTTCGTTTGAACTAGATTTTGATGTGAACTGACTTTGAATTAAAATGAAGGGATAGGGACGTGATTTAAGGTTGAGGAAAGGCGTGTTGTATAAGGCAGGGTCTTGACTTAAGAAATTATAATATTATTCAAATATAACATCACATTTAAGGTAACTTAAAATTTTGATATCCTATCCAGGCATGCCGCTAGGCATTCATAATGTTATACCCCTTTTATGAACGCAATGGAAAAGGTTTCAAGTCCTAATTTGATCGTATGGAAAAGATTGATTTTTAGACCCAATTATTATATTGAATTTTCGACATCAAATTCGACGCGTTTGTTTCCTGTATGACAAAACGATAACAACAAACTCTACGAAATTTGAAATTAGATAATAATATATTATTACAGATCCAATAGAACTGGTTTTGTCGAATTCTAAGATTGTGCCTCGGATCCCTATTTTAAATCGTCGATTAAATCGACGATTCCAGAAATAGCAAAATCGCTTGAAATTTTAGGTTTAAAATCTTACTAACTAAATTATAGTTTCAACTTCAATATTTAAACCATTTAAATATCTAAGATCAACCGTCGAAAATCTGGATCGTTACATAACTTCTTTATAAAACCATTATAAAATCCTTTATAATTTTTTTTATAAAAATCCTTTTATAAAATCCATAATAAAACTTCTTACAAAACGTTTATTGTAACAACCCTAGATTTTTGAAATAAATTTGATTTGATTTTATTTTGAAAATATTTTAGAATTGATTTTATTTCAAGATTTTATTTTAAAACATTTTTAAAAGTGTGGTTATAATTTTTCCAAAGCTAATTGTATTTTATTTACAATTTTTAATTCTAGTTTCAATTACTAAGCTATTTTCTTAATTATTTTCTATTTTTCCTAAAAATATTTATTTATTTCCTTTTCTATTTTATTTTGTTTTCATTTTCATTTTTATTTACTTACTTTTATTTGTTTAACTTGAATAAAAGAAATAAGAAATACAAAGAGGGAAAACCCTTTCATTTGCATGTGACTTTCCATTTACCTTCGTCTTTTCATTTTTCATTTGACTTTTCATTGAGAGTAGCCATCCATTTCTTTGTATAGCCGTATATTTCTTTTCATTTTCATGTGAGAAATTTTATCATCTCCTCAAAACTTTCAGCCATCCTCAAAATTTTCAGCCATTTCTTTTCCTAAAAATTTTTGGTGAGTCATGTCTCCTTCTTTTCTAACAATTTTCTTCTTAGTTTTCATTGTTTTTGTGCCTTGTTTTCTCTTGCCTTGCTCGGCCACTCTCCCTTCATCACCACCGACCACCACCTCCACCATACACGGCAACAACCACCTTCACCTATCTTGTCCAGATCTGGCCACAGCCTCTCTATGATGCATGCACCTAAAATTTGCAAACACCCCTTGAAAACATGCCTAGCAGAGCCTATATGCCACCATACCCTTCCTATTCCACTTCGGCCACCACCTAAATCCACCACCAGCAGCAACTACATCACCTCTGGCCACTGCTGCAACATCACCAAACCTAAACCATGCAAGGCCGAGCCACCACTTTCCTTTGGCCGAGCCAAAATGTGCACCAAAACTCCACTATTTTGCCTTGACCTTTGGTATGCTTCATGTTATCACCCTACCCTTCATATTCCTTGCTAGCCGTGCCTACCCATACCCGACCAAAAAACACAGCCATGGCTGAGCACATGAACCCCTATGGCCGAGCATATGAGTGGTAAAAGCAAGGTCAAGTTATTTAGCACTTTGTTGCTTTTTATCTCAAGTGTTTCAATGATATTTTATGTTGTAAATATATGTTTACAATGTCTTGTTTTGGTTGTTGTTACAAGATCATCATCTTGGCTCTCCACTCACTTGAATCAGAAGTCGTGCTATCGTGCTTTCTGGATTTTTATTTGTGTGTCTTGATTTGCTAACTTCAGCGTAAAGAGATGAGTATTCACTCTTGACATTTATAATTATATAATTAGTGAATTGATAACAAGTGAATGCGTAGAATATTATATCATGTTATACCTGTCTATGATATGAATCATATAATGTTAACCCTGTTCATTAACCTGTCATATCATCTGATACTGTTATATGTTGCTATATTGATTATTTTATTATGTTCTCACACTACAAGTTCCCTGTAGAATAGAATCACTATGGGTTGAAATGATACATACCCGAACAGACTTTAGAATAAGGAAAAATTGTTGTGGGCTGAAATGATAGGCATGAGCGATTTTCATTTATTTTATTTAACTTAGGATTGTGAGTTTGAAATGATAGAACCCGGATTTTTCTGTAACTTACGGATTGAAATGATATATTATCCGTATCACTTGACTTAGGTTAGAAAATTTTATACAGACCCGTGGTTATTTTATAAAGTATTTCTGGAATTTTAAAAGTCTTTTAAAAATGTAAAATTATGATATTTTATTTAAATTGAATTAAAAATGATTTTTATAAAGTGTTAATGACTTTTCGATAAGTAAAAATGTGAAATAAATGAATGGTTAAGTTGAAATTTGAAATATAACTTAAATTTGAAATTTGAGAATTTTGTTTTAAAAATGAAGATAAATTAAGTAAATAAAATGGAAATTAAGTTTATATTTTGAAATGGAAATTTAAACTTAAGTGTTAAGTTAATTTGTAAAAATGCAAAGAATAGAAATTAGTATGTTTGAATTTAATAAGTGAATTATTTGCAAAATGTGATTTTATGTATAAAATTTTACTTTAAAAAAATCACAAGTTAAGGGTATTTAAATGATCATTTTTAAAGTTAAAACATATGAAATTCTGTAAGTTAAAATGGTTTAAATTGAAGTTTAATTGTTGCTGAAATTGTATTGAAAATCTGAAAATTGAATTAACAGCACTTCAGAAATGCTACCATTTCTAAAGATAACTTGAAATCTGAAGTAAAGGATATTACAGCACTTTGTAAGTGCTATGATTGATGCAATTGAACTATGGCTAAATTTAACTAAGTAATATTACAGCACTTTGTAAGTGCTGTGATTGCAGAATGAAACTAAAATCTGAAATTTATAAAAGGGCTACAGTAGCACATGTTAAGTGCTGCAGTTGGCTGAAATGAGATTTTTGAATATAATTGAACTTCTGCAGCAGTTTTGTAAACGCTGACTTTGCTGAATTTGAATTGAACTAATTTCCAACTAAAAATGAACTATTACAGCAGTTTTAAATGTTGTCTTTGCTGAATTGAATTGTTTTAAAATGTAACTTACTGTAGCATTTTCTAAGTGCTGCGAAAGCCAAAATTTCACTGTTTTAATGTATTTAAGTGAATAAACGAACTCTGAAAAGACTAAATTTTTGAGAATTGAATACTTGATTTATAAATATAATGACTTCACTTTTAAATAGTTTAAATGGAGTATTTGATTTGAAATATAAACTATTTTGAATGTGATTTGAAATGGTATTTAAAAAATGAATGAGGTTTTTGAAGGGATATATATTTTGATATTTGAAATAGATTTGAATGATATTTGATTTTGAAGTATAAAATACTATTTTTGAAATTTATAACCATGGGTTATAATAACGATTGGTTGTTAAAGAGACCGGGATCGGATATAGACATACTCTTCGTCGACACCGAAAACCACATTAACAACTGTGTACGCGGTGGAGTTTCCAGAATGAAGTAGGATGGTGGCGACGATCCTATTGTGGTATGAATGTGGACCCGACTCCCCTGAATTGGCTTAAGATGGCTAAAATAGGAGCGATCTCGGGCCAAAAGGGGTAGCACCTCTGGTCGGACACATTTCTTCGATACCATTCTATTACTTTGTGATTGTTTGGTGGCCAACCTTTGATTTGGGAGTGTGTTTCGAGGTGGGCATAGTTGCTACTACGTTACCACCAGCCCGTGTGCGTAATTGGTATATCTACCCTGGTATTGCCTTGTGTGCGGTGTCACTTACCATAGAGAGCCTTACTACAAGTTTGATTTATGTCGTACCTATGGAGTATCTTCTCATAGCCTCCCAATCAGGAGATATGCAGGTACTGTATAGACTATTGGCACTATTACGCGTTAGGGGCTATATGGGTAACCCCTTAATGGTATTTTAAAGTAAGTTTATTTTACTGTTAGACATCATTATAATAGCGAATATTACTACATAGTAAATAGTTCAACAGATCCTTAGAGGATGGGCATTCCCAAGCATCCTTTAAGTTACTTGTTCATTTACTGCAGTTCACTTGAGTTGGTTCACATTGTATAAGTATGTATGTCCTGACTCGAGTATTTTGTGTTTTGCTTTACGCTTGGGTCAGCATGAGTATTCACAGCTTTGGATTTCTCTTTCTGGAGCAAGGAATCACTGGAGATTTTTCTTATCTAGTTATCTATCTATTTCAGTTTCAATTATTCTATTTCAGCTCTTGTATTAGTGAACTTCTATGTATTTGGGATTTCTATTGTGTTTATTTTCAAACTGATATTATGTATTTCTTTTGAGACTTTGTCATAGTAGCTTCATGAACTACTATGGTATTTTAATTTGCGCTACGAGTTATTCTGATATTTCTATGTCTGTTATTCTGTGTGATTGATTTTATTTGCTCCAAGTTTTATTATAATCTGTTATTTTCAATTATTCAAGTCTAATATGTGTGGATTATTGTCGATTTGAATAGTCCAAAATAGTGGGTCGTTACAGTTGGTATCAGAGCTTTGGATTTTAGGCAAACCATAGCCCATGGAGCAAAAACTCATTAGAGATAGGGTAGGAATTCCCTAGAATGAGTGAAATCAACCTCAGAATCATTTTCTTTGTGAGAGAACGTATTTTCAAAGTATAAACTGATTTTTCAAATGATTTTTCAAAAGGATGTTTTCAAAGATTATTTTGATTAAAATCTTCTTGTTTCTAAAGGAATTTTTTTTTCAAAACTTCCTTCTTTTCGTATCTACCTTATTAGTATTTTCTTTCTTAAGGATATTCATCCAAGTGAATTTATCTTGTCTTATCTTTATTTATCTTTGTCTTCTCTTTACCTTTGTCCTAAAATTCATTCTTGACTTTTCAAGATGAATCGTGGAAATGCCAGAGGTAGGAGTCGTGGTATTGCCCTAGCTCCTGATCAGCCTGTTGCACCTGTTAGGTTTACCGTTCTCTTTAAGGAATTCTCTCAACTTGGTGGAACCAAGTTTACCGGTTCAAGAGCATTATTGAAGCCCAATAATGGTTAAGGACTTTAGAGAGGATATTTACTGGTCTTGAGATTACTGATGCCCAGAAGCGTCAGTTAGCAGCATGGCAGTTGCAGGAGGCTGCCCAAGATTGGTGGGAGTCTGTTACGGCTAACACGGTCAAGGCTGATATTACTTGGGAGCAGTTTAGGTATCTTCTTGTGTTTCTTTGAATTCTATTTTCTATCTCTTTCATGCCTTTTCTAAGCTTATCTATCATATTTTCAGGGATGCTTTCGTTGCTAAGTGGATGCCCGAGGCCGAGAAATCCTAGCTTTATAGGGAGTTCATGGATCTCAACTAGGGAAGCATTTCTTTTTCAGAGTATGAGAGGAAGTTCAACGAACTTTCTAAGTTCGGTCCTAGCCTGATTGACACTCCTCTCAAGAAAAATGAGAAGTTCATACCTGGTGCTCGTCCTGAGTATTATGATCGTCTCATTTCTCATGTTCATGGCACTTTTACCCAGCTTATGGATATGGCTATCCGATATGAGAACCCTACTTCTAAGGGTCCTGCTGTTGTTGGTATTCCTTTATCTCGGTCTTCTTCCTCTGCTAACTCTAAGAAGAGAAATCTAATTTCCACCAGTAGAAGAAGAATTGTCTTAAGAATCCGAGTTTGGGGTCTTCATCATCTTATCCTTCTCAGAGGCAGCATGTTGACCTTTCTACCATCACCTGCTTCAAATGTGATCAGAAGGGACACTATGCCAATAGTTGCCCTACTTTAGCTGGTGATGCAGTTCCTCCACCTGCTCAGTTGTCGAGGCGTGATCTCTGTCAAATCTGTCTCCAGCCTGGTCATTTCAGAAAGGATTGCCCTACCCAGTAGAAGGGTAATCCTTCCGGTATATCTGTTGTCACCTCTGCATCTTGTCCAGCTCCTGCTTCTAGTGCTCCTAGTGATGACCAAGGTACTCTTCAGGGCACCTTTTCTTTATTCTAGCATCTTGTTCATGTTTTATTTGATACTGGAGCTTACTATAGTTTTATTTCTGTTGATTTGTGTGATAAGTTCGAGCATCTCTTTCTCTTGAGTATGCTTCTATACCTTTATGTGTTTCAAATCCAATTGGAGGCCCTGTAAACCTTAATCGGATTTGTAAGCAAGTGAAACTTCTCTATTCTGATCATTGCTTCAGTGGGGATTTCTATGTTTTAGGCTTTGATGCTTTTGATTTATTGCTTGGAAGTGATTGGCTTGGTAGGCATGATGCCCATATCTCTTGTAAAGCCTAGCCCGTTCATCTTGTTGATGATCAAGGAAATTCCTTGATTATTCGGTGCCGCATGCATCAGGTTTTGCTGGCAGTTTTATTTATTCTCTAGATTCTTCTCCTGGTGATCCTTTTCGACCCGTGTGGTCAGATTCTTTCCCGATTATTTGGTGAAGTCACTGCTTTACCTCCTAAGCGGGAAATTGATTTCCGTATTGATCTTATTCTTGGAGCTCGACCTGTAGTTCTTCCTCCTAGAAGAATGGCACCCCGCGAGAAGGTTGAGTTGGGAAAGCAAATTGAGGACTTGCTCTCCAAAGGCCTGATCAGACCTAGCCATTCAGAATGGGGAGCGGCGGTAGTTTTCGTCACCAAGTACAATGGATCCTTGAGGATGTGTGTTGATTATAGGGAGCTGAACAAGCTCACTATGAAAAACAAATATCCAATGCCTCGTATCAATGATATGTTTGATAAGCTTTATGGTGCCACTGTTTTCTCTCA
This sequence comes from Allium cepa, assembly GCA_030765085.1. Lineage (NCBI taxonomy): Eukaryota > Viridiplantae > Streptophyta > Magnoliopsida > Asparagales > Amaryllidaceae > Allium > Allium cepa. The sequence goes on from CM060932.1 coordinate 931,779,836, forward strand.
GCTTGATCTTGCCACAGGTTTTCACTAGCTCAGGGTTGCTGAGGAAAGCATTCCCAAGACTACTTTCCGTACTGAGAATGGGTTTTATGAATGGTTAGTCATGCCTTTCGGTTTGACTAATACTCCTGCTTTCTTTGTTGATTTGATGAATCGTGTTTTTCGTGATGCGCTTAATAAAAAATTTCTCGTCTTTGTTGATGATATCCTTATCTTTTCTAAGACCAAGAAAGAGCTTGAGTCACACTTGAAATCTGTTCTGGAAATTCTTAGAAATCATCAATTGAAGGATAAATTTTCTAAATGCCATTTCTGGAAGGATGAAGTCCGATTCCTTGGAAATATTGTTTCTGGTAATGGAGTTTCTGTTGATCCAGTCAAGATCGTTGCAATCAATGTATGTCTTTCTTTCTTTCACTTTTTCCTTTGTCATTTAATTATTCTATCTTTTCTATTGTTCTTATTTCTCCCTATTCTATTACAGGATTGGGAAACTCCTAAGACTCCTTCTGAGATTCGTAGTTTTCTAGGCCTTACCCGTTATTACCGAAGATTCATTGAGAATTTTGCTCGGATTGCTGCACCTCTCACTACTTTGACTCGTAAGAATGCCAAGTTTATCTGGGATAAGATGTGTGAAGCTGCATTCAACGAGTTAAAGAGCAAGCTAACTTCTGCACTAGTTCTTACCATTCCGAATGGAAATGAGGGATTGACGGTATACACTGATGTTAGTCATGAGGGATTGGGTGCTGTTCTCATGTAGGATAGTAAGGTCATTGCCTATGCTAGCCGTTAGTTGAAAACCCATGAAGCTAATTATGCTGCTCATGATTTAGAATTGCTTGCTATTGTCTTTGCTTTGAAGCTCTGGAGGCATCATCTTTTGGGAGCTAAGTTTGAGCTTTTCACCGATCATCAGTCTTTGAGATATATCTTCACCCAAAAGGATTTGAATCAGAGGCAAGTTCATTGGCTTGTTTTTGGCTTCTTATGACCTCGATGTTAGCTATACTCCCAGTAAAGTTAATGTTGTGGCTGATACTCTGAGTCGGAAGAAGGCTTTGTTGTGTCAGCTTGTTGTTTCTTCTTCTCATCTTTTGGATCGTATCAAGGCTAAGTAAGATAAGGATGAGATGTTTAGATTGATGAAGGAGAGTGTTTGTGGCAGAGTTGGTGGTAGTAGTGGTGGTGGTAGTGGAGCTCAGATCGATGATAATGGGATTTTGAGGGTTAATGGTAGGATTTGTGTCTCGAATGTTGATGGTTAGAGGCGAGAGCCACTTCAGGAGAATCATCGATCCAGACTTTGTATTCATCCTGGTGTGTCGAAGATGTATTAGGATATGAAGAGGCTTTATTGATGGAAGGGTATGAAGCGGGATATCTTTATCTTCGTTAGTCGGTGTGCGACTTGTCAGCAAGTCAAGGCCGATCATCAGAAGACCTCTGGTTTGTTACAGCCCCTTAAGATTCCCAATTGGAAGTGGAAACAGGTTTCCATGGATTTCATTGATGGATTACCGAGAACTAGGAGGGGTAATGAGAGTGTTTTGGTTATTGTGGATAGGCTGACCATGTCCGCTCATTTCATTCCGGTCAAGTCTACCCATTCTGCTTCTAGCTTATCTGAGATCTACATAAGAGAGATTGTTCGTCTCCATGGTCTTCCTCTCAGTATTGTTTATGATCGTGATCCTATCTTTACCAGTCAATTTTGGAAAGCTTTTCAAGAATCTTTGGGTACTCATCTGAATCCGAACATTGCTTACCATCCACAGACCGACGGTCAAATGGAAATAGTGAATCAGATTTTCGAAGATCTTCTTTATGCTTGTGTGCTTGATTATGGAGGATCTTGGGAAGATCATCTCCATCTTGTTGAATTCACCTACAATAATAGTTATTGTGTATAATCTAATCTTCTGTTTAAGCTTATCTTAATCCTTCATCTATCTCATTCTATCTCTGAATCCAAGCTAGTATTAAAATGTCTCTGTTTGCTGCTCTTTACAGACGACCCTGTAAATCTCCATCTTGCTGCATTGAATCCGATAATCGTTTGGTTCTTGGTCCTGATTTGGTTTTGGAGGCTTCTGAGAGAGTTGAGGAGATTAAGAGGAAGTTGAAAGTTTCTCAGGATAGGCAGAAGAAGTACACCGATAGGCGTAGGCGGAGTTTAGAGTTTGCTGTTGGTGATCAGGTTTTCCTTAAGATCCCTTCCTTAAGGAATGTCATTCGCTTTGGTCGTAGAGGGAAGCTTTATCCTAGGTTCATTGGTCCTTTCCGTATTGTGGAAAGAGTTGGTTCTTTGGCTTATCGTCTGGATTTGCCCGAGAAGCTTTCTGGAGTGCATGATGTATTCTATGTCTCTCATCTTCATCGGTATCTTCATGACCCATCTCTATTGTCCAGCCTTCTGCTCTAGATAGTTTGGATATTGAGCCTAATCTGACTGTCGAGAGGAAGCCACTTCGTATTGTCGACAGAGGTACGAAGCAGCTAAGAAAGAAATTTGTTAGTCTGGTCAAAGTACAGTGGAGTACTGATGATCGAGATTGTACCTGGGAGACGGAGGAGAGCATTCGTGCTTCAAATCCGAAATTGTTTGTTTCAGGTACTATTTGCCTTTCTATCTTGCTTTCTTTATTTTCCTTGTTCGCTCTTTTCGAGGACGAAAAAATTTGAGTGGGGGAGAGTGTAACAACCCTAGATTTTTGAAATATTTTTAAATTTGATTTTATTTCATTTTGAAAATATTTTAGAATTGATTTTATTTCAAGATTTTACTTCAAAACATTTTTAAAAGTGTGATTATAATTTTTTCAATGCTTATTGTATTTTATTTACAATTTTTAATTCTAGTTTCAATTATTAAGCTATTTTCTTAATTATTTTCTATTTTTCCTAAAAATATTTATTTATTTTCTTTTCTATTATATTTTGTTTTCATTTTTATTTTATTTACCTACTTTTATTTGTTTAACTTGAATAAAAGAAATAAGAAATAAAAGAGGCAAAACCATTTCATTTGCATGTGACTTTCCATTTCCCTTTGTCTTTTCATTTTTCATTTGTCTTTTCATTGAGAGTGACCATCCATTTCTTTGCATGGCTGTATATTTCTTTTCATTTTCACGTGAGAAATTTTCTCATCTCCTCAAAACTTTCGGCTATTTCTTTTGCTGAAAATTTTTGGTATGTCATGTCTCCCTCTTTTCTTACTTTTTTCTTCTTAGTTTTCATTGCTTTTGTGCCTTGTTTTCTCTTGCCTTGCTCAGCCACTCCTCCTTCATCACCACCGACCACCACCTCCACCATACATGGCAGCAACCACCTTCACCTATCTTGTCTAGATCTGGCCACAGCCTCTCTATGATGCATGCACCTCAAATTTGCAAACACACCTTGAAAACATGCCTAGCCAAGCCTATATGCCACCATACTCTTCCTATTCCACTTCGGCCACCACCTAGAACCACCAGCAACTACATCACCTCTGGCCGCTGCTGCACCATCACCAGACCTGAACCATGAAAGACCGAGCCACCACTTGCTTTTGGCCGAGCCAAAATGTGCACCAAAACTCCACTATTTTGCCTTGACCTTTGGTATGCTTCATGTTATCACCCAACCCTTCATATTACTTGCTAGCCGTACCTATTTGACCCATACCCGACCCAAAAACACAGCCATGGCCGAGCTCATAAACCCCTATGGCCGAGCATATGAGTGGTAAAAACAAGGTCAAGTTATTTAGCTCTTTGTTGATTTTATCTCAAGTGTTTCAATGATATTTTGTGTTGTAAATATATGTTTACAATGTCTTGTTTTGGTTGTTGTTACAAGATCATCATCTTGGCTCTCCACTCACTTGAATCAGAAGTCGTGCTATCGTGCTTCCTGGATTTTTATTTGTGTGTCTTGATTTGCTAACTCCAACATAAAGAGGTGAGTATTCACTCATGACATTTATACTTATATAATTAGTGAATTGATAACAAGTGAACGTGTAGAATATTATATCATGTTATACCTGCCTGTGATATGAATCATATGATGTTAACCCTGTTCATTAACCTGTCATATCATCTGATACTGTTATATGTTGCTATATTGATTATTTTATTATGTTCTCACACTACAAGTTCCCTGTAGAATAGAATCACTATGGGTTGAAATGATACACACCCGAACAGACTTTAGAATAAGGAAAAATTGTTGTGGGCTGAAATGATAGGCCTGAGCGATTTTTATTTATTTTATTTAACTTGGGATTGCGAGTTTGAAATGATAGAACCCGGATTTTTCTGTAAATTACGGATTGAAATGATATATTATCCGTATCACTTGACTTAGGTTAGGAAATTTTATAAAGACCCGTGGTTATTTTATAAAGTATTTCTGGAATTTTAAAAGTATTTTAAAAAATGTAAAATTATGATATTTTGATTTAAATTGAATTAAAAATGATTTTTATAAAGTGTTAATGACTTTTCTATAAGTAAAAATGTGAAATAAATGAATGGTTAAGTTGAAATATAACTTAAATTTGAAATTTGAGAATTTTGTTTTAAAAATGAAGATAAAGTAAGTAAATAAAATGAAAATTAAGTTTGTATTTTGAAATGGAAATTTAAACTTAAGTGTTAAGTTAATTTTTAAAAATGCAAAGAATAGAAATTTGTATGTTTGAATTTAATAAGTGAATTATTTGGAAAATGTGATTTTATGTATAAAATTTTACTTTATAAAAATTACAAGTTAATGGTATTTAAATGATCATTTTCAAAGTGAAAAAATATGAAATTCTATAAGTTAAAATGGTTTAAATTGAAGTTTAATTGTTGCTGAAACTGTATTGAAAATCTTAAAATTGAATTAACAGCACTTCGGAAATGCTATCATTTCCGAAGTTAACTTGAAATCTGAAGTAAATGATATTAAAGCACTTTGTAAGTGTTGTGGTTGATGCAATTGAACTATGGCTAAATTTAACTAAGTAATATTACAGCACTTTGTAAGTGCTGTGGTTGCAGAGTGAAACTAAAATCTGAAATTTATAAAGGGCTACAGTAACATCGTTAAGTGCTGCAGTTGGCTGAAATGAGATTTTTGAATATAATTGAACTTCTCAGCAGTTTTGTAAATGCCGTCTTTGCTGAATTTGAATTGAACTATTTTCCAACTAAAACCGAACTATTACATCAGTTTTAAATGTTGCCTTTGCTGAATTGAATTGTTTTCAAATGTAACTTACCGTAGCATTTTCTAAGTGCCGCGAAAGCTGTAATTTCACCGTTTTAATGTATTTAAGCGAATAAATGAACTCTGAAAAGACTAAATTTTTTTGGAATTGACTATTTGATTTGTATATATAATGACATCACTTTTAAATAGTTTAAATGGAGTATTTGATTTGAAATATAAACTATTTTGAATGTGATTTGAAATGGTATTTAAAAAACGAATGAGGTTTTCGAAAGGATATGATATTTTGATATTTGAAATAGATTTTGAATGATATTTGATTTTGAAGTATAAAATACTATTTTTGAAATTTATAATCACAAGTTATAATAACGATTGGTTGTTAAAGAGACCGGGATCAGATATGGACATACTCTCTGTCGATACCGAAAACCACTTTAACAAATGTGTATGCGGTGGAGTTTCCAGAATGAAGTAGGATGGTGGCGATGATCCTATTATGGTATGAATGCGGACCCGACTCCCGTAAGTAGGCTTAAGGTGGCTAAAATAGGAGCGATCTCGTGCCAAAAGGGGTAGCACCTCTTGTCGTACACATTTCTTCGATACCATTCTATTACTTTGTGATTGTTTGGTGGCCACCCTTTGATTTGGGAGTGTGTTTCGAGGTGGACGTAGTGGCTACTACGTTACCACCAGCCCGTGTGCGTAATCGGTATATCTACCTTGGCATTGCCTCGTATGCCGTCTCACCTACCATAGCGAGCCTTACTACGAGTTTGATTTGTGTCGTACCTATGAAGTATCTTCTTGTAGTCTCCCGATCAGGAGATATGCAGGTACTGTATAGACTATTGACACTATTACGTGTTAAGGGCTATATGAGTAACCCCTTAATGCTATTTTAAAGTAAGTTTATTTTACTGTTAAACATTATTATAATAGCAAATATTACTACATAGTAAATAGTTTAACGGATCCTTAGAGGATGGGCGTTCCCAAGCATCCTTTGAGTTACTTGTTCATTTATTGCCGTTCACTTGAGTTGGTTTACATTGTATAAGTATGTATGTCCTGACTCGAGTGTTTTGGGTTTTACTTTACGCTCTGATCAGCCTAAGTATTCATAGCTTTGAATTTCTCTTTTTGGAGCAAGGAATCGTTGGAGATTCTACTTATCTTGTTATCTATCTATTTCAGTTTCAGTTGTTCTATTTCAGCCCTTGTATTAGTGAACTTCTATGTATTTAGGATTTCTATTGTGTTTATTTTCAAACTGATATTATGTATTTGTTTTGAGACTTTGTTATAGTATCTTCATGAACTACTATGGTATTTTAATTTCCGCTGCGAGTTATTCTGATATTTCTATGTTTGTGATTTGTGTGACTGATTTTCTTTGCTCCAAATTTTATTATAATCTGTTATTTTGAATTATTCAAGTCTGACATGTGTGGATTATTGTCGATTTGAATGGTCCAAAATAGTGGGTCGTTGCATTTATAAATTCCTTAAAAAATCTTGTACAAATTCTAAAATCCTTCATCTATTAAAGTTATTATAAAAGTCTATATTTATTATCTTAAATTAAATTTTTAAATAAATCTTTAAAACTATATTGAATATTTTATTAAATTAAACTTTTAATGTGTTTTTATTATGTTACATTATTTAAATTATATATATATTAAAACTAAATAAAATTATAAGTTAAAATCTTAAAATTTAGATTTTTGAAACTTATACTAACTAAAATATAAATTTCAAATAAAATCTATGAATTTAAATTTTAAAAATCAAATTTATTAAATCAAAACATACTTTACAACTTTAGAAAATAATGTAAAATCGACCAACGGTGTCTGTATATAATTTTTCATCCTATGGCCAAGTGATTAATTAAATTTAAATTTAAATTTATTTGAGGGATGGATATATATCATTTCAATCCAAATCAAGCGACATAGGTATATATATTTCAACTTATTTCTTAATTTATTTAATTTCAGAATTATTTGATTCCCGTAACATCCATGGTGAATAACATGAATAAATCAGCATAAAACATCCAAATATCTAACGTATCAATCATTAGGCATCTACCACTATCAACAACCAAAACAGTCACATATCATAACAGATTACTACTTATAAATTCTCGAGTGTTTAACAAGCAACTTAAATATCATTTTCAATTTAACTGCCACTTTCAGTTTCAATTTAATTGTCGAATTAAATTACACTATCGATACAATTCAATATCAATGTCAATTGTAAACCATCAAACAACAATCAATAAATTAAAATCACTTCATGATTTCATTTCAACAAACATCAAAATATTTTTGTATTTCGTGAGTGGTTTGAACACTCCCCTTTGATTTATAACCGAATTAAAATCCCATATAAGCCTAAAATTCAACAGTCTCCAAAAGCTGCCAAACTAGTTCCATATCGTCTGGAAATTCGATATGATCCTAATAGAAGAAACGACATCCAAATCCGAGTTCGTATGCAAAAGTTATGCGGACTAGAAGTTTGAAATTTAAATAAAAATAAAAATGAAAATACAGGGCAAAATCTTAATTACCTTTCTCCTAGCCAAACCCTAACACCGCTCAACCCAACACGTACGCTACAACCGCCGTCACACAAACCCCAAGATCTGATACCATCGCCGAGCTCCCATCTCCAGCCACCTCTAGACATGTCCAAGCGGCCTTCTATGGCGCACCCAGAAGCAGCGCCGCCGCCGGCGTTCTTGCCATTTTTGGGTGAACTCTAACACCTTTGAGACAAACGAACCCCGTAGATGCACTTCACTCGACCTCCTCGACACATTGCAACATCTCGATCGACGAATCATTGCAAATCCACCGTTGAAAACAAAACCCTAATATGGATGGCCAAAACATCTTCGCCAAATTCTAGCTAAACTGAACCTCCAATCGAAAAATGAATTACAGTGGCTGATACAAGAGCTTCGCAATGATATATAATTCGATAGGGTTTGAGGACTTTGAATTTGGAGTTGATTTGGAATTGGGAATTTAGGGTTTTGATATGTCTGACATTATGAAGGAAGGAAGGAGCATATGAGAATACAAGTACATACAGAAATTGATTGCTAGGGTTAGAGAAAAAAAACTATTTATATAAACAGTTATGTATAAGAGTGGATGGAAAGATCGATTTGGGTTGAAACGATAATAACGACCCGAGAAGCCCATTTCGTTCCCAGAACAAAAATGGGTCATCCAATATATCGAAATACAGGTTTTCAATTTTTATACTCAATGGAACTAGTTTCAAACCCTAATTCTATTATATACAGAAGTTAGCTTTTGAAATCAAATTATATCCATTTAAATTCCTTTAATTGGTTTCTACGCGTTTAGAGCTTCACGATCAAATGATAAGTCTAATGGCTACGAAACTTGAAATCTACAATAATTCACTATTACGGATGTGATGAAACTAGTTTCGTTGAAATCTAAGATAGTGGCCAAAAAGGCTAATTTTACACGTTGATAAATAAATTATTTAAAAATCAATTTAATCACCTTTTAAATTCTAAATTAAAGTTAACAATTTTCATTATTCTTGATCACATTGAAATTTAAAATCTTTTACAATACAGTTTTCCATATTAAATCCAATATTTAAATATTACATTAATTTCAGCGTTCAATTTCAACTGAAATAAAACCATTCATTATAATTTAAATACCAAAGAATTTTTTTATTTTGATTTAAATTCTTAATCTTAAATCAACTATTCCCTTATGAATATAATTAACATTAGTTTACATTTTATTTCACTCAAACTCCATGGATAACATCTTTTCTTATATTAACTGAATATTTCAATTACATTAATTTATATTGATTTCCAAATTAATTTCAACTAATTTAATTAATGAGATGATAATAAATCGATTCTATACATTAATAATTCATATTATTAACTTATTGTTTACAAACCAGGATTGATAAATTACTTAACAAATATTGATTTCATTCTATATTAACCAATTTCAAATTAAATAACCTATGATTTCTATTTTTAATACAACATTTAATTTATTCCTTATTAACCTTTTTATAACCAAATTAACATTACAATTATTTCAATTGATTTGAATTACATTAAAATAGTTGTCAATAATATTCAAACCGTAACATTAAATTTTATTGAAATCATTTTTTTTCCTATTTATTAGTCATAAATTTTGATTTCTTACAATATCAAATTTCAAAATCTTATTAAATTTAATATTTTTAATTATACAAAATATGGGTTATTATAGTCGTCAAGGCAATGCCTATAGGTAACACTACCTCAACTTGTCCGTTTTATTTTCCATCTAGGGGTAGAACTTGTTTAGAGTCGACAAATAAGATCATTTTAAATTTCCCCTAATAGTTGATTTATTAACTATCAGATTAGCTCTCTTCATTGTGTATCGTTAGTCCAAGGCGATTTATTGCTCATTTGAGCATTTATATCTTTATTCAAAAATGACTAAAACTATAGTGCAAATGGAAGCCAAGTTACGTGGGGTTGCTCCCATTATGGTATTTTCACATCTACTCTAGGTCGGTTTCGGTTATATGCACAATAAGATTTGAAATACTTGGATTCACGATAAAGGTTTGTGGAGTCTGACTTAGTATTGTCAGAGAGCCATCGTATTTCTCAACTATATTTTAAAGGTATACTTTCGGTAAGGGAGCTGCACCCTCCTAGTCATTTTATTGGAAAATTTCCCTTCTTTCCTTTCATTCCAAAATTTCAAATTTACCTCTTTCTTAATTGCATCGGGTATTGTTGTGAGCACTTTCACGATGTTTAATTATTTATATCCATTTTTTTGATTGGGTGTTTTTATTATGAGGGGAAACCCATTCCATAGTTGGTGACGTGGTCTCACATATTGTGTTTATTTTCACCCTTTTGTTTAGAGTTTTTGCTCATACCAGACTTATTATCTAATGCAAGTTTTTTGTTTTCCCTAGACTCTCTGGTACTCATTTATATTTGAGTAGTTCGAGAGTAGCAGGTTTTCTTTGGGCTCTTTGAAGAGGATGGATGAGTAGGAGGCTCCTTTATCTATCTAGTTATCTATTTCCACTATATGTTTATGTATGTATGTATTTTGTATTAGAAAGTGTAAAGGTAGAATGTATAAATGCTAGTCTGATAGTTGTGGTACTTTTGTATAACTCTGATAACTTCATGTTAGGAGTAACCTGATGTAGCATATTATTGTTATATTATATGTAATCGTTCTGATGTGAGATTTTTCTATTCTTTTCCGTTCCATTTTATTATGTTCTTTTATTTTACCCTACGACAACTCCTCTTTCAGATGCTTGGACAACGTCACATGAACACGAGGTTATGTTAAGTGTCATTCTTATGGGTCAAAAAGGTGGGTCGTCGTAGTGATCGATGCATAGCGTAGTTGTGTAGTGTGTTTATGACATGGTTGGGTAAGGGTCGCGACGTCCGTTGACGTAACCAAGACTGTAGGAGCTTGTTGGTGGAAACATGTGTCGTTTTCGCCAATCATTTGTGTAGTCTCCTGAAGCACGTGTGTCTATCAGTCTCCCATCTGGTTCTAGTTTGTGTGATATTGACATATACTTATATATATATATCCATGATGATAAGTTATGATTATACCCGTGAATGTGTCCAGAGTATGATCAATCCCCATATCCTTCTTTCGCATGTGTCGCCTATTATTCTTTTTCAAGCATGTGTCGTCGAATACTTTCTTTCCATTAGCATGTGTAGAAATACTATTTATTTTCATGTGTTCCTTTTATATCTTATTGCCGTGTGTCGCCAACTATTATTCATTCACATGTGTTGCCTATTTATCCTTCTAAGGCGTGTGTCGTCGATTATTCTTTATAGCGGTGTGTCTCCGGTTATATCCTTAACTAGCATGTTTCGTTATTTCTGTGATTTTGTTTATGGATGATTATTTGTATTAATAAGGAGAATATTTTATTTATAGAGACTGAGTATTATATTTGGGCTAAGCTATGGGTTAACTTGATTATGCATGGCGACATCTCTTTTATAGATTTTTTCTAGATTTAGATGATGAATTTTGGGAAATGAATGATTCACCCATTTGATGTTGTTTATGATTTCTAATTTGATGAGTTTTATATGGGTAATGACACCTTTATGCTGTGCTTTTTGTTGTTTACGAATATGTTATTTGAGATTGTTGAGATGACATTATTATAATTATTTATACCCAACATATACAATGATCCATATATTTATTGACCATGGATTTAGATATAGTATGATCCGTTTATTATTTATAAAATACTCGATTCAGTCTGAGATATTTTAGGTACATGGATTATGAGATCAGCTTGTATTTTGGGCATAGAGGAGACTAGATACTCCATAATTTAGATTATCATCATCTATTATATAGTCTCTTGTGTTTATATTATTGTGATGTATATTGGATATATTATGTATATATGATATTATATATTATTGCTGTGATTGATCCTGTGATCTCTGATATTCCTATATATGGTGTATCGTTCTATCCTGAAGGCACACATGTTTATTACTTTGTGTTGATACCGTGTACATCTGTTGGTGAGTTATATTTGATATTTTAATATGTACTAGTGTTATCCCAAGGGAATATTCACGTGTGTATTCTATATCGCCTTATTCTCCATATTATATGAAAATATTACTCTATAATACTCTTGGATAGTATGGGTATAGAGGTGAGGGTGTTTCAAGATGCTTCAACATTTTCTATAGCTAACACATCGATTATGAAAAAATACTACCACTGAATGCTAAAGCACATATTTATTTTATAACGAATATTCATACTAAAATAAAACTGCTACTATTTTCGATCGATATTGAAAACGGATGCTATTTATTAGCTTACATGAAAGTAATCTTTCTAAACTAGATGCGTCCAATAGTAAGTGTTATATGGTACGCCCCCACTATTTATGCTATTACAATAATAATGTTTGAAATACATAGCTCCGTTCAAACATTTACTACAGGCTATTTATTTCTTTTACTATAACTAATTTATAGTTGAGAGTTTTAGATCAAACATCTTGACTCAAAGGTATAAAATTTTGAAAAAAAAATTATGACAAAAAACTCATTTCAAATAGAAATCATATTTTTATTCCCTTATTAAGCATCCACAAATATTATAATCAATTGTGTTTTCGATGCCTCTTCATGAACTAAAAGTGACCATTCAGTCCTGTCATCCCAACTATGCCAATATTTTTACCATTCTCAAACTTTCGCTTTCTCTTTCAAATGGTCAAACTGTTCAAAGGAGAAACCTTTTAATTCAGGTCTACACCAAATTCTTTATAAAAATGCATTTCTTCATCCTTAACATTTAAGGATATTAAATAAGATGCACTGATATGAAATGATTAAACTGATATTTCAGTAATCAAACTCTGAGATTTGTCTTGTAGCTCTTAGTTTTTATAGTTTCTAACACAAAAAGATCCTTATTATATTCAGCTGCATTAAATACATGATCTTACACTATGTTACTTGCTAGTTTTGAGTGAAACATACTCATCAACATTCATATATAACTAACGCAATTTTTCACCATGCAACTTTTGTATGTGATCGAATATGGATCAAATATCCATATTCTTATACTTCTTTAAAGTTTAAAACTCATATAAGACAAGTCACTATCTTGTGCAAATAAACATTTAAGTAACCAAGGTACAAATATTTTTAATGATTGTATAATTTTGACTCTTGCATGGGTCTAGAAACAAAATGTGCCAAAAGGTTTATTGATAAGTAAATTTTACATTTCCTTGTTAATCATATTAAATAACATTTAATATAATTAATCGATAAATAACTTTATCAATTACGTTGACTATGCTAATTTGTTTTAGTAGACTATTTTAATATCACATGTACTCTTATACTTATTAGATTGGCTTAATTAATTTATTTAGTAAGGTTCCCACTGAATTTTCCATCTCTCAAAGACATTAAAAGAGGTATGAGAATTTCATAAATTCCTCCAGTGGATGTAAAGAAGTGTTTGCCATGTTCCTATGACCTTGAGGTGCTCAACAGATTATAGTCCAGAAAGTAACCCTTTACTATTATATCTATTATAACTCCTAACATATATTTTAACTATATCTTCGTGACATTGAGGTTGCTCAACAAATCATAAAGTACAATAGACTCTCTTAACATATCATTTTTTTGATATCCTAAGGGGAGCTATGTAACCCTTAAGGGTGCTTAACAACATCACATACCATTATTATATACCTATAGATAACATAAACACCACCTTGGATATTACATGGCTCGAGGGTGCTCAACAACCATAGATATGTATGGTACTCTATTTATATTATAAATAATAGAGAGCTATTATTAATTAAATTCATAATTTAAAATTAATTTTTTGTAGAGTATTATCAATTATTTAAGGAATTTGAGTACATAACAATTATATCCTATGATATCAAATATCTTTTATGCACATCAAATGTATACTCCCTTAAGTTTCACAGGTTTTATCTATTCTTACCTCTCATTTTATTTATACATATAATATATATACTTTTCATTATAACATTTATAAATTATTTAGTTACACACACACACGCACACATGCATATATATATAGACACACACGCACATATGTGTGTGTGTCGTATGTATTTCCTTCTATTAACTAAACAATTAATTAACTTGAAATCATAACATTTATATTTATTTATTTAAATTTAAAATAATTTAAAACTTATATAACCATTTAATGTCAATTTTACATATTTAATTTTAAATAATTTTAAATTTTTTTTGCACCTTTATAAAATTATGCAATTAATAATTTAATTAAAAACATTTTTTAAAATTATTTTATAGTATTCAAATAAAATATTTGAATTAACCTAAGATCAAATAGCATTTAAGTCTTCTACAAGAGCATACCATAGAAATAGACCATTTCGATATGTCAGGTAAGAGTTAGGAGATCAGGAAGTTTTCCACATAAGTGATCATCAATTAGAGCAACCTTCTCTCATTTAAGCACCCTATCCTAAACAACAACAGTATGACTTTTCTTAAGGCATTTTCCGTCAGTATTGGCTAAATTATTTATACAAACACAATGTGGGCTCTGACACCATTATTGGATTAGTTACACTAGCAACAGGGTTAAAATGATGAATTTCAAAAAAATTCCTTTTATTAAATTACGCGAAAATTTTATTCTATGTTTATATAAACAATATTTCATTTATACTAAATTAGTTTAGTATTTTTTATAAAAGAGATCGGATATATTTTAATTTTACTTGATTTAATTAAAATATGTATTGATTATTAATGTTTAAGATTAAGATTGTTATATATTAATTTAAGGGGCATTTCACTAGAATGACAAACTTTGCAGTCCAATTAGTTTCTAGGACACACATCCATAGAAATTAATTCCAAGGCCAAAGTCAGTAGAATAATTACTTTTAAGGATAAAGTCAGCAGTCCAATTACTTTTAAGGACATAATTTCATAGGTTTTTAGCCTTAGAAACTAATTATTTTGTATTTTGTCCTTAAAAATAATTATTTCAGTTGTGTGTCCTAGAAACTAATTGCACTTGCTAAAGAGGCCCTTGTGGCTAATTTCCACTTAATTTAAATTGATTTACCAATTATTTTAATGTTTAAATTTCAATATAAAATGGTGTTCATATTCATAAAATGGACATCTTAACTATATAATATATTTCTTAATCTACGAATTCATAGGGGAGTTGATCACTTTGTCCTACGGTCAACAAAATATCTAGTAGGATATATGTATATATTGAAATATATATAAGTATATATAGTATTGTTTATTTAATATTATAAAATAACTCATGTGACTATAAATACCCAAAGTTATTTTGGAAAGTAGTGAAATAGACATATAATTATATATACATGCGTACATGATTATGTTTATAATAAATTAAAATTTATAAAAATATTAACTTTATTACTAAGAATCAAAAGAGAGACATAAGCATAAAACTTTTAAAGCGGTTCAGCCTCAATGCGATAGCGTACGTCCACTATCAACTTTGTTACTAATCAGTTTAGCAATTACAATCATATTAACATGACTCTGATAATCAAAACATTTGAGTATGAATTTTGACAGAGTTTCAATGAAAAATAAGTAAGGAGCAAGGAGATAATTCCACGTCCCTTTCTAATTGCAATAGAATTGGTATTCATAGATGAAATCGACCATCAAATTCTTTGGTATTTATGTAAACAAGTTTCGTATTGATCATTATGGATCAACATCAATCTATTTCCTAGTCCTACTCTTGCATTCTTCTTTAACTTGGCATCGTCTTCAACAACATGTGGATTGGCACAACTCATTAACTATGATGATTCGACACCAATGCCTATAGGTCTGTACCGATTGATTCTCTTAACTTGATGTTCTCTATTCTTCTCCCATCTTCATATCTTAGCTCCTTAAATGGTTACATAAACTAGCTTCCATAAGGTTCGGTACAAATCCATATGGATCGATATGGATCCATTGATCTCTTCTACACTTAGTCATTTTTCTTGTATTCTTCATTCTTGATATCTCCTGCTCTTCTTAACTCATTTGCTGACCACTTAATAGTCTAAGTACATAATGGTGTTACTTGGTTCAAATGCAGATAACACTTACTCGCCAAAATGTTGTGTCAACATTGCATGCTCTGGAACGAGATGAGTAACTGAATTTGAACTCTGATGTACAAAGATGTTCTATCTCTTAAACTATCTTTGTGCAGAATTACACCCTCTGTGGATCAGAATACCACATCGGACGGTTGTAGAATCACATCTCTTCGGTATACATAAGAGTTTTGGCATTGTTATTTAGTGTTTTAACCCAACAGAGTCCAAAGGAAATCAAAAGGCAAGCATTCGTCTTGTTCAATCAATAGTCTATGCAACCACTGTGTAGATCGACATCAAAATAAGGTGACAGTTACAAAATTACATATAGAACATCAACACAAGATAATAGACGTGATCCACAAGGCAAATCTCAGAAATCCACTGAGTATACGGATCGCTAGTGATCCATAATCCATAACTTTTCTCCAGATACCCATAAAATCAAGAGACAAAGTCTGAAGAAAAGCTAAATGTATGGATCGCTAGCGATCCATACACCATGAATCACCAGTGATCCATACATTTGACGATTCGAACATCACCATAGGGTCACCGCGCCCTATGAAAATCAAAGCAAAAAGTGAGGCTAAGGAATTGGCTCACATTCGAGTCAAATACTATGGATCGCTAGTGATCCATAGAAAATGGATCACAAGTGATCCATGATTTTAGTTCGGGTTGTGAGGCAAGTTTCAGTGGTTCCTTGCTTAGTTCATCTGAAAGCAGTTGGCGAACTGGCCTGGCCCAGAAGCTCTTCGATCTTTATAAATATCATCTTATCTGCAACACAAACAGGATCCACCGGACTGGTTGCAAAAACTCTACTAAAAGCTTTCTTCACTCTTCACCTCCCTCACAACAATCTTCAAAGGAGTTCATTGTAATTCTCTAGTGGATTCTAACTTTGGAGATTCAATCTAGCAAAGGATAATCAAGAGCTTTGTAATCAAATACATCATGTAACAACAATCAGTTTATAGTAAAAACTATAAAGTGAACTTAGGCTTCACTAACAGCCGAACCACTATAAAAATCTTGTTTTCTTCTTTCTCTTGCCGCTTTTACCTTTACCTATTATCTATATTATTGTTATGTGAGAATAAGGCTGGTTCTTTCACGCTCAAACTATGGTTCAGATGTCAGATCCTAAATCTCCATTTAGAAGATTTTTTGTTTGGCAAGAGGAACTTGAACAATCAGCTGACCAAGCAGCGAGGCCCCTGTTCTGATTGTTCAAAGGGGATATAATTGATTGGAGGCATATGCAATAGAAAGTTAAAGATGCTCAAAAAATCCCCAACTTAAAGCTCATCCAACTTACACTTCAAAGATGAACTCCGAACCTTAACAGGTTTCCTTCAGAGATCGATGAAATCCTTACACCACTTAAAGCTCACTCGAGACGGTAATAGGTCTACAGTCCCGATAGATACATTTCCAATATCAACCATTCAAATTCCAACCATTGGTAGTTGTGTTACACACACCACTACCCTATCTACCTTTATAACTTATATTGGAATACCCGAACAGGTAACCCAACAAATAGGTAGAAATATATATGTGTGTGTGTGTGTGTGTGTGTCAAAATTACAAATACGCTCTCTCAAGAAAGAAATCACTCAAGAGCCTAGGTATACGCTCGACCTAGCGCTCTGATACCACCTGTGACGACCCGCCCTTCTAACCACAAAAAGACGTATCATCAATAAGAAAAGAAAGGGATAGAAATAGAAAAGAATAGAAAAAAAGAACAACAACATCAGAATCTCACAGCGGAATGGAACAAAATATAATACATCACATAACTATTACATAGTTTACATATATCATAGTTATACAATATTATACATATGACAGTCATACATACATCTGTCACTACATACATCCCAAAATACGGCATACATCAACTTACACTAACAAACACAGCGGAACTAGGTAGATATATATACGTCTGGAACTCCTGCTCCAAGCTCCTCCAGAACTCAACAATCCAAAACCTATCACTTGGCTACTCATAAAAATTTGAGTACCCAAGAGTTTATGAAAAACAAGAATATAAACTCCGGGTTAGACATGTGTCTGGTATGAGTAAACGGTTAACGTTGTTTAACTTTGAAAAAACATTTGAAAATAAAGGTATCACGTAAGACTCCCCACAAATAAATACGGGTAAGTTTTTACCTTATGCTAACCAAAACAATTTATAGAAAATCCAGTGATATTATAATAGTGTCTAGGGTTTTCAAGTAGAATACTGAAACAGCTGAAATGCTTACATCTCACATTCCAACATAGTTGGGCACAATCAAAACGTACGGCTCTTATTGGAGATTGGATTCCATACAATGGCAAGGCTACTGGGGTACCGCCCGTCACAGTACGGGGCCTAAATCACCATACCGAGGATCCACCCTAAATCCCCTACAACACAAGGCCGGAACCATTCCTTACTGAACAGTCCCAAACAAGAAACCCTGCGGTTGTAGCTAGCAACCGCCCACACAGCCGAAATAAAAGGGACATCTGGACAGGGGTATATCTCGTCCTGCTTGGGCATGACCCACCTAACCTTGCTGCACATCCCCTGTTTTAGCCATTCCCGATTGACGAGGCTTGAGGCTATGATTACCTTAACAGAACATACTCTTAGAATGCTCATTGTCCGCCTGACGATGTTCTGAAAGCATTCAATCCATACAAGTTCGTTCCGAGTTCGAACGAAACCGAAGGCATTATCTCGTTACACTCATTTTGGAATCACCCTCAAAGTCAACGACAATAACCCTTGCATTCTGAAAACATCATCTCGATCTTCACATGAGAATTCACGACCTAACGGTTAATTTGGATCGATGTGGTTTTCGGATAATCATAAATGACACCCAATCCCGGTCTCATCGAAATCCAAACGTCATTTTAAAGGTCAAGTTGTTTAATAGATTTAAACAATTAAATTCAACACTTGAATTCACATAGCATTTATCACAGATAAATCATACACTATCATCATAGATATATTAAAAGCATATCACATAACATCACAGAATATCACCAAATAAATGTCACAATCAGATATTCTACATATACAACATTCATAAGCAATCATTTTTAATTCTTATTTTAATTAATTTAATTTTAAAATCAATTACTTGAGAATTAATCACTTAATTAATTATTTACTTCATTTCACACAATTTAATTAATTACTTCTTAATCAATTATTAAATCTTAATTAAATCTAATTACTTAATTAATCAATTATTAATCTTAATTAAATTACTTAATTAGTTAACTACTAATCATGCATTAATTAACTTTAAGTAGTTAATTACAAATTTTATTTATCACTTAATCATTAATTAACAAATCTCTAATTTACAATTATAATTTAATTATTTTTAATTACTTTCTAAAAATAATTAATTGATTTTAATTATCCATATTAATTAACATTTAAAGAGAATTGTCTTTAAATTTTGAAAGTCGATTTATTTTTAACTCCAAAACTTTAATGATAATTAATTTTATACTTAACATAAATTAATTACTTAATTAAAATAATAATTAAGAGTTTAAACATTTTAAAGTATTAACTAGATAATTAAAACTTGTGTTAAAGTTTTAACTTAATTTGTTAAACACTTACTAAGTCGACAAATGTTTAACTTGTTGAAACATACTTTGCTTAACCTTATTATTATTTTTATAATACTGCAGTTACGAAAACCCGAGCATCCCCTGATTAAACTCAAGTAATACTTCGAGCTAATCACCCATTTCCCCCGAGTCATTCCCTGTACGCAGCATCTTCTTTTTATATATATATATTTGCAATAAGTTGAAGTTTAACATAAGTATAGATTAAAACATCAGGACACCCTCTCGTTTGAGTTGAAGTTGAAGTAATCACCCTGCTTTCTCGAGTAACGACTCGGGACCCATGACTTCAACGTCACTGATACACATTATCATTGTCGTACACATGCACGGCGACGCCACTGAGCTTCGGCGAACCCCAACACCATCGGCAAGTCGCAAACCTCCAGCAAACTCGAAAACCAAACTCGACTCGGCCCTAAAACTTTCGAATCGAAATTTAGGCATTCGCTCAAAAAACTGTAACCAACTTCCCCTCAGCACCATGCCTCATTATCGCCGCACAGATCACCAGAGTCGCCCAAATTTCATCCACACCACGACAATACACCAAGCAACCCTCCACCAGAGTTCCATGTGACTCGATCACGTATTAAGGTCGAACACACCACGTTTCTTAACCTTAACAAAAACTGACCTTAAACCCTAAAATGAATTCGTTCCTTTAATTATGCAATGAAAAAATATTCAACAATTTTTTCAAAATCTATGATGTTTATACGTGCTTCAATCCAAGTTTCAACATGTACAATTGATTCGATCACCAGAAATAGGAAAAATGCAATTTTTGTTCAATTACAAACTGTGCGTACAATTCCAAACTAAACATTTCCATTTCTTCTTTAAAAATCCTATTTTGCATTAAAGATTCAAGTTATTTACTTGAATTAATATTTTATAACAATTGAATTTATCAACATAGTTCTTGTTGCCTATAAAAGCTTGATTTCCAGAGTATAGTTTACTAATATGTTTTAAAACTGATTTAAAAATCCTAATTGAATTTTAAGCATTTAGTTTTGTTAAAAAATTAAAGCTTTACCATGATCAGATGAAAACTATTTGAGATTGAATAGTATTCAACCCCGTAATCCGTAACAGAGAAAATCAATATACAGAGTAACCTATATGCACAGAATTATATTCAAAGATCAAACAGATACAATACCATATAATAAATGAATCATCTTTACTGATTTAAATTAAACTTAAAACTTTAAAATTGATGTTTACTCACCTGAAAAATTGTGAACAAAGAACACTTTGATGTTTATGAATCTGCTTGAGTTTCTGTCCTGTTCTTGTTTGAGTTAAAATTTGAGTTTGTTTCTTTTTTCTTTTTTTTCCTCAGGTATTCTTATATGTTTGCTGAACGACCTAAAAAGAAGATGGTCACATGTGTGTATATATATATAAAAGAGAACAGGATGTTTAAGGGAGGTGTTATCTGGTTATGCTGTTTCCTTATCTTTGTTTTATTTTGACCAGATTTTATAAATATTTTGAATTGACAAAATGTTGGCTGAGCTGATGGCAATAAATGCCTTGTTTCCAAATATATTTACATATTATAATTACAATTTTTTGTGTATATAGATATTTTGTATGAAGACATACACTTAGCAGGTCACATACACTTAGCAGGTATACATTTGGCTTGTAAATGAAGATATTTTGTTTTAGAGATGTTTGTTTTATTAACTTCTAGCTTGAACTTCAATATACATGTTTTGTCTGGTATTACTTCTAGCTTTCACCATATACATATATATGTTTGTGTCAGGTTTTATTTTATACTTTGCTTACAAATTTTAAAGTTATGTTGTATACATATCTTAACTACTTAATTCTTGTTTTTATTTACATTTGTATTTTATATTTTGACTATCAATATTTAAATTATGTTCATAAGTTTACTTAAACTTTATACTTATAATTATATTGATAGAATTTAATTTTATTTCAAACATTATTATCTATATTGCATTTATAAACCAAATGTTGACAAGGTAAGGCAATTTAATTCAATTATATAAGATAAATTTTATTTTAAACATTATTAAAATATTTTATTCTAAATTTTCAAATCAAATCTTCCTTTTCAAAATACAAATTTATATAAACAAATGGCAATTATTCCACAAGTCATATTCATTTTAAAATGATAAGTTTACATTTTATTTAATTGGATTAAATATTTATTAAAATAATAGGGCCAAAATCCAGGGTCGTTACATTCCTCCCCCTTAAAAGAATTTCGTCCCCGAAATTTAAAACAAAAGATAATTCAAAAGCTGTTATATATCAACCATTCAAACATAAATATCATTCATACATTAGCAAACAACCAAACAATCTATTCTAACAAACATCACTAGCTATCCGGACACAAATCCGGATAAGCTTTTCTAAAACTATCCAGAGTTTCCCAGGTGCAATATCTGGGATCCTCGCTCCACTGCACTTTGACGAGCTTCACTACCTTGCTCCTGAGTTGTCTCTCGTCTTGATCAACGATCCGAACTGGATTCCTGACCACAGTCAAATTCGGTTCGACCTCCCAATCTTCCTGGACTACCGGTTCTACAACTAATGATGGATCATGAACAAATTTCCTTAGATGGGATACATGGAATACATTAAGAATTCCAGACATCCGTTCTGGCAATTTAATTGTGTAAGCCACTGCAATCCTTTCCAATACCTGAAATGGTCCAATATATCTCGGGACAAGTTTTCCCGTCTTTCCGAATCTAATAACTCCTTTAATTGGGGGAAACTTTGACAAAAACTATATCACCAATCTCAAATTCTAATTGCCTCCTTCTCTTGATAAGCTCAACTTTAGCAGAAGCTTCTTGAATCAAATCTGGCCCAAGCACAAGATGATCTTTCGACTCTATTCAACAGGATGAGGATCTACATGGCCTTCCATAAAGAGCTTCATAAGGTGCCATTTTAATACTCGCTTGGTAACTATTATTATAGGAGAATTCCACTAAATGAAGATGGTCTTCCCACGATCCTCCGAAATCCAAAACACAAGCTCGCAGCATATCTTCTAGAATACGATTCAGTCTCTTCGTCTGTCCGTTTGTCTGAGGATGATAGGCTGTACTCAATCTCAAACTCGTTCCCATAGCTGAATGCAGAGCCTTCCAGAATTTGCTGGTAAAGATAGGATCACGATCACTTACTATGCTAACAGGAACACCATGCAATCTGACTATCTCTCTCAAGAAAATCTCTGCCAGAGAAACTGCAGTACGAGTTGCCTTAACGGGTATAAAATGGGTGCTCTTAGTTAAATGATCCACAATAACCCATATACCTTCGTTTCCTTTCTTGGTTCTAGGCAAACCGTCAATGAAATCCATCAAAATCATCTCCCGTTTCCATTCTGGGATTTCCAAAGGCTGCAAAAAACCGGCTGACTTCTGTTGATCTCCTTTCACTTGCTGATGGATAACACAACTATTAACAAAATCAGCTACATCCCTCTTCATGCTCGGCCACCAGAAAACTCTTCTCATATCTTTATACATCTTAGAGATTCCTGGGTGAATATTCAATCTGGAACGATGACTCTCAGATAAGACTTCTTGCCTCAATCCATCTATATTAGGCACACACAATCGACCATTAATCCTTAAAACACCTTGATCATTCACCTTGAAATTCGAATATCGACCATCCTTAGTTCCAGGAATTAGTTCCTCAAAATATCTATCCTCCATTTGCTTACTAATGATTCTGTCCTGGAGAGACAGAACAACTTCCAAAAGAGACAAAACTGCATTCTTGCTAAGAGCATCAGCTACAACATTCGCCTTTCCCGAAGTTTACAGAATATCCAAATCATGTGATGCTAGAAACTCGACCCATCGCTGTTACCTCAGATTAAGATCCTTTTGGGAGAAAAGATATTTCAATGGTTTGTGATCCGTGAATAACTCAAACTTCTCTCCCAAGAGATAATATCTCCTGATCTTCAAAGCAAAAACAACGGCTAGCAATTCTAGATCGTGCGTAGCGTAGTTACTTTCATATGGCTTTAATTGCCGACTCGCATACGCAATTACTCTTCCATTCAGCATCAACACTGCTCCCAAACCAACTATACAAGCATCTGTATAAACATCAAATTTTCTTTTCCCATCCGGAATAGCTAGCACTGGTGCACTGATCAGTCTCGTCTTCAACTCCCGGAACGCTTCTTCACACTGGGGTGTCCACTTAAATTTAGCTCCTTTCCTTGTCAACTTAGTCAGATGTGAAGAAATCTTGGAATAGTCCCTGGTAAACTTTCTGTAGTAGCCAGCTAATCCCAGAAAACTGCGAACTTCCGATTTCCAAAAATGGCACTTAGAGAACTTCGCCTTCAAAACATGCTTCCTCGGTGCGTCCAACACTATCCTCAAATGCTGCATGTGCTCTTCTTCAGACTTAGAATAGACTAGAATATCATCGATGAATACCAGAACAAACTTATTCAATACATCTCGGAAGACTCGGTTCATCAGGTCAACAAAGAACCTTAGTGATCCATCTGATTTAGTGACAAACACCGCAGCAGAACCCCAACAAGAAAAACTGGGCCTAATCAACCCCTTCTCTAAAAGATCCTGAGTCTTCTTAACTAACTCCTCTCTCTCACTAGGAGCCATCCTCCTACTAGGCTGAATCACCAGCGCTGCTCCTGAAATCAAATCAATGCGAAACTCTATCTCCCGATGTGGAGGAAAACACTTGACTTCCTCGAATACATCAGAAAAATCTGGGACCACATCGATATCTTCAACCTTCTCCTGAGAAGTCTCAACTCCATGTAAAAGACTACTCAAGTGAATTCCAGAATTATCACACGACACTCTGGCAATTTTACCCAGATCGGTTTCCAACGAAATTGTTCTCTCATCACAATTCAGAATAGCCTTATATTTATCGAGCCGATCCATCAAAGAAATGGACCCACTCTGCTACTTCTGAAATTACATCAAGAAAAACTGCTAACCAAAAAATCTCCTTGACGGCACACAGAACACTTCGAGCTACAATGTTGACCCAGATGCCCAAAGACTTCTTATCCAAAGCTCTTCGAGAAACTCGGACCTCAAACCAAACGGAAACACCCTACTGAACTTAGCCACAACACCGAAGCAGACATACTTCCTTAACTTGTTCTAAAGAAACATCTTCGGAGACATCCATAGTCACTGTGTCTCATCACACAGCTACTACATCCTAAGGTATCAAGATATCATGACTTGCTTCCGTCCAACCGATAGATCCAAACTCTAGCTCATCCAAACTTACACTTCAAAGATGAACTTCGAACCTTAACAGGTTTCCTTCAGAGATCGATGAAATCCTTACACCACTTAAAGCTCATTCGAGACGGTAATAGGTCTACAGTCCCGACAGATACACTTCCTATCTCAACCATTCAAATTCCAACCATTGGTAGTCGTGTTACACACACCACTACCCTATCTACCTTTATAACTTATATTGGAACACCCTAACAGGTTACCCAACAAATAGGTAGATATATATATATATATATATATATATATATATATGTGTGTGTCAAAATTACAAATACACTCTCTCAAGAAAGAAATCACTCAAGAGCCTAGGTATACGCTCAACCTAGCGCTCTGATACCACCTGTGACGACCCACCCTTCTAACCACAAAAAGACGTATCATTAATAAGAAAAGAAGGGGATAGAAATAGAAAATAATAGAAAGAAAGAACAACAACATCATAATCTCACAGCGGAACGGAACAAAATATAATACATCATATAACTATTACATAGTTTACATATATCAGAGTTCTACAATATCATACACATGACAGTCATACATACATCTGTCACTACATACATCCCAAAATACAGCATACATCAACTTACACTAACTAACACAGCGGAACTAGGTAGATATATATACGTCTGGAACTCCTGCTCCAAGCTCCTCCAGAACTCAACAATCCAAAACCTATTACTTGGCTACTCATAAAAATTTGAGTACCCAAGAGTTTATGAAAAATAAGAATATAAACTCCGGGTCAGACATGGGTCTGGTATGAGTAAACGGTTAAAGTTGTTTAACTTTGAAAAAACATTTGAAAATAAAGGTATCACGTAAGACTCCCCACAAATAAATACGGGTAAGTTTTTAACTTACGCTAACCAAAACAATTTATAGGAAATCCAATGATATTATAATAGTGTCTAGGGTTTTCAAGTAAAATACAGAAATAGCTGAAATGCTTACATCTCACATACCAACATAGTTGGGCACAATCAAAACGTACGGCTCTTATTGGAAATTGGATTCCATCCAATACCGTCCGTCACAGTACGGGACCTAGATCATCGTATCGAGGATCCACCCTAAATCCCCTGCAACACAAGGCCGGAACCATTCCTTACTGAACAGTCCCGAACAAGATAACCCCACGGTTGTAGCTAGCAACCGCCCACACAGCCGAAATAAAAGGGACATCTGGACAGGGGTATATCTCGTCCTTCTTGGGCATGACCTACCTAACCTTGCTGCATATCCCTGTTTTAGCCATTCCCGGTTGATGAGGCTTGAGGCTACGGTTATCTTAACATAACATATCTCTTAGAATGCTCATAGTCCGTCTAACGATGTTCTGAAAGCATTCAATCCATACAAGTTCATTCCGGGTTCGAACGAAACCGAAGGCATTATCTTGTTACACTCATTTTGGAATCACCCTCAGAGTCAACGACAATAACCCTTGCATTTTGAAAACACCATCTCGATCTTCACTTGAGAATTCACGACCTAACGTTTAATTTGGATCGATGTGGTTTTCGGATAATCATAAATGACACCCGATCCCGGTCTCATCGAAATCCAAGCGCCATTTTAAAGGTCAAGTTGTTTAACAGATTTAAACAATTAAATTCAACACTTGAATTCACATAGCATTTGTCACAGATAAATCATACACTATCATCGTAGATATATCAAAAGCATGTCGCAGAACATCACAGAATATCACCAAATAAATGTCACAATCAGATATTCTACATAAACAACATTCATAAGCAATCATTTTTAATTCTTATTTTAATTAATTTAATTTTAAAATCAATTACTTGAGAATTAATCACTTAATTAATTAATTATTTCATTTCACACAATTTAATTAATTACTTCTTAATCAATTATTAAATCTTAATTAAGTCTAATTACTTAATTAATCAATTATTAATTCTTAATTAAATTACTTAATTAGTTAACTACTAATCATACATTCATTAACTTTAAGTAGTTAATTACAAATTTTATTTATTACTTAATCATTAATTAATAAATCTCTAAATTACAATTATAATTTAATTATTCTTAATTACTTTCTAAAATAATTAATTGATATTAATTATCCATCTTAATTAACATTTAAAGAGAATTGTCTTTAAATTTTGGAAATCAATTTATTTTTAACTTCAAAACTTTAATGTTAATTAATTTTATACTTAACATAAATTAATTACTTAATTAAAATAATAATTAAGATTTTAAACATTTTAAAGTATTAACTAAATAATTAAAACTTGTGTTGAAGTTTTAACTTAATTTGTTAAAAACTTACTAAGTCGACAAATGTTTAACTTGTTGAAACATACTTTGCTTAACCTTATTATTATATTTATAATACCGCAGTTATGAAAACCCGAGCACTCCCCTGATTAAACTCGAGTAATACTTCGAACTAATCACCCATTTCCCCCGAGTCATTCCCTGTACGCAGCTTCTTCTTTTTCTTTTTCTTTTTTTATATTTTCAGTAAGTTGAAGTTTAACATAAGTATAGATTAAAACATCAGGACACCCTCTGGTGCGCTCGAACACAAACCCAAAGCAATCACCATGCTTTCTCGAGTAACGACTCGCGACCCATGACTTCAACGTCACTGATACATATCACCGCTGCCGTACACGTGCACGGCGACGCCACTGAGCTCCGGCGAACCCCAACACCATCGGCAAGTCGCAAACCTCCAGCAAACTCGAAAACCAAACTCGACTCGGCCCTAAAACTTTCGAATCGAAATTTAGGAATTCGCTCGAAAAACTGTAAGCAACTTCCCCTCAGCACCACGCCTCGTCATCGCCGCACAGATCACCGGAGTCGCCCAAATTCTGTCCACACCGCCACAATACACCAAGCAACCCTCCACCAGAGTTCCATGCGACTCGATCACGTATTGAGGCCGAACACGCCACGTTTCTTAGCCTTAACAAAAACTGACCTTAAACCCTAAAATGAATTTGTTCCTTTAATTTATGCAATGAAAAAATTATTCAACAATTTTCTCAAAATCTATGATGTTTATACGTGCTTCAATCCAAGTTTCAACATTTACAATTGATTAGATCACCAGAAAATAGGAAAAATGCAATTTTTGTTCAACTACAAACTGTGCGTACAATTCCAAACTAAAAATTTCCATTTTGCTTTAAAAACCCTCTTTTTCATTAAAGATTCAAGTTATTAACTTGAATTAATATTTTATAATAATTGAATTTATCAACATTGTTCTTGTTGCCTGTAAAAGCTTGATTTCCAAAGTATAGTTTACTAATATGTTTTAAAACTGATTTAAAAATCCTAATTGAAGTTTAAGCATTAATTTTGTTGAAAAATTAAAGTTTTACCATGATCAGATGAAAACTATTTGAGATTGAATAGTATTCAACCTTGTAATCCATAACAGAGAAAACCAATATACAGTGTAACCTATATGCACAGAATTATATTCAAAGATCAAACAGATACAATACCATATAATAAATGAATCATCTTTACTGATTTAAATTACACTTAAAACTTTAAAATTGATGTTTACTCACCTGAAAAATTGTGAACAAAGAACACTTTGATGTTTATGAATCTGCAGTATGAATCTGCTTGAGTTTCTGTCATGTTCTTATTTGAGTTAAAATTTGAGTTTGTTTCTTTTTCTTGTTTTTTTTTCTCAGGTATTCTTATACGTTTGCTGAACGAACTAAACAGAAGATGGTCACACACACACATATTTATATATAGAAGAGAACAGGATGTTTAAGGGAGGTGTTATCTGGTTATGCTGTTTCCTTATCTTTGTTTTATTTTGACCAGATTTTATAAATATTTTGAATTGACAAAATGTTGGCTGAGCTGATGGCAATAAATCCCTTGTTTCCAAATATGTTTACATATTATAATTACAATTTGCTGTGTATATAGATATTTTGTATGAAGATATACACTTAGCAGGTATACATTTGGCTTGTAAGTGAAGATATTTGTTTTAGAGGTGTCTGTTTTATTAACTTCTAGCTTGAACTTCAATATACATGTTTTGTCTGGTATTACTTCTAGCTTTCACCATATACATATATATGTTTATGTCAGGTTTTATTTTATACTTTGTTTACAAATTTTAAAGTTATGTTGTATGCATATCTTAACTACTTAATTCTTGTTTTTATTTACATTTGTATTTTATATTTTGACTATCAATATTTAAATTATGTTCATAAGTTTACTTATACTTTATACTTATAATTATATTGATAGAATTTAATTTTATTTCAAACATTATTATTGCATTTATAAACCAAATGTTAACAAGGTAAGGCAATTTAATTCAATTATATAAGATAAATTTTATTTTAAACATTACTAAAAGATTTTATTTTAAATTTTCAAATCAAATCTTCCTTTTCAAAATACAAATTTATATAAACAAATGGCAATTATTCCACAAGTCATATTCATTTTAAAATGATAAGTTTACATTTTATTTAATTGGATTAAATATTTATTAAAATAATAGGGTCAAAATCCTGGGTCGTTACATTCACGAACTAAAGCATCGCGAAGGTGAGCTGGAAGATTAGCAGCAGTTTGATCCAAAGCACCCCGAAGTCAAAAAATTCACACTCCGGGGACATAAATCGACAATCATATCAGTCACTCCACAAAAGAAATGCTTTTTTGCGTTCAACGAGTCATGTCTGTCCCCCTTTTGAGAACCGTCGTTGCTTTGGTAGTGTCGAGAATTCTTGTCCAAAGGATCATTGAACAAATAGATCCAGCACCTTAGTCTATAGAACCGATAAAATAGTGTTCCCACGAGCTGAATCCTAGAAGTTCCTCTTGAAGTCAATGAATCGTTGCTTTAATACTGCCGGGCCTTCTGATACACAATCCAAAACTCCTCTTTGAATCGATAAATTATCATTCCAAGGCCGTCTAGTCATCGGACATCCGACCATAAAAATTCCTTCATGAACTAAAGTACCATGAAGGTCTGCCACGAAATAAAGCATCATGAGGGTGAACCGACAGATCAACGGTTATTTGATCTAAAAATCCTTCAAGAATGTTAAGGTCATTCACGAACTAAAGCACCGTGAAGGCGAACTGGTAGATTAGAAGTCACCTGACTTAAAAAACCCTTCGCGAACGCGAAGGTCTTTCACGAACTAAAGCGTCATGAAGGAAAATCAATAGATCAGTGGTTATCTGATCCAAAAAAACCTTTGTAAATGTGAAGGTCTTTCGTGAATTAAAGCATCGTGAAGGTGAACCGGTAGATCAGCAATCAAATGATCTAAAAAATCCTTCGCAAATGCGAAGGTCTTTCATGAACTAAAGCGTCGTGAAGATAAACCGGTAGATCCACGGTCATTTGATCCAAAAAACCATTCATGAACGTGAAGGTTTTTCAAGAACTAAAGTATCATGGATGTAAACATGTAGATCAACAGTCATCTAATCCAAAAATCCTTTGTGGACATGAAGGTCTTTCACGAATTAAAACATCGTGGAGGTAAACCTGTAGATCAACAGTTATCTGATCGAAAAAACCCTTTACGAACGTGAAGGTCTTTCATGAAATAAAGCATTGTAGAGGCGAGCCGGTAGATCGACGGTCATCTGATCCAAAAAAACCTTTGCAAACGTGAAGGTCTTTCATGAACTAAAACGTCGTGAAAGCAAACCGGTAGATCAACGGTCATCTGATCCAAAAAAAATCTTTGCAAGCATGAAGGTCTTTCATAAACTAAAGCATCATGAAGATAACAGGTAGACTAGCGGTCATCTGATCCAGAAAACCCTTCACGGACATGGAGGCCTTTCTTGAACTACAGTGTTATGAAGGCGAACGGGTAGATCATCGAAATTTATATATGACTGATATCCACGAGGTGAACCGGAAGATTAATAATCATCTTATCGAATGATCCTTCACGAACTAAAGTGCCATGAAGGTGAGCTAGAAATTAGCAGTCGTTTGATCCCAAGCTCGCTGAAGTCAATGCAGTCACACTCCGGGGCCACAAATCGACAATCATATCAGTCACTCTGCAAAATAAATAGAATCACCTCCAACGACCAATGAGACAAACAGTGCTAAATTCCAACCGACCGTGTGATCAATCAGAGATCGAATCGAATCAAACCAAGGTTTGACACTTGGGAGAACCAGATATCTCAAATTAATATATAAATCTCTGAAAATAGAGGCTTTCCCATGCTTTAATCATATAAAAGACACGGTTGCATCCATTGGACCGTATGCAACCAAACAGGTTGTGCAGAAACCCCGGATACAGTTTGAGCGAGCGAACAGCCCTATGGCATGGGGCATCACACATACTTGAATAGCTACATGGAAAGCCAAGATTAATCAAACCATAATTCTGTTATGTCCGATCGAAAATTTTAGGATTCGGACAACTGCGAACTTAATGACCTAGCTAGTGCAATAAATGAAATTTGAACATAATACTTGCTTTCTTCTTCCCAACTCCTCCTTTACCACTCTTGGTGACTATGTCCTTTTCCTCTTTGACTGTATTCCAATTGAAAACCAATTCCCAAAAGGTAGTTTGGACCAACAATCGAGTCTTGCCCAAAACTCCTATAATTGTTTCTTCATAACCATCTCTACGCGGTCTGTGATGACCCGGAATTTTGGACAATATCAATTTAATAATCTGTATTAATAAATTAAATTGATTTGATAATCTGTATTAATAAATTTGAATTAATTTAATAATTTTCTTTTCAATAAATATTTAATTAGTGAATTTTATCTTTTAAAAGCTAGTAAATAGTTTTCTATTTATAATGTGTGTGTATATATATATATTTTTGTATATATTATAAATAGATAAGATTTGGTTTGAAATTTAATAAATAAATAAATCTTGTTTTTAAATTCTAAAATATATATACTTGGTAATTTGGAAATTATGATTTAATTTAATATAAATCTTTTCAAAGCTATTAATAAATAACTATATAGTTTAAATACTTAAGGTAAATGTTTATTTGTTTAAAATTATTTTGGCTTAAGTTTAAATTAATAAAAAGGTTTATTTTCTTTTCTTTTTAAATATTACTTGATAAATATGATTTGAAAGATATGAAAGTTTAAAATACAATTTACATATAAAACATTAATTCCTTTAAGTGATATAAGTTATTTTATTAATAATAAGAAAATTTCTTTTATAAATTATTTAAAATTGATGAATTTGTTATTTTCAGATAATATTAATAAATGTATAGATATGGATAGGTTTTAAAGGAAATAGACAAATTTAATTTGTGCAGTTATATATGTATATATATAACTTGTTTTTTAATTTGGATTAGAATTTAAGTCGAATTTGAATTTAAACTTGAAATTCAAAATATAGATATTTAAAATATTTTGGATTTTTTAGATACTTATATAAGCTTTCATTTATGAATATGATTGATTTTATTTCTTTTAAAATTTTATATACATATACATATGTACTTATAAACTAATTTATTAGTATAAGATTATATTAACTTTTAAAATTAAATACTAATTAACTTAAAAGACATGTGTTAATTAGTAAGTGTATTAAAATGAAAAACGTTGAGTATGTTAACAAGTGGCATTTCTAAATTTAGTTTTTCTTTTATATTTATAAATCATTTCAGCCTATATATACTATTTGTTCTCTTCCCTTCATTTTTTCTTCTTTTTATCATCTTCTTTTTTAAAAGCTAAAAACAAATCTGAAAATAAAATGCCTGTAATTCATCTTCTATAACATTCTCGAATTTTGGACAAGTTTAATTTGACAATTTATTTAATTTTGGAATCAAATTGTGAATAAATGTGAATTTTTCCAAATTTAATAAGATATTTGTATATAAATTAATTTTAAATTGAATTGTGAGTTTGGAATTCAAGAATAAATGTCTTAGAAAATAAATTGGGCTTAGACTATATTTTAAAGATAATAGGAAATTGTTTTCTAATTTTAATATAAGTATTTTGGAAGTTATGATTTGAATTTAATGTAATAATTTCCAAAAGATATCTAAAGTTAAAATTTTGAATTAGTATAATATACATGTGTTGTTTATCTAGGTATAATTTGATTTTTAAATTAATTTCTTTAAAAAGTTATATAAATATTTTTAAGAGAAAATGTATACAAATGAATAGGAAATAAATTTAAAAACATTTAAACACATGCAAGATACATGTGTAAACATTTTATTTTACAAATTAACATTTGTAAGCAATTTAAATAAAGAGATAAGACAAGCATAAGCTCAATTTTGTTTATAATTACAAGTGGCAAGGATGTTTTTTTGGAAAAAATAATAAAACTAAAATAAGAAACCATGTTTCATAAATTTAATTAGAGAAAGGATTTAAAAACAAAGTTATAAATTAATGGAAAATAAGGGCTTAAACACAAAATTAATTATTTTAACAAGTGGTGTTATTTTAAAAAGCATACATTAACAAGTGTTAACAATGTAATAAGGAAAATGAACAAGTGGCCAGATTTGTATTTTCTTTTCTATTTTGAATATTAAGTAAAATAAGCTTAAGAAATTGCCAGGCTATTTCCATTTTATTCAAAACTTCTCAAATCTGAGATCAAAGAAATTCAAAGCTTCAGATTTTAACGCCTGGGCAGTGTTCAAGAAAAAGAAAAAAACCGGTTCAGTATCTCTCAAATCATCACTTCCAGATCTGAAGAAAGCATACTAAAAATCAAATTTAAAACCAAATCTAGATCAAAGAAAAGAAAATCAAACAAATCCGAAGCATGCACATGCATTTCAAATCAAACTAGATCATTTCAACTTCAAGTTTCCTCTTTTTTAAGAATTAAAATCAACTCAAGTTTACAACCTGAAAACAAAAGTAAGGCCTCTGCTAAAAAAAAGCAGCAAGATCAAAGTAAAATCTAAGATCTGAAAGCAAGCTTCAGATTCAGGTTCAAAGAAAAAGTTTCAAGCCTGAAACAAACAAGATCAAAGCCAAAGCAAGATTCGTTTCCAGTTTCAAAATCATGCAGCAAATTCAAAGTTGCAAATTCAAAGTTGCAAGTTTGAATCACTGTCCAGTTTTCAAGTATCAAATTCTAGGCTCAAATTGCTCTCTGTTCTCTGTTCTTCAGTGTCAGGTGAGCAAACCCTTAATTCAGAACCTTGAATCTATGAATTGATGTTGTGATGAATGCTCTGTGTTGCTATGCAAATTGTTTTTCTGTTTTATGTGTCTGCATGTCTTAATGTATATATAAACATACATGTGTTATGCTCTGATACCAATTCTAACGACCCTAACTCGAGCTTCGAAAATCAGCACTGGATTCCCACAATTTTCCACATGGGCAGTCTAAAGTTGGGTTTTTTAGATAATCGAATAATAGGTGTAGATTCGATAGCCTTCGAAGTCTTTGGATTTTGGCTATCGCTTTGTACTTCTCTTCCACATTCGGGACCGACCTTACTTAATACAACTTGATGGTGGTTCGAGCTTATTGGATTGGAGTCCTCATAGCTTTTGGGATGAGCTTTTGGATTGGAAATGGAGTTGCAGATTTTGGATTCACTCTTCACCAAAGATTATATTCGAGTTATCTCTTCCATTGTTATCATATTCCGTTGTGTATATTTGTCTCTGATATAGTTGTATCATATTACATTAGATATTGTATTCATTATTGTATATTGTTATATTCATTTTCTTCTGCTGTGTTGTTATACTTAATGTGTTATAAGCTCCGGCGAACCAGATTCGATGTTTGGATCTGCGACATTTGAATATGGGTGACGTATTCGGTGTCGATTTTCGAAGGTCGAGCCAGGGTCGTTAGATCTTCATTTTCAAATGCAAACCAGAAATCTAAAATCTATGATCAATCCTTCACATAACCACAAATTTTGTTCAAAACAAAACCTGTAAATCTTCAAAACGCTTATATAAAAAAACCTGCAAATTAACTCCAAAACAATCAGTAATCATCTTCCTCAAAACTGTCATCCTCAAAATCAAAGCAAAATCCATCTGTAATCAAAATACCTATAACTCGTTTCTCAAATCAAAGTAAGCAAACCTGTCAAGCATTTTTCCAAAACCTGTAGTTTAGTTTCAAAATCAAAGCTTGAGCATTTTCTTCAATCTGGAACCAAGCATGCATGCAGTTTATAAATCAAAACAAAGAAGCAAATGCATTTCAGCAAAGCAAGTTTAAAAAAAAAGTTTTTAAAACTGTTTGAAAAACATGCTCTGTTCATCAATTTTAACAGGTGAGTAACATCACAATTTTAAAACTTTAATTTGATTCTGGCCGCATGTTAAGTTCTGGAATGTATGAGTGTTTGTGTGAATATATATATATATATATATATATATATATATATATATATATATATTTGGTGAGATTTCTGCATATACATGTGGATGTGTGGATATGTGTATATGTTCGTTTCCTGTATCATCTCTGTTACCAGTTTTTCATGCTAAAGACTTATTCAAAATCATTATCTCTTAATCTGATTCTTATTAGTGTATAAGTCCTAAACAAAAATTGTTTGTTTTATCATAAATTAAAGTTTAAAAATTTAATTAAGTTTAAACAACTTTAGATTGCTCTGCGAAAAACCAAAATGAACAGAAATTTGGGTTTTGTTTAAAATCCAAGCACCCTAATTTCTTGTTTCAGGCATATGAACCGAAACATTGTCTAAAATCATGATTTTTGGAGGAGAAATCATAATTTTTAATTAAGTTTTGAGTGTGTAAATCTGGGTTGAACAGAAAATGGTAATTTAGTGGTTTCTAGTGATCTACTTGATCATAGTGGTCGAGATCTTCAGTGTTGATGGAGGGATGATAGGAGATTAGGGAAAAATTGTCAAGACAGTGCTCAAAGCACTATGGCGGTGATGGAAGGTCGGAGATGTTTGTAAATGTAGCTTGGTTAAGTCAGAAGTTTTTGATCGCGACTTCTCTGGATGATCGAGCTGCATGAGATTTTGGGAGATGGAAGCTTGGTCGACGGTGAAGTTGAGGCCGGAAGCCAGGGTACTCTGATGGTCGAAGATTCGAATACGAGGCGATTTTAGGTTTTGACGAGGTGGTTCCTTGTTTTGTTATTTTGATTCCAGGTTTGAAGTTGAGCACTTGAATTCGATTTCAAGTTTGAGGTGATGATCTGCTGAGCGTGATCAGGTTCGAGGGTAATTGGCGACTTGAGTAGATCATCGTGATGATCGGAGTTGAGCGGCGTCACCGTGCATGTGCACGGTGCACTGCTTGTTATCTGGTGATGTTGGTTTGAGCAGGGGAGTAGTCTCGAGTTTTCCTCGGGTAGTTCGATGATTTGCTCGAAGATTTTTGGTGTTAGCTCGATGTAACTTAAGGGTTGCTTGGGTAAAATGATGTGTTACGGGTTTTAAAAGAAAAACTGTCTGTTTTTAAATTTTTAAATTGATTTCAAAAATTTAAAAACAAGATTTAAATAAGTTTTAAATCTGGATTCAGATCTAAATTTGTATCCTAGTTTGGAAATAAAAGAAAGTTTTTAAAATTGAAAATGTTTTAAACAACTTTAAATGTTTTAAGCATAATTTAAATGGTTTGAATTTAAAAGGATTAAACTCTTTTAAACTTCTTTTATAAAATATGTATTTCTTTAACATGAGATTTAAAAGGTTTTTAAATTGTTTTAAAACTTTTTTAAAGTTAAATTTGTATTCATTTTAAATTTTAAATTTAAAATGAAATTTAAAAGCAAATTTAAAAGTAAATTGTTTTTTCAAATGCTTTGTTAATGATAATTTAATCACTAATAAGAATAAAGTTTTATCTTAAAGATAATTAAAATTTAATAATTTATGATTCATTAGATTATTAAGGTAATTAAATGGATAATTAATTAATTTAATTAATGATTTGGATTAATTAATTAATAATTAAGAGTTTAAAAGAATTAATTAAGTTTTAAGATTAATTAATTAGGAATAATTAATTTGTAATTAAGGATTATTAATTAGATAAAATTAGATTTTAATTAATGATTAAAGATTAATTAATCAAGTAATTAAAGATTAATTAAGTTACAGTTAAAACTTAAATTAATTAAATAATTAGAGATTAATTAATGGGTTATTAAGGATAAATTAATTTGTAATTAACAATGATTAATCTAAGTTAATTACTTAAGAAAAGTTATTAAAGAATTGCTAATAGTTAATGAAGGTCATTAACTTGAGATTATTTAATAATTAATTAATGTGATTAATTTTAGTAATTAATTAGATTAATTAATTAAGGATAATAATTTGTGAGATTGTTTTAAATATAATTACTTAATGAACGTAATTAAATGAATTAATTACTCAAGGTAATTAATTAAATAAATTTTATTAGTTTAAGTTAATTAATTAATTTTAATTAATTTAGAATAATCACTTGAGGATTTGATAAGTATAATTACTTAGGAAAGTAATTAATGGATAATTACTGGATGTAATTATCTGAAGGGTGATTTATTATTGAAAGTAATTTTGGATTTAATTACTTTGTGTAATTAATCAAGGGATTAATTAAAAGTAATTAATTAAGGAGTAATTAATTTATTTAATGAAGTAATTAAGAGTAGTTAATTACTGAATGTGATTAATCAAGGGTGATTAATAAATGTGGTTTAGTTAAAGATTAATTACTAAATGTAATTAATTTAAATAGTGTAATTAATTAAAAATATAATTAGGGATCATTAATTAATATAATTAATGATGTAATTAAGGGTTGATTAATTAAGATTAATTAATCAAAAATAAAGTAATTAATTAACGTAATTAATTAAGGATTAACGTAATTAATTATAATTACTTAATTAATGAAGTAATTAAAAGTGAATTACTATAAGTGGTTAAGAATAATTAATTTGTGAAATTAATTAAAGGATAATTACTTGAATGTAATTAAAGGATAATTAATCAGGGATGATTAATTAAGTTGGATAATTAGAGGAATTAATTGATTGATTTGTAATTAATTAATGGTTATATAAGCAAGTTTTATAATTATGAAAGTAATTAATTTAATTTACTTTAAATTAATTAGAGATGAAGTAATTAATTTAATTCATTTTAAACTAATTATAGTGTGATAATTAATCCTTGCTTATGTATGGATGGATGATATTGATCGCCTTGAATGGTTTGAGATCTCAGATATGAGATAAGTGATGTTGTGTGATATGGATGCTTTGGTTAAAGTGTGATGATAAGTGAATTATGTATTTGTGGTAATAATGTGAATTATCCATTGTGATAATAATGTAGATTATCTATTGTGATATTGTGAATTATCTATCTGTGTGTATATAAATAATGGATTTGAATTGTTTAAACTTTAAAACAACTTGGACCTAAAAGATAGCATTTTGGATTTCGATGAGACCGGGATCGAGTTTCCAAATTTGAATATCCGAAAACCACATCAACCCAAATTAACGATAGGTTGTGAATCTAAAGTGAAGATGAAGATTCAGAGTGCAAGGGTTATTGTCGTTAACTCTGAGGGTGATTCCAAAATGAGTGTAACGAGATAATGCCTTTGGTTTCGTTCGAACCCGGAACGAACTTGTATGGATTGAATGCTTTCAGAACATCATCAGGTGGATAATGAGCATTCTAAGAGATGTGGTCTCTAAAGGTAATCGTAGCCTCAAGCCTCATCAACCGGAAATGGCTAAAACAGGGGAGGTGCAGCAAGGCTAAGTGGGTCATGCCCAAGTAGAACAAGATTTTCCCCTGTCTAGAAGTCCCTTTTTATTTGGCTGTGTGGGTAGTTGGGTCGCGGCCAAATGCAGGGTTGTCTTGTTCGGGACTATCCAGTAAGGGATGGTTCCGGCTTTGTGTTGCAGGGGATTGTGAGTAATCCTCGGTACGGTGATCTAGGCCCCGTACTGTGACGGACGGTACCCCAATAGCCCTTCCAATGATGGAAACCCATTCTTCCTACGTGCCCTTACGGTTTTGATTGTATTACCTACTTTTGTGGCTAGTAGCTGGAATTTAATGAATGTAATAATTTCGGCTATTTTCTATTTACTTGAAAACCCTAGGCCCTATTATAATATCACTAGATTTCCTATCAAATGTTTTGGTTAGCGTAAGGTAAAAACTTATCCATGTTTATGTGTGGGAAGTCTTATGTGATACCTTTTGTTTTCAAAAGTTTTTTTTCAAAAGTTAAGCAACTTTAACCTGTTACTCACACCAGATCCATGTCTGACCCGGAATTTATCTTCTATTTTCTTAAACTCTTGGGTACTCAAACTTTTACGAGTAGCCAAGGGATTCAGGTTAGCTTTGACGAATTGTGGAGGAGCAATGGAGCAGGAGGCTTCAGCGTTGTAGATATTTATAGTGTTCCACTGTGTTGGTATCTCTGTATTGCATTGAGTTGTAATAACTAGATAGGTATTTATAACTGTCTAGTATGTGATGTATAATCTGTGTAACTCTGATGTATTTGATACTATGTAATATCTTATGTGATCAATATAATTTATTCGTTCCGCTGTTGAGATTCTGATGTTGTTTCTTTCTTTCTTCTCTATCTTTTCTCTTCTCTATCCCTTTCTTTCTTAATCATGATGCGTCTTTATGGGTTGTGAAAGATGGGTCGTGACACAGTCGGCTGTAGATCTCTCCACCATGGCAACCTTATCTGTTTGGCCGTGCACGTTTTTCCAAAATACGAGAGGATCGTCCAAGCCAGGTTACCCAATCAAAAAACCAATTATTTCTATGAATTGATGAAATCGCATTCCAACAAAGTCAATCGCTTCTTACCTTTTAAAAACTGATATCGCTTCTCTAGCACCAGGAAGGCCCAAACCATTGTGCGCACTCCTATAAGTTGCGCATCACTTCTTGAGCTATGTAACCACGTTCTTGAAGAACAAACTCCTCACGTAACCGAAAATTGGTAACATAAAGAAGTTCCAAACCGTTCTAGGTCGATGTGTCATATCGATCCCATAAACCACGCATTTCATAAGCCGCTCACTTTCAAAACCCACGCATTTCATAAGTCATGCACTCTCAAAAGATGTGCATTTCATAAGTCATGCATTCTCAAAAGCCACGCATTTCATAAGCTGCGCATTTCACAAGCTATACGTTTTTATAAGCCACATAACCGATAAGCCTGGTAAACACTGCTTGATGTTGCTCTGGCATCATCAACAAACCGTTAAATTTTCTAAGTACCATGTTGTCCCAACAAAACCATAAAAATTTCTATTGCAGGATTAACAGGGATCAACTCCCACTGCCCAAAAGAACCGACATTACTTTGATACTGCCGCAAAGCTCACAAACCAATAACTCGACAA
Source organism: Allium cepa (assembly GCA_030765085.1). NCBI lineage: Eukaryota > Viridiplantae > Streptophyta > Magnoliopsida > Asparagales > Amaryllidaceae > Allium > Allium cepa. The sequence continues at coordinate 931,820,220 of CM060932.1, forward strand.
AGAATTCTGACTTTTGTCCAAAGTTAATGTACAAAATGTCAACATTCGAGACATTCAAGTCACGAATTCCCAAAGATAGAAGATGCGATGTACCTTTGATTGAGGGCATCCAGGGAGCCATCCAAAAAATCAAGTCTCACATCTGTTGTTCAGAATAACCAGCCTTGTGGACTAAGGAGCACATAACACATTAATACTTTGTCAGGATAAAAGATCACTCCAACTTGAAATAAAAGGAGGAACTTACCGTCGTCCAGAGATAGACGACGACGGAAGGCATTTCCAGAATAAAATCATCAATGCACCAGTTTCCAGACAGAGACAGGTGCTCGGCTAAGGTCTCAAACCCCAACTCGTAGAAAACCAACGGTTATCCGAAGACAAACAACGACAAGGAGAGAATGCTCGAAATCGAGCAGCTAAGCCATTGATTCCCAAAGATCGGAACCAATGGATAAAGCGGATATCCACAACAACTTCATTGCCCTAGAAAAGCACATATGGCGTGGAACAAGCGAAGTTAATTGTCATAGACTTAAGAAAAACATTACCAAACTCTTCCTATCCATGATTGTGGAAGAGTGCAAGCATACCGAGGGCAATGTAACAACTTGCCCCATAGTAATTAATCTTCTATAACTGCTCGGAATTTAGCATTTGGAAATAATGGGTTCTGCAAATAGAAGTCAGTTTGCAACAAAAATCAACTGAAGGAAATTTAATCCTACACAAGAATAACCATGGAATTTTTTAAACAATGACCCTGTACCACCAAAGGGAGAACTTGATGGTTATAAACAAAGAAAAGTAACAGAGACACCTGAGACTCTCATCCTTTCAAAAAATGGCATATCCCAGAGTTAAGCAACGTTAAGAAAACAACTTCATCGGTTAGAAGGATTCTACTCAACTCTACAGGATCAGATGAATGATTTAATCCCTACCAATATGACTTTAACACTTCTCGAAGACAGGTAGCAGTAAGAAAATACTTCTACAATCTAATCATCGAAGTGCTAGTTTTTGAATACCAAAACCGGTACCCGACTAGATCAAGAGCACCGCTGGGTCGATAGGAAAAATCAGTCTCAACCTCTTGAGTGTCAAGTTGCCCTTGCAACGTCGAGGCCTTTTCCCACTTCATAAGCACTAGCGTTGCTCCAGCAACATCAGGAAACTTTCTTCTTCCTAAGTACCGATGTTTCCCCGTCAACTCTAGAAAACTTTCTATTCCCTAAGTACCGACATTGCCTTGACAATGCTGGGAAATTTGTCATTCACTAAGTACCGGTGTTGCACCGGTAACACCGGAAAAACTTTAATCTATGGGATTAGTGAGAAACACTCACCATAGTGAACAATCAATGCACTAACTTTCGAAGATAGAAGTTGGTTCTTGACTAAGTTCTACCCTTGTTTTCAGAAAATTACTGTTTCCCGAAGATAGACAATGACAGGAAGACGTAACCCTTCATAAGTCAATCAAGTGGTTCAACCAGACATCGTAGCAATCAGCCACTGCATGGGAATAAAGCCGCGTAGAAAGGAAATCCTAAGATTGAATTGTTCATGTGCTAATTTCTAAGTATGAAAGCTGGTGGAAAGTCGAATTTCCAAAATTCAACTTAGAAAGAATTTTAATATAGCATAAAGATGGGAAGCCTTGAGGAAATGTCGCTTGGAACCAAGTAGATAGGTTATCAATTCTCAAAGACAAGAATTGGTGTATGAACAGAACTTCCATGACGAAAACAATCAAGAAAAGTACGCACAACTAAGGACATATAGGGACGGTCATGGAAGGTTGGAACTAAAACCCAAGACTTCCACAATCCTAGAATAGGATTGAGATCCAGACCAGAAGCAATCGAATCATGTGTCCCAAACTTCTCCATCTCTCACAATCACCTAAACATAGGCGTTCGAGATAGCTAGTCCCTCGAGTAGGGATAGATGCACAAATACTTGATTGAAAGAAATATTGCAAAGTCCATGAGGTTAGTTAGATAATGGTTCTGTATCGCAAAACAGAGCATTCTGGCAACAAAATCGCCAACATTGGAAATGAAGAATTTAACGTCCAGGATTCAACCGTTGCTCATAGTCTTGCGATGACGAGAAGGATCGATGACCTACTTACTGCCTAATTAGGTCATTTGATTCCAACTTGTAGGAATATGCCATTACTCAAAGTTTGGTGATGCTAGGAAGAAATCCCCAGAATGAAACCATCGACACATCAGATTTTGGAAATAGAAGCAAAGTTTGATTGAATCTTCGGCCCTACCTTCTGGCTTTCATGCTATTTGAAGATTCACAACATCAAGGAAAAATCCACAAAGTTAAGACATCCTCGCACGATTTTCTGGAGATAGAGACGGATACATAATTAGGGTTTCAACATTAGACTTGGAGGAATTCAATTATTGTCAGGAAGCGTACATCATTGAAAAAGTAAAAGCTTGGAATTAAGCAGCAAAGTCCTGGAGATAGAAGCTACCATGTCAATTAAACCGAGGTAATTGAACGTATTGCCTAGGAGGCCTAGTCTTTCGAGGACAAGTAGACTTAGTATTTAGAGAAATCAGCCCTATGGACTAGGGCAGATACACCAACACCTTGTTTAAACGAACTCAAACTGAAGCAATGCTTGGAATCGAGCAATTATACCAATAGTCCCCGGAGATAGAGGCGGCTGTGCATTGAATTTCGAAAAACGCAAAGGAAGGATAATCGTAATCGAACAGCTCATGCGCTAGTTTTTGAAGGCTGAAACTGCGCTTGATCGAATTTCAACTACAACTCTATAAGAGAAACTATGCCTCATAATTTAACTGTAATAAGTCATCCCAATATGATTGGAATAATAGCGAAGCTTAAATTGCGAAGGACCCAGCTTCTGGAGGAGTGAAAGTACCTCCGCCAAACCAAAGATTGGATGACTAAAAAATCATTTTCAATAGCAAAACTTGGCATTCAAGCCTATCAGGTATGTTTTATTTTAAATAACATCCACGTATAAACAACGTCCGGAATCCAATGGAAGTCTGCGTATATTGACTAGTTGGGTTACGAGTGTTGACCGGGGCAGATGCAGTGTGTTATCTACATGAGAAGAGTCCAATATCCTAAATATTGCAAACAAACAATCTAGTGTGGATAGCATGCTTACATTTGAAAAACAATCCATATCGTCCTTTGAAATTATCTCTTCCACACTTACCCGTTATCGATCAACAATCGTAAGGAGCCTCTGTCCAATGTGATGTGGGAAGATTTTCTTTCCAAGATCACTTGAATACAAAAATAGGAAGAGCAATATGATTGAATCATTTATTGTACCCGATTTTGGAATAAATCATTGCATTGGAATTATCAACGGGAATTTAACCAAATTCTCGAGAAGGAAAAGCTAAAGACAAAGAGTTTGACTTCGCTCCAGAATGGCATACAATAATTCGAGACAAACTTAGCTTCACCGCCGATTAAATTAAACTATATAGGACAACTCCAAACTTAATCATGCACCCACTTACCGACCGAAATCCTTGCGTAAACTACGGAGCAAAGGTTGCATCATCAATACTAGGAATTGAAATTTAGATTGCAATCAAAAGATGAATGGCTGATGGAAGTCGGTCAATTTAGAACAACATCTTGAGGTAGACTCTGACGATTCACATCAAAAAATCAACAGTTAAAGCCAAATTTGCATGGTAACCTCGACATGATCAACTAGATTTCACAAAATGAAAACTCAAAAGCAGTTACTTCCAGAGCAAGTTTTGCTTTCAACGAAGGCATGCTCTAGGAGGCAAATGTTATCCGAGTTTTTAAACCAGCAGAATCTAAAGGAAATCAAAAGGCAAGCATTCATATGGTTCGACCAATAGTCTAATGCAAAATGTGCGGATCGACGTCAAAACAAGGCGGATGTTACGAAATTAAATGGGGAACATCAACATGAGATGATAAACGCGATCAAAAAGGCAAAGCTAGAAATCCACTAAGTACATGGATCTCTAGCGATCCATGCACTATGGATCGTTAGCAATCCATACCTTTTCGCTAGATCACTATAAAATCCAAATACCAAAGTCCAAAGAAAAGCTAAGTGTATGGATCGCCAGCAATCCATACACCATGAATCGCCAGCAATCCACACATCTAGCGATCCAAACATTACCACAAGGTCGCCGCGCCCTATGGAAAACAAAACATAGAGTGAGACTAAGGAATTAGCTCGCATTCGAGCCAAATACTATAGATCGCTAGTAGTCCATAGACCATGGATCGTTGTCGATCCATGCTTTTAGCTCGGGTCGTAAGGCAAGTTTCAATGTTCCTACTCAAGTTCATCTGTAAGCAGTTTACGAATAGGCCTGGTCTAGAAGCTCTCCGATCTCTATAAATACAATCCTATCTGCAACACAAACAAGATCCACTGGGCTGGTTGCAAAAACTCTGTTTCAAGCTTTCTTCACTCTTTACCTCCCTCACAACAACCTTCAAAGGAGTTCACGATGATACTCCAATGGATTCTAACTTAGGAGATTCTATCTAGCTAAGGATAATCAAGAGCTTTGTAATCAAATACATTTTGTAACAACAATCAGTCTATAATAAAAACTACAAAGTGGACGTAGACTTCAGTAACAGCCGAACCACTATAAAAATCTTCTTGTCTTCTTTCTCTTACCGCTTGTATCTATATCTATTATCTATATTACTTCTCTGTGAGAATAGGGCTGGTGCTTTCATGCTCAAACCAGGGTATTGATCCATTTTTTGGGCTAATAGGTATTTAATCTAGGATTTCGATAACTTTGGAGAACTTGAAAAACACCATTCTTTGGGCCATATAGGTATATGTTCCTATCTCATCACCATTCAATCCCACATTATCCATATACATACATATATACGTTTTCCTTTTCCAATTTTTTTCTTTTTTTGAAAGGAGTTTCAAATGGATCGGTATCGATCCATATAGATTGGTACCGATCTTTTTAGCATGTTTCAATTTAAGCAGTACTCAATGAATTTTTTATTTTCAATTCACTTTCACAGCCTTTGCCAACGTTTCTTTTACAAGCTCCTATAACTTCCTTTCCCCATGACATCACTGCTCTTGCAACCATTTTCAAGCTCTAAAGCCCATCAATTACCAGCCAACTTTAAGCCCTGATTCGTCCGATCTAACATGGACAATCTATTACAGTATTAATTCAAACTCCATCAATACTTTAGCTCTTTCCCTCATTTCAGATCCAAATACGCAGCTAGTTTGCCATCGCCATGCTCCATCGTATCGCTGCATCATCACCACCACTGTAGACTCCAACCACACACTGTCGATCCAATAATGGTTTCTTCATCACTATCACCATGAATATTTCATGTCCAAGGCTAGTCACCCATGACACTCAAGGTAGAAGTGGTGAAGTCTAAGAAATAAAATCGCCCATGCCAAGCGATTCTTTGGTCAAATTTGGAAATTGTTTGAAGTCAAGGAGTTTGATTTCAATACTCAAGAAAATCACACAAACACACTCCTACGCATAGCAGATTCAAGGGTTGATGCATCTTAGGACATTTATTGGATCGACACTCAAACTTCATATAATATCCATGCAATTCTATAAAGAGAGGCATCAAGTTGCTTTGGATAGCGGTTTCCTTATCATAGTATTTACAGTAACGTGTAATATCCAAAACATAGTTGCATCGCGTGTTGAAGCTCGTTTACTAGCACGAATGGGCTATCTACATAGAATGCATTCATTCATTGTGCCAAGGACACAAGTTACGCATCATATGGTATGAACAGATCACTAATCCGGTCGTTGTGAAGATCCTGATTGGTCAAAACACGTCAACTTCCATTGGGTTCTCTATATTGGCTACATGAGATTTAACTAAAGCACACACATTGAATTCAAATTATATCTGACCATGCTCATGTATCAAGCTTTTAATAAATTATGGATTGTAGACACTCCCAACGAATCTTCACCTTGGGTGTAGGTCCCTCTACCTCTGGGTTCACTCTTTCGATGATAGGTTCATCTTCTACCACGATGTCTACGTCAACACAAATCTCTTCCAATTGTCCCCTCTGCCACTAAGGAAGAGCTTCACATTAGTGTTTCTTTTGATGCTGACTTAGAAGACATAATAATCCTTGATGATTCTCTAGATTCTCTGGGCTCAATCCTAATTGTCATGGATGTTAGAAGGATCTATGATCATCATGGAATACCTATATAAGAAACCTTGACACCAAAGCCTTATTAAAGGGGACACAACCCTTTGGAAGGTTACATACTGTACGATCTCTACATGTCTCTCTCTAGAGGCATTCCACCATTTAATCACTTCATTCGAATAATTCCTCAATTCATGAAGTTCGTCCTTGCCTAGCTTCACCCGAGAAGGTATGCTGCATGAAACTATATGTACACGATTTTTACTTTGGCAATTGGGCATGGTGCCTACACTTGAAGAATTTAGATACTTTTACAGCTTCAAGAAGAGAAGCGACCATTCATCCCTACTGTAATGCCCCGTAAAAATTAGTAAGAAAATAATTAATTATTAAAAAGATTAAAAGTGGAAATTTTGTAAATATCATAATTTGGGTATGAAAGTCAGACTATCGCATTTGTGCAGATTTTCTGATCAACTTTTATATATAAAGTTTTGTAATTTGAGCTCAAACAAAAAAGTAATTAACGTTTGAAGTTTTTTGAATTTAAAATAATTCAAACTGGATTTAAATTTAAAATTTAAAATTTAAAAATACGTTAACATTGATTAGAAATCTTAGAGTTTAAGTAAACATTAAAATAAACATTAACGTTAATAAGAATTAATTAAAATTAAACGCAACAATAAATTCATTCCAAATATAGGCAACTAGTCGACCGCCCAGGGTGGAGCGGTCGACTGGTGAATAGAGTGGAGGCTAGGGTTTCATGAGGCACCAATGGAATAGACTTTATTATTTTAAACTGACTTAAATCCAATGATTCTGGTACATTCTAACTACTATAAATAGGAGACTAGCCACCTTACTTTATTCACAAATTATTTGAAACGCTAACAGAACTTTGTCAGTCTTCGTCTTCTCTACGATTCAAAATCACTTAGTATTTGCAGATAAGATGTTTTAGATATTTAAATATTAAATTTCTAATTCTATTCTTTCTTAATCCATGATTTGAATCTAATTTATGTACAATCCAATTGTTGTATATTCCAAAAAGAAGAGATCTGAAAAAGAAATTAGGAGCGAGCGTGAATCAAATCCAAAAAGGAAGCAGGAAAATTCTCGATGAGTGGAAATATTAGTTTTTCTCATTTTATTATTTGTATAGTAGAAGTTTGGACAATAAAATACTAAAACTAAAACTCCAAAATTCCTCCAAACGAAATAGAAATTCTTATATTATTTGAATCTTAATTATTTCATATTAAATTAGTAGAATTTGTTTTGTTATTGCAATTTGAATATTTCATATTATATTCCACTTTCAACTCTTTCCTAATGATGCGTTAATGGGTTCTAAAAAGAAAGTAAGTGAAGAAATGGTGTATAAAGTACGAATTGCCTTATTCGTAGTTTGCACTACCTATTTCCATAATTTAGACAAAAAGGAATCCTTTTTTTCATTTCAGGTTCGTATATGGAAAATTTGAATTGAATTTAAAAGTTTAAATTGCAAACTTTATTTCCTTGAAATAGAGGCGTTGGTTCTACTATATTGATATCGAATAATTTTGGTTATGCTTATACTTTATTCATGCAAGTCTATTCTATTGGCTAAGGATATTTTATATTTTTGAAGATACGTGTAGAGTATGACTTGTACATGGAAACTTTGAAATTTAATGATTAGTATAGGACACAAAACCTTTGCATGCTTAGGAATATTTAGTTAGCCTAATTTGCGTACTTCTATGCATGTATTAGCATATAAGTATATTAATATCTTACAATTAATAACCTATTAATTGTGCAGTGTAATTAGGTTATTAATTAACATTAAATCCCTTAGGAAGGAAGTTAAGGATAATCATGGAAATTAGTCCATAATTAAAGGCGGAATAAAGGTTTCTCCTTATATGGCCTTAGTATGTAAATGCGGGTGAGGTATATATGGTAGTATGTTAGGGGAGTGGAATTATGACTAAGCTATAGGGACGTGAGGTCAGTCAAAAGCATGCGGAAGTATGCCCAGCTAATTTGGCTATCAACAGTGTGACTTTCAGAATGATGTGAGACATCGCCTATAATAAGTAACCAAGGTGGACGCGAGGTTATTCCTATTTATGTAGGTAATTCTGTCCAGCTAATCTGGCTACCAGCGCTTGTGAACAATTGGACAAATGTGAGACGTTGCAGTTTAAGTTACGAGTCATAATACGTAGGACCTGCTTCTGGGTCGGGGGTATTAAGTGGCTGTTGTAGGATCCGCCCCTTTCCCCGTAAGAGGTAGTAAATAGTCGAGATTATCATTTAGGTGCATAGTAGGGATCTCGAAGGTTTTCGCTTTGGAGTTGAGGTATTACATGCTATTGTAGGGTCCGCCTCTTCCTATATAGAAGTATGTGGCCTGATGTGATTCCATATGATGTCAGATAGGGAGTACCAAAGAGGGGTCCGTCTTGGGTTTAGTATTAGATGATAAGGACCTGCCTAGGATATAGATATCAAATTGTCAGAGTCTGCGTAATTCCTACTAGAAAGTATTAAGTGACTTAGGTACTTTCTCTCACATTATTAGAACACGACTGAGGGTAGATGTGTAGGACTGAAAAGGGGCCTTTGGTCCACATATGAAGGTAAGTTATAGAGTTAGAATGGAAGAGTGTAAGTTATAGAGTTGGACTTGGATAGATTTTGGGCTTACAATTGGATGTGTCTTATGTTGGATATAGTATAAAATGCATAAGTCATATTACTTATCTACACGAAACTGCCCATATGGTATTGTAGTAAGACTTGAGATTTTCATTCACCAGACATAGTTGTTCGGACCCCCCATCCTCACTAAAATATACTGGTTAGGTGAGATGTAGATTGAGAGGTTAAATGCAAAGGCGAGAACTGAGGACTGGTGGGAGTAATCATTTATTTATGTTTTGATATATTTTGATGTTCCCATTTAAGACAAGATGTTATTATTTTATGATATTATATTTCAGATATTGGGAAGTTATGTTAAGTTTTCGAGATTTGAATATTTATAAAATAGACGCTATTTCTAGTATTATATTTTATCCTTTCCACTATGAGATTCTGATAGCATAGATATATAGCCCTATATATTGTTCATTAATCAATTTTACTAACCAATAGCCGACTTTGGAATGGACATAAGGTTCGGTGGGCTTTTATTGGGCCGAATATTAAGCCCTCTTCGAGGTGGTTGGTGCATTTGGTATCTAAGCTTAGGTTACCTGATCAACAGGGATGGGTATACATAAGAGTGCGTACTTGTTGTTTTTGAAAATATTTTTCAAAACCCTGCTGTATATATATGTATGTATATACACACTTATTTGAACATATGTGAACACATTAGGAAAATCTTCTATTTCAACAAATAATACTACCTTAGGATATTATAGCTAAAAAGTTTAAACCTACAAATAGTTGATTATGGATGAAATCATTCCTCTGAGATTGGGAACCCCTCCACCCAAGAGATACCCACTATCTAAGGGATGGCAAAATGATTCAAGTAACACCTAAGGCTTGTAGGGAAAGTTCCCATTCCTCGTCATGCTACACCAAAGGCACATGCGCTATGAACTTCCCCAAGATGTGCAAAGATTTCCAGATTATGGGAGGAAGGGTGTATATGGGGCTAAAATACTCTATGGAGACTAAGGCGGGGATAATGATTGTGAGCGCATATTCCAAGAGCTTGGATGGGATGACCAGATCAAGAGGATGGATAGTTAGTTGACATTTAAAATGGGAAAGAATTGGATTGGTGGACTATGGTGGTTGAAGAGAATGATGAGGAAGGAATCACTTAGGCTGAATTTAGGACTCATTTTGAGTCTCAATTCATGTCCAAATTAGAAGTAAATTTGCGGTTGGATAAGTATATACAATTGAGGCAAGAAGACTCCATATTGAAGAAGTATTCAATAAATTCACGAAATTGGCTAAGTTTGGATTGAGTCTGATTGACACCCCCATGAAGAAGGCTAGAAAGTTTGACAGGAGCTAAAGTTCTCCACTCAACGAGCTACTTTTAACACAAGTTCTCACGGGCACCACTTATGAGATGATAGTTGAGATGACTTTACTCCAAACTATTGGCTTGGAAGAGAAGGGGAAGAAGAAAGAGAGAGAAAATGTTGGACAACCACAAAACCAAGGTGGAGCTAAGAAGTTAGGATTTTGGGCAAATAAAAAGGCCAATGGAAAAAATAATGAAAGAAGGTGTGACATGTTGTTTAGGTGCAAGAAGAAAGATCACTTTGCTAAGGACTGCAAGGTGAGCTTGATAGGGGAGGAGTTCAAAGGAAGATGCTACCAATGCCACGAGAAGGGATACTACAAGGATAAGTATCCAAAGCAAGCAAGGGAGGGACAGAGTAGGAAAGTTTATGCCATAGAGGCTATACCTAATTTGAGTAAACCTCCTCCTAGAGATCAAGGAAAATCTACAATGGAAGGTACATATATTATTTTTGGGAATACTATTCGTACCTTATTTAACTCGAAAGCATTTATTCATTCATAGCTAGAAATGTAGCTAACTCCTTGAGTCCAGAAATATAAGTCGTCACTGACCCAATGGTTGTGTCTAATCTTATTGGAGCGTTGACATTCCTTTTTTCAATTTGTAAAGACCTAGTTGTGGATATACATAACGTCGATTTTACATGTAACATGTATGTTCTAGGTTTTAAGGGTGGACTTACCGCAGGGATGAATTGGCTATCTTACTACGAGACTATCTTAGATTGTGATAAGAGGATTGTATGGTTAAGGAGTTGTAAAAGGCGAGATATATCTTCTCATTGTATGCTCCAAAATTCAATCGAGCTAAGGTATTTGTATTCTCCTAGCCTATCACAAGATGATCTCTCATCTGTGTCTGTAGTTTGAGAATTTTCTAACATTTTTGAAGAAGTCTTTGGTCTCCCGCCCTAAGGGAGATTTAATTTAGGATCTATTTGTAGAAGGACGCTAGACCTATCGCTCTGCCATTAGGGCACATGACCCTCAAAGAAAGGCAAGAGTTGGATAAGCAAATTTTGGAGCTACTGCAAAAGGGATTCATTCACCAAAGTACTTCTAAATAAGGAGCACATATTGTCCTTACAAATAAGGAAGATAGTTCTTTAAGGCCACGCATTGACTATAGAGAAGTTAATAAGTTAACCAAGAGGAATATATATTATTTACCTAGGATTGATGATTTGTTTCACCAGCTTGTTAGAGTCAAAATCATTTTTCAATTGGACTTAGCCATGAGATTCCATCAATTGAGGAAAGATGAGAATAACAAGCAAAAGACCGCTTTTCACACTCTGGATGGACTGTATGAATAAGAAATAATGCCTTTTAAGTTGACAAATGCCCTCAAATATTTTGTAGATTTGATGAGAGTCTTTAGGGGACGGTTAAATAAGTTCGCCATAGTATTTGTAGATGATATTCTAATATTCTCTAAAAGTGAAGGAGAGCATGAAAATTAATTATGGGAGGTGCTAGGGACATTGATAAGGCACAGACTTAAAGCCAAATTCTCAAAGTTCCACTTTTGTAAAAAGGATGTGATAATCATATTGTTTCCAAAAATGGATTATCCATAGACCCTGCGAAGGTGGAAGCTATTCAAGACTGGAAGATTCAGAACGCCACGGAGGTAAGGAGTTTTCTTTGGTTGGTGGGTTGCTATAGGAAATTCATCTAGGAATTTGCAGTCCTACTGACTTTCTTAACCAAGAAAAATCTAGTTTTTTGCTTGGGATAAGAAATGCACCGAAGCATTTGAGAAGCTGAAAGAGTTGTTGACTAGTGCGCTGGTACTCACCATTCCAGACGGGATAATGCCTTTCAAGCTTACATTGACGCATGTGGTTTGAGATTTGGAGTTGTTCTTATGCAAGACGGTACAGTGAAATCTTATGCAAGTAGATAATTGAAGGACCATGAGAAGGGGTACCCAATCCCATGACTTGGAGTTAGCGGCTATCATCTTTACTTTCAAGATGTGAAGGCACTTTCTTTTTGGAGAGAGATTTGAGTTGTTCACTGGCTACAAATCCCTTAAATACCTATCCTCTTAAAAATATTAGAATCTTATGTAGCAGAGGTGGATGGAGTTTATATCATCATATGACTTTGAGATGCAGTATACACCCGAAAAGGGAATGTTGTCACGATGCCCTAGCTGGAGGCATCTACTCTTAATGTTATTTATAAGTAGAGGAAGTTGGAGTTCCTCTCAAAATTCAATTTTCAACTACCAGCAGAACCAACTCTAGGTTATTTGGCAACAACAGAGGTTAGGCCAGCAATGATGGACCGCATTGGGAAAGGGCAGAGGTAAGATGCGATGATAGTAGAAATTTTGGACAAGCTATGTAGAGGAGAGCATTTTCCCTATGTCATAGGTATGTAGTTGACAAAATGAGAAGAGATGGACGTCTATGTTTCCCTAGAGTGGAGGATGTTTTAAAAGAAGTTTTGGCCGAGTGTCACCATTCTCAGATTCTATTCACCTCAAAGGAGATAAGATGTATAAAGACATGAAGCGAATTTTCTATTGGCCAGGGATGAAGAAGGGGGTCGTGGAATTTGTTCTATGTTCTTGACTTGCTAAAGGATAAAGGAGGAACAACGAAACCCGGAGAACTCTTGTTACAATTAGAGGTACCGACTAGGAAGTGGGAATATATATATCGATGGACTTTTTAGATAGGTTGCATAGAGGTCAAAGAGGCAATGAAGCTATTTAGGTTATAGTTGATATACTTACTAAAAGTGCCTGCTTTACTCTCATTAGGAGTAATAGGATTGCAGCATCTCTAGTGCTAATTTATATCAAGGAAGCAGTATGACTACATGGATTTTCCAGTTAGCATTATAAATGATAGGGACCCCTTGTTCACTATCGAATCCTGAAGGAGTTTGCAATCAGCTTTAGGAACGATGTTGAATCTTAGCACCACTTCCCACCTATAGATAGATGGATAGACGTAAAGGGTGAATATGATTTTGGAAGATTTGTTGAGAGCTTGCATTATGCATTTTAGAGGACATTGGAAACAACACTTACCCTTATTAAAATTCACATACAATAATAGTTGCCAAGCAATGATTGGCATGGAACTCTTCGAAGCGCTTTACTGGAGGCCATGCAAATCATTAATTATTGGTGGAAAACCATCGACAAAATTCTACTTGGACCTCGTTAGACCTTGGAAAAGAAAAAGATGATTATGCAGTGAATGAAGGCCACACAAGATCATCAAAAGTCCTATGCCAATAAGGGAAGGAACGAATTGGAGTTTAAGGTAGGAGATATGGTGTTCGTTAAGGTTTCCCCTTTTACGAAAATGGTAAGATTTGGTACGATGGGGAAGTTGGCATTAAGGTTCATTGAGCCTTTCCAAATTTTGAAAAGAATAGGGAAACTTGCATATCGAGTGGAGCTGCCGAATAGGTTAGCAGGAGTCCATGACATTTTTCATGTTTCATACTTAAGGAAATACCTTCACGACACCTCCACTATAGTAGAGCGTGATCAGTTAGCAGGTATAAAGACGGAGCCAATAGCATCCCAAGCCATCGTACGCATAGTGGATCACGGAACTGGGAGGTTCTACAACAAAGAAATTAAGCCAATCCAAGTATAATGGGGACAAAATCCGGCGGAAACCGTATGGGAAACTGAAGAGAAGATGAAGACTTCTAATCCTCAGCTTTTCTTCAGTAAATTTTCTCTCTTCAAAAATTTAGGTTTTTGGTTACATCGTGGTTGCTAAATTGGATGGTAGGGGATGGTTGTCACACTTTTTTCACTATTATTTTTGCACTCATGTAAAAGTTTATGCATATTTAGGATGCTCGCATACATGCCTATATGTCACGATCTTACATTCACACTAGGATTGAGCTCACCTATAGCATGTTGCATACATAATCGCATTGCATTTTTGGTTGAGTTAATGGTTATGTAGATATCTTGGTTGTATAATGCAGATATTAAGTGCGTGTTACATATCTGTCTCTTAAGGATTTCGAGAACGAAATTTTTTAGGGGAAAAACGTAATATTCCATAAAAATTAATAAGAAATTAACTAATCAATAATAAGGTTAAAAATAAAAATTTTGTGAATGTTTGGAATTTTGTCATGAAAGTTACACCATTACATTCGTGGCAATTGATCAACTTTCATATATAAATGTTTGTAATCAGAGCTCAAACGGAAAAGTTATTGACATTTGCGGTTTTTGAAATTAAAATAATTTGAAATTTGAAAATATATTAACATTGATTATAAATTCTGAAGTTTAAATGAGTGTTAAAAGAAATTTTAATGTTAATTAAAATGATTAAGGAATTAAATAAAATTAAACACAATAGTAAATTCACCCCAAATATAAGCAATCGATCAACCTCCTAGGGAGCAGCGTTCGATAGGAGAATGGAGTGGCGGTTAGTTTAATGAGGCGCTAACGGCCTGGATTTTATAATTTTAAACTGACTTAAATCCAATGGTTCTTATGCATTCTAACCACTATAAATAGGAGGCTAGATACCTCGCATTTTTTACAAATTATTTCGAACACTAATGGAACTTTATAAGTCTTCTTCTTCTCTACGGTTCAAAATCACTTAGGATTTCCAAGTAAGGGATTTTAGATATTTAAATATTCAATTTTTAATTCTATTCTTTCATAATTCCTGATTTTGAATCTAATTTATATATCATCCAGTTGTTTTATATTCCAAAAAGAAGAGATCTAGAAGAAAAATTAAGTGCGGGCGTGAATCAAATCCAAAAAAGGAGCAAGAAAATTCTCTACGAATGAAAATCTTAGTTTTCCTCATTTTAGTATTTATATAGTAGAAGTTTGGATTTGTTTTAAACCTTGGCGAATTTTTTCATGAAAAGCCTAAAACTAAAACTCTAAAATTCCCCCAAATGAAATGTTAATTCTTATGTTATTGGAATCTCAATTATTTTATATTAAAATAGTAGAATTTATTTTGTTACATATTCTATTCCACTTTTAACTCTTTTCCAATGATGTGTTATAGGGTTCCAAATAGAAAAATATGTCAGGAAATTGTGTGTAAAGAACGAATTCCCCTGTTCTTAGTTTCCATTGCCTATATCTATAATTTAGACAAAAGGAATCCCTTTTCATTTTAAGTTCGTATATGGATAAGTTGAAGAGAATGTAAAAGATTTAAATTTCAAACTTTGTTTCCTTGAGATAAAGACGTTGGTCTTACTATATTAACATATATAATAAGTTTGGTTACGATTCTATTTTATTTATGCAATTCTATTTCGTTGGCCAAGGATATTACCTATTTTGGAAGATATTATGTAGAGTTAGACTTGTATATGGAAGCTTTTCCTTTTAACGACTAGTATAGGATGTAAAATCTTCGCACGCTTAGGAATATCTAGTTAGCACATGTGTCTACACACACGCGCGTATTAGTGTATAAGTGTATTAATAGCGTATAATTAATTACGTATTTATTACTTAGTATAATTTGGTTATTAATTAGCATTTAGTATAATTTGGTTATTAATTAGCATTCAACCCTTTAGGAAGGAAGTTGAGGATAACTATGGAAATTAGTCCATAATTGAAGGCGAAACACGGGGTTCTCCTTATACGGCTTTAGTCTATAAATGCAGGTAAGATATATATGGTGGTAAGTTAGGGGAGTGGAAGTACGACTAAGTTACAGGGATGCAAGATCAGTTAAAAGCACGCAAAAGTCTGCCCAGTTAATCTGGCTACCAATAGTGTGACTTTGGGAATGATGTGAGACGTTACCTATAATAAGTGCCCATAGTGGCGCAGACTTAGTCTTAATTCTTTAGGATAAGTCTGTCCAGCTAATCTAGGTACCAGCGCCGACGAATTGTCAGACTAATGTGAGATGTCATAGTTTGGGTTACGGGTCATAATACATAGGACATGCTTATGGGTAGGGGGTATTAAGTGGCTGTTGTTGGTCCTTCCCACTAAAGAAGTAGTAAGTGGTCGAGATTATCATTTAGAGGTGGTAGTGAGAATCTCAAGGGGACAGGTCCACTCTGGATAGAGGTATTAAATGTCTATTCTAGGGTCCATCTCTTTCTATAAAAAATTATTAACTGGCCTGATGAGATTTCATCTGATGTCAATTACGGTGTTCCAAAGAGAGGTCTGCCTTGGGTTAATGATGGGGACTTGCCTAGGATATAAATACTAAATGGTCAAAGTCATTAAAAAGGTATAAGTTGCTTGAGTACTTTCTCTCACATTGTCAGGACATCATTGACGATAGTTTCATGGGACTAGAAAAGGGATTTTGGCTTATAGTTGAAGGTAAGTTATAAAGCTAGAATGGAAGAATGTAAGTTGTAGAGTTGGACCGAGATAGCTTTCAGACTTAGAATTGGAGGTACCTTATGTAGGATATATTATAGAATGCATAGGACATATTATTTATCTAAATGATACCGCCCAAATACTATTATGGTAAGAATTAAGATTTTCGTTCACTAAACATTGTTGCTCTGAGCTCTCCTTATTACAAAACACAGGTTAGGTGAAGTGAGCGCATTGAAATACTAAAGGCAGAGATGAGGACTTGTGGCAAGTATCTATCTATTTATATATTTGATATATTTTGATGTACCTATTTCAGACATGGTGTCGTTATTCTGAGACATTGTATTTCACTTATTAGGATGTTATGTTATATTTTTGAGATTTGAATTTTTATAAAATAAGTACTATTACTAATATTATATTATATTTTATTTTATCCTTTCCGCTGTTAGATTCTGATAGCATAGATAGATGGCTATGTATATTGTTCATTGTATCAATTTTACCAACCAACAGCCAGCTTTGAAATAGGCCTTGGTTAAATGGGATTTTATTAGACCTAAAATTAAGCCCGTTTCAAAGTGGATTGTTACAACTACCTCCTTGGAATCCTCCAAAGGATTTTAAGTTGGCGTTGGTCTATATAATAAGCTCAACCAATATAAAGATGAATACTTTTTATTCGCTGCCCAGAGGGATTTGCTTAGAAGTGGTTGTCAAGATGTAAGTTCCATTTTTTACTTTCTCACTTACTAAAGTCTACTTCACCCCATCCATTGATTTTATTTCTCTTCGAATCTAATAGAGAATTACAAATGCTTACTTAGCTCAAACACTCCAATTATTGAAGAGTATCTCGGTCGATGAATGCAGAATGGAACTTCTCTTAAACAATTCTCAAATGCACCACTTCTAATGGCTATACAATGGTCAAAGTCTCAGCCTTGTTCCCTTTACATGAATAGCTATGCGGGCGACTCCCGAAGTTAACATCGATCCTCCATCTCGAGCCTTTCTTGAAGTTAACATCGATCCTCCATCCCACTCGACAAGATGCTCCATATGCAACTTGGGACATCCCAATTTAAAAGAAAGATGATAAAGATGAAAGTGAAGATGAGGGCAAGGATGAAGATGAAGACATCAATAACACATATGAGTCGACCGAGGAGAAACGAGGAGACACGAGAACTTCATCGCCAGCTCCTCGACCCAGCGAAATAAGGATTTGATCTTCTGAACCAATCCTCGAGCCACACCAGACTTCTCCTAAAGGGGGAAATATACCATCGGGCTCATATGATGTCTTTGGCTCGCTTGGAGATCTTGGTAGCATTCCATATTTCATTTTGGAATATGACATCAGAAACTTTAGTCTCCCAAGCATTTCCTTACCACTCCAAACCACGGCCAATGTGCACCATACCTCTTGGAGGAAGCAACTCCGATAAATCAATCCTATGAACATGGTTTGTATAATCAATAGGGCACATCAACACCTTGCACGACATTAGTATCACCACACGCTCACGTTCCATGTGTCGTCATCCATTTCTCAATTACCAACTTGATTTCATTCCTTTCCAGGTGCGACGGGATGCTCTAGCCTTTTCAAGGATCTTGACAATATGTCAACTAGAAACCTTGGCCAAAACCCTCATGTTGTTCACTCTATAGGCATAACTAAACATGAGAGTGATATTTTGAATGACTTTAGAGGAAAAGAAAGAAATACGAGATGAATAGGAGAAATAATAACTTACGAAATGCGATCGGGAGTCATGTGACCGCTTTGGGTCAATTAGGAGATCATATGCCTCCCCCGTAGTTGTTTCTCACTTCCTCGATCTTAGAACTGATACTTTTAAAGGCCCAACAATCCTCGTACGGCCTCTAGAGTTCCTACATCTTCCATGTTAGTACCACCTCCACACCAAGAAAGTCTAAACATAGTTCTAAACCTACAAGCTCCCTGACTTACAAACCCATTTGAAATAGGTCTGACAAAATGCATGTTCTTGCGACTCCCTCAAGCATGTCACAACTGCCTTGGCCTTGGTAATGAGCCTTAATCTTACCGAAATGCAAGTATCCCTCCATTACTTCGCTTCACCAAAGTCAAGTTTGATTATCTTCTAAAGAACGTTCTATGAGAGATTGCCAATGATATAGAAGTAGTCATCCATAATGTATTTGAATGGTACTATAACTAGAAAAAGCTCGCTCATGCCATGTCTGATACGAACAAAGCTAATTAGTTGATTATTGAGTAGCATGTGATTGGAAAAAAGGAACACTGGAGATTTCTGAGCTCTACACTCGATAAATAGGTCAATTGAAAACGCCGTTAGAGGACTCCGAAAGAAAGTGCCAAGATGAGCAGAAAACATTTGAGGTCAAATATAAGATGCAAGATGAGCAGAAAACGTTTGAGGCCAAATATGAGTTGCAAGATGAACAACTTAAAAATGCCTACCATAAGACTGGTGAACTAGCTAAAGAGAAGGCGGCTCTGCAGACCACCATCGATACCTAAGCCCGTGATTACAAACCTGAGGGCCAAGGTGGAAAAAGAGAAGAAAGAAAAGAATGATGCTCTCATACTAGTAGAAGAGCATACGTTAAAGTCCGTGATGCTAACAAGGAAAAGAAAATTCTAAACACCTGAGCCATCGAGGTCGAGAAAAGAGAGGATGAACTTCATGAGAAAATCGATGCTACTTTGGTAAGATTCTATGCGAAAGTACTAAAATATAGGAACCTCGTGTGGCTCGATGACAAATATCCCAAAGTGTTGGCCTTGTTGGGATGAGATTCTTAGCCAAGAGAGAAAGTATATTTGCAATGTCAATGAAGAAGAAATCAAAGCTGACCTTCTTGATGAGGAAAACTTAGAGGCCCTTGCGGAGGGTCAGGGTTGAGCGAGTACTTGATGCTTTAACTTTCATCCAGGTGCCAGTTGGATGGAAATCGTTACTTCCACGATGGCTGACTGTAAGGCCCTTGTAACTCCTACAACTGGGCCATCCATATCCATCTCACCGTTGCTATATTAGAAATGACTATTACAACCACTACGTCAACCTCAGCTTCCAAGGCATACAGCTCTGAGGATCCCAGCCTCATGCCACCAGCGATCCTTCCTAAACTTCCTCCTTTATCACCTGTTCCAAAGGAAGGGCGGATGGAGATTCCTTTCCAAACTCCAACGTTGCCTCCCTGAAGATATATCACTGACCTCTCTTATATTTTAGAAAATTCAAATGTCTTATGGAGATGTCTCTACCGTTGTTTCTTTTTATTATTAACTTCTAGGACTATCGCTCTTTTTTGGGTGTGATCATTGCCTCAGGTTCTGAAGCCTCCATAATTCAGTCTATCATTGTTTCTACATCAGTCCCCATTATCGGGTCCTTTCTTGGGCCCGATGTAGAAAAAATTACTGCTTTAAATGAGGAAGGCATTTTGGTAGATGATAAGGACGTGGTTGTCACAAATGTCAATGGGGCTGAAGCTGGACCATCTATGGAAGAGAAGGATGCCATCTGCCGATATAAGTTGAAAAGTATTAGAAAGGATCTAGGCTTGGAGGATGTTGCCCCTCCACTCTCTATATCCTTATATATTCCTTTTTTTCTAATTTCAATTCTCACCTCCTTTTCTACCAGGGTTTTGATTAAAGTCCCCAAGCCCTAGACAGAGTCAAAGAGCGATTACAACTGGGATAAGGACCCCGATGGTCAACTCGCTTCCTTTAAAGAAGCCGATAGTATGAAAATGAAAACTACATCACTGGAAAGGACATGAAGAAGCTATAGAGGGGAAGCGACGACGTGGATATCTCTTTTTATCCTTTTAATCTTTGAGTTTTATGTACATAAGCCATTAATGTGCGGGTTCGACCCCTGCATTTTGTATTTGAAAAAAGTGAAAGTAATCAAAGTTGTTTTCATTTCAACTATGTGTTGTTTACTTTACTGCACTTTTCATTTTCTGCTTGTGTACTTTCCTACACTTATAATGTTCAACTGTCTATAATTTGATTACTTGCCTGTTATGGATGCATGCTAGGGCCAGCCAATACAGGGAGAAAATGAAGGGATTGATTGATTGAAATTAAATGAGGGGAATAACAAAATTTTATCTAGTTAAAAACAAATCTCCTTATGTCACTTTATTTTTATAGAAAATCCTTCATTCTCCTCTCCAAAGTAACAACCATCGTCCTCTTCTCTTGAAAATACCAACAACAATTTCAAATCAAACATCAAAGTAAATTTAAATAAATGTGATTCATGCTTCTCTTGCAAGGTGAAGTGCAGAGTTGCTTGAAATTTAAAGAGGAAGCCATAAATCAAGCTACGATAGAGGGCAAGATTTTTGAGTAAGTTTTTCTTATTTATAATTTATTAATGATGTTTAACTAATGATTTTTCACATATATGTATATTATTTCCGCTTATTAAGACCATTTTAAAATTCTTTTATGGATTGTGACTAAACATGAATTCATTTCTGTGCGGTTTTCTATGAATATTGGTGATTTAGTTGGATCTGAATTAGTTACTTATTGTGAAATTGATTTGTTAGAAAAATTTCATCCATTATTATAATTTTTTTATTTAACCAAATAATTCATATTTTACTTCATTTGAGATCCGAAACATATTTTTTGGTTGTCGAATCTCAAACTTGTGCTATTGTAAATCCGTTTTGTTTCGATAAACTGCTGTTATTGTTATAATTTATGTTAAATCCTACCGTTTTGATTTTTGATGAGACAACTATATATCTGTATAGATTGTACAAGTTGATGATTATAGGATATTCCAACATTAAGGATTGAGGAAAAATGACAAGGCGAAGTGCTCCAGCAATGAAGATTAATTGTCAAGGGTCGTTGTATTTGAAAGTCTATAAAACTTATACAATATCCTTTGATGATGCATACACAAGTATCCATTAACAGATTTTTAAATAATTTTCAAGCTCAAAATTTTCAAAAATATTTTTTCTTGGATTTTTCCAGAAGTCGGTGTCTGACTATAAGAATCAGACGTCTGAATATATCAAAGAAGCCTAGTAAAATATAAGACCTCCGAATCAAATTTCCAAACGTCTAAGAAATAAATAGCCTAGTTTCTTAAACCATTAATGCATCTGGTTGGTTTGACCTGACGTTTAACTAAGGCATTAGACATCTGATCAAACCGACCAGACGTTTGAATCAAGGCCAAATTTAACTATGTTCATTCCTGTTTCGGACCAGATGTCTAAGGTACATAAACCAGATGTGGTCTAATTTTAAAATATTTTTATAAATTTATCAAACATCTGATTAAATAGACCAAATGCCTGAATCAAGCTAAAAATGAATATGTTCTTTTGTGGAACATATTCAAAAGTCTGAGGCATATAACCAGACGTCGGACACTATTTTACATTACTTTTTAGTATACAGGTAAAACATATAAATGAGAAAGTTAAACATTTGTAAACCTAAAATGACTATATTTTAAAATAAACATCTACTTACTGAAAGGGTATATCTTTTGTTAAAAGATACGATTCTTCGAATGGTTATAAATTTTCTGAAAATCTTTTCTAATATTATAAATAGATCAGATTCATTCTTTTCATTTTAACTCTTGCTCTCTAATCTCTAAATCTCTAATATTCTTTGTGAAATCAAAAGCATTAAAAACTATTACCTACTACCAAAATTCTAAACATTTAATTCACAATCATCAAGGATATTATAGGAAGGGTGTACTCAAACTTGACTTATCCGTGTTGTTAAGAACACTTTGATGCCAATAAGCAATGCTTTTGCTTTAGAGTTGTGGAAAATCCTGTTCGTTTGCCTAGACAAATTGTAAACTTATTCCTTCTGGTGAGGTGAGGATTATTGGATGGTATAATTCCTAAGAAGAGCTTAGGGACTAGACGTAGGACAGAAGGTCTGAGCCAATATAAAAATTCTAATATGATCGTATCTTTACTTATTTATTTATACGCATATTTAAATTAGTTATCTTGAATTATATATATTCATATTACTTAAGATCCAATAGAATTTTATTTGGTATCAGAGTAAGCATTCATTAAACAGTAACAAACTCTATGATAGTTGTTAATTAATATGGATAACACAATTCATATTTGCTAATGGTCAATCCACTACATGACATCCACCCTTCACTCGCTCTAACTGTGCTTATTGGTCAACTAGGATGAGGATGTATATGCAAATAAATGGATAGAAATGTGGAATGCTACAAAAGCCGAATATGCCATACCTACCACTGATTATGACACTTGGAGTAACCTACAAAAACTAATGCTACTAACAATGCAAAAGCTATGAATATATTTTGGCATACTTTACAAATCACCCATGTAGGTACAAATAAACTTAAAAAAAGAAAATTTTCAATGCTAACGAATGAATTTCAAAACTGTAGAATGAAACCGAACGAAATCATTGTTGACACGTATTCAAGGTTTCAAGATATCACTCATGCTCTAATAGACTTAGGAGAAAAAATTTCTAAATTTGATCTAATATCAAAATTTCTAAACTCTTTAATGAATGAGTAGGAATGGAAGGTTTTTGCTATTGAAGAGGCCAATGATATTTCAACACTTAAGCCAGAAGAGTTAATTGGTAACTTAGTGTCCTATGAAGTTATTTTGTAGGCCAAAAGTACTCAAGCTCAAGAATGAAAGACAACCGTTTTTAAAGCTAGAGATGATTAGGACATTGAGAAAGATGATTTTGTGTTTCTTGCCAAAAAATTTAAAAAGTTTTTGAAATATGGTAAAAATAAGCATTTTGGAAAAAATAACAGCGCATCATCTCTAAAATGTTACAAATGCAACAAAACAGACCATATCAAACAGGATTGCCTGAATTTACAAAAGGAGAAGCAAAATTTTAGAAGCAAAATGATAAACAATTTAGAAAGTAAAAGCAAGCTTTTCAAATTACATGCATAATTCACAGACTCATCATCTTCATTGGATAGTGAGAATGATTCAGAGCAAGCCAATGTATGCTTCATGGCCATAAATAATAATGTAAGTTAAGAAATTCCTTATGATGATTTGTTCGAAATAAACTTAGAATTACTTGAAAAATTAAAAGCTATCACAAAGACTAATAAAGACACACTTGGAAAATTAAAATAGTAGATTTGGAAATTGAAATACTTAGAGATGAAAAAAATTATTTTGGGAGAACTTCAAAAATAGCAAAATTCATATGCAAATTTGACTTCTCAAATCACTACTCTAATTAGTCAACTTAAAAGTTACAAAGATAATAATATCAAATTATCTAAAGAAAATTGTAAATTAGGTTCTGCTATTGATTCTCTTAATAATGAAATTAAGGAGCTTAAAAATAATTTTGAAAAAATTTCTATAAATGTAACTAATTTTAATAGAGGTAGAAAATTTGTCTAAAATTATTAATACCCCAAAGCCATCTTCAAATAAAAGAGGTCTAAGTTTTGATAATAATAAAAAGAAACCCTCTCTAACCAAAAATTGTTCGTTATATACAAATTCTAGAGAAAACAAAAATGTTAGAATGAAAAACCCATAGTTATAATCGAGGTAAGAACAATAAAAATATGGGTGCCAAAGACTAACAACAACATGATTAAATATATATGTATATATATAAGAATTTTTTAAAATTCTCCTATAACGACTCGCCTTTCCGAACCCCAGAAGTCGACATTAATACATCCACGGTATTCACATGTGAACAAATTAGCACCGAAAAGACAGATTGTTAGGGGAGAGGAAGGAGATAGAAGATAAATGGAACAAAAACAATCATAGAATCTCACAACGTAATGGAATAACATATATTAATCAACATAATACTTTACAATGTCATTTCGAAAATGATAAATCAGAGTCATACTAATAGAATTCTACCATTGAGCAGTTATAACAGCTTATCCCTACCCAACTGATAAAAAACACATATAATATAGTGGAAACAAGGTAATGACTATCTATCAATGAAACCTCTTGCTCCAAGCTCCTTCAAAATGCATCCATGGGATAACCTAAACTACTTGGCTGGCCATAAAAATTTAAGCACCGAAGAGTTTTAGGAAAAGAAAAGAAAACTCTAGGTCAGACATGGGTCAAGTGTGAGTAAACTCAAAAACCTGAATTATTATGTTTAAACCCTTTTAAAATCAAAGGTATCTCGTAAGACCATGCCGCGCATAGACATGGATGGGTTTTTGCCTCGCGATAACCAAAACATTTTTTTATAGAAAATTCAGTGATATTATATAATGTCTAGAGCACAATACTTATTAATCATAGCCAAAAATTTTACATTAATCAAACTCTATCATACTAGGTTCTACATTCAAAACCATAAAAGCATGTATTGGAGAGTGGATTCCATACTATGGCAAGGAAAGGAACTACCTTCTGATGGTATATCTCTAGATAAAATGCACCAAGGTCTGGCAGGAACAACGTGCACCCCTACCACACAAGATTGGCCTACCACTTGACTTGTAGTATCAAATATGATCACTCCACTTTGGGCCCCAAAGCATACATAGTAGGTAGTAATCGATTTTTTTGGAATGACTATACCCTGATGGGAGTGACCTATTTGGCCCTACTGCATGCTCGATTTTTGTTATTTTCCAGTTGATGGGGCTTGAGGCTACGATTATCTTTATTTAGCACTTCCTACTTGGAATGCTGCACTACCCTCCAGGAATCAATGCAATGCTAGCATTCATCCATACAAGTTCGTCATGGGACTAAATGAAACCAAAGGCACTACCTCTACTACACCCATTTTGGAATCACCCTCAAGATTAGTAGCAAGTAGCCCTTCCACTTCAAAACTCCATCTTCGATTGCACACTATTCAAGATGTCTTCAGTTCGAAATGCTTGAGTTGGATCGAAGTAGTTTTTGGATAACATATCTGATCCCGGTCTCTACAAAAGGACTTTTGTTAATTTCTGGTAAACTCGACCTGAGTTCTTCAGGAAATAAACAGACAAGATAAGAGTAAAGATCACCTCCTAACTGTTAGTGGACGGATTTCCTTAACATTTATCGTAGAAGAACAAAGTGAGATTTACACGCATAGTACAGAATCATTGGGGATGGTTGTGCCATATAACTCACGTGTTTCTTCTAGACATTTCCAAAGTTACATTTTGTTCTAGGTTTGATAGTCGGTTATTTAACTATCAAATAAACAATAACTAAAACATTGATTTAATTCCATATGGAATCTTCTAAGCCTTTATTAATTAATATTTAGTTAATAAAATCACTTTATAAAATTTGATCAGAAGATCTTTACACAACACTATTTCCAAAACCCTTACTTCCCCTTTAGTCTTAGGGAAATATTTATACTAATCTTAGGGGTATAAGTATATTATCAAAACATTTGGAAAATTCCTCCTTCCAATTTTTTTTTTGAAAACATTACTTACAACAAACCGATCCACTTATCCATTATAAAAGTTCCATTTTAAAAGCTTCATTCACATTTAAGTACCTTTATAAATTTTCAAAAAATCAATTTATAAACACTTTTATAAGTCTACAAATCAATTTACAAAACCTCTTTACAAACCTCAAAAATCATTTATAAAACATTTTCCCATTTAAAACTCCTTTGATAAATCTTCTTTAAGAAAAATTGTTTACAAAATATCTTTTGCTACTCCTCCTTCTAAATCATTCTAAATAAACATTTTTACTTAGTAAAACCCATTTTATAAAAAAGTTATTATTTATAAATACCTTTATAAAATAATAATATAACTTGAAAAATCATTTATAAACCTTAACCCCAAATTGGTTAAAGAATTGAAATTAATTCAAAACCATACTTTATAATTAAAAAGAGCATAGTAATTCCATTGGTACTTATATAAGTTACCATTTAACATCAATTCCACTTTCAAGTCACTTAACCATTTATTTAATAAGTCAACATACATGTAAATGTAATTCATATCCAAGTCAGGCAATAACATGTCAATATAACTCAACTAGCATATACATGTACAAATAACACAATAGCAGGGAGGTGATTTGTCCTACTAAATTGATGTCCAAAACAATTTAATCCATTTATAGCAGGACGAGAACATTCTGCTAAACGGATATCCATATAAACAACAATTACATTATAGCAGAACGGTGATTTATTTTGCTAATAGATGTCCACAAAAATCAAACAATCTATATTATACTTATTCACAGTTATATAGTTCCTTAATGATAACGACACTTGAATCCCTTGTATTCCAAACCATCTTTGAAAAAAAGTTCCTATAAAACAATTTGATTCTCGAATATAAAGGATTTAAAATTTAACGCTCCCTTTTAAAATGATTAATTACAAGTTAAACTCTTATTAAATCATAATTAATCTTTACTAAATTTTAACTTAATTCAATTATAAATTAATAAATAATTAAACCTTTAGTAAATAAGTTGTTTATCAATTAAACCCTTAATTAATCATTTATTAATTATTAAATAATAATTCAAAACCTTTATTAATGATTAACTATTTATTAATCTAAATTAATAAATTAAATAATATTTTAATTAAAATTTGAATAATAAATTAACCTTTAATAAACAATTATTTTAAATTAAAAACTTAATTAATTCATAATTAAAATTAATTAAAGGCTTGGCTAATAATTAATTATTAATTAACCATATTCTTGGCTGACTAAAATAAATCATATACTTAACACATAATTAATTAAAAATTAATCTTGTTTAATCAAAAATTAATTAAAATTAATCTTTATTTTAAAGCATAATTAATTATTAATTAAACTTCACTTAATTATAACTAATGAATCTTGTTTAATACTTAATTAATCATTAATTATCAAAAATTAATTAATTAAAAATTAATTATTAAATTACTAATTAACTTTATAAAACACCATTATTAATTTTATAAAACATTTTCAAAACATTTTTAATTATAAAAACTAAACTTCAAAAATCGAATTTTTAAACGAAACTGCATCCATAGCTACTATTGCTATGGATGTCATAAATTGAGAATGTTTTGTCTTGCCTCTTTGAAAAATTAACCCTTTAAAAGATTACTAACTTTTCAAAATATCAAATAAATAATTAGAAATCAAGTTTCTAACTTTAAAATCAATTTGATTGCAAACCAAAACTTGTACTCCTTACAAAGGATTCTTCATCGATAACCAAATCTAATTGTTAACTTTGTTAACTTTTCTTAGCACAACAACCACATAATTATATTCATAATAAAATTATTCATGCCACAAACTCAACAAACAAGACCACATTTTTACATCATTCACTAAATTCTAGAATTCACATTCATGCAAACACAAACTTGTCCACATGTATTCACTTATATAAGCAACATATATATACATCCAAACCATACAATAATCTAACCAAACAATCAAACTATTTTATCACCAAATATTCAATAAATGCAAAGGTAAAAAAATTTACAAAAATTAAGAAGTTTACTCACTAAATTTTGCAAAACCCTTTTGAAAATTTGAAATACTTTAGAACTTGCAAAGCATGAAAAACCAAAAAATCAACTCGAAAATGGGTCATCTTCCCCTCGATTTTTGGCCAGTTACTCTGGGAATTTTAAAAAGTGGTCAAAAGAAAATTTCTCTAAAATTCATTTCTCTATCATTTCAAAAAAATATTTGAAATTTTAAAAAGTGGTTCAAATGAAAGTTATAGCCACTAGAATTGTAGGTGGTTTGAAAAAAAAGTAAATCTTGATTTGGATAAGTCTAGAGGAAGTTATGGTCGAATGAAGTGGTAGGAAAATGGAGAAAGAAAAAGTTTAAAACTAAGTTTTTAAAACATTTAGAAAGAAGTAAAAATTCAAATTTAAATTCTTTAGAATTCTAAAGGAAAGCTATTAAAGAGTTTTGAAAGCTTAATGAAGTAGAAGATAAGTTTTGAAATGAAGAATTGGAAATGAAAAATGAGGGAGAAATTAGGAAATTTGATTTTATATAAAATTACATAGAAAAATTACTAAACTACTATTGTACTTTTACCCTCCACTACCTTGCGCCACATCGTCTACCTTGTCTCCCACCATGAAACTCAAGAAAATGCTTGTCCCTTGAGTCAACATAAATAAACATGTATTAGTACTTAATTGTACTTATGTTGGCTTAAGATATGACATTTTCTTTTTATTAAATTATAATTTACATCTTACATACTTAAGTATATATATGTGTGTATATATACACTAATACAAACACACACACACACACACAAATATATATATATATATATATCCTAACTTATTTATAAATACACTAAAGAGTTTACAGTGTTTTCGAAAACTTTTAGCCGACGAAAAGTTGAAAATTCGAAAAACGAATTCCGGTCACATTTTCGATTTTTCTTCGAGCTATATTTTTTGATAAGCAAAATTTGAACATGATTTAACCATAATTAATTATCATTTAAAAGAGTTTTATTTTCATTATAATATCTATTATTTGAATATTTAAAATTAGTTAAATATTTGCAAATCAAAGTAGTGAAATTTTGGATCGTTGCATTCTTCCCCCTTAAAAGAATTTTATCCCCAAATTACACCTTAACCAAAACTAGAAAATAATTAACACTATACATCAATTTGCATGATGTACATAGATCATTCTTATGTGAAAATATGATTTGATCACTACTCGAATACAAAACTTCACTTCCAAACTAGTATCGCTCACCTAGTTTTCTAACGCGGACTCTGATCGGGCTCCTTGATTTGGAATCTCTGTTCTCCTTACATAGTTGTAACTATGACAGAAAACATTTTTCTCATATCAAAAATCTTCATCAAGTGCTTGCTGTCAAAAATCAAATAATGAATCCTTATTTGGAATGGTGTGAATCACCTCAAAACCATGTACTCGAATTTTAGATCAAACTACATGTAAATGAGAGATGATCTACGTCCAACCTATGCACTTCTTTAATTGGTTCTCCTAATACCAATTCTACTTCCTCTAATATGAAAATATGTCATAAAACTAAACTTAGGTTTACTTAGATACTACTCAACTACATCCTAAGAGTATATGTCATAAATTATTTGATACAACCGTTCCATTTTGCATTTATTTCCCTAAGAAAACTGAAGATCCAAAAACCTGATCTTATTTCAAAACTTTTTGAATTGAAACGATATATTTTAATCATAGAAAAAATATGTATATAGCCCGAGTAACTCCAAAATGATACCAAGGAACTGGGTCCTACCAATTGTATCATACACTCCTTTACTAAGAAGGGTAACACTCAAGAGAAGTGTTTACAATCCGAACAGATCCCTTCACTAATTTTAAGTTAAGCCACTCGGATTAACTAACTTAAAAAGGTTCTTTTATTTCAAAAGTCGATTTTTGAAACAATACTTCTCGTATTTCCAACAAAACATTTATCACCAACTTGTTGTGGGTTCATTTGGGTTGAACTTGTTTCAGTTATGTAATGATAAAGAGAATATTTTACTAAGAGCACTATAACGTTCGCCTAGGCAAAACATCCGATCGTCTCTTAAAAGAGTATTCTATTCATCACAAAACAATCAAAACCGCATTTTCCCACACTAATCCAAATAAAACACTTCTTACTTAACATTATCATCCCCAAATTTATTATTTAACCAAAATTGCTTTTAAATAATACTGTTATTATCTTTTAAAACCATAAAAATCATTTTTCAAAAGCACCGGGATTTTAGTCCTCAAATTTTTAACTTAAATTCTTTTTAATTAAAAGACACATTGCTATAAATCCATTTTATAAATCAACTTTTATAAAATATTTTCCAAATATATATTTCAAATATCCTATCATTTAATAAACATATTTTATTAAATCAATTTTTATCCCAACATTTATAATAAACGCCTTATAGTCAAACTGTGAAACTTAA
The DNA here is from genome assembly GCA_030765085.1 of Allium cepa. Taxonomy (NCBI): domain Eukaryota; kingdom Viridiplantae; phylum Streptophyta; class Magnoliopsida; order Asparagales; family Amaryllidaceae; genus Allium; species Allium cepa. The sequence goes on from CM060932.1 coordinate 931,850,835, forward strand.
TTCACAAGGTGTTCGTTTCAATCTTTTTTCCAGTTTCTATCTACCCAACCCATATCTTAAAAAGGGAAGCTACCTATACACACTAATAATAGTCAATGCTCTAACTGGATGAGCATGACTAAAGAAACCCTAAATGTAATAATAAAATATTATTATCTCCTAACAACTTACACTTCAAATAACTATACCATGCCGTCTAACTTTGAAAATCATTCTTTATATAAAATATATCCTAGGTAAAATTATTTTATTTACCCGATTTCAAATTACATTAGTTGGTCTTATTCAAGTGTTTAGAGATCCCTATCAATAACGTTAGCTACACGTCGTGACCAGAATCCATAAGTCACTCAATAGTTCAATCAACACAATATAAAATATTTTTATATCACCAATAAATACGTGCTCATATATATATACACACCCAAACTCATAATAAGGCACTTCATTACCTTATATATTAATGAGTTTCCCCACCAAAGCCAAGGTTCTCGCTCAATCTTGCGCTCTGAGACGACGCTGTAATGACCTGCCTTTCTAAACCCTAGAATTCGACACTAATACATCCATGTTATTCACATGTTGAACACTTAAGTGCCAGAAAGTCAAATTTTTAAGGGAAAGGAAGGAGATAGAAGATAAAAGAAACAAAAACAATCACAGAATCTCATAACGCAACAAAATTAAATATATTAATCAACATAATACTTAACAAAGTTGGTTCAAAATTGATGCATCAGAGCATACTAATACAATTCTATCGTTGGATGGTTATAATAGCCTGTCCCTATCTAACTGCTACAAGATATAATATAGCATAAGCAAAATTATAACTAGCTATCGATAAAGCCTTATGCTCCAAGCTCCTCTAAAATGCATTTGTGTGAAAATATGAACTACTTGGCTTCCCGTAAAAATTTGAGCACATAAGAATTTTAGGAAAAGAAAATAAAAATCCAGGTCAAACATGGGTCTGGTGTGAGTAAACTCAAACAACTGAATTATTATATTTAAAACCCTTTTAAAATCAAAGGTATCTCATGAGACCACGCAGCACATAAACACGGATGAGTTTTTACCTTATGATAACTAAAACATTTGTGTATAGAAAAACAAGAGATATTATAATAATGTCTAGAGTACAAATACTTATCAATCATAACCGAAATTGTTACATTAATTAAACTATAGCATATTAGGTTCAACAATCAATACTGTAAAAGCACATATTGGAGATTAGATTCCAAACTATGACAAGGTTGCTCCTAGTAACTACCTTCTGATGGTACAACTCTAAATAAAATGCACTAAGGTCGGACAAGAACATCTTATACCCTTACCAAACAGGACTGGCCTACCACTTGACTAGTAGTAGTATCGAATATGATTACCCTACTTTTGGCCTTGAAGCATAAATGAGTAGATAGTATTCGATCAAGATTTGGAATGATCATGCCCTGATGGTAGCGACCCACTTGGCCATGCTGCATGCCCGATTTTTGACATTTCCCGATTGATGAGGCTTGATATTACGGTTACCTTTAATTAGCACTTCCCAATTGGAATGCTACACTGCCATCCAAGCATCCCTACAATGCTAGCATTCATCCATACAAGTTCATTTTGGGACTGAATGAAACCGAAGGCACTACCTCTACTACATTTATTTTGGAACCACCTCTAGGATTAGAAGCAAGTAGCCCTTGCACTTTAAAACTCCATCTTCGATTTCATACTCTTCAAGATGTCTTTAGTTCGAAATGCTTGAGTTGGATCGAAGTGGTTTTCGGATAACATATCTGATCCCAGTCTCTACGAAACAACTTTCGGTATACTTAACCTTGGTTCTTTAGGAAATAAAAAGACAACATTAGAGCGAAGATCACCTCCTAACCGTTTGTGAAGACCCGCAAATCCGTACTCCTTGAATAGACACTAATCTCCATTGATTAACTCAAGATGAACGGAAATACGAATTCTTACGGTTTAAAAAGAAGAAAAAGATAGAAGAAGAGAGAAAAGACAGAATAGAACAGAAGGAAAATAGCAGAACAATATCAGAATCTCACAATCGCAGCGGAACAACATATAATAGATAAATGAATAATCTTTAAACAAAAAACTATATCAGTTATTACATTACATTACATTTCATTACATCATCAGAGTGTACAACTATCAAACAACAACAAACAGCGGAAAAGAAATACTATATACTACTGAATACGTCATGCCATCCAGCTTGCCTCCAGCAACTCCTGAATTCCAGAATATCCTGATAAACCTGACTCTTGACTGCCCGTGTGGAAATTGGTGGGCACTCAGAGTTTAGGAAGGAAAACAATAAACTCCAAGTCAGTCATGTGACTGGTGTGAGAACTCAAAACAGATTATCTTTAAAACAAAGTATAGGATAATTTTAAAATAGATTCGCAATGCTTTTTAAAATGAAACTACCATAAGGCCTCCCGGCACACACACAATGCAAACGCAGACATGGGGGAGGTTTCTCCTTATGGTAGTCAAAGATGCTAACTACGCAAAATCAAATCATTTTTAATATTATTATTAGTGCATAGTGTAGAAAATTTTTCGAAAGTAGAATATAAATCTTAGCCAGCATAGGAACCATTATATTATGCCTACTATAGCTACCATATTAAATGGCAGGTTCTACAACTAAAACCGTACAAGGCTCGTATTGTTTCTTTGGATTTCCAACAAATGGTCAGGCCAAGGAACTTCCCATTGCCACATAGAAACGCCTCTGGAATTACGTCCCGAGAACCAAACCGGATCTCTGCCAACACAAGGCCGGGTTACCCCTAACTGGGTAACTACTGACACGAATATGTCATCCCCCGATCGTAACCGATCTACATTCGAGGATCCTCGATTTTCAACAACCACAAAGTAATAAGTTTGCAGCAACAACATAGGTTAAGTATCTGGGCTCCATACCATGATACCACCTCTATCCAGAAGGAATGACATACACTAAAGGGGCGCTACCCCCTAATAACCATGCTGCATTCTTCCTGTTTTGACCATTTCCGGGGTGTGAGGTCCGACGCAGTCTCGTCCACAAAGCTACGCTTTATACAAAAGTTGTGCTTTGATTCAACAAATGCTCAACAACACTTAGCATATCACACTACCAAATTGGGAGTATATTACTAATAACCTTCAACTACATAACCTCTGAGCCCGTACGTCTCAGAGAAGGGTGTTAATGCTAAGAGAATAAATTCTCCGCCACCAACAGATATGTATTTGAAAGAATTTTAGCTTTATATCTCAATTTGTAATGTCAGACATACTATCCATACAAGTCTGTTCCGGGATCGAACAGAACCGAAGGCACTTACAAAGAAGTCCTTGCAATCTGGATATTCACTAATCACGTCCAGACTTCCCATCACATATGGAATCTCTATACCGGGGCCATTTGGTGCAGAAACATTCGACGGTAATCCTTCCGTTTTCAAAAATATCTGGTATTCAACACCGGTCTTCAAATGCAATTCATAACGATGTATCACATATTCGGAATGGGTTATACGACCCCAAGGTCCTTTTCCGGCTAACCCGAATAGTTAGCGCTTATTCAAAAATAAGTGTGGCATTCAAATTCAAGAAAATCACAACAAATACCCATTCAAAGGTAAATATTGATAGTCGGTTATTGAACTATCAATGGATATGCACAACATCACCAGATTCCAAATAATTTTCCAAATTATTTATTTTCCAAAAATATCTTTGCAAGATATATATTTTCCATACTTCAACCATTTGAAAACAATTTTCAAATCACTTTTCATCTTTACCACTTTTGAAAACAAATTTCAAACATTTTCCTTACGCGGAAATACTTTCATTTCAACATGGTTCATTTAAACCAATTAAATAAATCCTTAACGATTTACTTTATATTTACGTTCAAAATCCGTAAATTAATTCCCACACTTCAAAAATAAATCAACGTTTATTTTTAAACAAATTCCCTTTTTCATTTATAAATTCCATAGTGAATTTACATTCCAAAATATTTATGAATATACGATTTCAATTATTCATTTTCAATTTATCTTTAAACGATAAAATCTCAAAATATTCACTTCATATTGGAAAACATTTCCATACTTATTTATTTATAAGTAATTCACAAATCTATTTATTTTCAACATTTGGAAAATATTCAATATACTTAAATCGAAATTAAGTATATATTTCATTCTTTAAGGAAATCATTCTCTTAAACATATTTATTTGGGCCAAAACAAATGTTGTGCAAAACATCGTTACGACAACCCAAAATCACTTAAAATAGATATATAAATCCCAATACTATACAAAACATTTCCTTTCGGAAATCATTTACTATAACAGCAGTGTTATAGTCCACCATTTCCTTCTATTTCTCGAAAACGTCTATTTCAACAATGAATGTGGAAATCTATGGTTTCGAATCTTAAAACATTTTAAAAACATCGTTAGATCGTTTTAATTCTATTTAAAACATCACATCTAAAACATTTTCTTTAACATATCATTCACTATCCAAAAACATAAATATACTTCGTTAACTAATTTCATCATTTCTATACATTTTATTTTAAAGGATTATTCACTGTCTAAAACGTGAATATAACTCCATTAATAAGTTATAACAATTTACTTATCAAAATAAGTCGTTTGCGGATTTATAAAACAATGTTTATAAATTCCATTTCTATTTATTTTATAACAACTTCCTTTTATAAATCTCCTTTATTAACCTATTTCAATTTATAAGTCAATTATATACCAAAATTTCATATTATAAGTTAAATACTTATAATTTATTTGTTTACAAAATCGTTCTTTTAAACTTCCCAAATTATAAATCTTATAACTTATAAGATTTATTTATTTACCCAAAACCATTCTTTTAATAACTTTACAAATTTTATAAATCTACTACTTAACTTCACCGTTTATAATTCTATGATTTCATTCACTTATGAAATCATTTTCACTTCATCCTAACACTTATAAAAACTCGTTTTATAATTCAAATATTTTAATTTATAAATATCAATTTATAAATCTTTTATATAAATCAATTTATATTATTATTTTAAAAACGTCTTTAAACTCCTTTATAATTTCATCATTTTGATTTATAAAATAATCAAATTTTATAAATCCTATATTTGAACTTTTTATAATAAATTCAAAAATCCCGATTTAAACTATTTTATAAAATCATTTACCCCATATTTTCAAAAATCAACTTTTAACTATATCTCTCAAAAATCATAATTTTTATAACATTAACATTATAACATTTATTTATTTAAAATGAATCAATTCCAAAAATATTTTATAAACGTATACTTTCAAAAATCACTTTAAAAATCCTTTTAAAATTCCAAAATTGGCCCAATGATGCTACACACCAAATGGTCAATCACGACAACAACGACATCATATATCTGTATATGATAATCAACAAATATCAAAATATCTGAAATCAAACAAATAATGTTGAGGAATCCAGTTGGATCCCTCCAACCTGTTTTCCTGCATCCAAATATGTTAGCACAATACCAATTCCGTTCCAGTACGGAATTATCGCGGTATATGGGATTTATATAATATTATCCGCTTAATAGGCGGCACAATATGGTCTCATCCGCTATATAATGCGGGAAATCAACTCCAAGTACATAAATAATACCAATTTCACTGTATTGTGAAATATTCGTGGTATATGTTTTTAATAAATAACCTCCGTTTACTAACGACGCATAATGTCTATTTTAACAATCAATAGATAACAATCATCATTCGAACATACATTCAAGAATTTTAAATCTAACTATTTAAAATTGAAATCGAAACTGATTCGATTGAGTGAGAAGTTCTCACCTTGATTTCAATTTCGTTTTCAGCTTTTATTTCGAAATAAAATTAAACGGACGTTAAATTTTAACCGAAATTTTCGCTAGCTCCAAACGACTTCGATCCATCTCCATAGCGTAGTGCTCGTCCATACGAACCCAACGCAACTGGTTTCGTGCGTTTTCGACCTCGTATGAAAAAGATATGAATTTTTAAAGTTACATGAATTTATAATTATAAATTTACAACATATATTTTTATTTTTTCTAAACCTAATTAATCCCAGCCGTTCCTCCTTCAACCCAAGATCATGGCCGCTCCCCATGTTCTTCCCCAACTAGTAAACAAACGCGTCTCCAAACCCATAGCCGCCCCCTAGAGCTTGATGCCGCGACCACCACAAGCAACTTCAGGACGATCAGGATACACGGTTTCGAAGCTCACGACGAATGCTACCTTCGGCATGAACATGGTGGAACTCCGCCCCTTCTCTCTCTCGAAAAGCATGCACGACCGACCACGGTTCCAGCTCCAATTGCCATCGATTCTTTGCTCCATTCACGATCTTAACCGCTGGATAGCTTCGTCTCGACAAGATCTACGTTTTCCTAGTTGAACGTTTCTTGAATCAATGCTTGGATTTGAAGAAATTGGAGGGGGAAGAAGAGTGTATTTCGGCCATTGGTTATGTAAACGGCGGCTGGACGTTTTCAACTAGGGTTAGGGTTTAGTTTTCTTGAAAATGAAAATAATGAAGTGCTTATATAGAAAAATATCGAAACACTATTCATTTCGGATTTTTCGAACTCTGATTTACGCATGGTGACCGGCGTTTCTAGGGTTTATCCTGCGTTCCGGAAACAATAGAATAGGTTTCGGAAGCTAATTCGATCATATGTGCGAGTTATGGCAATAAACGTTCAATTTAAAATTAAATCGGTAAATCAAATTTCTAGACGTTTTGGCTTGACCCGGACAAACGGTAAATTCGATTGACACGAAATTTGAAACCATACAATAATATAACATTACGGATCCGATGAAACTTGTTTCGTCGAAATCCGAGACTGTTTGAAAAATGGCTATTTTAACTCGTCAATTAAATATTAATTCGATGCGTTTCGAGCTGCCACGGTCAAAAGAAAACTCCGATTGCTACGAAAAATGAAATCCGATAATAACAAACTATTACGGATCCAATAGAACTAGTTTCGTCCAATTTTGAGACCGTTCGAAAAATGGCTAATTTCACTAGTCGATTAAATATTAAAATATTCAATTTTCACAAATAAACTCTAAATTCAATTTTAAAAGTTCTAAAACATCATTCTAACTCCAATATGATTAAATAAAATTTTACAAATCATTTTTAGTCATATTAAACTCAATTTTCAATTATTTCTGTATTTTCACATATTAAATTATCGATTTAATTATCCAATTAAATCAAATTTTTCGAAATAAAATTTATTCGACTTATAAATTTCACTTATTAGTATTTAAAATTAATTAAATATACAAATTTTAATTGACAGAAATTCTGTGTCGTTACAATCTTCCCTCTTAAAAGAGTTTCGTCCTCGAAATTACCAAGTAAGAAAAAGTTACAGAATCTATTAACTTTCCCAAAATAAACCGTTCAATTTAGATTTTTCAAATCTCTTAAGTGTTTAACTTTTCCAAAATTCATAGTTAAACTCCTTATAATAACTTTACTAAGTTTTCAAATCCAACTTAGTTATCTTTTCAAAAACAACTACTATTGTTTAACTTTCAACTCCAAATCAAAGTTATAGTTTTCACAAACTTTCCCAAAAATTCCCAAATTTTTCTAACGCCTTAAATTTTCGGAAAAATTCGCCAGAGTCTCCTTTGCGCGGCTCGATCCGAAAAAAAATGACAGTATATATATCACAAATTTACATCTCATCAAGTGATGAGGCATCCCACAGGGAAAAAAGTGTAAAAGTACGATATTTAATCCGAGATATGTACCTTATATTTTATTAGCGAGCATATACGGCTAATATAGTGCGAAAGCGAGCTCCAAATGCGAAGCAAACGCGATCCGCACCTACTAAACACTCAACAAACAAATGAGAAACATGTATATAGACAATAGTATTGATATACAACATATAGCAACATAATAACTATATATGCCAACATAGCAAATGCAGTAAAAGCAATATATTCAACCATCAACCAACTATCATCCAACTAGCATTCAACTAACATCCATAACTAATAAATATTCATTCATATTCTCATTAATATTCAATAAAATGGGTTCTCAATTTAATCGCATTTGATTTATTAACAGTGGATGTTTTTACTAACATTCATTTTCAATTAGTTTATATTCACTAATTCATATTCAAGTTGGTTCACTTCCAAATCAAATTCAATTTTATTTAAGATTAACTTAACTTCCAATTGGATTTCAATTACTTTAGTTTTCAATTTCATTAACTCAATTTCATTAATACTTAATGAATTATATACAATCAACCAATTATCATATAACAACCAATGTATATTAATTGCAACCAAATTCCTTTGCTTATATTCATTCAATTTGGTTTAACACCTTTATTTAGCTTTAATGAATTACACTTACATCCATTATTTCATATCAATTATTTACATTCAATTGATTAACATCCAATCCATTAATTAATTCAATTGCTAATTCATTTAACATTTTAAGTTGAATTCCATTTACATAACTTAAGTTCACATTTATCACTTAACTTTATTAATTTACTTTGATACCAAAATCAACTTCATTCAACATCTCTTAAGTTATATTCCATTTAAACATTATTTGGCTTTACTTAACTTAAATTCCAACTTATAATCAATTCAGATTCCAATTCTAAAGTAAAATTTATTTAACCTTTACCAAAGTCAAATTTCATCAATTATTCAAACTCATTTTTTTATATTTACAACTCATATTCATAAATATATTCATATAGTTTCACTTCTTATATATATAAGTTTATTTCACAATTGTAAATCACATTAATTATAATTCAATTCTTATAATCCATTTTACTTATACAATTATTCTTTTATTTAGATTATCCAAACAACTTTTAATTAACTTATATATACATCCTTACATTTTCAACAACCAAACAATCAACTTATATACACTTTAATAATTCTGAAAAATTATTCCTTTATATATAAAATTTAATCAAGGTAAAAATTATTTCATTTACCCAATTTAAAACAATATCGTGTCGAATTGTTATGTACAAGTGTTTAGAGATCCCTATCAACAACGTTAATTACTCGTATTAACCAGAATCCATATACCACTCAACAAACCAATCATCACAATATAAAACAATTTTATATTCACTAACAAATACGCTCTCATAGCTATTATTACACTCAAACTCATTCTAGAGTACTACTAACTATATCTCTAATGAGTAATACCCAACAGAGCCATGGTTGTCGCTTAACCATATGCTCTGATACCAGATGTGAAGACCCGCAAATCCGTACTCCTTGAATAGACACTAATCTCCATTGATTAACTCAAGATGAACGGAAATACGAATTCTTAGGGTTTAAAAAGAAGAAAAAGATAGAAGAAGAGAGAAAAGATAGAACAGAACAGAAGGAAAATAGCAGAACAATATCAGAATCTCACAATCACAGCGGAACAACATATAATAGATAAATGAATAATCTTTAAACAAAGAACTATATCAGTTATTACATTACATTACATTTCACTATATCATGAGAGCGTACAACTATCAAACAACAACAAACAGCGGAAAAGAAATACTATATACTAGTGAATACGCCATGCCATGCAGCTTGCCTCCAGCAACTCCTGAATTCCAGAATATCCTGATAAACCTGACTCTTGACTGCCCGTGTGGAAATTGGTGGGCACCCAGAGTTTAGGAAGGAAAACAATAAACTCTGAGTCAGTCATGTGACTGGTGTGAGAACTCAAAATAGTTTATCTTTAAAACAAAGTACAAGATAATTTTAAAATAGATTCGCAATGCTTTTAAAAATGAAACTACCATAAGGCCTCCCGGCACACACATAATGCAAACGCAGACATGGGGGAGATTTCTCCTTATGATAGTCAAAGATGCTTACTACGCAAAATCAAATCATTTTTGATATTATTATTAGTGCATAGTGTAGAAAAAATTTCAAAAGTAGAATATAAATCTTAGCCAGCATAGGTACCATTATATTATGCCTACTATAGCTACCATATTCAATGGCAGGTTCTACAACTAAAACCGTACAAGGCTCGTATTGTTTCTTTGGATTTCCAACAAATGGTCAGGCCAAGGAACTTCCCATTGCCACATGGAAACGCCTCTGGAATGACGTCCCGAGAACCAAACCGGATCTCTGCCAACACAAGGCCGGGTTACCCCTAACTGGGTAACTACTGACATGAATATGTCATCCCCCGATCGTAACCGATCTACATCCAAGGATCCTCGATTTCCAACAACCACAAAGTAATAAGTTTGCAGCAACAACATAGGTTAAGTATCTGGGATTCATACCATGATACCACCTCTATCCAGAAGGAATGACATACACTAAAGGGGCGCTACCCCCTAATAACCTTACTGCATTCTTCCTGTTTTGACCATTTCAGGGGTGTGAGGTCTGACGCAGTCTCGTCCACAAAGCTACGCTTTATACAAAAGTTGTGCTTTGATTCAACAAATGCTCAACAGCACTTACCATATCACACTACCAAATTGGGAGTATATTACTAATAACCTTCAACTACATAACCTCTAAGCCCGTACGTCTCAGAGAAGGGTGTTAATACTAAGAGAATAAATTCTCCGCCACCAACAGATATGTATTTGAAAGAAATCAGCTTTATATCTCAATTTGTAATGTCAGACATACTATCCATACAAGTCTGTTCCGGGATCGAACAGAACCGAAGGCACTTAAGAAGAAGTCCTTGCAATTCGGATATTCACTAATCACGTCCGGACTTCCCATCACATATGGAATCTCTATACCGGGGCCATTTGGTGCAGAAACATTCGACGGTAATCCTTCCGTTTTCAAAAATATCCGGTCTTCAACACCGGTCTTCAAATGCAATTCATAACGATGTATCACATATTCGGAATGGGTTATACGACCCCAAGGTCCTTTTCCGGCTAACCCGAATAGTTAGCGCTTATTCAAAAATAAGTGTGGCATTCAAATTCAAGCAAATCACAACAAATACCCATTCAAAGGTAAATATTGATAGTCGGTTATTGAACTATCAATGGATATGCACAACATCACCAGATTCCAAATAATTTTCCAAATTATTTATTTTCCAAAAATATCTTTGCAAGATATATATTTTCCACACTTCAACCATTTGAAAACAATTTTCAAATCACTTTTCATCTTTACCACTTTTGAAAACAAATTTCAAACATTTTCCTTACGCGGAAATACTTTCATTTCAACATGGTTCATTTAAACCAATTAAATAAATCCTTAACGATTTACTTTATATTTACGTTCAAAATCCGTAAATTAATTCCCACACTTCAAAAATAAATCAACGTTTATTTTTAAACAAATTCCCTTGTTCATTTATAAATTCCATAGTGAATTTACATTCCAAAATATTTATGAATATACGATTTCAATTATTCATTTTCAATTTATCTTTAAAAGATAAAATCTCAAAATATTCACTTCATATTGGAAAACATTTCCATACTTATTTATTTATAAGTAATTCACAAATCTATTTATTTTCAACATTTGGAAAATATTCAATATACTTAAATCGAAATTAAGTATATATTTCATTCTTTAAGTAAATCATTCTCTTAAACATATTTATTTGGGCCAAAACGAATGTTGCGCAAAACATCGTTACGACAACCCAAAATCACTAGTATAGGGATTCGAAATTAAAATAGATATATAAATCCCAATACTATACAAAACATTTCCTTTCGGAAATCATTTACTATGACAACAGTGTTATAGTACAACATCATTGGTGAAGACTATGCCTTATAACTCACGCACTTCTTTTAAATATTCCCAAAGTTATATTTTGGTCCAGGTTTGATTGTAACGACCCGTTGAATTTGATAATGTTAAATGAATTAAATTAATATGTTTCTAATCTAATTTAGAATAAAATAAAGGTCTTAAGATTTTATTTGAGAAAATGTAGTAATTTGTTATAGTAATTGGAATTTAATGTAACAATTTAATAGTTATATGGAAATAGATTTGAACTATGTAAATTTGCACACCTTGTTATAAGTTAAATATAAGAAACCAATATAAATGTGAATCAGTGAATATTAATAAAAATATTTACTAGAATGGAATTATTTAATATAAAATAAATAGTGGAGATTGTACATTTGGTTGTAATAATAAATAGTGACTAAATAAAAGTGTCCGTTGGAATAAATCAATGCAATAAGTGTGATAAGTAATTTTATTGAATGTTGTCTCTAATAAATGTACTTGATTTGGTAATTTAGATATTTATACGTAAATTATATATATAAAGCTATATTGATTCCAATAGAATTAATTGGAAATCTAATATTAAATATAATGTTGGTAGCAATTGAAATTTACCGTTTTGCAAAATAAATGAGAAATCAAGTCAAATGTGAATTATACCGTAAAGGATCAATTCATTTAAACAGTAGGATTGTAAATAAATAAACATTCTACGTAGGTTGCAATTGGACAATTTATGTAGTTTAATGGAAAAGCAATTGGAATTAATTACCATAAATTGTGTAGTTAGGGTAGTTTTGATTTGTCACTTAAGATGGAGGATTTTTATAAAATGTAATAAATGCAGTTTAAATTAAGGCATTGACGTTTGGGTATTTAAGAAGTGATAAACTAAAATTTATTTATTTATTTGAAAATTTGAAATCCAATTTGTGGATTTATTGCAAATAAGTGAAATTTGTGTTTAACCATTACATCGATAGGAATAAATTAAATTTAAGGTTATATTAATAAAATTTGGACTAGAGAAATGATATGAATCGGTTTTAGAAGCCTTAAATATAAAATGGAAAGTAGACGAGATTTCACGTTACAACCATTTTTAAAAATCCTGATGTATGTAGAAATATTAATGAAATATAACGTAAACCAATGTTGAATCAAAAGAATAGAGTCAACACTTATTTATTCATTTAATGTGATATAACTACGAGTATGATTTATTGCAAATTACCTAGAAATCTAATATATAGGACATTACCTAAAAAGGAAGAGTAGATAAAATTTATGATAAACATATTTGTATATGAAGGTTATTGATTTAAGGAGAAATTGGGCAAGTTTTATGTATTTGGGTTAAGTGCAACCTTTAATAGATAAATTTAGTGCAATTAAAGAAATTGACATTTAATATTTCGATAACTTAAAATTTGATGGGATAAGAACATTTGGGTAATGAAGGGATGACAAATATTAGCTATGATTCTAGAAGGAATTAAATAGATAATGGGAAGATTAAAATCAGGTTCTAAGCAATAATTATTAAATATCAGAAGTTTAGGAGTAAAGTGAGATAATTGAAAATTTTAATCATTCATATAAGTCATTTGTTTATTAATATGAGTTAGCTAATAAATTTAACTTGGGCAATACCTATATATTGGAAACACATTTGTAAAGTGTAATTAATTGAATTTGGTGAATTGGGAATGAATCCAAGGTTATAGGAATTGATGTAATACTACGCAAATAAAAGGTAACTGCATAAAATCAATGTTTCGTAATAAATTGTAATTGATAATTAAGTAGGAATGGGTTTGAATTTGACAAAAAGGAAAATTTATTATTTGCTTACCCATCTATTCAATCTATTAAATTTGATCAGATCCATTTGCAATTAAACGAATTTATTTACAAGTTAGTATGTATTTAGCTGATAACTATAAACCAATTAGGGCAATCGGGTATATATATTACCAGTTAAGTTATATAAGATAATGGTTGACTTAATTAAGGGAGTTTATGTAATAATTTCATTTATTTTGTAAGTGGAAATAAAACGTTAATGATAACAAGTATTCAAAATTTACCATCTATTTAGTATATTAAGTATAATTGATAATCAACTGCAGCAAGTAATAAAATAAATACGTAACGTTAAATGAAGTAATATTTGAAATTTAATATTTAGAAACTATGTAAATATAAATGCAGATGAAATTGGGGATATTTACATATTGAAATATGAATCCAATGATAAATCAATTCACGTTTCAAAATTAAATGCTACTTTATTACATATATGTTTATGCCTAAATTTAAACTTATGTTTAGATCCAATCCGATCCATCTATTATTTTTCAGCCTTGTCTATATATAACCTGTAATAAACCCTAGCCCCATTTTATTTTCCCTTTCGCTGTACGTTTATTTCTTCATCTCCTTCTCCTCCTAAAATGAATGCAACCTAGATCTACCCCAATCCAAATTTCAGTGAAAATGCAAACACTTCAGAAAAATTCCACAAAAATATATGTTAATGTTCTCGAGGAACGTAATCTACTGGTGCAATTCGTTTTCTGTTTTGAACATTCGTTTGACCAGAATTAATTCAAACAGTCCGTGACCATCCATCATCGTCGTCGCAAACTTCGTCGGATCGTCAAACCTTTTCTGGGTTTTGTAGAGTGGACGATGGGGATCGCATCTATATGGTTTTTGTGTCGATTCAACGGTTAGATCGTCGTAGATCTTCGATTAGGGTTTCTGGAAGGGGGCCGCGTGCGTTTCTGGGAATAGAAGGAGTGACGTGGCACATATATTTGTAAGTGATGAACGTGTGTCGTTTTATTTATTTTCAATTTTGAATTCAATCATCATTTTTCGCCATAACTTTCTCATACGAAGTCGGATTCACACGAAATTTCTTTTGTTAGGATCGTAATTTAATTCCGGATTTGATGACGCTGGTTTGGACGAATTCCGAGAAGGGCGAATTTTTGGGTTTAAATCGAATTTAAATTCGATTTAAATTCAAAAGGTGAGTGTTTTAACCCACTCACAACTACTAGAAGCTTTTATGTTTGTTTAAATTAATTTTAGAAATGAATAGAAATTTATTTATGAGTATTTGGCATGTTTATTTTATTCATATCTGTTGAATTTCATTTATTTAATTTAACTGTTAATTTAATTAATTTATTGCGTATAAATTTACAGTTAAAATTTATTTGTTTGTATATGAACTGCTAGTTAACAGTTATATAATTTATTTCTGAATATAGACTGTAGATTAATAGCTGTTAAATTTAATTTGAATAAAATTGACAGTATTACCTGTTATGTAGTACCAAAAATAATATTGTTATTGATTGATATTGATTGATGATTGCGATTTGGATGATGGATGATGTTGATGAATGGATGTTTATTGTATATCATTAAATTGCAAATTATCATGCATATTTCATTTCATTCGGGATTGTGGTTTGAAATGATATATAACCGCAAAATTTTATATCTTTTAAATTGCGGATTGAAATGATAAATATCCGTATCACTTGACCATGGGATAGAAAATAATATACAGGCACCGCGGTATATATATATAACTATTTAAATGTGATTTCTATGGTTTGGATGGAATACGGTTTATAATAATCTTAAATTTTATATTGTATAAATATTTTTCTTCCATATATATATACATATGAAGTTGAAAATTTTGAAATTAAAAGGTGTATAAAAATCTTTATTAAAAATGGAAGAAAATTAAGAAAATGGAGTTTAATAATTTATATCATATGTTTAAATGTTAAGTTTGGAAATTTTAAGATATGATATTTATAATTGGATTTTTCCCGAAATAAATTGAAATGAATATTCTAGTATAATTTGAATTGGGAAAATATATATATTTTATTACTAGAAATTGAAGTCTTATTATTTACGGATTTTATGTGAATATTCAAGACTAATTAATAGAACATTTGATTTGTTGAAAGAATAAAATCCAACTTTAGTTTGAAATATTAATACTCAAAATGGATATACGTATATATAAATAAATTGAAGTGGTTTTGGAACTTGGGAGAGATAATATAAATTTTGGTTTAGACTTTAATAAAGAAATGTATTTGTAAAGCCATGAGAACTATTTTCTTTACAAAGTAACATTTAAGTTAAACCATTTAATTCATATACCGTTGAATGTCCAAACCATTCAAGTTTTTTTTAGAAGTTATGGTTTTAAATTATGATTTTCAAAATATTATGCTTTGAAAATATTTGATTTTCAGACGTTATGAAGTTAAAGCATTTTGATTTTGGAAAAGAATTATATTTGGGATAAGTGATAAAATATGGTTTTGGGTTTTGAAATGATATCGTATTCATGGTTATGAAATGGAATGTTTATTCTGATTTTTAAAGTATAACCTATTTTTAAATGACCGCGGTGTTATAATAACGATGGGTTGGCAAAGAGACCGGGATCGGATATGGACATACTCTTTGTCAATACCGAAAACCACTTTGACTAACCGTGTACGCGGTGGAGATTCCAGAATGAAGTAGGTGGTGGCGACGTTTCCTGTAAGGTAAATACGTGGACCCGACTCCCGTGAGTTGGCATAAGGTGGCTAAAACAGGAGCGATTCTCAGGCCAATGAGGTCATTCCTCTGATCGGACCCTCCTCTTCGATATTATACTTTGACTTTGGATTGATTCAGTGGCCACTTTTACTTTGATTTTGGGGAGTTAGTCCGAGGTGGGTGGTAACTGCGGCTACGCGTTTCCACCAGCCTGGATAGCAATTGGTATATCTACCCTGGCATTGCCTAGTTGTGCCGTGTCACCTACCATACCGAGCCTTTACTACGAGTTTCTATTTGTGTCGTACCTATGGAGTATCCTCTGGTAGCCTCCCGATCAGGAGGTATTACGGTACTGTATAGACTATTGGCATTTTACGTGTTAAGGTGGAAAATGTAAAGCCTTAACGCTATTTAAAAGTAAGTTTATTTTACAAATAGACACTATTATAATAGCGCAATATACTACATAGTAAATAGTTTAACGGATCCTTAGGAGATGTAAATCCCGAGCATCTCTTGAGTTACTGTACTCATATTTATTTCTGTTAATTTAACTCACATAAGATCTTTTAGTTCTGACTCGAGTGTTTTTGTCTTTTCAAATTCGCTCGGGTCAGTCCGAGCGTTTCAGGATCGAAGACTTTAGCTTTGGAGGACGAAGACGAAGAATCCGTATTATTATTATTTATAGTATTGCACCACACTCATACTGTTCCGCTGCATTGATTGTATTGGTATGTGTAACTCTGATATTTATTGTGTAAAGAATAACAAGTGTTTTGTAAACCATTTATGAACTATATATTTATTATTATATTTTATCCTTCCGCTGTGAGATTCTGTTTTGTTTTTATTTCTTCTCTGTTTTTCTTATTTACCCCATAACAATCCGCCCTTGCGTATGCTTTGAATTGGCACGTGTGTCGGTTTAAAGTGTGCGAAAAGGCGGGATGTTACAGTTGGTATCAGAGCTTTGGTTTAGCGATAAACCTTGGTTTTATGGGGTTTGACTCTTTGTTAATAGGGTAGTAATACCCTATGGGAGTCGCTGAGTGTATATATATGAGAGAGCGTATTTGTTAGTGTTAATAAAGATTTTGATATTGTGTTAATCTGTTCCGCTTTGTATTTATAAATTCTGGTTGATGCATGGGACGCTATGACATCAATAGGGATTTCTAAACACTTAATAGGACAGACCGACATAATATTTGTTTTTAATATAGGTGAATGAAATAATTTTGCCTATTATATTTTCTATATATAAAAATATTTTTATAAAGATATATTTTGGTTGCTATAGTTGGGTGTTAGGTAATAAAAATATTTGTAATGAATTAATGCTAAGTTGAATTTTAATAAATCAAATTGGAGATTTTAGAACTTAAGTCCGGGATTTTGAAAAAATTTCTGCTTTCAAAGGATTTATGAAATATAATGATTTGGTTTATAAATATTTTCTTATATAAATATTTAGTATAATTCGAAAGAATTGGTTTAAGAGGATTTTGAAGAAAATAAGTTTGTACTTCCCTCTCTGTCGCTGGAAAATAATTTCGGTGATGACGGCCGCATCATCGACTTTCATTTTCGAGTTTCGAAGGGAAAGGCCACTGTAGTAAACTCTACTGCAGATTTGTTTTGAAATTATTTAAAATTTTAATTGTTTAAAGGTAATTAGAGATATAAAAGTTGTAAGAAATTAATTATCTATTATTTTAAAGTAATTTTGGAATTTGACCCGGTATTAACTCTTGAATTTCCATTAATTAGTTGTAAAAAAAAATTAGGTTAGTAAAATAAAGGTTAAGTAATCAATGAATTAAAAGGGTTGAGATTAAACTTGTATAAGTTCTTTTGCTTTTTCTTTAACATAAATAACTTACCAAGTATAAAAAGTTGAAATGTAAATTAAGAGTGGAATAGAATATAATGCAAGTAGAATTTTGGAAAAAAAAAATGAAGTATTCAATAAATTACTGTTATAAATAAGAATTTAATGGTATTAACTTAAGTGATGATTGGAATTTTACTAAAATTAAAGGTTGTATTATTAATAGGTGATTTTAACCTTAAGAAAGTAAAAATGAAATTCCTTAATTTATAAAGTTTGATTGTAGGGTTATTAACTTAAGTATGCTTTAATTCCCCCTATTCTAATATAATGGAAAGTAGGAAAAATATAAATGACTGCAATCCATAGTTAATGAATGAGTAAAATCTTTCACTTATAGGAATGCAAGTTATAAGGTTAATAAATTAAGTGTAAGTAGAGGGTTACTGTAATTAAATATAATGGAAACTTCAACATTAAATAAATGAATGAGATTAAAGGTAAGTTGAAATTGTAATTTATAAAACAAATATATATTAATTAAAGGAATGGAGAAGAAACTTGTAAATTTTCACTTACATTCTTAAAACATACATAACTTACCATATAATAAAAAGTTGCAAATGTTAGTAGGAAAATGTAAGGGGAAATCTTACTAGTGAAGAGTAAGGTAATAAAGGTATTCTATTAATTTGCTATTATTAATGAGAATTAATTGTGTAGACTTAAGTTAAATTGGAAATTTTACTATAAGTAAAGGTAAGTAGTATAAATAGATGATAGAAACTTTAGTAAATAAATTGGAATACAAATATAATGAATTTTGTGATAAATGGAAAATGAAAATTTGTAAGAAATAAAGAAATCACTCCATAAATGAAAGAAAGAAAATCAAACCATTGAAGCATGAGATAAATGTATAATAAATAAATTTGGGTGTTGGTTTGAATTGTGTTGTTTGATTTATGTTGTTGGGTAAGAAATTTGAAGTTGTTAAATGAATAAGTATTTATCTTTGTTCCATCTAAGACTGTTGAGTAAAGGATGCACTTGATAGTTAATTTCATTTCATACAAATTTCAAGTTTGAACCTAAACAACTATTTGTTTGATGGATTAAATGGTTGCTTTGTTTGTGTATGTATGTTGTTTGTAAGGTTGATGGTTGTTGAATTGTTTGGTTGATTAATGATTGAATCCACTTGAATAGTTCACTTTAAAATAAATATTTAACCTTTTAGATTTTATAAGTGAATACAGGTGATGGAAGCAACTGCTAGTGCTTTTGGTTCCAAAATAATAAGCGTATATTGCCCGACAAATAGGTACGTTTTCGGATTACGTTTAAAACGCTATTTTTCCCGTGTTGGGATATAATATTTTGATAATATATGTAATATATTTGTATATTTTGATATTATATTTTCTCCCGAGCCTCACCGTACAAAGGAGACTCTGCCAAAAATTTTCGTAAATTTTGGACTTAGAATTTTGTTGAAAATGATTTCCAAACTTTAATTATTTAAGTATAAAAGGATATAATGATTATAAAACGAGTATATTCCGTTTAAGGAATTTTTTTTGTAAATTATTGATTATAAGTTAATATTTGAAATAGATGTACTGTTTTTATTCTTCCTTCTCCCTTCTTTTTCCTTTTCGGGGACGAAAAGTTTTGAGTGGGGGAGATTGTAACGACCCGTTGAATTTGATAATGTTAAATGAATTAAATTAATATGTTTCTAATCTAATTTAGAATAAAATAAAGGTCTTAAGATTTTATTTGAGAAAATGTAGTAATTTGTTATAGTAATTGGAATTTAATGTAACAATTTAATAGTTACATGGAAATAGATTTGAACTATGTAAATTTGCACACCTTGTTATAAGTTAAATATAAGAAACCAATATAAATGTGAATCAGTGAATATTAATAAAAATATTTACTAGAATGGAATTATTTAATATAAAATAAATAGTGGAGATTGTACATTTGGTTGTAATAATAAATAGTGACTAAATAAAAGTGTCCGTTGGAATAAATCAATGCAATAAGTGTGATAAGTAATTTTATTGAATGTTGTCTCTAATAAATGTACTTGATTTGGTAATTTAGATATTTATACGTAAATTATATATATAAAGATATATTGATTCCAATAGAATTAATTGGAAATCTAATATTAAATATAATGTTGGTAGCAATTGAAATTTACCGTTTTGCAAAATAAATGAGAAATCAAGTCAAATGTGAATTATACCGTAAAGGATCAATTCATTTAAACGGTAGGATTGTAAATAAATAAACATTCTACGTAGGTTGCAATTGGACAATTTATGTAGTTTAATGGAAAAGCAATTGGAATTAATTACCATAAATTGTGTAGTTAGGGTAGTTTTGATTTGTCACTTAAGATGGAGGATTTTTATAAAATGTAATAAATGCAGTTTAAATTAAGGCATTGACGTTTGGGTATTTAAGAAGTGATAAACTAAAATTTATTTATTTATTTGAAAATTTGAAATCCAATTTGTGGATTTATTGCAAATAAGTGAAATTTGTGTTTAACCATTACATCGATAGGAATAAATTAAATTTAAGGTTATATTAATAAAATTTGGACTAGAGAAATGATATGAATCGGTTTTAGAAGCCTTAAATATAAAATGGGAAGTAGACGAGATTTCACGTTACAACCATTTTTAAAAATCCTGATGTATGTAGAAATATTAATGAAATATAGCGTAAACCAATGTTGAATCAAAAGAATAGAGTCAACACTTATTTATTCATTTAATGTGATATAACTACGAGTATGATTTATTGCAAATTACCTGGAAATCTAATATATAGGACATTACCTAAAAAGGAAGAGTAGATAAAATTTATGATAAACATATTTGTATATGAAGGTTACTGATTTAAGGAGAAATTGGGCAAGTTTTATGTATTTGGGTTAAGTGCAACCTTTAATAGATAAATTTAGTGCAATTAAAGAAATTGACATTTAATATTTCGATAACTTAAAATTTGATGGGATAAGAACTTTTGGGTAATGAAGGGATGACAAATATTAGCTATGATTCCAGAAGGAATTAAATAGATAATGGGAAGATTAAAATCAGGTTCTAAGCAATAATTATTAAATAACCGAAGTTTAGGAGTAAAGTGAGATAATTGAAAATTTTAATCATTCATATAATTCATTTGTTTATTAATATGAGTTAGCTAATAAATTTAACTTGGGCAATACCTATATATTGGAAACACATTTGTAAAGTGTAATTAATTGAATTTGGTGAATTGGGAATGAATCCAAGGTTATAGGAATTGATGTAATACTACGCAAATAAAAGGTAACTGCATAAAATCAATGTTTCGTAATAAATTGTAATTGATAATTAAGTAGGAATGGGTTTGAATTTGACAAAAAGGAAAATTTATTATTTGCTTACCCATCTATTCAATCTATTAAATTTGATCAGATCCATTTGCAATTAAACGAATTTATTTACAAGTTAGTATGTATTTAGCTGATAACTATAAACCAATTAGGGCAATCGGGTATATATATTACCAGTTAAGTTATATAAGATAATGGTTGACTTAATTAAGGGAGTTTATGTAATAATTTCATTTATTTTGTAAGTGGAAATAAAACGTTAATGATAACAAGTATTCAAAATTTACCATCTATTTAGTATATTAAGTATAATTGATAATCAACTGCAGCAAGTAATAAAATAAATACGTAACGTTAAATGAAGTAATATTTGAAATTTAATATTTAGAAACTATGTAAATATAAGTGCAGATGAAATTGGGGATATTTACATATTGAAATATGAATCCAATGATAAATCAATTCACGTTTCAAAATTTAATGCTACTTTATTACATATATGTTTATGCCTAAATTTAAACTTATGTTTAGATCCAATCCGATCCATCTATTATTTTTCAGCCTTGTCTATATATAACCTGTTATAAACCCTAGCCCCATTTTATTTTCCCTTTCGCTGTACGTTCATTTCTTCATCTCCTTCTCCTCCTAAAATGAATGCAACCTAGATCTACCCCAATCCAAATTTCAGTGAAAATGCAAACACTTCAGAAAAATTCCACAAAAATATATGTTAATGTTCTTGAGGCACGTAATCTACTGGTGCAATTCGTTTTCTGTTTTGAACATTCGTTTGACCAGAATTAATTCAAACAGTCCGTGACCATCCATCATCGTCGTCGCAAACTTCGTCGGATCGTCAAACCTTTTCTGGGTTTTGTAGAGTGGACGATGGGGATCGCATCTATATGGTTTTTGTGTCGATTCAACGGTTAGATCGTCGTAGATCTTCGATTAGGGTTTCTGGAAGGGGGCCGCGTGCGTTTCTGGGAATAGAAGGAGTGACGTGGCACATATATTTGTAAGTGATGAACGTGTGTCGTTTTATTTATTTTCAATTTTGAATTCAATCATCATTTTTCGCCATAACTTTCTCATACGAAGTCGGATTCACACGAAATTTCTTTTGTTAGGATCGTAATTTAATTCCGAATTTGATGACGCAGGTTTGGACGAATTCCGAGAAGGGCGAATTTTTGGGTTTAAATCGAATTTAAATTCGATTTAAATTCAAAAGGTGAGTGTTTTAACCCACTCACAACTACTAGAAGCTTTTATGTTTGTTTAAATTAATTTTAGAAATGAATAGAAATTTATTTATGAGTATTTGGCATGTTTATTTTATTCATATCTGTTGAATTTCATTTATTTAATTTAACTGTTAATTTAATTAATTTATTGCGTATAAATTTACAGTTAAAATTTATTTGTTTGTATATGAACTGCTAGTTAACAGTTATATAATTTATTTCTGAATATAGACTGTAGATTAATAGCTGTTAAATTTAATTTGAATAAAATTGACAGTATTACCTGTTATGTAGTACCAAAAATAATATTGTTATTGATTGATATTGATTGATGATTGCGATTTGGATGATGGATGATGTTGATGAATGGATGTTTATTGTATATCATTAAATTGCAAATTATCATGCATATTTCATTTCATTCGGGATTGTGGTTTGAAATGATATATAACCGCAAAATTTTATATCTTTTAAATTGCGGATTGAAATGATAAATATCCGTATCACTTGACCATGGGATAGAAAATAATATACAGGCACCGCGGTATATATATAACTATTTAAATGTGATTTCTATGGTTTGGATGGAATACGGTTTATAATAATCTTAAATTTTATATTGTATAAATATTTTTCTTCCATATATATATACATATAAAGTTGAAAATTTTGAAATTAAAAGGTGTATAAAAATCTTTATTAAAAATGGAAGAAAATTAAGAAAATGGAGTTTAATAATTTATATCATATGTTTAAGTGTTAAGTTTGGAAATTTTAAGATATGATATTTATAATTGGATTTTTCCCGAAATAAATTGAAATGAATATTCTAGTATAATTTGAATTGGGAAAATATATATATTTTATTACTAGAAATTGAAGTCTTATTATTTATGGATTTTATGTGAATATTCAAGACTAATTAATAGAACATTTGATTTGTTGAAAGAATAAAATCCAACTTTAGTTTGAAATATTAATACTCAAAATGGATATACGTATATATAAATAAATTGAAGTGGTTTTGGAACTTCAGAGAGATAATATAAATTTTGGTTTAGACTTTAATAAAGAAATGTATTTGTAAAGCCATGAGAACTATTTTCTTTACAAAGTAACATTTAAGTTAAACCATTTAATTCATATACCGTTGAATGTCCAAACCATTCAAGTTTTTTTTAGAAGTTATGGTTTTAAATTATGATTTTCAAAATATTATGCTTTGAAAATATTTGATTTTCAGACGTTATGAAGTTAAAGCATTTTGATTTTGGAAAAGAATTATATTTGGGATAAGTGATAAAATATGGTTTTGGGTTTTGAAATGATATCGTATTCATGGTTATGAAATGGAATGTTTATTCTGATTTTTAAAGTATAACCTATTTTTAAATGACCGCGGTGTTATAATAACGATGGGTTGGCAAAGAGACCGGGATCGGATATGGACATACTCTCTGTCGATACCGAAAACCACTTTGACTAACCGTGTACGCGGTGGAGATTCCAGAATGAAGTAGGTGGTGGCGACGTTTCCTGTAAGGTAAATACGTGGACCCGACTCCCGTGAGTTGGCATAAGGTGGCTAAAACAGGAGCGATTCTCAGGCCAATGAGGTCATTCCTCTGATCGGACCCTCCTCTTCGATATTATACTTTGACTTTGGATTGATTCAGTGGCCACTTTTACTTTGATTTTGGGGAGTTAGTCCGAGGTGGGCGGTAACTGCGGCTACGCGTTTCCACCAGCCTGGATAGCAATTGGTATATCTACCCTGGCATTGCCTAGTTGTGCCGTGTCACCTACCATACCGAGCCTTTACTACGAGTTTCTATTTGTGTCGTACCTATGGAGTATCCTCTGGTAGCCTCCCGATCAGGAGGTACGGTACTGTATAGACTATTGGCATTTTACGTGTTAAGGTGGAAAATGTAAAGCCTTAACGCTATTTAAAAGTAAGTTTATTTTACAAATAGACACTATTATAATAGCGCAATATACTACATAGTAAATAGTTTAACGGATCCTTAGGAGATGTAAATCCCGAGCATCTCTTGAGTTACTGTACTCATATTTATTTCTGTTAATTTAACTCACATAAGATCTTTTAGTTCTGACTCGAGTGTTTTTGTCTTTTCAAATTCGCTCGGGTCAGTCCGAGCGTTTCAGGATCGAAGACTTTAGCTTTGGAGGACGAAGACGAAGAATCCGTATTATTATTATTTATAGTATTGCACCACACTCATACTGTTCCGCTGCATTGATTGTATTGGTATGTGTAACTCTGATATTTATTGTGTAAAGAATAACAAGTGTTTTGTAAACCATTTATGAACTGTATATTTATTATTATATTTTATCCTTCCGCTGTGAGATTCTGTTTTGTTTTTATTTCTTCTCTGTTTTTCTTATTTACCCCATAACAATCCGCCCTTGCGTATGCTTTGAATTGGCACGTGTGTCGGTTTAAAGTGTGCGAAAAGGCGGGATATTACAGTTGGTATCAGAGCTTTGGTTTAGCGATAAACCTTGGTTTTATGGGGTTTGACT
This sequence comes from Allium cepa, assembly GCA_030765085.1. Taxonomy (NCBI): domain Eukaryota; kingdom Viridiplantae; phylum Streptophyta; class Magnoliopsida; order Asparagales; family Amaryllidaceae; genus Allium; species Allium cepa. The sequence continues at coordinate 931,876,375 of CM060932.1, forward strand.
CTTTGTTAATAGGGTAGTAATACCCTATGGGAGTCGCTGAGTGTATATATATGAGAGAGCGTATTTGTTAGTGTTAATAAAGATTTTGATATTGTGTTAATCTGTTCCGCTTTGTATTTATAAATTCTGGTTGATGCATGGGACGTTATGACATCAATAGGGATTTCTAAACACTTAATAGGACAGACCGACATAATATTTGTTTTTAATATAGGTGAATGAAATAATTTTGCCTATTATATTTTCTATATATAAAAATATTTTTATAAAGATATATTTTGGTTGCTATAGTTGGGTGTTAGGTAATAAAAATATTTGTAATGAATTAAAGCTAAGTTGAATTTTAATAAATCAAATTGGAGATTTTAGAACTTAAGTCCGGGATTTTGAAAAAATTTCTGCTTTCAAAGGATTTATGAAATATAATGATTTGGTTTATAAATATTTTCTTATATAAATATTTAGTATAATTCGAAAGAATTGGTTTAAGAGGATTTTGAAGAAAATAAGTTTGTACTTCCCTCTCTGTCGCTGGAAAATAATTTCGGTGATGACGGCCGCATCATCGACTTTCATTTTCGAGTTTCGAAGGGAAAGGCCACTGTAGTAAACTCTACTGCAGATTTGTTTTGAAATTATTTAAAATTTTAATTGTTTAAAGGTAATTAGAGATATAAAAGTTGTAAGAAATTAATTATCTATTATTTTAAAGTAATTTTGGAATTTGACCCGGTATTAACTCTTGAATTTCCATTAATTAGTTGTAAAAAAAAATTAGGTTAGTAAAATAAAGGTTAAGTAATCAATGAATTAAAAGGGTTGAGATTAAACTTGTATAAGTTCTTTTGCTTTTTCTTTAACATAAATAACTTACCAAGTATAAAAAGTTGAAATGTAAATTAAGAGTGGAATAGAATATAATGCAAGTAGAATTTTGGAAAAAAAAATGAAGTATTCAATAAATTACTGTTATAAATAAGAATTTAATGGTATTAACTTAAGTGATGATTGGAATTTTACTAAAATTAAAGGTTGTATTATTAATAGGTGATTTTAACCTTAAGAAAGTAAAAATGAAATTCCTTAATTTATAAAGTTTGATTGTAGGGTTATTAACTTAAGTATGCTTTAATTCCCCCTATTCTAATATAATGGAAAGTAGGAAAAATATAAATGACTGCAATCCATAGTTAATGAATGAGTAAAATCTTTCACTTATAGGAATGCAAGTTATAAGGTTAATAAATTAAGTGTAAGTAGAGGGTTACTGTAATTAAATATAATGGAAACTTCAACATTAAATAAATGAATGAGATTAAAGGTAAGTTGAAATTGTAATTTATAAAACAAATATATATTAATTAAAGGAATGGAGAAGAAACTTGTAAATTTTCACTTACATTCTTAAAACATACATAACTTACCATATAATAAAAAGTTGCAAATGTTAGTAGGAAAATGTAAGGGGAAATCTTACTAGTGAAGAGTAAGGTAATAAAGGTATTCTATTAATTTGCTATTATTAATGAGAATTAATTGTGTAGACTTAAGTTAAATTGGAAATTTTACTATAAGTAAAGGTAAGTAGTATAAATAGATGATAGAAACTTTAGTAAATAAATTGGAATACAAATATAATGAATTTTGTGATAAATGGAAAATGAAAATTTGTAAGAAATAAAAAAATCACTCCATAAATGAAAGAAAGAAAATCAAACCATTGAAGCATGAGATAAATGTATAATAAATAAATTTGGGTGTTGGTTTGAATTGTGTTGGTTTGAATTGTGTTGTTGGGTAAGAAATTTGAAGTTGTTAAATGAATAAGTATTTATCTTTGTTCCATCTAAGACTGTTGAGTAAAGGATGCACTTGATAGTTAATTTCATTTCATACAAATTTCAAGTTTGAACCTAAACAACTATTTGTTTGATGGATTAAATGGTTGCTTTGTTTGTGTATGTATGTTGTTTGTAAGGTTGATGGTTGTTGAATTGTTTGGTTGATTAATGATTGAATCCACTTGAATAGTTCACTTTAAAATAAATATTTAACCTTTTAGATTTTATAAGTGAATACAGGTGATGGAAGCAACTGCTAGTGCTTTTGGTTCCAAAATAATAAGCGTATATTGCCCGACAAATAGGTACGTTTTCGGATTACGTTTAAAACGCTATTTTTCCCGTGTTGGGATATAATATTTTGATAATATATGTAATATATTTGTATATTTTGATATTATATTTTCTCCCGAGCCTCACCGTACAAAGGAGACTCTGCCAAAAAATTTCGTAAATTTTGGACTTAGAATTTTGTTGAAAATGATTTCCAAACTTTAATTATTTAAGTATAAAAGGATATAATGATTATAAAACGAGTATATTCCGTTTAAGGAATTTTTTTTGTAAATTATTGATTATAAGTTAATATTTGAAATAGATGTACTGTTTTTATTCTTCCTTCTCCCTTCTTTTTCCTTTTCGGGGACGAAAAGTTTTGAGTGGGGGAGATTGTAACGACCCGTTGAATTTGATAATGTTAAATGAATTAAATTAATATGTTTCTAATCTAATTTAGAATAAAATAAAGGTCTTAAGATTTTATTTGAGAAAATGTAGTAATTTGTTATAGTAATTGGAATTTAATGTAACAATTTAATAGTTACATGGAAATAGATTTGAACTATGTAAATTTGCACACCTTGTTATAAGTTAAATATAAGAAACCAATATAAATGTGAATCAGTGAATATTAATAAAAATATTTACTAGAATGGAATTATTTAATATAAAATAAATAGTGGAGATTGTACATTTGGTTGTAATAATAAATAGTGACTAAATAAAAGTGTCCGTTGGAATAAATCAATGCAATAAGTGTGATAAGTAATTTTATTGAATGTTGTCTCTAATAAATGTACTTGATTTGGTAATTTAGATATTTATACGTAAACTATATATATAAAGATATATTGATTCCAATAGAATTAATTGGAAATCTAATATTAAATATAATGTTGGTAGCAATTGAAATTTACCGTTTTGCAAAATAAATGAGAAATCAAGTCAAATGTGAATTATACCGTAAAGGATCAATTCATTTAAACAGTAGGATTGTAAATAAATAAACATTCTACGTAGGTTGCAATTGGACAATTTATGTAGTTTAATGGAAAAGCAATTGGAATTAATTACCATAAATTGTGTAGTTAGGGTAGTTTTGATTTGTCACTTAAGATGGAGGATTTTTATAAAATGTAATAAATGCAGTTTAAATTAAGGCATTGACGTTTGGGTATTTAAGAAGTGATAAACTAAAATTTATTTATTTATTTGAAAATTTGAAATCCAATTTGTGGATTTATTGCAAATAAGTGAAATTTGTGTTTAACCATTACATCGATAGGAATAAATTAAATTTAAGGTTATATTAATAAAATTTGGACTAGAGAAATGATATGAATCGGTTTTAGAAGCCTTAAATATAAAATGGAAAGTAGACGAGATTTCACGTTACAACCATTTTTAAAAATCCTGATGTATGTAGAAATATTAATGAAATATAGCGTAAACCAATGTTGAATCAAAAGAATAGAGTCAACACTTATTTATTCATTTAATGTGATATAACTACGAGTATGATTTATTGCAAATTACCTGGAAATCTAATATATAGGACATTACCTAAAAAGGAAGAGTAGATAAAATTTATGATAAACATATTTGTATATGAAGGTTACTGATTTAAGGAGAAATTGGGCAAGTTTTATGTATTTGGGTTAAGTGCAACCTTTAATAGATAAATTTAGTGCAATTAAAGAAATTGATATTTAATATTTCGATAACTTAAAATTTGATGGGATAAGAACATTTGGGTAATGAAGGGATGACAAATATTAGCTATGATTCTAGAAGGAATTAAATAGATAATGGGAAGATTAAAATCAGGTTCTAAGCAATAATTATTAAATAACCGAAGTTTAGGAGTAAAGTGAGATAATTGAAAATTTTAATCATTCATATAATTCATTTGTTTATTAATATGAGTTAGCTAATAAATTTAACTTGGGCAATACCTATATATTGGAAACACATTTGTAAAGTGTAATTAATTGAATTTGGTGAATTGGGAATGAATCCAAGGTTATAGGAATTGATGTAATACTACGCAAATAAAAGGTAACTGCATAAAATCAATGTTTCGTAATAAATTGTAATTGATAATTAAGTAGGAATGGGTTTGAATTTGACAAAAAGGAAAATTTATTATTTGCTTACCCATCTATTCAATCTATTAAATTTGATCAGATCCATTTGCAATTAAACGAATTTATTTACAAGTTAGTATGTATTTAGCTGATAACTATAAACCAATTAGGGCAATCGGGTATATATATTACCAGTTAAGTTATATAAGATAATGGTTGACTTAATTAAGGGAGTTTATGTAATAATTTCATTTATTTTGTAAGTGGAAATAAAACGTTAATGATAACAAGTATTCAAAATTTACCATCTATTTAGTATATTAAGTATAATTGATAATCAACTGCAGCAAGTAATAAAATAAATACGTAACGTTAAATGAAGTAGTATTTGAAATTTAATATTTAGAAACTATGTAAATATAAGTGCAGATGAAATTGGGGATATTTACATATTGAAATATGAATCCAATGATAAATCAATTCACGTTTCAAAATTTAATGCTACTTTATTACATATATGTTTATGCCTAAATTTAAACTTATGTTTAGATCCAATCCGATCCATCTATTATTTTTCAGCCTTGTCTATATATAACCTGTTATAAACCCTAGCCCCATTTTATTTTCCCTTTCGCTGTACGTTCATTTCTTCATCTCCTTCTCCTCCTAAAATGAATGCAACCTAGATCTACCCCAATCCAAATTTCAGTGAAAATGCAAACACTTCAGAAAAATTCCACAAAAATATATGTTAATGTTCTCGAGGCACGTAATCTACTGGTGCAATTCGTTTTCTGTTTTGAACATTCATTTGACCAGAATTAATTCAAACAGTCCGTGACCATCCATCATCGTCGTCGCAAACTTCGTCGGATCGTCAAACCTTTTCTGGGTTTTGTAGAGTGGACGATGGGGATCGCATCTATATGGTTTTTGTGTCGATTCAACGGTTAGATCGTCGTAGATCTTCGATTAGGGTTTCTGGAAGGGGGCCGCGTGCGTTTCTGGGAATAGAAGGAGTGACGTGGCACATATATTTGTAAGTGATGAACGTGTGTCGTTTTATTTATTTTCAATTTTGAATTCAATCATCATTTTTCGCCATAACTTTCTCATACGAAGTCGGATTCACACGAAATTTCTTTTGTTAGGATCGTAATTTAATTCCGGATTTGATGACGCTGGTTTGGACGAATTCCGAGAAGGGCGAATTTTTGGGTTTAAATCGAATTTAAATTCGATTTAAATTCAAAAGGTGAGTGTTTTAACCCACTCACAACTACTAGAAGCTTTTATGTTTGTTTAAATTAATTTTAGAAATGAATAGAAATTTATTTATGAGTATTTGGCATGTTTATTTTATTCATATCTGTTGAATTTCATTTATTTAATTTAACTGTTAATTTAATTAATTTATTGCGTATAAATTTACAGTTAAAATTTATTTGTTTGTATATGAACTGCTAGTTAACAGTTATATAATTTATTTCTGAATATAGACTGTAGATTAATAGCTGTTAAATTTAATTTGAATAAAATTGCCAGTATTACCTGTTATGTAGTACCAAAAATAATATTGTTATTGATTGATATTGATTGATGATTGCGATTTGGATGATGGATGATGTTGATGAATGGATGTTTATTGTATATCATTAAATTGCAAATTATCATGCATATTTCATTTCATTCGGGATTGTGGTTTGAAATGATATATAACCGCAAAATTTTATATCTTTTAAATTGCGGATTGAAATGATAAATATCCGTATCACTTGACCATGGGATAGAAAATAATATACAGGCACCGCGGTATATATATAACTATTTAAATGTGATTTCTATGGTTTGGATGGAATACGGTTTATAATAATCTTAAATTTTATATTGTATAAATATTTTTCTTCCATATATATATATACATATGAAGTTGAAAATTTTGAAATTAAAAGGTGTATAAAAATCTTTATTAAAAATGGAAGAAAATTAAGAAAATGGAGTTTAATAATTTATATCATATGTTTAAATGTTAAGTTTGGAAATTTTAAGATATGATATTTATAATTGGATTTTTCCCGAAATAAATTGAAATGAATATTCTAGTATAATTTGAATTAGGAAAATATATATATTTTATTACTAGAAATTGAAGTCTTATTATTTATGGATTTTATGTGAATATTCAAGACTAATTAATAGAATATTTGATTTGTTGAAAGAATAAAATCCAACTTTAGTTTGAAATATTAATACTCAAAATGGATATACGTATATATAAATAAATTGAAGTGGTTTTGGAACTTGAGAGAGATAATATAAATTTTGGTTTAGACTTTAATAAAGAAATGTATTTGTAAAGCCATGAGAACTATTTTCTTTACAAAGTAACATTTAAGTTAAACCATTTAATTCATATACCGTTGAATGTCCAAACCATTCAAGTTTTTTTTTAGAAGTTATGGTTTTAAATTATGATTTTCAAAATATTATGCTTTGAAAATATTTGATTTTCAGACGTTATGAAGTTAAAGCATTTTGATTTTGGAAAAGAATTATATTTGGGATAAGTGATAAAATATGGTTTTGGGTTTTGAAATGATATCGTATTCATGGTTATGAAATGGAATGTTTATTCTGATTTTTAAAGTATAACCTATTTTTAAATGACCGCGGTGTTATAATAACGATGGGTTGGCAAAGAGACCGGGATCGGATATGGACATACTCTCTGTCGATACCGAAAACCACTTTGACTAACCGTGTACGCGGTGGAGATTCCAGAATGAAGTAGGTGGTGGCGACGTTTCCTGTAAGGTAAATACGTGGACCCGACTCCCGTGAGTTGGCATAAGGTGGCTAAAACAGGAGCGATTCTCAGGCCAATGAGGTCATTCCTCTGATCGGACCCTCCTCTTCGATATTATACTTTGACTTTGGATTGATTCAGTGGCCACTTTTACTTTGATTTTGGGGAGTTAGTCCGAGGTGGGCGGTAACTGCGGCTACGCGTTTCCACCAGCCTGGATAGCAATTGGTATATCTACCCTGGCATTGCCTAGTTGTGCCGTGTCACCTACCATACCGAGCCTTTACTACGAGTTTCTATTTGTGTCGTACCTATGGAGTATCCTCTGGTAGCCTCCCGATCAGGAGGTATTACGGTACTGTATAGACTATTGGCATTTTACGTGTTAAGGTGGAAAATGTAAAGCCTTAACGCTATTTAAAAGTAAGTTTATTTTACAAATAGACACTATTATAATAGCGCAATATACTGCATAGTAAATAGTTTAACGGATCCTTAGGAGATGTAAATCCCGAGCATCTCTTGAGTTACTGTACTCATATTTATTTCTGTTAATTTAACTCACATAAGATCTTTTAGTTCTGACTCGAGTGTTTTTGTCTTTTCAAATTCGCTCGGGTCAGTCCAAGCGTTTCAGGATCGAAGACTTTAGCTTTGGAGGACGAAGACAAAGAATCCGTATTATTATTATTTATAGTATTGCACCACACTCATACTGTTCCGCTGCATTGATTGTATTGGTATGTGTAACTCTGATATTTATTGTGTAAAGAATAACAAGTGTTTTGTAAACCATTTATGAACTGTATATTTATTATTATATTTTATCCTTCCGCTGTGAGATTCTGTTTTGTTTTTATTTCTTCTCTGTTTTTCTTATTTACCCCATAACAATCCGCCCTTGCGTATGCTTTGAATTGGCACGTGTGTCGGTTTAAAGTGTGCGAAAAGGCGGGATGTTACATTGATAGTTGGTTATTTAACTATCAAATAAAAAATCATTCAAACATTGATTTAATTCCATATAGAATCTTCTAAGCTTTATTAATTAATCATTAATTAATAAAATCACTTTACAATACTTGATCAAAATATTTTTACACAACACTATTTCCAAAATCCTTACTTCCCCTTTATACTTAGGAAAATATTTATACTGATCTTAGGGGTATAAGTATATTATCAGAACATTTGGAAAATTCTTCCTTTTAAATTTCTTTTTGAAAACATTACTTATTGTAAACCGATCCACTTATCCATTATAAAAGTTCCATTCTAAAAGCTCCTTTCACATTTAAATACCTTCATAAATTTCCAAAATCAATTTATAAACACTTTTATAAGTCTACAAATCAATTTACAAAACCTCTTTACAAACCTCTAAAATCATTTACAAAACATTTCCTCATTTAAAACTCCTTGATAAATCTTCTTTAAGAAAAATCCTTTACAAAATATCTTTTACAACTCATCCTTTTAAATAACTTTAAATAAACCTTTTTACTTAGTAAAACCCATTTTATAAACAAGTTATTATTTATAAATACCTTTATAAAATAATAATATAACTTGAAAAATCATTTATAAACCTTAACCCCAAATTGATTAAAGAATTGAAATTAATTCAGAACCGTACTTTATAATTTCTAAAAGAGCTTAGCAATCCCATCGATACTTATTTAAGTTATCATTTAATATCAATTTCACTTTCAAGTCACTTAACCATTTATTTACATAAGTCAGTATATATGTAAATGCAATTCATATCTAAATTAGGAAATAACATGTTAATACAACTCAACTAGCACATGTCCAAATAACATAATAGCGGAGTGGTGATTTGTAGATGTCCAAAACAATTCAATATATTTATAGTAGAATGGAAACTTATTCTGCTAAATGCATGTCCATACAAAACAACAATTACATTACAGAAGAACAATGATTTATTCTGCTAAAAGTTGTCCACATAAATCAAACAATCTATATTATACTCATTCATAGTTATATAGTTCTTTAATGGTATGGACACTTGAATCATCTTTGAGAAAAATGTACCTTGAAACCAATTTGATACTCGGAAAGTAATGATTTAAAACTTAAAACTTCATTTTAAAATGATTAATTACAAGTTAAACTCTTATTAAATCATAATTAATATTTATTAAATTTGAACTTAATTCAATTATAAATTCATAAACAATTAAAACTTTAGTAAATAAATTATTTATAGATTAAACCCTTAGTTAATCCTTTATTTATTATTAAATAATAATTTAAAACCTTTATTAATAATTAACTATTTATTAATCTCAATTGATTAATCAAATAATCTTTTAATTAAAACTTGAACAATAAATTAAACCTTTAATGAATAATTACTTAAAAACAAACCTTAATTAATTTATAATTAAAAACAATTAAACACTTGACTAATAGTTAATTAATAATCAAACTTATACTTAATAATTGAAAATAAATCATATACTTAACTTATATTTAATTAAAAATTAATCTTCCATAATCAAAAATTAATTAAAGTTAATCTTACTTTTAAAACATAATTTATTTGTAATTAATCTTCACTTAATTATAATTAATAAACCCTATTATCAAAACTTAATTGATTAAAAATTAATTATTAAATTTTTAATTAACTTTTTAACACATCGTTATTAATTTTATAAACATTTTTAAAATACTTTTAATTATAAAAACTAAACTTTGCAAATATCGGATTTTTAAACGAAACAGCATCCATAGCGACTATCTCTATGGATGTCATAACTTGAAAATGTTCTGTCTTCCCTCCTTGAAAAATTAACACTTTAAAAGCTTACTAACTTTCAAAGTATCAAATAAATAATTTAAAACCAAGTTTCTAGCTTCAAAATTGGTTTCGATTGCGAACCAAAACGTGTACTCTTCATAAAGGATTCTTCATTGACAACCAAATCTAATTATTAACTCTATTAACTTTTCTTAGCACAAAAACCACATAATTATGTCCATAACAACTTATACATACCACAAACCCAACAAACAAGATCACATTTTTACATCGTTCACCAAAATCTAGACTTCACATTCAAACACACACTAACTTGATCACATGCGTTCACATATATAAGCAACATTTATATGCATCCAATCCATATAATAAACCAACCAAACAATAAAATTATTTTACCACTAAATAGTCAATAAATGAAAAGGTAAAAAATTTCTCAAAAATTATGAAATTTACTATAACGCCCTGGAATTTCACTACTTTGATTAGTGAATATTTAATTAATTTTAAATATTCAATAATAGGTTTATAATGAAAATAAATAAACTCATTTTCATTAATAATAATGATGGTAAAATTATTTTCAAATTTTGTTTACCAAATTAAATACTTCATAGAAAAACAGAAAATGTGTCCGAAGAACGTTTTTCGAAATTTTGACCTTTCGACACTGAAAAGTTGTCGAAAAAGTTGGTCGTCTTTGTGCACCATATATACACATATATAATAATTAATTAAATAGATAATCGTATACATAAATTATTATCTCATAATTAATTTTAATAACAAGTGATGTGACAACTCATAGATTTAAAAATAATAAACATTTTACATAAATATAGATAAGTATTGTCACATCTTGAATATTTTTATAATGAACCATCGTTAGCCATAATTACATACATGAGGTGACTAGTAAATAGTCATGTGATGCACGAGTTGGAGGAAAAGATGTTGATTTGATTTTACATAATGATGACATAGGTAGAATTGCTTATAGAAATTTCCTCCTATTTACATACATAAGGTGACTAGTAAATAGTCATTAGCCCATATGTTTCTCCATTTTTCCTCCTATTTCCACCAACCTTTTCTTCCTCATTTCGAAATCAAATAGAAATTTTCTTTTATAGAAACAACGTGAAATTTTAATGGCTACAACATTCTAGTTGACCGTTTTTTCAAATTTGTATCATAGCTATGTCAAAACACCAATTCTTTATAGAGAAATTTTGAGCTCAGAATTTAAATTTCAAAAATGGTCCATCTTCCTTGGGCCATAACTTTTTCAAATCAAATTGAAAATGATTGGTTCATATTTGAAATGATAGTGAAAAGTAATTCCAATAACTTTCTAGTTTAGTTCTTTTTGAAATTCTCTGAGTAGTAGCCTAAAAATCAGCCGAAAAATAGTTATTTTCGGGTTTATTATTGAGAATTCGATGTTTATCCGAAGTCGCTCCACCTTACCAAAACAAGTGTCGCTTCCTCTTCTCTTCAAGGTCGAGCCTACCTAGTGCATTTAGGGTTCAAGACTCCATCTTGTTGCTTAGGAATGGAAGCTCTATGTCATATTCTAATTCAGCGATTGTTTGGATAGCTTTCGGTGAGTAAATTACTAATCTTTTGATAAGAACTTTCCTCAATATGTTGGTCGATCCTTATCTATATGTATGTTATATATATGTTGGATCTTGACATGTTTGAAATGTGATGATAAATGCTAATGTATGGGTTACTGGTTGCACTCGAATGCATGTGTTATTGCAAAGTTAGTAAATGTATATATATTGGTATATGTACACAATTTGAATTATGAATGTGATGTGTGAATATAAAAGATTAATGATGAACTTGACTATAGTCATGATAAGTTGAAAACAAAGTTGAAACTTTGTATGTTGTCGCGACGGATTTGAGGTCGGGTTTGAAATCAAACTCGTTTCAAAAGTTTAAAGTTTATATTTTGGTTAAAGTTTACGTGATTGGTTTTAAAGTGTGAAAATTTACTAAGGTACGTTTCAACCATGAAATATTATGGTTTTAGTAAAGTGGCTTCGCTTAAAATGGGTTAGAGCAAACTGCACTCATAGTGATAGTCGATGTAGATGTAGTTTGGCAAAGGTTTGAATTTCTATTTGAATTTTTTTTTATTTTGAAATTATTTTATAAAGTTTTTCAAACTTAATTAGCAATATTAAAAAATAATTAAGTTGTAATATAACTAATTAGTTAATTAATTAAAAGTTAATTAGTACTTAATTGGTAATTAAGAAGGTGATTAAAGGTTAATCATCGCTTAAGTTTAAGTTAATGACTGTCAATTAATTAATAAATTTTTAATTAATGTTTATATGGTTAATAAGTAATTAAATGAATAATAATTATTTAGTTAAGATTAATGGTTAATAATTATTAAGTAATAATGGGTTGTTTAATTAATATTTAATTAATTAGGGTTTAACTTTTAAACAATTTGGTTTAACCTAAACCAAGTTGCATTGGTAAGTTAATTAGCACTTAATTAAGTTCATTAATCCTAATTAGAATTTAATTATGACTTAAGCTTGATTAATAAGGGTTAATTAAGATTTAATTAGGGTTTAAGCTGATTAAATCTATTTGAATCTTTTCAAAGGTACTTTTAAAACTAAACAGTATGTGTTTTAAATCAATTTTTTTTAAAGTGAACTGGTTATAAATTCGAGGATCTCTTGTCTGGAACTCAAGCAACCTATATGATTGGGAAGACTAAATGACATTTTCTTGTAGAACGAAACTCTGCTCTGCTATAATGTAAGTGATTTGATTTTGTGGACATGTGTTAGCAGAATAAATCCCCGTTCTACTATGAACCGATTGAATTATTTAGATATTTGTTTAGTAGGACAAATCACCCTCCTGCTATTATGTTATTTGGACATGTATATGATAGTTACTTTATAATGACATGTCATTCCTTGATTTAGATATGAATTATATTTGCATACATGTTGCTTATGTAAATAATTGTTAAGTGAATTGAAATTGGAATTGGAATTGAATGGTAACTTAAATTAGTACCGTTGGGATTGCTAAGCCTCCTTTTGAATTTATAAAGTATGTTTTTGAATTAACTTCAATTCTTAAATGAATTTAAAGTTTAAAGTTTATAATTCCAAGTTGTGCTATTATGGTGTAAAGTTATTCATAAGTAATAACATGTTTATAAAGGGATTTTACTAAAGGTTTACATAAAGTGTTTTACAAAAGATAATTTGTAAATGATATTTTATAAAGGAATTTTAAAAAGGAAATTTTATAAAGAAGTTTTATAAAGAGTTTTAAATTAGAAAGAGATGTATAAATAATTTTAGAGATTTCAAAGGAAGTTTAAATCCAGTTTGGAAATTTATAAAGAGGTTTGGAATGTGAAGTAAATGGGTTTAGTTGTAGGTGATGTTTTTAAAAGGGAATTGTTGGCTATTTAATATGGAATTTTGAAGTGGGAATTTCCAAAATGTTTTTGGTAAATATAGTGAATTGTTTCCAAGTTTAAATGGAACATTAGGGGTTTGGGAAAATTGTTTTGAAAGATCTTTTGATCAAGTATTATAAAGTGAATTTATTAATTAATGATTAATTGATAAAGGCCTCGAGGATTCCATATGGAATTGAATCAATGTTCGATTGTTTTGTTTAATTTGATAGTAAAATTACTGACTATCAAATGTGGACCGAAACGTAACTTTGGAAATATCTAGGAGAAATATAAGAATTATATGGTACAGTTACCGTCGAAGGCGCTATATTGTACGTATAAACTCGTTTGTTCTTATAGGACAAACGATATGGAAATCCATCCATAAACGGTTAGGAGGTGAACTCCGCTCGTGTCATTTGTCTGTTTATTCCCTAAAGAATCAGAGTTGAGTTTACCGAAAAATATCGAAGGTTGTTTCGGAATGAAGACATCCTGAAGCATGGGATCAAAGATGAAGCCATTGATGTATATGGGTTGCTTGCTACTACTAAGTGTGAATCCAAAATGAATGTAGTAGAAGTAGTGCCTTCAGTTTGTCCATATCTTGGACAACTTATATGGATGAATGTTGGCACTGCATTACTGCCAGGAGGGACGTGTTTCATTCCAAGAAGGACTGCTATTTATAAAGGTAAAGCGTAGCCTCAAGCCTCATCAACCGAGAATGACTAAATCAGGGGAGATGCACCAAGGCTATATGGGTCGCACCCTTTAGGGTATGTTGTCACCCTTCTAGATACGATACATCTACATAGTTATGGAATGGTTGTGCATGAGATCTCGATGATAAGGTTTGCAAAGCGACCGAGGCGATGACATATTCGGTACTATCCAGTAAGGGGTAGGCCGGTCTTGTGTTGGCAAGGATTGTTAGGTACGATCTCGGTACATTTTCTAGACATGTATCGTGATGGGCGGTACCCCAGTAGCCTAGTCATTAGTTGGAATCCATTCTCCAATACAAGCTTTACAGTTTTAGTTGTATACTAAATATGTTGGAACGCGAGACGCAAGATTTCTAGCTATTTTAATAATTTACTTTGAACCCTTAGACATTATTATAATATCACTAAATTTCTATACAAGTGTTTTGGTTATCGTAAGGTAAAAACCTATCCGTGTTTATGTGCGGCATAGTCTTACAAGATATCTTTGGTTTCAAAAGAGTTTTTAACTTAATAATTCAGTTGCTAGTTTACTCATATCAGACCCATGTTTGATGCATGGTTTTATTTTCTTTCCTTAAAACTTTTGGATGCTTAAATTTTTATGAGCTACCAAGTAGTTTAGGCTTCTATGGATGCATTAGTTTAGAGTAGAAGTCTTCATCGATAGATAGTTATCATCTTATTTCCACTGTAAATTCTGTACTCTATATCTATGTATAAGGACATGCTGTTATAATTGTCCTAAGTTAGAAATTGTATTAGTACGACTCTGATGTATCGTTTTGTAAATGACTTTGTAAATATTGTGATGATTAATATATGTTATTTCGTAGCGTTGCAAGATTTCCTATTTTTCCCTAGCTCTTCTATCTTCTATCTCCTTTCTCTCTGCTAACATTCTGTCTTTCTAGCACTTAGTTGTTCGGCATGTTAATACCGTTGATGTATGTCAACTTTTGAGGTTCGAAAAGATGGGTCATTTCAATTACTCACCAAGATTTTGCAGTACTCTTTTGAAATACTTTAGAACTCACAAAGCTTCGAAAATCACAAAATTAATTCGAAAATGGATTTCCGTCTATGTTACTCTCCGAATTTTAAAATGTGGTCAAAATACAAGTTTTTGAAAATTATTTTCACTACCATTTCAAAAAAAAAATCACTCAATATGGATTTTTATGTGGGAGATATGGTCAAAAGAAGGAGTGTTATTTTCAGGCTTGAAAATGTGGTTTGAAAATGAGTCAAAAAGAAATATATATTTGACCCAAAAAATTTCGAAATTAGAAATAGTGGCTCAAATAAAAGTTATAGACACTAGAATTTTACATTGTTTGAATAAAATAAAATCTTAATTTGGAGAAGTCTATGGGGATTTATGGTCGAATGAAGTGGGAGGAAAACGGAGAATGAAAAAGTTAAAATTAAGTTTTTAAAACATTTAAAAAGAAGTAAAAAAAATTCAAATTCTTTATAATTCTAAAGGGAAGCCATCAATGAGCTTTTAAAGCTAAATTAAGGAGAAGATAAGGTTTGAAATGAAGAAATGGAATGGAAAAATGAGGGAGAAATTAGGAAATTTGATTTTATATAAAACTACTTAGAAAATTTACTAGACTACCATTGTACTTTTACCCTCCACTACCTTGCGCCACATCATCTACCTTGTCTCCCACCTTGAAACTCATGAAAATCCTCTTCCCCTCATGTTCTCCTTCAGCCAACATGAATAAACATGTATTAGTACTTAATTGTACTTATGTTGGCTTAGGATGAGCATTTTCTTTTTATTAAATTATATTTTACATCTTACATACTTAAGTATATACATATGTGTATATATACAGTAATACAAACATATGTTTGTGTGTATCGTAACATTATAGATATGCATATTTACACTAAAGAGTTCACAATGTTTCTGACAACTTTTAACCGACGAAAAGTCAAAAACTCGAAAAACGAATTCCGTCACATTTTCGATTTTTCTTCGAACTATATTTTTTTATAAACAAGATTTAAAAATGATTTCACCATCATTAATTATAATTTAAAATAGTTTTACTTTCATTATAATATATATTATTTGAATATTTAAAATTAATTAAATATTCATAAATCAATGCAGTGAAATTTTGGGTTGTTACATCTCCATAAAAATAAAAATTTATATTGAAAAGGAACATCAAATACTCTTGGGTATGGTTTCCTAAGATCTAACTCTTAAGGCCCTAAAGTATGAAGCAGATACCAATTCAAACACTTGTTTTTTATTGGTACCTATCAATAAAAAGGAGTGATGAATTCTAGATAGTGAACGTTCCAAACACTAACGGGGAATCAAGAAATGCTTGCAAAAGTAAAAAATATGAACGAAGTCACGATCACCTTTGAAGATAATTCTAAGGGTTATGTCATCGATATGAGAGACGGCAGCTATAATGGTATATCTGACTCTTTTCTTATTATAAATGCCCCACTTGTTGAAAATCTAAAAACATAATTTGTTTATACAAGTCAAATTCAAAATAAAGATTTTATAATCTCTTTTGAAAATGATAAAAGTTATATTTTTGACCAAAATAAAAAATTAATTTTGAAGTTATTAGAAAAGGAAATTGTTACATTTTAAATATGAAAATTAACTACAATAATGATGCATGTCTTCCAACCAACGATCATGGTCCTTGGCCATGACACGAAAATATTTTATCACTCAAATTTTAAATATACTAATAAGCTTTCTAAAAACAATCTTATAAAAGGTTTTCCCAAAATGAGTTTCAAAGTAAGCAATTTATATGATGCATGCCAATAGGAAAATTAACAAAATCTTCATTCAAATCAAAAAAATAATATTTCAACTCTTCAATCTTTGGAATAGCTTCACTTCGACCTTTTTGGACCATCTCAAGTTACTGTATGTATGTATGTATGTATGTATATATGTATGTATGTATGTATTTGTTATGGTGGATGATTTTTCAAGATATACATGGACCTTGTTTTTAAAACATAAAAGTGATACTTTTGATGATTTTACGGTCTTTACAAAAAGAAGTCAAATATTGAAAATTTTAAAATTAAGAATATTAAAAGTGGCTATAGTGGTGAATTCGATAATGATTTAATTATTGATTTGCAACAAAAAGGACATAAGTCATAAATTTTTATTTTCTAAAACGTCACAACAAAATGTTATTGTAAAATGGAAAATTGGACTTTATAACATGCAAGGACATTATTAAGTAGCAGTCAATTATCAAAGAATTTTTGGGCTAAAGCTGTGCCTACTGCTTTCTATGTTCTCAATTGCGTTTCTAAAATGCCATAAATGAAATATACCCCTTATAAATTATTTATCCGAAGAAAACTAAATGTTTCATATTATAGAATTTTGGTTCTAAATTTTTTATACTTGATACAAAAGATAATTTAGGAAAATTCAATCTGAAAGCCAATAAAGGTATATTTGTCAGATATTTGGAGAGAAGTAAAGCATATAGAATCTTTGACAAAAAAATTTAATATTATCAATGAAACCTCACACGTATCTTTTAATTAACATTTCAAAGTTAAAAATGATGAAGGTGAAATATTTTAATAAATCAGCTAGCAACTTTTGAAAATAACCGCTCAACAAAATGAAAATATCTGTAACACTTTTAAATCATCACCACGTATTTTAAATGACCATCCACTACACAATGTAGTCGATAAAGTAAACATTAGAGAAAGAAGTAGAAATCAATTAAATCAAAAGGGACATGTTGCATTTATTTCAGACATTGAACCACAAAATATTAAAGAAGCTTCAAAAAATGATTTTTGGATGTTAGCAACGTAGGAACAACTAAATCAATTTGAACGAAATGACATTTGGGAATTGGTTCTAAGACTAAAATAATGAGTTTTCAAAAACAAGGTAGATGAAAATGGTGATATAATTAGAAATAAAGCATGACTTGTGGCTCATGGATATAATCAAGAAGAAGGTATCGACCATGAAGAAACATTTACCCTTGTCGCTAGACTAGAAGTTATTACAATCGTGCTTGCGATCGCTTGTCATCATAATTTCAAACCTTTTCAAATAGATGTTAAAGCGCTTTTCTCAACAGATTTATAAAAGAAAATGTTTTGTTAAATAACCACCTTTATTCAAACATGAAAATTTTCCAAACTGTGTTTTCAAGCTTAAATAACTCTTTATGGTCTAAAAGAAGCACCATTGCTTCGTAAGATCGATTAAAGAGTTGTCTTTTAGAATCTGGGTTTTGAAATTGGAAAGGTTGATTATGCGCTATTGATTTAAAAGCAATAAAATGGTATTTTGATTGTTAAAATTTATGTAGATTATATTATTTTTGGTTCTATAAATGAAATTCTATGCAAATGAATTCTCGAACATAATGAAGAAGGACTTTGAGATGTTATATTTAGATGAACTAAACTATTTTCTTGGTTTACAAATTAAACAATTAAATGAAGGATTTTTATTTTCCAAGAAAAGCATTGTAACAGTCTATTAAAATCGTTTAGAATGGAAAATGTTCTAGTACATCAACTCCTATGAGTGCTAGTATACATATAGACAAAGATGAAAATGGTAAGGAAGTTGATCAAAAACTTTATGGAATATATCTAATGGCTGGTTAACCTGATTTAATGATGAGTGTTTACTCGTGTCCTTAAATTAAAATAGAGAAAGAGGGGTAGTAATACATTATCTGATAAGATTAATCAATTTCAAGGGAAAACCAATCATTTTAAGCATACGACAAACAAATTTTTTTTAACCCAGTCATAAGCTTTTTGTAAATCAATTTTCATGCATAGCTTATCTTAGCCTTTCCCTCGAAGCTTCTAAAGGTTCATGTGCCAACAAAATATTTTCTACAATCTATCTCCCATGGGTGAATCCCGATTGATTTTCTGAAATTAACAAAGGAAGCATCTATTTAATTCTATTAGTGATTATTTTAGAAATAATTTTGCAATACATATTACAACAATATATTGGACGATAATCAGAAATAGAAATAGACTTATCTTTCTTTGGGACAAAGCATTATGAAAGTATGGTTAACTCCCTTTGCTAATTTCCATGTTTCAAACACTTTTTTAATAACCTCATACAGAATGTCTTTAATTTCTTCTCAATGAATTTCGAAAATTTTAGCTGTAAATCCACCAGGACACGGGCTATAATCGTCCAATATAGAGAAAACATCTTCCTTTATTTCTTCCATAAATATAGCTTTAGAAAAAAATTCCAACTTTTTTTTCATTTACAATATGCCATTAATATATTTATATGCACGTAAATTTTTGACTAACTAAATATCCCTAAGCGTGCGTAGAAATATTCCTATTCTAAAATTTTTGCTTTCTATACTAATTGTTAAAATGTCAAAACTTTCATATTCATAAAAGCGTAAGTTCCATACAATAGTTTACAAAATAGCTAATATCCTTAGCAAGACAAAATAGACTTGTATGAATATATATATCAAAAAATTAAATCAAAATACCAAACTTATTTTACATTAATATAATAGAATTCGCGCCTTTATTTCAAGGAAATAGAACTTACAATTTAACCATTTACATTCTATTTAACTTTTACATATACAAACTTGAAGCAAAAAAGGATTCATATTTATTTATATTACGGAAATAGATGGTGCAAACTATAAATAAGAAAATCCATACTTTGCACACCATTTGCTAATAATTTTCTTTTTGAACCTTTTATCGCAATAATATATTTTAAAAGAAGGAGTTGAATTGAATGTAAGTTATTCAAACTGTAAAGCACAAATTTAATTCTACTCTATTAACAAAAAATAATTGAAATTCCTATAAATCCAAAAGGTGACATTTTATTTGGGAGAATTTGGGTTTTAGGATTTTCGTATATAAAATCCCCCAATGCATAAAACAAATTCGAACTGCTACACAAATAATTAAAATGTGAAAAACTAAGGTAGTGTTTGGTTTAGTTTTGGGTTTTCGTCCATACAAAAAATGCACATGACGCATTTATATTGTTGAAAATGACCAATTTAGAAAACGAAGTTAGCATAATAGAAAACAATTTTTTTTATTTTCCACGTTTTGGGAAAAAATACAAGCACCTGAAATAATCCATTCTTCCGTTGTCCCTCTATCTCCTTCGTCCTCTCATCCGTCTTTCTTTCATCTCTTCTGTCATCCCTCCATTCTTCTCATATTCGAGATACATATTGAAAACCGAAAATAGAAAATTCTGTTTTAAACCAAACACTACCTAAGATTTCCACTCAAAAATGGTTTCCTACTTCCTTCACGCCTTTGCCTAACTGCTCCTTTAGGTTTCCTTTTCCCTTGGATTTGAATTCTTGAATCTAATCTAGGAAGAAGACTGATGGAGTTTCGCTATCATTTTGAATATTTTGTGAATAAAAATGAGAGAGACTAGCCTTTTATGTATAGAGGTTAGAATGCTTCTGGAACACAGGAATTTAATCAGTTACTATAATAAAATGTAGGTCGTTCGCAGCTTAAATAACCCTAGCTAACATTCACTAACCAGTCGACTGCTCACCTTTGGGAGGTTGACCGATCAAGGAAAGAGAGTAGATCGGTCCCATATTTTGGACCATGAACATTGATTGTTGTTTGTTTTGATTTGTTTACTCTTTTAACCGTTAATGTTTTTCCCCAATGTTAATTTGCCCTAATGGTAGAAAATGCTCTAATACAATTAACTCAATATTTGTTAACAATATAGAGTTAGTTGATCAAGGAGACCTCAACAAGGCTTTTACAGACTATTATAAGGATATTTTTGGTTCCAGAATAAACCATAGAATCAATGTTAGATGGACAGATCTGTATCCATCGGACTCTATTGTTGATTTATCAGAGCTAGATATTTCTTTTCCCGAAGAGGAAATTAGGAATGCTATTTATGATATGCCAAGTGATAAATCACCGGGACCCGATGGGTTTCCTATATTATTTTACAAAACTTTTTGGGATGTTTTAAAATTTGACTTAATTAATTTGTTTAATGACTTTTATAATGGTAACTTGTAATTAGGGAGATTTAACTTCGCAAACGTTATTTTGTTGCATAAAAAAGTAGGAGCTAACAACTTAAAAGACTTTAGGCCTATTTCTTTGATTAACTATTCAGTAAAAATCATCTAAAGTCCTTGCTAATAGACTTAGTAAAAGAATGAACGATTTAATTGATTGTTCACATTCGACTTTTATTAAAGGGAGAAATATCACCGATGGTGTGGCTGCTGTCCAGGAATATATTAATTGTTGTTGTAAGAACAACATAACCTGTGCGATTTTAAAACTTGACTTTGCAGAAGCTTTTGATTCAGTAGATTGGGATTTTCTTGTGGACATTTTTCATGCAAGAAGATTTGGACATAGATGGATTAATTGGGTTATGACTCTACTTAAAACTGGAAACTCTAGTATTTTGGTAAATGGTATTCTAGGTAATAAAATTCAGTCCAAGAGAGGGCTAAGGCAATGGGATCCCTTATCACCCCTGTTGTTTAACCTAGCCGCTGATGTTTTTGCCAATATTATTAAGAAAGCAGTGGATAATGTGTCTCTAGGAAGTGTTGGTAATGACATATCGCGTAATGGTATATCGGTTCTGCAATTCGCGGATGATACCTTACTTTTTTCGTCTCATCTTCCTAGACACATTATTGCTCTCAAGCTTATTCTTTATAGTTTCGAGCTTTTATCTGGTTTAAAAATTAATTTTGACAAAAGTTCAGTTCTTGTTTTAAATGATTTTGAAAAAGTTGAAAACCTAGTAGCTAGTACTCTTAATTGCAAAAGAATGAATTTTCCTTTTGAATATCTGGGGTTTATGAATAGACCTACAAACTCAAACATGATGATTGGTTTGTTATTATTGATAAAATTAAAAACAAGATATCTAACTGGAATGGAAGATTTCTATCTAGAGCAGGTAGGCTTGTTTTATTAAACTCGGTTCTATCAGCCTTACCGATCTATTGGATGTCTATGCATCTGTTTCCCGATTGGGTCATTGATAAAATCGATAAAATTAGAAGAGATTTCTTATGGAGTAGGGATAATATTAATAACAGTTTAAAATGTCTAGTTAACTGGGAAACTGTTTGTAAAGCTAAAAAGGAGGGCGGTTTAGGAATTATAAATTTGCGCAACATGAATTTGTCTCTTTTAAGTAAATGGCTTTGAAAGTTTAAAGATGTAAATGATAATTCTATTTGGAAAGTGATCATTTCCAAATACTATTATAATGATAATATCAATCTGCACCAAATTGATTATTCCTTTCCCCATAAATTCTCTAATTTTTGGAAAAACATTTTAAAATTTATCATATTTTTAACTTAGGAACTAAGACAATAGTGCACTCAGGAAATTGTACTTCTTTTTGGCATGACTATTGGATTTCGATTTTGCCTCTTAAGTTTGAATTTAAGGATTTGTACGATATTTGCAACTTTAAGTTTGCTTTAATTAATGAAGTTTATTCTCAGGAAAATGATCCTCCTTGGAATTTCGGTTTTAACAGAATTTTAATAGGATCTAATCTTAGGCAACTTTCTTTGCTTTATGCCAGATTAAATCTTTACAACATTGATAATAATAACGATATTATTAGTTGGGAATGGGATAAGAGCAAGAAATATACTCTAAATTCTTTTTATAGATTTATCAATTTTTCGGGAACTTTAAATAACTCTTTCAAATACATGTGAAAATCTAATGCTCCTCCTAAATCCAAAATCCACATGTGGCTAATACTCCATGGAAAACTTAATACAATTGAATTTTTAAAGAGAAAAACATTCAAAACGATAATAAATGTTATTTTTGTAATCTGCATCTTGAGGACATAAATCATTTATATTATAATTGTTTGGATTCTAATTACATTCTAATTAATACTCTTAAAATCTTTAACTTAATATAATAAATAAAATTCCGGACTGTGAATTCTACTGGAAAAATTATAGATTCAAATTCAACAAAAATATTAGATTTTTACTAGACGCTATATTTATTATTATTAGTTGGTTTATTTGGTTTGAGAGAAATCAAAGAATTTTTAATAATAATAATAGTCATCTCAACAAATTGATTTTTTCTATTTCTACATTTTGTTTTAATTGGATTTCTAATCCCAAATATAAATTAGCTAAAAATTTCCTTTTCAAACGGTATCTTAACAAGGTTTGCTTTAATATTAACTTCTTTAAACATAAGAACAACTTTCATAACACTAATAATAGTATTGTTAATTTTTTTCCAAATTCTTATGATAATCCCACTTCAAATAATAGCTTACTTATGATTAATGATAAATAATTGTGATCCGTCTTAAGTTTTGTTCTTGTCGTTGTTCTTGTCTTTAGTTTGGTATTTTTATTTCATTTATTATAAATACATATATATGCATATTTTCTCATTAAATATACATATATCTGTATCATTCTAAATCTTTTATTCCTAGTCTTGCTTTAGATACAGGCTTTGGGAGATAGGTTATCAGGTTCTTTTTGCGGGCTTCTCTTGTCTTCTGATTGCTGGGCACCAGTTTGTAGAGAGGTCACCAAAGCAGGGTTTCTTCATCCAGGACTTCTCGCAGATATCCCCTCAGATATGTGAATCTGCTACCTTCACTATGGAGTACTTGTTCAGGATGTTTCTATTCTCCAGTTTGGCACTCCTTCTTGCTCTGAGCCTTCAGAGTGGTCCCTTCATTCAGCAGATCCTTCTCTGAGCTGTTGTTTTTCACTTTAGCCTTTTCGGTACTTTCATCATCTTAATATCGGGTGGTGGCATTGCCGGAACTTGATATTGAAGTGCGATGGCCGGTGGCTTCGCTGGAACTCATCTTAGGAGTACCTAAGTTTAGCTATTTGTATTTTTGCCTCGTTACTAGCTAGGCATATTGGCAGCTCCTTATATTCGTGTTATATATATATCCACATGTGTGCTCTCCTCTACGCGTAGAGGATCACACATTTTCCTCAAAAAATTTGCCCTAATAATTATAAGTTGTTTCAATTCCCACATTAGCGTTATTTAAATTCAAAATGTGAATACACTAGAATTATTTTAAATTTGAAAACTTCAAACGTCAATAACTTTTCCATTTGAGCTCTGATCGCAAAACTTTATATATAAAAGTTGATCAGAAACACACCACGAACGCATTTTCAATATTTGCAAGATTATCATTTTTAGCCTTATTAATTATTTAATTCCTTATTAATTTTTATGGTGCGTTACACCAAATTATTATCATTAATGTCACTCTAAAAGCTCGAGTTTGTATATCCCTTCATAAGGTGGTCCCTATTCCTATAAATGAAGAATAAGTCTTGAGTATTTCTTAAATACTTTAGTATATAGTTTACGGTCCTTCAATGCCTTTCTAGGGGATTGGACTGGTATTAACTTACGCATCCTAATGCGTAAGCTACATCCGGTCAAGTACATAGCATAGCGTACATTATGGATCCTATGGCTAAAGCATAAGAGATTTTTCACACGCTCTTTCTTCTCATCAGTATGAGGTGTGTACTTCTTAGAAAAGATGATTCCAGATTGCGTTGGAAAGTTTCACTTTTGGAATTTTCATATTGAACCTCTTTAGTGTGGTATCTATGTAGTGATTGGGACAATCCTAACAACCTCTTAGATGTATTAATATAGATTTTTATACCTAGTATATAGGCTTCTTCTCTCAAATCCTTTATGGAGAAGTTCTTGGAAAGCTAATCTTTTATTGATTGCAATAATGAGAGAAGATCGTCAACATATAGCACTAAGAATACGATATCATTTACATATTCCTTTCTTTATGCATACTTCCTCTACGTTTTGATAAAAACCAAACTATTTGATTACCTGATCAAAACACTTGTTCCAACTTATTGAAGCTTGTTTAAGTCTATAAATGGACTTTAACAACTTGCAAGCCTTGCCCTCACTCCCATTGACCGCAAAACCCTTAAGCTATGACATATATATGGTTTCTTCTAAATCATCATTTAGAAATGCCGTCTTTATATCAATTTTCTATATTTCATAGTCATAGAATGCAGCAGTGGTTAGCATAATCTAAATGGGCTTAAGCATGACTATAGGAAAAAATGTCTCGTTATAATCAGCACCTTGAATTTGACGAAATCCTTTTGCAACCGTCCTATCTTATAAATATCTACTTTTCCATCTACAATTAGCTTTTTCTTAAAAAATCAATTTGCAGCCGATGAATTTTATCCTTCCGGGTATATCTGACAGAGTCCATACTGTATTGTTGTATATGGGATCCATCTCAAATATCATTGCTCCAAGCCAAAGTGCAGAGTCTTTGTTTGAAGTGCTTGTTGGAAAGATAAAGTTGTGTCATCATCTAAGACATGGTCCTCCTTCTCGCCATCCACGAGAAAACCATAGTATCTCCCTAGTGCATAAGATTCCCTGCTAATCTAATAATAGGATGTGTGTTTTTGTATATGGGTAAACTTGGTTCTCTCACTGGTTTGGCCTCAATGTTAACTTCTTAGATCCCATCCAATTCTACAACTTCATTGTTAATCTTTAACACAAATTCCTATTCTGAAGAGACATCGTGTCAAAAAACAATAACCTTTGTTGCTTGATATTGTAGAATATATATCCCATTGAGTTTTTAGGATATCCTATAATTTACACAGTACCGATCTTGCCTTTTTTATTCGAACCAATGTTTCTAATGTACGCTGGACAACCTCATACCTTGAAATATTTGAATTGGGGTTTCTTACCATACCACATCTCATATGGTGTTTTAGGCACAACAGTGTGTAAGAAGTTAAATATATGCACCGTAGTTTCTATTGTGTATCCCCAATAGAACAGAGCTAACTCGGCTTTACTCATCCCAGAACAAACCATATCCAATAGGGTTCGGCTCCCTAGATCCGACACACCTTTGTGTTGCGGAGTATATTATGGAGTAATATAGGAGATAATCCAATTATCTTTTAAGTACTATTGGAATTCCTATCCAGGTACTCACCTCCTCGTACAGATCGAAGAATCATAATCTTAAGGTAGGTTTGGTTTCTACTACGTTTTTATACTTAATAAATTTCTTATAAACATCAAATTTGTTCTTCATAAGATACACATATCCTAGTTTCGATAAATCATTGGTGAAGGTAATAAAGTAAGAACTATTATCCTTGGTGATTACAGGCACACGGCCATATATATCACTATATACTAACCATAAGAGTTCACCAAATATTTCGGTGCTTCCACTAAAGGGTGCTTAGTCATTTTTCCCTTTGAGAGACAGTTCGCACATGTCAAATGATTAAAAATCAAGCGACAGGAGAAAACCTTCGGCTTTCAATTTGTAGAGTTGTTTCTGACTAATATGACATAGCTTACAATACAAGATAACCATCATTTATATTATTAGAAGAACTATTCACAGAACACACATAATTAGTATTGATCGCATAAATTCCATTTTTAAGAACAACATCGCAGACTTTATTTCCATTCAAACTTATGTTCATAACATTATTCACACAATGAAATATATATCCAATCTTAGATAATCTAGAAATAGACATAATTCCACAAATAAAGTCTTTTATAAAATAGCAATTATGTAGAATCAATACTACTCCACTAGGCAAACGTTAATGATAATCTCTTACCGTCGTTGCATCTATAATAGATCTAATAGCAACTTGGGAGTCTCATCTCTCCTTTTTCCATATGACGCCAGTTTATAAGCCCTTATAACATATATGAGTTCTAGATCCAAAATCTACAACCTAGTGCATTTTATTGATTAGAAAACAATTTTGAATCATAAATGTACCCAATGGAGCTACATAACCATTCTACTTTCTTTCTCTAACAATCTTTTGGTAATTAGGACAGTTCCTTTACCAGTGACCTTATTGTAGAAGTGGTGTAACCTTGTCATCCATTTTCTTACTCTTCTTATTCTTCTTACCTTATTTTTCGCTTCTTCGAACCTTCGAGGATGACGCACCACCCTTTATAACTAGCACTACCCCTTGATCCTTAGATGCAGACTCGGTCGACCTCAACATATTGAGGAGCTCAACGAGATTCATTTTCATCTGGTTTATATTATAATTCAGTATGAATTGTTCATACCGAGGTATAGGAGAACCAAGGATTAAATCAACTTGTAATTCGTTACTTATCTATACATCCCATTATGAAAGCCTAATAAGATAGTCCTTTATCATTAGCACATAATCGTCTACCTTCTGTCCTTTAGTCATTTCGGTATTGAACAGCTTGTTTGTAAGTTCGTACCTTATGGAATGCGACTGTTCACTAAACAAGGCCTTGGGACTACCAAATATCTCATAGACGAACATGTTTTTTTTTGCTACCCATACAATGGCTTGTCTAACATAGACACCATGAAAAATTGGATGATCACTAGGTATGAAACACATTTCTCATAAGCAAGTTTAATTTCAGGGTCCACATCATCAACGTATTGTTCTCTAGGTTCACATGTAATAGTCGACCAAAGACACTCAAAAATTAATGCTATCTTAATCGCTCTTAGGCAATCGATATAGTTTGGTCCGGTAAGCCTGTCACTTTTAAAAACCAGTTTTGGACTTGATATTTTCTACAAGTTTTAATTGATAGATTATTAGGACAATATCATAGTGGATGCTCTTATAATATTAGTTAGGTTAAACTTTATGTTTCATTTTACTAATATGCTCCCACTACTCTTTATATTTCAGCAAACCAGAGTCAAAACATAGAAGTTTTTTGACTTCATTAGTAGGTGTTTGGACTCGTCCATTTTGGAATTCTAACCTTGAGTTTGTTTAACAAGTCATAGCTCCATGGATGGTGGATAACTCCTTATCGGTTGTATTATATATCACTCCATACCATGGTACTTGTCCTAATTTCACTTCGACCTTAAGTTTACTTAATAAATCAAAATGAAAGTATCCACTAGTACTTACCACATCGCAATGTCTTAATTATAGTATTGTACCTTAAGTTTGCTCAACAAATACATATAGTTATCTTAACTCATCTATTCAAGATATTAGTAATACTATACATAACATCCCTAGCTTGAATTTGCCCATCAACTAAGGAGTATGCACGTAATTTATTAATATATATTTAGAGCACAACATTATATTAAAGATTCACAATGTTCAACATATTATATTGAATGGTATCGACTTATGGAATAATGTATTTCTTATGAAACACCCTTGTGATTCAAATGGCGAACACATTAGGAATCACAGTGTACGTACATTTCCGTATGTATTCATTCCTTAAGCCTATTTAGAGTTTCCAAATGTTCCACCTTCGGTTTATAAATTTTTATTATATAATTTTTATTATATAATTTTTATTACCATATAACATTTATATTTAATTAGCTTATATAATAACCTTATATATAACATTATATTAACCAAATCTTATTTAATTAATTTTTAATTGATTAACTCTTTAATTAATTGTTTATTATTCAATCTTAACATATTATATTGCATATTTATATATAATATAACCTTTATAGCGATACACACATATCACACACACACACACACACACACACACATATATATATATATACAAATATGTATTTTAATATACTAATTAAATTTTGATTAATTAATTTAACTAAATTATTTTAACTAAATTTTATTAATTTCAAAAAATTATTTTATATATACATACACGTATAAAATTATTTTTTATGTACATGCATGTATACTTATGTTGTCTTAAACATTTCAAGGCAATATAACATATGTCACTATATAATATACATGTACATATCTATATTATTTAATTAATTTAATTAATTTAATTCTTTTATTAATCTTATTAATTTTAAAATTAATTTGTATTTATTTTCAAATGTTTTAAAAAATTATTATATCATAACTTTTATAATATATATATATATATATATATCTTATTTTAAATTTAACTTTTAACTTTAAATTTTAAAATTTCTAATTTTCAAACACTTTTGAAAATTAGTCCAAGGCCCAATTCAAATTGGACATTTTCTATTAAAGACAACTTTTGGGCTCACATATACGTTTGATCAGGCCAGTAATCAGGCAGGGCGGAGTGCTTGATTACCCAAACCCAATCCTTTGATACTATCTTTCTAGAAACCTTACTAGATGAGTTGTGAGTATAGTTATTTAAACTTAACATGATTAATTTCGACCGCATAGGCTATTGGACTCCGATACTGATGTTGGAACTAAACCAGCCCGCAGCGGAAGAATTTGGTAAATTTTAAAAAAATTCAGTATTGGATCTTTAATGGGAATATATGGTCTAATTCATTTAGAAATTTTCTAAATTTTCTTTCAAATAAAATCAATATTTTATTTGAACTTATAAACGAATTTTTTTTGATACAATTTGTATTATATTTCATATATGTATATCATATACACATATGTATGCGTGCGTGCACAACAGGAAAATGTGCACATGGTTTGACATGCCCATGAATAAGTGCTAAGATTTACACTGTAATGGACATATTAGCCCATTGTGTATACTAATGTATTGTCTAAATATAAGTACATGGGCATCGAATTACCGTATAAATAAAAATACATACACATGTATGTATGTATAAATTTAATTATTTGTTTACTGTAAAATATTGGATATAAATTATTTATATAAATCATTTATGAAATATATGTGCATATATATAATATAATTAAATTTCAAAATTATTCTAAATATTAATTAGTAAATAATTTAAAGCCTCTACAATATATTATGAAAACAAAAAATTTAAAATTATATATATATATATATATATACATACATAGACATTTATATATATATAAACATATAACTATTTAATTAATATACATATATTATTTATTTTATTAAATACATAATTGGTGCTACTCATGATAAGGTAAATACATTTTTTTCTCGGTTTAAATAATTTGTAAATAAAACATATTTTAAAGATGTGGATTTAATATGTTTAAATATCATTTCTGAAATAAAAATGCATATGTTATACTATATAATATTTTTCCATAATATTATAATATAGTATTAATAAAAATGCATATCTATTATAAATTAATTTTCAATTTTTTTTGGAAATTTGGTACACATGTCCAGTGGTTAAGCACTTCGACTTTAGGGCGAGAGGTCACATGTCCAATAGTTAAATATATTATGCTTGTTTAAATAATTTTAAATTGAATAAACAATTTAAACTGTTTATATATATATATGTGTGTGTGTGTGTGTGTGTAAAATAAATAATTTTTTACCGACAAATGTTTTTAGATGTATAATTTTTTTTTATATTTTTTTAAATGCATATATCATATGAATTAATATCTTATAATTAGGTTTAATTGACAAAATCATTCAATAATAATATTTTAATAATAAAAAATATTTTTTTATTAGGCCTTGAGCAATAATAACACAAATGAACAAAAAAATTATGCATACATACACATAGATATATACATATACATATATAATCACCGACATATGACAAATACTGTAATATACTGATTTGTGATATGGTCTATCTAGCTAACATATCTTCGACTAGTTAACTAAGAAATTACGAATATTAATAAATTAGAAGTATACCTCTCACCAAGGCCTAAAGATTACACTTTGAAATGATAAAAGGCTCCTTGAATCAAATTCCAAGTTCTAGAGTTACTAGCTCCCGTACCGCTTTACTACTACTGATCTAATCGAGGTATTTTGCTGTGATCCACGCTTGGATATTTTAAGGTTTGGAAAGGGGATTTCTAGTTTTTAGGTGTGTACAAAATCCTAATATCTCTCTTACCATTTCCACTCCTCTTTTCATTAAAAACACCAAGTCACATCATATATGGCCGACCCTTTACGCAAGCATCATAACTGAAATTTCCAAACCCCATTTGGACCTAAAAATAATTACAAGCTTGAACAATGTTCGTTGCATTTAAATCCAAACTTAAACGCATACCGATATTGTATATCAACCAATATATTTAAAATTATTACAAATATGCTATTTAACATTATTGAACACATTAGATAAATTAATTTGTAACTATTATAGTTTAATTAAATTAATTAATATTTATGAAATATTAGTTATAAAATAAATCATGTGGTAAAAGAAGTATTCATCATTTCGATTGTGTGACTCTTATGTGTAAATTTAATTAGTGATTAATAACGAATAATTTGAATATTAATGTTCGCACGTTATGTAGCAGGTAATGTGACAGTATGGATAGATTTTTCGCTTACTTGGTTTTGGTAAAATCCAATTTTACTTTATTAAGCATTATTTGGTAGTGATAATTATTTACACCGATTTTCTTCATTAAAACTATATCACTTTGGACTTATGGAGTTTCGTAATGGTTAAAGTTTCAATATTATCCATATTCAACTTTACAGTCCAAACACAAACTCTTTGGTTTAGTAATAACAATTATTATTAGTCGAACTACTTTGGCCAGAAATTCTGACATTGAGCTGACTTCAGTTAACCATGATACTAACCTATATAACTGAAGGGATGAATCCTCTCTTAAATAATGTTTCACTTTTAGTGCTTCCATTCAATCTAAGTATATTCACTCGATGGACGTTGTGTCATGATTTGACTATAATCAAACCAGAGCTTTCATATCAAAGATCGATAGTATTCTCAAGTCAAGGGAATTATCTAAATTAGTCACATCGATATTTTTTGCTTGACCTTAGTTATACTAGTTAGATTTTGGTGATACAGTATTCCATATTTCAGTAGATTTTGGAGATATTTGAGTTAAGGTGGAATTGTGACTCAAATACATTGCCTAATTTATAGATTTTGTAAATTCTGAAGAGTGATAAATTGCCTTTTTAAATTGGATTAAAGAAGGCAAAGAATTATCAACATGGAAAGGATTTATTTTGCGAGATGGAAATAATCAATGGTTGATTAAAGAAGGCATTTCATCAAGACTATTATAGATAGGCTTGTATATTGTTCATTATATGTGTGTGAGAAAAAAGTTGTTTTTCTGGAGTTATGGTGATTGGGATATCTTCTAAATTTTTAGACTTTCTCCTACAATCATTTGGTGAATTACTTAAGGTTTTGTTGGAAGGAATTTGTTTGTCGCTATTTTTCTTCACTTCTTATCTCTTCTTAAATCTAATTGTGTAGGAATCCTAGAAAAATTCATAATAGTTAGTATCGAAGTCCACTACACAATTTTTCTAAAGTGATTTTTTTTATGGAGAAGATAAATATTGAAAAACTTAATGAGAGAAATTGAGGGTTATGAAAGACCAAGATGAATGATTTTCTATATCTCAATGATCTTCACTAACCATTAGAGAACAAAAGGGAGAAACCTAATAATGAATCAGAAGCAAAATGGGAGACTTTGTGTAGGAAGGCGGTGGAAGCTATTTGGTGTTTTTTTGGAAAATGCGGCGTTTCATATTATTGCTAACGAAACATCAGCTTTTAGGGTGTAGAAGAAATTATAAGGAAACTATGCAAAAACTCCGCAACAAATAAGGCACTTCCCATGAAAAGATTGGCAAATCCAAAGCTTAAGAAAGGTGGGTTAATTAGAGAGCATCTCAATGATTTTCAGACAATTATGAACCAATTGGCAGCCATGAAATACAAGGTGGATGATGAGGTATATTCCTTGATTTAATGAGTTCATCACTGAAGAGTTGGAAAAAGTTTATATTTGCGTTGAATAACTCAAATTTGGATGAAGTTGTTCCAATGGGTTCAGTGTTAGTAGCAAGCTTAATGAGGAGATGCGAAAAGTGAATCTAATGGAAGAAAAATATAAGAAAAAGGGAAATTATAAATCTAATAGGAGAGGTGCATCTTGTAAAGAGGGATAACCGACCAAACATGGAAAGGAGATTAAATATATCACGCATGGAAAGAGCTTTCATCTACTATTACTGTGAAAAATCTAGTCACCATCTAAGATTTTGCAACAAGCTTAATGTGGAAAAAGAAATAATGAAAGCATTAGAGGAAGACGAGGCCAAGCTTGATGACGCAACGATGATGAGGTGAATTTTGGCATTAGTAATTGCATTCTCTGTGTTGACGGAAGAATAGGAAATGGATGGGTGCATGATTTAGGTGTCTGCGTCCAAATATATGATCAAAATGAAGCATTTATCGATTATGAAGAGCAAGATGCTATGGTGGAATCTGCCAATGGTAGAGACCTCCATGTTAAGAAGATAGGTTCAGTTAGGTTGAAGATGCACAACGGTAGGATGGTAAAGCTTACAGGAGTTAGGCACGTCCTAGAAATTACAAAGAATCTTATTTTTGTAGGACAGTTGGAGGTAAAAGGATGTAATTTTTCGACTCAAAGGGGAGTTACAAGGATTTGAAAAGGTAACAAAGGTGTTGTGTGTAAAACGAAGAAGCAACAATGTATACAAATTTCTTGAGAAAATAGCGGAAAATGAAGGGACTTCTTAAAGCGGTGTTGGAGAGACAAATTTGCTAGAATCAAGATGGAGACAGCAATGGAAAGCTGCAAAGACTGCATAGAGGCCATTATGGTAATACAAACAGTTTTGATTTAATGATGATATGCATGTTCAATCAGGGGGGCATGCATAATTAAGCAGTTTATAGGTTAGTCGGTTTTTGGAATGGAGACATTTGTTTCCATGGTAATGTTGGAGATTGTTTGGAGTTTGAGCTTCTAGGTGGAGCTTGGATGACATTTATGAAATATTGTATTAAGGTGGAGATTGTTAGATTTTGGTGATACTATATTCCATATTTAAGTAGATTTTGAAGATATTTGAGTTAAGGTGGAATCATGGCATAAATACATTGCCAATTTTATGATATTGTAGATTTTGGAGAGCGATCAATCTATTTTAGTGCATTAAAGAATGCAAAGAATTATCTACATGAGAATGATTTATTTTGGGAGATGGAAATAAGCAACTACTGATCAAAGAATGCATTTTATCAAGACTATTATAAATGGTAAAAAGGTTATTTTTCTGCAGTTTTGAAGATTGAGATATCTTCTTAATTCTTAGGCTTGCTCTTTGTAATCATTTGGTGAATTAACAAAGGTTTTTTGTTTGAAGGAATTTGTATGTCGTTGTTTTTCTTCACTTCTTACCTCTTCTAAAATCTAATTGTGTGAGGATTCTAGGAAAATTCCTAACAATATTGACCATAAGAAAACTAGCGAGTGAGTTATTCCATAATTATCAAATACTATCAGTACGTAACTCCCTGGTGCCTCCAACAGTCATGAGTAATACACCATCCAACATTTGAAGAGCGTTACATACTTTAATCTCAACGGATGCATCAATATCCAATCTTGATATATCTTAATTAGGAATATTTCAAATGACCTGATTATTATAAACTGTAATATAATATCATGATTACAACCATTTGTAATTATATCACAAACACATCATTTATGGATTTTCTATTAAATACATTTTAATTAAACATTTAATTATCCATAACACATTATAAAAAATATATAACAGAAAGAAATACATTTACTATGAATGAGAATCCATTGTAGAGTTAACTATTTTACAATAAATTTACAGAATTTCTCCTACGACATACCCCTAACTTTACTGTCAGTATGTGTATACAAACCGTATACGTAAATTGAAGTATGCTTAAACATATGCATATACTTAGGCATTTATATTCCTGACATGCATGTAATTTTTTACATGTATATGTAAGTATAATATGTATGTATGTATGTATCTATGTATGCATAAAATGGATATAAATCCTAATACCTTGACATATGTGTACATACACACCCTCTGTTTATATCAGTTTATTTATGTTGTTGTATATTTGAATGTATATATGATGCATTCTGAATAAAACATTTAGTTGAAATGTTAAATTAATTAATAGGATTAATTAAACAAAGCAAGTCAATATCATAAAATATGATTTTATTACTAATAACTGGAATGGATCTAGTAAAAAATTCATAGACCTACTACGATCCAAATAGGGAATTTTTTTTGAAACATACCAATTTCACCCACTATAGTCCGGCTCGGTTTCTTCATGCTACACACGACTGTTGGGGGCACTAATGAGTTACATACTTGTAGTTACTGAATAACCGTGGAATAACTCATTTGAGATTTCCCTGTTGGTAATGGCAACTTGGTCAAATACCAAATCTCAATGTGACGATGTTACATAGTTCTCTCAACTTGAGGTTACCATGGAACTTCAATGTAGTACTATAACATTCCTAATTTTTAATAACATTATTCAAGAGATTTAATTAGGTAAATTAAATAGAATAAAGTAAATATTAGAGAGATACGAAAATTGAGATTTGAATAAATACTTAGAGGCCGAGCTTAATGATATAAATGGGCTTCTAAATGGTTTTAATTGTTAGTTAATAAGGAAACAATTAACGCAAGGGCTTATTAGGAAATTGCCATACTATAACCTTATATTCTCTTTTTATTCCCATTCACGTTCATTTTACAAAACACAAACAAACGTAAGTCAAAAGAGGAGTCGGTCATTACTTAAGAGAAAAGAAGAGAAAATCAATCTAAAGCTAAGGAATTAAAGCAAGAAAGATTAATTTCAATCAAATCTCAAATTCTTATCCTAATTAAGGTGAATAATAATCTAAACCATCTGTATTTTTGTTTCTATGATCATGTGATTTTCGGATTTAAGTTTAAATCCAATACAATAATTTTTGATGATGATATGCTTGGATTTTACGACATGTATGATTCAAAAAAGTTTGTTTGTTAATTGGTTTATGTGAATTTAGGGTTAGAATCATGTATGTTGAATTCCGAATGCCACGAGGAAATTATATATTATGTAAAATATGATTTTGGAGATGGGTTTTAATTTTTATAGTTTTCCAAGCCACGAAAATTTATTATGAATTCTCAAATGAAAATATGAAGTATTGAGTTTAGAAATTGATTTCAGAAATTATATGAAGGATTTAGGGTTGAAATTTATATATGTTAGATAACATATTAAATGTGAATTTATGTGATTTTTGGGGATTTTTCCTAAGTAATTTTCTACGGAAATTAAATTATTTTAGAAGAAGGATTTAATGTATATAATTGTTTTGCTTAATGGAAGGGCTTATTTGTGAAAATTAATCTTTGTTTAGATCCGAAATTATGTGGCAATTATTTTGGTAAAGAATTTGAAAAGCTATGGCAACCAATTAATTGTTTACAAATAGGTAGGTTAGTTATAAAGTAATTACTTTAAAAGGCATTAAATCAGCCTTTACCCAGAAAAGTTGGTTTCGCCTCTTTCAGAAGCACCTTTTGACCCTATGCTTCCGCCTTCAACCAAGTCGAAACCTACCAAGTCGATACCAACTAAGCTGAAACCAATAAACAAGGTATCACAATGTTGGTACCAGTGGATTGGAGAAAGACGAAAGACGAAAGACATGGTGTTGAAACCTTTGCTTTCGATGGGGTCGAAACATTTGTTTTATTTTCCAAAGAAATGTGCTTGGCAGTTTTACTCAATGCTTTCGAAAGAGTCAAAATATATGATTTCTAAGAGGTTTTTTTAATTGCTTTCGAAGAAGTTGTCGCCTCTTGTTTAAACTATAGCTTTCTAAGAAGTTACTTATTTTTAAATTTACGCTTTCGAAAAGGGTGGTTTCGACCAAGTCGAAACCCTTCTACATCCATATGCCTTTCGAATGGATTGAAGTTGTCAATGTTTTCGAAATGTAGCTTTTGTTTTAAACCTATACTAAGCCACTTCCTAAAGCTTTCGATAGGGTTCAAGGGGTTTCGAATGCAATGGTTTCGAAAATGTGTTTCGAAGCTATCTTTCAAATATTTTACTTAAATGATTTAAGCTCTCGAAAAGATGGTTCCGAAGCCATCAAATTTTTCCCCGAACAATTTTATATGAAGATTAAATGTTTCGAAAGGGATACTTTCCTATATATTCACTTTGATCCAAACAATATTGTTAAAGGTAAATCCAATGCTTTCGAAAAGGGTACTGTTAAGAGGTTTTGAAGCCATGCTTCCAAGGCTTAATAAGCAATACTTTAATACTTTGGAAAGGTACGTTTGATGGTTTTAAAAGAGATGTTTTGAAAGATTTATGCTTAGTGTTTTGAAAAGAAGATTTAAATGCTTTCAAAGGAGATTATCCAAGGGTTTCGAAGTAAAGTTTTAAGGTTTTGTAAGCCTTAGTTTTCAAAACAAATAACCCAATATCATTTTAAGGAAAACTCATGGCTAAATAAAGGTGTTTTGAAAAGGTTTTGAGTATGGAGTTTTTGAAGAAGCTTTCCTTCATAAATAATAGGTTAAAGGGATTAACCATGTTTTATATAAAAATAATTTCAAGGATATTAAACCAAATTGGTACTATCATTATGTTATTATGTTTGCTTCTTATAATATGCATATTATGGACCATAAGTGTATTTTGGGGAGAAATGACAGAATAACCAGCTAGGTTAATCCAGTAGAGAATATAATTAAGTTAACTCCTGAATGAGTAGAATTATATCCAGAAGGTCAGATAGACCAGAATGTAGGATGCCTAAATATTGATTAAAGAAGTTTTCAGATAGACAGGTTCGTAATAAATCCATGAAAATAATGTTTAGGAAGAAGTTATTAGCAGAGGCCAATATGTTCATAGTAAACCCATGAAAACTATGATTAGAAGATTTATTGGCAGGGGCCGGTAGATTTGTAGTAAACCCATGAAAAAAATATCTGGATTAAGCTATTGACAAATGTCCATAGATTCCAAGTCAACCCATGAAAACTAGGATAAGAGGGAAGTTATTGGAGATACCAATAGGTCTAGGGAGAACCCATGAAGCAATGAAGTTATTGGCAGGGGCCAATAGGTTCTTAGTGATCATATGAAAACTATGAAACTGAACAGGGAGTCCATAAGTATTAAATAGGTTATTGGTCAGCCCATGAAAACTATTAGGATAATGGTGACACTAGAAACTATAACTGAGACAGATAGTTAGAAATGAATAAAGATGGGTAATCCAGAATTGATTTACTTGTTTGCATATCATCATAATATTTTGAATTGATATGCTTTAACCATTGCGGATGCAGGAGCATGGTATATGGTTTTATAAAGTTTTGAATAAGATACTAGTGAGGGGAAAACCTATTTTGCTAAGCAGCGTGGTTTCACTAGATATCTAAATGGTTTGAGATGGTAGATTATTATTCATACCAGGCTTTATGTCCGACTCAAAGTTTATTTTTTCTCCTTAAACTCTCGGGTTCTCAAGATTTTGAGTAGTTTGAGAGTTGAGGTTTTCAAGTATCTCTTTGGACGATAAGCTTCTAGGGACATACAGGAGGCATGATGACTATTTAGGGTTCTTTTCTATTTTGATTCCGCCATGTTTTGTTGTAAAGGAAAAGTTGTTTAATTGCCTAATATACTCTGATCATCCAATAGGGCATCTTCATATGTTGCTCTTGGCGTATGTTGTAATAATTATATTTTCTCTAAACGTGGCTAACGATTATGAGATTATGTAATGAATTTGAAATGATTTGAAATGGAATGAGAAAGTTGTTTGTTGATTTTAAAAATTTCTTTTATATCCATGTGTTTCTGTTATATCAATATATCCAACGTTACCGTATTTGGTCGGCGAGGATTAATAACTATGGATGACTGCAGCATCCGTAGCCGTTAGTTTTAGACCTCCAAGTGTGAGATGTTACAAGTACCCCACTTTGATTATAGTTAAATCATGGTTTGGCAATCCATCAGGCGACTGTAGTCAGGTCCAAGTTGAAGCATTGAAAGTGAAGCGCAATAGAGAATTTGTCCCCTCGGTTGTATAAGGTTAATATCACGGTCAACAGTCAATGCAAAGTCAAAATCTCCATCCGGAGTAAAACGATTAATAATAAATGTTATTATTGAATCAAAGACTTTGCTTATGGACCGATCGAGTTAAATGTGGATAATATTGGAGTTTTGAGCAATACCAAATTCCATAAATCCTAACGTGTTATAGTTTTAACAAAAAGAACATGTGTAATTTATTGTCACTATTGATACTGCTTAAGATAATATAAAATAAGATTTTATCAAAAAGATCTGTAAGATATGAATTCGGTCATATTATCACACCATTAGCTGATGTAACATGTGAACGTTAATATTTGCATTCAACATTAATCCCTAACTGAATTCACACATCTAGGTCGCACAGTAACTTTTGCAAATTCTATGAAAAACCACATGATTTAATTAGTTTATAAAGTGTTATAAATTAATTAATATTTAAGAAACATCGATTATTAATTTATTTGACGTTTTGTGTGTTGTTAGTAATTATTTAGATGTATATATAAAATTATGTATGCACGTATAATATCGACATGTATTTAAATAGGACTTCACATACAATTAATTGCTTGACAAGATTTTTGGAAAATTAACCCATGTATCCATCGCTTCCATAATTCCATTTTCTCAGGAAGTTTCCGCCCGTACAATTTAAAGTTCCGTGACAAATCTTTATTTGTAGGTTCGAGGCCTTTGCTTCTGTTTATTTATTCAAAGTTTGAACCTATCAAAACATTTTCTTAGGTTTCCATCAAAAATCTATTGAAGTTCATTACTCACACTAATTCACATATTAATTGCTTTTTGCAGTGAAAACCAGACCTATCAAAATATGACTCATACCATTAACCCAATCCATCTACCCTATTTTAAATGGGTTGGGTCAACGCATTTATGAATTTTATTAAATGGATTATGGGTTGGATTGATTCATTTTTTAAAAAGGTTATAAATGGGTAAGCCGTTTACTTATTTGTTAAAAACGTTAAATTTTAATATAAATTTAAAAAATAAGAATTTTAAACATACAATGTAGTTTTTCCTGAAGACTGACGGTTACACTTAGAAAATAACATGCTATCGCATACTCATATTTGAACTGCCCCTAGTGTAGAAGACGCTATTTTTTTGTTCAGATTGCAATAACTTCTTCATACTAACTATGAATCAGCCGAGACATCGACCGATGAACTCCCATCAAAATTACGGACAGTATGAAACACTCGGATACTTGATCTTATGAACGCACATTGTAGTTCTCCAAGGGAACTAACAGTTGTAATTATAAAATAACAGGCTACCACATCCCCATTCTTAAACTCCGTCTAGTGCGGAAGCCGCAAATTTTTTGTTCAGACTGCAATAACTTCTTCATAATAACTCGAAATCAGGCGAGACTTCGACCAATTAACTCTCACCTAAATTACGGACAGTATGTAGTACTTGGACACTTCATCGTGTGAACACACGCTGTTGTTCTCCAACGGGACTGACTGTTGTACTTTGAAAATAACAGGCTAATACATCCCAATGTATGAACTTCGCCTAATGCAGAAGCCGCTATTTTTTTGTTCAGACTGCAATAACTTCTTCATACTGACTCGAAATCAGGCGAGACTTTGACCGATGAACTCCCACCTAAATTACAGACAGTATGTAACACCTGGATACTTCATCTTGTAAACGTACGCTATAGTTCTTCAAGGGGACCGACGGTTCTACTTAGAAAATGACAGTCTACCACATCCTCATATTTGAACTCCGCCTAGTGCAGAGACCGCTATTTTTTTGTTCAAACCGCAATAACTTCTTCATACTGACTTGAAATCAGGCGGGACTTCGACCGATTAACTCGCACATAAATTATGGACATTATGAAACACTCGGATACATCATCGTGTAAACGCACATTGTAGTTCTCCAAGGGGACTGACATTGTATGTAGAAAATAACATGCTACTGCATCCTCATATGTGAACTCCGCCTAGTGTAGAAGCCGCTATTTTTTTGTTCAGACTGCAATAAACTTCTTCATACTAACTCGGAATCATGTGAGACTTCGACCGATTAACTGCCACCTAAATTACGGACAGTATGAAACACTCAGATACTTCATCTTGTGAGCGCATACTGTAGTTCTCCAAGGGAGCTGACAGTTGTACTTAGAGAATAACATGCTACCACATCTCTATATTTGAATTTTGATAATATTAAAAATTAGAATTAAAATTTTAAATTTTTATCGAAATTCAAAACATAAAAATTAGAATAGAATAATTTTATATTTATTTGTTTTTTATTAGTCAAGTCAAACTTAAATTTTTAAATGGGTTAAATGGGTAACCCGTTTGCTAAATGAGTTGTGTCCTAAATGAGTTGGGTTGTAAGTCGGTAAAAAAAAAGACATAAATGAGTTCAACCCAATCCGTTTGGCAGACCAGTGAAAACATGTGCCCAAATTTAATAACACCGTTATTAGCTCAATGATTGGCGCTATATATATATATATATATATATATATATATATATATATATATATATATATATATATATATATATATATATATATATATACACACACACACACACATATACATGTATATATATTATATATATATATACACATGTGTATATATTATATATATATATACACACACACACACATGTGTATATATATATAATACATATATATCTATATATATATATATATATTACGCAGACAATTTTAATTGGACTGACCGCATTCTTTAAACTATATATCTGCTGTGTTTTAGGGATATTCTAGATAACATGGAGTCATAGTCAGAAATTCCTCAGTTCCTTCATAAAACATGAAACTTCTTTTCTTCATAAACATAGATTCAGTTGCTATGTGGTGTCCACTATTTCATGAAGCACCAGATATTGTCTTTCTGTAGCCATGGCTAGTTGAGGGTACTAGATTGGAAGGGAAGAATAAAAACATGCACAGTTCTGAGTGATTCACGCTGAAAGTCATGTGTACACTCATGAGAAGCTCGATTGAATATTTCGTCAAAATGGTGTGGGCGCACCTTACGGACAAATCTTCAATTCGAGAAGAAGTGATTATGATCGCACTTTATACTATTTTTGAGCTCAACTGGATGTTGAAGCGTTAGAGATCGATGAAATAAAGCGACAAATTTTTTTCAGTGAATGCTTTATGTGCCAACTTTGAGTGCAAGGGTGAAAAAGCGCTCAACTCAGGTTCTATGATGAGGTGTCTTGGAATTCAACTACAGAATATGAACCCCTGTTGCATAAGCCTAGGTAATTCAACTTCAGAACTAAAGCTGATTGCTAGGTGTTTTTTGAAATGGCAGTGTTAGCGGAAAACTCGACGGATGATATTATGAACGCTCATGTTACCTCTTATAATATGATGCTTTATGTGTTCCGCGAGCCCTGTCAACTCTTATTGATGGTTTCACGCTGAGAAGCCTACTGCAACAAAGGAAAATAAAAGAACCAAATTTAGATACAAGTGGAACAAAAATTAATTTTTAGGACAAAGTTTCTGTTTTTTTTACCTTTCTTATGCCTGGTATAAAATCCCTGAATTTAAGGAAATGTTTTCTGAATGGTTGAGGTTGAAAGTTGTTGCATTCTTTCCCCTCTTTCCTTCCCAATGAACTCTTTTACCCTCTTTCCTGGATCAACCGTAGGTCTTTTTTCTTCCTTCTTCTTTCTTGTGTCTAATCCGTAATTTTTCCCATGCACACATTATTGCAATTCAGGCCCTGATATTTGCAAAGTTACCCGATTGTGTGATATCTACATTGTTTCTATGTTTTTATCTGACCGATCACCTGAAATTCCATTAATGATACATTTTGAAATTTTCAATGCAGGAATCCCTAATTAAGCAGCAGCGTTGGTTCAACCGGCAGTTTAAGGGAGGTTGAAGCCCTCCGGGACGTAACAATGGCTTCTCCTCCATCAAACTCCACATCTCCGCTTAGTGAAAGCTCAGCCCCACCACCAAAAGATTCTCCGTCTCCTCCACCGCCTGATGCATCACCCCCACCACCTAATTCACCACCGCCTCCTCCAACTAAATCACCACCACCTCCAAATGCATCTCCTCATCCACCTGCATCGTCATCACCATCTCCACCACCTCCTGCAGATAATAATGCTCCACCGTTGGTAGTTTCTTCACCTCCCTTGCCACCTCAATCAACCAATCCAGTCCTACCATCTAGTCCTGGAGTATTACCGCCACCGGCACCAAAAGAGGGAACAATACAATCTCCTCCAGGTGAGGGCAAAGTAAGGGTTTAGTCTAGCAAAAATTCTAAATGCAAGTTTCAGGTTATTTTATTCAAAACTGCCACTGAACCTAAAGGAACCTTTTCCCTTTATGTACAAATGATTTTATGTTTCCATTAGTCTAACAAGAAGTTTGGAATTTAGAGGCTAAGTTGTGTGTCATAGAGATCAGAAAACGGATTCTTAACGTTGGGGCAATCCTTGTATGTGGCCTTCCTTATGTTTAACGTGTGGTTATTTACTGTAATTGATATTTGTATTTTATGAGGTAAAAGTCATATTTTGCATGCAATTTAAGAGTACTATCTTATGATTCTTACTGCCGTGACCCTGTGTTTTGTCCTAAGACAGAAGAAGTTGGTAAACATTTTAAACCTTTTCACTGAGAACAATTTTAGTCTATGTTTAGACCATCTTCATTTGAATCTTGCGGTTGCTGCTGTTTCAGGCAAGGAAAGTTCTCAGAAGGCACCACATTCTTCTAATGGTGGAAGCAGTTCACAAAGCACACCAGCAATACAAAATGATGATATAAGTATCAATCGACCAGTGGTTATAGGGGTTGTTGCAGGAATTGGATTGTTCTTTATTTTGATACTGACATGTGCATTGGTTTGCTTTTGCAAAAGGAAGAAGAATAAGAGGCCTGGGCGTTATGATGCTGAAGGGGGGAAAGGTATTTTTGTCATGCAAATTCGAATATTGATATACCTTACCAATTACCAGTGGATTATTCAAATGACTCGTTCTCGTCAACCAGTTTGTACTTTTAAACTAACACAAATTAAACAATTATACTTCATGATGTAGCCCTAATGTTCAAGGTATGTAACTGTTAATGATACTTTAAAATGCCAAGAGAAAACAAGATACATGCGTACAATTTATGGCAAGCCCAATGGAGTAGCATTGCATGTTTTGAATTTGCCAATGCTACCTTCACATGAAAGGCACATAGCAGTTGCTTCCTTGTTTTTACTGTCCTATGATCAAAATGTTTCGCCTGAGTTGCAATGATTTACTTCCTCAGGCAAGTCATAATTCATGCAAAATGGGACCCATTCATACGAAATGGGCAGGTTTATCAAACCGACCGTTAGGGAGGTTTGCTTACTGTCACTGGCCAAAATCAACTTTTCTGAAGCAAAAAAACGTGGATCTTGTCTCATCGCGGTTTTCCTAAAAACGTGGATCTTGTCTCATCGCGGTTTTCGTGGATCTTGTCTCATCGCGCTTTCCCTAAACTTCCTCCTTTTATTTTGTGCATCAAAGATTCCAAATTCAAATCTATTATGATTTTCAAATTCTAAAATTTCAATTTCAAATCGACAATTTTGAATGCTTTGATTAATATTTAAATTTGAAATTCATATTTTCAGATTCAAATCTCAATTTATTCTTTTCCAACATATTATCACTTAATGTTTAAGTAATATTAACAAAAATTTTAAATGTATATTTCTTATCAAAGTTATACAATCGAACGGTCGGTTTTTCCACCGTTGTGCGGTTATACTAGTGTAATAAAATACTGAGTCGAGCCCTGCTTCCTACAAAATA
This sequence comes from Allium cepa, assembly GCA_030765085.1. NCBI lineage: Eukaryota > Viridiplantae > Streptophyta > Magnoliopsida > Asparagales > Amaryllidaceae > Allium > Allium cepa. The sequence goes on from CM060932.1 coordinate 931,921,235, forward strand.
GATTAATTTTTTGTAATTAATCAAACCGACCGTTAGAGAGGTTTGCTTACTGTCACTAGCCAAAATCAATTTTTCTGAAGCCAAAACAACGTGGATCTTGTCTCATCGCGGTTTCCCTAAAAACATGGATCTTGTCTCATCGCGGTTTTCATAAACTTCCTCCTTTTACTTCGCGCATCAAAGATTCCAAATTCAAATCTATTATGATTTTCAAATTCTAAAATTTCAATTTCAAATCGACAATTTTGAATGCTTTGATTAATATTTAAATTTGAAATCCATATTTTCAGATTCAAATCTCAATTTATTCTTTTCCAACATATTATCACTTAATGTTAAGTACATTGAATTACTAGAAATGTACATTGTCTGCTTTAAAGTTCATGTAAGAGCAAATATTTGCACTGAATGACTGTGCGTTGTTTGTTTCAAAGTGTGAGTAAATGCAATATTTTTGTTCTCAAATTGCAAATATTTGCATTAATAAATATTATATCAACAATTTTATTTTGACAATATTTATGTATGACATATCATGTTTGTCGAAAAAGCGTAAGGATAAGGTGTTGGAAATTTTCAAAATTAGTTTTGGGTTTGGGTTTGTTTTTTGAAGAAAGAACAAGAGGAAAGAAGAAGGAAGAAGAGGGGATGAATAGTCCCACATTTAGAAAGCTAAGAGAATATATTGATTTATCTATGGATTTCTCCATGGAAGGTTGGGCTCTTTGGACACCCAAAACTTTGCTTTGATGTGAAGAGGGTCAGATTACTTGCTAAGGGATATAAGCAAAGACATGGAGTAGATTATTTTGATACATATGCTCCAATTGCTCGCATATCTTTTATATGTTGTTTAATAGCACTTGCATCAATTCATAAATTGATCATATATCAAATGAATGGAAAGACTGCATTTCTAAATGAAGATTTAGAATAAGAGATATATATGGAACAATCTGAAGGTTTCAGAACCCCAAGCGAACGAAAAGAAAATTTATAAATTAGTAAAGTCTCCTTATGGCCTGAAGCAAGCACAAACGCAATGACATGAGAAGTTTGATAAAATAGCATTGTCATATGGATATATTGTTAATGATGCTGGTAAATGTATTTATAGCAAATCAGACAACAACGATTATGTTATAATATGTTTATACGTTGATGACATGCTAATATTTGGTTCCAATATATCCTGTGTGAATGAAACTAAGAAGTTTCTATTTTCTAAATTTGATATGAAAGATCTAGGAGAAGCTGATGTAATTCTGGAAATTAAAATTATTAAAAAAGATGGAGATTTGTTGCTAACTCAATCTCATTACATTGAGAAGTTCGTCCGAAAATATGGTCATTATAATGACAAACCAGCACCTACTCCTTTAGATCCTAGTATTAAATTAGGAAAAAATACTGAACGTACCATTCCTCAACTTGAGTATTCCAGTATTATTGGAAATCTTATGTATGCTATGCATTGCACTAAATCAGACATAGCACATACTATAAGCATGTTATATTGATTTACGAGTAATCTATATTTCGAACATTGGAAATCTATTTTCAGATTTTTAGCTTATTTGAAAGGAACCGTTACCTATAGTTTATCTTATAAAGGATATCCTGCTGTAATAGAAGGATATAGTGATGCAACCTGGAACAATATAGAATCAAAATCCAAGTCTACGACTGGATGGATCTTTACATTAGGAGGTGATGTTGTGTCTTGGATTTTCAAGAAACAGAGATGTATATCTGACTCAACAATACTGTCAGAGTTGATTGCATTAGCAGATGCTTGTAAGGAAGCGGAATGGCTTAGGAATTTATTAATACAAATCACATTATGGAAGAAGCCATCTTCAGCAGTCTTGATTAACTGTGATAATCGGGCTACAATATACAATGTCTCTAATAAGACATATAATGGAAAATCTAGACTGTGAGTCTAAGACATCAAATGATAAGACAGTTACTCAAAAGTGGAGTAATAGCTGTTGATTACATAAAAACAAAGAAAAAACTTGGTTGACCCACTCACAAAGAGTCTTCCAAAGGCAATGGTTTCTATAAAATCAAAGGAAATGGAACTAAGGTTTGTGAACGAAGGTTGATCATCCTTAACAGAAATCCAGCTTATGTTTCGAAAAGGATAGACAAAGTTCAATGGGTACCAACAAGTTAAAAGAATGATTATGCAACACTAAATCAATACCGTAAGAACAAAGGATGGATAATATATCCTTAATAAGTCTAATTACCTTAAAAAGGTGTATTGTAGAAACATCTTAAGAGACTTACCTATATGAGTATGGAAATCATGTCGTTTGCTAAGAAAGTAAGACCGCTTTCTAAAGCAAACTCATGAACTCAGGATTTAAGCACATGGCCATTAATGTGTTGAGCATACAGAATACTCCATATACGGAAATCAGTATGTGTGACTGTTTCGGTACTATCACTAGGAGTAGTTGGTTCAAGATACGTTCACCATGGACCTCGATAGAGCTTTGAATGGTTTACACTAAGTAAAGGTTCAAATCCAAAAGATACCTATCATTTATGTATTGGTCTTTACGATGATACAAAACTTGATCTTGGAACTACATTGGCTTGATCCCACTTGGGTATATAGGTAGTTACTCTAGTGATGTAGCCGTCTACTTTATTTATTTTGCTTATTTTGAAAATGGGAGGAAATTGTTAGAAATTTTCAAAATTAGTTTTGGGTATGGGTTTGTTTTTTAAGATGGAATAAAAGGGAAGAAGATGGGATGAACAGTCCTACATCTAGGAAATTAAGAGAATATATTGATTTATATATGAATTTCTCTAAGGAAGGTTGGGCCCTTTGGGCATCCAAAGCTTTGCTTTAATGTGAGGATGGAAATTATGCATCACCACCACACGCGCGACGCCGCCGCCATCCGTTCGACCGACCGACCGGACCGGATTCAGGTTCGGGTTCAGATCTAAAATGACGAATTAATTTTTGTTAACAGGTCGAATCCAGAATATGAACGGATATTTTTGGCGGGTCATTTGAATGAAGGGACGTGACCATTTAGTGACGGTTTTAAACCGCTACGAATAGACGCGACCGTTTGTAATGGTTCTGGACTATTGGAAAGGATGCGACACTTGACAAATGGACACTTTCTCACTACTATAAATAGTGATGCCAAGGAACCATCACAACAGAATAATCTATTTTCTTTGTACCTTCTTCTTCTTCATCCAGATCTGTGACGCCCAGAAAGTGTTGCAGAACACTGCATTATCACCACTATTTGCGACTTCTGTAAGGTGTTGCAAACGCAAAAACGTTGCAGATCAATTCTCTTCTTCTTCTTCATTTCATTCTCTACTAAATTGCATCGTCAGAGATCGAATTTGAGTGTTCTTGGTCGGTTCAAAATTGTACAAGTTTAGAATCCGATTACGCTATTTCAAGGCTTCATTGAATCCTGAAGTCGATAGTTCGATAACCCATTTGTACCTGTTGGGTTGAACTATTGTCTAAAAGAATCTACGCAGTAGATCCTTGAAGTCAGAAGTACAGCCGCTATCATCTTCATCATTCTCGAATCATCGGCAGATTATCCAACATGAGGGTCATATTTTACGGATGAGAAGGATTTTTATTTTTCATGATGTAGCCCTAATTTTCGATTAAATACAAACCGGTTCCGCTTGACTTCAACTCAGTCCAAGTTATTTTATGTTTTATGTAGCTAAGTACTTTTCTCATCATCAGAGTCGGCCCAGTGGGCAGCCCAGCAAGCCCACAGGCTGGGGCAACCCACTGGGCAGGGGCAATAAAAAAAGAAAAAGTCCATCATCGAAATAAGATTAGCAGCAGCCTATAGTCTAAAACATTAGGGCTTCCACTTTCAGTTTCAAATTTTCTTTATTGTGTCTCCTCCAGGCTCCAAACTTCCATCAACAGTTCAACACTCAACAATCTCCTCTACCGCTCAACAGTCAGCAACCTAGCCTCTGCAAGTCTGTGCCTCTCTAGACTCTTGTCATTCACCTTATCCAAACTGAAAATTTCAGATTCAAGGTAAATTTTGTGCCTTTTTATTATTCTAAATTTGCATATGATTTAAATTGCTGAAATTGAAAATTGAAATGGTTAATGTTTTAATTAATTAGTGAAATGATATTTGAGAAATTTAAGTATTAATCGTGGAAGTTGATTTGATATCTCAGTTATCTAGTTTTTCAGAAGATCAGATAATTTATAATCTTTTTTGTGTCGATTAGTTTGGTAATTTCAACGTTTCTGATGAAGTTTGTAGTAAGAGTTAATCATTTTCATGTAGTAGCAAAATCTTTCTATTTGCCATTCTTTAATTCAACCTTTCTCACTTGTCAATTGTTATATATATTGGAACCCCAGAATTAAAATGAATTCTAATCAAAAAAGTTAAATTGAAAAGGCCATCTTTGTTTATTTAGGCGGGTTATTTAATTGTTATATTGGATCGCTTGATCAAAATTCACCTTTTATGCAATTTACAACTTACAAGGGAAAAGTAAAGCAACTGGAAAGCTACGGAGATTATCATGTCATTTTACAGTTGATCTGTGGTCTTAGATATGGGAATAATCACACTACTTAAGATGCATATTTTCCTTGCTAGAATTATTCAAGAACACAATTGATTTTCAACACTACAATCAAAATTTCAATTACATCAATATCCATTGTGAATATTATTCATATAGAATTTCTAGTTGTTTTTCTGGATTGATATGTGGCATATTATCCAAATCTCCCTACAGTTAATAGCTATAACTTGAAGTCTTGAAGTGTCACATAGTCCTATTTCTCGTAATAATTTTTGCTTGTGTACGAAAATCTTTGTGTGGGATTTGCATGGTTGATATTTTCAAATTATTAGAAAAGTTTTAGGATCCATTAATTCTTAATTTGCGTCTCTATAGTTAATTTGTTTAATTTATTATAACTTCAAATTATTAAAAAGGTTTTAGGATCCATAATTAATGGCTATAACTTGAAGTTAATTTGTTTAATATATATTATTAGATACCATGCCAAAAAACGAAGAAAAAAATCGAGTGAGGTTTAGAAAACAAAGCTCTGGAGCTTATAATAGAAGCGTGAAGCAACGTCAAGATGCGATATCTACACCGTTGGTGGGTTCAATTTCTAAGTTATTTAATGCGAGAGCACAACAATCACTTGGTGCAAGTCAAGAAAGTGAAAGCATTAATATGGACGAGAAAGATGAAGTCCATGTCAATGAAGAGCATGCAAATGAAAGCATTAATATGAGCGAAATTAATGAAGCAATTGATGAAAGTATTGATAATTTCGTTGAAGAGCATGCAAATGAATACGTTAGTATGCAAATGAAAATATGGATTAGCAATGATCTCAATTGAAACTTCTTTTTTAGAGAAACTTGATTATGACACTTTAGTTGAAGATTTTGCTTCAAAAAATGAAAGAAGAAGCATTTTTCTTTGAATTTCTTGAAAAGTTTGTAGCATTTTGTATAAGAAACAAGTATTTGATATTTTTTGAATCAACTATTGTCATTTATTTGATTGCGTGTGTGATATTTTTTTTTGTTTAACATTATATTAGCTTACAAAAGAAATAATAGTTTCTGTTGTTTGGGTTGGAGGGCAACCATAACCAATTGTGGCTCGGGCATCCAATTGGTTGGGCCGCCCCTATCCATCATTTGGATGAAAGTCGCTAATAATTTATCTTCCCCTATTTGGAGAGCAATTTAGTGTCACCTATAATCAAAGTTTCAAATCTCGGATTTCAATCATGTTTCGCCACGGAGATTGTAGGGACCTGATCTCGTATCGAGTGAGATCTCGGGCGAGATGATTATATATTGGGTGTTCAACTTGGACTTACATCTCGGACCCTAAAGCACATCTCGGAACGATCTTGGATTATATGATATTTTCAATATTGGTTTACATACAAGTATGCAACTAAAGTTATAAATGTGAATTACAAAAATGATTTAACTTATCTTATTTTCATTCTCGGATTATTAGATATTTTCAATATTTGTTTATATTCAAGCAAGCAAGCACGCGCCATCTTTTAAACAAAAATATATAAAGATGAAATCTCGAATTCATTACTCAAGTTCTTTTAGTAGTGAATATATAAATTAGTAAACTATTTTAACCGGACTAACATCATTCTTTCAAAAAATAATATATATTTCAACAAATATACAATATATTGATGGACAAACTATACTGAACATGAATGTAAAATAACCAAACAACATGACCTATCAACGTCTCTTAAAATGAATGATTTGAATTAGCAAGAGACATAGACATTTTCAAGTTAATTGTGAAAAAATGAATTCGCAGTAAAAAAAATGTAGAATTAAATAGAAAATACCTAGGCCCAACGTAAAAAATTGGATTAAATACAAAATTTTAAATTTTGCTCTAAAATTGATAGTTAACGGTAGTGAATTTATTTCAAAAAATGATATAACAGAAAAGGAAACAAAAATATAGAAATTTGAATGGAAGATGAACTAGAGAATGAAATAATACAAAATAATTAGGGTTCAGAAAGTTTTTGCAAAAAGAAAAGAACTTAACATAAATGCTTACCGGATTTGAGGATGGAGAACCACATTTCTGGAAGAAATTTGTCATTTCAAATGAGAAAGAAAAACCCTAGACATGTATTCACGACTTGAAAGTAAAAAAAAGAATGGTTGAAAAAAAAAATTGACAGACCAACTTGTTTATTGAAATAAAGCATGAATTTTGGACCTATCCAACAAGGCTTATATTTTTGGCTTAGCTCGTTAAAAAACTAAAATTAAAAAACACATCATTTCGAATGAGATCTCGTAAATCGATTTCGGCCGAGATATTGACTAAGATTTGAATATCTAGCTTGAGATTTAGTTGCTGCGAGATGTATTCGATTTTTCTTGTTACGAGTCGTTTGACCATGAAAACAAGATCTCGGTTGAGATCTCGGTCGAGATTGCCTAGATTTAAAACCTTGCCTATGATTCACAATTCATGTTTGCGACATGTGATTAAGGATGCTCTTATGAGATATACAAAAGGTTCTAGTGTTTTACATTCAACCAATCAAGTAGGAAATTCCATTGCAATTATTGTTATAAAGATAGTGAACATTCATGTTTATGTGTATATATACTTGTGTGTATATGCATTTACATATATGGGGAGGGGTAAATTATTTGCCACTTCTGCTACACTCCATCTACTCCTCTTTACATTTTAGGATACATAAATTCGAAATAAAACAACTTTGTAGATACGTTCTTACAACTTCAAAGACCTTTACAAAATTTTGATTCCTCTAAATAATCCTAACTTGTTTGAAATAACATTTCAAACAAATAGTTGTTTTAACGGTCGATATTGACTTTGTTTTACGTATGCTAGAAAATTTGAAATGACTTCATCTTGTGAAGATATGTTTACGGTGATGGATGTGTGCGCGCGTGTGCCGGTGTAGCTCTACGGATAACATATAGGTGTGGATGAGATGTAACATAAGTGGGGTATATATAGATCTTCATGTATACATGTTTATATGTGTGAATGTGAACTAGGGTGAATGACACCTAAAAATTATGTTTTGAAATTCCATCTACAACACTGAAATCTTGGTGATTTCATCCTGATTTTGGTGAGGATCGGGATTGAAGTTAAATGAAATTCTAGTTTCGGTATTAGTAGTTTAAAATGAAGTTAAAATCATTTTTTACCAAAGAAAAATCAATGGAAAACATTAAGGACTTTAAATAACGGAATATTTTATCATTTGGATATAGAAATCAAACACAATTTCAAATTTGTTTTCAGTTTGATCGACTCAAATTCAATTATATTAAAAACCACATGCGTAAACAATTAAATCGAATGATTAATTAAATCAAAAGATTGAATCCACTTTTAAATGCCTATAATATATCAAAAAGAAAAGTGATTCGGAAGGAATAAGAATGTACCGAAAATTATATTATTTCTGAATCCACCCTCCATTTATCATCAAAAAAAAATCCTTGAAAATATACCTCAAACCACGTTAACAAAACATGCATAGAAAACAAATATATAAAAAAAAGCACTCAATCTATTATCTAATCATTTTATTAATATTTTCCATACAAATACAATATGCATTTTATTTGTAATATTTATCAATGTTTTTTTAATATATTGTCTAATAATTTTCAACCGGAATCTCGAGATTTTGGCTATACTACTTGGATTCTGACCGGAGTTGGACGAAATTAGAGAAAAAACTTCAGTTTCGGACATCATGTGTATAATAATGATAATTTTTTTTTTTTTTTAAAATATCATTTCAAACCGATAAATATAAAGTATTACTATGAAATACCAGCAAAAAACTTCAGAAAATTGAAAAGAACAAAGCAGAAACTTCGAAGAAGCAGCAGTAAAATAAAAAATAAAGCAGACGAAGCAACTAAGATGGGGAAGAAGAAAGAAGAAACATCGCAAACATACTAGAGAGCATACCAAAATCCAAGGTTACAAAGTTAATTTTCTTCTCATTGGATCCAAAACCCTAATTATTTTAGGAGAGCGATGCCCTTGTTTTTTATTTGTAATTGCGGCTACTAAATTAGGATTTCAAACTAGAGTAATTATTTGGTTTGGTGTGGTCAGTCCATTTATTATATATTTTTTGGCACAAACCATTTATGCAAATCATATTAGTCAGGCTTAAAATAGTTTAACTACTTTTATTAGTAAAAAATATATACAAGGAATCATCATTTTTTTTTAATGTAATTTGATTGAGAAAGCATCAAAATCCTCATGATTGTTCTACAAAAGCTCGAAAATGATGCAATATTTAGTAAATTAGCACTGAAACTCAAATAGAAATCTTCATCGAAGCCTCCCAAAAAAAATGAAATTCTTAAGATCTTAAAAATTGAAGTCGAATTCTGAAGCATGGTAATTATATAACATTAAATTTAAAAGCACCGAAATTTAGAACTGGGGTTGGAATATGATATTTTCGAAACGTAACCAAATTTTCAAAGTTTCAAAATGTTCGAATGATCGAAATAAAATCGAAAACTATTATAATTTTACACCTGCTTAAAGTTTCAAATCATGCTCTCATTTATTTTTAAATCATTAGATAATGCATAGATACTTCATGAAAGTTTTATAAATAAATATTTAGATATCATGTTAATTGAGATATCACCGCTAAATTTCAGTGTTCAGTTTATTTTGACTTAACCTTTTTCTTTTTGAAAGTTGTGTTTGTTCATAGTTATAAAAGACACGTCATGGCGCAACACATGATACGACGCGCCAATCGACCTTCTTATCCCATGTTGTAGCTCATATGAATAGACATACTCAAATGGTGCATAAGGCGCACATGGTACAAAAAAACGTTTCCTGTTTATGTTTTCCGCAATCCTTTTTGGTTTTTTTAAATAAATTTTTTAGGATTTAAAAATGCATGGAATTGTATTCATCATATGATCGTGCTGACATATTAATAACTTTTTATGGATTACAAATGTTGGTTTTTTTCCCTTAATTTTCTCTGCATGAAGACAAATACATGTAGTTAGTTATATGGAAAAGCTACTTTTTATGTAATATATATTCTTAAACTAAGTTGTGGCACAAAATTTATCAAGTGTGCGCAGACAAATATTGGTTTTTGAATGTATTATAAATTTATTCATATGATAATATGATAAATTGATGTACGAATAAAGTTGAATTTTTTGTAGTTTGACATGATTGGGGTTTACGACAAAAATGGTAAAAAGGGAAAAAATTGCAATATAAAATAAACATATTAGAGTAACGTGAAATAAAACAAATACAACAATATAACACCACACAAAGATAAATACAATGAAATATTATATTTCTTCACTATTTTTCACCTAAAACAATACAAAATCAACTATAAACTTGATTTTTTTTTAATTAGCAAAAGGGTGGGAACATATTCCTATCCTATAAATATATTAGTTTATTCTTGAAATTTAATTTCAAAACAGTAGCAATAAGCCTTTAATTCCAGATTTGATTACTTTAAAAATGATTATGCATGATGTAACATATAATTAAATAATATTTATGCTTACCCCTGTATGTTTAATGATATTTATACGAAATGATAAAAATAATTTTTTCCCCTTCTAATTTTTAGTTAAAATTATAAATTAAATTAGTCTTATGATATGGAATAAATATTTATGTTTTCTAATACCTGCGCAATAAATTAAAAGGTTACAGTTTGCCGCACCCTACGCCAAGGCTGCAGCTGGTTTTGCACCTTGCGCTATACATCTTTAATAATTATGGGTTTGCTATGATAACCAATAATATAAATTTGAGGCATAATGACTTAACTCTAATAGTATCAACAAGGGAGGGTCCAGTCCAATAATGAAATTAGCATGGAGGTCGTTTCAAAAAATCCCTAAAAAATTGTATCGTTTATAAGAACAAATTTATAAATGTACAGCCAATTAGAAAAATATTGTCAAATGCAATTTTTAAATTTTTTGCTTCTGGTCCCGTCTCGATCATTTGAAATTTCGATAACTGGTTCCTTTTCGAAAATTAGTTTTCCAATTCCAGTTTTGAATTTTAATACTTCTTGATACTTGTTTTCTATATAAATTTTTCAATAAAAATTACAAAAAAGAAAAAGAAAGATCTATTGAATGTTTATAATTATAAATGAAATATATATAATAAATTGAGTGTTTTTATTTTGAGGAATGTTTTTGAGGCTTTCTCTTTGTACATTTTTTGCTAATATATTTTGATTATGTTTTTCTTGGGTATATTTTTTAGCAATAAATTGACTATAGTTTCGAAAATAATATACATTATTCATTTTCTTGCTTTTATTTTTCTATGAATTTGTCTTCCTTTTTCATAGGCGTTACAAAGGCTTCGATCATTTGATTTAACCGCTGAGCATGTATTTGAATAAAGTTGAGTTTGAGTTGACTGGATTATAAAAATATTTTGATCTTCCACCGAATTCTATATTTAGATGATAAAATATTCAATTATCATGTAAGATTCAAGATTTTTAATGTTTTTTGCTGATTTTTCTTTGATAAGAACATGATGTATTATGTTTTAAACTGTTGGCACTGGAACCAAAATGCCATCCGAATTCTACCTTGGCCCACAGAATCACCAACATTCCAGTATGGTGTACGAAATTTTGAACCATGGTCAAATGTGATGAACACTACTTGTGTTTTGGTTGTAACATGCTTCACGATGAGATTAATATTGTTGAACCCAATAGTTTGGAAGATTGTATCTAATGGTCTAGCCAACGGTGGCCATAATACAAAGGCCGTTTCATTTTTTATTTTATTTTTTCACATCTTTCAAACACTGCTATTGTATTATCGATATTTTCATATTATTGATAAATAGCATAACTTGATAAAATAATATTGTATGGAAACAAATTGTTCTCCATCTGTAACAGTATAAATTCAACAGATTACTACAAAAACAAAGGCTCTGCTCCTTCAGGGAGGCGACCACGAGGTAAGAACCACAAAATCCCTCCACCGCCAGGGCTGGTACCTCCACCTGGCAATGCCGGATGGCAACATCATGGACTTATCACTCCAAACGAGGAAATGGGCTCTTCTGACTACTCGCCCAACGGTGCTAATTCATTGCCGCCACCATCACCCAGCCTTGGGTTCAACAAAAGCACTTTCACTTATGAAGAGCTAGCTGCTGCAACTGGTTTGTTTTCACAGTCAAATATTATTGGTCAAGGTGGGTTTGGATATGTATATAAAGGCATTCTTCCCAATGGTAAAGAAGTAGCGATTAAGCAACTTAAAGCTGGAAGTGGGCAAGGGGAGAGAGAGTTTCATGCTGAGGTTGAGATTATCAGTAGAGTTCATCATCGTCATCTCGTGTCGTTAGTTGGATATTGTATTGCTGGCGCTCAGAGGCTTCTTGTTTATGAGTTTGTTCCCAACAATACTCTTGAATACCATCTTCACGGTTAGATTCTTCACTATCATTATCACAACTCAAAAGGTCTAAATGTGTATTACTTCCCTCAACTGTACATTAAAATCGTTACATGCCAAAGTTTCCCTTTGTTTTTTGTTTTTTTAATCTAAGACCAACTCAAAACTGATGGATTGACACGGGGAATTGTGAATTATTTTGTATGCAAAAGAATTCAGCATAAGTAATATACTTATATAGCATGTCACATTTCTCTTTTCCAAAGTAAGTATATTCCTACAATAACTTGGCTAGCACGAGAAATTTGATCGACGCTCGAGGCAGCTTCAATTAATTTTAAATAATTATATGCTGACTAGATCAGGACTGCTTCCACTGAACTGAAGTTATCCTGTAACTACGGCCTCTACTTGCCTGAAACATACAATATGCTCCCATTGTGTACAAGGGCAGTTGAAGCTAGTGCACAAATTTTACCTCTATGTAAACCATGTGATCGCAGAGTGAACATTCTAAGTAACCATCTCTCAAACGAGAGAGTGCAACTGGTAGGATTAAATTTGTTTGCCTTATTGTGATGTCGTGTGCTTCTTTTTGATGTGTGCCTCATTGTGTAAAAAAAGGCGAATCTGACCATATCCGCAATACCTGATCCTCTATTCCTTCATCTTATACAACTATCTTGCTCAACACTTTGAGAACACTTGCAATAACTAATGCTCCACATTTATGGAAATTTGGTATTAATCTTAATTTAATACTACGATTTCTTTTTCTTTCTTTTTTTCCTTTTCTCTTTATACAGGAGATGGGGTCCCAACAATGGATTGGCCCACAAGGCTTAAAATAGCCATTGGATCTGGCAAAGGACTTGCATACTTGCATGAAGACTGTGAGGAGCTTAGACATTATGCCTTTTTCAAAACAGTCATGATTGTTTCTATTTGTTACTTTCTGATACTAACTGTATTCTGCACTACTGATATGAAGGTCATCCTAGGATCATCCATCGGGACATTAAAACTGCTAATATTTTACTCGACTACAAGTTTGAAGCTATGGTATGCTATTACTCAAAACGATAGTAGAGGCTTATTACAGCATATCTACGTGACTAATTACTACCTATACTTCAACAGGTTGCTGACTTTGGTTTGGCTAAGTTGTCTTCGGATACTCACACTCATGTTTCAACACGTATAATGGGAACTTTTGGGTGAGTCCGTATAATAACAAACTTCATATAGGTTACTTATAATTCAGATATATGCTAGCTTTATAGTTATAAAGTAATATATTTTTGGAAGGTATTTGGCTCCTGAATATGCATCTAGCGGTAAGCTTACAGATAAATCAGATGTATTCTCATATGGCGTTGTGCTTCTCGAGCTTATAACTGGACGTAAACCCGTTGATCACACAAACAGAATGGATGAAGGTTTAGTAGAGTGGGTAAGTTATGTTTTTTTTAAAAATAAATAAAATATAGTAATAGACTCTAATTTTGGGTTAAACTCGATGTTTGCTTTAGCATTGTGGTTTTTCTTCTGACAGGCAAGACCTAGATTAGCACAGATATTGGCTGAAGAGAACTACGATGATTTGGTGGATCCAAAACTTGAAGGAAATTACAACAAAATTGAGTTGAACCGCATGATAACATGTGCTGCTGCTTCTGTTCGCCATTCTGGGAAAAAACGTCCAAGAATGAGCCAGGTATCAATTTCTTTTAAACTGGTAAGCAAGTAAGAATTAAAATAGTTAACTTAAATCCCGGTGATGAGCTTATTTATTTGACTTTTAAAACCTTTATTAATGTTAATTTAACAACATCACCACACCATTGTAGTCCAGGATAAATGTAGTGCCTTTCTGAAGTTTATGTCACTCTCAAAGCTTTATAGCATATTCATATATGCATCTGACCAAGGGGATCATCCGTCATTGCAGCTACCTCTTCACTTGATAGTCAACTATGGATAAATGTTACTCTCTATCTCATTCTTCACTTCTTCATTCTGATGAACCTTCTGCTTTATCTTTTTTTCATCCACTAAAACCTTTACCATCTGTTCACAAATCGAATTATTTTGTAGATTGAATTTCATTTGTCCGACTCCTTCTACTTTATCTAAATGGTGCAAGCAACACATCTTCCAAGCTTCAATCTTTTCATCTCTCATGGACGAGAGGAAGCTTGTTGCAACATTGCATGGCCGATAAATTTCTATTAAAACTCTTCTGTTTGAAACCTAACTTATGTAGACACTTTTTATAATGAAGGCCCATGAAAACTGTGAATGAGACTTATAGGCTGCAATTTCAATATATTAAGCCCAAACCAATTAACCATACACCGGACTATATAACCAATGCGTTCCAAATTCTGGTTTTTAGCTTCAAACCTTATGAAGAAAACCGAGTTGCTACCTTCATGAATAACTACAGTTTTATAACTTTGCTTTGTATATAATTTTTATTGGCCTTGTCAAGTTGTGATTTTTCCCATTGAAAAGATACATACTCTTCCAACGCCGTACCCTCTTTCTTTCCGTTATTTATCACTTTTTAAAAAATTATCTGGAACATATTTTATATTCAACCTTTCATTTTCAGAAGAAAAGACATCAATTTTGATTTTGATTTTGCATATCATGAAATTTACGTGTTTAAAAATTGATCCCCTTGAGTAATAATTTTTCGAACATGGAAAATGAATACGTTACTTTTGACGCAGATCGTACGTGCACTCGAAGGCGATATGATATCCTTCGATGACATAAGTGAAGCAGCAAGGACAGGACAAAGCTCAATGTTCTCAAGCTCAGGCTCGGAAATTGAAATAAGAACGCATTCTTCAAAAATGAGACAATTCAATAAACTTGCACTTGCTAGCGAAGAGTACACTGGAGAATACAGTGGCATCAGTGTCACCAGCGAATACGGCCTCAACCCATCTGATTCCAGCAGCAGTTCTTCTGGAGAAATTCATCCTGATGCTAAACGTGGACCTCATTAACTGATATAATGGCTGTGTGATTAACCTTTAAAAAGAAAGGAAAAAATATTCGGTTCTACATTTGTCCGGAGATGAAAAAAATGGACCGACAATTTCTTTTTATTTATTTTCTCTTTTATTTGTAACTATTCAACGTCCTATATGACTTCTGCTGTTTTCTTGAGCTAAATCTGTTGCTAAAGTAATTTCACCCTAGAGCATACGTTCTTAATCAGCTAACCCTGAGTACGTAATGAACACTGATGGTAGCTAACTGGCTTCAACAAGCCAGAGTGTTGTGAGACATCTGACTTCATCAAAACCTGATATTTATGTGTGTGTTTTGACGTTACATTTACTTTTTAACCTGTAATATACAAAAGTATACGCGTGCTTTCCTGTTGTATAGTTAATCTTATAAAAGCGGGATAGTTTGTATTTTTGTGCTTTTTTGCATTGACGTGTTGTTCACCTAAAAAATGAAAAATGGGTCAACAGTCAGAAATCGGATGGAAACACCAGTTCAGATAAAAGTATAAAACAAAGGTAGAAAATAGACGAGAACAGTTTTTATACTGGTTAGACGTAATATTCAACCTATGTTAATTTTAATTTTGTTTTTTAGTTGATCAACTAGTTAGATGTATTCTGACCATAATATACAGTGGATCTCAAATTTACAATGGAGTTAAGAATGTTATTTAAGGAGAAGAAGTGAAGAAAGTGTAATGGAAATTCCAAGTCCAAAAGTGTTGATGAAGATCCGGTTGAAAGTAGAATCTTTTGTAGCAGCAGGTAGGTTGGTATTTATAGAGGAATTGGGCAGCATAAAGTCAGATGCTCAATGGTAATGAAGTTTAGGAGATAACAAAAAGTCATGCTAGAACAAGCCGTCCTGAGTCAAATCCTAAACTCGTGCCGAGTTAAGGTCCTTAACCCGGGTTGAGTTTAGGTACTTGGTCCAATCATGGTAAAACTTTCCCAAGTCCTTTTGCGTTTTCCAAGTGCTCTCGTCAAATTTCAGGTCATTCTGATTTCGTCTCGATGTTCTCCTTAATTCGGGATGAGTTAAGGTCCTTAACCCGGGGTTGAGTTTAGGTGCTTGGCTCGGTCATGGTGAAACATTCCCAAGTCCTTCTTTTGCATTTTCTAAGTGCTCTCGTCTAATTCCGTCTCGATGTTCTCTTAACTCGGGATGAGTTAAGGTCCTTAACTTGGGGTTGAGTTTAATTGGTTAGGCAAAACCACTCCTGTAACAACCCGCATATTTAACGATTTTATATTTAAATATTTTATTTAAATATAGCGTCGTTAGTCGGATTTGTGGTCCGAAATATTACTTTTTGCAAATGGCCGAATTGGAACTCGAAACCATTTTCATTGGTTCCAAAATGGCGTTTGCGACCTTTTTGAGTATAAGTTTTGATATGTTTGGAGTAAGTTGAATTTTGCAACTTTTTCTAGTTGGGTTTTGGGTTTGGGTTCAGCCCATTTGTTAGTTTAAACCCCTAACTTAGCCCTCTCCTCTCCATTCTCTCATTCCACTCTTCTAAACTTAAGAAAAATTGAAAATGGTGGAAGGGAAGAGGAAATAGAAATTTGCAAGCCCTACTTTAACTTGCAAACTTGATTTCTTGCTCCAAAATCAAAGAGAAGCTATAGGTAAGCCTCCTCTTAATCTTCTCTATCTCTTTCTCTCTTCAATCTCAGAATTTCCTAAACCTAACTTAGGAAAATATGTGCTTTATTCTTAGATTGAAGCTTGTTGTGTTGAAGTGAAGAGTAGTTAGTCTCCTTCTTGTGTTTGAGCATCTTCTTCTTTGTTTTGTAAGGTGAGATTTTTATCTCACATCTATGCTTATATATATATATATATATATATATATATATATATATATATATATATATATTTGTTTGGGTGTAAGAAGGTGAGTTTTGAACTCACATCTACTTCTCTTGATTTCATTGATGTTGGTATGATCCTAGCATTTGTTCATATGCACTTGTTTTCGATTTGGATTGCTTTGGTAAAATTGCCAAATTATGATTTTTGAAGCCAAATCTATGTAAAACCTTCTATGGTTGATGTTTATGTTGTTCGGAGTGTTTGGATGTATCGGTAAGGTTGGGTAGTCGTTTGACGTAAGTCCATAATCAACACGCATCCGATTGCTTTCGATTTGTTTGGCCATAGATGGCCTAGGTTCAGAAAATGCCTGAACAACAGGATTCAGACGTCTGAATCTCCTATTTCAGACGTCTGAATATTGTTCTGCGGAAGTTTCTTATCCCCAGATTCAGACGTCTGAACTTATATTTCAGACGTCTGCAAGTGCTTAATTTCGACCAGAAAGGAAATAGGTCAAAATATGCCTATTTCAGACGTCTGGAAGTTTGGATTCAGACGTCTGAATTCTCTTTTGAAAAAGAAATTAAATTCCAGATTCAGACGTCTGAATCCCTTCTTTCAGACGTCTGAACCTGCTGTTTTTGCCAAATTGCCTTGTTCGTTTAGTTTTTCAAATTTAATCGATGCATATTGATTCCAATTAGTTGTTTATGCCTATTTGATCTTGACGATTCCTTTTTGAATTTATTCACGGGTTTTTATAACTAATTTCTTCAAATCGTATTAAAAGTTCGTTTCTCTGATTTAAAAATTCTATTTAAAACACACACACAATTTCGCATTTCGAGCGAAGTGGAAAGGAGATTAAATGGTTAGATAAAACACGGACCATGAATCTGTGCATTTATCCTTCCGATTAGTCCCCGACCTATTCAATTGATCGTTTTGACCTTCGGGTTTGGTTTACCGATGATATAAGGTGAACTTTGTACTGCTTTGAGTGTGAAATTAACTAACGGATAGTAAACCGTTTAGTGCGAACGAGTGGTTATGGGACTCACGTTACCACTTTTCGGATTCCTTTTTGAGAGTTATGACACATTCCGCTAGTTGGTGGTGTCCAGTACCGGGTCTTCGATCTTCACCACTACGGTTTGTTGCCTTCGGGTATGATGCCTTCGTATGTTACCTTTGGGTATGATGCCTTCGGGTATGTTGCCTTCGGGTTTGTGCCTTCGGGTTTGTCTCCCTATAGTATCGCTTCCGATGTTGGTCGTTATGAGCCGCATGGGTGATATTAGGGTGCCCTTTAGTATCGCTTCCGATGTTGGTCGTTATGAGCCGCATGGGTGGTATTGGGTTTGGAGTCTTCGGGCTCATGGATCCTTGTTTATACAGTATTGAGGTCGAGCAATTTTATGATGTTTTCATTCATATGTATATTCCCTAGGTATCGCCCTTCGGTGTTGGTCTTTTTGAGCCGCATGGTATGTAGCGATTACCTTGTGGAACTTGTGTTACCTTCATTGGTATTTGTTATTTGCCTTTTTGGCTTGATTTGGGATATTTTTATCCTTTGTTTATCTATGTTGCCGATGATATGAGGCTTGTTTTGTTATCATATGATTCATCTTTTGTTAGATGATTGTGATATCTCCTTTAGAGATATTTGTTATACTTTGTAACCTTGCAGGTTTATTGTTGTTCAGTTAATCTAACTGATTTGTTTAGCTAGACTGACCCGTGTATTTTATACTCGGGTCAGACCGAGATGTTTCAGGTTAGGTGCTTTTGGACTTAACCTATTTTGCTTCCGCATGGACTATTCAGCTTGTTCCTTTTTGTTAAAGCTTTTTGTGTAGTCCCTCTTGTTGTAACTCTGATATATGTATTCTTTTGATTCGTCTGTATATTGTGGTTTGCTATACCACTTGACATGTATTATTTTGTATACTCTGTTATGTATCAATATATGTGTGTATGATGATCTACTGTTCTGTGATATTTATTACATTTGAGTTGTTATATTCTGTTCTGATAGATCCTCCAACCATCAATGGTTTTGTTTTAAGTATTCATTGGGTATGTCGACCTGCTTGGTATGTCTATTGTCGATGTATTCAATAGATATTTAGAGTAAGACTATAGATGGTCGCTCCTAACCAGCCTTATTCTCCGTGTTAGTTGACGGCATTACTCTGTAGTGTTCTTGGCTAGCGTGGGTATGGAAATGGGGCGTCACAACTCCAAACCTTTTCTAAATCCTTCCTTGTATTTTTTTAAGTGTACATGTCAAGTTCCAAGTCGTTTCGTCTTCGTCTCAATGTTCTACTTAACTCGGGATTAGTTAAGGCTTAGCCAAATTTTCAACCAGCTGATCTAAGACATTAACTCGGGACGAGTTAAGGACTTTGTCAATTTTTCGATCAAAATTCCTGAGCTCAATTCTTTAGTCTTTTTAAGTGTGCTTCTAAGTCGTTTTTGTCCTTGTTTGAATCTTCTAAGTTCAATCGAGATCTGCTTTCGTCCTCGTTTGAATCTTTTAAGTCCAGTTGAGATCTGCTTTGTTGAAAAGCGGGTTAACACTTGCCCCTTAAAGTACGTCTTTTGAATATAAGGTGCGCTTTGCTCAAGAACAAGTTCTAATAACCAGTCTTCAATAGTTGAGCTCTCTGGCTACTTCAATCTTGGTGAATCGTGCAATTCCTTTGGATTCTTTTGTCAATCACGGGTCATTCCAAACCTGCCATAGCCTAAAACTCCAAACTCTGACTAAGTGTAATCTATACATCATCTTCATTCCGACTCCATTCGAAGTACACCATATATATTACATCACATATCAAAATCATCCTGTGTTCATCCGGAATTTACATCATTATCATTCAATTTCATTCAAAGTTGTCACATCATATATCAAAATCGTCTCGTGTTCATCCAGAATTATCTGTTTAATTCTAATTACAAAGCATTCAAATCCTTTTATCAAATCTATTTTCATTCTAAGGTTCGATCTCTCTGAATTATTTTTCATTTGATACAACGCGTAATCTCTCGTGATTGTTTTACATTCAATTTAATGTGTGACCTATCCGGATCGTTTTATATTCATTTTAATGTACGATCTCTCCAGATCGTTCAATGTTTAAGTTTAAGGGATGATCTCTTTGGATCCTTATTGATTCCGTTCGCTCTTCGGCAAGGGACTCCACGACCAAGTAAGCTCATCCGCCCACTCTTCGGTGAGGGGACTTACTTCTTGCACTCCGGTCTCGTCTCTTTGGTCGGGACTCTAAGGCGATCAATATCGTACCAGTCCATCCATTCGCTCTCTAGCGAGGGGGCTTGTATCTTTCACCCCGGTCCCGTCTTTTTGGCCGGGACTCTAAGGCGATCAAAATCAGTCATCACTCTTTGTTGGAATTTCAAATTAAAATATCCAAATCAAAGCAAATAAGAAGAAATCTAATTATCTATCTCATACATCCGACTCAAAGTGTGACTAGGGGCCAATCTAGGTTTTGTGCACGTTTGAGCGGTCTGGGGTTGTTATTATCCTAAGCAATTACCTTAGACATTCGAATTAGAGTATGATTAGAAACCAAGCTAGGTTTTATGCACATTAAGTGGTCTGGAGTTATTATTGTTCTAAATAATCATCTTAGGCATCCAAATTAGAGCGTGCCTAGGGACCGTTTGGGATCTCGTGCACGTGCAAGCAGCATGAGATTACGTTGCATCATTTATTCAAAGTTCGGGTAAAAGAATTGAACCT
The DNA here is from genome assembly GCA_030765085.1 of Allium cepa. Lineage (NCBI taxonomy): Eukaryota > Viridiplantae > Streptophyta > Magnoliopsida > Asparagales > Amaryllidaceae > Allium > Allium cepa. Next base: position 931,941,899 of record CM060932.1, read on the forward strand.
GACCTCAATCCATCCCGACCATGGGATTTTTATCCAATGGAAGTCTCTCATCCATAACGTTATTCTGCCCTATGTTCCAACGGTGGGCTACCATTCCGACTCCTGCTCTCATGTATTTGTATTTTGAGTTTCCACTCTGACTCCCAAATCACTCATTCTAGGCGTTAAAGCTAAATTCTAAATCCAAATTGATCGTGCCCCTGAATCATGGAGGCATTGTTTCAGTTTTCTTTGATTTATCTCCAAATGATCCTACAATGATTTCTATGATTTCTAGTCTTCAGTTCTGAATTCCAAATGCTCTACGTATTCCTTTTATTCCATTTTTTGGAGGAATCCTTCAAGCATTTTCTGGTTTCTAGTTATCACTCTATCATGCATCTTTTTTATCATTCTTTCCATCTCTTCTCCATTCACGTAGTTAAATTGATGAGAATTTGAAGATACCTTCTGGCTATCCTCCAGTTGATGTGGTTCGGTTTTAGATCTAGTATTAGGTCACTTCCTCTTCTTCAAATTTCAAATTCAAGCTTCAATGTTTCAGATCTAGATTTGGTTCTCAGTGAAAGCACCGAAATGTTAACCTAAAAATGGATCAACATCCGGAAGTCGGATGAAAGCATCAATTCAGATAAACAAAAATACACAGAAGTTTTTATAGTGGTTCGACGTAATCTTTGGCCTACGTCCACTTTAATTTTTTATATTAGTTGATTTCTCTCTGCATTACAACTAGTAGGATCCGATCTAGGCACAATCTAGTGGATTTCAGATTTATAATAAAGTTAAAAATATTATTTGAGGAGAATAGAAATGAAGAAAGTGTAATGGAAACTTCAAGTCTAAGAGAGTTGATGAAGATCCGACGAAAGAAGTTCCTTTTGTAGTAGCAGGTGGGTTGGTATTTATAGAGAAATTGGGCAGCATAGAGTCAGAGGCCCAATAGCAATGAAGTTCAGGAGATAACGCAAGGTCATGCTAGAAGACCCAAGCCGACCCGAGTCAAATCCTAAACTCGTGCCGAGTTAAGGTCCTTAACTCGGAGTTGAGTTTAGGTGCTTGGTTCAATCATGGTGAAACTTTCCCAAGTCCTTCTTTTTCTTTTTCCAAGTGATCTCGTCAAAATTCAAGTCATTTTGATTCCGTCTCGATGTTCTTCTTAACTGGGATGAGTTAAGGTCCTTAACTCGGGATTGAATTTAGGTGTTTCGTCCAATCATGGTGAAACTTTCCTAGGTCCGTCTTTTGTCTTTTCTAAGTTCTTTCGTCAAATTTCAAGTCATTCAGATTCCGTTTAACGTTCTTTTTAACTCAGGATGAGTTAAAGTCCTTAACTACGGTTGAGTTAAGGCCTTAACTTGAGGTTCAGTTTAATTGGTGGGCCAAACCACTCCAAACCTTCTCTAAGTCGTTCCTTGTGTTTTTCTAAGTGTACTTGTCGAGTTGCAAGTCGTTTTGTCTCCGTCTCAATGTTCTCCTTAACTCGAGATGGGTTAAGGACTCGGGCAATTTTCCAACCAGTTAACCTAAGGCCTTGCCAATTTTTCGATCAAACTTTCAGAGCTCAATTCTTTAGCCTTTTTAAGTGTGCCTCCAAGTTTCTAAGTTGTTAATTTCTCGTTTGAATCTTCTAAGTCTAATTGAGATCTACTTTACTAAAAAAAGGGGTTAACATGTATGCTATCATATTGAGCGTTCATGTTTGTTTCTTCTTTATCCTCTTTTTTCTTCGCTATGAATTTGGTCTTGATGCATTTGATGTAGAAAATTTTGTTGTTGGTGTGCTTTTTTATGCATCCTTTATCAAATATACCAGAGGTATATGATTTAAGATGTATACTTGGGTCCAAAGCGAGGACCCTACACTTTGAGCCAAAACTTGGGGTTGATCCCCTTTTTGTAAATGGAGGTTGGTGTTAGTAGACGAAAATTTGTTTAGAGTTAAGTGGTATGTAACGTATATATCGTTTATTTTATTTTTAATTTCTTTTTTTTGCAAAAATTATTAATTAAATTATATTAATTATTTATATTTAATAAACAATAATAACATATCAAAATCAGAGCTGAATTTAAATACATATTCAAGCAACTACTACCAATTCAAACAAAAAATTACTATTAATCGGACTGTCGGCGATAAAATTTATCGTGAATAAATGCGGATAATCTAAATAACCGTCTTTGGTATGTCGATTTTTTTGATTGTCGAAACCATGTTTAGCTTCTGTGCATTCGACAAAACGATGCTAGCGGTAGCCATCTCTAGCGAAGATAACATGACCAATTCACGAACATGTCCTAACCTCTCCTTGTGTTGATCGGAGGGTGCACCAGAAAAACAAAGAGTAGAAGCAACAGTGAAAAAGACAATTTTGACGTAGTAGAAAGCGGGTTTCGACGAATTTGATCGTTTTGCCATTAGAAGTGTTAGAAGAAATAGATTTGAAGATATGTATGTGGTGTGTTTTGGTTTTTAGCTCTAAGACAACTACATACATATAATGTGAACTATGTACGACTTAGATTTATAGTTTGGATGTAATTTCCAGTAAGTTCGTATTGTTCTTTGACGAAACTATCATATAGTCGGACGTAATTTCCGTTAATTGCTTTTTGATTAGCGTTTTCAACATTCGTGAACGGGCTATCATATGGTCACCCTTGGCCTGATCATTGTGTCCGCGAAAAGCAATCAAACGATGGAATTTAAAGAGGGAAGGGGGAATTACTGTTCGATGGTCAAGATCTTACGGGCTTAATTCCCAATTATATTGTTCCGGCCTTGTAGAATTTTTGCAAATATAATTAGGGTGCAAATCAAATTAAATGTATATCGCAACATCAACGTTATATCAAGTGGAAAATTGTTTCTCGATTTTAATTTTCTTGGTGAAATGAAATTGAAGATATGAGAAGTTTCGCTTTACTGCTTTCTTTATGTGGATGCATCTTGATCTCAGTCGCTAATGCATCATCTAACGGTATTTGATAGACTTGTACATATGTGGGTATTTCAGAGCATTGGGTTGTTTCTTCTGAAAGCCCAAATACATTTATATATATTCCAATGTATCATGTACATTCTCAGATAGAGAATTGTAAAACAATTGTATCAAAACATTACAATATTTCGTAATACAAAATTCAGAAAGTTTATTCTTCTTCACTCAATTACTCTCTGCAGTTATAAAATTCGATTTGGTATCAGAGCCGAATTCAAGGCCTAACAGCCGATCATATCTTGAAAGTAACTCATCAGAGAGATTTCATCATCTGAGTTTAATTGTTCATCAGTAGACAGTGTCTCCTCATCTGAACAGAGGGATTCATCTGAGAAAATCAAGTGCCACGCCAAGTTCAAGAACTGGACTGCATCAGGATTATCTCATCATACCCATACAGAAATCAAATCAAGAAAAGCCTCAGAAATCAGCAAAAAGAAATCAAGAATCATCACAAGAAAGAGAGTGCCATCCAACAAGACTCATCAGAACTGAAAAAGCAAATCAAAGAGAAGGCTTACTCATCATTTAAGTCTTGTCGTTGCATCTAACTGGTTGTGAGCAATTCTTGATTCTTAACTTTTGATTTCTGTCTCTGTTTGTTTAATTGATCTCTAGTTTCATCATCTTTCCGTCTGCATACAATTTGAAATCATCATGAGTGATGAAACAACCTCTGCCACATCTGCAAATGTGAGCAATAATCATCAGTCCAACACCACAATTGAAAAACTTGTGAATACTGTTGTGAGTCCTCAAACTAATCTTGTGACTGCACACTTGAGCGAAGATAATTATCTTCTCTGGAAATTGCAGATTGAAACTGCGGTTCAATGATATGGTCTAGAGGGTCATATCCTTGGAACCATTCCAATTCCTCCCAAATATGTAACTGTTGAAGAAAACAAAACAATTATTAATGAGGAGTATACTAAATATCACAGGCAAGACAGACTCATCTGTTCTTGGTTATTATCATCAATAAATACAAATTTATTGTCTCATGTTATTGGATGCAAGACTGCAAATGACATATGGTCTACAATTGAAAAAGTGTTCAACACACAATCAGCTGCCAAAGTAATGTACTACAAGAAGCAATTACACAACATGAGAAAAGATAACAGTACAATGAGGGAATATCTCTTCAAAATCAAAACAACTTGCGATCATTTAAGTGCTGCAAATCATAAAGTATCAGAATCTGAGCAAATCTTGACCATTCTAAATGGTTTGAGTGATGAATACGAATCAGTGGTTGCTGTTATTGCATCACAAAAAGAGTTACTATCCATAGATGATGTCCACTCCATACTACTTGCACATGAAGCCAGAATTGACAACAAGAAACCACAGGACACTGACTCCAACATCAATTATACCACTCATCACAAGAACAAAGGCCAAAACAATAATAAGTCAGAACAGAACATACAAAGAGGAGGAAATTCCAACAGATCAAGAGGTAGAGGGAGATGGAATAACAATAATAGACCCAGATGTCAGATATGTGAAAAAGTAGGTCATACTGCAATCAAGTGCTACTTTAGATACTCAAATCAAGCCAATGGTCAAAGAAATAACAATCCCAGTGCCAATGTTGCTCAAGTCAACACAGAGACACAAACAAACTATGATAAAAATCATAACTCCAATGACATTGCCAGACCAGAAAGTGTACAGGATGATAGTTGGTACCCAGATTCTGGTGCAACAAATCATATCACAAACAACCTTGATAATTTGAATCTTGGCAACAGGGAGTACAGAGGTAAACAGTCAATTTGTATGGGAAATGGTAAGTGTATCAACATCACTCATATTGGTAATGCTTATATTAAGGGCAAAAAGCAACTGTTCTTACATAATTTATTAAGAGTTCCCAAAATTAAGAAAAATCTTATTAGTGTGTCTCAATTTGCCAGTGACAATAAAGTCTATTTTGAATTTTATCCAAAATATTGTTTGGTTAGAGACATACTAACTAAAGATATTTTATTGCAGGGTAATGCAGAAAGAGGGCTATATAAGTTCAAATCTACCAGTAGCAATGTATACCCTAGCAATCAGAAGTACTGTAATATGTGTGTTGAAAAAGATTACAAAAGTGTATTTGATGTATGGCACTACAAGCTTGGCCATCCTAGTGTGAAAGTTGTTCAACAGGTTCTTAATGAAAATAGAATATCTTTTAATAATGTTTCACTACCCTATGTCTGTACATACTGTCAATTAGGTAAGAGTCACAAGTTGCCATTCAATGACTCTTCATCTACTTACTCAAAACCATTAAACTTGATTGTAGCAGACTTATGGGGACATGCACCCATAAACTCAGATTTTGGATATAAGTATTACATCTCCTTTGTTGATGCACACACTAGACACACTTGGATTCATTTTTTAAAAGCCAAAACTAAAACTTACAATGCTGTCATAAATTTTATAGTCATGACTGAAAAACAAACTGGAAATCAAGTTAAGATATTCCAATCAGATGGGGGAACTGAGTTCAAGACTTTGAGTAACTATTTTAAGGAAAAAGGTATAGTACATAGAATAACATGTCCATATACTTCTGAACAAAATGGGTTAGTAGAGAGGAAACATAGACATATAGTTGAAACAGGACTTACTCTATTAGCTCATGCATCATTACCACTAAAATTTTGGCCTGAGGCCTTTAATACTGCTGTATATCTTATCAACAAGTTACCAACAAAGACAATTGATGGAATAAGTCCATTAGAAAAACTTTGTGGGGTAAAACCTGATTATTATAGTTTAAAAACCTTTGGTTGCTTATGTTTTCCTTATCTACGACCTTACAATGCAAATAAACTAAATTTCAGATCCAAACCCTGTACATTTATAGGATATGGCAGTAATCAGAAGGGTTACAAGTGTTTGGATGAAAATGGAAGAATTTTCATCAGTAGGCATGTGGTATTTAATGAAAATATTTTCCCTTATAGTAATTCAGAAATTAAGACAACAAACAAAGTGTACAATCCAAAACTCTCAATACCTGACTTACCAATTTACTCTGGAAATGAGAGTCAGAATGAAGAAGTGAGGTCTACTAAGGATCACAACACTCAACCCACTGCTTCCAGTCAGGATAACACTGAGTGGACAAGTGATCCCAGTCATGCCAATCACCTCCCTGCACAAACAGAACATGAGAAAAATCAGGCAGGGGAAGAAAATCAATCAGACAACACAAGAGATATGTCAAATCAAGGAAATGAAGAAGTTTCACCTCACACTGAACCTCATACAAGACCCAGTCACCCAATGATTACCATGGCAAAGAGTGGCATCTTCAAACCAAAGATATACAATGCTAGTATTATTCCACAAGAACCAGAAACATATGAACAAGCTGCAAAAGACAAAAACTGGACAGCAGCTATGGATGAAAAATACAAGGCACTTATAAACAACAATACATGGACTCTTGTAGACCCACCAGACAACAAAAACATAATTGGGTGCAAATGGACATACAAACTTAAGAAGAATCCTGATGGGACAATTAACAGATACAAAGCAAGATTAGTTGCAAAAGGATACACTCAGGAATATGGGTTTGATTTCAAGGAGACATTCTCACCAGTAATCAAACCATCTACTATAAAACTTATCCTTACAATTGCCTTGCACAAAGGATGGTGTATAAAGCAATTAGATGTCAATAATGCATTTCTTAATGGCATCTTACAGGAAGATGTATATATGCATCAACCACCAGGTTATATCAAACAGTCAAATTATGTGTGCAAGCTGAATAAAGCAATTTATGGACTCAAGCAAGCACCGAGAGTCTGGTTTGATAGATTAAAAGCAGCACTAACAACCATGAAATATCAATCTACCAAATCAGACAATTCGCTGTTTGTTAAAATTAATGATTCTTTAACTGTTTGCATACTCATATATGTTGATGACCTGATTGTTACAGGTAATAGCAAGGATGAAATCAACAATGTCATTAATTATCTGGACAAAGAATTCTCAATTAAAGATTTGGGTGACATCAATTACTTTCTGGGAATAGAAGTTCTGAGAATGGAAAATTCAGAACTAATATTATGTCAGAAAAAATATATTCAGAAACTACTTGTCAGAACAAAAATGGACAATGCAAATCCACAACCAACTCCTATGGTCAGCAGTCATCAACTATCTAAAAACAGGGGGGAAGCTATACATAATGTTAAACAATATAGAAGTGTTATAGGAGCATTACAGTATGCAACTATAACACGACCAGACATAGCTTACAGTGTTAACAAAGTGTCTCAATTTATGCAGGATCCTAGAGATGAGCACTGGAAGGCAGTTAAAAGAATACTCAAATTATCTCAAAGGGACAATAAACTATGGATTATCATTTAAAGCATGCAACAATCTTAACATAACTGGATTCTCAGATGCAGACTGGGCTGCTGATCCAGATGATAGGAAATCAGTTAGTGGATATTGCATATACATTGGAACCAATCTAATATCATGGTGCTCTAAAAAGCAAACTACAATATCTAGATCAAGCACTGAAGCAGAATACAGGAGTATAGCCAACGCTACAGCGGAAGTGATGTGGTTACAGTCAATACTTAAAGAATTAAGAATAGAGAATAGAGCAAAACCAGTACTATGGTGTGATAATCAGAGTACGGTATACATGACTGCCAACCCAATATTGCATTCAAGAACCAAGCACATAGAAATTGACATTTTCTTTGTTCGTGAACAAGTTCAAAAGGAGAATTTGCAAATCAATCATATACCTGCCGCCTTTCAGAGAGCGGACACGTTGACTAAAGCTTTAAGCAAGAAGAACTTTGTGAAGTTCAGATCTGATCTACAAGTGAAGTCCATTGAAGACAAGGTGATTTGCATCAACTGAATTCAAGTAATTCTTCATAGATTCAAGAGATCTGAGTTGATTTCAGCCCTATTCTAGCTGATGCACAAATTCTACAGCATGATTCATCTGTAGAACTCAACTTGCTATGAATCAACGAATCAATTGATCGAATAAAGCCGCATGAAGCTAAACTCGTCAACTCCTTTCATTTCGAAGCAAATCTGACTTGAATCTCTTCGATCGCCATCAAACCCTAACGCTAGTCGTTTAGGTTTGAGGGGGGCAATTGAAGATATGAGAAGTTTCGCTTTACTGCTTTCTTTATGTGGATGCATCTTGATCTCAGTTGCTAATGCATCATCTAACGGTATTTGGTAGACTTGTACATATGTGGGTATTTCAGAGCATTGGGCTGTTTCTTCTGAAAGCCCAAATACATTTATATATATTCCAATGTATCATGTACATTCTCAGATAGAGAATTGTAAAACAATTGTATCAAAACATTACAATATTTCGTAATACAAAATTCAGAAAGTTTATTCTTCTTCACTCAATTACTCTCTGCAGTTATAAAATTCGATTAATGAGCATACATCATAACAAAAAATGATAAATTAATTGTGCATGTCGTACATCAACGTGTTTTGAAATCTGCATCGTCCTAGTTGGTCCAGAAGTTCATATTCACAGTTCATATTGTCTTGAAATATTATTTTCTAAACCCAGTTCTATTTCAGTTTAGATCATAAAATCTTAACGAGTAAGCATACTCAGATGAGTATGTATTATGGGCACATATCTCTACCACTAATAAAGAAAATTCATTAAACTAATTTACTCGGCGTATTTTTAAAATTTCAAAAATGCCCTTGCTTTCCGTTTACATATTTCCGCTTAAACAAAATATCAACGTATACAATAACACAAACAGCCCGTATGCGAAGCACGGACCCATATAGTAACAAAAATGTAAATAAAAAAAAAGGTTTAAATAAACGTTGCTGTCAGGTTAAAGAGTTCTGTAATGTTGTTAACCTTTAGTTGCTTTCAGAAAAAAGCTTAATTGGTCTGGATTGGAACCGTAAGAACCAACGACTACATAGAACTTATCCTAAAACAGAGAGGTTTAACTAGAGAAATTTCGTTCTAAACAGAGTAAAACTGTAGACATAGTTTATGTAGTTCTACCTGTACTCTTACTGTGATAGCAACATTAGAAAAACATGCAATTGCTTTAACTTATCGTCTACTACTTAAAATGGGCAAATTTCATCTTCAGAACCCTAGTGGAAAAAACATAATTGCCATCTAAAACAAGATAACGTGATGATAGAATCTCTAGTCTAGTCACAAGGCAATTGTAAGTTAATTAACTTGCAAAAGTTGATAACGATACAGTTAGTACAAAACAACTGGATTTTCAGAATCGGTCATGGTTTATTAGTCTCCTATCTTCTACGTATCCATGATCTTTCGTCTTTGCATTAATGTACATTAACATTGTGTTAGTATATGTAAAACTTGTAAGAAATGAACATTTTCATATTAAGAGAGTCACCCACTGAAATGAAAGACTCTAACGCGGCAGACGCATGATCTCCTTATTATAAAGTAGTATAAATCTAATCATGCATAATCCCACTCCTGCATGCTTAATTTCTTTTAGATACGCATATCCATATTATATTCAAGTTCTGACTCTGAATCTTAAATATATTAATAGATTTTTTCAATTCAGTCAAGTTATTTTAATATATCGTTGCTGCTTGCTTGTCTATCTTTCATTTGCCATTACATGGCTCTAAAGGGCAATTAAAGTATAGAGAGTGCAATTTTAGTTGTTGGTCTTTCCCTGTTAAATATGGTATTATTCAGATAAATAAACCTTAAAAGTATAAAAGCATGCATAAATTACGTGTACGTCCAAACAAAATATTAGTGCGCATTGATTCAAAAATCGAGTGAAAATTCTCTTGCTTTCTGGAAAAACAGGTGCCATAACCATCATATTTTAAAGTTCTGCCTTTTATCGTTTTACTTTATTCATTAATATAAACTACAATCTAAAAGCATCTCCAACTGATGCAGAAATATCAAATCCGCACCCAGAAACAACGTCATGCAAATTATCGTATAGTTGGAAATGGAGGACCCTTCAACATTTCGGAGCGCGGAAAATTCAATTTCTGCATGCATAACTGTTGAAGATGCTCTGACATCATATTCTATTTAATTGTAATTTGAGGTTCGGCGAAGGTGAGATTTCCCAAACTAAAAACAACGGGTACTTAAATATGGTAAAAAAAGTATAGAGAGTGCAATTTTAGTTGTTGGTCTTTCCCTGTTAAATATGGTATTTTTCAGATAAATAAACCATAAAGGTATAAAAGCATGCACAGATTTTACGTGTACGTCCAAACAAAATATTAGTGCGCATTGATTCAAAAATGGAGTGAAAATTCTCTTCCTTTCTGGGAAAACAGGTTGCCATAACCATCATATTTTAAAGTTTTGCATGCAGAAATATCAAATCCGCACCGAAAAACAACTCTAACAGCGTGAAGATTATCGTATAGCGTGTGAAAATGGAGAACCAAAGGTTAAGGACTTCGGATCAAACAAGACCCATGTTAAACATGCGTCAAACGTTGAGGCGTCTATTCAACACGCGTCTGGTATCTAGGTGTCTGTTTAGCACGCGTCTTTAATTTTTCCTCTAACGGCTCCGGTCTTTAGACGCCTGCTGATAATGCGTCTAGTCTTCAGACATCTGGCCTCAACATTTCGAAGGGTAGAAAATTCAATTTCCGCATACCGAACTGTTGAAGATGCTCTAAGAGCATATTCTATTTCATTGTTATTTGAAGTTCTACGAAGGTAAGATTTCCCAAACTAATAACGACGGGTACTTTTCTGAATTCGTAGTATTGACAAGGTAAAAATTATAACGTAAACGGACTACACCTCTTCCATTCGAGTTTATTTCATCTTTTTACTAAGCTAGAACTATTATATATACTCAACTAATCATAAAGTTGTTTCCTATGAAATTTCCACTTAGTACAGCGTTTTGGTTTGTTATGCCGTGTTCAAGTTCACGTTTTACGCATGTACGGGGACATAGTAATACTTATAAAGAATCAATATTAGAATTTAAAGAAAGAAGTGTCATACTCTACATTAGAACCTTTACCGTGCAATTGGAATATTGCAACAAACAACCAATTAAAGCTAACAAATAAAATATGTATAGTTAGTGTACATGTGGGTAATAAATGATTACATCTGGTAAAAATAATAAATTTATTGTGCATATCATATATCAGCGTGTTTTAAAATTTGCATCAACCTGAGTTCTGGTTCAGTTATAAAATGCTGACAGTGACACATGCTATGAATTTTCAAAAGTTTGTTTGATTAAATAATTCTCAATGTAGCTAGTGTTTAATTGGTGTCAAAGAAAATCTTTAGTCGGTCTGAGTTGGATAAAAGTTGTCATAAAATGGAGAGGCTTAACCAGGGAGATTTCATTCTAAACGGAGTTAAAACTATAGAAAGACAAATGGTTTATGCAAGTTCTACTTTTATACTTTTATTATGATAGCAACGTTAGAAAACCATGCAATTTCCGTAGATTATCATCTGTAAGGTAATTATGTGATTGCCATCTAAATCAAGATAATTATGTGATGTTTGAAACTCTAGTCACAAGGCAATTGTCCTAAAGTCTACTTGACAAGGAACTGAAACGATAGAGTCAATACAAAATATCAGACCGAAATTAGTAATAATACCTTCTCAGTGATTGTTGATATATTTTTCTGCTTCTATGGGCGATTTTAACCCACATGTTTCCGTTTGTTCAAAATGACCAACAAATCATTTCAATCTGAACAACATAAGTCATATATAAGTTTATGCGGCCTTAGGGATATCTTGTAAATTGACAATATGCTGTGTATTGTTGGGTGCCAGAGAAAATGGATAGTGTAAGAACTTAATTCGTTATTAAATGACACATTCTAACAACTACCAACAATACGACTTGTCGTATTCGTTAGTTTCTTTGTTTATAGAAAATCTTCTACGTTCGTTGCGTTTGAAATAAATGTATGGATATCAATTGTAAATGAATTGTTTTGGAAGAATCTATGAATTTCTTATAAATTTGCACAGTGAACAACTAACCGTTTATAAAGTAATAGGTCGTTTGTTTCATATATTTTTTCTTCTTTTTTTGCATGGCGAACGATGAATAATCCTCCATCTTTATTATATAAAGAAAGTTAATAAATTAGAGGAATGACAAGATTCATCCACTTTGAATTACGTAAACCAACTAAGTTGCAACGGCATGAGTAAACTTCCAACCCAACTAGACTTTCTCGATCTTTACGTTAAACAATCAAATAAGATTCAGACAATAATCAAACAACTCAAAGAATTTCAATCATAATTTTCATCCAAAAACCTTAATGTTGCATTTATCAAGATGACCAGAATAACTCAAAGTCAACTCCATATCCATCATGTTGTAATACAACATCCTAGATTTTGTTCGGTGTTGGTTATTCATTAGAAGTAGTAGATTTTTTAATTTTGGAGAGAGTATCATTTCATTAATGATATGTTGCCAAGTGCATTAGGCCTCATTCCTTACATTATCAGGTCATCAGGAATCTCCTTGGAAGAGAAAGGCACATCGCTATTGGAAGGATGATGAATGTAAATGGATAATGTCCCGAAAGGAGAAATATCAAGAGAGATATCCTAGGGTAGGACAAGATGTGAAGAATTATAATGGAGTTAAGAAAAGTATAAATTAAGATCTTCTATTTATATCCTAGAGTTAAGGAAAAATATAAATTAAGATATGGAAAGTACAAAATTAAGATCTTCTAATATTGGTGAAGTATTATTTTATTGACGTCAACTCTTGTACTATAAATAGACGTGTATATGCAATAAAACGATATCTTCTTCTCCTGAATATTTGTGAGTTTATCATGGTATCAGAGCCTCTTTAAATTAGAGATTTTTTTCCAAACAAAAACCCTATTTCATAATGCCTAGAGATGAAGAACAAACTCCGCTCAAGGGATCTCGTTATAAACATTTTTTTGTGTATTACTTTCATCAAAGTGAAGGTACCGGTGTTGGAGGTCATAATTTTGCTGCCAATATGGGCAGCTCTCATCAAGGAGGTGTGCAAGACATCGGAGAGGCGGATCGTACTAGTGCTCCAACTTTGACCAATGATTAACGGGCACAATTTATGTTTGTATTCAAGGGTTTAGAACCCACTTCTTCCTCAACTGAAAAATTATCTGGTACGTATGATTCGAATGATTGGATTAGTGATACGGATGCATCGGATCACATGTCTGTTAATTTTGAATTATTTACTAATTTATATGACATATCATCTCCTGTTGGTTTATCTAAAGGGAAAAGTACCACTCCTACGAAAGAAGGAAAAATTGTGTTAAGTGATGGTTTAATTTTGAAGGATGTATTTTATGTTGCCACTATATCCTATAATTTGGTGTCCGTGTCTCAGTTATTAGAAAAACAAAAACTTTCACTGACAAACTATGTACTATGCAGAACCACGGTTTGAAGAACCTCATTGGAGCCGAGGTGCAGTGTAAAGGGGTCTATATCTTCGGGCCAATTCGTGCTCATAGTTTTCAAGCGAATAACGTCTACAAATATAAGTATGTTATGGCATAGGCATTTAGTTCATACTTCCATGATAGTAATATCTTCTTTACTTGGAACAACCAGTGGTAGTAGTTTAAATAAAAGTTGTGACATTGACTGTCAAGTGTGTTTTATTGGAAAATAACTTCGTAACTATTTTTCTTTAAGTATTAATACAACATCTGGTGTTTTTGGTTTGATTTATTGTGATATTTGGGGTCTAGATATAGTTTTGTCAAGTTGTAATGCTCATTTTTTCATTACTATTGTTGATGATTACTCTTGTGCAACGTGGGTATACTTGATGATTGGCAAGTATGAAGTTGGGAAATTGATTCAAGAATTCTATGCTATGGTGAAAACTCAATTTAATATAAAGATTAAAATTTTGAGAAGTGATAATGAGCAAGAATTTTGAGTTTAAAGTCATTTTTATACAAAAAAGAAATACTGCATCAAACACTTGTTTTGGTACTGCACATCAAAATAGTCATGTTGAACGCAAACATAGGCATATTCTTAATGTCGCACGTGCATTACGATTTCAAGCCAAATTACCTAAGTATTTTTGAGGAGAATGTGTTCTAACCGCTGTGCACCTAATGAATTTAAGTCTTACTCATGCGTTGAATGGAAAAATACCATATGAATGCTTGTTTGGTCAGTTTCCTTCGAATGATAATGTATGTATTTTTGGTTGCTTATGTTATGCAGGTCCCGTGTAAATGATAAATTTGATTCGATGTCTAGAAAATGTATATTTGTTAGTTATCTCTTTTAAAAAAAAGGTCGGTGTTTGTATGATCTTGATACTCATGATTTTTTTGTGAGTCTTGATGTGAAATTTTTTGAGGATAAATTTTCATATATTGAGCCTCTTCCTGATAATGAAATTGTGCAATGGGAAAAATATTTTACTCCACCACCATTGTGGGGTGATGAGGAGTATGTTGCAGAGAAAATGGTAGAGGAAATATATAATGTATGCGCTAATGGGGATGATGGCTAAGGTGGTATTGTGGCACGAGGAGGTAGTGGTGCGTCTAGTAGTGGTAAGGTTCTAGGTTGTAGTATCATACAAAAATTCCAACAACAAAGCTTCGATGTTATGTTACTAATACAATTTTCCGACAAAATATAGACCCTACTACATCAGCCGCTACTCCTCTTCGATTGAGTTCCTCAGGTAAACACTTCGATATAGTTTGTATGTTGATTATAACAAAAAAAATTATGAGACACAAATGTTTTCTGACAGTAATTTCAAAGTAAGAAGCCAGCTTCCTTTTAGGAAGCTGTCGGACATGCAGATTGGCGTAAAGCAATACAGGACGAGATTAATACTCTTGAACATAGTGGCACGTGCACATTGGAAGATTTGACTTCTGGTAAGAAAGCATTTGTAATGGTTGGGTTTACAAGCACATTGAAGGATGAAGTAAAGCGTCTTAAGGGGCATCTTGTTGTTTATGCCGATCGATAAGCTGCAGGGATTGATTATTTTTTGCCCCAGTTGCAAAAATGGGGACTGTTCGTGTTTTTCTATCCGTTGTTGTATCTCAAAACAGGGAATTGCATCAAATGGATGTTCATAATGCTTTCCTACATAGTGATTAGAGGAGGAAGTATATATCTAGTTTCCTCCATGTTACAATGGTACTAATCCACGGAAGGTTTGCAAGTTGCGCCAATGAATGATAAGTATCTTTTTTTTCAAATTAATGACGAGATTTATTATCGTTTCTCGCATGTCTAGCGAAAGTCAGAGTCGACGCGAATTCTCTCAATTTGTGACCTACCATACGATCTATTATATAAATAGGTAATTGTTCCTTTTCATTATGAATAGCAATTGTATGGCCAATCATTTTGGGTATAATGTTAGATGCCCAAGACCAAATTATTACTATTTCTTTCTCCTCCTTCATATTGAGTTTTTCAAATTTTCTTGATAAATGATTAGCTATAAAAGGGTTTTTTTATAAGTCTTTATATGTATGAAATAGGCTCTCCGGTACTAGTTTGCTAAGTTGTATAATGCTTAAAGGGCATTTGGTTTAAGTAGTCTTATGCCGATTACTCATTGTTCAGTTATATTCAGAGTACTGTGTCCCTGCATGTTCTTGTATATGTTGATGACTTGGTAATTGCAGTTTCCACACATGATGAATTGTGCGATTTAAAGGATATTTAAGCTCCTGCTTTTATACGAAATTCTTAGCACATAAATTTTTTTTTTGGGTATTGAAACTGCTCATGGTCTGGAAGGTATTTTTCTTTCCCAATGAAAATATGGCCTTAGACATTTTGAGAATGTTGGACTGTAAGCCTATTGATACGCATATGGAGTAGAATTATTGTATTGCATATGCTAAGGGGGAGCCGTTTGATCAACTGGATCAATATCGTCCTTTAGTGGGACGACCCATTTACTTGTCTGTTACTTGTCCTGAGTTGAGTTATTCAGTGCACACTCTTGCACAATTCTTGAGTGCCCCACAGGTACAACATTGGTATGCGGCTCTACGTGTTCTGCGCTACTTTAAAGGTAGTCTTGGTCAAGGAATTTTATTGCGTCGTATGGCTGAAATGTGTTTGATGACATTTTTTGATAGTGATTGGACGGCGTACCCTTTGACATGATGTTCGCTGTTTGATTTTTTGGTATTTCTTAGTCATTCTCTTCTTTCCTGCAAGAGTAAGAAACAACCTATTGTGTCCCGTTCATCTGCTGAAGCTGAGTATCGTGCTGTGGACGTTACTACCTGTGAGTTAAAATGAATGAAGTTGTTATTATCCTTCCTTGGTGTTCTGAATTCCAAGCCTATGAAGTTATTTTATGACAGTCAATCTGCACTCGATATTACAAGAAATCCCTTTTTTCATGGTCGTGCTAAGTATATAGACGTATATTGTCATTTTGTTCGTGATGAGTTATTGTTTGAAAGTCTAACCTCTATGTATGGTCTTACTAGACATCAGTTGGCAGGTATTTTGACAAAGGCACTTGGGAAGCAGCAGTTTGGTTTTCTATTACGCAAGTTAGGCATTTGTGATTTACATGCTCCAACTTGAAGGGTGGTGTTAGGAATTATATCCTAGAGTTAAACAAAGTAAAATTTTAGATCTAGAAAGCATAAATTGAGATCTTCTAATTATATCATAGAGTTAAGGAAGGTATAAATTAAGATCTAGAAAGTATACATTAAGATATTCTAATATTAGTAAATTATTATTTTATGGCTATCAACTCTTATATTATAAATAGACGTGTATATGCAATAAAAATGATATCTTTTTCTCTTAAATATTTGTGAGTTTATTATAAGACGAAGTTAGGACTAGCGACGAAGATGGGAGAGCCTGAAATGAATAAAACAAGGGGTCGTCAATAAGACAAAGGCACATTCATCAACATGTTTAAAACTTTACTTGATGAGGAAATATAAGTTTTCCACCAAAGGACATCTAAGACAATAAGTCCGACGGTTAAAATGACAAGACACTACAAGTGACAACAGTAATTTTGACGGCTATATGCCATTGGCAGCCGTCGAAAACCGCCGAAAGTCGACGAAAATAGCTGTCGAAATATGGTGCGTCAAGTAGCTATTCTTCTACCGACTTTTTGATGGCTCCTTCGATAACTTTTCGATGGATTTTTTTTGAATTTTCAATGGCTTTCCTTGCCCCGTCGAATACACGTGGTCTGTCATGCATTTATTAATTTGCTGCCGTTGACCATCGCTAGCCATTGTAAACCTAGAAACTGAAGGCCGCCACTAGCCATCGGAAACCCGAAAACCTGTAGGCCAGTGTAGACCCGACTTCCTAACACCAGAAAGCCACATCGCTAATGAAGAAAGAAAGGGATAGAAGAAGAAAAGAAAGAGAAAGAAAGAAACAACAATATCAGAGAACTATCAGAGAACTCACAACGGAACGAATAAAAAATAATTTATCACATAAAATATTACACAGTATCATATTACATCAGAGCACACAACTTAAACAACACATATTAGACAGTTATAAACATCTGTCTAACTATTCAACTCAAGTACAACAGAAATAGATACCGAACAACACAGCGGAACCATAATATATCTACACGTGGAAGCCTCCTGCTCCATAACTCCTTCAGAATTCATCAAGAAAACTTAAATCATTTGATTACTCATATATAATATGAGTACCCAAGAGTTTAATAAAACAGAAAATAAACACTCGGGTCAGACATGGGTCTGGTGTGAGTAAACGGTTTAAAATTGCTTAATTTTAGAAAAACCTTTGAAAAGAAAAGGTATCACGTAAGACTTCCCACACATAAACATGGAAAAGTTTTTACCTTATGCTAACCAAAACATGTGATAGGAAATCCAGTGATATTATAATAGTGTCTAGGGTTTTCAAGTAAATAAGAAATAGCCGAAATTGTTACATCTATTAAATTCCAGCTACTAGCCACAAAAGTGGGTAACAAACAAAATCGTAGGGTCTCGTAGGAAGAATGGGTTTCCATCAATGACAGGGCTACTGGGGTACCGTCCGTCACAGTACGTGGCCTAGATCAACGTACCGAGGAGTACGCACGCTCCCCTGCAACACAAGGCCGGAACCATCCCTTACTGGACAGTCCCGAACAAGACCACCCCGTAGTTGGCGCGACCAACCACACACTAAGCCGAAATAGAAAGGGACCTCTAAACAGGGGTAAATCTCACTCTCAAGTGGGGGCAACCCACGAAGCCTTGCTGCACCTCCCCTGTTTTAGCCATTCCCGATTGATGAGGCTTGAGGCTGTGATTACCTTTATAGAACACATCTATCTTAGAATGCTCATCTTCCACCTGACGATGTTCTGAAAGCATTCAATGCATACAAGTTCGTTCCGGGTTCGAACGAAACCGAAGGCACTATCTCGTTGCACTCATTTTGGAATCACCTTTAGAGTCAACGACCATAGCCCTTACACTCTAAATCACCATCTCGAATCTATAAGTACTATTCCGTCAAACTCATTACGGAATCACCCACAGAGTTATACTGACGTATAGTCCTTACACCTCGAGTCTTCACAAAGCTCCACCTGGATTCACGACCTAACGTTTAATTGGAATCGATGTGGTTTTCGAATATCCAAATATGGAAACCCAATCTCGGTCTCACCGAAACCAAACGCCATTTTATTGTCCAAGTTGTTCTTAAGGGTTTAAACAGTTAAACTTATATTCAGGATGATATATATAAACAGATAGATGAATCACATTATCACAATAGATAATTCATAACAACCATTCATCTTACAAAGCAGCATATCACATATCATAGATATTCAAAATATCCAGTATCAACCAATATCAATCACCCAATATCAATCACTCAATATTGATCGTACAATATCAATCAATCAACCAATATTAATAAATCATCCAAAGCATAATTGATTAACTCTTAATCAATTGGATTAACTTTAATCCTTCTTTATTTATTTAGTCTAAATAAATAAATTAATAATCTCTTAGTGATCTTTAATTAATCTCCCTTGATTAAATCATTCTTTAATTATATTGAAGTAATTAGCCTTAACCATATCCAGTAATTAACCTTTAATTACTATCATTAATTACAATAATTATTGATCCTTCATTTACTTCATTAATAAATCAATTATAATTAATTACATTAATCGTTAATTAATTACAATTAATTAATCACACTTAAATAAATCACTTATATTAATCAACCTTGATTAATAACATTAATTTGTTGAATATGCGCTTATATGTTTTTTGTTTGATGATAATAAACATATATATTCATTTAAATATATTTGGTAATGTACTATTTTGTTTTTCATAGATTAAATAAATATTTGTTGAATAAAATAAATTACACAGAATTTGAATTCAAACAGATATTTTATTCAAACAAATATTTATTACAATTTTGAATAGTACAAATTCAAGCTCTTACTATACATATACAATTTTGATTACATCACAATTCAATTTACATAAATGCCTCACTACATATCACTCACACTCGTAGTTTATCTTCAATTTCATTCCAGTTATAATCCAGCATCTGAGAAATCTGCAAAAATATTCACTAACGCAGTAAAATTGAAAAAGAAATATTTTTGCAATATAAAATAAAATATGATTTACCTTAGTTATTTGGGTTGTTCGTCATCATTCACATTTGAATTCATCACACACGAACAATGTGACATGCACAGTGTATCACTGTACATGCCACAAGGCCGTGCACATAGATATATACACTTGTATTCTTATTAGGGACAGATAATCATGAGTGGCTGCAATACACACGTGTACACTTATACACGTGTGCACTGCCTCGCCAACTCATGTGCGCAGCCACCAAAGAAAATTAGCAAACTACAAGTGACAATATGAATGCATCCAGATGACAGTGTGACAGTGCACCAAAGAAACCACTGCAATGATGCAAACTGACCCGAAGAAATGTCACCAAGCAAACAAAATGTCAAAGACCAGACAATAGTGAAGAACACAAGGCATGTACACAAGTATACAACTACAGGTCTCAATATCAAAGAGACAACATCAGTATGCAATAAAGACTACTGCAAATATACAGAAACAACTAAACCAACATGAATGCAACAGAAAACAACAGAGCATCAAAGCACATGTATGCAGACCAGTGCCAACAATGACCAGACCAAACAAAGAACCAGAAGTACAAGTGCAGTTTAAATGACCGGGCAAGTGCACAACTTCACAACAAACAAGTCAGTGTAGCAATGAAATAATACATACACCATGTGCAGAGGACCAGTGATACAAGTAACATGAGCAGAACCAAACAATACATACACCAGCCTCAACACAGTGAAGATACCAAATACAAAATTCATACAGAAAGCTACATGGATCAACGAATTGGATGAACAAAACTCGAGTGAAACAGTGAAGCCAGAAGAAATGGAATGCAACTACAGTGATCTCAATATAGTAATGATAGCAGACATAAATGCAACAATACTCAGATGAACACATGGCCGAAGTCAATGAAGCCAAAGCAAACAGAAGGGATGATCAGACACAGGACAACAAGTGCACAAATATACACAATCCAGGCAATACAGCAATGATCACAAATGGAACACAAGTCAGTGGCAAGCTACAAACACCTGTGCAACAACAGTATCAATAACAAGTGCAGTAGCTACAACTTCAACCACAAAACCCAACAGCAATGCATGTATCATGAAACCAAAGTGCTCAATGCACAGTGCAGACAAATGGTCAAATGAATATGAAATAACCAGAGAATGGCCAGAACTAAATGTAACAAGGATCAGAGATGAAGCTCACAGGGATGAACACAAAGATGGCCGAAGCCGTGTCAAAGCAGATGTTAACCAAGTCAAAAATCAAGTGTGTGCAATCTTTGAAAAAGTCAAAACAAATAAAAGAGGAAAGTTTCTGCTGTTTGACACGAGAAAAATCGAACGTTCTCAAGATAAAGCCGTGCACATCAAGTCAGGAAATCGAGAAATTGGAAAGTATCGAATTCATATATATACATTACCCAAGTTCATCATTAGTAAGGGTGTAGAAAACTCAATCAAATCCAAATATAAACCCAAACGTCATCATCGGCAATTGGTACCAAGTCGAAGTATTAAAATCCAAATTCATCATCGACATCGTGTGCAAAAAGAACGATCGAGTTCAAGTACGAAAAATCAGAAGAAGCAAAAGCACAAATTACATACCGGAGCAAGGTCGAACTCGATCATCGAAGGAACCGTGAGCAAAGCGAAGAGACAGTCGATTGCCGTCGCAATTCAGAAGATCAATTGTAATCGATCAATAATCAATCAGGTTCTTCGATAGCACAAAACCCTAATTTTGAAGAGGAACGAACAAGAATAGAGAGCCGACATTGATAAAAGAAGATAACAGGGTCGCGATTTTTCTTGAGTGATAATACTTTGGGCCGGTTATATTTTAAAGGCTTTGGTTTTTAGGGTTTTGGGTTTAATTGTTTTTTATTTGTTGTTTTTAATTTTCGAATCAAATCTTGGTAAATCACCACCTAGGTTGTAGGCAGTGTCAGATTGTCTAGTTAGAATTAGTTCAGCGAGCAGGGTGTGCGAGTTTGCAAAACTCTATAGGCGTGAGCAAGGGTTTGCGAGTTTGTAAAACTCTATAGGCGGGAGCAGGGGTTGCGAGTCTATTAGAGTGTTAGTGAGCGGGAGCAGGGTTTGCGAGTCTTTTAGAGTGTTTATAAGCGGGAGACTGTTTAATTCTAATAGAAATATGGGAATGCAGCAGTAAGCAGGGGTTGCCGAAGCTGGGTAAATTTTGTGTGTGATTTACTTTTCAGCATATTTATTTCTGCAGTTTGTTTCTGTGTTTAAATCGAGAAAATTTGCTGTAACCCTATTCACCCCCCCTCTAGGGTTAATCTAGATCCTACAAGTGGTATCAGAGCGCGGTATTTTTCTTTAACTCTAGAGTCATGAATCCACCAAATAATGCTTTTTCTGAGGGGCAATCTAGCTATAGATCTCCTACTATAACCGTTGGTGATACTGAGATTCCTAAACCTAAGGATATGTGGGATGCTAACAATAAGAGATTAAAAACTACAAATGCTACCATGAATGCTTTGATCTGTGCTCTTAAGAATGAATTTAATAGAATTTCTCTTTGTAAAACTGCACCGGAAATTTGGCATACTTTGGAGGTGACACATGAAGGAACTTCGCAAGTTAAGGAGTCTCGTCTAGCCCTATTCAGCAATGAATACGAGAACTTTGTGATGGACAAAGGCGAGAGCATAAAAGACATGTTTGGACGCTTTTTAACTTTGGTGTACAATGCTAGAGCGCTTGGGAAGGTATTCACTGAGGTAGAGCTTGTAAGGAAGGTGCTACGAGTCTTACCGATAAGCTTTGAGGCAAAAGTCACGGCAATCCAAGAATCGAAAGATTTGAGTAAACTAAGCATGGAGGAGTTGATCGGTAACTTGATGACATATGAGCTTGAGCTAAAAGCAAAGGAGGAACACAACAACTTCGAATCAAAGAAGAAGACGATTGCCTTAAAGATCAAAGAAGAGAGTGATGAAGAAGAAGAAGATCCAATTGAAGAGCTTGCAATGGCTGTCAATAATCTTAGAAAATGGTCAAGATTCAAGCCACGCAAGAAGAAAACAAATGGTAATAGGTCAAAAGATTCTGACAATTCCGATAATGAATCGACGTGCTTTAACTGTAACAAGCCTGGCCACTTCAAACAACAATGCCCACTTCTCAAAAACAACAAAGGAAAGAAAAAGAAGAAGAAGGCATTTGCAGCGACTTGGGATGATGAAGAAGGAGAGGAAGTTTCGAATAGTAGATCAGAGGAGGCTAACTTGTGTCTTATGGCAAAATCAGATTCAGAAGCAAGCTCGGAGGAATCTAGTGAGGTAGGTGACTATTCTTATAAAGATCTTGTTTTTATGTGTCTTGATCTTACTAAAGTAGTTGATACTCTTGAATCTAAAACTGAAAAACTGAGATCCGATAGGAGAGAACTTGCTCGTGAAAATTTTAGGTTAGAAACTGAACTTGAAAATATTTAAAACCTAGAATGTAAAAAATGTAAAATTTTAGATTCAGAATTATCAAGACTTAAGAATAGCTCTGAGAATCTTGAAAAAGAAAACTTGAGTCTTAAGGAAATCATTGACACTAGGAAAAAGGATTTTATAAATAGATGCACCTCACTTGTCACTGAAAACACAACACTAAAAACCAAAGTCCAAAATCTTGAGAAATCTTTGAATAACTTTTCAAGAAGAGAAAAATCATTCAACATGTTATTGGGAAATCAAATTTTTGCTAACAACAGAAAAGGACTAGGTTTTGGGAAAACACAAGTTGACGGTAATGCAAAAGGTAAGAGTGTCTTTGATAGATGTGAAATAATTGGACATCGTGTTGAAAATTGTAGTCATAGGAACAAGAACGTAAAATTTATACAAGTTTGGGTTTCTAAGAATTCTACAAACAAATTTCATGTCTATTGGAACAAGAATGAAATGACAAAACAAGTTTGGGTTCCAAAGGGTTTGTTTATTCACAATGCTTCAGCCACTAACAATCATGGACCTATAAAAACAAATAGGTCACAAAAATCTTTCATCGTGTAGGTATGGTGGCAGGCTAAGGAACAACAATAGTATTCTCTGGATTTTGGCTGTTCCAGAAACACAACGGGCAACAAAGCAAAGTTCCTTAGCCTAGTACAAAGGTGACAGAATCACAATGAGCAACCATGAAAAATTATCGTAAAGGTAAAACAGGTGAAGATATATCTATTTGATCGATTTATTAAGTGTGATAATCTGCACCATATTCTGAATGAAATCAGCCAATATTGAGATGTTGTTGGATGATAATATTTTTGGTTATAGTACGGCTAACTGTATATTCACGGTTTTCTGATTATTTACATGGCTTCAATTCAAATTCAAAGAATGTCATTTAAATTGTTGTTAAAATTGATTTTGAAATTTTTGAGTTTTCATGCACACTTCATGATCTGGTCTATCAAATTTAGTTAGTGATATTTTGGAGTGAAAGAGAAATTCAGATGCAGATTACACTGGTAATCTAGTTGATAGAAAACTTACTAGTTGAACGTGATTTATGGTGAGACATTTAGTAACTGCATCGTTTTTCAAAGAAAATATCTGCATACTTTTCATTACAAATAATTTTCAATAAGCAGAATTTTTTTTCTCATATAACCCTTTCGAGAAAATCATTGTTGACCATATTTTCAGATTAGTCATTTTTATTTGATTTTAAATGACAAATTTTGACTAATCCGACTCCCTACTAATTATCAAAAAGATAAATAGTGATTGAAAAGATGATAAATGTTGATATTTAACATACATTACTCAAGAGAGTATATTTGAAAAATTTCTTTAGAAATTCAAACAAGAGTTATAAAACTTTTTGTTGGGTAAAGATTGCATGACCATTTCTATATCTATCATATTTCTATCGACCATTGTTTATCAAAGCTTAAATATAGTTTGTTGATATGTGGTACTATAATCAGGGATCATTTATTTTTCATTTCATATTTTTTTGTAAAAATAAATAAATATCCAAAGTATTCACTCTCATTTAAAAGTTCTCACGGTTATGCATGGGTGAATTACTTGGATTTTTGATTATGTGCTTCCATGCTCATTTAAAAGTCCTTACGGTTATGCATGTATGGAACGCATATCAAAATTAATTGATTAAATAGACAAGTTGATTCTAATCCCATTTAAAAGTCCTCACGGTCATGCGTGGTTAGAAGATACTTGATTTCATTTTTTAAAAATTAAATTGGAATATTACTAATCTCATTTAAAAGTCCTAACGGTTATGCATGATTAGTAGATATTCAAATTCCTGATATAAATGTACCACAAGTTGATACAATTGTATGATTTTATATTAGAACATAATTTCCATTCTTTCTAAAAGTGGAATATGCGCCTAAAAAGGGTAGTTATGATGTTTGTTTGATTTTTATTGAAATTTAATATTTATATTCAAATTGAGTTTCAATGTAGGATTAATATCGATCACTTTATCTCTATTTTCTCTAACACTATTATTCTTTTGCTGATAACAAAAGGGGGAGAGAAAGGTTAAGATTTTGTCAAATAAAATCAAGCAAAGGTCAAATAATTTTCCATTTGCATCTAGGCTCATTTATAAATTTCTATTTATATGCATATATGTAGGGGGAGCATCATGTAGAGAGGAAGCATTTAAATAGGGGGAGCAACTAGAATATATCATTGATTAAATACATTTAACACAGTCAAAAATATCGTTGATTAAATACATTTAACACAGTCAAAATCTTAAATATATGTTTGTTATCATCAAAAGGGGGAGATTGTTGAATATGCGCTTATATGTTTTTTGTTTGATGATAATAAACATATATATTCATTTAAATGTATTTGGTAATGTACTATTTTGTTTTTCATAGATTAAATAAATATTTGTGGAATAAAATAAATTACACAGAATTTGAATTCAAACAGATATTTTATTCAAACAAATATTTATTACAATTTTGAATAGTACAAATTCAAGCTCTCACTATACATATACAATTTTGATTACATCACAATTCAATTTACATAAATGCCTCACTACATATCACTCACACTCGTAGTTTATCTTCAATTTCATTCCAGTTATAATCCAGCATCTGAAAAATCTGCAAAAATATTCACTAACGCAGTAAAATTGAAAAAGAAATATTTTTGCAATATAAAATGAAATATGATTTTTGAAAATATGATTTGCCTCAGTTATTTGGGCTGTTCATCATCATTCACATTTGAATTCATCATACAAGAACAATGTGACATGCACAGTGTATCACTGTACATGCCACAAGGCCGTGCACATAGATATATACACTTGTATTCTTATCAGGGACAAATAATCATGAGTGGCTGCAATACACACGTGTACACTTATACATGTGTGCACTGCCTCGCCAACTCGTGTGCGCAACCACCAAAGAAAATTAGCAAACTACAAGTGACAATATGAATGCATCCAGATGACAGTGTGACAGTGCACCAAAGAAACCACTGCAATGATGCAAACTGACTCGAAGAAATGTCACCAAGCAAACAAAATGTCAAGGACCAGACAATAGTGAAGAACACAAGGCATGTACACAAGTATACAACTACAGGTTTCAATATCAAAGAGACAACATCAGTATGCAATAAAGACTACTGCAAATATACAGAAACAACTAAACCAACATGAATGCAACAGAAAACAACAGAGCATCAAAGCACATGTATGCAGACCAGTGCCAACAATGACCAGACCAAACAAAGAACCAGAAGTATAAGTGCAGTTTAAATGGCCAGGCAAGTGCACAACTTCACAACAAACAAGTCAGTGTAGCAATGAAACAATACATACACCATGTGCAAAGGACCAGTGATACAAGTAACATGAGCAGACCCAAACAATACATACACCAGCCTCAACACAATGAAGATATCAAATACAAAATTCATACAGAAAGCTACATGGATCAACGAATTGGATGAACAAAACTCGAGTGCAACAGTGAAGCCAGAAGAAATGGAATGCAACTACAGTGATCTCAATATAGTAATGATAGCAGACATAAATGCAACAATGCTCAGATGAACACATGGGAAGTCAATGAAGCCAAAGCAAACAGAAGGGATGATCAGACACAGGACAACAAGTGCACAAATATACACAATTCAGGCAATACAGCAATGATCACAAATGGAACACAAGTCAGTGGCAAGCTACAAACACCTGTGCAACAACAGTATCAATAGCAAGTGCAGTAGCTACAACTTCAACCACAAAACCCAACAGCAATGCATGTATCATGAAACCAAAGTGCTCGATGCACAATGCAGACAAATGCTCAAATGAATATGAAGTAACCAGAGAATGGCTAGAACTAAATGTAACAAGGATCAGAGATGAAGCTCACAGGGATGAACACAAAGATGGCCGAAGCCGTGTCAAAGCAGATGTTAACCAAGTCAAAAATCAAGTGTGTGCAATTTTTGAAAAAGTCAAAACAAATAAAAGAGGAAAGTTTCTGCCGTTTGACACAAGAAAAATCGATCGTTCTCAAGATAAAGCCGTGCGCATCAAGTCAGAAAATCGAGAAATAGGAAAGTATCGAATTCATATAAATACATCACCCAAGTTCATCATTAGTAAGGGTGTAGAAAACTCAATCAAATCCAAATATAAACCCAAACGTCATCATCGGCAATTGGTACCAAGTCGAAGTATTAAAATCCAAATTCATCATCGACATCGTGTGCAAAAAGAACAATCGAGTTTAAGTACGAAAAATCAGAAGAAGCAAAAGCACAAATTACATACCGGAGCAAGGTCAAACTCGATCATCGAAGGAACCGTGAGCAAAGCGAAGAGACGGTCGATTGTCGTCGCAATTCAGAAGATCAATTGTAATCGATCAACAATCAATCGGGTTCTTCGATAGCACAAAACCCTAATTTTGAAGAGGAACGAACAAGAATAGAGAGCCGACATTGATAAAAGAAGATAACAGGGCCGCGATTTTTCTTGAGTGATAATACTTTGGGCCGGTTATATTTTAAAGGATTTGGTTATTAGGGTTTTGGGTTTAATTGTCTTTTATTTGTTGTTTTTACTTTTCGAATCAAATCTTGGTAAATCACCACCTAGGTTGTAGGCAGTGTCAGATTGTCTAGTTAGAATTAGTTCAGTGAGCTGGGTGTGAGAGTTTGCAAAACTCTATAGGCAGGAGCAAGGGTTTGCGAGTTTGCAAAACTCTATAGGCGGGAGCAGGGGTTGCGAGTCTATTAGAGTGTTTGTGAGCGGGAGCAGGGTTCGCGAGTCTGTTAGAGTGTTTGTAAGCGGGAGTGTTTTATTCTAATAGAAATCTGGGAATGCAACAGTAGGCAAGGGTTGCCGAAGCTGGGTAAATTTTGTGTGTGATTAACTTTTCAACATATTTATTTCTACAGTTTGTTTCTGTTTTTAAATCGAGAAAATTTTCTATAACCCTATTCACCCCCCCTCTAGGGTTAATCTAGATCCTACATAATTAACTAATGAACCTTATTAAATAATAATTCCTTTAATTAAATAATTAACTTGTAATTAATCAACTCATTAATCATAATCAGTAATTAACAATTTGTAATTACTTATCTTAATTAATTAACTTCTTAATTAATTATATTAATCTTGGATTAATTAATCTAATTAATAAATCTTTAATTTCTTCATTAAGTAATTATTAATCAATTAAATTAATAATTAATCCTTAATTAATTATTTTATTAATTAATTACATTTTAATTAATTACATTTAGTAATTAGTCTTAAATAAATCACATTCATTTTTTAATTAATCACATCAATTAATTAACTAAAATAATTAAGTAATTAACTCTTAATTACTAACACAAGTAATTATCTTCTAATTACTACATTAATAACTCTTTTATTACTCTCTTAATTAATTAATTAACAAATAATTAGTCCCATCATTAAGAATCCATAATTAATTAATTAATTAATTACTCCATAATTAATTAACTTCAAAACAAATAAATTCATCAATTCCTTAATTGATAACAACGTGTGATTAATCATTTGTCACTTCCATTAATTACTCCAATGAGTAACTTCTACTAATTACTTCCATAAGTAATTACCATTTCTTAATTACATTCAATTATTAACCATTGATTACTTCATTTAGTAATCACACTTAATTAATCCATAATTAAGGGATTATATTTAACAATTAACTAATTATTTAAAATAAATTAAATAATTAATTAACTAACTTCTTATATTTTGAAATCTTTAATTAATTAAGAAAACACATTTATCTTAATTAATCTTTACTTATTAACAAATCATATTTAATTAAGTATTCTTAAGTTAATTATCCAAATAATTTAACCTTATTTATTTTCATAAATAAATTATTTGAATTAATCAAATTTTAATAAATTAAGAACAAATTATACTATTTGGATTTCAAAATCATAACTTAAACTTTATTTGAAGTTAAAGCATTTAGAAATCAAATTTTGAAATTTAAAAATACTTTAATTATCCAATTTATAACTTATTTATTTTCAAAATAATTTGAAAACTTTAGTTTTTAAAACATTACTTATAATTTATTTTAAAAACATTGATTTAATATCTAAATTCAAACATTTCCCTTTTTAAATTAACATTCAAAATTAAATGAAGTTAATTACTTCGAAAGGAAATAACTTAAAATATTTTAATTTTGAAATGTAAATTAAATTATCACTTATAAAAGTTTGATTTACATTTATTTTTAAAACAACAAGTTTCAACTTGTATTTTGTTTGTTTATAAACTTGTTTTTTAAAAAAAAATTTAAAGCTTACTTCATTAATCAACATCAGGTTCTAAACTGCAACTTCTTCAATAAACTTTACAGAACTAAAAAGACACAACCACCCTAAAAACCCGAGTCGAACGCCAAAAAAACTCGAGCGTGCCCCGAAGATTTCCCCCAGCAACCTCGCCTTCGAGTCAAACACGATGAAGTCGCGAGCAAAACCCCGGGACAACTCTGTCTTCCCCAAAACAACACTCCAGTGCACACATAAAAACGCGTGCACGTGTCCATCGCCCTCCGGCCAAACTTGGTCGTCGCGGCCAAACTTGGTCATCGCGACCATCAGTGACGGTCGCACTAACGCACGCGAACAAGAATCCCAGCCCATATCATACAATTTGAACGCGATCCAAGATTTCGACCTCGAGCTCGAAATAAACAGCAGAACCCCACGACCCAAAACCAATCACCGCTGCCAACATGACGTTGACGAACTCGCCATCCCCACCACAGAACCTCCACGTCACGAGCTTCCTCTCTCCACCATTGCGATCACTTCCGGTCATATATTCACGTCGCGATTACCACTACAGCCAAGCCGAAAACGAAACCCACTAAAACCCTAACTAGCTCAATTCCGAACAAATTTGACATTAGAAAAATTAAATTGCATTTTTCCCATAATCTTTGATTTATAAACAAGCTACGATCCAAATTACAGCTGCAATCATCATGCCGTTCTTCGGCAATCATCAAAAACCCTTAAAACATTCAAACCAAAAATTCCACTTAATTACACAATTGAAAATTATGATACAAGCTTTAAAAATCATAATTTTCCAATTGTAATTCAATTATAAAATCAAAATTAGGATTTGAAATCAAATTTTTTTGCCCAAATTTGATTTTTCACTGTAAATTGAAACATATGAGTTAATCATTCATCTAAAAACCCTATAACTATTTTTAGATGATAAATTATGCGATTGCAAACAACTTTCGTCTACAAATCAATGTCCAGTTTGTATTCAAAATCAAGTTACTGAAATTATTATAGGATTTGGGACTGTTTTATAAACATAGTAACCATTTAGATTTTCTTTACAGGAAATTCAATATATTTTTTTATTTATAAACATACATTCAGGTAAACAATTATTCATCATCAAAGCCAAATTCATTTGTATGCAACATTCAATCATAGATTATATCAAAACTGTTTTTAAAATAGAATTTACTCACTTGTTTATGCAGAGCAGTGAACAAAAGCAGGGCAGAGAACAGGTTTATGATTTATTCCAGGTACTTGAAATCTGGGTTGTTTTAAATTGCCTTTGATTGAAAATCCTTTGCATGCACAAATTTGATGTTGAACTGCAGATTGATTTGAAGTTGCTGGTTGATCTCATTTTGAAATGCAGGTGATAAATTTTGCAGATTTGAAGAACTTCCATTTAGTTGTAGTTTGAGGTTTGCAGATTAACATTTACTTCAGATTTTAAAAGGAATTTTCTGGTTTTGAAAAACTTCTTGGTTGCCATTAAGTTGAAAAGTGAAATGAAGACAAAGGAAGAAGAAAAAAATGTTTGTGAAAGAAAACAAATTTTTTTTCTTAACACATTTATTAAAATTAAAATGGGAATAGTTCCACTTGTTATAAAATTTACATTTGTCATCTTCATTGTTTTAATTACTTACAAGTGTTATTTAGAGGTGTTTATATGGTTACATTTGTACTTGAGCATTTTTAATAAATTTTTACTTAATTTAAATGTAAATGTAACTTACTTAACTTACTAAATAAATAAAATTTACATATGTAAATATAAGTTTAATCCTTTAAAGAAAATATTAGAAACCTAATTATAATACAAATATATTCTTATATATGTAATTTAAAAATCTAAAACATTTATTTTTTTATACACTTATATCCATTTTAAAATAAACACTTTTAAAGAAAACAAAACAAGATTTTATTCAAACTATCTTATTTAAAATAAATAAATAATTACCTTATACTTTGGAAACAAATTGAATTAAACTTTAATTTAACTTTTGAAAAATAATTTTTTTTAAACAAAACTTTAAATTACTATTCATACATATATAAATTATAAATAGATTAAATTGAATTCCAAAACAGTCCAAATTATAACATATACTTACATATATATTACAATTTGAAGATTTAACCTTTATTTAAAACGAAAGATATTCTATTCACAATATATATCAAATATATATATATATATATATATATATATTATAAACAGAATAAAATTTCATTAGCTTTGACAAATAAATCTTATCAATATTGCCAGATTAAATGTTTATTAACCTTTAAAAGATTAAATTTACCAATTTAAATTTAAATTACAAAGAAAAATTATCAAACCAATTAAATTATTAATACAGATTATTAAATTGTTATTGCCCAAAATTCCGGGTCGTTACAATCCTCCCCCCTTAAAAGAATTTCGTCCCCGAAATTTAAAAGCAAAGATAATTTAATAACCTAGTACAAATTTTAATTTCAAACAGCAAAGCATTCCTATCAACCAGTTACTAACAACCAGAGCAATCAAACAAACAAACAAACTTAACTAATTATCCTGACACAAATCAGAATAAATCTCTAATACTATCTGGAGTTTCCCAAATATAAATCACCGGGAGACTCGCTCTACAGAAACCAAATAACCATACTGCCAAAATCCAGAGCTTCTCTCATCTCTAGATCCATCAATCTAAATAGAACATCAGACTGTACTCACGTCTAGCACAACTTCTAATTCCAACTGAACTACAGATTCAACGACCAATCGATGAATCATACACGTATTCCCTCATAGATACGTGAAATACAATGAATTCCAGCTATCCAAACTGGCAATTTAATCTTATCTTATCAAACACAGATAAGAAATCCCAAATGCCTCAAAACTAGCCATCCAATCTCTGTTCTCTTAACCAGAGAAATCTTAACAACAATGAAGTCTCCAACTTCGAATTCCAAACTTCTTATCTCTTATCTGCATAACTCAACAGACAATCCTGGGCTGTCCATCTTCTTCCTGATCAGCTCAACCTATGCTAATGCTTCCAGAAACAACTAGACCAAAACAAACCAGTTTCTGGATCCTATCCAACAGAAAAGTCTTCCAAAATCCATCGAAGTCTAGAACACAAGCTCTACTATTCAAGCAATAGCAAACTGAACTTGCTTCCTTCCTTGCACAGCTGTTACCTTGCTTCCGCTGCACAACTCTGATTCTAAAATAGATGAGAATACTGTTGATGAACAAGAATACAAACTTATCCACTATATCCGGGAACTTTGTTCATCAAATCCATAAAATCTAAGTGACACATCTGACTCGGTCACACTACCTTATAACAGAAATCCAATTCAAAAGCTAGATCTAATCAAATCCAAATTCAAAAAAATTCTGAGCTGCTACCCCAACTCTCCTACTAGGCTAACTACCAAACTCACTTCTGGAACCAAACAATATGGAACTCAACTCCAGATGCAGACAACCTCTGATCACCTCAGTAGTTCCTACTTCCACATGAGAATCCTCAGTCTCAAACAAAAGAATGCTCAAGAAAAATCCCAAATTAATCACAAGCCACTTTTGCGATCCTACCTAATTCAGATTCCAAAGAAATTGTCCTCTCTTTACCAATTAGAACAGCTTTAAGCTTCTCCAAACAAGGTTAACCCTTCAAAAACATTCACCAACTGCCCGGCTGCTGAAAGAGAACCATAAGATTTCTGAACCATCGGAGAAACGGCCACATTGTTGCTTCCAAACTCTACTTCAATGATACCGCAAAGCTAAAAAGACCTTCTCGTCAGCACACCGAACACTTTGAATTGAACTGCTACCACAGCTAACCAAAACTTCTAATCCAAAGGCTCTCCGGAAAACAAAACCAAAACAATCAACAAACCGCACAAAAGACCCTCAAGATAGCAGACATCTCTCAAGAAACTCGGACTCCAAACCAAGCATCTACAACTCTCTTTCCTTAAGGAATAACAAATGAAACCATGCCAAAGCGAAACAACTTATAGACCTTAGTCTCATATTCCAAAACTGCCAACCTCCTTGCTAAAGATCCAGACAACTTCTACACAGACGAATTTTCCCAGCGGCATGTAAAAACTGCTCCTCAACAACTACTAAAACCGCTTCAAGAGAAACATCTTCTGAAAAATATCCATGGATACTGCATCTCATCACGCAGTTTTCAAGATATCATCACTTACTTATGCACTTCCGACAGATCCAAACTTATACTTTAAAGATAGACTCCGAATCTTTTAAAAAGGTTTCCTTCAGATATCAGAGAAATCCTTACTCCAAACTACAAATCTCACTCGAGACGGTATTAGGTCTACAGTCTCGATAAATACTTCTAATCTCAACACATGGACCTCTTCCATCAGTGGTAGTCATGTTACACACACACCACTACTCCATCTACCTCTAAAATTTGTGTTGGAAAATCCGAACAGATAACCCAACTAATCAGGTGTATATATATATAGTTATATATAAAAATTACAAATACGCTATCTTTAGAAAGACACCACTCTAGAGCCTAGGTGTTCACTCAATCTAACGCTCCCTCAAGAAAGACACACTTCAGAGCCTAGGTATTCACTCAGCCTAATGCTCTGATACCAGCTGTGACGACCCGACTTCCTAACACCAGAAAGTCGCATCGCTAATAAAGAAAGAAAGGGATAGAAGAAGAAAAGAAGGACAAAGAAAGAAACAACAATTTCAGAGAACTCACAACGGAACGAATAAAATATAGTTTATCACATAAAATATTACACAGTATCATATTACATCAGTGTACACAACTTAAACAACACATATTAGACAGTTATAAACATCTGTCTAACTATTCAACTCAAGTACAACAGAAACAGATACCGAACAACACAACGGGACCATAATATATCTATATGTGGAAGCCTCCTGCGCCATAACTCCTCCAGAATTCGTCAAGAAAACCTAAATCACTTGACTACTCATATATAATATGAGTACCCAAGATTTTAATAAAACAGAAAATAAACACTCGGGTCAGACATGGGTCGATGTGAGTAAACGGTTTAAAATTGCTTAATTTTAGAAAAACCTTTGAAAAGAAAAGGTATCACGTAAAACTTCCCACACATAAACATGGAAAAGTTTTTACCTTACACTAACCAAAACATTTGATAGGAAATCCAGTGATATTATAATAGTGTCTAGGGTTTTCAAGTAAATAAGAAATAGCCGAAATTGTTACATCTATTAAATTCCAGCTACTAGCCACAAAAGTGGGTAATACAAACAAAATCGTAGGGTCTCGTAGGAAGAATGAGTTTCCATCAATGGTAGGGCTACTGGGGTACCGCCTGCCACAGTACGTGGCCTAGATCAACGTACCGAGGAGTACGCCTGCTCCCCTGCAACACAAGGCTGGAAACATCCTTTACTGGACAGTCCCGAACAAGACCACCCCGTAGTTGGCGCGACCAACCACACACTAACCCGAAATAGAAAGGGACCCCTAGACATGGGTAAATCTCACTCTCAAGTGGGGGCTACTCACGAAGCCTTTCTGCACCTCCCATGTTTTAGCAATTCCCGGTTGTGAGTCTTGAGGCCGCGATTACCTTTATAGAACACATCTATCTTAGAATGCTCATCGTCCACCTGACGATGTTCCGAAAGCATTCAATCCATACAAGTTCGTTCCGGGTTCGAACGAAACCGAAGGCACTATCTCGTTGCACTCATTTTGGAATCACCCTCAGAGTCAACGACCATAGCCCTTGCACTCTAAATCACCATCTCGAATCTATAAGTACTATTCCGTCAAACTCATTACGGAATCACCCACAGAGTTATACTGACCTATAGTCCTTACACCTCGAGTCTTCACAAAGCTCCACCTAGATTCACGACCTAACGTTTAATTGGAATCGATGTGGTTTTCGGATATCCAAATGTGGAAATCCGTCCCGGTCTCACCGAAACCAAAAGCCATTTTAATGTCCAAGTTGTTCTTAAGGGTTTAAACAATTAAACTTATATTCAGGATGATATATATAAACAGATAGATGAATCACATTATCACAATAGATAATTCATAACAACCATTCATCTTATAAAGCAGCATATCATATATCATAGATATTCAAAACATCCAGTATCAACCAATATCAATCACCCAATATCAATCACTCAATATTGATCGTCCAATATCAATCAATCAACCAATATTAATAAATCATCCAAAGCAGAATTGGTTAACTCTTAATCAATTGGATTAACCTTAATCCTTCTTTATTTATTTAGTCTAAATAAATAAATTAATCATCTCTTAATGATCTTTAATTAATCTCCCTTGATTAAATCATTCTTTAATTATATTCAAGTAATTAGCCTTAACCATATCCAGTAATTAACCTTTAATTACTATCATTAATTACAATAATTAATGATCCTTCATTTACTTCATTAATAAATCAATTATAATTAATTACATTAATCCTTAATTAATTACAATTAATTAATCACACTTAAATAAATCACTTATATTAATCAACCTTGATTAATAACATAAATTAACTAATGAACCTTATTAATTAATAATTCCTTTAATTAAATAACTAACTTGTAATTAATCAACTCATTAATCATAATAAGTAATTAACAATTTGTAATTACTTATCTTAATTAATTAACTTCTTAATTAATTATATTAATCTTTGATTAATTAATCTAATTAATAAATCTTTAATTTCTTCATTAAGTAACTATTAATCAATTAAATTAATAATTAATCCTTAATTAATTACTTTATTAATTAATTACATGTTAATTAATTACATTTAGTAATTAGTCTTAAATAAATCACATTCATTTATTAATTAATCACATCAATTACTTAACTAAAATAATTAAGTAATTAACTCTTAATTACTAACATAAGCAATTATCTTCTAATTACTACATTAATAACTCTTATATTACTCTCTTAATTAATTACTTAACAAATAATTAGTCCCATCATTAAGAATCCATAATTAATTAATTAATTACTCTATAATTAATTAACTTCAAAACAAATAAATTCATCAGTTCCTTAATTGATAACAACATGTGATTAACAATTAATCACTTCCATTAATTACTCCCATGAGTAACTTGTACTAATTACTTCCATAAGTAATTACCATTTCTTAATTACATTCAATTATTAACCATTGATTACTTCATTCAGTAATCACACTTAATTAATCCATAATTAAGGGATTATATTTAACAATTAACTAATTATTGAAAATAAATTAAATAATTAATTAACTAACTTCTTATATTTTTAAATCTTTAATTAATTAAGAAAACACATTTATCTTAATTAATTTTTACTTATTAACAAATCATATTTAATTAAGTATTCTTAAGTTAATTATCTAAATAATTTAACCTTATTTATTTTCGTAAATAAATTATTTGAATTAATCAAATTTTAATAACTTAAGAACAAATTATACTATTTGGATTTCAAAATCATAACTTAAACTTTATTTGAAGTCAAAGCATTTAGAAATCAAATTTTGAAATTTAAAAATACTTTAATTATCCAATTTATAACTTATTTATTTTCAAGATAATTTGAAAACTTTAGTTTCTAAAACATTACTTACCATTTATTTTAAAAACTTTGATTTAATATCTAAATTCAAACATTTCCCTTTTTAATTAACATTCAAAATTAAATGAAGTTAATTACTTCGAAAGGAAATAACTTAAAATATTTTTAATTTGAAATGTAAATTCAATTATCACTTATAAAATTTTGATTTACATTTATTTTTAAGACAACAAGTTTCAACTTGTATTTTGTTTGTTTATAAACTTGTTTTTTTAAAAAAAATTTAAAGCTTACTTCATTAATCAACATCATGTTCTAAACTGCAACTTCATCAATAAACTTTACAGAACTAAAAAAACACAACCACCCTAAAAACCCGAGTCGAACGCCAAAAAAACTCGAGCCTGCCCCGAAGATTTCCCCCAGCCCCTCGCCTTAGAGTCAAACATGATGAACTCGCGAGCAAGACCCCGGGAACACTCTGTCTTCCCCAAAACAACACTCCAGTGCACGCACAAACACGCGTGCATGTGTCCTTCGCCCTCCGGCCAAACTTGGTCGTCACGACCATCAGTGACGGTCGCACAAACGCGCGCGAACAAGAATCCCAGCCCAGATCATACAATTTGAACGCGATCCAAGATTTTGACCTCGACCTCGAAATAAATAGCAGAACCCCACGACCCAAAGCCAATCACCGCCGCTAACATGACGTTGTTGAACTCTCCATCCCCACCACAGAACCTCCACGTCACGAGCTTCCTCTCTCCACCATTGCGATCACTTCCGGTCATATATTCACGTCGTGATTACCACTACAGTCAAGCCGAAAACGAAACCCACTAAAACCCTAACTAGCTCGATTCCGAACAAATTTGACATTAGAAAAATTAAATTGCATTTTTTCCATAATCTTTGATTCATAAAAAAGCTACGATCCAAATTACAGCTGCAATCATCATGCCGTTCTTTGGTAATCATCAAAAACCTTCAAAACATTCAAACCAAAAATTCAACTTAATTACACAATTAAAAATTATGATACAAGCTCTAAAAATCATAATTTTCCAATTGTAATTCAATTATAAAATCAAAACTAGGATTTGAAATCAAATTTTTTTGCCCAAATTTGATTTTTCACTGTAAATTGAAACATATGAGTTAATCATTCATCTAAAAAACCTATAACATTTTAAGAAGATAAATTACGTGATTGCAAACAACTTTCATCTACAAATCAATGTCCATTTTATATTCAAAATCAAGTTATTGAAATTATTATAGGATTTGGGACTGTTTTATAAACACAGTAACCATTCATATTTTTTTTACAGGCAATTCAATATATTTTTCATTTATAAACATACATCCAGGTAAACAATTATTTATCATCAAAGCCAAATTCATTTGCATGCAACATTCAGTCATAGATTATATCAAAACTGTTTTTAAAATAGAATTTACTCACTTGTTTATGCAGAGCAGTGAACAAAAGCAGGGCAGAGAACAGGTTTATGATTTATTCCAGGTACTTGGAATCTAGGTTGTTTTAAGTTGCCTTTGATTTGCTTTTGATTGAAAATCCTTTGCATGCACAAATTTGATGTTGAACTGCAGATTGATTTGAAGTTGCAGGTTGATCTCATTTTGAAATGTAGGTGACAAATTTTGCAGATTTGAAGAACTTCCATTTAGTTTCAGTTTGAGGTTTGCAGATTAACATTTACTTCAGATTTTAAAAGGAATTTTCTGGTTTTGAAATACTTCCTGGTTGCCATTAATTTGAAAAGTGAAATGAAGACAAAGGAAGAAGAAAAAAAAATGTTTGTGAATGAAAACAAATTTTCTTCTTAACACATTTATTAAAATTAAAATGAGAATAGTGCCACTTTTTATAAAATTTACATTTGTCATCTTCATTGTTTTAATTACTTACAAGTGTTACTTAGAGGTGTTTATATGGTTACATTTGTACTTAAGCATTTTTAATAAATTTTTACTTAATTTAAATGTAAATATAACTTACTTAACTTACTAAATAAATAAAATTTACATATGTAAATATAAGTTTAATCCTTTAAAGAAAATATTAGAAACCTAATTATAATACAAATATATTCTTATACATGTAATTTAAAAATCTAAAACATTTATTTTTTTATACACTTATATCCATTTTAAAATTAAGCACTTTTAAAGAAAACAAAACAAGATTTTATTCAAACTATCTTATTTAAAATAAATAAATAATTACCTTATACTTTGGAAACAAATTGAATTAAACTTTAATTTAACTTTTGAAAAATAAAATTTTTAAACAAAACTTTAAATTACTATTCATACATATATAAATTATAAATAGATTAAATTGAATTCCAAAACAATCCAAATTATAACATATACTTACATATATATTACAATTTGAAGATTTAACCTTTGTTTAAAACAAAAGATATTCTATTCACAATATATATCAAATATATATATATATATATCAAATATATATATATATATATATAATAAATAGTATAAAATTTCATTAGTTTGACAAATAAATCTTATCAATATTGCCAGATTAAATGTTTATTAACCTTTAAAAGATTAAATTTACCAATTTAAATTAAAATTGCAAAGAAAAATTATCAAACCAATTAAATTATCAATACAGATTATTAAATTGTTATTGCCCAAAATTCTAGGTCGTTACAAGGCCGTTCCTGGCCATCGAAAATCCGGTTGCCGTCGAAAATATGGAACTTTTTTATTTATTGCAGCAGCCCTTCATACCTCAAGCAACACATATACAACAATATATATCGCAACCCAATTTCACATATATAAATCATATATATCAAAACCGAAGTCATTCATAACATATATCACAAAATATATCGCATCAACAAAAAACATCAATATATACAATAAATCAATTTACAACATCAATCAATATACCACAAAGCACAAACATTCTTCAGCAAAATCTCAAAATATATCAAACGTCGCGTTAAATCAACCTCACCCTTCCAACATCTCAAAATGTATCATAAATATCAAATCACATCAACTACACCCATCTCAAAGTATATATAACTCTTGAACTACATCACAACATCAAAGTGCATATATATACAATGTCTCAACATAAATAAAAGAATCATACCAACTGATACTCATCACCTCCCTATCCCGCTGATGAAGGAAATGTACCATGCTATTGTATAGATGCAGAAATGCGCTCATCCTTCATCGGGTACATCTCCATGGACCGACGCCTATATAGTTCCTCCAGCTCAACGACCCAAGCTCTCAACTCCACAGTCTCACAATTGTCATGTGCTCTTCTATAGTTGCCTTGCATTCATCTAGCCTGTAACATTGTTTACCAAAGTGTATGTTTCATGTAGTGTGATCAATAAAATCAGTGTGTTATTGGTTATTCATAAATATATCACACATAATCATTATCTCTTATTCCCAAAACCATAATGCCTATTCTGCATTAGAGATTCCATGACAACGTCAAAAATCCAGACTTCCTCTTCAGCGTCAACTCGGCTTGACCTTTTTCCTCGGCCAGTTTCTCTCATTCTTTCATAAATTTATCATGCAATTAAAAATAAAACTACAATAAAAATTCATAGTGTATTATTTTAATTATTTATATCTAAGTTATTATAAATAATTTATAATTTAAAATATGCTTGCCACGGTCATTTGTGATTTTCACACACTAAATTATCGGGTGGCATATGTCGTTTTGCGGCTTGTACATTGTTATAAATCTAGCTTCTATGAAGTTGAATTTAGACATTTCAATAATTTATTCAATAGTTATTGATAATCGGGTGCCGCTTTTACAGCCTTCCCAAAGAGGTTTCTTAGTAGCATCTATGAAATGAGATTTTCTTTTGCTTCAATATTTGGTTCTTCTTCGACATTTAGATCTTCATCGTCAACTTGAACATTAGGGAACATTGA
The DNA here is from genome assembly GCA_030765085.1 of Allium cepa. Taxonomy (NCBI): domain Eukaryota; kingdom Viridiplantae; phylum Streptophyta; class Magnoliopsida; order Asparagales; family Amaryllidaceae; genus Allium; species Allium cepa. Next base: position 931,983,109 of record CM060932.1, read on the forward strand.
TCGTACCGCATCTTTATTCATTTCTTCTATGAGATTAGCCGTAACATTGACATTATACACCTTCTCATATGACACTACAGGATTAGGTGCAATAAGTTCTTCATAACAATCCAACAAATAATAATCTGGTACAAACTTGTTTTGAGACAAATGTACTAAAACCATATCTGGTTTTCAATGCTTCAAATATTTGCAGTTGCTACACGAGCAATGAATTTCATCCTCATTTCCATTATTACTTAAAGCAAATTTAATAAATTCATACACACCATTATAAAAACGTTCCTTTGTTGGCCCTTTTATTCCCTTTTGATTGACAAACTAATTGATCATATTTCCCTACTTCAAAAAATATGATAAATATTTAAAAAATTATAATAAGATTTGAAAATTTATGATTTTTGTTGGATTGAAATTTTATTTTTCAATTCATTATACATTTTAATAATCTATTAATTGTATATTATATTACTATTTTTACTTTTAGAAAAATTCTTATTTTCAATTTTAATAAATTATGAATTTAATATTATATTTTCATATTATTATTTTTTACTTTTGATGGTCGGTCATTCCACTTTCCATTACAAACAAAATAATAATTACATTTCACAAATCATTCATTTTAAACGATTCAACAAAATTACGGCAGTACTTCCCCTATATTCTCCATATCTTACACAAATGCACGTAGAACATAAAGGAAGTGTTGTCAAAATTTTATGAACCGCTTAATATGAAATGATTTTCAAAATATAATTGTTGTGTTATGTTTGTAACTTGTCTAATACATAGACAAATTCGACAAATATTATACCAGATGAATATTGATGCATGTATTTTAGTAAAAACGAATATCTATATAACAATCATGTATAATAGTTATCAAACGGGATCAAAAAGTCAAAGGAATTTAAAAAATAAATTACGTTATACACTAATTTGTTTATATTAACATCATAGACTAATCTTTTTACATTTTAGTTTCTTTTTAATTGTATAATATATTATCCTTTTTTACTTTTTTATAAACTCTTATTTTTAATTTTAACCAATTGTAAATATAATATTATATTTTCATATTATTATTGTTTACCTTTGATGGTCGATCATCCTACTTTCCATCACAAACACAATAATAATTACATTTCGCAAATCATTTCATTTTAACGATTTAACATAATTTCGATAACACTTTCCCTTTGTTCATCGTATCGTACGCAAATGCGTATATATGGAGAACAAAAAGAAAATGCTATCGAAATTTTGTGAACCGTTTAAGTTGAAATGATTTACAAAATGTAATTATTATATTATGTTTGTAACTTGTTCAATACATGGATAAATCCAGCAAATATTAAATCAAATGAATATCGATGTGCATTTTGTAGTAAAAATGAATATCTATGTAACGATCACATTCAATACTTGTCATATGGGGTCAAAATATTCTAAGGGATTTAAACAATAAAGTGCATTATACACTAATTTGTCTATATTAGGATTATACACTAATTCATTAATTGAATTCATAACAATTAAAAAGTAATAAAAATTGTCTTTTCAACATTTTAGCTAACATTAATTTGAATTTATTACACATTAATAAAAAAAATAACATTATACACTAATTAGTTTAAAATACCATGCACCACATACACATAAACTAAAATTTATATATAATTAATGGTATAAACTAATAAAATGATTATGTAAATAAATTGTTTTTCCAACATTTTAGCTAATATACACACAATTTAAAACTAAATTATGTTACACTAATAATAATATACAATAATCAACACAAATTAGCCTTAATTAAACATCAATTTTCGAATTTAAACACTAATAACCCTAATTAACATTTTCAAATCAAGAAATATACAATTATAACCAATCGATATGCTATTATCCATAAATCTAAGCACGAATTAGCACTGCGTCACACTTTTTTGGTGTCAGCGTGAACTATCAAAAATGCCCTTTAGCAGATATTATCAAATGATTAAATTAGGATCCAACGAATAAACTCACTTTAAAATTGTCCTCTACAAATATTAACAAATTTTAATATTACTTAAAAATAGGATCTAACAAATAATTATTATTTTTGCAAACAAAATGTCCACTATAAATATTATGAAATCTTAATCATTTTAAAATATCATCTAACAAATAAATTTCTTTTACAAATTCGTTGTCTATTAATAATAATAGGAATAAAAATTCAAACTACAAAAAAATAGATATTGAAACTTAGAAATAAAAATTCAAGCAAACTACACATTATTTCAACGCAAAATATGATTAAACATTTGTGATTTTTTTGAATGTGTTGAAACATATACAGTTTGTAGAAAAATAACTCATGCATGAAGCGCATGTCGTAACGCTCGTTTGAAATAATTAGTTTAGGGGAAGAATATACCAAATTACTGATAGATTGAAGGCGTAGAAGTTTGGAGATTCTAATTTCATGAAGATTACAACGAATTGTGGTATGAAAGTTAGGGACAAATTTAGATGAATTGAGAGTCCGAGGATTAGGTTTGAGGGTTTAGAGAGTGCTAGACTTAAAGAAAATAGTATAACACCTCGGTTGCCAATAATGATAAGTTAGTCCCCGACGTTATGAGTAATGGTACACAATCGAATATTACTGATCAATGTCATCATCCAGGAGCACCAAGACCTAACTTGTCACTATGAAACTAAGAGCATGATAAAATCATTGAAAAAGAATGACAATTGGTCCTTGAGAGAAAGCTGATGCACATTCATCATTTTTTAGTCATTAGGCTTGACATCACTAGAGGGAATCGACTTCCTCAATGTAATCCATAATGATGATGTTGCATGTTTTCACATAAATTTTTAAAGAATATATTCCATAAGGACTTATGCCATATCATATAATCAAATATAAATATAGAAAATATGGAAAGTTTGAGATATGATCTTTGCTCCCATGTTCGAGAATCTAATGCTAATATAAACATGCGAATATACTCTCGCTATTGCTTGAAACACGATAAGATTAACCTTGTCGAGGTCATGAATATGTTAATATTAAAGAATCATCCAATGTTCATGTCGAACCCTGAACTTCTCGACATGTTCATCCTAGTTCAAAACTCGTCGAGGTCAACTATATCAAGTTTCAAACTCGGCGAGTTTAAATATTTACAAGCCTAAATCGATAATGATTTGATAAATCCCGGTTGTAGTCTATAAGCGAATCCAAGCCTCTATTGCTATTGATAAAAAATGATTACAATTAAATACAGCTTTTCCCCAATTTGATTTAGGTTTTTGAATAAGTAAGAAAAGAGAATCCAAGAATTCTATCTCTAAACGAAGACCCTTAGTTCTCTATTTATAGAGTTTGGTGGGTGGTGAGCCTCGAAATCCATAGATCTCAGCATCTTCATTGTCGTCGAGTTTTGATGATGATAGTTTTATCGGCTTCGGTATTGATGGAGTTGTCGAACTCAATGTTTGTACTCCCGTTCCTTGATATTGGGCTTGTGCTAATAATGCTTGACATTATCCTTCTCCGGTAATCCTCGAAGCCAATGAAGCACGACTTCGATGATATTAATAAACAACGACAACAACAGTTGTTAACATTGCTTAAATAAGGTTGACGCTATGTCGCCTCTTTATCCTCGACAATGCTCATGACTCCTAGTTACCATTGATGTTATCTCAATAAGTGGTGACATGGACATGAAAATTCTTCTTTTATCAACAAGGCTAGGTGCATCATCGCCGATAAGAGATAGCCTGTTTCAAGGAGACTCAAGTCATTGAATAGAGACGATATTGAATAGGAATGGCATTTATTGAGCTCGATAGGGCATAGAAGAATGTTGTCATAGTTGAGAAGCGCAATTGAGATCTTTGATATTGATGGGGACAATGACGTTCATATCCATCTTCATCGTTACCTTAGCATATGGAATTTTAAACCTCGACAAGAACCTTTCACTTCACCATTGATTCGTTAGCTCATATCCTTGGCAAATTATTAGGGTAACATTTAGACCCCGCATACTATAAGAGAAGCTTTTTACCCTTTAGGGTAAAAACCGAAAATTCCTTTGCATTGTCAAATCCTTAATAAGATTTCCTACTAGCTTCATTTTCCTGTTAAAACACGAAGGGAAAGATATTATTTGTTATCAATTTTCCTTTCGAATTTAACTAAGTTATACTAGCATTCATGCCTATATTATTTTTGTGAGTTAAAAAATTATAATTCTACTATAAGTGAAAGAGAAGAAAATAATAATAAGCTTTCGAATGAAAGCCAAGATCATCTGGTAATATCATAGGAGGGAGCATCAAAAATATTTTCTAGTTGAAGTCTAGAATCTTATCTGATAATAGGAGACCATGAATTCGTAGCTTTCAATTTAAGAAGAAGAAGATAAGAAATCTGTTTGATAATTATATAATGGAAGACCCAAATCCCATCTGAAAACAATTAGAAAACCAGAAATCCTTCTCTGACAATGATAATAAAAGAAGTCTAATAATTAATATTGGCAATAATAGAAGAAGAGTAGAACTCCATTTGCTAATAATATAGGAAAGACCAGAAACCCCGTCAGGTGATATTAACAATTGAAAACCAGAAGTTTGTATTTGGAAATATAGAAGAACTCCAGAAACTCTTATCTCATAATAGCAATAGAAATCTAAAAATCCTTATTAAAAATAATTATAATGGAAGGTCGGATCCCCCTATGATAGTACTAATAGAAGGCCAGAAATCCATATTCAATAATAATAATAGACCAGAAGAAATCCATATCTGACAATAATAAAAGAAGACCCGAAATCCGTATCTGGAAATAATTAAAGAAGACCAGATTTCCATTTCCAGTAATAGTAGAACTCCCTTATTCTGTGCCACCTTTCTAGCTTTCAGTTGTTTTAATCCTCTGTTTTGTGCCATCCTCCTATCTTTAGATGTGGTTAATCATTTCTTTATGCTACTCTGAGCTTCGAATGTTGTTAATCCTTTGTACGCGCCACTCTTCGAGCTTCAGTTGTTGTTAATCTTTTGTGTCTGCCACTGCTTCGGGTGTTGCTAATCCTTTGTGTATGCAACTCTTCAGGCTTGGACGTCTTAGTCCATTGTACTGACCCCTTACCACCATCTTAGGTGATGAATCAAGTCGTCCAGTGCATTTGGATATTCATCATGTAGGACCAAAGACTTACCAGACCTCCCTCTAGGAGGTGTTTAAAACAGGCCTTATATGCGGAAATGAGGGTTAGTTCGGTGCTTTGGGCAGGCTATTATTAGGCAGGACCAAAGGCTTACTCCATCATCCCTTTAAGAGGCGCTTCAAACAGGCCTTATAGGTGGGAAAGAAGGCTGGTTGTGCTTTGACCCGGCCCTTTTGAGGTGTTGTCAAAGGCTTACTCCATCCTCCCTCTAGGACATGCTTTGATATAGCCATGTAGGCATTATCAAGGGCTTGCAGGTGCTTTAGCCTAGCCATTTCTGGCATGACTAAAGACTAACTCTGAACTACCTCTAGGAGACGCTTTGACTTGGCCATCTGATGCAATCAAAGGCTTTCTACCATCTTGTGTAGTTTCATTGCTTAAGGAGAATCCTACTCCCAACCATTAGACACACTTGAGAATCTGAACTTTATTCATCCATTGTTGGTAAATATGGTCGTTAATTTTCAACGTTCCATGTTTTAGGGACTGTGTTGCCGTCCGGTTGACATAACTGATAAGCTCCTAGTGGAATCACTTTATGTATAATCAGGTTCCTTCCCAGTTTGGGACAAGCGATCCATCTACCGGGTCTTTAGTGTTTGCCATCACTCTGCGAAGTACTAAATCCTTGTTTTGGAACGATCTTGTCCTTACTTTCAAATTGTAGTATTTGGTAATCCTTCTCTGATACTCAGCAGTTCGCATGGTCACTTCATCTTTTAGTTCGTGGATTAAGTGTATAGATTCTTTCTTCAGCTCTTGGTTTGGGTCAAATGCATATGCAATTCTTTGATGTGTAGGTATTTTGATTTCGCCTAGAAGCATTGCCTCACATTCAAATGTTAATGACGATGGAGTATGAATTGTTGCAATTTTGGCAGATGTTCTGTACGCCCATAATATAGTGGTAGTTTTTCTACCCAATTTCCCTTGGTTTTTTTTAACCGCTTCTTAAGGATAGTTTTATTGGCTGTTTCGATGGCTCTATTAGCCCTTGGATATGCTACAGAAGCGAAATTCTTGGTAATTCTGTTCTTGTTGAAAAATTGAGTGAATTCCCCACTTTTAAATTGTGTCCCATTATCATATATGATCTTGTATGGAATCCCAAATCTTGTGACAAAATTCTTAACTACAAATTTGAGCACTTTTCCTAAGGTGATATTCGGAAGTGCTTCTACTTTCACCACTTAGTAAAGTAATCTATGGTGACCACCAAATATTTCGCTCCTCCTTTGGATATTGGCAAAGGTCCGATCAAATCGATTCTCCATACATCAAAGGGCCACGGGCCTGAGTGTTAGTCCTTAAGATGATGGTTTTGATGATAATAACCTTAGGACTTGCTACAAAATATAAATACTAACATTATAGTTTAGATATATATGTATATGCAGGATACGACCATGCAAGTACCAAGAATGAAGACTGTACAGTATAAAGATTCAAGACTAAAAATATCAAGACTGAAGATTCATGAGTATCAAGATATCAAGAGTTCAAGATTTCAAGAATACAAGATAAGTATCGAGTCTAGAATTATGTTAAAACTTCTTGAAAGCATTTACATATTTATTCGAAATTTATTCATGGAAAGGAATCCACTTCGAGCCTGTTAAAGGGATGGAACCCTAGTGGGATGGAACCCTAGTGGGATATCTAGTGGAGCGTATAACGGTCCTATTTTGATATCCACTAATTTTATGAATTTTTTTTTCAAAAAAATATCTCTTATTTTAAATGTTTTCAAAACCTTCTTTTCAAAAAGACATCTCTCTTGTTTGAAATATTTAAGCCTCAAAATTATCTTTATCATTTCTAATATTTTGATTTCAAAATTGTCCTTGTTTTTAAACTATCTCTTGTTTTAAATATTTCGCTTTAAAATATTTATATACTTAGTTTTTAAATCACTTTATAGATTAAGATTATATATATTAGAAATTATTTTATATATTTAAACTATATCTAAATATATTTACAAAAGTTTAAAAATTATTTTAACAAATTATAGAAACCAATTTTAATAAGAAAGTTAAAATTACTAATTTTGCCTAAAGCGTGTCGACGTCCTTCAATCCCTCATGTCGACGTGGTGCCCATTAAATTCAAAACTCAAATTTTCAAAAGAAGTGTATATCCGTCGTATCCTTTCACGAATATATATGGTTATTGATCTTCTATAAATACCAGTAGTTCTAAACGAATTTTTAATCAAATTTCACTTATTTTCTCTCCTCTTCATCTTTCACATTTATTCTAAAGAATCCTAAACTATACTCTGCCGAAATACCAAGTGAATGAAACTTGATTATCTCTTTTTTGATTCTCTACCACTCTCTTCATAAGATTTCAGTGCTATTCAAAGTTATGGGAACCTTCGTATATCATACTATTGAGTTAAAGGTGTGGTTGAGCCTTGAAATCAATTGTGTGTGATTGTGGCCTCGAAAATCAATTAGGTGATCTTGTAGCCTGGTTAAATCAAGATAGTTACCCTGAACTCGAATACAGGAGGGTGTACCTTGTAGCCTTGAAACCGAGGGTGTGATCTGGGAGATTATTTTGAAATGAAATCCGTACGCTTGTACGGGGCTGGATGTATGGTAACTCCGAACCAGTATATAATCCTAGTGTGTTTTTTCCTTTGCTGCTTTTATTTAGTATTTTCATCTGTATTTGATTCTGTGATTATATCTGTGTCTGTGAATTGCATTTGTTGGTGATTAAAGTACACAAGTTTCAAAAAGATTTAGAAAATCTAGAAAACACTATTCACCCCCTCTAGTGTTATTCCAACCTTAAGATCCATAATCCGCATTTCTAACATTTGGTATAAGAGCAAGGTGTTCGAAGTTTTCATAATCTGAATTTTGAAAAAGGTTTTAAAATGGCTATTTTTAGGGATTTTGTTAACATTATTTTAAAACTGTTTAAATCATCATTGTCTCATAAGTCTGCATATAGTTATCATAGAAAATCAACTTATCTACCGAATTTGTATTCTATGCAGAAGGGAAATTGTTATATTTGGCCTTTGAAGAATCAACACTCAATGGACAAATTGTGCAAATCAAGAAGAATAAGTGGATACTTAATAATGGATGGTCAAGACACATGAGTGGTAATCCAGATATGTCGAATGATATTATCTATAAAGATGGAGGATCGGTTAATTTTGGAGACAACTCAAAAGAATATGTGATTGCCATCGGCAATGTCGGTAACTCTAAAACTCCTACTATTTCTAATGTTTTATTAGTTAAGAATTTGAAACACGATCTGCTTAGCGTTAGTCAATTTTGCAATAAAGGACACAAAAATAAATTTGAAAAAGATAAGTGCCATATCAAAGATAATAATTCAAATATTATATTTAAAGGAATTAGGAAGAAAAATATTTATATTCTTAGTATGAAAATCTCAAATGATAATCTATATCTTTTGGCTAATACAAATGACCCTCGGATTTGGCATAAAAGATTTGGGCATTTGAGTTTTAAACTCTTATCTAGACTTTCTAAACTTGATCTAGTAAGAGGTCTCCCTAAAATGAATTTTAAAATAGATAGTATATGTGATGCTTGTCCATTAGGAAAGTTTAGGAAGAATTCTTTCGAATTAAAAGATATGATTTCAACTTCAAAACCTCTTTAGTTACTTCATCTAGATTTGTTTGGTCCATCTCAAATTCAATCAATAAACTACAATAAATATGTCTTTGTAATTGTAGATGATTATTCTAGGTTTACATGAACAATTTTTATGAAACATAAAAGTGATACTTTTGATTCATTTAAATTTTTTACAAAAAGACTTCAAAACCAACTTTCTTTAAAAATTATAACTGTTCGTAGTGATCACGGTGGGGAATTTGAAAATGAAAATTTTGATAGATTCTGCAATAAAAGGGAATAACTCATAATTTCTCTTTTCTCAAGAACTCCACAACAAAACGGAGTGGTAGAACGTAAAAATAAGACGACTGAAGAGTGTGCTAGAACAATGCTTTTAGATAGTAATTTACCAAAATATTTTTAGGCTAAAGCAGTCGCTACAACTTGCTACATTTGAATAGAATATTAATTGCACCGTTAACTAATAAAACACCTTACGAACTTCTTTTCAAGAATAAAGCAAATGTATCTTATTTTAGAATGTTTGGAAGTAAATGTTTTATTCTAAATACAAAAGACAATTTGGATAAATTTGATGCTAAATCAGATAAAGGAATCTTTGCCAGATATTCTAATGGAAGTAAAGCATACAAAAATTTTAATTTAAGAACTAATACCATTGAAGAAACAACGCATGTTTAGTTTGATGAAGTTTTGCGCCCATAGCAAGATTAGATGCCATTAGAATTCTACTTGCTTTGGCAAACTATAATAATTTCAAATTATTTCAAATGGATGTTAAAAGTGCTTTTCTAAATAGATTTGTTTAAGAGGAAGCTTATGTTGAACACCTCCACTCTTTGAAGACGAAAATTTTCCAAACCATGTTTTCAAGCTAAAGAAAGCTGTATATGGTCTGAAAGAAGCTCCTAGAGCATGGTATGACAGACTAAGATTTTTTATTACAATCAAATTTTGAATTGGTAAAGTAGATAATAATCTTTTCATTAAAAGAAATAAAAATAATATCCAACTAGTACAAGTTTATGCAGATGATATTATTTTTGGTTCAATTAATCATGAAATGAATAAAGAATTTTCTAAAATAATGAAAAAAGAGTTTGAAATGAGTCATATGGGTGAACTTATTTTCTTCTTAGGTTTACAAATAAAACAATTAGATAATGGTATTTTTATTAGTCAAGAAAAATATGCTAGGGATCTAGTTTGTAAATTTGGTTTAATTACTGCGAGTGGAAAATCCACTTCCATGGCAACCAATGATGCTTTAAATAAAGAAGATCTTTCAAAAGATGTAAATCAAAAACTATATAGGGGAATGATTGGATCACTACTCTATATCATTGCGAGTAGACATGATATCATGCATAGTATTTGTCTTTATGCAAGATCAATCTCAACCCAAGAGACTCACTTAAAAGCTGTGAAACATATCATAAGATATGTTAAACATACTCTTGACTATGGTTTATTTTATCCTAAAAATGATTCATTTGATTTAATCTCTTATTGTGATGCTAACTATGCTGGTTGCAAATCTGACCCAAAAAAAGTACAAGTGGAACTTGTCACTTTTTAGGAGAATTCTCTGGTTTCATGGTTTAGTAAAAAGAAAAACACTATTTTTTTATCAACAACTGAAGCAGAATATATCTCTGCTGCTTTGGCTTATTATCAGGTTATTTATATGCAACGAACCTAAAATATTTTGGATTAACAATTTCAAAATAACCAATTTATTGTGACAATACTAGTGCAGTAAATTTGTTTAAAAATCGTACTCATCATGCTAGGACTAAACATATTGATATCAAACATCATTTTCTCTGAGATAGTATAAGTAAAGAGATTATTTCTCGTGAATTTATCAACTCCGAAAATCAAATTGCCGATATTTTAACCAAACCCATAAATTAATCTATATTTAATAAGTCAAGAAGAGAACTAGGCATTTGTTCAATAACTGAGATATAGAATATAGATATAGTAACATATATTTTAATAAACAGAGATATAAAAGAAAATCAAAATTTTCATAGGGATGTCGACATACCTCTACTACCCATGTCGATATACAACGACAAAATTTGAAATTTTGATTTTCCCTCTAAAATTAGTTTGGCAGTTATATAAACCAATGTACTTCGAATCTTTATTTCTCCTCACTTCTCCTTCTCTGTATTAAACTTCTAAAAATTAAAACTAATGGCCTCCTCCACTAAATCAAACCAAAATGACACCATTTATTTCCCTTCTCCTCATTCTGGTCCATTTCAACGCACTACACTGGCACTTATGATAGAGATTGAAGAGTCTTTGAAGGATGCCATGCAAATGTTGACTGAACTTCAATTTGTGCAAATAAGGATCGCAAAAGAACAAGAAAAGCAAGGCAATTTTTTTTGGAATGTGCTAAAATTCCTAATGGATAATCATGCAAATCCTATTGTGATTGAAGAAGATTCTCCCAACATTCAAGTGCACAACCCCTTAGAACACAACGAAGAGGATGAAGAAGAAGAGGAACCTACGCAAGAAGACGACAACGTGATCTGCGTAGGCGAAGTATGTTTTGACAGTGATGGGAATTTGGTTGAACAATGTGGAAACTTTTGTTTCCAAATTGTTCGATTCAAAAATCTTCAATTGTCAAAAACTCTCCTTAGTAGTGTTATTCTAGAATTTATGTACTTAAATATATTTGTGTGTTTATGTTCCATAGGTACATGTAAATATAACATCGTATATAATAAAATATTTGTTTCACTTATTATACTTCCTTATTAGTATTTAGCTTGGATAGTATTAGATTAAGGGAGAGTTATATTAGTTTTGGATTAGTTTTTGTTGATGACAAAGGGGTAGAAAAATAAAATAGAGTAGTAAGGCTTAGATTAAGGCAGAGTTATTAGTTTTAGGGGGAGTTATAGTGAAGCTGAAGTATATTTTATAAACATAGGTTGTCATCATCAAAAAGGAGGAGATTGTTAGTCCTTGAGATGATGGTTTTAATGACAACAACCTTAGGACTTATTATACTAACATTATAGTTTAGATATATATGTATATGCAGGATATAACCAAGTAGGTACCAAGAATGAAGACTGTACAGTATAAAGATTCAAGACTGAAGATATTAAGATTGAAGACTCATGAGTATCAAGATATCAAGAGTACTAGATAAGTATTGATCTAGAATTATGTTAAAACTTAATGAAAGCATTTACATCTTTATTCAAAATTTATTCGTGGAATGGAATCCACTTCGAGCCTGTTAAAGGGATGGAACCCTAGTGGGATGGAATCCACGACAATATCTAATGGAACACATAGTGGTCCTATTTTGACATCTACTAATTTTATGAAAATGCTTTTCAAAAATATATCTCTTATTTTAAATGTTTTCAAAACCTTCTTTTCAAAAAGACATTTCTCTTGTTTGAAATATTTTAACCTCAAAATTATCTTTATCATTTTTAATATTTTGATTTCAAAATTATTCTTATTTTTAAAACATCTCTTGTTTTAAATATTTAGCTTTAAAATATTTATATACTCAGTTTTTAAATCACTTTATAGATTAAGATTATACATATTAAAAAATTAATTTTATATGTTTAAACTATATTCAAATATATTTACAAAATTTTAGAATTTTTTTTAACAAATTATAGAAACCAATTTTAATAAGAAAGTCAAAGTTACAATTTTGCTTAGAGCATGTCGACATCCTTCAACCCCCCATGTCGACATGGTGCCCGTTAAATTCAAAACTTAAATTTTCAAAAGAAATGTCTATTCGTCGTTTCCTTTCACGAATAGATATGGTTGTTGATCTTCTATAAATACCAGTAGTTCTAAATGATTTTTTAATCAGATTTCACTTGTTTTCTCTTCATCTTCCACATTTATTCTAAAGAATCCCAAACTATACTCTACCGAAATACCAGGTGAATCAAACTTGATTATCTCTTGTTTGATTCTCTACCACTCACTTCATAAGATCTCAGTGCTATTTAAAGTTATTGGATCTTTTTTAAAATATATTGTTGAGTAAAAGGTGCGATTGAGCCTTGAAATCAATTGGGTGTGATTATAGCCTAAATCAGGATAGTTGCCCTGAACTCGAATACAGGAGGGTGTACGTCGTAGCCTTGAAACCGAGGATGCAATCTGGGAGATTATTTTGAAAAGAAATCCGTACGTTTACACAGGATTGGATGTAGGATAACTCTGAACCAGTATAAAATCCTGGTGTGTTCTTTCCTTTACTGCTTTTATTTAGTATTTGCATCTGTATCTGATTCTGTGATTATATCTATGTCTGTGAATCACATTTGTTGGTGATTAAATTACACAAGTTTCAAAAATATTTAGAAAATCCACAAAACATTATTCACCCCCTCTATTGTTATTTCAGCCTTAAGATCCATAATCCGCATTTCTAACACTGAGATCATGGTTAATCTGCTTGACGGCATGCGTGGGACTTTTGAATACTTCTGGCACCTTTTGCACCTCTTTACGTAGCGCTAGCTTGATTGGTCATCTAAGGCCAACAAAATCCTTGTCTCATGATTTTCTCTAGTTTAATCCTATTGGAGTGTTCTTCGAAAGTTCCTTCATGTGCCTCTCTTAATAATCTTAATCCATTCTATGGACTTACACATCTTAAGTAAGGAAAAGCATATCCTTTCTTGTAAAATATCTCGTTTATCATCACGAAAGTTGGGGCTTGATGTATGATCCTTCTTGTATCTAATTTTACAGTTGGTAGTGTCCATTAACAAGATATTCAACAATCGGGTCATCCAATTATCCTTATACTGATTATTCATTTATGGGTGAAAAAGTCTCTCCTGAGAAACTTCATATTTGATTTCTCTTTCCACGCTTTTATGCGCTAAGGTTTGAGGCCTAGTTAGTACTAATGATTCCTTTCCTGATTCGAGCACTTTTTCTTCTATACTGTGTTCGGTTGAAATCCCACTGGTACAAATCGAGTTTTTGGAGCTCCTCTTGAACTAGCCAACTTCGCTAATGAATCTACATGGTAATTCTTTCCTCTTCAGACCTAATGTATAGAGAAGTCCTCAAATTGATTTAGCATCTTCAATACTTTCTTCATATATACGATCAATTTAGCATCCTTGGTCTAATTTTCCATTTTAGTTGGTTCACCATTAGCTGAGAGTCACTAAAGACTTCAATTCTTGGGTTCTTCAGTTGCAAAGCAAAAGTAAACCCTGCCACTATCGACTCATATTCCATTACATTGCTAGTAGCTGGGAAGCCCAACTTCGTTGAATAATGCAAATGATGCACGTCATGAATATAATGACGTATCTTGCTCCTACCCCTCGCTCATTTGATGCCCCATCCACAAATAACTGCCACTTAGGCTTTAGATCTTTTCTTCTTTTGATTGTTCTATAATGAAACTTGTGCATTCGTCAACAAAATCAGCTAGAGCCTATCCTTTGATCACCGCTCGAGGTAAAATTCAACATCATACTGACTGAGCTCCATTCCCCACTTCACCAATCTCCTTGTATTTTCTGTTTTACCGAAGACCGACTTAAGTGAAAATTTGGTTTGCACTTTGATTATGTGCACTTGGAAGTAAGCTCTTACTTTTCGTGCTGTAAGTATCAAGCAATAGGCTAGCTTTTCTATGACTAGATATTTGGTCTCGACATCTTTTAGTGTTTTACTCACATAGTATATAAGAAATTGAGTTTCGATTTCTTCCCTCATCAACACCAAACTGACTGCACGTTCTAAGATAGCCACGTATAGACAAAGATTTTCTTCTTCTACGGGGCTAGATAATATTAGTGGCTTCTCAAGATGGTCTTTCAATTCTTTGAAAGCTTTCTGGCAATCTTCTCCCCATTCAAAAATTTTCTTATTTTTAATTACCTCAGAGAATGGGACGCATTTATTGGTGGCTTTGCAGATAAATCTATTCAATACTGCTACCCTTCCATTTAACTCATTGCATCTTTGCTTGTTTTCGATTCTGCCATGTCTTTTATACTTGGATTTGATCTGAGTTAGCCTTAATCCTTCATGCACTGATGATTTATCCTAAGAACTTTCTTGATTGGACCTCTAAGAGCACTTTTGTGGATTAAGCTTCATTTGATGCTTTTGCAACATCCCAAACATTTTTCAATATCTCTTAAATGGTCGTCGTTTTCATGAGATTTCACCAGCATGTCATTTACACACACTTCCATAATCCGAACAATTTGTTATTTGAATATCCTATTCGCCAATCTTCGGTAGGTAGCACCTGTATTCTTTAACCCACTAGGCATCACCTTGTAACAGTAAGTTCCCTAGTGTGTAATGAAGCTTGTATCTTCTTCATTCGATTTGAACATGGGAATTTGATTAAAACCTGAGTAAACATCTATAAAAGACATAAGTTTATTCCCACTGGTTGCATCGACTAGCTGATTTATTCTTGGTAAGGGGTGGCAATCTTTTGGGCATGCTATATTTAGGCCGGTGTAGTATACACAAGTCCTCTATTTGCCATTCGATCTTTTTAGTAATACGGGGTTGGCTAACCATTTTGGATAGAACACTTTCTAAATAAACCGATTTCCAAGTAACTTCTTGACTTCTCCTTTAAAGAATCAGACCGAGTTCTGTCGAATTGCCTCTTCCTTTGCTGAACGAGGGTTATATTTGAAACTATGTTCAAAGTATGGCATATAATTGTTGGATCAATCCCGACCATACCTGAATGGGTCCATGCAAATGCGCCTTTACTGGCTCGAAGAAACTGAATTAACTCTGTCTTAAGGTTGCTTTCTAAATCCCTTCCAATTTTGACTATTTTTGTTGGATTAGTTGGATCTACGCATATTTCCTCAATGTCTTTTACGGGCATTTTCTTTCCTTGTTCGCTTTGACAATCTAATTCAACGACCGTCTCCCCCATTTCTACGTCTTCTTCCGCCAAGTTTGCATCCACTCTCTTCCTTATTCTTTTAGAACAGTTGTACTTTTAAGCACATGATTAGTTGTTCTACTGGGTCTCGCCTTCGCTTTGGATGTTCGATGTAGAAATCCTTCATTCAAAGGATGAAAAATAGTAGATGAATCATAGTAAGAAGAGTATTCTCGTTTCTATCATTCTAGAGTGGCAAAATACAATTTGCAAGAGCAGAACTACTCCCCTTTTATAGTTCCCTAACCACTTTTTGTCAGGAACTTCACTATTAAGTATTTAGGTGAGACGCATGCATTGACTTCATCTAGGGCTGGGCACCCAAAGAAGGCATTGTAGTATGAAGGCTGATCAATAATCATGAACAATGTCTCAAAAGTTCTGTAGCACAGTGGCATCCCCTTTTGCACCAACGGTTTTAATTGTCCTATTGGATATTGATCCTTTGTTGTTAAATCCAAAGATGGGTTCAAGGATTTGTTTCAACTTGTCCTCTGGGATTCTCATTTGGTCAAAAGCATGTTTAATGATCATGTCGACAGCACTTCCAGTATCCACAAGAATCTTTGTAACTATGGAGAGTCCAATATGAGCAGTGACCATGAGATGATCATTATAAGGATATCAGATTCCCTTAAGTTCTTGTGGATCAATAGTAAGATTAGTCATCTGGTCATTGAATCGAGTGTTTTTGAGCGGCGACACTTCTCAAATAGAAAATACTCTTTCTTTTGCTTCACTAATGTATCTGTTTGGTGCACCTCTACTGCTTCCGGCCAAAAGTGGTCCTTCATGGATCACACCAATCATGTTGAGAGGTGGGTCAAGACTCAGTTGATCTTCATCTTTCAGGATGTCCACTTCATTACTAAAGAGTTTCTATTAACTATTATCAGTGAGAGCCACCTTTTGTCCCTCCTGAATGAACTCCTTCAAGTATCCTTCATGGATTAGCCTCTGAATAATGCTAGCTAGGACGCAACATTCATCCCTTTTGTGTCCGTTCGCCTTATGGTAGGGCGATAGTCACCTCCCTTTTTCTATTATGGATAAGTTTGGCTTTGAATGAGACTGGAAAATTAACCTTATCCTTTGTCATTGCATAGATATAAGATAGTTTGTTTATTCAAGGAACAGAATTAGTGTTCGAATTATCCTCCCATCTCGACCTCTTATGACTGCGGTCGAAGCCAGCTTTTCCAGTCTCCCTCCTGGGTTGAATTTTTTCCTAATAAGATATATCTCGTCCATTTGAATAAACTTGTCTGCTTGAAAATGAAAGTCTTGGAGATCATTGCATCCATGGACATAGAGTTTCAACCAAAATAGGGTATGTGTGATTAGTCTTGAATGAACTACTATCAGCTTATCTCTATGATTCATCCCTTTAGTTTAAAGGCCTCCACATTGAACCTTTTAAGGTAATCGCCTGATGGCTCTCCCGGGTATGTGTGAAAAGTCTTGAATGCACTACGGTCAGTGGTTGAGCTCTCAGACTGCTTTTTTTGACTTCTCATCTATTCTCCCTAGATAATTTAGCTTGGCAGGTTGATCGCCTTTCTTCCTTTTTGTGTGTTATGTTGAGCTTGCTTTTGCTTCCAAGTAGAGAATTGATAACTCCTTCATTAGAGAGTTCAATTTGTCTCCCATAGTAGGTCTAACACTTCTGGATGACTTTTGAGTAAGCATCATTTCTAGAAGCCCTTCAATTTCTACTAGTTGTTTTTCCTTACTCCTTATCTTAGCATTGTTATTGTTGGATTACACTGGTGTTAATGGTTAGCCGTTTTCATGCCCTTCTAAGTTGAAAATGGGAGCAAGATTTTCCTCCAAAGTTATCTTGTGTACTACATCCTCATTCATACGATTAAGCCGTTTCGATTTCATTTTTTCTGAAATAAAATTTTGATTCATTAATTCCAAAAAGGAAAATTAAACAAGACAGAGGTTCGGGCCTTCATTCTAATACCAAAACCAAAAAATGGTATAACAACTCGAATGCCAATAATGATAATTCAGTCCTTGACGTTATGAATAGAAGCACATAATCTATTATTATTGATCAATGTTATCGTTAAAGTACACCATGACCTAATTTGTCATTATGAAGCTAAGTGCATGATAAAATCATTGACAAAGGATGACAATGTGGTCCTTAAGGGAAAGCCGCTGCACTTCATCATTCTTTAGTCATTAGGCTTAACATCTCTAAAGGGACTCAACGTCCTCAATATAAGCCATAATGGTGATGTTGCATATTTTCACATAAATTTTTAGAGAATATATTACCATAAGGACTCATGCCATATCTATAAGCGAAAAGAAATATAGAAAATGTGGAAAGTTGGAGATATGATTTATTAAGCATGATAATAGATCAATCTCTTTTTGCTCCCATATTTAAGAAACCCGTGCTTATATAATCATGCGAATATGTGCTCGCTATCGCTTGAAAATCGAAAAGGTTGATCGTGTCAAGGTTATGCATATGTTAATGGTAAAGAATCATTGACAATGGTCATGTCGAGCCCTGAACTTCTTAGCATGTTCATCCAAGTTCAGAGCTCGTCGAGGTTAACTATATCAAGTTTTAAACTCATCGAGTTTAAATACTAGCAAGCCTAAATCGATAATGATTTGATAAATCATGGTTGAAGTCCATAATCCAATCCAAGCCTTTGTTCATATTGATCAAAATGATTACAATCGAATACAACTTTCTCTAATTCGATTTAGGGTTTTGAACGAGTAAGAAGAGAGAATCCATGAATTCTGCTCCTAAATGAAGACCTCTGGGTCCCTATTTATAAACTTTGGCGGGTGGTGAGCCTCGGCATCCACAAATCTCGGCGTCTTCATCATCGTTGAGTTTTGATGATGACAATTTTATCGGCCACAGTATTGATGGCATTATCATACTACAATGCTTATATTGTTGTTCCTCGATATTGGGCTTATGTTATTATTGCTCGACACCATCCTTCTTTGGTAATCCCTAAAGCTAATGAAACGCGGCTTTGATGATATTGATGAACATCGACAACAAATGGTGTTGGCATTGCTTACATAAGGTTGAAGCTAAGTCACCTCTTAATCCTTGGCGATGCTCATGACCCTTGGTTAACATTGATGTGATCTTAATAAGTGGTGACATGGAGATGAAAATTCTTAGTTTGTCGATAAGGCTAGTTGCAATGTCGCCGACCAGAGATAGCCTGTTTTAAGGAGACTCAACATCATTCAGTAGAGATGACAATTAATATGAGAGGCATTGATTAAGCTCGACATCACATAGAAGAATGTTGTCGTAGTTGAGAAGAGACATTCAGATCTTTAATGTTGATGAGGACTTTGACGTTGATATTATCTTCAACGTACCTTAACATATGGAGTTTTAAACCATGACTTGAACCTTTCACCTCACCATCTATTCCTTGGCTCATATCCTTGGAAAATTATTAGGTAATAGAGAAGGTGAATATGAAGAAGAAACGGGCCTGGCTAAAGCAATATTAGCGAGCTTCCGATGCCAACATTTCGACGGTTTTTGACGGCTATTTTATATATTAATTTATATTTTCCCTGTATTTAAAATATAATAAGTTCAATTTAGTTTGTTATAAAAAATTTGATTCGCTGTAAATATTTTAATTTTCTTTACTAAAACCCTCTTTTGTTTCAAAATATTAAAAATGCTATTTTTAAACGTTACATAATACTTTTTAATGATTTGATTATTAATTGTGAATTTTAAATGTATTTAACATAATAAATTAAAATAAAAGATTGGGTTAAAAAAAATGGTATCGACATTCAAACTTAAACCACAAATGGTTTTACAACAGGTGTCGACATGATTAAGTTTACTGTATAAAAACATAGTAGAAAAAATACTCAATCAAAACATTTCACCTGGCCAATGTAAAAATAGAGTTAAATATTATATGCACACTTTTCAAACCCGATTGGATAGCTTATATTAGTTCTCAATAAATATGATCAATATTAATGATAACCCCTCCTACTTGTCTTTTCAAATCTTTTAATCAGTCCTATATAATCATTTTTTCCATTACCTATATATTATACACGCATAGACACATAGACACACACATGGACAGTTAATCAAATAATATCGCTTTCAATACGTTGGAAGGTCAGAGCTTATTTGAATGCACACAATTGGTTGATCTAGTTCTTAATGTTCCACCACTTCAGTGTGGGTACATTGTTTTCTATATTACATTTTTAATGATTCAATATTTTCTTACTTCTTCGTCGAACATTTTATTTTATATGAATTTATAACGTTCAATACATTAAGAAATTTATAATTAGTTACATGATTGTTAAAAAATATATTTAAATTCATAAAACAGTTATGCATCATAAATTTTACCGAAGTTTTTTAATGAACGGACTGAAAGTTGCATAAATTGATCATTCGAGTTCCGTGTTTAAAGTTAAATATCGAATTACACAACAATGTGTTATCGAAAATACTAATTTAATTAACCAAAAACTGTCACATAATTGAAGAATTGAATAAAAATATCTTTTTCGTGTTTAGAAATTTAATTAATATTTTTTTTAAAAATTTAAATTTCTATAATTATTATGATAATATGATAAATTAAATTAATTAAAATAATCAGCCATCGAAAACATCTTGCCGAGGCCATTGAAAAAGTCTGTTGCTTTTTAAGCTGTTTCTAGTAGTGAGAGTTTGGAAGGCATGACAAGATCCCATGCCAACTTTGACGGCCAAATCAATATTCAAAACTTTCCAGCTCCACGGTTGATTTATCAGGGGATACTACTTTACTGAAATGATAAGAAATTTTGTTAATTTCAACTATCGACCAACAAATCAATAAAATTGTATAAAAGTAGATCCATAACAAATAGAATATAAACATTCATGATCCACAACGACCGTTGAAATCCACTTTGTAATAATAAAAATTACAGCTTATAATAATGGGGTTAGCCTCCATAATATGAAAATTACCCTCCACTTTAGAGAAATTGAAGAAAATCAAGGATTTTTCACATTTAAACTTAGTAAACCCCACCAACTTTCAAATGCGCTTAAGGTGATAGGCGAAGACCATGTACAATAGACTTTGGTCCAACAAAATCCTGATTAAGTCATCTCTTTAATAACTGACACTCACCTTAATAAAAATTGAAGGGGGCATAAATGCGTCACTAGTAAATTTTGGATTCAAGTGGGTTGACTTGTATGGGCTAACACTACTTAGCTTATTATTAAATGAGCAGGACCACCCGATGCGACTTTTCTTATTCAGGCTTCTTACACCATCTCTAGTACTATTGGTTAAAGGGGAAGTTGAAATTATTCCCTTTCGGCTTTTCCACACTCCAATACTATCAATTTGAGTATGACAAAAGGTAGAAATTAGAGTAATTCCAACGTTTCCTAATGTAAAGCACTAAAGAAGATTTAGAAAGCTTTTGAGGCACCATATAGTTTTTCAAAAATTGTTTAGTGTCATTTAAAATTCAAAAATGATTTAATATGCTAATCGGATTTGTAAACTTCGTTTTGTGCCTGAATGTTTTAAGGAACCCATTTACCATCTGAATCATTTTCCAAAAGTTGTATGGTATTCAATAATTTTCTAAAATAATGTAGCAGTAGATATTTATTTTAAAATTAAACCCACAGATGCAACTAAAAGAGGTAGAAATCTTCAAATTTCCAATTACCTTCCTCCATCTTTTGCTTTCTCCTTATATGGAGATGATCTTACCTCGCTACACTTGAGTATTATATTTCTTACTATTGGAAATACTATATTGCTAACAAATGGCATAACTCCAATTGTTAGGTATGACTCACACTAAGGTTGCATGGATTAGATAGATAAGTCTCACATTGATAAAAATATGGCATACTATGGTGTATATATATGAGATGGTCACACGTAACATTGGAAAAATAGTTTATTATAATCAAATGTTCCGAAGACCAAGTATATGCTTGTTGAAAAGTGACATGCGAAAGTTTAACTGAGTCATCGGCACATTAGAAACTTCATTAGGTGACTTCTCATCATATAGAATGAAGTGCACGTATATAGAAGATGTGTTGTAGTATCGAAACATAACTGGAATCAGAGCCGATGATTCGAGGGACCATGGAGATGATACGAGAGTGAGCAAAGCATGACTATTTAAGGCTTTAACAGAGAATAACTCGTTAAGGTGGAGACATGGTTAGGAAATTTGACCCAATATATGATAGGGGCTCATGGATACATAGCCTTACTCCATTACATCGAGGACTTGAGATCTCCAAGTAGACTTGAATGGAAGTACTTGTATTAAGGTGAAGATTAGATAAAATGAATAAATGCGAAAAGAAGTGGAAGTAGTCTATCTCATCTGCAAAGCTTCTTTAGTATGCTTCAAAGAAGGTTTGATGCCAATGTGGGGATTGTTAGGTGTGGTACGCATTGGCAGCACATAACATTGGAAACTACTTTGTTCCAGTCAAGTGTTGCCAAGACCAAGTTCTCACTTATTGGAAGTCAATGTGTGGAAGTTCCATCTAATAGAGTTAGGGGTACGCCATAGGGGCAATTATGTAATTTGTTAATATATTAGACTCTGTGACAAATCTTATTCAAAATATAATGATTTTTTCTATTATGTACATGTTATATAGTGATATAAATAATTAAGTAACTAATTTAAAGTATATGATTGAATATTTTTTAATGATATGTTATGTGATAATAATTAAAAAATGTTGTAATCAAGAATTTTTTTATCACATTGAAAATAACGTAATGTTATAAATATTCCTAGTCAGGAAGTCTCGAGAAAGGGTATCGATTCATCATTGAGAGTAGAGTACGTAACGCTCTCCCAACGTTGGTTTGTGTATTTCTCGTGGCTGTTAGGGGCAACAAGGGGTTACATACTAATAATCATTTGATAACTATGAAATAACTCATTAAGGGTTCTTTATTGGTTAAATTAACTAAGGTTAAACAGATAATCTTGAATTGACAATGTTACACAACTCACTTGACTTGAGAATCTATGGGAGTTCAAGTGGATACTTTTGATTATAATTAAATCGTGGCATGGAATCAATCGAACGATTGTGTGTAAAGGCCCTCTATTTCGAACCATTCGCATCCGCACATGTCAGACTTAAATTGCTTAAAATGTCAGATTGTTAATTTACATTTGGTAAAACTCAACATATACGGTAAACAAATCAATCACAGAATCACAGACACAGAGTATTACAACAATAAGCAGCGGAATAGATAAATAGTAATTCATGAAGCTGCTATATAAACATTAGAGTTTGAAATAAAATACAACATAAAATTCAAATACATAGAAATCTTAATATATAGTCAAATGACCAAATCTGAATATAACACCGGAGTCAACCGAATAACTGAAAACTGAATAGATATAGATGGATCTCCAAGCGAAGCTCCAAACTCCAAAGATAAGTCTCAAATGTTGTGACACTCAGTCTGACCCGAGCATAAAGAAAAATACAAAATACTCGAGTCAAGATTAACATTCTTATATCAGTAAATTCAACTCAAATGACATGTCAACTGAAATACAAATAACTTAAAAGATGTTTGGGATTTCCATCTTCTAAGCATTCGTTGAACTATCTACTATGTAGTAATATACGCTATTATGATATGTCTATAGTAAAGTAAAGTATTAGAATAGCGTTAAGGCATTACCCATATCCCCCTTAACACATTTTATATAATGCCGTAGTCTATACAGATACTTTAAACTCCACTCGCAAGTGGGCTATCAGGGAGCACTCCATAGGTACGACACAAAACAAACTCGTAGAAGGCGTGAAAGGGCATGTGATAAGGCATGCTAGGCATTGCCAAGGTAGATATACCATTTGCGGATCCGGACTGGTGGTAACACATAGCAGCTACTACCGCCCACCTCGAAACACACTTCCAAATCAAAGGTGCATCCAATCAAATCACAAAGTAATAGAATGGTATCGAAGAAGTGTGCCCGATCGGAGGAATGACCTCACTTGGCCTGGCATGGCTCCTGTTTTAGCCACATCAAGCTGACTCACGGGAGTCAGGGCTACGTAAATACCTCATATTGAATCACCACCAAACCATCCTACTTCATTCTGGAATCTCCACCACATACACAGCTGTTAAAGTGGTTTTCGCTGTTGGCAGAAAGTATGACAATATCCGACACCGGTCTCTTTAACAACCAAACGCTTATTTCACACCATGGTCATTACATTTCAAATTGTTCATACTTCATATCAAAATCATATCAATTCGATATCATTATTCACTTTAAATAATATTCTTTTCTAGAATCTAACACTTTCTAATTTTATAATACTCTCGAAATCATAATACTTTTGAAATCATAACACTTTGAAATCATAGCACTTTGAAATTATAGCACTTCCGTAATCATAACAGTTTCTACCTAAACAGTTTAGATGTTGAAATAGTATATATATATTAAAATAGTTATAAATTAAAATAGTTTGTATATACTAAAAATACTTTATATAATAAAATAGTCCTCCAATTTCATGAATCGATTCAAATTCTCACTAAACTATTTAAATTATATCGATTCAAATCCCGGTTGAACTATCACTTCAATTCCAATAAGATTCACATTTTTTTACATATTCAAGCATTTACAATATAAGTTTCATTTAGATTCCAACATTTTAACTTTAATTTTATTCAAATTGGAAAATATTCACTTAATCATTTTAATAACAATTAAATAAAATTTCAGTTTATAACTTTGAATCAATATTGTCTCGGTTTTTATTAAAGTTGAGAATATTCATTTAACCACTTTTTATCAAATTAAGTTATCAATCATATCTTTCAAAATCTCAAAAAATCAATAAGTTTAAATCAATTCTTATTTAAATTCAATTATTAACCAGTTTAAATTCCAAGTCAACATTAATTTATCTTCCCAACCTCTATTATTAAAGTTATAAAAATCTATTTTTTAAAATATTAATATAAATTTAAATAAATACTTAAACATGTTATAAACCAATTAAATTAATTTTTTATTAAATTAAATCTTATTATTAAATGTATTTTGTACTAAATCTTATTTTATATATTTTTAAAATAATAAAATTATTAGAAAAATCTTAAAAATTTTATTTTCGAAACTAACTTATAAATTTAGAATTTCCAAAACATATAATTTTAAAAATCTAATATAAAGTAAATTCTTTATAATGTAATTTAAAACTAAATATTTAATAAATCCATATATTTCATTTCAAACTTTGGAAATCATTTTTATAATATAGATCAACGGTGTCCGTATATAATTTTCTATCCATGGTCAAGAGATACAGATATTTATCATTTCAATCTGCAAATTAAATACTTACGTATATGAATCATTTCAACCCACAATCCCAAAATTTTAAATTAAATGAAAATCGCTTGGGTTTATCATTTCAACCCATAACGATTTTCCTCTAATCTATAATATCGTTCGGGTATGTGTCATTTCAACCATAGGGAATTCTAATCTAACAGGGAACTTATAAAGTGAGAGAAAATATGATAAAAATATAACATATCAACAACAGGTATATATCATCAGAACAAATTAAATAAAATATACATAATGATTTATGGTGTCATATATCATAGGTGAACAATTGCAAATAATAGCATACCATACTTAATAATTAAATAACTTGCAGTTCAATTTTAACAACGTATTTCAATTTGTCGTCTCAAGTGAAATCAAATTTACTAAATATAAGAATGTTAATCGCGAGTGATTTCTCACCTCGAGGCTAGAGAAAGACAAGAACAAGATGAAAATGGGCACGAATAAAAACAGGTCTGTTGTATATATATAAAGTTATATACCGGTTTGTAGATATATTTACCTGATTTTTAGTGTCTCATATACATTACCTATATGTATTTATATGATTTTTAATCTCTGAGTTGAAGCATCGAAAATGGAAAAATACTCAATAGATTCGACTTCTGAGTTATACAGAGTTAGTATCATGGTTAACTTCTATCAACTCAAAGTCAAAATATCAAGCCAGACTAGTATGATTAATAATAAATATTAATGAACCAAGAACTTTCTCTTTGGACTTATAATGTTGAATGTGGACGATATAGGAATCTTAACCAAAACTAAATTCTATAAGTACTAATGTGATACAGTACCGTTGAAGAGAATTACGGTGAAAAATCGTTGCTATCGGGTACCGCTTAAGGAGACTTGAAAATGAATTTTACAAAAAGGTCTATAAGTGATGAATTCAACTAAATTGTCACACCACTAGCTAAGGTGACATGTGAATGTTAATATTTGAATTATTAAATATTAGTTGCTAACTGAATTTACACCTCTGAGTTGCACAATCACACTTGTGATTTCTCCGAAAAAACACCCGATTTAATTAATTTATTAAATGTTATGGAATTGTTAAATTAATTAATATTTGTGAAATATTTAATATAATTAATTTATTTGATGTTTTGAATGTTGTTAGCAATTATTTATATGTATGTATAAAAGTTACATTTGCATATATTGATATTCAATATTGGTACACCATGGGGTATGAAACAATTAATTACATAAAGGTTTTATTATGTTGGAAAATTTGCCTATAATGGATGCTTGCTAGCTTAAAATCAATTATTTAGTTAAATTAAAACCAAGGTAGTTCATCCATCTCTTACAAGGATTGGATGTGGATCTTAGTGATTTAATGAGAAAGCATAAGTCAAGGCATGACTTTTGGCTAGATTTGAGAGATGTCTTCTATTTTAGATGTTCTATAAAATATAATATGATTATCATATTGTTTGTATATAGTATTGCCACATTTGATTTGAAATTGTTTATGTAATTTGAATCATTTATTGAATGAGATAAATCAAAATAGATATTTGTATGCGATTAAAACAATGTTTTATTTTTTTCAAACCTATATTTGTGGGCTAGGGGTTAAGGTTGGCCCACCTCAGTCTCACCCCTTTTTTATGCTACGGTCTTACAAAAGCACTTTTCAATCCTGGGTTTATACTCATTTAAAGGATTAGTGCATGCCTTCACAAATAAAATGCCACTAAAGTGTCGTCCTCAAGGATCGAACCCTCTCCCTTTGTTGGGGAGCTAGGTGACCTTTCCACCTGTACTAGAGTTGTGGACATTAAAACAATGTTTTAATCATAGATCTATTTTTAAACTCTAAATTAAATTTTAATTTCATAGATCGGAAATTTTCTATGTACGTATTATTTCCATTTATGTTGAAATAGAAACACTGTAGACATGTTGTCACTTCGCCTTAAATTACATGCAATTTGAATATTTTGTTGAATAACTTATTTTGTTCTTAATCTGATAAATTGCAAAAAAAAAAATTACATATGATAAAAACAATGTTTTGATGATGAATCTAAGCTTTAAAATTGATAAAATAATATCCTAAATTTGTTACCCAATTTATTGTCTCAAATGCCCTTATTTAAGTATTTTAAAGGATTGTTAATGTATAATTTAATTTGTTGTGTTCCATTTTTAATTTTTTTAAATGTATTTCATTTGGGTTAAAATTTTAATTTATATGTAAATATGCATTTCTGTCGGTTAGTTCAAGTATGCATAAGTTTACAAATGCACCGAATTTAATTAAAATGTTTTGGTTTAATCTTTATACACATATATTTATATATGTGTTTACATACAAACATTTAATATTTGTATCTCAAATTGTCAAAGCATGGCTCAAACCATTTTTTATTATCAAACAATTTAAAAGCGAAGTAATAGTTATACATATAAATTATTGTTTGCTATTTATATTATTCTATCATAATACCTCCTTCATGTTAATTAAATGTTGTATCGATTAAATTTGATAAAGAAGGAAAGCATGATCAATCAATGATGCCACCTTTCATCTCCTTCCCTATAAGATCCTTATGTGACTACATCTAGATTATTTTATTTATTCTTATATACTGTTGCCAATTGATCATACTTGCTTATGTTTAGCAATTCTGATACATAATTAAAAATAAATATATTTGATATATTTAAACCTTTTCACATCTCACGCTTAATTAGTTAAGAATTAAATTAATGAAACTAAGATATAATTAAAATATGATTTTATTAAAATAATATCAGATTTGATCTAATAAATCTTTTACACTTCGTAGGTAGGTTCAAAGATCCAAAAATAGTATTTTATTTTAAATTTACCTATTTCACCTGCTTTCGACTAGCACGGTTCAAACATTGGTATTAGATACAGACTAAATTAGTCAGGTTAGGACTAACTAATTAAACTTACAAATTTAGTAGTATGTCTGAAAAAGAAGTGTCTTGGCTTAGGTTTGGGTAATCAAGGCCCGTAGGTAAAGTGAGCCCAAAGGTTGCCCATAATAGAAAAGACACAATTTGAATTGGATTGGACAAGGTTTCAAAATTGTTATGAAAATTAAAATAAAATTTCAAATTTAAAAGTTAAATTTAAAACAAGAAATACATTATAAATGTTATAATGTGACTTTCGAAGTATTTTGAAACAAAAATAAGATTTTAAATTTAATAATCAAATTTAAAATAATAATTACATCACAAATGTTTGAATATGGTTTTCAAAATTAGTTTCGAAAACTCTATATATTATGAATGTTATAATATAATTTTCAAAAGTTCTTTGAAAATATAATAAACATATTTCAAAAATTTTAAACTATTAATAAGATTATTAAATTAAATTAATTAATAGTTAATTAATTAAAGTGCTTGCACGTATAACATATATAATTATATATGTCACATGATCTTGAATTGTTTAAGATGATGTAAGTATATGTACATTATTATATATGTTAATACTTATGAAGTCATTAATGGGGATACTTCTTCCCACTTTCTATTCTCACGCTCCTAACCCTCTCGCTCCTTTTCTCTCCTTTACGTTCCTCCTCCCATCTGCTGCTTCGACCATCTCTTGTCCTATTGCTCATTTTGCTTATCTCAAATGAAACCTGGGTTCTTCAAATCGTCTAATGATTCCGCACCCTCAATTAACAGATCGGGGAAAATTTGCCTAAAACCTCCATTTCTTAACGATATGCGATTTCCCATCTATTTCTTATTCATGCAAATCCAGTTCTAATTCAAAATTTCTAGAGCCGCAAAAAGCTTCATTGTATAATTTTAAAATTCCTTCCAAGCTAATGGATATAATCGCTGCCTGCAACCCTATGGTTTTTGCTTCTACGACACCTGTTTGTGGAGTTGTCGCTTATGCCAGGCCCTATTTGGTGAATGATGTCACTTTGAATGCTTCTGTTAATTTTTCGACCTATATTCCTAAAACTGGTTCGCATGCTAATGGTATGCCACCTCAATGCCTTACGAAACGGTTGCTGAAGCTTCTCCATATCGAAATATCTCTTCTGCTAAAAATGGTTCTCAGTCGACATCTTGGGAAGAGCTGCTCTCATCAAAACCCCACAACACGGGGAGGTATGTTTCTAAATGTTTTGACATTATTGGGAATTATGATGAATTGCTTGTTCATATACAAACCATTGTTGATGTGAGCTTTTCTTTTTGGAAAGGTACGCTAGTAGGCTTCTTTTTAGATGAGGGTCATAGTTACTCTAAAGTAAAAAAATTCTTTAAAAACAAGCGGAAGATACATGGATCTTTGAAAGTAGGATTTGATAAAGACTTGTTCATTTTTTATTCAAACATCAAAGAAAGGAGAATGGTTTTAAAGGCGGATCTATGTGTCATGGATGGAAAATTGTTTATTATCACCAAATGGAGTCTTTCAGTCGATCTTGCTAGAGAAAATGTTTTGTCCGTCCTAGGTTGGGCAAAGTTCACTAATATCCCGACGTCTCTTTAGTTTTTAGTGGGGCTTAATTTGTTGGCATGTCAAATTGACAAGCTTATATGTTTGATGAGAACATTGAATGTCGCGATCATTTGGAGTATGCCAGGGCTCTTATTGCGATGGCCCCAATTAGATAATTATCTTCCCACCTATAAGTTGCTCTCTGTGGGGATAGGGTTGGCCGCATTGACATTGATTATTAGCGGTCTCCCCCAGTATACACTATTTGTCACTCCTTTGGTCATACCGACTCTATGTAGATATTGTCCTTCTGACGGTGAGGTCAAATCTATTCCTGCTAAATCTTCTATTTAGAAACCTTACCCTCGTTAGTGGGAAAATAAGAGCAATACTATTGCGGATATTGCATCTCCTGCTGTGGTTTCCCCTATTCCCCCTGACCTTAAAGCTCTCTTGAACTACAATCTTTTAGTTCCACTACCACTTCTCTTGAAATCATCAACGATCACTATGTCACAAAGTGAATCAGATAATAATGATCACACAACATAAGGTAGATTTTCTGTTATCCCAGTATTTACCACCATTTCACACAATATATGAAAAAAATCCGATGTTTGACATATCCCTGAAATATCAATGTTCATGCTTGTCATTCAGACAACATTTTATTTGTTTTCTGATTGAAGTTATAAAAAAATAGTTTTGGCTCCATTTATATTTTGGTTCCTCCCTCAACTATTTTGTGGCCACCGGTTCTTTTAATTATTTCCCTCTCCTTTTTCGCTCATTCCATTTTTCCCTCTTCGATGTCAAATAAACGATTAAACCCCTCATCCCATTTTCTTCTCCCTCTACTCTCTCAATCTCAAAACCAAACCAAATCTTCTCGAATTAGGGTTTTAATCGAAAGAACCCTAATCTCGCCTTGTCGATCGATTTGCTACCTTCAATCAAAAGAACCCTAATTGCATTATTAATCGATCTTCTAGAAGTAAGGTTTCAACTAGTCAAGTTCTTTTGACTAGAATGGTATGTTTTTTTAATTTGGATTTTGATTTCTGCCTTTTTAAACTCAAAAAATTATTGTCGATCATGATAATGGATATTTATAGGAATTT
This sequence comes from Allium cepa, assembly GCA_030765085.1. Lineage (NCBI taxonomy): Eukaryota > Viridiplantae > Streptophyta > Magnoliopsida > Asparagales > Amaryllidaceae > Allium > Allium cepa. Next base: position 932,013,994 of record CM060932.1, read on the forward strand.
GACTTGTTCATCATTCGATTCCTAATACTTAACTCTGATTGATTTCCCCAACTCTGGTCTTGAATTCGGTTTTATATATTGGTTGATTTCCTTGACTTGGAGTATTAGTTGACATTTTGTAGTTTGTTTAGCGAAGAGAATCATACAAATGTTGCCTTGTTTTGGGAAGTTAAATTTTACTGGTTTTGTTTGTGCGTGATTTTGTTTCCAACTGTTTTTGTTTGATTTTTCCGATAATTTCTAAAATGTACGGTCTGCCTAATTCAATGTGTATACTTATATGTATGTATGTATGTATGTATGTGTGAATGCTTGCTAAACCAGTGCATACATGTATATAAATACTTCCATGTATATACATAATTGGTCGCACTTTAATGGCTCGAATCTTATAGGTGCGCTTTGATCTCGAACTTGAACTGTTTGGACTTGAACTGCTTGGACTTATTGTTATGTGATAATGGTACATATTGATTTTGCACTATAATTTCTTGTTACGATATCTTAGTTTATCCACGCTCATGTGTTTGTTTGTATATATCGACATATCAGTACATATATATGTGTATATATGTATGTATGTGTGCATGTTCTTATATCTGCATATATATGTGTTAACTGCCTTTTGTACATGAGTTTGTTCTGGTTCATATCAAGTAATATGAGACTTCCATGTTTATACACACATACTTATATATAGGTATGTGTGAATGTTGCTTTTGCACTGTGATTTCTGTCATGCTATCTTGATTCATTCATGCTCATGTGCAACGATCCGTATTTTTGATAATTAAAAATATTCAGTTAAATAAGACTTTGGAATATAATATTGTGAGAAATTAAAAATTATGAATTATTAATAGAAAAAATATATTATAATGTAATATAATAATATTGATTGACAATCATTTTAAAGTAATTCGATCAATTGTATGTTTAGTAAGGATTAAAATCAATGTCATATTTAATGTTGAAATTATACGTTATTTAATTGAAATTGGTCTTGATATAGAATATGAAATCAATTATTTTGTACGTAAATTTATTAACCTTTTTTGTAAACAATAAATTTATAAATGCATTTAAATTACCTAAATGTAAATACCGTTTTATTTCTCATCCTATTATTTAATCCGTTTGAAATTAGTTTGGAAATTAATGAAATTTAATGTAATTAAATATTGGAATTAATATTAGAAAATGTTAGCTATTGAGTGATGAGTGTAATAAAATGTAAACTAATGTTTAATATTTTATATAAGGGAATTGTTGATTTAATAATAAGAATGTAAGTCAAAACAAAAGAATTTGTTGAAATTAAAATTATAATGAACTAAGGTTTTTTACAAGTTGTAATTAAACGTTGAAATTAATTCATTATTTGAATATTGGATTTAATATGGAAAATTGTATTTTAAAAGATTACTAATTCCTGGTTAATCAAGGATGATGATAGAAAACTTTTAATTTTGAATTTAGAAGTGATTAAATTGATTTTTTAAATAGATTGTTTTAATTAATGTGTAAAATTAGTCCATTTGTAAACTATCTCACATTTTGATGAAACTAGTTTCATCGGATTCATAAGAGTGGACTATTATAGGATTTCAAGTTTCGTAGCGATCAGACTTATCGTTTGATCGTGCGAGCTCGAAATGTGTAGAAATAAATTATAGGAATTTAATTAAAATAATTTGATTTTAAAATATAACTTCTATATACAATTGAATTAGAGTTTGAAATTAATTTCATTGAGTCTAAAAATATTAAAAACCTATATTTCTATATATGGGATGATCTATTTTTGTTTCGGGGATGAAACGTGCTTTTCTGGTATTGGTTATCGCTTCGACCCATTTGATCTGTTTCATCCATTGTTATCCATCTCTGCTTATACATATGTTTTTATAAACCCTAGCAGCCTCCATTCTATATTTTGTACGTATAATTCGGTTCTAATACGTTCCTTCTCAATGGCGAATATGCCAAACCCTAGTGACTGATTTAAAAACAAACTTCAAAAATTCAGACAGCTCAAACCCAATCATATAATATATCATCATAAAGCTCTCGATGAATGGAGTCGGCGTATGTAATTTGTTTTTGCAAATGAAGCTTGGTTTGACTAGAAATTGACATTCTCGGCCCTTCATTTTAGGGTTTGGATTCAATGGCGGATCGTCGATTATAAGACGATCGGAGGGCACTAAAGCGTAGAGGCGGCCAAGAGGAGTTGATCTATGGTCTCCAATCATGTCGAGGAGGCTCGAGTTCGCTGAATCTAGTGAACATGGTGGCGGCGATGTTTTTCACGTGGTGAAGCCTTGAGCTCGTGCGCGACCATGGTTGGGTGCGCATGGACTAGGGCAAGGCGTTGGTGATGATCGATCTTTGCGCGACGGCATGTGGGAGGCTACGATGGTGAAAATATATGGCGGCTATGGTAGGTTTCGTGAATGAAGAGATCTATAGGGTTTTACAAGGCGAGGAGAATTACAATTTTTTCCCTCCAGCTTATTTTGATATAATTTTGAAAATTTAATGTTTCAACTTGAATAACTTTTGCACTAACTTTGATTAATGCACGATTTCTTCCGCTAGGTTCGTATTGAAATTTTAAACAACATGAAACTAGTTTGGTTGAATTTGGACCAGTTGAAATTTTGGGCTATTATTGGATTTTAAATCGGCTATAAATCAAAGGTGATGATTTAATCCACTCACGCAATACTAAACCTTCTTGTTAGTTGAATTAAAGTTACGAAGCGATAAGAATTTTATTGGTTGTTGTTTGATTGTTGCAATTGACATTTAAGTTCATTTGAAAATATCGAATAAAATTGACATTAATTTAATATTGAATTTAATTTTTATTTAAACACCGACAATTGGTAATTAGCAACTGCTGTGTTAAGTTAGTTGGTTTGGATGTTGATTGGAATTGTATACCTATTGATTGATGTTGGATGTATGATTGTTTATTTAATTTGGATATATCCCTGTTATTATCCTATTTATTCTTTTACATCCTACAAATTTTCATTTTAATCATTTCAAATAAACTAATAAATAAGTTGAAATGATATATACCAATGTCGTTTAATTTTGGATTGAAATGATATAGTTCCGGCCATGTAATTAAAATTTGAACAAATGATCACTTGGCCATAGGGTAGAAACTTATATACGAACACCGAATTTGGTTAAATTAAATGGTTCCAAAATCTTCAACTTAAATTGGTTTAAATGATACTGTTTTAAAGAAAATTAAAAAAATTGGATTTATGTGAATTATTTTTTTTCTAATTCTAGATTTGAAATTGTGAAATTGAAATCGTTTAAATGAAATTATTTAGGGATTTAATTTGAAATCTTAAAGTAGATACTGGAATATTATTTGAAATTATTGGAAGTGACTAATTGGGAAGATTTATATTTAATGTAAAACTTTGAATTTCCTTTATTTGAAATGGTTTTAATTCGTATTTCATAATTTGGACATGAAATGGATTTGAACAAAAATTGTTTAAAAATGAGAAATAATTTGAAACTTTAGCCGTTTGAATAGACTGTTTGAATTGAAACTAATCTAAAGTTTGAAATCGTTTTAAAGTGAGGCTGATGTAAATCAAAATTTGAATATGAAGTTAATTTGAAATTGGATGTTGAAAAGTTGAATTTGTTGTAATTTGAAATGGGAACATGAGTTCAAATTGTTTTGGAAAGGAAGAAATAGTTTTAATATAAACTATTCTCAAATATAACTATTTTAATAACCAAATTATTTTTATAAGTGAATTATTTTAGTTACCTAACCATTTTCAATACTATAACTATTTTATATTCAAAAGTATTTCCAATCTTTGTATTATTTAAAATATTCCAAACTATTTCCAATATTAAACTATTATCCAAACTAATTTCAATATTCAAACCATTTTCATTATTGTAAACCATTTTAAATATTCAAACTGTTTCAAAGTGGGAATTATTTAGATTTATCATTGATTTAAATACGATTATTTTGAAGGTATAACCTATTTGAATTCGAAATGATTTCTGAACAAAATCTGATATTTTGATATGAAGTATGACTTGTTATTGAAATTTATAAGAACCGATCGGTGTGTAAAATGGACGATTGGTCGTTAAAGCGACCGGGGTCGGATGAATGACGTACTCCCTGTCAATCTACCGAAACCACTTTAAAAACCATGTACGTGGTGGATGTTATCGAGAATGTCGAGGTTGAATTACCAACATTTGCTAGATTTTAAGAAAGAGAACGATGATGGATGATCCAGATGCTTGTGTTAATTTGAAATGACCAAACAGGAGCCTGTGTGTGGCCAAGGGGTTAGCTGCCTATAAGGGCCGCATCCTTTCATATTATATTGACTTTTGACTTGACCGGTGCACATTGATTTAATTTTAGGGGTGGTGGACTCGGTGGGCGATCGTTGGTATGATGCGTTACCACCAGCCAGAAAGGGTAAACAACTAGAATCCTACCTTGAGCATTCCCTCATGTGCCTTGTTATACTTTTATCCTTATATGCGTCCACTACGATTTTGTTTTAGTGTTGTCTTATCACAACACCTCCTTGACTACCAATGTTACTGGTGGTGTCACAGGGCAAACTGTAGGACAATGCTTAAAAATGGGTTAAGGTAGATTAATGTAAAGCCTTAAAACTATTTTAATATTTTACATTACCAACAGACACTACATATATAGCGTGTTTTACTACATATAGATAGTTTAATGGATCCTTAGAAGATGGAAAATCCTGTAACATCTCTTAATTTATTGCACTCACGTTGTACACTTGATAAGAGATGGAGAATCCCGTAAACATCTCTGAAGCTATTACACTTATATTTACTTGATGTTGATTTAACTTACATAAGAAGTTTTAGTCTAACTCGAGTGTTTTGTATTTTCATTACGCTTGGTCACCCTGAGCATTTCAGTATTTGAAGACATTATTTCTCGAGAATGAAGATGGAGTTTGGTATATTATATTATGAATATTATTTGCTCCATCATTTTAGCATGTTTTTTGATTGTATTATGATTATATTGTAAAATTTGTGTAATCAAATGTATATAGAAAAACAGCTTCATGAACTGTTTATTTGATTATTATATTTTATCGTTTCGCTGTGAGATTCTATGTTTTTCTTTCCTTCTTTTATGTTATTTTCTTATTTACCCCACTGATAATCTACCCTTTTTAATGGTTTGAGTTAGACATGTATGGTTTATTGTTGATTTAATCCATCGGAAAAGTAGGTTTCCATAGTTGATATAAGAGCTTTGGTTTAGAGATACCTTAGCCTATTTGGGATTTAACTCATTAGAGATAAAGTCATTAATATCCTAGAATGAGTTTGAATGTGTGTGTGTGTGTATGAGAGTGTACTTGTTAGTACTATGAAAATGTTTTGTATTGTGTTAATTTGTTCTTTTGAGCATTTATGAATTATGGTTGGTACACAGGACGCTATGGAATCAATATGGATTTCTAAACACTTAAACGGGGTGAACCGACATAATACTGTTTTTAAAAATAGGTAAATGAAATAATTTTATTTATAATAAATTTTAATGATATAGTAATTTTTGGTGTGTTGTTTGTTAGGGAATGATAATATTTGATTGTTATCATTTATTGTTGATTAGTCAAGGTCCTTAAAACTATTGAATATTGTATTTATACGAAAACGGAATTTTATAATTATGCTATAAATTATGATTCACAGATAAAGTGAATTTAAATGGAAATATGAGAACTTAAATTCTAGTGTTTCGAAATTGGATTCAAAGATATTGAAAAATTTTAATACTAGTATTATTTGGAAGTATTTTCGAATGGAAGTATTTTCAATGGGATTTGAAAGAAATATTTTAAAATAATTTTTAAAAGGGAAGTAAGTTCTGTACACCTCTCTTCTGTCATAGGAAAATAATTCACCGATGACGGCTGCTTCATCGACATTCATTATCGAGTCACAAAGTGAAGGAGACCATTTAGTAGCTTTGTTATGCATTTGGTTCTATAAACAGATTTTGATTTAAAATTTCCAAATATGATTTGATATATAATGAGTATATATATTATTTCAAAATGATTTGAAATGAACCCGGTATTTGAATCCTTAAGTCCTTGTTAATTAACGATTTGCAGTTGTAGAAATAAAGTGAAATTTTAATAGTTAGGAACTTCTAAAATGAGAAATAAGAAATTGAAGCTGAGTGTTTAAATGAAATATAAGAAGTTAAATTTTAATGGTTATAAATTATTGAATAGTTTTGCTAACTAAAATGAATAAGATAAATTGTATAACGTTCAATTACAATGTAAAAACATATATAAAACTTACCAGAAATGTTAATAAAGTTGAAATGTTAAATATAAATATGTAATAGAATATTATACAAGTGAAGCTTAAGTAACAAAAATGATTCATAAATATATTTAATATGAAATGATACTATATATGAAGGAATAAAAGTGAATCAAAGAATAAATAAACTTATGTATGAAATGAGTCATCAGTGATTATTAATATTAAATGGAAATCAAAGTTACATAATAATAAATGTGAATTAAACTGCAAGAAACTTATGTAATACTTTAAGGATTTATTCACCGATGAATTTAAATATCGAATGGGAGATAATTTATGTAAGTATAAAATGTAAATTAATAAATGATAATCTTGTATGAATGGATGAGAATTGAAAATAAATGGAAAGTAAATGATGTGTTAAAGAAACCAATATAACACATTTAAATAATATTAATTTTCTTGTTGCTTTAGCTTATGGAAAGTATGAGAAATGTTACTTCAAATAGTGTGAGGTTGTATGAATGATCTATTAAGCAATTATCTAAGGCTGTTGAGCATAAGGTACACTTAGAAGTTTATTTATCACCCGTGTACGATGAAAAGTTTATGAACCTAGACAAACCAAGTTTGGTTGATATGGATGTGTGATGGATTCTTTTGCTGCATATTATAGTTGTGTTGCTTTTGTTTGCATATGATTATTATATATTGTGCGATTGCTTGTGTTATTGGTTAAAATAACTAATATATTACTCTTATGCATAATTTTTACTCTTTTGGATTCTGTAAGTAAGATACTGGTTTATGAAAGAAATAGCAGTTGCTTTTGGTTTTATAAATAAAGGTTTGTTTGCCCAAGAAATAGGTACGTTTTTGGACTAAGGTTTTTGTAATGGTATTTTCTCGTTTTCCCATGGTTTGGGATGCATTATTATTGAAGTATGATGCGTGTGTGTATTCTAACTATTTTCATTATTCAAAATCATTTTAAATATTCAAATTGTTTCAAAAGTGGGAATTATTTTGATTTAAATCATTGATTTAAATACGAATATTTTGAAGGTATAACCTATTTGAATTCGAAATGATTTTTGAAGCAAATCTGATATTTTGATATGAAGTATGACTTGTTCTTGCAATTTAAAACAACCCACCAGTGTGTAAAATGGACGATTGGCGGTTAAAGAGATTGAGGCCTAATGAATGAAATACTCTCTGTCATTCTACCGAAACCACTTTAACAACCGTGTACACGGTGGATGTTATCCAAAATATAGAGGTTGAATTATCGATGTTTACTAGATTTGAAGAAAGAGAAGATGATGGATGACCCGATACTTGTGTCAATTTGAAATGACTAAAACATAAGCCTATGTCTAGCTAAGGGGTTAGCTACCTTTAGGGGCCTCACCCATTCGTATTATATTGACTTTTGACTTGATCGACGCACATTGATTTGATTTTGGGGTTTGTGGACTCGGTGGGTGTTCATGGCTACGATGTGTTACCACAACCCAGAAAGGGTAGACTGGTAAAATCCTGCCTTAAGCATTCCCTCACATGCCTTGTCATACTTTTATCCTTATACGCGATCACCATGATTTTGTTTTAGTGTTGCCTTATCACGACACCTCCCTGACTACTGACGTTGCTGGTAGCATCATAAGGCAAACTGTAGGATAATGCTTTAAAATGTGTTAAGGGGGACTAATGCAAAGCCTTAACTCTATTTTAATAGTTTACATTACTGATTGACACTACATATACAGCATATTTTACTCATATAGATAGTTTAACAGATCCTTAGGAGATAGAAAATCATGTACATCTCTTAAGTTATTGCACTCATGTTGTACACTTGATAAGAGAAGGAAAATCCCGTAAACATCTCTAAAGAGATTAAACTCATATTAAATTGTTGTTGATTTAACTTACATAAGAAATTTTAGTTCTAACTCGAGTGTTTTGTCTTTTCATTACGTTTGGGTCAGCCTGAGCATTCAAGTATTTGAAGACAATATTTCTAGAGAACGAAGATGGAGTTTGGTATATTATATTATTAGTATTATACCACTGCATCATTTTTGACATGTTTGTTGATTGTACTCTAATTTTGTTGTAAAATTTTTGTAATCAAATGCGTATTGTAAAACAGCTTCGTGAATTGTTTATTTGATTATTATATTTTTGTCGTTCCGCCATGAGATTCTGTGTTTTGCATTCCTTCTTTTCTGTTATTTTCTTATTTACCCCATTGACAATCTACCCTTTTGAAAGGTTTACGTTAGAAATGTATGGTTTATTTTCTATTTAAATCGTCGAAAAAGGTGGGTCTTCATAGTTGATATCAGAGCTTTGGCTTAGAGATACCTTAGCCTGTTTGGGGTTAAACTCATTAGAGATAAGGTTATGAATACTCTGGAATGAGTTTGAATGTATATATATACAAGAGAGCATACTTGTTAGTGCTATGAAAATGTTTTGTATTGTGTTAATTTATTCCCTTGAGTATTTATTAATTCTGGTTGGCACACAGGACGTTATGGCATCGATAGGGATTTCTAAACACTTGAACAGGGTGAATCGACATAATACTATTTTTAAAAATAGGTAAATGAAATAGTTTTACCTAATATTATATTTTGTATATAAAGGAATAAATTTTAATGATATAGTTATTTTTGGTGTGTTGTTTGTTAGGGAATGATAATATTTGATTATTGTCATTTATTATTGATTAATCAAGGTCCATAAAACTACTGACTATTGTAGGTATAAGAAATGAAATTTGAGAACTTAATTTCTAGTGTTTCAAAATTGGTTTCAAAGATTTCAAAAAAATAATATTGGCATTATTTGGAAGTGTTTTCGGATAGAAGTATTTTCAATAGGATTTGAAAGAAATGTTTTAAAACAGTTTTGAAAGGGAAGTAAGTTCTATACTCCCTCTTATGGCGCTGGAAAATACTTTCGATGGTGATGGCTGCATCATCGACATTCATTTTCGAGTCCCAAAATGGGAGAGGCCGCATATTGCTTTGCTAAGCATTTGGTTCGAAAAGCAGATTTTGATTTGAAATTTCTAAATATGATTTGATATTTATAAAAGATATGAGTATGCATATTATTTCAAATGATTTGAAATGAACCCGGTATTTGAATTCTTAAGTCTTATTAATTAATGATTTCAGTTGTAGAAATTAAGTGAAATTTTAATAGTTGGCGCAGTTGGTTGATGGTCCGGACAGCGTGATCGAAGGTCACGAGTTCGAGCCCCAAAACTGACAACCCTGTAATAAGTACCCGAAGTATGTGTTTGGCAGGCACATACTTCCCTAGAGTTTACAAGCGAAGCTTGGTTCTCTAGGTAATTCAAAAAGAAATATGAGAAGTTAAATTTTAATAGTTATAAATTATTGAACATTTTTGCTAACTAAAATGAATAAGATAAATTTGTATAACACTCAGTTTCATTCTAAAAACATATATAAAACTTACGAAAAATGTCAAAAAAGTTGAAATGTTAAATATAAGTATGTAACAGAATATTATACAAGTGAAAGCTTAAGTAACAAAAATGATTCATAAATATATTAAATATTAAATGATACTATATGATGGAATAAAAGTAAATCAAAGAATAAAGAAACCTAAGTATGAAATGATTCATTAGTAATATTAATATTAAATGGAAATCAAAGTTACATAATAATAAATGTGAACTAAACTGCAACAAACTTATGTAATACTTTAAAGATTTATTCGTTGATGAATTTAAATATTGAATGGGAAACAATTTGTGTAAAAAAATGAATGTAAATTAATAAAAGATAATCTTATATGAATGAACGAGAGTTGAAAAAAAACGGAAACTAAACGATGTGTTAAAGAAACAAATAGAACAAATTTAAATGATATTTAATTTCCTTGTTGTTTTGGCTTATGCGAAATTTGAGAAATGATACTTCAAATTGCATGAGGTTCTATGAATAATCTATTAGCAATTATCAAAGGTTCTTGAGTGTAAGTACACTTGGTAGTTTATTATTACCTAGGTACGATGAAAAGTTTCTAGACCTAGACAGACCATTAGTTTGGTTGATATGGATGTGTTGTGGAATCTTTTTTTACATATAATAATTGTATTGCTTTTGTTTGTTTAGGATTATTATATATTGTGCGACTGCCTGTGTTATTGGTTAAAACAACTAATATGTTACTCTTTTGCATAATTTTAACTCTTTTATATTATGTAAGTAAGTTTATGAAAGCAATAACAGTTTCTTTTGGTCTCATAGATAGAGCTTTGTTTACCCGACAAATAGTTATGTTTTAGGATTACAGTTTTTGTAATGGTATTTTATCGTTTTCTCATGGTTTGGGATGCATTATCATTGAAATATGATATATATATATATAATGTAATTATTAATATTGTTATTTTTTCGGACCTAACCGCGTAAAGGAGATGCTGTCGAAATTTTTCGTGAATTTAGGACTTAGAAATTTTTGGTGAAAGTGAAATCATTTTTAAACATTTATTAAACTTGAGTATGAAAGTTAAATTGTTTATAAATTGACTATTTTAAATAAACTATATCAAATTTCTTGGTTCTTTTTTGTTCCTTTTCAGGTATGAAAAGTTTTGAGTGAGGGATATTGTAACGACCCATATTTTTAATAATTAAAAATATTTAATTAAATAAGAATTTAGAATTAATATTGTTAGAAATTAAAATTTATTAATTATTACTGGAAATAATTTATTATAATATAATATAATAATATTCATTGAATGTAATTGACGACCGTTTTGGTGTAATTTCAATCAATTGTAAATCTTGGATTTAATGGTGAAATTATATGTTAATTAATGGAAATTGGTTTTGACATAGAATATGAAATCAATTGTTTTGTACGCAAATATACAAACCTTTATTTGTAAACAATAAATTTGTAAATGCGTTTGAGTTACTTAAATGTAAATATTGTTTTATTTCTCATCATATTATTTAATCCTTTTGAAATTAATTTGGGAATCAATAAAATTTAATAAAATTAAATATTGCAGATAACATGAGAAAACATTAACTATTGAGTGATGAGTGTAATAAAATGTAAACTAATGTTAAATATTTTATATATGAGAATTGTCTATTTAGTAATAAGAATGTAAATGAAAGTTAAAGAATTTGTGGAAATTTAAATTATAAGAACTAGGGTTTATTACAAGTCGTAATCAAACATTGAAATTAACTTATTATTTAAATATTGAACTTAGTGTGAAAAATTGTATTTTAAAAGATTATTAATTTCTGTTTAATCAAGGATGATGATTGAAAACTTTTAATTTAGAATTTAAAAGCGATTTAATTGATTTTTAAAATAAATTGTTTTAATTAACGTGTAAAATTAGTCCTTTTGGGCACTATCTCTGTTTTGACGAAACCAGTTTCATTGGTTCCGTAATAGTGAACTATTAAAGGATTTCAAGTTTTGTAGCAATCCGATTAATAGTTTGATCGTGCGAACTCGAAATGCGCAGAAATAAATTAAAGGTATTTAATTTAAATAATTTGATTTTAAAATCTAAATTCTATATGCAATAGAATTAGGGTTTCAAATTAGTTTCATTGAGTTTAAAAATATAGAAGACCAATATTTTGATATATGGGATGACCTCTTTTCGTTTCGGGAACAAAACGAGATTTTTGGGCCTTGATTATCGCTTCGGCCCATTTAATTTCCATCCATTCTTATCTATCTCTACATATATACATGTTTTTATAAACCCTAACAATTTCTATTCTATTTTTTGTATATACAATTCATTCTAATCTATTCCTTCTCAATGGTGGATATCCCAAACCCTAATTACTGATTTCAAATCAAACTCCAAAAAGTCAAACTGCTCAAACCCTATAATATAATATATCACTGCGAACCTCTTAACGAATGAAGTTAGTGTCTCATCATTTTTTCAATCTAAGCTTGATTTGGCCAGACATTGGAGAAACATTTTTGGCTGTTCATTCTAGGGTTTGGATTCAACTATGCATCGTCGATTATACGACGATTGGAGGGCACCATGACATAGAGGCGGCCAAGAGGAGTTGATCTGTAGTCTCCGATCAGGTCCCGAAGGCTTGAATTCTCCAGATTTGGTGAACATAGGTGACGGTGGCGGTTTCTATGTGGTGGCGCCTTGGGCTTGCACGCGACCATAGTCGGGTGCGTCGAGACTGGAGCAAGGCGTTGGTGATGATCGATCTTGGCGTGACGGCCTGTAGGAGGCGGCGGGGGTGAAAATAGATGGCGGCAGTGGTGGGTTTTGCAAACAACGCGATATATAGGCTTTTGCAAGGTGAGTAGAATTACGAATTTACCCCTCTAGCTTTTTTTAGTTTAATTTTAAGATTTTAATGTTCTAACTTGAATTACTTTTGCATACAAACTCTGATTGATGCGCATTTCTTCCATTGGGTTTGTATCGAAATTCCAAAGAATATGAAATTAGTTTGGTTGAATTTGGAGACTATTAAAATTTTAGGCTATTATTGGATTTTAAATCTACTATAAATCAGAGGTGAGTGATTTAACTCACTCGCGCAATAATAAACCTTCTTATTGAAGTGATAAGAATTTTATTGGTTATTGTTTGACAGTTTAAATTAATATTTGAGTTAATTTGAATTTTATATTGAATAAAATTGACATTAAATCAATATTGAATTTAATCCCTATTTAAACACAACAATTGGTAATCAGTAATTGTTGTGACTTGTTGGTTGGTTTGGATGTTGATTGGTATTGTATACCTATTAATTGATGTTGGATGTATGATTGTTTATTTAATTTGGATATATCCTTGTTATTATCCTATTTATTATTTGACATCCTATAAATTTTCATTTTTATTATTTCGAATAAACTAAGAAATAGGTTGAAATGATATATACCAATGTCGTTTAATTTTGGATTGAAATGATATAGTTCCTGCCATGTAATTAAAATTTAAACAAATGATCACTTGGCTATAAGGCTGAAACTTATATACGAACACCGGATTTGGTTAAATTAAATGGTTTCAAAATCTTGAACTTAAATTGGTTTAAATGTTATTGTCTTAAAGAAAATAATTTTTTTTAATTTATATGAATTAGATTATTTTGTAATTCTAGATTTGAAATGTTGAAATTGAAACCGTTTAAATGAAATTGTTTAAGGATTTAATTTGGAATCTTAAAATGGATAATGGAATATGATTTGAAATTATTAGAAGTGAATAATCATGATGATTTATTTTTAATGTAAAATTTAGAATTTACTTTATTCAAAATGGTTTTAAATTGGTATTTTTAAATTTGGTCATGAAATGGATTTAAACAAAAATTGTTTAAAAATGAGAAACTGAATTGAGACTTTCAGCCATTTGAATAGAACTGTTTAAACCAAATTTGATGTAATGTTTGAAATTGTTTTGAAGTGAGGTTGATGTAAATCAGAATTTGAATATGAAGTTGACTTGAAATTGGAAGTTGAGAAGTTGATTTTTTTTTTTTTGTGCTTTGGAATGGGAACATGAGTTCAAATTGTTTTGAAAAGGAAGTAATAATTTTAATATAAATTATTTTAATATATAACTATTTTAATAACCAAATTATTTTTATAAATAAACTATTTTATTTACCTAACCATTTTTAATACTAAAACTATATTATATTCAAAAGTATTTCTAATCTTTAAATTATTTCAGTTATTCCAAACTACTCCCAATATTAAAACTATTATCCAAACTATGTTCAATATTCAAACTATTTTCATTATTCAAAACGATTTTAAATATTCAAACCGTTTCAAAAGTGGGAATTATTTAGATTTAAATCATTGATTTAAATTAGAATGTTTTGAAGGTGTAAATTCGAAATAATTGCTGAAGCAAATCTGATATTTTGATATGAAGTATGACTTGTTCTTGAAATTTAAAAGAATCGGTCGGTGTGTAAAATGGATGGTTGGTTCTTAAAGAGACCAGGGCTGTGAATGACATACTCTCTGTCATTCTATCGGAGCCACTTCAACAACGGTATATGCGGTGGGTGTTATCCAGAATGTAGAGATTGAATTGGCGATGTTTGCTAGATTTGAAGAAAGAGAACGATGATGGATGACTCTGACAATTGTGTTAATTTGAAATGACTAAAATAGGAGCCTATGTATGACTAAGGGGTTAGCTACCTTTAAGGGACATACCCCTTCAGATTATATTGATTTTTGACTTGATCGGTGCATATTGATTTGATTTTGGGGGTGGTGGACTCAGTGGGCGGTCGTGGCTACGATGCCTTACCACCAGCCAGAAAGGGTAAATGGTAGAAACCTACCTTGGGTATTACCTCACATGCCTTATCATACTTTTATCCTTATACGCGACCACTACGATTTTTTTTTAGTGTTATCTTATCAAGGTGCCTCCCAGAGTACTGATGTTACTGGCGGTGTCATAAGGCATACTGTAGGACAATGCTTAAAAAGGGGTTAAGGGAGATTAATGTAAAGTCTTAAAGCTATTTTACTACTTTACGTTACTGATAGACACTGCATATATAGCGTATTTTACTACATATAGATAGTTTAATGGATCCTTAGGAGATGGAAAATCTTGTAACATCTCTTAAGTTATTACGTCACGTTGTACACTTCATAGGAGATGGAAAATCCCGTAAACATATATGAAGCGATTACACTCACATTTACCTGTTGTCGATTTAACTTACATATGAACTTTTAGTTCTGACTCAAGTGTTTTGTCTTTTCATTACGCTCGGGTCAACCTGAGCATTTCAATATTTGAAGACGTTATTTCTAGAGGACGAAGATGGAGTTTGGTATATTGTATTATTAGTATTATTCCGCTACATCATTTTGGTATGTTTGTTGATTATACTCTGATTATGTTGAAAAATTTATGTAATCAAATGTATATTGTTAAACAGCTTCATGAACTGTTTATTTGATTATTATATTTTGTCGTTCCGCTATGAGATTATGCATCTTGCATTCCTTCTTTTCTGTTATTTTCTTATTTACCTAATTGATAATCTACCCTTCTGAATGGTTTGAGTTAGACATATGCGGTTTATTGTCAATTTGAACCGTCTAAAAAGGTAGGTCGTCACATCATGTGTATGTTTGTTTATAGGTGTATCTTCATATTATTCGTGAACTTCCATGTACATACATACATATGTATCTATATATGTGTGAATATTCTTATATCCGCATATATATGTGTGAACTGCCTTTTGTACATGAGCCTGATCTGGTTCAATTACAAATCTTGTTCCAATTCAATTCTTGTATATACTTTTATGTACTCGTATGTGCTTGTACATACTTGTATATGCTTATATATACTTGTATGTTCATATGTACACTCGATTTGCCTTGAGCTTGAACCATTTTGAGGTTTGGCTTTACTTGTATTCAGTTTTGAACTATTTTGAGTTTCTATACCATTTTGAGTTGAACTTGTTTTCAGTACATAAATGATGTGTGCACTGAGTTAGTTTCTTGAAGCATATGCTATTGAGTTACAACTTTGTGTATCTCTTCTTGATATAATGTGTATCTGCCTGAATCTGATTTCCATCTTATTGCCATGTTCAGTTTGAATCATAATTCATGCTTGTTATTGCATTAGCATTGACCTGATCCATTTGCAAATGCAATTTTATTCATGTATGAATTCATATTCTAGTTTGAATCTGATTTCCATTTTGTTTCATTTTGGTTTACTAATCTGAGCTTATTCACTTGTATTCGCTACACCATATTCTAGTCTTCATTTCTGTTGAACTGTCCCTTTGGTGATGTTCGCTACACCATATTCCGGTCTTCACTTGTGTTCGCTGCACCATATATACATGCATACATATGTATGTATATATGTGTGACTGTGTAATGCTGAATGCCTTATGTACACTGCTTGGTATGACCATGTGCAAACTTGTCCATGAGATTTGATTGAGGCTCGGCCTTGTGATATCCACAGTGATACACTGTGCATATCATAAGTTGTCTGTGCATGTACATATTTGTCTCTGTCTAAAACATAAAAAACAAACCCATAAACTGAGGCAATATTAATATTCAAATTCACTTTTATTTTGAATTTAGGTTCGTTTCTTTTTCCATTTTACTGCGTTGTTTATTTGGCAGATGTAACATCCCGCTCTTTTCGTACGCTTCAAATCGACATACATGTCGATTCAAACCAAACGGAAGGGCGGATTGTTATGGGGTAAATAAGAAAAACAGAGAAGAAGAAAAAAAAACAGAATCTCACAGCGGAAGGATAAAATATAGTAATCAATATACAGTTCAAAAACTAATTACAAACATTCGAGTTTTCTTTATACAATAAATATCAGAGTTCGCATACCAATAAATATCAATGCAGCAGAATACAGTGTGTAGTGGAACCATATAGTATATAATAATAATAATGAAATCTTCATCTTCTTCCTCCAGAAATAAAATCTTCAAATCCTGAAACGCTCGGACTGATCCGAGCGAATTGAAATGAAAAAACACTCGAGTCAGAACTAAAAGATCTTATGTAAGTTAAATCAACAGAAATAAATATGAGTGCAGTAACTCAGGAGATGCTCGGGATTTACATCTCTTAAGGATCCGTTAAACTATTTACTATGTAGTACATTTAGCTATTATAATAATGTCTAATTGTAAAATAAACTTACTTTTTTCTTAGCATTAAAGGGTTACCCATATAGCCCTTAACACGTAATAGTCCCAGTAGTCCATCCAGTATCAGCGCATCTCCAGATCGGGAGACTACCCTAGATACTCCATGGGCTACGGGAAAAAACCAAACTCGTACAAGGCGCGATAGGGTAGGTGACACGGCACAACTAGGCAATGCCAGGGTAAATATACCAATTACGCATCCAGGCTGGTGGTAACGCGTAGCCGCAGCTACCGCCCACCTCGAGCCACACCCCCAAAAAGATAAATCAAAGTGGCCACCGAATCAATACAAAAGTCAAAGTATAAAATCGAATGGATGTGTCCAATCAAAGGTGCTACCTCAATTGGCCCGAGAATCGCTCATGCTTTTGCCACCTTATGCCAACTCAAGGGAGTTGGGTCCACATATTTACCTCAAAGGAAACACCGCCACCATCCTACTTCATTCTGGAATCTCCACCGCGTACATGGTTGTTAAAGTGGTTTTCGAAGTTGGTAGAGAGTATGACAACTTCCGATCCCGGTCTCTTCAACAACCAAACGTAATTATAACACCGCGGTCTTTTAAAATAGTTTATACTTTAAGACCAGAATAAAATATTCATTTCCAAAAACCATATAAATACGATATCATTTCCGTTTAAACCCAAGTCAATATGATATCATTATATTACAAAATATATCCTTTCTAAAACCATAAAATTTCAAAGCTATTATATTTCTAAATCAACGCTTGAAATATAGCCTTTTAAAACATAAAACTTTGATTTCCTAACTTCAAAATATAACCACGCCACTTAAATGGTTTCAATATAAATTACTTTATAAAATAAAATAGATTCTTCACCTTCACAAATCAATTCCCAATATAGAATTAAATCCCCAATTAAACCATTTAAATTTCCATGTATTTCAAAGTTTAAATATTCCACCATTTCAAAACTAAATTTTTAATTCATATATATATATATATATGCCAAATTTACTTGACTCTTATTTAGTTTTGAAATACTTACTAAATAAATCCAGTATCCTTTATATAAAACTTTCAAATTCAAAAATTGAATATCCCTCAATTTATTTAGACTAGATTTATTCACTTAAATCTTCGTAAACCCGAATTTAGTTATAACACCATATTATTTTTAAATCTAAATTTCAATAAAACCTTAATTTAAATAAAATCTCAAATCAATTACCAAACTAACTTCTCACTTTGATTTATAGAATCAATATAAACTCTATATTAGGATATGATTTAAGTAAATACCTATCCGTATATATTTTTAATAAAATCAACTTTAAACTTACTTCATATTTTAAACAATTTTATACATAGCTTAAAACCAAGAATTTAACTATGTATAAAATAACCTTTATCAAATATCCAAAATCTATATCTCATAAAACCATATATATATATATATATATATTTCTTTACAAAACCATAGAAAAATCATTTCAAAATATTTTATATATTGACCACCGTGCCTGTATAAAATTCACTATCCTATGGTCAAGTGATATGGATATTTATCATTTAAATCCATAATTTAAAAATAAAATTTACGGTTTTATATTGAAACGACCCAACTTTCTCACCATAGAAAATCGCATCATTTTTAAGAAAGAAAGGGATAGAAAAGAGAAAAGACAGAGAAGAAGAAGAACAACATCAGATTCTAAACAGCGGAACGAATAAATTATATTAATCACATAATACAATTACATAGTATCATATATATCAGAGATACACAGCTAAAACAACACATACTAGACAATTATAAACACCTGTCTAGTTATACAACTCAATACAACTCAAAGACAACAACTCAGAGAACACACAACGGAATACTATATAGCTATACGCAGAAGCCTCCTGCTCCATTGCTCCTCCAGAATACGTCAAACCAACCTGAATCCCCTGGCTACTCGTAAAAATTTGAGTACCCAAGAGTTAAGAAAAACATAATAAACTCCGGGTCAGACATGGGTCTGGTGTGAGTAAACGGTTAAAGTTGCTTAACTTTAAAAACCTTTTGAAAGAAAAGTAATCACGTAAGACTTCCCACACATAAACATGGAAAAGTTTTTACCTTACGCTAACCAAAACATTTGATAGGAAATTCAGTGATATTATAATAGGTCTAGGGTTTTCAAATAAATATGAAATAGCCGAAATTGTTACATTATTATATTCCAGCTACTAGCCACAAAAGTGGGTAATACAATCAAATCCGATGGCACTTATTGGATTTTGGATTCCATACAATGGCAGGGCTACTGGGGTACCGCCCGTCACAGTACGTGGCCTAGGTCACCGTACCGAGGAGTACGCCCGCTCCCCTACAACACAAGGCCAGAACCATTCCTTACTGAATAGTTCCGAATAAGACAACCTCGACGGATATAGCTATTCAACCGCCCACACAGCCGAAATAAAGGAACCTCTAGACAGTGGTAAATCTCACTCTCAAGTGGGGGCTACCCACGAAGCCTTGCTGCACATCCCCTGTTTTAGCCATTCCCGGTTGATGAGGCTTGAGGCTACGATTACCTTTAGTGAACACATCACTTAGAATGCTCATCGTCCACCTGACGATGTTCTGAAAGCATTCAATCCACACAAGTTCGTTCCGGGTTCGAACGAAACCGAAGGCATTATCTCGTTACACTCATTTTGGAATCACCCTCAGAGTTAACGACAATAACCCTTGCACTCCGAATCTTAATCTTCACTTGAGATTCATGACCTATCGTTAATTTGGATCGATGTGGTTTTCGGATATCCAAATATGGAAACCCGATCCCGGTCTCATCGAAATCCAAAACGTATCTTTTAGGTCTAAGTTGTTTTAAGGTTAAACAATTCAATTTAACTATCTATATACACACAGATAGATAATTCACAAGTCATAATTGATAACCACATTATCAAATAAACAGATGATCCATAACAAAATAGGTAATCCACATCATTATCACAATAGATAATCTATATTGCCATCATAATGCAACCAAGCATTCATACCATACAACACTACTTATCTCATTTCTGAGATTACATCCATTCAAGACAACCAATGTCATCCATTCATACATAAGCAATGATTTACTTAATCACAACATAATTAGTTTATAATGAATTAAATTAACTATCTCTATTTTTAATTAATTTAAAGTGAATTAAATTAATTACTTCATCTCTTAATTAATTTAAAATTAATTAAATTAATTACCTTCATCACAACAAATCTTGCTTACTTATCCATTAATTAAACCAATTAATTAATCATCATCCTAATTAATCAACCTTGATTAATTAACCCTTAATTAAGTAATTAATCCTAAATTATTCTGATTAATCCTATCAATTAATGAACCTTAATTAATTACTCCATTAATTAATTAACTATAAATTAATTAAATTATTTCTTTAATTAATTACATCAATTAATCATGCTTAAATTAATTGTTTTCAATTAATCAACTTTAACAAATATAAACAATAATTAATTATTCTTAATTACTTCTTAATTACTTTTAATTACTTTTATAAATCTTTGATTTATTACACCAAGTAATAAACCCTTAATTACTTTACCAAGTAATTATCCATTTAAAATTACTTCCAAATAAGTAATTTCATTTATCTCAATTACCCCTGTAATTTATTCGTCAATTGCTTATCTTAAGTAATTTCTTTTATCAAAACTTATTAAGTATACATATTAATCATTTATCAAGTGAATCTCTTTAATTAATTAACAAATTAATTAACTTACTTGATCACAAACTCACCATAAATCATAATCGAGTAAGTCATCCCTTAGTTACTCTTTAACCAAATTAATCTTCAATTAACAGCTTTATTAACCTTCAACTATTAATTAATAAACCTTAATTATTAATCAATCATTTAATACAAAGTAATCAATCACTAATTACTTTTATAATTAATTAATTAACCTTAATTAACTAATTAATCATCTCTTAATCATTAATTAATAAAACTTAATTATTAATTAACCAAAAAAAAAAAAAAAAAAAAAAAAAAAAAAAAAAAAAAAAAAAAAAAAAAATTAACAACCTTAATTACAAATTAATTAAAATTATTCAATCCTTAATTATAATTAACTAACCTTTAATAATAGTTAATTAATCCTTAAATAACTTGCCTTATAGATTAATAACCTTTAATTATTAATCAAGAAAACCTAATTATTACTTAATAAAACATTTATTAAGTATTAATTAATTACTATTTTAATTAACCCTTAATTACTTAATTAATAAGTAATTATAATTTAATTAATCATTAGTCATTAATTAAATCATCATAATTATTAGTTAATTAAACTAATAATCATACTTAATTAATTACCTAATTAATCCTTTAAAATAATTAATTAAATTAATTAACTAAACTTAAAATTCTTATCAATTTAATTAATTACAAATCGTTAACACTTAATTATCATTTAAGATAAAACATTATCTTTAATTAACCATAAAAAACTTTAATTAACTTAATCATTAATTAGTTTAAGATATAAAGTAATCATTAATTACTTACCCTTAATTATTAATTAACAATTCCTTAGTTTTCAGTTAATAAATTACTTAAAACTTTAATTGTTAATTATAAATCATTTTTCATTAGCCAATAAAACATTTCCATATAAATTTCCTTTTTATATTTCCAAAATAAGTTGGAAAATAACATTAAGGTTTTTATCATAAAACATTTTAAACCATTCATACAAATTCATTTGTATAAGCAAATCAATTTAAAGAAATGAATTTTTAGCTTAAATTATTTGAAGTTTAAAACTTTATTTATTTTAAATTAAAATCTGGTTAAACATTCCATTTGGGTTCAACCCATGTTTACATGAATCTAAGAACAAAGTTAACCTTTTGAAACAGAGAAGCCTTTAAACTGAAATGCTCTCAACAGAAATGCTTCAGGTTGCCTCTTTAAAAACTTGCATATGCTATAAATTCTGAAATGACTGGAGTTCTTGCATGCATTTGAAAATTGATGCAGACATAGGAAATTGCAGAACTAGATTGATAACTGCATCAAACTTTGAAAACATGATGCAGATTTTTCTTGCACTTGCTTTTGTTTTGAAAACAAACTGCAGGCTTTTAATCACAGAAATGTTTCAGGCTTTGTAAACAGAGAGTGGAGTTTGAGGAGTGTTTCAGATTTTGGATGTTGATTTGAGCATGGATTTCCAGATTTTTGTTTGAGGCAAAACTGAAAAGAATGTTTACAGGTTTCTGTAAACAGAGGTTGATGTTTTTGAGGAGTAGATGCAGGCTTTTGGAAAAAAGTTTTACAGGTAAACAAATTTGGAAATTTTACAAGATATTGATTTGAGTATGGTTTTGAAGATTTCTGGTTTATTTGAATAGAGGAATTTCAGATTTGAAACTGCCATTGATAACTCTTGTTTCTCTTAGGAATGAATATAAATTTTAAAGGAAAAAAAATTGAAAAGAGATGGTGTTTATATAGGCCATTTTCAGTTTTTATTAAATTAAAAGAAAATAAAAAAAACATAGACACTTGTCTTAAATTTACATTAATGTGTTACACTTGTTGACAAAATGATTCTAACTTAACACTTGTCAAATTATATTTATTTTAATTCTAAAAGAAACTTAAAAACTATTTAAATTAATTTCCTAATTTATCTAATATGTTTTCTAAATTTAAAAATGCTTTTCTAATAAAATTCCTAATTAACAAATACATTTATAAATTTACATATGTTTGCCAAATTTATATAAATACAATCTTTAAAAAGAAATGAAACCAAATATAATTTAAATAAAATTATATACAAATTGCAAACTCATTTTAAATGCTATTTCAAAAGCATTATATTTATTCTTATTAAATAAATAAAATTCCAAATTTCTATCAATAAATTTTTATAAAAATAAAAATATAAAACAAACCTTATTTTTAATTAAAAACATTATCTATATATTTTAAATTCAAACTATATTATTTTATTTTAATATGTATGTATATCCCCTTAAATTCAAATTTATATTTAATTCAAAGTCAAATTTAAAAATCCGAATCTAAAATAAATTTAAATAAATAAAATATCAATTTTTAAATAAGCTCATTATTATTTACAAATAATTTATCCTATTTTAAAATCAATTTAAATACACAGATTTAAATACTCTTATCAATTATGAAAACAATAAGTCTATTTAGAATTTATTTACACAAATAAAATAATTATTACTGTTTTAAAACAAATTTATAACCATAATTAAAATATTATATTATTATTACTTGGTTATTTATCTTTGAAAATAACAATTTTATCAGTTTCAAATAATTAAACTTAAGAGATTATCACATTTTAAATACATGGAAATTCCAGGATATTACATTCCTTCCCCCTTAAAAGAATTTCGTCCTCGAAATTTAAAACAAAGATAATCCAAAGTTTTATTTTATTTCAACCAATTCAAACATACATATCAGCCATACGTTATCAGTCAAACAAACAATTTCATCCAAACAGCCAATTTATCCAATTAAATCAAATAAATAACACCAGCTATCCGGACACAACCGGATAAATTTCCTAAAATTATCTTGAGTTTCCCAGGTAGATACACAGGGATACTCGCTCTACTAAATCCAAACTAGCTATACTGCTAAGCTACTTAGTTACTACTCAGCTAGACCTATAATCTGCCCAAGATACCAGGCCACAGACAAGTCTGATCAACAACTAAATCCTTCACTGGACTACTGGTCTCAAAGCCAGTGATGACCAAAACACGTACTCTCTCAGAGACGCGTGAAATATTTTGAATTCCAGTCTTCCAAACTGGCAATTCAACTCTTCAAACCAAGCACTGATCTTTACAAAAACTCAAAAGAATCCAATATGCCTCGAAGCTAACCTCATAATCTCACCAAATCTTATTGCTTCCTTTACCAGAGAAAACCTCATCAACATCGAAGCCTCCAACTTCGAATTCCAAATTCTTTCGTTACTTAACCTTAACACTTTCTGGACGATTCGGGCTGCCTACAGATCCTTCCCGATCAGCTCAACCTTCGCTGATGCTTCTACAAACAAACTGTGTAACAACCCGCATATTTGTCGATTTTATATTTAAATATTTTATTTAAATATTTTATCGTTAGTCGGATTTTAGTCCGAAAAGCTACTTTTTGCATACGGTCGAATTAGGGCTCGGGACCACTCCCATTGAGTTTAAAATGCCGTTTGCGACCTTTTTGAGTATAAGCTTCGATATGTTCGGAGAAAGTTGATTTATGCTACTTTTTTTACTTTGGGTTTGGTTTTTGGGCTCAACCCTATGTTAACTTATGCTCAAATCTGAGCCACTCTTCCCCACTCACCCTCATTCTCTTCTCATTTTAGTTTTTAGAGTGTTAATGGTGGGAGAGAATGGAAATTAAAATTCCAAAACCCTAGTTTATCTTGCAAATCCATCTCCTTGCTCCAAACTCAAGAAGAACCCCTTGGTAAGCATCTCCTTCTTCTTCTCCAACTCTTTCTCCATTCAATTTCAGAAATTTCCTAAACCTAATTTCGGGAATGTTCTTGTTTTTGAGCTTAGATTCAAGCTCATTTGGGTTGTGATTGAAGAAAGGTTGATTCTCCCTTTGCTTTCAAGCTTCTTCTTGTTCGATTTTGTGAAAAGGTGAGACTTTTATCTCACATCTATGACTATAATTATCTTTGGTTGTTGGGTATGAATTCCTAACACTTCTTCATGTGCATTTGCTCTTGATTTGGATTGGTTTTGTGAATATTCCAATTTTTGGGTTTTTAAGTCAAATTTGTGTAAAATCCTTTTATGGATGTTTGATCATGCTTTTGGTGATGCATCGAGGAGCATATAGGGCCGGGTTGCCGATTGGCATAAACCCTTAGAGCCAATGTCCGTCCGGTTGCAATTTGGAAGAGTTTGCTCTTCATTTGAATAAGGTTGAAAAACAGCCTAGGCATGATTCAGTCGACTGAACCTGAAACCCGAGAGTTTCCAGGCATGATTCAGTCGACTGAAAAACTCTGCACAGTCGACTAAAACTGGAAACAGAAAGTTTCCTGAACCTGGAAAATTTCCATGTACAGGGTCAGTCGACTGAAATTCTCTGTTCAGTCGACTGAACCTGCTGTTTGAGTCCAATTTGCCTTTTTGGATTGGAATTCCAATTTAAATCGATTCGTGATAATCCTATTTGTTGTTATCATCTATTATGATTTTGATGACTCTTTTTAGGGATTTTTGAATATCCATTTCGATGGATTCTTTATCGATTTCTTTGGATTTTATTCACGTCTTCGTATGTGAATTTTTGTGATTGATTGTTCTTACAATCTTCTTCGTGATTTGTCACTTTAAAAATATAAAGGTTTTCTATACTAGTAGTAAATATCAAAACTCTCTCCTCAAACGATTTCAATACTATTTTAATACCAAATTCGTTTATAAAACCGTTTTCCAATCTATTAGTATATACAAACCTTTACCTCACTCGTATGAGAAATCTAATTAAACGGCTTAGTAAAACAAGTGGTATGAAACGCTTGCGTTTACTTTGTCGGTTAATTCTTGGACTTGTTCGATTGAACCTCTTGTGACAATTTTCTAGTGGAGATTTACAGTTTGTTCGTAAATATTTAAGTTAAGCAAGTGGTTATGGGACATGAAGCTAAACTCATATATTTACTAGCTTAGTGTAATCGACACTTCTCGTTGATCATGACGATCATCTTTGTGATTTAGACTAGCAATGTGCGATGTCTCTTTGTCTGCGAGGGAGACTAAACCCCGTTTTGTGGAGTTTCGACTCAATTTGTGATGGGGTAGCAACCCATGGTCTTCGGGCCGTATGTGGAGCTTCGGCTCAATTTGTGATGGTTAGCGACCATGGAATTAGCGTTCCGTTTGTGATACACGTGTTGGTGAGCTTTATGCTCCCGTTTGTGATAGGCCTTCCCCCCTTTGTGATTTCTGGATTTCTTGTGTAGATTCCTAGAGTTTGTGTTTCACCAATTTTCGTGATTTCCATTGATAAGTTTTATCAATATTTGTGCATTGGTGAATTTGTGTGTCATTGACTTTTGTGATTTCTGGATTTCTTGTGTAGTCTTCTGGAATTTGTGCGTCTTTGACTTTGGTGATTGACATTGATATTATCGTCAATATTTGTGGTTTGATGAACGAAATAAAGAGTATGACACTTCTTTGATTCTTGTGTAGATTTGGTGACATTGATTAATCTCTTGATGATTATCAACTAAGTATATATATATATATCCCAGCTTGGCATTGTGATTATTACGTGTTTAGTCATATCTCTTATTCTATATCGTTTCATCTGATATTTATAGTTAGACTGATCCGTTTATTATTTTCTTATTAAATAATACTCGGGTCGGACCGAGATGTTACAGGTGCTTCTGCTTGACTTCTCATCCGGGATTAACTCCTTGACTTTTGGGTTAACTACTTAGATTAGTAGTTATTTTGTTGTATACATTTGAGATATAGACTCCTTAATGTATACTTATTCTTTTGTGTAGTTCGTGTAACTATTCTTTTGTGATATTGTGGATCTTTTTAGACCACTACTCTGATGTACACTTCCTAGTGTAATATTCATATCTTATTCCGCCTTTGTGATATGAATTGTCTGTGACTGATTTGTGTTATGTTTATTTCTATATTTGTTTCCGAAGGATTTATATAGCCACCATGTAGTAGCTTTGAGTTTGTGTTGGTATGTCGGATTTCCTCTTGAAATAGAATGCATGTTATATTATCTGACATATCGGTGCTCGCGCAAAGAAATTACACGGATGGTCGCTCCTCAACAGCCTTATTCTCCATGTTAGTCGACAGCATTCACCGTAATGTTCTTGGCTAGCGTGGGTATAGAGGTGGGGCATCACAGCTTGGTATCAAAGCCAAACTTCGGAACAATATGGAATATTATAACAAGGATCATACTCCTAAGTCCATCTTAGGAGTTGTGCTTTAGGATTTTATTCGGGTCTTCGTACCGTTCCATCCTATTTTCCTTATGATTCCTTGTTTATCTATCAAGATTTCTTGATATTCAATTTGGTGAATAACCTTTTTCTTCTTCTTCTTTCTTTCTTAAGGAAGAGAAATGTCTAGACCTGGCCGCCCCAGAGCCGTGCCATCTAGCACTCCGCCCGAGGATGGAGTTTTTATGACTGCTCAACAGCTTCTTGATTTGGTAACAAATGCACAAGCAGCTGGAGCTAACCCGGAACCCACTCACCCAAAGTCGGGATTTGCACGCTTGTGTAGCGATTACACTAATTTGGGTGGGGAATCATTCAAAGATTCCGAAACTGTTATTGAAGTACAGGCTTGGCTAAGGTCATGCGATCGAATCTTTTCTCGCATGAATCTTATCGACTTTCACCGAGTTCAGGTGGCCTCTAGTATGCTCCGAGAAAGAGCATTGGATTGGTACGAGCTTCTTATTTCTGAGATTAATGAAGCAGATCTCACTTGGGAGAGATTCCGAGAACGCTTCGAGTTGAAATTTGTACCGGAAGCAGAGAAAGTGACATTGGCTCGACGATTTATAGACCTTGTTCAAGCTGAGTCCTCCGTGACTGATTACGTTGCCTCCTTCGAGTCGCTTTCCAAATATGGGGTTGAATACATCAACACCCCTCTTAAGAAGAATCAGAGATTCGTTTATGGCTTAAACAAAAGCCTCAAGAAGCCATTACTTTTAAAGTTAGAAGTTTCTTTCGACCAACTCGTTGATATCGCTCTTCGTCTTGAAGAGGCGGATAGAGAGAATGATGTTGAAGTGGTGGGTTCCAAACCAAACTTCAACAACAGAAAGAGGTCAAACAGATTTAAAGGCCCTTATCCCAATAAGAAAGGGAAGCAAGCAACCTCCGTGGCAAAGACTTCTTCCTTTGGTCGTGGGGAATGCTATAATTGTGGTTCGAAGGACCATTATGCGAACAAGTGCCCAAAGTCTCTTTCTTGTCGCTACTGCAAAGTTCCCGGTCATGTTATATCTTCATGCCCCAAGCTTCAGGGCAAGAAGGAGGGAAAGTTAAATGTTGCTCAATCCCCTGGCAACACATCTCGTGGCCAAGGTATTTCTCATTCTATTCTAGATGGAATTATTTTGTTTCGTGATCATCCTATTCGAGTTCTTTTTGATACGGGTGCGTCCCATTCTTTTATATCAAAAGAACTTGTTGATGCTTTTTCTTTGGATGTTTTGTGTTTAATGACTTCTTTGAGAATTGCGAATCCGGTTGGTGGATCCGCAACAATCAGTTTATTGTGTAAGGATGTCGAGATTATTTTGTGTGATTTATCTTTCCGAGCCGATTTGCATGTCATGCGTTATTTAGGCTTTGGAATGATTTTGGGAATGGATTGGCTTAACCGTTATGAAGCTCATATCCTATGTCCTGAGCGGACTATTCATCTTCGACATCCTCAATCTGTTAATCAGGTTTCTGTTATTCTTAAAGATTCCGATTCTGCTTTGGTTGCATCTTTATATTCTTTAAATCCTCGTGATGATGATGATGATGATGAGGGTGATATTATTTCTCTTATTCACGTCGTTTGTGAATTTTCCGACATATTCGAGCCCGTTTTAGGATTACCACCTAAACGAGCAATTGAGTTCAGAATTAATCTTACTCCGGGAGCTCAACCTATCACTCGTCCTCCTTATCGTATGTCCAATAAAGAAAACGAGGAGATGCGTAAACAATTATCTGAATTGGAAATGAAGCAATTTATTCGCTCTAGTTCCTCGCCTTGGGGAGCTTCAGCTATTTTTGTGAAGAAATCCGATGGTACACTTAGGCTTTGCGTTGACTATCGCAAGCTTAATGATCTTACTATCAAAAATAAATATCCTTTACCTCGGATTGATGATCTATTCGATCAACTTAGTGATGCTAGAGTCTTTTCACAATTGGACTTGGCTACCGGTTTTCATCAGCTTCGTATTGCAGAGGATAGCATTCCTTTGACATCGTTCCGCACTCAGTATGGATCTTATGAATGGCTTGTTATGCCATTTGGGTTAACAAATGCCCCGGCTTATTTCGTTGACTTAATGAATCGATTTTTTAAAGACTTTCTCGACCGGTTTGTTCTCATCTTTATCGATGATATTCTTGTTTATTCTAAAATCGAGGAGGAGCATGAAAAACATCTTCGGATTGTGTTGGAAACTATTAGGAGTAATCAATTAAAGGCAAAATTTTCTAAATGCCATTTTTGGCAATCTCGTGTGAAGTTCCTCGGTCACATCATTTCCGAATCTGGAATTTCCGTGGATCCTTCAAAGATTGAAGCGATTCAAGATTGGAAGAGACCGGAGAATGTGACAGAGATTCGTAGTTTTCTTGGATTGGCGGGCTATTACCGTCGTTTTATTAAAGACTTTTCTAAAATTGCCGTGTCTCTCACTAGCTTGACGAAGAAAGGTGTTAAATACATTTGGTCGGACAAATGTGAAGCTTCTTTTCAGAAATTAAAAGAACTTCTTTCTGATGCTCCTATTCTTGTTATTCCCGATGGGAATCAAGATTTCGTTGTTTATACCGATGCTAGTCGCATTGGTTTGGGTGCCGTTCTTATGCAAAAGGACGCGTTATTGCTTATGCTTCTAGGCAATTAAAGCCTGCTGAGACTAGATATGCCACTCATGATTTAGAGCTCGCGGCTATTGTTTTTGCTCTTCGGATTTGGCGTCATTATCTCTTAGGAGAGAAATTTGTTCTTTACACAGATCATAAGTCTTTGAAATATTTATTCTCTCAAAAGGAACTTAATTTGCGTCAACAGCGTTGGCTCGAATTTCTTGCACCATATGATCTTGATATTCTTTATACTCCCGGTAAGGGTAATCTTGTCGCCGATGCTCTTAGCCGTAAACAACAAGCTGTTGTTACTATGATGATATCCGAATGGAACGATCTCGAGATTTTATCCACTTGCGAAATTCGAGACCGTGTTTCCGATTTATGCTCATCGTTTGTTTTATGTAGCCTTGTGGCTCATCCATCTCTTTTAGACCGCATTCTTGAAGCTCAAGGGCTAGATCCCAACTTGGCTCTTCTTGGCCAAAATATTAGGGATAAAATGGATATTGAAGGTTTGAAAGACTTTGATATCGATTCTCGTGGCGGCATTCGGAAATTTGGTAGACTTGTCGTGCCAAATATTGGTGATCTTCGTAAAGATATTTTAGAAGATTCACATCGTTCTAAATTTACCATTCATCCCGGTAGTAGTAAAATGTACGCGGATATGAAGCGACTTTATTATTGGGAGGGAATGAAACTTGACATCGCTAACTTCGTTAAACGTTGCATGACTTGCCAACTCGTTAAGGCCGAACATCAAAGGCCCGGAGGGTTATTGCAACCTTTAGAAATTCCAGTTTGGAAGTGGGATCAAATTTCCATGGATTTTATAGATGGCCTTCCCCGTTCTCGATCGGGTTATGATAGCTTATGGGTAATTGTTGATAGACTTACTAAATCCGCCCATTTTATTCCCGTTCGGTCTAACCGAACTGTTCCTCTTTTGGCCAAGATATTTATCAAAGAAATTGTTAAATTGCATGGTGTTCCTACTTCTATTGTTAGTGATCGTGATCCATTGTTTACTAGTGGATTTTGGAAGAGTCTTCAAAAAGCTTTGGGAACGAAGCTTAATTTTAGCACCGCTTATCATCCCCAGTCCGATGGACAAACCGAGCGTGTGAATCAAACTCTTGAAGATCTTCTTCGTGCTTGTGTTCTTGATTTTGGTGGAGGTTGGGAAGATCATATTTCACTTGTTGAATTTTCCTATAATAATAGCTTCCAATCTAGTATTGGTATGACACCTTTCGAGGCACTCTACGGTAGGCCATGCCGATCTCCTTCTTGTTGGCTTGAGGCCGGTGAGAAGCTGGCTTTAGGTCCAGATTTTATTCGTGATTCCACAGAAAAGATTGATCTTATTCGTCATAGGATGAAAGAAGCCCAAAGTAGACAAAAATCCTATGCCGATAACTGGAGAAGGAAGTTAGAATTTTCTATGGGAGATCTTGTGTTCATTCGTGTTTCACCTATGAAGGGTGTTGTACGTTTCAGTCGATCGGGAAAGTTAGCGCCTCGATATATTGGGCCATTTCCTATCACCGAACGTATTGGTTCCATCGCTTATCGCCTTTTATTACCGGCTCAATTTTCTGCTATGCATGACGTGTTTCACGTTTCTCAACTTCGGAAATGTCTTCGAGATTCCGATTCTATTCTTGAGCCCGGTGTTGTGGAAGAGATTGAAGTTTCGCCTAATTTAACTTATGAGCAACATCCTATTCGTGTCATTGCTTCGGAAGTCAAACGACTTTGAAATAAAGATGTTCCGCTTGTTAAAGTTCAATGGTCTTCAAATCCTAAGGATTGTTCTTGGGAATCTAGAGAGTACATCGAGCGTACACATCCGGACTTACTTTCTTGTGCTCTTTGAGGTGAACTTCTTATTTCAAACTTCTTTTGTGTTGAATATGCTTCTATGGTTGTTATTATATATCTTCTTCTTGTAATATTGCGAGGACGCAATTTCTTTAAGGAGGGGAGTCTGTAACAACCCGCATATTTGTCGATTTTATATTTAAATATTTTATTTAAATATTTTATCGTTAGTCGGATTTTAGTCCGAAAAGCTACTTTTTGCATACGGTCGAATTAGGGCTCGGGACCACTCCCATTGAGTTTAAAATGCCGTTTGCGACCTTTTTGAGTATAAGCTTCGATATGTTTGGAGAAAGTTTATTTCTGCTACTTTTTTTACTTTGGGTTTGGTTTTTGGGCTCAACCCTATGTTAACTTATGCTCAAATCTGAGCCACTCTTCCCCACTCACCCTCATTCTCTTCTCATTTCAGTTTTTAGAGTGTTAATGGTGGGAGAGATTGGAAATTAAAATTCCAAAACCCTAGTTTATCTTGCAAATCCATCTCCTTGCTCCAAACTCAAGAAGTACCCCTTGGTAAGCATCTCCTTCTTCTTCTCCAACTCTTTCTCCATTCAATTTCAGAAATTTCCTAAACCTAATTTCGGGAATGTTCTTGTTTTTGAGCTTAGATTCAAGCTCATTTGGGTTGTGATTGAAGAAAGGTTGATTCTCCATTTGCTTTCAAGCTTCTTCTTGTTCGATTTTGTGAAAAGGTGAGATTTTTATCTCACATCTATGACTATAATTATCTTTGGTTGTTGGGTATGAATTCCTAACACTTCTTCATGTGCATTTGCTCTTGATTTGGATTGGTTTTGTGAATATTCCAATTTTTGGGTTTTTAAGTCAAATTTGTGTAAAATCCTTTTATGGATGTTTGATCATGCTTTTGGTGATGCATCGAGGAGCATATAGGGCCGGGTTGCCGATTGGCATAAACCCTTAGAGCCAATGTCCGTCCGGTTGCAATTTGGAAGAGTTTGCTCTTCATTTGAATAAGGTTGAAAAACAGCCCAGGCATGATTCAGTCGACTGAACCTGAAACCCGAGAGTTTCCAGGCATGATTCAGTCGACTGAAAAACTCTGCACAGTCGACTAAAACTGGAAACAGAAAGTTTCCTGAACCTGGAAAATTTCCATGTACAGGGTCAGTCGACTGAAATTCTCTGTTCAGTCGACTGAACCTGCTGTTTGAGTCCAATTTGCCTTTTTGGATTGGAATTCCAATTTAAATCGATTCGTGATAATCCTATTTGTTGTTATCATCTATTATGATTTTGATGACTCTTTTTAGGGATTTTTGAATATCCATTTCGATGGATTCTTTATCGATTTCTTTGGATTTTATTCACGTCTTCGTATGTGAATTTTTGTGATTGATTGTTCTTACAATCTTCTTCGTGATTTGTCACTTTAAAAATATAAAGGTTTTCTATACTAGTAGTAAATATCAAAACTCTCTCCTCAAACGATTTCAATACTATTTTAATACCAAATTCGTTTATAAAACCGTTTTCCAATCTATTAGTATATACAAACCTTTACCTCACTCGTATGAGAAATCTAATTAAACGGCTTAGTAAAACAAGTGGTATGAAACGCTTGCGTTTACTTTGTCGGTTAATTCTTGGACTTGTTCGATTGAACCTCTTGTGACAATTTTCTAGTGGAGATTTACAGTTTGTTCGTAAATATTTAAGTTAAGCAAGTGGTTATGGGACATGAAGCTAAACTCATATATTTACTAGCTTAGTGTAATCGACACTTCTCGTTGATCATGACGATCATCTTTGTGATTTAGACTAGCAATGTGCGATGTCTCTTTGTCTGCGAGGGAGACTAAACCCCGTTTTGTGGAGTTTCGACTCAATTTGTGATGGGGTAGCAACCCATGGTCTTCGGGTCGTATGTGGAGCTTCGGCTCAATTTGTGATGGTTAGCGACCATGGAATTAGCGTTCCGTTTGTGATACACGTGTTGGTGAGCTTTATGCTCCCGTTTGTGATAGGCCTTCCCCCCTTTGTGATTTCTGGATTTCTTGTGTAGATTCCTAGAGTTTGTGTTTCACCAATTTTCATGATTTCCATTGATAAGTTTTATCAATATTTGTGCATTGGTGAATTTGTGTGTCATTGACTTTTGTGATTTCTGGATTTCTTGTGTAGTCTTCTGGAATTTGTGCGTCTTTGACTTTGGTGATTGACATTGATATTATCGTCAATATTTGTGGTTTGATGAACGAAATAAAGAGTATGACACTTCTTTGATTCTTGTGTAGATTTGGTGACATTGATTAATCTCTTGATGATTATCAACTAAGTATATATATATATATATATATATATATATATCCCAGCTTGGCATTGTGATTATTACGTGTTTAGTCATATCTCTTATTCTATATCGTTTCATCTGATATTTATAGTTAGACTGATCCGTTTATTATTTTCTTATTAAATAATACTCGGGTCAGACCGAGATGTTACAGGTGCTTCTGCTTGACTTCTCATCTGGGATTAACTCCTTGACTTTTGGGTTAACTACTTAGATTAGTACTTATTTTGTTGTATACGTTTGAGATATAGACTCCTTAATGTATACTTATTCTTTTGTGTAGTTCGTGTAACTATTCTTTTGTGATATTGTGGATCTTTTTAGACCACTACTCTGATGTACACTTCCTAGTGTAATATTCATATCTTATTCCGCCTTTGTGATATGAATTGTCTGTGACTGATTTGTGTTATGTTTATTTCTATATTTGTTTCCGAAGGATTTATATAGCCACCGTGTAGTAGCTTTGAGTTTGTGTTGGTATGTCGGATTTCCTCTTGAAATAGAATGCATGTTATATTATCTGACATATCGGTGCTCGCGCAAAGAAATTACACGGATGGTCGCTCCTCAACAGCCTTATTCTCCATGTTAGTCGACAGCATTCACCGTAATGTTCTTGGCTAGCGTGGGTATAGAGGTGGGGCGTCACAAACTGGATCAAAACAACTCAACAAACTGATCCTCACAAGATCAATCCAAAATCAAAACCAAACTTTACCATCAACAGTAGAAAACAACTTCTCCTATCTTGAAAAGACAGAACAGAATCACTCGCCAACTTGCCTCAGATCCTGAAATTTTTAGTAGAAACTCTCTAATCCAAAATACTTCAACTTCCAGTTGCTTTTACTCAAGAACAACAGCCACCTTGCTTCCGCTGCACAACTTTGATCTGGAGCAGATGAAAATGCCGTCGAATGAACACAGGCACAGATCTAAACATCACATCTCGGAAATAAGGTTCAACAGAAATTCCAATAAATACAAAACTGCTTCACCACACAATC
Source organism: Allium cepa (assembly GCA_030765085.1). Taxonomy (NCBI): domain Eukaryota; kingdom Viridiplantae; phylum Streptophyta; class Magnoliopsida; order Asparagales; family Amaryllidaceae; genus Allium; species Allium cepa. The sequence goes on from CM060932.1 coordinate 932,049,027, forward strand.
AACCTAGGAGACAGCCTTCTACCCAGATGAACCACCGGTATCACTCCTGACATCAAGTTGATTCAGAACTCAGTCTCCAATGCGGCAAATCTCTAACTTTCCTAAAGATATATCCGGAAAATCATCGACAATTCCATAACTTCTACATCTTCTAGAAATGCCACAAATCCAAGCAGAAGGCTATCTAAGATAATCACCAAACCATCGCAAGTCACTTTTGCGATCCACCAAACCTAGATTTCTAAAGATACTGCTCTCTCTTCCCAAATAAGAATAGTTTATCCTCGAGCATCTAATCCATCGAAGAAACAGATCCTCACTGCTGCTTCTGAATTCCACCTCTAGGAAATTGCAAAGCCAAAAAGATCTTCCTGCTGAAATACAGAACATTTCCCGAGCTGCACCGCTAACACAGATGCCAAAGACTTCTATCCAGAGCTCTTTGAGAAACTCGGACCTCCAATTAAACACATACATCCGGCTGAACTCGGAAACAACACCGAAGCAAACACACTTCCTTAAACTTGCTTCGAAAGAAAACATCTTAGGAGACATCCATGGTCACTGCATCCCATCACACAGTTACTACTTCCTGAGGTTGTCAAGATACCATCACTTGCTTCTGCCTAACCGACAGATCCAAATTCTCAAAAATCCGCTCACACGAGCGCGATCAAACTTACACTTCAAAGATGAAATCCGAACCTTAACATGTTTCCTTTAGAGGTCAAATGAAATCCTTACATCAAACTGCAAAGATTACTCGAGACGGTATTAGGTCTACAGTCTCGACAAATGCACTTCCAATCTCAAACATTCAAACTCCAACCATTGGTAGTTGTGTTACACACACCACTACCTCATCTACCTTTATAACTTATGTTGGAAAACCCGAACCGTAGCCCAACGGATAGGTAGAAATATATATATATATATATATATATATATATAGTTATATATAAAAATTTACAAGTACGCTCTCTCAAGAAAGACACCACTACAGAGCCTAGGTATTCACTCAAGCTAATGCGCTGATACCAACTGAAACGACCCGACTTTCTCACCATAGAAAATCACATCATTTTTAAGAAAGAAAGGGATAGAAAAGAGAAAAGATAGAGAAGAAGAAGAACAACATTAGATTCTAAAAAGCGGAACGAATAAATTATATTAATCACATAATACATTACATAGTATCATATATATCAGAGATACACAGCTAAAACAACACATACTAGACAGTTATAAACACCTGTCTAGTTATACAACTCAATACAACTCAAAGACAACAACTCAGAGAACACACAGCGGAATACTATATAGCTATACGTAGAAGCCTCCTACTCCATTGCTCCTCCAGAATATGTCAAACTAACCTGAATTACCTGACTACTCATAAAAATTTGAGTACCCAAGAGTTTAAGAAAAACAGAATAAACTCCGGGTCGGACATGGGTCTGGTGTGAGTAAACGGTTAAAGTTGTTTAACTTTAAAAACCTTTTGAAAGAAAAGGTATCACGTAAGACTTCCCACACATAAACATGGAAAAGCATTTACCTTACGCTAACCAAAACATTTGATAGGAAATTCAGTGACATTATAATAGGTCTAGGATTTTCAAATAAATATGAAATAGCCGAAATTGTTACATTATTAAATTCCAGCTACTAGCCACAAAAGTGGGTAATACAATCAAATCCGATGGCACTTATTGGATTTTGGATTCCATACAATGGCAGGGCTACTGGGGTACCGCCCGTCACAGTACGTGGCCTAGATCACCGTACCGAGGAGTACGCCCGCTCCCCTACAACAGAAGGCTGGAACCATTCCTTACGGAACAGTTCCGAATAAGACAACCCCGGCGGATGTAGCTATTCAACCGCCCACACAGCCGAAATAAAGGAACCTCTAGACAGGGGTAAATCTCACTCTCAAGTGGGGGCTACCCACAAAGCCTTGCTGCACCTCCCCAGTTTTAGCCATTCCCCGTTGATGAGGCTACGACTACCTTTAGTGAACACATCACTTAGAATGCTCACCGTCCACCCGACGATGTTCTGAAAGCATTCAATCCATACAAGTTCATTCCGGGTTCGAACGAAACCGAAGGCATTATCTCGTGACACTCATTTTGGAATCACCCTCAGAGTTAACGACAATAACCCTTGCACTCTAAATCTTAATCTTCACTTGAGATTCACGACCTATCGTTAATTTGGATCGATGTGGTTTTCGGATATCCAAATATGGAAACCCTATCCCGGTCTCATCGAAATCCCAAACGTATCTTTTAGGTCCAAGTTGTTTTAAGGTTAAACAATTCAATTTAACTATCTATATACACACAGATAGATAATTCACAAGTCACAATTGATAACCACATTATCAAATAAACAGATGATCCATAACAAAATAGGTAATCCACATCATTATCACAATAGATAATCAATATTACCATCATAATGCAACCAAGCATCCATACCATACATTACCTATCTCATTTCTGAGATTACATCCATTCAAGACAATCAATGTCACCATTCATACATAAGCAATGATTTACTTAATCACAACATAATTAATTTCTAATGAATTAAATTAACTATCTCTATCTTTAATTAATTTAAAGTGAATTAAATTAATTACTTCATCTCTTTATTAATTTAAAATTAATTAAATTAATTACCTTCATCACAACAAATCTTGCTTACTTATCCATTAATTAAACCAATTAATTAATCATCATCCTAATTAATCAACCTTGATCAATTAACTCTTAATTAAGTAATTAATCCTTAATTATTCTCATTAATCCTATCAATTAATGAACCTTAATTAATTACTTCCATTAATTAATTAACTATAAATTAATTACATTATTTCTTTAATTAATTACATCAATTAATCATGCTTAAATTAATTGTTTTCAATTAATCAACTTTAATAAATATAAACAGTAATTAATTATTCTTAATTACTTCTTAATTACTTTTAATTACTTTTATAAATCTTTTGATTTATTACACCAAGTAATAAACCCTTAATTACTTTACCAAGTAATTATCCATTTAAAATTACTTCCAAATAAGTAATTTCATTTATCTCAATTACCATTGTAATTTATTCATCAATTGCTTATCTTAAGTAATTTCTTTTATCAAAACTTATTAAGTATACATACTTAATCATTTATCAAGTGAATCTCTTTAATTAATTAACATATTAATTAACTTACTTGATCACAAACTCACCATAAATCATAATCGAGTAATTCATCCCTTAATTACTCTTTAACCAAATTAATCTTCAATTAACAGCTTTGTTAACCTTCAACTATTATTAATAAACCTTAATTATTAATCAATCATTTAATACAAACTAATCAATCACTAATTACTTCTATAATTAATTAATTAACCTTAATTAACTAATTAATCATCTCTTAATCATTAATTAATAAAACTTAATTATTAATTAACAACCATAATTACAAATTAATTAAAATTATTCAATCCTTAATTATAATTAATTAACCTTTAATAATAGTTAATTAATCCTTAATTAACTTGCCTTATAGATTAATAACCTTTAATTATTAATCAAGAAAACCTAATTATTACTTAATAAAACTTTTATTAAGTATTAATTAGTTACTATTTTAATTAACCCTTAATTACTTAATTAATAAGTAATTATAATTTAATTAATCATTAGTCATTAATTAAATCATCATAATTATTAGTTAATTAAATTAATAATCATACTTAATTAATTACCTAATTAATCCTTTAAAATAATTAATTAAATTAATTAACTACACATAAAATTCTTATTAACTTAATTAATTACAAATCATTAACACTTAATTATTGTTTAAGATAAAACATTATCTTTGATTTACCTTGAAAAACTTTAATTAACTTAATCATTAATTAGTTTAAGATATAAAGTAATCATCAATTACTTACCCTTAGTTATTAATTAACAATTCCATAGTTTTCAGTTAATAAATTACTTAAAACTTTAATTGTTAATTATAAATCATTTTTCATTAACCAATAAAACATTTCCTTATAAATTTCCTTTTATATTTCCAAAATAAGTTGGAAAATAACATTAAGGTTTTTATCATAAAACATTTTAAACCATTCATACAAATTCATTTGTATAAGCAAATCAATTTAAAGAAATGGATTTTTAGCTTAAATTATTTAAAGTTTAAAACTTTATTTATTTTAAATTAAAATCGGTTAAACATTCCATTTGGGTTCAACCCATGTTTACATGAATCCAAGAACAAAGTACATCTTCTTTTCTTTATTTTAAAACAATCTGACTTTAAAAATTTTAAAACAGTTTAGTTAAAACTTAAGAACTGTTAAACATAACAGTTTAAATCAAGCTTGCAATAACCCAGAAACAACGCGAGCTTCCCCGAGTCATCCACCATATGTCCCGAGTCCTACTTCGAGAAAAACAAGTAAACCCAAAACGACAACCCACTGACATGCTCATCCACCTGTGCAAGTGCACCGACGCCGGAATCGCCTCCGGTCAACGCCAAACCCACCACCACGTCACCCAAGCACCCTAAAAGCTCCTACGATCCACCAAACGTCAACACAAACCTCGATTCAAAATCGAGTTCCTCAGGGTGAACTGAACCCAAACCCAATCATCAGAAAATTCCAAATCACACGCCTCCGATCAATGATAACCCCTACAACTGCGGCCATGGATCGCCGACCCACCACGCATCCTTCACCTAAAATTTCATATAGCAAAGATGAAGATACAGTAGCCAATTTCCAAAGTTCAAACAGAACTAGGTTTAAAATCAATCTCGAGCAAATTCAAATTCTACAAAGGATTACAAACTCTTCAACAAATTTTGCCGCACTCTCGAATGCTTCCCCTAGCTCCATCATGAATCCCGAGTAACCCAGATGCACAGATCAACAAAATTAGACCAAAACCCAAATTCCAGAAAACCCCAAATTACTTACTCAATATGATTTTAAAAATTTTGATATTTGTTTCAAAAATCCTAACTTTCCAAACTGATCTAGGATATATGATTGAGTAAGTAAAAATTGACATTTGATTTTATTGCATGTGAAGATTTTAACTAAGTTTCCTTGTTCCAGAAATTTTACTGAATCTAAAATACCAGTTCTTGTTTTTAAAAAAATTATACGATGTTTTAAACCAATTAGCTAGATTTAAACACCATAGATTCACAGAGATTTAGCTGAAAATTTAAAATTTTATTTTGTTTAAAATCTCTGAAATCAGAAACAGGAAGATTCAAACAATCCAAACAAAAAATTTCAAATATATTCCTATACACAAATTTGTACTCCTACCATCACAGAAATATTTCAAGCAACAGATAATTCATCACTTAAGTTTTCAGTAAAAATTGTTTACTTGCTTTTTTTTAAGGGGATGCAGAGGTTTGATAAGCTGTAAACTTGCAAAATGCTTTGAACTTTGAAGCTGAAGCACCTTTTGAAACAGAGAAGCCTTTAAACTGAAATGCTCTCAACAGAAATGCTTCAGGTTGCCTCTTTAAAAACTTGCATATGCTAGAAATTCTGAAATGACTGGAGTTCTTGCATGCATTTGAAAATTGATGCAGACATGGGAAATTGCAGAACTAGATTGATAACTTGCATCAAACTTTGAAAACATGATGCAGATTTTGCTTGCACTTGCTTTTGTTTTGAAAACAAACTGCAGGCTTTTAATCATAGAAATGTTTCAGGCTTTGTAAACAGAGAGTGGAGTTTGAGGAGTGTTTCAGATTTTGGATGTTGATTTGAGCATGGATTTCCAGATTTTTGTTTGAGGCAAAAGTGAAAAGAATGTTTACAGGTTTCTGTAGATAGAGTTTGATGTTTTTGAGGAGTAGATGCAGGCTTTTGGAAAAAAGTTTTACAGGTAAACAAATTTGCAAATTTTACAAGATATTGATTTGAGTATGGTTTTGAGGATTTCTGGTTTATTTGAATAGAGGAATTTCAGATTTGAAACTGCCATTGATAATTCTTGTTTCTCTTAGGAATGAATATAAATTTTAAAGCAAAAAAATATGAAAAGAGATGGTGTTTATGTAGGCAATTTTTAGTTTTTATTAAATTAAAAGAAAATAAAAAAAACATGGACACTTGTCTTAAATTTACATTAATGTGTTACACTTGTTGACAAAATGATTCTAACTTAACACTTGTCAAATTGTATTTATTTTAATTCTAAAAGAAACTTAAAAGCTTTTTAAATTAGTTTCCTAATTTATCTAATATGTTTTCTAAATTTAAAAATGCTTTTCTAATTAAATTCCTAATTAACAAATACATTTATAAATTTATAAATGTTTACCAAATTTATATAAATACAATCTTTAAAAAGAAATGAAACCAAATATAATTTAAATAAAATTATATACAAATTGCAAACTCATTTTAAATGCTATTTCAAAAGCCTTATATTTATTCTTACTAAATAAATAAAATTCCAAATTTCTATCAATAAATTTTTATAAAAAGAAAAATATAAAACAAATCTTATTTTTAATTAAAAACATTATTTATATATTTTAACTCAAACTATATTATTTTATTTTAATATGTATGTATATCCCCTTAAATTCAAATTTATATTTAATTCAAAATCAAATTTAAAAATCCAAATCTAAAATAAATTTAAATAAATAAAATATCAATTTTTAAATAAGCTCATTATTATTTACAAATAATTTAACCTATTTTAAAATCAATTTAAATACACAGATTTAAATACTCTTATCAATTATGAAAACAATAAGTCTATTTAGAATTTATTTACACAAATAAAATAGTTATTATCATTTTAAAACCAATTTAAAACCATAATTAAAAAATTATATTATTATTACTTGGTTATTTATTTTTGAAAATAACAATTTTATCAGTTTCAAATAATTAAACTTAAGAGATTATCACATTTTAAATTCCTGGAAACTCCGGGATATTACATATATCATTTCAAACCGCAATCCCGAATGCAATAAAATACATAACACTTGCAATTTATGATGATATAAATAAACATCCATTCATCCATCATAAAATCATACATCCATTTATCACAATCATCATCCAATTCAAACAATACATCAATTTATAATAGAAAATAAATAACAGGTATTTACTAACAGTTTATTATGCAAAATAAATTAACTGATAATTTAACTGGCAGTTTATATGCACAATAAATTAGCTAGAAATTTAACTATCAGTTTATATGCAATAATAAATTTAACTAAAAATTTAATTGGCAGTTTATATGCAATAACAAATAAAAAAACAAGTAAATTAAATGAATGCAGATTTACCGAGATAACGATGAAATATATGCCAAACAGCTATAAATAAATTTCTAAACACGTCATAAATCAATTTAACAAACATAAGAAATCTTAGAAGTTGCGAGTGGGTTAAAACACTCACCTTTATACGAATCTGAAAATAATAGACTTCTAATCAATATCTTCGCTCTACGTTTCCTTAGTCTTCTTCTTGATTGCTAGCTTTGTTCCGTAATTTTTCTTTTATTTTGATTTACTTTAATTTCCCTCCTTATTATATTAATATATATATGTATTTATGTATGTAATTTCTAAAAGGTTTGGGAAAGATTTGAAAAAGAAGAATTGTAAAAGAAAAGGATTGAAATAAGAAGAACTGAAAATTGTAGAGAATATCAAGATTTGAAAAGAAAGAAGAAAGTTTGAAATAGAATAAAATTTGAGAAGAAGAATATTTGAAGAGGAAGGAAAAATTAAAATGAGATATAATAAAAGGGTTTGAAAAAAAAGAAAAAAAGAAGAAGAAGAAGATTAGAATGGAGGCTAGGGTTTCATTTGCATCATATCGTATTTATAAGGTTAGAGTTAGGCTTAGGGACAAAGAGATTTGAAAAGAGAGGCTGCTATTAATTAGAAATAAATGAAGTGACGTTTCAGAAATTAAACAACATGTTAACATTTCGATTGAATGTTTTTACAAGGAATGCATTAACATACATTCAAAAATATGATAGCATAAACAAGGTAATATAAACAGGTGTATAATATATATGTACATCTTTATCGCTGCTTATAGTTTACATTCATAAATAAAAGGTATGAAAATAATCCACATAAGGAGGCAATGAATGTAAGAATAAATTAGAAAAGTGAAGATGGGAAGGTAAGTTATTTGCAATAAAAATCTAATAAAGTCTAATTGGAAAAGAAATAGTTAAGTGTAAATCTATTTTACCCCTTTATCATCTCCTATTAACGTTTAATTTAACAACGTATGAGATTTCAATATAAACTAGCATTAAATTTTGATCTAAAACATAAGTTTGAATTTAGGTATAAACATATATGTAGTAAACTAGCATTAAATTTTGAAACGTGAAATGAATTAATTTATTTCAATAAACTTTACAATTAACGTCTTTCCACTTTAAAAAGATTCCAATCATATTAATTGTCATTGATTTCTAAGGTAAAAATGAATGAGACAGTTCAATTCCTTTTTATAGTAATTTAACGTATTTACGAAAATATTGTATACAAATCAAATGTTATTAATTTCTTATTTCTGTAATAAATTTTTCAGCTACCAACATTTCAAATAAATAAACATATGATTTTTAATTTAGTAAAGAAACGTTTATCCTTCGTTTTATTATGTTCATTACTACTCTAAAATCTGGTTAACCTTTGTTCAACCTTTCATTACTTTACTATACTCTAATTTGACAACTCCTAACATTGTAGTACATTTCACATTAATGTAACATTTATTAAAATTTATTTCCAATCCTAATTCCATCAACTATTTAAACATGTAACTTATAATATTTGTTTACAAGCCGATTGTTACACGTAAGTTTCTCATACTTCAACCAATTGTCATATTATGAACGGAATTAACATAAATTTCAAATATTCTCTAATTTATTCCATTCTATTCTCATTTTTTTTTAATTTGGATAACATTTAATTCCAAATGCTGCAATAATTACAGTTAATATATGCTAGATTTTAATGGAATGATTTGTTTGTCTTTCATTACACTACTATATCCAAATATCCATCTTTCCTTTGTATTAACTCCTATTTTAACTTAATTTTCAAATTAACGTACTACTTAATTTCCTTTTATCGCAAATAGATTTCCAATTTTTATTTAATAAACTAAAGAAGTATGTAACACATAATAATAGATACCATTAATTTTTATTGTTTCATTTCCCTTTCTATTCATATAAGGATTCATCCATAAAGTTTACATTTACTTTTTACCACTTTTACTTTTATTCATTGATTCAATGTTTATTTCAAATATTTTCATTTATTACTCAGAAATATTCGTTGTGTATAAATGTCATGTCAGTTTCTTCTTTTATTGCATTATATTTATTCATTCCTTCATTATTGCGTAACCTCATTTATTATCATTCCTTTATCTATAGTATTTATGCTTAATCACATTTCTTAGCCTCCCAATTGTTCACTTAAGTTTCTAACCATTTATTTATAATACTTCCCTTTCTATTATATTCTATTAGAAGCAATTTTAATTATGCCTATGTTTATAATGCTAGAACAACAATTTCTTATTTATTAAAGAATTCCATCAATTACCTCATTTGAACTTATTTCCCAACTCACCAATTTCTACCTAAAAATAAATTACGTTTCTATTAAATTTTCATTCCCACTTCCATTTCCTACATTTATTTTCATTAAAGTAACGTTTATCATCAACCCAAACGTTATGAATACTTATCAACGTGCATCATCCTTATTCCATTAATTTACGTTCAATTGCTATTCAATATATATTAATTCATAAATCAATATTTAAGTTCGTTTTCCTATATTAAATTTATTAACAAGTATTCCTTAAATTTATACTAACATTGATTATATATAATTTGCACTTTATTACTTATCATTCCAACAATTTATATAACTTTGAATCTATTTCCCTACTTACAAATTACAATCAAATGAAGCTTTACAAATCTGTTTCAATTAATTTGGATGGAATTGAATTAGTATATTTATTATCTTACATCGACATTTTTTATAATTTATTCCTGTTATAAATTTAATAACAAGTTTCAAACTTCTTTTATTTATACAACACTTACCTTAATCTATTTTCAAATTTTATACCTAGGTGCACAATTTTCCCTATTTCATTCAAAATGTGATTTCACTTCAATAGTCAATTTTTTTATAACTATTGCTACATTCTATTCTTAACATTTATTTCGATATAAATAAATAAAAAATTCTTTTTTTCTTCTAAAGTTAATCACAAATTTTTTATTAAATAACCAAATTAATTATTGAAAATTTACGGGTCGTTACACCATCCCCCACTCAAAACTTTTAGTCCCCGAAAAGGAAAAGAAAGGAAAAGAAGGATTAGGAAATCCATATATCTTACTTAAAACATTTAATAAATAGACAAATACACTTTTCAAAATTAATTAATTTAAATAAAATATACAAATTTATAACCAATAGATCTTTTTATACTTAAATTAATAAAGTTTGGAAAACATTTTCAAATTTTTCTAAGACCGAAATTTACGGAAAATTTCGACAGAGTCTCCTTTGTACGGGGAGGCTCGGGAGAAAATGTAATATCAATTATAATAGTATACAACATATAGTTTTCAAAATAATATAAATCCCAATACGGAAAAAAATATAATAACACTATAAACCGTAATCCGAAACGTACCTATTTGTCGGCCAATTAACGCTTAATTTATGAAACCAAATGCACTAGCAATTGCTTCCATAACCCGTATTTCACTTATATAACTAAAAGGGTTACTATTATATAAAATGAAATATTAAAGTGGTTTCAACCATAAACATACAATTCAATACAAACAACCATCAATAGCAACAAAGCAAACAACCATCTCATCAACACACATCAATCATTCATTCATATCAGACAAAACAAATAGTTGTTTAGGTTCGGACTTCAAATTGTACAGGATGAAAGTAAACTACTAAGTGCATCAATTACTCAATAGTCTTGGATGAAACTAAATAGATTGTTTATACCTCCAAACAAATTTAAAGTATCTTTGCCCAAACAACCATTAACCAAACAAACAACAATTTCAACCAATAGATTACATTAATTTTTATCAAATTCATTTCTACTATTAGTTGTCTGATTTTCGTTTCATTTACATAATGATTTATCTTTAACTTTTCATTTATTTCTTGCAAATTTTCATTTACTTTTATTCATTTCTAACAAAATCTCATTTTCACTTATTCATCTCGTGAAAAATTTATTTTATTTTATTGCATTCATTTATTCACTGCTTAATTCCCTTTTATTTACAGTGTTCACCTTTTTGCTTATTTTCCAAAATAAATAACTTCAACATATACTTAAGTTTATTATCATTTCTTTATAACCTTTCAATTATATTTAATTAGTGGTATTTCCGTCATACTTAAGTTTATAACATTAAATTCTTATTTATAACTGCAAATTCATTGAATTACCTTAAGTTTTACTTGTAAGATTTCCCATTACATTTTCTTATTAAACATTTTAACTTTTAATCTTTGGTATGTTATAGATATTCCTTTAAGACTGTAATTGAAGGTTATACAAGTTTTCTCATTTCCTTTAACTAAATTAATATTCGATAATCCTATCCTTTGTTTTATAGATTACAATTTCAAATTTCCTTTAGTTTCATTTATAATCAAGCATTTAATCTCTTATTTTATTTAAGGATTCCAATTATTAATTAACTACCATTTCACTACCCTAATTAAAACTATTAATTATCGGAAACTTAAGAATTTAATGCCGAGTTTAATTTCAAATCATTTTATAATAACAGATTAATATACACTTACAAATTTACATCTATCAAATTAAATTTAAACAATTTAAAATTTATATTTGTTTATCAAAACAACTCTGCAGTAAAACACTACAGTGGTCTTCCCACTTCGAAACTCGAAAACGAATGTTGATGAGGCATGCACTCATCAGCGAAATTATTTTCCAGCGACAGAGAGGGGAGTACATAACTTATTTCTTCCAAAATCTCCTTTAAAACAATTTTTTTTCTTATTGAAATATCTATGTCAGAAAATACTTCCAATAATATTATTATTATATTTCAAAACTATTCAAAAGAATTTTCAAACCCCGGAACTTAAGTTCTAAATTTTCAATTTTTTATTTATTTTATTTTCAACTTTATTTCAACTATTATTTGTGTTTTCATTACATAACAACCAATATATAGCAACCAAATATATATCTTACTTATAAAAAATTATTTTATATATAGAAAATATAATAGGCAAAATTATTTCATTCACCTACATTAAAAACAAATATTATGTCGGTCTGTTCTATTAAGTGTATAGAAATCCCTATTGATGTAACAACGTCCCATGCACCAACCAAAGTTTATAAAAACAAAACGGAACAGCTTAACACAATATTAAAACCTTTTATAGCACTAACAAATACGCTCTCTCATATGTATACTCTCAGCGACTCATCATAGGGTATTACTACCCTATTAATAAAGAGTCAAACCCCACAAAGCTAAGGTTTATCGCTAAACCAAAGCTCTGATACCAGATGCAACAGGCCGCGCCAGTAGGGTAACGCCCACCGTAGCATACATTGGTACCTGTGTTCTGCCTTTACGGCCAGCCTCTCGACTACACCACCAACCCCCATGGGGACATGTAGGAGTAATAGTCAACCGTTCTCTACCAAACCAGGAAGCGAGAACCCCCTATCATGCTGCACCTTCCAAGTGCAATGGCAGACACACATGTCAATTCAAACCATACGGAAGGGCGGATTGTTATGGGTAAATAAGAAAAACAGAGAAGAAAAAAACAAAACAGAATCTCACATCGGAAGGATAAAATATAGTAATCAATATACAGTTCAAAAACTGATTACAAAACATTTGATTTTTCTTTATACAATAAATATCAGAGTTCGCATACCAATAAGTATCAATGCAGCGGAATACAGTGTGTAGTGGAACCATATGGTATATAATAATAATGAAATCTTCATCTTCTTCCTCCAGAAATAAAATCTTCAAATCCTGAAACGCTCGGACTGACCCGAGCGGATTGAAATGACAAAACACTCGAGTTAGAACTAAAAGATCTTATGTAAGTTAAATCAACAGAAATAAATATGAGTGCAATAACTCAAGAGATGCTCAGGATTTACATCTCTTAAGGATCCGTTAAACTATTTACTATGTAGTATATTTCGCTATTATAATAGTGTCTAATTGTAAAATAAACTTACCTTTTTCTTAGCATTAAGGGGTTACCCATATAGCCCTTAACAAGTAATAGTCCCAGTAGTCCATCTAGTATCAGCGCATCTCCAGATCGGGAGACTACCATAAATACTCCACGGGCTACGGGAGAAAACCAAACTCGTATAAGGCGCGATAGGGTAGGTGACACGGCACAACTAGGCAATGCCAGGGTAGATATACCAATTACGCATCCAGGCTGGTGGTAATGCGTAGCCGCGGCTACCGTCCACCTCGAGCCACAACCCCAAAAAGAAAAATCAAAGTGGCCACCGGATCAATCCAAAAGTCAAAGCATAAAATCGAAGGGATGTGTCCGATCAAAGATGCTACCTCAATTGGCCCGAGAATCGCTCCTGTTTTAGCCACCTTATGCTAACTCACGGGAGTTGGGTCCACGTATTTACCTCAAAGGAAACGCCGCCACCATCCTACTTCATTCTGGAATCTCCACCGCATACACGATTGTTAAAGTGGTCTTCGGAGTTGGCAGAGAGTATGACAACTTCCGATCCCGGTCTCTTCAACAACCAAACGTAATTATAACACCGCGGTCTTTTAAAATAGTTTATACTTTAAGACCAGAATAAAATATTCATTTCCAAAAACCATATAAATACGATATCATTTCCGTTTAAACCCAAGTCAATATGATATCATTATATTACAAAATATATCCTTTCTAAAACCATAAAATTTCAAAGCTATTATATTTCTAAATCAACGCTTGAAATATAGCCTTTTAAAACATAAAACTTTGATTTCCTAACTTCAAAATATAACCACGCCACTTAAATGGTTTCAATATAAATTACTTTATAAAATAAAATAGATTCTTCACCTTCACAAATCAATTCCCAATATAGAATTAAATCCCCAATTAAACCATTTAAATTTCCATGTATTTCAAAGTTTAAATATTCCACCATTTCAAAACTAAATTTTTAATTCATATATATATGCCAAATTTACTTGACTCTTATTTAGTTTTGAAATACTTACTAAATAAATCTGGTATACTTTATATAAAACTTTCAAATTCAAAAATTGAATATCCCTCAATTTATTTAGACTAGATTTATTCACTTAAATCATCGTAAACCCGAATTTAGTTATAATACCATATTCTTTTTAAATCTAAATTTCAATAAGATCTTAATTTAAATAAAATCTCAAATCAATTGCCAAACTATCTTCTCACTTTGATTTATAAAATCAATATAAACTCTATATTAGGATACGATTTAAGTAAATACCTATCCGTATATATTTTTAATAAAATCAACTTTAAACTTACTTCATACTTTAAACAATTTTATACATATCTTAAAACCAAGAATTTAACTATGTATAAAATAACCTTTATCAAATATCCGAAATCTATATCTCATAAAACCATATATATTTCTTTACAAAACCATAGAAAAATCATTTCAAAATATTTTATATATAGACCACGGTGCCTGTATAAAATTCTCTATCCTATGGTCAAGTGATACAGATATTTATCATTTCAATCCGTAATGTAAAAATAAAATTTACGCTTTTATATCATTTCAAACCATAATCCCCAATGCAATAAAATACATAACACTTGCAATTTATGATGATATAAATAAACATCCATTCATCCATCATAAAATCATACATCCATTTATCACAATCATCATCCAATTCAAATAATACGTCAATATATAACAGGAAATAAATAGCAGGTATTTACTGATAGTTTATTATGCAAAATAAATTAACTGATAATTTAACTGGCAGTTTATATGCACAATAAATTAACTAGAAATTTAGCTATCAGTTTATATGCGATAATAAATTTAACTAAAAATTTAACTTGCAGTTTATATGCAATAATAAATAAAAAAACAAGTAAATTAAATGAATGCAAATTAACTGAGATAATGATGAAATATATGCCAAACAGCTATAAATAAATTTCTAAACACATTATAAATCAATTTAACAAACATAAGAAATCTTAGAAGTTGTGAGTGGGTTAAAACACTCACCTTTATACGAATCTGAGAATAATAGATTTCTAATCAATAGCTTCGCTTTACGTTTCCTTAGTCTTCTTCTTGATTGCTAGCTTTGTTTCGTAATTTTTCTTTTATTTTGGTTTACTTTAATTTCCCTCCTTATTATATTAATATATATATGTATTTATGTATGTAATTTTTAAAAGGTTTAGAAAAGATTTGAAAAGAAGATTTGAAAAAGAAAAGGATTGAAATAAGAAGAACTGAAAATTGTAGAGAACATCAAGATTTGAAAAGAAAGAAGAAAGTTTGAAATAGAATAAAATTTGAGAAGAAGAATATTTGAAGAGGAAGTAAAAATTAAAATGAGATATAATAAGGGGATTTGAAAAAAAGAAGAAGAAGAAGATTAGAATGGAGGCTAGGGTTTCATTTGCATCATATCGTATTTATAAGGTTAGAGTTAGGTTTAGGGACAAAGAGATTTGAAAAGAGAGGCTGCTATTAAGTAGAAATAAATGAAATGACGTTTCGGCAATTAAACAACATGTTAACATTTCGATTGAATGTTTTACAAGGAATGCATTAACATACATTCAAAAATATGATAGCATAAACAAGGTAATATAAACAGGTGTGTAATATATATGTACATCTTTATCGCTACTTATAGTTTACATTCATAAATAAAATGTATGAAAATAATCCACATAAAGAGGCAATGAAAGTAAGAGTAAATTAGAAAGGTGAAGATGGAAAGGTAAGTTATGTTGCAATAAAAATCTAATAATGTCTAATTGGAATATAATCAGGTGTAAATCTATTTTATCCCCTTTATCATCTCCTATTAACATTTAATTTAACAACGTATGAGATTTCAATATAAACTAGCATTAAATTTTGATCTAAAACATAAGTTTGAATTTAGGTATAAACATATATGTAGTAAACTAGCATTAAATTTTGAAATGGGAAATGAATTAATTTATTTCAATATACGTTTACAATTAACGTCTTTCCACTTTAAAAAGGTTCTAATCATATTAATTGTCATTGATTTCTAACGTAAAAATGAATGAGACAATTCAATTCCTTTTTATAGTAATTTAACGTATTTACGGAAATATTGTATACAGACCAAATGTTAATAATTTCTTAAATGTAATAAAATTTTCAGCTATCGACATTTCAAATAAATAAACATATGATTTTTTTTATTTAGTAAAGAAACGTATATCCTTCTTTTTATTATGTTCATTACTACTTTAAAATCTGGTTAACCTTTGTTCAGCCTTTCATTACTTTACTATACTCTAATTTGACAACTCCTAACATTGTAGTACATTTCACATTAATGTAACATTTATTAAAATTTATTTCCAATCCCAATTCCATCAACTATTTAAACAGGTAACTTATAATATTTGTTTGCAAGCCAATTGTTACACGTAAGTTTCTCATACTTCAACCAATTGTCATATTATGAATGGAATTAACATAAATTTCAAATATTCACTAATTTATTCCATTCTATTTATTTGCATAACATTTAATTCCAATTGCTGCAATAATTACAATTAATATATGCTAGATTTCAATGGAATGATTTACTATATCCAAATATCCATCTTTCCTTTGTATTAACTCCTATTTTAACTTAATTTTCAAATTAACGTACTATTTAATTTCCTTTGATCGCAAATAGATTTCCAATTTTTATTTAATAAACTAAAGAAATATGTAACACATAATAATAGATACCATTAACTTTTATTGTTTCATTTCCCTTTCTATTCATATAAGGATTCATCCATAAAGTTTACATTTACTTTTTACCACTTTTACTTTTATTCATTGATTCAATGTTTATTTCAAATATTTTCATTTATTACACACAAATATTCGTTGTCATTTATAAATGTCATGTCAGTTTCTTCTTTTATTGCATTATATTTATTCATTTATTCATTATTGCATAACCTCATTTATTATCATTCATTATCTATAGTATTTATGATTAATCACATTTTCTTAGCCTCCTAATTGTTCACTTAAGTTTCTAACCATTTATTTATAATACTTCCCTTTCTATTATATTCTATTAGAAGCAATTTCAATTATGCCTATGTTTATAATGCTAGAACAACAATTTCTTATTTATTAAAGAATTCCATAAATTACCTCATTTGAACTTATTTCCCAATTCACCAATTTCTACCTAAAAATAAATTACGTTTCTATTAAATTTTCATTCCCACTTTCGTTACTACATTTATTTTCATTAAAGTAACGTTTATCATCAACCGAAACATTATGAACACTTATCAACCTTCATCATCCTTATTCCATTAATTTACGTTCAATTGTTATTCAATATATATTAATTCATAAATAATTATTTAAGTTCGTTTTCCTATATTAAATTTATTAACAAGTATTCCTTAAATTTATACTAACATTGATTATATCTAATTTGCACTTTATTACTTATCATTCCATCAATTTATATAACTTTGAATCTATTTCCCTACTTACAAATTACAATCAAATGAAGCTTTACAAATCTGTTTCAATTAATTTGGATGGCATTGAATTAGTATATTTATTATCTTGCATCGACATTTTTTATAATTTATTCCCGTTATAAATTTAATAACAAGTTTCAAACTTTTTTATTTATACAACACTTACCTTAATCTATTTTCAAATTTTATACCCAGGTGCACAATTTTCCCTATTTCATTTGAAATGTGATTTCGCTTCAACAATCAATTTTTTTTATAACTATTGCTACATTCCATTCTTAACATTTATTTCGATATAAATAAAAAAAATTCTTTTTTTTTTCTAAATTTAATCACAAATTTTTTATTAAATTACCAAATTAATTATTGAAAATTTACGGGTCGTTACAACAGGTATGGGAGATGGTAGGAGTAAGAAAATCAAAATCAACATCAAAAATAAAGATGTGTGAGTGAGTGTGAGTGTGAGTGTGAGTAAAAAGATATTGTATATGAGAGTGTATAGAAATGTTGCATATGAGAGTGATAGTGAAAGTGTATTTGAAAATGTAAGTAATGTGATAGTGAAAGTTGTATTGTATTTGAATTTAATTTGAAATAAAATATTTGAAATTTATTTTGTGAACAATTATTCATATCAGTCAATATTTATATGTTTTCTAATAATAATTTCTAGAAATGATACTATAACTTTAGACAACATATGGTTTTTTTTGTCATGCTACTGCATACCAAACGATTGGGCATCTCTGTGGTTTAATGTGAAATGAGACAACACATGATTTAATGACAGATAGATATGCAATCAGACAACGGTGCATATCCATTGTATGATGCCTTTTTTTCCATAGTGGATGTCTTTCTCGATCTATAGACCTGGATCCTGATGGCTTCAGTAATTCTGACCCTCTTGCTTCCTCAAGCATTCTAAGGTATTTGATCTTCATGACTTGGATGATAGGAGGATTTTTCTATTGTTGATCTTTTCTAGTCATAGTCCATTGTGTTTTACCTACTGCTTAGGTTGCCATATGTATTTATTTGCTATTCTAATCTTATTGTGTGGGTAATTTAGGCTTTGCATGAGTTGTAGTTGTTAGGGCATCTTGCTTCACACTAGTTTCTGATTATATCTGTAAAAAGTGGAAAGTCCACTATAAAACTGACTTGTCTTGCCAACAAAAGTAAGTATACATATGCATAAGAAAATTTGAACTGGATATTTAGTTAAAACTGTTTAATTAGATAATAAGTTAATTAACTAATAGAACATACATGTAAATATATAAAATGTATATTAATATTATATTTCGATTATATATATACACACACATATATGTATGTATGTAAGTACATATGTGAATGTATATGAATTTTTTTTAATCATACATCCTTGCAAAAATAACTATAAAATTTATTGAAAAAATTTGTAAATATATGTTATATATTTAACAAAGATTAAAATTTGAATTTAATAATTGTTTAAAATATGTTTTTACTTTCAAAGATTCTTTTTAATATTATGGACGAAAGAAAAAATAATTATATATATAAAAAATCTACTTTTTACACATATATATATATATAATTGATAACAAATAAATTTATAAATTTGAGATGTGATTCTGGTCTAGATGTAATAACTTGAATATTAAATTAGATAGACTTCTTAGATTGGATCGAATCCCTTCTGGAAAAGCCACTAACCAAAAAGATCACCACACATTGAATTTAATTCAATTCGATTTGATTTTGGTTTAGAATTAAAGAGGGAGGAGGTTGGTATTTCTAGCCTAAAGAGGGATGATGGTGGCCAGAAAATCCGGGAGGTGTAGAATTTATAAAGGAAAAAGAGGGAGAGAAAACCAAGATCTAGAACTCAATTTTACCTCTTCTTTTTAAACCAATTCAAACCCATATTTACACACAAAAAAATAATACTCCCCTTTCTTTTCATCATGGACGACCATACTTATCTGCCAATGGTGTCTGTATATCACTTGGGATTGCATATCTTTTGGGACAATAACAACATTTTTTTATACTTACTGTAAAAGATATTATTTACAAATCCAAGTTGAGTATTGAACTATCAAACAATAATGATTTTAACTTTGGTACATCATTGATAATCAAAGGTTTATTGATTACGTTTAGAAATATTCAAGTACCTCTATAGTTCTAGTTTATAGAAACATGCTTCCTTTGTATTTTGATCGAAAATAAAACTTTTTGATATTACTTTCGAAATACTTGTTTAACTCTAATGATTTTCAAATAGTACTTTAGTATTGTTACTCCGCCTTTTGATCAAGGCCGGGATATCAACAAATTGGCTAAAAGGGATGGATATCCAAATTGGAGATCGACTGGAAACAAGTCTATGATCGATATCGCCAAAATTGGATCAAGCTTCAATCAAGGTGGAATCAATGTGGAATAATAAACAAGGCTAGATGAGGCTACCTTTTAAATTTCAAGTCAATCAGAGTTTGTATGCTCAAGTTATAGAAGGATCAATAATTAGAAGAAATGGGTTCGCATCGATACGATCATATAGATCGCTGCTGCACTAGTTTGGATCGATCGGTCTTCGGATCGATACATCTCGTATCGATGCACTTTGTATCAATCAGTTGACTCTAGGATGAATTCAGGGTGATGGATGTGGATTTCGCATTGATACATACGTATCGAGTGGATGGATGTGGCAAAGCAAACTGATGGATATGAAGCAATGGTATGGAGGTTTGGAGAAGCATTTTGTATTGGTCACTTATTGATCGATACGAAGGGTACACAAGGAAGGGGCTATGCTGGATCGATAAGAAGGTTTCAACCTACATTGGCAAAGGTAATCTTGGGTCGATCATAACTCTCAGACTATAAGACCAAATGCTATGGAATTTTTACAGAAGCATTCTTATTCACTCAAGAACATCAATGATCGATCTTAGCTCCTTTGGGCCATTTTTGGATTGTTATGAAGACATCATGGATCGATCAGGGATCGATCCCAAAAACACCAGATCGTTCTGGTGGGCCCACCTACGCATAAGAAATGGTATTTCGAGTTTTGGTGAAGATATTTCTAGATTTACTCCTATAAGTAGCACCGCCATAGCAACTAAAGGGGGAACTTCTTCTTTTCTAGCTAGACTCTGCCATTTTGGTTATTGATATTCAAAGGATTGTAACTGTAATCATGGTATAAAGGAAATAAAAGGATCAATTCAAAGTTAACGTAGGCCAGAGATAGCGAATCATTATAAATCTTGTGTCACTTCTTACTTTCTTTCATTTTAATTTTTTTTATTTGTTCATTTTACTCTCTACATCATCTGGATCTGAGATCTGTATTTGGAAATTGAGGATTTGTGTTAACATCGATGCTTTCACTACTTCTTGGCTTTGTGGCTATTTTTGGCGCAAACACTTTGAATCTTTCACCAAGAAAGCTAGCACTGAGGGATTCTGAGGTTTGGAATTCAGATTTGGAAAGCTAAAGGATTGGATCTTGGAGGAACCATAGCTAGGAAATCGACTAGAAGGGCATTACTAGAAAGGAGCATATAAAGGGAAGTCAAGGGGCTTCCTCCGAAGCTGGAGCAGATCGGGCATCCTCTACATCACGAGGGATGAGATGTACACTATGATGGATTCTATGCAGGAGCAGTTGATGAAAAGTCAGGAGGAGATGATGCAGAACCTTCTCAGACAGTTTAGACAGGCCGAAGCAGTAGGAGCTACCAGAGGTCAGATCCATGGAGCTGGATCAAAAGGACTCAACAGGCAATCAGATAGAGCAGTTCAGCAAGGAGCAGCTCCTAATCAGCAAGCAGCTATCAATCTGGATGGATCTAGATTGGGGGCACACCACCGTGTCATGCTAGACTAGTTCATAAAGGAATATGAGGTAACGTTGCACAACATGGTGCCGACAAGAATACAGGTGTGCATGACGAGGAGTACATATAAGAATTCCCTCAAGGACTTGGAGGGCGGTTAGGAGATGAAGATGGGGGGAAACCCTTGGTGGAGAACCCTGGATTGGCTAAAATTATCAGGCAAACAATACATGAAGGTCTAATAAATAGAGATCTGGAAGGAGTAAATAGGAGTCCATTTACCCGTGACATCAGAATAGCTAGGAATCTGCCAGAGTTCTAGCTACCTACTTTGGATATACAACGACAGGAAGGATCCTGCCGATCATTTGATGAGGTATACAAGACACATGGAAGTACTAGAGGTATCAAAAGAGGTTATGGCACGATGTTTGAACTTGTACTTGATGGACATAGCTGCTATGTAGTTCAGGTTGCTGGAAAATGGATCTATTAGGACATAGACATAATTGGTGGATAGGTTTTTGAAGCAGTTTTAGGTTCATATTAAGAAGCTAAAGAATGTGATGACACTGCCGTTGGTGAAACATAGGACAGGAGAGTCGCTCGGAACTTTCTCAACCCGGTTTAATGCAGTAGTTGCTTCAGTGGATCAGCTGGATCCATCAATGCTTTTAATAACGCAGTGTTAGGAGTCAGGGACAACTCGGATTTCAAGGTATCATTGATACAGGATCCTCCAATGATCAGTTACGTAAGGAATGATCAATTACGACAATATGTCGGGACTCTAAATGGGGTAATGGAACAGGAGCAGCCACCCGTCCCCCTCAAACAACGATGGCGCGAGGCTTGGGAATGGTGTTCGATTAGTCATCGACTAATCAAGATGGTATGGAATAAGTAGCAAACTCTGGATGGATGGTTAAGTAACTTGCTCATGTACGGGGATGTAGATAGCCCTTAGGCATGCTTTGAGATGATGAAAAACTATGATGCTCAATTTTGTGAAACCTACTTTTTCTTTCTAGTTTGGGTATTTGCTTTTTCTGGTTTGGTGTGAAATCTTGGTTTTGTTGGTTTTCTGATTTGGAATTTGGTTTGGATGCTTGTCTTTTGGTTTAGATCTTGGTTTGGATTTTTGATATGGATTTCTAGTTTTCTGGTTTAATCTGGATTTCGAATTGGATTTCGATTGTATTTTCATCTGGTTTTTGGTAAAAAGGTCTTCGGTTATGGATTATGCTTAGCAAGTGGTAAGTCGCTTCAACTGAATAAGGAGAATCGACTTATTTAGGTCATCGAGTATGGGCTATGCTCAGCAAGGGTCCTGAGTGGCCAAGATCAGCTTAGGATTTTGGCTACGATTTAATAAGCATGATTTGTTATTTGATATTTCAGGTCGTCGAGTATGGACTATGCTCGACAAGGGTACGAGATTATCAGGTTTGGCCTAGGACTTAAGCCAGGATCTATTGCACTGGATTTGGCACATGAGTCGTCGAGTACAGACTATGCTCGGCAAGAACCCAGAGAGGTTATGGATTCAGATTTCGGCTTTAAATGGCCAAGGATTGGCTGTGAATCCATAATGATCTCGGATTTGGATATCAACCAGGAGAGGTCATGAATTTGGTTACTGGATATGGATGGATTAGGACTCAGTTGTCGGGTTCAGATTGGTATGGATTTGGCTACTGGATTCAAAATCAGATATCGACTCAGAGCAGTCGTGAATTTGGATAAGGATATGGCTATGGCACTTGAATAGAATGGCTTGGTGATGGATTGGATTATGGATCGGATGATATGGCTGTGGATGGAATACGAACTTTGGATGTCGAATTTGAAGCCAGTTAAAACAAGCCTTCCTATTGCAAGGCATGTTTTAGGGGGCAAATGTTACCCCACCTTTTGGTCAATGCTGGGATATCAAAAATTTGGCTAAAAAGGATGGATATCAGGATCAAAGATCGACTAAAAATAAGGCTACGTTCGATACTATCAAACTGTACCAAGCTCCAATCAAGGTGGAATCAATAGGGAATGATAAACATGGCTAGTTGAGGCTACCTTTCAAATTTCAGGTCAATTGAAGTTCGTATGCTCAAGTTATGGATCGGTCAATATTCAAAACAAATGGGTTTGCATTGATATGTTCGTATCGATCGCTATGGCATTGGTTTGGATCGATCGGTCTTCGGATCGATACATCTCGTGTCAATGCATTTGTGTCAATCAATTGACTCCGGGATGAATTCAGGGTGGTGGACGTGGATTTCGCATCGATACATGCGTATAGATTAGATGGATATGACAAAGAAAACTGATGGATATGAAGCAATGGTTATAGAGGTTTGAATAAGCATTTTGCATCGATCATTTATTGATCGATATGAAGGGAACACAAAGAAGGGGCTATGCTTATCGATATGAAGGTTTCAGCCAACATTGGCAAAGTTAATCTTGGATCGACCATAACTCTCAAACTGCAAGTCCAAATACTATGGAATTTCCATAGATGCTTTCTTATTCACTCAAGAACGTCCGTGATCGATCTCTGCTCCATTGGGCCATATTTGGATAAATACGAAGACAACATGGATCGATCGGGGGTCGTTCCCAAACAACCCCAGATAGATCTGGTGGGCCCACCAACGCATGAGAAATGGTTCTCTGTGTTTTGGGGCAGATATTTCCAGATCTACTCTTATAAATAGCACCTCCATGGCAACTAAATGGGGATCTTCTTCTTCTTTTCTAGCTAGATTCTGCCATTTTGGTTATTGATATTCAAAGAATTATAACTATAAATCACGATATAAAGGAAATAAAAGGATTAATTCGAAGTGCAAGTAAGACGAAGATAGTCGAACCATTATAGATCTTGTGCCTTCTCTTATTTTCTTATATTTTAATTTTGATATTTCTTTATTTTTACTCTCTACATCATCTGCATATGAGATTGTGTGTTAACACAGTGCTTTCACTACTTCTAGGATTTGTGGCTATTTTTGGTGCAAACACTTTGGTGCTTTCACCGAGAAAGCTAGCACTCAGGGATTCTGAGGTTTGGAGTTCAGATCTGGAAAGCTAAAGGATTGGATCTAGGAGAACCATGATTAGGTAATCGACTAGAAGGGCATTACTAGAAAGGAGCCATTAAGAGGGAAGTCAAGAGGCTTCCTCCAAAGTTGGAGCAGATCAGGCATCCATCTAGACCACAAGAGATGAGATGCAGACTATGATGGATTCTATGCAGGAGAAATTGATGAAAAGGCAGAAGCAGATGATGCAGTACCTTCTCAAATAAATCGGACAGGCTGGAGCAGTAGGAGCTGCAAGATGTCAGATCCAAAGAGCTGGATGAGAAGGACACGATAGGCAATCAAATAGAGCAGTTCAGCAAGGAGCATCCCGCAATCAACAAGCAACTATCAATTTGGATGGATCTAGACTCGAGAACACACTACCGTGTCATGTTGGACGAGTTCATAGAGGAATACCAGGTGACATTGCACAACATGGTGCTGGCAATAATATAAGAGTGCATGGTGAGGAGTACGTACCGGAATTCCCTCAAGGATCGGGGGAAAGTTAGGAGATGAAGACGGGGGGCAACACTTGGTGGAAAACGCTGGATTGGCTGAAATTATCAGGCGAATAATACATGAAGGTCTGACAAACATAGATCTGGAAGGAGTAAACAGGAGTCCATTTACCCATGGCATTAGAATGTCTAGGAATCCACCAGAGTTCTAGCCACCTACTCTGGATATACAATGGTAGGAAGGATCCTACCGAT
Organism: Allium cepa; assembly: GCA_030765085.1. Classification (NCBI taxonomy): domain Eukaryota; kingdom Viridiplantae; phylum Streptophyta; class Magnoliopsida; order Asparagales; family Amaryllidaceae; genus Allium; species Allium cepa. Next base: position 932,074,601 of record CM060932.1, read on the forward strand.
CATTTGATGTGGTATACAAGACATATGGAAGTGCTGGAGGCATCGGAAGAGGTTATGGCCCGGTGTTTCCCCTCGTACTTGATGGATATAGCTGCTATGTGGTTCAGGCTGCTGGAAAATGGATCTATTAGGACATGGAAAGAATTGGTGGGTAGGTTTTTGAAGCAGTTTCAGGTTCATATCAAGAGGCCAAAGAATGTGATGATACTGCGTCAGTGAAATAGAGGACAAGAGAGTCGCTCAGAACCTTCATAACTCGAGTGCAGCAGTTGCTTTGGTGGATCGGTCGGATCCATCAATGGTTTTAATGGCGCATTATCAGGAGTCAGGGACAACTCGGATTTCAAGGTATCATTGATACGGAGTCCACCAATGGATCTTAGGGAATTCTTTCACAAGGCCAAGAGATTTCTTCAACAAGAGGATGCAAGTTTGAATAAGAAACCAAAGGAAGTATACATGCTTAATGATGGAGAGCCATCTGGTGAAAGCTCGGGTAAGGATAATGATAAAGGGAAGAGGAAGTCGGATAACGATTTTGGCGGGGCAAGGAAGCACTAGGAGTAACCAAAATTCTCCACTTACGCCGGACTGAATGAGACATTGGAGCAGATATACATGGAAACCCAGGATCGCCTTCCTCATCGAAGGCCGGCATGGAGGAAACCCTTGTTGAATATGCGCTTTGCGCTTATATGATTTTTGTTTGATGATAATAAACATATATACATTCGTTTAAATGTATTTGTTAATGTACTATTTTATTTTTCATAGAATAAATAAATATTTGCTGAATAAAATTAAATGACACAGAATTTGAATTCAAACAGAAATTTTATTCAAACAAATATTTATTACAATTTTGAATAGTACAATTTAAATCTCTCACTATAACTATACAACTTTGATTACAATCACATCACATTTCACATTTACAGTTAACCTCACTACATATCACTCACACTCGTATTTTTATCTTCAACTTCCTTCTAGTTTGAATCCAGCATCTGAGCAATCTGCAAAAATATAAACTAACGCAGTAAAATTGAAAAAGAAATATTTTTGCAATATAAAATGAAATATGATTTTTGAAAATATGATTTGCCTCAGTTATTTGGGTTGTTCGTCATAATTTAAATTTGAATTCATCATGCACGAACAACTTGTGACATACACAGTGTATCACTGTATATGCCACAAGGCCGTGCACGTCGATATATACACTTGATTGATTTACAGGGACATGCGAGCACAGGTCAAACCCAAATGAAAAACCGGGTTCAACTCACTTGCAATAACATTGAAAATCACGACACGAGCACAAGGTCAAACCCGAGTTTTTTTTGAAAAACTGGATTCAACACAGGGCAGGTCACAAGTCAAAAAACAGTGCAACAAAACTCAATGTCGAGCATGCATGAAACATGAAACAGTGGATTGAACCAGAAACATGATCAACACAGCAATGCAAAGACCAGACAACAATTTCATCAAATATGCTCAAGTCCAGATGCATCAGGTTGAAAATGTTCAAAGCACAAGTATACAACAAAGTGACTGAAACAACTACCAAACAAACATAACATGCAGTTTGCTGTGAAACGAGCTCGAGCACAGTTGAAGCCCAAGACATCAAGTGATACAAGTCAGAGCAACAAAACCAGACACATGAACACCAACATAAGCAACAACACGAACCAACTGTGCATATATGAAGTACACAATAGGCCAAGTTTCAAGACACTATGCAACAGCAACAAAGAAACAGTACAAGTGCAACAAGCAATGCTCAAGACAACACAGTGAAGCATGTACACGGGTAAACAGCAACACAAACTGCAGTGGACAGTAAACCAGTTGCAACATGAATATCACAAGCCAACACTGCAATCAGGTATATATATGCAAATGGTTGTTACTATGATCAGGTCGAATGTATGCCAGTGTGATGGGTATGAAATAGACCACCAGGCAAATAGACAGAGGCAATTATACAACAATGGTAAGCAACCAGAAATGCATGCAAGTGCCAACCAGAAAAAGATCACAACATAATGTAACAATAACAGCAGTATACAAGCCGAGGCTCAGTGATGAAGGCAACATGACGCAATGTCGAGCTCAGTACAACACAGTGTACATGAATACTGTAATAAACCAAATAAAGACTACAAGCGACTGCATAGCAACTACAGTATAGGGAACAACATTTTTTTATGTACCAATATACTATGCACATGTAACCAAAGCAAACAGAGAGCATATGAATCAACTACAAGCAGATACAACTCGACCAGTAACCAAGGCTACAAAGTTTAAGAAATCAATTGGCTGCAGTAAACACGATCAGTGAAGACGGAGTTCAACATCAAGGTTGATCAAGCCAAAAATTCATGTAATCAATCAAAGCCGAAGTCAAAATTGAACCAAGTCAGTATGTTGAACAAGTCAGAGATGTGGTGGTAAAGAAACAAAAATGAATTCAAAACCGTGTCAACCAAGAAACGTGAATTTGACAAAGTCAGAATAATCATCAATCGTTCAAGCATCATCAAGCGGCAGAGAAAAGGAATTGACAAATTCAAACATGAATATACGAACACAAAAATAGGATTTCAAATCCTATATAAGCCCAATCATCATCGCAAATTAATCATCGAGTTCAAGCATCAACCAGCAAAGCAAAAGGAGAAAAGTACATACCGAAAAAGCAGAACGAATTCGATCCAAATTGAAGAGCCATAAGCAAATCAAAAGCATCGAAGCCTACTATCGAACGAGATCGAGCGGCGCTTCAATTTTGCACAACCCTAGTTTGAATCGCAAGGAGCAAAAGCAATTTGCAGAAGCCCTAATTCGCAAAGAGGAACGAAAGAGGATCGGCCATATTTTCACAAGCAACAGGAAAGAGGAACGAGCTAAACAGTCAAAAGAAAAGGAATAAAAATATCCTTTTGTATTTTGGGCCGGTCACATTTACTTAAGGGTTTTTTTTTAATTTTGGTTTAGGGTTGTTTATGTGCTATTTTTTTTTAGTTGTTGTTTTTATTTTACGAATCAAAGAATTTGTAAATCACCACCTAGGGTTTAGGTAGTGTCAGATTGTCTAGTTAGAATTAGTTCAGTGAGCAGGGTGTGCGAGTTTGCAAAGCTCTATAGGCGGGAGCAGAGTTTGCGAGTAAGCGAAGCTCTATAGGCGGGAAGCAAAGTTTGCGAGTAAGCAAAACTCTATAGGCGGAGCAGGGTGTGCGAGTCTAGTAGAGTGTTTGTGAGCGGGAGCAAATGTTTGCGAGCAGGGTGTGCGAGTCTAGTAGAGTGTTTGTGAGCGGGAGCAAATGTCTGCGAGTCTAGTGGAGTGTTTGTAAGCGTGATACTGTTTAATTCTAATAGAAATCTGTGAATGCAGCAGTAGGCAGGGGTTGCCGAAGCTGGGTAAATTTTGTGTGTGATTTACTTTTTAGCATATTTATTTCTGCAGTTTATTTCTGTGTTTAAATCGAGAAAATTTGCTATAACCCTATTCACCCCCCTCTAGGGTTAATCTAAATCCTACAAGTGGTATCAGAGCCCGGTATATTTTAACTCTTGAGTCATGAGTCTACAAAATAATGCTTTTTCTGAGGGGTAATCTATTGCTAGGCCACCCATGTTTAACGGGAACGATTATGCTTATTGGAAAGTTAGGATGGGTATCTATCTTAGTTCTGTTGATTATGATGTTTGGGATATTATTGAAACTGGCTATAAACCTCCCACTATAATCGTTGGTGATACTGAGATTCCTAAACCTAAGGATAGGTGGGATGCTAACGATAAGAAACTGAAAACGACAAATGCTAAAGCCATGAATGCTTTGATATGTGCTCTTGATAAAAATGAATTTAATAGAATTTCTCATTGTACAATAGCACAGGAAATTTGGCACACTTTGGAGGTGACACACGAAGGAACTTCTCTAGTCAAGGAGTCTCGTCTAGCCCTATTCAGCAATGAGTACGAAAACTTTGTGATGGACAAAGGCGAGAGCATAAAAGACATGTTTGGACGCTTTTCAACCTTGGTATACAATGCTAGAGCACTTGGGAAGGTATTCACTGAGGTAGAGCTTATGAGGAAGATACTACGAGTTTTACCAATGAACTTTGAGGCAAAAGTCACAGCAATTCAAGAATCGAAAGATCTGAGTAAGCTAAGCATGGAGGAGTTGATTGGTAACTTGATGACATATGAGCTTGAGCTAAAAGCAAAGGAAGAACGCAACAACTCCGAACCAAAGAAGAAGACGATTGCCTTAAAGAGCAAAGAAGAAAGCGATGAAGAAGATCCAATTGAAGAGCTTGCAATAGCTGTCAATAATCTTAGAAGATGGTCTAGATTCAAGCCACGCAAGAAGAAAACAAAGGGCAATAGGTCAAAAGATTCCGAAAATTCCGATAATGAACTGACGTGTTATAACCGCAACAAGCCTGGCCACATCAAACCAAAATGCCCGCTTCTCAAAGACAACAAAGGAAAGAAAAAGAAGAAGAAAGCCTTTGCAGCGACTTGGGATGATGAAGAAGGAGAGGAAGCTTCGGATAGCAGCTCAGAGGAGGCTAACTTGTGTCTTATGGCATGCTCAAATTCAAAAGCAACCTCCAAGGAATCTAGTGAGGCAGGTGAGTTTTCTTATAAAGAACTTGTTTTTATGTGTTTTGATCTTACTAAAGTAGTTGACACGCTTGAATCTAAAATTGAAAAACTGAAATCTGAAAGGAGGAAACTCGCCCATGAAAATTCTAGGTTAGAAACTGAACTTGAAAATATTCAAAACCTAGAATGTAACCAATGTAAAATTTTAGATTCGGAACTATCAAAAATTAGGAATAACTTTGAGAGCCTTGAAAAAGAAAACTTGAATCTTAAGGAAACCATCGACACTAGGAAAAAGGATTTTATAAATCGGTGCACCTCACTTGTCACTGAAAACTCAACATTAAAAACCAAAGTCCAAAATCTTGAGAAATCCCTGAATAATTTTTCAAAAGGAGAAAAATCTTTCAAAATGTTATTGGGAAATCAAATTTTTGCTAACAATAGAAAATGTTATTGGGAAATCACAAAATGATGATAATGCAAAAAGTAAAAGTGTTTTTGCTCGATCTGAAATAATTGGACATCATATTCATAGGAACACAAAATTTAATCAAGACAATTTATTGTGCACGATTTGTAGAAAATTTGGACATAATCTAAATAATTGTTGGTATAGACCCAAACACGTGAAAACTATACCAATTTGGGTTCCAAAAGGCACAAATATAAAATCTTTGAAAGTCAAACAAATTTGGGTGCCAAAAGAAACATATATAAATAGTTTTGGGTCTCCACAAACATATGTTTCATATTCTGGCACTAACAATCATGAACCTATAAAAACAAATAGGTCACATAAATCTTTCATCGTGTAGGTGTGGTGGCAGGCTAAGGAACAACAACAGTGTTCTCTGGATTTTGGCTGTTCCAGAAACACAACGGGCGACAAAGCAAAGTTCCTTAGCCTAGTTCAAAGGTGACAGAATCACAATGGGCAATCACGAAAAATTATCGTAAAGGTAAAACAGGTAAAATTGTTTTTTTAAATGTGATTATCTGCACCATACTCTAAATTAAAATCAGCCAATATTGAGATAAACAAAAGATGATGATTTTGATGCTATGATTCTTTTTCAAAATATTGACCAACCATCTTTAAATAGAATTACTTGGAGTAATTATGATGGTTGACTGATTCGGACTTAATTGATATGATTTTTTGACTTGTTCTTATTTATGACATTGTTTTGTGCTTAAATGATGACCAATCAGATTTTCAACTTTGAACTAATCCATATAAATTTGTTCGGTCAAATGATGGTTACTCATGCTACACGTAGATATATTTGTTTTGATATTTTGGTCTCTGCTTGTAAATTTGCACGATTTCAAATTCATGTGAAAAAGGATTTTAAGAAATTGTTGAAACTTCAAGAAATTGTTTTTGAAATAATTATGATGTTGATTGACTGTTGATTACTCATGAATATAATTGTTTATCCTATGGTTTCTGAAATTGACACCATGATATTTGTTTGAGTGTTAACACGGCTTCAATTCAAATTCAAAAGAATGATTTTAAGTTTGAAATTTTTGGTGCACACTTCATGGTTCAACGAGTGAATATTGAGTGAAATTTAAATTCAGATGCAGATTACACTGGTAATATAGTTGATAGAAAAATTACTAGTGGAACGTGATTAATTTTTGAAACATTCATTTGCTGCATCGTTTTTTCAAAGAAAATATCTGCATATTTTTCATTTGAAATAATTTTCAAATAGCAGAAAATTTTCTTATAAAACCCCCTCGAGAAAATCATGTTTGACCATATTTACAGATTAATCATTTTTGAAAAATTGATTTTATAATTTTTGAATTTGATTTTAAATGACAAATTTTGACTAATCTGACTCTCTTTGATTATCGAAAAGATGAATAGTGATTGAAAAAGAGATGAGTGTTGATATTTATCATATATTATAACTCGAGAAAGTATAATTAGAAAATTTCTTTAGAATTTCATAACAAGAGTTATAAAAACTTTTTGTTGGGTAAAAATTCCACGACCATTTCTATTTCTATCATCTTTCTATCGACCATCACTCATCAAGATCATATTTAGTATGTAAATTTGTGGTAGTTTACAAAGGAAATCATTTGTTCTTCAATATCTTTAAATCTGTGAAGGAAATTATTTGTGCTTCAACTTATTATATTTAGCAATAAAAATAAATATCCAAAGTATTCACTCTCATTTAAAAGTCCTCACGGTTATGCATGGGTGAATTACTTGGATTTTTGATTATGTGCTTCCATGCTCATTTAAAAGTCCTCACGGTTATGCATGTATGGAACGCATATCAAAATTAATTGATTCAAATAGACAAGTTGATTCTAATCCCATTTAAAAGTCCTCACGGTCATGCGTGGTTAGAAGATACTTGATTTCATTTTTTAAATAAAAATTGTGAATACTACTAATCTCATTTAAAAGTCCTAACGGTTATGCATGGTTAGTAGATATTCAAATTTCCTGAAATAAATATACCACAAATAGACAGAATTGTATGATTTTTGATGATTTTATCCCCATCACTTCTGAAAGTGGAATATGCGCTTGACAAGGGTAATTATGATTTTTGTTTGAGTTCTATTGAAATTTAATATTTATATTCAATTGAGTTAAATGTTTGATTCATGTCTATCACTTCATCCCTATTTTTACAACACTGTTATTCTTTTGCTGATAACAAAAGGGGGAGAGAAAAGTTAAGATTTTGTCAAATAGAATTAAGCAAAGGTCAAATAATTTTCACTTTGCATATAGGCTCATTTATATAATTCTATTTGTATGCATATATGTAGGGGGAGTATTGTGTAGAGAGGGAGCATTCAAATAGAGGGAGCAAATTGAACGATCAAATACATTTAATACATTCAAAATCTTAAATATATGTTTGTTATCATCAAAAGGGGGAGATTGTGAGCGGGAGCAAATGTTTGCGAGTCTAGTAGAGTGTTTGTGAGCGGGAGCAAATGTTTGCGAGCAGGGTGTGCGAGTCTAGTAGAGTGTTTGTGAGCGGGAGCAAATGTCTGCGAGTCTAGTGGAGTGTTTGTAAGCGTGATACTGTTTAATTCTAATAGAAATCTGTGAATGCAGCAGTAGGCAGGGGTTGCCGAAGCTGGGTAAATTTTGTGTGTGATTTACTTTTCAGCATATTTATTTCTGCAGTTTATTTCTGTGTTTAAATCGAGAAAATTTTCTATAACCCTATTCACCCCCCTCTAGGGTTAATCTAGATCCTACAACCCTCAGAACACGAGAGGGTATCATGAAGGCACTATCTCTTTCATGACCTAAACGGGCATGATACTAACAGATGTAGACATCTAAAGGATATAATCAAGGGGCAAGTAAGGAGTGGCCAATTATGGCTATATGTTGGGAATCGTAATGCTGCGGTGGAACAGGAGCCACCGTCTACCTCAAACAACGATGACGCGAGGCCTAGGAATAATGGTTAGTTGGTCGTCGACTAATCGGGATGGTATGGAATAAGTAGAAAACTCTAGGAAGATGGCTAAGTCACTTACTCATGTACGGTGATGGAGATAGCCCTAGGCATGCTTTAAGATGATGATAAACCATGATTCTCTACTTTGTGAAATCTTCTTTTTCTTTCTGGTTTGGGTATTTATTTCCCTGGTTTGCTTTTGGAGCTGGTTTAAACTCTTGGTTTTTTTGGTTTTTTGGTTTGGATTTTGGTTTGGATGCTTGTCTTTTGGTTTGGATCTTAGTTTGGATTTTTTTATATGGGTTACTAGTTTGATCTAGATTTCAAATTGGATTTTGATTGGATTTCATATGGTTTTTGGAAAAAAGGTCATCGGGTATGGATTATGCTTGGCAAGTGGTAGGTCGTTCGTCCGAATGTGGAGAATCGACTTATTCAGGTCATCTAGTATGGATATGCTCGACAAGGGTCCAGAGTGACCAAGGTCGGCCTATGATTTAGGCTATGATTTAATAAGAAGGATTTGTTATTTGATATTTTAGGTCGTCGAGTGTGGACTATGCTCGACAAGGGTACGGGATGATCAGGTTTGGCATAGGACATAGGCTAGGTTCTATTGCATAGGATTTGGCGCGTGAGTCGTCGAGTATGGACTATGCTCGGAAAGAACCAGAAGAGGTTATGGATTCGGATTTCGGCTGTGAATGGCTAAGGATTGGCTATCAACCCGAAGTGTTCCCGGGTTTGGATAAGGGTCGGGAGCGATCCCGAATTTGGATATCGACCACGAGAGGTCATAGATTTGGTTACTGGTTCTGGATATGGATGGATTAGGACTCGGTTGTCAGGTTTGGATGGAAATGGAATTGGCTATGGATTCAGTTAATGGATTTGGAATTGGATATCGGCTCAGAGCTGTCTCACATTTGGATAAGGATATAGCTATGGCGCTTAGATAAAATGACTTGGTATTGGATTGGATTATGGATCAGATGATATGGCTGTTGATGGAATAAGGACTTTGGATATTGGATTTGAAGCCATTAAAAACATGAATTCCTATCCTAAGGCATGTTTCGAGGGAAAATTGTTGAATATGCAAGAATATGATTTTTGTTTGATGATAATAAACATATATATGTATATTCATTTAAATGTATTTATTAATGTACTATTTTATATTTCACATATTTAAATAAAAATTTGTTGAACAACTAAATAACTTAAAATTTAAATTCAAATGGATATTTTATTCAAACAAATATTTATTACAAATTTGAATGGTACAAATTTGAGCTCTCACTATATACACAATTTTCAAACAAACAATTTTGATTACATCACAATTTTTCATTTACAAATGACCTCACTACGGATCACTCATTCACTCGTAATTATCTTCAACTCTATTCCATATTGAATCCAGCATCTGAGAAATCTGCAAAAATATACACTGACGTAGTAAAATTGAAAATAAAATATTTTTGCAGTGTAAAATAAAATGATTGTTTTGAAAATATTATCTGACGTAGTTATTTGGGTTGTTCATCATTGTTAAATATTGAATTCATCAAACACGAACAACTTGTGACATGCACAGTGTATCACTGTACATGCCACAAGGTCGTGCACACCAATATACACTTGATAAAATTAGAGGGACAGGTGAGCACAAGGTCAAACCTAATCAAAAGCCGGTTCAACTCAAGCGCAATACAAATGATGTCAAGAGACGAGCACAAGGTCAAACCCGAGCTTTTTGCTGGATTCAACTCAGGTGCAATTTCAAAAATCAACATGAAGTTCAAATTGAACCACACAAAATTAAACCAAATACCAAATCAGTACAACAAAAATGTACTCAAACAAGTGCATATTTAAGCATACAATATTTAAGTGCATTGAAACCATACAGCAAGTACAACCTTGTATTCAAAACACACAACTGTCAACAAGTGAATCAAGTCCAACTGCTAACACAATTAAGACTAGACTATAATATCAAAGTTATGGTATGGATTAATACAGGTAGCGACAACCAAAACGCATTTGTGTACACATGAATAAAAATCAAGTCTGGTCAAATCGAACAATAATAGAAATCAAGTGTATACAATAAGTATACATATGCAAAAGGACCAGACTCAATGAAACATCACTGCAGATGCAAGCAGGCTTGAGTCACAATGTAGTTAGAACCAACAATAAGCCATGAGCCAGTTCATATACAAACCCAGACTCGAGCACACATGTAACATTTCAAAGTTTCAGCTGCAGCACGACTCAAATGAACAAAGTGCGCATGTATACCGGACAATGGATGAAACTCACAAGCTCCAAACTCAAAATAGCATGGCATAAAGACACAAACCAACAAACAAAGCAATTAAACTCAAATGAATATACAAATGGAGATGCATAATGTAGACACACAATCAAGGTCAATGTTGTGCATAGAGTTCATCGATGCAACTACAAATGCACAGCAAATATCAAGTACAGAAAGCTGCATGAACAAGAGTGAAAATTGAAGGAACTCGAAGCAACTAATTGATTCAAATGAAAGTCAAATAATATACAACATTTTTGAACAAGATAGAGAATTAACAGTTTTAAATCAATACATCAGGATAAATCAAAGAGTATATATAGAGCATAACAAAGTCAACGCTGCAAGTAAATCAAGGTACAATCGAGTATGCCACAGGGATGAACATACATGCCAAAGTCCAGAAATCATTTCAAATAACCAAAGTAATTTTAAAAATGTCAGAGAATCAAATGGTGATAGCAAGTTCGAACAAAGCAAAATCAAGAAACCATTGTCAACAGAAATTTCAAACCGAAGTTGAAGGTCCAGCAAATTCAAAGCTTTGATGACCAAGGAGCAAGCCATAATAATCAAGCAATGAAAAGAATGAATTGAACAAGTTAGATCAGTCTCAAGCATTCAAGCAAAATCAATGGCCGAGTTAAATTAAATGACAAATTCAAAATGAACGAGAAAATAGGAATTCAAACCCTATATAAATGTTTAACATCATCGGCTACGAAATCATCGAGTTTAAGAAAATTAACCAGTAAAGAAAAGTGCTTAAAATAACTTACCAATTTATACTAAACTCGATCAAATTGAAGGAGTTTTGAGCGAATTGAGGAAGCGCCAATTGTCGAAGAAAATCAGAGGAATAGTCGTTGTAATCGACCAACAAGCAATTGACTAACTCAATTATTCAAAGCCCTAATTTATCGAAGAGGAAGAAAGTATTCGAGCAACAGAAAAGATGAAGATAGCCTTCCAAAGGAACGGGCCTACATACATAAAAAGGAGAAAGGGATTTTTTATCACTTTATTTTGGGCCAGTGTTTTTCCTCTTGGGATTTAGTGTATTTAAAATTAGGTTTTTTTAATTGTTGTTTAAATTTGTATTTTCTTCTTTAAACATTTGTAAATTTTAGCCGAGTGACTAGGGGACGAACTACGGTGGTGTAGCTCGAGAATTCGCAACTCAATGGCTGATTTGTGGCAGGGTTCTGAGCGTAGAGTTAGGTTAGTCGATAGCGGGTGTCCTAAGTTTACATGTGTAAGCGTTTGACTACTTAATTTCTAGTAGAAACCTTGGGGGCTACATGTAGGCAGGGTTTTGCCGAAGTTGGGTAAATTTGTGTATCTGTTTTCTACTTTCAATATTCTGCTATTATCTATGTTGCAATTATTTTATATATACTTCCGCAATAAATTTTTATAATTGATATTATCACCCTATTCACTACCTCTTTAGGGTGAAATCGATCCTACAAGTGGTATCAGATCCAGGTTCAAAAGCCATTTTTGTTTTCATAGTTTTGATTTTTCAAAAACCAATATTTGTTTTACAAATTTGAATTTTTAAAATGGATTCTTTTATTGAGGGTATGTCCAATGCTATTCCTCCTGTTTTTGATGGAAAAGATTTTTTGAATTGGAAATTAAAAATGGAATATTATTTAAAATTTGTAAATATTAAATGTTGGGATATTATTGAAAATGGGTTGATATAACAGACGAGAAAATTACTTCGATTAATTCTCTTGTTATGTATATAATATATTCTCACATTAATCAAGATAATTTTAACTTCATCGCTCATTGTGAAAGTGCATAGGAAATCTGGAATACTTTTGATGCAATATATGGTGCAAAAGTTAACAACCGTGAGAGATCCTACATAATCAACTCTGTTAAAGAAATGTGCTTAGCAGGATTGGTAAACGGCAGCAGTGATATGATGATGATGGAGCAGCTGAGCTAGCATTGATAACAAAGAGATTCAAAAAGTGGAATCACAGATACAAAAAACCAGCTCTAAATCAAAAATTGAAAAGAAGGATAATCAAAGCACTAGACAATCCCGAAGAGCGGGAGATCGTCTGTCACAAGTTTAGTAAACCTGGTCTTATGAAGCCCAATTGTCCTCAAAATCGATATGGCCAAGAAAAGAATTCAAAATGGAGAAGTTTTGCAGCCACGTGGAATAAAAGCGGTGATGATTATAAAAGCACTAGCAGTAAGAGTGAGAAAGCAGATCTATGCCTTCGAGGTGATATAATTGATAGCGATGATGACGAGCCAAGCGAGTTTCAAAACTCACTTAGAATTACTTATATATTTCCATGAAGTAAATGGCTATTTTGAAAGACTTTGGGAGAAATATGCTAAACTTGAATCACAAAGAGATACTTTGATAGATTTAAATAAACAGCTTGATCGATTAGTTAAAACTATCATAGTAAGATCCCTAAGTGTGATTAGTGTCCATCACTCCAAGAAGAGATTAAAAAATCAGAAATTAAATTTAAATCGCTTGAAAATGATATTCTGATTTTGAAAAAGAGTGAAAATACTAGAAGAGAAAATTCTATTAAAAAGTGCACTCAATTATTAAATGAAAATGAATCACTTAAAACACAAATCCAACAATTGTCTATAACTTTAGGAGAATTTTCCAAAGGAGAAAGATCGTTAAATATGTTATTAGGGAAACAAACTAATTATATTAAACAAGGACTTGGGTATAATCAATCTGAATGGGCTATAAATGTAATTAATCAAGTCAAATCCGAGTGCACAATCTATAGAAAAATTAGATGCAATCATAGTAGTTGCTGGTATAGACCTAAAATATCAAAACCATTCCAATTTGGGTTCCAAAAAGTATAAATATAAAATATCTGAATGTCAAACAAATCTAGGTGCCACGAGGAACATATATAAATAGTTTTGAGTCTCCATAAACATATTTTTTAAAATCTGCTGCCACTAACAACCATGGACCTATAAAAACAAATAGGTCACAAAAATCTTCTCTCGTGTAGGTGTGGTGGCAGGATAAGGAACAACAACAGTGTTATCTGGATTCTGGCTGTTCCAGACACACAACGAGCGACTAATCCAAGTTCCTTAGCCTAGTGTAAAGGTGGAATAATCACAATGGACAACAATGAAAAATTAACATAAAGGTAAAAAAGGTAACGGTTTAGTTCAAATGATTATTAAATGTGATAATCGGCACCATAAATTGAATTAATTCAGCCAGTTATGTGATAATAAATGTTGATTATGATTCTGACTTATGAAAATTGTTGGCCAGTTGTCCTTTTATGCCAAGAACACTACAATCCTTGAAATACTTCATATAGATTTGTTTGGTCTAATGATGATGTTTTATTGACTAATGATTACTCAAGATATTCGTGGATATATTTGGTCATTATGTTCACTGATTTGTTTATTTGTATGGCTTCAATTCAATTTCATTTAAAAGTTGTTTAAATAATTTTGAGATATTTTATTGCACACACCACGGTCTAGTCTATAGCATTCAACGAATGATAATTTTGAGTGAAAGAAAATTCAGATGCAGACTACACTGGTAATCTAGTCGATAGAGAAATTACTGGTGGAACGTGATTTATGTCGAGAAATTCATTAGCTGCATCGCATTTTTCAAAGAAAAAATGTGCATATTTTTCATTTCAAGTAATTTTCATATTGCAGACGTTTTTTCTCTTGTAAAATCCCTTCTAGAAAATCATTTTTGTTGACCTTGTTTCAGATTAGTCATTTTGAAAAAAAATTATTTTATAATTATTTTTGGATTTGATTTAAATGGCTACATTAACTAATCTAACTCCCTACTGATTATCTAAAAGATAAATAGTGATTGAAAAAGTGATGAGTGTTGATATTAATCATATATTATAACTTAAGAAAGTATATTTAGCAAATTTCTTTAGAAATTTAAACAAGAGTTATAAACATTTTTGTTGGTAAAAATTCCATGACCATCTCTAATTCTATCATATTTCTAAAGGCCATCACTCATCAAAATCCAATATAGTATGTCAATATATGGTATTTTAAATGGAAAATTATTTGTTCTTCATTTTATTATATTTTTAGAAATAAAAACATCCAAAGTATTCACTCTCATTTAAAAGTCCTCATGGTTATGCATGGGTGAATTACTTGGAATTTTTGATTATGTGCTTCCATGCTCATTTAAAAGTCTCACGATTATGCATGTATGGAACACATATCAAAATTGCTTGATTTAATAAACAAGTTGATTCTAATCCCATTTGAAAGTCCTCATGGTTATGCATGGTTAGAAGATACTTGAATTCATTTTTTATAAAAATTAGGAATACTACTAATCTCATTTGAAAAGTCCTAACGGTTATGCATGGTTAGTAGATATTCAAATTGCTGATATAAATATACCACAATTAGACAAGACTAAATAGTTTTATATGATGACATCATTCCTATCATTCTAAAGTGGAATATGAGTCAAATAGTGTATTATGATTTTTGTTCGATTTTTTATTGAAATTTAATATTTATACCCGATTGAGTATTAATGTTGTATTAATGTCTATCACATTGTCTCTATTTTTTTAACACTGTTACCCTTTTGCTGATAACAAAAGGGGGAGAGAAAAGTTAAGATTTGAAAAATAAAGGTGAAATATTTTATTTTGTATTTTCAGTTTGCATCTAGACTCATTTGCATATTTCTATTCATGCTAATGGGGGAGCTTTGTGTAAAGAGGGAGCATTCAAATTGGAGAAGCAAATTGTATGATCAAATACATTTAACATATTCAAAATCATAAATATATGGTTGTTATCATCAAAAGGGGGAGATTGTTGAATATGCGAGTATATGATATTTGTCTGATGATAATAAACATATATATATATTCATTTAAATGTATTTTTTAATGTACTATTTTTTTATGTATTTAAATAAATATTTGCTGAATAAAATAAATTACGTATAATTTAAATTCCAATGGATATTTTGTTTAAACAAATATTTATTACAATTTTAAATGGTACAAATTTGGGCTCTCACTATATACAAAATTTTCAAACAATACAATTTTGATTACGTCATATCACTCGTAATTATCTTCAACTCTATTCCAGATTGAATCCAGCATCTGTGCAATCTGCAAAAATATACACCGATGCATTAAAATTAAAAATAAAATATTTTTGCAGAGTAAAATAAAATGATATTTTTGAAAATATTATTTGCCTCGGTTATTTGGGTTGTTCGTCATCGTTAAATTTTGAATTCATCAAACATGAACAACTTGTGACATGCACAGTGTATCACTGTACATGCCACAAGGCCGTGCACACCGATATACGCTTGATATAATTACAGGGATAGGTGAGCACAAGGTCAAACCTAATCAAAAGCTGGGTTCAACTCAAGCGCAATACAAATAATGTCATGAGACGAGCACAAGGTCAAACCCGAGCTTTTTGCTAGATTCAAATCAGGTGCGATTTCAAAAACCAACATGAAGTTCAAAGTGAACCAGACAAAATTGAAGCAAATACCAAATCAGTACAGCACAAATGTACTCAAACAAGTACAGAGTCAAGCATACAATATTCAAGTGCATTGAAACCACGCAGCAAGAACAACTTGATATGCAAAACACACAACTATCAAAAAGTAAATCAAGTCCAGTTGCTAACTCAATCAAGACCAGACTACAATATCAAAGTTATGATATGGATTGATATAAGTAGCGACAACCAAAACGCATTTGTGTACACATGAATAAAACTCAAGTCTGGTCACAACAAATGACAACATAAGCCAAGAGTATACAACAAGTATACATACGCATGAGGACCAGACTCAATAAACATCACTGCAGATGCAAGCAGACTCAAGTCACACTGCAGCTAAAACCAACAAAAAGTCATGAACCAGTTCCTATGCGAACCAGACTCGAGCACACATGTAATAGTTCAAAGTTTCAGCTGCTATACGACTCAAATGAACAAAGTGCATATGTATACCAGACCAGCGATGAAACTCACAAGCTCCAAACTCAAAACAGCATGGCACAAAGACACAAACCAACTGTTAGCACCAAAATTGGCCACTAACACCCTTGAGAAAGATTATGTAGAGAGATTAATGAAGATAGTAAATTAAAAAAGAAGACAGTATGTAAATCTAAATGCAAAGAACAGGAACACCAAATTTATAGTGGTTCGGCGTAACTGCCTACGTCCACTTTGAAGTTGATTTCTATCTCTTTCCTTGATAGTTGATTATAGATACAATCTGTTTCCAATTACTTGATTACAATTGCAAAGTAAAAGATTAAGTCTTGAGTGAGTGTTGAATGCAGCAGAGTTTCCCTAGTGTTCTTGAAAAAACCCATCCTTTTCACAGTGCCCCTACCTCTCTATTTATAGACGAAGGTGGGTTGGACTTCCCTGGTGGGCCTGGTAGCAGAATACCTCGGCCCAAATGGAGTAAGTTCTGCGTGCCGACCCGAACATGCCGAACGGCCAAATGCCGAACCGTAGTCTTCATGCCGAACAATGTGAGATATTGAGTGGAAAGAGTGGGCCGAATGATATCCTGATGCCGCCCGAAGTGAGGTGCCGAGTGGCGAGCGTATGCCGAGCAATAGTCGAAGATGATGGAGATGGGTTGAATGCCGAACACCTCTTCATGCCGAACGGTTTCGGGATTCTGAACACCTCTGGATGCCAAGCTACGTGGAATGCCGAGCGCGTCAGCCGTGCCGAACGCCCAGAGATGCCGAACGCTACTTGATGTCGAATGCTCTTGCCTGCCGAGCGTCATTTGTTGCCAAACGCTCTCTAGATGCCGAGCGTTCCTCGATTGCGGAATGCTCCTGGATGCCGAGCGCTCCTGGATGCCGAGCGCTTCCAAATGCCGAACGACCCTGATTGCCGAACGCTTCCCAATGCCGAGTACTCACGAATGTTATTCGAACGTGAATGCCAGACGAACCATTTGCGCCGAGCGCTCAGAATGCCGAACGACATGTAGATGCCGAAAGATTCATAAATTGCCGAACAGTGTGTTAATGCTGAGTAGCTAATTGCCTGGTCAAATCTCCAGGAAACACTTGCCCCCCAAAGTGTATCGCGTGACCGAACGTGGTGCACTTTGAATTACGTGTCCTTAGTGCTCCTCTTTGATCCTTGGTTTATTTCTCTCGACGGTGTGAAGGTGTGTGCCGAACGGTATGCGAGTGCCGAACAGAGCAGCTGAAGCCGAACGCTCCTTGTGCGTCGAACGGCTCTGAATGCCGAAGCCGAACGATGACGCTTTGACCGGTTCCACCGGCCATAGCCTCTTCGACTTCCCTTCTTCTCCTATAAAAGTCAGCATCCTCCTCCTTCTTCTCTTTTCACTTTTTACCTCCGCTATCTTGTATTCGCGAATCTCGTCAAACCCCGAGAATCTTACTACCCTTTTTTCCTCGAACGTCATACCCTGCTTCACCCTTTTCCTAAGTCGCTCGGAACTAATCAAAGTCGTGCCTTTAATTCCAGAATTATCCTGACCTTCAATCTATTTGCTGGGTATCGATCCCTCTTATTTAACTGTTTTCCCTGATTAAAAGTTTCGATACGAGGCTTAAACTCGTAACTTAGGTCCATAGCCAATGGGTATTTCGTGGATGAAAGGATTGAACTGTGATTAGGATGTTTTGTAGGGCTACATGATGTGGTGGAAAGGAGAAGTGGCCAGAGATGAGCACGCGGGGGAGTTGATGGGAGATGTATTATGGTTCGACATGGTTCTCTTGTGCCGAACGAGTTTGGAAGGAAAAAATAGAAGAGAAGTAGGAATTGCCTATAATGTCGAAAAGTATGGTTCGGCATGACTCGTTGAACGATTTTGCCTTGTTGTTCGATATGGATGGAGGAAGAGAAGAGAAAATGACGCCGTTGTTAAGGACGGAGTGCCGGTTGGGGCTCGGCCTAACTTTGGTTCGGCATGACTCGCCACATGTCGAGCAGTGGGATGGAAGGTTAGGGAGGAAGTATGACTTAGATAGAATGTCGAACGCTACTTAGGCCGAGCAGTACTTATCCCGAACGTTACTTCGGCCGAACAGAACTTAGGCTGGACGATACTTTGGCCAAACGATGGTTAGGCCGAGCGATAGTTTGGCCGAACAAAATTTAGGCCGAACAATAGTCAGGCTGAACGGTAGTTTGGCCGAGCGATACTTGGGTCGAACAACATTCCAACTTTGCCTGAGCATAAGACAAAAAGAAAGACCCGGACCTAATCAAACTGGCATATCAAACTAACCTGGACTGATAACTATCAAACTGGCATATCAAACTAATCTGGACTGGTAACTTCCTAGTTCCAATCATCATAAGCCTGAACTGAAGTCGATAGAAGCAGACAAAAGCTTTTGGCACATAATGTCAATGTTCGAGTCCAAAATTGAAAACATTGCCAGGCTGGCTTTCAGAGACAGTCAGCGATGACGGTCTTCGAGAATGACAGTTTCAAAGTTTAACTTTTTACCATCAACTACGTGACCTGTAATTTTTCAGCGTTTAAATTTGAATGATTGCACTAGTTCACACACCGCACGGGGGAATATTTACGTTGTTAAGTCTAACGTTGGTTATTTTTCAAGTATAGTTCGAACAGGTGCTCTACCAAATTCAATATTTATTAGAAATGTCTAGGAGATCTAGCTCCGCCACGATTTCAGATAGACCGGGACCGTCCTCCCGACAAGAAGTTGCAGATATTTCAAATCCATCAACCTCCCCTGCCCATAACTTGGCTCCCGACGCTCTAGAAGCAGCAATTCTCTTGGATAACCCTGTTGATTCATAGGTATCGAAGGTCAATGAAGTTGCGCTCCGACGAATATGCTCTATCCATGGAATCCCTTTCGACGACGTGGTGGTTCCATCGAGGCACGATCGTCCACACCTGCCCCAGTTGGATACACGGCGTGTAATAAATTCATGTGCTGGGTTGGCAGCCTTCCATCGTTCAATTTATTTTTTCAGGATGTGTTGCAATACATTGACATTTCCCCGTCGCAACTGCACCCGAATGGCCACGCATTTATCTACGGTACCTACATCCTCTTCATGACCGTCCTCTCTAGGCCCCCAACTCCAGGTGACATCATATATATATATATATATATATATATATATAGCGGAGAGATAGCCAATCTTTTGTGTTCCTCAAGCCACACCACAAATGCCAGATTTTAACCGGGGCGTGGAACAAATTTGCCATGTACAAACAAGAATGGTTCTATGTGCATTGCCCTCCTGGTTTTGCGAGGAGATGGGTTGAAGGAAGTAAGTCTTTTCTTTGGATCGACGTTTGTGCTTGGTCGGGGCAATGCCTTTTCTAACTCTTGTTTCATCTTTTCAGGTATCAACCCGCGTCCTGATGGTCGCGGATACTTTGAGGCCGTCGAGACTATTCGAGCCCTTCCTGCCAAAGAAAGAGACATCCGGACTCTCATTTCGAATGAGACACTTTCAAGGTTTGGGCTGTTGGCAGAAGGTCGTCAGATAAGCCTTCCTCAAGGCGTCACCATACCCAGGCCCAACTCTGGGAAAGGGAAGAGATTAGCTGAGTCATCAACATGTCATACTCCTGACGCACCAGAAGAGGGGGAAATTAAAGGGAATGAAACACCCGAGGCACAATGTGAGAACTTGGGTCCCACCCGGGATCCGATAGTCGAAGTGCACGACATCGAAACGTCATCTTCCCCTTCGAAGAGGAAAAAGGGATTGATGCACAAGATTAGGAGGGAGAAGGTTGGCGGAACTTCAAAAGTTACGCTCATTCCAACGGAAAAAGAGGCTTCTTCACCGTATGTAGAAAGTTCTTTAAAGAGCCTATCGAACCTCTCCATTCCCGATGACTTGCTCAATTATGACTTCGACGATCCGGAAGAATTTAAACTTCACTCGCCTATCAGAGGCGATGCGGGCCTTTAGCCGAAAGTCAGGGAGAAAAAACTCCCATTAGTAAAGCAACTGGTCCGTCGGGGGAAAACACTTGGACACACACAAACACTTACACTTCAATTTGCACTTAGATTTTCATCGTCACGCTACTCTTTGCTAAATCGTTGTTATTTAAATTCTATATAGGAGACACGGGGCACTCACACGTATTCGATCGCCTTCGTGGTTCGTCTATCTTTTATCAATCTGGATGGGATTCGGGTTTCGAAAGACGCCGGGACAGAGATGGTGACGACGATAGAGATTATCGTTCTTGGGTGTGATATCCCGGAATTTTAGACAATATCAATTTAATAATATTTATATAAAATTAAATTGATATTGACAATATTGATTAATAAAATATGTTTTGGTTTAATAATCAGATTTAAATAAATATTTAATTTGTGATTTTATCTTTTTAAATGCTAAAATAAATGTTTAAATTATAATGTGTGTGTATATATATATTTGTGTATATATATATATATATATATTTGTATATATATTATAGTTTATCTTTGTTTTGGAATTTAATTAATAAATGAAGTTTTGTTTTTAAATTCTAATAAAATATTGAGTAATTAGGAAATTATGTTTTAATTAATATTAAGCTTTTAAAAAGAATCCATTTAAATTAATAACCATATGATTTGTAAATATTTATAATAAATGTTATATTGTTTAAAATTTGACTTAGCTTAATTTTTATTTTTATTTTTAAATAAAGGTTGATTTTATTTCTTTTTAAAATATTATTTGACTAAATATGAATTGAGACTCTTCTATATAAGTTTAAAATATAAGATAACATATTATTTAAATTCATTTAATAATATAAAAGTGATTTGTAATTTCTTTATAAATCATATAAAGTTTGTGAATTAGTTATTTTAAGTCATATTAATTTTCATAAATATAAAAGGAAAATAGAATCTTCATTGTAATAAATAGATTTTAATTTTGATTTCAAAAGTTTGATTGATTTGAAATTTTATTTTGAAATTCATATAAATATATTCTTTAAAATATTTGTATAAGTTTTAATTTATAAATTGTTTTATATACATTTACTTTTAAAATGAGAAATTCATATATATTCATAAACATAACATAAATTAAAGAAAACTCTTTTTAAACATTTAAAAATGTAACTAAATTTAATTTAAAACAAGTGCAATCTAATTAACAAGTCTAAGCTACATGTGTTAGTTGAAAATCAAACAAAATGACAAGTGTCATTTAAATTCTATTTTTCTTTTATTTATTATGTTAAATTTATTTCAGCCTCTTTTAAAAACATTTTCATTTCCCCTCATCCTCTTTTCAAAAACAAAAGATAAATGAATCAAAAGAAATCAAAAATCTAAAACTCAAAACCCCTAAAAACAGATCTGCAAAATTCATTTCAAAAGCAACTCTAAGATCTGAAATACCTCTCAAAACCAAAATCTGTATTTCAAAAGCATAAAGGAGTCTGCATTTCCTTCTTTCCAATCTAAAGCTCACTGCATTTTCGTCTCTGCAAATTTTAAACAAATCAAATGAAGCCTGCATCAAATTTTGGTTGAAGTTTCAAATGCAAGCATTCTTCAGTTTGGAAGCATAAAAGAAAACTTGTATTTCTTAAGCCTGAAACATGTGAAGCATCTTCTTTCAACCTGAGTTCAAAGCTTAAAAATCTGGGTGCTCTGTCCTTTAAATCTAAGGTGAGTAACATTTTTGATTTAATAATTTAAGTTATCATGGTTGCATGATTTATATCTGTGAATAATTATGAATGGTGATCAGTAAGCTTATATATATATAGATATCTAAGAATAATCTGTAGAATTTGGAGTAAATGTGTGCATGGATGCTACTGTCTGTAATGTCTCTGTTCCCATATCTAAGTCCAGTATTTTTGTTTTAAATTCCCTATCTCATGATCTAAGCATTGTTATGGATTGTGATACATACAAAATTTGTTTGAGAGATCACATGTTTAAGCTTAAAAATTTAATTAAGTACAAAATAAAATTTAAACATGCTCTGGAAACATCCAAGAACAGTGCTACAATGATTTATGTTAATTTGCAAACATTACAATTCACTGATATATGTATAAAACCTGAAACTTAATCAAGAATCTTGATTTTTAAAACTAAAACCAAAATTTTAGTTTGATTATGTATGTACATTTCTGGTTTGACCAGAAATGGAGTTTTGGATCAACTTTGGTGATCTGAAGGGTCTTGGGGTTTGAATTTTCCTCTGGTGGTTGAGGAGTGATGAGGGAATGAGGGAAAATTGTCTGGTGGCGATCAAGATGATCGTGGGGGCGGCGGTGATCAAATTAAATTTGTAACCCTAGTTTTAAACAAATTAGGAAATGGGATCGTCACTATCTCTATGTTTGTTCGATTATTAAGCAGCTTTGGGGAAAGGTAGCTAGGTCCATGGCGAAGAAGTGGCCGGAGTTTCAACATCAACGAGGGTCGGAGGAGGAAGCACTGGCCGTTGACAGGTTTGGCCTTAGTGAAGCATGGTGTTTCCAGGTTTCTTGGCTGAGGCTGGATTTAGTTTTCAGGTCGTTGGTGTAGTTCAGGTGATCGGGGTAGAGTGTTTGGGTGATCTGTGGTATGTTCGAGTTCCTGGTGTTGGATGGAGATAGTCAGAGCCACCGTGCATGTGCACGGTGCTCTCATTTTTCTGATGATCTGTTGGGGTGAATTGTTGGTTTGGGGATTGCAGATTTTGCTCGCATCAGTACTCAAGTCATATGAGGGTTTACCCGAAGTAAAGTGTGAAATGACTCGAAGTAAAATTAGTTTGGGCTAGGGTAGTTTATAGTTGCAGAATTTTGATTCTGTAACCTGAACTGTTTTCAGGTTTTTGAATTTTAAGACTAAATTTTAAAAATAGTAAGGCAAGTTTAAATTCAAACTTTAAGTAAGATTAAACTATGAATTCAAATAGGTTTGAATTCCAGATATTTGAATAAAATTGCAGTAACAAAATAAAGTATTTAATAAATCATAAAACCTGCACAGTTTTTATATTAGTGATTTTTAAACCTGGGATAAGGTTTTAAACACAAGATTTGAATTTCTAAGTTAAATCCGAATTTCAAAACTGAATCCAAATTTGAAGATTGAATCTGAAAGCTTCAAAATAAAGATAATTTATAAATCCAAATGTTATGATCAAGTGAATATTTTTAGAATTTTATAACATATGAAATTTAAAACAGGGTTTTAAATTTTAAATCTCTGAATCTAAATCTGAAAGCATGGTTTAAATTTTGAGTTGTAAATTAAATAAGATTTGAATTTATATGTTCAATATCACTTGAATTATTTAAGGCATTTTAAATTTATTTAAACTGAATATGGGCTAAGTTAAACTATTCTTTTAAAATTTGCTTTAAGTGGTAAGTGATTCTTTAAAATGAGAACAAAAGAGTTTTTAAATATTTAAAATCTTGTTTAAGTTTAAATTTAATTTCATTTTAATTTTAATTTTAAAATGGAATTTATAAAAATGTAAAAGCAAATTTGTTTTTAAATTACCTTAATAATGATAATTTAATCATTAATGAGATTAATGATTTTATTGTTTGAAACTTAATTATCTAATCAAGGTAATTAAGATTTTAATTAATTAATTTAAATAATTAATAATTGGGTTAATTAATTAAAAAATTAAGGGTTTATTTAATTAATTAAAAGTTTAAGTAAGTTAATTAAATTTGATTAAAGTATGATTTAGAAATTAATATAAATAAGACTGGATTAATTTAATTAATAAATTGAATTATTAATCAAGTAATTAATAATTGTTTAAGTTTTAATTTTCACTTGATTAATTTAATAATTAGGAATTAATTAATGAGTTTTATAAATAAATTAAGAATTAATATTGATTAATTCAATTAATTACTTTGGAAAGGTAATTAAAGATTTATTATTGGTTAATGAAGGTCATTAACATAGCATTATTTTATAATTAATTAATGTAATTAATTTCAATAATTAATTGGATTTATTAATTTAAGATAATCCTTTAAATTGTTTAAGTAAATTACTTAGTGAAAGTAATTAAGGAAATTAATTACTAATTGTAATTAATTGAGCTTATTTTGATTAATTAAGTTAATTGATTAAGTTTAATTAATTTAAATTAATCATTGGTTGATTTGAGAAGTAATTACAAATGTAATTAAAAATGGAAAATTACTTAGTGAAATAATTAAGGAAATAAATTACTGGATGTCATTTAATGGAGGAGTTTTGGAAATTAATTACTTTGTGTAATTAATATGTAATTTATATGTTGTATAATTACTTAAGTAAGTAATTAATAATTAATTACTTAGTGCAATTAATTTAGGTTTAGATAATTGAGTAATTTAAAATGATTAAAAGATGTAATTAATTACTTAATCAAGAATGATTAATCAATAGAGATAAATGATAATTAATTTAGTGAAGTTATTTAAAATAAAATAATTTGAGATCATTAATTTATATAATTAATGATATAAGTAAGGATTGATTAATTATGAACAATTAATCAATGAAGGTATTAATTAATGTAATTAATTAAGGATTCATGTAATTAATTATGATTAATTAATTAATAAAGTAATTACAGGTTAATTACAGGGATTGGTTTGGATTAATTAATTTGTGAAATTAATTAGAGGTTAATTACTTGAATGTAATTAAAGGATAGTTAATCAAAAAGATTATTTAGGGTAACTTGTTAAGGGTAATTAATTAATTGATTTATAATTAATTGATATGTAAGCAAGGTTTATATGGATGAATAATTAATTTAATTCATTTTAAATTAATTAAGGAAGAAGTAATTAATTGAATTCATTTTAAATTAATTATAGGATGGTGATTTAATAAGTCTTTGCTTATGAATGATGATTGATATTACCCTGAATGGTTGAGATCTCAGTTATGAGATAAATGTTGTTGTGTGATTTGGATGCTATGGTTGTATTGAGTTGATAATATGATTTATCTGTTTGAGTTGATAATATACATTATCTGTGGTGATGTTAATATTGATTATCTATTATGATGTTGTGAATTATCTATCTGTGTGTATATAGACAATATTGAATTGAATTGTTTTAAACTTTAAAACAACTTGGACCTAAAGACACGCTTTGGATTTCGATGAGACCGAGATCGGGTTTCCATATTTGGATATCCGAAAACCACATCGATTCCAAATAACGTTAGGTCGTATATCCAAATGGAGCTTTGTGAAGACTCGAGGTGTAAGGGCTATACGTCAGTATAACTCTGTGGGTGATTCCGTAATGAGTTGACGGAATAGTGCTTATAGATTCGAGATGGTGATTCAGAGTGCAAGGGTTATTGTCGTTAACTCTGAGGGTGATTCCAAAATGAGTGTAACGAGATAATGCCTTCGGTTTCGTTCGAACCCGAAATGAACTTGTATGGATTGAATGCTTTTAGAACATCGTCAGGTGGACGATGAGCATTCTAAGTGATATGTCCTATAAAGGTAATCGTAACCTCAAACATCATCAACCGGGAATGGCTAAAACATGGGAGGTGCAGCAAGGCTTCGTGGATAGCTCCCACTGGAGAGCAAGATTTACCCATGTATAGAAGTCCCTTTATATTCGGCTGTGTGGGGCAGTTGATTGCAACAACTGCCGGGGATGTCTTGTTCGGGACTGTTCAGTAAGGAATGGTTCCAGTCTTGTGTTGCAGGGGAGTTAGGGTGGCTCCTCGGTACGGTGATCTAGGCCACGTACTGTGACGGGCGGTACCCCAGTAGCCCTGCCATTGTATGGAATCCAAAATCCAATCAGTGCCAACGGTTTTGATTGTATTACCCACTTTTGTGGCTAGTAGCTAGAATTTAATCATGTAACAATTTCGGCTATTTCTTATTTACTTGAAAACCCTAGACACTACTATAATATCATCAGATTTCCTATCAAATGTTTTGGTTAGCGTAAGGTAAAAACTTTTCCATGTTTATGTGTTGGAACGTCTTACGTGATACCTTTCTTTTCAAAAGGTTTTTAAAAGTTAAGCAACTTTAACCTGTTACTCACACCAGACCCATGTCTGACCCGGAGTTTATCTTTGTTTTTCTTAAACTCTTGGGTACTCAAATTTTTACGAGTAGCCAAGGGATTCAGGTTAGCTTTGACGTATAATGGAGGAGCAATGGAGCAGGAGGCTTCTGCGTTGTAGATATATAGTTCCGCTGTGTGTTCTCTGTGTTGTGATTGTACTGAGTTGTAAATACTAGACAGGTGTTTATAACTGTCTAGTATATGTGATGTGTATGCTGTGTATCTCTGATTGGTATTGTATATTATGTAAATACTTATGTTATTAATATAATTTATTCGTTCCGCTGTTAATATTCTAGTGTTGTTTCTTCTTTCTCTTCGTTCTTTTCTTCTTCTATCCCTTTCTTTCTTAATTGACGATGCGACTTCCTGGAGTCTGGAAGTTGGGTCGTCACATCGGGACTCATCATCTCGGAAGAAAACTTACTATCATCCAAAATACCACCATGATACCTCTTCTCACCCGGAGCAAAGTAAAGATAAGCGTGGCCAAAAGGGGTCGCAATCTCATATCCCCCGGGACCAACACTCCGATTCCTCTTCCACTCGATAATCCCGCGATCCTCATAGGAGAGTTGAACTTTCAAAGCCATCCCCTCCTGCTCCTTCAACAAATCCAATAGTATCAGAGAGGATGGTCGAGCTTAAACATAAATTTCCAAAAATCTGCTTTGATGGTCTGAAATTCCTCCCAGCGATTCATCCTATTCCCGGAGATGTCAAGCGGAGCGCCATCTCAGGAGACAACGACGTCTATGTTCAACAGGACGCGTTTGTTCATTTGGTTGAAAAACTTTCTGAAGTCTCTGTGGAGTGCCAACACGAGATCGACCGCCTGAAGCTTGAGGCTATCCACGACAAAGATATCATTAAAGCTCAGGACGAAGAGATTGCGACTTATAGATCTCAGCTTGAGGTCGTCCGGCAGAGCTCTCAAGACACTATCGAAGCCGTGACTCGTCTGGAATCAATACATAAAAAAGAGATTGACTAGGCAGTATAACGCTGCAGGTCCCTAGAACTAGAGAAGGACTCGGTCCAAAAAGAGAGGGACGGATTCAGCCTCCGAGTCAAGGAGCTTGAGGAGCAGCTCCGCAGAGGGAAGGAAGAGAAAACGGATCCAAGAAGAATCACAACGATGCTGTGATGAGATCGTTGCTACTCGACTTTTAAAAGAAAAAATTGAGGACGAGCTTTACAAAGTTGAGGAGATAAAGAGTGAAGCCCGTGAAGAGGGCAAGAAGATAGCGTCTCTGGACATCGACTCCCGTCTTGAGGCGGCTAGAGAAGAAGGTAGGGAATAGGTCAAAAGCATGTTTGACCCGCTAATCGCTGAATTCAATGCCCGCATTCTCATGCACCGAGACTTGACTTTTTCGGGAGAGGGCTATCTTGAATCTTTAGCCGAGGCATGGAAGGCCTTGATAGAAATCAGGAAGGCCGAGCACGGCACCGAAGAGACTGATGAGAGGGCCTTGATAAAAGAATTCCTCAAGGGAAATGAGCCTTCGGACTTATCAACAGCTAAAGCTATTTATTGAAAAGCCTCCCCCTCAAAGAAAGGAAAAGATGTTATTACTGGTCCATCCGGGGTTGTGCCTCCAGCTCATGTGCCTACTCAATCGGCCGATCGGCCGATACTCGATCCATTTGAGCAGCATATCGGTTATAATCCGGAGGACCCCGGCCTTGGCGTCCATATTCTGTCTCCCATTCCGGAGGGTGAGACTCCCTTGACGGATGAGAGCCTGCCGGAACCTGGTAAATAACCCTTCACTTTAAACTTCAAGAGTCGTCATTCTTTATGAAGGACTATTGTATTATAATGCTTGTTTTTCATGATTTTGCGCAGGTCGTTCTGATCCTAGGCCCACTCCGATGTGCGATGTCTCCAAGGAGGTGCAGGGAAAGGTAAGTGAGGACACTCATGCAGGAGAGGCTCCCGGGTCGGATGCTCAGGTGATTGGAGCGCTGGATGAGGACAAGTCTGAGACTTCTTCTCCCATCGATGGGAGTTATGAAGTAGAAATTACAGGCACCTCTGAACACACATCTGAGCTAAGTATGAAGAAGCAGCTTGAGGAGGAGAAGATAGAGACAGCCAAGGTCAAGGTCGAGCCTCGAGTTGTGGACCTGGATGACTCTTTGAATAAGCCGTTGAAGGTCATCCTTCCTAGCGGGTCCAAGCCCATGGATGTTCCCCGTACTTCTTCAGTTGCTATCCCTCCATCAAAGAAGAGTACCAAGGGTAAACGCACAGGAAAGGAGCCGTCCGAGAAGACAATGGAGGTGAAGAAGTCGAAGAAGCACAAGAAGTGATCATTGCTCTCGTTCAACGAGAGTTAGTTTAAGTTATGTAATTATTTTCATCTACTTCCGTAGTCTTTGTAAATAGATTGTCGACTCCGAACTTGGGAGGGCTTGCAGTAGAAACTTTTCCTGAATAAAGCTAGTTTCTTTTTCTGTCTTCATATAGCTTGGAGATTCTTTGAGAGTTGTTCATTTTTCCTTCCACGCTTCAAGCACTTAGAATATTTTTTAGTCCGCACATTGGGGACTTAGGGTACTCCAATCCGCACTCATGGGACTTGGAGATTTGAATCATTTGTTCTCATGTCCACACTTTGGGGACATAAAGTGTTCCAGCCTGCATTTTGGGGACTTGGAGATTTGAGTCGCTTATACTCGAGTCTACACTTTGGGGACTTAGAGTACTCCAGTCTGCACTCAGGGGACTTAGAGGTTCGAATCGTTTATACTCGAGTCCGCACTCTGAGGACTTAGAGTACTCCAGTCTGTGCTCTGGGGACTTGGAGGTTCAAGTCGTTTATACTCGAATCCGCATTCTGGGGACTTAGAGTACTCCAGCCCGCGCTCTGGGGACTTAGAGGTTCAAATCGTTCATACTCGAGTCCGCACTCTGGGGACTTAGAGTACTCCAGTCCGCACTCTGGGGACCTGGAGGTTCAAGTCGTTTATACTCGAGTCTGCACTCTGCGGACTTAGAGGTTTGAATCATTTATACTCGAGTTCGCACTCTGGGGACTTAGAGTACTCCGGTCCGCACTCTGGGGACTTGGAGATTTGAGTGTGCATGTTTTCGTACGTCGGCCTGAATAATATAATTTCATTTTCCTGTCACAGGATCATCATACGCAAAAACATTAGTAATTCGTGGAAAAGATGGCTTCAAGCCTTTATTAACAAAAGCAAGCTAAATTGTCTTACTACATGTCAAGAACTATAAATAAAAGCGTACTGGAAATAAATACAACTAATACATGAAGGAAATAGACTAAGTATAATAATGCCTCAAGTGCTCGCCGTTCCATGCTTGGGGGAGTGTCGCACCATCGACGGTCGCTAGCTTGAAAGTTCCTTCTCCAAGCTTCCGTTCGATGACGTATGGACCTTCCCATGCGGGATTCATATGAGATGGGATTGGAAAAACTCGTTTCAAAACGAGGTCTCCCATACCAAAAATTCTCTGTCGGACCTTTTCGTTATAATATTTAGCGACTCTATGTCTGTATGCGGCCGCTCTCAAATTGGCTTCTTCACGTTTTTCGTCAAGGAAGTCCAACGATTCCAATAAAAGATTCCGGTTTGACTCGGGGTCGTAATAAGTTACCCGATGTGATGGAACTTCAAGTTCCACGGGTATGACAGCTTCCGTGCCATATGCCAATGCGAATGGAGTATAGCCAGTCGCGGTCTTATGGGTGGTCTTATAGGCCTAAAGTGTCATTGGAAGTTCATCCACCCACTTGCCTCTGGCCTTTTCCAGACGCTTTTTCAATATGGACTTGATTATCTTGTTTACGGCTTCCACTTGTCCGTTGGCTTTCGGGTGAGCAACCGCTACAAACTTCTTCTTAATGCCATATTTCTAACAAAATTCTTTGAACTCCTTGCTCTCAAATTGAGTTCCATTGTCTGTAATGATGGTTAATGGAAGGCCAAAATGGCATATGATATTTCGTGTGACGAAATTAATAACCTTCTGGGTGGTTATTGTGGCCAGAGGCTCTGCTTCTGCCCATTTGGTAAAGTAGTCGACCGCGACTATTGCATATTTCGCTCCACCTTTGGCTAAGGGTAAAGAACCAACTAGCTCGATCCCCCACATTGCAAATGGCCAGGGATTAACCATTTGCGTGAGTTCCGTCGGTGGAGCTTTCGGGATTTTTGCGTATATCTGGCATTTGTCACATCTTCTTAGATAGTCTGCAGCATCCTGATTCACAGTTGGCCAGTAGTTTCCATAACGGAGGACTTTCTTTGCTAATGTGCGCCCCCCAGTGTGGTCACAGCACTCTTCCTTATGGACATCTTTTAATATTCGTTTTATCTCATCGTGGGCAACGCATCGGAGCAGGGGGGTCGAGAATCCCCTCCGATACATTACCCCATATTGAATTATATATCGTGAAGCCTTACGAAGGGCTTGTCGTCTTTCGCTCCTTTCTCCGGGTAAGATCTCGAATAGCAAGTACTGCCTGATTGGGGTCATCCACGATTCCTTCTCGATTTCGGTTTTGAACGCGAAATCTATCTCCATCATATCTACACTCGGAGTATGAAGGGTCTCAACAGGAAATAATCCCATTTGATGTGCATCACCAGTGCTTGCGAATTTTGCCAATGAATCAGCTGCTCCGTTTTGCTCACGCGGGACATGTGAAATATCATAACACTCGAGATTCGCTAGCAGCTCCTGAACTTGGACCAAATATGGGGCAAGTCTCTGCCCCCTTGCTTGGTAGTCTCCTCGCACTTGGTACACCACCAGCTCCGAGTTGCTAAAGATTTCAACCGATTTTACTCACAGTTCTTTGATAAGTCTTAAGCCGGCAATCAACGCTTCATACTCGCCTTCGTTATTCGTTGCTGTGAATTCGAGCTTCAAAGCGTAGTAAACTGATCGGTTCTCAAGAGTTACAAGAACTATGCCAACCCCCGAACAACGGTCGTTAGACGACCCATCGGTGTACATCTTCCGTCGAACGGGCGGTATGACATTGTGGTCGTTTTATTCGTCTGACATAGTAAATTCAGCAATGAAGTCAGCTAGTGCTTGTCCTTGTAAGGCCCTTCGTGGCAGGTAGGAAATATCGAACTGACTTAACTCAATATTCCATTTTAACATCCTTCCGGAAGTTTCCGGTCGTTGGGATACCCATCGCAGCGGTTGATCAGTGTTAACACCGATAGAGTGTGCTTGGAAGTATGGGCGAAGCTTGCATGATGCAACCACTAAGCAATAAATAAGCTAATTTCTCAATCTTGGGATAATTTCTTTCTGCCCCCGTCAAGCGTTTACTGACAAAATATACTGGCTTTTGAACTTGGTCCTTCTCGCGAACCAGAGCCGTACTGATAGCGTGCTGGGATACTGCCAAGTTTACATACAACCTTTCATGGTCGATTGGTTTTGACAGTACCAGGGGGCTCTCCAAATGCCTTACCAGAGCTCGAAATGCTTCCTCACAGTCGGATGTCCACTCG
The DNA here is from genome assembly GCA_030765085.1 of Allium cepa. Taxonomy (NCBI): domain Eukaryota; kingdom Viridiplantae; phylum Streptophyta; class Magnoliopsida; order Asparagales; family Amaryllidaceae; genus Allium; species Allium cepa. The sequence continues at coordinate 932,106,666 of CM060932.1, forward strand.
AAATTCCTTTTTCCCTTCTTTATCATGTCGAAGAAGGGAATGCATTTATCCATGGCTCTGGATATGAATCGGCTTAGCGCTGCTACCTTTCCGTTCAAACTTTGTACTTGCTTTATAGTTCTAGGAACTTATATGCCTCGAATAGCTTGAATCTTTTTCGGGTTACCTTCGTTTCCACGTGCATTTACAATAAAACCCAAGAACTTTCCCGACGCCACACCAAAAGTGCACTTCAAGGGGTTGATCTTCATACCGTAATGTCTGAGTACATCAAACATTTCTGCCAAGTCTCGAATGTGGTCGTTTGACTGTCGTGACTTCACGAGCATGTCATCCACATAGACTTCCATCGTCTTACCGATCTGGTCTTTAAACATTCGATTCACCAGATGCTGATAGGTTGCTCCCGCATTTTTCAATCCAAAGGGAATTACTACATAGCAATATAACCCCATATTCATGACAAAACTGGTGTGCTCCTGGTCTGGAATATGCATCGAGATCTGATTGTATGCAGAATATGCCTCCATAAACGACAATAATTCATGTCCGGCGGTAGAGTCAACGAGCTGGTCGATTCTAGGTAAAGGGAAACTATCCTTTGGGCATGCTTTATTCAGATCGGAGTAATCAACACAAGTTCTCCACTTTCCATTTGCTTTCTTCACTAGCACTGGGTTAGATACCCATTCAGGATAGAGGGCGTCGCGGACGAACCCATTGGCTTTGAGTTTGTCCACCTCCTATTTGAGAGCCGCAGACCTCTCCGGGTCCATACCTCTCCTTTTCTGTTTTATGGGAACTTACTTTGGGTTTATGTTCAACATATGACTCGCAATTGTTGGAGAAATGCCACACATATCAGAGTGTGTCCAAGCAAAAACATCTAGAATCGCTCGGAGGAAGTCAGTGAGGTTTGCGGCCACCACGGGGTCGAGTTGTGATCCAATTTTAAGAATTCGTGACGGGTCATCCCGACTGATTGGGATGTCAATTGTTAGGTCAGCCGATGCTGCATTTGTTTCCCCGGCTGACTGGGATGTCAATTGCCACCATGTGGTTTACTCGACTTCCCCCACGATCTATATCCAGCTTCGACGAATTGGAAATGAAATTCATAAAACAATTCAAGATACACACCACTCGCCCAAAGGATATGATGTCCTTATCGAGCGTAATCCAAGCTCCGGGAGAGTCATTGAAAGCATACCTGCAGAGATTTCATGTTGCTTCTACTGAAGTGAGTAATCCTAACGACCACGCAATTTTGATGGCGGTAATGCATGGAGTGGATCTAGATTTTGAATTTGAAGATTGGTTGGTGGGAAAGCCCCCAGCCACGTTGGAGCATTTTTATACAAAAGCTCATCAGTTCATAATAAGGGAAGAAGTTCGATGGACAAGACGAGACAAGGCACTAGGGCCTGCTTAGGAGACTGCGAAAAGTAACGTTGCCATGAAGCAAACCGGTGATAATTTGGGAAAAGCTCAAGTCAACGCCCAAAACAAGCCTGGGCAGTCTAAAGGATCCGGAGGTGGAAATCCCAGAAAGAAGAGAGAGACGGGGAAATGTAAGTCAAGGATCCCGACCTACAATGAATACACCCCGCTGAATGCATCTCTTTAGAAAATCTATTTATTAACTTGCAACACTTTTCAATATAGAAAACCATGCCCAAAGGAATCAACAGAAGAACAGAAGCGGACTGGGAAGTATTGCCATTTCACGAGTCTTATGGGCACAACACAGAGGAGTGTAGACACCTCCATGACGCTATAGGAAAGTTTATTAGACAGAAGAAGCTGCAGGAGTTTGTCAAAGACCTACAAGATGGAAGAAAAGAGACACCGGACCTCGGACGCGGGCCTGCTTCACGCCAACCAGAACAATCTGCTCGAACTGTGGGTAAATTGGTTATTAACACGATTGCTGGCGGACCTCATCCTACAGATAAGAATTGGCAGGAGATGAAGCGATATGTTAAGTCTTTAAGACATGCAGAATATGAGTTTTGTTCGAATTTGGAGGATGCGACTCCTGCAAAGTAGCAGCACATGATGAATGATGATATTGTATTCAGGAGTAGAGATGCGGATAAGGTGGAGGCTCCTACCATTGACCCGATTGTCATATCTGCGACAATCGGGCCGGCGATTGTGAAAAGAATTCTAATTGATTGCGGAAGTTCCGTTAACATCATCTTCAAGAAGGCATACGACCAAATGAAGCTGGAGACTAAGGATTTGAAACCATCTAAAGCCAGAATCCATGGCTTTAACGGCGCAGCAACGGGTGCAGTGGGATATGTGGAGTTACCAGTGGAACTGGGGCAATGCGAGCGTAGGAGGGTGTGAATCCTACTATTCATAGTGTTGGGTGTTGACTCTCCATATAACGTATTTCTAGGATGTCCAGCCCTGGCAGAATTTAGGATTGGATAGCATTGGCCCCTTAGTGTCTGACGTTAAAATTTCTGACAGACAGAGGTGTTGGAGTGGTACACGACGATCAGGCGACCGGATGTGCATGCTATGTGGCTGAGCTGAGAGAGGCTCGGCGTAGAGAGAAAGGAAAGGTTGCGGACAGCGCCGTCGCATCCAAAATTCTGATGATTGACAAGTAGCTCCCGAGCCCTGGCTCGGGCAACATTCTCGAATCTATAGAGACATAGATCTGAGAGATGATATGGGTTTTTTCGAGAACACTGGGAAAACTCTGCTGCATTCAACACTCACTCAAAACTTAATCTTTTACTTTGCAATTTTATTCAAGTAATTGGAAACCGATTGTATCTGTAATCAACTATCGAGGAAAGAGAAAGAAATCAACTTCAAAGTGGACGTAGGCAGTTACGCCAAACCACTATAAATTTGGTGTTCCTATCCTTTGCATTTAAATTTACATACTGTCTTCTGTTTTAATTTACTATCTTCATTAATCTTTCTACACAATCTTTCTCAAGGGTGTTAGTGGCCAATTTTGGTGCTAACACCAATAAACAAAACAATCAAACTCAAATAGATATACAAATGGAGATGCATAGTGCAGACTACACAATCATAGTCAATAATGTGCATAGAGTTAATTCATACAACTACAAATGCACAGCAAATATCAAGTCAAGAATGCTGCATGAACAAGAGTGGAAACTGCAGTAACTCGAAGCAACTAATCGATTCAAACCAAGGTCAAATGATATACAACACTTTTGAACAAAGATAGAGAAGCCGCCGTTCCTAATCAATGCATCAGGATAAATCAGAGAGTATATATAGAGCATAACAAAGTCAAGGCCATAAGTAAATCAAGGTACAAGTCGAGTACGCTACAAGTCCAAAAATTATTTCAAATAACAAAAGTTAATTTTAAAAATGTCAGAGAATCAAATGGTGGTAGCAAGTTCGAACAAAGAAAATTAAGAAACCGTTGTCAACAGTCCAGCAAATTCAAAGCCGTGATGACCAAGGTGCAAGCCGTGATGATCAAGCAAAGAAAAAACGAATTGAACAAGTCAGATCAATCTCAAATATTTAAGCAAATACAATGGCCGAGTTAAATTAAATGAAAAATTCAAATGAATGAGAAAATAGAAATTCGAATCCTATATAAATGTTTAAAATCGTCGGCTACGAAATCATCGAGTTCAAGAAAATTAACCAGCAAAGCAATGAGCTTAAAATAACATACCAATTTATACCGAACTCTGTCATATTGAAGGAGCTATGAGTGAATTGAGGAAGCGTATATTGCCGAAGCAAATCAGAGGAATAGTCGTTGTAATCGACCAACAAACAATCGGCTAATTCAATTATCCAAAGCCTTAATTAATCAAAGAGGAACGAAAGTATTCGAGCAACAGAAAAGAGGAAGATAGCTTTTCAAGGAAACAGACCGACATAAATAAAAAGGAGAAAGGGATGTTTTTATCACTTTATTTTGGGCAACGTTTTTCCTCTTGGGCTTTAGTGTATTTATAATTAGGGTTTCGTTTTTAATTGTTGTTTAAATTTGTATTTTATTCTTTAAACATTTGTAAATTCTAGCCGTGTGACTAGAGGACGAACTACAGTAGTGTAGTTTGAGAATTCGCAACTCAGTGGCTGAGTTGTGGCAGAGTTTTGAACATAGAGTTAGGTTAGTCGATAGTAGGTGTCGTAAGTTTACGTATGTAAGCGTCTGACTACTTAATTTCTAGTAGAAACCTTGGGGGCAGCACGTAGGCAGGGTTTTGCCGAAGCTGGGTAAATTTGTGTGTTCGCTTTCTACTTTTAATATTCTACTATTATCTGTGTTGCAATTATTTTATATAAAATTCCATAATAAATTGTTTAATTGATAGTATCACCATATTCACCACCCCCTCTAGGGTGAAATCGTTCCTACACAAATGTTAGCCCGTCTTTTGGTCAAGACCAAGATATCAACAAATTGGCTAAAAAGGATGGATATCGGGATCAGATATCGATTGGAAAAAAGGCTACGATCGATACCGTTAAATTGGACCAAGCTTCAATCAAGGTGGGATTGATGGGGAATCATAAAGAAGGCTAGGCAAGGCTACCTTTCAAGTTTCAAGTCAATCGGAGTTCGTATGCTCAAGTTATGGATGGAACAATATTCAAAAGAAATGAGTTCGCATCAATGTGCTTGTGTCGACAGTCGCGACATTGGTTTGGATCGATCGGTCTTCAGATCAAAACATCTCATATTGATGCACTTTGTATCGATCAGTTTACTCCAGGATGAATTCAGGCAGATGGATATGGATTTCACATCGATACATATGTAACGATTGGATGGATACGGAAAAGCAAACTAACGGATATGAAGCAATGGTTATGGAGATTCGGAGAAGCATTTCATATCAATCTATGACGGTTAAACACGAAAGGAGATATGTTGGATCGATACGAGGGTTTCAGCCTACATTGGCAAAGGTAACCTTTGATCGATCATAACTCTCAAACTGCAAGTCCAAATGCTATGGAATTTTCACAGATGCTTTCTTATTCACTCAAGAACGTCCATGATCGATCTCAACTCTAATGGGCCATCTTTGGATCGATGCGAAGACAGCATGGATCGATCGGGGATCGATTCAAACAACTCTAGATCGATCTGGTGGGCCTACCTATGCATGAGAAATGGTATTCCGAGTTTTGGGGAAGATATTTACAGATCTACTTTTATAAATAGCACCTCCATTGTAGCTAAAGGGGATCTTCTTCTTTTCTGGCTAGACTCTGCAATTTTGGTTATTGATATTCAAAGGATTGTAACTATAATCACAGTATGAAGGAAATAAAAGGATCAATTCAAAGTGGACATAGGCTGGAGATAGTCGAACCACTATAAATCTTATGTCTCCTCTTACTTTCTTTCATTTTAATTTTGTTATTTCTTCATTTCTACTCTCTACATCATTTGGATCTGTGATCTATGTTTGAAAACTAAGGATTTGTGTATTAACATTAGTGCTTTCTCTACTTCGGGGTTTGTGGCTATTTTTAGCGAACATGTATATGTTCTTAGATCATGCCCAAAAACCCACAAACTCAATATAGATCCCACAGACTTTGAGATATTTTGGTTGTTGTGTGCAAATAAATCTATTTTAAATCATTAGTTAGAATTATCTATTTCAACATATATGTACCAAAACTCAAAGTCATACTGGATAACTGAATCATGAGTAAAATGCAAATTAACTCGAGCACATTAAATGATAAATTTGCCATGCTAATTTCAATAATTGAAATTTACTATGTCACTCTTAGCAACGTTGCTCATTATATTCCAACTGCATTAATCTTTCCTTTGAAGAAACAATAGCGGCCAATAGATCATCTTCCTTCGGGAACAACTATAGAAATCATATTTTGATAATGTACTTGGAATTCATTTTTAATTTGAGAATTATAACATATGACAGAGTCAATACTCTTAATGGTTTTATTGACAACCGAGAATATTGATTCTCAACATTGATAAGAAACTCATAGTTTCACTCTACTGTGCGAGAATACCTATTAGACATTCTATGCATTGTGTTCGCTTAGGTTTATTTAATTTCATTTCATCCATGGTGATCGGTTTTATCTTTGGATCGCATCCAAATCCATTTTATTACCAATAATTTTAAAGAAAATTCCTACACCATAAAGTTGGTGTTTTTTAGAATGATAACCATTTCCTAATGCAATGTATATGTATTCATAAATATTTCATAAATATTTTATGAATTGCCTTACATATATATAAAACTAATTTGGTTTTAGTTTATGGGCCTTATATGCAAAACCTAAATTGGTAAATTAATATTGATCAGTGTAAAGGCCCATCTTTTTGGACAGTTTAAATCGACAATAAACCACACGTGTCAACACAAACCATTCAAAACGGTGGATTATTAATGGGGTTAAGTAAGAAAATAAGAGAAGAAGAAGAAAACAAATACAGAATCTCATAGCAGAATGATAAAATATAATAATCAATAAATAGTCCATGAAGCTGTTTACTATACATTTGATTATAGTTTATACAATATTCATCAGAGTTATACATATGCATCAGAATAAAATATAATGCTGCCGACAAGATGATGCAGGATTAATAATAGTAATAATATAACATATCTTCGTCTTCGTCCTCCAGAATAAATCTTCAAAAAGCTGAAAAACTCAGGGCTGACCCGAGCGCAATGAAAAGACAAAAATTCTCGAGTCAGGACTACAATAAGTCAAATTAGTATCGCTTATAACATGAGTGTAAACGGCGACAGGGATGTCTACGGGATTTCACATCTCCTATCCAGTGTATAACGTGCATGCAATAACTCAAGCGATATTAGTGATTTTCCATCTCCTAAGGATCCGTCAAAATATTTATATGTAGTCAAATGCGCTATATATGTAATGTCTAATCAATAAAATAAATATATTTCTTAGCGTTAAGGCTTTACATTAATCCTCCTTAACGCGTTTTTAAGAATTGTCGTATAGTTTGCATATAACACACTAGTTAAACGGTCGGTTGATAGGGATGCACGGTGATACGATAGCACTAAACCAAAATCATATAGGTCTCGTTTAGGGATAAAAGTGTTATAAGGCACATGAGGCAATGCACAATGTAGGATACTACCAGTTTACCCTTCTCGGCAGGTGGTAACGCATCATAATCCAAAGGGTGCGCATTAATAAATCACAATATAAATGATGGTAATAGAAAGAAGTGCGTCCGCTTGGGGTAGCTAACCCGCTTGGCTAGAACGGCTCCTGTTTTAGTCATTTCAAATAGGCATAAGGGCCAGGCTAATCCATCATCGTTCTCTTTCTTCAAATCTCGCAAATGATGCTAAATCCAACCACTTCATTCTGGATCATCAATCCATGTACAAAGTTGTCAAAGTGGTTCTGGCATCAAAAGAGAGTATGCCCATATCTGGCTCCGGTCTCTTAGACAACTAAGCGTCGTTTTACACAACGGTTGGTTCTTTTACATTTCAAAAATAGTTCATACTTGATATCAAAATATCATGTTCGCTTCAAAATCAAATCCATTTTGAAATCATCACATTTGCTCAAAATATACTATTTCAGCTCAAATAAAGTTCGTCTTAATATCTCGATTTCAATTCCAAAACTGTTTCGAATTTCAACTCAGATTATAACTTCAATTTAACCCAGTTCGTATTTAAATCCATGAAATAAAAATAAACATTCCATTCCCGACCAATTTGATTTTTTTGGAAGATAGTTTGAATAATTTAAAATAGTTTAAATAATTAAAACAGTCGGAAATATTTAAGATTGTTAAAATAGTTAAAATAGTTTAAATGGTTAAACTAATGTAATATTAAATAGTTCAAGTATTAAAATGATTTATATAGCAAAATAATTTGGAAACCAAAATAATTTGTATATTTAAGAAGATAGCATTCAAATAGTTTTATATTAAATTATTTATTTGAAAATAGTTTCAAAGTCAAACCGGTCCAATTCCAACTTCCCAATTCAAATCAATTTCAGTTTCCATTCAAACGATTCAATTTCGATTTCAATTCAAATCAATCTCAACTTCGATTTAAAATTAATTCAATTCCACTTTCAAACCCAATTAATTCAATTTATATCGAATCAAGCTCGATTTTCAAATATCGATTCCAAAATTTAAATCAAATTATATTCAATACTCAGTTTAAAAATCTAATTTTCCAATATAATTCAATTCCGAGCTCAATTTCGAAATATCGTTTTTATATCACTTTTTATAGTAATATTCAAGGTCAAATAAAAGTTCAATCTTTTAGAAACAAATCGAATTCCACAAATTCAAACTATATTTCGATTATAGCTTCAAATTCTCAACTTCGATTATTTAACAATTTTGATTTCCAAATTTAAATTTCAACATTCAAAGCTCAAGTTCAAAAATAATGCGATTTCTATAAATTTTATTTTTATTTCTTTTGAATCAAAACCATTTAAATAATTTCAAATCAAATTTTTTTAAATCATTCAATTTAACCAATCCGGTGCCTGTATATAATTTTCTATCCTATGGCCAAGTGATCGATTATTTTCATTAAATTTCAGGGACGGATATATATCATTTCAATCCAAATCTCAATGTCATAGGCATGTATCATTTCAACCTATTTCTTAATTTATTCGAAATAATTCAATTTACAGTTCAAAACACTGTAAATAATATACTGGGTGGTAGCAGGATATATATAAACAAATAAACATCCAAACATCCAAATATCAATCAGTTTGCATCCACACAATCAATCATACAAACAAAAATATAATTCATAGCAATTTCATATTTTTCAATATCTGGTAAGTTACTGGCAATTAAATCCCAATTTCAATTTGACTGTCAATTTTATTCTTTAACGGTAAATTCAATGAAAATATAGATGACTATTAAATTTATCAAACAATGACCAATAAAATTTATAGCACTTCACAATACCAAATTTAACTAGCATAAAAATATTCTAGTACGTTGTGAGCATTATAAAACACTAACCTTGAGTTTTCGATTTTAGGTCAAATCGAACGACGTTTGATTTAACCTAAATTTTAACTAGTTTTAAATGCTACAAACCAATTCTAGAATGCAGTGCCCGTCGCCATGATTCCAACGCCGCTTGTTTCATCCAATTCCGACCTCGTATGCGCGAGTTATGAATCTTTTCGTCCAATTTCTTCAAAACCCATACCTAATTAAGCCCGGCCTACCTCAAACTCCATCTCCCTCAAACCTTCCCCCCGCTACTTCCTATGCAAAGAAACCCAAATGAGTCGTGCATGCATTTTGGTGATATGGAGCTCCGATGTTTCGTTCGACATGCCGTCTTTTCCAAACGACTCCCATCGCCAATCCCATCTCACCTATACCAAAAATTTTGAGCTCACCCCACGACCATGATTCCACCTTCCAATTTCCACAACAACCTGCAAATCAAAGACAATTCCAAACCCTAGCTGCCTGAGGCCTACATTGCACACTATCGAATTCACAGCAACCGCCGCACCATCCATTACTACCCTCATATCGAAGCTCTAAGCCAAACTCGATTTCTAAAACTATTTACATATTTTTTATTTAGCAAATTATGAGATTTAAATTTTTTAATTTTTTGAAAGTTCACTATTTTCTCTCGACTGTGTAAAAAAATGAAGAGGGAACGTTATTTCAAAAGTGGTGATGGTTATAGACTAGGGTAGCCGATGGAAAAGAAAGAATGTTAGCTGATGTGATGGAGTGGTCAAGTCAACAATTAGATGTACATACTACTTCAATTATAAATATCTAGTTAAAAAGTGGCTTAAATTTCAATCCCCTATCGAGGCATGCCGCTAGATGTCTGCAATGTTATACCCCCATTTCAAATGCAATAGAAAATGTTTCGAGTCCTAATTCCATCGCATGGAGAAGACAGCTTTTTGGACCCAATTATTATAGTGAATTTTCGATATTAATTTTAGCGCGTTTCTACCTCGTATGCCAAACGATAACTCCAAATACTATGAAATTTATAATCTGATAATAATACTCGATTATGGATCCAATGGAACTGGTTTCGTCGAAATTCAAGACTGTGCCCCGGATCGCTATTTTTAATGTCTCGGTTATAATATAAAAAATTTCATAATTATTCACTTTAAATCCAATTTTTAATGTTATCAATCTTCATTTTTATTTAAACAAAATTTACATCAACTTCCGACATCAATTTCAGTCATATTAAATTCAGAATTCAATTATTCAATTATTTCCAACATTAAATTTAAATAATTTAATTGTTCAATATTCTACAAATTTCAATATTAGATTTTAAATAGATTTTAGTTATCAATCACTTACTTTATTTCCATCTACTGAATTCAACATTTATTATTTAATCCAACTATTGATTGTAAACACATGCAATACATAGCATTTCCTTTCAATACTTGTTATTACTTAAATCTTCGAAATTGGTTTATTTGAAAAAATTTATCCATGTCATATCCAAGAATTCACATTCACTATCATTAAAGTTTTATCTTTAACCATTTTTATTTTATAATTATATTAAATTTAATAATTTAAATATCTAAAAATACGGGTCGTTATAATCGGTCCCAAACTCTTTGGGGTGGTTTGCATAAGTTCCCTCACAAATAATTATTAGGTGCAGCCATTCGACTTGCATAACCTATTAACTCATTGACCTGAAATACGTTGCAGTTTCTTAAACCCTGTATTTTATATGATTATGCAAACTTTTCTTTTTGATTAAATTAATTTTAACCTTATGAAATACTCTTAAGTACATGACCATATAGAAAGAAGTTAAATCATCTTCACTCGTTATCAATCGTCTCATGTTCAACAACATCAGAATACATCTTATCGATGCATCGTTACTTTTCACTTTTGAGATTGAATCTTTATTTATTTTAGATACATTTAAATCTCTTTCCAATATACTTACTTATTCAATCGGTCAAATAATTTTATTTTCCTTTGCATGTTATGTTCTTTACTTTCCTTTTATATTCTATGAGCTTACCATGGAAATACTATTTATGCATTCAATACACATATTCATGTCTATGATAATCCATCGGAAATTTTAACAAATTATGAGGAACCATTTTGATATTATTAGACTAATGATTGCATATATCAATATGTATCAATTCCAAGACCTAGCCAACTCTTATGCGCTCCCACTAAATTGGTGCTTTGCCCTTTATCGTTTGAATATAATTTAATAATAACATATGGCTCCTAATCATATAATTAGCAAATTATTTCTTAAGAATGTGGCTTAATCCATAATTAAAAAATATTGCAAAAATTTCAATACTTCTGTATTTTCTAATGCATCACATCTGTTATTCAAATAAATATCACTATCATAATTTTATTTTATAGTGAATATTTATAATATTCTAGGTTAAATAAAATTTATCTATTTTCAATCAATACGGAAAATGATAATTATTTCACAAAATATATCTGGTATATTTACCAAAACCAATTTTTTGTAACTTGATGCACCCACTAAAAGGTATTATATAGTATGCTCCCGCTATTTCCATATTATAATAGCATATGAAGTATGAAGCTCCATTCGACCTCTTATTGTGAAATTTTATTTCATACACTATAACTAGTTTACAATCGAGAGTTTCGTATCAAATTATCTTGCACTACAAGAAGTAAATCTCATGAAAAATAATTTTGTGTATGAAAATATGTTTTAGAATAGAAACCATATATTTTATTCCATGCAAAGTATTTATTATTATTTTATTCAATTCACGGTTCTAATCCCTCTTCATGAGGTAGAAGAGATATTTCACTCTCTTTATCCTAACCATACCTTAAGTTACATCCACTCACATACGTTTGCTTTCTTTCCAAATGATTGAACCATTCTAAAGGAAATCCTTACTACCAAATCATAATGAACTCTTTACAAAAATGCATTAGGTCATCCTTACCCTTAAAGTATATCAAATAAGTTGCACGCTACATAAACAGATCAAACTAATTTTTCAATAATCGAATTCTTAGATCCATCAAATATCTTTTACTCTAGCGTTACATCAAATATGACAAGATGCTTACTGTAATCAATCATATTAAATGTACAATCTATCACTATTGTTTACTTTCTCACTTACAATGAACTAATTTTCTTGAGGTTTCATTATTATAAATTATGACCATTCCTCATATACCATTATATGTAATTGAACATGGTTCAAATATTCATATACTTGTACTTTTTTTAGTTTGAAATTCATAGGAGAAAATACATAGTCTAAGGAAAATAAACATGTAAGTGACTAACTTACGAATGTATTTAATAGTTGTATAATTACGCACTTGCATGTGACTTGAATTGACAACATGCAAAATTTGTCGGTAAGTATTTATTATTTATGTTTATCAATCTTAATTTGGTTCGCTGGTATATTTTAATTGATAAATATTTTATTAGTTATATCAATGCACAGAATTATCAACGTAGATTGGTTTAATTTATACACAATAATTTTTTTTGCAATATTAGAAATGTTAAATGTTACCATTTTATTTTTCTAATAAAGCCCCTACTAGACTTTTATGTTTCTCAAAATTGTAAGACAAAACATAGAATAGCTGGTGTTAAGACTCATATGATATGGGATTTTGACATTGAGGAAAGCTCAATAAACCATAGGCTGATGGATAACTCCTTATTATCGTATCATATACAACTCCTAACCTGTAACGACCCGCCTTTTCGACCTCCAAGTGTCAACATTAATATATCCACGGTATTCACGTGTCAAACACCCAAGAGCTAGAAAGAAAAATTGTTAGGGCAAAAAGAAAAGAAAGAAAGAAAAAGAACAAAAAGAAAGAGAATAAAACAACAGAATCTCACAACGGAACGATAATATATAATATTAAAAGATAATACAAAGTCCTACTCTAAGATACATAGCGTTTCAGAGTCGTAGTCCTAAGAACTATCCTTGGCATAGACAGCTATAACAGCATGTCCTCACGGTCACTACGGGCAAAACACATCAGACGAAAGATATACTCCATTGTCTGATTGCATATCTATTTGCCATTAAATCCCTTGTCATCTCATTTCACATCAAACCATAGATATGCACCGTTGTCTGATATGCACTAATAATACCCAAAAAAACCATATGTCATAAAATGTTGTAGTATCATTTCAAGAATTTCCTATTATACAATATATATACACATATACACACACATATATATACATATATATATATATATACGTACATATATGTATGTATGTGTGTGTGTATATATATATAAATTGATATGCATACCGAGTACACTTACATTATATTTTCAAAGTGAAATAAATGAATCACAGTTTTATTTAAACAAATATTTTGTTTCGAATCAAATTCAAATGCAGTACAACATACACTATCACTCTTATATATACAACTTTTCTCTACACTCTCATATATAACCTTTTTTACTTGCTTTTGTTGGGCGTGTTTCCACTAAGCCGGTGCTACCGAACCAAGATGAGGGAGGCCACCGCCGAACCAGCCCTTGCTCCACCTACCACCGAACCAAATCCCAACTCCCTCTCCAAGTCCCTACCGAACCATCTCCTCCCCAATGCCTAGCCGAACCAACTCACTCTCCACCTACTACCGGTCCAAACACCGCTCCACCCACTACCAACCCATCGCCGGACCAAGCACTGCCGAACCAATTCCCACTCCAATTACTACCGAACCAAAGCCACTCCAACCACTACCGGACCGAAGGCCACTCCAACCTTCCCCGGACCAAGGCATCACCGAACCAACACTGCCAGGCCACCCAACCCCCAGCCTCACTGTATAAATAGAGGGGTAGGGGTACAACAATGGCAGACAAGTTTGAGAGCCCAAGCACGGATAGAACTTTCAAACAAATTTCAGATACTTGTAATCAAAGCTTTGTACTTGTAACCTGAACAGTAAAGGAGAATAACATATAAAGTGGACGTAGGCACATTCTGGCCGAACCACTATAAATCTGTGTGTCTTTTACAATTTAGTCCATCTATTTTATATATTTGCATGAATCACCAAAATCACTAAGAACAACATAAAATCGACTAAATCATACGACTTAGAGGTGTTTGCCCATTTTTTGTGCAAACATTTTTGGTGCTGTCATTGAGCGCTCGAGCTAGAGGCTTCAGCTTCTCCCACTTAACCTTCTTTCCGCCAGCATCGCTCATTGCTTGGAAGACATGCCTCCCAGGCAGAAGAAAGATGTTAGCAAAGGAAAGAACATCGCAACTAGCAGCGTTCCAGATCCAGTGATCACAGATCAAGAGAACCGTCCCGTCTCAACAGCAGTACAAAATGGAAATCAGGCAAATCCGAAAGCCCATGCCACGGAACAAACAACAGCAATTACTAGGGCAGATCTAGACAGGGTTGTGGCTGAAGTGACTAACCGATTCACATCCCAACAAGAAGCCTTGGTGGACCGACTCATGTCACGCTTAAGGGATGCTGAAGAATCCAACCGCAACACTTAATCGTGGGATGAGTCCCAGTCTGGAGGATCTGGGAGGCGACAAAGATCTTTCTTCTTCGAAGAAGCTAACAATAGAAACAACAATGATAGGAGTCGAGCCCGAACTCAGCTCGAACTCTGACCCGAGGAAACACTTGGAACCAAACCCAACGGGAGAGGTACCAGGCGAGGGTCGATGGTGGCTGAGCCGGTCATGCTACCTAGCCATGGAAACACCAATGAACGGGGCCGAGCTAGAGTCCATCCCGAAGTTGGACCCGAGGAAGTGCTCAGAACAGAACCCAGCAGGGGAAGATCAAGGCAAGGGCCAACTGTAGCTGAACCTAGCATGGTCCCAGAAGACCAGAGGCAGCCACTGGAAAATATTAGGAGTGATAGACGATACCACCCCTACAGATCATCTGGACGGAATCAATCCCGCAGAGAAGAACCAAACTCATTTTTATCTGCTCCAAATTCTGATGAAAGGATGGCGCGATTGTTCAGAGAGTGTGTCCAACGGGATCAAAGAGATCGAGGGATATGCGCTAGGGTAACCAGCCCTTTCACCCGCAATATCGAAATTGCCATTGCCCCCCAAGAATGGAAAATGCCAACAATGGAACCTTACAAGGGAATCTCCGACCCCGTTGTACGCTTGCAGCGATACACACAGCATATGCTCATGAGTGGAGCCACAGAAGGAGTATTGTGCAAATTTTTTCCACTATTCTTGGCAGATCTAGCTACCTCCTGGTTCTGCCACCTACCCCGAGGATCCATCAGCTCATGGGAAATGTTGAAAGAAAAGTTCATCACCAGTTCCGCATTCATGTGGAACAACCCAAGGATTGTTATTCCCTATCTAATATCAAACAGAAACTTGGAGAGACAATGCAGCAATATCTAACCCGATTCAATGCTGCAGCGGCCGTAGTCCAAGATGCCGATGAGAAACTTATCTTAATGGCCCTCTGTAGTGGTGTGCATCCGGATACTAAGTTTGCTAGAAGATTAACGAAAGAAAAACTAGCTACCTTACCCGATTTCTTCCATGAAGCCGGAAGATATATGAGACTTGAAGACGCCGCCACTGAAAGACAGACAGGACAACAAACTAAGGCAGCTCATGGCAACACACCCGCTGTAGCAAAGGACGTTCGAAGAAATGACTCTAGGGACAATGTTGGGGGCAAGAAGGGAGAAAAACGTCTATATCGGCCAGGACCGAGGTTTGACACTTACGCTCCTTTGAATGAGACAATCGAAAACATTTTCCTGGCCACCCAAGATGAAGTTAAATACAGACGCCCTCCATACAAGAAGGAATCAGATAACGCAATTAAGTCTGAAAAGTTCTGCCGCTTCCACGAATCTCATGGGGATGATACTAATGAATGCCATCATCTCCGGGACTTAATTGAAGAACACATCAGAAGGAAGATACTGGAACGCTCTGTAAAAGGTCAGAACAGGACCTGAGCTCCTGCCGATGAGAACCTAAGGCTACCTCTCCCAGAAATAGGAGGGGGAAATCACAACACCGGCGGCCCCAGTCATGAGAAGATAGTGGTCGATACCATATCGGGAGGACCACACATCGCTGATAGAAGCTGGACAGAGATGGAAAGATACGGAAAGTCACCTAGAAACAATGAAGGCTACGTTAATTCTGTTATGGAAGAACGCCACCAGAAGAGAAAAGAGAATGATGACATTACATTCAATAGGCGTGACCTGGAAGGAAGGCAGTACCCTCACATGGATCCTATGGTCATCTCTGCCCGGTTCGGCCCAGCCGAAGTTTTTCGAATTCTAGTAGACACTGGAAGCTCAATAAATATCCTATTCAAGCATGCTTTCGACAGAATGAAGCTGTTAATGAAGGATGTGTCGCCCTGCAACAAACCACTACACGGTTTCACTGGAGATGCGAAGATGCCACTCGGGCAATTGGACCTTTTTGTTGAAATAGGAAGCCACCCCCACTCCGTTGTGCGGAAACAAACATTTGTGCTAATAGATAACCACTCAGTTTACAACGCCTTTTTAGGAAGACCAGTCTTGTCTGACTTCCAAATTGTCTTGGCCCCGTGGTGCCTGAAGATGAAATTTCCAACAGACAATGGAATAGGAGAAGTAGAGGGAGATCAAGACGCCGCTCGAGATTGCTATGTAACCAAACTTCGCAATAATCGCAGGAAGGATAGAGGGAAGAATGCAGAGACTCCTCTCTGCATGAAAAACTAGGAAGCTTAGCAAATAAAGGAAGCCCCTCCTCTTCGATATATCAGTGATCCTTTCAATGAATTAGACCCGAGGAACAAAGAGGAGGAGGCCGCCGCTGAGCCTGCAGAGGCTATGGAGTTTGTATCTGTAGACAAACACGACTCAAGTAGACTGTTGAAAATCGGATCTCAACTAAGAGCAGAATTAAGGGATCAACTCATTGATTTTCTCCGCCACAACCTGGATGTATTTGCATGGATGCACGCTGACATGAATGGAATCTCCCCAAACGTGGAATGCCATATACTAAACATCGATCCTACCAAGGCGCGCCAGTAAAGGAGAAAAAGAGAAGTATGGGGGCAGAGCGATCGGCGGCCCTCAATGAAGAAGTAAAGAACCTACTTGCCAACAACTTCATACGAGAATCCATCTACCCAGAGTGGATCGCTAACCCAGTACTAGTAAAGAAGGCTAATGGAAAGTGGAAAACATGCATTGACTTCTCCAACTTAAATGATGCTTGCCCGAAGGATTGCTTCCCACTCCCCCGAATTGATCAGCTTGTGGACAGCACAGCCGGGCATGAACTCTTATCTTTTATGGATGCATGCTCAGGATATAACCAAATTCCTATGCACGCCCCCGATTAAGACCACATTAGTTTCATCACTGACCGGGGATTGTACTGCCATAGAGTAATGCCTTTTGGACTTAAAAACGCTGGAGCTACCTATCAGCGCCTCGTCAACAAGATGTTTGCGGAGCTAATAGGACAAACTATGGAGGTTTATGTGGATGACATGCAAGTAAAATCGAGGAAAGCGAACGATCACATAAGCCACCTGAGCGAGGTGTTTCACGTACTTCGCCAATATTGAATGAAGCCGAATCCTATAAAGTGCTCGTTCGGGGTGTCATCAGGAAAGTTCTTGGGATTCATCGTCCATGCCAGGGGGATTGAAGCAAGCCCCGAACAAGTCGAGCCGTGAAAGATATCAGGATACCTTCCACTCGAAGAGAAATGCAAAGCCTAAATGGGAAGGTGGCTGCCCTAAGCAGATTCATCTCTAAAGCGACTTACAAGTGCGTCCCCTTCTTCGTGGCTCTAAAGAAAGACAAAGGAAAGTTCGAGTGGACTGACGAATGCTTAACGGCCTTTCTTAACCTAATCGAACACCTCCAGAGACCGCCAGTACTCTCAACTCCAAACGAAGGCGAAGAGCTATACCTATACCTTGCCGTGTCATCTCATGCTCTAAGCGTCGCTTTGGTGAGAGAAGACAACCGCGCGCAACGGCCAGTATACTTTGTAAGCAAGAGGTTAACAGGGGCAGAAGCCAGATATCCTAAACTTGAGAAGCTAGCATACTGTTTACTAATCACGTCACGGAAACTGCGACACTATTTCCAATCTCATTCCATCAGAGTTCTAACCAATCAACCGCTAAGGCAGGTACTCCATCGTCCCGACACTTCTGGACGACTACTTAAATGGTGCATTGAACTGAGTCAATATGATATCACCTACCATCCTCACACCGCCATCAAGGGACAAGCCATGGCCAATTTCATTGCCGAATTCACTACCAACGAAGGTAAGGAGCAATCTGAAATAGCAAAAGACATTAAGTGGATTCTCTTTGTGGATGGAGCTTCAAACGAACAAGGCTCGGGGGCAGGTGTTGTAATAATCACTCACAGGGGAAGGAAGCTACACTATGATCTAAGGTTGGAATTCGCTGCCACCAACAACGATGCAGAATACGAAGCAGTAATAGCTGGATTAGAACTTGCCGTAGAGATTGGAGTCAGTTCTTTATGTCTTCATAGTGATTCTCAACTTATTGTAAACCAAATACTAGGAGAATTTCAGACTCGAGGAGAACGACTCACAGCATATCTAAAGAAGACCAAGCTGCTACTCGATCAATTGGTTCACTATTTAATCAAACACGTCCCTCGAGAAGAGAACCAAGAGGCCGACGAGCTGGAAAAGCAAGCTAACATGAAAGACGGTACCATTTCCGGAACAATAGCCATCTCAAAGCAACTAACCCCGAGTTTCGAGCAAGTGAATCTGTTAGCTGCAATCGAAGAGGAAACTTGGATGGCTCCCATCCAGAAATTCTTACAAGATGGCACATTGCCCAGCGAGCGTAACGAAGTTAGGGAAATCTTGAGGAAAGCATCCCGTTACACAATACAAGAAGGCATCCTCTATCGGCGCGGATTCTCTAACCCCTTATTAAGATGTGTCGCTGGAAGGGAAGCTAAGGAAATCTTATCCAACATCCACCAAGGAAGCCACGGGGATCACACTGAAGGGCAGACTCTAGCAAAGAAAATACTCCGATATGGATATTTCTGGCCCGCCTTAAACAAAGACGCCTTAGACTTCGTTAAAAAATGTGACAGATGTCAGAAATTTGCCAAGATTCCTCGTCTACCAACAAATGAGATTACTCAAATGACCAGCCCTTGGCCCTTTGCAGTATGGGGAATTGACTTGATTGGCGAACTGCCAGTGGGCCGAGGCGGAGCCAAATATGCGATAGTGGCAGCTGACTATTTCACCAAATGGGTGGAAGCAGAACCTCTAAATAAAATATCTTCGGCAAAAGTTATTAACTTCTTAATCAAAAATGTTCTATGTAGGTACGGAGTTCCACTCAAAATCATATCGGACAATGGACTTCAGTTTGATAGCAAGGAGTTTGCCGACTGGTGCCGAGAGCATGGAATTCACAAAAGCTCCTCATCTGTAGCTTATCCCCAGGCAAACGAATAAGAAGAAGCTGTCAACAAAATTCTCAAAACTCTAATCAAGAAGAAACTTAAAAAGTCAAAAGGCGCTTGGGTGGATGAACTTCCTACGGCACTTTGGGCTTACCGTACATCTTTCAGAACATCAACGGGGCATACTCCTTTCTCTTTGGCATACGGATCGGAGGCCATGCTCCCAGTCGAAACTATAGTACCTTCCCTCCGCAGGATCCACTATAACCCAGAAGAGAACGAAGAACTCCTTCACATGTCTTTGGATCTAATTGAAGAGAGGAGAAACGATGCAGCGCTCAAAGTAGCAGCTCACAAGAAAAAAGTGGCGGCGCAATACAACTCCAAAGTCAAGCATCGTAGCTTACAAGAAGGAGATCTTGTCCTCAAATGAATCTTCCCGTGCCCCGGTGCACTAGATCCAATCCGGGACGGACCATATGTAATTCATAAAGATCTCCACAACGGAGCTTATATTTTGCCAACAGTGGACGGAGAGGTGTTCCAGAGGGCATGGAACATCCAACACCTTATTCGATACTTTTCTTAACTTGTACTGCCCATATGAAGTGAATTGACAAAGAGAATCAGTGGACGTAGGCGTTTTCGTGCCGAACCACTTTAAAAATTTGTCTCTTTTTAAACTTGTTCCTTTATATCTTGGCTGCTTGTTAACTTTATCCGTTTCTATTGAACAAAATCCTGTGTAATGGCATTTCCATTCAAGACGCATCACGGCGCGACCTTCCCGGGACAAGACCTAACAGGCACTATACGAATCTATGCCCTCGCCAATGAGACACTTTTGCTCCAGCATCCCTCTGCTGCGGGTTAACTCATTGCTCGCGATCGGCCCTTAAAGCCAATTGTAATGAACCGATTATAAGCCACCGAGGAGGCCGAAAATAGCCTAGGCAGCTCATTACGGCGTTCGGCTCGCCGGCAACTGTGAATCTACTTTAAGCCCCAACATAAGGTGTGGCCAGCCAGGGGTAGTTCACGGTTGACGATCGGCACCCACGCTAGCCGGCCACGGTATATCGAATAATACCCACGATTATGGGCCATAATGGCCCGGGTAGTTACCGTGCACGATCTCGGCTCCGATGTGCCTTAAGTACGGCTGTGGTAAAAAAGAAAACTCCCCGCAGAGACGTAAGATGGGTGACAAATGTCTCCAAGACCCACAGCTATGGAAAGTGACTACAAAACCCGTTTGCCACGAACTTGAGCACATCGAAGGCCTTCCGTGATTGGAAGTTTTACTATTTCTTATATTTCTATTTTGTTTGAAAACTTTTCCTCCTATCCTCTATAACAATCCCTAAAGTACAGAACACAAAATAGGAGACGCTCGCCAATGGAAATAGGAACTCACAACTGAATAACAGGACGCTCAGCTGCATTCCATACTCAGTCACATAAGGCATTCAAAGCCACCTTCTACAAATGAAACATGAAGGGCGATACTTTCCTCTCTTGCATATAAATACGTATAATTCATGCGCACTCACACTAACATTACAAGACATGAAGTTATATTTTAAGCAAGAACTTAGCATCAAACACGATTGAATCACAGGCATGTGCACAGCTATATTTCTTACACAACACATCAAGATAACAAAAGCATTCGAATATGACATAATCAGCTTAAGTTAAAAATTACATGCCAAGAATAAAATCGTTCATTACAAATAATATAATTACAGTTACATTAATGTTTTGGGACTATCATAGACAGCAATGTCAAGTAAACCAAAAGATGTCCCGGTCAAGTCAAGGAGTCGGCTGCATCAGAGCTTCACCTCTATTCTACTGGCCCTCCGAGAACTACTTAACTGCCGGATCGGAACTCTCAATGTGTTGACCAGAGGTAGTTGGTGCTTCATAGGACCCGCCTGCCCAATTCAGAAAACAACCCATTAATAGTCATGAACAATAGGCAATCAAGTTACAAAAAGACTAAAAGGGAAGACTTACCAGCATCTGCTCCTTGATCATCATCCTCCAACTGCACAACCTACCTCCTCAGCAGTAAGCACCCGCATACCCTCCTTTACTGCCACTTTCTCCTCCTTGGTGAACTGAGCCGTGGCCACGTCCATCCTGAAGGCCACGCCACCCTCCTTATCTGCTTCAGCCTTAGCCTCCTCCAGGGCCCTGAGATAAATCCTGGCCATGACTCGGGGATAATCGTCCATCCAGGATAAGTTGCCCTGTTTTCAAGTGCGAAAGTACATGTCCTAAAGCATCTCATCTATTATCCCCTCGTTCTCCTCGAACTCCCCTATTCGGACCTCAGAAGCCAACAGCTTTGCAACGGCAGCATCCCTCTCCGATCGGTAACGCGAGCGGTCAGCCTGAAAGGATTTCCTCATCATCTCCATCTCCTCCTTCAGCTTGGTTTGAGCAAGGTATGCGGCTTCAAGCTTCCCGGATAACTCCTCTACCTACTCGAGATCCGCTTTCCGAACCTCATCCATCGTTGCAATAGCCATATCGATCCGTTCCCTGCAGGCAGCCTCCATTTTTCGTAACTTTGCCCTGCTAGCCTCTTCCATGGTTTTCTTTAGTCGCTTGGAGGCGGCCTCATGCTGAGAGATCTGTATGGCCTGATCGGCGAGTTGTTTGGCCTAGTCGGAAACCATTAACCGCAATCGAATGTTAGCACTCCCGATTTCCTCTACGGCCTTGAGCAGTCGGGCATGATGCCCCATCATCTTCCTGGTCTCCTCAGCAACCCGGTCAATGTTTGCCTTAGCTTCGTCCCCCAAAGTTACAATCCGAGTGGTAAGCAAATCAAGGTCCAGGGACTTAGCCTCATCAAGCACCCTTACCATAGGATTGCGAGGGAGAAGGTGCTCACCAGTAGCCTCGTCGAAGAAAATATCATGAGAGCCTGGATCCAGATCCGGATGACCCGCAAACGGATTACGAGCCAAGCCGGGATGATATATTGGGGGTAACAGTAGTGTTTTCAGACGGGTGCGGGGAAGGTATAAACTCAATATTCTCCTCCGTTGTATCCTAAGAGGTTGAGTTGGGGGCTGAGGACCAGGTAAGGATTCGAACAAGGAACGGCTCCTCTTCTTCTTTTGGATATCCTCTTCGATGACCCCAAGAAGAGGACGGTAGCCGACTACGTCTCCGGGGCGGTTAGTTGGAGGCTTCGGTTTAGTAGAAGCTTTGAGGAGTTTGTATTGTTCAAGACGATGCCGAACATCAGATGTCTTGACCGCTTCGCCCACTCCTGGAATAAAAACCAAGTGTTACAAGCATACATTGAGCTATAATTCAAGAAACGTATCAAGTTAAGAAGAATAAAAAGACGCTTTTGTTATATAAACCCTGGGGGGGAGTAGGATACTGCAATAAATCCTGGATCTCATTCCAGGACGAAAGCTGGCCATAAAATATTCCTAAATCCTTATCATAAATGGAGTCGTCAGGAGTCAAAAATTCACCTTGAATTGCAGGAGTTGCCTTAGCTGAAATGCTCTTAGAAGATGAATCGGCACCAGTCCCGTCCTTATCAGCTTTCTTTGGCTTCTCCACCAAGGCCTATCCTTCCTCCACCCCCTCAAAAGCTAGGCGGAAAGCATCATCTGTCCACTCCTGGATCTCGCCTGCCTGCTCAGAAGACAGAGCCCCAGCGCCACTACCACTCTGTCCATCATCACCATGGCCATCACCTTCCCCATCACTTCCGCTCTCCTCCTCACCTCCTTCATCCTCACCTCTTTCCTCCTCCACATCTTCCTCCTCCGGGATGTCTGGACATGTGCTGGGGGAGGGTCCATCGGACTTCTTAAGCTTCTTCCCCCCGGCAATTGGAGGTTTTGAGAAGGGTTTCCTTTTGCCACTCTTCGTCGTAGCCCCTCCTTTAGCTTTGGCGGCCCTCTCCTCAGCCGTGTCTCTCTGCTTGACCACAGATTGGCGTGGCAGAATCAAGTTGTGCTCCAGAAGAGTGGCATTCCTGATCAAATAAGAAACTGCCCTCTCCCTTTTCGGGATGGCTTCTATTTCCGCAGCCATCTGAACCAGGCGATCGCTCTCTACGACCGCAAAGCAACCTCTCGCTAGCATGAAACAAAAGCACATAAGGAGGAGCATTGCAGTCAGGACGGAACTTATAAATATGATTCAACTTACAGCCAGAGGTGAAGCGGTGGAAAGAAACAGAGTCATCCTTAACGAAGAACCATTCCTTCTTGACATGCTAAATTTCGAATACAAATCCAGGACTGGCTTGAAAGACACGGCTGACTCTAAGCTAATATATGGAGATCCCTACTTGTAGCCTCTCAAGTTGCACAAATACCTGATCTCCCGGTTGGAAGGGGGATGCCCATATTTTCTCTGGAAGATAATAAACAGGCTCACCAAGATGGCATAGGAGTTAGGCTGAAGCTGGAAAGGGGCCACCTTCAAATATGTGATAAAGCTAACTATCCAGGCATTGATCGGAGTGATGGCTTCGCACATACAGTGATACCTACTATAAGCAAAATATCCTTCAAGGGGATTATACGGCATCACTCCTTCCCCCGGCAACAACATATACGCTCTGTCAATCCCAAAAGAGCGAGATATAACATCAAGCTGCTCATCTTTGAGGGAGCTAGGAAAGCAGGCAGGCGGGGAATTCAAGAGCTCTTGAGGGCCATACCCGTCTACTAATGATCTCGGGGTTGGACCATGACGTTCTGGTCCTGCCCGAACTTGGGGCACTACAGAGGACTCTGCTTTGTCCCTGGATTTCTTCTTATCAGAATGGGTTTCAACTTTATGAGACATTATCAGCAACACGAGAAAACGCCTCGTAGAACAAGAGATATAAACAAGCGAGTACGTACGGTCTGGAATTTCATTCGTAATTCGAAACATAAAAGGCTCAAGGTTCATTCGGCATTCAAACTCCCGATCTCATTCGGTATTCCCAACATAAAAAGTTCATTCGGAGGTTCAGGGCTGAGAATTCATTCGGCAATCGTACTCCCCATGGTCATTCGGGAGTTCATGGCCATGAATTCATTCGGCACTCATGCTCTCCGATCCCATTCGGTAGTCCAACCATAAAAGTTCATTCGGCAGAAGAAAACTCACTTGGTCCGGCAGTCAAATTTGATTCGGTACTTGGTTGATTCGGCTGTTTCAAACAGTCAAGTTTGATTCGGAACTCGATTGATTCGGCTATCTCGAACGATAAAGGATGAACAGAGACACGAAGCTCATACTTATAGGAAGAAGAGGATACCAGACCAACTGGTTCAGCACACAGGACCAGATGAGAATGTCCAAGCTAAAACAAAGCGCGGCATATGCAGGCATATGCCCCACTTTGGGGGGCAAGTGTTGGGCATGTATCCACTAGGCCGGTGCTACCGAACCAAGATGAGGGAGGCCACCGCCGAACCAGCCCTTGCTCCACCTACCACCGAACCAAATTCCAACTCCCTCTCCAAGTCCCTACCAAACCATCTCCCCCCCAATGCCTAGCCGAACCAACTCACTCTCCACCTACTACCGGTCCAAACAACGCTCCACCCACTACCAACCCATCGCCGGACCAAGCACTGCCGAACCAATTCCCACTCCAATTACTACCGAACCAAAGCCACTCCAACCACTACCGGACCGAAGGCCACTCCAACCTTCCCTGGACCAAGGCATCACCGAACCAACACTACCAGGCCAGATTACATCAGCCCAGGCCCACCAGCAACTAAATACATCCAAGACCCCTACCCCCAGCCTCACTCTATAAATAGAGGGGTAAGGGTACAACAATGGCAGACAAGTTTGAGAGCTCAAGCATGGATAGAACTTTCAAACAAATTTCAGATACTTGTAATCAAAACTTTGTACTTGTAACCTGAACAGTAAAGGAGAATAACATATAAAGTGGACGTAGGCACATTCTGGCCGAACCACTATAAATCTGTGTGCCTTTAACAATTTAGACCATCTATTTTATATATTTGCATGAATCACCCAAATCACTAAGAACAACATAAAATCGACTAAATCATACGACTTGGAGGTGTTTGCCCATTTTTTATGCAAACACTTTCACTCACACTCACTCGAGTATATTTTTAATATGTTGAACTTGATTTGCTTGCTCCGGCTTGAATTAAGCCATCTCTTATACCTATAAAATAAATAATGTAGTTAAATGGAGATGGAAATGAACCTAAATTGCATAATTAAATTGAATTTGAATATTTATATTGCCTCGATTCATGGATTTGTTTTCTTTTCATGTTTTAGATAGGGCCAAATATATATGTGTGCATAGACAACGTATGATATCCACGGTGTATCTCTGTGAATATCACAAGGTCGGCATTGATTAAATCTCACGGACCGTTGCACAAACAAGTAAAGGCACGAGCATATGAAAGTGCACAAACCAGATTAACCACAAACATTCACTATATACACATACATATGTATGTATTTACATGGAAATTCAAAGCAAAAACAAGTTTCAACAATTCAACAACATGGACCATCAAAGATCAAAAAGTGCCAATGTGCGCCGTACATCAAACCAAAGCAAACCCTCATCAAAGCACCATCTAACAAAGCTTTAAAGTCACAAAACAAAATTGGCAGCATATAAAATTAAACCAGACTCATAGGTTCAAACATATCAATAACTGAACAAGTGCCACAAACTGAATAATGATAAGTCCATTTCACTAAGAATTTCATATCACCGCCTTAATCAAGTGTCATAAATTGAACAAGGCACAAATTGAACAAGTGCTACAAAATTGAACAAGACACTGACACTAACCACAAATTCGAACCACTAATATTCAAACACACACACAGATATATATATATATATATATATATATATATCTGTGTGTATGTGTGTGTTTGTGTTTGTATGTATGTATGTACATGGATGATATTGGAATCAAAGTGCACAACTTTACCTCGACCGACGGTTGAACTTACCCCAAAGTAATCATCTAAGTAAAAAAATGTGCAGATAACAATGCAACATGTGAAAAATTATCAGTTTCAGGCTAAACCAAAGAACACATACATACAAGTATGCATGTATAAACATGGATGAACCATGATTGCATAACTAATATACATATACACAAATATATATGTATATACATGTATATATGCACATAGTGAGCAACATGCAGTTCAAACTATCAAATTAGTAAACAGAGCATGAAGCAAAGGCACAAGCACATGAAAGTGCACATGACAATGTGTATAAGAAACCAAAGCACATGAAAGTAATCAAATAGAACAACATTAAGTAAAGGAACAAGCACATGAAAGTGCACAAATAAGTAAAGGCACAAGCACATGAAGTTCACAAGAACATAAGTTCAAGTATAATTATAGTGAGCAACAAAAATATACACATATACATACACACACAAACACATATACATGCACACACATGTATACATGTATATATGCAGCATATGTTCAGTGTTGAAGTG
The DNA here is from genome assembly GCA_030765085.1 of Allium cepa. Lineage (NCBI taxonomy): Eukaryota > Viridiplantae > Streptophyta > Magnoliopsida > Asparagales > Amaryllidaceae > Allium > Allium cepa. The sequence continues at coordinate 932,133,735 of CM060932.1, forward strand.
CACTTCATTAACCAAGGTAATTCTAGTCAACACTGTTTTGAACAACAAGGTCCATTATGGAAATCCACTTACTCAAACATGAAGTCAAGAGCACATGGTCAGGCAACATAGTAAAAAAACAAGGTCTAACATAGCAATCAAATTAGCAAACGAAAACCAAAGTAGAAATTCATGAATAAGAAAATCATCGAAAGCACTCAAATATAAATCGAAAGCTAAGAAAAATAATTTAAAAATTCAAATTAAATCATATATTCTCATATTTAGCAAATAAATTCCTATGTAATAATCCAAATCACCATCGATAGAGATTAGAAGTCGAGAACAATATAAATCAATAGAGGCATAAATCATACTAATATCAATCGAAGAACACTCGATAAGGGGGAACCGCAACCATCAATAGTCACTAAATCAAAGCATGCAATCTACAAAGAAGGAAGGAAGCAAGGTGATTCGAAGCTTAACTTTCACGCATTGGATTTCATGGAACTCTAATTTTAGAATGAAGATGAAAGAGGCAGCTCTAATTAGGAATCCCTAAGTTTATCGAAGAACATCAACGGGATGAGAGAAGCCTAAGGTTGGCAGTAGGCGGTGGTTAGGAGGAGGGATAGGCGAAGGCGGTAAGGAAAATAGTTGAAGGAAAGAATGCCATTTTTTCTCTAGAAATGAAAGAAAGAGAGGGAAATAATTGAAAGAATGCGGCCATGAAATAATCCAGGAAATATTGAGAGGGAAACCAAAATTTCAATAAGGAGCCAAAAATGAAATTTTAATAATTTCAATCAGACAACAGATAAAATGTTTTCTAAATAGCATGGATGAAATATCAATAAAACAAAGATTTCAGGGGCTATGATACATAACAGATGGTTTTTTCCATGTGTTGTGTGAAACATCGGAAAATATTAGGATAACAACAAATCTAACTTTTGTTGTGTGATCTATGTTGTCGGATTCACTTTGTAACATAGTGAGTTGCTGATATATACATATTAATAGTGCAGCGGATATAATACTACCATAGTAGGCGAAACATATACAACATATGGTTAGCTGCAAATCATGATGATTCATGGTTATGGTATAAACTTTTTTGTTATAAAAATTTTAAGAATATCAACAAACTGGCTAAAAATGAATTAGTTAAAGGATTACCAAAAATCAACTACAAGGTTCAAAACCTATACGATGCTTTTCAATTTGGTAAATTAAAAAAGTTCTTTTAAATCTAAAATGGAAATTTCCACAAAGAACCTCTTAAGCTACTCCATCTAGATTTATTCGGACCGACTCAAGTATGTTCAACAAATCATAACAAATATGTTTTCGTAATTGTTGATGATTATTCAAGACATATTTGGACATTATCTTTAAAACATAAAAGTGACATTTTTTAAATATTCAAAAAAAAATTCTCAATGAATTAAAATTTCGATGAATTTAAAAATTAAAATTAAACGAAACGATCATGTAGGTGAATTGAAACGAACTAGTTATAAATTTTTGCAACAAAAAGAGAATTAGTCATAATTTTTCAAATCCACATACACCACAGCAAATTGGTGTTGTAGAAAGAAAAAATCGAACTTCACAAGTATGTGCACGAACTTTACTAAATAGTAGTAGCCTATCAAAAAAATTTGGGCCGAAGCTGTTGCTACCGCATGTTATGTATTGAGTCGTGTAACGCTTAGACCAATGAATAAAAACACATGCTATGAAATATTTTTCAAAATGAAACTAAAGTATTGTATTTTCGAGTATTTGGATCAAAATATTTTATTTTAAACAAAAGACTATCTAGCAAAATTCAATTCTAAAGCCGATGAAAGAGTTATTGTTGGCTATTAGGATCGAAGTAAAGCATAAAGAATTTATAATAAATGAACAAACAATACGGAAGAAAGTCTTCAAGTTACATATGATAAAAAATTTAAAAATAATAAAAATGATGATGATGAAGTTATAAAAAAATAAAACTAATGTACCTATAGGTGAAAATAATGATAATAATAATATTAGTAACAATAATGGTAATGTGATAATGTCACCATATAGGATATTAAAAGACCATCCAATTGATAATATTATCGATGGTTTAAATACAAAAGTACCAACTAGCAAAAAATAGTTCAGTAAAATGAGTCATATTGCATTTATATCAATTTTTGAACCTAAGAATTATAAAGAAGCATCAAAAGGTGATTTTTGGATTATAATGCGAGGAGAACTTAACAATTTGAAAGAAAAGACGTTTGACGGCTTGTATTGAGACCAAACTATTAGCATGTAACCGCAACAAAATGGGTTTTTAAAAATAAAGTGGATGAAAATGGAAACATTATTCGAAATAAAATAAGATTAGTAGATCAAGGATATAACTTAGAAGAACCAATTGATTATGAAGAGACATTTTCTTTGGTAGCACCGCTCGAAGCAATACGAACATTACTTGCTTTCGCATGTCATCGTAATTTTAAACTTTTCAAATGGACGTAAAAAGTGCATTTTTAAACGGATTCATAAAAGAAAAGGTTTACGTTGAACAACCTCTGTTACTTTTTCATGAGAAATATCCCTATCATGTATTTAAACTTACTGAGGCTCTATATGGATTAAAACAAGCACCTCGTGCTTGGTACGAAAGATTAAAAACTCATTTACAAAATTCTGGTTTTTAAATTGGTAAAATCGACTCTACTTTATTTAAAAAGTGAGAAAATAATGATATATTAGTTGTACAAATATATGTTGACGACATTATATATGGATCAACTAATGAATAATCATGTAGTGAATTTCCTGACAATATGAAAAATGAATTTGAGATGTCACATATGGGTGGATTAAACTATTTCTTGGGTTGGCAAATAAGAAACTAAAAAATGGGATTTTTATAAATCAAGAAAAATACTGTTGAGATTTATTAAAACACTTTTTAAATACTTCAGGTAAACTGACTTGAATGAGTACTACTCTACTTTAGATAAAAATGAAAACAGAAAAGGTTATGCTAAAAAATTATATCGAAATATGTTAGGATCATTATTGTACTTAATGGCTAGCAGACTGGACATTATTATGAGCATATGTTTATATGCATGATTTCAAGCACAACCGAAGGAATCACACCATTAAGCTATTAAACGAATTTTAAGATACTTAACCAGAACCAAATATTATGGTCTTTTCTACCCGAGAGGTAGCTCATTCGAACTTGTATCATATAGTGGTGCGGATTTCAAGGGCTGTAAAATGGATGGATATGCACAATTAGCATACGCCATTATATTGGTCAATCTTTAATTTCATGGTTAACAAAACTGTGTTTCTCTCTAGACATGTCAAGCGAAATACATCTCAAGGGATTTAGAATGTGCTCAAGTAATTTATATGCAACAAACACTTAAAAAATTCGATAATTTTTAAATATCCAATTTTTGTCATAATACTAGTGGCATAAACGTTTCCAAAAATCCTATTAATCATTCTTGAACAAAACACATTGATATTCGTCACCACTTTTTAAGAGATAATGTTGAAAAGGAATTGTATCACTTGAATTTATGAATACCGAAAATCAAATTGCGGATAGTTTTACCATACCACTGGGGGAACCAACATTTATAAACCTAAGACTATAGGAATTTGTTCTTACAATGAATTAGTGAACTAAGGTATAAAACTTATATAACTCGGACAAAATGCACAAAATAGTTTTGTAATAATATTTACAAATGTTTTTTATACATACAAAAACTAACTAACTTCTGTTTTAATTTCTATAGATAAATTTTTACTATCCTAACAAATAAACTTCCAACAATAGTTAACAAATCTTATGTAATGGAACTCTCTTGTAAGCCACTTTTATTCAAAATGTCATTTGGACGCAGTTCTACTTACACCACAATTGACTTTAGTTCTCCATCCTCAAGTAATGTTACTACCATTCCAAAGACAATAACTCCAACCTTGAATAGATCGATCTCTCTAAACATTATAAACTCTCCAACATTATCCGGTTTTCCAAGGACTTTCAATTCAAGAGAATGAAGAGTACCATAATGAAACACAATGGCCAGCCAAATACCAACAAGATCCATTTGCCTATTGGGAATGTTATGAAAACTATGGCTGACTATCCTACTCATCAAACCGGTATCGCTAAGCCCTTTTCATTTGTTCTTATTTCACTACAGGAAAAAAGACCTTTCGCGGTGTTTTATAAATGATGTAACAGACTTTAACAACATTACGAGGATTGCTGTCTAACAACATGCATTAATAGGGTCAAGATATATTCAAAGATTTTAAAAACGTTGTCACAAAAGCAAGGTATTGCGGCGTCTCTTTTTTCAGCGTTTTTGTAACCGCTGCAATATGTCCTTACATATTGCTTCTTCCTCGATTAGACAACCTTCATAGAAACGCTGCGAAATTGTTTCACAACATTTGTTAAACGTTGTAGACTAGGTTTAATCAGCGTAAAATAAACGTTGTGTATGGCTTTGTATTTTACAGTGTTTTCCCTTTAGCCTAAGTAGTATTTTATTTGCAGCGTTTTGCACTTCACAGATCCAATAAAACGCTGTTATATAACATATTACCATAGTTTTCTTCCTCCTATCAATAGCCTTCTGAAATTCAATCTACTCTTTCTGCATTTACAAGCAGTTCCCACCAGGTATAAAATTTTATATCTAATAACATTAGTTAATTAAAACAATAGAAATAAATATAATCTTCGCATATTATATTAAACATGACTAAAAGTTGCACCAACTTCGTACACAAAATAAGCAATAATCAACATTTCATACATAATGTTGTAAGCAAATATGACAATAACATGGTTTTACGGAAATATCAAATTAAATGAAACAAAATATGAATTGTGTAGAGTCCAATCTAGTCCTCTTCAACAATTCATTGTCTACTGGGTCAGCCAAATTACATGAGCATGCTCACTTCTAAATTGGAAAATTTTTAAAAAAAACGTGTTAATAGTTTGTTCATGCATAAAAATACGACATAACTGAACATTTTATTTCTATTCTCTATCTGATTGGTGACAGTCATCAAGCGTGTTACAAAATGCTAGAAGTCTAGAAGCAACTTCGTAAATTATAGTCTTTAGTTATCAGCCAATAAAAAATACCATGAATAAACACCATACCAAAACACTTCAAAATTGCACTATATACGGTAATTGTTCGACATCATTAAATAAATTGATTATTTAAATGATTTATGTTAAGTCCAATTATTTGAGATCATAAAACAACAATAAGGTGGGTGTAGCACATGTAAATCTCATTGTTAATTACTAGGCTAAATTACTAGAAAATTGCAATGAAAGAGATATGGATATCTGGTTTGACCCATGGGTAGATAGTAACGCTTGTTACCCGTGGGAAAGAATTTTGATCAAACAACAAAAGCATATGATTACCCCGTTACCACGTAGAGTAATTAAATAGCTAGATTACCTTTCATGAATGGTCTATTAATATGCTCACCTATATATGTATATTCAGTTCAATAGGAAGAAAAAGCGTTTCATAATCTCTGTAATGTACATTGGTCTAGTTTGAAGTGTAAGCCATAAAAGAATTACAATAACTTGTGGTATGACGCTACAAAGCTAGAATATAATGATGCATATGGTGTAAAGGAATAATAATAATAATACTTCAAAGCTAGATGTCTGAAACAAATCACCTAAATATAACTGAACATAGAAAATGAGCAAATTTGCTTTTGCCGTCGAACCTGGAACTGAGTAAAACAATTTTTTTTAAGGCTTTTATGTTATGACTTAAAAACACAAGATTTTGAGCTTTCTACTTCAATAGAATCCTTCGCTTAGTAGCTGATAACTCATGAAAGTACCAATAAAGACTTGTAGGAAACTCATATTTTGGATCTAATAATTTTTGAATTTTGAATATATGTTTTTGAAATTCAATTCTACTAAAAACGAAAACAGTAGCAATTGAAGAGAAAATATGTGACAAAATAAGGTTTAATTATGGAGTCTAGAATTAAAAATACATACATCTTCACTCACGTATACTTGAACTTTTAGTCAGTTGTTCATTGTAATGCGTTGAATATTGGCATATATGCTAAAGTGTTCGTTTGGCGATTGTAAACCCCGATATTTAATGCCATTCGAATCCACAATTTCGGACTTGAATTGCTTAAAATATCAGATTATTAATTTATATTTGGCAAAACTTAGCATGTACAGTAAATAAACCAATCACAGACACAGAGTTATATAATAATAAGTGGCAAAACAAATAAATAGTAGTTTATGAAGCTATTATATATATAACAGAGTTAAAACAAGATACAATACAAGTCTCGAATACATAGAAGTCTCAATACAATAGTCAAATAACAAAATCTGAATATACCAATGGAGTCAACTGAATAACTAAAAGCTGAATAGATATAGATGGATCTTCAAGCGGAGATCCAACTTCAAAAGTGAGTCTCAAATGCTGTGACACTCAGTCTGACCCAAGCATAAATCAAAATATAAAACACTCGAGTCAGGATTAACATTCTTATATCAATAAATCCAACTCAACTGAAATACAAGTAATTCAAAGGATGTTTGGGATACCATCCTCTAAGGATTCGTGGAACTATCTACAATGCAGTACAATACGCTATTATAATATGTTTATCGTAAAGTAAAAGTATTAAAATAACATTAAGGGTTACACATATCCCCATTAACACATTTTTATATATTCTCATAATCTATACCGTAATCTCCCTCCATAAACTGGAGGCTGTTAGAGGGTACTCCATAGGTATGGTGCAAAACAAACTCGTAGTGAGCTCGATATGGTACGTGCCATGGCACAACTAAGCAATGCCAGGGTAGATATATCAATTACACTTCAGGGCTGGTGGTAACGCATAGCCGCGTCTACCGCCCACCTCGTCCAACACTCCTAAAAATCCAAGGGTGCACCCAATCAATCACAAAGTAATAGAATGGTATCGAAGAAGTGTGTCCGATCGGAGGAGCTACCTCACTTGGCTCGTCAATTGCTCCTGTTTTAGCCACCTTAAGCTAATTCACGGAAGTCAGGTCCACGTAAATACCTCGTATAGGATCTTCGACAACCATCCTACTTCATTTTGGAATCTCCACCGCGTACATGGTTGTTAAAGTGGTTTTTGGTATTGGTAGAGAGTATAACAATGGCCGATCCCGGTCTCTTTAACAACCAACCGTTATTATAACACCGTGGTCATTCATTTCCAAATAATTCATATTTAAAAACTATAATATCATATCCTTTTCAAAAACCATATCAATTCGAGATTATTACCTACTCTAAAATAATATTTATTTCAAAAATCATAACAACTTTCCAAAATTATAATTCTTTCGAAATTATAAACCTTTGAAACCATAACACTTTGGAAATCATTACACTTTGAACTCATAATACTTCCACTTAACAGTTTAGTTATAGGAAATAGTATATATAATAAAATATTTATAAGTTAAAGTAGTATATAAAAAATAAAATAATTAGTACATTAAAATAGTTATAATTTAAAATAGTTCATATATTAAAACAATTTATAAAGTAAAGTATTAAAATAGTTTTAATATGTTTAAAAATAATTTATATAATAAAAATACTTTTTCTTAATTTTCACAAATCGATTTAAATCAACTCGAATTCCATATATCCAATCTAATTCAAAGTCAATTCATCTATTTCAATTCAATTCAAGTCTCAATAAAACATATTCAATTTATATCGATTTCGAATACAATTTTGAATTACAAATTAAACCATTTCGATTTCAGTAGATTTCAAAGTTTAAGTATTCAACCTTTACAATAACTCAATTTGAAAATTCATTTATATTTCAAATTCAACTTTACCTTTATTTAATCAATCCAATAATCATTTAAGTAAAATTTCAAATTACAAATTTAAATAGGACTAAATATCCTAATTTAAATTTATTTAAATTTGAAAATATTCATTGAATCACCTTTAATCAAAATCAAGTTATAAATCATATCTTTAAATCTTAAATTCAATAAATTTCAAATTGATTTTATTTAAGCATAATTCTTAAATAATTAAAATTTCAAATTAATTTCAAATTTATCTTTCCAACCCCTTAATTTGTTAAAATTATATAAAAATCTACTTTTTTTAAATATAATTTTAAATAAATACTTAAAACATTTTATATACTAATTGAATTAAAATTTATTAAATTAAATCTTATTATTAAATTTATTTTACATTAACTTATTTTACATATATTAAAAATAGAAAAATTATGAGTAAAATCTTAAAATTTATAATTTCAAAACTAACTTACAAATTTAAAATTTCCAACATTTAAATTAAAAATATAAAATTTTAAACCTTATAAAATAACAATTATATACATAATATCTTAAAATCAATGTTTAATAAAACCATATATTTTCTTTCATTAACCTAGAAATCATTTTCATAATTTATATACCTACTCTATATATAATTTACTGTCCTATGGTCAAGTGATACAGATATTTATCATTTCAATCCGTAATTTAATTATTTACGGGTGTGTGTGTGTGTGTGTGTGTGTGTGTGTGTGTGTGTGTGTGTGTGTGTGTGTATATATATCATTTCAACTCGCAATCCCAATTCAAAGTCAATGAAAATCACTTGGGTTTATCATTTCAACCCATAACGATTTTCTTCTATTCTACAGGATCATTCGGGTATGTAACATTTCAACCCATAGAGAATCTACTCTAGCAGGGGAACTTGCAGAGTGAGAATATATATGGTAATAGTATAACATATCAACAACAGGCATGTATCATTAAGTGATAAATTAATAAAATATGAAAAATAGGACATGGCGTCATATGTCATAGGTGAACAGATACAGATAATAGCATATCTTATACAGCTATTAAATAAGTAGCAACAACATATTTCAATTGTCGTTTCAAGTGAAATCAAATTTAATAAATATAGGAATGTTAATCGTGAGTCATTGCTCACCTTTCGAGGCCAGAGAGATATGCCAATGGTATGAGTTACGAATCCAAGCACGAATTCCGAAACAAAACAAAGCAGGATTGGTATGAATTTGATGAAAAAGCTGATAAATTGGAATTGATGATAACGAATCAGAACCATCTTAATATAACGGAAACAAAATATATGTTATAATTTCTCTCTAAACCAATTTTTTAACATATATTTAAAATATGATATGCATGTAGATTATATTTAAAATTAATATTATTATAAACCTATATATATACTTTGAAATCAATAATATATATATACATAATATAAGCTGATATATGTAAAATTACTTATATATATACTAAATATATTTATATCTACAATTTAGAAATAAATGTGTATACATGCAGACTGTACATAAACTCATGCAAATTAATATAACCTACAGTTTAGATCTATATACATTCCAAAATTAAAATAAACATATATGTATAGAAAACAACTCAAGTAAACTTATATAAACAAATATATGTGTAGACTAATATAAGAACATATATATTAACTTACACACCTATTATATATATATATATATATATATATATATATATATTTCAATAATTATTATAAAACCAATATACATAAACAATAAGCAAATACCACTTGCAAACTTACATTTATTTCAATATAAATAATCTGAAATATATACATATATAAGATAATACAGAACTTTATGCATATACTGTAACTATAAAAAAATATACTAGCCAAACAATACTTATAAACAACATGTGGAATCAGGTTACACAAACCAAAGCTATTATATACCTATACATACATATATACATAACTAACAATTAAATTATATGAAAAAACATATACATATAACACTATATATATACACTTTTATATATATACAGATCTATATATAAGATAACATAAAAATACAATCAATATATAACGTAGGCAGACCTATATGTATAAATATATATACAAATACAATACCCAACAGATTATATAAACTAGTAATATATCTTATATAAGATAACACTTTAACACTATGAATATATAAATATATATACCTTAAATAAACAATGTTGCATGCTAGCCAAACCTGAGAGGAAATGGAGCACGATTGTCAGGTTGGGAAGGTGGAGTTGAACTGACAAAGCGGAGGAGGTGCTAGCTGGCGAGCAAGGTGTGGCAACTATGTGTGGGGTAGGTCGAGACTAGTGAGGCAGGGAAAAAGGTGCTCATCTTTGGGTTGAATCGCTTGGTGTAAGGTTGGAGACCGTTGTGGCTGGCTCCATCTTGGTGGTGGAATGGGCTCGGAGGGGAGAGGTAGGAAGGTTTTGGATGAGGTGAAAAGTCGGCTAGAGGAGAGGGAAGAGTGGAGATGCAAGCTTGTGGAAGGACGTGGCCGAATGGTTGCAGGCATGGAAATGGAAGAAAGAAAAGTTTTGGGGAGAAGCAACATGCACGCAACTGAAAATGAACTTGTATTTTATTTTTATTTTTCTACCAACCAAGAGTCAGAAAGAAAGTTAAACACAGAAAATGAACTACTCTAATAATATGAACCTGCAATAAACTTTAGAATAGGGAAAATCAAAAGTCATGACTGTTGAATTCTGAAATGATTAATATCAAGAGGCTGTTGGTTTATGCAGGGTGAGCAATGAATGGTCATGGGAAATCCAAAAGCAAAATTACAGAACTGATACGGAAGTCGTTCCATGGATTTTGCCGTCTCCCGGACTCTGAAACACAAAAAAGAATATACTGCGGAGATCGTCATGACGATACGGTTAAAACGATATACAGGTATCAAAGGTATGATCATCCTGTCAATAATCGATAATCAGTACCAAAAATACTCCTAAAATACTGAAAATAAGATAAACGGAGAAATAACAATCCAAATTTGATGAAACGAAATACGCCGTCTCACTTAGAAGATGGTTTACAAATTTATTATACAAAAATAATCAGGTTTGAAAAACAATTTATTATCGGCAAATATTAATTGATTTAAATGATATAAAATTACACAATACAATAAACTTCCATTTTATCAGATGAAAATTTACCATTTACTAATTTATATAAACGTATTACAAATATCATATTTTTATTTCCATATTCGATTATTTAAAATTTCACAAAATTTCAGTTAATTACATTATTAAAAACCATTAAAATTTATGGGTCGTTACAGGGATACCACTAAAAATATTTCTCATTCCAGATTAATATATGTTAGGATTTGAGAAATGAGAAGTGGTACACTCTTCACTATTTGAATGATTAAAAGACTTCTCTAGTCATTTATTGCATCTGAAAGAAGTACCTTCTTTTCTGCCAATAACAGGAATTATGGGTACTGACTGGAACTAGATCAAATTCATCACATTTATTAGTTAATGATCAAAGTGTAATATTACCAGTTTAACATTTTTGACATCAAGACTTTCCCAGACTTAACATGACAAACTGTAACTGACATAAAAGGGACAACTCTAAAAATTAAACTAGAGGCATGCATGTTTGTAGTAACACTATTAACCTTACCATATTTAAATTAGATTTATATATAGTTAAATATTTTATTAACTAAATCTCTAATTTTAACTATTTATCTTTAAGGTCGTGTGGTTTTGCCATGCCTTGAAAATTCTAAGTTTTTTTATCCTATAAATATATTTTAACTATTTATCATAGCCTAGTAGGACGACCTTTGGATTTGAAGATAAGGGTCTTGGGATAAATTACTATACATATATTTTTGAAACTAAAAATACTTGTGTGGAAAGTACAAAAATTCCAACTTATTTTCTCCCTTTAAGTCCAGTGAATTTGACGCAAAGATAGTTCCTCCCTCAAAAATTCTCATAATACAATCTGAGCTTTTTTTTATGAATTGATCAGCAATAGGACTAGGGACAACCCTATGTTTAGTTTCATCATCAAATTAAAAGAAGTAAAGGCAAGTCTAAAGCTCCGGAACAAAAGAAAAGAAAACATAAATCAAGTTTGTGTACTGATCAGGGAGAATAAAAATTATCTATATCTACTTATCAATAATCCATTTGACTCAAGAATTGTAAAATGCAAGCACAGCTTGGAACAACTTCAACTAATTCTGCATTCAGAAGTAACAGAAACTATCAAAAGGTAAAAACAAGGCAACTCATACAAGGAGACCAGTCAACAATTTGTTTCATGTTATGATGACAACAGAAGCAAATTGAATAAAAATTCAGAGTTTGTGCATGACCTAGAACAAATAATTTTAAACAAACTTTCAAGTGAAGAAGTGCAGTTCTTTACAAAAGTATACAATTCAGAGCATCCTATACCAGTACATTATATTGAAGAGTGCAAAAAATACAATAGCAGCCCAGTAAATAATAGCCAAGATGCAACCTTCAATAAAAATCACTGGGTTCAAATAAAGGAGGAACTATTACAAGCAATAAAAAAACTATTATTTCGCAACAAGGAAGTTTACTAAAGAGATAAACCATACTTTTATCGCTTTATTACCAAATTACTTACTGTGCATAGTATAACCGACTTTAAGCGCATATCTTGTTGCAATGTAATTGTAGTCTACAAAATACTTTCTAACATCATATTCAATAGGATAAAAAGGCCTCATAAATGACAATCTCTCACAACCAAAATACTTTTATCCCAGGTAGAAACATATCCGAAAATTCTCTGTTGGCATATAAACTGATATGGAGTTTCAAAAGAAGATTAAGAAAAAGCACGTGAATTAAAGTTGATCTCTAAAAAGCTCATGAAAAGTTCAACAAAGAATTCATTGTTAACATAATGGACATAATGGGGTTTCCTTCTCGATTCTTATCCCTCCTATACTAATGTCTTTCTAACCCTACTTTTTACAGTAAACTTAATTCATTTTACAAAATACAAATAAAAGTATGAATTTCTTTCATTGGTTAAAAAATAACATTATGTTCATTCAATAATATTGAAAGAGAAAATTTTCATCATTTTATAGTATAAAATGTCAAATCCATTTTCTTTCAATGGTTGAAAATGAAGATGGACTTCAATTCACTAAATTAAGGTGATCTTCCTTTGACTAAAAGGAAGATGAACAATATAATGATGTAAATGTATTTAAATTAAATATCCACAAAATGAATTTTTATTCTTAGTGTGAATAACAAAATTATCCCTGAATGTTTAAAATATAGAATAAAATTCCAAAATAAGCCTTAACTCCTTCATTGTATTTTTTTCTCTAAATTACATTTTTTTCCTTATAATATTTTTCACTTTATATCAATATTCTATTTTGGAATATAACATAAAAATAATGCATGGTAGTTATGCTTTATCATAGCGATCGAAACCATTTTAACCTTAACGTACGCACTGAGCAGTTTTATGGTTGTCTATTACGCCTTAACATTCTCATAGCTTGTATAAAGATTTCCAAGACAAACTGTTGCTTTTTCCTTCCAATTATTATTGAGACTTCAATATTTTCTTTTTCCTTTTTTGAAATAAGGTAAACGGGCCAAGCCCAATACAAACACTGGTTAAAACCGAATAACCCGAGATACCATCATAATAAACACTTGGTAACCCTAGCCGACTCTTATACAAAATAACTTCTCTAAAACCTAAAAATGGCGATAGGAAGTGCCAGTGATTCTTCTACTATGACTCTCTGCCACTTTTATTTATATCGTTCTACTCTCCTCTCTCCCAGTATGATAAGCAATTGTTAAAACCCCCTTGCATCCCATCGATGCTCTCTTTAAAGTTATTGTTTCTCTGATGAAGTGAGATCTAGGGGAAATTAGCAGATCAGAGGTCATTATGACTCAGATCTGTTAATTTCTTTCCCCTAGCAGTACCTTCGTCTGAATTAGGGTTCCAATTCAACCTCATAGTCTCTCGTATTTGCTGATTTAAAAGGAAGTCTTTGTCAGTAGCAATTGAGCTCTGGTGAGGGTCGTTAGCTTCAAAAGGTTGTTGCTTGCCTTGACATTCTTTAGCACGAGCGAGAAATAATTCTAGATGTTTGCTGCCAGCTTCATGGCTCCATTCATCAGCTAGGAAATAAAATTTGGTTTGATCCCTAATTTTTTTTCTTGGAATTATGAAGAATAATCCTGATATCTATCTCGATAAGTATCCACTTCTATTCTTTATTCATGCTAATTTTATTATGTGTTTGGAAGTTCCTTTCTTTCCATATATGGAACAGAATAGTAGTTAATAATATGTGAGCATAGTCTTTTTGCAACTTTTAGCTTTAAAATTATTGTTGATGTGTTGAATAGCTTATATTAGGCTCATCTGACCATTATTGGCAATATGTAGTATGGTTGAATATGGTTACAGATGTAGTAAGAATACCTACATTCAAAAAATAAATGATTAGCACTTTCATTTACTAGATTGCATAGGGAAACAAGTGGATTACTAGAATTTCCTGATTTATTTACTTTATCGCAAGTTGGCAATCTATTGTTGACTGCAAAATATGCACACAAAGCTATTTTGGAACAATTCACTTTTTTCCATATGCAATTATACCAGTCAACAGTAGGAACTTCGTTTCTAATATTTTCTCAAGTAATTTTAAAAGAAAACTTCCCTCTGGTACTTACTTTCCAGTCCCTATAATCGTTGTCTGCATGAACATTAATAGGAATTTGACATATACTAGTTTTATGTGGGTACGTGATAGGATGCAACTGTGGCTACCACTGACTGTCCTTTATTATCATAGCCACTGTATCACTAACCACACCACAAATGACCAAACTATCCTTACCCACTTTATTAAAAAAAGGTCTCATTATTAAACCAGGGGTCAAACGATAGACAAGTTTGTTCCCTTAATTTAAATATTCTCTCTAAAAAGATTTACCAATATTCCTGCATTCTAAAATTTGTTTCCATGCATAAGATTGATTATTTTTAGGTAAAACAGTCCAAAATTATCGTTTTTGAGGTATTTGGACCTGATCCGTCTGGTCCAGAGAGATTCTGCATTCATAAACCTCCAAAATAATTTTAAATGGCATGTTAGAATGAGATCCTTCATATTCCTAATACCAAATCCCCCTTCTTTTTTAGATCTACACACTTTATCCCAACTGATTTTATGATATTTACCTCTCCATAAAAAATCAACACATCTACTTTCTATTTTTTTAATTGAGACAGCTGGAATATGAAATGTTTGAATCCAATATAAAATAATGGCATAAATCACATTTTTAATAAGCTCCAGCTGTAACAACCCGCAAATTTGTATCCTTTGAGTCAACACTATTCTACATCATTCAACTCAAGATGAACAGAAATACGAACCATTTGACTTAAAGAAGAAGAGGGAGAAGAAGAAAATAGAAAACAACATCAGAATCTGACCATCGCAGCGGAATAAAATATAGTAGATAATAAATGATCTTTACACAGAAACAAATACATCTATTTATACATTACATCATCAGAGTTCAACAACATCAATAACATACAATTGGACAGTCATATAAACTTGTCTTCAAAACTGAATACACAACGGAATAATAATCAAGTGCGGAAGTACGTATCACCATCCAGCTCGACAGCATCCTTTCCTGTAATCTATAATACTGGGTCCGACCTGAGCATTATAGTTAAATAACACCCGAGTCAATCTGGAATACCAGCGTGAGAAACCACACTCAGATTATTTAAGTTTCAAAACCCTTTGAAAACAGAAGCATCTCGTAAGACCACGCCACAAATAAACATATCGGGTTTTTACCTTACGATAGCTAAAACATTTCTTATAAAATCCTTTGATATTATAATATGGTCTATATACAAATACTTATTCAAATAGCCGAAATTGTTACATTTATTAAATTCCAGCTAATAGGTATACAAACGAAACCATAAATGCACGTAGGGAGAATGGATTTCCATCTAATGACTAGGCACTAGGGTACCACCTGTCACAGTACACGGCCAGGATCGCCGTACCGTGGCTTACTACCAATCCCCTACGACACAAGACTAGGACTACCCTTTACTGGATAATCCCGAGTAAGATCACTCCGCGGTTGGGATCAGCAACCGTCCACTAAGCCGAAATAAAAAGGAACATCTAGACAGGGATGACCTCACCCTAATGGGTGCTGCCCACATAGCCTTGCTGCATATCCCCTAATTTTAAGTCATTCCCGGCTGATGAGGCTCAAGGTTAAGCATTACCTTTTTAGAACATATCACTTAGAATGCTCACCGTCCACCTGACGATGTTCTGAAAGCATTCATCCATACAAGTCCATCCAAGGTTCGAACGGAACTGAAGGCATTACTCTTACTACATCCATTTTGGAATCTCTTCAGGATTAGTAGCGACTAGCCCTTGCACTTCACTGCTCCACCTTCGAATCCAAACTCGTTTTCCTCATGAAAACGTACAAACCGGATCGAAGTGGTTTTCAGGAAATAAATCCCGATCCCGGTCTCTTTTAAATGATCAGCGCATTGGCCAATATTGAAATCGGTTATTTAACTATTAATTAACTTTCACAAACAACCGTCAAACACAAATAATTTCACCAAATTATTTATTAACCTCAAAATATATTCGCAAGATATATTTCCCCTTTCAAAACTTTTTGAAAACAGATTTCAAATCATCTTCCTCTCACGGAATACATTTCCTAAATATTTTCTATTTCCACTGAAAACACCATGCACTAAAAAACTTTAGATTTTTAAAATAATTTAAAGCACTTTATTATAAAATATCCTTTAAAAATTTAAATTAAAAATTAATTTAATACTTATCAAAATATATATTTTGAGAATATTTAAAATAAAACTACTTTGTACAATATAAAACTGAATTTCTAACTTTTAAAACATAATACCAAGCCACCTTTAGATAGTTGCTGCTAAAATTGATTAAAAGAAAATACTTACTTTAGAATTTAAACATTTAGAAATAATAAGTTTTCTAAACATACTTTTTAAGCAACTTAAACTTTTTACTTATACTTAAAAATTTGTTTTGAAAACGTACTTGGCTATTCAGGAAAATACCCTTCTCTTGCACAACTTAAAAATAAACCCCTATTTGTTTTTAAACAAATTTACCCATTCCTTTAATAATTTTCCATTGTGAATTTATTCTTCCAAATATCCACTGATATATTGCTTTATTTTTACAAATCCAGTTTATAAATTTCTTAGTCACATTCTCCTTTAGTTGCCAATTTCAAACACTTAAATCAATTTCCAGATTGATTTTCAATTTACTCCATTTTGAAATAAGTTCCTTTACTTACTCATTTATTTCAAAATCCATTGACTTTAGATTTTTATTCCTTAATTATCGTTTAAAATCTTTTAACTAAAAACACCAATCTCAGATTTCCCTAAATTCCTTCTTTATCCTTTTAAATAAATCCAAACCTTGAATTTTTAAAGTAAATTCTTTATTCCTTCAAATAATATCACTTAAGTTTCACAATACATATTTTTTTTCCATTTTTATTTATCCAACTTTCAAAATTTATTTTTACTTAAGAATTCTTCCTTTTTATTTCTCATCAAAAATCCAATCTATATATTTTTGATAACTCGATATACCCAAATATAATAAACCAAACACAGCATCCAATATTTCAATTATCAATATGATCCATCACAGAATATTCAATAATCATACACAGAATTATTAGAATAGTCTAAATAATTTTGAGGAATTCAGTTGGATCCCTCCAACCTGTTTTCCTGCATCCACAGACGTTAGCACAATACCAATTCCACTTTAAGGTGAAATATCACGGTATATGGGATTTATATAATATCATCCGCTATTATGCGGCGCATAGGGTCTCATCCGCTATAAAATGCGGGAAATCAATCACTCCAATATATACTATATATTGCTATATATTATACCACATCAAATCAATTCAATAATTCAACCAATTATTTAAATTTAACCAATTGAATTTAAATTAAACCCAGATGAGTGAGATTAACTCACCTTTGATTTGTTTTCGCAATCCATTCCCATTCGGCTTGGCACTCCATTACTTTTAGACCTTGTATAAATATTTATACAATTCATCAATATTTGAACAAATCAAATGACTAATTCCCATTTATTAAATTTAATTAATTTAGTTAACCTCTCCAATAAACTATATTTGAAATAACCAAAATAGTTATATAAGTTAATTAAAAAAATTTGATCGCCTTCATACTTTAAAACTAAATACTAGGTTTATAATCTATGTTTAAAATTAAAGATCTAAATTTTTGTACAACTCTTCAACATTTAAAATTCCTGTACTTTCCCAAAATCTTACATATATATATGTACATATTATATTTTAATAAAATAAAATTTCTCTTCAACCCTACATATTAAATAAAACGGAAATGTTTCCAATATCTTATTATACCATATTTATTTTATTTCCTTCATTTTTCTTTAACATACCCATATACATAAGTTATTAAATTTAAGCTGAAACATATATCTTTTGTCCTATATATATAGTTAATTCAAAAATATTATTATTGTATTTTTATATTTTTTTAGAAAACAGAACTGTTTTGCATTGTTTTAAACATACAAAACTTATTTATCTATAATTTTTCCTGCTTAAACACGTACTTAAAATGTCTTATATCAACATATGTATATATATACATATATTAAATCAAAATTGACTGAAGAAAAGATTCGAACCTCATCGATGCAACTCCAGATCTCACGTGACAAGCATGCTCAAACCCACGACTCTGACGTAGCCGTCCTGCGGTAATCGTTCCCTTCGCGAGCCCTTGAGGGTTGAAGCCTCTGTTGAAGTCGCAAAAACTTCGCCATGTCTGATCATCACCCCTCCCCCCTTGGCGTACGCGTCCTCGAGACCATCACCAGATTGCGTGCGCACATCGAGCGATTGCGTACATACGAGAAAATCGATCGTATAAGCTTGAATGAGGAACTCGTCATGCCTACTAGGCGATTCAAGCCGACTTCGACTTCTCCCTCTCTTCCTCGTGTAGATCGATTACACGCGACCCCCTATTTCAATCCAACTTGATTCGACGTGGCTCAATTCTGAGGAAACAGCGATTTCAAATCAAATTGAGATACATGAGCTCATCTTTAATTTTTCTACTCTGAACGATGTTGTTCATACCCCTTTTAAATTGATTTTAGCCTTGGCAATTTTTTTTTCTTTCTGTGAATTTGTTTTAGCTTTGAAAAGAGGGAGTCGGTTCTATTTTTTTATTTTAGAGAAATATTCAGCTAGATTATTAAGGAAGGAAGAGACGCGTATTAAACTAGAAGAACGCTTGTTTTGAAATGTTCTCAACGTGTATGCACCCGCTAGAGTGGTTTGACATATTATTTATATTTGAATTTATATTCATACAAAAATGCAACTTAAATTATCGAACTCAAATTGAGCCGTGCCGTTAGGTGTTTGTAATGTTAAATCCCTATTCCGAACACAATAGAAGAGGTTCCAAGTCCTAATTCGACCGTATGGATAGGATAGCTTTTCAGACCCGGTTATTATAGCAAATTTCGATATAAAATTCAGCGAGTTTACATATCGTACGCTCACACAACAACTCCAACCACTACGAAAATTGAAATCCGATAATAACATAATATTACGGATCCAATGGGACTGGTTTCATCGAATTTCGAGTCTGTGCCTCGGAAGGCTATTTTTTAATTCAATTTAAACAATATATTTTTAAAACTAAACAAAATACTTTTAAATTCAGATTTAAAGCTTCTATTATCTTCAGTATTGTCAATAAAAAATTTCTAAGGCTTTACAATATCTTTAACGAACCTGTAACTTCCAGAATCAACAATTTTATCCAATTTCAAATTATTAAATTTGATAATTTAATTGCCAAATAAACAATGATATTTGAAATTCGAGTTAAACTAACTTTTAAATATTTAAAATCAATTAAATATTCCAATTTCAACATCCAAAAATTCCGGGTTATCACATTCATCCCCCCTTAAAAGAATTTCGTCCCCGAAATTGCTAGTTAAGAAAAATGGTCCACAACCCGTTACTATTTTCCCTGAAACCATTCAGTTTCAAACACTTCCCAAATCAATCTTTTTATTAAAGACACACATCACCCTTACTAACTTTCCAAACCCATCCATAGGTTACCAATAATATTATCCACTTAATAATTCAAATAGTTTAAACGAAATTTTAAACTATCAAAATTTTCGTCAAAATTTTTCTAACTCCTTAAATTTTCGAAAAATTTCGCCAGCGTCTCCTTTGCACGGCTAGCTCGGAACAACTACAAAATGCCTCTACGGGATCCCAAATTAAAAAAGAAAATAAAAGGCTAAGTGGCTAGATCAAAAACCCAATCAAATTTCATACAGAAATTTAAACACATACCTTTTGTCGAGCAATTCAAATTTATCTTCTGAAATCAAAACCAATTTTCCTTTATAATACATGTATATCCTACATAGAAATAATATCCAATCACAACATTCAAAATCATTTTATTGAATCCCTTACAAAATTTCAATATTTATTCATCCAAGCCCGTACGATGTACATATATCATCCGTACGCAATATCAAATTTGATCACTCGCTCAATCATACAATTTCACTTCTGAACTAGTATCGTCCACCCGACTTCCTGGTGCGGACTCAGATCTGGTTTCTTGATCAGAAACCATCATTCTCCTTGCATAGTCATAACTACGATAGAGAATTTACAGAATCAATCAAAATCCATATTCAGGGTTCGCCGTCGAAAATCGAGTGAAAAATCCTAACTTGGATTGTTATAACTATCTCGAAATTTTATGCTCGAATCTGGATCAAATTACTATGCGAATAAAAATAATATACGTACATCGTACGTATTTATACCCATTCTCTTTTATTCATATTCATTTTGATTTCTATTCACTTATCAACGCTTATCATTTCACATATTTTTACTAAATCTTCACTCAAATGCTTATTCAATATATTTTCCCGACACCCATATTACTTAAGAATTCTACCATTTCTTCTTAAGTTCAATATAAGTGTTTTATACGCTTCTAATATTTATTTTCACTTCACCACTTTAGTTAAAGTCTACTTCTATTCAAATTTGTTCTCCCATTTCCATATGAATTCAATTTATCTTCAACTTTGAATATTGAATTTTAACTTCCATTAATAACCGATTCATATCATTATTTTAAATTAGTTTCATCCACTAATTTATTTCAATTTTCATTTTTGAAACCGTTTTATCGCTAACAAAAATTTTCCCAAAAGTTTTTCTAACTCCCAAAATTTTCGAAATTTTTTGGTAGAGTTTCCTTTGTACGGAGGAGCTTTTGCAATTTGACAAGATATATATATATATATATATATATATATATATATATATATATATTCATCGACCCACCCGGTCGGTAAACAAAAAAACAAACAATAGTTCATATTTCCTAACTTTTATTGCATAGGTGTACCTCTATTTAGCATTTTTAAGCAAGCGGCTTTTTATTTAGCAATTGGCGCGACCAAAATCCTGCCAAACGGCCTTCAGGTACCTGTACGTACTCAATTTAAGCATATAAGCACTATATATAAGAAGTTTATATCATTTCACTTATATTTAAATAGCTAAACATGGATTCTATAGCAATGCATGTTATATACTTTCATAAGCACATATGTTAGGTTTCGACACTTATTTCAATTGCTTTCAATCAACTCTCAATCCATACTATTCAATTTAAGTATTTACAACTCACTTGCTTGCATACGATTCATTTTTAAACCAAACGAACTTATATTCATTTCAATTGATTCAAAATTCAATTTTATTTACTTCTATTAATTCATAGAATTTTATGTAATCTCGTTTTTGTCAAATGACAATTATTTCTATGCAAATTCGGCGATATTTATGTAAATAAACAATTTCTTAAGCTTATAATCATTTTAAATTGATTCCAATACAATTTATATTAAATTTTATTCCATTCTAACTTATTTACAAACCATTCACTTGCATTTCATTCATTCCCGCGTTGGTTTCATTTAAACCCATTCCATTAAGCTTGACAACATTCCATGCTAATATTAATAACCATTTGCGAAATTAATTTAACCCAAACTTTTATTTAATGGGCTTTCACCCTTACTCGAAGCCAAACTTCTATTATTTTTAAACTTAAGTTAATTTGCTTTCTTCAAACTTTTTCAACTTCATAACTTAAGTTCACTTCTATTTAATTTGATTTTTAACTTTCAAAAATCACTTCACTTAATTTCTTGAGTTCCACCTATTTTATAATTCAAGTTTCTGTATTTTTTATTCATTTCTCAAAATACAAACAATTTTATTTTGGTTTATTTATTCCACTTCTAAGTTTTATAAGTCGCAACTTATTTATATCCATACTTTCATCCATTTACCATCAATCTCGTTCACATTTCACTTTTTAACTCCGGATTATACATTTAATTCAGCCAAGTATATATTTTTATTCAATGGGTTTTCAATTCTTTTATAAGCCATCAAAATCTATTTATTCCCATTCAATCTTATTTAACTAAACTCCAGTTAAATCTAACCTCATACTATTGTTTTGACTTCACAGTCCATTTAAATTTTGTTAAGTAAGAACTTAATTTCATTTAATGTATCCACCACGTGATACAGTTCCATTTCAATGATATTTCAATCTTTAATTCAAATCTAATCACAATATTATTAGACTTAGCTTAAGTTCATTTAATTCGACTTACTCTTCAAACTTTTTTTTTTTTACAAGTTAATTCCATTCCAAGGACTTTTCAAACTTTATAAATTTCCAAGTCTTTTTATAATCCATAAACATTTTTAAAATAAATTCCGGATTCTCTTTTAATCGATTACTTAATATTTCAAAATGATTTTTTGAAATCAATTATATCCAAACCAAATATTCCTTTGCATGACAAATCAAAACGGTTTCACCAAACCAAAACTTCAACATTTCAAAAACCATTTTTGAAATCCATAATTCAATTGCATATCTAATTATTCCTTGAACTTTTAAAACCAACCCAATTTTGCACACAATTCCAATTTAAAACAATTTGTGAGCGATTTCTCCCTTGAAAACTCGAAAATGAACATCGATGATGCTACAGTCATCACCGAAGTTATTTTCTAGCGACTGAAAGAGTTCAATGCTTTTATCTCTTTAAAGACATTTTCAAATATCCTTAATTTCAAGTCTCACCAGATCTCAAATCCAATTCAAAATATTTCTGAATAATATTCCTATTATTCCTCCCCAAAACCTTTGAAAATCATTTTCAACCCAAATGAATTAAATTTCCCCAAAATTTCAAGTTCTAAATTCTTTCAATTCATATTCAAATATTATTCTGAAATTTTATTTCAGTTTTATAAACCACATTTACAGTTTATATTTACAAATTTCCTTTGTATATGAATTTATTCCTTAGCTTTAGTTATAATATCAATATCTTATTCAATTTTACACAACAATGATAATAATTTAATATTATCATTCCTAACAACCAAGCATCCATATATAACTATAACAATTTACGAAAAATTATTTCCTTTATATACAAAAATAATTTGGGTAAAATTATTTCATTTACCCTATTTAAAACAATACAGTGTCGGTTTATCTTGTTTAAGTGTTTAGAAGTTCCTATCGATAACATGACGTCCCACATATCGACCAGAATCTATAAACACTTAACCGATAAGTCAACACAATATAAACAATTTTTATATTCACTAACAAATACGCACTCATATCTATTTATACACTCGTACTTATTGTAGAGTACTACGAACTCTATTTCAATGAGTAATCCTTACCAGAGCCAAGGTTATCACCAACCTAAGCTCTGTTACCAACTGTAACAACCCGCAAATCTGTATCCCCTGAGTCAACACTATTCTACATCATTCAACTCAAGATGAATAGAAATACGAACCATTTGGGTTAAAGAAGAAGAGGTAGAAGAAGAAAATAGAAAATAACATTATAATTTAATCATCGCAGCGGAATAAAATATAATAGATAATAAATGATCTTTACATATGTAATATCCCGGAATTTTTAACAATATCAATTTAATAATCTATAGTAAAAATTAAATTGATATTGATATTCTGTTAATAATTATTCAAATAGGTTTAATAATCTTCTTCAATAAATATTTAAATTGGTTATTTTATCTTTTAAATAATAAATTTATTTCTATTTACAATATAAATACTTGGTTTATATTTTAAATAGATTGGTTTTGTTTTAATTTTAATAAATAAAGAATATTTTCTAGTTTTAATATTTGTAGTAATTAGGAAATTTTGATTTTTATTAGTATTGAGTTTTTAAAACTATTTCATAAATAAATATATGATTTTAAAGTTGACAAGAAAATTATTAGATATTTTAAATTAAATTGGATTTAGTTTTAAATTTAGAATAATCAAACAAAATGGTTTTATGGTTTAATAAAATGAATATTTTATTAATATAAATATAATCTCTTGTAAAATAATTTTAATTTAATAATAAGAGAGTTATAAAAATAATATTGATATTGTAATGACTTTTTAAATAAGCTTTGAATAAGATTTGTAATTTTTATTTCAAAATTGAATATATATTTATAACTTGATTTGAAACATTTGATTTTGGATTTAGTTTGAATTTAAATTCAAACTATAAAATCTTAATTGTTTAATTGTATTAATCTTTAATATGTATAAGTTTATTTATAAACATAGTTTGTTCTTATTTCTTTTGTAAATTTATATCCATATTTAAAATATAAACTAACAATTTAAAACTAAGCTAATATAACATACATTTGTAAATTTAAGTACTAATTATTTTGAAAGAGACATGTGTTTAAAGACTAATATAAAAATTTGACAAGTGTTCAAATTTTACATTAAAAATGGACAAGTGTTAATTTTGGTTTTTATTTTTCTTTTCTTTCATTAAAACAGAAAATTCATTTGTTTAAGTTTGCATCTTTCATATTGCATTTTCATTCTTCCTTAATCAAAAGAAAAACTTCAAAACCGCCTTTTAAAAAAATTTCATGTCTAAAATCAGTAACACCCTCCACAAATCTGCATTCACAAATTCATTAAAATCCAAAAATCTGCATTTCCTAAATGTCAGAAACCTGCATACTTAAACCCTGTTCAAATTTGCATTGATTCACCTCTTCAAACACCTGCATATTCCACTCCTATTAAAAATCAAACCCACATTTATCTCAAAATCAAAGAAGTCTGTAAAAATGAATGAAGCCTGCACTATTTTTCTTTTCTCTGCATTCTGTTTAAAGCCTGGGAGTAAAAGCATCTGCATGTACTTGGGGGAGTCAGCAACTGCATATTCTACATCTGCATGCTAGTAATCTAAGTCAGGGAGCTTAGGCAAACTGCATATCATTTCAGACATAAGGTATAGGGTCAAGCCTGCAATTTTTATTTCTGAAAAATTCATAAAGGATCAACTGAGCTCTGCATTGATTTAAGGTGAGTAACCTTTTAAAATTTAAAATCTAATTTTGGTTGCATAATTTTATGTTTAAGAGGAATAAGCATTGAATGTTGTTATAAGTAAATATCTGATGTAGGTATTGTGTGTATGCATGCTGTTTTTGGTATGGCCTGCTCTGTTTTGTTTTTCCCAGGCGGAAACATTATTAAAATCTTCCTCCTTTAATTATGTTTCTGATATAATGAAATTTATTAAGTAAAGATTGTTTGATTATCTTAGGTAAATATTTAAAACTTTAAGAAAATAAAAAATATATCAGTAGTTGTCTCTGAAACACAGAACAACATCAATGCATGTTGATTTTATTAAATCCCAAACATGTTAATTTGTTAATTCAGTATCATAAATCAAAAATGCTATCTGCAACATGATTTTTAAATCAAAGATTAGAATTTTTAGGTAGTAGATGAAGTTGCTATTGGGTTTTGAACTAAAAATGGAATTTTAGTAAATTCTGATGATCTTTGTATGGGAAGATCTCGGGGTTCTTTCTGAGGGAAGTAGATTGAGTGGGGAGCAGGGGAAAAATCATTAATGGTGATTAAATTCATCAGAATAGTTGGGGTAGGGAAAGTTCAGATGGAACCTAGTTTTTAGGATGTTTGATCAATCGAACTTTTCGATCTGTTCAAGTGACTGAGTGCTTTGATATTTTGGATATAGGTAGTTTGATTTTAGTTGAAGCCGTGGACGAAGTTGTTGACCCGCTGATGGACGGTGGCCTGTGATCTCGCCGTTGACAGGTTTAGAGAAAACCTGGAATTGTTGTTGCCAGGTTTTGGTTTGAGGAACTCGATTGGGATTTTGTATGGAAGGTGAGTTTCTGAAAGTCGTGGGGGGTTTCTGGGTTGAACGTCGACTTGTTCGACGTAATGGTGGAGGCCGGAGATGGCCGGAGCCACGGTGCATGTGCACCATGCAGTTGAGTTCAGGGGAAGTTGTTTGTGGGTTGTTTTTTTTTTGAACTCGGAATTTAACTCGAGTTACTCGAGTTACTGACTCGAAGAAAGGATGGGTTTTACTCGAGTAAATTTGGGGTTGACTCGGGTAAAAGAATTTTTTTTTTACAGGTTTTAATAAACCTGAACTTGTTTTATCAAATATTGTTTACAAACCTGACAGTATTTAAGTTTTTAAAATTTAAACTGAATTTAAAAAGTGTAGAGCAAGTTTTAAACAAAGTTTTAAAATAAGTTTAAAATCTCAAAATGAGTTTGAATTATAAGATTTAAAAATATATAAGTTTTATAAAAATAGAAGGTTTTTAACAACTTTGAAATTGTTAAAGTGTTTTATAAAATGTTTTAAAATCTGAAGTTTAAGGTTTAAACAGAGTTTAAAATTTAAATTTAAATCTGGATTCAAAGCTAATTTGAATCTTAGTTTGAAATAAAATGTTTAAGTGGTTGAATTTTTAAAATGTAGGAGAAGTTTAAATCTTAAGTTTAAATCTGGAATCAAAGTGGAATATGTATTTCAGTTTTTGAAAATTAAAAGAAAGTTTGAAGTTGCAAGATTTAAACTAAATATAAATTAAGTTATTGAGATGCTAAAGTTATAAATTGTTTAAACTTTGATAAGTTTAAATTATTTTCATTTCAAAAATTATATTTAAAATGAAATTTGGAAGCAAGTTCAAAGCACTTTGTTTTAAATAAAATTTGTTTTTAAACATAATTTAGAAATGTTTTATTTTAAAATTAAGTTAAGAATTAATGTTTTGAAATTAAATTATTAAAAAGGTAATTAAGAAATAATTAATTAATTAATTTAATTAATTATTAAGGTTTAATGCATATTGATTTAGGGGTTAATCAATTTGAAATTTAGATCATTAATTAGATTATTAATTAATGATTAATAAATTATTAATTAAGTAATTAAGTTTTAATCAAGGTTAATTTATTTAAATAATTAGACTTTAAATTATAGATAATTAAAGATAATTAAATTTTTAATTAATTTAAGTTAATTACTTTATAAAATAATTAGAGAAGGGTTAATGATGGTCATTAACCAGGATTATTTAAATAATTAATTAATGTGATTAATTTATATAATTAATTAGATTAATTAATTAAATAATAATCGATTGTGAATTGTAGAGAATAATTACTTAATAAAGTAATTAGGGAATTAATTACTTAATGTAATTAATTTAATTTAATGGGATTGTTTAATTTAATTAATTAAGTTTAATTAATTTTAAACACTTGGGTTTTAAAAAAAATTACTTAATGTAATTAATGGTTTGGGAAATTACTTAGTTAAGTAATTAATAGATAATTACAGGTTGTAATTTATTTGAAGATGTTTAAGAATGAAGTAATTTGGATTTAAGTTACTTATTAATTAATCGAGGGATTAATTAAGAAATTAATTAAGAGATAATTAATTTGATTTGAGAAAAGTAATTAAGTTAGTTAATGACTACATGTAATTAATCTGGGATGATTAATAATTATGTGTTAATTACTTAAGGTAATTAATTTAAGAGGTAATTGATTAAAGATCATTAATTATTTTAATTAATGATGTAATTAAAGATGATTAATTATGATTAATTAATCAATAATAGATAATTAAAGGTAATTAATTAATTTATTAATTAAGGATTAATGTAATTAATTATGATTAATTAATTAATTGAGCAATTAAAGGTTAATTACTGTTTGATTAAGGGATAATTAATTTGAGGAATTAATTGGGAATAATTACTTGAATGTAATTAAGGATAATTAATCTAGAGTGATTAATTGAAGTGATTAATTATGAATGATTAACTGATTGTAATCAATTAAATGATTGATAAGCAAGATTTATATTGGTGAAGTATTTAATTTAATTTAATTTAATTTAAATTAATTAAAGATAAAGTAATTAATTTAATTCATTTTAAATTAATTAGAAATAGAGATGGTTAATTTAATTCATTTTAAATTAATTATATTGAGATGAGTAAATCTTTGCTTATGTATGAATGGTTGGCATTGATTGTCTTGGATGCTTTGAGATCTCAGTAATGAGATAAATGATATTGTGTGGTATGGATGTTTGACTGTATTGTGATGATAACATAGGTTATCTATTGTGATGGTGAGATATGGAATATCTATTTGATATTGATAATGTGGATTTCCTGTTATGTGATAATGCTGATTATCAATTATTGTTCTGTGTGTTATCTATCTGTGTATATAGATACTGTATTAAATTGTTTAAAAACCTTTAAAACAACTTGGACCTAAAAGACACGCTTTGGATTTCGACGAGACCGGGATCGGGTTTTCATATTTGGATATCCAAAAACCACATCGATTCCAAATAATGTTAGGTCGTGAATCCAAGTGGAGCGAGTGAAGACTCGAGGTGTAAGGGTTATACGTCAGTATAACTCTGTGGGTGATTCCGTAATGAGTTTGACGGAATAGTACTTATAGATTCGATATGGTGGTTTAGAGTGCAAGGGTTATCGTCGTTAACTCTGAGGGTGATTCCAAAATGAGTGTAATGAGATAATGCCTTCGGTTTCGTTCGAACCCAGAACGAACTTGTATGGATTGAATGCTTTCAGAACATCGTCAGGTGGACGATGAGCATTCTAAGTGATATGTCCTATAAAGGTAATCGTAACCTCGAGCCTTATCAACCGGGAATGGCTAAAACAGGGGAGGTGCAGCAAGGCTTCGTGGGTCGCACCCACTGGAGAGCGAGATTTACCCCTGTCTAGAGGCCCCTTTTTATTTCGGCCGTGTCGACGGTTTTTAAGCTCCAACCGTCGGGGTTATCTTGTTCGGAACTATTCAGTAAGGAATGGGTCCGGCCTTGTGTTGCAGGGGAGTGGGAGTACTCCTCGGTACGGTGATCTAGGCCACGTACTGTGACGGGCGGTACCCCAGTAGCCCTGCCATTGTATGGAATCCAAAATCCAATAGGTGCCAACGGTTTTGATTGTATTACCGACTTTTGTGGCTAGTAGCTGGAATTTAATCATGTAACAATTTCGGCTATTTCTTATTTATTTGAAAACCCTAGACACTATTATAATATCATCGGATTTCCTATCAAATGATTTGGTTAGCGTAAGGTAAAAACTTTTCCATGTTTATGTGTGGGAAGTCTTACGTGATACCTTTCTTTTCAAAAGGTTTTTGAAAGTTAAGCAACTTTAACCTGTTACTCACACCAGACCCATGTCTGACCCGGAGTTATTTCTGTTTTTCTTTAACTCCTGGGTACTCAAATTTTTATGAGTAGTCAAGGGATTCAGGTTAGGATTCAGGTTAGTTTTGACGAATTGTGGAGGAGCAAAAGGAGCAGGAGGCTTCTGCGTGGTAGTTATCTAGTTTCCGCTGTGTTAGTATCTCTGAGTCATTTCTCTGAGTTGATTTCTTGTTCTGTTTAGAGTTGTATAACTAGACAGGTGTTTATAGCTGTCTAGTATGTGATGTTTATCTGTGTACTCTGATATGGTTGTAAACTATGTAATATTTATGTTATTAATATAGTTTATTCGTTCCTCTGTTAGATTCTGATGTTGTTTCTTTCTTCTCTTCTTTCTATTTTCTTTTCTATCCCTTTCTTTCTTAAAAATGATGTGATTTTCTGTGGTAAGAAAGTCGGGTCGTCACAACATAGAAACAAATACATCTGTTTATACATTACATCATCAGAGTACATCATCAGGGTTCAATAGCATCAATAACATACAACTGGACAGTCATATAAACCTGTCCTCAAAACTGAATACACAGCGGAATAATAATCAAGTACGGAAGTACGTATCGCCATCGAGCGCGACAACGTCCTTTCTAGTAATCTATAATACTAAGTCTGACCTGAGCATTATAGTTAAATAACACCCGAGTCAGTCTGGAGTACCAACGTGAGAAACCACATTCGGATTATTTAAGTTTCAAAACCCTTTGAAAACAAAAGCATCTCGTAAGACCACGCTACAAATAAACATGTCGGGTTGTTACCTCACGATAGCTAAAACATTTCTTATAAAATCCTCTGATATTATAATAGGGTCCATATACAAATACTTATTCAAATAGCCGAAATTTATACATTTGTTAAATTCCAGCAAATAGGTATACAAAAAAAACCGTAAAGGCATGTAGGGAGAATGGATTTCCAACTAATAACTAGGCACTGGGCTACCACCTGTCACAGTACGTGGCCCAGATCACCATACCGAGGATTACTCCCAATCCCTTGCAAAACAAGACCGGGACTACCCCTTACTGGATAATCCCGAGTAAGATCACCCCGCGGTTAGGATCAGCAACCGCCCACTAAGCCGAAATAAAAAGAACATCTAGACAGGGATGACCTCACCCTAATGAGTGCTACCCACTTAGCCTTGTTGCATATCCCCTGATTTTCAATCATTCCCGGCTGATGAGGCTTGAAGGTAAGCGTTATATTTTTCGAACATATCACTTAGAATGCTCACTGTCCACCTGACGATGTTCTGAAAGCATTCATCTATACAAGTCCGTTTCGGGTTCGAACGGAACCGAAGGCACTACTCCTACTACATCCACTTTGGAATCTCCTAAGGATTAGTAGTGACCAGCCCTTGCATTCCGCTGCTCCACTTTCAAATCCAAACTCGTCTTCCTCACGAAAACGTACAAACCGGATCGAAGTGGTTTTTAGAAAATAAATCTCGATCCTGGTCTCTTCAAAACGATCAATGCATTAGCCAATATTGATAGTCGATTATTTAACTATCAATTAACTTTCACAGACAATCGTCAAACATAAATAATTTCACCAAATTATTTATTAACCTCAAAATATCTTCGCAAGATATATTTCCCCTTTCAAAACTTTTTGAAAACGGTTTACAAACCATCTTCCTCTCATGGAATACATTTTCTAAATATTTTCTATTTCCACTGAAAACAGCAAGCACAAAAAAACTTTAGATTTTTAAAATAATTTAAAACACTTTATTATAAAATATCCTTTAAACATTTAAATTAAAAATTACTTTAATAACTATTCAAAATATATACTTTGAGAATATTTAAAATAAAACTACTTTGTACAATATAAAACTGAATTTCTAACTTTTAAAATATAATACCATGCCACCTTTAAATAATTACTGCTAAAATAGATTAAAAGAAAATAAAAACTTTAGAATTTAAACATTTAGAAATAATAAGTTTTCAAAACATACTTTTTAAACAACTTAAACTTTTTACTTATACTTAAAAAATTGTTTTGAAAACTTACTTGGCTATTCGTGGAAATACCCTTCTCTTACACATCTTAAAAATAAACCACTATTTGTTTTTAAACAAATTTACCCATTCCTTTAATAATTTCCCACCGTGAATTTATTCTTCCAAATATCCACTGATATATTGCTTTACTTTTATAAACCCAATTTATAAATTTCTTAGTCACTTTCTCCTTTAATTTCCAATTTCAAACACTTAAATCAATTTTCAGATTGATTTCCAATTTACTCCACTTTGAAATAAATTCCTTTACTTACTCATTTATTTCAAAATCCATTGACTTCAGATTTTTATTCCTTAATTATGATTTAAAATCTTTTAACTGAAAACACCAATTTCAGATTTCCTCAAATTCCTTCTTTATCCTTTTAAATAAATCCAAACCTTGAATTTTTATAGTAAATTCTTTATTCCTTTAAATAATATCACTTAAATTTTACTATACACATTTTTTTCATTTTTATTTATCCAACTTTCAAATATTATTTTTATTAAGAATTCTTCCTTTATATTTCCCATCAATATATTATGATAACTCAGTATACCCAAATATAATAAACCAAACACAGCATCCAATATTCCAATTATCAACATGATCCATCACAGAGTATTCAATAATCATACACAGAATTATTAGAACAATGTAAATAATTTTGAGGAATTCAGTTGGATCCCTCCAACTTGTTTCCCTACATCTACAGACGTTAGCACAATACCAATTCCACTTTGAGGTGGAATATCACGGTAAATGGGATTTATATAATACCATCCGATGTTATGCGGCGCATAGGGTCTCATCCGCTTAAAATGCGAGAAATCAATCACTCCAATATATACAATATATTACTATATAATGTACCACATCAAATCAATTCAATCATTCAACCAATTATTTAAATTTAACCATTTAAATTTAAATTAAACCCAGATGAGTGAGATTAACTCACCATTGATTTGTTTTCACAAACCATTCCCATCCGACTCGCCTCTCCACGATTTTTGGACCTTTTATAAATATTTATACAATTCATTAATATTTGAACTAATTAAATGAATAATTCCCATTTATTAAATTTAATAATTTAGTTAACCTCTCTAATACGCTATATTTGAAATAACCAAAATAGTTATATAAGTTAATTAAAAAAAATTAATCTCCTTAATATATAAAATCAAACAGTAGGTTTATAATCTATATTTAAAATTAAAGATCTAAATTTTTATACAACTCTTCAACATTTAAAATTCATGTACTTTCCTAAAATCTTACATATATATATATATATATATATTAAATTTTAATAAAATAAAATTTCCCTTCAACAATATATATTAAATAAAACAGAATTGTTTCCAATATCTTATTATACCATATTTATTTTATTTCCTTCATTTTTCTTTAACATACTCATATACATAAGTTATTAAATCTAAGCTGAAACATATATCTTCTGTCCTATATATAGTTAATTCAAAAATATTATTATTATATATTTTATTTTTTATTTTTTTTAAAAAACATAACTGTTCTGTATTGTTCTGCAAATACAAACCTTATCTATCTATAATTTTTCCTGTTTAAACCATGTGCTTAAAATTTCTTATGTCAACATATGTATATATATACATATATTAAATCAAAATTTACTAAAGAAGAGATTCGAACCTCACTAATGCAACTCTAGATCTCACGTGACAAGCATGCTCAAACTCACAACTCCGATGTAGCCGTCCTACCGTAGCCGTGCCCTTCGCGAGCCCGTGAGGGTTGAAGCCTAAGTTGAAGTCGCAAAAACTTCACCATGTTAGATCATCGCCCCTTCCCCCTAGGCGTACACGTCCTCGAGACCATCACCAGATTGCGTGCGCACATCGAGCGATTGCGTACATACGAGAAAATCAATCGTATAAGCTTGAATGAGGAATTCGTCGTACCTATTAGGCGGTTCGAGCTGACTTCGACTTCTCCCTCTCTTCCTCGTGCAGTTCGATTACACGCGACCCCCCTATTTTGATCCAACTTGATTCAACGTAGCTAGAGTCTGAGGAAACGGCGATTTCAAATCGAATTAAGATACGCGAGCTCATCTTTAATTTTTCTGTTCTGAACGATGTTGTTCATACCCTATTTAAATTGATTTTAGCCTTGGCAAAAAAAATTTCTTTCTGCGAATTTGTTTTAGCTTTGAAAAGAGGGAGCTCAGTTCTATTTTTTTATTTTAGAGAAATATTCGGCTAGATTATTAAGGAAGGAAGAGACGCGTGTTAAACTAGAAGAACACGTGTTTTGAAATGTTCTCAACGTGTATGCACCCACTAGAGTTGTTTGATATATTATTTATATTTGAATTTGAATTAAAATTTAAAATGTCTACAAAAATGCAACTTAAATTATCAAACTCAAATTGAGTGCTAGGCGTTTATAATGTTAAACCCATATTCCAAACACAATGGAAAAGTTTCCAAGTCCTAATTTGACCGTATGGATAGGATAGCTTTACGGACCCAGTTATTATATCAAATTTCGATATAAAATTCAGCGCGTTTATATATCATACGCTCATACAACAACTCCAACCACTACAAAAATTGAAATCCGACAATGAAACAATATTACGGATCCAATGGGATTGGTTACGTCGAATTTCGAGACTGTGCCTTGGAAGTCTATTTTTAAATTCAATTTAAACAATATATTTTTAAAACTGAACAAAATACTTTCAAATTCAGATTTAAAACTTCTATTATCTTCAGTATTGTTAATACAAATTTTCTAAGGCTTTACAATATTTTTAACATGCCTATAACTTCCAGATTCAACAATTTTACCCAATTTCAAATTATTAAATTTGATAATTTAATTGCCAAATAAACAATGATATTTGAAATTCAAGTTAAACTAACTTTTAAATAATTAAAATCAATTAAATTTTCCTATTTCAACATCCAAAAATTCCGGGTCGTCACACCAGCCTGCCAGCCATTGAAAGAAGTTTACACGACCAAGTTTCCATTTTTCCTTGAATTTTTTCTATAAGAATAGAGTAGTCAGAATATCTAATCTGATTAATAGAGAAAGGTAGTCCCAAATATTTAATAGGCAGACTGCCTTCTGCAATATTTAGAGATTCTTATATTTCTTTTTTATATCTATTGTTTTTGCTGAAATAAGCTTTACGTTTGCATTCATTAAGTTGAAGACTAGCATATTTAAACTGTTTGCCAAAGATGTTTTTAATAACATCTGCATTAGTCTTATTAGTCTTAACAAAAACCATGAGGTCATCTGCATAGATAAGATGATTAATGCAGGGATGGATTTTATTCATAGAAGTAATATTACCTTTAATAACTTCTTTTTCCATTAAAATAGAAAAGTACTCCATAACCATAGTGAAAAGGTAAGGTGATAATGGATCACCTTGTCTAATACCCCTATTACTTTTAATAAAACCCTATGACTTACCCTGAATGAGAATAGAAAAGGTAGGAGAATTTACACATTCAAATACCAAATTACAGATATTACTAGGGAAGCTCATACATTTCATTATATGATATATAAAGTGTTTGTTCACTTTGTCATAAGCCTTTTGCAAATCCACCTTAATACAGACATTTTCAACATTTTTAGATTTAAAATTTATGACTAGTTCATGGGCTAAGAAAGAATTTTCATAAATGAGTTTGCCAGGAACAAATGCACACTGATTTTTAGAGATAATAAATGGCAGAATTTTTTTTAATTCTATTACTTAAAGCAATGGCAATGATTTTATAAATAAAATTGCAACAAGAGATAGGTCTATAATCACCAATGCAAGTGGGATTTTTGCTTTTGGGAATTAAAGTAATAAAAGTATGATTTATGCTTTTAAGAATTTACCTTTATCAAAAAATACATTTACTACATCCAAAACCTGATCTTTAATGCTATCCCAATGAGTTTTGTAAAATTTTGCATTAAATCTATCAGGGCCAGGATTCTTGTCGTCGCCAGCATTGAACATTATATATTTGATTTCTTCAATAGAAACTGGAGAAAGTAATATATCAGAGGCATTGACATTTAAAACATTTTTACAAATGATACGAGGAAAGTCATTGATAGTAGATTCAGAAAAAAAATAGTTTCTCATAATATTCTACTGCCTCTTTAACCACTTCATCGCATGCATTAGTAAGATTGCTAGTTTTATCAATAATGTTACCAATGTTATTTATATACCTCCTACTACTCATTTTTGCATGGAAAATTTTAGTACAATCATCACCCATTGTTAACCAATCAAATTTGGCTTTTTGTTTAGCATTCATAGCATTAATATATAGTTCTGTTGATAAATTTTGTTGATTGGAAAAAAATTTCTTTAACGGTGAAATGTCCCCACGATTTTTGTCAACTGTTTCTTGTAACAGTTTCCATTCCTATCTTAACAATTCCAGCTTATTATTCTTCATTAAGTTATTTTCAACTAGCTTATATGTATACCAACACAAGAAAATTTATGTAAAAGGAAGTTTGGAATTAACAAACAAGAAGTTATGGTATGAACAAAAAACTTTTGGAGCAATTCATTTGCCATGTGCTATGCCCACGAATGGCATTTAAATCCACTATTTTTTCTAATCCAAACAAGGCAACAATATGGCTAAAACAATATCAAATATTACTAGCTATTGGCTATGTTTATATAATAATCATATTACCATCAAATATTTAATTATAATAATTGTATCAAATATTTTAGAATAATTAAAGATTTGGTAATAATGTCATTATATATAAAAGGCATCTAATAATTTGATTTTAGCTCAAGCTTATGCTTCTAATCTCTTTGTAGTTTCAAGTTTTATATGAGTAACTTTGCAATGTAAAATATTATCACTATGCATCATCCGTGCGGCTAATGAAAAGTGAAATAGGTAATGATGGAGACTACATGGAGCCACAGTTTGTTAGCTAGCCTTGCAAAAATGCTATTAATATACAGTGAACCTGATTTGAATTTTGCATAAACCTTAATAGCAGTTAGTTGACTAATTATATGCATTATGTATAATCTTTTTTAGCTAGATTTTTCATCAAATGATTATAAGATGTTTAGCTTGTTCAAATTTTTTGATATATAACTGAATACTCAAAAGAGTATACATTTGGTTTTATTCTGTACAATACTGATATTCTGTTTTCAGTCTTAATTATCTCAATTCATGTTTCAATTGAATTTTTATAAATAATCAGAATCTGATCCCTGATATCATTGTACTCGGTTGGGTTGCTAACTATTATGTTTCGGGTTGGTGGTATAATGCTTTCTTTACCGATTCACAACGTACATTTTGAAGATATGAATGAATAATGACAACAAATCCTTTAGAAACGAGATTTACGAAAAAAGGTAATAATTGATTTCAAACGTGGTTGTCATATTATTTTATCGTGTGCTATTTTGATTAATAGTTGATGTTCAAAAAAATACTTCAAAAATACGTGTTGGAGCAAATGAGCGCAAGTACCAATAGTAAAATATTGTGTCTATTTACATGCTTTTACATACTGAGTAAATGCATGCTCAATTTGCTAAAAATGAATTTGGATTAAGCAATGTAATTTTACATTGGGGGAAACTTGTAGTGTGTAACTTCCAGTTAAGACAAATAACTAATGATAATAGCTTTCAATATTCTAAACGATTTTAATGCATGACAGACAACTTAGATAGTGTTCTGTGTGAAAAATGTAGAAGGTAAGAAGTTGCACGAACATTTATCCATCTTTACAAGTCACACCCAAGTTTAAAACTAGTGTTTGCGCAAAAAATGGGCAAACACCTCCAAGTCGTGTGATTTAGTTGATTTTATGTGATTCTTAATGATTCAGATGAGTTATGTAAATATAAAAAAAAGCAGGGGCTGAAATGTAAAAGACACAAAGATTTATAGTGGTTCGGCCAGAACGTGCCTACGTCCACTTTATATGTTATTATCTTCTTTGTTTCAGATTACAAGTACAATGCTTTGTGTACGAGCATATGAAAGTAGTTTGAAAGTTCCTTCCGTGCTTGAGCTCTCAAACTTGTCTGCCATTGTTGTACCCCTGCCCCTCTATTTATAGAATGAGGTAGGGGGCAGGGGTCTTGGAAGTATATAGCAGCTGGTGGGCCAGGGCTGAAGCAATCTGGACTGGCAATCATCTGGTTCGGCGGAGGTTCATTCGGTGGTGAGGTACGTGTTTGGCTCGGTGGCGTTGGTTCGGCCATGAATGATTTGGTGTTGGTGGTCTGGTTGTGGAATTGTGGTGGACCGGTGGTAGGAGCATGGTCTGGTCCGGTATTGGCTTGTAGGTTGGTCCGGTGTTGGCTGTCTGGACCGGTTGTGTGACTGGTTCGGCCAAGATGGGGATGGGTTTGATCCGGTGGCCGAATACGAAGGAGGCCGAATGGAGATGACCGAATGTAGGTTCGGTAATGGAAGCTTGGGGCCGAATGAAAGCTTGGGGCCGAATGAGCTTCTTCATGGAGAATGTTGGATGGACTTCTAGGTTAGTATTGAGCTTCTTGGCTGTCGAACGAAGTGGAGGTTGCGAGCCCGGGTGAAACTGTGACTTCTCGGTCTCGAGATCTTCTGGGTGAAGATTCGCCCAACATTTGCCCCCCAAAGTGGGGCACGTGCTTGCATGTGTCGCGCTTTGTTTCCCTGTGGTAGAAAGGCTTGTTTTGTAATGCCATGGGCTGGATGTTCATATCTCGTTGATGTCATGCAAAGGAATTTATAGCTTTAGTGTGATTTCAAATAACGACCGTTCATGATCAAAATGTTCGAGATGAAGTGAATCGTGCCGTTCGAGGCGAGAGAGTGTGCCCCGAGGGGGTTTAGCATTATCGATTGCAGGTTCACGTTAGAGTGGGTCCCTGGATCGTTTGTCAAGGTGGTTTATTGCCAGCTCAGAGCATGCCTAGGGATCGTTTGCGACCCCGTACATGTGTAAGTGGCTTAGCCATTTCCTAGTTATCAGAATCAAATATTCGTTTAACCGATGAGCTTAAAAAAAAAAAGGATGTCAAAGTGTAGATTCTCACGACGATAGGGTTAATGGCCATTCAGAGCGTGCCTATGGACCGTTCGTGGTCGCGTACACGTGTAAATTATTAATCCATGTTAGTGAGAGATTTACGACTTATTCATCGTTATCATAATCCTTATTTTACTAGTTAGTTCTGGAGTTCGGTACTTATCTGAGTGAGGCGCTCCGCATGCCCCCTGTTCCTGGTTTTTGCTGGTGGAGATAGCTTCATTCGGTTCTTTTGTTGGTCCGGCATGGATAGTTTCATTCGGTATTTGGTTGGTCCGGTATGTTTGGTATTGGTCCGGTGTTCCGGTCCGGTAGGCTGAACCAGTTGGTTCGGCAATCCTGAGCTCGCCTATATATAGAGGCTACACCCCCCTTGGTTTCTTCTTACCGAACCAGAGAGCCGAATCAACTGACCACCGAACCAAATCTTCTGCCGAACCAAGCTTTTTCCATATCAGGTACATACTTTTTTGCCGAACGGGTTTGATTGCCGAATACACACGAAACACTTCAAATGCCGAATGAACTTGAGACATCAGTGCCGAATGAACTTTCGTTATTAGTGCCAAATGAGCTTTAAACATCGTCGCCGAATGAACTTACTGCCGAATGAACTTGATATCTTAGCGGAATTCCGGACTTATGCATTCCTTTTTTGTTTACATCTCTGTATCCCTTGTTCTAACAACCTGTCTTTTCACTTTTGTGTATGCAGATAAATGTCTCGCAGGGCAGAAACTCGATCGGATAGAAAAAAGTCTAAAGGTACAGGAGAGTCTTCTTCCTCCGTGCCCCCAGCCCAATCAGGATCTGGGCAGCATCGACCTGTTCCGAGGTCGTTAGTGGACGGATATGGTCCACAGGAACTTCTGGTCTCCCCGCCGATTGCTTGCCTAGCTCCCTAAAGGAGGAGCAACTTGATGTCATCTCTCGTTCATTTGGGATAGACAGGGCTCTCATGCAGCTGCCGAGAGAGGGAGTGATGCCGTATAATCCCCCCGAAGGTTACTTCGCTTACAGCAGGTACCATTGCATGTGTGGTGCTATCCCTCCTATCAATGCCTGGATAGTCAGCTTTACCACATATTTGAAAGTAGCTCCATTCCAGCTTCAGCCGAACTCCTATGCCATTCTGGTAAGCCTCTTCGTCATCTTCCAGAGGAGATACGGGCGCCCTCCTTCTAACCGGGAAATTCGGTATTTGTATAACCTGAGGGGCTACAAGAAGGGGTCTCCGTATATTAGTCTGGAAGCGGCCGTGCCCTTCAAACCGGTCTTGGACTTATATTCAAAGTTCACCATGTTCAAGAAGGAATGGTTCTTTGTCAAGGACGATTCTGTTTCTTTCCGCCTTTTCACTTCCGGCTGTAAGATTAATTTCATTTATATTTTCCATGTTCTGACTGTAGTGCTTCTTCGGACACGCTTCTATTTCTTGCTAGCGACAGGTGGCATTGCCGTCGTGGAAGATGATTCTTTGGCGCGGATGGTTGCTGGAATAAAGGCCATTCCTGCGCGGGACAGGTCGGCTTCGTTCCTGATCAGGAACGCTACTCTCCTGGAGTACAATTTGATCCAGCCGCACCAGTCCGTTGTGAAGCAGAGGGACACGGCTGAGGAGAAGGCTGCTAAAGCTAAGGAGGGGGTCACGGTGAAGAGTGGCAAGAGAAAACCCTTTGCACAGCATCCCGTCGCGGGGGGCAAGAAGCTTAAAGAATCGGAGGGCCCCTCTCCTAGTACTTGCCCGATCATTCCGGAGGAGGAAGGTGTGGAAGAGGGCGAAGAAGGCGATATGGAAGGAGAGTCGGAAGGCGGAGGAGATGGAGATGGTCAGGGTGGTAGTGGTGCTGGTGCCTTAACTTCTGGGCAAGACTCTGAGCTGGATGAGGCCCTGCGCCAGGCCTTCGGGGAATCGGAAGGGGAATCGGGAGCGGAGAAGGCGAAGGAGACTGGCAAGGTCGGGGCTGGTGCCGATCTATCCCCCAGGGGTTCCTCAGCCAGGGTGACTTCGGCGGTGCAAGGTGAACTTTTGTCCTCTGTCGATTCCATTTTCGATAAGGACTTAGAAATATTTTATGGTTCACTCCCGTCCTGGAATGAGATTCAGGACTTATTGCAGTACCCCACTCCTCCGCAGGGTTTGTATAATAGACGTGCCTTCACACTTTTCTTTCTTTTACTTAACATGTTTCTTGAATTGTGTATCATCGTATGTTCGTAACACTTGTTCTTTATTCCAGGGGCAGGCCAGGTGGTTAAAACGTCAGACGTTCGACACCGCCTCGAACAGTTCAAGTTGATGAGAGCTTCTGCGAAGCCTCCCACTGGTCGTACTGGGGACGTGGTCAAATACCGTCCTCTTCTTGGGGTCATCGAAGAGGGCATTCAGAAAAAAAAGAGGAGTCGTTCTTTATTTGAGCCTTCCCCTGGTCCGCAGCTTCCTGTTCAGCCTCCTCGTGATGCCACGGAGGAGAGCACGGAGTTTATCCCCCCTCCACCTCCTTTCAAGAATCCCACAGTTATCCGTATAAGGCATCCTGATGTGCCTCGTGACCCCTTTGCTGGTCATCCTGATTTAGACCCAAGTTCTCGGGATATTTCATTTGATGAG
This sequence comes from Allium cepa, assembly GCA_030765085.1. Lineage (NCBI taxonomy): Eukaryota > Viridiplantae > Streptophyta > Magnoliopsida > Asparagales > Amaryllidaceae > Allium > Allium cepa. Next base: position 932,175,351 of record CM060932.1, read on the forward strand.
GCCACGGGTGAGCACCTCCTTCCCCGCAACCCCATGGTACGAGTGTTAGACGAGGCTAAGTCTCTAGATCTTGATCTGCTTACCACTCGGGTAGTTACCATGGGAGACGAGGCCAAGGCTAATATTGATCGGGTGGCTGAGGAGACCAAGAAGTTAATGAAGTATCATGCTCAATTGGTCAAGGCCGGGGAGGAGATTGGAAGTGCTAATATTCGGTTGCGGCTGAAGGTTGCTGATCAGGCCGAACAGCTTGCCGGTCAAGCCGTTCAGATTTCTCGGCACGAGGAAGCCTCCAGGCGTCTGAAAGAGACCATGGAAAAGGCTAGTAGGGCAGAATTACGGAAGACGGAGGCCGCCTGTAAGGAGCGGATCGACATGGCCATTGCGACAGTGGATGAGGTTCGGAATGCGGATCTCGAGCAGGTAGAGGAGTTGTCTGGGAGGCTTGAGGCCGCGGAGATGGCTCAAGTCAAGTTAAAGGAGGAGATGGAGGAGATGAGGAGGTCTCTCCAGGCTGACTGCTCGAGATACCGATCAGAGAGGGATGCCGCTGTCGCCAAGTTGCAGGCTTCCGAGGCCAGGGTGAGGGAGTTCGAGGAGAATGAGGGGATGATGGACGAGATGCTGCAGGACATGTACTTCCGCACTTGGAAGGAGGGCAGTTTGTCTTGGATGGATGACTATCCCCGGGTCATGGCCAAGATATATCTCCGGGCTTTAGAGGAGGCCAGGGTCGATGCGGGTAAGGAAGGTGGAGTGGCTTTTAGCCTGGATGTGGTCACTGCTCAGTTCTCGAAAGAGGAGCAAGTGGCGGTGAAGGAGGGGATGCGGTTGCTCGCTGCGGAGGAAGCGGGTGTGCAACTGGAGGATGAGGATCAAGCGGCGGACGCTGGTGAGTTATTCTTCTCTTTTCCTTTTCTTTCCGGGTTTCCATAACTTGATCGTTTATCGTTTGTTTAATGGATTCCTTTTCTGAATTGGACAGGTGGAACTTCCGATCAACATGCTGGGGGTTCCGGCCCTGCGGCCAAATAGGCTTGGGAAGTTGGTGATGGAGTGTGGACGCAGCTGGTTACTCGTCCGGATTCGGCCGCTTTTTATTTCTTTTTTACTGTTGTTTACGTTAGTCCAAAACATTGATGTGACTGTAATAATATTATTTGCAGAGAATAACTTGGTGTGATTTCATAATATAAGCTGATTTTGTTATGTTTAAACGTTGTTGTCATTTTGATGTGCTGCGTGAGAAGTATAACCCTGTATATGCCTGTGATTTTAGTTGTGTTTGATGTTAAGCCTTTGCTTGAAATATAATTTCACGTTTTGCAATGTTGGTGTGACATATGAATAAGCTATAGTTATGCATCTATGTACAAGAGAAGAGAGTACCGCCCTTCATGTTTTATTTGCAGGCGGTAGTTTTGAGCATCTTGTGTAACTGATCATGAATATATCGGAGTACCTTGCCACCCAGTACGCGGGCTTAGATTCTCATGAGTGAATGCTCCCTGTTCGGTTTCCTGTACTTTAGAGTTTGTTATACAGGGTAGGAGAAAAGTATTTAAATGAAATGGAAATATAGAAAAAGTAAAACTTCCAGTCACGGAAGGCCGTCGATGTGCTTAAGTTCGTGGCAAACGGGTTTTGTAGTCACTTTCCCTAGCTGTGGGTCTTGGAGACATTTGTCACCCATCTTACGCCTCCGTGGGGAGTTTTCTTTTTTACCACAGCCGCACTTAAGACACATCGGAGCCGAGATCGCGCACGGTAACTACCCGAACCATTGTGGTCCGTAATCGTGGGTATTATTCGATTTACCGTGGCCGGCTAGCGTGGGTGCCGTTGGCCGTGAACTACCCCTGGTTGGCCACACCTTATGTTGGGGCTTAAAGTAGGTTCACAGTTACCGGTGAGCCGAACGCCGTAATGAGCTGCCATCGGCTATAATCGGCCTTTATGATGACTTATAATCGGCTCATTACAGTTGGCTTTGAGGGCAGGCGCGAGCAATGAGTCAACCCGCAGCAGAGGGATGCTGGAGCAAAAGAGTCTCATTGGCGAGTGCATAGAATCGTAGCGTACCTGTTAGGCCTTGTCCAGATGAGGCCTTGGTGCGTCTTGAGTGGAGATGCCATAAGATTTTGTTCAACAGAAAAGGATAAAGCTTAACAAGCAGCCAAGGTATAAAGGAACAAGTTAAAAAGAGACAAGATTTTTTAAAGTGGTTCGGCATGAAAATGCCTACGTCCACTGATTCTCTTTGTTAATTCACTTCATATGGGCAGTACAAGTTAAGAAAAGTATCGACGAAGGTGTCGGATGTTCCATGCCCTCTGGAACACCTCTCCGTCCACTGTTGACAAAATATAAGCTCCGTTGTGGAGGTCTTTATGAATTACATATGGTCCGTCCCAGATGGGGTCCAGTGCCCCGGGGCGCGGAAAGATTCGCCTGAGGACAAGATCTCCTTCTTGTAAGATGCGATGTTTGACTTTGGAGTTGTATAGTGCTTCCACCTTTTGTTTGTGAGCTGCTGCTTTGAGAGCTGCATCGTTTCTCCTTTCCTCAATCAGATCCAAAGACATGAGGAGGAGTTCTTCGTTTTCTTCTGGATTGTAGTGGATCCTACGATGGGAAGGAACAATAGTCTCAACAGGGAGCATTGCCTCCGATCCGTATGCCAAAGAGAAAGGAGTATGTCCCGTTGATGTTCTGAAAGATGTGCGGTAGGCCCAAAGTGCCGTAGGAAGTTCGTCCACCCAAGCGCCTTTTGACTTTTCAAGTTTCTTCTTGATTAGGGTTTTGAGAATTTTGTTGACAGCTTCGACTTATCCGTTTGCCTGAGGATAAGCTACTGATGAGAAGCTTTTATGAATTCCATGCTCTTGGCACCAGTCGGCGAATTCTTCGCTGTCAAATTGGAGTCCGTTGTCTGATATGATCTTGAGTGGTACTCCGTACCTGCACAGAATATTTTTGATCAAGAAGTTGATAACTTTTGCTGAAGATATTTTATTTAGGGGTTCCGCTTCCACCCATTTGGTGAAATAATCGACTGCCACTATAGCATATTTGGCCCCGCCCCTGCCCGTTGGCAGTTCGCCAATTAAATCAATTCCCCATACAGCAAAGGGCCAAGGGCTGGTCATTTGAGTAATCTCATTTGTGGGTAGTCGAGGAATCTTGGCAAATTTCTGACATCTGTCGCATCTCTTGACGAAGTCTAAGGCGTCTTTGTTTAGTGTGGGCCAGTAATATCCATATCGGAGTATCTTCTTCGCCAGAGTCTGCCCTCCAGTGTGATCTCCGCAACTACCTTGATGGATGTTGAATAAGATTTCCTTGGCTTCCCTTCCAGTGACGCATCTGAATAAGGGGCTAGAGAAGCCACGCCGATAGAGGATGCCTTCTTGTATTGTGTAGTGGGGAGCTTTCCTCAAAATTCTCCTGACTTCATCACGTTTGTCTGGTAGTGTGCCGTCCTGCAAATATTTCCGGATAGGAGTCATCCAAGTTGCTTCTTCAATTGCAGTTATTAGATTCACTTGTTTAAAACTTGGGGCTAGCTGCCTTGAGATGGCTAGTGCTCCGGAAATGGTGCTATTCATCATACTAGCTTGCTTTGCTAGTTCATCGGCCTCTTGGTTATCTTCTCGAGGAATGTGTTTGATTAGATAATGGTCCAATTGGTCGAGCAGCAGTTTGGTTTTCTTTCGATATGCTGTGAGTCGTTCTCCTCGTGTCTGGAATTCTGCTAGTACTTGGTTTACGATAAGTTGAGAATCACTATGAAGACATAAAGAATTGACTCCAATTTCTAAGGCAAGCTCCAATCCCGCTATTACTGTCTCATACTCCGCATCGTTGTTAGTGGCCGTGAATTCCAACCTTAACGCATAGTACAGCTTTCTTCCCCTGGGGGTGATTATCACAATACCTGCCCCCGAGCCTTGTTCGTTTGATGCTCCATCTACAAAGAGGTTCCACTTGATGTTTTTTGCTATTTCAAGCTGATCCTTGCCTCCGTTGGTGGTGAATTCGGCAATGAAATCGGCCAGGGCTTGCCCCTTGATAGCAGTGCGAGGATGGTAGGTGACGTCATACTGACTTAGTTCGATGCACCATTTGAGGAGTCGTCCAGAAGTGTCGGGACGATGGAGCACCTGTCTTAGTGGCTGATCGGTTAGAACTCTGATGGAGTGAGATTGGAAGTAGTGTCGTAGTTTTCGTGACGCGATCAATAAACAATATGCCAATTTCTCAAGTTTAGGATATCTGGCTTCTGCCCCTGTAAATCTCTTACTTATAAAGTACACCGGGCGTTGTGTGCGGTCTTCTTCTCTTACCAGGGCAGCGCTTAGAGCATGAGATGATACAGCGAGGTATAGGTATAGCTCTTCGCCTTCGTTTGGAGTTGAGAGTACTGGTGGTTTTTGAAGGTGTTCGATCAGGTTAAGGAAGGCTTTTAAGCATTCATCGGTCCACTCGAACTTTCCTTTGTCTTTCTTGAGAGCTTCGAAGAAAGGGACGCACTTGTCAGTTGCTTTGGAAATGAATCTGCTTAGGGCGGCTACCTTTCCGTTTAAGCTCTGCATTTCTTTTCGGGTGGAAGGTATCATTATTTCTTTTAGAGCCCGGATTTGTTCAGGGTTTGCTTCAATTCCTCTGGAATGGACAATGAACCCTAAGAATTTTCGCGATGACACTCCGAAGGAGCACTTTAGAGGATTCAGCTTCATTCCATATCGGCGAAGTACCTGAAACATCTCGCTCAGGTGGCTTACATGATCGTCGGCTTTCCTGGACTTTACCAACATGTCATCCACATATACTTCCATAGTTCGTCCTATTAATTCCGCGAACATCTTGTTGACGAGGCGCTGATAGGTGGCTCCGACATTTTTGAGTCCAAAAGGCATGACTTTGTAACAATATAATCCCCGGTCAGTGATGAAGCTAGTGTGGTCTTGATCGGGAGCGTGCATGGGAATCTGGTTGTATCCGGAGTATGCGTCCATAAAAGATAAAAGTTCGTGCCCGGCAGTGCTGTCCACAAGTTGATCGACTCGGGGGAGCGGGAAGCAGTCTTTTGGGCAAGCGTCATTTAAGTTGGAGAAATCAATGCATGTTCGCCACTTCCCATTAGTTTTCTTTACTAGTACCGGGTTAGCTATCAACTCGGGGTAGATGGCTTCTCGTATGAAGTCATTAGCAAGTAGGTTCTTTACTTCCTCGTCGAGGGCTGCTGATCGTTCTGCTCCCATGCTTCTCTTTTTCTGCTTTATCGGTGCCCTGGTGGGATCGATGTTCAACATGTGGCATGCTATGTCTGGGGAGATTCCTGTCATATCGGCATGTGTCCACGCAAATACATCTAAGTTGTGGCGGAGAAAGTCGACGAGTTGATCCTTCAATTCTGTTTTTAGCTGAGATCCTATTTTTAATAGTCTGTTTGAATCATGTTTGTCTACAGATACGAATTCCATGGCCTCTGCAGGCTCAGCGGTAGCCTCCTCCTCCTTATCCCTGGGGTCTAGTTCATTGAAAGGATCGCTGGTGTATCGAAGAGGAGGGGCTTTCTTTAGTTGCTATGCTTCCAAGCTTTTCATGCAAAGAGTAGTCTCTGCATCTTTCCCTTTATTCTTTCTATGGTTATTGCGAAGTTCAGTTACATAGCAATCTCGAGCGGCGTCTTGATCTCCTTCAACTTCTCCTATTCCGTCATCTGTTGGGAATTTCATCTTTAGGCACCACGGGGCTAGGACAATTTGGAAGTCAGACAAGGCTGGTCTTCCCAAGAAGGCGTTGTAGGCCGAGTGGTTTTCTATTAGTACGAACGTTTGTTTCCGCACAACGGAGCGGGGATGACTTCCTATTTCGACGAAGAGGTCAAGTTGCCCGAGGGGCATTTTCGCATCTCCAGTGAAACCGTGCAGGGGTTTGTTGCAGGGAGACACATCCTTCATTGACAGCTTCATTTTGTCGAAAGCATGCTTGAACAGGATATTTACGGAGCTTCCTGTGTCTATTAGAATTCGGAAAACTTTAGCTGGACCGAACCAGGCAGAGATGACCATGGGATCCATATGCGGATACTGTCTTCCTTCTAAATCACGCTTACTGAATACGATGTCCTCACTCTCTTTCCATTTCGGGTGGCGCTCTTCCATAATGGAGTTAACATAGCCTTCAGCATTTCTAAGTGACTTGCCGTATCTTTCCATCTCTGCCCAGCTTCTGTCGGCGATGTGTGGTCCTCCCGAGATGGTATGGACCACTATCTTCTCTTGACTAGAGCCACTGGTGTTGCGATTCCCTCCGCTTACTTCTGGGAGGGGTCGCTTTGAGCTCTCATTGGCAGGAGTTGGAGTCCTGTTCTGACCTTTCACATAGCGTTCCAGCCTTCTTCTCCTAATGTGTTCTTCGATCAAGTCCCGGAGATGGTGGCATTCATTGGTGTCATGTCCGTGGGATTCGTGGAAGCGGCAGAACTTTCCAGACTTGAGTGCGTTATCAGATTCTTTCTTGTGCGGGGGGCGCTTGTATCCGAGTTCGCCCTGAGTGGCTAGGAAGATGTTTTCGATTGTTTCATTCAAAGGAGTGTAGGAGTCAAATCTTGGTCCTGGCCGATATTGGCGTTTTTCAACTTTCTTGCCCCTAGCATTGTCTCTAGATTCATTTCTTCGAATGTCCTTGGTTGCAGCGGGAACCTTGTCTGAAGTTGTCTTACCGTGTTGCCCTGACTGCCTCTCAGTGGCGGCGTCTTCGAGTCTCATATACTTTCCAGCTTCATGGAAGAAATCAAGTAAAGTAGCTGGTTTTTCCTTAGTTAATCTTCTAGCAAACTTGGTATCCGGGTGTATACCACTACAGAGGGCCATTAGGGTGAGCTTTTCATCGGCATCTTGGACCGCGGCCGCTGCGGCATTGAACCGAGTTAGATATTGTTGCAGTGTCTCTCCGGATTTCTGTTTGACATTGGATAGAGAATAAGCATCCTTGGGTTGTTCTACGTAGATGCGGAACTGGCTAATGAACCTTTCTTTCAACATCTCCCATGAGCTGATAGACCCTTGGGGTAGATGGCAGAACCAGGAGGTAGCTAGATCTGCTAGGAATAGCGGAAAGCATTTACACAGCACCCCTTCCGTTGCTCCGCTCATGAGCATATGCTGGGTGTATCTTTGTAAGTGTACGATGGGGTCGGAAGTCCCCTTGTAAGGTTCCATGGTTGGCATTTTCCATTCCCGGGGGGTGATGGCAGTTTCGATATTGCGGGTGAAGGGGCTGGTGACCCTAGCGCCTATTCCTCGGTCCCTTTGCTCCCGTTGGACGCATTCTCTGAATAATCGTGCCATTCTTTCATCAGAATTTGGAGCGGATAGAAATGAACTTGGTTCTTCCCTGCGAGATCGGTCTCGTCCAGATGACCTGTAGGGATGGTATAGTCTATCACCTCTGACGTTGTCCAGTGGTTGTCTCTGGCTGCTCGGATGCATGCTAGGACCAGCTACAGTTGCCCCTGCCTTGATCTTCCCCTGCGGGGTTCTGTTTCGAGCATTTCCATGGGGTCAACTTCGGGCTGGGTTCTAGCTCGGCTCCGTTCAGCGGGGTTTCTATGATTAGGTGGCATGACTGGCTCAGCCGTATCCGACCCTCGCCTGGCGCCTCCCCCACTGGGTTCGGTTCCAAGTGCTTAATCGAGTCGGAGTTCGGGCTGAGTCCGGGCGCGGCCCCTATCATTGTTGTTCCTGTTGATGGCTTCCTCGAAGAGGGAAGACCTTTGCTGTCTCCGAGATCCTCCAGATTGAGATTCATCCCATGATTCAGTGTTGCGGTTGGATTCTTCGACATCCCTCAAGCGTGACATGAGTTGGTTCACCAAAGCTTCTTGTTGGGATGCGAAACGGTTAGTCACTTCCACCACAACTCTGTCTAGGTCAGCTCTAGTGATTACTGTCGGTTGTTCCGCGACAGGGGCTGTTGGAATTGCCTGATCTACATGTGGCATTGCTGCTGTAGTGGGATGGTTCTCTTGATCTGGATCTACTGGATTTGGAGCGCTGCTAGTTGCAGCGTTCTTTCCCTTGTTGGCGTCTTTTCTTGGCCTGGAAGTCATGATTCCTAGGCAATGAAAGGTGCTATTGGGAAAGAAGGTTGAATGAGGGAAGCTGAAGCTTCGAGTTCGAACCTCTCAATGAAAGCACCAAAAATGTTTGCGCAAAAAATGGGCAAACACCTCCAAGTCGTGTGATTTAGTTGATTTTATGTGATTCTTAATGATTCAGATGAGTTATGTAAATATAAAAAAAAGCAGGGGCTGAAATGTAAAAGACACAAAGATTTATAGTGGTTCGGGCAGAACGTGCCTACGTCCACTTTATATGTTATTATCTTCTTTGTTTCAGATTACAAGTACAATGTTTTGTGTACGAGCATATGAAAGTAGTTTGAAAGTTCCTTCCGTGCTTGAGCTCTCAAACTTGTCTACCATTGTTGTACCCCTGCCCCTCTATTTATAGAATGAGGTAGGGGCAGGGGTCTTGGAAGTATATAGCAGCTGGTGGGCCAGGGCTGAAGCAATCTGGACTGGCAATCATCTGGTTCGGCGGAGCTTCATTCGGTGGTGAGGTACGTGTTTGGCTCGGTGGCGTTGGTTCGGCCATGAATGATTTGGTGTTGGTGGTCCGGTTGTGGAGTTGTGGTGGACCGGTGGTAGGAGCATGGTCTGGTCCGGTATTGGCTTGTAGGTTGGTCCGGTGTTGGCTGTCTGGACCGGTTGTGTGACTGGTTCGGCCAAGATGGGGATGGGTTTGATCCGGTGGCCGAATACGAAGGAGGCCGAATGGAGATGACCGAATGTAGGTTCGGTAATGGAAGCTTGGGGCCGAATGAAAGCTTGGGGCCGAATGAGCTTCTTCATGGAGAATGTTGGATGGACTTCTAGGTTAGTATTGAGCTTCTTGGCTGTCGAACGAAGTGGAGGTTGCGAGCCCGGGTGAAACTGTGACTTCTCGGTCTCGAGATCTTCTGGGTGAAGATTCGCCCAACAACTAGCTATCAATCAAATTATCTCTTTAATTTATCTTTATTGTTTTGTCTTCATGCTTTCACGGAAGGATAATCATGTTTTATTAAACGTATGCAAATTGGAATGTAATTTTTATGCAGTGCCTTAGTTATATTCAAATTTAACTTTAGTTATATAATTTTTTTATGTCTTTTAGATTCATATTCAATAGCTTTTAATGTTAATTAGTTAATTTTTTATTCATGAATTGGTGAAAGCATTAACGAGAGATAGGGGATCTACTTCGTACTGTGTTCAATTTAAATTGTACTATTGGCTATGGATCAACATTGTACAGGTTCTAGGACAACTCAAAGTAGTCTTTTATTTATTATTAATTTGCATATACGGCTAACTTTTTTAGTAGGATGCATCCAAGTGTTTTAATCCTTTTTAGAGTGATTAAATGATGGTAAATGGTTAAAAAACAGAATAATAAAGGACTAAATGACCTTCAGGTTAAGGTAGAAGCACTTGTCATGCATGAATTAATCCAACAACAACTTTAATAGTTGAATCCATACTTTAGTACTTCTATGAAGGTTCATTTTCAAGATGACATAAGGGAGAAAAAAGTTGACAATTTTGGACAATTTCCAAAATGTATGATATACCTAATTAGTGCTTACATCAGTCACACTACCATATCTTCTTTTGCATAGGATCAGCTTAAGATAAATGAAGACTCAATACAAAATGGTAAGATGGTCCTAAAAAATGCTAATCTTCCATGATAATAAACTACCATATCTATTAAAACTTATAACTTTATATCAAAAAAAAAGAAATGTGTTTGTAAATAGTAGTCGAAATTAAATGTAATCATGTTTGTTTCTATATCAATCAAGCCACCAAAAGTGTTGCAATTAATTATAAACTATTTGTTATACGTGAAACTCATTATTAAAATTTTCTTTTCCTTTCTTCTTTTAGAAAATGACTTTTTTCCAAAAGATATTTGAATTTATATTTTTATCAAAGATGCATAAATGCATAAATTCACATTTCATGGACATCTCATTGTTTTATTACTTCCTTACCCATTTAATTCTAAAACAAAGTGTTTATGCATACTGCAGCAACATCCTGAAAAGTTTGTGATATCATTTCTTTTAACAAACCACAATACTCTTAATGCTGAAAGATTCAATTTCATTATAAATAATCTTCTTTTTCTTCTACAATCTTAGTAAAACCATAGCTTAACATTTCAACAAAAGAAAACAAAGTATGCAGGCATCTCAATTTAGAATAGTAACTCATAACACTTATACCTTTAAACATACAAATTTTATGCTATATGCAAATAAACGTCTAATTTAATAAATAAATGGATTACCAAATTACCGCAACAAGATATCTTAAAAAGAAAACTAAGATATGAACATCAGATCAAACATTTTGCAATAGCGATACACAAGATAAACTATAAAAAAGTTTACAGAGCATTGGAGTTAATCAATTAAACAAAAAAAATTGGTTGACATATTTAATGATCCAATTTTCATACCAGAATTTTCATTTATCTTAAGATAAATTCATGAACCCGAACTCGAATCTAGAGGATATGCATCAAAAGCGCTGCTATGTTAATAAAACTATAAGTGGGTGAAATGTTAAAAAACAAATAGATCTAAATAAATGCTTTTAGTAGAATAATACTTAGTGCAAATTACAGATCAATTTTAATTTAGCTTCGATGTCAATCTATATCATAACAGAAATAAATTGCATGTCAATCTTCAAATTGTTATCAACGAATTGCATTTTAACTAATTGATTCATGGTCTATGAATTATGATAAATCAAATTGATCGTCATCAAAATACGTTAACCACTACTCCAACTAAATTGATGATAGTGTATAATAAGAATAGCTATGAAATGGAGGATTATTTCCAGTGTCAAAATTTCTATTTTATATTCAGTAAATGAATAAAAAATACTTTTATGATGTAGATTTGTCCATTTGGATGTGCTGGAAAAAATTTATTTGTTAATATATTTTTATTTTAATCAAAATTTCATCAACAAAAATCCCAGTTATCTTGGCTTTATTAATTTGATGCACCATAGAGCAAAAATGGAGCGGTATTAGATGTAAAATACAATGTGTTTTCATTTTACAATATAATATATATTTTTATTAGAAAGTTACTTGTAGTACAGTTATTGTTTTGATTATTTTATGTCCCATTATGTATCATATTTTATTTAGCAATCCTTTGGTTTTAAATGTTACATTAAGATAATACTTGTAAGAAAAAAAGGTTTATCTTCAAATTAAAATGCTTGATTGCTGATGGTTTAACCATTAACACATGCATTTTTTTAAAATTCCTAAAAAAACTAAAAACAATTACCAGAAAATAAGTCCAATCAGACAGTAATTCTTTTTTCTTTCGATAAATTTAGTCATTTTTGTTACTTATGGGTTCTCCAATTCAGCTTTTAGTCATGTTTTAATCTTAAGATAAATTCATGCGTAATAAGCATGTGGTTTGCCCAAGGATGTGCATCCACTATAGCAATTACTACATTTGTTACATTGTAGTAGTATAGTAAAAGAAATAGCATGAGCATATTTTATCCTAGATGTAAAAGTTGTTTTAATATTAAGTTAGCTAATGCACTTTTCTAATTTGGATATGAAGTGATTGTTCATGTTTTTTTCTTAATCACCTGCACTATCCATAATATTATTTGACATTGTTATTTTTACATTTTCTTAGTGTGAATGTGTGTATTAATTAGACTTTTCCACCACAGGTTTGTATACCAAAATTATCTTTCATATAACAGTTGCATTAATACTTGTCAGTTTCATAAAATATTAATACTTGTTAGTTTCTTATAACAGAACCATTCATAAATTATTAATATTTGTTGAACATGCTGATGGCATGTATCAAAAACCAAGTGTAAGTAGTAACTGTAGATTGCATTAATACTTCAAAATAATATTTAACAGAAGTATATTAGCAAAAAATTATTGAATATGCGAGTATATGATTTTTGTTTGATGATAATAAATATATATATATATACTCATTTAAATGTATTTGTTAATGTGCAATTTTATTTTTCACATAATTAAATAAACATTTGCTGAATAGAATAAATAACACAATATTTAAATTCAAACACATATTTTATTCAAATAAATATGTATTACAATTTTGAATAGTACAAATTTGAACTCTCACTATATATATACAATTTCAATTACAATACAAATTTGATTGCATCACAATTTACACAATTGTCCTCATTAAATATTGCTCATTCACTCGTATTTAATCTTTAACTTGAATCCAACATCTGAGCAATCTGCAAAAATAAATACTGACGCAGTAAAATTGAGAAGGAAATATTTTTACAGTATAAAATAAAATATGGATTTTGAAATTAATATTTGCCCCAGTTATTTGGGTTGTTCGTCATCATTTAAATTTGAATTCATCAGACACGAACAACTTGTGACATGCAAAGTGTATCACTGTACATGCCACAAGGCCGTGCACACCGATATACACTTGATAAATCTACAGGAACAGGTGAGCACAAGGTCAAACCCAAATTAAAAGCCGGGTTCAACTCAAACGCAATAAAATAATGTCACAATATCAACACAAGGTCAAACCCGAGCTCCAAGATGGATTCAACACAGGTGCAAATCAAATGTATACATGAATGCTATGATATATACATGTCGACCAGGTAGCAAACAAAGTCAATAATACATGCATCACATATGTGGCAACCAAAGTGAAGTATAGGGCATAAGCAAGTCACGGTCAACTTGAAAATATAATCTGCCTCAAGCAATAACAGGTACACCATGTATGCATACAATGCACAGTGAAGACTAACAGGCACAAATCGACAACAGTTCATTATGCATCAGTTTCAAGTCAAGTATAGTTTCAATTTTACAAGACCAACAATGCAACTATATGCAAACTGCCTCGAATGGTACAAGTTAAAGGCTGAAACATACGGCAACAACAAGTAACAAATATATGCTATAGAGATCAGAGATGTGCGGATACAAGAAAAATGGTATTACAAGTGACTTCAACAAGTTGATATGCAAACAAAGTATGCAGTGATAACACAAATGTAGATCCAATAATACATGCATACACACACAAAAATATATGTGTGCACATACACGAAGACTGCACAATTATGACTTCATGAAGCTTAAAATAAAACGATTAATAAAAAATAAATTACTACTTAAAACAAAAGCTAACACATAAATATACGAACACACATGTATGCAATGCACAGCAACTCGAATACCAATGGCACTACCTCAACAGTCAGAGCATCATCAGCAAACAAGAACAAGACTGCATCAAGTAATCAAGTCAAGTAGGTTGTACATATATATATATATGCAATTTGAAGTAGTAAAACTCCAATGCAGACCACTGAATAGCAAGTGGCAAAAGGAACAAGCCAGTGTGACATCAATGCATATAGACCAGAAAAGAGCATAGAGGTGACACTGATGTACACATATAAAACTGTGGATAATGCAATGTACAAGTGCATGAACTTCTATTTGATCAAGTCAGAGTAATAGAGTTACAAAAAATCAAGTGTAGTCCAGATAGCAGACTATACATGTACATAAAAATCTCGGAGTGAAGAAATGTACAAAACAACATCATATTATCAATATCAAGTGACCAAAAGCAAAGTCATAAATTCACACAGAAGAATCAAAGTGGCCGAAGTCAACCACAATCAGAACCAAGGGATGTCAAAATTCCAAGTAGAAATTTATCAAAACAAACTTCAGCTACAAAATGTATACATATAGTCAGTGCCGAAGTCACAAAGACAATGGTCAACATCAAGCATCAATATCAACTTGCCGATGTCAACAAAGTGTCGAACAAGTTCATATTATCACAAAATCAAGTGACCGAAGTCAAATACAAATCAAGTCGTGGTGGCCATGAAATCAAACAAGCCGTGATAGCCAAGAAATCAAGCCGTGACAAGCAAGCAAATTATACAAATTGAAGAAGTCAGAAATCATCACCAGCATCGAAACAAAATCGCACGGTTGGAACAAAAATTATCAGACGAATTCGAAAATTAATTTGAACGAAATTATAGGGAATCAAACCCTATATAAACCCATTCATCATCGGCTAAGAAATCATATAGTTCAAGGAAGCAAAAACAGTAAAGCAAAAGTAACAAATTACATGCCGAAGCAAATCCAAACTCGATCAAAATTGAACGAGCTGAGTGCAAAGAAGAAAGCATCGATTTGAAGTAGCCAAAGGAGATCGACAGAGAGAAAGAAGAAATCGAAGCATCATTAATCGAATCGACAGAAACCGGCGCACTTCAATTTTCGAAACCCTAATTTCAGAGGAACGAACGAACGAGAGACGCCGTTATCACAAACACAAAGGAACGGGCTGATGAAAGAAAAATTGGAAGAATATTTTTAGGCTGGCCTTTACATTTGTTTTGGGTTTATAATTGTATAAGGTTTATAATTTTAATTAGGGTTTTGTTTTGTTTTTAAATTGTATTTTTCCTTTTCAGACTTGTGTAATTTCTAATCGTACGACTAGAGGACAAACTACATGGCGTAATTTGAGAATTCGCAACTCAATGGCTGAGTTGTGGCAGGTTTTGAGCGTAGAGTTAAGGCTAGTCGATAGCGGGTGTCGCGAGTTTACATGTGTAAGCTTCTGACTACTTAATTTCTAGTAGAAACCTTGGGGGCAGCACGCAGGCAGTGTTTTTTCGAAGCTTGGTAAATTCTGTGTTGTTCTATTTCTGCATTTATTATTCTGTTATTATCTGTGCTGCTATTATTTTGATATATCTGTGTTAAAATAATTTTATACAAACTTTCGTAATAATTTTTATAATTGATAGTATCACCCTATTCACCCCCCTCTAGGGTGAAATAGATCCTACGCCATTCACATTTATGATAAAAATTCCAGGCTAATATTGTTGTTATACTAATTAGGACTTCAGTTACAACCCACCATAACTGGTACATGATTCACCACCCAAAAACATTATAATAGGTTATAATATGTTATTTAGGATTTTTTTATTATTTTATTTAATTTACACTCAAGTCTTATTTTCTGATCTGCATTTTTCTTATCTCATTCTTTCTTTTGTCCCTTTTTCAAATGAATTTGCAAGATGGATTAAATATAAATATTCTAGGTGAGCTCATTTTTCATTTTTCTTTCATGAAATAAGTATCTGATTCGTCGTCATTCGTTTTGGGAAGAACTTGTGATTCTTTTCCCTCTAAATTTTCAACCAGTAATTCTTTTTTCTTCCTACATATTTTCAATTGTCAAAAACATTTAGTTCCCTTTTATCTGCTCAATCAAGCATTAATCAGTCCCTTATTATTTTCTATTTATTTCCTGAAGTATTGCATCAAATTTGTCTCATCTTTTTTGGTTGCAACTTCATGGAAAATCACCTTTAGTTGAAGAAAAATAATTCTAATCGTTTCAGCAAAAATACCATAGGCATAAAGGATATTAGAACTTTACAAGATAATGAACACATAATAAATTCTAATCTACCAATTTTTCGGTTTACCTTTTGATACCGGTGGCGAGAAGATGAATAGAACGGCTGTTTCGATGAACGATGATGAACGAGAAGATGAGAGCGGCTTGTTTCGATGAGCGAGAAAATGAACGAGCCAATAAATTGAAAGCGTGACGCGATTTTGCAAAGGCAAGCGAATTTGAGTTTGGATGATTTTTTAGAAGGGAAATGAAAAAAATAAAAAAGAGGAACGAAGCTATTTGCGGAAGAAGATAAGAAGAACGAAAAAGTGGCGGCCAAACATTTTTCTCCCCGCCAAATAGAATATTTAAATAGTGTTTCATTTTTTATATTTAATTATAATTAGAAAGGTAAACTTGAAGAATAACAGCCTTCTGAATTAAATGATGTTATATGGAGCTGCAAAAGGCCATTTTTCTTGTAGTGTTTTTTTTTTTTGAAACTTTGCTATTTTGCTTTGCTGAATTGACATATTGTTTGTGTTTCTTGTTATGTTTGAACGCCTTTTTTTACTGTTGAAATCAAGTTGTTTATTGTTCATGTTATTTTTGTTATGTGTGATCCATCTATGTGTTATTCATATCTATCTATCTCATTTGTTGTGTCCATATGTTTATGTTTCTCTTCTTTATTTTTGATAATGAAAACGGGGGTGAAATAAACGCATATACATAGAAGGAGATTAAATTAATATGAAGTTATTTTATCATGACTAAAGATCGTATAGTTTTCATCATCAAAAAGGGAGAGAATATTAGAACCTCAATTCTAAGGTTTTAATGACAAAGACTATTATATATCTTAACAAGATTACTGCTATACACTATAAGAGATCGCCTTGCTCGGGAGTTATACATTTATAGAAATCAGCTGCGTGATTAGTGAATGACAAAGTGACATTCCAGGTGAAATATGTGTTATACGAAAGGTAATCGTTACCTCAAAGCCTCATATCCGAGAATAGTAAAACAGGGGATTCTTTAAGGCTAAGTGGCTTACTATCATCAGAATATGAAATCATTTTCTAGATATATAAAATTTCTGCCCACTAGAACGTAGGGTTTAAATTATGTGGTGTATTCTCGAGATCCCAGATAGGTTGGTAATGTTTGAACCCCCATTATATCATCTCAATGACAACAAATATACCATCGCATATATTATATCTCTTGTCAAGATTAAAGGTATATAATACAAGAGATTGTCATGCTTAAAGATATTGGGACTCGAAGAAAAACTGAGATTTATGGACCATACTATGATTAGTAAGGTTATATTGGTGTATTAAGAGTCTTAGATAATCATTATAAGGTCCCTTTGAGTATATATGCACACACAAATTCATATACACAAAATTGGCACCGAAAAACAATTAAAATATGGAAATGCCAGCCAGACGACCATGGAAACTCCACAGACATCTGTGAGATGGCTCGGGAATTTTACTCTTGAAGCCACATATGTCTGCAGTTTTCCAATAGGCATCTATCTTCTGGAAAATGCTATATTCTAAATGGTTTCTTCCATCTAGATTGAATAATTCCATCTCTTCTTCAAAGGTTGCAGCCATTAAATCAAATAGTGTTTATTTAATAGTAACAACTCCTCATCTACATCTCTTTTGATCCTATAAATACTCAACGATTGAGATATACAAATTAACTATTATTTTGTTATCTTATTACTCTCTATTTATATATTTATGCATATCTTTATTACATATTATCAATCCATCATAACCAAAATATCATTTTGGTTATACCACTTCCTACAACTCAAAGTATTCATATTCACATACCCAAAGAAGATCATATGAAGATTTGTACTATTAGTCAAGATCCCTTTTTTTTGAAACACAAGATTTTCAGAGAAAAAACTTTGTATTAGCTTATTCCTAAGGTCAAAGTGAGGGTTATTTGGTTAAAGAAAGTACACAAGGGGAGCTTTGGGACTGGATATAGGATGGGAGGTCTGAACCAATATAAACTATCTGGTGTCCTCACTTTTATTACTTACCTTCTTTATATTTGGTTATTATTCTCTGCTTAGTGTAATTAGTAATATACACTCTCACACTTATATAAAAGTTGCATTATAAAAAGACCCTATTGATTTTCATTTGGTATCAGAGCACGGTCTTTCAACCTACGGTAATACGTACTTGAATAATCATTAATATGGCATGCATTTTTCAAGAAGGTCAATCAACTTCTCATCCTCCACTATCTACTGGTTCTAACTATGCTTATTGGTCAATTCGTGTGAGAATTTTTAGGGAAACAAATGGGTTAAAAATATGGCTAGCAACTCAAAACAAATATGAAGCACCTAACACCAACATTAGCACTTGGACTGATGCACAAAAAGAAACGGCATCTAACAGTGCCAACGCTATGAATGTATTGTTTTTCTCGTTTGAAAAAAAAGGAGTTTTCATGTGTCATGCTTGGCACTGCTGCATATGATATGTGATGCACTTTACAAGTCACACATGAAGGCATAATTAAAGTCAAGCAAACTGAAATCTCAATTTTACAAAACTAATTTTTACCTTTCAAAACGAAAGCAAATGAATCAATTATTGATATAATATGCTAGATTTCAAACCATTCAACATGATCTCATGGCACTTGGAGTCAAATTCACCGATTTTGATTTAGTTACACGAACTTTAAACCCTTTTAAAAATGAATGGAAAAAAGTTTTAGCCATTGAAGAAGCTAATGATCTTTCTCAACTCAAAATTGAAGAGCAAATAGGAAATCTAATGTCGTATGAAGCTAACTAGCAGG
Organism: Allium cepa; assembly: GCA_030765085.1. Taxonomy (NCBI): domain Eukaryota; kingdom Viridiplantae; phylum Streptophyta; class Magnoliopsida; order Asparagales; family Amaryllidaceae; genus Allium; species Allium cepa. The sequence goes on from CM060932.1 coordinate 932,193,798, forward strand.
CTAGAAAGGATCAAAATCATGAAAAGAAAAATATTGCATTCCAAGCAAGTAACGAAGATTCGGACCTAGGAGAAGATAAGTGTAACGGCCCGCAAATCCGTACCCCTTGAGTCAACACTATTCTACAACAATCAACTCAAGTTGCACAGAAATACGAACCATTTGGGTTAAAGAAGAAGAGGAAGAAGAAGAGAATAGGAAACAACATCAGAATCTAACCATCGCAGCGGAATAAAATATAATAGATAATAAACAATCTTTACTCAACATCAAATATCTTTGTTTATATATACATTATCAGAGTACATTAATCACAGTTCAACATCAATATCATGCAAATGGATACACAGCTACTCAACACAGCGGAAAATAGATATAAAACAAGTACGGATATACGTATCGTCTTCCAACTCGTCTCCTGAGCTCCACGGTATCATATCCTGTATCGTATAATACTCGGTCTGACCCGAGCATTACAGTTAAATAATACCCGAGTCAGTCTGGAATACCAGCGTGAGAAAATCACACCCAATTGATTATTAAAGTTTCAAAAATCCTTTGAAAATAAAAGCATCTCGTAAGACCACGCCACAAATAAACATATCGGGTTTTTACCTTACGCTAGCTAAAACATTTTTATTAAAGTCCTCTGATATTATAATAGTGTCTATAGAAAGTAAAATAGAATCTAGCTGAAATGCTTGCGTCTCACGTTTCAGCAATAGTTGGGCACAATCAAAAGCGTACGGGAGCGTAGGGAAAATGGATTCCAACTAATGGCTAGGGACTGGGGTACCACCTGTCACAGTACCTGGTCTAGATCAGCGTACCGAGGAGCCACCATAACTCCCCTGCAACACAAGACCGGAACCATCCCTTACTGGACAGTCCCGAGCAAGATCACCTCGCGGTTGGGATCGGCAACCACCCACTAAGTCGAAATAAAAGGGACATCTAGACAGGGATGACCTCACCCTCCAGTGGGGGCTACCCACGAAGCCTTGCTGCATAACCTATGATTTTCAGCCATTCCTATTTGGTGAGGCTTGAGGCTAAACGTTACCTTTTTAGAATATATCCCTTAGAATGCCCATCGTCCACCTGACGATGTTTACGCAAGCATTCATCCATACAAGTCCGTCCCGGGTTCGAACGGAACTGAAGGCACTATTCCTACTACATCCATTTTGGAAATATCCTCAGGATTAGTAGCGACTAGCCCTTGCACTTCACTGCTCCAGCTTCGAATCCAAAATCGTTTTCACGAAACGTACAAACCGGATCGAAGTGGTTTTCGAGAAATAAATCTCGATCCCGGACTCTTCGAAACGATCAACGCATTGTCCAATATTGATAGTCGGTGATATAACTATCAATTAATATTCACAAACAACCATCAAACAATACCTCAAAATATCCGCAAGATATATTTCTATTTTCAATCCTTTGAAAACAGTTTCAAAACCATCTTTCTTGTCAGAATAAACTTTCCCAAATATTTCTATCTCCTTTGAAATCACCAAGCACAAAACTAGATTATTAAAATAATTTAAAATACTTCACTTTGAGATATATTTTAAAACATTTAAGGTAAAACTACTTCAATAATTTGTTAAAAATACATTCTATATGAATGTTTTAAAAATAAGGTTTCTTGATAAAATATAAAACTAGATTTTCACTTTTAAAACAAAATACTAAATTACTCTTTAAAATACTTACTACTATAATAGACTAAAAGAAATACTTACTTTAGAATTTGAATATTTAGAAATAATAAATTTGTCAAAACATACTTCTTTAAAAAATTTAAACTTTTAATTTAAAATTTTACTTAGAAACATACTTGGTTATTCAGAGAGAAATTTCCAATATCAATCACTTAAATCAATTTCCCAAATTGATTTCCAATTTACTCTATCTGAAATAAATTTCATTACTCACACGATTCATTTCAAAATTCATTAATTATAGACTTATTATTATTGTTATTATTTTCCATTTGATTTTAAATATCTTACCTGAAATATATAAATTCAGGTCTTTCCCAATTCTTCTTTATTCCTTTCAATAATTTAAATCTTAAATTTTAGATAAATGCTTTGTTCTCTTAAATAATAACACTACAGTTTAAAATTCATTAACTTCCTGTCATTCAAAATTTCCTTTCTATATTCTAGCTTTATTTATTAAAATTTTAAAGTCACTTTATTTTTATTTTATTTTATTTTTTCCATTCATTCTTAAACTTATTCAAATTTTCTATAATTATTTTCTTACAAATTTACTTCTTTTATTTTCCTTCTAAAATCCAATTTATATATATTTTTGATAGTTCACTATACACAATTATTTCAATCGAACCGCAGCGTTCAATATTTCAATAAAGTTCATCATAGAATATCAAATAGAGGGTATTAAATAATTTTAAATAAATGTTGAGGGATCCAGTTGGATCCCTCCAACCTGTTTTCCCTGCATCCAAAGATGTTAGCACAATAATATGCCAATTCCAGAATACAACATACTATAGCACATCAATCAATTTCAACCATTCAAACAATTATTGAAATTTAATAATTTAAATTTAAATTAACTGAGTGAGATTAACTCACCTTTGGCCTAAGATTGCCATTCATCTCAAAATCGTCTTGTTTCCACGATTTTTCACCTTGTACAAACCAATTTTCGATTTATTAATATTCGAAATATACATCAAACCCTTAATTACCATTCAATTTACTTTTGAACTAATTTTCCTTTATTAAATCTAATTAATTAGTTTGCAACAAATTTTTTTATATGATTATTAAAATTGTACCTTCAAAATTCTATTCCCATATATATATATATATATACATATATATACATATATATATATATACATATATATATATACATATATATGTATATATATATATACCCATTACTGTTTACAGATATATACAGAACCTTATTGTTTTAAACTCTACTTTTTTTTCTCTATTTAAACATTTCCTTTTTACAGTATACATATACACATATATTTGATATTTATTAATTTAAAAACGGAATCAATATTTCCTTACAGTAAATATTTTTCATAAAATAAACATCTGGTTCTTAAAACCCCTTTATTTTTTTTATTTTTTAATATAACTCCACAGTATTACTAAACCCTTTTCATTTCCAATTTCTTATAAAATAATTTATACATATGTATATGTAAAAAAAACTGTTTCCCTTGAAACCATATACCAAAATACCCTAACACACTTTGTTATTCTTCTGAGCAAGCAACCCAATATTTATTTTAAATAAAATAATACCTTATTGCGCCACCAGATCGCCAACCCAATCCCTCATACTTCTTCAAAACCGCGACAATACCAAAGCCGTGCACGACTTCCCCCTCCAGTCACTTCGCAACCCTAGCTTATGATTCCAAATCGCGCGTCAACGAATGGTCGAGCTTCCCCTTCGTGCGAATGAGACTCGCCGCAGTTCGACCTTATACAAGCCGCCGTGTCGAACTCGAGATGGAACCCGCGAGCTACTTGCTATCAAAAGGATACGCGCTATCGGATCTGGAAGAGGGGTTCGAACATCGCTTTTCTTTTTGATGCGTTTTCAATTTGAAAGCTCGCCTCCCCTTTTTCGAACGAGAAGAAGGGAAATAACCCGGTCGCGATTTCCTTTCTGATGTCGCCCATTTTTATATGTATATTTTTTTTTCTCTGAGACTTTGTTGTTTTCGGCCATTGTTTTCTTTTTCTTTTTTAACATGAAGAAGGGGCTTCGTTGAAAAGAAACGAGGGTCAGATTCCTGTTAGAAGGACAAAGGCGTATACGAGAAGATAAGGGAAATAATAGAAGACTTGACTATTTTGATTAAATTAAATTAGATTTTCTATTCATTTACGGGTTGTACGACCAAATAGTAACTCCAAACACCGCGAAAATTGAAATTCGGTAATAATATGATATTACAGATCCAATGGAACTGTTTACGTCGAATACCGAGACTGCGCTTCGGAAGGCTATTTTTAAATTCAATTTAAACGATGAAATTTTAAAACTGAATAAATCACTATTAAATTTAATTTTAAAACTTCTATTATCTTCGATACTATCAATATAAATTTTATAAGTCTTCTAGTTATTTTTAATCGGTTTAAAATTCTAGATTCAATAATTTTCCCAACTTCAAATTATTTAATTCAATAATTAGATTGTCAAATAAATTGTGATATTCGTAATTCAAGTTAAAATTGCTCTATTGAATACTTAAAATCAATTAAATATTCCGATTTTAAATGCTCGAAAATTCCGGGTCGTCACATTCCTCCCCCCTAAAAAGAATTTCGTCCCCGAAATTACTAGTTAGGAAGAATGGTCCCAAAACCCGTTTCCTCTTCCCAAAACCGAACAGTTTCCAACAATTCCACATCTTACCAACTATCTTTTTATAAAAGACTCATTATTATTCTTATTAACTTCCCAAACCCTCTCAATAATTTCAAACAATACTATTTGATTAACCATTCAAGTTTCAATTTAAAATCAGATTTTGAATTATCAACATTTTTCTAACTCTCTAAATTTTTGAAAAATTTTGCCAGCGTCTCCTTTGCGTGGCTAGCTCGGTACAACTACAAAATGGCTCTACGGACTCCCAAATCCAAAAATAAAACAAAACGCCAAGTGGCTCAATCCAAACTCCCAATCAAATTCACACCAAATTTAAATACATACCTCTTTGGTCGGGCAATTCAATTTTTATCATCTGAAATCAAAACCAATTTTCTTTCCTTTTATAATACGTGCATACCTGCTTGACAATAATATCTAATCACAATATTCAAAAACATTTATTCGTTCAAATATTGACTTAGATTATATTAGTAGTAGTATCAATTTTCATTTAAGAATTCACCATTCCCTCTTAAGTTTAGTATAAGCATTTTATATGCTTATCATATTCATTTTTCGTCTTACCACTTCAGTTTATATCTGTTTCTACTCTAATTGATTCTTTCATTACCATATGAATTCAATTTATCTTTAACTCTGAATATTTAAATTTTATTTATCATTTAAAACTAATTTATGTCATTATTTTAAATTGGTTTCCTTTACTAATTTATCTCAATTTCTATTTTGAAATCGTTTTGTCGTTAACAAAATTTTCCAAAAATTTTCAAAAATTTTCTAACTCCCAAAATTTCTGAAAATTTTTGGCAGAGTCCCCTTTGTACGGGGGAGCTTTTGCAATTTGACAAAAGATATAAATATATATACATCGACCTACCCGGTCGAAAAACCAAAAAAACAGTTCATATTTCCTATTTTTATTGCGTAGTCATACCTTATTTAGCATTTTTAAGCAAATAGCTTATTTATTTTGCCGTTAGCGCAACCAAATCCAGCCACACGGCTCCCAGGTACCTGTACTTACTTAATTTAAATATATAAGTGCCAAATATATGAAGTTTATTAACATTTCACTCTATTTAAACAACTACAACACATGAATATTTAAAAGCAATGTAACTAGACAATGTTTATAAGCAACTTATATGGTTTTTAACACTTATGCACTTGTTTCAAGCAATCCACATGCTATTTTATTTAATTTTAATGGTTTACAATACCATTTCTTACCTTCAATTTATTTTAACTCCAAACAAGCTCATATTCAATTCAATTGATTTCAGAATCAATTCTATTTCACTTTTATCAATTCATAGCATCTTAATTACTTCCATTTACATCAAATGACAATTTATTCTATGCAATTTGACAAGATCTATGTGAATAAATAAGTACTTATGTTTTATAACCAATTTAAATGGATTTCAACTCAATTTATACTTAACTCTATTCCATTTTTTTTAAATTTATTCACAATCCATATATTCTCATTTTCATAGCATTTCAGATTTGAATCCATTCACTTTCATTTCATTTATTAACCAAACCAATTTATTCAAATCCATTAACAACTTAGGTTCATTTTCATTACCAATTAAATTCCTTTTATTTTTAATTCATTCACATCCATTTATTTAGCTTGGCACATTCTAATTAACTTTTATTCTCAACCCAATCATTAACGTTTCATTTAAAACTATTCGATTAAACTTAAAAACATTCAATTGTTAATATTGTCTCCAAGTTATTTCAATTCTTTAACATTTTAAATGGTTTACAATTATTTATTTAAGAATTTTCATTCCATTAAATATTATCGGCAACTCACCGAATTTTATTTCAATTAAAATCCATTTTTTACTTGGTTTAAATCCAATCCACTATTATTAAACTTAATTTTAAGTTGAATTCAATTCAACTCCTTTCCATCTTTTAGCTTAAGTTTATTCACTCCAATTTCATTTTTATTCGATACATTTTCAATTATATTTAATTTGTTAACACTTCAAGTCAACTTTCAATTGATAACTCAAATTCTGAATCCACTATCCACTTCCAATTTACCATTCACCTTTATGGACTCACAATTCAATTTCATTCTCAAATTATTTAATTAATTGCAAGACCACTTTCAATTATATTTTACCCACTAATGATTTCAAATCGAATTTGATTTATACTGGAGTTTTTATCTTCAAACTTCATTATTATCTCACAATTTAGCTTCTACTTAACTGCATTACTTAACATATTTCATTATCTAATTTATTAACAAATTAGTTCTTCCTTATTTAAAGTTCAATACTTAATTTTTAATCCCAAATACCACTTCATTTTATTTTCTTAGTTCAAGTTTATTATATAATTCAAGTTTTTATCTTCATTTTACTTTTTTTAATTCATCAAACAATATTTATTTTGGATTTTGTATTCCATTTTCAATTTTATAAGTCACAACTTATTATTTACACAATTCCATTCATTATAGGCTTGAATAGGTTCATTTTTTTATTTTATTTTTAACTCAATCCTTCTATTTATTTATAGCCCAAGCATATTTTATTTCTATGGATTTTTAATTCTCTTATAAGTTATTCTGATTTATTTCTTTCAATCCAATTCTCATCCAACTTTTTTTCCATTTATTCAGGTAAGAATCTAATTTCATTCAATAATTCAATTGAATTCTTATTCCAATTCAATTTTATTTTAACTTAGATTTATTTAACACAATTAAATTTCAACTTAATTCAGATACAACTGGATATTATTTTCTGCCTATTCAATTAATTTCGATCCAGTTAAATTTTATTCTCCAATCCAAGTTAACTTCATTTTTAGCCTTTCCCTTTAAATTTAAATTTCCGACATTCAAAGCTTATATTTCCTTCCTGAAAAAAAATCATCTCAATTTATAAACTTACAACTATCTCATCAGGATTTTTAAAGACCCGACTTTGGTTTCAAATTGTTTTGAAATCTCCAACATCTCAAATCACAATTCTCAAAAGTTAAACTCATCCTGGTTTTATTCCCAACAAATTTCTTTTGAAAATTTCGAAAACAACTAGCTTTTCGGGAACAAACCAATTTAGCAGCAATCCTTCACTTAGAAATTCGAAAATGAATACTGATAATGCGGCCGTCATCATCAGAATTATTTTCCAATAATCCAAGTGATTTTAATGCTATATCACTTTCAAAATCCATTTAAAACAGATTTCCTTTAAGAAATACCTTCCAAATCTCCGGGATTTAAATTTCCAAAGCCTGCTTAAATAAATTCTAACTATAATTCATTTGTACACTTTATGCTTATACAAATTCTCATTTGATTGTATTTCAATTTATAAATTACATTTATAATCCAATTTATAATTTTTATTTTATAATGAATTTATTCCCTTAAATTTTAGTCATATTTCAATTTCTAGTTAAATTTTCACTTAACAATGATAATACTTTAATATTATCATTTCTAGCATCCAAGCAACCATATATTAGCTAAATAGTTTACAAAAACTTTCTTTGTATAAAAATATATTTTTCGGTAAAATTATTTCATTCACCCACTTTTAAAACAATACTGTGTCGATTGTTCTATTCAAGTATTTAGAAACCCCTTCGATACAGTTGCGCAGACTGTGTCGATGAAGGTTCATATGCCACTCAATAAATCAATCAACGCAATATTAAAACAATTTATATTCACTAACAAATACGCGCTCATATATATTAATCCGCTCAAACTCATTATAGAGTACGACGGACTCTATTTCAATGAGTAATTCCCACTAGAGCCAAGGTTATCACCAACCTAAGCTCTGATACCAAGTGTAACGGTCCGCAAATCCGTACCCCTTGAGTCAACACTATTCTACAACAATCAACTCAAGTTGCACAGAAATACGAACCATTTGGGTTCAAGAAGAAGAGGTAGAAGAAGAGAATAGGAAACAATATCAGAATCTAACCATTGCAGCGGAATAAAATATAATAGATAATAAACAATCTTTACTCAACATCAGATATCTTTGTTTATATATACATCATCAGAGTACATTAATCACAGTTCAACATCAATATCATACAAATGGATACACAGCTACTCAACACAACGGAAAATAGATATAAAACAAGTACGGATATATGTGTCGTCTTCCAGCTCGTCTCCTGAGCTCCACAATATCATATCCTGTATCCTATAATACTCGGTCTCACTCGAGCATTACAGTTAAATAATACCCGAGTTAGTCTGGAATACCAGCATGAGAAAATCACACCCAATTGATTATTAAAGTTTCAAAAATCCTTTGAAAATAAAAGCATCTCGTAAGACCACGCCACAAATAAACATGTCAGGTTTTTACCTTACGATAGCTAAAACATTTTTATTAAAGTCCTATGATATTATAATAGTGTCTACAGAAAGTAAAATAGAATCTAGCTGAAATTCTTGCATCTCACTTTTCAGCAATAGTTGGGCAAAATCAAAACCGTATGGGAGCGTAGGGAATATGGACTCCAACTAATGGTTAGGCACTGGGGTACCACCTGTCACAGTACCTGGTATAGATCAGCGTACCGAGGAGCCACCCTAACTCCCCTGCAACACAAGACCGGAACCATCCCTTACTGGACAGTCCCGAGCAAGATCACCCTGCAGTTGGGATCGGCAACTGCCCACTAAGCCGAAATAAAAGGGACATCTAGACAGGGATGACCTCACCCTCCAGTGGGGGCTACCCACGAAGCCTTGCTGCATAACCCCTGATTTTCAACCATTCCCATTTGGTGAGGCTAGAGGCTAAGCGTTACCTTTTTAGAATATATCCCTTAGAATGCCCATCATCCACCTGACGATGTTTTCGCAAGCATTCATCCATACAAGTCCGTCCCGGGTTCGAACGGAACCGAAGGCACTATTCCTACTACATCCATTTTGGAAATATCCTCAGGATTTGTAGCGACTAGCCCTTGCACTTCACTGCTCCAGCTTCGAATCCAAAATCGTTTTCGCGAAACGTACAAACCGGATCGAAGTGGTTTTCGAGAAATAAATCTCGATCCCGGACTCTACGAAACGATCAACGCATTGTCCAATATTGATAGTCGGTGATTTAACTATCGATTAATATTCACAAACAACCATCAAACAATAAATAATTTCACCAAATTATTTATTTACCTCAAAATATCCGCAAGATATATTTCTATTTTCAATCCTTTGAAAACAGTTTCAAAACCATCTTTCTTGTCAGAATAAACTTTCCTAAATATTTTCTATCTCTTTTGAAATCACCAAGCACAAAACTAGATTATTAAAATAATTTAAAATACTTCACTTTGAGATATATTTTAAAACATTTAAGGTAAAACACTTCAATAATTTGTTAAAAATACATTCTATATGAATGTTTTGAAAATAAGGTTTCTTGATAAAATATAAAACTAGATTTTCACTTTTAAAACAAAATACTAAATTACTGTTTAAAATACTTACTGCTATAATAGACTAAAAGAAATACTTGCTTTAGAATTTAAATATTTAGAAATAACAAATTTGTCAAAACATACTTCTTTAAACAATTTTAAACTTTTAATTTAAAAATTTACTTTGAAACGTATTTGGTTATTCAGAGAGAAATTTCCAATCTCAATCACTTAAATCAATTTCCCAAATTGATTTCCAATTTACTCTATCTGAAATAAATTTCATTACTTACACGATTCATTTCAAAATTCATTAATTATAGACTTATTATTATTGTTATTATTTTCCATTTGATTTTAAATCGCTTACCTGAAATATATAAGTTCAGGTCTTTCCCAAGACTTCTTTATTCCTTTCAATAATTTAAATCTTAAATTTTAGATAAATGCTTTGTTCTCTTAAATAATAACACTACATTTTAAAATTCATTAACTTCCTGTCATTCAAAATTTCCTTTCTATACTCTAGCTTTATTTATTAAAATTTTAAAGTCACTTTATTTTTGTTTTATTTTTTTCCATTCATTCTTAAATTTATTCAATTTTTCTATAATTATTTTCTTACAAATTTACTTCTTTTATTTTCCTTCTAAAATCCAATTTATATATATATTTGATAGTTCATTATACACAATTATATTCAATCGAACCATAGCATTCAATATTTCAATAAAGTTCATCGTAGAATATCAAATAATCACAACAGAGGATATTAAATAATTTTAAATAAATGTTGAGGGATCAAGTTGGATCCCTCCAACCTGTTTTCCCTGCATCCAAAGATGTTAGCACAATAATATGCCAATTCAAGAATACAACATACTATAGCACATCAATCAATTTCAACCATTCAAACAATTATTTAAATTTAAATTTAAATTAACTGAGTGAGATTAACTCACCTTTGGCCTAAGATTGCCATTCACCTCAACCTCGTCTTGTTTCCACGATTTTTCACCTTGTACAAACCAATTTTCTATTTATTAATATTCGAAATATACATCAAACCCTTAATTACCATTCAATTTACTTTTGAACTAATTTTCCTTTATTAAATCTAATTAATTAGTTTGCAACACATTTTTTTATATGATTATTAAAATTGTAGCTTCAAAATTCTATTCCCATATATATATACCCATTACTGTTTAGAGATATATACAGAACCTTATTGTTTTAAACTTTTTTTTTCTCTATTTAAACATTTCCTTTTTACAGTATACATATACACTTATATATATTTATTAATTTAAAAACAGAATCAATATTTCCTTACGGTAAATATTTTTCATAAAATAAACATCTGGTTCTTAAAACCCCTTTATTTTTTTTTATTTTTTAATATAACTCCACAGTATTACTAAACCCTTTTCATTTCCAATTTCTTATAAAATAATTTATAAATATGTACATGTAAAAAAAAATGTTTCCCTTGAAACCATATACCAAAATACCCTAATACAATTTGTTATTCTTCTGAGCAAGCAACCCAATATTTATTTTAAATAAAATAATACCTTATTGCACCACCAGATCGCCAGCCTAATCCCTCATCCTTCTTCCAAACCGCGACAATACCAAAGTCGTGCACGACTTCCCCCTCCAGTCACTTCGCAACCCTAGCTTATGATTCCAAATCGCGCGTCAATGAATGGTCGAGCTTCCCCTTCGTGCAAATGAGACTCGCCGCAGGTCGACCTTATACAAGCCGTCGTTCGACCTTATACAAGCCGCCGTGTCGAACTCGAGATGGAACCCGCGAGCTACTTGCTATCAAAAGGATACGCGCTATCGGATCTGGAAGAGGGGTTCGAACATCCCTTTTCTTTTTGATGCGAGTTCGATTTGAAAGCTCGCCCCCCCTTTTTCAAACGAGAAGAAGGGAAATAACCCGGTCGCGATTTCCTTTCTGATGTCGCCCATTTTTATATGTATAGTTTTTTTCTCTGAGACTTTGTTGTTTTCGGCCATTGTTTTCTTTTTTTCTTTTTTTTAACAAGAAGAAGGGGCTTCGTTGAAAAGAAACGAGGGTTAGATTCCTGTTAGAAGGACAAAGGTTTATACGAGAAGATAAGGGAAAACGTTTGTGTATAATAGGAGACTTGACTATTTTGATTAAATTAAATTAGATTTTCTATGCATTTACGGGTTGTACGACCAAACGGTAACTCCGAACACCGAGAAAATTGAAATCCGAAAATAATATGATATTACAGATCCAATGGAACTGTTTACGTCGAATTCCGAGACTGCGCCTCGGAAGGCTATTTTTAAATTCAATTTAAATGATGAAATTTTAAAATTGAATAAATCACTATTAAATTTAATTTTAAAACTTCTATTATCTTCAATACTATCAATATAAATTTTATAAGTCTTCTAATTATTTTTAATCGGTTTAAAATTCTAGATTCAATAATTTTTCCAACTTCAAATTATTTAATTCAATAATTAGATTATCAAATAAATCGTGATATTCGTAATTCAAGTTAAAATTGCTCTATTGAATACTTAAAATCAACTAAATATTCCGATTTTAAATGCTCGAAAATTCCGGGCCATCACAATGAGATTGTTTTTATTAACAAGAACTACAGCTAATTCAAGAAGTTTAAGAAGATGACCAAATTTCAAAATAGTGGCAAACCAAACTCCTTGAATCAACCTCAATTAAATGCTATGGGTGTGAAAAATTAATCCACATGAAGAAGGATTGTCCATAGCTCAATAAGGATAAAAAGAAAAGCTAGTTTGAAATATTCAAGAAAAAGAAAAGAGCTTTTCAAGCAACATTGGAAGATTCAGATTTATTTCTTCTTCTGACAGTGATAGTGAAACGACTTGGAACAAGCAAATGCGTGTTTTATGGCTAACGCTGATGAGGTACACCCTGAATATACTTATGATGAAATAATGTAAATTACCATTTAATTAGATAATAACTTGGAGAATCAAAAAATTAAATAAGGAATATATATAGGAAAGTCAACTAGAGCAGAATTAGTAATTGAATTATTAAAAGATGAAGTAACAATCTTAGAAAGAAGAGTTAGAAATTACTCAAAAAAATGTGCAACATTATTATCTCAAATGACATCTTATTACGATTTAGAAAATTATAAGTTAGAAAAAGTTAACCTTTAAGAAGAAAAACTATAATTACAAGCAAGTTTAGATTCTTGAAATATTGAAATTTATGATCATAAAAGTAAGTCAGATAAAATAACAAATAGTGGGGAAAAAATTCAATAAAAGAAAACAAAATTTAGAAAATTTGATTAAAATATTTAAACCATCTAGAAATTGAAATGGATTGGGTTTTAAATGCAAAAAAAAAAGTTAAAGAATTGTAGCACATTATACACCAAATTCAAAAGGCCAAAATTATAAACTAGGATTAAGAATTCATATACAAATACAACTAAAATATGGATTCCTAAAACAATAATGAACTAATTAGACAAAAGTATATTGATGAATATTTAAAGAAAGTTGTATATAATAATAATTGCATTTCTAAAGGAACCAACTCCTTCTGGATATGGCAACCTCCTTTCACTAACACGTAGGACCCTAAACAAAGAATGTGGGTACCAATTAAAAATTTCTTCTTTTGTAGGTACCCAAGATTAAAATTCAAAGTAAAGAGAAGTGGAATATCAATAGTGCTTGCTCCAAACACATTATTGGAAATACTTATTTGTTAACAAATATAGCATATATCAATAGTGGCACTGTGACATTCAGAGTTAATTCAAAAGGATATGTCATCAGCATCGGAGAAGTCATCAATATCGGTATTTCTAATTCTTTTATAATTACTAATGTTTTATTGGTAGAAAATTTGAAACATAACTTATTAAGTATAAGTCGATTTGTGATAAAGGATTTAAAATTGATTTCAAGTAAACAAATTCAATATTTTGACCAAAATAAAAATCTAATTTTCAAGGATTCGGAAATCAAAACATATATGTTTTATACATGAATGTTGAAAACAACACTAATTTTTGCTTAACTGCAAGCCACGATGATACATGGTTATGGTATAAACGCTTTGTCATATAAATTTTAAGAATATCAACAAACTTGCTAAAAATGAATTAGTTAGAGGACTACTAATAATCAACTACAATGTTAAAAACCTATGTGACACTTGTCAATTTGGTAAATTAAAGAAAAGTTTTTTTAACTCTAAGAAGGAAATTTCCACAAGGCAAACTCTTAAACTATTCCATCAAAATTTATTCGGACCAACTCTAGTACACCCAATAAATCATAACAAATATGTTTTTGTGATTGTTGATGATTTTTCAAGATATGCTTGGACATTATTTTTAAAACATAAAACTGACACTTTTGAATGTTCCAAATTTTTGCTAAATGAATTTAAAATTTGACGAATTTAAAAATTAAAAGTATACAAAGCGATCATGGAGGTGAATTTGAAAATGAACTATTTACAAATTTTTGCAACAAAAAGGGAATTAGTCATAATTTTTCATTTTTATGTACACCACAAGGAAATGGTGTAATGGAAAGAAAAAAATCGAACTTTTCAAGAATGTGCATGAACTTTACTAAATAGCATTAAACTACCAAATTTTTTTTTGGTCGAAGCTGTTGTTACTGCATGTTATGTACTGAATTGTGTAATAGTTAGACCAATGACTAAGAACACATGCTATGAAATATTTTTCAAAAATAAACCTAAAGTATCGTATTTCGAGTACATAGATCAAAATGTTTTATTTTAAAAACAAAAGACTATTTAGGAAAATCCGATTCTAAAGCCGATGAAGGAATTTTTATTCGCTATTCAGATCGAAGGAAAGCATATATAATTTTTAATAAAGAACAACATTGTAGAAGAAAGTTTTCATGTTACGTTTGATGAAATTTTTTAAAGTAATAAAAATGATGATGATGAAGAAGTTACAAATAATAATGAAACTAGTATACTTATACATGAAAATAATGATAATAATAGGATCAACAACAATAATATAATGTGATAACATCACCACCTAGGATATTAAAAGACCATCCAATTGATAATATTATCGATGATTTAAATACAAAAGTATCAACCAGAAAACGGTTAAATAAAATGAGTCATGTTGCATTTATATCAAATTTTGAACCTAAAAATTATAAAGAAGTATAAAAGATGATTTTTGGCTTATTGCAATGCAAGAAGAACTTAATAAATTTGAAAGAAATGAGGTATGGGAACTTGTACTGAGACCAAACAATCAATTTGTAATTGGAACAAAATTGGTTTTTAAAAATAAAGCAGGTAAAATGGAAACATTTTTCGAATTAAAGCAGGATTAGTAGTGCAAGGATATAATTAAGAAGAAAGAATTGATTATGAAGAGAAATTTCCTCCGCTAGCACGTCTTGAAGAAATAAAACATTACTTTTGCATGTCATCATAATTTCAAACCTTTTCAAATGGACGTCAAAAGTGCTTTTTTAATCGGATTTATAAAAAAAAGGTTTATGTTGAACAATCTCTGCTATTTATTCATGAGAAATATCTCGATCATGTATTTAAACTTAAAAAGGCTCTATATGGACTAAAACATGCACCTAGTGCTTGGTATGATAGATTAAAAACTCATTTACAAATTTCTTATTTTCAAATTGGTTAAATTGATTCTATTTTATTTATAAAACAAGAAAATAAATGTATATTAGTTGCACAAATATATGTTGACGACATTATATTTTTGAATCAACTAATGAAAAATCATGTAATGAATTTTTTGACATTATGAAAAATGAATTTGAAATGTCGCATATGGGTGACTTAAACTACTTTTTGGGTTTGCAAATAAGACATCTAGAAAATGGAATTTTTATAAATCAAGAAAAATGCCATCGAGATTTCCTAAAATGCTTTGGAATGGAAAATACTTCAAGTAAACTGACTCTGATACTAATCTACTGTAAATAAAGATGAAATGGAAAAGATTATGCTCAAAAGTTATACCAAAGTATGATAGGATCCATATCATACTTAACGGTCAGTAGACCGAACATTATGATGTGCATATGTTTATATACATGATTTCAACCGAAGCCGAAGAAATCACATCATCGAACGGTTAAACGAATTTTAAGGTACTTAATCAACGCTAATGATTATGGACTTTTCTACCCGAAAGGCAGTTCGTTCGAACTCGTTTTATTTAGTGATGCTAATTTCGGTGGTTGCAAAACGGACAGAAAAAGCACAAATGGTACATGTCATTTTATTGGTCAAACTTTAGTTTCATGATTTAGTAAAAACAAAATTGTGTTTCTCTCTTGATATGCGAAGCCGAATACTTCTCAACAGGTTAAACATGTGCTCAAGTAATTTATATTCAACAAACACTTTAAGATTTCGGTAAATTGATTTCTAAGTCTTCATTTTTTATGATAATACCAGTTCCATAAACCTTTTCGAAAATCCTATTAATCATTCTCGAAAAAACACATTTATATTTGTCACCATTTCTTAAGAAATAATGCTTAAAAACGATTTATATCACTTGAATTTGTGAATACCAAAAATCAATTGTGGATATTTTCACCAAACCACTAGGGGAACCAACTTTTATAAAACAAAGACAACACTAGGAATTTGTTCTTACAATGAATTAGTAACTAAGGTATATAACTTGGATAAAATGCACAAAATAATTTTGTAAAAATATTTACAAATTTCTTTTATCCATGCATAGACTAACTTCTTTTTTAATTTCTATAGTTAAAATTTTACTATCCTAAAAATAAACTTCCAAAAAAAGTTAACAAATATTATTTAAAGGAATTCTCATATAAACCGCTTTATTCCAAAGTCGTTTGACCATAATTCTACTTATTCCACAATTGAATTTAGTTCTCCGTCCTCAAATAATGTTTCTACCTCTCCAAAGACAGCAACTCCACCCTCGAAAAGATCAACCTTTCTAAATATTATAAACTCTCCAGCATTATTTGGCTTTCCATGGACTTTCAACTCAAGAGAATGAAGAGTACCATGATGAAACATAATGTCCAGCCATATATCAATAAGATCCATCCGCCTATTGGAAATATTATGAAAACTACAGCGGACTATCTTACCTATCAAACTGGTATAACTAAGCCTTCTTCATTTGCTTTCATTTTCTTTTGAAATTTTGATATTTTCCATTGTTGTATCGACGTATTGTTTGTGTTTCTTGTTATGTTTGAACTCCTATTTGTTTATTTTTGAATCAGGTTGGTTTATTGTCCAATTATGTTATTTGTGTTTATATGTGATCTGTCTATGTGTTATTCATATCTATCTATATAATATGCTATGTCTATATGTTTATTTTCTCTTCTTTTATTTTTTATAATGATAAAGAGGGAGAAATATATGCATATACACAGGGGAGATTAAATTAAGCGGGAGTTATTTTATCATGACTAATGATTGTATATTAATCATCACCAAAAAGGGGGAGAATGTAAGAAACTCCATTCTTTGGTTTCAATGACAACAACTATACGATCACATATATTATATATCTTATCAAGATTACATGCATAAACTACAAGGGATCGTCATGCTCAAAGATATCAAGAATCTTAGTCAAATGGAGATTTATAGATCATACTATGATTTGTAAGGTTATACTACTGTATTAAGAGTCTTAGACAAACATTGTAAGATCCCCTTGAGTATATGCACACCCGAATTCATATACACAAAATTGGCACTGAAAAATATTTATAATTTAGAAATGCCAGCCACAAACGTCCATGGAAAATCCATAGACGATTGTGAGAAGGCTCGGGAATTTTATTCCTGAAGCCATGGATGTTTGTGGTTTTTCCACATACGTCTGTCGTTTAGCAACTGCTATATTCTGAATGGTTTCTTCTTTTCAAATTGAATAATCTTATCTCTTCTTTAAAGGTTGCAACCATTAAATCGGATACAGTTTATCTAACAGTAACAACTCCTCGTCTCATCGTCTGCATCTCTTTAATCTTATAAATAGTTCAAAGATTGAGATTTACAAACTAACTATTCTCTTGATTTCTTATTAATCTCTATTTACATTTTTGTGCTTCTCATACTTACATATTCTCAATCTATCATAACCAAAATATCATTTTGGTTAAACCACTTCCTACAAATCAAAGTATTCACATTCACATACTCAAAGGAGATTATAGGAAGAATTGTACTAGTAGTCAAAACCTATATTATTTGGAACACAAGATTGTCAGATAAATACTATTGCATTGGCCTATTACTCCGGGGGATGTGAGAGTTATTTAGTTAAAAGAAATACCGAAGGAGAGATTCGCGACAGGACGTAGGACGGGAGGTTCGAACCAGCATAAAATATCCGGTGTGCTCACTTATATTTTTTACCTTATTTATATTCAGTTATTATTCTCTGCTTAGTGTAATTAGTAATATACACTCTCATATTTATATATAAGTTGCATTATATAAAGATCCTATGGATTTTCAAAGGCTAGAAGTGCTGCAGTAGCTCGACGATGGCGTTTGTAAGTGCATAAATGCTGCTGGAAAAAGAGTATTTTAGAAAAAGCATGAAAGTTTTGTCCAGTTTTCTCCACCCAAATTGGTGACTCAAGATTTAAAATTTTACAACATGTGCTATATTTAGGGTACTTAAAAACCATGCAAAGAAGCTCCTTAGTATACCTTCCAAAATCATGCTAAACATTATCAAATACAAGGCATTTTAGAGTGCATGTATAGCGACCTTTTCACTCCTAGCTTTTACAACTTCGTTCAACCCGTTTTAAGATGATTTAAACTCCAATATTTTTATAGTAAGTAGTACACATATAGTAATTAATAAAACAGCTAAAAACTCCCTAAGGACATCTTTCAAAATAATAGTGAAGATTGCAAAACACATTACATTTTCAAAGGAATCAAATATTGACCTTTATCACTATAAATTTTTCCACTTTGTTCAACAAGTTCTATAAGTTTTCAAGGTACTTTCTTGATGTCCCATACACTATTATAAGTTTATAGCATTACCAAAACATATACTTTCACAATATATACATATACAACCTTTTTAAGCAAGTTTAACACAAGAGTTTTTGAAGTGCACTTATGATGACTCCTTTGCAAAAACATTAACACACACTTCCGCTTCACACACAACCCATTCAATTATGTAAACACAAAGTATAGGTAACGATATATGTTCTAGAGGGTAAAATAAGTGACAATGTTACATATAAAATTATCACTTGCTTTCCAAAGCAGGGGATCCAAAAGTAATAACTTGCATTGTTCTTTACTTTACTTTATATGTTCACAACATACGCACACAATATACACTATCAAATGATGAGATAATAGACCCTAAAACTAAGCTAGCCCAAGCCACCAAGAACACATGACTCCCTACCTCAACCAAGCATGGCAGAGCTTTCACCTTTGGCCCATTTTAGTGCTCGGCCTCCTTCTAGCTCCATCTTTTGCTCATGGCCAATGTTTGAGGGGGTTTTTTTTGCTCCTTTTATTCATTCTTTGTGTTAGTTTTCCTTGTTTTCATGTTGTGTTAGGCCTTCGCCAAAGTTTGGGCTTGGTTTACATTGATTTGAGAAAGGTAAAGAGAAGAGAAGAAGAGGATGAAGAAGGCTAACATTTTTGGTTTCTAACTTGTAGCCCAATTTTGTGAGCTTATAAAGGGTTAAATAAAAGATTTCAAGACGTCAAAACAACCTCAAATTCCTTCTTGTCTTGCCACACAAATTCCTCCCACTAACTTTCCTACTTTACATCTCATTTCTTAAAACAAATATCTCTTTACTATTCACCAAAATGTCTTCCCCTTTAATCACCTTATTAATCTCTCAGTATTCATAATTAGTTATCCAAAATAAAAACATATTTTTAGTTGCTAATTAATTGCACATTAATTAGTTTGACATGTCCAAAAATTTCTAACAACTTGTATCGAGTAAAAAGCCATCTATCGATAAAATGGTTTTCGATGACATTATCGATATTTCTTTGAAATGTTTATTTTTGTAAACCTTTTAAAAACAAGTTTATCATCATTAGTTATTAATGAAAGGGGGTCAACATGATTATAGAATCCATTTTAATACATTTAACCAAGATTCAAATATTTAAATAATTTAGCTGTTTAAATACGAAGTGTTCGAAATTTTGGATCCTTGCATAACCTTATAATCCTTATCCTAATCCCATCTTCATCTTGAGGAAAGTTTAATAAATAAAGAGTGGTTAATAAATTGTTCCTATGACTTTCAACGGACTAAGTGTAATTCACATACCTTGAGGAAACCTCAACAAATATATGCATGAATCTCACCTCGTCTATTATATATATTAATAGCACTATACATAAATTCTTAACTTAAGGAAAGATCAATAATTAAGGAATATGCAAATAATCTATTAATATTACTTCAATAGTCACTATTCGATCTTAGTATATTAACCAACAAGAACTATCGAGTAAGAATTTCCATAGTTATCTACTAATTATTAGTACATAAAACCTGGTGACTCTAGCAGTCATGAGTAATACATTGTCCAAAATTTGAAGAGCGTTACGTACTTTAGTCTCAACGGATGTATCAATATCTAATTTTGATACATCTTGACTAGAAATATTTAAAACAAAATGTATATTTTTATTATGATAAATTGCTTATGATTACAATACATTATAGCTACTATCACAATACAAACCATTTATGGATCTTATATTAAATATACTTAAATTAAATAAATAGTTAATATGACATATTATAACAAGTATATAATATAAAAAAAACCTTTTTATTTCGATTGAGTTTTACTTACAAAGTTTATAATTACAATAAATTATAGAATTTCTCTTAGGAGGTACCCTTAACTCTATCATAATGTGCATGCTCTGTTAATTACATCACATAACACTTTTATACAAAAAGTAGTGGGCTATTATGGTAACTATATAAGGGAGATTATGCTTTAGATTTCCTTAATATATACTATTGGAGAACAATTAATAATGCAATTTTTTTCTAAACTACAATCCCACTTTAGAAGGGTTAAGAAAAATTGTTTTTCTACACAGGATGTTAAAGCCTATGAACCAAATGGTTATAATGCCCAATTTTATAAGTTACAATTGAACATCCTTTGTATTAAACTACTCAAGGATGTGCAAATTATTTTTAACAATGATAAACTATTATAACTTTTTCACATTAGTACCAAAGACTTACTCACCTAAAAAAATTGAGAGTTACAAGCCAATAACACGTTGCAATTTTTATATAAAAATACTAGGTAACAATTAAAATTACTACTTACTCATTTTGTTCAAATCAATATGCCTTCATCCCCAATAGAAATATTAGGGATTGTATCATTCTTCCTCATGAGCAAATTAGAGGTATTAATCAATTGGTACCGAATAAATTATATATAGAAATTGAGTAGAAGGAAACATATGATAAGATTAATAGGAGTTTTATGCTGCATATATAAAAATAATAGATTTTCCAATAAAATGGGTAAAAATCATTAAATAAATGATTTTGACTCTTATGTTTTCTGTCTTGTATCAATCCTCCATAGTATTTTTTTAGCGATATGAAGTGGATAAGGCAAGGTGACCCACTTTTACCTTACCTTTTCACTATTGTTATGGAATATTTTAGCTTGCTGATCGAAGTAAAGTCTTCAAATAACAAAATAATGTGAATATATAGAGTCCAACTAGTAATAATTCATGTCATTTGTGCAGTGATATATTAATTTCTATGAAATAAGACATTGAAAGGGTGAAGGAAATCTGGAAAACCTTTAACAACATGGAGAACTATGTTGGGTTAGCAATGAACACCTAAAAAATAAAAGTGTTTTTGGGTAAGGATTATACAGATAAATGTTTCATAAATATCTCAAAGTTACATCACCGATTAATTATATAGGAAATCCCTCTATCTAACAAGTATATAAAAGACACAAAAAATAGTTCTTTGCTAGACACGATTGGGAAAAGGTATGAAGGTTAGGAATGTTTTTCGTTATCTTTGTTAGGAAAACTTGAATGGTTAAAGTCCATAATTTACCCAATAATTTTATTTTCAATGTAAAGCTTTAAGTTAGCAAAGGGTACCATTAGTAAATTAAATAGTAGATATAAGAATTATTTATGGAAGTGAAAGAGAGCTAAAAATGCCATGCAAAATATTATGTCCGCCAAAAAATAAAGGCGCTATGGGAATTAAGAACATCATAGAAATAAATAAAACAACAATCATTAAATTTGCTTTGAAAATTCTAAACGAGAATGATATTTGTGTTGAATGGTTAGCTAACAAATATGTGGATGAAAAGCTTTTTGGGAGTATAAATGCATAGTAGTATTTATGGTACTATAAAATTCATGTTAACATGAGATACAAGGCATCGAGAGTTATAGAAAGAAAAATTAAGGACGGGAAAACGATTAGCATTTGGTATGGTCCATGGTTACAAGGGTGTTCACTTATCAATAACTTAGATTATAAGTACTTCAACTATGGATGGAGAAAATCTGAAGGTCATTTATATCATTAACGATGGAATATGGGTACCCAACAAACTACCATACACTAAAATTATTGCAGGTGAAACTTACAATATCGCAATATATATAAAAATAGAGATGATGACTACATGCATTGTAAAGATAATGTAAATAGCTGATTTCAGTTTACACATTTAAGATAAAACCAGAGAAAAATCAAGTACTGATATCTTCGATATGCACTGGTATCTGACCAAATAAGCAACCCAAAAAATGACCATACACACTTATAGGGCTCTGCCTAACAAACTGTCAACACAAACAACTTAAGAGCAGGATTTTTTTGAAATTGGGTTCTTAGGAGGTATTACAAAGTTATACTACAAGTTTTAGGTAGTATATAACATAAATGTCTAGTGGTTCGAATCACATGCTGCATAGGATTCGAACTTGTGACTTCATGAAACAATGTCATAATGCCTAACCACTAGGACAGTGATGCTTGATAAGAGCAGGAAATATTGTAGTTGATAGCTTGTGTGTACTATCTACAGAAAGAAAAATGTGTTGGTTACTTGTTTTGTACATGCAGCTTCACTTCATGTATATTAATGGTGTCAAACCAGACTACAAAACCCTTTTTAATATTCAATAAATATTATGGATGAGGTAAATTTTCTTTTGGATAAATACAGAACCAAAATAGAGCTAAGGATCTTGTTCGAATGCATTTACAGAGGTGTAAGGATGAGTTGGCAAGAATGAAATGATCGAGTCCTCAAGAAATGAAAAAATGATAAATTTCAAGAGAAACTTTCATATATACAACCTTCTTAAGTTTCAAAATACCACCACCCCCTTAAAAAACGTGTAACAAGAAAACTGATATTTTTAGTGTAACAACTAACCTTTTCGATCTTCAAAATTCGATAGTAATGCATCCACGGTATTCATGTATAGAGCATCCAAGTGATGGAAAGTTAGATAGCTCGAGTGAAAGAAAAGAAAAGACAGAACAGAATCTCGCAACATAAAGAATAATATATAATATACACATGATCTTACAAAAGAAAACTATAATATACATACATAATGTTGGTAATACAACAAAATTAATGCAGTGGAAATAAAGATACGTAAATACAACTTGGAGGTATCCACCTCATATTCTGAAGCTCCAAAGCATCCAAAACTAAATCTGAAAACATGCCCAGGCTTACCCGAACATTATAAGAAATAACCCCCGGATCAGTCTGGTAAACCAACATGAGAAACAAAATCAGATGGTAATATTATAAAACCTTTCAAAAATAAAGATATCTCATAAGACCACGCCACACATAAACATAGACGGGTTTTACATTACAATAATCAAATCACTTCGATAAGAAATCTTGTGAAATTATAACAATGTCTAGGGTTTAAAATAAATATATAATGCAACTGAAAAGATAGCATCTTGCATTCCAGCGGTTAGGCATAACTAACACTGTAAAGGCATGCATTGGAAAATGAATTCCATTAATGACAAGGCTACTGGGGTACCGTCGGTCATAGTACATCTCAAGACAATGTAACGAAGGCCTCGCATGGATCCCCTGCAAATCAAAGTTGGTTGCCCCTTTAACATGGCATACCGGATTACATCATTCCCTAAGCACCAAGGCTACAAATCTATTGCCTCCGGCCCCACTCTTCTTGTGCGCATGCATACCAATATCTGTAAATATGGAATATATATTGAGGAATGATGCTCCTAATGGTAGTGAATCATATAGTGGTAAAGCATATCCTCTATTTTAGTCATTTTCGAATTGTAAGGCTTACGAGGTTACAAGTTTACATTTTCCTCCCAGCAATTCCTGCTTGGAATGCTAACACTGCCCTCCATGCAACAATACAATGCTAGCGTTCATCCAAACAAGTTATTATAGATATAAACAAAACGCAGGCACTAATTCTACTACATCTAATTTGACCCTTACGATTAGTTGCAAGTAACTCTTGCACCTCAAAGAACTCCTGCTTCAACTCCACTATCTTCAAGATGTATTCCAAAGCGTCGAATACGTATATGGTTTTAGAGTGGTTATAGCTTTGAGTCATCTCATATAATTACACTCTTCCGCTTACCATTCGCTTCAAAACTGATTGATAGAATTTGATAAACTCAACTCTGGTTCCTTTGGAAATAAATAGGCAGCACATAAGAGCGGAGATCCCCTACTAACCGTTTAAGCGTCGGATTTCCTTATCATTTGTCCTAGAAGAACACTAATTTTATGCATACATTATAGCATCGTCGAAGATAACTACATCATATAATTCCCATGTTTCTTATAAATATTTTCAGAGTTATATTTGGTTAGGATTGATAGTCGGTTATTTAACTATCAAATAAACAATCAACAAAAACAGAATTTTAATTTCATAAGAAACCAAGCACGGTTAAATGGATAAGCAACTACTAGCCTCTTTAATTAATCTTTTCATTAACTAAAAATCACCTTGAATATACTTTAAAACTATGCATATACTTAACTTAACCGTATGTGTGTGTGTGTATATATATATATATATATATATATATATTCAAAAACCATTTCACTCTCAGTACTTAGCAAACATTAATTTTCCAATTTTTAAAGTCATATTTAACCGAGTCAAAACAAATGTCATTTAAATTTTTTTTACTATAAACCAAATCACTTTTCCTTCGGTGTTAAGTATGGAAAGAATGCTTAAATGCCACCATCATTAAGAAGGATTATTCATCAAAATCAAATCTCATTCCTTTTTTTCAAATTTCCTTTTTATAAACTCATTACATATTTACAACTCCTTTTATAAATCTATAATTTACTTTATAGGCCTTTTTTTAAATCTCTAAAATTATTTATTAGACTCCTTTCTATTTATAAAACTCTTTTCTAAATCTCCCTTTATAAACTCCTTTATAAAAATCCTTTATAAAATCTTTTTATAAATCCAAAACTCATTTTTATAAAACTTATATATTTAACACAATCTTCGTTTTTTTTTAAATATTGTTTATAAATCCATTCTTTTATTTATAAATTACCATTTATAAATCTCTTTTTCATTTATAAAATATCATTCGTAAATCTATCTTACAAAATATCATTTATAAATCTCCTTTACACAATATCATTTATTAAGTAAAAATTTTATAAAATAATTTATTATTTATAAGTACATTAATAAAATTAATCAATTACCTTTAAACATCATAAATAATTAACTAACTTTAAAGCATCATTCATAAGATAATTAATCAACATTAAAACATCATTTCTCTTTATATTTAAATCATTTATAATTATATACTACTTTACCTCAAATTGTTATAAAATTTAGTTAATTTAAATCCATAACTTTACAAATTCGAAAAGAGGCTTAACGGCCATTATGGTACCTGAACAAGCTACCTTTTATTTTTAATTCATTTTCCAAGTCATAGATGTCTAAGATAAACTAATTCATTTAATTATACCAGAATGGTATTTTATTCCGCCAAATAGATGTCCATTGTAACGTCCCGCCTTTTCGCATGCTTTAAATCGGCACACGTGCCAATTCAAACCGTTCAGAAGGTCGGATTGTTATGGGTAAATAAGAAAAACGAGAAAGAAATAAAACAAAATAGAATCTCACAGTGGAAGGATAAAATATAAAAATTAGATATACAGTTTATAAAGCTGTTTTACAAAACATTCGATTATACTTACACATTTATCAGAGTTACATATACCAATAATAATGCACGGAACAATATGAGTATAATGGACTAATAATAATAATAATAATATAAATCTCCGTCTTCGTCCTTCAGAGCTAAGGTCTTCGAAATTCTGAAACACTCGGACTGACCCGAGTGAATTGAAAAGACAAATCACTCGAGTTAGAACTAAAATATCTTATGTAAGTTAAATCGATAGGAATAAATATGAGTGCAATAACTCAAGAGATGCTCGGGATTTATATCTCCTAAGGATCCGTTAAACTATTTACTATGTAGTATATTGCGTTATTATAATAGTATCTAATTGTAAAATAAACTTACTTTTTCTTAGCATTAAGGAGTGACCCAATATTCCCCTTAACACGTAATAGTCCCAGTAGTCCATCCAATATCATAGTCCCTCCTGATCGGGAAGCCACCAGAGGATACCACATGGGCTAAGGGAGAAATCCATACTCGTACAAGGCGCGATAGGGTAGGTGACACGGCACAACTAGGCAATGCCAGGGTAGATATACCAATTACGCTTCCGGGTCGGTGGTAACACGTAGCTGCAGCTACCGTCCACCTCGAGCCACACCCCCAAATAAAAAAAATCAAAAGTGGCCACGAATCAATCCAAAAGTCAGAGTATAATATCGAAGGGATGTGTCCGATCAAAGGTGCTGCCTCAATTAACCTGTCAATCGCTCCTGTTTTAGCCACCTTATGCTAACTCACGGGAGTTGGGTCCACGTATTTACCTTAAAGGAAACGCCGCCACCATCCTACTTCATTCTAGAATCTCCACCGCGTACGCGGTTGTTAAAGTGGTTTTCGGAGTTGGCAGAGAGTATGACAACTTCCGATCCCGGTCTCTTCAACAACCAATCGTTATTATAACACCACGGTTATTTCAAAATAATTTATACTTTAAAACTAGAATATAATATCTATTTGAAACCATATAAATACGATATCATTTATATTTTTTAAACCCAAATCAATATGATATCATTTTATTTTATATGTATCCCTTTGCCAAAATCATAATATTTTCAAATATATATACCTTGAAACCATAGCTTTGAAACATGACTTTAATACTTAATGCTTCAAATACTATATTACTTTATAAAATAAACAGCTTCTTCAAATTTCACAATAAATTCCCAATATCAATTTGAACCTCCAAATAAACCATTTTAATTCCCATATATTTCAAAGCTTAAATATTCTATATTTCAAAACTTTATAGTTCATATATTTCGATCTTTAAATATTCCACTATTTCAAAATGGATTCTTTGGAAATTTAATATATTTTAAATCCAATTCCTATTATTTAAATATGAAATATCTACTTACTAAATAAATATTATTCAGGTAAAACCCTTAAACTTCAATAACAGGATATTCTTTTAATTAAATTAACATGATAATATTTTTTAAATAAATTTGATATTCGTTTAATCCTCTACTCAAAAATCAAGTTATAAGATCATGCCCTTTAAATCTTAATTTATTTACATTTCAGAACAATTTTTCGAGGAAAATTCTTAGATATACTAATTCAAATCATATTCACATTTATCTTCAACCTTACTTTTATTTGAGTTATTATAAACTCTATATTCAATAGAATTTCAAATATATTCTTAACCATATTATATAAATGAAATCGACTTTATTATTTAGCTTATTTTTAAAATTCGAAACAAATTTATACAAAGCTAAATTCAAGAATTTTTTCTATATATATATATATATATATATATATATATCAAAATTTAATAGTTATTAAACCGTATTCTTTCCAAAACCATAGAAAATCATTTCAAAAATAATTTTATATATATCGCGGTGTCTGTATAAAATTTCCTATCTTATGGTCAAGTGATACGGATATTTATCATTTCAATCCGCAATTTAAAAATAAAAAATACGGTTGTATATCATTTCAAACTGCAATCCCGAATGAAATGAAAATGCATAATAATTGCAGTTTATACAATATAAATACATCATCCATTCATCCATCATATCAATCATCAAACATTTATCAATTTATCATCCAGTTCAAACAATCACATCAATAAGTAATAGTTAATTACTGACAGTTAATTTTTCAATAATGAATTAAATAACTATTTAACTATAGTTTATATGCAATAATAAATAAATTTAACTAGCAGTTTATATGAAATATATTTAACTAAAATTTTAACTGGCAGTTTATATGCAAAAATGAATTAAATAACAAGTAAATTATATGAATGCAAATTAACTGAGATAATGATGAAATATATGCCAAACAGCTATAAATAAATTTCTAAACACATGATAAATCAATTCAACAAACATAAAAAGTTTTAGAAATTGTGAGTGGGTTAAAACACTCACCTTTTGAATTTAAATTTGACGATCTCCAAATCTGTCCAAACAAGCGTCAAAGCGACCCAAATTTTATTACGATCCTAACAAAAAAAGTTGTGCGTGAAACGGAGTTCGTATGGGAAAGTTATTCGAGT
The DNA here is from genome assembly GCA_030765085.1 of Allium cepa. Taxonomy (NCBI): domain Eukaryota; kingdom Viridiplantae; phylum Streptophyta; class Magnoliopsida; order Asparagales; family Amaryllidaceae; genus Allium; species Allium cepa. The sequence continues at coordinate 932,222,539 of CM060932.1, forward strand.
TAAACGATTTGAAAATCAAAATAAAATTAAAAAAATAAAGAACACACTCACACCCTAGATTGGCCACGTCACCCTTCTTCCACAACACGTTCTCAGGCTTCAACTTCTAACCCTAGCTGCTACCGAATAACATCCCAAAACCCAAAAAAAATGTTGCCACCTCGTCTCCTCAACGCGCACGTGGGTACCGTCCACATCGTCGCGCCGTTCACCCTTGGTGCGCGCCACTTGTCACGATCCTTCGCTCGAAAATCACGCAGCCCACAACCCAAAGCCGAACCCTAATTCGAAAATTCACCTCGATCTAACCGCGACTCGACCCACAAACCACATAGATCGACTCCCCTCAGTTTCCTCTCCAACACTCAGAAAGGGTTTGTCGATCCGACAAGTTTGATCACGGCGATGATGAACGACCGAGACTTGTTCTTTAATTTCTAGAAAAACCATGCGTCGAAAAGAAAAACGAGCACCACCCGTGAATTACTCTAGTCGAGAGCTTCAACATATAATTTTTGTGAATTTTTCTAAGAAGTTTGGATTTTCAGCTTTGGATTTTATTTGGGATTGGATCTGAAATTATGTTGTCTGCCATTGAGGAGGAGAGAGTTGAGATATACGTACAACCAAATGAAAATGAGGAGAATTAGGGTTTATAATGATATATTTATAGACAAAGATGAAATAGGATGGATCGGATAAGATAGATGTACGCGCTAAACGATATATGGCCCGAAAAGCCGGTTTCGACTCCGGAGCGAAATTGGGTCAACCCATATATCAAAATAGATGTTTTAAAATATTCTAAATGCGATGGAAAAAATTTCACGTCCAAATTCCATCGCGTGAAGAAGTTATGCTGGAATCAATATTTTTCAAATTGATTTCAATTGCTTTCAATTTCGTTTATTTCAAGGCATTTCAAGTCCGTACGATCAAACGACAAGTCTGATCGTTACGATACTTGAAATCTTACAATAATTCACCGTTATAATTCTGATGAAACTGGTTTCGTCGAAATCCGAGTCAGTGGCCAAAATGGCTATTTTTCCATTAATTAAATAAATAAATAATAAATTAATTAAATCAAATTTCTCGTTTAAATTCTGAAATTTGCAACCTTTGTCACTTTATAAATTCTCAGACATTTTCAATGATTTAAACAAATTTTTAATGTCAATTAAATGTTGATTCAATCATTAATTTTAGCGTTAAATTCCAATTTCGTTAAATTTAGAAATTTAGAAATTAAATTTTCAATAATTCCTTTGAATTAAATTTTCATTCATATTATTCAAATTCATTATTACAAACAGATGAAATAAATATTGGAATCCAAACCCATCATATTAACATTCTCAACTTTCATCTAAATCCTTATTTATGTAATATTTTAATATTATATTCCAGTTAATTGCAATAAATCCACTTATTAGATTTCAAATTATAAATAAATTAATAAATCTTGGTTTTTACTCCTTAAATCAACCAGTCCTCATATTATAAATAAAACTAACATTTATTACATCTTATAGAATTAACCATCTTTAATGACAATTCAATCTACCCTAACTGCACAAATTAGGGCAATTAATGGCAATTGATTTCACATTAAACTTCATTAATTATCAATAGAAATCTCAATAAAACCGTTATTTATTTAAAATCTTGCGATTCAATAAATTGATATTTTATGGGTATAATTCACATTGAATTATCAAATTACAGTTTACCCTTGTTATTCCATCAGTTAATTGTAAATCTGAATTTATTCCTATTTTACAGATTTCAAACGAATTACAATTTTACAAATTTGATTCTAGGTAATAGGTATTCCATATTCACTGCTAATTTCATTTTATTGCATCAATATACGCCTATTTACATTTTAATTTGAATGAATATTACGTTTTTAAATGTGTACTTCTATCCATTGAACCCATTAATTAAGGTTTTTAAATACTTTACATTCTATAAAATTTTCAACGTTAAAATTTTCATTCTATTAATTTCTTTACATACTTTACGTATTAATTAATTAACATAATTTGAACTTTATTTCAATTAAATTCATTGACCAGTTAATTAGGAAATATATAATACTTGTTATCATCCCCTTAAATTTACACTTAGGTTCATGTTAAATTCAATTTATTTTACATCATAAATTGATTAAATATTTACATCCACTTATTACAAATAACTTCTACTTGATGTAAAACCTAGCATACATTTACATGAATCCAATTTCATTCCATCCATTAATGGGTATTGCATTGAAATTAAATTTATTAGCTTATATCAACATACTACCATTAATTGCAATAGGATTACCAAATTTATTCAATACCCTAAATAAATAACATATATTAATTCATTAAATTAATTTACTATTTACCTTTGTATTCTTATATTCAAATCTTATCCTAGTATAACCATTTACATTACTTCAATTATTCGTAATTTCATTTCAACCGTTCATACTTATCTTAAATTTCCATGGTTTCATTCCATTTTCAACATTCGCTTCATTATTAATTATAAATTTTTTTCATTTCTTCCTAAATTAAATTACAAAATCTTAATTAAATTAAGCAATTAATTTCCTAAAATTTACGGGTCGTTACATCTATAATAATCTATTCAATTTAATTATAGTAGATAGATGATAGATGTTCACAATAATCTATTCAATTTAACTATACAAAACGGTGTTTTATTTTGCTCAATATATCACAAATGAAGGATAGTTATTCTAACTATGTTAGTATTTCAAATCAATGTAATAAATTCAATCACTATTATTTTATCCTAAATTTATACTTCGACCAAATTATCAACCATTTATACCATAGTATTGCACTCGTCAATACGAGTCTAATGCGAAAATCTATGAGTTAAACAGATTTTCAACTAATAGGATATGGTTATTTAAAGTTAACAATTTAATTTATATAATTTAAAAAATCAAACATAGTTATTCTTACCAGAATACCAAGGCACACCCCATTAGCCAATTTAAACCCGATCCGCATAGTAGCCTTCCCTCCATCTCTTTAAATAGGCGTCCGGGAACAAAAGAACGAACCAAACCTACCACGTTTATCTCGTCCTTGCCTTCGCCTTGATTACAACCAGCCACCAGAAACCCTACCGCTCGAATTTCCTCTAACCCGAGAACCTCCAACCACCACACTGGAGAGCTCCCCTTCGTACATCCCCTTCGGCAATCCAATTATTTGACCCCAAAACAAAATAGGGACGAAATCCTAATCGAACTCATGCCACCATCATGGTCCATCGAACCACCTTCAATCACTGCCAGCAGCTCCGCCTTGGCACCGCTGCTCCTCTCAGCACCGTTGCTCCTCCCCTCGACCATCACATCTTTGCGAGTTAAAGTGAAAAAGGTTCAACTGCCAACTATGGCCCACTACGGCCCTTAGAATCACGAAACCACATCTAAAAATCTCGTCTTGCAGAGACAATCATGACCACGCCCTCCATTCTTCGATTCGTGCCCATCTAGAAATAACAAAAATCCAACCACCGCTATTTTTGGCCAATTCCGACTGTCGCGCTCGATGAAACGTCGAGCGACTATTTAAAAAAAAGACCAAAAGACCTAACTTTTATGTTAATCACTTTGGCTAATTTTTATTGGTTGTGGAGATATGGATTTTTGAAGGTGGAAGAAGGATATTTTTATTTTATAGAGAAGGAAAATAATAAGACGAGGGAGGAAAAATGGAGTGTGGAGGTGAAGTGAGGATTGAGTATGCATATTTATCAAAACCAACTTACTTAATAGTTAAGCAACCCAAAAATTCAAACTTCAAGAACCCACCACATAAAAAAAATCAAAGGCAAAAGAAAGAAGTTAAGTAAGGTGTATAAATGAAGCAACACAAAGCTTTCAAGTTAAGCAATGTCAATCGGGGCACCTCGCTACACAATATCATGTTTGCATACAGAACGTGAATGACAGAAATAACATATGATCGCACACAACAACGCAACAAGATCCCAAAACAGTAATAAAATACACTATCTATGTTATCCTAATTTATTTTCAAAATAAACAACGTTTGCTGTAAAATACGTCAAACGACAATTTAAATATTTTTCTAGTTAAATATTATGGAAAAATCCTATAAATCCGTAAAAATTATATCATTTAAGATCGCGTCATTTTATCAAAAATTGACTTTCTTACTATTTATTAATTTGAATTAAATTCGAATAATTACATATATTAAATATTCAAATTTGAAACGTTAAAAATTCCAGATTGTTACACTCCCCCTTAAAATATTTTCGACCCTGAAATTTCATCACTATAAAATCCAAAAAGAAATGAACCTATATAAATACGTAATATTTTCTTAAGCACGTACGATGTATATAGATCATCCGACGCAATATCTAATTGGATCACTTACTCGAATACATAACTTTTCTGCCGAACTAGTATCACTCATCGGGTTTCCTTAGCATGGACTCTGATTGGGATTCTTGATTAGAAACCTTTGTTCTCCTTACATACCCATATACTATGATAGGAGACAACGGTAACATATAAATAACCTTCGCCAAGTGTTCACCATTAAGAATCTTGTGATAAATCCTTATTCGGGTCTGTGTAAATCACCTCAAAGTCACGTACTCGAATCTTAGATCAAGAACCATGCGAAGAAATGATCGACATACAACTTACGTACTTATTCTTATTTATTCTTACTTATACCATTTCTTTTTCTTTAAAAAACATTTATGAAAATATTTCATACGAACATAACTTAAGTTTCAACCTGTATAATACGCTAATATATCCTGAGAGTATATGTACAATATCAAATTTATTTCACTTAACCAGGATGTCCAAAAAATTTAAAAACTGGTTTTAACTTATTATCTCCATTCAAAAGTTACAAATCTTAACTTTTATATTCTATAAACAATTAATTTCAAGTTCTTAATTAGTTAGGAAGTTTTCGACTATTCAAAATCGCTAAAAAATCCATTTTACTTCAACAAATGAAAACTGCCAAACAAATATCAAAATGAGATGCATAAACCAAACAGCCCTAATGGATAGGATATATGAGTATAATATCACTTAAATGAAAATTTAAGAACTAAACACCGAGTTTTTATTTCAAATCATTTTGAAATAGTAATAATATGTGTGTATATATATACATATACATATACATACATACATATATATATATATCTTTTATTTGTAAATTTAAAACAAAATTTGTTTTATCAAAGCAATCTACAAAAAGTTACTATGGTAGCATTCCCCCACATAGAAACTCAAAATAAACGTCGATGATGTTGCATTTCATCACCAGAATTATTTTCCAGTTACAGAAGTGAGCTCAGTGCTTTCTGTCTCCTTTAAGATCATTTAAAAATATTTTTACTCACAAATACTTTTAATAATACTATTATTATTACTATTTTATAAAATTTGAAAAGAAATTTTATAAAATTCAAAGACAACGGAGTTTATGTTATCAAATTCTTAGTTTAAATTCTTTTTATCTATAGACCATATTTATAAACCATACTTGCATAATTTCACTTTCATATATAAAATCATTTCACAAAGGTATATCCTTGTTTGGATTATAATAAACAACTTTTACCAAAATTAATTTTTAATCCAATATTGTCACTGAATACCTTATAATCTAAGTATGAAATTTAACTCACAAGGTGTTCGTTTCAATGTTCCCACAATTACTATCTACACCATCCAAGTAGTGAAAAGATAAAACTGCTCATAAACTTGTCGAGCACAACCAATCAAATAATAAATGAAAAATAGTTGAATATTATCATTTCCTAAAAAACAAACATATCATAAATCTATATAAATTTTTAGAAATTATTCTTTTATGTATAAAATATAATTATGGGTAAAATTATTTCAATTACCCTATTTTAAATAACAATACTGTGTCGGTTTGTCTTGTTTAACTATTTAGAAACCTTTATCAACAACATTAATCGAGCGCATCGATCAGTATTCATACGGAACTTTACAGACCAATCAACAAAATATAAAACAATTTTATAGCACTAACAAATATGCTCTCATATATATAATACACTCAAACTCCTTTTAGGGTGTCACCTACCTTATCTCTAACGATTTTACCCTACCAAAGCCTAGGTGTTTGCTCAACCTAAGCTATGATACCACATGTAATGATCAACTTTTTCGACTCTCAAAGTCGACACTAATACATCCATAGCATTCATGTGCCGAGCATTCCTGTGTCGGAAAGACAGATTGTTAAGGTGAATGAAAAGACAAGACTGTACAGAGTCTCACAATGTGACGAATAATATATAGAATACAAGTGATCTTTAATAATGAAAAGTGTAATATACATACATAAATCAGAGTAATACTAACCTACCATCAGCCTAGACAGTTATAACAATTTTCTTCATATATGTTGATGAATACAGCATAATTAACGCAACAGAAATAAAGATACGTAAATACGTCTTGGAGGCATCCAGCTCGTCTCCTGAAGCTCGAAAGCATTCATAACTAAACATGGAACTATGCTCGAGATGACCCAAGCATTATAAAAAATAATGCCTAGATCAGTTTGGTAAACCAGCCCGAGAAAGAAAAATCAAATGGATTATTAATATTATAAAATCCTTCAAAAATAAAGATATCTCGTAAGAACAAGCTGCACATAAAAAAGGTGGATTTTTACCTTACGATAACCAAATCATTTCTATCGAAAATTTTGTGATATTATAATAATGTATGGGGTTTAAAATAAATATATAATACGTCTAAAATTATTGCATCTCATATTCCAGCAGTTGGGCATAACTAAGTCTGTAAAGACGTTGGAAATTGAATTCCATCAATGACAAGACTATCGAGGTACTGTTTGTCACACTCTACACAATGTATCGACGACCTCGCATGGATCCCCTGCAAATCAAAGCCAGTTTCCCCGTTAACGTGGCATACCAGCTTACATTATTTGCTAAGCACCAAGGTTGCAAATATATTACCTATGGCCCCAATCTTCTTATGTGCACGCATGCCAAATCCATAAATAACGAATCTAGATCGAGGAATGATGCTCCTAATGGTAGTGAACCACAAAGCCCTGAAGCATATCCCCACTTTTAGTCATTTTTGGATTGTAAGGCTTATGGTGTTATTCTTTTAACTTTTCCTTCTAGCAATTCCCGCTTGGAATGCTAACATTGCCCTCTAGTCAACAATGCAATGCTAGTATTCATCCATACTAGTTATTCAAGATATAAAACAAAATGAAGGCACTACTTCTATTGCATCAATTTTGGAATCACCCTCATGATTAGTAGCAAGTAAGTCTTAAACTTCAAAGAACTCCATATTCGACTCCACTATCATCAAGATGTATTCTAGAACATCAAATACATATATGGTTTAGGAGTTGTTGCGGTTTCTAGCCATCTCATATAAGTACACTCTCTCGCTTACCTTTCATTCCAAAACCGATCGATAGAATTCAATAAACTCAACTTTGGTTCTTTTGGAAATAAACAAACAATACATAAGAGCAGAGATCACCACCTACCGTTTAAATGGATGGAATTCCTTATCATTTGTCCTAGAAAAACAAATGAGTTTATAAGTACAGTATAGCGATAATTGGACCATATAATTCTCATGTTTCTTCTAGATATTTTCAGAGTTATATTTGGTTAAGATTTGATAGTCGGTCATTTAACTATTAAATAAACAATCAATTAAAATAGAGGTTTAATTTCCATAAGAAACCAAGCATAATTAAACACATAAGAAGCCACTAGGCCTCTTTTATTAATCTTATCATTAATTAAAAGTCACCTTGAAAATACTTGAAAAATGTGCATATACTTATCTTCATGGCATAAGTATACTACAAGCCATTTCACTTCCAATAGTTAGAAAACATCAATTTTCCAATTTTCCAAACTCAAATTTAAGTGAGTCAAAACAAATGTCATTTAGAACACTATTACTATAAACCTTAACCACTTTTTCTTTGATGTTAATTATGGAAAGAATACTTGCATACCACCATAATCAACAAGGATTTTTCATCAAAATCAAATCTTGTTCCTTTTATAAAGTTTTCTTTTTATAAACCCGTTTAATAATTACAAGTCCTTTTATAAATCTCCAATTTAAGTTATAAAACTTATTTTATAAATCTCTAAAATTATTTATAAAACTTCTTTCTATTTATAAAACTCTTTTCTAAATCTCCTATTTCAAAATACTTTATAAAAATCTTATAAAATCCTTTTACAAATCCAAAACTCATTTTTATAAATCTCATATATTTAACACAATCTTCGCTGTTGTTTAAAATATCTCTTATAAATCCATTCTTTTATTTATAAATCACCATTTATAAATCTCTCCATTATTTATAAAAAACCATTATAAATCACTCTTACAAAATATCATAATAAATCTACTTCACACAATATCATTTATTATGTATAATTCCTTTTATAAAACAATTTATTATTTATAAAAACCTTTACTAAATTAATTAATTATCTTTAAACTTCATAATTATATAATTAATCAACCTTAAAACACCATTAATAAATAATTAATTAACTTTTAAACATCATTCCTCTCTATATTTAAATCATTTATAATTATAAAAAATTTAACCTTATATTGATTATAAATTTAAGTTAATTTAAATCCATAACTTTTCACATTCAGAAATAGGCTTAACGACCATTATGGTACTTAAACAGGCTACTATTTTATTTTTAATTCACTTTCCTTTGTCATATCCATGGTATTTACATAAGCAAGCATATATGTAAATAAAATTAACAATTAAAAATCAATGCTAATCCATTTCTTATCCATTACTAATTGATCCAAATATTAATTAACTTCAAAAATTATAATTTTATTTTGCAAGCACAGATTAGGGATTTATTCTGCTTAATAGATGTCCAAAATAATCTATTCCACAATATTTTATTCAATTTTATTATAGCAAATGGTGTTTTATTCTACTAAATAGATGTACATAATATTCAATTCAATTTAATTATAGTAGAACGGTAATTTATTTTGCTAAATAGATATCACAAACGAAGTGTAATTATTTTGACTATGCTATTATTTAAAATCAACAAAATAAATTCAACCATTATTATTTTAACACAAATTTATTCCTTATAAAAACTATAAATCATGTATACCATAATGTTTTACTCATCAATACAAGTATAACACAAAAATTTGCGGGTTAAATGGATTTTTAATGAGTAAGATATAACAATTTAAAGTCAATAATACAATTTATATAGTGTGAACGATCAAATAAAGTTTGTTCTCACCAAAACACCAAGGCCTAGCCCATTAGCCAATTCAAACACGGCTTGCACAGTAGCCTTTCCTCCCTCTCTTCAAATCGTGCCTAAAAACAAAAGAATAAACTAAACCTGCAATATTTATCTTCTCCTTGCCTCCTCCCCGACCGCAACTAGCCACCAGAAACCCTGCCACTTGACTTGGCACCAACCTGAGCACCTATAACCATCACCTAGGCCAATCAGACTCCATCCTTTGCCTCCAGTGATACAATTATTCAAACCCAAATAGGGTCCAAATCATAATAGAGCTCGGGCCACTACTGTGGTCCATCAGACCACCTCCAATCATTGCCTATAGCTCCATCTTATCACCATGCTCTCCCTACACCGCCGCTCCTCCTCTTGACCACCACATCACTAGCAAACTCAAGTTGAAAAAAAAAAGTTCAACTGCCAATTATGGTGTTAATCCGCTTTTGAACCAAAGCAGATTTCAATTGGAGTTAGAAAATTTGTACAACGATTAAACCACTTGGAAACTTAGATGCACAATTAAAAGGACTAGAGATTTAGCGGAGGAAATTTGGTTGGAAAATTGGGTTAGTCCTTAACTCAACTCCGAGTTAAGGCCTTAGATTAACCCTGAGTTAATGCCTTAGGTCAACCCCATGTGGAAGATTTGACGAGTTGAGGATTTCATGAGTTGAGGATTTGATGTGTTATGGATTTGAGTTGGTACCGAGTTAAGGATTTGAATTGGTACCGAGTTATCACTAAAGCATCTTCAACTGGACATAAAGGATTGAAATGGAATAGGAATGACTTGAAATTTGGCAAGAGAACATAAAAAGGGGAAAAGAAGGGCTTGGGAAAATTCCATCCTGATTGGGCCAAGCCCCTAAACTCGAACCTGAGTTAAGGACCATAACTTGGCACCGAGTTTAGGATTTGACTAGGGTCCGCTTGGGTCTTCTAGCATGACTTCATGTTATCTCCTGAACTTCATTTTTATTGGGCCTCTGACTCTATGCTGCCCAATTCCTCTATAAATATCAACCCACCTGCTACTAGAAAACAGGCTTCTTTCTACTAGATCTCCTTCCACACTCTTAGATATGGAGTTTCCGTTACACTTTTTTACTTCTATTCTCCTCGAATAACATTCTTAACCCCATTATAAATATGAAATCCACTAGATTGTAGGTAGATTAGATCTAATAAGCTGTAATCCAGAGAGAGATCAATAAACAAAAAAGATTGAAGTGATCATAGTCTGGAGATTACGTTGAATCAACATAAAAACTTCTATGTGTTCTTATCTATTTTCTACCTTTTATTTTACTTTCATCTAAACCGGTGCTTTCATTTGATATCTGGGTGTTGATCCATTTTTTGGGTTAACATTTTGGTGCTTTCAATGAGAGCCAAGAGACATATTTGAAGACTTGAAGCTTGAATCTAATACTGGAAAAGATAAAGAGGCCTACCACTTGATCTAGGGTCGGAGGAAGTCAACTAGATCTAGGGGAAGCTATGAGTGTTGAATATGCGCTTATATGATTTTTGTTAGATGATAATAAACATATATACATTCGTTTAAATGTATTTGATAATATACTATTTTATTTTTCACAGATTAAATAAATATTTGCTGAATAAAATAAATAACACGGAATTTGAATTCAAACGAATATTTTATTCAAACAAATATTTATTACAATTTTGAATAGTATACAAATTCAAGCTCTCACTATTCACTATACAACTTTGATACAAATTCACATATCATCACTATTTTACATATCATCACCTCACTACATATCATTCACACTCGATTTATCTTCAACTGCATTCCAGTTTGAATCCAGCATCTGAGCAATCTGCAAAAATATAAACTAACGTAGTAAAATTGAAAAAGAAATATTTTTGCAATTCAAAAATAGAAGATAATTTTTGAAAATATGATTTTCCTCAGTTATTTGGGTTGTTTGTCATCATTTATATTTGAATTCATCATACACGAACAACTTGTGACATACACAGTGTATTACTATATATGCCACAAGGCCGTGCACGCCGATATATACACTTGATTGATTTACAGGGACAGGTGAGCACAGGTCAAACCCAAATGAAAAACCGGGTTCAACTCACATGCAATACACCATGACACGAGCACAAGGTCAAACCCGAGTTTTTGTAACTGGATTCAACTCAAGCGCAAATCAAAAGTACACATGAATATGAAACTAAACAGTCAAGTTCAGTGGTCAAATGCAATAGGCCGAGAACCAGACAAATGCATGCAACAGCAGTGAAAGTGTTCAACACAGGGCAGTTGTACAGGTTACGACTTCAAGCATATAAGCAATATGAAAAAGGGCAGGTGGACATTACAAAACTAAAAACAATACCCAATACACATGAATGCACAAATGCACCTAGAAAGTGACACAGTCAACTGCAGGTGTCAACCAGTCACAAATGAAGACTAGCTGCTGAATTCCGAGAATGTAAACAAGTTGCAACCACTACAATAGGCCATCAGTGAAACCAAGATGCTACAGATTTCAGCAACATCAACTAGACTCGAAAATGAACCAGAATGCATATGTAACCAGCAGCCCCAAAACCAAGACAGTAGTGTGCAACTCGAGTTTCAAAAGAATCAAAGTATGCCACAATAAAGACAGTAAAATGAACAATGCAAAGAAGGCTGCAGTGAAGCATGTACATGAGTGGACAGGACTACAACAGCCAGTGCCAACAAAGAATTAAGTCTCGACCAAAACCAGTTACTCTATACAAGCAACACAATGCAAAACTCAAATCTGGCCAAAAACAAGACAGACCAACACAACAGCCCCAAAACCAAAGATGCAACAGATAATGATGCAGGGAAGACTCGAATGACCAAGTGCACCACTGACCATACAACAACTCAAATATCAAGCACGTGAATTCGCAAATAAATTTCAGACTCAAAGAATCAACTACAAGCCCAATTGGCAACACAGCAGCAACATGTACACAGTAAACAAAGACCAAAGTGCATGAACACAGTGAAGACCACAAAGGCAGTGCAACAGTGGTGATGCAGTGGCACATGACTATCATGGTACATTTCAAGTTCATCAGTATATGACAGCAACCAAAGGCAACATCACACAATCGAAGATAACTACAGTACAAAATCAAATACCAACTATCCAAGTACAACATGAACACTATAGGCCGAGGTGAACAATGTAAGGGACGAAGCCGTGGAAGCATAGCAAAGCCAAAATCGTCACAGTCAATATTGAACGAGTCAATAATCAAAACCGTGTCAACCAAGCCGTGGGAAGCAAGTATCAAGAATATACGCATATGAATTAGTCAGATTTTATCTCAATCATCCAAGTATAATCGAATGGCCAAAGCAAATCAGTAGACAAATTCAAATCAACATATACGAACGCAAAAATAGGAAATCAAATCCTATAAAAACCCTAATCATCATCGGCAATTATCCCATCGAGTTCAAGTACGAAAGATTAGAAGAAGCAAAAAAGTACAAATTACATACCGAAGCAATCGAACTCGATCAAGGAGGAGAAGCCGCAAACAATTGAAGCAAATCAGAGAAACAGTGATTGCAATCAACCAACAAAGGCAGCGACTTCAATTTAAAACCCTAATTTAAGAGCATGGCATCAAGAACGAAAGCCCCAATTTTGCAAAAGGAACGGTCGCCATTATACTCAAGCAAAGAAAAAGAACCGGGCCGATAAAATAAAAGGGAGAAAAAGGGGGACACATTCTTTTAATTAGTGGGCCGGTTATTTTGGGCTTAGTTGTTTTAAATTAGGCTATTTTTATTTTGTTTTGTTTTTAATTTTCTTTTAAACCGTTTATATTTTCTAGTCGTGTGACTAGGGGACAAGCTACGTGGCGTAGCTTGAGAATTCGCAACTCGGTAGTTGAGTTGTGGCAGGGTTTTGAGCGTAGAGTTAGATTAGTCAATAGCGGGTATAGCGAGTTTAGTGTGTAAGCGAGGGACTATCTAATTTCTAGTAGAAACCTTGGGGGCAGCACGTAGGCAGGTTTTTGCCGAAGCTGGGTAAATTCTGTGTTGTTCTGTTTTTTCCTGTTATTTATATTCTGCGATATTTGTGCTGCTATTCTGTGATCTGAATTGAAATTAATTAATAAGCTTCCGCGATTAATTTTTATAATTTATACCATCACCCTATTCACCCCCCCCCCCTCTAGGGTGAAATCGATCCTACAAGTGGTATCAGAGCTAGGAACAAAAGCCGTTTTTGTTTTAAAATTTTGATTTTTTTACAAAAACAAATTTTTGTTTCAAAATTTGAATTTTTAAAATGGCTTCTTTTAATACTGCTTTTGCTGAGGGTCAATCCATAGTTAGACCACCAATGTTCAATGGTGAATATGCTTACTGGAAAAATAGAATGCAAATTTTTCTGAAAACCATTGACGCTTGGAATATTGTTGAGACAGGTTATAGAATACCAACTATAACTGTAGATAATCAGGAAATAGAGAAACCAAAGGAACAATGGACATAACTAGAAAATAAATTACAAAATACTAATGCCAAAGCTATGAATTCTATTATCTGTTCATTGGATCAATTTGAATTTAATCGTGTCTCACATTGTCTAACTGCGCAGGAAATATGGCACATACTAGAAGTGACTCACGAAGGAACATCCCAAGTCAAAGAATCTCGCCTTGCAATGTAAGCAGCGAATACGAGAACTTCAAAATGGCGAAGGAAGAAAATGTCAAAGAGATGTACAGACGACTCTCCAATATCGTATACAAATCAAAAGCTCTCGGAAAAACATACACCGAATTAGAAATAGTCCGGAAAATCCTCAAAGTCCTTCCACGAAGCTTTGAAGCAAAAGTAACTGCCATACAAGAATCGAAAGATTTAAAACAACTTAAAGTTGAAGAACTCATCGGAAATCTCACCACTTATGAGCTAGAAATGAAATTCAAAGAAGAGCGTGAAGGAGGTGACACTCAAAAGAAATCAATGGCTCTCAAAGGAACAACCAAAAGTGATGATGGTAACGATGAAGATGATGGAGTAGCAGAATTGGAGCTGTTAATAAGGAAATTCAAAAAATGGAATCAAAAACATGGTAATTCAGCTAGAATTCAAAAAGGAAAAAGCAGAATAGCCAAAGCACTAGACTACTCGGAAGAACAAAAGTTTATTTGTTATAATTGCAACAAACCCGGCCATATCAAGCCCGATTGTCCACAAATTAAATCCATCCATGGAAAGAAACAGAAAAAGAAAAGTTTTGCAGCCACTTGGGATGAAATAGACGAGAATGATCAAAGCACTGGCAGTGAAAGCGAAAAGGCATAATTGTGTCTTCGAGGTGATACAACTGACAGTGACGATGACGAGCCAAGTGAGGTATCAAAACTTACCCATTCTGAGTTGCTTATATATTTTCATGAAGTAAGCGGTTGTTTTGAACGACTTAGGGAAAAATACGCCAAACTTGAATCTCAAAAAGATACTTTGATAGAATGTAATAAACAACTTGATCAATTAGTTAAAACCTATCAAAGTAGGATCCCTAAGTGTGATAAGTGTCCAACATTTGATGAAGAAATTAAAAAATCAGAAATTAAAATAAAATCACTTGAAAATGAAATTCTGATTTTAAAGGAGAATGAAAATACTAGGAGAGAGAATTCTATTAAAAAGTGCACACAGTTGTTAAACGAAAATGAATATCTCAAATCACAAGTCCAACAATTGTCAACGACTTTAGATAAATTTTCAAAAAGTGAAAAATCGTTGAATATGCTATTAGGAAAGCAAACTGTTAATACGGTTAGACAAGGACTTGGATATAATAGTTCGAAAATTGTTGAAAACAAGATTAATCAAGAAAATTCAATGTGCACGATTTGTAGAAAATATGGACACAATCACAATAATTGTTGGTATAGACCCAAACATGTGAAAACTATACCGATTTGGGTTCCAAAAGGCATAAATATAAAATCTCTCAAAGTTAAACAAATTTGGGTGCCGAAGGGAACAATTATAAATAGTTTTGGGTCTTCACTAAATTATTTTTCTAAATATTCTGCCACTAACAATCATGGACCTATAAAAACAAATAGGTCACATAAATCCTTTTCCGTGCAGGTGTGGTGGCAGGCTAAGGAACAACAACAGTGTACTCTGGATTTTTGGCTGTTCCAGAAACACAACGGACGACGAAGCAAAGTTCCTTAGCCTAGTATAAAGGTGACAGAATCACAATAGACAACATCGAAAAATATCGTAAAGGTAAAACAGGTAATGGTATGTTTTAAACGATATATTAAATGTGATAATCTGCACCGTATTTTGAATTAAATCAGCCAATAATGAGATGATGAAAAGATGGTGATTTTGGACTTTGACTTATTCAACATGGTTGGCCAATTATATTTTATATGCCAAAAACACTACAAATTCTTGAAATACTTCACACAGATTAAATTGGAAAAATGATGGTGTTTTGGTATTAGAAAATTCATTGATTGTTGATAATACATTTGGCTAACTCTTTATTCACGGTTTTTTATTATTTACACGGCTTCAATTCAACTTCAAAAGAATGTCATTTAAAATGCTGTAAAAATTGAATTTGAAATTTTTGGTGCACACTTCATGTTTTTGGTTTATAAAATACAATTGATGATAATTTTTGAGTGAAAGAGAAATTCAGATGCAGATTACACTGGTAATCTAGTTGATAGAAAAATTACTAGTGAAACGTGATTTTTGTTAAGACATTTAGTAACTGCATCGTTTGTCAAAGAAAATATCTGCATATTTCTCATTCAAATAATTTTCAAATAGCAGAAAATTTTCTTATAAAACCCCCTGGAGAAAATCTTTTTTGGCCATAGGTTCAGATTAGTCATTTTTGAAAAATTAATTTCATAATTATTTTTGAATTTGATTTTAAATGACTATTTTGACTAATCTGACTCCCTAATGTTTATCGAAAAGAAAAATAGTGATTGAAAAAGTGATGAGTGTTAATGTTGATCAAATATTATGACTCGAGACGGTATAATTAATGAATTTCTTTAGAAATTTAAACAAGAGTTATAAAACTGTTTGTTGGTAAAAATTCCATGACCATCTCTATATCTATCATATTTCTAACGACCATCACTCATCAAAATTCTATATAGTTTGTCGATATGTGGTACTTTAAACAGGAATCGTTCGTTTTTCATTTTCACGTTTTTTTTTAAATAAAAAAAATTAATTAATAATAATAATAATAAATACCAAAGTATTCACTCTCATTTAAAAGTCCTCACGGTTATGCATGGGTGAATTACTTGGAATTTGTTATGTGCTTCCATGCTCATTTAAAAGTCCTCGCGGTTATGCATGTATGGAACGCATATCAAAAGTTAATTTGTAAAATAAACAAGTTGATTCTAATCCCATTTAAAAGTCCTCACGGTTATGCGTGGTTAGAAGATACTTGAATTCATTTTTTTATAAAAAAATTGGAATACTACTAATCTCATTTAAAAGTCCTAACGGTTATGCATGGTTAGTAGATATTCAAATTCCTGATATAAATATACCACAAATAGACACAACTGTATGGTTTTATATGATGATATCATTCCTATCATTCTAAAAGTGGAATATGCGCCTAACAAAATATTTATGATTTTTGTTTGATTTTTTATTGAAATTTAATATTTATATTCAATTGAGTTTTAATGTTGGTTAATATCGATAACTTTATCTCTATTTTCTCTAACACTATTATTCTTCTGCTGATAACAAAAGGGGGAGAGAAAAGTTAAGATTTTGTCAAATAGAATCAAGCAAAGGTCAAATAATTTTCCATTTGCATATAGGCTCATTTATATATTTTTATTTGTATGCATATATGTAGGGGGAGCTTTGTGTAGAGAGGAAGCATTTAAATAGGGGGAGCAATTAGGATATATCTATGATCAAATACATTTAACATATTCAAAATCTTAAATATATGTTTGTTATCATCAAAAGGGGGAGATTGTTGAATATGCGCTTATATGATTTTTGTTTGATGATAATAAACATATATACATTCGTTTAAATGTATTTGATAATATACTATTTTATTTTTCACAGATTAAATAAATATTTGCTGAATAAAATAAATAACACGGAATTTGAATTCAAACGAATATTTTATTCAAACAAATATTTATTACAATTTTGAATAGTATACAAATTCAAGCTCTCACTATTCACTATACAACTTTGATACAAATTCAATTACATCACTATTTTACATATCATCACCTCACTACATATCACTCACACTCGATTTATCTTCAACTGCATTCCAGTTTGAATCCAGCATCTGAGCAATCTGCAAAAATATAAACTAACGCAGTAAAATTGAAAAAGAAATATTTTTGCAATTCAAAAATAGAAGATAATTTTTGAAAATATGATTTGCCTCAGTTATTTGGGTTGTTCGTCATCATTTATATTTGAATTCATCATACACGAACAACTTGTGACATACACAGTGTATTACTGTATATGCCACAAGGCCATGCACGCCGATATATACACTTGATTGATTTACAGGGACAGGTGAGCACAGGTCAAACCCAAATGAAAAACCGAGTTCAACTCACATGCAATACACCATGACACGAGCACAAGGTCAAACCCGAGTTTTTGTAACTGGATTCAACTCAAGCGCAAATCAAAAGTACACATGAATATGAAACTAAACAGTCAAGTTCAGTGGTCAAATGCAATAGGCCGAGAACCAGACAAATGCATGCAACAGCAGTGAAAGTGTTCAACACAGGGCAGTTGTACAGGTTACGACTTCAAGCATATAAGCAATATGAAAAAGGGCAGGTGGACATTACAAAACTAAAAACAATACCCAATACACATGAATGCACAAATGCACCTAGAAAGTGACACAGTCAACTGCAAGTGTCAACCAGTCACAAATGAAGACTAGCTGTTGAATTCCTAGAATGTAAACAAGTCGCAACCACTACAACAGGCCATCAGTGAAACCAAGATGCTACAGATTTCAGCAACATCAACTAGACTCGAAAATGAACCAGAATGCATATGTAACCAGCAGCCCCAAAACCAAGACAGTAGTGTGCAACTCGAGTTTCAAAAGAATCAAAGTATGCCACAATAAAGACAGTAAAATGAACAATGCAAAGAAGGCTGCAGTGAAGCATGTACATGAGTGGACAGGACTACAACAGCCAGTGCCAACAAAGAATTAAGTCTCGACCAAAACCAGTTACTCTATACAAGCAACACAATGCAAAACTCAAATCTGGCCAAAAACAAGACAGACCAACACAACAGCCCCAAAACCAAAGATGCAACAGATAATGATGCAGGGAAGACTCGAATGACCAAGTGCACCACTGACCATACAACAACTCAAATATCAAGCACGTGAATTCGCAAATAAATTTCAGACTCAAAGAATCAACTACAAGCCCAATTGGCAACACAGCAGCAACATGTACACAGTAAACAAAGACCAAAGTGCATGAACACAGTGAAGACCACAAAGGCAGTGCAACAGTGGTGATGCAGTGGCACATGACTATCATGGTACATTTCAAGTTCATCAGTATATGACAGCAACCAGAGGCAACATCACACAATCAAAGATAACTACAGTACAAAATCAAATACCAACTATCCAAGTACAACATGAACACTATAGGCCGAGGTGAACAATGTAAGGGACGAAGCCGTGGAAGCATAGCAAAGCCAAAAATCGTCACAGTCAATATGGAACGAGTCAATAATCAAAACCGTGTCAACCAAGCCGTGGGAAGCAAGTATCAAGAATATACGCATATGAATTAGTCAGATTTTATCTCAATCATCCAAGTATAATCGAATGGCCAAAGCAAATCAGTAGACAAATTCAAATCAACATATACGAACGCAAAAATAGTAAATCAAATCCTATAAAAACCCTAATCATCATCGGCAATTATCCCATCGAGTTCAAGTACGAAAGATTAGAAGAAGCAAAAAAGTACAAATTACATACCGAAGCAATCGAACTCGATCAAGGAGGAGAAGCCGCAAACAATTGAAGCAAATCAGAGAAACAGTGATTGCAATCAACCAACAAAGGCAGCGACTTCAATTTAAAACCCTAATTTAAGAGCACGGCATCAAGAACGAAAGCCCCAATTTTGCAAAAGGAACGGTCGCCATTATACTCAAGCAAAGAAAAAGAACCGGGCCGATAAAATAAAAGGGAGAAAAAGGGGGACACATTCTTTTAATTAGTGGGCCGGTTATTTTGGGCTTAGTTGTTTTAAATTAGGCTATTTTTATTTTGTTTAATTTTTAATTTTCTTTTTAAACCGTTTATATTTTCTAGTCGTGTGACTAGGGGACAAGCTACGTGGCGTAGCTTGAGAATTCGCAACTCGGTAGTTGAGTTGTGGCAGGGTTTCGAGCGTAGAGTTAGATTAGTCAATAGCGGGTATAGCGAGTTTACGTGCGTAAGCGAGGGACTATCTAATTTCTAGTAGAAACCTTGGGGGCAGCACGTAGGCAGGTTTTTGCCGAAGCTGGGTAAATTCTGTATTGTTCTGTTTTTTCCTGTTATTTATATTCTGCGATATCTGTGCTGCTATTCTGTGATCTGAATTGAAATTAATTAATAAGCTTCCGCGATTAATTTTTATAATTTATACCATCACCCTATTCACCCCCCCCCCTCTAGGGTGAAATCGATCCTACAAGTGGTATCAGAGCTAGGAACAAAAGCCGTTTTTGTTTTAAAAATTTGATTTTTTTACAAAAACAAATTTTTGTTTTAAAAATTTGAATTTTTAAAATGGCTTCTTTTAATACTGCTTTTGCTGAGGGTCAATCCATAGCTAGACCACCAATGTTCAATGGTGAATATGCTTACTGGAAAAATAGAATGCAAATTTTTCTGAAAACCATTGACGCTTGGAATATTGTTGAGACAGGTTATAGAATACCAACTATAACTGTAGATAATCAGGAAATAGAGAAACCAAAGGAACAATGGACAGACCTAGAAAATAAATTACAAAATACTAATGCCAAAGCTATGAATTCTATTATCTGTTCATTGGATCAATTTGAATTTAATCGTGTCTCACATTGTCTAACTGCGCAGGAAATATGGCACATACTAGAAGTGACTCACGAAGGAACATCTCAAGTCAAAGAATCTCGCCTTGCAATGCTAAGCAGCGAATACGAGAACTTCAAAATGGCGAAGGAAGAAAATGTCAAAGAGATGTACGGACGACTCTCCAATATCGTATACAAATCAAAAGCTCTCGGAAAAACATATACCGAATTAGAAATAGACCGGAAAATCCTCAGAGTCCTTCCACGAAGCTTTGAAGCAAAAGTAACTGCCATACAAGAATCGAAAGATTTAAAACAACGTAAAGTTGAAGAACTCATCGGAAATCTCACCACTTATGAGCTAGAAATGAAATTCAAAGAAGAGCGTGAAGGAGGTGACACTCAAAAGAAATCAATAGCTCTCAAAGGAACAACCAAAAGTGATGATGATAACGATGAAGATGATGGAGTAGCAGAATTGGAGCTGTTAATAAGGAAATTCAAAAAATGGAATCAAAAACATGGTAATTCAGCTAGAATTCAAAAAGAAAAAAGCAGAATAGCCAAAGCACTAGACTACTCGGAAGAACAAAAGTTTATTTGTTATAATTGCAACAAACCCAGCCATATCAAGCCCGATTGTCCACAAATTAAATCCATCCATGGAAAGAAACAGAAAAAGAAAAGTTTTGCAGCCACTTGGGATGAAATAGACGAGAATGATCAAAGCACTGGCAGTGAAAGCGAAAAGGCATAATTGTGTCTTCGAGGTGATACAACTGACAGTGACGATGACGAGCCAAGTGAGGTATCAAAACTTACCCATTCTGAGTTGCTTATATATTTTCATGAAGTAAGCGGTTGTTTTGAACGACTTAGGGAAAAATACGCCAAACTTGAATCTCAAAAAGATACTTTGATAGAATGTAATAAACAACTTGATCAATTAGTTAAAACCTATCAAAGTAGGATCCCTAAGTGTGATAAGTGTCCAACATTTGATGAAGAAATTAAAAAATCAGAAATTAAAATAAAATCACTTGAAAATGAAATTCTGATTTTAAAGGAGAATGAAAATACTAGGAGAGAGAATTCTATTAAAAAGTGCACACAGTTGTTAAACGAAAATGAATATCTCAAATCACAAGTCCAACAATTGTCAACGACTTTAGATAAATTTTCAAAAAGTGAAAAATCGTTGAATATGCTATTAGGAAAGCAAACTGTTAATACGGTTAGACAAGGACTTGGATATAATAGTTCGAAAATTGTTGAAAACAAGATTAATCAAGAAAATTCAATGTGCACGATTTGTAGAAAATATGGACACAATCACAATAATTGTTGGTATAGACCCAAACATGTGAAAACTATACCGATTTGGGTTCCAAAAGGCATAAATATAAAATCTCTCAAAGTTAAACAAATTTGGGTGCCGAAGGGAACAATTATAAATAGTTTTGGGTCTTCACTAAATTATTTTTCTAAATATTCTGCCACTAACAATCATGGACCTATAAAAACAAATAGGTCACATAAATCCTTTTCCGTGTAGGTGTGGTGGCAGGCTAAGGAACAACAATAGTGTACTCTGGATTTTTGGCTGTTCCAGAAACACAACGGACGACGAAGCAAAGTTCCTTAGCCTAGTATAAAGGTGACAGAATCACAATAGACAACATCGAAAAATATCGTAAAGGTAAAACAGGTAATGGTATGTTTTAAACGATATATTAAATGTGATAATCTGCACCGTATTTTGAATTAAATCAGCCAATAATGAGATGATGAAAAGATGGTGATTTTGGACTTTGACTTATTCAACATGGTTGGCCAATTATATTTTATATGCCAAAAACACTACAAATTCTTGAAATACTTCACACAGATTAAATTGGAAAAATGATGGTGTTTTGGTATTAGAAAATTCATTGATTGTTGATAATACATTTGGCTAACTCTTTATTCACGGTTTTTTATTATTTACACGGCTTCAATTCAACTTCAAAAGAATGTCATTTAAAATGCTGTAAAAATTGAATTTGAAATTTTTGGTGCACACTTCATGTTTTTGGTTTATAAAATACAATTGATGATAATTTTTGAGTGAAAGAGAAATTCAGATGCAGATTACACTGGTAATCTAGTTGATAGAAAAATTACTAGTGAAACGTGATTTTTGTTAAGACATTTAGTAACTGCATCGTTTGTCAAAGAAAATATCTGCATATTTCTCATTTCAAATAATTTTCAAATAGCAGAAAATTTTCTTATAAAACCCCCTGGAGAAAATCTTTTTTGGCCATAGGTTCAGATTAGTCATTTTTGAAAAATTAATTTCATAATTATTTTTGAATTTGATTTTAAATGACTATTTTGACTAATCTGACTCCCTAATGTTTATCGAAAAGAAAAATAGTGATTGAAAAAGTGATGAGTGTTAATGTTGATCAAATATTATGACTCGAGACGGTATAATTAATGAATTTCTTTAGAAATTTAAACAAGAGTTATAAAACTGTTTGTTGGTAAAAATTCCATGACCATCTCTATATCTATCATATTTCTAACGACCATTACTCATCAAAATTCTATATAGTTTGTCGATATGTGGTACTTTAAACAGGAATCGTTCGTTTTTCATTTTCACGTTTTTTTTTAAAATAAAAAAAAAATAATTAATAATAATAATAATAATAATAATAAATACCAAAGTATTCACTCTAATTTAAAAGTCCTCACGGTTATGCATGGGTGAATTACTTGGAATTTGTTATGTGCTTCCATGCTCATTTAAAAGTCCTCGCGGTTATGCATGTATGGAACGCATATCAAAAGTTAATTTGTAAAATAAACAAGTTGATTCTAATCCCATTTAAAAGTCCTCACGGTTATGCGTGGTTAGAAGATACTTGAATTCATTTTTTAAAAAAAAAACTGAAATACTACTAATCTCAAAAAGAAGTCCTAACGGTTATGCATGGTTAGTAGATATTCAAATTCCTGATATAAATATACCACAAATAGACACAACTGTATGGTTTTATATGATGATATCATTCCTATCATTCTAAAAGTGGAATATGCGCCTAACAAAATATTTATGATTTTTGATTGATTTTTTATTGAAATTTAATATTTATATTCAATTGAGTTTTAATGTTGGTTAATATCGATAACTTAATCTCTATTTTCTCTAACACTATTATTCTTCTGCTGATAAAAAAAGGGGGAGAGAAAAGTTAAGATTTTGTCAAATAGAATCAAGCAAAGGTCAAATAATTTTCCATTTGCATATAGGCTCATTTATATATTTTTATTTGTATGCATATATGTAGGGGGAGCTTTGTGTAGAGAGGAAGCATTTAAATAGGGGGAGCAATTAGGATATATCTATGATCAAATACATTTAACATATTCAAAATCTTAAATATATGTTTGTTATCATCAAAAGGGGGAGATTGTTGAATATGCGCTTATATGATTTTTGTTTGATGATAATAAACATATATACATTCGTTTAAATGTATTTGATAATATACTATTTTATTTTTCACAGATTAAATAAATATTTGCTGAATAAAATAAATAACACGGAATTTGAATTCAAACGAATATTTTATTCAAACAAATATTTATTACAATTTTGAATAGTATACAAATTCAAGCTCTCACTATTCACTATACAACTTTGATACAAATTCAATTACATCACTATTTTACATATCATCACCTCACTACATATCACTCACACTCGATTTATCTTCAACTGCATTCCAGTTTGAATCCAGCATCTGAGCAATCTGCAAAAATATAAACTAACGCAGTAAAATTGAAAAAGAAATATTTTTGCAATTCAAAAATAGAAGATAATTTTTGAAAATATGATTTGCCTCAGTTATTTGGGTTGTTAGTCATCATTTATATTTGAATTCATCATACACGAACAACTTGTGACATACACAGTGTATTACTGTATATGCCACAAGGCCGTGCACGCCGACATATACACTTGATTGATTTACAGGGACAGGTGAGCACAGGTCAAACCCAAATGAAAAACCGAGTTCAACTCACATGCAATACACCATGACACGAGCACAAGGTCAAACCCGAGTTTTTGTAACTGGATTCAACTTAAGCGCAAATCAAAAGTACACATGAATATGAAACTAAACAGTCAAGTTCAGTGGTCAAATGCAATAGGCCGAGAACCAGACAAATGCATGCAACAGCAGTGAAAGTGTTCAACACAGGGCAGTTGTACAGGTTACGACTTCAAGCATATAAGCAATATGAAAAAGGGCAGGTGGACATTACAAAACTAAAAACAATACCCAATACACATGAATGCACAAATGCACCTAGAAAGTGACACAGTCAACTGCAAGTGTCAACCAGTCACAAATGAAGACTAGCTGCTGAATTCCTAGAATGTAAACAAGTCGCAACCACTACAACAGGCCATCAGTGAAACCAAGATGCTACAGATTTCAGCAACATCAACTAGACTCGAAAATGAACCAGAATGCATATGTAACCAGCAGCCCCAAAACCAAGACAGTAGTGTGCAACTCGAGTTTCAAAAGAATCAAAGTATGCCACAATAAAGACAGTAAAATGAACAATGCAAAGAAGGCTGCAGTGAAGCATGTACATGAGTGGACAGGACTACAACAGCTAGTGCCAAAAAAGAATTAAGTCTCGACCAAAACCAGTTACTCTATACAAGCAACACAATGCAAAACTCAAATCTGGCCAAAAACAAGACAGACCAACACAACAGCCCCAAAACCAAAGATGCAACAGATAATGATGCAGGGAAGACTCGAATGACCAAGTGCACCACTGACCATACAACAACTCAAATATCAAGCACATGAATTCGCAAATAAATTTCAGACTCAAAGAATCAACTACAAGCCCAATTGGCAACACAGCAGCAGCATGTACACAGTAAACAAAGACCAAAGTGCATGAACACAGTGAAGACCACAAAGGCAGTGCAACAGTGGTGATGCAGTGGCACATGACTATCATGGTACATTTCAAGTTCATCAGTATATGACAGCAACCAGAGGCAACATCACACAATCGAAGATAACTACAGTACAAAATCAAATACCAACTATCCAAGTACAACATGAACACTATAGGCCGAGGTGAACAATGTAAGGGACGAAGCCGTGGAAGCATAGCAAAGCCAAAAATCGTCACAGTCAATATTGAACGAGTCAATAATCAAAACCGTGTCAACCAAGCCGTCGGAAGCAAGTATCAAGAATATACGCATATGAATTAGTCAGATTTTATCTCAATCATCCAAGTATAATCGAATGGCCAAAGCAAATCAGTAGACAAATTCAAATCAACATATACGAACGCAAAAATAGGAAATCAAATCCTATAAAAACCCTAATCATCATCGGCAATTATCCCATCGAGTTCAAGTACAAAAGATTAGAAGAAGCAAAAAGTACAAATTACATACCGAAGCAATCGAACTCGATCAAGGAGGAGAAACCGCAAACAATTGAAGCAAATCAGAGAAACAGTGATTGCAATCAACCAACAAAGGCAGCGACTTCAATTTAAAACCCTAATTTAAGAGCACGGCATCAAGAACGAAAGCCCTAATTTTGCAAAAGGAACGGTCGCCATTATACTCAAGCAAAGAAAAAGAACCGGGCCGATAAAATAAAAGGGAGAAAAAGGGGGACACATTCTTTTAATTAGTGGGCCGGTTATTTTGGGCTTAGTTATTTTAAATTAGGCTATTTTTATTTTGTTTTGTTTTGAATTTTCTTTTTAAACCGTTTATATTTTCTAGTCGTGTGACTAGGGGACAAGCTACGTGGCGTAGCTTGAGAATTCGCAACTCGGTAGTTGAGTTGTGGCAGGGTTTTGAGCATAGAGTTAGATTAGTCAATAGCGGGTATAGCGAGTTTACGTGTGTAAGCGAGGGACTATCTAATTTCTAGTAGAAACCTTGGGAGCAGCACGTAGGCAGGTTTTTGCCGAAGCTGGGTAAATTCTGTGTTGTTCTATTTTTTCCTGTTATTTATATTCTGCGATATCTGTGCTGCTATTCTGTGATCTAAATTGAAATTAATTAATAATCTTCCGCGATTAATTTTTATAATTTATGCCATCACCCTATTCACCCCCCCCCCCCCTCTAGGGTGAAATCGATCCTACAATGAGGTCTCCTCTAATTCTCATCAATCCATCTGCGTGTCCAAGGAAGAGATGGAGAGAATAATAGGAGAAGCAAGATTGGATGACAACTAGACAAAATGAGAAGCCGGAAGGATTTTCCAAAAGATTGGTTAACAAGGAATAGCTAGATCTATAGAAATTCAAAACCAAGGACAAGGAGCTAATGTAGGAACATATAGAGTTAGAACAGAGAAAAATAATAGTACCCCCATAAAAAGAATAGCTCGGCACCAACCTAAGACAAATTGATACCGAAAAGATTATATTGGGAAGCAGCGTTGGCGTGACTACTGGAATACTGGGAATGGACAACGATGAAGCTAGAAATGCAAATCAAAATATAAACGCACGACAACCAGAGGGATATGTGCTAGAACTTCCCAATAGGAACGGGGGGTAGAATGAAACCAGAGCAATAGATCAGAATGCTAATGCGCAACCATAGGAATATGTGCCAAATTTCCCTACAGCAATAGGGGGCAAAGTATTACTTTTGGACGGAGACCTTCATTGGACGGTAGAAACCGACTTGTTGAGTTAGTAAGGAAAATGATCAAAGGTGGACCCCCAGATCAAAGCTTGGAGGAATGAATAGGAATCCATTCACTTTGAATATTCGAAATGTGAGAAAACCTCCCAATTTCAAGCTTTCGACGCTGTAAATGTACGACGGGAAGTCGATCCTATAATTCATCTAATGAGACATGTCCAACATATGGAGGTGTTGGGTGCTTTTGAGGAGGTAATGGGGCAGTGCTTCCCATTTGGTTAGAAATTTCTTCAGGCATTTCAGAGTTTACATTTCACAACCGAAGAATGTGATGGCACTATCAAGCATGAAACAAAGGCCTAGAGTGACCTTCAGAAGTTTTCTGACAAGACTCAAGCGGAAGTTACGGCCGTCGATAAGCTGGATCCATTTATAATCTTAATGGCGTTTGTATCTGGAGTCGCGAGCAAGACCGACTTCAAAATCGCACTAAAGAATGATCCATTGATGGATCTTGTGGAAATCTACCATGAAGAGAAAACACATTTTCGTCAAGAAGACAATGAAGCTAAGGATAAGGATGCTAAAGATAACGTTGTCATTGACAGAGGACTACGTAGAGTAGAAATTGGAAAAGACAAAGGAAAACTGACAATGACTTCAGGGAACCGAAACTACAAAGGAGAGAGTCAAAATTCTCTTTCTACATTGACTTGACAAAAAGCCCAGAGAAGATGTATTTGGATACTTAGGGATAGATCCTCCATTAGAAGCCAGCTAGGAGAGAACTAAGACAGGAGAAACGATCTGGAAAGTCTTGCATCTTCCATAAGCTGGATGGACATGTAATGAACAAGTATTGACACCTACGTGATCTAATAGAAGGATTAGTTTGGAGTAATCAGTGGCAACAATATATGAGGAACCAAACTGCAGTGGTGCAGCCAGTGCAACCGCCACCTACAGCGAATAAGTCAAGGTATAACCAGGGATCTGGTCTATGGCTTGAAATCCCATGATTGGGATGATGATGAGTCGAACTTAATTCCCGCGCTTTACTTTTCTGTTTCTTTTCTTATATTCCTCTTTCCGTATTATGTAATAAAGACAATAACCTCAAGCCGCTTACATGTGTATGGGATCCCGAACAGTCCCTAGGCATGCTCTGAGTCGGATGCATGGGATGACTATAAAGGGCGATAATAATCTCAGACCGCTTACACATGTACGAGACCTAGATTAGTCCTTGGGCATGCTTTGTGCCGAATGGTCTTCTTGAATGCTAAAGATTTCTGCTTGTTTGTTTTTCTTTGATTCGAATGTTTGACTTTTGAAAAATCCATATTAAATGTGATGACCGATATTGATTGCTTTTAAGTCCCGTCCAGAGAGACGGAGCTAGAGTGCAAGAAGTAAGTCACATCATTGGAAAGTGAGTGGATAGGCTAGTTTGTTGTTGAGTTCTGTTGCTGGAGAGTAAGTGGACTGGGCTCGGCAAGGACCCAGAGATGTCAAGGGTAGGTGACCTTACCAGAGAGAGCAAGGATGGGCCTACTTGGTCATGGGTCCTTTTGCCGAAGATCAAGCGGATCAAACTTAGTAGGTGACCACAAAAGAGATTGAACCCAAGAGTGGATGAAGAATATTTTAGAGAGATCAAGTCCTAGATTGGAAAGTAAATGGTCTGGTGAGACCAAGCCCTGGAGTAGGTGCAAATTGGATAAAAGGATTTGGATGTCTTGCAGTCAGAAAAAGGAAGATAATCCTAGGAGAACACAGGATGACTTGGATTTGAGAGATGGCACTCTCAGATGATAGATCAGGATTCAGATAGCCAAAATGCTATATTTTCATAGCCTAAGGGATTGATTTTGATTGGACCAACCGGACAGGCGGACTGGAAAAGCCGGAAAGCTCAACTATCGGAATTTGACTATGGATTGCTAGAACTTGTTCTCTAGCAAAGCATATGTTACATTCAAAAGACATACTTTGGAGGGCAAATGTAAATTTTCTTTTCAGTCAAAGAAGATTTCAACTGGACTAAGAAGATTCAATCAAGGGTGAAACAACCTTGAAATTTGGAGGCACACTTAAAAGGACTAGTGAATTGAGCTTAGGAAATTTGGTTGGAAATTTAGCTAAGTCCTTAACTTAACTCCGAGTTAAGGCATAGGTCAACCCCGAGTTAAGAAATTGACGAATTCAGGATTTGAGTTGGTGCCTAGTTAAGGATTTCAGTTGGTACCAAGTTATCACTAAAGCATCTTCAACTGGACGTAGAAGATTGAAGCGAAACCAAAATGACTTGAAATTTGGCAAGGACACTTATTAAAAGAAAAAGAAGGACTTGAGAAAATTTCACCATGATTGGGCCAAGCACTTAAACTTGGCCTTGAATTAAGGATCATAACTCGGCACTGAGTCTAGGATTTGACTCGGGTTGGCTTGGGTCTTCTGGCATGACTTCACGCTAATTTTTGGACTTCATTATTGTTGGGCCTTTGACTCTATGCTGATCAATTCCTCTATAAATACAAACCTACCTGCTACCAGAATAGGGGCTTCTTTCTATTGGATCTCCTTCAGCACTTTGGACATGGAGCTTCCATTACACTTTCTTCACTTCTATCTCCTCAAGTAACATTCTTAACTCCATTATAAATCCAAGATCAACTAGAATGTAGCTAGATCAGATCTAACAAGTTGTAATCTAGAGAGAGATCAACTAATAAAAAAGATTAAGGTGGACGTATGCTGGAGATTATGCTGAACCGCTATAAAACTTCCTATATGTTCATGACTGTTTTCGATCTTTTCTTTTACTTTCATCTCAACTGATGCTTCCATCTGATATCTGGGATTTGAACATTTCTTCGGTTAATAACGGCTAACTCCGCCCCTCTAAATTCATGCATACACCTCTAAAATTTTCGTCTTGCATAGACGAACATGACCACGCCCTCCATTCTCCGATTGGTTCCCATCAAAAAATGACCAAAATCCAACCAACACTATTTTTGGCCAATTCCTGCCACCATACGCTTGAAAAATGTTGAGTAGCTATTTTAAAAAAAACTACAGACTAAAATACATAACTTTATGTCAATCACTTTGGCTAATTTTGATTGGTTATGGAGATATGGATTTTTGAAGGTGGAAGGATGAGTTTATCGTCATTTTACAGAGAAGACAAGTAAGAAAAAGGAGAAAAAATGAAGTGTAGAGGTGAAGTGAGGGTTGAGTGTGCATACTTATCAAAACCAACATACTTAATAGCTAAGCAGACCAAAAATTCAAAGTTCAAGGACCCATCACATTGAAAAAATCATATGCAAAACAAAGAAGTGAAGTGAGGTGTATAAATGAAGCAACATAAAGCTTTCAATTTAAGCAATAGCAATCGAGGCACCCCACTACACAATATCATGTTCGCATACAGACTGCGAACAATTGACGCAATCTAAAAAAATAATAAAGGATACCAGTTATATTATTCTATTCTATTTTCAAAACAAATAATGTTTGCCCCAATGTAAGTCAAACAATAATTTAAATATTTTAAAATTAAAAATTATGGAATTTCTTTATAAATTCATATAAATATAAATATATATATATATATATATATCACTAAAAATCAAGTCGTTTTATCAATAAATGATTTTCTTACAATTTATTACGTTTGGTTCAAATTTGAATATATAAACAAATTAAAAATTCAAATTAAAAAAGTAAAAAATTCTAAGTTGTTATATTTAGTTTCAGGATATTTATGGAAAACCATGTAAATAATTGCAGAGAAACTTGCAAATATATGAAGTTTATTTATTGTTAATATTTGAAGGGAACTATGCAACTATGTGCAAAATTTTGAAAATTTTAAAAAATTATTTTTATTTTAGAATCATGTGATTAATGTTCAAATTTTATTTTCATAAAGTAAGTAATTTTTTACCAAAACAAAAAAAGGTGCAACTTAAGACATATTTATGAGAAAGGTTTTTCATGTACCAAATCTGAAAATAAGGTGTAACGGCCCTTATTTTCGAAAGTTTTATGATTAAATATTTGAATTAATTGAATATTTAATTCATGTATTTAATATGAAAAAAGGGTTTTAAAAGCTTATATAAATTCTATTTAAATAATAATGATAATAGTAATCTTTTATTTTAGAATTAAAAGTGATTGAACCGGTTTAATAATAAATTTTTTCAATTAACGTGTGAAATTCTCATTCCTGGACATTGTCTTGGATTTTGACAAAACCGGTGTTGTTGGACCTAGAATAATGAATTGTTGTACGCCAATTAGTTTCGTGATGATCGGACATGTGGTGTGGTCATGCGTGCTTGAAACACATTGCATAAAATTTAAGAGAATTAAATAAATATATATTTATAAATATCAACATTTAGATATTTTCATGTCACATTTTTCATTATCTTCCTCTCCCTATCTGTTTTCTTTCTTCTATATACAAGAAAGTGAGTCACCTCATTAATAGAATTGTTCTAGAGTTGTAGTTAAGGAAACCCGACGTCGTTTAACCCATTGGCTAGGTATGAGAGTGGGCTTCGATTATATGTGCGTCGGTTTAAGTGTGGTGATGGTTAGTTGTGCTCGACCTAGAACAGCCATGCCTAGCATTGAGGTTTGTAGTGGTTGTAGGTGGAATTAGGAGATGGGATGAGTGGCATTGTGCTAGTGGGGGAAAGGCAAATAGTTTGATGGCAGAACGAGGTGGTGCGGCTAGCTACAGGGAATCGCAACATTTCATAGTTGCATGTGAGCTTCCAGGTCGTGGCAAAGCAGAAGACACCAGAGATGAGATCGAGTTCGTCGTTGAACTCATAGTGGCCAGGGAAGCATTTTGGAGATGGTCATCGACAATTGTGATTGAGGGGATCAAAATGCATCAATGGCAGATCGTGATGGAGCGATTCAGTCACTGTTTGATAGGGAGACTCAAACCCAAAAGTGATGGCACCATCGCATTGAGCATGCAGCAAGGAGATCAACAGAGAAGAAGGCTTTGGATTTCATCAAGCAATGCTCTGCATCACAGTGTGCACATTCTCGAAATTAAGTTGGATGTCACTACGCATGAGTTAGAGAATGGGGAAGGAGATGAGCAAAAGGGACTAAGTTAATTAATTCATTAATTAATGTTTTTAAATCTCATAATTTTATATAACGCGTAACTTTTGCATACGAGGTCCAGTTGAGGCATCGTTTTCGTTGTTGCGCTCGCATCGAGATTAACTACATATGGGATTAATTTGGGGCTTGTGTAGAACATGGTTCATACATAAAATGATATTTATGCAAATGAAGAATGAATTGCAAAGAATGATACCCTCTTCTCCCTCACAGTTGTTTCTAACATGAATGTTGCCTGATGAGTTCTTCTTCTCATATTTGTATGATATACATGACAAGTTCATAAATTCTCTAACCAAAATTCTTTCAACAAAAACTGTTTTCCAACAATTGTTCAAGTAATTTCACCATAATCCCAAAACCATTGAAACATTCTTGAGGTTTATTGTCATTGTTTATAAAATTAAGCTCGTCTTTGAATAGTTCTTCTAAAGATATAATGGATGTGTCTATTGAAGTAAGTGAAGTTTCCTGAACAACTAATTCTGATGTATCCTCTATAACTGGGTGCATCATATCAACTTCTTTTATTTTTAAAATCCCTTGCTTGTTTCTTAAGTTGAAAATGTTTAGTTGAATGGTTAGATGTCCAAAGGAAAGTTCGAGATGACCATTCCTATAGTTTATGACAGTGTTTGAAGTTGCTAAGAAGGCACGACCTTATATCAAAGATATTTGACCATTAGGATTTGAAACAAGTTCGGTGTCTAGGACTATGAAATCCACGAGGAAATAAAATGGCTTAGTTTGGATCAGCACATCATCAACTGTGCTCAAGGGATTTTTGACATGTCAATCAGCTAGTTGAATCATGATGTTCGTGGGTTTCAATTCCCCTAGTCCTAGTTGATAGTACATAGTATAGGAGAAGAGATTGACATTTGCTCCAAGGTCAAGTAAAGCATGACTGATGTGAGTGTTGCCTATTAGATAGCCAAATGCGGGACAACTAGGGTCCTTATATTTGATTGGGGCACACTTTGGAAGGACAGAGCTAGTATTTAAAACTAGAAATACGGTTTTTGAGACGTTAGGGGCATGTTCTTAAGTACAAAGCTCTTTGAGACATTTTGCGTATTAAGGAATCTACTCAATGGTATCAAGGAGTGGTCTATTGACTCGAACTTCATTGAAAATGTCAAGAACTTTATCGAAATTGTCCGACTTCTTCTTTGCGTTGATTCTATAAGGTAAAGGAGCTTTAGGTTTATGGACTTTTTCATCAGTTTTTTCATTTAAAGAAGAGGTGTCGCATTAGAGGTGAAGGTGACGAACTTATAGAAGCTGGAATGTTGGAATTTCCAACGTCAAAAGATGAAGAGTAGTCAGGATTGCCAACCTTAGATAAAGAATAAGAGTCGACTGGATCAACAAGAGTTGGTATCAAATGAGTTTTAGGATTTTAAACATGGGTAGACTTTGGAAGAATGTTAGGGTTATCGATTTGGCTGTCAACCTTCTTTCAGACCTTAATATGGTGACATCGATAATCGGACTCATATTTTCATCATCACGAAAATGCACTCCTCTAGAATTATAATTTGGTTTCTCTTCGAGTTGAATAAGCAATTTTCTTTTTTTGTTGTTTGAATTATTCAAAAGCAAATCCATCATTTTCTCTATTTTGTCATTTATCAATCGCTCTGATATATTGTTATTTTATGTCATTTGTTTTTTTTTTCTAGAGAAATGATGTCTAACGATTGTAGAGGAGGAGGAGGTTGAAAAGGTTGAGCTAATGAGTTAGGATTCCTATATGGTTCATTTGAAGGTTTAGAACGACGGACGGTTTGAGAAATTTTGACATTTCGGTTCGTGGGATAAAAGTGCGAAGGGTTCGGCAAATTATTAGTTTTTGACCATGTTAAATTTGGATGGTTTTTCCAGTTGGGATGATACTGAGAAGTGTGAGAATTATTGCAGGCTAGGGCATTAGCATGTTTTGAAGGGTACACTTCGATTCCTTCTTTGAATTAGGAGCCCTCAATGGGGAACAATGAAGGGTCTATTACGTGTACTCCTCTCGTACATTCATGGGATAGGACATGAATCAATTTCCATTATTGGTACTTTTTAGCATAATCTTTAAGGAAGGCCTAAGCCACATCGGTTGGTTTTCTCATAAAATCATTTTGACCCATAGTTTCAAAATACATTCAAGTTGGATAGTTGAGCCCTTCATATGCAACTTGACATTGAATGGTTTAGGATATTACATGATGAGGACAACTATATAAGAGTTCCTTAAATCATTCAAAGTATTGTGAAAAAGTTACTCCATTATTTTGCATAAACTGATTAACCTCATTTTTGGTTTTAAGAGTTTTTGAAAGGAAAAAAATTTCCCAAAAATATTGTTGAACCCATTCCAACTTCAGACAGAGTGTGGTGGAAGAGGATTTAGCCATCCTTTTGTGCTAGCTTGTAGCACAAATGGAATCAATCGAAGCTTAATGGACTAATTCAATAGTTCTTGCATTTTCAGTGTAGAATTGGAAATCTTTGAGAAACTTATATGCGTTTTCCAAACCAGTGAATTTTGGAACCCCTGGGATGAAAGAACATTTTAATTCAAAATTATTTCCTTCAACTGGTGGGAAAAGAATAGCCAAAGGTTTGTCCGTCCTTGTTAGATAGCATAGCTCCCTAAGAGATAAGGGTTTATCCTCTCTTACTTTGAGATTTTCAAAGTGTTGATTCATTAAATTCTATCGATCAATCTCATTTGAAAAGTTTTGATTTTTCTGATATCTCCTTGATGAATTTTGGTTGTTTATGCTTTTTTCACTCATTTTTTTGAAAAGTTTTAACAGAAATGGCTCTTACTTTAAAATAGTATAAAGTACTAAGTTGTACTTTATTAGTTGACAAACTCAATTAGAAGGGGGAAGAGGGTCTTATGGCCATTCACGTATAGTATAAGATACTAAGGGATATGATCAATGCTTTATGGTAGTATGCAACCTCCTTTGCAAAAATCCAATAAAAATTAAACTACTATACATCCGTGATGTAATTATTTAAGACAATCAATTTCAAAAAACACCCCTTTTCAATTATACCTATTTTCTCCTATAAGCTCGTGTTTGTCCTAGGGCCAACGTCTAATGTCTTTTAAAATAGAAAAAACAACGAGAGTGATAAATTTAATTATTTTGGAGCCAAGGAAAGGGCATTGACCTCCCCCACCTTATGATTATTAGGAGATTTTGTACTTTACTTGATTGATTCAGACGTGCAACTAAAATTATCAAATAATAATTGCAGAAATTAAAATTTTACAAGCAAGTAGCAACGCTTGTAATTATTTTTATGAGAAATTTTGTACATCAAAGTGGGCACCTGTAGAAAAAGAGCAACTTACAATAGGTATGGCAGTCCGTACAGAGCAATTGAGTAGCACTAGCGATTCAAACCCAACAGTTTGTAATTACTCGACCCCTATGCTTGTTTTCTTGCTTGACTTCTTTTCCTTTGGTCCTTGAATTTTTTTTGATTTTCTTTTGGTCCACGGTGGGGGAATTATTTGACCTCAATTTATACATTTTCTTTATGTATATTTCATCTAAAAAACAGTACTATGCATTGCATTTTGTATGTATTTTATAGGTATTAAGGCGAGACCAAAGACTGAAGAATCATAAAGAAAAGTCACCAAATTGAAGATTTATAATACAAAAACATCAATGGTCCAGTGGTTATGCTTCAAATTATGCACTAGGAGGTCAAGAGTTCGAGGCCTGGATAACGTACTATTTTTGTTGGAAGTTCATCAACCAAAAAAATGAAGATTGTCCTATAGATTACATGCGTTGACGAGATATTATATATATGGATTTGAGTAGATATCATATCCACCTTTTTGGTGAAGAGATATCATTTTTATGAAGGAAAATATACTCATGGATTTGGTTAGTGGCAATTACGAATGAATCACTTGGAGAGAATATCTCATGGATCAACCAAATCAACTAAAATAAAAACATATCATTTTCTACATCATTATATTGAGTTTATGGCCATATGCATTGCTCTTCACTTGGATGACATTTGGGCTAGATTCATTACTTCTACATGAAAAAGTCTCTCCATACCTGTAAATACTCTCAAGTTAAGACCATTGAAGTATCCTCGTTTGTAAAATAGTCTTTCTACTTATTTTTATTTTATTCGCTTGTAATAGTAGTTGATTAACAATGGCTTCCAATTAGGTTTAACAGCATTTTAACTACCACTAAGTTTTTGGTTTTTTTAAAGGAAAAGGAATGATAAGATGGAGAAAAAAACCAATAAAAAATGATAGATGAAAAAACTAAAAACAAATATTAAGGGAACAAGATAAAAAAACAACTCTTGGATTAAAAAAAACAAACCGCCTTATTTCCCTCCTTTAGTTTTGTTCTCACACAATTTTTAGGTTTCTTTTGAGAGAAATAAATGTAAAAGAAGATGCTAAATGGAAAGAAATACAATACAAAGATTTTATTTTATTTTAAAAGTGGAAACTGAATTGCAAAGGGAAAGAAACAAGACGAGATTTTTTTGGTATTCTTGTTTAGATTTTGACTATATCATATCTAACATGTAGAAATAATATGCCAATTCGAATGATCAAGAATGATTTTTTTTAAAAAAGAAGAAAAAAGGTAAAACAAAGAAAATAAAAGGAGAAACAATCAATAAAGCTCAAAAGATTTTCTTTTTAAGAAACACAAAAAATAGTTGGGAAGAAATTAACACGAATCTATTTTAAAAAAACGTTAAAAATCTAATTAACTCCTCGACACCGACACCAAAAACCCAATGGACTTTTCTATGACATAAGAAAAGAGTAAATTAAATAAATTGTGCAAGTGCATAGACGTGTAGTATGCAGGTCGAACATAGGGAGTAATTAATTGTTTTTAAAGAAAACCTTGGCTGTGTTAAAAGAAATTGATTGGTGATATTTAAACAAAATCAATATAAACTAATATTATATTTGAAACAAATTCAAACCTAATCGGATCTATATCAAATACAATAGTTAGTTAAAGCAATAAAAATAATTAAACAGAATAATAGAGAAAAGAAAATAAAATAGTAATTGTGCTCTAGCAAATCTAATTGACCAGACAACACAATTAATTAAAAAAATTCAAAATAAACTAAGAGAATAAGAACTGAATTTTATTAAAGTTTTCTTAAAAGAAAATAATAGTGATTGAGATTAAAAAAACAAGAACTTAGTGGTGGTTAAAATGCTGTCAAACCTAACTGGCAGCCATTGTTAACCAACTACCGTTACGAGCGAATAAAATAAAAACAAGAATAAAGATTATTCTAAATACGAGGATACTTCAATGGTCTTCACTTGAGAGTATTTCTAGGTGTGGAGAGCCCTTTTCTTCATGTAGAAGAAATGAATCTTACCAAAATATCATCTAAGTGAACATCAACGTATATGTTACGTTGCCTTTTGGTCAAGGCTGGGATATCAACAAACTGGCTAAAAAGGATGGATATCAGGATTGGAGATCGATAGGAAACGGGCTATGATCGATACCGCCAAAATTGAACCAAGCTCGAATCAAAGTATTATCGATGGGGAATGATAAACAGGCTAGGTGAGGCTACCTTTCAAATTTCAGGCCATATGAAGTTTGTATGCTCAATGGATTGATCAATATTTCAAAGAAATGGGTTAGTATTGATGCATTCGTATCGATCGTTGCGGCATTGGTTTGGATCGATCGGTCTTCAGATCGATACATCTCATATCGATGCACTTTGTATCAATCAGTTGACTCCAGGATGAATTCAGGGTAATGGGTGTGGATTTCGTATAGATACATACATACCAATTAGATGGATATGGCAAAGGAAACTGATGGATATGAAGCAATGGTTACAGAGGTTTTGAGAAGCATTTTGTATCAATCACTTATTGATCGATATGAAGGGCACACATGGAAGGGGCTATCTAGATGAATACGAAGGAAGGAGCAAAGGATGGATATGAAAAACAGCAAGCGCTCATAGGCTATTTCATATCGATCGTGTTCATATCGATCGATACAAAGGAACTGGTCAAGGGAAGGAGCGCTTAACATGGATCACTGTGTGAAACTCAGATTGATACAAAAGACGTGGATATGTGGTATGTATATGAAATATGATAGATACAAAGCTCTTGATCGGTAGCCTACATTGGCAAAGGCAATCTTGGATCAATCATAACTCTTAAACTATAAGTCCAAACGCTATGAAATTTTCACAAAAGCTTTCTAATTCACTTAAGAACGTCATGATTGATCTCAGCTCCACTGGGCCATTTTTGGATCTCTACGAAGATAGCCTGGACCGATTAGGATTGATCCTAAACGACCCTAGATCAATCTGGTGGCCTATCCATGTGTGAGAAGAGGTATTCCGCAGTTGATATTTCTTGATCTACTCCTATAAACAGAACCTCTATGGAAACTAAAGGGAGGATCTTCTTCTTCTTTTCTGGCTAGACTCTGCCATTTTGGTTATTGATATTAAAATTATTGTAACTGTAATCATAGTATAATGGAAATAAAAAGATCAATTCAAAGTGGACGTAGGTCGAAGATAGAGAAACCACTATAAATCTTGTGTTTTCTCTTACTTTCTTTCATTTGAATTTTGTTATTTCTTCATTTTTACTCTCTATATCATCTAGATCTAAGACCCGTGTCTCGAAATTGAGGATATGTGTGTTAACACTGGTGCTTTCACTATTTCTAGGGTTTGTGGTATTTTTGGCACAAAAACTTTGGTGCTTTCGCCGAGAAAGCTAGCACTCAGGGATTTTGAGGTTTGGAGTTCAGATCTGGAAAGCTAAAGGATAGGATCTGGGAGGGAAAATGCTTAAGCAATCGACTAGAAGAGCATTACCAGAAAGGAGCCATCAAGAGGTAAGTCAAGAGGCTTCCTCCGGAGCTGGAGCAGATCAGGCATCCTGTCTACATCATGAGGGATGAGATGTAGACTTTGACGGATTATATGTAGCAGCAGTTGATGAAAAGGCTGGAGGAGAAGATGTAGAACCTTCTTAGATAGTACGGACAAGCTGGAGCAGCAGGAGCTACAGGAGGTCAGATCCATGGAGTTGGATCAGAAGGACTCAACAAGAAATCAGATAGAGCAGTTCAGTAGGGAGCATCCCTCTATTAGGAAGCAGCTACTAATCTGAATGGATCTAGACTCAGGGCACACCACCGTGTCATGCTGGACCAGTTCATTGAGGAATACCAGGTGACGCTGCACAAAACGGTGCCGGTAGGAATACATGAGTGTGTGATGAGGAGTTCGTATTGGAATTCCCTTGGGAGGCAGTTAGGAAATGAAGACAGAGGGAAACCCTTGGTGGAAAACCCTGGATTGGCTGAAATTATCAGGCGAACAATACACAGAGGTCTGATAAACAGAGTTATGGAAGGTGTAAACAGGAGTCCATTTACCCACGACATTAGAATGATTAAGGATCCACCTGAGTTCAAGCTACATACTATGAAAGTATACAACGGTAGGACGGATCCTACCGATCATTTGATAAGGTATACAAGACACATGGAAGTGCTAGGGCATCGGAGGAGGATATGTCCTGGTGTTTCCCCCTATACTTGATGGATATAGCTGTTATGTGGTTTTGGCAGTTAAAAGATGGATCTATTAAGATATGGACAGAATTAGTGGACAGGAGTTTGAAGAAGTTTTGGGTTCATATCAAGAGGCAAAAGAATATGATGACACTAACGTCGGTGAAGCAGAGGATAGGAGAGTCGCTCGGGACTTTCTTAACCCAATTTAATGCAATGGTTGCTTCGGTGGATTGTCCAGATCCATCAATGGTTCTAATGGCGGCCATGTCAGGAGCCAAGGACAATTTGGATTTCAAGATATTGTTGATATAGGATCCACCAATGGATTTCGAGGAATTTTTCATGAGGCTGAGAGATTTCTTCGGTAGGACGATGCAAGCTTGGAGATGAAACCAAAGGAAGTTAACGTGGTTAAGGCTGGAGGACCATTCGGCGAAAGCTCGGACAAGGATAAGGATAAAGGGAATAGGAAGTCAGACAACGATACTGTAGAGCACGGAAGCACTGGGGAGAACCAACATTCTCCACCTACGCAAGATTGAATGAAACATTGGAACAGGTATACATGGAAACCCGAGTTTGCCTCCCTTATCGAAGGGCGACGAGGAGGGAACCCTCGGAACGCGAGAGGGCATCAGGAAGGCACTGTCTCTTTCATGGCCTGAATGGACATGATACCAATAGCTGCAGGCATCTAAAGCATATAATCAAGGAGCTCGTAAGGAATGGTCAGTTGCGGCAATATGTTAGGACTCAGAATGTGGCGGTGGAATAGGAGCAGCCGTCGTCTACCTCAAATAACGACGGTGCGAGGCCTAGGAATGATGGTCGGTTGGTCATCGACTAATCGGGATGGTATGGTATAAGTAGCAAATTAAGGATGGATGGTTAAGTCACTTACTGATGTATGGGGACGTAGATAGCCCATAGGCATGCTTTAAGATGATGATAAACCATGATGCTCTAGTTTGTGAAATCTTCCTTTTCTTTCTGGTTTGGGTATTTTCTTTTTTTGGTTTGGTTTAGGAGTTTGGTTTGAACTCTTGGTTTTGCTGGTTTGACCTTGATTGGGTATTGGATTTGGATTGGATTTTCATCTGATTTTTGGTAAAAAGGTCGTCGGGTACGGATTATGCCTGGCAAGGGGTAGGTCGCTTCGTCTGAAAATGACGAATCGACTTATTCAAGTCGTTGAGGATGGACTATGCTCGGCAAGGGTCCAGAGTGACCAAGGTCGGCCTATGATTGATCTACGATTTAATAAGCATGATTTTTTATTTGATATTTCAGGTCGTCGAGTATGGACTATGCTCGAAAAGGGTCTAGATGACTAGGTTTAGCCTAGGACTTAGGTCAGGATCAATTACGTAGGATTTGGTACACGAGCCATCAAGTATGGGACTATGCTCAGTAAGAACCCACACAGGTAATGGATTCAGTTTTATGCTTTAAATGGCTAGGGATTGGCTGTGAACCTGGAGTGGTCCCAGATTTAGATATCGACTCAGAGAGATCGTGGATTGGATTATTGGTAACTGGATATGGATGGATTAGACTCGGTAGTCGGGTTCAGATGGATATGGAATTGGCTAAGGATTTGGTTACCGCATTCGAAATCGGATATCGACTTAGAGCAGTCACGGATTTGGATAAGGACATGGCTCTGGCACTTGGATAGAATAGCTTGGTCGTGGATTGGATTATGGATCGGATGATATAGCTGTGGATCGAATACGGACTTTGGATGTCGGATTTGAAGCCATTCAAAACACATCTTAATTTGGAGACAAATGTTACCCCACCTTTTGGTCAAAGCCAGGATATCAACAAATTAGCTAAAAAGGAGGGATATTAGGATTGGAGATTGATTGGAAATAAGGCTATGATCGATACCATTAAAATTGGACCAAGCTCCAATCAATGTGCAATCAATGGGGAATGATAAACATGGCTAGGTGAGGCTGACATTCAAATTTCAGAACAATCAAAGTTTGTATGCTCAACTTACAGATCGATCAATATTCAAAAGAAATGGGTTTGCATCAATACGTTCGTATCGACCGCTATGGCATTATTTTGTATTTATCGGTCTTTGGATCGATACATCTCGTATAGATGCAATTTGTATCGATCGGTTGACTCCAAGATGAATTCAAGGTGATGGGTGTGGATTACATATCAATGCATACGTATCAATTAGATGGATACAACAAAGGAAGATGATGGATATGAAGCAATGGTTATAGAGGTTTGGAGAAGCATTTTGTATCGATCACTTATTGATCGATACGAAGGGCACACATGGAAG
The DNA here is from genome assembly GCA_030765085.1 of Allium cepa. Classification (NCBI taxonomy): domain Eukaryota; kingdom Viridiplantae; phylum Streptophyta; class Magnoliopsida; order Asparagales; family Amaryllidaceae; genus Allium; species Allium cepa. The sequence continues at coordinate 932,264,883 of CM060932.1, forward strand.
GGGCTATGCTAAATAGATACGAAGGAAGGAATAGAGGATGGATACGAAAAGCAGCAAGCGCTCATAGGCTATTTCATATCGATCGTGTTTGTATCGATTGATACAAAGGAACCGGTCAAGGGAAGGATATGAAATATGATGGATACGAAGGTAAGGATATGAAATATGATTGATACGAAAGGCATGGATACAAGGTAAGGATATGAAATATGATGGATACGAACTCTCGATCGGTACGAAGGTTTTAGCCTACATTGGCAAAGACAATCTTGGATCGATCAACTCTCAAATTACAAGTCCAAACGCTATGAAATTTTCGCGATAGCTTTCTTATTCACTCAGGAACGTCCATGATCGATCTCAGCTCCATTAGGCCATTTTTAGATTGATACTAAGATTGCATGGACCGATCAGGATCGATCCCAAACAACTCCAGATCAATCTTGTGGGGCCATCCATGTGTGAGAAGAGGTATTCTAAGGTTTGATGGAGATATTTTCAGATCTACTCCTATAACTATAATCACAATATAAAGGAAATAAAAAGATCAATAAAAAGTAGATGTAGGTCAGAAATAGCCGAACCACTATAATCTTATGTCTTCTCTTACTTTATTTCATTTTAATTTTGTCATTTCTTCATTTTTACTTCTACATCGTCTAGATATGAGACCTGTGTTTGGAAATTGAGGATATATGTATTCACACTGGTGTTTTCACTAATTCTGGGGTTTGTGGCCATTTTTGGCGCAAATAGTATATGACTATAAAATCAACCCAATGATGTAGAAAATGGCAAGTTTTGATTTTGATTGATTTGGTAGATCCATGGGATATTCTCTCTAATAGATTTATCCAATACCAAAAAAAATGAAATCTCCTTACTAGAAAGGTGGATATGATATCTGTTCAAATGCACGTGTATAATTTCTCGTCAACGCATACCATCTTTGGGAGAATCTTCATTTTTTTTTTGGTTGATGAACTTCCAACAAAAATAATGCATTATCCAGGCCTTAAACTCTTGACCTCTTGGTGCATAATTTGAACTGCAACCACCAGACACTAATGTTTTTCCATAATAAATCTTCAATTTGATAGCTTTTCTTTATGATTCCTCAGTCTTTGGTCTCGCCTTAAAAACCTGTAAAACACAAACAAAGTGCAATGTGTAGTGTTGTTTTAAGGTAAAACGTACATAAAGAAAATGCATAAATTAAGGTCAAACAGAATTCACTCACCAGTTTAATGTATATTGTTGCATATATGATTGTTGTTATATTAAATTATAAATTGTATAACGATCGATGCAAGTTATTACTTTTGGACCCCGTCTTGTTTTGTAAAGCAAGTGACAACATTGATATGAAGTATAATCTCTCCTTTAATCATCTATGACATGTATCGTGACCCAGATTTCTTGTTTACATGTTTGATATTGCTATTTGATTAAGTTGGAAACTATGCTGTAAAAGTTTGAAGCGATACAGTCGTATTAAATGAACTTTGAAATCCTTGATATTTGACATATGTTAAATTGGATAAACTGTGCAATATTATGGAATATATATATATATATATATATATATCTGTGTATGTATATTTGGTTACAAGCATTTTGGTGGGTTTGACATCAAAGAATGGGTTAGCAATGGAAGTTTTAAATGTTAGAAGCGAAAAGGTAACTATGGATGCACTTGAAAATCATTGTGATGGGCGATTATAAAGTTAACTTTGAAAGACAACTTAGGGCTTATTTATATTTTTAATAAGTACTATAAGTGCACTTATTACCAAAAATATCAGGGTTTAAATATATTAATTATAATCAATTATGGATTTTTAAAGTAATAGTTTTAAATTATAAAATAAATTTTTAAGGTTTTTAAATTAATGTTTTAAAATATGCATAAATATATTAAAAGTATATTTTTAGTGTATATATATAGTTTTAAAAAAAAATCGTAGATTTGAATTAAGAAATAAAAGGCTTTTATACTATAATATCTTTCAAATTGTTTATAGTAGTTTGTTAAATATCTTAGTTTTATAAATAAATTAGTATATATGTGTGGGGGGGTGTGTGTGTATATCTTTTTAAAATCATTATAGTATATTAGGAAGTTTTAAAACGGAAGCTTAGTATTTATGAAAGGATATAAAGGAGTTTTTAGATTATAACATTTATGTTATAGTAGATTGTTTTGTAAAATTGATTAAAAAGGTATATAACCTTGTTTATTAAGTGAAAATGTACTTAGGGCTTTAAATGATTGTTTCAAAATAAATGACAAATATAAAAGTAATTTTGGGTTTATAGTAATGATGTTTGTGTAACATTACTTTTAACCCATTTAACTATACTTTTGATAATAATTAGGTCTTTAAAAGAGAGTTTTAAATGTAACTGTTACATAAAGTGTTTTGGTTTTGTTGTAAACAATGTTTTAGTACTATTTATTTCTAAACCCTTAAATAATATTTTAAAGAGGTTAAATATTGTTAAATGATTTTGAAAAATACGAATTTCTAGAGAATAATAAGTATGAATTGATTTTGGATTTGTTGTGGCAATGTGTTAGTAACATTTGCCTTTAACCCGCTTTGATTATACTTATGAATGTAAATAGATGTTTGAAAATAATGTTTTAAAGTTAATCATAAGTGAAATGGTTTTGGATTTTTAGTTATGATGTTTGAGTAACATTTGTCTTATGCTCTTAGAAATTGATTTATGAATATCTTCTACCATAGAAATATGTATATGAATACTTTTGAGAAGTATTGAAAACGTGTAGAAATAATAGGAACTTTTAATTAAACAGTGAAGTTTAATTAATGAAGTGGAGTTTCATTTATAGAGAGTTAGTGAGTAAAAAACTGAGTTTTACTAATAAAAGAGGTTTTTAATTAATAAAGGAAGATTAATTAAAAAAGGGATTAGAAGTTGTTTATATGACTTGATCATGCTTGTGTGCTTAAATCGTGCTTTATGTGTTACTTGCTTATGAACAAAGGACTTTGTTTCCCATATGCGATTATTCTCATTGTTGTTGCATTTAATCAAATATAACTTTGGATACATCTAGAAGAAACATGAGAATTATATGGTACAGTTATCCTCGGTCATACTATACCGTACGTATAAAATCATTTTGCATTTCGAGGACAAATGGTAAGAAAATGTATCCACTTAAATGGTTAGGACGTGATCTTTGCTCTTATATATTGTTTGTTTATTTTCTATAGAACTGGAGTTAAGTTTACCAAAAATCCATCAATTTGGTTTTGGAGCACCCGATAAGTGGAAGAGTACTTGTAGATGACTTGAAACCGTAACCGCTCCAAAACCGTATACGTGTTCAATGCTTTGGAAGAGATTCGTGATTAGTTCGAGGTATTAGACTCTATATGGAGATTCGGGACCTATTTGAGATGCTTGAATACATGTAGTTATTCATGATCTATTCAGGATACGGGAATCCTATGTGATTTCGAGATCTGTTGAGATATGCGAATCTATGTCTAATTTTGAGATCTATTGAGGAATCCATGTGTGATTCCAAGATCTGTTGAGATAAGGGAATCCATTAGTGGTTCCGAGATCAGTTCGAGTTGGAGCTCGTGTGGAAAATTTGTTCGAGTTATGACTCATATGCTGGGACGTTGAACATTACTTCACCATCGGTAATGACAAAAACCAAAGATAGAAGACATAGTCTATGAGGATCGGCTAACTTAATAGGTGTAGGCACTACACTTTAGTGATACTTACGGATATGCATATGGAAGTGATGTGATCCACCGCCACGAGTTCGTGCTTGGACCAGCTATGTTTTTTCTATAGTATATTTTATCTAGAGATATACGATGCTAGGAAGGATATCTTTGATCCTTATGTACGGGGACCACTATCGAAATATTGAGGTCATCTCCATGGAATCCTACATAGTTAGAGAACGCGCCTTAGCGGTTGTGATTATATACCTATTATTGTTGTGGTGTACACTCACATGCATCACAGCTACACGATCATTTGTATTTCAAACCTGAGACATTATTATATTATCACTGGATTTTATAAAGAAATGGTTTGGTTGTCATAAGGTAAAAGCCCATCTGTGTTTATTTACGGCATGGTCTTATGGAATACCCATATTTTTAAGCTTTTGACAAATATGATGAACCCATGTGATTTGAGTTACTCACGCTGGTTTACAAGACTGATCCGGGTGTTATTTTCTTCTAATGCTTAGGCTAGCTCGAGTATGTTTCTAGATTCCGTTGTAGTTCATTGGTACTCTTGGAGAGGACCTAGATGATTTCCTACGGCACTTGTTTTCCGCTGCATTAATTGATTGTATCTATCAGCATTTATGAGGACGGACTGCTGTAACTATCCTGGCTGATGATATGTAAGTTTACTCTGATTGATGGGGTCGAAAAGGCAGATCGTTACAAAAGAGGCGTAACCGAATATCCACAATTTCAAATGTAAAATGATTAATATATTAATTAGGATAATTATGTTAAAATCAAAGAAGAAAAGGAACAATTAACTTAAGTTGAGAAAGATCTGTGAATTTTTCTTTATATTTGTTTCCCACAAGGATACTACTCTTAATCAATGTTAGAACTAATAGGTTAGTAAACGAAGGAATAGGGAGGAGAAGATCTTCGTTTGTAGTTATTGAGGATGTAGGCGAGCTATAAGAGGTTATGGGACCAAAGATTCATTGTTGATTTGTATATGCAGTCATTGAATAGATAAAAACACTATTCAAGGAAGAAATATAAATGAGTTACTTTAATGGAAGTCAGTTGACTTGGTTATGATTGAGTTGTGGGTATGCCATAGGGGAAATTATGTAAGTTGTTGCATATATCTAACTCTATAGCCAATCTAGTTCGAAATAAAAGGTGTCGTCTTTCTATTATATACCTGATATACTGTGCTATATTAATTAATTAAACTATATTTATTAGAAATCTATAAATGATGTGGTTTGTGATAATAGTTAAAAAGTTTTATAACCATGATTAATTTATCATAATGAAATTGAGCATACCGTTTTAAAATATTTCAAATCAAGATGTATCGAGATTGTAATGACCGGGAATTTCGGACACTTCGTATTTACATATCTGAATTATTTAAATATTTGAACTTGGATTAAATATTATTAAATTGATTTAATAACTTTGTTAACTCCCTTTAAATCATATGTAATGGTGATAAACTTGTTTTGGAAAAATGTTTACAAAAATAGTTACATTGAAGAAATATCGATAATGTCACCGAAAATCGTTTTATCGATAAACATCTTTTTATTTATCAGAAATTGTTCGGATTTTTTTACATACACTTATTTGCTTAATAGAACATTAGAATGAGATAAAAGATTTCGCCATTTATGAAAAATAAAGTTTTGATGATGTTGTGGGCGATATCATGGAAGGTATTTTGAAAATGAGCCTTTATGAAAAGTCTTAAGTATTAAGTAAAGAAAATGAGGTGTGAATGTGGCATGTGAGAGGGAGGCTGCTTTGTCACCTTTCATGAAAGATAAAAGGTAGAATTGACCTCTTGTTCAAACCTATAAATACACCATTATTGGTTTCACTAATCACTTTTTATAAATTTAGAAAATGGTGGAAGTGAATTAACACTAATCCATTTTGTTCTTCATTAATGTTTTTCTACCTAGTTCAAATCTCTTTCAAACTCTACCAAACATTCACTAACACATAGAACTCAATAGGAAGCTTAGATCTAAAGTCAAAGTTGAAAAGATATGGAAGAAAGATGGGATCTTAGGAAGGCCATGAGCAAGGAAGGTGGAGGATGATGTTGCTTTGTGATTTTGGTGCTAAAGCATGGATCTTTGAAAGTTTGGTGATGGTAGAAAGTGTGGGTGTGTGCTTGTGTTTGTCTAGGATCTAAGTGAGTTATCCCAGTACCTTATATGCATATATTGTGTGTACATGTGCAAATATAAAATTAAAGTGACACCAACCAATTAAAGTTATAAACTTTGGACCCCTCTTGCTTTTGAAAACAAACTGTAGCTTTATATTGTATATGGTCACTTCTATTACCCTCTTAAACATGTGGCATAGCCTTTGCTTGATGTGTAAATGGTTTTTTGGCTTGTATGTTGAATTGAAGTGTGTTTGAAAGTGTTTGAAACGAGAATATCCACTATAAGCGCACTTTGATATCCTTTAACTTGTATGAATGGAAGATTTATGATCTTAACTTAGGATAATTTAATTTGATTGTTCTATATACATATTTTTGTATATGGAACGGTAAAGAAAAAGTTTTGAAAGTTATAGAAATTGTGAACCGAAGTTATGAAAGTTAGAAGCGAAAAAGTCGCATGGACGCACTTTAAAAATGCCATATATTCGGCGATTTTGAAAGTTAACTTTGAGGGACATCATAGGGGCTTCATTACATTTTTAATAAGTATAAGTGTATGTATTGCTAAAAAAATATGGAAGTTTAAATCATTAATTAACTTGTGAAACAAAGTTGCAAAATGTTATAGTGAGGAGAAGGTTGCTATATGAGCACTTTAAAATATCACGTTTTTGAGGATTTTTCTAAATAAATTGAAAGAAATTCATAAAGGTTTTCTTCCATGGTTCTTGAGTACCCTAAGGATAGTTCTTAGTATAAAAAGTTCAAGTCTTAAATCATTTGTTTGCGTGGTTAAAACTAGTCACAAAGTTAATGCTTTTCATTATTGTTCTTTAACAAGAGCTTTTAAGAGCATTTATAAATGCTATAGTAAGTTGCTTATGGTTTTAAGTGTTCAAAAATGATACTTATATTCGGTATTTTTCCTCAATCTTTTGAGGGATGTTTTCCAACATATTTTGTAGTATTTTAATGATGGTTTGAAGTTCAAATATATTTGTAACATTTATTTTTATATTTTGAAAGTAAAGGGTTTTATAATATAAAACATGTCTTTATTTATTTTCATCGAATTATAAACTAGTTATTTTTAAGTAATATCTTACATAAATTTTTGATAATTATTTATAAGCAGTTTTAGAGTATTTATATATATAAGTTTTGAAAAAATAATTTAATTATGCTTAACACTAAAAGCCGACGAGTTGACTTATCCATTTATTAGTTTTATGACTAATGTCCAAGTAGGAATAGAAGCAATAATGCTCAAACATACCAGCTTTCCTCTTGGTTGAGGAATAGTTAAGTTGGAAATTTCGAAAACATGTTAACAGTGTCGATTTCTTACTCGTTTATGAAAGTCATTAATACTATACTTAACACTAAAGCCGACGGTGCCATAACCCTAACTTCATCTTCCTTTCCACCCATTTACGTCTTTCCTTCCCTTACCCTCCTTCTCAGCTACCTTTCTCCCCCTCTTCCATTCATCCACCTATCACGCTCCCAAGATGACCAAGAATAGAAAGGCGAAGCTTTGTTTCTCTTCGTCTATTGAGCAACATGCATCCACCACTAGATCAGGTTGCAACTTCACTCTGACACCTGATGGATCCCTTTCTAATCCCACCTAGCACTGCTTGTATCCATCTATATTTGATGCTCATGTCGAAAATGTTGTTGTTCCAAGAAGCACTTTCATTGTTGCTCCAAATACAGGCGATATTTCACTTCGGATTCAAACCGTATTGCAGTTTCAAACTTTGAGAGTCCTGGCCTTTTTTTGGTTGTTGATAATTCTGGTCCTGGCCATATCTATATTGCACCAATTTTAAATGAAGTTGTTGGTGATGTTTGCTTTCTATGGTCGCTACCCATCTTGATGCATCGAACTCATTCAGTGATTTAGTTGATGAATATGCTTGCTCTCTAAACTCTATCGGGTTAGTTTCTGGTATTCTGAATATTGGTTCTAACACTATGATTTCCTACTTACTTGTATCTTCTATTCAAGGTCAGGGAAGTTAGATTAATTCAGAATTTTTTATTTATGATGTTGGTGATATAAAAGGAGTTATGGCGGTTCTTGTTGAGGTGGCTCCTATACTATAGTGTTCACCAACTGCTTGTGGAAGAGGCAAATCAGTGTTTGCTCAAGAATCATCACCTAGAAATAAATCAGTTAATGTTTCTACTACCCATGTGTTGTAGTCAAGGAGTATTTGTATGGATGATTTAACCCTTACTAATTTGGAGATAAATGCAGTCGGTTCTAGCAAATCTAAATCATTTAAATCGAATCCTTTCGTCCCTGGTAGTGATTATGCTATTCACAAAAATAAACATAATACTCCTTTATGCCAGGCTTCTCTATTCTTATTAAGACCATGTAATGCTGATGTGTACTCCCCTTGCTCTTTTGAACTAAAATGTGTTAATGGCATTAAAATCCCCCCTTTAAAAGTTGTTGAAGTGGGTTCATCTTTTTGGTGTGATCAACTAGTTAGGTTATGAAAACCCCCCATTTTGTTGTTAGATATCATTTGATGAAGCAGTAGAGACTCAAAGGAAAAATTAAAATGAGAAGCGACAATTCTATGTTTTTCTTCAAATTTCCATATCCAGATGATAGATTGAAAATCCTTGAAGCATAGCCAATTATTTTAATAGGGAAACTGTTCATTATTACATGTTGGAATCCTTCTATGGATTCACCTAGAGAATAGGTATTATCAATACCTGTTTGGGTCTAAATTATTCTATTCCATCTGGCTTACAATCTACGATTGACATTAATTGGTTGGCTAACCTTATTGGAGACTTAGTTCGTTTTGATGTTGCTACGATTAGTAAGGAAAGGCTTAGTTATGTGAGGGCTTTGAATGAGATTAAACATGATGGGTTGTTTCCTACTATTCTTCCTGTAGAACCTGCTCCTGGGCATGTTGCTATAATGGAAGTCAGTTATAAGTAGAAGTCGCCTATTTTCACTACTTGTTTTTCGTTTGGTCATTCGGTGGATATTTGCAAGCCTATCTCTAAGGCTTCACCCTCCATCCCTTTGGCAAAGGAAGATATTGAGATTCCTTTTATTTAGAAAATTCCTTTGGTAGAGGTGCCACATGAGTTTGTAAAAATGGTTTGCCAGTTTCTTCCCCACCTGATAATGTTATTGGGCTGATGGGGTTAGTCATTGACACTCCATTATCCAACACTAGCTTAAGCATGTCACCAAACTTGATTTCTTGGTACTTTAATGAGAAAGCTTGGGTTCATGAAGTCACTCAGTTCTGATATTCCCCATGCAAGATTATTATTATAGATATGTTGCTGATGTGGTGGGTGAGCAGAGATATTTAATTTTTCAGTTATTAGGTGATTCACTTACTATATCACAAGAAGGAGAGCATGGATATCATAACGGAGGTACTCTTTAGCTTGGGGATAGGATTTTCTTATAACCCGAGGATGCTTTGGATTTTGTCCCTCTCGTTGGGAAGATATTTAGTTATGTATACATGTTATTGGAACGAACTCTTCTGATGACGGGTCTGTTTCTTCCTCTTTTAATAAGGAATAGTTTGTCTATTCCTTTTTAGTAGTTTTAGCCTTTTTGCCAAATTACCGTGTTAAATGTTCTATAGCTGTTCTGCGTATATGCAAAGCACCTGTTTTAATTTCATTAATAATAGTGGACGGTCTTCTATTCCACTATTAAGCCAACTAGCCTTGCAAAAAAACAAACGATGTATACTTATCTATGTGTGAGATTCAAGAATAAAGTGTTTGGGCAAGGTTTTCATATGCAATAGTGCTCTATCTTACCTGACTTTACTCTAAAACAAGAGATGAAACAAATTTGAATGTTGAAATCGAGTTAAATATGCGAATCTTGATTCCTATAAGCAATCGTTTTTAACTGGATAGTCGATTAGTCAAATATCGAACTTAACTAAGTATTGTCTTAGATCTTTAAAAGAATTTTCTTAAAGATAATACAAGTATGAAATGATTTTGGTTCGTTGTGATAATGTGTTAATAACATTCGTCTTTAACCCTTTTTTATTATACTTATGAATGTAAATAGATCTTTAAAAGTATATTTTTAAAGACAAGCATAGGTGAAATAGTTTTGGGTTTGTAGTGGTAATGTTTAAGTAACATTATTCTTAAACCTTTTGAATGGATTGGTGAAAGTACATAGATCTATAAAATGGATATTTGGAAGGAATTATAAGTATGGTATCTTTTGGAAAGGATAGAAAAGTTAAAGGTTTAAAGTAAGAAATTTTGTTAAGGATTTATGAATTACCATTTAAGACAATTATATGAATACTTTTTGAAGTATTGAAAGAGTATAATAAATAGTAGGAATTGATAAATAGATTTACTACATAAAAGACGTTTTACTAGTAAAAGAGGTTTTAATTAATAATGATACTAAATAAATAAAAAGGGAATTAGAAGTCGCTTATGTAACTTAATCATGCTTTGTGTGACTTAATCGTGCCTTGTATGTTTATTCGTTTATGGAAAGTATTTAGTCATATACTTAGCACTAAAAGCTAATGAAGTAGGCTTGTCAATCTGTTAGATTAAGATTAATGTTCGAGTAGGGATTTAAGCAATAACGCTCTAACCTATCGGCTTCACTCTTAATCGAGGAATAATGTGGGCGAAAAGTTCAGAAACATGATAAGTATACGAGACTTGGTATCCATATGCGATCGTCTATTTTGAACTTGATATTCAATTAGTCGACCATCGAACTTGATTATGAATTCAACATTTTAGAAGTGGTTGTGAAGTAGAATGTTATGGAGTTGAATTGTCTTTCCAAAGGTTAAGTCCAAGGGAGAGGTCGGTATTAGTATTTGTCGGATGACTTATGTTGGGATCCTTGGGGAAATCCGTGGACTTTTCGAGATGTTGGGATCCTTGTGGGTTCATGTTCTGTTTATATGATGATGACTCATGCGAGAGATTAAGAATATAACTTCGATATCAGAAATGAAAAAACAAAGTAGGAGCATAGCCATTGGGTTTAGGTAACCCATAGGATATCTCAACTCATATCTTGAGTATGCTTATCGATATGTTGCGCGTGGGAGTTGATGATATTTGGAATCTCATGTTCGGTATGGACCAGTTGCATTTCCTTAGGGTATATTTTATCTAGAGACAAATAGCTCTCAGAATGTGGTTTTTGATCCTTGTGCATGGAGTTTGGATTTGGGGTCGACCGAAGGGATCTCTGGGGAAAATCCATTATGTGAACGTGCCTTAGCGATATTAATTACACCCTCAATACGTTGTGGCTGTGCTGTTAAAGTGCTTAGCGGTTTCACCATGATGGAGGTGCAGAAATTTATAGTAGGGATAAAGCGGGGACATAACGGAAACTAGCGGTGGTGCAAAAAGCTTCGTTAGATATAATACCAAAATATAAAGTTAATTTATTATCATTTACACATTATTATATAGGAAAAGAAAATATTATTTAATCTTATATAACAAAATCTAAGATCATGATTTATGCATAATAGATCTAGTGGCTATATTAGGTTTCTAAGTTATATTGAGCATTTATGCCTTAAATTTAGGTCTTTACCATAATTTTGTTGATTTGACTTAAAAGAGAACTAGTCAAATCAACTTTTGTATATTAATGTTGATGCAAAAAAACACTTGATTTAAAGGATGTAGCAAAAAATAGAAGGGATTGAAGAGAATCTATTGTTTAATAGTGCTAAACTGAAATAGCATAATGGTCGAAGAGCGCTATGCGCTATAGCAAAGATTTTGCAGGGCTTTAACATGGCTTTAAATGCATAGTGTTGTGGTGTGTGTGATCAATGTAAGCATCATAACTATAATCTGATTTATATTCTTTACCCTATACATTATCTATTATATCACTTTATGTTTAGATGAGTAGTCCTTTTGAGGAGATAATTGTTACGACATTCTGTATGGTCTCAAAAGTACAGTTATATGATGTACACCTATTTCTTGAGTTTCTTATACCAGACTTATGTATGGCACGTGGTTTTTGTTTTCCTTAGATTCCTCATGTGCTCTTTCAAGCCGTCTGAGAAAGGTTGTTTTAGTTGATGTTCGTTGAAGCTCGAGGAGACGGGCTAGATGTTTCACCTACCGTAGTATTTTGCATTACTGTACTGTACATATCAGCATTTGTGAGGATAGGTTGTTATGACTTTCCAGGCCAACGATAGTATTTAAACTTGTAACTATGAAATATTATGTATCTTATAGTGACAATTTGTACTGTCTTTTGACATTATTTATCGTTCCAATATGAGACTATGATATTATGTTCCTTCTTGTTTTGTTTCTTTTTATTTTTATTTTACCCTAACGATCTTTCTAGCACTTGGGTGTTCAGTATGCGAATATTGTAGCTGTATTAATGTTGATATTTGAGGGTCAAAAGGGCAGGTTGTTACAATTGGTATCAAAGCAGAAGTTAAGCGAGAATCTTGGTTTTGGTTGGGTATGACTCATTACGACATAGGGTAATGGTATTCCCGAATATGAGTTGAGTATGTTATACATATAAGAGCTCATTTGTAATTGTCATAAACTTATGCCTTAAGGTAATTACAACTGCGAAAATTAAAATCTAATATAAGGAAATTTATATGATTATGAATTATTAAAGTATAGTTTAACTAATGTAGGGATTAATGATGTTCATTCGTTACCCCTCATTAATTAGTTTAGTCATGCTCGGCAGGTTCATGAGCATTACTATCCCTTTTAGAATGATTTATGCTCGATCAGTTTATGGGTATTATTATCATTTGTAGATTTATTAGCTTAATATTGCTCAGCCAGTTTAAAAGCATTGTCATCATTTATTGATTTATTAGTCATGCTCATCCATATTATGGGCATTCTACTGTTTGTTGATTGTTGATTTGTGCTCGACCAGTTTATAAGTAGATTTACCTTCTATTGCCTGCGTTGGTTGGCAGTATTAAAGATGCATTGAAATGAATACCTTGTGAGTTTAGTTTCACAATTTGACTATAAGGATTAGGTTAGAAGGTAACTTTTATAAAAGTTGAATTTAGTGAAATATGTTTATTTTAAATCTGAGGAAAGATAAGGTATTTAGTAAATAAACGTTTAGGAAAAGATTTTATATACGAATGTGATTTTATATAAGTATGGTTTGTAGAACATTGTTTATAAATGAAGAAGATTTAAACTGATATTTTGAGAACTTAAATCCTGATGTTGATGCCAAAAAAGGAAAAACACCCAATGTTGAGTTGCAGGGAACCTGTATGAAATAAAAAATATATAACAGGGAGTGTTAGAAATTGCAGATTAAGGATATTAAGGCAAGGATTAACACTAGAGGGGGGAGAATAGTGTTAATAAAGAATTGCTAAATCTTTTTTAGTTTATGTTAATTTAGACATCAATGTATGCAATATACAGACACAGATATGATCACAGAAATAAACACAGATGCAGAAATAAAATAAAAGCAGTAAAGGAAAGAACATACTGGATTTTATACTGGTTCGTAGTTACCCTACATCCAGTCCCGCAACACAAGTACAGATTTCCTTTCAAAAGCGATTGTACAATTACACCCTCGGTTTCAAGGCTACGAGATACACCCTCCAGAATTTCTATCCTCTAGGTAGTGATACTTGATTTCCGAGCCACAAGTTTACCCAATTGATTTACCAAGGCTACAATCACACCTTTTCTCTCTTGATTGATTTCCAAGGCTACAATCACACCTTTTCTTGCTTAATAGATTACAAAGAAGTCTATAACTCTGAATAGCACTGAGAACCTTATAGAGATAGCGATAGAGAATCAAACTAGAAGATATCAAGTTCGATTCAATGTTGATTTCAACAGAGTAATGGTAAGAATATGTATTAAGAAATGAGGAAGAAGAAGAGTTGAAAAACAAGAAAAGCTGATATAAAATTCGTTGAAACTAACCCATATTTATAGAAGAACAACAGCCATGTCCATTCATGAAGAGTTATGGCGAATAGACACTTTTTCTGAAATTTAAAATTTGAACTCAACTAACACCATGTCGACATGGGGTACATAGGCATGTCGACATCCCAAAGCATTTTTTGATGATTTGATTTTCTTTGAAAATAACCTTTATCTTATATTGAAACTAATTTAAACTTTATAAATATACTTGACTATAGTTAAGATTCATAAGTAAATATAGAGAATAATATATATAGAAATTAATTCTAATTTTATATTTAAATCTAAGTATAAATATTTAAAAGTTAAATATATTATATTAAAAGATAGTCTAAAATCAGGAGTAATTTGACTTTGAAATTAAAGATAATTTTGAGGCTAAAATTATTTAAAATCAGGATAGAGGGTTTTGAATGTTTTAAAAGGAAAGTTTTGAAAACAGGATATAATTTTGAAAAATTATTTTGAATAAAAAGTTAGCGGATACAAAACAATGTTCCACTAGATTTTTCGTAAGTTCCATCCTACATAGGGTTTTATTCCTTTAACAGGCTCGAAGTGGATTCCATTCCACGAATAAATTGAATTTTAAGATGCCAGTGCTTTTCTACGAGTTTTAACAAAATTCCTAACAATAAAAAATACTTAACCTTGAAATCTTGAACTCTTGATAATCTTGATACTCATGAGTCTTCTATCTATATATCTTGAATCTCTATACTGTACAGTCTTTATTCTTAGTACCTGCATGGTTAAATCCTGCATATACATATATATCTAAACTTATAATGTTAGTATTTATATTTTATAATCTATTCTAAGGCTGTTGTCATCAGAACCATCATCTCACGGACTAACAGGGAGATGCAAGCTTTTATAGTGGTTCAACAATCTCTACCTATGTCCACTTTATAGTTTTATTGATTGTTGACTTGGGGGAGTTTGTATGAGATTATAAAGAATTAGAGAGAGTTTAAGAAACTAGTATAAGGGTTCGACAAGTTCTAAGCCCTAGAATTACCAAGAGTAATTGCCTATATGATTATATTGTAATGGTAGGAGATGAATAAGAGGAAGAGCTTTCATGTGTAGAGTCTGTAGAAACCAGATCCTTTAGTAGTTGTAGTTAGATTGGTATTTATAAGAAAACAAAGATAATGGGTCAGAAGCCTGTTTGCACTAGAGTTTAGATAAAGGCCCGAAGTTGTACAAGAGAAACCAATGCACTACGATCTAATAAGATAGGTCGATACTATATAGCTCGGTACTGAGCTATAATTATTGGTACAAATCTAACTTCAACTCTTGCTTTGCACTTCTATCTTCTAGTTGATGGGTTCCAAACTCTTTTCATCGACTTTTGATTGATTCTAGTAATTTCTCCTCTATTACTTGAGTTACCCTACTTTCTTTGCTTTCTTCTCATCAATCGTGGAATTGGCCATTTATACTCTAGGAAAACCACATGATCACGATTGCTGGAGTAGTATACTAAAAGTATGGAGTTTGGAAGGAAAAATAGGGATAATATATAGGTTGAACTGAACTATATAGCTCGGTACCAAGCTATGCCATTTGCTCCAACTCCTTTGAAACTTCCCTAAGTCGTTTCTCTACTTCTTTGAAGCGTGCTCCAGATTTTTCAAGTCGTTATTGTCTTCGTCTTGGCCTTTTAAGTTCGGTTGAAATTTGCTTCGGGTCGATCGCTGCTTTATTTCAAGACGCACTTTAGGCTGGCTCGGTACCGACCAAATTTGGGCCGATCCTTGCTTTTCTTCAGGACATGCTTCAGGCTGGTTTGGTACCAACCTACTTCGGGTTGATCCTTGCTTTGCTTTGGGACATGCTTTAGGCTAGCTTGGTATTGACCTACTTCGGGCCAATACTTGCTTTGCATCAGGACGCGCTTCAGGACAAAAATGCAACTTTCCAACTTTTCAATTATTTTTTAATGTTTCCTTTTTATTTCCTTTTTATGATGTTTCCCAAGTACTTGGATCATTTCTTCGTCATTTTTCATCATATTCAATCGTTTAACTCTTTTCGAAGACATGGAAAATTTGACCGTAACACTCGTCCCCTAGAGCATGCTGTCGTTGAAAAAAGTTTGCTCTTGATCGAGACAAGTTTCATGTTGTCATTTTTGAATTCTAAGTGATTGCTTAAGCATTGCTTCATAATGTTGCCCTTGTTTAATGGACTTACTTCATCTGCTCTATGTATTTATAGGTTCATTCTTCATGATAAGGATTAGATTATGCTCTGGAGATCAGAACTATGCTCTAGATGAGTAGGCTCCTCTCATTGTTGTATTTTTTTTATCATTTTTCTTTTTTGTTGCCCCCAAGAGCTTTTGGCCCCCACCATTCAGGGAGCTTCATCTAAGGTCGAAGGAATGATGATTGTTGTAGCGATAATGATGATTGTGGTGGTGTAACCAATTTCTACTTAGTGGAGATAATCGAAGTTTGGGTTGCGCTGGTCCTATGATGGATCTCAAGCTTGTCATAACTCGTATTCACACCGCTTTAGAGTCACATCCAACTTTCTACCATTGGCTAACTTCCAACAATGCATGGCAATTCTTATATTGCTGCTTGCTTTCCAATGAGACAGTTCAATTTATGAACGGTCATGTTGGATGATTCCATTGCTATGCTTTTCCTTTTGTTTCATATCTCGTGTTTCTAGGAAGAAAAGTTTCCACATTGCTCCAAACCATGGCTATATTATCAATTATTCATCGGTAACAAGTATGTTAAAACATATATTATTATTGCACGACATGACTCGTTTTTTCTTGCATGAGCGAGCTATCTAAATAGGATGGTCTGTTTGCCCAATTCAGGACATAGGAGTGACAGGACTCATACTACACAGATTGAAACTTCTCACTTGCCCCAGTCAATGCTCAGAATCTAATAGCCAACATATGCCTACATCCTTTGGACTTTTGGGTGTTGGTCACACGGGTTTTAATTCTATAAATAAAACATACATGATTATGCTTTAAGACCAAGTTTCGTTTTCTAGAATGACTCACTGATCACCTAGCTTCAAGTCCGATGATGGTACCTCTACTCCTCCTGAAATTGGATTCTCCATAGCTCGGGCTTCACCTTTTATTCTTGTTATGCCTGGACGATCGATCATGATAGGATTATAAGGCATAGTTGCTCTTATAGTGTTGTTGTAAATCTATCACCTTCTCTAAATGAGTACATGGACTTATGATTTTGGATGTAGAGGGAAGAGAAAGTAGGCATCTCCTGAAACTTATCGGGCTATCCATCTTTCTTTTGATCGTATAGTCTGTATTCTTTGTTTTGGTTTTAAATAGGCCATATTCCTTTCCACCAACTATTAGTTGCGAAGAATCCTAGTTCCATGTCGCTCCTTAATGTCTTGGAGTAGCCGTTGGGCTGTTCATCCCCTCTTTGTATGATCTTTGCTGGAAATAAATCCTATTCACCGAACTAATTTTTCAAATGCCTTATCTTAGGCACTAGTAGTAAGAGAATGTTATAGGGGATGGTATCCAATTATCCCCAGTCTAAGTGAATCATTCTATTCAAAGCATCCTTTTTGACGTTACCTACCTTCAGGCATTGGTCGATTCCTGTAAACTGGAGTCGAATAATTCCATCGGTCCCTGTATGGTTACTCCTTCCTAGCATCTTCTATCTCTGGGATAGGAAAATCCTTAATGATTGAGGTTGAATTTCCCTTGACAGTCTTTCATTACAGATAGTCCAAGTTCTGCATTGCTCCCTATCGTCGGGAAATGTGATCTACAATATTTGTCCTTCATACATATGTTTCCATTATGAACTAAGTCCTATTCATAGATTTTTCTATCGTGAATCTGGGCATTAGTTTGAGTTAAGAATTTGGGGAAAATTATTTGATTTACTCAGTTCGATTATGCTTCTCCAGTCATGGTCTTGGATCGGGAATGCCCAATAATTCTCATCTTTAACTTTCCACGACTATCCTCGCCTATCCTTGACCGGGCATGTCCTGCTGGCTCGCCAATGCTATTGTTGGAATCTAGTCAAGCACCAGTTTCAATTTCTAAAGGAAAAAAGTGCATGAATTATTTGACTCCAATTATCTTTCTTGAAGTTTCCTTTTTCTGGGGAATAACAGAATTCCTAGTGGCTGTAATTACACCCTCCCGATATACAAATCTCTGGGAAACGAAAAATTCCTATCGGTTGTAGCTAGAATCCCAGTTTTGTGTTGGTTTCTATCTTTGGCAACTGGGATATCAATGACTCAACTCCGAGCCTTTCGGTACCAAGAGGTTCCTCTTGGTATCGAGATCTTTTTATTAACTACTTCTGCTAGTCTATTTCACTTTTTCATCGCAATCATGGAGAACGGTTATACTTCACCACCGGTGGTCAACTAAAATAATAGCATATTTTTCTCCTCTCTTCATCGCCAATTACACATCGATAATGTTGATTTATCAAATTGCAATTGACCACAGCTGACCATTTTCTTAAATTCCATCGATGGGGCTCTCGGCATATTCGCAAATCTCTAGAACCGATCGCACTGCTTGGTGTTGTTAGTTGCATTTTGATTTATAGTCGGTCATAAACTATTCATTGAAGCACCTTCTTTGCCAATGTCTGGCCCCCAATGTGATCGCTACAGCTGCCCTCACGATCTTCCATGAGGATCTTCTTAGCTTCATCTTTGGCAACATGCTAAAGAAGGGGATTGTAGCTCTCAGATTGTGGTTTTTGATCCTTGTACATGGAGTTTGGATTTGGGGTCGACCGAAGGGATCTCTGGGGAAAATCCATTATGTGAACGTGCCTTAGCGATATTAATTACACCCTCAATACGTTGTGGCTGTGCTGTTAAAGTACTTAGCGGTTTCACCATGATGGAGGTGCAGACATTTATAGTAGGGATAAAGCGGGGACATAACGGAAATTAGCGGTGGTGCAAAAAGCTTCGTTAGATATAATACCAAAATATTTAAAGTTAATTTATTATCATTTACACTTATTATATAGGAAAAGAAAATATTTTTTAATCTTATATAACAAAATCTAAGATCATGATTTATGCATAATAGATCTTGTGGCTATATTAGGTTTCTAAGTTATATTGAGCATTTATGCCTTAAATTTAGGTCTTTATCATAACTTTGTTGATTTGACTTAAAAGAGAACTAGTCAAATCAACTTTTGTATATTAATGTTGATGCAAAAAAACGCTTGATTTAAAGGATGTAGCAAAAAATAGAAGGTATTGAAGAGAATCTATTGTTTAATAGTGCTAAATTGAAATACCATAATGGTCGAAGAGCGCTATGCGCTATAGCAAAGATTTTGCAGGGCTTTAACATGGCTTTAAATGCATAGTGTTGTGGTGTGTGTGATCAATGTAAGCATCATAACTATAATCTGATTTATATTCTTTACCCTGTACATTATCTATTATATCACCTTATGTTTAGATGAGTAGTCCTTTTGAGGAGATAACTGTTACGACATTCTGTATGGTCTCAAAAGTACAGTTATATGATGTACACCTATTTCTTGAGTTTCTTATACCAGACTTATGTCTGGCACGTGGTTTTTGTTTTCCTTAGATTCCTCATGTGCTCTTTCAAGCCGTCTGAGAAAGGTTGTTTTAGTTGATGTTCGTTGAAGCTCGAGGAGACGGGCTAGATGTTTCACCTACCGTAGTATTTTTCATTACTATATTGTACATATCAGCATTTGTGAGGATAGCTTGTTATGACTTTCCAGGCCAACGATAGTATTTAAACTTTTAACTATGAAATATTATGTATCTTATAGTGACAATTTGTACTGTCTTTTGACATTATTTATCGTTCCAATATGAGACTCTGATATTATGTTCCTTCTTGTTTTGTTCCTTTTTCTTTTTATTTTTATTTTACCCTAACGATCTTTCTAGCACTTGGGTGTTCAGTATGCGAATATTGTAGCTGTATTAATGTTGATATTTGAGGGTCAAAAAGGCAGGTTGTTACAATTGGTATCAAAGCAGAAGTTAAGCGAGAATCTTGGTTTTGGTTGGGTATGACTCATTACGACATAGGGTAATGGTATGCCCGAATATGAGTCGAGTATGTTATACATATAAGAGCTCATTTGTAATTGTTATAAACTTATGCATTAAGGTAATTACAAATGTGAAAATTAAAATCTAATATAAGGAAATTTATATAATTATGACTTATTAAAGTATAGTTTAACTAATGTAGGGATTAATGATGTTCATTCGTTACCCCTCATTAATTAGTTTAGTCATGCTCGGCAGGTTTATGAGCATTACTATCCCTTTTAGAATGATTTGTGCTCGATCAGTTTATGGGTATTATTATCATTTGTAGATTTATTAGCTTAATATTGCTCAGCCAGTTTAAAAGCATTGTCATCATTTATTGATTTATTAGTCATGCTCATCCATATTATGGGCATTCTATTGTTTGTTGATTGTTGATTTGTGCTCGACCAGTTTATAAGTAGATTTACCTTCTATTGCCTGCGTTGGTTAGCGGTATTAAAGATGCATTGAAATGAATACCTTGTGAGTTTAGTTTCACAATTTGACTATAAGGATTAGGTTAGAAGGTAACTTTTATAAAAGTTGAATTTAGTGAAATATGTTTATTTTAAATCTGAGGAAAGATAAGGTATTTAGTAAATAAATGTTTAGGAAAAGATTTTATATACGAATGTGATTTTATATAAGTATGGTTTGTAGAACATTGTTTATAAATGAAGAAGATTTAAACTGATATTTTGAGAACTTAAATCCTGATGTTGATGCCAAAAAAGGATAAACACCCAATATTGAGTTGCAGGGAACCTGTATGAAATAAAAAATATATAACAGGGAGTGTTAGATATTGCGGATTAAGGATATTAAGGCTAGGATTAACACTAGAGGGGGGAGAATAGTGTTAATAAAGAATTACTAAATCTTTTTGAGTTTATGTTAATTTAGACATCAATGTATGCAATATACAGACACAGATATGATCACAGAAATAAACACAGATGTAGAAATAAAATAAAAGCAGTAAAGAAAAGAACATACTGGATTTTATACTGGTTCGTAGTTACCCTACATCCAGTCCCGCAACACAAGTACAGATTTCCTTTCAAAAGCAATTGTACAATTACACCCTCGGTTTCAAGGCTACGAGATACACCCTCCAGAATTTCTATCCTCTGGGTAGTGATACTTGATTTCCGAGCCACAAGTTTACCCAATTGATTTACCAAGGCTACAATCACACCTTTTCTCTCTTGATTGATTTCCAAGGCTACAATCACACCTTTTCTTGCTTAATAGATTACAAAGAAGTCTATAACTCTGAATAGCACTGAGAACCTTATAGAGATAGCGATAGAGAATCAAACTAGAAGTAATCAAGTTCGATTCAATGTTGATTTCAACAGAGTAATGGTAAGAATATGTATTAAGAAATGTGGAAGAAGAAGAGGTGAAAAACAAGAAAACCTGATATAAAATTCGTTGAAACTTACCCTTATTTATAGAAGAACAACAGCCATGTCCATTCATGAAGAGTTATGGCGAATAGGCACTTTTTTTGAAATTTAAAATTTGAACTCAACTGACACCATGTCGACATGGGGTACATAGGCATGTCGACATCCCAAAGCATTTTTTGATGATTTGATTTTCTTTGAAAATAACCTTTATCTTATATTGAAACTAATTTAAACTTTATAAATATACTTGACTATAGTTAAAATTCATAAGTAAATATAGAGAATAATATATATCGAATTTAACTCTAATTTTACATTTAAATCTAAGTATAAATTTTTAAAAGTTAAATATATTATATTAAAAGATAGTTTAAAATCAGGAGTAATTTGACTTTGAAATTAAAGATAATTTTGAGGCTAAAATTATTTAAAATCAGGATAGAGGGTTTTGAATGTTTTAAAAGGAAAGTTTTGAAAACATGATATAATTTTGAATAAAAAGTTAGCGGATACAAAACAATGTTCCACTAGATTTTTCGTAGGTTCCATCCTACATAGGGTTTTATCCCTTTAACAGGCTCGAAGTGGATTCCATTCCACGAATAAATTGAATTTTAAGATGCCAGTGCTTTTCTACGAGTTTTAACAAAATTCCTAATAATAAAAAATACTTAACCTTGAAATCTTGAACTCTTGATAATCTTGATACCCATGAGTCTTCTATCTTGATGTCTTGAATCTCTATACTGTACAGTCTTCATTCTTAGTACCTGCATGGTTAAATCCTGCATATACATATATATCTAAACTTATAATGTTAGTATTTATATTTTATAATCTATTCTAAGGCTGTTGTCATCAGAACCATCATCTCACGAACTAACAGGGAGATGCAAGCTTTTTACAGTGGTTCAGCAATCTCTACCTATGTCCACTTTATAGTTTTATTGATTGTTGACTTGGGAGAGTTTGTATGAGATTATAAAGAATTAGAGAGAGTATAAGAAACTAGTATAAGGGTTTGACAAGTTCTAAGCCCTAGAATTACCAAGAGTAATTGCCTATATGATTATATTGTAAAGGTGGGAGATGATAAAAGGAAGAGCTTTCATGTGTAGAGTCTGTAGAAACCAGATCCTTTAGCAGTTGTAGTTAGATTGGTATTTATAAGAAACCAAAGATAATGGGTCAGAAGCCTTTTTGCACTAGAGTTTAGATAAAGGCCCGAAGTTGTATAAGAGAAACCAATGCACTACGATCTAATAAGATAGGTCGATACTATATAGCTCGGTACTGAGCTATAATTATTGGTACAAATCCAAGTTCAACTCTTGCTTTACACTCTATCTTCTTGTTGATGGGTTCCAAACTCTTTTCATCGACTTTTGATTGATTCTAGTAATTTCTCCTCTATTACTTGAGTTACCCTACTTTCTTGGCTTTCTTCTCATCAATCATAGAATTGGCCATTTATGCCCTAGGAAAACCACATGATCACGATTGCTGGAGTAGTATACTAAAAGTATGGAGTTTGGAAGGAAAAATAGGGATAATATATAGGTTGAACTGACCTATATAGCTCGGTACCAAGCTATGCCATTTGCTCCAATTCCTTTGAAACTTCCCTAAGTTGTTTCTCTACTTCTTTGAAGCGTGCTCCCAATTTTTCGAGTCGTTATTGTCTTCGTCTGGGCCTTTTAAGTTCGGTTGAAATTTGCTTTGGGTCGATCGCTGCTTTGTTTCAATACGCACTTTAGGCTGGCTCGGTACTGACCAAATTTGGGCCGATCCTTGCTTTTCTTCAGGACATGCTTCAGGCTGGTTTGGTACCAACCTACTTCGGGTTGATCCTTGCTTTGCTTTGGGACATGCTTTAGGCTAGCTTGGTATTGACCTACTTCGGGCCAATACTTGCTTTGCATCAGGACGCGCTTCAGGACAAAAATGCGACTTTCCAACTTTTCAATTATTTTTTAATGTTTCCTTTTTCTTTCCTTATATGATGCTTCCCAAGTACTTGGATCATTTCTTCGTCATTTTTCATCATATTCAATCGTTTAACTATTTTTGAAGACATGGAAAATTTGACCGTAACACTCGTCCCCTAGAGCATGCTGTCGTTGAAAAAAGTTTGCTCTTGATCGAGAAAGTTCCATGTTGTCATTTTTGAATTCTAAGTGATTGCTTAAGCATTGCTTCATAATGTTGCCCTTGTTTAATGGACTTACTTCATCTGCTCTATGTATTTATAGGTTCATTCTTCATGATAAGGATTAGATTATGCTCTGGAGATCAGATCTATGCTCTAGATGAGTAGGCTCCTCTCATTGTTGTATTTTTTTATCATTTTTCTTTTTTGTTGCCCCCAAGAGCTTTTGGCCCCCACCATTCAGTGAGCTTCATCTAAGATCGAAGGAATGATGATTGTTGTAGCAATAATGATGATTGTGGTGGTGTAACTAATTTGTACTTAGTGGAGATAGTCGAAGTTTGGGTTGCGCTGGTCCTATGATGGATCTCAAGCTTGTTATAACTCGTATTCACACCGCTTTAGAGTCACATCAACTTTCTACCATTGGCTAACTTCCAACGATGCATGGCTATTCTTATATTGCTGCTTGCTTTCCAATGAGACAGTTCAATTTATGAACGGTCATGTTGGATGATTCCATTGCTATGCTTTCCCTTTTGTTTCATGTCTCGTGTTCCTGGGAAGAAAAGTTTCCACGTTGCTCCAAACCATGGCTATATTATCGATTATTCATCGGTAATAAGTAAGTTAAAACATATATTATTATTGCACGACATGACTCGTCTTTTCTAGCATGAGCGAGCTATCTAAATAGGATGGTCTGTTAGCCCAATTCAGGACATAGGAGTGACAGGACTCATGCTACACAGATTGAAACTTCTCACTTGCCCCAGTCAATGCTCAGAATCTAATAGCCAACATATGCCTACATCCTTTGGACTTTTGGGTGTTGGTCACACGGGTTTTAATTCTATAAATAAAACATACCTGATTATGCTTTAAGACCAAGTTTCGTTTTCTAGAATGACTCACTGATCACCTAGCTTCAAGTCCGATGATGGTACCTCTACTCCTCCTGAAATTGGATCCTCCATAGCTCGGGCTTCACCTTTTATTCTTGTTATGCCTGGAAGATTGATCATGATAGGATTATAAGGCATAGTTGCTCTTATAGAGTTGTTGTAAATCTATCACCTTCTCTAAATGAGTACATGGACTTATGATTTTGGATGAAGACGGAAGAGAAAGTAGGGATCTCCTGAAACTTATCGGCCTATCCATCTTCCTTTTGGTCGTATAGTCTGTATTCTTTGTTTTGGTTTTAAATAGGCCATATTTCTTTCCACCAACTATTAGTCGCGAAGAATCCTAGTTGCATGTCGCTCCTTAATGTCTTGGAGTAGCCGTTGGCATGTTCATCCCCTCTTTGTATGATCTTTGCTGGAAATAAATCCTATTCACCGAACTAATTTTTCAAATGCCTTATCTTGGGCACTAGTAGTAAGAGAATGTTATAGGGGATGGTATCCAATTATCCCCAGTCTAAGTGAATCATTCTATTCAAAGCATCCTTTTTGACGTTACCTACCTTCAAGCATTGGTCGATTCCTGCAAACTGGAGTCGAATAATTCCATCGGTCCCTATATGGTTACTCCTTCCTAGCATCATCTATCTCTGGGCTAGGAAAATCCTTAATGATTGAGGTTTAATTTCCCTTGACAGTCTTTCATTGCAGATAGTCCAAGTTCTGCATTGCTCCCTATCGCCGGGAAATGTGATCTACAATATTTGTCCTTCATACATATGTTTCCATTATGAACTAAGTCCTATTCACAGATTTTTCTATCTTGAATCTGGGCATTAGTTTGAGTTAAGAATTTGGGGAAAATTATTTGATTGCCTCAGTTCGATTATGCTTCTCCAGTCATGGTCTTGGATCGGGAATGCCCAATAATTCTCATCTTTAACTTTCCACGACTATCCTCGCCTATCCTTGACCGGGCATGTCCTGCTGGCTCGCCAATGCTATTGTTGGAATCTAGTCAAGCACCAGTTTTAATTTCTAAAGAAAAAAAAGTGCATGAATTATTTGACTCCAATTATCTTTCTTGAAGTTTCCTTTTTCTGGGGAATAATAGAATTCCTAATGGCTGTAATTACACCCTCCCGACATACAAATCTCTGGGAAACGACAAATTCCTATCGGTTGTAGTAGAATCCCAATTTTGTGTTGGTTTCTATCTTCGGCACCTGGGATATCAATGACTCAACTTCGATCCTTTCGGTACCAAGAGGTTCCTCTTGGTATCGAGATCTTCTTATTAACTACTTCTGCTAGTCTATTTCACTTTTTCATCGCGATCATGGAGAACGGTTATACTTCACCACCGGTGGTCAACTAAAATAATAGCATATTTTTCTCCTCTCTTCATCGCCAATTACACATCGATAATGTTGATTTATCAAATTGCAAATGACCACAACTGACCATTTTCTTAAATTCCATCGATGGGGCTCTCGGCATATTCGCAAATCTCTAGAACCGATCGCACTGCTTGGTGTTGTTAGTTTCATTTTGATTTATAGTCGGTCATAAACTATTCATTGAAGCACCTTCTTTGCCAATGTCTGGCCCCCAATGTGATCGCTACAGCTGCCCTCACGATCTTCCATGAGGATTTCTTAGCTTCATCTTTGGCAACATGCTAAAGAAGGGGATGGAAAATTTTCTCCTACATAGATTCCGTCTTGTACCATGAACCGTGGCATCTTTCGAGGATGTTTCTTCCTCTCATTCTTGCCTCTCAGGAGAATTCCCTTGAGAAAATATTCCTTTGTTGGAGTCATCCATGATTCCACTTTCTTTCAGTCCCTAGAATCCAGTCTATAAACCGTCTTTGTCTTTGGAGACTGGCGGTTTAATTGCTTGATTTTAAAAATTACTTTACTAAGACTGCTTATCCATAGGAAACAAGTGAGCTCCTGAAATTTAGGGTCAGACATCCGGTGGTGCACCAGTTTCTATATCCGAAAACCAACTTACTGGTAGCTTAATTTTGAAGATTCTCCTTGATATTGCCTATCTCTAGGAAATAGTTGATATGTGCAGGTTAGAGTTGACTGATTCGATCGAATCGAGAGTGAATACTTCTTCCTAATGTTTCCAGTCTTTAACCAACGTCAGATTCCTAAAGATTTTATGATTTTACCATCCCTATGTTGCCTACATTCGGGCGACAATAGATCCCCAAATGTTAAAGGACGGTTCCTTTCTGATGTTGTCAATCTTTAGGCAGTGTTAGATTCTAGGAGATAAGGCAAAAGATTTGATCTAGCTCCTGCTTTTGTCTATGAAAGCCAATGTATTGACTGTCCCATTCTATGGGTTTCTCCTTAGGATTGCCAATCTTCGGGAGATGGCATATTTCTATAAGTTGGGACCGAATGATCTGGTCATTCCTGAAGTAGGTTATCAATGCTTCTCATCATCGCTTAACTACTGGGGATGGAAAATTCTTAAAGGACAAGGTCGAATTACTTGATCGGTTCCTGGTTTGGTTTCGGGAATCTTATTGCTATTGCCAATCTCCGGGAAACAATGGTATTCATAAGGTTTAGGCCTTTATGAGAGACCAAACATCCTGAGCAATTAATCTGATTTCCCTCAGTCTGATTCCTTATCCTCCTCTAGGATAGGGTGAGTATGATGATTAGATTCCTAAACTTTTGTTACTTTTCTTGCTTATATTCAGCCGTGCGCATCTTACTTGGTTGCCAGTGTTATCTCGGATGCTTACCAGCAATTGGGTTCCTATCTCTGGGAAAAAGTGCTTTATCGCCTAATTTCAAGCGTTATATTTTCGATGCTGCCAATCTTTAGGCTGCAATAGAATTCTTTCATGTTGATATCTTCTGCCAACGTCGCTCTAGATGCATGTATTATAAAGTTGCGTCATCACCTTTCGTCATAACAAACTCTTCTACTGTTCATGGTGGAGGATCCAGTCATGTTGCGGTTTTTATCATGAGAAACTAGCACACAAATGGTTCAATTTCATGCATCGACAATTTGATTATGAAACCACCTTATGTCACCGCCTAAATTTGGGCGATACCGTGCTCCTGCCAGTCTTTGGGTAGTAACGACACTTTAGAAGTTGGTTTCTCTTTTGAACATTGTCGGTCTTTGGGCAATGCCAAATTCTGAAATGTGAAGGGTCGACATGACCGTCAACCCAACAGTTAAGGCCTTCCCAACATCATTAGTCTTAGGACAATGCCATTTCATATAAGGTTGGTGACTGATACGACTTATCAATCCAATGGTTTTAACTTTCCCTAAGTTATTAGTCTGAGGAAAACGTCAGTTCTCAAAAGGTTAGGGATCAATATTCCCATCGATCCAGTGATTTAGAACTTCCTGATATTGCCAATCTTCAGACAACACCGGTTCTTAGAAGGTTGGGGATTGATATGACCCATCGATCTGGTGTTTAGACCTTCCCTACGTTGCCAATATTGAAACAATGTCAATTCTCAAAAGGTTGGGGATCCATACGACCCATCGATTAGGCGGTTTTAGGACAACATAGGTTCTTAGAAGGTTGGGGATAGATACGACCCATCAATTTGGTGCTTTACACCGTCCAAACGTTGCTATTCTTAGGACAGTGCCAGTTTTCAGAAGGTTAGAGATCGATATGACCAATTGATCCAACGGCTTGGGCCTTTCCAATGTCGATAGTCTTGGGACAAACCAGTTTTCAAAAGGTTGAGGATCAATATGACCCATCGATCTGGCAATTTACACCTTCTCAACGTTGCCAGTCTTGGGACAACATTGGTTCTTAGAAGGTCGGGATCAATTTTTTCCATCGATCTGGTGGTTTAGATCTCCCGACATTGCGGGTTTCGGGACAATGCCGGTCTAAGAAGGTTAAGGATCGATATGACCCATTAATATGTGATTTAGACCTTCCCGACATTGCCAGTATTAGGACAACGCTGGTTCTTATAAAGTCGAGGGTCGATGCGACCTGTTGATCTGACGGTTAGTGAGTCTACACTCCCTTTTTGTCATTCGAGGGCAGAGGAGAGTCTTCTCGGCCGTGTTGTCGGCTGCAAGTCACATGATTTTTTTTTTCAAAAACATGGTTCCATTGGTTCGAGAAGAAGATTTTATTAATAAGTAGAAAAAATGGCAATACAATGCCCACAGTTTTACTATGAGGCTTATTTGCAAAAGGAAATTAGATAACAATGAATGAAACAATATTATTATTTTTGCTGCTTCACTTTTGGGTGACTGGCTAGGTTGAAATTTATTTAGCAACCAGTCTTTCATCAGCTCGCCTGGGCCTCTATCCGCCAGGTCCAAGCAGTTTTTCTTGATCAAGTAGACCATGGGGTCTTGCAATTTCTCTGCCAGTCAGTGGTTTCTTAACATACTGCCAGAGCTTGTTTTTCCTTATCAGCTCCATAACTAGATTCTTCATATGTCGGCATTCTTTTTTGCTTTTCCCTTGAGTTTCATGGAAGTGACAGTACTTCCCAGAATGTTTATCTTGCTCTATTGTTTCCTTCCTTAGCGGCTTTATATATTGCTCGGTTCCTCGAGGGGCATGACAAATGTTCTTCAGCGTATCATTCAGGACATGTATTCTTTTAATCCGAAGTTCTTTGGATGTTTCGCATTCACATCATGCTCATTACCAGACTTTTGACTTATTTTCTCTCGATTATCGCAGTTTCCAACGTTTACTGCGATGTTGCTTTGGATTACTTCCCTTGATTGTTCATTACCAACCTCTCTTTCAACCGACCGTGCTTCCTCTAACTACACGAGTTGATTCGCCTTTTGATTAAATTCTTCCACAGTAGTGGGTTGCTTCATCTTTAACCATCTAACTAAATCCATATCTGGGTGAATGCCCTGGACTAGTGCTATGAATATAAGATCTTCTTTTCGATTGCTAACTTCAATAATGGTGATGTTGAATGGGTTCAAGAAACCCTTTAATGGTTCCTTAAGCCCTTGTGACAGCCAGATAGGGACATCACGTCCTTTGGTCAGGCAGCATGGAGTCTAAACTACTCTAGAAACTTCTTAGCCAGTTCATCAAAAGTAGATATTGATCTCGGCGCGAGCCTAATAAACCGCATCGACGCTACTCCTTCTAAAAGGATAGGAAAACATCTATAGAAAACACCATTCTTACCTCTAGCCCCATCCATGTGCCATTCGTATTTGCGTAAATGTTGTCTGGGATCAGTAGTTCTGTTGTAGGATGGCGTTGTCGATATTGTGAATTTTCAAGGATAATCTTCTCTCATAACATTCTAAATAAATGGAGTTCAGCTTGGCACGGAACCCAAATCTTCATTTTTCCTGCCCCTGCTCTCCTCCACCGACCGTTGGACCATGCCAGCGGTCTACTCCTCATTAGCTAGTAATCTGCAGGTCGACTGTCAGGGGATAAACCAAATGTTTGACTTTTCAAATGATCTTAGCTTGCCGACTAACATGTGGGTCTCCATTCTTCAGGAGAACTACTCCAGTAGAGTTTCGTTGGATCTCGATTGGTCTTGCCTTGGCATTTTGAACTCCAACTCCAATGTTTTGTCTGTTAACACCAATGTCCTATTCAAAACCATCATCATCAGTTGCAAATCCTCATCCTCATCAGAGACCATCATTTCATTCACTTCTCGAGGATCATCAAGTTGAATATTTGGGTCAGTAAATAATTGTCTTGTCTCGGTACTAGGTTTTTTAACTTGTAGGAGGACCGCTCCTACTCCCTCCTTCAACAACTCACGCAACTTCGTCAGTTACTACCTTCTATTACTGTTTCCATCCCTTCTGTATTGGCCAAAAATAGAAGATTTCTCTTGTTCTACTATAGGAGAATCATCTCTTTCAACTCTCCATTCCCTTGGTGGCTGAAGGTTAGTAGAGCCTCCATCTTATCCATGAGAGCTTTTTGGTTATCCACCACCTTCTGATTAAGTTCGTTGATCATCTTATTAAGCCCTCCTCTAGTAACTACTACCTGTAGAGTATAGGATTATGGTACTGTGTTTCCATTATTAATTTTTGTTTGGTAAGTGTTTCCTTCATCACCATTAGGCATCGCCCCGGTGGATCTTTCGAAAACAGATCTTCCTTTCCTAGGTGCCATTGATCTCCAACATCAAGTTCTCAAACTTCTTGAAGTAAGTTTTCTATATCGAACTTCTGGATCTCTCTAAATCTACAACAACAAGCTAGAACTAAGCCTGGATTCAATTTTCTCAATGAAAGCACCAAAAGGTTGAATCCAAAAATGAATCAGCATCCAAGATTGAGTTGTAGGAAACTTATATGACTTAGATCTAGAAGATAATATTGAAAATTAAAAAAACATAACAGGGAGACACAAGATTTTTAAAGTGGTGTATCAATCTTTGGCCTATGTATATTTTATAGTTTTATTGATTGTTGATTTGAGAGAGTTTATATGAGATTACAGAGAAGTAGGGAGAGTATAATTCACTAGTATGGGAGTTTTACATGTTGTAAGGCTAGAATTGCCAAGAGTAAAGACCTAAGTGACTATTGTGTATAGGTAGGAGATGTAAAAGAGGAAGAGCTTCTGCTTATGGAGTTAGCAGAAACTAGATCCTTCTTTAGCTACAATTAGGTTGGTATTTATAGGGAAATAGAGGTTATGGGTCAGAAGTCTTCTTGCATTGGAGTTTAGATGAAGGCCTGATGCTGTACAAGAGAAACTAAAGTACTATGACCCAGTAGGATAGGTCGATACCGATCTATGTAGCCCGCTACCAAGCTATAATTATTGACACAAATCTAACTTCAACTCTTGCTCTACTCTTCTATCTTCTAGTTGATGGGTTCCAAGCTCTTTTCATTACCTTTTGGTTGATTATAGTAATATCTGCTCTATAACTTGAGCTACCCTACTTTATTGGCTACCTTCTCATCAATCGAGGAATTGGTCATCCATACTCAAGGAAAACCACTTGATCACAAATTTCTGAAGTAGTATATGAGAAGTATGGAATTTGGAAGGCGAAATGGGGAGAAGTTACAGGTTGGTACCGACCTACATAGCTCGGTCCTGAGCTATGCCACATGCCCCAGTTCCTCTGAAACTTCTCCGTGATGTTTTTCTACTCCTTCTAAGTGCACTCCCAAGTTTTTGATTTAGTTGACAGCTGAAATCGTACAAGAGGAAGTATCCGACTTTTTTGATTTGGAGTTGAAGGTGATATAGTTCACTTTGGAGAGTTGGAGGTAGTATCTACTAGGAAATAAGTTAAAGTTGTTCAGTGATACCACATTACCAGAGTATTTATTCTCTCAGAAGGATCTTGACCTTCGCTAGCAGCGATGGTCATAGTTCTTAGCCTCCTATGGATTTGACATTTCTAGGATGTCCATAAAGGAAATGTAGTTATTAATGTTCTGAGTGGAAGACACAACAGTTTGGGAGCAATATTCTTAGAGTGGGCATTGCTTAAGTTTATCATTGGTTATTACTTTAGAACTCGATGAGCTATGGCCAAAACGATAGCTAGTTTGACCATCAGACCTACTTTGATTTAGTGGATTGGTACTAGTCAAAGGCATAAGCTAGACTAGTGAAGATCAGGAATTTGTATTCCTCAAGTCCAGTAGAGCAGTATTGGTACTTTTCGAGATATATATGGGATGGATAGTACGATTCCATTATGTGCCAAGAGCATTGTAAGTAGCCCAAACCCATTATTCGACAGTGGGTTTTGAGAGAACTTACAAGAGGTGTTTGGAAATTTAGCATCGAATGTATTATACGATAATAAGATTAAACCAGAAACTTTGAGACCTCATAGGCCTATTCGTATCGATAAATGTAATACGAACAGGTTAGGTGGAGGACAGTAGAGTAGCAGAGGTTCAGTGGAATGAAAGTGAAGGCAATAGGACATGGGAGATTGGGAAGAGCATGAAAACCACTTATTCGAAGCTCTTCATTTGGCGAGATTTCAATTTATCGTCGGTTTTCCCATTGGATATCATATTCGATATTTATACTAGACAGTTTAGTATTCCACATGCTATGATAGGCATGGATGTTCCTATTGATGACAGTTCTCATGTACGTATGCTTGATGTTGGATTGTCTACATTTGATATGATAGCTTATGCTTATGTGATTATTAGGCATCCGGATAGTTATGGTCGGATATAGCATATTTATTTGAGATTCTTACTATATATAATCTAGTATGTTCAAACATATGATGTACATTTATCTTTGTTGTATTAGGATTTTTTCTGGACCTAGCCATGCAAAGAAGGTGCTGTCGAATTTTTTGTAATGTAAGAGTCTTTTATGGGCCTATAGGATAGGAGATGTTTTGTCCACTTAGTGATTTCGAGGACGAAATCCTATAAGGAAGGGGAGAATGTAATGATCCATATTTTTAATGATCGGATATCTAAATTATTGAATTAAACATTTAATCGTTAATTAATAGAATGCCCTAAAATATGATTTTTCGCATACGGCAGAATTAAGACTCGGAATCACTTACTTTGAATTTGTATTAACGTTATGAATTAAAATAAGTATGAGGATCAGTATGTTTGAAGATCGAACAATCCGATGGCCGAAACGATCTTGAAATGCACAAAATTAGCAGGGCACGGTCTTGGATATTGATGATATTTATACTGTTGGGTCCGGAAAAATGAGGTGATGTACGTAGGCGAGTTTGGCGGTTGGATGCTTTGTATGACCGTACGGACTCGAAATGTACCACCATTTATTTGAGAAGTTAAATAAGTGGAATATTATAATATAAAAAAATATACCCAAATTAGATCTCCCTCTCATTTTTCAATGTCTGGTTACAGTTCCATTTAGAATCCCATGGCTTCTTCTTTAATCCCCTTCAAAAAATAAAATCGACCAATCCCCTCAACAATAAATGGCAAAACCGAATCCATTAAAATTGTATGGATGAGAGCTTCGTGATGATCATGGTAGAATTTTGATTGACTACGATAGGTGATGGCGACCTCTTTATGGTCAGATCTAAGGTTTGAGATCGTCGAAGATTTAGACGACGATGGGCAGATCTGAAAATGGCATTGCAATGCTCATGTCGAAGAGCAAATTTTCCTAAAATTTCAAGGTGCCCAATCACCGTTGTGATTCACGACTTTGGCCTGGGTCATGATGTGGTGTCAGAACAGGATTAAATATAGGTAGTCGAGCCTTGTCCTTTCCGGTCAAAGGCGGAGCACACATGTAGTGGAGTCCGTTGCAATCGATGGCGCATCAATCGTTGAGTATTGGTCGAGATATGGATGAGCGATGGAAGAGGATTTAGGGTTTTATGGTGCATGACATGTATGGTCAATTTCAATTTCGGGAAGAGAGATTAGCTAAGGCAATTAGTTTAAGTAATTGTTTAGTTAAATTATTTAATAATTCAAAATCTTATATTGGTTTTGCACACAAAGTCCATTTTGGATGTGGTATCTTGCATTGTGCTTGTGATGGAGAGATCTACACTTTGGTAGTGATTTGGATAGATTTTATAGACGTGAGTGATATTATCTCTGATCATGCTATGATTGATTGCATAGTATAAGATTGACATTTGAGAATGATCTTTGATTTTGAAATGTTATTTTCCTATACTTATATACCTACAAGATATTTAAAAAAGAAAATAAAAGTATTTTAAAATGATTTGTATTGAATATTACATATTTTTTCATTGACGTGCCATTTTTAGGTAATTATTAGATTTGGGCTATTTTTGATATGATTTCCCGATTAGTAGATATGGATGTATTATACATGTTGTATGTATGTTGTTTTGGATGTATGTATGGATGTGGTTGCATGGTTGCTAGTTTGGTTGTTTTTGATTGAAAATGTCGATTAGTGGTGATCGAGTGTTAGGGGAATATCTTGTACGTTGGTGTTTCACACACACGAAAACTAAACAAGCGAGATAAGTTATAGAGGAGGGTTAGGTACTGCCAATAGATCTGAGGTAGAAGACGAGGCTTCAGACTTCAGGATGGATGTCAGACATTTCCATTTGCTTTATACTTATCCACTTTGGTTAAGTACAAGACCAGGGTGGTTAATATTGATTATTGTAGAGTGGTCAATGCACTTTTGTTAATTGGAAATTTGGTTGATCTTTAGTTTAGACATTATGGAGATTTCATGGTGTGTGATTTGATGGTTTGTTTGTGCGATCGATTTAGACTCTTCATGTTGTAGCTCTACGGCGAGCAATTTAAATGGCGAGGCGATGATGTAATGCTTTGACATGAGAGTTGGTACTTTGGTTATTAGCTCATGTTAGGAATAGGTTTCAAGTTAGATAGTTTCTAGACTCTATAGATCGCGCTGGAGGTATTGGCTCATTCGTATCATGAGGGATGGAGATTTGCTGCATGATGGAAAGTCTTGTATCTTCATTTTTGGCTCATGAGGGTAGCAGGTACTAAAGAGTAGACACTCTGTATCTTTGGTTTATGGCTCATGGGGGTAGTAGGAACTGAAGAGGCTCATTTTGGGAGTCATAGAGTGGAGGAATATGGTGAGTTCCAGATAGTAGAAATTGTACTGATCTAGTAGGGCTTGGATGGATTGTACGTGCTAAAGGATTATTGATGACTCGGAGTGTTTTTTATTATACTCGAAGAAGGGGTATTGTATAGTGGGGACGCTCATGGATTGGCAGCAAGGATCCGTATACCCTGGACCCTTTGGGTCTACTATCCAACTTTGGGCTACGAGAAACATATCTAGTTTTGGGTTGTGGGATATAAGTGTACAACGGAGAATGGCATTTCCACCAGTCCCTGGTAGAAATAAGGCCATATGAGTTATCATATGTCTAGAGCACACTGGATGATAGTTAGTATTGTTTGATGGATGTTATGTTTGTTATGGTTGCTTAACTAACCACCAGTCACACTAGGTATTTCACATGAGGTAGATATTATGCATTGGGATGCCTAGACATCCCGGACAACTTACTTAGTATCGAATACATATTATGGAAGGAGATACCTAGGCACCCCGATAGTTTACAAAGTATGTACTCTTTTATGATGCTGTAGAATAGCATATTGTCGATGTTATGCGCTGACTCTTTGGTTGCAGGAATAGGTCAGGTATGCATATAGTACCTTTTGTTTCCTATACTATATCGGCTTTTATAGTATTTTGAGATTGATTATTGCTCATACCAGACTGTGTCTGACCCAAGGTTTTATGCTTTGCTTCTTATTATCTTGGGTACTCTTAAATGAGCAGATTAGGGAGAAGGTGTATATGGCATATGGAGTTCTGCATATGGATTAGTAGGAGGTAATGTTTACTCATCTTATAGTTTAGTTTGTTATTGTATATTCCTTTGTGTGACACTGTGTAGCCTTAACAGTGTTTGACTTACTATTATTAGAGATAGTGTATCAATTGAGATTATTTTTTGGTTGTATAAACTCTTACTTTGTTGTATAACTCTATGGATCTTGTACTTCGATTATTAGTTCACATTATTATTTTCATCTCGACTATTTTATTTTTGCGTTGACTATTATATTTTCTCTGATGTGATGTGAGATGTACAAAAGATTATGCGATTATTTGATGTTTTCTTTTCTTTTTTTCCATTCTTTTCTCTTCTATTTCCACTTCTTTTCTTCCCTTTGACAACCATTTATGTACCGTAGGTGTAGGGCGGTCATTAGATTTGGTATCAGGGCATAGGTTATATGATTAACCTAAGTCGATACCGTGATTTAGAGTGTATGTATAAATGAGAGAGTTCGTATTTCTTACATATTATGGTTTTCAAAACTATATTGTAGTATATGTAGTATATAAATTGTGTTGCATACAGGAGCACTATTGATGTAGTTCCCTTGATTAGATACAGATCATCCTTATTATAGAGTATGAATGATCTAGCATGCAAGGAGTATGGCTATTAACTCTATCTTTCGAGTTGAGTATTAGGCATGATCTGGCTCACTAACCCTAGTAGATAAGATATGTTCGTAGAGATAGTGCAAATCATTTTCTAGAATGCCCAATGTGTTTTGGATGATTACAATGCTCAAGTAAAAATGGATAGGGTCGGCTTTATCGAGTTGCATAGAGACTACGGTTGTCCAGGAGGCAAATTGTTCCTTAGAACAGAATCGGCTATTGAAAGGAAAGATTGGATGGTTACTTACAAGAGGATTTTCGATGACTTGGAGTTAGATGATGCGGTGAGGTAGAAGTTATCCTCTAAGTAACTCCCAAATAAACAATGAACTAGTGAAGTATCTCTGTATCCTCGATTCCCGAGGATCGATTTACTTAGGATTAGTTTATAGTTCACTTCGAAGAAAATTTGTCTCAACTTTTCCAAATTCGGTGTTGGTTTCGGAGTTCGCTGATTTGAAGTAAGGTGATATGTCCATGTTAGATTATTTGGCCGAATATGATATACTATCGAAGTACGATCTATTTCCCATTGATATCCCACACAGAAAGAATAAGAGGTTTAATATTGGGTTGAGGGATCATCCTAGGAAGCGATTGATTGGTCTATCGATGAAAGCTTCAAGAAGATGATTGTGAAGCTTTATGAGGAGAGAGCCTATACCCAGTGTAGAAGGATTGTCCCAAACCTACTGACTAGGGACAAACAGTGCAAGCATATGCATTGATTGTCATTTAAATTTCGTCGAGTGCTCTATCGATGAAAAACGACATTACCGTTTAAGATATGCTTTTCATTTATAGCGTTTCCATACATGTTTTATTTGGCATCAAGGTTTCATATCCCTTCATATCCAGATTTGATGGAGATATTGAGATTAAGACTCGAGATAGTTAACCGGCCTTTGATTGTGACGGAACTACCTAGGGGCTCAGCCAGCCTATACGTGGTTTGTCGAGACCTTTTCTTATTAAGTCATGGATTTTAGTTAGTTTGCTATTTATTTGTTTAGGGTTTAGTTGGGTTTGGCATTATAGTTTGGAAATGGATTGGCTAAAGGGGATCGAAATAGTGGTGGACGGTGAGAGGCCATTAGTGACAATTGGGGTTGTGGAAGAGCAAAAAGTAGTTATCAGCTAAGTGTAGAGGATAGGGTTATGGTTAGCTTTCTATACTCGCTTGATATTGCACATGATGATTTGTCATCTACGGGTAGCTAGAGAGTGTCAGGACATATTTGATGAGGTGACCAGATTATCGCCATATGGGGATTGAGTTCTGTATCGATTGGGTTAAAGATGCTAAACCAATGTTATGCCTTTAAAGCATATGATACCCAAAGAGATTAAAAACTCAAGACGTGAGATTACCTATTATGGTATGGTGCATTCGTAGAAGCATATTTAAGTAGGATGCACCTACAGTGTTCACAGCGAGGGCGAATAGTTCATTAAGGTTGTTTGTTGATTGTAGTGAGTTGAATGAGATGACGAACAAGTATCCATTCATGTTTGTTGATGGCTTGTTCACTCAGCTCTATAATGCAACGATGTTCTCTTAGTTAGACCTTGCAATGAGATTTCACCAACCGAGAGTATTTTAGGAGAGTGTGCTGATTATAGCGTTTTGTATGCTACTTTGATTTTTCGTTGGTTGGCTAAGTCGTTCGAGCTAACTGATGTGTTGGCATGCCTTATTTATCACATAGACTGTGTTTTGAGGGGCCATTTGAGTGAGTTGTTCTTATGTTCGTTGATAATACTTTCTTCTACCTATGGACAAAAGATGAGCACAAGGCACAATTGGTGATTGTGTTATAGGAGTTGAGAAGACAACGATTGCTGATTAGATTTTGATAGTATCACTTCTGAAGGAGGAGAGTGGGATGTTTCTTTTATGATTGTTTCAGAGTAGGACATTGCTGGAGATCATGTAGTTACGGCTGCCTCAAATTTAAATAGACCTAAGGTAGAAGCATCTTTCGACCTATTTGATGAGAGAGGGTCAGATTTTTATTTAAGACGCGAGGTGTGGACATGCGTTAGTGAGTTTGACTGGGAGGTTGACGACTGCATCGATGTTACTTGTTCTGAGTGGGTATGAGGACACGATAGTATGCACATGCCTACGGTACATAATTAGGTGTAGTATGAATACCAAAAAAGGTTGTCACATGTTAGTCAACAACCAAACTCCACGAGAGAAAGTATCCAACTTTTGATTTGGGGTTGATGGCGATAGAGTACGCTTTGGACGGTTGGAGGCATTGTCTATTAGGAGAGGATTTTGAGTTGTTCAATGATACCATATCATTGAAGTATCTCTTCTCCGAGAAGGATCTTGACCTTTTCCAGTAGCAATGGTTAGAGTTCTTAGCCTCCTATGGATTTGATATTTCTAGTATGTCCGTAAAGAAAATGTAGTTGTTAATGCTTTGAATGGAAGACATACTAGTTTAGGAGTAGTTATCACTAGTTATGACTTTAGAAATCGATGAGCTATGGCCAAAGGAGAGGCTAGTTTGACCATTAGACCTACTTTGATTTGGCAGTTTAATACTGGTCCGAGATGTGAGGCTGGACTAGTGGAGATCTTGACTAACTTGGAAGAACGAGTAGTGTCTGCAGAGATGATGAAGTGCGACCCAACATAGATTGTTGGTTCCGTAGGAATGAGAGATTTTTTGTTCTTGAGTACTGCAAAAATATATTAATAGACTACACCGATGGATTGCTAATGACTGAGGATTGTATAATAGTATTTGAGTCACATTCGATGGTTGACGAAGAATGCTAGATTTGTATTCCTTAAGTTTAGTAAAGAGGCATCCGTATTCGTTGAGATATATATATATATATATAGGATGGATAGTGTGATCCATTATGTGCCAAGAGCATTGTAAGTGGTCGGAACCCGTTGTTTGATAGTGGATTTTGGGAGAACTTACAAGAGGCATTTGGGAGTTTGGTACCGAATCTATTATATGATATTGAGACTAAACTAGACACTTCGAGACCTCGTAGGCCTATTCATACCGATGGATGTGATACGAACAGGTTAGGAGGAGGACAGTAGAGTAGTAGAGGTTCAATGGAATGAAAGTGAAGGCGATAGGATATGAAAGACCAGAAGAACATGAGGACTATTTATCCAGAGCTCTATATTTGGTGAGATTTCATATTTTTCATCGTCTTTCATATTGGATATCGTATTCTATGTTTTATATTAGATAGTTTAGTATTTTTCATGCTAGTATAGGCTTTTTGATGATAGATCTTGTGTATGCATGTTTGATGTTGGATTGTTAGCATTTGATATGGTAACTTATGCTTATGTGAATATTAGGTATGTGGGACAGTTACGGTTGGGTATAACATTTTTATTTGAGAGGATTTCTATATATGATCTTATATGTTTAAACATATGTTGGACATATATATTGAGATTTTGACCAGACCTAACTGCGCAAAGGAGGTACTGTCGAATTTTTTCAGAATCTGGGAGGCTTTAAAGAGTATATGGGGTAGGAGATGTTCTCTTCGCTTTGTGATTTTGAGGATGAAATCCTATAAGGAGGAGAGAATGTAACGACCCTTATTTTCAATGATCGAATATTCAAATAATTGATTTAAATATTTAATTAATAGAAAGCCCAAAAATATGATTTTTTGTATACAACCGAATCAGGACTCGAGACCACTCCCATTGAGTTTGTATTGACGTTGCAAATTAGAATGAGTATAACGATCACTATATTTGGAGATCAAACAATTGGATGACATAAATGATCTCGAAATGCGCAAAATTAGCATGTTGGGGCATAGTATTAGATAGCGATGAAATTTATACTGTTGGATTATGAAAAATGATGTGATGTACACAGACGAGTTTCGTGGTAATCAAACGCATCGTGTGATCATATGGACGTGAAACATGCGACCATTTATTTGATACATTAAATAAGTAGAATATTATGATATTATAAATATATTAAAAAAAAGTTAGATCTTTCACTTATTTTTCAATTGCCTGATTACTATTCCATTAGAAATTCCATGGTCTCTTCTTTAATCCCCTTCAAAAAATAAAATCAACCAATCTGTTCAACGACAAATTGCAAAACCATATCCATTGAGATTTTATGGACAAGAGATTCATGATGATTGTGGTAGAATTTCGATCAACTACCATTAGCGATGTCAACCTCTTCATGGTCGAATCTGGGATTTGAGATCGACGGAGATTTAGGCAACGATAGACGGATCCGAGATTGGTGTTGCAATGCTTATGCCGAAGAGCTGATTTTCCCAAAATTTTAGAGTGTCTGATCATCTCTATGACTCATGACTTTGGCCAGGTCTTCACGTGTGTCACCTCGTGATTAAACATAGGCAATCGAGCCTGGTCTTTTGGGTCCAGGGTGGAGCACACGCATAGTGAAGTCTGTTGCAATCAATGGAACATCCATTCATTGAGTATTGGTCTAGATATGGATGAGAGAAGGAAGTGGATTTTGGGTTTCATGGTGCATCACATATGCAGTCTATTTCAAATTAGGGAAGAGAGATTAGCTAAGGTAATTAGCATAATTAATTATTTAGTTAAGTAATTTAATAATCCAAAATCTTATATCAGTTATATCTTCTACATATGGGGTCTATTTTGGATGTGGTTTCTTGTATTGCGCTCATGATGGAGAGGTCAACACTTTGGAACTTATTTGGACATATTTTATGAAGGTGAATGATATTGTCTCTTAAAATCTATGGTTGGTTATATATTATTAGATTGACGTTCTTGAATGATTTTTGGTTTTGTAATGTGATTTTCCTATACTTATATACTTATTACATGTTTGTAAAAGAAAATAAAAGTATTTCAAAATGATTATTGAATATCACATATTTTCCATCAACGTGCCATTTTCAAGGAATTATTAGATTTGGCAATTTTTGATTTGATTTCCCTATTGGTTGATATGGATGTATTATATACATGTTGTATGCATGTTTTTTTGGACGTATGTATGAATATTGGTTGCATTGTTGCTTATTTGGTTGTTTATGGTTGAAAACGTTGATTATCAGTGGTCGGGTTTTAGGGGAATATCTTGTACGTTTGGGCTTCACACACACAAAAACTTAACAAGTGAGATAAGTTGTAGAAGAGGGTTAGGATACATGCCGACGGTTATAAATTGTAAGATGAGGCTTCGGACTTTAGGATGGACAGCGCACATTACCTTTTAGTTTGAACTTATCTATTTTGGTTAAGTACAAGACTAAGGTGGTTTGTATTGACTACTGTAGAATTGTCAACGTCCATCACTATTGTCGATTGACAATTTGGCCAATCTTTCGTTTGGACGTTATGGAGATTTAATGGTGCGCGGTTTGTTCATACGACCAACTTAGACTGTTGATGTTGTTGATCTATGGAAATCAATTTAGATAGTGAGGCGATGATGTATTGCTTCGACATGATATTGGTGCTTCGAATATTGGCTCATGTTGAGAGTAGGTTCTGAGGTAAATAGTTTTAGGACTTTGTAGATTATGCTGGAGGTGTTAGCTCATTTTCATCATAGGGGTTGGAAATGTACAGCATGATGGAAAGTCTTGTATCTTCGGTTTGTGGCTCGGGTGGTATCAGGTACCGAAGATTAGACCCTTTGTATCTATGATTTGTGACTTGTGAGGGTAACAAATACCTAAGAGGCTCATTTTTGGGGTTGTGGAGTGGAGAAACATGTTGGACTCCAAATAATGGAAATTGTATTGAGCTAGTAGGGTTCGGATTGATGTGCATGTGCTAAGCGATCGTTGATGACTCCGAGTTCTTTATGTTGTACTCGAAGTATGGGATATTATAGGATTGATAGCGAGGATCCATATACTTGGACCCTTTAGGGTCTGGCATCCAGTTTTGGGCTGCGAGACATGTATCCAGCTTTGGGCTGCGAGATACGAGAGTACAATGAAGAAGCAAGATCGCCACTAGTCCTTGATATAAATGTGGCCGTATGAGTTATCATATATCTAGAGTAAACTGGGTGACAATTAAGATTATTTGATAGATGCAATGTTTGTTATGGTTGCTGCACTAGCCATCTGTCCCCTATGGATGTCACACGAGGTAGGTATTGTTCATAGGGATACCTAGACACCCATGACAGTTTACTTAGTATGGGGAAGGTATTGTGGATGGAGATACCTAGGCACCCTGACAATTTA
Organism: Allium cepa; assembly: GCA_030765085.1. Classification (NCBI taxonomy): domain Eukaryota; kingdom Viridiplantae; phylum Streptophyta; class Magnoliopsida; order Asparagales; family Amaryllidaceae; genus Allium; species Allium cepa. The sequence goes on from CM060932.1 coordinate 932,307,600, forward strand.
CTACATATGGAGTACTCTTTTATGATGCAGTAGAGTTATGTGCTAACTCATTGGTTGCAGGGATATGTCAGGTGATTCATGTACCCTCTATTCTATATATTATAACAATTTTTATAGTATTTTGATATTGTTTATCACTCACATAAGACTATTGTCTGACACGAGATTTTATGTTTTGCTTCTTATTATCTTGGGTACTCTTAAATGAGTAGATTAGAGAGTAGGTGTAGATGGCATATAGAGTTTTACAAATGGATTAGCAGAAGGTGATGTTTACTCATACTTATATTTTAGTTTATTATTATATATTCCGCTAGCCTTGACAGTGTTGGGTTTACTATTATTAGAGATGGTGTGTTGGTTGAGTTTATTTTACAACTTTATAAACTATACTGGTGTGTTGCATAACTCTGTGGATCTTGTACTCTGGCGATTAGTTCACATTGTTATTACTATCTTGATTGTTTTATATACGTGCTGACTATTATATTTTATCTGATGTGATGTGAGATATACAACAGATTATTTGATTATTTAATGTTTTCTTTTTCTTCATTTCCATTCTCTTCTCTTCTATTTCCTCTTCTTTACTTCTTTTCTTTCATTTGACAAATGTTCTACACCGTAGATGCAAGGCGATTGTTGCATATAACATAATTGGATCCAAGTGCAAGTGGGTGATTGATAGAGTTAGAGGTATGTCATAGAGGCAGTTATATTAGTTGCATATATCTAACTCGAAATCAACCTTGTTCAAAGTAAAAGGTGGTTTCTTTTTGTTATTTACTTGATACAAGGTGTTTTACTGATTAATTAATATAATTAAAAATTTATTTTATAGAAAATTCATAGATGTTATGTTTTATTATAGTAGTTACAAAGTAATGTAATCATGAGTAATTTATCACAATGAAATTAAATATATCATTTTAAATATTCCTAGTCAAGATGTATTGAGACTAAATATTGATACACCAATGAGATTAGAGTATATAATGCTCTCAAAATATTGGACAGTGTATTACTCATGACTGTTGAGAGAACCAAGGGATTACGTACTGACAGTTATTTGGTAACTATGGATCCACTCACTCGATAGTTTTCTGTTGTTAATGTAACTAAAGTCAAACAGAAAATTTCGACATGACAAACAGTTCTCTTAACTTGAGACTGTTGGTCTTCAATATGGAAGCTCCGCTTTGATTGTAGTTAAATCGTCCCCTCAGATATATGAGTTTAGTATGACGATCAACTAAAGTCAAAGTCTCTGGCCAGCGCAGTTCGGTAAATATAATTGTTATTATTGAATCAAGGACTTTGTGTTTGGATTATAGAATTGAATATGAACAACATTGGAATTTTGATCATTACCAAATTCTATAAGTCCAAAGTAATATAAATTTGATGAAGAGAATTGATGTAAATAATTTTCACTATCGGTTAACGCTTAATAAACTAAAGTTGGATTTTGCCGAAACCAAGTCAGAGATAAATTTGGCCAAAATGTCACACCACTTGCTAAGTGACGGTGAATGTTAATATTTGAAATGCTCAATATTAATCGCTGACCAAAACACTAAAGAGTCACACAGCCGAAACGTTGAATATATCTTTTTACCACTCGATTTGATTAATTTATAAATTATTGTAAATTAACTATGTTAATTATTAGTGTGAAATATTAAATATAAAATTTTATTTGATGTATTTTGAGCAATATTAAAAAGTATGTTTATAATAGTTATAATATACTGATCGATATAAGACATTGATATACGGTTAAATAAGAATAAAAATTGCATTGAATATTGTTCAGACTTAGACCAAATTCGAGGTCCATGTAAAGAGAATTTTGAATGGTTAAAAAAGTGGAATTGGTTAAAGATAGATATTAGGATGTGATCCACTTTTCTCTTCCTTGAATTTTTATTTATATACCACCTATTACACCATTCCATTTAACACTTTTGATCTCCTCTCCCTTTGTTAATTTTGACTGGCAATCATCCTTCCCAAACCCCAAAAATCCAAGTACAAAATTACATCAAAACTCTTCGATTCGATGGTCGGTGGTAAGACACTATGGGAGTTAGCAACTTCTGATTTTTAAATGCATTCAAGAGGATCGATTCAACGTTTCAACGTATATGCAAGGGCTTTGGTGAAAGGTAATCCAGTTTTATTTTGTTACATCATATTTATATATTTATATATATTATTTATATAATAGGATGTTAGATTATATTATGAATCTTGTATATCGAAATGCTGTCACAGATTGGCTGATTGTTTATATTGTTAAATCTATAAATAACAAAAATAAAATTGAATGCTTGCTTTATAGATGCTCATGACCTGCAAATTAAAAAAAATATAAAAAATATTACTAAATGAATTAAAAATCCATATTTTATAGATTAATGTTATATATCATATGTTTTTAATTTAAAAAAAAAATTCATGCATAATATGTATTTGGCATTAAATAAAAAACAATTTTTTTATTTGAATAAATATATTTAATTATTTATATGACCTAAAATTGTTTATGTACTAAAATACTAGTGTATGTGTGTGTATATGTATGTGTGTGTAATGCAAATAATAAAAAATTTCATAAAGATATTATATAACATATACTATACAAAATAATCTATTTATTTAATTTTACACGGTTTTAATTTTAAAATGTATTAAAAATTCAAAACTGAAAAGAAAAAACATTACATGGCCGACAGCAATAATTTGCAGAAGCATAATTTAGAAAACATATATAATTTTAGTTTATTATTTATATTAATACATGTGTGTGTATCTCTAATTATACATATTTATATGTATTCTAAATTAATTTAAAATTAAACAAAATTTTACTTTAACAAATTATTTTCGGTTTTCACATTATATATTATGCACATTTATATAGGTGTAGAAATTATTTTATAAACTAATATTTAATTAATTTAATGATTTGATATTATACATATACATACGTACATATATATATTTTATAAATGTTTTAATATAAAATTATTTATAACTAACATTTAATATTGTTGAAGCCAATAATGGGCATCAACACCCAATAGAATCTCATAGAGATTAAACGATAAATGATGTTAAAAACGTACCAGAAAAAATAAATGAACACACATGTTTTTATAGTGGTTCGGCAACCTTGGCCTACGTCCACTTCGTATTTTTATTGATCTTGCACTAGTTTATGATGACAAGAATGTTTGGATCAGCTAGGATCCATTAATATAAGAGTGAATATAAAAATGGCAGAGCTTAGGCAGCCAAAAGAAGAATCCTCTTTATGGAGAATGTCTGCTGCATTTATAGGAGAAGACGTGCATGAATTAAGCTGAAATTTTGCAAGAAAAGTCTTGGCCCTAACTCGACATTTTGGAACGATCAGCCAAAGTTTAACAGATCATTATTTTGGCCTCTGTTTGATGTGCGATCGATAGTGTAGGCTCTTCATGATGTAAGATACTTGCTCTTCAAATTTCGTACAATTCCAACATACCATTTGTGAAATATCGCATTTTCAGTTAAACTATGGATTGTTTAGTGGAATATGCCGATCGTTTTTGTGGCTTGGGAAAAACAATCAGCTAACAACGATCGGGCCGATCGGCCAAACTCTAATTGCAACTCTATGACCCGCGATCATTTTTATAAGCTTCAATTTTCATTTTGTTGATGCCTAGAAGTTTCAAAAGAATTGGCCTCGTGGATCGCGGGATATTGATCATTCTCCGATCATTTGAACTATTTTATCGTTCGTTTTAGATCGATCCATATAAATTCTTCATTTGTCCAAAACTTGAGCATGCGAACCCCGATTGACTTAAATTTGTAACTAGCCTCACGAGGCATTGCTTATTACTTCATAATGATTACATCTTGATTTGGACCCGTTCCAAATCTGCTCGACCATTATCCATAGTCCTGTATATCAATGATTCTCAAGGCTGCTAACCACCCGTTTTTGTCAAATCTATGGTAGACTTTAAATCAAGGTTGATTCTCAAGACAAGGACAGACATGTCCATTGTGCTGTAAATCTCAACATTTGTATATGGTCATATTAAACCATGTACACATTATTCTGTTGCATGTGCACATATACACATATGTGTATATGCTACACACATATTATAATACAAAATCATATAAATAATAAATTTTGTTTATAAATTCAAATAAAACATTGATTTTATTCAACGGAAAATTTAGGATAGCTATACATGAATTAGACTAAATAGACACATTAAAGATCCAAATAGGTAAATAATTTTGAAATTTACCATATTATTCCATTACGGACTAGCCCAATTCCAATAGGTTAATCAATTAATATAGGGTTGAGCTAATAGAGCATCTCCATCGAAGGCTAATTCCGCCTTTATATTAAATGCTCAGTAGATTGCACTTTCCAAAAATCAATGTTCGGCTTAAGATCACTTGTAATATCCTTGAACCAATTAAAGATCTTGAACTGATCCTAAACGCGTATTCAATAAGCGTCAAATGTCAGATGTTTATATAATATGTGTCTAACAATTGGGTACTTATTAAATAGGTGTCATAGACAGACCATCTTTGCCTTGGAGCTTATTTAATAGACGCCTGAGTGTCAGACACCTATTAAGTAAGTGTCTAAACATTAGATGTCTGTTTAATAAGTGCATACAAGACGACTGTTAAACAAGCGTCTGATTGTTGATCAAACTCCTACACGTTAATGGTTTAATTTTTAAGAACTAAACATTAAACTTTTCCATCGTTGGAGTTGCTCTAAGCATTTTGTATCTAGACTGCATGATGTTTTTTTTTGTATTTTTAAACAAGTGGTATCAGAAAATTTTACCTCCTTACAACAAATCAAAAATAATTTTAAACAATTTTTTTGATGCCTCCACTCTTGTTTTTTTTTTTCGATCAAATTCCTTTAAAATTAGTTTTGGGTGAGGCATCATCATTTTTTGATATGATATTACCAAATTTACTTTGGACGAGAGCAAAATGGAAAATCCTCTAATTTTGTTCCATTTATAACGTGTCATCCATAACAATACAATTTCGATTACCATTTTCAAATGTTTTTTTATGGTTATATTATCCTTTGGAAACATAATTATCAGGATATCGATTAAATTTTTAACAATAGTTGTAATATCTTTTGTGTCACATTTTTTTGACACAATGTGAACTACCAAAAGCGCTCATTTATATATTATCAAACTTTAATCACTTAAAATTAGGTTTTAATATTAAATTTTTTATACAAATTCAAAAGTTCTAAAAGTAGAATCTAACAATTAAACATACACTCGTATTTTTAAAATTTGTTTAGCAATTTAAACAGCGTAGTCAAAAGCGTGGTAGACTTTAATTACCGAAACTCTTGTAGAAATTTATTTTCTGTCAGCTGTGTGCGTTTCATCGTTTCAAGGTTTTAAAAATACCTTTTACAAATATTCATAATCAAATAGCACGTTTACCAAAACTGTGTGTGTGAAACGGTTGTATATCCGATATCGAAGAGATGAACATTATCACAGTAGGGATCGATCGAACGCACGGAAATGCAAGACCCAAAAACAGTTGGATGATCTCAATAATAAAACAATAATAATAATACATGTTAATCATTATGCACAATCCCACTGTTGCATGCGTAAATTTCTGTAGATACTGATGTACTTATTTAATTCAAGTTCTGACACTGAATTCAGTCAACTTTGTTTAATCCATAATCGTGGCTCACTTGTCCCCTTTTTTTTTTGCCATTACCGGAACAAAACGATAATTAAACATTAAATTATTTGTCGGTCTCTCCCGTTAACCAGGGCTTTGTTCATGGTTTTGTTTAGATGTATAAATCTTTAAGTGTATAGCTGTTATGGTGAAGGTAAATTTCTTATTACCATAATACCAGACTATCATTTTTTTAGACAGTATATCAGTATAATCGGCATGATAAAAAAAATTTAACATTTAAATATTTTTTTACCATAAAACATTGACAATTCAAAATCATCGATAATTTACCAATTGCCTATGTTACTTGAATATTCATGTAATATATTGTAGCACAAGTATCATAAAACAAGACATTGTTTAAGTTTAGCTCAGGAATTCAATTCAAATTATGTTAAATGCATTTTTTTTCCTTCGTTGTTTATTTTATTAAGTGACATAATAAAATATTTTTACAGCGTTAAAATATTTCAGGCTTCTGAATTTTTTAGACAAACGCCAGTGAAATGGTTACTGGTTTTTCTGGTATGTTTTTGGGTATACCAGCTTTGGATATATCAACAGATTAGTAACGATAACGAGAAACATTTTAATTTAGTGATAAAAACTGCACGATAAAGGTATTTGAACCAACTTCCTGCTGAACAGTACAAATATAACAGCATAAATTACGTGTACCTGCCAATAAAATATTCGTGCGCCTTCATTTGAAGTGTGAACAAAGAAGCATAAATTTCTCTTCTTCTGGGGGTGGATTAACATTAACACCTGTGCTGTTGTCAACATTTCAAAAGTTAAAGTTTCGCCTTTTGTTTGTTTATTTTATTTCTCAATAATGAGAACCTAAAAGCTGATAGCGTATTCCATTTTATTCTTATTCGAGGCCCTAAAAAGGCAGGATGTCCTAAAGTAAAACCACAGCGCTTTCATAAATTCAAAGATTTTGCATTGGTAACGCAAAAACATGACGTTTATAAGTTTCTGTCCTATTAAGCTAGCACCACTGTACCAAAATTCAAATGACTTTGCCAAATCCTTTTTTTAATAACTAACTAAAGTGATACTTTTTTCAAGTTAAATACTAGACTCCAACGCATGACAATTATAAACAATTAGGTATATTAGTTACCAGTTAATTCGATAATATAAATTGTAGATGAAAACATAATTTCTAATTAGATGTTTCATACTTAAATTCTATAAAATAATTAATCAAAATCCATAGATTGGAAGATGCTTACATATGCACTTAAAAATCAGTTTCATATGTAATATGAAGTCATAATTGCATTATATAAGGTAACTAAATTATTTAAGTATAACAAGTACGTGAACTATGTTTGATAAATACATACTTACCTAGTGTTTAAAAGTGGAGTTTGCTCTCTAGGTAATTCATTTAAGAAAAAAATATTTAAAAAAAAACAAAAATCCATTAAACAAGACTTGTAGTAGTACCAAGTACTACAAGAGGAGTAGTCAAAAAAAAAAAAAAAAACACTTAAAGATCAATGTCACGGCTCAAATAGGCTCAAAGGCAAACCAAAAAAAAGATTGACCACTAGGAAATAAGATTTTAATTTTGAGCTAAACTCTTTACATTAATCCATCGTAAAAAAAACGACCTCAAATACCAATCATACAACGGCGACGCAGAGTTGAGTCGGCGGTGGATATGACTAGTGGAGGAGGAGGAGGCTTGGGAGGTGGCACGGTTGTGATAGCTTGGGAGGTGGCACGTTTGTGATAACTTGGGAGGTGACATGGTAGTGGTGACTATAGGACCAGGTTTCGATTTTGATGGGGGAGAGAGTTTGGATGGAGAATTGACGAAGCTGATTGGTGGTGACGCTGCAGTGCTGCTTGGCAGAGTTTCAACGATGGTGACGATTATGGGTTCAACGGTGGCTGGTGATGGTGAATTTTTTGTGAACTAACAGCCAAAAATGTTAAATAGAAGCAGCAATATTTGTACTGTAAAAATGAAAATGATATGATAGAGTTAGGGATATGTCCTAATGACACTTATGTAATTTATTACATATATCTAACACGTGACCAATCTTGTTCGAATAAAATTAGTTTTCTTTCTATTATATATTTGATATATTGTGTTATATTAATTAATTAATTTAATTTAAAATACATTTAAAAGAAAAGTCATAAATGGTGTGTTTTGTGAGAATAGTTACAAAATGTGGTAATCATGAGTAATTTATCACAATGAAAATAAATATGACTTTTTAAATGTTCCATGTCAGGATGCATTGAAACTTGATATCGATGTATCCATTGAAAATAGTGTATGTAACGCTCTCCGAATGCTGAGCAATGTATTACTCATGACTGCTACGCGTAACAAGAAATTATTTACTAATAGTTATCGGATAACTATGGAATGACACACTCGATAGTTTTCTGTTGGTTAATATAATTGAGATCAAAAAGAAAATATCGATATGACTAATTTACATAGTTCTATCGATTTGGGAATACTATCTATCTTTAATATGAAAGCTTTGCTTTGGTTACAGTCAAACCACGTCGCAACGTCCATCAAGTAACTATATTTGGGTCGATTGGAAGTGAAGCACTGTTTAAGAGAGGATTCATCTCCTCAGTTATATGTGTTTAGTATCACAGTCAACTCAAGTCAACTCAAAACTTTAAGCTCTAGCTAGAGCATTTCGGTTAATAATAATTGTTATTATTGAACCAAGACTTTGTGTCTGGACAATAGGATTGAATATAAACGATACTGGAATTTTGATTGTTACCAAATTCCATAAGTCCAAAATGATTGACGAAGAGAATCGGTGTAGATAAAAGTCACAACCTGGTAACGCTTAACAAAACCAAAACCAAGTAAGCAAAAATTTATCACGCCACCTGTTAAGTGACGTGTGAACATCAATATACGAATAGTTCGATATTAATCGCTGACTAATTTTACAACTAAGGAGTGTGTCAACCGAAACGATGGATTCTCCTTTGACACGCGATTTAATTAGTTTATAATTATTATAAATTAATTAATATTTATGAAATATTTATTACAAAATTTGATTATGATTTGAGAAATAAATATTACCAAATATAGTTATAATTGTTATAAGTATATCAACTGATACATTATATTGATAAGCGAATAAATCAAATTATTGTGTAATATTTTATGGGCTTAAAAATGAGTTTAAGGCCCATCATAGTGCTTGTTATTTTCGGTAGCACACATGGGTAAAGGTGGCCCAAATTTGGTAGAAGGGGGCTTGATTTTGGATGGCTCGGACTGAAAAAGAAAGAGTATGAGATTAGATCCACTTTCTCTCCTTTCTGTCAACTATTTAAGCATCTCTAACCCTAATTAGATTGAACCTTTTGTTGCCACCTCCTCCATTATTTGCTGGCCAAAATAATCCAAAGGGATTCCATCTCTTGTAGCTCAAATCATGTCTGATTTGATTGTTATTCGATAATGGAAGGTCAACTGTTCATGGACTAGCAAATCTTTTGAATAAAAAAGTGTTTTTATGGGAGCATTAATCTTTTCAAGGTGCAGTTCAACATTTTGGGATTAAGTATGATTTTTATAGTTAATAATTGTTAGTATTATCATATGTATATGAATATTATATTGTTAGTTAGCCTATGCAAATTATATTGTTAGTTAGCTGACGATTCTGATATTCAAGCAATGTTGTCACAAATTAGTTTGGTTATATATATGTATATATTTATACTTAGCAAAAATAGAGGTTTTTTATCATATGCGTAGTGGTAAGATACTTGCTCCCTGGTAAGCAGGTCGCAGGTTCGATCCCTGTCTGCCCTACTCCCAATTTCAAGACGCGGAGGTGGGTCCCCATAAATCCTAACAAAATTAGTTGGGGGCATCAAATCTCTGTGCTGGGCTGGCTTAAATCCCAACAGTCTGTGGTCGGACCAGGAAGGAGGGGGCTCCTCCTATCCCTTCGATTTCATCAAGGCTCTGGGTTGAGTTTTTTTTTTTAAAAGTATAGGCACATGAATAATAAATTTTTTATATTTTATTAAATTAATACATATATTATTTAATTCAACATATATAGCTTAATTAGTTGCAACATTATATCATGATTAAAATTAGCGATATTAATTTTTGTCGAAAAATATTTTTATAAATATTTTATTATTATTTAATATGATTTAAATCAATTTACTTCATTAATAATTATATTAATTCGAAATTCTCAAGAAAATTAATTTGTAAATTTTATAAAATTATATTAGCACTAGATAAACTCACGGCCAACTAAAAAATTGATTTCCTATTTTTAAAAATTAATTACCTTAAACGATCAAAAATAAATCAATTATAAAAAATAAATTTAAGCCGAAAAATAAAATGTGGAAAAATTCTTCAAACCATAAAATTTTAGTTAGGATGTTTTGGAATTTAAAATTTGCATAAATTTTTTGAATTAATAATTATTATTATTTTATTAATTTCGAATGAATATTTAATTTAAAATTAATCTTAAATTTAAAAAGATTAATAATAATTTTTTGGCTATGCATATGACCAGGAAATAAAAAAATTATTGGAATTATTTTATTAATATATATATATATATATATATTATAAATGTATTTATGTATATATATAAATTATTTTATTATTATATATTGTATACACATATTATTCACAACTTATAGAATAAATACGTTTTAATATTTAAAATATATATATATATATATTGAATATATTATGCACATTCATATATATGATTATTTAAACTAATTTAACATATATAAATATATATACACATAATATTTATGTAAAACAATACTTTATACACATACATATATTTGGACAACATATACTTGCATATTGGATGAGCTAACATGTCTATGCAATGTAAATCCCAACATCTATACATGGACATGTTATACCTTGCACGGCTTAATAGTTATGCGGAACATTAAGAAACCCTAAATGGACTTAAGGAGTAAATACATACTAAATGTGCATATACCATGGTTTTCGGTGTGTCTTGCTTGAATCTTGAGGGTATTTTGTAAGAAGTACGTTATTCCATAAGTCGAAATCACTCAATATAATATATCAAAGACTATGAATCTTCGGTATAACGTTGTCCTCTACCATATATATTAATAAATTACTTGCATACTCCTTAGTTGTTGAGCAAACCCAAGCTGGGAATGTTATATATAGTAATATTAATATAGTGAATAGACGAGGTAAGATAACTATATGTATTTGGTACATATATTATCTTAGGCTATCATGATATGGTAGGTACAAATGAATAATTTCGCTTCTATTTGTTGAGAAAACTCAAGGTCGTAGTGAAATTAGGACGAGGTATTAAAGGTTAAAAGTTGCGTACAATATAACCAATAAGGAGTTATCCATCGTCCATGGAGCCATGACTTGTTGAGCAAACTTAAGGTAACGTTCGAGTCCTAACACCCACTAGTGAAGTCGAAAGACTCTATGTTTCGACTTGGGGTTTGGTGAAACATAAAAGGCTAGTGAGAGCCTATTAGAAGAAATGGTAACACTTTACTTTTTTAATATTATAAAAACATATGTTACAATAATCTACATTGGTAAATTTGTTCAATTCAAGACTATGGATATTTGATTCATATACTATCACATATAAATGTTATATGGGAAATGATCACGGTTCATAATGTATGATACTTCGATAAAATTAGTTCATTTAAAATAAGTCAATAAACAACATTATTTGATCGAGTACTCAATTCGATTGATTACGATAAAGATCACATTATGTTAAAAGTAATAGAAGACCAAAACTACAATATAGATCTAAGGACTGGATCGTTGAAATGTCAATTTGATCAGTTTATGCTAAGTGCAACATATTTGATGTCTTTAAATGTTAAAGATATTCCAGTGCATTTCTGTAAAGAGTTCATTATAATGTTGTAGCAAGGATATTCTTTTGAATGGTTCGACTGTTTGGAAAGAATAACGAATGTAAAAGAGTGGATGTGATTGAATGTATGGCTGGTATGAAGGGAGTCAATGGTCACTTCTGATTTATAAAGAGACATCGAAAATAGGGATTGTAAAATAAATAATTGATACTTAATATTATAATAAGAAATATGAAAATTGTTTCTATGAGATTTATTTCTTTGAGTTCAAGATATTTGATCAAAGAACTCTCTGACGTAAACTAGTTTCAGTATATGAAATAAATAATTTACTACGTGAATGATGGATCTTCGAATTTAGTACGCTATGATGTAATGATGGAAATATTGGCAGCATGCCATATAGCATTTATTGATTACATCAAATTAAATTGTTTTCGTAAAACATACCGAACATTGTTTATGAAATAATAACCATTTTTCATTACCGACTGAAAATAGATATAGTTTTATTTTAATATGAATTTTATGAATATTCGTTGTGAAATAAAACTATAAGGTGGTATTTATTTTCACAACAAAAGTGATGCATTGAAAAATACTGAAGTATCTAAAATTATTTATAATTATTTTGGAATTATAGACTAACCCATAATGTTGAGAAATAATTTTATTATATAGTTATGAACCATATGATATTAGTTAATCGTATCTCAAACAATTAAGGGCTATGCACTCATATAGTGGGAGCACCATAAGAGTTGATGAATTTTTCTGATTGGAATATATACATGTATACAATCATAAGTCTATTAACACCAAAACGGTTCCATATACTTCGTCATATTCACCAATGAGTTATTACAGATATGGACATGTGTATTAGATACACGTGTATAAGTCCATGGTAAGCTCATAGAATATAAAATGGAAGTAAATAATATAATATGTAGCAGAAATGGTTCGGTTTGATCGAATGTGTGAGTATACTGGAAATAGTTATGTATGTTACTAATATGAATAATGATTCAGTCTCAAAGGTCACTCCTCCCTATAGTATATAATGATGTATTGATAAGGCGTGATCAAACATTGTTGGACAAAGTACAATCAAATATGAAGTTGAGCTAAACTCTTTCTATAAGGTGTATACTTAAGAGTAGTACATGTGGTTAAAATAAATATCATCCACGGAATAGTTTATATAACCATATGGGATAAGGGTTTATACGAAACCCCTACATATCCTAGGCCAAGGAGTTTGCAGGTTGTGTGAGTCGAAAGATTACACTTAATAATTATACATAAAAGATTTTGTATGAATTGTCCCAGGAGAATTTTGGAGACGATAGTCGTTAGATGAATATTTTATGTTGTAAACATAAATACATTGCGAACTAATGCAAAATCAGTTTTACATAATGCAATTAATAAAATGTTTATAAATGCCCATTCCATTGCACCAAGAAACAATTATTGTTCCAAGAAATACCAAGTAACGAAGGAATTTAGTTAAGAAATTAATTGTACAAAAATGGATTTGAATATGATCCAATGATAAAACTGATTACAAGGGATGAAATATAATTGAATAATCCTAAATGAACACAAATACATTAGAACATCTAATAAGTATTCTTATACATTAAAGAGAAACTGTGATTTTCTTTTCAATGTTAAGAATAATACTCCTGGTTATTTAATTAAATCATTGAGAGCATAAACTATATGACATGGTATGACGTGCAAATCTGAAATAGATTCAAAGTCCATTATTAGAATAGGATTTTGATAGTTGTATCTAAAAGGATATGATCCTTTTGGCTGCAAGTGTGTCTTTAAGAGAAAGAGAAATGCAGTTGGAATATGGTGAGCCACATTGATAAAAATTCAATTGTTGAAATTAACGTAATAGATTCACCATTCGATATGCTCAAGCAGGCTCGGATTTTACTATCAAAATTATCGCCTTAACTTTATATTTTGGTATACATGTGTTGAAACATAAAGTTCTAAGTAAAAATTTAGATTTGACTGTTTGCACATAACAAAAAAGTGTGTTGAAATCTGTGGGAGCGATATTGAGTTTGTGTGTTTTTCGAATACGATCCGAGAACGAATATGGAAGTATCATTTGAAAAGCATCAAAATTGAATAAATGTTTAGATACATATATCAAATATTTTGATTATCGATTAAAATGCAAAGAAAGCGTGTGTTCATAAGAAAGAATATTAAAAGATACATAGGTATTTCTAAATGATAAGTAAACAACACACTGCTAATTTTTAACGTTGTACTTATGTTAAAATTAGTTTTAGTTTTTTTAATACTCAATATTGGGATCTTAAATGATGCCTTTTATAGTAAGTTAAAAGTTATCGGGAATGTCCCAAAACTATATGTAAGGACATCTTATTAAATTTTTTAATACAGAACATAGAAAATGGATTTCTTTTTGCATTGATAATGAAAATTATCATACATGTTATGTTTTCTATGATATGTTGATATTTTTTATGTATTTGATAAATAAAGCAAATACCAAATCCGAATTGATATCACTAAATGGCAGTCTGGCTTGGTTTTGTGTATTTATGAAACGTTGGAGATTTTCTTACAGAAAAAATGAACTCTTTATGAAAGAGTGTTTGGAATAAAACTTCATGAATGATATTGAGTACAATATGTCAATAATAAAATTCAAGTTAAGAATCTTTAAGTTGGAAATATTCCAAATAAAAGAGATTGTGGCTGCTTCAACGAAAATGTTAAGTACATTGACTTGAATAGTGCCACAGTAACGACAATGTATATAAAATAAATGCATAAATTTGTAACTGAGCCGATGGTGATTTCAAATGTTGAGAATCCAGTAGCATTAGCATATGATAACAATGTCGTGATATAGTTCGTAAAATGACTTAAAGCTCATTAGAAGTCAGGAGACTCAAGTCAACTAAAAGTCTTTAGCTGGAGCATTTCAGTTAATAATAATTGTTATTATTGAACCAAGGACATTGTTTTTGGACAACAGGGTAGAATATGAACGATTTTGGAAATTTGACTATTACCAAATTCCGTAAGTCCAAAATGATATAGTTTTTGAGGAAGAGAATCAGTGTAGATAAAAGTCACAACTGGTAACGCTTACCAAGTGAAATTATATTTTTCTGAAACCAAGTAAGTGAAAATTTAGCTAAAATATCACACCATCTGCTACGTGTGAACATTAATATTCGAATAGTTCGATATTAATCGTTGACCAACTTTAAAACTGACAAGTCACACAACTGAAACAATAGATTCTTCTTTGACCAAACGATTTAATTAATTTATAATTGTTATAAATTAATAAATTAATAAATATTTATGGAATATTAATAATAAAATTAGATTATAATTTGTGAAATATGTATTGCCAAATATATTTATAATATTTATGAATATATCAATTGATATACAATATTGATAAGTGAATAAATTGAATTTAATTGCTTAATATTTTATATGCGATTAAATGAGTTTAAGGCCCATCATAGGGCTTGTTATTTTCGGAAATTGTTATGGGTAAAGGTGGCTCAAACTTTGATAGAAAGTGACTTGATTTTGAATAGCTAGGATTGAAGGAGAAAGAGTATGAGACTATATCCACTTTTCTCTCTTATTTGTCCACTATTTAAGCATACCTAACCCTAATTAGATTGAATCTTTTGTTGCCTCCTCCATTTTTCGCATGTTGAAAATAATCCCTAGCGATTCCATCTCTTTCGGCTCAAATCAAGTCAGATTTGATCGTTATTCGATAGCTGAAGGTCAATGGTTCAAGGGCTACCAATCTGTTTAAGCAGAAAGTGTTTCTAAGGGGAGAATTAATCTTTCCAAGGTGTATATCAAGGCTATGGGATTAAGGTTTGATTTTTATAATTAATAATTGTAGTGCAATGTTTTATCATATATGCATATGCATATTATACTACTAATTAGATGACGATTCTGATATGCTAGAAATGTTGTCATAAATTAGTTTGGTATATGCATGTATATATTTATGCTTGGTAAAATAGAGTTCTCTCTATCATATGTGTCAGGTTAGTATAGCCATATTAATAATAATATGATTTTATACTTTATTAAAGCAATAAATATATTATTTAATTCAATATATAAAGTTTATAATTAGTTGCCACATTTTACTATGATTAAAATTAGTGATATTATTTTTTATAATGCATTATAGTATTATTAATTTTTGGCACAACAAAATAATTTTTATAAATTATTTATTATTATTTAGTAATACTTAAATCAATTTACTTCATTAATAAATTGTATTAATTCGAAATTCTCATGAAAATTAATTTTAAAATTTTATAAAATTATACTAACACCAGATTAACCCTTAAAAAAATAAAAAAAATTCCTAATTTTAGAAATTGATTATCTAATGTGGTCAGAAATAAATTAATTATTAAAAATAAATATAAGCCAAACAAAATGTAGAAAAATTCTTGAAACCATAAAATATCAGTTGGGATTTTTTAGAGTTTCGATATTTGGAATAAAAGTTGCAAAATTAATTATTATTATTATTATTTTATCAATTTTGAATGAATACTTGATTAGAAATGAATTTTAAATTTAAAAAGATTAATAAAAAATTTATTAGTTGTGCTCATGACCTAGAAATAAAAAATTCTT
Source organism: Allium cepa (assembly GCA_030765085.1). Taxonomy (NCBI): domain Eukaryota; kingdom Viridiplantae; phylum Streptophyta; class Magnoliopsida; order Asparagales; family Amaryllidaceae; genus Allium; species Allium cepa. The sequence continues at coordinate 932,323,983 of CM060932.1, forward strand.
TTAAATAATATTATTAATTAACATATATCTATATATTATAAATATATGCATGTATATATTTATACATAAATTATTTTATTATTATATATGTATATAGATTTTATGCACGACTTTAAAAATATACAAATATATATTACAATATTTAAAATAACTTATGCATTTTTAAATTAATAAATTATAATAATATATATACATAATATTAATATTTTATTTATAAAATGATATATATGCAAGTATTTACTAATATATATTTTTTAAATATATTATACATACATACATACATACATACATATAATTTTTTAAACTAACTTAACATATATATATATATAATTGTTTAAACTAACTTAATATATATATATATATATATATATAATATTTATATAAAACAATGGTTTATGTACATACATATATTTGGATAACATATACTTACATATTGGATGAGCTAACATATTCATTGCGATGTAAACCCCACATCTATACATGGGCATGTTATACCTTGCATGAGTTGGCATGTTACACATGCACACACACACATATGTGTTTATGATACACGTGTGTGTATATATATATATAAATCAAAGAAAACTATATAATTCATAAACTTAAACAAAACAAAATAATTTATTTAAATAATATTTTGAAATGTTCTAAATGAATTAGACTTTATAGGCCCAATAAAGATTCAATAAGGGAATTTTTATGAAATTTATTCATAACTTCCGCTGCGGGCAGACCTGGTGCCAATATGATATTATATACCACTAGTTTAATTTAGCATGTTTCAACTATAATAATAAATATAACATTACATTCAAATAATGTATGTGATTTAGCATCACGCTTGCAAGTATCTAAAGTATGTGTTTCACAGGCACATATAGGGTGGCAATTAAAACCAAGAACTGCAAACCCGAACTGAGCCGACCTAAGAAGTACTAAACCCATACAGAACCCGATGAGTCTCAGGTCGGGTCTAGGCGATGAAAAATACCATAAAGACTCAATCAAACCTGATCCAAACTGATTCGACCAAAGAACTTTAAAATATGTGCATTTTTAGTGTTATACCCAACCAAACCTGAAGCAACCCGATTCAACCCGAAGCCAATCTCGGACTTGGTGGTGTCTTGTTTTAAACGTATAGTTTGGACCCGATAAAACCCATCCCGTGTAGAACTGATACCCTCTAGGTTGGGTTTGGAGCCGTCGGGCAGGGTCTAAATACTACCTATAGGCATATAATTCCTTAAGTTTACAGTTGAAGTTTGGTTCTCTAGGTAATTTGATTTTTTATGATTAAATCCATTAGATAAGACCAGTAGTGATACTATGTACTATCATATAAGTATCCTATTTCAAAAAAAGAAAATGCAATTAAAAATAAATTTCATGGTGGAAATATGTTAAGGACAAAGTTTGGCCATAGGGACAAGATTTTAATTTTGAGCATCGAGATAAATTCTTTGCATTAATCCACTACATGGAAAAACATTTTCAGGCGCCAATCATACAAAAATAGTGGCAAGGCTGAGTCGACAGTGAATACCACTAGCTAGGGGCTTGGGAGGCAACGCGGTGATGGTGGCTTGGGAGGCGATGTGGTAGTGGTTATTGTAGGGCTAGGTTCTGTTATGGATGAGTGTTACACCTGTTCTTACCATGAACCGCAACAAAGGAAAGTGATCAAGAGTAGAAGAGAAATTGCCTTCAAACTATGGCTTTTAACTCGACCCGAGCCTGTACGCAAAGGGTCGTAACAAGAGACCAACACCGCACGCATCAAGGAATGAGGGCTGGCCACCATACGTATCAAATAGCATAAACGTAAAGTAAACAGAAGCATAGAAAGCAGTGCCAGATGTACTAAGGTAACCAAACCTCTAAAACTCGTACTTTGTCAATACCTACGGGAATAGGTCATTTCTAGCACATAGCGAGGGAAACCTAGACAGCATCATGTAGAACCAAAAGCACTCACAAGGGGATATATGTACAGGGCTACTCGAGATAAGCTTCAACGTGGACCTAACATCATAGGAAAATGATAAGCGTAAAGTTATCTCTCTTCACCAATCAAAGTTATGCATACCCAAAGGGATATTCCAATCACGAATAGCCTTAAACATGTTCCAAGCATGTACGAAGTCAACCCACTGAACAGAATAAGGAAAATCCATTCCATTCCGACCCGACGCCGTACTAAGTTAATCAAAGGCAACAAAAGTATTAGCAGGGCATTGCGGCCTGAACACCAACTAACATACATCACTTCATCTTTCTCAACAATACCGCAAAGCTTCAAGGTGATTCTCTACCATTCCTCTCAAGACATTCGCCATTCTGAGAAAGAGGAGATCGACCCATGAAGGTTTGGGCTTCTCGCCTAACTTTTCGGACATCCCGCTTCAAATTTCCAAGATCCCGTCAATACCATGATTTCCCATCGAAAACCCATCATGAATCCAGGCACAATGAATAGGTATTATAGATAAGTGACAAGTGGTAAAATATGAAGACGGAGATTGAAGGAAAATAGTAAAGTTGATTGTAGCAAACAACAATACACTTTTGATACTATAATGAAAAACTAGAGGATGAAAAATGGGATTTTCCTTTTCAACTTCTTCTCCTTTCAGAAAAAAGCAAAATAAGATATTTTATGGGTACAAGGCTATTGTAATCATTTGTACTAAAATCGCAAAGATATATTGGAATATCCCGTGGATGTAGGATTAACATTAATCCGAACCATGTAAAAATCTTGATCTTTTACTTTTATTGTTATATTATCCAATTTTGTTTTCCTGCATTATTGCAAACCATTTCAGCATTTCAAAAAATACTTGAAATGCGACTACTCGGCTATGCAAACGTTCAGCAACACAGTCACCTTCCAAAGGCGAGCTTAACGCAGCTTAAATTCGTCAATTCCTAATCGTGAGATCGACTATTCATAAGGTCACATCACGATTAAGTTATGTGTGGTGAAGTCGAAAAAATTCACCAACATTTTTTATGCTCGAAGAAGGGAAAAACCTCTGTCCCTCCGTCCCCCATTCCTATTTTTTCTAATTTACAACAAACTCCCATTTCCCTATCATCCACGGCTCACTTCCTTCCTTTGTCCGTTGCATGTCTCTGCAGTAGACAAGCAGCCATGACTTCCTTAAGAATGAGAGCGGTGAGACCGACCACAACTACTTGACAGAAGGTGTTAGGAACTGAGATGATGGTTTTGATGACAACCTTTTTAACTTATCTTATTATAAAATATATACTAACACTATTGTCTAGAAAGATATGTATATGCAGGATATATAGATATGCAGGTATTGATTACTGAAGACTGATCAGTATAAAGACTCAAGATTGAAGACTCTAGAGTATCAAGATCAAGATTTCAAGATATGTGTTTAGTTTTTGTTAATACTTTATAATAGCATGGAAATCATCATTTCGAATTTCATTTGTGATAGAACCCATTTCTACCTTCTTAATGGCGTACAAACCCACGACAAGTAACTTACAAACCTACGACAAGTGGTTTACAAACCCACGAACATTCTGGTTTTGTACAAGTTCTCGAGTCCTGATGTGATGGGATATTTTGCAGGAAGAAGCTTGCAAAACTACTTCAAAATGGTTTTTCAAAACTGCTTTTCAAAATATTTTAGCCTTAAAATTATCGTTTCAAATGATTTTCAAGAAGATGGTTTATCCTTAAAATATTCTTTGTTTTTGTATTTTAAAACATAGTAAGATTAGTTTATTTTACTCCAGAATCATTTCGTTTTGTTTTCATTTCAATACCATTTTCAAAACAAATTTTACATTATTTTTAACAAGGGGATGTCAACATCATGGGATACCCCATGTTGACATGGTGGCCATTGAATTCAAAAGTTTCGATTTTCAAAAGAAGCGACTATTCGTTTAAATCTCTTCACGAATGGTTATGACAGTTGGTACTCTATAAATATCATTCTCAAACGACTTTTTGATATACGATTCTCATATTTTCTTCACTTCTTCTTCTCCACAAATCCTATTCTATAATAATCATATTTTTAAGATCGTGCCGAAATTCTGTTACATTCTCAAGTGAATCAAATTAGAATTTCATTCTTCTTTGATTCTCTGTTCTCTCTCAAAGATCAAAATGCTATTCAGAGTTACAGGATCAATTTGTAATCAAAAGTTTATTGAGTCTCTCTATAAGGTGTGGTTGTGTCTGAAAATCAATTGGGTAATATTGTGCCCCTAAATCAAGAGAGTTTTCCCCGGACTCGTGAGACAAGAGGGCACCTCAAGGCCTTTATAAATTGAGGAGGGTAATCTCGACACTGGTTTAATAAAAATCTGTATGAGGTGGTTTGCCTTGGTACAAGACTGGATGTAGGGTAACTCCAAACCAGTATAAAATACGGTGTGTTCTTTCCCTTTACTGTTTTTTATTTACTTAATGCATATGTGTTTGATTCTATGATTGTTCTGTGGTTAAGTTCTGCGTTTGTTTGTGTCATAATTTCAATTTAGTTCATATAAGTCTTAGAATTCATTAAACACTATTCACTCTCCCCTCTAGTGTTAGCCTTAAGATCCTTAATCCGTTGTCCCTTTCAGAAGGATTCAATAATCCATGGTGTGTGGAATCAAGTTCAACGACACCTACCAATTATCCTTCACTCCCCCTGTCGTTCAACAACTACAAGGTGGAAGTTGACATATAGGTATCTGTTGATCTGGACAGTGATTCAAGTTATGGCATGGAACCCAAACCTGGAATCCGGGAATCCCGTTCACAGTAACATGTGGATTCTATCATCATAACCTATAGTGTATATCTCAATCACCTTAGTAAGCAGCAAGCCGGAGTGATTGAGATGCACATGGGTTTGAAAGATAAATCGCTACCCTCTCCCCATTGGAACCAAATTCAGATGCTCGTAATTGGATTTATTATGCTTCTCTCCCTAACCAGAGAAAGATGCTATGCCAAATAGATAGCCAAGATCAGAGGCGGGATAAATTCAAATGCTAAGAGAGGACCTAGCGTTGGGGAAGCTACTACAAAGACAAGCACCCAGTACTCCACTAAAGAGCCCAGGCTGAAAGAACGATCTTTAACACCACCTATGTGGCAAGCATTGTAAAAAAATGATGTATATATGTATCGATGTATTAAACTGGTCGTAGGGATATTAGATAGCTCGAACCAATATAAAATATTTAAATTATTTCTTTTTGAAAGGAAGTTAAATACACATTTATAGTTCACCGCCAATATTCACTGACTAAAGCTTAACGCATGATCGATATGATGACACTTTCAACACTATGAACGGTGATACTAGACCTACACACTTGAATTTGTCTCTTCGCATGACCCGCTTCTAAGCCATGCGTTGGACAGGATGAAAAATTACTCTAATCCAATAAGAATATTCCTATGATAACGATCATAGGAAGGAATGCCGTAGGATATTGGACTACCTAAACTAGTATAGAAAACCTTAGGTTTGTTAATTTGATATACCACACTAGAAGTATGGATATTAGACAGCAGTTTAAAAAAAAAGAGCATGTGATAATGGGTTGTATATACGTGACTTGACTTCTCAACCAAATCTTCTTCTTCTCTTCGTAGCTTACCGTCGTCGTTTAGAGGTAAAGTTCCGCCTACGAGCGGTAGCGGCAATCTCAAAAATGAGAACCGTGAAACTAAAGAAGAATGTGGCTAGGTATATGGCTAAGGACATTACATTACCAAACAAGGGGCAGGTCACATCAAAAATACAGCCGAATATACGGCTAAGGACATTATGTTCCCAAATAGGGAGCAAGTCATATTAAAAATACAGCCAAGCGTACTACTAAGGATAGTATGCCCCCAAAAGAGAGGCAGGTCATATTAAAAATATTGTCGAACATACAACTAAGGACAGTACGCCTCCAAATAGGGGGTAGGTCATATCAGGTATGCAGCCAAGCATGTAGTCAAAGACATTACACTTATAGAAATGGCGGTAAGCTGTTTTCAACCCACGACCCGACTAGAGCATCACATAAACAAAGGGAGGAGTCGGTCAGATCGCACATACTGTCCATAACAAAGGATCGGGTCACGCCAATACAAAAAGAAACACTATGGTCAAAAAGGTCACAGTCAGGAGGCACATACTCTCAGGGAGCTCATCCTAGACTTGGAAAGAGAGCAGATGCATGATCTGTACCAAAAAAAAGCTATCGGTTAAGTGCAAATCTTGTTGTTACTCAAAGCTCGCAAGGTATACTTCAGACACCTGGATTATCAATACTTAGTTATGTATCTCATATGCCCACCAAAAAAATGTAATATATTTATGCATACCCTCACGTAATCTAATTACAATTTGGATCATATTATAAAAATAACATCCCTTTATAAAAATTAAACTACGAGTCCGGTTTAAAATAGGGCACGGTCGCTTTATGTCATCGCGGTCCACTGACGTACAATGCTGTGAGCTGAACTATCCATTAAACGAAAAGCAAAATGTTAGTTTTCCAGCTCGGTAATCATGATAGATGATCAGAAGAGAGATATCTTACCAAGAGTGGAATTCTAGTAGGAAATATGGGGATCGTAACTAGCACCGGCCCAGATAACTTCATAATTTGAAGATTTATACTCATAGTTGGCCCTATTATACAAGCACAAATTGGGTTCAGGCTAGAAGCATCTAAGTACTTTAATTGCACATTGCAGGCCGATTCGGCTATTTTTTTCCTACCGTCTCTTTAAAAATCTCGTCCAAAAGAGATGCATTATCCATCCTATTATTTGCGATGGAATCTAACCGGGCCCCACACTCTAGGTTATACATCTTTTCCTCTAAGGCATTTATTTACTTCATAACTACTTTCCTAACCTTCTCAAGTTTGCCGAAGAGGTGTTCCCTTTTATTTTCGACATCCCTAGAGAAGGGACCTACGAATTCATCCTCGGTAGATAAGAATGGGGAAACCCAAGTATTTGGCGTCCATAACTCTCTATAAAGGCGGTTCTCTAACTCTTTGATTTTGGCCGCATATTGAGTCATCACATCGCTCTTCCATTTAAGAATCATAGCCGGGTTAGCACCAAATGGAGGCATAAGAATTACATTCGTCATGAGGGAGACGTGTGAAGCTGGAGTCACTGGAGAGTTTTCCTTTGCTTTCGTATGCAACGCCATCTCTCTGTCCATCTCCATAATCTTTTCCTTTAGCCTTTTGATTTCATCCGTATAAACAGCCTTATATATGTTCTCAGCATTCTTTAATAAATATTCCAGCTCCACCATTCTTAGTTGGGAAAAATCTAACTTATTTTGCAAAAAGGCCATGTCTAAATCCTAAATGAAATAAATAAGCTAGAGTAGGATGAGTAAGTCCACAAGTATGAAAGTTAAATAATAATGTAAAAGAAGCAAAATAGGACTACACAAATTTCCTAGATTTTCCACAAAGAAATATTAGACAAAAAATTAATTTCTCAGTCAAGTAAAGCACTAAAAAATGTTTTCCTTATGCCAAAATCATAACACTAAAACACTAAATCTAAGTAGCATTAGCAAGAGGTGGAGGGCGCTAGTAACAAAGGTCTATCTACGAGCTCCTGCCTAAGGATCCTCAGCCGGGTCAACTGCCACTTCAAAGCCCTCTTTGTCATTTTGAAGACTATGATCCAATGTGGGATGGAAGAAGCCTAAAACATCTCGAGACCGTAGTAGTAGCACCTCAGCTCTCTGACTTTTGATTTTCTCTTGCTCAAGCTTATTCGATAAGAAGTGATTCTATCCTGGGCAACCTGCATGAGTTCTCGAGCTCACATACCTTTACTACCGCTCTTTTCCTAATCTCATAAAATATCAATTAATCAAGCCTTTTTTCCTACTCTCATTTGAAAAATCACTAAACAATCTCCAAGCAATGGTTTTCCATTCATCATCGTGAAGACAAGAAATCCCAGAGCGAATGGGAGGAACAGGAGGTAAACTTGAGTAAGGTACCTCTACCATCCTCCTATATTTGGTAGCCTCTTGCTCACCAAGCAATCTAGCATTCTCAACACACATGTCCTCCACTTGTTTCTTATATTATGCAATCTCTTCTCTATAAATAGTTCCATAAAGTTCTTCTCCTACCTTTATGTTCTGCTTAATCCCTTCCAACTTTATGCAACATCTCTAGACTATGCATGTTGTCTCCTGTTGCAGACATACTGACATTCAAGTGTGCTTTTGGCACTTGCAAGCTCTACACGGTTAAATTTTAGATCTATTTCAAGCAGCTCAACATTATATCTGAGTTGAGCAACGTTATCTTCATAGGCATCCTAACGACGAGTGTGGTTAGTGCTAAACAAAGCCTGCAACAAATTGACTAATTTTTTTACAGAAGTAAATCTTAATTATGTAGCATAACAGATTGGTTGTCAGCATTAAAACATCCAGTACTGACTACATCATCACTACTTAATTACATACTTGGAAATCATATGTAAATTGACAAAAAACATGAAAACTTCATTTGTTAATCAAGTTTCTAAGCTTAATCCTAAATCACTCCAGATCAGGGTTATCAGGTGAAAAAGAACCGCTCTCTAATGTGTATCGCCATCGATGCAACGCAAAATCACTAAGCATGTCTTTTTCCCCAAATTACTTGATCTTTTTGGGATAAAGACTCCTCGGTCCTGATCTTAAGATCCACATGAGTCATGTCTAATTCTTTTTCATGTCGAGTCATAGTTGCGAGGCTCAACCCAAGATGTTATAAAGTGTGTTTTTCGAGCCTAGTCTCATTCTCTCTCAAAAGTTTTGTGAACACATTCTCTCCAAAATAGTAAACAAAACAATGAGAAAAGCATGCTAATTCACAAGGAAAATATAACCAACACAACATCGCATTACAAACACTAAAATAAACATCACAAGTCTTAAGTACTACAAAACATAAAAGACAAGGCTAATCATCTAAGTCTATCAAAGGAGTTGAGTTAACCTTGTTTGCATTTTGGTCTTGTCCATCAGATTGCAGGTTTTCCCGATTTCGGTGGTCCCCTGCCTCCTCTTCTTGAGAAGGACACCCAAAATGGTTTGGGTCAGCAATCCCTTCCTCAACCACTTCTGCAATCCACCTGTCTTGGAAATATGCAAAGATCAAATCCACTACAGAGATTTTTCTTTAGAAGTCAGGCTTAACTTCTATCCCAAATGTACACTTGGCCAAAGCAAATAAACCATAATTCACATTGAAGGTGACTTTATTAAGTTCTTTCTTTGATTGAGCCAAGTCCTCCTTCATCGGCCTTAGCTCTGTCTCAACCTTAGCCAGCACTTCATCCTTCTCTCTCAACTCATGCTCCTTCGAAGCCCGAGCATCCTCAGCAACTTTAATTTCCCTCTCAGCCTTCTCATGAAGCAATCTAACCACCATCACGACCTTGACCATGGTTGATCTCTACACCGCTTTCTTAGAATTAGCCGAAGTATGGTAAGCCATAAGTTTGGCCACCAGGTTTGAAACCATGGCCTATGCACTTCCTAATTCATGAACCTTAACTATCAAGGTCGCCAACAACAATAAGTGTGAAGTTCAAACAATGTAAGTAACAAATTGGCAGCAAAAGGTAGAATAAAGGAGGAGGGGAGGTCACTCACATAAGGCCAAAGCTTCACAAACTCAGAAGAAGCGCAGAGGAAGACACCTCGGAGCCAGATTAGAAAAAAGAGGAGGAACTTGTGAAGCTCTTTCTACTTTTTCTACTAAAGAAGGCATAGCAATCTTAGATGTGTTGGAGATACCGATAGGAAGAGCAGGATCACTATGAGAAGAAGCAACAAACCCCCCTGGTGTGGAGGTTGAAGGCGGAAGGATATTTTCATCAGGAGGAAGTAGAATATCTAGGGCTGTCAACGGACGCAAATGGATGTGGATATGGCTGTATCCGCATCCACATCTGAAAATTTAAATCCGCATTCGAATCCATATTCGGTATCCGTGGATATCTGAGAATTAACATCCGTACCCTCATCCGTGGATATTTTGCGAATATCCGAAAATATCCGCATCCGAAAATAAAAAACGGATATTTCCAGATATTCGAAAATATTCGAAATATCCGCATCCGAAATTGAATAAGATTTTTATTGCACTAATATTTTTGAACTAAAATAACCACTTTCTCAAATGACAATACACACACTACAATACTAATCAACTTTTCAAGGTGGAACAATTCATTTCTAAGTGTATTTTAAGTTCATCATTAAATAATAAATCAATAACAATAATAATTTTTATTATAATTAATTTTGGATCAGACGGATGTTTTTCGAGTATGGATATGCCCATATCCGCATCTGCATCCGATTTTCTATTCAGATATCGGATATCCGCATCCGCTTTTCATATATCGGATAATATCCATTTTTTCAAATACGGATCCGGACGGATTTCAGATTTTTTGGATATCCATTGACCGGCCTAGGAATATCATATGGGGGAGGAATAGTCAATCTTTCGGAAATAGTAAGAGAACCAGACCCTCTACGTGGTCTCTTCAATGCCTTCTTCCTTTTGTTCTCCTCCAGAGCCCTATGGGTCTCAACTGTAGCATCATCATCCATATTATCTACAAAGGAAGAAAAATGACAAAATTAGAATTATATGACGCAATAAACCGCAATCCTTCAGCTTCGATCCAACAAATAACCCTTTTATTTTTCTAGCCTCTGTCGATAATCTCAAAATCTACTTCTTATGAGACTTACCAATTGTTCATTCTCATCTGAAGAGATGGTATAAATAGAATAATAACGAGAGAAAGACGGAAATTTATCAAATTTTGAAATGAAGAAAAAGAATTTAGCCTATTTTCAGTTCTATTTGGGACATTTGTCAAATATGATTCGCTAGCTTGAAAATAAAGAAGCCATGGCCTCCTTTTGCAAGACTCTTTGTAATCTAAAAAGAAGCCGAAGTTCTTCACTACTAAGATTGATACCATTTCAACATCTAGGGTTGCAAGCCATCGATGGATGTTTGGCTGCATCAGAAGGATCAAATCACATTGAATATGTCGGAAATAGTGATATACACCTCTGATAGTGTATAAATGCACTCATGAGATTTTAAAACCTTAACTACATAACCATGAAAACCAAATTTTTAAGAACCCTAATAGCATCTCCCGTATAAGTGATTTTGGAAGGAGGAAGCGCAGTTGAAGACAAAGAAGAAGTCGTATTAAAACTCTAAGGGTTACTTCAAAGAAAGATCAAGAGTCGAAATAATTTTTCCTACTTTTAATCTGCAAAAATACCCTCAAATTTATAAATTAATCTGATAGTAGTTCTTCACGAGCAAAAAGGATAAAAGAAAATTTAGTGAAAATGAAGAAAGAAGATACATACCTCAGTTTGAATAACAGCTGCATGATGGAAATGATCAAATGTTTTGTGAAGCATAGATTTGTTATAGGATTAATTAGTAAATGAAAATCCGCATAGAAAAACGAAATGCCAGATCGAACAGCTGGTTAAAGACAATCTGGTAAAAGACTAAAACATGTGCTAGAGTATTTAATGCGAATGTAGCTAAATGTCAAAAGGGCAGGTTAGAATGAACTTTTTAGGCATACAGGCAGGGTGTTTAAGTCAACAAGTCTACCCCGACCTGCAGTCATTGCAGACTTGGAAGGCAAGTGTTACACCTGTTTTTATCACAACCCACTGTAAAGGAAAGCAAGATAGAGCGTAAGGGAAATCGGCTTAAAGCCATGGCACTTAACCCGACTCAAAAGAGACATAATAAGAGACCAACACCGTGAGTATCAGAACAAGGGTGGGCCACTATAGCCATATCCAACAGCACAAACATAAAGTAAACAGAGGAATAAGAAGCAGAGCCAGATAAAATAAGGTAACCGGACCTATAAAACTCATACTTTGTCAATACCTACAGGAATATATATTCTCTAGCACATACCAAGGGCAACCTAGACAATAAAATATAGAGCCAAAAGCACTCTTAAGGAGTTATACATAGGGCCACTTGAAATACGCCGCAAACCTAACCTCATAGGAAAATGACAAGCGTAAAGTTCTCTCTCTCATTAGCAATCAATGTATGCTTACCCAAAGGGTAATTCCAATCACGGATAGACTTAAACATATTCCAGGCATGTGAAAAGTCAACCCACGTAACATAATAAGGAAAAGCTATTACATTTCGACCCAGCACCTTACTGAGTAAATAAAAGGCAACAATAGTATCAGCAAGGCATTGCGGCCTAAGCACCAACCAACACTCATCACTGCATCTTTTTCAACAATATTGTGAAGCCCTAGGATAGTTCCCTACCATTCTTCTCAACACATTAGCCATTTTGAGAAAAAGGAGATCGACCCATGAAGACTCGGGCTTCTCGACCAACTTTTCGAACATCCCGCTTCAAATTTCCAACATCCCGTCAATATCATGATTTCTCGCCAAAAATTTACCATCAATCCAAGCACAATGAAAGGGAACTATGGATAAATGACAAGTGGTTAAATCTGAAGGTGGAGAGGAAAATACTAAAGTCGATTAAAGAAAACAACAATACGCTTTGGATACTATAACTGAAATACTAGAGGAAGAAAAATAGTATCTTCCTTTTCAGCTTATTCTCCTTTCAAAAAAAAAAGATATTGTATGCTTACAAGGCCATTATAATCGTATGTACTAAAACTGCAAAGGTATAATGGAATAGCCCGTAGACATAGGATTAACATTAATCTGAACCATGTAAACATCTCGGTCTTTTACTTTTATTGTTATATTATCCGACTTCGTTTTCTTGTGTTATTGCAAACCATTTCGACATTTCAACAAGCAGTTGAAATGCGACTACTCGGCTATGCAAGTATTTAGCAACGCAGCCACTTCCTAAAGGTGAGTTTAATGCAGCTTAAACTTGTCGATTCCTAATCATAAGGCGAGTAGTCATCAGGTCACCTTACGATGAAGTTGAGCACGGTGAAGCCGAAAAACCTCATAAACAGTGAGGAAGAATGATTTGTGGGTTGAGGATTGATGGAGGTGATTAGTACTGATACTACGGTGCCGCTTGGTGGAGTATTAACGTTGATGGAAGTGATTATGGCGCCAACGGTAGCTTGTGGTGACTTTTTTTGTAAAAATGAATATAGCATTGTTACTTATACTACTAGTTTAATTTAGCATGTTTTAACCACAATAATAGATATAACATTATGTTCATATAATGTTTTTCTAATTAACATTCACCGAATCAAAAAAAAAAAGTATTTAACATTATACATGTGTGATGGTAGTTTAATTTACTATCTTTTGAATGATAAAAATAAATATAACAATATATTCATATAATGCCAGTTTAATTTGGCATTTCCATTTCATTGTCCTTTTTGTAATAGTGATCGTCAAGCGTGATGGTGGGGTCGGCGTGGGTTCTAGATAGGCGTAGTAATGTGGTGCTACATATATAATATACACGTGTGTGTATTTGTATATGGTTTGTATACATATATATTTAATGCAACATTTATGTATGTATATGTAATATGGTGATATTTTGGACCATTTATATATGTGTATAATTAAAAATGATTTATAGTTAAAACATCATATACATATATAATTTATTTAATTAACTTTTGAAATATAAATGGACGTATTTTCAAATATTATTTAAATATAAAATAATTTTCTATAAAATAATTTTACTAAGTTAAATAGGTATATATGTATACGTATACGTTTTCATATATCATAAAAAATATAAAATATCATTTGTTTGCATATTTATTACAAATTCAATTGATTATTATATTGAATAAAACATAAAATTTAAAATTTATATTACATAAATATTTTTTGATAGTAGAATTAAGAATTTATTCAAGTGGAGCACTCATTTTGATGTCTTAGGGGATCAAACCCATTACCTCAAGAACCTAAATCTATAGGGCCATAACACTAACCGGTTGAGATAGTTATCCTTGCAAATAAAAAAGTTTATATGAAAATATTAATAATATATATATGTGTGTGTGTGTGTATGTGTTAATATAAAATATTAATATATGTTTAATTAACATCGTGTAATTTAATGGGTAATTATATATAATATTAAATTATAATGAGTAACTAGTACGCACACGTATGAAGGTGCACTGGCATCGCTATTTTTAACACCTTAAATGCTCTTGATTGTAAAGTAGTTACAGCGTATGAAATAAAATTCCATAATAAGCGGTAGAATGGAGCTTGATATTTCATACGCTATTATAGTAATGTAAAAAATAGGGGGAGCATACGACGAAACACTTCTTAGTAGACACATCAAGCTAGAAAAATTATTTTTGTAAATATACCAAATATTATTTATGAAATAATAATTGTTTTCAACGTTGACTGAAAATAGACATAGTTTTATTTCAACATGAATATTATGAAATTTGACATTAGATAAATCAATAATAACGGTATTTGTTCTCATAACAAAATGATGCATTAGAAAATATAGAAGTATCTAAAATTTTATAATTATTTTCAAATTATGGACTAAGCCATGGTTTCGAGAAATAATTCTTTAATTATACGATCATATATCATTTGGTATTAATGAATTATACCTCAGACGAATACGGGAAAAACATTCGTTTTGAGAAAGCAACATATGAGTCGGTGAACTTTTCGGATTGATATATATATATATATATATATATATATATATATATATATTTGTGTGTATATATATATATATAAACACATAAACATATACATACATACATATACATATACGGATGTATGCACTCGTAAATCTAATAATACTAAAATGGTTCTACATACTTGTTTTCAGCGATGAATTATCGTAGAAATGAACATGTTTATTTGGTACACGTGTTGTATGTCTTTCATAGGTTCATAGAATAACATGGAAGTAATGTGACATGCAAAAGTAACTAAAATAATTTGTTTTGATCGAATAAGTGAGTTGGAAAAGAGTTCCAAATGTATCTAAGAATGAATAAAGATCCAATCTCAAAAGTCATTCCGTTATATGATATATAATGATCACTACACCACAAATAGGATTTTGGCGCAACCGTAGGCGGGGCATTTGATACGGCTATAAGCCGTATCAAATTTTAATACGGCTTATAGCCGTATCTATATTATTTAATACGGCTGTAAGCCGTATTAACATTTGATACGGCTTATAGCCGTATCAAAATCTGTGCCTTTTTTCGTGGGAAAATTTTCCCCCAAAACGCACACCCTCTCCCTCCTTTTTTTATTTCCAGATTTCCTTTTTTCCCCGTGTCTACTTACGGTTAAATCGCCAGAGCTTCCACCTCGATCGCCAGAGCTTTGACGTCGTCCATCAGAGCCTTCCACGTCTTCCGCCCCTTCCACGTCCAGGTAATTTTGCTATGAAATTGCATGCTTAATTCAGTTGTTTTTTTATATGAAATTGCGTGGTTAATTTTGACGTTGGAGTTCAAACTACGGACTATATTGTTGTTTATTCGACTTGCACCTTTGGCGCTTGCTATATTTACCATCTGTTTTGCAGTCTCGGTATTGGAAATTATAGTAAATAATAATAATAATATATTGTAATAACGTATAAGTTTTAGTTCACGAAGTACAACATATTTATGGGATACAGGAGTTCGCTGTGGCATCTAGGTTGAACCAACGACTTTTGGTTCATGAGTTCAGTTTGTTTCAATAAAATTTTGATGTTGAATGATATGTTTGGTGAATTAATTGAAGCAGACGGTTTAGTTGATGGAATCTACTCAAGCGGTTAATATATATAATTTTGCTTCAAGTTACTCAAATCAGTTGATGGGCAATTTAAGTAAAAGTGTTGCTTGATTTCCCATCACGACAGCTTGCTGTAAGTCAATAATTAATTCTGTTTGTAGGCATATTATGCTATTTTGTAATATTTTGATCTCCTTGCATAATTTACAGCTTGGTGCTAATGTTGTATATGGTTCTGACCTTGTATATGGTTTGACATTGTTGTATAAGTGGATAAAATTATTGTTAATGGCGCAAGCCAAGTATCAGGAGAAGGGTAATGCATAGACATTACTCCGGTGCTACAAAATAGCGCCGTTGTAATGACAAATTTTTTGGAAACAGTTTGGTGCTAATGTTGTATATTGTTCTGACATTGTTGTATAAGTGGATAAAACTGTTGTTAATGGCGCAAGCCAAGTATCAGGAGAAGGGTAATGCATAGACATTACTCCGGTGCTACAAAATGGCGCCGTTGTAATGGCAATTTTTTTGGTAACAGTTTGGTGCTAATGTTTAAAATAAACCCTATATTTTGAGTTCCATTTATTGAAATTTAAATAGTCCATATATTTTAACTATTTAAAATTAATTAAATGTCTATGCATTACCCCTCAATGAATGTCCACGTGTTTTGCTGATGACGCCGAACAACTCATCAACATACATTATATTTATATATATTATGCCAAACAACTCATTATCGTACATTATATTTGGTAGTACTTGCACCATATTAGAACTAATAAGAAGCATCAAATTTATTGAAACAAACATATGGATTATGATAATTATACTTATTTTTAAGCATCATCATAATCTGAACTTTCCAATGGAAAGTTAGTAAAAACATAAGTTGACAATCTGGCTTAGTATAAACTAATAGTTTGAAAACCGAGCAATTGCACTTAGTTTACAAATGGAGCAAATGCTCGGTATTAAAAACTAAGCAAATGCTCAGTTTTGTACGGCGAGCAAATGCTCAGTTTTTAACCAACTGGGTTAAACTCAGTTGAAAACTGAGTTTTAATAACTGGAAGAAGAACTCTTGGTGTTTCAAGTATACATTCGGAAAGGCAACATAAACATTTTCTTATGCTCTGCTCTTACTTTTATTCACTACGAATTTTGAATATGAATTATAAAACAATTTTTATATAGCACCAACGAACACTCTTTTTGTATGGGCAAAGAGTTTGAGGTTAATTCTCTTTCTGCTCCATGTTAATAGTGTGAGTTGTAACTCTGAACTAAAGCAATAGAACTTCACTAATATCAATTATTCCAATCAAAACAGGTTAAAAATATCATATTTTTAAATGGATATCTTACATGAATTGCAGTAATAAATCTTACAGGAACCGCAATAATACAAATATAAAATAAGTATGATGATCTTGCCATTAAACTCCGACATCATGATGTTATACCCTGATCATCAGATTATTAAAATACATCAGACATGAATCATATTATTACATATATAAACTAAAAATGGTGATCATGCTTTCAGCACAATTTTCGCCTACCCGATCTACTGATATGTTGTGCTTGCTTCCCTTTGTTAGCTTAATTGTGTTCCACTGTTACTGCTAATCATTACATGTTTCTCCTGCTGCTAGGCATGCTTCAGTTATGGATTCTTCCACTAGTCTAGTTATGCCAGCTTCTGCCTTACCTGTTAAGATTTAACTATCCAAAATTTGCTCCTGAATTGTTCACATTTATATACTATTGCCTGCTTTTGACTTACGTGCTTCTACCCTAAGTACCGCCACTTTCACTGAGTCGGCTCCGATGCTACACCTCCCTCCCTTTGGCTCTGCACAAGTAATACAACTAATCCTATCTTAGTTCAAGTCTTGTAGCTCTGGCATTGCATTTGGCCCACATAATTCATGCCATCTGTTGTTTTGATCTAGTTTCAGCCCTTGCACATGTATTGCAGTTGCTCTTGCATCATTTCTTGCTAGGAAACTTGTTTATTTGGTTGTGTCTTGCTCATGTTCGAGTCTCTCGGCTATTCCTTTCCAATTTTTACATTCATTCCGCCTTTGTATTTTTTAAACTAGAGCTACATGAGCTCTAAAATGCAAGTATATGGCTTTTACATGGCTACTGTTCAGTTGTAGTCATGTCCCATTGCGGTTAGCTCTTTGTCTAGATGGTAACTACTATACGTCTATTGTGATTTCAACCTAGCAATAAAAATATCATATTTCTATTCTTTTGAAAAAACAAATATCCCTTCTTATAAAATGATGAACTTATTGTAGTTTACAAGGGTAATAAGTTCTAAATTTTCAAATTTTGGTTTTTAGAAACTAAGAACTACATAAAAGTTTGAAATAAATATCACGGTGCTTAACCTTTTGGCTAAGCTAAAAAACCAAGATAAAAAATAGTAGTCAGCTATTATTTTAATCCTTTTAGAAAAGAGCGAAATGTTTTTACATTTTTAAGTCATAATAAATGGTTTTATATTTTAAACAAAAATATGAAGAGGTTTATGGTTCAAATTTCAACACGATAGTAAATCTTTAAAAAATTGCCATTTTAATAAAATGCTAAATGGCTTTCTCTTTTTGACAAATAGCTAAACTTTTCAACGATAATGGCAAATCCGTAGAAAAACTAACATTTTTATTTTTAACACCAAACTAAATGTTGTCTTTTAAACAAAGTGCTAATGATTTCATCCATTAATGAAAACGGCTAGCGTGTGTAAAAGAAAGTTGAAATATTGTATTGTATTCACATTTTTATCATTGTACAGACATGCGATGTATTTATACAAATAAGTCATACTGATGGACTTTGCGGTTAGGCCCATATACATAATACATGTAACCACATCTTATTACAATTTAGCATATACGAGAATTGTATTCTCTGGCTTCATTCTATCGGTTAAAAAAATATAATTTAGTAAAGAACTATTATATTTAACAAGAACAATATAATTTAGTAAAGTTAAATATGTAGAATTAATCTTACAACAAATTTCTCAATATAATTTCAAAAATATTATTTTCGAGCAATTGGAACGAGGACCTGACACTGCCTTATCTCCAACAACGAGCTTCCAGTCATCACCTTCTCCCCATTTCAATACTAAACAACTGCTTTCGCATAGCAACCAAGCAGCTTACCTCCCCATCCCTCCTCTAACCATTTTCTCAAACACACAATCATACCATCTCCTGTTCAACACTTCTGCCTGTGCCATCATCCCTCCTCTAATCATACAATCTAGGTTAGTGCTAGATTAGTGCTTAATTTCTCATTGTTAAGATTATGTTGAAGTAATTGCTTGCAATCATGCATAATAAGCATGCTTCAGACTTGAATAGGAAGTTCAATACCTTTGAATACATGATTATTCCTTTCGCACCAAATATGCCAGATTGGGGTAGTAAAAACAATGTTATTGATTTTAATAAGAAATTGATTAGTATTTTGATTTTAACATGGAATTTCCAGAATTTGATTAAAGTCAGTAGGATTTTCGATTGTAATTTGGGTATTTCGCATGAATTTATTTAGAATCTGGTTCGAATAAGGACAATTGAAAAATAGGTGATCCCTGTCTTCATGTTGATTTTGACATAACACACAAGACTGGTCAACAATGTTAGTCCATCTACTGATTCTATCCTTAGTGCTGAGTTTGTTAAGTTTAATTAGGAGAGCACAAATAGACATTTTTGGTGCACAATCTTTATGCCAGATAATTTTAGCCCAGTTAAATTCGATATTTTTGACTCTTATGCAGTTCCAAGCTATTTTTGAACTGAACCTACCATCCTTTCTAGGAATCCAATGCTAAAAGTCTTCTTGTTTTTGAGCATGAATTGTGATATTATGTATACTGTTATGCATTTGAATAGGCACATATTCTAGGTGATTTTTCCAATTGTTACCTGCTATAAGAGTAGAAACTTTCCTGTTTCTGCCATCTGTATTTTCCATTGTGTTCCACCCATGACTGTCTACCAGTGAGTACCCATTTATCCATGGGTTTGCCCAGATTTCAGTGTGTTCCCCATTCACTATTTTCCTGTCAATTGCACCTTTACACCATTGCCTTTCTTTAAACAAATATTTCCAAGTGTATGAAGCGTTATTATTCAATGCAGCTGTCCAAAAATTTGATTTACTATAGTATTTATAATGCATCCAAATAGCCCAAGTTGATTTACCTTGAATAAAATGCCAAATCAATTTAATTGCTACTGTTTTTGCAAACTCCTTCATTACCCCCTTAACCACCTATAGTTCATTACCATTTCCAACTACTTGCTCCTTGCCTCATTTCCTTATCCATTAACATCTACACTACTTCATTCAATTCCACTACATCCCCTTCGGGCTTGCCTCTACATCACCAAACCAACAAACAAGTTTCTTTCACAAACGTCGCTGCTCTGTGATCATTCGACCGCAAACTTCCGATCACATAACACCCATCTCTGTTCTAGTCAGCACACCCACCTGACTACTACTGCACATCAAATATTTCAACATCAACACCAGTGCATCTGGCCTCTGCACAACTACCATCACTTCAAACCCAAAATAAAAACCCAAAAATTTCTTCGACAACAACTGTGCTTACTTCACTGCCTAATCCCATTACTTCAACTACAACAGCGCCTCGCTGCAAACCTGTTCTACAACAGTTCAACCAGCCATATCAACATACACTATTCAGACCATCTTCCTCTGCACCCCACTGCCTGCCGAACCCCATACTTCACTGATAAACCATCCTCATCTACCTGTCTTTTGTACTACTATATATTACACACAATATACTTCTCAAACTGTCTTTTGTACTACTATAATTTATACCCATTTTTATGTTTGCAAGTTGAATCAGGAATGATCTTTATGCAATCTTTGGTGCTAGCTAATTTTATTTGGTTTAGCAAAAAGTGTAGCAAGAGACTTGGAGTAATTCATTTGCAAAAGGTTAGGCCAGAGACACTGTTATAGATGTTATACTCTGGGTTCTATTGAACATCTTAAGGTCTTGTATTGATATTGTGACTTGTGTAGCTCTTGTTTTGAGCTTAACTTCATATTTGTACTAAATGCTAGTATGTACTATTTTTCGTGTTATGTAATGATATTGTTAAGTTATTATGCACTGCAATGCGGATTATTGAATCATTTGAATGTGCACTGTCTATAATATTATTTGTTTTCTAATATCATTTGAGTGCAGAATATTGTATATGTATGTGTAATTGACTACTTAGATACGACCAATTAGATACAGATAATTGATACGTTAGATACGGCTACTACCCGTATCTAATGAGACAATTAGATACGGCCTCTGCCTGTGTCTAACTGGCTCATTAGATACGGCTAATAACCGTATCTAATGTATCAATTAGATACGGCTTCAGGCCATATCTAATTGTCTCATTAGATATGGCCTTTGGCCGTATCTAACAGGCTCATTAGATACGGCTAATAACCGTATCTAATGTATCAATTAGATACGGCTAATAGCCGTATCAAATTGATAAGCTCGCCAAATTTTGATACGGCTAAAAGCCGTATCTAATCTTATTAGATACGGCTTTCAGCCATACCAAAATTTGGTTTATGGTGTAGTGGATGTATCAATAAGGAGTAATCAGACTTTGCTGAACAAAGTACCATTGATGATCAGTGGAGTTTAGTTAAATTCTTTCTATAAGGTCGTTTACTTAAGAGCGGTACGTAAGGTTCAAGCTAATTTCTTCTAATTTAAAGTTTATGAAATCATATAGGATATGAGTTTCTAAGAAACCCCAACATGTCCTAAGTCAAGGAGTTGGTAGGTTGTACGAGTCTACAAGTAATAATCGTTGATGAGAGATCTTGTGTGGACTACCCTAAAGGAGTTTGGAAATGATCAATACTGATTGACCAATTTACGTTACCAACATAAGTTTAATAGACTAAAAACCAAAACAATTATATATGTATACAAGGAAATTTAAAATTGTTTATGAATACTTATTTTATTGCATTGAGAAACAATTGTTGTTTCAAGAAACACCAACTTCATATTGAAGGAATTTCTTTAAGAAGTTATCGGTAGTAAAATGGACTTGTATATGATCCTAAGATAAAACTAATTACGAGGGATGAAATGAAATTAACCATACTTAATCAGAAGCAAAAATGTTAGAGTGTTTATAAAGTATCCTCGTACGTTATTAAAGAGAATGAGTTCAATATCGATGTCGAGAGAAAAACTTCATAAGTTGTTGATAAGTCATTAAAAGTATTGACTCTACCATATGGCACAATGTATTAATTTGAAATGGATTCCAAGTACATTATCAAAATATGATTTTGATAGTTGTATCCAAAGAGATGATCCATGGGCCACAGTTGTGTTTTTAAGAAGACCAATGCAATGTTACGTGCTTTATGTATTTTTATATTTGTATACAATTAAATTGTCATTTTTGTAGATAATAATGAGTTACGTATTAATTTAATATTTTTCAAACTTCAATATTTGTTAAGGAGATAAATAAAAATTGGCATTCTTAACTAATTGCTAAAATAAATATTTTTAAAAATTACAACATACAAACATTTATATATATATATATATATATAATTTTGATTTTAACATTTAGCTTTTATTGCATTTTTTAAAAAAGATAAATAATATTTAATTGAATTTCAAATATTACTTGAGAGAATGACAATACATAGTAATAAAAGTGTAATAATGTTGAATCAGTATAATTGTATGCATTTAAAGCTCTTGCAAATTATATCGACCTATGAAATAAGTATTTAATTTTATCGAAGTAATAAAAATATTTATTTAACAGATAGAAAAAATATCGATTAAAAGAAACATAATAAATAGTACAGTTATTTTAATCATGTAAAAATTATAACTTGGTTCTTGGATCATTATTTCAAACCTCATTAATTTTAATTTACAATAAAATATTTTAAAAAATAATTAACATTTGCCTCAAAATGACAATAAAATAAAAACCTAAAAAATTCTAATCAAAATATTGTATATCTTTATCCATTGACTAACATAAATTACAGCCATACACAATTAAATTTAACATTTTCATAAAACGTATTAACTTAAAATAGTCATTATCGTTCAAAATTACAAACTACAGTATTCAACACTTATCAATAATTTATTGTCATTCTTAAAAAAAACAAAATTTATTAATGATAAAGAATTCTCTTGATGTGCTAATTTTGAAAAGAAAAAACATTGAATAAGTTTGTAATAATATACCTATTTTGAAAGAAAAAAACATTTATATGTTTGCTTTTAATTAAATACTAACTTAAGAAAGAAAATTTATGAATGTTTTTTGTAATAAAGTAATTATTTCAAAAAGAAATAAATTATGTAAACTTGAATGTAGAATATTGTAAAAGAACAAAAGATGGTTTTGGATATATGGGCTTGAATGAAATATTAGTTTTACAATTTTTGTCAGTATGTGTAGCATACAATACACTGAATTTCCATTGTTTATAATTTATTGACCAAATAATAAATATTAATTAATTTGATTTATTTTAAAATTTTATATCACTTAATTAATTAAAATATATGAACTTGAAGTAAAATATATGACAAAACTTAGGAGAATTTTGTAAGTAATTATAGAAACCATAGAAAATTGATATATAATTATAAAAAGAAACATAATAATAGTGAAAATTAATATTTTGATTATAATAACGATAATATAATGAGATTCAACTATAAAATATCTAGAGTGAATTAAGGAGAGGAGAAATATCTCGCAAGAATAATAAAAGACTAGGGAATTCTTTTGTTGTATTATTATTAAATAGATTTTATCATAACTTTTCATTTAACGTAGAGCACGAACCTTTAAATGGCCACAACAAGGTCTAACTTGTATACCATTTAGCATCCTGAAAAATATAACATGGTTTTGCATACATGCACATACGAAAAACCCTTGTATGATGATATAAAGTGATTAAATTTCAAGATTTTTAAAAAGTTTGATAAGCAAAAGTTGAAAATTATAAAGAAAAGTACTATGATCATCACGTTGAGGTTTGAATTTGAACTTACAATTTATTTATTAAAAATTTCATTTAGAAAAAGTTATTATTTTTGTTTTGAATGAGATTCAAACTTCAAACCTCTTGTTTGTATATATGGGCATTTTTAGAACGTCGCAGTTGAACCTAAAAATTGAGACTCCCAATTATTAATACTTTAGTTTTGAGTGAGATTGAATTTCTAGCCTCTTGTTTGTATATAAAGGAATTTTTGGAACTTCGTGATAGGACCAAAAATTGCAACTCTATTCCAATTACTAATAATTTTGTATTGAGTGAGATTCGAACTTCTAACATTTTGTTGTATATGAGGGCATTTTTGGAACTTCACGATTGGACCAAAAATTGCAAATCTATCCTAATTATTAATAACCAAGATGTTTCGAGACAGAACATAGATTCATACATTAAGAATATAGTACATAACGCTCCTCAAATGTTGAACAATGTTTTACTCATGTCTGATAAGGGGTTACATACCGATAGTTATTGGATAGCTATAGAATGACACAATTGATAGTTCTATTGGTTAATATAACTAAGGTCAAACAGAGAATATCGAAGTGATAGTATTACACAATTATCTCGACTTGAGAATACCGTCAAACATCAATATGACACTAACGTCAATCGAACGACTATAGTTGGGTCTGAATTTAAGCATTGAAGTGAAACAATATTCATTATAGAATTCATATCCTCGATTATATAAGGTTAGTATCATGGCTATGCAGTTAAAGCCTCACTAAAGCCTCATAAAATCCCCACTGTAGCGCATAGCGTTCTTCGACCGCTATGATATTTCAGTAGAGCGCTAATAAATGGTAGATCAACTTTAAGCCCTGCTATTTTCCGATCAACTTGCTAAATCAAGGATTTTTAGCACCCGTTGTAGCAATATTAATATACAAAGGTTGATTTAACTAGTTGTCTTTTAAAACAAACCAACAAAGTTAGGGCGATGACCTAATTTTAAGGCATAAGTGCTCAATATAAGTTAAAAATCTATTATAGTAACCAAATCTAGTCTGCATAAATCATGATATTCTTCAGTTTTGTTACAGAAGATTAAAAATAAAAAAATTCCTACATAAACGATGCGAGAATGAGAATAAATTAACTTTAAATATTTGTTTGCTTGCTTTTTGATCAAAGCAACTAACTTAAAATGGACCTAGAGAACTTATACGGGGTTGAACTGACTTGAAATTTTGGGAGAAAACTTAGAAGACGTAAAAAAAAGGCTCACAAAAAAATGGGATCATCAGAAGGTTGTTTAGTGGATCGCTAGCGACTTAACAAGATGGATCGCGAATGATCCTTGAAGATTCGACCCCACCACTTGAAATTTTTAGGGTACGTCCCAGACATCTTTTAGAGTGCACCTGCAAAGTTTCGTCAGATTTCGTAAAATTATGAGCAAGTTGTGGATGATTCTTCTAGACCAGATGATCCATGAAGACGGATGATCAAACAAACTCCAAACGACTTGATGTTTGGACGAGGCATTCAAATAGATGTAAGGAAGGCAATCCAACAGGGTAGACTCAAAAATAGTTTAATGGCATGGATCACTAGCGATCCATCACCCATGAATCACCATCCATCACATTAGCTCGGGTCGCCTTGAGTTTTTTGAACTTCTTTCTAACACCGAGTAGAGGCTTCTGACAAGTCGGCCTTAGCCCAACTGCAATCCAACCTATATAAATAAAATTCTACTTGTAATATAAGGAGGATCTTGGGGACGAGCTTTTGGAACTCTGTAAAGTATTTTTCACTGTTCATCTCCCATTCAACGGTCATCTAGAAGTTTACTGTGATTCTCCAGCGAACTCTTGCACTTGTGACTTATTTTAATCTCATTAACTTGTAATCGAATCAACTTGTAATAGCAGCCAGTCGATAATAAAGCTTATAACATGGACATAGTTTGACTGCTGAGCCACTATAAAAATATTCTTGTCTCTTTACTATTTCTTCTCTTTTTACATTTATTTTCTATAGTATTGCTCTGTAAGAACAGGACTAGTGCTTTCACACTCAATACAGGATATTGATCCATTTTTTGCGTTAAGATCTTGGTGTTTTCGCTGAGAACATTGAACTCAGGGCTAGATCTATAGGCTTGATGCTTGAATCTAAAAGTTGAAGAAGATGAAGAGATCCAATGCTAGATCTAAAACAGGAGCAAGTCAACCAGAGCTTGGGGACAATCAGAAGGTGTCCTCAAATTCTCATCGATCCAATTATGTGACTAGAGAAGAGATAGAAAGGATGTTGAAGAAGATGTAGGATGTAAAACTGGCCAGACAACAAGAGATGATGAATGGCTTCTTCAACAGGATGGAGCGGCAAGGGATGGCTAGATCTATAGGAAACAGGAATCAAACTTCGGGAAACAACATAGGAGTTGTTAGAGTTAGACTGGAACAAGCTGGAATATTGTCCACGTACAGAGCAAACAATGCATGGGGAAACACTGGAATCAACATTTGAATCAGTGTCGATGCTAGGATCAATGTTGGAGTGGCCATTGGAATGCGAAGAATGGATGATGCTGGAAACTAGGGGCACATCCCCTAACGGAAGCTGGCTAGGCGAGAACCCAACTACAACGGTGCGGATAGAGAAACCACCATCTACAACAAATGCTTTAAATAACAACAGGGGTCTGGTTCGAGACTCATAGTCCCATGGTCAGGATGAATGGGGGGCAGGTTCGTCTCTCGCACTCTAGTTTTTCTTGCTTTGGATAACTAGAATGATAACTCTCAGGCCTTTTACATATGTATGGGATCTCAAACGGTCCCTAGGCACTCTCTGAGTCAAATGCCTTATATGACTATTTGGGACAATAATAATTTCGGACCGTTTATACGTGTACGGGATATAGATTGGTCTCTAGGTACGTTTTGAGTCGAGACTCCAGGAAAAACATTTAGGACTTATGCTTGTTTTGATTCTTATTTTTTTGATTTCTGGTTATTTGTTTTAATTTGAATATTTGTATTTTGCAAAATCCACATTGATTATGATGACTGATACCGATCGCCTTAGAGTCCCGCCACGGGTCCAGAGTTTAAGGTGCAAGTCTCATTGGATAGACTTGTATGGTATTGAAAACTATAGAGTCCCGATCGAAAAGTCGAAACCAAAGTGCAAGAAGTAAGTCCCCTCGCCGAAGAGTGAGCGGATGGGCCACTTAATCCCCCTTAACTTAACAGACAAACGGTCTGAAGAGATTATCCCCTCAACTTAACATTAAACGACCCGGACAGATCATGCATTAAACTAAACATTAAACGATCCGGACAAATCGCGCATTAAACTTAAATGATCAAGAGAGATCGAGCCTTAAAATAGATTTGATTTAATTAAAGGATTTGAATTCTTATACATAGAATAAAACCGATAAACCTTGGATGAACACATAATAATTTTGATATATGATGTGATTTCGATATATAATGTGATTTCGATGTATGATGTGTCAACTCTGAAAGAGAAGCAAAATGATAATGATGTAAATTCCAAATAAGCAAGGGAAAGTTAGAGATATGTGATGTAATTCGAGATACATGATTTAATTGAAGGTATGTTATGCATTTGGAAACATGTCATTTAAGTAGAGATATCTGATGTACTAACTCTGAATGATTGTAATGTCTAGATTACACTTAGGTAGAGTCTAAAGTCTTAGGCTGAAAATCTAAACTATCGAAGACCGAAGACAGAACTTGTTCTTAAGTAACGCACACCTTTCATTCAAAAGACCTACTTTGGAGGGCAAATATTTACCCGCTTTTTGCCAAAGCCACCAACTTAAAATGGACCTAGAGAACTCATACGGAGTCGAATTAACTTGAAATTTTGGTATAATACTTAGAAGATATAAAAACGGCTCATTGAAAAAATGGAATAATTTGGAGGTTGTTTGATGAATGGCTAGCGACCTAACTTTATGGATCGCTAATGATCCATGTAGACTAGGCCACACCATTTGAAATATTTAGGAAAGGTCCCAAACACCATCTAGAGTGTATCTATAAAGTTTCGTTTGTTTTTGATAAGTTTTGAGCAAGTTATGCATGATTCTTTTGGACCGGATGACCGATGAAGACGGATGATCAAAAAACTCCAAATGACTTGATATTTCAATGAGGTATTCAAATAGATGAAAGGAAGGCAACCCAAAGAGTAGAGTAAAAAATAGTTTAAGATCATGGATCGCTAGCAATCCATCATGTAGCTCGGGTAGCCTTGTGTTTTTCTGGACTTCTTTCTAACACTGAGTGGAGGCTTCTAACAAGTCGACCTTAGCACAGCTGCTCTTCTACCCCTATAAATACAATCCTACCTACAACATAAAGGGGATCTTGGGGACTAGCTATTGGAAATCTGTAGAGATTATTCTTCATTCTTCTTCTCCCATACAATAGCCATTTAGGAGTTAACTGCGATTTTCCAGTGAACACTTGCACTTATGACTTATTCTAATCTCTTCAACTTGTAATAACAGTCAGTTGATAATAAAGCTTATAAAGTGGACGCAAGGCTTCCTTGACTGTCGAACCACTATAAAATCTTCTTGTCTCTTTACTATTTCAACTCATTTTATATTTATTTTCTATATTATTGCTGTGTAAGAACAAAGTTGGTGCTTTCACACTCAATCCAGGGCATTGACCTATTTTTTGGTTTAACAATATTTGATTTTATATATAATGAAGTTTTTTGCACCTCCGCTGTTTTATGATATGTCCTCGTTTTATCCCACCATAACATTTTGCACCTCCATGCTATGGAAACGCTAAGCGCTTTAACTGCACAACGTCACAGTCAACTATAGTCAACTCAAAGTTTTAAGTCTAGAGAGGTTTAGCTAATGATAATAATTATTATCGAACCAAGGGATTTGTGCATAACGACCCGCTATTTTGGACTATTCGCATCCACACATGTCGGGCTTGAATAATTCAAAATATCGAATTGTTAATTTAAATTTGGAAAAGCTGAACATATGCAGTAAATAAATAATCACAGATCATAGACACAGAGTAATAAATGCAGTGGAAACAAAAGATAGTAATTCATGAAGCTACTATATATATATAACAGAGTTAAATATGGTACAACAGAAGTCTCGAATATAATAGTCAAATACAATATCAGAATACATCACTGGAATCAACTGAATATCTGAAAGCTGGATAGATAGCTGGATCTCCAAGCGAAGCTCCAACTCCAAAGGTGAGTCTCGAATACTGGTACACTCAGTCTGACCCGAGCGTAAAACAAAACATAAGACACTCGAGTCAGGATTAACATTCTTATATCAATAAATCCAACTCAAGTGAAATAACAACTGAAATACAAGTAACTCAAATGACGTTGGAATAACCATCCTCTAAGGATTCGTTAAACTATCTACTATGTAGTAGTGTACGCTAAGTAGATAATGCATATCAGTAATATAAAGTATCAAAATAGTGTTAAGGCGTTACCATTATCCCCCTTAACACATTTTATATAAGCGGCGTAGACTATACAGCACTGTAAACTCCACCGCAAACTAGTGGGATATCAGGGAGTACTCCATAGGTATAACACAAAACAAATTCGAAGTGGTCGCGTATATAGGGATACAAGTATGACAAGGCACATGAGGCAATACCCAAGGTAGTGAAACTACCGTTTTCCTGATCCGGACTGGTGAGACGCATCACCGGAACGATCGCAACACCGCGAAACAACACTCTCGAAATTTGAGGGTGCATACTAATCAATAGCAAGTAATGAGAAGTTTATGAAGAAGTGTGTTCGCTCGAGGTGGCTAACCCAATTTTCCCCGGCACGGCTCCTGTTTTAGTCATTTCCAATTTGACACAAGTGTCAAGGTTATCCATTATCGTTCTCTTCCTTCAGTCATCACGTACATCATTCCAACCACTTCATTCTGGATCATACTCCGCGTATAGTTATTAAAGTGGTTTCCGGTTTAGACAGAGAGTATGTGCATAACCGATTCTGGTTTTTTTAATAACTTCTGTAATTATTTCACCGATTGGTCGTTTAATATATTTCAAAACCAAATCAAATTCAATTTGAATTAGAATTTGTAAACCAACATTTCATTTGTCTTTCTAAATCAGTTTCCATAATTTACGTTCAAACTTCCAAATTACTATTTCAAAATCTTATAGTTCAATTTCAATTTTATTTAAACAATTCAAATATTGATTCAAGTTCGTATATAAATTTCATTCTGAAATCAATTAAATTAATTTAATTTAACATTCAGGTCAATTTAAATTCATTGATCGATTTCATTCAATATTCGTTAAGTTAATTTATCATTCAAAACAATTTCTATTCAATTTCCAATTCATTAAATCAATTACTTAAGTTCAATACCATTATATCAAAACTTACAAATTTAATTAAATTAGATTCGTCAAATCATATTCTTTAATTTACGAGTCTTACATTAATTTCAACACATAAATCACATTTTATTTCTTGTTAAATAAAATCAATTTCACTTATTTATTCACTTAGTTATGATTTCAAAACTCCATCAATAAAGAAATTTAATTTCACTTATTCAAGAAGTTCAATTTCACTTATTAAAGAATTCAATTTTATTTAATTATTAAATAATTTATTCTTATTATTAAATAATTTCAAAACTTCATTATTAAATAATTCCAAATTTAATTATTAAATAATTCCAAGTTTAATTATTAAATAATTTCAAACTAAATTATTAAATAATTAATTTTTAAAACAACGTTCTTTCATCAACTACTTTGTTAATATTTTGTTTCATATTATTAAATATTAACATTTAAATTTCACTAGGATTCAAATTCCAACTTTATTTAAAACCCTTATTATTTTATTCAAATAAAATTTTTATTTTTATTTTTATTTTTAAATCAAATTATTGACCAGTCGGGTTATTTTATTTAATTCTCTATCCTAAGTCAAAGTTTTATTTGGGTATGTAA
Organism: Allium cepa; assembly: GCA_030765085.1. Taxonomy (NCBI): domain Eukaryota; kingdom Viridiplantae; phylum Streptophyta; class Magnoliopsida; order Asparagales; family Amaryllidaceae; genus Allium; species Allium cepa. The sequence continues at coordinate 932,354,963 of CM060932.1, forward strand.
CATTCAACTCGATTCCATTTCAATTCAAAAATCAAAGCATAGCAAAGGGAACTTGCAATGTGATAACTGGGATGGTGTCAAAGTAAATAAACAAGCAATAGCAAACATCAATAATAATCCAATAATTAATTCAAATAATACCGAAATAATCGTATTAATTTACGTTGTTGTTTGTGCAAATTAATACAATTATTTCTAGAATCTACACTATCATTTCATGTAGATTAAAGACTATTACACTAATATTAATACGGTTCTTCACTGGATATCTATTATTCAATTTCATACTACATCAATCTAAATAACATACATTTAAATGGTTCAAGGTGTAATTTATCATATTTCTACGTGTCAAATAATTTTAACATTTGAAGGGTCATATTATGCAAATGTCATCTAATCAAATTTCAACACATATATCAACTTCAAATTGTTAACTCCTACGTCAATTTCAATTGTAAATTATTTATCACTTCATACATTAACAATATAACGTCCAATATCAACATCAAACAATCAATCATTTATCAACCAAACTGGATTATCATTGTATAAATAACAGATAATGGTGTCAGATGTCACATGTGAACTGATACAGGTAATAACATATATATAAAAGTGTAAATAAATAACATTAGCATATTTCAATTGTAGTTTCAATTGAAATCAAATTTAATAAATAAAGAACATCAATCGTGAGTGATTGCTCACCTTCCGAGGCTGGAGACGAAAAAACAATGGAATAAGTTACGGATCCAAACATAAATTTCAAAGTAAAGCAAGATTGGCACGAATCAACGAACAAAACTGATGAATTGAAATGAAAGGAATATAATCAGAACTGGACCAATGAAGATAATTGTCATAAGCAAACTTATATATAAACTCTATATGGATAAAAACATATTCTAATTTCAAGTACATTTCAAATTTTAAAACATATATAAACTCAACATATATATACATAATATTTAAAATCAATACACGCATTTACATTCATTTCATCCTAATATCTCATGTATATATATTTTTAAATATTATATTCATAAATCGATTTTAAACATATACTAGAAATAAAGATATGTATATATCATTATAAAAGCCAGACTTATACATGCAGGTTAATAGTATATATATGCAGATCTATAAAATATACTTTACTTCGTATGTATACCAACTTATAACCATCTATATATGAACTAATATATAAAGTATTTATATAATATAACACTTGACAAGTTATAATCACTTTGCATTTGTTATTATAAAACATATACATACAACAACTAGTGTAACAGCAACTGGTGTTATTATTTATGTAAATTTATATAAATTAACAGTATATTATATCCTAAACCAAAATGCGAACTTGTAGCAACTAGTGTAACAGGACACTCATAAATAGAATAAATATACAATATTTTAAAGTCTCATTCGAAAGTATACTACAGCAAATCCAAGAATACATGCAGACCAACTAAACAATATTTCAATACCACTATATATTAAGGTATTAACAGTATAGTACATAACCTATATGCAACAATGTAATTATATATATATAATGTAGGAATACAAAACTTATATATTATAGAATCAACAAATAATTCAACTAATGTATGCAAGCTAGACATATACGAACCCAGCTAAACAATAACCCATATTTATATCTAATATGCAATATACCCTATATGGATGTAAATAATGTAACAGACAATTCCATATTTTACGTACCTCAAAACAAAAGATGCTCGGCAAGGTGGGCTAGCATCAAGAAGAAAAGAGACGTTCTGGATTGTGTGTGCTGAGAGCTTGCTTGCGAACTGCTGTATGGGTGGATGTATCGAGTAAGAACCGGTGAGGTACACGGAGGCGTGGCGGCTCGCGATGGCCGACGCAGATGGCAGAGGGGGACGTGTGTTTGGTGGAGGCGGTGTAGTGATGGGACAGGCGGTGGAAGGTGATACCGGCGGCGACGGAGAAGTGGACGGTGGCGTGTGCGGGGTTTCGCACGACGGCGACACGCGGCCGAGGTGGTTTTGCGTGCTGGGCTAAGCGGAAGGGAATTTGCGTGAAGATGCTGTTGTGCGTGGGTGAAAGCACGGAGGAAAAGGAGGATACGTGGAGTGACCTTCGGTATGCGTTCTGCGGCAAAGGGAGGGGGAAGATTGGGGTGAGTTCGGCCGTGCGCTTGGTTGTGGTGAGGTGAAGATGCGGCGGAAGCCCTTGGTTCGGTTGGAAGAGCAAAACAATGAAAAATATGAGTGTGTGAAATGTGGAGGAAGAGCAAAGCAATGATGGGTGGTATGAATATATGTGGCTTTAAGCATGTGAAACAGTAGAGGTAAAATATGAAAAATCTTCAGGTTGTAAGATATTTTCACATGCCAGGAACGAATGGAATAAACAAGGAATGGGAGAGCATTGAACGCATAAAAATTTTTGTTGGGACCAGTGGGAATTTTGAAAGATAGTTTCAGAGAATATTTATAGCTAGGGGCGGTTTGAAATTTGAATAGCCGCTGAATATTAAAAGCTCAAATGGATGCCGATATGGTTAACCCGTATTCATGGATTCCGCTGCAAACCAGACTTCAAAACAGAGAAATAAATATACCGTAGATATCAGCGCGACGAGACGATCAAAACGGTATACAGATATCAGTGGCGTGATTGAATTATAAATTTTTGAAATTTCTACTAGCAGAAAATGCAACAAAAACGCAGAAAAATAAGATCGACGGAGCTAAAGAATTTCGAATTTGAAAAAACAAAAAATGACATCTTGCTCAGAAGATGATTTACAATTTTTCTACGTAAAAATATGTAGGTTTCGAAAACGTTTTATTTTCATCAATTTCTAACTGATTAAATTGAAATAAAATTACAACGAAATAAACTTTTGTATTTTTGGATGAAAATTTACCGGTTGCTATGTTTAACCAGACGCATTTTAAATATTAAATTTTTATTCAAAATTTTATTATTTAAAATTTCACAAAATTCAATTAATTAAATAAATAAAACGACAAAAATTTACGAGTCGTTACATTGTGTTTGGATTATAAAAGTCGAATATGGTATATGGATACTGAAATTTTGACCAAGTCCAAATTCCATAAGGCCTAACATGATATAGTTTAGAGAAAGAGAAGTGGTATAAATAATTGTCATTACGGGGTACTGCTTAAGATGGTAAAATTAGATTTTTTCGAATTTTGTGTGTATATTCATCAAAATGTCACAACACTAACTAATGTGAAGTGTGAATGTTAATATTTAAATTGTTCGATACTAAATCACTGACTGAATTTGCACATATGAGTCGTACAACTGAAATATTGAATACTCTGAAATACCTCATGATTAAATTAAATTTTAATTGTTATAAATTAATTAATATTTATGAAATATTAATTATAAATTTTTATTTGGTTCATTTGAGTCAATGTTTAATAAAGTATGTATGTAAAAGTTATATATGTAAGTTTCAATATACGATATCAATAAACATTTAAATTAGATTTAGAATGTATAAATATTGATTGTGTTTGGAAATGTATATGGGTCCATATTCCTATAGTTATGGCCAATCATGCTTAGAGGGGATAGAGTGGTGATGTTTATTTGAAATATGAGTTTAGAATTTGTAACGAGAAGAGATAAACATGGGGATCAAAATGCACCTCTTTGCTTCATTCTCTTGTTTGTTTGAACCAACCATCCCCATTCTTTTATGACTTTACTTTTGTCGCCTCCTTGAATCCCCTAGGTCGCAAGCTATTAGACTCCTCCTATTCTTCATTTCCATGTAAAATATAAATCAAATTAAATCTACTGCAAAGGTCCGGTAATCTCTTCAGGTAGCTGGTTTTATGGAAGATTACGGATACGATCTATGGGGTTTTAGATTCAACATTCAAGGTGTACATTCTTGGCCACGGTATTGGTAACTTATAATTTGTATTCAATAATATAAATATATGTTAATACATGTGTGTAGATTAAACCTTACTATATCAAGAATTTATATTTTATTTGATGTCAGATAAATATACACATACACACATGCTGAAATGGAATTAAAAAATGTAATATATGTATGTATAATTCCACCCATCCAACTTAATAATAAAGAAATCATAAATATATATATGACATATATATTTTATAATTAAACAAATGAAAAATAATTAATAATTTATAAATATATTTTTAAGCCTTTTATATAATTATATTTTATATGAAATTATATAAGTATCATCGTATTTTATAAATACAATTCTTACCGATTCATAGTTAAATTTTTTTGATGATTAATAGAAAAATGTTTAAATCCGCACGGATTTTAATAATAAAAATTTGACTCTGTTAAAAAATAGTTCCCGTAAAAATATTAATTTTTAAATATATTATTATATATATTTACATATTAATATTTTATAAATAATTTTAAAGCGCATGCATGCGCGCGCGTACACACACACACACACACACACACACATATATATATTGAATTTTTTTTATGTGCATGTGTGTATATATATATTTGTGTATATATACATACATATATCTGAAGTATCAACAATTAAAATTTGAGTTTTAAATCTGAAATTGATTTTTATTCTAGATCTCGATCTATTTCTAAATTCGAATCTACTTTATATATTTTAGCTATAGATTCGATTTATTTTGAATTGGTTCAAGTCATTGAAATAAATACTATAATAAATATAAACATATGCATACATACATACATATATAAAGGTTTATATGTGTATACATATTTGTGTATACGTGCGTGTATGTATGTATAAATAATATGTAGTAGAGGAGGTTCGTAAGAACGATCGACAAAGGCACTGGCATGAGATCATCTTGGATAAGGCTAACTGCACGAAAATGGCTCTAAACTCCTTCAAAGCTATGATGGGTCAGCTCCCTACTAAAGACAGGCATTTCAAATTGGGTATTTCTCAAAATGAAACATGTGTTTCTGTATTTCTCATCAAGTACCGCATGCACACCTATTCTTTGAATGTAATTTTTCACGTGAATTTGGAGAAAAATGTAAAAAGGCGGTTAATATTACTATTGCAGCCTCTAATCTTTAGAAAATCGCAAATTATGTGGTCCGTAAGAGCCAAAGCGTAAACCTGGAATCCAAAGTGAGGAAGATCGCCTTGACGGTGGCTGTTTAGAGCATTTGGAAGGACCACAATCAGAGAATCTCAAGTACGTTGCGCCAATTCCTGCGGCAATGGGGTACTCGAATGGGGAAGATGGAAATAGTTGTAAAGATGGAATAATTTAGTTATATCTGAGTGACTTTTACTTGTATCTGCGGCCATGGGCCGTATCAACTTTGGGCTATTTGGCCTAATAATTTTTTTTACCAATTTTCAAAAAAAAAAATATAATAATAATATATGTAGCAGTAAAATAGATATGGACAACAAATATGTGTATAATTTGGCAAATTCGTCCGTCGCAGTGTGAATTTCATCACTTATATACGAGCACATTAAACCATGTACACACATATATATTGCACGTACACTTTACACATATATGTGTATCTGATATACATGTACACTATATGCTTTATAAATAATAAAATTGAATCTTATATCAATTAATTAAGTAAAACAAATATTTTATTCAAAATTATTTAGATTGGAGATAATTAATTTAAACTTCATAGCCCAATAAGATCGTGGATTTTTTGAATTCATACATTTAACCCATAACGTGTTGGCTCACCAGTTCCATCAATACGAGAGATAGGATTTGAATTCTTGTTAATGAATACTTAATCTCAAACTCATACGAGAGATATGATTTGAATTTTACTATGATGATTAATATCCAATTCGAAACTAAGTGAATTAAATTGGACGAAGTATTTAATTTCATCCAACCCCTTTTATAGTAGGTTAGTCTTTGAAAGGATACCATTGTGTGCTCTATGTGTTGCATATGGTATGTTTTAGAAAAATAATTATATAACTAATTTTAAAGAATTGAATTCATTATGCAATATGCGGTAAATTTATTTTGTGATTTATGCATTTCTATAAAAACTAAGTTGTCACTTTTGTAGATTATAAAGATTTACTTATCGATTTAATATTTTTCAACTTTTAATATCTGTTAAGAAAATAAATGAAATTTAGTATTCTTAATTAATTTTGAAATTAACAATTTAAAAACATTCAACATATGTGTGTGTGGAGCGTTCAATAGCACAGCAAACTGTGCAGCACGCCAAATACCCCCCGATTTCCGCCATAGGTTCTGATTTAAATAATACTGGTAGTAGGAGGAGTGAGAATGAACTGTTATTTAAAATGGAACTTTTGGTGGAAATCAGGGGGTATTTGGAGTGCTATTGAACGCTCTTATATTTATGTGTGTATTAACATTTAGCTTTTAGTGCATTATTTTTAAAAGATGGACGATATATAAATTGATTTCAAATATTACTTAAAAAAATGACAAAAATACCTAAAAATAAAAGTGTAACAATATTGAATCGGTATTCTCTGCATTTAAAGCACTGGTAGATAATATCAACATCAGAAATAAATATGTTAAACTGAAAAATAATATTTATTTAATGGATAGAAAAATTGTTGATTAAATGAGCGTTGCAAATAATACTGTTATTTTAATCATGTAAAAGTTATAACTTGGTTTTTGAATCATGTAGCTCAATAATTTTAATTTATAATAATAAATTAAAAAAAAAATAGCATCCGCCCCCAAAAAGGCAATAAAATAAAAAGAGAAAAATTCTTATAGAAATATCATATATTTCTATCCTTGATTAACTTAAATTACGAAGTACGTAATTAAATTTAACATTTTCACAAAACGCATTGACTGAAAATATTCATTATCTCTCAAATGACAAACTATGACATCTATGGCTTATCAATAATTTAATGTCATCCTTAACAAAAAAAATTTTTATTAATGGTAAAAATTTAATGAATGTGCCGATTCTAAAAAGGAAAATGTTATATAATTTTTTAATGATACACCTATTTTAGAAAGAAAAAATCGTTTATATGTTTGTTTGCAATGGAATATGCCAACTTTAGAAAGAAATTTATGTGTAGTTTTTCGTGATAAAGTGTTGTTTTAAAAATAAATAAATTATGCACACTTGGATGTATAATAATGAAACAAAACTAAAGATAATTTTATATATAAATGTAAAATTTTAGGTTATATGGACTTGAATGAATATATAGTTTTACAATTTTGTCAATGTAAGTGTGTACGCAATACATTGATCATTATTTATGATTTATAGACCAAATAATAAATATTAGTTAATTTGATTTATTTTAAAGTTTTAAATATTAGATCACTTAATTAATATCAACTATGAACTTGAATGTAAAATAGTATGATAAAACTTAGAAGAATTTTGTAAATAATTGTAGAAATTATTAAATATTGATATTGAATTGTTAAAATAATAATAGAAAGAATTAGTAGAATTTCTAATAATTATAACAATGATAATACAAAGGTATCAGTTATGTAATATCCAGAGAGAATTAAGGAGGGATGAAGAAATCCCTAGAATAACATGAAGTACCAACCTATATAGTGCAACAAAAAGGTCCAACTCCTATATCATTTAGAATCCTCGATTATAACATTTTCGTGCATATGAACAACTCTTATATAATGATATAAAGTAGTTAAATGTTGATTTTATATAGTTTGATAAATAGAGGTTGAAATTATAAAGAAAAGTATTATAAATATTATTTTGAGATTTGGATTTTTACTTGTGATCTTATTTATGTATCAAAATTTCATTTGGAAATAAATATTGTTTTTGTTTTGAGTGAAATACGAACTTCCAACCTTTTATTTATATAAAAGAGCATATTTTAAATTTCATGATCGAACCAAAAAATTGCAGCTCTACCCCAATTATATATGTGTGTCTATGTGTGTTTTGAATGAGATTCGAACTTCCAACTTCATGTTTATATATAAGGACATTTTTATAACTTGTTGGTTGCACCAAAAAATTGCAACTCTACTCCAATTATTTGTGTATATAAATATATTTTTGAAAATTCACGGTCGGGCTAAAAAATTGCAGTTTTACTTCAATTATATACATAAGTTTTTTGGCACCTGCTTATAAAAAAAACCCTTATATGAAGGTAAAAAATTATTTAATTTTGATTATATATATATATATAATTAATATGTAAAAGTTGAAAATTATAAATAAAAATATACGAACGTTATGTTGTGATCGGGATTTGAACTTGTGATCTTATGTATCTAAATTTTAATTTGAAAATAGATTTTACTTTCTGTACTGAGTGTGATTTGAACATCTAAATTTTTTTTTGTATATAATGGTATTTTTGAAATTTTGCGGTTGGAGCAAAAATATCCAATCCTATTTTAGTTATCATTAAACTTTTATATATATATATATATATATATATATATATATATACATATAAGTTTTGAGTGAGATTCAAACTTTTAACGTGTGGTTTGTATATAGGGGATTTTTGGAACCTAGCGGTCAGACCAAAATATTGCAACTCTACCACAATTCTTTACACGATAACTAATGGCATGCGCTTTGTGCATGGAAGCCGCATCCTTCGTACTTGCATTATAAATTGTTAATGTAAACAACTGGCATTCCACAAATAAACATCCTTTATAGATGCAATATAAAATGGTTATTATAAACAACTAACATTCCACGCATGAAAGGTAAAAAAAAAACATACAAATTACAAGTGTCCTTGATGGGACAAACATCACACCTAATACAAATGATACATGATCCATATATGAAAGATAAATGTTATAGTTTGAATTTGAAAGCTTAAATGCCAGTTGCTGACATAAAGTTAAAGTCCAATGCACGTAAAACCTATATATAACTTTATATAAGTGTATATGGTCGTTCAATACATATTTAGTATTGTTACCAGGGTCGACCCAAAGGCAAGGCAAGCGAGGCCTTTGTCCATGGCAACATCGTCGAACATGGCCAAAGGGGCAACAAAATCCCCGATTTGCTTTTAAAAATATTGATACGATAAAATAGCGGGGCAATTTTTGACAAAAATGACTAGTAGTGTATTGGTTTAACTTGTAACTTTCAATCTTACAACCAAAGTTCAAGTGTTGCCATTACAATATTTTTCTCCCACTCTTTTTATGCTTCATGTTTTCTACAGCCCTACTTAGGGCATCCATATTGATAGGGCCAGCACTGATTGTTATATAATTGTGTTTTCTATTTTTTGATCATCCAAGTGTCAATAGAAAAAAGATTATATATGACAAAACTAAAAATGAATATTTTGATGTAACTAGGAATGCTAATCAAACTATTAAAAATAACCATTAGTGTTTAATAATTAGACTCAACGTCATAGTTTATCATTGTTCATCAGTTGTTAAAATATAAACTAATTTAACTGAAAGTTATTTATGAATGAAATCGAAAGGCTTGTCACTATTATCTATTAAGTACAATATACGTGTATATAAAAAAAATCTATAAACTAAATACATTTATAAACTAAATACATTTATTTGAAAGAGTCAAATTTTTGCATGTAGTAGAACACTTTTTGATAAAAATTAAGTTAGAATTAATTTCAGAAAATATTGAATTTTTGAACTAAAAGAAAAGGTAAAGATGCATATATAATTTTAATTTTTAGTTGCAATATTTTTTTTCCTTTTTAAAATAGGCATCAAGCTTAAGGAAAAAAATTAACGCTGGCAAAATATTATTTAAAAAAGAGAATGAAATACAAAAATAAAAATAAAAAGTGCAATTCAACATAAAACTGAAGTAATCAAAGAATACATATAACTTAGTGAAAATTAGAGGTACATTTCACTTTTCTAAACTTACTTGTTTTACATTCCTCCATTTTAAAAACTATTTTCTACATTCCTCTTTTTTGAATTTTTCCTATTTTACTTTTTTCGTTTTCAAATTTAAAAGCGTCCGCTCCGACGTATATTTCGATGATTATGAGTTATGTACGTATATCCTGAGAGCGCATGTTAGGATTAGTAAAATTACCCAAATCCAACCGTAAAATTTACATTTTTTGGAAAATAGGGGTTTAATTTATAGAATAAAATTGAGAGGGAGCTAAGGCTAATTTTTCATAACCGTAATAATATATACCAAAATTTCTCTATAATTTATTTAAATTTAGGATGTAAGAAGAAAAAGAAATATGTGAACTCTGTCTTTGCTAGGATTCAAAGCTGGGACCTTAATATCATTTCAAGTTTTTTAAATAAAGATCAGTTTTCGCCATATAGGATCTACGATCGAAAAATTTGAATTTCGTCCGCATCCGCATTCGAAAAGCGGATAAACATTTGATATCAAAAAAATGATACAAATGCGAATATGAATGCATCCACATCTTAAAATTATTCGTACGGTTTTTATCAAAATTTTAGTTTACTTTATGTGTACTTTAGCACAATAAAATATATGCATTTTTTAATTAAGTTATAGTTTATATTATATGCGTGAAATATATTTTTATTACTAAAAATTATTTATTATCATCATATTTGTTGATTTTATATACTTTTGTAATTAATGAGATTGAAAATTGATTTGGAATAACATAAATTTTATGTTTATGTTTTCTTGATTTATCGATAATTAGCAGATAAGATAATTATTTGATATACTTCGTATCCATGGATGGGGATATTCAATATCCGAAAATGACATTGTATGCGGATATACCGCTATTTACATCCGAAAATATCCCGAATTTGTGACATCATGTAAATACTTCAGTGTATTTTGAAAAATTCGAGGCCCAATCAAGAAATTGTAATCTATTCCAACAATTAATTAAAAAAAAATATTAATATTATTAATTAACTTACCATGGTTGTGATCCTTTAACGCTTAATATTTAATTACTTGAATACCGGATCACACCATAAGATGGAATGACCGAATGCAAGGATCTACGAAAGTAAAAGCCTTCATAAACGTTACACACTCATCTTTAGCCACACCGCATGCTCCCTCTTTCTATAAATTCGATACCTCTCACGCTATTCTCACTCCTCACGATTATCAACACACACAAAATAAACATCTTTTTCTTCACAAAATAGGTATCTATGAATCAAATGGAAGGAGAAATTCAGAAGAGCTATTTCGATGTTTTGGGCATTTGTTGTCCCTCTGAAGTTCCATTAATCGAGAAAATACTGAATCCAATTGATGGCGTTGAAAAAGTTTCAGTTATTGTTACCTCCAAAACTGTTATCGTCGAGCATGACCCCAGCCTTATAGATCGGCTTCAAATCGGTGATTCTTTTCTTTTTTTTTTTCTTCCCATTTTTGATGATGAGTTTTTATTTACGAGGACTCTTCTTTTTTGTACTTGAGATAATCATCGACAAGGATTTTGAATTTAAAACAATGAAAAATTAGTTTCGAGATCGAAGAATTAGGACGAGGCTAAGGATATTATGTATTCTTTATAATGTATTTGTTTTTATTCCTTTTTAATCGGGGTTTAGAAGAGTTAAGTTGCGCTAGAACTTACTGGAATTAGTATTCATAAATCATTATTTTACCTTTTTTTTCCGACAATCGTTTACAACTGAACAGTGGTCGAATATTAGGAAAGAAATTCTGTTCATGTTAATACATCATAATAAAAATAATAAATTTTATAAAGGGAAATTTATTTTCATCTACGAAATTTGTCCATCACTATTTATGAAAGTTGATGGACTTTTAAAAAGTATATGAAAATTAATTAGTATCTTTTACTTTTTATTTTAGTTTTTGGACCCGCTAATTTACCAAATTAATAAGTTATACCCTTAAATATATTTATTTTTCAAATGTCTAAAGTAATTGTACTACGTATTATGTAATAATCAATCAAAAATAAAGATATAAGAGTCTCGTATAATTTGAGATAACATGTTATGATAATGTGAATTTTCACAGTGAGAAGCGAAAATAAAATTCATATTATCTTTTCATTGGAATTTGTTACTGCAGAATGCATAATGATGGTGCTCAAGTTAAAAATAATTAAATGTGATTCGCGTTTGGACACTTGTAAAGTTTCTCGTGTATAATTTTTCATAACCTGAAAAACGATTTATTACTCTAGTAAGTTTCTAAACAAATCTATTGTTAAAAGTAGTAATTTTATGAATTTACGGATAAATTATTTCTTCTTCAAAATCAGTTTGCATTTACTACTTACAAGAGTAAACAAATGGTTTTTATATAGCGAGTTGGTACCTAAAAATATTTCTGCTATTAATAAAACTAACCGACTGAGCTTTCCAATTTATGTAAAAAAACTGCAATGAGTTTGTGCAGTCAATTGAATTAATTTAAGAGACCAGTGGCAGTGGGGCTAAGATGGTTACACACTAGTACAGTTTACGAAATAAGCACTAAAATGACAACTTTTAAGTCTAGACCATTTTAGAGCTGGGACACTGTTGCATATAGGAATTTGCTACAGTACCCCCGAAACTGACTCGGGTATATGAGGAATCGATGAACCTAGAAGGCCGGAAAGGCGTATCAGAATTTTGATCAGAAATAAATCCAGTGGCTGGTGTTAAATCAGTTAGCTGAAATCTGCTCAATCCTGCTTCCCTAATTTCAAGGTTCTATAGCATCACTCATGAGGAATAGAGAAAAATTACCGGGTTCCATTTCAGGAGGGGCTCAGTTATTTATTTGTTGATTGGCTAAAATATCCGATGTAATACAAGTTCTGTAAAAAATACGTCAAAACTTGACGTTGCTATTCTCTAAATGGCTGCTAAATATATAAAATAATAACCCACAATTTCAGTCCCATCAATTCACGTGTGTAGCTGGAACAATTATATAAGCATTCTTCTCAACGGTCTTTATATATATATGTCTAATCAATCAATTTTTACCTTATATAGAAACATTGAAAACTACAGTTACACCTCCCAAAGCAAACGCTACGCTCAATGAGTCATACCCTTGCCATTAGTTATCATTTACCCAAAAAAACACACTTGACGAGTCAACTAAAGGTAGCAATACTTTATCATCAACCTTTATAAAAACTTTTTTTTTTCTTCCTAATTGTCAGTTTTATCCTAAAGTGGCATGCGCGTAGAATTTTTCTTGGCAGTTGCGATTAAGCGTTTAGTAATGTATGTTTGTTCGCCATTGATTGAGTACCTACCAAAAGGTAGAGTGACAGAGGGAGCGTTGTTGTGTTTGATGTATACTATGAAATTAAAAATCACAATGTCGAGAAATTTGGATTTCTTTACAAAATTTTCTGTAAATTCATTTTAAATGTCGTTCGCTTTTCAAAATCAGATATTTAACCAAACCAAGTCAATAAATCATCTAAACACAAACAACAAAATTTATCTACTATTACCCCGTCTTTTGGACAAGACCTTGATATCAACAAATTGGCTAAAAAAGTTGGAACTCGGGATTGGAGATCAATTGGGAAACAAGGCTATGATCGATACCGTCAAAAATGGACCAAACTCCAATCATGATGGGATTGATTGGAAATGTTGAAAAAAGCTTGGAGAGCCTACATTTCAAACTTCAGATCAATCGAAGTTCGTATGTTCGAGTTATGAATGAATCAATATTGGCAAGAATTGGTTTTGGATCGATCTCTTCGTATCGATCATGGTGACCGTTGGTTTGGATCGATCAAAATGGATGTGTACTTCGGATCAATGCATTCACATTTGTGCTTTCGTATTGATATATAAATGGATATGAATATGGGTGACGGACTCCTTGTACATTCGCTTTGGATCATTCGTATTGATAGCATTAGATCGAGACGAGGGAAAGAAACAGGTTCATGGATACAGAGCATGGATACAGAGCTCGTATCGATGCGCACACATCGATTGGATGGCGAAGTATGTCAAAGCACTTCGTATCGATCAAGACTGGGATCGATATGAAGAATGAAGCAACAGTTTCAGGGAATTGGATGGACATTTCATATCGATCCAAACCAACGGTGACACTTAGGCTTTTGGGGTTTGTGATCAATTTTGACGCAAACATCTACCATATCATACTTATTATCCAAAAAGGTAAGTATAACTCGTCGAACTTTCATCGGACGCTTAGGCATTTCAATCTGAATTAAAATCGAACGACGTGGTATTTGAAAGAAGCATGGAAAAAGATTATTAATTTTGTATTTTTAATTATATTGTTAACGAATTTGTTTTGCTTTAAAACAGTGTGATTTGATAACATAATTTAATCCAAAAATTTGATAATCCAACTAAGATAATGGTACACAATTCGAATTGGAGCTACAATAATGATACAAAATTTGAATTATAGATACAATAACGATACAAACACAAAATACAAACAATTCCTAATGAAGTCTAACTACGAGTTCATTCCTAATGTTATCTCGGACGATTGCCATAAAATTTGTTACATTTCTTTCAATCGCAATCGTTATTCTCGGACGTTCAAATACCATAGCACTCTACTGAAATTTTTTCGAAGGATCGGGATCATGGTCATATGCCATAAATCCGAATCTCATTCATTTTATTTTTGGATGAAATTATGGATGGTCATTGTACCAACAACAACATTTACTTGAACTTTATACTTATATGTGAACATGTTATGTAAGATTCTGAATTTTCTCTTCAAAATTTTAAAGATTTTTTGATTGCCATACGTAAACTCAAATGACAGTAGCTGAAAATTTTCATTTTCGGTCTTTGCTTGGTTAAATGTTTCAGAAAAATGAGAAAAAAGATGTCGTACATTCCAATTACGGGGTAATGGATTTAGTGAATACACGGAGTCGACTAAATAATATTTGACCCGATGGTGAATGAAGAAAATTTAAATTTTGGCTGTTAAAAACTATATGAAAAACTTTTGCATCACGAGCAATTCCTTTCTATGATGCCCTTACAACGTAAATGACAAATAAAAAAAACATGCAACCATAACATTCTTTGTAGCACAGCCTTTACGTCAACATATCGTTGCAAATCTGAAGTAAGTACTTGTGTAGCCACATGTGTACTATCAACAATCTTGATACAATTTTAAAAAAATGAGCAATACTGCTGTGATGTTCTAGTTTGTTTTGGGACTTTATTAAACTTTGGATTTACCAGTCTAATAATATCCTTAGACGGTAATCTAAAAGTTGATTAAAAATGAACACAATAAATCTTTCAACAACATGTCTTCTATGAAAAGCCAAAGCAACCGTATACAAAATGATAACTATTATTTTCCTAACGCATTTATCAGATGTCAGCTTGAAACTGTAGCCTTCGCGTCACTCACATAATATACAATATCAGAAAACAAAGTCCTTCCATTTAGAAGTTACGTTGACAACGTTCAGGATGACCGCACTTCATGTCGTTAATCTAATGAATTTCTTTATATTTCGAATGTGTAAATTCAGCTCATTGTAGCTTTCTGTTGCACTATAAGTCTCACAAATAGCTTGAATGTCAACTAAATCTTTTGCATCAAAAAATCAAAATGATCGACATCTTTGTAATCGAGGAAGATTGATTGAAGAAAAATTAAAATTTAAGGGAAGAAGAAGAAGATTTAAGTAAAGATTGAGAGAAGGAAAGGGGAAAGCAAGGGTAGTTAGCCGTTGACGTCAGCTAACCGTTGAAAAGACGTGTACCCCATACTTGACGCGTCGGATTACCCTAGAAGCAAACGCAAACAGAGCATCTGTAATGCACTCTACAAAAGATACAGTGACCGCTTTAGTTGTTTTTTTTAAAAAATATATTAGAACTCCATTTACAGAACTTTCAAAAAACAACAAAAATATCTCAATCTTTTCAAACAAACATGTGAGATTTTCTTGCTTCACAAAGTTCCAAGTCAAAAAAGGTCATAGTCCAAGTACATAAAACAAATAATTTACATATGTTGCACAGGACAAAATCATACATACTAAAACAGTGAATTTACTTGATTTGTCTACCTGATTTACTGTATTGTGGTGACTTAAACAGTGAAATTACTGAACCAAGCCAGCCTAGAAGCAAGCATTCGCGTATATGGCAGTGGCAAAATCATTAAGAAATGGCCAAGTTTCTACATAATGGCATGCGGCGTATTCCTTTCTATTTCATTGTTTCAGAAGTTATTCAATCCTCTTAAATGGTCTGCAGTAGTAGCTGTGGCTTTCGGCCTGTATCCAATTGCAGTGAGAAGCTTTGCTGCAATTAGAAAACTCACTCTTGATATTAACATTCTGATGCTGATTGCAGGTATAAGGCTTGACTTCATTAGCATTCTTTATAAACTGTTGATATAAATTAATAATTGTTAAAGTCTGTTTATTCATTGTTCCCTTGTAAGATGAGCATTTTGTATTGCAAGCATAGAATCTACCTTTCTTGATAATTAGCACATGTGGTTACACCGACAACATATTTATAAACTACCTATAATTTTCCATAGGAATAGGTGCACGGCACAAAAGACTGATTTTATCACAAAATATGCATGCAAACGTCGCCTACATTTATTCTGCATAAACCTGTTGCATCCAAGTTGCATTATGCATACGAGATATGTGAGCTAACAACAACTGTCTATATTCTATAATAACCTCATGAGACACACATATGGGATATTCTATTTGAATTTGAACACAAACTGATAACACAGTAGCTTAATATTGTTAAATCTTATTGTGTTTTCAATAAAATGAATGATACGTATCTATATTGTTTATCAATTGTTGACAGATAAGGCAATATCTTATATTCTTACCATCCACGGACACGATATCATAAAATAATTTCGGATATGAATCCGGATATGACATCATCTGCATCCAATATCATCTCATACCTAATTGCATCTAAATTTGTGTTCTAATAGTTGATCCATATATATCCTACTTTCGTTGCATCTAATGGTATTTGATGCTACATTTTGAACTGTTCAATCTACGCTATGAACATCATTTTTACAAAATATAAAATAATTTGGAAATATCTAACATGTTCAAAATGTTAAACCAATATCGACCATTAAAATTATTCAAAATTTTGCGGAGATGATTTTTAAGCATGCAAGAGCATATGTTTTACTTTCAATTTCAAACTGTATAGGTTGAAAAATCATAGGACTGCAAATGGGGTGTGGCTGAACCTTTCCACCCACAATTCTCCGCTAAGCATCATTTAACTTAAAAGAGCTTTGGCTCAATCTTTTGTAGTATTTTACTACTTTACCCACCGTAGTTGAATTATTAAGTATTATTTTTACTAATTACTAATATAGATAAGCCAACACATACTAAATGCTTATTTGTTCAACTTCTCTAACGTTTTCTGGTTGTCTTATAGTCAATTTGTGCATTGAATCTTTGACGCCTTTTTGGAAGAATTTTAAATTTGCAATCATTAATGTACCCGTGACCGGCCTTCTTTATTAGGGAGATATTTGCAGCACGTTCACATTTTGACCTATATAAAGAGAATCAGAATTTTAGGTACTTAAAATAAACAAAATATGAACCTTGCTTAGTATTTTTGTGCAGTGGGTGGGGCACTTGCATTAAGGGACTACACCGAAGCAGGGTCCATTGTCTTCCTGTTCACAATCGCAGAGTGGCTAGAAACAAGGGCCTGTCACAAGGTATTAGAAATGTTTCATGTTTATTGCTATTAATTTTTTATATAGTTAATACATGGGATACACGTAATATAAAACATAACAAACAAAAAGCTCTAAACCAATTGCACTAATGTTGGGAAGTGTGGGGCCTTGTGGATATAATACACGGGCATATATGTAATTCAGTATCTGAGTAAACACCATATAAAAGATAATAATACTGAAAATGATTGCTAAACAGACTGATATATGACAAGCTAGTCATCATAAACTTGCAATATGAAGATAATTTGACATGTATTGATTTTTACCATTGATGATTGAAATTTCCTAATTTCTTCTTTGTCGCGTGTAGGCCACAGATGGAATGACGGCCTTAATGAGCATGACCCCTCAGAAGGCTATATTGGCAGAAACGGGGGAAGTTGTTGATGCTAAAGATGTCAAAGTTAACACCATTCTTGCTGTTAAGGCTGGAGAAGTCATTCCTATTGATGGAATTGTGGTTGAAGGAAGAAGCGAGGTCAACGAGCAAAGCTTAACTGGAGAATCGTTTCCTGTTCCTAAACAAATTGACTCACTTGTTTGGGCTGGGACCCTTAATATAGATGGTAACTAATCTTTTCTTTTATTCTTATCGTTTTGGCTTATTATTTGTTTAGGAATATGAGCCAGTTGTGTAATAACCCAGATTTATACCATTACTTCCTCGTTCCATACTGGAGTTCAGGGGACAGAGGTTGTGATTGTAATAATCCTCGTTATGACACAGCTAATTCGCTCTGTTACAACATATACATTTTCCTCTTATTTAATTAGTATTTGTCGCATGACTAAATGGTACTATGTTTCAGGTTATATTAGTGTGAAAACAACAGCTTTAGCTGAAAACTCAGCAGTGGCTAAAATGGCTAGGCTTGTTGAGGAAGCACAGAACAATAGGTCCAAAACACAGAGATTGATAGACTCATGCGCAAAGTATTACACACCAGGTCAGAGCAGCCATATCTTATAGGGTTCAGGAATTTTTCCTCTATATAGAAATATACAAGTATAGACCACATGTTCACGTGAGCATTAATCTTGAACCACTGTTACTCCCAACATGTCACAGATGATGGTAACGTTTTACTGCAAAAGAACTCAACCGATCTACTGAATTAAACAGATTACCTGATAATCTTTGCAGGGGCTGTAGTCATAGCAGTTGGTGTGGCTGTAATTCCTCTCATATTACACGTTCATAACCCAAAGCACTGGCTTCAGCTAGCACTTGTACTACTTGTGAGTGCATGTCCATGTGCACTTGTTCTTTCAACACCTGTTGCAACGTTCTGTTCATTATTAACAGCGGCGAGACTAGGGCTCATAGTTAAAGGAGGTGATGTTCTAGAAGCCCTTGCAAAAACCAAAGTTGTAGCCTTTGATAAAACTGGAACAATCACTAGAGGCGAGTTTAAGGTTATGGAGCTCCGTCCTGTAGGTACACAAGTAACAATGAGTTCACTCATTTACTGGTATGTAAAAATTTGACAAAAAAAAGGAACTATATGAAAAAATTGCATTCTTAATAGCTAAAGTTTGCAACATTGCAGGATATCAAGCATAGAGAGTAAATCAAGCCACCCAATGGCTTCTGCACTTATAGAGCATGCTCGATCAAAGTCAATTGAACCCAAGCCAGACAATGTACGTGAGTTTCAAATCATACCAGGAGAGGGAGTTTATGGAGAAATAGATAATAAGAAAATATACATTGGAAACAAAAGAATTGCATTGAGGGCTGGGTGTAACGCAGGTACAAATTACTCATCAAATGCATAATAAACGCTAAAGAAGAACACAACGCTAAAATATGCCCAAAAAAAATCATCAACTAATTAATTTGTTTCTTATATTTCCAGTTCCACATCAACATGGTGAGGATTCTAAAGAGGCTGTTACAAGAGGGTATGTGTTCTCAAATGCAACATTGATTGGAACTTTCAGTCTTTCTGACAGCTGCAGGACAGGGGTAGCTGAGGCCATAGGAGAACTAAAATCTTTAGGCATCAAAGTTGCAATGCTTACTGGAGATAGCAATGCAGCAGCCACGCATGCAAACAATCAGGTACCGACTACAGGTCTGAATGCATTAATTAAATCGGAAAATGATAGTAACCAGCTACCAAAACCATAGACTAGCTTTAACCATATAGTTGTATCATTATCATTACCATATACCAATTCTCTTATAAACCAAATCAACGAATTCAGGATATAGGTATAAGTTTAAGTTCTAGACGCTCAACATAAATTAGAACTTTATTCTATTCATCAAGTCTAAACTGCATGGAGCATGATATCCTTCAGTTTGTTTGTAGAAGTGAAACAATGTTTCTTTTTCTACACAAAAGATGTAGGTATGAGAATAAATCAATTTTGGGAATTGATTTTATCTCGAATAAAAATTTCTACTCCTCCGCTATTTTTCAATATATCCACGCTTTGTCCCTACTATGGCTTTTGCATCTCCACCGCTATAAAATCGCCAAGCACTTTAACATGGTATAAGTATTGGATTTTATATAAGAAGGTTAGGATACATGTGCATCAGCACATGAGAACCATAAGGAGTGGGTTTGTAACCTAATCAAAACAATAGCATGACTCATACAAGAGGGTTAGGCTACATACAGAGAATATAGCTACACACCTTGATTCAAACAGATTAAGAAACACATAAGGAAACACATACGTTTGTATCCCAATCAAAACACTAGCATTAGCCAATGAATCTCAAAATATCTTCTCTATTTTTTACAGTTAGACAAAATTATAGAGATGGTGCATGCGGAGTTACTCCCTGAAGACAAGGTGCGGATAATCATGGAACTCAAAACAAAATATGGCTCAACAGCAATGGTAGGAGATGGCATGAATGATGCGCCAGCATTAGCTGCAGCTAATGTTGGTATATCAATGGGTGTTTCAGGCTCAGCAGTAGCAATGGAGACAAGTCATGTTACCCTAATGTCTAATGACATAATGAAGATAGCAAAAGCCATCAAGCTTGCCAGGAAGACAAACAATAAAATAATAGGAAACATTATTTTCTCGATCATTACCAAAATTGGCATACTCGCACTTGCCATTGCTGGTCACCCGATTCTTTGGGCAGCAGTTTTGGCTGATGTTGGTACATGCTTAATAGTCATACTTAACAGTATGACACTGTTGCACACGAAAACTCCAAAAGTGAAGACATGTTCTTCGCACAATACACATGCTCACAACCATCATCATGGAAAACACAAGCACAGAAACTGTAGTGATCATGCACATGAGCATGCACATGAAGATCATGTACACTGTCACGGAGTGCTACATAGCAATGATGCAAATGGTGAACAAAAAGCAGAGTGTAACGGTCATCATCACCATCACCATCACCATGTTGATGATGCACATGATCACCAACCCAATCTTGTAGATAGTTTAGGAGAAGACACTCATGTTCACCATCATGGCCATGATGCACATGATCATTGCGTTGAAGAGCACCACTGTGAAAAGGAACATAATGAAGAGAAGCATAAGCATGACCATTGCCATGATGCTCATATTTACTGTGATGAAGAGTGCCATGATGAACATGACCATAAACATCATGCAGTGAGTTCAGTCCCAGAACATGTTATTAACATCAAAACTGAAGAGACAGGTAGCGATGGTATAGTTGAAGATCACACAAGGAGTGATGTGCAGATGCAATGCAACAGACTCATGGAAAATGAAGCAATACGAAGTTGCTGCAATGTTGAAAAGAAAATATGCTGCTCGTCTGCAAGATGCGGACTCAGGAGAAGAGAAGTTTATAAATGCTGCAGGAGAGAGGTACATTGTTCAGCTGGGATGATACGCTTAACTGAGATTGCCACAGAGTAAAAATTTAACCTAAGTGTATGGAATAGATATCTAAAAGCACTACCAAGATGGACTTCTGTTTGAACTTTATATGAATCCCATTTTCAGCAATATATATTTTTTCCATTAGGCTTACGCAACCTTTAGATGTAAATATCCTTTACTGTGATGCTAAATAAAATTGCATGGAAAAAATCAGTTGTGGTATCTGTTATTGTATGCTGATGTTCAAAAATAACCGCTTTATTGTTATATACAGATATACAGTCGCTGCATTTTTTTTTTTTTAAGTTGGTTCAAATTTTCTATTCAAATGCTAATAGATGCATATTAGATAACCTAATAAGAATAATGTGGCATTCACTGTTTTGCTTGTGAAAATGTATAACCTGGCTTTATCCGTCACAGTTACAGACTTTAAAGTTCAAATATTAGTTACTTTACCATGTATCTCACGATTGACAATGAAATATGTTATCCTCTTTTTTAAAATCATGTCTTCAAAATTATATTACTTTCACCTACACGGGACATCCCTCCTTCTATACATTTGAATAAACATTGTTTAAAATTTCGGACCTCTCAACTAAGATCTTGGTATGAAGTCCTAGTAAAAGGATACACAAAATTTTGGATAAATCTCGCATTCCAAATATCAACCTAGGTACAGATATCTCAAGCAAGATCAAAAGCCAAATTTTTTTATGATTTTTCCATGACTGGAATTTTGAAAAAAGTCAAAATTTTGTGATCATAGACACACGATCAGTCCAAATGAAGGGTTTTGAGGTCAATAGAAACAATTGCGCAAATTAATTCACACTGGAATGCAAACAACTCGAGGTATGATCAGTTGCGTGGAAATCAAGTCAAATAATTTTTGGAAATTGCGCATAAACACGTGTCACTGTAGCTCAGGTGTAAGGAGAGTTAGGAAAATTGAATTTCATTTTGACAAACATTCAATCTGAAATCAAAATTTTGTGGGACTACAAATATCCTAGTTGATCCGTTTCTCTTGTATTTTGTTATTGAAAAGAACATCATAAAAAAGGACAGTAATTATATAGAGAAAGAAAACGAAAAAAAGAACTCTGAATCTAATATCGATTAAGAGAAATCGATGACTTAATATCTCATAGAATCTTGCTCATTTATGATTGGATGCTATTTTATCATAATACGTTGATACGGAAAATTCAGTAAGTGTTTGATTGATTTTGAAGTTAGAAGATGATTTGATTTGCTGATTAGATTCGATTAAAGGGAGATTTCACTGTGATTTCGTGTTGATTTAATTTGTTAGAAAATTATACGGTTTTGAATGCATGTAATTCGATTAAATTCATATAAAACAGCAAATGAATAAATTTATATGTATTTTGTTTGTTTTTGGATAATGAAAAGATTAAAACAAAGTTAGGAGTAACTGGATGTGGAATCTGATGAAATTGTGAAAGAGGAAATCAAGTTAGTCAAAGATATATATATATATATATATATATATATATATATATATATATATATATGATTGTGTTTAAAGGTATTATTATTATTGTGCATGCAAATCAATTTTAAACTTAGTATATTTCGAAATAGTCCAATGTTGACTTTGGAACCTGAGAAGTAAATCCAACATGGACGTCTGAAATAGTCCAAGTTAAACTTTGAAACCCGGGAAATATATACAAGGTGAACCCAAAATAGTCCTAAGTTGAATGCATGTAATTTGATTTAGATTTATGTAAAATAAATAAATAAATAATTTTATATGTATTTTGTTTGTTTTAGATAATGAGATGATTAAAATATCGCAAAACTTTCAGGTATAGACAAATGCTTGCGGGACATGTCTTGGAACTGTGTTGATGCAACATCAAAAGTTCATAGCATATGCATCAAGACCAACTTTAACGATCCGAATTTTCAAACCGGTCAAAATTGTCGAAAAATCCGTCCGTTCTAAAACTATGAATAAAAACTTTCATTTTAACATATAATAAACTAATAAATATACAACACCATGATACAAATTTCAGTACTATAACTTATCTGAGTAATCATTGATTCTATAGGTTGTGCTTTAAAACATACCAAAATCAAATACTATAAATCTACCGCTGCACAACTCTAACGTGAGAAACAACAATATTCATTCCTGAGAACTCAATAAACATATCAATGCGGAATAAAAGAAATGCGGAATAAAAGGATAAGTAGAAAAAATATGTCAACACATGATAAGTAACAAACATTGAGCAAGAAAATGATTTCAAATTATTAAAGCTGCATTACTACCACTTGTGACTGACTACGTATCCTTTCGAAACACAACATTGTTTATTTCCTTAAAACCTTTGGAAAGCAATTTTAAAACCACTGGGATTTTAGTTCTCGAAATTCTTTTTTCATTTATAAAACATATGTTTATAAATACATTTATATAAATCACTTTTTTATAAGTCAACTCAAATTCCATAATTGAAATATTTATAAAAGCTTTTGTAAACAATTTCTTTTCAAAAAAACATTTTATGACATATTCTTTTACGAAAACCATCTTTCAAAACAACTTCATTAAATTGAAGTTCAAAATTTAAATATTAAATTATTATAACTAATTATAATAATTTAATAAACCAATACTATCGCTAGATACCTTATAGTCAAATTGTGAAATAACTCACAAGGTGTTAGCTTACAACCAAACAAGAATAATAACCAACCCATTACTGTTAACAATTTACCATCAATAGTTAACACAATATTTATTAAATAACGAATCAAAGGAAAGAGATTAAGATTACACTCACTTCCTATTTATTTTGCTGTAGACTTGAAATACCCAGCCTTTGATAATGAAGATGATTTGTTTTAAATCCTGAAGAAAAGTATGATTTGATATGAAAAAAAAAAATTATTATTTCAAAAGGATTTGAAATAAAACCGAGAATTTAGTTCGAAGACATTATTTTCGAAAAGGATTATAATTTGAAAATAATAAAGTTGATCAAAATACAAGAATATGAATGAAAGGATATAAGCCTAAATGAGTAGATCTGAAAGCTACATTTGCATTGTTATATGTTATGTAGTTTGAGAATTGACTATATATTTGTGTATCGTAGGCTCTTTGAGTCCTATTTTTGGTAGAAGAACTACGTTAATTTGATCATGTATCTAATTGAGTATCCAATTAGATAGGATATGCAGGCAGTTACAAGTAGTAGTGATGTATACCCAATAGTCAGAAAACTTTCTTTTGTTCTGTGTTTGCTATTTGTCATGTGTTGATATATCTTTCTTGCTTATCATTTTATTCCACATTGACATGTTTATTGAGTTTTCAGGAATGGATGTTGCTGTCCCTCACATCAGAGTTGTGCAGCGGTAGATTTATAGTATTTGAGCTTGGTATGTATAAAATACACCATGTAGAATAAATGATCACTTTGATAAGTATTGAAATTTGTATCATATACATTTAGTAGTGTTGCATATTTATCAGATTATGATATGTTAAAATGGTAGTTTTCATTCGTAGTTTTAGAACGGACGGATTTTTCGACAATTTTGACTGATCCGAAAATCCGGACCGTCACATTTGACGTCCAATAGAAGGCTAACCTGAAAAACACAACACCTCAATCTAACCCGAATCATTATCATAAACATAACAAGCCTCGAGTTAGGCTAAAAATCTAGTTGCGAGTATAATCGTGCAAACCATAACCAAGGTTTGAGGTTTCGACCGAAACACCGAGATTCCGGTCGTTCCGTTTAGGTTTCGGTAGGGACCGAAACCAAACCAAACTAAAATTCCGGTTTAATATAAAAAGTTGAATTTCAAATTTTACAAAAAGAAATTAATTTGAGTTTCAAATACATAAATATGCAAATTTGCAATTGTAACTTGAAAAAAATATAAATTCATAAAATATGTAAATCGTGCAACTAAAAAAGTTGAAAACAAAATAATGAATAATCATTTTTTAATGTTATAAATATTTATAATTAATCGGTATTGTTTTATATATATATATATATATATATATATATATATATATATTATTTTTCAATTAAATATAAATTATACATTTTATTTCAATAAATTAAACAAACATATGTCTAATTATATGAAAAATAAATAATGATATTCGAAATCGAAATTTTCGAAATTTACGAATTACATCGAAATTCCTAAAATTACAAAAGACCGAAACTGAGATCACGAACCTTGATCATAACATACAAGTGTGATATCGGGTATAAATACGTGACATTTTAATTAAATACATCGATGTCACTCACACCATACAATATATCGTCCGCGTTTCATTTTCATAAATCAGTGCTAATATACGTGTTACGGCTCCATTCATTGTGACTAATGGCTGCAACTCTAGTCAAATGGGATATCACACTCTATTCACATTTATAAGTTGCAATCATTATTCAATATACTTTTCTCAAGTTATTCATATACGATGTCTGTAATCATTAGTGAATCTTGTTCATTATTAACTCTTATTAGACTCTGCATCTAATCGATATCACAGCCTTTTTCATCTGTATGCCTTCCTACAGACATTGTGAGGTGCCCTCACAGGATCTATTCGTTAAATTATCTTCTCCCGTTCACTGTTGACGCTCCCCCGTTGTGCTGTGATCTTCATCTTTGTTCCACTACATATCCATCAATGAGATTACTCTCAACCCTTCCTCGTTTCTCGTTTACACTGCGTTTGTCACCGTGGTTGTGTCCGTGCAACGGATCGTTTGGACAATAAGTGACGATGGACCAGGTCGTCATGATTCAGAATGCAACCCCAAATCTGTCCGCTCGGATGGATTCTAACGTCTAGTAGTCTCACATCGTCTCATTTGCTTCATCGGTTAAATTCATTTGCATTTAACCTCCCAATATATCATTTATTCCCAAAATGGTATTGTGTCCCATTTTATACCGTGTTAGTGTTTCATATCATTAATTTGCAGTTTATAACAACATTTACCATTATAAACACGACATAGCAAAATTCATCGAATGTGAACGTATGACAATATTAAATAGCTTGCATTTATCGATGAAATTTAAAGGCATAGTAGCATAGTATCGTAAGTGTCTTTTATAACTTATCACACGTCAATATTATTCAAGCCATTATTCATTTGAATTAATTTTAAATAGGATTTAAATTTAAAATATATTTCAAATCCCATTATTTTATAGAATAATTCAAAATTCTTAAAAATACATTATTTCACCTTCTTCTTTTGTTTTCCTACTTCTTTAATACGCATAAAACACGTATGACTCTTCTTTCCACTTTTTTAATTTCCCCAAGAAACCATTTCCACGTATACGACCAAAACCTCCTCATCTCCTATGCACCTCGTCATTTAATTTTTCAATTAATACATGTGCACATTTCCTTGGCCACCTTTCCTTTTTCTCTTCTTTTCCTTTTTCGGTTTTTTTTTCATTATCTTTTCGGCCATAGCTCCGCCACCTTAAGCCATCAACGACCAGACTGAGACCACCGTCGCACTCAACTACGCAACGCGATCCTACCGGCACCTTTTGTTCCAACTGTAACACGCTTGTTCATCATACGAACGCGGACACAACAGTGTCATTTTTGACCACCATAGGGCCCATCGACCAGACAAAAGCTAGTCGATTTGTTCGTCTCACTTCCTTCTACATATTACCTTTTGGTTGCATACTCAAATTCATCATAGATTTTGAGTTATAGGTAATTGAAGTTTGGTAGTGGAACGTGAGTACATATATTTATTTACCATCACTCATATATTCCATACTTTTCATGCAACTAACAAACGTACTATCATCTTTGCTAAATATTATACTTAGTTCATATAGCTTGTAACTTACATGTTAAAATATTGTACTCGGTTCATATACACCTAAACTATAAAAACAACGAACATATCGACGTTGTGAAACAATGATATATATATATATATATATATATATATGTATGTATGTATGTATATATATATATATATATGCATATGTATATATATATATGTATATATATGTATATATATGAACAGAAGAATATGACACTAAAGTACATTTACGCAGTAACCAAAAAGGGAACGTAAACCCACTTTAGTTTTCTTAAGTCTAGTTCATATATATTGCACATAGGTACCGAGAACAATATAGTGAACATTAATAGAAATATATCTCATATTTCATCAGTTGTGAATATTAATAGGCATACAGGAGTTTTAATATTTATGTGGTTAAATTGAAATGGATTCAACATACAGGAGTTTTAATATTTATGTGATTAAATTGATATGGATTCAACATACAGGAGTTTTAATATTTATGTGATTAAATTGATATGGATTCAAGTTACTGACGTATGAGTAGGGATGGAATAAAAGATTGTAAACTTAAAAGAAAGAGAATACTCACTTTGAACAGTTTGATCACGATCGGTCACAGTTGGTATCAAACCTTAGGTGCTTAAGTAAAATTTCACCTAAGCTTAAGGTTGGTAAATTAACCTAGGAATTTTAAATGAAACTGTCTGAGTTTGATAAATAAAGATGTATACGATAAGACACCATACCTTTGACCGGGATGATATTATTTTTGGTATGCTTAACTTTTGTCAGGTATCGGCTTTCGTTATATTTTTTTTCGCTCCACGGATTTTCGAGGACGAAATTCTTGGGGGAGGGGATGTAACAACTCGATTTTTAGTGTAGCATTTTTAGTTTATTTATAGGATTTTTCCAATTCCATGTAATATTATATTTAAACTTATAAGAAGAAAAACTGAATCTTTCTACTCTCTGATTGAACCACACCTTTATACTTATCCATATAATATTATATTTAAACTTATAAGAAGAGAAGTTAAAATTTTCTACTATTTGATTGGGACACATTTTATATTTATATCCATATGATAATTATATTTTAACTCATAGAAGAAAAGTTAAATTTGTCTACTCTCTGATTGGACCAGACTTTTCATATTTCAGACTTTTCATATTTGTCCATAATTATTATAATTAAACTTATTTCTACGTTTACACTAAGCTTTCTTTTTCAATCGGACCAAAATCTGATCGAATCGGTTAGGATATAAGAGGTTCGATAATTACTAAAGTATCATTCTCTTCACTTGTAGATACCCAAGTTTATATCTCATTTTAATGGATTCAAGATTTGAAATCGTTACCTAGTAAACAAGGTCTGACTGTCTTACCACTAGGACATGATGTTGGACTACTACGAAATATCTACTGTAACCAATATAACTAAAGCATTTTTATCTTGAAAAGGTCAACTGTATGTAAAAATAATAGCGAATTCTAGCTAAAGATGGTACAAGGGTTGGATTCTATGAAAAACAAATTTTAAATTATGTTAACATGGACAAAGGAAAATCAATAATCTACCGAGTAATGTAACATAATCGTCAAAGTTAACTATAAAATTGTCAAAAGAAAAACAACCAACATCATTCATCCAAAATTGGAGGGGAAAAAACATGAGATGTAAAAGCAATATTTCATTGTTGTTATGCATCTAGCATAGTCCATAGTTAGAAGAATACCCGGTAGTAACCCTATGTTGATATATTATCTTTGTCCAGTTAAGATATAAATGTGTATGTACGCGCACGCACACCCTTAAGTGCTTTGGTGCATGAGGTAGAAACACGTAATTGTTTTTGGTATGCTAAACAACATGTATCAAGATAATTCTTTTATCATTCCATAACAATCGATTAGCCTTCCCACAGCAAGTATAGTATCTAGACATACAACTAGTTAGGAAAATAACGATGCCTAACAAATCTCAAGAGCAGACAAGACTAGAGATCTTCAATATGTAAATAATTATTCAAGTAATGAAACACGGATTTCAGATCTCATTAAGTAGCATCTTAATTTAAGAAATTTAAAAATATAGAAGTGCTAGCTCATATGTATGACAGGCAAAACTATGGAATACAAACAAATTAGTGACACTCACTTTATTCATAATAAATCATGTGATTTACCTTGCCTTCATAGTTATTTAGGTCTTTATCGGTTGTGTTTCAAGCATGCAAACAATTGGACGGTGGAAGGTCTCCAATGTATCCGGTCTTGCAAAAGTTGATATTTACATAGTCTTTCCCAATAAAAAAAATTCTATTTCTTTCTTTATCTATTTTGCTACACATTTTTTATATTAAAACCCTTAAATCTTTCGTTAGAATTTTCTTCGTATTTTAGAAGCAGCTACGTCACACGGTTTTAGAAGCGATCTTGATTTTCAGACTGTGACAAAAAAAACATAATCTAATTTAAATGACGGTTGCTTCACACGATCTATGGATATGCCATGTTTTTTTTGGTCTACCCAGATCTCTTAATGACATCAGCATCATGAGCTCTAACGCCTAGAACGGGTAATGTTGCAGCCAGAGAGGCAAATCAGATATGAATGCACAACAGAAGGAGCTAGAATTAGAAGCCACCGTAGGAACGGGAGCAGAACGAAGGTATGGATTAGAGATTTCCATTGGATGATATATATAATCGGAATAGACTCGTGTCAGGTTTGATTCCCTAACCTTGCCTTTTATTTTAAATGAATGATGCAATATAACCATCAGATTGCTTATATGTGCACGAGATCCTGATCGATCCCTAAACACACTTTGAGTTGGATGTCTGGAGGTGAACCTTGATAGAATTAGATATTTGCTAGATGTCCCGACTTAGGCTTCAGAAGCGGTGATTGAAATCGATTAAGAAACACCGATGGAGATTGATGACCCCCTGAAATTGATTAGGATTTTATAAACCACTTGGACATGATGACTGACATTGATCGTGATAGTCTCATCCGGAGAGATGAGGCGGTGGTCGCAAGAAGTAAGTCCCTTTACCGAGGAGTAAGTGAATGGACTTGTTTGTCGCTGATACCCTCGCTAGGGAGCGAGCGAACTAGGCTCAGCAAGAATCCAAAGAGATCAAAAGTAAATCCCCTCATTGAAAAGTGAGTGGAAGGACTTGCTTGTCGTTGAGTACCTTCGTCGAAGAGTGAGCGAATTGAGCTCAGCAAGGATCCAGAAAGATCGAACCCTGGATTGGATGATAAACGATCCGGAGAGATCAAATCCTAAATTGAATGAAAATGATACGAAGAGATCAAATCTCAAATTAGATATAGAACGATTCGAAGGTATCGCACCATAGATTGGATAAGACCATAGATTAGATGAAATCCTAGATTGGATGGAACCCTAGTTTGGCTGTTAAACGATCCGAAGAGATCGTGCTCTAAAATAGACGTTGACTTGACCTTAGGATTTGCACGCCTTGTGATTAGAGTAAAAGACAAATCCCGAACAAACACAGGACGATTTCAATATACGATATGATAACTCCAGAATAAAAAGGAATAATCATGATTCATAACTAATACTTAAGCAAGGACTAGAGTCCTTAGCTATGACGGTCTGGAATGACCATGGATATTGCAGGAAAATCCATAGGAACCAGATGATTCACCAAGTTTGGGAGCGATGGATGGCCGGATGGCTCAACTATCGAAGATTGACTACTGCTGAAACTTATTCTTGAATAAAACACACCTTACATTCGAATGGCGTACTTTGGGGGCAAGTGTTAACCCGCTTTTTGACTAAGCTGATTTCAGCTGGACTTAGAAAGCCAAAATAAAAACAAGAAGGGTCACGAACTTTAAAACATGCTTAGAACAGCTAAAAGATTGAACTCAAGAAGTTTGATGAAAATTGCGACTAAGTGGATCAATTGGTACTAAGAGGTTCAAGCAACATTAAGGATTTAGGAGAAGAAAACAAAGTAAGTGGAAAGAAACAAGCGATATCGGATGAATCATGAGAAGAAACTAGATCTTCAGGAAACATGAGTTTTGGAATGCCTCGAATTGAAGATAGGAAGACAAGACAAATAAGATAAAGGGTTTTCACCCGAAAAAACTACCTGGTATCGAAAGGAACCTCTCGGTATCGAGAGGCTTTTGTTGGAGATTGGGTCAGTGTGTTCACTTTTGTACACTTGGACTTGCATCTGCACTTTACTCAAAGTGGGTTCCTAAGTCTACTGGCGAGTTTCTATAAATATCAGCTTTATAGCAACTGAAAAGGAGATTCAGACTCCATATCTTCTTCACTCTTATCTTATTCTTCAAATATACTTTGAAAACTTCATTGTAAATCTGAAATCCATTAGATTGTGATCAGATCTGATAAAACTAGTTGTAATCCGGAGAGAAAACGACCAATATCAAAGATTAAAGTGGACGTGGATCAAAGTATTTGTCGAACCACTATAAAATTTGTGTATTTTCTACTGTTTTTACGTTTATTTCATCAAATCTATATTTTTCTGGTGCTTTCATCCAATATTTGGGTGTTGTGCCGTTTTTGGCGTCAATAGCAAGTAATCAAATTTCTTCTTGTTTTTTTTTCAAAAATAACAAGTTTAAGGTATACTTTGTAGCCTAGTGACTAGTGCTACAGAAAAAATAATTACACTATCAAAACAAACAGCTTACTGTATGCCTCTGGTCTTGCTCATCTGGCATTCTTAGCGTTTGAAATCCAGCCTTCAGAAAGATGACCAAAACTTGATTTCGGCGGATCACAACATCTGAATCAACTAAATAAACAAAAGATTTTAGACATTGGAGAAAAAATAATTAAATTTCATACATATAAAACTTACATAAGATCTGTTTTATGTTATAACTGAAACCAAAATAGAAAGTGGTGTTACAAAGATTGAAAGAATACCTTGTATCAAATTTCATTTTCTTAATATTACATTCTGAATTCGTTTTGTAGGGGTCTGTATCTGTCTTGCATCCTCAAAAGCTCTTTCGCAAAACTTTGGTTCCCAGTTAACAATAAACCATTTAGCACACGGTTAAACATGAATCTTCTTGGTAAATGACCTCTCCCAACCATCTCCATCATCATTTTTGCCGCTATCAGCATATCTTCTGATTTTTTTCTCACAAACATTGCACTTATCACCACATTGTATGTATCCAAATTAGGGAGGCAAGTGCCCTTGTTCATATTGTCAAATAATTCTAAACCCTTCTCGAGTTCTCCTGCCTCAAACCAACCTCGTATCAAAATGTTGTATGTCTGAACATTAGGATCAATGTGATTTAGTTTCATCTTTTCCAAAAATTGTATTGCTTGTTCCATCTTACCGGCATTGCCTAGGCCTTTGATGACAAGATTGTATGTAACAGAATTAGGAGTATAGCCTTTTCTCAGCATTTCATCAAAAAGCAACACTGCGTTTTCTATATTACCATCCTTGCAGATCACCTATACATGATAGATCATTCAGTAATTAACTGAATTATCCAAGTACATGGACAACAATTGGTTCATATAATATGCATAATAACCCTAAATTTGTAAAGAACAATCACAAAGATAAAAGTATATAAATCTTTACAAGTAAGAATTGCAACCAAATCAAAGACTATCTTTAAAGTTAACTGGGAAAGACAACTTGCTTTAGGTCCGAACACATTAATGACGGCAAACTAAAAACTAATAAAATTGTACAGACAATGTAATTACTCGGAAGGATGATCATGTACGGTCAGATAAGACTCTTATATGGCATCATAAAAAAGAGTATAATGCACAAGGATTATTATCATCACTATCATTACTCATTCCAAGTCTTTCATATCCTATACCTGAATCAATGCATTGTAAGACGCCACAGATGGCACCACCCCATCCCGAATCATTCCATCAAACATTTTCATTGCCTTCTCAACCTGTCCATCAATCCCCAACCCATGAACCACAGTAGTATAACTGACCACATCTGGCCTGCAAACTGCATCTCCATTCCTTCCCCTCCTCTTCATCTCCTTAAAAAAATCCAACCCATGCCTAACCATCTCTGCCCGAAAGTACCCTTTCAGCAGAATGTTATAGCTACTTATACTCAGCTCCATACCCATCTCCACTACCTCCTTCATCACCTCCACCGCCTTCCCCACCTTCTTCCTTCTACACCACCCCTCCGCAATAATGTTAAAACTAATAACATCAGCACCATACCTGCCTCTCATTGCCCTAAAAAAACTACACGCCTTCTCCACCATCCCATCCTTCACTAGGGCGTCCAGCAGCATATTGAACATACTCAAATCCTGACGCAGCCCATACCGATGCAAACTTAAGAAGAACCTTATAGCACGATCATGCAAGCCATGGGAAATGAACCTCTCGATTATGATGCAATAGGTTTTGGGCGTTAATGGCAGATTGGACTTTTTGAGAGAGGCGAAGAGGAAAGATATGTAATCGAAGTTGCTGGAGCGGAGGGCAACGGAGAGGGTGAGGTCGAAGGAGGAAGGGGGAGGCGATAGAGGGAGGATGAGAATGGAGGAGAAGAAAAGGAGGGAATGGGATGAGGAATTATAGAGGAGTTTTAGGGTTTGGGTGATTAATGATGGGTTTTGAGCTAGAGTTTGGAGATGCGGTTTTAAGATTTTGGCAATTATGGCTTTGGAGGATGATCGGGTTGGGGAGTAAGTTAGGATTTTGGATGTTAAGATGGAAGGGAGATTTTCGATAATGGTGGAGGATGCGGAGGAGAAGAGGCGATTGGTGGAGGGTTCGAGTTTAGGCTGTTTAGCAGGGCAGGTAAGTCGTTGGAGCATACTCTGCGTGTGGGTAGAAGAAGAGGATAGAGCGGAGCTAATTGCTAATTGGAGTTTTATGGCTCTAGTAGTGCACTTTCAACGAAAACTGCATCACACTCAACATTCAATAATGGAGCCCATCGTATTTGATAAATAATTGCTAATAGAAAATAAATAACTAAAATTAGTAGAAGAACTTAGGATTTTGATCTCGCAGACAGGAACTAGTAGCAATTACTTGAAATCGGCTGAATAAAATAAGCGATTTATCGGACATTTTAAATATTGTTGTGTGGTCAGTGCATGCTACACGATAGTTCGACATCTGATTTTCAAATACACATGCACATATATATACACACATATGTGTGTGTTGCAATACGTGTGCTATGGATTGTAAAATCTAAACCACGAATTCGTTTGACATTTGAAATGTTGGATAACACGCTTTCTCTAACATTTCTCCTTAGTCATCATTCCTCTTCCTCTTTTCCAAATTCGTTTTACCAAATATAACACCACCCTCCCCCTCTCCTCCACATACACAAAAAAAAAAACTTTGTTTAACTCTAATTTAGTCAAAAATATTTTTTCCCCTAAAATGAGGAGACTATTGAGTAGTATTTGCGGTGGTAGTAATAAGAGCCACATCAAACGTTGGAGGCTGGTAGCTACGGTGAAAGAGGACACGATGATGGTAAAAGTGATGATGGTACTAGCTCGAGCTCCAGCACAAACATCGTAAAATATGTGATGGCACTACTCGTCTCGAAGAAGGGCGGGGTAGTATTTGAAGGCACTTCCTACAAAGATCGAACCCAGGGGCCGGATGAGTTAGGAAATTTTTGCATTCTTATACACAAATAGCAACACGTTAATGGACAAGCGCAAGATCATCCATAATTTGAATGAAATTATATTAGTTTGCATACTAATTAAGTTGAACTAGCAAACATTGTAAATTGAACATTTAATTGCCAAAAGAAATAACAATTGTATGGTGTTTATGAATTAAAAAATAATAATCTTTATTAAACAGGCTGGGTGGATCGTCTACATGGTCCCTTTGCTTCTATATTAAACAAAATAGCAGTTGTTGATGCTAATACGTGATTGAGCAGACATAGGTTTTGGTGATTTTTCAAGTGCGTATTTTAATACATATTGCACTTTATTTTATACGTTTTTATCTCATACAGTAACTCAAATTTCTATTCTAAGGACTAAAATATTTTAAATCCAAACGCACGGTTGTGCGAAGCACTGCCAGCTATTTGGTAAAAAACCCATGTAACGACCTATCTTTTTGGATGGTTTAAATCGACGATAAACCACATACGTCAAACTCAATCCATTCAAAAGGACGGATTGTTGTGGGGTAAATAAGAAAAAGCGGAGAAAGAAAACAAATATAGAATCTCACAGCGGAATGATAAAATATAATAATCAAATAAACAGTTCATTAAGTTGTTTACAAATAACATTGATTAACCTTTATAATAAGATCAGAGCTATATAAAAACAAAAATAAATAATAAATAAATGCAGCGGAACAACATGATGCTGTGGAATAAATATAGTAAATAATAATAGTACAAAATCTTCGTCTTTGTCCTCCAAAAAGCAATCTTCGATAAACTGAAAAGCTCAGGCTGGTCCGAGCGAATTGAAAAGGCAACACATGAGTCAAAACTAAAAGATCTTATGTATGTTAAATCAACAGTAAATAAATATGAGTGTAGCGGCGTCGGAGATGTTTACAGGGTTTGACATCTCCAATCCAGTGTCAACATGAGTGCAATAACTTCAGAGATGTTCGGGATTTACATCTCCTAAGGATTCGTTAAACTATCTACATACATAGTACAATACGCTATTATAATAGTGTCTACAGTAAAGTAAAGTATTAAAATAGCGTTAAGGCGTTACCTATATCCCCTTAACACATTTTATATATTCTCACAGTCTATACAGTACCGTAAGCTCCTCCGTGAGGTTTACTCAAAGGGCATTCCATAGGTATGGTATAAATCAAAGTCGTAGAAGGCACGATAGGGCATGCGAACATGACACTCGAGGCAATGTCAGGGTAGATATACCGATTGTGGATCCGGACCGGTGGTAACGCATAGCAGCTACTACCGCCCACCTGGAACACACTCCCATAATCAAAATCAAGGGTTGACCACCAAATCATCACAAAGTCATAATATGGTATCGAAGAAATGTGTTCGATCGGAGGAATGGCCTCACTTGGTCCGGTGTGGCTCCTGTTTTAGTCGCATCTAAGCTGACTCACGGGAATTAGGGTCACGTAAATACCTCATACGGAATCGTTCGCCAAACCATCCTACTTCATTTTTGGAATCCCACCACATACACAGTTGTTAAAGTGGTTTTCGGTATTGGCAGAGAGTATGACAATATCCGATCCCGGACTCTTTAACGACCACACGCTTATTTCACACCAGATGGTTCTTTTATATTTCAAAAAGTCAATTCACAATTTGGTATCAAAATATCATATTCTTAGAACTATATCATTTTCGAAATCACATTTACTTCCGAAATTATATCACATTTGAAATCATATTACTTTCGAATTCATATTTTTAAAAATAGAATAAATCCTCATTTAAAATCATCATATTTTCATTTCACCAGCAAATATCATTTCACATCCCTAAGTTATGACATCATTAAACCTTATTCGCTTTAAAATCGAGGCTTTAATTATAAACACCACTTTACACCATCTGAAATTTAGATAGCTATGGTAGTTTAATTAGTTTAACATAGTTAAATAAATATAAATTAGGTTAAGTAGAGTCAAAATAGATTAAATGAATTTAAATTAAATTAAGATGGACTGAAATACTTTAAATCGAATTGAATGGTTTAAATGGTTTAAAATAGATTAAATAGATTTATTATGGATTGATTAGATTTAAAATAGATTAAATGAATGTAAAATAGATTAAATAGAATTAAGATAGATTAAATAGTTTAAAAATAGATTTAAATAGTTTAAAATAAATTAAAGTAGTTTAATAAAGTTTAGATGATTAAAATAGATTAAATAGAACTAAAATAGATTAAGAGAGATTAAATACGTTAATTACTTTGAAATATGTTGATTTAGATTAAAATAAATTAAATAGTTTGAATTGATTAAGTTGGTTTAAAATAGATTAACTTATTTTAATAGTTGATAATGATAATCTTAAAAATTATAATTTAAAAAGAACATTTACAGTTTATATTAAGATAAGAATTTTGAAATTAACATCATATTTAACCATTTCTTCCATTCAACAAATCTGGACCATATCCAGATTTCAAATCGAAGCCCAATTTCAAAGCTTAAAATATCGAATTTAACCTTAAAATTTCAATTTAAATCCTTTAAATGATTACTTAAAACAATTCAATTTACATCAGTCAAATTCTATTTCGAAATATCGCTTAACTGGATTAAAGGTTTAAAGATTTAAAATCATTTAATTTAACTAATCCGGTGTCCGTATATAATTCTCTACCCTATGGTCAAGTGCTACGAATATTTATCATTTCAATCCGCAGTTAATTTATATTTACGGATATATATCATTTCAACCCGCAATCCCGAATTAACATTCAAATCCATAAAATCGCTCGGGTCTATCATTTCAATCCATAACGATTTTTCCCTAATTTATAGATCGTCTGGGTATGTATCATTTCAACCCATAGGGAACTTGCAGCGTTATAACAATATAAAATATAACATATAGTCATCCAATATCAACAGTCAAAAATCCATCACAATCATCATTCAAATCAACCAATGCACATCAATAGATAACTGATTATCATTTACAGGTACTAATTTGACGATTTAATTCAATATTAAATTAAACGATGATTAAATGCAATAAAAGTCAAATTTAACTAAAATGATAATTTAAATATACCAAACATCAACCAATTAATTTCTAATTATATCATAAATTTAATTTAACTAACATTAGATAATTTAGTAACCGTGAGTGGGTTAAAACACTCACCTTTGATTTCAAATCGATTTTAAATCCAAAATAGGATCCAAATTTGAACGATCTCAGAATTCGCCCAAACTAGTTTCATAATATCCGGAATTTCAATACGACCCCAATGGACCGAACCGCACGTGAATCCAATATCGTATGAAAAGGATATGCACGTTAGAACGATTGAATTTGAGATTTAAATAAAATAAACAAACAAAAAAAGGAACCACCTCTCGTAAACTAACACGTCACCACACATAGAGTCCTCATCTCTACGTGTTCGAACCCATGAATCATGACCAGAGCCGTGCGTTGACCACCCAAATACACCACCCTCCGACCATCTTAGCCAACGCCGCCACCTCTATTCGACTCGCCTCCGCTCCCATTCCCTGAAGGCCACCATGTTCGGTCCCCCACCCCCTTCAATGCCGTCGTTGCCTCAAAGATTAGGGTTTACGAACCCTAATTTACCAATTCCCGTCGCCGTAGGTCAATTCAACTCAGGCGACCACCACCATTTTCTTCCCCTCCACGATATCAATCAAACCCATATTTCAATTGCATGGATTGATGCCCCGATAAAAAAACCCTAATTCAACTTTGACCTCGTTTTGTCATTGACCCGTCACTATTTCGAAAAACGAATACATGTCATAGCTTCGTATGGACGAGAGCTTCGAATTGATATATAATATGATATAATTTGAGGAATTCGAATTTTTCGATTTGGTTTTGAAATTGATTTGGAAATTAAATTGAGGGTTTGTAAATTTGATTTTGTTTTTGTCACTGCGAAGAAGAAGACAGACAGAAGGAAATGTACGTACGGTGAAAACTGAAAGACTGCTAGGGTTTAAGAAACAAAGCTATTTATGAACACGGCTCGATAAGAAATAATAGCACCCGAATTGATTTGAATTGACAATAACGACCCGAAAAGCCTGTACTGCCTTCAAAACGAAAGTAGGATATCCCATCTATCAAAATAGATGTTTTCGATATATTTAAACTCAATAGAACAGATTTCAAGTCCTAATTCCACCGTTTGAAGAAGTTAGCTTAAAAATCATCTTATTTCAATTTGATTTCAATTAAATTGATTCTACGCGTTTCGAGCCCATACGATCAAACGACAAGTCCGATCGCTACAAAACTTGAAATCCTATATAATTCACCGTTATGGATCCGATGAAACTAGTTTCTTCAAAATCTGAGACAGTGGCCAAAATGGCTATTTCCACGCTAATTAAGTAAATTATTATTAAATTAATTAAATCGCTTTCTCAATTTAAATATTATAATTAGAAAATTTTATCATTTTTAATTACTTAGACATTTACAATACTTTAAAACAAATTGACATATCAGATATAATGTTAAATATTACACTAATTACAGTGTTCAATTTCAACTGTAATTAAATCCCATTTAATTATAATTTAACTACAATAAATTGATTTACTTTGATTTAATTTTTTTATCTGACCTATCATTACTCTATGGACATAATTAACAATGATTTATACTTATTACATTAATATTCTCAATTTTCATCTTAATTTCCATTAACTAATATTTAATTGCAATTATTGCAATTTATTTCCAATTTGATTTAATAGACTAAATAGATAGGTAACATGTAATGATTGTCACCATTAACTTTTAATCACGTTTATAAGTTTATTATTTACAGACAATGTTATAACAACTCACAACACTAATTTTTCCCAATTAACATTAATTACATATTATTTATTAATTAATATAACATTTAAATTATCAGTTACTCCTTTAATCTAATTATCAATTAATACATAGTATTACAATTAATTTACAATCTATAACCAATTAAATTTTTTTAATCATTTCAGAATGGAAATTGCATTTAAAGCAGTTATCAATTACCTTCAATTTATACTATTACATTTTGTTCTAATTATATTTTTATTATTAAATAGATTTTTAGGCTCAGTCAAAATTGATTATCATTTACAGGTACTAATTTGACGATTTAATTCAGTGTTAAATTAAACGATGATTAAATGCAATAAAAGTCAAATTTAACTAAAATGACAATTTAGATATACCAAACATCAACCAATTAATTTCTAATTATATCATAAATTTAATTTAACTAACATTAGATAATTTAGTAACTATGAGTGGGTTAAAACGCTCATCTTTGATTTCAAATCGATTTTAAATCCAAAATAGGATCCAAATTTGAACGGTCTCAGAATTCATCCAAACTAGTTTCATAATATCCGGAATTTCAATACAACCCCAATGGATCGAACTGCACGTGAATCCGATCTCGTATGAAAAGGATATACACATTAGAACTATTTAATTTGAGATTTAAATAAAATAAACAAACAAAAAAGGAGTCACCTCTCAGAAAATAACACGTCACCACACACAGAGTCCTCGTCTCTACGTGTTCGAACCCACGAATCATGACCAGAACCGTGCGTTGACCACCCAAATACACCACCCTCCGACTATCTTAGCCAACGCCGCCACCTTCATTCGACTCGCCTCCGCCTCACGCTCCCATGCCCTGAAGGCCGCCATGTCCGGTCCCCCCCTTCGATGTCGCCGTTGCCTCAAAAATTAGGGTTTTCGAACCCTAATCTACAAATTCACACCGTCGTAGGTCGATTCAACTCAGGCGACCACCACCATTTTCTTTCTCTCCACGATATCAATCAAACCCTATTTCAATTTCGTGGATTGATGCCCCGATAAAAAAATCCTAATTCAACTTTGACCTCAATTTGTCGTTGACCGAGTCACTATTTCGAAAAACGAATGCATGTCGTAGATTCGTATGGACGAGAGCTTCGAACTGATATATAATATGATATAGTTTGAGGATTCTGAATTTTTCGATTTGGTTTTGAAATTGATTTGGAAATTAAATTGAGGGTTTGTAAATTTGATTTTGTTTTTGTCACTGTGAAGAAGAAGATAGACAGAAGGAAATGTACGTATAGTGGAAACTGAAAGACTGCTAGGGTTTAAGAAACAAAGCTATTTATGAACAAGGCCTGATAAGAAAGAATAGCACCCGAATTGATTTGAATTGACAATAACAACCCGAAAAGCCTGTTCTGCGTTCAAAACGAAAGTAGGATATCACATATATCAAAATAGATGTTTTTGATATATTTAAACTCAATGGAATAGGTTTCAAGTCTTAGTTCCACTGTATGAAGAAGTTAGATTAAAAATCAGCTTATTTCAATTAGATTTCAATTAAATTGATTCTACGCGTTTCGAGCCCATACGATCAAACGGCAAGTCCGATCGCTATGAAACTTGAAATCGTATAATAATTCACCGTTACGGAACTGATGAAATAGGTTTCTTCAAAATCTAAGACAGCGGCCAAAATGGCTATTTCCACGTTAATTAAGTAAATTATTATTAAATTAATTAAATCGCTTTCTCAATTCAAATAATATAATTAGCAAATTTTATCATTTTTAATTACTTAGACATTTACAATACTTTAAAACAAATTGACATTTCAAATATAATGTTAAATATTACACTAATTACAGTGTTCAATTTCAACTGTAATTAAATCCCATTTAATTATAACTTAAGTGCAATAAATTGATTTACTTTGATTTAAAAAAATTTATCCAACATATCATTACTCTATAGACATAATTAACATTGATTTATACTTTATTACATTTATATTCTCAAATTTCATCTTAATTTCCATTAACGTAATATTTAATTACATTTATTACAATTTATTTCCAATTTGATTTAATAGACTAAATTTAAATAGATAGGTAACATGTAATGATTGTCACCATTAACTTTTAATCACATTTATAAGTTTATTATTTACATACAATGTTATAACAACTCACAACACCAATTTTTCCCAAGTACCATTAATTGCATATTATTTATTAATTAATATAACATTTAAATTATTAATTACTCCTTTAATCCAATTATCAATTAATACATAGTATTATAATTAATTTACAATCTATAACCAATTAATTTTTTTAAATCATTTCAAAATGGAAATTGAATTTAAAGCAGCTATCAATTACCTTCAATTTATACTATTACATTTTGTTCTAGTTATATTTTTA
The DNA here is from genome assembly GCA_030765085.1 of Allium cepa. Taxonomy (NCBI): domain Eukaryota; kingdom Viridiplantae; phylum Streptophyta; class Magnoliopsida; order Asparagales; family Amaryllidaceae; genus Allium; species Allium cepa. The sequence goes on from CM060932.1 coordinate 932,397,458, forward strand.
TTATTAAATCACAAATTTTTATTTCTTCTAACATTAAATCGCAAAACCTTATTAAATTAACTATTTTTCATTATCGAAAATTACAGATCGTTACACACTTTTCAATTTTCCTTTTGGATGGTTAGGCCTTGTGTAACACCCCCCACTTTAAACTCGAAGATGAACGTCGATTGTGTTGTAGTAATCATCGAAATTATTTTTCAACGACGAAAGTGAGTTTAGTCTATTTATTAAATACGATAAAGTAAACAGAGCAGCTAAATATTTCTTCATTACTTCAAATTTGCTTTAGCACTCTTTATATATGCTTCTATCACAACTAAACCTAAAAACATGCCTATGCATGGGTCAAATATAATAGAAAATAACATAGTAAAGGGTCGATTGGCGCGGCCCGCACTCTTTAATACAGCGGAAATAAAAATCTTTATTGGTCTTGCCCCGTCTTCGATCTTCATGCTATGGCTTTTATTTCAAGCCCATCATTCTCAAAAGATCAGTTTATTCAAATTAGTACCCGTGAGTTTATGGAAAAAAACAATAATAAAAACATGGGTCAGATATAAATTTTGGTGTAAATAATACTAAGCACAAAACAATCATAGACTGAGACCAACCATATTGCATAGATTAGATTTTCCACTCACTATTCCAAGAGTGGAATATTTAAAATATTGACGCAATTAGTTCATATCTACGTAAGCATCTTACGCTTCCCTAAGTAGTCTCCATTTGCTTTTGCACCCCCGGCGCAGTCCCCACTCAATACTCAATTTAGTTCATTCTTTTATTTCATTACAATACTTTACCATTGCGCACCCTGCACAGTCCCTACTTATTTTCCACATTAGATTGTTATTTAATATATTATAATAACGCGCCTAACGCATACTTTTCCTTTAATCATTTAATACTGCGCTCCGTTCATGTCTTACTTATTCTTTTTTAGCAACTTATAATTGTGTCCCGCACAGATCTTACTTATTTTCTTTAATTGTTGGTTACCGCGTGCCACACAGGTCTTATTGGTTCTTCTTCAACTGTTTAATACTGCGCCCTGCGCGGGTCTTCTTATTTCTTTTTAACTATTTAATACCGCGCCATACACAGTTCTTATTCATTAATCTTTTAACAAGTTAAAGTGCGTCCCACACAGTTGAATACCTTTCTTCACTGTAAAGACCCCAATTTTGGTTAACATTATTTAGGAAATTTAATAAGTTAAATAAAATAATGAAATGGTTAAGGGATTGAGATTTGTATATCTAAGGGGTAGTCGTGCCTAAGGAAACAAATGAACTAAAGGGGAAACTAAAATGAAATAGATAAGGGGCAAAGTAGGAATAATTCATACCTTTATACCCTAAACCCTTACTCACTTTCATTTTCATGTTCAAAACAAAAATAAAATACTAGAGGCCAGCCACCATTAGACAAAGCTAGAAGAAGATAAGCTAAAGATCAGGAGGAAGACTAATCAAATCTATTCTCAAATCTCAACTCCTTAACAACAAATCAAAAGGTGAATAATAGGTTACATTTCATATTTTTTATATTTTGATTTCTTGATCAGATCTGAATATTTTTGCAAAGTATATTGCCATGTTTTTTTATTGTTAAAATGGATATATATGCTTGTTGATGATTTATGCTATTTTGTATGAATTTTATGATATATTTTAATGTGACAACCCTGTTAAATGACATCCAAATGCCTTGCAATTTTTATATAAGGTCATAAAGAATATTGTGGAGATGGGTTCCAAATTTTATAATTTTCTGAATTAATGTGGATTTGTTATTAATGTTCTAGAGAGAAAAACGGTTAATTGGATCTAAAATTTATTATGGCTAATTTATATTGTTTTTAGGTCAGAAATTAATATATGTTAGAAAACATATTAAAAGAGACTTATGGAAATTTTTGTAGAATTTTCTAAGTGTTTTAATAAGTATATATAATTATTTAAGGTATGAGACTTAAATGTTTGATATATATTTATGATGTGAGAAGAGGCATTTTGTAAATATTTCAAATAATTTACTTCTGAAAATTCTGCAGTACTTTTGGAAAAGAATTTGAAAAAGAAATTAGCATCCAATCGTATATTGACAAATAAAGCAGGTTAGTTGAAAAAAATTACTTTAAAAAGTTAAAATTCAGTTCTACCATACTTTTGCTGTTTCGGCACTTTTGGCACCAACCTTTCAACTAGGTACTTCCGCTTCCATCTCTATCGAAACCAATGCGCATGGCATTAAAGACTTGGTATGTAGTTAATTGGACATAAGCGAAAAGTATAGAGTCGAAACAAGGGGTTTTGCAGGGGTTGAAACCTTACTTTGCTTTTAAAAGGAAATGCACATGCTTTGCTTTCAAAAAGAATGCTTTCGACTTAGATAGCTTTCGACTTGGTTAAATGGTTTTAAAGAATGGTTCCGAAAGAGGTTGCACCTTTGTTTTATAAAGAAGCTTTCGAAGAGGTCGAAACCCCAAGCTACCGCATCCTACCTTTCAAAGTGATGCCTTCGAAAGGGTTTCTTTCGTTTAATTTCTAAGACGCTTCTCCAATGCTTTTGAAGGGATTGGTTTCGACACCGTCCACTTCTTTTACTTAGGAATTGCTTTCGAAATAGTGCTTTCGACTTAGTTATTTTCAGACCTTTGTTCTAATAAAAGTTAAACCTAAAAGTTTTGAAAGGAATAGTTTTAAATGCTTTCGAAAGGTTGTTCTACATGTTTTACTTGAACTCAAATGCTTTCGAAATGTTTAATTTATGTAAAGAATTTAATGCTTTCGAAAGGTTTAAGATAAAGGTTGCGAAGGGGTGGTTCCCCAGTTTTTTCAAAAGGTTTTAAATGGAAGATTTCCAATGCTTTTGAAAGGCAAGTTTAAAGTGTTTTGAAAGGAGGATGTCTGTGGTTTTATAAAGCTTTTGGAAGAGATGATTTCAATGTCTTCAAAAGGTTTAATGTAATGGTTTCGAAAGGTATGTTTTGGTCTTTTGGCCTAAGATTATAAAGCAAAGTAGTTTACTTATATCGAAAAGGGCACTTTTAATGGTTTCAAAAGGGATATTTTCAAAGGTTTCGAATGTTTTCATCAATAATGTTTTGTGTAAAGTATATATAATATGGAAAAGTGATTTAAGTAAAGCATAGAGTATATTTTCCTTATTTAAGTATGATATAAATGGTTAAATCAATTTGAAAGAAATGTTTTCAAGGAAATTTTTAAGGGTAGATGACCCTAAGTTAAATGACTTAATTATTAGAATACCAGGTGGGACTGGTATAGGATCGCGCCCTACACTTTAGCTGGTAACCCTAGCTAATATATGTCCAAAATTCCAGTGTATAGGGCTTTTCCACAAGTAAGACTAAAATGATGTTACACACAGAAAGGAATCTATAGAGCAGAGATAGATTATTGGTGAGCCCACTAAACTATAAGGATCAGCTGATCCTGGGAGAGGTAACTTAAGGATAGACCATTCAGAAGAGTTTCTAACAGAAGTTAGAATATTTGTTTAATTTGTATTGTAGGCCCGAGTCAGTCAAAGGTTAGTAGTTAGCCAAACAAAACTATAGTGTTCGGACAGATAGTCCATTTATTACCTAATTTATATGCTTACATGTTATTGATATTATTGTTTTAACCAGTTTGGTTGCAGGATTTAATTTGCAAAGATATGTTTTTAAAAGAGTATTAATGAGGGGGAACCCATTCCGCTAAGCAGCATGGTCTCACTTAATATTAGATAATCGAGATGTATAATATTATTCATACCAGGATTTATGTCTGACTCAAAGTTTATGTTTTTCCCCTTAAACTCTCGGGTGCTAAAAATTGATTTGAGTAGGTTGAGAGTTGACGTGTACAGGTTTTAGTAGGTGGACAAATAAAGCTTTCGGATATGAGCAAGAGGCTGATGCTAGCTATATTTAGGAGTTGTTTTGTTTTATTTCTACCGTGTTGTATTAAGTCTGATATGACTATTTAGTATTCTGGTCATCCAAGGGGGAATCCTCATATGTCGCTCTAGCGTATTTATGTAATAATTATATTTGATCTGAACCTGGAAAACGATTGGGATTATGTTATTGGATATGAAACATGTTTTGTGAAATGTAATCAGAAAAGTTGTTTTTGAATCTATGATTTTATTTCATATTCATGTGCTTTTGATATTATGGATGTCATTAGCATTACCGTATTTTGTCGTCGAAAGTTAATACTATAGATGACTGCAGCATCTGTAGTGCTTAGTTTTGGACCTTACGATAGGGGATGTTACGTTCACCTTCCTCAAATGTGCATTCGTGAATATCTCTCCTCGCATTCCTAAAGTGTGCACCCACTTTAAACATTGTTTAACTCTCATGGAACTTCCCTTCAGTCCCTGAAAGTTGATTGCATAACCTCACCTTCTCAAGGTATGCATTCGAGTAAGTGTCCCCACCCAACGTCAGTAGCCCTTCCAACCTTATTTCTAGTGCAGAATCTCTTTCGCATATTGACCTGATCTCTCCTCGAATCCCACCTACTCATCCTCTATTAAGTTTCATTTACTACATTTTCTTGGTGTAGTACTGCCCTACCCAATGTTGAGTGTTTCCCACTTTTCTTATTAAGTGTTCCATTTTCAATTTTGGCGTAGCATGACTCCTTCGTGATTAGCGCAGTTCTTACTTATAATGTAGGCCCGTCGCCCAACCAACATTTCAGACAAATTTGACATCCCCGACAACGTCTTAACATGTGTCATTGTCTTATTCGTCTTTATTTTACTTTCTGTTATTTGCAATGTACTTTTTCTTTCTTTTGAGCAAATAATTTGGATCTAGTTTCTCATTTACCCAACCCTATTAATATATTTTCTCCATAATATTTTTTTTTCATGTGTCTCTTTAGAACCGCCCTACCTAAGTGCAGTTCTTAGCCTATTGTGGTTGATTTTCCCTATAAAAAACTTCTAACAAATTCACAGAAAATATGTGAACATTTGTTCTAACATACTAAATCTTTTTCTGAACTTTTAAGGGTATTTTTCTTGTTTATCTTTTAGTTGCACACCTTCAGTAAAACATAACAAATCATATAAGCTTAAGAAATTCATCAAACTAAAAATCCATCTCTAAAATCATGATTAAAACATCATATAATACTTTCATGGTATTTCAAAATTATTAAAGCAGGGGAACACATCTAAATATCTTATGCTTATCTATTCATCCATAAAACATTCATTAAACTTTTTTTTATATCTGTTAATAGAAATCTGTATGATCCCATTATATTTAAAATCACATAAGTCTAAGCAAGATGTGACATCCCAGAATTTTGACCCTATTATTATAATAAGTTTTTGATCAAATTTAATTAAAATACAAGATGTTTAATTTTAAATAAATTAGAATTTGGATATTATTAGTTGTATATGGGTCATAAAGAAATATAACTTCAAATATAAAATAGATTCGTTCAACAATATTCAGAAATAAATCTGTGTTATTCAATTAAATTAAAATTTATGTATTAATGACATTTAATATCAGATATATGAATGCATTTAATAATAAGAACAAGTTCAATAACACAATCACATTTATAAATATAAATACATTAATGTACATATAAGTTGCAAATCAAATATTTGGAAAGATTTAACTTTGAATAAAAATTAGATTTAAGTAGTGTTTCTAAACAACAATGTTTATAATTAAAGTAAAATAAGCTTATAAATATTTAATATAAGTATAACATAAAAATATAATTATAAACATAAGTCAACATGAACATAAGTATAACATAATAATATGTAAACATCAGCAATAAAGACAAATTAACCTGCAAACATTATTTATATGTTAATATAGATATGAAGACCAAATGAATTATGCAGGATCAGTAAGTATCATTGCAAAAGAAGCATAGTTTGTCAGCAAAGTATTATAGTAAACACATATGAATACATTTAGTACAAGCACAAACAAAAGCCTGCAAGTATCTTTGTACTTAATTTATGTGTCAGCCAACACTAATTAGGGTATGCTAATTCAAAGACATAAACATTAATTAGCACACATTTTTGTCTGAAATAAAATATCTCCTAGTCGAAATAATCATATTATTTTCAGGTCTTAGTACATATAAAGATAGAGCAAATAGTATATTATGTTAAAGCTTATTCAAGAAGTTACCATTGTTCAAGTTATATAAATGTATTCATCATCTCTTATTCCATTTAATTCAGTCAGTAACTCATGAAAACAAAACTGAGAAGAAGCAAAAGAAAATAAACAAAACTTTATATTTGCAAGTTCAAACAGAATTCAGAAAGCAAAAGAAGAGTTTACTGGAATTCAAAGTTTGCAAACTGCAGTCTTCTAACTAGCCTCTGTTTCAAGTTTCTACAGTTTTTTTTTTGGTGAGTAAACTTATTTCTAACCTAACTTTATTTATGTAGTTTATGAAGATTTGTTTTGTGGATGATTTAAGTTCTGTAATGTTTGTTAAATACTGTAAGACCTGCATATCATGTTCTTTCAGGTTCCAATTTTTTACTGAGGCAAACAAAACAGTGAATATATCAAACTTTTTATATAAATCCTTGTCTCTAAGTAGTAACTTAACTAAATAAATTTGTTTAAGTTTAGAATTAAGGTTTGGATTATATTTTTAGAAGCTGTGAATTATAAGAACTGTAAACTCAAAGTTACAGTAAAAAAAAAAAATGGAACAATGGCCAAAATTTGAATGACATAAATTGTACATTCAAATCTATATATAGAAACAATATGCAAAGCTATGATTTTTAAAACAAAAATCATAATTTTTAATCCACTATTCACAGAGCAGTTAGTCAGTGAAGCAAAATTGCAATTATGTGATTATCAGTTGATTCATTCTATAATTGTTGATGAAATTTTACATGGAGCTTGAGTATTGATGTATGAATAACAGAAAAATGTTAAAAAAATTTATGAATGCAAGACTTTTATGGATTGATTGAAAGTAGGGTTTTGGGTTCTGTAAATGTTGGGTTCGGTTGATTGATTCTCGCGCCGTCATGGCTTCATCGAGTGACGAGTGGTTTTGGGGAAAGATAGGAGGTGATGTCGGCAAGCCATGGCCGAAGTCTTGACATTTCTGGTGGTCGCAATCACAATCGCGAGGTGATTTTATCAACTGTGTTTGAGTTACAGTTCGACTTTTTAGTCGAATTTTGTTTTCGTGACTTTGGGGTTGAACTGGGCCGTGTTATCGAGTGAGGGGGTGGCGTGTGACTTGTTGGTGGCGTCGCGAGGTGGTAGCGCGGTGGTGGACAGCCATGCACGTGCACGACGGCGGAGATACTCGCGACAGGGTCGACTCGAGGAAATCTCGAGTTTGAACGTTCTTTGCTTCGGGATTTTTTTTGCTGGGTCGAGTTGTAATACGCGCGTGTGTATTAATATGCTTCAGCAGTTTAAAACTTTTAAGTTTTAAAATAAAAAAAATAAAAAAAGAAGAAACAGTTGAATTAAGAAACAGGGGAGAAGAAGAGAGGCAGGGGAAGGATCGCGTGAAATTGCTGGGTTATCTCGAGTTCTACCCGAGGTAAGCACGTGGGTGTCTTCGGGTTTTAAGATTGTAGAAATTGTGCTAACTGTAATATGATAGTAGAAGTAATTAAGTTAAGTATAAACTATGTTATTAAGTGTTAAAGAATTTGTTTTTAAAACTCTGATGATCTTCAAAGCTTTACTGAAACAAAGTTGCATAATTAATTTAAAATAGAAGTTAATTACGAATGTAATAAAATTTATAATTGTAATTTCATAAACTTAATTCAAATTAATAATTAAAGATTTAATAATAATCTTGTGTAAACCATTTGTAATCAAGAATTTTATCCATCATTTGAAGTAGGATAATTAACAAATCATATATAACTGATTAAATAAATAATTAATGATTGAACGATTAAGTAATTAATAATTAATGATTGATTAAACAATTAGTAATAATTAATTGTGTCACTGTGTTTTATAAATCAATAATTAAGATTATCGATTAATAATTAATTAATTAAGTGAATAATTAATAGGTAATTAATGAATTGAAACAAGTTAATTTATTAGTAATTGATTAAGCAAAGAATAAAATATAATTCATTCTTAAATATGCAGTTAAGTTTAAACAAATCAAACTTGTTGATATGAATCGATGATTATATTGATTGCCTCTGATGTTTATTTATACCCTGTGATGTTCTGTGGTATTCTGCATATATCTGTGATAATTGTGTATAATTTATCTGTGTTAAATTGTTAGATGATTTATCTGATGTTATTTATCTGTATTAAATTGCTATGTGAATTCAATTGTTAAATTTAAACTGTTAAGTTAATTAGACAACTTGGACTTTAAAATGGCGTTTGGATTTCGATGAGACCGGGATCGGGTATCAATTGATATTCCGAAAACCACATCGATCCAAATTAAACGTTAGGTCGTGTAATCTCAAGTGAAGATCGAGATGGTGTTTTCAGAATGCAAGGGTTATCGTCGTTAACTCTGAGGGTGATTCCAAAACGGGTGTAACGAGATAATGCCTTCGGTTTCGTTCGAACCCGGAACGAATTTGTATGGATTGAATGCTTTCAGCACATCGTCAGGCGGACGATGAGCATTCTAAGAAATATGTTCTATAAAGGTAATCGCAGCCTCAAGCCTCATCAACCGGGAATGGCTAAAACAGGGGATGTGCAGCAAGGTTAGGTGGGTCATGCCCAAGCAGGACGAGGTATACCCCTGTCTAGACATCCCTTTTTATTCGGCTGTGTGGGCGGTTGGATGTACACCAACTGCGGGGTTATCTTGTTCGGGACTGTTCAGTAAGGAATGGTTCCGGCCTTGTGTTGCAGGGGAGTTAGGGTGGCTCCTCGGTACTGTGATCTAGACCACGTACTGTGACGGGCGGTACCCCAGTAGCCCTGCCATTGTATGGGATCCAATTTCCAATAAGCGCCGTACGTTTTGATTGTGCCCAACTATGTTGAAATGTGAGATGTAAGCATTTCAGCTATTTCTGTATTTTACCTGAAAACCCTAGACACAATTATAATATCACTGGATTTCCTATGAAATATTTTGGTTAGCGTAAGGGAAAAACTTACCCGTATTTATTTGTGGGAAGTCTTACGTGATACCTTTCTTTTAAATGATTTTAAAAGTTAAACAACTTTAACCTGTTTACTCATACCAGACCCATGTCTGACCCGGAGTTTATTTTTGTTTTTTCATAAACTTTCGGGTACCCAAATTTTTACGGGTAGCCAAGGGATTCAGGTTAGCTTTGACGACTTCTGGAGGAGAAATGGAGCAGGAGGCTTCAACGTTTGTAGACTTATATACCTATATAGTTCCGCTGTGTTAGTTAGTTTATGATATTTGAGATGTATGTTCTGACAGATATGTATATGATAGTCATGTTGTATGATATTGTTTAACTCTGATGTATATATAACTATGTAATATTTATGTTGATATATTATATTTTATTCCATTCCGCTGTGAGATTCTGATGTTGTTATTCTTTCTTTCTTTCTTTTCTTTTCTATTTCTACCCCTTTCTTTCTTATTGATGACACGTCTTTCTGGGCGTAGAAAGCCGGGTCGTCACAGCTGGTATCAGAGCGCTAGGTTGAGTAAATACCTAGGCTCTTGAGTGATTTCTTTCTTGAGAGAGCGTATTTGTAATTTGATATATATATATATATATATATTTATTTATTTATTTCTACCTATTTATTTGGGTTACCTGTTCGGGTATTCCAATATAAGTTATAAGGTAGATAGGGTAGTGGTGTGTGAAACACGACTACCGATGGTTGGAGTTTTGAATATTTGTAGTTGGAATGTATCTGTCGAGACTGTAGACCTATTACCGTCTCGAGTGAGCTTTGGATTATGTGAGGATTTCATTGTTGGAATGTGATTTCGGATGAGCTTGAGTTTGGATTTATCGGATGGACATGACCAAATTATGATATCTTGATATCTCAAGGTGTTGTAGCTGTGTGATGAGACACAGTGAGTTTGGATGTCTCCGAAGATGTTTCTTTGGAACAAGTTAAGGAAGTATGTCCGTTTCGGAATCGTGACCAAGTTTAGCAGGGTATTTTTGTTTGATTGAGGCCCGAGTTTCGCGAAGAGCTTTGAATAGAAGTCTTTGGACATTGAGGATTAGCCCTATAGCAAGAAGTGTTCTGTGTGCTGTTGAGAAGGTTTGTTGATTAGCAGTTTTCTTGAAGTGATTTCAGAAGTAGCAGAGTGGATTTATTTCTTCGATGGATTGACCTGAACAGTATATGGTTGTTCTGGATTGTGAAGGGAGAGCAAACTTATTTGGGTAGAATTGCCAGAGTGTTGTGCGACAATTATGGAATTCATTTGTGTAATCTTTTGCAAGGAGTTGAGACTTCTCAAGAGAAAGTTGAGGAAATCGAAGTGGTTCAAGATTTTCCTGATGTTTTTGAAGAAGTTAAGTGTCTATCGCCACACCGAGAGATTGAGTTTCGTATTGATTTGATTCCAGGAGCTGTGCCGGTGATTCAGTCCAGTAGGAGAATGCCTCCTAGAGAGAGAGAAGAGTTGGTTAAGCAGACGCAAGATCTTTTGGAGAAAGGTTTGATTAGACCCAGTTTTTCTTGTTGGGGCTTTGCTGCTGTGTTTGTCACCAAATCAGATGGTTCGCTAAGGTTCTGTGTTGAATAAGTTTGTGCTGGTATTCATTGATGATATCTTGGTTTACTCCAAATCGGAAGAAGAGCACAGGCATCATTTAAGAATTGTATTGGAGACTCTAAGGAAGCATGTGTTGAAGGCAAAATTTTCAAAGTGTCATTTCTGGAAATCAGAAGTTAAATTTTTGGGGCACATTATTTTGGGTGAAGATATCTCTGTAGACCCGGCGAAGGGAGAATCTATTCTAGAACCGAAGCAACCGAAGCAAATTCATAATTTTCTGGGTTTAGCTGGCTACTACAGAAAATTTATTAAGGATTATTCCAAGATTTCTTCGCATCTGACGAAGCTAACAAGGAAAGGAACCAAATTCAAATGGACACCTTAGTGTGAAGAAGCTTTTCAGGAATTGAAGACAAGGCTAACCAGTGCACCAGTACTTGCTATTCCGGATGGAAAGAGCAAATTTGAAGTATATACGGATGCATGTTTAATTGGATTGGGTGCAGTTCTGATGCATAATGGCAGAGTGATTGCGTATGCTGGTCGACAATTGAAGTCTCATGAGAAGAACTATGCTACGCATGATTTAGAACTGTTAGATATTGTTTTTGCTTTGAAGATCTGGAGATATTATCTTTTGGGAGAAAAGTTTGAGTTATTCACGGATCACAAACCGTTGAAGTATATTTTCTCTCAAAAAGATCTTAATTTGAGACAGCAGAGATGGGTCGAATTTTTGGCATCTTATGATCTGGATATTTTGTATACTCCAGGGTAAGAAAATGGAGGATAAATCTTTTGTGGATATAATTCATGGAACTAAGGACGGGCGATATTCGGATTTCAAGGTAGACGATCAGGGTACTTTAAGGATAATAGTCGTTTGTGTGTGCCTAATATGGATGGACTGAGGCAAGAAGTTTTAGCTGAGAGTCATCGTTCCAAATTGAATATTCACCCGGGAATTTCGAAGATGTATAAAGATATGAGGAGAGTTTTTCTGGTGGCCGAATATGAAGAAGGATGTAGCTACTTTTGTAAATAGTTGTGCCATTTGCCAGCAAGTGAAGGGAAATCAACAAAAGTCTGCTGGACTATTGCAACCTTTGGAAATTCCAGATTGGAAATGGGAAATGATCTCAATGGATTTTATTGACGATTTGCCTAGGACCAGGGAAGGAAATGAAGGAATATGGGTTATTGTTGATCGTTTAACGAAGAATGCCCATTTTATTCCGGTTAAGGCAACTCGCACTGCAGTTTCATTGGCGAAAATTTTCTTGAAGGAGATAGTCAGATTGCATGGTGTTCCTATTAGCATAGTAAGTGACCGTGATCCTATTTTCACTAGTAAATTTTGGGAAGCTTTGCAATCAGCAATGGGAACAAGTTTGAGATTAAGTACAGCCTATCATCCTCATACGGACGGATAACGGAGAGACCTAATCGAATTCTGGAAGATATACTTCGAGCTTGTGTATTGGATTTTGGTGGATCATGGGAAGACCATCTTCATTTAGGGGAATTTTCTTACAATAATAACCACCAAGCGAGTATTAAGATGGCTCCTTATGAAGCTCTGTATGGAAGACCGTATAGATCCCCATCTTGTTGGATTGAATCGAATGATCGACTTGTACTTGGACCCGATCTTATTCGTGAAGCTTCTGCGAAGGTTGAGCTTATCAAGAAAAGAATAAAAGCTGCTCAAGATCGTCAGAAGAAATATGCAGATAAGAGACGAAGACCATTGAACTTTGAGATTGGAGATTTAGTTTTTATTAAAGTTTCCCCAATCAAAGGTGCTATAAGATTCGGTAAGACGGGAAAACTTGCTCCGAGGTATATTGGTCCATTCTGAGTGCTAGAAAGAATTGGAACTGTAGCCTATAGGATTGAATTGCCAAAACGGATGTCTGGGATTCACAATGTATTTCATGTGTCTCATTTAAGGAAATTGGTTCATGACTCATCATTAGTGGTAAAACCAGTTGTTCGGGAAGATTTAGAAGTAGAACCCAACCTGACTGTAGTTAGAAATCCTGTTTAGATTGTAGATCAAGACGAGAAACAACTTTGGAACAAAGTGGTGAAACTCGTCAAGGTACAATGGAGTGAGGATCCCAGAGATTGTACCTGGGAAACTCTAGATAGTTTTAGGAAATCTTATCCAGATTCATGTCCGAATAGCTAGTAATGTTGTTAGAATTGACTGTTTGATTGTTTTTTTTGTATGGATGAAGTGTATGTTTAGATTGTTAATATTAAGTTTTTGAAATTAACTGTTGTTTAAATTTCGGGGACAAAATTCTTTTAAGGGGGGAGGAATGTGACATCCCGGAATTTTGACCCTATTATTATAATAAGTTTTTGATCAAATTTAATTAAAATACAAGATGTTTAATTTTAAATAAATTAGAATTTGGATATTATTAGTTGTATATGGGTCATAAAGGAATATAACTTCAAATATAAAATAGATTCGTTCAACAATATTCAGAAATAAATCTGTGTTATTCAATTAAATTAAAATTTATGTATTAATGACATTTAATATCAGATATATGAATGCAGTTAATAATAAGAACAAGTTCAATAACACAATCACATTTATAAATATAAATACATTAATGTACATATAAGTTACAAATCAAATATTTGGAAAGATTTAACTTTGAATAAAAATTAGATTTAAGTAGTGTTTCTAAACAACAATGTTTATAATTAAAGTAAAATAAGCTTATAAATATTTAATATAAGTATAACATAAAAATATAATTATAAACATAAGTCAACATGAACATAAGTATAACATAATAATATGTAAACATCAGCAATAAAGACAAATTAACCTGCAAACATTATTTATATGTTAATATAGATATGAAGACCAAATGAATTATGCAGGATCAGTAAGTATCATTGCAAAAGAAGCATAGTTTGTCAGCAAAGTATTATAGTAAACACATATGAATACATTTAGTACAAGCACAAACACAAGCCTGCAAGTATCTTTGTACTTAATTTATGTGTCATCCAACACTAATTAGGGTATGCTAATTCAAAGACATAAACATTAATTAGCACACATTTTTGTCTGAAAAAAAATATCTCCTAGTCGAAATAATCATATTATTTTCATGTCTTAGTACATATAAAGATAGAGCAAATAGTATATTATGTTAAAGCTTATTCAAGAAGTTACCATTGTTCAAGTTATATATATGTATTCATCATCTCTTATTCCATTTAATTCAGTCAGTAACTCATGAAAACAAAACTGATAAGAAGCAAAATAAAATAAACAAAACTTTATATTTGCAAGTTCAAACAGAATTCAGAAAGCAAAAGAAGAGTTTACTGGAATTCAAAGTTTGCAAACTGCAGTCTTCTAACTAGCCTCTGTTTCAAGTTTCTACAGTTTTTTTTTGGTGAGTAAACTTATTTCTAACCTAACTTTATTTATGTAGTTTATGAAGATTTGTTTTGTGGATGATTTAAGTTCTGTAATGTTTGTTAAATACTGTAAGACCTGCATATCATGTTCTTTCAGGTTCCAATTTTTTACTGAGGCAAACAAAACAGTGAATATATCAAACTTTTTATATAAATCCTTGTCTCTAAGTAGTAACTTAACTAAATAAATTTGTTTAAGTTTAGAATTAAGGTTTGGATTATATTTTTAGAAGCTGTGAATTATAAGAACTGTAAACTCAAAGTTACAGTAAAAAAAAATGGAACAATGGCCAAAATTTGAATGACATAAATTGTACATTCAAATCTATATATAGAAACAATATGCAAAGCTATGATTTTTAAAACAAAAATCATAATTTTTAATCCATTATTCACAGAGCAGTTAGTCAGTGAAGCAAAATTGCAATTATGTGATTATCAGTTGATTCATTCTATAATTGTTGATGAAATTTTACATGGAGCTTGAGTATTGATGTGTGAATAACAGAAAAATGTTAAAAAAATTTATGAATGCAAGACTTTTATGGATTGATTGAAAGTAGGGTTTTGGGTTCTGTAAATGTTGGGTTCGGTTGATTGATTCTCGCACCGTCATGGCTTCATCGAGTGACGAGTGGTTTTGGGGAAAGATAGGAGGTGATGTCGGCAAGCCATGGCCGAAGTCTTGACATTTCTGGTGGTCGCAATCACAATCGCGAGGTGATTTTATCAACTGTGTTTGAGTTACAGTTCGACTTTTTAGTCGAATTTTGTTTTCGTGACTTTGGGGTTGAACTGGGCCGTGTTATCGAGTGAGGGGGTGGCGTGCGACTTGTTGGTGGCGTCGCGAGGTGGTAGCGCGGTGGTGGACCGCCATGCACGTGCACGGCGGTGGAGATACTCGCGACAGGGTCGACTCGAGGAAATCTCGAGTTTGAACGTTCTTTGATTCGGGATTTTTTTTGGCTGGGTCGAGTTGTAATACGCGCGTGTGTATTAATATGCTTCAGCAGTTTAAAACTTTTAAGTTTTAAAATAAAAAAAATAAAAAAAGAAGAAACAGGTGAATTAAGAAACAGGGGAGAAGAAGAGAGGCAGGGGAAGGATCGCGTGAAATTGCTGGGTTATCTCGAGTTCTACCCGAGGTAAGCACGTGGGTGTCTTCGGATTTTAAGATTGCAGAAATTGTGCTAACTATAATATGATAGTAGAAGTAATTAAGTTAAGTATAAACTATGTTATTAAGTGTTAAACAATTTGTTTTTAAAACTCTGATGATCTTCAAAGCTTTACTGAAACAAAGTTGCATAATTAATTTAAAATAGAAGTTAATTACGAATGTAATAAAATTTATAATTGTAATTTCATAAACTTAATTCAAATTAATAATTAAAGATTATAATAATAATCTTGTGTAAACCATTTGTAATCAAGAATTTTATCCATCATTTGAAGTAGGATAATTAACAAATCATATATAACTGATTAAATAAATAATTAATGATTGAACGATTAAGTAATTAATAATTAATGATTAATTAAACAATTAGTAATAATTAATTGTGTCACTGTGTTTTATAAATCAATAATTAAGATCATCGATTAATAATTAATTAATTAAGTGAATAATTAATAGGTAATTAATGAATTGAAATAAGTTAATTTATTAGTAATTGATTAAGCAAAGAATAAAATATAATTCATTCTTAAATATGCAATTAAGTTTAAACAAATCAAACTTGTTGATATGAATCGATGATTATATTGATTGCCTTTGCTGTTTATTTATACCCTGTGATGTTTTGTGGTATTCTGCATATATATGTGATAATTGTGTATGATTTATCTGTGTTAAATTGTTAGATGATTTATCTGATGTTATTTATCTGTATTAAATTGCTATGTGAATTCAATTGTTAAATTTAAACTGTTAAGTTAATTAGACAACTTGGACTTTAAAATGGCGTTTGGATTTCGATGAGACCGGGATCGGGTATCAATTGATATTCCGAAAACCACATCGATCCAAATTAAACGTTAGGTCGTGTGATCTCAAGTGAAGATCGAGATGGTGTTTTCAAAATGCAAGGGTTATCGTCGTTAACTCTGAGGGTGATTCCAAAAAGAGTGTAACGAGATAATGCCTTCGGTTTCGTTCGAACCCGGAACGAACTTGTATGGATTGAATGCTTTCAGCACATCGTCAGGCGGACGATGAGCATTCTAAGAAATATGTTCTATAAAGGTAATCGCAGCCTCAAGCCTCATCAACCGGGAATGGCTAAAACAGGGGATGTGCAGCAAGGTTAGGTGGGTCATGCCCAAGCATGACGAGGTATACCCCTGTCTAGATGTCCATTTTTATTCGGCTGCGTGGACGGTTGGATGTACACCAACTGCGGGGTTATCTTGTTCGGGACTGTTCAGTAAGGAATGGTTCCGGCCTTGTGTTGCAGGGGAGTTTGGGTGGCTCCTCGGTACTGTGATCTAGACCACGTACTGTGACGGGCGGTACCCCAGTAGCCCTGCCATTGTATGGGATCCAATTTCCAATAAGCGCCGTACATTTTGATTGTGCCCAACTATGTTGAAATGTGAGATGTAAGCATTTCAGCTATTTCTGTATTTTACCTGAAAACCCTAGACACTATTATAATATCACTGGATTTCCTATGAAATGTTTTGGTTAGCGTAAGGTAAAAACTTACCCGTGTTTATTTGTGGGAAGTCTTACGTGATACCTTTCTTTTAAATGATTTTAAAAGTTAAACAACTTTAACCTGTTTACTCATACCAGACCCATGTCTGACCCGGAGTTTATTTTTGTTTTTTCATAAACTTTCGGGTACCCAAATTTTTACGGGTAGCCAAGGGATTCAGGTTAGCTTTGACGACTTCTGGAGGAGCAATGGAGCAGGAGGCTTCAGCGTTTGTAGACTTATATACCTATATAGTTCCGCTGTGTTAGTTAGTTTATGATATTTGAGATGTATGTTCTGACAGATATGTATATGATAGTCATGTTGTATGATATTGTTTAACTCTGATGTATATATAACTATGTAATATTTATGTTGATATATTATATTTTATTCCATTCCGCTGTGAGATTCTGATGTTGTTATTCTTTCTTTTTTTCTTTTCTTTTCTATTTCTACCCCTTTTCTTTCTTATTGATGACACGTCTTTCTGGGCGTAGAAAGCCGGATCGTCACACAAGGCCTATATTATGAATCGGTATAGAAAGGTTAGGTATTACTCACCTAGATCCTTATGATGTTCAGCTTTAGTCTTCTTAGTTCCCTTTAGTTTGCGTTTTCTTTATCCTCTTTCTATTCGCCACCATTAAAGTTTTTCCTTAGCCTTGGTAGGATGAAATGAATGAACAAAATATAATAATGTTTATTATCCCATAATAATTTGTACTTAGGCCCTTACATCGCTTTTTCATTTATTGATTTCCACTTGCTTCTCTAATTTAGCCCCCTGGGCCTTCTAATTAATTTATTTGATTAATTTAAATTTAGGATCGTTACTATCTTTCCCACTTAAAGAAATTTCGCCCCCGAAATTAAATTAAGGCTCAGTGGAGATTTATCCTCTATTACAGATTATCGTAAGCTTACCCATGAATTCCCGATTCATGCATATAAAACGTATCTACTAATACGGTGGACAACCATAATATCGATATATATGGTCTACAATAATACAACTCGATACATAGTTCATGCGCTAATCTAAAATGAATAACTCTGGATAGGTCCTCTTAACCTTATCCTCTGTTTCTCATATGCGGTACTCTCGGTCTATGCTCCACTGGACACACGCTAAGGGTAGACATTTAACCGACTTTACCGATTTAACTAAACCGACTTAACCGGTAAATTCAGTTAACTGACATTAGTAGTTAGTTGATCCACCATAACCAACCATTTTCGGATAGGTTAATGGTTAACAAAATCTGGTCAGTCGGTTAACCGATCAAAAAATCAAGTTTTTTTAGTAACAATCCATTTAGCCCATTTTAAAGAACCCATCCTCGAATAAATATAGAAGCTAGCGTGCCTTTATTTTCTTTCGAATAGTCGAATATCTCCAATTCTCAAATCTGGATAAAATTAGAAGAAAAAATAAGAGAAGTAGAAACCTAAATCTGCTCATACATCTCATCTGTTAATCGGCGACGTCAACTATAATGTTCTCCGCGTTAGGCTCAACGCTTCACACCAGTGATGACCATCATAAGAGCTGTTGTAGAAATCAACGACGTCTAGAAGGAAGAGAGCATGTGAGTATACTTTTCTAGGATCAATTCTTAATTTCTAAATTAGTATAATTACTATTTACTCTGTTGATCTACTGCACATACTTAAAGTTATAGTCTAACTGAATTATATTGTATGTATATGTAATTAAGTGGTAAATTGGTATAAATTAGTGATTTAACAGGTGAAGATACTTTCATTTACTATGTATACTAGATTTTCAACTTTCTATTTGAAATTTAGCAAATTTTCTTTCTATTTTCTTAGAAAATCCAGTCACAGACAAACACGGGCGCGTACGCACATGCATACAGGTGCGCGCACGTGCACACACACACACACACATATTCAATCTGCTTTGATTTAGTGAATTTGGTTTAATTTGATTAGTGTATTTGTAAATGAGTTGTAAATTATTGTATTTGCAATAAAGGTTTTACTAAAATTTCATATGCTGATTATTAAATTTGATTCATTGTTAATCATTATATTATCAGTACACTAAAATATTGATATATGAACAACAATAAGAAAAATCATTTTCATCTGTTAATATATTGTAAAATAATGATTTATGTGTTAAATGTACTTTAAAATACTAAATAGACCATATATACTGATGTTTCCTAACATTAGCGTTTACTAATATATATTATATTTGAAGTTTGAAGTAAATATGACTAAGCTTATACTGATTTAGTTCATCATATACAAACTTTTAAGTTGATCATTAATTTAATATATATAGTCATATATTCATCATGTTTTAGCTACGAGTAAATATACTTAAGCCTTTACTGGTTCAGTTCATCATTTGCTTCAGTAACATATATTAAAAGTTTCTTGCTTATTGAGTTTCAATCATCAATTCTATATTGAATCCTTTTCAAAATTTAAGCATTTATTGAGTTTCATATTATCACACTTTTATGATTATTATCGGTGCTTTACATCGGTTTCATCATCAATTTAGAGCTTAGAGTTTTCTTGCTTGTTGAGCTATCGAGTTGCCAAGTTATTGGCTTTGTTACTGAGTTTCATTATCATTTTTGTGGGTTGATCTTTGGTAATGTATGTATTGTATTACACATAAGGTTATTGATATTTGGTTAGTCGTTCCAAAAAAAATTCTTGCAGCAACCTGCCATTTTTTCTCACATGTTCGCATGCTTTTGAGGTTTGACCCAAACAGAAGACTGTTTCTTTTATATCCGGTTTCACATGGAGACGTTTTACTCTTACTTGGATTGTTGGAGATATGTCCTTTGTATGTAATAGTACTAGTATTAGATGACTAACAAGTGAAAGCTAAAACAAATTTGTATCTCAATACACTCTAAAGCTGCAAGCTTTATAGCTAGTATATACATAAATGGATGAGATCAAGAGAGTGGTTGGTGGACTTGGTAAGGGTTTGAACCACAGTTTTGATTTAGTCAAGGGTGTGGTCAGAAAGATGGATTGATGAGGGAAAAGGATTAGTAAAGTGTTTACAAACTTGTGGTTTAGTTGGCATTATGGTGGAAGATGGCCTCAGGAAGATGTTGTAGAGGAGATGTTTCCAAACTTAAGGTTTAGTTCCATTATGCTGATTTGCTTTCTTATATTGAAGTTATTGTTTTCGTTATTAGAATTAAGAATATCAGCATTACAGAAAAAACTGATTGGTCATGGGTGCAAAGGAGATATTCATTTTTGCTAGGATGATGAGAGAGCTGATCACTTTACTTCTTAATCTAATTATGTTTCTTATGTTTTTTATTTTATTTAATAATGAATGGAATTGTCTGAGTTGATTACTGCGATTTTATTATTTTTATATTTTTGTATTGTTAATTTGACTTCTACTCAGAAAACTTATGTTAGTTTGAAACCATTATATGTATTGAGAGTATTTTCTATGTACAAAAAAAACTATGTACTATGTAATATGCCAAATTAAGTTGCTTGCTTGCTTTGGGAAGCAATGTAATATATGAATAAGCTATGCTACTATGATGCCGGAGGCTGAGTAATTGTGAATGATTTCTTACCTTCTGCCTTATGTGATTATTCCAGTTGTACTAGCATCAGTTTCGGTTAATTTTTAACCATTAGTTGCAGTTAAGTATTTGGTTAACTGCAATTAACTAATTGTTGGTTAACGGGTGGGGATTAATCAGTTAACCGACTGATATAGGTGGTAAACTAAGGTTAAATTTTAGCAGTTCGGTCAGTATAAATGCATAGTTTTATTTTTAGTTCGGTTAACTGAACCGTATAATTTGGTCGGTCAAATCGGTTAATTAACCAATCGGTTCGGTTAACCGACCGTATTTACCCATAACACACACTAGCTTCACTACCTTGTCCCGAAGCCGCTTTACATCCTGATCCATTATTCAAACCGGATTGTGCACAGATGTCATATATGGCTTTATGACTAGGTCTTCTACTACATCCTAATTAATTGCTACATCTGTATCTCTAATGCATTTCCACAAACATGATATGTGACACATTATGAATCCATACAAAAACATTAGGTAGAACCACCTTATACATCGCCATTTCAATCTTGTTTATAATCGAAAATGGTCCTACATATCCGTGTGTTAACTTTCCAGCTTTTCCGAAGTTCATCACACTCGTCATCGAAGAAACCTTCATTAACACTTGATCATTTACTGTGAACTTCAGTTCTTTTCTCCATATATCGGCATCACTCTTCTACCTAAACCGCGATACCCTCATTCTAGCTCAGATCAGTTCTACCTTCTCAGTAGCATCCTTCACCACATCTGATCCAATCAGAATCCTATCATCTGTCTCCAACCAACATGCACGCGACGTACATGGTTTTTTATACAACGGCTCAAATTGAGTCATCCTAATACTGCTCTGATAGGTATTATAGTATAAGAACTCTAACGGATGGTAGTAATCCTCCCAAGATCCACCGAAGTATAAAATGCATGCTCTCACCAAGTCTTCCAAGACCTTATTGATCCTCTTGATATGCCCATCTATTTGTGGATGGCATGCAGTACTCATGTGCAGTTCCGTGCCCAATACCTTCTACAGGCTTTGCCAAAATGTGCTAATGAACAACGAATCTCATCACTAATAATAATACTAGACACCCCATACAGTCTCATGAATACCTTCACATATATTTCTGCTAACTTCGGCGTAGTCCTCTTAATCTTCACTGGAATGAAATAGGCACACTTAATCTCTCAACTATGACTCATATGCCTTCATTTCCTGCCCTAGTCCTTGGCAACGCATGTACAAAGTCCATAGATACTAAATATCATTTCCATACTCAAACCTCTAAATGCTGTAGGAACGCACTTGGCTTCTGATGTTCTTCTGCCTTAACCTGTTGGCATGTAAGACGTCTTCTCACATATTCTCCCACATCTTTCTTCGTTCCTTCTCAGAAGAAAATCCTCTTCATATCTTGGTGCATTTTCGTACTTTTAGGGTATATGGCAAACTTTGAACGATGACATTAGTCCAATACATCCTTCCGCAGTTCATCTGTACTTAGAATATATAGCCTATTATCCTTCCATAGTCTGCATTCTTTATTAGCACTGAATCCCTTCAGCTCTCTGCTCCAACTCCTGAGTCCAAATTCCTTACTATGTCTGCGTAGAACTAGTCACCCTTCTGTAGATCAGCTATCCTTTCTGCCAGCATAGGCCTGATTTCTAAGCATGATAGTATTCTAGGTGCACTGCTCGAACCTACACTAGAATGAAACTGCACATCACGCACAGAAAATGTTTCTAAAATGGCCCACTCCTTTATCATTGCCAAAACATAACTTTGTTGTTTCTGTCTTAAGGCATCAGTTACTTTGTTGCCTTTTCCTAGGTATACTCTATTCCAAAATCATATGATGCTAGAAACTCTAACCACCGCTACTTATCATATTCATCTCCTTCTGAGAGAACAAATATCTCAAAGACTTGTGGTCAATATACAACTCAAACCTATCTTCTAGGACATAATATCTCCAAATCTTCAATACGAAGGCAACTACTGCCAACTTGAAATTATGCATTGGATGCCGAATTTCATGGGGCCACATTTGCCTAAATGCATAAGCAATTACTCTACCCTTCTACATCAATACCGCGCCTAACCCCAAACATGATGCATTTGTGTATACAGTCGTACCATTATTTTCTTCGGGTATTACAAACACAGGTGCATTTGTCAATCTATACTTTGGTTCTTGGAATGTCTTCTCACACTTCTATGCCTAAAACAAATTACTCACACTTCCCGGTCTGCTCTGTCATTAGCAAAAGTATACAAGTGACGTATTTGATAAATTTTCAGTAATAGCCAGCCAATCCTAAGGAACTTCGATCACAGTCTTAGGTCTCTTCCATCCATTTACTACCTTCTCCTTCGAAGGATCCACCAATAACCCATCTTCTGAATCACATGGCGTAGGAACTTCACTTTCCTCCTCTAAAAAAGACATTTAAAAATTTTCACCCTCAACTTATGCTGTCTCAATATCTCCAGCACAAGCTTTAGGTGAACTGCATGTTCCTCCTCATCCTTAGAGTACACAAAGATGTCATATATGAACACCAAGACATAACTATCAGGCTTATCTTGGAAGATCATGTTCATCAAGTCTACAAAGAATGCAGGCTCATTGGTCAGCCTAAATGGCATAACCAACCACTCATGTAAACCATACCTTATTCTAAACGCAGTTAGAGGAATGCTTTTCTATGCAATTCTTGGCTGATGGAATCTCGTAGCCAAGTCCAAATGCAAAAACACCTTAGCTTCATTTAACTAATCAAACATATCATCAATTCTCAGCAAAGAATACATATCTTTCACTGTCCTCCCATTTAGCTTCGGATAGTCTATACATAGTCTTAATGACCCATCGAACTTCCTCATAAATACCATGGCCGCTCCCATGGAGAACTAGATGGCCTTGTGAAGCTCTTTACTTCTAACTCTGCCAATTGCTTCCTCAACTCCTTTATCCCCTTTAGAGGCATTCTCCTTAGGGATCGACTAAACAGTTCAGTCCCTCGTAACAAGTCGATTGGAAACTTCATTGCCCTCAAGGGTGGTAACCCCGAAACAGGTTCAAACACATTTTGGAACTCCTTAACTAGACGTATTGCTCTAAAATCTTCTTCTTCTAAATTCAAAGCAAGTAAAACGTCTCTATGCTCCACCCTACATTCCATCAAGACCACATACGCTCTATCCTACGGACTGGATGACTCAGAGTAATTATTCTTTCGGTATAGTGCACTTTTGCACTATACTTCTCCAACCAGTCCATTCCTAGAATAAGTCCGAAGCCTATAAAGTCAAACACATAGGGATCATAAGAAAACTTACATCCACTTAACTCGATATCTAAGTTAGTGAATCCCAATCCAAAAGTGGCATACCCTCCTATCGAATTTGCTACACGTATGTAAGTGACTAAGTAGGTAACCTCTAACGCAAGTCTATCAACTAACTCTTTAACTATAAATGAATGTAGAGCTCTAGTATCAAGAAATACTCTAACTAAAATACCAGAAATCAAACCCATACCTTACAAGACTTTTCCCTTGTCTTTATCCTTGGTAGGTGGTCCTTCCCTTGGTCCCTTCAAAGCATAAACATGTGCTTTAAGCTTTGGGCGGTCCTTTTTCAAAGTCCTGCTTTGTCTCGCTTGAAACACTTCATCTTTCTATATTCCATAGGCATAAGGCACCTCAAAGCATAATTCCCAGTTAAAGCATACAACTTCTGTGTTAGAAACTGCATTCCCATTCCCTTTCTGCACCCTTTTCTTGCTTTTGATATATGGGGTAAACTTCTTCTTCTACTCTGCTTTGGGTCTTGCCTTTACCCTTCACTGCTCTTAGTATATTTCATCATATCTTCTAGCCATGTCAACAATGAACTCAAAAGGAGATGCTAGATGAGCCATCACATTATGATCAAGACCTTGCTTCAAACCCCTAGTAAACTTCTCATTCTTCGTCATCGTAGTACTGACGATCTCTCTGCCATAGTTATTCAACAAGTTAAACTTCTAAATGTACCCCTCCATAGTAAAGTCACCCTGTTTTAGATCAATAAACTTCCTCAACAGCACACTTTGTTGAGACTTTGACATAAACTGCACTTCAACCTCTCTTTAAACTGCTCTCAAGTGGTGTCCTCCTCTAGGGTCTCAGCAACCACTATCTCCCACCAGTCCAGTGCTTCTTCCTACAATTGTCTTGAGCCAACCTTCTCTTCCGCGCATCATTCAATTCTAAGTCTCTAAATATGCTCACAACTTCTTAACCAATTCAGCAATTTAACTACAGGCTCCTTCCCTATAATGCCTTCCCTTTTAGGTTTCTATAATCTTTATTCATCTTTGGGAATCCCGCCTCACCACCACGGGTCTTGGTTGAACTGCGTTCGGTGCAGCTTCCCTAATCATCTGAGCAGTGAATTACCTAAATAAGATATTCACATCCTTGCCTGCCTCATTTGACGACTGTGCATCTTGCTCCCCTACTGCCCTCAGAACTCTTTCCTCATTCCCTTCATTAGTTTACGTACTTTCTGCCTCTCTTCTTACACCGGCTCCTCCTACCAGAATTCGCCTATTCCTCATATCCATCTTGCTTCTTCTGTGAAGCAAGTCTTAATTAGGAATGAAAAGATAGAGAGTGCAACAACAATAGAAGGATGGATATATCTTCCTATATATCTATATAGCAACATACAAGTACGTTACATATATATGGTAGCATATCCCCTTCCCAGGTGTACATCTTATCCTAAGTACCATTCCTATTTTTCTAACTCTGTATTACATAAGTGTTGCTCACCTGGCTCTGATACCAAACTGTGGCATCCCTAACTTTAAACTTGAAGATGAACGCCAGGATGCTGCAGTCATCATCGAAATTATCTTCCAAGCGACGAAAATGAGTTTAGTTTATTAATTAAACATAGATAAAGTAAAAAGAGAAGCTAAATATATTTTTCATTACATCAAAGTTTCATTCGCATTCTTTACATATACTTCTTTCATAATTAAACCCAAAGACGTGCCCATGTAGGGGCCAAATATAATAGAAAATAACATAGTAAAGAGTTGGGTCAACATATGATGATGTGGTCTGCACTCCTTAATACAGCGGAAACAAAAATCTTGGTTAGCTACCACGTCTCCTGCCTCATCTTCGATCTTCATAGTACTACTCTCTTTTAAATCTGTCTTATCTCATAAACTCAGCCTACTCAAAGGAGCACCTTTAGTTTATAGGAAAAACAATAATAAAAACACGGGTCGGACATAAAGTCTGATACGACTTACCCCAAAATAATCATATAGTCTGACCAACCATACTGCACATATTGGGCACTATTCAAACATCAAGAGTGAAACATTTAAAGTACTGACATAATAAGTTCTTATCTACGCCTACATCTTATGCTTCCCTCAGCGGTCCCCATTTGCTTCTAAACCTTCGGCACAGTCCCCACTGAATACTTAATTTAGTTCATTCTTTTATTTCGTTACAATACTTTACTATTGCACATCTTATATAGCCCCCACTTGGTTCCCACCTTAGATTTTTACTTAATTTATTACAATACTACGTCATGTGCATCTTCTTACTTTTCCTTCAATCATATAATATTGTGCTCCATGCAGGTCTTACTTATTCTTCTTTAGCAACTTATTATTGCACCCCACACATGTCTTACTTATTTTCTTTAATTGTTGATTACTGCGTCCTACGCAGGTTTTACCGATTCTTCTTTAAATGTTTAATACCGCGACCCATGTAGGTCTCCTTATTACTCTTTAATGATTTCATATTGCGCCCCGCACAATTCTTATTCAGTTTTCTTTTAGCAAGCAAATAATGTGCCCTGCGCAGTTGAATGTCTTTCTTTTCCTTCCCTAGGTGTGCATTCATGAATGTCTCTTATCACCTTCCCAAGGTGTGCACCCATTTTAAACATTGTTTAATTTACGGAACATCCCCATAGTCCCTGAAAGTTGAATGTCTATCCTCACATTCTCAAGGTGTTTATTCGAGTAAGCATCCTCATTTGGCATCGATAGCCATTCCAACCTTATTTCTAGCACAGAATCCCTTTCCCATACTGACTTGGTCTCTCCTTGGGTCTCATCTACTCATCCTTTATTAGGTTTCATTTACTACTTTTTCTTAGCATAGTGCTACCTTGCCCTAACGTGGAGTGCTTCCTACTTTTCTTATTAAGTGTTCCCTACCCAAATTTGATGCATCATGACCCCTTCTTGTTGTGCATGCTTCTTACTTATAATGTAGGGCCGCCATCTAACTACTGTTTAAGACAAACTCTAACATCCTCGATAATGTCTTTATATGTGTTATTTTCTTATTCATCTCTATTTTACTTTCTGTTATTTACAGCGTCCTTTTTTTTCTTTTCAGCAAATAATTTGGATCTAGTTTCCCATTTACCTAACATCTATTAATATATTTTCCCCATAATAATTTTTTTTCATGTGTCTCAGCAGAACCAACCTACTTAGAGCAGTTCTTATCCCATCGTGGTCTATTTTCCTTACAAAAAAAATACTAATAAATTCCCAGAAAATTTGTAAATGCTTATTCTTACATACTAAATCTTTTTTTGGACTTTTAAGGATATTTTTGTTATTTATTTTCTAATTGCGCACCTTCAATAAATCGTATAAGCTTACAAAATTCATCAAACTAAATACTCATCTCTAAAATCACGATTAGAACATCATATAAAATTTTCATAGTATTTCAAAAGTATTAAAGTAGAGGAACACATCTAAACATCCCATGATTATTTATTCTTCCCCAAAACATTAATTAAACTTTTTTATACTTGTTAATAGAAATCCGTATGAACCCATCATAATTTAAAGTGCATAAATCTAAACCAAACTCATATTATGAATCGGTATAAAGAGGTTAGGTATTACTCATCTAGATCTTTAAGATGGCTAGGTTTAGTCTTCTTAGTCTCATTTAGCTTGCATTTTCTTTATCGTTTTTCTATTTGCGTTCTTTAAGCCACCACCAATAAAGTTCTTCCTTATCCTTTTATTTTATTTTAGGTAGGATGAAATAAATGAATAGAAATCAGTAATGTTTATTGTCCCACAACAATTTGGGTTTAGGCCCTTATACTTCTTTTCCATTGGGTCACCATGACCTTCTGATTAATTTATTTGATTAATCTAAATTTAGGGTCGTTATACTTAACCCTTCAGATTTTAGTGCTCATCGGTATCTACGTATGATAATAAGTTCTAAATACATAGCATTGTATACTATCACATCTAGATACACCCACATGTTTATCAGGGTGTACCCATTTGAGAGTCAGCTTAACCATAACTGAAAACTAGTGGTTGCATAGTTCTATCTTCATTCACCTATCTTATTTGATTGAGGCACACCTATTATGGTGTATTTATATCAATCTTTAGACTTTTAGTATGTCATTAGTTAGCGAGGGTTATTATTTAGTGCATTCTATGATAGGGTGTAAACGGGTCAGACCGAACTGGACGAACATGTGTTTGTATACTGTTCTATAAGACATTCAAATGGACATGGATCGGACAAGGTACGAGTTAGACATTTCTCGTACGACCCAGACGATGGATAGACAATGTATGGAAAATAGAAATACATCAGACAATTTTAGGCGGACATTTTTTCATACTTATTTTGTCCTAAATCATGTCCTAAATGAGAATCGAATGGACATGGATTTGATGCTTCATAGGTTCAGACCGAGCTGGATTTTGGACACTCGCACAAAATTTACGCCCTTATTTTGGGAGGTACTACAGTATCACATTAAGAGTATACCTATAATTGTTATATTTGACGGTTGACATACATCTAGCATCATTTTATCCTTGAATTTTTGCGTGAACTCCTCTGAATCGACATAGAGTCACTGTAGAACATGCACGTAATGCTTATGTTGTTACTGCAACCAGCCATAGCTCCAAACTCTATATGTTGGCTCCCCTTTCTTAACTTACCCAGTCTTTCAACATGTTTGTTTCCTATCAACAATGCGATTTCCATTGGTTTCAACTCCACCACATGGGGGTTGTATGTGGGAACATGATGAGCATTGTTGGAGGGAGAATCTTGACCATGAAATGGTTCAAAATGATCCACATCCACTTACATCGCACGTCAAATATATTTTCGTGCATTACTATAGGAAATTGTAAAGCCTAACCGATAGGAATCTGTTTATTCATTATTCATGGTCTCAATTATTGTACATAATTTTTGAGTGGCATTGGAGCATGTGCATTAAGAAGTGAAGTAAATTAAGCAATTTCAAAATTTTGTCATTTGTTCATAATGCACTGGAATTGAATCATATTTAATGTTAGTAATGTTATTTGACTTTTGAACTTAAGATGTAGATTTAATTTGTAAATTAAGTTAGAATTAAAATTATGATGATTTTATTTGAAATTATGAATTTAATTTGAAACGAACTTAGATTTAATTTCATAATATTTTCTAACATCGAATGTCCAATGACTAATAGAGGGGGTATGTAGTTATCGATTATATTAGTGTTTAATAACAATATGAGTGTGTTTGTATTAATGAATGTGAAATAAATAAATATATAAGCCTGTATATATTTACACTACACCATATGGGTAAATTTGCAACGCTCAATGCGGAAAACTAGCAAAGGTCTAAAGTTGTTGTAGTTTTGCAACGGTTCATAGCCGTTGCAAATTTTTTGGAAACGGCTGTGGGTCATTTCAATCGCCTATTTTTTTGTTAAGTTCTATGGCCCTTTTGCATACATTACCCTCATATTACAATATACCCTCATATTATAATACGTCCATTCCCATAAATACGCTCCACTTACTTTTTCCAAAACAAAACCATACGCTAGTTGATCGATGCCCTTGTTCCGGTGCCATTACCCTACGCCCTAGTTTCGCCCATTCTCACACATTTCCCTAATCATTCAGGTGTAATCGTGTTATGCCCTAGCTTTGCCCATCTCTCTCGCACTCATAGTTCAATCCCAAGATTAATCAGGTATCGATTTGTTTTTGCATTTTATCGAACCTTGTTTGGTTGATTATCGATCTTAGGACAGTTTGAGCATCATTTTGATTTTTATTTACTAATGTTGGGTTGTTTGGCTTTGATTTATTAAATATGTATGATTAGGCATTTCTAATTATATTAGAAGTTTATCAATATCAATCCTGTAATAATAGTGCCCACACATTGTCGCAGAATCTGTACGTATGAAAATGCCCCTACCAAAAAGACACACACACACACATATATATGTAGAAGTTATAAAGTATGTATTTATATTTAAAAAATGGCGACCATAATAAGTGTTCCTGAAACCCTAGCAAATGAACTAGAGGATGATGATAGAGATGGATGGAAGGAGGTTAAGAGGAAGGAGAAAAAGAAGCAATCGTTTGTGGAAGCATTAAAGAAAAACCCTAGTCAACCAGTTCTATCAAACCTTAAATCGTGAGTCAAAGCATTGGGAAGTAAGATTGAAATGAAATGAAAAGTGGATTACTTTGAACCTCAATTAAACGGAAACGAAGTATATCAACTAATTGATGAGGAGGATTATGTTGAATCTAAAAATATATGGAAAAACTCGATCTATGTTTACATGGCAGGTAAAATGCCTTATTATGTTTATTTCAATGCTTGCATCAAAAAGGTTTGGAACCCTAACGGCACATGTGATATATTCCTACGAGATAATGGATTTTACTTAATAAAATTTGAACTAGAATATGACTAAGTAGGATTCTCAAAGGGGGGCCATGGTTTATGGATAATAAACTGATTTTCATGTGCAATTGGGAAGCAGATTTCAATTTGAACATGCAGTATTAACAACCTACCCAGTTTGGATAAAACTTAATAATCTAAACCTTGCATTGTGGAACATGAGATGTATGAGCAAACTAGCCAATTTAGTGGGCAAGCCCTTGGATATAGATGAAAATACTAGACATGTGAAGTGTATTGAATATGATCAGATGTTAGTGGAAATTAATGCTAGTTCTGACCTGCCAAAACAGTTAAAACTATTGACAAATAGGGAAATCTTTATGTGCAGGAAGTATAATGCAAATTTGTACCTCCTAGGTGCAGTGAGTGTAAGTGTTTTGGTCATACTACTCAGCATTGTAACAATTACATAGACAAGCCAAAGCATATTTTGGTGGAAAAGACAAAAAGCATCACCCCAAAAATAGCTACACTAGATCCTGGGCCTAGTGGTACAAAATATGACGCATCAACAAAAATAACATATAAGATGCTGCAGCTAATACTCCCCTCTACTGTATAAACAAACTATAACTAGTGAGATGGGATTCGGATTAGAGACAATAATTCCTCCAATTCAGTATCAGATAGCAAGGGGTCCCCTTCCTGAGGCAGATCATACACCAACTGCTAAACTACCTAGAGATCATTCCCCAATTGTTGAGCCTCCCGATGAGAAGGTTGAGGAGGTGCTACCCGCATCTCTAAAGGAAATTCACCGATATGCATTTGGAAACATCTGATGAAGAGGAAGAAAACATTAAAGACTGTATAGAAGTGAATGTTGATTTTGAAAAACATTTTGAACCAAAAGTACGAAGAAAAACCGATAAATCAGTTAAGATAGGTTCTGCTTCTTTGACTAGGAGAAAATCTAGTAAACATTAATTTCTATTATATGTTCGAATGTGAGAGGTCTTAATAATGACATACCCCAGTTATGTAACACCCCACACCCCTTAGTATACCCAAAGGGACACACTAGAAGGCATGGAGTGTTATTAGTATAACTAAAACTAGCAGAGACTAAGATTCGCAAGACAAAATATATATAAATAGTAGAAAAAATAGCAACAATAATGATTTATTAAAATCAAAACCTCAAAAGTACTTTATAAATCAAATAAGTATTCAAATACCAAATACATCATATTTCTCAAAATATCCATACTTGTCTTGCAAATTAAAAACCATAGTCTCAATAAAATCAAAGTACAAATCATCCCTCAAATAGTGCCAATACAACATAAGAACTAAAATTTGAAAATAAAGAAGAGAAATAAAAAGGAAGAATCTCAGCTGCTGCAACCTCCCTGAATCTACAAATCTACCTCACTCGCCCTTGATGGCCTATTGGGGGGAAAAGGGAAAAATGGAGGAGTGAGACAGACTAAAAGTCTGGTGAATGATAGTAATTACTGGAATCTTTAAGCAAATTAAAAGTAATAGACTTTACAAAGTTCTAGTGTATAAAAGGATAAAATGTAAATATGAAGAAGGAATAAGCTGGAAATAAATATGATTTAACTAAATTAACACAATTGTTTAACTTTGATTGTTTGCACATGTTTTTGATAGCTGCTAAGATTAGGCTGAATTCCTAATACTACTGTTTGATCGGCCTACTACTCCATAGTATCTACCGTGGATCGGACGCTAAAGCTCCCTATGCAGTAGACATTAGTGCCTACGAAAGGCACACACTAAGCGCTTGGAACTCATAAATATTACTGAGCACCCAAATGGAAGTCGTACGCATAATCGCCACCATGCTCATGTTACATGTTGTTCCACCTATTGGGTCTTCTTATTACCTCAAGCTCCAGCATAAGCGTGCCCCTCGTCTCACTTCAGGATTATGTGAAACACCTCGTCTCACTTCAGGGTTATGTGAGACACCTCGTTCACTTCAGGGTTATATGAAATACGTCATATCACTTTAGAGTTACGTGAGACACCTCATTTCACTTCAGTGTTACTGAAACACCGTGTCCATAGAAATAATAAGGGAAATGCTGTTGGTACCGGCCCATCATTCAAACAATATCTAGTTGCACCCCTTGCTCAAATCCCCATGATTTGACTTCTACTTATTGACCATTTACTACTGTTATTAACATAAGCATGCCCCTCGTCTCACTTCAGGATTATGTGAGACACCTCGTCTCACTTCAAGGTTATGTGAGACACCTCTTTTCACTTCAGGGTTATGTAAAACGTCGTTTCCATAGAAATAGGGGAATGTTATTTGGTACAGGTCCTACTTTAATTCTTTACTTATTAACTTAAATAAATTACTTAAATAAGCCTTTACTTTTATTCTTACTATATGTGCCTATTAATTTATCCTAAGTCTTAAAATAGGCCTCACTCTGTTCTATTTCTTATTATAATCATGCTTATTACTTAACCCAAGGTCTAAGTGTAAAAATAAGCTTCTTTCATCTTATACTCTTTTTAGTTATAATTCTAAGTTATAACAGGCAAATTATCTTTAATTAGTCCAATTATTACATCAATATCATAATTAGGCTCAGTTTCAGTATTAATTCCATTATTTTTACAGTCTTTACAATTTACATCTTATCTTCCCTTATTTCAATATTCTTATAATTTTAATCCATATTCATGTTTGATCTATTCTAATCCATATGTGAAGAAGAAAGAAAAAATAAAAGAAAACTGAATGTTGAAGCAAATCCAAAGCATAGGCAAAAGATGTAAATAACACATAAATAACAGCAAGTAAACTAAAATACTGTAAATAAACTGTAAAATAAATGGAAAATCTATAATTAACAAAAATAAACTAAAAGTAATTGTAAAAAATAGCTAAAATAAATAAACTAAAAATAATTCTAAAATCCGTAAGTAAACTACTAAAAGGGTTTTTTCGAAAATCGTAGTAAAACTACAACTATTGAAAACCCTATTATTTTAAATTACTTAAAGAAATTTAAAATAATTACAATCACTCACCTATGGTCCTAAGCTCTTACCTTTTGGTCTTCTCGAATCCACTTGAGGGTATTAAAATATTATTATTAAAAAGATTCTCTCCTTGGAAAATTATTCCTTTTAGGGTCCTTCTTGAAAAGGAGAACCCAAGCGGAGAAAATCTAGAATGAGAAAAAGTGTTAGGCCTAGGGTCTTATTTATAAAGGTGGAAGTGGATCTCAGACCGTTAGATTTATGGATTGAATAGGATGCAACCACGTCATAGGCTGAATATGAGCCATCAGATGGAAGCATGGAAGGACCAAACCGAATAAAAGAATGCAAAACAACGTGTAAAAAGCTTGCTAGAACCAACGGGAATGAAGAAAATTTTCTTCGCCTCCCATTCTTAGGCGGGTTGACCTACAGGTCGACTGCCCTTGAAGTCAATTTTGTTGATTCTTGTTTGCTTTGTATCTTGCTCATATTAACTCGAATTTTGACGTTCTATGTATGGAAACTGACCAGAAAATTACCATGAATACAATAGTGCAACTCCCGTGGCCTAATTCTGTTAATTTCATAGAGTTATTTCATCATTTGATTAACTCGTTAATTAATTATTATAGCTTAAATTTCGGGTTGTTACATTCTCCCCTCCTTAAGGGATTTCTTCTTCGAAATCTCTAAGGATAAAAGAATAAACTAAATGTTTCCATCTAATTTCTACAACCAAATACTCAACCATCAACCATTCATCCATTTTCCTTCAGTTTTTCTAATGTGATTTATGATACTTATGCAATTAGTGTATGTTAATGTCCCTAACTAAAGTAAAAGATTGGGTGGCCTACTATGCAATCATGTCTGTGCTATATATTTAAATGAATGCAAAAATTCCCTAATGATAAGTGATAGTTTTATATGTGTCCTACAATCATCATCCAAATACAACAATCATGTGATAATCATCCATTTATAACAACCATGGAAAATAAAGTAAATTGCACACACATCCATATGCATATGCTCTAGTGTCCTACTTAGGCCGACCCCTAAGTGATAATAGTGCCTAGTGTAAGCATATGCGTCCATTAGCATCCACTAGCAAACACTTACAACCACTTGCATCCATCATTCATAACACGTTCTAGTAACATGTTTACATCAAATCCTACCATCTATAAGTCAAATCCTAACTTCTACCCTCCCAAAAGATAATAAGGAAAGAGCCTATTCAAAAATAAAGATACAAATATGAAATTCTAAAAAATTCTATCAAAAAAATGCGGATATGAGATACGAATTTCCTCCTAATCAAACAAATCTTCTTCGAGGACTCCTTAACTGTGTCGGAACCAAGGCAATCCCCTTGTAGAGTCTATCCAATACAAAAGCGACTTGCGTGGTCTTCCATAAAGAGCTTCAAAAGGTGCACTCCAATGTAGCTTGAAAACTACTATCACATGGGAATTCCACTAATGGAGGATGCTTCTCCCAAGTTTCTCTAAATAAAAAATAATCATTCTCAACCATGCGTGTCTTACTATTTACTAATTTCACTTTACTGCTCTCCTTTAGTCTGCACAAATGAATCAACATTTCTAGGTTCTTCTAGCGTCCTACACACTCCACTGAAACTTCTATCATTAATTTTAAAAGTAATCACTGCTACAGCCTTGCAATTTTTTTCTGTTGCATCTAGGATATGATTCCTATCTACTCCACATTTAAGAGCTTGGTTTGGTATTTATCACTTTAAATTTTTTAAACATCAAATCCCAAAATCTTTGTCTTTAAAAATGTTATTTTCAAGTTTATATTAAATTCAAAAATACCAGGTTACTTAAAATCTTATCTTTCTAGACTTGCATCTTCACAGCATTTTTTTTTGGATTTACATTATTTCCCAAACCTAGAGGGAAAAACTTTTAAGTCCAAAACTTACCTCATTTTCTTTTAAAGACTTCTACAGCTTTCTATAAAAATTTAGATTAACACATTTTAATTTTATTAAGTTTTTCATTTTCAAAAACTTATTTACTTTTTCAACAAAACCATTATCCTTTAAAATATCTTTAAAATGTTCTTATGTGTCTTTTTTTTCTTCTTATTGCACCTAACAGTTTTATATCTTTATGTATTGGAACTATTTCTCTAATGAGACTATGAATCCTTTAAAAGATGATTTTATGTTTATGTGAAATTAAAAGGAACATATTTTATATATTTCGAAATAGGCTATACAAAATATGGTGCTTCCCATGCCTTGTATATTTTTATCACGTATTCTGTATAACTTGCACAAGGCATCTTTATTTATAATTTGGTTTCATAGAAATTTTTATCATTATTCATTTCATTCCAATAGATTAAAGTATTTTTAATTTATATTCTCTTACCATGGACAATTTCTATGAAATTTATTAATTTCCTAATAATTAACTTACACTTTTCTTTTAAGAAAAACTCATTTTCAAAACTATTTTTAATATATCCATAACTAGAAAATATTTCCTTATACTTATTTAAATATTTAGTGTACTTACAAACCACTTTATTTCTATACTTGAAAATTTTCTTCAAATCACATTTTTTTGTTGGTCAAAATAGATGTTGCGTAAAACACTGTTACCATAACCCAAAAATACTAGTGTATGGATTCGATTAAAATAAATACTAATAAACCTCATATACTATGTAAAAACATTTCCTTTGGAGATCACCTACTATAACAGTAGTGCTTTCACGAAAACATCTATTACAACCATAAATGTTGTAACCTACATTTTATATACTTAATAACCTCTAGGTTTTTGTATGTAAAATCCTTGTTTATCTACAAAGAAACTAGCGAGCTATAATTCTTCAAAAAGAATCTTACTTTTAACAAAATTTATATCATATAAAAACCAATTTAGATTTCATACCCTTTTTAAAAAAACCAAATATTTATTTCCTAAAAGAAAATATTAACAATGAAAATTTTCAATTCTAACAATTATGTTCTATTGAGCTAAACATAAGGTGGATTTTCTTCTCACCGCCCTAGGAGTACCCTTCCTAAATTTTGGTAATCACATTTCCTTACTAAAGTCTTTTACTACAACCGTTAAATCCACTTATCTGAAACAATTGTAATTTCTGCAATTATCTACACATGGGCTTTCTTCTTTTCTTATCAACTGAATCTATTATAAATCTCCAATCTTTGCCTACCTCTCTTTGGTTTTCCATAATCCGAAACTAAATGTACAAAACCATTTCTCAATCTCCTACCATGTGTAGATCTTCTCTATGCTCTGAGAAACGCACTTCCTTACGCCAAAAGTGCCACTACAAGAATTTCGCCTTTCACTGATGAACGCGGAGTGTAAGAAGAACCTCCTCAAGATGAATAGCATGTTTTTCCATACTCTTGGAAAACACTAAAATATCGTTCAGGAATACCACCCGAACTTAGTTAGGACATCTCTAAAAACATGGCTCATCAAATCTACAAGGTAGGCTAGAGCACTGGTTAGCTCAAAAGGCATGACGAACAACTCAAAGAATCCATCGGGTGTCCTAAATGCAGTCTTATTAATGCTGTTATCAGTGACCCTAAGCTAATGAAACCCATTGGCTAAATCAAGCTGAGAGAATACTGCAAAGCCAACTAACTGGTCAAAAAGGTGATCTATCCTAAGGAGTGGATATCGGTTCTTCTTCGTGAACTTATTCAATTCTCTATAGTCTATGCAAAGTCGAAGGGAACCATCCACCTTAGTAGAGAAGACGACTGTCGCTCCCCAATGCCATATGCTTCTTCTTATAGATCCTTTCTCTAAAAGCTCATGGATCTGCTTGCTCAATTCCTTCCTCTCCCTAGGTGCCATTTGCCTCACTGGTAATGCTACTGGCTTAGCATTATCAATCAAATAAATCCTGAACCCAATCTCTCTCTTAGGGGTATTCCCCTAACCTCTTCAAAGTCGTCTGGAAAATTTCTGACGACAGGAACCGAATCTAGCTCTGATGATGATGAATCGAGAGAATAAAGAAGCTCAACATAACTGACCCTGGCGGATCGCAAGAAACCTTAAGAGTCCTACCACTGCATGTCTATAGTCTAACGACTCTCCTCTCACAATTTAATATAGCTGCATATATGGATAGCCAATTCATTTCTGAAATCATCCCATGCCCCAAAAATCCCAATACATAGGCATCACAGTAAAATTCCATGTCTAGGATAAAAAATTTCAAACTCCCACAAATCATAGATAAGTGTGCCGATCCTCCTATGGGGTTTGAAACAACAATGGAGTCTACTACTAAGGATGTCCAAGTCCAAACAATCTACTAGAGAACTAGAGATGGAAAAGTGTGATACTCTAGAATCGAATAGAGTTTGAATGGAAAAATCAAAAACAGAAATCAAATTTTCCTACCTTGATTTGGTCTGCTGTTGAGAGGTGCTGTATCCAAAATTTGAATATGTGGTGGAAGTGCACTCACTATCTGCCCCGTTTTCTGAGGACAAATCTTACAAAAGTGACCAAGCCGTCCACAATTTAAACATATTCCCTTCATTCCTGCCTTCTTATAGTCTTTTGCGTAATGACCAACCATTCTACAGCGTTTACATTTCCCACTTTTCTTGATTCGCTTCTGAGGGCGTTCTCCTTTCCTCTTGTCATTATTCTCCTTCCATCATGGCTCCTTAGAGCTTCCTAACCTAGGAACTTCTTTAAGCTCTCCCTTCAGTTGCTAAGGTGTAGGCTGAACTCTTTGTTGGTCCTTCAAATTTAATAGCCTAAACCTTCGCTCCATATCCTCCAACCTAGCTCGT
Organism: Allium cepa; assembly: GCA_030765085.1. NCBI lineage: Eukaryota > Viridiplantae > Streptophyta > Magnoliopsida > Asparagales > Amaryllidaceae > Allium > Allium cepa. The sequence continues at coordinate 932,435,571 of CM060932.1, forward strand.
GTCTCCTCGGAATCAAGAAAACGTTCGGCCCCCTATACTAGCGAAGTCCTTACATAGCTTAGAAAAATCGGATGGTGTAGGTGGACTAAAGGGATTTCCATCTACTGGTATTGTATTGGGCGCTTGCCCATGCACCTCTGGTACTGTAGCTCTAGGAACCAATCAGCCATACTATGCAAAGAAAATAAAATTTAGGCTCAAAAGAATCGAAAGAAGATTGAACTAGACCTTTGAGGGGATTTTTTAAAAACTCTTTTATACTTGAATGAATACTTCTATAATAAGAGTTTCTTTTTGAAAAATACTTCTAATTTGAAGATATGCTACTTAAAAATAGGTTGCTTTTGGAAAAATACTATCTTTGAAACAAGTTTTTAGGAATCCTATAATCTTAGACTTTGATACCAAATGTAACACCTCGCACCCCTTAGTATACCCAAAGGGACACATTAAAAGGCATGGAGCATTATTGGTATAATTAAAACTAGCATAGACTAAGATTCACAAGACAAAATGTATATAAATAGCAGAAACAATTATAATAATAATAATTTATTTAAAAAAAACCTCAGAATTACTTTATAAATCAAATAAGTTGCCAAATACCAAATACATCATATGTCTCAAAATATCCATACTTGTTTTTCGAAATTAGAAACCATAGTCTCAATAAAATCAGAGTACAAATCACTCTAAGATAGTGCCAAGACAACATAAGAACTAAGATGAAAATAAAGAAGAGAAAGACATGGGAAGAATCTCAGCTCCTGCAACCTCCCTGAACCCACAAATCTACCTTGCTCGCCCTTGATGGCTTATGGGGGGAAGAGGAAAATGGAGGAGTGGATCAAACTAGAAGTCCGGTAGATGATAGTAATTACTAGAATCTTTATGCAAAGTACAAGTAATAAACTTTACAATAGTTCTAGTATATAAAAGGAAACAAAGGAAATATAAAGAGGAATAAGTTGGAAATAAATACGATTTGACTAAATTAACACAATTTTTTAACTTTGATTATTTGCACTTGTTTTTGATAGCTGCTAAGATTAGGCTGAATTCCTAATACTACCCTTTGATTGGCTTGCTACTCCATAGAATCTACTATGGACCGGACGCTAAAGCTCCCTACGTAGTAGACATTGGTGCCTACGAAAGGCATTGGAACTCATAACGATTACCGAGCACCCGAAAGGAAGTCGCACGCGTAACCGCCACCATGCTCATGTTGCCTATTGTTCCACCTATTGGGTCTTCTTATCACCTCAAGATCCAATATAAGCGTGCCCCTTGTCTTACTTCAGGATTATGTGAGACGCCTCGTCTCACTTCAGGGTTATGTAAGTGTCTCGTCTCACTTCAGGGTTATGTGAAATACCTCGTCTCACTTCAAGGTTATGTGAGACACCTCATTTTTTCTTTAGGATTATATGAAATACCGTGTCTATAGAAATAATAGAGGAAATATTGTTGGTACTGACCCATCATTCAAACAATATCTAGTTGCGCCCCTTCCCAAATACCCATGATTTGGATTTCTACTTATTGACCATTTACTATCGTTATTAACATAAGCGTACCCCTCGTCTCACTTCAGGATTATGTGAGACACCTCATTTCACTTTAGGGTTATGTGAAATGACGTGTCCATAGAAATAGGGGAATGTTATTTGGTACAAATCCTACTTTAATTCTTTGCTTATTAACTTAGATAAATTACTTAAATAAGCCTTTACTTTTTTTCTTACTATCCATGCCTATTAGTTTATCCTAAGTCTTAAAATAACCAACACTTTGTTCTATTTCTTATTATAACCTACGTTATAATCATGCTTATTACTTAACCAAGGTATAAGTGTAAAAATAAGCTTCTTTCATATTATACTCTTTTTAGTTATAATTCTAAGTTATAAATAGGCCAATTATCTTTAATTATTCCAATTCTAACATCAGTTTCATAATTAGGCTCACTTTTAGTCTTAATTTCATTTTTATTACAGTCTTTTTTTGTGAAAAGCAATGGGCTAAGGGAACCTGCCCATTTTATTCAACTCAGAAAAGTTACATATATCAATACAGCCTTATAACAAATACACATTATCACAATGATCAACATCTCAAATAATAACATAAAACTAATACATGATCAATTCAATTCTTCTTTCACTTCAGTCTGCTAAGCCTTTTAAGAATTCTCTTATTTATTATACTATATATTGCATCTGCATCTTCCATCTTCATGTTAAAGATTCTTCTATTTCTTTCATTCCATATCTCATATGCAAAAGTATTCAAAATAATCAAAAGAATTTTTGCATTTGGTGTTTTCCACCTTGTTGCTTTGAAAATATTGAACCATTCAATTCTTGAGCTTTTGACAGGTTTGTGAAAATTTCCATTAGCGAGCAACCTGCACCAGATTCTATAAGTGCAATTACATTCAAAAAATAAATGTACATTTGTTTCCGGATGATTATGACATAACACACAGTCTTTATTGCTTATAACACCCAAGTATGTTAATTTTTGCTTTGTATTTAATGCATTTGCCATTATTTTCCATAATAATAAATTTTATTTTGCAGGAGATTTGTCAATCCAGATTCTCGAAGCACATGGAAAATTTTCTGGAAATAAATTTTCTACCAGAGTTTTGTACACCAAAGATATTGAATGTGCCTTTCCTATACTAAACCAGAGCACTTTAATCATTGAAGTTGGTAGAGCCATAGAAGATATAGTTTGCCATAACTTCCTAACCAGATTTGAACTGCAATAAGGTAGCATAATAGATCCTTCATTAATATATGTAGAAACTTTTGCATTAAAAGGAATACCAGTCTGCTTTCTTAAAGAGTAAGATAAACTATCTTGAATAATGAATCCATTTTTTGCCCAAGGAGATGACTAGAATGATAATTCACTATTCTCTAGAGGATTACACCGAATCATTGGAAGAAAGGTATTTCTAAGATTTAATAAATTTCGCCAACTCCAGTTGCAAATATTAGGAACATTCATTGACCAAAAGTCCTTATCTTTTATAAGATTTTTCTTAACCCACTGTGTCCATAGATCATCTTTGTCAGATAGAATTTTGTCAAAGTAAACAGATAAAGCTGCAATATTCCATAGTTTTAGATTTGTAATGCCAAGACCTCCTTTATTATTTGGTAGTTGAATCTTATTATATGAAATTGGAATGAGCTTTTTAGAAAAAGGATCACTATGCCAAAGAAATCTATTCATTGCACTTTTAACCATAGATATGAGTTTATTTGGAAGAATATAATGTCTCATCCAGTAATTAGCCATTGCACTTGCAATACTCTGAACTATAACCAGTCTTCCTCCTGTGATAATTTTGTATTTGGCCAAGTAGATAGTATTCCAGTAATCTTCTCATATAATGGAAAACAATCAGTTTTAGTAATTCTTGCAGTAATAAGATGTAATCCTAGGTATTTAACATCATGATTCATCTCCTTAAGACCAGAAAGAGCTATAATTTCATCTTTCTGACTACAACTTAGTCCTGCTAATAAGATATGTGACTTGTTAAAGTTTATCTTCAAACCAGTAATATCATAAAAAATCTTCAGTACCTCAAGGATTGCAGAAATATTATTAGAAGTTGGCTTGGTAAAAGTTACTAGATCATCAGCAAACAAGAGATGTGTTATAAGTGGATCTTTGCATTTTGGATGCAGTTCCAATTTATTTAATTGTACTTGCTCAATTAATAGTGAATTCAGGATTTTCATCACAATTATAAATAAAAAAGCAGATATTGGATCACCTTGACGAACCCCTTGAGTTCCTTTGAAAAAACCTTTTGTACATCCATTTCTTATTATAGAGAAGTGAGTGGTTGATATACAGGTATAAATCCAGGCTAACATTGGTTTTGGGAAACTCATTCTAGATAGAATTGCTATAATAGAGCTCCATGAAATAGAATCAAATGCTTTTTAAATATCAAGCTTCAATATACATCTAGAAGAAATACTTCCAATTCCATAACCTTTTAAAAGTTCTTGAGTTAACAAAATATTATCACTGATATTTCTCTATGGCATGAAAGCAACTTGATTTCTTGATATGATAGAAGGCAAAATAGTTTGTAGTCTACTTGCAATTATCTTGGCTATAATTTTGTATAATATATTGCAACATGATATTAGTCTAAAATCTGCCGCATTGACTGGATTGTTATTCTTTGGCACTAGAGCTATATTTGTTGCATTGACACCAATAGGTAATTTATTATGTGAGAAGAAATATTGGATAGATTTAATAACATCTATTTTAATTTTTTTCCATGAATTCTAAAAGAAAAATGCATTATAGCCATCAGGGCCACCACTACTATCAGGCTTAAGAGAAAAAATTGCCCTTTCAATTTCCTCAGATGGTACCTCCTGAATCAGTTTATTAGCTTGATGATTATCCAAGAATGGAGTTTGTAATTTATATAGAGGTAGAAGATTTGGAATCAATGGCTTAGGATTTTCCAGTATAGATGAGAAATAATCTATGAAGGCCTTAGTAATAGAATCATCACTTTCCTGCAAAAATCCATTCAAATCAGTTATACACAAAATCCTTCCTTTTGCCTGTTTAATTTTAATTGAATCATGAAAATATTTTGTATTCCTATCTCCATGCTTTTCATAAATTTCATGCAGAACTTCTTTTCTCATTAAAGCTTCAACTTCTAGTGCCTCATGCAATGCTTTTGATAATTCAGATTCTTGGCAAGCTAATATTGTGCTCATTGGATTATGCTGTAGTTGTTGTTGTTTGTGAATAAGCCGCTCTCTTATTCCATCAGAAATTCTTGTACCATTACCAAAAATTTCTTTAGCCCAAACTTTTAGTTTGAATTTCAACCTTTGAAGCTTTACTTTGAGTATATACAAAGGATTTCCAAATTTTAATTCCTGCCATACCTGTAAAACAATGCTATGGAAATCTTTATGATTAGTCCAGGATTTGTAAAATTTAAAAAAAGAGTTCCTCCTTAAAGAATTTTCTCCCCATGTTAAAATGAATGATCAGATATTGAAGTACTCAGAAATTTGCATAAAAGATTAGGCCAAGTATTTATAAAATGAATGTTTTGAAATGCATGATCAAGCTTACAAAAAGTTCTAGAACCAATTTTGCTTTTATTGTTCCAAGTGAATTCAGCTCCAACATAAGTAATATGACTGAGAGACGAATTGATTAGAGCTTGTTTCAATGGAGTTATTTCTTTTATAGAAAGAGAAATACCACCAGTTTTTTGTTCAGAAGAAAACATGCAATTAAAATCTCCTAGAACTATCCATGGAAGATTAGGTTGGACAAGAGATGAGAGATTGGAGAGAAAAGAAAGTCTTCTGTCTAAACCATTTTGAGCATAAACAAAAGAAATCAAAAAAGATGAATTTGAAGGTAAGGATATAGCATTGAAATGAATAATTTGATCATTTTCCATTAACTTTGTCATTTTGAATATAGCTGAATTCCAGAGCACTAATTTTTTTCCATAAGTAGCACTTTGCAAATTATCTTCATATAACCAATTTGGAGCAATATTCTTGCAAGCTATTCCAGCCTTTGTCTTGTTTCACTGATAGCAATAAGTTGTATTTTTTCATCTTTAATCAATTTATTCACTTCAAATTGCTTTGATAATAAATGCCCTCCTCTTATATTCCAATATCCAATATTGTTGTTCATCATCATGATAGTTTAGGTGATAGGAAAATTGTAGGATGTTTCCCCTTGTATGTCTATTTCCACTTGATTGAATTGATGATTCTTTGCAAGATGCTGTAGACTATTTATTATTTCTTGGCTGAATTTCATCAATATTATAGCTATTACCATTATTAAGATCATCAACTGATTCAATGAAAGAAACTTTCTTTTTACCTCTTTTTCCTTTTTTACTAACTGATATAACCTGTTCCACAATATCCTCCTTTGAATTACAAGGTGGTGGTAAAATTAAGTGAGCAGGAGGAGATATATTGATATATGGAGAAGATTGTTGAGAGTTAACATCATTACTCTTTTTCAAAGGCATAGAATTAATATCATTTGCATAATTTCCTTGTTCTGACAAATTAGGAGATTCCAAAGCCTTGCCATTTTGTGAATTTTTTGTTTCCTTATGATATTGACATTCCTCATTTACAATTGAATTCTCCACTAAAATCTCTTTATGCTCCAGTATCTCAGTTGTAATTGTTGAATCCTTTGCAACAGAGCTATTACTAAACATGTTAAATGCAACAGAGCCATGATTTTCAGATGAAGTAGCAATTTCCTGAGTATTTCCAGATAGAGAAGTAGAAGCCTCATTTCCTTTTATTATCTCATTATTAAAAGAAACTTCACAAATGTCTGATAATACCATAAAAGAATTTGATGTAGTAATATTCTCCTCATATCCCATACCATCCAATTTCTGTCAATATAAGTCTCTATTTTCTTTTGAACTTTATAATTTTGATCCAAATTCTTATTCCCAATATCAGGTAAAAAACTATTAGATTTCTCATTCCCATTATTACAATCATTAAGGATTTCTTGATCTTTCTCCTTCTTCCTCTAGACTTTCATAGTCCTCAAATTTATTTTTCCAGAATTATGAGTCTTCATTGCCTTATCTTGTGAAATATTTTGATCAATGTATTCACTACAGTCAGCTACTCCAATATCACTATTTAAATGCATTCCAGATCTCTCAACCTTACAATTTCCAGCATAGCTCTTTGTTTCATGCCCAAACACTTTGCATTTACAACAAATTTTTGGTTTCCAATCATATACAACCTTAACATGTGGGCAGCTATCACCTAATTCATCTATTGCAATATACTCGGGAAGTTCTTGATCAGGAGATACCTCAATCAAAGCTTTTGCATACTTGAATCTTGTTAATTTTTCTGTACTTTCATCAAGACAAATCAATTTTCCAATATGACAAGGTAACCAATTAATTCCAATTAAAGTCCAAGCAATCAGTGGAATTCTATAAAAATGAACCCAATAAAAATCAGTCTTTACAATTTACATCTTATCTTCCATTATTTTAGCATTCTTACAATTTTAGTCCATATTCGCGTTTAATCTATTCTAATCCTTACGTGAAGAAGAAGAAGAAATAATAGAAAACCGATAATAGAAGAAAATCCAAAGCGTAGGAAATAGATGTACATAACGCATAAATAACAGTAAATAAATTAAAATACCATAAATAAACTATAAAATAAATGAAAAGGCTATAATTAACAGAAATATACTAAAATTAACTGAAAAGAATAGCTAAAAGAAATAGAGTGAAAATAATTCTAAAAACTGTAAATAAACTACTAAAAAGGTTATTCCAAAAAACGTAGTAAAACTACGACTATTGGAAACCGTATTATTTTAGTGGAAATTATCCACAAGGGCCTCTTTAGCAAGTGCAATTAGTTTCTAGGACACACAACTGAAATAATTACTTTTAAGGACAAAATGCAAAATAATTAGTTTCAAGGCTTAAAAACCAATGAAATTATGTCCTCGAAATTAATTGGACTGCTAATTTTGTCCTTAAAAGTAATTATTCTACTAATTTTGGCCTTGAAATTAATTTCTTTGGATTTGTGTCCTAGAAACTAATTGGACTGCAAAGTTTGTCCTTCTAGTGAAATGCCCCATTATTTTAAATTACTTAAAGAAATCCAAAATAATCCCTGTTTGGGTTTACTTTTCGCAAATTCCGTCTGCACTTCAGCCTCTGCTTGGGTTGAATTGGCTAGCCTGTAATGTTGATAAATTGAAATGCTTTGATACTAATATGGTAGCATGTGATAAACTGATGTTTACTAAGGCTCCTACTGAGATTTCTCCCTCTAAGCCTTTCCCTGCTTCTATTCCTGTTCAGCTTGCCGTTGGGCATGTAGCGGTTGTCCGTGTTCATTATGGTTGGGTTCCAGATATTTGCTCCACCTATCATTCTTTTGGTCCTCTAGCTATCTCCTGCCTTCATTCCATAGCGTCCGCGGCTGCTCCAAAGATCCCTCTGCCTCGTCCCCCGCTCAGGAAATGTTTTCCTAAGTTTTTTTCCTCTCAGACTGCCCCCTCGCCTGCTGTTCCTCTCTCTGAACAGGGTCCTCCTCCTGTTTCTGTTCCTAGGCCTGCCTCTCTTTCTGTTTCAGTAGTTCCTTGTGATGCCTCTGCAATTCCCTTAGTTGCTCCATATTCTACTCTCCCATTATTGCCTGTTGTTTGGGAGGAGTCCGAGAGGTGTTGGGTTAATCTCAAATCTGATGTGAGATTTAACCCAGTGCACGATTCCTATTTCAGATTTGTTTCCGATGATCATATGGATCTTAGATGCCTTTATTACAAATCGTCTGGTGATTCCTTAGTTCTTGATTTGGATGGTTTGTATGCGAGTACGAATTCTGACATGCTTACTGATACTACTTGAGATTGTTCTTTCATATACTCTTATGATGCTATGGGTTACGATCCTTGTCTTTCTATCCGTTTCCGCCCCTTTGCTGATCTTTGTGGTAAAGTTCCTTTGGGTTCTTCCCAGGTGTCTGCGAAAGATGATGATTCTTCCTCTTTGGAGGAAACTTAGTCTTGGTGATTTACATAGTTTCCGTGGCATGTCTATCACTTATCTGTGCTGTATTTTCTTTTTTTCTTAGTAGTTAAGGTGCTTTTACCTTACTCCTGTTCTTCAATTTTATTACGTTCGTAATAAAAGTGGACGATCCACTATAATACCAGCTGCCTTGCCAAAAAAACAAAAAAAATAATTACAATCACTCACCTGTGATCCTAAACTTTTCCTTTTTGGTCTTCCGTGATCCACTTGAGGGTACTAAAATATTTTTATTAAAAAGGTAATTCTCTTCTTGGAAAATTATTCCTTTTAGGGTCCTTCATGAAAAAGTGAAACCAAGAGAAGAAAATCTAGAATGAGAAAAAGTGTTAGGCCTAGGGTCTTGTTTATAGGGTCAGAAGTAGATCTCAGACTGTTGGATTTGGGGATTGAATAGGATGCAACTACGTCATAGGATGAATTTGAGCCATCGGATGGAAGCATAGAAGGACCAGACTGAATAAAAGAATGCAAAACAACGTGTAAAAAGCTTGCTGGAACCAACAAGAATGAAGATAATTTTCTTTGCTCCCTATTCGTAGGGGGGTCGACCGCCCTTGAAGCCTGGTCGACCGGCCGGTCGACCTTGGTCATGGGATGGTCGACCTCCCTATTTTTTCCATTGATTCTTGTTTGCTTTGTGTCTCGCTCATATTAACTAGGATTCGGTCGTTCTATATATGGAAACTGACCAGTAAATTACCATGGATACAATGGAGCAACTCCCATGGCCAATTATGATAATTTCACAAAGTAGTTTTATCTTTTGATTAATTCATCAATTAGTTATGATAGCTTAAATTTCAAGTTGTTACAAGTCAGACCTTTACAATATTATGGCGAAATACAGGGCATCTATTATTGCAGTGGTAGAGAATAAATTCGCTGAACAAAATATAGAAATGTTTCAAAACCAATTGGGGGATCATTAGAGCTCAATTCATAATGATACAAACCAGGTAAAATGTAGAATCTTCATTCTATGGAAAAATAACAGTTGGGTTGGGTTAGTAGTTAACAAGGATAATCAACAAGCGACAATGCATTTCAAAATATAGGGGGGCTAGAATTCATTATCACTTTGTTTATGCTAGCAATCTAGCTTCCAAAAGAAATAAACTATGGCAACAACTTATTACAAACTCTAAAAAATTTACCCAACCTTGGTTGGTTGTCGGAGACTTCAATGCAGTGCTCAGTAATAGTGAAAAAATGGGAGGAATTACATTGAAGCTCTCCCAAGTGGCAGAATTCAACAATTGTGTGCTTGCAATTGGATTGATAGAGGCAGTCCATTCTGGCCTGAAATACATATGGAGAAGTGGTGAAGCAAAGAAGACTACTTCTAAATTGGATTAAGCTCTAAGAAATGCAGAGTTATTTAATACAATTCTTGATTTGAAAATAACTGTATTGCCAAGCTCTACTAGTGATCATAGTCCCATCCACATTCAATTTAACAATGAAATAAACATCACAAAAGGAAAACCATTTAGATATGCTAACCATTGGCATATATTAGTGGGTTATAAGGAGGTTGTGGATCTTAATGCATTCACATTCCTTAAGGAAATTAGATGTATAAGTATATCATGCTGGTTAAAAAGATGAAACATAGATTAAAGGAGTGAAATCGGATAAGACCAAAGCATAATGATGAAATTACGAAAATCCAAAATCAACAAGAAGATAGTTAACTACAACTGGATGAAGACCCTCTCCACCAAGGACTTAATGCAGACTATTGCTTCCTTCAAAAGAAGCTGAAGGACGAACTTAAAAAGCAAGTAGTTGACGTCAAACAAAAAGCTAAGGAAAAGTGGCTACTACAGGAAGATGAATGCAATAATTTTTTTTACACTAAAATGTCGTAAAGGCAACATCATAATAACCTTCTTAACTGTCTTAATGAATAAGGTAATATCTCTGCAAATATTAAAGAAATAGAGGAGAAATAAATTGCATATTTCTTTGAATTATATAATGGGGATGGATTATGAACAAAGCATACCGGCAATTCAAAGCAGAAGGAAAATTTCCACAGAATGATGTGCCATGCTAAAATCTAGGATTCAAAAAGGGGAACTGAAGAGAGCCACCTTCTCCATTCATAATGACTCCAGTTTGGGCCTTGATGTAATGGGGGTAACCTTCTTCAAAGTGCACTAGATACACCTAAAAGATCAGATGTTAAGAGCTTATCAAGAGGCATTTGATACTGGTGAGTTCATTCAAGAAATTAATCACACTTTTATCTCACTTATTCCTAAGGTTGAAAAACCTGAAAGAATTGAAGAATATAGACCAATAGCCTGTTGTAATTTCACTTACAAAATCCTCAGTAAAATTATATGCATGAGACTAAACAAGGTGCTTCCAGATTTGATTCCTCAATGTCAAAGTGCTTTATCAAAGGTTGATATATATCAGAAAAATCCCTAATGGCCCATGAACTAATTAGAGATTTCAATAAACATGGAGCAGACAAAATGTGCATAAAATTTGATTTAAACAAAGAATATGATAAAGCAAATAAAAAATTCATCATTCGTATGCTCAGTACTATAGGGATTCCAGATAAACTTCTCAAGCTAGTAGAACATTATATAAATTCCCCTACTTTCTCCATTCTTATCAATGGGAATCTTCAACAATACATTTATAGTAATAGAGGGATTAGATAGGGAGACCCTCTGTCCGCCTACTTGTTTGCTGTGGTAATGGAATGGTTTTTCTTACAAATGGAAATGGCATGTTTTTACAACAAGACAGTTCAATTTATAAACTAGATCTTATAGTTGCCCATCTCATATACGTTGATGACCTTATTTTTGTGATCAAAGCTAGTTTAACTATAGTTGACACTATCAAAGAAATATTTAAAAAACTAGAAATATTAGTGGGGCTGAAAATAATGAAGCAAAGAAAAATTGCTACTTCAACAAATTCTATAAAAACAAACAACTCCTACTGAATAAAATTGGAGTTGTAGAAGGTTCTCTTCCTGTTAAATATTTGGGAGTTCCTTTATCAAACAACACTATCACTGATGTTGAATGTGGAAAATTGATGGATAGTATTAGAAAGAAACTACATAGATGGAGATCAAAATTAATATCTTTTGCTAGAAGGGTAGAACTTGTCCACACAGTTATGACTTCAAAGGTAAGATTTTGGCTGCAGATATTTCAAATACCAGACTGTTCTATTGCAAAAATATATGCAGTTTGTGAAAATTTCATATGGAAAGGAAAATTACATAAAGTCGATATGAAGATTTGTGCAAACCTAAAAAGGAAGGAGGAGCAGGGCTGAAAAATCTGTTTGAATTGAAAAAAGTTTATGGGATGAAATTGGCTTGGAAAATATTGGTTTCAAATAATCTGTGGGCTAAGTGGATGAGAGCTAGATACTTGGAAGACAATTCAATCAAAATAGATAACAATGCTTCTATAACTTGGAAAAATATTTTGAAACTCAAAGCAGATTTGAAACCTTTAATTGAAAGACAAATTGCTAATGGTGAAAACACTAATCTTTGGAAGGTCCCATGGCTCAAAAATAAAAGATTTATAGATATGATGGGATGGGAAAGCTATTCATCTTATGGAACTCCTTCATGCAAAGTAGCCAGTATTATTACTGAAACAAATTAGGATTTTGACAAACAGATTATCACTAGGAACTTCAAACAGGATATACAGGAAACTCCTATATATAGAGATAAAATAGAAGACATGTGGACTTGGAAAAATTCAACAAATGGTCAATTTAAACTTCATAATATATTAGAAGACATCGAGGGAAATTCCTAACTGTATCTTGGTACCAGCTAGTCAGGAGTAGATCTAACAACCCTAAAATGGCCCGTGCTTTATAAAAAGTATTGTTGAATAAGTTACCGACTAAAGGCCGACTTCGTAATTGGGGTTACTGGAAGACACGACATGTAATTTATGCAATGCAAAAGCAGAAAGTCACGAACACTTATTATTTAAGTGTCCTTTCAGTAAGAGAATTCGGAGTATTCAGAAAATTAAATGTATTCAAACAGATAGAGTAAACCCTCTAAAGGAGGAAGTGGCATACCTAAACAAGAGGAGTTACATGTAGAATCTGAAGAAGGAACTGATTAAAATTTGCCTGATAACCACCGTCTGGCACCTCTGGAGAGAGCATAACGACCGGGCTTTTAATAATAGGAAGAGAGAAACCCTGCCATTATCAGCTCAAATAAATCAAGATATAAGTATAATTATTGGGAGAATTTCAAGACGCAACTTTACCAGCTTAATGGGACAAGAAGCACAAGCACTGGAGAGGATCAGCTGGACGACAGTGAGCGGAGAAGATCATCGAGGGAACTGGGAGCCGCCATAGCTGAACTGCCCTAAAAGAGATATGTTTTAGTTAAAGTATGTTTACAGTATAAAGTGCTCGGTTGTATTTATTTGTAATTTATTCTCGGATGCTTGTAATTGAGCCGCAAAAGCTTGTTTGAGCTTTGAAATAAAATTAACCAAATTTCAAAACACACACACACACACACACATATATTACATAATAAATTTGTGAATAAGATCGAACTGATGACCAATTTTTATAAGAAATTTGTTTACAATCAGAATTTTATACTTATTTAGTACTTTTATAGTACAATATGAACTTAAAAAACATCCATAATCATAATAGAATGCTTTAATTTAGATGTAAATGAAGAACTTGTTTCAATATAAGTGCGATGATTCTATAGGATGTCAATCTCTTTATAAATTGGAATGCTAGCCTACTGTGTTTTTTATTTTTATTTTATTTTAAATAACCCAAGTAATTTATTGGTTGCCAAACAACTAAATTTAGGCTAGTTGGCTATGGTGCAGTGTTTATCCTCAAAGACATTAGTATTACAGTTGTTATAAAGTTGGAGAAAAACTTTTGTACTTCAAAGTATAGATATCATGCAAAATGTGTTCACTGATTTATATTAATAATTGACTAACTTTTTTCCTTCCAGTTATAGTAAGTAATAGATAAATTATATAAGGTGCATAGTGTCAACTCAGTATATTCTATTTCTGAACTAAATGGGAACTATATTATTGTCAACATGGGTTTAAGAATATCATTACGTACATAGAAGTTTTTATGCCTAGAAACATTTGTCATTGAAAATTGGAATACCAAGCATTTTCTTTACAACCAATGGAAAGATGAAATGGATACAATATGACGTAGAGAATAGCTAATATAGGGAAATAGAAGTGTTAATAAGCGATTACCTTAGTAGTAACCTTGCTTTTCACTTGACATTTCAAAGCTTCAGTCATAGACTAGATGGATAAAAATAAATAAAATTTAAACATCAATTTAAATTACCATAAAAATAGGATAAAATTGTATAACAACTCCAACCTTATCAAACGGAACTAGAACTTGAATAGCAAGTGCACTACCATATTTAAAACACCGAATTCGGTGCTACTGTATTTAATTTATGCATTTGAGTGAACAATTCATCAAACTAGTTTGAGTCGTGTTTGTGTACGTGATAGTATAACATAATGAGCTGGTAGAAAAATAATTGACGGCATACTATATATATAATATGACAGATGTCTTTTATATAGACAAATAGTGGATGAGAGAATCCAATCGAAGAACTATATGATATGTGGAAGGAGTGCATAAGTTTATTGAATTTGTTGTAGAAAATGGCGGTAATAAAGAAATCTATTCATGTCCTTACACACAATGCAAAAATATGAAAAGAAGATTAAGTTAGAAGACATTTATTATAATCTGCTTAGATGAGGAATTATCTAATCATATACCATATGGCATTTCATGGGGAATAGTTGACGGAGAAGCAAAAACATTTAGTTAGTCATGCCATAAGTACTCATGAATCTGAACATCCAAGGATGAAAGATTTGGTCAATGATGCTAATAGGTTTCATCATTTTCAACCTACAAGTCCTTTGCCTGATAATATTGGGGAATCTTCTGCGTTTGATATCGATTAGCAGGCTAATCAAAGTAAGAAGTATAAATCACCTTTTGGTAGTGCAAAAAAGCCATTGTATCCTTTATGCCCAAAAGCGATAACAAAATTGTATGCCATTATATAACCGAATAGCTTGAAAACCTAATATAGCTTTTCAGGCAATGGTGTGACTTTCCTCCTTTAATTTATAAAGAAGTTACTTCTTGAAGGTAACATGCTACTGATAAAGTTCCATGACATGAAGGAGATACCGATCAGGAAAAATAAAAATATTTATTATACATGTTATTTGAATTTAGTACAAAAAAAATTCTCATTTCTTCATATAGAATTTTTTTAATTAAACAAGTTAGGATGGATTACAAAACTTATGATGCATGCATTAATGATTGCATTTTATACTAGAAAGATGATGCAAATAGAGTTTCTTGTACAATTTGCAACGAATCATGATATAAGACAACATTCAATGAAGAGAAAAGGACCACCAAAGTACCTCAAAAGATGTAGAGACATTTTTCTTTAATTCCTAGATTGAGGAGACTGTATTCTATACTATGGATAGCATATGCGATGACCTAGCATGGTCTTGCTAAGTCTGGTCCAACTATAATGCGTCATCCATGTGACACTTCTCTATGGCGAGCTGTAGGTTCTTTTGACCAAACGTTAGTTATTGAGTCATGAAATGTCATGCTTGGAATGGTAATAGATGGTTTCAATCCACAAGCTTCTCTATATACCATTACAATTGTAGGTCAGTAATTGTCGTACCATGTAATCTTCCTCCGTCTATGTGCATGAAAATAGAGTTCTCTATGTTGACATTGTTGATTTCTAGACCAAAACAACCAGGGAAGGATATTGATGTTTATTTATAACCGTTGATAGACGAGTTAAAGCGGTTATGAGAAGGAGTCATTACATTTGACTCATTTAATAAATTTGAGTTCACAATAAGAGCAAGGGTGTTGTAGGCAATTGATGACCACCCTGCACTCGAGACTTTATCGAGATGCACAACTTACAGCTATTTTTCACGTCTTATTTGTGGAGAAGACAATTATTCCTATTATTTTCTTGAAAGTAAGAAGATGTGTTACATGAGACATCGATGATTTCTTCCCTTGAACCACAAGTTTCAAGACTATAAGATAAGCTTCAATAACAGACAAGAAAATCGTCTTCCTTCATGGCCATTGACTGGTTATCAAGTTGAAGAGAAGGCAGTGACTATGAAGATGAAATTCAAAAAAAAAACCAGAAATTGGCCAAAAATGAAAAAAGAAAATCGATGAAGAAGAGCTTGACAATGTTTCTACAGGTATAGGAGGTCCATCCTCTTTGATTTACCATACTGGAAAGAAAATTTGGTCCGGCATTATGTTGATGTTATGCATGCGGAGAAGAATGTCATGGAGCCTCTCATTAGCACAATTATAGGTCATAAAGACAAGTCAAAAGATGGCATTAATGCATGCAAGGATTTGAAAATCATGGGCATAAAATATAAATTGTGGGAGATGGAAGACCCTAAAACATATTAAGTAACTATATTAGAATCAACTTTCACTTTGAGCAAAGAAGAAAAGCTATGATTTTGCATCATTTTGAAAAACCTGAAATTTCCTAGCAAATTCTCCTCTAACTTCCATAACAATATGAACATCAATCCTCCTGAATTAAAAAATATGAAGTTGCATGATTACCACCTCATAATGCAACAATTAATTTCGGTATTGCTTCAACATTCTTATCCATAACATAAGGATCTACGTAATGTTATACATCGTATAAGTCTATTTTTTAACATTTTATGCCCAAAGATGATCAACATGGAATGTATTTTAAAAGAAAAGGCTAGTTTAGTAGAAGCAATGTGTTTGTTTGAGAAACATTTTGCACCTGGATTTTTTGATATCAGTATCCACCTTATGGTTCATTTAGCAGATGAAACATTGATTTGCGGCCCTGTCAGATATAGGTAGATGTATCCTTTTGAATGGTAAATTACTGTTAGTGAGATTTATCTCACCACACCCATATGAGCGCAAACCAACTTTAGCAATGATTGATTTGTGGATTTTTTTTCAGCAAATTTAAGTAATATTAACTTTGCCTTTAGGTGGTAATTGTGCCACTATAAGCTTACATAATTATGCGTTTGCAATTTAACTATTTGTTAAAATATCAAATCGAAGTGGTAATTCAATATAAGTAAAGATTAAATAAAATCTAACACCGAAATATGGATGAGAATAACCTAAAATGCAGAAAAGTAAAAGGTACATAGAATTTTACATGGTTCGAATATTAAGGAATCGTAGCCCATGGGGGAAATGTCACATTCTTCTTTATATGTCTTGGTACAGATTTTAATGGTAGAGAGTACAATGCTTTGCTTTCTCAATTGTAAAAACAAAAAATCGCAAAATGATCTCTTTCTTACTTCAATGCTTTCTCTATTTATAATAAAAAATGTACATGGATTACCACGTTCCTTCTTCTTCTATCCCGATTTCCGCCCTTGGATCATACCATATGCCATCCATCTATGTTCTTCATTTAGCGCGTGTGGATTGCTGACATGTTATTGCCAAGATATTGGGATTTGAGCAGTTGAATTTTCATTTTTGGTGGGAGATCTGAAATTGAAGCGGGATTGTTTGAATTTGAAGCAGAAGACTCCAAATTTGTTAAGCTCTGAATTCCCTCTCTTCAAATGGTGGGTGACCCATGCATTACTTCCTTTTGCGAGTGTGAGTTCGGTAAGCCAATGCGTTCCTTTTTTCTTTGGGATGAACTACACTGCTTTTACATCTTTTGCTTGAAGAGATGGTTGCTCCTTTGATCTTCCCTAAGCATTGATGATGCTTACAGTCTTAGTTTAGGTGATTGTGCCACAAGTTGTGAAGGCAACCGCTTTATGCGGTTTTGCAACGAGCTACTATGAGTGATGGACTACGTAGGTTATTAATAAGGGAGACTTATTCCTCTACCGTTTACTAGTGAGCGTGGATCTACATTGGCGCATTGTTTGACAGGCTCCGTGTGCGATCCTTGGATTACTTTTGACTCCGTGTGGTACTGCTTATGTAAATAGGTAGCCCCTAGTAAGTGCAGTGCAGATCCATTATTGAAGATATTGGTAATATATATGCTTTGGGAATGATATCGGGGTTTACTCAGTCCTTTGAGTGCAACACAGTCCTTCTCTTTTGAGCTTATGTTTCGACGGCAGTGCGCTTCTAATGGCGATTCTTTGTGTCATTTCACTCTTTTCTAGTGTCAAACAAGGGGGCCACGCATCCCTATTTTCCTTCAATGCAAGATTGTTAGTATAGTTTTACTATTCATATACATTGGCTCATGAGTGTAGTATGTCACTGATTGCATGCGTCTTTTTAAATTAAGTGTGTTATGCTTTGATGCGATTTATATAACTTCTTGTATCGCAGTGCAACATTAACATTTTATTGTGATTTAGGATCTCGGTTACATTGTAGTTTCATGTATTATAGTTATGGTACGTCTAATGCATCTTGCGACTGTGTCCAGTTTTAGGCTCAACATCGTAATGTAACACAAGCATTAGGGGGATCAACGTCGTTTGAATCTTTATTGTTGTCTTACAATTTCTGAGCGCAGTATTCTCTTGACTTCGCTTCATTCTTTGCCTTTCTCCTTTGTTGTCCATCTTTCATTGTGAGGGCATCCCTTTTTGAACTTGGTGCTTACATCATATTGCTTTTAGCAGGATTCGAAAAATACGGGTGTAACACTTACCTACCAAGTTTATGGTGATTGCAAATTAGTATAGGCTTGTCTTTATCGACCCTCGCATCCCATCATTTCCATCTACTCCTTTCTTTCCTTTCACCAAAAGGATAAAGTATTGATAGCCATTTCTCATTTAATTCCTTTGTGCATGTGTCATTCTCTAATTGCCAATCCCTTGAATCATTATCACATCATCGTCTTCGCTTTCTAAGTATTTCCATCTTGGTCTTTGCACTAATTGTGTTTGATATTAATTGATTGACGTTTCACAAGTTTCCTTTTATTATGGTTGTGCGGCTAGCGTTCAAGTTAACGTGCATACATATAATTTTATTTAACTTGTCTTTTTGATAATGTAGTTAGTGATACATGCTCCCATTTTAATTTTAATTTTAACATTTTTGTAGAGATGCCCAAATTTGGTTTTAGTCCCTGCCCCCATAAAGAGGGAGGAGGATTGATGCCCATAGGTATTTTGGTGGTTTTACCAAAAATATCGAAAAGACCAAGGCTCGGCTGATGGACACTTTAGAGGGCATGAGGGAGAAAGCCGTACTTAATATTTATGCGCTTGAGGATACCTTGAAAGAAGTTCGGGGTAGGGTCGTCTTCTTCTTAGAAAAATTTAAACAAGAGAAAGCTGAGAGCAAGACGGGGCAGGTTTTCTCCTAGGGCATTAAGGACATCTTCAGCCATTCTTACCCTATGCTTATCCTAAGCTCCCATGCAACGTTGCAAGCTTTGAGGTAACTATAGAAAAGCTGATGGACCCTTGGGTTAACGCTTCCTAAGACCCTTAAAGGTCTATCCCCATTAGTGGAACCTTGCCACTGACCAGCGTTCCTCAAACATTTTTTTATGAAGCACATGCAGATGTGTGTATATTTGTGTGTAGACTTTTAATGAGTATGGACAGAACTAAGTAAACTTGAATAAATCTTAGTTTCTGATGTTTACCTAGCGAGATTTAAGCAGTTTCTGAGTCTTACCTGTTATATAAGTTGGAGTACGTCCCACGTGTTGTTTTTTCTTGTTGTTTTGTGGATTAGCTTTTTGTGCGGCACATGTATCCTGAATCAAGCTTTTGACATACCTTTTTTGCTACATGAGGAAGGCACACGTTCATGTGCTTAGCACGGTCTGCCCCGCTATCTGGAGACAGACTGATATTTGACTATGAAGTCAAGTCATGTATTTACAACCTTCTTAATTCATGCACATGGCTTTTATGACTGGTTCAGGCTGTCTAATATCCTTACATTTAGTGTGCCTATGTTAACAAAATTAACATAGGAGGATTTTTATATTGGTTTAGGCCGTCTAATTTCCCTACAACCAGTTTGGCTAAGAAAAACGGGCTGTGTTTTGTGCAGCTTCGTTCTGATAGCTGGCTTAGGTTGTCAATATCCCTACGACCAACATGACTATGCTAACAAAATTAACATAGAAATGTTTTTATACCGGTTTGGGTCATCTATTATCCCTACGTCTAGTTTATTATGTTATTACTTTTCATAATAATTATAATGTTTGTGACATTAGTAATGTAAATCATACAAAGTAACGCCCTAGGTGCTCTTAGTTCCATGTTCTTGGAACTAGGTTGTCATTAGGCTTTGATAGTTAATACACTCTATTTTCTAGAACTTTTGATATGGCTAATAGGTCTTCCTAATTTGGGCCCATTCGTCCATCTATTGGGTTTTTTGTGTTGGCCATTACCCTTCGCGGTACAAGATCCCCTTGGCAGAAATTTCTCTCCTTGAATTTGACATTGTCATTTTTTTCCATCCTTTACCAATGTATAGCAAATACTACTATAGCCTCATATCTTTCTTTCCTGAATGAGAGCTAGGGCAACTTCCTTCAGCCTTTTGTTCTTCTCTATCGTGTACGATATTCTTTTGTATGATGGGACTTCTACTTCGACGTTGAACATGGCTTTATATCCATAGGTTGGCAAAAAAGTAGTATGGTCCATTGGGAATCGAGTCGAGGATCAGTAGGCCTATAATACTAGAGATAGTTCTTCTGCTCACTTCCTCGTTTCTTTTTACAGTCTTTTCTTAAGTAACTTCTTAGTGGTTTTGCTTGTGGCTTCAACCTGTCCATTCGTTTGTGGGTGTGCGACGGAGAAAAAACTCTTAAGCATGTCATTCTTTTCACAAAGCTTTGCAAACTCCTTACTTTCAAGCTGGGTGCCGTTGTCAGAAATTATCCCATGGGGGATTCTGAATCTAGTGTTATCTTTCTTACCACAAAAGTGACTATCTTTTTTGCAGTGATCATGGGTAAAGGTTAGCCTCTACCCACTTATACTTCGGCCCTCCTTTTGACATAGAAAGTGGACCTATCAAATCTATGCCTCCTATGTTGAACGACCATAGACTGGTAAGTGGGATGAACTTATGTGATGTCTGTCTAGGGATACTCGTGAATCATTGACATCTGTCACATTTTATTACAAATTCCCTCTCGTCCCAGCATAAGTGGGATAGCTGTGAGCTAGTAATAACCAAGCCTCAATACTTTCTTTGTTAACTTGGCCCCTCTTGAATGATCCTTGCATTAGCCCTCATGTACTTCCCTTATGACTTGTACCCCCTCTTCTTTGGAAACACATCTAAGATAAGAGGTTAAGTACCCTCTCTTGTATAATATGCCATCAAATAAGGAGTAGTACAAAGCCTGATATCTTATTTTTTAGAATTATTTTCAGTTTTGGTGTCGGGCCTCGTTTAGCATGATTTTTTTGATCGGAGTCATATAGCCGTTCTCCTCAGTTTGCTGAAGTGTGGGTTCAACTGGGGACTGTTCCGATTTTTTGTTGTTTCCTTATCTTGAGCCCATTGAATTACTGCCCATTGGGCTCAAATAAGACTAGTATCTAACTTGATTCTGTTATACATGGGTCTGCCTGATGCCCTATTGGTACTGCCTTCATTTCATTCGCTGCTTTGTGCTTGCAAGTTTGGCTAATGAGTCGGCAAATGAGTTGTTCTTACGTAGGATTTGTTCTATGCTAAACTGTTTGAATTGCTCTAGTAGTTTCTTAGAAAGTTCCACCTATTTGGCCAAGGTTGGTTCCTTTGCTTGGAAATTGCCCTGTACTTGGTCTGCAACTAATTGAGAATCACCGTGAATTTTAATGTGGGTTACCTTCATTACCTAGGTCATTCTTAGGCCTGCGAGGAGAGCTTCGTACTCTGTAATGTTGTTGGTATCTTTAAAACCAAGTTGCACTGCTCCATATAGCTTCTGATTATCTGGAGTGATTAGTACATACCTAATTCTTGCCCTTATTCATTCAATGCTCTGTCTACAAATATTTGCCAGAACTGATGGGTTGAGGCATGTTCCTTGGGTGAGGTTCGGCTAGCAAGGTGCATTTTGCGTTGAAGTATACTAGTGATTGACCTTTGATAGCCTTTCGAGGACAATAGGGGATGTCCTATTGACCAAGCTTCGTTGCCCATTTTAGTAAGTGGTTTGATGTTTCTGACTTCTGCAGTATCCATCTTAGGGGTTTGTCTGTGAGGACTTTGATGGGATGTGCTGAAAAATATACCTACAACTTCCTTGCTATAAGGAGCAGGTGGTAAGCTAGCTTTTCAATGACCGTGTAGTTCAGCTCTACTTCTGACAGCCACTTGCTTATGAAGTAGGTGGGCCTTTGGGTCCCTTCGTCCTGTTGTATTGCTGTAAAAGTAACAGCGTTATCAGTTACAACTAAATAAACACATAAGTCCTCACTTATTGCCAGTTTAGATACTATGAGAGTTTTGATTAGATGGTCCTTTAGGTTTTGGAATGCGATTTTGCATTCCTTGATCTATTCGAAATTTCATCCTTTCTTTACCTAGTCGAAGAACGGGATGCACTTATCCGTTGCTTTTGGTATGGATCTACTTAATATTGCCGCGCATCCATTTAGACTCATCGAATCCTTCAATTTTTCCGAGATACCCATATGTCTTATGGCTTCTATCTTTTTGGGGTTCGCGTCTATGTGCACTTACTATATACCCTAGGAACTTACCTAATTGAATAGTGAAGGTACATTTTAGAGGGTTCGGCTTCATATTGTACTGCCTCAGGACTTCAGATGTCTACTCTAAGTCTTGAACATGACTCGATGCTACCTTTGAATTGACCATTTTATCATTACGTATAATTCGACATTCTTTCCAATCTACTTCGAGAACATCATATTAACTAACCTTTGGTAGGTTTCCCCGACATTCTTTAGCACGAACGGCGTGACTTTATAACAATATAAGCCTTTATCTGTCACAAAACTGGTATGCTCTTGGTCTGGCGCAAACATTGCTATTTGATTGTATCCTGTGTATGCATCCATGAATGAGAGTAGTTTATGTCCACTAGTTGCGTCCACTAAGTGATCAGTTCTAGGTAAATGGAAGTTATCCTTCAGGTAGGCCTTGTTATATCTTTCTTATACGAGGTTCTACATTTTTGTCTGATTGGATGGGCATTTGGATCGATGTTAAGTGCATGCCAGATGATGGTTGGGTCTATTCTCACCATGTCTAAATGAGTCCAGGCAAATACATCCAATGTTTTCTACAAAAAATCTATCAACTTAGCTCGTGCTTTTGCACTTTGGTTCTTTCTTATTTGAGTACCTTTATGGGGTCATGTATATCTATTTGCACATCTTTAAGATCATCTATCGGCTCTAACTCTTTATTTAATGCCCATTATCTCTGGTCTACTCGCTTTTCTCTTCCTCTTTTGGTTTTAGTTCACGAAGGATGTCTCTTCTAGGCTTCTTTGGAGAAGTACCATGCATGAAATGAGCTATATTCATCAGTGCCGATCATTTGCATATATATTCTTTTCTCTTCCTTTATGGATTTTGATGTCATGGAATGGTCTTTGTCAGTTCGGCTTTTGTGTTTTGTACTGATGCAGTTCCTTGAATTTATTCTGTTTTGGTTTTTTACTGTTATTACAAATATCAGAAGAGACAATATAATAGTTTTGAACAATTTTATTGCTAGAGTCAAGAGTTACATTATATAGTTCCCTATATTAAATTTGTTCACCTCTCACTGAGCCTACCCCAGTAAGACTGTTGAATTTCATAAGCAGGTCTTTCTAAGAGATGACAACACCCAAATCTATTGGTGTGGATCTTTCTAGAAAGACATTATATGGTGGTTGCTAATCAATGATTGGGAAGCTTGCATAGAGTGACTTATATAGAGGGGCGGTTCTAGCTACAACAAGCACGCGTGCACATCCTATTAAAACGATTGTTGTGTTGTTGAACCCACAAATTGGTTCAGGGCTGGTCTTCAAAATTTCTGTAGGAAGCTTCATCTTGTCATATGCTGATTTGAAGATGACATTGTACAAACTTCCCAAATCAACAAAGAGTTTCTTCATAGTGCTGTTCGAGATATGTACCATGACAATAAGTAGGTCCTGATGTGGGAATACCACTCCTGCTGCATTTGCAATGAAAACTATCTCCTGAGCCGACCTCCATTTGACATGGAAAACCATCCTTTACTGTACCTTGGCCTCTTACACATATATCTCTTGCGCTTTTTTGCTTGCCTCAATAACTTGTGGTCTTCTGTATATCGAGGCAATAAGGATGGAGGGGTTTCCTACTTGGTTTTCGTTTGGGTCAGGAGTGAGGTTTCCGCTTCTATTTTCATTATCGGCCTTCTAAAAGCTGCCTAGATACCCTTTTTGGATTAATATTTCTATTTTTTTCTTCAAATGCTTGAACTTGTCGATGTGATGACCGTTGGCTCTGTGGAAGCCGCAACATGCTCTACCCTGATTCTACTATACTTTCTTTCCCTTATTCGGTACATTGTATGTAAGTTCATCCCTGGTCATCTCATATATCTCCATAGGAGTGTGGGTGAGAGGATTTTGATGGTGAGGTTCAATTCCTTTTGTTGCTCCATAGGTGGGTGGTACCCTTTTGCACCTTTTCTTGTCATAGTTGGGGATAGAATTTCTCTGAGGTTGCATTGTAGATCTGGCTTCCTCTATTCTGATATAGCCAATAGCTCTTTGGTAGAAATTCTTCATGCTATGGCATGACTTTCTGCTATTTTTATCCCACATAGAAATTCTCTTCTAATCCATGAGTACTTCTCTATTAGCAATGCTTCTTTAGTTGTCACTCCAATCCGGAGTGGCTCGGCTTTGAAGCATTTAATGAAATTGCATAGGCTTTCGTTTTCACCTTGCTTTACACATGACATAGTATTGACATCCGGGGAAGCTTCTTTCCCCGAATTGAATTGCCTCGGAATATTGGTAGTTCGTTGTCTCCAAGATCAGGCCTCCCTTGGTCCATACCTCCTGGACCATTAAGAGCCTGTGCCAGCTAAGTAAACACGGAACAACTTACACCAAGCCATCTTTCCCACCTTTAGGATGTCCCTATAATACTCAAAAGTACAGAGGTGGTTGTCGGGGTTCGCAGTTCTGTCAAACTTATCAATTGAAGGGGCTTTGAAGGTATCGGGTAAATCTTCTTCAGTGTCGGTCTTACTAAACGGGGAAGAAACCCCTTCCCCTATTTTTTTCTCCAGTGCTTTATTGGTAGATTTTTGCTAGCTGCTTTACTTGAGCCTTTAGTTGACGGATTTCACTTTCTCTCGGGTCGAATTGGGATGAACTATCTTCAGAAGCGATGTCTTCATCATTGGATGGATTGGATTTGTTTTCAAAGCAGCAGTGGGTTAATAATAATCGGCTTTGTTTTGATCTGAGGGTTAGCTTGAATTTTTCCTTTTAGCTTACCGTTATTTATCTAGCCAGTGTCACCGTTTTCATTTCTGGGAGTGCCGTTTTCACTTGCCCGCTACTTAGCAATCGCAATTGGCGAGTGATGGCGATGAGCTGTAGAATGTGGGAGGGGAAAATCTGGCATGAGAGAAGTGCGTTGGGCCATCATCTTTTCTTTCCCTTCCATGCGTTGCTTGATTTGACTTGTAAAGCAATGGAATGCGACCAGGATGGGGTCTGCGGGGACCTCCGCCGAGGCTTCCGCCTTTGTTTGCACCTTTGAGTTTATAAGTGATTATTTTTGCATTTTTTGAAGCCACGTGCAATTATTCCTCAGCAGGAGGGATAGGTGAATAGGCGGGATCCATGATATGCGGAATAAATGTGGGTAAAATTTGGATGCAGGATACAAACGGAGATTCAAACCCTCCTTCTAGTATTAAAATATTAGTAAGATTTTTTATCTCACCACACCCATATAAATGCTAAGTAACTTTAGTAATAATCGCTTCGATGATTTAGAATCAGAAAATTAAAGTAATATTAACTTTGCCTTTAGGTAGTAATTGTGCCATTGGAAGCTTACACAATTATGCAATTGCACTTTATCTGTTTGTTAAAATGTCAAATTGAACTGGTATTTCAACTTAGGTAAAGACCAACAAAATCTAACACCAAAATCTAGATGTGCTAAAATGTAGAAAAGCAAAAGATACATATAATTTTACGTAGTTCAGACAATAAGGAATGCTACGTCTATAAGGAAAATGCCACTTTTTTCTTTATATTTCTTGGTATAAATTTTAATGCCAGAGAGTATAATGCTTTTGCTTCCACAACCTTAAAATTCACATATCAGGAAAAGGTCTCTATCTTACTATGGCGATTTTTCTATTTATAGTACAAAGATGCACGTGGATTACCACGTTCCTTCTTCTGTTGTCCCGATTTCCATCCTTGAATCATGCCACATGCCATCCATCTATGTTGTTCTTTAGTGTGCATGGATTGCTGGTGTGTTATTGGTGGGATATCGGGATTTCGACGATTGAATTTTCAATTTTGGTGGGAGATCTAAAACTGAAGGGGGAATGTTTGAATTTGAGATGGTGGTTCCAAATTTGAATGAGCCCTGAATTTACTCTCTTCGATGGGTGAATGACCTACGCATTGCTTTGTTTGTGAGTGTGAGTTCAACAAGCCATTGTTCCTCTTTTCTGCAGGTGAACTGCATTGCTTTAACATCTTTGCCTCAAGAGATCTTTGATCTGCCTTAAGCATTGATGATACTTACAAGGTTGATTCGGGTGATCATGAGGCCATTTGTAAAGGCAACCGCTTTATGCATTTTTACGCTGAGCCACTCTAAGTGATGGGATACAAAAGTTATTGACGAGGGAGATTTATTCCTCTATCGTTTATTAATAAGCGTGAATGTGTGTTGATGTACTCTTTGAGTGGCATTGTGTGCAACCCTTGAATTACTTTTGACTCCACGTGGTACTGCTTAAATAGTGTCCAGCGAGTGCAGTGCAAATATGTTCTTGGAGGTATTAGTAATGTACATGCTTTGGGAATGATATTGGGGGTTTATTCAGCCATTTGAGTGCAGTGCAGTCCTTCTCTTTTGAGCTCATGTTTCAATGGCGATGCACTTTTGATGACGGTGCGTTGTGCCATTTCACTCTTTTTAGTGGCAAATAAGGGGGCAGCACATCCCTAATTTCCTTCAATGCAAGATTTTTAGTACCATTCTACTATCTATACACATTGGCTTGTGAGTGAAATATGTGTGCGTTTTTAAGTGAAATGTTTTGTGCTTTGATGTCATTTATACAACTTCTTGTATCGCAGCAACCTTAACATTTTATTGTTATTTGGAATCTCGATTACGCTATAGTTCTATGTATTATAGCTATATACCATCTATTGCACCTTGTGATCGTGTCCGGTTTGGGCACAGTATCACCAGTGTTCTTCTCAATCGGTTTTGTGAATTTATCATGAAATTGCAACTATAAAGATACCAAGATGTATCAATATTTCTATCATTGCAGCAATTATATAAATTTACAGTAGCTAAGGTGTATACATACATAAATACACATATATGTATATGTATATGTTTGTGTATATAAACATCCTTGTCGCTCGTACTAGCATTTCCTACACTATATTCAAAAATCATACTTAGTAAGGTGGCAGTTGTTTTCACTCGAAATTATATTCAATTAGATATATGAATCCCAAAAACAGTAGTAAATCTTTTTACAACAAAATTTGTAGTTCATATACTTATCATATGATGGCATAGAAAAGTAAACGATGGATAAATGTGGTGTTATTACTGGTTATCGCATGAAACATCATACACAAAACAATGTCGATTTACAAACTTGAGAAGTACATTACGACAGGTATTTTATGTTGTCTGTTATAATCCATATTCAGGAATAGAAAATTTGCTTGCATCTTTTGCTGGTGACCTCAAACTTCTATGGTAATTTTTTTTGTCATTATGCCAACATCTAAAATCTAAAATATCTTAATTTATGTAAAGAAACTCAAGTAATGTATGCATCTCTCGATTCTATTGTTTGTAGCAGAGTTCTGATAAATTTTGTTCAGTTTCAATTTATTTATTCGCAATTCTTGAAAGCTATTATGTTTTCGAAATGATGCTTTTTTTAGTTTATCTAGTTAGGTGAGGAGCATCACCTTACTATTTCACATAGTTTAAGCCCATTTTATTATCGTTTGCAGCAGGACCGAAGCAGTCTTGGGTTCACAAACCATAAAATTTTCATATAATTAAAGAAAAGGGATTTTATCCCTAGGAATATCTGTATAAAACAAAGATTTATCTATGTCACAAATGTAATATTTTATGATTTACCCCTTCAAATTAAAATATGAACTTATAGAGGATAGATAGTTTTGTCTCTAGTATAAGTTACATTTTTCCTTTACTTACATGCATCTAAAATTTAATTATATTTGAACTTATTCATCTTGACCTGCATTCCATAATTCTTCGTTAAGTGTTACTTTGGATTAGGCAATGAAATATGAAATTAAATAGTGATTTATTTTCGTTAAGCAATGAAATATGAAAAAAAACACATTCTACAATCTTAACTTATGCAAGCTTTTTTTTTATTTTTTTTCCTGGGAGTCCATAGACTTGGACCATTTTAAGAAATACTACTTATCTTTGCTACTAATAATGAGACTTCCAACAACTAATTTCAATCGTGTCTTCTTGGATTACCGAAATTACCCTTCATTTCAGATTACACTCGCGTAACCTGAATCATTACAGATTCAACCTCCTTCGACCTCTTTGCCCTTTCTTCACGCTGCACTCCTTTTAACCCCACACTCTTTCCAATTACCTACATCGACATCGTACCTCCTATAATGTCGAAATCGATCCGAGATCACACTGCCACGTCATCCAACCAAACGATTCACCAGCGCTTCCATTTTTGAAACTATCGCAGGTTCTTTTTACTCAATGCAAGTTGAAACCCCTTTCCTCTAAATCAGTGCTCCTTCTATCCATTGTTTACTGCTAAGATGAAGGTATACTAAATATCGATTCATAGATAGGAAAACTAATTCCAATGTAGATGATATTTGCGCTGCTGATAGTTTGGAGTTTGACATACTTGAAAATAGCGATGATGACATATAGCCTTTTGGTTTCTAATGAAAATAAGAATAGTGAAACACAAATTTGGAGGATTAAATTAACAGCGTTTGCATAGATTGGTTAGAGCATCTCATCAGGTGAGTTTAATTAAAGCTCTAAATCTGGTTTTACTATTTCCATTTCACATAAAAGGACAGAATAGCTGCAAAATTTACAGTTGCATTTGATTATTTTGATTTGACAAACCAAAATGGTACTTTGTTTGTGTTGGAATTATAACTTTTCATAACATAGGTATCAACTAGAGAGTTATCAAACACATGTAAGATGATTCAAAATTTCAAGTTGCAGTAATTGAAGTCCTCAACTTAGTACAAAAATAAAGGCAATGATAATGATATAAACCATTATTTTGGGCTGACTTTTTCGGTTGTTGATGATTAAACCTGATCATAAACTATAATACAACTCTTAATATAATCACCTCAAAATTTTCAACTGAATAATCAGATTTTTTACTATATACCATACCCTCATATAGTAAAATAGCTAGAGAAGGAAATGCTCTGGGCACATGATAAAAGGTTTAGGTGAAACTGTATATAATATTTTGATAAACTTTTTCTCTTTAATTTTTTTAAAATGAAAATTCTTTACCCTTTTTTCTCACGTCATTTAGTATGCTTATCTGTTATGTATTTACATCATTCAATTCCATTTTCTTTCTTTCATTTTACATTTATTATTATTATTATTCTTATTTTCATTAATATTTGTATGTCCTTTATTTTTATTTTCTTTCATTTGGTCTCTTATTTAGATGTCTAATATTAGAAGACATTTGTTTGACCTTCTCCGATATTACCTTATAATCTTTACTATGCTAATTACTCCCCTTTATCTCAAGTGAAGCCAATGAACTAGGTTTGTACCTTTTCACCACATGTTTGGATTTCAGATCTCAAAATCCATCGCTTTATTGTGATCACTATTTGTAGAACCTTTTATGTTGAATAATAGTGCAAAGTTGATTTTACGTTGCTCTAGTGTATTCCAAGTAAGAAGATCAATCAAATAATGACCTACATTTGGATAATAATAATCTATGTAATGTGGTGTGTATAAGGATTGGAAAGTGTAACTTATCTGTTAATAGTGGATAATATGTGCAATACTCTAAGTTGTAATAGATGACACAGACGTACGGAAAATGTTTGGATCCATGATAGATCATATATTAGCAAACAACCGATGAATAAAATAGATTTAGTATTTATGATAAGAAATTTATAAAAATTATTGCAAAATAATAGTATTAGCAAGCGTGCCATTAAACTCTTTTTTTTTATGCAAAGGGACAGTATTATTCTCAACTTTGGTGTTGCTGTAATGGTTATATTTTCTATTTTTCCTTTTCCTTTTTTCTTTCTTTTTTCTTATTTAACATACTATTGACTCAGGGTCCCCTCTTAACTATTATGTCATTACTAAAGTAGGAAACTTTAATTTGTACTCTTTATCTCTTACATATTATTAGATGCTTTTTTTTTCTTGGAGTTCAAGCCCAAATGATCAATTTTGAAGGTCGTAGCCTAATATTTGAAGTCATTCCTGAACTCTATAATTGCATAGTTGTTGGAATACTGAAATTTTTCTTTGTGAATCGTCCATGGTATATAAAGCTAATAAATCTATAATAAATTTAAAGTTCAGCTATCAGTGTATTTGAATGTTGGTTATTATTAGATTATTGAATAATCTAACATGAATATTTGTAGGAGATTAAGAGGTATATCCGTTGGCGATCAAACTTTGAGAATCTTGAATACCATGCTAGGAGTGTTACAGTTAACACTTTTTGTAAAGTGAATCAAATAAAACGACACATTTGTTTATTTTTTCATAAAATTTCAAAGAAAATCTTACCGATAACCATTACCATACATAAAATTATTGGTTTTATTGATTTGAATATAAGCTTAGAATAAGTATCAAGTGGCCTAGTTACTTACAAATTTCGTTGTGTATAGTTGGTATTTGGTAATCTATTTAAATATAATTTTATATTTTACTTCATAATATAATGTTTTTTGCTCAGTATCAAATTCATTCATATGACAAATCACTGTAACCAAGTTATCATCTTGAGTCTCCCCATGTTTATGGACTTAATAAAGGAATTAACGCCTAATTATATTTATGGACTTAACCATGGTTTTAAACTTCAGGTAAGTTAGTTTTACCCCTATTTTGGGTAGCAAATATATTACCATGCCACCTTGGTGTTTCCCATAAACTATCTCTGTAACCATTGGGATTTGTATGAATTGTTTTAATTTGTTCATTGCAAAGAGGAAGACAAATTAGAGATAAACACAAGAAATTGTCCGAAAAACAATTACGTGTGCAAATTGTTTTGAAAGTTATAACGTATGAAATTTTAATATGCGAAATAGGATACATTTCAAGGATCTATGATAATCAAATGGCATAAAGAGCATGAAATATCTTTTAATTTGAAGAGATACTCTGTCTCAATGTAACGACCCGAGAAATTTACTGCTAATAAATTGGATTCCAGCGGAAATTAACGACAAACTTGAAACTAAAATCTTAATAACATAAGAATTTATTGTAGATACCTAGATTTTTGGAATAAAAGAACTTTTAATAAAATAATCTACTAAATTTGGGGGTAACGTATTTTGGAAATTAGTTGCATAAACTCTTATTTTTTGGAATGTCATTATTTTACATTGTAATATTTAAGAGAAATAAAAAAAAAATTCAGAACAAAATAACGTCGGTGTAGATTTCCGGTAACATTAAAGCAATAAAGTTTGGATTTTTTTTTTTGCTCAATTAGCGGTATCAGCGACCGCAAATGTCGTAAAATGAATATTTATGTGAAAGAACAAACCTGATTTTTCTGTATATTATTAGACTCGTGCTGACAAGACGAGCGCAACGATATCTTATTTGCTGAATTTGGAGGTCCGATGTGTAAATTATGCACGGTTTGTGTGTGTATAGTGGGTCCGTATAAAATTTATTAGGTGTCTTTATAAACTGAAAATTTATTTAATTTAAAACTCAAAATTTAGAATTTTGAACGTATTGAACAGCTGTAATGAAAAATTTATTTGTACGTTATAAAAAAATTCATGGCACGTTAAAATTTTCAACCGGTTACTTCTCCTTTCCTGCAGTCCCTCACGCAACCCACTAGTATAAGAAAGAAGTCGCTCCTTCATTTTCTCACCCCCTCTAGAAGTATCAGCCGATCCACTTTCCTTTTTTTTTTCTTTTTTTTTTCCTTTTCCTCTTTTCCAAAACAAATCACCTCTCCCTGTACCAAGGCCGCCGCACCCTCCACGCACACCAACACAACTTCCCCGACACCGCCACGACCTGCCACCGACAAGCCCTGACGTCGCATACGCCGCTGCCTCCTCAGTTTGATACGGTGAGTCCTTTTGTTTTGTTTTGTTTTTTTTTCTTTTCTCCTCCTCTTGTTTGCGTGTGACGTATATATAAAAAAAAAAATGAAAAGGGGAGCATTGCCGAGTTATGCATATATAAAGCCTTGTGCGTTGGTTGAAATGGCTGAACAGAATACTGTTGTTTTCCACTGCCTGGATTTGCGGCTATCATTTAATAAAAAATTTTTTTGATGAGAAGAGTCAACAGTGGATATGGAACCTGTGCATGCATGAAGACTTGTTTTAAAATTTGCTCCTGTAAGCTTTCAATATATATGCATAAGTTTATGTTAGGCTACACAAGATTTCAAGAAGAGTGCAATAAGACTTGAGTATACATATATGCAGAGTTAGAGCGAAATTTGGATGAGCTTTATAAAAAAAAAAAAGGAAGAAAAAAAAAAGAGAAAGAAAAATAGCATACGAAAGCCTGTAGTGAGGAGAAGCCTGTAGGCCTTGTTTTGCTTGTTCTTGTTTCTCCACTGACGCATGCAAACATTATATGTATTTGGATTTTTTATTTTTTTTTTGCTTTTCTCAATTGCGTGCGTTGTGTATTATATATATAAAAAAAAAAGAGAGAGGAATGGGAAGAGCCGAGCATTTTGCGTGCGTGCGTTATACATGTCTGAGTATACCTTCAGGCAAATTTTGTTTTGCTTTGTGTTAAACTTTTTCAATTTTTTTTTTTTTGCTGTTTGGTGTTGAGTTAAGAGTTTTCATGTGTTTACAAATATGACTCTTTGCATACTAATTCTGTGTTGGATTTAAAGCTACGTTATGTGTGTTTACATAAACTTTATTTTCAAGAATTATTTTACTTACAGATGTTTATTCATGTTTCCTTCAAAATTCTAAATATGTATGAATAGGTGAGTGTTTAGGCTAAACAAGATTTGTTAGTAAGGTTGCAAATAGGATATGTAAGTGATAAAGCCTGCATGCGCATGCCCTACATGCAAAGATGGAGTGTGTTTGGTTCACGCGAGAGATATAGCGTAATTTGGATACAGTATATATTTTTTTTTGAAGTTGAGTGCGTTTAAAAGAAAAAAAAAAGAAGAATTTTTTTCTTTTTTTCTTTTTCACGTAGTCGATATATATACAAACTGACATTGTTGTGACAACCCAATATTTAAATATATCTCACGGAGTACATAGTGACGTGAATATTAATTTATGGTTTTATTTCGTTTGTCGCAGCCGAAATCCAATAATTTAGGAGCTATCCGTCACCATCTGATCTGTGCTCTCCGTCACTTCAGCTATCAAATATCTCTGTTCGAAAATGTGAGTAACCACTCACAACTGTCATTCGATTAATAAGTGAATTTATTTTTGATGAAATAACGACTGAACTGTTTCCCGTATGATAGGCGTGCATGTAGAATTAAAGTTAAATGCATCATTGTCATCGAATAATTTATGCCATGTCACGTAGAATCATTGCATGTAGTATCATTCATGTAGCATTACTTCATGCACTGTTAGTTAGTAGCATCTGATTTATTCGTTGTTATGTTTAATTCCCGAATATTATTATTATTTTATTATTATTTTTATAGTCCTTGATAGTTAGAAATCTCCTTCGGGTTGGAAGGATAAACCCGAAGATTTCAAACCTTGTTGGGATTTGCGGGTTGAAACGATATATACCCGTAAGTATAAATTAACGCGGATTGAAATGATATACATCCGGATCAACTTGACCATAGGTTAGAAAACTTATATACGGACACCATGGTTGAGAAAAATTTGGTTTTGAAAATTTTATATGGTCAATAAGCATTTGAAATCGGAATTTTGATTGTTGTTGTAACCAATATGATTGTAAGTTTTAAACTTTATAAAGCGACAAAGTTTTTGTAACCTACTAAATCGTTATTTTTATAGATCATTATCTTAAGATTTCAAAAGCTTTTGCTCTAAAATGTTTAAATAATTATTTTCTTAAACTTTATATATATATATATATATATATATATATATATATATAGATACAGGAAATTTTGGAAGATTTAAAAATGGAAATTTGATAACCATAACCGTACAATTCAAAACCGAGGAATCAGAGTTATATATATTTTGTAAATGATTGAAATTGTAAATCAATTTTATAAAACCTACCACGGTGTGAAAAATACAACGATTGGTTGTTAAAGAAACCGGGATCGGATATTGTCTTATTGCCGGCCAATACCGAAAACCACTTTAACAACTGTGTACGCGATGGAGATTTCAAAATGAAGTAGGATGGTGGCGACGTTCTCATGGTATACTACGTGGATCCAACTCCCATGAATTGGCATAAATGACTAAAACAGGAGCTATACCGGGCTACACAAAGGGTCGCACCCTTTTATCGAGCATGCTTCTTCGGAAACCATTCTATTACTTGTGTGATTCGATTTGGTGGCGCCACTTCGATTGGAGTATTGTTCGAGGTGGGCGGAAGCTGCTGGCTTGCCGTCACCACCGGTCCGGGAGTGCAAACGGTGTAT
This sequence comes from Allium cepa, assembly GCA_030765085.1. Classification (NCBI taxonomy): domain Eukaryota; kingdom Viridiplantae; phylum Streptophyta; class Magnoliopsida; order Asparagales; family Amaryllidaceae; genus Allium; species Allium cepa. Next base: position 932,470,429 of record CM060932.1, read on the forward strand.
CCACCCTGGCATTGCCTCGCGTGCCGTGTCATCTCCTTATAGCGAGCCCATTACGATTTTGGTTTTAAAGATCCGACCGCGTTAAGGTTCACCATCCCCTTAATGCTATTTTCTATATGATTATACTTTACTGATTAGACATTATTGTATATGGCGTATGTTACTAGTTTAACGGATCCTTAAAGGATGACGATCCCAACATTCTTTAAGTTACTTGTACATTTCAGTAGCTGTTTCACTCGAGTTATTCATTTAGATGAGAATGTTAGTCCTGACTCGGGTGTTTGTTTATTTTCACTCGGGTCAGCCTGAGTATTGCAGCTTAAAGGAAATTATTCTTGAAGACAAGGTGCTGGAGCTCTACCTGAAGTTTCTTTCTTAGTTCTTAGTTTCTGTTTCATTGCACTTATAGAAACTTGGTTTGTATTAGAGATCTTTATGTACCCGATATTTGTTGTATTTGTTTGAACTCTGTTCTGTACCTGATTTGAAACGCTAGTGATCCTAGCTTATTTACTTTGCTGAAATATTCAATTCTCTGTGTCTGTGATCTGTGGATTTTGTGATATGATTTTTTTTTACCCCGAAATTTTAATAACAACCTGTCATTTTGAATGATTTGAGTTCGACATATGTGGCTTATTGTCAACTTAAATTACTCAAAAAGGCAGGATGTTACAATGTGGCATCAGAGCTGATGGTTTATGGGGTAAAAAGCTCATTAGAGATAGGGTAGTAATACCCTAGAATGAGTAAAATCACATCACAGGATTCCTGTCATTCACAATTCACCTTACTTGCTAGAAACTTTCCCTTGATACGGAAATCTTTGATATCATCTTCATCTTTGTTTTAAACCTATTTTTGAACTCCCCAGATGGCTAACAGAAGAGGCACTAGGGGAAGAGGAGACGCTCAACCTGTTCCTGCAGCTGCACCGGTCCCAGTAGTTGCCCCAGTCAAATTTACCACTTTGTGCAAGGAGTATATCTAGCTAGGAGGAACCAAGTTCACAGGTTCTGAGGGTATTATCGAGGCCCAGCAATGGTTGGAAAATGTAGAAATGATATTTACCGGGTTCGAGATTAATGATGCCCAGAAATGCCAATTAGCGGCTTGGCAGTTGTAAGAAGCTGCTCGAGATTGGTGGAGATCCGTTACTTCCCAGGTTGTAGAGGCAGATATCACTTGGGAGCAGTTTAGGTGATATCTAAAATCCGATCTTTATCCTTTTCCATTTTTCACATCTATCTTGAATCTAGCTTAAATCCTGAGTTTTCTTTAGGGACGCCTTTATCACCAAATGGGTACCAGAAGCGGGAAAATCGAGTCTTTATCGAGCTTTCATGGACCTGGAACAAGGCAATATGACGTTCGCAGAATACGAATGGAAATTCAATGAGTTGTCTAAGTATGGCCCCAGTTTGATAGACACCCCGCTTAAGAAGAACGAAAAGTTTGTCAATGGAGCACGTCCTGAGTTCTACGACCGATTGATACAGAATGGCATGGGACTTTCACTAGCTTGGTAGACATGGCCACCCGATTTGAGAACCCAACTTGTAAGGGTAAACAGGCTGCCTCTACTCAGAGTTCGCTTAAAACCGCTACTAGTCCAATGAAGAAGAAGGATAAGTTTCAGCAACAGAAGAAGAAGTGGCAAATTTCTCAAGGCATTGGTTTTACTCCCCAGAAACAGGCTATCGACATCTCCCATATCACATGCTTCAAATGTAACCAAAAGGGCCATTACTCTAATAGTTGTCCTTTTCCGACCGGAGCCGCTATTCCTCCTCCATCCCAAGCAACCAGAAACAACCTTTGCCACATCTGCTTGCAACCAGGCCACTTCAAAAACAGTTGTCCCACTCAGCAAAAAGGAAAGACTTCTGGAGTTTTCGCTATGACTTCTTCCGACCCGACAACTGATGATGCTCAAGGTACACTCCGTTGCACCTTCACTCTACATTCTTATCCTGTTCGTGTTTTATTTGATACCGGAGCTTCCCATAGCTTCATTTCCACTGATTTATGCGATAAACTAAAGCACCTATTAAAACTCGAATATTCATCTGAGTCACTTTGCGTATCAAATCCCATTGGCGGTCCCGCCAATCTTAAAATGGTCTGTAGAGGAGTAAAACTCATATATGGCTTACATCTTTTCATTGGTGATTTTTATGTCCTTGGGTTCGATGCATTCGATATTTTACTCGGAGGTGACTGGCTGAGTAAATACGGTGCACATATCTCTTGTAAGGAGCGGATCGTCTCCTTAGTTGATGATGAGGGTGACCCCTTAATAATTGAAGGTCAAATGCCTCAAGATTTTGCAGGCAGTTTCATCTTTTCGCTTGATACCCATCCTAATGAACTTAATTCCACTCCTGTTGTTAAGAATTTTCCCGATGTATTTGGCAAAGTTATTTCTCTTCCTCCTCCACGGGAAATAGAATTCCGTTTTGATCTAATTCCTAGAGCCCGACCTGTAGTCCTTCCTCCGCGAAGGATGGCCCCGAAAGAAAGGGCAGAGTTAAAATGCCAAATCGAAGACTTATTTTCAAAGGGCTTGATCAGGCCAAGCTATTCTGAATGGGGAGAAGCTGTAGTATTTGTCACTAAGTCTGATGGTTCCTTGAGGATGTGTGTGGATTATAGGGAACTGAACAAGCTTACTCTCAAAAACAGATACCCTATGCCACACATTAATGATATGTTCGATCAACTCTATGGAGCTAAAGTATTCTCCCAACTTGATCTTGCTACCGGTTTCCACCAACTCCGCATAGCTGAAGAGAGCATTCCCAAGACAGCTTTCCGGGCTGAGAATGGATTCTATGAATGGTTAGTCATGCCATTTGGACTAACAAATGCACCCGCTTACTTCGTTGATCTCATGAATCGTGTCTTCCGAGATGTCCTAAATAAATTTGTGCTGGTTTTCGCGGACGATATTCTCGTCTTCTCAAGATCCGAACAGGAACATGAAACACACTTAACTTATGTCCTTGAAACACTTAGGAAACATCAACTGAAGGCTAAATTCGCTAAGTGCCATTTCTGGAGGGATGAAGTCCGATTTCTTGGACACATTGTTTCAGAAAATGGAGTTTCCGTTGATCCACTTAAGGTCACTGCTATCAATGATTGGAAGGACCCTAAAACTCCTACCGACATCCGAAGTTTCTTAGGCTTAGCTGGTTACTATAGGAGATTCATAGAAAACTTCGCTAAGATTGCTGCTCCGCTTACGGCTCTGACTCGTAAGAATGTTAGATTTGTCTGGAGTGATAAGTGTAAGGCCGCATTCAAGGAGTTAAAGGACAAGTTAACATCTGCCCCAGTTCTTACCGTCCCAAATGGGAGTGAGGGGTTTACGGTATTTACTGATGCTAGCCGAGAAGGATTGGGAGCTGTGTTGATGCAGGAGGGAAGGGTGATCGCCTATGCTAGCCGACAGTTGAAGACCCACGAAGTGAATTATGCCGCCTATGATTTAGAATTACTGGCAGTAGTATTTGCCTTGAAGTTGAGGAGGCATCATCTTTTGGGGACTAAGTTCGAACTCTTTACGGATCATAAATCATTGAAACATATCTTTAACCAAAAAGATTTGAATCAGAGACAAGTGAGATGGCTAGAATTCTTAGCAGCCTATGACCTAGACATCAGCTATACTCCCGGGAAAGCAAATGTTGTTGCCGACGCTCTGAGTAGGAAGAAGCCGATACTTTGTGTGATTATGGTTACTCCATCTCTTATGGATCGCATAGCGGCTAAGCAGAACGAAGACCCGATGTTGGTAAAAATGAAGGCGAATGTTCGAAAGAGGAAGAGTGATAATCAAAGCGAAATGGATGCACAAATCGTATGGGATTTTAAGAATTAAAAATAGGATTTGTGTTCCGGATGTCGACAATTTAAGACAAGAGGTACTCAAGGAGAACCATCAATCGAGACTCTCAATCCATCCTGGAGTTTCGAAAATGTACCACGATATGAAGAGGCTATACTGGTGGAATGGTATGAAGCATGATATTTCTTCTTTCATTAGTAGATGTGCCACGTGTCAACAGGTTAAGACTGATCACCAGAGAACCGCTGGATTATTGCAACCTCTTGAGATACCCAACTGGAAATGGGAGCAAGTTTCGATGGACTTTATCGATGGACTACCTCGGACGAGAAAGGGAAATGAGAGCATTTGGGTAATAGTGGATCGATTGACTAAATCTACTCACTTCATTCCGGTCAAGTCGAACCGTACCGCTTCGAGTCTAGCCGAGATTTATATGAAGGAAATTGTCAGATTGCATGGAGTTCCAGTCAGTATTGTGTGTGATCGAGACCCAATCTTTACTAGCAAGTTTTGGAAAGCATTCCAAGAAACTCTAGGTACACGACTGAATCTGAGCACCGCCTATCACCCTCAGACCGATGGACAAACAGAGAGGGTGAATCAGATTCTAGAAGACCTTCTTCGTGCTTGCATTCTTGACTATGGTGGTTCTTGGGAAGACCATCATCATCTCGTTGAGTTCACTTACAATAATAGTTATCAGGTATGATCTAATTCGAATCTCAGCTTATTTGAAATACAATTCGGTAATTTTCTATCCTTGAATTTAGGCTAGCATCAAAACATCCCCTTTTGCCGCTCTGTACGGACGACCGTGCAAATCCCCATCATGTTGGATTAGATCGGGTGATCGATTAGTTCTTGGGACCCGACTTGATTCTTGAAGCTTCCAAGAAGGTCGAGGATATTCGAACGAAAATGAGAATTGCCCAAGATAGGCAAAAGAAATACGCGGATAGGAGAAGAAGGAAGTTGGAGTTTGCCGTAGGAGATCAAGTGTTTCTCAAGATTTCACCGCTTAAGAACGTCATCCGATTCGGTCGGAAAGGGAAGCTAGTTCCCAGGTTCATAGGCCCTTTCCGTATCATTGGAAGAGTTGGTTCTTTAGCTTACCGTTTGGATTTACCAGAGAAACTTGCTAAGGTTCACAACATGTTTCACATATCTCATCTCCGTAGATATTTTCATGATCCCTCGCTTCATGTCCAACCCGCTTTGCTAGAGAATCTCGATGTTGAACCCAATCTAACCGTAGAGAGAAAGCCACTTCATATTGTCGATAAGGACACGAAGCAACTCAGGAGAAAATCTGTTAACCTTGTAAAAATCCAATGGAGCAATGATGACCGTGATTGCACTTGGGAAACCGAGGACAGTATCCGTGCTTCAAATCCCGAACTGTTGAATAGGTATGTTATTATAATCTTCTCTATTTTGATTCGATTCTTCCTTTGATACACTTTCCTTTGTGCTTTGTTCTTTTCGGGGACGAAAAGTTTTGAGTGGGGGAGAGTGTAACGACCCGAGAAATTTACTGCTAATAAATTGGATTCCAGCGGAAATTAACGACAAACTTGAAACTAAATCTTAATAACATAAGAATTTATTGTAGATACCTAGATTTTTGGAATAAAAGAACTTTTAATAAAATAATCTACTAAATTTGGGGGTAACGTATTTTGGAAATTAGTTGCATAAACTCTTATTTTTTGGAATGTCATTATTTTACATTGTAATATTTAAGAGAAATAAAAAAAAAATTCAGAACAAAATAACATCGGTTAGATTTCCGGTAACATTAAAGCAATAAAGTTTGGATTTTTTTTTTGCTCAATTAGCGGTATCAGCGACCGCAAATGTCGTAAAATGAATATTTATGTGAAAGAACAAACCTGATTTTTCTGCATATTATTAGACTCGTGCTGACAAGACGAGCGCAACGATATCTTATTTGCTGAATTTGAAGGTCCGATGTGTAAATTATGCACGGTTTGTGTGTGTATAGTGGGTCCGTATAAAATTTATTAGGTGTCGTTATAAACTGAAAATTTATTTAATTTAAAACTCAAAATTTAGAATTTTGAACGTGTTGAACAGCTGTAATGAAAAATTTATTTGTACGTTACAAAAAAATTCATGGCACGTTAAAATTTTCAACCGGTTACTTCTCCTTTCCGGCAGTCCCTCACGCAACCCAATAGTATAAGAAAGAAGTCGCTCCTTCATTTTCTCACCCCCTCCAGAAGTATCAGCCGATCCACTTTCCTTTTTCTTTTTTTTCTTTTTTTTTCCTTTTCCTCTTTTCCAAAACAAATCACCTCTCCCTGTACCAAGGCCGCCGCACCCTCCACGCACACCAACACAACTTCCCCGACACCGCCACGACCTGCCACCGACAAGCCCTGACGTCGCATACGCCGCTGCCTCCTCAGTTTGATACGGTGAGTTCTTTTGTTTTGTTTTGTTTTTTTTTCTTTTCTCCTCCTCTTGTTTGCGTGCGACGTATATATAAAAAAAGAAAAAAAAAGAAAAGGGGACCATTGCCGAGTTATGCATATATGAAGCCTTGTGCGTTGGTTGAAATGGCTGAACAGAATAATGTTGTTTTCCACTGCCTGGATTTGCGGCTATCATTTAATAAAAAAAAAATTTTGATGAGAAGAGTCAACAGTGGATATGGAACCTGTGCATGCATGAAGACTTATTTTAAAATTTGCTCCTGTAAGCTTTCAATATATATGCATAAGTTTATGTTAGGCTACACAAGAATTCAAGAAGAGTGCAATAAGACTTGAGTATACATATATGCAGAGTTGAGCGAAATTTGGATGAGCTTTATAAAAAAAAAAAAGAAGAAGAAAAAAAGAAAAAAAAAGAGAAAGAAAAATAGCATACGAAAGCCTGTAGTGAGGAGAAGCCTGTAGTCCTTGTTTTGCTTGTTCTTGTTTCTCCACTGACGCATGCAAACATTGTATGTATTTGATTTTTTTTTTTTTGCTTTTCTCAGTTGCGTGCGTTGTGTATTATATATATAAAAAAAAAGAGAGGAATGGGAAGAGCCGAGCATTTTGCGTGCGTGCGTTATACATGTCTGAGTATATCTTCAGGCAAATTTTGTTTTGCTTTGTGTTAAACTTTTTCAATTTTTTTTTTTTTTTTTTTTTTTTTTTTTTTTTTTTTTGCTGTTTGGTGTTGAGTTAAGAGTTTTCATGTGTTTACAAATATGACTCTTTGCATACTTATTCTGTGTTGGATTTAAAGCTACGTTATGTGTGTTTACATAAACTTTATTTTCAAGAATTATTTTACTTACAGATGTTTATTCATGTTTCCTTCAAAATTCTAAATATGTATGCATAGGTGAGTGTTTAGGCTAAACAAGATTTGTTAGTAAGCTTGCAAATAGGATATGTAAGTGATAAAACCTGCATGCGCATGCCCTACATGCAAAGATGGAGTGTGTTTGGTTCATGCGAGAGATATAGCGTAATTTGGATACAGTATTTTTTTTTTTTGAAGTTGAGCGCGTTTAAAAGAAAAAAAAAAGAAGAATTTTCTTTTTCTTTTTCACGTAGTCGATATATATACAAACTGACATTGTTGTGACAACCCAATATTTAAATATATCTCACGGAGTACATAGTGACGTGAATATTAATTTATGGTTTTATTTCGTTTGTCGCAGCCGAAATCCAATAATTTAGGAGCTATCCGTCCACCGTCTGATCTGTGCTCTCCGTCACTTCAGCTATCAAATATCTCTGTTCGAAAATGTGAGTAACCACTCATGACTGTCATTCGATTAATAAGTGAATTTATTTTTGATGAAATAACGACTGAACTGTTTCCCGTATGATAGGTGTGCATGTAGAATTAAAGTTAAATGCATCATTGTCATCGAATAATTTATGCCATGCCACGTAGAATCATTGCATGTAGTATCATTCATGTAGCATTACTTCATGCACTGTTAGTTAGTAGCATCTGATTTATTCCTTGTTATGTTTAATTCCCAAAGATTATTATTATTTTATTATTATTTTTATAGTCCTTGATAGTTAGAAATCTCCTTCGGGTTGGAAGGATAAACCCGAAGATTTCAAACCTTGTTGGGATTTGCGAGTTGAAACGATATATACCCGTAAGTATAAATTAACGCGGATTGAAATGATATACATCCGGATCAACTTGACCATAGGTTAGAAAACTTATATACGGACACCATGGTTGAGAAAAATTTGGTTTTGAAAATTTTATATGGTCAATAAGCATTTGAAATCAGAATTTTGATTGTTGTTGTAACCAATATGAATGTAAGTTTTAAACTTTATAAAGCGACAAAGTTTTTGTAACCTACTAAATCGTTATTTTCATAGATCATTATCTTAGGATTTCAAAAGCTTTTGCTCTAAAATGTTTAAATAATTATTTTCTTAAACTTTATATATATATATATATATATATATATATATAGATACAGGAAATTTTGGAAGATTTAAAAATGGAAATTTGATAACCATAACCGTACAATTCAAAACCGAGGAATCGGAGTTATATATATTTTGTAAATGATTGAAATTGTAAATCAATTTTATAAAACCAACCACGGTGTGAAAAATATAACGATTGGTTGTTAAAGAGACCGGGATCGGATATTGTCTTATTGCCGGCCAATACCGAAAACCACTTTAACAACTGTGTACGCTGTGGAGATTTCAAAATGAAGTAGGATGGTGGCGACGTTCTCATGGTATACTACGTGGACCCAACTCTCATGAGTTGGCATAAATGACTAAAACAGGAGCTATATCGGGCTACACAAAGGGTCGCACCCTTTTATCGAGCATGCTTCTTCGGAAACCATTCTATTACTTGTGTGATTCGATTTGGTGGCGCCACTTTGATTGGAGTATTGTTCGAGGTGGGCGGAAGCTGCTGGCTTGCCGTCACCACCGGTCCGGGAGTGCAAACGGTGTATCCACCCTGGCATTGCCTCGCGTGCCGTGTCATCTCCTTATAGCGAGCCCATTACGATTTTGGTTTTAAAGATCCGACCGCGTTAAGGTTCACCATCCCCTTAACGCTATTTTCTATATGATTATACTTTACTGATTAGACATTATTATATATAGCGTATGTTACTGGTTTAACGGATCCTTAAAGGATGACGATCCCAACATTCTTTAAGTTACTTGTACATTTCAGTAGTTGTTTCACTCGAGTTATTCACTTAGATGAGAATGTTAGTCCTGACTCGGGTGTTTGTTTATTTTCACTCGGGTCAGCCTGAGTATTGCAGCTTAAAGGAAATTATTCTTGAAGACAAGGTGCTGGAGCTCTACCTGAAGTTTCTTTCTTAGTTCCTAGTTTCTGTTTCATTGCACTTATAGAAACTTGGTTTGTACTAGAGATCTTTATGTACCCGATATTTGTTGTATTTGTTTGAACTCTGTTCTGTACCTGATTTGAAACGCTAGTGATCCTAGCTTATTTACTTTGCTGAAATATTCAATTCTCTGTGTCTGTGATTTGTGGATTTTGTGATATGATTTTTTTTTACCCCGAAATTTTAATAATAACCCGTCATTTGGAATGATTTGAGTTCGACATATGTGGCTTATTGTCAACTTAAATTACTCAAAAAGGCAGGATATTACACTCAACCACACTATGTCGGATGTAGCTGGCCTGGTGTAGTTCATGGAAGCTGTCAGATATATTTCATGTCATTTTACTTAGAATTGACACATTTCACATTCATTCTATAGCATATTTATGGTTGATAGTTGTATGTTCTATCAAAGTTGGAAAACTATTCTATTTGTTAGTATGCCAAAACTAGAATTTGCAACTATTGGGTAGCACACACTTAATTTGACAAAATGTTTAGTGATATAAGGTATAAGGTTAAAGCGCAATCTAAAAATATCAATCGACCCATTACCTAACAAATTCACATTAAACAGTTTGAGAAATAAAACGTAAAAGAAAATAACCCGGCAACAGCTCATTAATTAATTTCAATTTTGGACATGAAAACAATAACGAATAAAGAAAAGTAATTACATTTTCCATTTAATTCAACAATGATGTAATAAAGAGAGTAACACAGGCAAACCTGCTACATTTCCCGTTGAAAAAAGTTGTAATCTTGGTGGCAATCAAGCTTATATATTTAAAAGAGAATAACTTAAATTTAATATATTTTCAAACCTTATATTTTATTTATGAATTTTTAAATATATAAATATACGGGATTTCAGTTCATATATTTATGGATTGCAAATCCCAAATTATTCATCTTGTTTTGGTCATTAGTTTGGAATTTTAATCATTTCAAGATTAGAATCTTATGGTTATGGCGAAAGTTTATTTAGTTGGTTGGCTTTTTCTTAATCTAATAATTCCTTGATAACCAGACAACTATTTGTCAGGTTTAAATAGAGTTTTGGGCTTTTTTTAATGACCATTGGCCGAAAGCTAGGAATTTGTAGCTAGCCCAAATCATAGAATTAGTTGTCATGAAAGAAATACTTCGTCTTTAATCAGTTTATCACATGGCATTTTTTATCTTTTAATCAATTTACCTTTTGAATTGATTACAGGTGACAATTTTAATCTTTAACCAAATGAACCTAACCCACACAATCATAAGAATGATGCAACTTCATCTTTAAGTAATATGCACGTATTCATCTTTGCAAATCATATCTTATTTGTTTAGACCGAAAATATTGCTCATTGAACAATTTTATGTATTCTATTGTCTTGGACATGAATGCTAATACATGTTTCTTTTTAATGTAATGGTCACTTAATGATTTGTTAATATTTGTCTCTTTATTTAATTAAAAAATAAACATTGATGATTTTTTTATTGTTTGAAATCAAAAACAATTTTTTAATGCTTTTTATGTTCAAATTATGTCATATCTGTTAATGGTTTTTCAATATAGATGATTAAAATACTTATTTTAATAGATTTTGGGACTCATTTGTTGTCCTGTTAAATTTTAAACTCCTTTGTGCATATGGATGACAGTATAATTTACATCTGCTTCGACACCTATGACTCTCCTTCACAATCAGAGTTAGTAGAGCTTGCTGCTGCGTTACTGGAAATGGAGGACATTTCATTTCTGTAGTCTTTGCTGGAGAAGGACATTAAAGAACGACCCTCCAGTTTTGCTTATGCACTCAATGAGGACAGGGGAATGCTGGTGTGCTGGCCCCTCAAGGGAGGGAAATTAAGCATGAGGGTGCATTTCTGATGCATGGAGGATAGAATTCAGTTATGGAGGGCATGGACGGAGGAGTGCTCATGATCTGTAGGCCCTTTAGGTAGGATCAAATGATTAAGTTAGGACGGTCAGTGATTTGTATAAAATTTGAGTTGCAGTAAATGAAACAAAATTCAATAATGAATAGATAGTAAAGATGGCGAGGATGGTGACGTTGGATGAAGTAGGACATGATATGAAGAAAAAGCTATAGTTTTCAAGGAAAATCTAGAACTATTATATTCAGTCCATATACTTGACAACTTAAATATTAATGTAAAATGGCAAGTTTTATCATTAAGTTTATTTGGTAGTTAACTTCAATGTAGGAATACTTAAGAAGCTAAACCTAGCTTATGAGTTGTGTTTTTTTTCCTTTCAAAGAAACATCAAAGCATAAATCTATAAAGGAAAATAAAGGTAGGGATGTATTGTAAAGATTTGGACAAAGTATTGGTACTAAGGCGTGTAAAAAACAACACTGTACTGATTAGAGCAATGGTGTACTAATTAAAATTGTTATTGTAATGTGTTAGCAAATCATCTTTTCTTACAATGCAATTGCCATAATATCTTTCAAATAAAACTTTGTTGCAGGAATACCACAATATAAATATAAAATTAATGCATAGTAATATTTGAAAATACAAAAGGACATGAACCAACATTATTGAAAAACGTGAGGGCTCGGTTTAAAAAAAAAAGGAAAAGAAAAAGGAGAAAATTAAATGTCTTTCTTCTTAAAACAAAGTTGAAATATCTGATTCGTATTAGAATCCAAAAAGGAAACTGCAATTTTGAATTTATGAATCATATAAATATGACCTCCAAATTTAGTAATCATAACTAAAATTCAGTAACCATAAATCTAAATGAGTTAATAGAAGTTCCAATAGGAATTACATCAAACCCAATATAAGGTGCGATCATTTACCATAAAAAGTTAGATGAAGCATGTGAAAAGCTATTGTTTTGAAAATCTTCTAATCCATCCTACTCAATTTCTTTTCATAAAGAATCAACCACCGATCATATAGCCGAAACAAAATTTAAAATTATTGGGAAATGTCATTTAATTATCAAAAGTGTTTAAGTTGAACACTGCAATACAGATATAACCCATCTTCCTATGACAATGTTACTAGGTTTTGATTGTTTAAATAACTCAAAGCTCTAGAATAGTGACAATGTTACTATGTTGTGATTATATTGTATCTTTTCCATGAATATAAATTTTGACATTTGTTCATAAGGTGATTTATAATTTTTAGCCAGCATATGCATCTAAGATAACTGCGCTAGACTTTAAAAGTTTATCTACAAAATAAAATTCTATACACAGAGTATTAACATAAAATCAAAATATACAAAGAAAGCATTGATAAAATTATTTTACATAAGCGCATATATGAAATAGTTGGACAAAATAATTGGTTTAAATAAAAGTGGTACATAGAAAATCATTGGTCAATTGTTATAGGTTGGATTTTACTGTTCATATGCGCCGAACCAATTCATGAGGTAATTCAAAGGCAGTTGGCTATATATGAATGGGTTGATGTGGCAAGCGATCATTGCATCAATTTTATTGACATTTTTAATAGCTACGCCAAAAAAATATGGCTCGACGATCAAATACAGGCCCACCTGGACGTGCAAAAATAACGTTTTAGAAAATACTGAGTCATAGGAAAATAATGCTTGTAACTCAGAACGTTTCATTCACTTTAATAGTATGCATGTCTAAATAACACGTGATTCGAGTAAATCACAATAGTTCATTGAAGTACTTACATCATTCACTTTAATAGTATGAATGTCTAAATACCACGTTTCAAGTCCTATTGTTGTTAAGGGTAAAAAGATTTCGCTTTGTTAGCTACTATGTCAATATATAGTATGAAACACAACCAAAATTTCAAACATTTTAACCGATTGGAATGGAACTAGAAATACAAAACCTGGAATCATAATTCAAATGAACTATAGGAGATTTCTCGTACCATAGAAAAGCCAAATGAAATTGTTTCAAAGAAGAAAAAAATTCAGTTTTTTCCATTCTAAATTCCTTGAACATCTCCCTTTTTTTCCAAATAAATCCCTAATTCTAATTGTTAATCTATCATGCCAATTTTTCATTTGATAAAAAATGGATTTTTCGACGAAATATTAAAAAAAAAAAAATCACAAGTCCGTAAAAAAAATATCCTTTTAAAACATATCAAATTTTTAAATCAAATATTGTCATTTCAATTATTTATTTAAGAAGGACCAAACTTAAATACATGGATCCATTATTTCTTTTCGAAAATTGAAAACAAAAATTCGAAGTTAAAATTTAAAAATGCTTAAATATGCAAAATATTTGAATATTTTCAGAAAAAACTGAATACATTTAAGAAGAAAAATTACACAAAAAGATTCAATGTTATTTCAAAGAATGGAAAAATATTTCTTTTGAGAAGAAAATAAGTATTTAAATAGTTCTAAGTTTTTGAAAGAAAAAAAACATCGAATACTATATGCAAAATACAATAATACAAAAGAAAAAAGGTATAAATGCCTCGTAGAAGTTCAAATTTTCAATAGACATTTTTGCTATATGTTTTGAATGAAACCGACTAACACCAAAATAATATCGGTTGATTTCATCTTATGCCGTTTTCATCTTAAACAGTTAATGCTCTAGTTTTGGTATACCATACCATGGATAACATTATTGTTTTTATCTTATGCTATTTTCTTATCTTCCTCCGGCCTTTGCTCTACTTTCTTTCAGCCTAGAAAAAAGCTCATAAATCATAACATTACTTCATATAACATAATTTCATTCCTCTTCACTGAATTTAAGAGATATTTGAACATCTATATATCTTTCCCAGTCTTTGACTTAAGCTTACAGGACATAGCTTAACACTAGACTATTAGTAAGAGGATTTGGCATATAAATTTTGAATAAGAGCAGTACTTCTTGTTGTTTGTTTGCTTGGTTTAAAAATAATCTACTGCTTTAAAATACAATTCTGTACAAATGGATTTGCTAGTTCAAAATCCGGCCAACTCCACTTTATTTGTAGCAAATATGACTATAGTCCACTTTGTATGTAACATTTGCTTTTACACTCTCTACCCTTGCTACATCATAAATTCTTTTACCATGTTTCAATATGAAGTCGGTTCATTTGTTATCTTATATTAACAGCTATATATTATAGAAGAATATAAGTACAAGGGATACTACTAACAATTATAAATTTATTATTGTGCATGTGTTGTTTAAAATATAAATGTATTGTTGTATAACGGATAAAACCGAAAACGTTTAAGATGAAAAATTACAAAAAAAAAGATTCTGTGATATTTTAAGGTTTCCAATTTTTTTTAAATGCAACCAAAACAAGTCTAGCAATACAAGAAAATTTAATGAAATTAATAAAAGAAGCGAATGCGACTATATGGTATATGACTGAAGAATATCATCTCAAAGCAAAGAACGAGGCAGATCATCTCAAAGCAAAGCCTAATATTCCCGCTTTTATTATAAATACATTGTGTGTATGAGATAACTTGTAACTCTCTGAATGTATATTGTATCATACATTCTTCTTAATCAATAACAAATTCAATTACAAATCTTGATATGGTAATAGAGCTAATAAAAGTTGTCTAACGACAAAAACAGAGCCTCACCATTAACCATCGGAGTATCTTCATCACCTGGGTGGCTGCTTCTACCGCAGTTCATCGAAGAGAAATCTCATCATCTGAAACTGCTGCATCATCATTAAGCCACGCCAAGAATTGTTAGAATATTGTCATCACTCAGTCTTCTGACTGCTTTCAGATTTAATATCAAGAAAATAAAAAAAGGAACTCAGAAATCGAAGAAGTTGTCAAGAAAGTAAGTGCCATACCAAGAATTCATCAGACCAGAATCATCATCTAAATTCTGATTCGAACATACCTGAATCCCCTGTCTGAAACCATTTCTTGAAATTCTTAATACCTAATTGCTTAAAGACCATTGCAGTTCATTCATTAGTTCAGAATTCCTCCATAATTCATCATGTCAGAAGAAATCAGCAATTCAGCCACCTCAGTAAATTCCAATCTTCAACAAACCTATGAAAATGTTGGACACACTACCCCTAAAATGTTATTTCAGACTAAACTTGAATTATGTATTAGGTTAGAATTCAAGTAATCAAAGAACTGGCAATCTTAGTGCTAATATGGTACAAGTTCAATAAGATTCAAATATTCAATCAGACAGTACCAGAAATTATCACTCAAGTGGTATCACAACGCCTGAACACATTTATGATGAGGATTGGTACCCCGATTCTACAGCAACTAATCATATCACTAGCAGTCTAAGTAATCTAAATCTTGAAAACAAGGGGTACAAAGGTATGCAATCTATATACATGGATAATGGTAAATCTATTGCAATCACATACACTGGAAGCTCATATATAATGGGAAAGAGGCATCTATACTTAAACAATTTATTAAGAGTGCCATTAATTAGTAAAAACTTACTAAGTGTGTCACAATTTGCAAAAGAAAACAATGCTTATTTTGAATTCTACCCAAATTACCGCCTTGTTAAAGATATTCTAACTAAAGAAATCCTCTTATAGGGTAGAGAATATAAGGGGTTGTACAAATTCAATGTTGCCAACTCAAGAAAATCAGAGATTAAAGTGTTACCCGGGTGCTTGGCCCGGTTACGAGAGGCATTATCGAGTTTCTTGGTTGGCTCAAAGTGAAGTACGGTCTGCTGAGAGATTGCCCTGACTAGAGAGGTTAGGCAAAGCATCATTCGGCATGCATTCCTCGCTTGGCATACGAATGTCGTTCGACTTGGATATGTGGCTCGGCACACAAGTGCCGTTCGGCATGCAATCCTCACTCGGCATACGAATTCCATTCGACCTGGATATGTGGCTCCGCACACGAGTGCCGTTCGGCATGAATACCTTGACCTGGATATGCGACTTGGCATACGAGTGACGTTCGACATGATTACCTTGCTCAGCATTCTCTGTTTCGACCAACCTCGCTCGGCATTCTCTATTTCCACTAACCTCGCTCGGCATTCTCTATTTCCACCAACCTCGCTCGGCATTCTCTGGTTCGACCAACCTCGCTTGGCATTCTCTAGTTTGACCAACCTCACTCAACATTGTTTGGCAAAGTTGCTCGGTAAGGGCGAACGGTAAAACTTTGTTTTGAGTCACTTAATGGTCGCTGCAGGCAGTTCTCGACCGGCATCCCTTGCTCGGCAATTGTCGTTCGGCATCCCTGGCTCAGTGCGCAGAAGCTACTTACTACATTCCAAAGTACCTTATTCCTAGGCCCACGCAGGAAGTCCAGCCTATCTTCTCCTATAAATAGAGGGGCAGGGGCACGGTGAAAGGGACATTTTTTCGAGAACACTGATTAGACTCTGCCGCTTTCAAGACTTATTCTTTTTCGCTTAGCATTTGCATTCGAGTGGTTGGTGTACGGATTGTATCTGTAATCAATTATTTAGAAAAGCAATAAAGATTAAACTCAAAGTGGACGTAGGCAGTTACGCTGAATCACTATAAATTTAGTGTTCTCATTTCTTATAATTATTACTGCATTTCACTGCATTATTCCTCAGTTTTAATTTAACTTCTTCATTAATCTCTCTACATAAATCCTTCTTCGATTGTTAATGACTAATTTTAGTGCTAACAAAAAGAGTGTTGTAATAATTCTGAAATGAAACAAGCTGAAAACTGTAAGGCTTTTGATATTAGGCATTGTAAACTTGGGCATCCAAATGCCACTATTGTAAAACATGTGTTGAATAGAAATAATATCTTTTTTAATGGTGTATCAGTGCCTTATATTTGTACATATTTCCAAATGGGTAATATCATAAATTGCCCTTTTTAGATTCTGAGACTCACTATAATAAACCATTAGAATTAGTTGTTAATGACTTGTGGGGACCTGCTCTAATACACGGTGATGATGGGTACAAATATTACATCCCATTTGTAGATGCTTTTTCTAGATATGTTTGGATTTATTTTCTGAAATCAAAATCTGAATCTTATAATGCAGTGTTGCACATTTTATAATGCAGGAAGAAAAGAAAAGAAGTAGTCCGGTCAAAATAATGCAGATTGATGATGGAACAGAATACCATTAAAGGAATTTTTTCAAAATAAAGGAATTGTTCAAAGAACAACATGCACATGTACTTCTGAACAAAATAAGCTTGTAGAAAGAAGGCATATGTAAATTGTTGAGACTGGATTCACATTATTAGCTCAAGCATCCATGCCATTGAAATTTTGACCAGATGCTTTTACAACAATAGTTTTCTTAATTAATAGACTTCCTACTAAAGTTCTACAATTTGTGAATCCAATGAAGATGTTGTACAATATTAAACTTGATTATCAAAACATAAAAGTTGTTGGATGCTTGTGTTTTCCCTACCTTAAGCCTTATAATACTCACAAGTTAAAATTTAGATCATCCCCATGTACATTCTTAGGATATGCAACTAATCAAAAGGGCTACAAATGTTTAGATATCAATGGCAGAATATTTATATCTAGACATGTAGTACTTAATGAGAAGATATTCCTTTTTAGGGAATCAAAGATTAAAACATAAAAAAAAGGTATACAATTCAAAGCATTCTGTACCACCAATACCTTTATTACTTGAAAAGACAACTCAAGTTCAGGAAGAACTACTTCAGATTGGTCTATACACTCATGCTATCAACTCAAGCCCACAACACACAGTGTCCAGCTCAGGACCAGGTCATAAGCAAGCTAAGTCATCATATGTACTTGACCAAATGCATCAACAAGGAACAAACATTGAGTCTTCAAAACTTTAGAGGATTCACATACATTTAATGAACAAGAAGGAGCTAACACTGATGATACTTATGAGCAACATACCACAACAAGAACTGGGCATCACATGTTGACAACGGAAAAAAGCGGCATATTCAAGCCAAATACATATAATGCAAACTTAGCTGAAGAAGAGCTAAGCAATCGCTGTCAAGCCATGCAATATGAAAAATGGAAATCGACCATGACTAATGAATATGATGCTTTAATGAAGAACAAGACATGGGATCTTGTTCCTATGCCCAACAATAAAAATATTGCTGGTTGTAAATAGACATAAAGACTGAAAAGAAATGCAGATGGTCCAATTTCTAAGTACAATGCTAGATTAGTAGTTAAAGGCTATTCACAACAAAGTGGTTTTGATTTTAATGAAACTTTTTCACCAGTTGCGAAGCCTGCTACTATTATAATAGCACTTACAATTGCCTTGAATAGAAATTTGATCATCAAAGAACTAGGTATAAAAATGGTTTTTTACATGGTGTTCTGCAGGAAGAAGTATATATGGAGCAACCACATGGATTCAAACAAAAAGGGGAAGAGGAGCTTGTGTGCAAACTACACAAAGCAATATATAGACTAAAACAAGCACCAAGAGTGTGTTTTGAAAAGCTAAAAGCAACTCAGTTCAAACTAGGCTACAACTCAACAAAATCTGACAACTCCTTATTTACAAAATTTAGTAAAGGCAAAATAGTTTATGTACTAATATATGTTGATGATTTTATTATTACAGGGAACAATGGAATGAAAATTGATAATCTCGTAAAGAATTTAATCAAGGAGTTCTTAGTTAAAGACCAAGGTAGTCCAAGTTATTTTCTAGGAATTGAAGTAAAGAGACCATCTAGCTAAGTAATTCAGTTAAAATTAGAAGAGTTACATTATAGAAATATTAAAAAAAGCAACAATGGAACATGCCAATCAAATTTCCACACCAATGGTTAGCAACATACACTTATCCAAACAGAAAGGTGAAGCAATATGTAATGTCTGTTAGTACAGAAGTATAGCGGGTGCTCTGCAATATGAAACCATCACCAGACAAGAAATCACTTTCAGTGTAAACAAAGCAAGTAGTTTATGCAAAATCCAATAATTGAACACTGGAAAGCTGTAAAAAGGATACTTAGATATTTCAAAGGGACCATAAATTTTGGGCTAACATTAGAAGCATGCAAGACTATCAATATCACTGGTTATGCAAATAAGATTAATCCACTGACCCAGATGATAGAAGATCTACAACTGGTTATTGTGTATTCTTAGGCAAAAATCCTATTTCTTAGTGCTCAAAAAAGCATCTCACTATCTCAAGATCCAACACTGAGGCTGAATACCAAAGTGTAGCAAATGCAACATCAAAAATAATATGGATCGAGTCTCTACTTAGTGAATTACAAGTCAAACCAGAAATAAACCATCATATGGTGTGATAACTTGAGTACAGTTCAACTTACTGCAATCCAATCTTACACTCAAGGACAAAGCATATGGAGTTAGATCTCTACTTCGTGCGTGAACAAGTATCAAACGGGAAGCTAAATATAAATCACATACCTTCCACTTACCTAGTTGCTAATATTTTAACCAAACCACCGTCAAAGATGAATTTTGTTCGATTTAGAGGGAAATTGAAACTTAGCAACAACCACAGTTCTCGATACGATGAGATCTCACTCAAGTTTGGCAAGGTCAGTGCTTAATTCATCAAAACTGTAAATCTCAGCTAAAGCAAATGAAATTTGAAGAAACTGAAGGTTGCCGTAACAATTAGATCTGATACTCACATATATTTCACTCAATTTGGAGCAAAATCAATGCGGAAGTGAATCGGCGGCAATTTGGGAATATTTTTTTGCAAACCCTAACCGAGTGTTAGGTTTGAGGGGGAGTAATGAAATGAACAAATAAAAGAACGCGAATGTGGATATATGGTATATGACTGAAGAATATCATCTCAAAGCAAAGAAAGGCCCGAATCATCTCAAAGCAAAGCCCAATATTGAAACTTTTACTATAAATGCATTGTGTATATGAGATAACTTGTAACTCTTTGAATGTAGATTGTATCATACATTCTTCTCAATCAATAATAACACTATCAATTATAAATCTTGATAAAATTCTAAATTTATACATTGATTTTAATGTTGGACTTTCGTATTACAATATAATCATGTGATATATAAATCTACAAACTTTAAGATGTTTGACATTTTTGTAATATTTGTTCAAGCAATCAAAATAAGTTGTAAACTCAGCCTTTTAAAATACAATATTTGGACATGTATTTGGTTAATGGTTAATAATATTATTATTCCATAATAATGTACTATAACGACCCTTTTTTTAGACGGTTTAAATCAACAATAAACCACGTATGTCAGACTCAAAGCATTTAAAATGGAGGATTGTTATGGGGTAAATAAGAAAAGAAGAAAAAAGAAAGAAAAACAAAACACAAAATCTCACAGCGGAATGACAAAATATAATAATCAAATAAACAGTTCATGAAGCTGTTTTTACAAATGACATTGGATTACATTTTACAATACAGATCAGAGCTACATACAGCAGGATTAAATAAATAATGCAGCGGAACAAATGATGTAGTGGAATAAATATAAATAAATAATATAGTATACAGATCTTCGTCTTCGTCCTCCAGAAAAGAAGTATTCGATACACTGAAAAGCTCAGACTGACCCGAGAAATTGAAAAGACAAAACATTCGAGTAAGAACTAAAAGATTTTATGTAAGTTAAATCAATAGTAAATAAATATGAGTGTAATGTCAGAGATGTTTATGGGGTTTGACATCTCCCGTCCAGTGTCTTGCGTGCATGCAACAACTTAAGAGGTTTTCTGGATTCCATCTCCTAAGGATCCATTAAACTATCTACATACATAGTACAATACGCTATTATAATAGTGTCTACAGTAAAGTAAAGTATTAAAATAGCGTTATGCGTTACTCATATCTCCCTTAACACATTTTTATATAATCCTGTAGTCCATACAGTACCGTAATTCCTCCGTAAAGTGGAGGGCTATCAGAGGGCACTCCATAGGTATGGTACAAACCAAACTCGTAGTGGGCGCGATAAGTCATGTGACAAGGCACGCGAGGCAATGCCAGGGTAGTATTTTACCTTTTGCACTCCCGGACTGGTGGTAACACATAGCAGCTACTATCGTTTACCTCGGAACACACTCCCATAAACAAAATCGAGGGGTGGCCATCAAATCAATCACAAAGTTATAATATGGTATCGAAAAAATGTGCCCGATGGGAGGAGCGACCTCACTTGGCCCGGCATTGCTCCCGTTTTAGCCACATCAAGCTGATTCGCGGAAGTCAGGGCTATGTAAATACCTCATACAGAATCGTTCGTCAAACCATCCTACTTCATTCCGAGATCTCCACCACGAACACAGTTGTTAAAGTAGTTTTCGGTATTGGCAGAGGGCATGAAAATATCCGATCCCAGTCTCTCTAACAATTAAACGCTTATGTCACACTGGATGGTTCTTTTACATTTCCAAAACATTTCATAATTGATATCAAAATATCATATTCAATTCAAACCATATATTTTCGAAATCATATTCACTTTCGAAATCACATCGATATAATAGGTTAAATCCTCATTTCAAAATCATCATATTCACTCAATATGTCATTTCACTTGCAAATATCATTTCAAATTCCAACTTAGGTTGTAACATCATTTAACCATATTCGCTTTTAAATCAAGGATTTAAATATGAACAGTTCAACCTTACACCGTTAGAAATTCAAAAATATAGTTTAGATAGTCATAAACAGTTTAAAATAGTTAAAATAGTTTAAAATACTTTAAAATAGATTAAATGAATTATATTAAAATAGCTTAAATTAAATTAAAATGGTTTAAATAGTTTAAAATAGACTAAAATAGTTTAAAAGAGATTAAAATAGTTTAAAATAGACTAAATTAGTTTTAAATAGGTTAAAATGGTTTAAAATTTTAAATAGATTAAAATAGTTTTAAATAGATTAAATAGTTTTAAATAGATTAAAATAGTTTAAATGGTTTAAAGTAGTTAAAATAGATTAAATATAGTTTTATTAGTTTAATATAAATGACTTGAATATTGAAATGGTTTATATAGTAAATGTTTTGAAAATATAAGTAAATCAGAATTTTAAAATAATATATTTTAAACAGTTTATATTAAAATAATTAATTTGAAATTAATATCAAATTAAACTATTTCTTTCATTTCAACATATCTGGACCATGTCCAGCTTTCAAATCAACAAACTCAAATTTGTGTTTCAATTCAGATTCCTATTTAAAACCATTTAATCAATATCGATTTCAAATCCATATTCGAACTATAAATTAAAATTTTCAAATTTAGTAGATTCCAAAGTTTAAATATTCAAATATTTCAATAACTCAATTTCGATAAATTTCATTTATACTTCAAATCCAACTTTAAAATTTCAATTTAAATTCTTTAAATAATTCATTTAAATCAATTCCAATTTCAACATTTAAATCTTGGATTTTTGAAAATAATTCAGTTTATATAAATCAAGTTTTATTTCAAAATAACATTTAACTGGATTCAAAATTTTAAGGTCTTAAAATCATTTAATTTAACCAATCCGGTGTCCGTATATAATTTTCTACCATATGGTCAAGTGATACAGATATATCATTTCAATCCGCAATAATTTAAAATTTACGGGTATATACCATTTCAACCCACAATCCCAAATTGAACTTCAAAATCCATAAAATCGCTCGAGTCTATCATTTCAACCCATAAAGATTTTTCCCTAATTTATAGATCGTTCACGTATGTATCATTTCAACCCATAGTGATTTTCTAACAGTAAACTAAGGGAACTTGCAGTGTGATAACTATATATATATATATATATACATATACATACATATACATACATACATATATATATATATATGTAATAAACATAACATCCAGTCATCCAAATATCAAGAATTAAACATCCATCTCAATCACCATTCAAATCAACCAACAAATAACAATAATTAACTGATATCATTAACAGGTATTTACCTGGCAATTTAAATTCAATATTAAATTAAATGGCAAATAAATTCGACAAAATTCAGAATTTAACCGGAATGACAATTTAAATATATAAAAAAGCAATCAATCAACATAATCACATCATAAATTTAATTTAACTAACATAAGACAAATTAGTAGTTATGGATGGGTTAAAAAACTCACCTTTGATTGTCAATCGATTTAAAATCCAAATATAGCTCAAAATTTGAATAGTCTTAGAATTCGACCAAACAAATCCCATATTGTCCAGAATTTTGATACGATCATAACGGAGGAAACCGTCGCATAAATCCGAGCTCGTACAAAAAGTCATGGATTTTAGAAAGTTTGAGTTTTAAAAATAAATATAATAGTTAAATAAATAAAATAAGAAAATACTTTACCTTCTCTTCCCATCAGAACGCACGACCCAAACCACGTTCAAACAGTCGAGCTTTGACCGACCACCATGCACACCATCGACCACCAAAGGGCCACCGACTAACACCCTCATGCTTGCCTTGATGTGCCACACCTGAAGCCACCCTCGACCATGCCTCCGCCGTTCCCAATTGCCGCCGTCGCCACCCCCATTAAATTTAGGGTTTCCAAACCCTAAATAAACAATTCTGACCATTGTAGTCGATTTTAAGTCATGAGACAACCGCCAATCGACTCCACTTGACGTGCTCTTCAATACCCGTATCTCAATTTCTTCGATTGAATCTCAAATCAAAAAGCCCTAATTTTAACCCTAGAATTTCATGTTTTTCGACTTTGACTACGATTCCAGATTGAATCCAGCACTGTTTCTGAAAACAAATACTTGACGTAGATTTGTATAGTCAACAGCTTCAAAACGGTACAGAATATGATAAGGTTTGGAGAGTTTGAAATTTCGATTTGATTTTGAATTGAAATTGAAATTTATATGGACAAGGATAGATAAGAATGAATGGACAAATCGTATTGGTCGAAACAATTACACGAACACGAAAAGCCCATTCCGGTTCTGAAATGAAAATGAGTCATCTTATACATCAAAATAGATGTTTTCGATATTTTTAAACTCAATGAACAGGTTTCGAATCCAAATTCAAAAGTATATAGAATGTTTATTTCAATTGAATTCAATCAAATTGATTTATGCGCGTTTCGAGCCCGCACGATCAAACGACAAGTCCGATTGCTATGAAAATTGAATATTACAATAATCCGCCGTTACAGATCCGACGAAACTGGTTTCGTCAAAATTCGAGACAGTGGCCCAAAATGGCTACTTTCACGTCAACTAAATAAATTATTATTAAATGATTTTATCACTTTTCATATTCAAATTTTATAACAAACAAATTTTTATCCTTTCTAATTACACAGAAATTAATAGCCTTTTAAAACAAATTTTCCATGTCAAATTCAATATTTAAATGTTGCACAAATTACGGTGTTCAATTATAACTATAATATATTCATGAAATTATAATTTAAAAATTCCATTAAATTCATTTATTTTGATTTCGCTCTTATTAATCAATTATTACTTATGAATGTAACTAACATAAGTTTACATCTTATTACATCAACGGTCTACCGTTACCATCTTTTACCATATTAATTACAATATTTCAATTATACTAAATTTTTATCCATTTCCCAAATTAATTTCAACAGACTAAATAAATAGGTGATAAATAACAATTTTTACCTTTTACTTAATTTAATGTTATTTATAAATTTATTATCTACAAACCAACGTTATAACTACTTACACAACACTGATTTTATCCAATTACAATTAATTACATATTATTTCATCAATTAATATAACATTTAATTTATTTTCTTATTTACACTTTATAACCAATTATGACTTTATAATCATTTCAATTAATTGGAATTACATTAAAATAGTTAGCAATTACCTTAAATTACCATTACAAAAAATTACATTCTGGTTATTTTCCTCATTATTAAATCTTAAATTTTAAATTTTCCACAACATTAAATTACAAAACTTATTTAATTTAAGCTTTTAATTGTAGGAAAAATATGGGTCGTTACACTCTCCCCCACTCAAAACTTTTCGTCCTCGGAAAGGGAAAAGAAGAAATTAATATATTTTATTCAAAGTATTAAATCTATAAAAATTGTATCACATAATTAAGTATTTTAAATAAAATATACCAATTAATATACAATTAAATCTTCATATTTAAGTTTAATAAAAGTTTGAAAATATTTCACTTTCAAAAAAAATTCTAAGTCAAAAATTCGCGGAAAATTTCGGTATATCTCCTTTGTATGGAGAGGTCCGGAGAATAATAATATCAATATATATATATATATCATATTTGAATAATAAAATATCCCAAATCATGGAAAACAATATAATATCGCTATAGAACGATATTTCGAAAATGTACCTATTTGTCGTGCAAACAACGCTTAATTTATAAAATCAAAAACATCAGCTATTGCTTCCATAACTTGTATTTCACTTATATAATCCAAAGAAGTTAGAATTATGTAAAAGGGCAAGTATTTAGTTGTTTCAATTAGTAACAAAACAAATTAACACAAAATAACAATAGTTACTTGCAAACAAACCCATACAACCATCACATGCAATCAAAGTAATTAACCATCCATTCAAAACAACCAAAACAAATGGCTTGTTCAGGTTCAGAAAATTTTAATCATATAAAATGATAAATAAACTACTAACACTACAACAAAAGAGGCATATTACAACGGTGGAACACAGTTGTAAAAGATATATTACAACGGTGGAACAACAATCGTATTTTAAGAAGTTGTAAAAGACTATCAATTTTTTACAACTGTGTTCTTTAGTTGCATATAACCGTTGTGATATTGTATATTGCAACTGTTACTTACCCTTGCAAATAACCATTTTACAACTGTTGGTAACTCTTGTAGATATGTAACATTTCGTGTTGTAGCAGGTATGACAACTGCTGGATAACTGCTGTAGTTATCTACTACAACTGTTATTCACAGTTGCAATTGCACGCAGTTGCAGTTTAGTATGTTCTGCGACCTCCTCCACAGTTGTAATATACTTTAATTACAACCACATCAATTACAATTTAAACTTAAAAATATAATTGCATGCACCATTTAATAATTTACCAAAACTATAAATATACATAACTGAATCAAATTCATTCATAAATATTAATATTTATATAATTCTAACAAAACACAATACATACCAAATAAAACAATCTAAAGTATTCGTTCACATCACCAACTAAAACAGTACCAAAACAACATTCTCACATAACCATTCCAAAATAGGATACAACACAAAATACATAAGAAAGATAAAGTTTTGTATCACAAAACACATACCCTAAGGAAATACACTAGTCGAAGGCAACGAAGTCTTTACGCCAAGCCATGGTCGATCCAACTGCTTCTCCAATTGTACACATCTCGGAACTCGGCCTCTACAAGAAAGCTTCCGGATCCACCGCCAAAAGTTCAAGCTTCTTTTACAAAGTGATCGACTTGGGGAAAAAATCATAATATGTACATGTTATACAATCAAAATTTTCACATCTTAAACCCGCAAACTGAGCAAATATTTCGTACATGTGTACTCTTAACAAAAAGAATACCACATCTGAAAATAAATATGCACGCATTCAGTTGCGGAGGTGTGCATGTATGTTGAAATATTGTTATACAGACCAATATAAAACAAGTATGAATAGCTATTCATTATATTTACCTGTATTTGAGATGCTTCCCAAGCACCAATTTGAAAAAAGATGTAGGCATCTCATAATGTTGAGCTTTTGCTTTATCAGTTTCCACAGCTATAGGCATATCTTCAAGAGCTGTAAAGGTGGACATCACTATGTAATCAATCAAAAACAGTGTTGTATTTTAGCTTTTCACTTTAGTTCACTCTCTCAAATTTAAGCATTCGGTAACAAATCTTAATACTTGATGAAAATGATGTGACTTGATGATTCATAGAGAATGATTACTTGTAAAGGTAATTTAAGCATTCTAGGCATTCGGCATTCTCGGCACTCAGACACTTGATTTTTGTCTTCTATATTTCGCTGGACCAATATGCCGAATGTGTT
Source organism: Allium cepa (assembly GCA_030765085.1). NCBI lineage: Eukaryota > Viridiplantae > Streptophyta > Magnoliopsida > Asparagales > Amaryllidaceae > Allium > Allium cepa. The sequence goes on from CM060932.1 coordinate 932,497,697, forward strand.
TGCCAATAATGTTAAATGTGCTTTAGAATATGTTCATTGTTAATTGTTTTTTGACATGTTATGTGGTGATTAAAGTTATAATTAGCATTGCTTTAATTCGAATGTGCGAGTGACATGATCTAATATAATCTATAATTACTCTAACTGGTTATTTGATGAAAATTTGGTTGACATATATTCTGTAATTTCTATGGGGCTACGCATCTTTGTCACCTAGCTATCCATGGGTCCAAAGGCATTTTGATATACTGATTACATCACTACCTAACTCCCCTAAAAATAGAATAATATAAAATAAAAAACTGATGAACAAACAGAGTTTTCAAATTAAACCAAATATATGTGAATGATATGAGATATGCAATTGTATAAACCACTAAAACAACAAATTACATTAAACGAAAAACAAATAAATCAACTCATCATGCAGAATTCAATCAAAATATCAAAATTGCATTGGTAAGTAAAATTGAACCAAATTAAAATCACCCACAATGCTTGAATTCAACAAGACGGGAAAGTTGACATTGAGTATTTGGAATGTAGTCAATTTGTAGACGGATGGAAAGATGGCAAATCAACACCCTAATACTGAGTTCTTGGACAAGAGTTGCACGAACACAAAAGTTTGAACTCTATAGTTCGTCAAATTGATGTTCTCTGACATAAGTTTAGTTAGAATTTGGGTAGAGTTCTGCTTGGACGTTCGGTTTTGCACATTTTATCGGTTTAACTAGTAACTGGTAATAAATAGAAATGCTTATAGAAATCACTGGTTGGATGAACTGATCTGAATTCTCTGATCTGAATAAGCTGAAGGATCTACCCATCCATATTCTCAATAATACCAAAAGAAAGGACAAGTGATGTTTTAAGAAATAAAAAATCTACTAAATTCTATGGAATAAGGAAAAAGGTACCAGTTTTTGAGCCATCTAAGAGAGAAAATATTATATGGACAGTGCCTTTTAAAATAAAGAAAATGATACATAAAACTCCCTGTTATGCAAATGTATTGTTGGATTACCTGAAAATTATATATTCACTCAACTTCAAAAAATACATAAGTTTACCCAACTTCACAGACCACCATATTCCTCATTGATTTAACATAGTATACAATATTATATTGAAATCTAAAAAAATGCTGCATAAGGATCTGATTTGATGAAATACTCATGATGAATTATGGAGGGTAAAATTTTTGTTATTGTAAGGGTCTGAAAGAACAGAAACATGTACTGAGGTGATGATGATTTATTACAATCATTTAGTCATTGTTTTGGCTTAAGTATAATATCTAAAGTTACCTCTAATAAGGAAGCAGTTCCACTATTAGGATCAACTGCTCCGAATGTCCATGCATCACGATGGTACTAATATTCAGCGATTGATTTTGCATACACTAGCGAATGTACTGAAAATTGACTCTTTCAATTTATTGGTCAACTGGCATGTTTGAAATAACAAGTAAATGACTTCAAAATGCTTTAAAAACTTCTCATATATATGTTTCCTTTACCATATTCATGCTTGTCTACTTCAACCTAACATCCATCTTTTTCAATACCTACCAACTAACAAATCGAAAGCGCGCACATTTTGTTTTATTATATTCCAAGCTATTTTCTATCTGTATTACTACTTATAAATATAGGTATAGTAACAGTTTGGTGTTTGTAAAACTGCTAGCTATAAGCCATATCAAATTTAGATACGTACTATCTTCTGATCGAATTTTAGTTTAAAAATGGTGATACATCACTCCCCTGTACATTACAGTAGTTGCTACCTTCCTAGAATAAATTGGTGTATGCAAATAACCTTTTAAATGAAGTCCTTTTTTGAGTGCAAGTTTGTTTGTTAAACCATCATATACTGTAGGGAGTTAAAGAAATTTATGCTCAAACTATTTATACCACATATTTTTACTTTGAATTCGAAAGATTCAACATAAAAAGTAAGTAGTACAACAAATAAAAAAAACTGATGGTTACTTCAACATCCAGTAGCGTCAACCAGAGAATGAAGAGGCTTCACATCAATCAGGTCCCCCGATCCATCAATCAACAAAGTGATAGTTTAACTGCGCACCCAACCGATCCATCAGTCAGCTACTTCGCCTCACACATCGCGTTCGTTAACACGATCTTGTTTCTAAAATACCCATTCGGGAGCTTCTATTCAAATCTAAAATGGTCATCGACGGCGAATAGGAGCTTCATTTGTTGATTGGACTTCAGATTTAGGGCACGGGTATTGTAATATTATGGTGGAGGAAGTGAGAAAGTGGAAGTAGCGACTTTTGGTAACGGGTAGTAAATTTTGGATCCCATAATATGGCATGTCTCTACAGTTAGATTCTTCTTAGCGGGTTTTTGTTGGCTTTGAGTGCCATGGAAAAAAAATTTAGGGATTTGGAAATTAGGTTTCGTAGAAGTAAGTAGGGGAGAAAATGGACGGTTGTAAATTTTTAGCTGGAGCCAAAATTTTAAAACATAAAGCCAAAGTTTAGACAAAATTTTAGAGGGTTGGAGCCCAAAATTTGCAAGGTTGATGTCAAAATTGGTTTAAATATAAGTTGAAGTCTTATAAGTTCTATAATAGACTATTAACTAAAAAATTTAAGTTAGTACAAATGGTATAATTTGAAGTATTATACAGTTGAACAATTATTATTTTGAAAAATACTATATAAATAGTTACTCAAATTCAAAGAAGTTATACCACTTTTGAACAATTTGAACTTTCTAAATTTTTATTGTATTATCTAAAATTACTTATCACTTCTTAATTATTAATTATTACTTATTATTTCTTAATTACAATTGAACATTAATTATTGAAAGTTAATTGTTATGTATATTACCAATTATTAATTATTAAATATTTAATAGTAGCTATTAATTATTAAAAATCTAATATTAATTATTTAAAACTAATCAATTATTAATTGTTAAGCATTAACTATTATTAGTTAATATTAATTATTAATTATTAATTGTTGAGTATTAGTTATTAATATTAATTTGTAATTATTTAATAGTAATTATCTAATACTGATTATTAAATATTTAATATTAAATACTAAATATTAAATATTATTAATTTATAGGGTTATTATCAATTATAAATAGACATCTACTACAACTGCTAAATGAGAAAAGTTGTAATAGGCATCTATTACAACTAACATAAAAGAAGAGTTGTTAAAATTAGGAATCCATTACAACTGGTAAGAAAGAAAAGTTGTAATATGAATCTATTACGACTGGAAAATTAAAAGAGTTGTTGAAAATAAGTTTATTACAACTTTCTGAAAAAAAGAGTTGTAAAAAACCTCTATTACAACTGACATTTTGTGACAGTTGTAAAAGTACAATTATAATAGGGTCTTTTTGTTGTAGTGTAAGTGTATCATACACTCAACAGTCTTAGATAAAACTTAATAGATTATTTATATATCTTTATAAAATTATAAGCATCCATTCCAAACATCCTATAAACCAAACAACCAAGAATTCCAAATATTATTTAACTTTATAATTATTAGTTTCCTTTCATATCGTTTACTGTTCATTCATTTTTTTCTCATTCATTCATATGATGATTATTTTATTAAATTCAACTTCATTGGTTACAAAATTCATTTCCCATTTATTTATACAATGCCATTTCTCCATTAAATTTACATTCATTTACTTACATAAGTTATTTCCATTCAATTACTTAGATCATTCATAATCAATTCTTAAATTATTATGCAAGTTTCTTTGCAAATTTAATTAACTATTAATATATTATTTCTTTTTTTCACATTCATTTCTTCGTATATAGTATTATTGAATATTAAATCTATTTCTAAGTCATTTCAATATTTTCTAAAGTTATAATCATTCAATTAATATAATATTCACTTTTACTATTCATTTTAATTACAAATAGCTGCAACATTAACTTAAGTTTATAATCATTTACTTACAGTATTCACTCTTTCTATTAAATTAAATTAGTAATATTTCAAATTATTAACTTAAGTTTATAACAATTTATAACATCAGAATTAGAAGTAATTCCATTGAACACCTTCATTACCAAAGTTTTACTTGTATAATATTCTATTACATATTCTCATTAACATTACAACTTTTAAACAATTCTGTTAAGTTACACACACACACACACACACACTCATATAATGGAATGTCACACAAGTTTATCTTATTCATTTTAGTTAGCAAAATGTTCAACAATTACATCTTCTTAATTTTAATTACTCTTTAATTTATAAGTGACAATCCTTTAATTCTTTACATTGCATTAATCACTTAACTCTTAATTTCTTATTTTTCACTTTAGAAGCTTCCAACTATTAAAATGGTTAAGATTTCATTCAATATAATAATTAAAATTTCTAATTTATAGAAACTTAAGAACTAAATACCGAGTTCCATTTTCAAATCATTTAATATATATATATGTGTGTGTGTGTGTGCGCGTGTGCGTGTGCGTGCGCGTGTGTGTGTGTATATATATGTATATATTTGTATATATATATACTCATAACTTATATTGTAACAGCCTGATATTTTCAATCATTCACATCCACACATGTCGGATTTGAATTGCTCAAAGTACCAGATTTTTAATTTATATTTGCAAAGCTCAGTATATACAGTAAATAGAAGGATAGTAGTTTGTGAAGCTACTATATATATATCAGAGTTAAATAAGATACAATAGAAGTTTCAAATCCAATAGTCAAATACAAGATCAGAATACATCATTGGAATCAACTGAATAACTACAAGCTGAAAAGATGTAAATGGATCTCCAAACGAAGCTCCAACTCCAAAGGCGAGTCTCAAAAGTTGTATCACTCAGTCTGACTCGAGCGTAAAGCAAAAGACAGAACACTCGAGTCAGGATTAATATTCTTATATCAATAAATCCAACTCAAGTGAAATAACAACTGAAATACAAGTAACTCAAAGGATGTTTGGGATAACCATTCTCCAAGGATCCGTTAAACTATCTACTATGTAGAAATATACGCTATTATAATAATGTCTAAAGTAAAATATAATTTATTTTAAAAATAGCATTAAGGATTTACATTTTCCACCTTAACACATTTTATAGTGCCAATAGTCTATACAGTACCATCGTACCTCCAGATCGAGAGGCTGCTATAAATACTGCATAGGTACGACACAAATCAAACTTGCAGTAAGCATGCTAGGGTAGGTGACACGGCACAACTAGGCAATGCCAGGGTAGATATACCAATTACACTTTCGGGATGGTGGTAACGCATAGCAGCCACTACAGCCCACCTCGAGCCACACTCCCAAAAAATAAAAATCAATGGTGCGCACAAAATCAATCACAAAGTAACAGAATAGCATACGAAGGAGTGTGTCCGATCAAATGAGCTACCTCACTGGCCCGTCAATTACTCCTGTTTTAGCCACCTTATGCCAACTCACGGGAGTCGGGTCCACGTATATACCTCAATAGGACGTTGCCACCATCCTACTTCATTATGGAATCTCCACCGCCTACATAGTTGTTAAAGTGGTTTTCGAAGTTGGTAGAGAGAATGACAACTTTCGTTCTCGGTCTCTTTAACAACCAAACGTTATTATAACACCGCGGTCATTTCAAAGCAGTTTATACTTCAAAACCAAAATATCATTACCATTTCAAAAACCATACAAATACGATATCATTTCCATTTCAAAAAAAACCAAATCAGTATGATATCATTTCTATTTTAAATATATCCATTTATAGAATCATTGCATTTTCAAAGTTATAACACTTTCGAAATCAAACATTTGAAATTATAACACTTTCAAATCATAGCACTTTGAAATTCATAACTTTAAAAACATAACTTCCATCACTTAAACAGTTTAGATATTAAAATAATATATATAATAAAATAGTTCATAAAGTAAATAGTTTATATAAAATAGTTATAAATTAAAATAGTATATATTAAAATAATTTATATCAAAAATAGTTTATATGAAATTAATTTATAAAGTAAAATATATAAATAGTTTTAAATATAATTTAAAATATTTTATACAATAAAATAGCTTCCTTAAATTTCACAAATCATTTTCAAACCAACTCCAATTCCAAAATTCAAATGAAATCCAATCTCAAATCATCAAATTTAAATTCAATTCAATTTCTCAATTACCATTTCGAATTATATCGATTTCAAAACAGATTTGAATCCAAAAAAACCATTTCAATATATTTCAAAGCTTTAAATATTCAACATTCAAAACTAAATTTGATAATTTCATATATATCTTATTTTGACTTCATTATTATTCAGTTTTGAAATATTCACTTAACAAATCCAATATCATTTAAATAAACCTCAAATTCCAGATCACTAAATATTTCATTTAAACTTGAAATATTCATTAAATCCCTTTAAATCAAAATCTAGTTATAAAATCATATCCTTTCAAAAATCTCAATTTCAATAAGCTCCAAATCGATTTAATTAAATAAAATCTTAATTAAATACCATTTCAAATCAATTTCAGATCTATCCTCCTAACTTTAATTTATTAAAATTTATAAACTCTATATTAAAATATAATTTAAATAAATACTTAAGCATATTATATTTTAATAAAATCAAACTTTATTATTAAACTTATTTTATATTAAAACAAATTTATACATAGCTTAAAATCAAGAATTTAACTATATATAAAATAACATTTATGTAATATCTAAAATAAATATTTATAAAACCATATATTTCTTTTCAAAACCATAGAAATCATTTTCCAAAATATTTATATATAGACCAACGTTGTCTGTATATAATTTTCTATCCTATGGTCAAGTGATACAGTTTTTTATCATTTCAATCTGCAAATTTAAATATATACGGGTATATATCATTTCAACCCGCAATCCCAAATTAAATTCAAATGAAAATCGCTTAGGTTTATCATTTTAACCCATAATGACTTTCTCCTATTCTACAGATCGTTCAAGTATGTATCATTTCAACCCATAGTGAATTCTATACTAACAGGAAACTTGCAGAGTGATAACAGATATGATAACAACATAACATGCATATATCATCATTGTAAATAATAGATAATGGTGTCAGATGTCACAGGTGAACATATAACATATATATAGGAATGTAAATAACTAACAACAGTATATTTCAATTGTCGTTTCAATTGAAATCAAATTTAATAAATATAAGAATGTAGTTGTAAGTGATTGCTCACCTTTCGAGGCTAGAGAACGATGAGAAATTTAGCTATGAATCCAAACACAAATTTCGAAGCAAGGCACGATGGACACGAGTTTGACGATCAAAGTTGACAAATAGGAATCGATGAACAAAACGAATCAGTTTTTGATATAAACTGAAAATATATACATCATTATATATATAAATTTTATTTGTTTTCTAAAATAAATTTGAATGCACATATATAAATTTATATACTAATTATATATATTTAGCATTACAGATTAATATACTAACTATTTCTATAAAATTATATGTATAGTCTATATAACCCATCATAACTTGTATAAATAAAAATTATACAACAGATGCTTATAGCATACTTTTATAACTTTATAGCAATAGATCATAAATACCAACAAAATACAAATGCAGACAGAACAAAAAATGTATGTAGGAAAAATGTACATGCGAACCCTAAATAAACAAATATGCAAACCTATATATATATTTAAACAATTTTGTGTAACACGTCCTCTGAAACAACATTTATATAAACATTTGCATATATTACTACTGTATATACACATAACTATCGAAACTCATATACTAGGCTTGCTAATTTTTTTATTTTCCTATATATGCTGACGTGTATGCTATAAATGACATATATATGGTCATTCCCAAAATTCATACAAAAAATACTAACATAATTTAAAGTTCATGAACACTAACATATATATATATTGTATCACCTAATATATATAATAAATATAACTATTCATAAACTAATATATTATAACACCACTACTTAAAACTTGTGTAACCAGGCTTATATATATTGATTAGAGGCAGATCATTTTACAACTTGTATACTTTGTAAAAAAATCAAACATATATATATATATATATGTGTGTGTGTGTGTGTGTGTGTAATTCTAACATACATACGTATCATCTATATACAAATATAACTCATAACTATAATTTTATAACTAACAGATATAAATACACTAACTCGTTAAAACTATGATAATATATATAATATATGAGTTAACCATGTTTATATGTATATAATGACTATGATATATATATATATATATATATATATATTAGTACGTATAACTAACAGATATAAACATGCCAAAATGGAAAGATGAAAAATGGTGATAAGGAGGGAGAATACGGCCATGCGCACGTGGAGGGAGATGAAAGGGAGCCGCTAGCGTTAGGCAGCTCGGTTGCAAAAGTGGGAAAGGGTCATAGGTCGAGGTGGTTAGCAGGCCGAGGGAGGCTGTAGTGTGGTGGCTCGAGTTTGCCCTCGGTTTCGGTGCACGATAGGTCGATTGGCTCTTCTGCTGTTGCACTAAGCGAGTGGGTAAACGATGATGGTGCGTAAGGCATGGTGGTTGGGAATCATGTGAAGGGAAGGTGTTTGGGTTTCGGGAGATGCAAAAATGAAGTCCATGATAGGCAACAAGCAAACGATGGAGATGCAATTTCAAAGAGCAAATATCATCTATTTTTTTATAGTAAATTACAAATGAAATAGGTACCAATAGTAAATACACGAACCAGTAGGATTGCAAAACAACAACAAAATTTGAAGAGGCAGAAATGGTGACCGATTGGAATAATAAAAGTCACGCATTGGAATCTGGGAAGTAATAAAAGCAAATAGCTAATCGTATTATATGATGGATAATATAGAAAAACACAAAGAACCCAAAAGTCACGGAACTGGTACCAATATGGTTGCTGTTTCTGCGGATTCCACTGCGCAACGGACTTCAAACCTTAGAATTGAATATACCTTAGAGATGAGCATGACAAGACGATCAAAACGATATACAGATATCAGTGATACGATCATCCTATCAAAAGTTGGTAATCAGTACCAAAAATGCTACTAATTTGCCGAAAATAAGATAAACGGAGCAATGGTAGTCAAAATTTGGAGAAACAAAATATGACGTCTCACCCAGAAGATGAATTACAAATTTATTGTATAAAAATATTCAGGTTTGGAAAATATTTTATCATCATCAAATATTACCTGATTTAAATTGAATAAAATTACACAACAAAATAAACTTCCATATTAATAGATGAAAATTTACCATTTGCTATGTTCAAATAGACGTATTCCAAATATTAAGTTTTTATTTCAAATTTTATTACTTAAAATTTTACAAAATTTCAGTTAAATATAATAATAAAACCAATAAAATTTACGGGTCGTTACATATATACATATATATAAAATCATGTTTAGAAATTGAAATTCGTTTATCAAAACAAATGTGCAGTAAAACTACTACAACGGTCTTCCCACTTTGAAACTCAAAAATGAACGTCGATGATGCGTGCACTCGTCACCGAAATTATCTTATAGCGACAGAGAGGGGAATACCAAAACTTATTTTCTTTAAAACTTCTTTTAAAACATTTCTTTTAAATCGTATTGAAAATATTTATATTTGAATTTTTTTCTAAATACTACTAATATTATATTCCAAAATCTTTTGGAAGCCAAATTCAAAACCTTGGAACTTATGTTCTCATATTTTTATTTCTTATTACTTTATTGTAAATCCTATTCTACAATTCAATATTTATAAAATTCCATTACTTAACAAACAAACATATCACACACAACTATATTCATTATTAAATTTATTCTTTTATATGCAAAAATAATATTAGGAAAAATTATTTCATTTGCCTATATTTTAAAATAATATTATGTCGGTCTGCCCTATTAAGTGTTTAGAAATCCCTATCAATGTCATAACATCCTATGTACTGACAAGAATTTATAAATACTAAAAAGAACAAATTAACACAATATAAAAACATTTTATAACACTAACAAATACACTCTCTCATATATATACACTCAACGACTCATTCTAGGGTATTACTGTCCTATCTCTAATGAGTCAGACCCTAAAAAGCTAAGGTTATCGCTAAGCCAAAGCTCTGATACCAAATGTAACGATCCACCTTTTTGGACGGTTTAAATCGATAATAAACCATACATGTCAGACTCAAACTGTTCAGAATGGAGGACTGTTATGGGGTAAATAATAAAAAGAAGAAAAAAGAAAGAAAAACAAAGTATAGAATCTCACAGCGGAATGATAAAATATAATAATCGAATAAACAGTTTATGAAGCTATTTTACAAATGACATTTGATTATATTTTACAATACAAATCAGAGTTAAATACGGCAGGAATAAATAAATAATGCAATGGAACAACATGATGCAGTGGGATAAATATAAATAAATAGTATAGTATACAAATCTCCATCTTCGTCATCCAGGAAAGCAGTCTTCGATACACTGAAAAGCTCTGACTGACCCGATCAAACTCAAAAGACAAAACGCTCATGTCAGAACTAAAAGATCTTATGTAAATTAAATCAACAGTAAATAAATATGAGTGTAACGGAGTCAGAGATGTTTACAGGGATTGACATTTCCTATCCAGTGTCCTACATGCATGCAATAACTTAAGAGATGTTCGAGATTCCATCTCCCAAGGATCCATTAAACTATCTACATACATAGTACAATACGCTATTATAAAAGTATCTACAGTAAAGTAAAGTATTAAAATAGCGTTAAGGCGTTACCCATATCCCCCTTAACACATTGTTATATATTCCCGTAGTCTATACAATACCATAATTCCTCCGTAAGCTAGAGAGCTATTAAAGAGCACTCCATAGGTACAGTACAAATAAAACTCGCAGTGGGCACGATATGGCATGTGACAAGGCACGCGAGGCAATGCCAAGGTAGGATTCTACCATTTATACTCTTGGACTGGTGGTAACGCATAGCAGCTACTACCGCCCATCTCGAAACACACTCCCATAATCAAAATCGAGGGGTGGCCACCTAATCAATCACAAAGTCATAATACAGCATCAAAGAAATGTGCCCGATAGGAGGAGTGACCTTACTTGGCCCGGTATATCTCTTCTTTTAGCCACATCAAGCTGACTTGCGAGAGTTTGGGTTACATAAATATCTCATATAGAATCGTTCGCCAAACCATCCTACTTTATTCTGGAATCTCCACCGCTTACATAGTTGTTAATGTGGTTTTCGGTATTGGCAGAGAGTATGACAATATCCGATCTCGGTCTCTTTAACAATCAAGCGTTTATTTCACACCGGATTGTTCTTTTACATTTCCAAAACTATTTCGTAATTGATATCAAAATATCATATTCAATTCAAACCATACAACTTTCGAAATCATATCCACACAATAGGTTAAATCCTCATTTCAAAATCATCATATTCACTCAATATGTCATTTCACTAGCAAATATCATTTCAAATCCTAACTTAAGGTTTTAACATCATTTGGCCATATTCGCTTTTAAATCAAGGATTTAAATATAAATAGTTTGACCTTACACCGTTAGAAATTTAGAAATATAGTTTAGATAGTCATGAATAGTTTAAAATTGTAAGAATAATTAAATACTTTGAAAGAGTTTAAATGGTTTAAAATAGTTTAAATTATATTAAAATAGCTCAAATTATATTAAAATGGTTTAAATAGTTTAAAATAGATTAAAATAGTTTAAGATAGATTAAAACAGTTTAAAATAAAATAGTTTTAAATGGTTTAAAATAGATTAAAATGGTTTAAAATAGATTAAAATAGTTTTAAATAGATTAAAAACGGTTTAAAGTAGTTAAAATAGATTAAATATAGTTTTATTAGTTTAATATAAATGGTTTGATTATTGAAATGGTTTATATAGTAAATATTTTGAGAATCTAAATAAATCAGGATTTTAAAATAATATATTTTTAAATAGTTTTTATTAAAATAATTAATTTGAAATTAATATCAAATTAAACTATTTCTTTCATTTCAACACATCTGGACCATGTCCAGCTTTCAAATCAACAAACTCAATTTTGTCTTTCAATTCAGATTCTCATTAAAACCATTTAATCAATATCGATTTCAAATCCATATTTGAACTATAAAATTAAAATATTTCAAATTTTGTAGATTTCAAAGTTTAAATATTCAAATATTCAATAACACAATTTCGATAAATTTCATTTATACTTCAAATCCAACTTTAAAATTTCAACTTAATTTCTTTAAACAATCCATTTAAACCAATTCCAATTTTAACATTTGAAGCTTGGATTTTCGAAAATAATTCAGTTTATATAAATCAAGTTTTATTTCAAAATATCATTTAATCGGATTCAAAAATTTAAGGTTTTAAAATCATTTAATTTAACCAATCCAGTGTCCGTATATAATTTTCTACCCATGGTCAAGTGATATGGGTAGATGTCATTTCAATCCGCAATAATTTAAAAGTTACGGGTATATACCATTTCAACCCGCAATCCTGAATTTAACTTCAAAATCCATAAATACGCTCGAATCTACCATTTCAACACATAACGATTTTTCCCTAATCTATAGATCGTTCGGGTATGTATCATTTCAACCCATAGTGATTTGCTAACAATAAACAAAGGAAACCTGCAGTGTGATAAATATATATATATATATATATATATATATATATATATATATAATAAACATAACATCTAGTCATCCAAATATCAACAATTAAACATCCATCACAATCACCATGCAAGTTAACTAATAAATAACAACAATTAACTGATTATCATTGACATGCACTTAACTGGCAATTTAAATTCAATATTAAATTGAATGGCAATTAAATTCGACAAAATTCAGAATTTAACTAGAATGACAATTTGAATATATCAAATGGAAATCAAATAACTTATAATCACATCATAAATTTAATTTAACCAACATAAGACAATTTTGTAGTTGTGAGTCGGTTAAAACACTCATCTTTGATTTTCAATCGATTTAAAATTCAATTATAGCTCAAAATTCGAACAATCTCAGAATTCGACCAACCAGTCCCATATTGTCCAATTTCGATACGATCGCAATGGAGAAAACTATGAGTAAATCCGAAATCGTATGAAAAAGTTATGGATGTTAAAACGTTTGAATTTAAAAAATAATAATTAAATAAATAAAATAAGAAAATACGCTACCTTCTCTTCCCATCATTATGCACGATCCAAACCACGTTCAAACGGTCGAGCTTTGACCGGCCATCACGCTTTTCATTGACCACCAGAAGGCCGCCGCCCAGCACCCTCATGCTCGCCTTGATGTGTTGCACCTGAATCCGCCCTCGCCTCTGCCGTCCCTAATCGCCACCGCTGCCACCCTTAATTTTAGGGTTTCCAAATCCTAAATCAACAATTCGATCATCGTAGGTGATTTTAGGTCATGAGACAACCGCCAATCGACTCCACTTGACGTGCTCTTTAATACCCATATCTCAATTGCTTCGGTTGAAGCTCATATCAAAAGGCCATAATTTTAACCCTAGCATTTCATGTTTTCTGACTTTGGCCATTATTCTAGATTGATTCCAGCGTTGTTTCTGAAAACAAATACTTGCCGTTGATTTGTATAGTCAAAGGCTTCGGAACGGTATATAATATGATAAGGTTTGGAGAGTTTGAAACTTCGATTTGATTTTGAATTGAAATTGAAATTGGGAAATAAGGTTTTGATGTTTCTGACGTAAGAGGAACATATAGAATAATAGCACGTATAGGAATAAGAAAGGCTGCTAGGGTTAGAGAAACAAAACAATTTATATGGACAAGGATAGATAAGAATGAGTGGACAAATCGTATTGGTCGAAACGATTACACGAACCCGAAAAGCCCGTTCCAGTTCCAAAACAAAAGTGGGTCATCATATATCAAAATAGATGTTTTCGATATTTTTAAACTCAGTGGAATTGGTTTCAAATCCAAATTCAAAAGTATGCAGAAGTTAGGTTTTAAAATCAGCATGTTTCAATTGAATTCAATTAAATTGATTTATGCGCGTTTCAAGCCCCCACGATCAAATGGCAAGTCTGATCGCTACCAAACTTGATATCTTACAACAATCCACCGTTACTGATCTGATGAAACTAGTTTTGTCAAAATCTGAGATAGTGGCCCAAAATGGCTATTTTTACGTTAATTAAATAAATTATTATTAAAATGATTTTATCACTTTTCAAATTCAAAATTTATAACTAACAAAATTTTATCCTTTCTAATTTCACAGAAATTAATAGCCTTTTAAAAAAAATCCTATGTCAAATTAAATATTTAAACATTGCACAAATTTCGGTGTTCAATTATAACTATAATATATTCATTAAATTATAATTTAAAAATTCCATTAAATTCATTTATTTTGATTTCTCTCTTTCTATTTAATCATTTATTACTTATGAATCTAACTAACATAAGTTTACATCTTATTACATCAATGGTCCATAGTTACCATCTTTTACCATATTAATTACAACATTTCAATTATACTAAATTTTTCCCAAATTAATTTCAACAGACTAAATAAATAGGTAATAAATAACAATTGTTACCCTTTACTTAATTTAATCATATTTATAAGTTTATTATCTACAAACAAACTCTATAACTACTTACACAACATTGATTTTATCCAATTATAATTAATTACATATTATTTCGCCAATAATATAACATTTAATTTATTTCCTTATTTACAATTTATAACCAATTATAACTTTACAATCATTTCAATTAACTGGAATTACATTAAAATAGCTAGCAATTACCTTAAATTATCATTATAAAAAATTACATCCTAGTTGTTTTCCTCATTATTAAATCTTAAATTTTGAAATTTCCACAACATTAAATTACAAAACTTATTTAATTTAATCTTTTAATTATCAGAAAAATACGGGTCATTATATGTACATTGAGTGTAGAAAGAACTCTTGGAATACAATATTTATATATATTAATGTTGTTGTTATTATCCCATAATGTGGACACATATGTAAACACAATCCTATTGATTTGTTTTATTATTTTGATTATTATTCAATACTACGACATTACAACTACCTATTATATTGAATTTTTTTGTTATAGGCCAGTGCAAATCTAACAAAACAGATCACACATTGTCAAATATAGGAAATGACTCACACAAAAAAGGATGGTGCCATATCAGATTCGGCTTCTTTGTACTTTATAAGTTAAACAAATAATAACTCAGATGTTCTATAAAGTTTTCATAATACATATAGCATCTTAACTATTATCGTATTTTCGAATAAAATTGAAATGGCAAAGGAAGCAATTAATGATAATGATGAAGAAGATTTTCCACTAGATGAAGACATCTTATCACAAGTCTTTGGCAAGGATAAATGGGATCAGACTCGAAGTATTAGGAGTAAGATATCAAGGACCCAAGTTAAGTCTGCTACTATTCCATGTAAACAACTCAAAATTTCTCAAGCAGACTCGAAAGACTTGAAATCTAGGATGGAATATGTGGAGGGTGCATTGAAGACGTTGGTTGACTTAATGAAAGGATACATGGGTCAAGAAAACTGCATATCGAGAATTGCTCCCAATGTTGGAGGAAGTTGTACATGTCAGGAAAGTGTGGGAAGAATCTTAAACAGGGACTTTGTTGATCCATTTGAATTTGCATGGTTCAGCCAATCAAAAGTGGGAAATCTTTTACTATGACCTAGAGGTCATTGCAACAGATTCTGTATGCAGAGATTCAACAATATCTATTATACACGGGCAACATGTACCTCCAACACATTATAAGTTAGTAGTGGACGGTATACTGCTACCAGAAGAGAAGACATTCAAACAAAATCATCCTTTCGTAATGATCTTTACCGAAGTTGAGATTAGTGGTTATGTGTTCCACCCAATGAAAGCTATCCGGTATATTTTGACGTAGGAGAAAGTATATATTTTTATACTTTGGCAATGTTATCTCATAAGTTTATTACTATTGGCAATTTTATTTAATACTAATTCATTTTTTTCTTACGATGGATTTTTCCTATAAACATAATTCAAAAAAAATAAAAAAAGAAAGAAAGCAAGACGTAAGTTGAACTTAAATACATCAAACTCATATAGGTTGAATTTAAATACTATTGGAATGAAATATTTTGATTATGAGTTTTTTCCATTGATGCAAGTATCTTGTTTGAGAAATGAATTTAGGTATTCCTTTTGAATAGATCATTGTTTGAGAAATGAAATTTAAGACCATAAAAATAAAAAATTGCTAAAAAAATTTATTTCTTTAGTTTTACTAATAAATCCAACTAATATATATATATTTACATCGGTTAGACAACAATGTCAAAACCTAGTTTATATAGCTGGATGTCAGATTAAATATTGGATCAAGGGATGTGGACTCCGTAACGATACCGTTCTCACCCCATTAAGATTTCATATCCTTATGTGTTGGAGAACCACATATTATCACAAAACCAATTGGTAATGTGAAAGGAGGTCTCTTAGTATTTATGTAGAATTCATATTGTAAATTGCCCAATGTGAGACTAATCTCAACACGCCCCCTCACATGTGGCGTATCATCAGCCAAACACGTACACATTCATTGAGAGTGACATGTGACAAAATTATAACCTGCTCTGATACCATGTTAGAGAACCACATATTATCACAAAACCAATTGGTAATGTGAAGGAAGGTCTCCTAGTATTTATGCATGATTTATAATGTAAATTGTTCGATGTGGGACTAATCTCAACATGTTAGAGAACCTTATATTATCACAAAATCAATTGGTTATGTAAAGGGAGGTCTCTTAGTATTATGCAGAATTCATATTGTAAATTTCCCGAAGTGAGACTAATCTCAACATTATGCTTCCAGGCGTTACTTGCATCAGTTTATAGTTTAATGTTTATCATTATCCTTAATATAAGTAAAATAGTTTTGTACATATTTGAAGGAAATTTTTTATATATATTTAAAGGAAAAATCATGTCATAAACTCATCCATTTCTATAATTAAAGGGATGTTAGTGATATTGTAAACTCATCCTTATGCTTTTCAACACAAAGGACTTGATTTCAGACCATTGTTGCAAATAAAAAATATGGTTTTTATATGATATCATGTTTCATCAGATTAGCTAGAAAGTGTAATATGATTCCATTAAATTTGCATGTTGATGCCTAGAATAAGAAAAAGCTATGCTTTGTACTACTATAGTACTTTATGTTCTGGCCAAAGCTGACTTTATGTATTTTCAATTCACTTGAAAAGTATGAAGAAAATCCAGCTGTTCATACATAAAACCAAACATTTTAATTGAAAAAGTTCAATAATTTAGAAGCGTTTGATTTCACTGTAGAACCTATTGCTTTTAGTAGAATTCAATCGGTGTGAAATGCTGTAAGCTTTAAATAGATATGTCTTTATGTAACAATATACCTGTTCGAAAAGTTATATTAAACTTTAAGGCTTAGGATGTGTTACACTACACTTTTTGCATTACTATTATCATAAGTAGCAACGTCTTATAGTTTAATTATTGATGTAGTCAACAGTTGAAATGTTTTTTCATGCAGGTATTAGTGCATACAATCCAGGAAAAGTTATACTTTGTGATTTCATGACTTTTGGGGAAAATACCTGAACACTAGTATAAATATCATTTTCTCTTAAATATAAATATTACTGTATTACATATTTGCAGGAAGGGTTAACCGTTTTGCTAATGCTGGTGATGCTACCTTGGAAGTTGCAATGGCTACAGCTATCAGCATGTGCTCTTTAGATCCAAATTGGATACAAATACCAATTTTTACTGTATCTTAAAATTGTGGAATTTGCAAATAGCAAAGTATCTTAAAACTGTATGTTACTTAAATGTATCTTAAAGTTATACCATATTATTGTCAGAATTGACTACAAATACCCAAGCTAGTTTTAAATGTGTGTAAATGCAGACTGGTTGACATTATCATTATATGGAATCATGCTTAATTATCTTTGGATAATGGGTTGTAGTTTTGATTTGAAGGAATGATATGTATTAAAATTTGAAGGAATGATATATATGTGTCTCCAAGTCTATGTGTGGTGTACTATAGAAAATTTCATTCAATAGAAATCTAACAAATGGAAAAAAGATACATTAGTAACCGCTTAAGGCCATTGCTAAAAAATACTTCGCTACGATTTAGGGCCGTGGCTAAATAGAAATTAGCGACGACTTATATCCTTGTAAAATCTACCCACAAAAAACATAAATTAGTAAAGGCCTAAGGACATTGCTAAAAAGTATTTAGCCACGGCTTAGGACCTTTGCTAAATAAGCATTTTGTAATGGCTAAAAGCAATTGCAAATCATAAATTAGCAACAGCTCACATGCATCAAAATTCAGTTTTGCAACGGCCCTGAGCTGTTGCAAAATTTAATCACTTCACATTTTGCAACCGCTTTAGCAATGGCTCAAAACCATTGCAAAATTCAATATGTATAACCATTGCAAAACACTCTAGCGTTGAGGATTCATATATATGTATTAAGAAAGTAATTCAATATGTAAATAACTTTAAATTTTTTTTCAAGATTCTAATGTATAACTGTTATAGGACATTCAAGATTTTGGTCTTATAGGTGTTATTTGAGAAATTAAAAACAAACCACTATTGTATTGCAAAGTTATATGTCCTTATTGACTTTAAACGCACACACACATATACGCATAATAACAAATTTTGTTTCAATTCAGAATACTTTTAGGTCAAAATTAAATTGGTGGACAACACACACACAGAGACATACATATGTGTGTGCGTAAGGTAATAACATTCATACATAGAGAGCATGTCAGTTGAATACATGTTGCACTACACATCTCTGATTCAAAGTAGTTTACTCCTTGTCCATATTGGTTTGCGATGCAACCTAGAGGTTTAATAATGGAGATTGTACAACTTTTCTATATGGATTTCTTTTCCCTTTCATATCTCTAAAACGAATGAAAGGAGCCCTATTATATTACAAAGTTACTTATCCTCATTGACTTTAAACACACACACATATACACATAATAACAATTTTTTTTTAAATTCGGAATACTTTTAGGTCAAAATTAAAATAGTGGACAACACACATACATTCACACCTACTTACCTAGCTACCAACATACATACATACATACACATATATATATATAGACATATGAAAATGATAGCATTCATACTTAGATAGCACGTCAGTTGAATGCATGTTGCACTACGCATCTTTGATTCAAAGTAGTTTACCCCTTTTCCATATTGGTTTGCAATGCAACCTGGAGATTTAAAAATGGATATTGTAGAACTTTTCAATATGGTTTTCTTTTCCTTTTCATATCTCTAAAATGAATGAAAGGAGCCTCCAATATGGGAAGAGAGTGGGGAATCTAACCTTCACGTGTGTTAAGATAGCAAAGAGACTAAGTAACTAACTTGTATTCTTTAATTACTTGAACATTCCCACCCTTCCATCTTCCTATTATGGTCAACCACCATTTGCACATGTGCATTTCATTTTGAACCATTAGTTATTATATAAATTACTATTTTGTTCTTTAAAAAGTAATCAATTTATACATTTAATTAAATAATCTCAAAGCTTTCTGGTAATAATAAAGATTAATTATTAAAATAATATAACATGTATATTAATTTTCTCCATAATAGTTTACAACAAGTACAAAATGTTTTATTTTGTTGAATTCAAATGAACATGTAATTACGGTTGTATGACTCCTAGGTATGAACTCATTGCTTGATAATATTTATACAATCTAAATATATAAACGTGTATGGACTTTGCTGAAGCATAATAGTGGACTCGAGTTTGGTAGCTTGTGGATCATCTAGGTGAAAACCTATTTCTAATCATTTAACCTACACCCTTAAGCAACTATATATAATGCACATCCTCACTTCGTCATCACTATACCACTTATATTCCAAAGCTTGGTCATTGGTAATTTTTTTAATAATATCCATCGTTAATTGCAATGTACAACATTAAATCCCTTTGTTTAATCAGAGAACATTATTCGACTACCCGATTTGCTTTGTCCAAAGACTTTGATTTTATGTTGACTACCAACTATGGTGATATTACCCTCTACATAAAAGGATATGAATCCTCTATTAAATTTCAATTCATTTCAAGCGGTTTAACTGATACACAATTATAGTTGTAGCACGATTATCGATATCATATGATTGACCATAATCAAAGTATAGTTTAAACACTTAAAGTGTACAGTACTCTCAAGTCAAATGGCTACCACACATTGTTATGTTAGATATTCTATTTGACTTTAGATGTAATTTACCTATAAAAGACTCTCTGTGAGTTATTCTACGATTGTTCCTAACAACAAAAGTACGTAACTTCTTGATGTGCACAACGCTCATGAGTAAGGACACTTCCATTGTATAAAGGGAGTTGTGTACATTAGTCTACATATGTGTCAATATCATATTCTCGAAACATCTTGACTATAAAAGTTTAAGGAAACGTATTTATTGATATAATTCAATACACGTGATTACCATTTAATATGTAATTAGTTAAATACCTTCCCTAAGAATTTTCTACTTGTATGTATTCAATGTATTTAAATATTGCTTATACCACAATATAACGACATGTAAAACAGAAATAAAACGAAAGGTTTACTTTATTTCAAACACGATTTGCTATAGGAGTTATGTCATATAATCAAATTACATAATATCCTTAGGATACACTCTTAAAGCTATCAATCTCCAACTTGCATTTGTAACTAGTTATGGTGTCTCATAAACATACTCTCAGTCACTTTTTCTAGATTAACCCGAGAAAGGTCCTTAGTAAGTGGATCTGTAATATATCATACCATATCTACTTTTTTGATCATATTTCTCTAAAAATGTAAATTGTTTGATCACATGGTAGTAACAAAAAATGGATTTCAACTTATTTTGAGCTATTGGTTTCTTATTCAGTCTATATTGCATTATTTTTATCACAACACATTAATAAATTCTCGATGGTGGGAACCATTCTGACCTTTCTTATAAATTTATGCAAACATACTGCTTTTATTACTGCGTTATTCGAAGCGACATACTTAGTTGTTATAATTGAATATGCCATAATATCTCATTTGGAACATTTCTAATATAAAGTTCCTTTTAAAGGATAAAGATAAATTTGATATCGATATACAATTTTTCAACATTACTTATGAAGTTCGAGTCTACATACTCCTTTAGAACGAGTTTATCGTTTCCTTAAACAATCCTTTATTATCTCCTAAATACTTCATAACACTCTAACTATCGTTCAGTCAATATCATTAGATTTTGATTGATATGTTCTTACTACATTAAGTGCATAAGCAATATTTGGTTATGTGCGTCGTATACCATACATGCTGGTTCCTATTGTTGACGCATAAGTAATCCATCACATATACTCTATATTAAGCATTATAACATGGTGTCTATGTACATCGATTAAAACAATCCTAACATCCTCATAAGCATATACAATGCCCCTTTAAAATACTTCATTGAGAATTGAACAACCAAGCTTTAACCGACTGTAGCATACTTACATCATTACTAATCAGTAGCATGTTTTTTAGTATGGTATTAGAATGTTTCAGCACCTTTATTTCTATCTTATAAACATATACTTCATCTGCATTTTGACAAAAACTAAATTATTTGATTTCTTACTCAAAGTACTTGCTCTAATCTTTAGATATTTGTTTAAGATCATAGACATATCTAAAATGTCTACAATTTTTATTCCCCGCTCACTAACTTCATGACACTTTGGCTATAGTGTATAAACAATCCCTCTAAATCATTATTTAGAAAGTTTGCTTTAACATTCCTTTATTGAAACACATAGTCAGACCATGTGGTAATATGCGAGTTGAATCCGAATAGACTTTGAAAGAGTTAGTGTTATTCCCTAGGATAAATTGTGTAATTTATTACGTATATCTAACTCCGTAGTCAATCTTGTTCAAAATAATGGTGTTTTTTTTATATTGTGACATAATTCATTAAGTAATTAATTTACAGTATACTACTAAGAAAAATCTTAAATAAAATATTATATGACTGTAGTTGCAAATAGTCACAATCATGAGTGATTAGGCATTCAATAAAATTTATTTTAAATATTCATGGTTAAGATGTTTCAAGAAACGAACATCCATTGAGACTGGAGTGCATAATACTCTTCAAATATTGCGCAGTGTATTACTAGGGCTGCTATAGGCACAAAGGGTTATGCATCCATAGTTATTGGATAACTATAGAATCACTCATTCGAGAGTTTACTATTGGTTGATAATAACTAGGCCAAACAGGAAATCACAGTGTGACAATGTTACAAATTTCCCTTGACTTGAGAATATTATGAAACTTCAATGTTAATACTCCACTTTGACTATAGTTAAATCAAACATGACAATCCATCGAGTAACTATAGTCAGGCCTGAGTTGAAGCATTGGAAATGAAACACTATTCAATGGAGAGTTCGTCTCCTCGGTTGGAAATGAAAAACTACCCTGTCCTCCTATGGTGGAGAAAAAGAAAGGAAATGAGTGGGTCAGACAAAAGTACGGTGAACGAGTACATTACTAACATATTGTGATAACATACAATTGACTTTAGTAGTACTCTATGTGACCTAGAATGTCCTACAAGTGTCACCTACATTAACAACTTGCACATGCTCATAATTGGGTTCGAACAATTAATTAAACCTCAAGATAACTATGATCGTCTAATGGCTACTAAAACTATTCTACATAGGGTAAACTATAATTCTCAACCATGGACTAAGTCTCCCACACTATGACTTAGCATATCATATCAACCATGGGACTATGTTCCCATAACCATGACTACACGTATCCTAGATACGCATCGAGGAGGAGTCCACAATTCTAACTCATCCAAGTGTCTCATCGTCACTACGTCCATAACCACCTTTCAATGGTAACGTAACACCTCTTATCACACCGGGGTAGTATCCATCAAAACATAGCATCACGTCGCATTACTATGAATACCAAGGAACTCCTGCTAGTGTTGAGCTGCACACTCCATTATGCATCATCGTTAGTATTGCGTGTGCATCGTAGAACCTCTTGTGAGTACAATTTGTGATAGAACCGCCACTGGCCCAGTTGAAAAAATAACATTTATCTAGTCCTGCAACGTCCTAGTGTCGTCAACATAGGGAATTGGCTTCCTTACCTATTCTAATACATACATACATATACATATATATATTTATATATAATATAGAAATTATTTTATTTATAATCTAGGACTTACCTCTCTAGTGAGTATGGTCGACCGGTCAGGTGTTAATCATTTGTTAATTTTATTTACCGTGTCAAACTTTTATTAATTCTTAAAAAAAGTTTCTTTATTGAGGAGATATTTGATCACTAATGTCATAATTCAAATTTTAGTAATTTGTTATACAGAAACCCTTTATACAGTAAATACAGAATTTGTGATTCTCAATTTTTTTCCCCCAACTCGTATTTGAATCCATTCATAGTATATTCAATTTAATTTTACAATAAATAGTTTAACCAAGGTTAGCATCATTATCAATAGATATATCAATTCATATCAATTTGACAAAAGGGATAAGTACAGATTTATTAATTTCTTAATTTAAAAGTTAACATCAATTTATATTTACTATTAAATCTTAGATCTAAACAAGAAGATGCTCAATATAATTTTTAGCAATCTAAATCAAATAGAGTATACTAAAATTAACTGCATACAAACCATCGAGCTAACAATATACCCACTCACCTCAAATCAAAGCTATCCCTTTTCTTTTAGTTCCTAGAATCATCCCCATTTGGTATAGATCTTCCCTTGATTTAATTTATCTTCTTCTTCTTTGGATTTTTAATTTAATTTTTTTTTTCTAAAGAGAAAAGAATTTAGCAGAGTTTGAATGTACGGTTTATTTCCTGATGAATTAAGGTTTAGTCTAATGATGTATTTATAGACTCAGCTTATAATCTCGTCTGTTCCCAAAAGGATATGTTCCAATCCCATACGTTCAGAAATGATATGGCTAAATTTAGACGTCCAAAAAAATATACGTTCAATCCAAGCCCTTCGGTCTAGGCAAACCCTAGCTTTAACGTGTCCACCGATCGACCTTTTGGCCTTGGGCAGTTGACCGCTCCATGTCGACGGTCCACCAAAGGGTGTTGACCACTACTTAACATTGATTAATTATTTTATTTTATTTTAATTTTTATTTAATTATGTTATATTCAAATTTTCAAATTTATTAACTTCTTCATAATAGCTCCACTTTCAAAAGGTTACATATGAAATTTATCCAAAAAATTGCTATGAATACAACTGTGCAAGTTTTATAGCCAAATTCAGAAGTTTGAAAAAAGTCCCATTTTTGCCTTTATTATATTTAAAATTTGATTATTTTATTGAATTTCTACTTAAACTTATGGGGTGTTAATTCTCCCTCTTAAAAGGATTTCGTCCCAAAATCTCCAAGGATGGACAAATGTAACTCGTGCATACAAAAATCATTAACCACAACCATCTATCTATCCATCATCCACTAGCAATCATTATCCTCAGTAAAATTTCTAATGCAATATGTACATATAAGCCTGGAATGCATATGAACCTATACTAACGCAAAAATTAGGCGGTCTCCTAATCTAGTCGACCTCCCGAAATGCAAGTTCTTATGCCATGTATCCAATTGTATGTGATGTTCTACATAAATATACTGAAATTCTACATGTATGCACAACCATTCAATCTATATGCAGCAGCCATATGCATATGACTCGATGAAATAAAATATGTGATGGTTTATGCATGCTAACTCAAGAATACATTTGCCTATGTGTACAAAGAACAAACAAGTACATCCATTAACATCCATCATCCAAAATATGACCTATTGACATGTTCACAACCACTACTAACATCCAATGGTCCCTACCTATGGGGTATACTAAGCTAAAACCTAAATCCTAAGTAGTCTATTCTTATTAGACTAAAAAGGAAACATACTAGAAAAGAGTTGTAGTGGGTAGCTCGAATCTTCTCCTTAGGCTCCTATGTACTCTCCACTGGGTTGTCTCCCACTAAACCTTAACAACCTTGATAACCTTATTGCGGATTCACTTTGTACCATGCTCAATAATACAAATGGGTGCATAACAAATAAGTGACTTGCTCTCTACTTCTACTTCCTCTAGCCAATTCGGCTCGACTAAAACGTATGTATCATGTAGGTACTTTTGCAAGTGTGACACATGGAAAATGTCAGTACCCCCACTAACTTCTTAGGAAGCTTCACCCTATAAGTTAACTTCCCTACTCTAACAGTAATCAGAAAAGGCCCTACAAACCTCGATGCTAACTTTCTTGAACTACCAAATCTCATAACTTGCCTAAGTTGTGAGACCTTCATAAAAACCATGTTGCCCACTGCGAACTCCAACTTTATGTGTCTCCTGTTAGCATAAGACTTCTGCATATCTTGAGCGATCTTCATCCTTCGTTGACCAAGTCAACCTTCTCTAACGTCTCCTTACCATATCTTGTCCAAGAATAATCGTATCCATAGTGTCCTACCAACACGATGTTGGTCTACAAGGCCTCCCATATAACACCTCAAACAGTGCCATCCCAATACTGCCTGATATGTTATTATAAGTAAACTCAATCAATGGCAAGTGGTCCTCTTAAGACCCTCGAAAATCCAACATGTGCATACGAAGTATGTCCTCCAATACCCGGTTTACCCTTTTCGTCTGTCCAACCATCTACGAATGATAAGTGGTACTCATGCTCAACTCGTTGCCCAAAGCCTCTTACAGGCTCCTTCAAAACTCGTTGGTGAAAAGTGGATCTCTCTCGCTAACGATGCTAGAAGGAACTCCATGTAACCTAACGATCTCTCTAATGTATAGTGTCATCAAAGATGCATCAATTTTCGTACCCCTAACCAGAATGAAATGAGTGCATTTGGTTTATCAGTTGACTATGACAAAAATGCTCTCATTTCCTCTCTTACTTCTAGGTAATTCATTCACGAAGTCCATGGAAATACTCCCCTACTTCCATTACCGAATATCCAAAGGCTACAACAATCCTTCTGGCTTCTTTCGCCCCTCCTTTGCCCTATGGCAAGTTATACATTCGGCCATATGCTCCATCACATGATTCTTTATACCCGACCAACAAAAGACTCTCTTCATGTCACAGTACATTTGATCTCCACCGTGATGAATTGTTATCCTAAAACGATAAGACTTAGCTGGTACCATGTCAATCAAATCCATAATGAGATTCGGAGTGTAGGCTTTTGACTTTCTTTTGACTCTATCAAAAATATCCAATAGCTCTTTATCTTGATTTTGACTTGTTTCAGTGCGGTCCATAAGTGTAGGCTTCATATCTAAAGCTGTTAAATGTCTTGGAGTGATATCTGACGATGATCGGAAATCAAATGTAGAAATAAACTCCAAATGCTTTTACTCTAAGAACAAAGGACTCAACACTGCATGCTGCCTACTCAAGGCATTTCTACAACATTGCCCTTGCCTAAAGTATATAAGATGTCGAAGTCATACGATGCTAGAAACTCCATCCACCTCTACTGCTTTAAGTTCAAATCCTTCTGGAAGAATAAATACTTTAGAGACTTATGATCCGTATACAGCTCAAACCACTCTCATAATAAATAGTTTCTCCATGACTTAAGTGCAAAGGCAATGGCTGCTAACTCAAGATCATTTGTAAGATAGTTTTTCTCGTTGACCTTCAACTATTGACTAGCATAGCTCACCACTCTCCCTTCCTACATCAACACCACACCTAACCTCATACCCTAAGCGTCGGTATAAACTATGAATGCCTTCATCCCATTGGGTAACACTAGAACAAGTACTAGTCAATTCCTCCTTTAGCTTAATAAAAGCATCCCAGACTTCACATCCCATGAAAAAACAAAATTATTCTTGGTAAGGTGGGTTAGAGGGATATAGATTTAGCGAAGTTCTTAATGAACTTCCTATAGTAGCTCGCCAAACCAAGGAAACTCATCACTTCCACGGCATTTTTTTGAACGTGCCAATCCTGCACCATGACAACTTTACTTGGATCGATCACCAATCCACTCTCAGAGACAACATCTATAAAGCATACCTCATAGCGCAAAAAGTGACACTTAAGAAACATCACCTTCAACTTATGCTCATGGAGTGTATTGAGCACTTCTTCTAAATGCAACTTGTTCTTCTCCTTGCTTTCCAAATAGACTAATATGTCATCCGCATATACCACCATGAACTTAGTAAGAAACCCTCTAAAAATTCGAGTCATCAAATTAACAAACAAGGCAGGTGCGTAGGTCAGTTTGAAAGGCATGACTAAACACTCATACAGTCTGTCGGGTGTATGCAAAGCAGTAATCTATGTACTATCCTCAGCCATACGCAACTAGTGAAATTTGATAACTAAGTCAAGCAGTGAGAACACCTTCGCTCCAGCCATCTCATTAAAGAGATAGTCTATACGGAGCAACATGTAACAATTCTTCTTCGTCAGCTTATTCATCTCTCGATAATCGATGCAAAGCCTCAGAGAACCATCTGCCTTGGTGGAAAAGACAATTAGTGCTCTCCACTCTAAAGTACTCCTCATATGAAGCCCTTCTCCAATGGCTCATTTACTTACTTATTCAACTCTTGTCTCTTCTTCGGAGCCATATGCCTCAATGATAAGGCAATAGGTCTAGCATTCTCCATAAGATAAATGCGAAACTCGAACTCCCTTTAGAGTAGGAGGCCGGTAACTTTGAAAAAGACATCTGGGCAGTCTCGAACTTCTTTATAGCTTTTGGTATAGTAAGGTGTTAAGACAAACGTATGTGAATTTAAGAATTTGATTCTGACTTTTAAAGGAAGGGTTTTCATAGTTTTTCTTTTTAGAAAGAAGAAAGATAGAAAATAACGGAAGAAGAAGCTTTCACGATTGCATTTATGTATAGATAAAGAGTATTCTAGAGTAAAATGAACTCTAGAAATTGGGTGAGTGGGTTTGGGCTTGCATACTTAGTTTGGGCTTCTTGTAGGTTACTAAAATATTTATTATATTGTTCTTCTTTCCATTTACCAAGATTATTTTTTTTCTACCCAAACAACCATTAAATCCTAAAATAAAATCATATTTACATTATTTAAGTGATAACATAACATTATGGAATTTAATGTTATTATTTTAGAATTATTTATTCTAAGCTTGCTATATTTAGCCCGTTATAATAAAAATTCATTTATTAACCCAAATTAGCTCCAATTTTCATTTTAGAATTATTTCTTATTCAAACCAATATTACTCATTCAATATTTAATTTTATAAGATATTATTTCCATTTTTTAACTCATTTTAATTTAATTATTCCATAATTACATTCTAATTCTATTTATTAAATAAATTCCAAAAATCCTTATTGAAATAAAATAAAATTCCTTTCAAAACATATTTCTAAATTCATTTAATACCATTAACAATTTAAAACATTAATATTATTCCAAATTATTTAAACTCAATAATTATTTTAAACTACAACTTTAAAATATTTAGTTCCCAAAATATTTCATTATATAATCCTTTTATCAAATAATTATTTCTAAATAAATTAATTTATTTAATAATAATTTAATAATCAAATTGTAACATTTCCAAATAATTTGAAATTATGCTCATTTAATCTTTAAAATCCATTTTAATTAGTTAAATCATAAATTATTAGCTTTAACTAATTACTTCTCAATACCAGGTTATTACAGACTCCCCCTTAAGAAAATTACATCCTTTCAATTTGTTCTTTGAGAAAGTTCTATAACTAACCTAATAACGTCTAGCTATATTTAGATATAAAACAAATTACCACTAATACAAGACACATTATGCTTCATCTTCACTATTTTAGGTTAGCGGTATAGGGATCTACATTGACCCATCGAGTATTAAACAGAGTGACACAAAAGCAATGATTAGACCTTTCATCGGTTGCTTATTTCAAAACCCAAATTCATCTTCCTTGCCCAATGTATATAATCATGGATTTTGAGTTTCAAGCGAACCCATTTGGAAGATAACAACATTTTCATAAACAACCAAAGATGTATTTCTTATAAGTTGGAACTTCCAGGATGCTTCAGAGTAACCTCTATGGCACAAAAATGTCTCGGAATTTACGACCGCCAATGCGATATAAAAAATTTCACATCAAATTCTTAAACAAATTCTCTCATATTTTTAAATAAGAAATATATAAACTATCTACAAAATGAGAATATTTAACTCATACTCTATAAATCTCTTCTATTTATAATATATTTACCAAAATCGAAAATTTCTTTTCTATAATTACAAAATGCTTTATCTTAAATAATTTGTTTTCCAAGCCATTTTCTCAAAAATTCTCATTTTCTAAATAATACAAGCACTTATTCTTTCAACCAAATTTCAAAATACTTCAACTTAATCAACTCTTTCAAAATAGATTTTCTCTATTTCACTTCACAATTAATGCAAGTACTTTTCAAACTATTTCTCTCAAATTCTAGTATCAATTAAAAAAATTACTCTTTCTTTAAATATTTCATATTTACAATATTGAAAACTAGTTTACACAAATACTTTCATACATTTATAAATCAACTACCCTTTTCAACAAAAATGCCCAAACTTTAAAATATTTAAATATTGAACTTCTTGTTAAAAAATTTCAAAATACTTATATATACTTACTACAAAGGATTTTTAATTACATTAATAAAGTTCAACATTTTAAAATTGAAACTATATTTCTTATGAAAAAAGTCCTTAAATAAACATCTCCATTGCATACCATAAAATTTTCAATCTTCAAAACATTTTATTATCAAAAGAAATTATTTCACAAAAATTTCTTTTCCATTCAAATGAAAATTATTAAAATCTAATCACTACTCAACTTTTAGTTTCCTTCCAAATTAAATTTCACTTCGAAATCAAAATCAAAAGAATTGTATCTTTGAATAACTAGTAACGCACAAAAACAAAAATATTTTTTTCCTTAAAATATTTTATTATAGCAAACTTTAATTGAAATGCATTTCCAAAGTTTCTTGTCATATTGACTTTGCAAATCCATTTTAGTATATAACATACCTTCTATCACTTTAATATAATCTTTACTTACACTTATCAATATAATAATACACACTTTCTTTATAAAAAAAATCTTAATCCTAGAAAATTAAATTCATAAAACCA
Organism: Allium cepa; assembly: GCA_030765085.1. NCBI lineage: Eukaryota > Viridiplantae > Streptophyta > Magnoliopsida > Asparagales > Amaryllidaceae > Allium > Allium cepa. The sequence goes on from CM060932.1 coordinate 932,528,283, forward strand.
TATTTTTCTAAAATATCACATTATCATAAAATCAAAATACCTAAAGGTAGATAATTTTTATTCGAATATGAATGAAAAATACTTTCATTTGTTTTAACCTCTTTCAATTATAAACTCCTATATATAATTTCTTTTTCTCGAGAAAAACAAATTATATTATTGTGCACTTGCAAACCAAATTATAGTGGCCATACCACTAAACAAAGCTATAATAGGTGTGAAGCGAAAATGCATTAACAACTACAGTCAGATTTATAGTGTTTGAACCGGTAGTATATATAGTAAAAACATGAGGGAGACTATTTTGCCTCCACTATAAGAGCAAAGAGTGCACTAACTCCCCTTAGAAGAGGAAGAATCACTTCCATCCGTAGATGGTATATACCCATGACATGTGTAACATCCCATCTTTTTGGACGCTTTAAGCAGACACACATGCTAACTCAAACCATACAAAAGGGCAGATTATTATTGGGGTAAATAGGAAAAAGAGAAAGAAATAAAACAAAACAGAATCTCACAGCTGAATGACAAAATATAATAACCAAATAACAGTTCATGAAGCTGTTTACAAAACATTTGATTTTACTTATACAACACAGTATCAGGGTTATACATATCAGAGATAAATAAATAATAATGTAGCAGAATAGTATGATGCAGTGGAATAATATAGTAAATAGTAGCAGTACACATCTTTGTCTTCATCCTCTAGGATAAGTCTTCAAATTCTGAAATGCTTAGGCTGACCCGAGAAAATTGAAAAGAAAAAACACTCGAGTTAAAACTAATCGAGCTTATGTAAGTTTAATCAATGGTAAATATGCGTGTGACGGCATCAGAGATATTTATGGGGTTTGACATCTCTTTTCCAGTGTCTAACGTAAGTGTAGTAACTTAAGAGATGTTTGGGATTCACATCTCCTAAGGATCCGTTAAATTATCTACCATGTAGTAATACGCTATTATAATAATGTCTACAGTAAAGTATACTATTTAAAAATAGCATTAAGGCTTTACATTTTCCACCTTAACACATTTTTGGATGCCAATGGTCTATATAGTACCGTAACTCCCCGTAAACTAGAGCCTCCAGAGGATATCCCATAGGTACGACATAAAACAAACTCGTAGAAGGCACGCTAGGGTATGTGACATGACACAACTAGGAAATGCCAGGGTAGATATACCAATTACGCATCTGGACTATTGTCACGCATAGCCCCAACTATCGCCCAATTTGAAACACACTCCCAAATAAAAATCTAACGGGTGGCCACAAAATAAATCAAAAGTCAGAATATAGTATCGATGGAATGTGTCCGATCGAAGGGGCTACCTCACTTGCCTCGGAATCGCTCCTGTTTTAGCCACCTTATGCTAACTCACGGGAGTTAGATCCATGTAAATATACCTTTAGGATCGTCGCCACCATCCTACTTCATTCTGAAATCTCCACTGCATACACAGTTGTCAAAGTGGTTTTCGGCATTGGTAGAGAGTATGACAATATTCGATCCTGGTCTCTTTGACAACCAATCGCTTATTACACACCGGATGGTTCTTTTACATTTCCATAATCATTCATAATTGATTTCAAAATATCATATTCAATTCAAACCATATCACATTCGAAATCATTACTTACTTTCGAAATCATATCCGCCTTTGAAATCATAGCTCGATAATTTTATTTCCTTTCAAAGTCAAATTTGCAATTTTTATCAAAATATCGTATTCTCAAAACTATATCACTTTCAAATCATTATTTCTTCCAAAAATTATATTTTCAAAATAGGTTAAGTTCTTGCTTCAAAATCATCATCTCGGTTTATTATCACATTTAAAAATTCCAACTTAGGTTATAACATCATTAGCCATATTCACTTTAAAATCGAGAATCTGAATATAATCCTATCCATTTTACTTGGTTTGGAATTTGGAAGAAAATAGTTTAAATAGTTATAAATGGTTAATATAGATTTAAAATGGATTAAATATAATTAAAATAGATTAATTAGATTTAAAATAGTTTAATTAGTTTAAAATAAATTAAATTGGTTTAAAATAGATTAAAATAATTCATACAGTTAATATTAGTTAAATAGTTTAATAAATTTGAAAATCTCAATAAATAGAAATTTTAAAATAATATATTTTAAAATAGTTTATATTAAATACGAGTTTGAAAATTAATATCAAATTAAACTATACATTTCATTTCAACATATTTGGATCATTTCAAATTTCCAAATCGACAAACAAAATTTCAATAAAATATCGAATTTCATATCATTTCAATCCATGTTCGAAATACCAATACGGATTACTCCAATTTCAAAATATTTAAAAGTTATTTTTAAACAAATTCAATAACTCAATTTCGATAGAATTTCATTTATACTTAAAAGTTTAACTTTAAACTTGCGATTTAATTTCTTAAAGAAATTCCTTTTTAAACCAATTCGCATTTCAACACAAAACTTGATTGTTCTATAATACTTCAATTTACATAGATCACTTTTTATTTCCAAACATAAATTGATTAAATTCAAAATTTTAAGGATTTTAAAATCATTTAATTTAACCAATCCGGTGTCCGTACATAATTCACTACCCTAGGGTCAAGTGATACAGATATTATCATTTCAATTCATAATTTAAAATTTTACGGTTATATATCATTTTAAACCGCAATCCCGAATTTAACAATAAAATCCATAACGAACTTGCAGTTTATAACGATATAAAATACAACATCCATTCATCCAAATTCAACAATCAACATCCATCATAGTCATCATCCAAATTAATCAATAAACACCAATATAGAACTGATATTCAATAACAGGTATTTGACTGGTAATTTATATTCAATAATAAATTAAATAACGGTTTAATTCATATAAATTCAAATTAACTGGGATGATGATTAAAATATGCCAAACAGTCATAAATGAATTCCTAACCATAACGTAAATTAAATTTAACAATCATAGGAAATTTTAGAAGTTGTGAGTGGGTTAAAACACTCATCTTTGAATTTAAATCCAATTTAAGCCCAAAATTTTAACAGTCTCAGAATTCATCTAGAAAACGTCAAAATGTCCGGAATTTCATTACGATTCCAACGTAAGAAACTGCACGTGAATCGGACCTCGTATGTAAAAGTTATTCGAGTTAGAGCATTTGAAATCAAAAATTAAATTAAATTAACTAAAAATAAAACAAAACCCAATACCATGCCACATCTTCGCTACAGTAACCAAGCAACCGCCTCTAATAACGTGACATTACCAAAGCTTTTCGATAGCGCACGCATTCCATGGCCACCATTGACCAACTCTGGCATGCCGCACCGCTCTGGCCGAAGCCGCATCTTCTCAGGCCAAGGCTACCCCCTCGCGACAGCTCCCATCGGTCACCACAACACAGCCACCGCCAAAAGAACGTCAAACCCTAGTGAATTTCCTGGCTGATCCAACAGTCGATTCGACAAGCGAACAATGCTGATGTACTCCCCTCGGTCCCCTCTATAGAACTGTATCATTGATTTGTCGATCGGTCGAATTTGATCGACGATCAACGAACGGCTGAGAATGTTCCACCTAGTTCTAGACACATAGCAATCCAGATCAAAAAACGAATCACATATTTGACTTGTGCTCTTCGAAAGCTTCAAATCGATACATAATTCGATATAATTTGAGGAGTTTGAATTTTTGGTTTGGTTTTGAAATTGAAATTGAGGTTTGAGAATTAGGTTTTGTCTGCCATCGGAATGAGGAGGAGCAAATGGAATTGTACGTACACAAATGAGGAATAAGAAATGACCTAGGATTTACAGCGACATATATATAGGCAGAACACAATGGAAATGAATGGGCTTGATTGGTTCGGAGAGTTGAACAATAAACGACCGGAAAAGCCCTTTTTGTCTCCGAAACGAAAATGGATCAACCCATATATCAAAATAGACGGTTACAAATATTTTAGACTTAATGGAACAAGTTTCAAGTCCTAATTCCATCGTATGAAGAAGTTATGTTAAAATCAGCTTATTTCAAATTGATTTCAATTAAATTGATTTCTAGGCGTTTCTAGTCCGTACGATCAAACAACAAGTCCGATCGTTCCGAAACTTGAAATCCTACAATAATTCAACGTTTTGGAGTCGATAAAATTGGTTTCGTCGAAATCCGAGTCAGTGGCCAAAATGGCTATTTTCACATTAATTAAATAAATGAATAATTAATTAGTTAAATCACTTTTTAGTTTAAATTTTAATAATTTTCAAATTCTATAATTTTTGATTTCTTAATCATTTACAATAATTTAAAAAAAATTAGATGTGAATTTAACGTTGATTAATTCATCAATTTTAGTGTTAATTTCAATTTCATTATATTCAGAAATTATAAATTAAAATTCCAAATTCTATTTATTAAATTTTTTAACCTTGTTATTCAAGTCTTTTATTCATATAAGGATATAACTAACATTGGTTTATATCTTGGTACATTAATATTTCCCAATTTTATCTTAATTTCTATTTACGTAATATTTAAATATTAAATTTCATTTAATTGCAATTAATCCAATTATTAAATTTAAATTCCAATAAATTAATAAATCTTGATTTCCGTTCTTTTTATTTAATGCATTGTCATACTATGAATAAAGTTAACATTGTTTCCAAATATTAACTTAATTTACATTGACATAATACTAAATAATAATTATTGTAATTGATTTCCAATTTAAACTAACAGGCTAAATAAATAGGTAACATACAATAATTTTTACCGTAAAGTTTTAATTACGCTATAAATTTATTATTTTCAAATAAAGGTTATAAACACTCACATAACACCAAATTTATTCAACTACCATTTAATATGTATTATTTCATTGGTTAATTCAATATTTCCAGTTGGTTTCCTCATATTCAATTTATTAACAATTAACTTAAATTGACATTGTTACCGTTCGTTCTAGATATTGTTACATTCATAACTCAATTTTTATTTATGTATTTCAACATTAAATTGCAAAACTTAACTAAATTAACAATTTTTAACTATCGAAAATTATGGATCGTTACATTCTCCCCCACTCAAAACTTTTCATCCCTGAAAAGGAAAAGAAAGGAATTTAGAAGTCAATATATATTCTTCAAAATATTTAATTTATAAACAATAAATTTACAAAATAAAGTAATTTTAATAAATATATCAATTTATAATAATTAAATCCTTTTATATTCAAGTAACAAAAGTTTGGAAAATATTTCGTAAAATCTTTTAAGTCCAAAATTTACGAAAAAATTTGTCAGACCTCCTTTGTACGGAGAGGCTCGGAAGAAATAATAATATCAATAATAATCATATATATCAAATATTTTTTAAAATAATATATCCCAACATGGGAAACCAATATAAAATCTCTATAAAACCATAATCCGAGAACGTACCTATTTGTCGGGCAAATAACGCTTAGTTATGAAACCAAAAGCAGTAGCGATTGCTTCCATATCTTGTATTTCACTTATATAATCCAAAGGAAGTTAATAGTTATATAAAATGAAATATTTAAAGTTGTTTCAACCATCAACGAACAAATCAATATAAAACAACAATCACTTGCAACCACATCGTACAAACATCATATGAAATCAAAAGAATCAATTATCCATCCATATCAGCCAAAACAAATAGTTTGTTCGGGCTTCGACACTTTTAAATTGTATAGAATGACAAATAACTACAAAGTATACCATTTACTCAACATTCTTAGATTAAACTCAATAGATTATTCATACATCCAAAGAATTTGAAGAATCATTTCCCAAATCTATAAACCAAACAAACAACAATTTCAAACAATAAGTCAAGTTCATTCTTTTTGATTCCACTCTCAATGATCATTTCTTTAGTTTACATTTATTCCTTACAACATTCAATTTCCATTCATTCATTTATTTTTTATTTCATTTATTACTTACAAAAATCCATTTTCATTTACTCATATCATTTTAGTTTCTTTTTATTGCATTATATTCATTTATTCATTACTTACTTTCATTTATTTACATTCATTTATCTATAGTACTCATGTTCAATTCAATTACTTAGCATATCAATTCATTTACTTAAGTTTCCAATTACTTACTTACAATACTTTCTTTCTATCCCTCTTTATTATAATAACATTTCAATTATAACTAAAGTTTACTACAACATCAAATTCTTATTTATTAAAGAATTTCATTGAATTCTTTCATTACATTAAGTTTTACATTTATAATATCCTATTACACTTTCTTATTAGACATTACAACTTATAATACTTGGTCAGTTATACACATATACATACATACATACATACATACATACATACATACATACATACACATATACATATATATGCTTTAAGAATGCAATTGAAAGTTATACAAGTTTTTCTTATTTCTTTTAATTAATTTAATGTTCAATAATCATATCCTTTGTTTTATAGGTTACAAATTTCAACTTTCTTGTAATTTGATTTATAACCTAGCATTTAATCTCTTATTTCATTTAGAGGTTCCAATTATTAATTAGTTACATTCCATTTCACTATAATAATTGAAATGATTAATTAACAGAAACTAAAGAACTAAATATTGTGTTCCATTTCAAATCATTTTAAAAATAATAGATAAATGTACATACTTACAACTTATATATCCAATTATATTTAAACAGTTTAAAATTTATATTTGTTTATCAAAATAAATCTGCAGAAAAATACTACAGTGGCCTTCCCACTTAGAAACTCGATCATAAATGTCGATGATGCATGCACTCATCATCGAATTTTTTTTCCAGCGACAGAGATGGGAGTACAGAACTTATTACTTTCCAAAATTTCTTTAAAAAATTTCTTTCAAATCATATTGAAATATTTATATCATAAAATACTTCTAAATAATATTAGTATTATATTTTAAAATCATTCGAAATAAATTTCCAACAACCCCGAAACTTAAGTTCTAAATTTCCAATTTATTCTCATTTTATTTGTAAATTTTATTTTAAAATCAATATTTATAAATTTCACTACCTAGCAACAAACATATATATATATATATATATATATTACAACCAAATATATCATTTATAAAATTATCATTTTATATATAAAAATATACAATAGGCAAAATTATTTCATTTACCTATATTTCAAAACAAATATTGTGTCGGTCTGTCCTATTAAGTGTTTAGAAATCCCTATCGATGTCATAGCATCCTATGCACCAACCAGAATTTACAAATACAAAGTGGAACAGATTAAAATAACATAAAAAACTTTTATAGCACTAACAGATACGCACACTCATATATATACACTCAACGACTCATCATAGGGTATTACTACCCTATTAATAAAGAGTCAGACCCCACAAAGATAAGGTTTATCACCAAACCAAGGCTCTGATACCAACTGTAACATCCCGCCTTTTTGAACGCTTTAAGCAGACACATGTGCCAACTCAAACCATACAAAAGGGCAGATTGTTATTGGGGTAAATAGAAAAAAGAGAAAGAAATAAAACAAAACAGAATCTCACAGCGGAAAGACAAAATATAATAATCAAATAACAGTTCATGAAACTGTTTACAAAGCATTTGATTATACTTATACAACACGGTATTAGGGTTACACATATCAGAGATAAATAAATAATAATGCAACCTTTGAATAAAAATGCTCCAGCGTTGTTGGAGGCTTTCTTGCCAACCAATCCCCAAACTCTGAGTCCGGATCCACTCCTCGCATTACCGCCATCAAAATTGCATGGTCGTTGGGGTTGCTAACTTCAGTAGCCGCAACATGAAATCTCTGCAAGTACTCTTTCAACGACTCCCTCAGAGCCTGGATCACACTTGATAGGGACATCACATCCTTGGGATGAGTGGCGTGTATTCTGAACTGTTCTACAAATTTCGTCGCCAATTCATCGAAGCTGGATATAGACCGTGGCGGAAGTCGAGTGAACCACATGGTGGCGATTCCGAATAAAGTAATTGGAAAGAATCTACACTTGGTCATGTCATTAGCCGAATCCATCATTCATTCGTACCTCATCACATGCTGCCTGGGATCGGTCTTTCCTTCGTAGGCCGGGATAGCTGGCATGCTAAACTTCCTAGGATACTCGGCCTGTAGAATTGTATCGGTGGATGGAGTACGACTCCTAGATAACCCCTAATCTTCGTTGATTAAGCCTTGATTTTCTTTCATTAACTGCCTGACCATAGCTGATAAGTCCAAAGTTTGTATGGAGGATGGAAGGTTGGGCTCTGTTCTCCGGGACCGCTGAGGTTGATGTCCTCTCTGTTGGCGATGTGCGAAATGTGTATCTTGAAGACCAGTCTCATTAAGGTCTTGGTGAGCCGGGCTTTCCGTCTCTACACGCGCTCCAGCTCCTAAGTTTCCTGTTTCGGCCTAGGTACGGTCTCCAAGATGTGAATGATCCCTCGCTGATCGATTAGTAGCACATGCTTGTGCAGTTTTAGTTTTACGGCGTCTACGCCTAGGAGGTTCATCGGATGAAGTCGAGCTATCAAATGAAGAATAAGGAGCAGGGCTACCACCACCATTCTGATGTTGTTGCTGAGTAAGCTAAGTCATGAGGTTAACGTTATCTTGAATCTGCTCAGCAAATTGTCTTCTACTTTCCATGAGTTCCCTCATCAAGTCGTTGAACTCGGTCCTGGTGACGACTTCCGTTTGATTTTGAGTAGCAGTCCCTGCACCTAGGTTTGCTTGTTGGTTGCTAGGTCCTATCTGTTGTACGCTAGCAGTCTCATTGACGTCACATTATGAGAGGCTGATCGGGTACGTGGTCTTCCCATAGTAGAGTTGTTGATTGAAACTCTGAGTAGATTCAACGGACGTCCTATCAATAAGTCGGATTTTCTTTGGGGGATTTATTCAATCCAGTCGCTACAAAGCAGATCCTAGCAGCCTGAGTATTCGATTCTCAGTGAAAGCACCAAAATGTTAGCACCAGAATTGGTCACTAACACCCTAGAGAGAGATTGTGTAGAGAGATTAATGAAGAAAGTAAATTAAAATAGAGAAGTTGTATGCTAAATAAATGCAAAGACAAGAACATCGAATTTATAGTGGTTCGACGTAACTGCCTATATCCACTTTGAAGTTAATCTTTATTACTTTACTCGACAATTGATTACAGATACAATCCGTACACCAACTACTTGAATACGTTTGCTAAGTAAAAAGAATGAGTCTTGAATGCGGCAGAGTATCCCCTATGATCTCAAACAAAGGTCCATTTCGTTGTGCCCCTTCCCCTCTATTTATAGATGAAGATGGGTTGGACTTCCCTAATGGGCCTAGGTACAAGATACTTCGGCCCGTGGTAAGTGACTTCTGTATGCCGAGCCACGGATGCTTAACGGCAAATGCCGAGCCATATGTCCAAGCCGAGCGGTACCTTTGTGCCGAACGAGGCAGTGTGTTGAGTGAAGTCTGTAGGCCGAACGAGACCCGATGCCTGTCGAGGGGAGATGCCGAATGACATACTTAGGCCGAGCGAGGCTTCATGCCGAATGAGGCCGGAATGCGGAGCGAGGCCTGGATGCCGAACGGTGCTGGAATGCGGAGCGAGGCCTGGATGCCGAATGGGGCCTAGATGTTGAATGGTGCTGTAATGCCGAGCGAGGCCTGGATGTCGAACGGGGCCTTGATGCCGAACGGTGCCAGATGCCGAACGATGCTGGATGCCTGTCGAGGCTTCTCTGCCGGACGAGGTTCGTGCCGAACGATATGAAATGTCGAACGGCCTTGCTGTGCCGAATGACCCTCAATGCCGAACAAGCCTTCTACACCAAGCCTCTTGTTACTTGGTCAAGCCGTCGGGTAACAAGAGGCATGGTGTAGAAGGCTCGTTGGGCACTGAGGGCCGTTCGGTGCAGCAAGGTCATTCGGCATTTCATATCGTTCGGCACGAACCTCGTTCGGCAGAGAAGCCTCGACCGGCATCCAGCATCTGGCACCGTACGACATCTAGGCCCTGTTCGGCATCCAGGCCTCGCTCGGCATTCCAGCACTGTTTGGCATCTAGGCCCTGTTCGGCATCCAGGCCTCGCTTGGCATTCCAGCACCGTTCTGCATCCAGGCCTTGCTCGGCATTCCAGCCTCGTTCGGCATGAAGCCTCGCTCGGCCTAAGTATGTCGTTCAGAATCTCCCCTCGACCGGCATCGGGTCTCATTCGGCCTACAGACTTCACTCAACACACTGCCTCATTCTGCATAGAGGTACTGTTCGGCTTAGATACATGGCTTGGCATTTTCCATTCGGCATTTGTGGCTCAGCACACAAAAGTCACTCTCCACTGGCCGAGGTATCTTGCTCCTAGGCCCATTAGGGAAGTCCAACCCATCTTCATCTATAAATAGAGGAGCATGGGCATAGTGAAATGGACCTTTTTTCAAGAACACTGGGTAGACTCTACTGCATTCAAGACTCATTCTTTTCACTTAGCAACTGTATTCAAGTAGTTGGTGTACGGATTGTATCTGTAATCAATTGTCGAGTAAAGCAATAAAGATTAACTTCAAAGTGGACGTAGGCAGTTACGCCGAACCACTATAAATCCGATGTTCTTGTCTTTCAATATATTTAGCAACCAACTTCTCTGTTTTAATTTGCTTTCTTCATTAATCTCTCTACACAATCTCTTTCTATGGTGTTAGTGACCAATTTTGATGCTAATATTTTGGAGCTTTCATTGAGAATCGAATTCTCAGGCTGCTAGGATCTGCTTTGTAGCTACTGGATTGAATAAATCCCCCGAAGGAGATCCGAATTATTGACAGGACGTCCGTTGAATCTACTAAGAGTTTCAATCAACAACTCTACTATGGGAAGACCACGTACCCGATCAGCCTTTCATAATGCGAACGTCAATGAGACTGCTAGCGTACAACAGATAGGACCTAGCAACCAATAAGACAACCTAGGTGCAGGGACTACTACGCAAAATCAAATGGAAGTCACCTCCAGGACCGAGTTCAACGACTTGATGAGGGAACTCGTGGAAAGTAGAAGACAACTTGCTGAGTAGATTCAAGCTAACGCTAACCTCATGACTCAACTTACTCAGCAACGGCATCAGAATGTTGGTGGTAGCCCTGCTCCTTATTCTTCATTTGATAGCTTAACTTCATTCGATGAACCTTCCAAGCGTAGACGTCGTAAAACTGAAACTGCACAAGCAGGTGCTACTAATCGATCAGCGAGGGATCATTCACATCTTGGAGACCGCACCTAAGATGGAACAGGAAACTTAGGAGCTGGAGCGCGTGTAGAGACCGAACTCCCGGCTCATCAAGACCCTAATGAGACTGGTCTTCAAGATACACGTTTAGCAGATCGCCAACAGAGAGGACGTCAACCTGAGCGGTTCCGTAGAACAAAGTCCAACCTTCCATCCTCCATTCAAACTCCGGACTTATCGGCTTTTGTCAGGAAATTAACGAGAGAAAATCTAGGCTTAACCAATGAAGATTGGGGAATATCCAAGAGTAATACTCCATTCACCGATACAGTTCTACAGGCCGAGTATCCCAGGAAGTTTAGCATGCCAACTATCCCGTCCTACGAAGGAAAGACCGATCCCAGCCAGCATGTGATGAGGTACAAATGGATGATGGATTCGTCTAGAGAAAATGACACAACCAAGTGTAGATGCTTTATAATTACTTTATCTGGAATCGCCACCATGTGGTTCACTCAACTTTCCCCACGGTCAATATCCAGCTTCGACGAATTGGTGACGAAATTTGTAGAACATTTCAGAATACACGCCACTCGTCCCAAGGATATGATGTCCTTATCAAGTGTGATCCAGGCTCCGAGGGAGTCGTTGAAAGAGTACTTGCAAAGATTTCATGATGCGACTACTAAAGTTAGCAACCCTAACGACCATGCAATTCTGATAGTGATAATGCAAGGAGTGGATCCGGACTCAGAGTTTGGAGATTGGTTGGCAGGAAAGTCTCCTACAACACTAGAGCATTTCTATTCAAAGGCTCATCAATTCATAAGAAGAGAAGAAGCCAGGTGGACGAGGCGAGATAAGGTACCAGGGACTATTCATGAGATTGTGAAAAGCAACATCGCCGTAAAACAATCCGGCGATAACTCGGGAAGGGTTCGAGTCAACGTCCAGAACAAGCCTGGGCAATCTAAAGGGTCTGGAGGAGAAAATCTTGGAAATTAAAGAGAAGCAGGGAAATGGAAGCCAAGGATTCCAATCTACAGCGAATACACCCCACTGAATGCATCTCTTGAAAATATTTATCTATCAACTTGTAACATTTTTAAATATAGAAATTCATGCCTAAAGGAGTCCACAGAGGAATAGAAGCGGACAAGGAAGTACTATCGCTTCCATGAAGCATATGGGCACAATACAGAGGAATGTAGACACCTCCACGATGCCATAGAAAAGTTGATGAGACGGAAAATGCTGCAGGAATTTGTCAAGAACCCACAAGAGGTTAAGCAAGGAACATCAAACCCCGAACGTGGGCTAGCTCCACGCCAACCAGGGGAGGCTTCCCGAACCGTGGGTAGATTGATCATAAACACGTTAGTCGAAGGACCTCACCCTTCAGACAAGAATTGGCAGGAAATGGAGAGATATGCTACCTCCTTAAGGCATGCAGATTATGAGTGTTGTTCGAATGGGACCCCCGCAAAGCAACAACGCATGATGACAGATGATATAGTGTTTAGGAGCCGAGATGCGGACAAGGTGGAGGCTCCTACCATCGACCCGATGGTCATATCTGCGACGATCGAGCCAGTATACATCAAAAGAATTTTTATTGATTGTGGAAGCTCCGTTAACATCATCTTCAAAAAGGCATATGACCAAATGAAGAAGGAGACAAAAGATTTAAAGCCATCTAAATCCCGTATCCATGGCTTTAATGGTACGGTGACTGATGCAATAGGGTATGTTGTGTTGCCAATTGAAATGGGAGAAGGTGAGCGTAGGAGGGTGCGAATCCTACCGTTTATAGTGTTGGATACTGATTCTCCATACAATGTGTTTCTGGGTCATCCGGCCCTGACGGAGTTTAGGGCAGCTTTGGCTCCATGGTGTTTGACGTTAAAGTTTCTGACAGACAAAGGAGTTGGTATGGTGCATGGCGGTCAGGCGACTGGTTGTGCATGTTATGTGGCTGAGCTGAGAGAGGCTCAATGGAGAGAGAAAGGAAAGGTTGCAGATAACTCGATCCGCATCCAAAATACTGACAATTGACAAGTAGTGCCCGAGCCCTGGCTTGGGTGACATTCTTGGATCCATAGAGACATAGATCAGGGAGATGATGATGGGGAACCTAGGGAAGCGAATGCAACACCGACTGAACTGACGATCGACATTCCAGTTAGCCGGAATGACCCATCACGAGTTCTTAAAATTGGATCACAACTTGACCCATCAGTGGCCGAGGATCTCACTGGTTTCCTCCAAGAGAATCTAGATGTTTTCGCTTGGTCACATTCTGATATGTGTGGGATTTCTCCCGCCATTGCGAGTCATATGTTGAGTATAGACCAGAAGTACGTTCCTGTAAAACAGAAAAGGAGAAGCGTGGACCCAGAGAGGTCCGCTGCTCTCAAAGAGGAGGTGGACAAACTCAAATCCAATAGGTTCGTCCGCGACGCCTCTACCCTGAATGGGTGTCTAATCCTGTGCTTGTGAGGAAAGCAAATGGGAAGCGGAGAACTTGCGTTGATTATTATGATTTAAACAAAGCATGCCCGAAGGATAGTTTTCCTTTACCTAGAATCGGTCAGCTAGTCGACTCAACGGCCGGACACGAGTTACTATCACTAATGGATGCATACTCGGGATACAATCAAATCCCGATGCACATTCCTGATCAAGAACAAACCAGTTTTGTCACAAACATTGGGTTGTATTGCTATGTAGTAATGTCTTTCGGATTGAAAAATGCAGTAGCAACTTATCAGCGTCTGGTGAATCGAATATTTAAAGACCAGATTGGTAGAACGATGGAAATCTATGTGGATGACATTTTCGTGAAGTCACGATAGTCAAATGACCACATTCGAGACTTGGTAGAACTGTTTGATATACTCAGACATTATGCGATGAAGATCAATCCTTTGAAATGTTCCTTTGGCGTTGCTTCAGGAAAGTTTTTGGGTTTTATTGTGAATGCGCGAGGAATAGAAACTAACCCATAAAAGATTCAAGCTGTTCGAGACATACAAGTGCCCAGTACTATAAAGCAGGTACAAAGCTTGAATGGAAAGGTGGCCGCGCTGAGTCGATTCATTTCCAAAGCCATAGATAAGTGTATTCCCTTCTTCGATGTAATAAAGAAAGGAAAGAGAAATTTCGAATGGACATCCGATTGTGAGGAAGCATTCCGAGCCCTGGTAAGGCATTTAGAAAGTCCCCTGGTGCTATAGAACTAATTAACCATGAAATGTTGTATGTGTGCCTGGCTGTATCCCAACATGCTAGCAGTACGGCTTTGGTTCGCGAGGTGGACCGAGTTCAAAAGCAAGTGTACTATGTCAGTAGACATTTGACGGGGGTAGAAAGAAATTATCCCAAGATCGAGAAACTAGCCTATTGCTTGGTGATTGCATCACGCAAGCTTCGTCCATACTTTCAGACACACTCGATCAGTGTTTACACTGATCTACCCTTGCGGCAGGTACTCCAGCGACCAGAGACCCCTGGAAGGATGTTAAAATAGAATATTGAGTTGAGTCGGTTCGATATTACCTACCTACCACGAAGGGCCATACAAGGGCAAGCGCTAGCAGACTTCATGGATGAATTCACCATGTTAGATGAATCAAGCGGTCACAATGTCATACCTCCCATTCGATGGAAGATGTACACTTACGGAGCATCTAACGACCGTTGTTCGAAGGGTGGCATAGTTCTTGTGACTTCTGAAAACCAGTCGGTTTTTTATGCTTTGAAGCTCGATTTCCCAGCAACAAATAACGAAGCCGAATATAAAGCATTAGTTGTTGGCTTGAGACTCATCAAAGAACTGGGAATAAAAACGATTGAAATTTTTTGTGACTCGCAATTGGTGGTATACCAAGTGTGGGGAGACTATCAAGTGAAGGATCAGAGACTTGCCCCATACCTTGCACGGGTTCAAGAGCTGCTAGCAAATCTAGAATATTATGATATTTTGCATGTCCTGCGTGAACAAAACAGAGCAGCCGACTCATTGACATAAATTGCAAGCACTAGCGATGCATAACAAATGGGATTGGTTCCAGTTGAAACCTTACATGCCCCACGTATTAATATGATGGAGGTAGATTTCGTGTTAGAAATAGAAATCGAGAAGGAATCATGGATGACCCCATTCGAGCAATACTTGCTACACGGGGTCTTGCCCGAAAGAAGGAGCGAAAGACGATAAGTCATTTATAAGGCCTCACGATATGTAATGTAGGACAGAATAATGTATCGAAGGGGATTCTCGACCCCTTACTCCGTTGCATTACTCACGATGAGATAAAACGAGTCCTGAAGGAAGTCCATGAAGGAGAATGCGGTGACCATACTAGGGGGCATACATTAGCTAAGAAAATCCTCCGCTATGGATATTATTGGCCAACTGTAAATAGGGACGCTGCGGACTATGTAAGGAGATGCGACAAATGCCAGAATTATACGAAAATCCCGAGACCTCCACCGACGGAACTCACACAAATGATTAGTCCCTGGCCGTTTGCAATATGAGGAATCGACATAGTCGGTTCATTACCCACATCCAAAGGTGGTGTGAAATACGCAATAGTTGCAGTTGATTACTTTACCAAGTGGGCAACAGCAGAGCCTTTAGCCACGATCACCACCAAAAAGGACATTAATTTCGTTGTATGAAATATTATATGCCATTTTGGCCTTCCACGGACAATCATTACAGACAACGGGACTCGATTTAAAAGCAAAGAATTCAAAGAGTTTTGCCAAAGATATGGCATTGAGAAAAAGTTTGCAGTAGTTGCTCATCCAAAAGCCAATGAACAAGTGAAAGCCGTGAACAAAATAATTAAGTCCATATTGAAAAAGTGTTTGGAAAAGGCTAGAGGCAAGTGGGTGTATGAAGTTCCAACAGCGCTTTGGGTTTATAGAACCACCTACAAGTCCGCGACTGGCCACACTCCATTCGCGTTAGCATATGGCATGGAAGCTGTTATACCTGTAGAACTTCAAGTTCTGCCACATCGGGTAACTTATTACGACCCTGGGTCGAATCGGGATCTTTTGCTGGAATCACTGGACTTCATTGATGAAAAACGTGAAGAAGCTGATTTAAGAGCGGCTGCATATAAACATCGAGTCGCTCGATATTATAATGAAAATGTCCATCCAAGAATCTTTAATGTGGGTGACCTCGTTTTGAAACGAGTTTTTCCGGTCCCATCGCATATGAATCCCGCACGGGAAGGTCCATACGTCATTGAACAGAAGCTTGGAGAGGGTACATTCAAGCCAGTGACCGTTGATTGTGCGACGCTCCATCGAGCATGGAATAGCGAGCATTTGCAGTATTATTACACTTAATCCATTTCTTTCATATTTTAGTTGCAATTATTTTCGGTATATTTTTATTCTTAGTTCTCGGCATGTAATAAGACAATTTAGCTTGTTTTCATTAATAAAGGCTTGAAGCCATCTTTTTCACGATTGTTAGTGTTTCGATGTATGAAATTCTACGGAAAACCACTAGATTACACTATTCTGTCTGACGTACGAACGCGCGTGAAAATCCTAAAATCTCCAAGTCCCCAGAGTGCGGACTGTAGTACTCTGAGTCCCTTAAGTGGGGACCAGAGTATAAACGACTTAAAATCTCCAAGTCCCCTGAGTGCGGACTAGGGTACTCTGAGTCCCCAGAGTGTGGACTAGTGTATAAACGATTAAAAAGTCTCCAAGTCCCCTGAGTGCGGATTGGAGCACTCTGAGTCCCCTGAGTGCGGACCAGAGTATAAACGACCTGAAATCTCCAAGTCCATTGAGTGCGGACTGGAGTAATATGAACCCCCTGAGTGCGGACCAGAGTATAAACAACTTAAAAATCTCTAAGTCCCATGAGTACGGACTGGAGTACTCCGAGCCCCCTGATTGCGGAACAGAGTATAAACGACTTAAAAATCTCCAAGTCCCCTGAGTGCGGACTGGAGTACTCTGAGTCTCTTGAGTGCGGACTAGAGTATAAACAACTTAAAAATCTCCAAGTCCCCTGAGTGCAGACTGGAGTACTCTTAGTCCTCTGAGTGCGGGCCAGAGTATAAACAACTCGTAATCTCCAAGTCCCCTGCATGCGGACTAGAGTACTCCGAGTCCCCTAAGTGTGGACCAGAGTATAAACGACTCGAAATCTCCAAGTCCCCTGAGTGCGGACTGGAATACTCTGAGTCCCTTGAGTGCGGACCAGAGTATAAACAGCTTAAAAACCTTTAAGTCTCCAGAGTGCGGACTGGAGTCCTCTGAGTCCCCTGAGTATCGACCAGAGTGTAAACAACTTAAAATCTCCCAGTCCCCTGAGTATCGACCGGAATACTCGAAATCCCCAGAGTGTGTACTGGAGTATAAACGGTTTAAGATTCTCTAAGTCCTCGGAGTGCGGACTAGGATACAAATGACTTGAAGTCATCAAGTCCCCGGCATATGGATTGAAAATTATTCTAAGTACCCGAAGCGTGGAATAAAGGATGAACAATTCCAAAGAATTTCCGACTTATATGAAGATGAATTGAGGAGTTTATGTAACTCATAATAGCTTGGGTTCGACCATAATTATGCAGAAAGATGAACGATAAAAGTCTTTTGAAAGACAAAAGAACTAAGTTTAATTTATCCAAAATAAGGTTCTACTATAACTCCTCCAAAACTCGGAGTTAAAAGTCTATTTACATTGACTACGAAAATAAATAAAAATAATTACATAATGTAAACTAACTCTCGTTGAACGAGAGTAGCAACTACTTCTTTGATTTCTTCGATTACTTTCCCTCCTTCGTCTTCTCAGACGACTCCTCTCCCATACATTTTCCTTTGGAAATTTTCCTTGATGGGGAGGTAACAACCGAGGAAGTACGAGGGACCTCTAGTGGCCTGGACCCACTAGGAAGGATGACCTTCAAAGGCTTGTTCAGAGGATCATCTACGTCCACGACTCGGGGATCGACTTTGATTTCGACCGTCCTTTTCTTTTCCTCCTCGAGCCGCTCCTTCATGCTCATTTTAGAAGTACGTTCAGAGGCGCTTGTGATCTCGTTTTCATAACTTTCTTCGACAGGAGGTGAATTTTCAGACTTATCCTCGTCAAGCGCCTCAATCACTTGAGTGTCTAGACCAGGAGTCTCTCCCGCGTGAGTAGCCTCGCTTGTTTCCCCTTCTCCTCCATGGCATCATCGCTCCTTGGAGTGGGTTCGGGATTAGAACGGTCTGTGCAAAATCACAAGAAACAGACATTAGAATACAATAATCTTTTGCCGAAAACGACGGCTATTTGAACTTTAAAAAGAATGTACTGGCTTCTTGCTGGCTCCCAGTCGTCCAGGGAGTCTCACCCTCCGGAATGAGAGATAGAATGTGGATGTCGAGACCAGGGTCTTCTGGGTCATAACCAACATGTTGCTCGAATGGATTGAGTACTGGCCGATCAGCCGGTTGAGTAGGAGGAAGGGCTGGAGACTCGGTTTCAGACGGACCGACAATGATATCTTTCCCTTTCGATGAGGAGGAACCTTTGCAGTAGAGAGCCTTCGCCGCAGGCAGGTCTGAAGGTTTGTTCCCCTTGAGAAATTCTTTTATTAAAGCATCTTCAACGACCTCCTCGGTGCCAAGTTCGACCTTCTTGATCTTTATTAAAGTCTCCCATGCCTCAGCTAGAGATTCGAGGTATCCCTTGCCAAGGAAAGTTAAGTCCCGATGCTGAAGGACACGGGCGTTGAATTCTGCAATAAGTGGGTCGAACATGCATTTGACCTCCTTTCTGCCAGCCTCTACAGGTGCCTCAAGGCGAGAGTCAATCTCCGTGGACGCTATTCTCTTGCCCTCTTCACGGGCTTCATACTTTAGCATCCCGACCTTAGAAAGCTCGTCGTCGAGCTTTGCCTTCAGAAGTCGCGTAGCAACGATCTCGTCGCAATACAGTTGCAACTCTTCCTGGGCAGCTGTTTTCTCCTCTCTTTCTTTTTGCGGAGTTAGTCTTCTAGCTCTTTGACTCGGAGGGGAAATACATCCCTTTCCTGTTGAACTGAATCCTTCTCTAAAGCCAGGGCCCCAGAGCGTTGAACCGTCTCGTCGATTTCTTTCTTATGAGTTGACTCCAGACGACTAATGGCCTCCGCAATATCTTTAGCACTCTGTTGGGCGGCTTCAAGTTGAGACTTGTACGCAGAAAGCTCTTCATCCTGAGCTTTGATAATGTCTTTATCATGGATAGCCTCGAGCTTCAGACGATCTATTTCATGTTGACACTCAATGGAGACTTCTGAGACTTTTTCGGCTAAGTGGACGAATGCATCATGCTGGATATAAACGTCATTAGTACAAGCAATAGCGCTTTGTTTGACATGTCCTGGAATCCGGTGAATCGCCGGGAGAAATTTTAGGCCATCAAAGCATATCTTTGGAAGCGTGGCTTTAAGCTCAACAAGTCGTTCTGCTACTGATGGATCAAATACAGGAGCGAGAGGGGTCTGCTTGGAGACTGCAGGTGTTCTGTAGGGATCCCGGGATTGCCTGGTACTAGATGAAAAGGAATGTTGATCCCGATAGGCCTCAGGCTGGGACCCCTTATGTGCGGACTTTTCTTTACTGTGCTCCGATTAAGGAGGAGGATCGCGAGGGTAGGATGACTGACTATAGGTTTTCCTTCGGTAGGATGATTCTCGATGGTGGTAGTCTCGATCGCCGGAATCATCTATATCTCGACGCTTGCCGGAACCCGAATCCCGGCCAGAGTGGTGAAAAATAGACGAACCTCGAAGACGGTCAAGTCCATGTGTATGCCCCATGTCACATGCACATAATTTAAATAACGACAAATCAGCAAAGAGTAGAGTGATGGTAGAAATTTAAGTGCAAAGTGAAATACACGTGTTTGTGTGTGTCCTAGTGTTCCCCCCGATGGACCAGTTTCTTTATCTCGACTTATAGGATTTTTTTCTCCCTGTTTTTGGGTTTGAGCGCTTGTATCTCCTCTTGCGGGCGAATGAAGTTTAAGGGCCTACGGATCGTCGAAACCATAGTTGAGCAGATCATTAGGAATAGTGAGGTTCAACAGACCTTTCAAAGAACTTTCTAAGTGTTGGGGGGAAGGCTCTCTCTCCACTGAAATAAGGGTGACTTTAGAAGTTCCACCCACTTTCTTCTTCCTCAACTTATAGGTCAATTTCTTCTTTCCCTTTGAAGGGGAAGGTGTCGTTTCGATGTCGTGAACCTCGACTACTGGATCCCGAGTGGGACTAACATTTTCATCAGGTACTTCGGGCGTCTTGCCTTCTTTAATCATCCCCTCCTCTAGTGTGTCAGGGGCATTACGTGATGAAGACCCAGCCTACTTTTTTCCTTTGCCCGAAGTAGGCCTGGTTGTAGTGACGCCTGGAGGGAGGCTAATTCGACGACCTTACGCCAGCAACCCAAACTTCGTGAGCGATTCATTTGAAATGAGAGTTCTGATGTCCCGGTCTTCAACGGGAATAGCTCGGATAGTTTCGACAACTTGAGAATATCCGGAGCCTTCGGGACGTGGGTTAATACCTGAAAAAATAGAGGAAGAGTTAGAAAAGGTTTAGGTTCCACCAAACACGAGTATTGATCCAGAGAAAAGACTTAGTTCCTTCCATCCATCTCCTCACAAAGCCGGGAGGACAACGCCCATAGAACCACTCCTGCTTATACTGGGAAAACTTGCTCCATGCCCCAGTTAAGAGTTGACACTTGCTGTGCGGCTCGAGTAACATAAAAGATGGGCTATCTGACCGTCTCTTGAAGTGATAGATATAACGGATATCGCCGGGAGTCGAAAGCCTGAAAAGGACACTCATGAAGAGAATGCAAGTGCTGCATATGAATGCATGGCTATTTGGATGTAATTCTGAAGGGGCAATCTCAATATATTATAGCACGTCGTGAAGAAAGGAGTTAAATGGCGGCAACACATCGTCGAAAGGGATTCCGTGGACTGAGCATATATGACGAAGCATGCTTTCGTTAATCTTCGAGGCTTGGGAATCAATCGGATCGTCTAAGAAGATCGCTGCCTCCAGGGCATCGGGAGCTAAGTCGACAGATGCGGTCGCGGGGCTCGGCATGTCTTGTACAGGAGTAGTTGACGGATTTGAAGTTCCAACCACTTCTTGTTGAGAAGATGGCCCGGGTCTGTCCGAGATCGTGGCAGAGCTTGATTTCCTAGACATCTCTAGTGAATGATTGAATCTGGAAAAACATCTGTTTGAACTATACTTGAAGAGCAATCGGCATTAGACTTAACAACAAAAATATTCTCCCCATGTGGTGCGTGAGCTAGTGCGATCATTCAAATATAAGTGCCAAGAAATGAAAAGTCACTGAGTTCATGAAATAAGTTTAAGCTTTGAATTATCACCTTCGAAGACCGTCATCGCTGACCGTCTATGAGAGCTTGTCATAAGATGGTTTATGTTTTGAACTCGACATCGTCGCTGTATGTGAAAGGTTATTAACTATTTTTAGCAAGTTAAGTTCAAGTTTACAGTTGTCTAAACACGGGAGTTATCAGTCCGGAATGTTCGATGTGCTTATTTATTTAAGTTTGTCCTTGTTCATTTTCATATATTCGGGCATAAAAAGGCATTAAGTCAACAACGCATTGGGTTCAAGTTGAGATGGTTTTAGCTGTCATGAGTACACCACTCTCCTACCATCCATCATTACCGTTCGGCATGCGGCATGACATGCAGAACCGCAATCATGCCGAGCCGCGTCGCTCGGCGCTTTACTCTCGACGCTTTTCCTCTTCACCGTTCGGCATAAGGGAGTCATGCCGAACCACAATTATGCCGAGCCGCATCGCTCGGCATCTTGCCCGACTCCTACTTTTCTCCTGCGCTCTTTCCTATCCCGTTTGGCATAAGAGGATTATACCGAGCCGTGGTCATACCGGGCCACATCGCTCAGCACGCTGAACCTAACTCCAACCTCACTCCAATACTCCCTCTAACGCCGTTCGGTATAGGGGGCCATGCCGGGCCGTAGCTATATCAAACTACACTGCTCGACACGCGAACCCAACCTCGACTTTTCTCCTACAAACCCTCACCTCGTTCGACATAAGGGAGTCATGCCGAGCCACATCCATACTTCTTGTCCCAACTCCTTCCTTCATATGAATTGAGTACCCTCCAGGGTGGCCAGTCAACCACCACTTCAACTCGCACGCCACCTGTGACCGGACATCTCAACCCTCACCGGTTCCTGCTGGGCCAACGTCTTCTTCCATCTTCCTCTCCGTTTAATCCCAAGGCTTCTCTAAACCTCGAATTCACCTTCCTAATCTATACGACTATCATTGTTTTTGGGTTAGAGGAAGGGTGCGGGTTCAAATCTTGTCTTAAATCCCTAATTAAGGAGAGTTAAGCAAATGAAGGGTTAATACCTAGTAGAAGGGGGCGAAATCTGATGGAGTGCTCGAACTGGAAGTAGAGATCTACTCGGGCTCGCTGTTGAAGGCAATCGAGAAGTAACTATGAAGGCTCGGGGACTAAAGGAGTTGTTGAGGTGTTGACAAGGGTTTGGGAAGAGGCAAGTTTGTAAGTTCTGTAGTGTGGAGGTAAAAGCAAAAGAGAGAAGAGGAATAAGTATTGGTTTATATAGAGAGAAGACAAGTCGAATGGACAGTGACCGGTAGAACCAGTCAAGGCACTTCCCTCGTTCAACATCAATGTCGTTCGGCATTGGTATGTCGTTCGGCATACAACACATCGCTCGGCATTCAGAAAAGACGCTATCAAGAAGGCAAAGCCAAGGCTTTAGGAGAAACACAGAGTGCTAATGTTAAAAGCGCATCATGTTCATCCACATGATAAACTTTGGGGGGCAAGTGTTACCCAGTGGCTTGACCAAGTAACAAGAGGCTTGGTGTAGAAGGCTCGTTCGGTATTGAGGGTCGTTCGGCACAGCAAGGTCATTCGGCATTTCATATCATTCGGCATGAACCTCGTTCAGCAGAGAAGCCTTGACCGAGATCCAACATCATTCGGCATCTGGCACCGTTCGGCATCTAGGCCACATTTAGCATCTAGGACTCGCTCGGCATTCCAGCATCGTTCAGCATCTAGGCCCCGTTCGACATCCAGGCCTCGCTCAGTATTCCAGCACCGTTCGGCATCCAGGCCTCGCTCGTCGTTCTAGCCTCGTTCGGCATGAAGCCTCGCTCGGCCTAAGTATGTCGTTCGGCATCTCCCCTCGACCAGCATCGGGTCTCGTTCGGCCTACAGACTTCATTCAACACACTGCCTCATTCGGCATAGAGGTACTGTTCGGCTTGGATATATGGCTCGGCATTTACCGTTCGACATTTGTGGCTCAGCACACAGAAGTCACTCACCACGGGTCGAGGTATCTTGCGCCTAGGCCCATTAGGGAAGTCCAACCCCTCTTCGTCTATAAATAGAGGGGCAAGAGCACAGTGAAATGGATCTTTTTTCGAGAACACTGGGGAGACTCTGCCGCATTCAAGACTCATTATTTTTACTTAGCAACTATATTCAAGTAGTTGGTGTACGATTATATCTGTAATCAATTGTCGAGTAAAGCAATAAAGATTAACTTCAAAGTGGGCGTAGGCAGTTACGCCGAACCACTATAAATCCAGTGTTTTTGTCTTTGCATTTTATTTAGCATAAAACTTCTCTGTTTTATTTTACTTTCTTCATTAATCTCTTTACACAATCTCTCTCTAGGGTGTTACTGACCAATTCTGGTGCTAACAAATGCAGCGGAATAGTATGATATAGTGGAATAATACAGTAAATAGTAGTAGTGCACATCTTCGTCTTCGTCCTCCGGGATAAGTCTTCCATTCCTAAAATGCTCAGGCTGACCCGAGCGAATTGAAAAGACAAAACACTCGAGTCAGAACTAAAAGATCTTATGTAAGTTAAATCAATGGTAAATATGCGTGTGACGGCGTCAGAGATGTTTATGAGGTTTTGATATCTCTTATCCAGTGTCTAGCGTGAGTGCAGTAACTTAAGAGATGTTCGGTATTCACATCTCTTAGGGATCCGTTAAACTATCTACTATGTAGTAATACGCTATTATAATAATGTCTAAAGTAAAGTATACTATTTAAAAATAGCGTCAAGGATTTACATTTTCCACCTTAACACATTTTTGGATGCCAATAGTCTATACAGTACCGTAACTCTCCGTTAACTAGAGCCGCTAGAGGATACCGTATAGGTACGACATAAAATAAACTCGTATAAGGAGCGATAGGGTAGGTGACACGACACAACTAGGCAATGCCATGGTAGATATACCAATTACGCATCTGGACTGTTGGTAACGTATAGCCGCAACTATCACCCAACTCGAAACACACTGCCGGGTAAAAATCAAAGGGTGGCCACCAAATAAATCAAAAGTCAGAATATAGTATCGATGGAATGTGTCCGATCGGAGGGGCTACCTCACTTGGCCCGGAATCGCTCTTGTTTTAGCCACCTTATTCTAACTCATGGGAATTAGGTCCACGTAAATATACCTTTAGGATCGTCGCCACCATCCTACTTCATTCTGGAATCTCCTCCGCATACACAATTGTCAAAGTGGTTTTCGACATTGGCAGAGAGTATGACAACATCTGATCCCGGTCTCTTTGACAACCAGTCGCTTAATACACACCGGATGGTTCTTTTACATTTCCAAAATCATTTCATAATTGATATCAAAATATCATATTCAATTCAAACCATATCACATTCGAAATCATTACTTACTTTCGAAATCATATCCGCCTTTGAAATCATAGTTCGATAATTTTATTTCCTTTCAAAGTCAAATTCGCAATTTATATCAAAATATCGTATTCTAAAAACTATGTCACTTTCAAATCAATATTTGTTCTAAAAATCATATTTTCAAAAGAGGTTAAGTTCTTGCTTCAAAATCATCATTACGTTTTATTATCACATTTAAATATTCCAACTTAGGTTATAACATCATTAGCCATATTCACTTTAAAATCGAGAATTTGAATATAATCCTATCCATTTTACTTGGTTTGGAATTTGGAAGAAAATAGTTTAAATAGTTATTAATGATTAATATAGATTTAAAATAGATTAAATATAATTAAAATAGATTAATTAGATTAATTAGATTTAAAACAAATTAAAATAGTTTAATTAGTTTAAAATAAATTAAATTGGTTTAAAATGGATTAAAACAATTTATATAGTTAATATTAGTTAAATAATTTGAAAATCTTAATAATTAGAAATTTTAAAATAAAATATTTCAAAACAGTTTATATTAAAATATGAATTTGAAAATTAATATCAAATTAAACTATACATTTCATTTCAACATATTTGGACCATTTCAAATTTCCAAATCGACAAACCAAATTTCAATAAATATCGAATTTCATATTGTTTCAATCCACGTTCAAAATATTAATATAGAATACTCCAATTTTAAAATATTTCAAAGTTATTTTCAAACAAATTTAATAACTCTATTTTGATAGAATTTCATTTATACTTAAAAGTTTAACTTTAAACTTTCAATTTAATTTCTTAAAGAAATTCCTTTTTAAACCAATTTGCATTTCAACACAAAATTTGATTATTCTATAATACTTCAATTTATATAAATCAAATTTTATTTCCAAACATTAATTGATTAAATTCAAAAATTTAAGGATTTTAAAATCATTTAATTTAACCGATCCGATGTCCGTATATAATTCTCTACCCTAGAGTCAAGTAATACAGATGTTTATCATTTCAATCCGCAATTTAAAAATTTACGGTTATATATCATTTCAAACCGCAATCCCGAATTTAATAGTAAAATCCATAACGAACTTGCAGTTTATAACGATATAAAATACAACATCCATTCATCCAAATTCAGCAATCAACATCCACTACAATCATCATCCAAATCAATCAATAAATATCAGCATAGAACTGATAATCAATAACAGGTATTTAACTGGCAATTTATATTCAATAATAAATTAAATAACGATTCAATTCAAATAAATTCAAATTAACTGGGATGCTGATTAAAATATGACAAACAGTCATAAATGAATTTCTAACCACATCATAAATTAAATTTAACAAACATAAAAAAATTTAGAAGTTGTGAGTGGGTTAAAACCATTACCTTTGAATTTAAATTGAATTTAAATCCAATTTAAGTCCAAAATTTGAATGGTCTCAGAATTCGTCCAATAGTGTTAAAATTTCCAAAATTTGATTACAATCCCAATGCAAGAAACTGCACGTGAATCGGACCTTGTATGTAAAAGTTATTCGAGTTAGAACGTTTGAAATCAAAAATTAAATTAACTAAAAATAAAACAAACCCAATACCTTGCCATGTCGTCTTCGCTATAGTAACCAAGCAACCGCCTCTAACAGCGTGACATTATCGAAGCTGTTCAACAGCATATGCATGCCCAAGCCGCCGTTGACCGACTCTGGCACGCCACGCCGCTCTGGCCGACGCCGCATCTCCTCCGGCCAAGGCTACCCCCTCGTGACAGCTCCCATCGGTCATCACAACACAGCCGCCACCAAAAGAACATCAAACCCTAGTGAATTTTCTTGACCGATCCAACCATCGATTCGACAAGCGAACAACGCTGATGCACTCTTCTCGGTCCCCTCTACAGAACTGTATCATTGATTTGTCCATCGGTCGAAGTTGATCGACGATCAATGAACGGCTGAGAATTTTCCACCTAGTTCCGGCCATGTAGCAACCCAGATTGAAAAATGAATCACATATTTGACTTGCGTTCTTCGAGAGCTTCAAACCGATATATAGTTCGATATAGTTTGAGGAGTTTGAATTTTTGATTTGGTTTTGAAATTGAAATTGAGGTTTGAGAATTAGGTTTTGTCTGCCATTAGAATGAGGAGGAGAAAATGGAATTGTATGCACAGAAATGAGGAATATGAAATGACCTAGGGTTTACAACGATATATATAGGCAGAACACAATAGAAATGAATGGGATTGATTGGTTCGAAGAGTTGAACGATAAACGACCCAAGAGCCCGTTCTGTCTCCGGAACGAAAATGGGTCAACCCATATATCAAAATAGAAGTTTTCAAATATTTTAGACTCAATGGAACAAGTTTCAAGTCCTAATTCCATCGTATGAAGAAGTTATGTTAAAATCAGCTTATTTTAAATTGATTTCAGTTAAATTGATTTCTAGCCGTTTCTAGTCTGTACGATCAAACGACAAGTCCAATTATTCCGAAACTTGAAATCCTATAATAATTCACTGTTAAGGATCCCATGAAACTACTTTCGTCAAAATCCGAGTCAGTAGCCAAAATGGTTATTTTCACGTTAATTAAATAAATGAATAATTAATTAATTAAATCACTTTTCAGGTTAAATTTTAATAATTTTCAACTTCTATCATTTTTGATTTCTTAATCATTTACAATAATTTAAAAAAATAAATAGATGTCAACTTAACGTTGATTAATTCATCAATTTTAGTGTTAAATTTCAATTTCATTATATTTAGAAATTATAAATTAAAATTCCAAAATCCATTTATTAAATTTTCAATTCTTGTTATTCAAGTCTTTCACTACAATAAGGATATAACTAACATTGGTTTATGTCTTAGTACATTAATATTTCCCAATTTCATCTTAATTTCTATTTATGTAATATTTAAATATTAAATTTCATTTAATTGCAATTAATCCAATTATTAAATTTAAATTCCAATTAATTAATAAATCTTGATTTCCGTTCTTTTTATTCAACCCATTGTCATACTATGAATAAAGTTAACATTATTTCCAAATATTAACTTAATTTACATTAACATAATACTTAATTATAATTATTGTAATTGATTTTCAATTTAAACTAACAAGCTAAATAAATAGGTAACATACAATAATTGCTACCTTTAACTTTTAATTACACTATAGGTTTATTATTTTCAGACAAAGGTATAAATACTTAAATAACACCAATTTTATTCAATTACCATTTAATATGTATTATTTCATTGCTTAATTCAATATTACCAGTTGGTTTCCTCGTATTCAATTTATTAATAATTAACTTAAATTGATATTGTTATCGTTTATTCTAGATATTGCTTCATTCATAACTCACAAATTTTTATCATTTCAACATTAAATTGCAAAACTTAACTAAATTAACAATTTTTGACTATCGAAAATTACGGGTCGTTACAACATGTGTAAAACCAGCAAATAAGGAAGCAAGATCTAGGACATAATCCAAAGATTCACTGCTATAGAAATGTGCCTTGTCCCATGTAGCATCCGCCAGAATACTCATGTTCCTATCCCTAATGTAACAACCCGCACTTCCAGACAATCGGTTCAAAGTCTAATGTGACTTTCAGACATGCGTTGTGTCGAGAAAAAGATGGGCCGTTGGGATTTTAAAACCTTAGAGAGCATAATTACCAAGGGAGTTCTAAGGCATTCTACACTTCCAAACCTCACAATTGAAGAAATTAGAATATAAGTACAACAAAATAGACATTTCAAAAAATCAGCCTTCAAAATACTTGAATTACATATACACTGTTTTCCAAAGTACAATATAAGTTTGACAAATATTTAGTACAATAGGTAACTACTTTATTAACCATGAATGATATGAGAACTCAAACGCAGAGCTCTTTTCTAATCATATATGTTCAGTCAACTTCTAACCTGTCATCTATGGTGGTTGAAAATGAAAAGAAGGTGGTGGGTCAGATAAAAAGTGAATGAGTATTATTTTAATATGTGATAATCATGTGCGTTGACTTTAATACTACTCTAACTGATATAGGGTGTGCTATGGGTGCCTGCGAACTCCTAAGGTCCATTACCTAAGGGTTCTTATCTAACACAATGGGTCAAGCTACAAATCGAACCGCGCACTAATGATCGCAATGCTTCTAGAACTATCCCATATGAAAATATTTCCCATAGGCAATTGTGGAACCGCTCTCCCATAAATACATATGCCATCACTACGACTGGTGAAGGATGTTAGAACCTCTATTCTATGATTTCGGTGACAACAACTATACAATCATACACATATAATACATATTCCATCTACTTGCAGGTAAAAACTTTAAGAATTCAGCTTGAAGACAACCAACAAAGGAGAAGAATCATCGACATTAGAAAACCTAATATAGTGTGATATTGTCATAGATATATAGTTTGTAAAATCTCCTTTAATAGTTTTCAACACAAACATTGCACGACAAAACTTTTCAACTCCTCATATATCAAACAGGATAAATTGTACAAAATAACATATGTCAGATGTTTGACATTATATATAAGATGTTTGACTATAGTCTCTGATTTTAAGCAACGCATACATATCAGACATTTGTTAATACTTTCAGATGTTTGACTCTGGCCCTTTGTAAAAAAATACACGCATACACAGACGTCTGAATGTTATGGACAGACGTCTGTGTTGGGTAATGGCCATAAACAATGAATAGTCATATGCTTCATTCTAGCTGTTGCTTCGATAACTCTTCAACGCATCTCTTCCTCCTCGATGATTACAATCTTTAGACTGAAATAGAAAACACTAATGGATGCTACTCCTCAAGAAAACTCTTCAACATCTATAAATATATAAAGATTCTAAGAAACAACTTACTTGAACTTTTAGAATCTCATATCTATATTCTTTGAATATTCTGATTTCAAAAAGCAAACATTATATCAGTGTTTATCACTTCCTAAAAGCAAAGCTTCACGTACACATACTACGCAAAGGAGATTATAGGAAGATTTGTACTGTGCAGTCAAACTCAGTGTTTCCTAGAACACATACTTGTCTTAGAAAGATTTTTGTATCAAGCCTATTCCTTCGGGCAAAGTGAGGGTTGTTTACTAGTTAAAGTCAAAGAGGAGCTTGGGGACTGGACGTAGGACGGAAGGTCTGAAACAGTATAAAAACTCTGGTGTGATTGTTTCTTTACTGTTATTTACTTTACTCTGTTAGTTGTAAGTTAGCTTTTTATTAAACTTGCATATTAGATATAAATACACGATCCATACACTCTTTCAAGGGAGAACCCTAAAATGCAAACTCGATGTATGACCCATCATATGCACCTTTGTTCATCTCTTGATCGTAGTGGCAAAATGCCTCTTATTATATTGCGCATGCGTCCATCTATACCCCGTCACACCATAACCATGTGTATAAGGACTCTCGTTAGTACCGAGCTTCTTTCTATTTTATAGCCACTTATCATGCTACGTCAGGCCTGACTATCCTTTAGAATCACCAGTTAGCATTAGGATCACTCACCTAGTGTCTTCATCAGTATTGCACGTCCACTATGGAACACATCTTGAGTATCTATGAAATATGTCGCCCTAGTTAACCCTAACTCTTATTTGGGTATCTAACTGTTACCCAAACCACGATGATCATTTGTCCTTTGATAAGGAATCGACTTCCAAACTATCTCTAGCATGTATACTTATCCCAAAATAGGCTTAAACAATTAATTTTGCATTTATATAATTTTTTATGAAATTATATAATCTATGTTCTTTAACTTGGGCCTTAGCCGAGGTTCAAACCCGTAATTTATGTTGCGAATGGTCAATCGTCATTCCTAACCGGTCGACTGCTAAGGTTCCAGGGTCGATCGATCGTGTACTAAACTTAGGTTTTCTTCATTTTTAATTGTCGATTGTCGATTATTAATTTATGTGATGTCTATTGCTATTTCCAATATTTCCATCGAATCCTAATTACTAGTTGACCGGCCTATATTTTAATTTCCATGTCAATTTGTTCGATTCATTCAGGTTACAGATTTAGGGTTTAACAATTTTAGGGTTTTACAATTAATTGACAGAACAGGTGTACTTGCATCAAATCAGGTTTAATGATTTACAAGTTTTAATTTAATATTTTACATGTTTCAAATTAGGTTTCTAACACCCTAAAACAAATAAAATAGTTTAAACCTAACTGTAATAATCATCTTACAAAATTATTCCCACTCAACTCAAGCCTAAGTTCTTCCTATTTGCTTCGCTTGAGAATTACCCCTTCGAATGGTGGCTCTGCTTGCTGCGTCTATCTCGAATTGCATGTATTCTGTTAGGTTGATTTTATTTTGATTTTTAAGAATTTTAGGCTTTAGAGAAGAGGAAAATTTTGATAGAGATTCATTGGTGTAAACTGTTTATAAGAATTAAGGTTGGGTTAGGCTTGAATTTATAGGGTTTGCAAAGTGTTTGGGGTTGTTAGATCTTAGGTCAGTGAATCTTCACTGCAATCACTTTCGCTCATCAAAATCTTTGGGCACAATAAGCAATCTTAGTCGTTCGAACACATCATAGAACAACAGAAATCGCCCGATTTTAAATAGGAACGGTCGACCGTCTATCTCCTTAGGTCGACCATTACCGGTCGACCTTCAACCCCCTTGGGTCGACCGACTCTAGTGTAAATTTGTGAATTTTTAGTTTCTATTTTAATTTCGATTCTTCCAATGATCGTAATTACTCCCTACTAACTCCGATTGCAAAATGTTATACATGAAAATCATTAAGAAAATCACTACGAACATAACTGTGTAAGTTTCCATTAAATTTTCGTGATGTTACATTCTCACCCCTTAAAAGGATTTCGTCCCTAATATCTTAAAGGATGGAAAAATGTAATTCATACACACAACAATCAATAGCAACAACCATCTACTCATCCATCATTCGCAAGCAATCATTGTTCTTAGAAATTGTCTAATGCGATACATATACATATACATATACATATACATATACTTATACATATATATATATATATATATGCAACGTGAAATGCTCGTGAGCCTATACTAATGCAAAAGAGTAGGCAATCTACTGATCTAGTCGACCTTCTGTCATGCAAATGCTTGTGCCATGCATCCGAATGTATGCAACATCCTAAATAAGTATACTTATAACTCTACATGTATGCACAACTTCATCCATATGCATAATACTCAATAAGATAAACAATGGTCAAGCATCCATATGTATCAAATATAACTAGCTAGAAAATAAATAAGAGAAAATGTGAATATGTGTGTATACTACCTAGAGGATATATTGTCCTAAACATGTAAAAGAGTACAATCCAAATAATACATTAAAATATATCCATTAGCCTCCATCATCTGTAATACGTCTTATTGACATGTTGCAACCATTCCTACCATCTAATGGTCTCTATCTAAACTAGACCTAAATACAAAAGTAATCTATGCTTTCCTGACCATTTTAATCTTCTTAACTGACACGGTTTGACTATCGTAGCTGCACCACATAGACATTTCCACAAGTACCTAATGATGGCTTTGTAATAATTTGATCATATTCTATCTTTCCTTAAGGATTTTCTACTTGTTCGCTCTCTATTGTGGACTCAGATCCACGGATTGTCTATGGACTCAACTCCATTGACTACCCCATGTGGCTCCCGACAGTACCTGGTTTCTACCTATCTGCTGCAATCCTTGCTCTTCTGTGAATCAAATCCTGACTACCCATACCAACTTTCACCACTGGCATAAAGTTTCAATTTAATTATATGTGCATCGGTAACCTTTAACAATCCCTGCTACTAACTCAAATAATGTTGTCTTTTACCATGCTAAATAACTTGAGCATAATTATGCACCCACTAACTATAGCTCCATAAAATCCTCAATGCACAACCTACTTCCCTTACCCTTCCAGTGATATGTCTAATCACCTTAATTATTAGATACCAAGTGGGACAACTCAAATGTGGATGGTGTCTCTTCCTATGGTGCTTCCTACCTAGCTCTTTGCTATATCTCCATTTTCTTTATAGCCATCCAAACTGGTGATTTCCTAGAATTTAAAAATTTCGTAACTTCTTTTTCAATTCATTTCAACTTAAGTCGTCTCTCTTTACTTTTGAATTGTTTCTAAATCTTCCAAAAATCATGGTACCAAGGTATCATGTTCATGGTCTATAAGGATTTATCCCAAGTTATGCAAGTGAAAGTTTAGCCAACCTCCCTTTCCAACCCTAACAATAAAAGTCCTAAAATTAATTGGAGCTAACATAGAATCATTCTAGCATCGATGATAATCATCTTAGGGGTACTTCATTCATGTGCGATTGTTATGCACATGACTATGTATTTAAAGTTCGTATTTCATGAATTTCCTTAAGAAAACATTCTTCTCCTAATCCAAGGGATGTTTGAGAAGAATCATTTTATCACTCCCTTTAATTCTTACAAAAATTCTTTTGATCCTCTTTCCTACGAAAATCGCATCTGCATCCTTAATGCGTGCAATATAACCCAATCCTTGAATTAACCATCAATTACAAAATGCCGTCTACTACTTTATCTAGGATACCTTTTTGAAAATTTGAGTTTATTTTTTCCTATTCCTTGATGTCATCCCATGAATCACACCTTTTTACCAAACGTATCCTCTTATCACTTTATTCCAATTATTTTATTTATTTTATGGTTGAGACACTTAATGTGGAATGACACCTTGCCATCTTAATCCAATAAACATGTTGACCATTTTTGGGTTTATACTTATTAATGCATTGGAACTGCACTTTATTCCAAAAGGAAATGTGAACTTGTAATTTCCCATGAACTATTTAAAAAAAGATTTGTATTATTTTTA
This sequence comes from Allium cepa, assembly GCA_030765085.1. Classification (NCBI taxonomy): domain Eukaryota; kingdom Viridiplantae; phylum Streptophyta; class Magnoliopsida; order Asparagales; family Amaryllidaceae; genus Allium; species Allium cepa. The sequence continues at coordinate 932,562,331 of CM060932.1, forward strand.
GAATTACAAGGAATTACCTCTTCTATATATTATTGAAATAAACGGTATAAAATACGTTGACTATCCCTATTTTGTACATCTCTATCTTTTGGGTATATTCCTTATTATTTCAAACTATACACTTTTGTACATGAATTGGATAATTTATAGAAATTTGCATTGTCATATACTTCATTCCAATGGATTAAAATACCGCTCAAACCCCCACTCCATTTTATGATAACTTTAAATTAGGTGTTTAAAAATCCATATCAATTACTTGAAAATTTTCTACGATGACCGATTTCACACTTTTATATGTATAAGTTATTTAAGCCTATAAATCTAGAACTATACATAATCTATAAGTTTCAGGGACTACTACTACCCATTATTTTTCCATATTCAAGTATGTGCAACATTCAACCCTACACTTTCCAAGATTTACGTAGGCATACTTGAAACACATCTACTATGATACAAATCCAATAGCATGCATAAAATAGATACTTTCCCATTCTTGTAGACCTAGTCTGTTCGTAGCCTTCAGGGGACAACGTAATACCTGGACTGCCTGTCGCCTATAGATACTCTATTCTCATGTATGTGATACCCACTATATCTTGTTGCTATATCACCAATCCTATACTTCGTTCCATTTAAGATTAGCTAATGTAATCAAAGAAATGCTTATTTTTTACTTAACACTCTTAATACGGATTGAAGTAGACCCTACTTGTCCCGGTAAAAATGTACATAAAAACACACCTTTCTAAAATCTTCTTATATAAATAAGAAATTTCCACAATAGCGTATCTTATTTGTATTTTCTCTCTCAAAGAAAATGTAGTATTTTTAACTTATTATTATTACTTTAGAGTGACAGAAACATTTATAAAATATTTTTAGATACACAACCATTTCTTATTTACAAAAGAAATTGAAAAATGAGGCTTTACATACTTTTCATTTTTTCAAATGTTCAATTGTTAAAAGCAGAGTGCACATTGAGGTAAGCACAAAAATATGCCCAAAAATAAAACAAAAGATTTAAAACAGTTATTGAAAAATAGCTTCTCACCAAATTCTTTGATTTTTTTTTCCTTTTAAAAAAGTCCCCTAATGTTTATCTGGTTATTTCATATATATTAAAACAATTTCTTCCTTTTAAAAAAATATGTATCGGATATCAACTGTTTCTAACTTTTTAGAAAACATTTTCATTGGTTTATCACTTACGTTGGAGTAGACAATAACAACCTAATTACCTACGCCCACTTATACCTAACATTGCTTTAAGTGCATAATGTTCTGTCTTCCTTTTCCAAAGATGGTTACTCAAGTTTATTTTCCAATATAGTGTCCAACTCAATATGGAAATGCTCCACCCATAATTTTAAGTAATATGAGTCCTCATAACTTCTACTAATATGAAAACAGGGTTTCTGCTTTGACTGGGATAATTTGCCATAAGTTTGTAAAGTCCACTTTCGTGTTCCCATTTTCGATTTGTTGGCATCTTATTCTAATTATATGAGTCTCTTGGTACTAATCTACTTCGTTCACCCTTACTTCCATAATTTACTTACCACTGCTAGCTAGTATGGAAAACATCTACTAGCATTTCTTTATGGGGTAAAGTAAAACAAACATGGAAATTTTATTTTCCACTTTAACCGATATAACTTTAACATTCACCTGAACCCACAATTATTTTTTTATATAAGGGATATGCCAACAACTCCTTATGTGCTCAAATATACAGGGTGTTGTGTATTAATACGCATATTCAAAAATTATAGTTACGCTTTCCTAGTCAGATTTGGCTTATTTTATCTCCTTGCTTACGGATACTGATGGAACCATATAGGGATGTTCACGTTTGGAATCCTAGCTGCCTTCTCTAAGTCATTCCTCTAAAACTTACACGCATTCTTACTATCTGTGTTTAGGAATAATTTTTAACTTTTCCACAGATAGTGTAGACGTGAATAAAAGAAATTTTGATATATAGATAAAATATTTGGAAATATTTTTGAATTTTATATGTATATTTTTTTTTCAAAACCCATTTTTGAAAACTTTTTGGAAAACATTTTGGAAAACCATTCTTTTTATTTCAAAAACTTTCCACTACGTTCACTTAATACATGCCTAAGTCTTAGGGAATCCTAAACCTACACTCTAATACCAAATGTAATAACCCACACCTCCTGACATACCGATCCAAACCCTGATGTGACTTCCGAACATGCATCATGCCAAGAAAATATGAACCGTTGGGATTTTAAAACCTTAGAGCATAATTATAAGGGTAAGTTGTAAAACATTCTATACTTTCATACCTCACAACGGAAGGAATTAAGATATAAGTACAACAAAATAGACATTTCAGAAAAACAGTCTCCAAAATACTTGGTTTACATCCACACTGTTTTCAAAGTACAATATAAGTTTGATAAATATTTAATACAATCGGTAACTACATGATGAACCATTAATGATATGAAAAGTCCAAATTGAAGTTCCTTTCTCCTCGTATATACCTAATCAACTTCCAATCTCTCATCCTATGGTGGTGGAAAATAAAAAGAAGGAGGCGAGTTAGATAAAAAGTCTAGTGAGTGAATACAAGTTTAATATGTGATGACCATGTGCTATTAACTTTAATACTACTACTCTAAGTGGTAAAGGGTGTATTACAAGTGTCTGTGAACTCCTAAGGTGCAAGACCTAAAGGTTCTTATCTAACACAAAGGGTCAAACTATAAATCGAATCTCACACTAGTGATTGGAAAATTCTTCTACAACTATCCAATATGAAAATACCATCCATAGACGATCGTGGGGACTACTCTCCCATAGAAACCTATACCATCACTACACCTAGAGAGGGAGAACCCCGAAATGCAAACTTGCTATGTGACTCACCGTATGCACATGCGTTCATCTCTTGATCGAAGTGACAAAATTATACGGTAGGCACGGTTGGTTAACCGAACAGATTGGTTAATTGTCGATTTAACAGACCAAATTATTTAGTTTGGTTAACCAAACTAAAAATAAAACTAGGCACTTTATACCAACCAAACCACTAATATTTAACTGCGGTTAACCGCCTATATCGATCAGTTAACTGATTAATCCCTACCGGTTAACTAAAAATTAGTTAATTGCAATTAACGAAGCACTTAGCTGCAACTAGCGATTAAAAATTAATCGTAACTGATACTGGTGCAACTGGAATAAGGATATAATGCAACACATAAGAAATCATTCAGGTTAACGCAGGCTCCAGCAAGCATCGTAGCATAGCTCATTGGTATATTACATTGCTAGCCAAAGCAACCAAGCAACTTAACTCGACATATCGCATGGTACGTAGATTTTTTATACACCGAAAATACTCTTAATACATATAATAGTTTGAAACTAACACAAGTTTTCCGAGTAGAAGTCAAAAACAATACAGAAATATAAAAATAATCTAATCGAAGTAATCAACCCAGACAATTCCATTCATTGTTAAATAAATCAAAAATCATAAGAAACATAGCAAGATCAAGAAGTAAAGTGATCGGCTCTCCTATCGTCTTAGTGAAAATGAATATTTCCTTTACATCAATGACCCATCAGTTTCTTCTATACTGCTTTTAATCTTAATTTTAACAATGAATTTAATATAAGAAAGCGAATCGGCATAATGGAACTAAACCTTAAGTCTGGAGACATCTCCTGTGCAGATCTTCCTAATGCCAACTTCTACCATAATGCCAACTAAGCCACAAGTCTGGAAACACTTTACTTATCCTTTTTCCTTCATCAATCCATCTATCCGACCACATCCTTGATAAATCAAAACTATATTTCAAACCCTTACAAAATCCACCAACTCCTCTCTTAATCTCATCCACTTATGTATATATTAGCTCTATAACTTGTAGCTTTAGAATGTATTGAGATACAAATTTGTTTTAGCTTTCACTTGTTAGTCATCGAATACTAATACTATTACATATAAAGGGCATATCTTCAACAATCCAAGTAAGAGTAAAACCACCATAATGTGAAACCCAATATAGAAGAAACAATCTTCTGCTTGGGTCAAACCACAAAAGCATGCGAACATGTGAAAAAAAATAGTCGGTTCTACAAGAAAAAAAGTTGGAACTACTAACCAAATAGCGATAACATTATGTGTAATACAATACATACATTGCCAAAGACCAACCCTTAAAAATTATAATGAAACTTAGTAAGAGATCCAATAACTCAACAACTCGACAACTCAACAAGCAAGAAAACTCCAACCTCTAAATTGATGATGAAACTGACGTAAAACACCGATGATAATCATAAAAGTGGTGATAATATGAAACTCAGCAATGCTTAAATTTTGTAAAGGATTCAATATAGAATTGTTGATTGAAACTCAATAAGAAAAAACCTTTAACATATATGTTAATGAAGCTAATAATGAACTGAACCAGTAAAGGCTTAAGTATATTTACTCGTAGCTGAAACCTGATGAATATATGATTATATATGTTAATGATCAACTTAAATGTTAATGTATAATGAACTAAATCAGTCTAGGCTTATTTATATTTACTTCAAACTTCAATACATAGTATATATATTGGTAAATGCTAATGCTAAGAAACATCAGTATACATGGTCTACTTAGTATTTTCAAGTACATCTAATATGTAAATCGTTATTTTACAATATATTAATAGATGAAAATGATTTTCTTATTGCTATTCATATATCAATATTTTAGTGTATTGAAAATATAATGATTAGTGGTGAATCGAATTCAATAGTTAGTATATAAGATTTACAACTAATTTAGCAAAACCTTTATTACAAATACAATAATTTACAAATCATTTACAAATACAATAATCGAATCAAGGCGCGTTCACTAAATCAAAATAGATTGATGAGAAAATGACTTACCAAATATATACGTGACGTGATTTTCTAAGAAAACAGAAAGAAAATATACTAAATTTTAAATACAAAGCTAAAAGTCCTGTATACTTAGTAACGAAAGCAACTTCATTTGTTAAATCACTAATTTATATCAATTTACCACCTAATTACATATATATACAATAAACTCAGTTAGGTAACCAAACTAGAACTTATTCAAATATGTACAGCAGATTAACATAGTAAATACTAACCATACTAATTTAGAAATTAATAAATGATTCTAGAAAAGTATACTTACATGCTTTCTTCCTTCTCGACGTCATTGATTCCTACAACCACTCTAGCTGGTTTCAACACTAACATGAAGCGTTGAGCGTAACGCATAAATAGAATAGTTGCCGACGATTAGCAAATGAGATGATCGAGCAAATCTAGCTTTCTACTTCTCTTGTTTTTTCTAATTTATCTAAATCCGAGAATTGGAGAGATTCGACTATTCGAAAGAAAATAAGGGCACACTAGCTACTGGATTTGTTCGGGGATGGGTTCTTTAAAATAGTCAAAGGGGTTGCGATAAAAAAACTTAATTTTTTGGTCGGTTAACGGTTAACCGACCGATCATATTTTGTTAACCGTTAACCGAACCAAAAATGGTCATTATGGTCGATCGATTAACCAGTAACGCTGGTTAATCGAATTTATCAGTTAGGTCAGTTCGATAGATGTCGGTTAAATCGGTTAAATGCTCATCTTTAATAGTAGGGAAAAGGTAAAGATGCTCTAAAGTAAAGTGCATTGGATTTTTTTATACTGGTTTGGACTTTCCGTCTTATATCTAGTCCTAGAATCCTTTTGAATTTAAACAATAATCCTTATTTAATCCGGAGGAATAGATTTCTTACAAAAAAGCGCTAGAGCTGTCGAATAGGACTTCGTGCCTAAATATCTCTAATAGGACTTCAACTACAAAAGTAGTAAATAGTTGACTTTATGTGCTCTAAATAACATAAATGAGTCAATATAGTACAACCTTTGTATAATCTTCTTCGTAAGTGGTATATTATGGAAGTGGAAGAATGGAAGTAGAAGATCACTTAAATAGTATAACTTGAATGTTCTAGTAATCAGAAATTTCAATGTAAGCCTTTGAATGCAAGAACAGATTTCAACGTGAAATTGATAGTAAAGTAGAGAAAATTGATTATTAGAATCTTGTATCAAAGTGCCATTTATAGTGTTTGAAGAGTTTTATGCGTTCATGAGAAGTAGTAGCCATTAGATACTGTTGCAACTCTTCATGTAATGAAATGCCTCTTCGTTGAAGGAGAACCCTTCAGAAAATTCAAAAGTACAGCAGTTGCATGTAACCAGTCGACTGGTAATAGTCGAAAACTTGAATTTTCAAACAAAAAAGAATAATTTATTTCTGCCTTTATTTAATTGACTAAAACTATGCAACTAGTCGACTGCTTAGGTTGTAAGACGAATATGTGTATAGTTATAGTCAACTTATGTTGTTTTTGTCATTGGTGAAAAGATTTAGTCGATTGAAACTATATTTTTCTGTTTTAAAATATGAAAGTTATATTTTGATGATTTGTGCATGCATACAACTTTGAAGAGGTTTTAACAATTATATACTTCTTGACACAAAACACTATGACTAATATAACATTGCTTTCTCATCGTCGCCTTGGCTTCGTCATTGTATCTCTTCATTGGTCAATATATTTTCCTACAAAGTTAGAATATATAGAAATATTTCTTGTGTAGTTGTCACTATCAAAATATCGAACTATAAGGCTCTAACACTCTCCCCCTTTTTAATGATGACATCTATACAAGTTATAAAATAAATTTTCATGATAAAATAGTCATTCCCCTCACTATATACTCCCTTTATCGATATGATTGTATAATTTTCTCTCCCTTTGTCAACGAAAAAAAGAAAATATGAATTAGTTCTCCCCCTTACTATATGCATATGTATTTCTCCCCCTTTGTCTTTATCAAAAAAGAATGAGAGAATATAAAAATATTGTCTTTTAGGTAATAATAATTTTTTTTAAAATATATTGTAAAGAGCAAACATTTAAATCTCTTCTTAACTGCAACATTTCTAAGTATAAATGAAAATCGTTTAAGTATATCTTTCTTAGAAAATGATGTTAATAAATATATATTTTAACATATGTTCTCTTTATATTTATATACTCTTATAAATATGCTCTAATTTTTCTCACCTTTTGTTTTGTTTAATAGAAAAGGGATCAAAATAATAAAAGTTAGAGAGTATATACATATCTATAAAAGCTTTGAGAATATTATATAAAAATTGGACATTTCAAAATGATTAAAGTTATACTATGTCAAATATATGCGTCTATTTTTCAGAAATAGGTTAGTATTACTAAAAAATAAAAGATTAACCCAATATTAATCATGGAGAAAATAAGTTAGATTTTACCAAATTTGTTTAAGTCTTTATTTCATTGCAAGGACATGATTCCATGAAATGTATGGAACACTCTTAAAATTTAAAATCCGTCTTTTTCCTTTCGTTTCTCCAAGTACTTGCAATAAATAATAATCATTTTTAATACTCACACACCACGTTAGGATCCAAGGATTAATTATAGGGTGAAGACCTTACTAAAATAGGTGTGGTTGAAGCCTCTGAAAGAAATAAAAACAATGAAATAATTTTATCAAATAGTACTTACAGTACTTTTAATAGCATTGTTTAATCAAAATGTTGTAGAGAATCCTATCTTTTATAGCATTTCATAGTAAGCCGCTATATTTTAGTGTTATAAGTGTAACGATCCCAATTTTGAATTGAATTTAAATTAATAGTTAATATAAAATTTGAATAAATTTTGGAATAAATTTGAATTTGAAATATATACGTATATGTATATATGAGTAAAATCTGAATTTGACTTTCGAATTTGTGTTTGAAATATTGAATTTGTGTTTTTTGGAATTCTGCGTTAACATAAATTAATGTTTGATAGTTGAACTTCAAAACAAATATATATCTATGAAGCTTACAAAAGAAGGAAGCTTGCTTAAGAAGACAAATAATAATAAATACAAAATATAAGAATGAAGACATAAGTACCTTGGCATTAAATGCCATCTATTCAAAACTGCTTTAAGCCAACAAAAAAAAAACTAAATAAATAAAGTGAAAAAAAAAATAAGTGAAAGCTTATAAAGGAAGACATCAACTATCTTCATATCATGTACAGCCGAAAACAACATGGAGAAAATTATAAATATATGGTACAATATAATTAATGAAAGCATACAAAACAAGATTAAATAAAATAGTGACACATAACCCTATTAGGTGTCCATGTGTAGAAACATCTTAAGACACCTAAGTAGACATGTGTCAATATTCTAAAGCTTGTGCAAAAAGAAGTAAACAAGTGTCCAAAACTAAAATTACCAAACTAGCCTTGAAAATTACTATATAAAGGGTGGATGGAAATGTTCACTTATTTTTTTCACTTTCACAAAGCAAAAACAAAAGTAAGATAAAGCGAAAAAGCTTAGAGAAAGCTAAGGAAAAAGATTCACGTCAAATACACAAGTGTAAGGTGAGAACAACTATTTTAAATTTCTAGTATTCATGTTATTCTTGAAGAGATGATAGTTGTAAGTAAAAGTGGCTCGGTTCTATCAAAAACACAGCTTAGTAATTTGACCATAACTTTCTCAATTCTAAATGAAATTTCGATTTCTTGGATGTTCTGGAAAGCTTATTTCATGTGCTATAACTTTGATGTTTTTTGTTTTCTGTAATTTGAATGTTAGCTATGTCAAAATTGAATTTTTCTACTGTAATCCCGAGAGCAAAACCAATATTAGCTCTGTGCTTAAGGATGAAACTAAATTGGCCATAACTTCTTCGTTCGTCAGCCGATTTCGATAAATTTAGATGTTCCAGACAGCTTAGACTTTGTTATAAAACTTTTATGTTTTGAGTTTTACAAAATTTCGATGTTATCTTGGCCAAAATTATAATTGTTTATCGCTATCCCGAGACAAAATGATAGAAGTTATGAAATTCAAATCTCAGAATTGTTTTATCCATAACTTTTACAATTCTTATCGGACTTCGGTAATTTTTAATGTTCCGAAAAGCTTAGAAACTAAGCTACAACTTTCTTTTTACTCATATTGCCTAATTTCGAAGTTATCTATGACATCATTGCAATTGTTTGTCACTGTCCTGTAAATGCATAAGTTCAGGCTAAGTTTAATATTTTTAGTAAAATGGTTATAACTTTTGAACCGTTGATCCAAATTTGATGATCTTGGTCACTCTGGAAAGCTAACGGAAAGGTCTATAACTTTCATTTGTATCACTTCCTGAAATTCCTTGATTAAAATGTTGAAAAACCTCTTGCAAACTCACTGTCCTGTTGTTGCAGAGTACTCAGTGTTTTGTGCAAACCTAAGCTAGTATTTTATGCATAACTTTTGCGTTTCCTATCCAAATCTTATAAACTTTAAAGTTTTGGAAACTGCAGAAGGAGTGTGACAACTATTATTTGTATCACTTTTTAAAATTCGGCCATCTATATATATGAATTTGAGGTGCAAAATCGGGTTAAATTTCTGCCCGAAATGAACATGTTTGTTTCTAAGAAAATGACTTTCTATTTAGGACGTTGAAACACTATAAATTGAATATATACACGTAATTAATTAAATAATCAGATATTTGTGATTAAACAATTAAAAGTTGATTAATTAATAAATGTTAAAGGATAATTAATCAAATGATTTGAAATCAATTAAAGTTAATTAACCATGATCCATGACCCATCTGATTTAACTTAATCAGATAATTTATTGAGTTCACTTATGGATGTGTGAACCCTGTTGATTGTTGAACTGTTTGATATTTCTAAGATACTATGCTTTGTGCTATGAATTGTGATGAATGTAATTTTATTTATTTATAATGCATTCATATTTTCTATCTGTGAATCTGTGTATATAGATAAGCGTTATTGGGATATACCGCTTATCCATATCGGGTGATTGTGAATCTGTGATGGTGAATGATGTTGCACTATTGTGTTGAACCCATGGACCACACTTATACACACACAAATATGGATTTCACGAGGAAATCGATTAAGTCACAGATTTTGAAATGATTTTCAAAGTTGAATATTTAAATTCAAATGTTTTGGAAATGGATTGGGTTTAAAGTGACAGGCTTTTGAAACGGAATTTCAAAGACGAAATTTATTTTGAATAACTTGATTTTGATTTGTGGAATTTAAATAATTTGATTCAAATTTTAATTCAATATTTGAAATTGAATTCTATATTCTGGAAACTAGGACTAAAGATGTTATACCAGTTTATATAGGTTAAACTATTTTAAAGGTATTGATTTGGAAATTTGAATTTAAATTCAAAGGCTTAAATTTCTGCCCGAAATGAACATGTTTGTTTCTAAGAAAATGACTTTCTATTTAGGACGTTGAAACACTATAAATTGAATATATACACGTAATTAATTAAATAATCATATATTTGTGATTAAACAATTAAAAGTTGATTAATTAATAAATGATTAAAGGATAATTAATCAAATGATTTGAAATCAATTAAAGTTAATTAACCATGATCCATGACCCATCTGATTTAACTTAATCAGATAATTTATTGAGTTCACTTATGGATGTTTGAACCCTATTGATTGTTGAACTGTTTGATATTTCTAAGATACTATGCTTTGTGCTATGAATTGTGATGAATGTAATTTTATTTATTTATAATGCATTCATATTTTCTATCTGCGAATCTGTGTATATAGATAAGCGTTATTGGGATATACCGCTTATCGATATTGGGTGATTGTGAATCTGTGATGGTGAATGATGTTGCACTATTGTGTTGAACCCATGGACCACACTTATACACACACAAATATGGATTTCACGAGGAAATCGATTAAGTCACAGATTTTGAAATGATTTTCAAAGTTGAATATTTAAATTCAAATGTTTTGGAAATGGATTGGGTTTAAAGTGACAGGCTTTTGAAACAGAATTTCAAAGACGAAATTTATTTTGAATAACTTGATTTTGATTTGTGGAATTTAAATAATTTGATTTTAATTTTAATTCAATATTCGAAATTGAATTCTATGATCTGGAAACTAGGACTAAAGATGTTATACCAGTTTATATAGGTTAAACTATTTTAAAGGTATTGATTTGGAAATTTGAATTTAAATTCAAAGGCTTTAACTCGTGCAAATATAATTGGATCTTCCTAGGACGAAAACTATTTGTTTTCAAATAATAAAAGCTTTCAGATAAGAAGTGAATGTCCAATTTGTGTTAAAAGGATTTTAAGTTAAAAATGAAAATGATTTTCCAAGTTATGTGAATGGTTTGAAAGCTATAAGTTAAATCTTTAATTTAAAGATATTAAACGAGTAAATCCAATTGAAATGGAGATTGATTTGAAATCCATAAATGGATCTTTAGGAATGGGGTGAACTTTGTGAATTAAATCTTTTGTTTAAAAGATTAAAGTGTGGAAATTATTTAAACCATTGAAGGTTTTTGAAATAAATCTTTTGTTTAAAAGATTTGGAAATGGTAATTAGTTTAAAACATTTGAAAGAAAGTTTTGAACCATTAAATTGTGACTTAATTGAAATCCCATATCCATATGTTTTAAATGTTGCGCTCACTATTCGGTTTAGCCGGGAGAGGACCTTTGTGTCGTATAACCCATTCCGAATATGTGATTCGACGTATACGGATAGCATTTGAAGACCGGTGTTGAAGACCGGGTATTTGTGAGAACGATAGGATAACCTATCGATTGTCTCTGCACCGAGTAGCTACGGTATAGAGATTTCCCTTAGTGATGGGAAGTTCGATCGGGATTGTTAATACCCGGATTGCAAGGACTTCTTTGGAAGTGCCTTCGGTTCTGTTCGAACCCGGAACAGACTTGTATGGTTGTATGTCTGACACTACACTTTGAGATATAAAGCAAATTTATTTCAAATACATTTCTGTTGGTGGCGGAGAATTTATTCTCTTAGCTTAACACCCTTCTCTGAGACGTACGAGCTCAGAGGTTATGTAGTTGAAGGTTGTCGGCGATATACTCCCAATTTGGTAGTGTGGCATGCTGAATGCTGCTGTGTGTTGATGATCATTTGTTGATCATTTGTGATCAAAGCATGGCTTTTGTGTAAAGCGTAGCTTTGTGGAAGAGACTGCATCAGGACCTCACACCTCGGAAATGGTCGAAACAGGAAAGATGAGGCAAGGTTATGAGGGTCGCGCCCTTTAGGGTGTGTCATTCCCTTCTGGTACAGGATGGTATCATGGTATGGAGCCCTGATATTTAACCTATGTGGTAGCTCCAATCTCATTTACTGTGTGGTTGTTGCTTAGAGGCGCCTCGGATAAAGGTCCCAAAGGACCGGGGAGTGGCATGCTCGAGTAGTAGTTACCTAGTTACAGAGGTAACCCGGCCTTATGTTGGCAGAGATCCGGATAGGTTCTCGGGACGTCCCGCCAGAGGCGATCCCATGTGGCAGTAGGAAGTTCCTTAGCCTGATCATTTGTTGGAAAATCCAAAGAAACAATACGCGCCTTGTACGGTTTTAGTTGTATTACCTGCCATCTACTTATGGTGGCGCCCCACTGTTTAGATGGTAGCTATAGTAGGCATAGTTCGGAATGTCTATGCTGGCTAAGATTTATATTCTACTTTCGAAATGTTTTCTGCACTTTGCACTTATAATAATAATATCAATGAATTCGCGTATCAAGCATGTTTGACTATCATAAGAAGAAATCTCCTCCAATTCTGCGTTTGCATTGTGTGTGTGGCGGGAGGTCTTATGGTAGTTTCATTTTCTAAAAGCATTGCGAATTTACTTTAAAATTCTCTTGCCGTTTATGTTTAAAGATAAACTGTTTTTGTTACTCACACCAGTCCCATGACTGATCCGGAGTTTATTGTTCCTTTCCTAAACTCTGGGTGCTCACTATTTTCCACACGAGCAGTCTAGAGTTGGTTTTTTTTCAGATAGTTAGGTTCAGTGGATTATCTGGAACTAGTTCAGTCTTTGAAGATGACTGACCTTGCTTAGCTTGGTGCATCGTTATTGGGAGTTCGAGCTATTATTGGATTGGTTCTTGGAGATGGAGTTGCAGTTTTGGAGTTCTCTCTTGAAGACTACCTTAGAGTTATTTGTTCCGCTGCTAGATGTTATCTATTTTCTTTCCACTGCTATTTTATTATATCTCTGATGTATATCGATATCTATTGTATCATCTGTTGTATTAGGAGGTTGTATCAGATGTTGTATATTGATATTCATTATTTCTTCCGCTGTGTTATTTACTTAATTGTGTTATAAGCTCCGGCGACTCGGATTTGAACGGTCGAATCTACGACATTCGAATACGATGTGAAGTATGGATGTCGATTTTCGAACGGGCAAAATCCGCTTCGTTACAATAAGTAAGACTGCCAATTATTAATAAATAACTACTACTTATAAACTAGGATATCGGTAAAAAAATTATCATTTAAAGCATGCGATGTCCAAGATTCTTATACTTTCCTAAGCTTTAGGAAACCATACCCATTTGGGTGAGATTGAACCTTTATAAATATAGTTTTTATTGCGAGTCACATTCTTATAAATGTTTCTATTTATCATAATCAATCATATTAGCAGGAATCCATATGTTAATGTCATTAGTCATTAGCTTAGTACTTGAAAAATATTTTCTAAACAAAGTACTATTATGACTTTAAGTGGTTTTAGGACTATCTTGGTTACTAGTACTAAAATTAAATTAGTATACACGAATGCATATCTAATACTACATTTAATTTTAGCTTATTTATAGCCTAAACTGCTTTTACCATTGTAAGCTTACGAACTAATAATCAAGGAAGATAAAATATCTTTACCTTTGTTAAAATTTATGATTTCTTCATTTAGTCTTTCAAAATTTCCTTCAGAATCACAAACTTTTTTTGCAAAATATTACTATTATCTTTTAAAATCTCATATTCTTTAGATAATTCTATTTTTTTAATTAAAGCTCATTCTCTTTTTCAAAGGATAAAATTAAAGAGCTAGAATTATATGAAGAATTTTCCAAAAATATTTTATTTTACAAAACATCAATTTCCTTCAAAAGATCACTAATTTTAACTTCTAATTGCTCATTTTCTTTTTATTGGAAGTCTTTTTAGAAACAAGTTGTCCTACCTTATTTTCAAAAAAAATTAGTTTGTTTTACCATAAATTAATTTTCCTCCATTAAAGTGGAAATTTCTTGATCATAATATTTTAATCTAGTTAATGCAATTCTATTGAGTTTATTTAAAAAATTTACAATCTTTTATAACTCATTATGTGCTAGAAAATGATCTTTATATAAAGAATCTTAGAATATCGACTGTGATATGAGTTTAGCCACAGAGCATTTGCTTGTTTTCTCATTTGATTCTCTTTCCTACTGTCACTATTTGGCTTGCTCTTTACTGGTTTTAATTTCGGACTGCTGAAATCAATGTAGCATATATGATCTTCATTATTGTTGTTCATCTTTTTATTGCATTGACTAGATCTCTTTTTGGCCATTTATTTTAGGATGTTGTTATATCTCTAGAATCTAAGGCTCTGATATCAAATGAAAGTCACTATGGATCGAGTGATATGAATTATTCAACTAAATTAAAAATTGTATATAATAGCAGTGGAAATAAAAATGCTCTAAATTAAAGTGCACCAGATATTTTTTTCGTTGGTTCAGACTTTCCATCCTACATCAGTCTTAGAATTCTTCTAAATTTGTATAATTAACCTTGCATTACCTAGAGGAATATGTATCTTACAAAAGACCGCCTGAGGTGCCAAACATGACTTCGTGTCTGAAGATCTCCGATAGGACGTCAACCACAAAAGTAGTAAACATTTGACTGTGTATGTTCTAAATAACACGGATGAGTCTATATAGTACAATCTTCTTATAATCTTCTTCATAAGTGGTATATTATGTTAATACCATAGATATTGATTTTGATGATAATAACCATATAAATGTAGGTATTAATGGTTTGCGAAGTTGTATAGTATATATTGTAGAATAATTCCCAGTACAGAAAGAATAAACTTGAAGACTGATCTGTATAAAGACTAAAGTTCAAGAGACAGAGATGCTCATGACTCATGAGTTTAAAGACAAAGATTTGAAAAGCTCAAGACTCTACTGTATAGTTATGAGTCATTAGAATAATTTTCTTAAAGTCCCTGGCAGCAGATTCTAATCTTTATTACAAAATTCTAATCTTTGATACTTTATTAAAATAAATTATTAAAAATTCAAAATATATTTTTACAAATAATTTATAAAAAATTATGCATTCAAAGTATTTAGAAACCATGTTAAATTATTTTACAAAAATATCAAAGTTTGAAAATAATTTAAAAAAATTATCGTTTTCAAAATAACCCTAGATATATCGACATAGGCCTCCTATGTATGTCGATATACAGACCGTTGAAGATGTGTCATTTGAATTTTGAATAGTTGTGATTTTTAACCGCATCTCTTTGCAAATACCCACATCCCTTCACACACTATATAAAGGGGATTTGGGAAATGAATTTTATTAACTACTTTCTCTACTTTCTTCTTACTTCAAATTCTCATCGTATATTTCATGAAATGCACTTTTTATACCCTTCGGATCCATTCAAATTCGATCTCTTCTTTACTACATTCATTCTCTACAATTTATTCCATTCTGGAAGCATTCTATCTACAAATTCAAAGATCAAACCACTATCAGAAGGGCTATAGGATATCTTGTAGCCCAAGCGCAACCTTTTGTGTTTGAAAATCAACAACTATACTCTTTTTAGTTTGGCTGTGTTTGTTGCTTGTTTAAATCAAAAGAGTGTGCTTAGTAGCCCATATAAATCTAGTGGCTGATCTTGTTTCCTGGTAAATTAAAAGAATTTGTCCTTGATTCTTGAGATAGGTGAGTATATCTTATAGCCTTGAAATCGAGACTGCATTCTGGTTTGCTTGCTATCATTAAAATAGGTGTTGGAAAAGAAATCTATACATACACTGTGCATGACTGAGTGAAGGATTGGTTAGTCAAAACCATTATAAAACTCCTGGTGTCATCTCTCTTACTTTAATTTTTTTCATTGCTTTTATATTTATATATGGTTGCATCTTTTACTGCTTAATTAGTATAGAAGTGTGTTGATAATCTATGATATGATTTAAAGCTTGAAACAAAGTTAACAAGATTCATAAAAATTTATAAAACACAATTAGACCCCATTCTAGTGTAAAATCAGCCTTAAGATCTATTACATCGTAACACACATCTTATGCATATATGGAAGAATTGAAGTAGTGATCACTTAAACAATATAAATTGAATGTTTAAGTGATCAAAATTTGCATTGTAAGCCTTTGAATGTAGGAATAGATTTCAAAGAGAATTTCAGAGTAAGGTAGAAAAAATTGATTAATAGAATCTTGAATCAAAGTGCTATTTATAATGTTGAAGAGTTGTACGCATTCATGGGAAGTAGTAGCCACTAGATATAGTTGCAACTCTTTATGGAAGGAAGTGCCTCTTCATTGAAGAAGAAGAAACCTTCAAAAATTCAAATATATAGCAGTTGCATGCAATCGGTCGACCGGTAGATTGCCAGTCAGTCGACTAATTATAGTCGAAAACATGAGTTTTAAAATAGAAAATAAACAGTTTATTTTTGCCTTTATTTTTTCAACTGAAATTATGCAACTAGTCGACTGTTTTGGTTATTAGCCAACTATTTATTTAGTTTTAGTCGACTTATATTGTTTTAGTTGACTAGTTGAAATGTTTTAGTCAACTGAAACTTTATTTTTCTATTTTTAAAAAATGAATGTTCTATTTTGATGATTTGTTTTTATGTACCGCTTTGAATTGATTTTTACAATCATATACTTTTAGACACAAAATACTATGACTAATATAAATTTGTTTGTCATCATTGTCTTGGCTTCATCATTGTATCTCTTTATTGTTCCATATATTTTCCTACAAAGTTAGAATATATAGAATTTATTGTTCGTTGTCATTATCAAAATATAGAACGATGAGGTTCTTACATTCTCCCTCTTTTTAATGATGACAATTATACAAATTATAAATTAATATTTTATGATAAAATATTTCTCCCCCTTACTATTACTCCCCCCATCAATATGACTATATAGTTTTCTCTCCCTTTGTCAAAAAAAGGAAATATAATTAGTTGTCCCTCTTACATATATATATTTCTCCCCTTTTCATTATCAAAAAAGAAAGAGAAAATATAAAAATCTTGCATTTTGGGTAATAATTGTAAAATATCTTGTAATGAGAAAATACTCAAACCACTTCTTAACTGCAATATTTCTAAGTATAAATGAAAATCGTTTCAGTGAATATATCTTCCTTAGAAAATATTACTAAGAAATATATTCTTTTAATATATGTTCTCTTTATGTCTATATACTCTCCTTATAAATATGCTTTAATTTTTCTCCCTTTTTTTATTTGACAGAAAAAGGATCAAAATTTTAAAAGGTAGAGAGTACATAAATCTCTACTATTAATAATGTAAACTCCATCTACATGATTTCAACCGTGTCTTTTTGAAATCCCCAAATTACCCTTCAACGTTCGTATCTGTTCTCTTGGCATAGTAACTATTTACGTTGTCTTGCTCAGTCTCCTACGATCCCACATCCGCCTTTTTCAGCCTTTTTCCAAAATCAATCAACCCTAATTTTCCTTTCTGCATATCTCAGATCTGCACTTTCCAACCTCTTTCCAAAGCTAATCAACCATAATTCTTTTCCCACTGACGGGAAAAACGATTTAATTTCCTCGCCTGTACACTAGCAACGACGATTAAGAATTATCTTACTCTCTTCAAAATCCTTCAATCTCTCTTCCTCTCTCCAAAATTCGTCGAATAATTTACTTCTATTTTTCCTAACTCGGAGAGGAAAAAGTCCTGTCTCGAAATAATACTATTTGTTCCAATGTCCAAAATATTAATTTGCAATAATAATGCGGAAATACGAGTTACTTAAAGGAGGATTAACGGATGGAATGGAGGATCCGATCAAAAACCCACACGTGGCAGTCTCCGTCGATATCAGAAGCCCTAGCAAGGCGAAGTCGCAACCTCTGATGGCAATGACGTTTGAGAAACGGCGGTGGCTGGTGTCTCGAGACATTTTTCGTGGCATTACTGTAGTGGTATGATTTATTACTTTATTTTTCCACAAAATTCAGTCCGGTTTTCGCCAACTTTTTGAGTATTCTGTTATTAGGGTTAACATCGTGTTGCTTTTGCTCAAGATTGTGATTTGATATCAATTTGGGATTAATTTTAAGGAAAATAATGAATGCATGATCTTTGGATTATTTTTTTCTAATTATTTAAAATAAAAATCATATTGGAACCTAAGCCGACATAATCTATTTGTTTGAGCGTCGAATATTTATGGCGCTAATTATTTATTTCCTAGATCACCACTGAAAATTCAGCTATTGATAATTACTTCGAGCTCTGGTGGCGGTTTAGTGTTAATGCAGGAACTTTTTAATCATCCTCTTATTTTTCTCTTTAGTTAAGGACCTACATTTTTTGCTTCAAAATAATTTAAATTGGTTTACTCACAGTATTAATCCTACTTTGAATTTCGCTTGAAAATGAGTTCCTGTAATGGAAAAGCTTTATTTTGATTTATAAACACCACTGATGGCCAACAATGTTTTTGTACTGTTTTATTCAGTTTACAAATATACTTTATCCACATTTTTATATACACTCAAGTGCAAATGTATCGACTTCTGGCCTGAAATAATAGTATTTGTAACATTATTATTTGAAATGGTATTTTACTTAGTATCTAATGAAAGGTTTTGTTTTGATTAGATTTGTTCAGCAGCAACAGGACTGGACTCTGTACCAGATTGTTCAAAAGAAGTATGTCCGCTTATTGAGGAAGAAAAGTCAGATATGTTAGCAGAAGTAGTAGACTTGAACTCTTGATTCTCAGTAGAAGATTGTACTTCTAAAGATTTTGGTGAATGCTGAAAGTTAATGTTGCTATCAGTAGAATTAGAAGACTCGATCTCCTATGGTTAGCAATTAACTACGGTTGGCAACTAATGAAGTTTTAATATATTTATTAAAAAAATGCTAACAATTAAGCCTGTATTAAAGTTAATAACCAAAATAATCAATAATACTTAGTAAGTAAACGCTAGAAGACATCTTTGTTGAGTTTTCTGCAGTTATCTATTGGCAAGATCTCCTATGGTTTCAAGCTATAGTTAAGCCCCAAGACAATAATGGTTTTTTATGCATAAGTAAGTTAAGATCGTAAATTAACTGAATTAGATAAGCTAAGTGTACAAAACTATCATGAAGACCCTAGACAACAGTCATTCAATTATACTAGCCAGTGATAAGTTCATATTTCTCACCTACAAAATATTATTATACAATCACAAGTTAAAAAAAGAGTATAGAGATGCCTCGGTATAAAACTTCCAAGCTCCAACCCTACTGCATGTGTAGTTCATAAAAGATTAGGGCCTTTTTTTATGCTTGGGAATGAATTATAGAGCTGATATATTTTGCTAATTCAATTTTTGGAGCATAACATCTGTTTTCTTATGCTGCAATAATACGCTTAAGTGGTGATTAGCTGCTCATACATCTCTATTGTTGGCAATACTAAATTGGCACTTTTCCCCATGGCTGCTACTATTTTTTAATTAAGATCATGCTTTGATATTCATATCGAATCAGTAAATATATGTTTTAGTTGTTTCAATTTTGTAATTTTGTTAACATTTTAGACTGCATGTCTTCATTTGGTGGTACCTGAAGGTCAAATTATAGTGGAATCACAAAAAAGTAAAAGTATTGTACTACTTGATATTTTTCTTCCGTAATTTTACTAGATAGCATGCATATTTTATTGGAGTAAAAAGTGTTATAAATTTTTATCCTTCCGCTTAAGTCTAAACTCCTAAGTGCACTTAGAGTTTTCCGGTTGAGAAATACATTATAAGCAATTCTTTCTCAGTGGATTTCATGCCTACTATACTGACTTTTTTTTAAACTCGATTACACATAGGTCATATGATTGTGAGAAAATCATCATCCATGCTAATTCATTGCTTCGAATGAAGTACAGTAAAGAAAGGTAATCTTTTATCATGCCAATTTATCTTCTTTTGGTTGATTCAGTTTCTCAACTCTTTATGATAACTGACTGCAATCAGCAATGTCACTAAACGGACGCCTTTAATACAAATTTGTGCTTCAATTCAAATAATGTACAGCTTCATAAAGTACAACCTTTTGATTATATCATGCATTTGGTAGATATAACTTCTACTTGATGAGTTCTCAAAAATTATATGTAAAGAATAAAACATATGCCTTACACCATAAAATTATATGTAATCCAGTTATATGGAATTATATGTTTCACATTTTTGCATTTGTTAGTTCGAACAAAGTGATGATTGTATGCATTATCAAACTGTGTTACGTAGAAAATATTCCTATTTGCATTCATGATGCACCTCAATCTGATCTTTTAAGTTTTCCACAACTCACTGGGGTGCATAACAACTAAATACATTTGCAACTAAATAAATTGTTATAATTTTGAGCTCTTGCTTCTGGGATTCCCAGTTATTCTTGACATATACATATGCAACTAACCCGACTGTCTTTTTGGAGAAATGAAAATGTTGTTTTGAATATGCACAACAGTGATATTATGAATGGGGCTGTCACATCATATTCAGGAGGATCTATGGCAAAATAGGAATTCACGTATATGTACGTATGGCAGGTGAGACAATGGGTCATGATGCATGGATGGACAGTTGGGAATCTTTGGAGCATGTTTGTAGAGTATTGTACTCAAAGATTGAATGGTGCAGCTCATGTTGAGTTCTTGAGTTGGTTCTGTCCGGATCAAGTCAACAACGGAGATGTGGATTATATGTCTGAATAGTGATCCTGAATTTGATAATTATGTAGGAATATTTGATGTGTTTATGTAACTTCAGTTATTTATGAAAATATGTTTGTTATTATTTGAAAGTGCTATGTTTTCCACAAATGATGAATACGACAGGTTGTGTGATTTCTTTGCAGATTATTTTTATACACCCGACGTTTCAATGTGTGAAGGTTGCTTCTTTTTTTAGAATTTTTTTATTTTTTATTTTTTATTTTATGATCATGTCATTTAACTTTTATAAATAAGACTTGCAGTTGATTGGTAGATGAATTTTGAAATATTGGTTAGCTTTTGGGCTTCATCTCTGATGGATTTGGATAGAAATAAAAAAACTATTAAATCTTTGAAATGATGAAGCAATTTCATGGCGTGCTCCTTTGACTTGGAAGTGCCATTAACGGGAATCACACCTTCTTTCATCAGCAGTAGACAGTACTGCAAACTCTAAGAACAAATGCTATGAAGAATTGCTACACTGTGCCATTTGTCTTCTCGGCTTCCAATTTCAAGCGGTTCAGATATTGAAGCAATGCATTCATTTGCTTCAGCAATCAACATACAAGCTTCTTTAGAATCAACAAGAATGAGTAAGATTTGTAGACAAAACGTTGAGAGTTATCTAGATATTGCAGTATTCATTGTTGGAAATGGTTATCGGTCCTCACTAATTCAACACATTGTCATGATATTATCTTCTGTTTATGGAATCTTTGTTGTCAGAAATTGCTTTAGGTAACAATATTTCTTCATTAATTGGTTAGAAGACTCATTGTTACGTTTGATATTGGTAATTAACAAATCATACTTCTATTCCTTACCGTAAGTTATATGTATATTTATAATGTTCTTCTGGTAAGTTTTGTATATTTTGCTGTATAACTTGATATTTGTTTACGGTTCATAAAGTCATCACTTATTGTTTTGTCTTTTTTTCCCTTTAAAGCTGACCTACTTTACATAAATGACATTTTGGATGGAAAATTTATCCCAATTTAGCATCCATACGTGTAATTTATTAAACTTACCCTCAGATAAAGATTTAAAAGATTATAACTCATCAATATTTGAGCTTGCTGTTGTTTTATGTTTGGAAGACAACAATGATTAATATGTGGTTTAAAGGAATTCATAAGCTTTGGTTCTTACCCATGGCACAATAGTAGTGCTTAGTTTAACTTTTTATATGATATATAACTCTAGATGTTACATTTAATTTGAAATTTAATAAATTAGTTTGTTTAAAGTTATTATTATACCTTTCCTGATTATGATCACAGTTTTCATTGAATAATGATTATCAATACGTGTAATCTTCCAATACCTTTATAACAACGACGGCTACAGAATTTGTGGGAGTGCAAACTCAAAAGCTGAGCAACTGCGTAAAGAGGTGGAAGCAGCCTGACCAACTGCAGAGCTTCTTTATTATGCTCCTAATGAAGGTTAGATTAAATGCTTGCCAAGTTGGAGTTCTATTAGGTGTGTCTCGCATCGAGAGCGTGTTGGTGAATGTTAAGTTCCACATCGTAAGAAATATGGTGCATGACATAGTATATATGTAAAATTGGTGACATGTAACATTGAGAATTCCTTTTTTACAAGCAAGTGTTGGCAAGATCATGTATGTGCCCCTTCCGAAAGGTGGTGAAAGGGATGTTCAATCAGGACGTTGGCACATCGTAAACCTTCATTAAGGTAGCGTCATTTCAAAACAATTAATCGTGCATTTATGGGAACGCGTTGGAGTGCCGAAACACAACATATGAGAGCTTGCATTCATCTTGAACAGCGTTGCAGTTCCATTTTCTTGAGGAAGAATTAGCCAGGCAAATAAAATTTAACTTCCTAACCTTATGAAAATTATGGTATCATAAGGTTAAAGTAAAAACATTTTTGATTCAAACTTTGAATTTTTTTAATCATCTAACATGTATTCTTTTCACAATCACAAATTTAACAAAAATATTAACGAGTATATTCAACAAAATGTGAATTTAAAAAAGAAAAAAATATAACGTAAATGATATATGAGAGACTACTGACCATGGAGCACTAAAAAGGACGGAGCATGTAATCTAGCAACAAGACATTGTGATTAGACGCAGGTCCACCTGGACGTGCATATATACTCGTGTATATAAAAGATTTGAGAACATTATATAAAAATGTGGACATTTAAAAATGATTTAAGTTATAATATGTCAAACGTATGCATATTATTTTTTAGAAATAGCTTAGTATTCCTCAAAAATAAAATATTAACCCAATATTAATCATGGAGAAAATAAGTTAGATTTTACCAAAGTTGCTGAAGTCTTTATTTCATTGTAAGAACATAATTCTGCCACACGTATAGAAGAAATTTAAAATTAAAAATCCATCCTATTCCTTTTGTTTTTCCAAATACCTGCAATAATAATATCCATTTTTGGTACCCATTTAGTACGTTAGGGTCCAAGTGTTAGTCATAAGGTGAAAACATTGCCAAAATAGGTGTTGTTGTACCCTTAAAAGAAATAAAAATAATGAAACAATTTTATCAAATAGTAAGTACTTCACATTAATTTTGATAGCATTATTTAATTGAAGTATTATAGAGAATCCCACCTTTTATAGCATTTCGTAGTAAAATGTGTTTTAGCGCTATAAGTAAGACTGCCAATCATTTATAAATAACTATTACTTATAAACTAGAGTATTAGTAAAAAAATAACATTTAAAGCATGTGATACCCAAGGTTTTTATAATTTCCTAAGCTTTAGGAAACCATACTCATTTGTCTGTGCTTGAACCTTTACAAATATAGTTTTTAATATAAATCACATTCTTATAATAGTTGCTAATGTAACATTATTTATCATGAACAATTGTATTAGCATGAATCCATATTTTGATATTATTCGTCATTAGCATAGTAGTAGAAAAATATTTTCTAAATAAAGCACTATTATGACTGTAAGTGGGTTTTAGGACTATCTTGGTTACTAGTAGTAGCATTGAAATTAGTATACAGGAATGCATATCTAGTACTACATTTACTTTTTACTTGTTTATAGCCTAAACCCTTTTATCATTGTGAGTTTTCGAATTAGTAACCAAGGAAGATAAGATATCTTTACCTTTGTTAAAATTTATGATTTCTTCATTTAATCGTTTAAATTTGCTTTAGAATCACGAACTTCTTTTTGCAAAATACTACTATTATATTTTAAAAATCACTATACTTTAGATAATTCAATTTTTTTAATTAAAGCTTCTTTCTCTTTTTCAAGAGACAAAATTAAAGAGTCAGAATTATTTAAAGAATTTTTCAAAAATATATTTTTATTTTGCAAAACATCAATTTCCTATAAAAGATCATTATTTTTAACTTCTAATTCCTCATTTTCTTTTTGTAGGAAACCTTTTTGTAAATTAAGTTATTCTACGTTATTTTCCAAAAAATTATTTTGTTTTACCAAAAATATATTTTCCTCCATTAAAGTGGAAATTTCTTGCTCGCAATCTTTTAACTTAGTTAACGCAGTTCTATTAACTTTATTTAAAGTTTTACAATTTTTAATAACTCATTATGTGCGAACAAAAGATCTTTATATAATGAATCTAAATATACTGATTATGATATGAGTTTACCCATGAAGCATTTGCTTGTTTGCTCCTTTGATTTTCCTTTGTTGTTGTCCCTATTTTGCTTGATCTATGTTGGTTTTAACTTCAGACTATTGAAATCAGTGTAGCATATATGATCTTCTTTATTGCTTCACCTCTTTCTATTACTTTGATAAGATCTCTTTATAGCCATTTATTTTAGGATGTTGTTATGATCTCTAGAATCCCAAGCCCTGGTATCAAATAAAAGTCGCCAAGGATCAAATATGAATTGTTCTACTAAAATAAAACTTGTATGTAATAGCACTGGAAATAAAAATGCTCTAAATTAAAGTGCATCGGATATTTTTATACTGATTCAGACTTTCCGTCCAACGTCCAGTCCTAGATTCCTTCTATATTTAAACAATTACCCTCACTTAACCTAGAGGAATATGTATCTTACAAAAATCGCCCGTGTAGAATAGGACTTCATGCCTAAAGATCTCCAACAGGACTCCAACGAAAAAAGTAGTAAACAGTTGACTTTGTGTGCTCTAAACAACATAGTTGATTCTATATAGTACAACCTTCCTACAATCTTCTTCGTAAATGGTATATTATACTAATACCTTAGATATTGATTTTGATGACGACAACCAAATAAATATAGATACAATGGTTTGCCAAGTTGTATAGTATATATTATAAACTATTACATAGGTACAGAATGATTAAACTTGAAGACTGATCGGTATAAAGACTAAAGTTCAAGAGTCAAAGATAATCAAGACTTATGAGTTTAAAGACAAAGATTTGAAGAGCTTAGGACTCTAGTGTATAGTTATGAGTCATTAGAATAAATTATTGAAGTCTCTGGTAGCAGATTCTAAATTTTATCACAAAATTCCGATCTTTGATATTTTTTATATATATTATTTAAAATTCAAAGTATATTCTTTCACTTATTTTATAAAAAAAATTATGCATTCAAACTATTTAAAAATTATGTTTAAATTATTTTACGAAAATATAAAAGTTTGGAAACAATTTAAAAGAAATATTATTTTTCAAAATAAAACAAGAAATATCGACATAGGCCTTCTTTGTATGTCGACATACAGACCGTTGAAGACGTGTCTTTTGGATTTTGAATAGTTTTGATTTTTAACCGTCTCTCTTAACGAATAGACGCATCCTTTCATACACTATATAATGGGGTTCTGGGAACCAAATTTTAGTAACGGTTTCTGTACTTTCTTCTTACTCTAAATTCTCATGATATATTTCACAAAATCCACATTCTTTACTCTTTGAATTCATTCAAATTCGATCTCTTATTTACTATATTCATTCCTACAAATTATTTACTATTTTGAAATCATTCTCTCGACAAACTCAAGATCAAACCGCTATTAGAAGGGTCATAGATATCTTATATCCCAAGTATAAATTTTTGTATTTGAGAATCAACAACTATACTCTTATTTGTTTCACAGTGCTTGTTGCCTGTTCAAATCAAATGGATGTGCTTAGTTACCCATCTAAATCTAGTGGGTGATCATGTTGCCAAGTAAATCAAGAAAGTTTGTCCCGGACTCCTTAGATAGGAGGGTGTATCTCGTAGTCATGAAATCGAGATTGTATTCTGGTTTGCCTACTATTATTAAAGTGGGTGTTGGAAAAGAAATCTGTATATACACTATATAGGACTTGATATATGATTGGTTAATCTGAACTAGAATAAAATTTCTAATGTCATCTCTCTTATTTTACTTTTGTTATTGCTTTTATATTTATCTATGATTGCAACTATGACTATTTAATTAGTATAGAACCACGTTGATAATCTGTGATTTAATTTAAAACTCAAATCAAAGTTGAAAAGATTTTTAAAATTTATAAAACATTATTCAACCTCCCTCTATTGTTAAATCGGCCTTCCTCTAGTGTTAAATCGGCCTTAAGATCCATTAAACCATAACCTAGATACTGTGTATATATGGGAATGGAAGTAGATGATCACTTAAACGATATAGCTTGAATGTTTGAGTGATAAAAAATTGTAATGTAAGCCTTTGAATGCAAGAATAAATTTCAAAGAGAATTTTGAGAGTAAAGTAAAGAAAATCAGTTATTAGAATCTTGAATGAAAGTGCTATTTATAATGTTTGAAGAATTGTATGCGTTCATGAGAAGTAGTAACCATTAGATACAATTGCAACTCTTCATGGAAGGAAGTGCTTCTTCATTGAAGAAGAAGAATTCTTTAAAAAATTCAAAAATACAGCAGTTGCATGTAACTAGTGACTGGTTGAGTGCCAATCCATCGACTGGTTATAGTCGAAAGCATGAATTTTGAAACAGAAAAGAAACCGTTTATTTTTTTCCTTTATTCAATCGACTGAAACTATACAAGAAGTCGACTGGTTGGGTTATTAGTCGATTATTTGTTTAGTTTTAGTCGAATTATATTCTTTTATTCGATTGGTTGAAAGATTTTAGTCGACTGAAGCAGTGTTTTTCTATTTAAAAAAATAAAAGTGCTATTTTGATGAATTGTGTGTTTGTGTGCCACTTTAAAGAGATTTTAACAATCATATACTTCTAGACACAAAACACGATGACTAATATAACTTTTTTGTCATCGTCATCTTGGCTTCGTCATTGTATCTCTCTATTGGTCGATATATTTTCTTGCAAAGTTAGAATATATGAAAAGTATTTTTTTTTTGTAATTGTCATTACCGAAATATCAAACTATGAGGTTCTAACACACTCTAATGCATATATTTAAAATTGTGAATCTTTAATATTTAAAGTTGTCCACTATCATTTATATATCGGTAGATTACTTTCATATTTGCTAGTTGTTGAGGAAACTCAAGCTAGAAACGTTTGCTACAAAGAAATTCCTTATCACAATTTTCTACTTACAACGTTCGCAAACTGACAGTTATAGTAAACGTTTTTAACAACTTTTTTTACCGTATGTTGTAATAAATTTATTTTTAACAATTGTTTTTATATTGCTATTGTAATTGATCTCTTTAACAACTTTCTACACATAACCATTATAGATATTAGTTTACAACTACATTCATTTCTAGTTGTCTTTATTATTGGTTGTAAGTGATCATGTAACCACTTTCAAAGAAACGCTGTTAACAACAGATGAAAGCCTAAATCGATGACAGTATATTTCTCTTGTTAATAGGTTGTAAATGGGAATTTCAAAAGAAATACAACATATATGGATCTATTCAAACTTCCAAGGCAAAATTGGTTGCTAAAGGATCTAGACAAAAGGAGGGTATCGATTACTTTGACACATATGCTCCAATTGCTAGACTATAGTAATAAGAGTTCCTTTTGCTATTGCATCTATTCATGGATTACATATGCATCAAATGGATGTTAAGACTGCTTTCCTTAATGAGAACTTAGACAAAGAGGTATATATGGAACTATCGTAAGGGTTTATTCTTAGTGGAAATGCGATTAAATTTTGTAAGCTACTTAAGTCTTTATATGGACTATGATAAGCTCTCAAATAATGGCACGAGAAATTTGATTTTGTAATCTTGTCAAATGGTTTTAAGCATAACAATGCAGACTAGTGTGTTTATTCCAAATACATAGATAGTTATACTGTAATAATATGTCTATATGTGGATGACATGCTTATATTTGAGACAAAGAAATATTTAATTTCGTGTGTTAAAATGAAGAATTTGAATAAAGTTGATACTATTTTGAGAATCAAAGTAACGAAACATAGTAGAGGATATGCTTTATGTCAGTCCACAATATTGAAAATTTACTTTTAAAGTACAAATATTTGAATTTTAAAGAAGAAAATTGCCCTTATGATTCTCCAATTAAATTGTTTGCAAATTCTAAAAGAGTAGTAGCTCAACTTGAATACGCAAGTGTAATTGATAGTCTTGTGTATGCTATATAATGTACTTATCCTGATATATCGTATGCTATGTGCAAGCTTTCCAAATATAAAAATAACTCCAGTATTACACATTTTGAGATTCCATCGAAGAGTCCTAAGTTATCTTAAAAGAAAAATAAAATTAGGACTTCGGTATGAAAATTTTCCAACAGTTTTAGAAGGATACTCAGATGCAAGCGGTGTAACTCTAAAAATGATAATAGGGGACCTACTGGGCGTATTTTTACTCTAGGAGGTGATGTTGTATCATGAGACTCTAATAAACACACAATTATCACACATTCTACAATGGAAGATGAATTCGTTTCTTTAGATGCATTAGTAAAGGAAGCAGAATGACTAACTAATTTGTTAACAGAAATGGAGTTGTGGCATTAACCATCATCAGCCATTTCTGTGTATTGTGATAATGAAGCTACAATGTCTAGAGGCTATAACAAAATTTATAATGGAAAATCTTGGTATATAAGCTTACGACATGCATATGTCAAAGAACTCATTGTAGATGACACTATTATAGTATCATATATGTAAGATCAAAGAAAAATCTGGCAGAGCCATTAACTAATGGATTATCAAGATATATGGTTAGAACAACAAGTTATGGAATGGGTCTAAAGTCTCTTTAATCTCCTACAAAGGAACCCAATCTTTTGCTTTCTACTCTAAGGTTTAAAGGGTAATAACAAGCTGCGGTGAAGAGATGGATAAACATTGGTTATCAAATATTTATTTGTTATGATTATAGTGTCTGTTTGTCAAAGTAATATAAGGACGTATCAAAATAGACACCTATATGAACTTAAGAAATAATGTTTTGACAAAGTTTAGAGTTTACTTTACAAATGTTCATGAATACTGGGGGAATGATTATAACCAGTATAAGGTTATGATGACTTTGTTGAAGTATATGTATTTATGTGTTTAGATATTTCATTTTAGCATAAAGGATTTTGGTTTAATCTATAGCCACCAAATTTGTGTTGAAATTTAGATATCTAAACCAATAAGGAAGTTTAAACTGAAGGTACTTTCTTCTATGCGTGAATGTACAAAAAAATATTATAATCTAGTCGGGATTGTTGCAAAGATTGTAATATTTTAAGTCATATACCGTGTAAGATTTAGGCATCTCACAATATATATATATATATATATATATATATATATATATATAAGAGAACAAAAGGAATATGAATAGAAACAGGCATGAAAAAGATGCGTCTGTAGATACATATTGAATGTCAAAGGTTAAGCCCTTGGGCATAAGGGGCATGTGGGTGCGTGTGTGGTGAAGAGTACTAAATGTTTGGAACAGTCAGAACTCTTTACTTTAAATTTCGTTTTTTCCATCAACAGTCGCATCCATTATCCTGGTGACCATTATAAACATCTTCACCCATGCCATTTCATACCTTATATAAGGAGGCCATATTCACTCATGATGAATTATCTTCTTCTTCTTATCCCTTTCTACACCACAGTATTTTGGAACTTCAATAAAATCGTAGATTATTCTTGCAGTTAATAAATGGAATTCCTTTTTTAGAACATCTGGGGTATGAATGCCCCCTCTAAACAGGTTGAAATTTTGCAACTTATTAACAATAATAGATTTTCCTCTCTTGGCATTCTTGAGAATAAGTTATCGATGGATAACATTGATAGATTTATGGCCAAGATTAGTAATAAATGGAAATATTCTCATAACCTTACCAACGATAAGAATAGTAGAATCTTAATTTTATGGGATTCAACACAATGGTTGACAATTATCCTACATTCTACTGACCAATACATTTCATGTATCTTACACAATGCGAATGGAATTAGATCTTTTGTACCACGATCTATGCTTTCAATGTGTAAATAAAGCGCATAGACTTATGGAACTATCTTATCGAATAATCAAAGAATTTTAATCTTCCATGGATTGCGGCGAGTGATTTTAATGTCATCCTATCGTCTAAGGAAAGAATGAATAATGGTCTATTTAATTCGTTGGGTGATAAAGATTTTGTTGATTGCATTTCCTCATCTAAGCTGGTGGAACCAGATTTTAATGGAAATTTTTTTTACTTGGAGAGGAGGGAAGAACTTATCTACCCATATTAAGATCGATCGTGTGTTTGATAATTCTATTTGGCTGGATATGTTCAAGCAGTTTGGTATTAATTTTGGATATCACTCCTTAAGTGATCACTCTCTAGTTACTGTTAAATTCCTTGTACATAATAATAAGATGAGAAGGGCACCTTTCAGATATAATAATGCATGGCATCTTCAATCGGATTATCACACAATTCTCCATGATGTGCCGATGCATGAATACCATGGCAATCCGCTCCATGCCCTCTTATGCAAACTAAGAGCTGCCAAAATTACATTAAAAACATGGGCAAAAAATATTAGTATCCAATCAGCAGCTGTTCAGTTAAAAAATGAAGCCAATGACTTATATTCACAACTTGTTAAAGTTCCTTTGAATCAGAGCTTGATTGAGCAATACACAATAAAAACTGAACAAATTCATTATATCATGAGGAAAATTGCTGCTGACTATGAGCAAAGAATGAAACTTAACTGGCTGGTTAAAGGGGATAGGCCTACTAATTTTTTTAACAATAAGATCAATCTTTCAGCACCTAATCGAAGGATTAAATTTGTGCTAAATCCTGATGGTTCTTGGTCATCAGCATCAGAAAAAATTGCGAATGAAGCTATTAAATACTTCTCTGATCTGTTTTCATCATCTCAGGCCACAGATCAATTTCCTAGCATTATTTGTAAGAAAATCCTATCTGAAGATGCTAGAAGAAATTTATGCAAACCATTTCAAATGGAAGAAATCAAAGATGCTTTATTCCAGATTAATGATAACAGTACCACTGGACTAGATGGTATCAACTCTAAATTCTATAAAATTCACTGGGAACAAATAAATTCAGACATCTGCAATGCTATGAATGAAATTCTCCAATCAAGTAAAATAATTAGAGAAATCAACCATACTTTTATTTGCCTTATTCCAAAAAAAAACCTAATGCGATTGAGATGACTGATTTTAGACCAATTTCTCTTTATAATGTCTCGTATAAGATATTAACCAACCTTTTATGCAATAGGTTGAAAGTTTATATGAACGATCTTATTTCATATGATCAAAATGAATTCATTTCTGATACAGTAATTTCTGAGAATTCCTTACATGCATATAAAATGGTTAGAGGATTTAATAGGAAAAATTCTAACAATCTTTGCCTGAAAATTGAGGCCTTTGATAAATTAAGCAGAGAATTTATTCATCACATGCCGATTTCTATGGGGTTCCCTAATTTATTTGCTGATCTCATTTATGAGTGTATATCTACTCATTTGTTTTCGGTGCTAATTGATGTATCCCTTTTTGGTTTTATTGAGAGCTCGAGGGGATTACGACAAGGTGATCCACTCTTACCATATTTATTTTTTATCGCTATGGAATTTCTCACAATTAATTTTAAAATGGAGTACTTGAAGGGTAATATCACCCCCATCTACAACATTGAACCAATGATCACTCATTTATTGTATGCAGATGGTATTTTAATTCTGGCCAAAGCTACAATAAATAGTGCTTAGAGAATTCAGAAAATTTTCCAGATTTAAATGGTGTATCTGGTCTTGTTCTAAACGAAAACATGTCCAATGTATTTTTTAGTAAAGAAGCAAACAACAAGCAGCAGATTGCTAACATTTTAAATATTAATATTGGAAATCTTCCAGTGATTTACTTAGGGATCCCTTTGTCTAACAACAAACTTGAAGCAAGGGTTTTGATTGGTTAATAGACAAAAAAAATCAACCACTGGAACAATAAATTACTTAACATTAGTGGTAGAGTAGAATTAGTTAAATCTGTCATCCTCCCGATGATCCAGTTTTGGATGTAATTCACACAATTTCTTATGGCTGTTTATGTGAGAATTAATTCTCTTTGTGCTAATTTCATATGGAAGTCTAAAGCCCATAAGATGAGCTGGGAGGATGTATGTAAAAATAAAAGTGAAGGTGGTTTTGTTATTCGTAGAATGAAGAAGTGGCTAAAGCAGTTGCAGTGAAACTACTATGGAAATATTTACATGGTGAAAGTCTTTGGGCAAAATGGATGTGTAACAAATATTGTAATAACAAAAACTTTTGAATTGCTATTATTGATAACAATGCATCTTACACTTGGAAATCTCAGCTTAGAGCCAGAATATGGTGTAAAGGTCTAATTGAAAAAAAATGTTAATGGTAAAAACACAGACTTATGGTTCGATCCATTGCTCAATGGTTCTTCCTTGGTGGATAAATTTGGTTGGAATTTCGGTGTTTAGTGGTCGTAATAGAAAAGTGTTTGCTCTTATTTCTAGTAATAATTGGAAGGATCATCTAGAATTCATTCCTAGTCAAATCCAAAATACAGCTTACAATATAAAAATTAACAATCGAAGGCAACAAGATTTTTGGGTCCGGACTCCTAACTCCAATGGTCTGTTCACTATGAAATCAGCCTGGAATAATACCAGAGTCAATCGTGCAAAATTTAAATGGACCAGTATTATTTGAGACAAATTTTGTGCTCCAAAAATGTCAATATGCTCTCTTTTAGCTAATTTAAACAAACTAAATACTAAAGACAAGATTACCAAATAGAATAATGCCATTGATCAAACTTGTGTGCTCTGCCTAAATCATTCGAAGACAGAACAATTTATTCTTTAACTATTCTTATTCGAGGCAAATTTTTAAAGGAATTATGCAGATACTAAGAATTAACATTGGGTATTCTTATGCAATCAACTGTATTTGAGAAATCTTCTGTCAGTTTCAGAAAAATAAAGCTAATCATCTCATTAACGTGGCCGTCGCTACTAAGATTTGGCACATTTGGGGTGAAAGAAACGATCGTATTTTCAAAAATATCGAGCTACCAGCACAAGTGAGACTCATGCTTATAACTCAAGACTGCAAACATCTAATTCTTCAGAATGTGGATTATAAGTCGAAAAATAGTGAATTAGAACTTAGCTTGTCAGAATTTGGCATCGAAATAGACCCAAACTCCGATCTTCGACATCCGTGAGCTCGGTGCTTCCTTTTGCTTTCCAGTCTCGTGTTTGGTTTGTCTTCCCTCCTCGAAACCTTGCGAGACTTGAAGCTTCTGCCAGTTTCTTGAGTTCTGAATCAAAAGATTTTCAGATATGGTCAACATTGAAGTTAAGCGAAGGAATTTGCTTTTCTCTCTCCTGTGTGAAGCCTTGTGAAGACGAAATGACCGGAGCTGGCTTTCTGTTCCTGCCAACATGTGGTTATTTCCTTTTTTCTGTTTGGTTTTTTATTAAGTTATTTCCTTCGTCTATTTGACAACTTATCAGGTTTTGTTTGTCTGTTGAATTGTTAATATATGCAGATAATATGTATTTTTTTCTTGCAAGGTAACCATATAAATCAGAGGTTGTAAGGTTTTAACGAGATATATTATACATATATGTGTACACCTTTCTTTTATATATAAAAGTACCTTTTTCAAAAAAAATTACCTTTGAAAAATTATACAAGTCATTTCATTCTGGTTGGTTTGCTATTAGTTTATGATTTATTCTGATCTAGTTAAATGAACGGTTCTTATTCTTTACCATGTTTAATTCTTTTGGTTAGAATCATGTAGAAGGTGAGTACATGATATTTTGTATTACGTGAAATTGGGTGAGTACATAGTAAACTGGGGCTAACTTGTAGTACATGATATTTTGTATCGGGTGAGTTCTAGATGAGATATGTGTATATTACATGTATATCTTAGGTTAACATTGCAGATCTTAATTTACATCTCAAGAATTTTTAATACTTATTATTCTCCAAAGCAATAAGTATAAGAATTGAAATATAATTATGCTATTTAAATACTCCATTCTTATTACATAAGCACATTCTCCTTCTACAGAAATTTGATCATCAAGTACCTAGTTCATCATCGTAAAGAATTCACCTTTAGATGTCAGTTTATTTTGTTTAAAATACATATAATTTTCTTTACATATACCGCATATAAGATGAGTAAAAAGCATGATATAAGTCGGAATTTTTTTATTCATCACAGCTACTCTTTATCAAATGACATGTACCGCCATCAGTTTTTCTGGCTAAATTAACCGCTCAAGTAGCTGCCATCACTAATGCGCATATCGGTCTTTCAGTTGCTGTTATTTGAAAAAACACCATTGTATTTTTTAAATCAACCTTGCTTAGCATGTATAATTTAATCTCTTTAATGAATACGAGTATATATGCAACAATCAGAGCCGGCCCAAAGCCCAAGCAAACTAGACATATGTTTAGGGCAGCAAATGACACCGGGGCAACAAAAAAAAAATCGCTCTTCCTCTTGGCTCTCACGATTCACGATTCATGAAGAAAGACTCCTTCCCTCTCAGTCTCAGCTCACGCGCATGCAATCGGCGACGGCGATCGACAATCAGATAGCCTCCTCATTCAATCAAATAATTTCATTTCCACAGCCCTAATTTTTGTTCGAATTTTGTGAAATTAGTTTTGATATTGAAATTAGTTTTTTAATTCAATTTCCATCTCGACTAATGTGGCTAGATGATGAGATAGGAAAATAAGAATTAAGAGTGAATATGATTAGATGTTGTCATGCTGAAATTGAATGAACTAGACTCTAGAGAATCATAATATGCAGTCACAATCTCTTATCCATATTCTTAAGATTTGTTGTGTGGCGTGACTCAGTATTCATTCTGTTATGTCTTCCTATGTAGGTTATATAACAACTTCTACTTATCCATATTCTTAAGATGCAATAATAGTAGTTATAACACTATGAAGCCTTTGTTTTTTTACAATCTGCACTGGGTTTCATGAACATGAATAAAATGGATATGTTCTGAGCAATGATTACAATAATTTTTCGAACAAATTTTCATTTTAGGTCTTTAAAAGTAACTCATTTCAAGTTTAGGTCTTATTTAAAACACATTATGAAAATAAGTCTTTTTTTCGTAATACAATGTTTTTGTACACACGCGTTCTATAAAATATTGTATTATGAAATATGCATTCTATAAAGGTCTCATTTATGGTATGCACATGTAAAAAATGTAGCACTATGAAAAAGAGGCGGTGAATTTTTTTTTTGGAGGCTTAAAATGAAATTTTGTCCTGATATTTCATTTAACTGTATTCTTCTGAAATGAACACTGTCTGCAAGTTGGACACAAATAGTGCTTTTCGAACCACTTATCAATACATACACAATGAAATTCATGGCTGCACTTTGTTAACACCTTTACTTTCTCTCCCGAAACAAATTCTGATAAACAAACTGTGCATTCTGAGTTTAGCAGCCCAGGCGCTCCTGGCTTTTCTGAATATAGTAGCGTTGGCATTGCATCAATTCCCTTCTTTGAAACTCCGTATTGCATATTAGCCAAGAGCTCTACAATAACCGATCACTGCCCCTTTAAACATTTGTTATGGTTAAATTTATCTTATACCACACCTTTTCTTATATAAAATACAACACATAAAGCATAATTTTGGTGGAACACTTCACCAAACTTCATAATATGCAGGGTCACAGTCTCTTTATCTACATACAAATGACTGCACATGCATACTAGAGGTAGGAACAACTTATGTATGCTGATTCATATAACTTATGCTATGTTGTGTGTCTGACTTACTGATTTGTATCATGAATTTCAATGCAACTCATGCTATGTTGTGTCTCCATTGACTTTTTTTTGTTAACAGGCATAACTTTTGCTGAAGGAGAAAGAGTGAAGTTGCTAGATTTGATCTTTGAAGACCAAAAATGTAAGGGTTTTAAAATTTTAAATTAATAGTTTATTATTCATTGAAAATTCGACAATCATCATTGTTAAGTTAATTCTCTACGTTTTAAAGATTATTTCCTTTAATAAATATACGTTGATTACATAACTAATTAAATTTTGATTGCCAGAAATTGTGGTTGATTAAATGAAATGTGCTAACTTTTGAATGAATAAGAAACCATTAAAAGCTAGTTTTATTGTTGCTAGTATTTATACATTGAAAATATTATGGTGAATTTAAAATTGAGACAGGAATCGAAAACAAAATTTCGGATTTCAAAATAGAAAGAAAAAGCAATGCAAAGATGATGAAGCAAAATCGTTAGCTGGTTCTATTTCGAATTTATTTGAAGCAAGGAATAAAAGAACTCAAACTTCAAATTCAAGTGAAGTTGGAGAAGCTACATTGATAAATGAGAACAATGATTTTAATATTGATATCCACAAAGACAATGAGCTTATAAATGAAATTGTGGAAGTAGAGATTGAAGATCAACATATGGAGGATGTGAATGATGTAGATGTTATTGCTATTGATGAAGGTGTTGATGATGTAGTTACACTTGATCTTGAGAAGGATGTTGATGTCAACTATGATCCAGGTTTATGGGGAAAAAATTATCGATGCAAAAAGAATTATGTTAATTCAACGTGGTCCCATTAAGATTTTTAAAGAAAATGACGCATTTCCAAGAAATAAAGTTAATGCCAGGCACTTTACTTCTAAACATTATATTGGTGGCTATCCACATATAGAAGAGCATGAACGGAAGTGGCTTGTGTATTCAAATGAATACGATAAAGTTTATTGTTTCTGTTGCAAATTATTTAAGAGTACACAATTCACATCGAAACTAGCCGATGAAGGAATTAATGATTGGCAAATTTATCTACTAAGCTAAGAGAGCATGAAAGTAACCCATTGCACAATGTCAATGTTATTCAATGGGTCGATTTTCTTAGAGGACTTCAACAGAAAGCGACAATTGATACTATGGAAGCCCAAATTGATCAAGAGAAGCAACATTGGAAAAAAGTACTTGTGCGGATAATTGGTGTTGTCAAAACACTTTCCATGAATAATTTACCATTCAGTGGATCAAATGAGAAGATTTATGAGAAGAATAATGGACTTTTTTGTCAACTTATTGAATTCATAGCTGAGTTTGATCCAATTATGGAAGAACATCTTAGGTGGGTGAAAAATAATGAAATTAATAATCTGTTTGCGCCAAAATTGGCCACAAACACCCAATACCATGAAAGCACCAGTGTATGAATATAAATTAATGATATTCAAACACAAACAACAGATCTCAACATATAATAGACAGCAACCACAAAAGTAAAGAACAGAGACACAAGTTTTATAGTGGTTCGGCTATCTCCGGCCTACGTCCACTCCAATTTTTTCTTTTTTATTGATTATCCTTGAAGATTACAAGTGATTACAACAGTTGTAGTGACCAAATCTGAAGAAAATAGCAGAAATAATGCTATGGAATGATTTTAGCAGCGTCTGGGCTTGCTTTTCCTCTCCAAATCTTCCGACCCCTTTTCTGAATGACCAGGGGCTCTATTTATAGGCGTGGAAGGTTGAAATCCCGCCTAAAACCTGGGGAGGTTGCTTGGCACGTGAGGGGGGGCCACAGGCCCGTGTTCTCGGAATCCGTGCCCAGTTTGGGATCGATTCGAAGAGATTTTCGAATCGATCAAGAATCCATCCAATTGAGCTGAAATTTGGTGTGAACATTCTTCAACATGTATGTAAGCTCCTGTAAAAATTTCATTGCATTTGGATCAACGGTTTGGAAGATATGATCGATCCAAGTTCTAAAATTCGTGCGTCCTGATTGGTTCGAACCCATGGTCTGTCTACTTCGAAACCATGTATTTCGAACCCACGAGGCCAACTCTCTCGAATCCATACCCTTCGAATCCATCTTCAGTCCTTCGACTCCATAACTCTCGAATCCATGCAAACTTCGAATCCATTCACCTCCTACGAATCCATCGAAACTTCGAATCCATTTACTTTCTACGAATCCATCAAAACTTCGTGTCTATTCGCTTTCTACGAATCCATCAAAACTTCGAATCCATCATTTTCCACGAATCCATCAGAACTTCGAATCCATCATTTTCCACGAATCCATCAGAACTTCGAATCCATCATTTCCTACGAATCCATTAAAACTTCGTATCCATTTCCTTCTTCGAGCTTCATCATTCGAATCCACTATCTTCGAGTCCGCGTCCATCATTCGAACCCACTATCTTCTAGTCCATGTCCATCGTTCGAATCCACTATCTTTGAGTCCATATCCATCATTCGAATCCATGTCCATTGCACTGAAGTCATTCCTTTCGAACCCAATCTAGTTCCCGTTGATTCGAACCTGATGGGTTCGAACCTGATGGGTTCGAACCTGATGGGTTCGAACCTGATGGGTTCGAACCTGATGGGTTCGATCCTGATGGGTTCGAACCTGATGGGTTCGAACCTGATGGTTTCGAACAACATTCCTCTCCCACCTTGAATCCATCATATTTCCTCCATACGAACTCCGATTAACTTGATATTTGAAACATAGCCTTTCATAGTCCTTATCGTCATTTTCAATCAATTTCGTCTCGATCGGAGTTCAACAGAATTTTGACGATATCCATCGTAGCCTTTATTCCCAGTCCTGCTATCCATAATTCCTTGCCAATTTGTTGTTATTCCCGTTTTGACCATAAAATGGGGTAACATAATCATTATCTTAGTCATAAAATTCAAAATGAATTAATAAATTTATTGGCTAACAGGATCAAAGTGACAATGCTGCAAGGTACGATCGTATTATTTTCGGTATATTGTATGTACAAATTTTTGGTATATTGTATGTACAAATTTTTGGTTGTATTATTTTCGGTATTTTTACATGTTCAATTAATGTAACAGGTTTT
Source organism: Allium cepa (assembly GCA_030765085.1). Lineage (NCBI taxonomy): Eukaryota > Viridiplantae > Streptophyta > Magnoliopsida > Asparagales > Amaryllidaceae > Allium > Allium cepa. Next base: position 932,601,789 of record CM060932.1, read on the forward strand.
TCACCACGCTGGGCTGCTGGAGTATAATGTGGTGCAATTATAGCGGGTAGCGTTACTCGAGGCACAAGAACGCCATCTAATTCAAAATAATATTTGTTGAATGGAGGAAGATGTCTTAAATTGTCCATTCCAAGGATGCAATCACTATCAAATTCCTTTGGTAGTAATGCAAAATCAAAGTTGTATATTTTATTATTTCCATGTATATCAGGTATTTATACCTGTAGGTTTTTTGCTTTATGAGTAATAGGGACTTGTCTTCCCATAAAATCATTTAGCATTCCTTTTTTGTCTAAAGGTACCCAGAGTTGCTGGGGAATAAATATTTATTGTAGTAAACTGGCTTCTGCACCAGAGTCTAGTAACGCATGTACCGTGAATTCTTGATATTCAGGGATACATATCGTTATTGGAAGATATATATGTAACTGTGCCTTTCTTTTAAGATCTATGGATCTAATCATGATGTTTTATATTTTCTGTAGGAACCTTTATAACCATTCAGTTTGATTTCTGTTCTTTTTGTTTTTCAAGTATTCTCATTGTTCTTTCTTCTATTGGATTTTCATGTTTAAAGTTCATGCGACGACTGATACTTTTTAATATATCAAGAATATAGGATATACATGAACACTTTTATATCTGAAGAGACATCTAACCCACAAATGCAAGATGGCACAGGAGAACAATTTGAGGTCACTGATGAAGATTTAGAAAAATTAAAAGAGGCAATCCCTTATTCAGATAAAAAGGATATTTATAAACCTTTAACTTTTAAATCTAGATTTTTAAATCAACATACATATATATTTGAACGTATGCAAGGAAATGTAGAGTTAAAGGGAGAGGAAGATTTTACTTCCATAAGCCTTTTAAATAAAAATAAAATAGAAAAACTGAAAGCCAAATAACCAAAAATGAAACACCTTCATATAGGTCTAATATAACTAAAAATAACAGGATTGTTTAGATCCGAAATTGATACTCCAATAACGATAGTCTGTATGGATGAAAGGATTATCAATAATCCTTCAAATAGTATTATTGGAGGAGCTAAGTCAAATTTAGCAAATAGATTATTTGGAGTAAATATACATCCCGATTTTTGTATAAGTCTAGATGATCAAAATATAGAAAAGGCTTGTACATTATCGGTAAATTTACAAAATATAGAACTTCTATCAAGATATAAAGTTCTTGGCATACAATGGGAACATTGTATGGCCTTGAATGATACTGCTACATTCAAATCAATTACACCCAAACATTTGTTAAACTATTCGAAGTCGGATCAGGAAAAACAATCCAACCCAGATTAATTGACATAAGACATTTAAAATTCGATAATGAAATTCAAGTTTTTGTGAAATCACTTAAACCAAGAATACAATTACCTACAGAATATTTTATAGCATCTGGAAATACCATTTCCAATATAACCAAGAATAATGAAGAAAATACAAATTCACCCAATACATTAAAGAGAACTCAATCATACAATAAATGTATGATGTTGAATTAACTCCTGATATATTAAAAAGTATCAGTCATCGCATGAGCTTTAAACAAGAAAATCCAATAGATGGAAGAACAATGAGAATACTTGAAAAACAAAAAGAACAGGAATCAAATCTGTGACGACCCGCCTTTCTCAATCCAGAAAGACGTTTCATCATTAAGAAAGAAAGGGATAGAAATAGAAAAGAATAGAAAGAAAGAATAACAACATCAGAATCTCACAGCGGAATGGAACAAAATATAATACATCACATAACTATTACACAGTTATACATACATCAGAGTTATACAATATCATATAACAGGACTGTCATATACATATATGTCCATACATACATCCAAAATACAACACACACTAACTACACAGCGGAACTACATATAAAGATACATACGTCTGGTCTTCTTCCCAAAAGCTTCTCCAGAAAATCAACACTCCCAAATACCTATCACTTGGCTACTCATAAACATTTGAGTACCCAAGAGTTTATGAAAAACAAAATATAAACTCTGGGTCAGACATGGGTCTGGTATGAGTAAACAGGTTAAAATTTGCTTAACTTTGAAAATCATTTGAAAATAAAGGTATCACGTAAGACTCCCCACAAATAAATACGGGTAAGTTTTTACCTTACGCTAACCAAATCATTTTATAGGAAATTCAGTGATATTATAATAGTGTCTAGGGTTTTCAAGTAAATAGAAAATAGCCGAAATTGTTACATGATTAAATTCCAGCTACTAGCCACGAAAGTGGGTAATACAAATCAAAACCGTATGGTCTTGTAGGGAAAATGGGTTTCCAACAATGGCAGGGCTACTGGGGTACCGCCCGTCACAGTACGGGGCCTAGATCACCGTACGGAGGATCACTCCCGACCCCCTACAACACAAGGCCAGAACCATTCTTTACTGAACAGCCTCGAACAAGATAACCCCGCAGTTGTGGCCAACAACTGCTCACACAGCCGAAATAAAAAGGGACATCTAGACAGGGGAATATCTTGTCCTGCTTGGGCATGACCCACCTAACCTTGCTGCATCTCCCCTGTTTTAGCCATTCCCGGTTGATGAGGCTTGAGGCTGCGATTACCTTTATTGAACATTATTCTTAGAATGCCCATCGTCCGCCTGACGATGTGTTGAAAGCATTCAATCCATACAAGTTCGTTCCGGGTTCGAACGAAACCGAAGGCATTATCTCGTTACACTCATTTTGGAATCACCCTCAGAGTTAACGACGATAAACCTTGCATTCTGAAACACCATCTCGATCACCATTTGATAAGTCACGACCTATCGTTTAATTTGGATCGATGTGGTTTTCGGAGAATCAAAATTGATTCTTCCGATCCCGGTCTCATCGGAATCCAAACGCCATTTTAAGGGCCAAGTTGTCTATTTAACTTAACAGTTCAATTTAATATTAAGAATTCACATAATAGATATCACAGATAAATCATACACAGTTATCATAGATATATCCAGGATATATTACAACATATCATAGAATATCATCAGAGTAAATCAGATAAGAATCATCAATTCATATCAAACTGGTTGATTAACTTAACTTAATTACTTGCTTAAGAATACACTACTTATTCTGCTTAATTAATTACTGATTAATTAACTTATTAATGATCAATTAATTACTTAGTTAATCATTAATTATTAATTTATTTATCATCTAATCTTTAATTAATTGTTTAATTAATTAACTTTTATTCATCAATTTTTACTTAATTACTTAGTTAATTAGTTGATTCTTAATTATTAATTCATAACTTACTTATTAAAGATGAATTAATTATTCAATTATCACATATTATTTAAACTAATCATCTATTATAAATTTTATTAACTATATAATCTTCAATTGATCACTTATGTAACGACCCAGAATTTTATTTAATTAAAATTTGAATATTTAATTAATTTTAAATATTTATAAGTGAATTTTTAAGTCAAATAAATTTTTATTTGAATTTTTGGATTTAATTGAATAATTAAATCGATAATTTAATACGTTAAATTATGGAAATAATTAAAAATTGAGTTAAAAATGATTGAGAATAATTTGGAAAATTTTATTTTATCATATTGAAGTTAGAGAGATATTTTAGAACTTTTAAAATCGAATTAAAAATTAATTTGTGAAAATTGAATATTTTAATATTTAATAATCGACTGTAAAATAGCCAATTTTTGAACAGTCTCAGAATTGAACGAAACCAGTTTCATTGGATCCGTAATAGTTAGTTATTACCGGATTTCAATTTTCGTGTCAATCGGAGTTATCGTTTGATCGTGGCAGCTCGAAACGCATCGAATTATTTTTAATTTAAATTTGACGAGTCAAAATAGCCATTTTTCAAAAAGTCTCGGATTTCGACGAAACCAGTTTCATCGGATCCGTAATGTGATATTATTGTAAGGTTTCAAATTTCAAGTCAATTGGATTTACCGTTTGTCCGGTACAAATTAAAACGCCTAGAAATCGAGTTAAATCGGTTTAATTTAAATTGAGCGTTTTCAGCCATAACTCGCACATACTTCCGAATTAGCTTCCGAAACCTGTTCCATTGTGTCCGGAACGCGGGATAAACCCTAGGTACGCTGGTTACGGCGTCTAAATCGGAGTTCGGAAAATCCGGGATGAATAGTGTCGCTCGTTCCTTATAAATACCCCCATAACTCAAGAAAATAAAAAAAAAAATAAAAACAAAACCCTAATTCATTCATGTAGCCGCCACTTTTGAATGGAGGGCCAGAAATTCGCAACTTTCATTCATCAATCTCTCCAAATCCATTCACATTCACGCGAAGTGTTCAACACGAAGATTGAAGAGCATGAAGAGAGCTTTGATTTCATACGGAGTTGATCGGAAATGGTGCAAAGGAGGAGGAGCTAGGTGAGGCCGTTCCCATCAGTTTTCGCACGCGTCCCAAGGCAACACGTGAGGCCGAGTGCACTACAGTTGGGGGCGAACATGAAGGAGGTGCTGAGCTTCGCGTTGGCGTTGAGGAGATCGAGTATAGTCGAGTATAGATTATGAAATGTTTAACCCTAATTTCATTTTTGGGTTCGGCCAAAAACCTGTAGATGCGTGAGTGTTGGAGAAGAAGGGGTGTGCGGTGGAGATGTGGGGTGAGTGGATCTAAAGACCTAGATTTGATGGAGTTTAAAATTAATTAGATTATGTTGCATTTAGTTGATTAAAAATCGTGTAATCTTATAAAATTCATAACTTTTTCATACGAGGTCGAAAAAATGCAAACTCAGTTGCGTTGGAATCGTATGGACGAGCACTACGCGATGGAGTTGGTTTGGAGTCGTTTGGAGTTAGTGAGAATTTCGGGTAAAATTAAACGCGCGTTTAATTTTATTCGAAATAAAAGCTAAAACGGAAATTAAAACCAAGGTGAGAATTTCTCACTCAATCGAATAGTTTTCGATTTTATTTTAAATAGTTAGATTTAAAATATTTGAATGCATGTTTGAGTGATGACTGTAAATTATTGATTGTTAAAATAGACATTATACGCCGCTAGTAAGCGGATGTTATTTATTAAAAACATATACCGCGAATATTTCATAAACAGTGAAATTGGTATTATATATAATATCAATATATATATATTGGCATATGTATATATTGCAGTTGTTGATTTCCCGCATTTTTTGTTTAGCGGATGAGACCCTATTACGCCGTTATTAAGCGGATAATATTTAATAAGAACATGTACCGCGATAATTTCGTGCTGGAGCGAAATTGGTATTGTGCTAATGTTTTTGGATGCAGGAAAACAGGTTGGAGGGATCCAACTGGATTCCTCAACAGTATTTATTTAATTTCAGATATTTTGATATTTGATTGATTATCATATCGATATATGATATCGTTGTTGTCGTGATTGACTATTTGATGTGTAGCATCATTGGACCCAGATTTTGGGATTTTAAAATGTTTTTAAAGTGATTTTTGAAAAGATAAAATATTTTTTTTTGAATTGATCCATTATAAATAAATGAACGTTATAATTTTTAAAGTTATAAAAATTATAATTTTTGTGAAATATAGCTAAAAGCTGATTTTGAGAAATATGGGTTAATGATGTTATAAAATAGGTTAAATTGGATTTTTGAATTTATTATAAAAAGTTTGAATTTAGAATTTATAAAATTTGATTATTTTATAAATCGAAATGATGAAATTATAAAGGAAATTAAAAGATGTTTTAAAGAATAATATTAATTGATTTATATTAAGAGATTTATAAATGGATATTTATAAATTGAATTATGGACATTATAAAACGAGTTTTTTTATAAGTGTTTGAACGTAGTGAAAATGAATTTCCTAAATGAATGAAATTTATGAAATTATAAACTGTGAAGTTATAAATGAAATTTTATAAGCAATAGGTTTATAAAATTTATAATGTTATCGAAAGAATGAATTTTTGGATAAATAAACAATCTTATAAGTTAAGATTAATAATTTGGGAAGTTAAATGAACGATTTTGTAAAATAATTGTTTTATAAGTAATTAACTTATAATATGAACTTGTAGTTTATAATTGAGTTATAAACTGGAATAGGTTAATAAAGGAATTTATAAAAAGGGAAGTTTTTATAAATAAATAGAAACGGAATTTATAAACGTTGTTTTATAAATCCGCAAATGACTTATTTTGATAAGTTAATTGTTATAACCTATTAATGGAGTTATATTCACATTTTTGAATAGTGAATAATCCTTTAAAATAAATTGAATAAAGGGATGAAATTTGTTAACGAAGTATGTTCACGATTTTTGAATAGTGAATAACACGTTAAAGAAAATGTTTTAGAATGTGATATTTTAAACAGAATTAAAACGATCTAACGATGTTTTAAAAGGTGTTGAGATTCGAAACCATAGATTTCAACATTCATTGTTGAAATAGATGTTTCGTGAAATAAAAGGAAATGGTGGACTATAACACTGTTGTTGTAGTAAATGATTTCCGAAAGGAAATGTTTTGTATAGTATTGGGATTTATATATCTATTTTAATTTCGAATCCCTATACTAGTGATTTTGGGACGTTGTAACGATGTTTTACGCAACATTCGTTTTGGCCCAAATAAATATGTATAAGTGAATGATTTCCTTTTAAGTATATTGAATATTTTCTAACTGTTGAAAATAAAAGAGATTTGTGAATTACTTATGAATAAATAAGTATGGAAATATTTTCCAATAGGAAGTGAATATTTTGAATTTATCTTTTTGAAGATAAATTGGAAATGAATAATTGAAATCATATATGCATGAATATTTTGAAATATAAATTCATTATGGAATTTATATGGGAAAGTGGAATTTGTGTGAAAATAAATATTGATTTATTTTTGAAGTGTTGAAATTATATATCTTGTAAAGATATTTTGGAAAATAAATAATTTGGAAAATTATTTGGAATCTGGTGATGTATGCATATCCATTGATAGTTCAATAATCGACTATCAATATTTTCCTTCGAATGGGTATTTGATGTGAATTGATTGAATTTGAATGCACACTTATTTTTGAATAAGCGCTCACTATTCGGTTAACCGGGAAAGGACCATGGGGTCGTATAACCCATTCCGAATATGTGATACGTCGTTGTGAATTACATTGAAGATCGGTGTTGACGACCCGGTATTTGCGAAAGCGATAGGATGACCTATCGATTGTCTCTGCATTGAGTTGCAACGGTATAGAGACTCCCTAAGTGATGGGAAATCCGATCAGGATTGTGAATATCCGGATTGCAAGGACTTCTTTGTAAGTGCCTTCGGTTCTGTTCGATCCCGGAACAGACTTGTATGGATTGTATGCCTGACATTACAAGTTGAGATATAAAGCCGATTTCTTTCAAATATATTTCTGTTGGTGGCGGAGAATTTATTCTTTGCTTAACACCCTTCTTTGAGACGCATGTGCTCAAAGGTTATATAGTTGAAGTTATCAGCGATATATTCCCAGTTTGGTAATGTGACATGCTGAGTGATGCTGAAATGATCATTGTGTTGATTATTGTGATAGGATCATTTATTTGATCGTCTATCTTAGTGATCATTGTGTTGATCATTTGTTGACCCAAAGCATGGCTTTTGTATAAAGTATGTTTTTGTGGACGTGACTTCGTCGAGCCTCACATCCTGGAAATGGTCAAAACAGGAAAGAAGCAGCAAGGTTATGAGGGGTAGCACCCTTTAGGATGTGTCCATTTCCTTCTGGAAAAGGGTGGTATCATGGTATGGAGCCCAGATACTTACTCATGTTGAAAACACTTTGTTATGATTGTGTGAATTGATTAGAGAGCGCTCTCGGAAAAAGGTCCCAAAGGACCGGGGGATGGCATATTCGGTCAGTTGTTACTCAGTTAGGAGTAACCCGGCCTTGTGTTGGTTGAGATCCGGTTTGGTTCTCGGGGATGTCCATCCAGAGGCATTCTCAGTGGCAATGGGAAGTTCCTTGGCCTGACCATTTGTTGGAAATCCAATTCCCAATACGAAACTTGTACGGTATTAGTTGTAGAACCTGCTATTCACTTATGGTGGTCACCACTGTTTGGATAGTAGCTATAGTAGGCATACGATAATGGTCGTATGTTGGCTAAGATTTATATTCTACTTTCGAAATGAATTTGTTATACACTATGCACTAATAATAATATCAAATGTTATTTTAAATGCGTATCAAGCATCTTTGGCTATCATAAGGAGAAATCTCCTCCGATTCTGCGTTTGCATGTGTGTGTGTGCGGGAGGCCTTATGGTAGTCTCATTTTTAAAAAGCATTGCGAATTGATTAAAAATATTCCTCTATTTTGATTTTAAAGATAAATAAACTGTTTTGAGTTCTCACACCAGTCACATGACTGACTCGGAGTTTATTGTTTTCCTTCCTAAACTCTGGGTGCCCACCAATTTCCACACGGGCAGTTAAGAGTTAGGTTTATCAGGATATTCTGGATATTCAGGAGTTGCTGGAGGCAAGCTGGATGGCATGGCGTATTACTAATTTATATAGTAATTCTTTTTCCGCTGCACTGTTTGTTGTTGTATGATGTTGTACACTCTGATGATATGATGTAATGAAATGTGCTGTAATGTAATAACTGATATAGTTCTTTATTTAAAGATTATTCATTTATTATTATATGTTGTTCCGCTGCGAATTGTGAGATTCTGTTGTTGTTCTGTTGTTTTCTTCTGTCCCGTTCTATTTTTAAAATTCTTCTATCTTCTATTTTTAAAATTCTCTGTTTTCTAAAAATTATCTATCTTCTTTCCTCTCTATTTTCTATCTTATCTACTCTTCTCTCTTCTTCTCTTTCTATCTTTTTAAATTCTTTTTAAAACCCATAACATTCCGTGTTTTTGGCCTTCGAATTCTCGGCAGTCGATAAAGTGAGTGTCGATGTCGAATTTTCGAAGAACGAAAATCCACGGGCGTTACATTTGGTATCAGAGCTCTGATGGTTAAGCGACAACCATGGTTCTGTTGGGTATTATTCATTAGAGATAGAGTCAGCAGTACTCTAGAATGAGTTTGAGTGTAATAATAGCTATGAGAGCGTATTTGTTAGTGAATATAAAAATTGTTTTGTATTGTGATGATTGGTTTATTGAGTGGCATATGAACTTTCGTCAGCGTGGTCCGCAAGACTATGCCGAAGGGGTTTCTAAACACTTGAATAGAACAATTCGGCACAATATTGTTTTAAATTGGATAAATGGAATGATTTTACCTTGATTATATTTTATATATAAAGGAATAATTTTTCAGAATTATTAAAGTGTATATAAGTTGATTGTTGAATAAGTTGTTTGAATAATCTAAATAAAAGAATAATTGTATAAGCAAAAGAATTATAAGAATTGAGTTATAATTAAAGTGAATTACAATTGTGAAATAAACTTATATATACAAGAAGTAAAATTATATGAATATGAGTTGTAAATAAAAATGAATTTAAAGTTAAATGAAAATTTACTTTAGAGTTGGAATCTGAATTTATTTACAAGTGGGAATTTAAGTTATGTAAAACTAAGCGATGTTTAAATGTAAATATAACTTAAGAGTTGTTGTATGGAATTGATTTTGGTATCGAAGTAAATAAATCAAGTAGATTAAAAGAAATATGAACTTAAGTTATGTAAATGAAATTCAACTTTGTAATTGAATTGAATGAATGGATTGAATGTTAATCAATTGAATGTAATTAAAATTGATAAGAAATAATTAATGAAAGTGTTAATTCATTAAAATCTAATGTTATTAGAAGTTGAATAAAAAAATGAATGAATATAAGCAAAGGAATTTGGTTGGAATTAATATACATTGATTATTATATGATTGTTGATTAATTGTATAAAATTCATTAAGTGTTAATGAAATTGAAAGCTATGAAATTGAAATTCAAATTGAAAGTAAATAAATTTGAATAGAATTGAATGTGAATTGGATTTAATTAGTGAATGTAAACTAATTGAATTGAGAATGAATGTTAATAAATCCAATGTAAATAAATCAAATGTGATTTGAAAGTGAAAACCAATTCATTGTACATTAATGAAAATATGAATGAATATTATTGATTATGAATGATAATTGGATGATGGTTGAATATATATTGCTATTGTTGCATTTGCTATGTGACATGTATAGTTATTAAGTTGCTATATGTTGTATATCGATACTATTTGTATATATGCATGTTCTCATGTTGTTTGTTGAGTGTTTAGTAGGTGCGGATCGCGTTTGCTTCGCATTTGGAGTTCGCTTTAGCGCTATATTAGCTGTATATGCTTGCTAATAAAATATAAGGTACATATCTCGGATTAAATATCGTACTTTTACACTTTTTTCCCTTCGGGATGCCTCATTACTTGATGAGATGTATATTTGTGATATATATACTGTCATTTTTTTTTCGGATCGAGCCGCGCAAAGGAGACTATGGCGAATTTTTCCGAAAATTTAAGGCGTTAGAAAAAATTTGAGAAAATTGGAAAATTTTGAAAATTTTAACTTTGATTTTTGAATTGAAAGTTAAATGATATAGTTTGTTTTGAAAAGATAACTAAGTATGATTTGAAAACTTAGTAAAGTATGGTAAGAAGTTTAATTATGAATTTTGGAAAGTTAATAGATTCTGTAACCTTTCTTACTTGTAATTTCGAGGACGAAATTCTTTTAAGGGGGAAAGATTGTAACGACCCAGAATTTTATTTAATTAAAATTTGAATATTTAATTAATTTTAAATATTTATAAGTGAATTTTTAAGTCAAATAAATTTTTATTTGAATTTTTGGATTTAATTGAATAATTAAATCGATAATTTAATACGTTAAATTATGGAAATAATTAAAAATTGAGTTAAAAATGATTGAGAATAATTTGGAAAATTTTATTTTATCATATTGAAGTTAGAGAGATATTTTAGAACTTTTAAAATCGAATTAAAAATTAATTTGTGAAAATTGAATATTTTAATATTTAATAATCGACTGTAAAATAGCCAATTTTTGAACAGTCTCAGAATTGAACGAAACCAGTTTCATTGGATCCGTAATAGTTAGTTATTACCGGATTTCAATTTTCGTGTCAATCGGAGTTATCGTTTGATCGTGGCAGCTCGAAACGCATCGAATTATTTTTAATTTAAATTTGACGAGTCAAAATAGCCATTTTTCAAAAAGTCTCGGATTTCGACGAAACCAGTTTCATCGGATCCGTAATGTGATATTATTGTAAGGTTTCAAATTTCAAGTCAATTGGATTTACCGTTTGTCCGGTACAAATTAAAACGCCTAGAAATCGAGTTAAATCGGTTTAATTTAAATTGAGCGTTTTCAGCCATAACTCGCACATACTTCCGAATTAGCTTCCGAAACCTGTTCCATTGTGTCCGGAACGCGGGATAAACCCTAGGTACGCTGGTTACGGCGTCTAAATCGGAGTTCGGAAAATCCGGGATGAATAGTGTCGCTCGTTCCTTATAAATACCCCCATAACTCAAGAAAATAAAAAAATAAAAAAAAACAAAACCCTAATTCATTCATGTAGCCGCCACTTTTGAATGGAGGGCCAGAAATTCGCAACTTTCATTCATCAATCTCTCCAAATCCATTCACATTCACGCGAAGTGTTCAACACGAAGATTGAAGAGCATGAAGAGAGCTTTGATTTCATACGGAGTTGATCGGAAATGGTGCAAAGGAGGAGGAGCTAGGTGAGGCCGTTCCCATCAGTTTTCGCACGCGTCCCAAGGCAGCACGTGAGGCCGAGTGCACTACAGTTGGGGGCGAACATGAAGGAGGTGCTGAGCTTCGCGTTGGCGTTGAGGAGATCGAGTATAGTCGAGTATAGATTATGAAATGTTTAACCCTAATTTCATTTTTGGGTTCGGCCAAAAACCTGTAGATGCGTGAGTGTTGGAGAAGAAGGGGTGTGCGGTGGAGATGTGGGGTGAGTGGATCTAAAGGCCTAGATTTGATGGAGTTTAAAATTAATTAGATTATGTTGCATTTAGTTGATTAAAAATCGTGTAATCTTATAAAATTCATAACTTTTTCATACGAGGTCGAAAAAATGCAAACTCAGTTGCGTTGGAATCGTATGGACGAGCACTACGCGATGGAGTTGGTTTGGAGTCGTTTGGAGTTAGTGAGAATTTCGGGTAAAATTAAACGCGCGTTTAATTTTATTCGAAATAAAAGCTAAAACGGAAATTAAAACCAAGGTGAGAATTTCTCACTCAATCGAATAGTTTTCGATTTTATTTTAAATAGTTAGATTTAAAATATTTGAATGCATGTTTGAGTGATGACTGTAAATTATTGATTGTTAAAATAGACATTATACGCCGTTAGTAAGCGGATGTTATTTATTAAAAACATATACCGCGAATATTTCATAAACAGTGAAATTGGTATTATATATAATATCAATATATATATATTGGCATATGTATATATTGCAGTTGTTGATTTCCCGCATTTTTTGTTTAGCGGATGAGACCCTATTACGCCGTTATTAAGCGGATAATATTTAATAAGAACATGTACCGCGATAATTTCGTACTGGAGCGAAATTGGTATTGTGCTAATGTTTTTGGATGCAGGAAAACAGGTTGGAGGGATCCAACTGGATTCCTCAACAGTATTTATTTAATTTCAGATATTTTGATATTTGATTGATTATCATATCGATATATGATATCGTTGTTGTCGTGATTGACTATTTGATGTGTAGCATCATTGGACCCAGATTTTGGGATTTTAAAATGTTTTTAAAGTGATTTTTGAAAAGATAAAATATTTTTTTTTGAATTGATCCATTATAAATAAATGAACGTTATAATTTTTAAAGTTATAAAAATTATAATTTTTGTGAAATATAGCTAAAAGCTGATTTTGAGAAATATGGGTTAATGATGTTATAAAATAGGTTAAATTGGATTTTTGAATTTATTATAAAAAGTTTGAATTTAGAATTTATAAAATTTGATTATTTTATAAATCGAAATGATGAAATTATAAAGGAAATTAAAAGATGTTTTAAAGAATAATATTAATTGATTTATATTAAGAGATTTATAAATGGATATTTATAAATTGAATTATGGACATTATAAAACGAGTTTTTTTATAAGTGTTTGAACGTAGTGAAAATGAATTTCCTAAATGAATGAAATTTATGAAATTATAAACTGTGAAGTTATAAATGAAATTTTATAAGCAATAGGTTTATAAAATTTATAATGTTATCGAAAGAATGAATTTTTGGATAAATAAACAATCTTATAAGTTAAGATTAATAATTTGGGAAGTTAAATGAACGATTTTGTAAAATAATTGTTTTATAAGTAATTAACTTATAATATGAACTTGTAGTTTATAATTGAGTTATAAACTGGAATAGGTTAATAAAGGAATTTATAAAAAGGGAAGTTTTTATAAATAAATAGAAACGGAATTTATAAACGTTGTTTTATAAATCTGCAAATGACTTATTTTGATAAGTTAATTGTTATAACCTATTAATGGAGTTATATTCACATTTTTGAATAGTGAATAATCCTTTAAAATAAATTGAATAAAGGGATGAAATTTGTTAACGAAGTATGTTCACGATTTTTGAATAGTGAATAACACGTTAAAGAAAATGTTTTAGAATGTGATATTTTAAACAGAATTAAAACGATCTAACGATGTTTTAAAAGGTGTTGAGATTCGAAACCATAGATTTCAACATTCATTGTTGAAATAGATGTTTCGTGAAATAAAAGGAAATGGTGGACTATAACACTGTTGTTGTAGTAAATGATTTCCGAAAGGAAATGTTTTGTATAGTATTGGGATTTATATATCTATTTTAATTTCGAATCCCTATACTAGTGATTTTGGGACGTTGTAACGATGTTTTACGCAACATTCGTTTTGGCCCAAATAAATATGTATAAGTGAATGATTTCCTTAAAGAATGAAATATATACTTAATTCGATTTAAGTATATTGAATATTTTCTAACTGTTGAAAATAAAAGAGATTTGTGAATTACTTATGAATAAATAAGTATGGAAATATTTTCCAATAGGAAGTGAATATTTTGAATTTATCTTTTTGAAGATAAATTGGAAATGAATAATTGAAATCATATATGCATGAATATTTTGAAATATAAATTCATTATGGAATTTATATGGGAAAGTGGAATTTGTGTGAAAATAAATATTGATTTATTTTTGAAGTGTTGAAATTATATATCTTGTAAAGATATTTTGGAAAATAAATAATTTGGAAAATTATTTGGAATCTGGTGATGTATGCATATCCATTGATAGTTCAATAATCGACTATCAATATTTTCCTTCGAATGGGTATTTGATGTGAATTGATTGAATTTGAATGCACACTTATTTTTGAATAAGCGCTCACTATTCGGGTTAACCGGGAAAGGACCATGGGGTCGTATAACCCATTCCGAATATGTGATACGTCGTTGTGAATTACATTGAAGATCGGTGTTGAAGACCCGGTATTTGCGAAAGCGATAGGATGACCTATCGATTGTCTCTGCACTGAGTTGCAACGGTATAGAGACTCCCTAAGTGATGGGAAATCCGATCAGGATTGTGAATATCCGGATTGCAAGGACTTCTTTGTAAGTGCCTTCGGTTCTGTTCGATCCCGGAACAGACTTGTATGGATTGTATGCCTGACATTACAAGTTGAGATATAAAGCCGATTTCTTTCAAATATATTTCTGTTGGTGGCGGAGAATTTATTCTTTGCTTAACACCCTTCTTTGAGACGCATGTGCTCAAAGGTTATATAGTTGAAGTTATCAGCGATATATTCCCAGTTTGGTAATGTGACATGCTGAGTGATGCTGAAATGATCATTGTGTTGATTATTGTGATAGGATCATTTATTTGATCGTCTATCTTAGTGATCATTGTGTTGATCATTTGTTGACCCAAAGCATGGCTTTTGTATAAAGTATGTTTTTGTGGACGTGACTTCGTCGAGCCTCACATCCCGGAAATGGTCAAAACAGGAAAGAAGCAGCAAGGTTATGAGGGGTAGCACCCTTTAGGATGTGTCCATTTCCTTCTGGAAAAGGGTGGTATCATGGTATGGAGCCCAGATACTTACTCATGTTGAAAACACTTTGTTATGATTGTGTGAATTGATTAGAGAGCGCTCTCGGAAAAAGGTCCCAAAGGACCGGGGGATGGCATATTCGGTCAGTTGTTACTCAGTTAGGAGTAACCCGGCCTTGTGTTGGTTGAGATCCGGTTTGGTTCTCGGGGATGTCCATCCAGAGGCATTCTCAGTGGCAATGGGAAGTTCCTTGGCCTGACCATTTGTTGGAAATCCAATTCCCAATACGAAACTTGTACGGTATTAGTTGTAGAACCTGCTATTCACTTATGGTGGTCACCACTGTTTGGATAGTAGCTATAGTAGGCATACGATAATGGTCGTATGTTGGCTAAGATTTATATTCTACTTTCGAAATGAATTTGTTATACACTATGCACTAATAATAATATCAAATGTTATTTTAAATGCGTATCAAGCATCTTTGGCTATCATAAGGAGAAATCTCCTCCGATTCTGCGTTTGCATGTGTGTGTGTGCGGGAGGCCTTATGGTAGTCTCATTTTTAAAAAGCATTGCGAATTGATTAAAAATATTCCTCTATTTTGATTTTAAAGATAAATAAACTGTTTTGAGTTCTCACACCAGTCACATGACTGACTCGGAGTTTATTGTTTTCCTTCCTAAACTCTGGGTGCCCACCAATTTCCACACGGGCAGTTAAGAGTTAGGTTTATCAGGATATTCTGGATATTCAGGAGTTGCTGGAGGCAAGCTGGATGGCATGGCGTATTACTAATTTATATAGTAATTCTTTTTCCGCTGCACTGTTTGTTGTTGTATGATGTTGTACACTCTGATGATATGATGTAATGAAATGTGCTGTAATGTAATAACTGATATAGTTCTTTATTTAAAGATTATTCATTTATTATTATATGTTGTTCCGCTGCGAATTGTGAGATTCTGTTGTTGTTCTGTTGTTTTCTTCTGTCCCGTTCTATTTTTAAAATTCTTCTATCTTCTATTTTTAAAATTCTCTGTTTTCTAAAAATTATCTATCTTCTTTCCTCTCTATTTTCTATCTTATCTACTCTTCTCTCTTCTTCTCTTTCTATCTTTTTAAATTCTTTTTAAAACCCATAACATTCCGTGTTTTTGGCCTTCGAATTCTCGGCAGTCGATAAAGTGAGTGTCGATGTCGAATTTTCGAAGAACGAAAATCCACGGGCGTTACAACTTAAGTTAATTATTATTTATGAATTATCCTTTAAGTAATTAGCTATTATTCTTAAGACTTAATTTGATTTAACACATGATAAAATTTTAATTACAAAATCAATTTAAAGTTATCAATTTAATTTCAAATATAAACTAATTTACATTCTATTTACTTTATATTAATCAAACTATCTTTACATCACTTACCTTATTAAACTCTTAAAACAAATATTAACCTAACTAACTAATAGCTTAATTAACTTAGTTATAAAAATACTAAACAAAATTATGCACGTTCAATTGGTAAAGGACCCGAGACAACACCCTCTTTACTCGAGAAAGTCTCGAGTTTTTCCCGTGCGTTACCCCGCGTCTCCTTTCCCATTCACCTCCTTCTTCTTTCCCAGTTTCTTCTTCTTCTCATTTTTTTAGTTTAATTAAAATTAAAAACTGCAGTTAACAAACATTCTCGCGCTCACACTCAGGAACCCATAGTAACCTCCCCCTTCCCACTCGAGTATCACTCGATACGAAGCCACCCACGCCCTCACCGACACGCTCACGCCACCGTGCACGTGCACGGTGGTTCACTCCGCCTCCGGCGACTCGCGACAGCATCCACAAACCACAAATCGACCACTCATACGAATACATCACACAAACCTTCACGATTCGGTCGAAGGCAAAAATTTTGCCTGTAGCTCGAACATGCGACACAAACACCCACCAAAAATTTCCTCGTGCGGCCACCATCCATCACCGGAGGTGATGGACCTCCACCAAAACTTCGACCACATCCCCCCCTAATATCACCTAAAATCGCGATCAACTCGGTTGCCTAATGATGCCGAAAACAATTTTTTTACAGAGCATTGAAAATATAAACACTAAAACCCTACTTTTGATTCAAACTCGAGATTCCTTCATTAAATAAAATTTTCAGCATTTTTCTTGAGTTAAACAAATTACAAGCTTGCTTCATATCCAATTACAACATTTAAAATTAACTCGATCTTCCAGAATTGACAAAAATCCATCAAGGCTTCTTTTAAAAACTGCTCTTTTGATCTTTGTTTAAAAATCACAATTTTTGTGTTAAAAATCCCAATTATGTGTGTTAATTCAAGATATGTTATTGAATTTAATCATTCGAATTTTTTTTTGATTTTGAATTCCTTTTCCTGTAATTTGAATAAACAGTGTTTATAACATACTGTTAAACTCTTAAAACAAGTTTGCACGCCTATGTTTAAAATAAACCACTTGTATCAGCAACAACACTAAAGTTCAAACAATTATATGAATAAGTATTTTTAAATTCCTTTGCTTTGCTTGTTCAGATACTCAAATATCTCTGAAGAATAACTTCATATAGTACAGAGCAACAGGAAGTACTCAAGACAACATGTTTAAGCAGACATCATGCATATATCTTTGTAAGTTAAATATACAATTTTAATTTAAAAATAATAAGTTTACTCACCAGAACATGCTTGAGCAGAAAGTGATGTGTTGAAGAAGACACTACAGGTGAAATTTTTCTGAAACTCTTCTTTTTCTTTTCTCTGTTTCTTTTTCTTTGTTTTTCTGTTTTTGAATTTTATTTATGTTTGCAAAGCAAAACAATGTTTTCTCAGGTTTTCCTTTAGGTTTTGTCCAAGTTTTTATATACGAACATAATATATAGGTGGATATATATATATATATATATATATATATATATATATATATATATATATATATATATATTGAAGCTACTTAACAGGTTGTAACTGGACAATTTCATTTGTTTGTATTGCCATGCTTCTTTTAATTGGTTAAGAAGTTAATATCCTGCAGAAAGAATTTATCACAGGAATTCGGCTGTTGTACTAGCTTGAACAAAATGTTGTGTTATTAAATGTTTTTGCTCTTATTTATGATAACATGCAATTAATGTTTACTGATACTTCTTATGTGTTGTACAAAGATTTTTTTATTTATTTCGGCCAAGCATATTTTGTAAGACACAGATTTTGTTTTATTATACTTGAAGTGAAACTTTGTTTTCTTATGCATATAAACTGTATAACAGCACATAAGCTTTGTGCAGAAACATGTTACAGGTTATCCTCTTTAACTTATGCATTGAACATGTTCACATGATATTCTATAATGTAAATGGCCTTTGTTAAAAAAATTATGTTGTACAAATGGATTTTAAAGGTTGTTATTTTGACTATATTACTTGTATTCCATTTGTATTTCAGATTTTACAAGCCTTTGATTCATAGCATTGTGTTTGTATTTTTATATTTCAAGTTATAACTTATATTTGTATATTTATATTCTTAGTTACATTTTATATTTTATAATTATGATTTATACTTACGTTCATAATTATGATTTATACTTGTTTTGTATGTTTATGTTTATAACCATTTATATTGTTTTATACTTCCATGTTTATGTTTATAATTATTTATATTGTTTTATATTTATGTGTTTATGTTTAATATTACTATGTTTGTTTATTTTTAAACTTATCATTTTAAAAACTACAATTGTATTCATATGTATATTATCAAATAATAAAATATAGAGTCTTTGATTTTTTTATTGAGTCAGAGAGATTCTGTTTAAAATGGTTTTGAAGCATTCTATTTTAAATTTTCAAATTAAAACTTTCTTTTATAAACACATATATGCTGGTAAATAATTAAGATCTCATCATTTTAAAAATTGAAAAGCTTGTATTTAATTTAAATTAGATTAAATATTTATTAAAATATGCTGTCAACAATTCCGGGTTGTTACATTACTCCCCCCTTAAAAGAATTTCGTCCCCAAAATTTAAAACAACAGTTAATTCAAAAGCTTTTATATTAACAATCCAAACATACATATCATTCATACAAAAACACAATCAAACAGTCAACTCTAACAAACATCACTAGTTATCCAACATATATCCGGATAAGCATTCTTAAAACTATCGAGAGTTTCCCAGGTACAATCTCTGGGATCCTCACTCCATTGCACCTTGACGAGTTTCACCATTTTGTTCTTGAGTTGCTTCTCGTCTCGATCCACAATCTGAACTGGATTTCTGACCACAGTTAAATTGGGTTCAACTTCCAAATCTTCTTGAATTACCGGTTCTACAACCAGTGATGGATCATGAACAAATTTCCTCAAATGCGATACATGAAACACATTGTGAATCTCAGACATCCGCTCTGGCAATTCAATCCTGTAGGCTACAGATCCAATTCTTTCCAATACTCGAAATGGTCCAATGTATCTCGGAGCAAGTTTTCCCGTTTTTCCAAATCTTATAGCACCTTTAATTGGGGAACTTTTAACAAAAACCAAGTCTTCGATCTCAAATTCCAATGGCCTTCGTCTTCTATCAGCATATTTCTTCTGTCGATCTTGAGCAGCTTTCATCCTTTTCTTGATAAGCTCAACCTTCGCAGAAGCTTCACGAATAAGATCGGGTCCGAGCACAAGACGATCCTTCGATTCAATCCAACAAGATGGGGATCTACACGGTCTTCCGTATAAGGCTTCATAAGGAGCCATCTTAATACTCGCTTGATAACTGTTATTATAAGAGAATTCCACTAGATGAAGATGGTCCTCCCAAGATCCTCCAAAATCTAAAACACAAGCCCACAGCATATCCTCAAGAATACGATTCAGCCTCTCTGTCTGTCCGTCTGTTTGAGGATGATAGGCTGTACTCATTCTCAAATCTGTTCCCATTGCTGATTGCAGAGCTTCCCAAAATTTGCTAGTGAAAATAGGATCACGGTCACTTACTATGCTGACTGGGACACCATGCAATCGAACTATCTCCTTCAAGAAAATTTCCGCCAGAGAAACTGCAGTACGGGTTGCCTTTACTGGTATAAAATGGGCACTCTTAGTTAAACGATCCACAATAACCCATATACCGTCATTTCCTTTCCTGGTTCTAGGCAAACCATCGATAAAGTCCATCGAGATCATTTCCCATTTCCAATTCAGAATTTCCAAAGGTTGTAATAATCCGGCAGATTTCTGTTGATCACCTTTAACTTGTTGGCAGATGGCACAACTGTTCACAAATCTAGCAACATCCTTCTTCATATTCGGCCACCAGAAAACTCTCCTCATGTCCTTGTACATCTTTGAAATTCCAGGATGAATATTCAATTTGGAGCGATGACTTTCTGACAACACTTCCTGCCTCAACTCCTTATCATTCGGAACACAGATTCTCCCGTTAATCCTTAGTGTTCCTTGGTCATCAATTTCAAAACTGGGACACTGACCCTTCCTGACTCTTTTGATGATCCTCCTCAACATCTTATCAGATTCTTGCTTGCTTGAGATCCTTTCAATAAGAGATGGAACCACTTACAGAAGAGATAGAACTGCGTTCCTACTGAGAGCATAAGCTACGACATTCGCTTTTCCCGGAGTGTACAAAATATCCAAATCATAGGATGCAAGATATTCAACCCACCGTTGCAATCTCAGATTAAGATCTTTTTGAGAGAATAGATATTTCAACGGTTTGTGATCCGTGAACAATTCGAATTTCTCTCCCAAAAGATAATGTCTCCAAATTTTCAAAGCAAAAACAATGGCTAGCAATTCAAGATCGTGCGTAGCATAGTTTTTCTCGTGTGGCTTCAACTGCCGACTAGCATACGCGATAACCCTTCCGTTCTACATCAGAACTGCTCCCAAACCCACTATACAAGCATCAGTGTAAACCTCGAATTTGCTTTTCCCATCCGGAATAGCAAGTACTGGTGCACTAGTTAGCCTTATCTTCAATTCCTGAAAAGCTTCTTCGCGCTGAGGTGTCCATTTGAATTTTGTTCCTTTTCTGGTCGTCTTGGTCAGATGTGAAGAAATCTTGGAATAATTCCTGATAAATTTCCTGTAGTAGCCAGCCAATCCTAGAAAACTGCGAACTTCCGTCGGTGTCTCTGGTTGTTTCCATTCCAGAATAGTTTCAACTTTCGCTGGGTCTACAGAAATGCCTTCACCAGAAACAATGTGCCCTAAAAATTTAACCTCCGATTTCCAGAAATGGCACTTCGAAAACTTCGCCTTCAGCACATGCTTCATCAGAGTCTCCAATACAATCCTTAAATGTTCCCCATGCTCTTCTTCGGATTTGGAGTAGACCAAGATATCATTAATGAATACCAGCACAAACTTATTCAACACATCCCTAAAGACTCGGTTCATGAGGTCAACAAAGTAGGCAGGAGCGTTGGTTAATCCGAAAGGCATAACCAACCACTCATAGAAACAATTTGGTCCCCTAAATGCAGTCAATGGAATACTGTCTTCAGCTACCCTCAACTGATGGAAACCTGAAGCTAGATCTAATTGAGAAAAGATAGAAGCACCATGCAACTGGTAAAAAGATCATCGATGCGAGGAAGATGATATTTATTATGGATAGTCACTTTGTTCAATTCTCTATAATCCACACAGAACCTCAGCGATCCATCCGATTTGGTTACAAACACTGCCGCCGAACCCCAACAAGAAAAACTGGGTCTAATCAACCCTTTCTCTAAAAGATCTTGAGTCTGCTTAATCAACTCTTCTCTTTCCCTAGGAGCCATTCTCCTACTGGGCTGAATCGCTGGCACAACTCCTGGAATCAAATCAATACGGAACTCTATTTCTCGATGTGGTGGCAGACACTTAACTTCTTCAAATACATCAGGAAAAATCATGAACCACATCGATATCTTCAACACTCTCTTCAGAAGTCTCAATTCCATGCAAAAGACTGCTCAAGTGAATTCCAGAATTATCACACGACACTCTGGCAATTCTACCCAGATCAGTTTCCAACGAAACTGTTCTTTCATCACAATTCAAAACGGCTTTATACTTATCCAGCCAATCCATACCCAAAATAAGATCAAATCCCTTAAAATTCAACACATACGGGTCACAAGAAAAACTATGGGATAGATAAGAGATCTTCAAGTCCTTACAGATAGTGTCTAATTTAGTCACCCCTCCTATAGGATTAGATACCAAGATAGGACTGTCTACAGAACTAGGGGTAAGAGAGAACCTTTCAATAGAGTCCAAAGAAATAAAACTCAAGGAAGAACCCGAATCAAACAAAGCTTTAATATATTTCCCATCTAAAAGTAAAGTACCTTCTAAAACTCCTTTGCCCATCGAAGAAGAAGATGGTCCGGCTTCCAAAGCAAAAACTTTATTCTGAGGCGCTCTCTGCAGAAGTGGACAATTCTTGATCATGTGTCCTGGCTGATGACAATTAAAGCACAATGATTTCTGAACCATAGCCGATCCTGGGCCACTCTGATGCGGTTGCTATTGTTGCTGGAATCCTTTTCTAGGACACTTATTTGCCAAATGCCCCTCCTGTTGACAAATGTAGCACTTTCGAGGTCCGTTGTTATTTCCAGGCTTCTTCTTATTCGGCTTTCTCCATTTAGGATCGAACTTTCGCTTATTCGAATTAGTGAAATTCCCACCTGAAGCTGCAACTGGAGCCACCGGTTTCTTACTCATCAAACTTTCATATCTCAATTCCATATCAATCAAATCAACAAAAGATCCCTTCAGAAGCACTGTCAATTTTCCATGGAATTCAGGCCTCAACCCTTGTACAAATTTCTCATTCTTTTTCAGAGGAGTATCGATGAGTCCTGGTCCATAACAAGAGAGTTCGTTGAATCTGGTTTCATACTCCGAAATAGACATACTACCCTACTTCAAATACAGAAAATCCTGATACAATTGTGTTCTCCCTGCCGTTGGCATAAACTTCTCTTCAAACGACTCCTTAAATCTGTCCCATGAAATGTCATCCTCGGAAATATTTGCAATGGTTGAATCCCACCATGCTGCTGCACCACCTTGCAGTTGCCACGATGCCATATGCCTCTTACGCTCATCAGACAATTTCATGCTCTTGAAAATGCGCTCGCAAGAGCGTAGCCAGTCTTGAACTTCAATTATTAATTCTGAACCTTTGAATGGTTGGCCTCCGAGATTTTTGAAATCTTTGCATAAAGCTGCAAAACTAACTTGAGGCGGTATTGGATTGACAGCCTCACTAGCATTTTGACTCCGTCCATTATCTGTTGAAGTACTGGCCCTAACTCTGCCTCTTCTTCCTCAACTCATGTCGGTCACCTGAACAGGTAACTCAAATAATTTAGATATATATAATTATATGAAAATACAAATACGCACTCTCAAGATACATATAACACAAGAGCCTAGGTACTCTCTCGACCTAGCGCTCTGATACCAACTGTGACGACCCGCCTTTCTCAATCCAGAAAGACGTTTCATCATTAAGAAAGAAAGGGATAGAAATAGAAACGAATAGAAAGAAAGAATAACAACATCAGAATCTCACAGCGGAATGGAATAAAATATAATACATCACATAACTATTACATAGTTATACATACATCAGAGTTATACAATATCATATAACAGGACTGTCATATACATATATGTCCATACATACATCCAAAATACAACACACACTAACTACACAGCGGAACTACATATATAGATACATACGTCTGGTCTTCTTCCCAAAAGCTTCTCCAGAAAATCAACACTCCCAAATACCTATCACTTGGCTACTCATAAAAATTTGAGTACCTAAGAGTTTATGAAAAAAAAATATAAACTCCGGGTCAGACATGGGTCTGGTATGAGTAAACAGGTTAAAATTTGCTTAACTTTGAAAATCATTTGAAAATAAAGGTATCACGTAAGACTCCCCACAAATAAATACGGGTAAGTTTTTACCTTACGCTAACCAAAACATTTTATAGGAAATTAAGTGATATTATAATAGTGTCTAGGGTTTTCAAGTAAGTAGAAAATAGCCGAAATTGTTACATGATTAAATTCCAGCTACTAGCCACGAAAGTGGGTAATACAAATCAAAACCGTAGGGTCTCGTAGGGAAAATGGGTTTCCAACAATGGCATGGCTACTGGGGTACCGCCCGTCACAGTACGGGGCCTAGATCACCGTACGGAGGATCGCTCCCGACCCCCTACAACACAAGGCCGGAACCATTCTTTACTGAACAGCCGCGAACAAGATAACCCCGCAGTTGTGGCCAACAACTGCTCACACAGCCGAAATAAAAAGGGACATCTAGACAGGGGAATATCTTGTCCTGCTTGGGCATGACCCACCTAACCTTGCTGCATCTCCCCTGTTTTAGCCATTCCCGGTTGATGAGGCTTGAGGCTGCGATTACCTTTATTGAACATTATTCTTAGAATGCCCATCGTCCGCCTGACGATGTGTTGAAAGCATTCAATCCATACAAGTTCGTTCCGGGTTCGAACGAAACCGAAGGCATTATCTCGTTACACTCATTTTGGAATCACCCTCAGAGTTAATGACGATAACCCTTGCATTCTGAAACACCATCTCGATCACCATTTGATAAGTCACGACCTATCGTTTAATTTGGATCGATGTGGTTTTCGGAGAATCAAAATTGATTCTTTCGATCCCGGTCTCGTCGGAATCCAAACGCCATTTTAAGGGCCAAGTTGTCTATTTAACTTAACAGTTCAATTTAATATTAAGAATTCACATAACAGATATCACAGATAAATCATACACAGTTATCATAGATATATCCAGAATATATTACAACATATCACAGAATATCATCAGAATAAATCAGACAAGAATCATCAATTCATATCAAACTGGTTGATTAACTTAACTTAATTACTTGCTTAAGAATACACTACTTATTCTGCTTAATTAATTACTGATTAATTAACTTATTAATGATCAATTAATTACTTAGTTAATCATTAATCATTAATTTATTAATCATCTAATCTTTAATTAATTGTTTAATTAATTAACTTTTATTCATCAATTTTTACTTAATTACTTAGTTAATTAGTTGATTCTTAATTATTAATTATTAATTCATAACTTACTTATTAAAGATTAATTAATTATTCAATTATCACATATTATTTAAACTAATCATCTATTATAAATTTTGTTAACTATATAATCTTCAATTGATCACTTAAGTTAATTATTATTTATGAATTAACCTTTAAGTAATTAGCTAACATTCTTAAGACTTAATTTGATTTAACACATGATAAATTTTTAAATACGAAATCAATTTAAAGTTATCAATTTAATTTCAAATATAAACTAATTTACATTCTATCTACTTTATATTAATCAAACTATCTATACATCACTTACCTTATTAAACTCTTAAAAAAAATATTAACCTAACTAACTAATAGCTTAATTAACTTAGTTATAAAAATACTAAACAAAATTATGCACGTTCAATTGGTAAAGGACCCGAGACAGCACCCTCTTTACTCGAGAAAGTCTCGAGTTTTTCCCGTGCGTTACCCCGCGTCTCCTTTCCCATTCACCTCCTTCTTCTTTCCCAGTTTCTTCTTCTTCTCATTTTTTTAGTTTAAGTAAAATTAAAAACTGCATTTACCAAACATTCTCGCGCTCACACCCAGGAACCCGTAGTAACCTCCCCATTCCCACTCGAGTATCACTCGATACGAAGCCACCCACGACCTCATTGACACACTCACGCCACCGTGCACGTGCACGGTGGTTCGCTTCGCCTCCGGCGACTCGCGATAGCATCCACAAACCACAAATCGACCACTCATACGAATACATCACACAAACCATCATGATTCGGTCGAAGGCAAAAAATTTGCCTGTAGCTCGAACATGCGACACAAACACCCACCGAAAATTTCCTCGTGCGGCCACCATCCATCACCGGAGGTGATGAAACTCCACCAAAACTTTGACCACATCCCCCCCTAACACCACCTGAAATCGCGATCAACTCGGTTGCCTAATGATGCCGAAAACAATTTTTTTACAGAGCATTGAAAATATAAACACTAAAACCCTACTTTTGATTCAAACTCAAGATTCCTTCATTGAATAAATTTTTCAGCATTTTTCTTGTGTTAAACAAATTACAAGCTTGCTTCATATCCAATTACAACAATCAAAATTAACTCGATCTTCCAGAATTGACAAAAATCCATCAAGGCTTCTTTTAAAAACTGCTCTTTTGATCTTTGTTTAAAAATCACAATTTTTGTGTTAAAAATCCTAATTATGTGAGTTACTTCACGATATGTTATTGAATTCCTAAATTTAAACATTAGAATTTTTTTTTGATCTTGAATTCCTTTTCCTGTAATTTGAATAAACAGTGTTTATAACATACTGTTAAACTCTTAAAACAAGTTTGCAGGCCTATGTTTAAAATAAACCACTTGTATCAGCAACAACACTAAAGTTCAAACAATTATATGAATAAGTATTTTTAAATTCCTTTGCTTTGCTTGTTCAGATACTCAAATATCTCTGAAGAACAACTTCATATAGTACAGAGCAACAGGAAGTACTCAAGACAACATGTTTAAGCAGACATCATGCACATATCTTTGTAAGTTAAATATACAATTTTAATTTAAAAATAACAAGTTTACTCACCAGAACAAGCTTGAGCAGAAAGTGATGTGTTGAAGAAGACACTACAGTTGAAATTTTTCTGAAACTCTTCTTTTTCTTTTCTCTGTTTCTTTTTCTTTGTTTTTCTGTTTTTGAATTTTATTTATGTTTGCAAAGAAAAACAATGTTTTCTCAGGTTTTCCTTTAGGTTTTGTTCAAGTTTTTATATACGAACATAATATATAGGCGGATATATATATATATATATATATATATATATATATATATATATTGAAGCTACTTAACAGGTTGTAACTGGACAATTTCATTTGTTTGTATTGCCTTGCTTCTTTTAATTGGTTAAGAAGTTAATATCCTGCAGAAAGAATTATCACAGGAATTCGGCTGTAGTACTAGCTTGAACAAATGTTGTGTTATTAAATGTTTATGCTCTTATTTATGATAACATGTAATTAATGTTTACCGATACTTCTTATGTGTTGTACAAAGATATTTCTTTTTAATTTCGGCCAAGCATATTTTGTAAGACATAGATTTTGTTTTATTATATTTGAAGTGAAACTTTGTTTTCTTATGCATATAAACTGTATAACAGCGCATAAGCTTTGTGCAGAAACATGTTACAAGTTATCCTCTTTAACTTATGCATTGAACATGTTCACATGATATTCTATAATAGAAATGGCCTTTGTTAAAAAAATTATGTTGTACAAATGGATTTTAAAGGTTGTTATTTTGACTATATTACTTGTATTCCATTTGTATTTCAGATTTTACAAGCCTTTGATTCATAGCATTGTGTTTGTATTTTTATATTTCAAGTTATAACTTATATTCGTATATTTATATTCTTAGTTACATTTTACATTTTATAATTATGGTTTATACTTAGGTTCATAATTATGATTTATACTTGTTTTGTATGTTTATGTTTATAACCATTTATATTGTTTTATACTTCCATGTTTATGTTTATAATTATTTATATTATTTTATACTTATGTGTTTATGTTTAATATTTCTATGTTTGTTTATTTTTAAACTTATCATTTTAAAAACTACAATTGTATTCATATGTATATTATCAAATAATAAAATATTGAGTCTTTGATTTTTTTATTGAGTCAGAGAGATTCTGTTTAAAATGGTTTTGAAGCATTCTATTTTAAATTTTCAAATTAAAACTTTCTTTTATAAACACATATATGCTGGTAAATAGTTAAGATCTCATCAGTTTAAAAATTGAAAAGCTTGTATTTAATTTAAATTAGATTAAATATTTATTAAAATATGCTGTCAACAATTCCGGGTTGTTACAAAACCGAATGGTTATAAAGTTTCCAACAGAAAATATAAAACATCATGATTAGATCCATAGATCTTAAAAGAAAGGCACAGTTACATATATATCTTCCAATAACGATATGTATCCCTGAATATCAAGAATTCACGGTACATGCATTACTAGACTCTGGTGTAGAAGCCAATTTACTACAAGAAATATTTATTCCACAACAACTTTGGGTACCTTTAGATAAAAAAGGAATGCTAAATGATTTTATGGGAAGACAAGTCCCTGTTACTCTTGAAGCAAAAAACTTACAGGTACAAATACCTGATACACATGAAAATAATAAAATATACAACTTTGACTTTGCATTATTACCAAAGGAATTTGATAGTGATTGCATCCTTGGAATGGACAATTTAAGACATCTCCCTCCATTCAACAAATATTATTTTGAATTAGATGGTGTTCTTGTGCCTCGAGTAACGCTACCAGTTATAATTGCACCACATTATACTCCAGCAGCCCAGCGTGGTGAAAAACCTATTACATTAATTGAACATGTAAAAACACCGAAAATAATACAACCAAAAATTTGTACATACAATTTACCAACCACCAACGAATTTGAAATATTAATACATAATATGTTAGAACCCCTTTATTCAGAAAATCCATTAAAATGGTTCGACAATGCACCAAGGTATTGTAAAATTGAATTAATAGAACAATACAAAGATGCCAAGGTCCGAGTTAATAGTATCAGCATCACCAACTGATAAAGAAGAATTTGCGAAACAAATAAAAGACCTATTAAATTTAAAATTAATACAAAAAAGTTTCAGTACTCACTCATCCCCAGCTATCTTAGTAAGAAATCGTGCTGATATTAAAAGAGGAAAAGCTAGAATGGTAATAAACTATAGAAAACTTAATAGCTATACAAAATTTGATGGATATTTTATTCTTTCCGCTGAACATCTAACAAAAAAAATCCAAGGAGCAAAATATTATAGTAAATTTGATGCAAAATCGGGTTTTTGGCAATTAAAACTTGCTGATAAACAGTCCATAGAGTTAACAGTCTTTAGTTTCCCACAAAGACATTTTGAATGGTTAGTTATGCCATTTGGATTAAAAAATGCACCATAAATATTTTAAAAATGGATGAATTCTATGTTCGGACATTTACCTTTTGTACATATCTATATAGACGGCATCCTTGTTTTCTCTAATTCTACAGAAGAACATAAACAATATCTTCTAGCAGTTGTTCAAATATTACTTCAAAACGGTGTTATTCTAAGTCCTAAAAAAATTGAATTATTTAAAAAAGAAATAGATTTTCTTGGAAAAAGAATTAAAAATGGACAAATAGAATTACAAAAAACACATTTATACTAAAATTAAAGATTTTCCCAATACATTTAAAATATTAAAAGAACTTCAAAGTTTCTTAGGACTATTAAACTACGGCAGAAAATTTATTCCTAATTTATCTGCTAAGACTCAAAATTTACAGAAAAAGCTTACTGATGAACAAGCAAAATATAAACAGCATAATGGAGAACAACCAAGAAGATGGAACACAGATAAAATTCCTATTACCTTACAAAAGCAAAAAGAAGAAGAAATACAAAAAATCAAAGACCTAATAAAGGATCAAAAAATCCTCTATTTTCCTTCAGATGAAGAATTACTTACACTACAAACTGACGCTTCTGACAATTTTTGGGCAGAAGTATTAATTGCTAAACAAAAAGAAGTTGTAGCATACTCCTCTAGAAAGTTTAGCAAACCGCAGATTAAATACGCTACCTATGATAAAGAATTACTAGCTATTAAATTAGCAATCAAAAGTTTACAAATTTATCTTCTGCATAGACAGTTTGTAACTGAAACAGATAACAAATCTGTTGCTCAATTCTTAAAAAAGAAAACTGTAAACAATCCAGAAGAAAACCTTCGGAGAATTAGATTAGCTATGTATTTAGAAATTTATAACTATGATGTCAAATACATTCCAGGCTACACTAACTTTGCTGTCGATCTTCTTACCGGGTTATGAAAAAATGGTTGAAGACGACATAAAAAGAATCAAAGAATTATTAGAAACTATGAAAAAACGAGAATATTTCCAACAAGTGAAATCATCAAAAAATCTAAGCAAACCTCCAAAGAAGGTTCGTCTTCGCAAGAATCTGAAGAAACCAACGCTCACACAGGAGTAAATGAAGAGAAGGTCCAACAGACCATAACCACTCAAACTAAGGCAAGGCAACACCTTCCAATACAACTCAGAAATTTGTTCCAATGAACAAAGGAAAAGCAATTGCTCCCACAGGAGTGCAAAGACCATACATCTCAGCTGTGGTCAAAGATTGGTACAACTTAGAGATGAAAGCATTGAATCCTAATTTACATGACAATTTCAACGGATGCTTTAAAGCCATCCAATCTACAGACCATAGAGCTGCAAATTTCTGGTTAACTCAACTAGAAAAGGCTTATTTGGGATTAAAGCATACAATATCCCAAAAAGAGAAAAAATTGCAAGAAACTCAGAAAATAGTGTCTAAATTATCACAGCATTCTTTTACATCTAGATATGAAGCTCTAGATTTAAAAGAAGCAGAGTTGTTTATTGATAACACAACTGAACATAGCCATTTGAAAACAATATTTTTTCAAATGCAAACATCCGGCCTCAAAAATCTAAGAATTCAAGATTTTCTAGAATTACTTAGACTTTATGAGATAGATAACACAAAAAACAAAGAGATGGAAACTGAAATGACAGTCCAGGATACGATCTCCTTATATCAGCAACATCTCATCGATGAAAGTAATCTTCTTCTGTTCTTCTAAAAGTTGGAAGACACAGAGTTAATTAAACTCTTAGAAAATGAAGAGTTAATTCTCAATAACAACAGAAGACCGCGCCTTATAGCCTGTTTTTCTGAAATACAAAAGTATCAAAAACATATCAAAAAGGTCTTAGTGCATAAAATTTATGTCATAACAAGCCATCCTGAAGAATATTCAGGTTATATTCCAGAAATATGTACATCAAAACTTGCTGAGCATTCAAGCACGTTTTTTACTATGTTTATGTTCAGAATTTGGAGCGCTTGGGAGGAAAGACACTACATACGTCCTTATCCCTCTATCCGGTTATGGGAATTGCATAGAGTAACCGAAAATCCTCAACATGAATTCGTTAAATTCGATCGCAAAGAATTTAATGACGAAAATGAAAGAATCCTAGCAGCGCAAGAGTTCTTCTCCGAGGCCATTAACAAAGGCGAAATTGGATCACACTCTGCCACTGAAGGCAAAACAGTTTTGCTATTGGACTACCTATCAGCTTTCGAACCATCAATAGACAGAATAATGAAGGTTCGGCATTTTTTGGACAGTCTCATAATTGGCCCAGTTGGCACAATGGCTCAGGAAGAATACTTTGAAGAACAAGTAGAAAAGGAAAGGTTTAGACAAGATTCTATAATGAGAGATACTATTGGTACCGATACTTTCGACGACGAATCTCTAACTAATCTAGAAATTCAAAATTAAATCAGAAGCATGGTGGACCAACTTCCAGAATAAAAGGACAAAGTATCTGGCCTCTACACTAGGGTGACATATCAACCCTTAGCCTTTCCAGCTCATCCTCTGCAAAGATTAAATAAAGGACACATCCTCCACCTAAAGGGGACACATATTAGCCTTATAATGGACAGATATCCAACCTAAGTAATAATAAATAAAGAAGAGAGGACGCTTAAATGGAGGACACTGCTTTGAAGAAGGACCATCAGAAAAAATTTCTTCATTTTCCTTTCTTCTCTTCATTGTATTTGAGCTCTGTAATATTATCTACTGTAGTAATAAAATTTTTGTTTCTACAAGAAGTTTCTATTGCTTTATATTTTCGTTTTCCGCATTCAAGTTTTCTGCTTTCAAGTTTGGGTTTTCAATTTGGGTTATCTGTTTCTATTACAAACTGTTTCCGCAGAAGGTAAATTCGTAAACTTTTGATTGCTAATTTAATAGCTAGTAATTCTTTGTCATAGGTAGCGTATATAATCTGCGATTTGCTAAACTTTCCAGAGGAGTATGCTACAACTTCTTTTTGTTTAGCAATTAATACTCCTGCCCAAAATTGTCAGAAGCGTCAGTTTGTAGTGTAAGTAATTCTTCATCTGAAGGAAAACAGAGGATTTTTGATCCTTTACTAGGTCTTTGATTTTTTGTATTTCTTCTTCTTCTTACTTTTGTAAGGTAATAGGAATTTTATCTGTGTTCCATCTTCTTGGTTGTTCTCCATTATGCTGTTTATATTTTGCTTGTTCATCGGTAAGCTTTTTCTGTAAATTTTGGGTCTTCGCAGATAAATTAGGAATAAATTTTCTGCCGTAGTTTAATAATCCGAAGAAACTTTGGAGTTCTTTTAATGTTTTAAATGTATTGGGAAAATCTTTAATTTTAGTATAAATGTGCTGTTGTAATTCTATTTGTCCATTTTTAATTCTTTTTCCTCGAAAATCTATTTCTTTTTTAAATAATTCAATTTTTTTAGGACTTGGAATAACACCATTTTAAAGTAATATTTGAACAACTTCTAGAAGATGTTGTTTATGTTCTTCTGCAGAATTAGAGAAAACAAGGATGTCGTCTATATAGACAGATACAAAAGGTAACTGTCCGAACATAGAATTCATCCATTTTTGAAATATTTGTGGTGCGTTTTTTAATCCAAAAGGCATAACTAACCATTCAAAATGTCCTTGTGGGCAACTAAAGGCAGTTAGTTTTATGGACTGTTTATCAGCAAGTTTTAATTGCCAAAAACCCGATTTTGCATCAAATTTACTATAATAATTTGCTCCTTGGATTTTTTTTGTTAGATGTTCAGCAGAAGGAATAAAATATCCATCAAATTTTGTATAGCTATTAAGTTTTCTATAGTTTATTACCATTCTAGCTTTTCCTCTTTTAATTTCAGCATGATTTATTACTAAGAAAGCGGGGGATGGGTGAGTACTGAAACATTTCTGTATTAATTTTAAATTTAATAGGTCTTTTATTTGTTTCGCAAATTCTTCTTTATCAGTTGGTGATACCATGATACTATTAACTCGGACTTTGGCATCTTTGTATTGTTCCATTAATTCAATTTTACAATATCTTGGTGCTTTGTCAAACCATTTTAGTGGATTTTCTAAATAAAGGGGTTCTAACATATTATGTATTAGTATTTCAAATTCGTTGGTGGTTGGTATATTTATGTACAAATTTTTGGTTGTATTATTTTCGGTGTTTTTACATGTTCAATTAATGTAATAGGTTTTTCACCACGCTGGGCTGCTGGAGTATAATGTGGTGCAATTGTAGCGGGTAGAGTTACTCGAGGCACAAGAACGCCATCTGATTCAAAATAATATTTGTTGAATGGAGAGATATGTCTTAAATTATCCATTCCAAGGATGCAATCACTATCAAATTCCTTTGGTAGTAATGCAAAGTCAAAGTTGTATATTTTATTATTTCAATGTATATCAGGTATTGTACCTGTAAGTTTTTTGCTTTATGAGTAACAGGGACTTGTCTTCCCATAAAATCATTTAGCATTCCTTTTTTGTCTAAAGGTACCCAGAGTTGCTGGAGAATAAATATTTCTTGTAGTAAACTGGCTTCTGCACCAGAGTCTAGTAACGTATGTACCATGAATTCTTGATATTTAGGGATACGTATCATTATTGGAAGATATATATGAAACCGTGCCTTTCTTTTAAGATCTATGGATCTAATCATGATGTTTTATATTTTCCGTAGGAATCTTTATAACCATTCCGTTTGATTCCTGTTCTTTTTTTTCTTCAAGTATTCTCATTGTTCTTCCTTCATATTGGATTTTCTTGTTTAAAGCTCATGCGATGACTGATACTTTTTAATATATCAGGAGTTAATTCAACATCAGACATTTTATTGTATGATTGAGTTCTCTTTAATGTTTTGGGTGAATTGTATTTTCTTCATTATTCTTGGTTATAGTGGAAATGGTATTTCCAGATGCTATAAAATATTCTGTAGGTAATTGTATTCTTGGTTTAAATGATTTCACAAAAACTTGAATTTCATTATCGAATTTTAAATGTCTTATGTCAATTAATCTGTGTTGGATTCTTTTTCCTAATCCGACTTCGAATAGTTTAACAAATTGTTTTAGTGTAATTGATTTGAATGTAGCAGTATCATTCAAGGCCATAAAATATTCCCATTGTATGCCAAGAACTTTAGATCCTGATAGAAGTTTTATATTTTGTAAATTTACCGATAATGTACAAGCCTTTTCTATATTTTGATCATCTAGACTTATACAAAAATCAGGATGTATATTTACTCCAAATAATCTATTTGCTAAATTTGACTTAGCTCCTCCAATAATACTATTTAAAGGATTATTGATAATCCTTTCATCCATACAGACTATCATTGTTGGAGTATCAATTCCGGATCTAAACAATCCTGTTATTTTTAGTTGTATTAGACTTATATGAAGGTATTTCATTTTTGGATATTTGGCTTTCATTTTTTCTATTTTATTTTTATTTAAAAGGCTTATGGAAGTAAAATCTTCTTCTCTCTTTAACTCTACATTTCCTTGTATACGTTCAAATATATATGTATGTTGATTTAAAAATCTAAATTTAAAAGTTAAAGGTTTATAAATATCCTTTTTGTCTGAATGAGGGATTGCCTCTTTTAATTTTTCTAAATCTTCGTCAGTGACCTCAAATTGTTCTCCTGTGCTATCTTGCATTTGTGGGTTAGATGTTTCTTCAAATGTAAAAGTGTTCATGTATATCTAATATTTTTGAAATGATTTTGACTCTTTATTTCTTGATTATCGGGATGTAGAACCACTTAATGGGGTAAATGTATCATGATCGTATATTTCTTCTTTTATAATTGGAAGATCTTCATATTTATGTATAACAAGTAATCCTATTGGGTCTCCTTGTTCTATAATATAGTCTTTATCTTCCATACTAGTACTTTTAAATAGTATAGATGCGTTATGCTTAGAAAGAGGTTCTATTAATCCATGAGTTATAAAAATATTTTCTTTAGTATGTTTAGTATATTATAAATTTGCCCATAATATCCGAGTGGGATTTTATTAGTAGATCTAAGAATACTTCGGTTGTAAAGTACCTTCTTAACCTAGAGCATTTCGCTGCATATAATGTATAACTTGGAGAATTTACTTTTTCCTTTTTGGGGAGATAGCATATATGGTCAATGGAATAATTTTTATTTAATTATGTGTCTGATTGATTGTAATCATGTTTATTTTAAAATTATCAAAGGAATCATTAATTTCATCTTCATTTTCAGTAGTGTCAGAATAAACTGATTCAATTTCATATACATACGAATTAGCATCATTAGATATATCCTCTATAGTGCCAACATGAATACCGTATTCTTTGATATTTGATATAACAATATTTTCTATATTCGTAGGACATTCATTAGCATAATGTCATTATTTATTACATTTGAAACATTTGCAGCCTTTACGGAAATTTTTCTTTTTAATAAACTTTTTCTTAGAAAACTTGTTTTCTTTTCTAAATTTTTCTTATATTCTGGTTTCCATTTTTTCCTATTGATTCAATATTTTGTTTTTTTTTCTTTTGAAATTTCTTGTACTTTTTCTTTCAAATTCAGGAGAAGATCCAAACTGTGTGTTAATATCTTCAGTGTACTTGGTGCAACAAGAAAATCCCAGTTTTGAGTTTATAATTTTACCTTTCATTTGTTTGTGTGCACTAGCTTGCTCACAAACCTTTCCATAGTATCAATACATGCGTTTTTTAATAATCCCGTGTTATGATTTTCATCAGTATTACTTTGTCTTAAAATGTCATATCTTTCTTAAATAATGTTATTCCATGGATAAGGTATTTTTGTAAAAAGCCTTTTACCCAGAAAACTTTCTGGTCATTATTTTTTAAATGAAAATGTAGGCCTATGTATTTTGTAGGGAATTCCTTCAACATACATATGTCAAATAATTATTTTTTTAATAATTGTTTTTCATAATCAGTATCTTCTAGAAAAGTTTCTCCTGTAAAGTCTGTTAATAATAATTTTAATAACTCTCCAAGAGCTTCTTGTTTAGATTGAATATTTCTAATTCTTTGTAATTGATTTGGATTTATCCTTTCAAGGTTTAGTAACCAAGCTAAAGCATCTCCTGTCCAATAACTGGTAGCGTAATGTGTGTATTCCATTACATTCATATTAGGAGGTAATAAATAGATTGTTCCACTTATATGTTGAAGCCATGTTATAATATATTTTCTTATTTTTCTATGCAGAAGTCTATCTATATTAAAAGTTAGTGCGTATGCTGAAGAGGGTTGTTCGTTATAAAAATCTTTAAGTTGCTTTCTAGAAGAGTGAAATTTAATCCAATCTGATCTAGTACCATGTCTAAGCATTTCATGGTAAGGATCGGTATGAGGACTATTATATGTGTTTTCTTCCCGTTCTTGATCTTACATAATTATATCAGAGTTAAGATCGTTTCATAACAGAAGCACTATCCAGAGGAGGTTGTGGAGGTAAAATTAGAGCACCTCTACTAGATCCGGCTTCATCAGTGTTTATGTTGTAAATAAGTTTATCGGATGTATCTGTATTATAATCAGATTCTGTGGAACTTTCAGATTCTTGTTCAGAATCTTTAAATGAAGAATGTTCTTCATTTGCTTTATATTCAAAAAAAAAATTCGCCATCGAATGCTCTTCATAATAAGAGTAAAGTTCAGTACTATCAATTTCTCCTGCAAGTTCTTTTTCTTGAAGAATAAGATAATTTTTATAGTATGTGGGATCAATATCTTTAACATTTATTTTGTTATTTTCTTCAGAAGTATATTTGACCATTCGAATGCTGTTAAGCGAATGGATTGTTGGTGTATTTCGACCAAATCCTAAGGTTGCTGTTTGTTTTCGTAGTTTATTACTTATATCTTTAACTTCTAATTTAATTTCTTGAAGTAGATCAATCATAAAATTATGAATCCCATTTACTAGGTTTTTTATGAGTGGGGATATGAACAACATGCTCATATTGTTCAGTATTTAGATCAAATTGACACTTATGTGTGTCGAGAATAACAATCTTATTATTTTCCATAAAAGAGGGTCTTTTGTACATAATTCAATTATGAGTTTACACAAAACATCTGCAATTAGATAAAAGCTTTAATTCGAATAGTAAATCTTGATTCTCAAACCTATAGTTATTAGATTAGTTTTGACCTTAGATTAAGCGGCTAGACACGATACCCCTTAATGCTTTCCTAGCATACCATGGATTTATAGTAGGGTTAGGCCTCGAATTAACAACCACAAGCCTATACCGTCGCTTCACTTAAGTAGAGCCCAACAATGGTTCGTTTCCTACTCCAGTGCGTAATAATCAGTAACAATATGTCGTCGAATTGACTTAAAATTCGAAAAAAGTTTTAGCTGCCATAGAAGTTTTGCAGACTCATAACGAATCATGCTCAAAAGAATAGCTTAAGCTTTCATTTTAATTTTTTTTTTTAAAATTGTACTCTTTTATTTTTACTTCACTAGAACATATACAGAATGATAGAGTTCAGAAAATATAAAACAGAATGATCTAAAACAGAATAACTTACCTAGTGTTAGCCAGGCTCTGATACCAAATTGAAAACCCAAACTTGAAAGCAGAAAACTTGAATGCAGAAAATGAAAATGTACATCAACAGAAACTTCATGCAGAAACAGATATATTATTACTACATTAGATAATATTACAGAGCTCGGATACAATGAAGAGAAGAAACGAAAATGAAGAATTTTTTTTTGATGATCCTTCTTCAGCGTAGTGTCCTCCTTTTATAGCGTCTCCTCTTCTTTATTTATTATTACTTAGGCTGGATATCTGTTCATTATAGGGCTAATATGTGTCCCCTTTAGGCCGAGGACGTGTCCTTTATTTAATCTTTGCAGAGGATGAGCTGGAAAGGCTAAGGGGTGATATGTCACCATATTGCAGAGGCTAGGTACTTTGTCCTTTTATTCTGGAAGTTGGTCCACCATGCTTCTGGTTTAATTTTGAATTTCTAGATTAGCTAGAGATTCGTCGTCGAAAGGATCGGTACCCATAGTATCTCTCATTATAGAATCTTGTCTAAGTCTTTCCTTTTCTACTTGTTCTTCAAAGTATTCTTCCTGAGCCATTGTGCCAACTGGGCCAATTTTGAGACTGTCTAAAAAACGCTGAACCTTCATTATTCTGTCTGTTGATGGTTCGAAAGCTGATAGGTAGTCCAATAGCAAAACTGTTTTTCCTTCAGTAGCAGAGTGTGATCCAATTTCGCCTTTGTTAATGGCCTCGGAGAAGAACTCTTGCGCTGCTAGGATTCTTTCATTTTCTTCATTAAATTCTTTGCGATTGAATTTAACGAATTCATGTTGAGGATTTTCGGTTACTCTATGTAATTCCCATAACCAAATAGAGGGATAAAGACGTATGTACTGTCTTTCCTCCCAAGCGCTCCAAATTCTGAACATGAACATAGTAAAAAACGTGCTTGAATGCTCAACAAGTTTTGCTGTACATATTTCTGGAATATAACCTGAATATTCTTTAGGATGGCTTGTGTTGACCTAAATTTTGTGCACTAAGCCCCTTTTTGATATGTTTTTGATACTTTTGTATTTCAGAAAAACAGGCTATAAGGCGCGGTCTTCTGTTGTTATTGAGAATTAACTCTTCATTTTCTAAGAGTTTAATTAACTCTGTGTCTTCCAACTTTTAGAAGAACAGAAGAAGATTACTTTCATCGATGAGATGTTGCTGATATAAGGAGATCGTATCCTGGACTGTCATTTCAGCTTCCTTCTCTTTGGTTTTTGTGTTATCTATCTCATAAAGTCTAAGTAATTCTAGAAAATCTTGAATTCTTAGATTTTGGAGGCCGGATGTTTGCATTTGAAAAAATATTGTTTTCAAATGGCTATGTTCAGCTGTGTTATCAATAAACAACTCTGCTTCTTTTAAATCTAGAGCTTCATATCTAGATGTAAAAGAATGCTGTGATAATTTAGACACTATTTTCTGAGTTTCTTGCAATTTTTTCTCTTTCTGGGATATTGTATGCTTTAATCCCAAATAAGCCTTTTCTAGTTGAGTTAACCAGAAATTTGCAGCTCTATGGTCTGCAGATTGGATGGCTTTAAAGCATCCGTTGAAATTGTCGTATAAACTAGGATTCGATGCTTGCATCTCTAAGCTATATCAATCTTTGACCACAGCTGAGATGTATGGTCTTAGCACTCCTGCGGGAGCAATTGCTTTTCCTTTGTTCATTGGAACAAATTTCTTAGTTGTATTGGAAGGTTTTGCCTTGCCTTTGTTTGTTTGAGTGGTTTTGGTCTGTTGGACCTTCTCTTCAATTACTCCTGTGGGAGCGTTGGTTTCTTCAGATTCTTGCAAAGATGAATCCTCTTTGGAGGTTTGCTTAGCTTTTTTGGATGATTTCACTTGTTGAAAATCTTCCTATCTTTTCATAGTTTCTAATAATTCTTTGATTCTTTTAATGTCGTCTTCATCCATTTTTTCATAACCTGGTAAGAAGATCAGCAATAAAGTTAGTGTAGCCTGGAATGTATTTGACATTATAGTTATAAATTTCTAAATACATAGCTAATCTAATTCTCCGAAGGTTTTCTTCTGGATTGTTTACAGTTTTCTTTTTTAAGAATTGAGCAACAGATTAGTTATCTGTTTCTATTACAAACTGTCTATGCAGAAGATAAATTTGTAAACTTTTGATTGCTAATTTAATAGCTAGTATTTCTTTTTCATAGGTAGCGTATTTAATCTACGGTTTGCTTATGAAAATAAAGAAAGCAAAGTACTTCTCTGTTATCCTTGGTTGTACTCCAGATTTGAGCCATAAGGAGCAAATGTTCATTGTCATTAGATCTGTGAATGTTGATTATGTAAATGATATTAAAGTAGAAGAATATTTTATTAGTTTCATAACGGTTGATGATACATCTGGGTTTGGTCTTTTTGTGGAACTTAAAAATATTTTTATTGATCTTAAACTTTATATTAATGATGTGAGAAGTAAAGGATACGATAATGGTTCAAACATGAAAGGTATAATTTTAAATTAAAATTTATCTTATTCTTGATAAAGACTATTGATTATATTATTATATATTCGAAATCTCATGTAGGTAAACATCAAGGTGTACAAAAAAGACTACTTGATATAAATCCCAGAGATTTTTACATCTCATGCGGGTGCTATAGTCTCAACCTTGCTCTATGTGATATGGCAAAATCGTGTATGAAAGCTAGAATTTTTTTTGCATATGTGTAAAAAATTTATACATTGTTTTCTGGTTCAGTTCAACGATGGGAAGTACTTCGAAGCTATGTGAAGGGTTTAACTCCCAAACCATTATCAGCAACACGTTGGGAAAGCTATATTGAAAGTGTTAAAGCAATAAGAACTCAAACTTCTGAGCTAAGGGATGCTTTAATTGATATTGCAAATAATTCAAAAGATGATGCCGTGATGATGGAGGCCAAAGGATTGTGTCAAAATGCATTGGAAAATTTTGAGTTCTTAATTAATTTGTGTATTTGGTACACAATATTAGAAAATATAAATCAACTAAGTAAAATACTTCAACGAGAGGAGATTGATATTGAAGATGCAATTAAAAAAAATTGAAGGGATTGTAGATTTTTTGAAGAATTTAGAGAAGAAGGATTTGAAACCATGATGAAGGAGGCAAAAGAAATTGTAGATGAAGTTGGCATTGATCCAAAGTTTCTTGAAAAGAGGGTCGTACGAAGAAAAAGGCAATTTGATGAAGATATCATTGAGAATGACAATAGACAATCTCCTGAAGAAAATTTTAGAGTTACTTATTTTCTTCTCATAATAGATCAAGCTTTGACTTCACTTAAAGATCGATTTGAGCAATTCAAACTTTATGAAGAAACTTTTGGCATTTTGTTAAACTCAAGATTTAGGAATATTGATGATAAAGATTTGAAGCAACGTTGCATGAAATTAGAAGGATTTTTGGGACATAATGAAGAACAAGATATTTGTGGTAAATAATTATTTTTTGAGCTTCGACAATTAAAAAATATTCTACCATCGGGGATGACTAGATCAATTGATATTCTTAATTTCTTGAGGTCTTACCGTGATTTAGTTGATTTTTAAATGCTTGGGTTGCTTATAGAATTCTGTTAACCATCCCGGTCACAGTTACTTGTGCGGAAAGAAGTTTTTCAAAATTGAAGTTGATAAAAACATATCTTCGAACCACTATGTCACACGAGAGATTAAGTGGATTAGCTATTATTTCAATTGAAAATGAATATTTGGATACATTCAATTATGAAGAGATAATGGACGAGTTTGCTACGAAAAGTTGCTTCCGTTAATGCATGTTAATTTTTATGATATCATGTTGGATTTCAATTTATTTTGAGATGTAATTGAAATGACTACTTAAACAATATTTTGTAATCAATGAACAGTATTTTGTGATTAATGTTAATTTTTTTTATTAAAAGTGTATTTGATCTTTTGCATATAATTTATGTAAATGGGGAAACAAAAATGCAAGAATAAAAAATATTTCGTCTAGGGCATTAGCTACCCTTGGGCCGGCCCTGGCAACAATATAGTAATTATATAACAATTATTCCATGACCTAGGCTTATTTATAACTTATTATTGCCAGTAACTACTATTAGTCACACATCGTCCAATATATAACTATTGTTGGTGTATATAAGCTAAGAGATGAATTAAAAGTTAGATGATGTTGAGAAAGTTAGCATGCCATTTCATGGATGCAAGAAATTTCAGCCATGTTTGCAATATATTTACAAGTGCGGTAACAAGGTATCACTATCCAGTTTGTGTTAGAAAAGTGATCAGTTGAATCAAGACTTTATTGGGTAATTTATAGTGTTCTTTGTTTAGAACAAGATTTTATCTATTTATTTTCTAATTTTTGTCTTTTATATTTGATGGGTAATGTAGTATACGTCGAACTGGATTTTCCTACGTATATTTTTACTTTCAGTCTTTTAGCAATCTATAAAGTTTCTCTATTTGAACATGATTTAGTTATTTATTTTTTGATTTTTTGTGTCCTTTATATTTGATAGGTATCGCAGTATGTTTTAAATATAATTTTCCTACATATATTTTTACTTTCTGTATCTATGTGATGAAAGTTTACTATCTTGGTTAATATAAATATTTCAGCAATTTTTTTCCTGCCATTAGTATTATAAATTAAGAAGGCTAATTCAAATGAAGATATCATGAGATATTTTTAGAAATGATAAATAGAATAAAGAAATTGTTACTAATATTGATATTACTAGTAACTTTTAGTTTTTGTTTCACCGTTATCACATACTTTTAGTTAGAAGTCTTTAGTTATTTTCATGTATCAACTGTATTGCGGTACCATGTACTACAAGTAAACCCCAATTCAAGGGCATTTCCATCACTTATAATAGTTTAGTGTAAACAAATCTTGCTTATTAGTTGAGCATAATGCCTTTCCATTAGGTTCAAACAATATAGAGTTATCAAGATTAACAAATCAT
This sequence comes from Allium cepa, assembly GCA_030765085.1. Taxonomy (NCBI): domain Eukaryota; kingdom Viridiplantae; phylum Streptophyta; class Magnoliopsida; order Asparagales; family Amaryllidaceae; genus Allium; species Allium cepa. The sequence goes on from CM060932.1 coordinate 932,644,708, forward strand.
AGATCCATCTGCTAAGGTTTCGTAAATTTTGATTATTAGTTTCATAGCTATAACTACTTAGTGTTAATTATTGATATTTTTATGTTTAAAAGAATGTCCCAAGTATATAAGCAAGTTGTTCAAAATTTCATATGTGGACAAGCAAAAAGGAAGGGAAATCCAGAAAAAATTATTTTCGTTGCTCAAAATGTAGGAATCTTATCTGACAGTTGTCAAGAAATGTTGTTGTAACTCCTCTAAATTTATGTTAGTTAATAAATAATTAATTAGGCTCCAAAAAAGAAATTTGTGCAAATGATGGAATTTGGTCACGAAACTTGCACCTTGTGTTCGTGGCAAAATTCTATGCAACTTTCATATTTGGAGTTTTACGGTCGCAGTTCAAATGAAGAAGCCGTGGATGATAAACGATTTCGGAATGAAAATAATTAATAAAACAAATTTTATAATTAATCACATGTACCTACAGGTCGACCCACTGTATTGGACATGTCGACATGGAGGGTCGAATCCTATAGGGGGAGTGGTCGACCGGTCTAAGGGGTGACGGCTGAGGTCTGCCTTGGCCTAATGGCCTAGATTTAATATATTTTAATCTAACGATTGCAATTGATTCGTGTGACTATAAATTCAAGCCTAACTCTCTCTTCTTTTCTTGTATTTTCTAGAAAAATCAGCAAAGCCGTGCCATTTCTTCTTCTCCACTATTCTTCCAAATTATAAAATAAATTATATATATACAAATTGGAGAAGAAAAGAAAATAAATAGAAGAAGAGAAGGAGCGGATCAATGCTATACGATAACAAAGTAAATTTCAATACAGTAAATTTATATTCCTTTCCAACCCGAAATCTCTTCTCAGGTCTGATATTCTAATCTATAATTTTTTTGTGATATTGAAATCTATCCCTTGGTATTTATTTAATTTTTGTGCCAAAATCAATGAATATATGTGAACTGTAGGCTCAAACTTAGCAGTAAAAACTATTACCTATATATATTCTTATTTGATAATTTAGGGAATTTGATCGGAATTATTGTTTACACCTAGGTCTAGAAATCAGTCCCAAAATTTATAATAGCTGAAGGTTGATACATTGTATAATTTATTCTTGATCTATAATTGGGTTGTAAAAATATCGGTATATTTTGATTCTTACCCTAATTTTGTTGGAATGTAACTTTTCTATGTTTGAATCATGCTAATTTATAAAATTTATGATGAAGAATCTTTTTAGAGATATAATTCCAACAATTAAATATGGAAAAGTATATTCTATTAGAGGTTTATAACTAGAACTATACTTAAGGGAAATAAATATTTATATGTCTTTAACCAACTATACTTGAGGGAAATAAATATTTATATGTCTTTAACCACACTAATCAATAAAAATAAAACTTGATTTATACAATGATTTACGTGCAATATTTTCTTAAATGATAAATTAAACATAGGAGTAGATCGGGTAATGAGTAAAGGAATCAGAAAAGAAAGTTAGAAAAAGTTGTAATTCCAGTTAATAGGTAATAAATGTTAAATAAATTTGGAAGTTATAGAAAATTAATACGGTAAGTGGATTAATGGAACTGATAAATAAAAATGATAGACTAATAACTATGCAATAATTAGAGAAAAATTACTAAATGGAATTTAGTCAATAATAAATGTCTTAGGAAGTGTCCACTGGAATAATAATGAAAATCCTTTTGGACAACATGACATTTATGATAAAGCTGAATAAAAAGGAATAGTGAATAATTGAACGTTTAAGCTAGATATTATAACCATACTTAAATTCGAGGAGATAGTTAGGCTAAGTCCAATATTCAACTTAGACTAATAAAACCTTAAAATAATTAATTAGACTTAGTGTGTTGGAATGCGAGGTTAGTAGAGTTACACAACTCTACCGCTCACCTTGAGGCTACTAGCGGTTGTGTATACTTCTTACCGATGTGAGACATCTCCAATCATAAGATCCATGGAAAAAGAATATGCGACCATAGGACCAACTTCTGGGCCGGAGGTATTATGTGGTTATTTGAGGACCTGCCTTCCTCTAATTAATAAACAGACAAATGGTTAGAGTTCGCAGTTGTAACATCCCAGAATTTTTAACAATATCAATTTAATAATCTGTATTAAAAATTAAATTGATATTGATATTTTTGTTAATAATAATTCAAATAGATTTAATAATCTTCTTCAACAAATATTTAATTAGTTATTTTATCTTTAAAAAATAATAATAAATTGGTTTCTATTTATAATATAGATATATAGATTATATTGTAAATAGATTAGCTTTGTTTTAATTTTATTAAATAGAGCATATTTTCTAATTCTAATATTTTTATTAATTTCGAAAATAGTTTTTATTAAATATTAGCTTTTCAAAGTTATAAAATAAATGATCTTGGTTTAAACTAATAAATGAATCATGATTTAAAATTCTAATATATATATTAATAATTTGGAGATTTTGATTTTAATTTAATATTAAGTTTTCAAAGCTATGTAATAAATAAATAAATGATTTTAAATTATTAAGAAAAAATGTTTAAATAATTAAAATGTTTTTGCCTTGAGTTTTAAATTTAATTGAATTAACAAAAAGTTTTATAGCTTAATCAAATAGGTAATTTATTAATAAAGAAATAATTTCTTTTATAATTATTTTAATTTAATAATAAGATATTTATAAAAATAATATTAATAGTGTATTGATTTACAAATAAATTTTGAATAAAATTTGCAATTATTATTTCAAATTAAATTTATATTTATAACTTGATTTTTAAATAATTGATTTTGAATTTAATTTGAATTCAAATTCCAAAGTATAAATTAAAAATTGTTTTAATTTCCATATGTATAAGCTTTATTTATAAGTATAAATTATTTTTAGTTCTTTTAAAAGTTTATATACATATTTAAATATTAACTAACAAATTAATTTGACTTAATATATATTAACTAGTGAATTATATACAAAGTACTTTTAAATAAAAGGACAAGTGTTAAAGGATAACAATTCCAAATTGACAAATGTTGAAAATCTTTACAAGTGGCCTCTTTCAAATTTATTTTTCTTTTACTTAATAAAATCTGAAAATTTACTTATATAAGTGAACATTTTTCACTCTTGTTCTTTTTCTCATTTCCTTATGAAAGTTAAGAAATTTAAAGCATAAACTCAACAAAAATCTGAGAAATACATGAGGACTATTTTCAGATTCAAGACTAATTCTGCAAACCATTCTGCAATTACAAAATCTGTAGCATGCATCTTCAAAACCATGCATTTACCATTTTCAAAACCCAAATCTATTACAAAACCCCTCATATCAAATCTGTAGCCTTCCATTTCAAATCTGAAGCAATCAAAGCGCCTGCATTTTCTTGAATCTGGAAATCAAGTTCATCTGCAAATTTTAAATCTAAGAGGGAATACAGTTTTAAAGTTCAAAAGCATTTCAAAATGGAAGTTCTGTCTTCTCAAAATTCAGGTGAGTAACTTTTTAAAATTTAAAATGGAATTAGGTTGCATGCTAGTATAGTTGAATATAAGTAATTATTGCATGTGTATGGATAGAAATTCTGACGAAAATATTTATGTGTATGCATGTTGTTATGTGCCCTGTTATGTTCCCAGTTTTACTTTTCATTTTAAATTCCCTACCACTTAATTTAATTTGTGATAGTATTTGTTTTTTTAACCAAGGTTGTTGCTTATCATAAATTAAGAATTAAATTACATTACAACAGAGCCTGTTGGCCTATGGAAAATGTTGAAATGTCAGTGCTGTTGATGCAAACCTAAAATTTAAACTATGTAATTCCTTAATTCCGGATTATAAATTGAAGGCATTAGCTAAATCATGATTTTTAAGTTTGAAATCTGGGTTTTTAGAAATAGAATGAATGTACAGTTCTTGTTTGAACTGAAATCAATCTTTGGGGTTTCTCTGGTGATTCATGAACCTGGAGGGTGTGAGTTCCTGCATGGTGATAGAGAGTTGATCAGAGATGTTAAGTAAAATAGTGGATGGTGATGGAATTCACCAGAGAAAATGCGGCGGTGGAAATTCTTTTGGAACCCTAATTAAACCGGGTTAGTTTTGATCGATCAATCTCGTCTTCTATAGTTGATCGAGTGTTATGGTATTTTGGGGTTCGATAGCTTGGTCGTTGATGAAGTCGGGGCAGAAGTGGTTGATCATCAGGGGTTGGAGCGGCGAGGATTGGGCGTTGACAGGTTTTGTAGAGAAACCTGATTTTGCTGTTATCAGGTTTGGGTAGTTAGCTCGTTTTTTATTTGAGCTACTGTGGTGGTTTCTGGTGTTCGTGTTCGAGTATGGAGGTGATCACCGATGAGTAGAAGCGTTGGTGAATGGCCGGTGAAGGCCGGAGCCACGGTGCGCGTGCACCGTGCAGTTAAAGATCATGGGATTTGTGTTGTGGTGTGCAGTTTTTTTACTCGAGATTGAACTCGAGTTATTCGAGTTTCTGACTCGAAGCAAGTGTGGGTTTTACTCGAAGTATTTTGGGGGGTGACTCAGGGTATAAAGTTATTACAGGTTTTGTCAAACCTGCACCTGTTTGTTAAAGTATTGTTTTAAAAATCTGAACCATTTAAATGTAAAGGAAGTTTAAACTTAGTTTCTGATTCAAGTTTAAATTATAGAGTTCGGATCTAGTTTTAAGTCTCTGTTTTTAAAAATAATAATATAAAGTTTTAAAAATTTAACTTGTTAAATTACTTTATAAAGGTAAGTAGTTGAAATTTAAATCTAAGCTTTTTTAAAAAAATGTGTTAGCAAGATTTTAAGTTAAAGTTAAAAATTGGAATTCAAAGATTTAAAATGATTATTTCAGTTTTGAAATAAAGAAGTTTTAAATTTGAAGGTTTTAAACAAATTTGTATGTAAAGTTTAAACTTAAATTATTAAGTTTAAAAATGAAATAAGTTTCAAACCTTATGAATTTCTTATATTTGATAAACACTTGTTTATCTTGTGATTCAAAAAAGGTTTTAAAATTTTTTAAACTTTGATTAAGTATAAGATTATCCATTTTAAAACTTGTATTTGAAATGAAATTTAAAAGTAATTTCTAAAGTACTTTGTTTTAAATAAATTGTTTTTAAAAACATAATTAAGGAATGTTTTAACTTAAAATTAAGTTAAGAATTAATGTTTGAATTATTTATTAAAAAGGTAATTAAGGAATAATTAATTAATTAATTTAATTAATTTATTAAGATTTAATGAATAGTGATTAGGGGTTAATTAATTTGAAATTTAGATCATTAATTAGATTATTAATTAATGATTAAAGAATTATTAATTAAGTAATTAAGGTTAATTAATTAAATAACTAGACTTTAATTAATGGATGATTAAAGATAATTAAATTTGTAATTAATCTTAGTTAATTACTTATTAAAAATAATTGGAGAATGGTTAATGAAGACCATTAACCAGGATTATTAAATAATTAATTAATGTGGTTAATTTTTAATAATTAGTTAGATTAATTAATTTAATAACAATCAATTGTGAATTGTTGAAAATAATTACTTGATGAAGTAATTAAGAAATTAATTACTTAAGGTAATTAATGTTGTGTTAAATGAGATTGTTTATTTTAATTAATCAAGTTTAATTAATTTTAAACACTTGAGGTTTTAAAGATAATTACTTTATGTAATTAATGATTTGGAAATTACTTGGTGAAGCAATTGATTTGATAATTAAAGGTTGTAATTAATAGAAGATGTTTAAGAATGAAGTAATTTGGATTTAAATTACTTAGTAATTAATCAAGGGATTAATTAAGAAATTAATTAAGGAATAATTAATTTGTTTTAAATAAAGTAATTAAGTTAGTTGATTACTGAATATGATTAATCAGAGGGTATTAATAATTATGAGTTAATTACTTAAGGTAATTAATTTAGGAAGATAGTTTATTAAATATAATTAAGGATCATTAATTATTTTAATTAATGATGTAATTAAAGTTGATTAATTATGATTAATTAATCAATGACAAATGATTAAAGGTAATTAATTATTGTAATTAATTAAGGATCAAGGTAATTAATTATAGTTAATTAATTAATTGAAGTAATTAATGTTAATTACTATTTTTGGTTGAAAATGATTAATTTGTGAAATTAGTTAAGGATAATTACTTGAATGTAATTTAAGGATAATCAATCAAGGGTGATTAATTAAGGTGATTAATAATGAACAATTAATTAATTGATTATAATCAATTAAATGGTTAAGTAAGCAAGATTTATTGATGTAGTAATTAATTTAATTTATTTTAAATTACTTAAAGATGAAGTAATTAATTTAATTCACTTTAAATTAATTAGAGATGGAGGAAATTAATTTAATTCATTTTAAATTAATTATATTGTGATTAAGTAATCTTTTCTTGTGTATGAATGGATAATATTGATTGCCTTGGATACTTTGTGATCTCAGAAATGAGATAAGTAATGTTGTGTGGTATGAATGCTTCGGGTGCATTGTGATGATAATATAGATTATCTATTGTGGTGATGATATGGATTACCTATTTTGATGATAATATGGATCATCTATTTATTATGATAATGTTGATTATCAAATGTGATTTGTGAGTTATCTATCTGTGTATATATAGATAATTGAATTGTTTTAAAACTTTAAAACAACTTGGACCTAAAAGACACGTTTTGGATTTCGATGAGACCGGGATCGAGTTTCCATATTTGGATATCCGAAAACCACATCGATCCAAATTAACGATAGGTCGTGAATCTCAAGTGAAGATGAAGATTCAGAGTGCAAGGGTTATTGTCGTTAACTCTGAGGGTGATTCCAAAATGAGTGCAACGAGATAATGCCTTCGGTTTCGTTCGAACCCGGAACGAACTTGTATGGATCGAATGCTTTCAGAACATCGTCAGGTGGACGATGAGCATTCTAAGTGATATGTTCACTAAAGGTAATCGTAGCCTCAAGCCTCATCAACCGGGAGTGGCTAAAACATGGAAGGTGCAGCAAGGTTAAGTGGGTCATGCCCAAGTAGGACGAGATTTTCCCCCGTCTAGAGGTCCCTTTTATTTCGGCTGTATGGACGATTGTGAGCTCCAACCGTCGGGGTTGTCTTGTTCGGGACTGTCCAGTAAGGGGTGGTTCCGGCCTTGTGTTGCAGGGGATTGGGAGTGATCCTCGGTACGTTGATCTAGGCCACGTACTGTGACAGGCGGTACCCCGGTACCCCTGCCATTGTATGGAATCCAAAATCCAATAAGTGCCAACGATTTTGATTGTATTACCCACTTTTGTGGCTAGTAGCTGGAATTTAATGAATGTAACAATTTCGGCTATTTCATATTTACTTGAAAACCCTAGACCTATTGTAATATCATCGGATTTCTTATCAAATGTTTTGGTTAGCGTAAGGTAAATTTTTTTCCATGTTTATGTGTGGGAAGTCTTACGTGATACCTTTCCTTTCAAAAGGTTTTTGAAAGTTAAGCAACCTTAACCTGTTACTCACACCAGACCCATGTCTGACCAGGAGTTTATTCTATTTTTCTTAAACTCTTGGGTACTCAAATTTTTACGAGTAGCCAAGGGATTCAGGTTGGCTTTGACGAATTGTGGAGGAGCAATGGAGCAGGAGGCTTCTGCGTGTAGATATATAGATTTCCACTGTGTTGATTTCCCTGAGTAGTTTCTTGTATTGTATTGAGTTGTATATCTAGATAGGTGTTTATAACTGTCTAGTATGTGTTGTGCTATCTGTGTAACTCTGATAATGGTTGTAAACTATGTAATATTTATGTTATTAATATAATTTATTCGTTCCGCTGTTTAGATTCTGATGTTGTCTTCTTTATCTTCTTTCTTTTCTCTTTTCTATCCCTTTCTTTCTTCAAGATGATACGATTTTCTATGGTGTGAAAGTCTGGTCGTCTCATTTGGTATCAGAGCATTTGGTTGAGTGAATACCTAGGCTCTGTAGTGGTGTCTATCTTGAGAGAGCGTATTTGTAATTTTTATATATTACTATATAAATTTATTTCTGCTACCTATCTGTTGGGTTACCTGTTCAGGTTTTCCAATATAAGTGATAAAGGTAGATGGGATAGTGGTGTGTGTAACACGACTATCATTCATTGGAGTTTGAATGTTTGAGGTTGGAAGTGTATTTGTCGAGACTGTAGACCTAATACCGTCTCGAATGAGCTTTGTAGTGATGAAGGATTTCATTTATCTCTTGAGGAAACCTGTTAAGGTTCGGAGTCTATCTTTGAAGTTGCATGAGTAGAGTTTGGATCTGTCAGCTGGGCAGAAGCGAGTGATGGTATTTTGGATACCTTAGGAAGTAGTAGCTGCATGATGAGATGCAGTGACTATGGATGTTCCTCAATATATTTCTTTGGAACAAGTTTATGGAAGTGAGTTTGCTTCAGTGTTGTGGCTGTGTTCAGCCGGTGTTTCTGTTGATTTGAAGTCCGAGTTTCTCCAAGAGCTTTGGATTAGGATTCTTTGGCATCTGTGGCAGCAGTGCAGCTCGGAGTGTTCTGTGCTGGCAGGAAATTTTCTGGTTAAGTAGTTTTTCTGAAGAACGAATTCAGAAGCAGCAGAGTGACCCGATTCTACGGTAGATTGGCCAGTTAAGTGTAAAGCTGTTCTGTTTGATTAAGGGAGAGCAGTTTTCCTTGGATTTAGTTTGAATTGATCGCAAAAGTGACTTGCGATTGTTTGAGTAATCTCTTGGGTTATCTGAGTTTTTCTGGATAATTAGATTTGTTTGATTGGTTGAATTGGTTGCTTTGGTTGTTAGCATATGTTTGATATATGCTTGTGTTTTAAAATTTAAAATTTTAATGAGATTATTAAATTACCTTTGTTTTAAATTTCGGGAACGAAATTCTTTTAAGGGGGAAGGATTGTAACATCCCGGAATTTTTAACAATATCAATTTAATAATCTGTATTAAAAATTAAATTGATATTGATATTGATATTTTTGTTAATAATAATTCGAAAAGATTTAATAATCTTGTTCAATAAATATTTAATTGGTTATTTTATCTTTTAAAAATAATAATAAATTGGTTTCTATTTATAATATAGATATATAGATTATATTCTAAATAGATTAGCTTTGTTTTAATTTTATTAAATAGAGCATATTTTCTAATTCTAATATTTTTATTAATTTGGAAAATTAGTTTTTATTTAATATTAGCTTTTCAAAGTTATAAAATAAATGATCTTGGTTTAAATTAATAAATGAATCATGATTTAAAATTCTAATATATATATTAATAATTTGGAGTTTTTGATTTTAATTTAATATTAAGTTTCCAAAGCTATGTAACAAATAAATAAATGATTTTAAATTGTTAAGAAAAAATGTTTAAATGATTAAAATGTTTTTGGCTTGAGTTTTAAATTTAATTGAATTAACAAAAAGTTTTATAGCTTAATAAAATAGGTAATTTATTAATAAAGAAATAATTTCTTTTATAATTATTTTAATTTAAAAATAAGATATTTATAAAAATAATATTAATAGTGTATTGATTTACAAATAAATTTTGAATAAAATTTGCAATTGTTATTTCAAATTAAATATATATATTTATAACTTGATTTTTAAATAATTGATTTTGAATTTAATTTGAATTTAAATTCCAAAGTATAAATTAAAAATTGTTTTAATTTCCATATGTATAAGCTTTGTTTATAAGTACAAATTGTTTTTAGTTCTTTTAAAAGTTTATATACATATTTAAATATTAACTAACAAATTAATTTGATTAATATATATTAACTAATGAATTATATACAAAGTACTTTTAAATAAAAGGGCAAGTGTTAAAGGATAACAATTCCAAATTGACAAATGTTGAAAATCTTTACAAGTGGCCTCTTTCAAATTTATTTTTCTTTTACTTAATAAAATCTGAAAATTTACTTATATAAGTGAACATTTTTCACTCTTGTTCTTTTTCTCATTTCCTTATCAAAGTCAAGAAATTTAAAGCATAAACTCAACACAAATCTGAGAAATACATAAGAATTATTTTCAGATTCATGACCAACTCTGCAAACCATTCTACAATTACAAAATCTGTAGCATGCATCTTCAAAACCATGCATTTACCATTTTCAAAACCCAAACCTATTACAAAACCCCTCATATCAAATCAGCCCACCATTTCAAATCTGAAGCAATCAAAGCACCTGCATTTTCTTGAATCTGGAAATCAAGTTCACCTGCAAATTTTAAATCTAAGGGGGAAATACAGTTTTAAAGTTCAAAAGCATTTCAAAATGGAAGTTCTGTCTTCTCAAAATTCAGGTGAGTAACTTTTTAAAATTTAAAATGGAATTAGGTTGCATGCTAGTATAGTTGAATATAAGTAAGTATTGCATGTGTATGGATAGAAATTCTGATGAAAATATTTATGTGTATGCATGTTGTTATGTGCCCTGTTATGTTCCCAGTTTTAATTTTCATTTAAAATTCCCTACTACTTAATTTAATTTGTGATGGTATTTGTTTTTTAACCACGGTTGTTGCTTATCATAAATTAAGAATTAAATTACATTAAAACAGAGCCTGTTGGCCTCTGGAAAATGTTGAAATGTCAGTGCATGTTGGTGCAAACCTAAATTTAAACTGTGTAATTCCTCAATTCAGGATTATAAATTGAAGGCATTAGCTAAATCATGATTTTTAACATTGAAATCTGGATTTTTAGAAATAGAATAAATGTACAGTTCTTATTTGAACTGAAATCAATCTTTGGGGTTTCTCTGGTGATTCATAAACCTGGAGGGGGTGAGTTCCTGCATGGTGATGGAGAGTTGATCAGAGATGTTAAGTAAAATAGTGGATGGTGATGGAATTCACCAAAGAAGATGCGGTAGTGGAAATTCTTTTGGAAACCTAGTTAAACTGGGTTAGTTTTGATCGATCAATCTTGTCTTCTATAGTTGATCGAGATTTATGGTATTTTAGGGTTCGATAGCTTGGTCGTGGATGAAGTCAAGGCCGGAGTGGTTGATCATCAGGGGGTCGGAGCGGCGAGGATTGGGCATTGACAGGTTTTGTAGAAAAACCTGATTTTGCTGTTTTCAGGTTTGGGTAGTTAGCTCGTATTTTATTTGAGCTACTGTGGTGGTTTCTGGTGTTCGTGTTCGAGTATGGAGGTGATCACTGATGAGTAGAAGCGTTGGTGAATGGCCGGTGATGGTCGAAGCCACGGTGCGCGTGCACCGTGCAGTTGAAGATCAGGGGATTTGTGTTGTGGTGTGCAGTTTTTTTAGTCGCGATTGAACTCGAGTTATTCGGGTTTCTGACTCGAAGCAAGTGTGGGTTTTACTCGAAGTATTTTGGGGGGTGACTCGGGGTATAAAGTTATTACAGGTTTTATCAAACCTATACCTGTTTGTTAAAGTATTGTTTTAAAAATCTGAACCATTTAAATGTAAAGGAAGTTTAAACTTAGTTTCTAATTCAAGTTTAAATTATAGAGTTCAGATCTAGTTTTAAGTCTCTATTTTTAAAAATAATAATATAAAGTTTTAAAAATTTAACTTGTTAGTTACTTTATAAAGGTAAGTAGTTGAAATTTAAACCGAAGCATTTTAAAAAAAACGTGTTAGCAAGATTCTAAGTTAAAGTTAAAAATTGGAATTCAAAGATTTAAAATGATTATTTCCGTTTTGAAATAAAGAAGTTTTAAATTTGAAGGTTTTAAACAAATTTGTATGTAAAGTTTAAATTTAAATTATTAAGTTTAAAAATGAAATATGTTTCAAACCTTATCAATTTCTTATATTTGATAAACATTTGTTTATCTTGTGATTTAAAAAAAAGGTTTTAAAATTGTTTAAACTTTTATTAAGTATAAGATTAGCCATTTTAAAACTTGTATTTGAAATGAAATTTAAAAGTAATTTCAAACGTACTTTGTTTTAAATAAATTGTTTTTAAAAACATAATTAAGGAATGTTTTAACTTAAAATTAAGTTAAGAATTAATGTTTGAATTAATTTATTAAAAAGGTAATTAAGGAATAATTAATTAATTAATTTAATTAATTTATTAAGATTTAATGAATAATGATTAGGGGTCAATCAATTTGAAATTTAGATCATTAATTAGCTTATTAATTAATGATTAAAGAATTATTAATTAAGTAATTAAGGTTAATTAATTAAATAATTAGACTTTAATTAATGGATGATTAAAGATAATTAAATTTGTAATTAATCTCAGTTAACTACTTATTAAAAATAATTGGAGAATGGTTAATGAAGGTCATTAACCAGGATTATTAAATAATTAATTAACGTGGTTAATTTTTAATAATTAATTAGATTAATTGATTTAATAATAATCAATTGTGAATTGTCGAAAATAATTACTTGATGAAGTAATTAAGAAATTAATTACTTAAGGTAATTAATGTTGTGTTAAATGAGATTGTTTATTTTAATTAATCAAGTTTAATTAATTTTAAACACTTGAGGTTTTAAAGATAATTACTTTATGTAATTAACGATTTGGAAATTACTTGGTGAAGTAATTGATTTGATATTTGCAGGTTGTAATTAATTGAAGATGTTTAAGAATGAAGTAATTTGTATTTAAATTACTTAATAACTAATCAAGGGATTAATTAAGAAATTAATTAAGGAATAATTAATTTGCTTTAAATAAAGTAATTAAGTTAGTTAATTATTGAATATGATTAATCAGATGGGATTAATAATTATGAATTAATTACTTAAGGTAATTAATTTAGGAAGATAGTTTATTAAATATAATTAAGGATCATTAATTATTTTAATTAATGATGCAATTAAAGTTGATTAGTTATGATTAATTAATCAATGATAAATGATTAAAGGTAATTAATTAAGGATTAAGGTAATTAATTACAGTTAATTAATTAATTGAAGTAATTAAATGTTAATTACTATTTTTGGTTGAGAATAATTAATTTGTGAAATTAATTAAGGATAATTACTTGAATGTAATTAAAGGATAATTAATCAAGGGTGATTAGTTAAGGTGATTAATAATGAATGATTAATTAATTGACTGCAATCAATTAAATGTTAAGTAAGCAAGATTTATTGATGTAGTAATTAATTTAATTTGTTTTAAATTACTTAAATATGAAATAATTAATTTAATTCACTTTAAATTAATTAGAGATGGAGGAAATTAATTTAATTCATTTTAAATTAATTATATTATGATTAAGTAATCTTTGCTTGTGTATGAATGGGTAATATTGATTGCCTTGGATACTTTGTGATCTCAGAAATGAGATAAGTAATGTTGTATGGTATGAATGCTTCAGGTGCATTGTGATGATAATATAGATTATCTATTGTGATGATGATATGGATTACCTATTTTGATGATAATATGGATCATCTGTTTATTATGATAATGTTGATTATCAATTGTGATTTATGAGTTATCTATCTGTGTATATATAGATAATTGAATTGTTTTTAAAACCTTAAAACAACTTAGACCTAAAAGAAACGTTTTGGATTTCGATGAGACCGGGATCGGGTTTCCATATTTGGATATCCGAAAACCACATCGATCCAAATTACGATAGGTCGTGAATCTCAAGTGAAGATGAAGATTCAGAGTGCAAGGGTTATTGTCTTAACTCTGAGGGTGATTCCAGAATGAGTGTAACGAGATAATGCCTTCGGTTTCGTTCGAACCCGGAACGAACTTGTATGGATTGAATGCTTTCAGAACATCGTTAGGTGGACGGTGAGCATTCTAAGTGATATGTTCACTAAAGGTAATCGTAGCCTCAAGCCTCATCAACCGGGAATGGCTAAAACAGGGGAGGTGCAGCAAGGTTAAGTGGGTCATTCCCAAGTAGCACGAGATTTTCCCCTGTATAGAGGTCCCTTTTATTTCGGCTGTATGGACGGTTGTGAGCTCCAACCGTCGAGGTTGTCTTGTTCGGGACCGTCCAGTAAGGGATGGTTCCGGCCTTGTGTTGCAGGGGACTGGGAGTGATCCTCGATACGTTGATCTAGGCCACGTACTGTGACGGGCGGTACCCGTAGCCCTGCTATTGTATGGAATCCAAAATCCAATAAGTGCCAACGGTTTTGATTGTATTACCCACTTTTGTGGCTAGTAGCTGGAATTTAATGAATGTAACAATTTCGGCTATTTCATATTTACTTGAAAACCCTAGACCTATTATAATATCATCGGATTTCTTATCAAATGTTTTGGTTAGCATAAGGTAAATTTTTTTTCCATTTTTATGTGTGGTAAGTCTTACGTGATACCTTTCCTTTCAAAAGGTTTTTGAAAGTTAAGCAACCTTAACCTGTTACTCACAGCAGACCCACGTCTGACCCGAAGTTTATTCTATTTTTCTTAAACTCTTGGGTACTCAAATTTTTACGAGTAGCCAAGGGATTCAGGTTGGCTTTGACGCATTGTGGAGGAGCAATGGAGCAGGAGGCTTCTGCGTGTAGATATATAGATTTCCACTGTGTTGATTTCCCTGAGTAGTTTCTTGTATTGTATTGAGTTGTATATCTAGACAGGTGTTTATAACTGTCTAGTATGTGTTGTGCTATCTGTGTAACTCTGATAATGGTTGTAAACTATGTAATGTTTATGTTATTAATATAATTTATTCGTTCCGCTGTTTAGATTCTGATGTTGTTTCTTCTTTCTCTTCTTTCTTTTCTCTTTTCTATCCCTTTCTTTCTTCAAGATGATACGATTTTCTGTGGTGTGAAAGTCTGGTCGTCTCAGTAGTTAGGAGCGGTAGAGGATATCTCAGGGAGGGTTTGCTCTGGGTTTGAGGTATTAACTTACTGTTATAGAGTTCGCCTCTCTCCTATAAAGAAGTATTAAGTGGTTTGCTAAGATTCCAAGCGATATCAGCTAGATAATACCAGCGAGGAGTCCACCTTGGGGTTAGGTATTGACTGATGGGGACCTGCCTAAAATATAGGTATTAAATAGTTAGAAGTCCGCCTAGTCTTTATTAATGAGGTTTCGAGTGACTTAGGCACTGCCTCTCACATGGCTAATACATTAGTGATGAAAAATACGTTAGAAGTATGGCTATTATATATTATAAAGCCATAAATAATGGTTAAAGGTCTCTATAGCTAGAACAAATAGACCAATGATGACGATGCTAGGAGCCCACGTCATATTTGGAAGTATTAAGTGGCTGATAGACATACGCCAATATTTTGTACTTTGGAGAAGGTTAGGTAGACGAATCATGTTAGGTACAAATATCATACGTGCAATATTAGGTTAAACAGATTAACCATGAATAATAGACATAGCAATTAAATGGAAACTTATCGGTATAAATTTATGTTATGGATGGAGTATAGAATTTTCTATCACCAGAATTTTGTTCAGACCCCCTTCTCATTACAACCCACATGATAGATTTAGAGGAACATGTTTTTGGAGCAAGATGTGATCAGTTCATGGAGAAGTCTTCTTCTCTCTCATGCTCAGTGGTGACAAGGCGAATTGATGTCCAAGGAATGCTATTGATTCCAAGGTAGTATCTTCAGTCAGCGTTTATATCCTAATACAATTTCCATTTTGCCATGAGTTTAGATTTATCAATCTCTAATATGCTCATGCTTATTGTAGGTACAAAACAAACAATCTATATTCTAATGGACTTGGGTTTCGATTTTATTGAAATTTGGACCCATTATGGTGCGAGTTGTTACAGTTGTGTCACGCTTGATTTGTTTTGGAATTAACCCAACGTATGATGTATGAAATTTTCATAAGGAAGCATAACCTTCACAAATTAAGGTGACGATGTGATAAATATATATAGAATGAACTTAGACACACAAATATGTAATGGGGAGATGGAAGTTCGTGCTAATAAAAGACATGGGGAATGGATTAAAGAAATGATGGAGAATGTTGAAATTCCTTTGCACCCTGGTTGTGCAAGCCATACAAAATTGTCAGCTACGATACTTCTTTACAAGCACAAAGCTCAAAATGGTGTATTTGACATGAAATTTATGGAACTTCTTAAACTCCTCAGAGATATATTGCCTAAGGAAAACATGCTTCCTGATTGGACATATGCAACAATGAAGTTGCTTAAATCATTTGGTTTAGGCTATAAGCAAATATATGCATGTGTAAATGATTGTTGTCTATTTAGAAAAGAGCTTGCACATAGTGATTTTGTCCTAAATGTGGAATATCTCATTGGAAAAAGAACAAGACAAAGGAAGATGTAAAGCAAGCTAAAATACCCGTGAAGGTCTTGAGATACTTTCTAATAATACCAAGACTGAAAAGAATGTTTACATCCCTGGAAACATTAGAGCAATTAAAATGTAGTAGCTGCCATAAGAGTGAAGATGGTAAATTATATCATCCGGTCGATTCTTCTCAATGGGCTACAATTGATAGAATGTATCCTTCCTTTACATCCAATCCAATAAATTTAAGGCTTTGCGCTTGCAAGTGATGACTTTAATCCCTTTGATGATTGAAACTATACATATAGCTGTTGGCATGTGTCTCTTGTTGCCTACAACTTCCCGTCGTTTCTTTTTATGCATAAAGGTAATATGATGTTATCTTTATTAATTCTTGAGCCATGATAACCAAAGAATGATATCCATACATATCTATAACCACTTATTGAAGATTTGAAAAAATTATGGGATAAAGGGGTAAAGGTGTATGATGCATACAGCCGTAGTGATTCATATTAAATGTTATTCTTACATGGAAAATAAATGATTTTCTAGCTTATGAAAATTTAGCATGTTGCACTATAAAGGGTAGGAGATAATGTCTTGTTTGTGGCATTACTACCCGCTCAATATAGCTAGAATCTAGTAAGAAGTACACATACTTGGCCATAGGCGGTTCCTTAGAACTAATCATGAACACCGTCAGCGGAAAAACTTGTTTGATGGAACAATAGAGAATAGACAAAGGCCTCCAATACATAATGATGCTCAAATCTTTGATAATGTTAAAAATATTTGTAATGATTGGGGAAAAACAAAAGGAGAAAAGAAAGAGAAAGATAAAAGGAAAAGGATAAGGGAAGATGGGAAGAAAAAAGAACTCAAACGTGGAAGAAGAAGAAGTCCATTTTCTTTGATTAACCTTATTGAGAGGCAAATTTAACTAGAAATAAAATTGCCTTTTCTTTTCTGTCTATGTAATTAGTAATATATTATTAGTTAGCTATATGCAATTTTCTAATTTTCTTAGGCACTTCCTTTGCGTCATTGTAACACCCTAAAATTTTGAATAATAAATTAAAATAATAATAAGAGTAAAATACAATTTCACGTAAAAAGACAAAATAGTAAATTCTGACAAATGCTAGAATTAAGCCATTAGACCTATTCTATTACATTCGAAATGTAGTTTCCAGTTAGAAAACATATATAACTTGCTAATTTTTGATTAAAGGAGTCAAAATTAGCGAAAAGTAGATCCAGTGGCATTTTTGCAATTATTAATTTCGAGATTTAACTTAAATAATCCTAGTTTTAAACTATAGATAAGATACTAGCTCTCATTCCTTTTCACTCTAAACTCCAACCTCCACCTCTCTACTTCTATAGGTTCTTATCTCCATCCTCCTCCTTGAAATTACTTTAATCTAAACAATTTTTATTCTCTTCTCCAAATTTTCTGAATCAAAATCAAAATAGAACATACCAAATTAAAGGAGAGAGAGAGAATCAAGTTAAAAGAGGAAGACAGAAGGAAAGAAAAACAAATCAAGGCTAAGAGGTCTGGGAAGAAGATTCACGAAGTGAAAGAAGAGAAAAAGCGTTGAAAATGTGAGTGGATTGATTACAATGTGTTATGATGATTAATAAGTAGTTAATGTTGAGGCTTGGTTTTGATTCATGACACAAAGCTATCACTAAAACATATAGATTTGACGACTGTTACGACAAAAAGAGAATGTATACTACATGGAGGCAGGAATTCAAAACTAGTGCGTCAATTTTTATATTATCTTATTTTGAGTCTTAAGTCAATTTTGTTAAGATCTCTCCTCGTTTAACATATATATTAGCTTACATATTATCTTCCTAATGATTTTTATATACACATATATATTATCCAAATTTCTCTTTAAAATCATATACAATATATATATATATATATATATATATATATATATATATATATAAACTTGGGAAAACTGTGCAAATTGCGCAGAAATCACCAAGTCAGTCTACTAACCTGGTAGGTCAGTCGACTGACCTGCCAATTTCTGTGCAACATGCACATGTGCACAAATAAACAAATATATATTAAGAAATACGTTTGAATATCTAGACGACTGACCCAGAGGTTCAGTGGACTGAATTTCTACAACAGCTATTTCTGAAAGGATGCGACTATTTGTGAAGTGTTGCGAACCTCTACAAAAAGATTTGGACGCAACACTTCAACCGGAACTATTCGTCAACAACCACTCTTTTTAACATCTGTAAATACATACTCTAACTTGATTCCAAACTACCGAATTGTCTTATCTTTCTTATCTAACTCTCTTGAATCTACTTGCAACTATACTTTCAAATTTTTGCATTAAAGCAATATTATACCTTTCTCTTCTTCATAAACTTCAAATATAAATATTTATACTCGCGGAGAAAATCATAGGAAGCGTGTACTATAAACAACTTATTCATGTTATCAAAACAAAAAAGTCAAACATAATTTTGTAATTGTTGAAGTCCTATTCTGCTGCTCAGGCTGCGAAGTCCTCTTTGGCTATTGAGCTGAAATCCTGTTCCGTTGCTCAGGTCATTATTTGGCTGCTCAAGGGTTGTATAGACCTGTTCCTCTGGGTTAAGTGAGGGTTGTTGTTTTAGTGAAATTCCAGAAGGATTCTAGGACTGGACGTAGGACGGAGCTCCGAACTAGTATAAAAATCTCTTTTGTGTTATTTTTGTTATACTGCTTTTATATTCCGCACTATTTATTGTACAGCTATCATCACTATACTCTATATTATCGTATATTCATATTACACGATCCATAGCACGGTCACTTTCATTTGGTATCAAAGCTTGGAATTCTATCGATCGTCACATCATCATAGAATAATGGCCAGAAAACGATCCAATCGAAATACAACAGGCAAAATCCTAGTCAAAGCCACCAGTGAGGACTGCAAAAAGGCACTTTCTGATTTACAAACTTCAGTAAAAGATAATAATGAATTATTTAGTATAAGAAATAAGATTTCAAAGCTATATTTTATTATTTTAGAAAAGATGAAATCTGTTGAACTTGAATGAGAAATTGAAAAACGAGAAATTAAATTTAGAAAAACAACTTGGTGTTTTGAAGAATAATTTAATAAATGTTAAAGATTTTTCAGATGAACAAAACACCATATCTAAAAAAGAGAGAGAACAAATTTCAAAAGATATTTTTGATTGGAAAAGACAACATAATTTATTACAATCCTCTTTATATAATTCAGAATCTCAAAATTTCCTTCTCAGAAATGAGAACTGTACGCTAAAAAACAAGAATTCTGAATTAAATTAGAAAAATGATATTTTCAATAATAGTAATATTTCTTTTGAAAATAATAATTGTGACTTTAAAGCTAAATTTGATAAACTTAACACTAAAGTCACAAAATTTAATAAAGGTCAAAACAATTTAAACATAATTTCATCCAGTTCTAGACCTTTACATGATAAAAGTGATTTAGGATACAATAGAACTAATCATAGAAATAACACTAGATACGCTTACATATATAGTAAAAATTCTAGTGTAGTACTAAATTTCGAGTAAAGTCTAAATCTAATTTTTATAGAAATTCAAATACTGGATATGACCAATAATGTTTATAATTTCTCTAGAAGTACAAAATCATTGACGGGAAATATGAATAAAAATTATCTAAGTATTTAGGTTTCTGTTAATTGGAAAAATAGAGAAAAATACATTGATGATTATATTGATATGGTAGTTAATAATAAAAATTATAATTTTAAAGGTTTAGCCACACCCAAATGGATATGTTTCCTAAAAATTAGGAAATTATAAGAATCTTGGGTATCGCATGCTTTAAATGTTAATTTTTTTTGATATCTTACATTATTCGTAGTAGTTATTTTATTTTTATATTGTTATGTTAAACACTTATGTGGAATATAATTTATTCATCATATAAACTCTCCTTTTTGTCGATGACAAAGGGGAAGAAAGATATTGCTCTAACGCTATTTGCAGGAATAAACGATGCAAGCACAAATTAAGTGGGAGAAAATATTAATTATTTACAGTAATATATATCATAGATTCAGGGCGAGAAATCTATAGCACAATTACAGGAATATATTCCGGGGGAGAGATAAGTCAACAAAGCTTGTCGAAGATTCGTTCATAGCAAATGGAGTTGTCATCATCAAAAAATGGGAGCAAGTATTTATATTATATATACAGTCAAAATCTATATCTATTTACAGGTTGTCATCAATCAAAAGGGGGACAATGTTGAGACTTGGTTTTGATCCATGACACAAAGCTATCACTACAACATATAAATTTGACGACTGTTATGGCAAAAAGAGAATATATACTACATGGAGACAAGAACTCAAAACTGATGCATTAATTTTTATATTATCTTGTTTTGAGTCTTAAGTCAATTTTGTTAAGATCTCTCCTCGTCTGACATATATATTAGCTTATATATTATATTCTTAATGATTTATACATATATATATTATCCAAATTTCTCTTCAAAATCATATTATATATATATATATATATATATATATTTAAACCTGGGAAAACTGTGTAAATTGCACAAAAATCACCAGGTTAGTCGACTGACCTGTCACTTTCTGTGCAACATGCACAGATGCACAAATAAATAAATAAATAAATATATTAAAAAATACGTTTGAATATCCTGTCGACTGACCCAGAGGTTCAGTTGACTAAATTTTTCTGCAACAGCAATTTTCTGAAAAGACACGACTATTTTATAAAGAATTACGAATCTCTACAAGAAGATTTGGACGCAACACTTCAACCGGAACTCTTCGTCAATAGTCGCTGCTTTCTAACATCTATAAATACATACTCTAACTTGATTCCAAATTACTGAGTTTTCTTATCTTTCTTATATATCTCTCTTGAATCTACTTGCACTTATACTTTCGTATATTCTGCATTAAAGCAATATTATACCTTTCTATTCTTCATAAATTTCAAATATATATATTTATACTCGAGGAGAAGATCATAGGAATGGTGTACTATAAACAGACCTATCCGTGTTATCAGAACACAAAAAGTCAAACAATATTTTGTAGTTGTTGAAGTCCTGCTGCTCAGGCGTGTGAAGTCCTCTTTGGCTGCTGAGGCGAAATCCTGTTCCGCTGCTCAAGTCCTTGTTCGGCCGCTCAAGGGTTGTATAGACCTTTTTCTTCGGGTTAAATGAGGATTGTTGTTTTAGAGAAATTCCAGAAAGAGTCTGGGACTGGACGTAGGACGGAGCTCTGAACTAGTAGAAAAATATCTGGTGTTATTTTTATTATACTGCTTTTATATTCCGCGCTATTTAGTGTATAACTATCATCATTATACTCTACATTATCGTATATCCATATTACATGATCCATAGCACAGTCACTTTCAGTTACTTTACTTTATACTCTACCTAAATTAAAAATATAATTTCTAATCTTAAATCTATGCTTTTAATTAAAAGAATAGTTGTGAACTGAAAATAATTCTAAAACCCTAATTATGAATTGATAAAATAATTGCTATGATTTGGGATGAAGGGTAAATTGAATTGAAATTACCATTAATTGTACAGATTTGATTTGTTTGTATAAGGTTTGGATTAGTTTCGCTAAACAAGAGAAAAAGCAAACCTATACCTTTAAATTTACCTTGAGATTGACACAAGAAAAATTATAATATATGTAAGATTAATTGAAATACACGTAGAAAATCAATCGAAAAATATGTAGATTAATGGTTTAAAGATTATATACAATTGACAAGGTAAGTTAGCTAAGTGTATATATAAATAATAATGAAAATTGCAGCTAAACACCTATCAAAAATAAATCTAGTAGGAATATTCGAATCCACAAAGAAGATGAATGAAATAAACAAATCGACCAAACTTGGAAATTAAAATAACAGACATCTGAAATTGTTACCAGATGTCTGAATTCATTTTCAGATGTTTGAATTTCAGATAGTACAAAACAAAAAGAAATAGTTCGTAATCGACTTGATTCAGACGTTTGAATCCTTATTCAGATGTCTGGAGTCAAAGTTAGACATCTGAATAAGGAACCAAATGTCTGTATACCTGTAACAAAATTTTGTATAAGGGAAGTTAGACGTCTTAATTATATTTTAGACATATGAATTTCTTCAGCAAGCCCTCGTCAAACTTGAACTAGTGTGGGCCAAGAGGTTAAACTAGGGAAACTTTTTCCCACTTTTCAGCTTTTAGGATTTAACGTAGCTACGTGGAGCAGTGCGATAGGAGGTATACACCGAATGATGTACCAAGGTCCACATTGACGTGGAACTTGACAAAGCATGTGATCGCAGTGCAACTAGAAGCTCTTATTGTTATTGAGGCACACTCGGTCATATGTCAACATGCTGGAAAGCAGGGAAGGGAGACTGAGATGTTTGCAATAGTATGGTTATATGGCCAGTTAGTGGCTGAACCTATGGTGGATCATTATAAGCGATTTCTTTCTGGTTGAATGATAAAGTGCAAATGACACGTTTTCCATTGAGAAGTGACATGAATGCTTCGATAGGCCATAAATCTTCGAGGTGATATACTCAGCGCATGCCTAGGAATTACGATGTTTGCTCAGTGTGTATGTGGGATTTATAGGTTATCCATTAAGAATGTTTATCAAATTTTGGTTAGGAGGTCATTTATTGGGACCATATATTAGGAATTAACCTAGGGTTATTATTTACTGGTTGTTCAACCCTCGGTTGGAAATCTTCGTGGGTTATTGTTGATGTAAGTGTAATAAGAATCAAACCTCATGATTTGTAAAGTAACCAATCATTTATATGTCATACACAAAAACAAATAGACACCTTGGTCATGTAGATGATAACTGTAAGTCAATTACTTGTGAACACCACACACTAGTAATACAATTCATTAACTAGACATTGTGTGATCCTCTCTATTTCTCCCTTCGTGGGTGTCGATGATGTAATGAAAAGCCAAGTAGCTTTATGGCGCTTGCAAGGAGAAGTCTTGAACTGATAGGGGAATATTATTGTCGAGATCGATGAGACTTGGATTGCTTGGACCGCTTTATATAGGTATTTTCAGACTAAGTTTATTTCTAAAGCAGAATGGGAAAAGGATCTAGAAAAGTCTATCCATTTGGAGCAATGATCGCAGTCTCAAGGAGTGTGTTAATGAGTTCAACCAGCTGGCAAAGTATGGCCTATACCTTACCAATACACCAATGTAAAAGGCGACAAATTTTGCTTAGGGATTAAGTCCAGCTTTGAGAGATATTTCTTTGAGCCATGTATCTACTGAAGCTATTTTTGAAAGATTTGTGGAGATAGTGTTGCTACATTTAACTTGGAAGGAAGAACCTAAGCAGTCGGAAGGAAAGGCATTTCTATAGGATCACCACAAAGGCGGAATGAGAGCTTAAGGAAAAATAAAGAAGCTAAAGTATAGGTGTAATAAGTGCTTGGGCAAGGGGCATCTAACAAAGGATTGCAGAACGAGTATTGCAAAGTTCAAATGCTATAACCGCAACCAATTTGGACATATGAGGAGGGTGTGCCTGGATGCACCTAAGACTTCTACCTATATGGTTCTAACATATGCACTTAATGTTGTTCCAAATTTGAGTATAGCTCCATTGGTGGATAAGGGGAAGAAAGTCATCATTGAAGGTGTATTAACTCTTTCTGATTTATCTATTTGCATTTTATTTGACACCATAGCATCACACTTGTTTATTCATGTACAGTAGTAGGCAAATTGCACTTACAGACTAGTATACTTATAACATCTATTGTATTATTGGACCCTGTCAAAGGATCTATTCAACTATCCATGATTTGAAAGGGTTTGAAATTATATATTTTTGGTGTCAAGTTCGATTGTGACACTTTTATATTGGAATTTTCTGGGTTTGGCTTAATTTTGGGAACGTACTAGATTGCTATGTATAGAGAAGTACTAGATTATGCTAGGAAGGTGGTTCGGTTAGGTACTTATAGTGGGCCCAACCTTGAGGTTTACTACGCTTCTAGGATTTCAGTTATGTTGAGTTACATATATTCTTTAGACCCGTCATGTAACACCCCGTAATTTGGAATTAGTTGTTTAATTAGTTAGTTAGTTAGTTAATTAGACTCCAAAAATGGCATTTGTGTAAATTATAGAATTTAACCATAAAATTTGCACCATTGCATTCATGGTGAAAATTTGAGCAACTTTCATATTTGGATTTTGCGATCGGAGTCCAAATGAAGAAGTTACGGACAAAAATTCTGAACGAAAATAGTTCGATTATAATTAATTAACATTTTATAACCCAGGCCTACATATTGACTCGCTCCTATGAGTGGCGACCCCTAAGTAGAGTGCGGTCGACTACTACCAGTGTGGCGGCTAGGGTTAGTCTAGGCCCAATGAACCAGATGTAATATATTTCGATCTGATGGTTCTGGTTGATTCTAGCGCTTATAAATACAGGTATAAACCTTCCTTCTCTTTTCGTATTTTTTTGGAATAGAGCAATGAAGCTCTGCCATTTCTTCTTCTCCACTTTCTTTGTAAATTATAAAGATACGATATTTATATCTATATTCAAAGAAATTGGAGAAAAATAGAAATCAAATAAAAAGGAGAAGAGAAAAGAATCAACTATACGCATATTTAAGGTAACTTATATACTTATATATTTGTATACGTTTTCTCTACCAATTCCAAATCTCTTCTCGGATCTGTAATTTTAATGTATGTATATAGCCTTTTTATACATATTTCTTAAATTAGAAAGGATTTGGAGATGAATCTAACGTTCTACTTCAGATCTGGAGACTTGGATCGCTTTTAAAAGGTGGGTAGGAATTTTTTTATATTATTTATGATTTTAAATCTATTCCGTTGGCATACATTTGATTTTTTTTGCCTAAATCAATTTTATTTGTGAATTGTAAGCTTAAATTAGTGTAGAAAACTATTGCCCACATATTCTTGTTTCAGATCTAATTTGAAATATGTTTACACCAATATCTGAAAATCAGTACTAAAGATTCTAGAATTTGAATGTTGTATATTTTCATTCTAGATCTGTACTTGGGTGTAAAATAGGATTTTTGGATTATTGTCCAATTTGTGTTATGTTTTAGATTTTCCATAGTTTATTTTGCGGGAAGAACATCCGTTTGATTTTTATAAATTTGTATACTTTATCCAATTTTCATTCAAAAAAATGACGTTTGATTTAAAAGGAATACCTACAAACAAAAGGGAAGAGATGTGTAAATTGCAAAATTATTCTCCGTAGTTGACACTGTCTATTCCAATTAAAAAGAAATTATCCATTCCTTGTAATTTCAAATGGAATCAATCTTTTTTTTTTTTATGTTAAACCAATTTATGGCAATCATAGCGGAAAATCTTTTGAAGGAATTTAATTCCAGCAAACTAAATATGGAATGCATATTCTAGTTACATATTTATGGCTAGAGTACATTTAGTTACGAGCAAGTAGTTTTATTAGGCAGTTTATACGCATTTACTGCATAATAAAGAAGAACAACTTTTATTCGTGCGTTATTTATTCGTAACCTTCGTTGGTTATTACTATATTTAAGAAAGCAAATAGTTAGAATTAGAAAAGGTAGTAATCCATATTACTGGAAAATATATTGGGAATTCCTATTAATTAATCAGTAGGAAATGAAAGATTATACCTAAATTAATGGGCGATTAACGAGAAATAATAGATATTATTAAGTTAAGGGTTACAATTAATAAAAATAAATGGATTAATGGGACTAGTAAAAATGGAAACATAGAAGGGTGTTAATTTAATATTAGTAATCATATATAAATGTCTTAGGAAATGTCATTATGATTTTATGGACAAATTGACATTTATAAGCATTAAAAGGGATTTACGGGTAGCTAAATATTTAAGATAAATCTTATTGCCTTAAATAAAATGGAATTAGTAAGCAAAGTCCAATGTCAACCTAAGATAGTATAAGTAAAGACTTAGTACGGTTAATTGGACTTAGTAGGTTGGTGATGCGAGGTCAGTAGAGTCACTCGATGGAAGGCTACCCTTCACTTTGAGGCTACCAGCAGTCGGGTGCACTTCTTGCTGATGTGAGATATAATTAATCCTAGGACTCGTGACGACATGAGAGATTGGACTTGCTTTCTTAATTGAAAAGTATTAAATGGTCCAAATCTGGAATTAGAAAGCAGTGGAGGATATCTCTAAAAAGGTTTACTTCGGTGTTGAGGTATTAAGTGGCTATCTTAGGACCCGCCTCCCTACCAAAAAAAGTAACTTAATGAGATTCCATATTTATAATTAAGAGTGGTGATGGATATATCGAGAGTGTTTCGTTTTGAGTTTGAGGTACTAAGTGACTGATCTAGGGTTTTCCACTTTCCTATAAAAGAAGTATTAAGTAGCCTAATGAGATTTCCAAGCAATGTCTGCTAAATAGTAATAGTGAGGAGTCTGCCTTGGGGTTAGGTATTAATGGGTAATGGCCTACCTATAAATAGGTGTTAATGGTCAAAGGCCTGCCCAGTCCTTATTAATGAGGTATTAAGTGGTTTGGGTACAGTCTCTCACATTGCTAAGACTTTAATAACAATAGATGCATTAGTGGTGTGGCTATTATAAATTATAAGGCCATATATAGTGATCAAAGGTCTCTGTAGTTAGGACCAATAGACCAATAATTACGGTGCTAGAAGTCCATCATGGAAATAGGTCTTAATTAACGGAGTCTACCTCGATTAAGGTCTTAACTGGAAAAGTCTTCCTATTTCTCTTTTAAAAGTATTATGTGGTGATAGTAGAAGCCCTCTTCATATTTAGAAGTATTAAGGGGCAAATGGGTATGGAAGTGTTGAATGGTTAATAAGGCTTCGTCAGTACTTTGTGCCTTTGGATTGGGTAGGTAAGTAATCGGTGTGTGCAACGCATGGTTAGAGTAGAATTGTTAACCTTAATAGACATAAAAATTAATTAATTGGTATAAATTTATGTTATGGACAGTTTATAGATTTTTGAGTCACCAGAACGTTGTTTTGATCCCCTCCTCATTACAACCAGCAGGATGTATTTAAGGGAATAAGTTGTTGGAGCTGGACGTGTTTAGTTATTGGAGAAGACTTATTTTCTCTCATGCTCGATGCTAACGTGACAATCTGATGTCCAAGAAATACCATTAATTTCAAGGTAGTAATCATAGTCTATATACTTATCTTATTAGTATTTCCTCTATAATTGTAGATTACTATCAATCAATGATAATTCTCATGCTTATTTACAGATAACAAATTCAACGATATGTGCTTTGATGGACTTGGGTTTCGATTTTTGTCAAAATTTAAGCCTATTAAGGTATGAGTTGCTACATTTGGTATCAGAGCCTAGGTTAGTATATTAGAGGATTAGGATAAATTGATAGAACGTATTTGTACTTTCCTATCTAGTATTATTATATTTTTACAATAGATTCTCAGAATTCTGACTAAATAAGCAGTTATAGTTCCACTCTAAAGGAATGGACAAAGCAACTATGGTTGAAAATATCATAGAGTTAAGATTTTCACGTCGACTCCAAAGTACCCCACGGAGTGCCAGCAATGTGTAAGGCGCTAAAGGGCATGAGTACAACATATAGCAGAATCTCAAAGACTGGAGGTGTTTGACTTGATGGTTGAAATCTAGCTACCTTGTGATTTTGGATTTCAATGATGAGTTCCAATCCAAGACACACATTTATTCCAGATGGATGAGAAATTGGAGTTTGTATGTCGTAATTGTCTGGAGGCAATTTCTTGCTAGGGTGTATCCTCTGATCACCTCTTTGATGGTAAACCAGATTTTTATTTGAATAATCAATGTTAATTCTTTAGTCTAAAACCTATGAGAGAACTTTTATAAAGTATATTTTGAAAATGCCTTAGATTTTGGAAAAAAGTTTCTTCAAAGGATTTCTTTTCCAAAGAATTTGTTTTGGAAATTTTGGTTTTTGGAAAGTTTTGAAATTTTAATTTTCAAAGGAACACATGTACCACTAAATTGGTCATGTTAAGAAATTTTTAGTTTATAAAGGATTAATTATTGAAATCCTTAAATATTTATATGTATATATTAGTAAAGGCTCATTTTTTATTTTTGGCAAGGAAATAGTTTTCCAGTTTGGGAAACTAGTGTTCCAAAAATGTTTTTGGAAACCTTAAAATATATATAGGTTTGATTTTTAAAAGAAGTCGTGGTATGAAATAGTTTCTATTATTTAGAAATAAGTGTAAAGGAGCTTATATTTAGCCTAGTGATTTTTCGGTTTATAAAATCGATGTTTTAAAAATCTTCTCTATTTAAGGTACAAACAAAATAGGAAAAACATTCAGTTTTATTGCGGTATGTAGTTTGAAGTGTTGCTGTACCCGTCGACTATTGGAAGAAATATTTCCACGCGAAGTAGGATGAAAATAGCAGTTGGAGTATTTTTTTTGGTTTTTGGAATTGTTGTTGACCGCTGTGAATAGTTGGAGCATGGTTCGGGACTAGGCTATAGGCTTTGACATCGTCGTGATGTGGACAGAAATTTTTCGAATCATGTCGAATCAATGCGAAATGATTATTATATTTAATCAGACCCTAATTAGGTCTAGATTCAACCAATACCTAAAGTTTTCTAGCAGTAGACCATCTCGTGGTAAACCTAGAGTGATCTACCAGCAACCGAGTTTTGGAACAACATGGACCTGGAACGCGACTATAACAAACACATTTGAATTCCCCCAGTTGCCTTCTTTCGTTCCTTCTTCCTTAACAAGCTAAACCCAATCTCCATCCTCCTCCTTCTCTAAGTAGCAGCCTCTCTCATCCGTTCCACCACTAGGCGACTTCGTTTTTCCCTCGGGGCAGCAGCCTTGCCTTTTCCCCCTCATGCTGGTTTTTGCACATTAGATCTTGCCCTATCACCACTCTATATCTAAACCCTATTCCCTCCCTCCGACCACTTCTTGGCCCAAGACATCTTCTTGCACTATCGGTTCTTCCTCGCATCATTTTGGTCTCAACCCTCTAGTGGCTACTTGGATGGACCAGAATGAGCATAAGGTTTCACCGCATGTGGCTAGAAGAGCTATTCGTCGCTGAAGGATTTGCACCGATTCTCTGCTTCGAGACTTTTGAGCGGTAATGTTACCCAAACTACATCTTCCTTTTCGATGCTCTATCGTGTAGAATTTTGTTGGAGGTAATAATTTGATTCATTCAGAGGTGAAGAGTTCCCTGTTTGAGCTATTTAGTGATGATCTCAATGAGATATTGGAGGCCTTTGCGAAGGATGCAGACTTGGATGATTTTGAAGTGGCCGACTCAAAGATTTTGCACCAGATGTTTTCCTAGGATGTCGGTATTTGAAAGATGGATAATCTACATTTGACTTCTTATTAGGTTGTGCGCATCATTTAGTATAATGTCGTCCCTTAGACGAGAAGTTACGACCATATTTATCTTTCGGTGCGGAAGGTCACCTATGCTATTATTGGCGGCATCGCCATCAATTGTACCTACATTCTTTTAATTCAATTTGTTGATCAAGGACTCCACAGAATCACTTTCCATATTTTCACCTATATACTCTCATCTTTAGGTAATATGGATAAACCTCCATGGAGAGACAGTTTAGTAGAAGGTTCCTTCTGCCATCGTTAGATCCTTCGTGGGGAAGATGAAAATTCTTAAGCCGTTGGTAACCCTGTAGCGCTAGTGGCACAATATTGGGCATATAGCCCCCATGCTACGACAATTCAGGGGTTAATGAAGAGTGGTTTGAGATCTAGTCGTGGAGCAAGACATATTGTAGTCTGTAGGTATTGTTTTAGGAGTTATAGTATTGTTGATTTTTCCTTCCAACATTTGTTCTTTTCTTTTAGGTTACTTGGGTTGTAACTGTAACTTGTCCCTTGTAAAAGACACATATGATATTATGAGTTCCTACTTACATGCTGTGTTATTGTTTCTAGAAATGCAAACTACTCTTACATATGCATAGTAAAGAAGCGGTATAAATAAGAGAATTTCATAAAGACATTTAACTAACAATAAATGCAACAAAAGACTGGAAGTGTAGATAGTTGGAAAATTTTAGCGAAAGACATGGTAAAGTTGTTTTGGTATCACGAGTCATTGCACATGTTCCTTAAAAGCTAAATTTTTTGAATAATAGATGTGTTGACATTTTTTGTGTACAATGTCAAGTTTTGTGGGTTAAGGTTAGTTGTGGGATTTTATAATTTAGTTTTTGCGTCTAACGCATAACCGACTTTGGACTGTGCTAAATTATGGCTTGATTTATCAAAAATTTTGAGGAGAAAAATAGTTTGGTTTCCCTTGATCTGAAAATTTTCTCTTTCATAAAAAAAGTTGAAGGTTTCGGTTATTTTTAGCTCTTAAATTAATTTTAGAATTTTTGTCCAAAAATTTGATTTCAAGGAAAAATATGCGTCTAAATATTTTGAGATTTTATGATTCAATGACGTACAAATTTGAAAAGTGAGAAGGATTTTTGAGAAACATTTGATTTTGAAGGCTACATGTTAAGTATAGTGAAGACAAATAGAGTTAGAAATTTTGGATTTTGCCTGCATTACGATTGACGATGCGACAAATGCAAACGGTAATCAGGGAAAAACTATTTTAGCGTTGGAATTTCTATTTCCATACCTTGACGACAATGCGTGCGAGTCTATTTTTAGACTCAATTCCATTTTAGAGCTTAAATAAGCTTCCTTATAAGTTTTATGCGTGGAGAATTTAGAGTAAATCTGGGCCAGCGAGGAAATTTCTACTGTACTATGGGAATATGAAGATTATAGAGTGGTAAGAATGTTAAATTCTCTACCTAAATTCTTTTATCCGACATTGGAGTAAAGTTTAGGAGGCGATTTTGGGTCACATTAGATTTTTGGATGGTAGGAATTGAATACAAAATTGGTTGCTTCATACTTCTATTCGTAGAAGCATGGGAGTTTTGGTTGAAAATATTTTTCAAAAGCTGCATATATATAGAACAACCAGTATATATAGGTTGTTTGCATCATATTTTCAATTTTTTTCAAAGAAATGCATTCATATTGGCGGATTAGATTTAAAATTATTCTGCATACATATTTTCTATATGGTGATAAAGTTATACACTATGCACTTGTGTTTGGGTGCAAAATTATTGTACACTCATTCGTTATGTAGTTAAGGATAATTATGAGCGAAAACCATGACTTAGTCATTGGTGAAATTTCGAAGATGAAATTCTTTTTAAGGGGGAAGAGTGTACCACCCCGTAATTTGGAGTTAGTTATTTAATTAGTTAATTAGTTAGCTAATCAGGCTCCAGAAAAGAAATTGTGGAAACGATGGAATTTGACCATGAAACTAGCACCATTGCATTCGTAGTGAAATTTTTGAGCAACTTTCATATTTAGAGTTTTGCTATCAGAGTACAAACGAAGAAGTTATGGACGAAAAACGAATTTAGAACGGAAATAACTCTATTAAAATTAATTAACGTTTCATATTAAGTAACCCAGGCCCATAGGTCAACCCGGTTCTATGAGCGGTTACCAGGGGTGGTCAACCCCTAGGTGGGGGGAGATCAATCGCTCCCTGTGTGGCGGCTAGGATTAGCCTAGGCCCAACAGCCTGGATTTAATATATTTCAATCTGACGGTTTTGGTTGATTCTAGCGCCTATAAATACAGTCCTAACCATTCCTTCACTTTGCATATTTTTCTAAATAGAGCAATGAAGCTCTGTCATTTCTATAATCATACAAATTAGGGAAGAGTAGAAATCAAACAAAAAGGAAAAGAGAAGAAATCAACTATATGCGTATTTGAGGTAATTTTTATATTTATATATTTGCATCAATTTTGTTTCCTAATCCCAAATCTCTTCTCAGATTCTAATGCATGTACATACCACTTTTATACATATTTCTTAGATTTAGAAGGATTTGGAGTTGAGTCTAAGGTTCCACTTCAGATCTGGAGATTTGGATCGCTTTTAAAAAGTGAGCATAAAATTTTATGTATTGTTTATGATTTTAAATCTATTCCATTGGCATACATTTTATTCCTTTATTCTAAATAAATTTTATTTGTGAATTGTAGGCTTAAATTAGCATAGAAAACTATTGCCTACATATTCTTGTTTTAGATCTAATTTGAAATACGTTTACACCAAGATCTGAAAATCAGTCCCAAAGATTTTAGATTCTGAATTTTGTACATTTTTATTCCAAATCTGTACTTGGGTGTAAAATTGGATTTTTGGATTATTTCCTAATTTGTGTTATGTTGCAGATTTTCCGCAGTTTAATTTATGGGAGGAACATCTATTTGATTATATATATGTATATATTTGTTTACCTTTTCCACTTTTCATTTAAAATGGGAGAATTTGGATTTGACAAGGAATACCCATAAGCAAAATGGAAAGAGATGTGTAAAGTACAAATTTGTTCTCCATAGTTTACACTGTTTATTCCAATTTAAAAGAATTTATCCCTTACTTGTAATTTCAAATGGAGTCAATCTTTCCTTTTTGTGTTAAATTAATTTATGGAGATCATAGCAAAAAATCTTCCTAAGGAATTTAATTCCATCAAATTAAATATGGAAAGTGTATTCTCGTTACATATTTATGACTAGAATGTATTTGGTTATGAATAGGTAGTTTTATTAAGCAGTTTTTATGTATTTAATGTGTTAATAAAGAAGAACAACATTCATTCGTGCGTTATTTATGCATAAAGTTTGTTGGCCATTATCATATTTAGAGAAGCGAATAGTTAGAATTAGAAAAGGTAGTAATTCAAATTAATGGGAAATAAATTAGGAATTTATAGAAAATGAAAGATTGTAACTAAATTAATGGGTAATCAATGAGAAATATGGATAATATTAAATTAAGGGTTACAATTAGTGGAGACAAATGGATTAATGAGACTGACAAAAATGGAATAGACATAGAAAGTTACTGATTTGAAATTAATAATCATACATAAATGTTTTTGGAAATGTCCATTAGGATTTTATGGACAAACTAATATTTATGAGCGTTGGAAGGAGATTTATAGGTAGATGAGTATTTATAGTAAATCTTATTGCATTAAATAAAAAGGGAATTCTTAAGCTAAGTCCTATAGAGACTAGGTTTTGATCCATGACACAAAACTATCACTACGACATACAGATTGGACGACTGCTACGACAAAAAAAGAATATATACTACATGAAGATAAGACTTCAAAACCGGTGCATTAATTATATTATTTTAGTTTTGAGTCTTAGGTCATTTTATTAAAATCTCTCCTCGTTTACGTACATATTAGCTTATATATTTAATCGTCTTATTCTTAAATATTTTATACATATATAAGCATATACAATATATAAAAGTATTTTAAAGTTGTATATATTACTATACCTGTGTATACTGTGCAAATTGCACAGATTTTACAACGTCAGTCGAATGACCCAAAGGTTCGGTCGGCTGACCCGGGAAAATCTATGCAACATGCACAGAGGTGCACAGATTTACAAATATATATTTAAAAATTCTTTTGAATATTCAGTCGACTGATCCAGAGGTTCAGTTGACTGAATTTCTACAACGGCTACTTTTTGAAAAGACACGACTATTTGTGAAGAGTTACGAACTTCTACGAAAAGATTTGGATGTAAAACTTCAATCGAAACTCTTTTTCAACAGTCGCTGCTCTATAACCTTTATA
Source organism: Allium cepa (assembly GCA_030765085.1). Taxonomy (NCBI): domain Eukaryota; kingdom Viridiplantae; phylum Streptophyta; class Magnoliopsida; order Asparagales; family Amaryllidaceae; genus Allium; species Allium cepa. Next base: position 932,678,873 of record CM060932.1, read on the forward strand.
AATACATACTTCAACTTGATTCCAAATTACCGAATTTTCTTATCTTTCTAATCTAACTCTCTGGAATCTATTTGCTATTATACTTCAATTATTCTGCAAAAAAGCAATATTATACCTTTCTATTCTTCATAAACTTCAAATATATATATATATATATATACACACACACACATACACACACACATACATACTTGAGGAGAAGATTATAGGAAGGGTGTACTACAAGTGAAAAATCAATATTAATAGAATACACAAAGTCAAAACAATCTTTTGTATTTGTTGAAGTCCTGTTCTGATGCTTAGGTATGTGAAGTCCTCTTCGGCTGCTGAGGCGAAATCCTATTCTGCTGCTCAAGTCCCTATTCGGCTGCTCAGGGGTTGTATAGACCTGTTCCTTTGGGTTAAGTAAGGGTTATTGTTTTAGTGAAATTGCAGAAGGAGTCTGGGACTGGACGTAGGACGGTGCTTCGAACCAGTATAAAAATCTGTGGTCTCATTTTATTATACTACTTTTATATTCTGCACTATTTACTATATTACTATCATAACTATACTCTATATTATCATATATCCATATTACACGATCCATAGCAATATTCAGACTTTGATATTATATCCAAAATCCTTAACTCTTTAACGGAAGAATGGAAAAGAAAAGTTCTCGCTATTGAAGAAGCGAACAATATTTCGAAAACAACTCCGGAAGAGTTAATATGAAATCTAATGTCCTATGAAGTGAATTTGCAGGCTAGACGAGTTCCAGCTCAAAATAAAAAGAATATAGCATTCCTTGCAGAATAAGAAGAATCAGATTCAGATAAAGACGACCTAGCCTTTATTGCCAAAAACTTCAAGAAATTCTTGAAATATAGAAAAGGAAACAGAAATAATGTCAAGAGAAGCTCAAACAGCAATAAACCATCATCTTCATTAGTTATGGAGTGCTTTAACTGTCACAAAAAGGGGCATATGAAGAAGGACTATCCAGATCAAAAGAAAGAATATCGAAATAAAAGGAAGGACAAATTCATAAGAAAAGCCTTTTCAGTTAATGGGATGATTCAGATTCCTCCCCCTTCTTCTGAAAGTGAAAGTGACATCGATAATGAACAAGCCAACGTATGTTTTATGGCCAAAGATAATGAGGTTAGTATTTAACTTTTGATGATATGATAGAGATAAATTCTAATTGTTTGATACTTTAAAAAGTCTCAAAAGAAAATATAAAGAGGCAGTAGATAGTCAAAACATGGCAGAATTCGAAAGAGATATTCTTAAAGACGAGAAGAAAATATTGGAAGAAGAACTTGAGAAAACTCAAGAATCTCTTTCAAATGTTAATTCTCAACTTATATTATCGAGTCAAGAAATTGAAACTCAAAAATAAAACAATGATGCTCTTGTTTCTGAAAATCAAGTTTTAAAAACCAATATTAAAATGGTAGAACTAGAAAATTCAAGTCTAAAGACCAAATTAGAAGGAATCGCTAAAAATGTTTCAAATTTTAATAAAGGAAGAGAAAATTTATCTAGAATGATTGAGAATTCATGACCTGCTAACAATAAAAATGGTTTAAGTTATAAGAAGAAAGTCAAGAATTCACAATCTAGTAATTCAAAAATTAAGTCTAATAAAACATCCACATCTTGAATACTAGTTTCTAAAACTATAAATATATGGGTACCTAAAGCTAATATCAAGTTAATAAGAAAAAAGTATATTAGTTCATTTATAGAAAATGTTCATAATAATAATAAAATTATTTATTAATGGGATACTAAACCCACTTGGGTTTGGTTTCCTAAGACCTAACTCTTAGGACACTATTAAAAAAAGGTGGGTACCAACGTTATCTCATATTGCAGGTCCCACTCAAGAAAAGAGGAAAGTGGATACTTGACAGTAGTTGCTCAAAACACATGACAGGAGACAAAGATAAATATTACATACTCAGATGAAGGTTCTGTCACTTTTGGAGATAATTCCAAGGGCTATGTCATCAGCAAAGGCGATGTGAGCAATTACAGTACTTCTAATTTACCTCTTATTACAAATGTTTTATTGGTTAAGAATCTAAAACATAGTCTATTAAGTATAAGTCAATTATGCGATAAAGGTTTTAAAATATCATTTTCTGAAAATAAATGTAGTATCTTTGATCAAAATCAAAATCTTATTTTCGAAGAAAATAGAGATAAAAACATCTATGTTTGAATTCGAAAGTTAATAACTCAGACATGTGTTTAATAGACAAAGAAAATGATCCCTAGATATGGTACAAACGATTCTGTCATATCAATTTCAAAAATATAAATAAAATTTCTAAAAATAATCTCGTAAAAAGGATTACCAAAGATGAATTTTAAAGTTAATAATTTATGTGACTCGTGTCAATTAGGTAAATTAACTAAATCCTCGTTTAAATATATGAAAGTCATTTTGACATTACAACCACTTGAATTACTTCATATGGATTTATTTGGACCTGCTCAAATTCAATCCATAAATCATAATAAATACGCATTTGTAATAGTTGATGATTTTTCTAGATATACATGGACATATTTTTATGAAAAATAAAAGTGATACTTTTGAAAATTTCAAAAATTTGTTAAACAAATTCAAAATCTAAAAGATACTAGAATTAAAAATATTAGAAGTGATCATGGAGGTGAATTTGAAAACGAACAGTTTGATAATTTTTGTAAAAAGAAAGGAATATTTCATAATTTTTTGTTTTCTAGAACTCTACAACAAAATGGAGTTGTAGAACAAAAGAATCGAACTCTACAAGAATGTGCAAGAACTTTACTAAATGAAAGCACGTTACCAAAGCATTTTTGGACTGAAGTTGTTGCAACTGCCTGTTATGTTTTAAATCGTGTTTCTATTAGACCCCTCATTATTTATACATCTTACGAACTTTTTAACGGTAGAAAACCAAACATATCTTATTTTAAATTTTTGGTTCAAAATGTTTTGTATTAAACACCAAAGATCGGCTTGGCAAATTCGATTCAAAATGTGACGAAGGTATATTTCTTGCATATTCGAATCGAAGCAAAGCTTTTCGAATTTTATATAAGCAAACTAATACTATTGAAGAAACAATCCATGTATCTTTTGGTGAGAGCTCTAAACTTATTTCAGAAACAAATAATGACAATGATTTACTTAATAATAATAAAACAAATATAATAATTAGCAATTCAAGAGATGACGACGATATTGTTTATAATTCTAGAGAAGATGAAAACATAATTAATAATTTAGAAAATAGAAATATTACTAATACAATAAGATCTCGCCGAAGAATCTTACGAAATCATCCTATAGAAAATATAATTGGAGAAACAAATTCAAATGATCGAACTAGAAATCAACTAAATTTAATGGGTAATGAAGCTTTTCTCTCCACTATAGAACCAAAAAATACTAAGGAAGCATCATCCGATGAAAATTGGATTAGTGCTATGCAAGAAGAACTAAATCAGTTTGAACGAAATGAAGTTAGAGAACTAGTACCCAGACCAACCGATCAGACTGTTATAGGAACTAAATGGATTTGTAAAAATAAAGCAGACGAATTAGGAAATATAACTAGAAACAAAGCGGGACTAATAGCACAAGGATATAACCAGGAAGAGGGAACAAACAATGAATAAATGTTTGCTCCAGTTGCTAGACTAAAGCAATACGAATCTTATTGGCGTACGCATGTTTTAATAACTTTAAACTCGATCAAATGGATGTTAAAAGTGCATTTTTAAACGGCCATATTAAAGAAAACGTGTATGTTGAGCAACCTCCTTTATTTATTCATGAAAAATACCCAAATCATGTCTATAAACTTAAGAAAGCATTATATGGCTTAAGAAAAGCGCCACGTGCTTGGTATGAACGCCTTAAAAGCTATCTAATTGATTCATGATTCGAAATAGGAAAAGTAGATCAAACTTTATTTATAAAACATTCTAAAAATGATATTTTGATACTTTAAATATATATCGACGACATTATATTTGGCTCAACTAATAATGAATGATGTAATGAATTTTCTGAAATAATGACTAGAGAATTTGAAATGTCCCATATGGGAGAGTTATCGTATTTTTTAGGTCTTCAAATCAAACAAGTTTCAAATGGAATAATTATTAATCAAGAAAAATACCATAATTATCTTATCAAACGTATTGGAATGAAAACACTTCTGCCAAACCAACACCAATGAGCACAACAACACATCTTGATAAAGATGAAAATGGCAAGAGTGTAGACCAAAAACTATATCGTAGTATGATAGGTCACTATTTTATCTAACAACGAGTAGACCAGATATTATGATGAGTGTGTGTATGTGCACGATTTCAAGCTGACCTGAAAGAATCACATCAATGAGCCATAGAACGAATACTACGTTATCTTAGTAAACTACAAATTTTGGATTTTTCTATCCAAAAGAGTGCTCGTTCAAGTTAGTATCATACAACGATACTGATTCCGGATGATCACGAACACATAGAAAAAGTACAAGCCGTACGTGTCACTTCATTGGTAAATCATTAATATCATGGTTTAGCAAGAAACAAAACTGTGACTCACTATCAACTTGTGAAGCAGAATATATTTCTGCGTGACTTGCTTGCGCATAAGTAATTTATATGCAACAGACACTTAAAATTTTTGGAGTAAATCTATCAAAATCAATAATTTACTGCGATAATACATTGCAATAAATCTATCCAAAAATCCAGTAAACCACTCAAGATCTAAACACATAGATATTAGACATCACTTTCTACGCGATAGTATAGAAAACGAAGTGATAAATTTAGACTACGTTCCATCAGAAAATCAATTAGCTGATATTTTTACTAAACCATTATTAGAAAATACTTTTATAAAATTACGTCGTGAACTCGGTACAATGTCAATTAAAGATATGTAAACAATAAAATACGAAATTTTGACTAAAAACTTAAAAACAATTTTTTTTACAAAAATTCATAATCTGACCATGCTAAGACTCGAACCTATGACATCCTGTGAATAGCCCAAGTGTCTTAACCACCTGAGCTATTAATTATTTCTGTTACAGTCTAGAACGGGGACTCTATTATATGGTGACAACAATATATTAAATTATGTATAAACACTTATCTTTATCAACATACTTTACTCCTTATTATGCACATTACATTACATTACATAAGATAAATCAAATAACAGAAAAACTAATGAACAACCCTATTATTTGGCTAAATTCAAGACAAGCCATTTAATTCAATCTTCTTTTACTCAACCTTAGGCCATAAATAGATATTCCTATTCTATGTTATTCATTCAATCAGGATGAAATACAAACAAGTTAAATTCTCAAGATATCAACTTCTTCATCAACTGACTCCATTGAAATTATAGCCTCTATCGATTTACCAAAAACTCCTATTCATCGTACTTCACCATCTTCTACTTATCATACCAGATATACTCCTAATAAAAAGAAAGGAAAAAAGATGATTGACATATTCCAAACACTAAGCAAAAAATAGATGATTTGCATCACTATCAACAAGAATCACCGATGCTTCAATGTGAAATGTACTACGAGAAAAAGATTAACTCCAGACGATTAGGAATTATCGAGCGTATTGCTATGAAGTTTTGCGGGGCCTCTTCACATCCAATAGACGAACATGTCGTTTCGCCTATTAGACGACCTTCGATGCCTTCCCCACCACAACCACTAGTCTCGCCAAATTCATAGGATCGGAATGAAGCATCAAGTGCTCATCGCAAACAACTACAGGGCTACAAAACGCCTAGCCCTTCAAAATAAACATAGTTGTCATTATTTTTTGTTTTATTTTCGAATAATTCTACTAAAGTATGTATGCTTTGTTTTTGGAATAATTCATTTCTTTTTCATACCATTAACTTGTTTACTAGCTATAATACTCAAAAATAAACTTACAATGTTAATATGTATGAAAATTTATAAAATTTACTCAATAAAACATTGGCTGTTTAAATTCACCCAGGTCAGCCGACTGAACTAGAGGGTCAGTCGAATAGCACAGAAGTAAAATGTTTTTTTAAACCATGGTCAGTCGACTGTCTTAATGACTCGGTCGACTGGACCAGAAGGATGAAAATTTTCGATTTTCAAATTCAGTCGACTGAACCACCGATTCAGTCGATTTATTCGTGAATCTGAGCAACATTACTGCTCCTACCCACTCACTTTTCATCTTTTAACCATTACCTTTCCCTTCTCTATCCTCACTCATTTTAGATTTTCAATTTCTCCAAAACCCTAGCTCCTCAAAAACTCAATTTTTAACATCCAAACTGTCAAACTAATGGCTCCAAAGAGAAAAGGACAAGCATCTTCATCCTCTCAACCTCCTTCAAATGTGCAAATCCAACAATGGCTATTTGATGATACCGCGGTTAGGAGATGGAGAAGAATGCAAGATTCTCGCATTTTTGAAGGTTCGTTTGTAAAGTCTTCTGATTTCTCTCCATACCATTTTCAAGAATTGGCTTGTAGGAGGAATTTGGAATCTTTATTCAATATTGACGATAATAAGCACAAAATTAATCAAATAATGGTCAAACTATTCTATGCAAATCTTAACTTGGATTAGCAAACCGTTCAAAATCCAGAAGATTGTGTATGGATTCTAGTTTGTGGAAAACCCGTCTTCTTCTCCTTAGGTCGAATGGCTCACATCTTGAGATCCGAAAATGATGGTATAGAATTGAGCAATGTTGATTGTGATATGGTTGTTCGTGACCCTATAAGTCATTTATTTTTAGAAGACGACATGCACCAACTCAAGTCCATGTCTTTAAGACCAAGAGAAAGAATTATACATCGTGCTTTAGTGAAAACCGTAAGTCCACGAACTGGGAGTTAACTTGTTTATGAACATAACTTTAAAGCCTTGTATGCTATCTTTGGAAACATTAAAGTCAACTGGCTAGGATTAATTCTTGACGAATTTTTAAACTTCAACAACGGTAGAATGATTGTCATCTACTATGGTGAATATATTATGCAACTGCTAAAGGCATGTGAGATTCTGGATCTGACTCGCCGGTTTCTACCGTTGGATATTTAAATTCTCGCACTTTAGCATTAATGAAGCTACCGGTTGCTCGACCCTCCTATCATTACTTTTGAAGAATGGACTCAACGACAATTATCACAAGATCAACCACAACAACATGGCGAAGCATCTCAAGGTCCATCCCGCCAAAGATCAACTAGTTGTCAACAAGATGAAATTTTGATATCTAATCCGGGTCCACCTTAACATGAGTCCATTTCCATGATATGCGGTATCCAACAAATTCTTCAATCCCATAACACTAAAGTAGACAAAAAGCTTGATAAGGTTAAAGGATTTTTTACGAAGTTATGGCAAGCTATTTCATGTTCATCCGACACTTCCACTCATCCGGCACTTCCACGGCTACAATAGGCGATCCGGGTAAGCAACCCGTCTTCACTTGGTCTTCCTCTTCCGACGATCAAGCAAGTAGTAGCGACGATGGTGGAGATGGAGGTGATAGTGGTGGTCATGATGATAGGGGTAAGCAAAGGATGGCATGAGTTGTTATTTTATATTCTGCAAACATTAATCTTTATTTTATGGCCTGTATTAAAACAGTCACTCCTTTTCATATTACAAGACTCTTGTTTATGGTTTTTTTGTATGAATGGTTGTTTCCTTCATAATATCTATGACATTATGGCTTCATACCTTTTTATTACTTATTCCTTTTGTCGATAACAAAGGGGGAGAAATATTATTACTAACGTTGAGAATGCAGGATTTAGAGTGTTAATGATTCAGGGGGAGTAAGTATTTATATTATATATATGGTCGAAATCTATATCTATTTAAAGGATTGTCATCAATCAAAAAGGGGGAGAATGTTGAGACTTGGTTTTGATTCATGGCACAAAACTATCACTACGACATACAGATTTAGCGCCTGCTATGACAAAAAGAGAATATGTACTACAAGGAGACAAGACTTCAAAACCGATGCATTAATTATATTATTTTAGTTTTGAGTCTTAGGTCAATTTTGTTAAAATCTCTCCTCGTTTACTTATATATTAGCTTTTATATTTAATCATCTTATTCTCAAATATTTTATACATATATAAGCATATAAAATATATAAAAGTATTTTAAAGTTGTGTATATTACTATACCTGTGTAAACTATGCAAATTGCACAGATTTTACCAGGTCAGTCGACTGACCTAGAGGTTCAGTCGACTGACCTTGGAAAATCTGTGCAACATGCATAGGTGTACAGATTTGCAGATATATATTTAAAAATTCGTTCAAATATTCAGCGACTGATCCAGAGGTTCAGTTAACTAAATTTCTACAGTGACTACTTTTTGAAAAGACACGACTATTTGTGAAGAGTTACGAACTTCTACGAAAAGATTTGGACGTAACACTTCAATCGAAACTCTTCTCCAACAGTCGGTGCTCTTTAACCTTTATAAATACATACTCTAACTTGATTCCAAGTTACCAAATTTTCTTACCTTTCTAATCTAACTCTCTGGAATCTATTTGCTATTATACTTTTAATTATTCTGCAAAAAAACAATATTATACCTTTCTATTCTTCATAAACTTCATATATATATATACACACTCGAGGAGAAGATTATAGAAAGGGTGTACTACAAGTGACAAATCGGTGTTAATAGAACACACAAAGTCAAAACAATCTTTGTATTTGTTGAATTCCTGTTCTGCTGCTCGGGCGTGTGAAGTCCTTTTTAGCTGCTGAGGGAAAATCCTGTTCTGCTGCCCAGGTCCCAGTTCGGTTGCTCAGAGTTTGTATAGACCTGTTCCTCCAGGTTAAGTGAGGGTTATTGTTTTAGTGAAATTCCAGAAGGAGTCTTGGACTGGACGTAGGACGGTGCTCCAAACCAGTATAAAAATCTCTAGTGTCATTTTATTTTACTGCTTTTATATTCCACATTATTTACTGTATTACTATCATAACTATGCTCTGTATTATCATATGTCGATATTAAACAATCCGTAGCACACTTTCAAGTCTAATGTCAACTGAAGATAGTATAAGCAAGGACTTAGGATGATTAATTGGACTTAGTTGGTGATGCATGTTAAGTAGAGTCACTCAATGGAAGACTGCTCTACACTTTGAGGCTGTCGAAAGTCAGGTGTACTTACTACTAATGTGAGGTATCTCTAATCTAGGATGAGTGATGACGTGAGAGATTGTACTTGCATTCTTAATTGAAAAGTATTAAATGGTCCAAATCTAAAATTAGGAAGCAGCGAGGGATATTTCTAAAATGGTATACTTCAGTATTGAGGTATTAAATGGCTATCTTAGGGCCCGCCCCTATCGAAAGTAGTAACCTAATGATATTCCATATTTATAATTAAGTGATGATGGATATCTCGAGAAGATTTCACTTCAAGCTTGAGGTACTAAGTGACTGATTTAGGGCTTTCCTCTTTTCTATAAAAGAAGTATTAAGTAGCCTAATGAGGTTTTCAAGCAATGTCAGTTTGATAGTACCAGTGAGCAGTCCACCTTGTGTTAGGTATTGAATGACAAAGGCTTCCCTATAAATATGTGTTAATAGTCAAAGGTCAACCTAGTCCTTATTAATGAGGTATTAAGTGGCTTGGGTATATTCTCTCACATTGCTAAGACTTTAATAATGATAGATGCGCTAGAGGTATGACTTTTAAAGCCGTATATAGTGGTCAAAAGTCTCTATAGTTAGGACTAATAGATCAATAATGATGATGCTAGAAGTCCACCTAGGGAATAGTTCTTAGTTGACGTAGTCTGCCTCGATTGAGGTCTAAAATGGAAAAGTCTGCATGTTTCTCTTTTAAAAGTGTTATGTGGTGATAGTAGAATCCCGCTTCATATTTAGAAGTACTAAGTGGCAAATGGGTATGGAAGTATTAGGTGGTTGATAAGGCTTCATCGGTATTTTGTAACTTGGGAATGGGTAGGTAAGTAATCATGTGTGCAATGCACGGTTACATTAGAATTGTTAACCTTAATAGACATAATAATTAAATGAAAACCAATCGGTATAAATTTATTTTATAGATAGTTAGATTTTCCAGTCACCAAAACGTTGTTCTGACCCACTCTTTATTACAATCCACATGACAAATTTAGAGGAACATGTCAGTGGAGATGGATGTGTTTAGTTGTTGGAGAAGCCTTCTTTGCTCTCATGCTCGATGTTGATGTGACAATCTGTTATCCAAGTATACCATTAGTTCTAAGATAATAGTCATAGTCAGTATTCTTATCCTATTATTGTTTCTACTGTGAGTTAAGATTTCTGTCAATCTCCCATAATGCTCATGTTTATTTGCTGGTACCAAATTCAACAATATATGCTTTGATGGACTTGGGTTACGATTTTTGTCGAAATTTAGGCCTATTAAGGTAGCAGCTATTACACATCACTTGATGTTATCTTCAGTACCGTAGTTCATGACTACGCAGATGTCTTTTACGAAGTTTCGTGTCTTCCTTCGCAAAGGGAGAACAAATTTCAAGTTTATCTTAAGGAGAGTACTAGATCTATTGCCTTATCTCTTAGGCATATATCTCCTAGAGAAACCACGAGCTAAAGGAGCAAGTAAATGAATTATTAGAGAAGGGCATTATTCAGAGAAGTATTTCAAAGTGGAGAGTACCAGGTGTCTTTGCTACCACAACAGATGGCTCTTTAAGGCTTTGATCGATTATCGTGAATTAAATAAGCTAATAAAGAAGATTTGTTATCCCCTGCCACATATAGACAATCTCTTTGATCAGTTAGTTGAAGCAAAGGTTCTCAGCTCGCCTTGCCTACCCCATTCCATCACTTTCATGTAGCCAAGGATAGTATTCAGAAAACCACTTTTCACACAGCGGATGAACTTTATGTGTGGTAAGTCATGCCATTTGGACTGATCAATGCGCCAACATATTTCATCGACCTTATGAATCGAGTATTTAGAGGGCTGCGGAATAAGTTCGTGGTGTTATTCATTGATGACATACAAGGAAGATCACAAGTTGCATTTAAGAGAAGTGCTCAACACTCTTCGTAGGCATAAGTTAAAAAGCAAAAAATTTCAAATATCACTTTTGAGCAAGGAGGTTAACTTTTTAGCAGATTTGTCTTTGAGCTTGGACTATCAGTCGATCTTAGTAAAGTAGATTCATTACACGATTGGAACGTACTAAATAATAGTCCATCTATAATGCATCAAATTGAACGAATTATTGACTAATGCACCTATTTTAGTACTCCTTAATAGTTCAAAGGCGTTCGTAGTACATACCGATGCTTTTGGTATAGGACTGGGTGTGGTGTTGATGTAGAAGGGTAGAGTTTTTTGTTATGCTATTCGATAATTGAAAGTACATGAAAGAAACTAGCCAACCCATGATCTTGAGTTGTTAGCTTTGTCTTCGCCTTTAAATCATGAAGTCATTACTTTTTAGGAGAGCAATTTGAGCTATTCATGAATCATAAGTATATAAAGTATTTGTTCTCCTAAAAGATTTGAATTTGAGGCGCCGGAGGTGGATGGAGTTCTTAGCATCGTATGATTTTACCATATTATATACACTAAGCAAGGGGAATGTTTTCATTTAAGTTATTATAATTATTAGTGCACATAATATTTAGCTTAGTGTGTTCTACAGGTAGGAGTATTTGGATGCAAGGCATGGTTGTGAACGTGTCACTAGGACTTGTTTTGGATGATGGTTGCAATGAATGTATTTTATTTGTTAGTATTACATATATAGGACTGATATATTCATGTTCGCCTATGACACACATCACTTTATCCATTTTATTACATCAATTATATGGCTAATAGTTGTCATATTTTTGCATATGTATTAAGTGGTTGCTAATTCATGTAGAATTGCAAGTGTAAGACACTGCATACATTTCGGATACATGGCATAAACACTTTGTTTTCAAGAGGTCAACTAGTTTATGAGACCGTTTAAATTTACATTACCTATAAGTTCATATGAATTCATAGCTATATGCACATACTACATTAGAAGTTTGAAACTAAGGACAATGTTTGCATAAACATATGAAATTGTAACTACACTTTTGAATTCATTTTTAGACGTCTGAATTTCAGACAGTTCGAAATCCAAAAGAAATGTTTCAAAATTAACCCGATTCAGACGTTTGAATCTTTATTTAGACATTTGGAATCAAATACAGATGTCTGAATACTAGTAACAAAATTTTATATATGGGGAATTAGACGTTTAAATTACTTCAGCAAGCCCAGGTCGAACTTGAATCTAGTGTAGGATAAGTAGGATGAATTGGGGAAATTTGTTCCCACTTTCTCAACTTCTAGTAGTTCACATAGCTACATGGGGTGGTGCAAAATATTGTATCACTTCTACACCAGATGACGTACATAAGTCCATACTTCATGGTGGGCGTAACGTAGAACTCAATAAGGCATGAGATTTCAGCACAACTTGAAGCCTTTATTGCTACTTGGGCACGCTCGATAACATGTTAATATGTTGGACAACAGGAAATGGAGACTTAGACATCAGCAATAGCAGGGCTATACAGCCGAGTAGTAGCTAAACCTACCAGGGAATCATTATAAGCAATTTCTTTAGCTTCAGGTCGAACGATAAAGAGCATATGACATGTTTACCATTGAGAAGGTGACATGAATGCTTCGATATGCTATAAATCATCAAGGTAGTATACTCAGTGCATGCCCAGGCATTGCAATGTTCGTGCAGTGTGAATGTGCGATTTACATGGTTTTCCATTGAGAATTTTAACTCAATGTTGGTTAGGAGGTCATTTATCGGGATCCTATACTAGGAATTAATGTAGAGTTATTAGTTGTTCGTTGTTTCACCTTCGGTTGGAAATCTTTGTAAATTGTTGTTGATGTTGTTGTATTAAGAATTATATCCATGATTTGTAACGTAAAAAATCCTTTGTATGTAACACACAAACACAAATAGATATCCTAGGTTGTATAGATTAAATTATAAGTTATTCAATTCATAACATTCAAACTTGCAATTTTCTCACGGCTTCCCACAATGGTCACTTCTCCTTTCATCGTTCACCTAACAATTCCACTCCAACGCTATGGCAAACAATTTACATTCCTTCTTATGCCAATGTTCTATCTCCATGCATTCCTCCAGCTCCACCCAGAGTACATCGGCACCATAATTTCCATGATCACTATCTAAATTGAAACAGTAAACGCACATCAGATTTGCTTCTGTTATGGAGGTGCATCACACTTGCCAGAGAATGTAGATGTTAGAACCCTGCTAAGTTTGTTTATTTTAATAATGACAACTATATCTCAGTATATATCTGGAACATTATGCTATGGAGGTATTAGAAGATCTTGAATCAAAGAAAATGGATCATCTACATATTTAAAGCCTAGAAAATATAGATCACTAAGTAAAATGTACTAGAAGTTCTTGAATCAAAGAATCGAGAAGAAAAGAAAGCGGATCATCTATATATCAAAAGCCAAGGAAATACAGATCATTAAGTCTAATGTATGTATTTGGTCTTAGATATACTTGTAAAGTTTCCTTGATAGTTCACATGCACACACATGTACTTGCTTACAAAGAATTTTGAAAATCAAAGAGTTAAATAATTTGAAATAAGGCTGTCTATATAAAAAGGATTTTTTTATAGTTCAGTCGACTGAAAATATTTCTAGTCGATTGAACTAGTATATTTTATTATGCATTCAAAATTTTAAATTTGCTGCATAATGTATTATTTATCTTCAGTAGACTGACTTTTTATTCTAAGTCGACTGATTAACCTGTAACGGCTATTTTCTGAAAAGTCACTTCGAATGGTTGTAATCATTTAAGAGCATCTCTACGAATAGTAATTGCTGTTTTGAATGATTGCTAATCTTTGATATCTATAAATAGAGATCAACATTCAGGAATCAAATTAACTTTTCTACTGGCTTTTTTGTTCTCTATCCTCTCTCTTAAGTACTCTTGAATTCTCTTGCATTCAATCTAAACCCTACATTCAAGAATCACTCAATACACTCCCAATAATCATAGAGCACACATCTTGAATCATCAAGGAAATTATAGGAAGTTTTGTACTACAATTGACTGTATTCGAGTTATCAAGAACTCTTCAGAAGTTAGAGATTTATTCTAGTATTGTGAAATCTTGTTGGAGATCTTCAGGTACGATTGAATTTCTGTTCGACTGCTCAGGCATTTTGTAAGATGCTCATTTCTCCAGGTCAAGTGAGGGTTGGTTAGTTAATTCCAGATGGAGTCTAGGATAGGACATCTAAATCAGTATAAAAACTCTGTTGTGATCATTTTTATTTACTTTAGTTTACTTTACTATACTCTGCTAATTAGGATTGCTTAGTATTGAATATACAGTTGAATACACATCTAAGCCATATTATAAAAGATCCTTGCGCACTTTCATTTGGTATCAAAGCAGGTCATTTAAATAACTGTAAAAAAGTTGTAGAATAATTATAGTATGGCAAGCACTTTTCTAGAAGGTCATTCAACTGCATGTCCCCCACTAGTCACTGCATATAACTATGCTTACTGGTCTACACATATGAGTTTATGAAAGCTAACGGTCATGAAATCTTGCAAGCTACTCAAACTAAGTGCGAAGCGGCTACTACCGAAATGGGTACTTGAACAAATGCTCAAAATACCATAGCAACCATCCATGCAAAAGCTATGAATGTTTTATTCTATTCACTTGATAAGAATAAGTTCTCTAGAGTTATGCTCTGTAAAACTGCATTTGATATTTGGCATACACTACAAATCACTCAGAAGGCACGGACAAAGTAAAATAAACTAAAATATCTATTCTACAGAAACAATTTTCATCATTTAAAATGAAAGCAAATGAGACCATTGTAGATATATTTGCTAGATTTCAAACAATTCAACATGGTCTAATTGTTCTAGGAGTTACTTTTACAGAATTTGATCGTATCACACATATTTTGAATTATTTAACTATTGAATGTGAAAGAAAATTTTTGGTTATTGAAGAAGCTAATGATCTTTCTCAGCTCAAAGTTGAAGAATTAATTGGAAATCTGATATCGTATGAAGCAATTTTGCAGACCAGGAAAGCTTAAACCAAGAGAAAATGAGTATAGCTTTTTAAGCCAATAATGATGACTCAAAATTAAATGAAGATGAGATTGTGTATCGCCAAGTACTACAACAAATTCAAGAATTTAAAGAAGTTCATGACGGTTCAAAATGGTGGAAACTCAAGCTTAATCAAATGCTTTGAATGCAACAACTTTGAACACATAAAGAAGGATTGTGCACAACTAAACAAGGATAAGAAGGATTGTGCACAACTAAACAAGGAAAAGAAGAAGGATAAATTTGAGAAGAAAAGAAAAGCTTTTCAAGTTACATGGGATGATTCAGACATATCTTCTTCGGACGATGGTAGCAATAGTGACACAGAATATGCAAACGTTTATTTCATGGCTATTTGTGAGGTAAATTCTAAACTATCTTATAATGATATTGTAGAAATCAGTATTAAACTTGATTATAAACTAAGAGATTTAAAGAAAATATTGTTAAATTAAATAGAGCAGAATTAGAAATTGGAATGCTTAAAGATGAGAAAAGTATTTTAGAAAAAGAAAAAGAAAGAAAAATAAGTGAAAACGTAACTTCTAAAATGCTGCTTTAGTTGATAAAATCAAGGCTACTAAAACTGAGAATGATAAGCTGAACAATGAAGTTCATGAATTAAAATCTTGTTTGGACATTGCTAAAAAAGAAATTGTAGAGCTCAAACAAAAATTAGAAAAAATTACTTATAATGTTTCAAAATTTAAAAAAGGAAAGCAGAGTTTAGAAAATGTAATTAAATCAGAGCTATCTTGCAGCAAAAATGGACTTGGGTTCAAAGCTAAACAAAATAATTATAGGAAATATAGCACTTTATATACTAAGTTTAAAAAGTCCAAAGAGAGTGCTAAATCAAATATTTCAAATTCAAAATTTTCAAAGATTTGGATTCCTAAAACAAGTAATAATTTAATTAGATAGAAATACATAAATGATTTTTTAGCAAATGTCGTTTGTAATAGCAATATATTTCTAAAGATACCACACCCTCTTGGGTATGGTTACTAAATTTTTTACCCATGGACTCTAATATAGGAAGTGGGTACCAAAACCGTTTCTTGTTTTTTTTGCACGTACACCGTTTATTGAGGAGGGTGGTGTATTCCTAATTTCTTGATGCATATGGAAATGAAGCTAAATATAGGAAAATCAGAATATTTAATAATCCTATCTTTAACTTGATTTTATGAGAAATTTTATCTTTAAGCTAATACATATTTTTGAAATAAAGGATTTGTCTTAAAAGAAAATATTTATAAGTAATGAGCGCTATAAAAAGATTAAATCTTAAAAATATGTACCCACTGAAATGTTTTAATGATATAAATATATTTTAAAAATTATTGACTATATAAATTTAATAATTTGGTTTCATCAATAAAAATATGTGTATGTATAATAAAATAATTTTTGAATACGTATCTATGTGTGTGTGCATATATCAAAACCAATATGTATTGCATTATGTTGTCGAACCATTCACCAATCATTCTTAAGTGTGGGAATAGTGCTATTGAAAATAAATCAAGTTTAAACTTTTTTGACTCATGGATTGAGGATCCTAAAATTTTCCCCTTGTGCTTGACTCTTGGTCTACTGTTTTTTCTGGTAATAGCATGTATATTTTTCAGTGGAAATTTCGAGGAACTAGGGATGCTCTTAGGAGATGGGCTAAAGAAAAATATGAAGACGGGGATGGAATTTCAAAGAATTTGATGGAGAAGTTACATGAGGTGCAACTAAGCATGCTTGAGCATCCAGGAATTATTCTTTTTTCTTAAAAGGAGCATGAGCTATCTATGAAGCTTTCTGATGCGCTAATCATTGAGCTGCAGATGAAGAAGCGAAAACTTAGGAAGGAGTGAGAAATTCAAGAAGATTGAAACATTAAGGCTTTTCATGCTCTAAAAATAAAGAAAGCTAAAAGAAACATTTTTCAAATCAATGATGAGTTAGGAGGCAGCATGACACACCTGATTCTATTGATAAAGCTTTCACAGATTATTATTCTAAACTTCTAGGAATCACTGAAGCTCAAAGCCCTAACCTAGATTATTTTCTTTCTACCTCCCTTCCCACTTTAAGAAATCAAGATGTTAATATTCTTTCAACTAGAGTAATTGAAGAATTAAAGTAGTTGTTTTTGGGATGAATAAAGCATCTTGTAGGGGTCCTGATGATTTCAGTACCATTTCCTTCACCCACAATAGGCCTATTATTTTTATCGACTTGTTAAAAGTAGTCCATAGTTCCTTCAACTATAGTAAGATCGTTAGTGGTATCAATGCTGCCAACTTAGTCTTAATTCCCAAAACAAAACAAGCTACCTTAGTCATGGCATTTAGACCTGTACCTTGCTGTAGTATTGTTTATAAGTGTATTTTGAAGGTCATCTTCTAGGTTAAAGCTAGTGCTACCTCACATTATATCACCAAATCAGTCTGCCTTCCTTCCCAATAAGAGTATCCTTGACAATGTGTTTCTCACTCATGAGCTTCTAAATGGTCATAATAGAAGCTACATTTCTCCTAGAATAATGATAAAACTTGATAATAAATGAGCTTATTATTCTTAACAATGGAAGGCTATTGTTGCAGTTATGGAAAGAATGAATTACCTTGCCATTTTATAAGCTGGATTTACACTTATATATCTATTATGTCTTACTCTCTAGGATTTAATGGAAATGTAGGGTATTTATGTTGAATATGCACGTATATGATTTTTGTTTGATAATAATAAACATATATATATATACACATTCATTTAAATGTATTTGTTAATGTATTATTTTATTTCTCACATAATTAAATATATATTTGCTGAATAAAATAAATAACACAGAATTTAAACTCAAACAGATATTTTATTTAAACAAATATTTATTACAATTTTGAATAGTATAAATTCAAGCTCTCACTATATATATACATTTCAAATACAATACAATTTCAATTACATTACAATTATCATTTACATATGCACCTCGCCACATTTCACTCATTCACTCATATATTATCTTCAACTCTATTCCAGATTGAATCCAGCATCTAAGCAATCTACAAAAATATACATTGACGTAGTAAAATTGAAAAGAAAATATTTTTTCAGTGTAAAATAAAATGTATTTTGAAAACATTATTTGCCTCAGTTATTTGGGTTGTTCGTCATCATTTAGTTTTGAAGTCATCATACACGAACAGCGTGTGACATGCACAGTGTATCACTGTACATGCCACAAGGCCGTGCACACCGATATACACTTGATAAAGATGCAGGGACAAGTGAGCACAAGGTCAAACCCAAATCAAAAGCCGGCTTCAACTTAAGTGAAATAAATATCAAGTCACGATATCAACACAAGGTCAAACCCGAGCTATAAGCTGAATTCAACGCAGGAGCATTACAAAATGTTCAAGTGAATATGCAACATGCACATAAGAAGTGGTGCACTACAAATACAAGCACAATATGTACAAAATCAATGCAACAGTAGTGAGCGTGAATATGACTCAAGACCAAGCTAATGAACAACAAGCAAATGACTCACAACAAATATGCAGTAGTTCACATCAACCAGAGGTACAAAACTTATAAATGGTTCGATAAGCCAAGACATCAAGACAGAGAAGACTGCACAGATATATACAAGAAGACCAGGAAACAACAACCATGAAATACAAAGCACCAGTACAAAACAGTGAAATGCTACAAAGATGAACCAATTCCTAATGCATATGAACTCAAACTAGCAGTGACAATGTCGAAGTCACAAAGACCAAAATCAAAACCTGAAGTGAAACAAGACCAAACATACATGAAGTCTAAATGAATGGGTCATATTGCACAAGGAATGACACAAATATACAAAACCAAAGTGCAAAATGCAAGTTCAAAACACAGAGCAGTGCATCACAACCAAACTGCCAAGGCTACAAACATACATCAGTAAACTACACACACACACACACACACACATATATATATAGATATATAGAGCAGTATAACATAAAATATATGTGCAGTGAAACTCGAGGCAACCGGATAATATGCACACATGTATGCAATGCACAAGTACATGATAAGATAAAATCAAGCACGAAGATTCAAAAATGTCGAAGTCATTGTTTTTCTCACTGTAGATAATATGAAGAACATGAATTAACAAAATCAATATCAAGTCTAAAAGTCAAGGCCGATGTCAACAGATAAATAAATGCACAAAGTCAACTGCAGTTCAAATCAAAGTTACTGAAGTCCAGATTTCAGAAGTGGCCGAAGTTTACTTACAGTATCAAGTCGAAACCGTGGTGGCTAAGGAATTAATCAAAAGCAATTCAAAGCCGTGAAAATCAGGTAAAAAATATAAATTTAAACAAGTCAGTGATCAATTACCGCATTCGATCAAAATCAAACGGCCGAGCAAATTAACAGACAAATGAAAATCAAGGGGTTCGAACCCTGAATAAACAATTAACATCATCGGCTACAAAGGCATTCGAGTTCAAGCAACAAAGAATAATCATTCAACTCGAATCAAGACCGAGTTCAAGCAAACTAACGAGTAAAGCATGAGGCATAAATTACATACCGAAGTAAAAATCAAACTCGATCAAATTGGAGAAGCCATGTGCAAAATCGAAGAGACGATCATTCGACTGAGTAAGCATGCAAGATTATATAATCGAAGGATCAATTGATGTGGCGCGCCAATTTTAGAAAGCCCTAATTTTCTCAAGGAACGAAGCAGCTAATCTTGCAAAGAAACCACAAAGACACCGGCCAAATAATAAAAAAGAAAAAGGATTTATTTTTAGGCCGGTTATTATAAATAGTATTTGGGTTTTATTGTTTAAAATTAGGGTTTTATTTTTAATTTGTTTTTAAATTTGTATTTTCCTTTTAAAACTTTTGTAATTTCTAGTCGTGTGACTAGGAGACAAACTACGATGGTATAGTTCGAGAATTCGCAACTCAATGGCTGAGTTATGCCAGGGTTTTGAGCGTAGAGTTAGGTTAGTCGATAATGGGGATCGTGAGTTTACGTGTGTATGCGTCTGACTACTCAATTTCTAGTAGAAACCTTGGGAGGCAACACGTAGGCAGGGTTTTGCCGAAGCTAGGTAAATTTGTATTATTCTATTTCTACATTTATTATTCTGCTATTATCTGTGCTGCTATTATTTTTCTATGATCAGTGCTGCGATTATTTATATACTTCCGCAATAAATTTTTACAATTAATAGTATCACCCTATTAACCCCTTCTAGGGTGTAATCGATCCTACAAGTGGTATCAGAGCTAGGAACAAAAGCCATTTTTGTTTTAAAAATTTTATTTTTCAACGACCAATTTTTACCTTACAAAATTGAATTTTTAAATGGCTTCTTTTAATACTGCTTTTGCTGAGGGTCAGTCCATAGTTAGACCACCGATGTTTAATGGTGAATATTCTTACTAGAAAAATAGAATGAAATTTTTTCTGAAAACTATTGATGCTTGAAATATAGTTGAGACAGGTTATACAGCACCAACTATAATAGTAAATAATCAAGATATTGAAAAATCAATTGATCAATGGACAGATCTAGAAAATAAATTACAGAATAATAATGCCAAGGCTATGAATTCTATTATTTATTTATTGGATCAAGTTGAATTTAATCGTGTCTCACATTGTTTAACTTCGTAGGAAATATGGCACGCATTAGAAGTGACTCACGAAGGAACATCTCAAGTCAAAGGATCTCTCCTTGCCATGCTGAGTAGCAAATACGAAATTTTACATTGGCCAAGAAAGAAAATGTCAAAGATATGTATGGACGACTTTCCAATCTAGTATAAAAATCAAAAGCTCTTGGAAAATCATACACAGTGTTGGAAATAGTCCGAAAAATCCTCAGAGTCCTTCCACGGAATTTTGAAGCAAAAGTTACTGCCACTCAAGAATCGAAAGATTTAAAACAAATCAAAGTTGAAGAACTTATCGGAAATCTCACCACTTATGAGCTAGAAATGAAATTTAAGGAAGAGCGTGAAGGAGGAGATACTCGAAAGAAATCAATAGCTCTCAAAGGAATAACCGAAAGTGATGACGACGACGACGACGACGGAGCAGCATAGCTGGCACAACTAATGAAGAGATTCAAAACATGGAACCGTAAATACGGAAATCCAGCTCTAAATCAAAAATTAAAAAGCATAACAGTCAAAGTTCTAGATAATCCAGAAAAGCAAGAGATCATTTGTCACAAGTGCAGCAAATCCAGTCATATCAAGTCCAATAGTCTCGAAATCGACATGGCCAAGAAAAGAATTCAAAAGGGAGAAGTTTTGAAAGCACGTGGAATAAAAATGATGATGATTATAAAAGTACTAGCAGTAAGAGTCAGAAAGTAGATTTGTGCCTTCGAGGTGATATAACTGATAGCGACGATGAGGAGCCAAGCGAGGTATCAAAAGTCACTCACTCAGAATTACTTATATATTTCAACGAAGAAAATGGCTTTCTTGAAAGACTTAGGAAAAAATATGCCAAAATTGAATCACAAAGAGATGGTTTGATAGAATAAAATAAAAACTAAACCAATTGGTTAAAAACTATCAAACTAAGAGCCCTAAGTGTGATAGGTGTCCATCACTCGAAGAAGAGATTAAAAATCAGAAATTAAAATTAAATCGCTTGAAAATGAAATTCTGATTTTGAAAGAGAGTGAAAATACTAGAAGAGAAAATTTTATTAAATAGTGCACACAATTATTGAACAAAAATGAATCACTAAAAACACAAGTCCAACAACTGTCAACGACTTTAAGAAAATTTTCCAAAGGAGAAAGATCGTTGAATATGCTATTAAGAAAACAAATTATTAGACAAGGACTTGGGTATAATCAATCTGAACGTGCTAGAAATGTAATTAAACAAGTCAATTCCATGTGCAAAATTTGTAGAAAATTTGTACACAATCAAAATAATTGTTGGTATAGACCCAAACATGTGAAAACTATTCCAATTTGGGTCCCGAAAGACACGAATGTAAAATCCCTTAAAGTTATACAAATTTGGGTGTCGAAAGGAACATATGTAAATAGTTTTGGGTCTTCACAAAAATATTTTTCAAAATATTTTGCCACTAACAACCATGGACCTATACAAACAAATAGGTCACAAAAATCTTCTCTCGTGTAGGTATGGTGGCAGGCTAAGGAACATCAATAGCGTTATCTAGATTCTGACCATTCCAGACACACAACGGGTGACAAATCAAAGTTTCTTAGCCTAGTATGAAGGTGGCAGAATCATAATGGGCAACAATGAAATATTATCGGTAAAGGTAAAATTGGTAAAGGTATGTTGAACGATAAATGTGATAATCTGCACCATAATCTGAATTTATTCAACCAGTTATGTGATAAAGTTATGAATGCTGAATTTGATTCTGACTTTTTCAAAATTATTGGCCAAATTATTCTTTTATGCCAAGAAAAATTTAAAAATCTCTAGAGTCTTTGAACTACTTTATACAGATTTGATTGATGATAATACATTTGGCAACTCCATATTCACGGTTTTGTTTACATGGTTTCAATTCAAATTCAAAAGATGTAAAAATGATTTCAACTTATTTGATGCAACATCACGGTCTGGTCTATGACATCAAACTAATGATAATCTCTAGTGAAAGAAAAATTCTGATGAAGTTACACTGGTAATCTAGTTGATAGAAAAACTGCTAGTGGAATGTGTTTTATGTAGAAAAATTTATTAGCTGCATCGTTTTTCAAAGAAAATATCTGCATATTTTTCATTTCAAATTTTTTTCAATTAGTAGACATTTTTCTTTTATAAAACCCCTTCCAGAAAATAGTTTTTGTTGACCTTGTCTCAGATTAGTCATTTTGGTAAATTTGATTTTATAATTATTTTTAGATTTGATTTTTAAATGACTACATTGACTAATCGACTCCCTACTAATTATCGAAAGATAAATAATGATTGAAAAAGTGATGAGTGTTGATATAATAATATATTATAACTTGAGATAATATATTTAGTAAATTTCTTTAGAAATTTAAACAAGAGTTATAAAAAAATTTGTTGGTAAATATTCCATGACCATGACCATTTCTATCATATTCCTATCTAACATCACTCATAAAAATCTAATGTAGTATGTCAATATGTGGTATTTTAAATGGGAAATCATTCGTTTTTCAATTGATTATATTTTAAGAAATAAAAACATCTAAAGTATCCACTCTCATTTAAAAGTCCTCACGGTTATGCATGGGTGAATTACTTGGAATTTTTGATTATGTGCTTCCATGCTCATTAAAAATCCTCACGGTTATGCATGTATGGAACGCATATCAAAATTGATTGATTTAATAGACAAGTTGATTCTAATTCCATTTAAAAATCCTCACGGTTATGCATGGTTAGAAGATACTTGAATTTATTTTTTAATAAAATTTTGGAATACTACTAATCTCATTTAAAAGTCCAAACAGTTGTGCATGGTTAGTAGATATTCTAATTCCTGATATAAATATACCACAAATAGACACAATTATATGGTTTTATATGATGACATCATCCCTATCATTCTAAAGTGGAATAGACGTCAAACAGAGTATTTATGATTTTTGTTTGATTTTTTTTATCGAAATTTAATATTTATACCTAATTGAGTATTAATGTGTATTAATGTCTATCACTTTATTTATATTTTTCTAACACCGTTACTCTTTTGCTGATAACAAAAGGGGGAGAGAAAAGTTAAGATTTTGGAAAATAAAGGTCAAATTTTTTCTGTTTGCATCAATGCTTATTTGCATATTTTTATTTATTTTCATGCATATATGAAGGGGGGGATTTGTGTAGAGAAGGAGCATTCAAATACAGGGAGCAAATTGAATGATCAAATACATTTAATATGTTCAAAATCTCAAATATATGTTTGTTATAATCAAAGGGGGAGATTGTTGAATATGCACGTATATGATTTTTGTTTGATGATAATAAACATATATATATATATATATATATATATATTCATTTAAATGTATTTTTTAATGTACTATTTTATTTCTCACGTAATTAAATAAACATAGAATTTAAATTCAAATAAATATTTTACTTAAACAAATATTTATTATAATTTTGAATAGTACAAATTTAAGCTCTCACTATATATATAATTTCAATTACAATACAATTTCAATTACATTACAATTATCATTTACATAAGCACCTCGCCATATTTCACTCATTCACTCGTATATTATCTTCAACTCTATTTCAGATTGAATCCAGCATCTTAGAAATCTGCAAAAATATATACTGAAGCAGTAAAATTAAAAAGAAAATATTTTTGCAGTGTAAAATAAAATGTATTTTGAAAATATTATTTGCCTCGGTTATTTGGGTTGTTCGTCATCATTTAATTTTGAACTCATCATATACGAACAGCGTGTGACATGCACAGTGTATCACTGTACATGCCATAAGGCCGTGCACACCGATATACACTTGACAAAAATGTAGGGACAGGTGAGCATAAGGTCAAACCCAAATTAAAAGCCGGGTTCAACTCAAGTGAAATAAATATCAAGTCATGATATCAACACAAGGTCAAACCCGAGATAGAAGTTGGATTCAACGCAGGTGCATTACGAAATTGTCAAGTATAAGTGAATGTGCAACATGCACAAAAGAAGTGGTGCACTGCAAATACAAGCACAATATGTACAAAATCAGTGCTACAGCAGTGAACATGCATATGACTCAAGACCAAGCTAATGAACAACAAGCAAATGACTCACAACAAATATACAGTAGTCCACATCAACCAGAGCTACAAAACATATAAACAGTTCGATAAGCTAAGACATCAAGATAGAGAAGACTGCACAGATATATACATGAAGACCAGACAACAACAACCACGAAATACAAGTGCACCAGTACAAAACAGTGAAATGCTACAAAGATGAACTAGTTCCTAAGGCATATGAACTAAAACTAGTAGTGACAGTGTCAAAGCCACAGAGACCAAAATCAAAACCTGAAGTGAAACAAGACCAAACACACATGAAGTCTAAATGAATGGGTCACACTGCACCAGGAATGACACAAGTATACAGAACCAAAGTTCAAAATGCAAATTCAAGACATAGAGAAGTGCAGCACAACCAAACTGCCAAGGCTACAAGCATACATCAGTAAACTACATACATACATATATATAATATATAGAGCAGTATAACATAAGTATATATGTGCAGTGAAACTCGTGGCAACCAAACAATATGCACACATGTATGCAATTCACAAGTACAGGCCGAGACAAAATCAAGCACGAAGTTTCAAAAATGCCGAAGTCGTTGTTTTTCTCATAGTAGATAATATGAGAAACACGAATTAACAAAATCAATATCAAGTTTAAAAGTCAAGGCCGATGTCAACAAAGAAATAAAAGCACAAAGTCAACTGCAGTTCAAATCAAAGTTGCCGAAGTCCAGATTTCAGAAGTGGCCAAAGTTTATTTACAATATCAAGTCGAAACCATGGTGGCCAAGGAATCAATCAAAAGAAATTCAAAATCATGAAAATCAAGTAAACAAAATATATAAATTTAAACAAGTCAGTGAACAATCACAACACTCGATCAAAATCAAACGTCCGAGCAAATTATTAGACGAACAAAAATCAAGGGGTTCGAACCCTATATAAAAGATTAACACCATCGGCCACAAAGGCATTCGAGTTCAAGCAACAAAGAATAATCGTTCAACTTGAATCAAGATCGAGTTCAAGCAAACTAATGAGTAATGCATAAGGCAAAAATTACCTACCGAAGTAAAAATCGAACTCGATCAAATTGGAGCAGCCGTGTGCAAAATCGAAGAGACGATCATTCGATTGAGCAAGCACGTAAGAATATATAATCGAAATATCAATTGAAGCGGTGCGAAAATTTCAGAAATCCCTAATTTTCTCAAGGAATGAAGCAGCTAATCTTACAAAGAAACGAAGTACAAAGACACCGGCCAAATAATAAAAAAGAAAAAGGATTTATTTTTAGGTCGGTTATTATAAATAGTATTTGGTTTTTATTGTTTAAAGTTTGGGTTTTTAAATTTGTTTTTAAATTTGTATTTTCCTTTTAAAATTTTTGTAATTTCTAGTTGTGTGACTAGGGGACAAACTACGGTGGTGTAATCCGAGAATTCGCAACTCAGTGGCTAAGTTGTGGCAGGGTTTTGAGCATAGAGTTAGGTTAGTCACAGCGGGTGTTGCGAGTTTACGTGTGTATGCGTATGACTATTTTATTTCTAGTAGAAACCATGAGGGCAGCACATAGGCAGGGTTTTGCCGAAGCTAGGTAAATGTGTGTTGTTCTATTTCTGCATTTATTATTTTGCTATAATCTATGCTGCTATTATTCTGCTATGATCAGTGCTGCGATTAATTATATACTTCCACAATAAAATTTTATAATTAACAGTATCACCCTGTTCATCCCCCTCTAGGGTGAAATCGATCCTACAATTTAAAGGCGAGCAAGGTATACAGTAGGGGATCAAATCTCCTTTTACTCGTTCAATATTGTTACGGAATTATTCACTTAGATCAACAAGACTATTGTAAATGAGGAATTTATGCATCATCCTAAATGTAAAGAGCCTTGTATATCTTCTATACTATTTGCTGATGTTATAATCTTCACTAAATCAGTTGAAGCCACTCTTCTTAGCATCTCCAGGATATTGAATTCTTTCCAAAGTGTAACCGGCTCGCAGATTGACCATCAAAACTCATATTTATCTATAGCAGGTATACCTGAGCTCCAAAGTAATGATCTACATGAACTAACCTCTGCCTTCCTTAAGCAATAGTATAACTCACTTAGATATTCCTCTTACTTCTTGGAAAATTGGATACTCTGATTGTATCCCTCCATTTGAAAAAATCACAAGAACTATGAATAATTAGGTTAATAGATTTTTGACCCAAGTCGGTAGGCTCATAATTAAAAAAGCTATTATACATGCTATGACTGTTTACTGGAGTAGATCTTTTATTCTTCCAACCAAGCTTGTTAACTAAGTTAGGCAAGCTATGAACCAGTTTATGTGGACTGGTAATATGTACCCAAGAAAGCTTGTTCCTTTAACTTTCTACAAGATAGAAAAAACTCATAGCAATATGGGTTTGGAAACTAAGAATATTAAGCTCTGGAATAAAGCTGCTTTCTCTAAGCACTTTGATAATGTTCTGAACATTAATGGTAGTTTATAGGTCAAATAGGCAAGGAAATATCAGCTTGGTAACAAATATTTTTGGATAATGGACATGTCTGCATTATGTGGTGGGGTCTGGAGGTCCATTCTACAGCTTAGGGACTTGCTTCTTCCTCATGTGCAAATTACATTATTTTTCTTGCTAAATTTTGGTATGTGCCTTGGGCCAGGAAGGGCTTAATCTTGGCTAATGCATTAACTTTTAAAGAAAGAGCTCAATCTACTATACCTTTGAGGCTAAAACAAGTGATTATGTGCATGAAAGTTTGGTAACTGTTGCATAAATATGAGAGTGGTGCTGTTTGGAATTGGATACAATGTGCTACCTTGTATGGTGGTGAGGGTTTAAATGCCTGGGCTATCAAACATAAAATCAATCAAATCTCAACAATTTAAAAACCAATCTCTTCTTTTGATTCTGATATAAATTTTTGGTGAAATACTAGGGTTTGGAACTCTTTTGTTCAGAGAAAGAAAATTTTCTTCTTTGGAAAGTGCTAAGAATTGAGATACAAACTATGCGTAAACTTCAGATTAGAGGTTTTGATGTGGTTAAATCTCTCTCAATTTTGTAGGAATCATGAAGAGGAAATTTTGCATATATTCTTTAATTGTCAGGTTATTTATGATATGTGGTATAAAGTATTGTGCCAAGGCAAAATGCAGCTTTCTTTGAGAAATAGTGCAGAACAATGGATACAAATTTTCAAGGCAATATAATGGAGAATCCAGACACTTTGGTGTTGTTGATGGCTTTGAAGATATTCATGCTGATATTTAGAGAGAAGGAAATTCTAGGATTTCTAAAAGCAAAAGAAAAACTTGTTTGGTCTAGTTAAATGATATTTTTCATAGGTTAATGAAAGGGTTGCATGTGCATGGCATATAGACTGAGGAGGAGGCTTCTTTGTTATGTGCTTGATGTTTTTGTGCAGTTTGCTTTTGTTCTTGTTTTGTTTTGTTTTTCTCATTTGTTTTTTTGGTTCTTTCCTTCTCTTCTTTGTTTTCCCTTGTGTCTTTTAATTTTCTTTATGGGATTAAGCTTGTTTTTTTTGTTTTTTTATTTTAATAAATATGGTAGGGACCAGTCAACCTACTAGCCTTGCTCAAAAATATGGATTGGCTTGGGTTGGTAAATTTGTGTTTGTTTGTTTTTCGCTTTGGTGAAAAATTATTTGTTAAACTTGAAATTATGTGGTTGTTGATGGTGCTTATTTAGTTGTGTGTGATGCTTTGAGAAAATAATGGACGTATGTTGTGTTTGTTTCATGTTAATAAGTTTATGTCATGTGTTCTTATCTGTAAAGTGCTCTATTTGTTATGTTTAATTTGGTTTTGTGATTGATTAGTTGTGATAATATTGTATAACCATGTGTTTAGTTTTTATTTCTACATTACGTGTGTACATCCCCTACATTGTTCATTTGTATTGTCTCGCCTTTGTCGTGTTCTTTTCTTTTTGTTTATGATAAAGGGGTAGAGTATACTGACAGAGGCAACATGTATTAAGGGGGAGAGTTATATATATTATATTCTTAACTTATATAGTTGTCATCACAAAAAAAGGGAGTTGTTAGAACCCTGTTTATTTGTTTTAATATGAGAACTATATCTCTGTATGTATCTAGAATACTATATTGTGTATGTACCAGAAGAACTTGAATCAAAGAAAGCAAATCATCTACATATCAAAATCTAAGGAAATACGAACCTTTAAGTCAAATGTATTAGAAGATCTTGAATCAAAGAATCGAGAAGAAAAGAAAGAGAATGATCTACATATAAAAAACCAAGAAGATACAGATCATTAAGTCAAATGTATGTATTTGGTCTTACATATACTTGTAAATTCTCCTTGATAGTTCACATGTGCATACACACATACTTGCTTACAAAGAATTTTGAAAATCAAAGAGTTAAGCAATTTAAAATAAAACCGTGTAAAGATCCGCAAATTTATCACTTTAATAAATTTTATTTATTTTTAAAATATTAAAATATAAGAGATTTTAATGTAGATTATGTTATCTTGAACAATAATAATGATGGTAATCTTTATTTTGAACAAGTATTTACAAAAATATATACCTTGGAAAAATATCGATAAAGTGACCGAAAACTATTTTATCAATAAACCGCTCCATAATTATTAGAAGTCGCATACGGAGCTAGATACAGACACTTATTTATTCATTTAAACAATAATATAAAATTAAATTATTTATTTTATTTTTGGGAATAAAATGTTTTTATGACATCATCAATACTGGCATCATATTTAATAATTGATTTAATTAATTTAAATTAAGATTTAATGATTTAATACTTATCATATTTATTTAAATAATTGTTTTAAAATGATAATAATTCATTTTGATTAGTTATTTAGTGAAAGTAAATAATTTATAATAGTTTTAAAAGATATATACTTGATGTGAAAATATAAGAAAATTCGTTTCGCTTTATCGATATAACGACACTTTTTGTAACTAATCGTTTAATATTAATATATATAGTTTTATAAGTCAAATATGATTATTTTAGTTAGTTAAAAATAATGGGAAAGTAGTTTTCAATTTCTTTTACCTTTAGATGTAATTTAATTTATAAGTGAAAATGTGAACGGGATTCGGAATCGGAATTCGTAGCGGTTTAACATATAAAAGCTGTTAAAAAATCAATACAACGTTCTGATGCATATACACATACATGAACACCTATACAAATGTATGTACATATAAATTTAATTATGTTTAGGAATTAGTCAAATAAAGCAAAGAAAATGTCCTAATACATATGTATATATATATAAGCTCCTTATGTGTAAAGAAGAGATAAAAACAAAGCACCACATCACATCACAAGCCAAGCACATAAAAGGGGGAGCGGGCTTCATGGTTGGCCGAAGTGAGGGGGTGCTGGCACATGGTAGTGAGATGTAAAGATGACGTGAAAGATGGTGAAAATATTATGATATTTTTGATGCAAAACTTTATATAAATACCCACCTACATTCACACATTCATTCACACAATTCTCTTCCTCCTCCTCCTTCTTAAAGCTCTAAGAGCTCTTCTTTAATGGCTTCCATTCCTTAAAAAAATATTAGAAAATCTATGGCAAAATATTCCAAAATAAAGTAAAATAAACACACATGTATATACCATATCAATCCACCTCCAAAACTAAGTCAAACACCTCCTCTCCATTTTCCAAACTCATGACCACAACTCCATCACTTTGGCCGAGCACTTCAACTCCTTCCAAGTTAGACCGAGGTTTCCTAAGTTCCCGGGCTCAATTCCGTAAGCTCATATTCGACCTAGCGAAGCTATAATCTATTTTCCTAAGTTTGATATCCAATAAAGATAAGAAAACTCTATAAAGCTTTATATATATATATATATATATATATATATATATATGATGTGATATGATTTCCATGGATGTCTACTATTCTTTGATTATCAAGTTTGGTTGTTTTAATATAGTTGTTTAAATTGTGTAAACAAGTCAAGCTAATACACGTCGAATATCATAAAGGAAATCACTTTTATTTATTGAATGAAATGATGTATATAAGCTTGTTAAACCATTTTAAATGTGTAATGACCCGAAATTTTCGATCCCGAAAATTCCAGATAGTTATGAAAAATAAGAAAGAGATAGAAGAAGAAGAAGAACAGAAACACCAAACATCTCACATTCGCAGCGGACAAAATATAATAATAAATAATAACAGTTGCAAAAGAATACTATATCCGTCGATTACATTCTAATACATCAGAGTTTCACATTATATATAGTCACTGAATATTTACAATTATCATGTCTCAGGTTAACAATAATATAAATACATCGGATATACTCTATACGATGTTGCCATCCAGCTCGCCTCCTGAGCTCCAGAATGTCCTAACCTGGAAATCTGTAATACTCGGTCTGACCCGAGCATTACACCAAAGTAACACCCGGGTCAGGCTGGAAACCAGCGTGAGTAATCTCAACTAACATGGAATACCAAGCAACAACTCATATAAAAACCCGGGTAACTCAAACTAATTTTACAAGTCACAATTTGTTATAGACATAACTTATTTTCAAAATAAGCTTTCTAAGTGTCCAAAATTTAGATTTAATAATCCAATTCATTTAAATCCAATCATTCCTACCTATCAATTTCTCATATCAATTTATAAAAATTCAAAGTGGTTTCGGGTATCTCCCAATACCCGATCCCGGCCTCTTCGAGTCTCATACCATCCTATCCTAAGTTATCCATATGAAAAACACATTCATTTCATATTAGAGATAACAACTCATTCAAAGCATCCAATACCATTCAATCGTCCATAAGAAAAGCTTGTTTGCTACCGATATTAATTAAATTAATTCTGATTGAATTTCTAACCTCAACCATTTAGAATTCTTTACTTGTCATTAATTAATTTTCAAATCAATTAACCAATCAACCCTTCATTATTCATCTTAATTAATCACCTTGGTTTAATTATTTTTCAATTACATTCATGGAATTATCTTTGTTTAATTACACGATATTAATTATTCTTAACCAAATCAATAAGAAATCTTAATTACTTCATGAATTAATTAACTATATTCATTACATTAATCCTTAATTACTTATATTAATTAACTTCTCATAAATCGCATTTTTTGGATCAATTAACCTTAATTAATCAAATCTTTAGTTACATCGTGATTATATAAATTATTGATTTCCAATTATATTTCAATTTATCTTAATCTAAATTAATTATATTAATTAAACCACAATATTAATCATATTTGATTTATCTCTACCCGAAATTATCTACCTTTTATTTACTTCATTAAATAAATTAATTCTCCTTAATTAATAATCTTAATTTATCTCTCGATTAATTACACAAGTGGAAATTAGCCATAAGGGCCTCTTTAGCAAGTGGAATTAGTTTCTAGGACACACAACTGAAATAATTACTTTCAAGGACAAAACACAAAATTTTAGTTTCTAGGGCCTAAAAACCTAGGAAATTATGTATTTGAAAGTAATTGGACTGCTGACTTTGTCCTTGAAAGTAATTATTCTGCTGATTTTGGCCTTAAAAGTAATTTCTTTGAATGTATGGCCTAGAAACTAATTAGACTGCAAAGTTTGTCCTTTTGGTGAAATGCCCCATTACACAAAGTAACTATATTTTATTAATTTCATTAAATAATTATTTATCAAACTACCCAATGATCATCCTAATTGTTTTAAACCCAATTAATTAACCCAAATCATAAATTAATTTAATCAATTAATTATTCCTTAAATTATCCTATTTATTTAATGAATCAACTAATCATTAAACCTTTATTGATTTTAATCTGAACCGTTTTTCTTATTTACGATTTAAGTTTAAAACCATTTAAAACCCAAACGCTTCGAGTCAAACAACAATCAACTCGAGAATCAACCAAAAACCAAAATCAACAGATTATCAATTCACAGTGCACATCAAATCAATTCAACCACTCAACCAAATATTTAAATATAACCACTTAAATTTAAATAAAACTCCAACAGAGTAAGATTTACCCATCTTTGCTTCACAATTGGAAATCCTCTTCGGTCAATTAATTACATCCAATGATTATAAATTTATTACTTTCCCAAGAGATTTTAATTCATTACTCCCTAGCTATTAATTATTAACCTTCATTGTTAATTTCTAAAACCTAACTCCCATTTGTAAATCACTAATTACAAATTACTCAATCAATAATTGCAAATCAATTACTTAATTAATCTTTAACTTATTTCATAAATTATCAAATCTTAATTATACTTAAGGTAAACATCTTCTTTGTTAAATACTCAATCACAAAAACATTTAACGTTATTTGTAAAATAATTAGGTCTTAAATATCTTTTATGTATTTAACAAACTTAGTTTAACAATCAATAAAACTGTCCTGATTTAAGTATTGAAAAGCACTTAATTTAAAGGATTTATAAATGATTAAACTATTCCATTTTCCTTTATTTACCCCCCCCCCTTTTTTAGCCTAGGGTTTAAAACAAACAAAGCTGAAATAAATAAAAATAAAGAAAATAAAATTAGTCACAGAAAATGACCATGAGAGAACCCTAACCACGGCCTCAACGACGCCGCCCCCAAACCCGACGAACCCCATCGCCATCCAAAGCCGCGAGCCCCCTCCAACGACGTCGCGCCCACTTCCAATGATCGCGAGCCCTAGCTCCACCGTACTCGAGTCGAACTCAAGTTACCTCCTCGAACGCGGCTTCACAACCAATCCACAAACTCGTCAACCCCAATCCCCTCAATAATTGCTTCAATTGACCTGCATCTCGCTCAAGCGAGCGACCCTCTTGTCGCGAGTCTCCTCCTTCAAGCATCGAAGATGCCGTTCGCTCCTCTTTTCTTTTCTTTTTCTTTTTTTTATGAATTACGGCCTCTGTTGAAAGATGAGAGAGATGGACGATATCGATTTGATTTCGAAACTGAAGGAGAGGCTCGGCTTGAACAATCATCAGCCATTTTTTTTTATTTTTTTTTATTGATTTGAACGATTTTATTTTCCCTTCGAAACTGAAGAGGGGAAGAAGAAAGATCGGCCATTTTTTTTCCTGAAGATTTTCTTCTGAATTGTGAAGGAAGATACGTGTTTAAAATGAGAAAGGAGATAAGCTAGGTCGGCGAATTTCAGGTATTAGGGTGGCTCGAGTACACTTAGGGTGGCTGAGATGATTTTTATATTTTTAAAATTATTAAATTACCAAAATATCTCGTTAAGCAAAACGCGAAATCTCAAACCCCGAATCAGGCATGCCGACAGGCATTTATAAGGTTCTACCCGCATTCCGAGCACAATGGAACGTGTCTCGGAGGCTAATTCGATCATATGCGCGAGGTACGGAAGTAAACGATCAATTTTAAATCAAATCGATTGAAATAGTTCTAAGCGTTTTGAGCTGCCAAGGTCAAACGACAACTCCGATTGCTACGAAAATTGAAATACGATAATAACTAACTATTACGGATCCAATGGAACTGGTTTTGTCGAATTCCGAGACTATGCCTCGGAAGGCTATTTTCAAATATCGATTTAAACGATATATTATTAAATGAAAAAATCATCTTTAAATTAAATTTCAACCGTTCTATTATCTTCAGTATCATCATTATAAATTTTATAAGCCTTCAGGTTATTTAAACAAGCTTAGAAATTTCAGATTCAACAATTTACACAATTTTCAATTATTAAATTCAATATTTAAACTATATAATTCAATGATTTAATCATCAAGTAAATATTGATATCTTGAATTCAAGTTAAAATTAACTTTTAAATATTTAAAATCAATTGATAATTCCAATTTAAATTGTTCAAAATTCTGGGTCGTCACATTCCTCCCCCGTTAAATGAATTTCGTCCCCGAAATTACTAATTAGGAAAAATTGACCAATACCCGTTTACCTTCCCCTAAAATCCACAATTCAACCTTCTACTCTCTATCCTTTATTAAAGACCCACTATCACCTCAACCAACTTTCCCAAACCTTCTATAGTTTTCAAACACTACCATTCCGCTCAATCATTTAAATTTCAATTTAAAACCAAATTTTCAATTATCAAAATTTTCTCAAAATTTTTCTAACTCCCTAAATTCCCGAAAAAATTTGTCAGCGTCTCCTTTGCGTGGCTAGCTCGGTACAATTATAAAATGCCTCTACGGGTTCCCAAATTCCAAAAGAAAACAAAAGCCAAGTGGCTAGATCAAAAACCCAATCCTCATACAGAAATTAAAATGCATACCTTTTTGTCGGGCAATTCATATTTATCTTTTGGAATCAAATCCAATTTTCTTTTTTCCTTTATATACATGCATATCTTGCTTGACAATAATATCCAATCGTAACCCTTCCAAATCATTGTACACATTTTCCTACATAGGTTTCATACCCACCTTTATTCAAATTAGTTTTCCCTACTTTCAATACGAATTCAATTTACTTTAAATTTTGAATATTAAATTTTATCTTTCAAGTATAACTAATTCATATTAGTTCATCTACAAATTTACTTTAAATTTTCAATTTGAAATTGTTTTGTCGTTAACAAAAATTTTCCCAAAAAATTTCAAAAATTTTCTAACTCCCAAAATTTGGAGAAATTTTGGCAGAGTCTCCTTTGTACGGAGGAGCTTTTGCAATTTGACAAGAGATATAAATATATATACATCGACCCACCCGGTCGGAAAAGCAAAAACAGTTCATATTTCCTATTTTTATTGCGTAGGCGTACCTTATTTAGCATTTTAAGCATGCGGCTTACTTATTTTAGCAATTAGTGCATCCAAATCCAGCCAAACGGCCTTCAGGTACCTGTACTTACTTAATTTAAATATGTAAGTGCCATATGTAGAAAATCTATTAGCATTTCACTTATGTTCAATAGCAAAACACATGTATTATAAGCAACCAGCACCAAAACGCTTTCCATAAGCGATTTATATAATTTTTAAAGCTAATACAATTGCTTTCAACCAACTCATAAGCAATTTCATTCAATTTTATTTGCTTATATTCAATTTATTTTTAATCCAAACAAGCTCATATTCACTTCAAATGATTCAAAATCAATTTTATTTAATCTCTATTGACTCATAGCATTTTAATTACTTTTATTTACGTCGAACGACAACCATTTTTATGCAATTTCGACGATATTCGTTTAATAGAGTATCTATTTTAGTTTATAACTATTTTAAATTAATTTTCAACTCATTTTATATTTAATTCCATTTCATTTCTAATTTATTCACTCATCATTCATTAGCTCGACACATTTCATTCTTGTATACTACTAGCCATTCCCAAATTAATTCAATCCAAGCTTTATTTAATGGGCTTTCACCCTTATTCGAAGCCAAGCTTCCATAAATTTTAAACTTAAGTTAATTTACTTTAATTTATTCCAACATTAAACTTAAGTTTACTTCTATTTGATTCTCATTTAATCAACTTCCATTAAATTTAGTTAGCCCATCAATTTTAAATTTCAATTTTAAATTCACCTTCTCAATTTATCAAAATAATATCCAAGCACATACTTAACTCATTTATACTTCAAATTAATATGCCACCGAACTTAAGTTCAGTCTGATAATCCAATTCCAATTACAACTTTGATTTAGTTTTTATTCAATCAGACTTCATCCATTTATTATTTAACTCAATTAACTCGTTTTAAAATTTTAATTTACTTACTTAATTCGTTATCAAATTTATTTTATTAATACAAAGCCATTCTCAAATTAATTCTATTCACTTGGATTTTGTTTTGCAACTCAAACCATTTTTATTATAATCACTTCCTTTACATCCAATTTAGTTGCAACTTTCGTTAAATATTTTTCATATCACACCTGAATTTTACTTGTAATTTAAATCATCACCATTTCGATCCAATTCCATTTCATTTCTATTTTATATCATCTTCACTTATTCAATTCATTATCAAATCCAAGTTGAATTCTATTTACAATTCTAATTCATTTTCAAACTCCATTATTATTTAAAATCCATTTATTTACCAAAGTTAGATTTTATTATCATACTCAATCAAACAATTATTTAACCACTTAGCTTATTTCCAACATCTTTATTTAAAAAATTTAGAAATGCTTTTAAATTCACATCAGACTAATAAAATAGCTCTTTATAAAAAATACTTCTTATAACTCGATGTTTCCACCAGTTCATCCTGGTTCTCACAGAAATTCAGTCATACGTTGATCAGGCGTAGGACTGAAAATCTGTAAGTACTTGGTAAACCCGTTTTCAACATCCAGTGAAAATACTTTTGAAAATAATTTTATTGAAAATATAGAAAACAGATTTTGAAAATAGAGGAAATATCTTTGGTGAGAATGCTCTGGAAATCATCACCCCCATCCATGGTCGTAGTTACATTCCAGGGTTACGTTGCCATCGCAGCAAAAGTCCATGCAACTGCAGGCTCTCCGCGGCCTCTCGATTATGCCATGGAACCCACAACAGATTACAGTTGCATTCCAGGGTTACGTTGTCATCACAGCAAAAGCCCATGCAACTGCAGGCTCTTCGCGGCCTCTGATTTTCACTGTCGAAATGAAACCTCTCCACTCCTACATAGGTCGCGGTCTACCGATATAAAATCAAACGCAGACTGTTGGCTCTCAGCGGCACACACGACTTTTGCTATGATATACTCTACTCATAATCTCCAGGAACTAGTTTTGTTCAGACTCCTCACAGGATCAACTTTAGAACCCCCTCTTGGGGCTCAAGGCAGTACCACCCGGTGGCACTCCTGAGAAGTTCATTTCAAGGGAGCGCCTTTTTCCCCAGAGCCATCATCAAAACATTTTATACTATACACATATAGTATCTTCAAATCATACAACTAGTATGATCTCATACAAAGCTCCTTTACACAAAATCTATTATCCCAAAATCGATAATTCACAAACTAGGCTTTCCAAATTTTAATATTGATTTTACCCAAAAATCAAAAGCCTTTCCAAATCCAAAGTTCCCAAAACCTTTTTCCAAATCCTTCATAAGATCCTTTATATATATATTCAGATATATAAAATTTAGAAACTTTGGATCTTTTCAAACTTTTATAAAACTCCTTTTATACTTCAAACGCCTTTAAAATTCTTTTCTTCTAGCAGTAGATTTAACAAATGGAGTTTCATCTGACATATAACAAAGATACATAACTTTGTTTATTCAAAATCAAATATTCAAATTTGATTACTCTTTTCAATATCAATTTCATTCAAATCCGTACGATGTACACATAACATCTGTACGCTATACCAATCTGATCGCTCACTCGATCACACAATTTCATTTCCGAACTAGTATCGTCCACCCGACTTCCTAGTGCGGACACAGATCTGGTTTCCTGATTAGAAACCGTCATTCTCCTTGCATAGCTATAACTATGATAGAGAATATCCAGAACCAATCAACAATCCATATCCAGGTTCGCCATCGAAAATCGAGTGAAAAATCCCAACTCGGATCGATAAATTATCTCGAAATTCAGCGTTCGAATCTGGATCAAATCACTATGCGAATAGAATAATATACGTATATCCTACGTATTTAATTTTATTGATTTTTAGCCAAATCAATTTCTCTTCCTATTCACATTTCCATTAATTTCCTTTCACTTATTTACAATTGCCTTAAATTCTCATTGAATTATCACTTCAATTCTTATCTCAGTTGGGTATTTAAATCAGTAACAGTTTGAACTCCGACCAATTTTTACATAGAAAATAGCTTGAAAATTTTAAAAATATATAAGTAGTTGAAAAATAACTATTAGTTTGCAAAATAGCTATAACATAGTTAACTAATTGTAAAATAGTCGGAAAATAGTTTAATAGTTTCAGGGATTTTAAATGATTGCAAAATAGTTGTAAAATAGAAATTAGTCTAGAAAACGGTTGAAAAATGGTTAAATAGCTCCAAAAATAATTGTAAACCAAGTATAAAATAATTTGGCTTTAAGAAAGAAAAATTGTATATATTAAATAGCCTAGAAAAATAAGTTTATATTAAAACAATTTATATTGAAAATAGTCAAGAGTCAAACTGTTCACTTCCCCAACTAATTTCCATTTAATTAACCCAATTCTAACTTGAATAACTTCAATATCTATTGAAATTTATTTACCCAATTCAAGTTGAATCAACCTTGATTCCCTTCCCAATTTAAATCAAATTCCATTTGATTTTAATCCTGTACAACTTATATTATAATTTCAAATTATTCCAATCAATGTGAATTATTATCAATTGAACCCATTTCAAATTCAAATCATTTCAATATAATCCAATTTAACTTTCCATTAAATTTTTTAAACTTATACATCTTCAATCACCAATCCACTTAATTCAAACCAAATTCAATTTCAATCTTTAATTTAAACTATCTCGAATTATATAAATTCGAGTTAAATTCTCAAAGGTTGGTTTACCTTTTTAAACCAAATTAACTTTAATTCAAAGTTTTTAATCAATTTAATTTCTGAGTTCAATTCTCAAAATTCTATTTCAAATTATCTTTACTTATGTATTTCAAGGTTCAAATAAGAATTCAACACAATTTTATTTTAAAATTTTAATTTATTATTCTATTTTATCTTTCAATTTGAAGCCAGTTCTTAAACAAGTTTATTTTACAATTCAATTATTCAAGATTTGTTTTATTTATACAATACCATTCTCAATTTAAAGATTTTTATTAACAATAGGATAATATCATCCAATTTATTTTAAAACGTCCATCCATTTTCAATTTTTAAATCTCAAACCCGTTTTGAGATCACACAAATTCCCAATTCAAATCAACCATTTAACTTTCCAAGTTAAATTCCAATTTCATCTTAAAATTTCCAATTCAAGTTGTTCATTCAAACTTATTTAACTTTTCGCAAGTTAAATTTGATTTACTTAATCCGGTCAACCTCATTCAATCCTTAAACTTCACAATAATAATCCTCCCACTTAAAAACTTATCACTTGGATAACACATCCCATTCCAAATTTCAAACTCAACATTTAGAGTTTATTCAAATTATCTTTGAAATCATGTATATCCATACATATATACATATTTTTTCTTGGCCCTCCCAGCCATGTTTTAAAATTTTAAACCACCCTTGGTTTTAAATCCAAATCAAACTTCAAAAAACCCATTGTTTTCAACAAATCCAGTTATCCAAATAATACTTATTTATTATTTTTCATTACTTTAAAACAAAATTTTCAAATTCTAGGACCAGATTTAGAATTTCATTTTCAATCAATTAAATATTAATTTGGTTGTATTTCTATTTCTACCAAATTTAATTCCAATTCAAGACTTCAATTTGGTTGTATTATATTACTTCTTAATTTTAATTTCAATAATTAACAACCAATCACCTAAATATTTATTAGAAGGAAATATAACTTTATATATCAAAATGTATTTTTATATAAAATCATTTAAAATCTTTATATAAGAAAATAACAAGTACGCTCTCATTATATATATATATATATATATATATATATATATATATATATATATTCTCAACTCATTCTAGAGTACTACAGACTCTATAAAATGAGTAATCCCCACCAGAGCCAAGGCTCTCACCTAACCTTTCAGCTCTGATACTAAATGTAACGACCTGAAATTTTCGATCCCGAAAATTCTAGATAGTTATGAAGAAGAAGAAGAAAGAGATAGAAGAAGAAGAACAGAAACACCAAACATCTCACATTCGCAGCGGATAAAATATAATAATAAATAATAACAGTTGTAAAAGAATACTATATCTGTCGACTACATTCTAATACATCAAAGTTTCACATTATATACAGTCATTGAATATTTACAATCATCATGTCTCAGGTTAACAATGATATAAATACAGCGGATATACTCTATACGATAATGCCATCCAGCTCGCCTCCTGAGCTCCAGAACGTCCTAACCTGGAAATATGTAATACTCGGTCTGACCCGAGCATTACACCAAAGTAACACCCGGGTCAGGCTGGAAACCAGCGTGAGTAATCTCAACTAACATGGATTACTAAGCAACAATTCATATAAAAACCCGAGTAACTCAGACTAATTTTACAAGTCACAATTTGTTATAGACATAACTTATTTTCAAAATAAGCTTTCTAAGTGTCCAAAATTTAGATTTAATAATCCAATTCATTTAAATCCAATCATTCCTACCTATCAATTTCTCATATCAATTTATAAAAATTCGAAGTGGTTTCGGGTATCTCCCAATACCCGATCCAGGCCTCTTCGAGTCTCATACCATCCTATCCCAAGTTATCCATACGAAAAACACATTCATTTCATATTAGAGATAACAACTCATTCAAAGCATCCAATACCATTCAATCGTCCATAAACAAAGTTTGTTTGCTACCGATATTAATTAAATTAATTCTGATTGAATTTCTAACCTCAACCATTTAGAATTCTTTACTTGTCATTAATTAATTTTCAAATTAATTAACCAATCAACCCTTCATTATTCATCTTAATTAATCACCTTGGTTTAATTATTTTTCAGTTACATTCATGAAATTATCTTTGTTTAATTAGACGATATTAATTATTCTTAACCAAATCAATAAGAAATCTTAATTACTTCATGAATTAATTAACTATATTCATTACATTAATCCTTAATTACTTATGTTAATTAACTTCTCATAAATCGCATATTTTAGATCAATTAACCTTAATTAATCAAATCTTTAGTTACATCGTGATTATATAAATTACTGATTTCCAATTATATTTCAATTTATCTTAATCTAAATTAATTATATTAATTAAACCACAATATTAATCATATTTGATTTATCTCCACCCAAAATTATCTACGTTTTATTTACTTCATTAAATAAATTAATTCTCCTTAATTAATTATATTAATTTATCTCTCGATTAATTACACAAAATAACTATATTTTATTAATTTCATAAATAATTATTTATCAAACTATCCAATGATCATCCTAATTGTTTTAAACCCAATTAATTAACCCAAATCATAAATTAATTTAATCAATTAATTATTCCTTAAATTATCCTATTTATTTAATGAATCAACTAATCATTAAACCTTTATTGATTTTAATCTGAACCGTTTTTCTTATTTACGATTTAAGTTTAAAACCATTTAAAACCCAAACGCTTCGAGTCAAACAACAATCAACTCGAGAATCAACCAAAAACCAAAATCAACAGATTATCAATTCACAGTGCACATCAAATCAATTCAACCACTCAACCAAATATTTAAATTTAACCACTTAAATTTAAATAAAACTCCAACAGAGTAAGATTTACCCATCTTTTCTTCACAATTGGAAATCCTCTTCGGTCAATTAATTACATCCAATGATTATAATTTTATTACTTTCCCAAGAGATTTTAATTCATTACCCCCTAGCTATTAATTATTAACCTTCATTGTTAATTTCTAAAACCTAACTCCCATTTGTAAATCACTAATTACAAATTGCTCAATCAATAATTGCAAATCAATTACTTAATTAATCTTTAACTTATTTCATAAATTATCAAATCCTAATTATACTTAAGGTAAACATCTTCTTTGTTAAATACTCAATCACAAAAACATTTAACGTTATTTGTAAAATAATTAGGTCAT
This sequence comes from Allium cepa, assembly GCA_030765085.1. Lineage (NCBI taxonomy): Eukaryota > Viridiplantae > Streptophyta > Magnoliopsida > Asparagales > Amaryllidaceae > Allium > Allium cepa. The sequence goes on from CM060932.1 coordinate 932,721,706, forward strand.
AAATATCTTTTATGTATTTAACAAACTTAGTTTAACAATCAATAAAACTGTCCTGATTTAAGTATTGAAAAGCACTTAATTTAAAGGATTTATAAATGATTAAACTATTCCATTTTCCTTTATTTACCCCCCCCCCTTTTTAGCCTAGGGTTTAAAACAAACAAAGCTGAAATAAATAAAAATAAAGAAAATAAAATTAGTCACAGAAAATGACCATGAGAGAACCCTAACCACGGCCTCAACGACGCCGCCCCCAAACCCGACGAACCCCATCGCCATCCAAAGCCGCGAGCCCCCTCCAACGACGTCGCGCCCACTTCCAATGATCGCGAGCCCTAGCTCCACCGTACTCGAGTCGAACTCAAGTTACCTCCTCGAACGCGGCTTCACAACCAATCCACAAACTCGTCAACCCCAATCCCCTCAATAATTGCTTCAATTGACCTGCATCTCGCTCAAGCGAGCGACCCTCTTGTCGCGACTCTCCTCCTTCAAGCATCGAAGATGCCATTCGCTCCTCTCTTTTTTTCTTTTTTTTTATGAATTACGGCCTCTATTGAAAGATGAGAGAGATGGACGATATCGATTTGATTTCGAAACTGAAGGAGAGGCTCGGCTTGAACAATCATCAGCCATTTATTTTTATATTTTATTGATTTGAACGATTTTATTTGCCCTTCGAAACTGAAGAGGGGAAAGAAGAAAGATCGGCCATTTTTTTCCGAAGATTGTCTTCTGAATTGTGAAGGAAGATACGTGTTTAAAACGAGAAAGGAGATAAGCTAGGTCGACGAATTTCAGGTATTAGGGTGGCTCGAGTACACTTAGGGTGGCTGAGATGATTTTTATATTTTTTAAAATTATTAAATTACCAAAATATCTCGTTAAGCAAAACGCGAAATCTCGAACCCCAAATCAGGCATGCCGGCAGGCGTTTATTAGGTTCTACCCACACTCCGAACATAATGGAACGTGTTTCGGAGGCTAATTCGATCATATGCATGAGGTACGGAAGTAAACTATCAATTTTAAATCAAATCGATTAAAATAGTTCTAAGTGTTTTGAGCTGCCAGGGTCAAACGACAACTCCGATTGCTACGAAAATTAAAATCCGATAATAACTAACTATCATATCTAATGGAACTGGTTTCGTCGAATTCCGAGACTGTGCCTTGGAAGGCTATTTTCAAATATCGATTTAAACGATATATTATTAAAACTGAACAAATCATCTTTAAATTAAATTTCAACCATTCTATTATCTTCAGTATCGTCATTATAAATTTTATAAGCCTTAAAATTATTTAAACTGGCTTAGAAATTTAAGATTCAACAATTTACCCAATTTTAAATTATTAAATTCAATATTTAAATTATATAATTCAATGATTTAATTATCAAGTAAATATTGATATCTTGAATTCAAGTTAAAATTAACTTTTAAATATTTAAAATCAATTGATAATTCCAATTTAAATTGTTCAGAATTCTGGGCCATCACAAAATGGTTTATAAATTTTTTATAAATACAAAAATACAATTTGGTGAAGTTTGGACAAGTTACGAAAGTTGAGTAAAAAATAGGCGCGTCGCGTAATGGCATTTCACGATTTTGCGCCGCCTGTTAAATCCATTTATACAACAGAATTAGAATTCTTTGTAATAAAATTTTTCCGAAGTCTTATAATCATAGTTTTCAAATAAAAGAAAAGGATTGAGATTTCATTTAGTATATTTTAAAATATGAGCAAATCAAGTTTTCAAAATAGTCGCGGTTTGATAATTGAAAAATCAAAGCGATAAATTCTTTAAAAATGATACATAAAATTCTTTAAAAATATAGAATAAATTCCATAAGTATTTTAAAAATTTTGAAAAGAGTTTTGACTTATAAAAATGGATTTCTAAATGATAAAAAAATTATTTTGTTAAAAGAAGCCTTAAAAGCATTATTCGTAACACTTTTTACAGCACTTTTAATAACTTTTGAAATATGGCTTTAAACTTAGGTATTCTTTTTCAAATATTTTATAAATGTTTCAAATAAATAATTATGTATTTTGAAGATGATTCAGAGATTTTATAATTTATTTTAGAAAGTTTAAATATATGATTTAAAGAAAAGCTGTTATAATTAAGTGATTTAATCTTGGCTCTAAAAGCTGACGAGTAGACCGGATTTTCCAATTCATGAGATCCGAATGTGAGGTTTTAAACTAAGGAGATGTTCAGGAGCAACCATTGCCCTAGCTAACCTGGCCTTTTTTCTAGGCAAGGAATAGATAAGATCGAAATGTCAGAAACGAGGCAAGTATAAAAGATTCAATTTTTCCTAATTTAATACAATTTGGATTGTATATAAATAATCTTCTTGTACTTGGTATTTAATTAAGAGGAGGGAACCCACACTATCCATGTGAATTTAAAAGGTGATTTTACCGTTGTCGACAATAAAGGCTGAATGCAAAAATTAATGTCGAATAGAATTAGTATAATTTCTGTCAACACTTATTACTAAAAAAAGGTTTTGCAATATGATTTTTAAGAAATGATTTTGATTTAGTATAATTTCTATGGATTCATTTTACTCAAATACTAACTAATTTAGATCACCATCTTAGACGACATGGTTTCAACCCATTTAAAAGTTATGATTTGGAAACATGAAATCTTTTGTCAAGATTTAAATAAATGATTTGGAATTATTTTAATGGATCCTTTTACTTAAAATTAGTTATTTTGAGTTTACAACAAATGATTTCTTAAATAACATTATTTTTGACCCATTTAAAAGTTATGATTTGGAAATAAGATATCTTTGTTAAGACTTCAATAAATGATTTGGAGGTATTTTCCTAAGTATAGGATGAAATGATTTGGAATTACACCAAGATTTAAAAAGGTTTTAATTAGACAAATATTTGATAAATGAGGTTTAATAATCCCATATATACTGAAAATAAATGGTTTTAAATATATATATATATATATATATATATATATATATATATATATAAAACAAGATATTTTAGATATAAAGGATACTAATTAATGGAATATTAATCATCCACCTACTTAACATCTTCTTATCGAAGATTGGTTTGGAGGAATCAGGACAAAATTTGGGTAAATTCTATCCGAAAACCACTTCAAACCAATTTACAAGTTCGAAAGTGAAGACAAGTTAAACAAAATAAAGTTGAAGGCGGGGATTTTCATAACGGAAGGATTGCTTTGATGATTTCAGAGTAGCTCTCGAGATAAATAGATAGCAGTGGTCCCTTCGTTCTGGGATCTTTGTGTGCAAGGACTACTCGCTACTAATCCTAGGGTCAATGCTCGGCATGATGTGGTAGGAGAGTGCCTTCTGTTTGTCCTATTCTGGGGCAACTTGTATGGATGGGTGTTTGACATTGCATTTCTATGATCATAGTGCATTGATCTCTACAAATGTACATCTATTGGAAGTGTAAAAGGCAACCCATCTTGTACTTGACATCATTCTCTGAGACGTACGAGCTCAAAGGTTGTACTTTTCTTGAAATCAATACTGTGTTGTTGGAAATGGCAATGTGGCATTTTAAGTGAAAATGTTCCAAGGCAAAAAAACATTATCTCAAGCCTCACACTCGAGGAATTGTGAAACAGGGGTTTCTTTTAGGCTAAGTGGATCCCAACCATACGGTTATGATGTGATGACCCGGAATTTTAGGCAATATCAATTTAATAATCTGCCTTAAAAATTTGAATTGATTTAATTATCTTCTTTTAAATAAATATTAAATTGATAATTCATCTTTTAAAATCTAATAAAATATTTTCTATTTATAATGTGTGTGTGTGTGTGTGTGTGTATATATATATATATATATATTTTTGTATATATTGTAAATAGAAAAGCTTGGTTTAAATAAATAAATAAAATCTTGTTTTCGAATTCTAAAATATAATTGGCAATTTGTAAAATTATGATTTTAATTTAATATAAAGCTTTTAAAAGGTTATTTAAACAAATAACTATATAGTTTTAAAATATTTAAGATAAATGTTTAATTGTTTAAATCTCAGCTTAAGTTTAAATTTAAATTTAAACTAATCAACAAAGAGGTTTATTTTATTTTCTTTTAATATTGCTTAATAAATATGATTTGTAATTGGATATAAAATTTAAAATACAATATAGCATATGAAACATTAATTCATTTTAGTGAAATAAGTAATTTATTAATAATAAGGTAATCTCTTTTATAAATTATTTCAAATTGATAAATGTGTTATTTTCAAATGATATTAATAAATGTATAAATATAGATAGGTTTTAAAGACAACAAAATGGTTGTTTTCAAAATTGAATTTGTGTTATTATATATGTATATATATAAGTGAATTTAAATTGTATTTTTAAATTTATTTTGAATTTGAATTTAGGAATTAAAAGGGTATATATTTTAAATATTTTGGATTTTATATGTATAAATTTTTATTTATATATAATTGGTTTTATTTCTTTAAAGTTATCTATATACATATAAATAAGTATTTGTAAATTAATAAATTAAGTTAAAAAGTTTTATTAACATTTAAAAATAAGTAGAGATTCCTTAATTTACAAATGTAAATCTCTAAGGGCATAATATGACATGTGTTAAGTAATAGATAAAACAAGATGTCAAATGGTGAAATTTAATACAAGTGGCATTTTATTTTAAATAAATCACAAATAAACTTAATGCTTCTTCTCTTAAATTTTTTTCTTCTATTCTTTAATCAAAAGCTTAAGAAAGCTTCAGCCTGAACAATAACTCAAAATAATCTGTGATCATTACATTCAAACCAGAAATCAGAAACCTGTAAACCTATTTTCAATATTAAAAGCCAAAAGAAACACAAACTATTTCTTAATCAAATCTGTAATTAACATCCTTCTCAAAACCAAAATGTAAATCAAAACGTGCAACCATTCTTAAAAACCTAAAATTCATTCATTAACCTGTCTTCATCTTCAAAATCCAAAAAGCCTACAAGTTTTTCTTCAACTCTGAAATTTTCTGAAGCAACCTGGAATTTGTCTACTGCATGCAAATCTGAGACAAGCAATAAGCTCATACTTCAGCAATGCAGTTTTAAAAACATAAAAGCAAACTACAGCAACTCAATTTTTAAAGTTCAAGCTGTTTCAAAACAAAGGTGCTCTGTTCTTCATTTGAACTGGTGAGTAACATAACTTTAAAAAAAAAAAATCAAGTATATAAAATCTGTTGCATGTTCATATCTGGAATTAGTACTTTTGTATGTGTATATATTGGTGTAATTCTGTGTGTATATATAAATGTGCGGATGTGTATATGGCCGTGTATTAGTGTATTGACCGTGCTTAGTTTCAGAGCTAGGATTTTAAACGAAATCCATTTTTCTCTAGATCTAGTTTCTATTAGGACTTAAGTTATAACAAAAATTATTTGTTTAATCATAATTGAAGTTTAAAAATTTATTTAAGTAAAAATAAATTAGATATTTCTCTGGGAAACAAAAGAACCGGCAAGATTGTATTTTTTTAAATTCAAACTTCTTAATTCATTGGTTCAGTGATCTATTCTGAATACTTAACCAAAAACATGAATTTTAGGAGTGAAAACATAATTTTTAGTTTGAGGATGGATGAGCAGTTCTGGTTTAACCAGAAATGGTGTTTTGGGGAAGTTCTGATGATCTCGATGGTCTGGAAGGTTGTAATTTTCAGTGAAGGTAGTGGGATGATCGGAGAGTGGAGGAAAAATACCAGATGTGTATGCAGGTGATTGTGGTGGTGGCGGCGATTGTATTTTGTCTGTAAACCTAGTTCTTGGTTTGGTCAGAAAACGATCCACCACGGCATCTCTGGTGGATCGAGTGCCACCGGTCTTTGGGAAATGGTAGAGAGGATGTTGATGAAGATGTGGCCGGAGGCGCTAACGCTCCGATGGTCAGAGACTCGAGTACGAGGTGGTTCCAGGCTCGAGTGTTTTGTTCCAGGTTTTGTGTTTTTGTCCAGGTTTTGGTTTGAATGCTCAATCTCGATTTTGGGTGGATGTTGATGGTCTGATGATCGAGGGTTGGTGCGAGAGTGTTAGCTGATGTGAGGGAAACTTTGATGATGGCCGGAGTTGATCAGAGTCACCGTGCATATGCATAGTGCATTTGTTTTTCTGATGAATTCTGGTTTGTTTAGAGAATAATACTCGAGAGTTTCTCGAGTTGTTTATGTGTAATGCTCGAAGTTATGTGGGTTTGTTCTCAAAGCTTTTGAAGATTGGCTCTAGTCATGTTTTGGTTACATGTTTCTTTTAAAACCTGTATGGTTTTCAATTTTAAAATGGATTTTAAAATTTAAAACAAGATTTAAACAAAATTTAAATAAGTTTTAAGTATGGATTCAAACCTAAATTTGCACCCTAGTTTTAAAATAAATAAAGTTTTATAAAATTTAAATGTTTTGACAACTTTAAATGTTAAAGTATATTTTAAATGATTTGAATTCAAAATGAATTTGGTTTTAAACTCTTTCAAATTTCTTTTATAAGATAAGTATTTTCTTAACATGTGATTTAAAAAGGTTTTTAAATTTTGTTAAAATTTATTTTGTATTTAATTCCAATTTTTAATTTGGAATGGAATTTGAAAGTAAATTCAAAGGTAAATGTTTTCAAAACCATTTATGAATGATAATTAAATCATTAATAAGAATAATGATTTTATCTTAAAGTTAATTAATTTTTAATAATTGGTGATTCATTAAATTAATAAGGAAATATAAGGATAATTAATTAATTTAATCAATTAATAATATAGATTTAATTAATTAAGTAGTTAAAGGATTAAATTAATTAATTAAGGGAAAATTTAAGGATCATTAATTAGATAATTATAGATTATTAGTTAATGGTTAGAAATTAATCAATCTAGTAATTTAAGATTAATTAAGTTACAGTTAAGCGCTTAATTAATTTAGTAATCAGAGATAAACTAATTGATAATTAAAAATTAATTACTTTGTAATTTAATAATGGTTAATTAAATAATAATTACTTAAGTAATTAAAGAATTAGTAATAGTTAATGAAGATCATTAACTAAGATTATTAAATAATTATTTAATGCGATTAATTTTAATAATTAGTTATATTAACTAATCATGGATAATCATTTGTGAAATTGTTTAAGTATAATTACTTAATGAATGTAATTAGAGGAATTAATTACTCAATGTAATTAATTAAAGTAATGCGATTAGTTTAAGTTAATTAATTAAGTTTAATTAATTTAAGATAATCACTAGATGATTGGTTAAGCATAATTACTTAATGTAATTAATGAAGTGTATTTACTTAGTGAAGTAGTTAAGATGGGTAAATACTGGGTGTAATTAATTGAAGTAATTTGGGCTAATTACTTTGTGTAATTAATTGAAGGATAATTAATTAATGGAAGAGATTTGGGATTAACCTTGTGTAATTAATAAAGAAGGTTAATTACTTAGTGAAAGTAATTAATAATTAATTACTTAGTATAATTAATTTAAGAATTGATTAATAAAGTTATTTGAATATAGTTGAGTGATGTGATTAATTAAGTGTGATTAATTAATCCTTGCTTATGTATGGATGGATAATATTGATTGCCTTGAATGGTTTGAGATCTTAGATATGAGATAAATGATGCCGTGTGATATGGATGCTTTAGTAAAGTGTGATGATAATGTGAATTATTTATTTGCGATGATAATGTGAAATTATCTATTTGTGATGATAATGTATTACCTATTGTGAGATATGAATTATCTATCTGTGTGAATATAGATAATAGAATTGAAAAGTTTTTTACTTTAAAAACAACTTGGACTTAAAAGACGGCGTTTTGGATTCGATGAGACCGGGATTAGGTATCCAGATTTGCATATCCAAAAACCACATCAATCCAAATTAACGATAGGTCGTGAATCTCAAGTGAAAATGAAGATTCAAAGTGCAAGGGTTATTGTCATCAACTCTGAGGGCGATTCCAAAATGAATGTAACGAGATAACGCCTTCAGTTACGTTCGAACCCGGAATGAACTTGTATGGTTTGAATGCTTTCAGAACATCGTCAGGTGGACGATGAGCATTCTAAGAGATGTGTTCTCTAAAGGTAATCGTAGCCTCAAGTCTCGTCAACGGGGAATGGCTAAAACAGGGGAGGTGCAGCAAGGCTAAGTGGGCATCACCCAAGTAGGACGAGATTTACCCCTGTCTAGAAGTCCCTTTATATTCGATTGTTTGGGGCAGTTGATTGCAACAACTGTCGGGGTTGTCTTGTTGGGACTGTCTAGTAAGGGATGGTTCCGACTTTGTGCTACAGGGGAATGGGACTAATCCTCGGTATGGTGATCTAGGCCACGTACTGTGACGGGTTGTACCCCAGTAGCCCTAACATTGTATGGAAACCCAAACTCCAATAAGCGCCCTCGGATTTGACTGTAAACTTATGTATGTTGGAATTTAATAAATGTAGCAATTTCGGTTATGTCTTATTTACTTGAAACTCTGGACCTATTATAATATCACTGGATTTCCTATCAAATGTTTTGGTTAGCGTAAGGTAAAAACTTACCCATGTTTATTTATGGGGAGTCTTACGTGATACCTTTTGTTTCAAAGGTTTTTCAAAGTTAAGCAACCTTAACCTGTTACTCACACCAGACCCATGTTTGACCCGAAGTTTATCTTTTGTTTTCTTAAACTCTTGGATACTCAAAATTTACGAGTAGCCAAGGGATTCAGGTAAGCTTTGATGAATTCTGGAGGAGCAATGGAGCAGGAGGCTTCAGCGTTTTTGTGTGTGTGTGTGTGTGTGTGTGTGTATTGTTCCGTTGTGTGATCTCTGAGTCGATTGTTTGTGTTGTATTTGAGTTGTAATAACTAGACAGGTGTTTATAACTGTCTAGTATGTGATGTATAATCTGTGCAACTCTGAATAATTTTGTTTATTATGTAAATACTTATGTAATTAATATAATTTATTCGTTCCGCTATTGAGATTCTGATGTTGTTTCTTTCTTTCTTCTCTATCTTTCTCTTTTCTATCCCTTTCTTTCTTAAAGATGATGCGTCTTTCTGTGGAGAGAAAGACGGGCCGTCACAATTGGTATCAGAGTGCTAGGTTGAGTGAATACCTAGGCTTTGGAGTGATTTCTTTCTTGAGAGAGCGTATTTGTAATTTAGATATATATTTATATATATTATTTCTACCTATTTGTTGGGTTATCTGTTTGGGTTTTCCAATATAAGATCTAGAGGTAGGAAGGGTAGTGGTGTGTGTAGCACGACTACCAATGGTAGGAGTCCTAATGTTGAGGTTGGAAGTGTATTTGTCGAGACTGTAGACCTAATACCGTCTCGAGTAAGCTTTGCTGTGGTGAAGGATTTCATCGATCTCCGAAGGAAACCTTTTGAAGGTTCGGAGTCCATCTTTGAAGTTGGATGAGTTGAGTTCGGATCTGTCGGTTGAGCAGAAGCGAGTGATGGTATCTTGGCATCTTTAGATAGTAGCAACTGCGTGATGAGATGCAATGACTATAGATGGTTCCAAAGATGTTTCTTTTGGAACAAGTCTAAGGAAGTGTGTCTGAATCGGTGTTGAGGCTAGGCTCAGCAGGGTGTTTGTGATTGGGTTTGAGGTCAGAGTTTCTCGAAGAGCTTTGGATTAGGAAGTCTTTGACATCTGTGGCAGCAGTGTAGCTCGGAGTTTTCTATGTGCCAGCAAGAAGGTTATTTGGCTAGGCAGTTTTCTAGAGGTGGAGTTCAGAAGCTACAGAGTGGATCCATTTCTTCAATGGATTGGCAAGATTAGCATAAGCTGATTTGATTAGTAAAGAAAGAACATTATTTTTGGATATTTGTCTGGGTTGATCGCAAAAGTGACTTGCGATGGATAAGTGTTCTCTTGGATTGTTAAAGATTTTGCGGATATCTTCAGGGAAGTCAGAGGTTTGTCCACATCTGAAGATTGAGTTTTTATCAGCCAAGATTCCAGGAGTGATAACAGTGGTTCCTTGTGTGAGAGTTAGGTGAAGCAGCTTAGGTTTTGGTGGAACTTCTGAGTTTTCTTTTATGGATCTGTTGAACCATATTTCTGGGATGTGTTGTCCAGCTTGTGCTCGTGTTCATCATCAGAATTTTCATCTACTCTAGATCAAAGTTGTGCAGCGGAAGCATTTTGGAAGTGATCCTGTTTGTCTTTTAAGATAGGAGAAGTAAGTTTAGTCTTCTGATGTTTGTGGAGTAGAGTTTGTGTTCTTGATTTTGGTTGATCTTGAGAAGATCATTTTGTTGGGTTGTTTGGTTCTGTTTGTTTAGAGAGGCATCAACGAAGGTTGAGCTGATCGGGGAAAAAGAAGGCGGCCTAGGATCGTCAGAAGAGTTTTGTGGATAAGAGTCGGAGATTTGATTTTGGATAAGTGTTTTGGTCTACTGGGATTGAATGGCTAGTTTGGAAGACTGGAATTCATTGTGTTTCACGTATCTCTGAGGGAGTACATGTATGATCCATCTCTAGTTGTGGAACCAGCAGTTCAGGAAGATTTGGTAATTAGGTCGGACTTGTCTGTGGTCTGATATCCTGTTCATTTTTATAGATCTAGATAGATAGGTGCTCTGTAGCTTAGTGGTGTAGATTGTTTGGATTTTGTAGAGCGAGTATCCTAGTATTTATACCTGGGAAACTCTAGGAAATTCTATCCAGAATTTTGTCTGGATAGTTAGATTTGTTTGATTGAGTAAATTGGTTGCTATGGTTGTTAGCATATGATTGATAATATATGCTTGTGTTTAAAATTTAAAATCTTAGATGGGTTATTAAATTACATTTGCTTTTAAATTTCGGGGACGAAATTCTTGTATTGGGGGAGGAATGCGACGACCCAGAATTTTAGGGAATATCAATTTAATAATCTGCATTAAAAATTTGAATTGATTTAATAATCTTCTTTTAAATAAATATTTAATTGATAATTTATCTTTTAAAAGCTAATAGAATGTTTTCTATTTATAATGTATATATTTGTATATATTGTAAATAGAAAAGCTTGGTTTAAATAAATAAAATCTTGTTTTCAAATTCTAAAATATAATTGGCAATTTGGAAATTATGATTTTAATTTAATATAAAGCTTTTCAAAAGTTATTTAAATAAATAACTATATAGTTTTAAAATATTTAAGATAAATGTTTAATTGTTTAAATTTTAGCTTAAGTTAAATTTAAATTTAAATTAATCAACAAAAAGGTTTATTTTATTTTCTTTTTAATATTGCTTAATAAATATGATTTATAATTAGATATGAAAATTTAAAATACAATATAGCATATGAAACATTAATTCATTTTAGTGAAATAAGTAATTTATTAATAATAAGGTAATCTCTTTTATAAATTATTTCAAATTGATAAATGTGTTATTTTCAAATGATATTAATAAATGTATAAATATAGATAGGTTTTAAAGACAATAAAATGGTTATTTTCAAAATTGAATTTGTGTTATTATATATGTATATATATAAGTGATTTTAAATTGGATTTTTAAATTTATTTTGAACTTGAATTTGAATTTAGGAATTAAAAGGGTATATATTTTAAATATTTTGGATTTTAAATTTTATGCATAAGTTTTTACTTATATATAATTGGTTTTATTTCTTTAAAGTTATCTATATACATATAAATAAGTATTTGTAAATTAATAAATTAAGTTAAAAAGTTTTATTAACATTTAAAAATAAGTAGAGATTACTTAAATTACAAATGTAAATCTCTAAGGGCATAATATGACATGGGTTAAGTAACAGATAAAACAAGATGACAAATGGTTAAATTTAATACAAGTAGCATTTTATTTTTATTTTATTTTAAATAAATCACAAATAAACTTATATAAACTTAATGCTTCTTCTCTTCAAATTCTTTTTTCTATTCTCTAATCAAAAGCTTAAGAAAGCTTCAGCCTGAACAATAACTCAAAATAACCTGTGATCAATACATTCAAACCAGAAATCAGAAACATGTAAACCTATCTTCAATATCAAAAGCCAAAAGAAACACAAACTATTTCTCAATCAAATCTGTATTAACATCCTTCTCAAAACGAAAATGTAAATCAAAACCTGCAACCATTCTTAAAAACCTAAACATTATTCGTTAACCTGTCTTCATCTTCAAAATCCAAAAAGCCTACAAGTTTTTCTTCAACTCTGAAATTTTCTAAAGCAACCTGGAATTTGTCTACTGCATGCAAATCTGAGAAAAGCAACAAGCTCATACTTCAGTTATGCTGTTTTAAAATCATAAAAGCAAACTACAGCAACTCAATTTTTGAAGTTCAAGCTGTTTCAAAACAAAGGTGCTCTGCTCTTCATTTTAACTGGTGAGTAACATCAGTTTTAAAAAAAAATTAAGTATATAAAATCTGTTGCATGTTCATATCTGGAATTAGTATGTTTGTATGTGTATATATTGGTGCAATTCTATGTATATATATGAATGTGTGGATGTGTATATGGCTGTATATCAGTGTATTGACTGTGCTTAGTTTCAGAGCTAGGATTTTAAACAAAATCCATTTTCTCTTGATCTAGTTTCTATTAGGATTTAAGTTATAAACAAAAATTATTTATTTAATCATAATTGAAGTTTAAAAATTTATTTAAGTAAAATAAATTAGATATTGCTCTGGGAAACTAAAGAACATGCAAGATTGTATTTTGTTTAAACATTCGAACTTCTTAATTCATTTGTTCAGTGATCTAATCTGAATACTTAACCAAAAACATGAATTTTAGGAGTGAAAACATAATTTTTAGTTTGAGGATGGATGAGCAGTTCTGGTTTGACTAGAAATGGTGTTTTAGGGACGTTCTGATGATCTCGATGGTCTGGAAGGTTGTAATTTTCAGTGAAGGTAGTGGGATGATCGGAGAGTGGAGGAAAAATACCAGATGTGTGTGCAGGTGATCGTGGTGGCCGCGGCGTCGATTGTATTTTGTCTGTAAACCTAGTTCTAGGCTTAGGCAGAAAACGATCCACCACGGCTTCTCTGGTGGATCGAGTGCCACCAGTCTTTGGGAAATGGTAGAGGGGACATTGACGAAGACGTGGTCGGAGGCGCTGACGCTCCGATGGTCGGAGACTCGAGTACGAGGTGGTTCCAGGCTCGAGTGTTTTGTTCCAAGTTATGTGGTTTTGTCCAGGTTTTGGTTTGAATGCTCAATCTCGATTTTGGGTAGATGTTGATGATATGATGATCGAGGGTTGGTGCGAGAGTGTTAGCTAATGCGAGGGAGACTTTGGTGATGGCCGGAGTTGATTAGAGTCACCGTGCATATGCACGATGCATTTGTTTTTCTGATGAAGTCTGCTTTGTTCAGAGAATAATACTCGAGAGTTTCTCGAGTTGTTTATGTGCAATGCTCGAAGTTATGTGGGTTCGTGCTCGAAGCTTTTGAAGATTGGCTCGGGTCATGTTTTGGTTACAGGTTTCTTTTAAAACCCGTCTGGTTTTAAATTTTAAAATGGATTTTAAAATTTAAAACAAGATTGAAACAAAGTTTAAATAAGTTTTAAATATGGATTCAAATCTAAATTTGCATCCTAGTTTTAAAAAAATAAAGTTTTATAAAATTTAAATGTTTTAACGACTTTAAATGTTAAAGTATATTTTATATGATTCGAACTTAAAATGAATTTGGTTTTAAACTCTTTCAAATTTCTTTTATAAGATAAGCGTTTTCTTAACATGTGATTTAAAAAGGTTTTTAAATTGTTTTTAAATTTTGTTAAAATTTAGTTTGTATTTAATTTGAATTTTAAATTCGGAATGGAATTTAAAAGTAAATTCAAAAGTAAAATGTTTTCAAAAGCATTTGTGAATGATAATTAAATCATTAATAAGAATAACGATTTTATCTTAAAGTTAATTAAGTTTTAATAATCGTTGATTCATTAATACAGAAATATAAGGGTAATTAATTAATTTAATTAATTAATAATATAGATTTAATTAATTAAGTAATTAAAGGATTAAATTAATTAATTAAGGGAAAATTTAAGGATCATTAATTAGACAATTATAGATTATTAGTTAATGATTAGAAATTAATTAATCTAGTAATTAAGATTAATTAAGTTACAGTTAAGCACTTAATTAATTTAGTAATTAGAGATAAATTAATTGATAATTAAAAATTAATTACTTTGTAATTTAATAATGGTTAATTAAAGCATAATTACTTAAGGTAAGTAATTAAAGAATTAATAATAGTTAATGAAGATCATTAACTAGGGATTATTAAATAATTAATTAATGTGATTAATTTTAATCATTAATTATATTAATTAATTAAGGATAATCATTTGTGAAATCGTTTAAGTATAATTACTTAATGAATGTAATTAAAGGAATTAATTACTCAATGTAATTAATTAAAATAATGTGATTAGTTTAAGTTAATTAATTAAGTTTAATTAATTTAAGATAATCACTGGATGATTAGTTAAGCATAATTACTTAATGTAATTAATGAAGTGTATTTACATAATGAAGTAATTAATGAAGTGTATTTACTTAATGAAGTAATTAAGATGGGTAATTACTGGATGTAATTAATTGAAGTATATAAGTAATTTGGGCTAATTGCTTTGTGTAATTAATTGAATGATAATTAATTAATGGAAGAGATTTGGGATTAATTACCTTATGTAATTAATAAAGAAGGTTAATTACTTAGTGAAAGTAATTAATAATTAATTACTTAGTATAATTAATTTAAGAATTGATTAATAAAGTTATTTGAAGATAGTTAAGTGATGTGATTAATTAAGTGTGATTAATTAATCCTTGGTTATGTATGGATGGATGATATTGATTGCCTTAAATGGTTTGAGATCTTAGATATGAGATAAATGATGTTGTGTGATATTGATGCTTTAGTTAAAGTGTGATGATAATGTGAATTATTTATTTGTGATGATAATGTGGAATTATCTATTTGTGATGATAATGTAGATTATCTATTGTGAGATGTGAATTATCTATCTGTGTGAATATAGATAATAGAATTGAATTGTTTTCAACTTTAAAAACAACTTGGACCTAAAAGATGGCGTTTTGGATTCGATGTGACCGAGATCGAGTTTCCAGATTTGGATATCCGAAAACCACATCGATCCAAATTAATGATAGGTCGTGAATCTCAAGTGAAGATGAAGATTCAGAGTGCAAGGGTTATTGTCGTTAACTCTGAGGGTGATTCCAAAATGAGTGTAACGAGATAATGCCTTCGGTTACGTTCGAATCCAGAATGAACTTGTATCGATTGAAGTCTTTCAAAACATTGTCAGGTGAATGATGAGCATTCTAAGAGATGTGTTCTCTAAAGGTAATCGTAGCCTCAAGCCTCATCAACCGTGGTTAAAACAAGGGTGGTGCAGCAAGGCTAAGTGGGTAGCACCCAACTAGGACGAGATTTACCCCTGTCTAGAAGTCCCTTTATATTCGGCTGTGTGGGGCAGTTGATTGCAACAACTGCCGGAATTGTCTTATTCGGGACTATCCAGTAAGGGATGGTTCCGGCGTTATGTTGCAGGGGATTGGGAGTAATCCTCGGTACGGTGATCTAGGTCACGTACTGTGACGGGCGGTACCTCAGTAGCCCTGTCATTGTATGGAAATCCAAACTCCAATAAGCGCCCTCAAATTTGATTGTAAACTTATGTATGCTGGAATTTAATAAATGTAACAATTTCGGCTATTTCTTATTTACTTGAAACCCTAGACCCTATTATAATATCAGTGGATTTCCTATCAAATATTTTGGTTAGCGTAAGGTAAAAACTTATCCATGTTTATTTATAGGGAGTCTTACGTGATACCTTTTTTTCAAAGGTTTTTCAAAATTAAGCAACCTTAACCTGTTACTCACACCAGACCCATGTCTGCCCCGAAGTTTATCTTCTGTTTTCTTAAACTCTTGGATACTCAAATTTTTACGAGCAGCCAAGGGATTTAGGTTAGCTTTGACGAATTCTGGAGGAGCAATGGAGCAGGAGGCTTCAGCGTTTGTAGATATATATAGTGTTCCGCTATGTGATCTCTGAGTCGATTGTTTGTGTTGTATTTGAGTTGTAATAACTAGACAGGTGTTTATAACTGTCTAGTATGTGATGTATAATTTGTGTAACTCTGAAGGATGTTGTTTATTATGTGAATACTTATGTGATTAATATAATTTATTCGTTCCTCTGTTGAGATTCTGATGTTGTTTCTTTCTTTCTTCTCTATCTTTCTCTTTTCTATCCCTTTCCTTCTTAAAGATGATGCGTATTTCTGTGGAGAGAAATACAGGTCATCACATATGGTATCACCTTTCTTGATTTATTTGTTTCTACTCGCTATATCGTCGGGTTTAAATTTTGTGTTGTATGCAATGAGATGTCTCAAAGAGAGGTCAGGAATGGACGGAGTGGTATCATATTTGGTGCTATCCGTACCATATATTAGTTTTAGGTAGGTCGATCTTAATTCGCAGAGGTTTCGAAGGTGTCGATCCTCGGTACATTCCTCTAGAAATGTATTATACGGAAGGTAGTCCCTTACCTTGCTATTCATTAGAAATCCATTCTCCAATAAGTGCCTTTAGACTTAGTTGTAAACCTATTACACCATCAAATTTGACCAATGTAACAATTTCGGCTATTTAAATATGTTCATTTGAAAGGTTTTCAAGGAATGTCATTAAAAATAATATCACTGGATTTTACGTAGAAATAATTTGGTTATCATAAGGTGAAACCTATTCCGTGTTTATGTATGGTGTGGTCTCATGAAATACACTTTGTTTTCAAATACTCGTATTTTGAATTTTTCACACCAGTCACATGACTGACCCAGAGTTTATCTTCTTTCCTTAAACTCTAGGTTCCCTATTTTTTCGGGCAGCCTAGTAGTCCATTTTAGTTTGGAGCATTCTAAAAGTGGTTGGAGCATGTAGCTAGAAAATTCTTCTGAAGATTGCTATCCATTTCCACCACACTTATGTACTATTGTATTCCTTATTTGTAGGGACATAAATTTATAACCGTACATGTTGATGTTAAGTTAAACTCCGATAAATGTATTAAAAAATTTCTATTGTAAAGATTATATGTTGAAA
The DNA here is from genome assembly GCA_030765085.1 of Allium cepa. Classification (NCBI taxonomy): domain Eukaryota; kingdom Viridiplantae; phylum Streptophyta; class Magnoliopsida; order Asparagales; family Amaryllidaceae; genus Allium; species Allium cepa. Next base: position 932,738,925 of record CM060932.1, read on the forward strand.
TAATATATGTTATTGCATTCGTGTAAGATTCTGTTTTGTCTTTATTTTCTTTTTTTCCTTAATGGCCGAGTTTTCCGGCACTTGAATTTGCAGCACGTTAATACTGAAGATGTATTGTTGTCGATTTTCGAGCATCGAAAATCCTATTCATTACAGGCTATCTATGTAAAAAAAAGGATTTTTATATACTTCAGTTAATAGAAAATATTTTCAATCGATTGACGACAGTCGACTAAAAATATTTTCAGTCAACTGAATTAGTATATTTTATTATGCATTCACATTTTTTACTTTGCCACATAGACTGACTTTTTATTTTCAATTGATCGAGTATCCTGTAACGACTATATTCTGAAAAACCACTTTGAATGGTTGCGATCATCTAAGAGCATCTCTGCAAATAGCAATGGCTATTATGAACAATTGCTATTCTTTGATGCTACTCTTTGATATTTATAAATAGAGATCAACATTCATAAATCAAATCAACTTTCTTAGTCTCCATTCTCTCTCTTAAGCGCTCTTGAATTCTCTTACATTCAATCTACATTCTACATTTAAGAATCACTTAATAAACTTTCAATACTTATGGAGCACACATCTTAAATCATCAAGGAGACTATAGGAAGTATTATACTACCATTGACTGTATTCGACTTATAAAGAACTCATCAGAAGTCAAAGATTTATTCTAGTTTTGTGAAGTCCTGTTGGAGATCTTCAGACAAAGATTAAAGTACTATTCGGCTTTTCTGGCATTTGGTAAGATACATGTTCTTTCGAATTAAGTAAGGGTTGGTTTTTTAATTTCAGAAAAAGTCTGGGACTAGACGTAGAATGAAAGGTCCGAACCAGTATGAAAACTCTGGTGTGATTGTTTTTATTTATTTAATATACTCTACTGGTTAGAATTTCTTTTCAAACACACTTTAATACACACCAAAGCCATATTATACGCGATCCCAATGCAATTTCAACCGTGAGCCGAATAGATGCTTCGTGTGCTGGAACTTAAGTCATAAACGCATTTCTTGCAAAGGTTGATCAGTACGGCACGTTAAGGTTTCGAGGCCATCTGCTATCTCAAAGAAAGTCCATGGCTTTGAATTTGCACTAAAATACGAGAAATTAAAAGGGGTGCTCAATAGGTTTCAGATATTTACAGACGCTAACACTAATCTCTTGGAAGATCATTTCCGACACTTCTGTACTATATTTTGGAATGAGAACGAAACAGAACAACAGGTGGATAAAATGGCAAATGTGACATATTCTGTTGACCAATGCGACTCCTCGCTGACGCAGCAATGAAGTTCGTGGTGTTCCGGTGGATGATGCAGACGCTATGTTTGTTAAAATATCAGGAAAGATATCCTGGTCTGCATCTCCACCACTGCACATATATAGATCCACCATGCTTAGAGCCTCCAGTCTGTGGCTTGGCTCAAAAATTGTTGACTAAGCCCATCGACAATGCTATCCCTAATGCTCGAGATTCAACTCCCATGATAGAAGCTCTTGAATGCTTTATAACATTAAATAGGTATTCACTACTCAGCGAACTGATAGAGGAGTGTATTACAATGGAAGTGGAGGGTGTGTGTGAAAAGGAAGGAGAACTGTTCAATATGTTGCTAGCAAGGAATTATGTTCTGAAAATAGTTTTTTGGTCTCGATAAAATTACGACCTTGGAGGATTTTGTGATGAACTTATAGCTAAAGGCAGTGAGAATGAATCAACCGTTGAAGACGACGACATGGTTAGAGATAATGGAAAGCTCTCTTACTTGGATTCATATGCTGCAGCTGATGGTTAAATGTGTGAGTGTGCTTGGTAGGGCTGATGTTATTACTGACGGGGAAGGTGAATATGTGAGTGAGCTTCGTGATGAACGTATGAGTGTTGTTCATGAGGTCGGCGCTATTATTGTCATGATTAAAGATGTAAGTGAAGGGGAGTGTGTGCATAATGATGGATGTTTGAGTGGGCCGATGGCAAATGTAGGTGAGGGAGAGGGTGTTCCGATGTGTGTTAGGTATGATGATAGGCATGCGGCTGTAGGTGAAGGATGTTCTAGTTCACATGGAGGGGCTGTACATGTTAATGCGGCTGAAGTTGGAAGGGTGATTGTTGAATTACAGAAGAAAGGCAAAGTTAATGAGGGGGATGTGTTTGGAAACCTTTCTGCAGCTGAAGTTTTAAATTTCTATGTGTGATGTAAAAAAATATTAATATGGGGGATATTTGTGTGGATGCTTTAGTGTACGAACATGCCACTATAGATAGCGTGTGTAATGAAAATGCTACTGTAGATATAAATATAGCCGACATTCTTATAGACCGGGATATAGTGCACCGAATTGTAGCTGTGGATGGTGTGGAGGGTTATGGAATAAATGTATTTGAAGTCAAGTGACTAAAATTAATGAAGGGGATGTGACAACATGTGATGGAATTGATAGCCCATAGTCGGTTTGCATGGCACCATTACCATTTTGTATGGGCTAGGTGTCGCAAGATGAAGGATGGTTTGATTATAGTTTCAATCTATTTAGGTTGGGGGGAACTCGGGGTCATCTTCCTTTAAGTCAACTTTAGGTCAATTGAACTCTTCGGCTAGGGTCGCACTAGCAGAGGCAAGAACATGGTGGTCTCACGTGACACTGTTTGGAGAAGCGTTGATGGGTACTAGAGATTTTTCTGCCTCTGTTCTTTGGAACGTCTCCATAGCTTTGGTGCGAGGGAAGCACCGCTAGGTCAGGCTCAGGTTTGGATTGATAGCACATACAGTTCTTGCACCCTAAATACGTCATCTACTCAGGTTATGCATCACTTATCCGATAGTGCTAGCCTTTCCTTTGATGACTTTGAGATCCATGCCTAGTACATTAGGAGTAGGGTACTTAAGAGGGTTCGATCTTTTAGACCATGAGGTACATCAATTCGAATTTTAGTGGTCCTCCACGTCTTAGATAAATGTAATAAAATCATGTCCTTTTTTTTAAAGATAACATCATTGACATTGTGCTATTAGAAGAAACTAAAAATGAATATCCTAATTATCTTTTTTTATAGAAGTCTAGGAGGTTTTCACTTTACACCGGGTCTTCTTGCTAGGGGTAGCTCGGGGGGCTTATTAGTAGGTTGGCATGACTGTTGTGTTCAACCCATACAATTAATGTTCACTCATTGCACCTTATCTTTTTAGATCTTATTGTGAATTCAATCCTTAATGTCTCCAATGTTCTAAGGTCGAGCACCGGGCCTTTTGGTGCGAATGCCTCGACTTTAGAGGACTCACCCTCGGCCTATGGGTCATGGAGGGAGACTTTAGCGTTACTAGGTATTTGGAGGAACGGTCTCCTAGATAAGGAGACTTTACCACCATGAAAGAGTTCGACAAGTTTATCATTGATGGTAACTAAATTGAGTTACCACTAGTAAATCGCCGCTTCACCTTGTCAAATTATAGAGAAGTCCCTTCTATGGCGCTCTTAGACGGGTTCTTCTTTAGTGATGAAATTGAAGAAAAGTTCTTTGTCTGCAAAGTTGTGGGCTTAAAACATTTTATTCCGATCATTTGTCATATTATTCTTTCCTATGACAACATTAACAGTTATTTGAAGAAGAAAAATTAGATTTGAAAGGATATGGCTGTTAGAAAATAACTTTATGAATATAATTACAAACAAATGATTTTCCTTGTGTTTTTGTAATACAAGGTTTTCAGGAAATATGGCCAAGCTATTTGTAAGCAATCTTAGAGTTTTAAGAATCTTTTAAAAAATGGAGTAAGGATACTTTAGAAACATTAGACTCAAAAAAGAGTTTAACGTACGAGATTATTAAGTTAAATAAAATTGAAGAATCTAGTTCCTAAAACTAATTAGAAAAGAATGTCCTTTTAAACATAAAGGATGATGTGAATAAAGTTTTAACTCAAGAAGAAGTTATGTGGAAATATAGGGCTATAATCCAATGGATGGACGAAGGTGACAAGAACACCAAACTTTTTCATAAAGTTGCTAATGGTAGAAAATGAAGTAACACCATTAACTCTATTATTATTAATGATGTTGAATTATTTGATCAAAATGAATTTATCGAATCATTTACTAACTATTTTAGGAAAATCTTTGGGACTAGGGTAAGCCATATGATTATAGCTGATTGGAAATAGTTGTATCCCAAAGATACTAAAATTGATTTAGACGGTTTGGACTCTCCTTTCAAAGTGGAAGAAATTTTGAGTGCCATCAATGATATACCCTCAAACAAGGCGCTTGGTCCAGAAGGGTTTTCGGTTTTATTTTACAATTTTTTTGGTCTATTATTAAATCAAATCTAATTGAATTGTTTGGCAAAGTCTAAGACGACACACTGCAGTTAGGTTTAATTTTGCATATGTAGTTCTATTACACAAGAAAGTTAGTGCAAATGAATTAAAAGATTTTTGACCTATTTCACTTCTACATTGCTTCTTTAAAATTATCTAAAGGTTATAGCTAATAGGCTCAGCTCTAAAATGAATGATCTAATTGACAGTACGGAAACTGCTTCAAGGGTAGAAATATCTTGGATGGGGTTGCGATTGTTCAAGAATTCATTAATTATTGCCGTAAAAGGATTGTCATATGCGTGCTTTTAAAACTTGATTTCTCCAAAGCATTTGATTCCTTGGATTGGACTTTCCTTGAACAATTATTGATGTCTAGAGGTTTTAGGAAAAATTAGCAGGGTGAATTTTGACTCTTCTTAAAACGGGTAATTCTAGCATTGTGGTTAAACTTGTCTCAGGTAATAAAATACAATCAAAACGTGGGCTTTGGCAAGGTGATCCATTGTCACCTCTACTGTTTAACTTAGCAGCCGGTGTTTTTTCTAGGATTATCAAGCATGCTACTAATAATGGAATATTAGATAGGGTTGGAAATGAGGTTATGAGTTGTGGTCTCTCCATCCTCCAGTACGCAGATGACACCATGCTCTTTACTTCGCATTTGCCTCATCATACTATAGCCCTTTAATTTATATTTTATAGCTTTAAGCTGCTTTCTGGATGAATATTAATTTTGATAAAAGTTCAGTTTTAGTACTAAATGATATATGCAACGTAGAGAGTTAGGTTGCCAACACATCAAACTATAACACTATGAACTTTCTCAATGATTACTTAGGGTTTTTGATAAGATCAAACAAATTTAGGCATGATTATATGGATAAAATTAACAAAAAATTATGTCGATGGAACGGTATATTTTTATCGAGAGTAGAAAGGGTAGTCCTTGTCGACTCTGTATTATCAACACTGCCCGTTTATTGAATGTTGTTCTACCTCTTTCTAAAATGGGTAATAGATAATATAGATAAAATTAAGAGACTTTCTATGGGCTTAGGATAACTCCAGTGGTCGTTTAAGGTGTTTAGTTAGGATTCAGTTTGTAAACCAATAGAGAAGGGAGTGTTAGGAATAATTAATCTTCATTACTTCAGTGTTTCTTTATTAGGAAAATGTTTGTGGAAGTTCAATACTAGTAATGACAACTTAATTTGGAAGGAAATAATTTCTAATCAATTTTACGGTGGTTCTCATAACTTACACCAAATAACTTCTAGCAATCACAAGAATTTATCGCACTTTAGGAAATTTATTCTAAAAAACTTGAACATTTTCAAACTAGGTGTTGGTAACATTGTCCACTAGGGGAATAACACATCTTTTTGACATGAATGTTGGATCTATATTATTCCTTTTAAAGTAGAATTTTCAAATCTCTACGATAATTGCAATTTTGAACACGTATTAATTTCAAAGGTTTACTGACATAACTTGAGTTTCCTTGAGAATTCAGCTTCAATGATGCACTAAAAGGAACTACTTTCTATTAGTTTGCTCCTCCATGTGCCAAATTAGATTTATACAATATAGATAATAACAATGATATTAAAATATGGTGTTGGGATTAGACTAACATCTTTACATCTAATTCATTTTATAAATTCATAAATTTCTCAGGAGTTAAATTTATGTGAAAAACGAATGCCCCTCCTAAATCTAGGTTACCTATGTGGTTAATATTACATGATAAGCTTAATACTATTGAACAGTTAAAAAAGAAGAATGTGTTTATTGATGAAAAAATGCATTTTATGCAATATGAAGTAGAAACAGCTACACACCTATACTATGATTGCCAGTTTACAAACTTTACACTTCTACACATTCTAAGAGTTTTTGGTTTTAACGTTCATAATTGGGAGTCTTATTAGTTCAGGTTGAGATTTCATTTTACTTCTGCGCAGTGATTCCTATTAGACACTATTTTCACTATCATAGTTTGGTATATTTGGTTTGACAAAAATCAATATTTTTAAACAACAACAACAATACTTCGACTATGGATTACTTGACATACGTAACCACTTTACTTTGTTTCAATTGGATTTCAAACAATACCTATAAATTAGCTTGCATTACCGGCTTTAGGGAGTTCCTTAAACAGATAATATCCGCTATCAATGTTGTTAGCTCAGAATCGATCACTAACACCCTTAAGAAAGATTATGTAGAGAGATTAATGAAGAAAGTAAATGTAAATGGTGAACGGATGCTAAACTAAATGCAGAAAATAAGGACACTAGATTTATAATGGTTCGGCGAAATTGCCTACGTCCACTTTGAGCTTAATCTTATTGCTTTTCTTATCAACTGGTTACAGATACAATCTGTACACCAACTATTTGATTACAATTGTTAAGCAAAGAAGATAAGTCTTGAATAAGTCTTGAATGCGGCAGAGTCTCCCCGGTGTTCTCGAAAAAAGGTCCATTTCACTATGCCTCTGCCTCTCTATTTATAGACGAAGATGGGTTGGACTTCCCTGATGGGCCTAGTAGCTAGATATCTCGGCCCAAAGTGAGTGATTTCTATGTGCCGAACCACTAATGTAGGTTGGAAAATTCCGAATGCTTCCTTTATGCCAAACGAGGCGATGTGTTGAGTGAAGAGTACAAGCCGTACGAGAACCGATGTCGATCGAGGGGAGATGTTGAACGAGGCTAGAATGCCGAACGGGGCATTGCATGCCGAACGACATGCTAACGCCGAATGTCATACGATTGCCGAACGAGCTTCATGCTGCTCGAGATTGAATGCCGGACGACTCTGCCATGACGAATGAAACGTTATGCCGAACAAGGCTGGAATGCCGATTGAGGCTGGAATGCCGAACGACCATGCTAAATGTCAAACGGCCCTCAATGCCGAACGAGGTCTGGATGCCGAGCAGTGTGGAATGCCGAACGACCATGCTGTGCCCAACGGCCCTCAATGCCGAATGAGGATAGATGCCAAACGGCCTGGTCGTGCCGAACAGGGATAGATACCGAACGACCATGTTGTGTCGAACGGTGCTCAATGCCGAACAAGGTCTAGATGCCATAGGTGTGGGATGCCGAATGACCATGTTGTGCCAAATAGTGTGGAATGCCGAATGGCCTAGTTGTGCCGAGCAAGGCTTCCCCATCAAGTCTTTGTCTACCTGATCAAGCCAATGGGTAACACTTGCCCTCCAAAGTGTATCATGTGGATGAACATGATGCGCTTTGAATCACGAGTCCTCCGCGTTATGTTTCAAGCACCGGCGTTGTGCTCTCGAAAGTGTCTTCTCCTGAATGCCGCTCGAGGTAATGCATGCCGAATGACATGCTAAAGCCGAACAACAAACGAATGCCGAACGACATTGATGATGCCGAAAAAGGGATGTGCTTTGACCGGTTCAACCGGTCATTGTCCCTTCGACTTCATTTCTTCCCCCTATAAAGGGTGATACTTCACTTCTCTCTTTTTTCTTTTTTACTTTTACCTCAACCCTGCAAGAACTCGTAACTTACCACCCTCAAACCTCGTTCACTTCTCCAATCTTCCCTTCCTATCCTGAATCCATCAAGCCCTACCTACAGTTCCTTCCTAAATTGAGTCTGAATGACCTTTAATCTCAAGCCCACAGACCCCCAAGCTCCCCCATACTCTTTGGTAAGAATCTTCCATTCGAACATTTTTACAAATGAGGAAGTATAGCACAAAGTTCGAATTCATGAATTCTCCATAGATTATAGAAAGTAGGAGGCGTGTGGATGAGGGAGACGTATTGAGGTTCAGACATGTCCTAGGGCTGGAACTTAGTATGATTTTAGTCGATTTCAAGATGTGTGGAATGGAGAGGAGAGGGGAAATGGACACCGACCGTTTCCAGGTCGTAGGTTCCTGTTGGTTTACCAAGTGTTAGAGTTAGGATGTTGAAGTGGAACAAGACCGTTGTTCGAGGTCGTTCGGCAATCAAGGGGCGAAGAAGAACCGAGCGCGACCATTTGGAACTTGTATCTTGAGTGGAGAATAGTCAACGACGAGATGAGTGGCTCGATAGACTTTACGCGTGAGTGACGTCAGGGAGGTAGGAAGTAAGTGACTCGGTGTATCTGGCTCATACGTTTGATCTAGAGAATGTCGAGCGATGGACTTGGGCCGGACGGCATTTAGGCTGAACTGGATTGAGGCCGAGCAACATTTAGGCCGAACGACATTCAAGCCGAGCGGCATTTAGGCCGAACGGCATTTGGGCCAATCGACATTTAGGCCGTGCGGCTTTTAGGCTGTGTGTTTCAAGTGTCGCTCGGCCTTGACCTTCGATGAATAGATAACAATAGTTGAAATCATTCCAACTTGAACATAACCCTCGTCGAATTCACCTATTTTCCATGCCTAATCATATGACAAAGAACAAAGACTTAAGCAGACAAGCATATTGAAATAATCCGGACTGATAACTCCCCTGTTTCAACAATCATAAGTCTGAATTTAAATCGAAAAAACAGATAATAGCCTTCAACATATAGTGCCAATGTCTGAGTCCAAAATTGAAAACATCATAAGACAGGCTTGCGGAGATGGTCAACGATGACGGTCTTTGAAGATGACAGTTCAAAGCTAAACTTTATATCATCAACTCTTGGCTTTTAATTTCTCAGCACTTATATTTGAATGATCGCACTGGTTCACAACCCACGCGGGGGAGGGGGGAATATTTATGTTGTTAAGTCTAACACCGATTATTTTTCAAGTATAGTTCAAACAGGTGCTCTGTTAGATTCAATCTTCATAGAGATGTCTAAAAAATCTAGCTCAGCTACAATCTCAGATAGACCTGGGCCATCCTCTCGACAAGAAGTTGCAGATACTTCTCACGCGTCAACTACCCCCGCTCAAGACTTACCGAACCCTGCGACTACATCTATCGACTTGGCTCCTGATGCTCTGGAGGCAACGATTTTTATAGATGACCCAAACGATTCTCAGGCTTCAAAAATTAACGAAAGTACGCTCCATCGGATATGCTCTGTCTACGGAATCCCCTCTGACGATGTATTAGTTCCATCGGGGCATGATCCCCTGCACTTGCCCCCAGTCGGATACACAGCTTGCAACAAATTCATGTGCCGGGTTGGCAGCATGCCATCGCTCAACTCATTTCTTCGAGACGTGTTGTAGTATATCGGCATTGCTCCATCGCTAGCCACACATTCATCTACGGCACTTGTATTCTCTTCATCAGTGTCCTCTCTAGGCTTCCGACTCCGGGAGATATTCGATACATTTATTGCATCAAGAGACGAAGGTATAGCCTATCTTTTTTGTTTCTTGAGCCGCACAGCAAATGTCAAATCTTAACTGGGGCATGGAGTAAGTTTGCCCTGTATAAACAGGAATGTTTTATGTGCGTTGTCCTCTCGGTTTTGCAAGGAGATGGGTGGAAGGAAGTAAGTCTTTTTCCTGGATCGATACATATGTTTAGTCGAAGCCGTACCTTTTCTAACTCTCTTCCATCTTTTCAGGTATTAATCCACGTCCCGAGGGCCCCGGATATTCTGAAGCCGTCGAAGCTATTTGAGTCATTCCCGTCGAAGACTGGGACATCAGAACTCTCATTTCAAATGAGTCGCTTACAAAGTTTGGGCTATTGGAAGAAGGTCGCCGGATAAGCCTCCCTCAAGGTGTTACCATACCCAAGCCTGCTTCTGGCAAAGGGAAAAAACAAGCTGAGTCTTCAGCACGTAACGCCCCTAACACATTAGAGGAGGAAATTAAGGAAACTGAAATGCCTGAGGTACAAGATGAGAACGTTAGTCCCACTCGGGATTCGATAGTCGAAGTTCACGACATCGAGACGTCGCCTTCCCCTTCGAAGGGGAAGAAGAAACTAACATACAGGCTGAGGAAGAAAACTGTCGGTGGGACTTCTAAAGTTACTCTTGTTCTAGTGGAGAAAGAAGCTTCCTCACAGCATTTAGAAAGTTCTCTAAAAGGCCTGTCGAACCTTTCCATACTTGATGATCTACTCAACTACGACTTCGACGATCCAGAAGCCCTTAAGCTTCATTCGCCCACGAGAGATGATACAAGCGTTCAAGCCTAAAACCAGGGAGAAAAAACTCCTATTAGTAAAGAAACTGGTCCGTCGATGGGAAACACTAGGACATACACAAACACATGCACTTCACCTTGCATTTAAATTCCCGTTGTCACCCTATTCTTTGCTAACTCATTGTTATTTAAACTTTGTGTAGGTGACATGGGACGCACGCATGTACTTGACCGCCTTCGCGGGTCATCGATTTTCCACCAATCTGGCCGGGATTCGGGCTCCGGCAAACGCAGGGATAGAGATGAATCCGACGATCGAGACTACCATCGCCGAGAGTCATCACACCGAAGGAAAACTTATAACCAACCCTCATATCCTCGCGATCCTCCTTCTCAATCAGAGCACAACAAAGAGAAATCTGGAAATAAGGGGTCTTGGCCTGAGGCACATCGGGATCCATATTCTGGTTCATCAAGTACCAGGCAATCTCGAGATCCCCATAAAATATCTGCGGTCTCCAAGCAGACTCCTCTTACCCCCGTAACCGATCCAATGGTCCCTGAATGACTTGCTGAACTTAAAGCCTCATTTTCGAAGATATGCTTGGATGGCTTAATGTTTCTTTCGACAACCCACCATATTCCAGGGCATGTCAAGCCAAGTGTCATCGCTTGTACCAATGATGTCTATGTACAACATGATGCGTTTGTGCACTTAGCTGAGAAAGTTTCAGAAGTTTCTATAGAGTGTCAGCATGAGATAGATCACCTGAAGCTTGAGGCTATTCACGATAAAGATATTTTTAAAGTTCAGGACGAAGAGCTTGCTTTTTATAAGTCTCAGCTTAATGCCATCCAGCAGAGCGCTAAAGATACTGCCGAGGCCGTTACTCGTTTGGAGTCAACCCATTAAAAAGAAATCGACGAGGCGGTCCAACACTGTGGGGCCCTAGCTTTGGAGAAAGACTTAGTGCAGAAGGAGAGGGACGCCTTTTCCCTCTGAGTTAGGGAGCTGGAGGAGAAACTCCGCAAAGAAAAGGAGGAGAAGACCGCTGCCCAAGATGAGTCGCAGCGATATTGTGACGAGATCGTCACCACACGTCTTCTGAAGGCAAAGCTTGATGATGAACTTTCTAAGGTTGAGATGCTAAAGAATGAAGCCCGCGAAGAGGGAAAGAAAATAGCGTCTGCGGAGGTCGACTCCCGCCTTGAGGCGGCTAAAGAAGCGGGTAGGGAGGAGGCAAAAAGCATGTTCAACCCACTAATTGCAGAATTCAATGCCCGCGTCCTCATGCACCGAGACTTAACTTTTCTATGTGAGGGTTACCTCGAATCTTTAGCTGAGGCATGGGAGACCTTAGTTGAAATTAGAAAGGTCGAGCTTGGTACTGAGGAGGTTGATGAAGGAGCTTTGATAAAAGAATTTCTTAAGGGAAACGATCCTTCGGACCTGTCTGCAGCAAGGGCTCTTTACTGCAAAGGCTTCCCCTCAACGAAAGGGAAAGAGGTTATTGTCGGTCCAACCGGGATCGAGTCTCAAGCTCATGTGCCCACTCAGCCGGCCGATCGACCGATACTTGATCCCTTTGAGCAGCACATCGGTTATAACCTGAAGGACCCCGGCCTTGGCATTCACATTCCGTCTCCCATTCCAAAGGGTGAGACCCCTCGGACGGCTGAGAGTCAGTCGGAACCTGGTAGATAACCCTCCATGTTAACATTCCAAAAGTCATCATTTTTCAAGAGGGGCAATTGTATTCTAATGCTTGGTTTTCATGATTGTGTGCAGGCCGTTCTGATCCCGAGCCCACTTCGAGGAGCGATGTCGCCAAGGAGGTGAAGGAAAAGACAAGTGAGGCTACTCATGCAGGGGAGGCTCCTAGTCCAGATGCTCAGGCGATCGGAGCGCTTGATGAGGACAAGTCCGAGACTTCCTCTCCCATCGATGGGAGTTATGAAATCAAAATTACAGGCGCCTCTAAACACACATCTAAACTGAGCATGAAGGAGAGCTTGAGAAGGAGAAGAAAGAGACATTCGAGATCAAAGTCGAGCCTCAAGCTATGGACCTGGAATATCCTCTGAATAAGTCGTTGAAGGCCATCCTTCCTGGCGGTTCCAAGCCAATGGAAGTTCCCCGTACTTCTTCAGTTGTCACTTCCCCATCAAAGAAAGTTATCAAGGGCGAACGCACAAAAGAGGAGTCGTCTGGAAAAAAGTCGAAGAAGTCGAAGAAGTAGTCGTCACTCTCGTTTAACAAGAGTTTGTTTAGATTATGTAATTATTTTTATTTATTTTCGTAGTTTATGTAAATAAATTTTTGATTCCGAGCTTCGGAGGAGTTGTAGTAGAAACTTATTTTTGATGAATAAAACTTAGTTCTTTTGCCTTTTAGAAGACTTCCGTTGTTTGGCTTTCTGTATAATCGTGGTCAAAATCCAAGCTATTGCGAGTTACATAAAATTATTGATTCATCTTCAAATAAGTTGATAATTATTTGGCATTGCGCATCCTTTGTTCCACGCTCTGGGTACTTAGAATATTTTCCAGTCCGTACGCCAAGGGTTCGATGACTTTAAGTCATTTGTATCCAGTCCGCCCTCAGGGGACTTGGATATTTAAATCGTTTATTCTCTAGTCCATGCTCTGGAGACTTAGAGTATTCCAGTCCGCACTCCAGGGACTTGGAGATATTAAGTCGTTTATACTCCGATCCAAACTCTGAGGACTCCGCACTCCGAGGACTTGGAGATTTTGAGTTGTTTATACTCCATTCCGCACTCCGGGGACTCAGAGTACTCCAATCCGCACTCTGGAGACTTAGAGATTTTAAGTCGTTTATACTCTGGTGCGCACTCCGAAGACTCAGAGTAGTCCAGTCCACCTTCGAGGACTTGGAGATTTTGAGTCGTTTATACTCTGGTCCGCACTCCGGAAACTCAGAGTACTCCAGTCCGCACTCTGAGGACTTGGAGATTTTGAGTCATTTATACTTTAATCCGCACTCCGGGGACTCAGAGTACTCCAGTCCGCACTCCGGGGACTTAGAGATTTTGAGTCATTTATACTCTGGTACGCACTCCAAGGACTCAGAGTACTCCAATCCGGACTCCGGGGACTTGGAGATTTTAAGTCGTTTATACTTTGGTCCGTACTCCGGGGACTCGGAGTGCTCCAGTCCACACTCCGAGGACTTGGAGATTTTGAGTCATTTATACTCTGGTCCGAACTCCGGAGACTCGGAGTACTCCAGTCCGCACTCCAGAAACTTGGAGATTTTGAGTCGTTTATACTCTGGTCCGCACTACGGGGACTCAAAGTACTCCAGTCCGCACTTCGGGGGCTTGGAGATTTTAAGTGCTCGTGCACGTTCGTACGTCAGGCAGAATAATGTGTCTCTTAGTTATTCGTCACAACGTTATCATACACAGAAACATTGACAATTCATGAAGAAAATGGCTTCAAGCCTTTATTAATGCAAACAAGCTAAATTGTCTTATTACATGCCATAAACTAGGAATAAAAACCTGTTGGAAATAAATGCAACTAAAATATGAAAGAAATGAACTAAGTGTAATAATGCCGCAAATGCTCGCTATTCCATGCTCGGGGGAGTGTCGCACCATCGATGGTCGCTAGCTTGAAAGTACCTTCTCCAAGCTTCCGTTCAATGAATATGGACCTTCCCATGCGGGGCTCATATGTGATGGAACCGAGAAAACTCGTTTCAAAACGAGATCACCCACACCAAAGATTCTTGGTCGGACTTTTTCATTATAATATTGAGCTACTCGGTGCATGTATGCGGCCGCTCTTAAATTAGCTTCTTCACGCTTTTCATCAATGAAGTCCAATGATTCTAGCAAAAGATCTTGATTTGACTTATGGTCATAATAAGTTAGCCGATGTGATGGAACTTCAAGTTCTACGGGTTTGACAGCTTCCATGTCATATGCCAACGCGAATGGAGTGTGGCCAGTCGCGGACTTGTGGGTGGTTTTATAAGCCCAAAGCGTTGTTGGAAGCTCGTCCACCCACTTGCCTCTAGCCTTTTCCATTTATTTTTTCAATATGGATTTGATTGTTTTGTTTACGGCTTCCACTTGTCCATTGGCTTTCGGATGAGCAACCGCTGTAAACTTTTTCTCAGTACCATATTTTTGGCAAAATTCCTTGAACTCTTTGCTTTCGAATTGAGTTCCGTTGTCTGTAATGATGGTTCGTGGAAGGCCAAAAGGACACATAATATTTCGTACAAAGAAATTAATGACCATTTTGGTGGTGATAGTGGCCAAAGGCTCTACTTCTGCCCACTTGGTAAAGTAAGGAACCGACTATATCGATCCCCCACATTGCAATTGGCCAGGGACTAACCATTTGTTTGAGTTCCGTCGGTGGAGCTCTCGGGATTTTCGCATATTTATGACATTTGTCACATCTTCTCACATAGTCTGCGGCATCCCGATTTATAGTCGGCCAATAGTATCCATAGCAGAGGATTTTCTTTGCCAACGTCTACCTTCGGTAAGGTAGCCACATTCACCTTCATGGACTTCCTTCAGAACTCATTTTATCTCATCATGGGCAATGCATCGGAGTAAGGGGGTCGAGAATCCCCTCCGATACATTACCCCATCTTGCATTACATAAAGCGAAGCCTTACAAATGATTTGTCGTCTTTCGCTCCTTCTTTCGGGCACGACCCCATGTAACAAGTACTGCTTGAATGGGGTCATCCATGATTCCTTGTCGATTTCTGTTTCTAACATTAAATATACCTCCATCATATTTATGCTCGGAACATGCAAGGTTTCAACTGAAAACAATCCCATCTGCTGCGCATCGCCAGTGCTTGCAAATTTTGCCAATGAATCGGCTGCTCTGTTTTGCTCACGCGGGACATGTGAAATATCATAATACATGAGATTCTCTAGCAGCTCTTGAACCCGGACCAAATACGGGGCAAGTCTCTACCCTTTGCTTGATAGTCTCCACCCATTTGCTTGATAGTCTCCCCGCACTTTGTACACCACCAGTTGCGAGTTGCAAAAATTTTTAACCGATCTTACTCCCATCTCTTTGATAAGTCTTTAGCTGGCAATCAATGCTTCATACTTGGCTTCGTTATTCGTTTTTATGAATTCGAGCTTCAAAGCATAGTAAACTAATCGGTTCTCAGGAGTTACAAGAACTATGCCTGCCCCTGAACAGCGGTCGTTAGATGCCCCATCAGTGTACATCTTTCATTGAATGGGAGGTATGACATTGTGGCTCTTTGACTCGTCTGTCATGGTGAATTCAGCAATGAAATCTGGTAGCACTTGCCCTTGTACGGCCCTTCGTGGCAGGTAAGTAATATCGAACTGACCCAACTGGATATTCCATTTTAATATCCTTTCATAAGTTTCTGGTTGTTGGAGTACCTGTCGCAAAGGTTGATCGGTGTAAACACTGATCGAGTGTGCCTAGAAGTATGGGTGAAGCTTGCGTGATGCAATCACCAAGCAATAAGCTAGTTTCTCAATCCTGAGATAATTTCTTTCTACCCCTGTCAAACGTTTACTGACATAATACACTGGCTTTTGAACTCGGTCCTCCTCGTGAACCAGAGTCGTACTGATAGCATGCTGGGATACAACCAAGTATATATATAGCATTTCATGGTCAACTGGTTTTGATAGCACCGGGGGACTTTCTAGATGTCTAACCAAAGCTCGGAATGCTTCCTCGCAGTCAGATGTCCACTCGAAATTCCTCTTTCCTTTCTTTATCGCATCAAAGAAAGGAATGAACTTATCTGTGGCTTTGGATTTGAATCGACTCAGCGCGGCCACCTTTCCGTTCAAGCATTGTACTTGCTTTATAGTTCTGGGCACTTATATGTCCCGAATAGCCTGAATCTTTTCCAGGTTAGCTTTAATTCCACGTGCGTTCACAATGAAACCCAAAAACTTCCCTGATGCAACACCAAAAGAACACTTGAACGGGTTGATCTTCATCCTGTAATGCCTGAGTATATCAAACATCTCTGCTAAGTCTTGGATGTGGTCGTTTGACTAGCGTGACTTCACAAACATGTCGTACACATAGACTTCCATCATTCTGCCAATCTGGTCTTTAAACATTCGATTCACTAGACGCTGATAAGTTGCTCCCACGTTTTTCAATCCAAAAGGCATTACTACATAGCAATATAGCGCCACATCTGTGACAAATCTGGCGTGTTCTTGGTCTAGAATGTGCATCGGGATCTGATTATATCCCGAATACGCATCCATAAATGACAATAATTCATGTCCGACGGTAGAGCGACGAGCTGATCGATTCTAGGGAAAGGAAAACTATCCTTCGGATATGCTTTGTTCAGATCAGAGTAATCAACACAAGTTCTCCACTTCCTATTTGCTTTTCTTACCAGCACAGGGTCAAATACCCACTCGGGGTAGAGGGCGTCGCGGACAAACCCATTGGCTTTGAGTTTGTCCATCTCCTCTTTGAGAGCAGTGAACCTCTCCGGGTCCATGCCTCTCCGTTTCAGTTTTACTAGGACGTACTTCGGGTCTATGTTCAACATATGACTTGTAATGGCAGATGAAATCCCGCACATATCAGAGTGTGTCCAAGCGAAAACATCCAGATTCGCTCGAAGGAAATCAATAAGATCCTCGACCACTGAAGGGTCGCGTTGTGATCCAATCTTAAGAACGCGTGATGGGTCATCCCGGCTGTCTGGAATATCGATCGTCAGCTCAGCCGGTGCTGCATTCTTTTCCCTGGGTTCCCGATCATCATCTCTCGGATCTATGTCTCTAAAGATCCGAGAATGTCGCCCGAGCCAAGGCTCGGGCACTACTTGTCAATCATCAGTATTTAGGATGCGGACAGAGCTGTCCGCAACCTTTTCCTTTTCTCTCCACTGAGCTTCCCTCAGCTCTGCCACATAACATGGGCGACCGGTCGCCTGATCACCATGTACTACACCGACTCCTTTGTCTGTCGGAAATTTTAATGTCAAACACCATGGGGACAAGGTGGCCCTTAACTCTGTCAGGGCCAGACGATCCAAAAATACATTGTATGGAGAGTCAACATCCATTACTATGAACGGTAGGATTCACACTCTCCTACACTCATCTTCTCCCAGTTCAACTGGTAACTCAATATACCACATCACGTCGGTTGTGGCACCATTAAATCTTTTGTCTCCATCTTTATTTGGTTATAAGCCTTCTTGAAGATGACGTTGACAGAGCTACCATAATCAATCAAAATCTTTTTGACGTAAGCTGGCCCGATCATTGCAGATATGACCATCGAGTCGATAGTAGGAGCCTCCACCTTGTCTGCATCTCGACTCCTAAACACTATATCGTCTGTCATCATGCGTTTTTGTTTTGCGGGGGTTCCATCTTTCACATTTGAGCAACATTCATAATTCACATGCCTCAAGGAGGTAGCATATCATTCCATCTCTTGCCAATTCTTGTCTACAGGATGAGGTCCTCCGACTATAGTGTTTATGATTAACCTACCTACGGTCCGGGCAGGTTCCTTTGGGTGGCGTGGAGCCGACCCGCGTCCGGGGTCTGACATTCCTTGCCTACCCTCTGGTGGGTTCTTAACAAACTCCTGCGGCTTTTTCTGCCTGATTAACCTTTCTATGGCGTTATGGAGGTGCCTACACTCCTCAGTATTATGCTCGTGGGTCTCGTGGAAGTGATAGTACTTCCCCATCCGCTTCTGTTCCTCCATGGACTCTTTCGGGCACGACTTTCTGTATTGGAAGGTGTTACAAATAGATAGGTAAATGTTTTCAAGAGACGTATTCAGGGGGATGTATTCGTTGTAGGTCGGAATCCTCGACTTTCATTTCCCTGTCACTTTTTTCTTTCCGGGATTTCCACCTCCGGATTCTTTAGATTGCCTAGGCTTGTTCTGGACGTTGATTTGAACTTTTCCCGAACTGTCGCCGGATTGCTTCACGGTGATGTTGCTTTTCACAGTGTCTTGAACAGGCCCTGGTGCCCTATCTCATCTTTTCCATCGAGCTTCCTCCCTCCTTATGAACCAGTGAGCTTTGGAATAGAATCGCTCCAAGGTAGTTGGATGCTTTTCCGCCAACTAATCTCCAAACTCCAAGTCTAGATCTACACCTCACATTACCGCCATCAAGATTGCATGGTCGTTAGGGTTGCTAACTTCAGTGGCGGCAGCATGAAACCTCTGCAAGTATGCTTTCAAAGACTCTCTCGGAGCCTGGATCACACTTGATAGGGACATCACATCCTTTGAACGAGTAGCATGTATCCTGAATTGTTTAACAAATTTCATCACCAACTCGTCGAAGCTGGATATAGACCGCGAAGGAAGTCGAGTAAGCCATATGGTGGCGATTCCGAACAAAGTGATTGGGAAGAACCTACGCTTAGTTGCGTCATTCGCCCGTGCAGAATCCATCATCCATTCGTACCTCATCACGTGTTGCCTAGGGCCGGTCTTCCCTTCATAAGCTGGGATAGTCGGCATACTGAACTTCATGAGATACTCAGCCTGTAGAATAGTATCTGCAAAGGGAGTATGACTCCTGGATACTCCTCAATATTCATTGGTCAAGCCTTGATTCTCTTTCATTAACTGCCTGACCATAGCTGATAAGTCCAGAGTTTGTATGGAGGATGGAAGATTGGGTTCCGTTCCACGGGACCGTGCGGGTTGATGTCCCTCCTACTGGCGGTCGCCAAACGTGCATCTTGAAGGCCAGCTTGATTGGGTCTTGGTGAGCCGGGCGTCCAGTCTCCTCACGCGCCTGATCCTTGGCGGATCGATCAGTGGCACCTGTCTGTGCAGCTTCAGTCTTACGACATCTAAGGCTAGGAGGTTCATCAGCTGAAGTCGAGCTATCAGATGAAGAGTAAGGAGCAGGGCTACCTCCAGCATTCTGATGCTGCTGCTGGGTAAGCTGAGTCATGAGATTAGTGTTGGCCTGAATCTGCTCAGCAAGTTGCCTTCTACTTTCCCTGAGTTCTCTCATCAAATCGTTGAACTCTGTTCGGGTAATGACTTCCGTTTCATTTTGGGTGGAGGGTCCTACGCCTTTAATTGCTTGTTGGTTGCTATCCAACTTGTTGCACACTAGCAGTCTCCTGAACGTCCGCGTTGTGAGAGGCTGATCGGGTGCGTGTTCTTCCCATGGTAGAGTTATTGGTAGGAACTCTGAATAGATTCAACGGGCGTCCTATGAATAAGTCGGATTTCCTTCAGGGGATTTTTCAATCCAGTAGCTTCAAAGTAGATCCTATCGACTTGGGAATTCGATTCTCAGTGGAAGCACCAAAATGTTAGCACCAGAATCGGTCACTAACACCCTTAAGAAAGATTATGTAGAGAGATTAATGAAGAAAGTAAATGTAAACGGTGAACAGAATGCTAAATTAAATGCAGAAAATAAGAATAACAGATTTATAGTGGTTCGGCGTAATTGCCTACGTCCACTTTGAGGTTAATCTTTATTGCATTTCTTATCAACTGGTTACAGATACAATCCGTACACCAACTATTTGATTACAATTGTTAAGCAAATATGATAAGTCTTGAATGAGTCTTGAATGCGGTAGAGTCTCCCTAATGTTCTCGAAAAAAGGTCCATTTCACTGTGCCCTTGCCCCTCTATTTATAGACGAAGATGGGTTGGACTTCCTTGATGGGCCTAGTAGCTAGATGTCTCGGCCCAAAGTGAGTGATTTCTAGGTGCCGAACCACTAATGCTGGTCGGCAAATGCCGAATGCTTTCTTTATACCGAACGAGGCGATGTGTTGAGTGAAGAGTGCAAGCCGAACGAGAACCGATGTCGGTCGAGGGGAGATGACGAACGTGGCTGGAATGCCGAACGGGGCATTGTATGCGGAACGACATGCTAACGCCGAATGTCATACGAATGCCGAACGAGCTTCATGCCGTTCGAGATTGAATGTCGAACGACTCTGCCATGCCGAACGAGGCTTTGTGCCCACAAAGCTGGAATGCTGATTGAGGGTGGAATGCCGAACGGTCCTCAATGAGGAACGAGGTCTGGATGTTGAGCAGTGTGGAATGCCGAACGACCATGCTATGCCGAACGGCCCTCAATACCGAACGAGAATAGATTTCGAACGGCCTGGTCGGGCCGAACGGGGATAGATGCCGAACGACCATGCTGTGCCGAACGGTGCTCAATGCCGAACAAGGTCTGGATGTCGTACAATGTGGGAAGCGAATGACCATGCTATGCCGAATGGTGTGGAGTGCTGAGCGGCCTAGTTGTGCCGAGCAAGTCAATTCTTTGTCTACCTGATCAAGCCACTGGGTAACAAATGCCTTGAGAGAGTTATTGCTCATGATAGAAATAATAATGTTGTAAGTGCCATCGTAGTAATGCACATAATCATCCTGACTCCCTAAGTAACTATCTTATGTTTTGTATTTTTGTCTTTTCCTTAACCAACTCAAAGTTATATTATTTAGAGGTCGTAGTCTTACTTTCATTGGTCTAGTTGATTAAGCTCTTTTACATAGCTGCCCACAAGATTGTTTGAGTTATGTGTAGGTTCTTGATGGCCTCCTGTTGCTTTCAGTTCCAACTATAAATTATCATATTAATGTTATTTAATGGTAAAGAAGTTTATACCCCCTCATTATGCATGTTTTACCTAGGTTACTATTTCTCATAAATGTTGCTTCTTATCTTTTTCTTTTTAAATGTTGCTTTTTATCCTTTTTCATATATAAATATAATAGACTTATAAACATATATATATATGTATATATATATATATATATGCTTAAGCCTTACAATGTCAGTTGAGTTTTTTTTTTTCAGTTTTGGCTATGGACATGGGCCATTAGACTCAAATGTTTTCATTCTTTGACTGAATCGAATGCTGTAGTGCTTTCTATGGCTTCTTTGGATAGACTTAGGAGTTATTTATAATATCACTTCTTCTTATGGTCTGGATGAGGCCTTTCTTTCATCGTGGCCCCTTCTCCTTTGCTAGCTTCATCCTTTTATGGCCATCATTTGTTTTCTTTACTTCTTTTCATGCTTTTCGACTTTTTTTCTAGGTTTTTTGAGATGGATTTTCTTTTTTCTATTTTTTTTATATGGGTTCATAGGGAAGAACCACCTACCAGGCTTGCTGCTAGCTTCTTTTTTAAGTGTAGCATAAAATTACATGAGTGCTCTCCTCACATGGGGAATCACTCTTTTCTCTCAAAAAATTATTAATTAATTACTTGTAAACCACGTACAATAGTAATGCAATTCATTCATCATATTTTATGTGATCCCCTATATTTCGCCCTCTTTATATCTATCATAGGTGGTCAGGTAATAGGTGAAGCGAGTAGTACAAGGTGTATGGATAAGGTGGCTTGACGTGTTAGAGATTTATTTCACTTATAGTTACTCCTCCATGTACTTATATTATGTTATTAGTCAGACTTTTATTACGCACTATCATTTTGAGATTTTACCTATGTCAGACATTATATACACCATGTTCATTTTGATAATACATTATTTTGGATTTTTTTAGTATTTATATTTATTTTCTTCTGCCGTGGGATTTAGAAGTACAAAATATTCTAAATTTTATATTAGCCTTTATATCATGAAACTTTTAGAAACCCAGCGATTTGTACTTCTTGGCATGACGTGAGATTAAACGCCATTTTAGGCTTGGAATTAGTGTATCCTAAGGTGTGGGTTATCATAATCATAATATATATGTAATACCCACAGAAAAATACCGATGAGAATATTCTTGGAATGTTACTTGATATCGAAGGAAAGCCAAAAGATGACATTAATTCACAAAAAGATCTAGAAGCAATAGGTATTAAGAAAAGTTGCATCCTATAGATGAAGTAAATTATTACTACCTATCGCGCCATGCATCTTAATTGAAGAAAAGAAAATCTTTTACAATAGAATGAGGATTTTGAAAGTGCCTACCGGGTATAGCTCGAATATTGGGAATTGTTTTGCAAAACAAGAATTAATTTCAAGTTTTAAACCCAATGTTCATCATGTTTTGATGCAAGCAATGCATTACTATTGCTATGTTTTTTATAATAACATGTGCCAAAGAGTGCTTGACAGAGGTAAATTAGAATCCATGGAGAATCAGGTCGCATTAACACTATGCGATCTTGAGACTTCAATTAATAGTACATTTAAGGAAAGAAGCAAGAATTTGTGGGCCAGCACTATCGATGAATGTATCTATTTGAGAGGTAAAGTTTATCATAAGCACTTAAGTAGTTAATAATATACGCACTTATGGAAGTATTTTATGTGTGCATCTTGATTATAGGTATATGAAAACATCAAATGGGTATGTTAAAAATCAAGCACAACCAGAAGAATGCATGAAGTATTATGCTTGGTATCTTAAAGATGCATTGAAAATTGGAGAAAGGAAAACTGAACAAAGTGATTCCATATGATGTCAGTTGAGTTTTTTTTAATAGTACATTTAAGGAAAAAAGCAAGAATTTGTGGGCTAGCACTATCGATGAATGTATCTATTTGAGAGGTAAAGTTTATCACAAGCACTTAAGTAGTTAATAATATACGCACTTATGGAAGTATTTTATGTGTGCATCTTGATTATAGGTATATGAAAACATCAAATGGGTATGTTAAAAATCAAGCACAACCAGAAGAATGCATGAAGTATTGTGCTTGATATCTTAAAGATGCATTAAAAATTGGAGAAAGGAAAACAGAACAAAGTGATTCCATACAAGAGGGGTGTAACAGCCTGAATTTTTCAACCATTTAAAAATATTAGATTTAATATAATTTTTAAATAAAAATGGTTAGAAACAAAAATTTAAGAAGTCGTACAAACAAATAAAGGTGAGCGAATGTGTAATAGGAAAGAGATGATAGTAATAGAAATAGGATAATAAACGTTTGTATCTAATACAAAATTTATCGTATGTTTTTGTTGAAATGTAATAAATATTTTAATGAAAATAAAAGAATATTTTGAGATAAATTAAATATACGTTTACATCCTAAAGATAAGTAGAATTTAATAGGAAAAAAAAAAGAAATTTTGGGTTTGACGACAATATTTTACGGTCGTTGAAAAACAGTCATAATTTGATATAGAATTTATTTTAACACGTAAACTCAAGATTACAATAAATTAAAGTTGTATAACTAAAACATGTTTTTAGTAAGTATAATCAATGAAATCTAATTTTAAATTTTGTGAAAATTTATGTCGTTCAAATTTAAGAAGAACCCGGTTAATAAATTTAAGGGTAAAATATCATTTTTCGACATGTAAATATTTTTACATTGAAAAGATCTAAAAAATAATCTAATTTGAATGGCGAGGTTTGTTCCGTCCAGTTCCGATCTTTCTAGTTTCGTTTATCAAGAATTGCCGTTGTCGTACAATTTCGAAACAGTAACAGTGGTGACAGATGAAATTTTGCTATGAATGCCTAACACGGATTTGATTGAATTGTTGGAATCGTATCATCGCACCGATCTCCATGGTATATTTGTTTGCGTGTTTTGTCTCCTGTGACAAAACGCTAGATCCGTTGAAATATTGGTCTGTGCACGGGTCATCATTACACATTCTTTAAACCCACATTTGGTTTTCTTTTTTGTCGCGATTCCATGTGTGGGCAACCAACCTTAATAAATGTTGCATTTAATGCTTATCTCCCCTCTCCCCTCTGTCTATAAATATATCCCTCCTTCCTTCCGCCGCCCTCCTTGCTTATTCTCATTCTTCTTTGAGAGTATTAAGAATTTTTTTAGTAAGTTTAAGTTATTATAAAACTAATACACACACGTGACCCTCTTTCCTTTCTTGCCTTCTCTTCCCTTATATTTTTTTCATTCGAACGAACTATACGTCATCCGCCTGCCTACCCTACCACCTCCCCCTATAACCGTGTGCTCCTTCCTCCACATGAACCTTACCCTCCGCCACCTTCCCGCAAACAACCCAACTTCCAAGTTCCTCACACCCTGCCGCACTCTCCTTCCCACCAGCCCCTGTAGCTGCGCCTCCGCCCGACTCACTTTCTCGCGAACCCACACTGCACCTTTGCCTGTTCCGCCACCACCTCCCTCCGCCACCTCCTTGCCCATACCCGCGTCGAAAACCCGACCCCCACCCAACCTCTTCCCTTGCCAAAGCCATATCCGGACCCGCATCCCACCACCTCAACCGACTGCGCCCAGAACCCTCCCTCCCTACCATACCTCAACCCACCCACCAGCTAAACTCCACACAACCCAAAACCCACTACCACCGCTCCACCAAAGCCTCCTCCCCCTCCACCTTCTATGCATGCATGTATTTTATAAAGAGAAAAAAAGACAAGCGTGCATGAGGATGGAGAACAACATGTTGCAGTGAAAGGAGCGAAGTCCATGCATGAAAGAAAAAAAGGAAAAAAAAATAAACACATTCGCATGCGTTGCCTGTAGTATGAGAGAAAGTTAATGTGCGCGTGCCTGGAGCTAACAGCAGAGAGATGGGATGATGTGTGGTTTATTTAATTGTTTAATTATAGTGTTAGTTTTAATTTAATTATGTCCTCATACTAATTTAATCGTATTTTGTCCATACGTGTCCGATTCGGATGATTTAAGTTGCGTTGGAATCGTATTGTCATCATCTGCGCCTTGGAATTGAAGAGGTATTTAGTTAAAGCTGAGAAATTTTTTAGTTTCAAATAAAGATGATTACTTTTAGCGCTCATGACGTACTATAATGTTTTTATGTTCGTACATGAAGTTATCAAATTTTATTCACTGTTAATTGGCAAATGAATTGACAATAAATATTAAAAATTGACAGTTAAATTTGAAATTTGAATTGAATTGGCAGTAAAAGACCTGATATTAATAACTATGAAATAATTGCGAATTACATTGCCTGTTTGTATGTTTGATTGTGATGGATGCCAATTGGTTGATATTTGGATGACTAGATGTTTATTTATTTTATATATATTATATTATTACCTGGTAAATTATTTACAGTATAATAAAACTGTAGATTGAATTGTTTCGAATAAATTAAGAAATAGTTTAAAATGATATATACCTATGACCATTATTTTGGATTGAAATGATATATATCCACCCTTGAAAATGAATTCAAATAACCAATCACTTGGCCATAGGATATAAAATTATATACGAACATCAGATTGTTTAAATTAAAAGATTTTAAAACTTTTGCTTTGAAATTTATTTAAATGATTTTGATTAAAGAAATAAAAAAAACAAATTTATAGAAATCAAATTATTTTCAAACTCGAGTTTGAAATGTTGAAATTAATTCTGATTAAAAGAAATTGTTTAAATAAACGAAGTTGAGATTTTGAAGTTATAATTGAAATATGATTGAATTCATAAATTGATTTGTTTTAAAAGATTGGACTTTTATTCAATTTTTATGTATTGCTAAGTAAAAGTGATATAAAAATGATATTTCAAAATTAAGATTAGAAATGAATTATATTTGAAAATTGCAATTTTAAACTGAATATTGAAGGTTAATTTGATTTAAGTATTTTGAATAGATATTTTGAAAATTGAGCTCGAAGTCGATATAAATAGAAATTGAATTAATTGGATTTGAAAGTGGAATTGAATTTAATTTGAAACCGAAGTTGAAATTGATTTGAATTGAAATCAAAATTGGAACCGATTCAAATATAAACTGGAATTGAAGTTAATTCCAATTGAAATCAGAATTGAATCAGTATAGAGGGAAATGGAAATTGAATTGATTTGAAATGGGAAGTTGGAATTGAATCCATTTGACTTTGAAACTACTTTCAAATGAATTATTTTAGTATAAACTGTTTTAAATCTATATTCTTTAAATATTCAAATCTTTTTGATTTTCCAAACTATTTTACTACATAAACCATTTTAATACTCAATATATTTTCTATTAAACTATTTTAATTAGTTAAATTATTTTAAAACTATTTCAGCTATTTTCTAAAAAAATATTCAAACTAGTCAAAAGAGTGAAAAGTTTATAATTAAATCTTGGATTTAAGTGTGAATTCAGTTAAAATGAAATTATAGCCTAAAATGAAATTCGAAACAATATTGGAATCGAAATTGAGATATTGAGGCGAAAATGAATTTGAAATGAAATGGTATATGTTGAGTAAATATGATGATTTCGAAATGAATTTGATTTTAAAGAGAATATGATATTTTGATATGAAGTATGAACTGTTTTCGAAATATAAAACCACCAACCGGTGTGTAAAATGATGTTCGATTATTAAAGAGACCGAGGTTGAATAAGGGCATACTCTCTGTCGATACCGGAACCACTTTAACAACTGTGTACGTAGAGAAGACTCCAGATCGAAATGGTTGAATCTAATGGCAATACTGGATTTGAAGAAAGAGAATGATGATGGATAGACCCCGGCACTTGTGCTAATTTGAAATGACTAAAACAGGATGGCTTGATAGGGCCAAGTGGGATAATTACCCCGAGCTGACATCTGTTTTTCGATTTTCTTAGACTCGGTCCATATCATTACTCTTGTTATTGGTTTCGATTGGTGCACCTTGATTTGGGAAAGCCTCCTTTTGACTTGATATGTGATGGATGGACGCGGTGGGCGGTTATGTAGGATCGATTTCACCCTAGAGGGGGGGTGAATAGGGTGATAGTGTAAATTATTAAAAATTAATCGCAGAAGCTTGTAAATTAATTTCAATTCTGATCACAGAATAGCAGCACAGATATAGCAGAATATAAATAACAGAATAAAACAGAACAACACAGAATTTACCCAGCTTCGGCAAAACCCTGCCTACGTGCTGCCCCCAAGGTTTCTATTAGAAATTAGATAGTCCCTCGCTTACACACGTAAACTCGCTATACACCGCTATTGACTAATCTAACTCTACGCTCAAAACCCTGCCACAACTCAACTACCGAGTTGCGAATTCTCAAGCTACACACCGTAGCTTGTCCCCTAGTCACACGACTAGAAAATATAAACGGTTTTAAAAAAAAAGGAAAATTCAATTAAAACAATTAAAATAAAAATAGCCCTAATATAAAAAAAAACTTAAGAAAAAAATAAAACACGCCGGCCCAATATTATTCTTTAACCCGAATCCTTTTATTTTCTTTGTGACAATGTCGGCTTGTTCTTCAGATGAGATTAGGGCTTCGGCTCTTGTATGTACCTCTTTCTTCAATTAATTAGGGCTAGAATCGAAGATGCCGATATTATTTTAGTCGATCGATTTTGTGATTTTCGTCTTTGCCCTGTCGATTGACTGCCTCCTTGTACCTTGCTTCGGCTACTTCGATTGATCGAGTTTGATTTCAATTTTGGTGAGTACTTTATTACTTTTTCTTTTTCTGGTTGATGCTTGAACTCGATGCACATAATTGCCGATGATGATGTCAATTTATATAGGGTTTGTAACCCTAGATTTGCGTCGTATATTTTAATTTGAATTTGTCTACTGATATTGCTTTGGCCATTCGATCATACTTGAATGCTCGTGATTTCACTGACTTTGTCAATTTCGTATTTTTGGTAGCTTGATTCACACGGTATTGATTTGATTTCTTTATCACCACATTTCTGACTTTTTCAACATACTGACTTGGTTCAATTGTGACTTCGGCACTGGTTTTGTGTATGCAAATCCATGTCTTTGAATTTGTTACGTGGTCACCACGGTGTTGAATTCCATCTTGTACATCTCGAGTAGACTTCGGTTATGCTTTGTCCTGTATAAGTATTTCTGCATCTCATGTTGTAGTTATTGAAATCTGGAGTTGTTGCACTGGTGCATTTGGTTTGAGTCAGATGTACTGGGTTTGGTTCAGGTTGTTCATGAGTCTTCATTTGGTATTGATCTTCATATATGTGCATATGTACAGTTGCTCGGTCCTTGATTGTTTCAGTATTCATGTTGTTGTGCATTTGTATTACTTGTTGTCTGTGTTGTGTAGTAGCTGTGGTCTTGATTGTTGTAGCATGCACTCATTGTTTGAAGCTTGGCTTCACTTGTGTACACTTGAGTCATTTGAGTTGCTGTGTTCATCTTGGTATTTGGTGCATTTGTGCATTGACAACTTCGACTTGTGTTTTTCACTATTGCATAATTGTTTCTGACCTATTGCATGCATTGCTATGACTTGTACTTGTACTTTGTTGTAACTGGAATTCCTGTAGTTTGCATTGTTGCTGTAGCTTTTTGAAGCTTGAGTTTCTGGTCACTGCACTTGTGTATATTTGGTTTCACCTTGATATTGTGTAGCCTGGTCTTTGTTCATTACTGAAACACTTTTCATACAGTTGAGTTTCAATTCATTGGAATTGATATTGTACTTCACTGTTGCCTTGTTCATCATTGTGCATTAACTTGACTGTTTGCATTAAAGTTGTATTTGTTGTTGTTGGTCTGGGCATTTGGGTTTGTTGATATTGTGGTATACTTGAGCTTCAGTAGTTGTACTCTGGTTGGTCTTGACTTTTGCATATTTGTTACTGTCCCTGGTTTGCAGTAATCTGCTGGTTGCAATGCCTTGTTGTCGCAGTATTGCAGTTGGGTTGCTGTTATGTTCTGTTCATTCCTAGTTGCCTTGTTGCAGTTTGATTGTGATATCCATGTTGCAGTCCATTTTGATGTTGGTCTTCGTTGCATTCATATCATGTCGCCTTGTGTTGAATCCAGTTTCAAAAATAGGATTTGACCTTGTGCTTGTGTCGTGATTTTAAATATATTGCACGTGCGTTGAACCCGGCTTTGCATTTGGGTTTGACCTGTGCTCACCTGTCCCTGTAGCATTATCAAGTGTATATATCGGTGTGCACGGCCTTGTGGCATATACAGTGATACACTGTGTATGTCACAAGTTGTTCGTGTATGATGAATTCAAATTTAAATGATGACGAAGAACCCAAATAACTGAGGCAAATTATATTTTTAAAATTCACGTTTTATTTTATACTGCAAAAATATTTCTTTTTCAATTTTACTGCGTTAGTTTATATTTTTGCAGATCGCTCAGATGCTGGATTCAAACTGGAATGAAGTTGAATATAATTACGAGTGTGAGTGATATGTAGTGAGGTGAATTGTAAATGTGAAATGTGATGTAATTGTAATCAAAGTTGTATAGTTATAGTGAGAGCTTGAAATTGTACTATTCAAAGATGTAATAAATATTTGTTTGAATAAAATATTCATTTGAATTCAAATTTCGTGTTATTTATTTTATTCTGCAAATATTTATTTAATCTGTGAAAAAAAAAAGTATATTATCAAATACATTTAAACGAATGTATATATGTTTATTATCATCAAACAAAAATCATGTAAGCGCATATTCAACAATCTCCCCCTTTTGATGATAACAAACATATATTTAAGATTTTGAAAATATTAAATGTATTTGATCATAGTTATATCCTAATTGCTCCCCCTATTTAAATGCTCCTCTCTACACAATACTCCCCCTACATATATGCATACAAATAAAAATGAGCCTAGATGCAAATGGAAAATTGTTTGACCTTTGATTGATTCTATTTGACAAAATCTTAACTTTTCTCTCCCCCTTTTGTTATCAGCAAAAGAATAATAGAAATAGAGAAAAATAGAGATAAAGTAATCGATATTAATCCAACATTAAAACCCAATTGAATATAAATATTAAATTTCAATAGAAAATCAAACAAAAATCATAAAAATATTGTTAGGCGCATATTCCACTTTTAGAATGATGGAGATGATGTCATCATATAAAACCATACAATTGTGTCTATTTGTGGTATTTTTATATCAGGAATTTGAATATCTACTAATCATGCATAACCGTTAGGACTTTTAAATGAGATTAGTAGTATTCCAATTTTATTTTTTTTAAAAATGAATTCAAGTATCTTCTAACCACGCATAACCGTGAGGACTTTTAAATGGGATTAGAATCAGCTTGTTTATTTTAAAAGAAAGAAAAAAAATCAACTTTTGATATGCGTTCCATACATGCATAACCGTGAGGACTTTTAAATGAGCATGGAAGCACATAACAAATTCCAAGTAATTCACCCATGCATAACCATGAGGACTTTTAAATGAGAGTGAATACTTTGGTATTTATTTATTTTTGTTTTTATTTTGTTTTTATTTTTTTTTTATTTTTTTAAAAATGTGAAAATGAAAAACGAACGATCCCTGTTTAAAATACCACATATCGACAAACTATATAGAATTTTGATGAATGATGGTTGATAGAAATATGATAGGTATAGAGATGGTCATGGAATTTTTACCAACAAAAAGTTTTATAACTCTTGTTTACATTTCTAAAGAAATTTTCTAATTATACTTTCTCGAGTTATAATATATAATCAATATCAACACTCATCATTTTTTTTCAATCACTATTTTTCTTTTCGATAATTTGTAGGGAGAAAAAAAATGTTAAATATTCAGCAAATTTCTAAAACACCTAGACTGAGTCGTAGTTTACAAAAACTATTTTCTGGTAGGGGTTTTGTAAAGATGTCTGCCAATTGAGAATCAGTTGAAATAAAATTTATGCAGATATTTTCTTTGGAAATATGATCTCTAATAAAATGATGTCTTACATCTATATGTTTTGTTCGCGAATGATGTACAGGATTATTTGTGAGATCAATTGCGCTTTTGCTATCACACATTAGTGGTACACGTTTAAAATTTAGGCCATAGTCATGCAAAGTTTGTATCATCCATAAGATTTGAGCAGAGCAACCGCTCAATGCAATATACTCTGCTTTTGTTGTGGATAATGCAATACAATTTTGTTTTCTACTCGACCATGCAACTAATGAATGTCCTAACATAAAACATGCTCCACTAGTACTTTTTCTATCAACCAAATTTCCAGCATAATCAGCATCTGAAAAACCTTTCAATTCAAAATTATCATTTGATGGATACCAAAGACCAAACCGTGGGGTGTGCAATAAATATCTTATAATTCTTTTAACAGCTTTTAAATGAGATTCTTTTGGGTTAGATTGAAAACGCGCACATAAGCAGACAGAAAACATGATGTCAGGTCTAGAGGCGGTAAGATAAAGGAGTGATCCAATCATACCTCTGTACAGCTTTTGATCAACTGTCTTACCCTTTTCATCTTTGTCAAGTTTAAGTGTTGTACTCATGGGAGTTCTTGCAGGTTTAGCATCTTTCAATCCAAATTTGTTGACAAGTTCCCTAATATATTTTGTTTGAGAAATGAATGTGCCTTTATTGCTTTGTTGGATTTGAAATCCTAAAAAGAATTTTAACTCTCCAACCAAGCTCATTTCAAACTTTTCCTGCATGACTTTTTCAAATTTCTCATACAATAACTGGTTAGTAGCACCATAAATGATGTCATCAACATATATTTGAACAATCAAAATATCATTGTTTTCATGCAACAGAAATAGTGTGGTATCTACACATCCCTTTTTGAACCCATTTTCAAGGAGATAAGAAGTAAGACATTCATACCAAGCTCTGGGAGCTTGTTTTAATCCATATAATGCCTTCTTTAGTTTGTATACATGGTTTGGATATTCATGACTTTCAAAACCTTCTGGTTGTTCAACAAACACATCTTCTTTTAAAACTCCGTTAAGAAAAGCACTCTTAATATCCATTTGTCTTAGTTTAAATCCTTTGTAGCAAGCAAAAGCTAATAATATTCTAATTGATTCTAGTCTAGCTACAGGCGCAAAGGTTTCATCAAAGTCAACTCCTTCAATTTGATTGTATCCTTTAGCAACTAGTCTAGCTTTATTTCTAATTATATTTCCAGATTCATCATATTTATTTTTAAAAATCCATTTTGTTCCTATAACTGGATAATCCTTAGGTCTAGGTGCTAGACTCCAAACATTATTTCGTTCAAACTGATTTAGTTCTTCTTGCATGGCCATGAACCAGTTTTCATCATTAAGGGCTGAATCTATGCTATTTGGTTCTATTTCTGAAATAAATCCACTATACAAGCACAGATCACATAGATTTTTAAAGGATGAACGAGTTTGTATACCTGCTATAGGGTTTCCAATTACCAATTCTGGTGGATGGTCTGTTTTGTATTTCAGCTTTTCTGGATCCAGATTTCTTCTGACTTCTTGAGTTGTGGTAGTTTCTCTAGCATTAGCAGTTTCTTTTGGTTTTTCAAATTCATCTTTTTCTTTCTCCTCTTCAACGTTACTTTTGGATGTATCCTGTTCGTCAATGCCTTCATCAAATTTCACATTGATTGACTCTACGATTGTTTTAGTCTTTTTGTTGTAGACTCTATAAGCTTTGCTTCTCGAAGAGTAACCCATGAAGATGCCATCATCAGCCTTTGCTTCAAATTTTCCTAACTGATCACCTGTATTAAGAATATAGCAAGGACATCCAAACACTTTGAAGTAAGCGATGTTTGGTTTTTTGTTGAACCATAACTCATAGGGGGTTTTGTTAAGAATCGGTCTGATGATAACTCTATTCATTACATAACATGCTGTATTTACAGCTTCTGCCCAGAGATGCAGAGGTAGTTCATATTCATTTAACATAGACCTAGCCAATTCTTGTAAAGTACGATTCTTTCTCTCAACTACCCCATTTTGTTGTGGGGTACGTGGTGCAGAGAACTCATGTTTGATTCCGTTTTCATCACAGAAAGTTTCAAATTCATAATTTTCAAATTCTCCACCATGATCACTTCTTAACGAAACAATAGAGACTTCTTTTTCATTTTGCACGAATTTTGCGAATCTTGTGAAGTATGAAAAAGTTTCTGATTTTTTAGCTAAGAAGTATACCCATGTATATCTTGAGTAATCATCAACTAACACAAAGCAATATTTCTTGCCTCCTAAGCTAGCAATGTCATTAGGTCCAAATAGATCCATATGAATTAGTTCAAGAACTCTAGAAGTGCTTACATTGTTTTTGGCATGAAACGATGATTTTCTAAGTTTTCCCAAAGTACATGCTTTACAGATGTTTTCAGTTTCAAACTCATGTGATGGCAACCCTCTTACCAAACTTTTTCTTTTTAATTTGTTTAATAAGTTCATACTAGCATGCCCTAAACGTCTATGCCATAAATTCACTTCTATATCCTTAGCTACCAAGCATTTAGAGAGGATGAGATCATCAAAAGATAGAGAATATATATTACCTTTCCTTTTTCCTGAAAATAAGATTTCTTTTGATGATTTGTCAACAATTTTGCACATGTCAGAATCAAAGATAACATTCATACCTTTATCACATAGCTGGCTGATTGATATCAAATTGTGGTGCAGATTTTCAACATATAAAACGTCATTTAAGGTAAATGTATTGTTACCTACTTTACCTTTACCGACAATTTTACACTTGTCATTGTTCCCCATTGTGACTCTGCCACCTTTGTACTTTTCTAGGCTAAGGAACTTCGATTTATCGCCTGTCATGTGCCTGGAACAGCCAGAATCCAAGTACCATTGCTGTTGTTCCTTAGCCTGCCAGCATACCTACACGAAAAGAGAGTTTAGTGACCTATTTGTTTTTATAGGTCCATGGTTGTTAGTGGCAGAAACTTTTGAAAAATGATTTTGTGTAGACCCAAAACTATTTATAATTGTTCCCTTTGGCACCCAAATTTGTTTAACTTTGAGAGATTTTATATTTGTGCCTTTTGAAACCCAAATCGGTATAGTTTTCACATGTTTGGGTCTATACCAACAATTATTGTGACCGTGTCCAAATTTTCTACAAATTGTGCACATAGAATTAACTTGATTAATCTTGTTTTCAACAATTTTCGAATTATTATATCCAAGTCCTTGTCTAACCGTATTAACAGTTTGCTTTCCTAATAGCATATTCAACGATTTTTCACTTTTTGAAAATTTATCTAAAGTCGTTGACAATTGTTGGACTTGTGATTTGAGAGATTCATTTTCGTTTAACAACTGTGTGCACTTTTTAATAGAATTCTCTCTCCTAGTATTTTCATTCTCTTTTAAAATCAGAATTTCATTTTCAAGTGATTTTATATTGATTTCCGATTTTTTAATTTCTTCTTCAAATGTTGGACACTTATCACACTTAGGGATCCTACGTTGATAGTTCTTAACTAATTGATCAAGCTGTTCATTGCATTCTATCAAAGTATTCTTTTGAGATTCAAGTTTGGCGTATTTTTCCCTAAGTCGTTCATAACAGCCATTTACTTCATGGAAATAAATAAGTAATTCAGAATGAGTGAGTTTTGATACCTCGCTTGGCTCGTCATCATCACTGTCTGTAACTTCACCATGAAGGCACATGTTTGCTTTTTCACTCACTCTCGGTGTTATCACTTTCATCTTCGTCAGTTTCATCCCAAGTAGCCGCAAAGCTTTTCTTCTTTAGTTTCTTTCCTTGATTTGATCGTTTTTGAGGACATTGTGGCTTGATATGACCGGGTTTGTTGCATTTGTAACAGATGATTTTCTGTTCTTCTGGGTTGTCTAGTGCTTTGCCTATTCTGCTTTTCAATTCATGATTTCGAGCTGGATTTCCGTATTTGCGATTCCACCTTTTGAATTTCTTTATTAGTAGCGCCAGCTCTG
Organism: Allium cepa; assembly: GCA_030765085.1. Lineage (NCBI taxonomy): Eukaryota > Viridiplantae > Streptophyta > Magnoliopsida > Asparagales > Amaryllidaceae > Allium > Allium cepa. The sequence continues at coordinate 932,774,013 of CM060932.1, forward strand.
CTTCTCCATCATCATCATCATCGTTATCATCATCACTTTCGGTTGTTCCTTTGAGCGCTATTGATTTCTTTCGAGTATCTCCTCCTTCACGCTCTTCCTTGAATTTCATTTCTAGCTCATAAGTGGTGAGATTTCCAATGAGTTCTTCGACTTTGAGTTTTTTTAAATCTTTTGATTCTTGAATGGCAGTTACTTTTGCTTCAAAGCTTCGTGGAAGAACTCTGAGAATTTTTCGGACTATTTCCAACTCGGTGTATGTTTTTCCGAGAGCTTTTGATTTGTATACGATATTGGAAAGTCGACCGTACATCTCTTTGACATTTTCTTCCTTTGCCATTGTAAAGTTCTCGTATTCGCTGCTTAGCATGGCAAGGCGAGATTCTTTGACTTGAGATGTTCCTTCGTGAGTCACTTCTAGTATGTGCCATATTTCCTGCGCAGTTAGACAATGTGAGACACGATTAAATTCAAATTGATCTAATGAACAGATAATAGAATTCATAGCTTTAGCATTAGTATTCTGTAATTTATTTTCTAATTCTGTCCATTGTTCCTTTGGTTTCTCTATTTCCTGATTATCTACAGTTATAGTTGGTATCCTATAACCTGTTTCAACAATATCCCAAGCGTCAATGGTTTTCAAAAAAAAATTTCATCCTATTTTTCCAAAAAGCATATTCACCATTGAACATTGGTGGTCTAACTATCGACTGAACCTCTGCAAAAGCATTATTAAAAGAAGCCATTTTAAAAATTAAAATTTTTTAAAACAAAAACTGATTTTTTTTTTCAAAAAAAATCGAATTTTTAAAACAGATGTTGACTTCTATTCCTCGCTCTGATACCACTTGTAGGATCGATTTCACCCTAGAGGGGGGGTGAATAGGGTGATAGTGTAAATTATTAAAAATTAATCGCAGAAGCTTGTAAATTAATTTCAATTCTGATCACAGAATAGCAGCACAGATATAGCAGAATATAAATAAGAGAATAAAACAGAACAACACAGAATTTACCCAGCTTCGGCAAAACCCTGCCTACGTGCTGCCCCCAAGGTTTCTACTAGAAATTAGATAGTCCCTCGCTTACACACGTAAACTCGCTATACACCGCTATTGACTAATCTAACTCTACGCTCAAAACCCTGCCACAACTCAACTACCGAGTTGCGAATTCTCAAGCTACACACCGTAGCTTGTCCCCTAGTCACACGACTAGAAAATATAAACGGTTTTAAAAAAAAAGGAAAATTCAATTAAAACAATTAAAATAAAAATAGCCCTAATATAAAAAAAAAACTTAAGAAAAAAATAAAACACGCCGGCCCAATATTATTCTTTAACCCGAATCCTTTTATTTTCTTTGTGACAATGTCGGCTTGTTCTTCAGATGAGATTAGGGCTTCGGCTCTTGTATGTTCCTCTTTCTTCAATTAATTAGGGCTAGAATCGAAGATGCCGATATTATTTTAGTCGATCGATTTTGTGATTTTCGTCTTTGCCCTGTCGATTGACTGCCTCCTTGTACCTTGCTTCGGCTACTTCGATTGATCGAGTTTGATTTCAATTTTGGTGAGTACTTTATTACTTTTTCTTTTTCTGGTTGATGCTTGAACTCGATGCACATAATTGCCGATGATGATGTCAATTTATATAGGGTTTGTAACCCTAGATTTGCGTCGTATATTTTAATTTGAATTTGTCTACTGATATTGCTTTGGCCATTCGATCATACTTGAATGCTCGTGATTTCACTGACTTTGTCAATTTCGTATTTTTGGTAGCTTGATTCACACGGTATTGATTTGATTTCTTTATCACCACATTTCTGACTTTTTCAACATACTGACTTGGTTCAATTGTGACTTCGGCACTGGTTTTGTGTATGCAAATCCATGTCTTTGAATTTGTTACGTGGTCACCACGGTGTTGAATTCCATCTTGTACATCTCGAGTAGACTTCGGTTATGCTTTGTCCTGTATAAGTATTTCTGCATCTCATGTTGTAGTTATTGAAATCTGGAGTTGTTGCACTGGTGCATTTGGTTTGAGTCAGATGTACTGGGTTTGGTTCAGGTTGTTCATGAGTCTTCATTTGGTATTGATCTTCATATATGTGCATATGTACAGTTGCTCGGTCCTTGATTGTTTCAGTATTCATGTTGTTGTGCATTTGTATTACTTGTTGTCTGTGTTGTGTAGTAGCTGTGGTCTTGATTGTTGTAGCATGCACTCATTGTTTGAAGCTTGGCTTCACTTGTGTACACTTGAGTCATTTGAGTTGCTGTGTTCATCTTGGTATTTGGTGCATTTGTGCATTGACAACTTCGACTTGTGTTTTTCACTATTGCATAATTGTTTCTGACCTATTGCATGCATTGCTATGACTTGTACTTGTACTTTGTTGTAACTGGAATTCCTGTAGTTTGCATTGTTGCTGTAGTTTTTTGAAGCTTGAGTTTCTGGTCACTGCACTTGTGTATATTTGGTTTCACCTTGATATTGTGTAGCCTGGTCTTTGTTCATTACTGAAACACTTTTCATACAGTTGAGTTTCAATTCATTGGAATTGATATTGTACTTCACTGTTGCCTTGTTCATCATTGTGCATTAACTTGACTGTTTGCATTAAAGTTGTATTTGTTGTTGTTGGTCTGGGCATTTGGGTTTGTTGATATTGTGGTATACTTGAGCTTCAGTAGTTGTACTCTGGTTGGTCTTGACTTTTGCATATTTGTTACTGTCCCTGGTTTGCAGTAATCTGCTGGTTGCAATGCCTTGTTGTCGCAGTATTGCAGTTGGGTTGCTGTTATGTTCTGTTCATTCCTAGTTGCCTTGTTGCAGTTTGATTGTGATATCCATATTGCAGTCCATTTTGATGTTGGTCTTCGTTGCATTCATATCATGTCGCCTTGTGTTGAATCCAGTTTCAAAAATAGGATTTGACCTTGTGCTTGTGTCGTGATTTTAAATATATTGCACGTGCGTTGAACCCGGCTTTGCATTTGGGTTTGACCTGTGCTCACCTGTCCCTGTAGCATTATCAAGTGTATATATCGGTGTGCACGGCCTTGTGGCATATACAGTGATACACTGTGTATGTCACAAGTTGTTCGTGTATGATGAATTCAAATTTAAATGATGACGAACAACCCAAATAACTGAGGCAAATTATATTTTTAAAATTCACGTTTTATTTTATACTGCAAAAATATTTCTTTTTCAATTTTACTGCGTTAGTTTATATTTTTGCAGATCGCTCAGATGCTGGATTCAAACTGGAATGAAGTTGAATATAATTACGAGTGTGAGTGATATGTAGTGAGGTGAATTGTAAATGTGAAATGTGATGTAATTGTAATCAAAGTTGTATAGTTATAGTGAGAGCTTGAAATTGTACTATTTAAAGATGTAATAAATATTTGTTTGAATAAAATATTCATTTGAATTCAAATTTCGTGTTATTTATTTTATTCTGCAATTATTTATTTAATCTGTGAAAAAAAATAAAATAGTATATTATCAAATACATTTAAACGAATGTATATATGTTTATTATCATCAAACAAAAATCATGTAAGCGCATATTCAACAGGTTATGGCTATGATGTGTTACCATCAGCCCTGCAACTCGAAATGGTAGTATCCTACCTTGGGGATTGTCTCACATGCATTGTCGTACTTTTATCTCTATACGAGACCCATACGATTTTGGTTTAGTGTTGTCGTATCACGACGCATCCCTATTTATCGACCGTTTAACTGGTGTTTTATATTCAAACTGTACGACAATACTTAAAAACGCGTTAAGGGGGATTAATATAAAGCCTTAACACTAAGAAAAATATTTATTTGATTGATTAGACATTACATATATAGCGTATTCTACTACATATAAATATTTTAACAGATCCTTAGGAGATGAAAAATCCTGTAACATCTCTTGAGTTATTGCACGCATGTTATGCACCGAATAGAAGATGTGGAAACCCATAAACGTCTCTGACGCCATTACACTCTTGTTATATGTGATATTGATTTGACTCACATAAGAATATTTTAGTCTTGACATGAGTGTTTTGTCTTTTCATTACGCTCTGGTCAGTCCAGAGTTTTTTAGCTTATTGAAGATTTATACTGAAGGATGAAGATGAAGACTTGATATATTATTACTATTATTATCCCTGCATCATGTTGTCTGCTACATTACTTTATTTACTCTGATGTATTTATAACTTCGGTAAATATTGTATAAATTATAATCAAATGTATAGTAAACAACTTCATGAATTGTTTATTTGATTATTATATTTTATCTTTCCGCTGCGAGATTCTGTGTTTGTTTCTTCTTCTTTTCTATCATTTTTTTCTTAACTCTTAATGATCTGTTATTTTCGACACTCGATTGCTCGTCATTCTATATAGTGAATGTATTAATGTCAATTTGCAAGAATCGAAAATCCTCAATCGTTACATGTGGTATCAGATTTTTGGTTTAGCGGTAACCCTAGCTTTATGAGGTTTGACTCATTAGAGATAGGGTAGTAACACCTTAGAATGAGTTGTTGAGTGTGTATATATATGAGAGACCATACTTTTTAGTGAACATAAAATGTTTTATATTGCGTTGACTTATCGGTTGAGTGTTTATAAATTCTAATCGTTATGGGAGGTACAACTGTATCGATAGGAGTTTCTAAACTCTTAAACAAGGTAAACTGACACAGTATTGTTTTGAAATTGGGTGAATGAAATAATTTTACCCTGATTACATTTTATATGTAAAGGAATAATTTTCATAAATTATTATGGTATATATAATGTATTTGTTTGTTAGGAATGATACTATTGATTATTATCATTAATTGGTCGTTCTGCCTTAGTAAAAGATGTTTTTATAAAGTAAGCAATGATAAACACTTGTGAAATGTTTTAAGGAAGTGAAATTTTGAAAGTATAATTTATAAATGTGAGTTATAAACTAAAATGGATTTAAGTTGAGAAGTTTTGAATCATTGACTTGGAAATTTTGAAAATGGTTTACAAAGTTTTGAAAAAAATAATATATGGTGGTATTAGTTGAAAAATATTTATGAAGAATGTTTTAAAAGGTTATTTTTAGAAATGAATTCAATACTCTCCTCTTCTGTCGCTGGAAAATAATTTTGGTGATGACTGCGTAGCATCATCGACGTTCATTTTCGAGTCTCATAGTGGGGGAGACTTCCGAGAAGCTTTGCTACGAAATTGTTTTGATAAATGGATTTTGGTTTAAACTCCAAAAGTATGGTTTGGTATATGGAAGAATATACCTATACATACATATTTAAAAATGATTTGAAGTGAACTCGATGTTTAAAATTTCTAAGTCCTGTTAATTAATAATATTCAAATTATTTGAATAAAATGAAATATTTGAATAAGCAGAACTTATAAAATAAGAGAATAAGAAATCTAAGCCAAATGTTTTAAGAAACTTAGAGTTGAGGTTTGCAACTTTTTAACTGAAAGTAAAGAAAATTTAAAAAAGATAAAATAGTGAACATTCTAATTAAGTAAAATGAATCAATCAATTCGTATAATACCAAATTGCATTCTAATAAAATATAATAAGACTTACCAAATATTAAAAGTTAAAATGATGATCTAGATATGTAATGGGATATTATACAAGTAAACAAAACTTAAAGTAATCAAAATGTATATAAAGAAAATTTGGTTGCAATAGTAAATGTTACATTATATTATGAAACGATCAAAATGAAATAAGTAAGTGGAACCTAAGAAGGTAGACATAAAATAAATAATATCTTTGTAAATTTGTTATAGAATTAAATATGAATTTGCAAAGAAATTGTGAAATTGAATTTGTAACTTTTGAGATAAATATAAACTTAGAAAAATTCGTAAGAGTTCGAACTTTTATAGAATGATTATAAATTAAATTAACGATTAATAAAACGTTTCACAGATAAATTTGTTATTAAATGAAATATGAAAATGAAAATGAATAAGTGAATTTATATGAGATGTTGCTAAACGCAAAATGAAATAATTGAAAGTTAACAATTGAATTGAATAAATAGGAATTAAACTGTTTAGATGTTAATAAATATTGAATGTAAATGAAAAATAAAATATATCAAATGTTAAATTCTTTACTCAATGCCTTTTCGAGGACGAAAAGTTCCGAGCGGAGGAGATTTAATGGTCCGAATTTTTCAACCATTCAAAAATATCAGATTTAATATAATTCTTGAATAAAAATGGTTAGAAACAAAAATTTAAGATGTTGCGGAAACAAATAAAGGTGAGTGAATGTGTAATAGAAAAGGAGATGATAGTATTAGAAATAGGATATTAAACGTTTACATCTAATACAAAATTTATCGCATGTTTTTGTTGAAATGAAATAAATATTTTAATGAAAATAAAAGTATATTTTGAGAAAAATGAAATATACGTTTCCATTCTAAAGATAAGTAGAATTTTATATAAAAAAGAAATTTTGGGTCTGACGACAATATTTTACGGTTGTTGAAAAACAGTCGTAATTCGATATAGAATTTATTTTAACACGTAAACTCAGGATTTCAATAAATTTAAGTTGTATAACTAAAACATGTTTTTAGTAAGTATAATCAATGAATTCAAATTTTAAATTTTGTGAAAATTTATGTCGTTCAAATTTAAGAAGAGCCGGTTAATAAATTTAAGGGTAAAATATCATTTTTCGACATTTAAATATTTTTACATATAAAAGATCTAAAAATTATCTGATTTGAACGGCGAAGTCATCGTCCAATTTCAAAGCGGTAACAGCGGCGACAAATGAAATTTTGCTACGGACGTCATAATATAGATTCGATTACCTCTTTGGAATCGTCTCATCGCGCCGATCTTCATGATATATTTGTTTTCATGTTTTGACTTTCACGAAAAAACGCTGCGCTGCATGGTTGAAATATTGTTCTAGGCTGTGCACGAGTCATCATTACACATTCTTTCAGCCCATATTTGATTTTGTTTTCTGCCGGGATTCCTTGTGTGCGCAGCCCACCTTAGTAAATGCCGCATTTAATGCTTCTCTCCCTTCTGCCTATAAATACTTGCCTCCTTCCTTCCCCTGCTCTCCTTGCTTATTATCATTCTTCTGTGAGAGTACTAACAACTTTTTTACTAAGTTTAAGTTATTATAAAACTAATACACACACATACATGTGACCCTCTTCCCTTTCTTACCTCCTCTCCCCTTATAATTTTTTTTCCTTCGGACAAACTATACATCACCCGTCCCCCTTCCCTACCACGTCCCCCCTCTACCCGTGTGCTCCTCCCTACACGTGAACCTCACCCTCGGCCACCTCCCCGCGAACGACCCCGTAGCCAAGTTCCTCACACCCAGCCACACTCTCCTTGCCACCAGCCACACTCTCCTTGCCACCAGCCCCTGTAGCTGCACCTTCGCCTAACTCACCTTCCTGCGAACCCACACTGCACCTTCGCCTGTTCCGCCACCACCTCCCTGCCTGTACCCGCATCGAAAAACCGACCCCACCCTACCTCTTCACTCGCCGAAGCCACAGCCGGACCCACATCCCACCACCTCAGCCGACCTGCGCCCAAAGTCCTGCCTCCCTGCCGTACCTCAACCCATCCACCAACTAAACTCCACGCAACCCGAAACCCACTACCACCGCTCCACCAAACCCTCCTCCCTATCCACCTTCTATGCATGCATGTGTTTTATAATGAGAAAAAAATGATGACAAGCGTGCATGAGGATGGAGAACAGCGTGTTGCAGTGAAGGGAGGGAAGTCCACGCGTGAAAGAAAAATAAAAAAGGAAAAAATAAAATAAAAAATAAACACATTAGCATGCGTTGCCTATAGTATGAGAGAAAGTTAATATGCGCGTGCTTGGAGCTAACAGCAAAAAGATGGGATGAAGTGTGGTTTAGTTAATTTTTACAGGAAATTATTGTAAAGGACAAAATTTCACAGCTTTTTAGCCTCAAGGACGGACCTTCAATATTTTATCCTGAAGGACAACTTTCTGTAGGTATCAGTTTTTAGTTATGGATAGCAGTTTTTAGGTATCAGTTTGTAGTTATCGGTAGCAGTTTTTAGGTATCAGTTTTTAGGTCGGTATCAGTTTTGTTGTCCTTATGAATAATTTTGAAAAATGTTTGTCCTTATGAATAATTTTTAGAATAATGTTTGTCCTTGTGGTAAAAATATTGAGGTTGTGTCCTTGAGGCAAAAAATATGAAAAAATTTGTCCTTTAAATTAATTCCCCCTAATTTTTAATTATAGTGTTAATTTTTAATTATAGTGTTAATTTTAATTTAATTATGTCCTCATACTAATAATTGTATTTTATCCGTACGAGGTCCGATTTGGACGACTCAAGTTGTGTTACAATCGTATTGTCATCGTCTGCGCCTTGAATTTGAAGCGGTATTTAGTTGAAGCTAAGAAATTTTTTAGTTTCAAATAAAGATGAGTGTTTTTAATGCTCATGACGTATTATGATATTTTTATGTTCTTGAATCGTGAAGGTGTCAAATTTTATTCCTTTTAATTGAAAATAAAATTAACATATGAATTGACTAAGATATTAAAAAGTGACAGTTAAATTTGAAATTTGAATTGAATTGCTAGTAAAAGACCTGATATTAATAACTATGATTGGATGTTTATTTGTTTTATATATATTCCGTTATTATCTGGTAAATTATTTACAGTATATAAAACTATGAAATGAATTATTTCGAATAAATTAAGAAATACGTTGAAATGATATATACCCATGCCATTTATTTTTAATTGAAATGATATATATCCATCCATGAAAATAAACTAAAATTACTAATCACTTTGCCAAAGGATAGAAAATTGTATACGAAAACTGGATTGATTAAATTAAAGAATTTAAAAAAATTTGATTTGAAATTTATTTAAATGATTTTGATTAAAGAAATAAAAACCAAATTTATAGAAATTAAATTATTTTCGAACTCGAGTTTGACATGTTGAAATTAATTTTGATTAAAAGAAATTGTTTAAATAATCGAAGTTGAGATTTTGAAGTTATAATCGAAATACGATTGAATTTCATAAATTGATTTGTTTTAAAAGATTGGACTTTTGTTTGAATTTTGAGTGTCGCTAAGTAAAAGTGATATAAAAATGATATTTTGAAATTAAGTTCGAAAATGAATTATATTTGAAAATTGGGATTTTAATCTGAATATTGAAGGTTAATTTGATTTAAATGTTTTGAATCAATATTTTGAAAAATTAAGTTCGAAGTTGATATAAATTGAAATTGAATTAATTGGATTTGAAAGTTGAATTGAATTTAATTTGAAATCGAAGCCGAAATTAATTTGAATTGAAATCAAAATTGGAATTGATTTAAATATAAACTGAAATTGAAGTAAATTCGAATTGAAATTGGAATTGAATCAATATAGAGGGAAATGGAAATTGAACTGATTTGAATTGGGAAGTTGGAATTGAATCCGTTTGACTTTGAAACTATTTTCAACTGAATTATTTTAGTATAAATTGTTTTAAATCTATATTCTTTAAATGTTCAAATTATTTTGATTTGCCAAACTATTTTAGTACATAAACCATTTTATACTCAAATTATTTAATACTACATAAACCAGGTATAGCTCTTGTTTTAGTCACATCAAGCTGACTCGTGGGAGTCAGGGCTGCGTTCATACCTCATATAGATGTCGCCAAACCATCCTACTTCATTCTGGATTCTCCACCACGTGCATAGTTGTTAAAGTAGTTTTCGGTATTGGCAGAGAGTATGACAATATCTAATCTCGGTCTCCTTAACAACCAAATGCTTATTCCACACTATGGTCATTTTATAAAATCACTTTTATAATTATTTCAAACAGTTCATACTTCATATCAAAATATCATATTCATTTCAAAATCATATCACTTCAAAATCATATCACTTTCAAAATCATATTCACTTTTGAAATCATATCATTATTTGCTTTAAATCATATTTATTTCCAAAATCATAACCACAAAATTGGTTAAACTATTATATCAAAGTATTCGCATTTAAATCCACCAGTATGTATGGTACATCCGCTGGATCGATGTATGCAAATAAAAACTTATGTTAATTTCATTTTAGTGTAAAAAATACGTGATCTAACTTCTATTTTCAATATATAATTATAACTCATAAAAATATTATATTATGTTTTGCGCGTAATCAAAAAAACTTAAGAAACTTATAATTATATAGTAAAATTAAGGATTGGAATTAGTAGGATAAAAAGAGGAAAAAATAGTGAAGATGGAATATGCCATTGAGAATGATAGAAAGTAGTGTGCATCGGTGGCAATGCGCCTCGATAATGTGTACGTAGAATTGGCAAAAATACCCATAGGTTAGCATAGAATGCTAAAGAGGGTGTTTAGGTAATTTTAAAAGCTTCAAATATGACATGTTCTATGGATGTGTGCACATGAAATTTTTAGCAAATTCTAGATTAGTTTAAAAAATTTCATGCATAGCTATGAGTGCCAAATTATATAAAGCCTTTAAAATTCTTCCACCATTAAAATTTTCCTTAATTTCCGATAGAAGTTCTTGCATGAGAAGTTCATAGCATATGTTGTGTGCAACATATACTGAAATCGGATATAATAGCTATAATAATGAGCTCAAACAAAAGAATATTCACAAAAATGTCGGAATGGAAATCCAATACTAATGTAAATATTTCACATGCGAGAAAAAATATAAATGGTAAATAGATTGATAATCAAACAAAAATTGCAATAGAAATACCAACCAAACATTCAATAAATGTGTGCATCATTATAAAAAATGAGGTAAAAGACTTTGATATAATAAAATTGCATGTGACTAATTTTACTCCATTACATTTGGAACTATAACTTTATGCATTTGGAACTGATCTTTCATAGCATGCAACAACATGAAGCTCTTCTTTGCATGGTTGATATTGTCTTAGCGGCTCTCATATGTAGAATTTTTTCCATGCCATGGAATGATAGGTTCAATAGGGCTTCCAACACCACTCTTTCTTTAATCATACATATATTATTTTCACATCCTTTGTAGCATTGCTTACATGAGAAGATGCCCTTCCTGGTGAGAAAAAGGACAATGCTACTTTTGTTAGAGAAAACAAAATCAAGCTCAGATTTCAATCACAACACATTTCATACACTAATTTTATAAAAAAAGTACTATGTATAATAATATAATTTCACATAACTATGAAACTTACATCTTCTAAGTTCTTGCTAAAAATGAAACTTTAAACACATCATTTCCAATTATATTTGTCATAAAAGATTTCAGAACATGATAAATATAAGAAATTTTGTCAAATTTGAATTGTGGAAAAAATTATTTAGTACAAAATTGCATCTATTATTTACTAATAACAACACCTGTGTCCATGTTACATGCCAATTTTAAATCTATGACATTTTAGTATTTTTGAAATGTTTGACGTTGATTAATAAGACATACTAACTAAAAACTTCACACATACAAAATATCATATGGTATATAGAATGGTGTGATATGCATGTAGAAAGACTCAAAATAAACTTTCCTTTCGCCAGTGCAAACAATGCAGGTATCTTTTGCTAGATGTCATTGCAACCATGGAATATTGAAGCTGATAACTGTGTACAAATGATAGACTGTTGCTCTACAAATTTACTCATCAGTAACATGCTATATCCAAACATAATACCCTCAGATTATTGATAAACTTATTTATAAATTGCAAATCATATTAAAATAAAATGGTTATGTTGGGTAATCGAGCGTCCTACACCATATGCATTTCTAATATAGATGCATGATGAGCAGTTTGCATCTATCATAAAATAAATTGCTGATGATTTTCGAATTTTATAGTTAAAAGACAACGATCCCTACAGTGATCAGAAATTATTGTTTGGGAATCTTAACTTTAAATAGATCAACCAAAGATTTTTCATATTCAATTTTCAATTGTGAATAAAATTGTTAGCTCAACGACTAATTTCAAAAGCTCTAGAAATACCCTAAATGCAACATATTATCTTCAATTATTTTTAATATTCTACCACTTTAAATTTAACTAATAATTATTGATAAAGCAATAAACAACTAAAACATGCCTAATAAACATAGGGTCCGTGGTGCTTGAATGTACATGAGCAGTTTGGAAATAAGACATAAGTTGTACAAAAATAAATTAACTTAATTCATATAATTTATATTATTATTTTTTGACTATTATTTTAAAAAGACTAATCAAATGTATGATGTAAAATAATTTGTAAATGCTATGGGCTTGATAATCTTTTCAAGATTGCACTTAGCCTATAGAAAGACCTCTTAATAGCATATTATCCATCACTTGGAGTGCATAAAATAATCAACTCAATAAAAAGAAACGAATCACGATTGAATGAGATTAAAAGTGAAAATAAAGACTTTTAAAATATAAAATTCATATAGTAAAACCTCCTTATAAGTTGAATTTTCCGAGTGATTAGTGTCAGTTTATACCACGCCTCATTTACTTCATAACTTGAACACATTTGCCCCAAGCTAACAACTTCGGAGAAACCAAACGTATTCAGTCATAATCATGACCATTTTGTGATTCTATTTTGTGGTTTTTCTGTTTGTTCAGTTTTATCAAATTCTCAGTAAAATGTAAAAATTAGATCTCAAGTGCAATGTCACAAACATTTCTTCAATTCTGTAATCGATACCTCTAAAGAAAAAAGTACCAATCACAACGTAATAAAAGTAACTGGATAAAGATAGATTAGAATTGAACTTCAAAATCTAAGAAACAATACCTTGGAAGCAGTAGAAAGTAGCAATGATGAAGAAGACCAAACTTGTGAAGGATAGATCCACGGAATTGATAATTTGGAGAGAATTATCTAACAAAATCAATAACTTTACATGCAGAATTTAAGAAAATATAATATTTCTAAGAAAAGTTTGATATCTTGTTAATTGAGAACGTAGGGAGAAGGAGGGTTCAAAAAGATGTGTGGGGAAATAATGTCACGCATTTGCCGTTCAGCACATGAGAACATGGCAGATATGAAAGACAATTGTGTCCTCGTTATGAATCAAAACTTAAAAGGACATTTTAGTAATTTCAAAAGCTTCAAAATGGGGATTCCTATTATATATATATATATATATATATTAAATCTAAATCATAACTGTTTCAACTTAAATAGTTTGAATACTGAAAGTAGTTTATATATTAGAATAGTTATACATTAAAAATAGTTTATATTTAAAACTAGATTATAGATTAAAACAGTATATATAATAAAAATGGTTTGTATATATTAAAATAGTTTTTATATATATATATATATATTTAAAATAGTTTATATCAAAAATAATTTCAAATTAGAATTATTTCTTTCAATTCCACAAATTAATTCAAATCAACTTTAGTTTCAAAATTCAATTTAAATCTATCTCGGTCCAACAATTTCAATTAAAAGTTCAATTCAAATTCTCATTAAAACGGTTTTTAATTTACATCGATTTCAAATCCAGGTTTGAATAACAAATTTAAACCACTTCTAATTCAATAGACTTCAAAGTTTAAATATTCGAATAATTTACGGTAACTAAATTTGATAAATTTCATTTATATTTTAAGAATTCAACTTTAATTTTATTTAAATTTTAAAATATTCACTTAATTACTTTTAATAACATTTAAATGAAATCTCAATTACAAATTAAAATCAATATTAATATTCAATTTCATCTAAATATGAAAATATTTATTTAATCACCTTTAATCAAATCCAGTTATCAAGTTATAAAAATCATATCTTTAAAATCTCAAAGTTAATAAGTTTCAAATTAATTTTTATTTAAATTTAATTATTAACCAATTTAAATTTCAAGTCAACTTTGATTTATCTTTCCAACCTCAATTTATTAAAGTTATTACAAAATCTATTTAAAAATATTAATTTAAAATTTAAATAAATATTTTAATTACAATATATATGCTTATCCAATTAACTTCTATTATATTAAATTTTATTACATTATATATTATTAAATTAAATCTTACTTTATTAAATCTATTTTATTTTATATTAAACTATATTTTATATGTTCAAAAATAATAAAATTATAAGTAAAATTTAAACCCTTTTCAAAACTTAACTTATAAATTAAAATTTCCAAACATATAATTTAAAAACCAAAATTTTACTCATATATTAAAATAAAATCTTCATATTATATTTAAAATCAATATTCATAAAAAACACATATATTTCTCTTTTCTCAAAATTTTGGAAATCGTTTAAAAATATGCTAACAGTGTTTGTATATAGTTTCTATCCTATGGTCAAGTGATACAGATATTTATCATTTCAATCTGTAATTATTTCGATTTATGGGTATAAGTCATTTCAACCTGCAATCCTAAAATTCAAAACCAATAAAAATCTTTTGGGTTTATCGTTCAACCCATAATGATTTTCCCTTAATCTATAATATCGTTTGGGTATGTATCATTTTCATCCATAGGAATTTCCTAAACTAACAGGGAATTTGTAGATTGAGAACAATAGAATAATAATATAAACAACATAACATACAATTACAGCATGGACCATAATTAACAAATAAAAATATAATATACATACAACATGGTTATGGTGTCATATGTCAATTACAAAGGTGAATTTTTTTAAATATTAACATATTATACTTAACACTTAAATTTCTAACCAATTCAAAATTTAACAACATATTTCAATCGTCATTTCATGTGAATTAAATTTTCTAAATATAAGAATTTTAATCTTCAGTGATTGCTCACCTTTCGTGGATATAGAAAATAGATAAAAATACAAGCTATGAATTGGAATCTCGAGCTTCTAAAAGCGCTACCGATCCAAACGAATATTCCAAAGCAAATCAGGGCGATTGGATTTGAGTTCGATGAAAACCACGGTGGACTCGAGTTCGATGAAAATGAACTACAAGAATTTTTAAAAATCTAAAATTACAAGCATATATAAATAAACCTTTGTATATATATTTTAAAATCAATATTTAATTTTAAAATACATCTATTTCCTTTCAATTTTTTATTAAAATATAAATAAAGAAGAGACATATCGCATAACATGATTGATGGCTATAGGTTGAAGGATGTGGGCGGAAGCAGGGTAGTTCGGAGAGTGGAGGGGCTGCTGACTGGACAAGGGTGAGGATGACAAAACGAGTTGGAGTTGTGTGGGTTGCATGAAGGCGGGTTTCAGTGAAGCCATGAAGGTGGCTGGCTGCAAGGTGAGATGGTGACTGTCAGGGAAAGGCGGCGGTTGAGGTGTTAAGGCGGCTGTGCTTAGGTCAGTAGGTTGGAGTGGATTGCGGAGAAGCCAGGTTTAGGTACAACTGTGATATAGTACGATCGGCAGTTGGAGGTGGAGTGAAGGGTAGGGAAAGGTGGCTATGGGTCACTGGTGGCTGCTGCTACAGGTGAGAAGGGAGAAAAGGCAGATCTGCTGACTAGCGGCGAAGGGTTGGATGTTGGCACGGTGGAGAGGGAGAGTGGTGGAAGGCTGAAGGCTGTGCGTTCGGTTTCGACGGCGGTAGTGAGTAGGCGGAAAAGATGTAGGCTGAGGTGAGGCTGAAGCACTGGCGGTGGATCAGGCTATTAGGGTGACGGGCTGACGTGGAGAGTGACGGTGGTTTTGATAGGCTGCCGTGTTTGGTGGGCAAAGGTCGAGTCACGCAAAAATAAGGAGAAGAGAGCAGTTTCACCGAAATATATATGCACTTGTATTATAAACTTATATAAAACTTGGGATTATATATATATATAATACAAAGCACAGACAAATATAAGAGAAGAGGAAAGGAAGAAATGAATGAAAAGGAAGATGACCAGCAGATAAAAATAAAATGGCGGGCTAACCAAAAGTCAATAGTTAAATTTTGGGATATTAAAGGTAGTGTCCATTCGCTTTCTCACGGGGACAAATGAAAGGCCACGGAATACTCTAGATACTCAACCGTTCCACCGATTTCGCTACGTACCGGATGTTGAAATGCACAAATGAATATACTATGGAGATCAGCATGATAAGAGGAACAGAATGGTACACAAATATGTGAGATACATCGTACCCATCAAAATTCGATATCCGCTGTCAAATATGCTGCTAAAATGCCGAAAATAAGATAAACGGAGGTAGAGCAATCCAAATTTGGCAAAATGAATATGATGTATCACTTAGAAAATGTATATATTTTTCTTATATAAAAATATTTAGGTTTTAAAAATATTTTATTTCTATCAAATTTAACCGATTTTAAATTTTAAATTGAAAATTTTACAACCAAACAAACTTTCATATTTTCAAATAAAAACTTCCAACTTGCTATGCTTCGATATATAAATACCAAACATCAAATTTTCATTTCTAAAACTTTATTATATATTTTCTAGATTTTTTTTGTTAATTACGTTATAAAAATCGTTAAAATTTCCGATTCATTACACTCTCCTCCACTCAAAACTTTTCGTCCCCGAAAGGGAATGAGATAGGAGAATAGAAGCAAACAGAAAGATAAGATAAATTTGAAATATACAGTATCAGATACAACAATTAATTCAAAACCATATAAATTTCATTTTTGGACATCTTATTACTTACATTTATATTATATACAATTCAATTATATGTTCTCGTTACATTCAAACCGTTTCCAAGTAAGTTTTATTAATGTTGCTGAGTGTAATTGAGCAGTATAAAATATACCTTTTTTTTTACAACATTTCTATTAATAAAATTTTAGTTTGAACATTTTTATTACTTAAGTTTTCTCTTGTATAACCTTCAATTACATATTCATATTAACATTTTAACTTTTGAATATGTCAGGCAAGCTATATATGTTTTAGAATGCAATTGAGTATTATACAAATAAATTTTATCCGAGTTCAACCGTTTCAAGTTGTTTCAATTTCATTTCTCATTTTGAATACTCCAATTACTCAAAAAAATTATTTCATTTCAATACTTAAAAGCCATCAGTTACCATAAAACTTAAGAGTTAAATTTTCGGTTTCACTTCAAACCATTTTGAAATAAACACACACACACACACACACATATATTTTATACATCAAATCATACTCAAGAAATTCACATCAAATCCATTTTCAAAACAAAAGTGTAGCAAAGCTACTAAGTGGTCTACGCAGTTTGAGACTTGAAAATGAACGTCGATGATGCTGCAGCCATCGCCGAAATTATTTTCCAATGACAAAAGAGAAGAGTACTGACTTACTACTTTTAAAATTCTTTGGAAACAATCTCTATTCGAAAATACTTTCAAATAATATATTTTCCCCAAACTTTGAAAACCAAATTTTGAAAAGCATAAACCCTCAAATCCATAATTTAAATTCATTTCATTTGCAAATCAAATTTGTGAACCATATTTATAAAATTTTCAACTCATAATAACATACAACTATAGTTAATGGTTTAGGAATGATGACAAACAATTAATGATAATCTAGAGTTATTATTTGTAACAACCAATTCGTTTAACTTTCTAAATCCAGAAAAATAAACTTTTATATATAAAATATAATCACACACAAAATTATTTCATTCACAAATTTTTAAAGCAATATTGTATCAGTTTTCCTTGTTCAAATGGTTTTGGAATTCCAATCGATTGCATTGGCCAGACGAATCGATCAAAACCCAAAATTCAAACCTAACAATTCAAACAACATAATATAAAACATTTTTATATCAACTACAAATACGTTCTCTTATAGGATGATTCATGAATGGATTTTAGAACAAGGATAGAGATTCAAATTTAAAGGAACACTATTCAAAGAGAATTCTAACAAAGAAGATAGGCTTGAAAAGTAGACAAGATAATTAAATTACAAAAGAGGAAAGATGGTAGACTTTTATTAATCACGGCAACCTTAACCTGGTCAACCGGGACTCCATTTCAGAAACAATGTGCCCAAGGAATCTGATTTTATCCCTTTAAAAAGGGCATTTAGAAAATTCGGCTTTCAACTGATGACTCCTAAGAGTTTGGAGAACATAAATCAAATGAGATTCATGCTCCTTCTCTAACTTAGAAAAGATAAGAATAACAACAACGAAAACCAGGAAAAACTTGTTGAGAACATCACGAAAAATGCAATTCATGAGATCGATGAAGAAGGCAGTAGCATTATTTAATACAAAAGGAATGACTAACCATCCATAGAAACCATCCTTGGTTCAGGAATTTGTCTTAGGAATGCTCTTTTTAGCTACACGAAGCTGGTGAAAATCGGTAGCAAGATCGAGCTCCAGGGATACGATTGATGCAGAATTCAATTTCCTGCTTGGGAGGAAGAGAAATGACTTCACCAAAATATCAGGATAATCCCTGACTATCGGGTGGAGTTAAGATCACTAAGCTGTGAATCAAGCGAGAAGATAAAATTACCTGCATAATCCCGAGGAATTCGACATACGATCACAAGAGAATTTCCCTGCTCGTCTACTAGAAAAATGGTTCGGGCTTTGTAAGAAATGACAGCATTATAACGCTTTAACCAATGCCACCAAGTAAGATATCAAACGAATCAAAACCCAGGACATAAAAAACTCCGATGAATTGATGCTTGCTGTAAAGGAGTTTTACCTCTTTACAAATCATACTAAGGTTGCCAGGACCGTCGATGGGATTAATCATTGATAAGGATAAAGTTGCCAATTGGGGCTGCAAGGTATGCTCGAATTTATTACAGAGATCAACATAAATAAAGCTATGGGATGCTCCAGTAACAAAAGGAACTCAAACATGAAAGAAAAGAATGGGTTTTAGAACGATAGCAAAGTTCCGAAAATCAAAAGAAATCCAAATCAAAAAGTATCCTAACAAAGAATTTCAAGCCCAAACGAATATGATTATGGAATTAATTTACTCATTCTAGGGTATTACTACCTTACCTCTAATGAGTTTTTTACTCCATATGCAAAGTTTTGCCTAAACCAGAGATTTGATACCAACTGCAACAACCTGCTATTTCAAACCGTTCAAGTCGACAATCATCCATACATATCAGACTTGAATTGCTCAAAACAACAGATTGTTAATTTATATTTGGCAAAACTCAGCATATACAGCAAATAAATCAATCATAGAATCACAGACACAGAGTAATACAACAATAAGCAGCGGAAATAGATAAATAGTAGTTCATGAATCTATTACAAAACATTAGAGTGTGAAATAAATACAACAAAAAATCCCAAGTACATAGAAGTCGCTAATACAAAAGCAACTAACAAGTCTGAACATAAACAATTGGAAATAACTGAATGGATAAAGATAGAATCTCCAAGAAAAGCTCCAAGCTCTAAAGGTGAGTCTCAAATGTTGTGACACTCAGTCTCACCCGAGAAAAAAGCAAAACACAAAACACTCGAGTCGGGATTAACATTCTTATGAAAATAAATTAACTCAAGTGAAATATCCAAGTGAAATGCAATATAACTTAAAGGATGTTGGGATTCCATCCCTTAAGGATCTGTGGAACTATATACAAACATAGTATAATACGCTACATATATAATGTCTATAGTAAAGTAAACTATTAAAATATTGTTAACGTGTTACCCATATCCTCCTTAACACATTTTAGATATATTCTTGTAGTCTATACAGTACCGTAATTCCTCCATAAACTGGAGGGCTATCAGAGGGCACTTCATAGGAACAGTAAAAACCAAACTTGTAGCGAACGCAACAAGGCAGTGACAAGGTATGCAGGCAATGCCCAGGTAGGATACTACCGTTTTGTAGAACCGGGCCAGTGGTAACGCATAGCAGCTACTACCGTCCACCTCGAGACATACTCCCATAATCATAGGTGCACTCAATCAAATCACAAAGTAATAAAATGGTATCAAAGAAGCATGCTCGATTGGAGGTGCAAACTCACTTGGCCTAGGTATAGCTCCTGTTTATTCACATCAAGCTGACTCGTGGGAGTCAGGGCTGCGTTCATACCTCATATAGACGTTGCAAAAAAATCCTACTTCGTTCTGGATTCTCAACCACGTGAACAGTTATTAAAGTGATTTTCGGTATTAGCAGAGAGTTTGACAATATCCGATCCTGGCTTCTTTAACAACCAAACGCTTATTTCACACCGTGGTCATTTTATAAAATCACTTTTATAATCATTTCAAACAGTTCATACTTCAGATCAAAATATCATATGCATTTCAAAATCATATCACTTTTGAAATCATATCACTTTAGAAATCATATTCACTATTGAAATCATATCATTATTCACTTTAAATCATATTTATTTCCAAAATCACAACCACAAAACTGGTAAAACCGTTATATCAAAGTATTCACATTTAAATCTATTAAATCTGAATCATAACAGTTCCAACTTAAACAGTTTGAATATTAAAAGTAGTTTATATATTAGAATAGTTATACATTAAAAATAGTTTATGGTTAAAAATAGGTTATAAAATAAAACAATTTATATATTAAAAATAGTTTATATATATTAAAATAGTTTATATATTAAAATATATATGTTTATTTACAATAGTTTATATCGAAAATAGTTTCAAATTAGAATCGTTTCTTCCAATTCCACAAATCAATTCAAATCAACTTTAGTTCTAAAATTCAATTTAAATTAATCTCGGTCCAGCAATTTCAATTAAAAGGTTAAAAGTTCAATTCAAATTCTCATTAAAACCTTTTTTAATTTATATTGATTTCAAATCTAGGTTTGAACAACAAATTTAAACCGCTTCCAATTCAATAGTTTTCAAAGTTTAAATATTCAAACAATTTACAATAACTCAATTTGATAAATTTCATTTACATTTCAAGAATTAACCGTTGGTTTTATTGAAATTTGAAAATATTCACTTATTTACTTTAAATAACATTCAAAAAAATCTCAATTACAAATTTTAATCAATATCAAATACTCAATTTCAATTTTATTTAAATTTGAATATATTCATTTAATCGCCTTTAATCAAATCAATTATCAAGTTAAAAAAAATCATATATTTAAAATCTCAAAATTAATAAGTTTCAAATCAATTTTATTTAAATTCAATTATTAACCAATTTAAATTTTAATTCAACTTTAATTTATCTTTTCAACCTATATTTATTAAAGCTAGTACAAATTCTATTTAAAATATTAATATAAAATTTAAATAAATATTTTTATTACAATACATATATTTATCCAATTAAATTCTATTAAACTAAATTTTATTATATTAAATATTATTAAATTAAATCTTACTTTATTGAATCTATTTTATTTTATATTATACTATATTTTATATGTTTAAAAATAATAAAATTATAAGTAAAATCTTAAATTCTACCCTTTTCAAAACTTAACTTATAAATTTAAAATTTCCAAATATATATTTTAATAATCTAAATTTTACTCATATATTAAAATAAAATCTTTATATTATATTTAAAATCAGTATTTATAAAAAAAACCATATAATTCTCTTTTCTCAAAATTTTGAAAATCATTTAAAAATAGACCAACGGTGTTTATATATAGTTTCCTATCATATGGTCAAGTGATACAGATATTTATCATTTCAGTATGTAATTATTCAAATTTAAGGGTATATACGATTTCAACATGCAACTCCAAAATTCAAAATCAATAAAAATCGCTTGGGTTTATCATTTCAACCCATAACGATTTTCCCTTAATCTATAATATTGTTCGGGTATGTATCATTTCAACCCATAGAGATTTCCTAAACTAAAAGGGAACTTGCAGAGTGAGAACAATAGAATAATAGTATAAACAGCATAACATGCAATTACAGCATGGATCATAGTTAACAATTAAAAATATATTATACATACAACATGGTTTTGGTGTCATATGTCAATTACAAAGGTGAGCAATTTTAAATATTAACATATGATACTTAACAATTAAATTTCTAACCAATTCAAAATTTAACAACATATTTCAATCGTCATTTCATGTGAATTAAATTTACTAAATATAAGAATGTTAATCGTGGGTGATCACTCACCTTTCGGCTAGAGAAAATAGACAACACAAGCAGCTATGAATCGAAATCTCGAGCTTCTACAAGCGCTATCGATTCAAATGAAGATTCCAAAGCAAATCAGGGTGATGGACTTGAGTTAAATGAAAATAACGGCGGACTCAAGTTTGATGAAAACGAAATATAAGAATTTTTAAAAATATAAAATTGACTCACATATTTAAAATACACACACACACACACACACATATATATATATATATTAAAATCAATATTTAATTTTAAAATACTTCTATTTCCTTTCAGTTTTTTTTAAAATATAAATAAAGAAGAGAAGGGTTATAAACATATCACATAACATGATTTAGATGGTTATAGGTGGAAGGATGTAGGCTAAAGAATGGTGGTTCGGAGGGTGGAGGGGTTGCTGACAGGACAAGGGTGAGAATGGCTGAACGAGTTGGTGTGGCGCGGGTTGCATGAAGGCAGGTTTTGGGGAAGCCATGAAGGTGGTTGGGATGTGAGGTGAGATGGTGATTGTCATGGGAAGGTGGCGGTTGAGGTGTTAGGGTAGCTGTGCTCGGGTCAGTAGGCTGGGGTGGGTTGGGGGAGGCCGGGTTCATGTACGGCTGTGATATGATGGGTTTGGCGGTTGGAGGTGGAATGGAGGGTGGGGAAAGGCAGCCATGGGTCACATGGGCTGTTGCTACGGGTGGGAAGGCGGATCTGCTGACCGATGGCGAAGGGTTAAAGGTTGGCACAACAGAGAGGGAGAGGAATGGAAGGTCAAAGGCTGTGCATTCAGGTTCGGTGGCGGCAGTGAGTAGGCAGAAAAGATGTAGGCTAAGGTGAGGCTGAAGCACTGGTAGTGGATCGGGCTGCTAGGGTAACGGGCTAACGTGGAGAGTGATGGAGGTTTCAATCGGCTGCCATGTTTGGTGGGCAAAGGTCGTGTCATGGAAAAATAAGGAGAAATGGCAGTTTCACCAAAATATATATTGTATTATAAACTTATATAAAGCTTGGGATTATATATATATATATATATATATATATATATATATATATATATATATATATATATATAATACAAAGCACAAACACACACGAGAGAATAGGAAAGGAAGAAATGAATGAAAAGGAAGATGACCAGTAGATAAAAATAAAATAGCGGGATAAACAAAAGTCAATCGCTAATTTTTAGGAATATTAAAGATAGTGGCCATCTGCTTTCCCATGTGGACAAACAAAAGGCCATAGAATAATCTAGAGACTCAAAATGGGTACCGATACGACTAACCGTTCCGCCGATTTCGCCGTGTACCGAACGCCGAAATGCACAAATGAATATATTACAGAGTACAGCATGACGAGATGAATAGAATGGTACAAAGATATGAGAGATATGATCTACCTATCAAAACTCAATATTCGCTTCCAAATATGCTGCTAAAACACCGAAAATAAGATAAACGGAGGTAGAGCCGTCCAAATTTGGCGAAATGAAATATGATGTCTCACTCAGAAAATGATATACATTTTTATTATATAAAATAATTCAGGTTTCAAAAATATTTTATTTCTATCAAATTTTACTGATTTTAAATTTTTAATTGAAAATTTCACAACCAAACAAACATTCATATTTTCAAATGAGAATTTGTCACTTGCTATGCTTCAATATATGCATATCAAATATCAAATTTTCATTTCTAAAATTTTATCATATACTTTCATGAATTTTTTTAGTTAATTATGTTATAAAAATCGTTCAAATTTTTGGGTCGCTGCAAGCAGACTATGACCATGTGATGAGAGGCCATGTTGCCATAACCATCAGGGAGCGACCCCGCGGTCAGTCAAGATAGGATGGGCTAGCAAAACTTCTAGGCCTCACATCCACGTAAGTGACTTCGCACACCTTATTCCACTCAAAAGTGGGGATTATGATATTACCGCTTTAAAATAAAATAAGAAATAATATAATTTACCTCACATGACAAGTCAGGAATTCAAGTAATATCGACTAATATTCATGTATAAAAGAAAATAATTCTCCTATATCCAAATATCAAATACTCGGTCTTCAATTAATTACCGGACATTATACTTATGTTGAGTAAATAATATATCCCCACATAAACGTCTCATATTGCCTAGTGAAATACAATAATATGCACAATACCCACAATTACTCGACATTAAATAATTTTCCACTTCGCTTATTAATTCACTCATCGCTTATTATTTACCACAATTCATTATTCTTTATTTTCATTACTTTATAATTCAACACACAACGGGTAATTTAACTTCATCTTGTTCATCACAAACACATCACAATCATCCATACACATATCAAACTATTATTTAACTAGTAATTAATGAGATGAAGGGTTTTATTTAAACATTTCACTTCATTTTCCCTTCTTTTTATGAAAATCACTTCAATTTAATTTAACCACAAAGCATCCTTCTTCTTTTTATAAAACCACTTCAATTAATTTGACAAATACCTCTTTTACAAATTTCCTTACCTTTATAAAATAAATATTAATTATCAAAATCTCGTATTTTAAAATGACATATTGATTTTAATGGAACTTTATCCATACCCATTAATGAATTTAAATCCACCAAAATCCATTTGTCCCAAACTTCTTCTTCATTAATAACATATTATATAAATAACATATTATATAAATACTACAAAAAAGTTTATATTTTAAAATACCTCTAAAAAATCAAATCAAAGAATATTCTCAATCCATAAATATTTTTTTCAACTCAAGTATATAATTTAAAAATCATCATTTAAAATCCTCGTTTATTTTCCAAACCTCTTTAAAACCATTATTATAAGAAGTAATCCATCAAACTCAAATTCTACCTCATATAATACATTCTTAAAATACTTTGATAATTCAAATTATAATTGCTACAAGGTATTATTTTCTAAACTTTCAATCTATTAAATTCAAACAAAATCAACAAGTCATTTTAAAATATAGATATTAAACATCATTTCATAAGTATGCTTTGGATATATTTATAATCATCGGTAAATAAAAATATAAATCTTCATAGTCCATTTACTTAATAAATTCTCAAAATTAGTCATTTTCAAAATAATTTACCATCACAAAATCATCAAAATTATTCCACTTATGTATTTTTCCAAATTCATCCCACTTTCAAATTTTTTTTCCATTTATTTCAACATCTTTGATTTTAAATACAAAAATCATTCCAAAAGTTCACTGTTTATTCTCAAAATAATTTATTTCTTTACAAATTTCATCTTTTAATTCATTTATCCCATTTCCAAACAATTTCAGATGTCATTTGAATTTTCACAAGCATCTTTTTACTACTTAAATGTCACAAATCAACAATCTAACAATATTCATTGCAATAACAAATAAATCCAAATTTGAAGCATAATTCCAACCAATTCAAACTATATCATCCATCGACCATCATCAAACAATCAAATTCATCGCCAATTCAAGCAATACATCCAACAACAACCAAGCTAATCCAACAGTATATGGAGTAAGTGTGCATCAAATAATATCAATCAGGTAACAAAATGTAAAATACTAGACAATATACTCATATAAACGATACCTAAGTTTCCAAAACAACAACTTCAGCCTCGAATTCGTGTATCACTTTCGATCGCCAACCGCCTCAGTCCTTGCATCGACCTCACTCCTTCATTGTAACCTAACAAGCACATAGAACAGTAGCTCCAACACCACCGCTATGCACAAACCAAGATCGCACCTGCACCACCATCACGAGCTTCAAATCGACGTCGTCGCCATCTCATTGCCACAACCAAGCCCTCCAGGTCACGATGCCTTGCTCCCAAAATCAATCCGTGCTTCAACTTCTATTCACCTGAAACTATCAACTCCTCAATGCCAGAAATCCACCTTGACCACACGTGCAACCAACGCTTCTATGCTCATGCATCTGCGATTCTCTCTCTAGGCAAAGTCGTCGCCTTCCTTGAAACAGCGGAGCTTGTCTCCGTCGTCTATAGCAAGCCGTAGTCCCCCATGCCCATGTTGTTTGCGGTCGACTGCAACGACCCGCATTTTCCATCGTTTGATTTTGAAAATTTAAATGGTTTTGAATATTGGATTTGGAATAGAAATTGATTTTTTAATATGAAGATTTTGGTTGAATGTGCAGAATGAATTTAAATTTCAAAAACAACGAATTATCGTAACACGGAAATGGTGAATAATTGAAATTTGAATTGAAGATGAATCAAAACGATTTCTAATATGAATATAAATTCTATTTGAATTATAACAGAGTTGGTAAGTTTTAAAAAACTAGAATTTTAAGTGATTTCGTAAATTTTTGAAATCGTCGATTTAATCGACGCGTTAAAATAGGAATCCGGGGCACATTCTTGGAATTTGATGAAACTAGTTCCATTGGATCCGTAATAGTGTAATTCGACCGGATTTCAAATTACATAGTGTTTAGGGTTACCATTTGGTCGTACGAGCTGAAAACGCACATGATTAATTTAATTAAAAATCATCGATCTAAAAAGCTATATCCTATGTACGATCGAATTAGATTCCAAAACTTGTTCCATTAGGTTTGGAATAACGGTATAAAATTAGGAATGTTAGGAAGAACGCCTCAATAGGGGTTTGGATTTTCAAAATATAAAAGGGTATATATTTTGAATAAAATAAAATAGAAATTTCAAATCGCAGCCAACCTAGTCTATCTCATGTGCCACCCTACCATCTGGACGCACCGCTATCCTCTGATTTATAATCGCGTAGTCGTTTTCCTTTTTCTCAAAAATAAAATCAGTTCAAACTCACAAAGGAAAAAACAATAACACGCGCGCGTGGGCGAGCTCGAGCGAGAGGGTCACGGAGCTTGGTAAGCGATGCTTGCATGTTGGGGGGAAAAGCCACTTTCATGCTTGGTTTCGAGGGTAGGGTTTGGGTTCGTCGCGCTGTAGTGGGTCACGCGTGAAGGCTAAGCGGCGTCGGCGTCAGTGGCGCCTGGAGATGGTGGCGATTGATTATTTTTTTTAAAAATGGCGGAAGATGTCGCGAGTGGAAGGGAGAGGGGCGGAGCGACTACAGCAATGGGTAGGGCAATTGAAGTAGTCAAGTGCCTCGATTTGGTGGGTTCCACTGTACGTGGCAAGGTACAAGCAATACGCGAGCTACCTGGAATTTGATGAATGTGATGTTGCTAAAATTTCTAGCACTAAGTATGCGAGTTATGGTTATGGTGCTGGCGATCGTGGTAAGGTGGGATCGATTGTACATGCGTAGGGAATAGGATTTTGCATGTCTTCCTGAGAGCGAGATGGTGGAGGTAATTATGTAAATAAATTTAATTATACAATCAGTGTATTTGATTAAGAATTTTAATTTGAGATAGCTAATAAATTTTAACAAAATTTGCGTACTAGGTCCAAAAATCATGAACAAGTTGAGTTTGGTCCGTAACTGTGAAATCTACACAATAGGACTGGTTTAGGATTTTTCGAAGTCAGCTGAGATTTTAGAAAATATAAAAATTTGGATGTTCGGAAAATAAAAATCAAGGTGAGCAAATCTCACTCATTTGGATTACTGCTTTTAATTTTAAATATTAAAAATTAATTTTTGGATGCTTGGTTGAGTTGATAAATTTTTATTATCGGTTGGATGTTATATTATATATAGTAGTGTATATATTAGTAGTTGGATATTATTTCCCACCGATTGGAGCGGTTAAGACCATATGCTCCCCCATGATAGCGGATGACCCTATATTACCGTGATATCTCGCTTCGAAGCGGGATTGGTATTTTATGTTATCTAACATCCGTGGATGCAGGGAAACAGGTTGGAGGTATCCAACTGGATTCCTCAAATATATTTATTGTTTTTCATATATAGTGATATATGATGAAATTGAATAATCCGTTATGGATTGTTGTGTGATTTGATTGTTTGGATGCTATAGTAGCACTGACCTTAATTTTGGTATGCTAGATACCATAAATATTGTTTTTGATTTTTGAAGGAATTTAAAAGGAGATATTGAATATAAAAATATTTATATCGAAATATGGATTATTTTAAAAGAAATTGATTTGGATAAAACAATATTTGATTTTGGGTTGTACTTAACTATTCGAAAAATTATTTTAAATAGAGATTTTAAAATAATTTATATATAGTAGTTTTAAACAATGGATTTTTAAATGATATTCCAAAAAAATGTGGAAAAGAAGTTAAAAATCGATATTTAAAATAGATTTGGAAAATAAATGGAATTTTTAAAGAAATGAGTTTATAAAATGGAATTTTATAAATGAGATTATTTTTATAAACATGTAAAACCCAAATGAGTTTATAAATTTATATACAATGTTTGAAAGTGAATTTTGAAAAGTGAATATAATTTGTGAATTCATATTGAGATATGAAAATAGGTTTTGGGAAAAAATAGTGGTTCCTATTTTGAAAAGTGAGAATGGTTAGTGAATCGGAATGAAATCTATGTTTTGTGAATCGAGAGGGATTTGCAAATTTAATTGGTTATCGGGATTTTAAAATATATGTTTATTAAGAAGTTAAGTTTTGTTTTAAAAGGAAATTTTTATTCATTAAACTATGTAATTTAATGCTAGTTAGTATTGTAATACTTTGAAAGTGAATTTTTCAAATATATAATATTAGTTGAAATAATTTTTTTTTTGTTATAATAAACTTTGTAAATTGATTAGTTTTATTTAAAAGTGGTTGGAAATGAGTTATTAATGTTTTATGTAAAAAGTTTCGATATTCTAAATAATTTCTTAATTGTGTTTTGAAAATAAATTACTATTCTTTAAAAATATTTATTTTATATACATAGAGATTTAGGAAGTGATTGGCATTGATTTTTAAATGCTCTCAAGGTTTGTAATGGGGTTTATTAACAGATATGCTTTTTATAAGGGAAATCTTATAGTGGAATTCTCGAAACTTAAGTAAATTTTCAAAGTGTTCTAAATATAGAGACTTCGAAAATGAATTAAAATTCATAAAAGAAGTTAGAAATGAGGGGTTTGGATTATAGACAAGTGTAGTTGATTAATAGATTTTGGAACATATAGAACTCGTTACAAGTGAGTTAAGGGATTTACAAATAAATTGTAAAAGATTTTGAGAAATAGGAAATAAATGGAATCATTTCCTAAGTACTGGAAATAAAGTGATTTTAGAAAAATATACCTATTAATATTTCCTAAGTATTAAAGTGGAAGGATTTGAAATATTTTAACTACAAGATTATTATAGAAATATTTTTCAAAGTGTTGAATCATAAAAGGAAATTGAAATATTTCAAAGTGTTGGTATGATTCGGAAACATCCTATTATGGATATAAGTATTTGAATTTTTTTTATTATTGAAAATTGGAAGAGATTTGGATATAAATCCTTGTAAAGATATTTTGAAATGAATATTTTGAAAGATTTATAATATGGGCCTAGTGAATTCTTATGTGTGTTATTAGTTAAATAACCCACTATCAAATCTGGCCAAATTCGTTAGGCATTTTGAAGAGACCGGGATCGGATTTAATTATCTGAAAACCACTTCGATCCACTTTGTGCGTTACGAATGGTCATAATGGAGATGGTGATCTTGAAGGAGATTCGGTTTATTCAAACCCAGAACAACTTGTATGGATGAATGTTATCATTTGTATCGTTGTCTGAAAGGTAATGTTAGCGTTCCAAGTATGAATGCTATTCTTAAGGTAAAATGTAGCCTCAAGCGTCATCAATCGAGAATGACTAAAACAGGAGAGATGCAGCAGGACTAAGTGGGTTGCACCCAAGTAGGGAATGTTACCACTTTTCTATATACCCTCGGACATATATATTAAATTATGGATATGGTTGTGCATGGAAAAGATAGCGCTCGATAAAGGTAGGAACACCCAGGGTGATGACATATTCGGTACTATCCAGGTTAGGGGTAGGCCAGTCCTGTATTGGTAGGGGATCCAGGCGAGATTCTCGCTACATTTTACTAGAGGTGTACTATGGAGGGCGGTACCCCATTAGCCCAGTCATTGTAAGGAATCCAATATCCACTACGAGCCTGTACGGTTTTGTTTATGTACAACTATGCTAAAACATGAGATGCAAGCATTTCAGCTATTTTCTAATTTACTTTCTCTGGACACTATTATAATATCACTAGATTTTCTATAAAAATGTTTTGGTTATCGTAAGGTAAAAAACCCATCATGTTTATTTGTGACATGGTCTTACAAGATACCTTTGTTTTTCAAAGGATTTTGAAAATAGTAATAATTCAAATTGAGTGTGTTTTCTCACGCTAGTTTTCTAGACCGACTCGGGTATTATTTTAGTATAATGCTCGAATCAGACCGAGTATTATAAATTTAGGTTAGAATGTTCTGGAGCTCGAGATACGAGCCGAAGGAGACTTAGGCGTATTTCACGTACTTCATTATAATCCGTTGTGTGTGTTAAACAATTTATTCAGTATCTGTGAGGAAAAGTTATTGTAACTATCTAGGTAAATTGTTGATTATTGTACTCTGATGATTGTATATATTAACAGTTACTGATTCTTTTGTACAAAAATCTATTATTATATATTATATTTTGTTCCACTGCGATTTTAAGATTTTGTGTTGTTGCTTTTGTTTCCTTCCACCCTTTTTCTTCTTCACCCCTAATGGTCTCGTTTTTCCGATATTCAATTGCTCAGCATATTATGCAGTGAACGTATTGATGTCAATTTTCAAGGGTCGAAAATCCCGCTTCGCTACATTTGGTATAGAAGCTAAAGGTTGAGCGAGAACCTTGGTTTTGGTAGGGTAACTCATTAGAGATATGGTCAGTAGCACCTTAGAATGAGTTTGAGTGTGTGTGTGTATATACAAGTACGTATTTGTTAATGAATATATAATGTTTCATATTGTGTTGATTTATATGTTGAGCGGCTTATAAATTCTGGTCGAATAGTGGGACGCCACAAAATCGATAGGAGTTTCTAAACACGGTAAACTGCCACGGTATAGTTTTGAAGTGGGTAAAAAAATGATTTTACCCAATTTTGATTCTGAAGAATATATTTTCAGAAATTATTATAATATAACTGTTACATTTGGTTGTTATTAATATAATCAAAACAAGATTATAAATTGGAATGGTACATATAACCAAATTAAAATTGTATAAACATGATTTGTGCAAATGAATTATAAATAAATGGATACAAACCAGAATTTGGAAATTTAAATCCCAGAAGCTTTGAGGAATGTTTTACATGGATTTGAACGAAGTATTTCGGAATTTTTAAATCTTGAAAGTTTTAGAAATGTTTCTAAAGCGTTTGAAAAGAGTAATGGTGATATTATTTTGGAATATTTTTGAATGGAAGTGTTTTAAATGGATGTTGAAAGTAAGTAAGCACTGAACCCACTTCATTCGCTGGAAAATAATCTTGGTGATGACTGCGCAGCATCATCAGTATTCACTTTCGAGTTTCTAAGTGACGGATTGCTACTTTGATTATTTGGCTTTAGAATTGTTTTGGTAAAATCAGGTTTTGATTGGAAAATTCCAAAGGTAAGATTTGATATACAGAAAATAATATATATTTATATATGGGATTTCAAAATGATTGAACCGAAACCAGGTGGTTGAATTCTGGAATATTCATTTTGGATGTTTTATGAAACTTGTGAAAATCAGGTTTTGAACTTATAACCTGGAATTGTGAATTTCAATATGGGATTAAAAATTTAACTTATGCAAGTTAAATAAATTAAATTTGTAAAAGGAAATTGTATGAATTTGAATTTGGCTTATGCTAATTTAAATAAAAATTGAATTGGAATTAGAAATGATATCGAATGGAATTGTATATATAACTTGAATTGTAAAGTGATTATATAAATATAAGTTATAAATTTGTAACAATTTCAGTGAAAATTATGGAATTTTGAACAAATAAGTTTAAATAACTTATAAATACGAGGAAATGGAAAAGAAAACCCGATTAAATGGGTTAATTGATTTGTTAAAGGAGTGAAAATTGGAATTTGAATTATAAATTGGAGTTAAATTCAAGTCGAACCAAATAAGGTGATTTTTGAAATAAAAATTAGATAATGAATTATAAAATGGAAGTGAATTAATTAGATAACTTAATTAGTTAATTAATGTAGAAATGGAACTTAACTTGGTAAAGTAAAAAGGATCGTGGATTGAAATTGAAAGTTAATACGGAGCTTGAGGTAAATGAAAATTTGACTTAAAATAAGCGAATTAGATATATTTTGAAATGTTATTGAATAAAATAGGAATGGATTGAAATAGCGATGACTTAAGTTATAAATAAATTCAATTTAAGTGTAAATAAACTGAATATGGCTTTGGATATTATTTAAAAGAATTCGAGTATGAAATTGAGTTTTGAAGTGGAAATGAATATATGTGTTGTATAAAAGGTTAAAATAAACCATAATATTAATTTTATGAAATGATTCTCAAGTGATATAGTGTAAATTGAGATACGCCAAGTGAATGGAAATATAATCAAATGGAAGGTGAATAAATTGAATAACAATCAATTGAAAGAACATGAATTAACTTAAGTTAACATATTTGGATGGAAGCTTGGCTCAAACAAATTCATAAAATGGATGATGAATCAATTGGCATGGATTGGATTGTTGTTGAATATAAAATTGAGCGAACAAGATTTTTGTGAATAAATTGAATATGAAACAATAGAAATTGATAAATTGATCTAGAATCAATTTGAAATGGATATAAATATATCATGTGTGAATATGAACTGAATGTTAACAAATGTTATGTGAATCATTTGAAATTGAATGAAATAGCATATAAATTAAATCTAAAGTGAATAACTAAACATTGGAACCCTGTATTCACATGTACCCTATAAAATACATGATATACCAAGTTGGCATTATGAAATCATGTGTTTAAAGTAGTTAAAGGGATGTAAAGTTATTAAATTTCATAAATGATGAAACTAATGTGTTTTCTCGAGTAAGTACAAGTACAGTTGGCCAGATTTGGGTTGCGAAACTGCATATAAAGTAAGCTCTCTCGCTTAATAATGCTAATATAAGGTACGCCTATGCAATAAATCAAGAGATAATAATATATTTATATATATTGTGTTTCTGATCATGTTGGTTGATGATATCATTTTTATGATATTTGTCATATTGTAAAAGGCTCTCCGTATAAGTGAGCTCTGTCAAAAAAATTCGAAAATTTAGGGTGTTAGCAATTTTTTGAAATTTTTTTGTTAACTTAAAAAGGTTGATTTTTGAATTGTATTTGAAGGAAAGGGTTTTGAAATTGAAATGAAAGCTAATTTTTTTGGTTGGAACTAAATGATTTAGAAAAGTGAAATGTCAAATTTTAACTAAGTGGGTTTTGAAAAGTAATAGCTTTGGATGATTCGTCCTACCTTAGCAATTTCGGAGACGAAATTCTTTTAAAGGGAAAAATATGAAGCGATACGGATTTTCCGTCGTTTGATATGGTTTTAAATATTGGGTTTGGAATAGAAATTGATTTTTTCATATGAAGATTTTGGTTGAAAGTATAGAATGAATTTAAATTTCAAAAATAACGAATTATCGTAATATGGAAATGGTGAATAATTGAAATTTGAATTAAATATGAATCGAAACGATTTCTAATGTGAATATAAATTCTATTTGGATTATGATTGAGTTAGTAAGTTGTTAAAAACTGGAATTCAAGTGATTTTGTAAATTTTTGAAATCGTCGATTTAACGACACATTAAAATAGCGATCCAAGACACAGTCACAAAATTCAATGAAACTAGTTTCATTGGATTTGTAATAGTATATTATTATTGGGTTTCAAATTCTGTAGTGTTTGGGGTTACTATTTGACCGTACGATCTGAAAACGCACAGGATTAATTTAATTAAAAGTCATCGATCTAAAAAGCTATCTTTCACATACAATCAAATTAGGCTTCGAAACTTGTTCCATTGGATTTGCAATAGCGGCATAACATTATGAATGTCAGATGGCATGCCTCAACAGGGCTTCAGATTTTCAAGATATGAGAGGGGAGATATTTTAAATGAAATAAAATAGAAATTTCAAATCGCAGCCGACCTAGTCTATTTCACGTGCCATCCTACCATCTGCACGAGATGCTATCCTCCAGTTTATAATCACGTACTCGTTTTCCTTCTTCTCAAAAATAAAATCAGTTCAAATTCACGAAGAATAAAAAACAACATCGCGCGTGTGGGCGAGCACGAGCGAGAGGGTCGTGGAGCTTGGCAAGGCGATGTTCGTGTGTAGGGGGAAAGCCGCGTTCGTGCTTGGTTTCGTGGGTAGGGTTTTGGGGTTCGTTGCACTGTAGTGGGTCGTGCGTAAAGGGTGAGTGGCGTCGTCATTAGTGGCGCCTAGAGATGAAGGCGGTCGATTGTTTTTAAAAAAAAGGGGAAGATGTCGCGACTGGAAGGGAGAGGGGCGGAGCGACTACAGCAATGGTCGGGGCGACTGAAGTAGTTGATCCCCTTGATTTGGTAGGTTCTATTGTACGTGGCAAGGTGCTGGCAATGTGCGAGCTTCTTGGAATTTGATGAACATGATGTAGCCAAAATTTCTAGCACTAAGGTGTGTGAGTTGCAGTTATGGTGCTGGCGATCGTGGCAAGGTAGGATCGACTATAAGTGCATAAAGAATAGGGTTTTGTATGCCTTCCTAAGAGCGATATGGTGGAGACAATTATGTAAATAAATTTCATTATACAATTAGTGTATTTGATTAAGAATTTTAATTTGAGATAGCTAATAGATTTCAACAAAATTTGCATTCGAGGTCCTAAAATCAAGAAACAAGTCGAGTTTGGTTCGTAGCTGTGAAATCTACATAATATGATTGGTTTGGGATTTTTCAGAGTCGGCTGGGATTTTAGAAAATTTAAAAATCGGGATGTTCGGCAAAAAATCAAGGTGCGTAAATCTCACTCAATTGGATTACCGCTTTTAATTTTAAATGTTAAAAAAATAATTTTTGGATGCTTGGTTGAGTTGATAAATTTTTATTATTAGTTGGATGTTGTATTATATATAGTCGTATATATATTAGTAGTTGGATCTTATTTCTCATCGATTAGAGCGGATGAGACCATATGCGCCCCGCATAATAGCGGATTACCGTATATTACCACGATATCCCGCCTTGAAGAGGGATTGGTATTTATGTTATCTAATATCTGTGGATGCATGGAAATAGGTTGGAGGGATCCAAATGGATTCCTCAAATATATTTATTGTTTTTCATATATGCTGATATATGATAAAATTGAATAATCTGTTATGAATTGTTGTGTGATTTGATTATTTAGATGCTATAGTAGCACTGGCCTTAATTTTGGTATGTTAAGTACCATAAATATTATTTTTTATTTTTGAAGGAATTTAAAAGGAGATATTTAATATAAAAATATTTATATCGAAATTTGGATTATTTTTAAAAGAAATTGATTTGGATAAAACAATAATTAATTTTGGGTTTTACTTAACTATTCGAAAAATATATTTTAAATAGAAATTTTAATATAATTTACTTAGAGGATTTTTTGATATTTCAAAAAAATATGGAAAAGAAGTTAAAATCGATATTTAAATAGATTTGGGAAATAAATGGAATTTTTAAAGAAATGAATTTATAAAATGAAATTTTATAAATGAGATTATTTTTGTAAACAAGTAAAACCCAAATGAGTTTATAAATTTATAAATAATGTTTCTAAACAAGAGAAATGATATCATTTGATAAATTAGGAATATAATTTCACAGTGTGAGTTTATATCGAGATATGAAAATAAGTTTTTGGAAAAAATAGTGGACTTTATTTGAAAAGTGAGAATGGTTAGGGAATCAGAATGAGATCGATGTGTAGTGAATCGAGGGGGATTTATAATTTGAATTGGCTATCGGGATTTTGAAAATACATTTTTATTAGGAAGTTAAGTTTGGTTTTAAAAGGAAAATTTTATTTACTAAACTATGTAATTTAATGCTAGTTAGCATTGAAATACTTTGGAAGTGAATTTTTCAAATATCTAATATTAATTGAAATAAAATTTTAATTTTTATAATCAGCTATGTAAATCGATTGGTTTTATTTAGAAATGAGTTGGAAATGAGTTATTGATGTTTTATTAAAAGTGTTTTGATATTATAAATAATTGCTTAATCTTTGAAAATAAATTTCTATTCTTTAAAAATATTTATTATATATATATAGATTTGGGAAGTGATTGGAA
This sequence comes from Allium cepa, assembly GCA_030765085.1. Classification (NCBI taxonomy): domain Eukaryota; kingdom Viridiplantae; phylum Streptophyta; class Magnoliopsida; order Asparagales; family Amaryllidaceae; genus Allium; species Allium cepa. The sequence goes on from CM060932.1 coordinate 932,810,554, forward strand.
TTGATTTTTAAATGCTCTCGAGATTTGTAACGAGGTCTTAGTTAATAGATACGCTTTTTAAAAGGGAAATCTTATAATGGAATTCTGGAAACTTAAGTAAATTTTCAAAGTGTTTTTAAATACAGAAACTTTGGAAATGAATTAGAATTCGTAAAAGAAGTTAGAAATGAGGAGTTGGGATTATAGACATGTGTAATTGATTATGGAAATTTTAAAGGAAATTAATTAATGGATTCCGAAACTTATAGAATTCGTTATAAGTGAGTTAAGGGATTTACAAATAAATTGTAAAAGATTTTGAGAAATATGAAATAAATGGAATCATTTCCTAAGTATTGGAAATAAAGTGATTTTAGGAAAATATACTTATTAGTATTTCTTAAGTATTGAATTGGGAGGATTTGAAATATTTTAACTATAAGATTATTATAGAAATATTTTTCAAAGTATTGAATTATAAATGAAAATTGAAATATTTCAAAATATTGGTTTGATTCGGGAATATCTTGCTATGGATATAAGTATTTGGATTTGTTTTCGAATATTGAAAATTGGAAGAGATTTGGATATATATCCTTGTAAAGATATTTTGAAATGAATATTTCGAAAGATTTATAATGTGGGCCTAATGACTGCTTATGTGTGTTATTTGATAGCTAAATAACCAACTATCAAATCTAACCAAATTCGTTAATCGTTTTAAAGAGACCGAGATCATATTTAATTATCCAAAAACCACTTCGATTCGGTTTGTGCGTTACGAATGGTGATAATTGAGATGGTGGTCTTGAAGAAGATTCGGTTTGTTCAGATCCAGAACAATTTGTATGGATGAATGCTATCATTTACATCGTAATTGTTTGGAAGGCAATGTTAGCATTCCAAGTATGAATGCTATTCTTAAGATAAAACATAGTCTCAAGCTTCATCAATCGGGAATGACTAAAACAGGGGAACTGCAGCAGGGCTAAGTGGGTCGCACCTAAGTAAGGTATGTTATCACTTTTCTAGATACCTTCAGACGTATAAATTAAATTATGGATATGGTTGTGCATGGAAAAGAGAGCACTCGATTAGGGTGGGAACATTTGGGGTGATAACATATTCGGTACTATCCAGGTCTAGGGTAGGCCAGTCCTGTGTTCGAAGGGGGTTCGGGCGAGGTCCTCGGCATAATTTTCTAGAGGTGTACTATGGAGGGCGGTGCCGTAGTAGCCCAATCATCGTATGGAATCCAATATCCACTACGAGCCTGTATGTTTTTGATTGTGCCCAGCTATGCGGAAATGTGAGATGCAAGCATTTCATCTATTTTCTAATTTACTTTCTATAGACACCATTATAATATCACTGGATTTCTTATAAAAATGTTTTGGTTATTGTAAGGTAAAGACCCATCGTGTTTATATGTCGCGTGGTCTTACGAAATATCTTTGTTTTTCAAAAGATTTTGAAAATAGTAATAATTCAAATTGATTGTGTTTTCTCTCGTTGGTTTTCCAGACTGACTCGGGTGTTATTTTATTATAATGATTGGTTCAGACCGAATATTACAAATTCATGTTAGAATGCTATGGAGCTCAGGAGACGAGCTGAAGGAGACAGGCGCATTCCCCGTACTTGATTATATTTCACTGTGTGTGTTAAACTGAATGTTCAGTATTTGTAAGGACAAGTTATAATAACTGTCCAGATGGATTGTTGATTGTTGTACTCTGATGATTGTATATATTAACAGCTACAGATTCTTTTGCATAAAAATATGTTATTATATATTATATTTTGTTCCACTGCGATTGTGAGATTCTATGTTGTTGCTTATGTTTCTTTCTACCATTTTTCTTCTTTAGTCCTAATGATCTGGTATTTTTGGCACTCGATTGCTCAGCATGCTATACAGTAAATGTTCTGATGTCGATTTTTGAGGGTTGAAAATCTCGGTTCGTTACATCGAGGCTAACCACCTTGTATAATTTCAATTTATTTTAAATGTTACAAATTCTAATATAGATTTTAGAGCTAAGAATTGGAAAAGGGGATGGTTTAAATTTGGGCTAGAGTCGAGAAGATTTTACCAGAAGATTAGAGAGAAAGGAATGGGCTTTGAGCTCAAATTGCTTCGGGCCCAGTTTTAATTTAATTATATTTTATTATCTTCTAATAAATTCTAGATTGTTTAAAACTAATTTCAACCCCATATAAATTGCATACTTCATTCTACACTCAGTGACTGCATAATTTCGTCTAATTCAATGTCTTCTTATTTTAATCATTCATTTTTCTATTATAAAATTAATTTATTTTTCAATTATTCCAAAAATATCTAAAATTACTTACACTTCAGAAGATTTCATCTTGAGTAAACAACTTATTTAATTTTAAATAAATTTACGAAAAAAATTATTTGTTTAATTCAATTTATTACAACAAAATCTTTTATTAAATAGGATTTAATTAGCTAAAAGTTTACTTTAAAAATATTAATTATCACAAATCAAATTCAATTACTTTTATTTTAATAAAATTTATTTATCTTATAGCGTAGAAACCAGGGATGTTACAGACTTCCAAGAAAATTGTATCCTTGCAATTTATTATAAGGAAGTCAACATACATAATTCATACCCTTACTTTCTTAATATTCATTGCAATTGTATCAAACTTAATCCTCTATGTGGCACCTACACTCCAACTCATCTTATTATATGTTATTGTTTTAAATGAACTCAATAACGACTTTCTATTCTTCACATGTGATAAATTTCATAAAAAATTGTAGATGTCGGATTTCCTAAAAAAATCGGTCGAGTCTCCTTCATACAAACACAGAGAGCATTCTAGAAAATCAAAACATAATATAATCACAAAATCAATATACATCTCAACACAGGGCATCTTAAAACATAGGGGAATAATATAATATCATAATGTATATCAGTATACTGTAAAAACATACCTTTATTTGACATTTTAAAGAAATTTATCTTGTTATTGAGCATGCATAAGCAAGATATCACCGCTCATTAGTCCAAAAAAAATCATCTAGAACAACTATTCTTAACTCAATTATAAATGTTAATTTTATATAAAAAGATAATATAAGCACGTATACATCTAATATGAACGCAACATAATATTCTAGTAAAAGGTCACCATTCGATGCGGATTCCAAATGTCAAAACACAAAATTTAAAAATGGTTGCTAAGAAAGGCATGAAATATGAAATTGCAAAACAAATTTTAGGTCATCAAATTATAGACTATAACATGAGTTATAACATTTTCCATAAAGGCATGAAAATCTTAAATCGACAAATAAGCATAGGCCCAAATAAAACGGCATTTTTAGCCCAGAAAACTTCTAAATTTTGCAATACACCCAAAGCAAAAGTTGTTTCTCAATATCTAAGCTTTCTGGAATGGGAAAAATCATCCAAATTGGACAAATCATTCAAATTCTATGGTTGAATGAAGTCAATGCTGTTTTGTGTAGTTTGCATTTTTGGGACAACGAGTACTTCACATTTAAATTTGTATTTAACCTTACCTAAACTCAAAATTTTGCATTGCACTTCAAATAAAAACTATTCTCTAACAACACTCTTTCGAATAAAATTAAATTCATCAAAAACAGATCAATAGTTTAAGATTTAAGGTTCAACTAATCATAGTATTAGAAATCACTCAAAAATGATTTTTCTTCTAAAACATTTCCAAAACTATTTGTCAAACTATCGTTAAATTTTCAAATCCCTTTCAATAATAACTATATAACTTCTAATTACATATACATACATACATATATATATATATATATATATATATATATATCACCTTCATTTCAAAATAAGTAATTTAAAACCTTCAAAGCATCTTTTCAAATAGTATTTATTTTATTTCAACACGAAACAATTCAATATATTTTATTAGCGTCAAAATCCAAATAGTTTTTCCATAATGCATCACATCATAAATATCTTCACAACATGCATCCAAATCACAGACATCATATAATATAGCTGGCATACAATCACAAAACATTACAACCATACTAATATCGAATTCAAATATATCTACAAATTTCATGACGATGTCGTGCCATGAATTTTTAGTGGTTTACTTTGCCAATTGGCTGCAATGTTGACTGTGTGATCAATAATTCCTCGCCATCGACTTCAGTTGTGCACTTATACTCGATGGCTCCAATCATTACAATAAATATTTGAATATAGAAGATATCATTTTAATTTTTCAAAACAATTCATTACCAGATCATAAAAGTACTAACATGTATATACAGACATACATACACACACTCAAGTAAAAATAGTTTTTAGAACTTAAAAATATCATATATATATATATATATATAATTTTATATCCTATCTTTACCAAATCACCATCTCAAAAGAATATTTTCTCTTATCAAAATAACTATATCATTATTTAAATCTCCATCTATTTTTTTCAAACTTAGCTCATATGCTTCTTTATAATATTATTTTATTTCCAAAACATCTTCCTCAAAATATCACCTATACTTTTTCCTCAAATTATATACTTCTTTTAAAACAATAATTTTCATTCTCTAAAACATTTTACCCATTTTAAAATATTCTCCATTCAACTCTAATCTCTTCAAAAGAGTTAATATAACTTTCTTCGAAATATTATTTCAAAGAGATGATTCTACTATAACTCAAAATATATTACTTCTCTTCAAAATAATACATCGCTCTTCAAAACCTTGTGTCCATTTGTCTCATCCTAGTGTCTAGAAATCCATATCGATAACATTGACCAGGTGCATCGATCAAAATCCTTAAAGCACTTAACGGACGAACTAACACAAATCAACCTCAAAATTTTCTTTAAATATTTACTTGTAAATGTCCTTTGAACAATATAATTTTTTTATAAAAACTCCTTTCTAAACCATATATATTCACACTACAACCCAGGCGATTTTTTTTAAATACATATGGTTCCTGTATTAAAACATATATTAATAATCTATGGAAATATTCTCAAAATACTTTATGTGCAAAAGTCTAAACATCACTAATCATCTATCCATAAAATAAACAAGCAAGCATTCATCTTCATTTTATCCCCATTTTAGTTTTATATAAGAATATACTATTTAATTTTATGTGAAGATAATTTCCATTATTTCTTGTGGTAACTTTGCAACTGAAGACACCATTGGATTTAAATCATCTAAACTCATATGGGATATTAACTCGAGTGATAATTTTTTATGAATACCACACTCAAGATGAATACACAAACAAAGTATCAACAATTAGTGTAATCACACAAAGACATCCAAATATCAATCATCCAATCATAATGGCCAAAGAATCAAGATATTTAGCGGAAATAATCAATATACTTCGCTACGCCACTCTGATCAATACTGGATCTTCTTACTCAAGTCAACTCACTTCATCATAATTTGAAATTGTGAAGAATTCGATTCGAGATTCGAATTAGGTTTTTTTACAACTTTCCTAATCGAATAACTCAATACTCACTTTTGAGCCATACAGAGATCTAACATTTACCATCAATGTTGACACTACTGGTCGAACAATTTACTCCTACCACCTTAACTTTCGTCTATTCCTCTACATCTTTTATGAAAACACATACTCAAAAAAAAGGTATAATAATATATTTTATTATATAACATAAGAAAAATACAAATACATCCTTAGGGTTTCCCTCGATAATCAGTGTATGCTCCTACTATCACTTAAGTATAAACAATAATCTACCCAACACACACACGGGGATAGGGACTCTAATCTCATTTAAGGTCAAGACTTACGGTTTTTATACTCTATATTTTTTTAAAACTTACTACAATACCATAAATGTAATACCTCATCTCTACAACCATATTACCCAAGAATATTACTGAATAATACTATCAAGTAACATAGAGAATGAGGTGATGTGTGTAGGATCGTTTTCACCCTAGAGGGAAGGTGAATAGGGTGATACTAATAATAATAAAGGTTAATGAGGAAATAAAAGAAATCATGGATAATAGAACAGAAGGATAATGCAGAAGATATCACACACAAATTTATCCAGCTTCAGCAAAACCCTGCTACGTGCTGCCCCCATGGTTTCTACTAGAAATTAAGCAGTCAGACGCTTACACATGTAAACTTGCGACACCCACTAATGACTAACCTAACTCTACGCTCAAAACTCTACTACAAATCAACTACTGTGTTGTGAATTCTCGAACACCACTGTAGTTGGTAACCTAATCATACGACTAGAAAGTTACACGGTTTAAAAAGAAAAGAAAATTACAACTGAAAATAAATAAACAAAATCCTATATAAAAATTTAAGCCTAAAGTAAATATGACCGGCCCACTTAATTTTATAACCCAATTAAAAAACAAAGTTGTCTCCCTTTCTTTGTATATGCGGTCGTTCTGTTTCTTTTTGTTCCTCTTCAAAAAATTAGGGCTTTGTGAAAATTTGAAGTTGTCGGTTCCTATAAATCGGTTGAACTTTGTCTTTGCTTCATGTTGCTTTATCAATCGATTTGCTGGCTTTGATTGATTCACAGTAGCTCCAATTGTCGAGCTCGAATGGAATTAGATTGGTATGTGATTTTTGCCCCTTTCTTAATTTCTGATTGTGCTTGACTTCGATTGAAGTTCTGAATTGTTTTTTGTGATGCGTTCTAAGTATGCTCTCTGACTTTTTTAAACTCGAACGGTTCACTGTCGATGATGATGATTGGGATTTTATGGGGACCGAACACCTTATGTTTTCTTTCGTATAAATATATTTGATTCTTCATGATTCTTGCTCCGTTAATCGATTTTGCTTAAATGATGGTAATTGCACTGACTTGTTTAATAGTTGAATATTTTTCTTATTTCATGATAATTGACTGGTTCCAACTTGTATGTGTACTCCTTTGACTTTGGCATTTGAATATTTGAGACAATATATTGAGTTGATGTGATTTTTGACTTTGACTCGTTTATTTTGAAATCCTATTCATATAGCTTCTTTTTCAACTCCTCGACTTTGTTACTCGAACTGCTACTGTGTATATTTGAACTGGATGGAGTTTGACTTATTACCCTCTGTTCCATTTTCTGAATGCATGTGTATCATGCTCTGTCCATCCATGCCAGTCCTCGTTTGTATGTCACCATGAATATGTGTTGTGATGTCTCAGCTGTGTTTTGTGCCTTTGTGCCATGCCACTGAACTTTGTACTGTTGCATGTTGACTCTAAAGTAGTTCTCGTAATCTGGATTCTTTATCTGATTCCATTGTATGGTGGCAGATTTGAGTCTTGTTCGAGTTCAATGCTGGTCTCCATGCATTTGCTCTATCCTTGTAGTCTGGTTCCACATGTTGGTCGAGTCTGCACTTTCTTTTGGTTGTATAGACTTGTATGTGTTCACACCTATATAGCGTCGCCATCTGATGTAGTTGCATTCAGGTATATGTATAATTGTGTATATATGATTGTTGCATCCCTTTTGCATTATGGAGTCTGGTCACTTCAGTTTTCCATGGCATTCATTTTGGTCTCTCCACGTATATACATATATACATGCTTGTATGTATATATACATATATACATGCTTGTATGTATATATGCGTGTGATGGCTATGCTTTCTTGTGTGTTGCTCAAGACCATTTCATTGAACATGTTTTATTTGTATTGTTTGTTGTGCTGCACTGGGTGATTTGTTGACCTGGTTGTATTGCAATTTGGTATGGACTTCATATTAATCTATATCTCTAGTTTGGTTGGTTCCAATCCTTGTTAGCCTGGCATTGTATTCTCTGTTGACGTGCTTGAACATTTTGTTTTGAGTTATGGTTCAATTTGGACTAATTATGTACTTTGAGTTCGGCCATTGTATTGGCCTTTATTCATATTGGCTGACCGTTAACTCTTGCACTTGACCATTCTATTTTTATTTTTGTATTGCACCTGAGTTGAATCCGGGCTTGGCTATGGTTTGACCTCGTGCTCACTTGTCCCTGTAGTTTTAACAAGAAAGTGTATATCGGCGTGCATGACCTTGTGGCATGTACGGTGATACACTGTGCATGTCACAAATTGTTCGTGTATGATGAATTAAAAGAAAAATGATGACGAACAACCCAAATAACTGAGGCAAAAATATTTCTTTTTCAATTTTACTACGTCAATGTTTATTTTGCAAATAATTCAGATGCAAGATACAAGCTAGAATAAAGTTGAAGATCAAATATGAGTCAGAGTGAGTTATGTAGTAAGGTGTAAAATATATGCAAAAATTATATAGTGAAAATTGTGTTGTAGTTTGAAATTGTATATCGTAATTGAAAAATGTATAAATGTAGCGAGAGCTCAAATTTTACTATTTGAATTTGTAATAAAATATTTGTTTGAATAAAATATTTGTTTGAATTTGAATTCTCTGTTATTTATTTTATCCAACAAATATTTATTTAATAATGTGAAAAATTAATTAGCACAATAACAAATACATTTAAATGAATATATATGTTTATTATTATCAAAAAAATCATATACTAGTATATTCTACAATGTGGGTGATACACATATGTATCTTCCGTTGGACCAACACTGAACATGTCACATAACATAAAAAACAACTCACCTCGATGTAAATAGTCTCGGTACAAAGCAATAAACTTGTGTGGTACCCGAGGACAGAACAATAAACAATATAATGAAATAGAGAACACAAATTAATCAATGCAATGATAAAAATATAATACATCACATAAGTCCGAGTGAGATACAAAAAGTCAAATGTCCATTGTCATAAAATATACATAATATATTGCATATATACCCCTCTACAACACATAAACACATGTAGATACGCATATACAATCTATATACAAGTACTCTATTCTCCATCTATGCCCATCATCCACAAACTAATCAACTCGTCCCTGAACTTGAAATGTATCGGACTAACCCAAGTATTATATAAATAACAAGCTGGTCAAACTATATCTAGATCCAACGGTGAGAATATAAACCATACCATAAGAAATATACATTGAATAATAAAGAAATCCAATCAAATAATAATAAAACATCCACAACACATCGAACAACATTCATAACACATCAAACGTCAAAACATCTATAAGACAACAAACACGATCACACACAACACACATCAAGCATCCATCTATACATCACACCACACAAATCAAGCATTGATCGCACACATCACACTCAACACACAGCTTACATATCACACATCATATATATCGCACAAATTGCACACATCCACACATCACACACACCGCACACAACATACATCGCCCACATCGTACACATCACATATAACACATCACATAAATCGCATACATCGTACCAATCACACATCAGTTCGTTCATTTTTGTTTAGCGGTATTAGTTTTATTCTTCATTTGTATTTTCATTACTGCTAGTCCAACTACTTCTACTATTAATGCTAATGCCAGTAGCAGAGTCTACACTAGAGCCTTGCCACATCTTAATTGCAAAGGGAGACCCTTGTAACAACCCCAGCTCTATACCCATATTATTAAAAAACATTACAAGTAATGTCGGCTAATAACACAGAGAATACAACTGGTTTAGCGCAACCTAATGTGACATATCTTTGGATTAACATGACATGTCTTTATTACCTTTTTGAAGACCTGAACTAAAAAATTAGACGTGTACAATATCAATACAAAGTAATAGACACATGGGTTATAATATTTAGAATAGTATATAATGTAAATAAGTTCGAAATCAAAGCCAAAAATCACAACGAAATAATATACAACATATACATAATAAAATGCGAGTCTACAAACAGTACTAGACGGACATATATATCCACATCGCATCCAAGATATTATATCAGGTATAGAATAATTACTAAATAATATACATAATAGGTCATTTCAAAATCTATATAGACACAACCATGAAGTAAACTCCAAATGTTAAATAGTCTACTCTAGCGCTAGCACAAAATCCAAAAGTCAACGAGTTCCTGTACCTGCCCTGATCCGAGTATTTTAAAAATAAACGGATCATACTTTATTTAATAAAAAGATGAAATACTAGTATCTTAAATATACGAATTAACAATAAAATAAGCCATAATAAGGATATGTCCGAGACAAAATCATAATAGAATATCAGTCAAAATCACCATTTCATAAATTCATATTAAGTCTCAAATGGACTATCATCAAAAATATGGTGATAACAATTCAAAATCCTTTGAAGCCAAAAGATACTAAATGTTTGTCCCAAAATCTGTGAAGAACAATCATCACTAATGAAATAATAATGTTAGTCAACTATTAAAAAACAAAACATGGTCTAATAAACCAAATAGACTGGTATTTGTCAAATAAAACCAAATAGACCTTGCCACATAGTATAGTAGTCTAACGAATCAAAATAGACTAACCACGTGAATTTACTTAAGAGAAACAAAATAAGCAAACATTATCTAATTGTATACCAAATAAACTAATAGGTATTAGTCATTTGGTCTGTAGACTAATCATGCATGCAACACCTGTCCAAGAAGTGAATGGGCATTCGTATTACATATGACAAACCTAACCACACCAAATAGGTTTGCCTACACAAATCTAAGAATCTATTGACTCTTAGATCAATGAAAACTAAGCCATCTTCTCTCAGGGATCCATCCGCCTAAAATCCGAACACCCTAAGATAATACTACCCAGTGTAAATCACTTTCGCTTCAGTAATTACTGAAACTTTACTAATTGTCTCACATCAGAAAGTGAAATTCCAGTATTTACTAAAAGCTAGTAAATTGCACTCAAACTCTATTTAACAAATTATAATAATAAATGAAATAATTGTACGAAATGTCCCATGCCAATTCGGCAAATCATTCGTTTATTAAAATTCTTCGTTTCATAGAAAAGCACAAAATTAAATAGAAATAAAACCAAGCTTAGTCACTTGTGATTTAAAAGAAAAGAGTTAAAAGATTTTTATTTTAAAATAGAATTTCTACTAAAATGAAGAACTAAATCAAAGTTTTTCATAAATAATAACTTACATTATTTTAAATCCATATAGGTATAGATATAATTTTAATAAATATTATCAACCTTAAAACCTTATTTGTCAATTCTTTTAAAATAAAACTATTTATGCACAAATTAGATATCTTTTCTTCAAAATATATATCAAAAGAAATTGCAGATTTAAAAAACCATTTATCGTTCAAAATAAGAAGATAACATAATAAATAACAAGCTCAAAAATTCACAAAGCAAAGAAATGAACAAAACAACAAGTATTAATAGAAACTGGGCTTACAGCCTAGTTTTCAATTTCACAGGTCGACCGATGATTATTGACTGGTCGACCAGTCGTCGCGATTTTAGGGCAATTATTTGCCCGGGTAATCATCGACTCTAGGCAGATAGTCAACATTTGTAGGTTTTGGCGAGTTGCAGAATGAAATAAAGACAATATCAGGTCTTGCTAACCATTTGAATACAACTAATATCCATTTATGTGCACATGGTGTGTGTTTCTGCTCCAAGAGGAATCAACAATATCCATTTTTCGAAACTAAGTTTATACTAATTTATTTTAACTAATCAATTCATATATTCGGCAGTTCATTCGAAACAATGAACATTTCAAAGATATCATACTATACAGACATAGATGAGCGAGTGTTATAACTCGTTTGTAATCAAAATAAAGAATTGAGCTGAAATTGATTGAGCTGAAACAATTGCTACTCTTCCTCTCCCACACCTACTTCAATTCTTTTTCTTTAGTTATCCAAAACCTCGAATAGCCCTTATCTTCTATTCCTTAACTAGACACTCAAAATACTTTAGCTTCTTTCTTAACTCAACAAAATCCTAAAAGAAGAAATTAACAATTCATACAGCAGGTCACAAACATGACAAAAATCAGAATTTGGTGGTTCAATAAGCTGAATAAGAGTAAGTAGAAGATACATGTTTTTCTCTAATTTTCTAATAATTATTATGATTTGTTTTTCGATGAATATTGCTTAGGTTTTCGTGACTTGAGAAGTTCTCTTTCTAATTTTTATTTTCAGCTAAATGAAATGAACGTATAGGAGAAGTTTGAGAAGGAGATTTAGGTTTGTCTTCTTTATTTGGTTTGGGCTTCAAATTACTAACCCACCCAAAAAGAAATAAAATTAACTCTTTTATTTTATAAAGGCTTTCACTATTTATTTCTTAAGTTTTTTAAAACCTAATATTCTTTTTAATTTAAATTCATACAATGTAAAATAAGGAATTTGAGCATAAAAGCTTACATAATAAATTTCCAAAATGCTTAATTTCCATTGAAATTTAATTCACATTCTAATTATCCTTTTATTTTCCGTTATTAGACTAAAATCCACACGATGATTTTAAAGAGATTTCATCACTTTAAGTTTCCTATTATATTTTATAATTGTTTTTATCATCGGGATATGCATTCCTATATCGAAATGATTTAATTTAAGAAGATAAAGCTAATGTTCTTCCCATTTCCTCATAAATTTTCTTATACAAATTATTTTAATAATTTATCTTCTTTTTAATAACGAAAAATTCTTCAATCTACCAATTTTAATGAATCAAATTCTTAAATTACCATAATTATTCCCAAGATAATTATTACGATATTCTAATCAAGGTATTTAGTAATCGAGTTGTTACTAAACTCTCTTTCTTAAGAAATTGTGTCCTCGCATTTCTATATCGAAGAAAAATTCCATAATAGACGTACATTATGAGTAATAATGCTTTTGTTCTTTAAAATGTACTTCATATTCACAACAACTGATCGTTTGAAAAATCAAATTCTAAAATTATTCTCATGGTATACTTATCATAACCTTTACCTTTATATAAAATTTCAAAAATACCTTTTAAGGTTTTAAATTTTTATTCTCTAAATAAATTTCTTTTTCAACCATGAGTTTCTAATCTTACACTATCGTTAATGTAAAAAAAATTCTTAAGGTATTTAATTATGTCCAATCTTGTTTATTCATTATTTAAAACTAACCTCATTATCTAAATCATTAAAACACAAAATAGCTTCTACTTTAATTTTCTTCTTACTTTTAAATTTCCAATATCTGCTTCCACAATCACTTTAGATTTTTTCAACACAAATTTCTTTTACCCCTTAAAATACTAAATCCTAAGGTATTCAAGATATTTAATTTCTTCGATATCTTGATTTAGGAACAAGAATGTGAAATAATTAAAAGATTTTTCAATAATAACATAACCTTTACTATTTTATAATTAAATATCCACTTTTAAATTCAAAAATTGTAAAATGCCAAACTTTTTGAATTAAAGATATAAAACCACACTTACAAAAAGCATTTCTTAATCACAAAACAACTTATCCTAATTTCAAAATTTTATCTAATAAATAAATAACTTATGCTTTTATTTGGACTTTTATCAAATTATAAGTTCAAAGTCTCACTTTTAACTTTTACATAAATCACCATATGCTATATATAATCAATCAAAGTTACACACACAATTCTCTTAAGCATATATTTTATAAATGAATATAAACAAATTTCACAATTACCAATTAATATAATGACATTTCCTTGCCATCTATTTATAGCAAATTGCTTTGTCAATGGACTACACTGATGACCAAAGAGTCAACACTGCCTCGCCACTAATCTCTATTATTGCTAATATTTGATAGCTGCATTTTCCATTTAAATAAAATTAATACTTATAGGTACCTTATTGTTCTTATTAAGATTATTTTAACCAACAAAATTTTTTAGTACGTAAAGACTATTTTCATACTAGATATAATTTTTATTTTTCTTAAAATTTCAATTTAATAACCTTATAAGTATTTTCCATCTCTAGAAACTCTTTCAATAAAATTTTCCATATTTTCCAAAATACACATTTTCAAAATAAATAAATAAATTAATATAAAAGACGCTTTTAAACTTTGTAAACTTTTGTAAACCTGTTTACAAAATTACTTTCCCTTTAAATATTATCTTATTTTCAAATTTTGAAACTAGGTTTATAAAAATATTATTATTTTTTCATTAAAACATAATAACACCTTTTCCAAATTTTAAAATAACAATAATTTAAGGTGTAAGATATTCAACTCCTTAATATTTTCTAAATAAGGATGTAAAATAATTTTTCCTCAACAATCATTTATTATAAAACGAAAAGTCAAGAAAACTCAATACTTACTTTCTTTCAAGTTAAATTTCTATATTTGAAATTTAATAATTGGAAAAGCTAACTTCTAATAAGAAGTTGCATATGAATATATGAAATAGAAAAATGCTTTTCCTTTCTTTTATTTAGATATTTTCTCTTAACAAATTTCAACTCAAATAATTTTTCAAGACTTTCTTTTCACATTTAATAATTTAAATTTTATTTTGTACAAAGTATATGTTTATACAAAAAATAATAATTTTCTTTACAAAAAATTTCTCTCTCTTATCTTTGCGTTATTAAAGCACTTATTCAACTTTAAACAATTTGAAAGAAATTACTTTTTATTCACAAATCAAAATATTCAACTTTCCACAACCTATTATACTCATAAATGATTTAGAATTTTTTTTGACTTCACTTAAATTAGAAATTCATATAAATAAGTTATATTTCACCCTATGCTTTATAAAACTATAAATTCTAGACAAGCACCATCATCTTAGTGGTTAAGTGATTTGGCTTTGGTGCGAGAGGTCACCAGTTCGAAACTTGCTTATCGTGATTTGAACGTTTATTGACATATGATATGTTGTCATAGTGATTTGTTGTATATAAAATACCATTTCAAAAGAAACTATAAATTCTAACATTCATTCTAACCATAATATAATATACACTATCATCCAAAATATGATACAAAATATATTTAACATGCATCAATGCAAATAAATCTATATATTTCACAATTATTCACAAATTACTAAAACACCTTTTAAGCGATGCTTTAGTTTTCTAAATATTGCATTTGCTTATTTTAATTACTTTGTTTATTTATCAAAGTGTCTTAGGATACCTCTTTCCATAAATATAACTTATTTACTTCTATAAAATATTATTTTATTTTCAGAATACTTTCCCAAACTATGTTCTATGTTTTCATGTGATACAAACTTCATATCATATTACTTTCATTTTATTTTTCAAAACTCATATAATGCTTTCTTATAAATAAAGAGTATATATTTTATAATATTTCTTAAAATATTATCTATCTTTAAGACATTTCTTTCAAACTTATCACACATATGTGTGTGTGTGTGTGTGTCTATATATACATTTTTTCCAAAACATTCCTCCTAAAATTTATAACTCTTTCATAATTATTTATATTATTTTAAATATTATAATTCACGGTACTGTGTCCGACCGTCTCGTCCCAGAGTTTGGAAATCTGTACTGATAGATCAGGCATGTTGACCAGAATCCTTAAAGCACTTAACGAACAATTTAACCCAATTTTCTATAAGATATACATATATCCATTACTACCTTATGCCTATTCAAAATATTTGTTGGCCTATAATAGGCATAATCAAAATTTAACCCATATGTATATCTATAATCAAAAAGATTTTAATTCGAATAGATGCTTGCTTTTATTAAAAAATCTTTCAGTCAATCCCAATATTTACATATAAGATTAATTCAAAGATAACATTTTCATAACACACTTATGTATCTATTAAATACTTCAAGTAAACATCAAATTAAAATTTACCTTAATACTCAATTAATTATACACACACACGTATATATACACATATATGATTAAAACTTCATTTTACACTAATTTAGATTTTCAATGTTTCATGTGGTAACTACATCATTGCAAACACCATGAGTCCTTATTATTACTATTGAGTAGATTTCAGCTCTCAATGATGATTACTACTGAATACTAATTTTAAACAATTATTTCTAGTTCCCAAACATCCAAGCATCAATCAATCAAACAAACATACATAAAACAATTGCGAAAAGCAACTTATCTGTTCCGCTGCGCAACTTTGGTCACTAGCAGATTAGGACACTACATACTATCCTAAATCATCTAAGGTCTAATCCTTTCAGGTAATTAGGCATAAGGAAGAAGTGGCAAAAAAATTTACTCTCAAGGACAACAAGTTTGCTTTTTAGTCTGAAGGACACTTTTTATTATAAACTGAAAATGATAGTTACAACTATCATTCTTTGATTTACACTAAACAGTCTCCTTCGGCCTAAAAAACAAACTTCTTGTCCGTGAAACTAAGTTTTTCTCTAACTTTTTCCTTAAGCCTAAAAATCCCTAATCCTTTCTATCCACTAAATCTCACTTTTGACAAAAGCGATTTTCGATATTTAGTAAATTGTCTAGTACTAATTTATATAATATTGTCAATAGCTTTTCAAATACATTCCAATGATTTTTCCAAATAATCATTTAAAATCCTAACTGAAATAGGAAATAACTTTTATACTCTACCCTTACACCCCATGGGACAGGAATCTGTCATCTAGATTCAGATTTCGACTCTGTAACGACCCGTTGAATTTGATAATGTTAAATGAATTAAATTAATATGTTTCTAATCTAATTTAGAATAAAATAAAGGTCTTAAGATTTTATTTGAGAAAATGTAGTAATTTGTTATAGTAATTGGAATTTAATGTAACAATTTAATAGTTACATGGAAATAGATTTGAACTATGTAAATTTGCACACCTTGTTATAAGTTAGATATAAGAAACCAATATAAATGTGAATCAGTGAATATTAATAAAAATATTTACTAGAATGGAATTCATTTAATATAAAATAAATAGTGGAGATTGTACATTTGGTTGTAATAATAAATAGTGACTAAATAAAAGTGTCCGTTGGAATAAATCAATGCAATAAGTGTGATAAGTAATTTTATTAAATGTTGTCTCTAATAAATGTACTTGATTTGGTAATTTAGATATTTATACGTAAAGTGTATATATATATAAAGATATATTGATTCCAATAGAATTAATTGGAAATCTAATATTAAATATAATGTTGGTAGCAATTGAAATTTACTGTTTTGCAAAATAAATGAGAAATCAAGTCAAATGTGAATTATACCGTAAAGGATCAATTCATTTAAACAGTAGGATTGTAAATAAATAAACATTCTACGTAGGTTGCAATTGGACAATTTATGTAGTTTAATGGAAAAGCAATTGGAATTAATTACCATAAATTGTGTAGTTAGGGTAGTTTTGATTTGTCACTTAAGATGGAGGATTTTTATAAAATGTAATAAATGCAGTTTAAATTAAGGCATTGACGTTTGGGTATTTAAGAAGTGATAAACTAAAATTTATTTATTTATTTGAAAATTTGAAATCCAATTTGTGGATTTATTGCAAATAAGTGAAATTTGTGTTTGTGGTTATAAGTCATAATTAGTTGATTAAAATGGTATTAATGAAATAATAACTGAATTGAATTGCAAATATATAAACATTAGAAAAATTTATTTGGTGGATTAAATTTGTTAAAGTTCATAAGTTTTGTAATTTAATTTAGTAGAAACTTTAAATTATAAACGAAGATTGAAATAAACACTAAATTTAATTATGTAAATGGTGACTTAAGACCTAGTTATAGGAATTGGAATATAATCCAATTTGAATTAAGTAGAAGAAGGATTTGATTATATGTAAGTTATTGTTCAAGGTATTGAATAAAAATTGGAAATCCAATTATAATTAATGATAATAACGTTAGTATTAGTTAATAAATATATTTCAATGCAGTACCCAAATGAATGGAATAAAATGAATATATATTGAATAGAAATGAAATGTAAGGTAAATGACGATTGTGTAAAATCAGTACAAGTTGGAAATGCATAAACCTTAATAAACATTCCAATTTAATAAATTTATGCAAATGTGGGACTTAGTGATAAGCGTGTAATTATGGGTATGATAACAATTAGTATAAAATTCCTATTTCAGTGGCATGTTGCAATGGGTGATTTAGTTTGGGATTTTTATTAAATTTTGATGAAATTATTTAAGGTTTACAATAACAGAAGTTTAGGAGTAAAGTGAGATAATTGAAAATTTTAATCACTTATATAAGTCATTTGTTTATTAATATGAGTAGCTAATAAATTTAATTTGGGCAATACATATATATTGGAAACACATTTGTAAAGTGTAATTAATTGAATTTGGCGAATTGGGAATGAATCCAAGGTTATAGGAATTGATGTAATACTATGCAAATAAAAGGTAACTGCATAAAATCAATGTTTCGTAATAAATTGTAATTGATAATTAAGTAGGAATGAGTTTGAATTTGACAAAAAGGAAAATTTATTATTTGCTTACCCATCTATTCAATCTATTAAATTTGATCAGATCCATTTGCAATTAAACGAATTTATTTACAAGTTAGTATGTATTTAGCTGATAACTATAAACCAATTAGGGCAATCGGATGTATATAAGAAACGGTAACTTTGTAGTTGGGGAATAATTGATTTATTTGTGAGTTGTAATCAAATAGAGTCAAATTTATTAGAATTTATTGCAATTTATGGGATTAATTGCAGTAACCTTTGAAGATTTATTCACTAAAATAATTGACGATGGAAATTATATGTAAATTTGCTTTTAGTTAATTTAAAATATCCAGAGGGCTAGAAATGACACAAATCTACTAGTTTAGAAATTTACAATAAAAAGTGGTAAGTAATTTTTCTAAATATTTAGATAGTAGGAAGATGTAGATTTAGATGGAATTTATTTTTTTAACTATTTCATAAGTTGAGATCTAAGTTTAGAATTGAGATTTTTAATGTATAGATATTGAGCCAATGTTAGTTTCATTAAATTGACATCAATAACTTTGAATAATAGAAAGAAAGTGAATTTAATAAATTTAATCAAACGTATAATGTTGAATTTATTAAAAGTTGGAATTTAACCTTTAAGTAAGGATTAACATCTAAATTGATGAATAGAACAACTATGTATTGACACTTGAATTGTTTAGAATTGGAGTAAATAATTAAGAAAATTTAAAGGGAGAAATTTGGTCAATTTTTGAATTTAGATGTAAAAATTGGATTTTTATAATTTATTTAATTTATTTAATGAATATTGAAAATAGCCATTTTGGTCACGGACTCGGATTTCGATGAAACCAGTTTCATCGGATCCGTATCGATGAATTATTATAGGGTTTCAAGTTTCGTATCGATCGGACCTGTCGTTTGATCGTACGGACGCGAAATGCCTTGAAAATCAATTTTATTAAAATCAATTTGAAATCAATTTGGAAATCTTGTTTTCATCATAACTTCTTCATATGATCAAATTTGGACGTGAAACTTTTTCCATCGCGTTCAGGATATTTTAAATTACCTATCTGGATATATGGGTTTGATAAATTTCGTTCCGGGGTCAGAACGAGCTTTTTGGGCCAACTACCGTTTAGCGCGTTCGTTATCCGTACCCACCTAGCCTTCTTCTATTTGTCTATATATATGCGATCATAAACCCTAGCCTCCTTTCTATTGTCATTTGGCTGTACGTACAATTTTCTTATTCTCCTTCTCAACTCCTCATTCTAATGGCAGAAAAAAAACCTAAATCTCAAATTCCAAAAAAATAATTTCAATTTAAAAAAAAAAAAAAAAAAAAATTGCGGATCTGCAGCAGCTTCTGGTCGCGCTTCGGGTTTCAGGGGAGAAAACCCTAGAGCAACTTCGGGTCAGGAAGAAAATGACTCGGGTCGCTCCGGGTCGTTTTGGCGAAAACTCCAAGCAGGCACCGGGGAATTTAGGCGGCGCACCGAAGTCGAAGCCGAAGTCGACCCAGGACCAGAATTTTCCATTTTTCAAATTTTCATAACTTTTGCATACGAACTCGGATTCATGCGCGGTTTGTTTTGCTGGGATCGTATCGGAATTTCTGACGTTTTGACGCTGGTTTGGACGAATTCCGAAAAGGGCGAATTTTTGGGTTTAAATCGAATTTAAATTCGATTTAAATTCAAAAGGTGAGTGTTTTAACCCACTCACAACTACTAGAAGCTTTTATGTTTGTTAAATTAATTTTAGAAATGAATAGAAATTTATTTATGAGTATTTGGCATGTTTATTTCACTCATATTTGTTGAAATGCATTTATTAAATTTAACTGTTAATTTAATTCATTTATTGCGTATAAATTTACAGTTAAAATTTATTTGTTTGTATATGAACTGCTAGTTAACAGTTATATAATTTATTTCTGAATATAGACTGTAGATTAATAGCTGTTAAATTTAATTTGAATAAAATTGCCAGTATTATCTGTTATGTAGTACCAAAAATAATATTGTTATTGATTGATATTGATTGATGATTGCGATTTGGATGATGGATGATGTTGATGAATGGATGTTTATTGTATATCATTAAATTGCAAATTATCATGCATATTTCATTTCATTCGGGATTGTGGTTTGAAATGATATATAACCGCAAAATTTTATATCTTTTAAATTGCGGATTGAAATGATAAATATCCGTATCACTTGACCATAGGATAGAAAATTATACAGGCACCGCGGTATATATATAACTATTTAAATGTGATTTCTATGGTTTGGATGGAATACGGTTTATAGTAATCTTAAATTTTATATTATATAAATATTTTTCTTCCATATATATATATATACATATGAAGTTTAAAATTTTGAAATTAAAAGGTGTATAAAAATCTTTATTAAAAATGGAAGAAAATTAAGAAAATGGAGTTTAATAATTTATATCATATGTTTAAATATTAAGTTTGGAAATTTTAAGATATGATATTTATAATTTGATTTTTCCCAAAATAAATTGAAATGAATATTCTAGTACAATTTGAATTGGGAAAAATATATATATTTTATTACTAGAAATTGAAGTCTTATTATTTATGGATTTTATATGAATATTCAAAACTAATTAATAGAGTAATTGATTTGTTGAAAGCATAAAATCCAACTTTAGTTTGAAATATTGATACTCAAAATGGATATACGTATATATAAATAAATTGAAGTGGTTTTGGAACTTGAGAGAGATAATATAAATTTTGGTTTAGACTTTAATAAAGAAATGTATTTGTAAAGCCATGAGAACTATTTTCTTTACAAAGTAACATTTAAGTTAAACCATTTAATTCATATACCGTTGAATGTCCAAACCATTCAAGTTTTTAGAAGTTATGGTTTTAAATTATGATTTTCAAAATATTATGCTTTGAAAATATTTGATTTTCAGACGTTATGAAGTTAAAGCATTATGATTTTGGAAAAGAATTATATTTGGGATAAGTGATAAAATATGGTTTTGGGTTTTGAAATGATATCGTATTCATGGTTATGAAATGGAATGTTTATTCTGATTTTTAAAGTATAACCTATTTTTAAATGACCGCGGTGTTATAATAACGATGGGTTGGCAAAGAGACCGGGATCGGATATGGACATACTCTCTGTCGATACTGAAAACCACTTTGACTAACCGTGTACGCGGTGGAGATTCCAAAATGAAGTAGGTGGTGGCAACGTTTCCTGTAAGGTAAATACGTAGACCCGACTCCCGTGAGTTGGCATAAGGTGGCTAAAACAGGAGCGATTCTCAGGCCAATGAGGTCATTCCTCTGATCGGACCCTCCTCTTCGATATTATACTTTGATTTTGGATTGATTCAGTGGCCACTTCTATATTTTGATTTTGGGGAGTTAGTCCGAGGTGGGCGGTAACTGCGGCTACGCGTTTCCACCAGCCTGGATAGCAATTGGTATATCTACCCTGGCATTGCCTAGTTGTGCCGTGTCACCTACCATACCGAGCCTTTACTACGAGTTTCAATTTGTGTCGTACCTATGGAGTATCCTCTGGTAGCTTCCCGATCAGGAGGTATTACGGTACTGTATAGACTATTGGCATTATTTGTGTTAAGGGCTATATGGGTAACCCCTTAACGCTATTAAAAAGTAAGTTTATTTTATAAATAGAGACTATTATAATAGCGCAATATACTACATAGTAAATAGTTTAACGGATCCTTAGGAGATGTAAATCCCGAACATCTCTTGAGTTACTATACTAATATTTATTTCTGTTAATTTAACTCACATAAGATCTTTTAGTCTGACTCGAGTGTTTTTGTCTTTTCAAATTCGCTCGGGTCAGTCCGAGCGTTTCAGGATCGAAGATTTTAGCTTTGGAGGACGAAGACGAAGAATCCGTATTATATTATTTATAGTATTGCACCACACTCTAAAATTTCCGCTGCATTGATTGTATTGGTATGTGTAACTCTGATATTCATTGTATAAGTAAAATAAATATTTTGTAAACAGTTATCATGAACTGTATATTGATTATTATATTTTATCCTTCCGCTGTGAGATTCTATTTTGTTTTATTTCTTCTCTGTTTTTCTTATTTACCCCATAACAATCCGCTCTTGCGTATGCTTTGAATTGGCACGTGTGTCGGTTTAAAGTGTGTGAAAAGGCGGGATGTTACAGTTGGTATCAAAGCTTTGGTTTAGCGATAAACCTTGGTTTTGTGGGGTTTGACTCTTTGTTAATAGGGTAGTAATACCCTATGGGAGTCGCTGAGTGTATATATATGAGAGAGCGTATTTGTTAGTGTTATAAAAAGATTTTGATATTGTGTTAATCTGTTCCGTTTTGTATTTATAAATTCTGATTGGTGCATGGGACGCTGTGACATCAATAGGGGTTTCTAAACACTTAATAGGACAGACCGACATAATATTTGTTTTTAACATGGGTGAATGAAATAATTTTGCCTATTATATTTTCTATATATAAAAATATTTTTATAAAGATATATATATATATATATATATCTGGTTGCTATAGATTGGGTGTTAAGTAATATAAAATATTTGTAATAAATTGAAGCTAAGTTGAAATTATAATAAATCAAATTGGAGATTTTAGAACTTAAGTCCGGGATTTTTGAAAATCTTCTTTCAAAGGATTTGTGAAATATAATGATTTGGTTTATAGGTAATTTCTTATATAAATATTTAGTATAATTCGGAAGAATTGTTTTAAAAGAGGATTTTGGAGAAAATAAATTTTGTACTTTCCCCTCTGTCGCTGGAAAATAATTTCGGTGATGACGGCCGCATCATCGACTTTCATTTTCGAGTTTCGAAGGGAAAGGCCACTATAGTAAATTCTACTGCAGATTTGTTTTGAAATTATTTAAAAAATTTAATTGTTTAAAGGTAAGTAGAGATATAAAAGTTGTAAGAAATTAATTATCTATTATTTTAAAGAAATTTTGGAATTTGACCCGGTATTAATTCTTGAATTTCCATTAATTAGTTGTAAAAATTTAGGTTAGTGAAATAAAAGAAGTAATCAATGAATTAAAAGAGTTGAGATTAAACTTGCATAAGTTCTTTTGCTTTTTCTTTAACATAAATAACTTACCAAGTATAAAAAGTTGAAATGTAAATTAAGAGTGGAATAGAATATTATACAAGTAGAATTTTGGAAAAAAATGAAGTATTCAATAAATTACTGTTATAAATAAGAATTTAATGGTATTAACTTAAGTGATGATTGGAATTTTACTAAAATTAAAGGTTGTATTATTAATAGGTGATTTTAACCTTAAGAAAGTAAAAATGAAATTCCTTAATTTATAAAGTTTGATTGTAGGGTTATTAACTTAAGTATGCTTTAATTCCCCTTATTCTAATATAATAGAAAGTAAGTAATATATAAATGACTGTAAACCCTAAGTAATTAATTAATAAAATTCCTTATTTTTAAGAATGAAGGTTAAAGGGTTAATAATTTAAGGGTAATTAAAAAGGGTTACTGTAATTAAATATTATAGAAAGTGGGTAATTAAACTGTTACTACTATTAAATATAATGGAAACTTCCACATTAAATAAATAAATGAGATTAAAGGTAAGTTGAAATTGTAGGTTATAAAACAATTATATATTAATTAAAGGAATGAAAAGAAACTTGTAAATTTTCACTTACATTCTTAAAACATACATAACTTACCATATAATAAAAAGTTGCAATGTTAGTAGGAAAATGTAAGGGGAAATCTTACAAGTGAAGAGTAAGGTAATAAAGGTATTCTATTAATTTGCTATTATTAATGAGAATTAATTGTATAGACTTAAGTTAAATTGGAAATTTTACTATAAGTAAAGGTAAGTAGTATAAACAGATGACAGAAACTTTAGTAAATAAATTGGAATACAAATATAACGAATTTTGTGATAAATGGAAAATGAAAATTTGTAAGAAATAAAGAAATCACTCCATAAATGAAAGAAAGAAAATCAAACCATTGAAGCATGAGATAAATGTATAATAAATAAATTTGAGTGTTGGTTTGAATTGTGTTGTTTGATTTATGTTGTTGGGTAAGAAATTTGAAGTGGTTAAATGAATAAGTATCTATCTTTGTTCCATCTAAGACTGTTGAGTAAAGGATGCACTTGATAGTTAATTTCATTTCATACAAATTTCAAGTTTGAACCCAAACAACTATTTGTTTGATGGATTAAATGGTTGCTTTGTTTGTGTATGTATGTTGTTTGTAAGATTGATGGTTGTTGAATTGTTTGGTTGATTAATGATTGAATCCACTTGAATAGTTCACTTTAAAATAAATATTTAACCTTTAGATTATATAAGTGAATACAGGTGATGGAAGCAACTGCTACTGCTTTTGGTTCCATAATAATAAGCGTATATTTCCCGACAAATAGGTACGTTTTCGGATTACGTTTAAAGCGCTATTTTTCCCATGTTGGGATATAATATTTTGATAATATATGTAATATATTTGTATATTTTGATATTATATTTTCTCCCGAGCCTCACCGTACAAAGGAGACTCTGCCAAAAATTTTCGTAAATTTTCGACTTAGAATTTTGTTGAATATTTTCCAAACTTTAATGATTTAAGTATAAAAGGTTGTAATGATTATAAACAGGTATATTTTATTTAAGAAAATAAATTTAGTAAATTATTGTTATAAGTTAATATTTGGAATAAGATGTACTGTTTTATTCTTCCTTCTCCCTTCTTTTTCCTTTTCGGGGACGAAAAGTTTTGAGTGGGGGAGATTGTAACGACCCGTTGAATTTGATAATGTTAAATGAATTAAATTAATATGTTTCTAATCTAATTTAGAATAAAATAAAGGTCTTAAGATTTTATTTGAGAAAATGTAGTAATTTGTTATGGTAATTGGAATTTAATGTAACAATTTAATAGTTACATGGAAATAGATTTGAACTATGTAAATTTGCACACCTTGTTATAAGTTAGATATAAGAAACCAATATAAATGTGAATCAGTGAATATTAATAAAAATATTTACTAGAATGGAATTCATTTAATATAAAATAAATAGTGGAGATTGTAAATTTGGTTGTAATAATAAATAGTGACTAAATAAAAGTGTCCGTTGGAATAAATCAATGCAATAAGTGTGATAAGTAATTTTATTGAATGTTGTCTCTAATAAATGTACTTGATTTGGTAATTTAGATATTTATACGTAAAGTATATATATATAAAGATATATTGATTCCAATAGAATTAATTGGAAATCTAATATTAAATATAATGTTGGTAGCAATTGAAATTTACTGTTTTGCAAAATAAATGAGAAATCAAGTCAAATGTAAATTATATCGTAAAGGATCAATTCATTTAAACAGTAGGATTGTAAATAAATAAACATTCTACGTAGGTTGCAATTGGACAATTTATGTAGTTAATGGAAAAGCAATTGGAATTAATTACCATAAATTGTGTAGTTAGGGTAGTTTTGATTTGTCACTTAAGATGGAGGATTTTTATAAAATGTAATAAATGCAGTTTAAATTAAGGCATTGACGTTTGGGTATTTAAGAAGTGATAAACTAAAATTTATTTATTTATTTGAAAATTTGAAATCCAATTTGTGGATTTATTGCAAATAAGTGAAATTTGTGTTTGTGGTTATAAGTCATAATTAGTTGATTAAAATGGTATTAATGAAATAATAACTGAATTGAATTGCAAATATATAAACATTAGAAAAATTTATTTGGTGGATTAAATTTGTTAAAGTTCATAAGTTTTGTAATTTAATTTAGTAGAAACTTTAAATTATAAACGAAGATTGAAATAAACACTAAATTTAATTATGTAAATGGTGACTTAAGACCTAGTTATAGGAATTGGAATATAATCCAATTTGAATTAAGTAGAAGAAGGATTTGATTAATATGTAAGTTATTGTTCAAGGTATTGAATAAAAATTGGAAATCCAATTATAATTAATGATAATAACGTTAGTATTAGTTAATAAATATATTTCAATGCAGTATCCCAATGAATGGAATAAAATGAATATATATTGAATAGAAATGAAATGTAAGGTAAATGACGATTGTGTAAAATCAGTACAAGTTGGAAATGCATAAACCTTAATAAACATTCCAATTTAATAAATTTATGCAAATGTGGGACTTAGTGATAAGCGTGTAATTATGGGTATGATAACAATTAGTATAAAATTCCTATTTCAGTGGCATGTTGCAATGGGTGATTTAGTTTGGGATTTTTATTAAATTTTGATGAAATTATTTAAGGTTTACAATAACAGAAGTTTAGGAGTAAAGTGAGATAATTGAAAATTTTAATCATTTATATAAGTCATTTGTTTATTAATATGAGTAGCTAATAAATTTAATTTGGGCAATACATATATATTGGAAACACATTTGTAAAGTGTAATTAATTGAATTTGGGGAATTGGGAATGAATCCAAGGTTATAGGAATTGATGTAATACTACGCAAATAAAAGGTAACTGCATAAAATCAATGTTTCGTAATAAATTGTAATTAATAATTAAGTAGGAATGGGTTTGAATTTGACAAAAAGGAAAATTTATTATTTGCTTACCCATCTATTCAATCTATTAAATTTGATCAGATCCATTTGCAATTAAAC
The DNA here is from genome assembly GCA_030765085.1 of Allium cepa. Taxonomy (NCBI): domain Eukaryota; kingdom Viridiplantae; phylum Streptophyta; class Magnoliopsida; order Asparagales; family Amaryllidaceae; genus Allium; species Allium cepa. The sequence goes on from CM060932.1 coordinate 932,837,698, forward strand.
GAATTTATTTACAAGTTAGTATGTATTTAGCTGATAACTATAAACCAATTAGGGCAATCGGATATATATAAGAAACGGTAACTTTGTAGTTGGGGAATAATTGATTTATTTGTGAGTTGTAATCAAATAGAGTCAAATTTATTAGAATTTATTGCAATTTATGGGATTAATTACAGTAACCTTTGAAGATTTATTCACTAAAATAATTGACGATGGAAATTATATGTAAATTTGCTTTTAGTTAATTTAAAATATCCAGAGGGCTAGAAATGACACAAATCTACTAGTTTAGAAATTTACAATAAAAAGTGGTAAGTAATTTTTCTAAATATTTAGATAGTAGGAAGATGTAGATTTAGATGGAATTTATTTTTTTAACTATTTCATAAGTTGAGATCTAAGTTTAGAATTGAGATTTTTAATGTATAGATATTGAGCCAATGTTAGTTTCATTAAATTGACATCAATAACTTTGAATAATAGAAAGAAAGTGAATTTAATAAATTTAATCAAACGTATAATGTTGAATTTATTAAAAATTGGAATTTAACCTTTAAGTAAGGATTAACATCTAAATTGATGAATAGAACAACTATGTATTGACACTTGAATTGTTTAGAATTGGAGTAAATAATTAAGAAAATTTAAAGGGAGAAATTTGGTCAATTTTTGAATTTAGATGTAAAAATTGGATTTTTATAATTTATTTAATTTATTTAATGAATATTGAAAATAGCCATTTTGGTCACGGAATCGGATTTCGATGAAACCAGTTTCATCGGATCCGTATCGGTGAATTATTATAGGGTTTCAAGTTTCGTATCGATCGGACCTGTCGTTTGATCGTACGGACGCGAAACGCCTTGAAAATCAATTTTATTAAAATCAATTTGAAATCAATTTGGAAATCTTGTTTTCAGCATAACTTCTTCATACGATCAAATTTGGACGTGAAACTTTTTCCATCGCGTTCAGGATATTTTAAATTACCTATCTGGATATATGGGTTTGATAAATTTCGTTCCGAGGTCAGAACGGGCTTTTTGGGCCAACTACCGTTTAGCGCGTTCGTTATCCGTACCCACCTAGCCTTCTTCTATTTGTCTATATATATGCGATCATAAACCCTAGCCTCCTTCCTATTGTCATTTGGCTGTACGTACATTTTTCTTCATCTCCTTCTCAACTCCTCATTCTAATGGCAGAAAAAAAAAACCTAATTCTCAAATTCCAAAAAAATAATTTCAATTTCAAAAAAAAAAAAAAAAATTGCGGATCTGCAGCAGCTTCTGGTCGCGCTTCGGGTTTCAGGGGAGAAAACCCTAGAGCAACTTCGGGTCAGGAAGAAAATGACTCGGGTCGCTCCGGGTCGTTTTGGCGAAAACTCCAAGCAGGCACCGGGGAATTTAGGCGGCGCACCGAAGTCGAAGCCGAAGTCGACCGAGGACCAGAATTTTCCATTTTTCAAATTTTCATAACTTTTGCATACGAGCTCGGATTCACGCGCGGTTTGTTTTGCTGGGATCGTATCGGAATTTCTGACGTTTTGACGCTGGTTTGGACGAATTCCGAAAAGGGCGAATTTTTGGGTTTAAATCGAATTTAAATTCGATTTAAATTCAAAAGGTGAGTGTTTTAACCCACTCACAACTACTAGAAGCTTTTATGTTTGTTAAATTAATTTTAGAAATGAATAGAAATTTATTTATGAGTATTTGGCATGTTTATTTCACTCATATTTGTTGAAATGCATTTATTAAATTTAACTGTTAATTTAATTCATTTATTGCGTATAAATTTACAGTTAAAATTTATTTGTTTGTATATGAACTGCTAGTTAACAGTTATATAATTTATTTCTGAATATAGACTGTAGATTAATAGCTGTTAAATTTAATTTGAATAAAATTGCCAGTATTATCTGTTATGTAGTACCAAAAATAATATTGTTATTGATTGATATTGATTGATGATTGCGATTTGGATGATGGATGATGTTGATGAATGGATGTTTATTGTATATCATTAAATTGCAAATTATCATGCATATTTCATTTCATTCGGGATTGTGGTTTGAAATGATATATAACCGCAAAATTTTATATCTTTTAAATTGCGGATTGAAATGATAAATATCCGTATCACTTGACCATAGGATAGAAAATTATATACAGGCACCGCGGTATATATATAACTATTTAAATGTGATTTCTATGGTTTGGATGGAATACGGTTTATAATAATCTTAAATTTTATATTGTATAAATATCTTTCTTCCATATATATATATACATATGAAGTTGAAAATTTTGAAATTAAAAGGTGTATAAAAATCTTTATTAAAAATGGAAGAAAATTAAGAAAATGGAGTTTAATAATTTATATCATATGTTTAAATGTTAAGTTTGGAAATTTTAAGATATGATATTTATAATTGAATTTTTCCCAAAATAAATTGAAATGAATATTCTAGTATAATTTGAATTGGGAAAAATATATATATTTTATTACTAGAAATTGAAGTCTTATTATTTGTGGATTTTATATGAATATTCAAGACTAATTAATAGAACAATTGATTTGTTGAAAGCATAAAATCCAACTTTAGTTTGAAATATTGATACTCAAAATGGATATACGTATATATAAATAAATTGAAGTGGTTTTGGAACTTGAGAGAGATAATATAAATTTTGGTTTAGACTTTAATAAAGAAATGTATTTGTAAAGCCATGAGAACTATTTTCTTTACAAAGTAACATTTAAGTTAACCATTTAATTCATATACCGTTGAATGTCCAAACCATTCAAGTTTTTAGAAGTTATGGTTTTAAATTATGATTTTCAAAATATTATGCTTTGAAAATATTTGATTTTCAGACGTTATGAAGTTAAAGCATTATGATTTTGGAAAAGAATTATATTTGGGATAAGTGATAAAATATGGTTTTGGGTTTTGAAATGATATCGTATTCATGGTTATGAAATGGAATGTTTATTCTGATTTTTAAAGTATAACCTATTTTTAAATGACCGCGGTGTTATAATAACGATGGGTTGGCAAAGAGACCGGGATCGGATATGGACATACTCTCTGTCGATACCGAAAACCACTTTGACTAACCCTGTACGCGGTGGAGATTCTAGAATGAAGTAGGTGGTGGCGACGTTTCCTGTAAGGTAAATACGTAGACCCGACTCTCGTGAGTTGGCATAAGGTGGCTAAAACAGGAGCGATTCTCAGGCCAATGAGGTCATTCCTCTGATCGGACCCTCCTCTTCGATATTATACTTTGATTTTGGATTGATTCAGTGGCCACTTCTATATTTTGATTTTGGGGAGTTAGTCCGAGGTGGGAGGTAACTGCGGCTACGCGTTTCCACCAGCCAGGATAGCAATTGGTATATCTACCCTGGCATTGCCTAGTTGTGTCGTGTCACCTACCATACCGAGCCTTTACTACGAGTTTCTATTTGTGTCGTACCTATGGAGTATCCTCTGGTAGCTTCCCGATCAGGAGGTATTACGGTACTGTATAGACTATTGGCATTATTTGTGTTAAGGGCTATATGGGTAACCCCTTAACGCTATTAAAAAGTAAGTTTATTTTATAAATAAACACTATTATAATAGCGCAATATACTACATAGTAAATAGTTTAACGGATCCTTAGGAGATGTAAATCCCGAACATCTCTTGAGTTACTATACTCATATTTATTTCTGTTAATTTAACTCACATAAGATCTTTTAGTCTGACTCGAGTGTTTTTGTCTTTTCAAATTCGCTCGGGTCAGTCCGAGCGTTTCAGGATCAAAGATTTTAGCTTTGGAGGACGAAGACGAAGAATCCGTATTATATTATTTATAGTATTGCACCACACTCTAAAATTTCCGCTGCATTAATTGTATTGGTATGTGTAACTCTGATATTCATTGTATAAGTAAAATAAATATTTTGTAAACAGTTATCATGAACTGTATATTGATTATTATATTTTATCCTTCCGCTGTGAGATTCTATTTTGTTTTATTTCTTCTCTGTTTTTCTTATTTACCCCATAACAATCCTCTCTTGCGTATGCTTTGAATTGGCACGTGTGTCGGTTTAAAGTGTGCGAAAAGGCGGGATGTTACAGACTCTACGTCAATTATATTCTATAATGTATAGAACATGGCTTTGAAACCAAAATTGTAACGACTCCACCGCTATACACATATAATTAAATAACATTACAAGTAATGTCATCTAATAACATGAAGAATACCGTTGGTTAAGGAAGACCAAATGTGACTATATCTTTGGATTAACATGGCACGTCTTTGTTACCTTTCTGAGGATCTGACCTATAATTTTTTATGCGTACAGTATTAATACAAAGTAACAAACACATATGCTTAAAATATTCAGAATGGTATATAATATAAATAATTCAGAATCAAAGCCAGAGATTACAGCGGAATAATGTACATCATATACATAATAAAATGCGAGTCTAGAAAATATCAGTACTAAACCCACATATATAACTACATCACATCCAAGATATCATATAAGGTACAGAATAAATATTAAATAATATACATAATAGATCGTCTCAAGTATCTATGTATACAACCATGAAGTAAACTCAAAATGTCAATATAGTCAACTCTAATGCTAGCACAAAATCCAAAAGTCAGCAAGTCTCTGTGCTTGTAGGGTCTTGGTTTGATCTGAGTATTTTAAAAATAAATGGGTCAGGCTATATCTAATGAAAAAGTAAAATATTAATGTCCTAAATATACGACTTAACAATAAAATAAGTCATAATAAGAATATGTCCGAGACAAAATCATAATAAGACATGTTAGTCAAAATTACCTTTTCATAGAACCATATCAAGTCTCAGATGGACTATCATAAAACATATGGTGAAAACAATTCAACATTCTCCAGAGCTAAAAGATACAAAATATCCATCCAAAAATCTTCGAAGAATAATCATCACTAATGAAATGATAATGGTAGTCGACTATCGGTTTAAACAGCGACATAGAGTCTAACAAACCAAATAGACTAGTATCAGTCCAAAAAAATCAAATAGAACCCGCCACATAGTATAATAATCTAACGAATCAAAATAGACTAACTATGTGAATTTATGTAATAGAAATAAAATAAACAAACATTATCTAATTGTATACTAAATAAACTAATTAGTATTAGTCATATGGTCTATATCATGCATGTAACACCTGTCCAAGAGACGAATGGGCAGCCGTATTACACCATAACAAACCTAACCACATTAATTAGGTCTGCATACAACTCTTAGGTCGATGAATAGTGAATCATCGTCTCTTAGGGATCAATGGTCTGAAATACGAACACCCTAAGATGATACAGCTCTAAAGTATAAATCACTTTCGATTGCTAAAACTTAACTAATTGTCCCATACAAGAAAATGAATTTCTAGTATTTACCAAAAGCTAGTAAATTCCACTCAACTCTATTTAATGAAATATAAAAATAATCGAAAGCATTGTATGAAATGTCCAATATTAATCCAACAACTCAATCGTTTATTAAAATTCCTTGTTTCATAGAAAAGCACAAATCTAATAGAAATAAAATCAAGCTTTTTCACTTGTAATTTAAGAGAAAAGATTTAAAAGATTTTTATTCTAAAAATAAAATTTCTATACTAAAATTAGGAATCAAATCTATGTTTTTCGTAAATAATAAATTACTTTATCTAAAAATCCATATATATATATATATATATATATATAATTTTTAGAAAATATTATCAACTTTGAAATCTTATTTGTCAATTCTTTTAAAATATAACTTTTCATGCATAATTTGGATATATTTTCTTTAAAATAGATATCAAAAGAAATTGCGTGTTCAAAATATTAATTGATACTCATAATCAAAAAATTACATGGTAAAAACAAGCTCAAAATTCACAAAGCTAAGCAATTAACAAAACAACAAATATTAATGGAAATTGGACTTACTGTCCAATTTTTAATTTCACCGATCAACCGATGATTATTGATCGGTCAACCGGTCATCGCGATTCCAAGGCAATTGTTTGCCTAGGTGATCGTCGTTCTAGGCAAATGGTCGACTTTCATCAATTCCAACGAGTTGCATAATGAAACAGAGACAATATCAGGTCTTATTAACCATTTAATTATAACTAATATCCATCTACATGCATATGGTGTGTGTTTTGTGCTCAAACAGGAATCAACGGTATCCATTTTCCAAAATTAAGTTTATATTGATTTATTTTAACTGATCAATTCATCCATTCAGCAGTTCATCCAAAACAATAATCATTTTTGAGATATCAGAGCATATAGATATAGATGAGTGAGTGTTATAACTCATCTATAAATCAGAAATGAAGAATTGAGCTGAAACTGGTTAAGCTAAAACACTACTACTCTTCCTCTCCTATTCCTACTTCAATTCTCCTTCTTTAGTTATCCAAAACCTCAAACAACCCTTATCTCCTTATCCCTTAACTAGAAACCCAAAATACTTCAGCTTCTTTCTTAACTCAATAGAACCCTAACAGCAGAAACCAACAATTCATACAGCAATTCACAAATATGAACAAAACCAGAATTTGATGGTTCAATAGGCTGAATAAGAGTAAGAGAAGGTTCCTTGATTTTCTCTTATTTTCTAATAATTTTCTGAATTTTTTTGATGAATTTAGTTTAGGTATTCAGGACATGAGAAGTTTTCTTTCTAAATTTTGTTTTCAGCTGAATGAAATGATCATATAGGAGAAGTTCGAGAAGGACATTGGGGTTTATCTTCTTTATTGGGTTTAGGCTTCAATAACTAACCAGCCCGAAAAGAAGTAAAAATGAATTCTTTTACTTTTACAAAGGCTTTCACTATTTATTTCTTAAGTCTCTTTATTTCTTAATTTTTTAAAAGCATAGCATTCTTTTTAATTTAAATTCACAGTGGAAAAAAAATAATTTGAACATAAAAGCTTACATAATATATCTCTAAAATGCTTTAATTTCCATTGAAATATAATTTACATTCTAATTATCCTTTTATTTTCCATTATTAGAATAAAAGGCCACACAATGATTTAAAAAGTGATTTTAACACTCTAAAATTCTCGTTATATTTTATAAATGTTTTTATCATCAAATTATACATTCCTTTATCGAAATAATTTCATTTAAGAAGATAAAGCTAATTTTTTCCCCATTTCTTCAAAAAAAATCTTAAATTATTTTAATAATTTATCTTCTTTTTAATAATGACACATCTTCAATCTGCCAATTTTAATTAATCAACTTCTTAAATTCCTGTACTTATTCCTTAGATAATTATTATGATATTCCAATCGAGGTATTTAATAATCAGGTTGATACAACCCTACTCGTAAATTTTTATGAGTGTCCTCATCTGTCTTTAGCTACATAATAAACACACGCCGCTTCCTCGCTTCCTCGTACCTTGCTTCCCATGGTCTTCAGCGACCACGTGGTCGGTCAAGCTAAGACAGGGCTGGCAAAACTTCTGGCCATCACATCCACGTAAGGGACTTTTCATACCTCGTTCCACAAAAAAGTGGAAACAGTCATATTCCTGCTTTAAAATAAAATAAGGAATGATAGAATTTACCTTACAAGTCATGTTACAAATCCAAGTAATATTGATTAATATTCATGTATAATATAGCATAATTCATCGATATCCAAATATCAAATACTCGATCTTCAATGAATAAGAGAACATTATACTTATGTTGAGTAAATAACATACCCCACCTAGATGTTCTATACCGCTCGCTGAAATATAATTGTAGACACAATACCTGCAATTGATTGACATTAAATAAATTTCTGCTTTGCTTATTAATTCACTCGTCTCTTACTCTTTACTACAATTCATTATTCTTTATTTATAATTCAACACAATGGGTAATTTAACTTCATTTGGTTCATAGCAAACACATCACAATCATCTATCACATATCAAAGTATTATTATCGTAATTAACAAGATGAAGGATTTTATTTAAATATATATTGCTTTATTTTTCCTTGTTTTTATAAAAACACTTCAACTTAAATTTAACCACCAAACATCTCTATTGCTTTTTATAAAACAACTTCAGTTAATTTAACAAATACCACTTTTACTTATTCCGTCCTTGTAAATAAATATTAATTCTCAAAATCCTATATTTTAAAATCACATATTTATTTCAAAGGAACTTTATTCAAACCAACTAATGAATTTAAAACCTCCAAAATCCTTTTGTCTCAAACTTCTTCTCCAATAATAATACATTAAAGAAATACAATGAAGAAGTCTATACTTTCAAATACCTCAAAAAACTTCAAATCAAAGAATATTCCCAATCAATAAATATTTTCCAACTCAAGTATATTAAAATCCTTATTTATTTTCCAAACCTCTTTAAAACAACTATTATAAGACGTAATCCAGCAAACTCAAATTCTATCTCGTATAATACATTCTCTAAATACTTTGATAATTTAACTTATAATGACTCCAAGGTATTATTATATAAACTTTCAATCTGCTAAATTCAAATAAAAAATTAACTGCTCGCTTTAAAATATAAATATCAACTATCATTAAATAAATATCCTCAAAATATTTTAAACATCGATAAATAAAAATATAAATCTTTAAAATCCACTTGTTTAATAAAATCCTAAAATTATTCATTTTTCAAAATAATATACTTTCACAAAATCATTCCATTTATACATTTTTAGAAAATCATCCCACTTTAAAAAAAATCCATTTATTTCAACATCTTCAATTTTAAATGCGGAAATAATTCAAAATATTCACTATTTATTCTTGAAATAATTTGTTTCTTTTCAATTTTTTTTCCTTTAATTCATTTACCCCATTTCCAAATAATTTTTGATGTCGTTTAATTAATCACAATAATCTATTTACTACTCAAATGTCGCAAATAAACAATCCAACTATAATCATCGCAACAACAAATAAATCCTAATTCGTAACATAATTCCAACCAATTCAAACTATATCAACCATCGACCGTCATCAAACAATTAAAGTCATCACCAATAGCATCCAATAACAACCAATTTCAACCAATATACCTATAATCCATCCCACCAAGCTAATCCAACAATATATGGGGAAAATACGCATCAAACAATATCAAGCAAGCAACAAAATGTAAAATACTGGAGTCGTTGCCATACTCAACACAGCCAAGCTCGCCTCTATCGTCTATAGCATGATGTAGTTCTCCCTTACCCCATGTTGATTGTTGTCGAGGCTAAGCACCTCGTATGATTTATTTATTTTTGAAGTTTCATGAATTCTAGTTTAGATTTTAAGGCTAAGAATATGATATAGGCGATGGTTCAAGTTTGGGCTAGAGTGGAGTAGAGTTTTCCAAAAGAATGGAGAGAAAGAATGGGCTCTTGGCTCAAACTACTTTGGGCTCGATTTTAATTTAATTAACTTTTCTATTCTTCTAATAACTTCTAAATTGGTTTACAAATAAATTCAGCCCAATATAAATTGGTTTACGCTTAATTCAACAATATACGTCTCAATGACTGCATGATTTTCTCTAATTCGATGTCCACTTATTTTATTTAACCATTAATTATACTATTACAAAATAAATTTATTTTCGAATATTCTAAACATATTCAAAATTATTTACACTTTAAAATATTTAATCTTGGTTAAACATCTTATTTAATTTTAAATAAATTATCCAAAAGAATTTATTAATTTAATTCAGTTTATCACAACAAAATCTTTTGTTAAATAAAATTTAATTAAGAAAAAGTTTATTTTCAAATATTAATTATCACAAATCAAACTCAATCATTTTTATTTTAATAAAATTTATTTATTTATACGGCATTGAAAGCAGGGCCGTTACATACATATTTAACAAAGTATACATTTTCTACCAAGCACAAACTTTAGTTGTCAATGTATACTTCAGCATAGTATACATTACGTAACTATTGCACTTAATTACAAAATTCTTATATTCCTTTCAAAATTCATGAGAGAAATGAAACAAATTTGATCCACGAACAAATTGCATCAAAATGAAGAACCTCAAAACATGAACCTTCTTGTATTATTTAATAGATGCTAGCTAACCCCAAAACAAAGTATACACTTCCTGAGTTTTTTTCTATAAACTTTTCAAATGTTTTACTTTATCTTAATACAATTTAACAGTGTGCAACTAACTGATATTTTCAACTATTGAATGGTTAATCAAGGAATTTCCAAGCAAACTCCTAGTATTATCATCTTACATATTCAATCTACTAAGATTCGACTACAGAACACTCTTTGTTGCATTAACTATAGCTCATAAGAATGACATTGTAATTTTCACATTTTCATTATTTCTATTTAGTGTAAACAATGAGAGAAAAATTCTAAATAAGGAGTTTCATTTTTCAACTTTTTGTGCCGAATTTGTTTGCATGAGTTTATTGTTGTTGTTATTATCCATGCAATAGTTTTCTACATAATTTCAGAGCTCAAAGGTAGAACGAGACAATCTAGGAGGCAAAGTCTAGCTGCATGTAGCTTTTCATGCACTTGAAGAGAAGATATATGGTATAGAAATTAATGAAATGAGAAATGCTGAAGTTGAAGTCGGTCATACTCCTTAAAATTTAAACTGTAAAGTTAAAAGACCTCTCCACAAGCATGCTGAAATTTAGCCTCCACCGGTCATTCTCAGCTCAAATTCAACCCTTCCCCAAATTTTACTACCACAAACATAAACTCAACCATTCCCCTTAATTCCTTGAACTTGGATTCTTCCACTGAATATTATCGTCTTGAGCCCTTTAGGAAAAAAAGAGGAAAGGCGGTGATGAAACATTTTCTTTAGCACCGAATGAGAAGGCTGAAGTAGAATCCCACGAACTAGGTCAACCCATAGGTTTCAATTCCAAACACTTGTCATCTTACCATGATATTTCAACAAGGGTACTTCAGCAAAGGAGATGGTATTGATGACCGTTTTCTAGTGGAAAGTCGATCAATGGTTAAAGGATGATCCGTGGACATGTATTCAGGCACTGTTAATATTATTATTGGATTATATTATATTATGGCAATATATTATGTTATGGCAGTATATTATGGTAGTATACTAACCGATTCTTATAATTCATTGGAAAATGTCATATATTATCGCAGTGTCAAAAAATTATGGTAGTATATTATGGTGGTGAGCTATATGAATTCTACTTGATAATAAAAATGTAAAATTTATTTTGGATTGCATCCCACTTGAATCACATAGTACTTTACCTTGTGAATTTCATGCTATTATTTTTATTGTCAAGCAGAAATCTGGATTAGACAAAAACACAAGATGTTAATTTTTAACATGTTGGATGCAGTATACAAACTTGTAACCGAACTGTATAACTATTTGATTTTTGTTGTGCAAACAAGATTTAAGGTGGATGCAGTATACAAAGGTTTGTTGTTTAAAATGTTAGGACAATGACGGAAAGAGTCAAAGTCAAGATTTGTTTCACCTATTAAAGAAGCATATATTTGTACTGACTCTTCCTATAGATTAGCCATGCTAAAACCATATAATGTAAAGGGTACTCAAGAGTGAAATGATTTTGTGGAGGAAAAAATGTTAGAGAAGCTGAGGTAGCAAGCTGTATTCTATTGATTATAAATTATATTTTCAGTTACATTTTTTCATACCTATTTTTGATGAATTTCTCCTATATAATCAATGAGCAATAAATTCAGAGCAGTGAGTGCAAATAACAAAGTTGCACACACCATAATAGATATGGGTATGCAAGATTGGCAGATGATATAGTAAGAAATGCATGTCTATGTGGTGTTTAGATTAATTATATTTTTCGTCTTTGGCTCTAAACGTCTTTTTTGCAGAAAAAGGAAAGTCGAACATCACATATCAACAGAGACAATTTTTGGTGCAAAGCCCACACTAAGAAAAAATGGAAATCCATCGAACTCTTTTTTTGTCGACCGCATTGGAAGGATTTATACTAAACTTTTATGTGATATTATTTTTTAATTGCCTATTTTTTAGCAAGGCTAGTGGGGTTGAATGGACCCCTCCATTTTATTTGTCGCCAAAAAAGAGAATACAAACACAACAAGAAAATGAGAAAAATTACAAGGAAAAAAAGGCAATAAATATAAATAATACAGTAGAAAGAGTAAGGAGAGAAAAGTTACGCAACACTAATCAGGCTGTATTGACCCGCAAATTTATCACTTTAATAAATTTTATTTATTTTTGAAAATATTCAAATAAAAGGTTAATAATACAAATAATATTATTTTGAGCGATAACAAATAATTATGATTATTCAAATAATTATTTTAAGATGATTATAATTCATTTTAATTATTTATAAATTGATAGTAAATCATTTATAATGGTTTTATAAAGATACATCACTAATTCGAAAATATAAGAAAAATCGATGTCGGATTATCAATATAAAAACGCTTTTTGAGAAAAATTGTTCAATATTGATTTATATGGTTTTATAAATCAAGTGAGACCATTTTAATCAATTAATAATAATAAGAAATTAGTTTTCAAACTTATATATAGTACCTAAGAGATGAAAATTTGGCCAGAAATCGAAATTAGAATTCGTAACGATTCATCATGTAGAAGTTATGCAACATTGCAAATTAAATGTAAAATACATATGTACATATCCATGTACACATCAATGGACATGTACATATGCACATAAACACACATATATGCACATACAAACACACACACACACACACACTCAAATATACACACACACTAATTATATAAAAAATGAAAAATATATAAGATATTTTAATAACTCCTTAACACTTTAGCAAGATTAAGTCAACACTGCACATCTAAGTACAACCACCATCACATGCACATGGGATGAGATCATATTAGCCGTATCTAGGTGATAGTGTAGAGGAATTGGCTGTGCTAAGTGGTGATGAAGGAGGAGGTGGCGCATAGGGGTAATGATGGTGGAGAGAGAAAACACTTAAAATATCTAAGGTAATTATCACCATTTGTCACATCCAAGGAGTCACATGTCCTTTCCCATGCTTGAGGTGACTTCTAGCCGTCTGAGATTGATGTAGGAGGGAGGTGGCAGGTGGTGGAGGTGATCGTGTGGTGATAGCTCATGGTAATGTTTGTAGATATTTTGATAAACCTGCCTATAAATACCCACCTCCTTAGTTTATTTTCCAACTTCCATAACTTCTACAAACCGAAACTAAATGGAGAAATTCATTTTTACGAACCATGTAAATTCCAGTGGCTACCAATTTCTTGTTTAACACTTCTTCCCTTTTCGAGCTTAGCTATGTCAAGAACCCACTTCTTTCCGGTGCATTCTCGAGCCTAGATTTTAAGGCCGAGAATACCTCGTTTTCTTTTGATCATCACTTCCTTAAACCAGATCCTAATGATGAAAATATTTTTCTCAAACCATAATAAATTCCAGTGGCTACAGCTTTCTAGTTTACCGCTTCTTCTAGTTTTGAGCTTATCTATGTCAAAATCCCCTTTTTTCCAGTGCATTCTCGAGTTTGATTTTTGTGAATCCGAAAATATCTCTTCTTCTATTGACCATATCTTTTTCGAAACAACTCGAAATTAAGTAATTTTTTTTAAATAGTAGAGAAAATAGTTTTCTATAACTTTACGGTTGATTCTTTTTTCAAATCTAGAGTGCAACATAGTCAAAAAGCTAAGAGAAGATGACTCGTTTTTGGATCCAAATATTGTGAACTAAAGACCTCTTCATTTTCCAACAGTTAAGCTTTTTCGCCCTAGACCCTTGTACTATGAGCCATGGTAGTGGAGAAAGGATGACCAAGTGCAAGAAGGGTGGTAGAGTTGCTTTAGTGATGATTTAGTGAAGTGTCGATTCATTTGGATGTTGGTAGGAAGAATTGGACATGGAAATGGATGAGATAACTCCATTTATGCTATTATATATATTAGATGATATAATATTTTTTGTTATGCTTAGTTGTGATGATTGTTAATCAGGTTTGGTAGTTTAATATGATTGTTTGATTTCATTAACAAGTCACGTTAAACAAACGTCGAAAATCACATAGGAAATCATTTTGCTTTTATTAATGAATTGGTATGTATGACATGTTAAAACTCTTTTTTTTAGCAAGGGCTAGCGGGGTTGACAGAACCCCTACCTATTTTATTGCAAGGACAATAGAAGGAAAAGAAGCTCAAAACATACTCCAAGCCTCAAAAAAGAAAACCACACAAGGAAGAACAGAAGAAGAAAACACAAACACACATGGGAACACAAGAAGAAACAAAAAAGAGGAGACACAAAGGTGACCCAAAGAAAAGCACACCTATCTCCAATTCATACATAAAGAAGGAGGGAAAAATGGATGCCTCAGAATTGCAGCATGAATTTCACTTCTCATGTCATTCCATAGAATTTCACCAGCTCTTCTCTTCCTCTCAAAACAAATTGCATTACGTTCTTTCCAAAGCACATAGAAGTATTTCTTCATGCAAAGGGTTATCAATCGAGATTTCAAGGTTCTGCATCTAGTAGCTTTGTAGATTATACTCAAATCAATAGTTGAAGAGGTAGCCAAGGCACTGCATCCCACCACCATCATCAATCTTCTCCACATGCAAAGGTTAGCAGCACATTCAAAAAATGTATGCTCAACACTTTTAGGACTGTCTGAACAGAAAAAACACATGCTCCCATGATTCAAGCCCATATTAAGCATGACAGTTCTCGTAAGCAATGCATTATGAACCACTTTCCATAACATGAATTTTTTCTTTGGGCTGGAGTCATCCCCAGCCACCTACAATCGGGCACACTACTCAACCCAGTAAGAAAACTATAAGCATGAGAGACAAAATGGAGGCTGCCATTGCAAAAAACATGGTCAGCATCCATAGTTTCAATAACAACGCCCTGGATTTGATTCCAAACACCCCTGAGCTGCTGATTACAAGTGTAAGGAAGCTGAAGATTGATATGTAATAAAAATTCAGTAGCCTTAGCATTAATAGGAATACCAGACTAATGGACATGTTGATGAGATAATAATTTGATAAGGATCAAGCCAGGGGACACCCATGGTTCATGCCAGAACCTAACATCAGATGAGGAAGCCAACTTCATACAAATGAATGGAAGAAAAGTAAACCGTAAACTTCCTCCATGTCCAACTACATAATTGAGGAACAATTACACTCCAAAAGTTATTGCAACCAATTCTATGAGTCCACACCCATCTCACCCAAACACTACCATGCCTAGATAGAACAACATTGAAGTGGGGACTAAAGGCAGCCAAATTCCACTTCAGAATGTTAATTACACCCAAACCTCCCTTGTCTCTGGGCTGTTCAATGGGATTGAAAGAGCAGGGAATAGGCTTCCTACTATGAATAGAACCACACCAGAGAAAGCGCAACATAGCACTTCTAGTCATTTTTAAGAGCTTTAAAGGCAGAATGAAGGCCTTAGCCCAGTAAACTAGCATGGAAAAGGAAACCGATTTAATGAGAATAAGTCTTCCAGCCTGAGATAAAAAAACGATTTGACCACCTATCCATGAAAGAAGTGATTCTGGAATAAAGAGGGAGGCAAGCAGAAGTGGTTAGTCTAGAAGTTAAAAGAGGGAGACCTAAATATGACATATTAGCATCCATAGGCTGAAGACCCAAAGCTTGCAGAAGAGAGGAGGATAGGCTAGAATCAATACCAGAGAAGATGATGCTGGGTTTAAACAAGTTTATCTTAAGACCAGACATCAGGTGGAAAGAAGACAAAGTGGACAGAACATAGAGGATGGATGAGAGCTGAGGTTTAGTAAATATCATGATATTATCAGAAAACATCAAAGTTGTAACATTATGGAGCTTGCACTTCGGGTGGAAGGAGATCAGATTGGCAGAAAACTTACTGTTGAAAAGTCTAGTTAAAGCCTCCATCACTAGTATGAAGATATAAGAGGAGATAGGATCGCCTTGTCGAATCCCCTGCCTTGCCTTGAAATACCCTACAGAATGACTATTAAGTATAAGCGAGAAGCTTGGAGTTGCATTCAAAAATCCACCCCACAAAAGGTTTAGGAAAACCCATTAAAGCCATAACCCTAACAATGGAAGATCATTGCACAGTATCATAGGCCTTCATAATATCAAGCTTCATCATAGCAACAGGAGAAGCATTAGACCTACCATAACCACAGAGAAGCTCCTGAGCTAGAAGAAAGTAGTCCATTATGTTTCTGTTGGGGATAAAGGCTCTTGAAAATGGTTTAAAATGATTTAATAATTTTTGTAAACATTAGAAATAGATTTGGTGAAGTTTGAATAAGAAATGAAAAACAAGTCAAAACTAGGCGCGTCGCGTAATAGTAGTTCGCAATTACGCGCGGTAAAATTTAAATGAGTATATAAAGTGGAATATAGCTCGTAAATATTTATGATACGGATTTTTCGAACTCTTATATCCATAGTTTAAAAACAAAAGAAAATGATCGAGATTTCAATAAGTAGATTTTGAAATATAAGCAAAATAAATTTTCAAAAATATCACGGTTTTGCAGTTTAACGATCAAAGTTAAAAATGATTTTAATTTAATATTTTTAAATTCCATAAAAGTATGGAAAGATCTTTATAAACCTCTTAAAATGTTTTAAAAGAGATTTAAGTTATATAAATAAAATTTTCAAACAATAGAAAAGTCGTTTTGATCAATATAATTTTAAAAACACTATTCACAACACTATTTGAAGGGGTTTTCAATAATAATTAAAATATTAACAATTCCTTTCTAAATCTTTTATAAATGTTTTTAAATAAATAATTAAGCATTTTAAAGAAGAACTGAATATTTTATAATTTATTTAAAAGAATTTAAATAAATGAATTAAAGAAAAGCTGTTATAAGCAAATGTTTTAATATTCGCTCTAATAAGCCGGCGAGTACACCTGATTTTTCTATTCGTGAGACCTCGATGAGGTGCTTAAAAAAAGAAGATTTTTAGGAGCAACCAGTGTTCTGGCTCACCTGGCCTCCCCAAGCGAGGGATAGATAAGGTCGAAATGTCACAAATGAGTTAAGTATAAAAATTAAAATTTTCAAATTTAAAACAATTTGGATTTACCATCTTAGATAAAAAAAAATTCAATTTATTAAAAACTTATGTTCTGGAGATAGAAAATCTTCGTTAAGATTTAACTAAATGATTTGAAAATATTTGGCTAAGTAAAATGTTTTGGAATTGTTCCAAGTTTAAAAATGGTTTGATTAAACCAAAGAATTTAACAAAGAGATGTTTAAAGATTCTATATATACCAAACAATAGTGGTTTAAAGATATATGTGTGTGTATATATCGAAGATATTTTTCGGTAAAATGAAACGAATAAATCAAATGATAATCACATACTTATAAAATAGTTTTTTATCGATAATTGATTTAAAGGAATCGGGATAGGATTTGAGTAATTCCTATCCAAAAACTACTTCGAACCAATTTACTTTTTAAAAGTGAAGAAAAAATGTAATGAAGACCTTGATTTTGAAGGCGGGGATATTCATAATGGAAGGACTGCTTGTTGATAATTTTGGAATGGCGCCCCGAAATAAATAAATAGCATGGGTCCTTTTGTTCTAAAATATTTATATGCAAGGAATAACACGTTACTAATCCTACAGGCAATGCCTGACAACATATGGTAGGAGAGTTCCTTCGGTTTATCCTGTTCCTGAGCAACATGTATGGATGATTGCCTGATGTTGCGTTTCTAGATCACACTGATTGATCTCCGTGAACATATCATCTATTTGGTGGTGGAATATGCAACTTCACATACCTAGTCATTGGAGTTCGCTAGAAAATGAGGATGAAGGTGGTGGCGGCGCTGGCTATTTGTGGAGGCTGAGGAGCTCGTGTAGGGTGCGTTGGGTGCGGCTGGTGGTGGCAGGGGCAGTGGCGGCAGGGGCAGTGGCGATGTCAGATCAGGTCGTAAGTGATGGAGATGGCGGTGAATCGAGCATGATGAACGTCGGCTGTAGCATATAGATGTGAACGAGGGTTTGGGGTATGCTTTTGTTATTACAAGTTTTCCCTTCTATTATTTTAATTTAAAATTTGATTTTCAAACATTCTAATATCGATAACTTTTTCATACGAGCTCGGATTTGGACGCGGTTTTTTCTGTTAGGTTTGTATCGCAATTCCGGACAATCTGAAATGAGTTTGGCTACATTCTGACACTGTTCAAATTTTGGGCTTCATTTGGATTTTAATTCGACTAAAAATCAAAGATGAGTGATTTAACCCACTCATGCCATACTAAACCTTCTTATGTTAGTTGAATTTAATTTAGGATGTGATAAAAATTTTATTGATTGTAGTTTGGTAATTTAAATTGTCATTTGAATTTTATTTGGAAGTTATTGAATTAATATGCCATTTAAATTTGTGTGATTTATTACCTAATTTGGATGTTGATTGTGATGGATGTTTATTTGTTGACATTTTGGATGATGGGATGTTATGTTTATTATATATGTTGTTATCACACTACAAGTTCCCTTAGTTTGTTGTTAGAAAAATCACTATGTGTTGAAATGCTACATACCTGAATGATCTTATAGATTAGGAAAAATCGTTATGCATTGAAATGATACATACCTGAGCGATTTTATTGATTGGAAATTTTTGCATCGGAATACGGGTTGAAACGATATATAACCGGAAAATTTAACTATTTTGGGTTGAAATGGTACACATCCTATCACTTAACCATATGGTAGAAAATTATATAGAGACACTGTTGGTCAATTTTTAACTATTTTATAAATAGTAAAGCATGTTTGATTTTTAAATTTCACTTTTAAATTTAATTTAATGATTTTATTTAAAATTTATATTTGGAGAATAATTTATTTTATATGTTTTAAAAGTTTCAAATTATAAGTTAATATAAGGTTTTGAATGTAAATTTAAGATTTTAACTTATAATTTTATTTAGTTCTAAAAACATATTTTTAAATAGTTTAAAATTTAATTTAATAAAATATTTAATATAGTTTTAATATAGGGGTATTTCACTAGGAGGACAAACTTTGTAGTCCAATTAGTTTATAGGACACGCATCCATAGAAATTAATTTCAAGGCCAAAGTCAGCAGAATAATTACTTTTAAGGACAAAGTCAGCAGTCCAATTACTTTCAAGGACATAATTTCATTGGTTTTTAGGCCTTAGAAATTAATTATTGTGCATTTTGTCCTTAAAAGTAATTATTTCAGTTTTGTGTCCTAAAAACTAATTGCACTTGCTAAAGAGGCCCTTGTGGCTAATTTCCAATTTAATATATATATATATATATTTAATTTAATATAATAAATGTAATTTTGATTTAAGAAAATAAATATAGACTTTTATAATAACTTTAATCGATAAAATATTTCTGTAAAAGATTTTAGAATTTTGTAAAGGTTTTGTAAGGAATTTATAAAAGTTTTGTAAGAGATTTTATAATGAATTTTATAAAAGATTTTATGAAGGATGGTATAATGGTTTTATAAAGGAGTTTATAAAGGTTTAAAGGATTTATTTTATAAAGGGTTTACAAAAGAAATTTTATTAGGGGTATTTGGAAGCGTTTTAAAGAAATTTGCATAGAAGTTTATGAAAACGGAAAGAGTTGTAAACTATTTTGGAATTTATAAATAACTTTTTAAATGGTTCTAAAGCATACATATAGTTTATAAATGGTTTGAGAGGGATTTATAAATCATTTTTGAAATTGATTGAAAGAAATCTTCCTCGATATTATGAATATATTTATATTTTTGGAATAAATATATGGATATCTTGATATGAAGGTATAAATTATTTTTTGGATTTATTATTAAAAGTGTTTATAAAATGATCACGGTGTGAAATAAGCATTTGGTTGTTAAAGAGAATGGGGTTGGATATTGTCATTCTCTCTGCCAATTCCAAAACCATTTTAACAACTGTGCACGTGGTGGAGAATCCAGAATGAAGTAGGATGGTTTGGCGAACGCTATTGAAATGAAATAAGAGAACGATGATGGATAACCTTGACTTTCGGGTCATAATTAAAATTACTAAAACAAGAGCTATACCAGGTCAAGTGGGGTCGCTCCCTCTATCGAACACGCTTCTTCAATACAATATTTGTTACTTTATGATCGATTGGTAGCCACCCTCAATTTTGATTATGGGAGTGTGTCCCGAGGTGACCGGTAGTAGCTGCTATGCGTTACCACCTGTCCGGGAGTGTAAAATGGTAGAATCATATCCTAGACATTGCCTCGCATGCCTTGTCATATTTATCCTGATTGAGCCCACTACTTTGGTTTGTGTCATACCTATGGAGTGCTCCCTGAGTGTCCCAATATTTTACGGTGGAGCTACATTATTGTATAGACTACGATGATTGTATAAAAATGTGTTAAAGGGGGTATGGGTAATGCCTTAACGCTATTTTAATACTTTACTTTATTGATAGACATTATATATATAACGTATTTTACAATATATAGATAGTTTAGACCCTTGGGAGAGGGAAAATCCTGAAACATTTCTTAAGTTATTGCACGCACGTTATATACTGGATATGAGATGTAAAATCCTGTAAACATCTCCGAAGCCATACATCTCCGAAGCCATTACACTCATATTTACTTATTTCTGATTTAACTTACATAAGATCTTTTAGTTCTGTTTCGAGTGTTTTGTCTTTTCATTATGCTCGGGTCAGCATGCGCATTTCAATGTTGAAGACTTTATTTTTGAAGGATGAAGACGGAATTTGGTATATTATTATTAGTCTATATTTCACTGCATCATGTTGTTCCACTTCATTATCCTGTTATACTAGTAGTATGTATAACTCTGATTTGTTGTAAAAGTGTATTCAAATGTTAAATGTAAAATAGCTTCATGAAATGTTTGTTTGATTATTATATTTTGTCATCCCGCTGTGAGATTTTGTGTTTTGTTTTCCTTCTTTTTCTCTTATTTTCTTATTTATCACATTCACAACCCTCCCTTTTAAATGGTTTGAGTTGACATGTGTGGTTTATTGTCAATTTAAGCCATCCAAAAAGGTGGATCGTTATAAAATTCATTTAAGGAAGGGAGTCTTTAACAACCCACAAATTTATCACTTATATAAATTTTAATTATTTTTATAAATATTCAAATAAAAGATTGATAATATAAATAATATTATTTTGGGTGATAATAAAAAATTAGGATTGTTCAAATAATTGTTTTAAGATGATAATAATTCATTTTAATTAGTTTTAAAGCGAAAGTAAATCATTTCTAATGGTTATATAAAGATATATCATTAATTTGGAAATATAAGGAAAATCGATATCGGTTTATCAATATAAAAACGCTTTTTGAAAACAATTGTTCAATATTGATTTATATGATATTACAATTCAAATAGGATCATTTCAATTAATAACAATGATAAGAAATTAGTTTTCAAACTTTGTTTATACATACATTCATACATATACATATTAACTAAGAAATGAAAATATGACCAGAAATCCAAATCCGGATTCGTAACGATTCATCGTGTAGAAGTTGAGTAACGTTGTGGATTAAATGTAAAATATATATGTATATATCTATGTATACATCAATTGACATGTACACATGAACATGAATACATATATATCACACAGAAATATGCTAATTACATACAAAATCAAAAATATATAAGATATTTTAATAACTCCTTAACACTTAAGCAACCTTAAGTCAACACTACACATCGAACTACAATATGGGAGGTGGTCATCTCAGTCGTGCCTAGGTGGTGGTGGAGGGGACTTGGCCATGGTAGGTGATGATGAAAGAGGAGGTGGCGCATAGGGGTAATGACGGTGGAGAAAGAAAACACTTAAAATATCTAAGGTAATTATCACCATTTATCACATCAAATGTCAAATCCAAGGGGGAATATGGCCTTGCCCATGCTTGAAGTGACTCCTGGCTATCCTAAGGTAGTGTAGGAGGGAGGTGGTAGGTGGTGATGGTGAGGTGACACCTCATGATGATGTTTATAGATATTTTGATGAATTTGCATATAAATACCCACCTCCTTAGCTCATTTACATCTTCCATAACTTCTCAAAACCAAAACAAAATGGAGAAATTATTTCTCTCAAACCATGTAAAATTACAACGACTATAACTTTCCTGTTTTCCACTTCATCCCAGTTCAAGTTTAGCTATGTCAAAAACCCACTTCTTTCCAGTGCATTCTTGGACCCAGATTTTAAGGGCAAGAATGCCACTTTTCTTTTGACCACAACATCCTCTAAACATATCCAAATGAAGAATTTTTTTTTTTAGATCATATTAAATTTCAGTGATTATAACTTTCATATTTACACCCCTTCCATTTTTGAGCATATCTACGTCAAAATTCTTTCCCTTTCCAGTGCATTCTCGGGTTTGATTTTTGTGAATCAGAGAATATATCTTCTTATTTTGACCAAATCTCCTTCAAAACCACTCAGAATTAAATAATTCTTTAGGAAAATAGTAGAGAAAAGAATTTTAAACAACTTTTCAGTTGACAGTTGTTCCAAATATTGATTGCAACATAGTCAAAAATGCAAGAGAAGATTCATTTTCCAATGATCGAGATCTTTGACCCTAGACCCTTGTGCTATGAACTATGTTCGTGGATAAATGATGACCAAGAGCACGGAGGGTGGTAGAGTTGTTTTAGTGATGATTTAGTGAAGTGTCGATTCGTTTGAATGTTGATAAGAAAAGCTGGACTTGGAAATGAGTGAGATAACTTCATTATACTATTATATATATACATATATATTGGATGATATAATATTGTTTTCTATGCTTGGTTGTAATGATTGTCAATCATGTTTGGTAGTTTAACATGATTGTTTTATTTCATTGACAAGTCACGTTAAATACACATCGAAAATCACAAAGGAAATCACTTTACTTGTTTTAATGAAATGATATATATGAAATGTTAAACCTCTTGAAAATGGTTTAAAATAATTTAATAATGTTTTATACACACTAAAAATAAATTTAGTGATGTGTGAGTAAGAAATGAAAAACAGGTCTAAACTAGGCGCATTGTGCAACGGTAGTTCGCGATTTCGCACCGTAAAATTTAAATGGATATATAAAATGGAATACAACTAGGAATTATTTACGATAAGAATTTTTCAAACTATCATCTCCATAGTTTTCAAGAAAAAGAAAAAAATCGAGATTTCAATAGATAGATTTTGAAATACTAGTAAAACAAGTTTTCAAAAATATCGCGGTTTCACAGTCAACCAAAGTTAAAAATTATTTAAATTTGATATTTTTAAAATCCATAAAAATGTAGAAAAATCTTTATAATTCCTTTAAAATGTTTTAAAAGAGATTTGACTTATATAATTTAATTCTCAAATAATAAAAAAGTCATTTTGATCAATATAACTTTAAAAACACTATTCGCAGCACTATTTGCAATGGTTTTCAATAACAATTAAAATATGGTTTTAAGCTTAACAATTCTTTCTCAAATCTTTTATAAATGTTTTTATATAAATAATTAAGTGTTTTAAATATAATTGAAGATTTTATAATTTATTTAAAATAATTTAAACAAATGAATTAAAGAAAAGATGTTATAAGCAAATGTTTTAATCTTTCCACTAATAAGTCGACGAGTACACCTGATTTTTCTATTCATGAGATCCGGGTGAGGTGCTTATACCAAGGAGCTGTTCAGGAGCAATCAGTGCCCTAGCTCACCCGGTCTCCCCTACGCGAGGAATAAATAAGGTTGAAATGTCGAAAAGTAGTTAAGCATGAAAGATTAAATTTTCCAAATTTAAAATAATTTGGATTTGCCATCTTAGATAACATGTTTTCAACTTATTATAAACTTATGTTTTGAAAATAGAAAATCTTTGTTAAGACTTAAATAAATGATTTGAAAATATTTTCCTAAGTAAATGTTTTGGAATTATTCCAAGTTCAAAAGGGGTTTAATTAAGCCAAAGAATATAATAAAGAGAGGTTTAATGATTCTGTATATACCAACAAGAATGTTTTAAAGATACATACATATATATGTATGTATGTATGTATGTATGTGTATATATATATATATCTTGAAGATATTTTTCGATAAAAAGAAATGAATAAATCAAATGGTAATCACCTACTTATAAAACATCTTTTTATCAATAATCAGTTTGAAGGAACCGGGATTGGATTTGAGTAATTTCTATCTGAAAACCACTTCGAACCGATTTACCTTATGAAAGTGAAGAAAATATATATTGAAGACTTTTCTTTTGAAGGAGAGGATCTTTATAATGAAAGGACTTCTTGTTGATAATTTTGGAATAACCCCCTGAAATAAATAGAAGTGGTCCATTCGTTCTGAAATCTTTGTATGCAAGAACTAACAAGCAACTAATCCTAGGGTTGATGCCCGACAGGATGTGGTAGGTTAGTGCCTTCGGTTTTTCTATTTCTGGACAACTTGCATGAATGATTGCCTAACGTTGCATTTGTATATCACATTAATTGATCTATATTAATGTATCATCTTTTTGATGGTGGAGAAGGAAACTTCTCTTAGATTAACACCATTTCTTAAGACGTACGAGCTGAGGAGTTATATGTTTGTAGAAATCAGTTGTATGATTGGGGAATAACAAAGTAACATTCCAAATGGAATATGTGCTATATGAAAGGTAATCGTTCCTCAAAGCCTCACACCCATGAATAGTAAAAATGGGGATGCTTTAAGGCTAAGTGGCTTGCTACCATTAGGGTATGAAATCACCTTTCTAGATAAAAAAAATTGCTGCCTATTATAACGTTGGGTTTAAATTATGTCGTGTATGCTCGGGATCCCGGATAGGTCGGTAATGGCCGGGTGATGTAATCATCGGCGCTATTCATGTATTATATTTTCGGATAGGCAGGTCTTAATTCGCATTAGGACCAACATAGAAGACTCGGGTGCATTCCTCAAGAAATGCACTATACGGGCGATAGTCCCTTACCTCGCTATTTAGTTGGAAATCCTGTTAGTCCCTAAGAATATGGTTTTGATGACAACAACCTTAGAATAAGATAATAAAATATAAATACTAACATTATTGTTTAGATATATGTATATGCAGGATTTAACCATGCAAGTACCAAAGAATGAAGACTGTACCGTATAGAGATTCAAAACTGAAGATATCAAGATTGAAGACTCATGAGTATCAAGATTATCAAGAGTTCAAGATTTCAATAATAAGTAATTTAATTAGTAATTTTGTTAAAACTCCTAGAAAAGCACTGACATCTTAAAATCCATTTTATTCGTGGAATGGAATCCACTTCGAGCCTGTTAAAGAGATGGAACCCTAAGTAGGATGGAACCTTCGAAAAATCTAGTGGAACAATGTTTTGTATCCACTAACTTTTATTCAAATGTTTTTCAAAATTATATCTTGTTTTCAAAATGATTTCAAAACATTCCTTTTAAAAGAATCAAAAACATCTATCTTGGTCTTAAAATACTTTTAGCTTCAAAATAATCTTTATTTACAAAATCAAATTATCCTTGGTTTTAAACTATCTTTTAATTATAATATATTTAACTTTTAATATTTATACTTAGATTTAAATATAAAATTATAGAAATTTTTTATATATATTATTCTCTATACTTTTTTATGTATTTTAACTATAGTTAAGTATATTTATAAAGTTTAAAATAGTTTTAATACAAGATAGAAGTTATTTTCAAAGAAAAACAAATTACCAAAAATTACTTAGGCCTGTCGACAACCCAAAGATACCCTTGCCGACAAGGTGGCAGTTTATTACAAAATTTTGAATTTCAAAGGAAGTGTTTATTCGTCATATCCTTTCACGAATGGACATGGCTATAGTTCTACTATAAATAGGGGCTGTTTTAAACGAATTTATATATATTTTTTCTCTGATTTCACTTCTCTTCTTCTTTCACATTTCTTTATATACATTTTTACCATTACTCTGCCGAAATCACCATTGAATCTAGCTAGATCATTTCTGGTTTGATTCTCTATCACTATCTCAACAAGATTCCAGTGCTATTCAGAGTTATAGACTTCCTTGTAATTAATTGAGTGAGAAAAGATGTGATTGTAGCCTGTAAAATCAATCAAGCAAGAAAAGGTATGATTGTAGCCTGGGAAATCAATTGGGTGAACTTGTTGCCCTTACAATCAAGTATCTCTACCCAGAGGGTTGTGAATCTGGAGTAGTGTACCTCATGGCCTTGAAATCGAGGGTGTAATTGTAAGAATTAATTTTGAAAGGAAATCCGTACTTGTGTTGTGGGACTGGATGTAGGGTAATTCCGAACCAATATAAAATCCGGTGTGTTCTTTCCTTTATTTCTTTTACTTTATTTCTGCATCTTTGTTTGATTCTGTGATCATATCTGTGTATGAACGTTACATACATTTGTATTCAAATTAATATAAACTCAAAAAGATTTAGTAATTCCTTAAAACACTATTCACCCCCCCTCTAGTGTTAATTCTAGCCTTAAGATCTGTAATCCGAATTTCTCACATTTGGTATCAGAGCAAGGTTTTCAAAGTTTCATAATTTGAATTTTGGAAAAAATTCAAAATGGCTACCAACGCTGATACTGTTAATCCTACCAACACCGGTTCTATTATCCCTGTCACTAGTTCATTTGTAGAAGGTCAGTCTGCTGTCAGACCACCACTTTTAATGGCAGTAACTATGCATATTGGGCATGCAGGATGAAAATATATTTACAATCTGTAGGACCAGACACATGGAATATCACACAGACTGAATATTTTGAACCCACAAATGATTTTGCACAGTGGACTGCTGAGCAAAAGAACGTTGCACAAAACAACTCTAAAGTTATGAATATTTTGTTTTGTTCACTAGATAGGAATGAATTTATAGAGTGTCGGTTGGTAAGTCTGCATATGAAATGTAGAAAACTTTGCAAATTACTCACGAAGGAACAAACAAAGTTAAGCAGACCAAAATTTCCATGCTCACAAATCAGTTTCAATTATTTAAAATGAACTCTAATGAGTCTATTTTCGATATAGAGTAGATTTCAGAATATTGTGCATTCTCTAATATCCTTAGGAAAGGAAATTTCGGAAGAAGATCAAGTAAGAAAAATCTTAAATTTTCTTACTCCAGAATGGGATCAAAAGACACTTGCAATCGAAGAGGCAAATGACATCTGTACCTTAAAGATAGAAGAATTAATTGGAAATCTAATGTCGTTTGAAGTTCAAATGATTGGGAGAAGAGAAAGAAAAGCATCTGAAAAGAAATCGATTGCGTTCAATGCATTGACCGATGGATCAGACTCAAACAACGATAATGATGAAGAGATAGCCTTTATGATCAAGAACTTTCGAAAATTCCTGAAATACAGAAAGATGAATAATCTCAAGAGAAACAACTACAAGAACTCTGGAAATTAGAATGCAATGCCAAACTATATCAAATGTTTGAACTATGACGAACCAGGCCATATCAAAAGATATTGTCCGCATCTAGATAGGCAAAATCTTCCTATAAACAATGATTCCGCAAAGAAATGAAATATGCATTTGCTGCTACTCTAGATGACTCAGACTCATCTTCAAGCGATGATGATCATAAGACAGATAATTCAAATATGTGTTTCATGGCAGTTCACGACTCCGATGAATTCAGAGAAACGGACTCAAAAAAGTACACGTTTACAATACATTGGTTAAAATTGCATGCTTAGAATTGGATGCTTGATTGGTTGATTTTGAATTGGTGGGTTGTTTGAATTTTAAAAATTTTATTTTTATTATTTTTTTACTATTGTTTTATTATTATTTTTATTTTTATTTTTTAATAGCACTATAATATTTTATGGAATATACTATAATTATAGTAATATTCCAGATATATATAGACATTAAAAATAATATATACATATATATATATTAGAATACTTAAGAGAAATAAATCATGAAAATTCAGAGACACCTGTCGACAAGGTCCCCACCATGTGTCGACAAGGGTACAGAAATTTGAAATTCAAAATTTGAATTCAAATATTGAATTTTCCTCCATCTTTTCACTTCATTCAAATCTCTGAAAAGTCACCTTTTGACCAAAGAACATGTCCTTTGAGAATCTATTTATTTACTATCTCTTATCACAACTTTTCACTTTCATTTTCAAATTCAAACTCTTATTTCAAACTATCAAGCTCTCTACTCTCTACTCTAATGGCTTCTTTAAGCAACCCTTCCACAATGAGAATTTCAAGAAAGATAAAAGAGAAACTTTTCAATGATCCGGAGGCTATAAAAGTACATATCAACTATGCTAACTATGGAAAAGTCCATCCTGAAAAGTTTGCTTTATTTCAAGATTTCTCTACTTATGAAATTGATTCTCTTTTGCAAACAGCCAAGTTCTTAGTCTTGTTGATTCTTCACAAAATGATTTTGTTTGTTATCCAAATCTTGTTAAAATTTTCTATGCAAATCACAACCGTGGATTTTATAATGGATATGATGATGAAATTTGGAGTAGTGTCAAAGCACTAGAATCATCTTAAATTGTGATCTTTTGGGTACCATTCTCAATTGCAAGAGCACGAGAATTGATCTTTCTACTTTTAATATCGATGGAAATGATTGTGAGACATTTCATCACATTTTCGAAGTAAATGATAACTTTGAATTCATAAATCGAAACTTTCGACCAAAAGCTAGAATTCTTAATCTTCTTTTACAACATACTTTGACCCCAAGATTAGGGAGTTTTAACAATCCAACTTCAAAAGTTTGCAAAGCACTTTTTGCTATATTTGGAAATTATGATATTAATTGGGCGCAAGTTATTTTGGATGAATTTCGTCCCAAAAATTTTGACATGGGTGAAAACACTTTATATCATGTAATCTATCTCACTCGAATTTTTAATTATTTTGGAGTAGATTTCAAAGGAGAACAATTTGTTTCAAAAAAAGTTTTTAATCACTCAAACATTTCTCTTATGAAAATTCCATATGTTTTTCAACATATGAAGCCCTTGCCAAAAAGGAAGAGCGTTTGGCTCATGAGGAGATGGAAGAGGAGGAAGAAGAAGAAGGGGATGAAATGGAAATATAAGAAGAAGAAGAAAGTGAAACATCCTTGGAAAGTATTGACTATCCCTCTAATCCAACCAACAAAACCTTACGCAAAAATCAAAAGATCATCATTGAGAATCAACGGACATTTAAACGGTCCATTAGTAAGAAATTGGATAAAATGTCATCCAAGACAAACAAGTTTTTCTCCCAAGTCAGCAAGAAGCTTGGATTATCTTCGTCTTTGTCATCCTCTAACTAATTTTTCCTTTTCATGTCATGTTGTATTGGTTTTAGGTTGTTTTGATTGTTCGTGTAGTTCTTAATGTTTAATCATTGTATCATTCTATTATGAAATGAAATTGAATTACTTTTCTGTTATCTAGCTTATCCTATCTCCAGAATAAATGCTAGTATATTATATAAATATATATATGCACAATTATTCACAAAATCAAAGTGAGTCATCAAAATTAACCGACCCCTGTCGACAACCCCCCATATACCATGTCGATAAGTACTGGTCAGAAATGACTTTTCACTTTAAATTTGAAATTTGAATAACTACCTTGTGTCTATTCATTTCAAACGAATTTCTACACCTATAAATACATTTCTTCTAGAATTCATCACTCAAAATTATTTCTTATCTACTTTTTCTCTATTTCTTCTCGCAAACTCAAATATGGCTGATCCAGTTCATAGTTTGACCAAGAATCTTGAAGAAACTCTTAACTCTTTCAAAAATATTTTTTCTTTCATTCTTCATAATCAGCGACACTTAGAGTTGAGTCAAATGCAGATGATCAAGGAGCAAGAAAAGCATTTCGATACGATACGATGGAAGATTTCTTCCCTGCACAAAGATGATAATGAAGCACATCCTCCAGTCCCTCACCATTGAAAATGAAAATTGGGATGCCGTTAAAGAAGACCCTATATTTGGAGAAGAAGGATGGGTGGAAGTTCCTCGTAATGTTTGATTTGATTTGATTTCTTTGTTTGATTTGAATTGATTGATTTGATTTGGTTTGATTTGGTTTGATTTGGTTTAGTGTGGATTGATAATTGGTGTGCAAAACATAATATGTATAAATACACATTAGTTTCTTTTATCTCTTTCTTATCGTTATATGATCTTACTTATGTTTTCTATGCAAATGTAAATATAACAATATATAATTAATAAATGATTTGTGTTATATTTGAATTCTCACATTATCACTATCACAAGTATTATCATATATGGATTCTTAGTTAGGATGGTTAGTAATTAAGGACTAAGTTTTAGTTTTAGAATTAAGTGTTGATTATTTATGATAACACTATCCTTATAATCACATGTCATATAGTATTAGATTAAGGGAGAGTTATGTAGTTTGGAGTTAGTTTTTGTTGATGACAAAGGGAGAGAAGTATAAAATAGGATAGTTAGGCATAGATTAAGGGGGAGTTGTTAGTTTTAAGGGGAGTCATTAGGATAGAAGTAATATTTTATAAACAAAGGTTATCATCATTAAAAAGGGGGAGATTGTTAGTCCCTCATAAGATGGTTTTGATGACAACAACCTTAAAATAAGATTATAAAATATAAATACTAACATTGTAATTTAGATATATATACGTATATGCAGGATTTAACCATGCAGGTACCAAAGAATGAAGACTGTACAGTATAGAGATTCAAGACTGAAGATATCAAGATTGAAGACTCATGAATATCAAGATTATCAAGAGTTCAAGATTTCAATAATAAGTAATTTAATTAGGAATTTTGTTAAAACTCCTAAAAAAGCATCGACGTCTTAAAATCCATTTTATTCGTGGAATGGAATCCACTTCGGGCCCGTTAAAGGGATGGACTCTAAGTAGGATGGAACCTACGAAAAATCTAGTGGAACATTGTTTTATATACACTAACTTTTATTCAAATGTTTTTCAAAATTATATCTTGTTTTCAAAATGATTTCAAAACCTTCCTTTTAAAAGAATCAAAAACATCTATCCTGGTCTTAAAATACTTTTAGCCTCAAAATAATCTTTATTTTCAAAATTAAATTATCCTTGGTTTTAAACTATCTTTTAGTTATAATATATTTAACTTTTAATATTTATACTTAGATTTAAATATAAAATTATAGTAAAATTATATATATTACTCTCTATACTTATTTATGTATTTTAATTATAGTTAAGTATATTTATAAAGTTTAAAATAGTTTTAATACAAGATAGAAGTTATTTTCAATGAAAAAAAAATTACCAAAAATTACTTAGGCCTGTCGACAACCCCAAGATACCCTTGTCAACAAGGTGGCAGTTTATTTCAAAATTTTGAATTTCAAAGGAAGTGTCTATTCATCATATCCTTTCACGAATGGACATGTATGTTGTTCTACTATAAATAGGGGCTATTTTAAATGAATTTATATATATTTTTTCTCTGATTTCACTCCTCTTCTTCTTTCATATTTCTTTATATATGTTTTTATCATTACTCTGTCGAAATCACCATTGAATCTAACTACATCATTTCTGGTTTGATTCTCTATCATTATCTCAATAAGATTTCAGTGCTATTCAGAGTTATAGACTTCTTTGTAATTAATTGAGTGAGAAAAGGTGTGATTGTAGCCTGTAAAATCAATCAAGCGAGAAAAGGTGTGATTGTAGCCTAGGAAATCAATTGGGTGAACTTGTTGTCCGTAAAATCAAGTATCTCTACACAGAGGATTGTGAATCTGGAGTGGTGTACCTCGTGGCCTTGAAATTGAGGATGTAATTGTAAGAATTGATTTTGAAAGGAAATCTGTACTTGTGTTGCGGGAATGGATGTAGGGTAACTCCGAACCAGTATAAAATCGAATGTGTTCTTTCCTTTATTGCTTTTACTTTATTTCTGCATCTGTGTTTGATTCTGTGATCATATCTGTGTCTGAATATTGCATATGTTTGTGTTCAAATTAATACAAACTCAAAAAGATTTAGTAATTCCTTAAAACACTATTCACCCCCTCTAGTGTTAATTCTAGCCTTAAGATCCGCCATTTCTCACAAATCCAATATCCAATAAGTGTCGTACGAACTTAGTTACGCATATACTAAAATGTGAGAAGGAAACATTTCAACTAGGTTTTATAAGTTTATTTGCAAATGTTTTTCAAGAATATTATTAAAATGATAGTAAATAATTTTACATATAAAGTGTTTTAAGTTATCATCAGCTAAAGTTCCGTTTGTGTTTATATACGGCGTAATCTTATGAGATACTTTTCTTTTTAAAGAGCTTTTGAATAAAATGAAGTAAATTAGATCTAAAGAATCTAAACATGAAGATTAAGCTTAAGAATGCAAGTGGAGAATTGCATATTTTTTTGTTGCACCGTAGGCCCCATGAGTCCAATTTATGGTACGAGAACTACGTTGGCTTGATCTTGTATCTAATTGGGTATCCAAATAGATAGACGTACGCATGCAGTCACAAGTGATAATGATGCAGCCCTAAAGATAATATAATAATTTCCTATTTATCTATTATGGGTTGTTATTTGTCTGATGATCATGTATCTTTCCTGCTTATCATTTTATTTTGCATTGACATGTTTATTGAGTTCACTGATATGGATAATGTTGCCTCTCTCATCAGAGCGCGCAGCGGTAGATTTGTAGACCCTGGTATTTGGTATGTATTAAATACACCTTGTAGAATTAATCATTTCCTCTAGTATGTTGTATAAATTAAATTTGTATCATATACATTTAGCAGTGTTAAATATACATCAAACGATATTAGGTATTGAATTGGTAGTTTTCATTTGTAGTATAAATCGGATGGGATTTTGGCGATTTTAACAAGTCCGAAAATCTGGGTTGTCACACAGGCCCATAGCAATAACCACAGATCTATCATTAGAATTTAGAATTAATTTGCTTGACTTCCTCCTCGCTTATCTATGAACGTGCAACATGCAAAGTGATCACTTTATTCATGCATTTCCCATTGAAGACCCGAGCATTCCTTTCTTTTCATATTTCATAACTCAATTTCTTCAAAGCAACTAGATTGCAAAAATATTTTTAAAAAATTCCATGTTGTTGATTTAAAAATATGAAACCATTCCTTATCCAAATTATGTCTCACCAACCTATAATCAAATCCAGCAAGAGCTTTTTCCTAAATAGAATATGAATAATCACATTCAAAAAGACATAAGCAGCTGTTTCAGCAGCTTTATGGCACCGTAAACATATAGTACCAGAGATAATACCTCTATAATATAAATCTGATTTTGTATGAATGGAATTTCTCAATATTTTCCACACAAAAAAGTTAAGCTTAGGAGTATCATAATTAATCCATACGCTTGAGTGCCAAGTAAACAACAGAATGAGTAATTGAAATTAACCTGTAAACATGTTTAATAGATTGGACTTTACCATTATGAAGTAATATGTCATGATCAGAACTCTTCAAGAATGTGTCACGTATCTCATTCCGTATCTATCTAACAACAAAACTACTAGAAATTGGAAGGTTGATATGGCCATTACACAAAAATCTACCCATAGTAGCAGATTTAGGAATAGCAGTCTGGTCAATAACGCTAGGAGTTAATACTTGAGAAACAATCAAACCATGTTTAGCCTAAGGGTCTGTCAAAAGCTCATTTTGGAATTTACACTAGGGATGGACTAAACAAAAGGAATAAGCATTGATCTTGCTTTAAGAAGAGATCCAAACATCCAACTGCAATTATCAGGATACTGCATCGTCCAGAAGATTTCTTTTAATGTAGTGATTATTAATCCATCGAGACCATAAGCCATTACCATTTTCATTCAAATCAGAGATGAGCAAGGACATAGCTTCTCTATTCCAAAGGAAAATATTAATAATTCCCAATCCACTTAGGGTATTGAAACTTCTTAAAAGTAATAGGGATAAATTTCCTAGAATTATAATCATCAGAACATAAAAAATGATTCATAGCTCTATTTATTATGTGCAGTAGTTTCATGGGAAGGATTAACATTCTTGCGCAGTAAGTATGCATGGAAAAATTTATGGCATTAATGATGGTGAGCCTTCCTACTTGACAGGGACATTTATTATTCTAGGAAATCAATCTAGCAGCTATTTATTTTCAAACATAAGGAGGTAGTGAGAGGATTTAGTCTAGCGGAATTAAAGGAATCCCAAATAAAGCATACCTTCAGATAATGGTTCATCCCCGAGTTACCAATCAGCTCATCAGAAAAAAACTTTTGATACCCCTGCCACTACCAAATGAGAATTTACTGGGTTAATAGATAGACCAGATATTTCTTGGAAAGTCTTTAAATCTGCATAAATGCAATATATAGAAGTCTGAATAAGCTTGGTAAAAATAATCAAATCATTAGCAAATAGAAGAGAAGTAAGGATTAGTCTCTTGCAATAAGGATGAAGAAGGAATATCTTGGTAGAAATAGAGATATTAAAATTAGAATTAGAATTTCCATAATGGTAACAAAAGGAGAAGGAGAAATGGGGTCTCCCTTTCTAATCCCTTTTTTTGCAGCAAAATAACCACAGTTTTGACCATTAATTCCAGTTAACAAATATACTGAGGATATACAAGTCTGAATCCAATATGTGAATTTTGGTGGAAAATTCACCTTAAGCAGAATTAAAATGATAAAGTCCCAATGAATAGAATCAAAGGTCTTCTTCAAATCAATCTTCAGCGGGTATCTTCTTGAAATATTAGCCTAGAGTAGTCTCTAAATAGCTCATGAGGTAGCGTTATATTATCCTTTATATTCCTGCCATGAAAAAAACCACTTTGATTATTAGAGATTGTAGTGGCAGAATTAATTTCATGCTACTGGCAGTAAATTTTGCTATGCATTTGTACACCATATTACAATACGCAATAGGCCTAAAATCAATGACAGATTTGACTCATATTTGTGTTACTAGTTTGGCGGTTAGAGTAGAAGAGTTGACTAATTTGTGTTAGGATTTCAATACACTTTAGGATAGATTAATTATGAAACCTTAGATGTGAATAGATGACTCATATTGATTTAATTGAGAAGAAATCAGAGAAACATGAATATAGTAGCAAAAACCATACTTGAATCCATAGTTGATGATTAAAATAGAAGAATTGGTTTAATCTTTCAAATTGACACAAACTCTAGATCTGAAATATTTTCATAGAAGAGATTAGAAGAATAATTAGAGCTTTTTGTAATTTGGGGAACTAACCCCTTATTTTTAATGTTACCATTTTCTAATTTGGCCCTTCAGCAAATTAGTTTTGCCTTGATATCTACAACTTAATATCACGACAATTATGTCCTTAAGCCTTTTAGTTTTAATTTAAAATTTGATCACTTTAATTAGGCTTCATACCAAAATAGCATGACACGTTTATTATACATATATGGTCCATGTTGAACATTTTCAACAATCATTCCTTGGACATATATGTAATAACCTTATAAATGTGTTTTAGCTTTATGAGCTCCAAATTTTGATATCTATAACATAAGGCATTTCCGAAACAATCTCATCGATTAACTATGCTAACAAAGGATCAAAGTGTCTTTTGTTACCTTTAGTTTAACTAAACCCATCAATGATCACATTTACCAACACAATCAAACGATATTGGTCAATCATGGATGTGTAGCATGAAAATTACATGAGATGTGATATATGCATGTCTATTCCTAACTAGTCCTACTTTAATGAAATTGAAAAAAAATCAATGTTTGAACTTCATGGAGTACAAAGAGAACTTTATTACTTTATTTCTGATAAAAGATACTTACTATATGTGTAACCAAAGTATAGAGCAATTTGTCATATGGCTATGTCAAATACAAGCTCTCTCTGAATCAAAATATCCTTACATAAAAGTTATACCAATTGAGCCATATACTCATGAAAGGCCATGGGTAATAATCGTTTTGTAAGCAGATCCGCAATATTGGAATTTGTCACAATATGCTCTGTGAATTGCAACTTATTTTGCACCCTCCACTTGTTGGAAAATAATATGTTGTTTATTGTCATAATATTACTTCAATGGTCTTTCAATCATTTTTTCAATATTCCAAAACTTTGTGACAATATTTTACATTTATTTTCCATCATTGGATGTCTCATAACACAAAATAAATGTTAGTAACATAAGAGATGAGGCTATAAGTGTCTGTATGACAACTTTTGTTATATAGCCCCACCCAAAAAAATTATCATCAGAAGTGGATCTTTTATACTATCGGCATCCAAAATATTCGAATTGTAATACTTTATGATCTCCGACTAATCCGATCTTTTATCTATGAGCATAATCATTTTGTTCCTTAATGATATCACGTTATCATTTTGGTTACTAAATCCGCTTTCAACGTCAATAAGATGTCTGTCAAATAATACATGAATATCCATGTGTGTACATGCCTTAGCATTCATTAGACTCCACATCGCAAATGCATAAGGAATCTTTTGTATTTCTTTAGCTTCAAGAATGTTAAATCACTATATAAGACAACATTTGTCTCTTTTATCAAAAGAGAACCGATTGATTCTTAGTTTGCATACCAAACCTTTTTATGCACTTATCTACCTAGCTCTTTTGTGATAATCCAAATCTTACCATATGAATAATAACGACGTATTTGAATCCCTAATACAAAAGAGTAAGCCATAAGCAAATTTATTTAGTTGTTCCATCAATGTCTCCATTGAGAAACACGACTTTAATAACCTTCCGATATTGCTCAAAATGATAATTTGCAATAATTTCTAAAATAATTCTAAACAGTTTTTTAGTAAAACCAAAGAAAAGGTCTCTTTAAAAAGAAATATCATCTTCATGAGTATGGTCTTTTCTATAATGAGCCTTATACTTCCCACATTACCCATTTAATTCTTTTTTGTTTTGAATAGTTATTCATAACCAATGATCTTATTACTTTAAGGTAGAGAGAAAGATCTCAAACTCTATTGTCCTTTATTGGTTTACGCTTTATATTCATAACTTAAATCCATATTTCAAATTAATTCTTGTATGGGTTAATGTAAGCCAACATAACAATCTTCATCAATCCATTATTTATCTTTATGGAGAAATACTACAGTCATATGGAATAGTATTTCATCCTTTTCAAGTGGATTTCCTTAGTAATCTTGCACCTTGAGGTTGTTGAGTTTGGATTCTTGAAACATCAACTTAATTTTTTAGAAAATTTGGTTAACATTGTCTTACTAGTTCTTAATTTACTTATTGTCAATGAAAAGAAACAAATCCTATACATTATCCAAGAATTAACTGTAGTTGAATAAAAGATAACGATTCTCCTTAAAGAAACTGATTCATACTTTAATTTTTTTTTAACATTGTCTTATTTTGTTTCCTAATTTATTTCTTATCAATGAAAGCACACAAACCCTATACTTATCTGGAGATGTAACTATAGTTGAATCAAAGATAATGGTTCTCTTTAAGGACAATAATCTATACATTATTTCTCCCTCCAAACTTGACATCCTCAAAAAATTGTAGCATTTCTCATCTTAAATTTTTTCCTTAGTTTCGTTATAAAACCTATAGCTTTTAAGTCGCTTAAAAATATCAATAAAGTATTTGCTATCTTTAATGTCCTAATCTAGAATTAATTAATAAGATGAAATAAATAATTACATTAACCATCATATTCAAATTAAGGCTTCATTATAAGTGGTATTTATCATGAGTTTCAAGATATCCAATTCCAATAATGTATGAATTTAATGATAGAATAATCTTATGATTTCCGAAGGAACAATAATATCCATATTTGTTTAAATCAAAATTAGAAACGAAATCTGTCTAATTGACAATATAACAAAAATTCAAACAAATCCAAACATAGACATGACATGTGCGATATCTAGTAAAATTCCTTTTATATGTCCACAGATTTCATAAAACAAACCACTACAAATATATTTCTATGTTATTTCTTTTGTTTAGATTCTTAGCGATTTCTTTATTCTTATTTATACATTTATTTACAATATATGTTAAATGGGTATTTTCTATCTTATCATGCTTCAAACCCTCTTGTTCTTCCCACAATGCGAAATGAGCTCAATAAGAGGTCATTTTATTCTTAAAAAAATTTAATAGTAACCTTAAAATGGTTAAACTGTGAAAAAATAAAATCCAAAAAATTAACAATAACTTAAGTGTCTTTAACTTTTGAAGCATCTTTCATACTTTTATTTTATGGAGTCAAGCAATATAAAGAGCGCTTGTTCATCTTATCGTTTTTGGAAAAATGCTTTTTGGTTTGTAAAGAACTTGTTTAAATGGATTGTCTCTATAGGTATCACACTCTTGAAAGCTATTCAAATATTATACCTTATGGTCATTCGACTCTTGCAAATTAAATTAGCACACCTCTTAATGTTCTTCAAAATGTTATAAGAACATTCAACCGTAATAGGTGTGGTTGTGATCCTCTTAATTACAAGAGCTGGATCCATGAAGTCAAGAAAAAACTTGTTCTCTTACTAATGCTTAGAGTTAGTCTCAAACAAGATGAGTACTAAAATTGGCTGAAGCTTTAGTCAAACTAGTTGAAAATTAAACAAAAATAAAGATTGATCGTATATGCTCATATCCAAATATCAGTCATAGTAAATTCAAATAATTGATAAATCTCTTCTTAACATACCTAGCACAACATTAATATCAAGTCTTTAGACAATAATACTTATGGTAAGCAGTACTCTTGTTGTAATAACCAAATATTGAATATAAATTCAAGTCAAATAACAATCTTTATTTGGACCTATTAGTTATTTACTTGTAAAAAATTATAATTATCACATATTTAGCATCATACATGTGTAAGTGATTCAGCCAAATATTAATCTTTTTGGGTCGGCTAATGTCTGCATGAATAAATATATATAAATATCAAACATTTTCATGAACAACTAAAATAAGAGAGGTCGCTTTGATGATATGTTATTTCAATTAGTTTGCTTGAAATGTAGGATATTTATAATTAATTTGCAAAGAGACACCAAATATGTATTTGAATTTATTTTTTTAATGTATGTACAATATATTTAGAGTGATATAGAACACTCCCAAAAATGCTTTAGGTCTATACAACACTTGAAAATCTCAAAATTATAACCATGGCACAATATGTTTTAATCATAACTGTTATTATCTTTCGCTTTAAATATATTGTTATATTTATGACATTTCCTAAATAAACATGATATAATGCATCATAAATAAATTAGACGACAAATGTCATAGATGAAAGTCATAATTAAATGCCACATTAAGTTATATATAATTGCCATAGTAAATGTTGTATTAGATCAAATGAATGAATGTAGTACCTATGATGTATTTTTGAACCATAATATAGTCATACATAACGCTATCGTATCATTTTATCTTGTTTTATATTTGAATGCTTACTTAAGGTCATTACCATGCATTTTGGCAAAATATGAAAATTGGAGCTTCTTTTATTTTATGACAATCAAAGCATGAAAATGTAACATATTTTTAACAAGCATGGGTCATACATATAAAATATCTTTATCTATCAAACATAAATGTACCAAATAATAAACCATATGCCTTTTTTTATTCTAAATACAAACATGTTGCATCAATAAATTTATTACAAAGCATTCAATGCATTTATGGTAATAAGTTAATTGATTTATTACTATAATAACCACATTTAATGCGTTTATGATAAAATAAATGCAATTGATCTTTATGTGGTCTAAAATGTAAATGGGTGTCATGTTAAAATTTATTTCAATAATAAAATAAACACAAACATCCTAAAGGAGCATACTGTATTTCTAGTTAATTAAAATTTCCGAAATAACCTAAATATCTTATATACATATTCAAATTACTTAATCAAAAGTTAAGTAAGATAAAATAATCATATAACCGAGTTTATATTCCTTGCATAAATGGCTCTAAATTATATATATTTATCCATACCATTAATGAACATTAAAGAAAATGATGGTACATATCAGATCCAAAGTATCCTCGCATTAAAATTCACAATTTATTTACAACATATACAATAATAAACATGCGGATGCTTTAACCAACATAAGTTGTTTTCGAAATTTTAAGGAATTTAGATTATTTTCTAGAAATTTAATAATATCAAAATTCTATTTTTTAAATAACATACAAATTATTTAGATCTATATTTTTACACCAAACCAGGTTTCCAAATCAGCCTTTCAATTTACAATATATAGAAAGAAATTTGATACTAAGGCAGATCCAAATCATCACCAAACTAAAATCCTTAAAACATAGATCAAACAGATCTGAAATTTAACTGAAATTAAATGACTTCTAAACGAATTTGAAATCAATAATTAGTGGCTCTAATACCACTTGTTAGGATTTCAATATACTCTACGATAGACTAATTATGAAACTCTATATTTTTATTGATGACTCATATTGATTTAATTGAGAAGAAATCAAAGAAAAATGGATAAATTAGCCAACACCATACCCGAATCCACAGTTGTTGATTGAAAGAGAGCAAGAATTGATTTGATCTTCCAAATTGGCATAAACTCTAAATCTGAATAATTTTCATAGAAGAGATTAGGAGAATAACTAGAGTTGTAATTTGGAGATCATAACCTCTTATTTATAATGTTGTCATTTTCTAATTTGTTCCTTCAACAAATTAGTTTTGTTACGGTATCCGCACGTTAATACCATGACAATTATATCCTTAAACCTTTTGGTTTTAATTCAAGATTTGTTTATTTTAGTTAGGCCTTATACTAAAATAGCACAACACAGTCATTTTACATACGTGGTCTATATGTTGAAATTTTTCAACAATTTGTTTATGAGAGTAAGTTATAGTTAATTAGCTATATTAATGAATATGTGAAATGTTTTTAAGAATTACTAGAGGCATGTCCAACATTGTACTTTTTACATATTGTGAATAGGAAAAAATGTTACTAGGGTAGATCCATAGACTCTTCGTCCTCATATGCCTTAGGGGTGCCATTTATTCAGATATCACTCTTGAAACTGAATATGTAGTAGCAGTAGTGTATCAAACGATTGAAGGAAAATAATCGGAACTTAGTTTAGAAATAAGAGGCCACTCATATTATGTAGTATAATCAAGGTGGATATAGTAAACAATAGTAGAAGATGAACAATGGTGAATAACATCAGGTATAACTAAGATTTATGAAAACGCATACAACAGGCAAGAGAAGAAGAAAAAATTGATGGCAGTATACCTGCTGTATCTACAACTATATACTACGTATGTATTTTTGTACCAAATTCAAAATGCTTAGTACTTATCTTCAATTGAATCGATTCTAATATCGCATTTAAATTTGACGAAATAAAACGTCGTCAACTTTTGTGTAAGCTTCGGGCTATACGCTAATATAATCATACTTTCAAGTCCCATCAAATCCAATCTAACTTATCAAAAAACCATGTCATATAGTAACTTCAGACCTTACTAAACAAGATCATATCTTACCTTAAAATTGAAGCGAAGAAGAAAACTGAACTGAAATTCAAACAAATAAAGAAAAAAATTATACCCCATGTCCTCCATTTTAATCATGACGATCCTTTTACCAGAACGGGCTAGGCTTCGTGTTAATCTTGTACTCGGTTTAAACTCGTGGAACTTTCTATAGCCCAATATGGTCCCAGTAATTAATCAAAAGTTAGATATTTGGTGTGCATGTCATCAAGTACCTGCAATAATTTCAGTGATGTTTGGTTCAATTTGTTTTTGGGAAAGACTACGTGAAATAAACTAGAAAACGGAACAAATGTTTTTTTTTCCAAATTTTTTTTGCTCAAATCAACATCAAACATGATAACAAACGTGCCTAATACACAAATTCACGCACATTATAAATATATAATTTGTATATAGTATAAAATAATATACACAAACACGTTTTCAAGCACAAGAAATATTACAGCAATCGTCCTTCACATGAATATTGGACAACTTTGCGCCATTTTACATACTCCCATTGACTCACCCACTCCGAGTGGAATCACTGGTAAATTGTCGCAGTTGCATATTTCAATCATGAAGCCGTTAGGGTCGTGGAAGAACAGTTGATCTATGTACACCCCTCCTTCCTCTACTCTTCTATGCACGAATTTTATCTCCTTTTCTTTCAGCTTGTTTTCCACTGCTGTCATGCTGTCGCACTATAATTCAAAGCAAACACAATAATGACTTGTTCAGTTTAAATAAAGTGAGTCAAACAAGCCACGAAGCTTTCAAATATGACTTGCTCGGTTGAAAATACAATCCATAAGTGCTCACCGTGGCTGTTTCAGTACATACTAATTTAAAAAACTGATTCTGGAAGTAGTGCTTTTTTTTGGTTTATTTTTTTGGTGAGAAAACGAGTGCTCTTCATCCGAGGAGAGCATTCATTGTACTGTTGTTTTGTTCAGTTTTTCCTATATAACAAGTATGAAGTGGACATAACAATTGTTGGAAATGGTCTAGTAGATGTATTCTTATATTATCCATCTAACCTAATTTGAGAAGACAAGAAAAATTTAAGAATGTTATTGGCATTGACTAAGTAGGAGAAGCACAAACCTGAAACGAAATATGATCATCCTTGGGGTTAATTTTAGTTTTCTTTTTCATGCTCTCTGGATTTTCAGATTGTAACAAATGTATTCCTACTCCATAGTTGAACAACCTGTGAAACAAGTACTACGTTTAGTAAACAATATGAATTAAACTGCCAATAGTATGTCAAAGTAAAATTGTACGTGTAACATACCAAGCACCATCAAAACCAAAAGAACCGGGCCTTCGAACAGGGACGAAACCGAGAACATCTTTGTAGAAACGAAGAGATGTGTCGAGGTTTCTACAAACTACAGAAATGTGGTTTAGTGAAGTCAGAGGCAACGGCAAAGGCAAAGCAGTTCCAGTATGATTATTTGAGTTCACCATTTTCTTTTCCTTCTTCTCCTTTTAATGTACTAGAGGTGTTGTTAATGGATAAGATTAACAAGGATTATCGGAAGGATGAGAGTAATTAATGGAATTTGAAGGAGGAAGGAGGAAGGATCTTTGTTTATGTACAATTGATCTACAAAACTGGGATGTTATTATAAGCTGAAAGGGTGACATTATATACTAGACATATTAGGTGAAGAAAATTAATGTACGCGGTCTCATTTGCTTAAGTTGTCTACGTGTAAGATAAACACGAGGAAATTAGTAAAACATGTGGTAAACGTGATTTTTAAGTTACATGGATCATACATCAACTCGAACTTCAAATTACTACAAGCTAACGCGGGCGGTATGATTTTCCGGTTGGATAAATAACCTAAAGAAAAAGATTAAAATCTTTTACGTTGAATTGGAAAAGTTAAATAAATGATAAAAATTAAATAGAGCAAGATATACATGTGCTTTGCACATAGATTGAATTTTATTTATTGTGTGATGCTTGGTCTGCTGGGTATATATGAAATTTATAAACATCAAATATATATATAAAGACCAAGCATCAAACATCAAACAAAACATAACAGCCGTAAAATAAGTATATAAACAAACAAAACAAAAATGGCCGTCTTTCTCTAGCGCCTGCGATTTTTCATCTTGCTGCTGCTTCCCCCATCTTTAATCTCTCTTTCCCTGTGACTACTCTCTCCTTCTCTACGATCTATTGTTGCTTGTTTGTTGGTTTTGATGTCGTATTTGGGTGGCGTTGGAGAGTTCGTTCTCTCTGGTTCTTTCGTACGTCACTACCCATCGTTCGCCGCTATTGGCGCCGGTCCTTTTTCGGTGGTGTTTACTGGTGATTGTACGGTTGAGATTAGGGTTTTCTCTTTGGCTTTATTTGGGGTTCTTTCCAAATCTCATTATCTGTTGGTTGAGAACTGTTTTATGGAATTATTGCCGGTCTCTGATGATGGATTGTTGTGCCGTCCTCCCCCCGTAGGCGAACTTCTCAGTTCGACGCAGATTGGGTGGCGACGCCTGCTACTGGTGAATTCGATGTTGCTTCAAAGAGGGATTTCATCACCCACTTCGAACCGCTGTTAACTTTTTCTGTATCTTGTGAGATTTTGCCTCGAGGGGAGGAGCCTCTGGTGGTGGGTTCGGTGTTATGTGGTTCTGGCTTTGGTCTTGATGTTTTGGACGAAGGGGATTCAATCGCCCATTCCAGTCAGGTTGCGGTGCTTCCCTCCCCTGTACCTACTTCGGTGGTTCGTGATTCATGGGTTGGTTTTAGCGATTTGGCAGTGGGTTTCAGTGCAAATGTTTTTGCTTGGGATTTTCCTTTATGTCGCTCTATTCGAACTGCTCGACCTTGTGGGTCTGTGTCCCCCTGTATGTTGAATGGTATGATGCGCGAGCAGTTTTTGGTTGATTTTCTTGTTGTTCCCATTGTCTCGCAGCTGCAGGTAAGTGATCATCTGCTCGTTCTGGTGAGTATCTCGCTATTGCATTCTTTATTGATCGTGGATGTTGGGTTTATGATGACTTGTTGGTTTGAGACTGTTGGTTTGTTCTTTGTGTTTTTGAGCCTTGACACGCCTCGGCGTGTGCTCTTTGACAATGCTACCCAGTTGATTGG
The DNA here is from genome assembly GCA_030765085.1 of Allium cepa. Taxonomy (NCBI): domain Eukaryota; kingdom Viridiplantae; phylum Streptophyta; class Magnoliopsida; order Asparagales; family Amaryllidaceae; genus Allium; species Allium cepa. The sequence goes on from CM060932.1 coordinate 932,882,669, forward strand.
TGGCGTGTGAGGTCCTTTAGGCATTGTGTACTCCATTTGGAGCGGACAGTGTGGGTCCTTATGTTGGTATTTTGCTCTGAGTCATAGCGAGGCCTGGTCAGTGTCGTTTTTGGCTTATTCTCGTCTTCCTCTCCTGGTTGGTCTCCATTGGTCTCTACGGAGAAATTATCCTGTCTCGGTCGATTGGCTTGGGCGGTATTCCAGCCCTGATCGCATAGTGAACACTAATGCGGTCCACTATGCGGGCTGCCTGGAATATTACCAGTCATTTGCAACCCGATCGGGTGATATCTCTGCTAGGGCCACCTTGCGAACCTCACCTGTCTCGCGGGGCTGTCTCACTAGTGACAGTCCGACATGGGTTAGGTTCCTACAGCATCATGGGATGCGTATTATTAGCACCCCTATATACTTTCGTTATCCTCTATCTGTTTCGGTTTCTCCTGATTCTTCGCCTTATTGTTGCTATTCCCGTTGCTCTCTTCCTTCTTCTTCTTGTGCCTTTTCGATCACCATTTCGATGCTTAGTGTAGAGGAGATTGTGATTATTAATGAGCGCCTTTCTCGTCTAACCGAGAACTCTGCTCCCTCCAGATCCTCTTCTAGACTGTCCGGTACGAAGGAGAGATTAGGTGCATCTTTGGAGTCTGAGCCACTACGTCAGCCTCTGCGTCGGTCCTCTCGACGTAGATCGCGTGGCTCATCCGTCATCCCCCGCACTATCTGTACTCGCTCTATAGCGGCGACTGAGCAGATCGATAGGTCTGCTCTTTCTTCCTTGTATCGTATCTGATTTGCGTCTGGGCTATCTCTCTTGGCTTGTTCTCTTTCTCTCCGATTGTAGTTGCCTTCATGTCGAACTTTCTCTTCTGGAACATTCGTGGTATTGGCAATGAAGCTTCTTCCGCTAGGCTTAAGAGGATTGTCCGTAAGCATTCCATTGGTTTGGTGGCTCTTTTAGAACCTTTTGTGGGTCCTGGAGAGGTTACCAAGGCAGTACTGTCGCTTGATTTTGGCGGTGCTTTGACAAATGTATCGGGTAAGATTTGGATTCTCTAGTCCAAAGACTGCGTTGTTCGCCCTGTTTTCGACTCGTCTCAACTTTTCTCTGTTTTGTGTTCCTCTTCCTTTTTCCCGCAACCGTTCCTTTTTTCGGCGGTGTACGCCAAGTGTGACCGGTTAGACAGATTATCTCTATGGGATGACATTCTGTCTCTTGCTAACTTCGGGTTCTCGCTTTCTGTGGTGGGTGGTGATTTCAATGTTGTCGCTAGTCAGGCTGAAAAATTAGGCGGGGTGGCCGTCAATCGGCACTCGGTTTCCGATTTCAATTCTTTCATTGTGAGCTCCGGGTTATCTAAAATTCCTTTCGTGGGCTCTGCTTATACTTGGTCTAACAACCAGGAAGTTCCGAATCGGATCCTCTCCAAGTTGGATAGGATTTTTGGGTCTGCTGAATGGTTTAACCTCCCATTTACCTTCTCTACTTCTCATCTTCATCGACCTTGTTCTGATCATGCGCCTCTAGTTTTACGGTGCGCTTCGCGGTCTTTGTCGGGCCCTTCTTCTTTCCGCTTCCTTAGTATGTGGAGTTCTCACCATAGTTTTCTCCAGGTGGTGGAGGAATCGTGGACCTCTCCCATTGTGGCTGCTTCCATGGGGGCTTTCTCTCGTAAACTGAAGCGTCTTAAGGCATGCCTAAAGACGTGGAATTCCCTTGTTTTCAGGAACATTTTCGACCGTGTTCGAGCGGCAGAAGAGTCCCTGATTCTTGCCGAATCTTTGTTCGACGAGAGTCCTTCAGCCGAAAACAAGGCGAATTGGGCTTCTGCTCAATTGGCTTTCTCTTCGGAACTTCGTATTGAAATCTCCTACCTCCGCCAAAAGGCGAGGATCAAATGGGTGGTCGAAGGTGATACGAATTCCAAATTCTTTCATGCTTCTATTCGTAAGAAAGTTAATTTGCTTTCTATTCGTGAGATTTTGAGATCGGATCAATCTGTGGCTTCGACTCCGTTTGAAGTCATAGAGGTAATAGTGTCTCATTTCCAATCATATCTAGGTTCTCCCTCTGTGTCTGATCCGGTTTCGGACCTCCTGTCTTTCATTCCTCGGCTGATTCCTTCAGAGGGAAGTGACACTTTAGCTTATCCGCCTTCGTCGGATGAGATTCGTGCTTGTGTCTTTGCTCTTAGCAAGGATAGTGCCAGTGAGCCGGATGGTTTCAATGGTTCCTTCTTTCGAAGTACCTGGCATATCATTCAATCTGATTTCTGTCTGGCAATTCAACATTTCTTTTCCGGGAGCGCTCTTCCCATTAGTTGGTCATCCACTAACTTGGTCCTCATTCCCAAGTGTGATAATCCTCGGGCGTGCTCGGATTTCCGTCCGATCAGCCTGTGTAATTTCGCCAACAAAGTGGTTTCTAAGGTTCTGGCCACTCGTTTGGCTCCGTTCCTTGATCGTATTATCTTCTCCTCTCAGGCGGGTTTTGTAAAAGGTCGTTTGATCACTGATAACGTCCTTTTAGCCCAAGAACTTGTCTCTCAGATTGACCGTGAGGTCAGGGGTTCTAACATTATTTTCAAACTTGATATGGAAAAGGCCAACGACCGTATGTCGTGGTTTTTCATCATCAAGGTTCTTCGTGCCTTCGGGTTTCCTGAAACCCTTATCGATTTGGTGTGGAGGCTCATATCCAACTGTTGGTTTTCTGTTCTCATTAACGGATCGGCCAAGGGTTTTTTCAAAGCAGGTAGAGGTATTCGTCAAGGTGATCCTCTATCTCCTTCTCTTTTCGTTATTGCTGCCGAGGCATTCATTCATGGTATCCATACCTTAACGATATTTGGTCAAATTCACCGTTTTGGACTTCCGAGAGGGTGTCCGCTTGTCTCTTCTCTTTCCTTCGCGGATGACATTGTCATTTTCTCCAACGGAAATCGGACCTCTGTTCGCCGCCTGATTCAGTTCATTCATCTGTACGAGAGGTGTTCGGGCCAACTGGTCAACTCTGCGAAGAGTTGCTTCGTTCACGCGAAGGACATGGACCCTTCGAGAGTTTCTTGGGTGGAATCTTTTACCGGGTTCAAGAAAGCTTCCCTTCCTCTACCTTATTTGGGTATTGTTCTCTACAGAGGAAGGAAACTTAACGCCCTTTTCGATCCTCTTACGGACAAAGTAAGGGGAAAGATTATCCGTTGGAATGCGTCTCTTCTGTCTCAGGCAGGAAGATTGGTGCTTATCCAATCTGTTTTAAGTTCTATGGGCACGCATATTTTCGCCGCTATGACCCCTACCTCCTCCTTCTTTCGGTCGTTCCAATCTTTGACATCCTCCTTCTTCTGGGGATCGAAGGTTGACAATCGCCGACATCACTGGGTGCCTTGGGACGTTATCTGTCATCCTAAGAGTGAGGGTGGGTTAGGTTTGCATAATCCGAAGGACATCTGTTCGGCTTTCGCTTGCAAGTTGTGGTACAGGTTTGGGACTAACGACTCCTTATGGGCGAAGTTCCTTCATGCTAAGTACCAGAGACTGGCGTCTTCTGGCTATTTCGATTCTCCATCATTCGCCAGTGAGACTTGGAAGCATATGCAATCGGTCAAATTGCTGGCTGATTCTCATGACGGCCACTCCGGATGGGATGGCGGTCCGTTCTCTATTCTTAAGGCCTGGAACTCTTCTAGAAACCCCACTCCAGTCCTTCCAATCTTTTCCTTCATTTGGGACGTTCGAATCCCTCCTAAAGTTTCTCTTCTCATGTGGCGATCTCTTCATAATGGGTTACCGGTTGATGAGAACCTTCAGCAGATTGGCATTCCTTTTGTTTCCCGTTGTAGATGCTGCGGCAACGGGGAAACAAAATCGGTGGATCATCTGCTTTTCTCTGGCTGTTATGCCAGATCCTGCTGGAATTACTTCGGTAATTTAGTGGGTGTCCGTGGTACCATCACCTCGCCGAATGATTTACTGACCTCTTGGTGGATTGGTAGATCTGGTAAATCTCTTCAATCTATCATCTTTCGCTTGATTCCATGTCTGATTTGCTGGCACATCTGGTGTGCGTGGAATAAGGCAATTTTTGAGGAGACTCCTATGGATCCCTTCTCCATTATTCGGCGGGTTAGAAATGATGTTCACTTGGCGTTTCGTGGCAGACCTTTCAGAGGAGCGGTCAACGCTCGTTCAGGACGCCTTGTGGATCTGTTATCTATCTCCTGCTCTTAGTCTTCTTATAGAGCGGGAATTGGATGATTCCCGATACGGAGACTGGTGGTTCTGGCTATCTCGTCTCCTTGTTGACCGTCTTCCCCCCTTTTTGTTTTCTTACTGTGTGGCTATTGCTTTCAGGATCTGGTATTTCTGGATTGGATATTGTTTTTCATTCCTCCTTCTGTTTGGCGCTTGCCTAGAGGAATTTCGTTTCTCTTTATCGGCTGTCGGCCTTTCAGCTATTGGGATGTTGGCCGCTTTTCTTCTATTTTGGTGGTTTGTCTGATGGGATTGCTCTTACTTTGCACGGTTGTCACTCGACATCGTCATCGGACGATGGCCTTGCCGGAGCTCGATTACGATGTTGGATGGGCGGTGGATTTTTTGGAGCTCATCCAGATTGATCTGTGCCTGGTCCCAGATGTCCTTTGCATCTCCTTCTCGCCAGAGTCTATTGCTTTTCCCATTTTGGTTGTACCGTTGTATTACTTATGTGTTTTCTCGGTTTTGTATTCCAATTTTTGGTACTCTGGTTACCTGTCAAGCTTGTTGACAGCTTTTGTTTTGGATTTATATATACGTCAATTCTTCTTAAATATATATATATATATATATATATATAAAGATGGATTAGGCATGCAAAAAATCTATTGTTCCTTCCGTATAAAGGTATATATTTTAATGGGACTTTGTACTTGGACCTCTGTTTCCGATGTTATTAAAAAAATCATTTTACTAATTAAAATGTAAATTGTGCCCCTACTTTTCTATATCAAAATGCATAAACTAATTTGCATTTTGCAGGAAGAAAATGCAAATTAACTTGCGTTTTCAACAAAATTGAAAATTCAAATTTCTTTATTCATAAATAGTAATAATTGTTATTTAAGTATAATTGTGTGAAATAACTGCGGTTCTTCATCATTATGGAATTTTATAGAATTTTTTAATTTTTCCTCGAAGACAACTCAAATTGTATTTTTTTGTCAGAAAAGTGCAAATATTTGATAGAAAATTGCATTTTATGTTGCGTCATTATCGCGTTTTCTTATAACAACATTAAAAAAAACAGCGACTTGTATCCTTTTTACTATATCATATTTAATACTGTATTTATCAAAATAATTGATAATAAAAAAAACATATAATCTGTACCATTTCGGTTGTCCTTATTTTCAAACTCATCCATTCAACTAACCCCACCACTACAAGAATAGCTTGAAATACCGACGACATTTGGCGATGGCTTCCGACGGCGGTTTTCTACTGCTTTCGACAAACCGTCAACGACCATCAGAAGTCGTTGGAAATTCGCGTTATGCAAGTCTCGGCCGAGACCTTTCTTCCTCATTCCAACTGAACGAAGAAAAAAAATTTAAAATCCCTAAAACACATTTTCAAGCTTCCAAACCCAAATTCAACACGGCTCCTTAATCACTCTCTATTGCTTCCAATCTCAGGTGTAATATCTAATTTTGGCAAAAAACCTAATTTTTAACATAAATCTATATTTGTTTAATTTGATGAATTAGGGATAATTAGTGATTTTAATTGTTTTTAATAGCCCAGTGATGGTTTATATTATCCATGAAATACTTATTTCATTTGTTAGTTTTAAATTGTGAAAAGTAAGCATAATTCGTAAATTTGTGTATATGTATTAACCATTATATATATATATATCTCTGTGTGTGTGTGTGTGTGTTATTTTTAACGTTATCTTGTGTTAATTGGGGTGTTTATGTGTTCATATATGTGTATGTATATGTCTTGATCATTATATATATATCTCTGTGTGTGTGTGTATGTATAGACATGCATACTAATAATTAAACAAATTATTTTCTATCGAAAAAGTTGTAAAAAATTTATCTACTATAAGATGCTGAATTAACCCTGTTCGATAAAATGAGCGGAATGTGGTAGATTAATAATTTTTCGAAATATATAATATTAGTAAATTTTCAACCGTTTACAAAAAATAATATATTATAAAATATATAAGAAGTCAAACTATAAAACTTCAAATTTTTGTATAAAATGCTTTTTTATTACGTCCCTTAGAGAGTTTTTGGCCCCGCCCGACAAGTGTTATACATGATCGTTATATAGATATTCATCTTTATCATAAAGCGGACATTTATATTCATCTGGTACAATACTTGCTGGATTTGTACCTGTATTATTATAAACACGGTAAGCAATGACATTTCGTACATTATCTCGTTTTAAAAAGTTCATAAAATTTCGCTATCACTTTTCTTTTTTGTTTCCCATGTACACGCATTTGGATATAATACAGAAAATAAAACGAAAGTGCTGTCGAAATTTTCTTGAATCGTTTAAAACGAAATAATTTACGAACTGTAATTGTTTACTGTGTTTGTAATAGAAAGTAGAATGACTGACCATCAAAATAGAAAACCATAAACCAAGATTTCAATATTGTATTCTTAAATGGGTTAAATTGACGCGTATAAGATTATGTATCAATATATTGAAAAATAAGATGTCAATTCGTAAAATGGCCGTAATTTTTTTTTGAATTTGTGACATATTTTTTTGAATAGGAAAAATGATCGACTATTTATTTGATGGAGGAAATGGATGTGTCGAAGAAGGGGACCGATGGACTCGATAAAGGAAGATTTTTATAATGGTATAAACGTATTTGTTGAATTCACTTTAAGTAAGAAGGAAACGATGGAGTTCGTTATCCATGTAATATGTGTAAATATTTGAAGTATTTGTTACCAAATATTATGGAAGTTCATTTATGCAAAAACGATTTCATACCAACGTATTATGTTTGAGATCGTCATGGAGAAGTTGTAGCATATACTCCTGCAGAGTCTGAAATAGAGGTGGCTGGTAATGAAATTGTTATGACGAATTGTATAGAAAATATGGTTGAAGATGCAACAGATCAATGTTCCCTACAGTTGAAGTTGATGACGACGATGTAAATGTTGAGGAACCAAATATTGAAGCAAAAAAATTTATGATTTATTAAATACTGCTAAGAAACCTTTTTGGGATGGTTGTAAAAGCAGCACTCAGCTATCAACAACCACATAATACATTGCGATGAAGTAAAAGTACAACATCACTGAAGCCGGATTTACACTGTTGTACAAACTACAAAACGACATATGCCGCTTGATAATTTAATGTGTGAAAATCACTATGAAATTAAAAAAACTTATGTTGACTTTTGGTTTACCATATCAAAAAATAAGTACATGTTTAAATGGTTGCATGTTATTTTGGAAAGAGAACGTCCCTCTTAGGAAGTGTAGAATATGTAATAAGGAAAGGTAAAAGCAAGAAAAAAAGGAAATGAAGTTCCATACAAAAGTATGCATTACTTGCACATCACTCCTAGACTTTAAAGATTAAACGTATCTTCTCCAGCTGCACCTCATATGAGATGACATAGTGTGAGAACATAGAAAGAAGGTACGTTGACACATCCAACCGGTGGAGCAACATGGAAGCATTTTAACAAAACTTATCTCACTTTTACAGCGGCGAGTCGTAATATTAGACTTGGATTATGTACGAATTGTTTTTCACCATTTTCTCAATTTGGTGCTAAATATTCATCTTGGCCCATTATCATCACACCTTATTATTTACCTCCGTGGATGTGTATGAAAACTCTATATATGTTTCTTACTGTTGTAATTCCTAGCCCCAATAATCCAACACAAGGAATCAATATTTATTTATAATCGTTGATTGAGGAGTTAAAAATACTGTGGAACGAAGGAGTAAAAACATACAACCTTTCAAAGTAAAAAATTCATATGTTTGCTTCTTTATTGTGAACTATATGTGATTTTTCTGTTTATGCAATGATTTCATGATGGAGTACATCCAGTCGTAGATCTTGTCCTTATTGCATGAAAGAAACATCGGCATTTTCTTTACCGAATGGTAAGAAAATTTCATGGTTTGACTGCCATCGATGTTTTCTCTATGCCAATCATCACTTCAGAGGAGATAGAAAAAACTTTTAGCCAATAGAGTAGAAACCAGACAACCACCAACGATCTAGTCAAGCGAAAGCATATATGAACTGGTAAGGGACTATCCAAAGATACATAAAACTAGAGTACAAACGGAAATTGCAGGTAAATCGACTATTCATAGTTGGTGTAAAAAAGTATATTTGAGAGTTGCTTTAATGGAAAGATCTTCTGCTTCATCATAATATTGATATGCACAATGAGAAAAAAGTATTTAATAATGTTTGTAACACTGAATGTCAAGGGATAAACTAAGGACGATTTGAAACAAGACGCGATTTACAAGAATTATGCAAATATCCTGAGCTTCGTATAAAACCGAATGCCAATAAAAAATCCAAAGTGTGTTATGAGTTAGATAATAATCAAGTTGAAGTTGTGTTAAAATGGATGGAAGGATTAAGATTTCCTGATGGGGTTACATCAAATCTTCGTAGATGTGTTGAGTTTAAAAACGGTAGATTGAATGGAATGAAAAACCACGACTGTCATATAATAATGGAAAATTTATTACCCCTTTTATTCAAAGAATTATTGCCTTTAAAAGTTTGGAAGGTAATAATAGAATTTAGTTGTTTTACAAAGAGCTTTCTTCGACTATGTTAAAAATTCAACGTTTACGTAAACTTGAAGAAGATATTCCTATATTGCTCTAAAATTTGGAGAAAATATTCTCACTAGATTTTTTCAACGTAATGGAGTATTTACCGGTACATTTCTCATCTGAAGCACGATTTCGAGGTCTTATGCAATATGGATGGATCTATCCATTCAAGAGGTATGAAATATGTTACATATTAATTTAATTACATTCGAAAGTTAAAGTCAATGTAAATTAATTTTCATAGATACTTAAATCATCTGAAGAAAAAAGTGAGGCAAAAAGCATGAGTTGAAGGTTCGATCTGTAAATCAAACATCGAAGAAGAAGCTTTATTCTTTTTCTCTCGAATATTTTAGTGACCATATGAACAGGTCATTTGAAAGTGTTCAACGTAATGATGAAGACGACGAACAAGAGTCCTCTCAAACAATGTTATCTATTTTTAGACAACTTGGTCGACCTTTTGAACATGTGTAGACGTATGGTTAGATGATAGAGATCTTCATATAGCACACACTTATATTCTTCTTAATTGTGCTGAGGTTGCACCATTTGTTAGGTAATATGAAATAATAAATTCTTGATTTCTTCATTTCAATAATGCATGCGCATGTAGAATTTAGTGCAATATTTATTTATATACGCAGTATTTATGAAAGAGAACATCCACGTGGAGTTCTCGGTAAAGAATTTTCTGATTGGTTTTCAAAGTACAGAACCACGAAATTGCATGGTCAACGAGAATTGAAACATCTTGCATTGTGACCAAAAAGAAATATCAAGACATATCTTATATATTTCGCCAATGGGTGTAAATTCAACATCAAAGAATATGGTGCTGAAAAATTAACTAATATTGTAGGTGTATTTATTAAACGTAGTGATGATCCAGAAAATCACATCAATAATTTTTATGGCGTTTTAACCCAAATTTTGCAGTTGACATATTTCCCACAACCCGTGGAGGATGTTTTTCTATTTAGATGCAATTGTTCAGCAATGTTCCAAGTTTTGGAATTAATGTGCACAATGATTATAATCTTATTGAAACAAAGCATACATTGCATTATCACAAGTACGATCCTTTTATACTAGCCAAACATGCATTGCAAGTTTATTACACTCATCATCCTTCTCTAAAAAGAGATAAAGCAGATTGGTCAGCAATTTTTAAAATAAAGGCAAGATTTACATTTGATGCAAAGAATATGTCAAATGAAAAACTTATCGGCAGATCTTGAGCAAAGCAACGAAATAATAATAACAGACGGTCGTGGTGATTTTGGACCTTTGAACGTTAAATCAAACGTTTTGGTAGAAGCATTTGAGAGTAGAGTGGAAAATAATGTAAAATATGAGACCGAATCTGAATCAGAAGACGATGAAGATTGATAAAAATATTATGTTATATTCTGATGTATTATGAAATTCATGCGACCGATGACATTTATTTTGCAAGTTATACAATTTATGAACCTGAATCTGCTTATCATCATTTACGTAATTTATGTCATTTACGTAATTTTTTTCATTCTAGTCATTTATAACATATATGTCATTTATTTAGCAATTTATGTTAAAAATGTTACATTCTGCTTATCATCGGAATATGAGACCCAATCTGAATCAGGTATATTTTGCAATACTTTATGTCATTTATGTCATTATCATACAAAATATGTCATTATTATGCTATTATTCTCTTATAAAATGATGTGTCCGTGACAGATATCATGTCGTTCAAAAGAAGGAGCTCATCACATTCATCTGGAGGCGATGGCAGTGGTTCATCACAGCCGCCACAGTGTTCAACTGTGTATCGGTTCCTAAAGCGGAGGGGTAAGTATAAAAAATTCAGCATCATAAATATTTTGTGTATGATATAATAGCATGTATCGTATTTAACACAGGGGGTTCGACCTACAACCGTTAGTTGTAGTTCTATCAGTTTCTAGAGATTCGTATAAGAGTAGGATAACCGCTTGCTGGCCCAAATGGGATAATATCCCTTCCCACATCATGAAGTGTATATGGAAGGATTCCATTGTAAGTATAATCTTCTATTTTCAATTCTCATTTTGTTTGTGGCTTATTTATTGTTCACCTTATATTGTTTAATTATTTATCGCTTAAATGCAGGTCATAGTCGACATCCAAGCAAACGACATATACAGCTCATATGACATTATTAAATGTAGAAGATGAGGAAGAATTACTAGGATTCTATGTCGGTTGTGAAGCATATGGGAGAAGCCGAACTGGATGGGAGCGAGTGTGTGAGAGGGTTGGTTGGCGCATTGGGAGAGTGATAAAGCGAAGGTAAGTGTACTAATCTTTTATTAATTATTTGATTAATATGTAAATATCAAAAAATACATGGTAAGTAAATAATGTATTGTTTATTTAAATGTATAGACAGAGTGGCAAAGAAACTCTACAAATAGGAACAAGAACCCTGTAACTCATCGAGGAGGGTCCAAGTCGTTCCAACAATATCGCCAGGAGTGGTAAACTTATTAACTGTGAATTTTAAATAGCTATTATGTTGTATAATTTTGAATGTATAATAGTACATAATAATAAATTTCAGGTTGCGAAGGCGCAGGATCCTGTATCATACATGGATGTATTTACTTGTACTCATGTCGTCAAGCATTTTAATCCAAACGAGACTGTTTCATATACATGGCATGACGATAAATCATGGGAGAGCCATGTAAGCATATTTTAGTTTATATACTATTAGTAATTACTTTAACTATTAAAGTATAATAAATTAAGATATTATGCTATTAATTTCAGATGTCTTTTCATTTGTTCATGTAGGCACGGTTTATGGAACAAAGGCAGAAACTCCTGGAGGAAATAGGTCGAGAGTGGCTGACTACAGACAAGGAGGATGTCATTTTTAAGTAAATCATGAACCCACTTTCATGGAATAGGCATTTGTGGTTTTGGCAACCTAGCCGTAATGAACAATATATGTAACGACATGCCTTTTTGGACGTTTTAAGCAGACACACGTGTCGGACTCAAACCATTCAAAAGGGTAGATTGTTATGAGGTAAATAAGAAAAAAAGAAAGAAATAAAACGAATACAGAATCTTGCAGTGAAACAAAAAAATATAATAATTAAATAACAGTTCATGAAGCTATTTTATAAATACATTTGATTATTCTTTTACAATACAAAAATCAGAGTTACATAAACAGAAATAAAGAAAGAAATAAATATATAAATAAATGTAGTGGAACAACATGATGTAGTGGAATATAATGAATAATAATAGTACAAGTCTTCGTCTTCGTTCTCCAGAAATAAGTTCTTCAACCCTGAAATGCTCAGGCTGACCCGAGCGAATTGAAAAGACAAAACACATGAGTCGGAAATAAAAGACATATGTAAGTTAAATCAACGGTAAACATGAGTGCGATGGCGTAGGAGATGTTTACGGGGTTTGACATCTCCTATCCAATGTCTAACATGAGTGCAGTAACTTAAGATATGTTCTGGATTCTCATCTCCTAAGGATCTGTTAAACTATCTATTATGTAGTACAATCGCAATTATAATATGTCTATAGTAAAGTAAAAGTATTAAAATAGCGTTAAGGTGCTACTCATATCCCCTTTATACATTTTTATATATTCACATAGTCTATATAGTACCGTAATTCCTCTGTAAACTGGAGGGCTATCAGAGGACACACCATAGGCATGGTACAAAACAAACTCGTAGAAGGCGCGCTAGGGCATGTGAACACGGCATTCGAGGCAATGCCAGGATAGCTATGCTAATTTCACTTCCAAACTGGTGGTAATGCATAGCAGCTACTACCGTCCACCTCGAAACACACTTCCAAATTGAAATCAAGGGTGGCCACCAAATCAATCACAAAGTCAGAATATAGTATCGAAGGAATATGCCCGATTGAAGGAATGACCTCACTTAGCCCGGTATAGCTCCTGTTTTAGTCTATGCTGACTCACGGGAGTCAGGGTCACGTCATACCTTATACAGAAATCGTTCACCAAACCATCCTACTTCATTTCTGGAATCTCCGCCACGTACACAGTTGTTAAAGGGGTTTTCGGTATTGGCAGAGAGTATGACAACATCTGATCCCGATCTCTTTAACAACCAGTCGGTTATTACACACTAGATGGTTCTTTTAAATTTCCAAAATCAATTCATAGTTGATATCAATATATTGTATTAATTTCAAATCATATCACTTTCAAAATCATATTCACTTTCGAAATCATACTTTCAAAATAGGTTAAACCCTAATGCATAGAGGATTTCCACTTACATGGTGCAATTGGATCAAATGCATTCTAAATTCGAGCCTTTCCTCGATCCAGATCGGCGGCTCATCTGGAGGGCTCATCAAATCAACTCGGGGACTCAGGCAGGGAGACCCTCTCTCTCTGCTTATCTTCGTCCTAGTGGCGGATGTCTTTAACCGCATGATCAAACTGGCGATAGCTGACAACTACTTAGCTGGTATTTGTCCCCCCAACCCTAACCCTAACTCTTACCCTAACCTAATGATTTCCAACCTCCAGTTCGCACATGACACCATCCTCTTCGTCTCCCCTTCTCCTGAACACATCCATAGCCTAAAAGTCCTCCTTTACACTTTCGAGCTCATCTCAGGCCTATCAATTAATTTTAATAAGAGTTCTGTCATCATGCTTGGAAACGTTGAGCATCTCGGTCCCTCCGTCTCCTCTTCCCTCAACTGCTGCATTGACACTTTTCCAATATCCTATCTAGGCATCCCCCTGCGCCCCACCAAGCTTCATCGATCTGACTGGAGCCTCCTTATATCCAAAATTGAATCAAGACTTACAGGCTGGAAAGCATACACTCTATCGACTTCGGGAAGGCTGGTCTTGGTTAAAGCTGTACCCTCGACGCTCCCTCTCTGCTGGCTCTCGTTCCACAAAATTCCCAGCTGGGTATCCAAAAAAATTGATGCTATTAAACACTCCTTCCTCCGGAAGGGGGGGAAGCCAAATGCCTTGTTAACTGGAAAATTACATGCATGCACGAGGACCACGGCGGACTAGGTATCACTAATCTGATTACTTTCAATCAGGCACTTCTAGAAAAATGGCTCTGGTGTCTCCTCTCGACGGGTCAGTTCATCTGGAAAGACTGGATCCTGGCATCCCACTACAATCCTGACCCATTCTGTGCTCTCCATTTCGCTCCACACTTCAAGCCCTCCCCCTTTTGGTCTGGTGTTCTAGCATCAGTGGACCGCATTAAACCCCTACTTCAGGTGAACCTAGGTAATGGCTCTAACTGCCTTTTCTGGTATGACTCCTGACACAGCCTCTCCCCACTAAATCGTTCCTTCTCATCCCTCTTCTCCTACACCAACCTCCCCCTCTTAACAATGGCTGAAGCAGCCAACCTTGGCCTACCCAGCTTATGTCCCCCAACCCTCTTCGCCGATGACACCCTCTCAGAACTCCTTTCCGCTCTTAGCCTGCTGCGATCAGTAACCCTTAACCCTTCATCGGTGGATCACCATACATGGGCTCTATCTCCCTCAAAAGGCTTCTCTATATCACAATGCTTCTCTTTCCTAAACCACCCTGGTAGACTATTCTCCTTTGCTCGTGTCTGGAAATGCCGCATCCCTCCCCGAATCAAATTCTTTCAATGGTGTCTCATCCATGGCCGCATCAATGCCAAAGATCGCCTCACTCGCTTGAACATCACATCTGACCAGAATTGTGCCTTATGTAACACTGAAGCCGAATCAATCCGTCACCTTTTCTTCGAATGTGACATATCTTACTACATATGGGTTTCGGTTTGCATACACAATCTAGGGCAAACACACACAATCACAGATTTTTTTGATCATTGGCAATATTGTGCACCAAACCATCATCTTGACATCCTTCTAGCCATCTTCAGCTGGGTCATTTGGAAAGAGAGAAATGCCTTCGTTTTCAACAAATCCACGATTGGACAGGCTCTTCCTCCTCGGCCCCCTTCAGATTGCGTCTTCCATCAGCACGGTCCCCATCGATTGAACCGGTAGGCAGTGCATCATCAGCTGTGTCGACTGGTCACCCAGGTTTCAACTGAGGGTTTGATTGCTTTTGCTTTCAACGTTTTGGAATCACTCTCTGCAATAGTTTTCTTGTTTGGGTAAACTATGGCTAATTATGTATATTAGAAATTTCCTGGTCTGTACTTACATGTTGGCATGCTGTTTGTAACCTTAACTCTAATTATGCTGCTTTTGTATTTGCCATCGATCAGGCCTGTTGATCGAACTACTTAATTCTGTATATATTATTAATCGGCTGTGTAGTATCATGCTACACATCCATTCTCCTAAAAAAAGGCTAAACCCTCATTTCAAAATCATCGTATTTACTCAAAATATGTGATATATACCCTAACTTAGGTTATTACATCATTTCATAGTATTTACTTTCAAATCAATGAATTTGAATATAAATACTTCCCCTTTACTTAGTCTGAAACTTTAGGAAATAGTTTAAAAAGATATAAATAGTTAAAAAAGCTATAAATAGTTAAATACTCTAAAGTGGTTTAGTTATAGATTAAAGATACTGTTAAATTGATTTAAGATAGTTAAATAGATTTAAAATAGATTAAGTATAATTAAAATAGATTAAATAGCTTTAAAATAGATTAATTAGATTTAAAATAAGTTAAAATGGGTTAATTAGTTTTAAAATAAATTAAATGGTTTAAAATAGGTTAAATTGATTTAATATAGTTAATATAGGTTAAAATAGTTTAATCATTCGAAAATCTTAAAATTTTGGATCTTTGCAATAATATTTTTTATACAATAGTTTATATGAAAAATATGAATTTGTTATCAATTTAAACTATTCATTCCTTCCAACACATTTGGGCTACTTTCAATCTTCAAAACCCAATTTCGTATCTTTCAATTCAATTTCTCAATAAAATATTAAATTCACCATCGCTTCCAAAACCATGTTTGAAATATTAATTTAAATTATTCCAATTTCAATATATTTCAAAGTTATATTTCAAACAATTTTAATAACTCAATTTTGAAAAACTTTACTTATACTCCAAATTCAACTTTAAAATTTCAACTTAATTTTTTAAAACAATTCCTTTAAACTAATTCAAATTTCAACATAAACTTGATTTACAATAATAATTCAATTTATAAATCGAATTCTTATTTCAAAATATCATTTAACCAAATTCAAAAATTAAAGATTTTAAAATCATTTAATTTAACCAATCCAGTGTCCGTATATAATTCTCTACCCTAGGGTCAAGTGATACGGATATTTATCATTTCAATCCACAATTTAAAATTTACGATTATATATCATTTCAAACCGCAATCCCGAATTAAATAAAAATCCATAAAATCGCTAGAGTCTATCATTTCAACCCATAATGATTTTTTCCTAACAATCGATCATTCGGATATGTATCATTTCAACACATAGTGAACTTGCACTATATAACGATATAAAATACAATCCGTTCATCCAATATCAACAACCAAACATCCATCACAATCATCCTCCAAATTAATCAATAAATATTAACATTAACAGATTATTATATGTAGGAAATTAACTGGCAATTTAAATCCAATAATAAACTAAATGACAATTTAATTCAAAATAAATTCAAATTAGCTGGAATAGTAATTTAAAAATGTCAAACAGCTATAAATAAATTCCAAATCACATAATAAATTTAATTTAACTAAAATAAGAAATTTTAGAAGTTGTGAGTGGGTCAAATCACTCATATTTGAATATAAATCGAATCTAAATCCAATTTAGGGCCCAAATTCAAACGATCTTAGAATTTCCCAAACCAATGTCAAAATGTCTAGAATTTCAATACGATCCAAACAAAAGAAACCGCGCATGAATCAAACCTCGTATGTAAAATTTACTCAAGTTAGAAGATTTGAAAACGAAATTATAAAATAAATAAACAAATACACGTCACCTCTCGTTCCTCTTCCCAAAACCCTACCCGACCGTAAATTTGAACCCACGCACGCAAAACCACCGCCACGCTAGGAAGCTCACCGCGCCACCTAGGGCCATCCGTGAACCAGCAGAGCTCGCCGCCACCCACCACATGACTGCTATTGCCGATCTTCGCTCAAAAATTCTCAGCCGCTGTCGAAAAACCTTAAACCCTAGTGAATTTTTCATGGCGGTCCAGCCGTTGAATCACCGAGCAAACCATATCGATGAATAGCGTGTAGCGATCTCCTCATCCCCTTACCCACCAATTAATGATCGGCCGAATATGATTGACGATCAATGAACGGCCAAGAATTATTCTTTGAATTCCAGACACACAAAAACCCAATTCGAAAACTACCTGTAGATTTGACTTGTGCTCGTTGAGAGCTTCAAACCGATATATAATTCTATATATTTTGAGGAGCTTAAATTTCGGAATTGAATTTGAAATTGAATTGAGGGTATTTGGTTTTGGTTTGTCAGCCATTGGAATGAGGAGTTGAGAAAGAAATGTACGTACATACAAATATAATAAGAAATAACTAGGGTTAATAATAGGCAATTTATATGCATAGCTGAAATGGAAAAGAATGGACCAGATCGAATTGGAAGTTGAACGATAAATGACCCGAAAAGCCCGTTTCGTTCCCGAAATGAAAATGGGTCATCCCATATATCAAATTGATGTTTTCAATATTTTTAAACTCAATGGAATAGGTTTCAAGTCCTAATTCTATCGTATGAAGAAGTTATATTAAAATTAGCTTATTTCAAATTGATTTCAATTGATTTTAATTTAATTAATTTCTAAGCTTTTCGGGCCTATAGGATCGAATGACTAGTCCGATCGCTACGAAACTTGAAATCCTACAGTAATTCACCGTTACGGATTCGACAAAACTAGTTTCGTCAAAATCCGAGTCAGTGGCCAAATTGGCCATTTTCACGTTAATTAAATAAATTAATATTAAATTAATTATTCCACTTTTAATTCAATATTTATAAACTAACAAATTTCATCATTTTTGATTGCTTAGACATTTATAATAATCAAAACAAGTTTATACATCAATTCGGTGTCAAATATTTCACAAATTACCGCATTCAATTTCAACTGTAATTGCATCCAATTTATTAAAATTAAATTCCAACAAATTGATTTAAATTTCATTTCAGTTCTTTTTATTCAACCGATTATTACTTTAATAACATAGTTAATGTCTGTTTGTCTTTCATTACATTAATATTCTCCGATTGCCATCTTTGTTTGAATTAACTACTATTTCCTTTTATATTGAATTTTTGTCAATTTCACACACTAATTATAATTTAAAATACCGATTAATTATTTTATCTTAGTTTAATTATTTTATTAAATCAACTATTACTTTATGAATAGAATTAACATTTCTATTCATTTTGCTACATGCGCAGATTTCAGTTATTGTCTTACTCACATTAATGTAACGTTTAATTGTAACTAAATTCCAATTACATTTAATAGCCCAAATAAATATGTAACATATAACAATTGTTACCACTAACTTTTAATCACTCTTATAAGGGTTTATTATTTACAAATCAACTATTGTAATTACCTATATAATACTGATTTTGTTCGATTCCATTAATCATATACTATTTCGTTAATTAATTCCATATTCACATTTGTTTCCTTATATTAACCTTATAACCAAGTTACACCATTTACATTATTCCAATGGATTGGAGTTTCATTCAAATTGTTAATAAAAACTTTAATTCTGTGTAGTTAATGCCCCGCTATTACCCCGCTATAACCCCGCAATATCTCATAGCGGATTTCTACCGCTACGATTTTTCCATATAGCCCCAAAATATAGCCTTTTCGCTTTAATTCGCGCTATTTCCGCTATATCTCGTTATTCCCGCTATATTTTGTTATTTCCGCTATATCTTCTTTAATAAAATGGATTAAAAAATTGCATTTATACATTATAAAAATTATGAAACTAATTTATTTGATTTAATTTTCAATATATTTTTAGAAATGAAAATATTCTAATATTCTACTAAATTCAATTATGTTATATAACAGTTTTACGTTTATTTAGAGTATATTCGCACATGTTTTTTAATTTAAAATCATTTATGTATTAATTATAATTCAATTGAATGATAATTTTTCATTTAATTACCACTTATATATTTGTAAAAACATTAAATATGAGTTTTATTTGCTATTTTAGAGCTATCCGCTATATTCTGCTATATCGTGCTGTATCCCCGCTATGACTTTTTGCACCTCCACCGCTTTGAATCTGCCGAGCGCTTTAACTGCACGGCTTTAATTAACATGGTTACATTTCATTTTAGTTATTATTTCATTATTAAATTACAAATTTTATTTCTTCCAATTATTAACTCACAAAAATCTTACTATATTAACTATTTAATTATCGAAAATTTATGGGTCGTTACAATATATTTGGATATAACAATTTAGTAATCTTTCTGTTTTAAAGAACTTCACGGAATAGGCATTACATAGGAGAGCCAGCCAAAGCAAAGCTCAACTGGAGGAGCAAACCCATCAGTGGTCCATTGAGTTGACATAGCTGTTGGACCAGTGTATTGCTGAGTACATGCAGTAGTATGGTGACCGCTTTCCATCTTCAGCTGGTTCCGAAGTTATTGGAGGTGATCGACAGCAGTAATAGGTATCTTTTTGTTACGTGACATTGTTTAGTACTGTTTGACGAAACATTGAGATGGTGCGATTGGATACTTTGAGGTGCTTTGTATATTATTTGATGGTATATTTGGTGATGGTCAATTTGATATTTATGAGTTGATGGTGGTGAGTTGTTGATGATGAAATTTGAGTTGTTGATGGTATTGGATTTGTTGGTGTTTCACGGCGTATATATTGTATGATGATATGTATGTATATTATGTTAACGAAGTTTTGGATGGATTGATGTTATTTGAGTTATGGTTGCTTTAATTTTCTTTATATGATTTGAGTATATTTGTATGATTTGAGATTGTATTGAATATATGAATTTGATATGTGCTTGTGTGTGACTATAATATATTTCTGAATTGTGTATGTGAGGCAAGTATGTAGCAGAAATATGGTCTAGAAAAATGCTTTAGGTATTCCGACAGTTTTCGACGGCTGGCGACGGCTTATAGGTCAACATTTTTCGACGGCTTCCAATGGCTAGTGGCGGTTTTGTTGCTTCCTCTTGATCGGCACGTGTCTTCAATGGCCGTCTAGAGCCATCGGGTTTTCTATCGGCAGCCATCAGAATTTTTACAACGGAGGCTATTGGAAGCGGTCAGAAAAACTATGCAGAAACATGAAAAATTGTGACGGTTTTTTGCATCGGTTAACGACGGCTATTAACTGTTGATACACGAAGGTTTTGATCAATGACAATGAGCTTCAACAAATAGGAAGAGAATGCAAAAGCTAGAAGAAGATAGATGAAGACCAAAGTATAAACATTAGTATGATTTTTCTATGTGTCTTAGTCTAGATTATTTGTTAAAATCTATCCTCAAGAGATTTGCACGAACATTAGAACACAATTCATAAAAACTTCATTCACATGTTCGCTGTGCATACTTTTATACTTCAGTCGACTGAACAGACATGGCCAGTCGACTGAAACTATACACATATACAAAAATGCACAGTTTCAGTCGACTGAATTACCTGTGCAGTCGACTGAAATTGTTCCTGAAAATTTTTCTTTGTATTTTCAGTCGACTGAATCTCCTGCTCAGTCGACTGAATTTAAACCTGCGAATTTTCTCTGAAAAGACACCTTCTTCTTCCCAAGAGTTGCAACCATTCATCAATGGAAATGGAAGCATCTCTTGTTTGCAACCTTTGACAACATATGCATCTCTTCTACAAGTATAGATTCATGATTCTAACATCATTTAATTCACCGAATTCTCTTGCTTTAATCTTACTATTCTCTTGTTCATATTCTCTAGATATTCTCAAAGCAATCACCAATCTATTGCTTGAATCACTGTTTTTGTTTATAACATTCTTTTGATTCATAGCAATTCACATTTCCTAAATCTTCACAAACACATTGCATACTCTCGAGGATAAGATTATAGGAATATTGTACTACATTAGACTCATTAGTGTTGACAAGAACACAACAAGTCAAATATTGTATTTTAGTAATTGAGTTGAAGTCCTCTTCGGTAGTTGAGGCAAGAAATCCCGTTCGGTTGTTCGGGTAAGTTGTAAACTTATTCCTCCGGGTGAAGTGTGGGTGTTAGTTAGTGAAATTCCTAAGTGAAGCTTAGGGACTGGACGTAGGACGAGAGGTCTGAACCAGTATAAAATCCTGGTGTTACCTTGCATTTACCTACTTTATCTACCTAGACTATTCCGTTATTCTATATTACACGATCCTACCGCATAGCCCACTCTTTCAATTGGTATCAGAGCGAGGTTGTCCTATAACCATAACACCGTTATTAGACATATTGATAATATGGAAAATAACGCAAGTACAAGCACAACATCTGCCTATAGTTCTACATTTGCGGAAGGACAATCTACCCAAAGACCTACTCTATTCAATGGAATAAATTATAACTATTGGGCTACAAGGATGAGGATTTATATGCAAGCAACAAGTTTCGAGGCCTGGAATGCTACTCAAGCAGAGTTTGTTGCACCCACGACCGATTATCCTACATGGACACAAACTCAGAAGAATGAAGCAAGTGCAAATGCTAAAGCTATGAATATGCTTTTTTGCGCCCTGGATAGAAATGAATTCAACCGTGTTAGCATATGTACTACTGCATATCAGATATGGGAAACACTTAAAGTCATACATGAAGGCACAAACAAGGTTAAACAAACAAAGATATCCATGTAGAAGAATCAATTCCAAAACTTTAGAATGCGACAAAATGAATCCATCAATGACATGTACTCAAGATTTCAAGACATTCATCATGCTCTAATCGGACTAGGAGAAAGATATACGGACTTTGACATTGTGTCTAAAGTTCTAAATTCACTCACTGATGAATGGGAGAGAAAAGTACTAGCAATCGAGGAAGCAAATGATTTATCTACAATGAAACCAGAAGAATTGATTGGAAATCTTATGTCGTATGAAGTAAATATGCAAGCTAAAAAGGATCAAGCTCAAGAAAGAAAGAATATTGCTTTTCATGCGGAAAAGGAAGAATCGGAGTCTGAAGATGAGGATCTAGCATTTATAGCCAAAAATTTCAAGAAATTCCTAAAGTATAGAAAAGAAAACAAAAACGGATTCAAAAAGAATTTCTTGAACAAACCATCATCCTCAAATATAGAATGCTTCAATTGTCATAAGAAAGGACATATGCAAAAAGATTGTCAAGAACAAATGAAGGAAAATCAGAAAAACTTCAACAACAAAAACAAGAAGGATAAATTCAAAAAGAAGGCATTTTCTGTAACATGGGACGATTCAGATTCATCATCATACGAAAGTGATAGTGATAGCGACAATGAACAGGCAAATGTATGCTTCATGGCTCAAGAATCTGAGGTAAATAATTTAACTTTCGACGATTTAATTGAAGTAAACACTGAACTTTTAAGCACAATAAAAATTCTTAAAAAGAAAATTAAGGAAATTCGTGAAAATCAAAACAAAGCTGAGTTTGAGAGAGATATGTTAAATGATGAAAAGAAAATTCTTGAAGAAGAACTTGAAAAAGTTCAAGAATCTTATTCAAATTCGGAAACTCAATTATCGCTTTTAAGTCAAGAAATTGAAACTCAAAAATTAAAGAATGATATAATTATTTCTGAAAATCATGATTTAAAAACTAAAATTAAACAAGTTGAATTAGAAAATTATAGTCTTCAAACTAGATTAGAGAACATCACTAAAAATGTTTCTAACTTTAACAAAGGAAGAGAAAATTTATCCAAGATTTTAGAAAATTCTCAATCCTCTTCAAATAAACATGGATTAGGATATAATAAGGAGTCAAAAATTCCTAAAAAGGAAAATACAAATTTTAAAAGGAATATGGATTCAAAACAACAAAAATTAATTAAGAAACCTATTAAAACAAAAGTACAAAACAAGGTAGTTACAATTTGGGTACCAAAAACTAACAATGTATTAATAAGAAATAAATATATTAAAACATTTATGGATAATGTTCATCATAATAAAAACTATATTTATAAAAAGGACACTAAACCAAACTGGGTTTGGTTTCCTAAAAACTCTAACTTCTTAGGACCCTATTAAAAAGTGGGTACCAATAACTTCTTAGGACCTCTAGCCGGTGGCGATCAACCTTTAAATAGTCAACCCTTGAAGGGCGGCGATCAACCTTTAAATAGTCGACCTTTGGTGTGTGTCGAGCAACCTTGAATAGTCTACCTTTGGCAGGAGGCGATCAACTCCTCTGAAGTTAAAATGCATGTGGTATTTATAATGGTTGAAACTGACATTGGGATGGTTGAGATGATGTCATAAAATCAGCTAGAAAGTCATTGTGTTGTAGAACTGATTAAATGGGTTTGATGAGGGATAGCTAGCGAAATGAAGGGAATCAATGGCTAAGGTTAACATTAATAAGAAAAAAAATCTAGTTAGATACATGTCTTGCTCCTACTATTCTGGTAATGTTCATGCACTGTGGCAGCATGTTACATAACATGCCCTGTGTCAGGAGGACACGTTCGGTTGTACTACTTTATCGGCTTTACTTGCATGCTGATGTGGCAAGATTGACCTGGCAGGCCAATTTTTTCTCAATGATATGGAAAGAGGTAGAAAATATCGACGGTAGTGTTAAAGGAGGGGACCAAGCCGTGCAGGTCCGTGTGAACTGCTTAGAACGATATGAACAACTAACTTTTGGATTGCTTGCGGGAGTGTGCATGGAGCTGGGTTGGCGATAAGCCATGCCTAAGGAAATTTAGAGACGCGATTTTCAGTGGATGGTCGTGGGAGGTGCTCGAATAAATGGGTTGTTTAGGAACTAGCAAGTTATAAGGAGGGGCCAGACGATGGGGGCCAGGCCGAGTATTGTAAATGCCTTGTTTTGGTTGATGAGTAGGCTGTTGTTGTCGCTATAGTGTGCACTGGCCGAGAGGCCGACCTGCTGTGCCGTGGCTAAGATGGACGGACAGGGGTCCAACCTTGATGACAGTCGAGGGAAGCTTGCTGGCATGTTTTTGATTCTCCAATTGCTTACGCTACGCTAGTTTTTGCCCAAGCCAGCCTGAAGCGACATGAATTAATCTAAAAAACCTTGATTAGCTTATCTTCTTACTTATGAAAAATCTAAGTAACATTTTACCCCAAGCCCGTGCCCGTGAGTAGGCATGGTGTTGTAAGAACTAGAAGGCTCATCGAACGACGGTACTTTTGTGTAATTAATGCACTATCCATATGGCTTTATTCCATTAGTCGTGATGGTTGTGCTTATCGAGATGCAATGAAAGGTGTCTTTTCATCCACGTATGTGGTGTGACATAACTCATAGTATCTTTGAACAATCAAGATTTCTTTTTCCTCTTCGATTATAATGGCTGTGATTGAAGGGAGAGGGATATAAATACACCCATCCTCTTTAATTCTAACCCATGGAGCTTTAGCCATGTAATTTATTCTATAGATTTATATGTTTCATGGTTTTCTCTTTGTAAACAACAATTGGCTTTCATGACCTACTTCTTTCGCATTTCTCCTTAGCATTTGACTTTTTGTCAAACATTTTTGAAATTTTTCCTTGGATTTAGTAGGGTTTAGAAAAAAGGTAGACTTCCTAGGTGCCGAACTATATTTTTTGCTGACAGTTTGCACCACTGCTCTTGGATTTCGGCTGCTTGAGATGAACCTTGCCTTCGGCAGGGATTCGGCTCCTCTAGCAAAACTTCTGACACTGATGAAGGTATATAATTCCAAAATCATTCCGCATACTTCATTATATTCACCGAAGAGTTATCTCTAACATGGATATATGTATTCACAAATGTAATATGTGCTCATAGAGTAAAAACGGATGTAAATAAAATAACATGCAATAGAAAATAAAATTGATTCGATTTGATCGAATAGGTGAGTATATTGGAAAGAGTTCTTAACGTACCTAAGAATGAATAAAGATTCAATCTGAATAGTCTTTCCTTCTTGTGATACATAATGATATACTGATAAGAAGTAATCGAACTTTATGTAACAAAGTATAGTTAATGGTAAGTGAAGTGGAGGTAATTTCTTTGTATAAGGTCGTGCACTTAAGAGTAGTACAAAAGGTTAACATAAATTTCATCGAAGAATTGTTTACAAAATCTTACAAGAGGTTTTGTAAGAAATCACAACATATTCTAGGACAAGAAATTGGCAGGTTGTGTGAGTCAAAAAATACACATAATAATTGCATGTAAGGAATCTTGTATGAATCACCCCAAAAGTAGTTTGGGAATGATTATCATTAGATGACCTATTTATGTTTTGAACATAAATATTGTAAATGAAAACCAAAAGAGTTTTATATATAAGGAAATTCATAAAATGTTTAAGAATACTTGTTCTTTTACAGTGAGAACAACTATTGTTTCAAGAAATACAAACTTCATAGCGAAAGAATTTCTTTTAGAAATTATTATTGGTAAGGTGGATTTGGATACGATCCAAAGATAAAACTGATTACGAGGGATGAAATGAAATTAACCAAACCTAAAATGAACATAATGCGTTAGAATTTCTAATAAGTACTCTTACACATTGAAGAGAAAGTATGAGTTTCTTATCAATGTTAAGAATACATAATCCTAAATTTTTAATTAAACCATTAAGAATATTGAGTCTACAGTATAGTATGATGTGAAAATTTGAAATGGATTCCAAATACGCTATCAAAATATGATTTTAATACTATGCCCAAAGGGATATGATCCATCAGTCATGATGTATCTCCAAGAGAAAGATTAATGCAGTTGGAATATAGTGAGCAACGTTGATATGAATAACATCATATATTTTAGTTGTTGAAATTAATGTAACAGATTCATAATTCAATGTGCTCAAGTTAATTCAGACTTACTCATAAAATTATCGCTTCTTAGTATATTAATACATATGTGTTGAAATGGAAAATTTTAAGTAATGATTTAAAATAGACCGTTCGCACATAACAATCACAATGTCTCAAAGTCAGTGGGAGCAATATTAAGTTTGTGGGTTTTAGGATATCATCCAAGAAATGATATGAAAGTATCTTTTTATAAGCATCAGAATTGAATAAGTATTTTGATAGAAATATCGAATAGTTTGATTTTTAGTCAAAATGCAGCAGAATCATATGTCCATAAGATAGAATGCTAAAAGGTATATAGATATTTCTAGACTATAAGTATACATCATACTGCTGATTACTAGTGATACACTTATGTTAAAATCTATAATAGTTTGACTTTTTAATACTCGATAATGGATTTGTAAATTATAAGTTTTATATTAAGTATAAAGGTCATTGGGAATATCTTAAAATTATATGCGGTGATACCTTATTAAAATATTGAATAAGGAACATGTAAGATGGATTCCTTATACATTGATAATAGGAGTTATCATACATGTTGTAGTATCCACAATATCATGTTTGGCTAATATATTTAATACACAAAGCAAATATCAAATCCAATTTAAGATCACTAAATGGTAGCTTAGAGGGGTTCTGGAGTATTTGTGAAATACTAGAGAATTATTTATAGAAACAATAAACTCCTTATGGAGGAGAATTCAGACTCAAACTTCATAAATTACATGGAGTATAATTATTGGTATTAAATTCATGTTAAAACTTTAGTCTAGGAACTTTAATTTTAAATGTTCCAAACAAAAGGTTGTGGCTGATTAATGAAACGGCTAAGTACATTGCCTTGAATAGCATCATGATAAAGCAATGTATAAATATAAATGTATAAATTGAAAACTGAGCTAGGGGTGATTTCAAGTATATTGTATAAAAAATCCATAAATAGTATGTTTTGTGATAGTAGTTACAAAGTGTTGTAACTGTGAGTAATTTATCACAATGAAATTTAACATATTGTTTTAAATAGTCCTAATCAAGATGTATCGAGACTTTGATATCAATACATCCATTAAGACTAGAGCACATAGCACTCTTCAAATGTTGGGTGATGTATTACTCATGTCTACTGAGAGCACCAAGGATGTGATAACCCGCACCTTCGACACACCGAACCAAAGCCTATTGTGACTTTCAAACTCGTGCCTTGTCAAGAAGTATGAGCTGTTAGATTTGAAAACATTACAGAGACTAAGATGAAGAATAAAATATAAGACATTCTACACTTTCAAATCTTATAGTAGTAGATGGTAAAATATAAATGCAAAAAAATATCATCTCATAAAATATCCCAAAATATACGATCTCAAAATATATGTAGTTAAAAATCCAGAGTTTACAATATAACAGCATATAGTCTGATAAATGATAAAGATGATAGATGGTTACATGGAGAGTGATTAATAGTAATATATGGTGCCAATGCAAAGCACACTCTTCCATATACTAGATCTGGGTCAATTATCTCCTACCCTATCCTCCTATGGTGGGAAAAAAGAAAAGGATTGGGTCAAATAAAAGTCTGTTGAACGATTTACATTGATATATGGTGATCACGTGTAATTGATTTCATTTATAATGTATGTGACCTACGGTGTCTTATTTGTGTTTGTGAACTATTTACAAAGGTTAGTTTCATTAACCTAAAGAATACAGTTCTAAGTACACCTACACCCAACATCTTGTGAACGTTTACACTCAGGGTTGAACAACTAATCGAACCTTAAGTAAACTATGGATCAGACCAATAATCTCTGAGACTATTACTAACATAGAATTGCAACAATAGTGCCCTTGGAATACGTTTCCCAGATTATGACTACAACAAATCCTACTTACACAAAAGAGGAACCCGCAATGCTTCTAGCACCAAAGATGTTTTAGGGTCCATTGCATCTGTGTTCAAGCTCAATGGTAACACCACTTATTGCACCGCACTAGGCATCCACTAACAGTATCACGTCTTACTTGCCGTACACATCGAGAAACCTCTATTTAGCACTAGACTATGCACCACAGCGGACATTCACCAATAGTTTCGTGCGTACACTAAGGAACCTCCTGTTGGTGTCGTGTACCTAGCACACCTTGCGATCGAACCCCTTATATCGAATATCAAATTCGTTTGAACGAATAGTATCTAGGCCAATTTATCTACATACACATCTATTTAGTCCTGCAACATCCAAAAGTCAAGAATTAGGGAACTAATTTCCTCACTAATATTTTATTATATATAGTTATGTATGTATATAAATCTATATACCTGGGCCATCAGCCGAGGTTATGATTGCCCTTAAAACTCGATGACCCGTCGACCGTTGGCTACTGTAGAGAGATCGCTCGCTGTCGACCAGGTACAGTAAGAGTTGACCATTTGATTATAATAAACGTAAACTACTATTTAATTTTTATTCATTATTTGATAATTAATTACCCCTTTCCTATACATTTTCAACGGTAAATCTTATTTCATGATATTTTCGATTCCAATAATATCCATTTTCAGTTTTAACTATTTAGTAATTTCAAAAATGTATTTATATCATCAAATCAAATTAACTTAGGTTTAGAATAATGGTATCCATATGAAATCCTGTATTCAATTTGAACAAAAAGGCTATGTTCACATTAAAATCAATCTAAATCAAATTATATCTCATATTTTTACTTTAAACCAATTTGAATCAACCATGGGTCATATTCATACAATTTAGTTTTCTACCGAATTTCCAGTTTGTTACTGTTATCTTGCCTTTTGGCAAGGCAGTGACACCAAGCACAGACTAGAGAGACTAAAGACAATCTGTCCCGGAGATCAGTTATCTACGGATCCACGATGGATACGGCCAAACTTGGTCAAAGTCCGGATTGAGCTACAATTAGCATTGTATAACAAGCAAAGCTATGAAAGGAAACATTCCAAAAATTTCAGGTAAATCGAGGTTTATATGCTCAAGTTATGGATCGATCAAGGTTCACATGAAACATGTACATTTCGTATCCATCAACTTCATATCAATCTAATTCATATCCATCCATCTCGTATCCATCAGGCAATAGCAGCATGCTTCATATCGATCACCCATTTAATCGATACGAAGGGAAGAACCAGGTATCGATACAAAGGGATAACTTTGGCATCGACACAAAACCATATAAAAAGCATCAATACGAAGAGAATAACCTCGGATGGATATGAAGGAAGTAATCAAAGCAGAGGAAATGATCTCAAAATGAAATATAGATCTCCGCAAAATACTTAAGCCATGTCATCGATACGAAATCGATCAACATGCATGTATTGATACGAATCCATCAGCCTACTTGCAAACCTAATCTTGGATTGATCATAACTCAAAAACTACATGTCCAAATGCCACGAAATTTTCATAGAAGCTTTCATATTCACTAAAGAACCACCATGATCAATTGCAGCTCCATTGGGCCATTCCTTGATCGATACGAAGTGCACATGGATCGATCAGGGATCGATTCCAAATGACTCCTGATCGATCTGGTGGTCCCACTCATGTATGAGAAGAGGTATTCCGAGGTTTGAGGGAGGTATTTTCAGATCTATTCCTATAAATAGGACCCCTACGCCTACTGAGAAAGGAAGTTTGGTTCTCTTACGTCGTTACTCTGCTGAAACTCCATTGTAACTTGAGTGCTAGTGATTTATACTGTTTTAATCAGTTGAGAATCATCAATAAATAGTAAACTATTCAAAGTGGACGTAGGCTACAACGTTGAACCACTATAGACTCTTGTCTCTTTCTATTTCTACATACTTTTATTAGTGTGATTGTTAGATTAGCCTCTTTTTCCATTTAATTTCTTCATTCTAATCTCTTCAATTACATCCGAAGAGTGTTGTTTCCAATTTTGGTACAAACACTTTGGTGCTTTCACTAAGAAAACTCTGCTCTTCTCTTACTCAGTGGATGGATTGCTAAAATCTAAGGAGGAGATCCAGATTTGTCTTCTCGTAGTTCCTTCCATTCTATTCAGATTACTCCAGATCTTGGGAAGAGCTACCTTCAACCATGGTGTGTGCTGCCAGACTACTTCAAATTTTGCTAATCCAAAAGGATGGGATAGGCAAAGTCATGCACAGCTGACCATGGCAGGCCAGACATCAGCTGGAGCACCAGTTCCACGTGGTCCTATGACTAGAGAAGAGTTCCAAACCCTAATGCAAGAGCTAACTAAGAGCCATCAGGAGCTCACTCAGCAGATGCGTGCCAACACGAAGCTCGCAAACTAGCTGAACGAAGAAAGGGGAAGGAGATCTAGAAGGGATCATGCTTCATATTCCTCGTCCTAAAGCTCGGCTTCATCTGACACCAATCATAGATATATACGTCGTCGGTTGGATGGAAACTATGCAGAAGCCTCCGAACATCAGCATGCTGTGAATCTCGGACATGCCGGGGTTGGTCCTTCCACAGGGCATCAAGCTGGACCCTCTTCTCAAGGAGGAACACTTCCTCATCACACCATTCATGACCATGCAGCTGCTAGTGCTATAGATCTGAAACTTGAGATCCAGAACTAATAAGATCTAGCCCCTCGTCAACACGTTCATGCTTAACACCCTCACTTCCTTGAAGATCGGGAGCCAAGGAGGCGAGGAATAGACATAGACAACGATTGGACCAACCCTATAACATTAGACCCAACCATGCCTTAGCCCCAAACATTCAGATGCCTAACATTCCAACCATGATACGCCAAATGATCAGAGAAATTCAAGGTCTCAAAAACAATGATTAGGGAATCTCTCGAGGTCACACTCCATTCACCAACGACATTCTCTATGCAGAACCACCCAGTCGATTCAGGATGCCGACCTTGCCGGTGTGCAAAGGAAATTAGGATCCTAACCAGCATATCTTCGAATACGAATGGCACATGAACACTGCTCTAGCTGAAGATGCAGTTAAGTGCAGAAGCTTCCCTATCTCCTTGAAAGGCATTATGATTATGTGGTTCACTCGTCTACCATCCAGATGTATTTCATATTTCGATCAGTTGGCCACTAAGTTTGTTGATCAGTTCATTTGCATGCCATGAGACCGAAGGATGTTAATACCTTGTACAATGTTACTCAAGATACAGGAGAAACTCTTAGGCGTTATCTAAAAAGAGTCCATGCTTCTTGTGCTGAGATCAGCAACTCCAATGACAACTCTATTCTGATGGCATTAACTAAATGGAACGATCCCGATTTCGAATTTGGTGATTGGTTGGTTGGGAAACCCCCCGCTTCGTTGGAATGTTTCTATGCTAAGGCAGCCCAGTTTTTGAGGAGAGAAGACACTAGATGATCTAGGAAGCAGAACGTTGTGGGGCCCAGTGGTGAAGGCATTCAACGCAATGTTGAAGTAAAGAAGACCAGTGAGAATTCTGGTAAAGTATATTTGAACATATAGAACAAGCAAGGTCAACAAAAGGGTAACGGAGGTCAGGGGAAGAAGAGAGAACCACATTGCGGGTCGAGACCCAAAGCTCTTGCGTTTGACCAATACACTCCCTTATCATCATTTGAGAAACTAGCTCCAAAATCATCATTTGAGAAACAAATCCAGACCAGGAAGATTCTATAGGTTCCACGACTGTTATGGTCATAACACTAACGAGTGCAATCATTTGCCAGATATCATTGAGAGGTTGATTAGTGAAAGAAAGTTAGAACAGTTTGTTCAGGCGCTGCAGAATGGAGGCGCGTGTCCGTCTAGTACAAATCAAGGTCAAGGTCGGGCTAGGCCCGAAGAACCCATGCATATAGTGGGAGATTGATAATAAACATTGTGAATCATGATCCACATCTAGCCAATCGGAGCTGGAAGGAAATGGAGTCATATGTTAGTTCGATAAGCATGTGGACTTCGAATGTTGTAGTAATTCTGGTAACAGGGCCTCGGTAAACCAACAAAGGATGATGACGGACGACATTGTTTTTAGGAATCGTGATGCTGACAAATTTGAGGCCCCACTATCGATCCATTGGTTATCTCAGCCCAAATAAGTCTTGTTTGGATAAAGAGGATTTTGGTTGACAGCAGAAGCTCTGTGGACATTCTTTTTAAGCGCGCTTATGATCAAATGAGGATGTAAGCGAAAGACTTGAAACCGTGTCAATTGCGTACTCATGGTTTTAACAGAAGCGTGACTATACCAGCTAGGATGGTGGAATTGCCCGTTTTGTTGGGTATTGGAGATCGCCGGAGAGTCGGAATGTTGCAATTTGTTGTGTTAGACATACATTCCCCTTACAACGCTTTTTTGAGTCGACCGGCCCTTGTAGATTTCATAGCAGCGATTGCCCCGTAGTGTTTAACTCTGAAGTTTCCCACTGATAATAGGGTCGGAGTAGTACATGGTGATCAGGCGGCTGGACCCGCCTGTTACGTTGCGGAGCTACGGGATGCACAGCGAAAGGAGAAGGAAAAGGGCGTAGAGGAATCTCTCTATGTCCGTTTTTTAGAAAATTGACAAGTAATGCCTGGGCCTCAACCCGAGCACCACGGCTAGTTCCTTAAATACCTTGATCCCTGAGAAAATAATGATGAAGAGGAAGTAAAAGATTACTAGGCTTCCTCGGCAGAGTTGGTGATCGATGTTCTGATCCATGACAATGACGATTCCAAGATAGTGACGGTCGGATCTCAACTCAGCCCCTTGATTAGACAAGAATTGGTTGATTTTCTCTGAGCAAACCTTGATATGTTTGCCTAGACTCATTCAAACATGCATGGGATCTCACCGAACATTGCAAGCTATGCATTAAACATCGACCTGTGTCATGTCTCGATGAAACAAAAAAGGCATGGTATAAATCCAGAGGGATATGCCACCCTAAAGGACGAAGTAGATAAACTCAAGACTAATGGGTTTATCCATGATGCTTTATACCCGGAATGGGTGTTGAATCCAGTGTTTATCAGAAAATCAAACAAGATATGGCAGACATGTGTGGACTACTTAGATTTGAACAAAGCCTGCCCCAAAGACAGTTTTTCGCTTCCCAGAATTGACCAACTAGTGGACTCAACAGCTGGACACAATCTTATCTTTCATGGAAGCAAATTTCGGCTATAATCAAATCCCAACACATCTTCTCGGTCAGGAACATACTAGCTTCATTACCGATCTGGGACTCTATTGCTACAAGGTGATGCCATTCGAACTCAAGAATGTTGGTGCAACTTATTAGAGGCTCATGAACCAAATGTTCGCTAACCAGATCATAAAAACCATGGAGGTATACGAGGATGATATGCTTGTGAATTCATGACTATCCATCAACTATGCCAGTGATTTGAAAACGATGTTTAACATACTCCGATAGTATAGAATGAAGCTAATTCGTTGAAAAGTCATTTCGAAGTTGCATCAGAAAGTTCCTTGGATTCATCATCAATGTAAGAGAATATGAAGCCAATCCCGAAAAAATCTAGGTAATTCGGAATCTCAAAACTTCCGAGACCATAAAGCTAGTGCAAAGCCTCAATGGGAAGGTGGCAACCTTAAGCAGATTCATTTCCAAATCTACAGATA
Source organism: Allium cepa (assembly GCA_030765085.1). NCBI lineage: Eukaryota > Viridiplantae > Streptophyta > Magnoliopsida > Asparagales > Amaryllidaceae > Allium > Allium cepa. Next base: position 932,916,267 of record CM060932.1, read on the forward strand.
AGTGCATTTCCTTCTTCGATCTGATCAGAAAAGCGAAATGAAATTTCAAATGGACAGAGGAGTGTGTGGCGCATTCCAGGCACTAATTCAGCATCTGGCAACAGCTTTTATTTTGTCGAAGCTAATTGATCATAAGAGATTATATGTCTATCTGGTGGTTTCGGAAAATGCAATCGGTGCTGTGATAATTTTAGAAGAGGATCAGATCCAACGATCGGTCTATTATATTAGCAAAAGGCTAACTAGGGATAAAGAAACTACTAAAGGTGGAAGAGCTGGCTTATTGTCCCGTCATAGCCTCGAGGAAGCTCTGACCATATTTCTAGGCTCATATGATAACTTTTTACACTGACCAACCGTTAAGACAGGTCCTTACGCGACATGAGACGTCTGCTAGATTGCTTAAGTGGAATATTGACATGAGTCAATTGATATCACTTATACGCCGAGGCGAGCTACTCAAGGACAAGTTCTGGCTGACTTTATAGCTGAATTCACCACACCATAGGATTTTCCCGAAGTTTTTGAATCTCCTATGTGTACATGGAAGCTACATTGATGGTGCATCAAACAACCGTTGCTCAGGCACTGGAGTGGTACTCGAAACCCTAGTAGTTCAATCCATATGCTATGCTTTAAAGTTTGACTTCCGTGCAACTAACAACGAAGCCGAGTAAGATGTTTTTTTGCTAGACTAAGACTTGCCATAATCTTTGGAGTTATTACTGTGGAGATTCACTGTGATTTGCAATTGGTCGTATGCCGGATTCGAGTGGAGTATCAAGCCAGAGACCGGAGATTGGCCACTTAGCTTACTTAGGTTCAAGAAGCATTGAATTATGTCGACTATTATGCCATCCAAAGTATACCCCAAGAGCATAATCAAAAGCCAATTCTTTAGCGAAACTGGCCAGCACTAGCGAGGCACAACAAATGGTACTCGTCCTCAACGAGACACTTACTGCCCCGAGCATCGACCAGATGGAGATAGATTGGGTACAGGAGGGAACACCCGAGATGGAGTCATGGATAAATTCATTAAGAAACTATCTTAAGCATGGAGCATTGCCCGAATGTAGAAGTGGGAAAAGACGGGTCCTTTGAAAAGCCTCGCGATTTATTATCCAGAATGGAGTCCATGGGAGGGAGTATTTTGTTCCTTTACTCTAGTGTATAGCATACAATGAGATCAAATGAGTGTTACATGATGTGCACAAGGGAGAATGTGGTTATCATACTAGGGGCAAGTCCTTGCAAAGAAGATACTCAAATTCGGGTATTACTGGCCGACCGTGAACCGAGATGCATCGGTTTATGCTAAAGTGTGATAGACGCCAAAAACATGCCAGAATTCCAAGATCCCCATCAACCAAGATTACTCAGATGGTCGGTCCATGACCGTTTTCCACATGAGGCATTGATATAATAGGGTCTCTGCCTGTAGCCAAGGGTGGGGTGAAGTACGCCCTCGTTGCAGTTGAATACTTTACTAAATGGGTGAAAGCTGAGCTCCTTGCCACTATCACTATGAATAAAGTAATCAACATTGTTGTGCCCAACATCATCTGTCGCTTTAGCCTCCCACACACTATTGTAACTGATAACAGGACCCAATTCGACAGTGTCGAGTTCAAAGATTTCTATCGACGCTACCGCATCCAAAAGAAGTTCTCAGCAATAGCTCACCCTCAACTGAATGGGAAAGTCGAAGCTATCAACTAAAGTTATCAAGTCTATTCTAAAGAAACGATTGGAGAAGGCTAGAGGCAAATGGATCGATGAACTCCCCATGGTCCTTTGGGCATATCAAACTGCACAAAAGTCTGCGACCAACCACACTCTATTTGCACTTTCCTACGGCTCTGAAGCCATTATTCCAGTTGAACTAGAAGTACCTTCTCACCGTGTGACCTATTATGATCCAAGGATGAACGCTATCCCAATTGCAGAATCTATAGATTTACTGGATGAGAAGCGTGAAGAACCTTCGAAATTGGCGATCTCGTACTTAAGCGAATTTATTCGATACTTTCACACACAAAACCAACATAGGAAGGAACGTATGTCATCGAGAAGAGACTTGGAGATGGCACATTCAGGCTATCAACTATTGAAGTCTCACTTTACCGAGAGCATGGAACTGCGAGAGTCTCCTATTACACATAACTGGCTTTTATTCACTTAGTCTGCTTTCCTTTGAAATTTGCTTTTGCATTTTTGAATTCGAACTTGTAATAAGGCAACTGACTTTTCCATACATTCTTATTTCAGCAATGAAATGCAGACTCATCAAGCCACAATAGCGATTCTTGGAATGCATTGTGTGACCGCCACGATATACGAAGAGCTAAGTTCCATCTTATGGTGGGACTCATTCAAAAAGTGAGTGACCATGATCCGATCGGTCACTCGTTAAGTGAAACCCCGAGCTTGGGGGCAAGTGACGATAAAGTAAAAAAGGATTGAAATACGATGATCCACTAACGAACTCCAACTCTGGAAGTGCGAGCTGGAGTACAAACTCCAAAATTAAGGCTCAAAGAGGGTGGATTCGTCTGCCCATGACTTCGTCCTCATTCAATCTAAACTTGAGGAGGATAAATCCATCCATCCATGACCTCGCCTTCATTTTGCCAAGGTCAAAGAGGATGGTACCGTCCATCTATGACTTCGCTTGCCAAATCAATGTGGATGTGATTCGACCGTCCACAACCTTGACCAACTCCTTGTTCCTGGAGTGTGAATGAGATCCTAATACTTACACAGATGTGATTGACCGTCTTTCGATTGACTCCAGATTCCCAGAGTGCCAACTGGAGTATAAATATTAAACGGGTGTGATCGACCACCCATCGACCAACTCTGATCCTGAGAGCATGAACTGGAGTATAAAAAACCAATTATGTGTGACTGACCACCCATCGACTAATTCTGGTCCCGAAAGCGTGGACTGGAGTACAAACTCCAAGCAGGTGTGACCGACCACCCGTAAATTAATTTATATCCCAGAGTGAATATAATTATGAGCATTAAATGGGTGTGACCGACCGCCTATAAACTAACTTATGTCTTCAGAGTGTGGATATAATCCTTAGCATTAAATGGGTGTGACCGACCGCCCATAAATTAACTTATGTCCCCATAGCACGGATATGATTCTAAACGTTAAGAAGGCATGACTGACCGCCGACACACAAGTTTAATCCCCGAAGTGTGGATGTAAATACCAGCGATTGAGTGAATGTGATCCGACCACTCAAACTCAATTCACTTTAACTTTGTTCCAACTAAGTTAAATTAAAGTTAGTAAAGGTGGAAGACGAATGTTGACTAACTACTTCAATTCTCCCCAGGATTAGGGGCATAACTTAAGTACCAGCTGCCGATCGAGATAGCGCAACGTTAGGGCTTGACCCAACGTTTGATTATGACTCGAATCCATGACTTTAGGACTTAACGATCGGACTCAAGTTCAACTCAAAGAATTAAGCCTCACGAGTACATTGAATGGAAATGTGAGTGCTAAAGTACTGAGACAAATAAACATACAGTTATGCCAAAAACCAAAAAGAAATTTTATTCACACTATTCTTTGAGAAAGTAAGTACAAAATCTATTCAAAGAATTCCTATAAGCGGAGGTCAGTCCCGCACTATGCATGGCCTACAAAAAGCAGAAGAAAAGCTTATTCTAGCCATCTTAAATGAGAGGAAACAAAAATGGAAGTCTATGCCTTCGGTATTCTATCTTTCTTGCTTTTCTTCGTGTGGACCCACTCGAGCTGCCACTCAGAACCTTCTTTGAACCTTCACCTCCCCAGCCTGCTCCAGCTGGCTTGTCTCCGGCTGGGGGAATTGAAGTAGTCTTCTCCTCAAAATCATAGGGACCGGAATATCCTCTGTGTGTGGAACCAAAGGAATTATGGCACTCTCGATGTTAGAAGGAGGGGTGCGCCGGTATTAATGATAGTGCCACCCAGAGAATCAACAAGTATAGGGACCGAGCCATGACCTGCCATGCCTCCACCAACACTATAAGCCTGCTCGGCTAGCTTCATCTCAGCTTCAATTTATCCCATTGTCGGCTCATCCCGGTTCGCACATATACCAATTGGAATGCTACTGGTCGGGCCCGAGAAGCCCATGATGATCGCATCTTCATCTATGTTGAAAAGCATTTCGATGCTCAGATCACTTTTTTGGTTGAGGAGCGCTTCCATCAATTGATCATCAAGAACGCAGCTGCTTTCATGCATCTCCCCAACTGATATGGTGGTTGTCATGGTTCTAGTCTCTATTATTAGCGCCTCCTGCTCGTGATGTATTTCTTGAGTTGTAGGAGGATCAGTCGATGCAGAATCTAAGGCTAAATGAAGATAGGAGAATATATTAGTAATGTCTTCTGATAGTGTTCCTACGTTCGAATGAATATGAGAAGTGTCCAGAATACCTTCCTCGGGTCGGCTCCTGTGTTGAGCTAATGTGCCTTCCGAGCCATGTTCGGTTATCGAAGAAAGATGTGGCTTATTAGGATCATGCCCCAGAACCGCTAGAGGATTGATAGAAGAAGTGAGCTCAGCTTGAGATTTGGGGGCGCTTCTGAACCGACTTCGTGATGTTCAATCCTGGATCCTTCCCCAGCTTCTAGATATTTGGCGATTAGCTTTTTTTCTCAAGAGCAACGATTGTATCATGGAGGACTTTAGATTTGTCTCCAACTAGCACTTGAGTTTCTAGTTCAAAATCTCGACAGTTGCAACACTGCGAATAGCCTTTTCGTCATCGAGCAAGTGATTCCAGGCCTTATATAGTTGGAAAGGACATGCTTCATCGAGCCAGTTTAAGTTACAGTTTCTCAAGACATTAGCATTGTAAGTAACTAGGAGATCTTCAAATTTGCTCTCCATCCTGGCCTCAACCACTTTAACTTCCCTTTCAATCCTAGCATCGGTCTCCTCTGCCTTTAGATTTGTTGCATCCCTCTCTCCTCTAAGCCTTACCTTCTGCTCACATGCCTTCTGGGCGGCTTTGTTGGCCTCATCTTTTTCCTTGATGGCCTTGGCTAGCTTCACCCTTAGCTACTCAACCTCTTTCCACGTAGAGTCTCTTTCCTGACTAATAACAATGTTTTTGGTGATCCATCTCCTACACCAGATCCATATGAGTCTTTCTCCTGTTTTCCATGGATTGCCTAGCCTCTTCGGCTCTTTGGTCAGCCTCCTCCTTTGTTTTTATTGAAGACTCAAGCTCATTGTTGAGCGCCACTATTATTCTGCATTTTTGAGAAAGGTCGCTCTTCGGTTTCTCGATCATTTTAGCCCGCTCGAGAGATACCACTGAAACCCTTTCATCTATCTTAACCCACTACTGGTACTGGCTATACACGTCGTGCATGTAATCTTGTACCGGTTTTTCTATGTCATTGGGGATTCTTTTCAAGTTTGAAGGAAAGTGGAAGCCATCAAAACAAATATTTGGGAAGCCTTTCTTTAACTTGGCGATTCGGATAGCTCCCTTCCCTGTAGGTTCTATATCAGTTTGTTCTGTGACGATGGGAGCTTCAGTTTCAGTTCTACAGTGTTGATCGTCGAATTTGAAGTGTGAGGTAGCACAATTTGGTGTGTAGTTTTAGAAGATTTCCTACTAGAGCCGAATGGTTTCGAGGGACCTTTAAATGGTGGAGATTGCAACCAAGAGCGGCGCCTAACTTGATACGACCTTTCCTTTTCCCTATCGTAAAGCTCATGCTCTTGGCTAGAGTAATAGTCACGACCGTAGTCTCTATCGCTCTCACGGCGACGTGACTTGGAGAGAGAGACCCAGGTGAATGGTGTGACGAGCGAAGATTGTTGAGCATAGATCCATGTTTCTCCATCGCATCTGAAAAATGAAAAGAGAAGCAGAATTAGTCATCTCTAGAGATTATAAAGCATGTGATTAGAAGTTGTGTGGTACCATGAAGTGTGTATATGCATGTGCAAACCCCCCAACTAACCGATGGAGGTTGCCTTACTCGTAGAAGATGGCTCCCCTAAGTCGAAAGAAGTTGGGCATGTGCCAGTTCACGGTGGGGAAGGGAACCCCTCTAATCCAAGATCCTGGAATAAAGATATGTCATCCGGAATAGGAATATCAGACAATCCTCTAAATGAACCTTCTGTTTGTGGAGAAGAGGCCTCCGGACATGTAGAAGTTGTCATGGGATAAGTTATCACAACGTCCTTATGCCTCTTGGCTTTATGGGCAAGAGTTTTGCCCTTTCTTTTTTATTTTGATAATCGAAGGCTTACAGAGGCACAACCATGGGCTTATGTCTGGTTGCCGTACTCTCGCCATCGCCAATTCGGTGATTGTAACTCCAGGTGCACTCTGAGCAGCCCCGGCTGGGGGCAAGATAGGAGTTCTTCTTCGTCCTTGTATTACCGGAGTTACACTGGGAACTCCTGTTAGCCCAATACTTTGACCTCTCTCTATGAGCCTCACGACGATCCAGTTTTCATCACTAAGAACTTCGTTTATTTCTCTAAATTTAGTGGGCACCGCTTGGAGCGTTCTCACTATCTCCGTAAACTGTGCTCTTTTGGGTCGTGGAAGTGAAGCTACAAAAAGAAAGGCAATAATTGATTCAGTATCGATTTATATTATCTATATAATTGACGAAGAAGTTAAAGCACTTATATTTGACTAACAATCATCTAGCAAATCTTGGTGGACACCTAACAAAGAACCATTCTGTCTTGAAGTGGCTTAACTTACTTCAAGCACCTGCCATGACTTGGCAGTTCCTCACCACTTCTTGGAAAGTGAAAGAAGGATTATCCCCATGACTCTTGTTGTCGAATAAGTATCTGATTTCTTCAACGGTCAAGGGTCGAAGTAGATGCTCCATAAAGATATGTATATATACATATATAAGCTATTGAGAAGTGCATATCCATTCAGATGCAGTTGAGAAGGCGCAACCCTCCAGAAGAACAGCACATCTCGAATAAAATGGTTGAATGGGGGCAACGTTCCAGCTACATACATAAATCTATTACAAGCAGTAAACCCTTCAGGGGGATTGTGCGATCTGTCTTCCATCCTCAGTAATAGAACGTCTTCTAGAGATAGTCCATGCCTGAGACAAATTCTTCCTAACATATTTTTAGAAATCTTGAAACAGACCGATTCTTCTAGATTTAGAGCCAACACTACACCCGACAGTTCATCCGGAGCAAGACTTACTATGTCAATTGCGATGTTTGGCATTTCTATTCTATGAAGTGGAGGACTTTACACTTCCTGATGCTCGAAACTTCCGGGATCCATGGTTATTGAACTCAGTAAAAACCATTATTAGATGGCAAGAAACCTGTGTTCCCCCCGGTGTAAAGTGAATGATCGTGTCATGTAGTGAAGTGCTACATAAAACTTCAAATTTCTACAAGTTCGAAAGATGGTAAAATGACAAGACTATGAGATTTGACTAGAGTGACCGTCTCAACCATGCCATTCTAAGTATTCTAAGTATCGACGCTTTACGTATCGATCCAAAGACCCTAGCTTCAGATCGATCATAGCACCTCTTCCATCGGTACAAGTTGCTTTATCCTTAATCGATCAGCAAACTACTCCATCTACAGATTACTTCACAGTATTCTAATCGATCCACGTCTTGTATCGATACGAGTTCAAGGGATAGATTTGGAGTAAGTGACATAATCGATCGCTCTCCTTCTTCCCCAAGCCTCCAAGACGCCATTAAATCACTTACTTACTTAACCTCACTCTAGCCATGCTCTAGCACCAACGACGTCGGAGTAGGCCATAGCCCTAGACGAAATGGCATGAAGGCTCAAATATCATCGCTTTATGGATGGTCTTAGCCAATCATTTGCCGATATTAAAGGAATTGGATTAAGAGTTAATGGGTTTGTTGATTGAAGACGAAAGCTTCTATAGTTTTTTTTTTGTGTTTTCGATCGCTACGAAGTGAAAATAAAAATGGAAGCAAGCGAAAATTTTGTCTAAATACAAAAGCTATTTATATTGGTTCCTATCCAAAAGTGCTTCGTATCCCAGTCACTAAACTAAGAGAAATGGTCAACATCCATCGGTACAAAGGTTAGATTTCGTATCCATCAACGCAAGGAAGTCCAAAGTTTAACTTTCATATCCGTCAACACTTTGTATCCATCAATACTGATCGATCTAAAACCCACTATTTCGTAACCATCGGTATGAAAGCCACTGCAAGATCATGTCTGGACCATTCAACTCCATCGATACGAAAGGTCAATTTCGTATCCATCTATTTGAGACCAAAAAACTTTATGTTCATTGATACAAAGCACTTCTAAAGTCCATCTATCTCTTATCGATAGCCATCAATACAAAGCCTACATTCATACATCCCGGATCGATACAAAGAAGTGAATCAAATCGACTATCGATCGTTGTTACAACTCGAATTTCACATCGATCCAAGAGAGGATCGATACAAAAGTCGATCTAGACAAGAACAAAGGAACTTGACAACGACTCGTAAACGTGCAAACATGAACAGGAATCGGGTTAACATACGTGCATATATGCAATGTTATCATTTGGTTTTCAAAGCTAGCGGGAATTTAATGCTTACCCGGTGACAGCCAGAACAATGGACAGCAAATTGCTAGCATTCGACCTTCAGTTACCAACGTAAAACTACATGATCATTGGCAGTCTACAATTTAACATTTATATTACTTGGAATTAATCAAAGGTTACATCTCTTGATGAAAACTCAACAACCGTTCAAAGAATCGGATATAGTTTTTTTAGAATAAAGATTGCAGCTTTTCAAAGCACGTCATGTTCATATAGGACGTACTTTAGGGGGAAAATATTATCTTTCCTTTTGGCAAGGCCATGACACCAAGGACTTGACTAGAAAATAAAGACAAAATGCCTCGGAGATTAGTTATCTACAGGTCCATGATGGATACATGCAAACTTGGTTAGAGTTCGGAACAGGTTATAATTAGCATGGTATGGCAAGCAAAGCTATGAAAGGAAATTTTCCAAATTTTGGGTCAATCGAAGTTCATATCCTCAAGTTATGGATTGATCAAGGGTCACGTGAAACATGTCCATTTCGTGTCCATTAACTTTGTATCCATCCAATTCATGTCCATCCATTTCGTATCCTTCAAGCCATAGCGGCATGCTTCATATCGATCACCCATTTGATTGATACGAAGGGAAGAACTAGGTATCGATACGAAGGGATGACTTTGGCATCGATATGAAACCGTATGAAAAGCATCATGGATATGAAGGAAGTAGTCAAACTAGAGGAAATGGTCTCTTAGCATGAAATATGGATCTCCGCAAAATACTCATGCCACGTCATCGATGCGAAATCGTTCGACATGCATGTATCGATACAAATCCATCAGCCTATTTGCAAATCCAATCTTGGATCATTCATAACTCAAAAATTAAAAGTCCAAATGCCACAAAATTCTCACAAAAGCGTGCTTATCCACTGAAGAACCACCTTGATCGATTGCAGCTCCATTGGGCCATTCTTGATTGATACGAAATGCATATTGGATCGATCAGGGATCGATCCCAAACGACCCCTGATCGATCTGGTGGGCCCACCCACGTGTAAGAAGAGGTATTTCGAGGTTTGAGGGAGATATTTTCAAATCTACTCCTATAAATAGGACCGCTATGCTTACTTAAAAAGGACTTTTGGCTCTCTTACGCCGTTACTCTACTGAAACTCCAATGTAACTTGAATGCTAGTGATTTATACTGTTGTAATCAGTTGAGAATCGTCAATAACTAGTAAACTGTTCAAATTGGCGTAGGCTATAACATTGAACCACTATAAACTCTTGTCTCTTCTATTTCTGCATACTTTTATTAGTGGTGATTATTAGATTAGCCTCTTTTTCCATTTAACTTCTTCATTCTAATCTTTTCAATTACATCCGAAGAGTGTTATGCCAAATTTTGGAACAAACAATTGCAATTGCTAGATAAACAATATCTCTGGTTAAATAGGAACAATTCTAGATCAAATAGGTGTATAGGTAAATTCGATTACATATAAATCAACATAGTTAATAATGAACCCACTCTTACCTCTTAAGCTCTTTCTTTCGTTTATCAACTTGATTCACCTCTCCTTGGATTAGATTCTAGCTTGGTTATATCGTTCTCTTCCTTAACTTCTAATATATTTTTCTCAAAATTTGTATTTCATAAAGTTTGGAGGAGGAGATAGCGAGTCTAGCACATACAATATAGAGTAGGGTTTTGAATACGGTCAGGTTAATGATGTATTTTTAGCTACTCCAATCGACATCGGATGCTAGATTCAATTATATAAAATCCGAGCCATTTGGCCTAATCTAACCCTAACCAAATTAAGTCGACCAGTCGACTGTTAGTCAAGGGTGGTCAACCGTAGGAGTTGACCGGTCCCAACGACAATGTCGGTAGGTTGAATTTTCCTAATATAATTTTTTTCCTTTTAGTGTATTTTAATTATTTTTTACTCCAAATTTCTAAACTTTAGTAACTTTTTCATAAGAACTCCGTTTTCAAAACTCTATATATGAAAACTATCTAGAAAATCACCACGAATGCAATAATACAAGTTTCATAGCCAAATTCTTCCATTTGTAAAAATTTCACTTATTATAATTAAAATTATTTCATTTAATTAGTTTTTGGTTAATCTTTGCGGAGTATTACATTATTCCCCCTTAAAAGGATTTCATCCCCAAAATCTCCAACGAAGAAAAATTACAGCTCGTCATATTGAAATTTAAACTTATAACCATCTACTCAACCATCAACCACTACCAATCATTTTATTTAGTTTAAATTTCTAATGCAATATGTACATGTAGGCATGGAATGTATATGAACCTATAACAATGAAAAAAATAGGCGACCTACAAATTTAATCGACCTCCTAAAATGCAAGTTTTTATGTCATGTGTCCAAATGCATGCGTCCAAATGCATGCAATAGCATACATAAATATACTAGCATTTCTATATGTATGTGCAACCATTTAATTCATACGCAATAACCATATGCATATAACTTGGTAAAATTAAACAAGTAATGGTGTGAGTGCATGCTAACTCGAAAATATTTGCCTATGTGCACAAAGATAAATTTTAAGAATACATCTATTAGCAACCATCATCCAAAACTATGTCCAAATGACATGTTCACAACCATTTTTAGCATCCAAGCGTCCCTATCTAGGGTTATCTAAAGATAAAGCCTAAGCGCATAAGCAGTTGTATACGCATTAATGGAAATGTACTACCAAAAAGTTCTGGATGGGTAACTCGAAACTTCTCTCCAGGCCCACATGTATGATCTGTTGGGTCCTCACCCACTGGACCTTAATTAGATTAACACTTTTATTGCGAGGTCGCTTTGTACCATGCTCAAGGATATGGGTAGATGCATAACGAACAAGTGACTCCCTTTCTACTACCGCCACCTCTAATTGACTTGGCTTGACCACGGCTGTTGTATCATGTAGAAATTTTCGTATGTATGACACATGGAAAACATCATGCACTCTAGCTAACTTTTCAAGAAGATTCACCATATAAGCTAACCTCCCTACTCTATGACCAAAAAAGGCTCTAAAAACCATGGCGCTAACTTCCCGAACTACCAAACCTCATGACGTGCCTAAGCGATAAGACCTTCATAAAAACCATGTCATCCACTGCGAAGTCCAACTTTGTGCGTCTTTTGTCGGCACAAAACTTCTACCTCCCTTGTGGGGTCTTCATATTTCTACGGATTAGGTCTACCTTCTTTGATGTCTCCTTCACCATGTCTGGTACAAGAATGATCCTATCTGTAGTGTCCCACCAATAAGACGGCGATCTATAAGGCCTTCCTTATAACTCCTCAAATGGTGTCATCCAAATAATTGCTTGATAGCTGCAATTATAAGTGAACTCCACTAGTGGAAAGTGATCCTCCCGGAAGCCTCTAAAATCCAGGATACACAACCTAAGTAAATCCTCAAATATTTAGTTACCCTCTTCGTCAGTCCATTCGTCTATAGATGATAAGCGGTACTCAAACTCGCTCGATGCATAGAGCCTCCTAAAGACTCCTTTAAAATTCGCTAGTGAAAAGAGGATCTCAGTCTCTAACAGTGCTAAAAGGATCCAATGTAACCTAACTATCTACCATACGTATAGAGTCACCAAAGCTGTAGTAGTCTCATACTCCTAACCAGAACAAAGTGAGTGCATTTTGTCGGTCGATCAATTATGATCCAAAAACTTTCATTTCCTCTCCTACTCCTATGTAATCCATCAATGAAATCCATAGAAACACTCTCCCAATTCCACTGCGGTATATCTAATGGTTGCAACGATCCTCATGGCTTTTTTTGCTTCACTTTACCATTTGGCCTCCTCCTATTTTCCTAATTTATAAATTATAAACCATACTTATACATTCATTAGTTTAGCCGTGGCCAAGTTAATTGATAATTAAAGCTCAACTCCTTAATCAATCATATTATTCTATTTAATTTATCCAATTAAATGTCCTGAATAATGTTAAACAAAAATTAAGGGTGTTACAAGCTCCCGCTTCATCGAAATTCAACGAGGACTACAAACAAGCATAACAACCATGAAAACAAAAGCTATTATGTCCTACCGGCTAATAAGTCTATATTAAACAAATATAGAACGTGCCCTCATAACAGATCAGGATAAGCATCTCGAATCCTATCCTCTGTCTCCCAAGTACAATCCTTCTCGTTGTCGCTCCACTAAAATTTCACCAACATGACTTCTTAGTCCTCAATCTGTTCTCATCTCTCACTATAACCCGAACTATTTATCTACCAAAAGTCAAACCAGGCTCTATTACTAAGTCTGCTAACTCTGTTTGTGGAATAGTAACCTATGGATCATGCACGTACTTGGAATGCATTATGGACACCTACCATACTGCTCGACAACTCTACTTTGCAAGCGAGCTTTTCAATCCTTTCTAAAATCTGGAATGGTCCAATATATCTTGGGGATAACTTTTTCGACTTTTCAAGTCGCACCACGCCCTTCATTGGTGATAATCTAATCAAAATCATGTCACCCTCTGAGAGCTCTAGGTCATTACGCCACTTATCTGTGTAACTCTTCTGCTTGGATTGAGCTTCCATCATCCGTCCTCGGATTAACTCAATCATTTCTGACGCCTCTCTAACCAATTCTGGACCTAAGACCAATCTATATCCAGTCTCTAACCAACATGTTGGCGATTTGCATAGTATTCCATATAATGCTTCAAAAGACGTCATTCCTATACTAGTCTGATAACTATTATTATAGGAAACCTCAATCAAATATAGGTGGTCCACCCAAGATCCACCAGTGTCCAATAACAAGCTCTCAACAAATCCTCGAGTACCTTGTTGACTCTCTCTATCTGCCCATCTGTCCATCTGCATGTGGGTGATATGTGGTACTCATCTTGAGATTAATGCCTAAAACATCTTGTAGACTCTTTCAGAATTCACTAGTGAATAATGCATCTCTGTCACTGACTATACTACTAGAAACTCCATGAAGTCTAATTATGTTATTTATGAACAACTTCTCCAAAATTGGTGTCATCATGGTAGATTTTACTGGAATGAAATGGGCACTTTTGGTCAACCTGTCCACAATAACCCATATACTGTCATTTCCTTTCCTTGACCTTGGCAACCCATCAATAAAATCTATGGATATCAAATTCCACTTCCAAAGTGGAATATCTAGAGGTTGAAGTAACACACTCGGTTTCTTATGTTCAGCTTTCACTTGTTGACAGTTCACATACCGCCAGGCCCATAAGCCAACATCCCTCTTTATGCCTTCCCAATAAAAGCTCATTTTTATATCTTGTTACATCTTAGTCCCTCTAGGATGAATCGTAAACGTGCATCGATGGCATTCCTCAAGAACTTCTCTTCTCAAATTCTCCACATCTGGACCACATAATTGTCCCTTCTTTCTTAACCATCCTCTCTGGTCAAGACAAAAATCTTTCAATCATCGACCTTGATTCCAACCTCAAGCCTTCTGATCCTCTCAGCTAACAATGGATCCTCCTTCTGTTTAGAATAAATTCTCTCAATCAACAATGGTCGAACTTCCAAACAGGACAACATGGAAATATTCTGACCAGAACTAGCAGTCGACCTTAACTGCACACCATAAGTGGCCAAAGCTTCCAGATCTTTCCATTCTACCAACATAGCCAACACCACATTCTGATGTTTTCTACTGAGAGCATCCGCTACCTTATTTCCTTTCCTAGAAGTATACACTATATCGAAATCATAAGCAGCCAAAAACTCCAGTCATCTCCGTTGCCTCATATTCAACTCCTTCTGAGAGAATAAATACTTTAATGAATTATGATCGGTATACAATTAAAATCTCTCCTCTAAGAGATAATGCCTCCAAATCTTGAAGGCAAATATCACCACAGATAACTCTAAGTCCAAGAAACTTTTGATCTCAGTTACCATCTCTAGTCTTTTCAAATTATTGAGTGTCTGATCTTAACTAGATCAATTGATAATCCTTCCTCTGAAACCGTATGACCAAGAAATTCAACCTCTTTCTTCCAAAAATGACACTTGGAAAACTTTGCCTTCAACTGATTCTACCTCAGCGTCTCCAACACCACTCTAAGATGAATCTCATGCTCTCTTTCATCTTTTGAGTATACCAAAATGTCATCTATTTATACCAACACGAACCTGTCCAAGTACTCTCAGAAAGCCCGGTTCATCAAATCAACGAAGAAAGTAGGTGCATTTGTCAATCCAAATGGTGCCACCAACCACTCACACGAAACATATCTGGTCTGAAATGTCGTCGAAGGAATGCTATCCTCCGCCACTCACAACTGATGGAACCCCGTCGCCAAATCCAATTGGGAAAATACTTTGGCTCCACTCAACTGATCAAACAGATCATCTATCCTTGGCATATTGTACCTATTCTTGTCGTCCTTACGATAGTCGATGCACATCCTTAACGATCCATCTGGTTTCTTTACGAACACCGTGGCCGCTGCCTAAAGCGAAATGCTTGGTCTCATAAAATTCCTTCCTTCAAGATCCACCCGGTGCACCTTCAATTCCTTCATCTCTGTAGATTCCATTCTGCTAGGTGGTCTACTGACATGTTCAGCTCCCAGTACAAGGTCTATCCAAAACTCTACAGCTCTTTTCGGTGGTCATCCATTGACCAGCTCAAATACATCTGCAAATTATCTTGCTACACGAACCTGACTAAGCTCATCTCCCACCTCCATGGCATTTGAACAAAGCACAAACACTCTTACTTTAATTCTCCACTGAGAAAATGATTCGGTTATGACTATCTGGGTGCCTCAATGATAATTCTCGATCCTGGCAAAATATCTTAGCCTCATACTTACCCAATCAATCCACACCCAAAATGATTCTAAAATCTACGAAATCAAAAACATATAAACTACATGCAAACTTATACCCTAACAAATCAAGTCCTAACTGGTCATATCTCATCCCAAGAGTTTCATGCCCTCCTATTCGATTTGCAACCCTTAAGGAAATAACAAGGTATGTGGGTTCTATACATAATCTATCAACCAAATATTGTGATATAAATGAGTATGATGCACCGATATCAAAAAGTACTCTAAATGGTATACTCTGAATCAAAAGCATACCTTCCAACACAATTTTCCCTTTCTCTGCTGCAGTAGGTCTAGTAGAAGATGGTGGTCCAATAACAAACACCTTCCCTCTATCCGCTCGAACTGGCTCCAGACATTGTCTCTTATAATGCCCAACTTGGTTACAATTGAAGCATTTCACATTCTTCTTCTTTGCAGGCTTCTTTCCTTTACCATTTCTGCACTCATTGGCATAATGGCCCATCTTATCACACTTATAACACATTAACTTAGCCTTCGCCTTCTTGGCAGCATCCCCTTTCTAGGCTCCTTTCTTCTTAAATAATTTCCTTTCCCTGAGGGCCCTGGGACTCAACTGGTTTCTCTCTAACAATCATAGCAAGCATCTCCTTATAACGAATGGCCAACTCCACCACTATATGACAAGGCTCTCTAATATGAGTCATGTTCATTTTACCTAGCTCTGGCCTCAAACCTTGAATGAACCTATCATTCCTTCTAGCATTAGTGTCAACCAATGCATAACCATATCGAGATGGCTCATCAAACTTAGCAGCATACTCAATCACTAACATCTCTCCTTATATAAGATCCATGAACTTCCTCATCAATGCGTACTTGACAACCTCGGACAAGAACTACTGCTCGACCTTCCTCTAAAATTAGCCCATATCAGCTCTTACTCCAGAACTACGACTGTCATACTATTCCACCAGTGAAGCGCTAACCCTTGCAACTGCCTAGAGGCTAGCCTTCTCTTCTCTCCATCATCTAAGCCTAAATATGTAAAGATCCTTTCACAGTTCAAAATCTAGTTCTCAAATTCAACAGCATCCTTTGTTCCAAGAAAAGGCTTCTCTCCTAGATTGTATAATCCCTACTCAGCTTGGCATAGTTATTGACAACTGGGGCTACTGGATTGACTCCTCCAGCATTCATAGCATTACCTCCAGCTATCTCTATAGTTGCTCCAGCTTGCATCAAGTTAAAGAATAACTGATACATCATCCCCATATCTACTGGTGGGGTTTCAGCACTCACATTGGCGGTTGCCTCTTGGTTAGCATTTGCCGATTGACCTGCATGTCTCCTTGTAGTGGGTCGAGAGTTCCCGTTAGTTGGGTGCTTCCTCCACCTAGATTCACTCTTTCGTTTCCTTCTTTCATACCTTTCATTCCCCTAATATGCATACGAGCTTTAGTAAGATAAATAATAATGGTCTAAGAGAGAGGGGAATATGTATTTATATATATAGCCAATACAAGTACGTTACAATAAAGTTAACACAAACTCACTCTAATTCTTTACTTCATTGGGATTGTGTTTGAAAACTTTTGTTTTACTTTATGTTTTGTCACAAACCTATGCTCTGCTACCAACTTGTGATAGCCCCTTACTTGGAGGCCCAAAACTAATGGCTATGGACGCTGCGATTATCCACACTTATTAACCTTTGACGACCAAATACACGGTGCAAGACTCATTGATACACGGATCACAAGAATGTGGAAAGAAATTAACAATTCAAAAACATATTTCCATATTCCATTCAAAACATTTCATGTTCATTACATGATCCCAAAATGTAAACCACGTTCAGCAAAATATAATTATTTGTCTAAGAAAGGTCTCGGCCGAGACTTGCATAACGCGAATTTCCAACGACTTCTGATGGCCGTCGACGGTCTGTCGAAAGCAGTCGAAAATCGCCGTCGTCAAAGGTCTTCGGTATTTCAAGCTATTCTTGTAGTGGTGGGGTTAGTTGAATGGATGAGTTTGAAAATAAGGACAACCGAAATGGTACAGATTATATGCTTTTTTTATTATCAATTATTTTGATAAATACAGTATTAAATATGATATAGTAAAAAGGATACAAGTCGCTTTTTTTTAATGTTGTTATAAGAAAAGACGATAATGATGCAACATAAAATGCAATTTTCTACCAAATATTTGCACTTTTCTAACAAAAAGTACAATTTGAGTTGTCTTCGAGGAAAAATTAAAAAATTCTATAAAATTCCATAATGACGAAGAACAACAGTTATTTAACACAATTATACTTAAATAACAATTGTTACTATTTATGAATAAAGAAATTTGAATATTCAATTTTGTTGAAAACGCACGTTAATTTGCATTTTCTTCTTGCAAACTGCAAATTAGTTTATGCATTTTGATTTAGAAAAGTAGGGGCACAATTTACATTTTAATCGGTAAAATGATTTTTTTAATAACAACATCAGAAATAGAGGTCTAAGTACAAAGTCCCATTAAATATATACATTTATACGGAAGGAACAATAGATTTTTTGCATGCCTAATCCATCTTTACACACACACACACACACACACACATACACACACACATATACATACATATATACATACATATACACACACACACACACATATATATACACCCTACAATTTACATTTTAATTGGTAAAATGATTTTTTTATTAACAACGTCAGAAATAGAGGTAAAATGATTTTGATGTTTATAAATTTCATATATACCCAGCAGACCAAGCATCACACAATAAATAAAATTCAATTTATGTACAAAGCACATGTATATCTTGCTCTATTTAATTTTTATCATTTATTTAATTTTTCCAATTCAACGTAAAAGATTTTAATCTTTTTCTTTAGGTTATTTATCCAACAGGAAAATCATACCGCCCGCGTTAGCTTGTAGTAATTTGAAGTTCGAGTTGATGTATGATCCATGTAACTTAAAAATCACGTTTACCACATGTTTTACTAATTTCCTCGTGTTTATCTTACACGTAGACAACTTAAGCAAATGAGACCGCGTATATTAATTTTCTTCACCTAATATGTCTAGTATATAATGTCACCCTTTCAGCTTATAATAACATCCCAGTTTTGTAGATCAATTGTACATAAACAAAGATCCTTCCTCCTTCCTCCTTCAAATTCCATTAATTACTCTCATCCTTCCGATAATCCTTGTTAATCTTATCCATTAACAACACCTCTAGTACATTAAAAGGAGAAGAAGGAAAAGAAAATGGTGAACTCAAATAATCATACTGGAACTGCTTTGCCTTTGCCGTTGCCTCTGACTTCACTAAACCACATTTCTGTAGTTTGTAGAAACCTCGACACATCTCTTCGTTTCTACAAAGATGTTCTCGGTTTCGTCCCTGTTCGAAGGCCCGGTTCTTTTGGTTTTGATGGTGCTTGGTATGTTACACGTACAATTTTACTTTGACATACTATTGGCAGTTTAATTCATATTGTTTACTAAACGTAGTACTTGTTTCACAGGTTGTTCAACTATGGAGTAGGAATACATTTGTTACAATCTGAAAATCCAGAGAGCATGAAAAAGAAAACTAAAATTAACCCCAATGATGATCATATTTCGTTTCAGGTTTGTGCTTCTCCTACTTAGTCAATGCCAATAACATTCTTAAATTTTTCTTGTCTTCTCAAATTAGGTTAGATGGATAATATAAGAATACATCTACTAGACCATTTCCAACAATTGTTATGTCCACTTCATACTTGTTATATAGGAAAAACTGAACAAAACAACAGTACAATGAATGCTCTCCTCGGATGAAGAGCACTCGTTTTCTCACCAAAAAAATAAACCAAAAAAAAGCACTACTTCCAGAATCAGTTTTTTAAATTAGTATGTACTGAAACAGCCACGGTGAGCACTTATGGATTGTATTTTCAACCGAGCAAGTCATATTTGAAAGCTTCGTGGCTTGTTTGACTCACTTTATTTAAACTGAACAAGTCATTATTGTGTTTGCTTTGAATTATAGTGCGACAGCATGACAGCAGTGGAAAACAAGCTGAAAGAAAAGGAGATAAAATTCGTGCATAGAAGAGTAGAGGAAGGAGGGGTGTACATAGATCAACTGTTCTTCCACGACCCTAACGGCTTCATGATTGAAATATGCAACTGCGACAATTTACCAGTGATTCCACTCGGAGTGGGTGAGTCAATGGGAGTATGTAAAATGGCGCAAAGTTGTCCAATATTCATGTGAAGGACGATTGCTGTAATATTTCTTGTGCTTGAAAACGTGTTTGTGTATATTATTTTATACTATATACAAATTATATATTTATAATGTGCGTGAATTTGTGTATTAGGCACGTTTGTTATCATGTTTGATGTTGATTTGAGCAAAAAAAATTTGGAAAAAAAAACATTTGTTCCGTTTTCTAGTTTATTTCACGTAGTCTTTCCCAAAAACAAATTGAACCAAACATCACTGAAATTATTGCAGGTACTTGATGACATGCACACCAAATATCTAACTTTTGATTAATTACTGGGACCATATTGGGCTATAGAAAGTTCCACGAGTTTAAACCGAGTACAAGATTAACACGAAGCCTAGCCCGTTCTGGTAAAAGGATCGTCATGATTAAAATGGAGGACATGGGGTATAATTTTTTTCTTTATTTGTTTGAATTTCAGTTCAGTTTTCTTCTTCGCTTCAATTTTAAGGTAAGATATGATCTTGTTTAGTAAGGTCTGAAGTTACTATATGACATGGTTTTTTGATAAGTTAGATTGGATTTGATGGGACTTGAAAGTATGATTATATTAGCGTATAGCCCGAAGCTTACACAAAAGTTGACGACGTTTTATTTCGTCAAATTTAAATGCGATATTAGAATCGATTCAATTGAAGATAAGTACTAAGCATTTTGAATTTGGTACAAAAATACATACGTAGTATATAGTTGTAGATACAGCAGGTATACTGCCATCAATTTTTTCTTCTTCTCTTGCCTGTTGTATGCGTTTTCATAAATCTTAGTTATACCTGATGTTATTCACCATTGTTCATCTTCTACTATTGTTTACTATATCCACCTTGATTATACTACATAATATGAGTGGCCTCTTATTTCTAAACTAAGTTCCGATTATTTTCCTTCAATCGTTTGATACACTACTGCTACTACATATTCAGTTTCAAGAGTGATATCTGAATAAATGGCACCCCTAAGGCATATGAGGACGAAGAGTCTATGGATCTACCCTAGTAACATTTTTTCCTATTCACAATATGTAAAAAGTACAATGTTGGACATGCCTCTAGTAATTCTTAAAAACATATCACATATTCATTAATATAGCTAATTAACTATAACTTACTCTCATAAACAAATTGTTGAAAAATTTCAACATATAGACCACGTATGTAGAATGACTGTGTTGTGCTATTTTAGTATAAGGCCTAACTAAAATAAACAAATTTTGAATTAAAGCCAAAAGGTTTAAGGATATAATTGTCATGGTATTAACGTGCGGATACCGTAACAAAACTAATTTGTTGAAGGAACAAATTAGAAAATGACAACATTATAAATAAGAGGTTATGGTCCCCAAATTACAACTCTAGTTATTCTCCTAATCTCTTCTATGAAAATTATTCAGATTTAGAGTTTATGCCAATTTGGAAGATCAAACCAATTCTTGCTCTCTTTCAATCAACAACTGTGAATTCGGGTATGGTGTTGGCTAATTTATCCATTTTTCTTTGATTTCTTCTCAATTAAATCAATATGAGTCATCAATAAAAATATAGGGTTTCATAATTAGTCTATCGTAGAGTATATTGAAATCGTAACAAGTGGTATCAGAGCCACTAATTATTGATTACAAATTCGTTTAGAAGTCATTTAATTTCAGTTAAATTTCAGATTTGTTTGATCTATGTTTTAAGGATTTTAGTTTGGTGATGATTTGGATCTGCCTTAGTATCAAATTTCTTTCTATATATGGTAAATTGAAAGGCTGATTTGGTAACCTGGTTTGGTGTAAAAATATAGATCTAAAAAATTTGTATGTTATTTAAAAAATAGAATTTTGATATTATTAAATTTCTAGAAAATAATTTAAATTCCTTAAAATTTCGAAAACAACTTATGTTGGTTAAAGCATCCGCATGTTTATTATTGTATATGTTGTAAATAAGTTGTGAATTTTAATGCGAGGGTACTTTGGATCTGATATGTATCGTCATTTTCTTTAATGTTCATTAATGGTATGGATAAATATATATAATTTAGAGCCATTTATGCAAGGAATATAAACTCGGTTCTATGATTATTTTATCTTACTTAACTTTTGATTAAGTAATTTGAATATGTATATAAGATATTTAGGTTATTTCGGAAATTTTAATTAACTAGAAATACAGTATGCTCCTTTAGGATGTTTGTGTTTATTTTATTATTGAAATAAATTTTAACATGACACCCATTTACATTTTAGACCACATAAAGATCAAATGCATTTATTTTATCATAAACGCATTAAATGTGGTTATTATAGTAATAAATCAATTAACTTATTACCATAAATGCATTGAATGCTTTGTAATAAATTTAATGATGCAACATGTTTGTATTTAGAATAAAAAAAAGGCATATGGTTTATTATTTGGTACATTTATGTTTGATAGATAAAGATATTTTATATGTACGACCCATGCTTGTTAAAAGTATGTTACATTTTCATGCTTTGATTGTCATAAAATAAAAGAAGCTCCAATTTTCATATTTTGCCAAAATGCATGGTAATGACCTTAAGTAAGCATTCAAATATAAAACAAGATAAAATGATACGATAGCGTTATGTATGACTATATTATGGTTCAAAAATACATCATAGGTACTACATTCATTCATTTGATCTAATATAACATTTACTATGGCAATTATATATAACTTAATGTGGCATTTAATTATGACTTTTATCTATGACATTTGTCATCTAATTTATTTATGATGCATTATATCATGTTTATTTAGGAAATGTCATAAATATAACAATATATTTAAAGCGAAAGATAATAACAGTTGTGATTAAAACATATTGTGCCATGGTTATAATTTTGAGATTTTCAAGTGTTGTATAGACCTAAAGCATTTTTGGGAGTGTTTTATATCACTCTAAATATATTGTACATACATTAAAAAAATAAATTCAAATACATATTTGGTGTCTCTTTGCAAATTAATTATAAATATCCTACATTTCAAGCAAACTAATTGAAATAACATGTCATCAAAGCGACCTCTCTTATTTTAGTTGTTCATGAAAATGTTTGATATTTATATATATTTATTCATGCAGACATTAGCCGACCCAAAAGGATTAATATTTGGTTGAATCACTTACACATGTATGATGATAAATATGTGATAATTATAATTTTTTGCTAGTAAATAACTAATCGGTCCAAAGAAAGATTGTTATTTGACTTGAATTTATTGTCAATATTTGGTCATTACAATAAGAGTATTTCTTACCATAAGTATTATTGTCTAAAGACTTGATATTAATGTTGTGCTAGGTATGTTAAGAAGAGATTTATCAATTATTTGAATTTACTATGACTGATATTTGGATATGAGCATATACGATCAATCTTTATTTTTGTTTAATTTTCAACTAATTTGGCTTCGGCCAATTTTAGTACTCATCTTGTTTGGGACTAACTCTAAGAATTAGTAAAGGAATAAGTTTTTTCTTCACTTCATGGATCTAGCTCTTGTAATTAAGAGGATCACAACCACACCTATTACGGTTGAATGTTCTTATAACGTTTTGAAGAACATTAATAAGTGAGATAATTCAATTGCAAGAGTCGAATGACCATAAGGTATAATATTTGAACAGCTTTCAAGAGTGTGATATCTATAGAGACAATCCATTTAAACAAGTTCTTTACAAACCGAAGAGCATTTTTCCAAAAACGATAAGAAGAACAAGCGCTCTTTATATTGCTTGATTCCATAAAATAAAAGTATGAAAGATGCTTCAAAAGTTAAAGGTACTTAAGTTATTGTTAATTTTTTGGTATTTTATTTTTTCACAGTGTAACCATTTTAAGGTTACTATTAAATTTTTTTAAGAATTAAATGACCTCTTATTGAGCTCATTTCGCATTGTGGAAGAAGAAGAGGGTTTGACGCATGAAAATACCCATTTAACATATATTGTAAATAAATGTATAAATAAGAATAAAGAAATCGCTAAGAATCTAAACAAAAGAAATAACATAGAAATATATTTGTAGTGGTTTGTTTTATGAAATCTGTGGACATATAAAAGGAATTTTATTAGATATCGCACATGTCATGTCTATGTTTGGATTTGTTTGAATTTTTGTTATATTGTCAATTAGACAGATTTCGTTTCTAATTTTGATTTAAACAAATATGGATATTATTGTTCCTTCGGAAATCATAAGATTATTCTATCATTAAATTCATACATTATTGGAATTGGATATCTTGAAAATCATGATAAATACCACTTATAATGAAGCCTTAATATGAATATGGTGGTTAATGTAATTATTTATTTCATCTTACTAATTAATTCTAGATTAGGACATTAAAGATAGCAAATACTTTATTGATATTTTTAAGCGACTTAAAAGCTATAGGTTTTATAACGAAAACAAAGGAAAAAAAATTAAGATGAGAAATGCTACAATTTTTTGAGGATGTCAAGTTTGGAGGTAGAAATAATGTATAGATTATTGTCTTTAAAGAGAACCATTATCTTTGATTCAACTATAGTTACATCTCCAGATAATGTATAGGGTTTGTTTGCTTTCATTGATAAGAAATAAATTAGAAAACAAAATAAGACTATGTTAAAAAAAATTAAAGGATGAATCATTTTCTTTAAGGAGGATCATTACCTTTTATTCAACTACAGTTACTTCTTGGATAATGTATAGGATTTATTTCCTTTCATTGACAATAAGTAAACTAAGAACTAGTAAGACAATGTTAACAAAAATTTCTTCAAAATTAAGTTGATGTTTCAAGAATCCAAACTCAACAATCTCAAGGTGAAAGATTACTAAGGAAATCCACTTGGAAAGGATGAAATACTATTCCAGATGACTATGTACTATTTCTCCGTAAAGATAAATAATGGATTGATTAAGATTGTTGTGTTGGCTTACATTAACCCATACAAGAATTAATTTGAAATATGGATTTAAGTTATGAATATAAAGTGTAAACCTATAAAGGACAATAGAGTTTGAGATCTTTCTCTCTACCTTAAGGTAATAAGATCATTGGTTATGAATAACTATTCAAAACAAAAAAGGATTAAATGGGAATTGTGGGAAGTATAAGGCTCATTATAGAAAAGACCATACTCATGAAAACGATATATTTTTTAAAGAGACCTTCTCTTTGGTTTTACTAAAAAACTGTTTAGAATTATTTTAGAAATTATTGCAAATTATAATTTTGAGCAATATCGGAAGGTTATTAAAGTCGTGTTTCTCAATGGAGACATTGATGAAACAAATAAAGAAATCCGCTTATGGATTACTCTTTGGTACTAGGGATTCAAATACGTCGTTATTATTCATATGGTAAGATTTGGATTATCACAAAACAGCTAGGTAGATAAGTGCACAAAAAGGTTTGATATGCAAACTAAGAATCAATTGGTTCCCTTTTGATAAAAGAGACAAATGTTGTCTTATATAGTGATCTAACATTCTTGAAGCTAAAGAAATACAAAAGATTCCTTATGCATTTGCGATGTCTGGTTGTCGTACTCTCGCCATCGGCCAATTCGGTGATTGTAACTCCAGGTGCACTCTGAGCAGCCCCGACTGGGGGCACGATAGGAGTTCTTCTTCGTCCTTGCCTTACCGGAGCTATACTGGGAAGTCCTGTTAGCCCAATACTTTAACCTCTCTCTATGATCCCCATGATGATCTAGTTTTCACCACTAAGAACTTCGTCTATTTCTCTAAATTTAGCAGGCACCTCTTGAAGCATTCTCGCTATCTCCTTAAACTGTGCTCTTTGTGGTCGTGGAAGTGAAGCTACAAAAAGAAAGGCAATAATTGATCCAGCATCGATTTATATTATCCATATAATTGACGAAGAAGTTAAAGCACTTATATTTGACTAACAATCATCTAGCAAATCTTGATGGACACCTAACAAAGAACCATTCTGTCTTGAAGTGGCTTAACATACTTCAAGCACCTGCCATGACTTGGCAGTTCCTCACAGCTTCTTGGAAAGTGAAAGAAGGATTATCCCCATGACTCTTGATGTTGAATAAGTATCTGATTTCTTCAACGGTCAAGGGTCGAAGAAGATGCTCCATAAAGATATGTATATATATATAATTTGTTGAGAAGTGCATATCCGTTCAGATGCAGTTGAGAAGGCGCAATCCTCCAGAAGAACAGCACATCTCGAATAAAATGGTTGAAGGGGGCAACGTTCCAGCTACATACATAAATCTATTACAAGCAGTAAACCCTTCTGGGGGATTGTGTGATCTGTCTTCCATCCTCGGTAATAGAACGTCTTCTAGAGATAGTCCATGCCTGAGACAAATTCTTCCCAACATATCTTTAGAAATCTTGAAATGGGCCGATTCCTCTAGATTTAGAACCAACACTACACCCGGCAGTTCATCCGGAGCAAGACTTACTATGTCAATTGCAATGTTTGGCATTTCTATTCTATGAAGTGGAGGAATTTGCACTTCCTGATGCTCGGAACTTCCGGGATCCATGGTTATTGAACTTAGTAAAAACCATTATTAGATGGCAAGAAACTTGTGTTCCCACCAGTGTAAAGTGAATGATCGTGTCACGTAGTGAAGTGCAACATAAAACTTCAAATTTCTACAAGTTCGAAAGATGGTAAAATGAAAAGACTTTGAGATTTGACTAGAGTGACCGTCTCAACCGTGCCATCCTGATTTTGAAGAATGATCCATGTTAAAATTTGTTGTGTTTATCAAATTATAGTTCCATCGAAGATCTTTGAAGGGTGATCATATACGTGGTTTGATAGTGAAGTCCAAGTATGAAAGGCTAAAGCTCGTTGGATTTGAGTGTTCAAGTATGCAAAAGGCTATGTTTCATATTTATCACGGTTCAACTTAGATCGTTACTCTAAAGCTTGTGTTCATATCGATTCGAGGAGTTAGGTTTCATATCAATTTACGCAACACTATACTTCATATCGATCCAAAGACCTTGGCTTCGTATCAAGCACTCTAAGAATTCTAAGTATCGACGCTTTACATATCGATCCAAAGACCCTAGCTTCAGATCGATCATAGCACCTCTTCCATCGGTACAAGTTGCTTTATCCTTAATCGATCAGCAAACTACTCCATCTACAGATTACTTCACAGTATTCTAATCAATCCACGTCTTGTATCGATACGAGTTCAAGGGATAGATTTGGAGTAAGTGACTCAATCGATCGCTCTTCTTCTTCCCCAAGCCTCCAAGACGCCATTAAATCACTTACTTACTTAACCTCACTCTAGCCATGCTCCAGCACCAACGACGTCGGAGTAGGCCATAGCCCTAGACGAAATGGCATGAAGGCTCAAATCTCATCGCTTTATGGATGGTTTTAGCCAATCATTTGCCGATATTAAAGGAATTGGATTAAGAGTTAATGGGTTTGTTGCTTGAAGACGAAAGCTTTTATAGTTTTTTTGTGTTTTCGATCGCTACGAAGTTAAAATAAAAATGGAAGCAAGCGAAAATTTTGTCTAAATACAAAATCTATTTATATTGGTTCGTATCCAAAAGTGCTTCGTATCCCAGTCACTAAACTAAGAGAAATGGTCAACATCCATCGGTGCAAAGGTTGGATTTCGTATCCATCAACGCAAGGAAGTCCAAAGTTTAACTTTCACATCCGTCAACGCTTTGTATCCATCAATACTTTTCAATCTAAAACCCACTATTTCGTAACCATCGATACGAAAGCCACTGCAAGATCATGTCTGGACCATTCAACTCCATCGATACGAAAGGTCAATTTCGTATCCATCTATTTGAGACCAAAAAACTTTATGTTCATCGATACAAAGCACTTCTAGAGTCCATCTATCTCTTATCGATAGCCATCGATACAAAGCCCACAAACATACATCCCGGATCGATACAAAGAAGTGAATCCAATCGACCATCGATCGTCGTTGCAACTCGAATTTCACATCGATCCAAGGGAGGATCGATACAAAAGTCGATCTAGACAAGAACAAAGGAACTTGACAACGACTCGTAAATGTACAAACATGAACAGGAGTCGGGTTAACATACGTGCATATATGTAATATTTTCATTTGGTTTTCAAAGTTAGCTGGAATTTAATGCTTACCTTGTGACAACCAGAACAATGGACAACAAATTGCTAGCATTCGATCTTCAGTTACAACATAAAACTACATGATCATTAGCGGTCTACAATTTAACATTTATATTACTGGAAATTAATCAAAGGTTACATCACTTGATGAAAACTCAACAACCGTTCAAAGAATCGGATATAATTTTTTTAGAATAAAGATTGCAGCTTTTCAAAGCACGTCATATTCATATAGGACGTACTTTAGGAGGCAAATGTTATCTTTCCTTTAGGCAAGGCCGTGACACCAAGGACTTGACTAGAAAATAAAGACAATCCGCCTTGGAGATTAGTTATCTACAGGTCCATGATGGATACATGCAAACTTGGTTAGAGTCCCGAACAGGTTACAATTAGCGTGGTATGGCAAGCAAAGCTATGAAAGACAATTTTCCAAATTTTAGGTAAATCGAAGTTCATATCCTCAAGTTATGGATCGATCAAGGGTCACGTGAAACATGTCCATTTCGTGTCCATTAACTCTGTATCCATCTAATTCATGTCCATCCATTTCCTATCCTTCAGGCCATAGCGGCATGCTTCATATCGATCACCTATTTGATTGATACGAAGGGAAGAACTAGGTATCGATACAAAGGGATGACTTTGGCATCGATATGAAACCGTATGAAAAGCATCATGGATATGAAGGAAGTAGTCAAACTTGATTCACCTATTACCTCTTAAGCTCTTTCTTTCGTTTATCAACTTGATTCACCTCTCCTTGGATTAGATTCTAGCTTGGTTATATCGTCCTCTTCCTTAACTTCTAATATATTTTTCTCAAAATTTGTGTTTCAGAAAGTTTGGAGGAGGACACAGTGAGTTTAGCGCATACAATATAGAGTAGGGTTTTGAATACGATCGGGTTAATGATGTATTTTTAGCTGCTCCAATCGACATCGGATGCTAGATTCAATTATATAAAATCCGAGCCATTTGGCCTAATCTAACCCTAACCAAATTAAGTCGACTAGTCAACCGTTGGTCAAAGGTGGTCAACTGTAGGGGTTGACCGGTCCCAACCACAATGTCGGCAGGTTGAATTTTCCTAATATAATTTTTTTCCTTTTAGTGTATTTTAATTATTTTTTACTCCAAATTTCTAAACTTTAATAACTTTTTCATAAGAACTCCGCTTTCAAAACTCTATACATGAAAACTATCTAGAAAATCACCACGAATGCAATAATAAGAGTTTCATAGCCAAATTCTTCCATTTATAAAAATTCCACTTATTATAATTAAAATTATTTCATTTAATTAGTTTTTGGTTAATCTTTGCGGAGTATTACATTATTCACCCTTAAAAGGATTTCATCTCCAAAATCTCCAACGAAGAAAAATTACAGCTTGTCATACTGAAATTTAAACTTACAACCATCTACTCAACCATCAACCACTACCAATCATTTTCTTTAGTTTAAATTTCTAATGCAACATGTACATGTAGGCATGGAATGTATATGAACGTATACAAATGAAAAAATTAGCTGACCTTCAAATTTAATCGACCTCCTAAAATGAAAGTTTTTATGTCATGCTTCCAAATGCATGCAATAGCGTACATAAATATACTAGCAATTCTATATGTATGTGCAACCATTTAATTCATATGCAATAACCATATGCATATAACTTGGTAAAATAAAACAAGTAATGGTGTGAGTGCATGCTAACTTGAAAATATTTGCCTATGTGCACAAAGATAAATTTTAGCAATACATCTATTAGCAACCATCATCCAAAACTATGTCCAAATGACATATTCATAACCATTTTTAGCATCCAAGCGTCCCTATCTAGGGTTACCTTAAGACAAAGCCTAAGCGCATAAGCAGTTGTATACATATTAATGGAAATGTACCAGCAAAAAGTTCTGGATGGGTAACTCGAATCTTCTCTTCAGGCCCACATGTATGCTCTATTGGGTCCTCACCCACTAGACCTTAATTAGATTAACACTTTTATTGTGAGGTCGCTTTGTACCATGTTTAAGGACATGGGTAGATGCATAGCGAACAAGTGACTCCCTTTCTACTACCATACCTCTAGTTGACTCGGCTTGACCACGGCTGCTGTATCGTGTAGAAATTTTCATATGTGTGACACATGGAAAACATCATGTACTCTCGCTAACTTTTCAAGAAGATTCACCATATAAGCTAACCTCCCTACTCTATGATCAGAAAAGGCTCTAAAAACCTTGGCGCTAACTTTCCCGTACTACCAAACCTCATGACGTGCCTAAGCGATAAGACCTTCATAAAAACCATGTCATCCACTGCGAAGTCCAACTTTGTGCGTCTTTTGTCGGCATAAAACTTCTGCCACCCTTATGGGGTCTTCATATTTCTGCGGATTAGGTCTACCTTCTTTGATGTCTCCTTCACTATTTCTGGTACAAGAATGATCCTATCTGTAGTGTCCCACCAATAAGACGTCGATCTATAAGGCCTTCCTTATAACTCCTCAAATGGTGTTATCCCAATAATTGCTTGATAGCTGCAATTATAAGTGAACTCCACTAGTGGAAAGTGATCCTCCCAGAAGCCTCTAAAATCCAGGATACACAACCAAAGTAAATCCTCAAATATTTGGTTACCCTCTTCATCAGACCATTCGTTTGTAAATGATAAGCGGTACTCAAACTCGCTCGATGCATAGAGCCTCCTAAAGACTCCTTTAAAATTCGCTTGTGAAAAGAGGATCTCGGTCTCTAACAGTGCTAAAAGGAATCCAAAGTAACCTAACTATCTACCACACGTATAGAGTCACCAAAGCTGTAGTAGTCTCGTACTCCTAACCAGAACAAAGTGAGTGTATTTTGTCAGTCGGTCAATTTTGATCCAGAAACTTTCATTTCCTCTCCTACCCCTATGTAATCCATCAATGAAATCCATAGAAACACTTTCCAATTCCACTGCGATATATCTAATGGTTGCAACGATCCTCATGGCTTCTTTTGCTTCATTTTACCATTTGGTAAGTCATACATTTGGACCCATACTCTGCCACATAGCTCTTCATAATAGGCCAAGAAAAGATTCTTTTTATATCATGTAACATTTTGTCTCTACCAGGATGAATAGTCATCCTAGAACGATGGGACTCAGCCAGTACCATGTCATTCAAATCCATAATGAGAGGAATATGTAGTCTACCATCTCTCCATATTCATCCCTTTGAGTCAATGGTGCGGCGCCTTAAATGGTTCGATTTCTCTAATCTATCAAGCTTCTCCAAAATATCCAATAATTATACATCTTACTTCTGACTTGACCCAATGTAGTCCATGAGTGTAGGCTACACATCCAAAGCTGCTAACAATCTTAGAGTGATGTCTAATGATGTTCTAAAATCAAAAGTACGGTTAAAATCCAAGTGCTTCCGATCTAAGAACATAGGACTCAACGTTGCATGCTTTCTACTTAAAGCATCGGCTACAATATTGCCCTTGCTTGGAGTATGGGAGATATTGAAATCATATGGTGCCAATAACTACATCCATGTCTGCTACCTTAAATTCAAATCCTTATGGGAGAACAAATATTTCAGAGACTTGTGGTCTATGAATCTTTGAAAAGCTCAAAGCATTCTCCTACTAGATAATGTCTACCTGACTTGAGGGTGAAGACAATGGTTGCCAACTCAAGATCATGGGTAGGATAGTTTCTCTTGCATACTTTTAATTGTCGACTAGCATAGCTGAGTACTCTTCATTCCTGCATCAAAATTGTGCCCAATCATGTACCGTAAGTGTCGGTATATACTATGAATACCTTTGAACCATCGGGTGGTACCAACATGGGTGCACTATCCAACGACTCTATCATCTTAACAAAGCATCCTCGCACTTTGAGTCCCATGAGAGAAGTGTATTCTTCTTGGTAAGATGGGTAAAAGGGGAAAAAATTTAGCAAAGTCCTCAATGAACTTCTTATAGTAGTCTGTCAAACCAAGAAAACTCCTCACTTCTGTGGCATTCTTCATCACATGTCAATTCTGTGTAGCAGCAACTTTACTAGGATCGACTTCCAGTCCATGCTTAGAGATAACGTGTCCCAAAAAGCGAACCTCCTTGCAAGAAAAGTTACATTTGGAAAACTTCGCTTTCAACTGATGCCATAGACAGTATTGAGAACTTTTTCTCAATGTAACCTATGCTTCTCCTTGCTTTCTATAGACCAGTATGTCATCAAAAATACCCCTACGAACTTATTAAGTAACCTTCTAAAAACGCAACTCATCATATCAACAAAATAGGTTATTGCATTGGTTAGTCCGAAAGGCATGGCTAACCACTCGTAAGTGCGAAAAGCAATCTTCTAAATACTATCTTTGGCTATATGCAACTAATGGAACTCGATAGCTAAGTTAAGCCAAGAGAACACCTTAGCTCCAAATAACTGATCAAAGAGATTGTCTGTGCAGGGAAATGGTTAAAGAATCTTCTTTATTAGTTTATTTAGCTCACGATAATCAATGCGTAGCCTTAATGAACCATCTACCTTGGTGGAAAAGACAACCGGTGCTACCCAATCTAAAATACTCCTCATAGTGAAGCCCCTCTCCAATAGCTTATTCACTTGCTTATTCCGCACGCATCTTTCTTTAGGGAACATATGCCTCAAAGGTAAGGCAACAGGTCTGTATCTTCCTTGAGGTAAATCTAAAACCTGATCTCCCACTGGGGTAGAAGACCGGTAACTTCGTAAAAGACATCAAGGTAGTCTCAAACTACTAGCATTAAAGCTAATTTATCATGTAATAGGTCTAAAAAATATAGGTAACTCAACATAACTGAACTTCTGGTGTCACAATAAACCTTTAGACTGCATCCACTATAAGTACCTAAATTAGCGACCTTCTAATAATAATCTAAGACTACCCTATATGTGGTTATCCATTCCATCCCAAAAATCAAACCAAACCCAGAAATTTCTAAGATAAAAGCATTGCAATAGAACTCGACCCCCAAAATAAACAATTTCAAATCCTTACAAATCATGGATTGATTGGGCCGATCCTCCAACATGGTTTGATATAACTACTAGGTCAGTAACCTTGCTAGTGTCTAAGTGCAACTCATCTACAAGTCTACTCAAAATAAAAGAGTGTAATGCCCTAGTGTCAAATAAGGTACGAACAAATAAATCTAATAAAGTTAACATACCTTCAATTTTGATCTTTTCCCCTTATTCGCCATGGGAAGTGCGCACTCCAGCTGCAAACTGCATCTTGTGCATAGGTTGAACCACTTAGGTAGAGTCTTCGACGGTGCCGGACATCCCTCTTTATGTGCGTAGTTGATTTCAGTTGTAACATTTGATCTTTGAGATGTCCATCCTGCACTCCTAGACAATATACCTCTTCCTGAAGCATTTTCTACATTTGATGTCCTGCATCTTAATCTTCCCTTGAGTCCCCATTTCACTCTTGCGCTAATTCTTTTTAGGTCTTCCCTTTTGAGTTCTTAGGCTTACTCCTCACCTCCTCCTTAAAAATAGTATTTAACAAGGCCAACTCCACCAAATCCTTGAAAGTCATCTCCATAGAAAGGTGACTAAGGGCCAAATGTTGAAGAGGTTGATTCAGCCCCCTTGAGAACTTCAAAGCTTTCTTGTGAGGCGTATTTATCAGATCTAAACCAAACTGAGCCAAGTCATTAAACTGATTTACATATTCCTTCGTCGACATCTCCCTTTGCTGCAGAAGTATGAACTTCCATGGAAAGAAATTTCATCTAAAAACGCCTCATAAACTCCTTCCAAGTTATCTCTTCCTCAATGGTCTTTGTCACTACCATGTCCCACTAATTTAGAGTCTCTCCTTGTGAATGTCAGGCAGCAAGCTATCACCTATTGTCGTTTCCAGGCCCATCAATCTAAAAATCCTCTCACAAGTATGAATCCTTGCTTTTGAGTCCACATAAGATTCAGTCCCCACATATGGCTTCCCTCCTAGATTTACAAAGTCCTTTCATAGCTTGGCAAAATTGACGGTAGGTGGGTGGACAGGAACTACACCAGGCTCCTGCTTTGTCGGTCCTCTATTATTGGGTTAAGCTCGGTTTGTCCTCCTGCTCGTAGATACCAGCAGAACCATATCAGATCTTCACGCCTGGAATCTCAACTACATCAACTGAGTTGCAACCAACAAGATCGCTAATTTTCCATATCTAACGTTTATGGATTATTAGCAACTTTTCCACAGATAGTATTCGCAAGGTTAAGTGGTCTTGTTTTTGTATTGCACTTACATATATAAAGCCTTTAAAAACTTTTTATCCATACATAAACCTTATGGAAACCCATTTGAATTTTTTTTGAAAAACTCTATTTTTTATTCAAGTATGTTCTCTCAATACGTGCCTAACACCTGAAAAATCTTCAACCTAGATTCTGATACCAGCTGTGACGACCCACACCTCCAAACACTTCAATCCAAAGCCTAGGTGACTTTCGGATTCATGTCGTTCCAAAAAGAACGAGCTCTTGGTTTTTAAAACATTACAAAGACTTAGATAAATGATGAAATATAAGATATTCTACACTTTCGGATCTCAAAGCAGTAGGCAATAAAATATAAATACAGAAAAAAATAACATCCCAGAAAACATAGTCTCAAAATATTCATAGTCGAAAATCAAGAGTTTACAAAATAATAGCATATAGTCTGATTGATGCTAAATACAATAGATAATTACGTGGAGAGTGATGAAGAGTAATATATGGTGCTAATTCCAAGCTCACTCTTCCGTGTACTAGATCGGGGCTAATCACATGCTGCCATATCCTCATGTGGTGGGGAAAAAGGAAAGGAGTGGGTCAGACAAGGTCTGGTGAATGAGTTACATCATTAATGTATGGTGACCACGTGTAGTTGACCTCATTTATGTGACCTAGAGGGTCCTACTTGTGTTTGTGAACTACTTACTAAGGTTGGTTTCATTAACCTAAAGAATACAACTTTAAATATGCGTACACCCAACATCTTGTGAATGTTTACACTTAGGGGTGAATAACTAATCAAACCTCAAGTAAACTGCGACTTAATTTTTATCGACCGAACGATTTTTTATGTGTGTAAACTGCGACTTAATTTTTATTTGTTATTTGATAATTAATTGTTCCTTTTCTGCACATTGTCCATGGTAAACACTATTTTATGAAATCTATAATTCCAATAATTTCCAACTTTAGTTTTTAACTACATAGTTTTAGAAGTGTATTTGAATCATCAAATCAAAATTAACTCGGGTTTAGAATTATTGGGGTACCAATATGAAATTCTATATTTAATTTGGAAAAAAGGGCGTATTCATATTAAAATCAATCTAAATCAACTTATATCCCAACTTTTACTTTAATCTAATTTAAATCAAACAAGGGTTATATTCATATGAGTTAGATTTCTACCAAATTTCCATTTAGTTGTAATTACTAGATAAACAATATTTCTGATTAAATTGGACCAATTCTATATCAAATAGGTGTATAGTTAAATTCAATTACATATAAATCAACATAGTTAATAATGAACCCACTCACCTCTTAAGCGCTTTCCTTCGTTTATCAACTTGATTTGCCCCGCCTTGGATTAGTTTCTAAGTTGGTTATATCATCTTCTTCCCTAATTTCTATTTTTTTTCTCAAAAATTTTGTTTCAGAAAGTTTGGAGGAGAAGACAAAGAGTTGGAGCATACAATATAGATTAGGGTTTTGATTATTGTTAGGTTAACGTTAACGTTGTACTTATTGTTGCTCCATCCGATGTCAGCTGTTAGATTTAATTATAGAAAATTTGGATCAATGGCCTAACCTAACCCTAGCCAAATTATGTTGACCAGTCGATCGTTTGGTGAGGGTCAGTCGACCAATAAGGGTCGAACCATATTGTCAACGATTGAATTTTCCTAATATAAATATTTTTCATTTTATATATATTTTAATTATTTTTGATTTTATGTCTTTAAACTTTAATGACTTTATTATGTGAACTCTATTTTAAAAACTCTATATATGAAAATAGTCTAAAAAATTGCCGTAAATGCAATGGTGCAAGTTTAATAGTCAAATTCTACAATTTATAAAAATTCCACTTTTACCCTTATTATAACTAAACTAATTTCTTTTAATTAAATTTATGTTTATTTGTTAGGGGTGTCACAAAGGGGTTATATACTTATAGTTATTGCACAACTATTGAATGATGCACTCGATAGTTTTTTCTTGGCTAATATAACTAAGATAAAACAAAAAATATTGATGTGACAATATTACACTGTTCTCTTGACTTGAGAATATTGTTGATCTTCAATGTAGAAGCTTCTCATCAATTATAGTTAAATTATGGCATGGCGTCCATCAAACAACTATAGTTGGGTCGAGTGGAAGCATTAGAAGTGAAACACTAGTCAAGAGTGGTTCGTCTTATTGGTTATATAAGGTTAGAATCGTGGTCAATTTAAGTTAACTCAAAGTCAAAGTCTTTAGCTATAGCATTTCGGTGAATAATAATTGTTAATATTGAACGAAGAACTTTCTGTTTGGACTATAGAGTTGAATGTGGATGATATTGGAATTTTGACCATCATCAAATTTCATAAGTCCAAAGTGATGTAGTTTTGACCAAAAGAATTGTTGTAAATAATTGTCACTGTCGCGCAATGCAACATCCCCCTACTTTGAGGTCCAAAACTAATGGCTACGGATGCTGCAGTCATCCATAGTTATTAATCTTCGGTGACCAAATATGGCAGTGCTAGATTCGTTAATACACAGATCACACGAATATGATAAAAAGTTTAACAATTCAAAAACATATTTCTACATTCCATTCAAAACATTTCATATACATTACATAATCCCAAAACGTTAACCATGTTCAGCAAAATATAACTATTACACATACGCTAAGAGTGACATATGAAAATGCCCACTTGCTTGATCAGAGTACATAATAAGGCCAATAAATCTGCCTTTATAAACATAACACACAACGGAAAAGATATATCTAAATAACTATATGCCTCATGCACGCTTCAGGAAGCTTTATTTGTCTAAGAAGAGAATCTGAAAACCCTAAAACTCAAACTACTCAAAATCAATTAAGTACCCGAAAGTTTAAAGGGAAAACAAAAGCTTTGAGTCAGACGTAAAGCCTGGTATGAATAATAGTCTATCATCTCAAATCATTTGGATATCCAGTGAGATCGTGCCGCTTAGCGGGAACAGGACTTCCCCTCACTAGAATCCTAAAAAAATTATAAAACTATATATCGTGCTTCTGCATCCACAATGGTTAAAAACATAGTATTTCGAAACATTATGATAACATGCTAAACAATTAAATTAATTCTGGAGTACCTATCCCCATTCAATTTAGACTATCTGTCTCAGTTATAGTTTTTAGAATTACTATTAACCTGTTAGTTTTGATAGGCTGACTAATAACCGGTTAAATATTTATGGACTCCCTGTCCAATTGCAAATTTTTCAGGGACTTACTATGAACTTGTCTATCTGACATCTTCTTCCACATAGATTCATGGGCTAACTATGAACATGTCTATTTGACATCCTATTTTATACATAGCTTTCATGAGCTAATTATGAACCTATTGACCCCTGCCAATGTCATACAATTTTCATGGGCTTACTTAAACCTATTGCTCATACCAATATCTTTCCATTATATTTTAGCATCTTATATTCTAGTCTTCCTGACCTCCTGAATGCAATTCTACTCATTCAGGAGTTTATCAATTTATATTCACTATTGGGTTAACTTAACTAGTTCTCCTACCACTTTTCCTCAAAATGCAATTATGGGTCTATTATAAAGTGAATATATTCATATTAGAAGAAGCAATATAACAACATAGCAATACCACTCCTGTGGGTTTAATTTATCAAAGATAGATTCTTCTTAAACCTTTATAAAAACTCCTTAAATATAGCCATGGGTTTTTCCTTTAAAAATAGAGTTCTGATCATAAAACCTTTCAATACCTTCGAAAGCTAGCTTTCGACTTCACAGGATAACCTCCTTCGAAAGCTCTTAAAAACATTAGGCTCTTGCCACATAATACTTTAAATTCTACTTTTCGAATATATTAAAGTATTAGCATTTAACTTTAAAAGCTTAGCTTCGAAACTAGTTGAAAGTACACCTTTCAAAAGTATAAAACTTGGTTGAAAGAAAACAATTTTACAACCCTTCGAAAGTATCCCATTCGAAGGCAAAGAAAACAAAGCAAACGTATCCGAAAGCAAAGAAATCAGCTCCTTCGAAAATTTAAAACTTTGCTTCAACAATAACTTTTTATAGGTGTAGAATTAAGGTCTTTAACCTATTCCATTGCACTCAAATGATGGTTTCCATTTCCGTAGAGTGGTCACATTAGAAAAATGGCCTTACGATTAAAAAGTTATGCCTATTTGAAGTTTTGTAAACAAAGCTGGTGAAAACTGCTACAAAAGGGCTTCCGCTATATTTACAACTGCTGTCAAATGGGAGCTTTCTACGGAGTGGAAAGGTGCTTTCGAAATGCAACAGAAAGCTTTAGAAATGCTGCAAAAGTATACTGTCGAAAGGTGCTTTGGACTAAGTCGAAAGGTGCTTCCGAAAATGCTATAGAATGGTCCAAAACTACTGCAGAATGATGCAGTCGTAAGTTTTTTTCGTCAAAGTTGAAATGTGCTTCTGAAAATACTATAGAAGGATTGAGAACTGCTGTAGAATGATGCCGTCGAAAGGTGCTTTCGACAAGGTCGAATGGTAGAGTCGTAAATAACTTGAAAACTGTTATTTTGCTAATTAAGGTATATTCTTCTCGCCAACTCATATTCTTTGTCAAATTTATATTGGTTAATGACATACTTTAATACTTTCTTTGTAGAAAAATTGATATAGATCATATTTTATTATTTCCAAAATTATTAATCATACTAATATTTTAATATAATTATTAAGCTTTTTTAGCTTAGAAAATTCATAATAAATCGAATCACTTGGGAAAAATCCCAAAAATTCACCAAACTTATGAAATAACATTTTATACGTCATATAAAAAATTCAAAGCAAAATTCATTATTTTATTATTTTTAATAATTAAAACCTGAAATAAATGTCTTTCTCGCCATAGGAAATTCATAAAATATTTCTATTAACTCCAAAAATTATGAAATTAGAAACCCTTCTACAAAATTATGTTTTACAGAATATATCAAAAATCAAGTGTTTGTAGGTCGTTTACAAAGGTTTTTATTTTAAAAACCATCATTTTAATTCCATAAAAATTATAATATATCACCAAAATTCATTATTCTATTCATTATTAGATCCAAACATGCTCAACACAGCAAAATACATTTACTATCCATAACCAAACAAAACAAGGAAAAATTAGATGATTTACACTATCATTCACCTTGATTAAGTGGTTGGAGTTTGAGATTTGTCCTAGCTTTAATCTTCAGGATTTCTCTCTTGGATCTTTCAAGTTTTCTGATCGTCTAAGGTGTTTTAATGGCCGGTTATAACTTCTCTTTTATGTGTATTTAGATTTATGAAATGGTAGGTGAGAATAAGAGAGGGTTTAAGGGTATACGGGTGGGGCTATTCCCATATTGCCCTCCTCCTATTTTCCTAACTTATAAATTATAAACCATACTTATACATTCATTAGTTTAGCCGTGGCCAAGTTAGTTGATAATTAAAGCTCAACTCCTTAATCGATCATATTATTCTATTTAATTTATCTAATTAAATGTCATGAATAATGTTAAACAAAAATTAGAGGTGTTACAAGCTCATCCTTCCTCGAAATTCAGCAAGGACTACAAACAAGCATAACAACCATGCAAACAAAAGCTATTATGTCCTACCAGCTAATAAGTCAATATTAAACAAATATAGAACATACCCTCATAACAGATCAGGATAAGCATCTCGAATCCTATCCTCTGTCTCCCAAGTACAATCCTTCTCGTTGTCGCTCCACTAAAATTTCACCAACTTGACTTCTTAGTCCTCAATCTGTTCTCTTCTCTCACTATAACCCGAACTATTTATCTACCAAAAGTCAAACCAGGCTCTACTACTAAGTCTGCTAACTCTGTTTGTGGAATATTAACCTATGGATCATGCACGTTCTTGGAATGCATTATGGACACCTACCATACTACTCGACAACTACTTTGCAAGCGAGCTTTTCAATCCTTTCTAAAATCTGGAATGGTCCAACATATCTTGGGGATAACTTTTCCGACTTTTCAAATCGCACCACACCCTTCATTGGTTATAATTTAATGAAAATCCTGTCACCCTCTGAGAGCTCTAGGTCATTACGCCACTTATCTATGTAACTCTTCTGCTTGGATTGAGCTTCCTTCATCCGTCCTTGGATTAACTCAATCATTTCTGACGCCTCTGTAACCAATTCTGGACCTAAGACCAATCTATGCCCAGTCTCTAACCAACATGTTGGCGGCTTGCATGGTATTCCATATAATGCTTCAAAAGACGTCATTCCTATACTAGTCTGATAACTATTATTATAGGAAAACTCAATGAAATGTAGGTGGTCCACCCAAGATCCACCAGTGTCCAATACACAAGCTCTCAACAAATTCTCG
The DNA here is from genome assembly GCA_030765085.1 of Allium cepa. Taxonomy (NCBI): domain Eukaryota; kingdom Viridiplantae; phylum Streptophyta; class Magnoliopsida; order Asparagales; family Amaryllidaceae; genus Allium; species Allium cepa. The sequence continues at coordinate 932,956,852 of CM060932.1, forward strand.
AGTACCTTGTTGACTCTCTCTATCTGCCCATCTGCCTGTGGGTGATATGTGGTACTCATCTTGAGCTTAATGCCTAACACATCTTGTAGACTCTTCCAGAATTCACTAGTGAATAATGCATCTCTGTCACTGATTATACTACTAGAAACTCCATGAAGTCTAATTATGTTCTTTATGAACAACTTCGCCAAAATTGGTGTCCTCGTGGTAGATTTTACTGGAATGAAATGGGCACTTTTGGTCAACCTGTCCACAATAACCCATATATACTGTCATTTCCTCTCCTTGATCTTGACAACCCATCAATAAAATCTATGGATATCAAATCCCACTTCCAAAGTGGAATATCTAGAGGTTGAAGTAACCCACTCGGCTTCTTATGTTCAGCTTTCACTTGTTGACAGTTTACACACTGCCTAACCCATAAGCTAACATCCCTCTTTATGCCTTCCCAGTAAAAGCTCATTTTTATATCTTGTTACATCTTGGTCCCTCTAGGATGAATCGTAAACGTGCATCGATGGCATTCCTCAAGAACTTCTCTTCTCAAGTTCTCCACATCTGGACCACATAATTGTCCCTTCTTTCTTAACCATCCTCTCTGGTCAAGACAAAAATCTTTCAAATCATCGACCTCAATTCCAACCTCAAGCTTTCTGATCCTCTCAGCTAACAATAGATCCTCTTTCTGTTTAGAATAAATTCTCTCGATCAACACTGGTCGAACTTCCAAACAGGAAAACATGGCAATATTCTGACCAGAACTAAGAGCCGATCTTAACTGCACACCATAAGTGGCCAAAGCTTCCAGATCTTTCCATTCTATCAACATAGCCAACACCACATTCTGATATTTTCTACTGAGAGCATCTGCTACCTTATTTCCTTTCCCAGAAGTATACTCTATACCGAAATCATAAGCAACCAAAAACTCCAGTCATCTCCGTTGCCTCATATTTAACTCCTTCTGAGAGAATAAATACTTTAATGAATTATGATCAGTATACAATCAAAATATCTCCTCTAAGAGATAATGTCTCCAAATTTTCAAGGAAAATATCACCACAGCTAACTCTAAGTCATTAGTAGGATATCTAACTTGGTACGGTCTAAGCTGCCTTGATGCGTAAGAAATAACCTTGCCCATTTACATCAATACTGCTCCTAATCAAGTTCCACACGCATCAGTGTATACTACCAACCCTTGGTTACCATCTGGAACTACTAAAACTGGTGCATTGGTTAACAAATGCTTTAACTTAAGGAACCCTTCCTCACATTTGTCGTACCAAACGAACTTCACATCCTTCTTGCTTTACTTAGTCAAAGGTGCTACTATCCTCAAGAAATCCTTAATCAATCACCGATAATAGCCAGCAAGCCCAAGAAACTTTTGATCTCAGTTACCATCTCTAGTCTTTTCAAATTATTGAGTGTCTGATCTTAACCAGATCAACTGATAATCCTTCCTCTGAAACCATACGACCAAGAAATTCAACTTCTTTCTTCCAAAAAATGACACTTGAAAAACTTCGCCTTCAACTGATTCTACCTCAGCGTCTCCAACACCACTCTAAGATGAATCTCATGCTCTCTTTTATCTTTTGAGCATGCTAAAATGTCATCTATTTATACCAACACGAACCTATCCAAGTGCTCTCGGAAAGCCCGGTTCATCAAATCAACGAAGAAAGCAGGTGCATTTGTCAATCCAAATGGCGTCACCAACCACTCACACGAAACATATCTAGTCTGAAATGTCATCAAAGGAATGCTATCCTCCGCCACTCACAACTGATGGAACCCGTCGCCAAATCCAATTGGGAAAATACTTTGGCTCCACTCAACTGATCAAACAGATCATCTATCCTCGGCATAGGGTACCTATTCTTGTCGTCCTTATGATAGTCGATGCACATCCTTAACGATCCATCTGGTTTCTTTACGAACACCGTGGCCGCTGCCTAAGGCGAAATGCTTGGTCTCATAAAATTCCTTCCCACAAGATCCACTAGGTGCACCTTCAATTCCTTCATCTCTGTAGATGTCATTCTGCTAGGTGGTCTACTGACATGTTCAGCTCCCAGTACAAGGTCAATCCAAAACTCTACAGCTCTTTTCAATGGTAATCCATTGACCATCTCAAATACATCTGCAAATTATCTTGCTACACGAACCTGACTAAGCTCATCTCCTACCTCCATGGCATTTAAACAAAGCACAAACACTCTTACTATAATTCTCCACTGAGAAAATGATTTGGTTATGACTATCTGGGTGCCTCAATGATAATTCTCGATCCTGGCAAAATATCTTAGCCTCATACTTACCCAATCAATCCGTACCCAAAATGATTCTAAAATCTACAAAATCAAAAACATATAAACTGCATGCAAACTTATAACCTAAAAAATCAAGTCCTAACTGGTCATATCTCATCCCAAGAGTTTCATGCCCTCCTATTCGATTTGCAACCCTTAAGGAAATAACAAGGTATGTGGATTCTATACATAATCTATCAACCAAATATTGTGATATAAATGAGTATGATGCACCGATATCAAAAAGTACTCTAACTGATATACTCTGAATCAAAAGCGTACCTTCCAACGCAATTTTCCCTTTCTCTGCTGTAGTAGGTCTAGAAGAAGATTGTGGTCCAATAACAAACACCTTCCCTCTATCCGCTCGGACTTGCTCTAGACATTTTCTCTTATAATGCCCAACTTGGTTACAATTGAAGCATTTCACATTCTTCTTCTTTGCAGGCTTCTTTCCTTTACCATTTCTGCACTCATTGGCATAATGGCCCATCTTATCACACTTATAACACACTAAATTAGCCTTCTCCTTCTTTGCAGCATCCCCTTTCTAGGCTCCTTTCTTCTTAAATAATTTCCTTTCCTTTCCCTGAGGGCCCTGGGACTCAACTGGTTTCTCTCTAACAGTCATAGCAAGCATCTCCTTATAACGAATGGCCAACTCCACCACTATATGACAAGGCTCTCTAATATGATTCATAGTCATTTTACCTAGCTCTGGCCTCAAACCTTGAATGAATCTCTCATTCCTTCTAGCATTAGTGTCAACCAATGCATAACCATATCGAGATGGCTCATCAAACTTAGCAGCATACTCAATCACTGACATCTCTCCTTATATAAGATCCATGAACTTCCTCATCAATGCGGACTTGACAACCTCGGACAAGAACCACTACTCGAACCTTCCTCTAAAATTAGCCCATATCAACTCTTACTCCAGAACTCCGACTGTCATACTATTCCACCAATGAAGCGCTAACCCTTGCAACAACCTAAAGGCTAGCCTTCTCTTCTCTCCATCATCCAAGCCTAAATCTGTAAAGATCCTTTCACAGTTCAAAATCTAGTTCTCAAATTCAACAGCATCCTTTGTTCCAAGAAAAGGCTTCTCTCTCATATTGTATAATCCCTACTCAGCTTGGCATAGTTATTGCCAACTAGGGCTACTGGATTGACTCCTCCAGCATTCATAGCATTACCTCCAGCTATCTCTACAGTTGCTCCAGCTTGCATCAAGTTGAGGAAGAACTGATACATCATCCTCATATCTACTGGTGGGGTTCCAGTACTCACATTGGCGGTTGCCTCTTGGTTAGCATTTGCCGATTGACCTGCATGTCTCCTTACAGCGGGTTGAGAGTTTCCGTTAGTTGGGTGCTTCCTCCACCTAGATTCACTCTTTCGTTTCCTTCTTTCATACCTTTCTTTCCCCTAATATGCATACGAGCTTTAATAAGATAAATAATAATGGTCTAAGAGAGAGGGGAATATGTATATATATATATAGCCAATCAAGTACGTTACTATAAAGTTAACCCAAACTCACTCTAATTCTTTACTTCATTGGGATTATGTTTGAAAACTTTTGTTTTATTTTATGTTTTGTCACAAACCTATGCTCTGCTACCAACTTGTGATATCCTCTTATTTGGAGGCCCAAAACTAATGGTTGTGGATGCTGCGATTATCCACACTTATTAACCTTCGACGACCAAATACACGGTGCAAGAATCATTGATACATGGATCACAAGAATGTGGAAAAAAATTAACAATTCAAAAACATATTTCCATATTCCATTCAAAGCATTTCATGTTCATTACATGGTCCTAAAATGTTAACCACGTTCAGCAAAATATAATTATTCGTCTAAGAAAGCTCTCGGCCGAGACTTGCATAACGCGAATTTCCAACGACTTCTGATGGTCGTCGACGGTCTGTCGAAAGCAGTCGAAAACCGCCGTCGGAAGCCGTCGCCAAAGGTCGTTGGTATTTCAAGCTATTCTTGTAGTGGTGGGGTTAGTTGAATGGATGAGTTTGAAAATAAGAACAACCGAAATGGAACATATTATATGCTTTTTTCATTATCAATTATTTTGATAAATGTAGTATTAAATATGATATAGTAAAAAGGATACAACTCGCTGTTTTTTTTAATGTTGTTATAAGAAAAGACGATAATGATGCTATATAAAATGCAATTTTCTATCAAATATTTTCACTTTTCTAACATAAAGTACAATTTGAGTTGTCTTCGAGGAAAAATTAAAAAAATCTATAAAATTCCATAATGATGAAGAACCACAGTTATTTAACACAATTATACTTAAATAACAATTATTACTATTTAAGAATAAAGAAATTTGAATTTTCAATTTTGTTGAAAACGCACGTTAATTTGCATTTTCTTCTTGCAAACTGCAAATTAGTTTATGCATTTTGATTTAGAAAAGTAGGGGCACAATTTACATTTTAATTGGTAAACTGATTTTTTTAATAACAACATCAGAAATAGAGGTCTAAGTACAAAGTCCCATTAAATATATACCTTTATACGGAAGGAACAATAGATTTTTTGCATGCCTAATCATATATATATATATATATATATATATATATATATATATATATATATATATATATATTTGATGTTTATAAATTTCATATATACCCAGTAGACCAAGCATCACACAATAAATAAAATTCAATTTATGTGCAAAGCACATATATATCTTGCTCTATTTAATTTTTATCATTTATTTAATTTTTCCAATTCAACGTAAAAGATTTTAATCTTTTTCTTTAGGTTATTTATCCAACAGGAAAATCATACCGCCCGCGTTAGCTTGTAGTAATTTGAAGTTCGAGTTGATGTATGATCCATGTAACTTAAAAATCACGTTTACCACATGTTTTACTAATTTCCTCGTGTTTATCTTACACGTAGACAACTTAAGCAAATGAGACCGCGTACATTAATTTTCTTCACCTAATATGTCTAGTATATAATGTCACCCTTTCAGCTTATAATAACATCCCAGTTTTGTAGATCAATTGTACATAAACAAAGATCCTTCCTCCTTCCTCCTTCAAATTCCATTAATTACTCTCATCCTTCCGATAATCCTTGTTAATCTTATCCATTAACAACACCTCTAGTACATTAAAAGGAGAAGAAGGAAAAGAAAATGGTGAACTCAAATAATCATACTGGAACTGCTTTGCCTTTGCCGTTGCCTCTGACTTCACTAAACCACATTTCTGTAGTTTGTAGAAACCTCGACACGTCTCTTCGTTTCTACAAAGATGTTCTCGGTTTCGTCCCTGTTCGAAGGCCCGGTTCTTTTGGTTTTGATGGTGCTTGGTATGTTACACGTATAATTTTACTTTGACATACTATTGGCAGTTTAATTCATATTGTTTACAAGGTAGTACTTGTTTCACAGGTTGTTCAACTATGGATTAGGAATACATTTGTTACAATCTGAAAATCCAGAGAGCATGAAAAAGAAAACTAAAATTAACCCCAAGGATGATCATATTTCGTTTCAGGTTTGTGCTTCTCCTACTTAGTCAATGCCAATAACATTCTTAAATTTTTCTTGTCTTCTCAAATTAGGTCCGATGGATAATATAAGAATACATCTACTAGACCATTTCCAACAATTGTTATGTCCACTTCGTACTTGTTATATAGGAAAAACTGAACAAAACAACAGTACAATGAATGCTCTCCTCGGATGAAGAGCACTCGTTTTCTCACCAAAAAAATAAACCAAAAAAAAGCACTACTTCCAGAATCAGTTTTTTAAATTAGTATGTACTGAAACAGCCACAGTGAGCACTTATGGATTGTCTTTTCAACCGAGCAAGTCATATTAGAAAGCTTCGTGGCTTGTTTGACTCACTTTATTTAAACTGAACAAGTCATTATTGTGTTTGCTTTGAATTATAGTGCGACAGCATGACAGCAGTGGAAAACAAGCTGAAAGAAAAGGAGATAAAACTCGTGCATAGAAGAGTAGAGGAAGGAGGGGTGTACATAGATCAACTGTTCTTCCACGACCCTGACGGCTTCATGATTGAAATATGCAACTGCGACAATTTACCAGTGATTCCACTCAGAGTGGGTGAGTCAATGGGAGTATGTAAAATGGTGCAAAGTTGTCCAATATTCATGTGAAGGATGATTGCTTTAATATTTCTTGTGCTTGAAAACGTATTTGTGTATATTATTTTGTACTATATACATATTATATATTTATATTGTACGTGAATTTGTGTATTAGACACGTTTGTTATCATGTTTGATGTTAATTTGAGCAAAAAAATTTGGAAAAAAAAACAAAAAAAAACATTTGTTCCGTTTTCTAGTTTATTTCACGTTGTCTTTCCCAAAAACAAATTTAACCAAACATCACTTAAATTATTGCAGGTACTTGATGACATGCACACCAAATATCTAACTTTTGATTAATTACTGGGACCAAATTGGGCTATAGAAAGTTCCACGAGTTTAAACCGAGTACAAGATTAACACGAAGCCTAGCCCGTTCTGGTAAAAGGATCGTCATGATTAAAATGGAGGACATAGGGTATAATTTTTTTCTTTATTTGTTTGAATTTCAGTTCAGTTTTCTTCTTCGCTTCATTTTTAAGGTAAGATATGATCTTGTTTAGTAAGGTCTGAAGTTACTATATGACATGGTTTTTTGATAAGTTAGATTGGATTTGATGGGACTTGAAAGTATGATTATATTAGCGTATAGCCCGTAGCTTACACAAAAGTTGACGACGTTTTATTTCGTCAAATTTAAATGCGATATTAGAATCAATTCAATTGAAGATAAGTACTAAGCATTTTGAATTTGGTACAAAAATACATACGTAGTATATAGTTGTAGATACAGCAGGTATACTGCCATCAATTTTTTCTTCTTCTCTTGCCTGTTGTATGCGTTTTCATAAATCTTAGTTATACCTAATGTTATTCACCATTGTTCATCTTCTACTATTGTTTACTATATCCACCATGATTATACTGCATAATATGAGTGGCCTCTTATTTCTAAACTAAGTTCCGATTATTTTCCTTCAATTGTTTGATAACTGCTACTACATATTCAGTTTCAAGAGTGATATCTGAATAAATGGCACCCCTAAGGCATATGAGGACGAAGAGTCTATGGATCTACCCTATTAACATTTTTTTCCTATTCACAATATGTAAAAAGTACAATGTTGGACATGCCTCTAGTAATTCTTAAAGACATATCATATATTCATTAATATAGCTAATTAACTATGACTTACTCTCATAAACAAATTGTTGAAAAATTTCAACATATAGACCATGTATGTAAAATGACTGTGTTGTGCTATTTTAGTATAAAGCCTAACTAAAATAAATAAATTTTGAATTAAAGCCAAAAGGTTTAAGGATATAATTGTCATGGTATTAACGTACGGATACCGTAACAAAACTAATTTGTTGAAGGAACAAATTAGAAAATGACAACATTATAAATAATGGTCCTCAAATTATAACTCTAGTTATTCTCCTAATCTTTTCTATGAAAATTATTCAGATTTAGAGTTTATGCCAATTTGGAAGATCAAACCAATTCTTGCTCTCTTTCAATCAACAACTGTGGATTCGGGTATGGTGTTGGCTAATTTATCCATTTTTCTTTGATTTATTCTCAATTAAATCAATATGAGTCATCAATAAAAATATAGGGTTTCATAATTAGTCTATCGTAGAGTATATTGAAATCCTAACAAGTGGTATCAGAGCCACTAATTATTGATTTCATAGGAATTTTTTCATGTTTTTTTATTATGAGTACGTTTTGAATTAAAATTCATTTAGAAGTCATTTAATTTCAGTTAAATTTCAGATTTGTTTGATCTATATTTTAAGGATTTTAGTTTGGTGATGATTTGGATCTGCCTTAGTATCGAATTTCTTTCTATATATTGTAAATTGAAAGGCTGATTTGGAAACCTGGTTTGGTGTAAAAATATAGAACTAAATAATTTGTATGTTATTTAAAAATAGAATTTTGATATTATTAAATTTTTGGAAAATAATCTAAATTCCTTAAAATTTCGAAAACAACTTATGTTGGTTAAAGCATCCGCATGTTTATTATTGCATATGTTGTAAATAAGTTGTGAATTTTAATGCGAGGATACTTTGGATCTGATATGTACCGTCATTTTCTTTAATGTTCATTAATGGTATGGATAAATATATATAATTTAGAACCATTTATGCAAGGAATATAAACTCGGTTCTATGATTATTTTATCTTACTTAACTTTTGATTAAGTAATTTGAATATGTATATAAGATATTTTGGTTATTTCGGAAATTTTAATTAACTAGAAATACAGTATGCTCATTTAGGATGTTTGTGTTTATTTTGTTATTGAAATAAATTTTAACATGACACCCATTTACATTTTAGACACATAAAGATCAATTGCATTTATTTTATCATAAACGCATTAAATGTGGTTATTATAGTAATAAATCAATTAACTTATTATCATAAATGCATTAAATGCTTTGTAATAAATTTAATGATGCAACATGTTTGTATTTAGAATAAAAAAAGGCATATGGTTTATTATTTGGTACATTTATGTTTGATAGATAAAGATATTTTATATGTACGACCCATGCTTGTTAAAAATATGTTACATTTTCATGCTTTGATTGTCATAAAATAAAAGAAGCTCCAATTTTCATATTTTGCCTAAATGCATGGTAATGACCTTAAGTAAGCATTCAAATATAAAACAAGATAAAATGATACGATAGCGTCCTGTATGACTATATTATGGTTCAAAAATACATCATAGGTACTAAATTCATTCATTTGATCTAACATAACATTTACTATGACAATTATATATAACTTAATGTGGAATTTAATTTTGACTTTCATCTATGACATTTGTCGTCTAATTTATTTATGATGCATTATATCATGTTTATTTAGAAAATGTTATAAATATAATAATATATTTAAAGCGAAAGATAATAACAGTTATGATTAAAACATATTGTGCCATGGTTATAATTTTGAGATTTTCAAGTGTTGTATAGACCTAAAGCATTTTTGGGAGTGTTTTATATCACTCAGAATATATTGTACATACATTAAAAAAATAAATTCAAATGCATATTTGGTGTCTCTTTGCAAATCAATTATAAATATCCTACATTTCAAGCAAGCTAATTGAAATAACATGTCATCAAAGCAACCTCTCTTATTTTAGCTGTTCATGAAAATATTTGATATTTATATATATTTATTCATGCAGACATTAGCCGACCCAAAAAGATTAATATTTGGTTGAATCATTTACACATGTATGATGATAAATATGTGATAATTATAATTTTTTACAAGTAAACAACTAATCGGTCCAAAGAAAGATTGTTATTTGACTTGAATTTATTGTCAATATTTGGTCATTACAATAAGAGTATTGCTTACCATAAGTATTATTGTCTAAAGACTTGATATTAATGTTGTGCTATGTATGTTAAGAAGAGATTTATCAATTATTTGAATTTACTATGATTGATATTTGGATATGAGCATATACGATCAATCTTTATTTATTTTTAATTTTCAACTAATTTGACTTCGGCCAATTTTAGTACTCATCTTGTTTGGGACTAACTCTAAGCATTGGTAGGGGAATAAGTTTTTTCTTGAATTCATGGATCCAGCTCTTGTAATTAAGAGGATCACAACCACACCTATTATGTTTGGATGTTCTTAAAACGTTTTGAAGAACATTAAGAAGTGAGATAATTCAATTTGCAAGAGTCGAATGACAATAAGGTATAATATTTGAACAGCTTTCAAGAGTGTGTGTAACAGCCCTAAAAAGATTGATCACTTCTTATCTGGGTTGTAATTGGGCCGAGTTGAATCGAGTGGAGTTGTACTCAAATATGTCTATATATACTGGCATATGCATTTGTAAGAGTGTGAAGAATTCTGAAATAAAATCGTATTTCTGTTCACTGTGATTCTATTACCATATTATGGCTAATTGTCTTCTTCAATTTTTCTGCTCAGTCCTTCATGCTTGATCTTGATGATTTACAATGTTCTGTTAGTACAGTTTCTTGCTTATAGTTCACTACAGTTTTCTTATATTTGTTCTTTTTGCAAATTTATGTTCCTTATCATTCACTTGCAATCTAATTCTGGTTGCCTTTTTCTTGCCTTTTAGTAAGCAGATCATCTCCAGTTTTTCATTTTCTTTTTAGTTCAATTCCCATTTATTGTCTTATATTCCTTCAAATGGTGATGTTACTCAACCACTCGTGTTGATTCCATTGACTGGTATAATTGCTCTAAATTTCTATGCATTTTTGTTTAACCTTGCAAATTAGTTCCATTCTTGAATTTGCCCTTTTCCATTTTTGTTATATCCTAAATTTTAGTTGATAATCTTGGTCCATTTGATTTTATCTCAAATAATCTGTAGTTTGCAAGTTCTGTTCCTGTTACTAATTTTAGTTGATCTAAATTTCTTTAACCCACCCTTAGTTAAGTTCTTGCTGAATTATATTGTCAAATTCTTGAGAAACTAAAGTCAATGCAATTGTTATTTTTTATAAAACTGTGGCTTCTTGTTCAAGTTCTTGTGCAAGTATTCTTGGTTTGCTAGAAATTATTTTCTTCAAAGAAATCTGTAGCTTCCATGGTATCTTTCTCGAGTTCACCTGATTCTCAGTCCACTTGAATTTCTTGCAATCTGTTGTTTTGTAAAACTATTTCCTTTAATTTCTAAGTTCTTCAACCACCTGTGCACGTGCACGGAACAGTACGAGTTTCTTCTTCCCCAACTCAGTCCATTAAATCCTGCCTTCCCAATCCATTGCCATGGCCAATAAGAATGATCAACCGGGCCCTTCCAATGTGATATCTATAGAGACAATCCATTTAAACAAGTTCTTTACAAACCGAAAAGCATTTTTCCAAAAATGATAAAAAGAACAAGCGCTCTTTATATTGCTTGATTCCATAAAATAAAAGTATGAAAGATGCTTCAAAAGTTAAAGGCACTTAAGTTATTGTTAATTTTTTGGTATTTTATTTTTTCACAGTGTAACCATTTTAAGGTTACTATTAAATTTTTTTAAGAATAAAATGACCTCTTATTGAGCTCATTTCGCATCGTGGAAGAAGAAGAGGGTTTGACGCATGATAAGATAGAAAATACTCATTTAACATATATTGTAAATAAATGTATAAATAAGAATAAAGAATTCGCTAAGAATCTAAACAAAAGAAATAACATAGAAATATATTTGTAGTGGTTTGTTTTATGAAATCTGTGGACATATAAAAGGAATTTTACTAGATATCGCACATGTCATGTCTATGTTTGGATTTGTTTGAATTTTTGTTATATTGTCAATTAGACAGATTTCGTTTCTAATTTTGATATAAACAAATATGGATATTATTGTTCCTTCGGAAATCATAAGATTATTCTATCATTAAAATCATACATTATTGGAATTGGATATCTTGAAAATCATGATAAATACCACTTATAATGAAGCCTTAATTTGAATATGGTGGTTAATGTAATTATTTATTTCATCTTACTAATTAATTCTAGATTAGGACATTAAAGATAGCAAATACTTTATTGATATTTTTAAGCGACTTAAAAGCTATAGGTTTTATAACGAAAACAAAGGAAAAAATTTAAGATGAGAAATGCTACAATTTTTTGAGGATGTCAAGTTTGGAGGTAGAAATAATGTATAGATTATTGTCTTTAAAGAGAACCATTATCTTTGATTCAACTATAGTTACATCTCCAGATAATGTATAGGGTTTGTTTGCTTTCATCGATAAGAAATAAATTAGAAAACAAAATAAGACAATGTTAAAAAAAATTAAAGGATGAATCATTTTCTTTAAGGAGAATCATTATCTTTTATTCAACTACAGTTACTTCTTGGATAATGTATAGGATTTATTTCCTTTCATTGACAATAAGTAAACTAAGAACTAGTAAGACAATGTTAACAAAATTTTCTTCAAAATTAAGTTGATGTTTCAAGAATCCAAACTCAACAACCTCAAGGTGAAAGATTACTAAGGAAATCCACTTGAAAAGGATGAAGTACTATTCCAGATGACTATGTAGTATTTCTCCGTAAAGATAAATAATGGATTGATGAAGATTGTTGTGTTGGCTTACATTAACCCATACAAGAATTAATTTGAAACATGGATTTAAGTTATGAATATAAAGTGTAAACCTATAAAGGACAATAGAGTTTGAGATCTTTCTCTCTACCTTAAGGTAATAAGATCATTGGTTATGAATAACTATTCAAAACAAAAAAGGATTAAATGGGAATTGTGGGAAGTATAAGGCTCATTATAGAAAAGACCATACTCATGAAAACGATATTTTTTTTAAAGAGACCTTCTCTTTGGTTTTACTAAAAAACTGTTTAGAATTATTTTAGAAATTATTGCAAATTACAATTTTGAGCAATATCGGAAGGTTATTAAAGTCATGTTTCTCAATGGAGACATTGATGAAACAACTAAAGAAATCCGCTTATGGATTACTCTTTTGTACCAGGAATTCAAATACGTCGTTATTAATCATGTGGTAAGATTTGGATTATCACAAAAGGGCTAGGTAGATAAGTGCATAAAAAGGTTTGATATGCAAACTAAGAATCAATTGGTTCTCTTTTGATAAAAGAGACAAATGTTGTCTTATATAGTGATCTAACATTCTTGAAGCTAAAGAAATACAGAAGATTCCTTATGCATTTGCGATGTCTGGTTGTCGTTCTCTCGCCATCGCCTAATTCGGTGATTGTAACACCAGGTGCACTCTGAGCAGCCCCGACTGGGGGAACGATATGAGTTCTTCTTCATCCTTGCCTTACCGGAGCTATACTGGGAAGTCCTGTTAGCCTAATTTTTTGACCTCTCTCTATGAGCCCCATGATGATCCAGTTTTCGCCGCTAAGAACTTCGTCTATTTCTCTAAATTTAGCAGGCACCGCTTGAAGCGTTCTCACTATCTCCTTAAACTGTGCTCTTTGTGGTTGTGGAAGTGACGCTACAAAAAGAAAGGCAATAATTGATTCAGCATCGATTTATATTATCCAGATAATTGACGACGAAGTTAAAGCACTTATATTTGACTAACAATCATCTAGCAAATCTTGATGGACACCTAACAAAGGACCATTCTGCCTTGAACTGGCTTAACATACTTCAAGCACCTGCCATGACTTGGCAGTTCCTCACAGCTTCTTGGAAAGTGAAAGAAGGATTATCCTCATGACTCTTGATGTTGAATAAGTATCTGATTTCTTCAACGGTCAAGGGTCGAAGAAGATGCTCCATAAAGATATGGATATATATATAAGTTGTTGAGAAGTGCATATCCGTTCAGATGCAGTTGAGAAGGCGCAATCCTCCAGAAGAACAGCACATCTCGAATAAAATGGTTGAATGGGGGCAACGTTCCAGCTACATATGTAAATTTGTTACAAGCAGTAAACCCTTTTGGGGGATTGTGTGATATGTCTTCCATCCTCGGTAATAGAACGTCTTCTAGAGATAGTCCATGCATGAGACAAATTCTTCCCAACATATCTTTAGAAGTCTTGAAACGGGCCGATTCCTCTAGATTTAGAACCAACGCTACACCCGGCAGTTCATCCGGAGTAAGACTTACAATGTCAATTGCGATGTTAGGCATTTCTATTCTATGAAGTGGAGGAATTTACACTTCCTGATGCTCGGAACTTCCGGGATCCATGGTTATTGAACTTAGTAAAAAACCATTATTAGATGGAAAGAAACCTGTGTTCCCCTCGGTGTAAAGTGAAATCGTGTCACGTAGTGAAGTGCAACATAAAACTTCAAATTTCTACAAGTTCGAAAGATATAAAATGACAAGACTTTGAGATTTGACTAGAGTGACCGTCTCAACCGTGCCATCCTGATTTTGAAGAATGATCCATGTTAAAATTTGTTGTGTTTATCAAATTATAGTTCCATCGAAGATCTTTGAAGGGTGATCATATATGTGGTTTGATAGTGAAGTCCAAGTATGAAAGGCTAAAGCTCGTTGGATTTGAGTGTTCAAGTATGCAAAAGGCTATGTTTCATATTTATCATGGTTCAACTTAGATCGTTACTCTAAAGCTTATGCTCATATCGATTCGAGGAGTTAGGTTTCATATCAATTTACGCAACACTATACTTCATATCGATCCAAAGACCTTGACTTCGTATCAAGCACTCTAAGCATTCTAAGTATCGACGCTTTACATATCGATCCAAAGACCCTAGCTTCAGATCGATCATAGCACCTCTTCCATCGGTACAAGTTGCTTTATCCTTAATCGATCAGCAAACTACTCCATCTACAGATTACTTCTGTAACAACCCTGAATTTTGACCCTATTTATTTTAATAAATATTTAATCTAATTTAATAAAATATGAACTAATTATTTTCAAATGAATATGATTTTGGAATAATTGCCAATTGTTTATGTAAATTTGTATTTTAAAAGGGAATTTGATCTTGGAAATTTAAATAGAACCTTTTAATAATATTGACCTTATGTAACTAAATTAAAATACTGTACCTTGGTTACATTTGGAAATATATATATATGGAAGATAATGTTTAAAATTTAAAATCTAATTCTAAGAAAATAAAATATAAATGTAAAATATAAATGTAGAACATAAATCAAATTTGTGTTTATAACTTAATTTAAATAAGTGATAGCAAAGTACGAATGAAAATGAATGCAAATATAAGTAAGAAAATTTATTTTTGAATATGACTTGAATATTGACAGTTAAATATAAAGTACTAATGTAAAATTTAAAATAAGGATTAATTAGTTAAGATTTTATACAACATAATTTAACAATCTAAAATAAGAACAAAGTATAAGATTCAAAGTAAAGTAAAATGAAATCAAATACAACGTAAAACCAAACTTTAACTATCACGTATAACTTATATAAATTAGAAGTTAACTAAACAAAATATTTTCATATACAAATTGACAACAACTATATGTATATTAATTATTCAAGTTAGAAACAATAAAACAAATTTATTTTTACAAGTTAGAAACAATAAAACAATTTATTTTTACAAGCAAACCAAAGTAAATATAAATCTGACCCCTAACAATAATCATTATTCAAGCAAACAAGAATAAGTTTTACACCATATCTTCACATATAAATTTAAACATAGGATATAAAATAATAAAACAAATGTTGCAAAGGGGTATGATCCTCATTTATAAAGTGTAAACACAACCTCACATATTGTTTTAATACAAATATCTGCAAACATGAAAAAAAGAAAGAAACTTGACTAACTAAGGAAGATTGAAATATAAACATTTATAATAACTTACCTTTTCAGGCAAGCTACTTGCTATTTAATGCTCTCCTGTTAAGGCACATCTTTGTGTTTAATTATAATATGCAAATCTTTATTTTGCAGTGAAATCTAATCAACATACTGGTATAGCAGTGAGTTAATTATATAAAAAAAATATAACAGGCTTGAAATATATGCAACCTGCAAATGATTATGCAGGCAAGTTAATAAAAATCTATGTATTTATAAGGTTATGTGTAGACAATAGTACATTGGCATTAATGATTTAGCATCTCAGCCGAATTTAGAATCATATGAGTATAAAAAAAAAAGAAGCTTGCCTGATAAAAACAAGAATGGAACAGTAGCAGATAACACCTTACCAGGTCAAAACCTTCTCTATTCATATTCTTATCTTCTTTATATATGCGTATGCATCCTTTGTTTGATCAGTAGCATAAGTATACCTGAGAAAAAGAACATAAAGGAAGCAAAATTCAAGTTTAAACATATAAGAACAGAAAGTATTTAGGAAGTCAGAAAGTTACAGTGTTCAAAACCTTCAAGCTGCAGGCATCTATTAACAACCCTGCCTTGTTCAACAATGGATTTTGGTGAGTAAACAATCTATTTTCAAAATTTAATTTGTGAATTTTCTTTTTGGATGTTATGTGCTTGTTATAGCTTAAGCAAACTTCTCTGTGAATATTTCTGTGCACTGGAAATTTATATGACTTGAACTTCAGTATTTCAAGTTTTAGAACAACGTAAAAGCAAAGATAAATTTAAATACTTCTTCATACAAATATTTGATACTTAAGAATATAAGTTAAACACACTTGTTAAACTGTAATTACGGCCTGGAAGAATTGATGAAGGTGGATAGTGAAACTGAGACACTGCATACTCAAGTTACAGTAAATAGGAAATCAACATGTTAAAATTCAAATATTTAATTTTGTTAATCTGATTTCATATCTTGATTCAACAAACAAAGTTAGGATTTTTAGCATAAAATAATGTTTTTTAAATAAGAATTCAAGGTGCAGTTTAAAAAGGGACTGAATTTGATTTTTTGTCAATAACTGTTGATTCAATCAATTCTTATTTTTTAAAATTTTAGTTGAAGCAAGATTAAACATGTAGGATCACGTAAAAATTAGCAGAATAATTTTTATATCACGTGAATTAAGGAAGTGAGATTGATTTAGGGTTTTAGTTCAACATTTTGATCTGTCTGTTAATGTGCCCAGTTCATCATAAATTCGTGATCGAGCTGTTTGGAACTATGGGAAATGGAAGGGGGGTGTGTTGTCGAGGTGTGGTCAAAGGTAGGAGGCTTACGGTGGTCACGGCGGCGGTGACGAGGTGGTTATGTTGGAGGGGTTTCGAGCTCTGTTTGGGTTATACTGTCGTTTTTCGTTTCGGCATTTCTGGAAATATTTCGACTTTGGATTTCGAATATGGGAGGAGATTGTGGTGTGTCTACGTCATGAGGGTTCGCCGGGGTCCGTTGGTGTTGCTGTGCACATGCATGACAAGGAGGAGGGGACGGTGACGTGTCGGTGTGAAATTCCTCGTGTCGTGCTCGAATAATTTGGGGGTTTCCTTCGAGTTTGATTCGAGTGTGGAGACGCGTGAGTTAATTCTTGTGTTGTAGCTTAATGCTTAGAAAAATTAAAACTGTAACTAAAAAAACAAGAAGAAGAAGAGGTTCAGGGTAAAACACGGGAAAAGGGGAGTGGGACTCGGTGATGAACTCGAGTGAACTCAAGGGGGAAACTCAGTTAGTAATTTCAACTACAGCATGTTATAAAAATTAGGAAATTTAGAAAATCACTTTCAAACAAATCGGAAGTGTTGTAAAACTTGATAGAGTTTTAACAGTTTTAGATTAGAGCTTAAATATAAGTTCCAGTTATTTAATAGGTCTTTAACAAATGCATTTAACACTTTATTTTAATTAAGCAATTGATTTGAGTAAAGATTAAAGTTAATCAACGTTTAAGAATTTAAACTTTAAGAAAATTCTTTCAAATGTTAATTAAAATCAATAGTAATTTACTAACAATTTTATAAGCAATTAAGAATGATACTTTAAAATCATAATTAGAGATCGAATAATAATTAAGATTAACTACTTAGGTAGATTAATGAACAATTAATAGTTAATTAATCAAGAGATTCAACTAAGAATTAAGAAATAATTAACAAAGTAATCAATAATTAAAAATTTGTTAATCAAATTATTTGATTTATAATTAAGGTTTGCAACTAATACTTAAGGAAAAGCTAATTAAGTAATTAAGGTTAAACAAATTGATTTGAGTGGATTACTTGAGTAATTGAGGAATTAATTACTTATTGTAATTAATGAAGTTTAAAATGAATTGTTTAAGTTAATTAATTAAGTTTAATTAATTTAAATAATTATTCGGTGATGTGATAAGTGTAATTACTTGGAGAAGTAATTGATGATAATGACTAGAAGAAATTGGTTAAGGTTGATAATGGAAGTAATTTGAGTATAATTACTTTGTGTAATTTAATCAAGGGATTGATAAAAGGAAATCAGTTGAGAAGTGATTAAGTGATGTGATAAGAGTAATTAAAGGAGATTGATTACTGAATAATATTAATCAGGGATGATTAATAAATATAGTTCAATTGAAGATTTAATTACTTAAGGTAATTCATTTAATATAGGATAATGAAATGAAATGTAATTAGCAATCATTAAATAATGAAATTAATAATGAAAGATTAAAGAATAATTAATTGGTAAAATTAAGAAGTAATGTAATGTATAAAATTGAAGGTTAGTTTCTATATTTGGATAAGATAATTAGTTTGGGAAAATAATTAAAAGATGATTACTTAAATAAAATTAAATGTTAATTAATCAAGTGATTAATTTATTAACTGATTGATAATTGGTCAATAGTTATATAAGCAAGATTATGGTAATGTAGTAGTTAATTTAATTTACTTTAAATTAATTAAAGATGCAAGTGATTAATTTAATTCATTTTAAATTAATTATAGCTAACCTGGTTGCTTATATAAGGATGGATGATATTGTTTACTCTGAATGGTTTGAAATTCCTAGTATGAGATAAATGATGCTGTATGAAATGTATGCTTGATTGTAATATGATGATAATATGGATTATCTGTTGTGATGATAATTACATGTTTATGATGATGATGCTCTATTGTGATATTGTGAGTTATCTATCTGTGTGCATATGGATAATTACATTGTTTATTTTATAACTCTAAGACAACTTGGCCTTAAAAGACACGTTTTGGATTTCGATGAGACTGGGATCGGGTTTCCACATTTGGAACATCCGAAAACCACATCGATCCAAATTAACGTTAGGTCGTTAATCTGATGTGAAGATGAAGTTTCAGAATGCAAGGGTTGTCGTCGTTAACTCTGAGGGTGATTCCAAAATGAGTGTAACGAGATAATGCCTTCGGTTTCGTTCGAACCCGGAACGAACTTGTATGGATTGAATGCTTTCAACACATCGTCAGGCGGGCGATGAGCATTCTAATAAATTTGTTCTCTAAAGTAATCGTAGCCTCAAGCCTCATCAACCGGGAATGGATAAAACAGGGGAGATGCAGCAAGGTTAGGTGGGTCATGCCCAAGCAGGACAAGATATTTCCCCTGTCTAGATGTCCCTTTTTATTTGGCTTAGTGGGTGGTTGGGCGCGCCAACCACGGGGTTTGTCTTGTTCGGGACTGTTCAGTAAGGAATGGTTCCGGCCTTGTGTTGCAGGGGATGAAGGGAGTAATCCTCGGTCCGGTGATCTAGGCCCCGTACTGTGACGAGCGGTACCCCAGTAGCCCTGCCATTGTATGGAATCCATTTTCCAATAAGTGCCCACGGTTTTGATTGTATTACCCACTTTTGTGGCTAGTAGCTGGAATTTAATCATGTAACAATTTCGGCTATTTTCTATTTACTTGAAAACCCTAGACACTATTATAATATCACAGAATTTCCTATGAAATGTTTTGGTTAGCGTAAGGTAAAAACTTACCCGTATTTATTTGTGGGAAGTCTTACGTGATACCTTTATTTTCAAAAGTTTTGCAAAGTTAAACAATTTAAATTGTTTACTCATACCAGACCCATGTCTGACCCGGAGTTTATATTTTGTTTTTCATAAACTCTCGGGTACCCAAATTTTTTACGGGTAGTCAAGGGATTCAGGTTAGCTTTGACGGATTCTGGAGGAGCAATGGAGCAGGAGGCTTCAGCGTTGTAGATATCTATCTTGTTTCGCTGTGTTAGTTAGAGTATGTTGTATTCGAGATGTATGTAGTGACAGATGTATATAAAAATTTGTCAAGTGTATAATATTGTATAACTCTGATATATGTAAAACTATGTAATTATTATGTGATGTATTATATTTTATTCCATTCCGCTGTGAGATTTCGTGTTTGTTGTTCTTTCTTTCTCTTTCTTTTCTATTTTTATCCCTTTCTTTCTTAATGATGATACGTCTTTCTGGTGGAAGAAGGACGGGTCGTCACAACTTCACAGTATTCTAATCGATCCACGTCTTGTATCGATACGAGTTCAAGGGATAGATTTGGAGTAAGTGACTCAATCGATCGCTCTTCTTCTTCCCCAAGCCTCCAAGACGCCATTAAATCACTTACTTACTTAACCTCACTCTAGCCATGCTCCAGCACCAACGACGTCGGAGTAGGCCATAGCCCTAGACGAAATGGCATGAAGGCTCAAATCTCATCGCTTTATGGATGGTTTTAGCCAATCATTTGCCGATATTAAAGGAATTGGATTAAGAGTTAATGGGTTTGTTGATTGAAGACGAAAGCTTCTATAGTTTTTTTGTGTTTTCGATCGCTACGAAGTGAAAATAAAAATGGAAGCAAGCGAAAATTTTGTCTAAATACAAAAGCTATTTATATTGGTTCGTATCCAAAAGTGCTTCGTATCCCAGTCACTAAACTAAGAGAAATGGTCAACATCCATCGTTGCAAAGGTTGGATTTCATATCCATCAACGCAAGGAAGTCCAAAGTTTAACTTTCATATCCGTCAATGCTTTGTATCCATCAATGCTGATCAATCTAAAACCCACTATTTCGTAACCATCGATACGAAAGCCACTGCAAGATCATGTCTGGACCATTCAACTCCATCGATGATACGAAAGGTCAATTTCGTATCCATCTATTTGAGACCAAAAAACTTTATGTTCATCGATACAAAGCACTTCCAGAGTCCATCTATCTCTTATCGATAGCCATCGATACAAAGCCAACAATCATACATCACGGATTGATACAAAGAAGTGAATCAAATCGACTATCGATCGTCGTTACAACTCGAATTTCACATCGATCCAAAGGAGGATCGATACAAAAGTCGATCTAGACAAGAACAAAGGAACTTGACAACGACTCGTAAACGTGCAAACATGAACATGAGTTGGGTTAACACATGTGCATATATGTAATATTATCATTTGGTTTCATAGTTAGCTAGAATTTAATGCTTACCTTGTGCCAGCCAGAACAATGGACAACAAATTGCTAGCATTCGATCTTCAGTGACAACATAAAACTACATGATCATTAGCGGTCTACAATTTAACATTTATATTACTGGAAATTAATCAAAGGTAACATCTCTTGATGAAAACTCAACAACCGTTCAAAGAATCGGATATAATTTTTTAGAATAAAGATTGCTGCTTTTCAAAGCACGTCATGTTCATATAGGACGTACTTTAGGGGGCAAATGTTATCTTTTCTTTAGGCAAGGCCATGACACCAAGGACTTGACTAGAAAATAAAGACAATCTGCCTCGGAGATTAGTTATCTACAGGTCCATGATGGATACATGCAAACTTGGTTAGAGTGCGGAACAGGTTACTATTAGCGTGGTATGGCAAGCAAAGCTATGAAAGGCAATTTTTCAAATTTTAGGTAAATCGAAGTCCGTATCCTCAAGTTATGGATCGATCAAGGGTCACGTGAAACATGTCCATTTCGTGTCCATTAACTCTGTATCCATCTAATTCATGTCCATCCATTTCCTATCCTTCAGGCCATAGCGGCATGCTTCATATCAATCACCTATTTGATTGATACGAAGGGAAGAACTAGGTATCGATACAAAGGGATGACTTTGGCATCGATATGAAACTGTATGAAAAGCATCATGGATATGAAGGAAGTAGTCAAACTTGATTCACCTATTACCTCTTAAGCTCTTTCTTTCGTTTATCAACTTGATTCACCTCTCCTTGGATTAGATTCTAGCTTGGTTATATCGTCCTCTTCCTTAACTTCTAATATATTTTTCTCAAAATTTGTGTTTCAGAAAGTTTGGAGGAGGACACAGTGAGTTTAGCGCATACAATATAGAGTAAGGTTTTGAATACGGCCGGGTTAATGATGTATTTTTAGCTACTCCAATCGACATCGGATGCTAGATTCAATTATATAAAATCCGAGCCATTTGGCCTAATCTAACCCTAACCAAATTAAGTCGACCAGTCAATCGTTGGTCAAGGGTGGTCAACTGTAGGGGTTGACCGGTCCCAACCACAATGTCGGCAGGTTAAATTTTCCTAATATAATTTTTTTCCCTTTTAGTGTATTTTAATTATTTTTTACTCCAAATTTCTAAACTTTAATAACTTTTTCATAAGAACTCCGTTTTCAAAACTCTATACATGAAAACTATCTAGAAAATCACCACGAATGCAATAATAAAAGTTTCATAGCCAAATTCTTCCATTTTTAAAAATTCCACTTATTATAATTAAAATTATTTCATTTAATTAGTTTTTGGTTAATCTTTGCGGAGTATTACATTATTCCCCCTTCAAAGGATTTCATCTCCAAAATCTCCAACGAAGAAAAATTACAGCTCGTCATACTGAAATTTAAACATAAAACCATCTACTCAACCATAAACCGCTACCAATCATTTTCTTTAGTTTAAATTTCTAATGCAATATGTACATGTAGGCGTGGAATGTATATGAACCTATACCAATGAAAAAATTAGCCGACCTTAAAATTTAATCGACCTCCTAAAATGCAAGTTTTTATGTCATGCTTCCAAATGCATGCAATAGCGTACATAAATATACTAGCAGTTCTATATGCATGTGAAACCATTTAATTCATATGCAATAACCATATGCATATAACTTGGTAAAATAAAACAAGTAATGGTGTGAGTGCATGCTAACTTGAAAATATTTGCCTATGTGCACAAAGATAAATTTTAGGAATACATCTATTAGCAACCATCATCCAAAACTATGTCCAAATGACATGTTCATAACCATTTTTAGCCTCCAAGCGCCCCTATCTAGGGTTACCTTAAGACAAAGCCTAAGCGCATAAGCAGTTGCATACATATTAATCGAAATGTACTCGCAAAAAGTTCTGGATGAGTAACTCGAATCTTCTCTTCAGTCCCACATGTATGCTCCGTTAGGTCCTCACCCGCTGGAACTTAATTAGATTAACACTTTTATTGCGAGGTCGCTTTGTACCATGTTCAAGGATATGGGTAGATGCATAGCGAACAAGTGACTCCCTTTCTACTACCACCACCTCTAGTTGACTCGGCTTGACCACAGCTGCTGTATCGTGTAGAAATTTTCATATGTGTGACACATGGAAAACATCATGTACTCTCACTAACTTTTCAAGAAGATTCACCATATAAGCTAACCTCCCTACTCTATGATCAGAAAAGGCTCTAAAAACCTTGGCGCTAACTTTCCCGAATTACCAAACCTCATGACGTGCCTAAGCGATAAGACCTTCATAAAAACCATGTCATCCACTGCGAAGTCCAACTTTGTGCGTCTTTTGTCGGCATAAAACTTATGCCTCCCTTATGGGGTCTTCGTATTTCTGCGGATTAGGTCTACCTTCTTTGATGTCTCCTTCACTATTTCTGGTACAAGAATGATCCTATCTGTAGTGTCCCACCAATAAGACGTCGATCTATAAGGCCTTCCTTGTAACTCCTTAAATGGTGTCATCCCAATAATTGCTTGATAACTGCAATTATAAGTGAACTCCACTAGTGGAAAGTGATCCTCCCAGAAGCCTCTAAAATCCAGGATACACAACAAAAGTAAATCCTCAAATATTTGGTTACCCTCTTCGTCAGACCATTCGTCTGCAGATGATAAGCGGTACTCAAACTCGCTCGATGCATAGATCCTCCTAAAGACTCCTTTAAAATTCGCTAGTGAAAAGAGGATCTCGGTCTCTAACAGTGCTAAAAGGAATCCAATGTAACCTAACTATCTACCACACGTATAGAGTCACCAAAGCTGTAGTAGTCTCGTACTCCTAACCAGAACAAAGTGAGTGCATTTTGTCAGTCGATCAATTTTGATCCAAAAACTTTCATTTCCTCTCCTACTCCTATGTAATTCATCAATGAAATCCATAGAAACACTCTCCCAATTCCACTACGATATATCTAATGGTTGCAACGATCCTCATGGCTTCTTTTGCTTCACTTTACCATTTGGTAAGTCATACATTTGGACCCATACTCTGCCACATAGCTCTTCATAATAGGCGAAGAAAAGATTCTTTTTATATCATGTAACATTTTGTCTTTACCAGGATGAATAGTCATCCTAGAACGATGGGACTCAGCCAGTACCATGTCATTCAAATCCATAATGAGAGGAATATGTAGTCTACCATCTCTCCATAATCATCCCTTTGAGTCAATGGTGTGGCACCTTAAATGGTTCGATTTCTCTAATCTATCAAGCTTCTCCAAAATATCCAATAATTATATATCTTACTTCTGACTTGACCTAATGTAGTCCATGAGTGTAGGCTACACATCCAAAGCTGCTAACAGTCTTAGAGTGATGTCTGATGATGTTCTAAAATCAAAAGTACGGTTAAAATCCAAGTGCTTCCGATCTAAGAACATAGGACTCAAAGTTGCATGCTTTCTACTTAAAGCATCGGCTACAATATTGCCCTTGCTTGGAGTATGGGAGATATTGAAATCATATGGTGCCAATAACTACATCCATCTTTGCTACCTTAAATTCAAATCCTTATGGGAGAACAAATATTTCAGAGACTTATGGTCTATGAATCTTTGAAAAGCTCAAAGCATTCTCCTACTAAATAATGTCTACATGACTTGAGGGTGAAGACAATGGTTGCCAACTCAAGATCATGGGTAGGATAGTTTCTCTCGCATACTTTTAATTGTCGACTAGCATAGTAGAGTACTCTTCATTCCTGCATCAAAATTGTGCCCAATCATGTACCGTAAGTGTCGGTATATACTATGAATGCCTTTGAACCATCGGGTGGTACCAACATGGGTGCACTATCCAACGACTCTATCAGCTTAACAAAGCATCCTCGCACTTTGAGTCCCATAAGAGGAGTGTATTCTTCTTGGTAAGATGGGTAAAAGGGGCAAATTTTTTAGCAAAATCCTCAATGAACTTCTTATAGTAGTCTGTCAAACCAAGTAAACTCCTCACTTCTGTGGCATTCTTCATCACATGTCAATTCAATGTAGCAGCAACTTTACTAGGATCGACTGCCAGTCCATGCTTAGAGAAAACGTGTCCCAAAAAGCGAACCTCCTTGCAAGAAAAGTGACATCTGGAAAACTTCGCTTTCAACTGATGCCATAGACAGTATTGAGAACTTTTTCTCGATGTAACCTATGCTTCTCCTTGCTTTCCTATAAACCAATATGTCAACAAAAATACCCCTACGAACTTATTAAATAACCTTCTAAAAACGCAACTCATCATATCAACAAAATAGATTGGTTAGTCCGAAAGGCATGGCTAACCACTCGTAAGTGCGAAAAGCAATCTTCTAAATACTATCTTTGGTTATATGCAACTAATGGAACTTGATAGCTAAGTTAAGCCAAGAGAACACCTTAGCTCCAAATAACTGATCAAAGAGATTGTCTATGCGGGGAAATGGTTAAAGAATCTTCTTTATTAGTTTATTTAGCTCACAATAATCAATGCACAGCCTTAATGAACCATCTACCTTGGTGGAAAAGACAACCGGTGCTACCCAGTCTAAAATACTCCTCATAGTGAAGCCCCTCTCCAATAGCTTATTCACTTGCTTATTCCGCTCGCATCTTTCTTTAGGGAACATATGCCTCAAAGGTAAGGCAACAGGTCTTTATCTTCCTTGAGATAAATCTAAAACCTGATCTCCCTCTGGGGTAGAAGACCGGTAACTTCGTAAAAGACATCAAGGTAGTCTCAAACTACTAGCATTAAAGCTAATTTATCATGTAATAGGTCTAAAAAATATAGGTAACTCAACATAACTAAACTTCTGGTGTCACAATAAACCTTTAGACTGCATCCACTATAAGTACCTAAATTAGCGACCTTCTAATCATAATCTAAGACTACCCTATACGTGGTTATCCATTCCATCCCAAAAATCAAACCAAACCCAGAAATTCCTAAGATAAAAGCATTGCAATAGAACTCGACCCCTAAAATAAACAATTTCAAATCCTTACAAATCATGGATTGATTGGGCCGATCCTCCAACATGGTTTGATATAACTACTAGGTCAGTAACCTTGCTAGTGTCTAAGTGCAACTCATCTACAAGTCTACTCAAAATAAAAGAGTGTGATGCCCTAGTGTCAAATAAGGTACGAATAAATAAATTTAATAAAGTTAACATACCTTCAATTATGATCTTTTCCCCTTATTCGCCATGGGAAGTGCGCACTCCAGCTGCAAACTGCATCTTGTGCATAGGTTGAACCACTTAGGTAGAGTCTTCGACGGTGCCGGACATCCCTCTTTATGTGCATAGTTGATTTCAGTTGTAACATTTGATCTTTGAGATGTCCATCCTGCACTCCTAGGCAATATACCTCTTCCTGAAGCATTTTCTACATTTGATGTCCTGCATCTTAATCTTCCCTTGAGTCCCCATTTCACTCTTGCGCTAATTCTTTTTAGGTCTTCCCTTTTGAGTTCTTAGGCTTACTCCTCACCTCTTCCTTAAAAACAGTATTTAACAAGGCCAACTCCATAAAATCCTTGAAAGTCATCTCCATAGAAAGGTGACTAAGGGCCAAATGTTGAAGAGGTTGATTCAGCCCCTTTGAAAACTTCAAAGCTTTCTTGTGAGGCATATTTATCAGATCTAAACCAAACCGAGCCAAGTCATTAAACTGATTTACATATTCCTTCGTCGACATCTCCCTTTGCTGCAGAAGTATGAACTTCCATGGAAAGAAATTTCATCTAAAAACGCCTCATAAACTCCTTCTAAGTTATCTCTTCCTCAATGGTCTTTGTCACTACCATGTCCCACTAATTTAGAGTCTCTCCTTATGAATGTCAGGCAGCAAGCTATCTCCAAATGTCGTTTCCAGGCCCGTCAGTCCAAAAATCCTGTCACAAGTACGAATCCTTGCTTTTGAGTCCACATAAGATTCAGTCCCCACATATGGCTTCCCTCCTAGATTTACAAAGTTCTTACATAGCTTGGAAAAATTGACGGTAGGTGGGTGGACAGGAACTACACCAGGCTCCTGCTTTGTCGGTCCTCTATTATTGGGTTAAGCTCGGTTTGTGCTCTTGCTCGTAGATACCAGCAGAACCATATCAGATCTTCACGCCTGGAATCTCAACTACATCAACTGAGTTGCAACCAACAAGATCGCTAATTTTCCATATCTAACGTTTGTGGATTATTAGCAACTTTTCCACAGATAGTATTCGCAAGGTTAAGTGGTCATGTTTTTGTATTGCACTTACATATATAAAGCCTTTAAAAAAAATTTATCCATACATAAACCTTATGGAAACCCATTTGAATTTTTTTTTGAAAAACTCTATTTTTTATTCAAGTATGTTCTCTCAATACGTGCCTAACACCTGAAAAATCTTAAACCTAGATTCTGATACCAGCTGTGACGACCCACACCTCCAGACACTTCAATCCAAAGCCTAGGTGACTTTCGGATTCATGTTGTGCCAAAAAGAACGAGCTCTCGGTTTTTAAAACATTACAAAGACTTAGATAAATAATGAAATATAAGATATTGTACACTTTTGGATCTCAAAGCAGTAGGCAATAAAATATAAATAAAGAAAAAAATAACATCCTAGAAAACATAGTCTCAAAATATTCATAGTCGAAAATCAAGAGTTTACAAAATAATAGCATATAGTCTGATTGATGCTAAATACAATAGATAATTACGTGGAGAGTGATGAAGAGTAACATATGGTGCTAATTCCAAGCTCACTCTTCCGTGTACTAGATCTGGGCTAATCACATGCTGCCATATCCTCATGTGGTGGGGAAAAAGGAAAGGAGTGGGTCAGACAAGGTCTGGTGAATGATTTACATCATTAATGTATGGTGATCACGTGTAGTTGACTTCATTTATGTGACCTAGGGGGTCCTACTTGTGTTTGTGAACTACTTACTAAGGTTGGTTTCATTAACCTAAAGAATACAGCTTTAAATATGCGTACACCCAACATCTTGTGAATGTTTACACTTAGGGGTGAATAACTAATCAAACCTCAAGTAAACGGCGGATCGAACCAATAACCTCATTGACTATTGCTAACATAGGATCACATATAATATCACCCTTTGGGACAACGTTTTTCGAACATGACAACAATGTATCGTAATTACGCATTGAGAGGAACTGACAATGCTGACTTGCGCCAAAGATGTCTTTGTGTCTGCTACATCTGTGTTCAAGCTCAATGGTAACGTCGCTTATTGCACTGCACCAGGCATCCAAAACCAGTATCATGTCCTCCTTGTTGTATGCACAATGGTATATCCCATTAGTCGGACTATGTACAGTGCTAGGCATCCACCAACAGTATCGCGTGTACACTGAGGAACCTCCTGTCAATATGGTGTGCTTAGCACACCCTAGCGATCGAATCGCCATATAGTGCATATCAAATTCGCTGAACGAATAGTGTCTAGGCCTAATTTCCCACGTACACATCTATCTAGTCCCGTAACATTCAAAAGACAAGAATTAGGGAACTAATTTCCTAATATATAGAGTAATATATATATATATATATATATATATATATATATATATAAACCTGGGCCATGGATAGAGGTTTAGATAGTGCCTAAAACTCAAACCGATCGATCGTCGACTACCGTAGAGGTCGACCACTCAATGTTAACCTGCTATAGTAAGCATATCGGCCGAACGATTTTTATGTGTGTAAACTGCGACTTAATTTTTATTTGTTATTTGATAATAAATAGTCCCTTTTCTATACATTGTCCACAGTAAACACTATTTTATGAAATCTATAATTCCAATAATTTCCAACTTTAGTTTTTAACTACATAGTTTTAGAAGTGTATTTGAATCATCAAATCAAAATTAACTCGGGTTTAGAATTATTGGGGTACCAATATGAAATTCTATATTTAATTTGAAAAAAAAGGGCGTATTCATATTAAAATCAATCTAAATCAACTTATATCCCTACTTTTACTTTAATCTAATTTAAATCAAACAAGGGTTATATTCATATGAGTTAGATTTCTACCAAATTTCCATTTAGTTGTAATTGCTAGATAAACAATATTTCTGATTAAATTGGACCAATTCTATATCAAATAGGTGTATAGTTAAATTCAGTTACATATAAATCAACATAGTTAATAATGAACCCACTCACCTCTTAAGCGCTTTCCTTCGATTATCAGCTTGATTTGCCCCGCCTTGGATTAGTTTCTAGCTTGGTTATATCATCTTCTTCCCTAACTTCTATTTTTTTTCTCAAAAATTTTGTTTCAGAAAGTTTGGAGGAGAAGACAAAGAGTTGGAGCATACAATATAGATTAGGGTTTCGATTATTGTTAGGTTAACGTTAACGTTGTACTTACTATTGCTCCGACCGATGTCAGCTGTTAGATTTAATTATAAAAAATTTGGATCAACGGCCTAACCTAACCCTAGCCAAATTATGTTGACCAGTCGATCGGTTGGTGAGGGTCAGTCGACCAATAAGGGTCGAACCATATTGTCAACCGATTGAATTTTCCTAATATAAATATTTTTCATTTTATATATATTTTAATTATTTTCGATTTTATGTCTTTAAACTTTAATGACTTTATTATGTGAACTCTATTTTAAAAATTCTATATATGAAAATAGTCTAAAAAATCGCCGTAAATGCAATGGTGCAAGTTTAATAGTCAAATTCTACAATTTATAAAAATTCCACTTTTACCTTTATTATAACTAAACTAATTTCTTTTAATTAAATTTCTGTTTATTTGTTAGGGGTGTCACAAAGGGGTTATATACTTATAGTTATTGCACAACTATTGAATGATGCACTCGATAGTTTTTTCTTGGCTAATATAACTAAGATAGAATAAAAAATATTGATGTGATAATATTACACAGTTCTCTTGACTTGAGAATATTGTTGATCTTCAATGTAGAAGCTTCTCGTTAATTATAGTTAAATTATGGCATGGCGTCCATCGAACAACTATAGTTGGGTCGAGTGGAAGCATTAGAAGTGAAACATTAGTCAAGAGTGGTTCGCCTTATTGGTTATATAAGGTTAGAATCGTGGTCAATTTAAGTTAACTCAAAGTCAAAGTCTTTAGCTATAGCATTTCGGTGAATAATAATTGTTAATATTGAACGAAGAACTTTCTGTTTGGACTATAGAGTTGAATGTGGATGATATTGGAATTTTGACCATCATCAAATTTCATAAGTCCAAAGTGATATAGTTTTGACGAAAAGAATTATTGTAAATGATTGTCACTGTCGGGCAATGCAACATCCCCCTACTTGGAGGTCCAAAACTAATGGCTACGGATGCTGCAGTCATCCATAGTTATTAATCTTCAGTGACCAAATATGCCAGTGCTAGGTTCGTTAATACACAGATCACACGAATATGGTAAAAAGTTTAACAATTCAAAAACATATTTCTACATTCCATTCAAAACATTTCATATTCTCAGCAAAATATAAGTATTACACATACGCTAAGAGTGACATATGAAGATGCCCCCTTGCTTGATCAGAGTACATAATAAGGCCAATAAATCTGCCTTTATAAACATAACACACAACGGAAAAGATACATCTAAATAACTATATGCCTCATGCACGCTTCAGGAAGCTTTATTTGTCTAAGAAGAGAATCTGAAAACCCTAAAACTCAAACTACTCAAAATCAATTAAGTACCCGAAAGTTTAAAGAGAAAACAAAAGCTTTGAGTCAGACGTAAAGCCTGGTATGAATAATAGTCTATCATCTCAAATCATTTGGATATCCAGTGAGATCGTGCCGCTTAGCGGGAACAGGACTTCCCCTCGCTAGTATCCTAAAAAAATTATTATATATCGTGCTTTTGCATCCACAATGGTTAAAAACACAGTATTTCAAAACATTATGATGATATGCCAAACAATTAAATTAATTCTGGAGTACCTATCCCCATTCAATTTAGACTATCTGTCTCAGTTATAGTTTTTAGGATTACTATTAACCTGTTAGTTTTGATGGGCTGACTAATAACCGGTTAAATATTTATGGACTCCCTGTCCAATTACAAATTTTTCAGGGACTTACTATGAACTTGTCTATCTGACATCTTCTTACACATAGATTCATGGGCTAACTATGAACATGTCTATTTGACATCCTATTTTATACGTAGCTTTCATGAGCTAATTATGAACCTATTGACCCCTGCCAATATCATACGGTTTTCATGGGCTTACTTAAACCTATTGCTCATACCAATATCTTTCCTTTATATTTTAGCATCCTATATTCTGGTCTTCCTAACCTCCTGAATGCAATTATACTTATTCAGGAGTTTATCAATTCATATTCACTATTGGGTTAACCTAACTAGTTCTCCTACCATTTTTCCTCAAAATGCAGTTATGGGTCCATTATAAAGTGAATATATTCATATTAGAAGAAGCAATATAACAACATAGCAATACCACTCCTGTGGGTTTAATTTATCAAAGATAGATTCTTCTTAAACCTTTATAAAAACGCCTTAAATATAGCCATGGATTTTTCCTTTAAAAATAGAGTTCTGGTCATAAAACCTTCCAATACCTTCGAAAGCTAGCTTTCGACTTCATAGGATAACCTCCTTCGAAAGCTCTTAAAAACATTAGGCTCCTGCCTTATAATACTTTAAATTCTACCTTTCGAATATATTAAAGTATTAGCATTTAACTTTAAAAGCTTAGCTTCGAAACTAGTTGAAAGTATACCTTTCGAAAGTATAAAACTTGGTTGAAAGAAAATAATTTTACAACCCTTCGAAAGTATCCCATTCGAAGGCAAAGAAAACAAAGCAAACGTATCCGAAAGCAAAGAAATTAGCTCCTTCAAAAATTTAAAACTTTGCTTCAACAATAACTTTTTATAGGTGTAGAATTAAGGTCTTTAACCTATTCCATTGCACTCAAATGATGGTTTCCCTTTCCGTAGGCAATAAATGATGAAATGATGAAATTTCCATTTACTTGTAATTGCTAGATAAACAATATTTTTGATTAAATTGGACCAATTCTATATCAAATAGGTGTATAGTTAAATTCAATTACATATAAATCAACATAGTTAATAATGAACCCACTCACCTCTTAAGCGCTTTCCTTCGTTTATCAGCTTGATTTGCCCCGCCTTGGATTAGTTTCTAGCTTGGTTATATCATCTTCTTCCCTAACTTCTATTTTTTTCTCAAAAATTTTGTTTCAGAAAGTTCGGAGGAGAAGACAAAGAGTTGGAGCATACAATATAGATTAGGGTTTTGATTATTGTTAGGCTAATGCTAACGTTGTATTTACTGTTGCTCCGACCGATTTCAGCTGTTAGATTTAATTAAAAAGTTTTGGATCAACGGCCTAACCTAACCCTAGCCAAATTATGTTGACCAGTCGATCGGTTGGGGAGGGTCAGTCGACCACTAAGGGTCGAACCATATTGTCAACCAATTGAATTTTCCTAATATAAATATTAATGGTTACGGATGCTGCAGTCATCCATAGTTATTAATCTTCGGTGACCAAATATGGCAGTGCTAGATTCGTTAATACACAGATCACAAGAATATGGTAAAAAGTTTAACAATTCACAAAACATATTTCTACATTCCATTCAAAATATTTCATGTTCATTACATAATCCCAAAACGTTAACCATGTTCAGCAAAATATAAGTATTACACATACGCTAAGAGTGACATATGAAGATGCACCTTGCTTGATCAGAGTACATAATAAGGCCAATAGATCTGCCTTTATAAACATAACACACAACGGAAAAGATATCTCTAAATAACTATATGCCTCATGCACGCCTCAGGAAGCTTTATTTATCTAAGAAGAGAATCTAAAAACCTAAAACTCAAACTACTCAAAATCAATTAAGTACCCGAGAGTTTAAAGGTAAAACAAAAACTTTGAGTCGGACATAAAGCCTGGTATGAATAATAGTCTGTCATCTCAATTCATTTGGATATCCAGTGAGATCGTGCCGCTTAGCGGGAACAGGACTTCCGCTCACTAGTATCTTAAATTTTTTATAAAACTATATACTGTGCTCTTGCATCCACAATGGTTAAAAACATTGTATTTCGAAACATTATGATGACATGCCAAACAATTAAATTAATTCTGGATTACCCATCCCCATTCAATTTAGACTATCTGTCTCGGTTATATTTTTTAGGATTACCATTAACCTATTAGTTTTGATGGGCTGACTAATAACCGGTTATATATTTATGGACTTCCTGTCCAATTACAAAGTTTTTAGGGACTTATTATGAACTTGTCGATCTGACATCTTCACTTACACATAGATTCATGGGCTAACTATGTACCTGTCTATTTGACATCCTATTTTATACGTAGCTTTCATGAGCTAACTATGAACCTATTGACCCCTGCCAATATCATACAGTTTTCATGGGTTACTTAAACCTATTCGCTCCTGCCAATATCTTTCCTTTATATTTTAGCATCCTATATTCTGATCTTCCTGACCTCCTGAATGCAATTCTACTCATTCAGCAGTTTATCAATTTATATTCACTATTGGGTTAACCTAACTAGTTCTCCTACCATTTTTCCCCAAAATGCAGTTATGGGTCCATTATAAAGTGAATATATTCATATTAGAAGAAGCAATATAACAACATAGCAATACCACTCCTGTGGGTTTAATTTGTCAAAGATAGATTCTTCTTAAACCTTTATAAAAACTCCTTAAATATTGCCATGGGTTTTTCCTTTAAAAATAGAGTTCTGGTCATAAAACCTTTCAATACCTTCGAAAGCTAGCTTTCGAAATCATAGGATAACCTCCTTCGAAAGCTCTTAAAAACATTAGGCTCCTGCCTTATAATATTTTAAATTCTACCTTTTGAATATATTAAAGTATTAGCATTTAAATTTAAAAGGTTAGCTTCGAAACCAGATGAAAGTACACCTTTTGAAAGTATAAAACTTGGTTGAAAGAAAACAATTTTACAACCTTTCGAAAGTATCCCATTCGAAGGAAAAGAAAACAAAGCAAACGTATCCGAAAGCAAAGAAATCAGCTCCTTTTAAAATTTAAAAATTTTCTTCAACTATAACTTTTTATAGGTGTAGATTAAGGTCTTTAACCTATTCCATTGCACTCAAATGATGGTTTCCCTTTCCGTAGAGTAGTCACATTAGAAAAATGGCCTTACGATTAAAAAGTTATGCCTATTTGAAGTTTTGTAAACAAAGCTGGTGAAAACTGCTACAAAAGGGCTTCCGTTAAATTTACTACTGCTGTCAAACGGGAGCTTTCGACGGAGTGGAAAGGTGCTTTCAAAATGCAATAGAAAGCTTCAGAAATGTTGCAAAAGTATACTGTCGAAAGGTGCTTTGGACTAAGTCGAAAGGTGCTTCCGAAAATGCTATAGAATTGTCCAAAACTACTGCAGAATGATGCAGTCGTAAGTTTTTTTCGACAAAGTCAAAATGTGCTTCAGAAAGTACTATAGAAGGATCGAGAACTGCTGCAGAATAATGCCGTCGAAAGGTGCTTTCGACAGGGTCGAATGGTAGAGTCGTAAATAACTTGAAAACTGTTATTTTGCTAATTAAGGTATATTCTTCTCGCCAACTCATATTCTTTGTCAAATTTATATTGGTTAAAGACATACTTTAATACTTTCTTTGTAGAAAAATTGCTATAGATCATATTTTATTATTTCCAAAATTATTAATCATATTAATATTTTAATATAATTATTAAGCTTTTTTAGCTTAGAAAATTCATAATAAATCGAAATCACTTGGGAAAAAGCCCAAAAATTCACCAAACTTATGAAATAACATTTTATACATCATATAAAAAATTCAAAGAAAAATTCATTATTTTATTATTTTTAATAATTAAAACCTGAAATAAATGTCTTTCTCGCCATAGGAAATTCATAAAATATTTCTATTAACTCCAAAAATTATGAAATTAAAAACCCTTCTCCAAAATTATGTTTTATAGAATATATCAAAAATCAAGTGTTTGTAGGTCGTTTACAAAGATTTTTATTTTAAAACCCATCATTTTAATTCCATACAAATTCTAATATATCACCAAAATTCATTATTCTATTCATTATTAGATCCAAATATGCTCAACACAGAAAAATACATTTACTATCCATAACCAAACAAAACAAGGAAAAATTAGATGATTTACACTATTATTCACCTTGATTAAGTTGTTGGAGTTTAAGATTTGTCCTAACTTTAATCTTCCGGCTTTCTCTCTTGGATCTTTCAAGTTTTCTGAGCTTCTAAGGTGTTTTAATGGCCAGTTATAACTTCTCTTTTATGTGTATTTGGATTTATGAAATGGTAGGTGAGAATAAGAGAGGGTTTAAGGGTATACGGGTGTGGCTATTCCCATATTTCCCTCCTCCTATTTTTCTAACTTATAAATTATAAACCATACTTGTGCATTCATTAGTTTAGCCATGGACAAGTTAATTGATAATTAAATCTCAACTCCTTAATCAATCATATTATTCTATTTAATTTGTCTAATTAAATGTCTTGAATAATGTTAAACAAAAATTAGGGGTGTTACAAGCTCCCCCTTCCTCGAAATTCAGCAAGGACTACAAACAAGCATAACAACCATGCAAACAAAATCTATTATGTCCTACCAGCTAATAAGTCAATATTAAACAAATATAGAACATACCCTCATAACAGATCAGGATAAGCATCTTGAATCCTATCCTCTGTCTCCCAAGTACAATCCTTCTCGTTGTCGCTCCATTGAAATTTCACCAACTTGACTTCTTAGTCCTCAATCTGTTCTCATATCTCACTATAACCCGAACTATTTATCTACCAAAAGTCAAACAAGGCTCTACTACTAAGTCTGCTAACTCTGTTTGTGGAATTGTAACCTACGGATCATGCACGTACTTGGAATGCATTATGGACACCTGCCATACTGCTCGATAACTCTACTTTGCAATCGAGCTTTTCGATCCTTTCTAAAATCTTGAATGGTCCAACATATCTTGGGGATAACTTTTCTGACTTTTCAAATCGTACCACGCCCTTCATTGGTGATAATTTAATGAAAATCGTGTCACCCTCTGAGAGCTCTAGGCCATTACGCCACTTATCTATGTAACTCTTCTACTTGGATTGAGCTTCCTTCATCCGTCCTCGGATTAACTCAATCTTTTTTGACGCCTCTCTAACCAATTCTGGACCTAAGACCAATCTACGTCCAGTCTCTAACCAACATGTTGGCGATTTGCATGGTATTCCATATAATGCTTCAAAAGACATCATTCCTATACTAGTCTGATAACTATTATTATAGGAAAACTCAATCAAATGTAGGTGGTCCAACCAAGATCCACTAGTGTCCAATACACAAGCTCTCAACAAATCCTCGAGTACCTTGTTGACTCTCTCTATTTTCCCATCTGCATGTGGGTGATATGTAGTACTCATCTTGAGCTTAATGCCTAACACATCTTGAAGACTCATCCAGAATTCACTAGTGAATAATGCATCTCTATCACTGACTATACTACTAGAAACTCCATGAAGTCTCATTAATGTTCTTTATGAACAACTTCGCAAAAATTGGTGTCATCATGGTAGATTTTACTGGAATGAAATGGGCACTTTTGGTCAACCTGTCCACAATAAACCATATACTTTCATTTCCTCTCCTTGACCTTGACAACCCATCAATAAAATCTATGAATATCAAATCCCACTTCCAAAGTGGAATATCTAGAGGTTGAAGTAACCCACTCGGCTTCTTATGTTCAGCTTTCACTTATTGACCGTTTACACACTGCCTAACCCATAAGCCAACATTCCTATTTATGCCTTCCCAATAAAAGCTCATTTTTATATCTTGATACATCTTGGTCCCTCTATGATGAATCGTAAATGTGCATGATGGCATTCCTCAAGAACTTCTCTTCTCAAGCTCTCCTTATTTGGACCACATAATTGTCCCTTCTTTCTTAACCATCCTCTCTGGTCAAGACAAAAATCTTTCAAATCATCGACCTCAGTTCCAACCTCAAGCCTTCTGATCCTCTCAGCGAACAATGGATCCTCCTTCTATTTAGAATAAATTCTCTCGATCAACACTGCTCGAACTTCCAAACAGGACAACATGGCAATATTCTGACTTAGAACTAGCAGTCGATCTTAACTGTACACCATAAGTGGCCAAAGCTTCCAGATCTTTCCATTCTACCAACATAGCCAACACCACATTCTGATGTTTTCTACTGAGAGCATCATCTACCTTATTTCCTTTCCTAGAAGTATACTCTATACCGAAATCATAAGCAGCCAAAAGCTCTAGTCATCTCCGTTGCCTCATATTCAACTCCTTTTGGGAGAATAAATACTTTAATGAATTATGATTGGTATACAATTAAAATCTCTCCTCTAAGAGATAATGCCTCCAAATCTTCAAGGAAAATATCACCGCAGCTAAATCTAAGTCATGAGTAGGATATCTAACTTTGTATGGTCAAAGCTGCCATGGTGCGTAAGCAATAACCTTGCCCATTTACATCAATACTGCTCCTAATAAAGTTCCACATGCATCAGTGTATACTACCAACCCTTGGTTACCATCTGGAACTACTAAAACTAGTGCATTGGTTAACAAATGCTTTAACTTAAGGAACCCTTCCTCACATTTGTCGGACCAAACAAACTTCGCATCCTTCTTGGTTAACTTAGTCAAAGGTGCTACTATCCTCAAGAAATCCTTAATCAATCTCCGATAATAGCCAGCAAGCCCAAGAAACTTTTGATCTCAGTTACCATCTCTAGTCTTTTCAAATTATTGAGTGTCTGATCTTAACTAGATCAATTGATAATCCTTCCTCTGAAACCGTATGACCAAGAAATTCAACCTCTTTCTTCCAAAAATGACACTTGGAAAACTTTGCCTTCAACTGATTCTACCTCAGCGTCTCCAACACCACTCTAAGATGAATCTCATGCTCTCTTTCATCTTTTGAGTATACCAAAATGTCATCTATTTATACCAACACGAACCTGTCCAAGTACTCTCGGAAAGCCCGGTTCATCAAATCAACGAAGAAAGTAGGTGCATTTGTCAATCCAAATGGTGCCACCAACCACTCACACGAAACATATCTGGTCTGAAATGTCGTCGAAGGAATGCTATCCTCCGCCACTCACAACTGATGGAACCCCGTCGCCAAATCCAATTGGGAAAATACTTTGGCTCCACTCAACTGATCAAACAGATCATCTATCCTTGGCATATTGTACCTATTCTTGTCGTCCTTACGATAGTCGATGCACATCCTTAACGATCCATCTGGTTTCTTTACGAACACCGTGGCCGCTGCCTAAAGCGAAATGCTTGGTCTCATAAAATTCCTTCCTTCAAGATCCACCCGGTGCACCTTCAATTCCTTCATCTCTGTAGATTCCATTCTGCTAGGTGGTCTACTGACATGTTCAGCTCCCAGTACAAGGTCTATCCAAAACTCTACAGCTCTTTTCGGTGGTCATCCATTGACCAGCTCAAATACATCTGCAAATTATCTTGCTACACGAACCTGACTAAGCTCATCTCCCACCTCCATGGCATTTGAACAAAGCACAAACACTCTTACTTTAATTCTCCACTGAGAAAATGATTCGGTTATGACTATCTGGGTGCCTCAATGATAATTCTCGATCCTGGCAAAATATCTTAGCCTCATACTTACCCAATCAATCCACACCCAAAATGATTCTAAAATCTACGAAATCAAAAACATATAAACTACATGCAAACTTATACCCTAACAAATCAAGTCCTAACTGGTCATATCTCATCCCAAGAGTTTCATGCCCTCCTATTCGATTTGCAACCCTTAAGGAAATAACAAGGTATGTGGGTTCTATACATAATCTATCAACCAAATATTGTGATATAAATGAGTATGATGCACCGATATCAAAAAGTACTCTAAATGGTATACTCTGAATCAAAAGCATACCTTCCAACACAATTTTCCCTTTCTCTGCTGCAGTAGGTCTAGTAGAAGATGGTGGTCCAATAACAAACACCTTCCCTCTATCCGCTCGAACTGGCTCCAGACATTGTCTCTTATAATGCCCAACTTGGTTACAATTGAAGCATTTCACATTCTTCTTCTTTGCAGGCTTCTTTCCTTTACCATTTCTGCACTCATTGGCATAATGGCCCATCTTATCACACTTATAACACATTAACTTAGCCTTCGCCTTCTTGGCAGCATCCCCTTTCTAGGCTCCTTTCTTCTTAAATAATTTCCTTTCCCTGAGGGCCCTGGGACTCAACTGGTTTCTCTCTAACAATCATAGCAAGCATCTCCTTATAACGAATGGCCAACTCCACCACTATATGACAAGGCTCTCTAATATGAGTCATGTTCATTTTACCTAGCTCTGGCCTCAAACCTTGAATGAACCTATCATTCCTTCTAGCATTAGTGTCAACCAATGCATAACCATATCGAGATGGCTCATCAAACTTAGCAGCATACTCAATCACTAACATCTCTCCTTATATAAGATCCATGAACTTCCTCATCAATGCGTACTTGACAACCTCGGACAAGAACTACTGCTCGACCTTCCTCTAAAATTAGCCCATATCAGCTCTTACTCCAGAACTACGACTGTCATACTATTCCACCAGTGAAGCGCTAACCCTTGCAACTGCCTAGAGGCTAGCCTTCTCTTCTCTCCATCATCTAAGCCTAAATATGTAAAGATCCTTTCACAGTTCAAAATCTAGTTCTCAAATTCAACAGCATCCTTTGTTCCAAGAAAAGGCTTCTCTCCTAGATTGTATAATCCCTACTCAGCTTGGCATAGTTATTGACAACTGGGGCTACTGGATTGACTCCTCCAGCATTCATAGCATTACCTCCAGCTATCTCTATAGTTGCTCCAGCTTGCATCAAGTTAAAGAATAACTGATACATCATCCCCATATCTACTGGTGGGGTTTCAGCACTCACATTGGCGGTTGCCTCTTGGTTAGCATTTGCCGATTGACCTGCATGTCTCCTTGTAGTGGGTCGAGAGTTCCCGTTAGTTGGGTGCTTCCTCCACTTAGATTCACTCTTTCGTTTCCTGCTTTCATACCTTTCTTTCCCCTAATATGCATACGAGCTTTAGTAAGATAAATAATAATGGTCTAAGAGAGAAAGGAATATGTATTTATATATATATATAGCCAATACAAGTACGTTACTATAAAGTTAACCCAAACTCACTCTAATTCTTTACTTCATTGGGATTATGTTTGAAAACTTTTATTTTATGTTTTGTCATAAACCTATGCTCTGATACCAACTTGCGATAGCCCCTTACTTGGAGGCCCAAAACTAACGGCTATGGATGCTGCGATTATCCACACTTATTAACCTTCAACAACCAAATACATGGTGCAAGAATCATTGATACATGGATCACAAGAATGTGGAAAAAAAATTAACAATTCAAAAACATATTTCCATATTCCATTCAAAGCATTTCATGTTCATTACATGATCCCAAAACGTTAACCATGTTCAGCAAAATATAATTATTACACATACGCCAAGAGTGACTTATGAAGATGCCTCCTTGGTTGATCAAAATATATAATAAGACAAACAAATCTGCCTTTACAAACAAATCACACAGTGGAAAAAGATATCTCTAAATAACTATATGTCTTCTGCGTGCCTTTGGAAGCTTTATTCGTCTAAGAAGAGAACTTGAAAACCCTAAACCTCAAACTACTAAAAATTAATTGAGTACTCAAGAGTTTAAGAGGAAAAAACTTCGAGTCAGACATAAAGTCTGGTATCAGTAATAGTCTATCATCTCAAATCATTTGGATATCTAGTGAGACCATGCCGCTTAGCGGAATGGATTTTCCCCTCAACAGCATCCAAAAACATTTATAAAACCATATACTATGCTCCTACATCCATAATGGTTAAAAACATATTATTTCAAAACATTATGATGACATGCTTAATAATTGAATTAATTCTGGATTATCCATCCCCATTCAATTTAACTATCGGTCTCAGTTATACTTTTTAGGATTACTATTAATCTATTGGTTTTCATAGGCTGACTAATAACCGGTTAAACATTTATGGACTCCTTATCCAATTACATGGTTTTCGGAGGCTTATTATGAACCTGTATATCTAACATCTTCATTTACACTTAGTTTCATGGGCTAACTATGAACTTGTCTATCTGACATAATCCTCTTTTATACATAACTTTCATAGGATAACTATGAACCTATTGGACTATGCCAATATCATACAGTTTTCATGGGCTTACTACAAACCTATTGGCCCCTGCCAATATCTTTCCTTTATATTTTAGCACCTTATATTCAGGTCTTCCTGACCTCTTGGATGCAATTCTACTCATTCAGGAGTTTATTCAATTTATATTCACTACTAGGTTAACCTAACTGGTTCTCCTATCATTTTTTCCACAATGCAGTTATGGTTCATATTAGAAGAAGCAATATAACAACATAGCAATACCACTACTATGGGTTTAATTTATCAAAGATAGATTCTTCTTAAACCGTTATAAAAACTCTTTAATATAGCCATGGATTTTTCCTTTACAAATAGAATTCTGGTCATAACACCTTTCGATACCTTTGAAACATAGCTTTTGGCGTCATAGGATAACCTCCTTCGAAAGCTCTTAAAAACATTAGGCTCCTGCCTTATAATACTTTAAATTCTACCTTTTGAAACTTTTCGAATATACTAAAGTATTAGCATTTAACTTTAGAAGCTTAGCTTCGAAAGCAGTTGAAAGAACTCCTTTTAAAAGTATAAAACTTGGTTAAAAGAAAACAATTTTACAACCCTTCGAATGTTTCCCCTTTGAAGGCAAAGAAAAAAAAGCAAACGTATTCGAAAGCAAAGTAATCAACTCTTTCGAAAATTCAAAACTTTTTTTTAGCTATAACTTTTTTTAGGTGTAGACTTAAGGTCTCTAACCTATTGCATTGTGTTCAAATGATGGTTTTCCTTTTTGTAAAGTGGTCACAATAGATAAACGGGCTTACGGTTAGAAAGTTATGCCTATTTGATGTTTTGTAAACAAAGCTGGTAAAAACTGCTACAAAAGGGCTTTCGCTACATTTACAATAGAAAGGTGCTTTTGAAATGCAATAGAAAGGTCTAGAAATGCTGCAAAAATATGCCGTCTAAAGGTACTTTTGACTAAGTTGAAAGGTGCTTCCGAAAATGCTACAGAAGGGTCCAGAACTGCTGCAGAATGATGCAGTCAAAAGGTGCTTTAGACAAGGTCGAAATGTGCTTTCAAAAATGCTACAGAAGGGTCCAAAACTACTATACAATAATGCAATCGAAAGGTGTTTTCACAAGGTCGAATGACAGAGTTGTGAATAACATGAAAACTGTTATTATGCTAATTAAAGTATATTCTTC
The DNA here is from genome assembly GCA_030765085.1 of Allium cepa. Taxonomy (NCBI): domain Eukaryota; kingdom Viridiplantae; phylum Streptophyta; class Magnoliopsida; order Asparagales; family Amaryllidaceae; genus Allium; species Allium cepa. Next base: position 932,999,739 of record CM060932.1, read on the forward strand.
TCACCAACTCTTATTCTTTGTCAAATTTCTATTGGTTAATGAGATAGTTTTATATTTTCTTTGCAGAAAAAATGCTATACATCAAATTTTATTATTTCCAAAATTATTTTCAAAATAATTAATTAGATTAATATTTTAATATAATTATTAAGCCTTTGTAGCTTAGAAAATTCATAATAAATCTACATCACTTGCGAAAAATTCCAAAAATTCACTAAAAAATTGAAATAACATTTTCTACATCATATAAATATTTCGGGTCAAAATTCATTATTTTATAATTTTTAATAATTAAAACCCAAAATAAATGCCTTTTTCAACTTAGGAAATTCATAAAATATTCTTATTAACTCCAAAAATTATGAAATTAAATTCTCATCTCCAAAATTATGTTTTACAAAAAATATCTGAAATACAAGTCGTTTGGAGATTTTTTTACTAAGGTTTTTGTTTTAAAATCCTATCATTTTATTTCCATAAAAATTCCAATAAATCGCCATAAATCATTATTCTATCCAAATGATGATTATTATATCAAAACATGATCAACACAGCAAAATACGTCCGATTTCTATCCATAAACAAACTAAAAATGAGATGATCTACACTATTATTCACCTTGATTAAGTTATTGAAGTTTGAGATTTGTCCCAGCTTTAATCTTCTAGCTTTCTCTTTAAAATCTTCCAAGTTTGATGATCTCCTAATGTATCTTAATGGATGGCTATAAATTTTATTTTATGTGTATTTTCATTTATGAAATGGTAGGTGAGAAAAAGGGAGGGTTTAAGGATATATGGGTGTGGCTATTCCCATATTGCCTTCCTTTTATTTTCCTAACTTTTAAATTACAAACCATACTTATACATTTATTAGTTTAGCTACGGCCAAGTTAGTTGACAATTAAACCTCAACTCCTTAATCAACAACATATTCTATTTAATTTATCCAATTAAATAACCTGAATAATGTTAAACCAAAATTAGGGGTGTTATAGGTAATGCTTAATAAAGCAAAATTGAATTTACCCGAAACCAAGTAAGTGATAAATTTGGCCATAATGTCATATCACCTACTAAGTAAAGTGTGAACATTAATGGTCGAATTATTCGATATTAATTGCTGATCAAATTTACACCTGAGAGTCACACAACTGAAACATTGAATACTCCTATTTAGCATCTGATTTAATTAATTTGTAATTGTTAAATTAATTAATATTAATGAAATATTAATTACAAAATTTTATTTGATGTGAATTAAACAGTATTAAATAGTGTGCATATAATAGTTATATAAACATTAATTGATACATAATATCGATACGCGTTTAAATCAGATTTAAATGCAATAAATATTGTTCAAGCTTGAAATATCTTAAAGGCCCAATTAGGGCTTCATTTAGGTGGTTGTAGGGTAGCAAATTGGGGTCATTCGTATGATTATTTAAAGGAAGGAAATTTAAATTGAAAATGAGAGAACTAGTTAGAGAAAAATAAGGATCTTTGCTTTATTTCACTCTCTCATCCCTTCTTTATTTATTCCCTCTAGCATTCACTTCTCTTGGGACACTTTGATTCTTTCTTTTTGCTGCTCATATCAGGCCACCATCACCCAATAACAACCTAAAAATCCAAGAATTAATTCATAACAATTTGCTTCGATTCGTTCGTTGGTGGTAAGGCAATTCGATAGCTAGCAACTTCAGGATTAGGATTGGCTTTAAGGAGTCCATTTCTTCGTTTTCAACGTGCAAACTATGGACTTTTACGAAAAGTAATTTGTTTGTCTATTATTATATAATAATGTTTATATATTCATTGTTCCATATGTTGCTAGTTATAAATATCATGAATCAGTAGATCGATAGATTGTCACATGTTGATGGAGGTATGTATTAGTGCATACACACACATACTTATATGATGCTTACGGCCAAAATGGGAAAAAATTAAATTTAAAATATTATTATTAAATTGTTTTATGAATTAAATCTAACAAGAAGATTAATCATACAATAAATATTTTTAAATTTTATAAAATTTTTGTACATACCTAAAAGCTTTCAGCAATAATTTTTTTAATTTTCTTGGATATACATACACACACACGTACTATTATTTAATTCAAAATTGATTATATAAATAAAATGTGTATATAAATTTACTAATAATATAAAATTTTGTAAAATTTTATATAATACAAAATATACGTTATGATTTAAAAATAATTTTTTAAAATTTCTATTAATTTGGTATGGTTTCAATTAATTAAAAGTTTTTAATTAATAAATTATTTAAAATAAAAAATTAAATTCAAAAATATATTTTTATTCTTTAACCAAAAGCATCAACATAATATATATTTAATTATAAATTTTTATTTTATGTATATACACACAATTATAACTAGTTTTATGTTTATATGTAATATATATTTAAATTAATATATACATATATATCATTCATTTTGGATTTTATATTACAAATATTTTAAATTATTTTACAAAATAATATTTAATTATACTTATCTATACCTATAAATATATGTGTGTGTGTGTGTATTAATAAATGCTTAGTGTAAATAATTTACAATAAATATTTTATAACAATTTTATAATTATATTTCACACATATATGTATATATACAATATTTTGATGCATATATATATATATACACACACATTTAGACAATCGGTTTGTACACATTAAGGGCTAACATGTCTATTGCGATATAAATCTCAATATCTATATAAGAGCATGTTAAACCATGTACACATTATCCTGGTGCAAGAGCATGCACAAAAATATGTATGTATGATATACATATATAAAATAAAATACAAATCACATAAAATAAAACTTTATATATAAATTTAAATAGAATATTAATTTTATTTAATGGAAACTTTAGAAAAGTTATAAATGAATTAGACTACATAGGCTCATTAAAGATCTAATGGTGGTAAAAAAATTGAAATTTATCCAAGTCCTCCATTGAGAGCTGACCCAGTTCCAACAGTGATAGCAACATTGTTTAGGTGAGTAAAATTATTTTTACTCACAACCATTATCTAGTGCTTTATACACTGTCGGTTGATTGAATTGCTTGAATTTGTGCTATGACATTGAATGGATGGTTGGATTTACTTGCAATGTTTGGGTGATTGAATTTTATAACTCATGGTTATAGACTAGATGCTCGTTTCTTTTATTTTTATTGATTGGTTGATGATGAATTTTTTGGTTAATATATATTAAATATGATGAAATTGAGTTGCATTTCATATATTATCGGTCGTTGTAATGATATTAGTTGACTATTAAGCATGGTAGTACTATATATTGCGCACAATAAATAAACGATTGTGTTAGTTGGACATGATACTAGAAATTGATCAGAAAGGAATAGATTGCTGAAAATTGAAGGTTTGAATGTAATTAAAATGTTTTAAATAAAAATAGTGATTTTGGAATGAGTTTTATTCATTCATTTAATATTGAAACTTTACGATTAATTGAAAATAAAAAATTGGAATAAAAAGAAATTATTTGAAAAGTGATGATTTTTGGGATTTAATTAAATAAGTAAATTTTTGAATATGCATATATATATATATATGTATGTATGTATGTATGTATGTATGTATGTATGTATGTATGTATGTATGTATATGTATATGATTATAAAATATTTCAAGGATTTTTATAAAAAAGAGAAGTTCAATTTATATTTTGAAATGATAAGTTAATTTTATTTGGATTTAAAAAATTGAATGTTTATAAAATAATATATCGAAGTAATAGTAAATTGAATGTTATTTATTCATTATATGGGATTATTATATATGGGATTCATTATATATATTGTTAAGAGAATATTTTGAAAATAATATATGTTTGGGTTTGATTATTTTTATAAAAAGAACTGAATTATTTTGGGAAGGTACAATATAAGATAGAATTTTAGTTTGATGAATTAATTTTCAATAACAATAGTTTTATAAAGGATTTGAAATGTAAACGATGATTTTAAACACATCGGTTATAGAAAATCATATTATGGCTTGTGAAATTATTTTAATTGAAAATCCTTATTAGGAAAAATAGAATTTTTTTAATTTGTTTGTTTAAAGAAAATTTTGAATTATAAAACTTCTTTGGTACTATTATTTTAAAATTATTAAAGAATGGTTTCAGAGTAATTGAATTATTTTTCAAAAATGGGTTTACGGGAATTGAAATAGAATGAATGTTCAAATATAGATTTTTCTTGAAATTAAATAGGAGGTTTAAAATAAAGAATGAGAATTTGTTTATATAAACCTCACTTAAATTAATACTTATCTATTTGAAATTAAATTGAAGATTTTGGAAATGAAGATTTTATTATAAAACCCTTCCAAATTAATAAATAATCGAATTGTATGATTGCTTGTAAATTGTATATCACGGGAATTTTGAATAAATTGACTAGTAGTATTGAGCGGTGTGGGATTTTTGGTAATATTTCTTCAATTACTCTTTTGAAGTATAGAATATTATTGTGTGTAATGACTGTAGTTTATGAGAATTGAGCAAACGGGCAAGTAACACTAGATGGTATGAGATGCCCGGGTTGATATTTGTTCGATTCATTTTTATAAATCTCACTTATCATCAGAGGGTTAGGAATTTTGATTATTGTCTGGGGGTGAATCTTTTGAGTTTAGTAGTCGAGAGGCCTCTTTAAAGGCTACAAGTTGAAGATATATTGGAATTTACATATTCACCCTCTAAGGATTAACTAGTCGAGTATCGTTATTTACTCGTAGGGCTAATAATCGAGGATTTATTATGTCATGGCACTCTTACTGGGGATCTATGTCATAGGGTTCATGCCACTATGGTGAGTGCGTGATAAGAATCCGTCAGATAGGCTAGTATCCATCCTTAGCGGTTCTAATTATGAAATCACTCCCCAGATCCATGACGTCAAATAGATGAGTTAATGAGGTTGAGGCCAAGAGATATTACTCTTATTAGAGTTGTTGTCCGGACGTGATTTAAGGACCAATGGTCCGTTACCAAGTGTAAGTAGGTTCGTGACTAATGCACATCATAGTTTTACAGTGTGTTTATGGCATTCGATGGATATGAGTGTCATGATTCTGAGAGTAACAAATGGGCTATAGGAAATAGGCTGCAAACATTAGCGTTTCCTAGAGTAGTGTTATAGTACATCAATCTCCCATCTAGATAACTTAGATAGATTCATATTTAATCGAATTTTTGATATTATCACCTTACTAGAGGCGATAATTGTACAACATTAGAGATTTTTTATGTATTAATCTATCATTTAAGGTAGTTTAACCCAAAGACTTGCTTCAAGCTCATCTTCACTTGATTTGTTTTGTGCTTGCCATTCTATTTGACCTTAGACACTTTTTGCATGCTTGTCTATCACTCTCTCCTAGAGCCATCGGCTAAGATATGCGTGTTTTGTTTTAGAGTCTGCATACCATATATCTTAATCATCACCTAGGACCATATGGTTGAGAGTTTTCTCTCATTAGGGCTGATGGGGAAAATATTCATTATTTTATGTCACATATAAGTGGTAGTTACATGACTGAATGATATTGCATATGATCACTTACATTTGATATCTCCCTAGCTATGATATTGATGTGAATATGTGTTTATGGTTGATGGATAATGGATGCATGTAATATGTCTATATTGTGAAACTTGTCGTTATACTCGTATGTACTTATCAATCTTGTTTATCGTATAAGTACTAACCAGTATATTCTGACATTTCTTTCTAGACATAGTCTGACCCGTTTATTATTTATATAATCCTTGGGTCATTCGGAGACATTCTAGGTTTAGGGAAAAAGTGACCGGTTTGTGGTTGTTGAGCATAGCTCGGGGGTTAGGATGTTAGTTGGACTATAAGTTTACAGAGTTGTACTTTTGTTGGTAGCCTCATATTTATATTTGTTGTTGGGATGTTATGTATGTATGGGCATATGTAAAAATATTTTGAAGATAGTGGACATGGACTATTTTGTATACCTACATGGACTTGTATACATATTTTCTATATTATATTATCGTTGAGTTGTTGACTCTGCGTTCTCTGGTATTTGTTCTATATTATGTATTGTTCTATCCTAGAAATGTACGTGTTTATTTCTTTGTGACGATATCGAGTACGTATAGATGAGTAGTTTATGACTTTGAAATACATATCAATGCTAGCTCAAGGAAATATTCGTTTGTGATGGCCCAATTCGCCTTATTATTTATATTATCAAATAGTATTACCTGGTAATTCTCTTTGATAGTATGGGTATATGTTAGTACCTTAGACATTGGTTTTGACGATAACAACTATAGAACATTATATAAAATATAAATACTAATGTTTTATCAACATATATATAGCATGTAGTGTAGGATATTAGACGGGTGTTGATCAGGAAGACTGTACAGTATCAAGAGTAGAATCAAAATGATAATTGAAGACTCATGAGTATAAAGAGTTCAAGATTTTAAAATATTCTAGATAAGTTATAGACTCATAGAATTTATGTTAGAATCTTATTAGCACATTTTTGATCTATCGTGCCTTCTCTAATTTTGCTTTAAATTGTTTTTCAAATATCCTAGTCTTAAAATAATCTTTTCCAAAATATTTCTCAAAATGATTTTCAACCTCTTAAACATATAAAGATATTTTTTAGTGTTTTAAGTTTATATATATATATATATATATATTAAATTTTTGTTTATATGTTAATAAGTTAAAATAATATTGATTTTATATTATTGCACTTATTAAATCTTTCAAAACTATTTTATAAAGTTTATTAAGTTATATTTTGATTAAAATGTGTACAAACTATATTTAAATGATTCTATAAAGTATCAAATTATTTTACAAATCTACGAATTTTAGAAATAATATTTTAATGTGTTTTTCAATTTTGTGAAGGATGTGTCGACATATCCAATTCCTATATGTCGACATAGTGGCCGTAATTTTCAAAATTCAAATTTGAATGCAAGTGTATTTTCGTCAGATCTCTTGGCGAATAGACATGACCGTTGTTCCTTATATATACCAAACTTCCAAATGAATTTTTAACATCTACTTTCTTATTCTTCTCTTATCTATCCACCCTCTCATTTTCTAAATCAAAATATGCACAAACTTTACCGAAATTCAAACAGAATCAATTTCAATGCATTACTAGTTTGATTCTCCTTCATCTACTCTCTGATTTCACTCATATATCTCACTCAAACCAAGATCAAAGTGCTATTCAAGAGTTATAGGATCAACTGTAATCAAGATAAAAGATCTGAGTCTGTAAAACTCTATCAAATCATATTTTTATACTTGTGGGTTAGATTGTAGCTAAAATCAATTGGGCGTGATTATAGCCTCTAAAATCAATTGGTTGTGTTTAGTAGCCCGTAAATCTAGTGGGTGTGCTTGTTGCCCGGAAATCAGGTGACTCAACCCAGAGGCTGGGATTCTGGAGAATCTGTCCCGTAACCTTGAAATCGATATTACATTTGCATTTATTTGTTGAAAATAAATCTGTACTATGTGGGACTGAATGTAGGGTAACTCCGAACTAGTATAAAACCCTGGTGTGTTCTTTCGTTTTTACTTTTACTATATTTACTTTTACCTATACTTGGGTTCTGTGATTTTTTATGTGACTGTTAATTACATATTACAAGTAGAATCTTAAAGAATTTGAAAAATATTCATATAATCCATTAAACACTACTCACTTCTCTCTGGTGTTAATTTAGCCCTAAGATCTCTATGCCGCTGACTCACATTTGGTATCAGAGCATTGGTTTTCAAAGTACTCATTATTTGATTTTTGAAAAAGTTTAAATGACTGCTAACACTGGTAATAGTACTGTTAGTAACATTGTTAAGACACTTGTTAGTAACTCATTTATCGGAGGACAATCTACTGCTAGACGTTCACTTTTTAATTGCAATAACTACACATATTGGTCATGTAGAATGAAAATTTATTTACAGTCAATTGGTTTAGACACTTGGAATATCAAACAAACTGAGTACACTGGCCCGAGATTAATTTTGAAGTGGACTGTTGAACGAAAAGCAATTGCACAAAGTAACTCTAAGGCTATGAATATATTGTTTTGTTCACTGGACAGAATAAGTCTGCATTTTAAATTTGGAGAAATTTGCAAGTTACACATGAAGGAACAAGTAAGGTTAAACAGATCTAAATTTCCATGTTAACAAACCAGTTTCAATTATCCAAATTGAGTCCAAATGAATCTATATCTAATATGTATAGTAGATTCCAAGATATAGTACAATTACTTATTGCACTGGGTAAAAGTACTTCTGAAAAGGATCAAGTTAGAAAAATCTTCAATTCATTTACTCTTGGATGGGATTAAAAGACTCTTGCAATCGAAGAGGCTAATGATAATAGAAATCTAAAAATTGAAGATTAATTGGCAATTTAATGTCTTTTGAAGCATAAATGCAGGGCGGAAGAGAAAGCAAAGCAATAGATAAGAGATCTATAGTTTTTAATGCAATGACGGATAATCTGGATTCCGACAGCAATGACAATGAAGAAATTGTTGTTGTGACAAGGAATTTCAGAGAATTTCTTAAATATAGGAAGATGAACAATTTAATAAGAAATGTCAATAAAAATCAAGAAAGCGGAGGTGGAAGTGGAAACAGAAATGCATTAGATGTTATAATAACGATGATCCTAGCCATTTAAAATGAGACTGTCCACATCCCGATAAACTGAAAACTACGCCAAACAGTGATTCATCCAGAAATGGTGAAGAGCCTATACTATAACATTAAACAATTCATACACATTCTCGAGTGATAATGAATTAGATATAGAAATTTCAAACATGTGCTTAACGACAATACATAATTCGAAACAAAATGGTGAAACGGATCCGAAAAATGTATGCTTTTAATATATCAAAAGTTTTGATTCTTGAATGGTTTTTTTTTGGTTGCTTTATTAGTTGTTAGGAATATCCTATATATCGATAATAATATTGGTTGAATATTGTGTGATTATATTTTAAATTTAAATATTTTATGTATTTTAATGATATAATATAATATAAATTATTTTTAAAATTATTTTTTAAAAGATTTTCTAAAAATAGAACAAATATAAATAGATATATATAATAAAATAGGATATGTTAAAAAAATCGTTTTTGAAAATTTTGACCTATATGTCGACATACCGCACATGCATATGTCGATATATGTAGACAGATTCTGAATTTCAAATTCAAAAATTGAATTTCGTCCACCTTTTCACCAACTTCTATATTCTGAAATGTTGTCTCTTAACCAGAGAACATGTTCTTTAATTCTCTATTCACTTACTCTATCTTCGCCCATTCATTTTTCACTTTCATTTTCAAATTCAAAAATCATAATCTTTCTTATCTCTTCAAGCCACTCTTCAGTGGCATCCTCAAGCAATACTAAGACAACTATGAGGCTTTCTAAAAAAAAAGTATATCTTTTCAATGATCAAGAAGCCATGCAAGCCTATATTGAGCATTTATCTTTCGGAAAAGTCTTTCCCAGAATATCTGCTATTTTTATAGATTTTCCTAATTATGATCTTTCTAATCTTTGTTTGCAAAATAAAATTCTAGGTTTAAACGATGCTTTTTAAAATGATTTTGTTTTTTATCCAAAATTAGTGAAGATGTTTTATGCAAATTTAAAAGGAAAGTTTTATGATGGAAGAGAAGGAGTAGTATGGAGTAGTGTCAAGGGGACACAAAATATTTTAAAATATGAACTTTTGGATCAAATTCTTGGATACAAATCTAGTGGAATGGGCCTTTCAACTTTCCAAATTGATTTCAAAATCGTGAAGTAATCCATGACATTTTTGAAAGTGATGATGATTTTGAATTTAAAAACAAAAACTTATATCCAAATGCAAGAATTGTAAGCCTTCTTTTGCAATAAAATATCGCTTTTAGAACATGTAATTATAATAACCCAACACAAAAGAAATTCAAAGCTCTTTTCGTCATTTATGATCAATACGACATAAGTTTGGCCTTAGGATGAATTTTTTCTTAAAAATCTTTCTAAACATGAAAACACACTATTTTATGGCATGTATCTTACTCGTGTTTTCATTTATTTTGGTGTTGACCTCAAAGGAGAGGAAACAATTCCTTGAACAATATTTAACAAGGCCAACATTTCACTTATATATATTTCACCTTTTTCAAGCCTTATAAAACGCTTGCAGAAAAGGAACAAATGTTGGCTTGGGAATAGGAGCAATAATAAGAGAAGAGGGGAAAAAGGAAGAAGAAGGAGAGGAAATGGAAGTCGAGGAGGAAAACAAGAAGAGAAGGAGGATACTTCCTTGGAAAGTATCAATATGTCACCTAATCATTCAACAAAGTTCTTCTCAAAAATCAAGAGAAGATTATTCACAACCAAAGGAAGCTTAAGAAATCATTTTCAAAGAGATTTACCTCACTTTCCAACAAAATGAATAAATTCTTTGGAAAGATCATCCACAAGCTTGGGGGTTGTTCTTCATCTTCATCCATGTCTTTCTAGTTGTTTGTTTAAGCTATCTTTTTATTTGGATTTCAAGTTTTAGTTTATGTTGAATCTCATGTATCGTTCTTTTATTTCCTGTACTCATCCTAATTATTAATGAAAATTCTATTTCTTACTTTTATACATTGTTTATCATCTTTGGAAAACATACAAAACGTACAAGCTAAATACATTAGAATATCAAAACAAAATTGTTTTGAAAATTTCTTTATATATGTCGACATGCCTTGGGTATGTATGTCAATATACAACGATAATTTTTCAAAAAAAATAATTTTGAAAATTGAATAAACAGCAAGTGTTTATTCATTTCCAATGAATTTTCACCCATTTAAATACTTATTAAGACCAGAGAATCATTTGTTTCAAATCTATTCCTTCTTCCTTTTTATTCTTAAACTCTAATAAAAATCAATGGCTTCTCCCATCCAAAATTTAACCGAAAACCTCGAACAAATTCTTGAATATTCAAGAACATTCTTTCTTTCATCCTAAAAAACCGAAGGAACTTAGAATTGAGTTAAATGCAAATGATAAAGGAGAAAGAAAGGCATTTTGATGTGGTTTGGTGGATGATTTCTTCCTTGAACAAAGAAGAACCAACCACCAATCCACAGTGTACAAAAAAGATGATAAAGATTGGGATGCTACCAAAGAAAATCCAATCTTTAGCGCTGATGGATGAGTTAATGTTCCTCGAAATGTCTTATTTAAATAGGTTTAATTATATATAAATAATAATACTTGATTTGGTTTGGATTTGATTGGTTTGATTTGTATGGATTTGTTTGAATGATGTGTGACTATAACTTGGTTGGATTGAATGGATATCTAGATCAATTATGTTTATTTAATGATTATTTAATTTTACATATCATTTATTGTTTTTATACAATCTTTCTCATCATCATTATATATAATTCTTATGTGTGTGTGTATATAGGGAGGGTTAGAGTTAGAATTAGAGTAATAGTTAAAGTTATATTTTTAGTTGATTATTTTTGTTGATGATAAAAGAGGAAAAATATATAAAATCTAGGCATAAATTAGGTGGGGTTTTGTAACCTGGGGGAGGTTATATTATATTTTATATACGGAGTTCTCGTCATCAAAAAAGAGAAGATTGTTAATACCCTAGGTATTAGTTTGGATGATAACAACTATAGGACATTATATAAAATATAAATGCTAATGTTTTATCAAGATATATATGATATATAATGCAGGATATTAAACAGGTGTTGACCAAGAAGCTATATTGTATCAAGAGTAAATTCAAGATGATAATCAAGAGTAAAATCTCTAGTGATAATTTAACCTTAAGATCCCTGTTCCGCTGACTCACAGTATATAGGTAGGTGTTACACTCAATATCTTCAATGTTGCCTAAATTGATCATCTTTTAAGGATCATACGCCATCTGCTTATCAAAACCAATTGTGATCGATCAAACAAGGTCTACACATCGCCACGACCCCTCCATATCAATTACGGCCCCTGTTGGCTAGTGATGATCATTTGGTGTGGAATGATCACATGCAACACTTAGCTAGTTGACTACATAGATCACGCCAAAGAAACTCCGTGCCTTTCTCAAAATTTCCACCTTCTTTCCCTAAAGCCACTCCAAATCTTTCTCACATTTGTATAACACTATCCTCAACATCCCTATTGATCATCTTTTTGGACATAACTCAAAAACCATAAGCAAAAACCTCTAACGATCGATCCCGTAGTCTCCACACACCCTGAACCTCCCTCGTTGATTGCATGTTGATCCAAGCATGATGACAATCGTTCAATGGTAGGATCGACCAGTGGTGAGCCACTTTGAATTTTTCCTTGAGTTTTTGGCTACGTTCCCTAAAGCCTTGCTCGTGTATGCCCCGTGTGATCCCAAGCCAACACCCTAACTTCAACCCCTTTGCACACTTTTACAATTTGACCGCTCTTCATTCATTCGTTGCCGAATAATATGACTTCTTTAGAATTATATCTAAGTCTTTTCTACTCCTTTTGCATTAACTATCATTTGATTTTCCAGCTCCAATCAGAATGCAAACTTTAGATCTCTATCGATACACATTTAATCTTCATAAAGCCAATATGCACATCGGTACACCATATCCTATCCTAAGAAAAACATCATGAAAAAACAACCAAACAATACATCCATACAATACAAGTATCATATCAAGTCATGATCAAATATAACATCCATCTCATACACCAAAGCATGGAATTCGTATCAGACCAACATAAAATGAATTAAAATCATTTAGATTCATTCATAAGGCGTATATAGTTTAAACTATTCAAAATTTTCGTTTTGAACTTGGAAAACATTTCAAAATCACATTATCATTTAAAAGCATAAGTAGTAAATGATGATAAATCACCCTCCTAGATACCAAATAGCACTAAAAATGAAGAAAATTCAAAGTGAACAGTAGGTGGCCGAAATTCCAAGGCACCCAAACAGTAATTAGCTTATCCCCTTGCTAATCTTTATTTAATTACTTGATTAGATTCTAAGAAGTAAGGATTTGAGACAGTTTTGACTAGGAACATGATTAATATAGGTTAGAGATAGCTTCAAAGAAGTGGGAAAGTAATTAGGGTATGTTCCATCAGGTCTAGTTAGCTCAAATTCTTAAATGGGTTAGTAGACTAATTATGGGCTTAGTCTAACTACCTGCTAATCTATCCAAAAAACGTATAATTTCAAATGGCAATATCACCTAAACGTAAGGCCAAAAACTATTATGATCACTCCACTAAAAGAGAAAACATCATATATTTCATATGGAAGTGGTTTTAGTCTCTAATTCGGTTGCCATCAAAAATTATATCCCTTACAAGTATTCAAGGTCAAAACCATCTACAATTAATTCTAAGGATCAAAATGCCAATACTCAATATTCCCCAAAGTTATATCCTGATCCGACCTAATCTGGTTATAAAAATAATATTTTTAAGATTCGTTGATAGTTCTTTACAATTGGGGTATGATTACTAGTGCTTTGTCTTACGGTATGACTGATACACATAGGAAATTGATCGATTGAACTTTTAATTATAAGAATCCTATAAAACGTACATTGTATATACCTATGTTCACTTGATCTCCAAGTGTATTTATTGCTTCTTATATTGAACTCTATTAATCCGGTTTTAACATCAAGCTGTGTACTTTATCAAGTATTTTTCAAGGAATGGGTATACCACCACTCTTTCCGTAAGAACATAAAACTGCATTAAAGCCACCCATAATGACCCAAGAGATTTTGCAATTGTGATTTAATTTTATAAATTCAAACCATGAAATATCTGCTTCATTTTCAAAATTACTAGTATTTACCACAATAATTTGTATTATTAACCCACTTGTGTTTCCAAAAAGATAGTTTATAGATTGTAGACTAAAGATAAAATATATTAACTTCCATATGTTTGAGTTCCATAAAACCACTACTTTGCCTTTACTGCCCTCACAGTTATTGTTTATGCCTTTCTAATCATGAAGTAGTAGATGATGGAAAATTTCAGAAATTTTATTGTCTAACTTGTTTCTAGAAGAGAGTAAACTGTGGATTTATAGAAATTTAAAACATGAATGACATCTAGTTGTTTTGAGGGTGAGTTTATCCCTTTAATATTCCATCACCTAAGTGACAATAATAAGATGAGGACATGGGTCTAATGATCATACATGCTCCCCAAGGTGATTTCTTTCTCTTGTTTGTTGCAGTTTTCTTTATTTTAAGACTTTTGATTAAGTCATCCCATTTGGGGTTGTTAGAGATATAACTATGCCTGAATTTCTTGCTAATCTTGTTCATGTCACTGGCATCTTATTTTTTCGTACAGTTAAATGAATGGATTTTGAATGAGCTAGAGATGGGTGTGCTTGAGTAGATAATGGAAGGCGAGCTATTGTCCTCAATTATCATATAATTGTCTAGAATCTGTCATTCACCGGTGGGCAATAATCTTTTGGGACTTGTAGAATAATTTGAGTGGTCATTTCCTAAGCGATTTGTTTGATCTGTAACTAAAAAAGGAGTTGCGAGTTGGGGACTGCAACTTCTAAGATCTTTATATTTCTTTTTCCCCCACTATCGTTGCTTTGCCTGGTTGCATTTCATATTATTTTGTGTATCATTTTTTTCGGCCATGAGATGATCATATTTGTGATTTAGTTGAGCCACCCTTTGTTTTGTTGGATTTCCTTGATAGTCTGTGGTGATTTTGGCCTCGATTGCCTTATTATTACTTGTGTTACAATCTTCAACGCCACTTCCGGTGGTTGATTGCATATTCTGATGACCGCCTTTATTGTTATCTTGTTTTTCCTAAGTGGAGTGTTGAAATTCCATAATGATTGTAGCTATTGCTCTACACATTTTTCAGATGTTTCTTGATTTTCATTTGCGCTTGAAACTCCACTATTGACAGTAGATTGGGTTGTGTTTTTGGAAATCCAAAAACTTTTAACTGAGCATTGCCCTCTAGTGTGCCCAAAGAATATACATGTATCACATATCTCATTTATATTCCTTGGTTTGTTTTACGATTTCCTCGTTATACAATGATACAATGATATTTTGAGAAATTATGAATCTACAGCTATCTCAATAAGAACATGAGCATAATTTAATCTTATTTTCATAATAGCGGTAGCATCAAGTTTAGAGGTTATTCGATAACGGTGGTTATGGCATTGAATGCTTCTTGATTCCATAAATTTAGACTTGCGCTTGAAAACCTGACCATATTGGCAAGCGATGCAAGGTCTATCTAGAGAGAGACCGTCTCCTCATGATGATGAGTCTACCATCAAAGAAATATGGATCGTTTCTCAAGATATTTATACAGTCGGTAGGATCATCAAACTTTATTAAAAAGAATCTGTTTTCTCTAGAAATGATTTTGAATTCGATACTAACTTTCATATACTTGAAATATGCATTGAAGTGAATGAAATAAGGTTTTGGTGTGATTACATAATCAATAATGGTATTATCTCATTCTTTTTTAGCTCTGAGACATATAATCTCTTTATCACCATAATTTTTTTGTTGTTGACAAAAATTGGTAGGATAAACTTAGATCAAAATATATATTTTCGTGTTCACTTGAGACCTTTTCTTTTCAAGATTCGATGTCTTGATTCTTGCTTGTTCTTATTGGTTGAATGTCAAAAACCATTTCTCGATATCTTGTTTTTATTGTATTTCCTAAGTAAATCTTTTGAGAAATTGTCAAATTTTTGATCATCTCTAATAATGTTTCTTCATGGTGATCCTTGAGTGTACATACATTTTTTTGATTTTGAACGAACAGTTTCGTTTCTTATTCATCAAACTGAAAGTCGTCATCATCAATAATGGATTTAACCATTTTAGAACAAATGTGAGGGATTTGAGAATTATGAAAGGGTTATTTTGTGAAAGAGGAAAATAGATTATTGAAAATGAGACTTTCCGTCATCCAATGGATGGATAAGAAAGTCTGGAAAATTTTGTACTATGTGTTGAAAACATTTTTTTTTTTAATTGAATTCATCTATCAAATTCTGTTTATATCATGTAGCGTGTTATATTAACTTTAAGAAATGTCTATTGAAAAGAAATATTTCATATTCCGAAATTGGATGTGTCATTGTTATACACTGATTTTTTCTCACTTGTTCCAAATATCCACTGATAACGTTTTCAGAATAATTGATGTACACAAATGAGAGTCGAACTCAAATGAGACAATCATCTAATTCCAAAAAAATTATTGGATTAATCAAAGCTTTAAATCTATGTATTTCGTCTTTGTTATACATTAATTTTTGTTAGTTATTCCTAATATCGTATAACCGCAGTCGAGCAAAAGCGATTGGATTTAGTACTTGCTACCGGAGGAAACGCTGTCAACATCCCCCTACCCTAACACAAACCCCACAACTCTCTGATTGAAAATGGAGGATTTTCACTTCAAGGGCTTATTTATGCAAGGTAATAAGTTTTAAGGACGCTACTTCTGGAAAATCAGTTTTAAGGACATTTTATAGGAAAAAGATAAAAGAATTTATCATTTTCAGTTATATAGCAATAATGATAAAAGAATTTATCATTTTCCCGTATAACATAAAAAGATAAATGAATTTATCATTATGCTGTAAATTGTCCTTAAAACTAATTATTCAGAAGTGATGTCCTTAAAACTTATTACCTTGCCAATAGAATCCCTTCAACCTAATTTCCATTTGAAAATGGGTCCCGCATATTCTGCATTAGCCAATAAAAGAGCAACTGCGTTTCTACGCCGCCTACAGGCAACTGTACCCAGCATATGCGGTTGGCTATGTATATAATTAATTGTAGAGCGCATGAAGCCGATAAACCAAGCTGATCAGATGACTAGTGTTTCAGTATCCATGTGTCACTTGTAACGGTTAACATATTAGCACAAACTTCACTTATACAGAAGTATAATATAATCCGAGAGTCCGCGGGTGCGGCGTAGTGGAAAGGAGGCTTGAGTTCTGGTAAGAAAACCCAAATTCGATTCCTACCATGCGCTTCTCTATCCTATATAAATTTACCGGGGGTATGGAGGCTTGAATCAACGGACGGCTTTACTATACCCTTCTCAGGAGTTTACCGGTCCACCGGGTTCTCCTGGGTATTAAAATATATATATATATATATATATATATATATATATATATATATATATATATATATATATATATATATATATATAATCCGAGCCTATGTTTTGACTAAAAACACATCCTTAAGCAAGATGACAAGTAGACCTAAAATAGGTTCCTCCTTGGTATGCATGTCCGATTTTCTACACCTACTTCAGTTTTTCGAAATATCATGATTTCTTACTTAGAAAAAAGTAGGATCAAACTTCAATTTCACTATTCAATCGAATAAAATGATAAAACTTTCTTAATGATATGCGCTCTTAATTCATAAGAAATCAACTTTTAAAAATCAAACACTACATATAACAAATCATATACAACATATAACACATGAAGGATGAAACAGCCTGCTCCAAGCATAACAATTATAGATGAACACCCTTGTACATGTCATTAGTACAAAATACAAATTCATAAGTTGGCACTGAAAACAAGAATATCAGGAAGTACACATTTGAATAACCAAAGTTTCAAATTTGACAAGGCATCAACAGCAGCAGACAAAATTTAACATGATCATACCTCTGTGTTCAACAGTTTACGGGACAACGACGCCCCCAAAAGATTACATCATAAATGTGTCATTATTTTCTATTGGCAAAATGGGAGTTTTATTACTTAGAATGGAGCGATCTCGATAACTTATTCAAATCTTAATAAACTCTCCATGAACTAGTACCTAATTTTTTGGGTCTTTTTTTTATTCTTAGTACACACGAGCTTTGGGTGGGAATGACTCGACCTCATCATCAAGAGTATTCATATGCACAGGCCTGTATGCTAGCCTGACCTTTTCATTCTCCCAGTACCTGTAAATAGGAAAAACGGATCAACATCTCAGTAATTGATTAACCAAAGACGACATGGTTTAGGAATCAAAAGCATATAAGCTGCAAGGGTGAATTTCTCCAGACTAATGCATCACTGACCCTGGCCATAGCAAGACATACAAAACTTGTCCCAAACTGTAAAATAAAACTAACAAACTCACTAGTACTTTATATTTCATACTGATTTTTGCTCTTTGGCTTTGGAATAATTAGAAGATAGTTGTCATGTTCATCATTCAAACTTGAAATAATTCCTTTAAAATCTATTGCCACATGTTAAACCATATCCTAAAGCACACATCTAATACCCATAAACTATATATTGTTATATTCTATTTAGACTCTCACCATATTAATATAAAGAAGGATCCAATTGAAATATTTTTTCCTCTTCCAGAGAACAAGGATTTAATTTCTTAAAGTGTGGCGATAAAATACGATTTCAATAAATCAGGAGATTCATAGATAAGAAGTATTGACAACAAAATGAATTCGTATTTACATCATGTTTTCCACGCTCAAGAGCAAGGTTTTCAAAATAGGATTCAAGTCATAAAATAAAGTCCAAATTTTAAATCGAAACTAAATCTAAATCGTGGATCGTAGATTCATATGCTTGATATTGTAATGTGTTTATATACTTGTATGCTAAAAAAATTTAGTCCACATACGTTATCAAAAGAAATTGAAGTACTTAAAAACATGTAATCTTCTTTCTATCGTAATGCTTTATTGCATTTTTAAAATTGTGATGCCCGAGTTTCTCTGTTTCTAAACCTAAAGCTTAATCTTTTCTTTCATTTCGTTTAAGTTGAAAGTTGAATCAGAATTTGCAAACCGAAAACATTAAGACTCAAGCTAAACCGATTTCAAACCGTGCGATATTAAGGTTTGTGTAAACAATGCTCAAGCGACGTAAATTCACAAAAAAAAATAACGAAAACCGATTGAAGAATAATACCCTAAAGAGTGTTTCATCCAGTTCTCATCATCCCTTTTCTGCAAATAATTATAAAAAATGCAAAACATTAGAAAAAACTCAAACGTATGGGGAGAGTATAAAATACAAATCTGGATTTCTCAATCTAACCGTAAAATCTTCTCGGGCATGTGCTCCTCTGCTCTCCTTTCTTGCCTCAGCAGAATGCATAGTTATACAAGCATTTATCAGAAGATTCTCCAACTCAATTGTTTCAATCAAGTCAGAATTCCTAGGAAACCAAACCAAGATCAAAAGGTGAGAGTTTTTATGTGGAAATCAGAGGACTACAAGATAAATTATGTACCATATCAAACTCTTATCCTGGACTTTAACATCATGGAAGCTCTCCCATGCCTTGTCAATCAAATGGCAGCCTATAATCAAGTAAGTGCAACCAGTTTATCAAGCATAAACCAAAAGATGAAAAGGGAAAAAAGAGGGTACCACACATGGTAATCAATTTTATATCTTCGTATATGACTTATGTCAATACCTTCTTCAAGAGTTTCCTGTGTACGGAAGACAGCAGCATTATTCTGCATAATTCGTTGCATGTTGAGTCGAATCTTTGATGTTGGAAGAGAACCATTTGAGTTTCTTAGTTTGTCCAGCCATGCAATAGTTTTCTCGCCTGCATCTTTCTCAAGAGGCTTTTGCTTTTGTCCTACATTATTAAATTTTCATATTACAATGGTGTTCTCAACCTAACAAATAGCAAATTATCTTCTGCCTGAAGGTCAGAAACAGCTACCTGGCATGCTGATTTCTGCCACCCTGTTTGCACAAGCTCTTCCAAAGACTACAATGTCAAGAAGAGAATTTGCGCCAAGGCGGTTTGCTCCATGAACTGATGCACAAGCTGCTTCTCCTGCAGCCATAAGTCCAGGAACAACTGCATCTGGATCGTCCCCTCTAATGTCAACCACCTAAAAAGTATACAAAATGGCAAAGCAAAAACAAGATATGATATTCACCTTTGACTATTTTGAAACCAAAATAATTACAATCATTGCAAGTGTACATGTATATTCAAGCTGTTTCAGTAGAGCATAACAGTGGTAGTTACATTCATTTGATTGATGAGGATTTGCTTGCAAAAGTAATTATTTCATTATTGCTTAAATTTGCAATCTCCTATAATCTGGAGGACCATTTAACAAACATAACAGTGTTTTTCCCCTTCTGACTACGCAAAGAATCAAACTTCTGACTGTAAACCGTGAAGAAACATGCATCGTACCCCCAGCACATGCTTAAAAAATGTTCAGACAAATAGGCGAATGATGTAGCCAGTGTGGATCAAACCATTGATCTCGCTGACATAAGCTACATGCACGACAAACTGCACTACTCATGTGGGGCTATATATGTGTAAGTAATAGCTGAATTGAGTTACCAAATATAATAAGAAGCACGTCAAATAAATCTAACCTCCCCATGGTAATTTGTAGGAATGCCACCCATGTTATAGTGCACTGTTGGTAGAACCGGTATAGGCTCTTTCGTAACATCGACACCAGCAAATATGGCAGCAGTTTCAGATATGCCAGGAAGTCTTTCTTTAAGGACTTCTGGTGGCAAGTGATTCAGATGTAGATAAAGGTGATCCTTCAGTGGGCCTGACAATAGTCAGAATACAAATTTCACTTTCATAATATATCATACTTGAAAAACAACAAGTCTTAATGACGAGTCGATGATTCTGTGAGTTTTCTTATGGCTATCCACTACAGTAACCATTCACATGTTTCTCTTTTGGGTTTCAAGCTTGATGATGGTTTTGGCATTAAAGTTCCATCTATTTTACT
Source organism: Allium cepa (assembly GCA_030765085.1). Lineage (NCBI taxonomy): Eukaryota > Viridiplantae > Streptophyta > Magnoliopsida > Asparagales > Amaryllidaceae > Allium > Allium cepa. The sequence continues at coordinate 933,020,712 of CM060932.1, forward strand.
TATACACAGCATGGAATGTAATGGGTGGTTGTGATTAGTCAAGTAAACATTTTTGCTAAAATTATTAAGGTGTATGAAAGCCAATATTTCATAATATTCAAAAGTATAGCTTCATATGTGCACTGTACTCTGGTGCCTTGAATTAATATTAAAAATTGGAAAGGGAAAGCGACAGAGAGCAATTCTATCATACTAAAAGTACTACAAAAGAATATGAATGCTTACCTACACCACGACCTTCCCTTATTTCCATAGTCATTGACCTAGAAACAACATCTCGTGAGGCAAGATCCTTAGCAGTAGGAGCATATCTTTCCATAAAACGTTCGCCTTCACTGTTTCTTAGGATGCCACCTTCACCACGAGATCCTATCGCACAATGGTTTATCAGAAGTCATGAAAGTAAGTTTCAAGAACTACTAGTTTAATAACAACAATAAAACCCTAAGTTTCATCGGAAGCTGCAATGGTTAGTATACAATCAAAAGAACGGCAACTAAAACCTTCAGTGATGAGGCAACCAGCACCATATATACCAGTAGGGTGGAACTGAACAAACTCAAGATCCTAAATTAGAATGAAACGTTTAACATAAGTACAGCCATATGAAACTTGATTGAGCATGGCTCAGAACAAATAAGAAATATTAAATAAACCTCGAGTGGTAATCCAGCTCGTGCAGCCATGGCATTGCCGTCACCAGTGCATGTATGAGCGGAAGTAGCAGAAAAATATGCTCTTCCATATCCCTGAAGAAATATTAAAATTAATATTTTTGCTGTCAACTAACTTAATTCAAGTTCAATAAATGTTAAGATGTTTCATAATTGTTACCCCCGTGGCCAAAATAGTTGAAGTAGCACGGAATCGATGAAGGGTCCCATCCTCCATGTTGAGAGCAATAACCCCCTGGCAAGTTCCTAAAGAATTTGACAAGATTAAACATGTAACTAGATTGCAATTATCAAAGTTGGAAAGCTAAGCAAATGTTATATTATGATCTACAGATATTTAGGAGTTAATAATATAGTCTGATGCAAATGGAATTATGGTACTGGATGAGCAGAAAGCAAAAGCAGAATCCACCCAGTTTTGTACAAAGTTGAAACATGCTAACATGGATAACATCTAAGCACTTTATATGCCAAGAAATATAAATGCATGTTTGATCAAATCATATGAGGAAATTGGAGCATTTAAACAAAAAATGAAACAACTCTCCCGTATACTATTTAAAATAATTACCATTGCTGTCCATGAGAAGATCCAAGGCAAAATACTCTACAAAAAATTGAGTATTGTGCTTCATAGCTTGACCGTAAAGTGTGTGGAGCAATGCATGGCCAGTTCGATCAGCAGCACATGCGCACCGATATGCCTGACCGCCTATAGATAAAAATTGAATAGGCTAATTATCAGGTTACTAAATGGTTAACATGGAGTGTAAGATATAATTCAGGTACAAATTATTATCACCTTTTCCAAAGTTTAAACTTTGACCTCCAAACGCGCGCTGATAAATTCTTCCATCGTCTGTTCTAGAGAAAGGCAAGCCATAATTTTCAAGTTCAATTACTGCTTTTGGTGCCTCTCTGCACATGTATTGAATAGCATCCTGATCGCCTGAAATTTTCAATAACAAATATTAGTGTAGTCAATGTTTTAATTTTTAAATAGCTGTTTAAATCTCAAATTTTCTTATTGCAGCATAGCTTCTTAGGCAGCGCTACTTTTCAACAAGAAAAGCCAGAGCTTTATCTATCTATCTATTCTATCTATATAATGAGAATACTTCAAAATGAAACTTCTGATACTAAAAAATTGTCACTGCATCTTTAACCCTTAATAATTAAATAAATCAAGATATTTTTGTACTTTACGTGATCCCACAACAACATTTTCCACCGTATCAGCACATCTCAATTCTTTACCAAATTCATTGTATTTTGATATTTTCTATCTTCTTTTAGCTTCCGTATTGAAGAATAAATCAATAATTAGCAAAGAAAGATTTCGGTAATCAACCAATGAAAAAATTGGGATCCATTGAAACCTTTTCTTTTGATTTCTCTCTTCGTGATTCTATTCTTAACTGCAATAAATTCAAATTTCCTCATCGGGGAAATAGATAATGATCTAAGCTACCAAACATGACTGACAATATATGTAAACAAGGAGGGCTTTATTTATGTAGATGACCATTATTTCATAATAAATAAATTTGTTCTTAGTTCTTTACACACGTCCAACGGACATGCCTAACGTACAAGTGTAAATAGAACACTGCACCATTTTGCACTTTATGTTTTTCTTTTGTTCACTTGCATTCGTGACTGTTCAATTTCAACCCTTCTTTCATTAGAATTCATTGAAGTATTATCTTACATAAACCTATAAACTAGGTCGTCTCTTTCTCAAGCAAGCATCAAAAGAAATTAAATCCTCCATTTTTTTTCAAATTCATTTATTTGATTTTTATTGTTGCCAAACAACACTGGAGGTCTATTACGTTATGCACCATGCTATTCCACTTTCACATCAGTTGATTATTAGGTTAATTGCTTCTTCAAGTCATGTTTATACCTAACTGTGTGTATGTTTTCTATTTTTAGATGGCAGGTGAGAAAGTTACAGGTTGCTTTGCAACCGAGAAAAAACAGAGACATTGAATTTTGTGAAATGACCCCAAAAAAAGTGAATATGCTTTATTAACATAGTATGGGCCCGTACTTCGCACACGGACTGTTTGTATTATTGTATACGTTGATATTTTGTTTGAGTGCAAATATGTAAACGGAAAGAAAGGGCATTTTTGGAATTTCGAAAAGACACCGAGTAAATTAGTTAAACGAATTTTCTTTATTAGTAGTAAAGATGTAGAATACCAAGCCAGTCACTTCCTTTCACAGTATCATACATATGCCACCTCCAGTCATCTTCAGTCATATTTCCCAACGCTGCATTGATACCACCCTGTATCACGTTAAGCACATGTTAGCACCATATCTTACTGCCACTCCCACTCCCACTCCCACAGCAAAATACATATAATTTTTAGATGCAATAATAATTTCCCACCTAGTATGTTAAATACATAGATATTCTAAGTACGTGTTAACGAACCATTTTACTGCTCACTTTATACAAATAATGTGCAAGTAGCTTATTTATTCTTTCAAGTTTCAAGTGATAACTACACGAAAATCTCAATAACTTTTAATGCAAATACTAACTGAAAGTAGATTATCTGGTACCTGAGCGGCAACTGTATGTGAACGGGTAGGAAAAAGCTTAGTGATGCAAGCCGTGTTGAATCCATGTTCTGAGAGACCAATGGCTGCTCTAAGACCCGCACCACCCGCTCCTACGACAACGGCATCATATGTGTGGTCCACAATAGTGTAGGATGAACGGCCCCCAACCTGTATACCGTAAAATAAAATAAGAAAAAAGATGTTTTCATTTTATTAGAAACACTAGAAGGTCGTTCGAATTTAAACATCACTTCTACCAGCTGCTTGGCCCAAAGCAAACCCAAACAATATATAAGAAAAAAAATCGTAAAATACTTTTAGTAGAAGCACTAGAGATTGTATTAAGATAGGCATCACTTCCGCTATCAACATGGACAAAGTAAAAACCTCAAAGCAAATCCAAATAACAAAAAAACAGTGTGATGCTGAATTGGAAGAACAGGATAAAATAGTTGGTTGTAGTTCAATAATTTTGAATAATATTACAAATGGAATAATGTCATATATTTACTGTCTCGATTCTGAATATTTTAGTGTTAATTTCATATTCATGAAGCTGGTTGACAAAGCAAAAGGACGGAATAAAAGAATGAACAGTGACGCATAAAGAGGCTTACCAGTTATTCAATAGTTATGTGTAATTCACTGTTTTTATATGTGGTGATTTTTATAAATTATATAATGTTCATATACTTTCTCAAGGTTATGAGTTTCTATGTACATCTTCTAACAAAAAATTGTTTGTCATGGTCAAGAGGATTGTTATTTGAACGAATAGAATGTAGGAATTTGTTTGTCAAGTAGGAATTTGTTTGTCAACACTACAATAATCAACAAACAAATTCTTCTGTAAGCCAAACTGCTAGTTTGGAATTAGTCTGCAACTCTGTTAGTTAAGATTAGATCTCAAGACATTACAGTTATGCTCAAATTGAGATCGAATTGCCTCTTTTCCTCTCTTCCATAGCCATTATTTTTAATTTATAAATATTCACCATCTTAGAATCTACTATTATTGCCTTTTACCACAATTATTATTCCTTCTTCGTCCGACTTTACTTTGTAACGAGAAAAGAGTATTATTCATGAGGAAAGTAGGAATATTTGTGTTTATGATCAACCAAAAGGACTGAATTATTAAAATAAAAAACAATAAGATATAAAATTACTATTATGTCACTGCAAGGAAGAACCCACACCCACTACTAAATTCAATTAGTTACTAAGTGGCAAACTTTGATGAATGGCACTTTTGCTGTTGGCAGAAAACATGATGTAGAAGAAAAACAATACAAGTTATTAGCTCATATTCCATGGACTGTTATGAACCTTATGACTTTAAACAAGTAAATAACAAATACCAAATGTTTGATAACTCCAATGAAACTGACATAACGCAAAAGTCACGTCCTTCTGTTTTCTTAACCTTCAACTTTCCACAACCGTTTCTATTTCTACAATGGGCACATACGACTTTATTTGTTTGAGAGAGATTTGAGTAAAGGAAAACCGAAAATGTACCTTTGAACACATCTTATGAAATTATCTTCTTATCAAAACTATCTTGCAAATAAATCTGATGAAATTATCTCTTCACATGAAATTTTCTTCCAAACACATTACGAATTCTTGGGCGATAGTCTATACAACTCTCTAAATTCTTCAACCGTAAGTGCATAAGTTCAAAGGATCGTTATGCTAACCTTGGAGAGCAACAGTGATTATCTTTGAAGAGCGGACGATAATTATCGACTGCATCATAGTCGTATCAAATTTCGCATTCAAATGGTTTGTTCACGATACAACTTCTATGACCTTCTCTTCATGCTGCTTGCCCTTCAATTTCAATAATTTAAAAGCGAAATAGATCCAATTTTTATGGGGTTTGGATTTCGGTTTTTGAAGTAAAGTTAGGCCTTTTGTGGTGTTTCTGTGGTGGTTAAGGAATTTGAAAAAAAAAAATTATGATCTTAAGCAAATTTGATAAGTATTTCAATTTAAATTTACCAATACCAATGATTTCTTGCATGCTTTATGCTCATAGATTCATAGATGATTTTTCGTTTGATAGTTACACGGATAAATAGTTTTATATACTTGCTTAAAATAATAAATTCTAATCGAAAAATGATACTTTTTTTGAAACCGAGTATAAGCGATAGTACATGGTTATACTACAAAATTTATGTAGTATATAACATAATACAATTCAATATACGAGACCAAAGCTAGAACGTCAAACCAATGGGACAGTGGCGTTGGACGTTGTTGTGAAATCTCATTGAAGTACCATAAATTGACTATGGACAAACAATGGAACAAGGATATCAAGAATACAAACTATGCACTTTTAATTGATCAGATAGATAAAAATTAAATGATACGGATGCACAGTAAGTAAATAAGAGAATGTAAAGTTTAACTAGCTTTATGACTACTGTAATCAAGACTTTTCGGTTTTGTCCTTCCAATTCAAGGAGCTATATCGGTATGAATGCACACAAGTGTTGTGTTTTCAATATGTCAATTGATTTAATTTGCTCAATAATACCAAGTCTAACCAAAATAATGAGAGTTTCAGTGTTTATTATTGTTTTTCTCGTAATAAAGAATAATCTACATATGTGTGTGTGTACATGACATATGCACACCAAATGATATAAAAAATCGTCGTCGTGAAAAGGATATTTTATTCATACGTGTATGTATATATACATATGTATATTGTATATATGTATGTATATGTATAGGTTATATACTAATAAAATTGAAGATTCAAATACATAGGATAATGGATCATTAGACTATCGTATTTATATGTGAAAGTGCTTTATAAGAAATGGAAGCTTCATTTCCATGCTTATGAGTATTTATATGAATAATATTGATAAAATATGCATATGATGAAAATATTGATTTTGCTTTAATATTTTCCACAAGAACCATCATGAGCATTTAAAGTATGATACTTATATCATAAACTCGTATGATAAAAGATTTATGATTTATTCGTGTAAGTAAATTTTGAGAAGTTAATGTTTTATCCAATGTTTGAAGGTGTTCATTTGAAAGGAAATAATAACAACTTGCTTTCGAAATTAAATAATGAAACCTTACATATATTAATTTATGGAGTTGGATATATAGTTATAACTATGAAAAACCTAAATTTAGTGATCTTTAAATATGGAGATTATGGTGGTTTTAGAATATCAATGTTTTCGTATGTCTATTTTGAAAAATGATCTTTATGGATTTTATGTGTTGAAGTTGACATGATATTTTTGTGTAACATTCTATAGTAGGAAAAAAATATCAAAAATATTAAGCGTTCAAAGTTATTTAATTATGAAAATTTCATGGAAAACTTACATATATTTTAAACATATACTGATCATGTAAAATTTCATCGAAAAATGAAAATTTTGACTTATACTTTTATGCTAAACACGTCAATTTTTATAATGCTTACGCGTTTTTTGTTGATATGATTTCAAATGAAATATAAAGTGATTAAATTAGTTTAGTATGTCTCTTGAATGCTTCATCGAACAATTTTCAAAGAAAATATATTTTACAAAGGAATATTTCCTAAATCAAAAAGGACTAGCGATACTTTATGTACTCCACAAGGTATTTTGAAATGAGACATTAATACTCGTAGATATAACATAAACATATTATTGTTGAATATATAAAAACATTAAATTGGTCCATTTGATCCATGTGCGAACGTAAGAAAAATTACATGTTTATGTATGATTTATCTTGTTTATCAATATGAGTTTGTGGGTCTAAAGTTTATAAACATGAAAAATATATTAATTTTGGAGCATATGTATGAAACTAAATTCTAAATTATTTATTAGTGTTGAAGATATTTATTTTAATTACATGTGGAAAAGAATATTTGTGTGTTGGAGGAAGACATGTTTGGATAGAAAATATTTTATTTATGAAAATGAGAAGTATTTATGTACATATACAGGCACTGGTTCCAAGGCTCTATGCTTGACATGTTATATCGCATACTTTATGAGTGATGTATACATGATAGGGAAATTATATAAGTTGAATTGACTATTGTGTTGATACGTTTAGGATTCATACGTTTGTTGTTTTCTCTTATATATATTGAGTTGTTTTGTGCTTATATATTCATACATGTTGTATGTGTCAATTAATAAAATATGTTTATATTTGATGTAATTGACTATGTAATAGTGAGTATACTCATTAGATTACTCATTAAAGGTTAGGAAGACTCTTACTAGATTATAGGAAGACTCTTACTAAATTATAGGAAGGTTTTCCTATAAATCAAAAATTTATGAAGGTGTGGGGTGACTAACTACAGTGGGCTAAAGTGGGCCTACTAGATCTTAGAAAAAAACAACAGTAGAATTATTATTATTGACTGTGTGATCCTTCATCATGCTTCTAATATGCTTTTGAATGTGATATTGAAAATGGTTTCTCCCTCGGTTGATCTCATTATTAAGAAAATATTGAAATGGTTGATCGTTTCAATATGATTCTTGTGCTATCCTCTATGATGCTGCTAGTATACACCTTAAAAGAATAAGGGAAATAACATGATATTGAATGAACATGCTAAAATTATAGGAAACATCATCTTCCATATGAATTATGTTAGACCTGACATAGCTTATAATGTGAGTCGATTAACTGGATATACACTCACAATCTCGGTGATGAACATTGGAATGCTCTTAATTTTTATGAGACACCATAAGGATACAATTGATTAATGCTGACATTTATGCAAACTAAGTTTATTGATGATGATGATGAAGTTGGCTCCACGGGTGGCTTTGTGGACTTTGGGTGGAAATCCTCAAAACATACATGTTATCAAAAAAAGTGTAATGTTCAACGGTGGAAACTGAGTTCATTGCTCTTAAGTTGGTAGATAAAAAGCCAAATAGTTGAGAAACCTATTGGCAGAAATAACACTTAAAAAAACCCGATTGATCGGGCTTCGTTATATTATGATGATGATTCGTATGCTACTATTGAAATTGTAACGAATAGCGTGTATAATGTGAAAAGAAGACACATTCGTCTCAATCACAAAACAGTTAACAGATCGCTGAAAGATTATTTGATCTCTTAAACTATCGTAAAATCGAAGAATCGGAGAAAACTTAACAGACCCACTCACAAAATGTGCTGTCAAGGACATAATCTTTGAAACTTATAAATAGCTAGCTCTGGAGCATAGAGTAAAGTATGGTGGACATCTATTCGAGGTCAAACGAAACAATATGATTAATCTTTGCACTAAATTTTCATTCTTACTTTTCATGTTCAACTACACATCCATATGAATCGATAACCAATCTTGTTGATGCTTAAGTGATCACTCAATGAGTGTTTTGTGGTAGTCTTGATTTGAGCTTTATGCTCATTATCAATACATAACCAGTTTTGGTCGTGCACTTGATGAATTATTTAGTCTTTTTTTTAGGCTTTATGCCCAACATTGATCCGTAGCTAGTTTTGGTAGTTTGTTTTTGAGACGTACTTGATGGATTCTATAAAATAATCTAAGATTAAGCTATTTTGCTTCTATTAAATACATAACTTTTTTTTGGTGCTTTTGGAGCATACTTGATGGATTTTATTTATTTTTATCAGATCGAGCCTCATGCTCTTGTTGAATCCATGTCTAGTACTGGTGGTGTTTTGAAATGCACTTGATGGATCCTACTAAATTATTTGGAGTTGTCTTACTACTCTTATCAATTCCATAATTAGCTGGTACTTTGGAGATGCGCTTCATGAATTTTATTTTGGTTTGAGGTCGACCATTTTGCTCTCAATAAGACCATATCCATATGTGGTGATGGTAAAGAGACGCACTTGATAAACTCAATTACTTAGGTGTGAATGAGGACCGCCCTCTATGGAAGATTTGAGCTATCTCTCTACAGCACTAATGAGTTACCAAAGTATGCGCAAAATCATGAAAAACGATTTTTTTGTATCGTGCGCTCGCTTAAATCAAAAATGTAATACAAGTTGTGAAGTCCCAACTAAAATCTTTGTAGTTACAACAAAAAATAATTATTTAGACTAAGTTGATTAACCAAAATCTTTATAGTTCCAGAAAAAATCACTATTATATTAATTATAAATTCACTTCTTTATGCATTAATTCAATCGAAAGATAATGGTACTCACACATGAGAAATTTTCATTTGCCCAAGTTGTTCTCCTTTCATACTTTTTGAGTTTTTGTGCAGTTAGTGGGGAACTATTGGATAAGTCCAATAAAACTCATGTAACTCAAAAGTCAAGTCATGTCCTTTTGCCTCTTAACCTCCAACATTCCACGGTCGTTTCTATTTCTAAAATGGTTATATATTGACTTTATTTGTTTGAGAGTGATTTTAAAAAAAAATGAAATTTTACCTTCTAACACAGTTTATGAAATTATCTTCTTGTAGAATTATCTTGTCTATGAAATTATCTCATCCCGTGGAATTTTCTTTCAAATACATTACAAATTCTTGGACAATAGTTTCTACAACTCTTCGACTCTTTTAAACTTGAGTGCATAAGTTTGAAGAATCGTTGTGTTAATTTTGAAGAGCAAACAATAACAATCGATTGCACCATAGCCATGTAAAATTTCGCTTTCAATACAGTGTTATGTCCACTACACAACTTCTATACCTACTCTTCTTGTTCCTTACCCTTTCTACCTGCAAATTCAACACCTAATTAGTGAAGATATTTGTTTGAAAACAGAACAAAAAAACTATCACAAAATTCAGATTCATCAAACTCAACATAGGAGATGAATCGCTTCTTGAGTGAAACCTAACTTGCATTGAATCGTTATAACGTACTTTTATTATTGGTATTCAAATTATTATCGTATTCATTGTAGATTTTAGTACAAATGAAACAATAATCCATTGTATAGTTATGAAACGACAATAAAAGCCTCAAAGTAGTCGAGGCAAATAGGAGCAAATAGGAGCAAAAAACGCAAGGAACTTTGCATTTTCCAGTGCGCTTTTCCCGCTAAAAGTATAGCTAAAAACTGCTATTAGACATGGCATTTTAGCAATTAAAAATTGCATACATACAATTTTGAGAATAAAACATCATAAGTTCATCACAAACCAAAAAAGTAGTCGAAAAGTCATTCATCTTAAGTTTACAACAAAAAAATTAATTTCCTTTCAAAAAAACAAAAGCGCGCTTTTCTATAACTTCACGCCTTGTGCGCTTTAGAGCTTGTTGCGCTTTTTTTTTTGCGCTTCGATGATCGCCTGTGCCTTGAGTCCCAAAAAAGCCCACTAGGCGCTCCTTGCGATTTTTTACGCTTTTTTGCACACGCCGCAACGCTAAACTGCCTTTGTGTTTTATATTATTACAAAATAGTCAGATTTCCTCTTTCAATCCATCACCTTTCAGTTGCATCTTATACATTTTCAAGGTTACTAACTAAAATCTTTTATCTTCCTCTAAACTTCAATCATTATTTGTTTACTCTTTCATAATAAAAGCTGGGTTTGTCGGTCACTTCTTTTATTATCATGCTTGCCTCAGCATATCTCCAAGGTAGTTTACAATTACTTCTCTACAATATCAAATGGTTCAGATTAAGATTTACTTAAGAGTCAAGTGGCAGAACACATATCAGATGGATTTTCTCTGTGTTAAGCCTTCTTAGCATGCTTGGTTGTCATACTGTATCAAGATCTGTGCAATATATTGTTCTCACTTGTGCTTCGATATTTTGAAACCAAATTATTCAGAATCGGATCGAGCTTAAAAAGAAATATCATGCAGTATAACACAAATCATAACACGGTCTTTCAAGGGAATTACTCACTAACATTGGGATTGGTCGTGGTATTTTTTATTTTTATTTTTTTTTGAAACTTTAGATATTTCCAGCACATGGGTGTTCTTCTATACCAGTTACAATTTTAAAGTTTATCTATATATTCAACAAATATGATATTTTATTGCTCTTACTTTCTAAAATGATCTAGTTCCAGAAATTGTCCTAGTGAACCAACTGATCCCAAATTACTCAGATCATCAAAATACAGCGAGATGTATGTATTCTTCAGTTAATTCAAACTGACTACTTACTGTAGTTTATCCAAATCGTGTATGGTAAACAAAAATACATTTTCGATGCTTATTTTTATCTATGTAGCTACACAGACGTAAACTACAAAATCAACGGATAAAACCCCAGTTAAGATTCTTAAAGAAATGAACAAAATCATAATAACAGATTAAATAAAAAGACACAACTGCAAAGATGGATAAAACAACAGTAAAATAAAACCAATAACCCTTTCCACTTCAAAGTAAAATTTAGAAACCTTAAATCAAGAGATGGAACCAAAGTTATACCGAGTCGGAGGAAAAGAATCGATTGTTCTTCAACGAAAAGCGAAGAGTGTTAGAAACGCACCGCCGCCACATTCTCGCTCCACCTCAATCTCTCTGCTTCCCTCTACTCCAATATTTAATCGATTGAGCGATATTGTTTTTCCCCCTTTTTCTTTAGATCGTAAATGGGAAGAGAGGCTAGTAATTCAGTAAATAATAAATGGTGAAGCGTGTGGAAATGGCTGGAATAGTTTTTCTTTCTATTTCATCGTTAAATCGCATTAATTAGGGTGCGAGACGAGTGTACGTACACCGTTGTTTATTGGTAGCAGCACAAATTCTTTGAAAGTAAATTTTTGCGTTTTTGTACCGACCAAAGAACAAGATATCCTAATAATTTAAGCAAATTTGATATTATCTTTTAAAGAAATATTTTTAGTATATTATATTTTAATATAGGGGGAATTAATGTAAAGGACAAAAATTTGTATATTTTTTGCTTCTAGAACACGACGTCGATATTTTTACCATAAGGACAAACATTCTTTTAAAAATTATTCATAAGGACAAACATTTTTCAAAATTATTCATAAGGACAACAAAACTGCTACCGAGCTAAAACTGATACCTAAAAACTGCTACCGATAATTACAAACTGATACCTAAAAACTGCTATCAATAACTAAAAACTGATACCTACAGAAAGTTGTCATTCAGGATAAAATATTGAAGGTCTGTCCTTGAGGCTAAAAAGCTGTGAAATTTTGTCCTTGACAATAATTTCCTGTTTAATATACCTATGCATATATTTTAAAATTAAAAAATGACAAAAATACAAATAAACATCATTTGCGGTGAGTTATATAATGGGATGTGTGTTTGTATAAATATATATTATTTTATATATCTTATTTAAGTGTGTATATATATTATTATTAATTTTACAAGAGATTAATATATACATATATTATACATCAAAATTAAAAAAAAAAATGACTTCGAACTTCCAATAAAATAAAAAATCAATATAATTTTAAATAATTTAATATATATATACATACATATAAATATATATTAACATTATATATATAATATATATTATAAGTTTCATACACACACACATATTTCACAAATTAATTTAAAAATAAAACACACACGCACATATATTTTGCAACATTTTATATTACCTTTAGACAATATATTTGTTTATTATATGCTAACATGTCCTTTGTAGTATGAATCTGGGCACTTATATAGAGCATGTTATAGCTCACACGTATTGCTATATTACATGTGCGCAGACATAAATGTGTATATGATACATGTGTGTATGTGTGTATATATAAAATATTAACTACATAATATAAAACTATATTATTAAGCTAAATAAAATGATGATTTCATTTAAAAGATATTTAGAAACATTCTAAATAAATTAGACTTTACAGGCGCAATAAACGTCCGAAATGGTTAAAAAAAAAGAAATTCACCAATTACTTCCATTATGGGTTGATCCAGTTCGAACAATAGTTTCGGAGCCTAATGGTCTATGCGGTCTAAATCAATCATGTTAGAGTTAACTAATTAAGCTCACAACCTAAAGAGTAAGCTGTCTAGAAAGTTAGTGTCGAAGGATTGAGTTTGGGTAATCAAGTACTTTGGCCTAACTAGCTACCAGCTTGCCCAGAACAAATACATAAGCCTAAAGGTCGCCCTTATAAAAAGGACCTGATTTGAATTGACCATTGGGCTAATTTTAAGAATTGTTTCAAAATAAAAAAATAGAAGATTTAAATTTAGTAGTTAAATTTAAAATAAAATATATACGTATTGTAAATGTTATAATATAATAAAAACTTTCAATACGTTTGAAATTTTATATAAAATAATTTCAAAATTTATAAAATTTATTAATGAGGTTAATAAATATATTAATTAAATAGGCTGATTAATTAATAAATATGTACATGCAGTATATATTATGATATATGTTATTTTGCTTTAAAATGTTAAAATTGTTAGAAATGCGGATTACGGATCTTAAGGCTAGGACAAACACTAGAGGGGGTGAATAGTGTTTTAAGGAATTACTAAATCTTGTTGAGTTTAAGTTAATTTAAACACAAATGTATGTAGAATTCAGACTATGATCACAGAAACAAACACGGATGCAGAAATAAAGTAAAAGCAATAAAGCAAAGAACAAACCGGATTTTATACTGGTTCGGAGTTACCCTACATCCAGTCTTGCACATAAGTACGGATTTCCTTTCAAAAGCAATCTTTACAATTACACCCTCGATTTCAAGGCCATGAGGTACACCCTCCAGATTCACAATCCTATGGGTAGAGATACTTGATTTCACGGGTAACAAGTTCACCCAATTGATTTCTAGGGTTACAATCACACATTTTCTCGCTTGATTGATTTTCAAGGCTACAATCACACCTTTTCTCGCTAAATTGATTATAAAGAAGTCTATAACTCTGAATAGCACTGAGGATCTCGTTGAGATAGTGATAGAGAATCAAACTGGAAATGATCTAGTTAGATTCAATGTCGATTTCGGCAGAGTAATGGTAAGAATGTGTATAAAGAAATGTGGAAGAATAAGAGGAGTGAAAACCAGAGAAATATGATTAAAAATTCGTTGAAAACATCCCCTATTTATAGAAGAACAGTAGCCATGTCCATTCATGAAAGGATATGACGAATAGACACTTCTTTTGAAATTTAAATTTTGAAACCAACTGCCACTATGTCGACATGCCAAAGGAAATTTTGGTGGTTTGTTTTTCTTTGAAAATAACTTTTGCCTTATATTAAAACTATTTTAAAGTTTTATAAATATACTTAACTATAGTTAAAATACATAAATAAATATAGAGAATAATATTTTGGTATATATAAAATTCTACTATAATTTTATATTTAAATCTAAGTGTGTGTATATATATATATATATATTAAAAGTTAAATATATAATTATTAAAGATAATTTAAAACTAAGGATAATTTGATTTTATATTTAAATATATTATAACTAAGGACAATTTAAAATTAAAGATTATTTTGAGGCTAAAAGTATTTAAAATTGGGATAGATGTTTTTTGATTCTTTTAAAAGGAAGGTTTTGAAGTCATTTTGAAAACAAGATAATTCTGTAAAATCATTTGTATAAAAGTTAGCGGATACAAAACAATGTTCCACTAGATTTTTCGTAGGTTCCATCCTACTTAGGGTTCCATCCCTTTAACGAGCTCGAAGTGGATTCCATTCCACGAATAATGTAACGACCCGAAATTTTCGATCCTGAAAATTCCAGATGGTTAGGAAAAAGAAGAAAGAGATAGAAGAATAAGAAGATCAGAAACCCCAACATCTCATATTCGCAGCGGATAAAATATAATAACAAATAATAACAGTTTACAAAAGAATGTTATATATGTCGATTACATTTAATACATCAGAGTTACACACATACTCAAACACTGGACATATACAAATCAACATGTCTCAGATAATTAGAAATATATTACAGCGGAAACACTCTATATGTTCTTGCTATCTAGCTCGCCTCCTGAGCTCTAGAACGCCCCTGCTTGAAAATCCGTAATACTCCGTCAGACCCGAGCATTGCATCAAAGTAGCACTCGGGTCAGGCTGGAAACCAGTGTGAGTAAACCCATTTAACATGGAATACAAAGAATACAATTTATATAAAACCCGGGGTAACTCGTATCAATTTACAAATTCACAATTTGTTGTAGACATTACTTAATTCACACATTAACTTTCCAAGTACCAAAATTTAGATCAAACAGTCCAATTTACTTAAATCATTTCATTCCAGCCTATTGATTTCACATATCAATCTATAAAAATTCGAAGTGGTTTCCGGTATTCCTAATACCCGACCCCAGTCCCTTTGAGTCTCATGTTATCCTAACCCAAGTTATTCAAATAAAATACACAACATTTCATATCAGACATATCAACTAATTCAAAGCATTCAATACCATTCAATCATCCATAAGCAAAGCTTGATCACTTCCAAAATTTTAATTAATTCGAATTGAATTTCTAACCTCAATTACTTAGATTCATTCACTTAATATTAAGTAATTTTCAAATCATTTAATTAATCATCCCTTAATTATCCATCTTAATTAATCACCCTGGATTAATTATCCTTCAATTACATTCAAGTAATTATCTTTAGTTAATTACACAGATTAATTATTCTTAACCAAAAACAGTAATTAATCTTTAATTACTTCACAATTTAGTTATCTATAATTAATTATATTAATCCTTAATTACTTATATTAATTATTTTCTTATATATCACTCATCATTTCAATTTATACTAATCTAAATTAATTACATTAATTAAACCACAATATTAATCACTCTTGATTAATCTTAACCTGTAATTAACTATTTTTTATTTACTTCATTAAATAAATTAATTACTCATTTTGTAAAAGAAGTTTAAAGGAATTTAAAACCAAATTCATTTTTAAATTCAAATCAATTTAAAAATGTACTTTAACATTCAAGTTGTTAAAACAAATTTAAATTTAAAAACTTTATTTATTTAAAAACTGAAATTCACTAGCTTGAATTCCAAATTTAACTTTGATTTAAAACTTGTTTTTAAATCTCTACTTTACAATTCAACTTCAATTTTTAAATATCACTTTTATTTCTTTCATTTTCATTCTTATTTTTTTTTTAATATTATTTCACTTCAAAAATTTACTCTTATATTTCTTCCCAAAAAAAATCCAATTATATATATTTTGATGACTCAGTGTACCGAAGTATTCAAGCAAACCTCAACATTCAATATTCCAATTATCAATAATATTCATCACAGAATATCATCCACTCCAATATATACTATATACTACTATATATAATAAATATATAATATATAACATCAAAACAATTCAATCATTCAACCAATTATTTAAATTTAACCATTTAAATTTAAATAAAAATCTAGAGGAGTGAGATTAACTCACCTTTGTTTTTAATTGCAGTCCAAACCAACCAGCTTATTTCCTTCACGATTCAGACCTTGGATAACAACTATATAATTTTATTATCATTTGGAATAACCTACAAATGATCTACCATTTAAAATTTATGTTTCTAAATCTTATCTATATATATTATCATTTTCTGTTTTACTGTTTAACTATTAAATTTCAAAAAAATAGCAATCTTATACCTTTTGTAAAATAATTTTCTATTTAACTAAACTATCAGTATAAATTATTGTTTGCTTATATATATAAATTTTAAAATATACATGCATATGCATTTTTTCTCTTCATTAAATATCAAAACAATATGAATTTACTTTACTATAATTTTCTTCCTCTTGTAAATCAAAATAGTTTGAAACTTCTGAAAATAAAATTAACTTCCCCAAATTAAATAAGCTAAAATCAATTCAACGAATACCTTACAGTCAACTCGCGACACCCTATAGTCGCGAGCCTCCCACTGTCGATTATCGTGAGTCATCTCCATTGCAGCGCCGCCTTTCAAAACTCCGACCAATCCTCCCTGCCGTTGCTTCCCATCGAAGCTAGTGACTGTCGAACCCTTTCCCTAAATCTCATTTCCCCAAATCCAACGGAAGACATGCTTCCATGTTACTGCCAATCATCACGACTCCCCTCCATCGAACGCCTACCCTCCGCGACTCTCCACGAGCACGCCGCTCAACTCGTGCCCCTTTCTCGGCGTTCGTGTCCGCCCACCGCGATTCCAAATTCGAACGAGACGAGCGACTCGCCCATTTCTTTTAATCGAAATGATTCGGTTCCATACGAACATCCCTTGCTTGAATCGATTTCGAGAATGGATTAAGGGGGGAAAACGTGATCAATTTTCTTTTGTTTCGTCCGCCATTTATATTTTTTTTTATTTTGGTTCGGTATGAAAATTAGAGAGGGAGACGGAGATGAAATATAGATTTGGGGATAGCTTCTTGAGTACATGTGTTTATTTATAAAAATATCTTTGACTAGTTGACTTCAAATTTTATTATATTATAAAACTTCCAAAATGCCTCGTTAATTGCGACTTGAAATTTCGAACTCCTTTTAAGGAGTGCCACTAGGCGATTATAAGGTTTTACCCGCGTTTCGAACACAATGGAATATGTTTCGGAGGCTAATTCGATCATATGCGCGAGTTACGGAAGTAAATGATCAATTCTAAATTAAATCGATTAAAATATTTCATACGTTTTGAGCTGCCAGGGTCAAACGACAACTCCGATTGCTGCGAAAATTGAAATCCGATAATAATACAATATTACTGTCAAGGCTCGAGCTCGATATCCGACAAACAACATCAAATCCGTATCGCGGGAGCTTGCAACACCTATTAAATGATAAATAACACAACAGAATAAAAGATGATATCACTGATACAACATGAATACAATATCCAATACATCAATTTGATACAATGATAATCATCAACATCAGAGAATATAAAATACAGTGGAATGCGATACAATATGAGATAAGTCTTCATAGAATCCAATACTGCAACTCTGATCCAAAAGCTCCAAAACTCCTAGCTCGATCCACCATCAAGGTTACACCAAGATAAGCAAGGTCAGTCGTCCAAGGACTGAACTAGCTCCAGATAATATACTAGACCTGACTATGTGAAAAACCAAACTCTAGACTGCCTGTGTGGAAAATTATGGGCACCTAGAGTTTAGAAATGGAATAATAAACTCTGAGTCAGTCATGGGACTGGTGTGAGCAAAAAAAACATTTTGTCTTTAGAAACAATCAAAGGATTTTAAATTTGAAATCCGCAATGCTTTTGGAAAATGAAACTACCATAAGGCCTCCCGCCACACACACCATGCAAACGTAGAATTGGAGGAGATTTCTCCTTATGATAGTCAAACATGCTTGATACGCGAAAACCATTTTTATATTATTATTATTAGTGCATAGTGGAAAACATTTCAAAAGTATAGTATTAATCTTAGCCAGCATAGACTTTTCGAACTATGCCTACTATAGCTACCATCCAAACAGTGGGGCGCCACCATAAGTAGACGGCAGGTTATACAACTAAAACCGTACAAGGCGCGTATTGGATGAAAAGATTTCCAATAAATGGTCAGGCTAAGGAACTTCCTACTGCTACATGGGAACGCCTCTGGCGGAACGCCCCGAAAATCTACCCGGCTCTCTGCCAACACAAGGCTGAGTTCCTCCCTGCCCGGGAGTAATACCTACAGATATGCCACCCCCGGTCCTTTGGGACCTTTATCCGAGAGCTCTCAACACCAACAACATCGCACAGTAATAAATATACTACAGTGCCCACATGAGTAAGTATTTGGGCTCCATACCATGATACTACCCTTTCCAGAAGGAATGGTCACATCCTATGGGAGCTACCCCTGAAACCTTGTCGCATCTTTTCTGTTTTGACAATTACCAGTTTGTGAGGTCGACGAGGTTTCGTCCACAAAGCTACGTTTTACACGAAAGCCATGTTTTGATCACAATTGATCAACTAATGATCAACAACACACAGCAGCACTTAGCATGCCACACTACCAAATTGAGAGTATATCGTTGATAACCTTCAACTACATAACCTCTGAGCTCATACGTCTCAGAGAAGGGTGTTAAGCTAAGAGAATAAATTCTCCGCCACCAACAAATATGTATTTGAAAGAAATCTGCTTTATATGTCAAAGTGTAATGTCAGACATACAATCATACAAGTCTGTCCCGGGTTCGAATAGAACCGAAGGCACTTCCGAAGAATCCCTTGCCATCCGGGTATTCACAATACCGATCGGATTTCCCATCACTTAGGAAATCTCCATACCGTAGCTACTCAGTGCATAGAAAATCAATAGGTCATCCTATCGTTCTCGCAAATACCCGGTCTTCACCGCCGGTCTTCAAATGCTATCCATAACGACGTATCATTATTCGGAATGGGTTATATGACACAAAGTCCTCTCCCGGCTAAACCGAATAATGAGCGCAATATTTAGAAATATATGGCTATGGGATTTCAATTAAGTCACAACTTAATAATTCCAACTTTCTTTCAAATGGTTTAAACCAGTTACCATTTCAAATCTTTTAAACAAAAAGATTTGTTTCACAAAGTTCACTCAGTTTCACAAAGATCCATTCACGGATTTCAAAATAATTTCCGTTTTAATTGGATTAATTCATTTGAATCTTTAAATCAAGATTTATCTTATAGCTTTAAAAACTCGTTTCCAAAGATTCATCCATAATTTGGTAAACTATTTCAATTCAAACTTGAAATTCCTTTAATACAAATTGAAAGTTCATTACTCATATGAAAGCTTTTATTGTTTGAAAACAAACTGTTTTCATATCGGAAAATCGGATTTTATTTATACAAGTTAACATTTTTGGGGTTAATTCAAATCCCCACAACAGTACTTTAAAAATGGTTTGAACCCCATATAAGCTTGTATACCGTTTTTAAATTATAAATACCAAATCTAGAATTCAATTCCAAATATTAAATTCCAATTTAAATCAGATTATTCAAATTTCAAACCTTTATTAAGTTACTCAAAATAACTTTCATTTTAAAGCACTTGTTTCAAAAGCCTTTCACTTTAAACCCAATCCATTTCCAAAACCATTTGAATTTAAAATTCAAATTCAAATTCAAAACTATTTAAAAAATTCAAATATCTGTGACTTAACCGATTTCCACATGCAATCCATATTTGTGTGTGTATAGTGTAGTCCAGAGGGTTTTACACAATAGTGCACAACATAAATCATCACAGATATGCCGATAAGCGATATGAACTATAACGCTTATCTTTATTCACAGATTCATAGATGATGTAAATTTATCAATCACAAGGATTTATCATTACAATTCGATGTTGGTTTCGGATAACTAACTGGAATGCGACTCCCGGTCGCATCGAAATTCAAATGTCGTTTTACGGGCAAAGGGGTTTTCACATATATACAGAAACAAATCACAAATCACAGTTTAGCATAAAGCAATTCACATCAAACAGTATCACAATCATAAACAGAAATATCAACCCAGTACACAACATTTGATGACAGTCAATCATCTTTGATTTAAAGCGAAGATGATTAACAGAATTAACCATATAATTATTTTTATTCATTTATTTAAATCAATGGTTAACTATTGTTAATGATAGATTAATTAAATTTTTAATTAATTATTCCTTAGTCAATTATCTAAATTAACTGCTAATTATAGATTAATTAACTTTAATTATCTAATTAACAATCTGTAATTACAAATTAGTTGAACGTTTAATTATTAACTAACCAATCTTTAATTTTAAATTAATATATCTCTAATCACTTAATTAATTACAATTTTGAAATTAATTAACTATTCTTAATTACCCTTTTCTTTTTAAACAATTAATAATAATTATTTATCTTGATTAACATTAAAAATCTTCTTTAAACTTTGAAACAAATTATTATTAACTACAAAAACTTTAATATTAGTTAATTAAATACTGAACTTAGTTTATCTACTTAATTAAAATATTAACTAAGATTTTTAAAACTTTGTTAAATATTTACTTGATTAATTCAAATGTTTAATTATAATGATCTTCTTATCATCTTTACTTTATTCAAATTATTCAAATAAATTTTAAGTAAAATTTTGTCCTTAAAGTTAAATCAAATACTGATAACCAATTTACCTAAATAACCTTAATTAAGTATTAATATAAACAAATTTATTATTATTATAAATCCTTGTTTTAATTATTCTTAAATAATATTTAACGTCAAGGACGTTTGTTTTTAAGATTCACTTTATCATCATACTTGTTAAAATTTTGAAAAACGATTGGGTTTAAAACTTTTTATATAACAAGTTCTCAAAAATAATAAACTT
This sequence comes from Allium cepa, assembly GCA_030765085.1. NCBI lineage: Eukaryota > Viridiplantae > Streptophyta > Magnoliopsida > Asparagales > Amaryllidaceae > Allium > Allium cepa. Next base: position 933,042,318 of record CM060932.1, read on the forward strand.
CATTTAAATAAATCAAGCCCTTAAGCACAACCCAAACTACAGACTCGACCCAACATAACGCAATAGAAATCGTCCCGAAGCACACAAGAATACACTAAAACATCCACTCCTTTCTTTCCCAAAAATTTAGTTCCAGATCCCCTACCCAGATCACCACATCCCCGAACGTCGACATCATGAATCAAGAAACGATCGCTCGCTAAACACAACAAGTCCAGCACCTACCCCTATCGTCTTGCACCCATCGTGACGACCAGCATCGCACAACAACAAGACTGAAGCAGCGTGCACTAATATGTGTGCACGTGTACGACCTCAACTCCGGCCATCTCACTGCCATGACAACTCCTCCCATCTCCACATCATCGCTCGAATCCAACATGATATTCGCTGAAGCAAACTTCACCGTTGATCAAAATTCGATCACCAGCTCGAAGATTTCAACCGGCAAACACCACACTCCATCACAAAACCACCCACTGCTTCCACAACTGACCACAACCTCGAACGCCATCTATCACGATCGAATGCTCACTCATGCAGCTACCCTCGTGTCGAAACCCTAGAACTCCGGTCACACCATCATGCCGCAAATCGAACGCGATTTTACCCCAAAATTGCTCACCCTCAAACCCTAAAAACAACATGCTGTAGGATCGATTTCACCCTAGAGGGGGGTGAATAGGGTGATGGTATTAATTATAAAAATTAATTGCGGAAGCTTATAAAACTATTTCAACACAGATCACAGATTAATAGCAGCACAGATAATAGCAGAATAATAAATGCAGAAATAGAAACGACACAGAATTTACCCAGCTTCGGCAAAACCCTGCCTACGTATTGCCCCCAAGGTTTCTACTAGAAATTAGATAGTCACACGTTTACACACGTAAACTCGCGACACCCGCTACTGACTAACCTAACTCTACGCTCAAAACTCTGCCACAACTCAGCCACTGAGTTGCGAATTCTCAAGCTACGTCACGTAGCTTGTCCCTTAGTCACACGACTAGAAAATTAAACGGTTTTAAAAAAGAAAATACAAATTAAAAACAATTTAAAAATAAAGTATCCCTAATTTAAAAATAAAAAACCCTTATAATATAAAAGAAAAATAAGCCGACCCCTTTTGTTTTATTATTCGGCCCGTCTTCTTTATTTTTGGTTAGTGGCGGCTTTCTCTCGTCCGTTCCTCTTTGTGAAATTAGGGCTTTGTTCACGATCCAAATTAGGGCTTTTGAATGCCAATTTATTTCGTTGCTCTTGTCAATTGATATTGATGCTCTTCAGCTGCTTGGAGTTGCGCTGGGCTGCTTCTCTTGATTTGTCTGCGAAATTAAGGTTCGGCTTGGTTGCTTCGAGATGATCGAATTCGTCTTTTCTTCTGGTATGTTATTTGTTTCTTTCGCTTTCAGGTTTGACTGCTTGAGTTCGATTGTTTGTTCATGCCAATGATGATACTTTGGTGCTGGTATTTATATGAATACCGAAACACTTGAGTTTGTTCGTATCAACTCGATACTTTCCTAATTTTCAATTGCCTGATACGCACGTCTTTTCTGATATATTTTCACCTTGTTACTCACGGCCTTGATTTTCAAACGTTTGATTTTCCTTGAATAATACAGCAAAAACTTTCCTCTTTTATTTGTTTTGACTTTTTCAAAAATTGCATGCACTTGATTTTCTTGATTGTATACATTCACGAATCTGCATTACTTCGACCATCACTGTTCCTCTGCACATATGATTCTCTGGTGCATTTGCCTTTGTTAGATTTTGGCCTTTGCTGGTTCATATGTTTTTAACGTATTACTGTGTTTGTAGTTTGCATTATGTTGTTCATGCCGCCTGGTTGCTGTGATGTCATATCTTGTAACTGTAGTCTTGAACTTAATATTGTGGCATTGCTTCATGATATCCTTGATAAATGCACTTCCCCATGTGTACATGTTGCCGTCCTCTGTTGCACTTGCTCATTTGAGTTTGCACTTGCACACACCATACTTTGGTCTGGAGTACATTTTTGGCTATGTGTATTCTGATCATTTTGCCACTGGGTCTGCATACATGTGCTTTGATGCTCTGTTGTTTTCTGTTGCATTCATGTTGTTCACTTCTCTGTCCTGTTGTACATGCTTACAATCAAATTGAGTATTTGGTTCATTGATGTTGCATTCATGTACACTGCATTCATGTCACTGGTTGTCTTGTTCAAAGACAGCTGTGTATTTGTATCACTGCAAAATTCTTGCAGTCTTCATTTCTGTTATATTGGTGGCAATCTTGTTTTGCACTGTGTCTTTGTTTGGTCTGCACTTTGGTTTATTGATGTTGCTTGTTGCATTTGGACTGGATTGTACTTGATGCACTTTACTTGTTGTCTTCATCCTTTCTCCGATCATACCTGTATCATGCTTGGCTTTGTGGTCTGGTTTCACTTGGGCTTGTAGTGTTCATGTTTGATCACTGGGCTTTGCATTGAGTAGTTGATGTTGTACACTGTCTTGTTTTGTTACTACTGTGTCTTTGTGTCATTCTGAACTAGTCTGCAATGTAGTTTTGTTGTTGGTTCACCACTGAGCCTCGGCTTGCTTTTGTTGCATTTTGTTGCGGCCTTGACTTTTGCATTTTGTTTATTTTTCTAATTTTCACCTGAGTTGAATCCGGCTTGGATTTGACCTTGTGCTGAATGAGATTGTTTTATTGCACTTGAGTTGAATCCCGTATTTGGGTTTGACCTGTGCTCACTTGTCCCTGTAAATCGATCAAGTGTATATTTCGGTGTGCACGGCCTTGTGGCATATACAGTGATACACTGTGTATGTCACAAGCTGTTCGTGTATGATGAATTCAAATGTAAATGATGACGAACAACCCAAATAACCGAGGCAAATCATATTTTCAAAAAAATATTTCATTTTATATTGCAAAAATATTTCTTTTTCAAATTTACTGCGTTAGTGAATATTTTTGCAGATTGCTCAGATGCTGGATTCTAACTGGAATGAAGTTGAAGATAAAATACGAGTGTGAGTGATATGTAGTGAGGAATTTATGTAAATTAAATTGTGATGTAATTGTAATCAAAGTTGTATATGTATAGTGAGAGCTTGAATTTGTACTATTCAAAAATGTAATAAATATTTGTTTGAATAAAATTTCTGTTTGAATTCAAATTCTGTGTATTTAATTTTATTCAGCAAATATTTATTTAATCTATGAAAAATAAAATAGTGCATTAACAAATACATTTAAACAAATGTATATATGTTTATAATCATCAAACAAAAATCATATAAGTGCATATTCAACAATCTCCCCCTTTTGATGATAACAAACATATATTTAGGATTTTGAAACATATTAAATGTATTTAATGATTCCACCATTTAAATGCTTGCTCCCCCTATTTAAATGCTTCATCTTTACTAAACTCCCCCTTCTTATATGCATAGTAGTATAAGATTTATTTGCCAAAATCCAACATTTCTCTCCCCCTTTGTTATCAGCAAAAGAGTAAAAGTGTCATGAAATAGAGATAAGGTGATAGGTAGTAATATAACATTAAAACTCAATCGACTATAACTATGTAATTTAAATAGAAAATCAAACAAAAATCATAACTATTCTTGTTAGGCGCATATTCCATTTTAGAGATGATGGGAATGATGTTATCATAAAATAATATAGTTATGTCGAGTTGTGACATATATCTATCAGGAATTTGAATTTCTACTAACCATGCATAACCGTTAGGACTTTTAAATGAGGTTAGTAGTATTTCAATTTTTTTTTAAAAAAATATGAATTCAAGTATCTTCTAACCACGGATGACCGTGAGGACTTTTAAATGGGATTAGAATCAACTTGTTTATTTAATAAATTAATTTTGATATGCATTCCATACATGCATAACCGTGAGGACTTTTAAATGAGCATGGAACTACATATCAAATTCCAAGTAATTCACCCATGCATAACCGTGAGGACTTTTAAATGAGAGTGAATACTTTGAATTTTATTTTATTTTTTAAACTGAAAAACGAATGATTCCTGATTATGATACCATATATCGACAAACTATATTGAATTTTTGATAAGCGATGGTCGATAGAAATATGATAGAATTAGAAATGGTCATGGAATCTTTGCCAAACAAAGAATTTTATAACTCTTGTTTGAATTTCTAAAGAAATTTACTAAATATACTGTCTTGAGGAAAAGTGTACGATTAATATCACCCCTTATCAATTTTTCAGTCACTATTTACCTTTTTGATAATTAGTAGGGGGATAGATTTGTTAATTAGGCAATCAAATTTCTAAAACACCTAAACGGAGACGTAGTTTGCAAAAACTGTTTTCTGGAAGGGGTTTTGTAAAGATGTCTGCCAATTGTGAATCAGTTGAAATAAAATTTATGCTGATATTTTCTTTGGAAATATGATCTCGAATAAAATGATGCCTAACATCTACATGTTTTGTTCGTGAGTGATGCACAGGGTTATTTGTGAGATCAATTGCACTTTTACTATCACACATTAGTGGTACACGTTTAAAATTTAGACCATAGTCTTACAAAATCTGTATTATCCATAAGATTTGAGCAGAGCAACCGCTTAGAGCAATATACTCTGCCTCTGTGGTGGATAATGCAATACAATTTTGTTTTCTGCTTGACCATGCAACTAATGAATGTCCTAACATAAAACATGCTCCACTAGTACTTTTTCTATCAACTAAATTTCCAGCGTAATCAGCATCTGAAAAACCTTTTAATTCAAAGTTATCGTTTGATGGATACCAAAGACCAAACCGTGGGGTGTGCAACAAATATCTTATAATTCTTTTAACAGCTTTTAAATGAGATTCTTTTGGGTTAGATTGAAAACGTGCACACAAGCAGACAGAAAACATGATGTCAGGTCTAGAAGCGGTAAGATAAAGAAGTGATCCAATCATACCTCTGTACTGCTTTTGATCAACTGTCTTACCCTTTTCATCCTTATCAAGTTTAAGTGTTGTACTCATGGGAGTTTTGCTGGTTTGGCATCTTTCAATCCAAATTCGTTGACAAGTTCCCTAATATACTTTGTTTGAGAAATGAATGTTCCTTTATCGCTTTGTTTGATTTGAAATCCTAAAAAGAATTTTAACTCTCCAACCAAGCTCATTTCAAACTTTTCCTGCATGACCTTTTCAAATTTCTCATACAATAACTTGTTAGTAGCACCATAAATGATGTCATCAGCATATATTTGAACAATCAAAAGATCATCTTTTTCATGCAACAGAAATAGTGTGGTGTCTACACATCCCTTTTTGAACCCATTTTCAAGGAGATAAGAACTAAGACATTCATACCAGGCTCTAGGGGCTTGTTTTAATCCATATAATGCCTTTTCAGTTTATATACATGGTTTGGATATTCATGACTTTCAAAACCTTCTGGTTGTTCAACAAACACATCTTCTTTTAAAATTCCATTAAGAAAAGCACTCTTAATGTCCATTTGTCTTAGTTTAAATCCTTTGTAGCAAGCAAAATCTAATAATATTCTAATTGATTCTAGTCTAGCTACAGGTGCAAAAGTTTCATCAAAGTCAACTCCTTCAATTTGATTGTATCCTTTAGCGAATAGTCTAGCTTTATTTCTAATTACATTTCTAGATTCATCATATTTATTTTTAAAAATCCATTTTGTTCCTATAACTGGATAATCCTTAGGTCTAGGTGCTAGACTCCAAACATTATTTCGTTCAAATTGGTTTAGCTCTTCTTGCATGGGCATAAACTAGTTTTCATCGTTAAGGGCTGAATCTATGTTATTTGGTTCTATTTCTGAAATAAATCCACTATATAAGCACAGATCACATAGATTTCTAAAGGAGGAACGAGTCTGTATACCTGCTATAGGGTTTCCATTTACCAATTCTGGAGGATGGTCTGCTTTGAATTTCAGTTTTGCTGGATCTAGATTCCTTCTGACTTCTGGAGTTATGGCAGTTTCTCTTATATCATCAGTTTCTTTTGGTTCTTCATGCTCATCTTTTTCCTTCTCCTCTTCAACATTGCTTTTGGATGTTTCCTGATTATCAATGCCTTCATCAAATTTCACATTGATTGATTCCACGATTGTTTTAGTCCTTTTGTTGTAGACTCTGTAAGCTTTGCTTCTCGAAGAGTATCCCATGAAGATACCCTCATCGGCTTTTGCTTCAAATTTTCCTAATTGATCACCTGTATTGAGAATATAGCAAGTACATCCAAACACTTTAAAGTAAGCAATGTTTGGTTTATTGTTGAACCATAGCTCATAGGGAGTTTTGTTGAGAATCGGTCTAATCATAACTCTATTCATTACATAACATGCTGTATTTACTACTTCTGCCCAAAAATGTAAAGGTAGTTCATACTCATTTATCATAGATCTAGCCAACTCTTGTAAAGTTCGATTCTTTCTCTCAACTACCCCATTTTGTTGTGGAGTACGTGGTGCAGAGAATTCATGTTTACTTCCATTTTCATCACAAAAAATTTCAAATTCATAATTTTCAAATTCTCCACCATGATCACTTCTTAGTGAAATAATGGAAACTTCCTTTTCATTTTGGACTAATTTTGTGAAATTCTTGAGGTATGAAAATGTTTCTAATTTCTTGGCTAAGAAATATACCCATGTATATCTTGAGTAGTCATCAACTATTACAAAACAATATTTCTTACCTCCTAAGCTAGCAATGTCATTAGGTCCGAATAGATCCATATGAACTAGCACAAGTACTCTAGAAGTGCTTACACTATTTTTGGCATGAAATGATGATTTTTTAAGTTTTCCTAAAGTGCATGCTTTACAAATGTTTTATGTTTCAAACTCATGTGAAGGCAACCCTCTTACCAAATTTTTCCTTTTTAATTTGTTTAGCAAGTTCATACTAGCATGCCCTAAACGTCGATGCCATAAATTTACTTCTATGTCCTTAGCTACCAAGCATTTAGAAAGGGTGAGATCATCAAAAGATAGAGAATATATATTACCTTTCCTCTTACCTGAAAATAAGATTTCTTTAGATGAATTGTTAACAATTTTGCACAAGTTAGAGTCAAAAATAACATTAATACCTTTATCACATAGCTGGCTGATTGATATCAAGTTGTGGTGCAGATTTTCAACATACAGTACATCATTCAGGGTAAATGTATTGTTACCTACTTTACCTTTGCCAACAATTTTACACTTTTCATTGTTACCCATTGTGACCCTGCCACCTTTATACTTTTCTAGGCTAAGGAACTTTGATTTATCGCCTGTCGTGTGTCTGGAACAGCCAGAATCCAGATACCATTGCTGTTGTTCCTTAGCCTGCCAGCATACCTACACGAGAAAAATTTTTAGTGACCTATTTGTTTTTATAGGTCCAAAATTGTTAGTGGAAAAATATTGTAAGATAATTTAGAGGAGACTGAAAACTATTTATACATGTTCCTTTTCGCACCCAAATTTGTTTTACTTTGAAAGATTTTATATTTGTGCCTTTTGAAACCCAAATCGATATAGTCTTCACATGTTCGGGTTTATACCAACAACTATTTTGATTGTTCCCAAATGAATTGACTTGATTAATTTGGTTTCTATCTTTTTGAAATTTGTTATATCCAAGTCCTTGCCTAGATGTATTAATAGCTTGTTTCCCTAATAGCATATTCAATGATTTTCTCCTTTTGAGAATTTATCTAAAGTTGTTGATAGTTGTAGGACTTGGGTTTTGAGAGATTCATTTTCATTTATTAGTTGTGTGCACCTTTTAATAGAGTCTTCTCTTTTTGTGTTTTCAATTTCTTTCAAAAGCAGGATTTCATTTTCAAGCGATTTAATTTTGTTTTCTGAATTTTTAATCTCTTCTTCGAATGTTGGACACTTATCACACTTAGGGATTCTGCTTTGATAGGTTTTAACTAATTGGTTAAGTTGTTTATTTAAATCAATTAAAGAATCCTTTTGTGATTCAAGTTTGGCATACTTTTCCTTAAGTCGTTCAAAACAGCCATTTACTTCGTGAAAATATATAAGTAATTCTGAATGAGAAAGTTTTGATACCTCACTTGGCTCATCATCATCACTGTCAGTTACTTCACCATGAAGACATAGATTTGCTCTTTCACTTTCACTTTCGTGCTATCACTTTCATCTTCATCAATTTCATCCCAAGTAGCCGCAAAACTTTTCTTCTTCAGTTTCTTTCCTTGGTTCGGTCGATTTTGAGGACAATTTGGCTTGATATGGCCTGGTCTATTACAATTGTGGCAGATGATCTCTTGCTTCTCCGAAATGTCTAGTGCTTTGTTTATTCTGCTTTTTATTTGATGATTTCTGGTTGGATTGCCATATTTGCGATTCCACTTTTTGAATCTCTTTATTAATAGTGCTAATTCAGCTTCACCATCCTCATCATCATCATCGTCATTTTCAGTTGTTCCTTTGAGAGCAATTGACTTCTTTCGCGTATCGCCTCCTTCTCGCTCTTCCTTGAACTTTAGCTCTAGTTCATAAGCAGTGAGATTTCCAATGAGCTCTTCCACCTTGATTTGTTTCAAATCCTTTGATTCTTGAATAGCTGTGACTTTTGCTTCAAAGCTTCGAGGAAGAACTTTGAGGATTTTTCGGACTATCTCCAACTCTGTGTACGATTTTCCAAGAGCCTTTGATTTGTATACTATATTGGATAGTCGTCCGTACATCTCTTTGACATTTTCTTCTTTTGCCATTGTGAAATTCTCGTATTCGCTGCTTAAAATGGCTAGGCGAGATTCTTTGACTTGAGATGTTCCTTCATGAGTTACTTCGAGCGTGTGCCATATTTCCTGCGCAGTTAAACAATGAGAGACACGATTAAATTCAAACTGATCCTATGAACAGATAATAGAGTTCATAGCTTTAGCATTAGCATTTTGTAATTTATTTTCTAGCTCTGTCCATTGGTCCATCGGTTTATTTATTTCCTGATTGTCTACAATTATAGTTGGTGATCTATAACCTGTCTCAACAATGTTCCAAGCGTCAATCGTTTTCAGAAAAAATTTCATTCTGTTTTTCCAGTAGGCATATTCACCATTGAACATTGGTGGTCTAACTATGGACTGACCCTCAGCAAAAGCATTATTAAAACAAGCCATGTTTTAAAAAAATTCAAACTTTTAAACAAGAACTAATTTTTGAAAAATGAATTTTAAAAAAATTGACTTCTATTCCTAGCTCCGATACCACTTGTAGGATCGATTTCACCCTAGAGGGGGGGTGAATAGGGTTATGATATTAATTATAAAAATTAATTGCGGAAGCTTATAAAACTATTTCAACACAGATCACAGATTAATAGCAGCACAGATAATAGCAGAATAATAAATGCAGAAATAGAAACGACACAGAATTTACCCAGCTTCGGCAAAACCCTGCCTACGTGCTGCCTCCAAGGTTTCTACTAGAAATTAGATAGTCACATGCTTACACACGTAAACTTGCGAGACCCCCTACCGAGTAACCTAACTCTACGCTCAAAACCCTGCCACAACTCAGCCACTGAGTTGCGAATTCTCAAGCTACGCCATGTAGCTTGTCCCCTAGTCACACGACTAGAAAATTAAACGGTTTTAAAAAAGAAAATACAAATTAAAAACAATTTAAAAATAAATTATCCCTAATTTAAAAATAAAAAACCCTTATAATATAAAAGAAAAATAAGCCGACCCCTTTTGTTTTATTATTCGGCCCGTCTTCTTTATTTTTGGTTAGTGGCGGCTTTCTCTCATTCGTTCCTCTTTGTGAGATTAGGGCTTTGTTCACGATCCAAATTAGGGCTTTCGAATGCCAATTTATTTTGTTGCTCTTGTCAATTGATATTGATGCTCTTCAGCTGCTTGGAGTTGCGCTCGGCTACTTCTCTTGATTTGTCTGTGAAATTAGGGTTCGGCTTAGTTGCTTCGAGATGATCGAATTCGTCTTTTCTTCTGGTATGTTATTTGTTTCTTTCGCTTTCAGGTTTGATTGCTTGAGTTCGATTGTTTGCTCATGCCAATGATGATACTTTGGTGCTGGTATTTATATGAATACCGAAACACTTGAGTTTGTTCGTATCAACTCGATACTTTCCTAATTTTCAATTGCCTGATACGCACGTCTTTCCTGATATATTTTCTCCTTGTTACTCACGGCCTTGGTTTTCAAACGTTTGATTTTCCTTGAATAATACAGCAAAAACTTTCCTCTTTTATTTGTTTTGACTTTTTCAAAAATTGCATGCACTTGATTTTCTTGATTGTATACATTCACGAATCTGCATTACTTCGACCATCACTGTTCCTTTGCACATTTGATTCTCTGGTGCATTTGCCTTTGTTAGATTTTGGCCTTTGCTGGTTCATATGTTTTTAACATATTGCTGTGTTTGTAGTTTGCATTATGTTGTTCATGTTGCCTGGTTGCTGTGATGTCATATCTTGTAACTGTAGTCTTGAACTTAATATTGTGGTATTGCTTCATGATATCCTTGGTAAATGCACTTCCCCATGTGTACATGTTGCCGTCCTCTGTTGCACTTGCTCATTTGAGTTTGCACTTGCACACACCATACTTTGGTCACCATACTTTGGTCTGGAGTACATTTTTGGCTATGTGTATTCTGATCATTTTGCCACTGGGTCTGCATACATGTGCTTTGATGCTCTGTTGTTTTCTGTTGCATTCATGTTGTTCACTTCTCTGTCCTGTTGTACATGCTTACAATCAAATTGAGTATTTGGTTCATTGATGTTGCATTCATGTACACTGCATTCATGTCACTAGTTTTCTTGTTCAAAGACTGCTGTGTATTTGTATCACTGCAAAATTCTTGCAGTCTTCATTTCTGTTATATTGGTGGCAATCTTGTTCTGCACTGTGTCTTTGTTTGGTCTGCACTTTGGTTTATTGATATTGCTTGTTGCATTTGGACTGGATTGTACTTGATGCACTTTACTTGTTGTCTTCATCCTTTCTCTGATTATACCTGTATCATGCTTGGCTTTGTGGACTGGTTTCACTTGGGCTTGTAGTGTTCATGTTTGATCACTGGGCTTTGCATTGAGTAGTTGATGTTGTACACTGTCTTGTTTTGTTACTACTGTGTCTTTGTGTCATTCTGAACTAGTCTGCAATGTAGTTTTGTTGTTGGTTCACCACTGAGCCTCGGCTTGCTTTTGTTGCATTTTATTGCGGCCTTGACTTTTGCATTTTGTTTATTTTTCTTATTTTCACCTGAGTTGAATCCGGCTTGGATTTGACCTTGTGCTAAATGAGATTGTTCTATTGCACTTGAGTTGAATCCCGTATTTGGGTTTGACCTGTGCTCACTTGTCCCTGTAAATCGATCAAGTGTATATTTCGGTGTGCACGGCCTTGTGGCATATACAGTGATACACTTTGTATGTCACAAGCTGTTCGTGTATGATGAATTCAAATGTAAATGATGACGAACAACCCAAATAACCGAGGCAAATCATATTTTCAAAAAAATATTTCATTTTATATTGCAAAAATATTTCTTTTTCAATTTTACTGCGTTAGTGAATATTTTTGCAGATTGCTCAGATGCTGGATTCTAACTGGAATGAAGTTGAAGATAAAATACGAGTGTGAGTGATATGTAGTGAGGAATTTATGTAAATTAAATTGTGATGTAATTGTAATCAAAGTTGTATATGTATAGTGAGAGCTTGAATTTGTACTATTCAAAAATGTAATAAATATTTGTTTGAATAAAATTTCTGTTTGAATTCAAATTCTGTGTATTTAATTTTATTCAGCAAATATTTATTTAATCTATGAAAAATAAAATAGTACATTAACAAATATATTTAAACAAATGTATATATGTTTATAATCATCAAACAAAAATCATATAAGTGCATATTCAACAATCTCCCCCTTTTGATGATAACAAACATATATTTAGGATTTTGAACATATTAAATGTATTTGATGATTCCACCATTTAAATGCTTGCTCCCCCTATTTAAATGCTTCATCCTTACTAAACTCCCCCTTCTTATATGCATAGTAGTATAAGATTTATTTGCCAAAATCCAACATTTCCCTCCTCCTTTTGTTATCAGCAAAAGAGTAAAAGTGTCATGAAATAGAGATAAGGTGATAGATAGTAATATAACATTAAAACTCAATCGACTATAACTATGTAATTTAAATAGAAAATCAAACAAAAATCATAACTATTCTTGTTAGGCGCATATTCCATTTTAGAGATGATGGGAATGATGTTATCATAAAATCATATAGTTATGTCGAGTTGTGACATATATCTATCAAGAATTTGAATTTCTACTAACCATGCATAACCATTAGGACTTTTAAATGAGGTTAGTAGTATTTCAACTTTAAAAAAAAAAATGAATTCAAGTATCTTCTAACCACGCATGACCGTGAGGACTTTTAAATGGGATTAGAATCAACTTGTTTATTTAATAAATTAATTTTGATATGCATTCCATACATGCATAACCGTGAGGACTTTTAAATGAGCATGGAACTACATATCAAATTCCGTGTATTTAATTTTATTCAGCAAATATTTATTTAATCTATGAAAAATAAAATAGTACATTAACAAATACATTTAAACAAATGTATATATGTTTATTATCATCAAACAAAAATCGTATAAGTGCATATTCAACACATACACGCACAACCAAAGGCCAAATCAAAAATTCTTTCTCTGTTAAACCTTTCCCCACGACCCATTGCTTCTTCCAGAACCTGCCGTAGCCCCTCTCGATGATGAGATCGTCAGGAATTTTTTTTAACCGAAAATCCATTATTCGAAATTTCTTACACTATATTCTATTAAAAATTTCAATTCAACTTCTAAAAATCTAAATTTTATGAAAAAATCGAATTGCATGCTTGAATGTTTGTTTTAATCAAGTTGAATTTACACAAAAACAGGGTCACCTACTGTAAAAACAAGCCTAAGACCACTACATAACATAATTCGCTTTCAAACTATTTTTCACTTATACTACAAAGATAAATAGCCCTTTTCCTAGTTCATAACATCATCACATTTAAACTAGAATAAAAGATATGAAATTTTGAAACAGAAATGAACTTACATGTTCACTGTTTAGTAGAGCAGTGACCATCCAGGTTTTGAGATAAGGTTTCTCAGTTATCATCACTGAACACAAATAGGATAGAAGATTGAGTTTTTTTTTAAAGAAAATTTGCTCACCTGAAAACAAGATTTGAACATAAAACTGCTTTATTTTGAAACTGCGGTATTAATTTTTCTTGAATCCTTTTTTGTTGTTGAATATGTTTTTATATTTTCTTTTCTGGTTTTGCTTTAAAAAAAATTCCTTATGAACGAGCAAGTATAACAAGACACATATATATAGAAAAACAGTTTGTATAAGTAGGTGTTTACAGGGAAGGTTTTATCCAGTCAAGCCTCTTTTGCTTTGAAGAGATTTTTCTTTTACTTGACTAAAGATATTTGTTTCTATTTGTTTACTGAAATTTCGGCTGAGACAACATATTTTGTGCTGAGTGTATTAAATGCTTGTTTCCTATCTTGTTTACAAGCTTATACTATTTAATTATGTATGTATAGTTTGGTTGTAAACATTTTTTCCTTTTGTTTGTTTCTTCTTTTGCAAGCCACTTTGTTTTATTATTTCCTTACTTTGCTTACACAACTCACATTCAATTCTATTTGCATTTCATTTGTTATTATTTTATGTTGCCATATAACCATATAAATTTATTATTAACATAAATTCTTGAATTTTTATTTCTATCTATAGTTTAACTATCAAGTATTAAATTTATAACATATATTTTATTTTTACTAAAATAATCTTGAATTTTATTCCTATTTAAAATTTACTTTCAAACATTTAATTTATATCCTCATATTTGTATTCTTATATTAAATATTGATGAGATAAATTTTTATTTTAAACATTTTATAGCTTCATAAAGAAAATGGATTTAACACAATTTATACCTATTATAAACAATCATACATATTATATTTTCTTTCTTTTTCCAAAGTATAATTTTTCAATCCAATTTGTTTTGAATTCACACTTTGAGTTCCAAATCCAAATTCAAAAGCAAATAAGTGTGTGTATATATATATCTTATTAAATTTGAAAAATTCAAATAAATCTACAATTTAACCTAAAAATTAAATTGAACTACAAATTTAAATTCGTCATTAAACTGGGATTGTTATAGATTCCCCCCTTAAGAAATTTCGTCCTCGAAATTTGCCAAGGAGATAACAAAGATAGATGAAAGATAGAGAAATATCTTTTCAAATCGAAATGGATATCAATTCTGCATTTGGCTCACCAAATCAGGATATCAACAATAGATGTGAGAACAAACTCAATCAACTATGAAACAATTAGGTTATCTGATCTACAAAGTATACAGGGGTATTGGTCAGTTCGAAGGGATAACTAGCCATTCGTAGAATATATCGAAACCCAATGAAATAGACAAAACAGATTCGATTACGATTTCAAATTCAAGATTTAATTCATTTACGATTTGCTGAGAAATAAAACTAAGGGTAGTTCGCATGTCGAACAAAATTCAAACAATTTTAATCGTAAACGAGAAGGTTATCTTGTAAAATTTCTTTCCTTAATTTGCTTTTGAGGTTGAAGTATCACCTTTGACTGCACACGCCCTCGCTGCTTGAACTTGCTTCGGTGCTGGGCAATTCATGATCCTATGTCCCGGCTTGTGGCAATAACAACATTCCCTACATTCCTATTCTGGCTTCATAAATGGCTCTCTCAGTCCTTGTTTCCTAGGATTCTTACAATTGTTCAAGTAATGGCCTTTTCCAAGTAGTTAAAACAAGTAATATCTTTCACCTTTTTCTTCTGTGTATTCTTCTTTGCTTTATCTTTCCTCAATTTCTTTCCACCAAATTTCTTTTTCCTCCAATTCAAATTAGTTGTATTTCCATTCTCCTTCGGGTCTTGCTTATTCAGAGTATCATATCTATAACCCATATCAATTAATTCAGAAAAGATTCCTTAACGTGAGTAGTCATCTTTTCCTGAAACTCCCTGTCCATTCCCCGAATAAACTTTTCATTCTTCTTTAATGGTGCATTCACCAATTCTGGACCAAATCGAGATAATACATTAAATTTGTTTAAGTACTCTTCAAATGATAAGCTTCCTTGCTTCAAATCTATAAACTCCTGGTACATTCGAGAGATACCAGCAGACGACATATATCGCTGCTCGAACACTTCCTTGAAACGATTCCAAGTAAATTCATCCGCCGGCTCATCCAATGTAACTGTTTCCCACCAAACTAAAGCCTCTTCCTGAAGTTTCCAAGAAGCTATCAATCGCATGTGATCATCTTATAACTTTAATCCCTTGAAAATCCTTTCACATGATCGAGTCCAGGCTTGTGCTTCGATAACAGACTCTTTGCCAATGAATGGTTTTTCCACCAAGTCTAGAAAAGCTTCGATATAAATCAGCCAGATTTGATTGAGATTGATTGAGGATATCTATCGTTGCAGGGCTTTAACCAGTTCAAGTGGTACTTTCCTGTCCCCTATCTCGTCCTCTTCTTCCACTCATTCTTATTATCTGTATATAGTAAGAGGACCGATTTAGGCATTCAGATTAAATATCTTAGAGAATAACAACAGATAAAGAGAATGAACTGAGAAATTTGGATTTTTGGTTCCACTGGTTGTACTCATTCTAGGGTATACTTCACCCTATCTATAATGAGCCATCTAATGTGTTACACTCCGTAGCTAAAGTTCTTACTCAACCTTTAGCTCCGATACCAATTTGTCACGGCTCGAACTCGATGTCCGACAAACAGCATCAAATCCGTATCGCGGGAGCATGCAACACCCATTAGATGATAAATAACACAGCGGAATAAAAGATGATATCACTAATACAACATGAATACAATATCCAATACATCAATTTGATACAATGATAATCATCAACATCAGAGAATATAAAATACAGCGGAACACGATACAATATGAGATAAGTCTTCACAGAATCCAATACTGCAACTCTGATCCATAAGCTCCAAAGACAAAGCTCCAAAACTCCTAGCTCGATCCACCATCGAGGTTGCACCAAGATAAGCAAGGTCAGTCGTCCAAGGACTGAACCAGCTCCAGGTAATCCACTAGACCCGACTATCTGAAAAACCATACTCTAGACTACCCGTATGGAAAATTATGGGCACCTAGAGTTTAGAAACAGAACAATAAACTCCGAGTCAGTCATGGGACTGGTGTGAGCAAACAAAAAGATTTTGTCTTTAGAAACAATCAAAGGATTTTAAATTTGAAATCCGCAATGCTTTTGGAAAATGAAACTACCATAAGGCCTCCCGCCACACACACCATGCAAACGCAGAATTGGAGGAGATTTCTCCTTATAATAGTCAAACATGCTTGATACGCGAAAACCATTTTTATATTATTATTATTAGTGCATAGTGGAAAACATTTCAAAAGTATAGCATTAATCTTAGCTGGCATAGATGTTTCGAACCATGCCTACAATAGCTACCATCCAAACAGTGGGGAGCCACCATAAGTAGATGACAGGTTATACAACTAAAACCGTACAAGGCGCGTATTGGATGAATGGATTTCCAACAAATGGTCAGGCTAAGGAATTTCCTACTGCCACATGGAAACGCCTCTAGCAGGACGCCCCCAAGAACTTACCCGGCTCTCTGCCAACACAAGGTCGGGTTCCTCCTTGCCCGGGAGTAATACCTACAGATATGCCACCCCCCGTCCTTTGGGACCTTTATCCGAGAGCTCTCAACACCAACAAGATCACACAGTAATAAATATACTACAATGCCCACATGAGTAAGTATCTGGGCTCCATACCATGATACTACCCTTTTCCAGAAGGAATGGTCACACCCTAGGGGAGCTACCCCTGAAACCTTGCAGCATCTTTCTTGTTTTGACCATTACCGGTTTGTGAGGCTCTACGAGGTTTCGTCCACAAAGCTACGCTTTACACAAAAGCCATGCTTTGATCACAATTGATCAACCAATGATTAACAACACAACAGCACTTAGCATGCCACACTACCAAATTGGGAGTATATCGCTGATAACCTTCAATTACATAATCTCCGAGCTTGTACTTCTCAGAGAAGGGTGTTAAGCTAAGAGAATAAATTCTCCTCCACCAACAGATATGTATTTGAAAGAAATCTGCTTTATATCTCAAAGTGTAATGTCAGACATACAACCATACAAGTCTGTACCGAGTTCGAACAGAACTGAAGGCACTTCCGAAGAAGCCCTTGCCATTCGGGTATTCACAGTCCCGATCGGATTTCCCATCACTTAGGAAATCTCCATACCGTAGCTACTCGGTGAAGAGAAAATCGATAGGTCATCCTATCGTTCTCGCAAATATCCGATCTTCACCACCGGTCTTCAAATGCTATCCATAACGATGTATCATTATTCCGAATGGGTTATATGACACAAAGTCCTCTCCTGGCTAAACCAAATAATGAGCGCAATGTTTAAAAACATATGGATATGGGATTTCAATTAAGTCACAACTTAATAATTCCAACTTTCTTTCAAATGGTTTAAACCAATTACCATTTCAAATCTTTTAAACAAAAAAACTTGTTTCACAAAGTTCACTAAGTTTCACAAAGATCCATTCACGGATTTCAAAACAATTTCCATTTTAATTGGATTAATTCGTTTAAATCTTTAAATCAAGATTTATCTTATAGCTTTAAAAACTCGTTTCCAAAGATTCATCCATAATTTGGAAACTTGAAAGTCCTTTAATACAAATTGAAAGTTCATTACTCATATGAAAGCTTTTATTGTTTGAAAACAAACTGTTTTCATATCGGAAATCCGATTTTATTTATACAAGTTAACATTTTTGGGGTTAATTCAAATCCCCACAACAATACTTAAAAATGGGTTGAAATCCATATAAGCTTGTATACCATTTTTAAATTATAAATACCAAATCTAGAATTCAATTCCAAATATTGAATTCCAATTTAAATCAGATTATTCAAATTTCAAACCTTTATTAAGTTACTCAAAATAACTTTCATTTTAAAACACTTGTTCCAAAAGCCTTCCACTTTAAACCCAATCCATTTCCAAAACCATTTGAATTTAAAATTCAAATTCAAAACTATTTAAAAAATTCAAATATCTATGACTTAACCGATTTCCACGTGCAATCCATATTTGTGTGTGTATAGTGTAGTCCAGAGGGTTTTACACAATAGTGCACAACATAAATCATCACAGATATATCGATAATAGATATGAACTATAACGCTTATCTGTAGGATCGATTTCACCCTAGAGGGGGGTGAATAGGGTGATAGTATAAATTATAAAATTAATTGCGGAAGCTTATAAAATAATTTCAACACAGATCACAGAACAATAACAGCACAGATAATAGCAGAATAATAGATGCAGAAATAGGAACGACACAGAATTTACCCAGCTTCGGCAAAACCCTGCCTACGTGCTACCCCCAAGGTTTCTACTAGAAATTAGATGGTCCCTCGCTTACACACGTAAACTCGCGACACCCGCTATCGACTAAATCTAACTCTAAGCTCAAAACCCTGCCACAACTCAGCCACTGAGTTGCGAATTCTCAAGCTACGCCACGTAGCTTGTCCCCTGGTCACACAACTAGCAAATACAACGGTTTGAAAAGAGTTTTAAAATTAAAAACAAATTTAAAAAAACAAAAGACAATTAAAAACCCTAATTAAAAAATAAAATAAGCTATAGCCCCTTTTAACAAACAAGGCCCCTTTTACAAAACACGCTGGCCCAATTGCTTTCTTTAACCCGATTCTCTTTTATTTTCTTTGTGATAATGTCGGCTTGTTCTTCTTTCTGAAATTAGGGCTTCGGCTCTTGTTCGTTCCTCTTCCTTCAATAAATTAGGGCTTTTAAAGAATCGAAGATGCTGACATTATATTGATCGATCGAATTTGTGATTTTCGTCCTTTGGCCTGTCGATCGACTGTCTCCTTGTACCTTGCTTCGGCTACTTCGATTGATCGAGTTCGATTACAATTTTGGTAAGTACTTTATTCCTTTTGCTTTCTGATTGAATGCTTGAACTCGATGGTTATGCCGATGATGATCTTAGGGTTTTTATATGGGTTCGATTCCCTGAATCTTCGATCGTATATATTTATTTGAATTTGTCAAATCCTTTGTACTGCCGCTTGATCTTGCTTGGACGTTTGAGATGATTGCAACTTGTTCAAAAACATATATTTTACGTTTCTTGGTTGACACGGTTTTTAATTCATTTTCGTGATGACCACGGCTTCCACTCCGTTCCTTTTTCTGTTGACTTGTTAAAAACACGGCTTTGATATCATTTACCTTCGTATCTGCAGTTTGTTGTTTACGTTTTGTTTTAGCAACATTATTCCTTTCTGTAACAACCAAGTTAAAATGCTTTTGCTCTTATTCTTTTACATGACTTACTGTTATGTTGATGCATTGTGCCTTTGCCTCTATTTGCTTGATGTCTACATGCATGTGGTCTTGGTACACTTCTTACTGTTATTTGATTGCCGAGTCTTGTTCATCCATGTGTATTGACTTCGACTGTTCAGTAGAGTTGTTACAGTTCCACTACTTTGGTTATTTGGAACCTTATGGCTTCACAGTGTTGTTTACTGGTTTGGACCGTGACTTGATGTATTCGTATTCAAGCTGCATATATGTATGCATGCTGTTTCATTTATTTGCTGGTCTTCATGTAGCTTGCTATGTGCATTCATGTGCTTGCTGTGTTGCTATATTGATCCCTCTGTTTGCTTTGGCTTCACTGCATAGTTTATTGGTACGTAAAAAAAATGTTGCATATATGTGAGTAATTCTGTTCTTTCACATTCCTTCGTGCCCGACCTGATGCTGCACTTGGTCTTTGTTGTAACTGGACCTATTGCCTTTAGTTGCTTGTCGAATTTGCATGTATATATTGGGTTGTTTCATGTTATATCTGGTACTTGTTTGCACTGTCATTTTGCTGGAATGACTTCGACATGGTCTTTGAGTTGCTTCACAGTCTTGTTGTATGCTGTTGTTACTGGTGTCACTTGTCCATAAATTGGTCGTGCTGTAGTCCAGTGCCCCCATGCCTTGTGTACATATCTTGTTCATGCCGTACATATTTTTGCCTTGGTTCATGCATTGCTGTGTTGGCTTGATGGTTTTCTTCTTTGGTTGTATATTTGGTCTAGTCTGCACTTTGTCATTGTGTAGCCTGGTCTGAACAAGTTATTGTTCAGGTTGCACATTTGTGAGTTGTTCAGTGCACTGTTGTTTGCTGTCCACCTGAGTTTGAGAATTTGTGGCATTTGTTTGCTGTGGCATTGCATTACCGAGTCATTTGCTTATGCTATTTGTTTGCACTGTCGACTTATGTGGTCTTGAGTCTTTACTTGACATATGTGCACTTGTTTTGGACTTGCAGTTTGAATTGCATTGAGTCGAGTCGAGTTTGCAGTGATGGCTTGACCTTTGCATTTTGTTTATTTTTCTAATTTTCACCTGAGTTGAATCCGGCTTGGATTTGACCTTGTGCTGAATGGCATTGTTTTATTGCACTTGAGTTGAATCCTGTATTTGGGTTTGACCTGTGCTCACTTGTCCCTGTAAATCGATCAAGTATATATTTCGATGTGCACGGCCTTGTGGCATATATAGTGATACACTGTATGTCACAAGCTATTCGTGTATGATGAATTCAAATTTAAATGATGACGAACATCCCAAATAACTGAGGCAAATAATATTTTCAAAATCCATATTTTATTTTATATTGCAAAAATATTTCTTTTTCAATTTTACTGCGTTAGTGAATATTTTTGCAGATTGCTCAGATGCTGGATTCTAACTTGAATGAAGTTGAAGATAAATACGAGTGTGAGTGATATGTAGTGAGGTCAACTGTAAATGTAAAATAGTGATGTAATTGAATTTGTATCAAAGTTGTATAGTATATAGTGAGAGCTTGAATTTGTACTATTCAAAATTGTAATAAATATTTGTTTGAATAAAATATTCGTTTGAATTCAAAATCTGTGTTATTTATTTTATTCAGCAAATATTTATTTAATCTGTGAAAAATAAAATAGTATATTAACAAATACATTTAACTGAATGTATATATGTTTATTATCATCAAACAAGAATCATATAAGCGCATATTCAACAATCTCCCCCTTTTGATGATAACAAACATATATTTCAGATTTTAAATATATTAAATGTATTTGATCATTGATATGCTCTAATTGCTCCCCTTATTTAAATGCTTCCTCTCTACACAAAGCTCCCCCTACAAATATGCATACAATTAAATAATATGCAAATGAGCCTAGGTGCAAATGGATAATATTTGACCTTTGCTTGATTTTATTTGACAAAATCTTAACTTTTCTCTCCCCCTTTTGTTATCAGCAAAAGAGTAATAGGGTTAGAGAAAATTGAGATAAAGTGATTGATATCAATCCAACATTAAAACTCAATTGAATATAAATATTAAATTTCAATAAAAAATCAAACAAAAATCATAAAATATTTTGTTAGGCGCATATTCCACTTTTAGAATGATGAGAATGATGTCATCATATAAAACCATACAGTTGTGTCTATTTGTGGTATATTTATACCAGGAATTTGAATATCTACTAACCATGTATAACCGTGAGGACTTTTAAATGAGATTAGTAGTGTTCCAATTTTTTATTTTAAAAAATAATGAATTCAAGTATCTTCTAACCACGCATAACCGTGACGACTTTTAAATGGGATTAGAATCAACTTATTTATTTTTAAAAATCAACTTTTGATATGCGTTCCATACATGCATAACCGTGAGGACTTTTAAGTGAGCATGGAAGCACATAACAAATTCTAAGTAATTCACCCATGCATAACCGTGAGGACTTTTAAATGAGAGTGAATACTTTGGTATTTATTATTATTATTATAACCTCCTTTTTAAAAAAAATATATAATGAAAAACGAACGATTCCTGTTTAAAGTACCACATATTAACAAAACTATATAGAATTTTGATGAGTGACGGTTGTTAGAAACATGATAGACATAGAGATGGTCATGGAATTTTTACCAACAAAAGGTTTTATAACTCTTGTTTAAATTTCTAAAGAAATTTACTAATTATACCGTCTCGAGTTATAATATAATGAATATCAACAATCATCACTTTTCAATCACTATTTATCATTTCGATAATTATTAGGGAGTTAGATTAGTCAAAATAGTCATTTAAAATCAAATTCAAAAAATAATTATGAAATCAGTTTTTCAAGATGACTAATCTGAAAATATGGTCAAAAATGATTTTCTCGAGGGGGTTTTATAAGAAAATTTTCTGCTATTTGAAAATTGTTTGAAATGAAAAATATGCAGATATTTTCTTTGAAAAACGATGCAGTTACTAAATGTCTCAAAAATCACGTTCAACTAGTAATTTTTCAATCAACTAGATTACCAGTGTAATCTGCATCTGAATTTCTTTTTCACTCAAAATTATCATTAATTGAATTCGATTGACCAAACCATGAAGTGTGCACCAAAAAATTTCAAATTTAGTTTTAACAACAATTTAAATGACATTCTTTTGAAATTGAATTGAAGCCGTGTAAATAATCAAAAACTGTGAATATAGAGTTAGCCGAATTATAACCAAATGCATTATCATCCAACAAAACACAATATTTAATCCAAACAAATATGTATGAAGTAATTCAAAGATTAGTGTTTTTGGCATAAATATAATTGGCCAACTATTTTGAATAAGTCAGAATCAAAGTCATCATCTTTTCATCATCTCGATATTGGCTGATTCAGAATATGGTGCAGATTATCACATTTAATATATCGTTCAAATAAATATACCATTACCTGTTTTACCTTTATGATATTTTTCGTTGTTTATCCATTGTGATTCTGTCACCTTTATAATAGGCTAAGGAACTTTGCTTTGTCGCCAGTTGTGTTTCTGGAACAGCCAAAAATCCAGAAAAAACTGTTGTTGTTCCTTAGCCTGCCACCACACCTACACGGGAAAAGTTTTATGTGACCTATTTGTTTTTATAGGTACATGGTTGTTAGTGGCAGAATATTTAGAAAAATAATTTTGTATAGACCCAAAACTGTTTATATATGTTCCTTTTGGCACCCAAATTTGTTTAACTTTGAGAGATTTTATATTTGTGCCTTTTGGAACCCAAATTGGTATGATTTTCACATGTTTGGGTCTATACCAACAATTATTGTGATCGTGTCGATATTTTCTACAAATTGTGCGCATGGAAGTTTCTTGATTAATATCACTTTCAACATTTTCAGATTGACTATATCTAAGTCCTTGTCTAATCATAGTTACCGGTTTGCTTTCCTAATAGCATATTCAACGATTTTTCACCTTTTGAAAATTTATCTAAGGTCGTCGACAATTGTTGGACTTGTGTTTTGAGAGATTCATTTTCGTTTAACAATTGCGTGCACTTTTTAATAGAGTTCTCTCTCCTCGTTTTTTCACTTTCTTTCAAAATCAGAATTTCATTTTCAAGTGATTTTATATTAGTTTCTGATTTTTTGATTTCTTCTTCGAATGTTGGACACTTATCACACTTAGGGATCCTACTTTGATAGGTTTTAACTAATTGGTCAAGTTGTTTATTTAAATCTATCAAAGTATCTTTTTGTGATTCAAGATTGGCATACTTCTCCCTAAGTCGTTCAAAACAACCATTCACTTCGTGGAAATATATAAGTAATTCTGAATAAGAAAGTTTTGATACCTCACTTGGCTCGTCGTCATCACTGTCAGTTATTTCACCATGAAGACACAAGTCTGCTTTTTCATCCTCACCGTTAGCACTTTAATTATCTTCATCACAGGTATTCCACGTGGCAGCAAAACTTCTCCTTTTTGATTTCTCTTCAAAGTCGCGTCGATTTTGAGGACAATTTGGCTTGATGTGTCCGGGTTGGTTGCACCTATGACAGATGATCTTTTGTTCTTCTGGATTGTCCAATATTTTATTTATTCTGCTTTTCAATTTTCGATTTAGAGCTGAATTTCCGTATTTGTAATTCCACCTTTTGACTTTCTTTATTATCAGCTCCAATTATGTTGCTCCATCATCATTATCATCACTATCACTTTCTGTTGTTCCTTTAAGAGCTATTGGTTTCTTTCGAGTATCACCTCCTTCACGTTCTTCCTTGAATTTCATTTCTAGCTCATAAGTAGTGAGATTTCCGATGAGTTCTTCGACTTTCATTTGTTTCAAATCTTTTGATTCTTGAATGGCAGTCACTTTGGCTTCAAAACTTCGTGGAAGGACTCTGAGGATTTTTCGGACTATCTCCAACTCTGTATATGGTTTTCCAAGGGCTTTTGATTTGTATACGATATTGGAAAGTCGTCCATGCATCTCTTTGACATTTTCTTCTTTTTCCATTGTGAAATTCTCGTATTCGCTGCTTAGCATGGCAAGATGAGATTCTTTGACTTGAGATGTTCCTTCGTGAGTCACTTCTAGTGTGTGCCATATTTCCTGTGCAGTTAGACAATGCGAGACATGATTAAATTCAAATTGATCCAATGAACAGATTATAGAATTCATAGCTCTAGCATTAGCATTTTGTAATTTATTTTCTAGTTCTGTCCATTGATCCATCGGTTTATCTATTTCCTGATTATCTAAAATTATAGTTGGTGCTCTATAACCTGTCTCAACAATGTTCCAAGCGTCAATGGTTTTCAGAAAAATTTTCATTCTATTTTTCCAATAAGCATATTCACCATTGAACATTGGTGGTCTAACTATAGACTGACCCTCAGCAAAAGCATTATTAAAAGAATCCATTTTAAAAGTTCAAAATTTTAAAATAAAAATTGGTTTTTGAAAAACGAATTTTTTAAAACAGAAGTTGACTTCTATTCCTAGCTCCGATACCACTTGTAGGATCGATTTCACCCTAGAGGGAGGGGGGTGAATAGGGTTATGATATTAATTATAAAAATTAATTGCGGAAGCTTATAAAACTATTTCAACACATATCACAGATTAATAGCAGCACAGATAATAGCAGAATAATAAATGCAGAAATAGAAACGACACAGAATTTACCCAGCTTCGGCAAAACCCTGCCTACGTGCTGCCCCCAAGGTTTCTACTAGAAATTAGATAGTCCCTCGCTTATACACGTAAACTCGCGACACCCGCTATCGACTAAATCTAACTCTACGCTCAAAACCCTGCCACAACTCAGCCACTGAGTTGCGAATTCTCAAGCTACGCCACGTAGCTTGTCCCCTAGTCACACAACTAGCAAATACAACGGTTTGAAAAGAGTTTTAAAATTAAAAACAAATTTAAAAAAACAAAAGACAATTAAAAACCCTAATTAAAAAATAAAATAAGCTATAGCCCCTTTTAACAAACAAGGCCCCTTTTATAAAACACGCCGGCCCAATTGTTTTCTTTAACCCGATTCTCTTTTATTTTCTTTAACCCGATTCTCTTTTATTTTCTTTGTGATAATGTCGGCTTGTTCTTCTTTCTGAAATTAGGGCTTCGGCTCTTGTTCGTTCCTCTTCCTTCAATAAATTAGGGATTTTAAAGAATCGAAGATGCTGACATTATATTGATCGATCGAATTTGTGATTTTCGTCCTTTGGCCTGTCGATTGGCTGTCTCCTTGTACCTTGCTTTGGCTACTTCGATTGATCGAGTTCGATTACAATTTTGGTAAGTACTTTATTCCTTTTGCTTTCTGATTGAATGCTTGAACTCGATGGTTATGCTGATGATGATCTTAGGGTTTTTATATGGGTTCGATTCCCTGAATCTTCGATCGTATATATTTATTGGAATTTGTCAAATCCTTTGTACTGCCGCTTGATCGTGCTTGGACGTTTGAGATGATTGCGACTTGTTCAAAAACATATATTTTATGTTTCTTGGTTGACATGGTTTTGAATTCATTTTCGTGATGACCACGGCTTCCACTCCGTTCCTTTTTCTGTTGACTTGTTAAAAACACGGCTTTGATATCATTTACCTTCGTATCTGCAGTTTGTTGTTTACCTTTTGTTTTAGCAATATTATTCCTTTTTGTAACAACCAAGTTAAAATGCTTTTGCTCTTATTCTTTTACATGACTTGCTGTTATGTTGATGCATTGTGCCTTTGCCTCTATTTGCTTGATGTCTACATGCATGTGGTCTTGGTACACTCCTTACTGTTATTTGATTGCCGAGTCTTGTTCATCCCTGCGTATTGACTTCGACTGTTCAGTTGAGTTGTTGCAGTTCCACTACTTTGGTTATTTGGAACCTTATGGCTTCACGGTGTTGTTTACTGGTTTGGACCATGACTTGATGTATTCGTATTCAAGTTCATATATGTATACATGCTGTTTCATTTATTTGCTGGTCTTCATGTAGCTTGCTATGTGCATTCATGTGCTTGCTGTGTTGCTATATTGATCCCTCTGTTTGCTTTGGCTTCACTGCATAGTTTATTGGTACATAAAAAAATGTTGCATATATGTGAGTAATTCTGTTCTTTCACATTCCTTCGTGCCCGACCTGATGCTGCACTTGGTCTTTGTTGTAACTGGACCTATTGCCTTCAGTTGCTTGTCGAATTTGCATGTATATATTGGGTTGTTTCATGTTATATCTGGTACTTGTTTGCACTGTCATTTTGCTGGAATGACTTGGACATGGTCTTTGAGTTGCTTCACAGTCTTGTTGTCTGCTGTTGTTACTGGTGTCACTTGTCCATAAATTGGTCGTGCTGTAGTCCAGTGCCCCCATGCCTTGTGTACATATCTTGTTCATGCCGTACATATTTTTTTCCTTGGTTCATGCATTGCTATGTTGGCTTGATGGTTTTCTTCTTTGGTTGTATATTTGGTCTAGTCAGCACCTTGTCATTGTGTAGCCTGGTCTGAACAAGTTATTGTTCAGGTTGCACATTTGTGAGTTGTTCAGTGCACTGTTGTTTGCTGTCCACCTGAGTTTGAGCATTTGTGGCATTTGTTTGCTGTGGCATTGCATTACTGAGTCATTTGCTTATGCTATTTGTTTGCACTGTCGACTTATGTGGTCTTGAGTCTTTACTTGACATATGTGCACTTGTTTTGGACTTGCAGTTTGAATTGCATTGAGTTGAGTCGAGTTTGCAGTGATGGCTTGACCTTTGCATTTTGTTTATTTTTCTAATTTTCACCTGAGTTGAATCCGGCTTGGATTTGACCTTGTGCTGAATGACATTGTTTTATTGCACTTGAGTTGAATCCTGTATTTGGGTTTGACCTGTGCTCACTTGTCCCTGTAAATCGGTCAAATGTATATTTCGATGTGCACGGCCTTGTGGCATATACAGTGATACACTGTGTATGTCACAAGCTGTTCGTGTATGATGAATTCAAATTTAAATGATGACGAACATCCCAAATAACTGAGGCAAATAATATTTTCAAAATCCATATTTTATTTTATATTGCAAAAATATTTCTTTTTCAATTTTACTGTGTTAGTGAATATTTTTGCAGATTGCTCAGATGCTGGATTCTAACTGGAATGAAGTTGAAGATAAATACGAGTGTGAGTGATATGTAGTGAGGTCAACTGTAAATGTAAAATAGTGATGTAATTGAATTTGTATCAAAGTTGTATAGCATATAGTGAGAGCTTGAATTTGTACTATTCAAAATTGTAATAAATATTTGTTTGAATAAAATATTCGTTTGAATTCAAAATCTGTGTTATTTATTTTATTCAGCAAATATTTATTTAATCTGTGAAAAATAAAATAGTATATTAACAAATACATTTAACTGAACGTATATATGTTTATTATTATCAAACAAGAATCATATAAGCGCATATTCAACATTATCTTTATTCACAGATTCATAGATGATGTAAATTTATCAATCACAAGGATTTATCATTACAATTCGATGTGGGTTTCGGATAACTAACTGGAATTCGACTCTCGGTCGCATCGAAATTCAAATGTTGTTTTACGGGCAAAGGGGTTTACACATATATACAGAAACAAATCACAGTTTAGCATAAAGCAACTCACATCACACTGTATCACAATCATAAACAGAAATATCAACCCAGTACACAACATTTGATGACAGTCAATCATCTTTGATTTAAAGTGAAGGTGATTAACGGAATTAACCATATAACTATTTTTATTGATTTATTTAAATCAATGATTAACTATTGTTATTGATAAATTAATTAAATTTTTAATTAAACATTCCTTAGTCAATTATCTAAATTAACAGCTAATTATAGATTAATTAACTTTAATTATCTAATTAACAATCCGTAATTACAAATTAGTTGAACGTTTAATTATTAACTAACCAATCTTTAATTTTAAATTAATCAATCTCTAATCACTTAGTTAATTACAATTTTGAAATTAATTAACTATTCTTAATTACCCTTTTCTTTTTAAACAATTAATAACAATTATTAATCTTGATTAACATTAAAAATCTTCTTTAAACTATGAAACAAATTATTATTAACTACAAAAACTTTAATATTAGTTAATTAAATACTGAACTTAATTTATCTACTTAATTAAAATATTAATTAAGATTTTTAAAACGTTGTTAAATATTTACTTGATTAATTCAGACGTTTAATTATAATGATCTTCTTAATCATCTTTACTTTACTCAAATTATTCGAATAAACTTTGAGTAAAATTTTGTCCTTAAAGTTAAATCAAACACTGATAACCAATTTACTTAAATAACCTTAATTAAGTATTAATATAAACAAATTTATTATTATTATAAATCCTTGTTTTAATTAATCTTAAATAATATTTAACGTCAAGGATGTTTGTTTTTAAGATTCACTTTATCATCATACTTGTTAAAATTTTGAAAAACGATTGGGTTTAAAACTTTTTATATAACAAGTTCTCAAAAATAATAAACTTCATTTAAATAAATCAATCCCTTAAGCACAACCCAAACTGCAGACTCGACCCAACATAACGCAATCGAAGTCGGCCTGAAGCCCACAAGAATACACTAAAACATCCACTCCTTTCTTTCCCAAAAATTTAGCTCCAGATCCCCTACCCAGATCACCACATCATCGAACGTCGACATCATGAATCAAGAAATGATCGCTCGCGAAACACAACAAGTCCAGCACATGCCCCTATCGTCTCGCACCCATTGCGACGACCAGCATCGCACAGCAACAAGCCTGAAGCAACGTGCACTGATACGTCTGCACGTGCACGGCCTCAACTTCGGCCATCTCACTGCCGTGACAACTCCTCCCATCGCCACATCATTGTTCGAATCCAACATGATATTCGCCGAAGTAACTTCACCGTTGATCAAACTTCGATCACCAGCTCGAAGATTTCAAACCGCGAACACCACACTCCATCACAAAACCACCCACTGCTTCCACAACTGACCACAACCTCGAACGCCATCTATCACGATCGAATGCTCACTCATGCAGCTATCCTCGTGCCGAAACCCTAGAACTCCGGTCACACCATCATGCCGCA
This sequence comes from Allium cepa, assembly GCA_030765085.1. NCBI lineage: Eukaryota > Viridiplantae > Streptophyta > Magnoliopsida > Asparagales > Amaryllidaceae > Allium > Allium cepa. Next base: position 933,072,072 of record CM060932.1, read on the forward strand.
AATCGAACGCGATTTTACCCCGAAACTGCTCACCCTCAAACCCTAAAAACAACATACACGCACAAGCAAAGGCCAAATCGAAAATTCCACCTCGGTTAAACCTTTCCTCACGACCCATTGCTTCTTCCAGAACCGGTCGTAGCCCCTCTCGACGATGAGATCGTCAGGAAATATTTTTTTAACCGAAATATCCATTATTCGAAATTTTTTACACTATATTCTGTTAAAAATTTCAATTCAACTTCTAAAAATTTAAATTTTATGAAATAAATCGAATTGCATGCTCGAATGTTTGTTTTAATAACGTTGAATTTACACAAAAACAGGGTCACCTACTGTAAAAACAAGCCTAAGACCACTACATAACATAATTCGCTTTCAAACTATTTTTAACTTATACTACAAACATAAATAACCCTTTTCCTTGTTCACAATATCATCACATTTAAACTAGAATAAAAGACATGAAATTTTGAAACAGAAAGAACATACATGTTCACTGTTTATTAGAGCAGTAACCATCCAGGTTTTGAGATAAGGTATCTCATTTATCATCACTGAACACAAAAAGGATAGAAGATCGAGTTTTTTTTAAAGAAATTTTACTCACCTGAAAAGAAGATTTGAACATAAAACTGCTTTATTTTGAAACTGTAGTATTAATTTTTCTTGAATCCTGTTTTGTTGTTGAATATGTTTTTATATTTCTTTTCTGGTTTTTCTTATAAAAAAAATTCCTTATGAACGAGCAAGTATAACAAGACACACACATATATATAAAAACAGTTTGTATAAGTAGGTGTTTACAGGGAAGGTTTTATACAGTCAAGCCTCTTTTGCTTTGAAGAAATTTTTCTTTTACTTGACTAAAGATATTTGTTTCTATTTGTTTACTGAAATTTCGGCTGAGACAATATATTTTGTGATGAGGGTATTAAATGCTTGCTTCCTATCTTGTTTACAAGCTTATATTATTTAATTATGTATGACAGTTTGGTTTGTAAACATTTTTTCCTTCTGTTTGTTTCTTCTTTTACAAGCCACTTTGTTTTATTATTTCCTTACTTTGCTTACACTCACATTCAATTCTATTTGCGTTTCATTTGTTATTATTTTATGTTGCCATATAACCATATAAATTTATTATTAACATAAATTCTTGAATTATTTCTTTCTATAGTTTAACTATCAAGTATTAAATTTATAATATATATTTTATTTTTACTAAAATAATCTTGAATTTTATTCCTATTTAAAGTTTATTTTCAAACATTTAATTTATATCCTCATATTTGTATTCTTATATTAAATACTGATGAGATAAATTTTTATTTTAAACATTTTATAACTTCATAAAGAAAATGGGTTTGACAAAATTTATACCTATTATAGACAATCATACATATTATATTTTTCTTTCTTTTTCCAAAGTATAATTTTTCAATCCAATTTATTTTTAATTTACATTTTGAGTTCCAAATCCAAATTCGATAGCAAATAAGTATATATATATATAATTAAATTGAAAAATTCAAATATCTATAATTTAACCCAAAAATTAAATTTATTTACAAATTTAAATTCGTCATTATACTGGGATCGTTACAATTACGGATTTAATAAAATTGGTTTCGTCAAATTCCGAGACTGTGCCCCGGAATGCTATTTTTGAATATCGATTTAAACGATATATTTTTAAAACTGAACAAATAGCTGTTAAATTCAATTTTAAAACTTCTATTATCCTCAGCACTATCAATATAAATTTTACAAGCCTTCAAATTATGTTTAACAAGCTTAAAACTGAAGATTTAATATTTCACCCAACTCCCAATTATTTAATTCAATAATTTAATTATCAAATAAATGGTGATACTTAAATTGAAATTAAAATTAAAATTTAAAATATTTAAAATCAATTTAAATACTCCAATTTTCAAATATTCAAAGTTTCTGGGTCGTCACATTCCTCCCCCCTTAAAAGAATTTCGTCCTCGAAATTGCTAGTTAAGAAGAATGGTCCAATACCCATTTACTTTTTCCCAAAACCAAACAATTTTCAAACAATTCTCAAAACAATCTTTTTATTTAAGACACATTAACCCTTTTTCCAAGCTTTCCAAACTTATCCATAAGTCCCAATAATATTATTTAGTTAATAATTCAAATTTGAATTTAAAACCAAATTTTAAATTATCAAAATTTCTCAAAATATTTCTAACTCCCTAAATTTTCGAAATTTTTTCTAGCGTCTCCTTTGCGCGGCTAGCTCGATACAACTACAAAATGTCTCTACGGGCTCCCAAATTCCAAAAGAAAACAAAAGGCCAAGTGGCTAGATCAAAAACCCAATCAAATTTCATATAGAAATTTAAACACATACCTTTTTGTCAAGCAATTCAAATTTATCTTCTGAAATCAAAACCAATTTCCCTTTCCCTTTATAATACCTGCATATCCTACTTAGCAATAATATCCAATCATAACTTTTCAAATCATTTTATACATTTCCTTACATAAATTCCATACCTACTTCTATTCAAATTAGTTTTTCCATTTCCATATGAATTCAATTTATCTTCAATTCTGAATATTGAATTTTATCTTCCATTTATAACTGATTCATATCATTATTTTAAATTAGTTTTATTCACAAATTTATTTCAATTTTCAATTTTGAAATCGTTTTGTCGCTAACAAAAATTTCCCAATTTTTTTCAAAAATTTTCTAACTCTCAAAATTTTCAAATTTTTTTGGCAGAGTCTCCTTTGTACGGAGGAGCTTTTGCAATTTGACAAGAGATATAAATATATATACACATCGACCCACACGGTCGAAAAAACAAAAACAGTTAATATTTCCTATTTTTATTGCGTAAGCGTACCTTCATTTAGCATTTTTAAGCAAGCGTCTTATTAATTTAGCAATTAGCGCGTCCAAATCCAGCAAAACGACCTTCAGGTACCTGTACTTACTCAATTTAAATATGTAAGTGCCATATATAGGAAATTCATTTACATTTCACCCATTTTCAATAGCTAACACATGGATTTCATAAGCCATACCTACCAAACAGCACCTAAAAGTAATTAACAAGATTTCAATCACCAATTCATTTTCTTTCACTCGCTTTTCTTACCCTTGCATTCAATTTAAGTGATGTACAACTCACTTACTTACCTTCAATTCATTTATAATTCCAAACAAACTCATACTCATATCAATTAATTCAAAAATCAATTATATTTACATCCACTAATCCGTAGAATTTAATTAAATCTCGTTTACGTCAAACGACAATCATTTCTACGCAACTTGATGATATCCATGTGAATAAATAATTACTTAAGTTTTATAACCAATTTAAATTGATTCCGACTCAATTTTATTTAATTCAATTTCATTTTAATTTATTCACGACCATCTTATTTAGCTCGACACATTCCATGCTTGTGTACTACTAACTATTCCCAAATTAATTCAACCCAAGCTTTTATTTAATGGGCTTTCACCCTTATTCGAAGCCAAGCTTCCATAAATTTTAAACTTAAGTTAGTTTACTTTAATTTATTCCAACATCAAACTTAAGTTCACTTCTATTTGATTCTTACTTAATCAAATTTCATTTAATTCAGTTAGCCCGTCCATTTTAATTTTAATATTAATTCACATTCTCAATTTATAAAAATAATATCAACTCATTTATACTCGAATTGGATTTTATTTGTAACTAAAATCATTTCTATTATAATCCAATTCCATTTTTATTTTTACAACATCTCCACTTATTTTAACTCATTATCAAATCCAAGTCGAATTCTAGTTATAATTCAAGTTCATTTCCAAATTCCATTATTAACTTACAATCCATTTTATTTAACCGAGTTAAATTTTATTAACATACTCCGTCGAATAATTTATTTAGCTAATTAGCTTACTTCCAACTTTTATCAATATTTGATTTTATGACAAAAATCACTTCATTAAATTTTCCTAAGTTCAAATTTTGTTTTCAAAATTCCAGTTTGGATTTCCTTTCATTTTCCAAAATTCCAACACTTTTATTTTTTAAATTTTTTAGAAATACTTTTAAATTCACATAATACTATTAAAATAGCTTTTTATGAAAATACTTCTTATAACTCGATGTTTCAACCAGTCCATCATTGTTCTCATAGAAATTCGGTCATACGTTGATCAGGCATAGGACTGAAAATCTATAAGTACTTAGCAGACCCATTTTCAACATCCAGTGAAGATACTTGGGAAAATAATTTTATTGAAAATATAGAAAACAATTTTTGAAAATAGAGAAAATATTTTTGGTGAGAATGCTCTGGAAATCATCACCCCCATCCATGGTCGCAGTTACATCCTGAGTTACGTTGCCATCGTAGCAAAAGTCTATGTAACTATAGGCACTCCGCGCCCCTCGATTACTCCATGGAACCCACAACAGATCGCAGTTACATTCCAGGTTACGTTGCCATCACAGCAAAAGTCCATGTAACTATAGGCATCAGCGCCCTCGATTTTCATAGTCAGAATGAAACTTCTCCACTCCCACATAGGTCGCAGTCTACCTATGTAAAATCAAAAGCATACTGTTAGCTCTCAGCGGCACACGCGACTTTCGCTATGTTACCATAGGTCGCAGTCTACCGATATAAAATCAAACGTAGACTGTTGGCTCTTAGCGGCATACACGACTTTTGCTATGTTACCATAGGTCGCAGTCTACCGATATAAAATCAAAGGTAGACTGTTGGCTCTCAGCGGCACACACGACTTTCGCTATGGTCTACAGTAGATGCAGTGACATCGAGTTACACTGTCGTCACAGCATAACCCAAATGCCTCTGTAGGTATCAGCGCCCTTGACTTTCGCTACACACTACACATAATCCTCAGGAACTAGTTTTGTCCGGACTCCTCACAGGATCAACTTTAGAAACCCTCCATAGGGTTCAAGGCAGTACCACCCGGTGGTACTCCTGAGAAGTTCATTTCAAGTGAGCGCCTTTTTCTCCAGAGCCATTTTCAAAACACTTTATACTATACACATCTATTATCTTTCAAATCATACACCTAGTATGATCGCATACAAAGCTCCTTTACCGATTATCCCAAAATCGATAATTCTCAAACTAGGCTTTTCAAATTCCATTATTGATTTTACCTAAAAATCAAAAGCCTTTCCAAATCCAAAGGTTCCCCAAACCTTTTTCCAAAATCCTCATAAGATCCTTTATATATATATATATATATAGATATATAAAAAATTAGGATCATTTCAAACTTGTATAAAACTTCTTTTATACTTCAAACACCTTCAAAACCCTTTTCTTCTGGCAATAGATTCAATAAGGGGAGATTTATCTTATATAACAAAGGTATACAACTTTGTTTATTCAAAATCAAATATTCATATTTGATTACTCCCTTTTTTTATAAAGCTGTTTCCATCCTACTTATCATCATAAAAATATCCAACTTTCACTTTAATCCATTGCATATTTCACAAAATATACTTTCATTTCAAAAGAAATCATTTCACATTTCTTATTCACAAATTTTCAATATCAATTTTATTCAAATCCGTACGATATACATCTATCATCCGTACGCTATACCAATCTGATAACTCACTCGATCACACAATTTCACTTCCGAACTAGTATCGTCCACCCGACTTCCTAGTGTGGACATAGATCTGGTTTCTTGATCAGAAACCATCATTCTCCTTGCATAGCCATAACTATGATAGAGAATATCCAGAACCAATCAACAATCCGTATCTAGGTTTGCCATCTAAAATGGAGTGAAAAATCCCAACTCAGATTGATATAGCTATCTCGAAATTATGTGCTCGAATCTGGATCAAATCACTATATGAATAGAATAATACACGTACATCCTATGTATTTATTTTCGTTGATTATTAAGTAAATCAATTTCTCTTTCTATTCACATTTCCTTTGATTTTTTATCCACATAATCACAATTGCCTTAATCTCCATTTGGATTATCACTTCAATTCTTACCTCAGTTGGGTATTTAATCAATAACAGTTTGAACTCCGACCCGTTTATCTTTGGAAAATAGCTTGAAAATTTTAAAAATAGATAAGTAGTTGAAATAATTATTATTTTGCAAAATAGTTGTAAAATAGTTAACTATTTGTAAAATAGTTGGAAAATAGTTAAATAGTTTCAGAAATTTTAGATAATTGCAAAATAGTTGTAAAATAGTAATTAATTTGTAAAATAGTTGAAAAATAGTAATTAGTTTATAAAACAGTTGAAAAATTGTTAAATAGTTCCAAAAATAATTGTAAAACAAACATAAAATAATTTGCCTTTAAAAAGAAAGGTTGTATTTATTAAATAGCTTGGAAACATTGATTTTGTATTAAAACAATTTATATTGAAAATAGTCCAGAGTCAAAACTGTTCAATTCCCCAACAATTCAATTTAAATTTCCACTTCCATTTAAATTGACTCAATTCTAACTTGAATAACTTCAATTTCCCTTGAAATTGACTTAACCCCAATTCACATCAAATTCCATTTGATTTTAAATCTATTCAACTTTAATTACAATTCCAAATTATTCCTATCAATTTGGACTAATATCAATTGAACCCACTTCAATTTCAAATCATTTCAATTCAATCCAATTCAAATTTTCCATTTAAAATTTTAAACTTATACATCTTCAATCACAAATCTAATTAATTCAAATCAGATTCAACTTGAACGAATTCAATTCAAATTTCAAATTTAAACCATCCCGAATTATATAAATTCGAGTTAAATTTTTAAATGTTGATTTAATCCTTTAAATCAAACCAACTTATCTCTTTAGACCATTTAATTCTGAATCCATTTCAAACTTATTTTCGTTCAATTAATTTGATTGTATACCTATTACCACTAAATTCTCATTATTAATTTTTTTAAATAATATAACAACCAATTACCTTAATATTTTTTAGAAAGAAATATTGCTTTATATATCAAAATATATTCTTATATAAAATCATTTAAAACCTTTATATAAGAAAATAACAAGTATGCGCTCATACACACACACACACACAAACACACACACACACACACACACACACACACACACACACACACACACACACATATATACTCAACTCATTCTAGAGTGCTACGGACTCTATTTAATGAGTAATCCCTACTAGAGCCAAGGTTCTCGCTTAACCTTTCAGCTCTGATACCAACTGTAACGACCCGAAATTTTCGATCCCGAAAATTCCAGATGGTTAGGAAAAAGAAGAAAGAGATAGAATAAGAAGATCAGAAACCCCAACATCTCACATTCGCAGTGGATAAAATATAACAACAAATAATAACAGTTTACAAAATAATACTATATCTGTAGATTACATCTAATACATCAGAGTTTCACACATACTCAAACACTGGACATATACAAATCAACACGTCTCAGATAATTAGAAATATATTACAGCGGAAACACTCCATACGTTCTTGCTATTTAGCTCGCCTCCTGAGTTCCAGAACGTCCCTTCCTGAAAATCTGTAATACTCGGTCAGACCCGAGCATTACATCAAAGTAACACCCGGGTCAGGCTGGAAACCAGCGTGAGTAAACCCATTTAACATGGAATACAAAGAATACAACTTATATAAAACCCGGGGTAACTCGTATCAATTTACAAATTCACAATTTGTTATAGACATTATTTACTTCACACATCAACTTTCCAAGTACCAAAATTTAGATCAAATAGTCCAATTTACTTAAATCATTTCATTCCAGCCTATTGATTTCACATATCAATCTATAAAAGTTCGAAGTGGTTTCGGGTATTCCTAATACCCGACCCCGGTCTCTTCGAGTCTCATGTCATCCTAACCCAAGTTATCCGAATGAAATACACAACATTTCATATCAGACATATCAACTCATTCAAAGCATCCAATACCATTCAACCATCCATAAGCAAAGCTTGATCACTTCCAAAATTAATTTAATTAATTCAAATGAATTTCTAATCTCAATTACTTAGATTCCTTCACTTAACATTAATTAATTTTCAAATCAACTAATTAATCATCCCTTAATTATCCATCTTAATTAATTACCATGGATTAATTATCCTTCAATCACGGTAATTATCTTTAATTAATTACACAAATTAATTATTCTTAACCAAAATCCGTAATTAATTTTAATTACTTCACAATTTAATTATCTATAATTAATTATATTAATCCTTAATTACTTATATTTATTATTTTTCTTATATATCACTTATCATTTCAATTTATACTAATCTAAATTAAGTATAATTAAACCACAATATTAATCACTCTTGATTAGTCTCAACCTGTAATTAACTATCTTTTTATGTACTTCATTAAATAAATTAATTACTCATTTTGTAAAAGAAGTTTAAAGGAATTTAAAACCAAATTCATTTTTAAATTCAATTTAAAAATGTACTTTAACATTAAATAAAACAAATTTAAATTTAAAAACTGAAATTCACTAGCTTGAATTCCAAATTTAACTTTGATTTAGAACTTGTTATTAAATCTCTACTTTACAATTCAACTTCAGTTTTTAAATATCACTTTTATTTCTTTCAAATTCAGTCTTATTTTTTTATAATTATTTCACTTTCAAAATTTACTCTTATATTTCTTCCCAAAAAAAATCCAATTATATATATTTTGATGACTCGGTGTACCGAAGTATTCAAGCAAACCTCAACATTCAATATTCCAATTATCAATCATATTCATCACTGAATATCAATCACTCTAATATATACTATATACTACTATATATAATATAATGCATCTAAACAATTCAATCGTTCAACCAATTATTTAAATTTAACCATTTAAATTTAAATAAAAATCCAGAGGAGTGAGATTAACTCACCTTTGTTTTTAATTGCAGTCCAAACCAACCAGCTTATTTCCTTCACGATTCAGACCTTGCATAACAACTATATAATTTTATTATCATTTGGAATAATCTACAAATAATCTACCATTTAAATTTTCTATTTTTAAATCTTATGTATATATATTATCATTTTCTGTTTTGCTGTTTAACTATTAAATTTCAAAAAAAACAGCAATCTTATACATTCTGTAAAATAAATTTTCTATTTAACTAAACTATCAATACAAATTATTGTTTGCCTATATATACATAAATTTTAAAATATACATGCGTGTGCATTTTTCCTCTTCATTAAATATCAAAAAATGTGAATTTACTTTACTATAATTTTCTTCCTCTTGTAAATCAAAATAGTTTGAAACTTCTGAAAATAAAATTAACTTCCCCAAATTAAATAAGCTAAAATCAATTCAACGAATACCTTACAGTCAACTCGCGACACCTTATAGCCGCGAGCCTCCCACTGTCGATTATCGTGAGCCACCTCCATCGTAGCGCCGCCCCTCAAAACTCCAACCAAACCTCGCTGACGTTGCTCCCCATCGAAGTTAGTGACCATCGAACCCTTTCCCCAAATCTCATTCCTCCAAATCCAACGGAAGACATGCTTCCATGTTACTGCCAATCATCACGACTCCCCTCCATCGAACGCCCACCCTTCGCGACTCTCCACGAGCATGCCCTCAACTCGCGCCCCCTTTTCGGCGTTCGTGGCCGCCTGCCGCGATTCCAAATTCGAACAAGACGAGCGACTCACCTATTTCTTTTAATCGAAATGATTCGGTTCCATACGAACATCCCTTTCTTGAATCGATTTTGAGAATGGATTAAGGGGGCAAAAAAACGCGATCAATTTTCTTTTGTTTCGTCCGCCATTTTTTTTTGATTTCAGTTAGATATTAAATTAGAGAGGGAGACAGAGATGAAATATAGATTTGGGGATGGCTTCTTGAGTATGAGTGTTTATTTATAAAAATATCTTTGACTAGTTGACTTCAAATTTTATTATATTATAAAACTTCCAAAATGCCTCGTTAATTGCTATTAAAAATTTCGAACTCCTCTTAAGGAGTGCCGCTAGGCAATTATAAGGTTTTACCCGCGTTCCGAACACAATGGAATGTGTTTCGGAGGCTAATTCGGTCATATGCGTGAGTTACGGAAGTAAACGATATATTTTAAATTAAATCGATTAAAATAGTTTCTATGCGTTTTGAGCTGCCAGGGTCAAACGACAACTCCGATTGCTACGAAAATTAAAATCTGATAATAATACAATATTACGGATCCAATGAAACTGGTTTCGTCAAATTCCGAGACTGTGCCCAAGAAGGCTATTTTTAAATATCGATTTAAACGATATATTTTAAAACTGAACAAATCACCGTTAAATTCAATTTTAAAACTTCTATTATCCTCAGCACTATCAATTTAAATTTTACAGGCCTTCAAATTATTTTTAACAAGCTTAAAACTGAAGATTTAATATTTCACCCAACTCCTAATTATTTAATTCAATAATTTAATTATCAAATAAATGGCGATACTTGAATTCAAGTTAAAAATTAGCTTTTAAATATTTAAATTCAATTTAAATATTCCAATTTTCAAATATTCAAAATTTTCGGGTCGTCACAAATAAATTGGATTTGAAGATGCCAGTGCTTTTCTAGGAGTTTTAACAAAATTCCTAATTAAATTACTTATTCTTGAAATCTTGAACTCTTGATAATCTCTATTCTTGATACTCATGAGTCTTTAATCTTGATATCTTGAATCTCTATACCGTACAGTCTTCATTCTTGGTACCTGCATGGTTAAATGCTGCATATACATATACATCTAAACTATAATGTTAGTATTTATATTTTATAATCTTATTCTAAGGTTGTTGTCATCAAAACCATCATATCAAGGACTAGCAATCTCCCCCTTTTGATGATGACAACCTTTGTTTATAAAATATTACTTCTATCCTAATAACTCCCCCTAAAACTAGCAACTCCCCCTTAATCTATGCCTAACTATCCTATTTTATATTTCTTCCCCTTTTTCATCAACAAAAACAATCTCCAAACTACATAACTCCCCTTCATTCTTGTACTAAAGTACCTGCATTAATAATTATACAATGGAGTACATAACAGATATATTAAGAGATAATTATACTGATAGACATGATAATTAATTAAAGATCATATAAATATCAATGCATATTTATACATGTTTTGCACACCAAATATCAATCCAAACCAAATCAAATCAATCAAAGCAAGCAATTCAAATCAAACAAAGCAATCTAATCAAACATTACGAGGAACTTCCATCTATTCTTCTTCTCCAAATATAGGGTCTGCTTTAATGACATCCCAATTTTCATTATCATTGGTGAGAGAGACTGGAGGATGTGCTTCGTTATCGTCCTTGTGCAGGGAGGAAATCATCCATCGTATTGCATCGAAATGCCTTTCTTGCTCCTTGATCATCTGCATTTGACTCAACTCTAAGTGCCGTTGGTTATGAAGAATGAACGAAAGAATATTCTTGAAAGAATTAAGAGTTTTTTCAAGATTTTCGGTTAAATTATGAATTGGATTGGCCATATTTTAGTTTGTGAGAAGAACGAGAGACAAAATAGACAGGAAATATTATTGAGTGATGAATTCTGGAAGAAATAGGTATTTATAGATGTAGAAATTCATTTGAAATGAATAGACATAAGGTAGTTATTCAAATTTCAAATTTAAAATGAGGTGTCATTTCTGACCAGTACATGTCGACATGGTCATAGGGGGGATGTCGACATGGTGCAGTGAATTTTGATGGCTTATTTTGATTTTGTGAATAATTGTGTATATATATATATATGTTTATATAATATACTAACATTTATTCTGGAGATAAGATAAGCTAGATTAGAGAAAAGGATTTCAATTTCATTGCATAATAGAATGATACAATGATTAATCATAAAGAACTACATGAACATTCAAATTAAAACAAACTAAACTAATACGACATGAAATGAAATGGTAAACTAGTCAGAGGATGATGAAGATAAAGATAATCCAAGCTTCTTGCTTACTTTGGAAATAAACTTGTTTATCTTGGATGAAATTTTATCCAACTTCTTACTAACGAATCGTTTAAGAATCCGTTGATCCTCAACAATGGCCTTTTGGTTTTTGAGAAGGTTTTTGTTGGTTGGATTAGGAGGATAGCAATGCTTTCCAAGGATGTTTCACCGTCTTCTTCTTTTTCTTCTATTTCCATTTCATCCCCTTCTTCTGTTGAATCACAAGTTTTGATTCATGACAAAGCAAGTTAGAAGAAAAAGAGAATTCACGACAAAAAGAGATAATCAAAGGACTATGGCTATATCAAGATTTTTAATTTTTGTTTTCACTGTCTAGTACTTATAGTTGAGTCTTAGAAATATGTTAAAATCTCTCCTCAAGTAGTCCACACTTCATATTTCTCATAATTAATCAAAACAGAGCACACTATGTAAAAATAATACAGCCAGTTGACTGGCTATAATCACCCAATCGACTGACTGTGTACATATACGATATGCACTGTTTATTTTTAAAACCTATTGCATAGTCAGTCGACTGACCTGAGACCAACTGCCATATTTTCGAATAGACATCTTCTTTTGCGAAAGGAAGCAACCCTTCTCTGAACGGAAATGGATGCTCCTTTTCGTCAGATCCCTTCACCAATGGCAGTAACTCTTCAACTACTATATATACATGTTCCCAAACACAACACAATCGTCGAATTTCATTCTAACTCTCTACTATTCTTCTTGTGCTTTAATATTTGCATTCAAACAGCGAACAAACGTCTTTACTGCTTTGAATGTACAAACAAACTTTCATAATCTTCGATTCTTAGCATTAACTTCTCTTCATATCTTCACATACACTTCATATAATTGAGGATTTGATTATAGGAGGTTTGTATTATCAGTGACAAATCTGTGTTATCAAGAACACACGGTGTCATATATTATTTCTAGTGAAGTCCTCTTTTGCCGCTGAGGCGAAAATCCTGTTCAATTGCTCAGGTGTCTGTTCTACTGCTCAGACTATATATGCATGTTCCTCCGGGTTAAGTGAGGATTATTGTAGTTGAAATTCCAGAAGGAGTCTGGGACTGGACGTAGAATAGGAAGTTCAAACCAGTATAAAAATTCTTGGTGTGCTTGTTTTATTTTGCTTATTTCCATTTACTTTGCTATTATCATCTGTTTCCACATTTAGATTTAATTATATTCCATATTACACGATACTACACACTTTCATTTGGTATCAAAGCAAGATTTCTTATAACCATTACACAGTTATCTAATATTTTGCTAATATGGAAAACAACACCAACACTACCAATAACACTATCACTAACACTATTTTTATTGAAGGTCAATCCACTGCACGACCTCCATTTTTCAATGGTTTGAACTATAATTATTGGGCTACTCGTATAAGAATCTATATGCAATCAAATAGCTTTGAATCATGAAATATTACACAAAATGAATACACTCTTCCTACTGGAGAATACTCCACTTGGTCAAACACACAAAAATTAGATGCTATTGCCAATGCTAAAGCTATGAACATGTTATTCTGTGCACTAGATAGAAATGAATTTAATCATGTTAGCATGTGTCAAACTGCTTATGAAATATGGAGAACGCTCAAAATCACTCATGAAGGAACTAACAAAGTTAAAAAAAGCAAAATCTTCATGCTCAAAAATCAGTTTCAAAACTTTAGAATGAAACAAGATGAATCCATCAATGATATGTACTCTAGATTTCAAGATATCTATCATTCACTATTGGGATTAGGAGAAAGTACATTGATTTTGATATTGTATCAAAAATCCTAATCTCTTTAATGGATGAATGAGAGAGAAAAGTCTTGGCTATAGAAGAAGCTAATGACCTCTCTACCATAAAATGTAAAGAGTTAATAGGAAATCTAATGCCCTATGAAGTGAATTTGCAGGCACAACGAGTACAAGCATAAGATAAAAAGAACATAGCTTTCCATGCCGAAGAAGACAAAAGATGAAGATTTAGATGAAGAAGATCTAGCACTTATTGCCAAAAATTTCAAAAAGTCCTTGAAATTTCGAAAAAACAACAAAAATGATGGAAAAAGGAAATTTCCGAACAAACCATCATCTTCAGTTCTAGAATGTTTTAATTGCCATAAGAAAGTCATATTCAGAAAGAATGTCCAGAACTAAAGAAAAAATACTTCAACAAGGGCAGAAAAGATAAGGAAAAGAAAGCATTCTCCGTAACATGGGATGCTTCAGATACTTCTTCATCAGATAATAGTAGTGACAGTGAAAACGAGCAAGCAAATGTTTGTTTCATGGCTACTGAAAACGACGTTAGTGATTTTACTTTTGATGCTATGATTGAGATAAATTCAGAGCTAGTTGATACTTTGAAAAATCTCAAAAGAAAATATAAGAAGACTCATGAACATTAGAACAAAGCAGAATTCGAAAGAGATACGCTTAAAGATGAGAAGAAAATACTAAAGGAAGAATTAGAAAAATTACAAGAATCATTCTCTAATATCAATTCTCAACTCAATCTTTTGAGTCAAGAAATTGAAACTCAAAAAGAGAAGAATGACGCTCTTGTTTCTGAAAATCATAAACTAAAAACTAAGGTAAAATTAATAGAATTGGATAATACTACTCTCAAAACTAAGTTAGAAAGCATTACCAAAAATATTTCAAACTTTAATAAAGGAAGAGAAACTTTATCTAAAATTATTGATAGTTCTCAATCTATTTCAAGTAGAAAAGGATAAGGATATGTTGAGAAAACAACAGCTTCACCTAAAAAGAAAATTAGGAGAAATATTAATCCTACTACAGTATAGACAAAAAAGAATTCTTTCCCCAAAAGCATAAGAATCTGGGTTCCTAAAACAAACAACAATTTGATTAGGAAGAAATATGTAAACACCTTTTGAGAAACTGTTCATAAAAATAAAGATTACATTTTTAAATGGGATACCGAGCCCTCTTGGGTTTGGTTTCCTAAGATTTAAATCTTAGGACCCTATTGAAAAAGGTGGGTACCAATGTTATCTCATATTTTTTGTAGGTCCCACTCAAGAAAAGAGGAAATGGATACTCAACAGTGGTTGCTCAAAACATATGACAGGAGACAAAGATATGCTATCAAATATTACTTACTCAGATAGAGGCTCCGTCACTTTTGGAGACAACTCCAAAGGCTATATCATCGGCAAAGGCGACGTGAGCTATAATGGTATTTCAAATTTACCTCTTATTTCAAATGTTTTACTTGTCAAAAATTTAAAACGTAATTTACTTAGTATCAGCCAATTGTGTGATAAAGGATTCAAAATCACTTTTTCTGAAAACAAATGTAGTATTTTTGATCAAAATCAAAATCTTATCTTTGAAGGAAATATGCACATAAATATCTATGTTCTGAATATGAAAATAAATCATAATTCAGATATGTGTTTAATAGCCAAAGAAAATGATCCTTAGTTATGGCACAAACGATTCTGTCATATTAACTTCAAAACAATAAACAAGCTTTCTAAAAATGATTTAGTAAAAAGTCTACCAAAAATGAATTTAAAATTGATCATATTTGTGATGCATCAGTTAGGAAAGTTAACTAAGTCATCTTTTAAATCTAAAAAGGTTATTTCAACTTTACAACCACTTGAATTACTACATATGGATTTATTTGGACCAACACAAGTACAATCCATTAATCATAGTAGATACGTGTTTGTAATTGTTGATGATTTTTCTAGATATACTTAGACTTTTTTGATGAAAAATAAAAGTGATACCTTTGATAATTTCAAAACTTTTGTCAAAAGAATTCAAAAATTTAAAGGTTTGAAAATCAAAAACATAAGAAGTGATTATGGAGGTGAATTCGAAAACGAAGCCTTTGAACGTTTTTGTAAGAAAAAGGGAATATTCCATAATTTTTCGTTTCATAGAACTCCACAACAAAATGGAGTTGTAGAACATAAAAATAGAACCTTACAAGAATGTGCAAGGACTTTGTTAAATGGAAGTACGTTACCAAAACATTTCTGGGCTAAAGCAGTTGCAACAGCTTGTTATGTTTTGAGTCATGTTTCTATTCGATCACTAACTAAGAATACTCCTTATGAGCTTCTTAATGGACGAAAACCAAATATTTCTTATTTTAAAGTTTTCGTTCAAAATGTTTTATTTTAAACACAAAAGATCAGCTTGGTAAATTCGATCCAAAATCCGATGAAAGAATCTTTTTAGGATATTCAGATCGAAGCAAAGCTTATCGAATTTTTAACAAAAGAACAAATATCATCGAAGAAACACTTCGTGTATACTTCGATGAAAATTTTAAACAAATTTCAAGTATAAGAGATGATGAAGAATTCCCTGATGATATCACAAATACAGAAATTTCAGACCTTGAAAATAATGAAAACATTGTTCACAATAACAATGAATTAAGATCTTCACCTAGATTATTAAGAGATCATCCTTCTGTTAATGTTATTGGAGAACTTAATTCATCTGTTAGAACAAGAAGTCAATTAAATCAAACGGGTCATGTAGCTTTCCTTTCTCATATTGAACCTAAAAATATTGAAGAAGCATCTACTGATGAAAATTGGTTAATCGCTATGCAAGAAGAGTTAAACCAATTCGAAAGAAATGATGTTTGGGATTTAGTTCCACGGCCTAGTGATCAATCAGTTATTGGTACAAAATGGGTCCTCAAAAATAAAGCAAATGAACAAGGAAATATTACTAGAAATAATGGCTCCCAGGGTAAAAAACTCTCGGGTTAGCAACCAGTCGACTGACCTACCCCGATCAGTCGACTGGCTGTACAAAATCTCTACCGTCTTTTCATTTTTTAACCCTTTTACCCATCTATCCACTTTACCTTCTTCATTTTTTACTTTCTCCAAAACTCTAGCCCCCATTTTTCTTTCAAATTATTCTCAATACCATCAAATTAATGGCTCCTCCAAGATCAAAACGCTCAAAACAAGCTTCCTCATCCTTTGTTAATACTCATGTTGCTCGTTGGCTTTATGATGCAACCGCAATCGAAAGATGGAAGAAGATGAAGAGTCCTGGAATCTTTGAAGGCTCTTTCATGGTTTATTCCGATTTTGTAGCTTACTCTCTTCAAGAATTAATGCGAAGATGTGGATTAGAGTCACTCCTCGACTGCAATTCAAATCGCCACAACATTAACCATCTTATGGTAAAACTTTTCTTCGCAAATCTTAATCTTGGCCATCAGCAACCTCTAATCCATACAATTGTGTATGGTGTTTGGTCTGTGATCAACAAGTTTTCTTTTCTCTGGATAGAATGGCATATATCCTTTAATCTCCAAATGAAGGTATAGATTTAAATGATGTCATATGCAATCCAAGAAAAAGAGATAGAATTAGTCATATGTTCATGAGTGATGACATGACTGAATTACGTTCTAAGCTTCTTCGACCTAAAGAAAGAATCTTGCACAAAACGCTTATGCGTTCTATTCTTCCACGAACTGGCTCATATGAATTAATATATCCAGAAAATTTCAAAGCTCTCTATGCCATATGGGAAAATATACGCGTAAATTGGTTACGTCGTATTATGGATGAATTTCTCACCTTCACACATGGGAATATGCATGTTATCTACTTTGGAGAATATAATATGAGACTTCTTCAAGATGTTGGTGTTCGTCAACTTGATTCCGAATTCTCTACTGTCGGAATGATAAATATAAGGACCATCAGTCTTATGAAGCTACCAACACGACCTCCACCTATTACTTCATATGAAGAGTGGAAGCATCAACAAGCTCAACAACGATAATCTGGAGGTCCAAAAATTAGAGAACCGAAAGCACAACAAGAAGAAGGCGATATTCGCTTCTACTTCCTCCAGCACCCGTGAATCCATTGAAATTCTCTCCAGAAATCAACTTATTTTGGATTCAAGGCTCAAGAAAATGGATAAGAAGCTTGATAAGATCAAAGGCTTCTTTTCTACTTTATGGGATGCATTATCATATTCTTCTTCCACTGTTGCCACATCTGTCGCGCAAAGCATCTAGCAACTCGATTTACATGGTCTACATCAGACGAGCATACTAGTAGCGACACTAGTGGAGCATGCAGTGGCGCTCAAGGCACTTCTAGATTAGGAAAAGATCCTGCACCGGAAGGAGAGTATAATTGAGATCTTGATGAACAGGTTTTTGGTGAGTAAGTATGGTATGAACTATTTGCTTATTTGAAACTTTATTGTACGTTTAAACATTTGGATGTTTGTTTGCTAATTGTTTTTGAGACTTGTACTAATTAGTCTCACTTTAATATTTATTTCTGCACTTTATATTGAAACTATTTTGCTATATCTCCTTTTTGTCGATGACAAAGGGGGAGAAGAATTGTCCTAATGCAGGTACAAGAAGTGTCATATATTCAGGGGGAGTTTTTTATATTTGTTCTCTAGGACTTTTATATACAGGTTTGTCATCAATCAAAAAGGGGGAGAATGTTGAATCACTAGTTTTGATTCGTGACAAAGCAAGCTAGAAAAAAAAAGAGAATTCACGACAAAAAGAGATAATCAAAGGACTATGGCTATATCAAGACTTTTAATCTTTGTTTTCACTGTCTAGTACTTATGGTTGAGTCTTAGGAATTTGTTAAAATCTCTCCTCAAGTAGTATGCACTTCATATTTCTCATAATTAATCAAAACAGAGCATACTATGTAAAATAACACAGCCAGTTGGCTGGCTATAATCACCCAGTCGACTGACTGTGCACATATACGATATGCACTGTTTATTTTTAAAACCTATTGCATAGTCAGTCGACTGACCAAGAATGACCGGTCGACTGACCTGAGACCAACTGTCATATTTTCGAAAAGAAATCTTCTTCTGCGAAAGGAAGCAACCCTTCTCTGAATGGAAATGGATGCTCCTTTTCGTCAGAACCCTTCACCAATGGCAGTAATTCTTCAACTACTATATGTACGTGTTCCCAAACACAACACAATCACCGAACTTCATTCTAACTCTCTACCATTCTTCTTGTGCTTTAATATTTGCATTCAAACAACGAACAAACGTTTTTACTGCTTTGAATCTACAAACAAACTTTCATAATCATATATTCTTAGCATTACCTTCTCTTCATATCTTCACATGCACTTCATATATTTTAGGATTTGATTATAGGAGGTTTGTACTATCAGTGACAAAACAGTGTTATCAAGAACACATAGTGTCATATATTATTTCTAGTGCAGTCCTCTTCTGCCGCTGAGGCAAAAATCCTGTTCAGTTGCTCAGGTGTCTGTTCTGCTGCTCAGACTGTATATACCCGTTCCTCCGGGTTAAGTGAGGATTATTGTAGTTGAAATTCCAGAAGGAGTCTGGGACTAGACGTAGAACGGGAAGTTCGAACTAGTATAAAAATTCCTGGTTGGCTAGTTTTATTTTGCTTATTTCCATTTACTTTGCTTTATCATCTGTTTCCACATTTAGATTTAATTATATTCCATATTACACGATCCTACACACTTTCATCTTCTTCTTCCTCTTCCTTCTCTTCCATCTCCTTATGAGCCAAACATTCTTCCTTTTCGGCAAGAGACTCATAAGGTTGAAAAACAAATGGAATTTTCATAAGATAAATATTTGAGTGATTGAAAACCTTTCTAAAAACAAATTCTTTTCCTATGAAATATACTTCAAAATAGTTAAAAATCCGAATGAGATAGATTCCATGATACAAAGTATTCTCACCCATTTCAAGATTTTTGGGACAAAGTTCATCCAAAATAACTTGCGTCCAATTAACATCATAACTTTCAAAAATAGAAAAAAGTGCTTTGCAAACTTTTGAAGTAGGATTGTTAAAATTCCCCGATCTTGGGAGCAAAGTATGTTGTAAAAGAAGATTGACAATTCTAGCTTTTGGTTGAAAGTTTCGATATTTGAATTCAAAATCATCATTTCCTTCAAAAATTTGATAAAGCGTCTCACGATCATTTTCATCAATATTAAAACTAGAAAGATCCATTCCCGTACTCTTGCAATTGAGAATGGTACCCAAAAGATCACAATTCAAAATAATTCTAGTGCCTTTGACACTACTCCAAATTTCATCATCGTTTCCATTATAAAATCCACGATTAAGATTTGCATAGAAAATTTTAACAAGATTTGGATAGCAAAAAAAAATCATTTTAAGAAGCATCAATAAGACTAAGAACATGATTGTTTACAAAAAGAGAATCAATTTCATAAGTAGAAAAATCTTGAAATAAAGCAAACATTTCGGGATGGACTTTTCCGTAGTTAGCATAGTTGATATATGCTTTTATAACATCCGGATCATTGTGGAGTTGCTCTTTTATCCCTTTGGAAATTCTCATGGTGGAGGGGTTGCTTGAAGAAGCCATTAGAGCAGAGAGTAAAGAGCTTGAAGTTTTGAAGAGAGAGTTTGAATTTGAAAATAAGAGTGAAAAGATATGATAAAAGATAGTGAATAAATAGACTCTCAAAGGACATGTTCTCTGGTCAAAAGATGCCTTTTCAGAGAATTGAATGAAGTGAAAAGGTGGAGGGAAATTCAACCATCTGAATTCAATTTTTTAATTTCAAATTCTATAACCATGTCGACATCATAGTGGGAACCATGTCGACATGTATCTTTGAATTTCTATGATTTATTTTTCCTAAGTATTCTAATATATATATATATATATATACACACTTATTATTTTCAATGTCTATCTATATCTATAATAATTCTGAAATTATAGTATTCTATAAATTATAATAATACTATTAAAAAAATAAAATAACAATAAAAATAATAATAAAAATAATAGTAAAATAATAGTAAAAAATAAAAAATTTAAAATTCAAACAACACACCAATTCAAATTCAATCAATCAAGCATCCAATTCTAGCATGCAATTTCAACCAATTGTATTGTAAATGTGTACCTTTTTCTGAGTCCGTTTCTCTAAATTCATCGGAGTCGTGAACTGCTATGAAACACATATTTGAATTATCTGTCTTCTGATCATCATCGCTTGAGGACGAGTCCGAGTCATCTAGAGTAGCAGTAATGCACGTTTTCATTTCTTTACGGAATCATTGTTTATAGGAAGATTTTGTCTATCTGGATATGGACAATCTCTTTTGATATGGCCTGGTTCGTCATAGTTGAAACATTTGATATTGTTTGGCACTACATTCTGATTTCCAGAGTTCTTATAGTTGTTTCTCTTGAGATTTTTCATCTTTCTGTATTTTAGGAATTTTCAAAAATTCTTGGTCATAAAGGATATCTCTTCATCATTATCGCTGTTTGAGTTTGATCCATCGATCATTGCATTGAATGCCATTATTTTCTTTTCAGATGTTTGCTTTCTCTTCTCCCAATCATTTGGACTTCAAATGATATTAGATTTCCAATTAATTCTTCTATCTTTAAGGTAATGATGTCATTTGCCTCTTCGATCGCAAGTGTCTTTTGATCCCGTTCTGGAGTAAGAGAATTTAAGATTTTTCTGACTTGATCTTCTTCCGAAAATTCCTTTTCCAAGGATATTAGAGAATGCATAATATCCTGAATCTACTATATACATATCTGAAATAGACTCATTAGAATTCATTTTAAATAATTGAAACTGATTTGTGAGCATGGAAATTTTGACTGTTTAACTTTGCTTGTTCCTTCGTGAGTAACTTACAAAGTTTTTCAGATTTCATATGCAAACTTATAAACTGACACTCTATTAAATTCATTCCTAGCAAGTAAGAAAAATAGAATATTCAAAGCTTTAGAATTATTTTGTGCAACAGTCTTTTGCTCAGCGGTCCACTGTGCAAAATCAGTTGTGGGTTCAGAATATTCAGTCTGTGTGATATTCCAAGTGTCTAATCCTACAAATTGTAAATATATTTTCATCCTACATGCCCAATATGCATAGTTACTGCCATTAACAAGTGGTGGTCTGATAGTAGACTGACCTTCCACAAATGTAGTGACAGGGATAACAGAACTAGTGTTGGTAGCCATTTTGAAAATTTTTCAAAATTCAGATTATGAAAACCTTGTTGCGATACCAAATGCTAGAAATGTGGATTACGAATCTTATGGTTAGGATAAATACCAGGGAGGGTGAATAGTGTTTTAAGAAATCACTAAATCCTGTTGAGTTTATGTTAATTTGAACACAAATGTATGCAATATTCAGACATAGATATGATCATAGAAACAAACACAGATGCAAAAATAAAGTAAAAGCGGTAAAGGAAAGAACACACCGGATTTCATACTGGCTCGGAGTTATCCTACATCCAGTCTCGCACACAAGTACGGATTTCCTTTCAAAAGCAATCTTTACAATTACACCCTCGATTTCAAGGCTATGAGGTACACCCTCCAGATTCACAATCTTCTGGGTAGAGATACTTGATTTCACGGAAAACAAGTTCACCCATTTGATTTCTAGGGTTACAAGCACACCTTTTCTCACTTGATTAATTTCCAAGGCTACAATCACACCTTTTCTTGCTAAATTGATTACAATGAAGTCTATAACTCTGAATAGCACTAAGTATCTTGTTGAGATAGTGATAGAGAATCAAACTAGAAATGATCTAGTTAGATTCAATGTTGATTTTGGCAGAGTAATGGTAAGAATGTGTATAAAGAAATGTGGAAGAAAAAAGGAGTGAAACCCAGAAAAATATGATTAAAAATTCGTTGAAAGCAGCCCCTATTTATAGAAGAACAACAGCCATGTCCATTCGTGAAAGGATTTGACGAACAGACACTTCTTTTGAAATTTAAATTTTGAAACCAACCGCCACTATGTCGACATGGGTATCTTGGGTATGTCGACACGCCAAAGGAATTTTCGGTGGTTTGTTTTGCTTTGAAAATAACTTTTATCTTATATTAAAACTATTTAAAAGTTTTATACATATACTTAACTATAGTTAAAATACATAAACAAATATAGAGAATAATATTTTGGTATATATAAAATTTTACCATAATTTTATATTTAAATCTAAGTGTATATATATATTAAAAGTTAAATATATTATTATTAAAGTTAATTTAAAACTAAGGATAATTTGATTTTATATTTAAATATATTATAACTAAGGATAATTTAAAACTAAAGATTATTTTGAGGCTAAAAGTATTTAAAATCAGGATAGATGCTTTTTGATTCTTTTAAAAGGAAGATTTTGAAATCATTTTGAAGACAAGATAATTTTGTAAAATCATTTGTATAAAAGTTAGGGGATACAAAACAATGTTCCACTTGATTTTTCGTAGGTTCCATCCTACTCAGCACATTCTCTCAACCTTCTCACTCCCCTTTCTCTCAACCTCTCATCACAAAAAACTGAACTCACCCCTCCAATTCAGCAAAAATCAAAATTTCAAATAAAAAACTACTTAAATCTAGCTAGAATTTGAACTATGGCTTCATCATCGTCTCAAGCACATCCTATAGGTATGAAATCTATCGATTTTGTCTCTAATTGTCATTTTTTCAATTTAGGGTTTAGGGCTAAAATTGTTCTATGGTTGCAAATCTATGATTGTATAGTATAATGAAGTTGAGTACTCACCTAGAGCACATGTTTAATTGTTTTGTTATTGTGTACAACGGAGTTGTATAATTGCAAATCTGCGGTTAGATACCCATTGAAGTTGGGTATGATTATGCAATGTTATTGTGGTAGAATATGACTAAATGGCGTCTGGACCGACCGATCCTAGTATGCTTTACCTCCAACCTCAACACCGCACAAACAACATCGATATGATGGAGGTACAAGGTCAAATAATTTATCATTGCTTCTACAAAGTGTTGTACTTACCATAATTTCTTTCCTTTGTTACTATTTATCGACAGGGGGTTGAGCTGGACATCTTCATTGACCATTCATCCACTTTAAAGCTCATCACGTCAGCGCATGCAGGTATGTTGGAACTGTTAGACAGAGTTGGATTTGGTGTTGTCAATAAGTTTGGATATACACAGCTTGACCGAAATTTTATGACGGCTTTGATTGATAGATGGCGACCGAAGACGTCTACATTTCATCTTAGAGTAGGTGAGATGACAATCACTTTGAAAGACATAGCTGTATTGCTCGGATTTCCAATTAATGGGGATCCCATCTTAAAACCGGATTTTTCAAGAAATTATATGGAATTGTGTGAGCCCTTGCTCGAATTGGCTCCTCCAGAAGACATGAGGCAGGGAAATGAGTCATAGTGGCCACGTGGTTTAGCGAGTAGTTGGCCGGTGATATTCCCCGTCGTGCCTCTCCTTTGTAGATTGCCAAGCGTTCCCGCGCTATTATGTTGCACATCACCACGCAACATCTTTTTTGTGATCGACCGAAGACAAGAGTGGCCCTTCAATGGCTTCCATTGTTAGAAGTCTTCAATTCATGCCGGCAATACTCTTGGAGTAGTGCGGTGCTTGCTTTCACCTATACAGAGCTTACGAGAGTTGCTTTGGTCGAACAATGGTCCGTCGATGGTTGTATGACTCTACTTTAGGTACGGACATAGTCATTCGTTGTTGCCTATTTGAGTTTGTCGTAAAACCGTAACTAAAATTAAGTTTCACACTTGCAGTTTTGGTCATGGACCTACCTTCCGGTTGGTCGTATTTCTATGAAGATGCAAATAATCGACAATTCAAAGCCTTATGGAGCGAGGTAAAATAGTGTTGTTATATCGACATAGTAAATTTGAATACTTCCTATAACATGTTGCTATTATAGGTGGATTGGCCCTAAGAATACAAAAATGACCCCCAGACGCAATTTGCAATAACATGGAATTCGTATTATAACGCAGACCTTCATGCTCTTCTGGCTCTTTGTACAATGGACATGCCGTTATGGCAGGCAAGACTTGTGATTTTTTATTTCGAAGATTTAGCATACCATCTACCAAATAGAGTCATGAGATAGTTTGGTCTTCGACAGCGCCTACCGTATTATGCTCCATATTACACGCTTCTATACGACGAAGATGAGTTTGAAACGATGATTGAGTTTTGGAACAATCGTTTCATAGCTGGGAAAGACGAGCACAAAGTCACTCTAACCGATGAGGAGTATCGTAGCTGGTATTGGAACATCACTCGTCGTTATGTGCTGCGAAGATGAGCGGAAGAACCCAAGCAAGAGGTGGCACCTTACACTCTACGAGCTCCGCTAGAACAGAATGTGGTACATATTAATATTGAAAATTTATATAGCACGTATGAAACTCATAAGGGTTTATGTTATATGTAGGCGGATGATATTTATCATGTGTTGGACATTGTCGACGAGCTTGCGGAGGAGATTCCTGAAAAAAGCAATGCGAAATGCTTCTCTATTAAACAAATTCTACTATCTTGTTTGTCGAAGAACAAGATGTCAAGGCCCATCCCACCTCCGCCTCCTCCTCCTCCTATCGTGCCACTACTTATCGAGGTTATTGCCCCTCCTGCATCGTATGAGGACATAGCTGCAGTCCAACCTCCCCCCTCGTCGAAGAGAAAGTATGGAAGAAGGAAGAAAAATGAGGGCGAGAGTTTCGGAGCGATATCTTCCTAGCATACACAACTCGTTGGGCCATCGCAACCACCAACGGAAGGGACGCAAGAGGAGGGCAGTGAAGAGCTATCATTGGAAGAGGAGGAATTTATGCTCAACTCGAGAAGACTGAAGAAGAAAATTCTTAGGGAATTAAAAAAAATTGAGATGAAATTTTAGACTAATCGTAGTGGACCGTGGTTTCTATTTGTTGACTGTAGTGTTGATTGATCATTTTTGTGGGATGTTGACTGTAGTATTGATTGATCATGGTTTCTATTTGTTCATTTGGGATGTTTGGTTGTTAACTAATGTAGACTATTGTTTGTCGTTGTGATTGTAGAAGTGACTCTAGTATGTTGATGTTGATGTGAATGTTATTGATTGTAGACTTGTATTTTCTGATGGTAAATGTAGTCATGAGCTCAGAAATTTGTAGCAGTCAATGTTCAAAAATTTGTTTACGTTGGTGTCAAATATTGACGCCTTATTTCTGATTTGAAGTTTGTCTGAGTAAGTAACAGAGCGGCATTTGAAATGCCGCATGGGGCGGCATTTAAAATGCCGCTTAGGGCGTCATTTTAAAGGCTGCATGGTGCGGCATTTGACATGCCACTTTGGTATGTCGACAACTGCGGCATTTTAGATGCAACATTCTGGTTTTCTCATACTTCATTTCAAAACAACAGAGTTCAACAAGGCATAACATACTTCGAACGATGTTAACATACTTCGAACGATCATTTTAGATATTTATTCATCATACAACAAGTTTCTAATATCACTACATTACATTTCAATTATCCTTCAACGATCTACGTGGCCACAATGCCGAATACTTTTACCCTTGAACTAACAATTCGTTTCGGTATTCAAGGTTCAAATTTTCCAAACGACTAACATCCGCTTGCATAATGCCCAATTCTCCTCGTGCGCTCCCAAACTCCTTTCTATCCAATTATGAGCCCTGATACTTATAGTTTTTATTTCTTCACATATTTTGATGTACTCAGCTTCTTCCGCATCATAAGCTGTGGCATAAAATAATCCGGTTAATCATTTTTCTCTAAACCCTACAGCTTGAAAATTAGCTTTAAGATGCCTAACACAAAATCTATGTTCATGTGGCAAACACCATTTCGATTCCAAGGCTGATGGTTTTCCTTTCATTCGATCTGAAATGAAGTTAATTCATTGATTTTAACACTATGAATGAACCGCTGCATGCAGGCAAAAAACCATCCCCAACTATCCCCGGATTCGAACTCTACAATTGCATACGCTAAAGGGTATAGGTGATCATCCACACCAATTGCAGTGGCCACAAGTAGCATCAGTTTATATTTCACGTAATAATGTGTCCCGTCAATACATAACAACGGACGACAATAAAAAAATCCTTCAATACAAGGTCCAAAGGCCCAAAAAGCTCGATCGAAGACTCCATAATCATCAGTCGTAACGTGTCCAACACTTATCGGGTTCGATCTAGTTATTTTAGCAAAATATTGCCTTAGACTACTATATGGCTCCGCCCAATCACCATAAATTCTTTCCACCACCTTACCCAAAGCTCTCCAAGCCTTCATATAACTAATTTTCATGAACAACTGTACTTCCATCAACACTTGTACTGTCCCGGCTGTAATGTTTTGATCAGCTTTCACAAAAGATAATATTTTTGCCACTACAAAGTTGGACAATGCCTGCTTGTGGGTGGAGTTCACCGTTGGGTTACACAATTGTGTTCGCTAGGATATTTCCTTACAATCCACCACTTCCGCTTTGATTTTTTCCAGACAATAGCTTGAATTCTCCATGGACAATTTGCATCTATATTACAAACGGCAGTGTATTTGGTTTTATTTGATTTTGTTGCTTTAAAAGAAACGACATGCAAAATCGATCATTCGCTCAACTGTTGTACAACTTGGCTTTCGTCTCTCGAAAATCAAATCAACTTTAAATCCATTCTGAACGCTTACGGTTGAAAACAGCTCATTGTTGAACTCAAAATTTGCAACAATTGACCTTACCATAATTTGTGCGTTGCGTAAAACATCATCCAAAGGAACTTCCATTTCCACCTCATCACTGTCTTCAGAAATATAGTATTCAACCGGAAAATCATAGTTCAAAGGTTCATTATTCGCTCGCATACTACGTATCCACGACATGTCATTCTCCACCATGTTCACTAAATCCATACTATTTATAGGGGGTTCATCATTGACATCTTCACCTTCATCACCGTCCATCTCAGTATCAACATCTTCGTTGTTTATGTTTACATTTACATTCTCCAAATCAGCATTAGATTGCATAGCAATATCGTGCATAGGGAATCTGCTATTCAAATATATATATTACTTTAAAACCAGTACCGTAATTACTACCTACCAAATTTTGATTCTTTATAATACATACTTATGACTAAGATCATATAACTCGGATGGAGTTGGAACATAAACTGAGACATATGGCATTTTTATGGTCCAGCGGGACTAGGCAGTGTTGGTGGACAAGGAAGATAACTGAATATACAGCGAAAAAACTGTTAAGTAGCGCGCAACTATCAAATTAATATGACCTAAATTTCATAAATAGATGTTTCACCTTCTGAGCAAATGCATAAAGCTGCCTTGACTTAGATAGGGGTACGTATACTGAACGCCTATGGAAAGGTCATACACAGAGAATATCCATATAGACCTTGTTGACTTACATCGCTGTCATAGTCGAATTAATGAAACTCGAGGACGCGTTTCCATGACTGATACTTATTGCCTCAACCGTTCTTCGGTGCTCATCAATAACACCGTTAACTTCTTGCTCTTGTACGGGTTCTTCTACTTGCAAGCGTCTAATTTTCCCAACAAACAGGTCAATTGATTTCAATATCACTGAAAACATTAGCTCCACATCGTCTTCATCAGCTATTTTAATGCCTTTCGATCCTGAGTCCGTTGGCTAGTTAAACACTAACTCTATGTCAAATTCTTCAGATTTTATCTTGGTCGCTTTATAAATCGATTCTTTTAACTGCACCAAATTATAACCTTTTAACACTTTAGCTTGCTTACATGACCCACCAACATATTTTCCACAATTAAGTTCATCAACAACCAATTCGCCATCGAAATAACATATCGTTGGTACACACTTGGGAGCCACTCTACAATTTATGCAATCAACTAGTAACCTATTATCATTTGATACCAAACAACAAATGAGATTTTAAAAAATTAAACTAAGGTTTCCAAAAAACATACCTGTTATAGCTAATTCCTTATTCAAGAGGAAGAATTAGATGTTGCTCCTCGTCTGTAGCTGAATCCAATCAAGATTAAACTACAATATTCAAATAATTTAACAGCTTGGAGTTTATGATTTTTGTAGATCTAACAAAATTTTGGAAGAAGGCAAACATAAAAAGGTGGCTGCCTAATAAAGCAACAGATATTGGAGGCATTTGGGATGTCGCATACTAGCGCCATCTCAAATGCCGCCAGTGTGCTTTTGCACAATACACGTTACTGGGGGCATTTCAGATGCCTCCAGCACATGTGGCACCAACGTGACAAAAATGGTCTATTTTTGTAAATAGTTTTCAATGTGGCATATTCTTGTAATTTGTTTACAAATTTGGCCTAAATACAAAATTTAGACATAAATTAAAGGTTAATTGATTAAATAAATATATTGAAAGTTAATTAATTAAATGAAAATACACATATATGAGATATATATGTTATATTATAAAGCTTATACTATATAAATATTCAATATAAATGTCATATTGGAATAATTTAAAATGAATTAAAGATTTAATTAATTAAAATTAATTAAATAATATTTAATTAAAATAGTGTTGCACATAAAACTATTGTGTACTTTAATTGAAATATAAAAGTTATATAATAATAAAACTTATATAATATAAATTTATAAACTAAAGGTAGAATATTAAAGAAACCATAAATACTTAAGGAATAAATACATGTGTATATGTATGTAAACCGTGATTTCTGATCTGTTCGACACTTGAATCACGAAGTTATTTCATAAGAAATACATTATTCCATAAGTCGATATAATATATTGAAGATTATGAATCTTTAATATAAAGTTGTTCTCTATTATTTATATATTAATGATTACTTGCGTACTCTTTAGTTGTTGAGCTTTCTTCATACTAGGGATGTTATGTGTAGTACTATTAATATATTAAATATACGAGGTAAGATAACTACACATATTTCTTGAACTTTCCTCAAGGTATGTGCATTATACTTAGGCTGTCATGAAATGATAGGTTCGACCAAATAGTCCTACTTTACTTATTGAGCTTTCATCAAGGTAAAGACAGGATTAAGACAAGGAACCACATGTTAGGAGTTGTATATGATATGACCGATAAGGAGTTATCCATCGTATGTGTCCTATGATTTGTTGAGCTTTCCTCAAGGTTAGAATCCCAAGGCATGCAAGTCATAACACCTGCTAGTGAAGTTGAAATACTTCTATATTTCGCTTAGGGTTTGGTGAAACATAAAAGATTAATGGGAGTCTTATTAGAAAAACTAGATGATAACATTTAACATTTCTAATATCATAAGAACATATGCTATATAATGTTATAATAATCTACATTGATAAATTTGTGCATTTGATATAATTAATAAAACATTTATCAATTAATATATGTGAACTGAATTGATGATTGACAAATAGAAATGTAACACACACTTACTACTATTTAATATTTCTTGCATGTTAATGTTTTCTATAACCATGCAAGTACCTAATTTTATCATAGATTTGGCCGCTCATATTTTTATTTGGTCAAGACCTTGTGTTGCATTCAGTGTGTTCCGAACTCAAAAGCAATACAATACTATGGATATTTGATCCATTCACTATAACATATAAGTGTTATATGGTGAATAGTCACAGCTCGTTATATATGATACTTCGATGAAGTTAATTCATTTGAAGCAAACAAATAAACCGTACTGTGAGATCAAGTATTCAATTTGATTGATTACAATAATGATCATATTATGTTAAATGTAACACTAGGCCAAAATTACAAGATAGATTTAAGAATTCGATTGCTGAAATGTCAGTTTGACCAGTTTACGCAAAGTGCAATATATTTGATGTCCTTAAAGTTAAGGATGATCGAGTGCACTTCCTTGAAGAGTTTGTTATGATATTGTAGTAAGGGTATTCTTTTGAATGGTTTGACCATTTAGAAAGAAAAATGAATGTACAAGAGTAAATGTGATTTAAGGTTAAGCTAGGATGAAGAGAGTGAATAGTAACTTCTACTTCATAAAGAAACTTCGAAAACGAGAATTGTAGTAATAGTAATTGATACTTAACATTGGAATGTGAAAATGATTTCTATTCTGAAATGTATTTTTTTATATAAAATTATTTTCTACGGCATTTATTCTATGAGTTCAAGATATTTGATCAAATAACTCTCTGTTATAAACTAGTTGTAGTATACGAAATAAATAATCTATATTAAGTGAATGATGGACCTTCGTATTTTGTATGTTATTATAGTAATGGTAGAAATAATGGAAGCATTCCATATAGCACTTATTGATTGCATCGAATTACAAAAAAAACCCGTAAAACATACCAAACGTTATTTATGAAATAATGACTATTTTTCGGCATTTGAAAAATAAACATAGTTATATTTCAATGTGAATATTATGCATATTCGTTATGAAATAAAACTATAATGTGTTATCTGTTTTTAGAACAAAAGTGGTGCATTGAAAAATACAGAAGTATCCAAAATTATTTTGGAAGTATAGACTAAGCCATAGTTTTGAGAAATAATTTTTATTATATAACTATGAATCATATTATACTGGTTGATTATATCTCAAATAATTTAAGGTTATGCATCCATTTAGTAGGAGCGTCATAAGGGTTGATGAACTCTTTGGATTGATATATATATATATATATATATATATATATATAATCGTGTGTCTGTTAATACCAAAATGGTTCCACGCACTTCGTCATATTCACTGATGAGTTATCACAGATATGGACATGTGTATGCATGTATAAATTTATGATAATCTCATATAATATAAAATGGAAGCAAATAATATAACATGCGACATAAATAATTTGATTTGATAGAATGGGTAAGTATATTGGAAAGAGTTTTGTATGTACCTAATATGAATGATCGACAGCAAATGTCACTCCTTCGTATATAATAATGATGTATTGTTAATGAGTAATCGAACTTTGTTGGACAAAGCATGATTAATGGTGAGTGATTTTGAGTTAAATTCTCTCTATAAGGCTGTGCACTTAAAAGTAGTACACAAGATTAAAATTAATATCATCTAAAGAATAGTTTCCAAAACTATATAAGGTAAGGGTATATTGTTGGATGTGGGTCAGCCCGCAGCAGAAGTTATGGGTGAATTTCAATTTTTTTAACCCTATTGGATCTTTATTGGGCCTATCAAAATTAATTTATTTAGAACATTTCTAAATTTAATCTAAATAAAATTTCTTATGTTATTTAATTTTACAATTTATAAATAGAATTTTATTTAATTTATATTTAATTAAATATAATTATACACACATATATCATATATATACATACATATATATGCATGTGCATGTACAACATCATAATCTATGCATGTTATTAATTGCCCATATATAAATATTAGGATTTACACCGCAACGGACATGTTAGTCCATCCTCTATGTATTAAATATTGCATAAATATATTTATGTATGTAAACTTGTCATTTATATAAATATTAAAAACTATGTATGTATATATATATATATGTATTTGTGTGTGTATATATATCATATATGTAAAAATAGCAATGGTTACATACACACACTATTGCATTAAATATTACATATATACATACATATGTATATAAATGCATATGTATTTACAAAATATAAGAAAATTTATAATCATTTTAAACATATATATTTATGTATATATGAATTACAGTACCAAAATTATATATATGCGTGTGTGTGCACACGCGCGTATTAATATTATATATGTAATCCTTTCCAGATCGAATGCACAACGCCAAAAAATTTATTTATATTTTATTGCGTTAATACATATAAATAATAATTAATTATCCATAATACAATAAAATAACAAAAAAATATTTTTTTAGTATAGTATTCGAATTTTAAATTTAAAAAAAAAATCAAGCCTGATATTTTAAAGTTAAGAAATTTTTTTCAGAATTTTCTTGGTCAAAGTAATATTTTAAATTAATTGATTGATTTTGGCCATTTATTAAATTGATTTTTTAAATATAAAATTGATATTTAACTTCTGATTATTTGATGAAGACTTTATACCATGATAACAAAATTTTATAAAATTTAACATTTAGTTTTTGAAACATATTTTATTATATATGATTTATTTAATTAGTATATTGATTTAAATAATATTAAATAGTAGTAAATAATAATAATAAATTAATTTGCAGCCACCAAAAAATACAATCTATTCAAATATGCAAAGTTTAACTATTAACATGATATGATGATATTTTAAATACAAGTCATATAATTAAAATTAGGTATACATTAAAGTGTAACGATCATCTTTTCCGTACGGTTTAAGGTGACAATAAACCACACATGTCCAACTCAAATTGAACGAAAAAGCGGATAGTTAGGGGTAAAAGAAAATAAAGATATAGAATAGAATCTCACAAGAATGGAATAACATATATTATTAAACAATAATATTTACAATGGATATTTTAAATACATACATCAGAGTTTATCCTAATCTCAGCCTAGGCAGTTATGAATCTTTGTCCTTACAAATGCTGAAAGAAAAACAATAAACAAATGCAGCGTAAATATAATTTACGACCAAAGGTTGATGAAGATCTCCAGCATTCCTTTGGAACTCTAAGCGTCTTCAGCTAATCATGAAATTACTCGGATCTGACCTAAGTATTAAAAATACCTGGATTAGTTTGACAAACCAATGTGAGAAACACGAATCATATATATATATATATATATATATATATATATATATATATATATGACAGTGTCACAGATCCGATTTGATATCAAACAAAACCTTTAAGAAGAAGAGTATCTCATAAGGCTTTGCCGCACATAAACACAGACGTGTTTTTATCTATGATAAACAAAACATTTTTATAGAAAATCTAGTGATATTATAATAATGTCTAGAGCACAAATACTTATTAATCATAGTCAACATTGTTACATTAAATTTCAGCATAATAGGTATACAACTAAAACCGTAAAGGATCGTATTTGAGAATGGATTCCAACAATGACAAGGTAAGGGACTACCTTCCTTACAATACATCTTTAGGGGAATGTACCGAGGCTCCAGAACATCTGCATCTCTATCAACACAGAACGACCTACCTCTGCCATAGATATTACCAAATATGACATCACCCCAGTCGTTCCCAACCTATCCAAGACGTCTCATAACATACACAATAAACCCGATATATAGAGAGTAATCTAGAAAGGTGATGACTATACCCCTAGTGGGTGTAACCCACATAGCCCTACCGCATCTCCCATGTTTTTGCCATTACCGATGTGTGAGGCTTGAGGTAACGTTTTACCTTTCATAAAACAAAAAATCCCACTTTGAATGTCACTTTGTCATTTCCAACAACACACTAACTGATTTTAGCAAAAGTATAACCCCCAAAGTTCATATGCCTCAAAGAAAGGTGTTAAGTATAAGACGGGTTACCTTCTACACCACCAAACAAATGTATGTAAAAACGAATTGTACGTGGTCTTAGAACTACAATTTCAACACTTGTCCATACAAGTTGTCCAGGTGAAGTAAAAATCGAAGGCACTCCTCCTACCACATCATGTTTGGGAACCATCCCAAGGGTTAGTAGTAAGTAGTCCTCGCAGATCGAAGATTTTCATAATAAAGGCGCTACTGCCACCATATATATAATATGGGAATCACCCCAGAGGTTAGTGGTAAGCAGCCATACATTATGAAGATCTTCGTCTTCAAAATTAATTTTTCAACATGTCTTCACTTTCAAACGCGTATATTGACTCGAACTGGTTTTTGGATAGGAATCGCCCAAATTTGATCCTAGTCTCTCCAAACCAATTATCGATAAAAAGATGCATATATGTGTATACTGGATTGTTAAGCCTCTTTTGTTAATTCTTTAAAAACCTCTTTTAAATTTTAGAAATCTATAAACCGCTTCTCAAATATTTATCTCAAAATCTCTTTACGAAAATACATTCTGAAACCACTATTAATCTTTGGATATTTGAAAATATTCCTATACACTTATCTCAATAGTATAAGTGTATTCGCAAAACGTTTCATTTTCAATACTTAAAAATACTTCTATATACTTATATCTGTAATAAGTATATTTACAAATCTTTTAGGAGAGCTTCCTATTTTCCAAAGTACGCTTTATTGGGTCAAAATGAATGTTGCGTAAAACGCATTATGACAACCCAAAAACACAGGTATATGGATCCGATTAATTATACTTAACTTTAATTTTCGATGTCGAACTCACACTATTTATTAGTTAACAATGAAGCCCGATCAAGTTAGGGTATCATTACCTCTCAGACCTTAAATGGATGACATTCTTAACTTTAAAATAGATATAAGTTACACCTTGTGTAACGATCGCGGTTTTTCGTTGCCGAAAAATCGAACCGTTAGAGTTTTTGAAGAAGAAAGAGGTAGAAGAAGAAAGAAAAGAAAGAGAAGAGAAAACAGAAAAACAAGTAACAGAACGAGAAACAATATCAGAATCTCACAATCGCAGCGGAACAACATATAATAGATAAATGAATATCATTAAAACAAAAGAACTATACATTTTATACATACATCACAATACATCATATCATCAGAGTGTACAACAATAAAACAGCGGAAAGAATACTATATACAATAGATAATAGACTACGCTATCCAAGCTCGCCTCCAACATCTGCACAGCAACTCCCGAATCCAGAATAACCTGATAACCTAACTCTAGACTGCCCGTGTGGAAAATAGTGGGCACCCAGAGTTTAGGAAAGGAACAATAAACTCCAGGTCAGTCATGTGACTGGTGTGAGAACTCAAAACAGTTTATCTTTAAACACGCAACAAGAAAGTTTAAATTTTGAAATCCGCAATGCTTTTTGGAAAATGAAACTACCATAAGGCCTCCCGGCACACACACAATGCAAACGCACACATGGGGGAGATTTCTCCTTAT
Organism: Allium cepa; assembly: GCA_030765085.1. Lineage (NCBI taxonomy): Eukaryota > Viridiplantae > Streptophyta > Magnoliopsida > Asparagales > Amaryllidaceae > Allium > Allium cepa. The sequence continues at coordinate 933,108,063 of CM060932.1, forward strand.
GATAGTCAAACATGCTTACTACGAGAAAAATTCTTTGATATTATTACTAGTGCATAGTGGAAAATATTTCGAAAGTATAATATAAATCCTAGCCAGCATAGGTACCATGATACTATGCCTACTATAGCTGCCATGTTAAATGGCAGGTTCTACAACTAAAACCGTACAGGGCGCGTATTGGATGAATGGATTTCCAACAAATGGTCAGGCTAAGGAACTTCCTACTGCCACATGGGATCGCCTCTGGCGGGACGTCCCGAGAACTAACGTTACGGTTAGATCTCTGCCAACACAAGGCCGGGTTACCTCTGTAACTAGGTAACTACTACACGAATATGTCATCCCCCGGTCCTTTGGGACCTTTATCCGAGCGCTCGATACCAACAACACCACACAGAAATAGATATAGTGTTTCCACATGAGTAAATATCTGGGCTCCATACCATGATACCACCCTTTTCCAGAAGGAAATGACATACCCTAAAGGGCGCGACCCTCATAACCTTGCCGCATATTCCTGTTTCGACCATTTCCGGGGAGTGAGGTCCTGACGAAGTCTCGTCCACAAAGCTACGCTTTGTGCAACAAAGCCATGCTTTGGGTCCACAGATGACCAAAGCAATAATCACAAAGATAAATGATCAAACAAATGATCATATCCAAACGATCAACCAATGATCATCACACAGCAGCACTCAGCATGCCACATTACCAGATTGGGAAATATCGCTGATAACCTTCAACTACATAACCTCTGAGCTCGTACGTCTCAGAGAAGGGTGTTAAGCTAAGAGAATAAATTCTCCGCCACCAACAGAAATGTATTTGAAAGAAATCTGCTCTATCTCTCAAAATGTAATGTCAGACATGTAACCATACAAGTCTGTTCCGGGTTCGAACAGAACCGAAGGCACTTCCAAGGAAGCCCTTGCAATCCGGGTATTCACAATCCCGATAAAATTTCCCATCACAAAGGAAATCTCCATATCGTAGCTAACAATGCGGAGACAATCGATAGGTCATCCTATCGTTTTCACAAATACCCGGTCTTCAACACCGGTCTTCAAATGCAATCCAAACGACGTATCGCATATTCGGAATGGGATATATGACACAAAGGTCCTCTCCCGGCTAAACCGAATAGCGAGCGCTTATTTTTAAAAATAAGTGTGCATTCAATTCCAAACAAACACAATCAATACCATCCAAGGGTAAATATTGATAGTCGGTTATTTAACTATCAATAAAGATGCGCCACATCATCAGATTCCAAATAATTTTTCCAAAATTATTAAGTCCCAAAATATCTTTACAAGATATATATACACAATTTCCAAATAATTGCCCAATTTATTTGCTTTACCAAAACACCTTCACGATATAATTTCCACACTTAACCATTTGAAAACCCATTTCAAATTAAACACCTCAACCATTTGAAAACAAATTTCAAATTACATTAACCATTTGCAAACCAATTTCAAATAACCTTAACCATTTGAAAACTAATTTCAAATCACCTTAACCATTTGAAAACTAATTTCAAATTACTTTTCATCCTTTATACCCTTTGAAAACAAATTTCAAATCATCAAATAAATCTTTACCGATTTAATTTAAATTTACGTCCCAAATCCGTAAATTCATTTTCATACTTCAAAATAAATCAATATTTATTTTTAAACAAATTTCCCTTCATATATATATAAATTCCAAGGTGGATTTAAATTCCAAGCATCTACTAGCATACGATTCCCAAATCGATTTCAAGTTATTTGCTTTCAATTACCTTAAAGGTGAATTCACAAAAACCGTTCCATTTCATATTAGAAAACCATTCCCATGCTTATTTTAAAAATAAGTAATTCACAAATTTATTTATTTTCAACGATTTGAAAATATTCCATATACTTAAATCACAGTTAAGTATTTATTCCATTCTCTTTAAGAAAACATTCCTTTATTCACATTTATTTGGGTTAAAAACGAATGTTGCGTAAAACATCGTTACGACAACCCAAAAACACTAGTATATGGATTTGAAATAAAAAAATGGATACATAAATCCACTACTATTCAAAATATTCCCTTCTATTTCTCGAAATCGTCTATTTCAACAATCAATGTTGAAATCTATGATTTCGATACTTAACATATCTTAAAACGTCTTTAATTAGTTTTAAATTCCATTTAGAACGTTCTTTTCCAAAAACACGTTCATTTAATAAAATAATACATTCACCGTTCAAAAATAGTGAATACAACCCCTTTAACAAATTCCATATTCAATTTATCAAATTAAATTGATTTTTCGGATTTATGACAATGTCCATACATCCCATTTCTATTTATGAAACTTCGTTTTAGAAATCTCCTTTTATTAGTCCAATTCGATTTACATAACCCGATTATATACTAAAATCAATATTATAAGTTAAATACTTATAATATTATCTATTTACCCAAATCGTTCTTTTGAACTTCACCAATTTAAAATCTTATCACTTACAAGATTTCTTTATGGCTTATAATAATTTCAACTAATGAAATCTTCATTTATTAACAATTTCTATAAAATTCCCCTTTTTAATGCCCAAATCCATTTCTATAAGTTAATAACTTATAAACTTAAATTTTTCCAATAACCGTTCGTTTTATAAATTTCACATTTATTAATCTATAAATCCTAGTGAAATTCATGTTATACATCAACTTAACACTTTATAAATTTATCCTATAACTTCAATAATTTTTATTTAAAAACATCCATTTATAAAATCCTTTATATAAACCATTAATAATAATAACTTCCCAAAAACCAAATTTAACTATTTTATAAAAACCTATTATTGTTAAAAATTTCTTTTAAGTTATATTTAATAAAAATATAAATTTTTAAAACATAAAATTTTATCCATCTATTTATTTTAAAATTTAATCAATTCAAAATTTTTAATAAACCATATTCTTTGAAAAATCGATTTAAAACCCCTTTAAATTCAAAACCGTTATTTTAATTTTTTTAAAAATTTGAATCCGATGATGCAACAACATCAGATGGTCAATCACGGGAATAAGTGTCATATATCAATATGATTATCAACAATCAACATAATATTTATAAACAAATAAATATGTGAGGAATCCAGTTGGATCCCTCCAACCTGTTACCCTGCATCCACAGACGTTAGCACAATACCAATTCCACTTCGAGGTGGAATATCGCGGTATATGGGATTTTATAAATATCCGCTTAATAGGCGGCGCAATAGGGTCTCATCCGCTATACGAGGCGGGAAATCAAATTCAATATATACATATGCCAATATATATATATTGCTATATATAATATATATCCTATTATATCTACTACCACAATCAATCAACAATTATCAATCAATATTAACTATTTAAAATTTTAAACCAAACAGTTTGATTGAGTGAGGAGTTCTCACCTTGGTTTCGGCGAGCGTTCGAAACTTAAATTAAACCGGACGGAGTCCGATTTAACCCAAATTTCTAGTTGCCCGGAATAACTCCGGATCTACACCATCGCGAAGTACACGCTTCTGCGATTCCAACGTTTCCAGTTTCGTTCGAATCTGATATCATATGGAAGAGTTATCAATTTTTAAAGTTTGAATTGAATTTCAAAACAATTCTTTTTAAATAAATTTACAAATACTAACCCAACGGCCCCGCGTCCCTCTTCCCCCTCACCAAGATCACGCACGCAACATCAGGAACCAAACGAACGAACGAAACCCAACACAGCGATGCTAGGGCACAACATCGCATCCACCACACCCCACGAGACGACGATCGGAACCCACCTCGTCGAAGAGCGTCGCGAGTCCCACCTTGGGCCAGAGTGCGGCCAGACTCGGTCGACTATGGGCTGAGAACAACTCCTCCATCCGGCCGAGAACGCGACCTCCCTGCTCCCTCCACGCGCCACTAAAATCCATCACAACCGTTGGATCTGTAGATCCAGGCGCCCTCTACGTTTTCCCAGTTGGAGATTTTGATAATCGTTGCATGGATTGATTGCAAAATGGAGGAGAAAACGGGTGATTATCGGCCATGAACGATAAAAGGGGGCGGCCGGCTTTGTTAATTACGGTTTAGAAAATTAATGGAACATATAATATGTTTTAATATTATTTTATTAATAAAATTCTCTTGTTAACAACTTATGCAAACGACCACCAAACTACGCGTTCCGACAGACGATCCTAAGGTTTTTCCGCGTTCCGGACACAATGGAACAGGTTTCGTAAGCTAATTCGATCGTATGTGTGAGATATGGAATTAAACGATCAATTTAAATTAAAACCGATTTAAACGATTTCTAGGCGTTTTGGCTTGTACCGGACAAACGATATATCCGATTGACTTGAAATTTGAAATCTTACAATAATATCACATTACGGATCCGATGAAACTGGTTTCGTCGAAATCCGAGACCGTTTGAAAAATGGCTATTTTAACTCGCCGAATTAAAATTAAAACGATATCGATGCGTTTCGAGCTGCCACGGTCAAACGACAACTCCGATTGCTACGAAAATTGAAATCCGATAATAATTAACTATTACGGATCCAATGGAACTCGTTTCGTTCAATTCTGAGACTGTTCAAAAATTGGCTATTTTTCAGTCGATAATTAAATATTAAAATATTCGATTTTTACAAATAAATTCCAAATTCAGTTTTACAAGTTCTAAAATATCTCTATAACTTTAATATGATAAAATAAAATTTTCCAAATCATTTTCAATCATATTTAACCCAATATTTAATTATTTTTGGAATTTCACTATTAAATTATCGATTTAATTATCCCATTAAATCCAATATTCGAAAAATAAATTATTCTACTTAAAAATTCCACTTATTAATATTTAAAATTAATTAAATACTCAAATTCAAATTATCAGAAATTCTGGGTCGTTACAATCTTCCCCCCTTAAAAGAATTTCGTCCTCGAAATTGCAAGTTAAGGAGAATAATTCATAATCCGTTTATTATTTTTCCAAAACTAATAGTTTTATCAACCTTCTAACACCAATCTTTTTATTAAAGATTTACTATCATTTCAATTAGCTTTCCAACTTCAATTATAGGTTTCAAACAACATTGTTTACTCAACAATTCAAATTTAAATTTAAATTCAAATTTCAAACTTTCAAAATTTTCTCAAAATTTTTCTAACACCCGAAATTTTCGAAAAATTTCGCCAGCGTCTCCTTTGCGCGGCTCGATCGGTACGACTACAAAATGGCACCACGGCCCCTCAGAATCAAAAAGAAAAGAGAAAGCCAAGTGGCTAGAGAAGGAAATCATCAAATCTCATATTAAAATTGAAATACGTACCTTTTTGTCGAGCAATTCAATTTTTTAACTTCAAAATCAAAATCCCAATTCCATTATACACATGTATATCCTGCTAATAGTAGTATCCAATTCCAACATTCAAACTATTTTGCCAAATCCATTTACAAAATTTCGATACTTACTTTTTATCTAAATTTTAGCTTTACTATTGAAGTTACATATTCATTTTCATTCGTTTCTAATTAGTTTACATTCACTAATTAAATTCACATTGGTTCACTTTCAACTCAACTCGAATTCAATTCTATTCAAATTTATTTACTTCACTTTCAATTTGAATTCAATTACATAGCTTTCAAATGCGCTAATTAAATTTCATTAACACTTAATGAATTTACATACAATCAACCAACAACAAGTTAACAACCAATGTATATCCAATAAAACCAAATTATTAATTTTTCTCTCATTACATTCAATTTGGTTCAACAGTTTTAATTCCAATTGATTTAACATTCAACTGATTTTCATTCAATTATTCAACTAGCTCGAAATGAATTTACACTTACATACATCATTTCATATCAACTTATTCACATTCGATTAATTAACATTCAATCCATACTTTAATTCAGTTGCCAATTCTTTTTACATATAAAATTGGACTTCATTTATATAACTCAAGTTCACATCATTTAACGATTTCATTAATTCACTTTATTCATTTTATTTTGATATCAACATCAATTCTTTCAACATTATTCAAGTTATATTCCATTCAACTTCATTTACATTTACTTCCACTATTCAACTTAAGTATTCTCCTAATTCATTTCAAACTCTATTCCATTTAACATAATTTGTTCAAATAAACTTAAGTTTCCACTTATCAATCCAATTCGGTTTCCAATTCTAAAGTAAATTCTATTTAACTTTTACTTAAGTCAAATTCATATCAACAATCAAATTCGTATTTCATTTTACTTAACTTAATTGTTTAACCACTTCAATAATTGGTTTTACTTACATTTTCTCATTATATAAGTTATACAACTTATTATTCAACTTCCAACTCATATTATAAGTTCAAAACCCCTTTTGTTCACTTATATTTGACAATTTCAAGTTGAATTTTAATTTCAAATTTGTTTATTTCAACAAAACCTCAATTTTAAATTCATTATTGTAGCAAATCCATCACATAGAAACTCGAAAATGATACTGATGATGCTGCAGTCATCATCCTTATTATTTCCCAGTAACAATAGTGAATCAGTGCTAAATATTCTTTCAAAATTTCCTTTTATTTATAAATTACATTTATAAATCTTACTTATAAAATTTCACTTCTTATATACATAAGATTATTTTACAATTGTAAATCATTTTAATTATAATTCCATACTTATAATTCATTAGCTTATACAATTATTCTTTTTACAATAGTCGTTTTTATATAACTTATTCAAACAACTTTGATTGTCTTATATATATATATATATATAATATCATTTACAACAACCAAGCAATCAATTATACACACTCTTCAATAATTCTTGAAAAAAAAAATTATTTTCTTATATAGAAAATATAATCAAGGTAAAATTATTTCATTTACCCAATTTAAAACAATATCGTGTCGAATTGTTCTATTCAAGTGTTTAGAAACCCCTTCGATCCAGTTGTACAGACTGTGCCGACGAAGGTTCATATGCCACTCAATAAACCAATCATCACAATATAAAACAATTTTATATTCACTAACAAATACGCGCTCATAACTATTATTACACTCACACTCATTCTAGAGTACTACTGACTCTATCTCCAATGAGTAATACCCAACAGAACCATTGTTGTCGCTTAACCATATGCTCTGATACCAAATGTAACGATCGCGGTTTTTCGTTGCCGAAAAATCGAACCGTTAGAGTTTTTGAAGAAGAAAGAGGTAGAAGAAGAAAGAAAAGAAAGAGAAGAGAAAACAGAAAAACAAGTAACAGAACGAGAAACAATATCAGAATCTCACAATCGCAGCGGAACAACATATAATAGATAAATGAATATCATTAAAACAAAAGAACTATACATTTTATACATACATCACAATACATCATATCATCAGAGTGTACAACAATAAAACAGCGGAAAGAATACTATATACAATAGATAATAGACTACGCTATCCAAGCTCGCCTCCAACATCTGCACAGCAACTCCCGAATCCAGAATAACCTGATAACCTAACTCTAGACTGCCCGTGTGGAAAATAGTGGGCACCCAGAGTTTAGGAAAGGAACAATAAACTCCAGGTCAGTCATGTGACTGGTGTGAGAACTCAAAACAGTTTATCTTTAAACACGCAACAAGAAAGTTTAAATTTTGAAATCCGCAATGCTTTTTGGAAAATGAAACTACCATAAGGCCTCCCGGCACACACACAATGCAAACGCACACATGGGGGAGATTTCTCCTTATGATAGTCAAACATGCTTACTACGAGAAAAATTCTTTGATATTATTACTAGTGCATAGTGGAGAATATTTCGAAAGTATAATATAAATCCTAGCCAGCATAGGTACCATGATACTATGCCTACTATAGCTGCCATGTTAAATGGCAGGTTCTACAACTAAAACCGTACAGGGCGCGTATTGGATGAATGGATTTCCAACAAATGGTCAGGCTAAGGAACTTCCTACTGCCACATGGGATCGCCTCTGGCGGGACGTCCCGAGAACTAACGTTACGGTTAGATCTCTGCCAACACAAGGCCGGGTTACCTCTGTAACTAGGTAACTACTACACGAATATGTCATCCCCCGGTCCTTTGGGACCTTTATCCGAGCGCTCGATACCAACAACACCACACAGAAATAGATATAGTGTTTCCACATGAGTAAATATCTGGGCTCCATACCATGATACCACCCTTTTCCAGAAGGAAATGACATACCCTAAAGGGCGCGACCCTCATAACCTTGCCGCATATTCCTGTTTCGACCATTTCCGGGGAGTGAGGTCCTGACGAAGTCTCGTCCACAAAGCTACGCTTTGTGCAACAAAGCCATGCTTTGGGTCCACAGATGACCAAAGCAATAATCACAAAGATAAATGATCAAACAAATGATCATATCCAAACGATCAACCAATGATCATCACACAGCAGCACTCAGCATGCCACATTACCAGATTGGGAAATATCGCTGATAACCTTCAACTACATAACCTCTGAGCTCGTACGTCTCAGAGAAGGGTGTTAAGCTAAGAGAATAAATTCTCCGCCACCAACAGAAATGTATTTGAAAGAAATCTGCTCTATCTCTCAAAATGTAATGTCAGACATGTAACCATACAAGTCTGTTCCGGGTTCGAACAGAACCGAAGGCACTTCCAAGGAAGCCCTTGCAATCCGGGTATTCACAATCCCGATAAAATTTCCCATCACAAAGGAAATCTCCATATCGTAGCTAACAATGCGGAGACAATCGATAGGTCATCCTATCGTTTTCACAAATACCCGGTCTTCAACACCGGTCTTCAAATGCAATCCAAACGACGTATCGCATATTCGGAATGGGATATATGACACAAAGGTCCTCTCCCGGCTAAACCGAATAGCGAGCGCTTATTTTTAAAAATAAGTGTGCATTCAATTCCAAACAAACACAATCAATACCATCCAAGGGTAAATATTGATAGTCGGTTATTTAACTATCAATAAAGATGCGCCACATCATCAGATTCCAAATAATTTTTCCAAAATTATTAAGTCCCAAAATATCTTTACAAGATATATATACACAATTTCCAAATAATTGCCCAATTTATTTGCTTTACCAAAACACCTTCACGATATAATTTCCACACTTAACCATTTGAAAACCCATTTCAAATTAAACACCTCAACCATTTGAAAACAAATTTCAAATTACATTAACCATTTGCAAACCAATTTCAAATAACCTTAACCATTTGAAAACTAATTTCAAATCACCTTAACCATTTGAAAACTAATTTCAAATTACTTTTCATCCTTTATACCCTTTGAAAACAAATTTCAAATCATCAAATAAATCTTTACCGATTTAATTTAAATTTACGTCCCAAATCCGTAAATTCATTTTCATACTTCAAAATAAATCAATATTTATTTTTAAACAAATTTCCCTTCATATATATATAAATTCCAAGGTGGATTTAAATTCCAAGCATCTACTAGCATACGATTCCCAAATCGATTTCAAGTTATTTGCTTTCAATTACCTTAAAGGTGAATTCACAAAAACCGTTCCATTTCATATTAGAAAACCATTCCCATGCTTATTTTAAAAATAAGTAATTCACAAATTTATTTATTTTCAACGATTTGAAAATATTCCATATACTTAAATCACAGTTAAGTATTTATTCCATTCTCTTTAAGAAAACATTCCTTTATTCACATTTATTTGGGTTAAAAACGAATGTTGCGTAAAACATCGTTACGACAACCCAAAAACACTAGTATATGGATTTGAAATAAAAAAATGGATACATAAATCCACTACTATTCAAAATATTCCCTTCTATTTCTCGAAATCGTCTATTTCAACAATCAATGTTGAAATCTATGATTTCGATACTTAACATATCTTAAAACGTCTTTAATTAGTTTTAAATTCCATTTAGAACGTTCTTTTCCAAAAACACGTTCATTTAATAAAATAATACATTCACCGTTCAAAAATAGTGAATACAACCCCTTTAACAAATTCCATATTCAATTTATCAAATTAAATTGATTTTTCGGATTTATGACAATGTCCATACATCCCATTTCTATTTATGAAACTTCGTTTTAGAAATCTCCTTTTATTAGTCCAATTCGATTTACATAACCCGATTATATACTAAAATCAATATTATAAGTTAAATACTTATAATATTATCTATTTACCCAAATCGTTCTTTTGAACTTCACCAATTTAAAATCTTATCACTTACAAGATTTCTTTATGGCTTATAATAATTTCAACTAATGAAATCTTCATTTATTAACAATTTCTATAAAATTCCCCTTTTTAATGCCCAAATCCATTTCTATAAGTTAATAACTTATAAACTTAAATTTTTCCAATAACCGTTCGTTTTATAAATTTCACATTTATTAATCTATAAATCCTAGTGAAATTCATGTTATACATCAACTTAACACTTTATAAATTTATCCTATAACTTCAATAATTTTTATTTAAAAACATCCATTTATAAAATCCTTTATATAAACCATTAATAATAATAACTTCCCAAAAACCAAATTTAACTATTTTATAAAAACCTATTATTGTTAAAAATTTCTTTTAAGTTATATTTAATAAAAATATAAATTTTTAAAACATAAAATTTTATCCATCTATTTATTTTAAAATTTAATCAATTCAAAATTTTTAATAAACCATATTCTTTGAAAAATCGATTTAAAACCCCTTTAAATTCAAAACCGTTATTTTAATTTTTTTAAAAATTTGAATCCGATGATGCAACAACATCAGATGGTCAATCACGGGAATAAGTGTCATATATCAATATGATTATCAACAATCAACATAATATTTATAAACAAATAAATATGTGAGGAATCCAGTTGGATCCCTCCAACCTGTTACCCTGCATCCACAGACGTTAGCACAATACCAATTCCACTTCGAGGTGGAATATCGCGGTATATGGGATTTTATAAATATCCGCTTAATAGGCGGCGCAATAGGGTCTCATCCGCTATACGAGGCGGGAAATCAAATTCAATATATACATATGCCAATATATATATATTGCTATATATAATATATATCCTATTATATCTACTACCACAATCAATCAACAATTATCAATCAATATTAACTATTTAAAATTTTAAACCAAACAGTTTGATTGAGTGAGGAGTTCTCACCTTGGTTTCGGCGAGCGTTCGAAACTTAAATTAAACCGGACGGAGTCCGATTTAACCCAAATTTCTAGTTGCCCGGAATAACTCCGGATCTACACCATCGCGAAGTACACGCTTCTGCGATTCCAACGTTTCCAGTTTCGTTCGAATCTGATATCATATGGAAGAGTTATCAATTTTTAAAGTTTGAATTGAATTTCAAAACAATTCTTTTTAAATAAATTTACAAATACTAACCCAACGGCCCCGCGTCCCTCTTCCCCCTCACCAAGATCACGCACGCAACATCAGGAACCAAACGAACGAACGAAACCCAACACAGCGATGCTAGGGCACAACATCGCATCCACCACACCCCACGAGACGACGATCGGAACCCACCTCGTCGAAGAGCGTCGCGAGTCCCACCTTGGGCCAGAGTGCGGCCAGACTCGGTCGACTATGGGCTGAGAACAACTCCTCCATCCGGCCGAGAACGCGACCTCCCTGCTCCCTCCACGCGCCACTAAAATCCATCACAACCGTTGGATCTGTAGATCCAGGCGCCCTCTACGTTTTCCCAGTTGGAGATTTTGATAATCGTTGCATGGATTGATTGCAAAATGGAGGAGAAAACGGGTGATTATCGGCCATGAACGATAAAAGGGGGCGGCCGGCTTTGTTAATTACGGTTTAGAAAATTAATGGAACATATAATATGTTTTAATATTATTTTATTAATAAAATTCTCTTGTTAACAACTTATGCAAACGACCACCAAACTACGCGTTCCGACAGACGATCCTAAGGTTTTTCCGCGTTCCGGACACAATGGAACAGGTTTCGTAAGCTAATTCGATCGTATGTGTGAGATATGGAATTAAACGATCAATTTAAATTAAAACCGATTTAAACGATTTCTAGGCGTTTTGGCTTGTACCGGACAAACGATATATCCGATTGACTTGAAATTTGAAATCTTACAATAATATCACATTACGGATCCGATGAAACTGGTTTCGTCGAAATCCGAGACCGTTTGAAAAATGGCTATTTTAACTCGCCGAATTAAAATTAAAACGATATCGATGCGTTTCGAGCTGCCACGGTCAAACGACAACTCCGATTGCTACGAAAATTGAAATCCGATAATAATTAACTATTACGGATCCAATGGAACTCGTTTCGTTCAATTCTGAGACTGTTCAAAAATTGGCTATTTTTCAGTCGATAATTAAATATTAAAATATTCGATTTTTACAAATAAATTCCAAATTCAGTTTTACAAGTTCTAAAATATCTCTATAACTTTAATATGATAAAATAAAATTTTCCAAATCATTTTCAATCATATTTAACCCAATATTTAATTATTTTTGGAATTTCACTATTAAATTATCGATTTAATTATCCCATTAAATCCAATATTCGAAAAATAAATTATTCTACTTAAAAATTCCACTTATTAATATTTAAAATTAATTAAATACTCAAATTCAAATTATCAGAAATTCTGGGTCGTTACACCTTGAATCTTAACATCAAATATATGATATATATGAATCCCGTATACGATATAAAACAACTCTTTCAAGAAAGCACTTATAGTCTATGTCTTTCTTACTTTCCCGAAAACATTTATTTACGACAATGATGTCAAAATCCATGTCTTCTTCCATTTAAGCCCTTTTAAATCACTTTAAAAATATGGTTTAAACCTCATTTAAAATATCACTTTCAAATCATTTCTCTTATAAGATAATTTAACTTTATGAAAACTCTTTTATAAAGATAAACTTTCCATTTATGGAATTTCATTGAAAAATATATTCTTTTATGAAACCTCTTTAATTGCTTAGAAAAACATTCTCAATACTATTATTAGTATAACTCTAGTCATAATATAGATTTCATTTTCCAACACATGTTTTAAAGGGGTCAAAAGCAATGTTATTTAAGGCATCGCTTACTGTAAACGCAAACTAACTAGTATTGAGTAAAAGGGATCCATAGGGATTAGACTTATTATACTTAGTACCAATTTCCGTATTCAACCTGTATTATTTGTCGAGTAATGGTGAAATCATTTTTTAAATTCATACGGATAATACAAGTTCCCTCCTTAGAATTTAATACAGAGTTAACTAGAGCTTTCTCTTTACCACCGAAATTCTATTCAAAATATTGTCTAACTTTTTGGAAAAAAGCTCCAAATCTCTTTTCATTTATCTTAAGAAAATGTTTTCCGAGTTAATCAAATTAATTATCCTCTCTGTCGAGCCAGTCTAGACAGCTCGGGGGAGCATACAACTGGTTTCCCAAACTCCAGCCTAGGGACTATCTCTCTTTCACCCATAATGCGATCAAGTTATTTGATCGACCCTAAACCATTAAAAGCGTTTGATTTATCATTTGAAAAAAAAAATAACGTCGATCTGCCAAAATGCAACAAAGTTTGTATATCTTTATAAAATAAGTATATAAATTTATAAAACTATTATAAATCAATTATCATCAATATACAACAATTAAAATAGATTATTCATCATTTATTTTGGGAAAAAATCATTTTTATTGAAAACTGATTATTGTCACTTTTTCAACGAAAATCAAAATTATCTATTTTTGTGAACGGATTTCAAAAATTAGCTTACAATTTTATTTATCTTACAAAACACTATTATTTATGTTTAATAAACCTATCTTTGAATATTGAAAATTAATAAAATATTCTCATTCAAAGTGATAAAATTACGCGTCATTACATAAAACATATACATATATATATATATAATGATAATAAAAAAAATCAAAATCATTTGGCTTTGTACTTCAAATCTATATAAAAATGTTCTTTTATTTTTAATAAATTAAAACATACATATAACCAATCTATTATGTGACAACATTGATGATACGTATAAGAATCTCACATAATTAGCAATATAATAATGGCATGTATATTAATAATATAAAGTCATCCAGAAATTATAAATCATATGGTATTGTAAATATATACCTAATACTAGTGCCATAGAGTACACCTTGTAATAATGAATTCTTCCTCCTTTGAAATCTTCTTAAATTGCCAAATTTCTAATCCTTGAACTACCGACCTTTAACCATCGCATTTTGAATTGATTTAAGATGAATTTGTTGGAGCTCCTCGTTAATGAGGTCGATCGGCAATGATGGGGTAGTGGAAGATAAAAAAGCCTTTTTGCATTACAGTTAGGGTCCTTTTATAGTGGAAGAAATAGAGAGAAATATGGACCACATTTCATATCATATCTTGTCAAATATCAACCATCCATCTTCAAACCCCTCTAACATTTTAGCCCCTCCCACAAGCTCTATTGATACCGAAATAACATCTTAACATCATGGGTTAACATCCCATTTAATCCTATATAAATATTATTAATTAAATCTAATTTAATTGCATGTCGATATCGCATACGATCGATATATTTATAACTATTATAAATATATAAAATAATATTTATTCCTCAAATCATGTTCAAAGTTTTATAATTAATATTTCATAATTATTAATTAATTTAATTAATTTATAACAAGTATAAAATAATTTGATTGTTTGGTCTAAAGAGAATTCATCATTTCGGTTGTGTGTCTCATCAGGTGTAAATTTGGTCAGTGACTAATATCGAACTATTTGAATGTTAACGTTCACACATCACTTAACTTGTGTGTGACTTTCTGACCAAATTCATCACTTACTTAGTTTCGGTAAATCCAATTTCACTTTACTAAGAATTACCAGGGTGTGACATTTATTTACACCAATTCTCTTCATCAAAACTATATTACTTTGGACTTATGGAATTTGATATTGGTCAAAATTTCAATGCCATCCATATTCAACTTTATATTCCAAACACAAAGTCCTTGGTTCAATAACAACATTTATTATTAACCGAACTATCCTGACCAAAGACTTTGACTTTAAATTGACTTGAGTGACCATGATGCTAACCCTATATAATTGAGGAGACGAATCTTCCCTTGAATAGTGCTTCACTTCCAATCCTGTAACGACCCACTATTTCGAATCATTCAAATTAGAAAAAATCCACCCATGTCAGACTTGAATTGCTCAAAACAATAGATTGTTATACAAATTTATGGTAAATAAGAAATAATTATAGAATCATAGACACAGAATATTACAACTATAAGTAGTGGAATAAACAAACATAGTAGTTCATGAAGCTACTACAACATCAAAGTCAAAAGCAAATACAACAGAAATTCCAAATACATAGAAGTTTGATAATACATAAACAAATAACAAAGTCTGAAATAGAGATAACTGAAATAGAAAAGATGACTGAAATAGCTAAGCAGATAGATAGAATGATCCCCAAGTCTCCAGCTCCAAAAGATCAAATGTTGTGATACTCAGGCTGGCCCGAGCATAAAGCAAAACAAAATGCTTGAGTCAGGATTAACATTCTTATGTAAGTAAATCAACTCAAGTGAAATGTACAAGTGAAATGCATCAATAACTCAAAGGATGTTTGGTATTTACATACTTTAAGGATCCGTTAAACTATCTAGATACATAATACAATATGCTACATAGATAAGGTCTATAGTAAAGTATTAAAGTAGCGTTAAGGCGTTACCTATATCCCCCTCACACATTTTTATATAAATATCGTAGTCTATACATATACTGTAAGCTCCACCAAACCGATGGTTTACTCAGTGAGCACTCCGTAGGTACGATACAAACTAAATTCGTAGTGGGCTCGATCAGGATAAATATGACTAGGCATGCAAGGCAATGCCTAGTGTAGGATACTACCGTTTTGCAGATCCGGACTGGTGCTAATGCGTAACAGCCACTACCGTCCAACTCGAGACATACTCCCATAATCAAAGGTGCACCTAATCAAATCACAAGGTAATAGACATGGTTTCGAAGAAACATACTCGATAGGAGGAGCGACCTCACTTGGCCCGGCGTGGCTCCTGCTTTAGTCATTTTAATTATGACCCAAAAGTCAAGGCTATCCATCATCGTTCTCTTACTTCATTTCAGTAGTGTTCGCCAAACGATCCTACTTTATTCTGGATTCTCCACCAGGTGCACAGTTGTTAAAGTGGTTTTTGGTATTGGCAGATAGTATGACAATATCCGATCCCAGTCTCTTTAATAACCAAACGCTTATTTCATACCGTGGTCATTTTTATAAAATACTTTAAATTATAAAATCATAAGTTACAATTTAAATCAATTACTAAAATATCTAACTTCAGTTATATTTTAGCTTTAAACATTTAACTTACAACTTCTATCACCTTAAATTATCTACATTTCAAAACCATATCTTTGGAAAATCCATCACCAAATAGATTAAATAAGCCCTTTTGATTTTAATTCATTTAATCAGATTAAATTTACAATTTAACCATAATTTCTCTTTCCTTATTAAAGTTGTCATAAAACCACTTAACTTAATTATGTTAAATTAATTTTTAAATAAATCCTTTAAAACTATATTAATTATTTTATTAAAATCTTAAAATATTTTAATTTATATTTTACTAATTAAATTTTAAATTATATATTTTAAAATTAAATTAAATTATAAGTAAATTTTTTGAAATTTAACCTTTAAAAACCCTGACTTATAAATTATCTTTAAAACATATCATTTAATTTTAAATTTTATTTTATTTCAAAAATATAAATTTTAAAATAAATATTTATAATTAATTTCAAAAAAAATCATTTTATTAAATCAAAATATATTCTACTAAAATACTTTAAAATAGACCAACAATATCTGTATATAGTTTTCTACACTATGGTTAAGTGATTACGGTATATATCATTTCAACCCAAAATTATAAATTTTCGGGCATATATCATTTCAACTTGTATCCCAAATTATAGTTTCAAATCAATAAAATCGCTTGGGCCTATCATTTCAACCCATAATGATTTTTTTCTAACCTATAAGATCGTTCAGGTATATATCATTTCAACCCACAGGGATTCCTAACTAACATACAAAAGGGAAGTTGCAGTGTGATTTGCATAAATAAATAAATAACATGACATATCACTTGCATACATATCATAACATGTATCATAGTATAACACATATGTAACTAACATTTTATATAACATAACATATACGTGACTAATATTTTTATAGCATAACAATTATGTGACTAACATTTTATATAACATAACATGTATGTGACCAGCATTAATATAACATATATGACAATAAATTAATATAACATATGTGACAATAAATTTCATAACGCATGTGACAGTAAATTATGGAACATGTATAACATTTAAATTTCATAATATATGTGACAATTAATTTCATAACATATGTTACAGTAAATTACATAACAAATGTGATAATTAATTACATAACATATGTGACAATAAATTACATAACGTATGTGACAATTAATTACATAACATATGTAACATTTAAATTTTATAATACATATGACAATTAATTTCATAACATATGTGACAATTAATTTCATAATATATGTGACAATTAATTTCATAACATATGTGACAATAAATTACATAATATGTATAGCATTTAAATTTCATAATGTATGTGACAATTAATTTCATAACATACATGACAATAAATTACATAACATATGTTACATTACCATACCATGCATAACATATAAATTACCATAACAAGCATAAGATATAAATTAACATGACATATAAAACATATAAATTAACATAACATGAATAACATACATATTAACATAACATAAGTAACAACAAATTAACATAACATGGACAGCATACAAATTATTATAACATGGATAACATACAAATTAACATAACATAAGTAACATATAAATTAACAAGCATAACATGTGTAATATATTCCTAACAAAAACAACAATTCACATGTCATTTCATATGATTCTATTTTACTTATACATAAGAATATTAATCTGAGTGACGTGCTAACCTTTCGTGGTAAATGATGGTGATAAACACAACACAACGGAGATGGGGACTGAAGCAACAAAGACCAATCCAAAGCTATCCAAACTTGAATACGACAATCACCAATTTTTTTTCTTTTTTTCTTCTTTCTTTCTCTCTCTTTTTTGTGTGAAAGGAAGGTTCGACCTAGGGCTTTGGGCTCGTCCTAGGGTGGTGGCTTTGGGTGTAGCAAGGCTAGGGGAGGGGGAGGCCGAGATAACGGGGAAAGAAAAGAGGATAGAAAGGAGGGAGAGGAAGGTAAAAAGGAAGGGCAGAGGAGGAAAGGTGGGGTTGAGCTAGGGGTGGTTTGGCCGAGGGTGCAAGTGATGGTCGATGGTGGAAGGTGGGGAAAGGTGCGAGGAGAGAAGGAGGAAAAGAAAGGGAAGAGTGGGAGGAGGAAAGCAGGAATAAGGAAGATGGAAAATGGATTAGAGATTGGAGTTTTTTTTATATTGATTTTGTTTTAGGGATTTAGGAAGAGAAGAGGAGGAAGAAGGAGATATAGAAGTTTCAGAAAGAAGAAATGAGAAACAAAGTTTATGTACATACTTTTTTTTGAGTAGGTGGCAATACAGATGAAAAGAAGTCTGTTAGGGATTTGAGGAGTCAGTTGATGCCCAAGAGTCAAAGGAAGCCCAAAAGACCATATACTATCTAAATACATAAGATATACTATGCAAATACTATAGGAAATAAACATGAAAATATACAGATAATTTATGCACGTTTTTGACAGTAAATTGAAATTTAAAGCAATTGGAATCCTATTTTGACGAAACGAGAAGTGGAGTGGAGATCAGAATTCGGTTTAGTATCATATAAAAAGAATAAAAGTCAAAATATCAGATTTAAAATTTTCGAAAAAAAGTTAAACTTTGACTACATTTGATCAAAATTTGAATTTTCAGATAATTTTCTATTTTATTGAATTTGAAAAAAAAATATTACTCAATATTACAAAATTTGTTATTTAAATTTTAAAATATTCAATTCAAATAATTTTCCTTTAAAATTTGACTGAATTTACGGGTCGTTACACTCTCCCTCACTCAAAACTTTTAATCCCAAAAAGGATCAGAAAAGGGGAATAGAAATAAAATAGAAAGATAAGATAGTCGAAATGCATAGTACCAGATACAAACTGTTATCCCGCCTTTTGGCAAGGCCGTGAAACCAAGGAATTGGCTAGAAACCAAGGACAATTCGTCCCGAAAATCGGTTATACACAGGTTCCTTATGGATGTCGGTAAATTTTGTCCAAGTCTAGATCAAGTTACAATTGACAAGACATAACAAGCAAAGCTATGGGAGCCAACGTTCCGAATTTCGAGTCAATCTGAGTTCGTATACTCAAGATATGATCAATACAAGTCAAGGAAACCAACTCGTTCGTATCCGCCATTTCGAATCGACCAGACCACTATCCATATTTTTGCATCTGTCAATTTCGTATCCATCACATAACTGCACTATTCGTATCCCTCAAGGTGGACCTTGTTCATATCCATCAACCGTCGACCATTCGTATCGATCCACCAGTGTGCTTCACTTCGTATCCATCATTAAGCCACTGCTCGTATCCATTAAGGCCAAGCGAAGCCGCTACTTCGTATCGATCGATATGAACAGAGCAACTACTGATCGATATGAATAGAACGACTACTGATCGATACGAACATAATGACTACTAATCGATACGAACAGAATGACTACTGATCGATACGAACAGAACGATTACTGAGAGAGTGACTACTGATCGATATGAATAGAACAACCACTGATCGATTCGAACAAGGCACGTGCATAGGGGAGACTTGGTCGATTCAGCATGAACCTCAGATCGATCCTAAAATCGAGCGCCACGTCAACTTGTAGGCGCGCGCAGAACATTGATTCGAACTGGTCGATACAGATGTATTGATTCGACTAAACAACATACGAGATGCTCAAACTTGCATCGATCATAACTCGAAATCCACAGGTCCAAATGCTATGAAATTTTCACAGGAGCTTACGTACAACCTAAGGAATGTTCATGCCAAGTTTCGACTTGATTGGATCAAATCTTGATCGATACGAAATTCATTCATATCGATCACAGATCGAGTCGAAATTGTGTGGGATCGATCGCGTGGGCCCACGCACGTGCCATAAGAAGTCTTCCGAGATCCTAGGAAGATATTTTCAGTCTACTTCTATAAATAGCATCTAGAGCTTACAAAAAGAGGATCTTTTGGCTCTTTGACGTCCAGACTCTACCGAAACCATTTTTCCACTTCGAGGTTGCTGTTGTACTCGAAATTCATCACTGTAATCCGCTTTAATCAGTTGTAATGAGCAAGTGAATATTAGTAAAATCATTAACTTCATAGTGGACATAGGCCATGCACCGAACCACTCTAAAATACTATGTTTCTACGTGTTTTTCTCATCTGTTTTTGAAGTGCTTGTTAGATAATCCTCATTTTACGTTTCTTTTCTTCATTTTTATCTCTTCAAATATTTCTGAGGAGTGTTGTGCCCAATTTTGGTACAAACACTTTGGTGTTTTCACCGAGAAAACACAATTTTCTCCTGCTCTTTGGATCTATTATCGATACCGGATTGCAAAAATCCAAGAAGAAGATCCAGATCTCAAGTTTAGGAGTCTTCCATCCTATTCCAATTTGAATCAGATCTAGAAAAAGGCTTCATCATTCACCATGTTTAGCACAAGGACCGCCTCTACAGCTGCAGATCAAGAAGGACGGGACAGACAGAATCCCGTGCAACTGCCTCCATCCAATCAGAATGCTGCTGGACCGTCAGATCCGTCAAGCCCTGTTACCAAACAAGAGTTTTAGATGCTACTCCAAGAGTTGACATAGAGTCGACAACAACTTACTGAACAACTGTGCGCCAATGCAGAATTGACTAATCAGCTAAACCGCCAAAGGCGTTGGAAACCCAGGAGGGATCATGCCTCCAACTCGTCCATAGAGAGTTCAGCATCATCCGACTACCATCATAGATCTACACGCCCACGACTGGACATAAGCTACACCCAAGCTACCGAACATCAACCTACACTGAACATTAGAAAACCCAGAGTTGGCCCGTCAACCAGCTACCAGACTGGACCCTCCTCCCAGGGAGGTACTATTCCTCATTATACCGTAGATATCCGTGCTACTACCACCGCTGTTGAACCAGGGGTTGATGCCTGGAATCAACCAGACCTGAACCATCATCAGCATGGACATACTCCCGAACCCTACATCCCCGAAGACTTGGAACCAAGGAGGTGAGACATGGACCGTCCACCGCGTCTGGTCCAACCTTGCATTCTGGAACCCGACCACACCTTGGCTCAGCGTGCATAGAATGTACAGATGCCAGACATCCCCACAATGATCCGTCAAATGATTCGAAAGATTCAAGGCCTCACAAAGGACGATTGGGGAATCTCTCGGAGTTAATACTCTATTTACTGATGAAATACTCTATGCTGAACCACCTCGACGATTCAGGATGCCGACTTTACCAGTCTTTGAGGAAGTTCTGATCCCAACCAACACATCCTAAAGTGTGAGTGGTCGATGAGTGCTACACGGACCGACGATGCAGTTAAATGTCGAAGCTTCTCGATTTCTCTAAAAGGCATAGCTACTATGTGGTTCACTCGTTTGCCACCCCGATCTATTTCTTCTTTTGACCAACTGGCAACCAAATTTGTTGAGCAGTTTCAGATACATGTCGTAAGGTCGAAGGATGTTAACACTCTGTCTAGTGTCACTCAAGCTCCTGGAGAGACAGTCCAACGTTATTTAGAAAGATTCCGTGCTGCGTGTGCTGAGATCAGCAACCCCAATGATAACTCCATTCTTATAGCATTGACTAAGGGGATTGACCCCGAATCTGAATTCGACGACTGGTTGGTCGGAAAACCACATGCGTCATTAGACCGTTTCTATTCCAAGGCAGCCAATTCCCAAGAAGGGAGGATGCAAAACAGTCTAGGAACCAGGATGATGCAGGGCCAAGTATAGAAGGAATCCAAAGTAATGTTGCAGTTAAATAGTCCGAGGAGAGTTTCGAAAAAATTCAATTGAATATTCAGAATAAACAAGCTCAGCAAAAAGATAATGGGAATTAGAATAGAAAGCGTGACCAAAACCATGGTCCACGACGTAGAGCTCCTATGTTCGATAATTACACTCCTCTGAATACGTCATAGGAGAATGTATATCTACAAACCTGCAATACTATCCAGTACAAGAAGCCTACTCGGAAGCCATCATCGGAGAGGTAGATCCAAACCGGGAAATTTTGTAGATTTCACGAGATTTGTGGCCACAATACAAATGAATGTCGTCATTTACAAGATCTCATTGAGAAGTCGATTAAAGAGAGGAAGTTAGAACAATTTGTGTGGACGTCGTAGTCTGGAGGTGCGGACCCCTCGAATCAAAATAACGTACCTAGTTAGGCGAGAAAGGAGGAACCCGCTCGTACTGATAGAAGATTGGTGATAAATACTGTAAGTGTTGGTCCTCATCCAGCAGATCGAATCTGGAGGCAAATGGAGTGGTTTGCCAGCGCTATTAGGCATGCAGACTTCGGGTGTTGTAGTAGTTGTGTCGATGGAGCCCCAGCCAAACAACAGAAGATGATGAATGACGATATCGTGTTCCGAAATAGAGATGCTGACAAGGTCGAAGCCCCCACTATCAATCAAAAGTCATATCAGCTCAAGTGGTCCTGCTTGGATAAAGAGGATCTTGGTTGATAGTGGAAGTTCTGTGAATATTTTGTTCAAGCAAGCTTATGAACAAATAAAGATGGAAGCCAAAGATTTGAAACCTTACCAGTCTCGAATTCATGGTTTCAATGGAAGTGCTACTATACCCATTGGAGTAGTGAAACTACCAGTGGAATTAGGAGTTGGAGAACGCCGAAGAGTCCGGGTACTGCAGTTTGTTGTGTTGGATATAGACTCCCTTACAATGCTTTCTTGGGTCGACCGGCCCTTGTTGAATTTAGGGCAGCCTTTGCCCCATGGTGTTTGACTCTAAAGTTTTCCATTGATCATGGAGTTGGAGTCATTCAAGGAGATTAGGCTGCTGGACGAGCCTGTTATGTTGCTGAGCTGCACGGGCCACAACAAAAGGAGAAAGGAAAGGGCGTAGAGGAATCTCTCTACATCCATTTTGTTGATAATTGACAATTGGCGCCTGGTCCCAGGCCCTGGCACCCCAACCAATTCCAAAAGGACCTTGACCCGAGAGATAATGAAAGTGAAGATGAAACTAAAGACAGTCAAGCTTCCCTGGCCGAACCGACAATTGATGTCCCGCTCGACAATGATGACGATTCAAAGATGGTAAAGATTGGATCTTAGTTAAGCCAACAGACACAAATGGAATTGGTTGAATTTCTCCAATCAAACCTCGACGTGTTTGCTTGGACGCATTCCTTGACGCATTCTAACATGTGTGGAATCTCGCCGGACATTGCGAGCTACACGTTGAATATTGATCCACGGTACATCCCGGTCAAGCAAATTAGGTATGGTATGGATCCAGAGAGATCTGCCATCCTTAAAGAAGAGGTCGATAAGTTAAAATCGAATGGGTTTATTCGAGATGCCTTATACCCAGAGCGGGTATCCAATCCCATACTTGTCCGAAAGGCAAATGGAAAATGGAGAACGTGTGTTGACTACTCAGATTTGAACAATGCTTGCCCGAAAGACAGTTTTCCACTTCTCTAAATTGGTCAGCTTGTAGATTCAACGGTTGGGCATGAATTATTATCCTTTATGGACGCATACTCCGCTTACAACCAGATACCCATGCACTTACCCGACCAAGAACATACTAGCTTCGTAACCGATATAGGACTTTACTGTCACAGGGTCATGCCATTCAGACTCAAGAACGCTGGTGCTACTTATTAACGATGAGTGAAACAAATGTTTGCTAACCAAATTAGAAAGACCATGGAAGTATATGTAGATGACATGCTGGTGAAGTCACGATTCTCGACTGATCATATTAAAGACTTGAAATCGATGTTTAGTATCCTTCGAGAATACAGGATGAAGCTCAACCCATTAAAATGTCACTTTGGGGTCGCATCCGGAAAATTCCTTGGGTTTATCATCAATGCTCGAGGAATCAAAGAAAATACCGAAAAGATCCGGGCGATCAGAAATCTTGAGACTCCAAGAACCATAAAGCAAGTCCAGAGCCTCAATGGGAAAGTAGCAGCATTGAGCATATTCATTTCGAAATCTACCGACAAGTGCATTCCCTTCTTCGATCTGATCCAAAAAGGGAAACGAAACTTTTAATGGACCGTGGAGTTTGAAGGCACATTCCGAGCACTGATTCAACATCTCTCCACACCACCTATTTTCTTAAAGCCTATCGATCACGAGAAGTTGTACATCTACTTGGCGGTATCAGCAAATGCGATCAGTGCTGCCTTATTCGGGAGGAAGACCAAGTGCAAAAACCAGTTTACTATATTAGCAAATGGCTAACCAGAGCTGAGAGAAATTATCCAAAGCTAGAGAAGTTGGCTTGTTGTCTCGTTATTGCCTCAAGAAGCTACGTCTGTATTTTCAGGCTCATCCTATCATTTTCTACACCGACCAACTGTTACGATAGGTTCTTATGTGGCCTGAGACATTTGGTAGGTTACTCAAATGGAATACCGAACCGAGTCAATTTGATATTGCTTACACTCCAAGACGAGCCATTCAAAGACAAGTCCTAGCAGATTTTATTGCTGAGTTTACTATCTCTGAGGACTTGCCCGAAACCAGTGAATCTCCCAAGTATATCTGGAAGCTGCATACTGATGGTGCAGCAAACGACCGGTGCTCGAGTGCTGGAGTTGTACTTGAAACCCCCAAAGGTAGATCCATATGTATTGCTCTAAAGTTTGATTTTTACGCGACCAATAATGAAGCTGAATATGAAGCCTTTCTTGTCGGATTGAAACTTGCCCGAGATTTGAGAATCATCATTGTGGAAATTTATTGCGATTCGCAATTGGTTATGTGTCAAGTTCGGGATGAATATCAAGAAAAAGATCGGAGACTGGCTGCTTATCTAGCTCGAGTCTAGGAGGTACTTAATCAGTTTGATTATTATGCCATCTTCTACATACTCCGTGAGTGCAATCAAAAGGCTGATTCTGTAACGATCCCACTTTAAAGATAAATTTGAATTTGTAATTAAATTAATTTTTTTGGGTTAAATGGTGAATTTGTCTGAATTTTTCCAATTTAATGAGAGATATATTTTTATTTGTTAAAAAAAAATTGGATTTGAAACTCAAAATGAATTTTCTTTAAAAGTTATACTTTGAAAAATAATATGAATGATCATTTATTAAAGGTATAAATTGTGCTTTTATTCATTTTCTTTAAGAAGTTATAAAAAGGAATAAAACAAAAATAAGGATATAAATGAAATGTTGATAATTAAACTTTGAATAGAAATAAAATTCAGAGTTTATGTTAGTGATAAGATTATATGGTTACAAAATAAACCATAATGAATACATACAAGTTGCATGTAAATTATGCAAACCAGGAAAACAACAAAACAAGAAAGATAGTAGAAAAAATATATGTTTATAATAAGATATTTTTAGTTATAAAATGACATAGGAATATGTATATAAACTTGTATGAAAATATAAACCAGGAAACAAGACATATACAAGAAGTACAAAAGAGGATTTGATGTAAACAAAAGTATACATACATAAACAAATGGTGTAAGCTTGTAAACAAATTAGAAGACATGCATTTATTAACATCTTCTCAAATACACCAAAACAAATCTCTCAGGCGAAACAAGATTATTTCATATCAGTAAACAAAGATAAATAAATGCATGAGTAAGAATTATACATATATAACAAATAGTATAAGGTTGTAAACAAGGACTTACATTTAATACCCAAGCATAAAACAAATTGTCTCAGCTGAAATTTCAGTAACAAAGGAAATAGGAAAAAAAAAGAGTAAATAAATGTTTATGTACAAAGCAATTAATGCTAGCAATATCATCAGCCTCCAAAACAAATAGAAAATATTAGATTAAAGACAAAGTTGTACCATAATACCTATTTTATACAAAACTGTCTTTCCTATATACATACACTCAACCATATTTATTTTATTTCGTTCATCAAACCTAAGCAAAGAATTGAAAGAAAACTATAAAAGCAAATAGCAAAACCAGAGAAAAGATTATAAACATCATCATCTTCAAACCCAAAATATCATTCAACTTAAAGTTTTTTTTGGAAAAGCAAAACAGATTAAAGAGCTGCCTCTATTCTTCAAGTTAAGGTGAGTAAACATAATTTTTAAAAGAGTTTTAAGTTATTTAAAACAGTTCAAACTTCATTTATAAACTATTTTGTATATGCTTCAGTTAGCATATGTTTTTAATATGCTCTGTTTTCTCTGGAAATTTGTTACAGATTTCATTTTTGTTCAAACATTCAAACTATTCTTGTTTAAATCATTCTGTTAAGCTTTGATTTCTCAACGAACAAGTTGTTAAACTTTAAATGTAAGATTTTTAATGGTGGGTTTAAACCATTTTTATAAGTTAACATCACCGCAATATTGTTTACAGGTATTCAACTAAATTTAATAAAAATAAAATGTTGTAAAATATTAATTCAAGATTATAATCTGAATCTATACTTCAATCCATGATTTTTTAAACAAAAATGAAGATTTTTAGTTGGTTATTTTAAGACTAGTCTGTATTTGAATAAAAATTGAACTTTTACCAATTTCTGACAATCGATTCAATTATGAATGCTAAATTTTGTTTTGTAGCAAGCTTGAACATCAGAGACTTCATGAAAATTATTAAAGAATTTTTCTATTGCATAGATTTGGAATACGAGTTCAAACTAGGGTTTTGGTTGAGCTTTTGCGTAGGTCTGTTGACATGACGAGTTCGTCATCTAGGTATGATCGAGTGTCACGAAAATTGAGGGGGGGAGGGGGGTGATGGCCTGGTGTGTCGACTTGATATGGCCGAAGTCACGAACTTTCTGGTGAACTAGGCGAGGAGAACGAGGCGTTTAGGTTGGATATGTTCAAGCTTCAGTTTCAACGAGAGGGTGAAAATTCGATTTCGAGTTTTTTTCGTTGAATCGAGTTTTGGTTTGAGCATAGGGACGAAGTGCGATTGGACGGTGGTCGCGACGTTCGCCAAAACGGCGGTGCATTGATGTGCACATGCACGTGTACGTGGGTTGTCGGGTTCACGTTGTTAATAGGGTTGGAGAAGAAGAGGGACGATGGGCTCGAGTTTGATTTAGGGGAATTCGTGATTACCTGAAGATTGGCTCGAGTTTTAGTTTTCGCGTGAGTGCCTTGTGAATTGTTAGTATAGTTGGACTTAGGATTTACTTACTGAAAAAAAGAGAGAAAGAGGAGAAGAAGAAACAGGGTACATGGGAGAAAGGGAAGAAACGCGGGGAAATTGCTGGGAAAACTCGAGTTTAGCTCGGGTCATTAGCATGGTTTACTTGGGTTGCTTTATAATGGGTAGGCCTGACCAAAATTTCAAAGTACAAAGTTAAGTTTTTCTATATTTATAAGTTAACCAATGTTAAATTATGTTGAGTGAAAAAGTTACTGTAAGTTTGAATTATTTAACAATGTTTTAAAATTTAAATTAACCCTTTAATTAAATAATTAAATTTAAAATAAGAATTTGAGTTAATTTACATAAAAACTTTCAATGGAACAATAAATTGGTTTTTAAACCATAAAGAAGGTTTTAAATGATAATTGAGGTAAATAATTTTTATTAATTAATGATTTTGAAAGAAATTCAAAATCATATACAATGTGAAAAATTAAAATTGATTAATAAACAATTAAGTGTCTAAATTATTTATAATTAAGAATTGTTAATTAGATAATTTAAGTTGATTAAATTATAATTAATAGTTAATTAATTGATTAAGAAATAATTTATTAACAAAGTTGATATTTAATTAAATTGTTTATCATTAAGAATAATTGATCATTGACTAAAATAATCATGGGATTAATTCACTTAAACCACATTGGAAAATAATTAACTATTGTTCTGCACTGGATTGTTATTTCTGTTGTGATCGTAATACT
The DNA here is from genome assembly GCA_030765085.1 of Allium cepa. Taxonomy (NCBI): domain Eukaryota; kingdom Viridiplantae; phylum Streptophyta; class Magnoliopsida; order Asparagales; family Amaryllidaceae; genus Allium; species Allium cepa. The sequence goes on from CM060932.1 coordinate 933,136,485, forward strand.
GTATGAGGTGAATTACCCTGTACTGCACTGTGATTTGTGATTTATTCTGTATTGATGTGAAAATCATGTTTGCCGTAAACGGCATTTAAAAATTTTGATGCGACAGGGAGTCGGATTCCAGTTGGTTATCCGAAACCCACATCGAATTTTAATGATGAATCTTTGTGACTGATAAATTTATTTTATCTATGAATCTGTGAATGAAGATAAGCGTTATGGATTATACCGCTTATCAATATTGGTATATCTGTAATGATTGATATTGTGCATCGTTGTGTAAAATCCCTGGACCACACTTATACACACACAAATATGGATTGCATGTGGGAATCGGTTAAGTCACAAATTTGTTAAAATAGTTTTAATTTGAATTTTAAATTCAATTGGATTGAAAATAAATTGGGTTTAAAGTGAAAGATTTTGAAAAGGTGTTTTAAAAGTGTAAGTTATTTTGAATAACTTAATAAAGATTTGAAATTTGAATAATTTGATTTAAATTGGAATTCAATATCTGAAATTGAATTATATATTCATTATTTATGATATAAAACGGTATACAAGTTTATACGCGTTTTAAAACCATTTTTAAAGTGTTAATTTTAGAAATCTGAATTAACTCGAAGATTTTAACTTGTATAATGAGGTCGAATTTTCCCGAGACGAAAACTACTAGTTTTCAAATAATAATAGCTTTCATTTAAAGAAAGGATTTTCCAAATAATGTTGAAAGGTATCAAGTTTGAAATGGAATTGAAATGTTTTGAAAGCTATAAAATGAGTCTTTGATTCAAAGACCAAACGAGTTAATCCAATTGAAACGGATTTTTTTTTTGAAATCCGTGAATGAATTTTTTCGTTTAAAAGATTGGAAATGGTAATTTTTTTTAACCATTCGAATGAAAGGTTTTGGGCTTTAAGCTGTGATTTAACTGAGACAATATCCATACGATTTTTAAGTACTGCGCTCGTTATTCGGTTTAGCCGGGGGAGGACCTTTGTGTCATACAACCCATTCCGAATAGTGTTACGACGTATATGGATAGCATTGAAGACCGGTGGTGAAGATCGGGTATTTGCAAGAACGTTAGGATGACCTATTGATTGTCTCTGCACTGAATTTCTCCGGTATAGAGATTCCCTAAGTGATGGGAAGTCTGATCGGGATTGTGAATACCCGGATTTGCAAGGACTTCTTTGGAAGTGCCTTCGGATCTGTTCGAACCCAGAACAGACTTGTATGGATTGTATGTCTGACATTACATTTTAAGATATAAAGCAGACTTCTTTCAAATACATTTCTGTTGGTGTCGGAGAATTTATTCTCTTAATTTAACACCCTTCTCTGAGACGTACGAGCTCAGAGGTTATGTAATTGAAGGTCATCAGCGATATACTCCCAATTTGGTAGTGTGACATGCTAAGTGCTGCCGTGTGTTGATGATCATTTGTGATCAAAGCAAGGCTTTCGTGTAAAGCATAGCTTTGTGGACGAAACCTCATCGGACCTCACAACCCGGAAATATTCGAAACAGGAAAGATGCGGCAAGGTTATGAGGGTCGCGCCCTTTAGGGTATGTCATTTCCTTCTGGAAAAAGGTGATGTCATGGTATGGAGCTTAGATTTTTACCTGTATGGTAGCTCCAATCTCATTTACTGTGTGGTTGTTGCTTTGTGATAGAGGGCCCTCAGATAAAGGTCCCAAAGGACCGGGGAGTGGCATATTCGTGTAGTAGTTGCCTAGTTATAGAGGTAACCCGACCTTGTGTTAGCAGAGAGCTGGTTAAGTTCTCGGGACGTCCCGCCAGAAGCGTACCCATGTGGCAGTAGGAAGTTCCTTAGCCTGACCATTTGTTGGAGATCCAATTCCCAATACGAAACCCTGTACGGTTTTAGTTGTATAACCTGCCATTTACTTATGGTGGCGCCCCATTGTTTAAATGGTAGCTATAGTAGGCTTAGTTCGAAATGTCTACGCTAGCTAAGCTTAATATTCTATTTTCGAAATGCTTTCTACACTATGCACTAATAATAATATCCAAGAATTTTTCTCGTATCAAGCATATTTGACTATCATAAGAAGAAATCTCCTCCAATTCTGCGTTTTCATTGTGTGTGTGGCGGGAGGTCTTATGGTAGTCTCATTTTTCAAAAGCCTATCGACTTTTCTTTTGTAAATCTAGTTATTTAAAAACAACTGTTTTGTTTACTCATACCAGTCCCATGACTGACCCGAAGTTTATTGTTTCGTTTCTAAACTCTGGGTGCCCTTAATTTCTACACGGGTAGCCTAGTAGCAGGTTTTCGTATTTTGGAGTTAGCAGTATTTTGGAACTCTTGCTTTGGAGATATCTTAGGAGCTTTTGGGGATCTCAAGTGTTTAGCTTTTAGGAGTCCATTATTACTTCTTTCATTAAAGACTTTTTGGATATATGATCACTGTTGTATTATTATGATGCTGTATTTGGAGTTGTGGCATATGTATTAAAATTACTCTGATGTAGTAATGGATATTATGTTGATGTTGTATCTCTGATATGTATAATATTCATTCTGTTCCGCTGTTTTATATTCATCTGATGTTGTTATAAGCTCCGGCGATACGAATTTGATGTCGTTTGTCAAACATCGAGTTTGGGTTGTCACAGATTCATTGGCAAAGTTAGCAAGTACGGGTGAAGCACAACAAATAGGACTCATCCCTGCGGAAATGTTATCTTCTCCAAGCATTGATCAGATGGAGATAGATGGGATATTTGAAATCATTCCCCATAAGGAGTCATGGATGATTCCATTCCGAAATTTCCTCGAGCATGGAACGCTACCCGAGCATAGGAGTGAGAAGAGACAAATTCTTTAAAAAGCTACACGGTTCACTATTCAGAATGAGTCATGTACAGAAGAGGGTACTTTGTTCCTCTACTCCGGTGTATCGCCCACGATGAAATTAAGAGAGTATTATGTGATTTACACGAAGGAGAATGTGGCGATCACACCGAGGGGCAAGCTCTCGCTAAGAAAGTACTCCAATATGGATATTATTGGCCGACTGTAAACCATGATGCAGTAGATTATGCCAGAAAATGTGATAATTGTCAAAATCATGCTCGAATTCCTAGAGCCCACCTACTGAGATAACCGAAATGGTCAGTCCATGGTCGTTTGCAGTATGGGGCATCGATATCATTGGCTCTCTACCTCTGGCCAAAGGTGGTGCGAAGTACGCTATCGTCGTAGTTGATTACTTTACCAAGTGGGCCGAACCTGAACCTCTTGCTGCAATCACGACGAAGAAGGTGATCAACTTTGTAGTCCACAACATTTTCTACCGATTTGGTCTTCCACATACCATCGTCACTGATAACGAAACTCAGTTCGACAATATTGAATTCAAGGATTTCTGCCAACGTTTCCACATTCAAAAGAAATTCTCTACAGTTGCACACCCTCAAGCGAATGGCCAAGTTGAAGCTGTTAATAACGTTATCAAGTCTATTCTAAAGAAATGACTAGAAAAGGCCGGAGGAAAGTGGGCTGATGAACTTCCTATGACTTTATGGGCTTACCGAACAACCCACAAGTCCGCGACCAGATGCACTCCATTCTCTCTTTCCTATGGATCAGAAGCCGTTATTCCAGCCGAGATGGAAGTACCTTCTCATCGTGTGACTTATTATGATCCAAAGACAAATGCCATACTACTTGCTGAATCCTTGGATTTATTGGATGAGAAGCACGAAGAGGCTGATTTGAGGGCAGCCGCATACCGAAACCAAGTCGTCTGATTATAAAATGCCAAGGTCCACTCGCGAACCTTTGAACTCGGCGATCCCGTCCTTAAAAGAATCTACCCGGTTCCTTCGCACATGAAACCAACATGGGAAGGGCCATACATGATTGAACAGAAAGCTCGGGGATGGCACGTTCAAGTTATCGACCGCTGACGGTCTTACTTTGCCAAGAGCCTGGAACTGCGAGAGTCTCCGTCGCTACTACACATGACAGGCTTTATTTATTTTAGTCTATTTTTCATCTGCAATTTGTTTCTACATTTCAAAATTTGAATTTATAATAAGGCAACTGACTTTGCCGTACTTTCTCATTTCAGAAATAAAATGCCATCACTTCGAGCCAGAGCTATGATTTATTGAATGTGATATACAACCATCACGATGCACGAAGAGCTAAGTTCCATCATACGGTGGAATTTATTCAAACAGGGAGTGACCGTGATATGACCGGCCACTCACTAAGTGAAACCCGAGCTCGAGGGCTAGCCATCACACTTAAGCCAAAGAAGGATTGACACACGATAATCCTTTAACTAGCTCCAGTCTCCCAGAGTGCGAGCTAGAGTATAAAACTTATGAATGCGGTTTCGAAGTGGGTGGATCCGTCCACCTAACGACTTCGACCATATCCTAACCAAATTCGAGGAGGATGGACCCATCCATCTAACAACCTCGCTTGTTAACTCAGGGTTGATGTGAATCAACCATCCATAATCCTGATGAATCCATTATTCCCGGAGTACGAACGAAATCCCAAAAGCCTAAACAGATGCGACTGACCATTTGTCGGCCGACTCCAAATTCCCAGAATGCGAATTGGAGTATAAATATCAACTCTAAGTTCCCAAAGTGTGAACTAGAGTATAAACACTGATGCAGATCAGGCCAAAGGAATGAATCATTCACGAACTAGGATAGTACTTATGAGTCGTTTCCGACTTAAAGGCTCACGGGAGAAAAGCCTGCGAGTTAAGATAAGTCGTTCACGACTTAAGGAGTTGGCTATAGGTCGTTTCCGACCTAAGGGAGAACTTTTGGACCGTCCACGACTCAATGAAACACAGGAAGAAAAGGCACGAGTCACTGAGAAGGAGCTGGAGGCGGTCATGAGTCGGGACCGACCTAAGGAGAAAGAGCTACGAGCTAGTGAAGCCGAGTTACGAGTTAATGAAGCACGAGTTAAGAGCCTAAGTCGGCTACGACTTAACAAGAGAGGAAGCAGCCACGACCTAACTGAGTCATGCGGCAAGGAACTGGGAAGCTTGAGTCGTATGAGTGTTGAGTCGGTCAGTTGATGAGTCGGTTGAGTCGTGAGTCGCTTGGCAAGTTGAGTCGTTAATTGTTTTCTTGAGTCGGAGGTGTGGCCATAAGGCTGGGCTTGTTGAGTCGTATACTTTTGAGTCGGTCAGGTGTGTTACTATGTTGAGTCGTGTATCTGGAGTTAGTTAGGTCGGTAACGACCTTGCGTAAGTCGTTTGCCTATTGTTTTGTTGTAAGGAGATGAGTCGTATAGTGTTAAGTCGGTCACGACCTAAGTTGGGTCGTGAGTCGGTGCCGACCTAAGAGTTGGGTGTTGCTTGTTGCGTTGAGTTGAAATTCTCTATAAATAGCGTGTGTGTTGTAATTTTTGAGGTTGTTGATTTTTAATAAAATTTCTCTTTTGTTAGCTTTGTGCTTTCATACCAATTGGTAGTTGAGTGTAATCTCCTATCTCCACTTACGTCATTCGAGTGCGCTCGAATCCACGTTTGTTGAAGCCGATTCACGGAATCTAGTGCGCTAGATCAACGTGCGAAGAATCGTAGATCTTTGAACACGGTATAGTGCGCTATCAACGTGTTTGAGATAGCTAGAGTTCGGTATCTTTGGATCAACGAACTTGGGCATTTTGGTATCTTCAACTCACCGATTGCTACATTTCATCGATTGAAGTTTTGTTTGATTAATCCGCTGCGTCAGTTTGGTATCAGAGCCATACTTAGCCAATCATAGCTAAGTTTGATTCTTGGAGCCAAGTTTTTGAAGTTTTTGAAGTTTTTGAAGTTTGAAGTAGTTCATCGTGTTCATATTGAAGTTGCATCAAGTTTGGAGAGTTTGATCCATTTCATTTTGGATCGAGGAGTTGGATTTTGTTTGGATTTTGAATTGGTGATTTGCGCGCCAAAGTTTTGAAGGTTTTGGAGTGAGCCGAGGCAAGTCTTGACCGAGCCAAGCAAAGTTGTGAAGAGTCAAGGCCGAGACAAGCATTGCCGAGACAGTTGAGCCTAGATTGCCTTATCGTGTGAAATTTTGAAGTATTGTGTTCAATTTGTTGAAGTTTGTGAAAATTTTAACCATGCCACCAAGGAGAGCTAATCGTCATCAAAACGTTGAAGCTTTGTATCGTAAAGAAGAAGCCGAGCTTATGGAACAACGTATTAATGAAAAATTTGATGAAGGCATTGGTAAATTGGAGAGATTGATGAATGATTTGAATCAAAGGAGGAGATCACCAAACTCGAACCATGGAGGAAACCGAGTTTCGCCATCGGTTACGGAAGCGAGGAGGGTATCGCCACATTCTTGTAGAGATAGAAGAGAAACATCAATTTCATCACGAAGAGATCATCATGACTATGCACATGAAGAAAGAAGAAGTCATCGAGAATTTGACCATGAAGTATATAGAGATGAAGAGAGACATAGTCAAAGAAGCATGCATGAACAAAGGGATGACATTGGTCGAGATCGATGTAGGCGTACCTTTGATTTTGTTGAAGAGGGTGATAGAGCAAGTATTCATTATCGAGATCGAGACCAAGTTCGAAATTCTTACCGTGATGTGGAGGATGACCGTCGTTGGGAGTCGGGTATGAAAATGGAGATTCCGGAGTTTAAAGGCGGGATGGTTGCTGAGGAGTTCTTAGATTGGTTGTCTAATGTGGAGGAAATCTTTGATTTCAAGGAGGTGCCGGAGAATCGAAGGGTGAAGTTGGTTGCTATTAGGTTGAGGGGGAGAGCTTTGGCGTGGTGGCAGCAAACTAAACTTACTCGAGAACGAATGGGGAAGTCAAAGATAGAATCTTGGGAGAAGATGAAAAAGTTGATGAGATCTACATTTTTGCCTTATAACTACCAATCACTTATGTACCAGAGGTTGCAGAATCTGAGGCAAGGGACAAAATCTGTTAGTGATTATGCTGATGAATTTTACCAACTCATCGCCAGGAATGATATCATGGAAACAGAAGAACAGCTAACTGCTAGATTCATTGGGGGCTTGAGAATGCAGATCCAAGATATGGTTAATATGTTTGATCCTAGATCAGTAGCAGAGGCACATCAGAAAGCGTTAGCTTGGGAGAAACAAGGAAGGCGTGGAGGTGGTGTGTTTACTAATTCCAATAATCAAGCAAGGGGTGTTGGCGGAAGTTCTAATGTTCCTAAACCTGTTACAAAGCCAGTGGTCAAGGAGGTTGAGAAGGCGAAGGCTAGTAGTGTTTTCAAATGTTATAATTGTCAGGAGTTGGGTCACAAAAGCAACGAATGTCCGAAGCCGAAGAAGAGAACCATGGTTGCAGAGGTTGAAGCAGATGATGGTGAGGAGGCAGAGTATTCAAATGTACCTTATGTTGAGGAGGAAGAAAAAGTGTCGGGTGATGAAGGTTGTAATCTTATGATGAGGAGAAGTTGTTTGACACCTAAGCAAGAGGAGGATTGTAGTTGGCTGAGAAGCAATATTTTCCAATCGACATGTACTATTCTGGGAAAGGTCTGCAAGTTTGTTATTGACGCGGGAAGTTGTGATAATATTATTTCTACAGAAGCAGTGAGAAAGTTGAATTTGAAGACCGAGAAGCATCCTAAACCATACAAGCTAGCATGGTTAAGAAAAGGAGGTGAAGTGAAAGTGTGTCGAAGAGCTTGTGTGAATTTTTCGATTGGGAAGAAGTACAAAGATGAAATTTGGTGTGATGTTGTGGACATGGATGTTTGTCACTTGTTATTGGGCAGGCCATGGCAGTTTGATAGAGCAGTTCAGCATGACGGTCGTGCCAACAGTTACAGTTTCATGTTCGAGGGTACTAAAATCACTTTGGTTCCTAAGAAGCAACAGCAGAAGGAGAACAAACTGGAGGAGATTGAAGAATTGAAAACTCTGTTGACTTTGAAGGAGTTTGTTAAAGAAGTGGAGGAAGAACCGGAAGTGTTTTTGTTGATTGGGAGAGAGAGTAGTGAAGAAGTTGAGATTCCCGAAGAAGCAAAGCCAGTTTTGGAAGAGTTTGAAGATGTCTTTCCAGAGGAGTTGCCAAAGGAGTTACCACCACTTAGAGACATTCAACATCAGATTGATCTTGTTCCGGGGGCAGTGTTACCACATCGACCACATTATCGTATGAGTCCGAAGGAACATGAGGAATTGAGAAGGCAGGTGGAAGAATTACTTGAACAGGGTCGTATTCAGGAAAGTTTGAGTCCGTGTGCTGTACCTGCATTGTTAGTACCAAAGAAGGACGGAACTTGGAGAATGTGCACTGATAGTAGAGCTTTGAATAAGATCACTGTTCGTTACAGATTTCCTATGCCGAGGTTGGATGATTTGTTGGATCAGTTGAGTGGGGCAACTATATTCTCGAAAATTGATTTGAAGAGTGGTTATCATCAAATTCGTATCAGACCTGGAGACGAATGGAAGACAGCTTTCAAAACTAGAGAGGGGTTGTACGAATGGTTGGTTATGCCATTTGGTTTGTCTAATGCACCTAGTACATTCATGCGGGTGATGAATCAATTTTTTAGACCACTCATTGGAAAGTTCGTCGTGGTTTATTTCGATGATATTTTGATTTATAGCAGGAGTACGGAGGAACATGTTCTACATCTGAGAGAAGTGTTGTTTATTCTTCGTGAAGAACAATTTTATGCTGCTACAAAGAAATGTGTGTTTATGACACCTAGTGTTTTATTCCTGGGTTATGTTGTTTCAGGGAAAGGTATTCAAGTTGACCAAAGCAAAGTTGAAGCAGTCAGGAATTGGCCACAACCAAAGACAATTACAGAAGTGAGAAGTTTTCATGGGCTAGCGTCATTCTACCGAAGATTCATCCCACACTTCAGTAGCGTGATGGCTCCATTGACTGATTGCATGAAAGGGAAACAATTTGTGTGGTCAGAGGAAGCGGGGGTTGCATTTGAGAAGATTAAGGAATTGTTGACGTCTGCACCAATTCTTGTTTTACCAAATTTTCAGTTATTGTTTGAATTACACACTGATGCTTCGAAGGTGGGTATTGGAGGAGTTCTGAGTCAGAATGGGAAGCCAGTTGCTTATTTTAGTGAGAAACTGTCAGGGGCAAAGATCAGATACAGTACATATGACGTTGAATTTTATGCTGTTGTTCAGGCTGTTAAGCATTGGAGACATTACTTATTTCAGAAGGAATTTGTTCTGTACACTGATCACGAAGCTTTGAAACATTTACAGGGGCAAGATAAGATTTCAGCAAGACATGCATCATGGATTGCATATTTACAGCAGTTTACTTTTGTCGTTAAGCACAAATCTGGGGTGACCAATCGAGTAGCTGATGCTTTAAGTAGGAGGAGTCATTTACTGACGACAATGAAGGTGGAAGTGACGGGGTTTGAAATGTTGCCAGAGATGATTGAAGAAGATCCTTACTTTGTGAAATATGTTGAAAAAGTGAAGGATGGGAGTACCGATGAATTCATGTTAGTTGATGGTTTTCTGTTTAAAGGAAATCGTTTATGTATTCCGGACTGTAGTTTGAGGATGAAGATTGTGAAGGAATTGCACGATGAAGGACATGTTGGCCGTGATCGTACTTTACAGTTGATTTCGCAGTCTTACTTTTGGCCGTCGATGAGGAAAGAGGTTGAAAGATTCGTGGAGCGATGTCATATTTGCCAAGTTTCAAAGGGGACAGCAACGAATGCAGGGTTGTATATGCCATTACCAGTACCATCTAAGCCATGGGTTGATATTAGCATGGATTTCGTTTTGGGTTTGCCTAGAACTCAAAGGGGACATGATTCGATATTTGTTGTGGTGGACAGGTTTTCGAAGATGGCACATTTTGTTGCTTGCAAGAAGACAGCAGATGCAGTTCGAGTAGCACAGTTATTTTTCAAGGAGATTTATCGACTTCATGGTTTACCAGAATCTATTGTTTCTGATCGAGATACTCGTTTTCTGAGTCACTTTTGGTTGAGTTTGTGGAAGATGGTGGGGACGAAACTGAAATTTAGTAGTGCTTATCATCCGCAAACTGATGGGCAGACAGAAGTTGTTAACAGGTCATTGGGAAATTTGTTGCGTTGTCTTGTACAGGATAATTTGAGAAGTTGGGACATTAAGCTATGCCAGGCAGAATTTGCTCATAATCATGCAGTAAATCGTAGCACGGGATTCAGTCCGTTTCAGATTGTTTATTCAAATTTACCCAGGGGACCGTTGGATTTAGCAATTGTACCACAGTCAAAGAGAACAGTTAAACGAGCTGCTGATTTTGTTGATGAGCTGACTGAATGTCATAAAATCATTCAGGAACGGTTGGAGAAATCGAATGAGAAGTATAAGAAGTCTGCAGATTTGAAACGTCGAAATGTTGAATTTAAAGAAGGTGATTTGGTTTATGCTGTATTGACAAAGGATCGTTTTCCGGTGGGTGCTTATAACAAGTTGAAAGCGCGAAAAATTGGTCCAGTTGAAGTTTTGAAGAAAATTAATGAGAATGCTTATCGATTAAAGTTACCGAATGATGTTTATACTTCTGATGTTTTTAACATCAAACACTTAACTCCGTATCATGGGAATGAGATTGTTGAGGAAAAATTTACAAATTCGAGGTCGAATTTCTGTCAACCAGGGGAGGATGATGCAGATCAGGCCAAAGGAATGAATCATTCACGAACTAGGATAGTACTTATGAGTCGTTTCCGACTTAAAGGCTCACGGGAGAAAAGCCTGCGAGTTAAGATAAGTCGTTCACGACTTAAGGAGTTGGCTATAGGTCGTTTCCGACCTAAGGGAGAACTTTTGGACCGTCCACGACTCAATGAAACACAGGAAGAAAAGGCACGAGTCACTGAGAAGGAGCTGGAGGCGGTCATGAGTCGGGACCGACCTAAGGAGAAAGAGCTACGAGCTAGTGAAGCCGAGTTACGAGTTAATGAAGCACGAGTTAAGAGCCTAAGTCGGCTACGACTTAACAAGAGAGGAAGCAGCCACGACCTAACTGAGTCATGCGGCAAGGAACTGGGAAGCTTGAGTCGTATGAGTGTTGAGTCGGTCAGTTGATGAGTCGGTTGAGTCGTGAGTCGCTTGGCAAGTTGAGTCGTTAATTGTTTTCTTGAGTCGGAGGTGTGGCCATAAGGCTGGGCTTGTTGAGTCGTATACTTTTGAGTCGGTCAGGTGTGTTACTATGTTGAGTCGTGTATCTGGAGTTAGTTAGGTCGGTAACGACCTTGCGTAAGTCGTTTGCCTATTGTTTTGTTGTAAGGAGATGAGTCGTATAGTGTTAAGTCGGTCACGACCTAAGTTGGGTCGTGAGTCGGTGCCGACCTAAGAGTTGGGTGTTGCTTGTTGCGTTGAGTTGAAATTCTCTATAAATAGCGTGTGTGTTGTAATTTTTGAGGTTGTTGATTTTTAATAAAATTTCTCTTTTGTTAGCTTTGTGCTTTCATACCAATTGGTAGTTGAGTGTAATCTCCTATCTCCACTTACGTCATTCGAGTGCGCTCGAATCCACGTTTGTTGAAGCCGATTCACGGAATCTAGTGCGCTAGATCAACGTGCGAAGAATCGTAGATCTTTGAACACGGTATAGTGCGCTATCAACGTGTTTGAGATAGCTAGAGTTCGGTATCTTTGGATCAACGAACTTGGGCATTTTGGTATCTTCAACTCACCGATTGCTACATTTCATCGATTGAAGTTTTGTTTGATTAATCCGCTGCGTCAAACACCAACTCCAAATTCCCAAAGTGTGATTCGGAGTATAAACATCGACTCTAAATTCCCAGAATGTGAGTTTGAGTACAAACATCAACCAACTTCAAGTTCTTGGATTGTGAACTGGAGCACAAACGTCGACTATCTTCGGATTCCCAAAGTGCAAACCAGATTATCGACCGCGAATAACTCTGAGTCCCCAGAGTGTGGTCAGAGCATAAACATAACTCGAGTGTGAATGACCACTCGTAAACTAATTTAAGTCCCCGGAGCATGGACACGTACTTAAAACTTGAACCGGTGTGATCGATCGCCGAGGTAAAAATGCGAATCTTCGAAGCACGGATGTGATCATTAATGAGCGAGCGAGTGTGATTCAACCACTCGACCCTCACTTATTTCGGCATCGATCAACGATGTTAAGCTCGACGAAATAAAGTCGAAATGCAATCGCTGGCCATCTTTACAACTCATCCCTGAAATTAGGAGCAAAACTTAAGTGTCAACCATTGACTAAAGTAGTGCAACATCAAATTTCAACTTAATCCCCGCTCATGACTCGAGTCCGTGATTTTCGGACTTAACAAATAAAAACAAACTCGACTCAAAGGTTGGAACTTCCCAAATGCACTGAATTCGAATTCAAATACCGAACACTTGAGCAAAATAAACAATAATTGAGTTGAAGCCAAAAAGGAGTTTCATTTCAACTATCAGTGGAAGAAATTCATGTACAAGTTATTTGCAAAATTCCTACTAGTAGGGGCCGAACCCGCATCTATACACGGCCTACAAAAGCTAAAAGAAAATTCCTATCTACTCAAAAATGAGCTGAGGAGGAAGAGCATCTTTTCTCTTTTCTTCTTTGGTTTCCCCTTCGGCTTTAACCCGCTGGAGCCCCAATAATTTTCCTTTTCGGGCCTTTGCCTTTCAATGGCAGGTCTCCAGTAGGTGGTATTATATTTACCTCCTCCTCTGAGCTTAAATGAATAGGAATACTTCCTGCAGGCGGAGTCAGAGGGGTCGGATCCACTACAGGAGGTGGGATAGACGTGCTGGTATCGATAACTGTACCACTGGGTGATATCATTTTCAGCGGAGCCAGGCCAGGTGCTGCCATTCCACCTCCAGAACTACCGCCACGAGCCGCTGCCTTATTCAGCGTCGATTTCGGCCAATATCTCTTCTTCATGAATTGCTTGAGCCTCGCTGGGGGAATCGGTGGTCGGCATTGAAGAACCAATAGCGGGTGCGCTTCCTTTCATAAAAAATGGTAGGTCCGCAAAAGGGTCACTGTGATGACTAAGAAGTTCCTTCATCATCTGTTCATCAAAAGGGAGTGTGCATCCCTGCGTTCCATTAATCGGTGCAGTCGTTATTGTGGTTGTCGCCTCAGTAATGATTGCCTCCCGCGCTTGATGCGATTCTTGAGTTGCAAGAAGCGCAATCGGTGTAACTCCAATCACTGGATAGAGAAAAAGAAAGATTGTTAGCAAACACTTCAAATCAAGCTCCTTAGTTTTAACACGTATGAGGAATGTTAAGAATACCTTCCTCAGTTTGGCTCGTGGACGGTTGAACAACTTTAGAAGTGTACTCTCTAGCCAGAGATAACTGCGGTTGTTCCATATTGTAAGTAGGGATGGATTGGGAATCAACCGCTGGTGTAGATTCAGGTTAGGTTGGCGCAGGAATCTCAAGACTTGCATCATGATGCTCAACATCTGAACCTTCTCCAATCTTCGAGTGTTGAGCGCCGAGCTTCTCCATTTCGTGTGAAATCATCGACTCATGGAGAATCTTTCTTTCATCTTCATTCAGCATACGATTCTCCAGCTCAGACTCATCAATCAATTCACCTGGATGCACTGCCTTCTCCTCCTCAACCAATCGGCCCCAGCATTATGAAGATGTACCAGATAATTTTCGAGCCAGGCTAGGTCCCGTGCTTTGCACATTAGCATTATAAGTGATAAGGAGATCTTCGATATCAGCCTCTAGCATGGACTCCGCCGTTCGGACCCTCTCCTCGACCTCAGTCTCCACCACACGAACTTTAGCCGTTGTTGCATCCCATTCATCCTGGAGCACTACAGCCTGCTCATATGCCTCCTGGGCTGCACAATTTGTGTCATCCCTTTTCTTGATAATTTTAGAGAATTTGGCTTGAAGCTCATTAAGTTCTTTGAGAGCTGCATCCCGCTCGACAGTGACAGTGGTGTTCCGATGGCCCATCTCCTCCACCAGGGCATAGTGTGCCTGCCTCATCCTCTCTATGGCCAGGCTCGCCTCAACGACCTTTTGAGTGGCCTCTATTTCTGACTTTTGATAGGATTCAGCTTCGTCATTAAGCACTTGGATGATTCGATCCTTCTGAGCAAGCTCGTTTTCTAATTTCTCTATGGCGGTTGCCCGCTCAAAGGCCAGCTTCGACGCTTTCTCTACAACTTTCGACCACTCCTTATACTGAGTATAGATGTCATGACTATAATCGTGCATCGTATTCTCTGCTTCCAATTTGGAATTCTCTTTAAGTGTGGAGGAAAGATGTAGCCATTAAAGAAAATGTTCGGGAAATCCTTCTTCAGTTGTGCGATTCTAATTGCCCCTTCTTCGGTGGGCTCAGTAATAGCCTGTTTAGTGATAACAGGAGTTTCGGCCTCGTGTCTGTGACGGTGTGATTCACGCCTAGAGGCTTGGGAAGGTGGTTTATAGCGGGGATGCTCTACATTTTGTTTTCCATAGCTCGAGGGTGTGAAGGGATTCTGGGAGGTGGAGAACACGATTGGGATCTATGTCTGTAGTCCTTATCCTTTTCCCTGTCATATCTTTCTTGGCTAGAATATCCACGGTCATAATCCCTTTCTTCCTCTCTCCTACATGAATATAGTATGTAGAAGATCGATGAGTTGAGCGAAGACTCCCCAACATCGACCCACATCCAGACATGGTACCTGCAAAGTAAGAGAAGCAAAGCTAGTAATCTCTTGAAGTAAAAAGCTTGCGATCGGAAATCGTGTAGTGCCGTGAAGTATGTATGTATATGCAACCCCCCAACCAACTGGAAATGTCGGCCACACTTGTGGGAAGAGACTCGCTTAAGTCTAAGGCACTATAAAGCTCCTCCAATCCAACATCGTGTTGGAGTGACACATAATCCGAAATTAGGATATCGGCAAGCCCTTCGAAAAGGTTCTCCACTTGCGAGGGAGGAGCCTCTGAAATTATAAAACCAGAAACAGGGAAGGACATGATCATAAATTTCCATCTCCCAAACTTAGAACGCTTATGGGCTGTGGCCTTGCTTTTTCTCCTTCCCTTGGAATCTTGAAAGGCATTGGAAGGCCCGACAACAGGTTCATCATCGGTGGGTGTATCTTCATCATCACCTTCTTCAGCTATAACAACCCTGGGCGTCTTACGCTTCACCCATCTAGTCGGGACTACTCTCAATGTTCCTTCGAGCCTTATACTCTGATTTCGCTCAATCAGCCCGACAGTTCTCAAATTTCTGTCTGTTAGAACCGAATCAATGTACCTCATTTCAATTGGGACTTCTTGGAGAACATTAACTATCTCTTTAAAGTGTATGCCCTCGGGTTGTGGAATCACATCTGTAAAGGAAAAGAGATGTTAGTTTTGACATCGACTACGATTATCCTATTAACTGCTGGAAAAGACTACGGTACTTACGTCTGACTAACCATCGGCTAGGAAATCCCCAAGTACAATGGACATTGAACAGTTTCGTTTTAAAGTAACTCGGTCTGGTCCAGGATCCCGTTACCACTTGACAATTCCTGACCGATTCCAGGAACATAAAAGAAGGGCTATCTCCCCGACTCTTGACATTAAATAAGTATCTAATCTCAATCGGGATCAGTGGTTGAAAGAGATGCTCCATAAATACGATGAATAAGCTATTCAACAGGGAGTATCCATTGGGGTGTAACTAAGATGGGAAGATTCCGAAGAAAGATAACACTTCTCTAATGTATTGGTTAAATGGAGGAAGTGTTCCAGCCGTACATGCATGACGATTGAAAGCAGTAAACCCCTTCGGTGGAGTGTGTGGTCTATCATTTGGTCTCGGAAATAGCACATTATCCAATGACAAGCCATGCCTTAGGCATATCCATCTCAGCATGTCTTCGGAGATATTGGACGGTACAAAATCCTGTGGATTACCGATAAAAGTAGCAATGGTAGCTCATCAGGCGCTGGATCAATAACTTCGGCCACAATAACTAGTACCTCTATTGTTAAGGGAAGTGAACTCTGAATTTCCCGTTGTTGTGAGCATGTAGACTGCATAACTAACTAACTTATGAAAAGCCATCATTTGATGAAAATAAGCCCGCGTATCCCCCAATGTGAAGTGTGTGATTGTGTTGTGCAGTACAGTGCTACATATTACTTGAGGAATTCTACAGAGTTAAGAAAACATTCAAATGACGAGACTTCAAAATTTAATCAGGGAGACCGTAATCGCTGACCGTCACTACCGTGCCATCCAGACTTTAGAGACCAATCTGAGTTATGGATTCTTAAGATTTTGGTTGAATTATAGTTCCATCAACGAGCTTCAAAAGATAGTCAAATATGCAGTTAAGTGGTTATGTCCAATTATGCAAGGAAGAAGCTTGTCAAAGTCCAGTGTCCGAATTCGCATGAAGTTTGTATTCGTCGAAGCCAGAACTCAGATCATTCGTTAAAAAGGCCTTACTTCGTATCGATCTCAAGATATTCAGTTCGCATCGATCAGAATTTTAATTTCGCATCGGTTCGAAACTCTAGTTTCATATCGATCAAAGCTTATTAACTTCGTATCGATCGGTTCATGAGTCACTGTACTTCGTATCGATACCAAGTTCCTGGCTTTGTACCGATTGTTGAAGGCCTATGCTCTTCATATCGATTCTAGAATCGCCGATTTCATATCCATCATCTCAAATTGACACGAAACTGCCCCACCACCTTGTATTGATACGAGTTTGATGCTAGTGACTCCTACGTATCCATCAGTTGCCTTTCTTCTTCCCCAAGCGACCTAGGCGCCATTGGGGGACCTCTTCGACTCCACTTCGACTCCATTCCAACGTCGACAACATCGAAACTGACCGATACCTTGAGCGACATGACATCAAGAATCGAATCTTGTCGTGCTTTAAGAAGTGTTAATCGATTGTTTGCCAAGTTTAGAGAGATTGATTTAAGGCTAAGCGCTGTGTGTTTTGGGAATGGAGGCTTGTGCTGTTCTTTTCTGCCTTCTGGAAATTTCGATCGATACGAAGGTAAAATTGAGCGTATTGGGAAGTGAAAATTTTGCTTAGGTCCAATTTCGTATTTATATGCTTTCGTATCCAAGGAAGAAAACGATTCGTCTGCCCGTCATCGTGACCGATTCCAACCGGTTTCACCCTAGATTGTTACGAATTGGCTATTCGTATCCAAGAGCTCAAACTTAATCGTTACGAAATGTGCAACAAAGACTTTTCTAAAACATTGGATTTTATCGATACGAAACACTAGTTCGTATCCACTATTTTGAACTCCATTCAAAACATGTTGGTACGAACTGCACTGTTCGTATCCATCAACATGCAACCTACGATGACTCGTATCAATCGATATGAGTAATACCCATAGAACTAGCTGCTGTATTCACATCCCTCATAAGTCCATCGACGTGAAATCACATGTGACGACCCGGAATTTTCTAGCAATATCAATTTAATAATCTGCATTAAATATTAAATTTGATTTGATATATTTTTATTAATTAAATCTGAATTGATACTTTTCTTTTAATAAATATTCAATTTGTAAATTTTATCTGTTAGAAATTAATTGTTTGTTTTCTATTTATATATGTATATATTTGTATACATTGTAAATAGATGAATTTGTTTTAAAATTTAACTAATAAAATATGTTTAAATACTAATATATATTTTAGTGAATTAGAAATTATGTTTTATTTAATATAAACTTTTCAAAGCTAAATAAATAAATAGTTTGAAAACTTATTTTAACTTAAGTTTAAATTTAATTTACTAACAAAAAGGATTTGTTTATTTTTCTTTTTAGTATAGTTTGATTTAAAATATGAATTTAAAAATATATATGAGTTATATATATAATTTTGTAAATCAATACATTAACATACACTAATAAATATGTAGTTTATAAGATAAAGATTATTCATTTTATTTATCATTTCAAAGTGATAAATATGTTTTTATAAAATAAATAAAATTAAAATATGTATATAGAAATATAAGCCTACAAAATAAATTAGTTAAATCATAATAGCATAATAATTATAAAGTTAAATTAGTTTTCAAACATAGACATAAAACAAAATATACATAAAGACATACTGTATAAGTTAAATAAAAGTAAACTTATAGGATACACTCATTGATTAAAGCTAAGTATAGATACATTTTAAATTTACAATAACAAGACAACAATAAACAAAGTAGAAACAAATCATTTTTTTTAAGTTTGCAAACTATTAACAAATAAACTGCAGCATATATAATATGTTTAAAATATCAAGAACAAAAGAAGAAACATGAAGCAAATGATAGTAACAATAGTGTATGCAGGCCGAATTGTTTGAAATAAAACAAAGACAGCAAACAAAATGAAAGATATAAAATATCTGTGTGTGCAGGCCAGATAAATAAACAACTGCATATATGAAGCTTGTGTAGGAAGATAGTATTAAATATCCTTAAGCTAACAAACAAAAAGTAATTAATGTAAAAATCTTTTAGTACACTAAGCATTTATATCAGCCACCATTAAAGAAAATATCTCTGGAAACAAAACTGTACAAACAAGATTATATCCTATATTGTCATAATATTATGAAACATAATAATACACTGTCTAATATTACTTGTCTACATAAGCTCTGTGTATTTGTTTATAAATTAGCTTCATCTACATATTCAGTTCGAACTAGGTAACAATTAAAATTCATACAAACTAAAACATGAAAATGAAACTATTCCATACTTAAACAAAAATTCAAGAAGCAAAAACAAAAGTGAAGTTTCAGCTGTTTTCATGCCTGCTTCAACAAAGTACCTCTGTTCTTCCATATATTGGTGAGTAACTTCTTTTTTTAAAATACTTAAGTAATCTGGTTGCTTGATGAAGTGTGAAAATAAATATGTTTTTGATCATAAAGTAAATTTTAAAATTTGAATTCAAGTTAGATAAGGAAGAACTGCTTTGAAAACCTTAAACTGTGAGTAAACCTTTAAATTTAAAAGCCTAAGTAAATTTTAATTTGTTGCTTGTGAAGATTTCTGAGATGAAATATGCTTGTTTGTATATATATGTATGGGGTTGATAATTCTGGGTTTATAAATGTTTATATACTTGCCTGTTGCATTCAAGTGTCTCTGCTCTTAGTTCAGAAATGTGAAAGTTAGATCCAAATACAAATCTATTCATCTAATCTTTGTTAGAAATAGAGATTCAAACAATTTAAGTTTGTTCAATCGTGAGTGCAAGTTTAGAATTATACTTAAAGCAACATAGTCTTGAGCTTTATCTGGAACCAAATCTACCTGCAGTGTTTGCATATACTTGTTTCTGATACTCTCTGTAAAACAACATTTTGCCATTTAACATTATTTACTTCTTCCCTGATTTATGCTTGCACTTCAGTTTCAAGCAAATGATGTTTGTATCATCTCAAACTAAGTCTAAGTATTTAGTTAAGGTAAATCAACTTAAAATTTTCTTCTGGAAAACCCAAAATTTTGAGCAAAATTTCCGTGCACAACCTGGTTGTAGTGGCCGAGTGTTTGGTTCTGTTCGACACCATCAGGCGATCGAGTGCCGTGGGAATTTGTGAGGGGGTAGCTCGGTCTTTGTCGCGTTCATGGCCGGAGTTTCTTGTCGCCACGTGGTCAGGGTTGGGGAGGAGCGGCGCTGACAGGTTTGAGGGTGGAGAGGTTGTGTGGTTTCCAGGTTCTTTCTTTTTCATTCGCGTGCGCCTGGAAATAAACTCGAAGTAGCACGTTGTTTTTCACGGGGAAACTCGCGTATAACTCGAAGCAAACACAGAGGGGGCTCGGGTAGTGGTATTTGTCCTGTATTCTTATACAACCTGAAACTGTTTTAACAGTTTCAACTGTTTTAAACTTTGTTTTAAAATCTAAAATCAAAGTTAAAAACCTAGATCTAAATCAAAGTTTAACTGTGAATCCAAGTGAGTTTTGAAAATAAAGTTGGTATAAATAAGTTTTCAAAACTTAAATTATTTTAATAATTTAAAAGTGCTAAATGTTTAAGTTTATTCAAAAAGGAGTTGAATTCAAAAAAATAAAATAAATGAAATATAGAATGTTAAGAAAGTATATGGACAAGTTAACTACAACGAAATCAGGACTAGTTATGAAAAGCTAGATTTAGAACTAAAATAAAGTTTTATAATTTATTCAAATAAGCTTTAGTTGAAATTAAATATGTGAGATTACAAAGAGTTTTGAATTAGTTCTAAAACTTGATGAAGAATAAATTGGTTTCATTTAGAAAGTAATTTAAACAAATGTTTTAAAAACATGTTGGAATTTTACTTTAATTCATGAAGTTTTAGAAGCATTAACTCTTAAGTTGATTGAGTAAGAATAATCAATGATTGAAATTAATTAAACTAGAAATTTAGTGTAAAAGTAGTAATTAAAGTTAATTAATAAATTAATTAACTAATGTGTGATTTAGAACTATTGATTAGATTTTTAAATTAATAATGGTTAATTAACTTATAATTAATAATAATTAATATAAGTTGAGTATGTTAGAAGGAAATGATTAAATAATTATTCATTAAATAGATTATGTTATAATTAATTAATATGATTGATTTTGTAATAAATTAATTAGATTGATTAATTCAATAAATTTAAATGAAATTATTTATTGAAAAGTGATTAAGAAATTAATTACTTATTAATTGTGTAAATTAATTTGAGTTAATTAATTTAGTTTAATTAACTGATATTTTGGAATTGAATTACTTAGAGAAGTAATTGAAGGATAATTACGGGATGTAATTAATTGGGTGATGTTGTTAATAGAAGTAAGTGAAATATAATTACTTAAAATTAATCAGGGGATTAATTAAGAATGTTGTTGAGAAGTAATTAATTTAGGATGATTAATTACTGTATATATTAATCAAGAGGATTAATATTTGTGTTTTGAAGGTGTGTATTCTTAGTATAATTAACAAATGAAAATGAAATTAGAAATCATTAATATAATTAATGATAGGATAAGAAATTGATTTGTTTGGGAATAATAAAACAACAAGATAATTAAATGGAAATAAATCGATATAAATGTAATTATTGGATTTATTCAAGATTAATTTCTGTAAATAAATTAAAGGAAATTTTTGGAATGCAGTCAAGGATATTTAAATCAAAGATGATTAATTTGAATATATAAGTAATTGATGATTTGATATGTGTAATTACTTAGTATAATAAATGGAGCATAATTACTCAAAATAGTAATTGGATGATCATTACTTGATGAAGTTAATACAAGATGATTTGTAAGTGAAGTAATGTGAGTAATTTCTTTTGTAATAAATCAAAGGATTGATTTTTGAAATTAATTAATCATGGAATGATTAATTGGTTAATAAGTAATTAAGAGTAGTTAATTACTGGTTTGTTATTAATCAAGGGGTGATTAATAATTGTGTTTAAGTAAAGATTAATCACTCAATTATTTTAGATAAGTAATTGAATATAAATTGAAGATCATTAATTAATATAATTAATGATGTAATTAAGAATTGTAAATTAAGGGACAATTAATTAAGGAGGTAATTAAATGTTAATCTATTATGAATGATTTAAGATAATTCATTTGAGAATTAATTTAAAACTAAATTACTTTTTTGTAATAAGAGAATGATTATTTAATTTAATTAATGATTGTGAAAGCAGGATTTATATGAGTAATTAATTTAATTTATTTTAAATTAATTAAAATGGAAGTAGTTAATTTAATTCATTTTAAATTAACTATAGTTTGTGATTCATAAATCATTGCTGATGGATGATACTGATATTTCATTGTTTGATTTTTATCTCAGAAATGAGTTGGATAATGTCTATGTGATATGAGATGCTTGGTTTAAGTATGATAATGTTTAATTATCTGTTTGGATGATGATATTAGTCATCTGTATATGATGATGATGTAATATCTATTATGAGATGTCAATTATCTATCTGTGCATATTGATGATATTGAATTCACTGTTAAGACTAAATAGACAACTTGGCCTTAAAAGACACGCTTTGGATTTCGATGAGACCGGGATCGGGTTTCCGCATTAGGAATATCCGAAAACCACATTGTTTCTAAATTAACAATAGGTCGTGAATCTGAAGTGAAGATAAAGGTTCTGAATGCAAGGGTTATCGTTGTTAACTCTGAGGGTGATTCCAAAATGAGTGTAACGAGATGATGCCTTCGGTTTCGTTCGAACCCGGAACGAACTTGTATGGATTGAATGCTTTCAACACATCGTCAGGCGGACGATGAGCATTCTAAGAATATGTTCTATAAAGGTAATCGTAACCTCAAGCCTCATCAACCGGGAATGACTAAAACAGGGAAGGTGCAGCAAGGTTAGGTGGGTCATGCCCAAGCAGGACAAGGATATTCCCCTGTCTAGATGTCCCTTTTTATTCGGCTTAGTGGGCGGTTGGTCTGCAGCCAACTGCGGGGTTTATCTTGTTCGGGACTGTTCAGTAAGGAATGGTTCCGGCCTTGTGTTGCAGGGGATGAAGGGAGTAATCCTCGGTACGTTGATCTAGGCCACGTACTGTGACGGGCGGTACCCCAGTAGCCCTGCCATTGTATGGAATCCATAATCCAATAAGTGCCTACGGTTTTGATTGTATTACCCACTTTTGTGGCTAGTAGCTGGAATTTAATCATGTAACAATTTCGGCTATTTTCTATTTACTTGAAAACCCTAGACCTATTATAATATCACTGGATTTCCTATCAAATGATTTGGTTAGCGTAAGGTAAAAACTTTTCCATGTTTATGTGTGGGAAGTCTTACGTGATACCTTTTGTTTTCAAAGGATTTTAAAAATTAAGCAACTTTAACCTGTTACTCATACCAGACCCATGTCTAACCCGAAGTTTATTTTGTTTTTCATAAACTCTCGGGTACCCAAATTTTTACGGGTAGCCAAGGGATTCAGGTTTAGCTTTGACGAATTTTAGAGGAGCAATGGAGCAGGAGGCTTCAGCGTTTTAGATATATATTTAGTTCCGCTATGTGGTATCTCTGTGATGTATTGAGTATTGTGTTGTATTAACTAGACATGTGTTTATAACTGTCTAGTATGTGATGTACTATATGTATCATTCTGACTGATGTTATATACTATGTAAATACTTATGTGATTAATATATTTTATTCGTTCCGCTGTGAGATTCTGATGTTGTTATTCTTTCTTCTCTATCTTTTCTATTTTCTCACCTCTTTCTTTCTTATTAACGATGCTTCTTCCTGGGAGTAGGAAGTGGGGTCGTTACAGTGGTATCAGAGCGCTAGGTTGAGTGAATACCTAGGCTCTTAAGTGATTTCTTTCTTGAGAGAGCGTATTTGTAATTTTGATATATATATATATATATATATATATATATATTCATTCTATCTATTTGTTGGATTACCTGTTCGGGTTTTCCAATATAAGTATAAGGGTAGATTGAGTAGTGGTGTGTGTAACACGACTACCTGTGGTTGGAAGTATATTTGACGAGACTGTAGACCTAATACCGTCTAGAGTAAATTAGTGATGTAAGGATTTCACCAAATCTCTGGAGGGAACTTGTTAAGATTTGGAGTCCATTTTTGTAGTACAAGTTTGGATGAGTAAAATTGGATTTTTGGTGAGTTGAGCAAAAGCTAGAATATTATCTTGGTAACTCAAGAAGTAGATGGTTGTGTGTTGAGATGCAGTAGCGATGGACTGTTTCCGAAGAAGTTCTCAAGGATCTTTGGATAAGGAAGTATGTCTGCATCAGTTCTGAGGTTGAGTTTAGTTGAATGTTGTGGCCTGAGTTTCCGAGGAATTTTGGATTAAGAATTTTTGGCATCAGTAGCAGTGTTGCAGCTCAGATTGTTCTGCCGGCAAGCGAGGAGGTCATCTGTCTGCAGTTCTTTAAAGGTGAGTCCAGAAGCAATTTGTGAATCCATTTCTTCCATGGATTGGCTGAATAAGTTTAAGCTGTTTAGATTGATAAGGAGAGAACAGTTTTCTTGGGATATTAGCCTGGATTGATCGCAAAAGTGACTTGCGATGGTTGAGTATTCTCTGGGATGGCAGGAATTCTTCTGGATATCTTTGAAGAGGTTGCGTGGTTTGCCTTAGCATCTGAAGAATTGAGTTTGATATCGACTGGATTTCAGAAATAATACCGATGGTTCAGCTTAATAATAGAATAGTTTCTAGAGAGAGGAATTTGGTAAAGCAGCTCAAGTTTTGGAGGAATTTCTGAGTTCTATTTTGGATCTGCTGAATCATATTTTTGTCATGAGTTGTCCAGTTTGTGCTTATGTGCATCATCAGCATTTTCGTCCATCCAGATCAGAGTTGTGCAGCGGAAGCAGTTGGAAGTGCATTTGTTTTTCTTTTCTGGGAAAGAGAGGATGTTTTCTATTGATGATAGTAGAGGTTGAGTTCTTGGTTTTGGTTGGTTTTGAGGAAATTATTCTACTGGATTGTTTTTGGATCTAGATAGTTTTAGGAGTTATTAGCGAAGGATGAGCTAATCAGTAGGTTGAAGGCAGCTCTGGATTGTCAGAAGTATTTGGTGGATAAGAGACAAAGAAATTTGGATTTGGGAGTCGGAGATTTCATTTTGGAAGAATTTTCTCTGATCCAAAGGAGTTCTATAGATTAGGAGTATAGACTGATTGGATTCTATAGATCGAGTATTCTGGTATTATACTGGGAAACTCTAGGGAACTCTACCCAGAATTTTGTCTGGATAGTTAGCTTTGTTGATTGAGTAGATTGGTTGTGATGATTGTTAGCATGTGATTGATATATGCTTATGATTTAAAATTAAATAAAATCTTAAATATATTATTAAATTACCTTTGCTTTTAAATTTCGGGGACGAAATTCTTTTAAGGGGGGAGGAATGTGACGACCCGGAATTTTCTAGCAATATCAATTTAATAATCTGCATTAAATATTAAATTTGATTTGATATATTTTTATTAATTAAATCTGAATTGATACTTTTCTTTTAATAAATATTCAATTGGTAATTTTTATCTGTTAGAAATTAATTGTTTGTTTTCTATTTATATATGTATATATTTGTATACATTGTAAATAGATGAATTTGTTTTAAAATTTAACTAATAAAATATGTTTAAATACTAATATATATTTTAGTGAATTAGAAATTATGTTTTATTTAATATAAACTTTTCAAAGCTAAATAAATAAATAGTTTGAAAACTTATTTTAACTTAAGTTTAAATTTAATTTACTAACAAAAAGGATTTGTTTATTTTTCTTTTTAGTATAGTTTGATTTAAAATATGAATTTAAAAATATATCTGAGTTATATATATAATTTTGTAAATCAATACATTAACATACACTAATAAATATGTAGTTTATAAAAGAAAGATTATTCATTTTATTTATCATTTCAAAGTGATAAATATGTTTTTATAAAATAAATAAAATTAAAATATGTATATAGAAATATAAGCCTACAAAATAAATTAGTTAAATCATAATAACTATAAAGTTAAATTAGTTTTCAAACATAGACATAAAACAAAATATACATAAAGACATACTGTATAAGTTAAATAAAAGTAAACTTATAGGATACACTCATAGATTAAAGCTAAGTATAGATACATTTTAAATTTACAATAACAAGACAACAATAAACAAAGTAGAAACAAATCATTTTTTTTTAAGTTTGTAAACTATTAACAAATAAACTGCAGCATATATAATATGTTTAAAATATCAAGAACAAAAGAAGAAACATGAAGCAAATGATAGTAACAATAGTGTATGCAGGTCGAATTGTTTGAAATAAAACAAAGACAACAAACAAAATGAAAGATATAAAATATCTGTGTGTGCAGGCCAGATAAATAAACAACTGCATATATGAAGCTTGTGTAGGAAGATAGTATTAAATATCCTTAAGCTAACAAACAAAAAGTAATTAATGTAAAAATCTTTTAGTACACTAAGCATTTATATCAGCCACCATTAAAGAAAATATCTCTGGAAACAAAACTGTACAAACAAGATTATATCCTATATTGTCATAATATTATGAAACATAATAATACACTGTCTAATATTACCTGTCTACATAAGCTTTGTGTATTTGTTTATAAATTAGCTTCATCTACATATTCAGTTCGAACTAGGTAACAATTAAAATTCATACAAACTAAAACATGAAAATGAAACTATTCCATGCTTAAACAAAAATTCAAGAAGCAAAAACAAAAGTGAAGTTTCAGCTGTTTTCATGCCTGCTTCAACAAAGTACCTCTGTTCTTCCATATATTGGTGAGTAACTTCTTTTTTTAAAATACTTAAGTAATCTGGTTGCTTGATGAAGTGTGAAAATAAATATGTTGTTGATCATAAAGTAAATTTTAAAATTTGAATTCAAGTTAGATAAGGAAGAACTGCTTTGAAAACCTTAAACTGTGAGTAAACCTTTAAATTTAAAAGCCTAAGTAAATTTTAATTTGTTGCTTGTGAAGATTTCTGAGATGAAATATGCTTGTTTGTATATATATGTATGGGGTTGATAATTCTGGGTTTATAAATGTTTATATACTTGCCTGTTGCATTCAAGTGTCTCTGCTCTTAGTTCAGAAATGTGAAAGTTAGATCCAAATACAAATCTATTCATCTAATCTTTGTTAGAAATAGAGATCCAAACAATTTAAGTTTGTTCAATCGTGAGTGCAAGTTTAGAATTATACTTAAAGCAACATAGTCTTGAGCTTTATCTGGAACCAAATCTACCTGCAGTGTTTGCATATACTTGTTTCTGATACTCTCTGTAAAACAACATTTTGCCATTTAACATTATTTACTTCTTCCCTGATTTATGCTTGCACTTCAGTTTCAAGCAAATGATGTTTGTATCATCTCAAACTAAGTCTAAGTATTTAGTTAAGGTAAATCAACTTAAAATTTTCTTCTGGAAAACCCAAAATTTTGAGCAAAATTTCCGTGCACAACCTGGTTGTAGTGGCCGAGTGTTTGGTTCTGTTCGACACCATCAGGCGATCGAGTGCCGTGGGAATTTGTGAGGGGGTAGCTCGGTCTTTGTCGCGTTCATGGCCGGAGTTTCTTGTCGCCACGTGGTCAGGGTTGGGGAGGAGCGGCGCTGACAGGTTTGAGGGTGGAGAGGTTGTGTGGTTTCCAGGTTCTTTCTTTTTCATTCGCGTGCGCCTGGAAATAAACTCGAAGTAGCACGTTGTTTTTCACGGAGAAACTCGCGTATAACTCGAAGCAAACACAGAAGGGGCTCAGGTAGTGGTATTTGTCCTGTATTCTTATACAACCTGAAACTGTTTTAACAGTTTCAACTGTTTTAAACTTTGTTTTAAAATCTAAAATCAAAGTTAAAAACCTAGATCTAAATCAAAGTTTAACTGTGAATCCAAGTGAGTTTTGAAAATAAAGTTGGTATAAATAAGTTTTCAAAACTTAAATTATTTTAATAATTTAAAAGTGCTAAATGTTTAAGTTTATTCAAAAAGGAGTTGAATTCAAAAAAATAAAATAAATGAAATATAGAATGTTAAGAAAGTATATGGACAAGTTAACTACAACGAAATCAGGACTAGTTATGAAAAGCTAGATTTAGAACTAAAATAAAGTTTTATAATTTATTCAAATAAGCTTTAGTTGAAATTGAATATGTGAGATTACAAAGAGTTTTGAATTAGTTCTAAAACTTGATTAAGAATAAATTGGTTTCATTTAGAAAGTAATTTAAACAAATGTTTTAAAAACATTTTGGAATTTTACTTTAATTCATGAAGTTTTAGAAGCATTAACTCTTAAGTTGATTGAGTAAGAATAATCAATGATTGAAATTAATTAAACTAGAAATTTAGTAAAAGTAGTAATTAAAGTTAATTAATAAATTAATTAACTAATGTGTGATTTAGAACTATTGATTAGATTTTTAAATTAATAATGGTTAATTAACTTATAATTAATAATAATTAATATAAGTTGAGTATGTTAGAAGGAAATGATTAAATAATTATTCATTAAACAGATTATGTTATAATTAATTAATATGATTGATTTTGTAATAAATTAATTAGATTGATTAATTCAATAAATTTAAATGAAATTATTTATTGAAAAGTGATTAAGAAATTAATTACCTATTAATTATGTAAATTAATTTGAGTTAATTAATTTAGTTTAATTAACTGATATTTTGGAATTGAATTACTTAGAGAAGTAATTGAAGGATAATTACGGGATGTAATTAATTGGGTGATGTTGTTAATAGAAGTAAGTGAAATATAATTACTTAAAATTAATCAGGGGATTAATTAAGAATGTTATTGAGAAGTAATTAATTTAGGATGATTAATTACTGTATATATTAATCAAGAGGATTAATATTTGTGTTTTGAAGGTGTGTATTCTTAATATAATTAACAAATGAAAATGAAATTAGAAATCATTAATATAATTAATGATAGGATAAGAAATTGATTTGTTTGGGAATAATAAAACAACAAGATAATTAAATGGAAATAAATCGATATAAATGTAATTAATGGATTTATTCAAGATTAATTTCTGTAAATAAATTAAAGGAAATTTCTGGAATGCAGTCAAGGATATTTAAATCAAAGATGATTAATTTGAATATATAAGTAATTGATGATTTGATATGTGTAATTACTTAGTATAATAAATGGAGCATAATTACTCAGAATAGTAATTGGATGATCATTACTTGATGAAGTTAATACAAGATGATTTGTAAGTGAAGTAATGTGAGTAATTTCTTTTGTAATAAATCAAAGGATTGATTTATGAAATTAATTAATCATGGAATGATTAATTGGTTAATAAGTAATTAAGAGTAGTTAATTACTGGTTTGTTATTAATCAAGGGGTGATTAATAATTGTGTTTAAGTAAAGATTAATCACTCAATTATTTTAGATAAGTAATTGAATATAAATTAAAGATCATTAATTAATATAATTAATGATGTAATTAAGAATTGTAAATTAAGGGACAATTAATTAAGGAGGTAATTAAATGTTAATCTATTATGAATGATTTAAGATAATTCATTTGAGAATTAATTTAAAACTAAATTACTTTTTTGTAATAAGAGAATGATTATTTAATTTAATTAATGATTGTGAAAGCAGGATTTATATGAGTAATTAATTTAATTTATTTTAAATTAATTAAAATGGAAGTAGTTAATTTAATTCATTTTAAATTAACTATAGTTTGTGATTCATAAATCATTGCTGATGGATGATACTGATATTTCATTGTTTGATTTTTATCTCAGAAATGAGTTGGATAATGTCTATGTGATATGAGATGCTTGGTTTAAGTATGATAATGTTTAATTATCTGTTTGGATGATGATATTAGTCATCTGTATATGATGATGATGTAATATCTATTATGAGATGTCAATTATCTATCTGTGCATATTGATGATATTGAATTCACTGTTAAGACTAAATAGACAACTTGGCCTTAAAAGACACGCTTTGGATTTCGATGAGACCGGGATCGGGTTTCCGCATTAGGAATATCCGAAAACCACATTGTTTCTAAATTAACAATAGGTCGTGAATCTGAAGTGAAGATGAAGGTTCTGAATGCAAGGGTTATCGTCGTTAACTCTGAGGGTGATTCCAAAATGAGTGTAACGAGATGATGCCTTCGGTTTCGTTCGAACCCGGAATGAACTTGTATGGATTGAATGCTTTCAACACATCGTCAGGCGGACGATGAGCATTCTAAGAATATGTTCTATAAAGGTAATCGTAACCTCAAGCCTCATCAACCGGGAATGGCTAAAACAGGGGAGGTGCAGCAAGGTTAGGTGGGTAATGCCCAAGCAGGACAAGGATATTCCCCTGTCTAGATGTCCCTTTTTATTCGGCTTAGTGGGCGGTTGGTCTGCAGCCAACTGCGGGGTTTATCTTGTTCGGGACTGTTCAGTAAGGAATGGTTCCGGCCTTGTGTTGCAGGGGATGAAGGGAGTAATCCTCGGTACGTTGATCTAGGCCACGTACTGTGACGGGCGGTACCCCAGTAGCCCTGCCATTGTATGGAATCCATAATCCAATAAGTGCCTACGGTTTTGATTGTATTACCCACTTTTGTGGCTAGTAGCTGGAATTTAATCATGTAACAATTTCGGCTATTTTCTATTTACTTGAAAACCCTAGACCTATTATAATATCACTGGATTTCCTATCAAATGATTTGGTTAGCGTAAGGTAAAAACTTTTCCATGTTTATGTGTGAGAAGTCTTACGTGATATCTTTTGTTTTCAAAGGATTTTAAAAATTAAGAAACTTTAACCTGTTACTCATACCAGACCCATGTCTGACCCGAAGTTTATTTTGTTTTTCATAAACTCTCGGGTACCCAAATTTTTACGGGTAGCCAAGGGATTCAGGTTTATCTTTGACGAATTTTAGAGGAGCAATGGAGCAGGAGGCTTCAGCGTTTTAGATATATATTTAGTTCCGCTGTGTGGTATCTCTGTGATGTATTGTGTATTGTGTTGTATTAACTAGACAGGTGTTTATAACTGTCTAGTATGTGATGTACTATATGTACCATTCTGACTGATGTTATATACTATGTAAATACTTATGTGATTAATATATTTTATTCGTTCTGCTGTGAGATTCTGATGTTGTTGTTTTTTCTTCTCTATCTTTTCTATTTTCTCACCTCTTTCTTTCTTATTAACGATGCTTCTTCCTGGGAGTAGGAAGTGGGGTCGTTACATCTCAACTTCATACCCACTGCTATGGAGTTCATCGAAACTCATATCTATCTATGCAAAATGTTTATTTCGTATCCACAATGCGAATTACGTCTATACGAGAACAATCTTTCAACCTTTTACATCGATCCAACAGAAGATAGATACGAAGGGATATTCCAAAACAACCATTAAGCGTAGTTTCAACTCGGATTTCACATCGATTCAGGAGAGGATCGATATGGAATTCGATATGAGAAAACTGGCAACGACTTGTGAATGTGCGATCATCAACAAGAGTCAGGTTAACGTATATGCATGTACGTCAGAATAATTTTCAATTTTAAAAATTCACAGGTTGAATGCCCACCCGATGAATGATTACAACTACAAACAACAATCAGTTACAACAGCACGCAGTACAATAGTAGATAGCCAGCAGTTCATGGTTCTTTCTTCTATTAGTCAATCAAAGGTTATATTTTTCGGTGAAAAAACAATAATTGGTCAACAAGTCACATAGAACTATTCAGAAATGAAGATTGCATCTTTTCAAAGCACGTCATGTTCACACAAGATGTACTTTGGGGGGGGGGAGGCAAATGTCATCCCGCTTTTTGGCAAGGCCGTGACACCAAGGAATTGGCTAGAAACCAAAGATAGTTCGTCCCGAAAATCGATTATACACAGGTTCCTTATGGATGTCGGTAAATTATTTCTGAGTCTAGATAAAGCCATAATTGACAAGACATGACAAGCAAAGCTACAAGAGCCAACGTACCAAATTTTGAGTCAATCTGAATTCGTATGCTCAAGATTTGATCAATACAAGTCAAGGAAACCAACTCGTTTGTATCCATCATTTCGAATCGACCAGGCCACAGTCCATCTCTTTGCGTCGGTCAATTTCGTATCCATCACATAACTGCACTACTCGTATCTCTCAAGATGGACCTTGTTCGTATCCATCAAGTGTCGACCATTCGTATCGATCCACCAGTGCGCTTCACTTCGTATCCATCATGAAGCCACTGTTCGTATCGATCAAGGCCAAGCGAAGCCGCTACTTCGTATCGATCGATACGAACAGAGCAACTACTGATCGATACGAAGAGAACGACTATTGATCGATACGAACAGAACGACTACTGATCGATACGAACAGAACGACTACTGATCGATACGAAGAGAATGACTACTGATCGATACGAATAGAACGACTAATAATTGATACGAATAGAATGAATACTGATCGATTCGAACATGGCACATGCATAGGGGAGACTTGATTGATTCGGCATGAACCTTAGATCGATCCTAAAATCAAGCCTACATCAACTTGCAGGCGCGTGCGCAACATCAATTCGAGCTGGTCGATACGGATGTATCGATTCGAACTAAACAGCATACGAGAAGCTCAAACTTGCATCGATCATAACTCGTAATTCACAAGTTCAAATGCTATGAAATTTTCACAGAAGCTTACGTACAACCTAAGGAATGTTCAAGCCAAGTTTCGACTTGATTGGATCAAATCTTGATCGATACAAAATTCATTAGTATCGATCATAAATTGAGTTAAAATCACATGGGATCGATCTTGTGGGCCCACGCACGTGCCAGAAGAAGTCTCCCAAGATTTGAGCGAGATATTTTCAATCTACGCCTATAAATAGCACCCCAGAGCCTACAAAAAGAGGATTTTTTTGGCTCTTTGACGTCCAGAATCTGTCGAAACCATTTTTGCACTTCGAGGCTGCTGTTGTACTCGAAATTCATCACTGTAATCTGCTATAATCAGTTGTAATTAGCAAGTGAATATCAATAAAATCATTAATTTCATAGTGGACATAGGCCATACGCCGAACCACTCTAAAATCTTGTGTTTCTGCGTGTTTTTCTCATCTGTTTTTGAAGTGTTTGTCAGATAATCCTCCTTTTACATTTCTATTCTTCATTTTTATCTCTTCAAATATTTCCAAGGAGTTTTATGCCCAATTTTGGTACAAACACAAACAATTAATTCAAACCATATAAATTTCATTTTCAGTGTTACATTTTACATTTTCATTACTCATTAACATCATTTATCATTATTATTCTAATTAACTCCCTTTTAATTTAGTTTATATTCTATTCAACTGTTTCAATTGCTTTACATTCATTTCGTTTACACTCAATATGTTCAATTTAAATTTGCGACCTAAGTTCCCTTTTCCTCTTAAATCAAAATCCATTTAACACATTTCATAAATTCACTTCATTAGCTTATTTCATTTATTCATTTCCAATAACTCTACTTGAGTTAAATTTTTATTTCATAATTTGACTTCAAACTTTCTATTCTTAGAAATCACATTCAACAATTTTAAATTTTGCTCTACTTATATTTATCAGATCTGTAAGTTCTAAAACTTTAACTTCTACGTTTCAAACATTGAAATCATAATATTCATATTCCATTTTTGTATTGACATTATAAATTTTAAATCACAATCATTTTCATTCTTACTTTAGTTAAGATAGATTTCGTTTAGCATCACAAATTCAAGTTTCATTTTGCTTTGCCAAAATGGTTTAACCATTTTAGATTTGGTTTTAAGTTCTAATCTCTTAAATTTCAAGTTATAAAACTCTTACATCTTTAGTTAAGTTTCTTTACAAATTAATTTAAAATTCATTTTCACATTTTATTTAAAACTCTTGTTCTTTTATACAGCTTTATACAAGTTTATTAAGCTACACTTAGTTTATTCTTTTATACAGCTTTATACAAGTTTATTAAGCTACACTTAATTTATAAACATTCCTTATAATTCCAATCATTTATTTTCCTATTAGGTTACAAAAGTTTACAAGATATAGTTTATAATTTAGTTTGCTTCTTAAGTTCACATTCAACCACTTAAAAGAATTCCTCTCTTAATCATTAACTAAGTGTATATCCTTTTATCATAACACTTAATTTACACTTAGATTATAATATTTACACGACTTTATTCAAGTTTAATTATTTCGAAAGTTACAATTTTTTTTAAAGACATTCTTTGTAATTTTGCTTTCTCGTAAACCTAATTAACTTTCATTCAATTATTAAAATGGATTTTATTTAACTTTACCTTTCATACAATTCATTATTTATTCAATTGGTTAACATTCACTTCATTTTTATATTTAAATTCATTTCATTTCAAATCAAATTTATTTCATTTAACTCATTTTGTTAATTATATTATTAAAACTTCTTAAATTTTGAAAATTTAATTCATTATGCCACTAAATAGCATTCCAAGTATATCCGATTTATAAATTTTATTTGTTAGTTTATTCAATTGTGATATTCCGAAATTTTGGGCAATACTTATTAGATAATTTCCATCAATAATTATTTTAAAATATGCAATATTAATTTAATAATCTAAATTAACTGAATTTATCTTTTCAAAACTTAGTAATAATTTAAGTTGAAATTTTTTATTCTTTTCAAAGTTAATAATATTTAATTTGTAAAAATTAATCCTTTTAAGCTAATAAAAAAATATCCTATTTATAATGTGTGTATATATATTGTGACAAGAAAGTTTGGTTTCAATTTAAATTTAATAACAATATTTTCAAATTTACAATATATACGTATATATAAATATATTGTGATTTGAAAGATTTTGGTTGAATCTAATATAAAGAGTTTTCAAAAGCTATTTAAAAATTTATCTTATATTTTCAAAAACACTCAAATTAAATATTTATTTTATATAAAAATATGATAGTTTAAAATTGTATATTATAATAAAAGTTGAATATGTTTCTTTTAAAATTCTTCTTGAAATAAATTTAGTTTATATATAATATCAATTTTAGGTATAATAAATTAAGTTTAAACTTTAAAATAGGATTTAAATAAATGTTCATTTTTTTAATTTTCTTTCTTTCGATTTTACCTTTGAAAAATGTATTTTAAAAATAAATAAACAAAACATAAAATTTTATACTTTATAAAGATATAAATAAATTTCATAATTTATATAAAACATAAGTATTAAGGAAAATATTAAATAAAGGTTTAAATCATTTGTAAAAATAAGAAATTAATCTAATAATGAACATAAGAAATAAGTTAAAGAGGGAATTTTACATTTGTCATTCACCTAAGATTGATTAAGATAACAAGTGGCAAATTCTCTTGAAAATGAAATAACAAATATATTGTTGTGAAGGGAAACTTGGATTCAGCTTTTTTTTACATCTCTATTTTCTTTTGTTCTTCTAAAAATCTGAAAACCAGAAATCAAAACTGTAAAAAAAATCAGAAGTCATTTACAACAGTTGTTCCAAAAATTTCCAATTTCAGAACATAGGAAAACTCTGATTTCTGTTTTCTAATAACCGTGAGTAAACCATCCCTTTTAAAATTTATATCTGATACTTACGATAAGATCTGGTTGTGATGGATGAATTAATGTAGTTGAATAATCTGTATTTGTCTATTTATATATATGTCACTATTTTTACTACAGGATCAACATAGCCAAATAAAAATTGATTTCTATCCCTATATACAATTTTAAGTTATGATTTTGGAAGGAAGATGTTTGGAAACAATGTAAATTATTGTTGTAGAACTCAAGTGTTTATATTAAGAAATCTTTACAAAAATAGAAAATAACAGCAAAATCCTTTCAAAACAAGAAAATTGATTTTCTAATCTTTATGTTTTTATCATAGATTTGGATTCATAGTACAAAATGGTGACTTTTGGTTATTGTATCATAACTTTTAATTATGAGATTAAGGGGTATCGTTGAAGTGAACGAAATTTGGGTATTTGATAATTCCCGGCAATCGACGGTTCGAGTATTGATGTGTTCGATGCTGAAGCATGTTCGTGGGCTGAGGTGTTCTGGAAAATTAGAGCGGTGGTCAATAGTTGGACATGGAGCTTCGTCGTGGGGAGAGTAGGGTTTCAAGGACAATTTCTAGTGGATCGGGTTTTTAAGGAAGATGGCGACGTGGGTAGGTTTTAGGCGTGCACATAAGAGGCGTTGGTTCAAGGAGAAGGAGACGAGGCTTTAGGCAAAATGCGGAGGTGAAAGTGGGTCTAAGTCGTCGTTGCGAGGTGGTGGAATGCCTGGTTAGCTTCAGAATTTGTTTTCGATGATGATTTTTCGTTCGGCCACTTCGATTGAGGTTTAGGGTGGAGAAATGGAGTAGAGGTATCGGCGATGACTTGCGGAGTTAGTCGGCGGGGCAGTCGTTGGTCGGAAAAGGTCGTGCATGTGCACGGTGTTCTTCTGTGCCCCAGGTTTTCTTTGATGAGCAAGGGAATGTTCCTAAAGGACGAGGGAAGAAGAATAATTTTTCTTCTAAGTGTCATGCTCGCGTCAATTTTGGGAATTGCTCGAAGATGCTCGTGTATTTTCCCACAGTATAACCAAATTTTCAACTTAAACAAACCAAGTTTTAAAATTAATTTTACTCGGGAATAATGTGTGATAACACGGGTTTGTACTTGGGTTTAATTGGGTAATGTGTTTGAGATTTACATATTTAAGTTGAAATAAAATTCAAAGTTAAACTAGTTTTCTATAAAATAAAGAAACTATTTCTTTTATATAATAAGGGTTTAATTAAATGATTGGTTAATTTAATGTATTTATTTTAACCTTTGTTAATTAAGTAAATATATGAGATAATGATAATTAAGTAATTCTTAATGATAATTAAGAAGATTAATTTAGATAGATGACTTATCTTTTAATTAATTAAGGCAAATTAATCAATGTAATTAATTAAGGTTAATTAACTGATTAAGTTCGATTAATTAAATAAGTATAGCTAACCAATTAGTTAAAGTATGGATTAATTACTTAAGTGTAATTAGTTAAAGTACGGAATAATTGGGGAAATTAATTTAAAGGTTAGTTAATTAATGAATGAGATTAATTAATGATTAATTAATCAAAGAGAGTGGTTGCAGAATAATTAATGTAAGTAATTGAGAATTAAAGTAATTAATTAATTAAGATAGTAATTAAAGTTAATTAATGTGATTGGGTTTGAGAATAACTAATTTGTTTAATTAATTAAGTGCTAATTACATAATGCAATTAAGAGATAATTAATCAAGGATGGTTAATTTAGATGATAATTAAGGGATCATTAATTAATTTGATTGAAATTAATAATGTTTGAGTACAAAGGATTAAAATAGGTGACTGAAGTAATTAATTTAGTTTATTTAAATTAATTAGAAATGGTGTGACTAATTTATCTTGCTTTTAAATGATGTTGTATGCCTTGGATTAATTGATATATCTAATAAGTGATTTGTGATGCTATGTGATATAATATGTTTGGGCTGTACTTTGATATTATGATTTGTCTATCATGAACGGCTATGTAATTTTGGATATAAATGGAATTGTTAAAAACTTAAGTAGCTTGTTTTAATATGATATTGGTATCGAAGAGATCGGGATCGGGTATCAGTAAATACCTGAAACCACTTCGATTCGTTATAGATTAATATGTGAAATCAACAAGTGGAATGGAATGATTTAAGTGAATTGGATCATTTAATCTAAGTTTTGGTACTTAGAAATTTGTGAGTGAAATAAGTGAAGTCTATAACAATTTGTGAATTTGCAATTGAAACAAGTTACCTGGGTTATATATATAAGTTGTAGGCTTTCGTAATTCATGTTAGATGGGTTTACTCAAGCTGGTTTCCAGCCTGACCCGAGTGTTACTTTGATGTAATGCTTGGGTCAGACCGAGTATTACAGATTTTCAGGTAAGGACGTTCTAGAGCTCAGGAGGCTAGCTGGATGGCAGGAACGTATGGAGAGTTTCCGCTGTGATATTGTAGTAACTGAGACATGATTGTATCTGTCCCGTGTTTGTGTTTGTGTTTATGTGTAACTCTGATGTATTAAAGTGTAATTTGATAAGTACAGTTTTCCTTTGTATAACTGTTATTATTTGATATTATATTTTGATCCGCTGCGAGTGTGAGATTCCGTGTCTTGTTTTTCTGTTTTCTTCTTCTATCTCATTCTTCTTTCCTAACTATCTGGAATTTTTGGGATCAAAAATTCTGGGTCATTACATTTGGTATCAGAGCAGAATGTTAAGCGAGAACCTTGGCTCTGGTGGGATTACTCATTAAGGATAGGGTCAATGGCACCCTAGGATGAGTTGAGTATGTATATATATATATATGAGAGCGTACTTGTTATTTTCTTATATAAAGATTTTAAATGATTTTAAGAATATATTTTGATATATAAAGCAATACATCTTTCTAATAAATATTAAGGTAATTGGTTGTTAAATTATTATAATTAAATTTAGTGGTAATAGAAATACAACCAAACTGAAATTTGAATAAACATAAGGTTGAAATGGATTCAAACTGAAATTAAAATCTTGAATTCGAAGACGAATTTTCAGAATAAGACAATATGAATTGGTTTCCAGTTGTAATAACCTTGGTTATTTTCCTAAAATGATGAAATGTTTGTTAATGATTTAGCAAAAATAAAATGTTTTAGGAAGTAAACATTTAGGTAAGTATGACTTATGAATTGAAATTGAAAAAGGGTTTAAATGGTGAAGTATTAAATCTAAGTCCGAAAAATTTGGTAATTTGTTCCTAGTGTTTGAAAGAAATAATAGATAGTATTTTGAATAAAAGAGCTTGATTCAAACAAGAGTTGTTTGAAAATTTATAGGAATTTGTTTTGAATTTAAAACCAAAGGTGGCTTAAAATTTAAAGTAACTTGGTGTGTAAAGGAAATAAATATGTATATTTGAAATAAACTCTAAGGTTGAGTTTTGAATTTTCGTTGGAATGTGATGTGAAAACCCAATGTGATATAAGTTTTGAACTTACAAGTAAGAAAGAATATTATTAGAAATTTGAAAATTTGAAGTGGGAATTCAAATTTGAGTAAGGTTGACTGAATGAATGAATTGAATTTTACATTAGGAAAGTTAAGTAATTTAACAAGCAACCTGAATTGCAAATTTCAAGATGAAATTGTGATTTAACTTGGGAAGTTAAATGGTTGATTTAAAATGGGAGTTATGAGTGATCTCAAATTGGATTGAGATCTGGAAATTGAAAATGGATGCTGTAAATTGGTGTTTGGATAAATTCGGATTTTTATTTATCTGGATATTACAAATAATCTATGAAACTAAGAATTGGTTTTGAAGGTAAAATTTTGTGTAAAATTGGATTCTGAAGATAAAATTGTTTTTGAATTCTTATTTGAACTTTGAAATAAGTTAAGTAGAGATAATTTAAAATGCAATTTTGAAATTCTGACTCAAAATTAAATTGTTTAAAGATTTAGATTGTTGATTTAAAAATAAAAGTTAATTTGATTTAAGGGATTAAATCAACATTTAAAATTTGACTCGAGTTTATAATTCGAAATGGTTTAAAGTTGAGATTTAAATTGAATTAGTTCAAATTGGATTTGATTTGAATTAATAGGAACTGTGATTGAAGATGGATAAGTTTAAAAATTCAAATGGAAAATTTGAATTGGATTAATTTGAAATGAAATTGAAGTTGAATGAGTTCAAATTCAAATGGAAGTTGGGATTAATTTAAACTGGAATTGATATGAATTGAAATTGGTTCAGTTTGAAATTTATTTGAATTAATTGAAGTTGTGACTAAATTTGAATAAGTAAATTCAAATGGAATTTGATTTGAATTTAGGAAAGAAATTGAGGATTAATTCAACTTGAATTGGGATTAAATCAATTTCAATGGAAATTGAAGTTATTTAAATTGGAATCGAGTCAATTTAAATGAAAGTGGAAATTTAAATTGAATTGATAGGATTGGGGATTAGGAATTTACTAGTTTGGCTCTGGACTATTTTCAAAATAAACGGTTTTAATATAAATCTATTTTTCCAAGCTACTTACTATACAATCTTCCTTTTTAAAAGCCAAACTATCTTATACTTATTTTACAATTATATTTGGAACCAATTAACAATTTTTCAACTGTTTTATAAACTAATTACTGGTTTTCAACTACTTTATAACTAATTACAATTTTACAACTATTTTGCAATTATTTAAAATTTCTATAACTATTTGACTATTTTCCAACTATTTTATAACTACTTAACATTTTACAGCTATTTACAAACTAATAATTATTTTTCAACTACTTGTCTATTTTTATTTTTTCAAGGTATTTTCTAATTTTAAGATGGTTAGAGTGAAAACTATTTATAATTAAATACCCATTGAGATAAGGAGTAAAGTGATAATCCAAATGGAATTGAAACAATTGTGGATAAGTAAATAGAAT
Organism: Allium cepa; assembly: GCA_030765085.1. NCBI lineage: Eukaryota > Viridiplantae > Streptophyta > Magnoliopsida > Asparagales > Amaryllidaceae > Allium > Allium cepa. The sequence goes on from CM060932.1 coordinate 933,176,655, forward strand.
TAAAGGAAATGTGAATAGAAATAGAAATTGATTTAGCTAATAATCAATAAAGATGAATACGTAGGATGTACGTATACTATTCTATTCGCATAGTGACTTGATCCAGATTCGAGCACAGAATTTCGAGATAATATATCGAATGGAGTTGGGATTTTTCACTCGATTTTCGATGACGAACCTGGATATAAATTATTGATTGGTTCTGGATATTCTCTATCATAGTAATGACTATGCAAGGAGAATGACGGTTTTTGATCAAGAAACCAGATCTGAGTCCGCACTAGGAAGTCGGGTGGACATTACTAGTTCGGTAGTGAAATTGTATGATCGGGTGAGCGATCAGATTGATATAGCGTACGGATGATAAGTGTACATCGCACGGGTTTGAATGAAATTGATATTGGGAATTTGTGGATAAGAAATGTGAAATGGTTTTTGAAACGAAAAGTATATTTTGTGAAATATTTGATGAAGTAAAGTGGAAATTGGATATTTCTATGATAGATATTTACTTTATGGAAGTATGTAAATTGGTAAGTGACTTTATAGAGTAATGAAATTCGAATATTCGATTTGAATAAACAAAGTTATATATCTTTGTTATATAAGATAAATCTTCCCTGGTTGAATCTATAGCCAGAAGAAAAGGATTTTTGAAAGTGTTTGAAGTATAAAAGGGGCTTTATACAAGTTTGAAATGATCCAAAGATTTTTCAAGGTTATATATATATATATATATATATATATATAAAGGATCTTATGAGAATGATTTTGGGAAAAGGTTTGGAACCTTTGGATTTGAAAAGGCTTTTGATTTTTGGGAAAAATCAATTTTGGAGATTTGGAAAGCCTATTTGAGAAATATCGACTTTGGGATAATCGATTTTGTGAAAAGGAGATTTATATGAGATTCATACTAGGTGTATGATTTGGAAAATACTATATGTGCATAGTATAAAGTGTTTTGAGAATGGCTTTGATAAAAAAAGGCGCTCCCTTAAAATGAACTTCTCAGGAGTACCATAGGTTGGTACTGCCTTGAACCCTAAGGGGGATTCTGAAGTTGATCCTGTGAGGAGTGTGGACAAAACTAGTTCCTGAGGATTTTGTGTAGTGTGCAGCGAAAGTCGAGGGCGCTGATGCCTATAGAGGCATTTGGGTAATGCTGTGACGACAATGTAACTCGATGTCACTGCGATCTACTGCAGACCATAGCGAAAGTTGTGTGTGGCGTTGAGAGCCAACAGTCTACATATTATTTTACATCGGTAGACTGCGACCTATGTGGGAGTGGAGAAGTTTCATTCTTTTGGCAGCGAAATTCGAGGGCGTTGATGCGTACAGTTACATAGACTTTTGCTACGATGGCAACGTAACCCTAGATGTAACTACGATCTGTAGCGGGTTTCATGGCGTAATCGAGGGGCGCGGAGTGCCTACAGTTATCTATGGATTTTGGCAGGATGACAACGTAACCATCGGGTTAACTACAACCATGGACGGGGGTGATGATTTCAAGAGCATTCTCACCAAAGATATTTCCTCTATTTTCAATAATGTTTTCTATATTTTCAATAAATTATTTTCCAAGTATTTTCACTGGGTGTTGAAAACAGGTTTACCAAGTACTTATAGATTTTCAGTCCTATGCCTGATCACTGTATGACCGAATTTCTATGAGAACGAGGGCGGATTTGTTGAAACATCGAGTTATAAAATGATATTTTTATAAAACTATTTTGGAAATATTATATAGATTTTAAAGTGTTTTAAAAATGATCAAAGAGTGATTTAATTGATATTAAGTATTTTAATAAATTCTGGCTTCGTTTCTTTTCGAGGACGAAAAGATTCAAAGGGGGAGGAATGCGATGTCCCAGAATTTTGGGCAATACTTATTTGATAATTTTCATTAATAATTATTTTAAAATGTGCAATATTGATTTGATAATCTAAATTAACTGAATTTATCTTTCAAAACTTACTAACAATTTAATTTGGAAAATTTTATACTTTTCAATGTTAATAATATTTAATTGGTAAAAAATAATCTTTCTAAGCTAATAAAAAAAATTCTATTTATAATGTGTGTATATATTGTGAAAAGAAAGTTTGGTTTCAATTTAAATTTAATAACAATATTTTCAAATTTATAATATATACATATATATAAATATATTGTGATTTGGAAGATTTTGATTGAATTTAATATAAAGAGTTTTCAAAAGCTATTTAAAAATTTATCTTATATTTTCAAAAACACTCAAATTAAATATTTATTTTATATAAAAATATGATAGTTTAAAATTGTATATTATAATAAAAGTTGAACATGTTTCTTTTAAAATTGGTTCTTGAAATAAATTTAGTTTATATATAATATCAATATTAGATATAATAACTTAAGTTTAAACTTTAAAATAGGATTTTAAATAAATGTTCATTTTTTTAATTTTCTTTCTTTCAATGTAGCGTTATTGTTAAAAATAGAATTCAAGTTTTTGTATTAAGAAATCTTTACAAAAATAGAAAATACCAATAAAATCCTGTCAAAAGAAGAAAATTGATTTTCTAATCTTTATGTTTTGATCATAGATATGGGTTCACAGTATAAAATGATGATTTTTTGGTTATTGTATCATAATTTTTAATTGTGAGATTAAGGGGTATCGTTGAAGTGAACGGAATTTGGGTATTTGATAATTCCTGACAATCGAGGGTTCGAGTATTGATGTGTTCGATGCTGAAGCATGTTTATGAGCTGAGGTGTTCTGGAAAATTAGAGCGGTGGTCAATAGACGGCGAGGGTTTTAGGGACAATTTCCAATGGATTGTGTTTTCGAAGGAAGATGGAGATGTGGGTAGGTTTCAGGCATGCGCATAAGGGGCGTTGGTTCGAGGAGAAGGAGACGAGGCTTTAGACAAAATGCAGAGGTGAAAGTGGGTCCGAGTCATCGTCGTGAGGTGGTGGAATGCCTGGTTAGCTTCAGAATTTGGTTTGGTTGATGATTTTTCGTCGTCCACTTTGATTGAGGTTTTGGGGTGGAGAAATGGAGTAGAGGTATTGGTGATGACTTACGGAGTTGGTCGGTAGGGCAGTCGTTGGTTGGAAAAGGTCGTGCATGTGCACGGTGTTCTTCTATGCACCGAGTTTTCTTTGATGAGCAGGGGAAGGTTCCTGGAGGACGAGGGAAGAAGAAGAAGTTTTCTTCTTAGTGTCGTGCTCGTGTCAATTTTGAGAATTGCTCGAAGATGCTCGTATGTTTTCCCACTGTATAACCAGATTTTCTACTTAAACAAACCAAGTGTTGAAATTAATTTTACTCGGGAATAACGTGTGATGACACGGGTTTGTACTTGGGTTTAATCGGGTAAAGTGTATGGGATTTACATATTTAAGTTGAAATATAATTCAAAGTTAAACTAGTTTTCTATAAGAATAAAGAAACTATTTCTTTTATATAATAAGGGTTTAATTAAATGATTGGTTAATTTAATGTATTTATTTTAACCTATGTTAATTAAGTAAATATATGAGATAATGATAATTAAGTAAGTATTAATGATAATTAAGAAGATTAATTTAGATTGATGACTTATCTTTTAATTAATTAAGGGAAATTAATTAGTGTAATTAATTAAGGTTAATTAACTGGTTAAGTTCGATTAATTAGATAAGTATAGCTAATCAATTAGTTAAAGTATGGATTAATTACTTAAGTGTAATTAGTTAAAGTATGGAATAATTGGGGAAATTAATTTAAAGGTTAGTTAATTAATGAATGAAATTAATTAATGATTAATTAATCAAAGCGAGTGATTATAGAATAATTAATGTAACTAATTGAGAATTAAAGTAATTAATTAATTAAGATAGTAATTAAAGTTAATTAATGTGATTGGTTTGAGAATAACTAATTTATGTAATTAATTAAGGGCAAATTACATAATGCAATTAAGAGATAATTAATCAAGGATGGTTAATTTAGATGATAATTAAGGGATCATTAATTAATTTTATTGAAATTAATTAATGTTTAAGTAAGCAGGATTTAAAATAGGTGGCTGAAGTTATTAATTTAGTTTATTTAAATTAATTAGAAATGGTGTGACTAATTTATCTTGCTTTTAAATGATGTTGTATGCCTTGGATTAATTGATATCTCTAATAAATGATTTGTGATGCTATGCGATATAATATGTTTGGACTGTACCGTGATATTATAATTTGTCTATCATGAATGGCTATGTAATTCTGGATATAAATGGAATTGTTAAAAACTTAAGTAGCTTGTTTTAATATGATATTGGTATCGAAGAGACCGGGGTCGGGTATCAGTAAATACCCGAAACCACTTCGATTCTTTATAGATTGATATGTGAAATCAACAAGCTGGAACGGAATGATTTAAGTGAATTGGATCATTTAATCTAAGTTTTGGTACTTAGAAATTTGTGAGTGAAATAAGTGATGCCTGTAACAATTTGTGAATTTTCAATTGAAACAAGTTACCCGGTTTATATATATAAGTTGTAGGCTTTTGTAATTCATGTTAGATGGGTTTACTCGCGCTGGTTTCCAGTCTGACTCGGGTGTTACTTTGATGTAATGCTCGGGTCAGACCGAGTATTACAGATTTTCAGGTAAGGACGTTCTGGAGCTTAGGAGGCGAGCTGGATGGCAGGAACGTATGGAGAGTTTCTGCTGTGATATGTAGTATTTGAGACATGATTGTATCCGTCCTATGTTTGTGTTTGTGTTTATGTGTAACTCTGATGTATTAAAGTGTAATTTGATAAGTACAGTTTTCCTTTGTATAACTGTTATTATTTGATATTATATTTTGATCTGCTGCGAATGTGAGATTTTGTGTCTTGTTTTTCTGTTTTCTTCTTCTATTTCTTTCTTCTTTCCTAACTACCTGAAATTTTCGGGATCGAAAATTCCGGGTCGTTACATCAATTAATTCATTTTATTAACTTATTTCACTAATTCAATTCATTTAACCCTGCTTAAGTTAACATCTATCTCATTGTTCAATCATTAATTCCATTTCAACTAAAATTGAATTTCACTTTTATAACTCAAGTTCTTTATTCATTTACTCAAATAGTGTCTCTATTTACTATTAAAATTATCTATCAAACATTTCATTAATATTTACTTCCAATTTCAATCGGAATTATTTCATTTAACTTTGTCATCTAAGGTCATTTGTCGTTTACTTAAATAATATTCTTCTTTTTAGTATTCAGTTTATTTATAAATCTCATACATATTAACATGTTGTACACTTTAATCTATATTTATAAACATTTCCTCAATGGTAATAAATAATAATACTTGAACATTATCACCTCAGACAAACTCCACATCAAAATTAACGATATAAAATTTCAAAAATAATACTTTTATATATGTAATGTAATCCTAATTAACAAAATAAACAACTCAATTTAAATTTTTTTATAACACTAACAAGGACGCTCTCTCGTAGGATGATTCAAGAATGGATTTTAGAACAAAGATAGATATTCAAATTTTTAAGGAATCCTAATCAAAGAGAATTTTAACTAACAAGATAGGCTCGAAAGGAAGGATGGTTCTGTAATTGATTCGACTCATTCTAGGGTATTGCTACCCTATCTCTAATGAGATTTTACTCCATAGGCTAAGGTTTTCTGAAACATAAGCTCTGATACTAATTGTAACAACCCACTATTTAGAACCATTCAAATCGACAATAATCCACACATGTCAGACTTGAATTGCACAAAATAATAGATTGTTATATAAATTTGGGGTAAATAACAAATAACCACAGAATCATAGACACGGAATATTACAACAATAAGCAGTGGAACAAACAAACATAATAGTTCATGAAGCTACTACAACATCAAAGTCTAAAGCAAATACAATAGAAATCCCAAATACATAGAAGTTTGCTAATACATAGGCAAATAACGAAGTATGCAATAGAAATAACTAAAATAGTAAAGATGACTGAAATGGCTAAGTAGATAGATAGAAAGATCCCCAACTAGTCTGCAGCTTCAAAAGATCAAATGCTATGATACTCAGGCTGACCCGAGCATAAAGCAAAACAAAACACTCAAGTCAGGATTAACATTTTTATGTAAGTAAATCAACTCAAGCGAAATGTACAAGTGAAACACATCAATAACTCAAAGGATGCTTAGGATTTACATCTATTACGGATTCGTTAAACTATCTACAAATATAATACAATACACTACATAAATAAGGTCTTCTGTAAAGTAAAGTATTAAAGTAGCATTAAGGTGTTACCTATATCCCCCTTGACCCATTTTTATATAAATAACGTAGTGTATATAGATACCATAAGCTCCACCAAATCGGAGGTTCACTCATTGAGCACTCCATAGGTACGATACAAACCAAATTCATAGTGGGCTCGACCGGGTTAAATATGACAAGGCATGCGAGGCAATGCCTAGGGAAGGATACTACCGTTTTGCACATCTGGACTGGTGGTAACGCATAGCAGCTACTACCATCCACCTCGAGACACACTCCCATAATCAAAGGTGCATCCAATCCAATCACAAGGTAATAGATATGGTTTCGAGGGAACATGCTCGATAGGAAGAGTGACCCCACTTTGCTCGGCGTGGCTTCTTTAATTATGACCTGAAAGTCAAGGCTATCCATCATTATTCTCTTACTTCATTCCGGTAGCGTTCGCTAAACCATCCAAATTCATTTTGGATTCTCCACCACGTGCACAATTGTTAAAGTGGTTTCGGTATTGGCAGAGAGTACGAAAATATTCGATCCCGGTCTCTTTAACAACCAACGCTTATCTCACACCGTGGTCATTTTTATAAATTATTTTAAATAATAAAATCTTAAGTTAAAATTTAAATCAATAACTAAAATATCTAACTTCAATTATATTTTAGCTTTGAACGTTTAATCACAATTCCATCACCTTAATTTTTTTTTCAAAATCGTACCTTTGGGAAATCCATCACTAAATAGATTAAATAACGCATTTTGATTTTAATTCATTTAAATCATATTAAATTTAACCTTAATTTCTCTTTCCTTATTTTTACTTATTAAATTTTTCGTAAAACCATTTAAATTAATTATGTTAAATTAAATTTTAAATAAACCCTTTAAAACTATATTAATTATTTTTTAGATTATACTTTAAAATATTTTAATTTATATGTTACTAATTAAATATTAAATTATATATTCTAAAATTAAATTAAATTATAGGTAAAATTTTGAAATTTAACCTTTAAAAAATCCTAACTTATAAATTATCTTTAATTCAAATTTAAATTTTATTTTATTTTAAAAATATAAATTTTAAAATAAATCTATTTCATTAGTTTTAAAAAAATCAGTTTATTAAATCCAAACATATTCTAAAATTTGTAAAACACTTTATAATCGACCAACGATGTCCGTATATAGTTTTCTACCCTATGGTCAAGTGATTAGGGTGTGTATCATTTCAACACAAAATTATAAATTCTGGTTATATATCATTTTAACCCGTATCCCAAATTATAGTTTCATATCAACAAAAACGCTTAGGCCTATCATTCCAACTCATAACGATTTTTTCCTAATCTATAAGATCGTTCGGCTATATATCATTTCAACCCACAAGGATTTCTAAACTTACATACAAAAAGGAACTTGCAGTGTCATTTGCATAAATAAATAAATAACATGACATATCACTTGCATACATATCGTAATATGTATCATGTGACATACATAACATGTATCATAACATAACACATATGTGGCTAACATTTTATATAACATAACATATATGTGACAAACATTGTCATAGCATAACATATATATGACTAACATTTTATATAACATAACATATATGTGACCAACATTAATATAATATATGTGACCAAGAAACAACTATTGTTTTAAGAAATACCCACTTTGTAGTGAAGGATTGGTATAAAATGAATTTGGATATGATCCAATAATTAAACTGATTACAAGGGATGAAATGAAATTGACCAAACATAAATAACACAAATATGTTAAAATGTCTAATGAGTATTCTTGTACATTAAAAAGAAACTATAGGTTCTTGTCAGTGTCAAAAATAAATAATCCTCAGTTATTACATTAAATTATTAAGAGTATTAACTTTATGATATGGTACTATGCACAAATTCAAAATTGATTCCAATTACGTTATCAAGTATTTGATAGTTATATTAGAAAGGATATGATCCATTGGCTACAAATGTATATTTAAGAGAAAGACAAATGCAGCTGAAATATAGTGGGCCATATTGATAGGAATAAAACCATGACTTCAATTATTGAAATTAATGTAAAAGATTCACCATTCGATGTGCTAAAGTTGGTTCAGATTTTACTCACAAACGTATCGCATGGTGTGACCTTATGTTTTGGAACGTATTTGTTGAAACAGAAAATTCTAAATAATGATTTAGAGTAAACTATTTAGATATGATAACCAAATTGTCTCGAAGTCAGTGGAAGTGATATTGAGTATATGTGTTTTTGCATATGATCTAAAAACAGAGACGAAAGTGTCATCCGACAAGCATCAAAATTGAACAAATGTTTTGATAGAAATATCAGATAGTTTAATTGTCAAACAAAATGCAGAGGAATTGTGTGCTCATAAGAAAGAAAGTTTAAAGGTATGTAAATATTTCTAAACCATAAGTAAACAACACACCACTTATTGTTACAATGTACTTGTGTTAAAATTAGCTTTAGTAGTTTTAATACTAATATAGAATTTTTAAATGATGTCTTCTACAGTAACTATAAAAGATATTAGGAATGTCCCATACGATATGCAGCAACACCTTATTAAACTGCTTAATACGGAACATCTAAAATGGATTCCTTATGCATTAGCAATTGGAATTATCACATATGTTATGTTTTCTATGATATTGTGATTTGTTTATGTATTTGATACATGAAGAAAATATCAAATCCAAATTGATATCACTAAATGGCTGTTTAAGGTGTTCTCGTGTGTTTATAAAATACTTGATAATCGTTTACATAAACGACAAACTCCTTATGAAGGAGTGTTTGGACTTAAACTTCTATGAGTGATATTTAGTAAAATATGTCAATAATTAATTCAAGTTAAGAATCTTTAAGTTGGAAATGTTCCAAATGAAAGAAAGTAGCCGATGTAGTAAAAAAAGCAAAGTACATAGCCTTAAATAGTGTCGTAATAAAAGCAATGTATATAAATATAAATGCACAGATTTATAACTGAGCTAAGGGTGATTCAAATATTAATATTCTAATAACAGTGTTGTATGACAACAATGTCATAATATAGTTCATAATAGAACTTGGAGCTCACTAGAAGTCGAGAGGCATACTTCGAATTTTTCCACATAATAAAGGTAGTTTATCAACGTTAGAGGGAGCTGATTGACAGAGTAGATAATTGAAACATAATAGCATACCCATTCACTGCAGGACTAACCCAATTGTTTTTTGAAGAAACCGACTGGAGAAGTTGGAATGAGATTCCATACTTGACCCAAAGTGTAAGTGGAAAATTGATAGAGTTATGGGTATGCCTTAGGGGCAATTATGTAATTTGTTACCTATATCTAACTCGATAACTAGTTTCACTTGAAATAAAAGTTGCTTTCTTTCTGTTATATACTTTATATAATGTGTTATATTAATTAATTAATTTAATTACAAGTATATATAATAGAAAATCAATAAATGATACATTCTGTGATCATGGTTACAATGTGTTGAAACAACGAGTAATTTATCATAATGAAACTTAATATACTATTTGATATATTCTTTGTCAAGATGTACCGAGATCGGATATCAATACATTTGTTGAGACTAAAGTATGCAATGCTCTTTAAATATTGGGTAGTGTTTACTCATGGCTGTTAAGGGCAACAAGGTGTTACGTACTGAGAGTTATTTGATACTATGGAATGGCATTCGATAGTTTTCTATTTGTTAATATAACTAGGGTTAAATAAAAAATATCGATGTGACTGATTTACATAGTTCTCTCAACTTGAGAATAGTGTTAATCTTCAATGTGAAAGCTCTATTTTAATTATAAATGAATTGTGACACGGTGTCCGTCGGACGACTATAATTGGGTTGTGTAGAAGCATTGGAAGTGACACTATTCAAGGGAGGATTTGTCTCCTCGGTTACATGAGGTTAGTATCACAGTTTATTAAAGTTGACTCAAAGTCAAAGTCTCTACCCTTACCATTTCGGTTAATAATAATTGTTTTTATTGAACCAAGGACTTTATATTTGGACTATTGTAACGACCTGAACTTTTCGGCCTCGAAAATTCGACACTAATACGTTCACTGTAGAAGTGCCGAGCAATCGAACGTCGAAAATTCCAGATTGTTAGAGTAAAGAATATAAAGGGTAGAAGAAGCAACATGAAACAATAGCATAGAATCTCACGTTCGTAGCAGAATAAAATATAATATCAAATAATGGCATTTATACAAAGAAAAGTTGTAATTGTTAATTTACATACAATATATCAGAGTACAACCATACACAAATAAACTGGACAGTTGTAACAACTTGTCCCAGACTAATATCAATACAGTCTCAAATACCCAGCAGAATATACTCCATACGTTCCTGCCATTCAGCTCGCCACCTAAGCTCCGGAACGTCCAACCTAAAAAGCTGCAATACTCGGTATGACCCGAGCATTACATTAAAGTACCACCCCAGTCAAGCGGGAAACCAGTGTGAGTAAACCCATTTAACTTGAAATACTAAATTATAAGTCTTATTTGAAATTCCGGGGTAACTCATACCTCACTACGAGTTCTTAACTTGTTATAGCCTATCACTTATTACAAATAATATCTAAGAAATGTTACTCGGTTTAAATGGTCATGTTCACTTAATTTATTCCATTTCATCCCATTTAATTTTATAATCAAATATATAAGGAATTATAGATTACTAATCGAAGTGGTTTCGGATACTGCTGATATCCGACCCCGATCTTTTCGAATTCAATGCCATCCTTTAAGCAAAATTGTTTAGGTAAAACCACAATTTAATTTAATTTCAGAATATCATACTTACATAGCAATTCATCTTAGATAACTATTCAAATAAATGATTCACACTTACCAACAGTTCAATCCAAGCATTCCATCTCACAAAACATCATAGATTAACAGACTATAGATATTAATTAAATCAATCATTCAATATAATTTATCATCCCTAAGCAAGATTAATTATATCACATAATTTATAATTAATTTAATTCAAATCACAAATTAAATTGATTATAAATAAATTAATTACTTATAACCCTGCTAAATTATCATTGATTAGTTACAAGCCATTTTATTTTATTTTAATTAATTACTGGAATTAATCAATTATCATTTATAATTACTTAAGACCTTAATTAATTAAAGTTAAACCATTCATCTTAATTATTTTCTTAATCACCATTAAATTCCATTTAATTTAAATGTTTGGAATTAATTTATTATTAGCATATAAATTAATTAAGATCCTTATATTAATTAATAGTTAAACATTTTGCTACCATTAATCAACTACTTAATTACACTATTTAATTCCATTTAATAAAATTAGGAAATTTATAAAATAAATAATGGACATAAAATAAGATACCCCAAACTTAACTAATTTAAGTAAAAATAAATTATTATACAACCCTTAATTAACCCAATATTAAAGTAAACCATTTATCATTAGTTACATTATTTTTTTATGCTTTACATTAAAGATTTGCAAATTTTAAATTTTTTTTTAAAAACACGCAGGCCCAAAATCCCAAGTCCAAAATCTTTCTTATTCCCTTTACTTTCTCTTCTACTTATCTTTACTTCCCTTCCCTTAATTTTTTTTCTTTTCTTATTTCCGGCCCAACTACCTACTTCGGCCCATCCCCTTTCTTCGCTGCTTCCTCCAGTATTCCTTTCCTTGCTTCCACTAGAAAACAAAAGAAACATGCACGAAGTCCCTGGTATGCATCCATTGCGCACATGCACATTCGCCGAAAGCCAAGCTACTCGCCGCCGTCGATTCCCACGAGTCCGCCTTTGTTCTCGCATCACGCTTGACCACTTGAATCTACGACCATGATTATCACTTGAAAAAATGTACCTTTACCAAACTGGAGCCAATACCAACCGAAACAAACCCCTCGCCTTGCCATCTACCACCATATTAACCATCAGACCTTTGCCATCCGGTTCGCTACATCGTTCTCCACTGATCCGCCCATGATCGCACGCTTCTATCCCTCTCCTCTCTTCACCATTGCATCACAACCGAAACCATTAAAAACGGTCTCGAAACCCTAGCATGGCCTCGACTAATCTACTCTCCTCACTAAAAATCTTCATACTATTTTTCCTGGATCCACCGTTGACCCAACCCACTTCACGCCCAAAATGAAGTCGTGGAATTGGCCCGATCATCATAATTTCAAATTTTGCCTAATTCCGTTCATCTCGCCTTTCCTAAATAAATATCCAACTAAAAATCCTAATTAAGCTACTAAAATTCATAACTTTCTAAGTCAATTTCAATTATATAGGTGAAATCATGATTCAAGATAACTGATTTTTGGGAAAAGTTTTACCTTTCACCGTAAAACTTTTTCCCAGTGACACTGCTTACTAAACTCCCATGAAATTACTTTTAAAAATAACTATATTCAAATATAAGCATGTTTCCTTCAAGCTTCATGCTCTAAAACTAAGTAAATAAAGAGAAATTGAATTTAGAAGGTTGAACATGCCATGGAACAAGAAGAACAGAGTCTAGTAGAAGTTTGTACAGGCATCACATATTCATATGTAGGCATGTACTCAGTCTATTCTTATGCAACGCATATCCCATACTGATATTTCCAATTAAATTTTAAACATATCCATTTTAAAGAAGATTAGCTTGTGAAAGAAAAGGTTTACTCAACTGTATTTTGAAGACAAAGAGCAGAGCTTATTTGCTGGAATGTGATGTTTGACTTGGATCTACTTTATGTTGAGTTGAATCTTGAAACTACTTTCCTTTAATCTTGAAACTTGAGACAGTTAGACTTCCTTTGGTTTTGATTTTAAGTTTTCTTTTAATTATGGAAGGATGCAAGAAGACGAAGGATTGAGAAAAGAAAAATGAATGTGCAGCCTAGTTTCAAACATTGAATTATATTTATATATATATATATATATATATATATATTCTCTCAATTAAAATAACAAGTGCCACTTGTACTTTGCATGGCATGCACAAGTTATAATTGTCATAAACATATATTATTTTTTCTTCTTATTTTTTCATATAAATTTATCTATTACGTTTTTTTAATTTTTTATATATACACAACTACATTTATTACATGTTGGATTTTAAAATAAAATATACTCAATCTTTTTTATTAAGTCCTATTTTAAACTTAAGCTACTATACTTTTTAAATAAATAAATAATTATCTTAAGCGTTTTAAAAACACTCAATTTAATTTTAACTAGCTTTTGAAAATTATTACATTGAATTCAAATCAATGCTTCCTAATCACAATACATGTATACATATATTATGATTAGAAATATCTTATGTGAATTTTTGATATATATCCATACTTTTACAATTTCCATATATTCTACTTCTCATGGCATATATATACAAATATATATACACGTACTTAAAATTTTCAACATTATAAAGATTGCATATATATATATATATATATGTTTTAATTTACTATAATATTTATCATTTCCAAATATTTATGATTCAACATTTATTATAGACTCAAATTCATATATATATATATATATATACACACACAAATATTTTTAGTTATCGGAATTCTATTTGTTCAACTTACAAATCAGTATTTTTAATTAATTAAATCCAGTTAACTGCCAATTAACAGATGTCCAAAAATCTGGGTTATCACATTCCTCCCCCCTTTGAAACTTTTCATCCTTGAAAAGGAACGAAGCCAGAATTTATTAAAATGCTTATTATCAGTTAAATTACTCTTTGAACATTTTAACTCTTAACTCCTTTTATTCAAAAAATTTAAAACTCTTTTAAATAAAAATCTGTATGATAGTATCAAAATATCTATACAAAAATACTTTTTATAACTCGATTTCTCAACAACTCCATCCTTGCTCTCACAGAAATTCGGTCATACGTTGATCAGGCGTAGGACTGAAAATCTATAAGTACTTTGTAAACCCGTTTTCAACACCCAGTGAAAATACTTGGAAAATATTTTGGTGAAAATATAGGAAACATTTTTTTTTAAATATAGAAAACATTTTGGTGAGAATGCTCTGGAAATCATCACCCCCTACATGGTCGTAGTTAACCCGATGATTACGTCGCCATTACGGCAAAACCATAGAAAAATATAGGCCTTCGCACCCCTCATTACACCATGGAACCGCTACAGATCACAGCTACACCCGGGGTTACGTCACTATCACGGCAGAAACCCATGTAACTGTAGGCATCAACGCCCTCGAATTTCACTGCCAAATGAAACTTCACCACTCCTACATAGATCGCAGACTACATCAGTTGAGTCCCAATGTAGCCTGTAGGCAACTCACTACCACACGACGTTCGCTATGTCTTCATAGATCGCAGTCTACTAATGTTATGTCGCCGTCCCTACGAAATCAAATGTAGACCGTAGGCAATCACTTCCCCTTGACTTCCGCTATGGTGCGCAGTAGATCGTAGTTACACCGAGTTACACCATCGTCACAGCATAACCCAAATGTCCATCTAGGCATCAACGACCTCAACTTTCGCTACCCCAACCAAAATCCTCAGGAACTTCGGTTTGTCCGGACTTCCTCCCAGGATCAGATTTAGAATCCCCCTTAGGGCTCAAGGCAGAACCACCCTGTGGATCTCCTACTAAAAGTTCATTTAAATGGGAGCGCCTTTTTCCCTACAGCCATTCTCAAAACATTTTATACTGTACACATATAGTATCTTTCAAATCATACTCTTATATGAATCACATATAAATCTCATTTACACAAAATCAATGTCTCAAATCGATAGTTCCAAATTAGGCTTTCCAAATTCCAAAAATTATTTTTTTCCAAAATCAAAAGCCTTTCAAAATCAACGGGTTTCCAAAAACTTTTCCAAATCATTTTCAAAAAATTATATATATATATATATATATAAGCTTATTCTTTTTATCTAAGACAAGATAATTTGGATTACATTTTACTTATATAAATCCCATTTTATACTTCAAATACTTTCAAAGATCACATCTTCTGGTTCAGTAAGGGGAGTTTATCATTTAAAATATATATATATATATATATATATATATATATATATATATATATATATGACTTTTATTATGCCAAATCAAATATTCAAGTTTGGATTTCTTTTATAAAATTACTTGCCACATTTCTTACTTTTTATAAAATGAATTTCAGTTATAATGATATTCAATTTCAACTCTTATTCATCATATATTTCAAAATATATATTTCAAAAATTATTTTTACATTTCTTTACAAAATTTCAATATCTATTTCATTCAAGCACGTAAGATGTACATATATCATTCGAACGCAACATCAAATTTGATCGCTCACTCGATCACACAATTTCACTTTCGAACTAGTATCGTCCACCCGACTTCCTAGTGCGGACTCAGATCTGGTTTCTTGATCAGAACCGTCATTCTCCTGGCATTGCCATAACTGTGATAGAGAATTTTTAGAATAGATCGAAAATCCATATCCAGGGCTCGGCGTCAAAAATTGAGTGAAAAATTCCAACTCGGATCGATATACTATCCCGAAATTTTATGCTCAAAACTGGATCAAATCGTTATGCGAAAAGGATAATATACGTACATTCTACATATTTGTCTTCATTGATTTTCAGCTAAATCATTTTTTCATTTTATACACATTCATTTCGGTTTCTATTCACTTATTCGCAATTGCTTCATTCCACTTGGTCTATCACTTCAGTTCTAAACAATTTGTACTCTGACCCACTAGAATTTAGAAAATAGCTTGAAAATTTTAAAATAGATAAGTAGTTGTAAAAAGTTATTAGTTGTAAAATAGCTGTAAAATAGTTAATTAGTTATAAAATAGTTGTAAAATAGTTGAATAGTTGTAGAATAGTTAGATAGTTACAAAATAGTTGTGAAATAGTAATTAGTTATAAAATAATTATAAAATACTAATTAGTTTATAAAACAGTTATATACTTGTTGTAAAATAGTCAAATAGTTCCAAAAATAGTTATAAAATAAGTATAAGATAATATGGGTTTTAAAAAGAAAGATTGTACAATAAATAGCTAAGGAAATAGATTTAAGAAAGTTTATATTAAAACAATTTATTTTGAAAATAGTTCAGAGCCAAACTATTCAATTTTTCAATCTCGCATTCCAATCAATCTTCAATTTATATTTCCTTTCCATTTAAATTGATTCAATTTCAATTCAAATTAAATTAATTTCAATTCCTATTCCAAATTCAAATCAATTCCCATTTGAATTTACTTATTTAACCGCGATTTGGATTTCAATTAATTCAAAACAAATTTCAATTTGAACTAATTTAAATTCCTGTTTGAATTAATCCCAACTCCAATCTCAACTTTAAACCATCTCGAATTATGTAAATTCAAGTTAATTTTTCAAATGTTGATTTAATTCCTTAAATCAAATTAACTCTTACTTTTAATCTATCATCCTAGGTTTTTAAACAATTTAATTCTGAATCAAATATTTTATATTCATTCAAATTATCTTTAATTTTACATAAACTTATTTCTATGTTCAAATAATAGTTCAAATCCCTTTTAAACAATTTTAATCTTCGGAATCCAATTTGCTACCCAATTTTAACTATGAAACCAATTTTTAACAATTTTAGTTTGCAAGTACATTTTTAACATTTAAATCTTAAGTTCAAAGTGATTTCATTTTCATAAGTTCAATCTTGATCTCTAAATTCAAAATCTATTAAATAGTTTCAAATTAAAGTTTTATTTCTACTAAATTTCAGCAGTGAATATATATTATCTCAATCCACTTCTTAATTTATTTAAACAATCCAATTCACAGTTTTATAGATTATTAATAGCAACAGGATGATAGCAGGATATGTTTAAGTAAATAAACATCCAAATTATCTAAAAAATCCATTAATAGCATCCGTTACCCATTTCAATAACTCAAACCCATTATGATATCATACATAACTCCCTTTTCAAATCAACCCACTTAACTTCCCTAAGTTAAATCTCAATTCCATCTTGAAATTTCCAATTCAGGTTGTTTGTTCTAAACTTATTTAACTTCCCTAAATTAAATCTTAATTTAATCCAGTCAATCTAACTCAATTTAAATTTTTAAACTTCTTAGCACTAACCTTTCCCATTTATAAGTTCAAAAACTTATTTCACTTTGGGTTATCACATCACATTTCAGGGGAAAATTCAAAACTCAACACTTAGTGTTTACTTCCAATCAACTTTGATATTATGTATATCCCACATATATATACATATACATATTTATTTATTTGTACAACAAGTCATATTTCAAAATTTAGACCATTCTTGGTTTTAGTTCAAAACAAATTTCTTTAATTTTTTTAAAACAACTCTTGTTTTAAAAATAAGATTCCTACATTTAAAATCATTATTTTTTATATCTTTTAACATTTTGAAATAATTTAAATTTTCCAGATTTAAGACTTCAAAATTTAAATCGTTTTCAATTTATAAGCCATACTTATCTAAGTTGTTACCTTCTTAAAATATTTCATTTTACTTAATCATTAAATATTATAAGAAAACAAACATCCCATTATTAGACACAACAACCATTTTATGATAATGACCAAGATTATCATATCTGGAAACCAATCCACTATATTATTATCTCACAATGTTGGAAAATAAAATCAGGGTAACTTATTCCAGCATTCTGAAAACACTTTTACAAATTTCAATTTTATTATCTGGTTTGAATCCATTTCTAGCCTATCTTATTTGTATAGTTCATATTATCCAATTCCTATTTGGATATATATATATATATATATATATATATATATTACCACTTAAATTCTTGTGATCTTATTTAATATCCAACAACCAATTATCTTAATATAATATATATAATAATTAAAAAAATTTATTGCTTTATATATCAAAATATAAGCTTATATAAAAATCATTTAAAACCATTTTTAAAATCAATATATAAGAAAATAACAAGTACGCCCTCATATATAATACACTTAACTCATTCTTGGGTACTACTGACCCTATTCAAATGAGTAACCCCACCAGAGCCAAGGTTCTCGCTTAATCTTCTACTCCGATACCAAAATGTAACGACCTAAAATTTTCGACCTCGAAAATACGACACTAATACATTCACTGTAGAAGTGCTGAGCAATCGAACGCCGAAAATTCCAGATTGTTAGAGTAAAGAAGAAAAAGTGGTAGAATAAGAAACATGAAACAACAGCACAGAATCTCACATTCGCAGCGGAATAAAATATAATATCAAATAACAGCATTTGTAAAATTTAATTTACATACAATATGACAGAGTACAACCATACATAAATAAACTGGACTTTGTAACAACTTGTCCCAGACTACTATCAATACAGTCTCAAATGCCCAGCAACATATACTCCATACGTTCCTGCCATCCAGCTCGCCACCTGAGCTCCAAAACGTCCAACCTGAAAAGATGTAATACTCGGTTTGACCCGAGCATTACATTGAAGTAAAACCCAGTCAGGCTAGAAACCAACGTGAGTAAACCCATTTAACTTGAAATACTAAGTTATAAGTCTTATTTGAAATTCCGGGGTAACTCGTACCTCACTATGAGTTCTTAACTTGTTATAGTCAATCACTTATTACAAATAATATCTAAGAAATGTTACTCAGTTTAAATGGCCATGTTCACTTAATTTATTCCATTTTAGCCCATTTGATTTTATAATCAAATCTATAAGGAATTATAGATTACTAATCGAAGTGGTCCGGATACCTCTGATATCCGACCCAATCTCTTCAAATTCATTGCCATCCTTTAAGCCAAATTGTTTAGGTAAAACCACAATTCAACTTAATTTCAGAATATCGTATTTATATAACAATTCATCTCAATTAACTATTTAAATAAACGATTCACACTTATCAACAGTTCAATCCAAGCATTCCATTTCACAGAACATTATTGATTAACAGACTATATATATTAATTAAATCAATCATTCAATATAATTTATCATCCCTAAGAAAGATTAATATATCACACAATTTATAATTAATTTATTTAAATCACAAATTAAATTGATTATAAATGAATTAATTACTTAGAACCCTGCTTAACTTTCATTCATTAATTACAAGCCATTTTATTTTATTTTAATTAATTACTGGAATTAATCAATTATCATTTACAATTACTTAAGACCTTAATTAATTAAAGTTAAACCATTCATCTTAA
The DNA here is from genome assembly GCA_030765085.1 of Allium cepa. Taxonomy (NCBI): domain Eukaryota; kingdom Viridiplantae; phylum Streptophyta; class Magnoliopsida; order Asparagales; family Amaryllidaceae; genus Allium; species Allium cepa. Next base: position 933,196,262 of record CM060932.1, read on the forward strand.
TTATTTTCTTAATCACCATTAAATTCCATTTAATTTAAATTTTTGGAATTAATTTATTATTAACATATAAATTAATTAAGATCCTTAAATTAATTAATAGTTAAAACATTTTGCTACCATTAATCAACTACTTAATTACACTATTTAATTCCATTTAATAAACTTCGGAAATTTATAAAATAAATAATGGACATAAAATAAAATATCCCAAACTTAACTAATTTAAGTAAAAATAAATTATTATACAACCCTTAATTAACCCAATATTAAAGTAAAACATTTATCATTAATTACACTATTTTTTTATGCTTTACATTAAAAACTTTGTAAATTTTAATTTAATTTTTTTTTAAAAACCCACAGGCCCAAAATCCCGAGTCCAAAATCTTTCTTATTCCCTTTACTTTCTCTTCTACTTATATTTACTTCCCTTCCCTTAATTTTCTTCTTTTTTTATTTCCGGCCCAACTACCCACTTCGGCCCATCCCTTTTCTTCTCTACTTCGTCCAGTATTCCTTTCCTTACTTCCACCAGAAAACAAAAGAAACATGCATGAAGTCCTTGGTGTGCATCCATTGTGCACATGCACATTCGCCAGAAGCCGAGCTACTCGCCGTTGCCGATTCCCACGAGTCCGCCTTCGTTCTCGCACCATGCCTGACCACTTGAATCTACCACTATAATTAACCATCAGACCTTTGCCATCCGGTTCGCTACATCGTTCTCCACTGATCCGCCCATGATCGCACGCTTCTATCCCCCTCCTCTCTTCACCATTGCATCACAACCGAAACCATCAAAAATTGTCTCGAAACCCTAGCATGGCCTCGACCAATCTACTCTCCCACTAAAAATCCCAATACTATTTTTCCCAGATCCCCCGTTTACCCAACCCACTCCACGCCCAAAATGAAGTCACGGAATTGGCCCGATGATCAGAATTTCAAAAATTGCCCAATTCCATTCATCTTGCCTTTCCTTAATAAATATCCAACTCAAAATCGTAATTAAACCACTAAAATTCATAACTTTCTAAGTGAATTTCAATTATATAGGTGAAATCATGATTCAAGATAACTGAGTTTTGGGAAAAGTTTTACCTTTCACTGTAAAACTTTTTCCCTGTGACGCTGCTTACTAAACTCCCATCAAATTACTTTTAAAAACTAGTATATTCAAATATAAGCATGCATCCTTCTTCATGCTCTAAAACTAAGTAAATAAAGAGAAATTGAATTTAGAAGGTTGAACATGCCATGGAAAAAGAAGAACAGAGTCCAGTAGAAGTTTGTACAGGCATCACATATTCATATGTAGGCATATACTCAATCTATTCTTATGCAACACATATCCCATACTGATATTTCCATTTAAATTTTAAACATATCCATTTTAAAGAGGATCATCTTGTGAAAGAAAAGGTTTACTCACCTGTTTTTTGAAGACGGAGAGCAGAGCTTATTTCCTAGAACTTGATGTTTGATTTGGATCTACTTTATGTTGAGTTGAATCTTGAAACTACTTTCTTTATCTTAAAACTTGAGACACTATGATTTCCTTTGGTTTTGGTTTTAATTTTTCTTTCAATTTTGGAAAGATGAAAGAAGAAGAAGGATTGAGAAAAGAACAATGAGTGTGCAGCCTGGTTTTAAACATTGGTTTATACATACATACATACATGCATGCATGCATACATACATACATACATATATATATATATATATATATATATATTCTCAATTAAAAGAACAAGTGCCCCTTGTACTTTGCATGGCATGCACAAGCTACAATTGTCATAAACATATATTTTATTTTTCTTCTTATTTTTTTATATAAATTTATCAATTATGTTTTTTTTAATTTTTATACATACAGAACTACATTTATTTCATGTTGAATTTTAAAAGAAAGTATACTAAATCTTTTTATTAAATCCTATTTTAAACCTAAGCTATTATACTTTTTAAATAAATAATAATTATCTTAAGTGTTTTAAAAATGCTTAATTTAATTTTAGCTAGCTTTTGAAAATTATTACATCGAATTCAAATCAATGCTTCCTAATCACAATACATGTATACATATATTATGATTAGAAATATCTTATGTGAATTTTTGATATATATATATATATATATATATATATATATCCATACTTTTACAATTTCCATATATTCTACTTCTCATGGAATATATATACAAATATATATATATATATATATATATATATATATATACCTATACATACTTAAAATTTTCAACATTATAAAGTTTGCATAAATCTAGATATATATTTTAATTTACTATAAGATTTATCATTTCCAAATATTTACAATTCAACATTTATTATAGATTCAAATTCATATATATATATATATATATATATATATATATATCCTGATATTTTTATTTATCAGAATTCTATTTGTTTAACTTACAAATCAGTATTTTTAATAAATTAAATCCTATTAATTACCAATTAATAGATGTCCAAAAATCTGGGTTAACACAACTATAGAGTTGAATAAGGACAATATTGGAATTTTGACCATTTCTAAATTTCATAAGTCTAAGGTGATAAAGTGACGCAGCGGATAATTAACAAAACGATATAGATCGATGAAAGTAGCAATCGGTGGATTAAAGATACTGAAATGCCCAAAATCGTTGATCTCAAAGATACCGAATTCTAGCTATCCTCATCACGTTGATCGCGCACGATACCGTGAAAGAAGATCTTCAATTCTTCAAGCATTGATCAAGCGCACTTGATTCCGCGAATCGGCTTCAACAATCGTTTATTCGAGCGCACTCGAATAACCGAAAGTGGAGATAGGAGATTACACTCAACTACCAATTTAGGATGAAAGCACACAGCAATCAAACAAGAATTTTATTCAAAAATCAACAACCTTTCACAATGACCCTAACTCGTCTATTTATAGGCTACATCACTCCACACAACACATTACAACACCACCGACCTACCATAGGTCGTTAACGACTTAAAATACAAGACACAACACAACCCAGGTCGCACGCGACCTAACAACATACAATAGACGCGACCTACGACCTAAACAAGGTCGGCAACGACCTATCATTATAACATAGTGCACGACTTATCACATTAAGCGACATACGACTTAAAAACAAAAACAATACAGACACCAAACGCCTTAACGACCTAACAGATACAACGCATGCAACCTATACATATACACATAACAACGACTTACGACTTATGACACAAGCGACTCAACTTATATGCAGCACTCCTTCTTCCAGCGGCACAAGGTCCAGCGACCTAAAATAGATGCGACTTAAGCTTCTGAGCGACCTACTCCGTTAGGTCGTAACCCGTTAGGTCGGCAACCTAATGATTCACCAAACCCAGCAGATGCGGCATATCCCAAACGACCTAATTCCGAGCGACTTAATTCCGAGCGACTTAACTCCGAGCGACTTAACTCCGAGAGAACTTCGATAGGTCGTTCGCCTTTATTAATTAGGTCGTTTGGACGAGCTATCTTCATATTAAGTCGTTTCCCATCAAACCCTTCTGCAGATTGCACCTGCGAGCTTACCCCACTAGGTCGTGAGCGACCTAAAACTTCCCCCTTAGGCCGTGAGCGACCTAAGGCTGGTGCATTTGTAGATCGTGCTGCATCATTCTCTCCTGGTTGGCAGAAATTCGACCTCGAATTTTCACCATCTTCTTCCACAATAAGTTCGTTTCCATGAAACAGAATTAGGTATTTGACGTTGAAAACATCAGAAGTGTGAAAATCATCTGGTAACTTCAATTGATACGCATTCTCATTGATTTTCTTCAAAATTTTAACTGGACCAATTTTTCGCGCCTTCAATTTATTGTATGTTCCTAGCAGAAAACGATCTTTTGTCAACACTGCATAAACCAAGTCACCTTCCTCGAAACTCACACCTCTATGCTTCTTGTCCGCCGACTGTTTATACTTTTCATTAGATGCAAGCAACCTGTCATGAACAGTTCTGTGGCACTCCTGTAACTCTTTTATGAAGTCACTAGCCCGCTTAACAACTCCCTTCTGATATGGCACTGTTGTTAGATCCAACGGTCCCTTTGGAATTGTTAAATAAACAACCTGAAATGGACTGAATCCTGTGCTTCGATTAACCGCATGGTTGTGAGCAAACTCCGCTTGACACAATTTCGAATCCCAGCTCTTCAAATTGTCCTTCGCAAGACATCTTAATAAGTTTCCCAACGATCTGTTTACCACCTCCGTTTGTCCATCAGTTTGCGGATGATAAGCGCTACTAAAATTCAGCTTCGTTCCGACCATCTTCCACAAACTTAACCAAAAGTGACTCAGAAAACGAGTATCCCTATCCGACACAATAGATTCTGGCAACCCATAAAGTCGATAGATCTCCTTGAAAAATAATTGAGCAACATGAACAGCATCCGCCGTCTTCTTACAAGCAACAAAATGTACCATCTTCAAGAAACGATCCACCACAACATATATCGAGTCATTTCCCCTTTGCGTTCTCGGCAAACCCAATACGAAATCCATACTAACGTCCACCCAAGGTTTTGCAGGTACAGGTAAAGGCATATACAAACCTGCATTTGTAGCTGTCCCTTTTGAAACTTGACAAACATGACATCTCTGAACAAACCTTTCAACCTCCTTCCTCATCGATGGCCAATAATATGATTGAGAAATCAACTGCAATGTTCGATCTCTACCCACATGGCCTTCTTCATGTAGCTCCTTTATAATCTTCATTCTCAAACTACCATCTGGTACACATAAACGATTCCCTTTAAACAAGAACCCATCAGTCAACACAAATTCATCAGAACTTCCCTCCTTAACTTTCTCAACAAATTTCTTAAAGTAAGGGTCTTCTTCAATCAGTTCTGGCAATAATTCAAACCCTGTAACCTCAATTTTCATTGTCGTTAATAAATGACTCCTCCTACTCAAAGCATCAGCCACACGATTCGTCACCCCTGACTTATGTTTCACGACAAAAGTAAACTGCTGCAGATAAGCAATCCATGATGCATGCCTTGCTGAAATCTTATCCTGCCCTTGCAAGTGTTTTAACGCCTCGTGATCAGTGTAAAGAACAAACTCTTTCTGAAATAGATAGTGTCTCCAGTGTTTCACAGCTTGAACAATTGCGTAAAACTCAACATCATAAGTACTATATCTTAACTTAGCTCCAGACAACTTCTCACTGAAATAAGCAACTGGTCTTCCTTTCTGACTCAAAACTCCACCAACCCCAACCTTCGATGCATCAGTATGTAATTCAAACAACAACTGAAAATCCGGTAAAGCTAGAATTGGTGCTGTCGTCAATAGTGTCTTGGTCTTTTCAAAAGCAATCCCTGCTTCCTCTGGCCATGCAAACTTCTTTCCTTTCATGCAATCGGTTATAGGTGCCATCACACTACTAAAATGTGGAATGAATCTTCGATAGAAAGATACCAATCCATGAAAACTCCTCACTTCAGTAATTGTCTTTGGCTGTGGCCAACTCCTGACAGCTTTTACTTTACTTTCATCCACTTGAATTCCTTCTTTCGATAGAACGTATCCCAGAAACAAAACACTGTGCGTCATGAACACACACTTCTTTGTTGCAGCATAAAATTTCTCCTGTCGTAGAATTAACAGTACTTCACGCAAATGCTGGACATGCTTTTCCATACTCCCACTGTAGATCAAAATATCATCAAAGTAAACTACCACAAACTTCCCAATGTATGGTTTGAAAATCTGGTTCATCACTCTCATAAAAGTACTCGGTGCATTTGATAAGCCAAACGGCATAACCAGCCATTCGTATAAACCTTCCCTCGTTTTAAAGGCAGTTTTCCACTCATCACCCGGTCTAATACGAATCTGATGGTATCCACTCTTCAAGTCAATCTTTGAAAACACAACAGCCCCACTCAACTGATCAATCAAATCATCGAACCTTGGCATGGGAAATCTGTATCTCACAGTGATATTGTTTAAAGCCCGACTGTCTGTACACATTCTCCACGAACCATCCTTCTTCGGCACCAATAAGGCTGGCACTGCACAAGGACTCAAGCTCTCCTGAACACGCCCCTGTTCTAACAACTCCTCCACCTGCCTTCTCAGTTCCTCATGCTCTTTAGGACTCATCCTGTAATGTGGCCTGTGTGGTAATACTGCCCCTGGCACAAGATCAATCTGATGTTGGATATCCCTCAACGGTGGTAACTCCGTTGGCAACTCTTCAGGAAACACATCTTTGAATTCTTCCAATATCGGTTTTACTTCCTCTGTAACTTCAGCGGATTCAGTAGCTTCGTGTCCAATCAACAAAAACACGTCTGGACTCTCCTCTACTTCTTCGATGAATTCCTTCAAAGTCAACAAAGTCTTCAGCTCCTCAATTTCCTCTGATTTTCTCTCTCCTTGCTGTCTCTTCTTTGGAACCAAAATGATCTTAACACCTTCAAACATAAAGCTGTAGCTATTGTTCCGACCGTCATGTTGCACTGCTCGATCATACTGCCATGGTCTTCCCAAAAGTAAGTGACAAACATCCATCTCCACAACATCACACCAGATCTCGTCTTTATACTTCTTCCCAATGAAAAATGGAACATGTACTCGCCGGTCCACCTTCACCTCTCCTCCCTTTCTCAACCACGCTAACTTATAGGGATTTGGATGCTTCTTCGTCTTTAAATTCAACTTCCTCACAGCTTCAGTAGAAATGATATTGTCACAACTCCCAGCATCAATGACGAACTTGCAAACCTTTCCTAGAATCGTGCATGTGGACTAAAATATGTTATTCCTCAACCAACTGTTTTCCTCTTCTTATTTCGGTGCCAAATAACTTCTCCTCATCATAAGATTACATCCTTCATCTTCGGACAACTCTTCTTCCTCCTCAACATAAGGTGAATTAGAACATTCAGCTTCCACATCCTCTTCTTCAACCTCTGCAACCATTGCTCTCCTCTTCGGCTTCGGACATTCATTGCTTTTGTGACCCAACTCCTGACAATTGTAACATTTGAAACTGCTATTAACCTTTGCCTTCTCAACCTCCTTCACAACTGGTTTACTGATAGGTTTAGAAACATTAGAACTTCCACTAACACCCTTTACTTGATTGTTGGAATTGGTAAACACACCACCCCCACGTCTTCCCTGCTTCTCCCAAGCCAACGCTTTCTGATGCGCCTCCGCCACAGATCTTGGATCAAACATATTAACCATATCCTGAATCTGCATTCGCAACCCTCCAACAAACCTAGCTGTCAGCTGCTCTTCTGTCTCCATAATATCATTCCTGGCAATGAGTTGGTAAAATTCATCTGCATAATCATTAATTGACTTCGTCCCCTGCCTTAGATTCTGCAATCTCTGGTACATAAGTGATTGATAGTTGTAAGGTAAAAATGTAGCTCTCATCAACTTCTTCATCTTATCCCAAGACTCAATCTTTGACTTCCCCATTCTCTCTCTCGTAAGTTTAGTTTGCTGCCACCATGCCAAAGCTCTCCCCCTCAACCTAGTAGCAACCAACTTCACTCTTCTATGCTCAGGTACCTCCTTGAAATCAAAGATCTCTTCAACATTAGACAACCAATCAAGAAATTCTTCAGCTACCATTCCTCCCTTAAATTCTGGAATTACATCTTCATACCCGATTCCCATCGACGATCATCATCTACATCTCGATATGAATTTCGAACTTGGTCTCGATCTCGATAATGAATGCTAGCTCTACCACCCTCTTCATAAAAATCAAATATACGTCTATATCGATCTCGACCATCAACATCCCTTCGATCACGCATGTCTCTTCTACTATGTCTCTCTTCATCTCTATATGGCTCATCTTCAAACTTACGTGGAGTTCTCCTCTCTTCATGTCTATAGTCATGGTGATCTCTCCTTGATGAAATTGATGTTTCTCTCCTTTCTCTAAAAGATTGCAGTGATACCCTCCTCGCTTCCATAACCGATGGCAAAACTTGGTTTCCTCCATGGTTCGAGATTGGTGATCTCCTCCTTTGATTTTGATTCAAATCATTCATCAATTTCTCTAATTTTCCAATACCTTCATCAAATTTCTCATTAATGCGTTGTTCCATTTGCTCGGCTTCTTCTCTTCTATACAATGCTTCAACATTTTGATGACGATTAGCTCTCCTTGGTGGCATGATTGAACTTCACCACACTTCTACTAATACTTCAAAAATCTTCAACACAAGTCAAACAAACACGGCTCCAACTTTGATCCAAAATGAAATGGATCGAAAGCTTCTAACTTGTTGCAACTTCAAGATGAACACGATGAACACCAAACTTCAAACTCCTTGGCTCCAAGACTCGTCTTAGCTATGATTGGCTAAGTCAAGCTTTGATACCAAAAACTGACGCAGCGGATAATTAACAAAACGATATAGATCGATGAAAGTAGCAATCGGTGGATTAAAGATACTGAAATGCCCAAATTCGTTGATCTCAAAGATACGGAATTCTAGCTATCCTCGTCATGTTGATCGCGCACGATACCGTGAAAGAAGATCTTCAATTCTTCAAGCGTTGATCAAGCGCACTTGATTCCGCGAATCGGCTTCAACAATCGTTGATTCGAGCGCACTCGAATAACCGAAAGTGGAGATAGGAGATTACACTCAACTACCAATTTAGGATGAAAGCACACAACAATTAAACAAGAATTTTATTCAAAAATCAACAACCTTTCACAATGACCCTAACTCATCTATTTATAGGCTACATCACTCCACACAACACATTACAACACCACCGACCTACCATAGGTCGTTAACGACTTAAAATACAAGACACAACACAACCCAGGTCACACGCGACCTAACAACATACAAGAGACGCGACCTACGACCTAAACAAGGTCGGCAACGACCTATCGTTATAACATAGTGCACGACTTATCACATTAAGCGACATACGACTTAAAAACAAAAACAATACAGACACCAAACGCCTTAACGACCTAACAGATACAATGCACGCGACCCATACATATACACATAACAACGACTTACGACTTATGACACAAGCGACTCAACTTATATGCAGCACTCCTTCTTCCAGTGGCACAAGGTCCAGCGACCTAAAATAGATGCGACTTAAGCTTCTGAGCGACCTACTCCGTTAGGTCGTAACCCGTTAGGTCGGCAACCTAATGATTCACCAAACCCAACAGATGCGGCATATCCCAAACGACCTAATTCCGAGCGACTTAATTCCGAGCGACTTAACTCCGAGCGACTTAACTCCAAGAGAACTTCGATAGGTCGTTCGCCTTTATTAATTAGGTCGTTTGGACGAGCTATCTTCATATTAAGTCATTTCCCATCAAACCCTTCTGCAGATTGCACTTGCGAGCTTACCCCACTAGGTCATGAGCGACCTAAAACTTCCCCCTTAGGTCGTGAGCGACCTAAGCCTGGTGCATTTGTAGATCGTGCTGCATCATATAGTTTTAACGAAGAGAATTGGTGTAAATAATTGTCACAATCAGGTAGCACTTAACAAGGTAAAACTGGATTTTACCGGAACCAAGTAAGAGATAAATTTTGCCAAAATGTCACATTACCTACTAAGTGACATATGAGTATTAATATTTGAATAGTTCGATAATCGTCGACTAAATTTACACCTAACGGGTCACACTACCGAAATGTTATGTACTACTTTGACCAAACGATTTAATTAATTTGTAATTGTTATAAATTAATTGATATTTATAAAATTTTAGTTGTAAAATTTTGGTTTGATTTGATGAAAATATATTATTAACTAATGTATAATAGTTATAAATATGTTAATAGATATATGATATCGATGCGTATCTAAATTGGAACTAAATGCAAAATATTTTATTTGGGGTTTAAATGGTTTTAAAGCCCGTATTGAGGCTAGTTAGTTTTGCATAACGAGGCATATAGAATTATGGCCATATGATGGCAAGTTGGGCTTGATTTGGATGGATAATGGACAGTGAATTGGTAAGAGATAAAAAAGGATCTAGATTCTAACTATCTCTAACCTTTCCTCTATATAAACATCTCAACCCAAACCAATTAGAGGACTGTTTAAAGCCTCTAAATCCTCTACCTCTGTTTGAAATTTACTCCTCCTATCCCTTCATTTCTGAACACGGATCAAAGTAAAATAAATACTATTTGGTAGTTTGTGGTCATCGGTTTGGGGGTTAGTAATCTACTAGATCGAAAATTAATTCAAGTAGTGGATCTTATCGTTTCAGGATATTCTTATAAGCATTGGTAATAAGGTAAAATTTCCAATTTATCAATGTATATTAATGTGCAGATTATATATATGTATATGCACATATATATATATATATATATATATTATGTATTTTTTTGTTAGGTAGGTGGCTATTTTATCATATTAATATATTGTCACATTCTAATTATTGTTTGAATATATATACTTTTATATATAAACTATTTATGACATAATCATGCATATATTGCTCACGGCAGCGAAAATAAAAAAATTAATTTTTTTTAATTTAAGTTAATTTAATATTTAATATTTAATTTGTGTAAGATTTATAACTCAAATATTAATGCATGCAATATGGTTTAAAATTTTATATAAGCAATATAATACTAAACACATTTTCGGTAGAACTAAAATAATTGTATATTTATATTTATTATTTAAATATTATTTATATCATTTAACTCTATTAATAAATAATATTAGTGTGTGTATATATGTTATAAAAAAGGTTTTACGTTTTATAAAATTAGATTTACATCTAATATAACTATCGGTAAAAAAGGGAAAAAAATGAATTTTTATGTAACTTAAATATTTTAAATAATAATCGAAACCAATTAATTGATTTTAAAATTTATTTTAAATTATAAAATATACATAAAATATTTAAATATCATAATATCTTCGAGATTTTTACTAAAATATTTAAATTTGATATTATATTAAAAAATATTTTTTATTAATTTTTGTTATATTTCCTTATGGAGATATTTATTTATATATTATAAAATAAAAAATAAAAAACATCATTTGTTGTGGGCTATATAATAAACATGTATATATTTTTTTAATTAAGATATATATATTATTAATTTTATAAGATATTAATATATATTTATATATATATATATATATATATATATATATATAAAATATACATTAAATTTAAAAAAAAATAATTATGATTTTGAATTTCCAGCACAAAGACAAATTTTAATATAATTTTAATTTATTTAATATACATATACGTACATATATATTATAGGTTTCATATATATATATATATATGTATGTATGTATATGTGTGTGTGTGTGCGCGCGCGCGTGTGTGTGTGTTTATGTAAGCGTGTGTGTGTATTTCACAAGACAATTTAAAAATAAAACGTATACACATATACGTATATTTTGCAACATTTTATGTAAATTAAATAAAGTATTTAAATATACATTTGGACAATATATTTGTATACTAGACGAGCTAACATGTCTGTTGCAGTGTAATTCCTCGCACATATATAAGGGCATATTATACCTTGCATGGATTACTTTTTTACTCACACATATATATGTATATGATATACTTATATATAATATAATATTAAATACATAATATAAAAATATATTATAATTTTAAATAAAATAATGATTTTATTTAAAAGATAATTAGAAATGTTCTAAATAAATTGGACTTCATAGGCCCAATAAAGATCCAAAATGGTAAAAAAAAATTGAAATTCACCCATTACTTCCGCTGCTAGCTGGCCTAGTTTCAACACTTTCAATGTATTGCTACCGAAGTTTATGTCGAAACCAATTTCTACAGTGGACGTTATCATGCCGAAAAATGGCAAATGTTTCGAGAACGAAGGGCCTCCATTGAGTGCTAGTTTCTCAAATGATGAACCCGTTCGAAATCATTTTTTTCAAAAGTATGTAATTGGCTTTTTTAGAATAAATTCGGCATCCATTCACCAATCTACTTTGAAATTCATTACACCCCATCCTGAACTTTAAAATAATACAAGATTGAGTAATATTTCTAACTAATTGAACTGTATATAATCCAAGGACACAATTTCAAGTTAACAGCACCACATATAACAAGATTGGGAATAGTTCAAGTACATAATTTCATTAATAATCCAACTTAATAAGCCAAAATTACATGCATCCGTCATTCGACATACAATCAGAAGTAAACCAATACTACATACATCCATCATTTCCTTACAATCAAAACAAAGTAAGGGCAAATTATTCGACTTCAATTATCTCCCTATCATCTTCAGTATTCTTCCCAATAGCTAGGTACATGCTCATTCTTTCCTCATACGGTTTAACCCAATCCGCTGCATTGATGTTGTAAAACCATTGAAAATATGTGAAATGAGAAATAAGAGGCAAAGGAGGGTCGGGATAGAGATTAATACTAACAAATTTGAGTTGTCTATATGACCATAACTATCATCCTATTTCAATTTAACAAGCTTGCATGAACTGTAATGGGGACAAAAGTATAACTCATATGCTTACTTAACAAAAGTACCAAACATCTCAGCTATAACAAACCTCAATTCTAGCATCTACATCAACCCACTAAATCCAATAATATTCGTACATCATAGCATATTTCTTTATTGCTTCACAACCACATTCATCCCACATTCTATTGTATATCTCCGAATTTAGTAGTATCAATAATAGATTCACATACAAACTTGCAAGGATTTTCGAGTCATCGATTGTGGAGATTCAATTGCTTAACCATAACCTAATAACCGTAATTACCATTATTAAGCATGTCTTCTAAACCAATTATGTAGGCCTCATATTGGGACATTTGCACCAAATAATACTCATCAACTTTATTGTTCTCACATACTTTGTTCTTCATACTTATGGTTCTATAAGAACGAATTAGATTGAGATTTGAGTCACAAGACAATGAATCAACATGTTTAAAGTAAGAAGGGTCTCGTTTAGTTAACTTATCTTTTTTGATGACCTTTCTTTTTAATAGTTGCCACAGATGGTTCTAAAATATTGGTTGTTTGAGGGAATGTTATCATTTTCAAATCGCTTTGCATAACAAGTCTCTAGTTATTAGGAGCTTCTTCGTAATAGAATTAGGAGTATACCTTGGGGGCTACTATGTAATTTATCAAAAATTATATCTTTTTTGAAGAAAATTTATTATAAATTATAAAATCCATAATCTGTTCTCATTCATAATAAATAGGTGTTTTCTTTCTGTTATGTATTAGTTATTATGTGTTATAATTAATTAATTGTTTAATTCAAAAATATATTTAATAGAAAATCCATAAATGATGTGTTTTGTGATGATAATTACAAGATGTTGTAATCATGAGTATTTTATCATAATTTGAATTTCATGTCATTTCAAATATTCCTAGTTAATATGTATCGAGACAAGATATCTATGATTCCAATGAGACTTGAGTGCGTGGCACTCCCCAAAGGTTGAGCAGTGCATTACTTGTGATTGTTTGGGCACTAAGGGATTACATACTTATAGTTATTGGATAACTATGAAGTGAATTAGTCAAGAGTTTTATGTTCGTTAATATAACTAAGGTCAAATAGAGAATCTTTAAGTGACGATATTATACAGTTCTCTCATTGAGAATACTACTGAACTTAAATGTTGACACTCCACTTTAATTATAGCTAAATTATGGCATGACATCCATTGAATGACTATCGTTGGGTGTGATTTGAAACATTGAAAGTAAAATACTATTCAATATAGGATTCGTCTCTCTAGTTGTATGGTTAGTATCATGGTCAACTTAGTCAACAGTAGTCAACTTAAAGACAAAGTCTCTGATCATAGTAGTATGGTTTATAGTAAAAATTATTATTGAACCAGTGACTTTGTCTTTGGCTCATGAAGTTGAATATGGACGATATTTGAATTTTGACCAAAACTAAGTTCATAAGTCCTAATATGATATAGTTTTGATGAAAATAACTAGTGTAAATAATCATTACTACTAGGGATGGCTTATAATAATGATTTTACCAAAAGATTTATAAATGATAAATTCAGTCGAAATGTCACACCACTAGCTAAGGTAACGTGTGAACATTAGTATTTGAATTGTTTAATATTATTCGTTGATTGAATTTACACCTTTTAGCCACACAATATTGATGATAAATATTCTATGTGAACCATATGATTTAATTAATATTTTTGAAATATTAATTATTAAATTTTATTTAATTTGTTTGAATGTGATTAGTATTTAATAAAGTGTGTATATAAATGTTATAAACGCTCGTATCGATAAACGATGTCGGTAGAATATCTAGATTCGATTTAAATAGAACTAATACTAAAAACAGTTTTAAATAAATTAATTAATATTTGTGAATGAGTAGTTATTAAAAAAATATTTGATTTGTTTAATTACCACCAGTATTAATGATGTGCATATATAAAAGTTATAAACGCATATATTGGTATATGATATCGATAGAAAATTTTAATTGGATTTAACTAGAATTAATATGAATTAGATTTTGGAAATTTTTTGGACCCAAGCGTATATGTATTGGTCGACCATTATATGGAGAAGAGGAGGGTTTTTTTTGATTTGAAATGAAAGGGCAATCTTAATTAAAAGGAGAGGAATCACTATATCTTAATTACATATTTATTTCCTCCATTAATTAGTTTTCGCTATGTTATTTTTCTCTTCTCTACAAATGATATCATAGCCAAATTTTCACGATGGAAGAAGCTCAAAAGTTACAAAACTTATCTAAAAAAAATTAAATAAAGATAGGTGGTTATCTCTTTATTGTTGCAGATCTAAAGATTGATTTATTAGATCTAGAAAAAAATGATATCATTCAAGGTGTTTCTCTTGGCTACATCTTAAAGGTAATCCTTTGTTTTACTTATATATTAATTCATTATGTTTACATGCCTTTGATTCTCTACATCTCTTTTATATTTATCTATGTGAATTTGGATTATGATTTGAATATCTTATTTCTTCCCTTTGAAACGGTTATATGATATATTTGAATATTTCCATGTTATATTCTCTGTTATTCGTATGTTATCAATTATATTAGTTTTTGAATCATCACTATTTTGTATGTTTGTTCATTTTGTGTATTTAACCTGGGTCTGGATCTTATTATCATGAATTTATATATGCCTATTTTGTCTAAATTTTTTGTATTGAATAAATCTGAAACATTCTTATTAGTAAGTTAGATTTCATAATTTAAGGTTGAGATTTGTATATTTCTATATAAATTGAATGAAACTTTGAAACAATTTCATTAATAAATAAAGGTTCATAACATAAGGGTTAGATTCAAAGGCCTTGTTTCTAAATTATTTTGAAATTATTTTTTGTTTATTACCTAAAAAGCGTTTATACTTTTGATTTTTTTCTTATTTTAACAATTGGATCTAAGCTAGGATAAGAATAAGATATTTTTTACAAGGTATGTATTCTAATTTACATACTATTTGAATTTTATTTCAAAACGTCGATTTAGTTTGTATGTGTGTGTTTTTAACTCAAGGGTTTCAAAAAGGTTTTATATAATATAATTATAATGCTTTGAACTATCTTTTAATTGTACATAGTTTCATACGATACACTTTTATTTGTTATGTGTCATACAAATAAAGTATATTCTAATTACGAACTACTATGTATGTGTACACACATATACAAACATGCTAAAATTAATCTTATTAATAAAAAATTGAAAAAATCTTTCTTGTTTTAGATGACAAAGGCATATACAAAGAGAACATGTGTCTGATGCGGTGTAAATCTCAGCACCCAAATAATGTTTACATTAACTATGTCTACTTGTCATATGTTGCACTCGTACTTTTACATGTAGGTGCATTTGATGCGCTTATTATAACATACAAACAATTGAAAATTAACTTAAACTAATTTAAAACTATTGTAAGAAAATAAATATTTTATTCGAAAATTTTAGATTAGATTTAAAATATATTTAGGCTTCATAGGTTTGACTAAGATGGAAAATATTTGAAATTCATCCATTTAACCCTCTTGCAACTGGCCCAGTTTGAAACAATGGTATCAAAGCTCAATAGTCTATGCAAAGTCATGTTAAGGCTGACCTATTAAGTTTACCCATTAGTAGGGTGCCTAAAAAAGTAATATCAAGGTTAGATTTAGTTAATCAAGTACTATGTCCTACCTGCCTACCGGCTTGACCCAAAAGTTGAAGTAAGCCGAAAGGTTATTTCTAACAGAAAAGGCCCAATTTGAATTTAGGGCTTGGACTAATTTTCCGAATCCGTTTTGAAATCAAAATAAGATTTTAATTTTAAGCTAAGTTTAAATGAAATGTATATTATAAATGTTATAATAAGATTTTCAATATTGATTTGAAAAGTTATAAATTTATTTGAATATTAATTAAATTATTAATTAGATTAATAAATTAAATTAATTAATCAAATAGTTGATTAATGAAATCATACACATAACATATATATATATATATAATCATATATGTTACATTACCTTGAATCGTTTAAGATGGTGTAAGTGTACATGAAATTTTCAAAATTAAAAATAAATAATTAATTTTTTAATTAAATTAATTAATTGGAGGTTAATTAAGAATTAAATTAATTAATTGGAGGTTAATTAAGAAATAAATTAATATATATATATATATATAAAAATATATGTGTGTAACTATAAAAGTTACATCATTCATATTCAATATAAGCGTTATAGTTTTGAATAATACAAAAATTAATTAAATAAGATTTGATAAAATAAAATTATGCATAAGACTATTATATAAATATATTAAATTATAAAATTTATATACGATAAAACTCATATAATATGGATGCATAAATTAAAGGTGGAACATTAATAAATCCTAAATAGACTCAAGGGATTGTTACATACGTACTATGTTTATATGAATTGATTTTCGACGCGACTTATGCTTGAATCATGAATGTATTTCATAAGAAGTACATTATTCCATAAATCAATATCACTTAATTTAATATATTAATGATTATGAATATTTAATATAAATTTTCCTCTACCATTTATTTACTAATAAATTAGTTGCATACTCTTTAGTTATTGAGAAAACTCAAGCTACAGATGTTTATATAGTATTATTATTATATAGAATAGACGAGGTAAGATGGCTATATGTATCTGATCGGCAAACTCAAGGTACATATACTATACTTAAGCCATCGTGAAATAGTTGGTACGAGTGAATAATATCTTTTGATTTTTTAAGTAAATTCAAGATCAAAATGAGATTAGGACAAGGAAGCATAGGTTATGAGTTGCATATGGTACAACCGATAAGAAGTTATCCACCGTCTGTGGGGCTATGACTTGTTGAGCAAACTCAAGGTCAGAATTCCAAGACAGACGAGTCCTCACACCTATTAGTGAAGTCGAAAGGCTTCTATATTTCATCTTAGGGTTTGGAGAAACATAAAAGACTAGTGGAACTAGTCTCTTTGGTCGTCTTTTACCCATAGTCCTGAAGAACAACCCGTTGGCGATGCAGACCCGGAACTTAGACTTGCTTATGAGAAATGGGTTCGTTCCTTGAGATTGTCTAAGTTTTCATCCTGTCTACGTTAGACAAGCCATTATAGAGGCATCATGAAAACATATATGTCCATGAGATATTTGATAATCTTATGGCCCTATATGGTGAATAGTCATATTCCATAAGGTAGAAGCTTACAAAGAAGTTGTTCGATACCAAAACGAAAAATGGACAGAAAATGGATGTTTACGCACTGAGGATGAAGGGCTATATTGGTAGGCTTTCACAACCGAACCTAACAATAAGCAATGAGTTATAGGTTGATTTGATCCTTGATTCTCTTAAACCTCGGTATGAACTGTTCTTACTGAATTACAATATGAACTAGTTGAATGTGAATGCATAAGCTTCTCAATATGTTAAGGTCGACCGAGTCAACATCTAAGGAACAAGGGACTGTGCTTGCTATTAAGGGTGGTGTATCATTTTTGAAAGGTTCGAAGAACAGGAAGAAGGTTACCAAGAAAACTAAGAAGAATACTGTTGCCGACAAGGGTGAGTGTCGTCATTGCTACAAGAAAGGTCATTGGAAATGGAGCTGTCCAGAGTACTTAAAGATTGTTAAAGAAAAGAAGCAGGATAATTCAGACATCTCCTCAAGTACATTTATGATTCAAAATTATTTTGTAATTAATAATTTGTCTTAGGTTTTAGTACTCTATCTGAAACTCATATTGGCAATCCGTTACAAGGGCTTAGGAACTAGCATTGCATGTCAAAAGCAGAAATGAAGCTTCAAGTTGCTGATGGATCTATTGTAGATGCAACGGCAGTTGGAGACTTTCAATTGAGTTTGCCAAGTAGATTTGTGTTGATATTAAATAATTGCAATTTTGTTTAAGAATTTATTTGCGGAATTATTTTTGTGTTTATATTGTCGAAGACTAGTTATGTTTTTCATTATAATGTTAAGAACATTATTTTAGATAGAAATAAAGTTTTTGATGGTATTTTAAAAAAATGGCAATTATGTCTGTTTTGTAAGTAATTCTTCGAATAATAATATAAATAACAATTTTATTTGCTTTTATAAACTAGGTCATATGAGTGTTAAATGACTATATTGATTGAAAATCGAAGGTTTTCTCCTATCACTTGATTTTGAATCATATGGAACATGTGAATAATGTCTCAAAGGACAAATGACCAAGCACCACTTTTATTGGAGCAATGAAAGAGTTGATGAACTCTAGGGTCTTATACATAATGATGTGTGTGACCTGATGCCTATGATCACTAAGTATAATAGTTCTTACATTGTACCTTCATGATGATTTCTCGAGACTAGGATATGTGTATCATATGAAGAACAAATCTGATGTCTGTGAGAAATTTACTGAATATAAGAATGAGGTATAAAACCTTATAAACCATAAGATAAATATTCTTTTATCCGATCAAGGAGGCCGGCACATTGGATATGAATCCCATTGGTACTTTAAAGATAATGGGATCATCTCTCAGATTACTCCATCATATACTCTGCAACATAGCGGTGTGTCAAAGCGAAGGATCCAAAGCCTATTAGATATGGTTTGTTCCATGATGAGTAAGACCGAGTTACCTTATTATATTGCTGATATGCATTGGAAACCGCAACACATATGTTGAACTTGTTATCCACTAATATGTGCCAAAAACACTACATGAGATATGGTGTGGAATGAAACCCCAACTCAAGTATTTGAAGGTGTGGGGTTATCCGACCTACGTTAAGGTTGTTGGTCCAAATAAAGTTGAGGCAAGATCGATTTCATCTAAATTTATAGGATTTTCCAAAAACTCAATGGGAAATATATTCTACAATACCAAGGAACAAAAGGTCATTATTACTCGGCATATTGTGTTTTAAGAAAAGGAATTTCTATCAAAAGAAAATAATGATGAGATCGTAGAACTAGATAAGATCCAAGAAGTTAGCACTGAGGATGAACCAGTGGGAGAACCAAGTTCTCTTGTATATGAAGCCACGCAACCTATTAGAAGGTCTAATATGAAATCTCATGCACCATAGTCTATAGTTTTCTTGTGGATGGTGAGAAGGAGGACTGTATCTTACATGATGATACTCCTCTATCATTCCAACAAGCACAATAGAGTAAAGACTCTACACTTTAGCTTGGAGCGACGAAATCCGATATGGATTCCATATACAAAAACAAAGTGTGGACTTTGTCTGATGTACACGATAGGATAAAACCCATCGGCTGCAAGTCGATTTTTGAGAAAAAGCTAAATGCAGATGGACAAATAGAGACTTAAAGAGATTAGCTAATCACGAGTGGATTTTTTTACATTCAATGTGTAGACTATGATGAGAACTTTTCCCCATTGTCATGTTAAGTACATTCGAGTTATGCTAGCCATTATAGTATTCTATGAGTAAAAAATATGGAAAAAGGATGTAAAGATGACGTTTCTAAATGGTGATTTAGAAGAGGCAGATTATATGTCGTATCCCGAGGGTTGTATAGTCAATGGGAGTAAGGGCAAGGCTTGCAATTTGTTAAAGTTCATTTATGGACTTAAACAAGCTTCAAGGAGTTGGAACAAGTATTTTGATAATGTAATCAAACAACTTAGTTTTTATTAGAACATAAAAGAGGCATGCATATACCAAAGGAATATGGCAATGCATTGTATTCTTAGTGCTATATGTTGACGATATTTTATTGATTGGCAATGATGTTTCGTTATTGCAATCAGTGAAAACTTAGCTTTTCAAAAACTTCTCCGTGAAGGATCTGGGAGAATCAACTAATATACATATCTCTATAAAGATCTATAGAGATAGATCTAAAAGGCTATTATGTCCCAATCCCTATGCATAGATACCATACCGAAGAGGTTTGGTATGGAAGATTCCAAGCATATAATGTTACGACACAATCTTGAATCGTCCTTTCTAAGAAGGACTCTTAATACCGATGAGGAGAAAGCGTATGAAGAGGATCTTATATGCTTCGGGCATATGTTCCATAATGTACGTTATGTTATGTACTAGGCCGGATGTGGCATACGCATTGGAATGCATAAGTCGATGCCAATCTATTATTGGAGAAAATCATTAGAAGGCTGCAAAATGTATATTGAAGTATTTAAGAAATAATGGAGACTTATTCTTAATATATGAGAATGAAGACCTCCTTATGAAGGGGTATAACGACTTTAGCTTTCAGAGTGATATCGACGATAGTAAGTCAGTGTTAGGTTATGTCTTTACTGTAAACAGTGGGGTCGTCAATTGGAAAAGTTCCAAATAGAAAATAATAGGTGATTCCATGCTGGAGGCTAAATATATCGCCCTCAACGAAGCACCTAAAGAAGCGGTCTATATGTGCAAATTTTTGAGTAAGCTAGGAGTGATTCTCGACACGAAGAATCCAATGGTGTTATTCTATAACAATAATGTTGCAAGGTGGACTGTAAAGTAGCCTAGAGTTCATAAGAAATCATGACACATTCTTTGAAAATTCCACCTAATCAGAGAATTCGGTGAGAATAAACAAGTTGTGAAACAAAGGGCAAATACAAAGGACAATATAGAAGATCCATTCATTAAGGGATCGGTTCTCATCATGATGATCGAAGTGATGTGATTAATATTCCACAATTGGTCCCTAAGTGCCAGTAGGAGACTGATAGAGTGAGGAGTATGCCCTAGGGGCAATTCTGTAACTTATTATAAATTATTAATTATGTATTCAATTCTCATTCATAATAAAAGATGTTTCTGTTCGTTATAATGTGTTATAATTAATTAATTAATTAATTAATGTATCTTGTTATAGCAATTACAAAATGTTGTAATCAGGAGTATTTTATCACGGTTGAATAGACAAGACGTTTTAAATATTCCTTGTCAAGATGTATCGAGACTGGATATCGATACATCCATTGAGCCTAGAGTGTGTGACGCGATACAAAGGTTGGGCAGTGAATTATTCATGTCTCCTGGGAGCACCAAGGGGTTACGTACTTATGGTTATTGGATATCTATGGAATGACCCACTCAAGGGTTTTTTGTTGGTTAGTATAACTTAGATTAAATAGAGAATCTTGAAGCGACGATATTACATAGTTCTCTAGACTTGAGAATATATTGAACTTAAATGTGGACAATCCACTTTGACTATAGTTGAATCAGGACATGACATCCATTTAATGACTATAATTGGATTTGAGTTGAAGAATTAGAAGTAAAATGCTAATCAATAGAGGATTTATCTTCCTAATTTAATGGGGTTAGTATCACGGTCAACTGTAGTCAACTTAGGTTAGAATTCTTCACTAACACCCTTAAAAGAGCTTGTGTAGAGAGATTAATGAAGAAAGAAAGTTAAACAGGGAACAATATGCAAATTTAAATGCAGAAAATACGGACACTAGATTTATAGCGGTTCTATATAATTGCCTACGTCCACTTTGAGGTTAATCTTTATTGCTTTTCTCGATAATCAATTACAGATACAATCCGTATACCAATTACTTGAATACAATTGCTAAGAAAAAAGATAAGTCTTGAATGAGTCTTGAATGCGGAAGAGTCTCCGCGGTGTTCTCGAAAAAGGTCACTTTCACTGTGTCCCTGCCTCTCTATTTATAGACGAAGATGGGTTGGACTTCCTTGGTGGGCCTGGTAGCTAAATATCTCGGCCCAAGAAGAGTAAGTTCTGTGTGCCGATCCATAGATGTCGAACGACAAAATGCTGAACGATATCTTCATGCCGAACGAAGTGATGCGCTGAGTGGAGAGTACAGGCCGAGCAATAATCAAAGCCGGTCGAGATTGGATGAACGCCAAACACCTCTGGATGCCGACCGATCTCGAATGCCGAACACCTCTGGATGCCGACCGATCTCGAATTCCGAACACCTCTGGATGCCGAACGATCTCGAATGCCGATCGAGATTTATGCCGAATGGGGTTGAGTGCCGAACAAGGTCTGGATGCCGAGCAGTATGGAATGCCGAATGACTCTGCCATGCCGAACGTCCATAGATACCGAACGACACTTAATGCCATATGCAATACCGAACGGCTCTCAAAGCCGAATGCTCTTGAATGCCGAACTTCCCCGGAAGCTGATCGAACTTGAATGCCGAACGAACCATTTGTGCCGATCGAACCTAGAAGCCGACCAAGTATGTTGTGCCGAACGCTCGGGATGCCGAACGGTATGCAAATGCGGAGTGCCTAGTTGCCTGGTCAAATCTCAAGGTAACATTTGCCCCCCAAAGTGCATCACGTGATCGAACGTGATGCGCTTTAAATCACGAGTCCTCCGTGCTTCTCTTCGAGTCTTGGCTTAACCTTCTCGATGGTGTTTTCTCGTGAATACAGGGTGAGGCAATTCATGCCGAACGACATACAAATGTCGAATAGCATGGTCGAAGCTGAGGCACTGGATGCCAATCTATTTAGCCAATGCCGAACGAATAAAGCGCTTTGACCGATTCTACCGATCATCGTCTCTTCGACTTCCTTTCTTCCCCTATAAAATCATGCACTCCACTCCTTCTTCTCTTTTTACTTTTTCACCTCCGCTATTTTCGAAGAACACGTAACTTACCTCCCTTAAGTTTTATTCACCTCTCCAATCTTCCCTTCCTACTTCGAATCCATCACGCCCTTCCTACAACTCCTTCCCAATTTAAATTCGAACAACTTCCAATCTTAAGCTCACAGACCTCCAAGCTCCTGCAGTACTCTTCGGTAAGAACCTTTCGATCGCTTTCCCAAATCAGGAAGTATAACACATAACTCGAATGCGTAAATCCTTCATAGATTGTAGAAAGTAGGAGGCGTGTGGATGAGGGAGACGAATTGAGGTTCAGACGCGTCCTAGGGCTGGAAGTTAGTATGCTTTTAGGCGATTTCAAGGTGGGTGGAATGGAGAAAAGAAAAGTGGAAGATGCATTGTTGTGGCTCAGCAAGATCTTTTAATGCCGAGTGATCATAAAGGAGCATGGGAATGGAATTGGAGAAACGACCTAGTGGTGTGGATCGGCATGGCTATGGTTCGGCATGATCCCCCTATGCCGAATGAGGTTGGAGTGGAAGAACAGAAAGAAAGTAGGGAGTAGGCAGGATGCCGATCAACACAGTTCGGTATGACTTGCCGAAGGACTCGGCCATGCCGTTCGGGAGAGATGGAGGAAAAGAGGAAAAATGATGTTAAGGGTAGAATGCCGAGCGAAGAGGCTCGGCATAAGCAGGGTTTGGCACGATTTTCCGCGTGTCGAATGGCGAATAAGAAGGGTTGGAAGATTGGTACTTATGCCGATCGTTACTCAAATTTAGGTCGAACAGAATAATGGCCGAACGGAATAATGGCCGAACAAAATAATGGCCGATCGATATTCAGGCCGAACAATATTTAGGACGAACGACATTTAGGCCAAACGTCATTTAGGCCGTGCATTTCAAGTGTCACTTATCCTTGACCCTTGATGAGTTGATAACAATAGCCGAAATCGTTCCAACTTGAACATAACCCTCGTCGAATTCACCTATTCATCTTGCCTAATCATATGACTAAAACAAGGACAAGGACCTAAGCATACTAGCATATCAAACTAATTTGGACTGATAACTTCCCAGTTTCAATAATCACAAGCCTGAGCTTAAATTGATAAAAACAGATAAAAGCTTTTGCCAATGTCCGAGTCCAAAATTGAAAACATTGCAAGGCTGGCTTTCGGAGGCAGTCAGCGATGATGGTCTTCGAAGACGACAGTTCAAAGCTTAACTTTATACCATCAACTTTATGACTTATAATTTCTCAGCATTTATACTTGAATGATAGCACTAGTTCACACACCACACGGGGGGAATATTTATTCTGTTAAGTCTAATGTCGATTGCTTTTCAAGTATAGTTCAAACGGGTACTCTATTAGATTCAAACTTCGTTAGCGATATCTAGAAAATCTAGCTCTGCTACAATCTCAAACAAACCTAGGCCATCCTCTCGACAAGAAGTCGCAGATACTTCAAATCTGTCAACTTCCTCTATTCATAACTTGGCTCCCGACGCTCTGGAGGCAGCAATTTTCTTAGACAACCCAGTCGATTTACAGGCTTCGAAGATTAATGAAAGTATACTCCGTCGGATATGCTCTGTCCACGGAATCCCCTTTGACGACGTGCTAGTTCCATCGGGGCACGATCGTCGACACTTGCCCCCAGTCGGATACACAACTTGTAATAAATTCATGTACTGGTTTGGTAGTGTACCACCGTTTAACTCGTTTTTTCGAGACGTGCTGCAGTATATCGACATTACCCCGTCGCAACTGCACCCGAACAGCCACGCATTCATCTACGACACCTGTATCCTCTTCATGAGTGTCCTTCCCAGGCTTCCAACTACCAGTGATATCAGATACATATATTGCATCAAGAAGCGGAGGGATAGGCCATCTTTCATGTTTCTTGAGTTTCATAACAAATGTCAAATCTTAACTGGAGGATGGTCCAAGTTCGTCCTGTATAAACAGAAATGGTTTTATGTGCGCTGTCCTCCCGGCTTTGCGAAGAGATGGGTGCAAGGAAGTAAGTCTTTTTCCGGGACTGACATTTTCCGGGACCGACACTCATGTTTAGTAGAAGCTATACCTTTTCTAACCCTTTTCCATCTTTTCAGGCATTAACCCACATCCCGAGGGTCCCGGATACTTCGAAGCCGTCGAGGCTATTCGAGCCATTCCCACCGAAGAATGGGACATCAAAACTCTCAATACAAATTAGTCGCTTTCAAGGTTCGGGCTGTTGGCGGAAGGTCGCTAGATAAGCCTCCCTCATGGCGTTACCGTACCCATGCCTACTGCTGGCAAAGGGAAAAAACAGGCCGAGTCTTCGACACGTAACGCCTATGACACACTAGAAGATGGGGAGATTAAGGAAACCGAAATGCCCGAAGTACAAGGAAAAACTGTTAGTCCATCTCGGGATCCAGTGGTTGAAGTCCATGACATTGAAACCTCGTCTTCCCCTTCGAAGAGGAAGAATAAACTAGCTAAGCTGAGGAAGGAGAAAGTTGGCGGAACTTCTGAAATTACCCTTATTCCAACGGAGAAAGAAGCTTCCCCGCAGCACTTGGAAAGTTCTCTAAAAGGTCCGTCAAACCTTACGATACCTGACGACCTGCTCAACTATGGTTTCGACGATCCCAAGGCCCTTAAGCTCCACTCGCCCATGAGAGGCAATGCCAACGCTCAAGCCCAAAGCGAGGGAGGACAAACTCCTATTAGTAAAGAAACTGGTCTACCGGGGGGGGAGGGGGCAACACTAGGACACACACAAACACACGCACTCCACTTTGCACTTGAACTTTCCGTCATTACCTTGCTTTTTACTAACTCATCGTTACTTAAACTCTATACAGGTGACATAGGGCACACACATGGACTTGACCTCTCCATGGTTCATCGATTTTCCATCAATCAGGATGGGACTCAGGTTTTGAAAGACGCCGAGATATGGATGACGATGGCGATAGGGATTATCATTCTCGAGATTCATCATCTCGGAAGAAATCGTATTATCAGCCCAAATACCATCATAATCCCCCTTCTCACTCAAGACAAAGCAAAGATAAGCACGGCTATAAGGGGTCGCAATCAGATGTCCCTCGCGATCAACACTTCGATTCCTCCACCACTCGACAGTCCCAGGATTCTCACAAGAGGACTAAACTTTCCAAGCCAACTCCTCCTATTCCTGCAACAGATCCAACAATACCGGAGAGATTGAACGAGCTTAAGGCTAAATTCCCGAAAATCTGCTTTGATGGCCTAAAATTTCTCCCGACGATTTATCCTATTCCGGGACATGTCAAGCAGAGAGCTATCGCCTGTACCAACGATGTCTATGTTCAACATGACGCGTTTGTTCATCTTGCTGAAAAAGTGTTAGAAGTCTCCATAGAGCGCCAGTATGAGATTGATCGCCTGAAGCTTAAGGATATTCATGACAAAGACATTATCAAAGCTTCGGACGAAGTGCTCGCGTCTTACAAATCTCAACTTGAGGCCACCCAGTAGAGCACCAAAGATACCACCGAATCCATAACTCGTTTGGAATCAGCCCACAAAAAAGAAATCGATGAAGCAGTCCAACACCATGAGGCCTTAGCTTTGGAGAAAGACTCGGTGCAAAAGGTGAGGGATGCGTTCAGCCTCCGAGTCAAAGAACTTGAGGAACGACTCCGCAAGAGCAAGAAGAGAAGACTGCCGTCCAAGAAGAGTCGCAACAGTATTGCGACGAGATCATTGCTACGCGACTCCTAAAGGAGAAACTTGAGGATGAGCTTTCCAAAATTGAGGCGCTAAAGAATGAAGCCCGTGAAGAGGGCAAAAAGATGGCATCTGCGGAGATCGACTCCCGTCTTGAGGCGGCTAAGGAAGAAGGCAGAGAAGAAGTCAAAAGCATGTTCGACCCACTTATTGCGGAATTCAATGCCCGCGTTCTCATGCACCGGGATTTAATTTTTCTGGGCAAGGGCTATCTTGAATCTTTAGCGGAGGTGTGGGAGACCTTAATAGAAATCAGGAAGGTTGAACTTAACACCGATAAGGTTGATGACCGATAAGGTTGATGAGGGCGCTCTGATAAAGGAATATCTTAAGGGGATCGAGCCTTCAGACCTATCCGCGGCGAAAGCCCTTTATTGCAAAGGCTCCCCCTCATCAAAAGGGAAAGATGCTATTACCGGTCCATCCGGGGCCGTGTCTCCAGCTCATGTGCCTACTCAGTCGGCCGATCGACCGATACTTGATCTATTTGAACAGCATATTGGTTACAACCCGAAGGACCTGGCCTTGGCGTCCATATTCTGTCTCCCATTCCAGAGGGTGAGACCCCTCGGACGGCTGAGAGTTTGCCAGATACTGGTAGATAACCCTTCACTTCAAGATTCCAAAAGTCGTCGCTCTTCATAAAGGAATATCGTATTATAATGCTTGTTTTTCATGACTTTATGTAGGCCGTTCTGATCCCGAGCCCATTTCGAGGAGCGATGCCGCCAAGGAGATGGAGGAAAAAACAAGTGAGGCTACTCACGCAGGGGAGGCTCCTGGTCCAGATGCTTAGGTGATCGGAGCGCTTGATGAGGACAAGTCCGAGACTTCCTCTCCTATCGAAGGGAGTTATGAAGTTGAGATTACAAGAGCTTAGGAACACACATCCAAACTGAGCATGAAGGAGCAGCTTGAGAGGGAGAAGAAAGAGATAGTCAAGATCAAATTCGAGCCTCAAGTTGTGGAATTAAACGATACCCTAAACAAGCCATTGAAATTTATCCTACCTGGCGGGTCCAGGCCAATGGAAGTTCCCAATACTTCTTCGGTTGCTACCACTCCATCAAAGAGGATTACCAAGGGTAAACGCACAGGAGAGGAGTCGTTTGAGAAGACATAGGAGGGGAAGAAGTCGAAGAAATCCAAGAAGTAATCATTATTCTCGTTTAACGAGAGTTAGTTTAGGTTATGTAATTATTTTTATCTACTTTCGTAGTCCTTGTAAAATTGACTCCAAATTTTGGAGGAGCTATAGTAGAAACTCATTTTTGAATAAAGTTTAGTTTTCTGTCTTTCAAAAGACTCTTATCATTTAGTTTTCTACGTGATTGTGGTTGAAATCCAAGCTGTTGTGAATAACATAGACTTCTCGGTTCATCTTCATATAGATCGGAAATTCTTTGGGAGTTGTTCATTTTTCATTCCGTGCTTCAAGCACTTATAATATTTTTTAGTCCATATTTAGGGGGGCTTGATAAATTCAAGTCATTTGTGTCTTAGTTCGTACTCAGGGAACTTGGAGATTTGAATCGCTTATACTCGAATCCGCACTCTGGGGACTTAGAGTACTCCAGTACGCACTCCGTGGACTTAGAGATTTTAAATCATTTATACTCTGGTCCGTACTCCAGGGACTTAGAGTACTCCAGTCCGCACTATAGGGACTTGGAGATTTTGAATCGTTTATACTCTGGTCTGCACTCTGGGGACTTAGAGTACTCCAGTCCGCACTTTGGGGACTTGGAGATTTTGAGTCGTTTATACTCTGGTCCGCAATCCGGGGACTCAGAGTACTCCAGTCCTCACTTCGGGGACTTGGAGATTTTGAGTCGTTTATACTCTGGTCCGCACTCCGAGGACTCAGAGTACTCCAGTCCGCACTCCGGGGACTTAAAGATTTTGAGTCGTTTATACTCTGGTCCGTACTCCGGGGACTCAGAGTACTCCAGCCCGCACTCCGAGGACTTAGAGATTTTAAGTCGCTTATACTCTGGTTCGCATTCCGGGGACTCAGAGTATTCCAGTCCGCACTCCGCGTTCGTACGTCAGGCAGAATAATGTATTCTTTAGTTATTTGTCACAGCGTTATCATACACAG
Source organism: Allium cepa (assembly GCA_030765085.1). Lineage (NCBI taxonomy): Eukaryota > Viridiplantae > Streptophyta > Magnoliopsida > Asparagales > Amaryllidaceae > Allium > Allium cepa. The sequence continues at coordinate 933,225,380 of CM060932.1, forward strand.
AAACATTAACAATTCATAGAGAAAATGGCTTCAAGCCTTTATTAATGAAAATAAGCTAAATTGTCTTTTTACATGCCATAGACTAGGAATAAAAACTTGCTGGAAATAAATGCAATTAAAATATGAAAGAAATGAACTAAGTCTAATAATGTCGCAAATGTTCACTATTCCATGCTCGAGGGAGTGTCACACCATCAACGGTCACTAGCTTGAAAGTTCTCCAAGCTTCCGTTCAATGATGTATGGACCTTCCCATGCGGGGCTCATATTTCATGGTACTGGAAAAACTCGTTTCAAAACGAGATCACCCATGCCAAAGATTCTCGATTGGACTTTTTCATTATAATATCAAGCGACTCGGTGCCTGTACGTGGCCGCTCTTAAATTAGCTTCTTCGCGTTTTTCATCAATGAAGTCCAATGATTCCAGCAAGAGATCTTGATTTGACTCAGGGTCATAATAAGTTACCCGATGTGATGATACTTCAAGTTCCACCGGTATGACAGCTTCCATGCCATATGCCAATGCGAATGGAGTGTGGCCAATCACGGACTTGTGGGTGGTTCTGTAAGCACAAAGCGCTGTTGGAAGCTCATCCACCCACTTGCCTCTAACCTTTTCCAAACGTTTTTTCAATATGGATTTGATTATCTTGTTTACGGCTTCCACATGTCCATTAGCTTTCGGGTGAGCAACTGCTGCAAACTTTTTCTCAATACCATATTTTTGGCAAAATTCCTTGAACTCTTTGATTTCAAACTGAGTTCCGTTGTCTGTAACGATGGTTCGTGGAAGGCCAAAATGGCATATAATATTTCGTACAATGAAATTAATGACCTTTTTGGTGGTGATGGTGGCCAAAGGTTCTGCTTCTGCCTACTTGGTAAAATAATTGACCGCAACTATCGCGTATTTTGCACCACCTTTAGATAGGGGTAAGGAACCGACTATGTCGATCCCCCATATTGCAAATGGCCAGGGACTAACCATTTGTATGAGTTCCGTCGGTGGAGCTCTTGGGATTTTTGCATATTCTTGACATTTGTCACATCTTCTCACGTTGTCTATGGCATCCCGATTTACGGTTGGCCAATAGTATCCATAGCGGAGGATTTTCTTTGCCAACGTCTGCCCTCCGGCATGGTCGTCGCATTCACCTTCATGGACTTCCTTCAGGACTCGTTTTATCTCATCATGGGCGATGCACCAGAGTAAGGGGGTTGAGAATCCTATCCGATACATTACCCCATCTTACATCACATAATGCGAAGCCTTACGAATGACTTGTCGTCTTTCGCTCCTTCTTTCGGGCACGACCCCATGTAACAAGTACTGCTTGAATGGGGTCATCCATGACTCCATTTTGATTTCTGTTTCCAACATGAAATCTACTTCCATCTTATTTATGCTCAGAACATGTAAGGTTTCAATGGGAAACAATCCCATCTGCTGCGCATCACCAGTGCTTGCGAATTTTGCCAACGAATCAGCTGCTCTGTTTTACTCACGCGGGACATGTAAAATATCATAACACTTGAGATTCGTTAGCAGTTCCTAAACTCGGACCATTTATGGGGCAAGCCTCTGCCCTTGCTTGGTAGTCTCCCCGCACTTGGTACACCACCAGTTGCGAGTCGCAAAAGATTTCAACCGATCTTACACCCAGTTCTTTGATGAGTCTTAAGCCAGCAATCAATACTTCATACTCGGCTTCTTTATTTCTTGCTTTGGATTCGAGCTTCAAAGCATAGCAAACCGATCGGTTCTCAGGTGTTACAAGAACTATGCCAACCCTCAAACAATGGTCGTTAGATGCCCCATCAGTGTACATCTTCCATCAAACGGGAGGTATGACTTTGCGGCCGTTTAATTCGTCTGTTATGGTGAATTCAACGATAAAATCTGCTAGCGCTTGTCCCTGTATGGCCTTTCGCGGTAGGTAAGTAATATCGAACCGACTCAACTCGACATTCCATTTTAACATCCTTCCAGAAGTTTTCGATCGTTGGAGTACCTGCCGCATGGGTTGATCAGTGTAAACACTGATTGAGCGTGCCTGAAAATATGGACGAAGCTTGCGTGATGCAATCACCAAGCAATAAGCTAATTTCTTGATCTTGGGATAATTTTTTCTGCCCCTGTCAGACATTTACTAGCATAGTAAACTAGCATTTGAACTCGGTCCTCTTCATGGATCTATGCCGCACTAATAGCATGTTGGGATACTGCCAAGTATACATACAACATTTCATGGTCTATTGGTTTTGATAGCACCCGGGGGCTCTCTAAATGCCTTACCAGAGCTCGGAATGCTTCCTCGCAGTCGGATGTCCACTCGAAATTCCTTTTTCCCTTCTTTATCACATCAAAGAAAAGAATGCACTTATCCATGGCTCTGGATATGAATCGACTCAGTGCGGCCACCTTCCCATTCAAGCTTTGTACTTGCATTATAGTTCTGGGTACTTGTATGTCCCATATAGCCTGAATCTTTTTCGGGTTGGCTTCAATTCCACGGGCATTCACAACGAAACCCAAGAACTTTCCTGATGCAATGCTAAAAGATCACTTTAAGGGGTTGATCTTCATACCGTAATGCTTGAGTATATCAAACATTTCTGCTAAATCTCGGATGTGGTCGTTTGACCGTCGTGACTTCACGAGCACGTCATCCACATAGACTTCCAGCGTTCTACCAATCTGGTCTTTATACATTCGATTCACCAGACGCTGATAAGTTGCTCCCGCGTTTTTCAATCCAAAAGGCATTACCACATAGCAATATAGCCCCATGTCTGTGACAAAACTAGTGTGTTCTTGGTCTGGAATGTGCATCGGGATCTGATTAGTATCCCGAATACGCGTCCATAAATGACAATAATTCGTGTCCGGCGGTGGAGTCGACGAGCTGGTCGATTCTAGGTAAAGGGAAACTATCCTTCGGGCATGCTTTATTCAGATCGGAATAATCAACACAAGTTCTCCACTTCCCATTCGCTTTTCTTACCAGCACAGGGTTAGATACCCATTCAGGGTAGAGGGTATCGTAGATGAACCCATTGGCTTTGAGTTTGTCCACCTCCTCTTTGAGAGCAACGGACCTCTTCAGATCCATGCCTCTCCTTTTCTGCTTCACGGGAGTGTATTTTGGGTCTATGTTCAACATATGGCTTGTGATGGCGGGTAAAATCCCATACATATCAGAGTGTGTCCAAGCAAAAACGTCCAGATTCCCCCGGAGGAAATCAGTAAGATCATCGGCCACTGAAGGGTCGAGTTGTGATCCAATCTTAAGAACTCCCGATGGGTCATCTCGGCTGACTGGAATGTCGATCGTCAGCTCAGCCGGTACTACATTCATTTCCCTAGATTCCCCATCAACATCTCTCGGATCTATGTCTCTAAGGATCCGAGAATGTCGCCCGAGCCAGGGCTCGGGCACTACTTGTCAATCATCAGTTTTTAGGACGCAGACGGAGCTGTCCACAACCTTTCCCTTTTCTCTTCGCCGAGCTTCTCTCAGCTCCGCCAGATAACATGCGCGACCAGTCGCCTGATCGCCATGTACTACATCGACTCCTTGTCTGTCGGAAATTTTAATGTCAAATACCATGGGGCTAGAGCGGACCTAAACTCTGCCAAGGCTGGACAACCCAAAAATACGTTGTATGGAGTGTCAACATCCATTACCATGAACGGTAGGACTCACACTCTCCTACGCTCACCTTCCCCCAGTTCAACTGGTAGCTCTATATACCCCATTGCGTCGGTTGCAGCACCGTTAAAGCCATGTATACAGGCTTTGCATGGTTTCAAATCTTTTTTCTCCATCTTCATTTGTTCATAAGCCTTCTTGAAGATGATGTTGACAGAGCTTCCACAATCAATCAAAATTATTTTCACGTAAGTTGGCCCAATTGTTGCAGATATAACCATCGATTGATAGTAGGAGCCTCCACCTTGTCCCCATCTCGACTTCTAAACACTATATCATCAGTCATCATGCGTTGTTGTTTTGCGGGGGTTCCGTCTTCCATATTCGAACAACATTCATAATTTGCATGCCTCAGGAAGGTAGCATATCGTTCCATCTCCTGCTAATTCTTGTCTGCAGGATGAGGTCCTCCGACTATAGTGTTTATGGTCAACCTACCTACGGTCCGGGCAGGATCCTCTGGGTGGCATGGAGCCGGCCAGTGTCCGGGGTCTGTCATTCCTTGCCTACCCTTTGGTGGGTTCTTAACAAACTCCTGCAGCTTTTTCTACCTGATCAACCTGCCTATGGCGTCATGGAGGTGTCTACACTCCTCAGTATTGTGCCCATAGGTCTCATGGAAGCAACAGTACTTACCTGTTCGTTTCTTTTCTTCAGTGGACTCCTTTGGGCTTGGCTTTCTGTATTCAAACGTGTTACAGTTAGATAGATAAATGTTTCATGAGAAGTATTCAGGGGAGTATATTCGTTGTCAGTCGGAATCCTTGGCTTCCATTTCCCTGCTTCTTTTTTCTTTCCGGAATTTCCATCTCTGGATCCTTTAGACTGTCCAGGCTTGTTCTGGACGTTGACTTGAACTTTTCCCGAATTATCGCCGGACTGCTTCACGGTGATGTTACTTTTCACAATCTCCTAAACAGGCCCTGGTGCTTTGTGTCGTCTTGTTCATCGAGCTTCTTCCCTCCATATGAACTTACGAGCTTTGTATTAGAATCGTTCCAACGTAGCTTGGGGCTTTCCCGCCAATCAATCTCTAAACTCCGAGTCTGTATCTACGCCTCGCATTACCGCCATCAAAATTGCGTGGTCGTTAGGATTTCTAACTTCAGTGGCGGAAACATGAAACCTCTGTAAGTATGCTTTCAAAGACTCTCTCGGAGCCTGGATTACGCTTGATAAGGACATCACGTCCTTTGGACGAGTAGCATGTATCCTGAATTATTCAACAAATTTCATCGCTAACTCGTGGAAGCTGGATATAGATCGCTGAGGAAGCCGAGTAAACCACATAGTGGCGATTACGGACAGAGTGATTGGGAAGCACCTATACTTAGTCGCGTCATTTGCTCTTGCCGAATCCATCATCCATTCGTATCTCATCACATGTTGCTTAGGGTCAGTCTACCCTTTGTAGGCTGGGATAGTTGGCATATTGAATTTCTTGGGGTACTCAGCCTGTAGGATAATATCTGTGAAGGGAGTATGACCCCTGGACACTCCCCAATCTTCGTTGGTCAGGCCTTGGTTCTCTCTCATCAACTGCCTGACCATGGCTGATAAATCTGGAGTTTTATGGAGGGTGGAAGGTTGGGTTCCACTCCACGGGACCGTGCGGGTTGATGTCCCGCCTGTTGACGATCGGCCAAACGTGCGTTCTGAAGGCCAGCTTGATTTGGGTCTTGATGAGCCGGGCGTTTTGTCTCTTCACGTGCCTAATCCCTGGCGATCGATCAGTGTCACCTTTTCGTGCATCTTCTGTTTTGCGGATTCTACGCCTAGGAGGTTCGTCAACAGAGGTCGATCTATCAGATGAAGAATAAGGAGCAGGACGACTTCCAGCATTCTGATGCTGCTGGTGGGCAAGCTGAGTCATGAGATTAGTATTGGCTTGGATCTGCTCAGCAAGTTGCCTCCTACTTTCCCTGAGTTCTCTTATCAAGTCGTTGAACTCTATTCGGGAAACGACCTCCACTTGTTTCTGGGTGGAGGTTCCTGCGCCTTGAATTGCTTGTTGATTGTTAGGTCCTATCTGTTGTACACTAGCAGTTTCATTGACATATGCATTGTGTAAAGCCGATCTAGTTCGTGGTCTTCCCATGGTAGGATTGTCGGTTGTAACTCTGAGTAGAATCAACAGTTGTCTTACGAATGATTTGGATCTCCTACGGGGGATTTTTCAATCTAGTAGCTACAAAGTAGATCCGATCGTCCTGAGAATTCGGTTTTTAGTGAAAGCACCAAAATGTTAGCACCAGAATTGGTCACTAACACCCTTAAGAGAGATTGTGTAGAGAGATTAATGAAGAAAGTAAAGTTAAGCAGGGAACAACACGCAAATTTAAATGCAGAAAATACGAACACTAGATTTATAGTGGTTTGGCGTAATCACCTACGTCCATTTTGAGGTTAGTCTTTATTGCTTTTCTCGATAATCGATTACAGATACAATCCATATACCAATTACTTGAATACAATTGCTAAGCAAAAAAGATAAGTCTTGAATGAGTCTTGAATGCGGCAGAGTCTCACCGGTGTTCTCGAAAAATGTCCCTTTCACTGTGTCCCTGCCTCTCTATTTATAGACGAAGATGAGTTGGACTTCCTTGGTGGGCCTAGTAGTTAAATATCTCGGCCCAATAAGAGTAAGTTCTGTGTGCCGATCCATAGATGTTGAACGGCAAAATGCCAAACAATATCTTCGTGCTGAACGAAGTGATGTGCCGAGTGGAGAGTGTAGGATGTGCAATAATCGAAGCCGGTCGAGATTGGATGAATGCCGAACACTTCCAGATGCTGACCGATCTGGAATTCCGAACAAGGCATGAATCCGAACACCTCTGGACGCCGAACGATCTCGAATGCCGATCAAGATTTATGCCGAATAGGGTTGAGTGCCGAACAAGCTCTGGATGCCGAGCTGTATGGAATGCCGGACGACTCTGCCATGCCGAACGTCCATAGATGCCAAATGACACTTAATGCTGAATGATATGCAATACCGAACGGCTCTCAATGCCGAACGCTCTTGAATGTCGAACGTCCCTGGAAGCCGATCGAACTTGAATGCCGAACGAACCATTTGTGCCGATCAAACCTGGAAGCCGACCAAGTATGTTGTGTCGAACGCTCGGGATGCCGAACAATATGCAAATGCCGAGTGCCTAGTTGCCTGGTCAAATCTCCAGGTAACAACTATAGTTGAATCAGGACATGACATCCATTGAATGACTATAATTGGATTTGAGTTGAAGCATTAGAAGTAAAATACTAATCAATAGAGGATTCATCTCCCTAATTATATGGGGTTAGTATCATGGTCAACTGTTGTCAACTCAAAGTCAAAATCGCTGTCAAGAGTAGTGTTGTTAATAATAAAAATTATTATTGAACCAAGGATTTTTCTTTGGACTTATGAAATTGAATGTGGACGATATTAGAGTTTTGACCAAAATCTAATTTCATCAGTCCTAATGTAATATAGTATTGAGGAATAGGAATAGTGTAAATAATCATTGCTGCTAGGGACAGCTTATAATAAGTAAAATTAGATTTAACCAGAAGACGTGTAAGTGATAAATTCAGCCAAGATGTCAAACCGCTGGCTAAAATGGCGTATGAACGTAAATATTTGAATTGTTCAATATTAATCGTTGACTGAATTTACACCTTTAGGTCACACAACCGAAATGATGAATATACCGAATGAACCACAAGATTTAATTAATTTATTATAGTTGAAAATTAATTAAATTAGTTAATATTTATGAAAATATTAATTATTAAATTTTAGTTAATTGAAAGCCATTTGTATTTAATATAGTGCGTATATAAAAGTTATAAACGTGCGTATAAATATTCGATGTCTATAAAATATTTAAATTCAAATTAAAAAGAATAAATACTAAAAAGAGCATTAAATAAATTAAAATATTTATTAATATTTATGAAAATATTAATTATTAAAAGCAAATTAATCGATTATTTGATTACCATTAGTATTTAATAATATGTGTGTATAAAGTTATAAACGCGCGTATCGATATACGATATCGGTAGAAAATTTAAATTGGATTTAAAATGGATTTAATATTGATTGGATTTTGGATATATTTGGACGTATGCCCAGATGTATTGGTCGGCCACTATATGGAGAAGAGGAGAGTTTTTTATATTTTGAAATGAAAGGACAATCTTAATCAAAAGGAATGGTATCGCCATATCTTAATTACACATTTATTTCTTCCTTTAATTATATTTTGCCTAGTCATTATTCTCTTCTCTACAAAAGATATCATAGCTAAATTTTCATGGTGGGAGCAACTCAAAATTCCAAAACTTATTCAAAAAACATTAACAAAAATAGATGGTAATCTATTGATTGATGTACATCTAGAGATTGATTTACTGGATCAAGGAATTATTCTATCATTCAAGGTGTTTCTCTTAGTTAGGTCTTAAAGATAATCCTTTATTTTACTTATATGATAATTTATTATGTTTACATGCCTTTGATTCTCTACCACTCCCTTCTATTCATCTATGTGAACATGGATTATGATTTGAATATCTTATTTCTTCCTTTTGAATCAACTTTATTCCTATCACATTGATATATTTGAAAATCTCCGTGTTACATTCCCTGTTATTTATTAATATTAGTATTTTGATTCATCACTATTTCATATGTTTGTTCATTTTTTCTATTTAACCTAGATCTAGACCTTATGATCATGAATTTATGTATACCTATGTCATCTAACTATTTTTTGTATAAATTATTTTCAATTTTTTTTTTAAAGAATCTTATTAGTAAGTTAGATTTCATAAAATAAGATTGAGATTTGTATGTTTCTATATAAATTATTGTATGAATGAAACTTTGAAACAATTTCATTAATTGATCAAGGTTCACAAAATAAGGTTTAGATTCAAATGTTTTATTTCTGAATTCTTTAAAACAAAATTTGGTTGTTTCCAAAAAAACCTTTAAACTTTTGATTTGTTTCTTATTTTAACAATTGGATCTAGGCTAGATTCAGATCTTTGTTTAAAAGGTATGTATTCTAATTCACAAACTATTTGAATAAGTGTTTATGTGTGTGTATGTATGTTTTTAACTCAAGATTTTCAAAAGAGTTTTTATGCTAAATATTATTGTAATGCTTTGAACTATCTGTTAATTAAAATTAACATCAAATTGTATACTTTGATATATTACATGTCAAATAACTAAAGTCTATTCTAATGCAAACAACTATGTATCTACACACACAAAATCATTCTAAAATTAATCTTATTAATAATTTTTTTATTATTGTTTTGGACGATAAAAGCATATATAAAGAGAAACTGTATCCATTGCGATGTAAATCCCAGCACCTAAATAACGTTAACATTAACCATGTGTACTTCTCATATGTCGCACTTGTACTTTTACAAGTCGGTGCCTTTGATGCGCACATTATAACAAAAAACAATTTAAAATTAACATAAAATAATTTTAAATAATTGTAATAAAATGAAGATTTTATTCAAACATTTTAGATTATATCTAAAGTTTATTTAGGCATCATAGGTTTGACTAAAATCAAAAAGAATTTTCTTTTTTAAAATTCATCCATGTAACCCACTTTTGAATGGTCCGGTTCCAAAGAATTTATACCTACTTTTCAGGTCGTGGATTGCTAGTAAGTCGAGGAAGCCAAGAGTTAAACGATGCAATGCAGGAGGAGTGTAAGATAATTATTTCCAAAAAGAGTGAATGACACTTAGAGGAATGAATCCATGTGAAAGTATATAATCTACAAGCAGATGTGCACATGGTGGTCAATTCACTTGCCTGAAAACACAGCCATATGTCTTGATAACAGACATTCGAAATGCTACCTAACTCATTTAATAGTAAATCCAAAGATTTTTGTGTTACAAAACACAAAATTTCTTTAAACATAGTTTCGTTTCAGAATCTATGCGTTGTCCTAAATTTACTCATCCCAAAAGCATTTTCAATTGCAACTAATTCATTCTCCAAACAAGAATGTGCATACGTCCAGCATTGTTCAAATTACTTGCCTTTGAATCAAAATACAATTTTAGACGGCGTTGTGCACTTTCAACTGTGCTAGTTGACTCATTGTCATAGCATTTACTTCTCTTGGTCCAAGCCAAAATAAAAATCTCTTTTTATTTGCTCAAACAAATTTTCATGTCATATGTAACCAATTTTTTTTTTGTTTCCTAAGCCATTCATTACGAAAAGAATTTAAATTCCAATAGTATTCTTCTTCTAACAAAGAGTTAATTACATTAATCCAATCATCCCAAAAAAATTGATATTCCTTTTCACCTTCCTCATCCTCCAACACCATCTCTTTATCGCCAATCAACACTCATTTCTTTTAACAAACTTTGGCTTACAATTCGCTTAAACATTTTTCGATATATTCCACACATAGATTATACGATGTGCAGCTAGAAATACACTTGTCACTGCATTTGTAAGAGCAATTTCAGCATCCGTTATAGTAAACCCTGAAAATTCTTTCTCTCTAAATAGTTTTTATACACATTTAAGAGCCCATATATATAATTCTGTAGCCTCTCGACTTATGAAAGGAATATAAACAGTAAAGAAAGTCCAGTGGGTGTTTCTGCCGCCATTTGGAAAAATGGTAACTTGTAATGATTTGTTTTGAAGGTGCATCCTAAAAACAATATCTTGTGAAAATACTACATAAGAACAACACATCTAGAATGACTGAACAAAAGATCTAAAACTTGATTCGTTGTACCATCAACTCTATGTTGCATAGAATAATGATGACTAGTAGCCAATTTCACAAATTGCTGCGTAACCGATACCATCCGTATTTTGTAGTTTAAGCTTCACTTTTACATCGTAAAAATTTCTTATAGCTGATTGGTTCTCTGCGATATTGGTTTTAATAGCAGTTGAAATACTATGAGGTCTAGCACCATTATTGGTCATTGTTTCAACGGTCTTCATTTCAAAATCTTTTAGCCTAGTCACACATGGATGACTGGTAAGGACTTTATGAAGCATATGATTATGGCGCCTATTCATTACATTCAATATCCATGTTTCATCATTTTGACAATGTGCAATTAGCTCAAATGGACAACTGCATTTTCTACTTCCCACCCTTTTCCGTTTTTGTTGTATTTTTGGAATATGCCATATGATCACTATACTCCTTGATTCTTTCACATACAAGCACCATCATGATCCTTTTCCGTTAGCATGTAAGTTTCTCACTCTTTCTTTTTTGTCATTATAATGCAATTTACAACTACTCCATGATCTATGTACCATTCTCATACGTTTTCCTTTGATTCAAAAAGCTATAATATATATCAACTAAATAATTAAATTGTCAACTATACAGATAAAATTCAATAAATTATCATACCATATCGGTTATAAAATGAGCATCCAAAAAAGGATAATCTACATTATTATGCATCAACATGTGGAATTATGCATTATGATCTTCATTGGTATCATCATCTTCAAATTCATTGCAACCATCCACCATGGTTAATTCCTTCATAAAATCATCATCGGATACTTAAAACTAAAAGGAATTTATGTTGTAATTTTGAAAATGCAATACACCAAGTTCAGCATAGCAAACAAAAAAATCTTACAATTTGATTGGTTTTGCTATAATAAAACAAGATGTTCGACAATTCATCTCCAAAATATATATCGTTGTTTGATGGTATCGCATTAATAATTGTTGATTTTTCCAACGACTTCCCTTCAAAAATTAAAGATTTGTTCAGTAGTCAACCTCCAAAATTTGGTTCGACGATTCATTATTAGGGTTTGTAGAAAGACGTTGATTTTTTTTCTAATTGCTTCTTAACAATACAGTAAACCCCAAGAATTTTATTCATGTAAATAGCTTACTTAACTGATTTCACCGTTCTGCATTGTGAATTTTTTCTTGAGTATGAATCAACCTTGTCTTCTCCTTATTATTTGCAGGTGAGTCTCAACTCTCCATTTTGATTAAAGATTTTTAATTGAGGGTAAGTGAAGATTTAAGGGATGATTAAGTTAAATAATAAAGGCAATTTGGTCAATTTGATTGAAATTTTAGGAGGGGGCTTATTTCACTAAGTCCTCCTCATAGTAAAAAATATTTTTTTTGAAAAAATGACTCTCCTATATTCAAAAGTGGAGTGTCAATAACAATACCCTTTATGTCTACAGACTTAGTACATTTAGAATTTCATTTCTTTAAATTGAATTAACTTTTGTTATAAATACCCCTTTAAAGGAGTTGAAAAAAATAAAACCTAAGTACACCTTACATAGCCTAAAACAAGTTACATTTTTTGCTTTTTAAAAGCAAAAGTCAAAAGATCTATATGAATAGAAAAAAAGTTACCTACGTTTATAAGTTGTTATTCAATTTAATCGAAATGCATTTTGTTTTTGTTTTTTAATTGCAAAATTAGATGCGACAAGATAAGAATTCAATAAAGTATTATTGCATTGTTTTCATGGTTCAAACCGAACATAGTGTTACCAAATCATGAAAACAAATCGATGGTAAACACTTGGTTGATTTTTGATTTCTCTCCTTTCTGAACCATTATTTTTCCAAGTACTATAAATCTAACCACTACCGAGCATATTCTACTAATAAAAATGTTTACAAGTAGATTTCCAGCTATTTGAACTACTTTAATGTTGACCGATTCTTGTGCCTACATTTGTGGATCTAAGATAAACCATATCTACCTATTATCTAGGGCAAATCTGAGTAGATTGAAGTTATATTCTTGCCTATATATACCCACGTACTTGCACTTTAAACGAGTATCATAATTGTGCTCTTAAGAAACCGTACAAAAGCAACTTATCTCTACCGAAATGATTTTATACCCCCATGAAGGTTTTTCTTTAGATAGATAGATTGATGTATCTTTTTTGCATTTTACTCGAGACCTTTAACATAAATACCAATAACTAGCGGAAGTAGGAATCTATTGGTTGAACCACTATAAAATTATTATGTGTTACTTTTTTACAATTCTTTATCTTTATGTACTTATGTTTATCCTATCTAATGTCTATCATAATCCTAATTAAATAGAATTAAAAACATCAAAAATCGATAGTTCTGGGTTATATTATGGATCTATAGCTTTTCTTATATCTTTATGGGGATCTTTGCCAATTTTGAGCAATAAGTAGCATATAATAATGAGGATTTTTCCGTTATAATAAGTATTGCAACACACACACATATATGCATAGATATATGTATATATGCGTGCATGCATACACACACACATACATACATACATACATACATACATGTGTGTGTATGGGTATGTGTGTCCGTGCGCTCAATCGGGTTGACGTTCAGTCAGGATGTCTAAAAGTGGATGCTTTGTTCAATGGTTTTGCATGCTTTACACTCGACCGTGATGATGTTTAATCGGGGTATTAACACATGGATTTTTCATTCAATGACTTTTCATATCTTACACTCAATGAAGCATGCGCTTGGGAAGATGCATGCATGATGTTGGAATTTTTACATGGTATATGGTTCCATAGTTCGAGGGGTCTTATCAAGCTTGCTCTTGTAGGAATGAGCCTACTCCATCCACCCAACATGACGTGCCTGGTCTGTAGATTACATACAATAGCACTACACACATGTCATCTATGGTTGCATACATACCAGCATTCACACATGATGCACTCATACCTAATTCACTTATTTTCTTTAACTTTGTTACTTTTAATTTATTTACAAGCGAGATGAGTCAACGCAGATTTTCCAATGATCTCCGTAGGAACTTGGGCCATCGCGAATCCATTTCTCCACCTTGGTGTCACCCTTGCTGTCGCGACGAAGTTCATGCAAGAGATGTTAGGCGTGAATATCAAGGGGAAGGGAAAGATGCTAATAAGATGATACAGAGAAACAATATACATAGTCATATTCTAATACAAACTGTCAACATCAGCATTTTCCTCATGGTCCAAGTTCTTACCATTCCAAGCATCCCTCTTCATCTCCTTACCCTTGTAACCCCCAATCGAGAAGGAGTCACTCTCCATCCAAGCTCTTTCATCCATGCCCTGAACATCCTATATACAGTCTCTATATGGGTTCTGGCTCTATCTCTATCATAATCATAAGGGTACACTTGCTTCTATGCATCAAATATCGACTTCCAACTCCCCTAATGAACACCTCTTCCAAACACCTAAGGCATTAAGATAAATGGGCCATTAGTGCAACTTATGCTCCATCCAATGCCTCTTCAGCATCCACCGCTTCTTCTAGGTCACTTAGTTACTCTAACCTAGATCTATCCAGTTTAAAATTCTCATACAACCTGATGAGGTCCTTGAAGAAATGGCAAAGAATGCCTATATAGTGATTAATTTGCTAATGGATTGTTATAACACAAATCGTAGAGTGGGAAAAGACCTCAGCCAAATCAATACTACCCTACTTAATGAGAAGGAGGGCCAAATAAGATAGAATCGATAATAAATTATCACTCTCAATGCAGAAATAAAGGATTACAAAGGAAGCATAAGGAGGTCATAGAAAGCTGTGCCAAAGAAAATGAAACCTTTAGTACTGGTATTTTGGAATTCAAGGTTAGAATAGACTTAATGGGAGTAAAATTTAAGGTAGCACATGCTCTCAATGACAATCTGGTCAAGGAGATAGAACAAGTCAAAGTCAATGTTAAGAAATCTTCGACCGAGCTATCCACGGTGTAGAACAAGTTGGCCTAGGTTAGGTCTACTATCAAAGAGCTTGAGTTACCAAAAGAATAAGGAAATAAGGTTGTCGGGTTTGAGACCAATATCGAGGGTTCAAGTCTACACACGTAAACGCTCAAGTATAGTTGGCTCAATCTTAATTGGACAAAGGGATAGTCCTCAACGAATTTGACAACATGGTCTTCAGAACTAAAAATCTTCAGTGGCTCGAAGTTTACTACCCTTGCATCCTCCTTCATATTCAAGGCAAGCTTATGTAGGATGAGCGTGATTATGCTAGGAGAAATGACTATCCATTCGTAGAGTCCGACAACATCATTGAATTCTTCGATCCTAAAGACCTAATAGCTCAAGAAAGAGGCTATAAGCTTAAAGAAGAAAAGAAAAATGAGCCATGGAAGGGACCACTGTGCCTCCAGACAAGGGAGCGGCAGATGTTTTTATTGAAAAAAATCATGTAGATTCTACTCTCGGGTTACCCATTACTCCAATGAATAGTTTCATAGTTGCCGATGTTCATGTTCTCCCTCCTTGGCCTTTAGAGGCCTCTCCACGGCTATCACTAAGCCATACATCTTTACACTTCTTACTTCACCTCCATGAGTCCAATTATCGCTTATTATTGAGGAGGGGAAGACTAGTCTCCTTCCCTAACCAAAGATGCTCTCGTGAGTTCTAACCTACATTCAATTTTCTAATAAGGGTCCCACTAGTCTTTTATGTTTCTCCAAACCCTAAGATGAAACATAGAAGCCTTACAACTTCATTAGTGGGTATTAGGACTCGTTTGTTTTGGTATTCTGACTCTGAGTTTGCTGAACAAATCATAGCCCCATAAACGATGGATAACTCCTTATCGGTTGTATCACATACAACTCCTAACCCATTTTTCCTTGTTCTAATCTCATTTCGACCTTGAGTGTTCTCAACAAATCGAAAGAGATTATTCATTCATACCTACCATATCGTGATGGCCTAAGTATAGTTTATGTATCTTGAGTTTGCTTAACAAATACATATATTTATCTTACCTCATCTGTACAATGTATTAATATTACTACGCATAACATCCCTAGCTTGAGTTTGCTCAACAACTAAGGAGTATGTAAGTAATTTATTAATATATATATATATATATATATGGTAGAGGATAACATTATGTTGAAGATTCATAATCTTCAGTATATATATATTGAGTGATATCGACTTATAAAATAATATATTTCTTCTGAAATACCCCAGCGATTCAAGTGTCAGACACATCATAAATCACGGTATATGTACATTTACATATGTATTTATTTCTCAAGTCTATTTGGGTTTCTTCAATGTTTCACATTTAGTTTATACATATATCATATAAGTCTTATTGTTATATAACTTTTATATTTCATATTACTTATATGATAGTCTTATGTATAATGTATCATTAATTAAACCTAATCTAATTAATTTTAATCAATTAACTCTTTAATTAATTTTAAATTAGTATTCTAATATAACTTTTATATTGGACATATCTACTATAACGTTTATAGTGTACGCTATAATCTTTATAGTGTAACACACACACACACACACACACATATATATATATATATCATATATATGTGTATTTTATTTAATTAATTAACCTTTAATTAATTTCTTTAATTGAACAATTTTTATTAAAATTTATCAATTTCAAAATTTATCTTGTATACATACATGTATGCTTATGTTATCTTAAACATTTTAAAATAACATATATCAACATATATAATACATGCATAAATGCATTATTTAATTAACATGTTTAATTAATTTATTTTATTAATCTTATTAATAAATTTAAAATTTGAAATTGTTATATAAATTTTTTCAAACATTTTGAAAGTATCATTATCCTTTCAAACATTTTGAAAACTTATGTAGTGTTATAAATTTTTATAATAAACAGTTTTTATTTTAAATTTAATTATTAAATTTAAAATCTTTAACATTAATTTCAAAACGATTTTGAAAATTAGCCCAAGGCCCAAATTAAGTTGGGCCTTTTCTATTAGGGGCAACATTTGGGCTCACTTCAACTTTCGGGCCTGGTAACCAGGTAGGACATGGTACTTGATTACCCAATTTCAATCTTAGACATTACCTTTCTAGACACCGTACTAAGTGGGTAAGCTTAATTAGTTAGCCCCAATATGACTAATTTAGACCATATAGACTATTGGACTTTGATGCCATTGTTGGAACTGGACCAGCCCGGAGCGGAAGTTATGGGTGAATTTCAATTTTTTTACCCTATTGGATCTTTATTGGGCCTATGAAGTCTAACTGAATTATAACATTTTAAATTTCATTTAAATAAAATCATTTATTTTATTTAAATTAAAATATATTAAAGTATGAAATTTATTTTATTTTATTTTACTTAGTATGTACATAAATGTATCATATGCATGTATGTGTGAGTGCATGTATAACACAATAATCCGTAAAAGGTATAGTATGTCCATATGTAAATGTTGGGATTTACATCGCAACAGACATATTAGCTCATTTTGTATGTCATGTACGTTGTCTAAATATAATATGTATATGTGTTACAATACACACACACCCCTTCAAAATACACACACACATGTATGTATAAATATATTATACATAATATATGTAACATCCCGCCATTTTGGACCATTCAAATCGATAATAAAACCACACATGTCAGACTTGAATAATTCAAAACAACATATTGTTAATAAAATTTGGGGCAAATAAAATCAATCACAGAATCACAGACATGGAATACAAAATATCTCGCACCGGAAATAAAAAATAGCATAGGAGTTCATGAAGCTCCTAGATACATAATCACAAAACTAATACATAGTACCAATGTCTGGAAATAAATACACTTGGAAATTCTAAGTACATAAGTCCTTCAATACAAAACAAAAGCTAAGTGGAAAACAATAGGAATGAAGTATCAAGTAGACTGCTAGGTCTCTACGAATCTCTAGCTCCCATGAGGATGAAACCAAAGCTGTGAAAACATAGGCTGACCCGAGCGTAAAGCAAAACACAAAAAACTCGAGTCGGGAAATACATACTTATAAATTGTAAATCAACTCAAATGAACTGTAAAAGAAATGCATCAGTAACTTAAAGGATGCTTGGGACCGCTCATCCTCTGAGGATCCATTAAACTCTCTACTATGTAGTAATTTACGCTATTATACTAATGTCTGAAGTAAAGTAAACTATTTAAAAATAGAGTTAAGGCGTTACACATTTCACTCTTAACACATTTTATAATGCTAATAGTCTATACAGTACCGTAACTCTCCGTAAACTAGAGCCGCCAAAGGATACCACATAGGTACGACATAAAATAAACTCGTAAAAGGTGCGTTAGGGTAGGTGACACGACACAACTAGGAAATGCCAGGGTAGATATACCAAATACACTTTAGGACTATTGGTAACGCATAGCCGCAACTACCGCCCAACTCGATCCACACTCCCGAATCAAAGGTGCGCAATAAATCAATCACAAAGTAATAGAATGGCTAACGATGAAGTGTGTCCGACCAGAGGAGCTACCTCATTGCCCCGTCAATTGCTCATGTTTTAGCCACCTTATGCTAACTCACGGGAGTTAGGTCCACGTAAATATACCTTTAGGATCGTCGCCACCATCCTACTTTATTCTGGAATCTCCACCACGTACATAGTTGTCAAAGTGGTTTTCGGTATCGACAGAGAGTATATCCATATCTGATCCCGGTCTCTTTAACAACCAATCGTTATTATAACCCGTGGTTATATAAATTTCAAATGGTTTATATTTCAAATCAAATATATTCATTTCCAAACCATATAAATTCCATATCAATATTCTTTTAAAATAATATTCATTTACTAAAAGCCGTAACACTTCCAAATTCATTTAATTATAAGCCCTTTGAAACATAAAAATTTAAAGGTCATGACACTTAAAAATGTAACCTTCAATCATAACGAACAACCCTTTTGGAAATGGTAACATTCTGAAAATGTCATTTTTAAGAAAACATAACAGTACAGAAGTGGTATGGTAAGAATTCGCAGCAGTGCATAACTGTTATGATAAGAATTCACAGCAGTGCAGAAGGTTACGGTAAGAATTTTGCAGCAGTGCAGAAGTGCTACTGTAAGAATCAACAGCAGAGTAGAATTGTTACAGTAAGAAAACTGCAGCAGTTTTGAATTGCTACCGTAAAAAATCGCAGCAGTTTTGAATTGCTATCGTAAGAAATCGTAGTAGTTTTAAATTGTTACGGTAATACTTCTTACTACAATAGTTTATACAATCAAATAGTATATATACTTACAGTTTTTATCATAGTTATTCTATTCTTCCTGTTATATTACTCAAATTTAGCTATTTAGTCATTAAAGAAATCGCACCTTTAAATTTAATAACTTTGTTACTAAAACATCAAATTTTAAAACAGAAATCTTTATACCAAGTTAAAAGTATTTTAACTTACATTTTTTTCTTTCGATAAATAACATTTATCATTTTTATTCCCAAATTATACCGTTTATCTTAGTTAAACTTACATGACAAATGTACGTTTTAACGTACATTTCTTTTCACGAAACATTTTCATTTTTTTATTATTATTACATAAATTAAACATACAGTTTTCAGGTTAGAATAAAATACCAATATTAAGTCCAAGTCAGATTATAAAATTTCAATCAATCTTCATACTGTAAATTTGATTCCAAAATTCACCTTTCCAACTATTTATGTCTTATAAAAGTTTTAACACATATAAACAAATTTACAAAAATCATTACATTATATTTTAGTTAAGATTCATATATAAAAACCCGAATACTAAATAATTTTTAGAAAATCATTTTTTTTCTTTTTTTCCCAAACACGGAGTCTGTATATAGTTCTCTACCCTAGGGTCAAGTAAATACGGACATATATCATTTCAATCCACAATTTATAAAATTTTTGGGTTTTATATCATTTCAAACCCATAATCCCAAGTCAAATAAAATTTCTCAGGCCTATCATTTCAGCCCATAATAATTTTCCTTACTCTAAAGATCGTTCGGGTATGTATCATTTCAACCCATAGTGAACATTTCAACTCATAGTGAATGAACTTGCAGTGTGAGAATATTAAATGACATAACAATATTTAACATATCATAGCATACGATCAAACAGGTATAATATGATATGAAGTAACATAATAAAATCATATGAATGACGTAACATAAACATATGAAATAACATGTAATAACATAAGAAATGACATGAAATAACATATGAAATAACATGTAATAAACATAAAAAATAACATGAAATAAATATATGAAATAACATGATATAATCATAAGTGAAATGTCAAATTTGCATATACATATACTCACAATTCAATTGTCATCAATTCACCAAATCAATAAGTACGTATGTCAAGAGTGATTACTCACCTTTCTTAGGTTGGAAAAAGTGATTCAAAGCGCAACACAAAAATCAACAAACTACCGATCAGTTTGAGTGGGAGGAGAATCCAAATCCGATGCTAAAAAAATAAATTCCACACGTAAACAAATAATTCACAGAAAAAAATAATAAAAAATTAAGATAGAAAATTCTTTATATATATATATATATATGCAGAGGCTTGTCTAGGGTTTGCATAGGATTGGTTTAGACTAGTTTTGGTGGGTTTGGATTATGCTATGCTCGGCCATGATTTGTTTTTTGGTGGAGACGGTTTCGGCCATAGCTAGGTTTATGGTTAATCTAGGGTTTTGGTGAAGGGGGTTCGACCAAAGGGTTTTGGTGATGGAGGAGAGGGTCATGACCAAGGCAAGGCAAGGGGAAGGGTTGTTGTGGTTCTTCCATGAGAGTTTGTGGTGGGAAGAGAGGAGGTAGAGGCCGAAATTCATGGAGAGGAGGAGGGGGAAAGGAGAAAGGAGAGGTAGGTTTTAGGCTAGGGCTTTGGGGTTAGAGGAAGAGGAGGTGGTGTGGCCGAAATTTGAGGAGGAGGGGAAAAGTTGTGAAAGAAGAAGTGGAAGTAGTCTAGGGTTTTGGGAAGAGGGGGAGAAAAGGAGAGAAGAGAAGAAGGAGAGAGGAGGCGTGGCCGAAATTTTGTGGAGGAGAGGATTGGTGAAAAAGGAGATCAAGGGTTTGGAAAGAGGTGGAAGAAGAAGGAGAAGAATACTTACATTTTTCTATGGAGGCTCAAATGAATGGATGGGGCCTAACCAAAACCCTAGGAGATTATATATAGGCTCTCATCTAACTAAAGGGTTTCTAGCCCAAATGGTCTAAGCCTAAACACATCAAAACAAAAATAAAATAGAAGTTTAAGGGAAAATAATTGCGTGTAATATGCTGAAAATAACAAATTTGGAGAAGTAAAAATCAGAATTTTATGAAACAAAAAGTAGAAAAAAAGTTAGAAATAAACCCAATTTCATAAAAAAAGAATAGAATTCCACATTTTAAATTTTCAGCAGGAAGTCAAACTTTTACCAAAATTGACCAAAACTTAAACTTTTAGAAAAATCTTTATTTTGTTAAATTTGGGAAAACATTTTACATCAAATCCCGAAATTATATATTAAAATTCAAAATTTGTCAATTTTAAAATAATTAAATTCAAAGTTTCAATTAAAACTTTCATCTAAAATATGCTAAAATTTTGTGGGTTGTTACACTCTCCCCCACCCAAAGCTTTTCATCCTCGAAAAGGAATGAGAGATGGAAAACAAAGAAGGATAAGGTAGGATAACGAATAGTATCTGGAACAAATAATTCCAGATTCGAAGCACGAATGCTCTATTCCGTTTCATGTACAGTCCCGATCATCAGTGCTCCATTGCATTTTGACTAGATTGATAGATTTTCTTCGAAGCTGCTTCGTACCTATATCGATAATACGAAGTGGCTTCCTTACGACAGTAAGATTTAGCTCAACATCCAAACTCTTGAGAGCAGAAGGCTGGATAACCAAAGATGGATCATGAAGGTACCGATGAAGATGTGAAACATGGAACATATTATGCACTCCAGAAAATTTTTCTATAAAGGTTAGGGATTTTCCGACTCACGAAAGTCGACATCAATACTTCCACTGTATCAACTGCCGAGCAATCGAAGGCCGGAAAACCGAACCCTTAGGATTTAAGAAGAAGAAGAGGTAGAAGAAGAAAGAAAGAAGAAGCAGCAGAAACAATATCAGAATCTCACAATCGCAGCGGAACAACATATAATAGATAAATGAATAATCTATAAAATAAAGAACTATATCAGTTATTACATTACATCATATTACATTACATTATCAGAGTGTACAATCAACAAACATCGGAAAAAAAATACTATATACTAATTGATACGCCATGCCATCCAGCTTGCTCCTGATACAGCAACTCCTGAATTCTAGAATGACCTGATAACCTGACTCTAGACTGCGCGTGTGGAAACTGATGGGCATCTAGAGTTTAGGAAGGAAACAATAAACTCCAGGTTAGTCATGAGACTGGTGTGAGAACTTAAAACAGTTTATCTTAAAAAAAGAATATATCAAGCAAAGAAATATTTTTAAAATAGATCCGCAATGCTTTTGGAAAATGAGACTACCATAAGGCCTCCCGCACACACACACACAATGCAAACGCAGAATCGAAAGAGATTTCTCCTTATGATAGTCAAACATGCTTGATACGCAAATTTCTTTGATATTATTACTATAAGTGAAAAATGTAGGAAAACATTTTGAAAGTATAATATAAATCTTAGCCAACATAGACATTCTGAACTATGCCTACTATAGCTACCATCTAAACAGTGGTGACCACCATAAGTAAATGACAGGTTCTACAACTAAAACCGTACAAGGCGCGTATTGTTTCTTTGGATTTTCCCACAAATGGTCAGGCCAAGGAACTTCCCATTGCCACATGGAAACACCTTTGGAGAGACACCCCGAGAACCTAACCGGATCTCTGCCAACACAAGGTCGGGTTACCTCTGCAAAAGTAGGTAACTACTGACACGAGTATGCCATCTCCCGGTTGTAAAAAACCTTTATCCGAGGATCCTCAACCAACATTAATCACAAAGTCATATATATTTGCGATATTCATATAAGTTAAGTATCTGAGATCCATACCATGATACCACTTCTATCCAGAAGGAAATGCACAAACCCTAAGGGGCGCTACTCCCTAAAACCTTGCTGCATCTTTCTTGTTTTGACGATTTCGAGGTGTGAGGTCCGACGAAGTCTCGTCCATAAAGCTACGCTTTATACAAAAGCTATGCTTTGATCAACAAATGATCAGCATCACTTCGTATGCTACATTACCAAATTGGGAATGTATCACTAGTAACCATCAACTCCATAACATCTGAGCTCGTACGTATCAGAGAAGGGTGTTAAGCTAAGAGAATAAATTCTCCGCCACCAACAGAAATATATTTGAAAGAAACCAGCTTTACATCTCAAATTGTAACGTTAGACACACATCCAAACAAGTCCATTCCAGGATCGAATGGAACCGAAGGCACTTCCAAAGAAGCCCATGCAATCCAGATATTCACTAATCACGACCGGACTTCCCATCACAAAGGGTGATAAAATCTCTATATTGGAGATCAGTCGATCTAGAGGCATTCGACGGTAATCCTTCCGTTTTTGAAAATATTCGGTCTTCAACACCGGTCTTCAAATGCTATCCATTACGATGTATCACTATTCGGAATGGGATTCATGAACCAAAGGTCTTCTCCCGGCTAAACTGAACAACGAGCGCTTATTTTAAAATAAGTGTAGCATTCACATTCAAGCAAATCACAACAAATACCCATTTAAAGGTAAATATTGATAGTCGGTTATTTAACTATCAAAATATATGCACAACATCACCAGATTCCAAATAATTTTCCAAATTATTTATTTTCTAAAAATATCTTTACAAGATATATTTTTCCACACTTCAACCATTTGAAAAAAATTCAAATCACTTTTCACCTTTCCAACTTTGAAAACAAAATTTCAAATCATTTTCCTTACATGGAAACACTTCCAAATATTTATTCATTTTCATTTCAAAAAGGTTCATTTAAACCAATTAAATAAATCCTTACCGATTTACTTCAAATTTAAGTCCCAAATCCGTAAATTTATTTCCACACTTCAAAAATAAGTCAATGTTTATTTTTAAAACAATTTCCCCTTTCCTTTACAAATTCCATGGTGAATTCACATTTCCAAAATATCTATTAATATACGATTCTCAAATCGATTTCAAATATTCACTTTCAATTTATCTTTAAAAGATAAGATCTCGAAACATTTCACTTCATATTGGAAAACATTTCCATACTTATTTAATAATAAGTAATTCACAAATCTATTTATTTTCAACGTTTGAAAAATATTCAATATACTTAAATCACAAATAAGTATATATTTTATTCTTTAAGGAAAACATTCTCTTAAACGCATTCATTTGAGATAAAACGAATGCTGTGTAAAACATCGTTACGACAATCCAAAATCATTGGTATAGGGATTCGAAATTAAGATAGATATATAAATCCTGATACTATGTAAAACATTTTCTTTCGAAAATCATTTACTATAACAAAAGTGTTATAGTCCATTTTTTTCCTTATTTCTCGAAAACGTCTATTTCAACAATGAATGTTGAAATCTATGGTTCGATCCTTAACACATTTTAAAACAACTTCAAATCGTTTTAATTCTATTAAAAATATCACTTCCCCAAAACATTTCTTTAATATATTATACATTGTCCAAAATCGTGAATATACTTCGTTAACCAAATTCAACGTTTCTACACATTTTATTTAAAGGATTATCCACTGTCCAGACGTGAATATATTTCCTTTAATAAGCTATAATAATTAACTTATCAAAATAAGTCGATTTCGGATTTATAAAACATTGTTTATAAATTCCATTTATATTTTATAACAACTTCAACTTATAAAATCACTTTATTAACAAACTCTATCCATATCCCATTTTCACGCCAAAATCCAAATTATAAGCAAATTACTTATAATTCTCTATTCACAAATTCATTCATTTTATAACTTCACAAATCGTAGATCCTATTCTTTTATAAAATCCATTTATAACATCATTTTAAAACGTCTTTAAAACTCCTTTATAATTCCATCACTTTGATTTATAAAAATCCATTTTTTTTGAAATCTTATATATAAAGTTTTTATAATAAATTCAAAAATCACCATTTAAATTATTTTATAAAATCATTAACTCCATCTTTCAAGAATCACATTTCAACTATATTTCTCAAAAATCATAATTTTTATAACATTAAAATTGTAACATTTATTTATTTAAAATGAATCAATTCCAAAATTCAATAAAACGTATATTTTCATAAATCACTTTAAAAATCCTTTTAAATTTGAAAATCATAACTTTAACACTTTTAGTTTTCCAAAATAGGCCCAATGCTGCAACAACACTAAATATAACAATCACGGCATCCAAACATCATATATCAATATGATAACAGAATATATCGCAAATATCTGTAAATAAATCAATACTGTTGAGGAATCCAGTTGGATCCCTCCAACCTATTTCCCTGCATCCATAGATGTTAGCACAATACCAATCCCGTTTCAAGATGGAATATCGCAGTACATGGGTTTATATAAAATATTATCCGCTATTATGCGGCGCAATAGGGTCTCATCCGCTATATAATGCGAGAATCAACTCCAAGTACATATATAATACCAATTCCACTTCAAGGTGAAATATCGTGGTATATGTGTGTAATAAATAACATCCGCTTAATATACGGTGCATAGGGTCTATTTCAATTCAACAAATTGCAATTTATCATCTAAGCATACAATCAACACAATCAAGCAATTTTAAATTTAACTATTTAAAATTTAAATCGAAACGGATTCGTTTGAGTGAGAAGTTCTCACCTTGTTTCCAATACAGTTTCAACGTTTTATTCAGAATAAAATTAAACGCGCATTTAATTTTACCTAAAATTTTCACTAGCTCCAATCAACTCCAATCCAGCTCCATCGTGTAGTATTCGTCAATACGAACCCGACGCAATTCGTTTCGTCCAAAACGGACCTCGTATGAACATGTTATAGAATTTTAAAGATTGTACGATTTATAAATCAAATAATTTACAATTTCTTTTTATTTTTAAACCTCAAACATATCTGGGCCGTCCATCCCCTGCCCATAGATCTAGGCCGCATGCGCAAACTTCTCCTTCCCCAGTGAAAACGTGACCGAACCAACCCATAGCCGCCTCCAACTTCGAATTTTCGCACCCCCCTACGATGCTCGAAACATCATCCCTCCACCACCATTTGAAAGCTCGTGTTCGTCTCCACCAACGATGTGAATCCGGTCGAGCTCGTCCTCCCCTGTGCCTTGGAAAACGTGCGTGACTTCCATGCATTCGAACTTGATTTGCCGTCGATCCATAGCTCCATTTATGATCTTGACCGTTGGATAGAGAGATCTTGATGCTCTCTACAACTTTGTAGTTGAACGTTTGTCATTATTGTTGATGGATTTGAAGAAAATGAGGGAGGAAGAGGTGAGTTTTTCGGCCATTGAATATATATGAAACGGCAGCTACAAACCTGGTTAGGGTTTTGTGATAAAAAATGAAATATGGAGGCATTTTATAGAAAATTCTCGCGACACTATTCACCCGAATTTTTTCCGAACTCCAAACGAAGCGTGCCGCCTGGCGTTATAATATTTTACCCCTATTTCGAACGCAATGGAATATATATCGGGAGCCAATTCAATCATATTTGAAAGATGGGTTTTTGAATCAACTACTTAAATTTAAAAATTCGCTCAAACCGATTTCAGTGCGTTTTAGCATGCCCCGGACAAACCGTAAATCCGATTGTCACGAAATTTGAAACCTTACCTTAATTTAACATTACGGATCTGATGAAACTGGTTTCGTCAAAATCCGAGACTGTTTGAAAAATAGCTATTTTTACTCGTAAATTAAATATTAAATATTCCATTTCTGCAAATTAACTTTTAATTCAATTTTAAAAGTTCTATAACATCATTCTAACTCCAATATGATTTAATACAACTTTACAAATAAATTTTAATCACATTAAACCCAATTTTCTAATAATTTCTGTAATTTCAAATATTAAATTATCGATTTAATTATCCAATTAAATCACTATATTCGAAATAGAATTTATTTGACTTACAAATTTTACTTGTTACTATTTAAAATCAATTAAATATACGAATTTCAAATGACAGTGGGTCGTTACAAACTTCCCCACTTAAAAGAATTTCGTCCATGAAATTACCAAGTAAGAAAAAGTGACAGAATCCATTAACTTTTCAAAATCATTCTTTCGAATTAAATTTCAAATTCATTTAAACATTTTAACTTTTCCAAAATCCATAGTCAAACTTCTTACAATAATTTCACTAAATTTTCAAATCATACTTAGTTATCCTTTCAAAACCAACCATATCGTTTAACTTTTCACTCCAAAATCAAAGTTATAGTTTTCAAAATTTTCCAATTTTCTCAAAAATATTCTAACACCTTAAATTTTCAGAAAAATTCACCATAGTCTCCTTTGCGCGCTCGCTCGGTACAACTACAAAATGGCACCACAGGCTCTCAAATCTCAAAAGAAAACAAAAGTCCAAGCGGCTGGACAAGAAAATCACCAACCGGGCCGGGCTCGAGTATGGGTCTAAAATGACCATTCTTTAAAAGTGTTTGCGCCAAAATTGGTCACAAACCCCGAATACCGTGAAAGCACTAGTGTATAAACACAAGTCAGCAATTATCAAGCAAAAATCCCAAATCTAAGTAAACAACAAACAGCAATCCAGTAATAACATACAAAGACACGAGATTTATAGTGGTTCGGCTATCTCCGGCCTACATCCACTTCAAAGTTTTATCTTTTATTGATTATCCTTGCTGGTTACAGACGGTTACAACGATTACAATGAAGTAATTTGAGTACAACAGCGATGATAAGGTGTAGAATTGAATCCGGCAGAGTGGACGTCCAATCGCCAAAAGATCCTTTTTTCTGTAGGCTTCAGAGGGCTATTTATAGGCGTAGGAGGCCCACTCACGTGTTCATACTGAAATTGAAATACGTACCTTTTTGTCGAGCAACTCAATTTTATCTTTGAAATCAAAATCCCAATTCCATTTCTTTTAATACACCTGTATATCCTGGTAGCCATAATATCCAATTACAACTAGGGCTGTCAATTTCCTACACGACCCGAAACACGACCCGAAACCCGCACGGAAATTAGCAGGTTAATCCGACCCATTTAATTGGCGGGTCATTTTCGGGTCAACCCGAATTTGACCCGTTTATAAACGGGTGGGTTTCGGGTTGACCCGCCAACCCGAAACTGACCCGTTAACAACCCGTTTATACAGTATATAGGTTAAGCTGACCCGTTTATGACCCGCTCCGACCCGTTTATGACCCGTTTGTACCTTATACGGGTTATACGGGTTGACCCGACCCGTTTACGACCCGTTCCGACCCATTTACGACCCAATTATACCTTATACGAGTTGACCCGACCCGTTTACACCTTGTACGGGTTGACCTGACCCATTTACGACCCGACCCGACCCGACCCGACCCATTTATAATCGGGTTACACGGGTTGGGTCGGGTCAACCCGTTTATAAACGGGTCGGGTTCGGGTTGAGCGTTTTCGACCTGTTTAATAAACGGGTTGACCCGACCCATTTAAAATCAACCCGAACCCGACTTGACCCGACCCAAACCCGACCCGACCCGACCCATTGACAGCCCTAATTACAACATTCAAATTTATTTTGCACGTTCCTTTACAAAATTTTCAATATATACTTCTTATACCATTTTTACTTTACTATTGAAGTTATATATCCATTTTCATTCTAGATTGTATTCTTCCTTGTATTAGACCTTGTATAAACATTTATAAAATTTCATTTTAGTTCACACAATTCAAATTGGTTTTCAATATTCAGTTTCAATTCCAGTTTTTATTCTTTTGTTCGTTCCCAAACACAATTCAATTCACTATTTCGGTTTATAACCACTTATATTTAAACTGGATTTCAAATTCCATATGAATTTAATTTACCCTTCATTTATAAATGTTGAATTCAATTCATTTCAACCCATATTAAATTTATCATTTCTTCCATTAGTTTTACTTACTAATTTTATTTTAATACTTAGCTTCATTTGATCCAACTTGACAAATTTTCAATTTACTTGCAATTGTAAATTCATTCATTCATAAATTTATTTCCATAATTCAAACTCAAATTTTCCACACAACTTCCATTTAAAACAACTTGGCAGCAATCCCTCTTTTGGAAACCCAAAAATGAACACTGATGATGCTGCAGTCATCACCGAAGTTATTTTCCAGCGACCGAAAAGAGTTTAGAGCTTTTATCCCTCCAAAAACATTTTTCCATACCCTTGAAAACCATTTTCACTCTAAAAAAGGAAGTTAATCTTTTCCAAATTGCAAACCTTTTCGAAACATTTCCAAATATTCCTCTGGAATTTTACTTCAAACTACAAATCACATTGAAAATTTATATTCTCCAATTCTATTTTATATGTGAATTTATTTCTTAACTTTGGAGTTACGATTTCAGTTTCTTTTTCAACATTAACGATAATAATTTAATATCATCACTTTCTAGCAACCAAGCAATCATATATTATAATAATTCACAAAAAAAATTCTTTTATATACGAAAATAATTTAGGTAAAATTATTTCATTTACCCTATTTTAAAATGATACCGTGTCGAATTTGTTCTGTACAAGTGTTTAGAGATTCCTACCAATAACGTTAATTACTCGTATTGACCAGAGTCCATATACCCCTCAACAAACCAATCAACAAAATATAAAACAATTTTTACGCATTCATATCTATTATTACACTCACACTTATTCTAGAGCACTACTGACTCTATCTCTAATGAGTAATTCCCAACAGAGCCAAGGTTGTCACTTAACCAAATGCTCCGATACCAACTATAAAGGTTAGCGATTTTTCGACTCACGAAAGTCGACATCAATACGTCCGCTATATCAACTACCGAGCAATCGAAGGCCGGAAAACCGAATCCTTAGGGTTTAAGAAGAAGAAGAGGTAGAAGAAGAAAGAAAGAAGAAGCAACAGAAACAATATTAAAATCTCACAATCGCAGCGGAACAACGTATAATAGATAAATGAATAATCTTTAAAACAAAGAACTATATTAGTTATTACGTTACATCATATTACATTACATTATCGGAGTTTACAATCAACACAATCAAGCAATTTTAAATTTAACTATTTAAATCGAAACGGATTCGTTTGAGCGAGAAGTTCTCACCTTGTTTCCAATACAGTTTCAGCATTTTATTATGAATAAAATTAAACGCGCGTTTAATTTTACCAAAAATTTTCACTAGATCCAATCAACTCCAATCTGGGTCCATCACATAGTATTCGTCAATACGAACCCGACGCAATTCATTTCGTCCAAAACGGACCTCGTATGAACAAGTTATAGCATTTTAAAGATTGTACAATTTATAAATCAAATAATTTACAATTTCTTTTTATTTTTAAACCTCAAACATATCTGGGCCGTCCATCCCCTGCCCATAGATCCCGGCCGCACGCGCAAACTTCTCCTTCCCCAGTGAAAACGCGACCGAACCAACCCATAGCCGTCTCCAACTTCGAATTTTCGCACCCCCTACGATGCTCGAAACATCATCACTCCACCACCATTTGAAAGCTCGTGTTCGACTCCACCAACTACGTGAATCCAGTCGAGCTCGGCCTCCCCTGTGCCTCGGAAAACGTGCACGACTTGCATGCGTTCGAACTTGATTTGCCGTCGATCCATTGCTTCATTTACGATCTTGACCATTGGATAGAGAGATCTTGATGCTCTCTACAACTTTGTAGTTGAACGTTTGTCGTAATTGTTGATGGATTTGAAGAAAATGAGGGAGGAAGAGGATTGTTTTTCGGCCATTGAATATATATGAAATGGCGTCTACAAACCCGGTTATGGTTTTGTGATAAAAAATGAAGTATGGAGGCATTTTATAGAAAATTCTCGCGACACTATTCACCCGAATTTTTTTCGAACTCCAAACGAAGCGTGCCGCCTGGCGTTTATAATGTTCTACCCCTATTTCGAACGCAATGGAATATATATCGGGAGCCAATTCGATCATATTTGAAAGATAGGTTTTTGAATCGACTATTTAAATTTAAAAATTCACTCAAACTGATTTCAGTGCGTTTTAGCATGCCCCGGTCAAACCGTAAATCCGATAGACACGAAATTTGAAACCTTACAATAATTTAACATTACGGATCCGAAGAAACTGGTATCGTCGAAATCCGAGACTGTTTGAAAAATGGCTATTTTTACTCGTAAATTAAATATTAAATATTCAATTTCTACAAATTAAATTTTAATTCAATTTTAAAAGTTCTATAACATCATTCTAACTCCAATACAATTTAATACAACTTTACAAATAAATTTTAATGACATTAAACCCAATTTTCCAATAATTTCTGTAATTTCAAATATTAAATTATCGATTTAATTATCCAATTAAATCACTATATTCGAAATAAAATTTATTTGACTTACAAATTTTACTTGTTACTATTTAAAATCAATGAAATATACGAATTTCAAATGACAGAAATTCCTGGTCGTTACATTTTCGGGCAAATCCAAGCGATAAGCTAAGGGACCAACTCTCTCTAGGATACGAGAAGGACCAATAAACCTAGGAGCGAGCTTCCCTCTCCGACCAAAATTAATCACATTTATTAATGGAGAAATCTTAAGGAAAGAATCACCGATAGAAAACTCTAAACTCCTACTCTGACTTAGAGAAAATAAGGATATCATCGACCAAGACTAGAAAAAACTTATTAAGAACATCACGAAAAACCCGGTTCATAAGGTCAACAAAAAAAGCTGGAGCGTTAGTCAAACCAAAAGGCATGACTAATGATTCAAAGAAACCATCCTCAGAACGAAAAGCAGTTTTGGGAATACTTTCCTCGGCGATTCTGAGCTGATGGAAACCAGTGGCAAGATCAAGCTGAGAGAATACAACACCATGAAGTTGATCGAACATATCATTAATGTGAGGCATATGATATCTGTTTTTCGTAGTGAGCTTGTTCAGCTCCCTATAATCAACACACATCCTCAAAGATCTATCAGACTTGGTGAAAAAAACCACTGCTGCTTCCCATTCGAAATGACTGGGTCTGATCAAACCTTTGGAGAACAAGTCTTTGATTTACTTCCTCAAATCAGCCTTCTCAGGGGCTGCCATTCTTCTGGAAGGAAGAACTAAAGGTCGAGCTCCTGGAAAGAGATCAATACAGAGTTCAATTTTCCGTTTAGGGGGTAAAGAAGCGACTTCACCAAATACATCGAAATAGAGTTTGACCACAGGAGTAGAATCAAGATCACTAGGGAAAGAATCAAGAGAATAGATAAAACTGCCTGCGTACTCCTAAGGCATGTGGCATTGAATCACCAAAAGATCACCCATAACACCAACAAGAGAAACAATACGGGATTTACAAGAAATAATAGCTTCATGCTTCTTCAGCCAATCTCCTCCAAGCAGTAGATCAAAAGTGTCGAAACCAAGAACGTAGAAATCATCATAAAAATGATAACCAGAATGGAAGAGTTTCACATTGTTACAAATCCCATTAAGGTTTGCGGAACCACCAATAGGATTAGTAACACACAAAGGTACAGTCGCACACTCAGGTGAAAGGATATGCTCAAACTTATCACAAAGATCCACAGAAATGAAACTATGCGAAGCTCCAGTGTCAATTAAAACATAAACAGGAAGATTAAACAAGGTAAAGGTGCTTTGGAGAGTACCTTGGGTATCACTAGGACAATCCTTCTTGAAGTAGCCAGGCTGCAAGTAAATATGGCAAAGATCACGCCTAGTCATCTGAACTGGAGGAACAGCAGGTCCGGCTAATGTAGGACAAAGATAAAGGAAAAGATAGAAGAAAAGACCCAACTAGACTGGAAATCATAATCAAAGAATTCTACAAAACAAGGTGGATTCGAAAAGAAGGGAATTCAAAGAAAACTAAATTTTAAACAAGAATTTTTTTTATATCCAAAATAATCTTTTAAAAAATCATTTAAAATCATTTCGTACTTAAAGTATGTTCTCTCACAAAGAATGATTCTAAGATTGGTTTTACTCATTCTAGGGTATTTCTACCCTATCTCTAATGAGTTTTTGCCCCGTAGGCTAAGGATTGACTAAAACCAAAGCATTGATACCAACTATAACATCCTGCCACTTTGGACCATTCAAATCGACAATAAAACCATAATGTCAGACTTGAATAATTCAAAACAACAGATTGTTAATAAAATTTGGGGCAAATAAAATCAATCACAGAATCACAGACACAGAATATCAGAATATCTCGCACCGGATTTAAAAAAATAACATAGAGTTCATGAAGCTCCTAGATACATAATCACAAAACTAATACATAGTGCCAATGTCTGGAAATAAATAAACTTGGAAATTCTAAGTACATAAGTCCTTCAATACAAAATAGAAGCTGAGTGGAAAAGAACAGGAATAAAATATCAAGTAGACTGCTAGGTCTCTATGAATCTCTAGCTCCCAAGAAGATGAAACCAAACTTGTCATAACTCAGGCTGACCCAAGCGTAAAGAAAAACGCAAAACACTCGAGTCAGGACATATATACTTATAAATTGTAAATTAACTCAAATGAACTGTAAAAGAAATGCATCAGTAACTTAAAGGATGCTTGGGACCGTCCAACCTCTAAGGATCCATTAAACTATCCACTATGTAGTAATATACGATATTATACTAATGTCTAAGTAAAGCAAACTATTTAAAAATAGCGTTAAGGCATTACCCATTTCCCCCTTAACATATTTCATAATGCCAATTGTCTATATAGTACGTGAACTGGAGCCGCCAGAGGATACCACGTAGGTACGACATAAAACAAACTCGTAGAAGGCGCTCTAGGGTAAGTGACACGGCACAACTAGGCAACGCCAGGGTAGATATACCAATTACACTTCCGGACTATTGGTAACACATAGCCGCAAATACCGCCCAACTCGATCTACACTCCCCAATCAAAGGTGCGCAACTAATCAATCACAAAGTAATAGAATGGCTAACGATGAAGTGTGTCCAATCAGAGGAGTTTCATCATTGGCTCGTCAATTGCTCTTTTCTTAGCCACTTTATGCTAACTCACGGGAGTTAGGTCCACGTAAATATACCTTTAGGATCGTCGCCACCATTCTACTTCATTCTGGAATCTCCATCGTGTACACGGTTGTCAAAATGGTTTTTGGTATTGACAGAGAGTACGTCCATATCCGATCCCGGTCTCTTTAACAACCAATCGTTATTATGACCCGTGGTTATATAAATTTCAAATGATTTATATTTCAAATCAAACATATTCATTTCAAAACCATATAAATTCCATATCATTCTTCTTTTAAAATGATATTCATTTATCAAAAGTCGTAACACTTCCAAATTCATTTAATTATAACCCCTTTGAAACATAAAAATTTAGAGGCCACGACACTTTAAAAATGTAACCTTCAATCATCACAAACAACCCTTTTGGGAATGGTAACATTCTGAAAATGTCTTTTTTAAGAAAACCAGCAGTACAGAAGTGCTACGTTAAGAATTCGTAGCAGTACAGAGCTGTTACGATAAGAATTCGCAGCAGTGCAGAAGGGTTACGGTAAGAATTACGTAGCAGTGCAGAAGTGCTACTGTAAGAATCCACAGCAGAGCATAATTGGTACAGTAAGAAAACTATAGCAGTTTTGAATTGCTACCGTAAGAAATCGCAGCAGCTTTGAATTGCTATCGTAAGAAATCGTAGTAGTTTTGAATTGTTACGGTAAAACTTCTTACTACAATAGTTTATACAATCAAATAGTATAAAGTTTTTATCATAGTTATTCTATTCTTCCTGTTATATTACTCAAATTTAGCTATTTAGTCATTAAAGAAATCAAACCTTTATTTAATAACTTTGTTACTAAAACATCAAATTTTAAAACAGAAATCTTTATATTAAGTTAAAAGTATTTTAACTTACATTTTTTTCTTTCGGTAAATAATATTTATCATTTTTACTCCCAAATTATACCATTTACCTTAGTTAAAACTTACATGTCAAATTTACGTTTTAACTTACATTTCTTTTCACAAAACATTTTCATTTTTTTTATTACTATGACATGAATTAAACTCATAGTTTTCAAGTTAGAATAAAGTACCAATATTAAGTCCAATCAGATTATAAAATTTCAATCAATCTTCATACTGTAAATTTGATTCCAAAATTCACCTTTCCAACTATTTATTCCTTATAAAAGTTTTAACACATATAAACAAATTTACAGAAATCGCTACATTAAATTTTAGTTGAGATTCATATATAAAAATCCAAATACTTAATAAGTTTTAGAAAATCATTTTTTTCTTTTTTTTCCAACCACGGAGTCTATATACAATTCTCAACCCTAGGGTCAAGTAAATACAGACATATATCATTTCAATCCGTAATTTATAAATTTTTCGGGTTTTATATCATTTCAAACCAACAATCCCAAGTCAAATAAAATTGCTCGGGCCTATCATTTCAGCTCATAACTATTTTCCTTACTCTAAATATCATTCGGGTATGTATCATTTCAACCCATAGTGAAGGAACTTGCAGTGTGAGTATATTAAATGACATAATAATATTTAACATATCATAGCATATGATCAAACATGAATAATATGATATGAAATAACATGTAATAAACATAAGAACTGACATGAAATGACATATGAAATAACATGTAATAAACATAACAAATAACATGAAATAAACATATGAAATAACATGATATAATCATAGGTGAAATGTCAAAATTGCATATACATATCCTCACAATACAATTGTCATCAATTCACCAAATCAATGCGTACGTATGTCAAGAGTGATTACTCACCTTTCTTAGGTTGGAAAAGGTGATTCAAAGCGCAACACAAAAATCAACAAACTACGGATCAGTTTAAGTGAGAGGAGAATCCAAATCCGACGCTAA
Source organism: Allium cepa (assembly GCA_030765085.1). Classification (NCBI taxonomy): domain Eukaryota; kingdom Viridiplantae; phylum Streptophyta; class Magnoliopsida; order Asparagales; family Amaryllidaceae; genus Allium; species Allium cepa. Next base: position 933,261,183 of record CM060932.1, read on the forward strand.
AAAATAAAATAAATCCATACGTAAACAAATAATTCACATAAAACAAAAAATAGAAAATTATATATATATATATATATATATATATATATGTACGCATGCAAAATACATAAGAGGCTTGTCTAGGGTTTGCATAGGATTGGTTTAGACTTGTTTTGGGTGGGTTTGGACTATGCTATGCTCGACCATATTTGGTTTTTGGCAGAGATGGGTTCGGCCATGGCTAGGTTTAGGGTTAGGCTAGGGTTACGTTGAAGGAGGTTCGACCTAGTGGTTTTGGTGATGGAGGAGAGGGTCATGACCAAGGGAAGGGTTGTGGTGGTTCGGCCATGAGAATTTGTGGTGGGAAGAGAGGAGGTAGAGGCCGAAATTCATGGAAAGGAGGAGGGGGAAAGCATAGAGGAGTGGTAGGTTTTAGGCTAGGGCTTTGGGTTTAGCAGAAGAGGAGGTGGTGTGGCCGAAATTTGTGGAGAAGGAGGGGAAAATTTTTGAAGGAAGAAGAGGAAGAAGTCTAGGGTTTTTGGAAGATGTGGAGAATAGGAGAGAAGAGAAGAAGGTGAGAGGAGGTGTGGCCGAAATTTTTTGGAGGAGAGGAGTGGTGAAAAAGGAGATCTAGGGTTTGGAAAGAGGAGGAAGAAGAAGGAGAAGAAAACTTACATTTTTTCTGTGGAGGCTCAAATAAATGGATGAAGGCTAGCCAAAACCATAGGAGATTATATATAGGCTCTCATCTAAATAAAGGGTTTCTATCCCAAATGGTCTAAGCCCAAAGAAATCAAAACAAAAATATAATAAAAGTTGTAGGGAAAATAACTACGTGTAATAGGTTGAAAACAACAAATTTAGAGAAGTAAAAATCAGAATTTTATGAAACGAAAAGTGGAAAAAAATTAGAATTAAACCCAACTTCATAAAAAAAAATAGAATTCAAAATTTCAAATTTTCAACAGGAAGTCAAACTTTGACCAAAGTTGACCAAAATTTAAATTTTTAGAAAAATCTTTATTTTGTTAAATTTGAAAAAACGTTTTACATCAAATCCCAAAATTATATTTTAAAATTCCAAATTTATCGATTTTAAAATAATTAAATTCAAAGTTTCAATTAAAACTTTCGTTTAAAATGTGTTAAAATTTTATGGGTTGTTACAATATATGAGCATAAAACATTTATATATAGATAAATATATATATATATATATATATAGAAAGAGAAAGAACAATTATTAAAAATTATTTATAGTTCAAAATTAACTTAGTTTTTCAAACATAGAATTTTAGTATTTTAATTAGTATATATTATGAATAAAATAATGTTTTCATCCATAAATATTAACATAAACAAGAAACGGGTTACAGGTCCCTATTATTGATGCTGTTATAAGAAAAGTCCCTGTAGATACGAATATGTAAATTTAGTCCCTAATTTTTTGAAAAATAGAAAACGCAAGGTACTTTGTACTTTTTCTGACAAAAAATGCAAGCTAACTTGCAACTTTTAGAATTTGATTTTTTTTTTAAATTTTGAAAATTTTGAAAATTTTGAATTTTTGAAGAGCGTAAGTTAACATGCGCATTTTATCAGGAAAACGCAAGCTAGTTTGCGCTTTTATTTTGAATATTTTTTAAAATTTTGAAATTTTTGAAAAATACAAGTTCGAGCTAGTTTGTGCTTTCTAATTTTTAAAATTTTTAGAAATTTTGAAATTTTTGAAAAGTGCAAGGTAACTTGCATTTTTTACTAGAAAAGTGCAAGTTAGTTTGTGCTTTTTCATTTTGAAATTTTTTTGAAAATTTTGAAATTTTCAAAACAATTTAAATTTTTGAAAAGCGCAAGTTAGCTTGCACTTTTTATAAGAGAAGCGCAAGATAGTTTGCGCTTTCTATTTAGAAAAAATAGGGACTTAATTTACATACTCATTATCATAGGGACTTTTCATACGACAACATCAAAAGTAGGGACCTTCAATGCAAATCCTCAAAAACAATCTATTGATGAAAATTAAAATTTTACAAAAAATCCAGGATCATAAAATAGAGCTTAGAAAAAATCTGGAGATTTTTCAAAGTTGAAATATCATTTTTAAAAACAAATGCATTAATTTCAAAAATAATTATTTAATATAAAATAATATGTTATTGAAAATTCAAAATTCAAAATTTTAGAAATTCTACAATCATGAATGAAACGTCATGAAATTTTTTAAAGAAATTTTCAATTAAATTATTATTTTTAATAAATCATAAACAGTTTTTGTAAAATTTATTAATTATTAAAAATAATAAACTTATTGAAAAATCCTTAATTTTTTATATACCTTTCTTGAATGATATAATATATCTTTTTAAAAATAAAATTTAATTTTAAATGAAATAATTATTTTATATATAATAAATAATTCAAAATTCAATAAATGTTAATTTAAAAATATGAATATATATATATATATGATAATTAACTTTCATTTGTAAATTAATATTATACACAAACAAATATACTAAATTTTTTAAATCATATATATATATATATATCTTATATATGATATATGCTAATATGAGAGAGAAAAATGCACTAATTATATATATTAATTTATTAATAAAATATATAAAAAACAATTATTAATGACAAAAATTGATTTTGTACAGTAAACAGTATTTGTCTATACATAAATCAAATACTATAATAAAAAAATTATGCACATATCCAAGCTGATTTGTGATAACTACATCTGCATGTAAAATCTCACCTAACTAAACATATAGTAGCAATATATTTTACAGATATGAAAATGCTTATTATAGGATCATAGAATATAATTTAATAACTATAATATGAATTAAAATTACCAATTTAATGATGTCTTTGAATCCACGTTGAAGCAATGACTTCCCTTCCTATTACTGTTCTTGATTCGTCAGATTGCAAGTCCGGAATGACCAACCTCTAACTATCGAATAATATTATTTTAATTTGAAATATATTTGATAATTTTGGAGTGGATTGAGATTTATGTTTTAACCGACAATGTAGATGGTAATGGTGACCAAAAAAGGTTGGTCGTTATTTTAGAGATACATACATATACATACATATATGCATATACACACACACACACATACATATACATACATACATACATATAGACACACGCACACACACACACACACACACACACATATATATATATAGGGTCGTATTAGAGAAACGAGGAAAACCTTTTTACTCATTCTCACTTGATCTCAACCCATTATCTCTAATTCCCTATGTTTTAGCCACCCCTAGACCTTCCTAAAACCGAAATTTTACGGCCCTAGTGATGGGCCTTAAATCCATCTAAGCCCAAGCCAAGATACTATGCAATTAAATCTAATTTAATCGCTTGTCGATATTGTATATCGATCGATATATTTATAACTGTTATAAATATATATAACATTATTTATTTCTGAAATCATATTCAAATTTAATAATTAATATTTCATAAATATTAATTAATTTATAACAATTATAAAATAATTAAATCGTTCGGTCTTAAGGGAATTCATCATTTCGGCTGTGTAACTCTTGGGTGTAAATTTGGTCAGCGATTAACATCGAGCCATTGTAATGTTAACGTTTACACATCACTTAGCAGGCGGTATGACATTATGGCCAAATTTATCGATTACTCATTTTCGGTAAAATCCAATTTTAGTTTAGTAAGCGTTACCCGGTTAGGACATTTGTTTACACCAATTATTCTCTTCGTCAAAACTATATCATTTTGGACTTATGGAATTTGGTAAAGGCTAAAATTCCAACCTCATCCACGTTCAACTTTATGGTCTAAATACAAAGTCATTGATTCAATAACAACAATTATTATTAACTGAAATGCTCTGCCGAGAGACTCTGACTTTGTGTTGACTTAAGTTGACAATGATACTAACCGCATGTAGGTGAGGAGATGAATCCTCTCCTGAATATTGCTGCACTTCCAATACTTCCTCTCGATCCAACTATAGTCACTCGATGGACGCCATGCCATGATTTGACTATAATCAAAGCGGAGCTTTTGTATTGAAGAACCACGACATTTTTGTAACGAATCGTATTTTTCAATAACTAGAACAATTAAATTTAATAAGGTTTTGAAATATTATTATTGTAAGAACCTAAAATTTATGATTTATTAATAAGGAAATAACTAGAATATGATCTAATGATGTTGTTTGAATGTTATTGATAACTATTTAATGTAATTACAATCAATTGGAACAAATTTTAGGTCAATTTGGTTGTAATTTTAAATAATGAAATTAATTAAATGATGTATTTAATGGTGAGATTGTATTAATTCATTGAAATAGGTTAATATAGAATATAAAATCATTTTTGGTAAGAAATTTATAACCCTTGGTTGTAAGTAATAAGATATTGGATATGAACTAATATTATAAACATTGTTTTAATTATCTTCTCATTGATTTATCTATTTGAATATTAAATGGGTAATTAATGGAATTAAGGCAACTGAATGTTGGATTTAATATTGGAATTATATGTTGTTAATTGAAATAGTTTATCATTTATTTGGAAATCAATTTATTAATACATAAATTATTAGGTTTTGTTCGTAAACATTAGACTTGAGAATATGTTTGATTTATTTATGTGTAATAATTGCTTTAGTTATCATTTTTTATTTAATCCGTTAAATTAATTTGGAAATCAACAAAAAATTATATAATTTATATATTGCAATTATATGTTAAAGGATGATAACTATAGATTATTGATGTAATAAAATGTAAACCAATGTTAATTATATTCATAAAATCATAGTTGATTCAATAATAAGAGTGAAAGCAAAATAAATGAATTTATTGGAATTTATATTTTAATTAACTGAAAATTTATTACAACTGTAATTGAACGCTGAAATTTGTGCAATATATATATTGAAATTAACAAGGAAAGTTTATCTAAAATATTTTAAATTTATATTTAACAAACAATGATGAAAATTGTTAATAATTTACTTTTAATTTGAAAAGTGAATAAATTAATTTAATAATAATTTATTTAATTAACGTGAAAACAACCATTTTGGCCACTATCTCGGATTTCGACGAAACTAGTTTCATCGGATCCGTAATGGTAAATTATTGTAAAATTTCCAGTTCCGTTGCGATCAGACTTGTCATTTGATCGTGCAGGCTCGAAACGCATAGAAATCAATTTAATGAAATCAGTTTGAAATAAACTGATTTTTAGAAGTTAACTTCTCCATACAATGGAATTAGGACTTGAAACTTGTTCCATTAAGTTTAGAAATACCGAAAATGTCTATTTTGATGTATGGGATAACCCATTTTCGTTTCGAAAGCGAAACGGGCTTTTCGGGTCATTATTGTCGTTTCGAACCAATTTGATATGTTCATTCTTTCTTACCTGGCCTTGTCCATATAAATAGCTTTGTTTCTCAAACTCCAGCAATCTTTTAGTCTATTATATACATATCTGTATATTCAATTGTCTGCTACTTCTTCCTTCATCAATGGCTGCAGAACCAAAATTCTAATTCAATTTCAAATTCAAATCGAAAATCAAACTCCTCAAATCTATGTCATTTTATACATCGATGGAAAGCATTCGACGAGCTCAATCCACTGCAGCTATTCATTTTGTAAGTTGGTGCATCATTTGACCAGAAATCGAGGATGAACCTCAGTCGTCCATATTAGGTTTTTGCGACCCAACAGTGGGTCTTCATCCGATCGACGATCGGGAGGCATTGGGACGAGGGTGGAGAGAAGGTCTTGTAGTGATTTTCATTCATCATCAAGTGGTCAGAAATCGCCAGAATTGAGCGTTGGTGGTCGCCGGCGGCGGAGTCACTATGGTGGATCGCGACTAGCGTGGAGGCTATGGTTAGGAGCGGTTTTACTTAGGGAGAGTCGTGGCAATCTCCGATCATGTTGAAGTTACTCGTGGATGGCACAAAAATTAGGGGGAGGCAGCAGCTCGTATGGGTCAGCGTGGTCGAGAACGATCGCGTGAGATTCGGGTTTCTGGAAGGACGGTGTATGTGGAAAGTATCTTTTTTATTTATTTTTAATTCAATTTTGATTGTCAAATGTTCAAATTTTCATAACTTTTACATGCATGCTCGGATTCGTGCGCAGTTTGTTTATCAAAATTCCGAATATTTTGAAAATGTTATAGACGAATTCTGAGACTGTTCGAATCTTGGGCCTTTATTTGGATTTCAAATCAATTTGTAATTAAAGGTGAGTGTTTTAACCACTCATGAGTACTAAATCATCTTGTGTTAGTCAAATTAAATTTATGATGTGATTAGAAATTTATTGATTAATGTTTGGTATTTTAAATTGTCATTTACATTAAATTTGAATTCGTATTGAATTGACTTGCCCTTGTATTAATATTGAATATGAATTGCTAGTTAAGCACCAGATAATGACAACCAATTAATTTTTGTGATTTATTGGTTGATTTGGGTATTGAATTTATGATGGATGTTATTGGTTGACATTTTAGATGATTGGACGTTTATTTATGTTTATATCTCTGTTATCCTTATGGGTTGAAATGATACATTCTTGAACGATCTTACAGATAAGGGAAAATCTTTATGGGTTGAAATGATAAATCCGAGCGATTATCATTGATTTGAAAATTTTGATTTTTGACACGGTTGAGATGAAAAATACCCATATAATTTCTTGAATTTGGATTATTCGTTGGAATTGAATTATTCCAATGGTTTAAGTTAATTTAAATTTTGGATTTATTTTAATTAAAATGGTTAAGATGGGTATTTCGAATTATTTGAAATCTTTTAAATAATGATATTCACGTTGTACACTTGATAGGAGATGGAAATCTCATAACATCTCTGAAGCCATTGCACTAATATTTCTGTTTTATTTATTTTGATTTGACTTACATAAGATCTTTTAGTTCTGACTCGAGTGTTTTATCTTTTCATTACGCTTGGGTTAGTCTGAGCATTTTTCATTTTATTGAAGTCTTTTTTCTGGAGGACGAAGACAAAGATTCAATATATTATTGCTATTTATTATTATTATTATTCCATTGCATCATGTGTTCCGCTGCATTTTTTTTATAATTATGATGTATGTATAACTTTGATTTGAATTGTAAAAGTTTAATCAAATGTTATTTTGTAAAATAGCTTCATGAACTTTTTATTTGATTATTATATTTTATCATCCCACTATGAGATTATGTGTTTTGTTTTCCTTTCTTTTCTTTTATTTTCTTATTTATCACATTAACAATCCTCCTTTTTGAATGGTTTGAATTAGACATGTGTGGTTTATTGTCGATTTAAACCATTCAAAAAGGCGGGTCGTTACAATTCTCAAGTCGAGAGAGTTGTGTAAATAAGTCACATCGATATTTTCTATTTGACCTTAGTTATGTTAACCAACAGAAAACTATCAAGTGAGTCGTTCCATAGTTATCCATTAAATATTAGTACGCAACTCCTATGTGCCCACAGCAGTCATGAGTGATACACTGTCCAACATGTGGAGAGCGTTACATACTCCGGTCTCAACAGATACATCGATATCCAGTATCGATTCATCTTGACTAGGGACATTCAAAATGGTATATTTGTTTCGATGTGACAAATCACTCACTGTTACAACACTTCGTAATAACTATCTCAAAATATACCATTTATGGATTTAGGACTTGAAACCTATTCCATTGAGTTTAAAAATATCAAAAACATCTATTTTGATATATGAGATGATCCATTTTCGTTTCGGAAGTGAAATGGGCTTTTAGGGTCGTTATTGTTGTTTTGAACCAATTCGTTATGTTCATTCTTTCTTATCGGGCCTTGTCCATATAAATAGCTTTGTTTCACAAACCCTAGCAGTCCTTTAGTCTATTCTGTACGTATCTGTCAATTGTCTGCTAATTCTTCCTTCTTCAATGGCTCTAGTTCCAAAACCCCAATTTAATTTCAAATTCAAATCGAAAATAAAACACTTCAAAATTATGTCATATTATACATCATTGGAAAGCACTCGATGAGCGCAATCCACTGCAGAAATTTGTTTTTTGATTTGATGCATCATTTGACTAGAAATCGAGGATGAACCTCAGCCGTCCATATTAGGTTTTCGCGATCCAACAGTGAATCTTCATCCAATCGACGATCGGGAAGTGGCGTTGGGAAGATGGTGGAGAGCTGGTCTTGTAGTGATTGTCGTTCATCGTAAGGTGGTCAAAAATCGCCAGAATTGAGCATTGATTGTCGGCGGCAATAGGGTCACTATGGTGGGTCGAGCTGGCGTGGAGGCTCTGGGGGCAGTTTTGTTTGGGGAGAGGCATGGAAATCTCTGATCATGTTGAAGTTGCTCGTGGACGGTGCAAAAATTGGTAGGAGGCGGTAGCTCATATGGTCAGCGCGGTCGAGAACGATCGCGTGAGATTAGGGTATCTAGAAGGACAGTGTACATGGCAAGTATCTTTTTTATTTATTTTAATTCAATTTCGATTGTCGAATGTTCTAATTTTAATAACTTTTACATGCTTGCTTGAATTCACGTGCAGTTTGTTCCACTGTGATCGTATTGAAATTCTAGACGTTTTTAAAATGGTTTCGATGAATTCTAAGACTGTTAAATTTTGAGCCTTTATTTGGATTTCAAATTGATTTGAAATTAAAGGTGAGTGTTTTAACCAGTCACGAATACCAAATAATCTTGTGTCAGTCAAATTAAAATTTTGATGTGACTAGAAATTTATTGATTGCTGTTTGGTATTTTAAATTGTCATTTACATTTAATCTGGATTCATATTGAACTGAATTACCATCTAATTAATATTAAATATAAATTGCTAGTTAAACACCGGATAATGATAACCCGTTAATTGTTATGATTTATTGGCTGATTTGGATGTTGAATTTGTGATGGATGTTATTGGTTGACACATTGGATGATACATGCCCGAACGATCTTACAGATTAGGGAAAATCATTATGGTTCAATGATAAACGCGAGCGATTTTCCTTGATTTGGAAATTTTGATTTTGGACACTGGTTGAGATGACATATACCCATATAATTTCTTGAGTTTGGATTATTCATTGAATTGAATTATTTGAAATGTTTAAGTTAATTTAAATTTTGGATTTATTTTAATTAAAATGATTAAGATTGGTATTTCGAATTATTTGAAATCTCTTAAATAATCATATCCACGTTGTATACTTGATAGGAGATGGAAATCTCATAACATCTCTGAAGCCATTGCACTAATATTTCTATTTTATTTATTTTGATTTGACTTACATAAGATCTTTTATTTCTGACTCGAGTATTTTGTCTTTACATTACGCTCATGTTAGTCTGAGCTTTTTCAGTGCATTAAAGACTATTTCTAGAGGACGAACATGAAGATTCAATATATTATTGCTATTTATTATTATTATTCCACTGCATCCTAAGTTCCGCTGCATTATTTTTTTATTTTCGATGTATTTATAACTCTGATTTGAATTGTAAAAGTGTAATCAAATGTTATTTTATAAAACAGCTTGATGAACTTTTTATTTGATTATTATATTTTGTTATCCCCCTACGAGATTCCGTGTCTTGTTTTTCTTTCTTTTCTTTTATTTTCTTATTCATCCCATTAACAATCATCCCTTTTGAATGGTTTGAATTAGACATGTGTGGTTTATTGTCGATTTAAACCGTTCAAAAAGGCGGGTCGTTACAATTCTCAAGTCGAGAGAGCTGTGTAAATAAGTCACATCGATATTTTCTGTTTGACCTTAGATATATTAACCAACATAAAACTATCAAGCGAGTCGTTTCATAGTTATCCATTAAATATTAGTACGTAACCCCTATATGCCCACAGCAGTCATGAGTAATACACTGTCCAACATGTGGAGAGCGTTACATACTCCAGTCTTAGTGGATACATCGATATCCAGTCTCGATGCATCTTGACTAAGAACATTTAAAATGGTATATTTGTTTCGTTGTGACAAATCACTCACTGTTACAACACTTCGTAACAACTATCTCAAAATATATCATTTATGCATTTAGGACTTATAACCTATCCCATTGAGTTTAAAAATATCGAAAACATCTATTTTGATATATGGGATGACTCATTTTCGTTTTGGAAGCAAAATGGGCTTTTGGGTCGTTATTGTCGTTTTGAACTAATTCGATATGTTCATTCTTTCTTATTGGGCCTTGTCCATATAAATAGCTTTGTTTCTCAAACCCCAGCAGTCCTTCAGTCTATTCTGTACGTATCTATCTATTCAATTATCTGCTACTTCTTCCTTCTTCAATAGCTGCAGATCCAAAACCCTAATTTAATTTCAAATTTAAATCGAAAATCAAACTCCTCAAAATTATTTCATATTATACATTATTGGAAAGCATTTATGAGTGCAATCCACTGCAGCAATTCGGTTTTTGATTTGATGCATCATTTGACCAGAAATTAAGGATGAACCTCAGCCGTTCATATTATATTTTTGCGATCCAATAGTGGTTCTTCATCCGATCGACGATTGGGAAGCGGCGTTGGGAAGAGGATGGAGAGCTAGTCTTGTAATGATTGTCATTCGTCGTCCGATGGTCAGAAATCGCCAATTGAGCATTGATGGTCGACGGCGGTAGGGTCACTATGGTGGGTCGAAACTGACATGGAGGCTATGGGTAGGGGCAGTTTTGCTTGGGGAGAGTCGTGGCAATCTCCGATCATGTTGAAGTTGCTCGCGGGCGGTGCAAAAACTGGTGGGAGGTAGCGGCTCATATAGTCAGTGTGGTCGAGAATGATCGTGTAAGATTAGGGTATCTTGAAGGACAATGTACGTGGCAAGTATCTTTTTTATTTATTTTTAATTCAATTTCAAGTGTTGAATGTTCTAATTTTCATAACTTTTACATGCATGCTCTAATTCATACGCGGTTTTTCCACTGGGATCGTATTAAAATTCTAGACATTTTGAAACTAGATTGGGTGAACTCTGAGACTGTTCAAAATTTACGGCTTTGTTTGGATTTCAAATCGATTTGAAATTATAGGTGAGGGTTTTAACCCACTCACGAATACTAAATAATCTTGTGTTAGTCAAATTAAATTTTTGATGTGATTAGAAACTTTTTGATTGTTGTTTGGTATTTTAAATTTTCATTTACGTTTAATTTGAATGCATATTGAACTGAATTGCCATTTAATTAATATTAAATATGAATTGCTAGTTAAACACCTGATAATGATAACCAATTAATTGTTGTGATTCATTGGCTGATTTGGATGTTGAATTTGTGATGGATGTTATTGGTTGACATTTTGGATGATTGGACGTTTAATTATGTTTATATCTCTATTATTCCAATGGGTTGAAATGATACATACCCGAACGATCTTATATATTAGGGAAAATTGTTATGGATTGAAATGATAAACCCGAGCGATTTTCATTGATTTGAAAATTTTAATTTTTGGTACTGGTTGAGATGAAAAATACCCATATAATTTCTTGAATTTGGATAATTCGTTGGAATTGAATTATTCGAAAGGTTTAAGTTAATTTAAATTTCGGATTTATTTTAATTAAAATGATTAAGATTGGTATTTTGAATTATTTGAAATCTCTTATATAATTATATCCACATTGTACACTTGATAGAAGATGGAAATCCCATAACATCTCTAAAGCCATTGCACTAATATTTCTATTTTATTTATTTTGATATGACTTACATAAGATCTTTTAGTCTGACTCGAATATTTTGTCTTTTCATTACGCTCGTGTTAGTCTGAGCTTTTTCAGTGCATTGAAGACTATTTTTGGAGGACGAGACGAAGATTCGGTGTATTATTGCTATTTATTATTATTATTCCACTGCATCCTGTTAACTGCTGCATTATATTTTATTTCTGATGTATGTATAACTCTGATTTGAATTGTAAAAGTGTAATCAAATGTTATTTTCTAAAACAGCTTCATGAACTTTTTATTTGATTATTATATTTTGTCATTCAGCTGCGAGATTCTGTGTTTTGTTTTTCTTTCTTTTCTTTTATTTTCTTATTTACCCCATTAAACATCCTCCCTTTTGAATGATTTGAATTAGACATGTGTGGTTTATTGTCGATTTAAACCATCCAAAAAGTGGGTCATTACAATTCTCAAGTCGAGAGAACTGTGTAAATCTGTCATATCGATATTTTCTGTTTGATCTTGGTTATATTAACCAATATAAAACTATCGAGTTATTCGTTCCATAATTATCCAATAACTATTAGACGTAACCCCTAGGTGCCCCCAGCAGTCATGAGTAATGCACTGTCCAATATTTGAAAAGTGTTACATACTCCAGTCTCAACGGATACATCGATATCCAGTCTCGATGCATCTTGACTAGGAACATTTAAAATAGTATATTTGTTTCGGTGTGATAAATTACTTACGGCTACAACACTTTGTAACAACTATCACAAAATATACCATTTATGGATTTTTCTATTAAATATACTTTTAATTAAGTTAATTAATTAATATAATCACATTATATCGAATATATAATAGGAAGAAAATACCTTTTATTTCGAACAAGATTGGTCAACGAGTTAGACATATGTAACAAGTTACATAATTTCCCCTAGGCCATACCCCTAACTCTATCAGCCTCTCCTAAAGTCCTATTAACTTATCTTTTATAATTATTATACATTTTCTACTTTAGCATAGACCCTTGACCCAAGCAATACGTTGTACAGTTTATTTATTAAGTGTTTTTATCTAAATATTAGCGTAGTATGATTCCTTCATATTTAGCGCAGTACTCTTACTTATAAATTTAGTGTTGCCGCCCTAATGTTGCTACCCGACAGCTCTGACATCCCTGACAACGCCTTTACACATGTCATTATTCCATTGGATCTTATTTCATTTTGTGTTATTTGAGTATTGTTTCAGCAAACAATTTGGACCTTTCCTCCCTTTTTCCTTAACCCTTATTAATATCTTTTTATATGGTGTTTATTTTACTACATCTCCCACAGTACCCATCTACCCCAGCACGTTTAAGCTGATTTTACCTCTGTTTCAATATAGAAAATTCCGATAAGATCCCTAAAATTGTCCAAACCCTTGTTCTTCCATAGTTTAACTTTATTTCATCTTTTTGGGGTATTTTTCTTACTTATTTCGAGTCATACAACTTCAAAAATTCATATAGAATTATTTAAGCTTAAGAAATTTCTTAAAATATAAACCTACATCCTAAATATAGTCTTAAACATCATATAAAACTTTCATCAAGTTTTGAAATCACCAGAGTGGGGGATACATATGTAAACATCCTACGTATGCATGTCCTTTCCTTAAAACTTTCATTGATCCTTTTAGTATTGCATATGATCCCGTATGAACCCCATAATAAATAAAGCATGTACATCTAATCCGATCGTATACATATGTAAGAAATCAGATTAGAAGGGCTATATTACTCACCAAGATCTTTAAGATGTATAACTTTAATCTTCTTTATTCTCTTCTTGGGTGAGTTTTTGTATCTTCTCCTTGTTTTCCTTCTTATGATCCCACCGTTAAAGAGTTTCTCTAACCTTTTACATTAGTTGCAGTAGAACAAAATGAATAAATAGAAATGAGTAATGTATATTATCGCACAACAAGTTGGGACTAGGCCCTCATACCCGCTTCCATTAATTCATTTCTTTTGTTCTTCTTGTTTAACCCGCCTTTTTCCATTAATTAGCTTATTTAATTAATTATAAATTTTTTGGGTTAGTACAAGTATTAAAACAACAAAAGCTAATTTTAAGCCAAGTACATCGTTAACAATTAGCAATGTATTATTTACTCATGGTTTAGAAATACTTATGTACCTTTTAATGTTCTTTCTTATGAACACATGCCTCTTGTGCATTTTGATTGACAACCAAACTATTTGATATTTCTATCAAAATATTAATTCAATTCTGATGCTTATAAAATCATACTTTATAGCTTCCTTTGATTATATCCAAAAAACCACAAATTCGATATCACTTCCACTAATTTTGAGACATTTTAGTTGTTATGTGCTAATAGTTTTTTCTAAATCATTATTTAAATTTGAGTGTGTATGTATCAAACAAAAAATACTAAGCAATAATTTAGTGAGTAAATATGAACCAACTTGAGCACATCAAATGGTGAATCTATTACATTAATTTCAATAATTGAAATTCATGGTATTTTTCTCATCAATGTGGCTCACTATATTCCAACAACATCTGTCTTTCTTATGAAGACACATTTTCGGCCAATGGTTCATATCCCTTCGGGTAAACTATCAAAATCATATATTGATAAAGTACTTAAAATTTATTACAGATTTGCGCATCATACCATATCATTGAGTCAATACTCTTAATGGTTTAACTAAACAATCGAGGATTATTTATTCTTGACATTGACAACAAACTCACAGTTTTTCTTTAATGTACAAGAATACTCATTAGACATTCTAATGTATTGGGTTCATTTAGGTTTGTTCAATTTCATTTCATTCCTCGTAATAAGTTTTATGCTTGGATCGCATCCAATTTCATTTTATACCAATTATTTCTTAAATAAATTCATTCACTAAGAAGTTGATATCTCTTGAAACAATAGTTGTTTCTTAGTGTAATGGAGTGGGCATTCATAAGCATTTTATGAATTGCCTTACATAAAACTGATCTTGCATTAGTTCGTAATATATTTGTCTTTATAACATAAATTATTCATCTAATGACTATCTTTCCCAAAATTATATTCGGACAATGTAATAACCTGGAAAATTAAACCATAATAATTAATTAACGAATTAATTAAATGATAAAATAACTTTGTGAAATTATCAAATTGAGCCACGGGAGTTGCACCATTGTGTCCGTGGTAAATTTTTTGGTCAATTTCCATATATAGAACATCAGAATCCGAGTTAATATGAGCAAGATACAAAGCAAACAAGAATCAATGTTAATAATTATAATAATAATATACAGGGAGGTCGACCATCCTAATAGGGCTGTCAATGGATACCCAAAAAATCCGAAATTCGTCCGCATTCGTATTCGAAAAGCGGATAATATCCGGTATTCGAAAAAATGGATGCGGATGCGGATACGAAGACATCCGCATCTGAAAATTGTCCATCCAGTCTTTGCCAAGATTGTAGTATAAAAATGTGTAATTTAGTATAATGTAAGATATATATTTATTGTTTTATTAAGTTAGTAGTTTATATTATATGCATTTAATGCTTATTAACTGCTCGAAACTATTTATTATCACCATATTTGTTTAAATTTAACACTTTATAATCAATTGGATTAAAAAAATGTATGTTAAACTTAAAATTTACATTTGTATTTCTTGATTCATCGGTCGTTAGCGGATAGGATAATTATCCAATATCCGACTGTATCCGCGGATGTAGATATCTGATATCCGAAAATCATTTCGGATGCGGATGTGAATATGACACTATTCACATCTAAAAGTATCCATTGACAAACCTACATCCTAAGGCCTAGGGCGATCGGCCAGTCGACCTGACTTCAAGGGCGGTCGACCTGTACGTCGATCCGCCTAAGGGTTTAAGGCAAAGGAGTTCCTTTTTCGTTCTGTGTGATTTTAACATGTTAATTTTGTTGTTTTCTCTAATCTGGTCCCTCCGTGCTTCCATCTGACGGCTCATATTCAGCCACGGCGTGGTCGCACCATATTCAATCTTCAAATCCAACGGTCTGAGATCCACTTCTACCCCTATAAATAAGACCCGAGGCCCAACACTTTTTTTCATTCTAGATTTTCTTCGTTTGGGTTCACCTTTTCAGGAAGGATCCTAAAAGGAATAATTTTCCAAGGAGAGAATCTTTTTAAATAAAATATTTTAATACCCTTTAGTGGATTTGTAAAGACTGTAATAAAAATGGAATTAAGACTGAAATTGAGCATAATTATGATATTAATGTCAGAATTTGACTAATTAAAGATAATTGACCTGACTATAACTTAGAATCATAATTAAAAAGAGTATAAGATAAAAGAGACTTATTTTTACACTTAGACCTTGGGTTAAGTAATAAGCATGATTATAACGTTAGTTATAATAAGAAATAGAACATAACAAGGCTTCTTTTAAGACTTAGGATAAATTAATAATTAAAGATATAAATTGTAAAGGCTTATTTAAATAAATTATCTAAGTTAATAACCAAGAATTAAAGTAGGACCTATACCAAATAGCATTCCCCTATTATTTCTATGGACATGGTGTTTCACATAATCCTAAAGTGAGATGAAGGGCACGCTTATGCTAATAGTAGTAGTAAATGGTCAATAAGCAGAAGTCCAAATCATTCGGATTCGGGTATGGGGAACAAGTAGATATTGTTTTGATGACAGGCCAGTACCGACAGAATTTCTCCAATTTTCTATGGACACGGTGATCTCACATTAGCCTAAAGTGGGATGAGAGGCACGCTTATGCTGGGGATTGAGGTAATAAGAAGACCCAATAGGTGGAACAATAAGTAACATGAGCCATTCGGGTGCTCAGTAATCGTTATGAGTTCCAAGCGATTAGTATGTATGCCTTTCGGAGACACCATTGATTTCTGTGTAGGGAGCTATATAACATCTAATCCATAGTAGATACTTTGTGTGTCATTCACAGACACTATTTCTTTGTAGGGAGCTATATAGCGTCTAGTCCGTAGTAAGGTCTATGGAGTAGTAGATCGATCAAGGGTAGAATTAGGATTTCAGCCTAATTATAGGATTAGGAATTCATCCCAATCAAAGCAACTATCAAAGGCAAGTGCAAACATCAAAGTTAATCAATTATGTTATTTCGTATTTATTTCCATCTAATTCCTTATCCCTATTTCCTTCGTTTCCTTTTATATACTAGAATTGTTGTAAGGTCTACTACTTTTGCTTTGTTTAAAGATTCTAGTAATCGCTATCATTCATCAGACTTTTAGTCTGACTCACTCCTCTATTTTCCCCTTTTTCTCCCTCCGTGGGTAATCAGGGGCAAGGAAGATAGACCGTAGCTTCTTGGAGACTTGGAGACCCTACCATGTATTTCTTCTTTTTATTTCCAACATTTTGTTCTTTTAATGTACTAGCACTATATTGAGGGAAAGTTTGCGTTTGTACTCTGGTATTTCTGATGAGACCGAGATTTTATTTTCACAAGACAATTGTATTTGGTTTTTCGAACATATGTGGTTTGTCTGAAGTTTTTATGAAGTATTAATTTTTAAAATCACTTATTGTTTTTAATTACTTCCATTGTAGTATTATCTATCTATTTCATCTTGTGAATCTTAGTCTCTGCTAGCTTAGTTATACCTACAACGCACCATGTCTTTTAGTGTGTCCTTTTGAGTATACTAAGGGTGTGGGGGTGTTTCACTTGGTATCAGAGCCTAAGATTACAGGATCCCTAAAAATTTATTTAAAAAGTAAAGTATTTTTCAAAATAACTTGTTTTAATAGTATTTTTCAGAAAAGAACTCTTAGAAATAGCTTTTAAGTATAATTTTTTTTTATAAAAATCCCCTCAAAAATCCAATTCAATCTTCCTTTGACTCTTTCCTAAACTATCTTTTTCTTTGCATAAAATGGCGGATGCCCCTAATCTTCCCGAGGGCATTTCAGTCCCAGGCTGGTTTCATAGGTATCTACAATCCATGACTCCAAAGGTGCATGGGAAAGCACCCAATCCAACACTGGTAGGTGGGAATCCCTTTAACCCACATACATCAACCAACTTTTCTAAGCTATGAAAGGACTTTGCTAGTATAGATGGCATAACGTCTTCGAGCATGAGGGATTCCGAGGAGACGTGGGTTAGTTTAGGGAATATGGAGAAATGGTTTAGGCGGTTAAGTTTGGAGGACCGATAGAGTGTTCAACCTACATCTTGGCAGTTGAAAGAAGAGCTTAAGGAGGTTCCTATAAGCTCTAAGAAGCCATGGTGGAAGGCCAAGAAGGATAAGAGGAAAATTAAGGCCCTTAGAAGCGAATTAAGAAAGAAGTGAAGTACCATAACTGTAGAATGATTGGTCATTACACAAGAAACTACAAGAGATAGAAGATGAAGGGAAAGTGTTATAGTTGCGGGCAACCTAGACACTGGAGTAGGAGTTGTCCCCAGTAGATGGGGCAGGGTGCAGGTGTACCGGTAGCACAGGTACAGGCTTTGGAGGCAACACCTTCCAACAGCAGACCGGATCGAGGTAGGAAATTTTGATTTTGATTTTTGATTTTTCCATTCGGACACTTTTTGATTCTGGGGCATCACACTCTTTTATCTCTAGTTCTCTAGTAGAGTGTTTGCACTTAGACATCTCTTTAGACCCCATTGTTGTTTCAAACCCCATAGATGGGTCGGCACACTTGTCTATGGTTTTTAGGGGTTTGAATTTTTTTTTATTATCCTAGGCATAGAATTTGACTGTGATGCTTGTGTATTGGGATTCTCGGGGTATGGGATGATTTTAGGAATGGATTGGCTATCCACATATGGAACTATATTAGACTGCGAGAGGAGAGTAGTTAGAATAGAGACATGCAGCAGTAGGACTCTCGAGGATTCTTGCAACCCGCTAGGGTCAGTCATGTTGAGTTTCCTTTATTCCCTCGATTCATCATCATCAGAGTTAGATTTGGTTCCTTTTGTCAAAGGTTTCTCAAACGTCCTTGAGAAGGTTAGGGGACTACCCCCTAAGAGAGAGATTAACTTCAGGATTTATTTGAGTAATAATGCTAAGCTAGTAGCATTACCCATGGCATCTAGGGAGAGGAAGAAATTGAGAAAGAAAGAATCATGGGCTTTTGGAGAAATGTTTCATAAGAAGAAGAGTAGGAAGCACCAGTCATCTTCGCTACTAAGGCAGATGGTTCCCTTCAACTTTGCGTAGACTATAGGGATTTAAATAAGCTCACGAAGAAGAATCATTATCCATTTCCTAGGATAGTTGATCTTTCTGAACAGTTACTTGGCTCTGTTGTATTCTCTCAACTTGATTTAGCCCCTGGATTTCTTTATCTTAGGGTTGTTGATAACAACATTGATAAGACCACATTTAGGACACCCGACAGATACTTTGAGTGGTTGGTTATGCCTTTTTGGGCTAATCAATACCCTAGCCTATTCGTAGATTTGACGATCCTCGTTTTTAGAGATGTCCTAAATAAGTTCAGGGTGGCATTCATGAACAACATTTTGGTGTTTTCCAAGAGTATGGAAAAGCATGCTATTATTTTTTAGGAGGTTCTTCGTACACTTTGCATTCTTCAGTGAAAAGCAAAGTTCATGAGGTAACACTTTCGGCATAAGGAAGTGTTTTTCTTGGGGTATAGAGAAGGTTTACACATGGAAAGAGTTTGAGAAACGATTTTATACATTTAGGTTTGGATTGTGAAAATCCAAAGAGTGGTAGGAAAAGATTAAAGATGTACAATAGATGCAGTTGTTAAGAAAAAGATAAAAGCCATGTGTAGATAATTGCAGAATTTATAATTGTTTCAGATAAGTGCATTTAACGGTAGTATTTTAGAATAAATATAAGCATGCAAGAGGAATAGGAACCAAATACTTTAGTAGGGAAATGAGATTTCCAATGTTTAGGAATGGTACTCCTAGGGTATTAAGAAAATCCACCTTATGGTTTGCTCAATAAAATACAATGTTAGAATTGAAAATTTTCGTTGTTAATATTTTCTTTTAGGAAATAAATACTGGGTTTTTGGAAATATGATAAGAAATTTAAATTGGTTTTTATATGATGTAAATTTTGTTGAAAAGGTGAAATTCTTTTTCAATAATTATAGAAGTATATAGCTCACTAGTTTCTTTACAAGTCAATTGAGATTTTAAATATAAAAACCTAAAGTGTATTAAGTATCGAAAACGTAGATTACAATATTTATTGTTATAATAGATGTTTTCATGAAAACAAACGGAGCATAGACTATAATGCTACCGCTATAGTAAGTGACTCCCAAAAGAAATATTTTTACATAGTAGATGTGGTTTATTAGTATTTATTTTTAATTAAATTCATACACTATTATTTTTGGGTTGTAGTAACAGTTTTTACGCAACATCCGTTTTAAACCCAAATAAAAATGTATTTTTAAAAGATAATTTCTAAGAATAGAAATAAAAGTAATTTGTCAATACACCTATTAATTAAATAGGTATAATAAAATGTTTTTGGTTATGGATATATTAAACAATTTTGAAGATTATTTTTTCTGAAAAGAAAAAGTTAGATGTTAGAAGATGTCTATCGTAAGAAACTATAATTTAAACATACTTTAATCTATTGAAATGAAAAGAATAGTGGTATAATTTTCTATGGAATCCATACAAATGCTATATGCAAGTTACAAGGAATACATGAAAGAGATGTACAAGGTATGGGGAGCACCATATTTTGTATAGCCTATTTCGAAAATATAAAATAAGTTCCTTGTAATTTCACATAAATATGAAGTCCTCTTTTAAAAGGTTCATAGAAGATTTTAGCGTTAATAATTTCTCATAAAAAGAAAACAGTTCCAATACATTAAGGTATGAGACCGTTAGGTGTAATAAGAAAATGTTTTGAAAACACATATGGATATTTTAAAGATATATTAAAAGAAAATGGTTTGGTGAAAATGTAAATAAATTTTTGCAAATGAAAACTTAATAAAGTAGAATTTGAAAATTCAATTTTTTATAGAAAACTAAAAAAGTCTTTAAAAGAAAACGAGGAATAAGTTTTGGACTTAAAAGTGTTTCCTCTAGGTTTGGGAAATAATGTAAATTCAAAAAGATGTAAGGATGCAAATCTAGAAACATAAAATGTTAAGCAACCGAGTATTTTTTAATTTAAGGAGAACATAAAGATAACATTTTTAAGGACAAAGATTTTGGGATTTAAAAATTTGGAAGCCTTAGTTTCTGAAATGAGAAGGTAAATACCAAACCAAACTCTTAAAAGTGGAATAGATTGGAATCATTCCCTAAGGAGTGATGGAAAAGGTGTAAGACTATAAAGGAGATAGTAGTAATTACTTTTGGAAGTAATAATAGAGTTTCTCGTAAAGCATACAAGGCACTAGAGTGAACCTAGGAATGTTGATTCATGTGAACGGGCTAAAGATGAATAGTAAAGTGAAATTAGTAAGATTGTGTGGCACACATGGTTGAGGACGTGTATTTTTGATTCTGAAGAAACTTGGGAAAACCATCTTCCTTTAGTGGAATTCTCACATGATAGTAGTTTTCAAGCTGGCACTAGAGTGGCACCTTTCGAAGCTCTTTATGGAAAACCTGCAAGTCGCTTTCGTTTTGGATAGAGTCTATAGAGGTTAAAAAGACTTCGGAGAAGACTAAATTTGATTTAGAGAAAATTCATATCTCATATCCACATTTCTTTGATAGTAATTTTTTCAATTTCCTATTTTCCAACTTTAGTTTTGAATAGGTTCTTTCCTTTATTATCCTTTGGGAGGGTATAACTTAGGGGTTAACATATGAATGATAGGATTTGATGCAAACATGTTATTAGAACATGTTATGGATGATTTATGCAAGTGGTTGCAAGTGTTCTCTAGTGAATGCTAATGGACGCGTATACTTACACTAGGCACTATTATCTCTTAAGGATCGACCAAACTAGGACAGTAGAGCATATGCATATGGATGTGTGTGCATTTTATTTTATTTTCCATGATTGCTATAAATGGATGAATGTCACTTGATTGTTGTATTTGGATGATATTTGAAGCACGCATATAAAACCATCAGTTACCATTAGAAATTTTTGAATTCATTTAGATACATAGCACGGGCATGATCGCATAAAAAGAGGTCAAATGAATCAGTGGACCACCCAGTCTTTTGTATTAGATTAAGGAAATTCACGCTACACTATGCATAAGTGTCATAAATTGCATTAGAAAACTTAAGGACAATGGATGAATGGTTGATGATTAAGTAGTTGGTTACATATATTGGATGAAAAAAATTTAGTTCATTCTTTTATCCTTAGAGATTTCAGGGATGAAATACCTCAAGGAGGGGAGAATGTGACAACCCGAAAAATTAAACAATAATAATTAATTAACGAAGTAATTAAATGATTAAATATTTTGTGAAATTATCAGAATTGAGCCACGGGAGTTGCACCATTGTGTCTATGGTAATTTTCTGGTCAATTTTCGTATATAGAACGTCAGAATCTGAGTTAATATGAGCAAGATACAAAATAAACAAGAATTAATGAAAAAAATATACATAGGGAGTTTGACCATCCCAAGGCCTAGGTTGACCGATCGGTCGACCTGGCTTCAAGGGCGGTCGACCTGCCTACGGGTATGAGGCGAATGAATTTCTTCTTCATCCTATGCGATTTTAACACGTCAATTTCGTTGTTTCTCTCATATGGTCCCTCCATGCTTCCATCCAACGGCTCCTATTCAGCCTATGACATGGTCGCACCATATTCAATCTCTAATTCCTATGGTCTGAGATCCACTTCAACCCCCATAAATAAGACCCGAGGCCTAACACTTTTTCTCATTCTAGATTTTCTCCTTTTGGGTTCACCTTTTTAGGAAGGACCCTAAAAGGAATAATTTTCCAAGGAGACAATCTTTTTAAATAAATATTTTAATACCCTTAAGTGGATCTAGGAAGACCAGAAGGGAAGAGTTTAGGACCACAGGTAAGTGATTGTAATTATTTGGTTTTTTAAGCAATTTAAAATAATAGGGTTTCCAATAGTTG
The DNA here is from genome assembly GCA_030765085.1 of Allium cepa. Classification (NCBI taxonomy): domain Eukaryota; kingdom Viridiplantae; phylum Streptophyta; class Magnoliopsida; order Asparagales; family Amaryllidaceae; genus Allium; species Allium cepa. The sequence continues at coordinate 933,284,060 of CM060932.1, forward strand.
TAGTTTTACTATGGTTTTTGGAATAGCCCTTTTAGCAGTTTATTTACAGTTTTTAGAATTATTTTCAGTCTATTTCTTTTAGCTATTTTTTTCAGTTGATTTTAGTTTATTTCTATTAACTATAGCTTATCCATTTAATTACAATTTATTTATAGCATTTTAATTTATTTACTGTTATTTATGCGTTATTTACATCCTTTTCCTACGCTTTGGATTTTCTTCTATTTTCAGTTTTATTTTATTTCTCCTTCTTCTTCGCGTATGGATTAGAATAGATTAAACACGAATATGGATTAAAATTATAAGAATAGTGAAAAAATGGAGTATAAGGTGTAAATTGTAAAGACTGTAATAAAAATGGAATTAAGATTGAAACTAAGCCTGATTATGATATTAATGTTAACATTTGAAAAATTAAAGATAATTGGCCTAGGCATAACTTAGAATTATAACTAAAAAGAATATAAGATAATAGAGGCTTACACTTAGACCATGGGTTAAGTAATAAGCGTGATTATAACGTATGCTATAATAAAAAATAGAACAGAATGAGGCTTATTTTAAGACTTAGGGCAAATTAATAAGCAAAGATAGTAGAGATAAATTGTAAAAGCTTATCTAAATAATTTATCTAAGTTAATAAGCAAGAATTAAAGTAGGGTCTGTACCAAATAGCATTCCCCTACTATTTCTATAGTACGACGTTTCATATAATCCTGAAGTGAGACAAGAGGCACACTTATGCTAATAATGGTAGTGATTGGTCAACAAGTAGAAGTCCAAATCATGAGGATTTAGGGAAGGGGCGGTACTAGATATTGTTTGGATGACGGGCCAGTACCAACAGCATTTCCCCTATTTTCTATGGATACGGTGATCTCACATTAGCCTAAAGTGGAATGACGAGAACGCCTATGTTGGAGCTTGAGGTAATAAGAAGACCCAATAGCTGAAACAAAAGGTAACATGAGCATGGTGGCAGTTACACGTGCGACTTCCATTCAGGTTAGTAATCATTATGAGTTCCAAGTGCTTAGTATGTATGCCTTTCGTAGGCACCATTACCTTCTGTGTAGGGAGCTATATAACGTCTAGTCCGCAGTAGATACTTTGCATGTCATTCAAAGACACCATTCCTGTGTAGGGAGCTATATAGCGTCTAGTCTGCATTAAGGTTTATGGAGTAACAGGCCGGTCAAAGGGTAGAATTAGGGTTTCAGCCTAATTATAGGATTAGGAATTCAGCCTAATCAAAGAAGCTACCAAAAACAAGTGCAAATATTCAAAGTTAATTAATTATGTTAATTTGTATTTATTTACAGCTTATTTCTTATCCCTATTTCCTTTGTTTCCTTTTATATACTAGAACGATTGTAAGGTCTATTACTTTTACTTTGCTTAAAGATTCTAGTAATTGTTGTCATTCACTAAATTTTTACTCTGGCCCACTCCTCTATTTTTTCCATTTCTCCTCCATAGGCAATCAGGGGCAAGGAAGATAGACCGTAGCTTCTTGGAGACTTGGAAACCCTATCATGTATTCCTTCTTTTTATTTCCAGCCTTTTGTTCTTTTATTGTACTGGCACTGTATTGAGGGAAAGTTTGTGTTTGTACTTCGGTTTTTATGATGGGACTGAGATTTTATTTTCGTAAGTCAATTGTATTTGGTATTTGGAACATATGTGGTTTGTTTGAAGTATTTATGAAATATTAATTTTTAAAATTACCTTTTGTTTTTAATTACTTCCGCGGTGTTATTATCTATCTATTTCGTCTTGTGAATCTTAGTCTCTGCTAGCTTTAGTTATACCTACAATGCACCACACATTTTACTGTGTCCTTTTGGGTATACTAAGGGGTGTGGGGTCAGACGATTAGTACAAGATCCTTTATGTATGATTATTACATGCAGTTTTCTGAATTACACAACCTGCTAACTCCTTGGCCTAGGACATGTAGGGGTTTCTTATAAACCCTTATCTTGTATAGTTTTGTAATTTTTTTGGATAATATTAGTTTAACCTGGTGCACTACTCTTAAGTACACACCTTATAGAAAAAGTTTAACTGAAGTTCACTTATCGTTAATCATACTTTGTCCAATAAAGTTTGATTACTCCTTAGCAATGCATCATATTAAATTTTAGGGCAGAGTGACCTTTGAGACTAAATCTTAATTCATACTAGGTGCATATGCAACTCTTTCCAATATACACACTCATTCGATCAAATCGAATCATTTTTGTCGCATGTTTTCTTATTTACTTCTGTTTTATACTCTAGAGCTTATCATAGACTTAAATTGCATATCAAATACACATATCCATGTTTTAATAACTCATCAGTGAAAATGATGAAGTATGGGGAATCGTTTTGGTATTAGTAGACTTACGATTGCGTACACTTATATGTGTCAATCCGAAGAGTTCATCAACTTTTATGACGGTCCTACTGCATGGGCATTGTCTGAGATATAATTGACCATTATCATATGATTTATAACCATATAATAAAAATTATTTCTCAAAATTTGGCCTAGTATTTAACTCGAAAATAATTGTGCATTATTTTACATACTTCGGTATTTTCCAATGCGTCACTTTTGTTATGAGAACAAATACCACATTACAGTTTTATTTCATATCGAATATTCATAATATTCACATTAAAATATAACTATGTCTATTTTTTAGTCAACATCGAAAAATGGTCATTATTTCATAAATAATGTGCGGTATATTTTATTAAAACAATTTCATAACTTGGTGCAATCAATAAGTGTTACATGACACTTTTCCACTATTTCCGCTATTGCTATAGTAACATACTGAATTAGAAGGCCCACCGTTCACTTAATATTGATTATTAATTTCATGTATTACAACAGTTTACACTTATTAATGAATTTCATGTATTGCTATAATAGTGTTACATGGTAGAAGTTATCGATAAATTTCAATTTTTTTACCATATTGGATCTTTATTGGGACTATGAAGTCAACTTTATTTAGAACATTTTTATATTTCTTTCAAACAAAATAACTTTTAAATCAAATCTTTATTTTATTTATATTAATGTGGTTTTATATTATTTGATTAATGTTATATTATATATTTACATGTATCACACACATGTGCATATATATATATGTGTGTGTGTGTGTGTGTGTGTGTGCGCGCGCGCGCGTGCATGTGTGACATATCATTCCGTACAAGGTATAACATGCATGCGTATAAGTGTTGAGATTTAAACCGTAACAGACACATTAGCTCATCCTATATACCAATATATTATCTAAATGTATGTTTTTTTTAATTTACATATATATTTATAAAATATTAAAAAAAAATATGTATGTATGTATATAAAACATATTTTGTTTAAACATCTATATATGTGTGTACATTAAATTATATTTTAAAGTCGAAAATAATATATATTTAAATATTAAAGTCGAAAATAATATATATATATATATATTAAAGTCAGATTTAATATATGAATGTATAGGTATATAAAATAAAAAACTAATATATATATATATATATATATTAAATATTTATTGTTTATGCATAAATAATACACATATATATATTAACATTTTAAATTTATAAAAATATATATTTTACATATATAAATACCAGGTCATGCACATGGCAATTTTTTAAAATTTATTTAAATATATGTCCCTTTGGATATTTCTTAATATTTAATAAAAAATTAAAAAAATATCTTTCGAAACTTATTTTAAATTTATATTAAAATTATGAAATATATTTTGTAATTTTAAACACTGAAATGTAATTTTAAAATTTTAAAACAATTTTACTTCTAGTTTTTAATTTTGATTTACATTTAAATATTTTTAAAATATTAAAAAGATGTTTTTTGAATTTTTGCTAAGAGTAAGTCAGGTAATTATTTAATTTATAAAATATAAAATATAATTTTATGATATATATATATAACTGATTCATATATATATATATATATTGATTTAAATAATATTTAAAAATAATATATATAGATATATAAAATTAGTTTTTATTTCTGTAGAAAATAATATACCATTACAACTTTATATATAAAATGATATAATTAGATTTTATATAAGTATGATGTAGTATTATGTATACATATTTAAATATTATAAATTAAGTCATTTAAAATAAATTGTTTTGTTCGTTGTGCTGCATGTAGGCATATGTTCGTCTAAACAATATATTTTATTAATATACAATTATATGTAAACATGCAACCAATCTAACTGTGACAATATATATGTATATCAGAATCGTCACATAACTAACAATATGACATAGATATTATATCTAAACAACAATAGTCATATATTAGTTAGAAATGTACCTTACTCTCACTGCCTAAAAGTACACCTTGAAATAATGAAATTTACTATAACGACCCGAAAATTTTAGTGGTTTTATTTATTTAATTAATTGAAATTTTATGAAATTTTAAACAATAAAATTTTGAAATAAAAATTTAATATTTGAAATACGTCTAATTTAACATAGTAAATGGGAAATTTTCATCAAATAATATGGAAGGTTATTTTATTGTATAATTTTATTTTAATCCAAATCAGTTAATAATTGATAATAATAAAATGTTTTTCAAACCTAAATATTTTTCTACAGAAAATTTGTAAATCATCTTCTGAGTGAGATGTCATATTTCATTTCTCCAAATTTTGACTGTTATTGCTCCGCTTATCTTATTTTCGACAAATTATCAGCTTTGTCGATATCGATTATCGACTTTTGACGGGCTGATCGTGCTATTGATATCTATATGTCGTTTTGATCGTCTCGTCGCGCTGATCTATACTGTATATTCAATTCTGTGTTTCGAAGTCTGCCACGCAGCTAAATCTATGGAAAAACGATTTCGTATCGGTGCCGTATTTGAGATCTTGTTTTCTTGTGTCCTTCCAATCGCCAGCGGTGTAACCCAAACAGCTCTTGCATTAATTATTTACCTGAATTCACGGCCGACTCTCTCCATTCCATTGGTTCAATATTTATTGGTATGCGTTCTTTCATCCTCTTCTACATTCTGAAATAATATATTGCACGATTTGGTTCCATCTTGTTTCGAGGCCTACTTGCTTCCTTTTTTCATGAGAAAAACTTTTATATAAATCGGTTTGCTTTGAGAAATAATTGTTTTTCCCGAGAGAACTTGCTCATGCCACCACCCTCACCTTCAATGCCTAACGTCATGATCTGCCTACCTATTCACGCAACCTGAGACATCTGCTCATCCCTCTCCTTTCTTTCACCTCCGGCTCCTCCCGTAGCATCAACTGCCAAATGCACCCATCTTGTCGATGCTTGGTTCCACCTCATCGAGCTGTGCACGTTATTTTATGCTATTAATTTTTTTAAATTATATATTGCTCGTGAATAAATATATATTTTCATTTAATATAGTTGTTTTGCAAATAATGGGTTACAACTTGATACATATATCAACATGTAAGTATAATTGTATATAAATGTAAGGATCAGTTGCGCGCACACACACACACACATATATATACATTGATCTTGTTAGTTTGTACAAGGATTATAAGATATGTATATATTTATATTAGAGGTATATAATATGCTTGTTCTTATATATGTGTGTGTGTGTGTGTGTGTGTGTGTGTGTGTATGGGTTACCGGTTACTTACTTCAAAGCATGTTTATATAAATGTATGTAATGTCATATATTTATCTGAAAGGAAGAATTTTTTTAATAGTGAAGCTGCTATCCATTAAACTCCATTCGCGATCATTTCTTTTCAAAGCCTTCTGCCCGATTTTCTTTACTGTTTTGCAAATGTCGCTTACAATATTCTTTTTGAAATTGAAATTCCTATTTATATTTGGATTTTTCTTTAGAAATATATTTATTTTATATATTTTAAGTATATAAATAACAATAGTTTATATAGGTAATATATATATATTTATATAATATGTAAGTTATATTAGTTACATATATGTCATGCTGTATATATGTTAGTCATATATATAATTATGTATATTGTTGTACAGATTGTTTACATTGTTTGTATCACATATAGCATATATATAAGGATATGTGTTCTTTGTATATTGTTTAAAAAATACTATTTTAAGTATATAAGTTTTATATGTTGTATATATATTAGCTTATTAAGTATATAGGTTTATGCAATTTACATATTAAGTATGTATAGATTTTTCTTTCAAATGTAAGGTCAGCTAGTTTATATATATATATATATATATAAGTATGTTATATATCAAAATTTGGCTTACAGTACATTATTATATATTGTGTTATTGCAGTTGAAAGTTTTATATAGTATAAAGTTGTTCTCTTATAATCAACGACATATATAACAGTTTTGATATACTATTTACAGTATAATGAAAGATATTAATATAGATATTTTAATGGCAGTTTAGATATATGTTAGTATTTTATCTTTGCATTTATACAGATTTATATATTATATTAGTTTTGATGGTATAAGCCACTGGATTTATATAGTTTTATATCGGCTGCAATGTTAATAAAGAATATGTTTTGATATAAATGGTCTATGTTGGTTGTAGATATGTTGGATTTATATATATAAGTCATGCTATTGTTTTAATATATATATATATATATATATGTGATATTTTGAAAGGAATAAAATATAATATACGTATTTTTCAATGATAATGAGTATCTATATAAGTTATGTTCTTATAGTATATATATAAGAATGTTGAGGTTGTAGTTATATATTTGTATATATATGATTGTTGTTCGGCTATAGTTATATTCTTGCTTTAGATTTGATAAGTTTGGTTTATATATTTCATATATACCATTGTACGGTGTTGTATATTCATAGATTTTGATACATACATATTTTAAAATTTTGTTATTGGTTTTATAATTAATGTGGACCTTAAAGTATACTATATAGTTTATATAAGGTTGCTGTTTTATGTTGTATATACATGTGATATGTTTATATCTATATGAGTATTTATCTCAAATATATTATTTAAAACAATGATTTTAATTATATATATTATTTTAATATTTATTTTAAGATTAAATATTGAATAATGATAATAATATAATTGTTGTTTATATCAAACTGATTCATTTCATCAATTCTTGTCTATCAGCTTGTGGAATTCGTTCCAATTTTGCTTTGCTTTGGAATTCGTAGCTTATTCTGTTGTCAAATACTTCTAGCCTCGAAAGGTGATAAATCTCTCACGATTAACGTTCTTATATTTATTAAACTTGATTCCAATTGAAACGACAATTGAAATATGCTTCTATTAGTTATTCACATTTCTATATATACACGATTATTTGTAGCTGTTCACCTATGACATTTGACACCATTACATGTTATTTATGTTGATGATATATGCATGTTATATTATTATAATATCTTTTTTCACTCTGCAAGTTCCCTATTAGTATAGAAACCACTATGGGTGAAATGATACATACCTAAATGATCTATAGAATATGAGAAAATCGTTATGGGTTGAAATGATAAACCCAAGCGATTTTCATTGAATTGAATTTGGGATTGCAGGTTAAAATGATATATACTCGTATATAATTTAAATTACGGATTAAAATGATAAATATCCATATCACTTGACCATAAGATAGAAAATTATATACTGACACCGTTGGTCTATATATATGTACATATATTGAAATGATTTCCAAGGTTTTGAATTGAATTTATTTAAGAAATATACTCAAATAAGTTTGATTTGAAATTTATTAAGTTTGAGATTTCAAAGATATGATTTTATAACTTGATTTTGATTAAAAGTGATTTAAATGAATATTTCAAATTTACATAAATTAAAAGTGTATATCTAGTTTTATTTAAATTTGAAATTTGAAGTTTATGTAAATGATATTTGAATGATTAAGTAAATATTTCAAAATAAGTATTAGTAAAGTGAATTTGATATGTATATATATGTATGAAATTATCAAATTTAGTTTTGAAATATTTGAATATTTAAAGCTCTGGAAATATGAAATTGGAATGGTTTATTTTATGTAAAAAATCTGTATTTAAAATCGATATAATTTGAAATAGTTTATCGAGAAACGGAAATAAATCGAAATTGATAATTGGAGATCTGATTAAATTTGAAATTTTGAATTCGAGTCGATTTGGAATTGATATGCAAAATTTGAGGGAACTATTTTATTATATAAAGTATTTTTAAATTATATTTAATACTATTTTATATTTTACTTTATAAATTAATTTATTGTAAACTATTTTATTATGAACCATTTTAAATATAAACTATTATGTTATAAACTATTTTAATATACTAATTATTTTAATAGAAAAACTATTTTTACTTAAACTCTTTTATTTTATAAACTATTTTATTATAGATACTATTATTAATATTTAAACTGTTTAAGTGGTGGAAGTTATGTTTTCAAACTTATGAATTTCAAAGTATTATGTTCTGCAAGTGTTATAATTTCGAGTATTTGGTTTCAAAAGTGTTATTACTTTGAAAGTGCTATGATTTTGGAAAAGGATATATTTGAAATGGAAATGATATCGCATTTGGTTTTGAAATGGAAATGATATCATATTGTTTTGGCTTTGAAATGGTAATGATATTTTGGTTTGAAGTATAAACTATTTTGAAATGACCGCTGTGTTATAATAACGTTGGGTTGTTAAAGAGACCGGGATCAGAAGTTGTCATACTCTCTGCCAACTCCAAAAACCATTTTAACAACTGTGTACGCGGTGGAGATTCCAGAATGAAGTAGGATGGTGGCGACATCCTATTGAGGTTTATACGTGGACCCGACTCCCGTGAGTTGGCATAAGGTGGCTAAAACAAGAGCGATTCTCGGGCCAATGTGGTAGCTCCTCTGATCGGACACATTCCTTCGATACTATATTCTGGCTTTGTGATTGATTTGGTAGCCACATTTGATTTTTGATTTGGGAGTATATTCTGAGGTGGGCAGTAGTGGCTGCTATGCGCTACCATCAGCCTGGATGCGTAATTGGTATATCTACCCAGGAATTGCCTTGTTGTGCCGTGTCACCTAGTCTAGCGCGCCTTATACGACTTTGATTTGTGTCGTACCGATAGAGTATTCTATTGTAGCCTCCTGATCTTTAGGTATGATGGTACTATATAGGCTATTGGCAGCCAATCTAACTGTGAGAATATATATGTATATCAAAATCATCACATAACTAACAATATGATATAGATATTATATCTAAACAATAATAGTTATATATTAGTTAGAAATATACCTAACTCTCAATGCCTAAAAGTACACCTTGAAATGAATTTGCTCTTTGAAATGATTTCCAATCTAGTGGATTGCTAGTCCTTGGACCGTTAGCCACCAGCTATCAATTAACACTTGATTTGATTTATTTGAGCTTTAATTGATGAAGAATGGAGTTTATAGGGTTCGGCTAGAAATGATAAGTAGTGGTTCAAGAAAGTCATTCAAAAGATGAGGTTAGAGATCTTATATAAAGGAAGAGAAGGAGAAAAGTTTGGATCTAATCTTTTACTCATTTTCTTTCCATCTTAGCCATCCATTTCAAAGCTCTCTAACTCTCATAAGGCCACACCGATTACCCTATGTATGTGCCGATCCTACCATCCCCTATCATCGGATTTAAACTTATTTAGAGCTTGAACAAAATATTATGCAATTAAATTCAATTTAACGTTTATCAATATTATGTATCAATTAATATATTTATAACTATTGTAAATATATTTAGCAATATTTATTCACCAAATCAAAATCAAAATTTTAAAATTAACATTTCATAAATATTAATTAATTTATAATAATTACAAATTAATTAAATTGTTTGGTCAAATGAATATTCATTTTTTGGTTGTGTGACTCAATAAGTGTAACTTTAGTCAGCGACTAATATTGAACTATTCAAATAATAACATTCACACGTCACTTAGCAGGTGGTGTGATATTTTGTCCTATAAATGTGTATATGATACATGTATGTATGCGTATGTATATAAAATATTAACTATATAATATAAAACTATATTATTAAGCTAAACAAAATAATGATTTTATTTAAAAGATATTTAGAAATATTCTAAATAAATTAAACTTTATAGGTGCAATAAAGGTCCAAATGGTAAAAAAATTGAAATTCACCAATTACTTCCATTGAGGGCTGATCTAGTTCGAACAATAGTATTAGAGCCCAATAGCCTATGTGGTCTAAATCAATCATTTAGAGTTAACCAGTTAAGCTTATAATCTAGATAGTGAGGTGTCTAGAAAGTTAGTGTCGAAGGATTGAGTTTGGGTAATCAAGTACTTTGCCCAACCTAGCTACCGGTTTGCCCAGAACATATACATAAGCCTAAAGGTTGCCCTTAGAAAAAAGACCTAATTTGAATTGGGCCTTGGGCTAATTTTAAAATTGTTTCAAAATTAAAAATAGAAGACTTAAATTTAATAATTAAATTTAAAATAAAATATATACATATTGTAAATGTTATAATATAATAATTTTTTTCAATACATTTGAAATTTTACATAAATTAATTTTTGAAATTTATAAAATTTATCATTGAGGTTAATAAAATATATTAATTGAATTGGTTGATTAATTAATAAATATGTACATGTAGCATATATTATGATGTATGTTATTTTGCTATAAAATGTTAAAATAACATAAATATACATGTGTGTGTATAAATGAATTTCGAAATTAATATATATTTAATTAAAACGGTTTAATTAAATAAATGATTAAATAAATAAACTAAAAGTTAATTAATTAAATGAAAATATACATATATGTGATAAATATGTTATACTATATAAATATTCAATATAAATGTCATATTGGAATACGTAAAAATTAATTAAAGATTTAATTAATTAAAATTAATTAAATAATATTTAACTAAAATAGTGTTATACACAAAATTATTGTATAATTTAATTGAAATATAAAAGTCATATAATAATGAAACTTATATAATATAAATTTATAAACTAAAGGGAGAACACTAAAGAAACCCTTAATACTTAAGGAATAAATACATGTGTATATGTAAGTATACCATGATTTCTGATCTGTCTGACACTTGAATTACGAGGGTATTTCATGAAAAATACATTATTCCATAAGTCGATACTATTGAATATGCGAGTATATGATTTTTGTTTGATGATAATAAACATATATATATATATATATATTTTCATTTAAATGTATTTGTTAATGTACTATTTTATTTTTCACATAATTAAATAAATATTTACTGAATAAAGTAAATAACATAGAATTTAAATTCAAATGGATATTTTATTCAAACAAATATTTATTACAATTTTGAATAGTATAAATTTGAGCTCTCACTATACATGCACAATCTTTGATTAAAATACAATTTTTATTACATCACAATCCATCACTTTACATTTGCACCTCACTATATATCACTCTTTCACTCATAATTGTTCTTCAACACTATTCCAGTCTGATTCCAGCATTTGAGCAATCTGCAAAAATATACACTGACGTAGTAAAATTGAAAAGAAAATATTTTTACAGTGTAAAATAAGACGCATTTTGAAAATATTATTTGCCTCGGTTATTTGGATTGTTCGTCATCATTTAAATTTGAATTCATCATACATGAACAACTTATGACATGCACCATGCATCACTGTATATGCCACAAGGCCCTACACACCGGTATACACTTGATAAATCTACAGGGACAGGTGAGCACAAGGTCAAACCCAAATCAAAAATCGGGTTCAACTCAAGTGAAATAAATATTAAGTCACGATATCAGCACAAGGTCAAACCCGAGCTTTAAGCTGGATTCAACACAGGTGCAAGTTCAAGAAAATGGTAAAGACTACAATTACAAAGAGCAACCAGTGATCAATGAAGACTTGATTTCAACGACCACAACATAATTACACTTGAACCAATAGACTCAAAGAAAAATGCAATGACACTGCAGCTATGGTTCAAATGAATCAAAAGCAACAACTCAGTCAAGCTTCACACAATGGTACAGACCACAGTCACCAGAGAACAACATGTACACATTGACAACCAAGCAGCAATAACAAGTGCACCAATGTATACAACATACATATATGCAGGATACATGTATGATACGATCAAAGGCTATTACTTCAAGATCAGATACAATATGCACCAATAAGATAACAATAAAGCATATATATATGTATGTATATAAATGATGCTAGACAAATTACAAACTGCACATGAAACAACAGCTCGAATAAACAATGCAAGCTCAATCGAAGCATGCACAAAGTTGCAACAATATGCATATGGTCAAGCCTTTACTCAACAAAGTAAACATGCAATCAACCAAAAAATCAAAATTCCATCAGCATAGACTCGAAGGAACAAGCCAATGTGACAACAATGCATATAGACCGGACAAGATCATAGTGATGACACTGATGTACACATATAAAACTGCAAACAAGGTATGTGTGTGTGTGTCTATATATATATGCAATGTTGAACATTTCTTTGCAATTAACATTTTTATCAAAGTCGAAGTCAGATAATATCAAAACTCAAGTCAAAGCCATGTGCAATTGAATAGAGTCAATGTCTAGCCGCAGTTCAAAACATAGTAGTAAAACTAGAGGCAACAGCAAAGCATTTTCACAAAATCAAAGTGGCCGATGTCAACTAAAAATCAAGACCAAGGAAGTCGAAAAAGTCAGAAATCGAAGCTATGGTGGCCACGAAAGAAATCAAGCTGTGAGAAACAAGAAATCAAAATATATACGAATTGGAACAAGTCGGTAATAATCTCAATCATCCAAACGAAGATCAATGGCCTAAGCTAAAATAATCGACAAACTTTAAATTTGTTCGATATATGATTTCATGTGATAATTATTTTAGTAGGAATGTTGAATGAATGTCTTTAAACTGAAAAATGATTGGACTCCTTTGTTGTGCATGTCTGTTTAAACAGATTTACACCTGCTCTGATACCACTGTAACGACCTTGACTTCCTTTACATGCTTTAAACATTATCAATTAATAGTTCAAAACTAATTTCAATTTAAATTTAAAACGTGCTTTTATAAAAACCTTTAAAATTTCATTTCTAACTTAAGTTTTAAAATAACTTTAAATTTTACTTAACAAATTTTAAATTAAACAAATTTCAAAACTTCTTAATCAAATGTTAAAGAAAACAATTATTATATATAAAGTGTAGGATCGATTTCACCCTAGAGGGGGGTGAATTTGGTGATACTATTAATTATAAAAATTAATTGCGAAGATTTTTAAAATAATTTCAACACAGATCACAGAACAATAGCAGCATAGATAATAGCAGAATAATAAATGCAGAAATAGAACGACACAGAATTTACCCAACTTCGACAAAACCCTACCTACGTGCTGCCCCTAAGGTTTCTACTAGAAATTTGATAGTCAGACGCTTACACATGTAAACTCGCGACATCCGCTATCGATTAAACCTAACTCTACGCTCAAAACCCTGCCACAACTCAGCCATTGAGTTGCGAATTCTCAAACTACGCCACGTAGTTTGTCCCCTAGTCACACGACTAGAAATTACAATGGTTTAAAATTGAAATACAAATTAAAAACAATTTTAAAATAAAGACAACCCTAATTTAAAATAAAAAGCCCTTTATAATAATAAAAGGAAAGCTCTTAATAAATAAGGAAATGGCCAGCCCCTTTATTTATTTTGACCCGATCCTCTTTGCTTCGTTCCTTTGTGAAAATGGCCGTCGTTCCTCTTTTTTACAGAAATTAGGGTTATCAGAAATTCGAAGCTCGCGACTGTAAATGCTCGATTGAATTATTGATTCAGCATTCCTTTTCTGTCAATCGATGGTTTCCTTTTTTGCTTTGACTGCTTCGAATTTGATCGAATTCGAAAAGCTTCGGTATGTAATTTCTGCTCTTTTTGCTTTTCTGTTTGTATGCTTGAATTCGATGATGAAATTGCCGATGATGATTTGTTTATATAGGGTTTGTAACCCTAGATTTGCGTTCGTACAAACATATTTGAATTTGTCAATTCGGCCGTTCGATTTCACTTTGATGCTGATGATTTCTCTGACTTCTTCTATTTACTTGAATAATCACAGTGTTGATTTTGACTTGGTTCGATACCTTTATTCCCAAGGTTTTGACTTGGTCATTACGGTTTAATGTTCATCTGACTTCGGTCTTGATTTATTCAACTTGAAATTGTTTTGATTTCTGGCACTTGTTCATTTTCGCCCATTCGTGTCAATCTGTACTTGTTTGATTTTGATAAAGTCACGGCTTGATGATTGATTGATCTCTTTGGTCATTACGCTTTGATTGTCATTCGGCATTTAAACAAGTCTGTTTACATCTTGTATCATTTGGTTTGCATAGTTTTGTTACTTCGATTTGTATTATTGAAAACAGTAACTTGATGGTCTTGCTTACTGTCATACTTCCATGGTATTGTTGCAGACCACTTTATGTTAGCATTGTCATGTTGTATACTCTCTGTATACATAATTGAGTCTTGTTCATCTTGTACTTTGATCGCTTGATTATCACGGTGTTGACTTGGTTTGTCTATCACGGTTTTGAACAGTTCGATTCCTTGTTTGTGAAATTCGAGTCAGTTAGCATTTTTGACATGCTGTATTGAGCTTGCTGTCACTTGAGACTATATTGTTCATGTCATTCTGCTTTGTATTGCTCTTCGAGTTCAGAGTTGCATACTCTCTGGTGCATTCCTGTATATGCTTTTCTTTTCTTTGAAGTCTCTGTGCACTGTGCATATCACTGCACTGCTTCGAATCAGGTTGCATATTTGTTTCATGACACTTGAACTTCGTTGATAATTTTGCACTGCTTCATATTGTATATTTACCTTTGAGCCTGGGTTAAGTCTAGTTTATGTTGGTCTGGTTCCAGTTTGTTATTTGAATTTGAGACTTCCATTTGTTTTCAGTTGCATGCTGTATCATTTCTTTTCATTCTCTGATTTTTTTCACTTTGTATCATTTCTTTGGTTCAATGCTTATATATGTACACTGTGTCATTTGATTGCCGAGTCTTTGAGCATTGTTGTGTCACTTGATTCTTCTGAAGCTCGAGTAGCACACTGGTGTGTATTTACTGCTTCGATTTGAACTTGCAGTGTTTATTCAAACTGCTGTAATTTGATTTGTAGACTCTGGTTCTTTGTTATTTATATCTTGCACATATACTGTTTCATGTGCTTGTTCCTTCTGTAGCATGCATATAGCCATACTGTTGCAGTCTTGTACATGTATTATTAGCTTGAGGCTGTGTTGTTGTTTATCGAGGTTGTTGTGCACTGACTTGAGCTTCTGGCCTTTGATGTCATGGTGTACATGTAAGTTGCATTGCTGTTGCATATTTGGGGTCTTTTTCTTGTGCATGTAGATAGCTCATGTGGTCTTTTGATTTGTTCTTTGAGTCAGTGGTATTGTCTATGTTGGTTTCGGATTTTGACCATTTTATTGAGCTTGTACACTTACATTGCACCTGAGTTGAATCCAGCTAATAGCTCGGGTTTGACCGTGTGCTGAAGTTTGTGACATTATTTTATCGCACCTGAGTTGAACCCGGCGTTTTGGGTTTGACCTGTGCTCACCTGTCCCTGTAAATTTATCAAGTATATATCGGTGTGCACGGCCTTGTGGCATATACAGTGATACACTGTGTATGTCACAAGTTATTCGTGTATGATAAATTCAAATTTAAATGATGACGAACAACCCAAATAACTAAGGAAAATAATATTTTCAAAATCCATATTTTATTTTATATTGCAAAAATATTTCTTTTTCAATTTTACCGCGTTAGTGAATATTTTTGCAGATTGCTCAGATGCTAGATTCAATCTGGAATGAAGTTGAAGACGAACTACGAATGTGAGTGATATGTAGTGAGGAATTTATGTAAATTGAATTATGATGCAATTAGATTCAAAATTGTATAGTGAATAGTGAGAGCTTGAATTTGTACTATTCCAACATCTACCGCTGACCCTGGAGTTGGTATCCTTCTCATGATCGAAGTCATCATCGCTTCGAACATAGCTCCATAATCAGCAACTCCATCAGCAGCACGACCTTCCCTGGCAGCTGGTCTCCCTCTTCGACTCATCCTTAATATCTACAAAAAGGAATGATTAGAACACCTTTGAGAAACAACTGCATAAGGAGTTCAAATCCTTCTAAGCTACTATAATATATATAGTAATCATCCATCAAAATACAATTACGTCTCTCATACGTAGTTACTTCAGTGAGCGTTGGCTAAAATCGATTAACCAAAGCTTTGATACCAAATGTGACGACCGCCCATGACTCCTGCACCGAAACAAGGAAATAGTGCGCAGAAAGTGTGCTAGGCAGCCATGGACGATTGTCAGGGTAAGGTAAAAACATAAAACTCTATCGTATAACTCATAGCGCATGGACAAAATACAATAGAGAAATATATAGTGAAGCTCCATAACAGAAAACCATCATATAGACTTCATATAAGTTTGATACAAGCATCTGAAAGTCAATACATCAAGCCTCACTACAAAGCACTCAAAACAAATACAGCAGCGGAACACCCAGTACATATAATAAGAAAATAATATGCAAAAGCCTCCAGCTCATCTTCGTCATCATCAGCGTAAATCTCCAAGAACAGCACCTGTTACCTAGTCTGCCCATCCCAACATGGATGAACAGCCCAAGGTAATAAGAGGAGACATAAAACCTTGAGTCAGACAAAGTCCTAGTGAGCAGTAAATCAGCTATCAAACATACCAAAAGAGCATAAAGGATAAAAAGGAATAGGAACCCAACCATCCCACTCCACCACTTTCTACAGTGATAGCCCCCGGACACACCCTAAGGAGAAGCAAGCATAACAACACAGATAATTAAAGTAAAGCAATAATCACTCGAGTCAAGGTCGATGTTTTCTAAATACAAACCCCCAAGGCCTAAACCAAGATCAGATAAGCACCCAGAAAACACCGCTCTTGAGGCCGAATGATGATACAACCATACATCCACGACTCTGGCTATTACTGTTATCTTTGCTTCGATACCACCGTTAATTGAATGACCGGCACATTCTTTCAGCCGTAAGTCAAGGGTTAATGGTAACCCCGGCTCTAGACAAACTCCGCACGTCATCGTGACCCGTGCCTAGGACTCACCTACTCTGCCCAGAGTACTCGACCACCTACCTGTAGTCTTTTGGGTGTCCCGACCACCTGCCTGTAGTCGTTTTGGGCACCCCATGTACTCTTGCTTTGAGTTTACTAGAACCTTCAACAACGATGAAGTCCAAGCCTCCTAGTCATCCTCCTCGATGACTACTCTCATACTAGCCCAAGCTTCCTCTCGAGCAATCCATTATCAACCAACTCGAACCATCCCTCGAGTTATCAATATGCTTGGAATTTTCCCTGCCTGGATTAAACCAAGACTATCTCACATCATGCTTTGCTCCAACGCATCATAGCAAAGTTCCATCTCGATATCATGTTCTGCTTCCTCTAATCATAGCAAAACTTCATCCTATCAAATCCATCCATATGAGCTTCCACATCCGCTTCATATGCCAACAGCAGCTTTTCCAATTCAAGAGCCTTTCTCTTGGCTTTTGAATCACCCTTGACCATCCTGTCTAGATCTAACTATCAATCAACTAACATACATAGCAATCAATCAAATCAATCATTAGTTTAAGCAATCAAATAATCAAACATGGTCTAAATAGGCATTTATAACTACAATGGCAATTTCGTAAATAAATTAGCATAGATCTAACATGCATGAATCATGGGTTTTTAGCATAGATCTAACAAATATAAATCATGGGTTTTGTCTCTACAACTTGATGAATGAACTTGCATAAGTAAACATCTTCATAAGTAATGGATCTACACTTGGATCTAAAGAAAAATGCATAAAATCGCTATCTACAACACTCCAACAAACCACCAAACCAATATACTCCATTGGGTCCGCGTGAGAGACAACCACCACTCACCGAATCTCCAAAACAACCCAAAAGCAATATGCTTCAGATCTGGACAGCAAAGATTCAAGCTTGATTTGTCAAAATCCCGCTTGAAACGATGAAATCTCACTTCGTTGGATGAAGATCTTCAACTTTGGCTCTTGGATCTTCGATCTTGATCTTCGATCTTGGATGGATGTTAGCACAATATTAAAGTAGATAAAAGAAGTGAAGAAATGTAGTAGTCGAGCTCTTAAAAAGGCAGCACTTCGTTGCTTCAAAAACCGGTGCCAAAATAGTGAGATAGGCGCCTCTATTTATAGGCTGAAATCACCCTTAGGTCGTCGCCCAGTTTTAGGTCGTTGCCGACCTAGAAACCCCCGACCTAAGTTAGGTCATTACGACCTAAGTCTCCATAGCACACGCGACCTAATAGTACAGCTGCCTTCAACGACCTACGACCTAAGACCATGCCGACCTAAAATAAACATGCGACCTAATTTCCTTGTGACCTATGATTCTGCCGACCCAACCTACCTAGCGACCTAACACAAACCACGATATAACACTTCCCTTAGGTTGCTCAACAACCTAACTTAGGTCGTTTCCCCTATAGGTCGTCCACGACCTGTCTCTTAACTCGTTAACTCCCTTAAACAGTTAGCTCTTAGGTCGATCTCCCTTTTAGGTCGCTCTACCTATAAGTCGTTAAACCCTATAGGTCGGCCAACCATACTAACTCGTTCACGACCTATAGGTCGCTCCCGCTCTTCCTTAGGTCGTTACTACTAGGTTTCATACAACCCTTAGGTCGCTTGAACGACCTTTCTCCCCTAGGTCGCTAATCTACTTAAACCGACCTATCTCCTTAGGTCGCTCCAACGACCTAAACTAACCTATCTTACACACGACCTAAACTCCCTAGGTCGCTAACCTCTCTAACTTGCTAACGGCCTAACTTCTTCTTAAGGTCGCTGCAACACTTTTAGGTCGTTACCCATTAACTCGCACACGACCTATCACTTAACTTGTGCAACCGAGTTAACTTCCCATACGACTTAGGCTAAGGAGAACATAAACAACACTAACGACCTAATAATTCTACGATATATCAACACGTAAAATACGGGTCGTTACATTCTCTCCCCCTTAGGAATTTCGCCCCCGAAATTCCAAACAAACAAGAGCAACCATAACTATTCCGCATGCCTACCATCCATAGCAATCAACAAACCATGCATCCAATTTCTAGCCTAGCATGCAGAATTCTAAGATTAGAACAAGTTACAAATTCATGAGATGTCACGACACCTTAGGGCCATACCTTGAAGAGTTCAGGATGAGCTGCCTTCATCGTCTCTTCCTCCTCCCACGTACAGTCGTTAACATCATCACTCCATTGTATCTTGAGCAACGTAATCGTCTTCCTCCTAAGCTGTTTCGTGTCGGTTTCTACAACACGAAGCGGCTTACGAGGTCTCGTAACAACCGGATCAACCTCCAAATCTTTACAGCTATCGGCAGAAACCACTGTATTCGAGTGGTGCACATACTTCCGCAGATATGATACATGAAAAACATTGTGCACACCCGACATCTTTTTCGGTAACTCCAATCTATAAGCGAGCTTCCCAATTCGCTCGATGATCGGGAATGGTCCAACAAATCTCAGAGTCAATTTTCCTTTCTTCCCGAATCGAATAACATTCTTCAGAGGAGAAATCTTCACAAAAACCATATCACCTACGTCGAATTCCAAATCTTTTCGACGCTTATCGGCATAACTCTTCTGACGGTCTTGGGCTGCCTTCATTCGTTGCCGAATGATCTTTATACAATCCGAAGTCTGACGAATCATCTCAGGCCCAAGTATCAGCTTTTCTCCAGTTTCCAACCAACATGTTGGAGAGTTACACGGTCTTCCATACAGTGCCTCATATGGTGCCATACCAATACTTGACTGGTAACTGTTATTATACGCAAATTCCACCAAATGAAGATGATCTTCCCATGATCCTCCGAAATCCAAAACACATGCCCTCAGAAGATCTTCCAAAACTCGGTTGACTCTCTCAGTCTGACCATCTGTATGGGGATGATATGCTGTACTCAAACACAACTCGGTTCCCCAAACTTCCTGAAAGCTCTTCCAAAATCCACTAGTGAACAATGGGTCTCGATCGCTCACTGTACTCTTCGGAATACCATGGAATCGAACTATCCACTTAACATACAACTCAGCCAACTTCGATGCTGTCCTAGTTGATCGAACAGGAATAAATCTTGCACTCTTAGTCAAACGATCTACTATAACCCAAATTCCTTCATTTCCTGCTCTTGTTCTAGGTAACCCATCGATAAAATCCATCGACACTTGCTCCCACTTCCTTGTAGGAACTTCTAATGGCTGAAGCAATCCACTGGGCTTCTTCTGCTCTGCTTTAACCAACTGGCAGTTCATGCATTTGGAAATAAAATTCCCAACATCCTTCTTCATACCTTCCCAGTAATAGGTTCTCTTCATGTCCCGATACATCTTATTTCCTCCTGGATGAATTGTCAACTTTGAGTGATGACTTTCCCTCAGAACTTCATCTCTCAATTCATCTATATCGGGAACAACTAGTCTTCCTTGCTTCCGAAGCCAACCCTCTCGATCGACTTCGAATCCTTTATCCTTCTCTGGTTCCAGTCCAGATTCCAGATCACCGATAATCTTGACAATCTTATCATCTCGTTTTTGGCTCTCGCCAATTCTTTCCACAAGAGTAGGTCTTATCGATAAGTTTGCCAACATTTCAGGTTCCAATTCACATCTGGGCCTGAAGTCAAATCTAGCTAAAAACTCGAGACTCTTCCATTCCGAAAACATGGCTCCTAATCCTGCATATCTTCGACTCAACGCATCAGCTACTGCGTTACCTTTTCCCGGAGTATAAGCTATACCAAAATCATATGATGCTAAAAACTCTAGCCATCGTTGCTGTCGAAGATTCAAATCCTTTTGGGAGAAAAGATACTTCAACAACTTATGATCTGTAAACAACTCGAATCGAACTCTCAATAGGTAATGTCTCCACATCTTCAGGGCAAACACAATCGCCGCCAACTCCAAATCATGAGTCGGGTAATTCCTTTCATGCGGCTTCAGTTGTCGACTTGCATACGCAACAACTTTATTCTTCTGCATTAGCACTGCTCCAAGTCCAGTACCACATGCATCGGTGTAAACCACCATCTCATCATTCCCACTTGGAATAGTCAAAACAGGAGCACTCGTCAGTCGCTCTTTCAGGATTCCAAAAGCTTGCTCACACTTAGTATCCCAACTGAATACTTGATTCTTTTTCGTCAATCCTGTTAATGGTGCAGCTACCTTGGAGAAATCTTTAATAAACCGATGATAATATCCTGCTAATCCAAGAAAACTTCTCACATCAGATGCATTCTTAGGTCTAACCCAATCCTGGATTGCTGCCACCTTAGCGGGATCAACCGCTATTCCATTTCCAGAAACAACATGGCCTAAGAATCTCACTTCACTCTTCCAGAAGTGACACTTCGAAAACTTAGCCTTCAGCTGATGTTTCCGCAAGATTTCCAAAATATTCTGCAAATGTGTTTTGTGCTCTTCTTCAGTTCTGGAATAAATCAGAATATCATCCACGAACACAAGTACAAACTTGTTCAACTGATCCCTGAACACTCTATTCATAAGATCCACAAAATATGCTGGTGCATTAGTCAATCCAAACGGCATTACCAGCCACTCATAGAAATCGGATGGTGTCCTGAAAGCAGTCTTCGGCACACTATCCTTCGCCACTCTCAACTGGTGAAATCCCGTTGCCAAATCCATCTGAGAAAACACCTTAGCTTCGTGAAGCTGATCAAACAAGTCATTTATTCTCGGCAATGGATACTTGTTCTTCTTAGTCACCTTATTCAGCTCACGATAATCGATACACAACCTCAACGATCCATCCGCTTTGGTTGCGAACACAACTGGTGCACCCCATTCGGACACACTACGCCGAATGAATCCTTTCCGTAAAAGGTCATCAACTTGCACCTTCAACTCTTGCTGTTCCCTAGGCGCCATCCGCCTAAGCGGCATCACAACGAGTCTGGGTTCCTCAACTAGATCGATACGAAACTCGATCTCCCTATGCGGTGGTAACCCTTTGACTTCATCAAAGACATCCCCGAATCCATTCACGATTGGCACCGATGACAGTCCATCCCGTGGAACAACCAGCGAATACATGAAGCTCATGAAGACGCCTTCTTCATGCTTACATCGTATCACAACCTTTCGCCCCTCCACATTCTCGACTGTCACCTCCAATCTCTCACAATCAACCTTTGCCGCATACTTCCTAAGCCAATCCATACCCAAAATAATTCCGAACCCCGCAAAGTTCAGAACAAAACAATCACAAACAAAAGAGCAATCATGACTCGATACAACTAGACCACGACATAGCATACACAAACAAGACGAACCCCCAACTGGATTGGTCACAACCAATGGTCTATCAACAATATCCGGTTCCAAACCCAACCGGTCCACCAACTCATTACAAACAAAGGAATGCGACGCCCCAGTATCAAACAACACTCTAACTGGAACATCACAAACGGAAAGAGTACCTTGAACCACCACACTCTTCCCCTTCTCTTCAGCAGTAGGAGCTTTCGAAGATGATGGAACAGCCCCCCAAGCATAAGCTTTCACAATCTGCCTATCCTTCCTTGGTTCTGGGCAATCCTTCTTAATATGTCCCAGCTTGTCGCAGTTGTAACACTTCCCCGGCACCTTAGGATTTTTGCAATCCCTGAAGAGATGGCCTTTCTGCTGACAATTGTAGCAGGTCACTTTGCCCTTCGGCTTCTTCTGGCCATTCTTACCCTTCTGCTGTTCATGTTTCCTCTTCTTGTTTCCACCCTGTTGCGGTTTAGACTCCTCCTTGGTCACAGCAACAACAGAACCTTCCTTAGGGAACAAACTCTCATGCCTGAGAGCTTTCTCCACTAGCTTCTCAAATGGATCGTCCAGATGATCCACCAACTGCCTTCCAAGATAACTGTCCAAGCCTGTCACAAACTTCTCATTCTTCTGATAAGAAGATTCAATATAAGACCGAGCATACTTGGACAAAGCTTCAAACTCAGAAACATACTCAAGAACTGATCTTCCACCTTGCTTGAGCTCCACAAACTTCTTAAACAAGACAGACTTCTGAGCCATAGAAATGAACTTAGCTTCAAATCTAGCTTGGAACTGCACCCAAGTAATTTCTTCCTCCGGAGTATCAATGGTGATAGAGTTCCACCAATCAGAAGCCCTTCCTTGAAGCTGCCTTGATGCAAGCTTCCTTTTAGTTGCATCATCAATTCCCAAGTCACCGAAGATCCTTCTACAAGTATTTATCCATCTCTGGACTTCAATAGTAGATTCTGTCCCCAAGAAAACCTTTCCTCCAAGAGCAGTATAATCCTTGCACAACTTAGCAAAATCCACTGGCTTTGGAGCTTGAACTTGAATTCCAACATCTACCGCTGACCCTGGAGTTGGTATCCTTCTCATGATCGAAGTCATCATCGCTTCGAACATAGCTCCATAATCAGCAACTCCATCAGCAGCATGACCTTCCCTGGCAGCTGGTCTCCCTCTTCGACTCATCCTTAATATCTACAAAAAGGAATGATTAAAACACCTTTGAGAAACAACTGCATAAGGAGTTCAAATCCTTCTAAGCTACTATAATATATATAGTAATCATCCATCAAAATACAATTACGTCTCTCATACGTAGTTACTTCAGCGAGCGTTGGCTAAAATCGATTAACCAAAGCTTTGATACCAAATGTGATGACCGCCCATGACTCCTGCACCGAAACAAGGAAATAGTGCGCAGAAAGTGTGCTAGGCAGCCATGGACGATTGTCAGGGTAAGGTAAAAACATCAAACTCTATCGTATAACTCACAGCGCATGGACAAAATACAATAGAGAAATATATAGTGAAGCTCCATAACAGAAAACCATCATATAGACTTCATATAAGTTTGATACAAGCATCTGAAAGTCAATACATCAAGCCTCACTACAAAGCACTCAAAACAAATACAGCAGCGGAACACCCAGTACATATAATAAGAAAATAATTTGCAAAAGCCTCCAGCTCGTCTTCGTCATCATCAGCGTAAATCTCCAAGAACAGCACCTGTTACCTAGTCTGCCCATCCCAACATGGATGAACAGCCCAAGGTAATAAGAGGAGACATAAAACCTTGAGTCAGACAAAGTCCTAGTGAGCAGTAAATCAGCTATCAAACATACCAAAAGAGCATAAAGGATAAAAAGGAATAGGAACCCAACCATCCCACTCCACCACTTTCTACAGTGATAGCCCCCGGACACACCCTAAGGAGAAGCAAGCATAGCAACACAGATAATTAAAGTAAAGCAATAATCACTCGAGTCAAGGTCGATGTTTTCTAAATACAAACCCCCAAGGCCTAAACCAAGATCAGATAAGCACCCAGAAAACACCGCTCTTGAGGCCGAATGATGATACAACCATACATCCATGACTCTGGCTATCACCGTTATCTTTGCTTCGATACCACCGTTAATTGAATGACCGGCACATTCTTTCAGCCGTAAGTCAAGGGTTAATGGTAACCCCGGTTCTAGACAAACTCCGCACGTCATCGTGACCCGTGCCTAGGACTCACCTACTCTGCCCAGAGTACTCGACCACCTACCTGTAGTCTTTTGGGTGTCCCGACCACCTGCCTGTAGTCGTTTTGGGCGCCCCATGTACTCTTGCTTTGAGTTTACTAGAACCTTCAACAACGATGAAGTCCAAGCCTCCTAGTCATCCTCCTCGACGACTACTCTCATACTAGCCCAAGCTTCCTCTCGAGCAATCCATTATCAACCAACTCGAACCATCCCTCGAGTTATCAATATGCTTGGAATTTTCCCTGCCTGAATTAAACCAAGACTATCTCACATCATGCTTTGCTCCAACGCATCATAGCAAAGTTCCATCTCGATATCATGTTCTGCTTCCTCTAATCATAGCAAAACTTCATCCTATCAAATCCATCCATATGAGCTTCCACATCCGCTTCATATGCCAACAGCAGCTTTTCCAATTCAAGAGCCTTTCTCTTGGCTTTTGAATCACCCTTGACCATCCTGTCTAGATCTAACTATCAATCAACTAACATACATAGCAATCAATCAAATCAATCATTAGTTTAAGCAATCAAATAATCAAACATGGTCTAAATAGGCATTTATAACTACAATGGCAATTTCGTAAATAAATTAGCATAGATCTAACATGCATGAATCATGGGCTTTTAGCATAGATCTAACAAATATAAATCATGGGTTTTGTCTCTACAACTTGATGAATGAACTTGCATAAGTAAACATCTTCATAAGTAATGGATCTACACTTGGATCTAAAGAAAAATGCATAAAATCGCTATCTACAACACTCCAACAAACCACCAAACCAATATACTCCTTTGGGTCCGCGTGAGAGACAACCACCACTCACCGAATCTCCAAAACAACCCAAAAGCAATATGCTTCAGATCTGGACAGCAAAGATTCAAGCTTGATTTGTCAAAATCCCGCTTGAAACGATGAAATCTCACTTCGTTGGATGAAGATCTTCAACTTTGGCTCTTGGATCTTCGATCTTGATCTTCGATCTTGGATGGATGTTAGCACAAGATTAAAGTAGAGAAAAGAAGTGAAGAAATGTAGTAGTCGAGCTCTTAAAATGGCAGCACTTCGTTGCTTCAAAAACCGGTGCCAAAATAGTGAGATAGGCGCCTCTATTTATAGGCTGAAATCACCCTTAGGTCGTCGCCCAGTTTTAGGTCGTTGCCGACCTAGAAACCCCCGACCTAACTTAGGTCATTTACGACCTAAGTCTCCATAGCACACGCGACCTAAAAACACAGCTGCCTTCAACGACCTACGACCTAAGACCATGCCGACCTAAAATAAACATGCGACCTAATTTCCTTGGGACCTATGATTCTGCCGACCCAACCTACCTAGCGACCTAACACAAACCACGATCTAACACTTCCCTTAGGTTGCGCAACAACCTAACTTAGGTCGTTACCCCTATAGGTCGTCCACGACCTGTCTCTTAACTCGTTAACTCCCTTAAACCGTTAGCTCTTAGGTCGGTCTCCCTTTTAGGTCGCTCTACCTATAAGTCGTTAAACCCTATAGGTCGGCCAACCATACTAACTCATTCACGACCTATAGGTCGCTCCCGCTCTTCCTTAGGTCGTTACTACTAGGTTTCATACAACCCTTAGGTCGCTTGAACGACCTTTCTCCCCTAGGTCGCTAATCTACTTAAACCGACCTATCTCCTTAGGTCGCTCCAACGACCTAAACTAACCTATCTTACACACGACCTAAACTCCCTAGGTCGCTAACCTCTCTAACTTGCTAACGGCCTAACTTCTTCTTAAGGTCGCTGCAACACTTTTAGGTCGTTACCCATTAACTCGCACACGACCTATCACTTAACTTGTGCAACCGAGTTAACTTCCCATACGACTTAGGCTAAGGAGAACATAAACAACACTAACGACCTAATAATTCTACGATATATCAACACGTAAAATACGGGTCGTTACATTCTCTCCCCCTTAGGAATTTCGCCCCCGAAATTCCAAACAAACAAGAGCAACCATAACTATTCTGCATGCCTACCATCCATAGCAATCAACAAACCATGCATCCAATTTCTAGCCTAGCATGCAGAATTCTAAGATTAGAACAAGTTACAAATTCATGAGATGTCACGACACCTTAGGGCCATACCTTGAAGAGTTCAGGATGAGCTGCCTTCATCCTCTCTTCCTCCTCCCACGTACAGTCGTTAACATCATCACTCCATTGTATCTTGAGCAACGTAATCGTCTTCCTCCTAAGCTGTTTCGTGTCGGTTTCTACAACACGAAGCGGCTTACGAGGTCTCGTAACAACCGGATCAACCTCCAAATCTTTACAGCTATCGGCAGAAACCACTGTATTCGAGTCGTGCACATACTTCCACATATATGATACATGAAAAACATTGTGCACACCCGACATCTTTTTCGGTAACTCCAATCTATAAGCGAGCTTCCTAATTCGCTCGATGATCGGGAATGGTCCAACAAATCTCGGAGTCAATTTTCCTTTCTTCCCGAATCGAATAACATTCTTCAGAGGAGAAATCTTCACAAAAACCATATCACCTACGTCGAATTCCAAATCTTTTCGACGCTTATCGGCATAACCCTTCTGACGGTCTTGGGCTGCCTTCATTCGTTGCCGAATGATCTTTATACAATCCGAAGTCTGACGAATCATCTCAGGCCCAAGTATCAGCTTTTCTCCAGTTTCCAACCAACATGTTGGAGAGTTACACGGTCATCCATACAGTGCCTCATATGGTGCCATACCAATACTTGACTGGTAACTGTTATTATACGCAAATTCCACCAAATGAAGATGATCTTCCCATGATCCTCCGAAATCCAAAACACATGCCCTCAGAAGATCTTCCAAAACTCGGTTGACTCTCTCAGTCTGACCATCTGTATGGGGATGATATGCTGTACTCAAACACAACTCGGTTCCCAAAACTTCCTGAAAGCTCTTCCAAAATCCACTAGTGAACAATGGGTCTCGATCGCTCACTATACTCTTCGGAATACCATGGAATCGAACTATCCACTTAACATACAACTCAGCCAACTTCGATGCTGTCCTAGTTGATCGAACAGGAATAAATCTTGCACTCTTAGTCAAACGATCTACTATAACCCAAATTCCTTCATTTCCTGCTCTTGTTCTAGGTAACCCATCGATAAAATCCATCGACACTTGCTCCCACTTCCATGTAGGAACTTCTAATGGCTGAAGCAATCCACTGGGCTTCTTCTGCTCTGCTTTAACCAACTGGCAGTTCATGCATTTGGAAATAAAATTCCCAACATCCTTCTTCATACCTTCCCAGTAATAGGTTCTCTTCATGTCCCGATACATCTTATTTCCTCCTGGATGAATTGTCAACTTTGAGTGATGACTTTCCCTCAGAACTTCATCTCTCAATTCATCTATATCGGGAACAACTAGTCTTCCTTGCTTCCGAAGCCAACCCTCTCGATCGACTTCGAATCCTTTATCCTTCTCTGGTTCCAGTCCAGATTCCAGATCACCGATAATCTTGACAATCTTATCATCTCGTTTTTGGCTCTCGCCAATTCTTTCCACAAGAGTAGGTCTTATCGATAAGTTTGCCAACATTTCAGGTTCCAATTCACATCTGGGCCTGAAGTCAAATCTAGCTAAAAACTCGAGACTCTTCCATTCCGAAAACATGGCTCCCAATCCTGCATATCTTCGACTCAACGCATCAGCTACTGCGTTACCTTTTCCCGGAGTATAAGCTATACCAAAATCATATGATGCTAAAAACTCTAGCCATCGTTGCTGTCGAAGATTCAAATCCTTTTGGGAGAAAAGATACTTCAACGACTTATGATCTGTAAACAACTCGAATCGAACTCCCAATAGGTAATGTCTCCACATCTTCAGGGCAAACACAATCGCCGCCAACTCCAAATCATGAGTCGGGTAATTCCTTTCATGCGGCTTCAGTTGTCGACTTGCATACGCAACAACTTTATTCTTCTGCATTAGCACTGCTCCAAGTCCAGTACCACATGCATCGGTGTAAACCACCATCTCATCATTCCCACTTGGAATAGTCAAAACAGGAGCACTCGTCAGTCGCTCTTTCAGGATTCCAAAAGCTTGCTCACACTTAGTATCCCAACTGAATACTTGATTCTTTTTCGTCAATCCTGTTAATGGTGCAGCTATCTTGGAGAAATCTTTAATAAACCGACGATAATATCCTGCTAATCTAAGAAAACTTCTCACATCAGATGCATTCTTAGGTCTAACCCAATCCTGGATTGCTGCCACCTTAGCGGGATCAACCGCTATTCCATTTCCAGAAACAACATGGCCTAAGAATCTCACTTCACTCTTCCAGAAGTGACACTTCGAAAACTTAGCCTTCAGCTGAATTTTCCGCAAGATTTCCAAAATATTCTGCAAATGTGTCTTGTGCTCTTCTTCAGTTCTGGAATAAATCAGAATATCATCCACGAACACAAGTACAAACTTGTTCAACTGATCCCTGAACACTCTATTCATAAGATCCACAAAATATGCTGGTGCATTAGTCAATCCAAACGGCATTACCAGCCACTCATAGAAACCGGATGGTGTCCTGAAAGCAGTCTTCGGCACACTATCCTTCGCCACTCTCAACTGGTGAAATCCCGTTGCCAAATCCATCTGAGAAAACACCTTAGCTTCGTGAAGCTGATCAAACAAGTCAACTATTCTCGGCAATGGATACTTGTTCTTCTTAGTCACCTTATTCAGCTCACGATAATCGACACACAACCTCAACGATCCATCCGCTTTGGTTGTGAACACAACTGGTGCACCCCATTCGGACACACTACGCCGAATGAATCCTTTCCGTAAAAGGTCATCAACTTGCACCTTCAACTCTTGTTGTTCCCTAGGCGTCATCCGCCTAAGCGGCATCACAACGGGTCTGGCTTCCTCAACTAGATCGATACGAAACTCGATCTCCCTATGCGGTGGTAACCCTTTGACTTCATCAAAGACATCCCCGAATCCATTCACGATTGGCACCGATGACAGTCCATCCCGTGGAACAACCAGCGAATGCATGAAGCTCATGAAGACGCCTTCTTCATGCTTACATCGTATCACAACCTTTCGCCCCTCCACATTCTCGACTGTCACCTCCAATCTCTCACAATCAACCTTTGCCGCATACTTCCTAAGCCAATCCATACCCAAAATAATTCCGAACCCCGCAAAGTTCAGAACAAAACAATCACAAACAAAAGAGCAATCATGACTCGATACAACTAGACCACGACATAGCATACACAAACAAGACGAACCCACAACTGGATTGGTCACAACCAATGGTCTATCAACAATATCCGGTTCCAAACCCAACCGGTCCACCAACTCATTACAAACAAAGGAATGCGACGCCCCAGTATCAAACAACACTCTAACTGGAACATCACAAACGGAAAGAGTACCTTGAACCACCACACTCTTCCCCTTCTCTTCAGCAGTAGGAGCTTTCGAAGATGATGGAACAGCCCCCCAAGCATAAGCTTTCACAATCTGCCTATCCTTCCTTGGTTCTGGGCAATCCTTCTTAATATGTCCCAGCTTGTCGCAGTTGTAACACTTCCCCGGCACCTTAGGATTTTTGCAATCCCTGAAGAGATGGCCTTTCTGCTGACAATTGTAGCAGGTCACTTCGCCCTTCGGCTTCTTTTGGCCATTCTTACCCTTCTGCTGTTGATGTTTCCTCTTCTTATTTCCACCCTGTTGCGGTTTAGACTCCTCCTTGGTCACAGCAACAACAGAACCTTCCTTAGGGAACAAACTCTCATGCCTGAGAGCTTTCTCCACTAGCTTCTCAAATGGATCGTCCAGATGATCCACCAACTGCCTTCCAAGATAACTGTCCAAGCCTGTCACAAACTTCTCATTCTTCTGATAAGAAGATTCAATATAAGACCGAGCATACTTGGACAAAGCTTCAAACTCAGAAACATACTCAAGAACTGATCTTCCACCTTGCTTGAGCTCCACAAACTTCTTAAACAAGACAGACTTCTGAGCCATAGAAATGAACTTAGCTTCAAATCTAGCTTGGAACTGCACCCAAGTAATTTCTTCCTCCGGAGTATCAATGGTGATAGAGTTCCACCAATCAGAAGCCCTTCCTTGAAGCTGCCTTGATGCAAGCTTCCTTTTAGTTGCATCATCAATTCCCAAGTCACCGAAGATCCTTCTACAAGCATCTATCCATCTCTGGACTTCAATAGTAGATTCTGTCCCCAAGAAAACCTTTCCTCCAAGAGCAGTATAATCCTTGCACAACTTAGCAAAATCCGCTGGCTTTGGAGCTTGAACTTGAATTCCAACATCTACCGCTGACCCTGGAGTTGGTATCCTTCTCATGATCGAAGTAATCATCGCTTCGAACATAGCTCCATAATCAGCAACTCCATCAGCAGCACGACCTTCCCTGGCAGCTGGTCTCCCTCTTCGACTCATCCTTAATATCTACAAAAAGGAATGATTAGAACACCTTTGAGAAACAACTGCATAAGGAGTTCAAATCCTTCTAAGCTACTATAATATATATAGTAATCATCCATCAAAATACAATTACGTCTCTCATACGTAGTTACTTCAGCGAGCGTTGGCTAAAATCGATTAACCAAAGCTTTGATACCAAATGTGACGACCGCCCATGACTCCTGCACCGAAACAAGGAAATAGTGCGCAGAAAGTGTGCTAGGCAGCCATGGACGATTGTCAGGGTAAGGTAAAAACATCAAACTCTATCGTATAACTCATAGCGCATGGACAAAATACAATAGAGAAATATATAGTGAAGCTCCATAACAGAAAACCATCATATAGACTTCATATAAGTTTGATACAAGCATCTGAAAGTCAATACATCAAGCCTCACTACAAAGCACTCAAAACAAATACAGCAGCGGAACACCCAGTACATATAATAAGAAAATAATTTGCAAAAGCCTCCAGCTCGTCTTCGTCATCATCAGCGTAAATCTCCAAGAACAGCACCTGTTACCTAGTCTGCCCATCCCAACAAAGATGAACAACCCAAGGTAATAAGAGGATACATAAAACCTTGAGTCAGACAAAGTCCTAGTGAGCAGTAAATCAGCTATCAAACATACCAAAAGAGCATAAAGGATAAAAAGGAATAGGAACCCAACCATCCCACTCCACCACTTTCTACAGTGATAGCCCCCGGACACACCCTAAGGAGAAGCAAGCATAGCAACACAGATAATTAAAGTAAAGCAATAATCACTCGAGTCAAGGTCGATGTTTTCTAAATACAAACCCCCAAGGCCTAAACCAAGATCAGATAAGCACCCAGAAAACACCGCTCTTGAGGCCGAATGATGATACAACCATACATCCATGACTCTGGCTATCACTGTTATCTTTGCTTCGATACCACCGTTAATTGAATGACCGACACATTCTTTCAGCCGTAAGTCAAGGGTTAATGGTAACCCCGGTTCTAGACAAACTCCGCACGTCATCGTGACCCGTGCCTAGGACTCACCTACTCTGCCCAGAGTACTCGACCACCTACCTGTAGTCTTTTGGGTGTCCCGACCACCTGCCTGTAGTCGTTTTGGGCGCCCCATGTACTCTTGCTTTGAGTTTACTAGAACCTTCAACAACGATGAAGTCCAAGCCTCCTAGTCATCCTCCTCGATGACTACTCTCATACTAGCCCAAGCTTCCTCTCGAGCAATCCATTATCAACCAACTCGAACCATCCCTCGAGTTATCAATATGCTTGGAATTTTCCCTGTCTGGATTAAACCAAGACTATCTCACATCATGCTTTGCTCCAACGCATCATAGCAAAGTTCCATCTCGTTATCATGTTCTGCTTCCTCTAATCATAGCAAAACTTCATCCTATCAAATCCATCCATATGAGCTTCCACATCCGCTTCATATGCCAACAGCAGCTTTTCCAATTCAAGAGCCTTTCTCTTGGCTTTTGAATCACCCTTGACCATCCTGTCTAGATCTAACTATCAATCAACTAACATACATAGCAATCAATCAAATCAATCATTAGTTTAAGCAATCAAATAATCAAACATGGTCTAAATAGGCATTTATAACTACAATGTCAATTTCGTAAATAAATTAGCATAGATCTAACATGCATGAATCATGGGTTTTTAGCATAGATCTAACAAATATAAATCATGGGTTTTGTCTCTACAACTTGATGAATGAACTTGCATAACATCTTCATAAGTAATGGATCTACACTTGGATCTAAAGAAAAATGCATAAAATCGCTATCTACAACACTCCAACAAACCACCAAACCAATATACTCCTTTGGGTCCGCGTGAGAGACAACCACCACTCACCGAATCTCCAAAACAACCCAAAAGCAATATGCTTCAGATCTGGACAGCAAAGATTCAAGCTTGATTTGTCAAAATCCCGCTTGAAACGATGAAATCTCACTTCGTTGGATGAAGATCTTCAACTTTGGCTCTTGGATCTTCGATCTTGATCTTCGATCTTGGATGGATGTTAGCACAAGATTAAAGAAGAGAAAAGAAGTGAAGAAATGTAGTAGTCGAGCTCTTAAAATGGCAGCACTTCGTTGCTTCAAAAACCGGTGCCAAAATAGTGAGATAGGCGCCTCTATTTATAGGCTGAAATCACCCTTAGGTCGTCGCCCAGTTTTAGGTCGTTGCCGACCTAGAAACCCCCGACCTAACTTAGGTCATTTACGACCTAAGTCTCCATAGCACACGCGACCTAAAAACACAGCTGCCTTCAACGACCTACGACCTAAGACCATGCCGACCTAAAATAAACATGCGACCTAATTTCCTTGCGACCTATGATTCTGCCGACCCAACCTACCTAACGACCTAACACAAACCACGATCTAACACTTCCCTTAGGTTGCTCAACAACCTAACTTAGGTCGTTACCCCTATAGGTCGTCCACGACCTGTCTCTTAACTCGTTAACTCCCTTAAACCGTTAGCTCTTAGGTCGATCTCCCTTTTAGGTCGCTCTACCTATAAGTCGTTAAACCCTATAGGTCGGCCAACCATACTAACTCGTTCACGACCTATAGGTCGCTCCCGCTCTTCCTTAGGTCGTTACTACTAGGTTTCATACAACCCTTAGGTCGCTTGAACGACCTTTCTCCCCTAGGTCGCTAA
Source organism: Allium cepa (assembly GCA_030765085.1). Classification (NCBI taxonomy): domain Eukaryota; kingdom Viridiplantae; phylum Streptophyta; class Magnoliopsida; order Asparagales; family Amaryllidaceae; genus Allium; species Allium cepa. The sequence continues at coordinate 933,318,138 of CM060932.1, forward strand.
TCTACTTAAACCGACCTATCTCCTTAGGTCGCTCCAACGACCTAAACTAACCTATCTTACACACGACCTAAACTCCCTAGGTCGCTAACCTCTCTAACTTGCTAACGGCCTAACTTCTTCTTAAGGTCGCTGCAACACTTTTAGGTCGTTACCCATTAACTCGCACACGACCTATCACTTAACTTGTGCAACCGAGTTAACTTCCCATACGACTTAGGCTAAGGAGAACATAAACAACACTAACGACCTAATAATTCTATGATATATCAACACGTAAAATACGGGTCGTTACACAATTAGATTCAAAATTGTATAGTGAATAGTGAGAGCTTGAATTTGTACTATTCAAAAATTATAATAAATATTTGTTTGAATTCAAATTCTGTGTTATTTATTTTTATTCAGCAAATATTTATTTAGTCCATGAAAAATAAAATAGTACATTAACAAATACATTTAAACGAATATATATGTTTATTATCATCAAACAAAAATCATATAAGCGCATATTCAATAATTTCCCCCTTTTGATGATAACAAATATATATTTAAGATTTTGAATATGTTAAATGTATTTGATCATTGATATGCTCTAATTGCTCCCCCTATTTAAATGCTTCCTCTCTACACAAAGCTCCCCCTACATATATGCGTACAAATAAAAATATGCAAATGAGCCTAGATGCAAATAGAAAATTATTTGACCTTTTCTTGATGTTATTTGACAAAATCTTAACTTTTCTCTCCCCTTTTGTTATCAGCAAAAGAATAATAGTGTTAGAGAAAATAGAGATAAAGTGATCGATATTAATCCAACATTAAAACTCAATTGAATATATATGTTAAATTTCAATAAAAAATCAAACAAAAATCATAAATATTTTGTTAGGCGCATATTCCACTTTTAGAACGATGGAAATTATGTCATCATATAAAACCATACAGTTGTGTCTATTTATGGTATATTTATATCAGGAATTTGAATATCTACTAACCATGCATAACCATTAGGACTTTTAAATGAGATTAGTAGTATTCCAATTTTATTTTAAAAAAATGAATTCAAGTATCTTCTAACCACGCATAACCGTGAGGACTTTTAAATGGGATTAGAATCAACTTGTTTATTATAAAAATCAACTTTTGATATGCGTTCCATACATGCATAACCGTGAGGACTTTTAAATGAGCATGGAAGCACATAACAAATTCCAAGTAATTCACCCATGCATAACCGTGAGGACTTTTAAATGAGAGTGAATACTTTGGTATTTATTATTATTATTATTATCTTTTAAAAAATATGAAAAAGAAAAACGAATGATTCCTGTTTAAAGTACCACATATTGATAAACTATATAGAATTTTGATGAGTGATGGTCGTTAGAAATATGATAAAGATAGAGATGGTCATGGAATTTTTACCAAAAACTCTTGTTTAAATTTCTAAAGGAATTTACTAATTATACCGTCTCGAGTCATAATATATAATAAATATCAACACTCGTCACTTTTTCAATCACTATTTATCTTTTCGATAATTATTAGGGAGTCAAATTAGTCAAAATAGTCATTTAAAATCAAATTCAAAAATAATTATGAAATCAATTTTTCAAAATGCCTAATTTGAAAATATGGTCACAAATGATTTTCTCGAGGGGGTTTTATAAGAAAATTTTCTGCTATTTGAAAATTGTTTGAAATGAAAAATATGCAGATATTTTCTTTGAAAAACGATGCAGTTACTAAATGTCTCAAAAATCATGTTCAACTAGTAATTTTTCTATCAACTAGATTACCAGTGTAATCTGCATCAGAATTTACGAAAAATTTTAAACTCAATTTTAACAGCAACTTAAATGACATTCTCTTGAATTTGAATTGAAGCCGTGTAAACAATCAATAACCGTGAATATAGTGTTAGCCGTATTATAAGCAAATCGATTATCATCCAACAAAAAAACACTATTATTAATCCAAATTAATATATATGAAGTAATTCAAAGAATCTAGAGAATTTTATAGTGTTTTGGCATAAGAATATAATTTGGCCAACTATGTTGAATAAATCAGAGTCAAAATTATCATTATTTCATCATCGCATTATTGGCTGATTTAATTTAGAATATGGTGCAGATTATCACATTTAATATATCGTTCAAATAAATATAACTTTACCTATTTTACCTTTACGATAATTTTTCGTGGTTGCCCATTGTGATTCTGTCACCTTTATACTAAGCAAAGGAACTTTGCTTTGTCGCCCGTTGTGTTTCTGGAACTGCTAAAAATCCAGAGAACACTGTTGTTGTCCTTAGCCTGCCACCACAACTACACGGAAAAAGATTTATGTGACAAATTTGTTTTTATAGGTCCATGGTTGTTAGTGGCAGAAAATTTTCAAAAACAATTTTGTAAAGACCTAAAACTATTTATAATTGTTCCCTTCAGCACCCAAATTTGTTTAACTTTGAGAGTTTTTATATTTGTGCCTTTTGGAACCCAAATCGGTATACTTTTCACATGTTTGGGTCTATATCAACAATTATTGTGATTGTGTCCATATTTTCTACAAATTGTGCACATAAAATTGACTTGATTAATATTGCTTTCAACAATTTTCGATTTATTATATCCAAGTCTTTGTCTAACCATATTAACAGATTGCTTTCCTAATAGCATATTCAATGATTTTTCACTTTTTGAAAATTTATCTAAAGTCGTTGACAATCGTTGGACTTGTGTTTTGAGAGACTCATTTTCGTTTAACAATTGTGTGCACTTTTTAATAGAATTCACTCTTCTAATATTTTCATTCTCTTTTAAAATCAGAATTTCATTTTCAAGTGATTTCATTTTAATTTCTGATTTTTTAATTTCTTCATCAAATGTTGGACACTTATCACACTTAGGGATCCTACTTTGATAGGTTTTAACTAATTGGTCAAGTTGTTCATTTAATTCTATCAAAGTGCCTTTTTGTGACTCAAGTTTAGCATATTTTTCCCTAAGTCGTTCAAAACAGCCATTTACTTCATGGAAATAAACAAGTAATTCAGAGTGAGTAAGTTTTGATACCTCGCTTGGCTCGTCATCGTCGCTATCGGTTATATTCCCATGAAGGCACATATCTGCTTTCTCACTTTCACTGCTATCGCTTTTATTCCACGTGGCTGCAAAACATCTTCTTTTTTATTTCTTTTCTTTGTCGAGTTGTAATCGGGGATAATTGGGCTTGATATCACCGGGTTTTTGCAAATGATCCCATGTTCTTCTGAGTTGTCTAGTGCTTTGATTATTCTGCTTTTCAATTTTTGATTTAAAGATGGATTTCCATATTTGCGGTTCCACCTTTTGAATTTCTTCATTATTAACGCCGACTCAGCTGCTTCATCATCATCATCCTCATCACAACTGCTTTTTACAAATCCTGTTAAGCACATTTCTTTAACTGAGTTGGTTGTGGAGGATTTTTCATTGCTGTTGACTTTTGCACCATATATTGCATCGAAAGTATTCCAGATTTCCTGTGCATTTTCACAATGAGAGATGAAATTAAAATTATCTTGATTAATATAAGAATATAATATATGCATAGCAAGAGCATTAATCGAGATAATTTTCTCGTCATTTATATCACACCCATTTTCAATAATATTCCAACATTTAATATTAACATATTTTGAATAAAATTCCATTTTCAATTTCCAATTCAAAAAAACTGTTCCATCGAAAATAGGAGGAATAATATTGGAATGATCCTTAACAAAAGTATTATTAAAAGAAGCCATTTTAAAAATTCAAATTTTTTAAAATAAAAACCGATTTTTGAAACACGAAATTTTAAAACAAAAATTGACTTCTATTCCTAGCTCTGATACCACTTGTAGGATCGATTTCACCCTAGAGGGGGGGTGAATAGGGTGATACTATTAATTATAAAAATTAAGTGCGGAAGCTTTTTAAAATAATTTCAACACAGATCACAGAACAATAGCAGCACATATAATAGAAGAATAATAAATGCAGAAATAGAACGACATATAATTTACCTAGCTTCGGCAAAACCATGCCTACGTGCTGCCCCCAAGGTTTCTACTAGAAATTAGATAGTCAGACGCTTACACACGTAAACTACGACACCCACTATCGACTAAACCTAACTCTACACTAAAAACCTTGCCACAACTCAGCCGCTGAGTTGCGAACTCTCAAACTATGCCACGTAGTTTGTCCCCTAGTCACACGACTAGAAATTACAACGGTTTAAAATTGAAATACAAATTTAAAAACAATTTTAAAATAAAGACAACCTTAATTTAAAATAAAAGGCCCTTTATAATAATAAAAGGAAAGCTCTTAATAAATAAGGAAATGGCCGGCCCCTTTATTTATTTTGACCCGATCCTCTTTGCTTCGTTCCTTTGTGAAAATGGCCACCATTCCTCTTTTTACAGAAATTAGGGTTATCAGAAATTCGAAGCTCGCGACTGTAAATGCTCGATTGAATTATTGATTCGGCGTTCCTTTTCTGTCAATCGATGGTTTCCTTTTTTACTTCGACTGCTTCGAATTTGATCGAATTCGAAAAGCTTCGGTATGTAATTTCTGCTCTTTTTGCTTTTCTGTTTGTATGCTTGAATTGATGATGAAATTGCCGATGATGATTTGTTATATAGGGTTTGTAACCCTAGATTTGCGTTCGTACAAACATATTTTAATTTGTCAATTCGGCCGTTCGATTTCACTTTGATGCTGATGATATCTCTGACTTCTTCTATTTACTTGAATAATCACGGTGTTGATTTTGACTTGGTTCGATACCTTTATTCCCAAGGTTCTGACTTGATCATTACGGTTTAATGTTCATCTGACTTCGGTCTTGATTTATTCAACTTGAAATTGTTTTGATTTCTGGCACTTGTTCATTTTCGCCCATTCGTGTCAATCTGTACTTGTTTTATTTTGATAAAGTGACGGCTTGATGATTGTTTGATCTCTTTGGTCATTATGGTTTGATTGTCATTCGGCATTTAAACAAGTCTGGTTACATCTTGTATCATTTGGTTTGCATTATTTTGTTACTTCGATTTGTATTATTGAAAACAGTAACTTGATGGTCTTTCGTACTTTCATACTTCCATGGTATTGTTGCAGACCACTTTGTGTTAGCATTGTCATGTTGTATACTTTCTGTATACATACTTGAGTCTTGTTCATCTTATACTTTAATCGCTTGATTATCACGGTGTTGACTTGGTTTGTCTATCACGGTTTTGAACAGTTCGATTCCTTGTTTGTGAAATTCAAGTCAGTTAGCATTTTTGACATGCTGTATTGAGTTTGCTGTCACTTGAGACTATATTGTTCATGTCATTCTGCTTTGTATTGCTCTTCGAGTTCAGAGTTGCATACTTTCTGGTGCATTCCTGTATATGATTTGCTTTTCTTTGAAGTCTCTGTGCATAACACTGTACTGTTTCGAATCAGGTTGCATATTTGTTTCATGACACTTGAAGTTCGTTGATAATTTTGCACTGCTTTATATTGTATATTTACCTTTGAGCCTGGGTTAAGTCTAATTTATGTTGGTTTGGTTCCAGTTTGTTATTTGAATTTGAGACTTCCATTTGTTTTCAGTTGCATGCTGTATCATTTCTTTTCATTGATTTTTTTGCACTTTGTATCATTTCTTTGGTTCAATGCTTATATATGTACACTGTGTCATTTGATTGCCGAGTCTTTGAGCATTGTTGTGTCACTTGATTCTTCTGAAGCTCGAATTGCACACTACTGTGTATTTACTGCTTCGATTTGAACTTGTAGTGTTTATTCGAGCTGCTGCAGTTTGATTTGTAGACTCTGGTTCTTTGTTATTTATGTCTTGCACATATACTGTTTCATGTGCTTGTTCCTTCTGTAGCATGCATATAGCCATATTGTTGCAGTCTTGTACATGTATTATTAGCTTGAGGCTGTGTTGTTGTTTGTCGAGGTTGTTGTGCACTGACTTGAGCTTCTGGCCTTGATGTCATGGTGTACATGTGAGTTGCATTGCCGTTGCATATTTGGGGTCTTGTTCTTGTGCGTGTAGATAGCTCATGTGGTCTTTTGATCTGTTCTTTGAGTCAGTGGTATTGTCTATGTTAGTTTTGGATTTTGACCATTTTATTGAGCTTGTACACTTACATTGCACCTGAGTTGAATCCAGCTAATAGCTCGGGTTTGACCTTGTGCTGAAGTTTGTGACATTATTTTATCGCACCTGAGTTGAACCCGGCGTTTTGGGTTTGACCTGTGCTCACCTGTCCCTGTAAATTTATCAAGTACATATCGGTGTGCACGGCCTTGTGGCATATACAGTGATACACTGTGTATGTCACAAGCTGTTCGTGTATGATAAATTCAAATTTAAATGACGACGAACAACCCAAATAACTGAGGCAAATAATATTTTCAAAATCCATATTTTATTTCATATTGCAAAAGTATTTCTTTTTCAATTTTACCGCGTTAGTGAATATTTTTGCAGATTGCTCAGATGCTAGGTTCAATCTGGAATGAAGTTGAAGATGAACTACGAGTGTGAGTGATATGTAGTGAGGAATTTATGCAAATTGAATTGTGATGTAATTAGAATCAAAATTGTATAGTGAATAGTGAGAGCTTGAATTTGTACTATTCAAAAATTGTAATAAATATTTGTTTGAATAAAATTTCTGTTTGAATTCAAATTCTGTGTTATTTATTTTTATTCAGCAAATATTTATTTAATCTATGAAAAATAAAATAGTGCATTAACAAATACATTTAAACGAATATATATATGTTTATTATCATCAAACAAAAATCATATAAGCGCATATTCAACATAAAGTAAATTTATATAAGAAAGTTTGAACTAAACTTATTTTTAAATTTCAAAAACCTTGATTGTAAAATTTTAAAAATTGCTCGACACTTACTTCGGGTTCCACCCGAAGAAACTCGGGTCAGTATATCTGAATGAAAATATAGGAATTTGAATCCTATAATACCCATTCATCATCGGCTTTCACAATCCATCAAGTTCAAGCAAACTAACTAGAAAAGCATAAGGGATAAATTACATACCGAAGTAAAAAATCAAACTCCATTAATACAGGGAGCAGTCACAAGCGAAAAAGAACTGAGCATTCATTGCCATCGATTCATGACACAAAGGAACCAGAGGAAAATTCAATTTGAACATCAATTTCAAGCGGCGCCTCAGTTTGCCCTAATTTTGTTTAAAGAGGAAACGAACGAGCATCGAATTACAAGGAGTTGGGCCGAAGATATAAAAAGAAAAGGGGATTCTCCTTTAGTTGTTTATTAGGCCGGTTTCCACTATATTATTATTTATCATAATTTAGGCTTACAATTATATAGGCTTTGTATTTTTAAATTGCTTTAATTTTGTAATTTCTTTTAAACGATTGTATTTTCTGGTCGTGTGACTAGAGGACGAACTACGATGGTGTAGTTCAAGAATTCGCAACTTAGTGGCTGAGTTATGGCAGGGTTTTGAGCGTGGAGTTAGGTTAGTCAATAGCGGGTGTCGCGAATTTACGTGTGTAAGCATTTGGCTACTTAATTTCTAGTAGAAACCTTGGGGGCAGCACGTAGGCAGAGTTTTGCTGAAGCTGGGTAAATCTGTGTGTTTTATTTTCTGTTTCCATTATTCTGTTATTATCTATGCTGTTGTTACTCAACTATTATATGTGCTGAATTTATTTTATATACTTCTGCAATAAATTTTTATAATTAACAGTAGCACCCTATTCACCCCTCCCTCTAGGGTGAAATTGATCATACAAGTGGTATAAGAGGTAGGAACTAAAGCCATTTTTGTTTTAAAATTTGATTTTTCAAAATTCAATTTTTATTTTACAAATTTGAATTTTTAAATGGATTCTTTTAATAATGCTTTTGCTGAGGGGCGGTCCATCGTTTGATCACCAATGTTCAATGGTGAATATGCTTACAGGAAAAATAGAATGATTTTTTTTCTAAAAACCATTGATGCTTGGAATATAGTTGAGACAGGTTATAGAGCACCAACAATAGTAGTAAATAATCTGGAAATTGAAAAACCAATTGATCAATGGGCAGATCTAGAAAATAAGTTACAGAATGCTAATGCTAAAGCTATGAATTCTATTATTTATTTATTAGATCACATTGAATTTAATCGTGTCTCACATTGTCTAACTGCACAGGAAATATGGAACACACTTGAAGTGACTCACGAAGGAATGTCTCAAGTCAAAGAATCTCGCCTAGCCATGCTTAGTAGCGAATACGAGAAGTTCACAATGGCCAAGGATGAAAATGTCAAAGAGATATACGGACGACTTTCCAATCTCATATACTAATCAAAAGCTCTCTGAAAATCATAAAGAGTTGGAAATAGTCCGAAAAATCCTTAGAGTCCTTCCACGAAAGTTACTGCCATTCAAGAATCAAAGGATCTAAAAAAAAATTAAAGTCGAAGAACTCATCGGAAATCTCACCACTTATGAGCTAGAGATGAAATTTAAGGAAGAGCATGAAGGAGGAGATACTCAAAAGAAATCAATAGCTCTCAAAGAAACAACTGAAAATGACGATGATGACCATGATGATGAAGCAGCTGAGCTGGCACTATTAATGAAGAAATTCAAAAAGTGGAATCAGAAATAGGAAATCTAGCTCTAAATCAAAAATTGAAAAGCATAATAGCCAAAGCACTAGACAACTCAGACGAGCAAGAGATCATTTGTCATAAGCGCAATATACCCATGGACTTCTATCCACTGTACTATCCATAAAATCGATTGTTATATCAAGCCCAACTGTCCACAAAATCGATTCAGCCATAGAAAGAAACAGAAAAGAAAAAGTTTTGCAGCCACTAGGGATGAAATGGATGGGGATGGTAAAAGCTCTGGCAGTGAGAGCAAAAAAGCAGATCCGTGCCTTCGAGGTGATATAACTGACAGTGCCGATGATGACAAGCCAAGCAAGGTATCAAAACTTACTCATTCAGAATTGCTTATATATTTTCATGAAATAAATGGTTGTTTTGAATGACTTAAGAAGAAATACGCTAAAATTGAATCACAAAGAGATACTTTGATTGATTTAAATAAACAGCTTGATCAACTGGTTAAAATATCAAAGTAAGATCCCTAAGTGTGATAAGTGTCCATTATTTGAAGAAGAGATTAAAAAATCAGAAATCAAATCACTTGAAAATGAAATTCTGATTTTAAAAGAAAGTGAAAATACCGAGAGAGAATTCTATTAAAAAATGCACACATTTATTGAATGAAAATGAATCTCTCAAAACCCAAGTCCAACAATTGTCTACAACTTTAGGAAATTTTTTCAAAAGTGAAAGATCGCTAATATGCTATTAGGGAAACAAACTGTTAATAAAGATAGACAAGGACTTGGATATAATCAATCGGAACGTGATAGAGGTGAAATTAAACAAGTCAATTCCAGTGCACAATTTGTAGAAAAATTGAAAAAAATCAAAACATTTGCTTGTATAGATCCAAAAACATAAAAACCGTTCCAATTTGGTTCCAAAAGGCACAAATATAAAATCCCTTAAAGTTAAACAAATCTAGATGCCAAAAGCAACATATATAAATTGTTTTGGGCCACTACAAACATAATTTTTTAAACCATTTGCCATTAACAGCCATGGACCTATAAAAACAAATAGGTCACAAAAATATTTTCTCGTGTAGGTGTGGTGGCAGGCTAAGGAACAACAACAGGGATTCTGGCTATTCCAGACATACAACGGGCAACAATTCAAAGTTCCTTAGCCTAGTATAAAGGTGGCAGAATCACAATGGACAACAACGAAAAATTATCGTAAAGGTAAAACAAGTAATAGTATATTTATCTTGAATGATTTATTAAATGTGATAATCTGCACCATAATTTTAATCAGTCAGTTATGTGGAATGAATGTTGATAATGATTCTTACTTTTTCAAAACGGTTGGCCAAATTATTTTTTATGCCAAGAACACCATAACTACTTCACAAATGTGTTTGGTCTAATGATGGTGTTTTATTGACTGATGATTACTCAAGATATTCATGGATATGCTTGGTCACTATATTGACTGGTTTGATTATTTACACGGATTCAATTCAAATTCAAAAGAATTTCATTTAAAAGCTGTTAAAAATGATTTGAAGGAATCTGCTGCAACTTCATGATCTGGTCTATAACATCGAACTAATGATAATCTCGAGTGAAAGAAATTCAGACGCAGATTACATTGATAATCTAGTTGATAGAAAGTTACTAGTGGAACGAGATTTATGTTAAGATATTCAGTAATTGCATCGTTTTTCAAAGAAAATATCTGCATATTTTTCACTTGAGATAATTTTCAAGCAGCAGACATTTTTCTTATAAAACCCCTTCCAGAACATAATTTTTGTTGACCTTGTTTCAGATTAGTCATTTTGAAAATTTTGATAATTATCTTTGAATTAGATTTTAAATGACCACATGAACTAATCTGATCCCCTACTAATTATCGAAAGGGTATAGTGATTGAAAAAGTGATGAGTGTTGATATTAGTCATATATTATAACTCAGACAGTATATTTAATAAATTTCTTTAAAAATTTAAACAAGAGTTATAAAAACTTTTTGTCTGGTAAAAATTCCATGACCATTTCTATTTTTATCGACCATTACGCATCAAAATCCAATATAATAAGTTAATATGTGGTATTTTAAACAGGAAATCATTCGTTTTTCAATTTATTATATTTTTAAGCAATAAAAATATCCAGAGTATTCACTCTCATTTAAAAGTCGCCACGGTTATGCATAAGTGAATTACTTGGATTTTTTATTATGTTCTTCCGTGCTCATTTAAAAGTCCTCACGGTTATGCATGTATGGAACACATATCAAAATTGATTGATTAAACGGATATGTTGATTCTAATCCTATTTAAAAGTCCTCACGGTTATGCGTGGTTAGAAGATACTTGAATTCATTATTTAATAAAAATTAGAATACTACTAATCTCATTTAAAAGTCTTAACGATTATGCATGGTTGGTAGATATTCAAATTCCTGAAATAAATATATCACAAATAGACACAACTATATGGTTATATATGAAGACATCATCCCTATCACTCTAAAGAGGAATATGCACCTAACGGAATATTTATGATTTTTGTTTGATTTTTTATTGAAATTTAATATTTATACCCGATTGAGTGTTAATGTTGTATTAATGTTCAACACTTCATCTCTATTTTTCTAACACTACTACTCTTTTGCTGATAACAAAAGGGGAAGAGAAAAGTTAAGATTTTGACAAATAAAGGTCATATATTTTCTATCTGCATCTAGGCTCATTTGCATATTTTTATTTCCATGCATGCATGAAGGGGGAGCTTTGTGTAGAGAGGGAGCATTCAAATAGGGGGAGCAAATTGAATGATCAAATACATTTAACAAGTTCAAAATTTTAAATATATGTTTGTTATCATCAAAAGGGGAGATTGTTGAGCATGCGATTAAATGATTTTTGTTTGATGATAATAAACATATATATATATATTCATTTTATTGTATTTATTAATGTGCTATTTTATTTTTCACATAAATAAATAAATATTTGCCGAATAAAGTAAATAATACAGAATTTAAATTCAAATGGTATTTTATTCTAACAAATATTTATTACAATTTTGAGTAGTACAAATTTGAGCTCTCACTATATATATACAATCTTTGATTACAATACAATTTTGATTACATCATAATTCATCACTTTACATTTGCACCTCACTACATATCACTCGTTCACTCATAATTGTTCTTCAACACTATTCCGGTCTGATTCTAGCATCTGAGCAATCTGCAAAAATACACATTGACGCAGTAAAACTGAAAAGAAAATATTTTTGCAGTGTAAAATAAAATTTATTTTGAAAATATTATTTGCCTCAGTTATTAGGTTGTTCATCATCATCATTTAAATTTGAATTCATCATACACGAATGGCTAGTGACATGCACAGTGCATCGCTGTACATGCCACAAGGCTGTGCACACTGATATACACTTGATAAATCTACAGGGATAGGTGAGCATAAGGTCAAACCAAAATCAAAAGTCGGGTTCAACTCAAGTGAAATAAATATTAATTCATGATATTAGCACAAGGTCAAACCTAAGCTTAAGCTGGATTCAACACAGGTGCAAGTTCAAGAAAATGGTCAAGACTACAATTACAAAGAGCAACCAGTGATCAATGAAGACTTGATTTCAACGACCATAATATAATTACACTTGAACCAAGAGACTCAAAGAAAAATGCAATGACACTGTAGCTATGTTTCAAATGAATCAAAAGCAACAACTCAGTCAAAGCTCCACATAAAGGCACATACCACAGTCCCTAGAGAACAACATGTACACATTGACAACCAAGCAGCAATAACAAGTGCACCAACATATACAACATACATATGTGCAGGACACATGTATGATATAATCAAAGGCTACGACTTCAAGACCAGATACAACATGCACTAGTAAAATAACAATGAAGCACACACACACACACATATATATATATATATATATATATATATATATGTATGTATGTATGTATATAAATGATGCTCGACAAATTACAAACTGCACATGGAACAACAACTCTAATAAACAATGCAAGATCAAATCGAAGCATGTACAAAGTTGCAGCAATATGCATATGGTCAAGACATTACTCAACAAAGTGGACACACAATTAACCAAAACATCAAAATTTCATCAGCATAGACTTGAAGGAACAAGCCAATGTGACAGCAATGCATAGAGACCAGATAAGATCAAAGAGATGACACTGATGTACACATAAAAAATCATGGACAATGCAAACAAGTTATATATATATATACGCAATGTCGAACAATTCTTTGCAATTAACAGTTTTATCAAAGCTGAAGTCAGGTAATATCAAAATTCAAGTCAAAGCCGTGTGCAATTGAATAGAGCCAATGTCAAGCCGTAGTTCAAAACACAGCAGTAAACCAGAGGCAACAACAAAGCATTTTAACAAAATCAAAGTGGCCGATGTCAACTAAAAATCAAGTCGTAATGACCAAGGAAGTCGAACAAGTCAGAAATCGAAGCCGTGGTGGCCACGAATGAAATCAATTGATGAGTAACAAGAAATCAAAATATATACGAATCGGAACTAGTCAGTAATAATCTCAATCATCCAAACGAAGATCAATTGACAAAGCTAAAGTAATTGACAAATTAAAATAAGTATATCTGTACGAAAATATAGGAATTAGAATCCTATAATACCCATTCATCATCGGCTTTCACAATCTATCGAGTTCAAGCAAACTAACGAGAAAAGCATAAGGGATAAATTACGTACCAAAGTAAAAAAACCGAACTCGATCAATACTGGGAGCATCCGCAAGCGAAAAATAACTGAGCATATCATGGCCATCGATTCATTACATGAAGGAAACTAGAGGGAAATTCAATTCAAACATCAATTTCAAGTGGCGCCTCAGTTATCAGCATAGCCCTAATTTTGTTTAAAGAGGAAACGAACGAGCATCGAATTACAAGGAGTTAGGCCGAAGATATAACAAGACAAGGGGATTCTCCTTTAGTTGTTTATTGGGCCGGTTTCCATTATATTATTATTTATCATAATTTAGGCTTACAATTATATAGGGCTTTGTATTTTTAAATTGCTTTAATTTTGTGATTTCTTTCAAACGATTGTATTTTCTAGTCGTGTGACTAGGGGACGAACTATGGTGGTGTAGTTCGAGAATTCGCAACTCAACGGCTGAGTTATGGCAAGATTTTGAGCGTAGAGTTAGGTTAGTCGATATCAGGTGTCGCGAGTTTACATGTGTAAGCGTCTGACTACTTAATTTCTAGTAGAAACCTTGGGGGCAGCACGTAGGCAGGGTTTTGCTGAAGCTGGGTAAATACGTGTGTTCTATTTTCTGCTTCCATTATTCTGATATTATCTGTGCTGCTGTTACTCGATATTATATGTGCTGAAATTATTTTATATACTTCTACAATAAATTTTTATAATTAATAGTATCACCCTATTCAACCCCGTAGGATGAAATCGATCCTATAGATATAACTTGATATATACGTTGAAGATTATGAAGCTTTAATATAAAGTTGTTCTCTATCATTTATATATTAATGATTACTTGCATACTCTTTAGTTGTTGAGCTTTCTTCATACTAGGCATGTTATGTGTAGTTCTTTTAATATATTGAATATACAATGTAAGATAACTACATATATTTCTTGAACTTTCCTCAAGGTATGTTCACTATACTTAGACTGTCGTGAAACGATAAGTTCGACTGAATAGTCCTACTTTACTTATTGAGCTTCCCTCAAGGTAAACACAGGATTAAGACAAGGAGCCAGATGTTAGGAGTTGTACGTGATACGACCGATAAGGAGTAATCCATCGTATGTGTCCTATGATTTGTTGAGCTTTCCTCAAGGTAAGAATCCTAAGGCGTACAAGTCATAACACCAACCAGTGAAGTTGAAAGACTTCAATATTTCGCGTAGGTTTTGGTGAAACATAAAAGATTAGTAGAAGTCTTGTTAGAAAAACTAGATGATAATATTTAACCTTTCTAATATCATAAGAACATATGCTATATAATGTTATAATAATCTACATTGATAAATTTATGCATTTGATATGATTAATAAAACATTTATCAATTAATATATGTGAACTAAATTGATGATTGACAAATAGAAATATAACACACACACACTCTTACTACTATTAAATATGTTTTGCATGTTAATGTTTTCTACACCCACGAAAGTACCTAATTTTACAAATACTTAATACGTTCATAGATTTGGTCGCTCACATTTTTATTTGGTCAAGACCTTGTGTTGCATTCATTGTGTTCCGAACTTAAAAGCAATACAAGACTATGGATATTTGATCCATACACTATCACATATAAGTGTTATATGGTGAATTGTCAAAGTTCGTTATATATGATACTTCGATGAAGTTAGTTCATTTGACGCAAACAAATAAACCATACTACGAGATCAAGTATTCAATTTGATTGATTGCAACAATGACCATATTGTGTGAAATGTAAATATAGACCAAAATTACAAGATAGATTTAAGAATTCGATCGCTGAAATATTAGTTTGATCAGTTTACACAAAGTGCAGCATATTTGATGTCCTTAAATGTTATAGATGATCGAGCACACTTCTGTGAAGAGTTTGTTATGATATTGTAGTAAGGGTATTCTTTTGAATGCTTTGACCATATAGAAAGAAAAATGAATGTACAAGAGCAAATGTGATTTAAGGTTCAGCTAGGATGAAGAGAGTGAAAAGTAACTTGTACTTCATAAAAAAACTTCGAAAAAGAGAATTGTAGTAATAATTATCGATACTTAACATTGAAATGTGAAAAATGATTTCTATTCTGAAATGTATTTTTATATAAAAATTGTTTTCTATGAGATTTATTTCTACGAATTCAAGATATTTGATTAAATAAATCTCTGCTATAAACTAGTTATAGTATATGAAATAAGTAATATGTATTAAGTAAATGATGGACCTTCGAATTTTGTATATTATTATACTTGCAACGTTCAAGATTTTCGACTTCGAAAAATCGACATTAATACGTCCACTGTATCAACTATCGAGCAATCGAAGGCCGAAAAACCGAATTGTTAGGGTTAAAGAAGAAGAGGTAGAAGAAGAAAGAAAGAAAAAGCAACAGAAACAATATCAAAATCTCACATTTCGCAGCGGAACAACATATAATATATCAATGAATAATCTTTAAAATAAAGAATCATATCTGCTATTACATTACATCACATTACATTATCAGAGTTTACAACAACAAATATCGGAAAAGAAATACTATATACAAGTCGATACGCCATGCCATCCAGCTTGATCCTGCTCTCCACAGCATCTCCTGAATTCCAGAATGACCTGATAACCTGACTCTAGGCTGCCCGTGTGGAAAATTATGGGCACCTAGAGTTTAAGAAGGGAACAATAAACACCAGGTCAGTCATCGGACTGGTGTGAGAATTTAAAACAGTTTATCTTTAAAAACAAACAAAGAAATATTTTAAAATAGATCCACAATGCTTTTGGAAAATGTAACTACCATAAGGCCTCCTGCCACACACATAATGCAAACGCAGAATTGGAGGAGATTTCTTCTTTTGATAGTCAAACATGCTTGATACGCAAATTTCTTTGATTTTATTACTATAAGTGAAAAGTGCAGGAAAACATTTTTAGCGACCCAACTTTCTAACCCCATAAAGTCGCATCACTAATTAAGAAAGAAAGGGATAGAAGAAGAAAAGATAAGAGAAGAAAGAAGAAACTCAACAACATCAGATACTCACAGCGGAACGAATGAAATATAATATATCACATAAAATATTATATAGTATCATATTACATCAGAGTACAAAACTTATACAACACATATTAGACAGCTATAAACATCTGTCTAACTATACAACTCAAGTACACAAGATACAGATACAACACAAACACAGCGGAACCATAATATATCTACA
Source organism: Allium cepa (assembly GCA_030765085.1). Lineage (NCBI taxonomy): Eukaryota > Viridiplantae > Streptophyta > Magnoliopsida > Asparagales > Amaryllidaceae > Allium > Allium cepa. The sequence goes on from CM060932.1 coordinate 933,334,814, forward strand.
CGTGGAAGCCTCCTGCTCCATATCTCCTCCAGAATTCGTCAAGAAAACCTGAATCACTCGACTACTCATACATAATATGAGTACCCAAGAGTTTAATAAAATAGAAAAAAAACACTCAGGTCTTACAGGGGTCTGATGTGAGTAAACGGGTTAAAATTGCTTAACTTTAGAAAAACCTTTGGAAAGAAAAGGTATCACGTAAGACTTCCCACACATAAACATGGAAAAGTTTTTACCTTACGCTAACCAAAACATTTGATAGGAAATCCAGTGATATTATAATAGTGTCTAGGGTTTTCAAGTAAATAAGAAATAGCCGAAATTGTTACATTATAAAATTCCAGCTACTAGCCACAAAAGTGGGTAATACAAACAAAACCGTATGGTCTCATAGGAAGAATGGGTTTCCATCAATGGCAGGGCTACCGAGGTACCGCCCATCACAGTACGTGGCCTAGATCACAGTACCGAGGATTTCGCCCAATCCCTTGCAACACAAAGCCGGAACCATTCCTTACTGAACAGTCCCGAGTAAGATCACCCCGTGGTTGGCGTGACCAACCACCCACTAAGCCGAAATAAAAAGGGACATCTAGACAGGAATGACCTCACCCTAAAATGGGTGCCACCCACCTAGCCCATGTTTTAGCCATTCCCGGTTGATGAGGCTTGAGGCTGCGATTACCTTTATAGAACACATCTATCTTAGAATGTTCATCGTCCACTTGACGATGTTCTGAAACCATTCAATCCATACAAGTTCATTCCGGGTTCGAACAAAACCGAAGGCAGTATCTCGTTGCACTCATTTTGAAATCACCCTCAGAGTCAATGACCATAGCCCTTGCGCTCTAAATCACCATCTCGAACCTGTAAGTACTATTTCCGTCAAACTCATCACGGAATCACCCCAGAGTTATACCGACGAATAGTTCTTACACTTCGAGTCTTCACTAAGCTCCACTTGGATTTACGACCTAACGTTTAATTTGGATCGATGTGGTTTTCGGATATCCAAATACGGAAACCCGATCCCGATCTCACCGAATCCAAACGCCATTTTAATGTCCAAGTTGTTTAAAGGGTTTAAAACATTTAAAACTTATATTCAGGATGATATAAACAGATAGATGAATCACATTATCACAACAGATAATTCATATCAACCATTCATCTCACAAAGCAGCATATCACATAACAGAGATATCCAAATCATCCATCAACCTTCAAACATCCAATATTAATTGATCATCCAATATCATTCACCCAATATCAATCAATCATCCATAAGCAGAATTGATTAACTTTAAATCAATTGGATTACCTAAATCCTTCTTTATTTATTTATTCCAAATAGATAAATTAATCATCTCTTAATAATCTTCCTTAATTAATCTTCCTTAATTAATCATACTTTAATTACATTTAAGTAATTATCCTTAACCATATACAGTAATTAACCTTTAATTACTATCATTAATTACAATAATTAATGATCCTTCATTTACTTCCATTTATTAATCAACTATAATTAATTGCATTAAACCTCAATTAATTACAATTAATTAATCATACTTTAATTAATTACTTTTATTAATCAACCTTGATTAATTCCATTAATTATATTAACTCATGATCCTTATTAATTAATAATTCCTTTAATAAATTAATTAACTAAATTAACTAAGTAATTAACCCTTAATTACTTACATAAGTAATTATCTTCTAATTACTTCCATTAATAAATCTTGATTACTATCTTATTTAATTACTCAACAAGTAATTAATTCCATCATTAAATAATCCTTAATTCTTAAATTAATTAATTACTCCATAATTAATTAACTTCAAAACAATTATATTAATCAATTCCTTAGATTAATAACATCAAGTGATTATCCATTAATCACTTCAATTTAATTACTCCCATAAGTAATTTTCCACTAATTACCTCCATAAGTAATTTCTTTTCTAAATTACATTCAATAATTAACCATTAATTACTTCATTAAGTAATTACACTTAATTAATTTATAATTAAGTGATTATTTAAAAATTAAATAAACAATTAACTAATCATTTAAAATTAATTAAATAATCGGTTAATTAACTTCTTATACTTCAAAATCCTTGATTAATTAAGAAAATACATTAATCTTAATTAATCTTTACTTATTAATAAATCATAATAATTAAATATTCTTAAGTTCATATCAAATAAGTTAACTATATTTATCTTCATAAATAAATTATTCGAATTAATCAAATTTTAATAACTTAAAACAAATTATTCAATTTGGTTTACAAAATTATAACTTAAACTTTATTTGAAGATAAAGCATTTAGAAATCACTTTCAAATTTAAAACACTTAAATTATCTAATTTAAACTTATTTATTTTCAATATAAATTGAAAACTTAGTTATTAAACATTACTTTAAACTTTGATTTAATATTTAAATTCAAACATTCTTTTAAATTGAAATTCAAAATTTATTTAAGATAATTACTTCCAAAACAAACTTCTTAACAATTTAAATTTAAAATAAATTCAATTAATACTTTTTTTAAAGTTTTAATTAACTTTATTTCAAAACAACAAACTTTAACCTATAAATTCATTTCCCTTTTATAAAACTTGAACTTGTTTTCATTCAACCAAACTACAAGTTAAATTTGCAACTTAATGTACACATGACTTAACTAAAAAGCAGCAACCAAATTACTCGAGACAAACACTCATACAACCCGAGCCTGCCCCGAAGATCCTCATGCTTCCCCCTACTTCAAGTCATCACCGAGCATAATGCGAGCTCTACCTGGGTCTTCAACTCGTCTTCCCCAAGATCAAATTCCAGTGCACACCATAAACACACGTGCACGTGTCCCACCGCCTCCGGCCATGGTAGGTCGTCACGACCAACGTCGACGATCACTCTATCACACGCGAGCACCAATATAAACCCAGATCGAACCAATCACGTTCGAATCAAAATTTGAACCTCAAGCTCAAAACTGCAGAAAACATCGACCATTAAACCCCCCATGGCCATCCACCACGACGTCGTCGAACTTCGTCGACCATACCACAGAACCATCTCGACCCCGAGCTTCATCCTTCCCAAGTGCGAACACCTCCGGACCAACCTTCACGTCGCAAATGCCTCGACAGTTCAACCCAGCCAAAAACAAAATAAAACCCTAGTTTAATCGAATTCGAACGCCATGGCCATTGGAAAAATTCAAAGGCATTTTCCCCCTAATCAACAACTCAAAAACTAGCTTCGGGCAAGATTCCAAATCAAATTATTGAGTTGATCGACGGAAATTCACCCAATTTCCGAAATCCTTCAACACCAAGTTTCCAATTGAATATCAATTTAAAATTTATGAAATTGCATATCAAAATTCGTGATTTTCAATCACGAATCCATCCTTATAATTCAAATTTGAAATTAAGCAAGTTGATTTTTGTGAAAAATTGGGTTTCCACTGTTATTTTAAAGATTTCGAAATGAATATTTGTTTTAAACACCTGGAATGATTTTAGTAGCGAAGTTACATGATCTCAATCATTTCTTGTTTGCAAATTATAGATTAACAATGAATAAAGAATGACATGTTGAATTTAAAGAGGGAAAAATCAAAATCTGTTTAAAACAACAGAACTTACATTCCAATTTACAGGCATTCAAAACAAACATGCATTCATGTAAACTAATATTCATCATCAAAGCAAATTTCATTGCATGCATCATCATTCAATCTCAGATTAATTTAAAACTATTTTTAAAATAATTTACTCACCTATTACTTTGCAGAGCACAAAACAGAGCAGGTTTTGATTTTATTTTCAGGCTTGAGTATTAAATCTGAATAATGCATTTGCTTTTCTTGTTGAAGAAATCCTACAGCATGCCTCAAATTTGATGATTTAAAAGATTGAAACTTGCAGATTGAAGTTGCTAGAAAACTTGTTGTTGATCTTGATTTCTTTTGAATTGCAGGAGATTTGAATTGCAGCTTTGTAAAATGCAGATTTTAAATTTTGCTTCAAATTTGCTTTTGGTTTTCATTATCTGGTTTCGATTTGTGGTTTTAAATTTCAGGTTTGAGAAAAATTCTGGTTTGCCATTAATTTGAGTTAAGAAAAGAAAACAAAGAATGAAAGTGTTATGTAAAAGAAACTAGTTTTCTTCTAAAAACATTTATTTAAAAATTAAAATGAATATATTGCCACTTGTTATAAAAACTTGAAGAAATGTCAAATGCAAATCCCTTTAGCTTACAAGTGTTATTAATGTGACTAACACGATTACATTTGTACCTAAGCATTTTTTATAAATTTTTATTTAATTTAAAATGTAAATATAAACTTACATATTTAATTAATCCACTAAATTAATAAATAAATTTATTTTTTAAAGAAAATATTATAAAACTAATTATTATACAAATAAATCTTATACATGATTTAAAAATCTAAAACATTTATATATATACATTTATAACCATTTTAATTTAAGCAATTTAAAGAAAACAAAATAAAACTTTGTTCAAACTATCATATTTAAAATAAATAAATTATTTTATACTTTGAAAACAATTGAATAAATCTCAAATTATCTTATATTTTGAAAACAATTAAATTAATCTAATTTAACTTTTGAAAAATATTAATTTTAAAACAAAGCTTCAAATTACAATTCATACATATATAAATTATAAATAGATTAAATTAAATTCCAAAACAACTCTAAATTATAACATATACATACATATATATTACAATTTGAAAATTCATCTTTTATTTAAAACAAAAGATTTACCTATCCATAATATATATCAAATATATATATTATAAATAGAATAAAATTTTATTATCTTTGACAAATAATTCATATCAATTTTAAATTATAAAAAAGAATATTGATCAAAATTACCAGATTAAATATTTATTAACCTTAAAAAGATTAAATCTACCAATTCAAATTAAAATTATAAAGAAAAATTATCAAACCAATTTAATTATTAATACAGATTATTGAATTGATATTACCTAAAATTCTGAGTCGTCACAACATTTCGAAAGTATAATATTAATCTTAGCTAGCATAGGTACCATTATAGTATGCCTACTATAGCTACTATATTAGATGGCAGGTTCTACAACTAAAACCGTATAGGGCTCGTATTGTTTCTTTGGATTTTCCAACAAATGGTCGGGCCAAGGAACTTTCCATTGCCACATGGGTACGCCTCTGGAAAGACGCCCCGAGAATCTAACCGGATCTCTGCCAACACAAGGTCGGGTTACCTCTAGCTAGGTAACTACTGACACGAGTATGCCATCCTCGGTCATAACTGACCTAAATCCCGGGATTCACCAACAACCACAAAGAAATAAATTTACAGCAACCACATAGGTTAAGTATCAGGGCTCCATACCATAAAACCACCTTTATCCAGAAGGAAATGAACATACCCTATGGGGGCGCTACCCCCGAATAACCTTCCTGCATTCTTCCTGTTTTGACCATTCCCGAGGTGTGAGGTCCGACGAAGTCTCGTCCACAAAGCTACGCTTTTCATAAAAGCCACGCTTTGATCAACAAATGATCAGCAGCACTCAGCATGCCACATTACCAAATTAGGAATATATCACTAGTAACCATCAACTACATAACCTCTGAGCTCGTACGTCTCAGAGAAGGGTGTTAAGCTAAGAGAATAAATTATCCGCCACCAACAGAAATATATTTGATAAAAACCAGCTTTACATCTCAAAATGTAATGTTAGACATACAATCCATACAAGCCCGTTCCGGGATCGAACGGAACCGAAGGCACTTCCAAAAAAGCCCTTGAAATCCGGATATTCACTAATCACGTCCAGAATTCCCATCACAAAGGGTGATAAAATCTCTATATCGGAGATCAGCCAATGTAAAGACATTCGACGGTAATCCTTCCGTTTTCGAAAATATCCGGTCTTCAACACCGGTCTTCAAATGCTATCCATTACGACGTATCACTATTCGGAATGGGATTTATGACCCAAAGGACCTCTCCTGGCTAAACCGAATAATGAGCGTTTATTTTGGAAATAAATGTAGCATTCAAATTCAAGCAAATCACAACAAATACCCATTCAAAGGTAAATATTGATAGTCAGTTATTTAACAAGCAAACCAAACCAACAAATATTCAGCACTGTAACAATCACTAGGCCCTTTTATTAATCTTCCATAAATTAAATAACTTGCCAAATATTCACTTGAAATTATCTTTGAAAATATTTATTCTCTAAACCATTTCAATTTCTACATTGGAAAACATTTCCAAATACTTATTTAACAATAAGTAATTCACAAATCTATTTATTTTCAATACTTAGAAAATATTCAATATACTTAAAACACGATTAAGTATATATTTTATTCTTTTAAGGAAAACGTTCTCTTTAAACACATTTATTTGGGTCAAAACGAATGTTGCGTAAAACATCGTTACGACAATCCAAAATCAATTGCATAGGGATTCGAAAATACGATAGATATATAAATCCCAATACTATACAAAAATATTTCCTTTCGAAAATCATTTACTATAACAACAGTGTTATAGTCCATCTTTTCCTTATTTCTCGAAAACGTCTATTTCAACAATGAATGTTGAAATCTATGGTTTCGATCCTTAACACATTTTAAAACAACTTCAAATCGTTTTAATTCTCTTTAAAAGATCACTTCCTAAAACATTTCTTCAATATATTATTCACAGTCCAAAATCTTGAATATAAATCGTTTACCAAATTCAACACTTTTACATATTTAATTTAAAGGATTATCCACGGTCGAAAATCGTGAATATAAATTGTTTACCAAATTCAACACTTCTACATATTTAATTTAAAGGATTATCCACTACCCAAAATCGTGGATATATCTCCTTTAATAAGCTTTCATATTTACTTATCAAATTCAATTGGTTTTGGATTTATAAAACAACGTTTATAAATTCACATATATACATATTTTATAAAAACTTCAACTTATAAAATCCCTTAATTAACAAATTCTATTTATATCTCATTTAAATGCCAAAATCCAATTTATAAGTTAATTACTTATAAATCTTTTATTTTACAAAATCTATTCATTTTATAACTTCACAATTTATAAATCTATAAATTTCATTCACTTTTGGAATCAATTTATACTTCATTTTAACACTTATAAAAACTCGTTTTAAAATTTCAATATTTTAATTTATAAATATCAATTTTATAAATTTTTATATAAACCGTTTATAATAATTCAAAAATCCCAATTTAAATTTTTACGAATTAATCAACTACTTATTTCAAAAGTCACATTTCGGTTATATTTCACAAAAATCATAATTTTTATAACATAAAAATTATAACGTCTATTTATTTAAAATGAATCAATTCCAAAATTCAATAAAATGTATACTTTCAAAAATCACTTGAAAATCCTTTTTAAATTCGAAATCGTTACTTTAACATTTTTAAAACTCCAAAAATAGGCCTAATGCTGCAACAGCACCAATACATCGACCACGGCATCCAAACATCATATATCAATATGATAACAGAATATATCGCAAATATTTATAAATAAATCAATACTGTTGAGGAATCCAGTTGGATCCCTACAACCTGTTTCCCTGCATCCACAGATGTTAGCACAATACCAATCCCGTTTCGAGATGGAATATCGCGGTACATGGGTATTATAAAATATTATCCGCTATTATGCGGCGCAATAGGGTCTCATCCGCTATATAATGCGGGAAATCAACTCTAAGTACATATATAATACCTTTCCACTTCAAGGTGGAATATCGCGGTATATGTGTTTAATATAATAATCTCCGTTTAATATATGGCATATACGGTCTATTTCAATACAATAGGTACTAATTTATCATTCAATCATACAATCAAGCAATTTTAAATATCTAGTTAAAATTAAAAATCGAAACACAATTCGATTGAGTGAGAAGTTCTCACCTTGCTTCAAATAACAGTTGAGTATTTTATTTCGAATAAAATTAAACAAGCGTTTAATTTTACCCAAAATTCACACTAGCTCCAGTCAATCCCAATCCAGCTCTATCGTGTAGTGCTCATGAATACGAACCCGGCACAATTCGTTCGTCCAAAACGGACCTCGTACGACAAAGATATCGCGTTACAAAGTTTATACAATTTAATATATAATTTATTTCATTTCTTTTTGTATTTTTAACCTTTGCTTCATCATAGCCACACGATACCAAACCCTAGATCAGGGCCGTCCGCGTTTTCTTCCATCTCCAGGTTGTAAATCGCGCATGAACCCATTAGAGCCGCCCAAAACCCTATCCAGCCGCACCACCATCGACCACTTCTGCCACGCTTGGCCATCACTACTACAAAGCTCCAGCCACGACATGCCATCACTCCAAATCACGCCGAGCTCGGTGCAGCCATCGTGCCAGAAAACGCGTGCAAACATTGTGCCTTTATTCCAAAATCGTCGTCGCATCGTTGCTCGAAAGTTCATCATCACCGTATGGATCGATAGATCTCATCATCCTCTTCGTTTTTCTAGATGATAACTTCCGATAAAAGTGAGTGGATCGAGAGAGATTAAGGGAAAAAGAAACGAGTGATTTCGTCCATTATTTTAGTTTCTTGCGGCTAGGGCTTGGAACTAGGGTTTGGTGTAAATTGTGAATTATGGTGGCCTTATATAGAAAATTACGCGACACTATTCACCCGAATTATTTTCGAACTCCAAACGAAGCGTGCCGCTTGACGTTTATAATGTTTTACCCCCATTCCCAACGCAATGGGATATATATCGGGAGCCGATTCGAAATTATTTGAAAGATAAGTTTTCGAATCGACTATTTAAATTTAAAAATTCACTCAAATCGATTTCAGTGCGTTTTAGCTTGCCCCGGACAAACCGTAAATCCGATTGACACGAAATTTCAAACCATACAATAATATAACATTACGGATCCAATGAAACTAGTTTCGTCGAAATCCGAGACTATTTGAAAAATGGCTATTTTTACTCTTCAATTAAATATTAAAATATTCAATTTCCACAAATTAACTTTTAATTCGATTTTAAAAGTTCTATAGCCTCATTCTAACTCCAATATGATTTAATACAACTTTATAAATCATTTTCAATCACACTAAACCCAATTTCCAGTTATTTCGTTAACTTCAAATATTAAATTATCGATTTAATTATCCAATTAAATCTAGATATTCGAAATAAAATTTATTCGACTTACAAATTTTGCTTGTTAATATTTAAAATCAATTAAGTATACGAATTTCAAATGACAGAAATTCTGGGTCACTACAAACTTTCCCCCTTCAAAGAATTTCGTCCTCGAAATTGCCAAGTAAGAAAAAGAGTTACAGAATCCATTAACTTTTCAAAACCATTTGTTCAAATTAAATTTCAAATTCATTTAAACATTTTAACTTTTCAAAATTCATAGTTAAACTTCTTACAATAACTTTACTAAGTTTTTCAAATCCTACATTTTCATCTCAATTTAGAAATTGACTCTTCGTTAACAAAAATTTTCTTAAAATTTTCAAAATTTTTCTAACTCCCAAAATTTACGGAAAATTTTGATAGAGTCTCCTTTGTACGGAGAAGCTTTTGTAATATCACAATAGACATAAATATATATACATCGACCCACACGGTCGGAAAATAGAAAAACAGTTCCTATTTCGTATTTTTATTGCGTAAGCGTTCCTTTTTCGCATTTTTAAGCAAAGCAGTTATTTATTAGCATTTTAGCGTGTTCAAATCCAGCCAACTACAGCCTCAGTACCTGTACTTACTCAATTTAAACATGTAAGTGACATATATAGGAAATTCATTTACATTTCACTAATTTTCAATAGAAAACATATAGTTTTCGTAAGCAATGAAATCAAAATAATTCCCATAAGTTATAATTTGTATCGAAACCTTATAAATTGCTTACAACCAATTCATATTAGTTCACTTTCAATTCAAATTCAATAACATAGCTTTCTATTTATCAATTCAATTTCATTAACACTTAATGAATTATACACAATCAACTAACAATCATATAACAACCAAATCATAACCAACACAACCAAATTTATTAAATTTACATTCAACAATTCATATTCACTTTGTCTAACTTCAATTTGGTTTAACATTTTTAATTTCCAATTGGTTTCATATCTAATTGACTTTTCTTTCAATTATTCAATTTTTTTCAACTTCATTAGCTTCTAATGAATTAACACTTACATTTATTATTCTATATCAATTAATTTTACATTCTATTGATTAATATTCAATCCATTTATTTAACTTAACTTAAATTTCCACTTATAAATCCAATTCAGATTCCAATTCTAAAGTAAATAATTTATTTTACCAAAGTCAAATTTCGTTACTTATTCAAATTCATATCTCATTTCGCTTAACATAATTGTTTAACCATTTTATCATTCGGTTTCACTTACATTTCCACATTTAATAAGTTATACAACTTATATATTTAAACTTCCAAATCATTAACTTATCCAATCTAGTTCAAATCTGATTAAATTTATTTAACTTCCTTTAGTTAAATTTTCAAATTTGTTTATCACAACAAAACTTCAATTTTCAATTTACTATGGTAGAAAATCCATCACACAGAAACTCGAAAATGATAATGATGATGCTGCAGTCATCACCTTATTATTTCCCAGCAATAGTAGTGAATTCAGTGCTTAAATTCTTTCAAAAAAAATTCCTTTTTTATTCATAAATCACATTTATAAGTCTTTTTCTTATAGAATTTCACTCTTCCACTTCACTTACATAAGATTATTCCAAATTGATTTATCTTATTTAATAACATCTTTAACTTTGAAAAAAACAACTTTAGACGGGATTCAAAACTTTCAAATTCATAGTCCAAATTCATTTTAATTTGCAATTCATATTTATAAATATATTCATATGGTTTCATTTCTTATATACAAGATTATTTCACAATTGTAAATCACATTAATTATAATTGCATCTTAATAATTCATTTGCTTATACAATTTATTCTTTTATTTAGATTATTCAAACATCTTTTAATTAACTTAAATATATTCTTACATTTTAACAACCAAATAATAAATTTACATACTCTTTAATAATTCTAAAAAATTATTTCTTTATATATAAAATATAATAAAGGTAAAATTATTTCATTTACCCAATTTAAAATGATACTATGTCGGTTTATCTCGTTTAAGAGTTTAAAAATCCCTGTCGATACGGTTGTACTTCTCGCACCGACCAGAATTCATAAACAGCTCAACGGATAAGCAAACACAATATAAAACATTTTTATATTCACTAATAAATACGCGCCAATATTTATTATTACACTCACACTCATTCTAGAGTACTACTGACTCTATCTCTAATGAGTTATTCCCAACAGAGCCAAGGTTGTCGCTTAACCAAATGCTCTGATACTAACTTGTAACGCTCAAGATTTTCGACTTTCGAAAATCGACATTAATATGTCCACTGTATCAACTGCCGAGCAATCGAAGGCCGAAAAACCAAATTGTTAGGGTTAAAGAAGAAGAGGTAGAAGAAGAAAGAAAGAAAAAGCAACAAAAACAATATCAAAATCTCACATTTCGCAGCGGAACAACATATAATATATCAATGAATAATCTTTAAAACAAAAAATCACATCTGTTATTACATTACATCACATTACATTACATTATCAGAATTTACAACAGCAAAAGTCGGAAAAGAAATACTATATACAAGTCGATACGCCAAGCCATCCAGCTTGATCCTGCTCTCCACGACATCTCCTGAATTCCAGAATGACCTGATAACCTGACTCTAGGCTGCCCGTGTGGAAAATGATGGGCACCCGGAGTTTAGGAAGGGAACAATAAACTCCAGGTCAGTCATCGGATTGGTGTGAGAACTTAAAACAGTTTATCTTTAAAAACAAACAAAGAAATATTTTAAAATAGATCCGCAATGCTTTTAGAAAATGTAACTAGCATAAGGCCTCCTGCCACATACACAATGCTAATGAAAAATTGGAGGAGATTTCTCCTTATGATAGTCAAACATGCTTGATACACAAATTTCTTTGATATTATTACTATAAGTGCAAAGTGCAAGAAAACATTTCGAAAGTGCAATATTAATCTTAGCAAGCATAGGTACCATTATAGTATGCCTACTATAGCTACCATATTAGATGGCAGGTGCTACAACTAAAACCGTACACGGCTCATATTGTTTCTTTGGATTTTCCAACAAATGGTCAGGCCAAGGAACTTTCCATTTCCACATGGGTACGCCTCTAGAAAGACGTTCGAGAACCTAACTGGATCTCTGCCAACACAAGGCCGGGTTACCTCTAGCTAGGTAACTACTGACACGAGTAAGCCATCCCTCCGGATTCACCAACAACCACAAAGAAATAAATTTGCAACAACCACATAGGTTAAGTATTAGGGCTCCATACCATAATACCACCTCTACCTAGAACGAAATGAACATACCTTATGGGGGCGCTATCTCCAAATAAACTTGCTGCATTCTTCTTGTTTTGACCATTTCCGGGGTGTAAGGTCCGACGAAGTCTCGTCCACAAAGCTATGCTTTTCATAAAAGCCACTCTTTGATCAACAAATGATCAGCAGCACTCAACACGCCACATTACCAAATTGGGAATATATCACTAGTAACCATTAACTAGATAACCTCTGAGCTCGTACGTCTCAGAGAAGGGTGTTAAGCTAAGAGAATAAATTCTCTGCCACCAGCAGAAATATATTTGAGAGAAACCAGCTTTACATCTCAAAATGTAATGTCAGACATACAATCCATACAAGCCCGTTCCAGGATCGAACGGATCGAAGGCACTTCCAAAAAAGCCATTGAAATACGGATATTCCCTAATCACGTCTGGAATTCCCATCACAAAGGGTGATAAAATCTCTATATCGGAGGTCAACCGATGCAGAGACATTCGATGGTAATCCTTCCGTTTTCGAAAATATCCGGTCTTCAACACCGGTCTTCAAATGCTATCCATTACGACGTATCACTATTCAGAATGGGATTTATGACCCAAAGGTCCTCTCCCGGCTAAACCGAATAACGAGCACTTATTTTGAAAATAAGTGTAGCATTCAAATTCAAGCAAATCACAACAATCACCCATTCAAAGGTAAATATTGATAGTCAGTTATTTAACTATCAAAGAAAACCAACAAATATGCAGCACCATAACAATCACTAGGCCCTTTTATTAATCTTCCATAAATTAAATAACTTGCCAAATATTCACTTCAAATTATCTTTGAAAATATTCATTCTCTAAACCATTTCAATTTCTACATTGGAAAACATTTCCAAATACTTATTTAACAATAAGCAATTCACAAATCTATTTGTTTTCAATACTTAGAAAATATTCAGTATACTTAAAAACACGATTAAGTATATATTTTATTCTTTTAAGGAAAACGTTCTCTTTAAACACATTTATTTGGGTCAAAACGAATGTTGCGTACAACATCGTTACGACAACCCAAAATCAATAGCATAGGGATTCGAAAATACGATAGATATATAAATCCCAATACAATACAAAAACATTACCTTTCAAAAATCATTTACTATAACAACAGTGTTATAGTCCATCTTTTCCTTATTTCTCGAAAACGTCTATTTCAACAATGAATGTGAAATCTATGGTTTCGATTCTTAACACATTTTAAAAGAACTTCAAATCGTTTTAATTCTCTTTAAAAGATCACTTCCTAAAACATTTCTTTAATATATTATTCACTGTCCAAAATCGTGAATGTAAATCGTTTACTAAATTCAACACTTCTACATATTTAATTTAAAGGATTATCCACGGTCCAAAATCGTGGATATAAATCGTTTACCAAATTCAACACTTCTACATATTTAATGTAAAGGATTATCCACTATCCAAAATCGTGGATATATCTCCTTTAATAAGCTTTCATATTTACTTATCAAATTCAATTGGTTTTTGATTTATAAAACAACGTTTATAAATTCACATACATACATATTTTTTAAAAACTTCAACTTATAAAATCCCTTAATTAACAAATTCTATTTATATCTCATTTAAATGCCAAAATCCAATTTATAAGTTAATTACTTATAAATATTTTATTTTACAAAATTATTCATTTTATAACTTTACAATTTATAAATCTATAAATTTCATTCACTTATGAAATCCATTTATACTTCATTTTAATGCTTATAAAAACTCGTTTTAAAATTCCAATATTTTAATTTATAAATATAAATTTTATAAATTTTTTATATAAACCATTTATAATAATTCAAAAATCCCAATTTAAACCATTTTACAAATTAATCAACTACTTATTTCAAAAATCACATTTCGGTTATATTTCACAAAAATCATAATTTTTATAACTTTAAAATTATAACGTTTATTTATTTAAAATGAATCAATTCCAAAATTCAATAAAATGTATACTTTCAACAAATCACTTGAAAATCCTTTTTAAATTCGAAATCGTTACTTTAACATTTTTAAAACTTCAAAAATAGGCCCAATGCTGCAACAACACCAATACATCAACCACGCTATCCAAACATCATATATCAATATGATAACAGAATATATCGGAAATATCTGTAAATAAATCAATACTGTTGAGGAATCCAGTTGGATCCTTACAACCTGTTTCCCTGCATCCACAGATGTTAGCACAATACCAATCCCGTTTCGAGATGGAATATCACGGTACATGGGTTTTATAAAATATTATCCGCTATTATGCGGCGCAATAGGGTCTCATCCGCTATATAATGCGGGAAATCAACTCCAAGTACATATATAAACCAATTCCACTTCAAGATGGAATATCGCGGTATATGTGTTTAATATAATAACCTCCGCTTAATATACGGCGTATAGGGTCTATTTCAATACAATAGATACTAATTTATCATTCAATCATACAATCAAGCATTTTTAAATCTAACTATTTAAAATTAAAAATCGAAACACAATTCGATTGAGTGAGAAGTTCCCACCTTGCTTCAAATAACAGTTGCAGTGTTTTATTTCGAATAAAATTAAACAAGCGTTTAATTTTACCCAAAATTCACACTAGCTTCAATCAATCCCAATCCAGCTCCATCGTGTAGTGCTCGTGAATACGAACCCGACGCAATTCGTTTCGTCCAAAACGGACCTCATACGACAAAGATATCGCATTACAAAGTTTATACAATTTAATATATAATTTATTTCATTTCTTTTTTTATTTTTAACCTTTGCTTCATCATAGCCGCACGATACCAAACCCTAGATCAGGGCCGTCCGTGTTTTCTTCCATCTCTAGGTTGTAAATCGCGCATGAACCCATTAGAGCCCCCCAAAACCCTACCCAGCCGCACCACCATCGACCACTTCTGCCACGATCAGCCATCACCACTACAAAGCTCCAACCACGACATGCCATCACGCCAAATCACGCCAAGCTCGGTGCAGCCATCGTGCCAGAAAACGCATGCAAACATTGTGCCTTCATTCCAAAATGGTCGTCGCATCGTTGCTCGAAAGTTCATCATCACTGTATGGATCGATAGATCTCATCATCCTCTTCGTTTTTCTAGTTGATAACTTTCGATAAAAGTGAGCGGATCGAGAGAGATTAAGGGAAATGAAACGAGTGATTTCGGCCATTATTTTATTTTCTAGCGGCTAGGGCTTTGAACTAGGGTTTGGTGTAAATTGTGAATTATGGTGGCCTTATATAGAAAATTATGCGACACTACTCACCCGGATTTTTTTCGAACTCCAAACGAAGCGTGCCGCCTGGCATTTATAATGTTTTACCCCCATTCCGAACGCAATGAAATATATATTGGGAGCCAATTCGAAAGTATTTGAAAGATAGGTTTTTGAATCGACTATTTAAATTTAAAAATTCACTTAAATCGATTTCAGTGCGTTTTAGCTTGCCTCGGACAAACCGTAAATCCGATTGAAACGAAATTTGAATTCATATAATAATATAACATTACAGATCCAATGAAACTGGCTTCGTCGAAATCCGAGACTATTTGAAAAATGGCTATTTTTACTCGTCAATTAAATATTAAAATATTCAATTTCCACAAATTAACTTTTAATTCGATTTTAAAAGTTCTATAGCATTATTCTAACTCCAATATGATTTAATACAACTTTATCAATCATTTTCAATCACATTAAACCCAATTTCCAATTATTTCGTTAATTTCAAATATTAAATTATCGATTTAATTATCCAATTAAATCTAGATATTCGAAATAACATTTATTTGACTTACAAATTTTACTTGTTAATATTTAAAATCAATTAAATATACGAATTTCAAATGACGGAAATTCTGGGTCGTTACAATAGTAATGGTGGAAATAACAGAAGTATGTCATATAGCACTTATTAATTGCGTCCAATTACTTAAAAAAATCATAAAATATACCGAACATTATTTATGAAATAATGATTATTTTTCGACATCGATTAAAAAATAGACATAGTTATATTTCAATGTGAATATTCGTTATGAAATAAAACTATAATGTGGTATTTATTTTTAGAACAAAAGTGGTGCATTGGAAAATACAAAAGTATCCAAAATTATTTAATTTTTTTGGAAGTATAGACGAAGGCATAGTTTTGAGAAATAATTTTTATTATATAATTATGAATCATATTATACTAGTTAATTATATCTCAAACAATTAAGGATTATTCACCCATTTAGTAGGAGCATCATAAGAGTTGATGAACTCTTCATATTGATACATATAGATGTATGTTATCGTAAGTCTATCAATACCAAAATGGTTCCACGCACTTCGTCATATTCACTGATGAGTTGTCACAAACATGGTCATGTGTATTTGATACGCATGTATAAATTTATGATAAGCTCATAGAATATAAAATGGAAGTAAATAATATAACATGCGGTAGGAATAACTTGATTTGATAGAATGGATAAGTATATTGGAAAGAGTTCTGTATATACCTAATATGAATAAAGATTCGGTCTCAAAGGTTACTCCTTTCTATATAATATATAATGATGTATTGTTGACGAGTAATCAAACTTTGTTGGACAAAGCATGATTAATGGTGAGTGAATTTGAGTTAAATTCTTTCTATAAGTTTGTACTTAAATGTAGTACACAAGGTCAAAATTAATATCATCTAAAGAATAGTTTCCAAAACTATATAAGGTAAGAGTATATTATTGGATTTGGGCCAGCCCGCAGCAGAAGTTATGGGCGAATTTCAATTTTTTTAACCCCATTGAATCTTTATTGGGCCTATGAAGGCTAATTTATTTAAAACATTTCCAAATTTAATTTAAATAAAAATCTCTTATTTCATTCAATTTTAGAAATTATAAATAGAATTTTATTTAAGTTATATTTAATTAAATATAATAGTACACATAAATATCATATATATATATATATATATATATATATATGCATGTGCATGTATAACATCATAATCCATACAAGTTATAAATTGCCCATATATAAATATGGTGATTTACACCGCAACGAACATTTAGCCCATCCTCTATGTACTAAATATTTTCCAAATATATGTAAGTATGTAAACTTGTAATTTATATAAATATTAATAACTATGTATGTATATATATGTATTTTGTGTATATATATCTTATATGTAAAAAATAGTAATGATTATATATACACACTATTACATTAAATATTACATACATACATACATACATTTGTATATACATATATATAAAAAATTATAATTATTCTATACATACATATATATGTGTGTGCATATATGAATTACAGCAGCAAAATTATATTTATTTATACATATCTGTGTGTGTGTGTGCGTGTGTGCGCGCACACGCATTTATTAATATTATACATATTATATATATATATAATCCTTTGCATATCGAATGCACAACACCAAAAATTTATTTATATTTTATTGCATTAATATTTATATAATAATTAATTATTCATAATACAACCAAATAAAAAAAAATATTTTCGTATATAGTATTCGAATTTTAAACTTTTAAAAAAATCAAGCATGATATTTTAATGTTAAGAAAAATTTTCCAGAATTTTCTTAGTCAAAATAGTATTTTAAATTAATTGATTGATTTCGGTCGTTTATTAAATTGATTTTTTTTCAAATATAAAATTTGATGTTTAACTTCTGATTTTTCGACGGAGAGTTTAAAAGATGATAGCAAATTTTATAAAATTTAACATTTAGTTTATGAAACATATTTTATCATATATGATTTATTTAATTAATATATTGATTTGAATAATAGTAAATAATAATTAAAAATTAATTTACAGCCACTAAAAAAATATAATCTATATAGATATGCAAAGTTCAACTATTAACATAATACGATGGTATAATTAAATAAAAGTCATATAGTTAAAATTAGGTATATTTTAAAGTGTAACGATTCACTTTTCCATACAGTTTAAGTTGAATATAAACTGCACATGTCCAACTCAAATTAAACGGAAAGACGGATAGATAGGGGTAAAAGAAAATATAGATATAAAACAAAATCTCACACGAATGGAATAACTTATATTATTAAACAATAATCTTTACAACGTATATTTTAAATACATACATCAGAATCTATCCTAATCTCAGCCTGGGCAGTTATGAACCTCTATCCTTACAAATGCTGAAAACAAAACGGTAAACAAATGCAGCATAAATATAATTTACGACCATAGGTTGATGATGATCTCCAGCACTCCTCTGGAAAATCCAAGCATCTTCAACTAATCATGAGACTACTCGGATCTGACCCGAGTATTAAAAATACCCGGATCAGTCTGGCAAACCAGCATGAGAAACACGAATTATAAATATATATGATAGTGTCACAGATCTGATTTGGGGTCAAACAAAACCATTAAAAAGAAGAGTATCTCATAAGATTATGTCGTACATAAACACAGACAGGTTTTTATCTTATGGTAACCAAAATAATTTTATAGAAAATCTGGTGATATTATAATAATGTCTAGAGTACAAATACCTATTAATAATAGCCGAAATTGTTACATTTGTTAAATTTCAGCACAATAGGTATAAAACTAAAACCGCAAAGGCACGTATTTGAGAATGGATTCCAATAATGACAAGGTAAGGGACTATCTTCCGTACAGTACATCTCTAGGGGAATGTACCGTGGCTATAGAACATCTGCACCTCTACCAACACAGAACCGACCTAAGTGCCAAATATGAAATCACCCCAGTGGTTCCTGACCTATCCAAGATGTCTAATAACATAAACAACAAACCCGATATAAAGAGATTAATCTAGAAAGGTGATGACCATACCCCTAATGGCTGCGACCCACATAGCCCTGTCGAATCTTCCACGTTTTTACCGTTAACGATGTGTGAGGCCTGAGGAAACATTTTACCTTTCACAAAACAACAAATCCCACTTTGAATATCACATTGCCATTTCCAACAACACACTGATCGATTTTCACAAAAGTACCACCCCCAAGTTCATATGCCTTGGACAAGGGTGCTAAGTATAAGAGGGGTTACCCTCTACACCATCAAATAGATGTATGTCTGTAAAAACCAAATTGTATGTGGTCTTAGAAATGAAATATAAACACTCGTCCATACAAGTTGTCCAGGTAAAAGGAAAATCGAAGGCACTCCTCCACTACATCATGTTTGGGAATCACCCCTAGGATTAGTAGTGAGAAGTCCTCGCAAATCGAAGATTTCATAACAAAGGCACTACTGCCACTATATATATAATATGGGAATCACCCCAGAGGTTAGTGGCAAGCAGCCCTACATTATGAAGGTATTCATTTTCAAAATTATTATTTTCAACATGTCTTCACTTTTGAATGCGTATATTGGATTGAATTTGTTTTCGGATAGGAATCACCAAAATCCGATCCCGGTCTCTCTAAACCAATTATCGATAAAATGATGTGTATATGTGTATACATGTTTGTTAAGCCTCTTTCATTAAATTCTTTAAAACCCTCTTTTATCTTTTAGAAATCTATAAACCGCTTCTCAAATATTTACCTCAAAATCTCTTTACGAAAATATATTCTCAACCCACTATTAATCTTTGGATATTTGAAAATATTCCTATATACTTATCTCAATGGTGTAAGTGTATTCACAAAACGTTTCATTTTCAATACGTAGAAAATACTTCTATATATTTATATCTGTAATAAGTATATTTACAAATCTTTGAGGAAAGCCTCATATTTTCCAAAATAGCTTTTTAGGTCAAAATAAATGTTTCGTAAAAAGTCATTATGACAATCCAAAAACATTGGTATAGGGATCCAATCAATTATACTTAACCTTAATTTTCGATGTCGAACTCAAATTATTTATTAGTTAACAATAAAGCCGATCAAGTTGGGGTATTATTACCTCTCTGACCGTAAATGGATGACTTTCTTAACTTTAAAATAGATACAAGTTACACATTGAATCTTAACATCAAATATGTGATATATATAAATCTTTTATACTATATAAAACATCTCTTTCTGGAAACCACTTACTATACCAACAATGTTATAGTTCATGTCTTCCTTACTTTCCCAAAAACATTTATTTATGATAATGATGTCAAAATCCATGTCTTCTTCCATTTAAGCCCTTTTAAATCACTTTAAAAATATGGTTTAAACCTCGTTTAAAATATTACTTTCAAATCATTTCTCTTAAAAGATATTTTAATTTTGTAAAAACACTTTTGTAAATATAAACTTTCCATTTATGGAATTTCACTTAAAAATCTATTCTTTTATAAAACCTCTATAATTTCCTAGAAAAACATTCTTATATACTATTATTAGTATAATCCTAATCTTAATATAGATTTCATTTTCTAGCACATGTTTTAAATGGGTCAAAAGCAATGTTATTTAAGACATCATTTACTATAAACCCAAACCATCTAGTATTGAGTAAAAGGGATCCATAGGGATTAGATTTATTATGATAAATACCAATTTCCGTTTTCAACCTGTATTATTTGTCGAATAATGGTGAAATCACTTTTTTAAATTCATATGGATTGTGCAAGTTTCCTCCTCAGAATTTAATACAAAGTTTAACTAGAGCATTCTCTTTAGCACCAAAATTCTATTTAAAATCTTGTTTAACTTTTTGGAAAAAAAGCTCCAAATCTCTTTTCATTTATCTTAAGAAAATATTGTCTAAGTAAATCAAATTAATTATCCTCTCTATTGAGCCAGTCTAAATAGCTAGGGGAGCAGACAATTGGTTTCCAAACTCCAGCCTAGGGACTATATCTCTTCCACCCATAAAGTGCTCAAGTCATTTGATCAAACCTAAACCTTTAAAAGTGTTTGATTTATAATTTGAAAAAAAATTCAAAAGATTCAAAAAGAAAATCCAGGTTCAAATCATTTATTCAAACGTTACCTAATTTCATTGCTAAATTGCCTATGAATAGTGACTTTATAGCTTTATAGATCAAAACACTAATTGTATTATATATATGTCCATTTTTATAATTCCAATTACTTTTAAAACATTTTAGTATTTTATTTCATATTTTTACAGATTAAAAATATCCATTTTTAAAGAGTCGAAACTAATATTTCATGAACTGCCCAAAACGCTATGATTTTAAAAACTTGATTTGAACATATCTCAAACTTTACTAGATTAAATATTGATTTTTATTTTTCATTTGAAAACTATGATTATAAGGTTTCGAAAAATTCCTATTCCAAAGAATTCTGACTCATATTCCATTTTATACATGGATTTAATCTTTTTGGCATGAAATCGCGAACTACCGTTATGCAACACGTTTGTTTTAACTCCATTTTCCAATCTTTTTTAAACTTTTCCAAAATGAGTTTTAATATTTATAAAACATTTATAAACCATTTTAAACCATTTTTATTCATGTTAAAGAGGTTTAATTATGCTGTAACACCTTTATAATTCATAAAAGAAGTGTTTTTTTTATGTACATTCGACATGTATTTGCCGTGAATCATTTTAGCAACCTACATTCAACCAAACATCATCCAAAAAAATTAAAAAACCATATAAGCTATCATTTTATCATATAATTAAGGGTGTCATTTTAAGTAGTTAATGTCTTATTATCACTAATAGTAGACAATATTAAGTGATTAATAAACAAGTGGTTAACAAGTGAACATCAAGTGATATTATCAAGTACTTCAAAGTGTGATTAACTCACCTTTATTTCTAGCCAATTCTTTCTACCAACATTCATTTTCAAACAACACTTCAACTACATCTCCTACTTCATTAAAGCATCACCAAAACCCTTCTCCTTTCTCCCCATGATCATGACCTCCACCTCTACTATCCTAGTGCTCACGGTCCAAGCCTCCACCATCACTTAGCTCACAGCCAAGCCCTCCACCACCTTCATATTCTCTCGGCATCGCCCACTCCACCCATTAGATCCCATGAACAAATACCACTTCCTTCTCTACTTATAACTCATGGCCTTAGGCTATAGAAAAGAAGAGAAAGAAGATATTGAAGAGGAGAAGAAGCTTACGAAAGAAGAAGAAGAAGAAGTGTGTAAAGAAAGTGAAGAAGTGGGTGCTATTTATAGGAAAATTTTAGCAAAATATCTTCATTTGCAAAGACTAAAATACTCTTAGATATTTTCGAAATATCTCATAAGCAACATCATTTCCGTCACTCTACATCACACATCACATTGTCCTTTGTCCCTTTACTTATCACTAAAGTGAAGCATGAAATGATATGATTTGATGTTTGCTTTTTCTAAAAATATCTTCCTTAATTAATATCACAAATTATATCCTAGAATTTTCTAATCATTCTTAGTAAAAGTAGACTTGTTTAGTCATTTTGTCTCATATGTTATGTTACAAAATGTATACATATACATGTTAACATAGGTGCAACAACATTGCGATGATTTTTGTTTGATAAAAGTATGATTTTTAAGAAAACGTTTTCCTACCATATTTTCAATTTTTAATTAAATTATTATGTAGACAAAAATTCAAAATAAATTTCTTATCATCTCTAAATAATTAAAATAAGATGATTTAAGTTATAAACAATATTAAATAGTATTAAAATCCATTTATAAAAACACAACATCGATCTGCCAAAATGCAATGAAGTTTGTATATCTTTATAAAACAAGTATATAAATTTGTAAAACTATTATAAATCAATTATCATAATCACACAACAATTAAAATAGATTATTCATTATTTATTTTTCGAAAAAAATCATTTTCATTGAAAACTTATTTTTGTCGCTTTTTCGACGAAAATCCAAATTATCTATTTTTGTAAACGGATTTCAAAAGCTTGTTTACTATTTTTATTTATCATACAAAACATGATTATTTATGTTTAATAAACCTATATTTGAATACTAAAAATTAATTAAATATTCTCATTCAAAGTGATAAAATTACAGGTCGTTACATAAAGCATATATATATATATAATGATAATAACTAAAATAAAAATTATTTGGCTATGTACTTCAATTCTATATAATAATGTTCTTTTATTTTTAATAAATTAAAGCATACATATAACCAATCTAATATGTGACAACATTGATGATACACATAAGAATCTCACATAATTAGCAATATAATAATGACATACAAATAAATAATATAAAGTTATCTTGAAATTATAAATCATATAATATAGTAAATACATACCTAATACTAGAGCTATAGAGTACACCTTACAATAATGAATTCTCCCTCCTATGAAATCTTCTTGACTCGGCAAATTGCTAATTCTTGAACTACAGACCTTTAACCATCACATTTTGAATTGGTTTGAGATGAATTTGTTGGAGCTCCTCGTTAATGAGATCGACCGAGAATGATGGGGAAATGGAAGATAAAAATGCCCTTTTTGCATTACGGTTAGGGTTCTTTTATAGTGGAAGAAATAGAGAGAAATATGGACCACATCTCATATCATTTCTTATCAAATCTCAACCATCCATCTTCAAACCCCTTTAGCCTTTTTAGCCAAGTCCTACAAGCCATATTAATAGCGAAATAACATCTTAACATCATGGGTTAACATCCCATTTAATCCTATATAAATATTATTAATTAAAACTAATTTAATTGCATGTCGATATCGCATACAATCGATATATTTATAACTATTATAAATATATACAATAATATTTATTCCTCAAATCATACTCAAAATTTTATAATTAATATTTTATAAATATTAATTTAATTAATTTATAAAAATTATAAATAATTTGATCATTTGGTCTAAAGAGAATTCATCATTTCAGTTGTGTGACTCATCAGGTGTAAATTTGGTCAGCGACTAATATCGAACTATTCGTATGTTAACGTTCACACATCACTAAGCGACTAAATTTTAAATAAATCCTTTAAAACTATATTAATTATTTTATTAAATTATACTTTAAAATAGTTTAATTTATATTTTACTAATTAAATATTAAATTATATATTTTAAAACTAAACTATATTATAAGTAAAAATTTTGGAATTTAACCTTTAATAAACCCTAACTTATAAATTATCTTTAAACATATAATTTAAATTTAAATTTTATTTTATTTTAAAAATAAAAATTTTAAAATAATTTTTTTAATTCATTTCAAAAAAATCAATTTATTAAACTAAAACATATTTTAAATTTTGTAAAACACTTTAAAATAGACCAATGGTGTCTGTATCTAGCTTTATACCCTATGGCCAAGTGATTATGGTATATATCATTTCAATCCAAAATTATAAAGTTTTGGGTATATATCATTTAAACCCGTATCCTAAATTATAGTTTCAAATCAATAAAATCGCTTAGGTCTATCAATTCAATTATAATGATTTTTTCTTAATATATAAGATCGCTCAGGTATATATCATTTCAACCCCAGGGTTTCCCAACTAATATACAAAAAGGAACTTGCAGTGTGATTTACATAAAAAAATAACATGACATATCACTTGCATACATATTATATCATGTTACATATCATAACATGTATCATAGCATAACACGTATGTGACTAACATTTATATAACATAACAATGTGACTAACATTTTCATAGCATAACATGTATGTGACTAACATTTTATATAACATAAAATATATGTGACTAGCACTAATATAACATATGTGACTGTAAATTAATATAACGTATGTGACAATAAATTCCATAACTTATGTGATAATAAATTACAAAACATGTATAACATTTAAATTTCATAGGTGACAATTAATTTCATAATATATGTGACAATAAATTACATAACATATGGGACAATTAATTGCATCACATATGTGACAATAAATTTCGTAACATATGTGACAATTAATTTCATAACATATGTGACAACTAATTACACAACATATGTGACAATTAATTTCATAAGATATATGACACTTAATTTCATAATATATGTGAAAATAAATTACATAACATGTATAACATTTAAATTTCATAATATATATATGTGACAATTAATTTCATAACATATGTGACAATAAATTACATAACATATGTCACATTAACATACCATGCATAACATATAAATTAACATAACATGCATAATATATAAAATAACATAACATATAAAACATATAAATTAATATAACATGAATAACATACAAATTAACATAACATAAGTAACATACAAATTAACATAACATGGATAACATACAAATTAACATAACATGAATAACGTACAACTTAACATAACATGAGTAACATATAAACTACAAACATAACATATATAATATAATTCGAACTAAAGCAACAATTCACATGTCATTTCGTATGATTCCATTTACTTCTACATAAGAATTTTAATCGTAAGTGACATGCTCACCTTTCGTGGTAAATAAAGGTGATAAACACAACACAACATGTAACGACCTGCATTTTTCGATAATTAAAAATACTAAATTTAATAAGGTTTTGGAATTTAATATTGTAAGAAACTAAAAATTTGTGACGTACTTATGAGAAAAATAACTAGAATATAATTTAATAATGTTGATTCAATTTAATTGATAACTATTTTAATGTAATTGAAATAATTGTAAAGTTAAATTGGTTATAAATTGTAAATAAAGAAATAAATTAAACGTGGTATTTAATGACGAAATTGTATATAATTAATAGAAATTGGTTAATATAGAATAATTAATCAGTATGTGGATTTATTAGCTTGGTTTGTAAACAATAAACATAAAAATGTGTTTGAAATTGTAAGTTGTAACAATTGTTTAGTTACCATTTCACTATTTAATTCGTTGAAACTATATTGTAAATCAATTGAAATTAGTATAATTAAATACTACAGTTAATGTGAATTAAGATGATAACTATATAATATTGATGTAATAAAATGTAAACCAATTTTAGTTATATCCATATGATGATGGTTGATTGAATAATAAGATGTAAATCAAATTAAATGAATTTATTGGAATTTAAAATCGTAATTATTGAATTTATTGCAGTTGCAATTGAATGTCGTAATTAATGTAATATTTAATATTGAATTTGACATAGGAAATTTGTTTTAAAAGGTTTCTAAATTTCTAGGTAATTAAAAATGATGAAAATTGTTAATTATCAGATTTGAATTTAAAGGTTGATTAAACTAATTCAATAATATTTTATTTAATTAATGAGAAAAAAATCCATTTTGGCCACTGTTCGGATTTTTATGAAACTATTTTCATCGGATCCGTAATAGTGAATAATTATAGGATTTCAATTTTCTTAGCGATCAGACTTGTCTTTTGGCCGTGCAAGCTTGAAATGCCTAGAAATCAATTTAATGAAAGCTGATTTTAAAAGCTAATCTTTTATATACAATGGAACTAGTGTTTGAAATTAGTTCCATTGAGTTTAAAATTATTGAAAACCTCTATTTTGATATGTTGGATGACTCATTTACGTTTCGGGAACGAAACAGACTTTTCGGGTCGTTGTTATCATTTTGATCCAAGCCTACCTATATATAGGCTGTTATAAACCCTAGCTGTTTCTCGTTCATTATTTCTATACGTACACCTTCTTCCTCCTTCTCAAACGACGGAGTATCAAACCTAATTCCAGATTCCAAAACCTAATTTCAATTTTTTTTAAAAATGCGAATCTAGGACGACGTCGGGTCGCGTTTCACGTTCCAGAGGCGAAAACCCTACAGCGACTTCAGGTCCGAAACCTAATGACTCGGTTCTCGAGTCATTTTGACAAAAATTCTGAGAAAGCATCGGGGACTTGAGGGGACGAACCGAAGTAAGACTCAAAATCGACTCCGGGCCTAAATTTTCCAACTTTTAATATTTATAACTTTTGCATACGAGCTCAGATTCACGCGCGATTTTCTCCATTGCGATCGTATCGAAATTTCGGACGATATGAAATTGGTCTGGCTGCATTTGGAGACTGTTGGACTTTGGGATTTTGGATTTTAAAACGACGATAAATCAAAGGTGAGCTTTTGAACCCCTCACAACTACTAAATTATCTTATGTTAGTTAGATTAAATTTATGATGTTATTAGAAATTGATTGGTTGATGTTTGATACATTTAAATTATTATTCCAGTTAAATATGAATTTTATTGAATTTAATCGCCATTTAATTTAATATTTAATTTTAAATTGCCAGTTAATACCTGTTATTGATAATCAGTCAATTATTGTTATTTATTGGTTGGTTTGATTGACGATTATGATGGGTGTTTAATTGTTGATATTGGATGACTGGATGTTATATTTATATATTGTTATCACACTACAAGTTCCTTTAGTTATTGCTAGGAAAATCATTATGGGTTGAAGTAATACATACCCAAACGATCTATAGATTAGGGAAAATCGCTATGGTTTGAAATGATAGACTCGAGCGATTTTATGGATTTTGAATTTTAATTCGAGATTGCGGGATGAAATGATATATACCCAAAAATTTAAATTTATTGCGTGTTGAAATGATATATATCTGGATCACTTGACCATAGGGTAGAAAATTATATACGGACACTAGATGGTTAGATTAAATGATTTTTAAGTGCAGAAATTTTGAATTCGGTTAAATGATATTTTGAAATGAAATGACTTATATAAACTGGCTTATTTTCAAAATCTAAGCTTTAAATGTTAAAATGTAAATTTGTTTAAGGGAATTGTTAAAGGAATTTAAATTGAAATTTTAAAGCTGAATTGTGAATTATAAATGAAATTTATCGAAATTGAGTTATTGAAATGTTTGAATATTTAAACGTTGAGATCTATAAATTTGAAGTGCTTTAAAATGGTAGTTCAAATGTGACAACCCGCCTTTCTAACCCCAGAAAGACGTATCGTCATTAAGAAAGAAAGGGATAGAAATAGAAAAGAATAGAAAGAAAGAATAACAACATCAGAATCTCACAACGGAATGGAATAAAATATAATACATCACATAACTATTACATAATTTTACATATATCAGAGTTGTACAATATCATACACATGACAGTTATATACATATCTTTCACCACATACATCCAAAATACAATGTACATCAACTAACACAGCAGAACTATATAGATAGATACATACGTCTGGTCTTCTTCTCCAAGCTCCTCCAGAAACTCAATACTCCAAAACCTATCACTTGGACACTCATGAAAATTTGAGTACCCAAGAGTTTATGAAAAACAAAATAAAAACTCCGGGTCAGACATGAGTCTGGTGTAAGTAAACGGGTTAAAGTTGTTTAACTTTGAAAACCATTTGAAAATAAAGGTATCACGTAAGACTCCCCAAACATAAACATGGGTATGTTTTTACCTTACGCTAACCAAAACGTTTTATAGGAAATCCAGTGATATTATAATAGTGTCCAGGGTTTTCAAGTAAATAGAAAATAGCCCAAATTGTTACATCTATTAGATTCCAGCTACTAGCCACAAAAGTGGGTAATACAAATCAAAACCGTAGGGTCTCGTAGGAAAAATGGGTTTCCATCAATGGTAGGGCTACTATGGTACCATCCATCACAGTACGGGGCCTAGATCACCGTACCGAGGATCACTCCCGACCCCCTACAACATAAGGCCGAAACCATTCCTTACTGAACAGTCTCGAATAAGATAACCCCATAGTTGTGGCCAACAACTGCCCACACAGCCAAAAAAAGGGATGTCTAGACAGGGATATATCTTGTCCTGCTTGGGCATGATCCACATAACCTTGCTACATCTCCCCTGTTTTAGCCATTCTCGGTCGATGAGGCTTGAGGCAGCGATTACCTTTAGAGAACACATTTCTTAGAATGCTTATCGTCCGCCTGACGATGTGTTGAAAGCATTCAATCCATACAAGTTCGTTCCGGCTTCGAACGAAACCGAAGGCATTATCTCATTACACTCGTTTTGGAATCACCCTCAGAGTTAACGACGATAACCTTTGCATTCTGAAACACCATCTCGATCTTCACTTGAGATGTCACGGCCTATCGTTTAATTTGGATCGATATGGTTTTCGGAATATCAAATTGATACCCAATCCCGGTCTCATCGAAATCCAAACGCCATTTTAAGAGCCAAGTTGTTTAATAGTTTAAAACAGTTTAATTCAATGCTTTGAATTCACATTTCATCTATCTCAGATAAATCATACACAGTCATTACGGATATAACCAGAATATATCACAAAATATCATAGAATATCACAAATAGATATCAGAATCAATCAAACAAGAATCATCAATTCATATCAAAATAGTTTGATAAACTTAACTTAATTAATTACTTAAGAATAAACCATTATTATTCTATTTGATTAATCACTAATTAATCAACTTATTAAATTTATTAATTACTTCCTAATTACTCACTTAATTAATTATTTCTTAATTATTAATTAATAACCTTAATTATTAATTTATAAAAGTTAATTTCCCATTTAATTACCAATTTATTACTTAATTAATCATTAATTACCAATTAGTTAATCATTTAATCCTTAATTAATCACTTAATTAGTTAACTATTATTTATTTATTAATTAACTCTAAGTAATTAATTTAAATTCTTAAGTTCAAATTGATTTAAACACAAGATTAGTAATATAATTTTATTTAATCTCCAAACTGCTTAGTTAATTACTACAAAAATATTAATTTACATTCTAAATCAACTTATACTTTAAGTTAATTAATTATCTTACATTTGCAACTCTTTCTTTTAACAAATTTTAAATCAAATCTTAACTTAACACTAACCAACATTATTTATTTAATTAACACTAAACTTTGTTAATCAAATAGCTTAAAGGAATATAGGCTTAACCCCAAAAAAAAGGACCCGAGGCAAACCACGTGTTTTCTCGAGTAAAACTCGAGTTTCCTTCCTTGTTCCCCCGAGTTCCTCCCCTCTCTTCTCATACCCTTCTTCTTCTTCTTCTATCTGTTCTTTTTTTATAGTTCAGTTAAAATATAAACTACAGTTATACGAAACACCCTCAAGTACCATCAGGCTCTGCTCGAAGCAATCCCCAAATAGTCTCGTGCAACGATTCGCGACAACCACAACACCAAAATCAGACACCCAATCGCCACCGTGCATGTGCACAGTGGTTCGCCACCCCTTCGGCGACCCCAACTGCCTCCTGCAAGCCACAAATCGACCATACATTCGAAATCAAACCCCAGTTCGCCACGAAAAGTTTGAAATCAAAATATGCCCAAATGTTCGAACTGCCACACGAAGCTACCCAACAGAAAGATACATTAACCACTAACGTTGTTCACCCGTGGCTTCGCAACTCCGGTCGTATCTCGGCCGTATCCTCTCCTACCACCTCCCAGAATCGCGAATAGCTCGATCAATCCACGGCGACGTAATCCATAATTTACAGAACATAGAAAATTTTGAACCCAAAACCCTATATTTGTTTCATCCCAAAAATCCTTGCATTAGAAATTTTTTTTAGCATTTTTCATGTGTTAGTAAATCACCAAGTTTGCTTCACAATAAATTTCAACAATTTAAAATTTGTTGCATCAACAGATATTGATAAAAATGAATCTTTGATTCATTTTCGAACTGCACTTTGAATACTTACATAAAAATTATCATTCTTATTTGAAAAATCTTTCCTTTTTGTGTTTATTCTAGATATAAAATCAAAATAACAATTTAAAATATTCGAATTTTAACAATTGATTTCTTTTTGCTGTAAAAATGAACATACAATATCTATTTTGCACCGTCAACATTCAAACCATTTCCAGACCCTGATTCTAAGTTAACCAAACTTATTTAGTCAAATTTCTAAGTTTAAAATGGTTTATACTAAGAAGTATTAGTTTTCTTTACACTTCTTTGCTCAAAAACTTTAAAAATGCTGAAGAACATCACATACTTAAACTTCCAGAGAACATCTCAGAACTACATACTTACAATATATAGCAAACACAAGATTTACATGAACTAATTACCAAAACTTAAACTTCAAAAATAGTATGTTTACTCACTTTAAATACCGTTGAACCAGAGAATAGATTGTTGAAGAGCTGGAATTTGAATTCCTGAAGATCTTTCCCTGCTTTGATTTTTGAATGATTGAGTTTGTAAAATTAAGATTTCTTTTTCTTTTTCTTTTCTCAGGTTAGATTCTTACGTTTGCTAAGTTATGTGAACGTGCTAAAATAGGATGATATATAAATAGAAATAGCTTTGGACAGTAGGTTATAACTAGTACAAGTCTTACTTGTTATGTTTAGACAAGATTTTTGTGTTTTAATTACTGTAAATTAGAAATGTTATTTGCTTATTTCGGCTGAAAGATTTCTTTGTAAATCTGAAATGACAAATTGTTGTGCTAATTAAATGCATGTCTTCATATTAGTTTACATCTAATTAATATTGGCTGATATTTGTATGTGTGAATAAATTTGTCTTCTTTGCATACATGATTTACACAACAAACTTGTTATTATTTTCTTTTTTCTTCTTTGTTTCTTTGCATTGTACATATGTATATACAACCACATATGTTTTCTAAACTTATCCTATATGTATATGTAGAGTTATCATAGTTATTATTAGCATAGTTTCTAAATTTTATTCTATTTGTAATTTAATTATCAAATATTTGATTTATAACATTTATTTGTATTTGTATATTTTATATTTATATTTATATTTATAGCTTATATTTATATTCAATATTGATATAATTGTATATTTTAAACATTTTTATTAAAGATTTGATTTATATCCATATATTAGATCAAATATTAACAATATAGAACCTTTGATTTTTTGAATAAGATAGATTTTGTTATAAACATTTTTGAAAGATTTTATTTTAAATTTTCAAATCAAAATTTCCTTTACAAAGCATATACAACTGATAGATATCCAAAGATCTTACCAGTTTGTAATTTGAAAATCTCGTATTTTATCTAAATTG
This sequence comes from Allium cepa, assembly GCA_030765085.1. NCBI lineage: Eukaryota > Viridiplantae > Streptophyta > Magnoliopsida > Asparagales > Amaryllidaceae > Allium > Allium cepa. Next base: position 933,367,506 of record CM060932.1, read on the forward strand.
GATTAAATTCTTATTAAAATATATTGCCAAAATTCTGGGTCGTTACATTCCTCCTCCCTTAAAAGAATTTCGTCCCCGAAATTTAAAACAACAGTTAATTCAAAAGCTTTTATATTAACAATACAAACATACATATCATCCATACAATAACAAACAATCAAACAGTCTACCCTAACAAACATCACTAGTTATCCAGACACAAATCCGGATAGGCTTTCCTAAAACTATCCAGAGTTTCCGAGGTACAATCTTTGGGATCCTCGCTCCACGGCACTTTGACGAGTTTTACCACTTTGCTCCTGACTTGCTTCTCGTCTTGATCCACAATCCGAACTGGATTTCTAACCACAGTCAAGTTGGGTTCTACTTCCAAATCTTCCTGGACTACTGGTTCTACAACCAATGATGGGTCATGAACAAACTTCCTCAAATGGGATACGTGAAATACATTATTAATTCCAGACATCCGCTCAAGCAATTCAATTCTACAAGCTACAGCTCCAATTCTTTTCAACACTCGAAATGGTCCAATATATCTTGGAGCAAGTTTTTCCATCTTTTCGAATCTTATAGCACCTTTGATTAGGGAAACTTTTACAAAGACTAAATCTCCGACCTCAAATTCCAACGGTCTTCGCCTTTTATCAGCATATTTCTTTTGACGATCCTGAGCAGCTTTCATCCTTTTCTTGATAAGCTCAACCTTCACAGAAGCTTCTCGAATTAGATCGGGTCCAAGCACAAGACTATCTTTCGATTCTATCCAACGGGATGGGGATCTACATGGTCTTCCATATAAAGCTTCATAAGGAGCCATCTTAATGCTCGCTTGGTAACTGTTATTATAAGAGAATTCCACTAGATGAAGATGGTCTTCCCACGATCCTCCAAAATCCAAAACACAAGCTCGCAACATATCTTCTAGAATTGATTAAGCCTCTTCGTCTGTCCGTCTGTCTGAGGATGATAGGCTGTACTCAATCTCAAATTTGTTCCTATAGCTGATTGCAGAGCCTCCCAGAATTTGCTGGTGAAAATTGGATCACGATCACTTACTATATTGACAGGAACACCATGCAATCTAACTATCTCCATCAAGAAAATCTCTGCCAGAGAAGCTGCAGTACGAGTTGCCTTAACTGGTATAAAATGGAAGTTAAACGATCCACGATAACCCATATTCCATCATTTTCTTTCTTGGTTCTAGGAAAACCATCGATGAAACCCATCGAAATCATTTTCATTTCTAATCTGGAATTTCCAAAGGCTGCAATAATCCGGCTGACTTCTGCTGATCTCCTTTAACTTTTGGCAGATGACACAATTGTTCACGAATCTAGCAACATCTTTCTTCATATTCGGCCACCAGAAAACTCTTCTCATATCCTTATACAACTTCGAGATTCCTGGGTGAATTTCAATTTGGAACGATGACTCTCTGACAACACTTCCTATCTCAGATCTCTATCATTCGGAACACAAACCCTCCCGTTAATCCTCAATATTCCTTGGCCATCAATTTCAAAACTGGGACACTGACCTTTCCTAACTCTTTTGATGATTCTTCTCAACATTTTATCAGATGCTTGCTTGCTTGAAATCCTTTCAATAAGAGGTGGAACAACTTCCAAAAGAGATAGGATTGCGTTTCTGCTAAGAGAATCAGCTACAACATTTGCATTTCCTGGAGTATACAGAATATCCAAATCATAGGATGCCAGAAATTTGACCCACCGCGCTGCCTCAGATTAAGATCCTTTTGAGAGAAAAGATATTTCAACAGTTGGTGATCCATGAATAATTCGAATTTCTCTCCCAAAAGATAATGTCTCCAGATCTTTAAAGAAAAAACAATTGCTAACAATTCTAGATTGTGCGTAGCGTAGTTCTTCTCATGTGGCTTCGATTGCCGACTCGCATACGCAATCACCTTTCCATTCTGCATCAGAACTGCTCCCAATCCAACCATACAAGCATCAGTATAAACTTCAAATTTTCTCTTCCCATCCGGAATAGAAAGTACTGGTGCACTGGTTAACCTTGTCTTCAACTCCTGAAAAGCTTCTTCACACTGGGGTGTCCACTTGAATTTAGCTCCTTTCCTTGTCAGCTTGGTCAGATGCGAAGAAATCTTGGAATAATCCTTGATAAATTTTCTATAGTAGCCAGCCAATCCTAGAAAACTGCGAACTTCAGTCGGTGTCTCCGGCTTCTTCCATTCCAAAATAGTCACAAACTTCATTGGGTCTACAGAGATACCTTCACCAGAAACAATGTGCCCTAAAAGTTTGACTTTCGATTTTCAGAAATGGCACTTTAAGAACTTTGCCTTTAACACATGCTTCCTCGGAGTCTCCAATATAATCCTCAAATGCTGCCTGTGCTCTTCTTCAGACTTGGAGTAGACCAAGTTATCATCAATGAATACCAGAAAAACTTATTCAATACATCCCTAAAGACTCGGTTCATCAGGTCAACAAAGTAGGCAGTAGCGTTGGTTAATCCGAAAGGCATAACCAACCACTCATAGAAACAATTTGGTCCTCTAAATGCAGTCAAGGGAATACTGTCCTCAGCTACCCTCAATTGATAGAAACCTGAAGCTAAATCCAGTTGAGAAAAGATAGAAGCTCCATGCAACTGGTCAAAGAGATCATCGATACGAGGAAGAGGATATTTATTACAGATAGTCACTTTGTTCAATTCTCAATAATCCACACAGAACCTTAGCGATCCATCCGATTTAGTTACAAACACTGCAGCAGAGCCCCAACAAGAAAAACTGGGCGTAATCAACCCCTTCTCCAAAAGATCCTGAGTCTGCTTAATTAACTCCTCTCTCCCTAGGAGTCATTCTCCTACTGGGCTGAATCACCGGCACTGCTCCTGGAATCAAGTCAATACGAAACTTTATTTCTCGATGTGGAGGCAGACACTTAACTTCCTCAAATACATCAGGAAAATCTTGGACCACATCGATATCTTCTACCTTCTCTTGAGAAGTCTCAAGTCCATGCAAAAGACTACTCAAGTGAATTCCAGAATTATCGCACGACACTCTGGCAATTCTACCCAGATCATTTTCCAACGAAACTGTTCTCTCATCACAATTCAGGACTGCTCTATACTTATCAAGCCAATCCATCCCCAATATAAGGTCAAATCTCTTAAAATTCAACACATAAGGTTCATAAGAAAAACTATGGGATAGATAAGAAATCTTCAAGTCCTTACAGATCGTATCTAATTTGGTTACCCCTCCTATAGGATTAGATACCAAGATGGGATAGTCTACAGTACTAGGGGTAAGAAAGAACTTCTCTACAGATTCCAAAGAAATAAAACTCAAAGAAGCACCCGAATCAAACAAAACTTTAATATACTTGCCATCTAAAAGTAATGTACCTTCCAATATTCCCTTGCCTTTAGATGAAGTAGATGGTGTACCTTCCAAAGTAAATACCTTATTCTGCCGAGCTTTATGAAGTAGTGGACAATCCCTGATCATATGACCTGGTTGGTGACAATTGAAGCATAGCGATCTCTAAACCAAAGTTGAACCCGGTCCACTATGATGTGGTTGCTGCTGCTGCTGAAATCCTTTCCTGGGACACTTATTCGCCAAGTGACCTTCTTGTTGACAAATATGGCATTTGCGAGGTCCCTTGTTACTTCCAGGCTTCTTCTTGCTCGACTTCCTCCAATTGGGATTGAACTTTCTCTTATTCGGATTAGCAAAATTCCCTCCCGAAGCCGCAACTGGTGCCACTGATTTCTTGTTCATCAAATTCTCATATCTCAGAGCCATTCAATTAAATCAACAAAGGTCCTTTCAAAAGCACCGTCATCTTTTCGTGAAATTCTAGACTCAATCCTTGCACAAACATTTCATTCATTTTGAGAGGAGTATTAACGAGCCCTGGTCCATAGCAAGAAAGTTCATTGAATTTGGTCTCATACTCAGAAATAGACATGCTTCCCTGCTTCAAATTCAGGAAATCCTGATACAATTGAGTTTTCCCTGCTGTTGGCCTAAACTTCTCCTCAAATAACTCTTTAAATCTGTCCCATGAAATGTCTTCCTCGGAAATGTTTGCTACTGTTGCATCCCACCAGGCTGCTGGGCCTCCCTGCAATTGCCACGATGCCATTTCCCTCTTCCGTTCATCAGACAATTTCATGCTCTTAAAGATACGCTTGCAAGAGCGTATCCAAGCTTGGACTTCAATTATCGATTCTGAACCTTTAAATGGTTGGCCTCCAAGGTTGATGAAGTCTTTGCATAAAGAAGCAAAACTAAACTGAGGCGGTACTGGATTTATAGCCTCACTAGCATTCTGACTTAGTCCATTATCAGTCGAAGTACTGCCCTTACCTATGCCTCTCCTTTTAGAACTCATGTTGGCCACCTGGACAGGTAACTCAACAAATTTAGATAGATATATATAATTATATGAAAATACAAATACGCACTCCCAAGATAATATTACTCAAGAGCCTAGGTACTCGCTCAACCTAGCGCTCTGATACTAGCTGTGACGATACGCCTTTCTAACCCTAGAAAGACGTATCATCATTAAGAAAGAAAGGGATAGAAATAGAAAAGAATAGAAAGAAAGAATAACAACATCAGAATCTCACAGCGGAATGGAACAAAATATAGTGCATCACATAACTATTACATAGTTTTACATATATCAGAGTTATACAATATCATACACATGACAATCATATACATATCTATCACCACATACATCCAAAAAAAATGTACATCAACTAACACAAAGGAAACTATATAGATAGATACATATGTTTGGTCTTATTCTCCAAGCTCCTCCAGAAACTCAATACTCCAAAACCTATCACTTGGCTACTCATAAAAATTTGAGTACCCAAGAGTTTATGAAAAACAAAATATAAACTCCGGGTCCGACATGGGTCTGGTGTGAGCAAATGGGTTAAAGTTGTTTAACTTTGAAAACCATTTGAAAATAAAGGTATCACGTAAGACTCTCCACACATAAACACGGGTAAATTTTTACCTTACGCTAACCAAAACATTTTATAGGAAATCCAGCGATATTACAATAGTGTCTAGGGTTTTCAAGTAAATAGAAAATTTCTGAAATTGTTACATTTATTAAATTCCAGCTACTAGCCACAAAAGTGGGTAATACAAATCAAAACCGTAGGGTCTCGTAGGAAAAATGGGTTTCCATCAATGGCAGGGCTACTGGGGTACAGCCCGTCACAGTATGGGGCCTAGATCACCGTACCGAGGATCACTCCCGACCCCCTACAACACAAGGCCGGAACCATTCCTTACTGAGTAGTCCCGAACAAGATAAGCCCGCAGTTGTGGCCAACAACTGCCCACACAGCCAAAAAAAGGGACATCTAGATAGGGGTATATCTCGTCCTACTTGGGCATGACCCATCTAACCTTGGTGCATCTCCCCTGTTTTAGCCATTTCCAGTTGATGAGTCTTGAGGTTACGATTACATTTAGAGAACACATTTCTTAGAATGCTCATCGTCCGCCTAACGATGTGCTAAAAGCATTCAATCCATACAAGTTCGTTCCGGGTTCGAACGAAACCGAAGGCATTATCTCATTACACTCGTTTTGGAGTTACCCTTAGAGTTAACGACGATAACCCTTGCATTCTGAAACACTATCTCGATCTTCACTTGAGATGTCACGACCAATCCTTTAATTTGGATCGATGTGGTTTTCGGATATCAAATTGATACCCGATCTCGGTCTCATCGAAATCCAAATGCCATTTTAAGGGCCAAGTTGTTTAATAGTTTAAAACTGTTTAATTCAATGCTTTGAATTCACATAATAGCTATCTCAGATAAATCATACACAGTCATCACGGATATAACCAGAATATATCACAAAATATCATAGATATCACCAAATAGATATCAGAATCAATCAAACAAGAATCATCAATTCACATCAAAATAGTTTGATTAACTTAACTTAATTAATTACTTAAGAATAAACCATTATTATTATGTTTGATTAATCACTAATTAATCAACTTATTAAATTTATTAATTACTTCCTAATTACTCACTTAATTAATTATTTCTTAATTATTAATTAATAACCTTAATTATTAATTTATAAAAGTTAATTACCCATTTAATTACCAATTTATTACTTAATTAATCATTAATTACCAATTAATTAATCATTTAATCCTTAATTAATCACTTAATTAGTTAACTATTATTTATTTATTAATTAACTCTAAGTAATTAATTAAAATTCTTAAGTTCAAATTAATTTAAACACAAGATTAATAATATAAATTTATTTAATCACCAAACTGCTTAGTTAATTAATATAAAAAATTAATTTACATTCTAAATCAACTTATACTTTAAGCTAATTAATTATCTTACATTTGCAACTCTTTCTTTTAATAAATTTTAAATCAAATCTTAACTTAACACTAACCAACATTATTTATTTAATTAACACTAAACTTTTTTAATCAAATAGCTTAAAGGAATATAGGCTTAACCCCAAAAAAATGGACCCGAGGCAAACCACGTGTTTTCTCAGTAAAACTCGAGTTTTCTTCCTTGTTCCCCCGAGTTCCTCCCCTCTCTTCTCATACCCTTCTTCTTCTTCTACCTGTTCTTTTTCTTCTTCTTCTTCTTTTAGTTAAGTTAAAATATAAACTGCAGTTATACGAAACACTCTCAAGTACTGTCAGGCTCTGCCCGAAGCAATCCCCAAATTGTCTCGTGCAACGATTCGCGACAACCACAACACCAAAATCAGACACCCAATCGCCACCGTGCACATGCACGGTGGTTCGCCACCCCTCCGGCGACCCACACTGCCTCCTGCAAACCACAAATCGACAATACATTCGAAATCAAACACCAGTTCACCATGAAAAGTTCGAAATCAAAATATGCCCAAATGTTCGAACTGCCACACGAACCTACCCAACAGAAAGTGCTATTAACCACTAATGTCGTTCACCTGTGGCTTCGCAACTCCGGCCGTGTTCTCGGCCATATCCTCCCCTACCACCTCCGAGAATCGTGAATAGCTCGATCAATCCACGGCGATGCAATCCATAATTTACGGAACACAGAAAATTTTGAACCTGAAACCCTATATTTGTTTCATCCCAAAAATCCTTGCATTAGAAATTTTTTTTAGTATTTTTCCTGTGTTAGTAAATCACAAAGCTTGCTTCACAATAAATTTCAATAATTTAAAATTTGTTGCATCAACATATATTGATAAAAATGCATCTTTGATCCATTTTCGAACTGCACCTTGAATACTTACATAAAAATTATCATTCTTATTTTAAAAATCTTACCTTTCTATGTTTATTCCAGATATAAAATCAAAATAACAATTTAAAATATTCGAATTTTAACAATTGATTTCTTTTTGCTGTAAAAATGAACATACAGTATCTATTTTGCACTGTCAACCTTCAAACCATTTCCAGACCCTATTCTAAGTTAAACAAACTTATTTAGTTAAATTTCTATGTTTAAAATGGTTATACGAAGAAGTATTAGTTTTCTTTACACTTCTTCGCTCAGAAACATTAAAAATACTGAAGAACATCACATACTTAAACTTCCAGAGAACATCTTAGAGCTACATACTTACAATATATAGCGAACACAAGATTTACATGAACTAATTACCAAAACTTAAACTTCAAAAATAGTATGTTTACTCACTTTAAATACTGTTGAACCAGAGAATAGATTGTTGAAGAGCTGGAATTTGAATTCCTAAAGATCTTTCCCTGCTTTGATTTTTGAATGATTGAGTTTGTAAAATTAAGATGTTTATTTTTCTTTTTCTTTTCTCAGGTAAGCTTCTTAAGTTTTCTAAGTTACATGAACGAGTTAAAATAGGATGATATATAAATAGAAATAGCTTTGGACAATAGGTTATAACTAGTACAAGTCTTACTTGTTATGTTCAGACAAGATTTTTGTATTTTAATTACTGTAAAATGGAAATGATATTTGCTTATTTCGGCTGAAAGATTTCTTTGTAAATCTGAAATGACAAATTGTTGTGCTAATTAAATGCATGTCTTCATATTAGTTTACATCTAATTAATATTGGCTGATATTTGTATGTGTGAATAAATTTGTCTTCTGCGCATACATGATTTACACAACAAACTTGTTATTATTTTCTTTTTTCTTCTTTGTTTCTTTGCATTGTACATATGTATATACAGCCACATATGTTTTCTAAACTTATCCTATATGCATATGTAGAGTTATCATAGTTATTGTTAGCATAGTTTCTAAATTTTATTCTATTTGTAATTTAATTATCAAATATTTGATTTATAACATTTATTTGTATTTGTATATTTTATATTTATATTTATAGCTTATATGTGACGCCCCACCTCTATACCCACGCTAGCCAAGGACACTATAGGGTAATGCCGTCAACTAACATGGAGAATAAGGCTCGTTGGGAGCGACCATCTATAGCCTTGCTCTAACTATCTATTGAATACATCGACAATAGTCATACTAAGCAGATCGACATATCCAATGAATGCTTAAAACAAAACCATAGGTGGTTGGAGGATCTATCAGAACAGAATATAACAACTCATATGTAATATACACCACAGAACAATAGATCATCATATTCACATATACAGATACATAATAGAGTATACAAACTAATACATGTCAAGTGGTATAGAAAACCACAATATATAGATGAATCCAAAAGAATACATATCAGAGTTACAACAAAATAGGACTACACAAAAAGCTTTAACAAAAAGGGATAAGCTGAATAGTCCATGCGGAAGCAAAATAGGCTAAGTCTAAAAGCATCTAACCTGAAACAACTCGGTCTGATCCGAGTATAAAATACACGGGTCAGTCTAGCTAAACAAATAAGTTAGATAAACTGAACAATCAATAACCTGCAAGGTCACACAGTATAACAAATATCTCTACAAGAGATAACACAATCATCTAACAAAAGATGAATCATAATAGAACAAGCCTCATCTCATTGGCAATTCAAATAAACAAAGGATATGAATATCCCAAACAAGCCATAAAGGAAAATAACAAATACCAATGAAGGTAACACAAGTTCCATAAGGTAACAGCGATATATCGTGCGGCTCAAAAAGACCAACACCGAAGAGCGATACCTAGGGAATATACATATATCAATGAAAACAAAAGATTAATCGAGCTCAGTACTGTATAAACAAGGATCCATAAGCCCGAAGGCTCCAAACCAAAATATCACTCGAGCGGCTCATAAAGACCTAACTCCGAAAGCGATACAATAGGGCAACAAACTCGAAGGCACAAACCCGAAGGCACAAACCCGAAGGTACAAACCCGAAGGTAACATACCTGAAGGCAACAAACCTGAAGGAGAGTCCAAAGACACTATCCCAAAGGCAACAAACCGTAGTGGTGAAGGTCCGAAGGCCCAGTACTGGACACCACTAACTGGCAGAATGTGTCACAACTCTCGAAAAAGAATCCGAAAAGTGGTAAGGTGAGTCCCATAACCACTCGTTCTCACTAAACGGTTTACTATCCGTTAGTTAATTTCATACTCAAAGCAGTACAAAGTTTACCTCATCTCATTGGTAAACCAGACCGAAAGGTCAAAACAATCAATCGAATAGGTCGGGGATTAATCGGAAAGATAAATGCACGGATTCATGGCCCGTGTTTTACTTAACCATTTAATCTCCTTTCCACTCCGCTCGAAGTGCGAAATTGTGTGTGCGTTTAAATAGAATTTAAAAATTAGAGAAGCAAGCTTTTAATACAATTTAAAAGATTACTTTATAAAAACCCGTGGATTGAAATTAAAAAGGAATCATGAAAGTCAAAATAAATGATAACAACAAATAGGATCATCAAGAATCGATTCAAATTGGAAATTCAATCCCAAAAGGCAAAGTGGGCTGAAATAGCAAATTCAGTTGACTAAACAGAGAATTCAGTTGACTAAACAACAAATTCAGTTGACTGAACAGAGATTTTCAGTTGACTGAATTCTGCCTGGAAACTTTCTGTTTCCAGGTTCAGTCGACTGAACAGAGAATTCAGTCGACTAAACCATGCCCGGAAACTTTCCGGTCCCAGATTCAGTCGACTAAACAGAGAATTCAGTCGACTGAATCATGCTTGGGCTGTTTTTCAGCCTATTCAAATGAAGGGCAAACTCTTCCAAAATGCAACCGGACGAACATTGGCTCTAAGGGTTTATGCCAATAGGCAACCCGGCCCTATATGCTCCTCGATGCATCACCAAAACATGATCAAAACATCAAAGTTAGGATTTCAAAGATTTGAACCCAAAACACTAAAAATTGGAATATTCACCAATTCAACCCAAACCAAAAGCAAATGCACATGAAGTGTTAGGAATTCATACCTAACAACCAAATATGATTATAGTCATAGATGTGAGATGACAAACTCACCTTTAACCCAAAAACAAAGAAGAAGAAGCTCAAACACATGGAGAAGACCAACCAATCTCTACTTCAACCCAACAAGCTTCAATCTAAGATCAAAACAAGTATTTCCTAAGTTAGGTTTAGGAAACTTTCTGAAATTGAAGAGGAAAAGAGTTGGAGAAGATGAAGAGGAGGCTTACCAATAGCTTCTCTTTGATTTTGGAGCAAGAATTCAAGTTTGCAAAGAAGAACTAGGGCTTGGAATTTCTAATTCCTCTTCCTTTCCTCCATTTTCAGTTTTAGCTTGAGTTTTAGAAGTGAAAATGAGTGAATGGGGAAGAGAGGGACTAAGTTAGGTTATTAAACTAGCAAATGGGCTGAACCCAAACCCAAAACCCAATTAGAAAAAGTAGCAAAATTCAACTTACTCCAAACATATCACAGTTTATACTCAAAAGGATCGCAAACGCCATTTTGGACTCAATGGAAGTGGTTTCGAGTCCCAATTCGGCCGTTTGCAAAAAGTAACATTTCGGACCCAAAAATCCGACTAACGACGCTATATTTAGATAAAACATTTAGATATATAATCGTTAAATATGCGGGTTGTTACATTATATTTATATTCAATGTTGATAGAATTGTTTATTCTAAACATTTTTATTAAAGACTTGATTTATATTCATATATTAGATCAAATATTAACAATATAGAACCTTTGATTTTATTGAATACGACAGATTTTGTTATAAACATTTTTGAAAGATTTTATTTTAAATTTTCAAATCAAAATTTCCTTCACAAAGCATATATGACTGATAAATATCCAAAGATCTTATCAGTTTATAATTTGAAAAGCTCGTATTTTATTTAAATTGGATTAAATTCTTATTAAAATATATTAACAAAATTCTGGGTCGTTACATCAAACATGAATTTGAAATCGATATAAATTGAAATAATTTTAGGAATCTGTATTGAAAGAAAATTTAGTTTTGTTGAAATCTTGATACGGTCCATATTTGTTGAAATGGAAGAAATAGTTTAATCTGATATTAATTTCAAATTAATTATTTTAATGTAATCTATTTAAAGATATATTATTTTAAATTTAGCTTTATTTATATTTTCAAACTATTTACTTTAAAAACCTTTTTCAATGATAAAACTATTTTATAATAAACAATTAAAAATGTATTAAATCTATTTTTAAACTATTTTAATTTATTTTGAACTATTTTAATCTATTTTTGAACTATTTTTGTGACAACCCGACTTAATCCTCCCAGATAAAAAAATCGTATCATCATGAAGAAAGAAAGGGATAGAAAAGAGAAAAGAAAAAGAAGAAAGAAGAAAGAAGAAACAACATCAGAATCTAAACAGCGGAACGAATAAATTATATTAATAACATAAATATTACATAATATACAACACTAATCAGAGTTACACAGAATTTACATCACATGCTAGACAGTTATAAACACCTGTCTACTTATACAACTCAATACAACTCAACAAAACAATGCTAACACAGAGAACACACAGCGGAACTATATATCTACACGCAGAAGCCTCCTGCTCCATTTGCTCCTCCATAATTCATTAAAAGCTAACCTGAATTCCCTTGGCTACTCGTAAAAATTTGAGTACCCAAGAGTTTAAGAAAACAAAAGATAAACTCCGGGTCAGACATGGGTCTGGTGTGAGTAACAGGTTAAAGTTGTTTAACTTTGAAAAACCCTTTAAAAGAAAAGGTATCACGTAAGACTTCCCACACATAAACATGGAAAAGTTTTTTCCTTACGTAACCAAAACATTGATAGGAAATCCAGTGAAATTATAATAGGTCTAGGGTTTTTAAATAACTATGAAATAGCCGAAATGGTTACATGATTAAATTACAGCTACTAGCCACAAAAGTGGGTAATACAATCAAAACCGTTGGCACTTATTGGATTGGGGATTCCATCAATGGCAGGGCTACTGGGGTACCGCCCGTCACAGTACGTGGCCTAGATCAACGTATCGAGGAGTACGCCCGCTCCCCTGCAACACAAGACCGGAACCATCCCTTACTGGACAGTCCCGAACAAGACAACCCCGCAGTTGGCGTACGTCCAACAGCCCACACAGCCGAAATAAAAAGGGACCTCTAGACAGGGGTAAATCTCGCTCTCCAGTGGGAGCTACCCACGAAGCCTTGTTGCACCTCCCCTGTTTTAGCCATTCCCGGTTGATGAGGCATGAGGCTACGATTACCTTTAGAGAACACATCACTTAGAATGCTCATCGTCCACCTGACGATGTTCTGAAAGCATTCTATCCATACAAGTTCATTCCGGGTTCGAACGAAACCGAAGGCATTATCTCGTTACACTCATTTTGGAATCACCCTCAGAGTTAACGACGATAACCCTTGCACTCTGAATCACCATCTCGAACCTATAAGAACTATCTCTGTCAAACTCATCATGGAATCACCCCCAGAGTTATACTGACATATAGTCCTTACAACTCGAGTCTTCACTCTTCACAAGAGATCACGACCTATCGTTAATTTGGATCGATGTGGTTTTCGGATTTCTAAATATGGAAATCTGGTCCCGGTCTCATCGAAATCCAAAGCGTGTGTTTTAAGGCCGAGTTGTTTTAAAGTTTAAAACAATTCAATTTCATTATCTATATACACACAGATAGAAAATTCACAGATTCACAATAGATAATCAACATTATCATTACAACAGATAAACCATATTATCATTATCCAAAAAGTAATCCAAATCATCATCATAATTCAACCAATGCATCCATATCACTCAGCGTTAATTATCTCATATCTGAGGTTCAAACCATCTAAGCAACAACATTATCCATCCATATAAGCAATGATTTACCACACCAAATATAATTAATTTAAAATGAATTAAATTAATTGCATCATTCTAATTAATTTAAAGTAAATTAAATTAATTACTTCATCAATATAAATCTTGCTTGCACCATCATTAATTAATTAACAATCAATTAATTAATAAATCATCAATCAATTATTCATTTTAATTAATCATCCCTGATTAATTAATCTTTAAGTAATTATCCACTAAATAATTTCTCAAATTAATTATACTTAACCAAATACAGTAATTAATCTTTAATTATTTCCTTAATTAATTAACTATGAATTAATTACATTAATTCTTAATTAATTTCATTAATTAATCCCTACATTTATTAATTATTTCCAATTAAATCCATTCTTAATTATATCATTAATTATAATAATTAATGATCTTCTAATTACATTTTCAAATTAAATTAATTACATTAAGTAATTAATCTTTATTTAAACCATAACTGTTAATCACCCTTGATTAACTCAATTCAGTAATTATCTACACTTAATTACTTCACCAAATAAATTAATTGCTCATTAATTAATTATCTTTAAATAATCCCTTGATTAATTTACAAAGTAATTATACTCAAATTACTTTCATAAACGAATCTCCTTTAATTAATTACATACAGTAATTACCCATAAATTACTTCTCTAAGAAATTTCCCTTTATTTAATTACATTAAGTAATTATACTTCACAATCCTCAAATGATTAATTTAAATTAATTAAACTGAATTAATTAACTTAATCTAATCAACTTAACTCAATTAATTACAATTAGTAATTAATTCCTTAATTACTTCCATAAGTAATTATACTTAATAACTTACACAAATGATTATCTTTAAATTAATTAATCTAATTAATTATTAAAATTAATCACATTAATTAATTATTAAATAATCCTTAGTTAATGACCTTCATTAACTGTTAACAATGCATTAATTATTTTTTAAAATAATTAACTTATTTTAATCATCATTAATTAATCATTAATAACTATTAATTAACCCCTAATTTATTAAATTAGTTAAGTATTAATTATAACTTAGTTAATCCTTTATTACTTGATTAATTAATTATTAATCATTAATTAAAAGCTAATCTTATTTAATCAATGAATCTTAAATCACCAGTTAATTAATCTTAAACTTTTTAAGATTAAATCCTTCATTTCTTTAAGTAATTATTTATTTCATTAATTTGTAAAATAAATTAATCATCCATTTAATTACTCTAATAATTAAATGAAAAATAAATCATTAAATTATAATTTAACTTAAACAATTTTTAAAATCAATTTAAAACCCTTTTTAAATTTAAATAATACTTCTCTTATAAAAGAAATTTTACAAGGGTTAAAAACAAATTTCTTTTAAATTCAAAATATTTAAATTTTACATTATCATTCAAAACTGTTAAACACTTAAATTTATAGAATCTTAAATCTATTTTGAAACATAGATTTAAATCCAGATTTGAATCAAGTTTTAAACTTTGTTTAAAACACTTCCAATATAAATTCAAATTTCTTTTCAAAAAAACATTTTTAAACAATAAACCCTTTTTTAAGTTATTTAAATACTTAGTCATTTACAGCTATGATTCAAAATGAAATTTGAATTCATAACTTAAACTCAGATTTAAAACTCTAGTACCATTTCCATTTGCAATTTATTTAAACTAAAAAACTGACAGGCTAACTCTTAAACCTGTAATAACCAAATACCGGAGCCATATATAATTTACTTCGAGTAAATCGAACTTCAGCTTCGAGAAAAACCTGATTCAACCCGGAGCTACTCGCGAGCCCAAATCTCCCCTAAACCCAACTGATACAACATGACACCGTGCACCTGCACCGCCACGGCCATCACCTCCGGCCTCTCGTGACCTCACGAACAAGTCACCGATCATCACCAAACCCCAAATCGACCTTCAATCCAACTGCAGAAACCCCAAATCAAAAATTGAGCTTCGAGCTCGAAAACTGGACCAATGGTCGAACATGTAACGGCCTCAAACACCAAGATCATATCATCAGAGAACCAATGCCTCCGGCCACATCCTCTTCCACACCCCATCTATCTCCAGTCGAATTAGGAAGGACTCGATCACTTATACAGGTCGCGGTGATTAATTTACTGATCAACATTGAAAACTAGGGCTTATCAACTTCAATTCCAAATCACCACTGCCCCCATGCTTTAGTCCAACATCCAGTATTTTTCTCAGCAACTTCCATACTCCATCACCAGAAAAGAAACTAGCCACCCAATCTTTCTAAATTGACAATATTATACAAAAGTATCCTTTTTGGTCAAACCAGAAAAACTAAATCCTAGTCAAACTAAAAATTCAAATTTTAGTTTTAAAATTCATATCTTTGATAATGTAATAAGTTGATAATATTAAATCAACAAAATCTGGATGATTAAATTCCTACTTCCTAAAATTGCACTGCAGTACTAATGTTTTCCAGAGTCATTACAGGTTTTCCTTTTATATTTTTTTCATATTAAACAAATTAGAATTTTAACTTATATTTCATACATACTTTGTTTAAATCTTAAACTCTAACACATATTAAACCAAATAAATTGATATTCTTAAGTACTTCTTATATCTAGAACTTAAGCACTGAAAATGATTATACAGTAAACATACACATCTACAAACATACATAATATACTAGAAATAAACTTGAAATGTTGCATGCATCATACTTATCTTCAGAAATAAAACAAGCAACTATATTAACACTTAAGTTTATTTAGTAAAAATTGTTACTCACAGGTTTTAGGAGCAGATTCTTGCTTTCTGAAAGAAAATTTGATTGATGCTTTAAATTTGAAGCTTCATATTTCTCCTATTTTTGCTTATGAATTGTGAACTTCAAATTGCTTTTTAAACTGCAAATGCCTTTAAAACATTCATCTTGCATTTGAAATGCTTTCCAGAAAAATGCAGGCATGGATGTTTTCAAAACAGAAAAGAATTTGTAGGCTTTCATAAAAAGAAGTGCATGCTCCAGGTAGAAAAAATGCAGACGCTCATTTAGCTTTGAAGTTGCAAGTGAATTTCTCAGGTTAATGGATTGAAATGCTACAGGTTTTGAAGATGTTACAAATTGATTGCAAGCCTTGGTGAAGTTACATGCAAGTTTAAGCTTGCAGAATGATTTCAGGTTGAGGAAATTGAAGATAGCTTCAGGTTACTTTGATTTGCAAAAATGAATTTCAGGTTGATACTTGCATTTCAGGTTGATGTTTGAATATTTATTTGGACTGATTTACTGATTTGAATAAGATTTATTTTTTTAGGGAATTTTGCAGGCATGGTTGATTTAAAACAGAAAGGACTGCAGGCTTGATGAATTTGCAGAATTGAATTGCAATTTTGATTTTTCCAGGTTGATAAATTTGAAGGGCTACAGGTTTGAGGATGTGCAAATGATTTTCAGGTTAGTTTTTGATCAAAAGTTTCTGTTTTTGCATGTAGATGATTTAAGATTTTAGATCTGAATAATTTCTTAAGTTTTGAAGAAATGAAGAATGGAAAAAAAACCAAGATGAGGAGTAATATGTTTATATAAGTAAATTTTAAAAATAAAAGAAAAGGAAAATTAAATAATACACTTGTTCTAACCTTAACATTTGTCACTTTGATTTATTTAATGGCTCACACATGTCAATTTAGGTGTTAGGAGATTAACACATGTCTTATGAGTATTTTAATTTTATCTAAATTGTTTACAAAACTTTTAAACTTTAATTTATTATTCTTATGTATATATATAAATGAATTTCTTCTTCTTTAAATTTATTAAAGAGAAATGAAACAAACAAATATAAATATAAGCTTATTCAAATATTTTTAAGTATTTATTCTTTTAAATTTCAAAACATCAAATTCAAATTTAAATTAAGTTATAAAACCTAATTTAAAAATCAAGTTATATATATATATTCATATATAACTCTTACTAAAATTAAAAATAACAAAACTTATTTATATAAAAATCTATTTATGTTCATAAGAACTTAAGTATTATACTTTTTATCTAAAAATACAAATTAAACAATATTAAATAATTTATAAAAGAGATTATAAACAAATTAAGATCATTTGAAATTTGTATTTTAAATTCTTATATATAATTTTAAGTAATATTTAAAATAAAACAAAACAAAGCTTTGATGTTAATCTAATTTAAATTCATATTTAAGCTAATTAAAATATAAATTTAAACAAATAAGATTTTCCATAAGTATAAATCATAAAATTATTTATTGAATCGTGTTGAAAAGTTAAATGTTAAATCAAATTTCAAATTTACCAAATATAAACACTACAACAAAAGAGGCATATTACAACGGTGGAACACAGTTGTAAAAGATATATTACAACGGCGGAACCGCAGTCGTATTTTAAGAAGTTGTAAAAGGCTATCAATTTTTTACAACTGTGTTCTTTAGTTGCATATAACCGTTGTGATATTGTATATTACAACTGTTTCTTACCCTTGCAAATAACCATTTTACAACCATCGGTAACTCTTGTAGATATGTAACATTTTGTGATGTAGCAGGTATGACAACCGCTGGATAACTGTTGTAGTTATCTACTACAACTGTTATTCACAGTTGCAATTAATCTTTTTACAACAGTTGATAGCGGTTATAGATTGTAACATTCGTCATATAGCAGGTATGACAACTACGTGGCCACCGTTGTAGTTATCCCTACTACAACTGTTACATGCAGTTGCAGTTTAGTATGTTCTGCGACCTCCTCCATAGTTGTAATATACTTTAATTACAACCACATCAATTGCAGTTTAAACCCAAAAATATAATTGCATGAACCATTTAATAATTTACCAAAACTATAAATATACATAACCGAATCAAATTCATTCATAAATATTAATATTATATAATTTTAACAAAACACAATACATACCAAATAAAACAATCTAAAGTATTCGTTCACATCACCAACTAAAACAGTACCTAAACAACATTCTCACATAACCATTCCAAAATAGGATACAACACAAAATACATAAGAAAGATAAAGTTTTGTATCGCAAAACACATACCCTAAGGAAATACACTAGTCGAAGGCAACGAAGTCTTTGTGCCAAGCCACGGTCGATCCAACTGCTTCTCCAATAGTACACATCTCGGAACTCGGCCTCCATAAGAAAGCTTCCGGATCCACCGCCACATCAACCCAAATTTTACAACCATCTGGTCCTAGTTTTTTAAAATGCACCAAACAATCAGGATCGGTGGATACTACCGTTCCTTCTGCAACAACTTGCTTTTGCCAACTCAATATTTTACATTTTCCGACCTCAATTCCAGCATGCCTTGCATCCCGTTTAGGCCGTTCTTCAACAGTCAGAGTATTGCTCTCACGGTGTGACTGCACAAAAATAATTTACGAATACATTAGACTATTTATGGTATATGTATAACATCAACTAAAAATGTGGGCTGAATAGCACAAACCCTGTATAACATCAACAAAAATATGCTTTGCTCCAGAAATTAAACAAGAAGCATAAAGACTGAAGGCAATAGTAGATAACAAGCTTATACACAAAACAGAGGTTTGCAAAACTGTAACGGTGGCATGAAATATTAGTTAAACTCTTAAAGGAAATGAAAAATGAAGACAGGATGGACAAACACAAACCAATACACTAGCAGTAGCATGAAATATCAGTTAAAGTCTGCAACTGAACGTACCCATCTACAATAACCCAAGAACCAGCCATAATCACACCCAAATCAGACCCCCTAATCTCCTTCAACGTAGAACCGACAATATTGAAATGCAAGCTTGACAAATTGTGCATGTCCAAAGACACAATATGCAAAGCCTTATTTTTAAACAAAAAACAGTTTATCCCCTGAAATCCAATGCTCAAGCCCATTACTCCACAACTGTTTGAAACAACACTACCTCCAATAATCAACCCACGAATCACATCTTATTGGTCCTCTCCATACTTATGGTAGGGGATACTGCCCTTGCCTCTTCGAAGTGAAGATACACTTCCGAAATTCGATAAGTGAGAAAAAACCTTCTTACCATTATTGCGGTTGTGAAGATTAGCCAAACCAATATCAGACTTCTCCATAACAACAACATCAGTACAAATATCAATCACCAACTCCTCACTACCCAAGACAGAGATATAATTTTCCTTCACCTCATCACCTTTACTTCCCATATGCTAAATAGACTGAACAACATCAATCTATTTTAAATCCCACTGAGCATCTCCACTCATTCCAACCTAAACAATTCTGACCAACTCCTCATCAACGTGCACAGTGCACACTTTATCACTACCTGCTTCAAGCAACAAACTGTCATGCACCACAACAACCTCCTTCCAAACTCTGTTCCACCAAACCAACATTTCATCTCCTCAAATCTTTCATACGCCAAACAACTCCTCCTTCCATCAAAACCACCTCACTAACTTCACATTTCCCGAACACTGCAAGTTAACCAACCGAAAACACTTCATCTTCCCCACTTCATTCAATATTCCATAAAGCAATCCCCCTAAACCATCAGTAGCAAAATCTGTCACCTGGTACCCATCACCTACCTCATATACAACTTCATCACCCTTGTGACTTCAACTTCATTACCCCTACCTCTCCACACATTTAATCACCTCTCTACACATTCAATCATCTCTCCACCCTACAAAAAAAACTTCTCTACACAACATTCAATCAATCCAAACCCACTGGCTTTCATTCAAATCTCCTCCTCAAACAAACATTATTTCTTTGCAAACCGATCGAATCTTTTATGAAGTAGATTTCTTTTTCGCCTAACTAAAATATGCTATTTTTTCGTTTTTGGTTTTTAAAATAGTTTTGATCATTGTTTCCCAATTTTCTTAATTTGTAAATAAATATTTTGTAAAAATAATTTTCCCGCTTTTTAAATGCCAAAATACATCTGAAAAATAAATAAAAGCAAGTCTGCTGCCAAGTTCTATACTATAACTCAGCAACATATGGAAACATATGCAGATGTCCTAGTCAAGTTCTATACTATATCACTAGAAACATACGTATGGAAACGGTACCTTAGGCATATTAGCTGGAGGAGTCTCTGGATTTTCCTCATTGACTCTTCGCTTTCCTTTCATATGCTGTAAAGATTTTATTATTACATATATGACTAGTAATTTGTAAGAACATGTCACATATTCATTAGCATAGCTAACTAACACCTACCAGTATAATCGCAGTTAGCTCTTGTAATTTAGCCTCCATGCCACTGATTTGGTTTCGTAACACATGTACTTCACCTAAATTAGCCCGATGAATACGCAGATGAGATGGTACAACCCCAAAGCCTAATCCTCTTACACGTCCGCCATGTTCCTGACCAAAAAGCATTGACACTCCATCTTGAGTAATTGATTTGGTTCCCTGAGAACTCTGACTCGTGGCATTATGCTCTTTTATCTTAGACTACAAATTCAAAAAACACCAATATTAAGCAACTAAAAAAATACTACATTAATAATAACATAAAGTCACTTATTTTTTTTTTGCTAATTTCGTATATTTGAAATTATCCTTACTATGCAGTCGGCAACAACTGAATTCGGGAGTTCTCCATTTTTTATAGTATGGGCTTGCACCACAATTCGTCTCTACTGATATCAGACGTTGCACATTCCTTTTTCTACAAAAATAGCATAAGAGCTTAAGAACGTACAAGTAATAACAAATAAAAAATGCTTTAGCAATAATCTATATACATCAAATGGGATTGCAATATTAAAATTTTGGAACTTGTACTGATTAAGTTTTTAATATTTACTTACCATTTCTTCTTCCAATCTTGCATAACCCATTCGGCTCATGGTATGTGGAAATTTATTCTTATCACTCATAGCTTTGAATTTTTGGCTAGTTTCCTACATAAGATAAATTCAATAAATATGATATAAGAAAATGTAATAAATTTAATAGTTGTAATCAATAAAATAAAAATAACCACCTTAAACTTTTTCGACAATTTTTCCTTTACAAAAGCATTCCACTCTTCAACGCTCTTTATATTATCTGGTTTTAAGTCTGCTACTCTATAAGTAGAGTCGGGACAAGTGGACGCTTTTTTGATAGTTGCAACTAATCTTGATTTCGACTCCTTCCATCGTTGTCCCGGTATCATTAACAAGTAATCCTTGTACACTTTATCCACCTTGAATCTCGACTGCACAACAAGAATACATAGAATATTAAACAAATACTTCAATGCCATTGTTATTAAGCACACAAATCCTTAAATGTTGCAAATGTCCAAGTGATTGAAAATAATAATTCTGTTCATTGTTCAATGTCTAAAATAAACCAAGTGATCAGTTAAGTGATTAGTTGGGAATAACATGTTAGGTTTTAGCAGAACAAATACTAAGGAAGTCTGAAATCAGTATAAAATGGCCGCTATCAATTACAGAATTATACAAAGGATTTAAACAGTATATAAGCGATAAACAGTCAAAACAAAATAAAATGGCAGCACAATGTCTCTATTACAAACAGTTCACATAAGGAACCTAGACATACAACCATACAAAAATGAAACAACCACCTCCACTTTGTTGTTGTGTTGGGCATTGTACATCAATCAAAATCCAAAGAACTGATGTAAAGATAACAAAGGCAGGCAAAAGCAGTAAGTTAAAAAAAAATTCGTGGAGGTTAACCATAGCTTAGTCAGTTAATTTGTTACCGACATTATTGCGAGCTATAAATTTTGGATGACAGCCAATTACAGCTTATGGCACAAATTTTGGATGACAGCCAATTACCGACATTAAATACCAAGAAACGGTTGATGAAAACAACTTGCATGAATTACCAAGAAACAGAACGCCAATTACAATAAATACTAACGATGAAACCAATTACCTGAATACAAGTCCATAGAGCATCCCTCAATTCATCGTCGACTTTTTTCCATTCGCTAATGGTCATTGGCACCATCTCCCTTGCTGGAACACCAATATATAATGACAAATGCTTGGAATTGGGACCTATGGCTTGTCCTCGTTCATTAAACTCTACTTCCGGCTTCTCACTCGGTAACATAGCAAATGATTTCAACATTGTCCTCCCTCTTTTCTTTCTAGGTTTCTTCAATGTATAACCTTCACCAGAATCTGATGGAAGCTGGCTTGGAGTGACATCTGAGGGGGTTGAAGTATGTATAGGGTTGCTTGCGGGTGGAGGAGGGGGTTGTATCGAGTTTGTAGTATGGACAGGGCTGCTAGTGGGTGGAGAAGGAGGCTGTATCGGGTTTGTAGTATGGACAGGGCTGCTAGTGGGTGGAGGAGGGGACTACATCGGATTTGTAGTATGGCCAGGGTTGTTTCCAGGTGGACGAGGGGGCCGTATTGGGTGTTCAGCATGCTTTCGGGGAGATCTTCTTACAGCACAATTTAAATCCCGAAGCGAATTAGCAACATCAAGATGGTCACCCGATTTTTTTGATTCTAACACCATCAGCCCTCTCATCAGCAGCACGAAAAGCTGCAAGTGCAGCAAGATTTTGCCTCTTTGCTCGTTTGATCGTTGTCTTTGAGCTCTGAAATATCAAAATTGAAGTCAGTGAAATACATGCTAACTTAAGCGTCATATGATAGTATAGAAAGTGCAGTTAATAATCAATAAAAACTGCCAAAGTAAAAAAGGATTTATAACAATGCATCGATCCATGAATTTAAATCGCAGCAAAGCAGCCAATTCGATCCATTTTTAAGAGGGAATGTATAAAACTTATGTCCAAAGTAGTTAAGAAGATCATGTTATACTACTATGCTAGTAAGACTTAAAAATAATAATTTTTGACCATTGTCCACTAATAAAAAGCATATTCATGTTCAAATATTAATCTAATTAGCAAACACTGATTTGTTTAACATAAATTTTGCAGACAACTCATTTCAATAAACAATGAGGGAAAAATTCAAACAAACTATCTCAAGAAAATTCAACATAACTACAAAGACAAAATATGTATTAATTTTTTTTCAAACATTTAGATGGATCATTTAAAAATGTACCTGAACAAAATTTGACAGTTTTTTTAAAGCAAAAGGGTCAACTATTGTGCTCCGTCACTGACATGAACTTCCCTACTATACATATGCAAGCACAGGAGAAAGATTAGAGCACAAAATGAGTGGCATGACTGAAATTGTGTTCTTCATCGGTTCATTTTCATTTGTTATTAAAAAAATAATTTCAATTTATGTTGCCTTTTTTTTCGATTTTCGAATGCAATAAAAATTAGGATTACATGTATGATAAGTTCATTAAGAGTTCACCTAGGCAATTAATATTAATTATCAAATAACTTTATAACAAGTAATATGATTCTATAGCAAGATATGTTTCAAGGTCTGTAACTTCAGCCAACCATAGTTAAGAAAGATTCAAGATCCCAAAAGAAAATATTTAAGAATACTGCAGCTGTGGAACTTATTCTCTATTCCAACTGTTCATATGAAATGGCCCTGAAATAAGCAACACAACATTCAAATTTAAGGTGTAATTCGATAATTCTTGTTTAATCACTGCATTTTATAATTTTCAAAGTAACTAATTTAGTCTTATAGGCATCAATACTACTACCAATATAACCCCAAACATATTACACAGAAATTTGAACAAAGTAAACACCAGGTGAGAGAAGATACTTCATGACTTTTGATATGTGCGTATATACCTACTTATATAAAATAAGTATCGATTTTTCAAATACTTGTTATCTTAAAAATTGTTTTACTAGTTTATATATTAAATTTACACAACTCCATCAAATTCTAGTTTTCAAATAAAGTAACCATTATGTTTGTATACCCCATTTTAGGGTGTAATATTTATTTATTTATTAATTTTCAAATATATTATTCTTTATTTACCATTGTAGAAATAATATTCATACTTTCTCAATTCATTTTCTTGCTTGTATAAAATATTACCTTATGGGGTGACTTATGTATACACATCCATTCTTTATTATCAACAATTTGCATTCAACATAATACTCCATGCCATATTCAATTACTTTTAATACAGTTCATATTTAATTTTAAAAAAAAATAGATTTTTATCTCAAACCATTTCATGTACAATATATTGAATTTTCAAAATAATAAAGGAATAGTTATATCAATGTTTTCTCAACTTGAAAATATTCACATACTTAAAACCTCCTTTTGAATTTAAATTCAAATAATCTAAAATACTTTGAAGATTTTCAATGTTCATATTTTTAAAATATCGTATATAAGAAATTCAAAAATCTAATATTTTAAATGGATTTTCTCACCCATATCTTGTTTACCATAAATTAAAACATTGTATCTATTTTTTTTTCACGCTTGTATTATTTTCAAAATATCATTTCCTTTTTCCAAACGCATCGGCCAGAAGTCTTTAGGAATCCCTATCGATAACATTGCTCAAATGCATCGGCCAGAATTCTTAAACACACAATGAATAAATTAACACATATACCATAAAAAACTTATATCAAAAATAATTTCACTATTATTGCAGCAAAGCAGCCAATTTAGTAGCACGAAATGTATCCTACAATCATTACTTTGCACTATAAAATAAGATATTTTGAATACCTCTCCGTTATGTTGCTCCCTCTTCCCCATTGATACTACAAGTTCACTCTTCTTCTACTAAGTGATCGACCTATATAAAATTTTTTTTTACAAAGAATTAGAACATCACACTAAAGTAAGAGGGTGCTCTAAATTTGCAAGTTGAAGTAACAAAGTAACAAAGTTCAATCTAAATTAGTTATCGATCGAGTTTTATGCTTAAACGACTATGCATAAATTAAGAAATCAATAAAGTATGCTTATATCATACCAAAATGCCGTCATAATCCTTCCTTATGTAACTTTCATCCCCAGTATCTATGTCTATATCATCAGTAGTGACTCATCTAGTAGTTTACTAGTTGACTCTTCATCCTCATCATATTTTTTCCAACTCATGAAACACTCTAGAGAGTGCTCTCAACACAACATACCAATTTGAAGAACTACTTTCTCTAGAGAAGAAGACTTGTACGGCTTGTGTTGCTAAGATGAAAGGGTCGCTTGCAAATTGATTTTGGAACTGATGTAAATTGACTAATGTAAATCCATCTTCAACCTTAACTCCACGATAGATATTTGCCCAATCACACTTAAACAAGGCAACTTGAAATTGATGATAATCCAACAAGAAAATATCACGCAAGACCCCATAGTATATTACCTTCTCAATGGACCCATTTACACAAACAGTACTTGACTCAATGGAAACACCACTATTTTGTGTACCCTTCTCGAATCTTTCGTAGAAAACGTCGACCATTAATAATATAGCCAGAATAAGAAATTATTTGTGAACGAGGTCCGTATGAAAGCCATTTTATTATGTTGCTAACATTGGGTACACGTCTATCATCTTTAACTCGGACAAGTATAATATATTAAATAAAGATTTATGATGATGTAATCCTTTCATCGTTAATAGTTATTTTTTAAATATAACTTTCAACCTTTTTTTCAAACCAATAACTAAAAGTCTCTGAATGCAACTTTAAAAGTTCCAAATCATCTCGTAAAAGATGAGGATGCAAACATCTTAGCTCCTCTTTGTGCATTCTGCATACATAAATGTAATTAAAGATCTAATTTATTTTATAGATCATAGTTGAGTTGAACTTATACGTACTCTATATACGGCTCTACTTCTTCCGTATTAAACAAGACATATCGATGAGCAGCATTAATCACCTTCGCGTCGACTGTCATAGGTTTTACTTTGGAAATAGGACTCCCCTCGAGTATAAAATCGTTTTGTTCCACTTCATTTCGATTTTTCCACTCTCCAATCTGTAATGCATCTTTAATATATCTAGAGCAGTATTTCATGCATTCTTCGGCAAAATAGCGCTCAGCAATGCACCCTTCAGGCCGTGCTTGATTTTTAACATACCCCTTTAATATTTTCATATACCTATAACCAAAATGCATAAACAAATTACTTTCATAACTGCATATACTATTAACCACTTTAAGTACTGTTAATAAATTTTACCTCTCAAATGGATACATCCATCGATAATGGACCGGTCCACATATTCTTGCTTCCCTCCCTAAATGTATTGTCAAGTGAATCATGATATCAAAAAAGGAAGGGGAAGAACCTCTCTAGATCGCATAATGTTAATGCAATTTGATACTCCAATAATTCTAATTTATCTCTATCAAGCACTCTTTGGCATATGTCATTATAAAATGAACATAGTCATAGTAGTGCATTTCTTATCCCTATAGGTAGAAGTCCTGTTAATGCTACAGACAACAGTTGTAGCATCAAAACTTGATAATCATGAGACTTAAGACTTGAGATCTTGTCTTGTTTTGCAAAACATTTTCCAATATTTGAGCTATATCCATCTGGCACTTTTAAATTCTTCATTCTACTGTAAAAGATCTCCTTTTCTTGATCTGTTAAGGTGCATGGCGCGGCTGGAAGCAATACTTTATTTCCAATGTCTATGGGGTGCAACTTTTTTCTAATGCCCATCACTTCTAGATCTTGTCGTGATTTGAGGCCATCTTTCGATTTTCCTTTGATATCAAGCAATGTACCAAGAATACTTTCACCAATATTTTTTTCAACATGCATCACATCCAAATTATGCCATAAAGGGAGTGCCTAAGAAATTGAAAAAAACACATATCATTAAGTAATAATAATGTACTACGTGGCAAACATAAATAGAAAATGAAAAACAACTTGTTTCTAGTTTAATTTTACCTTCCAATAAGGCAAATCAAAAAAATGGACCTTCTTTTCCACATCTTATATCCTATTTTCATCTCACTCCTTTTCCTTTTCCTTTTCCTTTCACCTTTTTCTTCATCTTTTGATTTTTTTCCCCCAATCATTACTCATATCTTGAACATCGTTAAAGATTTGAACACCGGTTTGTATTTGAGGCTTTTGTCTATTTTCTACGGTTCCATCAAATAAGTTTTTCCGTTGACGATATTCGTGGTTAGGTTCAAGAAATCGTCTATGACCCATGTATGCACACTTCTTACTAAATGGTAGCCATACTGAACATGTATTAATGCCACAAACAGGACATGCTCTCTTACCCTTACAGTGCAAACAGCTAAATTTCCATAAGCTGGAAAATCATTAATTGTCCACATCAGAATAGCATTTAATCTAAATTCACTACGAGTATAAGCATCATACACCTTCACCCCTTTATCCCATAATTTTTTCAAATCTTCAATAAGTGGTCGTAGATATAAATCAATATCATTCTCCGGCTGTCGTGGTCCAGGAATTAACAAAGATAACATCATATTATCTTTGTGCATACAAAGCCATGGAGGAAAGTTGTAAGCAACGAGAAACACTGGCCAATAGCTATATGCAGAATTCCAATCACCAAAAGGATTAAAGCCGTCAGATGAAAGACCAAGCCTTAAATTTCGTGGATCGGAAGCAAAAGAAGGATACATTCTATCAATCATAGCCCACTGAGAAGAATCTACTAGGTGACGCAATTTACCGTCTTCACTCTTATGGCTGCTATGCCATCTTAGTTGTTCTGATGTTTCTGGTGACATAAACATCCTTTTCAATCTTGGTGTCGATGGGAAGTATCTCAAAACCTTCACGGGTATTTTGGCTTGCTTCCCATCCTCACTTGTCTTGTTTTTTTTTCCAACGAGACTTACCACATTTAGGACAAAAATCACTATGTGCAAGCTCTTTTCTAAATAAACAACAATCATTTACACATGCATGTATCTGCTTATAGCCTAAACCAAATGATTGAAGCAATTTCTTTGTTGCAAATGTCGAATCAGGAAGCGTGTTTTCTTTAGGCAACATATCCCTGAGAAGTTTAAGGAGTTCTGTAAATGCTGTGGCAGATATACCCGTTCACGCTTTGTGCTTGTAAAGGAGTATTGTAGCAGATAACTTTATGTGGATTGCATAACCATGGTACAAAGGAATTTCAGCATTCTCCATCATTTCCTTAATACCTTCCCCATGTCTTTCATTAGCATTAGCTTCTACCTCCTCATCACAGATTTGTGCATCCAAATACATTCTGTATGTATTTGTTGGTTCATCGCTTTTATTTTGCGAAGGGCGTTTTTCTCCATGAAAAATCCATACATCATAAGTTAGGTCAATTCCAAAACAAATCAAGTGTGACACAACATTCCTTGATGTTTGCCATATTAGATTCCTACATTTACAGCAAGGGCGTATAATTTTTTCTGGATTTCCTTTGCTTTCAGCATGCCTATATACAAAATTTCGAACCGCTTGCTTATATTCTTCTGTCATTCTACGAAACAATAAACGAATTAATACTCATTCTAAAATGCTCATAACTATGAAAGTAATAATCAAAATAATGAAACCTTGGCAAGTTGACCCATGTTTTTTCCATTTTGATAAAATGCCTCTAATGCGTGAACCTAATGGAAAGACACAAACAAACACCACACTATTACCATAAATGATTACAGTAATTACAATGTTATTGTTTACTAAATACATAATCTGACATGAAGTAAACGTTAAAACACCGACCACAAAATTTTGAAGCAATGATAACAAAATTTTATGCAACACTCTTCATGTTATTTTGTTTAGCATTGAAATTGAAAATGTAATTGAAAAAAGTTGAAATAAAGAATGTTGTGAATGATTTGTAATAATGATTGAAAACATAAGTACAGATCCCTTGGAATATTCCGCATGATGGATAATGTGTTTCTAACCAAAGGCAACAAGTAAAGAAAGCAATGAATGCAAATTTATATGCATGTGTACGAAATGCATGTAAGTATGATACAGAACATTTATGGAAAGCAATAATTCACTTTTTCAAGAAAAAAAGGAAAAAAATTAGGAATGAAGGAATGCATTGTTAATGATAAACAGATATTGGAATACTGGC
The DNA here is from genome assembly GCA_030765085.1 of Allium cepa. NCBI lineage: Eukaryota > Viridiplantae > Streptophyta > Magnoliopsida > Asparagales > Amaryllidaceae > Allium > Allium cepa. The sequence continues at coordinate 933,396,960 of CM060932.1, forward strand.
ATGGAATATTTTGTACAGATCCAAAATAATGGGAGGGAGTTTATAAAATGTTCAGGATAACTTTGCATGACTAGTATGTAAAAATATGTTTAAAAATTCTATAAAGTGAAAATGACTGATAACAAGAATTTGTTTTAAACGTCCCAATATACTCATTTGCTATGACGAATAAGTCATGAAAGCTAGTTATATTTCCTTTCTCCTTTTCATCCAGAACTATATGAGAAGATTAATATCTGAATTCACGAACAAATTGACTACTGAATTATTGAATTAATACAACTTGTTTAAAAAAACTGAATGGGAATTTATTCTCCACTTATCTATTAATTTATTTATTTATTTTGGAAATGTACCAATTTTGTGACTAACTGGATAAATACACAAAGTAGCATGAAGTTATTGGTATAAAAATACTAAACGGAAATTTTGGCATACATATCCTTATAAGTAAAAAAATAAGCTCTACGTCCCTACCAATTTTCTTTTATAAAATTTTAAAACCGTCAACTGAACATATCTTTATGATTCTCAACAAGTACAATATTTTTAACAGTAAATAGAACTATACAAATGTGGCCATTCAATTCTTAACAGCAGAATAAGCAAATAAATAAATTTTTATTGCTTATTCGTAATGCATTTAACATGCGTTAGAAGTATGAATAGCAGTAAGCAAACTAAATCAAGTATGAATGCAAGTTATCTCTACCAGTAATTAAAGAAACATCACACAATAAAATCACTCAACTAACCAAATTACTTGATGAATGCAGTAATTAAAGCAACAACTTTTCCCCAATTGCAACAATAAAATCACAAATTTGACCAAATTACTTGCTGAATGCAGTAATTAAAGCAATGGTTTTTCCACAACTGCAACGAGAATTAGTATTTGAGGTAATAGATATTAACAAGGCTCACCAAATTGTTACCAAATTGTTATGAAGTATATGGAAAACACTAGCGGTAATGAATGGTTACCGGAAGCCTTTTCAAAGACACAAATTCAAAAAATGAGAGCTGAAATAGCATATGAGCAATTTGATCGTAACAAGTATACGCCAAATCAGAATCGAACAACAACCAAACCGATCAAAATCAAAACCAAATCAAAATAATATAATTAATTGTTTGCAGTTTAAAAATTAGAAATAAACAAAAATACCTATATAAGTGGCAATGGAGGCGACGACGATTACGGTTAGGGTTTGCAATCGGCAACAGTGGCGAGCACGATCTAGCTTCGTCGATGGTGACAGCAGCGGGCACAACGGGGTTCAGATGTGACGATGGCGAGGACGGCGAGGGCGCTGCAGGGTTTACCTTTCGCTGGCGAGCGGCGAGTGTTGAGCGGGATTGGATTAGGTTTTCCAAATGTTGGGAGTGAATTCTTTTGCACGGGAATAAAAGTTAATTAGAAAGTTCAGCGGGAAGGAAAGAAATGTTGGAGGGAACGTTGATTTTCATGTGACACTTGTTTTTTCTTTTGCACGACTTGTTACAACTATTCAACAACTTCGGATCACAGTGGTTACAAACAAATATAACAATTGGTACCGAAAGGGCAGTTGTTCCAGATGTATATTACAACTGCCAAAAATACACAGTTGTTACAAAATGCATATTACAACTGTCCGCTTATGCCAGTTGTAAATAAAAAGTTGTAATATAGCTGTTTTGTCATAGTAAATTAAAATTAGAAAATTGATTTATTTACTAAATTCCAAATCAAAGTTTATCAATTTACAATATATACAATTATATATATTATAAATAGAAACAGTTTATTAGCTTTAAAAGATAAAACCTACCAATTTAAATATTTATTAAAAGATGATTATTAGATCAATTCAAAATTTTATTATCAAAAATTATTAAATCAATTAAATTTTTAACACAGATTATTAAATTTATATTGCCCAATTTCCGAGGTATCACATTCCTCACCCCTTAAAAGAATTTCATCCCCGAAATTTAAAAGCAAAGGTAATTTAATAATCTATCTTAAGATTTTATTTTAAAACATAAGCATATATCAATCATATGCTAACAATCTTAGCAACCAATTCATTCAAACAAACAAATCTAATTATCCAGATAAAAATTCTGGATAGAACTTCCACGAGTTTCCCCGGTATAAATATCGGGATACTCGCTCTACAGAATTCAAGCAATCTATACTATTAAGCTATAGAGCTCCTATCTAACTAGATCTACAAAACTAAACAGGATATCAGACTACAGACAAGTCTGACTCAACAATCACATCCTCCTGAACTGCTGGTTCCACAACCAGAAATAAATCATACACGTACTCCCTCAGAGATACGTGAAATACATCGAATTCCAGTTATCCAAACTGAAAATTCAACCTAGAAAATCAAACACTAATTCTTACAAGAACACAGAAAAAATCCAAAACACCTCGGAGTTGACTTACCCAGTCTTACTCAATCTTATAGCCCCTTAGATCAAAGAAAACTTACCCCAAAATCAAATCTCTGACTCCGGAATCCAAATTCCTTCGTCTCTTATCCACAAAATATTTCTGACGATCCTGGGCTGCCTTCATCTCTCCCGATCAGCTCAACCTTCGTTGATGTTTCCAGAAACAAATTGGACCAAAACAACCCAACAGAATGATCTCCTCAAGATCAATCCCAAACCAAGAACACCAACTCTTCTCCACAACATCAGAAGACTAACTTACTTCTCCTATCCGGAAAAGAAAGAACAAAAGCACTTCCAAACTGCTTCCGCTGCACAACTCTGATCTGAAGTAGAAGAAAAATTCAAGCACAAACTGGACAACATATCTCAGAAATATGGTCCAATGGATCCATAAAAGAAAACTCAAATGTCCCATCTGATCCTTCTACAAAACTGAACCACCGGTAGCACTTTTGGAATCCAGTCGATAAGAAATCTCAACCTCCAGATGCGAACAAACTTCTCATAGCTCAAGAGAATACTCAAACTATCGCAAGTCACCTTTGCGATTAACCAGTCCAATATCCAAAGAAAATTGTTCTCCCTTTACCAATCAGAACAGCTTACGCTTATCTATCCAATCCATCGAAGAAATGAATCCACTTTGCTGCTTCTGAACTCTATCTTCAGAAACTGCTAACTAGAAGACCTTCTTGCTGGCACACAGAACACTCCGAGTTGCACTACTGACACCAATGCCAAAGACTTCCTAATCCAAAGCTCTTCGAGAAACTCGGGCCGCAAACCGGACAGAAACATCCTACTGAACCCAGCCACAACATCGAAGCAGATATACTTCCAAAACTTGTCCCAAAGAAAAATCTTCGGTGACATCCATAGTCACCGTGTCTCTTCACACAGCTACTAATTCCTGAGGTATCGAGATACCATCATTTTCTTCTGCCTCACCGACAAATCCAAATTCAACTTATCCAACTCGAAGATAGATTCCGAACCATAACAGGTTACATTCAGAGATCTATGAAATCTCCATACTCCACCCAACTCACTCGAGACGATATTCGATCTACAGTCTCGACAAATTTACTTCCAACCTCAAACACCAAACTTCAACCAATGGTAGTAGTCGTGTTACACACCCCACTACCTTATCTACCTTTATAACTTATATTAGATAACCCGAACAGGTAACCCAACGAATATGTAGAAGTAATTATATATATATATATATATATATATATTCAAAATTACAAATACGCTCTCTCAAAAAATAAATCACTTCAAAGCCTAGGTATTCACTCAACCTAGCGCTCTGATACCACCTGTGACGACCCGACTTAATCCTTCCAGAAAAAAAATCGTATCATCATGAAGAAAGAAAGGGATAGAAAAGAGACAAGAAAGAGAAGAAAGAAGAAACAACATCAGAATCTAAACAGCGGAACGAATAAATTATATTAATAACATAAATATTACATAATATACAACACTAATCAGAGTTACACAGAATTTACATCACATGCTAGACAGTTATAAACACCTGTCTAGTTATAAAACTCAATACAACTCAACAAAACAATACTAACACGGAGAACACACAGCGGAACTATATATCTACACGCAGAAGCCTCCTACTCCATTTGCTCCTCCATAATTCGTCAAAAGAGATCACGACCTATCGTTAATTTGGATCGACGTGGTTTTCAGATATCCAAATATGGAAACCTGATCCCGGTCTCATCGAAATCCAAGGCGTGTGTTTTAAGGCCAAGTTGTTTTAAAGTTTAAAACAACTCAATTTCATTATCTATATACACACAGATAGATAATTCACAGATTCACAATAGATAATCAACATTATCATTACAACAGATAAACCATATTACATTATCCAAAAAGTAATCCAAATCATCATCACAATTCAACCAATGCATCCATATCACTCAGCATTAATTATCTCATATCTGAGGTTCAAACCATCTAAGCAACAACATTATCCATCTTATAAGCAATGATTTACCACACCAAATATAATTAATTTAAAATGAATTAAATTAATTACATCATTCTAATTAATTTAAAGTAAATTAAATTAATTAATTACTTCATCAATATAAATCTTGCTTACACCATCATTAATTAATTAACAATCAATTAATTAATAAATCATCAATCAATTATTCATTTTAATTAATCATCCCTGATTAATTAACCTTTAAGTAATTATCCACTAATTAATTTCTCAAATTAATTATACTTAACCAATTACAGTAATTAATCTTTAATTATTTCCTTAATTAATTAACTATGAATTAATTACATTAATTCTTAATTAATTTCATTAATTAATCCTTACATTTATTAATTATTTCCAATTAAATCCATTCTTAATTATATCATTAATTATAATAATTAATGATCTTCTAATTACATTTTCAAATTAAATTAATTACATTAAGTAATTAATCTTTATTTAAACATAACTGTTAATCACCCTTGATTAACTCAATTCAGTAATTAACTACACTTAGTTACTTCACCTAATAAATTAATTGCTCATTAGTTAATTATCTTTAATTAATCCCTTGATTAATTTACAAAGTAATTATGCTCAAATTACTTTCATAAACAAATCTCCTTTAATTAATTACATACAGTAATTACCCATAAATTACTTCTCTAAGAAATTTCTCTTTATTTAATTACACTAAGTAATTATACTTCACAATCCTCAAATGATTAATTTAAATTAATTAAACTGAATTAATTAACTTAATCTAATCAAATTAAACTCAATTAATTACAATTAGTAATTAATTCCTTAATTACTTCCATAAGTAATTATACTTAATAACTTACACAAATGATTATCTTTAAATTAATTAATCTAATTAATTATTAAAATTAATCACATTAATTAATTATTAAATAATCCTTAGTTAATGACCTTCATTAACTGTTAACAATACATTAATTATTTTTTAAAATAATTAACTCATTTTAATCATTATTAATTAATCATTAATAACTATTAATTAACCCCTAATTTATTAAATTAATTAAGTATTAATTATAACTTAATTAATCCTTTATTACTTGATTAATTAATTATAATCATTAATTAAAAACTAATCTTATTTAATCAATGAATCTTAAATCACCAGTTAATTAATCTTAAACTTTTTAAGGTTAAATCCTTAATTTCTTTAAGTTATTATTTATTTCATTAATTTATAAAATAAATTAATCATCCATTTAATTACTCTAATAATTAAATGAAAAACAAAGCATTAAATTATAATTTAACTTAAACAAGTTTTAAAATCAATTTAAAACCCTTTTTAAATTTAAATAATACTCCTCTTATAAAAGAAAATTTACAAGGGTTAAAAACAAATTTCTTTTAAATTCAAAATATTTAAATTTTACATTATCATTCAAAACTGTTAAACACTTAAATTTATAGAATCTTAAATCTATTTTGAAACATAGATTCAAATCCAGATTTGAATCAAGTTTTAAACTTTGTTTAAAACACTTCCAATTTAAATTCAAATTTCTTTTTAAAAAACATTTTTAATCAATAAACCCCTTTTTAAGTTATTTAAACACTTAGTCATTTACAGCTATGATTCAAAATGAAATTTGAATTCGTAACATAAACATAGATTTAAAACTCCAGTACCATTTCCATTTGCAATTTATTTAAACTAAAAAACTGACAGGCTAACTCTTAAACCTGTAATAACCAAAAACCCGAGCCATACATAATTTACTTCGAGTAAATCGACCTTCAGCTTCGAGCAAAACCTGATTCAACCAGAAGCAACTCGCGAGCCCAAATCTCCCCCAAACCCAACTGATACAACACGACACCGTGCACCTGCACCACCACGGCCATCACCTCCGGCCTCTCGCGACCTCACGACCAAGTCACCGATCATCACCAAACCCCAAATCGACCTTCAATCCAACTGCAGAAACCCCAAATCAAAAATTGAGCTTCGAGCTCGAAAACTGGATCAATGGTCGAACCTGTAACTGCCTCAAACACCAAGATCAGATCATCAGAGAACCAACGCCTCCGGCCACATCCTCTTCCACACCCCATCTATCTCCAGTTCGAATTAGGAAGGACTCGGTCACTTATACATGGCGCGGTGATCAATTTACTGATCAACATTGAAAACTAGGGCTTATCAACTTCAATTCCAAATCACCACTGCCCCCATGCTTTAGTCCAACATCCAGTATTTTTATCACCAACTTCGATCCATACTCCATCACTAGAAAAGAAACTAGCCACCCAATCTTTCTAAATTGACAATATTATACAAAAGTATCCTTTTTGGTCAAACCAGAAAAACTAAATCCTAGTGAAACTAAAAATTCAATTTTTAGTTTTAAAATTCATATCTTTGATAATGTAGTCAGTTGATAATATTAAATCAACGAAATCTGGATGATTAAATTCCTACTTCCTAAAATTGCTCTGCTGTACTAATGTTTTCCAGAGTCACTATAGGTTTTCCTTTTATATTTTTTCATATTAAATAACTTAGAATTTTAAATTATATTTCATGCATACTTTGTTTAAATCTTAAACTCTAACACATATTAAACCAAATAAATTGATATTCTTAAGTACTTCTTATATCTGGAACTTAAGCACTGAAAATGATTACACAGTAAACATACACATCTACAAACATAGATAATATACTAGAAATAAACTTGAAATGTAGCATGCATCATAATTATCTTCATAAATAAAAAAAGAAACTATATTAACACTTAAGTTTATTTAGTAAAAATTGTTACTCATAGGTTTTAGGAGCAGAGTCTTGCTTTTTGAATGAAAATTTGAATGGTGCTTTAAATTTGAAGCTTCCGATTTATCCAAATTTTGCTTATGAATTGTGAACTTCAAATTTCTTTTTAAACTGCAGATGCCTTTAAAACATTCATCTTGCATCTGAAATGCTTTCCAGAAAAATGCAGGCATGGATGTTTTTCAAAACAGAAAAGAATTTGCAGGCTTTCATAAAAGGAAGTGCATGCATGTTGTTCCAGGTAGAAAAAATACAGACATTCATTTAGCTTTGAAGTTGCAAGTGAACTTCTCAGGTTAATGGATTGAAATGCTACAGGTTTTGAAGATGTTGCAAATTGATTGCAGGCTTTGGTGAAGTTACATGCAAGTTTAAGCTTGCAGAATGATTTCAGGTTGAGGAAATTGAAGATAGCTTCAGGTTACTTAGATTTGCAAAAATGAATTTCAGGTTAATACTTGCATTTCAGGTTGATGTTTGAATATTTATTTGGACAGATTTACTGATTTGAAGAAGATTTATTTTTTAGGGAATTTTGCAGGCATGGTTAGTTTAAAACAGAAAGCACTGCAGGCTTGATGAATTTGCAGAATTGAATTGAATTTTTGATTTTTCCAGGTTGATAAATTGTAAGGGCTACAGGTTTGAGGATGTGCAAATGATTTTCAGGTTAGTTTTTGATCAAAAGTTTCTGCTTTTGCATGTAGATGATTTCAGATTTTAGATCTGAATAATTTCTTAAGTTTTGAAGAAAATAAGAATGAAAAAAAAATAAGATGAGGAGTAATATGTTTATATAAGTAAATTTTAAGAATAAAAGAAAAAGAAAATTAAATAATACGCTTGTTCTAACCTTGACATTTGTCACTGTGATTTATTTAATGGCTCACACATGTCAATTTAGGTGTTAGGAGATTAACACATGTCTTATGAGTATTTTAATTTTATCTAAATTGTTTACAAAACTTTTAAACTTTAATTTATTATTCTTATGTATATATATAAATGAATTTTTGCTCCTTTAATTTATTAAAGAGAAATGAAACAAACAAATATAAATATAAGCTTATTCAAATATTTTTAAGTATTTATTCTTTTAAATTTCAAAACATCAAATTGAAATTTAAATTAAATTATAAAACCTAATTTAAAAATCAAGTTATATATATATGTTCATATATAACTCTAACTAAAATTAAAAATAACAAAACTTATTTCTATAAAAATCTATTTATGTTCATAAGAACTTAAGTATTATAATATTTATCTAAAAATACAAATTAAACAACATTAAATAATTTATAAAAGAGATTATAAACAAATTAAGATCTTTTGAAATTTGTATTTTAAATTCTTATATATAATTTTAAGTAATATTTAAAATAAAATAAAACAAAGCTTTGATGTTAATCTAATTTAAATTCATATTTAAGCTAATTAAAATATAAGTTTAAAAAAATATGATTTTCCATAAGTATAAATCATAAAATTATTTATTGAATCATGTTGAAAAGTTAAATGTTAAATCAAATTTCAAATTTACTAAATATAAATTTAAATTAGAAAATTGATTTATTTACTAAATTCCAAATCAAAGTTTATCAATTTACAATATATACAATTATATATATTATAACAGAATAGTTTATTAGCTTTAAAAGAAAAAATCTACCAATTTAAATATTTATTAAAAGATGATTATTAAACCAATTCAAAATTTTATTATCAAAAATTATTAAATCAATTAAATTTTTAACACAGATTATTAAATTTATATTGCCCAATTTCCGGGATATCACAATTTAACCTATTTATAAACTATTTAACTATTTTAATCTATATTTAAACTAATGTAATCTATTTTAAACAATTTTAAACTATTTAAACTATTTTAAAATGTTATAAACTTTTGAACTATATAAAACTATTTAATCAATTTTAAACTATTTTAAACTATTTGAACTATTAAACTATTTTAAACTATTTTAAAAACTATTTAAACTATTTATGACTATCTAAACTATTTTCTAAATTTCAGATCGTGTAGAGTTGAAGTGTTTGTATTTAAATCCTTGATGTAAAAGCGAACATGGTTAAATGATGTTATAACCTAAGTTGGGGTTTGAAATGATACTTTCTAGTGAAATGGCATATTTAAGTAAATATGATGATTTTGAAATGAGGATTTAACCTATTTTGTCGATATGATTTCAAAAGTGAATATGATTTCAAAAGTGAATATGATTTCGAAAGCGATATGGTTTGAATTGAATATGATATTTTGATATCAATTATGAGTCAGTTTTGGAAATATAAAAGAACAATTCGGTGTGAAAAAAGCGTTTGGTTTTTAAAGAGACTGAGATCGGATATTATAATACTCTTTGCCAATGCCAAAAACCTTTTTAACAACTGTGTACATGGTGGAGATTCTAGAATGAAGTAGGATGGTTTGGCGAACGATTCTGTATGAGGTATTAATGTAGCCTTGACTCCGTCGAGTTAACTTGATGTGACTAAAAAAGGAGCCACGTTGGGCCAAGTGAAGTCATACCTCCGATCGGACATACTTCTTTGATACCATATTTATTGCTTTGTGATTGATTTGGTGGCCATCTCTCGATTTAGTCATGAGAATGTGTTTTGAGGTGGGCGGTAGTAGCCGTTATGCGTTATCCCCAGTCCGGATCCACAAAACGGTAGTATCCTTTCCTAGGCATTGCCTCGCGTGCCTTGACACATGCCTTATCACACCCATTACGAGTTTGGTTTGTACTGTACCTATGCAGTTCCCTTTAATTTCCCTCTAGTTTACAGAGTAATTAGGTACTGTATAGACTATGGAAATATATAAAAAAACGTGTTAAGGGGGATATTGGTAACGCCTTAATGCTATTTTAATACTTTACTTTACTGTAGAAACTATTATAATAGCGTATTGTAATGTGTATGTAGATAGTTTAACGGATCATTGGGAGATGGAATCTCGAACATCTTTTAAGTTATTGCACTCACGTTAGACTCTGGATAGGAGATGTAAAACCCCGTAAACATTTCTGAAGCCGTTACGCTGATATTTATTTACTGTTAATTTAACTTACATAAGATCTTTTAGTTCTGACTTAGATGTTTTTTCTTTTCGTTACACTAGGATCAGTCTGAGCTTTTTAGTGTACTGAAGACCATTTTGTTTCTTTAGGACGAAGACAAAGATTTTTCTACTATTTGTTATATGTATTCCACTACATCATGTTGTTTTGCTGCATTATTTATTTATTTATGCTGCATGTAACTCTGATCTGTATTGTAAAAGTGTAATCAAATGTTATTTGTAAAACAGCTTCATGAACTATTTATTTGATCATTATATTTTGTCATTCCGTTGTGAGATTCCGTGTTTTGTTTTTCCTTTCTTTTCTCATATTTTCTTATTTACCTCATTAACATTCCTTTCATTTGAATGGTTTAAGTTGACATGTGTGGTTTAATATTGATTTAAACCATCCAAAAAGGCGAGTCATTTACATTTGGTATCAGAGCTAGGGTTTAGCGATAACCTTAGCTTCGTGGGGTTTGACTCATTAGAGATAGAGTAGTAATATCCTAGAATGAGTTTTTTGAGAGTATATATGAGAGAGAATATTTGTTAGTGTTATAAAATTTTTTTTATATTGTGTTAATTTGTTCTGTTTAGTATTTATAAATTCTGGTCGGTACATAGGACGCTATGACATCGATAGAGATTTCTAAACAATTAATAGGGCAGACCGACATAATATTGTTTCGAATTTAGGTAAATGAAATAATTTTACCTAGTATTATATTTTGTATATAAAAGAATAAATTTTATAAATTTATGTAATTGTATGTGATATATTTGTTTGTTAGGAAGTGAGATTATATAAATATTGGTTATAAAATAAAATTTATAAATAAAATAAAAATAAATTGGAAATTTGATGTAACGACCCAGAATTTTTAATAATTAAAAATATGAATATTTAATTAATTTTAAATATTAATAAGTGAATTTATAAGTCAAATAAATTTTTATTTGAATTTTTGAATTTAATTGGATAATTAAATCGATAATTTAATACGTTAAATTATGGAAATAATTGAAAATTGGGTTAAATATGATTGAAAATGATTTGTAAAATTTTATTTTATCATATGGGAGTTAGAATGATATTTTAGAACTTTTAAAATCGAATTAAAAGTTAAATTGTGAAAATTGAATATTTTAATAATTAAATCGACTAGTGAAAATAGTCAATTTTTGAACAGTCTCAGAATTGAACGAAACCAGTTCCATTGGATCCGTAATAGTTAGTTATTACCGGATTTCAAATTTCGTGTCAATCGGAGTTATCGTTTGATCGTGGCAGCTCGAAACGCATCGATTTATTTTTAATTTTAATTTAGCGAGTGAAAATAGCCATTTTTCAAAAAGTCTCGGATTTCGACGAAACCAGTTTCATCTGATCCGTAATGTGATATTATTGTAAGGTTTGAAATTTCAAGTCAATTGGATTTACCATTTGTCCGGTACGAATTAAAACGCCTAGAAATCGACTTAAATCGGTTTAATTTAAATTGAGCGTTTATAGCCATAACTCGCACATACTTCCGAATTAGCTTCCAAAACCTGTTCCATTGTGTCCGGAACGCGGGATAAACCCTAGGTACGTCAGTTTCGGCGCCTAAATCGGAGTTCGGAATTTCCGGAATGAATAGTGTTTCGGTTTTCTCTATAAATAGCCCTTCATAAATAAAAATAAAATAAAATAAAACACTAAACCCTAATTTTAACCTAGCCGCCACCTATAGATGGATGGCCAAAAATTATCTCCACTTCCTCCCTCAATCACTCACGATCCGTCAACAATTGGAGGAAGTTGTCAACATGAAAGTTGTAGAGGGGAGTGTGTTCTTCAAATCCATACGGATATGATGGGGTATGGCGCGACGAGGAGGGAGCCAGGGGGGTGCGTTTGTAGGCCGCACGGCCTCGTGTTGCGTGCAATCAAGGGGGCCGAGCTTCGTATGGTGCTGGGCGTGGGTGGTGTTCGGGGTGGCGAGTCGCATGGAAGTCCCTGATCGTGCTATAGCTCGTCGAATTTAAAGCAAGAATTAAACCTAATTTAGCAAAGTGGGTTCGGCCTCAATATGTATTACCTGGAGATGAACACGAGAGGGAGAAGGGAGAGGTGATGCACGGCCAGGATTTTGCAAGATGGGATCCAACGGTGGTGATGAGTTGAGGGTTTATAAATTATAATAATGTTGTAATTTTTATATAAAAATTTGTGTAAACTTCAATAATTCATAACTTTTTCATACGAGATCGAAAAAATGCGAAACCAGTTGCGTTGGAATCGTATGGACGAGCACTACGCGATGGAGTTGGTTTGGAGTCGTTTGGAGTTAGTGAGAAATTTGGGTAAAATTAAACGTCCGTTTAATTTTATTCGAAATAAAAGCTGAAACGGAAATTAAAATCAAGGTGAGAACTTCTCACTCAATCGAATCGGTTTCGATTTTATTTTTAATAGTTAGATTTAAAATATTTGAATGCATGTTTGAATGATGATTGTTATCTATTGATTGTTAAAATAGACATTATACGCCGTTAGTAAGCGGATGTTATTTATTAAAAACATATACCGCGAATATTTCATAAACAGTGAAATTGGTATTATAAATAATATATATATATTGGCATATGTATATATTGCAGTTGTTGATTCCCCGCATTTTTTAGCGGATGAGACCCTATTGCGCCGTCTATTAAGCGGATAATATTTAAATCCCATATACCGCGATAATTTCGTACTGGAGCGAAATTGGTATTGTGCTAATGTTTGTGGATGCAGGAAAACAGGTTGGAGGGATCCAACTGGATTCCTCAACAGTATTTATTTGATTTCAGATATTTTGATATTTGATGGACTATCATATCGATATATGATGTCGTTGTTGTCGTGGTTGACTATTTGGTATGTAGCATCATTGGACCAAGATTGGAACTTTAAAATGATTTTTAAAGTGATTTTTGAAAATATACTGTATGTTTGGAAATTGATTTATTTTAAATAAATAAACGTTATAATTTTTAAAGTTATAAAAATTATGATTTTTGAGAAATATAGTTAAAAAACTGATTTTTGAGAATATGATGCTAATGATTTTATAAAATAGTTTAATCGAGACATTTTAGAATTATTGTGAAAAGTTTAAATATAGGATTTATAAAAATTTGATTATTTTATAAATCAAAATGATGAAATAATAAAGGAGATTAAAGACGTTTTAAAAGAATAATATAAATTGAATTATATTCAGAGATTTATAAATGGATATTTATAAATTGAAATATGGAAATTATAAAACGAGTTTTTATAAGTGTTTGAATGAAGTGAAAATGAAATTCATTAATGAATGAAATTTATAGAATTATATAACGGTGAAGTTATAAATGGAAATTTTATAAACAGTAGGTTTATAAAATTTGTAAAGTTCAAAGGAACGATTTTTGCAAATAAATAAATTATAAGTGTTTGACTTATAATTTGGACTTTTGGTTTATAATTAAAATTATAAATCAAATAAGTTAATAAAGAGATTTATAAAAAGGAAGTTTTTATAAATAAATAGAAATGGAATTTATAAACGTTGTTTTATAAATTCGCAAATGACTTATTTTAATAAGAAAATTGTTGAAACCTATTAAAGGAGTTATATTCACATTTTTGAATAGTGAATAATCCTTTAAAATAAATTGAATAGAAGTGATGAAATTGTTAACGAAGTTTATTCACATTTTTGAATAGTGAATAATATGTTAAAGAAATTGTTTTAGATATGATGTTTTAAATAGAATTAAAACTATCTAACGATGTTTTTAAAAGGTATTGAGATTCGAAATCATAGATTTCAACATTTATTGTTGAAATAGACGTTTTCGAGAAATAGAAGGAGATGATGGACTATAACACTGTTGTTATAGTAAATGATTTCCGAAAGGAAATGTTTTGTATAGTATTGGGATTTCTATGTCTATTTTAATTTCGAATCCCTATACTAGTGAATTTGGGTTGTCGTAACGATGTTTTACGTAACATTCGTTTTGGCCCAAATAAATATGTTTAAGAGAATGATTTCCTTAAAGAATGAAATATATACTTAATTTCGATTGAAGTATATTGAATATTTTCCAAGTGTTGAAAATAAATAAAAATTGTGAATTACTTATGAATAAATAAGTAAGGAATTGTTTTCCAATATAAAGTGAATATTTTAAGAATTTATCTTTTTGAAGATAAATTGAAAAGAAAATTGAAATGAATAATTGAAATCGAATATCCATGGATATTTTGGATTATAAATTCACTAAGGAATTTATAAAGAAAGTGGAATTGGTTTAAAAATAAATATTGATTTATTTTTGAAGTATTGCAATTATATATCTAGTGAAGATATTTTGGAAAATAAATAATTTGGAAAATTATTTGGAAACTGGTGATGTGTGCATGTCCATTGATAGTTCAATAACCGACTATCAATATTTCCCTTTGAATGGGTATTTAATGTGATTTGTTTGAATGTGAATGCTACACTTATTTTTGAATAAGCGCTCACTATTCGGGTTAACCGGGAAAGGACCATGGGGTCGTATAACCCATTCCGAATATGTGATACGTCGTTATGAATTGCATTGAAGATCGGTGTTGAAGACCCGGTATTTGCGAGAGCGATAGGATGACCTGTCGATTTACTCTGCACCGAGTTGCTCCGGTATAGAGTTCTCCATATGTGATGGTGAATCCGATCAGGATTGTGAATATCCGGATTGCAAGGACTTCTTTGTAAGTGCCTTCGGTTTTGTTCGATCCCGGAACAAACTTGTATGGATTGTGTGTCTGACATTACAAGTTGAGATATAAAGCCGATTTCTTTCAAATATATTTCTGTTGGTGGCGAAGAATTTATTCTTTTAGCTTAACACCCTTCTCTGAGACATACGAGCTCTGAGGTTATATAGTTGAAGTTATCAGCGATATATTCCCAATTTGGTAATGTGATATGCTGAGTGATGCTGTAAATGATCATTGTGTTGATTATTGTGATAGGATCATTTATTTGATCGTCTATCTTAGTGATCATTGTGTTGATCATTTGTTGACCCAAAGCATGGCTTTTGTATAAAGTATGTTTTTGTGGACGTGACTTCGTCGAACCTCACACCCCGGAAATGGTCAAAACAGGAAAGATGCGGCAAGGTTATGAGGGGTAGCACCCTTTAGGGTATGTACATTTCCTTCTGGATAGAGGTGGTATCATGGTATGGAGCCCAGATATTTAACCTATGTGGTTACTACGAATTTATTACTTTGTGGTTGTTGGTTTTCGGGATCCCGTGAGAAAGGTCGTTTACGATCGGGAAATGGCGTGCTCGTGTCAGTAGTTACCAAGTTAGGGGTAACCCGGCCTTGTGTTGGCAGAGTTCCGGTTTGGTTCTCGGGGATGTCTTTCCAGAGGCATTCTCATGTGGCAATGGGAAGTTCCTTGGCCTGACCATTTGTTGGAAATCCAATTCCCAATACGAAACTTGTACGGTTTTAGTTGTAGAACCTATCATTCACTTATGGTGGTCACCACTGTTTGGATGGTAGCTATAATAGGCATAGTTCGAAATGTCTATGTTGGCTAAGATTTATATTCTACTTTCGAAAGGAATTTCTTCTACACTATGCACTAGTAATAATATCAAATGTTATTTTAAATGCGTATCAAGCATCTTTGACTATCATAAGGAGAAATCTCCTCCGATTCTGCGTTTGCATTGTGTGTGTGTGCGGGAGGCCTTGTGGTAGTCTCATTTTTAAAAGCATTGCGAATTGAAATAAAAATATTCCTCTATTTTGATTTTAAAGATAAATAAACTGTTTTGAGTTCTCACACCAGTCACATGACTGACTTGGAGTTTATTGTTTTCCTTCCTAAACTCTGGGTGCCCACCAATTTCCACACGGGCAGTCAAGAGTTAAGGTTTATCAGGATATTCTGGATATTCTGAAGTTGCTGGAGGCAAGCTGGATGGCATGGCGTATTACTTATATAGTATTTCTTTTTCCACTGTTTGTTGTTGTTGTTGTACACTCTGATGATATGATGTAATGTAATGTATAAAATGTAATAACTGATATAGTTCTTTGTTTAAAGATTATTCATTTATTATTATATGTTGTTCCGCTACGAATTGTGAGATTCTGATGTTGTTCTGTTGTTTTCTGTTCCGTCCTATTTTCTTCTGTTTTTCTATCTCTTCTCTATTTTCTCTTTTCTATTCCATTTTCTAATTTTCTGTTTTCTCTTCCCTCCATCTTCTACCTTATCTATTATCTTCTTTCCTCTCTTTTCTTTTTCTCTCTTTTCTTTTCTTAAATTTTTTTTAAAACCCATAACTATTCGGTTTTTCGGCAACGAAAATCCGCGTGCGTTACAGTTGGTATCAGAGCTGATGGTTAAGCGACAACCATGGTTCTGTTGGGTATTACTCATTAGAGATAGAGTTAGTAGTACTCTAGAATGAATTTGAGTGTAATAATAGCTATGAGAGCGTATTTGTTAGTGAATATAAATTGTTTTATATTGTGTTGACTTATCAGTTGATTGTTTATAGATTCCAGTCGATGTAGTCTAGCTAACTATCGTAGATAGGAGTTTCTAAACTCTTAAACAAGATAAATCGACATAATATTGTTTTAAATTGGGTAAATGAAATAATTTTACCTTGATTGTATATTTTGTATATAAAGAAATAATTTTCAGAATTATTAAAGTATATAAGTTGATTGTTAGATTGTTTGAATAATCTAAATAAAGGAATTGTATAAGTAAAGAATTATAAAAATTGAATGATAATTAAAGTGATTACAATTGTGAAATAAACTTATATATATAAAAGTGAAATTATATGAATATGAGTTATAAATGAAAATGAATTTAAAGTTAAAGAGAAGTATAACTTAAGAGATGTTGAATGAAGTTGATATTAGTATCAAAGTAAAATAATAAAGTTAAGAGATAAATGTGAACTTAAGTTATGTAAATGAAATTCGATTTTGTAATTGAATTGAATGAATGGATTAAATGTTGATCAAATGAATGTGAATTAAGTTGATATGAAATAATGAATATAAGTGTTAATTCATTAAAATCTAATGTTATTGAAAGTTGAAAGTTTGAATGAAAATCAATTAAATTAAACCAATGATAAGCAAAGGAATTTGGTTGTAATTAATATACATTGATTGTCATATGATTGTTAGTTGATTGAATATAAGTTCATTAAGTATTAATGAAATTGAAAGCTAAATTAATTGAAATCCAATTGGAAGTTAAGTGAATCTTAAATAAGAATTGAATTTGAATTGGAAGTGAACCAACTTGAATATGAATTAGTGGATATAAACTAATTGAGAATGAATGTTAGTAAAGAACATCCACTGTGAAAGAATCAAATGTGATTTAAATTGAAAACCCAATTCATTGAATATTAATGAGAATATGAATGAAAATCTATTGGTTATGGATGTTACTTGGTTGATGGTTGAATATATTGCTATTGAATGCATTTGCTATGTTGGCATATATAGTAATTATGTTGCTATATGTTGTATATCGATACTATTTTCTACATGCATGATTCTCATGTTGTTTGTTGTGTGATTAGTAGGTGCGGATCGCGTTTGCTTCGCATTTGGAGCTCGCTTTTGCGCTATATTAGCCGTATATGCTTGCTAATAAAATATAAGGTACATATCTCGGATTACATACCGTACTTTTACACTTTTTTCCCTTCGGGATGCCTCATTACTTGATGAGATGTATATTTGTGATATATATACTGTCATTTTTTTTTCGGATCGAGCCGCGCAAAGGAGACTATGGCGAATTTTTCCGAAAATTTAAGGCGTTAGAAAAAAATTTGAGAAAATTGGAAAATTTTGAAAACTTATACTTTGATTTTGGAATTGAAAGTTAAACAATAGTAATTGTTTTTGAAAAGATAACTAAGAATGATTTTGAAAACTTAGTAAGGTTATTGTAAGAAGTTTAACTATGAATTTTGGGAAAGTTAATAAATTCTGTACTTTTCTTACTTGTAATTTCGAGGACGAAATTCTTTTAAGTGGGGAAGATTGTAACGACCCAGAATTTTTAATAATTAAAAATATGAATATTTAATTAATTTTAAATATTAATAAGTGAATTTATAAGTCAAATAAATTTTTATTTGAATTTTTGAATTTAATTGGATAATTAAATCGATAATTTAATACGTTAAATTATGGAAATAATTGAAAATTGGGTTAAATATGATTGAAAATGATTTGTAAAATTTTATTTTATCATATGGGAGTTAGAATGATATTTTAGAACTTTTAAAATCGAATTAAAAGTTAAATTGTGAAAATTGAATATTTTAATAATTAAATCGACTAGTGAAAATAGTCAATTTTTGAACAGTCTCAGAATTGAACGAAACCAGTTCCATTGGATCCATAATAGTTAGTTATTACCGGATTTCAAATTTCGTATCAATCGGAGTTATCGTTTGATCGTGGCAGCTCGAAACGCATCGATTTATTTTTAATTTTAATTTAGCGAGTGAAAATAGCCATTTTTCAAAAAGTCTCGGATTTTGACGAAACCAGTTTCATCGGATCCGTAATGTGATATTATTGTAAGGTTTCAAATTTCAAGTCAATTGGATTTACCGTTTGTCCGGTACGAATTAAAACGCCTAGAAATCGACTTAAATCGGTTTAATTTAAATTGAGCGTTTATAGCCATAACTCGCACATACTTCCGAATTAGCTTCCGAAACCTGTTCCATTGTGTCCGGAACGCGGGATAAACCCTAGGTACGTCAGTTTCGGCGCCTAAATCGGAGTTCGGAATTTCCGGAATGAATAGTGTTTCGGTTTTCTCTATAAATAGCCCTTCATAAATAAAAATAAAATAAAATAAAACACTAAACCCTAATTTTAACCTAGCCGCCACCTATAGATGGATGGCCAGAAATTATCTCCACTTCCTCCCTCAATCACTCACGATCCGTCAACAATTGGAGGAAGTTGTCAACATGAAAGTTGTAGAGGGGAGTGTGTTCTTCAAATCCATACGGATATGATGGGGTATGGCGCGACGAGGAGGGAGCCAGGGGGTGCGTTTGTAGGCCGCACGGCCTCGTGTTGCGTGCAATCAAGGGGGCCGAGCTTCGTATGGTGCTGGGCGTGGGTGGTGTTCGGGGTGGCGAGTCGCATGGAAGTCCCTGATCGTGCTATAGCTCGTCGAATTTAAAGCAAGAATTAAACCTAATTTAGCAAAGTGGGTTCGGCCTCAATATGTATTACCTGGAGATGAACACGAGAGGGAGAAGGGAGAGGTGATGCACGGCCAGGATTTTGCAAGATGGGATCCAACGGTGGTGATGAGTTGAGGGTTTATAAATTATAATAATGTTGTAATTTTTATATAAAAATTTGTGTAAACTTCAATAATTCATAACTTTTTCATACGAGGTCGAAAAAATGCGAAACCAGTTGCGTTGGAATCGTATGGACGAGCACTACGCGATGGAGTTGGTTTGGAGTCGTTTGGAGTTAGTGAGAAATTTGGGTAAAATTAAACGTCCGTTTAATTTTATTCGAAATAAAAGCTGAAACGGAAATTAAAATCAAGGTGAGAACTTCTCACTCAATCGAATCGGTTTCGATTTTATTTTTAATAGTTAGATTTAAAATATTTGAATGCATCTTTGAATGATGATTGTTATCTATTGATTGTTAAAATAGATATTATACGCCGTTAGTAAGCGGATGTTATTTATTAAAAACATATACCGCGAATATTTCATAAACAGTGAAATTGGTATTATAAATAATATCAATATATATATATTGGCATATGTATATATTGCAGTTGTTGATTCCCCGCATTTTTTAGCGGATGAGACCCTATTGCGCCGTCTATTAAGCGGATAATATTTAAATCCCATATACCGCGATAATTTCGTACTGGAGCGAAATTGGTATTGTGCTAATGTTTGTGGATGCAGGAAAACAGGTTGGAGGGATCCAACTGGATTCCTCAACAGTATTTATTTGATTTCAGATATTTTGATATTTGATGGACTATCATATCGATATATGATGTCGTTGTTGTCGTGATTGACTATTTGGTATGTAGCATCATTGGACCAAGTTTGGAACTTTAAAATGATTTTTAAAGTGATTTTTGAAAATATACTGTATGTTTGGAAATTGATTTATTTTAAATAAATAAACGTTATAATTTTTAAAGTTATAAAAATTATGATTTTTGAGAAATATAGTTAAAAAACTGATTTTTGAGAATATGATGCTAATGATTTTATAAAATAGTTTAATCGAGACATTTTAGAATTATTGTGAAAAGTTTAAATATAGGATTTATAAAAATTTGATTATTTTATAAATCAAAATGATGAAATAATAAAGGAGATTAAAGACGTTTTAAAAGAATAATATAAATTGAATTATATTAAGAGATTTATAAATGGATATTTATAAATTGAAATATGGAAATTATAAAACGAGTTTTTATAAGTGTTTGAATGAAGTGAAAATGAAATTCATTAATGAATGAAATTTATAGAATTATATAACGGTGAAGTTATAAATGGAAATTTTATAAACAGTAGGTTTATAAAATTTGTAAAGTTCAAAGGAACGATTTTTGCAAATAAATAAATTATAAGTGTTTGACTTATAATTTGGACTTTTGGTTTATAATTAAAATTATAAATCGAATAAGTTAATAAAGAGATTTATAAAAAGGAAGTTTTTATAAATAAATAGAAATGGAATTCATAAACGTTGTTTTATAAATTCGCAAATGACTTATTTTAATAAGAAAATTGTTGAAACCTATTAAAGGAGTTATATTCACATTTTTGAATAGTGAATAATCCTTTAAAATAAATTGAATAGAAGTGATGAAATTGTTAACGAAGTTTATTCACATTTTTGAATAGTGAATAATATGTTAAAGAAATTGTTTTAGATATGATGTTTTAAATAGAATTAAAACTATCTAACGATGTTTTTAAAAGGTATTGAGATTCGAAATCATAGATTTCAACATTTATTGTTGA
Source organism: Allium cepa (assembly GCA_030765085.1). Classification (NCBI taxonomy): domain Eukaryota; kingdom Viridiplantae; phylum Streptophyta; class Magnoliopsida; order Asparagales; family Amaryllidaceae; genus Allium; species Allium cepa. The sequence goes on from CM060932.1 coordinate 933,418,452, forward strand.
AATAGACGTTTTCGAGAAATAGAAGGAGATGATGGACTATAACACTGTTGTTATAGTAAATGATTTCCGAAAGGAAATGTTTTGTATAGTATTGGGATTTCTATATCTATTTTAATTTCGAATCCCTATACTAGTGAATTTGGGTTGTCGTAACGATGTTTTACATAACATTCGTTTTGGCCCAAATAAATATGTTTAAGAGAATGATTTCCTTAAAGAATGAAATATATACTTAATTTCGATTGAAGTATATTGAATATTTTCCAAGTGTTGAAAATAAATAAAAATTGTGAATTACTTATGAATAAATAAGTAAGGAATTGTTTTCCAATATAAAGTGAATATTTTAAGAATTTATCTTTTTGAAGATAAATTGAAAAGAAAATTGAAATGAATAATTGAAATCGAATATCCATGGATATTTTGGATTATAAATTCACTAAGGAATTTATAAAGAAAGTGGAATTGGTTTAAAAATAAATATTGATTTATTTTTGAAGTATTGCAATTATATATCTAGTGAAGATATTTTGGAAAATAAATAATTTGGAAAATTATTTGGAAACTGGTGATGTGTGCATGTCCATTGATAGTTCAATAACCGACTATCAATATTTCCCTTTGAATGGGTATTTAATGTGATTTGTTTGAATGTGAATGCTACACTTATTTTTGAATAAGCGCTCACTATTCGGGTTAACCGGGAAAGGACCATGGGGTCGTATAACCCATTCCGAATATGTGATACGTCGTTATGAATTGCATTGAAGATCGGTGTTGAAGACCCGGTATTTGCGAGAGCGATAGGATGACCTGTCGATTTACTCTGCACCGAGTTGCTCCGGTATAGAGTTCTCCATATGTGATGGTGAATCCGATCAGGATTGTGAATATCCGGATTGCAAGGACTTCTTTGTAAGTGCCTTCGGTTTTGTTCGATCCCGGAACAAACTTGTATGGATTGTGTGTCTGACATTACAAGTTGAGATATAAAGCCGATTTCTTTCAAATATATTTCTGTTGGTGGCGAAGAATTTATTCTTTTAGCTTAACACCCTTCTCTGAGACATACGAGCTCTGAGGTTATATAGTTGAAGTTATCAGCGATATATTCCCAATTTGGTAATGTGATATGCTGAGTGATGCTGTAAATGATCATTGTGTTGATTATTGTGATAGGATCATTTATTTGATCGTCTATCTTAGTGATCATTGTGTTGATCATTTGTTGACCCAAAGCATGGCTTTTGTATAAAGTATGTTTTTGTGGACGTGACTTCGTCGAACCTCACACCCCGGAAATGGTCAAAACAGGAAAGATGCGGCAAGGTTATGAGGGGTAGCACCCTTTAGGGTATGTACATTTCCTTCTGGATAGAGGTGGTATCATGGTATGGAGCCCAGATATTTAACCTATGTGGTTACTACGAATTTATTACTTTGTGGTTGTTGGTTTTCGGGATCCCGTGAGAAAGGTCGTTTACGATCGGGAAATGGCGTGCTCGTGTCAGTAGTTACCCAGTTAGGGGTAACCCGGCCTTGTGTTGGTAGAGTTCCGGTTTGGTTCTCGGGGATGTCTTTCCAGAGGCATTCTCATGTGGCAATGGGAAGTTCCTTGGCCTGACCATTTGTTGGAAATCCAATTCCCAATACGAAACTTGTACGGTTTTAGTTGTAGAACCTATCATTCACTTATGGTGGTCACCACTGTTTGGATGGTAGCTATAGTAGGCATAGTTCGAAATGTCTATGTTGGCTAAGATTTATATTCTAGTTTCGAAAGGAATTTCTTCTACACTATGCACTAGTAATAATATCAAATGTTATTTTAAATGCGTATCAAGCATCTTTGACTATCATAAGGAGAAATCTCCTCCGATTCTGCGTTTGCATTGTGTGTGTGTGCGGGAGGCCTTATGGTAGTCTCATTTTTAAAAGCATTGCGAATTGAAATAAAAATATTCCTCTATTTTGATTTTAAAGATAAATAAACTGTTTTGAGTTCTCACACCAGTCACATGACTGACTTGGAGTTTATTGTTTTCCTTCCTAAACTCTGGGTGCCCACCAATTTCCACACGGGCAGTCAAGAGTTAAGGTTTATCAGGATATTCTGGATATTCTGAAGTTGCTGGAGGCAAGCTGGATGGCATGGCGTATTACTTATATAGTATTTCTTTTTCCACTGTTTGTTGTTGTTGTTGTACACTCTGATGATATGATGTAATGTAATGTATAAAATGTAATAACTGATATAGTTCTTTGTTTAAAGATTATTCATTTATTATTATATGTTGTTCCGCTGCGAATTGTGAGATTCTGATGTTGTTCTGTTGTTTTCTGTTCCGTCCTATTTTCTTCTGTTTTTCTATCTCTTCTCTATTTTCTCTTTTCTATTCCATTTTCTAATTTTCTGTTTTCTCTTCCCTCCATCTTCTACCTTATCTATTATCTTCTTTCCTCTCTTTTCTTTTTCTCTCTTTTCTTTTCTTAAATTTTTTTTAAAACCCATAACTATTCGGTTTTTCGGCAACGAAAATCCGCGTGCGTTACATTTGAGAACTTAAGTTTCGGGGTTTTGAAATTTGTTTTCAAATGATTTTTGGAATATAATAATAGCAATATTTGGAAGTATATTCAGATATAAATATTTTCAATGTGATTTGAAAGAAATGTTCTAAAAGAAATTTTAAAAGGAAATAAGTTCTGTACTCCCCTCTTTTATTGCTGAAAAATAATTTTGGTGACGACGGCCGCATCATCGACTTTCATTTCTGAATTTCAAAGTGGGAAGGCCAATGTAATGCTACCGTTTGTTTTGTTAAAAAAATCTTAATTTTTAATTCCTAAATATGATTTGATCTATAACGGATATGAATATAGATATTATTTCAAAAATGATTGAAAAATGTAATCCAGAATTTAGGTCTTAAGCTCCTATCAAATCGACGATTTTAGTTAGAAACAAAGTGAAATTTTAATAGTTGGAAACTTCTAAATGAAAATGAGAAATTAGATGCTAAGTGATTAATGAAATATATAAGAAATTGGAAATTTGTAACTTGTAAATCAAAAGATATGAAAATTTAGAAGATGTAATTATTGAACATGTTTGTCAACTAAAATGAATAATATTAACTTGTGTAACATTCAATTACATTCTCAAAACATATATATAACTTACTAGAAATGTTTAAAATGTCGTAATGTTAAATAGGAATATGTAGTAGAATATTATACAAGTAAAACTTAAGTAATGAAAGTGTTCAAACGGAATTATTTCTATAAATGAGAATTTAGATGTACAATGAATGTTATAAACATAAATTAATGTTTTGAAATGCTAATAATTAGATTGAAAAGTAAAAAGTGAATATTATCTAAGAAAATGTTTATAAACTTAAGAAATGACTGAAATGATTTATAAATAAGTTTATTTTTAATCGACTCTATAAAGGAATGGGTTTAATATTCAATGATACTATAGATGAAGGAATGAAACTTACGTATGAATTGATTCACTGATGAATACTAATCTTAATTGGAAATCAAGTTTTATAAGTAAATAATAATTTTGATGATTAAATTTTCAAAGAATTTTATGATATTTTAAGAATTGATCATTATGTTCTAAAAAATTGAATGAAAATAATTTATGTAAATAAATAAAATATGATTCTATATGAATGAATGAGAATTAAAATAAGTAAAGAGTGAATAATGTGAAAGGAAACCAATATAATAAAGTTAAAAATATTTAAAATTCATTGTTGTTTGGGCTTATGGAATGTTTGGGAAAGGATACTTCTAATAGTTTGAGAAAGGATGAATAATCTATTAAGTTATTATCTAAGATTATTGAGCGTAAGGTACACTTATTAGTTTATTCAACACCCTTGTATGATTTAAAGTTTTTGAACCGGAACAAACCATTAGTATTGGTTGCTATAAATGTATAATCTATTCCCTTGTTGCATGGAATGGTTGAACTGTTTTGTTTTCTATGTATTGTGATTTTCTTTTATTATAAATTGAAAACAACTAAACATTTCTCTTGTAAATAATTCTAATTCTTTTGGATTATATAAGCGAAGTACAGGTTTATGGAAGCAATAGCTACTGCCTTTGTTTTCATAAATAAATTGTTGTTTGCCCGACAAATAGGTACATTTTCGGATTACGGTTTTATAGCGATATTATATTGTTTTCATGTGGTTTGGGATATTTTATTTTGAATTATGATATATATGGTTATTATTGATATTATAATTTCTCCCAGGCCTCACTGTACAAAGGAGAATCTATCGAAAATTTTCTCGAAATTAAGACTTGAAAATTTGCGAAAGTGAGAATATTTTCAAACTTTTATTAACTAGAATATGAAGATTTAATCGTTATAAACCGATATATTTTATTTAAAATAATTTATTATGCAAAATTGATTCTTTATACATTTATTATTTGAGTAGAATATATTAGTTTCTTGATTCCTTCTCATTCCTTTTCGAGGATAAAAAGTTTTGAGTGAAGGAGAGTGCAATGACCCACATTTTTCTATGATTAAAAATATTAAATTTCATAAGATTTTGTAATTTAATATTGGAAGAAATTAAAATTTTGGAATGTATTTATGAGAAAAGTAACTAGAATAAAATTCAGTAATGTTTATTCAATTAAATTGATAAATATTTTAATACAATTGAAATAATTATGAAGTTAAATTGGTTATAAATTGTAAATAAGGAAATAAATTAAATGTGGTATTTAATGGTGAAATTGTGTGTAATTAATTGAAATTGGTTAATATAGAATAATTAATTAGTATGTTGATTTACTAGCTTGGTTTGTAAACAATAAACATAGAAATTTGTTTGAAATTGTAAGTTGTAACAATTGTTTAGTTACCATTTCATTATTTAATTCGATGAAACTGAATTATAAATCAATTGAAATTAATCTAATTAAATACTACAGATTATGTGAATTGAGATGATAACTGTTGAATATTGATACAAAACCAATGTTAGTTATATCCACAAGATGATGGTTGATTGAATAATAAGATGTAAATCAAATTAAATGAATTTATTGGAATTTAAAGTTGTGATTAATGAATTTATTGCAATTGCAATTGAACGTCGTAATTAGTGCAATATTTAATACTGAATTTGACATGGGAAATTTGTTTTAAAAGGATTCTAAATTTCTAGGTAATTAAAAATGATGAAAATTGTTAATTGTCAGATTTGAATTTAAAGGTTGATTAAACTAGTTTATAATAATTATTTAATTAATGTGAAAATAGCCATTTTGGTCACTGTCTCGGATTTCGATGAAACCAGTTTCATCGGATCCGTAATAGTGAATTATTATAGGATTTCAAGTTTCGTAACGTTCGGACTTGTTGTCTAGCTGTGCAAGCTTAAAACGCGTAAAAATCAATTTAATGAATTTAATTAAAGTAAGTTGATTTTAAGAGCTAACTTATATATAAATGGAATTAGGGTTCAAAACTAGTTCCATTGAGTTTAAAAGTATCGAAAACCTATATTTCAAAATATTGGATGACCCTTTTCGTTTCAGGAACGAAACGTGCTTCTCGGGAGGTTGTTATCGTTTCGATCCAACCCTGCCTATATATAGGCTGTTATAAACCCTAACTGTTTTCATTTCATTATTTCTGTACGTACATCTTCTTCCTCCTTCTGAAACGACAGAACATCAAACCTAATTCCTAAAGTCCAAAACCTAATTTCAATTTCAAAAAAAATGTGGATCTAGGGCGACTTCGGTTCGCACTTCGGGTTCCATAGGCGAAAATACTGCAGCGACTTCGGGTTAGGAACCAATGATTTGGGTCTCGGGTCATTTTGGCAAAAACTAAGAGCAGGCACCAGGGATTTGAGGCAGTGTAAGACTCGAAGTCGACCCAGGGCCTAAATTTTCCAACCTTCTAATGTTTATAACTTTTGCATACGGGCTTGGATTTATGCGCAGTTTTCTCCGTTGCGATCGTACTGAAATTCCGGACGATATGAAGATGGTTTGGCTTCATTTGGAGAATGTTGGATTTCGGGCTTTATTTGGATTTTAAATCGACGAAAAATCAAAGATGAGTGTTTTAACCCACTCACAACTACTAAATTATCTTATGTCTAACTGATTATATGATTAGAAATTGATTGATTGATGTTTGATATATTAAAATCGTTATTCCAGTTAAATCTGACTTTTATTGAATTTAATCTCCATTTAATTTAATATTGAATTTTAAATTGCCAATTAATACCTGTTATTGATAAGCAGTCAATTGTTGTTGTTTATTGGTTGGTTTAAATGACGATTTTGATGGATGTTTAATTTAAAATAGTTAAAATACTTTATAAACCATTTCCAATTAATCTATTTTTAACTATTTTAATCCATTTTGAACTATTTAATTATTTTAATCTATTTTTAACTATTTTAATCTATTTTTAAACTATTTTAACGTATTTTCAAACTATTTAACTATTTTAATCTATATTTAGACTAATTTAATCTATTTTAAACTATTTAAACTATTTTAATCTATTTTAAACTATTTTAAACCATTTAAACTATTTTAACTATTTTAAACTATTTTTAAAACTATTTAAGCTATTTATGACCATCTAAACTATTTTCTGAATTTCAGACTGTGTAAAGTTGAAGTGTGCATATTTAAACCATTGACTTAAAAGAGAATATGGTTAAATGATGTCATAACTTAAGTTGGGGTTTGAAATGGTACATTCTAGTAAAATGACATATTCGAGTAAATATGATGATTTTGAAATGAGGATTTAACCTATTTTGTCGATATGATTTCAAAAGTGTATTTGATTTCGAAAGTGAATATGATTTCAAAAGTGATATGGTTTGAATTATGATATTTTGATATCAATTATGAATCGGTTTTGGAAATATAAAAGAACCTTCCGGTGTGATATAAGCGTTTGGTTTTTAAAGTGACTGGGATCAGATATTGTCATACTACCTGCCATTACCGAAAAACACTTTAACAACTATGTACGTGGTGGAGACTCAAGAATGAAGTAGGATGGTTTGGCGAACGATTCTGTATGAGGTACTAAGGTAGCCCTGACTCCCTCGAGTCAGCTTGATGTGACTAAAACAGGAGTCATGCCGGGCCAAGTGAGGTCGCACCTTCGATCGAACATGCTTCTTCGATATCATATTTACTGCTTTGTGATTGATTTGGTGGCCACCCCTCGATTTGATTATGGGGGTGTGTTCCGAGGTGGGCAGTAGTAGCTTTATTGTGTCCATTACGAGTTTGGTTTGTACTAGGGGTGGGCATTTAACCAAGTTAACCAACTTAACCGACTCAAGCGACCTTAACCAAATCGCACTAACCGACTATTCGGTTAACCGAACTTTTGGTTAACCGACCGACGTTAACCGATGAAAGTCAGTTCGGTTAACCGTTAACCATATAACATATATTAGTTAACCATTAACCGAAGATAATTTTTCTCAATTACCCGGCAATAAATTACCCGCTCCGCTACCCGGCCCATCCCATTATCGTGTAACAAAACAATGAAAATTGAAACATAACCCTAAATTTTTATCGTCTCCGCCTTCCGTTTTCAATTCAACACCTCCTTCCTAGAAATTCTCCTCCACTGATTTCCTCATTCCCTAATCGTTCCAAAACAAACTCGGGTCGATCTACTGTTACCTCTGCTAATCGATCAACAAATTCAAATATGGTGAATGCTAGTAGGAAAAGGAAAAACGTGAGTTTATGTTAATTTTATATATTTTTAGTTTATATCTATTTTATTTAGGTTTTTATTGACTATATCTATAATTCATTACATACTATTTTTTACCGTCGGTATAATTTTTTAGGTTTTTTTTGACTATCTGATCGAAATTGGGATATTGGGATTAAAAAGTGCTTAATTCGCCTTTTTCATATAATTTGTATAAAATTGTTTCTTTAAAAATTTTCCGATCGAAATTGGGATATTGGGATAAAAAGGTGCTTAATTTTTCCTTCGTTTGTGTAACTTGTATTTTTACTATCTGTATAATCATTGTACAAAATAAAGAATAAATTAAAAACAATTCAAATGAAGAATGCTTGAAGTCTGTGATATTAGGATCAAATTTTTGATTATGTGCTATCTATAATTTGTTTTTGTTTTGTTTTTATTGGTTGTCTGATTGAAATTATATTCTGTTATTTAGTTCTTTGGTTTCTTCTTGAATAAAAAAGTACGATAAAAATGTAAACTTGAGCCTATTATATAAAAATGATTTTTTAAGGACTCATCTTCTGTTCTTTTGTTTGTTAATTATTATGTTTCCTCTTAGAAACCATTACATATTGGGACTATATATTTGTAGACATAATGTAAAATGATAAAGGAACTTTGAATTTGTAAATTAGTTTACCAATAGCATATATTGTGTATAATCCAATATTGTATTATATATTCCATTGTTGTGAATCACATATGTCTGTTAATATATATTGGACTATCCCAATATGTATTGTATATTGGACTATATAGTATGTGTATTAATATATTGGATTATGTAGTATGTAAACTATGTATATATATATTTGAATTTGTGGATTATAGTTTATACAATATGTATTATATAAAACAGTATTGAACTATGTATTGTATATTGCATTTGAATGTTACTGGTGTATTATATATTGCATTTACAGTATGTGTGTTATAGATGTATTGCACTCACAGTATTGCATTTGTGTGTTACTGGTGTATTATATATATTTATAACCAATACACACACAACTAATAAAGAAAATTCGTTGAAGTAATTTACTCGGTGTCCTTTTGAAATTACAAAAATGCCCTTGCTTTCCATTTACAAATCTGCGCTCACACGGTTACCACCGCATTTGTAACTCTCGTGTTTATAAAGAAATGGGTGGCAGCTCAAAATGTGACAGGCAAAGAATGGTTGCAGAATTGAGTAAAGCGAGCTGTAATGGTGTGCCACAATGTAAAGAGAATGCTGAACATACCGAATTTCATTATTGTACTGATGTTGAATCAATATGAGTCATGCTGAATTACAGTTGAATTAAATAAAGCAACCTAAATTATAGCAGACTTAGTAACACTAATATCAGATTCATAATAATTGATAGACCGAGTTTCAATGTGTACAAGCTTAGACTTGTTGAAAGGATGAAGAGAAACTGCCGAAACTGAAGAAGATTTATGATAATAGTGTGAATAAAGCTGCATGGATGGTTGTGTCGCTATAGATGAAGCTGCTGCAGATGGTTAGAGTTGTAGTAGAGGAAAATTCGAAGCACTACGTGGTTTTAGGCGAAACTTGGAACTAGAGCTGCAAGGAAGGGGTGAAGCTTTTGTATCATGATTACATGCCTTCCATGTGGCTAGTAATGTAGTTCTTTATGTCCTTGAAATACTACTTATCAAAATTTAAAGTTGGATTTAACTATACACACACACACTCCATTGTAATAGTAGAGATGGTCTCTTTGCAATGGTTGGAATTTGTATTTTTCACAGAATCTGCCCATTCATCTTTCATTTTGGCAAAGCCATAGTGTCAGGTTTAGGTTAATCAATGGTTTTATTTGTTATTTGTTTATGAATTATCGGATGTGTAACAACCCTGGTTTGGATATATGTCAATATTGAATTATAATGATAATATTGAATTATAATAATAATTATAATTTAATATTGTGATTTAAATTAAAATTGGAGATTTTAAATTGTTATTTAGAATAAACAATGAATTTTGAAAATAAATATGAAAATAAAGTTTAGAAAATTTATTTTGTTGTTTGGGTTGACAATGAATGTAAAATGATTTTTATTTAGAGAAAATGCAATAACTTTATTAATTATTGCCAATTACTTCTTTTAATAATTTTTAAAGGAAGAATTTGATTTTTAAAGGTTGTTTATTTAAATAAAAAGGGTGAAATTTGGTTTTAAAATGAGTTTTGGTTGTAAAATTAGGTTTGAAATGGTTTGTCATATTTTTATACTTAAGAAAATAATTTTTGTAGAATTTTGAAGTTAAAAATAGGATTTATACATTCATTTGTGTAAATTGTGTATTTTTGTAAAATAAGGGTTAATTTTAGTAAAATTGTTTTAAAACTAAAATTATCTTTTTATATGATGAAAAATATTTTATTTCACATGTATGTAAGTTTACATAAATTGTTTGTATGAAAATTTGAAGAAAATGACATTTGTTTTATAACTTAGTGTACATTTGGTTTTAAGTATTGAAATAAATTAACTTAGGCAAATTAGTTTTTCTCTAATTTGGGTCCAAAGCCAATTTGCCAACCTAAACCAAAAATAAGAAATGAGATACTTTCTCCTGTTCATACATTTGAGTTCATCTTCTGCAGAAAACCAAAAACGGTGAAAAAGAAACAAACTCCACCAGTTTTTCAAATCCAAAGCTTTTAGTCTCCAATTTTCTTCAACAAGTTGCTATTTTAATCAATCTAAAGAAGAACACAATAGGTAATCGCTTCAAAAATACAATATTTTCATCAAAAATCTTAATTTATGAAATGAATTGTCTTTTAATGGCTTTCCTTTTTCATGCATCTACTTCTCACTTTTACAGGTTCTTGAAGCCAAAACTTGCACAAAGCTTCCACTTTTCAACTCAAATCCGAGTTTTTGATCTTTGTTGCAAGGTTAGTTACTGCTCACATATGCTAGCTAAAGCAAAACTTTAAATGCTAAAAATATATGCAAAAATAGCTTGAAAATATTGATTTTTGTTGATGTTTTTGTTTCTGTAAAAACTGAGTTTGGGTGTCATTTTGCATGAAATTTTCTCTCAATTCCGGCAACGAAATGCTACCAGATTTTCTTCTATTAATAGTTCATGTGTTGTAGTATATATTTGCAAAATTTTATAGGAAAAATTTCTTCATTTGATAGCTGAAAACCTTGCTGCAAAATCAATGCACTGCCTGGAAATTACCTGTACACTTTTTTGTTTTTTGAGTTGCCGCAAACATGGACTGCAAACATGGCCTGAGTCCATGTTTGAGATAGGATATCTCTTTCAGTTCTTGCTCGAATTGCATGATTCTTTTTTTTTTGGAATATAAAGTTTTCTACTATAAGAATACCAAATTTCAGGTCATTTTGACCTATATAGCTTATAGAAATATATTGCCGAACTTTAATCCGGAGCATGTTTTTTCCCAGAGTTTTACAGTGAAAACAGTCTGGGTTCAACATTGAGATATCATAACTTTCTCATACTTTATCCAAATTGTATGATTCTTTTTTTGTTTGAAAGATAAAGTTTTCTACTATATGCATACTAATTTTGAGCTTAATCCGATGCCGTTTGGTCCTCTGGTTTATGCCTGAAAGTTGAACCCAAAATGGATTTTCAAGCTTGGGCACATTCTTGTTGAACTGTTACAAACATGGTCTGAGTCCATGTTTGAGACAGCGTAATTTTTTCATTTTCTGTCGGAATTCATTGATTCTTTTTTGTTTGAAAGATGAAGTTTTTTACTTTGTGCACACCATTTTTTAGTCCAATCAAAGGTCGTTTGGACACCTTTTTTATGTTCGAAACTTGAACCCAGAGAAGATTTCAGACCTGAGTATTATTTTTCCCAAGTGTTTTTATGTTCTTTTTTCTCCGACGTTTGACTTTTACTTCATGTTTTTTGATATTTCTAAATTTTTTTTAGGACTATGATGCCTATCAATAGGCTACCCAAGTTTTGATGAATTTGAAATTCAAATTTGAATTGCATTTGAATGACAATTTTGAGTGATTTCTTTGATTTCGAGCGCAGATTTTTTCAAATAATTTTTAAAATAAATTGGAATTTAAAATAATTATTATGTAATATTTTTAAATTATTTTAAGCTATGAAATCTATTTATCCTCTATAATAAGGGAATTTTCAAATATTGTCTTCAAAATTGATTTCGGAAAATGTTTTCAAAAGCTTGTTTTCTCAAATAAATTATTTTATATATAAAATACATTTTTTGCACTATTCGAGCGAACGAGAATTAAATGGTTTATTAAAACATGTGGTATGGGGCACGTGCGTTTATCTTATCGGTTAATTCCTGAGTTGTTCATTTGATCGTTTTGACCTTCGGGTCGAGTTTACCGATGAGATGAGGTAAAAAAATTTACTTCTTTGAGTGTGAAATTTACTAGCGATTAGTAAACCGTTTAGTGCGAACGTGTGATATGGGATGTACATTAACACTATTCGGGTTCCAATTCGAGAATTTGTGATGCATTTGCCATTGCGGGATGCTAATACTGGACCTTCAGGTCATTTCCATTTCGGCGTATTTGTCTTCGAGACTTTTTTCATTGCGGTGTATTTGCCATTGCGGCGTATTTTTCGTTGTTACATTTTGCCTTCGGTAGAAGTACCTATTTGAGATAACAGTACTTAGCAAGGCTTCAACCACATGCACGTGCAAACACTTTTGAGATGGTTTCTTTGACTATTTTCTCTAGTGTCGCCCCTTTCCGGAATTGGTCCTTTGAACCATTCGATATAACGTTATGGAGATTACCTTTTGGGAATTTGAACTCTTGTAAGTTCTATTTTTGAGATTTGAATTGCCTACATTGACGTTATATGAAACTTGCCTTTTGACATTTGCTTGTGATTTTATTCTCCTCTTTGGAGATATATTTGCCTTATGGCGTGTTTGAGATGGGATCTCTTTATGTATGTTTTGGGTTTGCCAAGATGGCGGGTTTAGGTTTTTCCCTAAACCATATTCGTGTTTTATGAATGTCGTCGATACGAGGTTCACTACTTTTAGCGTTTTATGGGTTATTTTATCTTTTGAGATTATATGTTTGTATATTGATACCATATTATCACTTGATGTAATCACACACTTTAGTTGTCTCTTCTCACACGAGAATATTATCACATTATCCTTATGCTTGTATTATCGCTTGTCTCTGTTAACTGATTTGTTTAGTTTGACTGACCCATGTATTTAATATGCGGGTCAGACTGAGGTGTTTTAGGTTAGGTACATTTGGACTTAACCTATTCTGCTTCCACATGGTATCTATTCTGCTAGCTCTTTCTGTTATAGCTTTTTGTGTAGTCCTTTTTGGTTCGCTGCTCTGATATATATATTCTTTTGACCTGTTTTTGTATTGTGGTCGTCATACCACATATGTGATGTATCATTTTGTATACTCTGTGATGTATCTGTATATGTGTATATATACGAGATTATCTGCTGTTTTGTGATGTGTTTTTGCATTTGAGTTATTGTATTTTGTTTTGATAGATCATATAGCCACCTATGGCTTTGTATTAAGTATTTATTGGATATGTCGATCCACTTGAGATAGAAAAAATATGGCATTTATCGACGTATTCAATAGATATTTAAGACAAGGCTATAGATGGTCGCTCCTATCCAGCCTTATTCTCTACATTAGTAGACAATATTATCTAGTAATACTCTTTGTTAATGTGGGTCTCGGGGTGGGGCGTTACAAGATGGCTTCTTATTTCAGTATAAAAAACAATCAAAGCTGTAGATAAGTATCATAAGGATGCTATAATCAAGATTGATGTGTGTTAATAGCTTAAGAAGCATAGCAATTCCTCTGGTCAGTTAGTACTTCATACACATAACTTTAGTTTGCTTAGTGCATTGTTATATTGTTTCAAATCCATGAAGATAAATGTCTCAGTTTGAACTTAAGCATTCCTACTATTTTCTCACATTTTGTCATAAATCTCCCTTCTTTGTACAAAGTTATTATATTTATGTGCATAAAATAAGTACTATATCCATAAATAAAACTCTATACATGCTTTAAAAAATGGTACAAAGTGCATTGTTGAATTAATACATGCATAGTGATTAGATTCAGGCCTCCTTGGACGTGCTTAAATACTCGCATATATAATTATATATTTGTAAACTAACTTGTATATAATGTATATTTAAAATAATTTGTATAATAGTCATAAGAGAACTAAGTAAACTGAATTGGGACTATATAGTTATAAGAGAACAGCTGCATATGCTCAGTTGGGATTATATACAAGCTTGTAGGTTGTATTTGCATATGCTCAATTTATTTTACTGTCATGAATATAATGAACCGGCAAACTGTGTTTCATCCTGCATGTTGCAAGCTTGTAGAATGTAGTTGCAAAATGCTCAGTTATTTTTCTTACTTCTTTGTTTTCTAGAAAGGAAAGGAAAAGGATAGTGTAATCTTTTGAAATATCTAATTTTACAACGACCGTGCGAAATATGTTTCATGCTACTGGTGAGAAATTTACATATATGACTTGCTATTATTTTTAAAACAATTTTGCATTCACGGTTTACTTAATTTTATTTATTTTTATGTGACATGATTTACAGCTTCAATATGAACTTCATATTCCTTTGGGTTATCAATTGGTCATTATCCTAAAATTTTTAATTTTTTTAGCAGTTTGGACTAAGTTTTTTATTTTATATTTGCACTATTGTTTTTTCTAAAACAAGTTTCTGGTCTTTTTAAATATTCACCTTACAACTTATCAATTGGTCATTATCAATTTATCATGATGGAGGATACCATAATAACGGTTTCTCACATAGTGACATCTAGATCCAATCTTTTTTGAATGGTAGCTGCAACCTACAAGAAAATAAACACACATTTCATCTTGTTTCATTCTTTTATAAAATATAGAAATAACATCATATATTGTGCTTGTGAACTAATGCTTGTTAACCTCATGAATACCAATCTGATACTGGTAAGCAATTTCTTCTTTTAACCTTAGTTGCAAATGCTTTTATAACAAAATGTACCATTATGCTGAATATATTGTTATAATAGATATACTGTTATACTTGTTGCATTGCTACTAGTAGTAGTTTAACTTAGATGCATGATAAGTTTTGATTCTTGCAGGTGAGATAATCATATTGATGCTTAATGAAAATGGTACAGAGCTGGCCATTTTAGTTTGCTTTGGTTGTATTAGCATGTTAGATTTTGTTGTGTTACATATATATTTTATTTCCTGTCCATCCACGAACGGGGAGTGAATCGATTGGTTCATAGTATAAAATTGTGTTGTGAGAGTGGCAGTTACTGGCATTATTGTGTATCAGTTATTCATTCTTGCATATCTTCATGCATGTTTAGTTCATTACACCTTGTGTATGTTCAGTTATTATTATTATATATGCTTCAGTTCAGCTAACTTAGATTTTTTTACCTTTAGACAGAGACTCGGAGAATGGAGACCGAAGTTGCAATATATTTGACAGTCTTTACTAGTAACTTTATATTATTTGGAGGCGCGTATGTAGTTCTAGTTTTATTAATGTATTTGTATTTTATGTTTTGGACTTTGGGGTTTGAAAATTTAAATTACTATTGTAACATTTGTATTGTATTATGCTGTGAAGTGCTAATGCTTGTAATGGTGGCTGCTGTAGTCTAATGCTTGATGGCTACTGTAGTGGAATGCTTAAGTGAATAATTGTAATGTGTGGCATGTATTAGATATGAATGCTTGTAATGGTACTGTGCTTGTAATGATCTATGCAAACTTTGAATTTCAGTGCTTGTAATGGTTACATATGTATGCGGATTTCAATTATGTATGCAGTCTAGTCGGTTAATCGGTTTATTTAACCGGTTAAGCTAACTGATTATATTAATTGGTTAACCGGCTAAATAAACCAATTAACCGCTAACTAATTATTTTAATCGGTTAACCGGTTAAATAAACTAGTTAACCGCGGTTTAAATTAACTGGTTCGGTTAGTAGACTGAGATCATAATCAACCGACTACTGATAACCGAACCGCGTTAATTTTGCAGTTAACCGAAAATGTTAACTGATTTATTCAGTTAACTAACCGTGGACATCCCCAGTTTGTACCGTACCTATAGAGTGCCCATTGATTGCCCTCCAGTTTACAAAGGAATCACGGTAGTGTATAGACTACGAAAATACATAAAAATGTGTTAAAGGGAATAAGAGTAACGTCTTAATACTATTTTAATACTTTAGTTTACTGTAAACACTATTATAACATTGTGTTATACTATGTATGTAGATAGTTTAACGGATCCTTAGAAGATGAAATCCCGAACATCTCTTAAGTTATTGCATTCACGTTAGACATTGGATAGGAGATGTAAAACCCCGTAAACATCTGTGAAGCCGTTACAGTCGTATTTATTTACTGTTGATTTAACTTACAAAACATCCTTTAGTTCTGACTTGGGTGTTTTGTCTTTTCATTACGCTTGGGTCAGTTTGAGCTTTTCAGTGTACTACATACCATTCTATTTCTGGAGAAGGAAGACGGAGATTTGTTTACTATTTATTATATGTATTCTAGTGCATCATGTTGTTTTGCTGCATTATTTATTTATTTTTGATGTATGTAACTCTGATCTGTATTGTAAAAGTGTAATCACATGTTATTTGTAAAATAACTTGATGAATTGTTTATTTGATTATTATATTTGTCATTCCGCTTTGAGATTCTATGTTTTGTTTTTCTTTTCTCTTATTTTCTTATTTACCACATTAACAATCCAACCTTTTGAATGGTTGGAGTTGACATGTGTGGTTTATTGTCGATTTAAACCATCCAAAAAGGCGGGTCATTATGCAACGGAGATAGGGACTAAAGCAACACAGACCAATCCAAAGCTATCCAAACTTGAATACGACAATCGCCAAATACTTTTTCTCTCTTTCTTTCTCCCTTTTCTTTCTTCCTTTTTGTGAAAGGATGGTTCGACATAGGGCTTTAGGCTCGGCCTAGGGTACTAGGGTGGTGGCTTTGGGTGTGGCAAGGCTAGGGGAGGGGGTGGTCGAGATAAGGGAAAGGAAAAGGAAGAAAAAGAGGAGAGAAAGGAGGGAGAGGAAGGGAAAACGGAAGGGGAGAGGAGGAAAGGTGGAGCCGAGCTAGGGTTGGTTCGACCTTGGCTTTGGTCATGGGTAGAGGTGATGGTCGATGGTGGAAGATGGGGTAAGGTGTAAGGAGAGAAGGAGGAAAGGAAAGGGAAGAGAGGGAGGAGAAATAAGGAAGGGGGAAAATGGATTAGAGACTGGGGTTTTTTATTGATTTTGTTTTAGGGATTTAGGAAGAGGAGAGGAGGAGGAAGGAGATACAGAAGTTTCAAAAAGAAGAAATGAGAAAGAAAGTCTGTTAGGGATTTGAGGGGTCAGTTGAAGCGCAAGAGTCAAAAGGAGCCCAAAAGACCATATACCATCCAAATACACAAGATATACTACGCAAGTACTATAGGAAATACACATGAAAATATACAGATAATTTAAGCAAGTCTTTGACAGTAAATTGAAATTTTAAAGCAACTGAAATCCGATTTTGACAAAATGAAAAGTTGAGTGGAGATCAGAATTCAGTCTAGTATCATATAAAAAGAATAAAATTCAAAATTTCAAATTTAAATTTTTAAACAAAAAGTCAAACTTTGACTAAATTTGACCAAAACTTGAATATTTAGAAAATTTTCTATTTTATTGAATTTGAAAAAATATATTACTCAATATTACAAAAATTTTATTATTTAAATTTTAAAATATTTAATTTAAATTTTGACTGAATTTACGGGTCATTACAAATCCTCCACTCGACCCAACTATAGTCACTTGATAGACGTTGTACCATGATTTGACTATAATCAATGTGGAGCTTTCATATTGAAGGTCTACAGTATTCTCAAGTTGAGAGAACTAGGTAAATCAATCACATCGGTATTTTATGTTTTACCGTAGTTATATTAACCAATAGAAAAATATCGAGTGAGTTGTTCCATAGTTGTCTAATAATTACCATTATGTAACCCCTAAGTGCCTTCAATAGTCATGAGCAATACACTTCCCAACATTTGAAGAGCGTTACGTACTCTATTCTTAACGAGTATATCGATATCCAATCTCGATGCATCTTGACTTAAAACATTTAAAATAGTATATTATTTTTATTGTGATAAATTACTTATTGTTATAACACTTTGTAAGTACTATTACAGAACATATCATTTATGGATTTTCTATTAAATTTCCCTTAAGGCATACCCCTAACTCTATCAATCTCCTACTTGCACTTAAGGTCTATTATGTAATCTTATTCCAACATATCCAATCATTTTTCTCAAAACCAATTGGTTTAGTCCCTCAATGAATGGGTATGCTATTATGTTTAATTATCTACTCTGTCAATTAACTCTTCTCGATGCTAATAAACAGCCTTTATCATGTGGAACAATTCAGAGCTTGTCTCTTGACTTTTGGTTAGCTTTAAGTTCTTTCATGGACTATATCATGACATTGTTATCATATCATAATGTTATGGATTCTCAACATTTGGAATCATCCTCGGCTCAGTTATAAATTTACGCATTTATATTTACATACATTACTCTTATTGCGACACTATCCAAGGTGATGTACTAAGCCTTTTTAACAAAATCAGCCAAAGTCTTCTATTTGGAACATTTCCAACCTAAAAATTCTTAACCAGTATTTTTTTGATATATTATACTCAATATCGTTTATGAAGTTTGAGTCTGATTCATAAGGAGCTCGTTGTTTCTACAAATAATTCTCTAGTATTTCGTAAATACACGAAAGAGCTCTAAACTACCATTCTGTGATATCAATTTGGACTTGATATTTGCTTCATGTATCAAATACATAAACAAATCAAGATATCATAGATAGCATAACATATATGATAATTCATATTGCCAATGTATAAGGAATCCATTTTACATGTTTTGTACTAAACAATTTACTAAGGTGTCCTTGAATATCGTTTTGGGACATTCCTAATATCTTTCATACATACCATAAAAGACATCATTTACAAATCCAGTGTTGAGTATTAAAACAACTAAAAGTGATTTTAAGACAAGTACATCATTGAGTGCGTCATTTGCTTATGATTTAGAAATATCTATGTACCTTTTAACTTTCTTTCTTGTAAGCACATGCTTCCACTGCATTTTGATTGACAATCAAACTATTTGTTATTTCTATTAAAACACCTATTCAATTTTGATGCCTGTTGAGCTACACTTTTGTATCTGTTCTTGGATCATATCCAAAAATTCAAAAAGCCAAACATCATTCCCACTAACTTCAAGACATTTTGGTTTTTATTTGCAAATAGTGTATTCTTAACATTGTTTAATATTTTCCATTTCAACACATACGTACCAAAACACTTTGTAACTGCTATGACAAAATATATCAGTTATCGATTTTCTATTAAATATGTTTCTAATTAAATTAATTAATATAACATGTTATATAAAGTATGTTATAAAAAACACCTTTATTTCAAACAGGATTGGTCAACGAGTTAGGCGTATGTAAACAATTACATAATTGCCCCCAAGGCATATCCGTAACTCTATCATATATAAGAGACACCTACTTATCCTAGGCCAAGGAGTTTGCAGTTTTCGTAAGTTGAAAGACTGCACGTAATAATTATATATAAGGAATCTTGTATGAGTTATCTAAAGAGTATTTTCAGAACGATGGTCATTAGATTCATAAATATATTATGAACTAATGCAAAATCAGTTTTATATAAGGTAATTCATAAAATGCTTATGAACGCCCATTTTGTTGCACCAAGAAACAGCTGTTGTTTTAAGAAATACCAACTTCGTAGTGAAGGATTGGTATAAAATGAATTTGGATATGATCCAATAATTAAAATGATTACAAGGGATGAAATGAAATTGACCAAACCTAAATGAACACAAATATATTGAAATGTCTAACGAGTATTCTTGTACATTAAAGAGAAACTTTAGGTTCTTGACAATGTCAAAAATAAATAATCCTCTGTTATGTATTAACTTTATGATATGGTACGATGCATAAATTCGAAATAGATTCCAAGTACGTTATCAAGATTTTGATAGTTATATTAGAAAGGATATGATCCATTGGCTGCAAATATATATTTAAGGGAAAGACAAATGCAATTGAAATATAGTGGGCTATATTGATAGGAATAAAATCGTGAACGTCAATTGTTGAAATTAATGTAAAAGATTCAACATTCGAAGTGCTCAAGTTGGTTTAGATTTTACTCACAAATGTATCGCATTGTATGACTTTATGTTTTGGTACATATTTGTTGAAACAGAAAATTCTAAATAATGATTTAGAGTAAACTATTTAGATATAATAACCAAAGTGTCTCGAAGTCAGTGGAAGTGATATTGAGTATATGTGTTTTTGCACATGATCTAAGAACAGATATGAAAGTGTCATTCGACAAGCATCAAAATTGAATAAATGTTTTTATAGAAATATCAGATTGTTTAATTGTCAAGCAAAATGCAGAGGAATTGTATGCTCATAAGAAAGAAAGTTTAAACGTACGTAAATATTTCTAAACCATAAGTAAACAACACACCAGTGATTGTTACAATGTACTTGTGTTAAAATTAACATTATTAGTTTTAATACTTGACATTGGATTTGTAAATGATGTCGTCGCAGTAACTATAAAAGATATTAGGAATGTCCCATACGATATGCATCAAAACCTTATTAAACTATTTAATACGGAACATGTAAGATGGATTCCTTATGCATTAGCAATTGTAATTATCATACATGTTATGTTGTCGAGGATATCGTGATTTGTTTAAGTATTTGATACATGAAGAAAATATCAAATGCAAATTGATATCACTAAACGGTTGTTTTAGGAATTCTCGTGTATTTATAAAATACTTGAGAATCGTTTACATAAACAACAAACTCCTTATGGAGTGTTTGGACCTAAACTTCTATAAGTGATATTAAGTATAATATGTCAATAATAAATTCAAGTTAAGAATCTTTGAGTTGGAAATGTTCCAAATGAAAGAAAGTGGCCGATGCAGTGGAAAAAAGCTAAGTACATAGCCTTGAATAGCGTCGTAATAAAAGCAATGTATATAAATATGAATGCATAGATTTATAACTGAGCTGAGGGTGATACTTTATATAATGTGCTATATTAATTAATTAATTTAATTAAAAGTATATATAATAATAAAAAAATGATACATTTTGTGATCGTAGTTAAAAAGTGTTGTAACAGTGAGTAATTTATCATAATGAAATTGATATACTATTTTAAATATTCGTAGTCAAGATGTATCGAGATTGGATATCAATACATTCTTTGATACTAGAGTACGCAATGCTCTCTAAATATTGGGTAGTGTATTACTCATGGCTATTAAGGGCACTAAGGTGTTACGTACTGAGAGTTATTTGACACTATGGAATGACACTCGATAGTTTTCTATTGGCTAATATAACTAGGGTCAAATAGAAAATATCGATGTGACTGATTTACATAGTTCTCTCAACTTGAGAATACTGTTAATCTTCAATGTGAAAGCTCCATTTTGATTATAGATGAATCGTGACACGGCGTCCATTGGACAACTATATTTGGGTTGAGTAGAAGCATTGGAAGTGAAACAATATTCAAGAGAGGGTTTGTCTCCTCGGTTATATGAGACTAGTATCATAGTCAACTGGAGTCGACTCAAAGTCAAAGTCTCTGGCCAGACCATTTCGGTTAATAATAATTTTTTATTGAACCAAGAACATTATATTTGGACTATAGAGTTAAATATGGATGATATTGGAATTTTGTCCATTTCCAAATTTCATAAGTCTAAAGTGATATTGTTTTGACGAAGAGAATTAGTGTAAATAATTGTCACAATTGGATAGCACTTAACAAGGTAAAATTGGATTTTACTGAAACCAAGTAAGTGATAAGTTTTGCCAAAGTATCACACTACCTGCTAAGTGACGTATGAATGTCAATATTCGAATAGTTCGATAATCGTTGACTAAATTTACACCTAACGAGTCACACAACTGAAACGTTGTATACTCCTTTGACCAAACAATTTAATTAATTTGTAATTGTTATAAATTAATTGATATTTATAAAATATTAGTTGTAAAATTTTAGTTTGATTTGATGAAAAAATATTATTAAATATTCTATAAAAGTTATAATTATATTAATTGATATATGATATCGATGCGTGTCTAAATTGGATTTGAATGAAAAATATTTGATTTGGGGTTTAAATGGGTTTAAAGCCCATATTGAGGCTGGTTGGTTCTACTATAAAGAGGGCATATAGAGTTATGTCCATATGATGGCAAGTTGGGCTTGATTTGGATGGATATTGGACAGTGAATTGGTAAGAGATAAAAAAGGATCTAGATCCTACCTATCTCTAACCTCTCCTCTATATAAGCATCTCAACCCATATTGATTAGAGGACTTTTTAAAGTCTCTAAGTCCTCTACCTCTGTTCGAAAATTAACTCCTTCCATCCATCAATTTCTAAACACAGATCAAAGTAAAATAAATACTATTTGATAGTTGGTGGTTATCGGTTCGGGGGTTGGCAATCTGCTGGATCGAAAATTAGTTCAAGGAGTAAATCTCATCGTTTAAGGATATTCTTATAGGCATTGGTGATAAGGTAAAATTTCTAATTTATCAATGTAAATTAATGTGCGGGTTATATATATATATATATATATATATATATATATTATGTATTTTGTTTTGTTAGTTGGATGGCTATTTTATCAAATCAATATATTGTCACATTCTAAATGATGGTTTGAATATATATACTTTTATATATAAAATATTTATGACATAATCATGCATATATTGCTCACGGAGGAGAAAATAAAAAAATTGATTTTTTAATTTAAGTTAATTTAATATTTAATTGTGTAAGATTTGTAACTCAAATATTAATGCATGTAATATGCTTTAAAATTTTATATAAGCAATACTATACTTAACATATTTTCAGTAGAACTAAAATAATTTTATATTTATATATATTATTTAAATATAATTTATATCATTTAATTCTATAAATAAGTAATATTAGTGTGTGTGTATGTTATAAAAAAGGTTTTATATTTCATAAAATTAAATTTACATTTAATATAACTTTTGGTAGGAAAGGGAAAAAACAAATTTTTATGTAATTTAATTTTTTTAAATAATAATCAAAACTAATAAATTTATTTTAAAATTTATTTTAAATTATAAAATGTATATAAAATATTTAAATATCATAATATCTTCGAGATATTTACTGATGTTTAAATTTGACATTATATTAAAAAATATTTTTTATTAATTTATGTTATATTTCCTTAAAGAGATATCTATTTATATATTATAAAATAAAAATAAAAAACATCATTTGTTGTAGGCTATATAATAAACATGTGTGTGTGTATTATTTAAGATATATATATTATTAATTTTATAAGATATTAATATATAGTTATATATATACATATACACTATAAACATTAAATTAAAAAAAAGCTAATTATGATTCCGAATTTCCAACACAAAAACAAACTTTAATATAATTTTAAATTATTTAATATACATACACACACACACATATACATATATATATATATATATATATATATATATATATATGTATATTAGGTTTCAAATGTGTGTGTGTTTGTATAAGTGTGTATGTGTATTTCATAAGATAATTTAAAAAATAAAACATATACACGTATACATATATTTTGCAACATTTTATGTAAATGAAATAAAGTATTTAAACATACATTTGGACAATGTATTTGTATACTAGACAAGTTAACATGTCTGTTGCAGTGTAATTCCCAACGCTTATATACGAGCATATTATACCTTGCATGGATTAGTGTGTTACAGACACACATATATGTGTAATGATACACTTATATATATAATATATAATATTAACTACATAATATTTAAAATTATATTATAATTTTAAATAAAATAATGATTTTATTTAAAAGATATGTTGAAATATTCTAAATAAATTGGACTTCATAGGCACAATAAATATTCAAAATGGTATAAAAAATTGAAATTCACCCATTACTTCCGTTACTAGCTGGCCTAATTTCAACACTTTCGATGTATTGCTACCAAAGTTTATGTTGAAGTCACTTTCCACAATAGACGTTATCATGCCCAAAAATGGCAAATGTTTCAAGAACGAAGGGCCCCTATTGAATGCTAGTCTCTCAGATGATGAACTCCTTTGAAATAATTTTTTTCAAAAGTATGTAATTGGTTTTTTTAAAATAAATTCAGCGTCCTTTCACTAGTCTACTTTGAAATTCATTACACCCATCCTGGACTTTAAAACAGTACAAGATTGAGCAATATTTCTAACTAATTGAACTGTATATAATCCAAGGACACAATTTCAAGTTAACAACACCATAAATAACAAGATTGGGAATAGTTCAAGTACATAATTTCATTAATAATTCAAGTTACTAAGCCAAAATTACATACATCCATCATTCAATGTACAATCAGAAGTAAACCAATACTACATACATCCACCATTTCCTTACAATCAAAATAAACCAAGAGTAATTTTTTCTACTTTAATTATCTCCCTATCATCTTCAATGTTCTTCCCAATAGCTAGGTGCATGCTCATTCTTTCCTCATATAGTTTGACCTAATACGTTGCATTGATGTTGTAAAACCGTTGAATATATGTGAGTTGTCTATATGACCATAACTATTGTCCTATTTCAATTTAACAAGCTTGCACGAACTGTAATGGAGACAAAAGTATAACTCGTATACTTACTTAACAACATTACCAAACATCTCAGCTATGACAAATCTCGATTCTAGCATATACATCAACCCACTAAATCCAATAGTATTCATACATTATACCATATTTCTTTATTTCTTCATAACCACATTCTATTGTATATCTCTGAATTTAGAAATATCAATAATAGATTCACGTACAAACTTGCAAGGATTTTCGAATATTCGATTATGGAGATTCAATTGCTAAACCATAACCTAATAACTATAATTACCATTACTAGGCATGTCTTATAAACGAATTATGTAGGGCCTCATACATTGGGGCATTTGCACCAAATAATACTCATCAACTTTATTGTTCTTGCACACTTTGTTCTTCATACCTCCGTGTTCTATAAGAATGAATTAGAGTGAGATTTGAGTCACAAGACAGTGAATCAACATGTTTAAAGTAAGAAGGGTCTCGTTTAGTCGACTTATCTTTTTTGATGGCCTTCCTTTTTAATAGTTGCCACAGAAGGTTTTAAAATATTGGTTGTATGAGGGAATGTTGTCACTTCCAAATCGCTTTGCATAACATGTCTCTTGTTATTAGGAGCTTCTTCATGATAGAATTAGGAGTATGCCCTAGGAGCTATTCTGTAATTTATTAAAAATTATAATTTTTTGAAAAAAATTTATTATAAATTATAAACTCCATAATCTGTCCTCATTCATAATAAAAAAGTGTTTTCTTTCTGTTATGTATTAGTTATTATGTGTTATAATTAATTAATTGTTTAATTCAAAAATATATTTCACAGAAAATCCATAAATGATGTATTTTGTGATAATAATTTCAAGATACTGTAATCATGAGTATTTTATCACAGTTTGAATAATCACGTCATTTTAAATATTCCTAGTCAATATGTATCGAGACGGATATCGATGCATCCATTGAGACTTCAGTGTGTGACGCTCTCCAAAGGTTGAGCAGTGCATTACTCGTGACTATTAGGGCACCAAGGGGTTACATACTTATAGTTATTGGATAACTATGAAATGACTTAGTCAAGAGTTTTATGTTCGTTAATATATCTAAGGTCAACAGAGAATCTTTAAGTGACGATATTATACGGTTCTCTCGACTTGAGAATGCCGTTGAACTTAAATGTTGACACTCCACTTTAATTATATCCAAATTGTGGCATCACATCTATTGAATGACTATAGTTAGGTCTGATTTGAAGCAGTGGAAGTAAAATACTGTTCAATATAGGATTCGTCTCTCTAATTGTATGGTTAGTATCATGGTCAACTTAGTCAACAATAGTCAACTCAAAGTCAAAATCTCTAGCCATAGTCGTATGGTCCATAATAAAAGTTATCATTAAACCAGTGACTTTGTCTTTGGACTCACGAAGTTGAATATGGACGATATTTGAATTTTGACCAAAATCGAGTTCCATAAGTCCTAATATGATGTAGTTTTGATGAAAAAAATAGTGTAAATAATCATTACTACTAGGGACGGCTTATAATAATGATTTTACCAAAAGATTTATAAGTGATAAATTCAGTCAAAATGCCACACCACCAGCTAAGGTAAAGTTTGAACATTTGTATTTGAATTGTTCAATATTAATTGCTGATTTAATTTGCACCTTTGATCGGTACAATATGGATGATGAATATTCTATATGAACCATATGATTCAGTTAATTTTTAGTAGTTGAAAATTAATTAATATTTATGAAATACTAATTATTAAATTTTTATTTAGTTTGTTTGAATGTCATTAGTATTTTATAAAGTGCGTATATAAAAGTTAAAAACCCTCGTATCGATATACGATGTCGGTAGGATATCTAGATTCGATTTAAATAGAAAAATATTTAAAATAGTTTTAAGTAAATTAAGTTAATCAATATTTGTGAATGATAGTTATTAAAAAAAAATTGATTTGCTTAATTACCATCGCTATTAATAATATATGTACATAAAAACTATAAACGCACATATTGATATATGATATCGATAGAAAATTTTATTTAGATTCAAGTAGAATTAATATGAATTAGATTTCAGAAAATTTTTGGACCCAAGCCCATTTATATTGGTCGGCCATTATATGGAGAAGAAGAGGGGTTTTTTATATTTGAAATGAAAGGGCAATCTTAATTAAAAGGAGAGGAATCACCATATCTTAATTATACATTTATTTCCTCCATTAATTAGATATTGCTCTGTTATTTTTCTCTTCTCGACAAAAGATATCATAGCCAAATTTTCATGATGGGAGAAGCTCAAAAATTACAAACTTATCTAAATATAATTAAATAAAAATAGGTGGTTATCTCTTTATTGTTGCAGATCTAAAGATTGATTTACTGGATCTAGAAAATATTATATCATTCAAGGTGTTTATCTTGGCTACATCTTAAAGGAAATCATTTGTCTTACTTATATATTAATTCATTATCTTTACATGCATTTGATTTTCTACATCTCTTTTATATTTATCAATGTGGATTTGGATTATGATTTGAATATCTTATTTCTTCCCTTTGAAATGGTTATATTCTTATCAAGTTGATATATTAGAAAATCTCCATGTTATATTCTCTATTATTTGTATGTTATCAACAATATTAGCTTTTGATTCATCACTATTTTTTATGTTTGTTCATTTTGTATATTTAACCTAGATTTGGATTTTATTATCAGGAATTTATATATGCCTATTTTATCTAACGTTTTGTTTTGAATAATCTTAAACAATCTTATTATTAAGTTAGATTTCATAATTTAAGATTGAGATTAGTATATTTCTATATAAATTATTATATGAATTAAACTTTTAAATAATTTCATTAATAAATAAAGGTTCATAACATAAGGCTTAGATCCAAAGGTCTTATTTCTAAATTATTTTGAAAATTTTTTTTAGTTATTGCCAAAAAAATCCTTTAAACTTTTGTTTTTTTTCTTATTTTAACAATTATATCTAGGTGATGATAAGAGTAAGATATTTTTTTAAAAGGTATGTATTCTATTTTACGTACAATTTAAATATAATTTTTATATCATTTTATTTCAAAACATTAATTAGTTTGTATGTGTGTGTGTTTTTAACTCAAGGTTTTCAAAAGGGTTTTATGTAATATAATTGTAATGTTTTGAAATATCTTTTAATTGAAAATAACTTCATACTATATACTTTGATTTATTACATGTTATATAAATAAAGTCTATTTTATTTACAAACTACTATGTATGTGTATACACACATACAAACATACTAAAATTAATCTTATTAATAAAAATACGAAAAAAAAACTATCTTGTTCTAGATGACAAAGGCATATACAAAGAGAACATGTGTTTGTTGCGGTGTAAATCTCAGCACCCAAACAATGTTTACATTAACTATGTATGCTTGTCACATGTTGCACTTGTACTTTTACATGTGGGTGCATTTGATGCGCTTATTATAACATACCAACACTTTAAAATTGACTTAAACTAATTTTAAACTATTGTCATAAAATGAAGATTTTATCCAAAAATTTTGGATTAGAATCAAAATCTATTTAGGCTTTATACGTTTGACTAAGATGGAAAATATTTTGAAATTCACCATTTAACCCTTTTTGCAGCTGGCCTAGTTTGAAACAATGGTATCAAAGCTCAATAATCTATGCGGCCTAAATTAGTCATGTTAAGACCGACCAATTAAGTGTACCCATTAGTAGGGTATTTTAAAAAGTAGTGGCTAGGTTAGATTTGGTTAATCAAATACTCAGTCCTACCTGGTTACTGGCTTGACCCGAAAGTTGAAGTAAGCTGAAAGGTTATCCGTAATAGAAAAGACCCAATTTGAATTTAGGGCATGGGCTAATTTTCCAAATCTGATTTGAAATCAAAATAAAATTTTAATTTTAAAAGATAAGTTTAAAATGAAATGTATATTATAAATGTTATAATAAGATTTTCAAAACTGATTTGAAAAATTAAAAATTTATTTTGAAAATTAATTAAATTATTAATTAGATTAATAAATTAAATTAATTAATCAAATAGTTGATTGATGGAATCATACACATAACATATATATATAATGATATATGTTACATTACCTTGAATTGTTTAAGATGGTGTAAGTGTATATGAAATTTTCAAAATTAAAAACAAATAATTAAATTTTTTAGTTAAATAAATTAATTAGAGATTAATTAAGAAATAAATTAATACATATGTATAAAGATATATGTACGTAACTATAAAAGTTACATTATACATATTCAATATAAGCGTTATAATTTTGAATAATGCAAAATTAAATAAATAAGATTTGGTACAAATAAAATTATACATAAGACTATTATGTAAGTATATTAAATTATAAAATTTATACACGACAAAACTCATATAATATGCATGCATAAATTAAAGGTGGAACATTAAGAAATCCTAAATAGACTTTAAGGGATTGTTACATACGTACTATATATATAAAGTGATTTTCGATGCGACTTATGCTTGAACTATAAATGTATTTCATAAGAAATACATTATTCCATAAGTGATATCACTTAATTTAATATATTAAAGATTATTAATCATTAATATAAAGTTTTCCTCTACCATTTATTTACTAATAAATTACTTGCATTCTCTCTAGTATTGAGAAAACTCCGGCTACAAATGTTATACATAGTATTATTAGTATATAGAATAGACGAGGTAAGATGGTTATATGTATCTGTTGAGCAAACTCAAGGCATATATACTATACTTAGGCCGTCGTGAAATGTAGGTATGAATGAATAATATCTTTTGATTTTTTAAGCAAATTCAAGGTCAAAATGAGACTAGGACAAGGAACCATGAGTTACAATTTGCATATGGTACAACGATAAGAAGTTATCCATCGTCTGTGGGGCTATGACTTGTTGAGCAATCTCAAGGTCAAAATCCCAAGACACGAGTCCTCACACCCATTAGTGAAGTCGAAAGGCTTCTATTTTTCATCTAGGGTTTGGAGAAACATAAAAGACTAGTGGAACTAGTGTCTTTAGTCTCTTTTACCCATAGTCCTGAAGAACAACCTTTTAGCGATGTAGTACCGACTTAGACTTGCTTATAAGAAATAGGTTCGTTCCTTGAGGTTGTCCAAGTTTTCATCCTGTCTACGTTAGACAAGCCATTACAGAGGCATCATGAAAACATGTATGTCCATGAGATATTTGATACTCTCAAGGCCATATATGCTGAATATTCACATTCCACAAGGTACAAGCTTACAGAGAAGTTGTTCGGTGCC
This sequence comes from Allium cepa, assembly GCA_030765085.1. Lineage (NCBI taxonomy): Eukaryota > Viridiplantae > Streptophyta > Magnoliopsida > Asparagales > Amaryllidaceae > Allium > Allium cepa. Next base: position 933,448,509 of record CM060932.1, read on the forward strand.
AAAACGAAAAAAGGACAGAAAATGGATGATTACGTATTGATGATGAAGGGCTATATTGATAGGCTTTTGCAACTGAACGTAACAATAAGCAATGAGTTATAGGTTGATTTGATCCTTGGTTCTCCTAAACCTCAGCATGAACTGTTCATACTGAATTACAATATGAACTAGCTGAATGTGAATTCATAATGCTTCTCACTATGTTAAGGTTGGTCAAGTCAACATCTGAGGATCAAGGGACTATGCTTGCTATTAAGGGTGGTGTATCATTTTTGAAAGGTTTGAAGAAGCAAAAGAGGGTTACTAAGAAAAGTAAGAAGACTACTGCTACCAACAAGGGTGAGTGTCGTCACTGCTACAAGAAAGGTCGTTGGAAATGGAGCTGTCCGTAATACTTGAAGATTGTTAAAGAAAATAAGCAGGATAATTTTGATAGCTCCATCAAGTACATTTATGATTCAAAATTATTTTGTAATTAATAATTTGTCTTATGTTTTAGATACTCAAACTAAAATCATATTGGTAATTCGTTACATGGGCTTAGGAACTAGCATCGCATGTTAAAAAGGAGAAATGAATCTTCAAGTTGCTGATGGATCTATTGTAGATGCAACGGCAGTTGGAGACTTTCAGTTGAGTTTGCCAAGTGGATTTGTCTTGATATTAAATAACTGCAATTTTGTTTAAGAATTTATTTATGGAATTATTTTTGTGTTTATATTGTCGAAGACTAGTTATGTTTTTCATTATAATGTTAAGAACATTATTTTAGATAGCAATAAAGTTTGTGATGGTATTTAAAAAATAGCATTTACCTTATCAATACAAATTATGTCTGTTTTGTGAGTAATTCTTCGAATAATACTATAAATAACAATTATATTTGGTTTTATAAACTAGGTCATATAAGTGTGAAATGACTATATTAATTGAAAATCGAAGGTTTTCTCCTGTCACTTGATTTTGAATCGTATGGCACATGTGTATAATGTCTCAAAGGACAGATGACAAAGCACAACTTTTATTGGAGCAATGAAAGAGTTTATGAACTCTAGGATCTTATACATAATAATGTGTGTGACCTGACGCCTATGATCACTAAGTATAATAGTTCTTACATTGTACCTTCATTGATGATTTCTCGAGACTAGGATATGTGTATCTTATGAAAAACGAATTTGATGTCTGTGAGAAATTGACTGAATATAAGAATGAGGAATAAAACCTTATAAACGGTAAGATAAAGATTCTTTTATCCAATCAAGGAGGCCGATACATTGGATATGAATCCCATTGGTACTTAAAAGATAATGGGATCATCTTTTAGATTACTCTAGCATATACTCTGCAACATAACAGTGTGTCAAAGTGAAGGATCCAAATCCTATTAGATATGGTTTGTTCCATAATGAGTAAGGCTGAGTTACCTCTATTCTATTGGTGATATGCATTGGAAACAGCAACACATATGTTGAACTTGCTGTCCACTAATGTGTGCCCAAAACACTATATGAGATGTGGTGTAGAAAAAAAAACCCCCAACTCAAGTATTTGAAGGTATGGGGTTATCCGACATATGTTAAGCTCGTTGGTCCGAATAAAGTTGAGGCAAGTTTGATTTCATCTAAATTTATAGGATATCCCAAAAATTTAATAGGATATATATTCTACAATACTGAGGAGCAAAAGGTCATTATTCCTCGGCATGCTGTATATTTGGGAAAAGGAATTTCTATAAAAAGAAAATAATTATGAGATCATAGACCTAGATACGATCCAAGAAGTTAGCACTGAGGATGAACCAGTGGGAGAACCAAGTTCACTTGTATATCAAAACACACAACCTATTACAAGGTCTAATATGAAATATCGCACACTAGAGAGATACTACAGTTTTCTTGTGGATGGTGAGAAGGAGGACTGTATCTTACATGATAACACTCCTCTATCATTCCAACAAGCACAATATAGTAAAGGCTCTACACTTTAGCTTGGAGCGACAAAATTCGAGATCGATTCCATGTACAAAAACAAAGTGTGAACTTTGTCTGATGTACCTGATGGAATAAAACCCATCAGCTGCAAGTGGATTTTTGAGAAAAAGCTAAGTGTAGATGGACAAGTAGAGATTTATATAGCTAGGCTAATTGTGAATGGATTTTGTCAAATTCAATGTGTAGGCTATGATGAGAACTTTTTCCCCGTTGCCATGGTTAAGTACATTTGAATCATGCTAGCCATTGCAGTATTCTATGAGTACAAAATATGGAAAATAGATGTAAAGATGATGTTTCTAAACAGTGATTTAGAAGAGGCATATTATATGTCGTAGCCCGAGGGTTTTGTAGTCAAGGTAGTAAAGGAAAGTCTTGCAAGTTGTTAAAGTCCATTTATGGACTTAAACAAGCTTTAAGGAGTTGGAACAAGTATTTTGATAAAGTAATCAAACAATTTGGTTTATATTAGAACATAGAAGAGGCATGCATATACGAAAAGAATAGAGCAATGTGTTATTCTTTTTGCTATATGTCGACGATCTTCTATTGATTGGCAATGATGTTTCTTTATTGCAATCAGTGAAAACATAGATTTTCAAAAACTTCTCCATGAAGGATTTGGGAGAAGCAACCAATATATTATGTATAAAGATATATAGAGATAGATCTAAAAGGCTATTGTGTCCCAATCCTGGTGCATTGATACCATACCGAAGAGGTTCGGTATGGAAGATTTAAAGCATATAATGTTACAACACAATATAGAATCGTCCTTTCTAAGAAGGACGCTCCTAATACTGATGAGGAATGAGCGTCCAAAGAGGATTCCATATGCTTTGGGGATAGGTTCCATAATGTACGTTATATTTTGTACTAGGTTGGATGTGGCATATGCATTGGAATACATAAGTTAATACCAATCTAATCATGGACAAAATCATTGGAAGGCTGTAAAATGTATATTGGAGTACTTAAGAAATACTCAAGATTTATTCTTAATATATGAGAATGAAGACCTCCTTATGAAGGGGTATATCAACTCTAGCTTTCAGAGTGATATCGACAATAATAAGTCAGTGTCATGTTACGTCTTTACTGTAAATAGTGGGGCCATCAGCTGGAAATTTCCAAATAAAAAATAGTAGGTGATTACATGATGGAGGCTAAATATATCGCCCTCAACGAAGCAACTAAAGAAGCGGTCTATGTGTGCAAATTTTTGAGTAAGCTAGGAGTGATTCTCGACATGGAGCATCCAATGGCATTATTCTATAACAATAATGTAGTGAAGCCGACCGTAATGTAGTGAGGCCGACCGTAATGTAGCCTAGAGTACATAAGAAATCATGACATATGCTTTGAAAATTCCACCTAATTAGAGAATTCATTGAGAAGAAACAAGTCATGATACAAAGGGTAAATATAGAGGACAACATAGCGGATCCATTCATGAAGGGATCGGTTCTCATTATGATGATCGAAGGGATGTGATTAATATTCCATAATTGACCCCCAGGTGCAAGTAGGAGATTGATAGAGTTGGGAGTATGACATAGGGGCATTCTGTAATTTATTATAAATTATTAACTCTGTATTCAATTTTCATTCATAATAAAATGTGTTTCTTTTTGTTATAATGTGTTATAATTAATTAATTATTTAATTTAAACATATTTAATAGAAATCCATAAATGATGTATTTTGTGATAGCAATTAAAAGATGTTGTAATTTGGGGTATTTTATCACAGATTGAATAAGCACGTCATTTTAAAGATTCTTTGTCAAGATGTATCGAGACTGGATATCGATGCATCTGTTGAGACTAGATTGTGTGATGCTTTTCAAAGGTTTGGCAGTGAATTATTCATGACTCCTAGAAGCACTAAGGGGTTATATACTAATGGTTATTGGATATCTATGGAATGACTCACTCAAGCGTTTTATGTTGGTTAATATAACTTGGGTTAAATAGAGAATCTTGAAGTGACGATATTACATAGTTCTTTTGACTTGAGAATACTATTGAACTTAAATGTGGGCAATCCACTTTGACTATAGTTAAATCATGACACGACGTCCATTGAATGACTATAATTGGATCTGAGTTGATGCATTTGAAGTAAAACACAACTCAATAGAGGATTCATCTTCCTAATTATATGGAATTAGTATCACGGTCAACTATAGTCAACTCAAAGTCAAAATCGCTAGCAAGAGTAGTGCGGTTAATAATAAAAGTTATTATTGAACCAAGGATTTTTCGTTGGGTTTATGAAATTGATTGTGGACGATATTAGAATTTTGACCAAAACCAAATTTCATAAGTCCTAATGTAATATAGTATTGAGGAAGAGAATTAGTGTAAATAATCATTACTACTAGGAACAGCTTTTAATAAGTAAAACTGGATTTTACCATAAGACGTGTAAGTGATAAATTTAGCCAAGATGTCACACCATTGGCTAAAATGGCATGTGAACATTGATATTTGAATTGTTCAATATTAATCCTTGACTGAATTTATACCTTTGAGTCACACAACCGAAATGATGAATATACCAAATGAACCACTTGATTTAATCAATTTCTTATAGTAGAAAATTAATTAAATTAACTAATATTTATGAAAATATTAATTACTAAATTTTTGTTAATTTGTTTGAAAGCAATTTGTATTTAATAAAGTACGTATATAAAAGTTATAAACGGGAGTATCAATATACGATGTCTGTAAAATATTTAAGTTCAAATTAAAATAGAATAAATACTAAATAGAACACTAAATAAATTAAATTATTTATTAATATTTATGAAAATATTAATTATTAAAAAATAATTAATTGATTTATTTGATCACCATTAGTATTTAATAATATGTGTGTATAAAAGTTATAAACGCGCGTATCGATATACGATATCGGTAGAAAATTTAAATTGGATTTAAATAGAATTAATACTGATTGGATTTTGGAAATATTTTGGACGTATGCCTAGATGTATTAGTTGGTCATTGTATGGAGAAGAGGAGGTTTTTTTTATTTTGAAATGAAAGGACAATCTTAATTAAAAGGAGTGGAATCGCCATATCTTAATTACACATTTATTTCTTCCTTTAATTAGATTTTTACTAGTCATTATTCTCTTCTTTACAAAAGATATCATAGCTAAATTTTCCTGGTGGGAGCAACTCAAAATTCCAAAACTTATTCAAAAAATTCAATAAAAATAAATGGTTTTGATTGATGAAGATCTAGAGATTGATTTACTGGATCTATGAATTATTATGTCATTTAAGGTGTTTCCCTTAGTTAGGTCTTAAAAATGATCCTTTATTTTACTTGTATGATAATTTATTATGTTTACATGCCTTTGATTCTCTACCACTCCCTTCTATTCATCTATGTGAACTTGGATTGTGATTTGAATATCTTATTCCTCCCTTTGAATCAACTATATTCTTATCATATTAATATATTTGAAAATCTTCATGTTACGTTCTCTGTTATTTATTAATATTAATTTTTTGATTCATCACTATTTTTTATGTTTGTTCATTTTGTCTATTTAACCTAGATCTAGATCTTATGATCATGAATTTATGTATGGCTATGCCATCTAACTATTTTTTGTATAAATTATTATTTGAATAAAATTTTAAAGGATCTTATTAGTAAGTTAGATTTCATAATATAAGATTGAGATTTGTATGTTTCTATATAAATGTATGAATGAAACTTCGAAACAATTTCATTAATTGATCAAGGTTCATGATATAAGGTTTAGATTCAAATGTCTTATTTCTAAATTACTTAAAATAAATTCTGGTTGTTGCCACAAAAAACCTTTAAACTTTCGATTTGTTTCATATTTTAACAATTGGATCTAGGTTAGATTAAGATCTTTGATTAAAAGGTATGTATTCCAATTCACAAACTATTTGAATATAGTTTTAATTTTGTTTTATTTCAAACATTGATTTGGTTTTTGTGTGTGTGTATTTTATATACATGCATACATACAAACGTATGTGTGTATGTATATATATATACATATATATTTATGTATGTGTGTGTGTGTGTTTTCAACTCAAGCTTTTTAGAAGGGTTTTTATATGAAATATTATTATAATTCTTTGAACTATCTGTTAATTAAACTTAACATCAAATTGTATACTTTGATTTATTACGTGTTATATAATTAAAGTCTATTGTAACACAAACAACTATATATGTACACACACAATCATTCTAAAATTAATCTTATTAATAAATTTTTTATTATTGTTTTGGATGATAAAGGCATATATAAAGAGAAAATGTATCCATTGCGATGTAAATCCCAACACCTAAATAACGTTAACTTTAACTATGTGTACTTCTCATATGTTGCACTTATACTTTTACATGTCGTTGCATTTGAGTGCTCATTATAACATAAAAACAATTTAAAATTAACATAAAATAACTTTAAACAATTGTAATAAAATGAAGATTTTATTCAAACATTTTAGATCAGATCTAAAGTGTATTTAGGCTTCCAAGGTTTGACTAAAATCAAGATGAAATTTTTTGTTGAGATTCATCCACTTAACCCGCTTTCGAGTGGCCTAGTTCTAAACAATTTATACCTACTTTTCAAGGCGTGGATTGCTAGTAAGTCGAGGAAGCCAAGCGTTAAACGATGCAGTGTAGGAGGAGTGCAAGATAATTTTTTCCAAAAAGAGTGAATGACACTTAGAGGAATGAATCCAAGTGAAAGTCTATGATCTACAAACATATGTGCACATGGTAGTCAATTCACTTGTCAGAAAATACAACCACATTTCTTGTAACAGACATTCGAAATGCTACCTAACTCATGTAATAGTAAATCCAAAGGTTTTAGAGTTACAAAACCCAAAAGTTCGTTAAATATAATTTTGTTTCAGAATCTATGCATTGCCCTAGATTTACTCATCTCAAAAGCATGTTCAATTGCAACTTATTCATTCTCCAAACAAGGATGTGCATTCATCCAGCATTCTTCAAATTACTTGCCTTTGAATCAAAATACAATTTTAGACGATGATATGCAATTTCAACTGTGCTAGTTGACACATTATCGTAGCGTTTACTTTTGTTGGTCCAAGCCAACAAATATAAAGAGTTAATTACACTAATCCAACCATCCCAAAAAATTTGATATCCCTTTTCACCTTCCTCATCCTCTAACACCATCTCTTTATCGCCAATCAACGCTCATTCCTTGTAACAAAATTTGGCTTGCAATTCGCTTGAATATTTTCGATATATGCCATACATAGAGTGTACGATGTGAGCAATTTCAGCATCCGTTATAATAACCCCTGAGAGTTCCTTCTCTCTAAACAGTTTTCATACACATTTAAGAGCCCATATATATAATTCTGTAGCCTCTCGACTTATGAAAGCAAAATAAACAATAAAGGAAGTCCAGTGGATGTTTGCGCCACCATTTGGAAAAATGGTAACTTGTAACGATTTGTTTTGAAAGTGCAATCTAAGAACAATATCTTATGAAAACACTACATAAGAACAACATATCTAGAATGACTGAAGAAAAGATATAAAATTGATTCGTTGTACCATCAACTTATGTTGCACAAAGTAATGATGACTAGTAGCCAATTTCAAAAATTACTGTGTGACTGATATCCTCCGTATTTTGTAGTTTAAGCTTCGCTTTAACATTGTAAACATTTCTTATAGTTGATTGGTTCTTTGGGATATTGATTTTAATAGCGGTAAAATACTACGAGGTCTAGCACCATTAATGGTCATTGTTTCAACGGTCTTTATTTCAAAATCGTTTAGCCTCGCCACACATGGATGACCGGTAAGGATGTTATGAGGAATATGATTATGGCACATATTCTATACATTCAGTATCCATGTTTCATCATTTTGACAATGTGCAATTAGCTCAAATGGAAAACTGCATTTTCTACTTCCCAACCTTTTTCATTTTTGTTGTATTTTTAGAATATGCCATATGATCACTATACTCCCCGAGTCTTTCACATACAAGCACCATCATGATCCTTTTCCATTAGCATGTAAGTTTCTCGTTCTTGTTTTTTTGTCAATATAATGCAATTTACGCCAACTCCACGATCTATGCACCATTCTCATACATTCTCCTTTGATTCAAAAAGCTACAATATATATCAGCTAAATAATTAAATAGTCAACTATACAAATAAAATTCAGTAAATTCATCATGCCATATCGTTATAAAATGAGTAGCCAAAAAAGGATAATCTACGTTGCATCAACATGTCGAATTCTGCATTATGATCTTTATTGGTATCATCGTCTTCGAATTCATTGCAACCATCCACAATGGTTAATTCCTTCATAATATCATCATCAGATGCCTAAAATTAAAAGGATTTTTAAATTGTAATTTTGACAAAGCAATACACCAAGTTCAGTAGAGCAAACAAAAAGAATCTTACAATTTGATGGGTTTTGCTATAATAAAACAAGTTGTTCGACAATCCATCTTCGAAATATATATCGTTGTTTGATGGTACCACATTAACAATTGTTGATTTTTTCCGATGACTTTCCTTCAAAAATTAAAGATTTGTTCAGTAGTCAACCTCTAAAATTTTGTTCGACGATTCATTATTAAGATTTGTAGAAAGATGCTTGCTTCTAAACAATACAATAAGCGCTAAGAATTTTATTCATGTAAATAACTTACTTAACCGATTTCGTCGTTCTGCACTGTGAATTTTTTATTAATTATGAATCAACCTTGTCTTCTCCTTATCCTTTGCAGGTGAGACTTAAGTATCCATTTTGATTAAAGATTTTTAATTGAGGGTTAGTAAAGATTTAAGGGTTGATTAGGTTAAATAATAAAAAGGGCGATTTGGTCAATTTGATTAAAATTTTAGGAGAGGGCTTATTTCACTAGTACCTGCTCATAGTAAAAATAATTTTTTGAAAAAATGCCTCCCCTATATTCAAAAGTGGAGTGTCATTAACTATAACCTTTATGTCTACAGACTTAGTACATTTAGAACTTCATTTTTTAAATTGAATTAACTTTTATTATAAATACCCCATTAAAGGAATTGAAAAAAATAAAGCCTAAGCACATCTTACATAGACAAGTTTCATTTTTGCTTTTTAAAAGTGAAAGTCAAAAGATCTATATAAATAGACAAAAATTACCTACTTTTATCAGTTGTTATTCAACCTAATCGAAATGCTTTTTTGTTTTGTTTTTTAAGTTGCAAAATTAGACGTGACAAGATAAGGATTCAATAACGGATTATTGTATTGTTTTCATGGCTTAAACCGAAAATAATGTTACCAAATCATGAAAAAAATTGATGGTAAACACTAGGTTGATTTTTGAGTTCTCTCCATTTTGAACCGTTATCTTTCCAAGTACTATAAATCTAACCATTACCGAGCAGATTCTACTAATAAAATGTCTACAAGAAGATATCCAGATATTTAAACTACTCTAATATGTATCAGTTCTTGTGCCTACATTTGTGGATCTAAGATAAACCATATCTACCTATTTTCTAGGTCAAATCCGAGTAGATTCAACTTATATGCTTGTCTATATATACCCATATACTTGCACTTCAACGAGGATCGTAATTGTGCTCTTAAGAAATCATACAAAAGCATCTTATCTCTACCGAAATGATTTTATACCCCCATGAAGGTTATTCTCTAGATTGATAGATTGATGTATCTTTTTCCTTGCATTTTATCAAGACCTTTAACATAAATAGCAAGAAACTAGCGGAAGTAGGAATTAATTGGTTAAACCAGTATAAAATTATTATGTGTAACAACCCAAAATTTGAGATATAATAATTAATTAATGAATTAATTAAATAATAAAATAACTTTGTGAAATTATCAGAATTGAGCCACGGGCTTTGCACTATTGTTTCTGTGGTAATTTTTTAGTCAATTTTCATATATAGGTTGTAAAAATTGGAGCTAAAACGAAGAAGTTATTAATTTAACAAGAATCGGAAAATAAAAGATATATATATATATATATATATACATACACAGGGTCAAGTCAACCCTAGGGTTGACCTTCCCAATAGCTGGATCGACCTATAGGTCAAACCACACCATATAAAGGTCGACCTGGCAGTCAACCCGTGTATGTATATGGACGTTGTTTCGTCTAGCTTCGAGCAGTGACGTGTTTTTCTATTTTTACTTGACCCCGTGCGTTCGTGCTTCCATCCGATGGTTCCTAACAAGCCTATGATGTGGTTGCACCAGATTTCATCTTTAAATCCAATAGCCTAAGATCCCTAAGTGACACTATAAATAAGACCCTTGTCGTAGCTATTTTTCTCATTCAGATTTTCTCCATCTGGGTTCATTGCCTGAGGCTGGACCCTAATAGGAATATTTTTCCATGGAGAAGATCTTATAATTAAAATATTTTATACCCTAGAAGTGGATCCAAGAAGACCAAGGAAAAGAGCTAAGGACCGCATGTGAGTGTTTAATTAATTAGTTTATATTTTCTAGGTAATTTAAAATAATATGGTTTCCAATAGTTATAGTTTTTCTACAATTTTGGGATAACATTTATGCAAGTTTATTTACAGTTTATTTTTAAGTAAATTTTAGATTTGCTTTCCAGTTTATTTTCTCTTAGCTATTTTATTTCATTTATTTGCAATTATTTAATCTTATTTATAATTTTTTCAATTATTTACAGTCATTTATTGTTATTTACATCTATCCTTTTTAGCTGAAATTTAGTCCGTAAATGTTAGTTTCTTTTTATTCCTTTCTATGCGAATATAATAAATAAAAGAGAATAATATGCTAATTTGGACTGAAATACAAGCACACTAGATTTATAGAAAATTAGATGTAATGTAAGAAAGACTGTAATAGAAAGAAGAGAGACTGAAATAGGAAAATTTAAGATATTTGCAAGCATTGTAACTAAAAAGAGAAATTAGAAGAAATAGCAGAAGAAACTTATTTTCAAAACTTAGACCTTGGGTTAAGTTAATAAACAAAATTGTAACACAAAGGTTATAATTATCGATAACAAAAAGGCTTATTTTGAGACTTAGATTAAGTTAATAGGCAAGAAGAGCAGAAACAATAGAAGAGGCTTATTTGAAGACTTACACTAAGTTAATAAGCAAAGATAGAAGTAGGACCCGTACCGGCAGCATTTCCATATCAGTCAGGAACTAATGGTCTCACAACAGATTAGGTGAGGCTGGGACACACTTATGCTGAAGTAATGGTAAATAAGTGGCCAGTAGATGGAAGCTCAAATTGGGGGATTTGGGCTAGGAGCGTAACTAGATTTTTTTTGTTAGGACCCGTATCCAACAACATTTCCTTATTAGTGAAGAACTGATGGTCTTACAATAGATTAGATCAGGCTGAGACACGCTTATGCTGAAGCAAGTAAATAAGAGGTCAAAAGATGGAGCAACAGATAGTGTGAGCCGACGGTGGCCGAGCATGCGGCCTCAGAGCAGGGGTATAAGACGCTATTGAGTTCCAAAGCGCTAAACATGTGTCCTTTTGCTATAGGACCCACGGGATGGGATTAGCTCACAGTGGCACAACGGAGATAGAAGCTCGATCGAATGGTAGAACTAGGATTTCAGCCTAATTAAACTAGGATTGGGATTTCAGCCTAATCAAAGCAGTTTTAGAAAAGTGCAAACAATCCAAAAAAATTATCTAAACAAAGCAAACAGTTAAACAATATTTTATTCCAGCTTTATCTTTCTCTTTATTTCCTTTCGTACTAGAACTGTTTCTAAGTCTATTATCTTTACCCTGCTTAAAAATACTAGTAGTTACTTTCACTCACCAGACTTTTAGTCTGACTCACTCCTCTATTTTCCTCTTTTTCCACCCTTTGGCCAGCAGAGGCAGGGACAGTAGATTTCAGCTTTCTTGGAGAGATATTCTTAGAGATACTGCATGTATTCTTCTTCTTCTTTTTCAGCTTTATTTTCATTTGACTTTTGTAATGTACTGGTACTTGATGAGAGGGATTATTTTATGATTTTATGTACTTTGATGTTGTGACTGAGATGGTACTTTTCATAAGACGTGTATTTGGTATTTTGAGACATGTTTGGTTTTATGACTTATTTATGAAGTTTCAATTTAGTGAGTTACTATTTTAATGTTCCCGATATTTACATTTATGAATCTTAGTCTCTGTAAAGTTTTTAACTATACCTATAATGCGTCGTACTCTTTAGTGTGCCCCTTTTTAGGTATACTAAGAGGTGTGGGGTGTTTCATTATGTGTTACTCTTTTACATTTTGTTATCTTTATGTGCTTATGTTGATTATATCTAATGTTTATCATAATCCTAATTATAAAGAGATACAAACATCAAAAATCGATTGTTTTGGGTCATATTATGGATCCATAGCTTTTCTTATATCTATAAACGGATCTTTGCCAATTTTTGAGCAATAAGTAACATATAATAATGAGGATTTTTTGTTATAATAAGTACTGCAACACACACACACATAAATATGTGTGTATATATATGCTTGCACGCATGCATGCATGCATACATACAGACATGTGTGTGTATATGCGTGTATGTGTGCACGCGTGCTCAATCGGGTTGATGTTCAGTCAAGATGTCTGAACATGGATGCTTTGTTCAATGATCTTGCATGCTTTACACTCAATCGAGACGATGTTTAATCGGGGTATTAACACATGGATGTTTCGTTCAATGACTTTGCATGTCCTACACTCAATGAAGAACGCACTTGGGCAGATGCGTGCATGATGTTGGATTTTTTACATGGTATATGGCTCCATGGTTCGAGTGGTCTTGTCAAGCTCGCTCTTGTAGGGGGTGAGCCTACTCCATCCACCTAGCATGACATGCCTAGTTTGTGGATTAAATAAAGTAGCACTACACACATGTCATTTATGGTTGCATACATACTAGCATTCACATATGATGCACTCATAACTAATTCCCTTATTTTCTTTAACTTTGTTGCTTTTATTTTATTTACAAGCGAGATGAGTCAACAAAGATTTTCCAGTGATCTCCGTAGGAACTTGGGCCATTGCGAATCCATTTCTCTACCTTGGTGTCTCCCTTACTATCGACAAAGATTGTGCAAGAGATCTTAGGTGTGAATATCGAAGGGAAGGGAAAGACGCTAATAGGATGATACAGAGAAACAATATACGTAGTCATATTCTAATACAAACTGTCAACGTTGGCATTTTCCTTATGGTCCAAGTTCTTACCATTCCAAGCATCCTTCATCATCTCCTTACCATTATGACTCCCAATTGAGAAGGAGTCACTCTCCATCCAAGCTCTCTCATCCGTGCCCTGAACATCCAACATATAGTTTCTCTATGGGTTTTGGTTCTATCTCTATCATAATCATAAGGGTAAAAAATTCCTCTAGCCCACCTGCTTCTATGCATCAAATATCGACTTCCAAGCCCCCCTAGTGACCACCTCTTCTAAACACCTAAGGCGATAAGGTAAAGGGTCATTACTACAACTTATGCTCCATCTAGTGCCTCTTCAGCATCCACCGCTTCTTCTGGGTCATTTAGTTACCCTAACCTATATATGTCTAGTTTAATATTTTCGTATAACCTGATGAGGTCCTGAAGAAAGGGCGAAGAATGCCTATATGCTGATTAATTTGCTAATGGATTGCTATGGCACATATCGTAGAGTAGGAAAAGACCTCAACCAAATCAATACGACGCTACTTAATGAGAAGGAGGGCCAAATAAGATCAAATCAATAATAAATCATCGCTCTCAATGCAGAAATAAAGGATTTGAAAAAGAAGCATAAGAAGGTGATAAAAAGCTAGGCCGAAGAAAACGAAACCTTTAGTACTGGTATTTCGGAATTCAAGGTTAGAACAGACTTAATGGAAGGAAATTTTAAGGTAGCACATGCTTATAATGTCAATCTCATCAAGGAGATAGAACAAGTCAAAGTCAACATCAATAAATCTTCGGCCAAGCTATCCACGGAGCAGAACAAGTTGGCTTAGGTTGGGTCTACTATCAAAGAGCTTGAGTTACTGAAAGAATAAGGCAATAAGGTTGTTGGGCTTGAGCCCTATATCGAGGGTTCAAGTTTACACTCGTAAACGCTCAAGTATAGTTGGCTCAAGCTTAACTGGACAATGGGATAGTCCTTAATGAATTTTACAACATGGTCTTCAGAACTAAAAACCTTCAGTGGCTCGAAGTTTACTACCCTTTCATCCTCCTTGATATTCAAGGCAAGCTTATGCAGGATGAGTGTAATTATGCTAAGAGGAACAGTTATCCATTCGTAGAGTCCGACATCATCATTGAATTATCCAATCCCAAAGACCTGGAAGCTCAAGAAAGAGGTTGTAAGCTTAAAGCAGAAAAAAGGAAAAATAAGCCATGGAAGGAACCACTATCCCTCAAGACATGGGAGTCAGTAGATGCTTTTACTGAAAAAATTCATTTAGATTCTACTCTCATGTTATCCATTGCTCCAATAAATAGTTTCATAGTTGCTAATGTTCATGTTCTCTCTCCTTGGCCTTCATAGGCCTCTTCTATGGCTATCACTAAGCCATACATCCTTACACTTCTTACTTCTCCTCCTTGAATCCAATTATCGCTTATTATTGAGGAGGGGAAGACTAGTCTCCTTCCCTAACCAAAGATGCTCTCGTGAGTTCTAAACCACATTCTTTTGATTGTATTCCAATACAGTTTCCCTTTGTCCAAAAATGATAATAGTCTCCCACCGAAGCTTTGAATAATAGGATATGTACCCTAACCCAATGCCAAAAAGATCGGAGCTCTCTTGGAGCTTATATGGAGGGGGACGGTTCTATTATATACTTAGAGGAGAAGATATACCATTTCACATGCTCTATGGAAAGATCTCGCCTCTTTGAAGCCTTTCATCGCCCAAGAGACAAAAGTAATTGAGGTTAAGAAGGAGAAACTGAATGAGATCCTCTCCCACTAATCCACCTTCTTTCCTTAAAGACCCTAGAGTCATTGGAGGGAAGGGGAAAAGGAAAAGATGCAAGAATTTAATATTACTTTAGAGATACCCCTTTAGATGATGAGACTCCCCTGAAGAAGGAGTAAAACCAGGGAAGAAGAAAAGAAGCTCACATCTAAGCGTCCGACTAAGAACTAATGTGCATCGTTTCTTGCACTTTTTGCATATTGTTTTTTCCCTACAACCTTTACAAGTGTAGCTCCCAATTTTGTATAAAAAATGAATTAAATAATAGTGGTAAAATTTTCTTCAATTGTTTCTCTTCCTATTATGTAATTTCTTTCATGTACTTGCTTTCATGCACTTGCTTTCATGCACTTGCTTTATTGTTCTTGCACATATTCATACATATATCAGTAATGTTCAATATTTATGCTATACTATACCAACCTATATGAATGATTCTATGTAATAAAATGCATTCATTGAATGTAGCTATGTGTGAATAAATAAATTTGTGCTATTACATATTTTTATTTTTCACTTGGTTTTATTTACTTCCTACTAATTTATCTTATTCAACCACAAATTAATTTGTGATGACCTATTAACCTTACTTTATATGGATTTCCACTTGTGTTCATATAAGCATCATCACAATTCCTATTAAATATTTATTTTTGGATTTTGTTTATACACAGATACTTATCTCTTAGCATCTGTGTCCATTGATGCTTATCTTTGGGCATTTATCCCTAATGTCTCCTATCTTCGGCGTCGACTAAGGATTGAACATTCAGGGGGAAATCACCCAGTCTACCTCTATCTATATTATACTTTAATAAATCGATCTTAATTCGAAGGAATTTGTTGGTGCTGTCTTTATTTAGCATTAGACATCTTGTCTACTCCGAGACACATGATATTTATGTGAATTGTCTTGTAACATGAAGCTTAATTTAAAGAATAAAGTCCGAACAATCCCAAAAGCATAATTTATTAAAACCTCTATGGGGAATGTAATCCTATTACATAGAATTTAATTTCGTGAACGCACAAAAGAAAAATGCCTAAGAAAGTAAATCAAGAGAAATACCAGCGCAGATGCATGCTATTCCATGCCCATGAAATTTGCTCCCCATCTACAGTTTATAACTTGAAAAATCCATCTTCGGTTCTGCTTTATCACATAGGGTCCTTCCAATTTGGACCAAGTGCCTCTATGTATGGATAGACTCTTTTTAAAATTAGGTCTCTAATATCGAACTTATGGTTTTGGACTTTAGTGTTGAACTACCGTGCTACTCTTTGTTGGTGAGAAGCTACCCTCAGATTCGCCTCTTCTCACTTTTCCTCATCAAGTAGAGGGACTCCAATAATAGCTAATTTTCTATCTTAGGGTAATAATAAAAGTGCTAATGAGAAGGGACTTCGTCTTCGATTAGAATCACTACTCCAATTGTGCATGGAAATGCAAAGGGTGTATGTCCGTTGTAGATATCTGATTTATCACAAAAGCCTATAATGTTAGTGGAAACCCATCGATTGGATTTTTCTTTGCCCATTCCTGTTGCTTCTTAATGATGGATTTGATGATCGTATTCACCGCTTTCATCTGTACGTTTGTAAGTGGATGTGTTACCCCCAAGAAACTTTTTCGGATTCGATACTGAGCATAAAATACATAAAATTCCATGCTCTCAAGTTGACTTATATATTTGGCGATGATCATCTGAGTTACTTTAAACTTACACAAAATATTATTAACTACTAACTTAATCAATTTCATCAAATCGACAGGGTGAGTGGTTCTACCTCAACCCATTTTGTGAAATAATACACCACAATGATCGCATATTTTGCTTCTCTTCATGCTATCGGTAACATTGCAATTATATCAATTTCCAAAACTAAAAATGGCCTAGGGAAAACCATTTTCATAAGCTAGTTGGATGAGAATCTTATTATCTTCACAAATCTTTGGCACTTGTCAAATTTTTTAGAAAATTCCATAACAACTCAATTGGTTGTTGGATTGAAATATCTATATTGAAGTGTCTTCTTTATCAGGTTTTTCCCTCCATTGTGATCTCCATGGCTTCATTGATATCTCCACGGCTTCATTGATGGATGTCCTCAAGGATCTTCTTCACTTCATCTTTACAAACACATCTTAGCAAGGGGGTTAAGAATCCAGTCGAAAATAATAACCCATCTTGTATAATATAACATGACACATTGCATAAGGCTTTTGTGTTCTTTGCCGATCTTCGGAAGAGTCGCCTTTAATAAATACAACTTAAGTGGAGTCATCCATGGCTCCTCCTCTATCTCCATGATGACATCCGCATGTTTGATGTTTAGAGCCTTCAGCACCTCTGTTGGAATAATTCCTTATAAATGCTCAACTTCATAGCTAGCTTTCTTAGCTAATGAATTTACATTCAAAGTTTCCTCTCTAAGGATGTGATTAATTATCTAATGCGCAATTTCGTTTAGTAGTTCCATGATTATTCACAAGCAAAAGGAAACGCATGCACCCTTAGCTCAAAACTATCTCTTTCCCCAACAAACAACCAATTAGAAGTTACTGAATATTTTCAAAAATGCACACCCAATTTCTTCACGATCTTGAATCCTACAGTTAATATTGCATACTCCCTTTCATTACTCATAGCACAAATCTAAAGTTTCAATGCATTGCACACCCTTCGATCTTCAAGAGTTACAGAACTACTCCCACTCCAAAATAATAGCCACGCATCGTCCACGGACAATTTCCATTGTGAAAGTTCACCCATCTATTCTTCCAGTTCATTGTCCCATAAAGTAAATTTTGCAATGAAATCCACCAAATATTGTCCTTGAATCGCCTTTTTCGGATGATAAGTAATCTCATGCTGGCTCATCTCAATGTCTTGCTATAATAATCGTTCGAATATTTCATGCAGTACATGCTTACAAGGTTGATCGATCAACACTTTTATTAGATCAGCTTGGAAAAAAGGTTGCAGCTTCCATGTTGCTATTAGTAAGCGGTAATCTTTGTTTTCTAGTTTTGAATTATGATTTTCTACGCCTATCAGTCACTAACTGGTATAATATACTAGCTTTTGGATTTTTGCTTACTCATGCACAATCTTGTGCTTAATGCATGGCTCAGCCAAATATATATATAAATCTTCTCCTTCTAAAGGCTTCAATAATATAGGTGATTTTCAACGATGGTCCAACAATGATTGAAATGCAACTTCACACTTGTCCATTCATTAAATCTTCCCCTTTTCCTTCTTGAGGCATCAAAGAATGGTATACGTTTTTTGGTTGCTTTTTAATGAACTTACTTAAAGCAACAACCTCCCATTCAAATTCTGTATTTCCTTCCCTGTCCTTAGGGATTTAAGTTTCTTTAATGCCTTAATATTCTCTGGTTTGTCTTCGATGTCCTTCGAATTTATAATGAACCTTAAAATTTCTCAACGCTACCCGAAAAGAGCACATTAATAAATTCTGCTTCATCTTGCACTTTCATGTTACATCAAACTTCTCTGAAAAGTGTTCTGCATGATCTATCAATCTCCTAAATTCTACAAGTATATCGCCCGCACACACCTCCATTGTCCTTTCATTTGTTTCTAGGCCACTTTGTTAAGTAGATAATGATAAGTAGCTCCATTGTTCTTCAATCCAAATGACATCGTCTCGTAACAATAAATTCCCAAATATGTAATAATACTTGTATGCTCCCGATCTATTTATGGTCCGAATATGCATCCATAAAAGATGGCAATCCTCGTACGATTATTACATCAACGTGTTAGTCTATCCACGAAAGTGGAAAACAATCCTTCGAAGATGCTTTATTCAAATAAGAATAATATATGCATGTCCATCATTTTCCGTTTGGCTTCCTAACCATCAAGAGATATGATGCCCGTTTGGGGTAGAACAATTCACTGATAAAGTTGTTTACCAATAACTTATCCACATATTCCTTCAGTACAACGGATATCTCCATTTCCATACAACGCCATTTCTGCTTCAATGAAAGAAAAGTTGGGTTGATATTCAATCCAAGGCATGTAACTTTAGGGATAATCCTATACATATCAAAGTGAGTCCACGCAAACACATCGTGATCTACCTTAAAAAATCCCATCCATTCCTTCTTCACTTTTAGACCAAGTTGAGAATCAATTTTGATTACTATAGTAGGATTATCTTTATCCATTTGGATTTTGTCATTAGCTCTACCAATCATGCTTTTGCCTCTTTGGAATATTTTTGGCGGATCCATAGCTTCATATTGTCTCCACTGGATCTGAGCTTAGTGAATACACTCTTTCCCAGTTTTCGGTTTCTTTGAACCATTCCAACTCCATTATCCATGGTAATTTCATAGTAAAGCAACATGGAGCTAAAGCGATTTTAAAATCAACTAGGTTTTGCCAACCTAAAAATTCATGGTGCATGGAGTATTGATCTAAAGACACAAACTTCTCAAGCTGCACAGCTCTATGAGGTTTATTTTCTAACTTGTTGTTAAGTTAATACATTTAATTGGGGATGTTTCTCTCCATTGAACCCTTTGAATGGGAGTTGCATGGCAAAAAATCCTTTTCATCCAAACTTATCTCATTAAAAGGATGCTTGAACAAAATATTCACTGGAGAATAGTAGTTAGCCTAATCTTGGATATGCATTGAAATCACAATCTAGTTACACAGGCTAGATACATGTTGGTGGATAGTGGTAACCTGCGTTGGAGGGTGTAGTGTAAGACTAAGTGAGGATGCTCACTACTGGACAAGTTTGCCCAGTAGGCTATCACAACAAGTAGGTCAAGCTTGTTTTCTTTCCTTGGTACTTGATGGATTATTCATGCCATCATATATCCAAGAGCACTATGAGGGTTATATCGACCAATAGATACTTTGGATGCCTTGTTTGTTGAGTGGTATTTACAAGAGTCAGTTCATACCTATAAGTTCCCTAGATTACTTAACCCTACAATGTCATACACCGCTAGTGGATAATTTATGGGTGAGTTGTTGGGATGCGTGTTATGCCTTGTGAACGACTATGATCATGATTGATTATTTTACCCTTTGTTAATGGAGTTTATTTGAAATGCTACTGTTTTGGGTTGCATGTTTTTTTGGAAATGTATATGTTAGTATAGTATGCGTGCATGAAAAATCCATTCCTTTTTGTGAAAATGGGTTTTAGTGTGTCATAGTTGGTCGTGTAATGCGTTGGTCATATGCTATTTTAGAAGTAGTAGTATGTTTGTGATTGATATACTTCCCTCTATTTTGTGTGTGTATATATGGTTGAGAATTTAATATGGTACGATATAGTATGCAATGGGTTAAGGTTTTATTCTACAGATAAATTGCGAGGGTATAGTTCATTTAAGGGGTGTGGGAGAGGGGAGAATGTATTGATATGCAAATTTGGCACATTTATTTTTAAAAAATTATCAATTGTCACTTAATTTAAATGGAGGATCAAAGAAAATTTTGAACAGAATTGTCTATTTGGAATTTCTGGATGTTTTCGTTATGTTAAGAATATTTGAGAAACAAATTTTGATGTACAATATGCTAGGATTTGAATAAGTTGATCGAAATGGATATTTTGGACCTAAAATCCCAAATACTTGTAATAATTGTGTTTACCTTAACCCATAGCAGTCACCAGATTCATTTATTCTTCCTAATTCTATAATTCTCCCTTAATTATATTCTAATGGTGGTTAGTCTTCTTGATCCGGAACGCATCAAATATCAAATAATGGTCAAACGTCTAAAAATTACAGGTAAAATTGTTTGTCTCAACGAGATGAAGAGATGAAAATAATTCAATTTGGGCATGATGCATGACGTGATGGGAAATCGTATTAAAAGTTTACAGTGGCAGAACCCTAAGTTGGATTTAGGAACTTCTGATTGGAGATTGATTCATGAAATTGAAGGCATGGGTTGTAGATCATGGCAACTATAAGGGATTGGTATTAGTCGAAGATATGGTTGCTCAAGGAATTGCGAATTAGGGTTCACCATATACTAGATTGCGGGGATGAAAGTAAAAAGTGGAGGTTTCAGTTGTGGTGCAACATGGTTAAGGCATAACTATTAGTTCGGTGGCGGTTGTCCCATGGCAAATGGTATCGGAATTGGGCCGGCTCGCAGCGAAAGTTATGGGTGAATTTCAAAAAGTATTGCCCTATTTGATATTTATTGGGCTTACGAAGTCTAGTTTATTTAGAACATTTTTAAATTTTATTTAAATAAAATCTTTTATTTTATTTAAATTTATAAATTTATATAGTTTTATTCAATTTATATTATGGTACATGCATGTACACACGCGTATCATATACACATATATATGAGTGTGCACGTGTAACATATCAATCCATGTAAGGTATAACATACCCGTATATAGAAGCTGGGATTTACATCGCAACATACATGTTAGCTCCTCTAGTATGCAAATATATTGTCCAAATGTATGTATGTAACACTTTTGTTTACATCTATAAAATACTTAATATGTCTATATATGAACTTTAATTAATTTTTTAAAATATAACCGTAGATAAATAAATATACATATATATATATATAAATATATTTATGAAATATGAATATTAAAATATACACATATATAATTATGTGAATATATTTATATTAATCATAATCGTATCGAATAAAATAAATAACATTTTTTATTAAAAATCGAAGCCAATAATATATATAAATATACTAACATATAAAATATATATATATAATATTTATATATAGATATATGCAAAATAATATAATAATATATAGATTAATGTTTATAAAAATACATAAAATAATTTTTATAAATATTCATAACCAGGTCTCGCGCATGGCTTTGCAATTTTTTTTGAATTTTATTTTTGTTTTATTTATTTATCTATATGAAAATTTAAAATATTAATAAGAAATAAGTTTGAATCTTTATTTTGAATCTTAAATTTTCTGTAAATCCTAAATGACATTTTTTGGAATTTGGATATTTTTACACAATTTTATGATCTAAAAATGGTATAAATTTTTGTTAATTCTTGGCTTTATTTAAAATTAATTTTTTAATATGAAATTTTTTTTCTTAATTTTTCTACCTAGAATGTATTTATGTTACTATGATTTAAAAAATATAAAGTGTATTTTTTATAATATATTTATGTTTATATAATTAAGTTATATGATTAATTAACTTAAATAATATTTAAATAATAACAATAAATATATAAAAATTCTTTTGTCATCGTCAAAAATAATACATGTACTTAATACTATATATATAAAATATATAACCATATATAATTAAAGTATAGTATTAGAATTAAATTATAAACTATGTATATCTATTTAAATGTTATGTATTAAATCATTAAAATAAAAAATATGTTTTCTTTATTATAGAGCAAGTAGGTTTGAAGCATATATGAAAAATATTGTTTTAAGTATATACATATATACAACTAAATAATTTTGTAATAATATTATTTGCATATCAGAATCCTCACCTAAATTTCATTATAATATATAAATATATAATAATAATACATTATATTTGAGCATTTATAATTATATTTTTATTAGAAATATACCTTACTTCCAATGCCTTGAAGTATACCTTAAAGCAGTGATGTAGACTCCTAAAAACGTTTTCTGAACCAATAGATTGCTAGTCCTTGAACCGTTGACCACTAACTATATGATAGTAGCTAAAATGATTTTATTTGAACTTTAGAAAGATAGAGAGAAGATAGAGGAATTTCGACCAGCAATGATTAGGTTTGGAGGCACCAAAAGATCCAAATAATTTATGGAAGAGATGCTTAAATAGAGGAAGGAAAGAAGAGAATTTAGGATCACATCATTTTACTCAATATCCTTTAATTTAAGCCATTCAAAATCAGGCCAATCTCTCCATAATTTGAGCTGCCCCTAGCCCCTATTGCTATTGAAATTATCAACATCAGTGATGGTACTTAAACCCATTTAAGCCCAAATAAAATTTTATGCAATTAAATCCAATTTAACGCTTATCGAAATCGTATACTGATTAATATATTTATAGCTGTTATAAATATATTTAATAATATTTATTCATCAAATCAAAATCAAATTTTATAATTAATATTTCATAAATATTAATTAACTTAATTATTTTATAACAATAATAAATTAATTAAGTCATTAGGTCAAAGGAGAATTCATCATTTCGGTAGTGTGACTCGTCAGATGTAAATTTGATTAGCAATTAATATCAAACTATTCGAATATTAACATTTACACGTCACTTAGAAGATGGTGTGATATTTTGGCCAAATTTCACTTACTTAGTTTCGGTAAAATTTAACATCACTTTATTAAGCCTTACCTAGTTGTGACTATTACTTACACTAATTCTCTTCATTAAAACTATATCACTTTGGGCTTATGTAATTTGGTAATGGTCAAAATTCCAATATCATCCATATTCAACTGTACAATCTGAACACAAATTCCTTAATTCAATAATAACAATTATTATTGGCTGAGCTACTTTGCCTAGAGATTTTTTAAGTTGACTATAGTAGACCGAGATACTAACCTCATATAACCGAGAAGATGGATCCTCTCCTGAATATACTTCACTTCAAATACTTTCACTCGACCCATCTATAGTCACTCGATGGATGCCATGCCGTGATTTGACTATAATCGAAGAGGAGGTTTCATATTAAAGATTGATGACATTCTCAAGTCGAGAGAACTATGGTAGTCAGCCACATCAATATTTTTTATTTGACCTTAGTTGTATTAACCAACAGAAAACTATCGAGTGAGTCATTCCATATTTATCCAATAACTCTCAGTACGTAATCGCTAGGTGCCCGCAACAGTCATGAGAAATACACTGCCTATCATTTGCAGAGAGTTACGTATTCTAGTCTCAACGGATACATCGATATCCTGTCTCGATGCACCTTGACTAGGAACATTTAAAATGATGTGTTTATTATACTGTGGTATAATACTCATGATTCCAACCATTTGTAATTATTATCATGGACACACCATTTATATAATGTGGCAGTGGTATACATTCATTTCCCATATCATATATATGTGACAGTGGTATATTCATTTAAAATCTTCGATGCAAGGAGTTCTCGCTACTAATCCTAGGGATAATTTTCGATAAGATATGGTAGGAGAGTACCTTCAGTTTATCCTGTTCTTGAAAAACTTGTATAGCAAATGTCTGACGTTGCATTTCTAATTACATTGATTGATCTCTATGAACTTATCATCTATATGTCGTAAGGCTATGTGGTTCGCAACCATTATGGTATGATCGTCACCTTTTTAGATTACTCTTTATACATTGAGTATGTGGTGTATTCTATGGTAACGATCAGGGTGATGTCATATTCGGTTTTTATCCAGACCATGTCTGAGTCTAAATAGGGATAGATTGGTCTTGCTAGATGCGAATGATTGTTCGTGTTTCCTCGGTACATTCCTCAAGAGTGGTACTGTAAGGAAGGTAGTCACTTACCTGCCATTGTATGGAATCCATTCTCCAAATGATATTTGTAAGAGTTTTGTTTGTAGAGCCAAACATATCTGGAATTTAATAATGGTAACAATTTTGGCTAAGATTCGTTAGTTTACTTGCAAATGTTTTCAAAATAATGTTATTAAAAATAATATCAAATGATTTTATGTAGTAAATCTTTTTGTTTATCATAAGGTAAAAACTCGTCCGTGTTTATCTACGGCATGGTCTTATGAGATACATTTTCTTTTCAAAACATCCGTATTTTGAGTTTCTCATACAGTCCCATGACTGTCCCAGAGTTTATTTTCTTTTTGCCTTAAACTCTAGGTGCCTTAATTTTCCCCGGCAGCGAAGTAGTTCACTTTTAGTTAGAAGAAATCTAAATAGAGCTCGAAGCATGGAGTTAAAAGATTCTTCTGAAGATTCTTATCCACATCCACCGCACTCATGTTTTATTGTATTTCGCATTTGTAAGGACAAATATTTGTAACCGTCTATGTTTAACTCTGATAAATGTATTTAAAATTCAAGCTGTAAAGATTATATGTTGAAATAATATATGTTGTTTTATCCATGTAAGATTTTGTTCTGTCTTTATTTTTTTTACCCTTAAAGAATCGCCTCTTCGGCACTTGGATTTGCAGCATGTGAATACCGAGGATGTATTAGTGTTGATTTTCGAGGGTTGAAGAAATAGGTCTTTACAAATATGGTAAGACGTTGATGATATATTTTGAGAGTGTTATGAATTATGACTAAGTTATAGGGATGCGATGTCAGTCAAAAGCACATAGTAGTCCGTCCAGCTAATTTGGCTACCAGTAATGTGACTTTGGGGCTCATATGAAACATCGCCTATAATAAGTAACTATGGATGGCATGAGGTTAATCTCAAATTCTGTAGGATAAATCTGCTCAGTTAATCTAGCCATCAGTACCTACAAAATAGTTGGACTAGTGTCACTACAACAAAATCTATTATTGATAACAGCGGTAGACAGCGTTGTGTCCCTAGATGACATTTGTTTTATCAATTTTGTTCAGCCTACGGCCTTTGAAAAGTCGTAGTAAGGGCAAAGATCTTTGGCGGTTTAATTTTTGTGCTCCTGCTTTCTTCGTTTCTTATTTCATATTCTTCCCCGTTACTTTATCCCACAACGAAGTAGCCAAAAACCCTAACTTTTTCCTCTTTCTCTCCTAAAACCATGTTCTTCTTCCTCAGATCCCCAATTTCTCTAAATAAGACCCTAAGTTCTCCTCATATCATTGCTCTCCTCTTTATTCGATCTTCGACTTCTCTCGTAAATTATTTCCTGGCTAAGATCTCTCCCAAAATCACAAGTTGATGAGTTTGATGAATGGGTTTGACCGGTTAGGATTTGACATGTGACTTATTGCTCCAGTTTGATGTGTGATTACTCGCAATTAGTCAGGTACTTATCCCTTCTCCTCCAAGACAATGGTATGCTGAGTTAATTGTGTGTTGTTAAAATGATGTTTTTATTCCTTTTTATCATACTTAGCAATTGGGTTAAAAATTGATTAAACTCAAGTGACTGAGTGTTTTTCCATTTCTGCAATGGTGGGATGAGGGGAGTAGCATTGTTGACAGTTTTCTTTTTCATTATGCAATGGTGGTGTAACAACCCGAATATTTATCGATTTTATATTTAAATATTTTATTTAAATATTTTGTCGTTAATCAGATATTGGTCCGAAAAGCTACTTTTTACAAATGGTCAAATTAGGACTCGAGACCACTTCCATTGAGTTCGAAATGCCGTTTACAATTTTTTTAAGTATAAACATTGATAGGTTTGGAGTTAGTGGAATTTCACTTACTTTTCCCGCTTTGGACTTTGGGTTAGATTAGCCATTATAACTCAAACTCACTTCTCTCCTTCTCCTCACTCTTCATAAATTTCCTAACAACCAAGCTTTAGCATTAATGGTGAGTGGAAGGGGAAATTAATATTCCAAGCTCAAATTCTCTTGCAAATCCAACATTCAATTCCAAATTCAAGAAGAAGATATTGGATTCAAGCTTGTGATTACTTCTCCATTGCTTTCAAGCTTTTCTTCATAAACTTGGTGCAAAGGTGAGATTTTTATCTCACAATTCTAGCCTATAACTATATTGGACTGTTGGGAATGATTCCCTATCATTTTTGCATGCATATTAGCATTTGGTTTGGATTGGATTGGCGAAAAACTCCAATTTTTAGCGTTTTGGTGAATTTTCTGCACTTAGGTCGTTCTGGCCATTTTTCTTGTTCGGTGTTAGGTCGCTCGCGACCTAACCCTTAGGTCGTTCACGTGTTATCACGCTAGGTCGCACTGCCTTGAATTTTCACTTCGGAGTTAGGTCGTTTCACGTTAGGTCGTAGGTCGTTTCTGGCCTTAAATCCCCTCTGCAGTGTTAGGTCGCTCAGCCTAGTTAAGGCGTTAGGTCGCGTGGCCTTTAAACCCTTAGGTCGCTCACATAGATAGGCCGTATGACCTTAGGTCGTTAGGTCGTATGACATTAGGTCGTTTCCCCGTTAGGTCGTATGACCTTAGGTCGCTCGCCTCTTCTAACCCGCGAGTTCCTTAAGTCGTTCGTCTTCCTTAGGTCGCTTACCTGGTTGAGTCGCACCTTACCTTAGCTCGACAATGTTAGGTCGTGAGTTTCCCTTAGGTCGCGTACCCCCTTAAGTCGCTTGACCATTAGGTCGCGTCCACCTAGGCCGCATGCTTACCACTTTAAGTCGCTCGTCCTTGCCTAGGTTGTTAGGTCGCTTGGCCATTCCAGTTAGGTCACAAGATCCCTTAAGTCTCTCGCCTCCGTTAGGTCGCGCATCACCCTAACTCGCTCGGCCTTGCCTTCGTTAAGTCGCGTGACACGTTAGGTCGTGCATCACCTTAACTCGCTCGACTTTGTTTAGGTCGTTAGGTCGCGAACACCTCTAGGTCGCTCGATCCTATCCTCCCTTAGGACTTCACTAAGTCGTACCGTTTTGGACGGGGCGCTGCCCCCTGGACCCCCGCGACCTGACCAGACAGGTCGAACCCCGTAGCGGGGGCGTTACCCCCGCACCCCCACCTTGGGGGGTTGCCACCCCCTGGACACCTTCCTCCGTAGGGGATCTTATCTGAAAAACATTCGAAAGAACTTGCTTTGTTGAGATGCTGAGTTGACTATTCTTCGAGACAAACTATCTTGGGCTTCTCGGTCGATTTTATGGATTTTTGAATATCTATTCCGATGGATTCTTTATCGGTTTCTTTGGATTTTATTCACGTCTTCGAATGTGAATTTTTATGATTGATTGTTTCTACAATCATTTCTATGATTTGTCACTTTAAAATATAAAGGTTTTCTATACTAGTAGTAAATATCAAAACTCTTTCAACAAAATGATTTCAACCCTATTTTCAATAACAAAGCTCTTTTCTTAAACCGTTTTCCAATCTACTAGTATTTACAAACTTTACCTCACTCGGATGAGAAATCTAATTAAACGGCTTAGTAAAACAAGTGGTATGAAACGCTTGCGTTCACTTCGTCGGTTAATTCTTGGACTTGTTCGATTGAACCTCTTGTGACAATTTTCTAGTGAAGATTTACAGTTTGTTCGTAAATATTTAAGTTAAGCAAGTGGTTATGGGACACGAAGCTAGGCTTTTATATTTACTAGCTTAGTGTAATTGATACTTTCTCGTTGATCATGACGATCATTTTATGATTTAGACAAGCAATTGTGCGATGTATCTTTATTTGCAAGGTTAGACTAGACCTCATTGGTGTGATTCCGACTCACACATATCTCTTTGTCCGCAGGGTTAGTCTAGACAGCATTTGTGTGATTCCACTCACACATATCTTTTTGTTGCGAGGTTAGGCTAGACACCATTTGTGTGATTCCACTCACACATACCTTTATGATTTTTGGTTAGCCTAGACCTCATCTGGGTGATTCCGACTCACCCATATGGGGTAGCTCCCCATGGTCTTCGGGCTGTCATGTGATAGGCCTCTTTCCCTTTTTCTGTGATTTCTGGATTTCTTGTGTTGATTTCTGGAATTTATGTCATTGACTTGTTATGAGTATAAGTTTAGGGTATGATGCCCTCTTTGGATCTTTGAGAAGATTCTTGTGATATCGATTTATCTCTTATTGATTGATCTTCTATTGATCATCATTTGCATACTTATAGTAGTATGTCAGTATGGATATTTTATGTTTATGCCGTATCTTTTATTTTATACCATGTCATCTGATATTTATAGCTAGACTGATCCGTTTATTATTTTCTTAAATAATACTCGGGTCAGACCGAGATGTTACAGGTGCTTCTGCTTGACTTCTTCCCGGGATTTGCTACTCTGACTTTTGGCTAACTGTTTAGATTAGCAGTTTTTGTTGTATACACTTGAGACATAGACTCATAGTTGTATTCTTTTGTGTAGCACGTGTTGCTAATCTTTTGTATTATTGTGGATCTTTTTGACCACTACTCTGATGTACACTTTCATGTGTTAGTTATATATTCATATCTTCTTCCGCCTTTGTGATATGGATGCCTGTGACTGATTTGTGTTATGCTTATTTCTATGTTTGTTTCCGAAGATTATTTATAGCCACCGTGTGATAAGCAATCATATGGATGGTCGCTCCTCAACAGCCTTATTCTCCGTGCTAGTTGACAGCACTACACCGTAGTGTTCTTGGCTAGCGTGGGTATAGAGGTGGGGGGTCACAGGTGGGATAAAGGACAAACAGATATTAAGCTCGCAAATAAAATTGCCATTCACTGATATTTATTCCTGAATATCCGATCTTTTTCAAATTTTAGTTACTTGGTCGCTAAACTCCTTCTTCTATCTTTAGATCTGAAGCCCCTTTGTCGATCTCTAATGCCAAACTCGATGACTTATTAGATATGAATTGCTCCTCCGAGATCTAGAACTTGCAGATACAAGATGGATGAAGAAGAAGGGTTTGCCTTCTGATGTGCTCGGAACATAAAGTAGTATTCAAAACCTTATTTTGTAAAGTCTAGAAAGGGATATCATGCTCTGTTAATTTTTGGTTTTGTATTTGTAGCTGTTGATGCTCTTTGTTTGGGTTAATTTTTTGATTCAATGGAGCAACTAAAAGGTGCAGTAACGACTTAAATAGCACTGATTTCAAGGTGAGTTTCCTCTGTTCTATATTTTAGTTTTAAACTCATATGTTGTATGACTTTTCTGGTTGACGTTCAAGTCTAACAAAAGTAAAATGCACTTAATTTTGATAAGCATAAACTAAGAGGGATGTTTAAGTTGGTATACTATGATATAAAATGATGAATCTTTTTTTCTATCTTATTTTATTTTCACAAATTAATATCTATGCCACATGATTTATTTGAATCTTGAATCAAAAATAGTTTTTTTCGATCCATTTTTGGGCTGTGTGGAAAAAGGAGGAACAACTAGTGCCATACAAATTGCTTACATACCTGGTGAAATATCTTTTGTAGTGATCCAAATAAAAGTAATATTAAGTATTTTTTGACTAATTGGACTATCTCTAGTCATATAGCAAAGGATATATATTGTGCTGAAACATATTCACATATCTTAGCATAATATATACTTACACATGATATATATATTCAATGTTATACAAATCTATATTCAGTGATATACATCTCCTCATGCAAAGGATATTTGCAATTTGTGTTGTTACTTATGTTTTCCTTATGGAATAGTATCATCATATCATATTTACCACCAATAATCATTGGTTGTTCAAATTGCATCATGTATAACCAATGTACAGTGGCCATACTACTATGCAAATGGTGCAAGTAAATCATTTTGGTCGTGATATTATAGAAACTGTAGTTTTTCAGTGCGAACTCCATTTTGCACTTGTTGTAAACTAATTTATATATGACGTGAAGCACTGTAAAATTGGTTCTTCTTCTTCTTCTCTTTTCTCAGTTTCTCTATCTTCCCTCAATTGTATGATTGACCTAAATGGGTTGAGTTGCAAGATTTTAGTTTAAATTCTCTAAACATTTCATTTGTTAAATTAAATTTTATAGGCCTAATTGAAGCCATGACTTTTCAACCATATGCACCTTGCTTAGAAGAACAAGGTGCATTTGAAAGTTTATTGTACTTTTTCCCTTTCTGCTGAAAATCAATTTCGTCTCCACGCTTTGATTACGGTACCTTCTAGTCTTAATTTATTGATAATGTCTGTCTTTACTTAGCCCTGATGAAACTACTATATGCAATTTGGCCTCAATAGCTCTACCAAGATTTTTCAGACAGAAGTAGCTACTACCTACATCAAGTAATACACTTCTTTGTGTACTAGCTTCTTACATGCTAACTATAAACAAAATTATGAATTTTTAGAATGTTCCATTGGAACCTCATCCATCTAAATTGGTTAGAAGAATTTGATCTAAGAACAGATATTTTGATTTTGATAAGCTAGCTGAGGTTAGAATATTATTTTAATATGCATAATTAGTTATTTTTGTAATCATGTGTCAAGTGTTGCTGAATATGCTCATAATTTTGACAGATAACATCAATTGTTACTGCAAACCTCAATAAGATAATTGATGTAAATTATTAACCAATTGAGATGGCGAGGAGGTCAAATATGAGGCATATACTAATTGGTTTAGGTGTATAAGACCTAGCAGATGCATTTATGTTGCTAGGCATGCCTTTTGATTCAGAAGAGGTATTTGGTTGTCTTTAACTTGTAAGAATTATTTTTTCCCTTATGTTTCATCCGTTGTTAACTGCTCAACTGTTTGTTCAAGATCAACAGCTAAACATAGATATTTTTAAGATAATATATTATCATGCTTTAAAAGCTGGTTCAGAAATTGCAGCAAGAGAAAGCACTTATGAAACTTATCAAGGAAGTCTGTCAACAAGGTATGTATATCATATCTGTCCTCTTATTAGAGCTCAATTTTTTTTATGTGCAATTTATTTGTTTCGCGGTAATAAGCATTATGTTCTCATTTTATCATCCATGCCATCCCATCATGTTTATGCCTATGTTATGATATGGTTATTTTGTAACAATAGAGTTATATAATGATGGTAAAATTTTTCAACAAAGTTATCAAGAATATCAAGTTCATACTGTAATGAATCCTTGCTAGTCTTAAATATGTTTTTCACTACAACAAAATCACTTTTAACAGCAAGCATTTTTAGCGTTTATTAAACAAATGCAGCAAAAAATTATTTTAAATGAACTAATTTTCGTCAAAACGATGACATAACGCGTTAAGTTCAAAACACTTGTCACCGCCTCTCTTATTATTATACCTTGTGGAAAAAAATTGCTTTCCCTCTTCTTTTCATTTCCCTCGTTCTTCAATTTCATCCTGCCCTATTTCCCTCCCCTTTAATTTTCGTCGTTTTCTATTTCCTTATTTTTCAACTTCACAGTTCCCTAATTCTCTCATTCAGGTACATCAATTGATTCAGTTCAAATTCTTCTTCTTTTTCCTGATGTTTGTATTCAGTGATCGTATACTAATTTAGTTTTGTTAGAAGGTTAATTCTAGAAGTCTCAATTTTGATTTAGACTTTGATTCGCATTTTGAACCTGGCGTGGATTTTTACGTTTTGATTCAGATTACAGTCTCACTCAGGTACGGTAAGTTGAACTGCTTTTAATATACATTTTTGTTAAGTCCTATGTTGATTATTGAATGAAGCGTGGTTCCTCTTAAATTTATACTTCTATAAGCTCTGAAGTTGGTTGGAACTTAAAATTTATAAAATTAAAAATTCTTAAACCGTTATCAATAAATTTCCAAACTATGAAGTAATTGATACAATATAAGATGTCCAATTATAGTTTGGACCGGGGTTTGAAAATTACAACATAAATACTGGCAATATCCTACTATGTTTTATAAATAAATACTGGATCTGTATGATAAATAAATAACTAAGTTAACTATGTTTTATAAAAATTAAATGAGTCTATGATAATAATAATAACAATAATAAATTAACCAAGTTAATTTTTAATAATGTTTTATAAAAATTAAATGAGTCCATGATAATAATAATAACAATAATAAATTAACCAAGCTTATAAAAATTAACTAAGTCTTATAATAATTAAACAAGTTTATAAAAATTAACTAAGTATTATAAAAATATAAAATATAACTAAATCTATTATTGTAATAATAATATAAATAAATTAACTAAGTGAACTACATTTTATAAAGATTAATAAGATTTATAAAATTAAATAAGTTTATAAAATTAACTAAGTATCATAAAAACTTAACTAAAATTAACCAAGTTTTAACAAGTTTATAGTAATAATAATAATGATTAATTAAGTTTACAAAATTGACTAAATTTTATAAAAATTAGCTAAGTTAACTACGTTTTATAAAAATTAACAAGTCAAGTTTACAAAAATTTACTAAGTATATATAAATATAAAATATAAATCTACTATAACAACAACAATTAACTAAGATTTATAATAATAATAATTTAACTAAAATTTATAAGTATTAAATAAGTACATAAAAATTAGGTAAGTGTTATAAAAATTAACTAAGTTAACTAAGCTTTATAAAAATTAACAAGTTTAGCTTATAAAAATTAACAAGTTTAGTTTACAAAAATTAACCAAGTATATAAAAATATAAAATATAACTAATTATTTTATAATAACAATGATGATGATGATGATGATGATGATTAATTAAGACGTATAGTAATAGTACTAAGTTAACTAAGATTTATAAATATTAGATAAGTTCATAAAAATTAACTAAGTAGTATAAAAGTTTGACTAAGTTAACTTAGTTTTATAAAAATTAATAAGTTTATTATATAAAAATTAACCAAGTATATAAAAATATAAAATATAACTTAATCTTCTATAATAATAACAATAATTAACTAAGATTTATAATAATAACAATAAGTTAACTAAAATTTATAAATATTAAATAAGTTTATAAAAATTAGCTAAGTACTATAAAAATTAATTAAGTTAACAAATTTTATAAAAATTAACTAGTTTAGTTTATAAAAATTAACTAAGTATATAAAAATATAAAATATAATCAAATCTTATATTATAATAGTAGTAATAATAATAATTAACTAAGATTTATAATAATAATAATACTAAGTTAACTAAGATTTATAAATATTGAATAAGTTTACAAAAATTAACTAAGTATTAGAAAATTTTAACTAAGTTAGCGCCTTATGTTTATTTAAATGCTTTTGTTTGTTTCTCTTAAGCAATTATGTAAAGATTTAGTCCATTGGACACACCATAACCAGGACCCAGTTTATGCTAAACTGAAGTTCATGTTTTTTTTATTCTTTGAGGTCAAGATTTCCAGTTTTATGCATTTGCATAAAAACCCGCTTTGTATTTTTTAGCTGTTGCATATTAGTTATTTACTTAGAATATGGGCATAAATTTTACTGCTCAACTACAACTTGAAGGTTGTACTCTGCCATGAAGAATATCATGGCATTTCATGACTTTCATTCTCAATTAGCATTATTTGGTCTACTTTGATGTTTGTTTTTGAAGCAATCCTTGATTTATATTGTGGTATTCTTTCCACAAGTTTATTGTTTATGATGAAATATATATATATATATGTTGTCTTGTGCTTAATGTATTACAGGATTCAAGGAACATGCTGAAGGTATGAAGACAAATTTTCTCTCTAGAGATCTTTCCAATTTGAAAGCGGGACTTCAAGCTGGGAACAATAAGGTAAGGGGTGTCATTCTAATATTGATTCAAAATATTTATTACACTTTGTACACTAGTTCATATAATGCGTATTGGATTATTATCAATTTTCATATGGTGATTTTGTAGCCGAAGGTTAATCACATCAAAGATCAGCCTGAAGAAGACATTGTGCCTTTGTCTGATGTTGTATGAAGTTGGTTTATAAATATTGTCTTTGTTTATGAATTTATGTAATATTTGTTGATGGGTATCGTATTCAACTTAATTTATGGAAATGATTAATGGTTATGTTTTTATATGATAGCTTTTAGTTTGATTTGTATATGTTATGTATATTATCCGGTTGAAATATAATAAAATGCAGTTTAGGTTAATGATATAGGTGTGTAAATATTACAATGGTACAACATGATATGGTTGCTGTAAAAAATGCAGGAACAAACAACAGCGTTTAAATCATGTTGTCAATTCTAAGGAAAATAATGCATATTCCTACGATAGCGTTTAAATCATGCTGTCAATTCTATGAAAAGATATTGCATATGACCACAACACTACAAAAATGCTGTGAAAATTAACAACAACCTTTATAAAATGTTTACGGAAACACCATTAACATATTAATAGTAAACACTGTAGAAAATTATTTACAGTAGTGAAAGAACACTGTCGAAAAGAGTTTTTAACAGCGTTTATTTTCTTGCTGTTGTAAATTTTGTATCTACGATAGCAAGTCGTTATACAGCGTTTCTAACAATGTTGTTACATCCTATCATAGCGTTTTTCAAATGCTGGTAAAAGCGTATTTTTGTGTAGTGTATGAGACGTCTCCATGGGGTACGAGTCATAATAATGACCTTCTTTGGAGTTTGAAAGTATTAAGTAGTTTCTTAAGGGCCCGCATCTTCCTATATATGAAGTATTAAATAGTTGGGATACGGTAGATGATATCTTGAGAAGGTCACTTCAATAGGAAGTATTAAGTGTCCAAATGTATTTTCGTGCAATGTCAGCTAGATAAGCACCTATGAGGAGTCCGCCTTGTGAGTTAGATATTAAA
This sequence comes from Allium cepa, assembly GCA_030765085.1. Lineage (NCBI taxonomy): Eukaryota > Viridiplantae > Streptophyta > Magnoliopsida > Asparagales > Amaryllidaceae > Allium > Allium cepa. The sequence goes on from CM060932.1 coordinate 933,483,940, forward strand.
TAATGAGGGCCTACCTCAAATTAGGTCTTACATGGCTAAAGTCTTCCTAATTCCTAATAAAGAGGTATTAAATGGCTTGACTACTATCTCTCACATTGGTAGGACATTAATAACGATGGTTATAGTTATGGAATTGGGTAAGCCTTAAGGCATATAGTTGCAAAGAATTTGAAAATAACTAAAATACGCGAGTACATATCCTTATTTAAATTATACTGCCAAAGTGCTAATATAGAAAAGATTGAGATTTTCATTCACTAGACATTGTTGTTCTAACTCCCTCCTCGTTACAACAGGTGGAAGATGACGATGATGCAGATGGAGGTGATGATAAGAGGAGCTTGTGGCTGTCGTCTATTTATCTCTTTATATTATTTCTAATGTACCCATTTAAAGATGACAATGTATTTTGAGCATGTTGTATCGTGGTTATGTAATGGTTATTATTGACATTGTATTATGGTTTTAATGACATTAATAAAATGGGTACTGTTTATATTATTATATTTTATCCTTTCACTGTGAGTTTTGAATGAGTAAATAAATAGCTCTGTATTGTTCTTTTTACCAGCCAACAACCAACTTTGTGATGGGTCTAATTTTAGGTAGGCCTTATCTGGGTTCGGATTTATGCCTGTTTCGGGGCGTATTGTTATAGAACAATTGTTAACAATAGAAATAATTATGTCGTAACTATCAACCTACTAGAGGAAAACACACACGATCTTCCCCACTTAGCACTATTATTAGGTAACTAACTTATGGGTAGTGTCGCTATCTTTTACCTTCCTTGCCACACCTACCACACTTTCTAGTTCATATTCCTTTGTATTTTCTTTCGTGTGTGTGTATTATATATATGTATATAATTGATGTACACACACATATCTATGTGTGCGTATTTAAGCCTCACATTGTCTATTGAGTTTTTATAGTTCTAGCTGCCGAGGTAGACAGTTCGGGTCATGTGCCCTCGTTCACTGGACGAGGTGAGTATTGATATGTAGTTGAGAGTTCCACAACTTCTTCGGACCTTCTTGGCAGTCTCTTATATGGTTCACTTCCCCGATGGGGACTGGATGAGGCCTGGCCTCATCTTTGATGCTATAATCAGCTTATGTTGCATCTAATTGGTTTATTAAAAAAAAATTATTTTTTCATGCAATTTATCTTTTTCTTAGGTTTTTTGAGGGGCTTTTTTATTTTTCTTATATGGGTTCATGGGGAAGAGCCATGTACCAGGCTTGTTAATAACTCCTTTTTTAAGTGTAGAATAAAATTACTTGAGTGCTCTCCTCCTCACGGAGGATCACTCATTTCTGTATAGAAACTAACATATTTATATTTATATAATTAATTCATGTGATTAATTAACATAAATAATATTTAAATAATAATAATAATAAATATATACATAATACTTTATATATAAAATATATAACCATATTTAATTAAAGTATGATGTTATAATTAAATTGCAAACTTTGTATATCTATTTAAAAGTTATATATTAAATCATTAAAATAAAAAAATGTTTTTTGTTGCAGAGCAAAGCTGGTTTAAAACATATATGAAAAATAATTTTTTTAATTATACATATATGCAATCAAACAATTTTATGACAATATCATTTGCATATCAGAATCGTCACCAAACTACCAGTATAATATATACATACACACATACATATCTGTTTACATATATATGTTAAATTTGAGCTTTTATAATTATATTTTGATGAAAAATATACCTCACTTGAAATGCCTTGATGTACACCTTGAACTAAAGATTTAGGCTCCTAAAAACGATTTTCAATCCAATAGATTGATAGTCCATAAAGTATTGACCAGCAGTTATCTGATAGTAGCTAAAATGACTTGATTTGAACTCTAGAAAGATGGAGATGAGTTAGAGGAATTTCGGTCAACAATGGTTAAGTATGGAGGCTCCAAAAGATCCAAATCAAATGTAGGAAGAGATGCTTCAATAGAGGATGGAAATGAGAGAATTTAAGATCACGTCTTTTACTAAATCTCCTTTAATCCGAGTCATCCAAGATCAAGCCAATCGCTTCATAATTTGAGCCGCCCCTAGCTCTTGTTGCTGTCGAAACTATTACCCCACGTGATGGGCCTTAAACATATTTAAACCCAAATAAAATATTATTCAATTAAATCCAGTTTAACACTTATGGATATCGCATATCGATTGATATATTTATAAATTTTATAAATATATTTAATATTGTTAATTTATCAAATCAAAATCAAATTTTATAAATAATATCCATTAGTTTATAACAATTATAAATTAATTAAATCACCTGGTCAAATGAGCATTCATCATTTTTTGTGTAAGTCATTAAGTGTAAATTTGGTCAGCAATTATATCGAACAATTCAAATATTAACGTTCACATGCAACTTAGCAGTGTGGGTTGCGGAATTATGGATCTAAAGGCTAACTTTACCCTAGAGGGGTGAATAATGTTTAATTTTCTTTTAAGATTAATGTTAAATTATAGATTAACAACACAGAATTATACCAACAATGCAATCATATATATAAATAAAAGCAGTACGGTAAAGTGAGAGTTAGAGAAATGACACCAGGGATTTTATATTGGTTTGTGTTTCTCCTACATCTAGTCTCGTGCAATTGCTTACATAGGTTTCTTTTCAAATGCCAATCTTTAACTGAGTAGAAGATAGATCCAAATACATTCTCGATTTTGAGGCTACAAAACACATCCTCTTGTATTCCAAGTCTGAGGTAAACTCTCCTGATTTGACCGGACTACAAGCACACCCATTAGATTAGAATGGGCTACTAAGCATACTCGGTTGATTTAAACGGGCTACAAGAACACCCAAGAAAACACAAATAAAGTTGATATTTTTTCTAAAGACAAAATCTTATACTTTGGATAAAAATGGATCCTATAGCCCATTGGATAGCACTTTGATCTCTGAATTGAGAGAGTGTTTCCAAAATAGTAAAAAAGTAGTAATGAATCAATAGAATGAAGTATGAATCGATTATGTATAATTTTTAAGAGAATAGAGTATATTTTTCATGAGAATTTTCAAGACAGTAAGAAGTGGGAAGAAAGTAAGTAATTGGTTAGTCAAAAATTCGTTTGCACTCCCATTTATATAGTAAATTATCAGATATGTCCATTCATGAAGAGTTGTGTCGAATAAATACTTTCATTCAAAATTTGAAAAACCATTTGGCGGCATGTATACCGACATATCCTAGACACGTATGTTGACATGTGCTTGTGAAAAATGAATTTTTTTTAAATAATCCGAATATTCTATACTTTTGTAAAATAATTTGAACATAGTTTTTAAATATTTTTGGACTTAAAAAACTTCTGTAAAATATTTAAAAAAATAATTTTTGTAATTAAAATAATTTATTTTAATTTAAAATATAAAAGATAAAAAAATAAAGATAGAGATCAGAAATTTCTATCAAGGATTTTAACAATATATACTAATGACTCTATATATTAAATTGTAATCTTGAAATCTTTATTTCTTCGTCTTTGAACTCATGAGTCTTCATATCTTTATCTTGAGTCTTTATACTGTATAATCTTTGATTCATCACCTGTGTAATATCTACACTATATACCATATAACATGGCAAAACATTGGTATCTATATTTTATACGGTTATATATGGCTATTGTCATCAAAATCAATAAATGAGGTATTAACAATATCACACTTTTTGATTATGACAACCATTTAATATTCCTGTATATAAAATATGAAATAACTCCTCCTTGGTTACATAACTCCCCTTCATAATATGCATATTATTTTATATTTTTCTCCCCTTATGTCATAAAAAAATGGTTAAGCAAAAACTCCCCCTAAATGATATACTTGTAAATTGAAGCATCAAAATCAATAATTTTGGACTAAAGTATAATAATATGAAGCAATATGATATGTTGATTAATATATAATGACTTAAGATAAGACAAACTTTATTTATTTAAATCAAACTGTAAAAATCAAACTAATAATCCAAACATACATTTCTAAACAAACCAAATCAAATCAAAACCTAATAATACTAACAATCCAAACCTAAAAATGCGAAACCTAAATGTGTGGATTAATGCGTTTTGATTATGGGAGACTTATGGATGGGGAAAAAGGGATTGTGGAGATAGAAATTTCCTTTTTGTCCTAAACGATTTCCATCATGATTAAAGATAACTTCTCCTACACACTTGACTTCATCGCCATCTTTGGCAACATCTTCCTCTCTTCCTTCTCTTCCTAATTGTCTATGGGGTTGTGAATGATAAGATTTGAGATTTCTTCTTCAATCACTATTGGATTGGCTTCATTATCCAATAGATGCTTCCGAAGATTGCGAAGGATTTGCTCTAATTTTTCACGTTCCTTTAAGAGCGTATTTGAGCAACATCTATTTCTGAAAACATGTTGACATGCTTCAGATCATTCTCTGCTTTGATGACATTGGCCATTACGGTGCTTTGGAAGGGGCCTAGAGCAAAGGAATTGTAGTTGAAGGAGGTAATCTCTTCTCTTGGTCTTTTGGAACTTAAAGAATCTATTAATTCTTACTTTATTTAGAGTATTCAAAAAGAAGAAGATAGGGAAATAAGAAATAATTCAAAATTTGGTTGTCATATAATCATATTTCGAATTTAAGAGGGAAAATTAGTTTTCAAAAAACTGAAGTATATATCGACATATAGGTAGTGAATATGTCGACATATGTAGTTAAATTTTGATGTTTATATTTTGTTTTAAATCTAGAATTGAAAGGTTATTATATTTTCATTTCAAATAAGAACATATTTCTAATTCTCTTTTAAGTTTAATAAAAGATGTTTGAGTTAACGGTTTTGTTAATATATCAACCATTCAATTTTCAATTTTTTCAAATTCGACAGAAACGACTCCTTTATTTATGTTATCTCTCAGAAAATGGTGTCTTATGTGTATATGTTTAGTCCTACCATGATGTGTTGGGTTTTTAGACAAATTTATTGCATTGTATTTTTTGAAATGGTACTTTATATACAACATGTTACTGGGATAACGTATCACATGTCAATAAACGTTCAAATTACGCTACGTAAATTTCAAACTTGTGACTTCTCGCACCAAAGCCGAATCACTTAACCCTTGCACTGTATTATCATAGTATATTGGAGATTTAGTGAAATTTTAACCATGATCTTTTAAAGTTTGTTGCACATAGATAACTTGTGAATAGGCTAGCGCAACAGAGATATATTCTGCTTTGTTGCACATAGATAACTTGTGAATAGGCTAGCGCAGCAGAGATATATTCTCCTTCTGTTGTAGATAGAGATACAAAATTGGTATTTTGCTAAACCGGGAAATAAGAGTGTTCTAAAAAGCGACCAGTTCCACTTGTAGTTATTTGGTCTGATTTGCATCTAGCATCTTCGGCATCACTATATGAAATTAAATCAAAGAAATCTTCCTTTGGATAAAAGAGTCCATAGCCTAGTGCATTGTTTGCATATCTTAGTATTCGTTTTATGGATTTTAGGTGAGCTTCTTTAGGATGAGATTGGTACTTGCATAGAGACAGACACTATGCATAATATATGGTCTACTAGCAGTTATGTAGAGTTAGGATCCTATCATATCTCTATATAGTTTTTAATCCACATCTTTTGAGTTTCTTCCTTATTTAGTTTCTCATTAGTTGCCAGGGAAGTTGGCTTACCACTAATATTTGACATACCAAATTTCTTAACTAAATCCTTAGCATATCTTTCTTGACTTACAAAAATATCATTACTTAATTGTCTGATTCGTAATCCTAAATGGAAAGTTAGTTCTTTCATATGACTTATTTCAAATTCCTTGGTCATTATATCTGAATATTCTTAATTTATTGTTCATTTGTTGATCCAAAAATAATATCATCTACATATATTTGTATAATTCGGATATCATTATTATTTCTTTTATAAAATAGAGTACCATCTACTTTTCCTATTTCAAAGTTAGATTGCAATAAATTAGATTTAAGTCTATTATATCATGCTCTAGGAGCTTGTTTTAAACCATATAAGGCTATCTTTAATTTATAAACATGATTTGAAAATTTTCAAATTCAAAAAGTAGGGGTTATTCAACATAGACATTTTCCTTAATAAATCCATTTAAAGAAGTACTTTTGACATCCACTTGAAATAATTTAAAATTAATATGATTTGCAAAAGCAAGTAGAATTCTAATGACGCCTAATCTAGCTACAAGAGCAAAGGTTTCGTCAAAATCTACTCCTTCCTCCTAACTGTAACCTTGAACAACTAAACATGCTTTATTTCATGATTTATCCTTGTTCGTTCGATTTTATTTCTACAGACCCATTTAGTTTCGATTCCAAACTTATTTTCAGATCTTGGGACTAATTCTCAAACATCTTTTTTGGTAAACTGATTCAGTTCTTCTTGCATAGCAAGAATCCATGAATCATCTAATGATGCTTCCTTTGGATTTTAGGTTCATTGATTGAGATAGGGGATATACTACTCATTTTTTAGTTAATTTCTTATTTATACAACAGACTCTATATTTTCTAGTATATTTTCTATAGGATGATCTTTCAAATATTTTATTTTTTATTTGGATATAAATTTTCGAAGTTTTCATTATTTGTAATTTCATTATTTTTATTTTTATTAGTATTTTCTTCTTCATCAAAACAGGTATTATTGATTTCAAAATTTTCATCAAATGAAACATGTATAGTTTCTTCAACGGTGTTAGTCATGGTGTTAAAAAATCTATAGGATTTACTTCTATTAGAATAACCAATAAAAATTTCTTTATCTGATTTAGCATCAAATTTATATAAATTGTCTTTTATATTTAATGTAAACATTTACTACCAAAAACCTCTAACATAAGATGATTTAGGCTTTTTATTATGAAATAATTCATAAGGAGTTTTCTTTGTCAAATGTTTTATTAATATTCTATTAAAAATATAGCATGCCATAGCAACTACTTCAGGCCAAAAACTTTTATGTAAATCACTATCATTTAGCATTGTTCTAGCACATTCTTATATGTTCCAATTTTTACGTTCTACTTTTCCATTTTGTCGGGGTATTCTTGGAAATGAAAAGTTATGTGTAATCACTTTCTTACTACAAAAGTTTTCAAAATATTCATTTTCGCACTCTCCTCTATGATCTCTCCTAATCATTTTAATTTTAATTCACATTTGATTTTGAATTCTTTTATTAAAAATCTTAAACATTTCAAAAGCTTTGCTTTTGAGTTTTAAGAAAATTGCCTATGTATATCTAGAAAAATCAACTAAAATTACACAAACATATCTATAAGATTTATTGATTGTATTTTCAAGGGTCCAAAAAGGTCTAGGTGAAGAAGTTCAAGAGGCTGAGAAGTAGAAATCATATCTTTTAATTTAAATGGACTTTCATAAAGTTTTCCTAGTTCACAAGCATCACATAAGTTTTTAACATTAAAAATCATTTTAGGGAGATCCTTAACTAGTTCACAAGTATCACATAAGTTATTAACGTTAAAAATCATTTTAGGGAGATCCCTAACTAGTTCATATCTAGCAACTTTAGATGGATGTTTAAAATTTAAATGACCAAAGTTTGTGCCAAATCTAATGGTTGCTAGATTCAACCAAAGGACATGGATTGTCGTTAGACGCTTTCGTTCTTAAGATATAAATGTTATGTTTCCTAATACCTTCAAATAAATGTTTGATTCATATCTTAGACATGACAAATATCTTTTCCAAACTTATTTTTAAAAATCTTATCACATAGTTGGCTAATACAAGCAGGCTATGTTTTGAATTCCTAACAAGCAAAACATTAGAATAGCAGAATGTTTGGAGTTACCAACCTTGTCTACGCCAATCCCATATCCTTTATAGTTTGTCTCCGAAGTTAACCGATCAATTATCTTTGTAAACAATATCTTTTAAGATCTTTGTATTTCAATTCATGTGTGTAACGACCCGGATTTTTAGCCATCTGTTATTAGAATAGTTAACTAATTTTATATATTGAAATATTAATTTTTATCACTCGAATAATTTAAATTTCTAATATAGGTAATATCTGAATATATAAATTTTGAAGTTTATATTCAAAATTTAAATTCTACCTTTTGAAAATAATAAACAGGAAAATAGACACAGGGTAGAAGTTGTAAAAAAAATTAGTCTCAGGGACAAAAAGTTTGTTTTTAGTCTGAAGGACAATTTTTAGTGCAAACAGGAAATGATAGTTACAACTATCATTTTGTGATTTACACTAAAAAGTGTCCTTCGACCTAAAAAACAAATTTGTTGTCCCTGAGACTATTTTTTTTACATTTTTTCCTTGAGCTTAAAAACCCCAATAATAAAATAGATACTTATATATGCATGTAACCTTCACTATTTCAAATTTATGATAAAAAAATCTATATGTATATATATATATACAATTCTTTGTGATGTTTAAAAATATTTATAAGTGTATATATATATATGTGTGTATATATTTTATAAGTATAGAGCACATGAATATATATATATATATATATATATAATTTATGATGGCAACTTTCAAACTTGTGAGAAAATATATATGTATATATACCTATATATGTGTGTGTGTGTGTAGGTAAGTATGTAAATACATATATGGTCAAAATAGTGTACATGTAAATATGTGTGTGTGTGTGTGTGTGTGTGTATACATAGGAACATCATGATGGCAAACATACAATCAAGCACACATAGGAATCAAATCAACACATATAAAATCAAATCAAGCCAAAGATTAAATCAGCCCAAAACATGAACTCAAATCCACCACCAAAGTAAAAAGAAAAGGAAAAAAATATGAAAAATGCGAAGCCTGTAAGCAAATTATTTAGCCACCCTATAAGTGCATAACAGCCACCATAGTATTTCACTTCCTTCTTCCATTCTTCTATATAAAAATGGCCATAGTTGTTACACGCATCATAAAAAAAAGCAAAATAAAGATCTGCCTTTAAACAATAAAAAGATCAAGTTGTTCAAAAGCTTCAGGAGATTAAAACAAGTAGGAATTTGTCATCCATCTTAAAAGCAGTGAGTAAAACACTTTTATTTTGTTAACAAATTATAACTTATAGATGTATATATCCTTGAATATGGAGGCATATTTGATCTTTAACAAATGTATAAGTGATTTTTATGTTAATATGTAGATGCATATGTGTGTTAGGCATGATTTTTTCACTCTGCAACATAAAGAAGCATTGTACTTTTCCCATAAAAGCTCTCTGTCTTATTGTTGGATAAAATAGTGGAACTTCCCACTTCAAAAATATAAATAGCTCAACGACCAATTTGTTTTAAAACATGATTTCAAAGAAAAAGTTATTTGTTTTTAAGTTTAGAACATATTAAAATTTATTTCATGCAATTTCATCAGGCGTAGAAGGAGAAAATTCCAAATAATAGTAAGTGGGTAGGTTTTGGTCGAAATTCAACTTTCAAAATTTAATTAACGGATTGTACGGTTGTGTTCGTGGTGGAAAAACTTGATTTTTAAGAATAGTTTGAAGATTTTTAAGGTCGTGTGGAGAGAGGAACTGAGAGATGAACGAATTTGGGGATTTTGGAAAATCCTGGTGGTGGGGTTGATTTTGTGGCGTGGTGTTGGCCATGGATGAGGAGTAGAGGGTGGCGCACCGGGAAAAAATGTCGTGATTTTTTTTATTGAGTGGATAGGTTTGGCGAGCTTAAGTTAGGGTTTAGCGTGCTTTGTTCTTTGGTCTCGGGTTGGCGAATAATGGCGATAATGGTTGAGAAGGGGGTCGTGCGCACCGGGGGAAAAGATAGAGTGGGTTGTGGCGAAACGATAGGCAAATTCTGGTAGTGAATCGTGGACGGTGGTGGCGTGACAAGGGAATTAAGTGACATAGGCTTTGGGTCTAGGCTTCGGTTAGAAATTCAAATTTTCGAACTAAGGTCCTGGGAGAGTTTTCAGGTGGTGGAACGTGAGGCATAGATCGTGGTTGATCTAAGAAGAAGGTCGGCGGCGTGATTCGAAGGTCGGTGGTCGTGTGCATGTGCACAGGGTCATGGGTCAGTTCAAATGAAGGAGAAGGGAGAAAGAAAACTAGAAAGAAGAAGGGGAAGATTGGTTTGGGCTAGCTTTAGTAGGCCTATTGTTTGATATGGGCTGGGTATGTTTTATAAAGGAAATTTATCTTTATATTTGAAAATCCAAATTTAAAAAATCTATTGCTACTTTATTTTGAATCCAATCGAAGTGCAGTTTGTTGCAGCGAGATCCTATTGCCAAGTAATTTTATCTGAACTAATGTTGTTAGGATTTCTGCAATGTGAAAATTTAATGATTTAAAATGATTGAAGTAAACAAATAAGTATTTTTTATTTAATTAATTATACGTTAATTAATCAATTAATTATTAATGGATTATTTAATTTTAAATTAACTAATTATAAATTATTTTATAAATCTCTTTGATTGACAAGTAACCTGAATTAAAATATAACTTGGCTCAATTAAACTGAAATCAATTCAGTTTTGATTAGTAAATCGATTTAATATTAATTATAAATCGTTGATTGTAGTTAATGATCTATGCTTTGATTTTTATATTGATTTCAATTATCTTTTGTCTGTGCCATTAAGTAGCCAAATAAAATACTGTTGAGTTAAATTGAATTGACTAAGGTAATTTGGACCTTTGTTTAGCGGAAATAAATCATTGTTCCGCTAGTTAAATTAGTTGGATTTTTTTAGCAGAATAAATCACCATTCTGCCATTATTTATTGGATAAGTTAATTTGAACATTTATTTAGCAGAAATAAACCCCGTTTTGTTATTACATTAGTATGGACACTTAGTTACATTCCAGTTGGTTAGTATTGGATAAGTGTGGTATTAACGATTAATTGTTAACTATGAGTTAATTTACGTATGTGATGTTATGTAAATGTTCGAGTTATAGCTTAGATAGTTATTTGAATTAATGGTGACTTGATTAAGTACCATCTGAGTTACCAACCCTCTTTCCAAAATTGGAAATTGATTTTTGAACCAAAGTTGTTTTAAGGATGACCATTAATTATTAATGACATTTTAGGCATAAGTAATAATTATTTGATAATGATATAAAGTTAATTATTTATGATTCTTAAAAGTTACTCAAAAGTATTTAATATTGTTTTCAAAGTTATTTAATTATTTAAAATTTTAAAAGCATGTTTTAATTACTAATTAAAGTTATCTTATAATGATTTGATTTAAAAGTTTATTATTATTTAAGAACTTATCGGTATACAAATATTATTATTTCAAAGATAATTTGTTCAAATATTAATATAGTTTTTAAAAATAATATATTATATAGTTAGCTGTTATAAAAGAGTATTTTCCTAAATTAAACTTAGAAATTAATATAGAATTTTATAAGCATTATTTTGAGATGATTATTTTGGGAAGTAATGGTATATTTTCATAGCGCAATTCGAGGGGCAGAGATTCCCTATAGTTTGGGATGTTTTATTGGATAACAACTAACCATTGTGCAAACCACGATCTATGATTAATTGCATGACGAAATCTGGAGGCAGAGATTGCCTAAGTTAAGTTTGGTTTTTCTAGGATAGAGACGCGACCATGGAGCTACAATCTATGGTCGATACCAAATGGTGCTTTCCATATTTATTTTAAAAGGTATTTCTTTGAAGATATGACTTGTTAATATACTGATCACGGTGAGATAAGTATATGTCTGTTTGATAAAGAGATTTAATTTATTAAAATTAAATTAAATCAGGCTTAGTGATTTTGGTGGGAAACGAAATCTTCGTTTGTTTATTTGATAGTTAAATAACCGACTATCAAATCATGGCCAAATATGTAATCCTTCTTAATTTTGGTGGTACGAAAATATTCCCTACTTATCACTCAAGGATTTTAACTCTGAAAATATCTAGGATAAATGCGAGAACTATATGGTATAGTTACCATCGAGTTGCTATACCGTACGTATAAACTTGTGGATCTTCTAGGACCAATGATAAGAAGATCCGTCCACTGAAACGGTTAGGGGGTGGTCTCCTATCTTATGTATTGGCTGGTTATTTCCTAAAGAACCGGCATTGAGCATTTTGGAAAGAGGACAAATGGTTTTTGGAGCGCCTAGGAAATGGAGAGTGTACTCGTAAGTGATGACTCAAACCCATGACCTACTCCGAACCATATAGGGTTAAATGGAGGAGAAGCGCTATATTTTGGGATGTTGAAGTCCATATGTGGTTCCGTGACTCATTGAGGAGTGGGAATCTGTGTGCGATTCCAAGATCTGTTGAGATGTAGGAATCTGTATGTGATTCTGAGGCCATTGTGATGTGGGAATCCATATAGGATTCTATGATCTATTTTGGAGGGTGCATAAGCTGAAACGCTGGACGTAGCCTCATCAGCGGAAATGACTAAAACCAATGATAGGAGGCATGGCCAGTAGGGTTGGCAAACTCATAGGGTGTACTCGGCTCCTTTTCTAGCAATACAGATACCTTCAGTTGTTTTGGCATGCCGGAGCGATGCACTCGGTCTTAGCAAGACTAGTTATGTTTTTCCTATAATACCCCGGCTAGACATGTATGATGCTTCATAAAGATAACTTCGATCCTTGTGCAGGAGGATCGTTATCGAGGTGCTAAGGGCACCTCCATGGAAATCCTACACAATTAGCGAACGAGCTTTATCTGATTTTAATTTTATAACTAGTATTATTGTGATGTACACAACACATGCATCGCAGCTACTTGTTATTATTACTTTGGCGATTAGACACTATTATAATATCATATGATTTTCTATAAAGGAGTTTTGCTTATTGTAAGGTAAAAACCCTTCCATGTTTATTTACAGTAAGGTCTTACGAGACACGTTTGTTTTTAAAAAGGTTATTAAACTTTAAGAATCAGGTTGATTGTGTTTACTCACGCTGGTTTATCCAGACTGGCCTGGGCGTGGTATTTTCTAAATGCTCGGGTCAGACCGAGCATATTCTGTAGGTTTAGATGGATATTTGGAGCTTCAAGAAAGGAGCCGGAGGCCCAAACACGTATTCACGTAGATGATTATATTTCTGTTTTTACATGGTTGTATTTATCAGCAATTGCGAGGACAAATTATTATAACTATCTGTGCTGAGATAGGTTGGTGCACTCTGATTGATGTTCGTGTGTGTGTGTGTGTGTGTGTGTGTGTAAATTACAATTTTGTTTGTTATATATTATAAATTATTCATTCCGCTATGAGATTTTATATTGTCTTGTTCTTTTGTCTTCTTTCTTATTTCTTTTCCCTAACTATTCGCCTTTTCGTTCGATTTGGGTTGGACATGTGTGGTTTATTATCGGTTTAAATCATACGAAAAAGTGGGTCGTTAAAATGTGTATTGAGCATCCATTGGTTCTCATTTTTTCTTCTTGATTTGTGATGAATGAATATCAAGTGTCTGTCTACCGTCATCCATATAACATACTTGTTCCTGCAACACAACATTATACATTTCCAACATATCAAGTGACTTTTCAAAACAATTAATTTCTAATAACATGTTGGTTTTATAGAATTGTTTTTCTATAAAAGTGTTAAAAAGAGTACTAGCAATATACTAGCCATTTATACTTTTCAAAAATCAAATTACCAGATTTTGAAAATCTAGTGCTTTGATACCAAACGTAGGTTGTGGAATTATGGATCTCAAGACTAATTTAGGACTCGAGCAGGGTAAATATTGTTTTCTAACTTATGTAAGTCTTTTTTAGATAAAAGTAGTAAAGTAAAGTAAGAGTTAGAGAGATGATATCAAGGATTTTATGCTGATTTGGATTTCTTCTGCATCCAGTCTCGTATAATTGCTTGTACAGATTTCTTTTCAAATATCAATCTTTAACCGGGTAGACGGCAAACCGAAATACAACCTTGATTTCGAGGCTACAAGATAACCCTTCTGTAATTCGAGTTTAGGATAAAATCACTTGATTTGAGCACACTACAAGCACATCCACTAGATTTAAATAGGCTATTAAGCACACCCACTTAATTTAGATGGGCTACAAGCATACCCAGGCAAACACAAATATAGTTGATAGTTTTTTCCAAAGACAAATTCTTATACTTTGGATATAATGGATCCTATATCCTTATGTATAGCACTTTGATCTTTGAATTGAGAGAGAGATGTTTCCAAAACAGTAAGAAAGTAGTATTGAATCAATACAATGAAGTAGTGATTGATTCTATATAATTTTTAAGAGTATAGATTATACTTTTCAAGAGAATTTTTCAAGAGATTAAGGAGTAGGAAGAAAGTAAGTAATTGGTTGGTTAAAAATTTGTTTGCACTCCTCTTTATAAAGTTAATTAACAAATGTGTCCACTCATGAAGAGTTGTGTCGAATAGGCACTTCCATTCAAAATTTAAAAAACCATTTGGGGGAATGTATATCGATATATCCTAGAAATGTATGTTGACATATACTAGTGAAAAATGAAAATCGTTTTCTTTAAAATGATTTGAAAATTTTATACTTTTGTAAAATAATTTAAACACGGTTTCTAAATATTTTTGGACATAGAAAATTTTTGTAAAATATTTACAAATATTTTTTGTGATTAATTTTTTTAATATCAAAGATCAGAAATTGGAGATAGAGATCAAAAATTTCTATTAAGGACTTTAACAATATTGACACTATACACCAGATTGTAATCTTAAGATCTTCGTTTTTGTCTTTGAACTTATGAGTCTTCATATCTTTGTCTTGAGTCTTTATACTGTATAGACTTTTATTTAGCACTTGTGTATTATTTTGCACTATATACTATATAACTTGGTAAAGCATTAGTATATATATTTTATATGGTTGTATGTGTTTGTCGTCATCAAAATCAATAACTGATGTATTAACAAGTATGTGTTGTGACATTTGGCCAAATTTATTGCTTACTTGATTTCGGTAAAAATTCAATTTTACTTTATTAAACGTTACGCGGCTGTGATTATTATTTACACTAATTCTCTTGGTCAAAACTAAATTACTTTGACTTATGAAATCTGGTAATGGTCAAAATTTCAATATCGTCCATATTCAACTCTATAGTCGAAACACTAGTCCTTGGTTCAATAATAATTATTATTATTAACTGAATTACTCTAGCTAAAGATTTTGACTTTGAGTTGACTTGAATTGATCTTGATACGAATCCTCTATTGAATAGTGCTTCACTTTCAATGCTTTCACTCGACCCAGCTATAGTCACTCGATGGACGCCATGCTATGATTTGATTATAATCAAAGCGGAGCTTCATATTGATGATCGACGGTATTCTCAAGTTGAGATAACGGTGTAAATCAGTCACATCAATATTTTCTATTTTACCATATTTACGTTAACAAACAAAAAACTATCAAGTGGGTCATTCCATAGTAATCCAATAAATATAAGTGCATGACCCTTATGTACCTCAACAGTCATGAGTAATACACTGCCTAACATTTGTAGAGCATTTCGTACTCTAGTCTCAACAAACACATCGATAT
This sequence comes from Allium cepa, assembly GCA_030765085.1. Taxonomy (NCBI): domain Eukaryota; kingdom Viridiplantae; phylum Streptophyta; class Magnoliopsida; order Asparagales; family Amaryllidaceae; genus Allium; species Allium cepa. The sequence goes on from CM060932.1 coordinate 933,499,600, forward strand.
CCGATCTTGGTACATCTTGACTAGGAACATTTAAAATGACGTGTTTATTATATTATGATATAATACTCATGATTACAACTATTTTTAATTACTATCACAAACACATCATTTCTGGATTTTTAGTTAAATATATTTTAATTAAGTATATATTTATTTATAACACATTATAACAAATATATAACAAAAAGAAAAACACCTTTATTACGAGTGAGAATTTATTATAGATTTAATAATTTATAATAAATTACAGAATTGCTCATAGGGATACCCCTAACTCTACCAAATGGAGGCATCCAGCGGTATAGATTTGTAATCAATGATGAGGCTGGGCTAAGTCGGGGAGGAAGAGTACCACTACAAATATGAAAATTTTACACTTTAGTTGCTATAAAATTTGTGCTTTAGTTACACCTTAAATCTTCTGAAGCATATAACATTTTTTTTGGAATTGGTACTTTATTAGGTGGTCGTACACAATAGCACTACAATTCTTACATAGTATATAACATGCTACATGTCAACATATTCGAATTCAAATGCGGTTTGTTGCATAGGGTTTGTGGCAAGATGAAGGACATTTTTGCATATAGTATATTGGGTTTAGGAATTGTTTGTGAAAGCTCCTTGGAGGGATTGAAAATTTTTAAGTAGCTATATTCTAAAAAATATCGTGTGTGTGTATGCACCTATTGAGATACATTATGTTGATCTTTTCAATTTTATGATATTTGGGTACGATATACGTTGAGATTTAAGTGGTTATCTATTTAATTGTTGCATTGTTGGATGATGAATATTTAATGATAATTAGTGTAGGTTTAGGGAAATTAATTAATTAGTTGAGAATAAAGGTAAACGGTTATCCAGAGATTAAATTGAATGATTTATAAATTTTGGAGTAACTTATAAAATAATCGTAATTGATAACTTATTCTAAAATTAATGTGTAAATTTTAGTAACATTATTATTTACTACTGTTTTAGGGAAATTCACAGCTAATAACAGAAAAATTATTCTAAAGAAAATTTGGGAAAGTACTTATTTATGAAGTGGTATTTAATAAGTAAAAAAAAATTATTTTTGAGCTAGATAGTATTAAGTAAATGTGGGAGAGTTTGGATAAATTGACATTATCTGAGATGAACAATATTATTGTACTTTTTAATTAATGAAAATGATTATAATTTCTTGTTGAAAAATAATATGATTATTTTTACGAAATTTATTAAGGATTGATTTATTGTTTAGATAGAAAATAGATTATATAATGAATAATAATAATAGTAATGGTTGAGTTATTATTATTATTATATAAAATACTTAAAAGATATTTTTCACAAATATTTCAGGCTAAAAAAATAATATCATTTGCAAGATAAATGGTAATTTGATGAGTATTTGAAAAGCGAAACTCTCTATTTCTAAATTATCTAATTTGGAGTTATTACCATTAAGGGGCAAAAAAAGAATAAAGTGATTCAAAAAGGAGTTTAACAGAACAACAATATTAAAAAAAAAATAGTATTATGCTTTAAAAGAGAATTTTGCGACAACTAATTTTTTTTTTTTGGAAATTAGTAATATTATATTTTACGACACTCAAAATAAATGTTTCGCGGATAAACAAATAAATAATGTGGAAATGTGAATGCAAAAATAAAGAACACACAAATATACCCAGCTTCGGTTGATATCCCACCAGTGCCTACTACTGCGCAAAAGAATACTACTAGAATTATATATTCACGTAAACTCACACTTCCCGCTAACTTGAATATACTAATCTTATGCCTAATAACTCTATCTCGGCTTTATCAGAATATCGAGCATATTCGAACTACAAATCCGGTAGCTTTATCCTAGAATAACTTTAGAGTTTGAATTGAAAAGAGAACATAAATTAAAAATAACAAAAATAAACGATTTTCTATATATTAACCGATACTCTTGAATTTGTTAACCCAATGATACTCGGTGCTTTAAATAAACGATTCAACGTTCCTTTTATTGATTATTTTAGATGATCTCTAATATAGGTGACTCCAAAAAGCTAAAGTCTGGATTTATGTACGAAGTTGCTAGCTAAAGTTGATGTTTTGTTTGTGAATTGAGATCTTGGTTTGCTAACTTCATTGACGATGAGATGCTCTAATCTAGACTCAAAGAAGTACTCTATGGATTTTGAAAAGTTTGCTACTAATGAAGTGGTTTGTTTCTGTCAATTGAGTTTGTCAAAGATTACATGGTGGTGATCGGATTGTTTATAAAAGGTAAGAAGACGACGAATTCAGTTTTTCTTTTGTTATTGGATCTGATGCTGTTGTGGTCAAAGCTTAAATCATTGTTTGTGTGATGAACGAGATGTATTACATTTTTTGATCGGATTATAGCTGATACGGAATGGTACTGCATTGAAAATTTATATAAGAGAATCCAATAGATTTTGTGCCATCCAATGCAATGAAGAAAGTTGTAAGTTTGAAAGTTTATATAGGCGTATTTTTATTTTTAAAAAAGTATCCCAAAAGTTTAGTGCAAATGACTAGGTTGAGAATTGTTTGAATGATTCTTCGTTGCTTTGAAAAATAAAAAACTCCTTTGAATTAACTTTTGTGTGCTTTAAGTTTGAACATATGAGAGTGGTCGAATGAGGCTCTTTGGATTTGAAATATATAATGGGAATACCATATGAACCTTACTTAAGAGACGTTGACCGGTGTTGTTTTCAAAGTTTCATTGATGTATCTTTGAAATCAAAATCTCACGTTAATACAGGACACTAAACTAACATATTAAATATAGTATTTATTAATGAGTGTAATGACACGCGCTTCGTGTGTGAATTGTTTTTCTTATAAATTGTATATGTTTAAATCAGTCAAAAAAATAATTTTTTATTTTCAAGTGATATTTTGTAAAGTATTTTGAATCTGTAAAGAAGATTTAATTTTAGATCTTATTTTTAGAAGTGTTTTGAATTTTAAAGCTTGTTTAGTTATTAGATCGTACTTTTATGGGAATTTGAATTTGTAAAAAAAAATTAGTATTAGATGCTATTTTTACGTAATTAAGATTAGATAATATATAGAGGAGCATTTTTGGTAGTTCACGTTGATACAAAAAAGTGTGACATCAAAGCTATTACAACTATTATTAAGATATCAAACTGAAATTAATTGCAATATTTCATAATATTTCAGATTTGATAATAACAAACATATATCAAATTTTATAGACAAATACATATATGTTTGATATGTGATACGTGTAAATCAAGCATATGGAAGATAATGGATGAGAAATTAATTGAAAACAAAAATTTTCCCTTTTGATATTTTAGTTTGTAAAACACTTTAAAAAACCAAATATAAAAGTATATTTGTTATCATCAAACAAATGTAAATATCCCTCGTTTGATGATAATAAACAACGAGTTTAGATTTGACAACTGTAACGCGTGTTGAGTGTGTACTCGATATCATAAAATAAAAAATATAGCACAATATTTCAATATATGTAACATGTTCCCTGCACATGTAGCATATGACTTCATGAATAAAATACAAAATCCGATAATATTTCTTTCAGTATTAATGATGAGTTGACAATATCATCAAACCTTAACATCTCTCCACACTTTTGATTTCATCAAAAGTATAAATATTTAATTAACATGGTGAGAAAGCGATAGTGAATGATGAAACTCGTTCAAAATATGACATTAAGCATTTAATGAAAAATTAACTATAAATCATAGTAGCTATTTGATTAAAGTCATATTTCATGGCTAGAAAGATGGTGAGCAGTATACAGTGAGGTACAAATGGCATAGCTCATACAGCAGTACGTAATTAAATAGCTTATTTCAATTCAGTATAAAATCAAGCAACTTCCATCCATGTGCAGGAGAAAAAAAAAAGACTGCTAGGTAAATTTCTACATTTAAATAAAATTTGACATTTGGAAAATGGCAGCTAGGTTTTCGTTTTATATTTGTATGGAATATTGAGGACCATAAAAGTTTGATGTCACATAAAATGTTATTCAACTTGGCTGTGCGTTTCTTAGCGGTGCAGAGCAGTTGGATGCGGTAGAGTAATATTATTGCAACACGTGTTTATTACAGAATGTGCGAAGTAAGGAAAGAACGAGTTATTTTAAAATGGTGCTCTACAGCTTGTCCACGTCAACAAGGTTTAGTTCCTGCTTTATGTGTTAAAGCAATAGTAGTAATAATAATAATAGACATTTCAAGTAATAGATTTGACTAAACCGAGCTCAAATATGTGTACAACCATAGCAGTACATTACTATATTATCCCAAACGCAAATCGTCAACAAAAACAGATTTATTTTTGATATGAAGATGCTAAAGGTCAAACTTGAACTGCAAATAAAACATGTTCAATTTCTCTACTATAAACTACTATTTATAACCTCATATAATGTTATGATGCTATTAACAATCTACTCTGCGTTATGGACTTTTCCTGGCTTCTCTTCTTCGGCAACGTCCAAGTGAACAGCTTCAGTTTTTGATCCAAACCTCTAAAAAATATCAGGCATGGTTCATAATCAACAAAATGCTAATCCCATAATCCGAGAAACATACACAAATTGTATAAATATAAAAGCCAGTCTTACAATAAATTTGTTACTAACTCTGTCCATGGTTCTCTTTAAGCAGATCTTATGTTGATCCATAGAAGTGTTAACAAACTGCTCATAACAGCTTTTAATATTAGCAAAGAATCCGTCTTCTGTAGACTTCTTTTTCCAGCAGGTTTCAGTATCGGATTGAATCCTTGGCACTTCCATTAGTTTTGCGCTTTTGTTAACCTTACATGGCAGAGAAAAGGAAGGATTAGATTCAGATCTGATAACCCATGCATGATGACCATGAACAAAATATTAACTTGAAGAAAAGTAGATTATAGATCGAATAGCTCTAGCATGCACTATAAACAGAAAAATAAGAAAACACGGTAAATTGAAGTGAGACATGACTGGACATTGAAAATAGAAGAAGGAAAGGAACTACCTGAAATAAGAAAAAGTAAATAAGATGAAGAACGAGAATGAGCTGGATTGTTATTTATGGAGGCGAAGGGGAAGAAAAATGAAAAAGATTGCTTGGGGCAAAAGACTAGCGTGTACTTTCTTGAAGGGTAAGTCAGCTGAAAACAACTTTGATCCAGTAAAATCGGTTTGGAATTGAACGTACCAGATTTCATCAATTAGCAATATGCACAGAATGTGTGTAGGCAGATATGGGAGAAATATAGGTGTGGTTTAGGTGCCACGCTTATTTATGTAAAACATGAATTTCACAATTTTTTCTTCTCCCAAGAAACTGTACTGCTGACTCTTCTATCATCAAAACTGTCACGGTTTTGATGTCACGTTTATTTCTGTAAATGTTCTTACAAAAAATACTCTTACTATAGCCGCACAACAGTGTGAAAACCATCCTTAAAGGAGTATAATATCAAGAAAAAAAATTATTGATCTTATTTCTTAATTATGAATTTGATGAAAAATCAACTGCATTGTTTAGTAAAAAATGAAAGTGATTGAACAAGTGCAAATCCAATTATACTAAAAATTGTACATATAAGCCGGTTTGATATTAAGAATCTGCTATCAATGTATTGATATGAATCACTTACAGGGACGCCACACGCACATGCGTGCACTCACATATCAAGAAAAATCAATATACTCATAATTTTGAGCTTCTTTGAAGCTTTAAATCATTATTGGGTTTGAAAAATAAAAGGACAAATCAAACAAATATTAGCTCAAAACATTCCATCGTACTTGTGAACAACAAACTAAAGAAGATGAAAAATGGAAGAATGGATGTAATAAACAAATCACATATTATTGAACTATATTATTTAAATAAATCACATAAAAGTCTCATTGTTAGTAGAAAAAACTAAAATTGGTGAAATAAAAAAACCAAAACATAAAACTAAACATTGGACTGTGCTATTGTTGATATTTCTTCCAACAAGAAACTTGATTCGAGTGAATTATTGGATTCAACTTCTGGTAGTATCGCAAGAAATGGTCTAACAAGGTGCAAAACTCTAAATCTGCCTAGCCATTTTTTCTGCACTTCAACAAATAATAGTTAGTGCTGCAACGATTCATTGATAGAATTTGTAATACGCCTACTTTGAAACAGCAATGACTATAAATAGCAAATTCAAAGCTTTAGGCATCAAACAGTTGAAAGAGAAGATCATGCATGAAGGAACACAATTGGCAGTTTTAGCCAAATTTGGTTTGTGTAGGACAATGTAGTTTGTTGCAAAAATATGAAAATGGACAAATTTTGAGAGTTCACAAACTGAATGTTACTTGTGCAAGCACATCTTTTTGCTTAATGGATAGGCTAAAAATTTAAGATTCATTCGCTCTTCATCTTAAGTGATTTACTCTATAAAACACTATATGTTAAGAAAATATGCACCATAGTACAACATTTAAGAAATCCAAATGCAGGAAAATACACCAAATTCAGGCGCCTTTGGGTTACGAAAGTATAAAAACAGTTGCCAAAGAAAAAAAAGAGTTGAGCAAAAAAATGCAAGGACCGCGCGAGGTTTGTTTAACAATCTACTTCGGGTCGAGTGATGTTTGTTTAACAATCTAGTTCAGACTGAGCGTGTCCATGAATAAATAACGTCAAACCGAACGTGGTTTAAAAAATGTAAAGGCGTTTTTGAAATTAATTGAAGGATGAAAGAGGAAAAGTAAAGTGTGATGATTATTTATAATACAGTGGTGTGCGAAAGAAGAAAAAGAGAGGGGGAATAGAACTAGCCAACAACATATACATTTAGAAAAGACTGTACAACAACTAGACGGTCAACAATTAGACAACAATTGGACGAGAACAATTAGGCAAGAAGAATAAAGAGACGACTTCTAACTTGAACTCTTTTACCAAACAACCTATGCGATCTAAAACAGTTCCAGACTTGAAAACTTTAATCTAACAAGAACTAAAGATCCAACACAACTTAAGAGACCAAAAGATCCAAAGCACCAACTATTGGTGTGGAATTCCAACTCAAGACCATTCAAATTGAAATCCCACAATCACAATGGAAGACGAGATCGTGATAAGAAGTGTAAAAACAACCAACCAATAACTTAATTCCAATCTCAACCAATCCAAAAAACAATCACAATCCCAAACTAGCAATATAGAAATCAAGCAATAACGAAAATAAATCACACAGTGATTTATAGTGGTTCCACTAACGTTGTGTTAGTGTACATCCACTTTAAGAAAGAGCTTTTATTAACATTGATGAGAAGAGTACATGAGATTGAATACAATGATCAAAATTTTAATTAGAAATTTATTTGTCGAGAAGAGAATTTAAGAAAAATAGGTTTTGATAAACCTTAATCAGTGAAGCCTATCTCTTGCGGTTGCTTGCACGCATATAGATCTGGAACCTGAAGCTAGCTTATATAGGAGAACAGAAACCCTAAGCAGTGTTCCGAAATTGCCCCTACAGTTGTCACAAATCTTCACGCCAAGTCCACACGTAAAAAACAGACGAAAGTCGCCTCAGACGTCCGGCCAAAATGGTCAGACGTCTGACTTAAGTTATTGGAAAAGTTTCGCTTCAGCTCAGACGTCTGATCATTTGATCAAGCGTCCAACTACAGGCTTTGTAATCAATTCTGCACAGACTCGGACGTCTGACCCTTTCGGACAGACGTCTGACCTCATTTTTTGGAACAGGTCTGGTGCAGATTTGCTGAAGGGTCAGACGTCCGACCCTGTCAATTCAGCCCACTTCACTTTTTCCCTTATAACTTCAACCGCCGAACTCCGATTTGCAAACCGTTTCTTCATTACGATGGTACTTCCAATCTCTACAATTCTCCTTATAGTGTCGCTAAAATTTAACACTCCACCTTGACACTATATCCATCTCCAACACCAATGGTACCATACCATTAACGACAACCGATAGCACCAACTATCACTTCTTCTACCTTCAACCAAATATGAATGCTTTTCCAATGAGCTCCGGCAAAGCCACCGCCCATTGCACTCCACCAACGAGCTCAGACAAAACCCATGCCCGCTAATGAAATATTGAAAACATCCAAATCATAAGCTATCTCACTAAAGACTAGCACTTACCCAGAAGATAGAATCTTAATCTCTCACTAATATTCTTCCTCATCTACCATCAAGCTCCTCCCTTAACCGTACCACCCTTGGCACCTAGCACTTCTCCAAGCGAATCAAGTTCGAGCAATGCTAGAACTACCCAACTGGCAATGCCTTAGTAAACATTCTGCCGCGTAATCCTTTGTATGCACTTTCCGAAGATATACTTGCTTATCTTCATCCATGGATACTAGAAATGACTCTCTCACCGCAATATGCTTAGTCCATGAGCTAAATGCTAAATTCTCTGTCAAGTGAATAGCACTCTGGCTATCACATCGAACATCAATACTATCATGCTCGAATCCCAATTCACACAACAATCACTGCAAATAGAGTGCCTCCTTTGCCGCCTCCACTGCGACTATCAACTCCGCCTCCGTAGTGAATAAACAACTATGGTCTGCAATCTAGGTCTTCAACTTATAGCTGTAGCCCTAAGTGTGAAGACATATCCAGAAGTTTATTTTCTTTGATCCCTATCACCGGCGTAGTCCGAATCACAATAACCAACCAACTTGCAATCCATCGCCTTACTACCGCAAAAAACAAGACCATGAGATGATATGCCTGTAAGGTATCCCAGTATAAGCTTCACAGCTTTCCAATGTGATTTCTTCGGATCAGCCATGTATCGAATAATCATCCCGACGGCATTTGCAATATCGGACCTTGTACACACCATTGTATATATTAGACTTCCAACCGCACTTGCATATGGCACTTTTTCCATATAAGCCTTGTCTTCCTCCAAGATAGGCGATCCTTTACTTGAAAGCTTCATATGCAAAAGTAAAGGTGTATTTGACGCCTTTGCATTTTCTATGCTAAACCGGCAAAGAACTTTCTCAATGTACACGTTTTGAGTTAGTTTCAACTCAAAATGCTTTTGATCCCTTACAATTTTCATGCCCAATATCTTTCTTGCTTCTCCAAGATCCTTCTCGATTTCAAATTCAGTTTTAGCTTCTTGATTTCATTCTTATCCTTAGAAGCAATGAGCAAGTCGTCCACATACAAGAGTAAATACACCCAACAATCATTTTTCAACTTCTTAAAATAAATACAAGCATCCTTGATGCATCTATCAAAACCATTTTCAAGCATAAAATGATCAAACCTCTTGTACCATTGTCTAGGTGATTGCTTTAAACCATATAGCGATTTCTTAAACTTGCAAACCAAATTTGACTTACAATCCACAAAAAAACCTTCTAGTTGCTCCATGTAGATGTCTTCATCCAAACACCATGCAAGAAGGCGGTTTTCACATCAAGTTGCTCCAACTCCAAGTCGTGAATAGCAAATATAGCAAGTAATATCCGGATAGAAGTATGGCGCACAACCGATGTGAATATCTCATCATACTCCTTTCTCTTTCTTTGTGCAAACCCCTTGGCCACTAGCCTAGCTTTGTATCTTCCATCGTCCTTCACCTTATTCATCCATTTGCACACAATAGCACGGTTTCCTTTAGGAAGTGAAACCAAATCCCAAGTTTGATTCTTCAACAATGATTGCATCTCTTCCTCCATGGCACAAATCCATTTTGAGCTATCACTCGAGATCATGGCATCATCAAGGTCCATCGGCTCATCTTGGACTACATGAAGAGCATAGTCCAAATTATCAAAAAAGCTAAGATAGTTTTAATCACCATATATTTCGGGTGGTCTTATAGTACGACTATCAACCCGAGTAGCAATACCATCACCCAAACTCCCTTCGGCTCCACCTTGAACCGAATCTTCTCTAGAATCATGTACATCACTAACACTATTAGAGGAACCCTATGGACTATGTGATGTAACATCAACCGCTACCTCCTCACAAGCATCTCCAATTACTCTACTCTTTCTACTCCTTGGACAAAACGTGAAAATAATTTCCTTCTCCTTTGATTCACCATGAACCAAATCTGGAACATCCGATGAGCTCATATTCTCCTTGAACATCGCTGACTCATCAAAAGTAACATGATGAGAATTCATTACCTTCTTTATTTTCGGATTCCAAATCTGATATCCTTTTACCCCGTCCGTATAGCCAAGTAAAATCCCCTTGAAAGCTCTAGGTTCAAGCTTATCATTACCTAGATCATGCACATAAACAGGATTGCCAAACATACGAAGATAACTCAAGTAAATGCTCTTTCCCTTTCACACTTCCTCCGCAATTTTGTTACCAATAGCTGAGCACTGAATTCGATTAATAGTATGCATTACGGTTGACAAAGCTTCAGCTTAAAATCCCTTCGACAAACCCGATGTCAATCTCAAGCATCGAGCTTTCTCAAGCAGAGTACGATTCATTCTCTTCGCAACACCATTCGACTGTGGATCTCCAGGTGTAGTAAAATGCCTTCGACTACCATGATGCTTGCAAAACTCCAAGAATTCTCCGAAAACACACTCTCCGCCATTGTCAGACCTTAAAACCTTCAAAGACTTTCCACTTTCATTTTTCAACAAAAGCCTTCCATGCTTTGAACTTTGCAAATGCCTCCTACTTGGCCTTCATTACATACACCCAAACTTTTTGAGAAAAGTCATCTATAAAAGAAATATAATAGCAAGCTCCACCTAAAGAAGCTACAGGTGTCGGTCCTCAAACATTCATATGAACATACTCAAGAACCCTTCTCGAATCGTGCTTTCCCTCACCGAATGAAAGTTTAGTTTGCTTCCCCATGACGCATTCTTCGCAAAACTCTAACTTGTTGAAGCATTCTCCATCGATCATATCTTTTTTCCAAAGAACATCTAAACTCCTCTTCGAGACATGACCTAACCTCAAATGCCATAACCTAGTCACATCCAAGCCATGAGAACTATCAACTCCTATACAAGTTTTACCTTCTACGGTCACTCCTTGAAGAAATAAATACCATGAGCCTAGCACCCTTCATCACCATAAGCGCACCCTTCGAAACCCGCAAGCTATCACTCTCAATAGTGATTTTAAAACCTAAAGAATCCAACTGCCCCAAAGAGATAAGAGACTTTCTAAGTCCCGGAATATAGCACACATTAGTGAGAGTACGAACCACTCCATCAAACATCCGAATTTGCACGGAACCAATGCATTTCGACTTACAAATAACACCATTTTCCATAACAATTGAATTTTCTTATTTGTCGATGTAAGAAGAAAAACAATTTCTATTTGGCGTCATATGATAAGACGCCTCTGAATCGAGCACCCATTCGCTATCCGAAACATCTGATGCTATCACCGACAAAACATCTACATCTCCCTCACCAACTCCACCGCTGCCGATGAAGATGCTACTTCCTTCTTTGCCTTCTCCTTTTTCGAACACTCATTCTTCAAATGACCGGGCTTCCTACAAATATAGCACTTACCTTTTCTTTCCTTCGGCTTTCCTCTTCAACCGGGGTTCCTTGATTTAGAACGCCCTCGGTTTCCCTTCTTCACATACCTTTCCTTCTCCACAAATAAACCATGACCATTACAGCACCACTACTTCCATCACTAACTCCTTCATTTGATCCTACAACTTCTCGCTAAGAAGACCCATCTTGACATCATCAAGAGTCAATGTATCCCGGTTATAGATCAAACTATTTGAGAAACCTGTGTAGCAATCTGGCAAAAAACACAACAATATCATCGCTTTTTGCTCCTCCTCGATCTTCAAATCTACCGCCTTCATCTTCATTAGCAAATCATCAAAAGTGTTCAAGTGCGCCTTTAGCGAAGTGCCTTCCTTCATCTTATAAGTGAAGAATGTTCGTAATAAGATTAAACGATTTTTCAATGACTTCTTCATATACAACTCCTACAACTTGTCCCAAATACCCTTAGCGGTTGTCTCACCACTAATTTCAGAGATAACATTCTCTCTCATAGCAAGTTGAAGTGTAGTGAATGCCCACTCTTCCATCTCCTCTTTCTCAACATTCGAAATGTCCGTTGGCAATAAATGTGTATCAAACACTACCCGATGCACCCGATTCCTCCTTAAAACCGCTTTCATATTCCGTTGCCATTTTTCAAAATCATTATCGCCATTCCACTTGTCTATTACTAATTGTGATCCTGAAGCTGCGTACGAACCACGTACATAAGGAGCTACACCACTTGGATTACCCATTGAGGAACTACCGGAGTTGCTACTTGATTCAGGCATTTCTACAACCACCTACCAACACCAAAGCTCTGATACCAAATGCTAGTGCGAAATTCCAACTCGAGACCACTCATATTGAAATCCCACAATCATAGCAGAAGACGGGATCGTGATAAGAAGTGTAAAAACAACCAATCAGTAACTCAATTTCAATCTCAACCAATCCAAAAGCAATCACAATCCCAAACAAGCAATATAGAAATCAAAGCAATAACGAAAAATAAATCACACAACGATTTATAGTGGTTCCACTAACATTGTGTTAGTTTACAACCACTTTAAGAGAGAGCTTTTATTAATATTGATGAGAAGAGTACAGGAGATTTAATACAATGATCAAAATTCTAACTAGAAATTGATTTGTGCAGAAGAGAATTGAAGAAAAATAGGTTTTGATAAACCCTAATCGATGAAGGCTAATCTCTTGTAGTTGCTTGCACGCATATAGATCTGGAACCTTAAGCTAGCTTATATAGGAGAATAGAAACCCTAGGCAATGTTCCGAAATTGCCCCTGCGGTTGTCACAAATCTTCACGCCAAGTCCACACGTGAAAAACAGACGAAAGTCCCCTCAGACGTCTGGCCAAAATGGTCAGACGTCTGACTTAAGTTACTGAAATAGTTTTGCTTCAGCTCAGACGTCTAACTACAGGCTTTGGAATCAATTCTGCACAGACTCAGACGTCTGACCCTTTTGGTCAGACGTTTGACCTCATTCTCTGGAATAGGTCTGGTGTAGATTTTTGAAGGGTTAGATGTCTGACCCTGTTCCTCAAACGTCTGACCCTATCAATTCAGCCCACTTTACCGTTTCCCTTATAACTTCCACCTTCGAACTCTGATTTGTGAACCATTTTTTCCGTTACGTAGCTACTACCGACCTCTATAATTCTCCATGTAGGTTTGCCAAAATTTAACACCAACATCACCTAATACTAACTTATTTTTTTATCAATATGAAATAACCTATTTCATCATTCTAACATCAATAAGCATCAATAAGCAATGAGAAACCTGTATTAGAATTAGAAAAATCCAACTGCAATAACATGCTCCTCCGACCCTTAATGAAATTAGTCAAACATTTGCTTATAGCGCTGAAAACTGTAGCTTTTGCATTCAAACAATTTGAGAGTAAGGTCGGTAGAGATTTAGGGTTTTGGATTTGTTGATTTGAGAGTCGGATCTATTTAATTTGGTATCATAATTTCAAAATTTGAAGGGGAGAGACGAGGAAAAAGGAAAGCATTCGGAATGTGAAGCAAAAGGGCGAAATTGAAGTACTGGGGAAACCGTGAAGAGACAGCTTACCTGTTTTTTTAGACCAAATTGTTTTTCACTGGTATAAAGCAAATCTTTCTAGCTGTCGATTCGATGATTATGCATATAAGCTTGCGAATTGGAATGTCATATAGAAAAAAATACCCTTTTGTTTTAAGATGATCTTAAATTCGAATTCCACTTTTCATAAAAAATAAATTTTATATTTACAAGGACACAATTTCAAATCTAAACCTTGACAAAAGCCTTTTTTCATTTGGTTTTAATTTATATATTTTGGAAGCTTAAAACCACAAGATATTGTATGCATTCCTTATGGGGTTGTTTTATAAATATATATGTTTTTAGTGTTTTAATTATTTATTTCTCTGATTAGGGCAATAAGATTGTTTTTTTAAAAAAATACTTTGCCATAACAAATATTACACACACGTATACATACATTTAACTCTCTCTCTTTATAAAAAATGTTTCTTGTATCAAAAGAAATCTTCGTCCAACTGATTTTTTTATAAATATAATATTTCTTTTAATAAAAATAAATGTAATTTTGAAATAAAATATAATAAACGATTTTATACATAAGTGGAAATAAATTAATTTGAATTGTTGTGGTTCATATGTGTTAATTATTTTTGAAATTACCATTTATGGTTGTAGTGTGAAGTGGAATCGCATTAGGACGAATTATTCGATAGTTTGCCATTACTACTATGTAGTATGTAATTAATTGTGTTTTTTTGTATTGATTAATTGAAGTTTGTATTACGAATATAGTACAGTTAGTACACGTTTGATGAATTTATGTTTATGTTAGTAATATAGTGGGATATTATACGTTTGATTAGTTGGTGTTTATGTCACTAATAATGTGGTTAGTGCATATCTGATGTTTGGTGTTTGTGTCATTAATATGGTGGGTTAGTAAACATTTGACAAACTGATATTTTCGTAATTAGAATTGGTGATTAGTATACATTTGATGGAATTTGTTGTTGGTTTATTTGATGTTTAGAGTTGATATTGAGTGATGTCAAACTTGTATGATGTTTAGTGGCCGTGTGTTGTCAACATTATTATAACATCATATTTGCAACAATCGATTGTGATGACTTAGTAGAATTGGTGTATTCTGCTTGTATTGGTTGCATAGTTGTTATGGTTGTGCAATAGTATGAGCTAATAAGTATTTGATGTAGGAGAAGAGCAGGAAATAGAAATATGTTAGTTTGATCCTAAAGGGTACGTAGCCAATGGTTCCCTTATGGTCGGGCCATATAAGATTAGGCGCAGTACAAACATAGTTGACCACGTTTTCTCTTTATTGTATATATGTGTGCACGCATGTGTATTAATAATATTGCAGGTAGGAGAAAAGATATATACATGTGTGTGTGTGTGTATCATGGGTTGTTGACTCTGTGTATCTCTCTTGCATCGAAGTTACATTATAATGGATTAGTAATGATTAACGTACCAAAAATGTGGACGTCATTTAATGTATTGAATCTATAAGATATTTATTTCTTGGGAAAATGTAAACATAATGTTGTTTAATTCCGTTGTGAGGTTTATTTGTTCTAATTTTTATAGTTCGGAATTTTTAATCATATAACCAATGATCCATTGTTTTTAATGTCTGATATTAGTGCATATGCGTAGATCACGACGTTTGTCGCTACTTTTAGATGTTAAAAATAGTAGGGCATCACAGTTGGTATCTATGCTTAGCTTTAATGATTCTCTAACCCTTGAATATGTTTAAACCATTTAGAGTAGGGTAATTCACATCTTAGGTTGGGTTAAAGTATAGGATGAGATAGCATTATCCTTTGTGATTGTATGCTTTATATGTATGGTTGTATGTGTAATCACCATTACCTCACTCTAAGACGATCTTTATTTATGGTGTCATTTGTGTGGGGTATTAATACAGTAGGAATAGAGGTAGGATGAGCACTTATAGGAGGGGTTAAGTGTTGGTTGTAATTCAAGTGACACATACATGAAATTAAATTATGATTAAAAACTAACCTTAATAAATGGACTTATTTTGTGAAGTTTTAAATCAAAATGTAATATTAAATATACATTTTTGGTTTTAAAGATATTTTACTATGGAAAAAAATGTACGTTTTTGAGCTTAAAGTGGTTTGTTGAAAATATTACAAGGGTAAAGATAGAGAATGTAATTTGAGAAATAAGATATTTTTATGAAGATATTTTCGTAAGCAAAAAAATGATTATTATAAAAATATTTTTGGGATTATTATAAAAATATTTTATTTGGAAGTTTGTCGTGGAAGGATATTTTTGGAAGACAATGTTTTGATTAGAAATTGGATTTAGTCGAAGTCTTTGGAGAAAAGTTTTTGATGGAAACATTTTTACTGAAATTGTTTTTGATTTAAAACATCCTTTGAAAAATAAATATACCGTGAATGGTATTTTTATAATACTATTATGACTTAAAATTATTTCCTTGAAGAGTATTACAATAAATGCTATAAAATTTGTAGAGCATTTATTTAAAAGTTGTTTGTAGGAAAACAGTTATGGTAGAAAATACTTGATTTCATCTAGATGTATATTTTAAGGTAATATTTCATTGAAGAAAATATTTAAAGATATTTTGTTTAGAAATGTGAGCTGGAGCTTTGGCGTAACGTTTAGATCACCCACATGGTGATCTGGACATCCAGATTCGATTTTGGAAATAACCTCTTCGCAATGCGAGGGAAAAGCCGCGTACATTATCGACCTGTCCACCGTCCGCCATCGTACAAGAGCATCGTGCATTGGCTTCTACCTTTATTTCATTTAGAAATGTTTTGATTTGAGAAATTACTTGTTGAGTAAAGTAAGTGAAAACATTTTCATGTAAGAAAAATATGTTTTATTCTAAAAGAAAACCTTTCTTCCGCTTCATCTTGTGTACCCCTTCCCCTTCTTTTCTTCTCTTCTTTATGCCACGATCTAAGAAAACTCAAGCCACCTCCAGTTTCTCTCATGGAGCCCCATTCTTGACTCATCCTGGTTCAGCTTTTATCGATTTATCTTCTGTGAAGTCCAATCCTGACGCGACTTTGATGGTATTCTCCTCTACCGAAGACGACTTCCCTCCTCTTACTTTATCTCCCTCTCGTCCTTCAGTTGCAGATCTGCCTCCCTTAATTTTTGAAAGATGCCTTAAAACCATTCCTTATGCCTCCTTGATGAACTCTTTTAATGCTTGTTGACGCAGTTGACATTACTAATACTTTCTTACTGGTTTTGGGTTTTGGCAATGTGATTTGTGGGCCTTCTATTACTTCATTGTTTCTTGCTGCTGAAAACAAAGGAGATGGTCGTTGGGTAAATTCTCATTTGGGTAGTGGTATTGTCTTGGTTGTTGTTGGTGGCTCCTCTGCAGTGGCGGCTCTGACAGTTGGGTTGCCCTAGGCGGAAGGGGCAGGAAATGGGGGAAAAAATTGTTTCGCCCATAGGAATTGAAGACTTAACCTCATGGAGGTCAACCAAGTGCACAACCACTTGAGCTAATAAATCTTTGTTAAATAATGTACACAAACACGTAGAAGTTAAAAATGTATTATTCATAATTAGTATAATTTTTTTGTATGGTTACCCCCGTCGAGGGGGGTTGCCCTAGGCGGCTGCCTGCTCGGCCTGCCCCTCGAGCCGGCCCTGCTCCTCTGTTGGAGATGTGGATGTTGCTGGCTGCTCTACTACTGAGGAATTGGTTGTTGCCCCACCTAATTTGCAATGCACGCACAGAGTTCAAGCTTTTACCCAAGATAAGTATGCGGTCTCTATAGTTATCCCTGTTGTGAACACCAATGCACATCTTTAATGTAGTCCTATTTCATTTGCTTGGTATGATCTTGATGCTTGTAATGAAGTAAATATTCCCATCCCTGTTGTTGTTAATAAGCGGTCTTCTTTATTCAATCCCACATCATGAAATACGGGTGAGTATACTCCTTAATATTTTGATATTGTTGAAGTTTATAGATCCAGTGGAGGTTATTCAAACAGCGGTTGGTTATTGGTCCAATTATTTGGTTGGTTTCTTTCTCAATTCCAACCCTTCATATCATGTTGTTCGTGACCACCAATTTGTAAGATAACAGTTGGTCTGCAAGTGCATTATGATAATTCTATGTTTTATTTTATGTTTTTGAAGTCTAATAGAGACAATGAGCTCTTAAAGAGGTGCCTTCCTTCATCGATGAAAGCCTTTCATTTAGCTCGAACGAGTTCGACTATTGACAATGCTCAAGAGCAAACTTTATCTATTCTTATTTAGGCTCATTTTTCTTATATTCCATTTGTTTTGCAACATGAAAGATTTGGACTAGTTAGCAAGCCTTGTAGGAAAACTTAAGTGTTTTGTTGCAAATACTATGGC
This sequence comes from Allium cepa, assembly GCA_030765085.1. NCBI lineage: Eukaryota > Viridiplantae > Streptophyta > Magnoliopsida > Asparagales > Amaryllidaceae > Allium > Allium cepa. Next base: position 933,517,653 of record CM060932.1, read on the forward strand.
TAGAAAATGGCTCTTTTAGGAATTGATTGAAATTGCCCCGGATATTGCCTTCCAAGCTTGGGGTCCAGTATGATGTAGGGCATGTTATTATTGTTACTAGTCATTATAGTTGGATGCCAGATATTTGCTCGACCTATCACTCTTTTGGCCACACTGGGCTTTTTGTAAGCATGGAAACCCTCTTCCTTCTACTCCTATGGTTGAAGCCCCTTTGCCATTACCTGTTAAGATCCCCCTTCTTTGTCCCTTGATACTCTTTCTTAGGTATTGGCATCAGTTCTACAATCCCGCCCTATTGTGGATCCTGTTGTGGTTCTTTTACCCTCGAATGACGTTTATCAGTCTACATATGAGAATGCTTGGGTTCATGAGAATTCTAAAATGAGATTTAATCCAATATTAGGCAGCTTTTATAAGTCTGTGGGAGAAAGAGGTGAGGTTAGGTGACTTTATTATCATGTGATGGAGGATGGACTAGCTCTTACTGTTTTAGGAGAATACGATGATAGTGATAGGTCTGTTTTGATGGATGCATCTTGGGACATGAAATATTATTGTGGCAGTGTTTCGTTGGATTTTGTCCCTAACTCAGCGTCTTTAATCTTAGGGTACTTACATGTAATTGGTCTTGATTCATCTAACAATGGTAGTGGCTCCTCCTCTTCGGAAAGGGACTAGTCTTTTGTCTTCTTGTAGTAGTTTAGCTTCTTGGCCTAAATCATTTGCTTGTATGTTTATTGAGCTATTCTGGTGCATGTGACAAATATCCGTTTCTTTTTTTTTTTCACAAAAGTGGATGACCCACTTAAAAGTCGATCGGTCTTGCTAAAAAGATACCTTTTAGTTTGAATTTTTCTGCTTGAAAGTTAATTTTGGTTGTGATTATATTTACTTAAAGAATACTTTTTGATAAACAATGTTTCGAACGAAAAAAGTTGGGTAAATGATTTTGATTAGTAAATGCCCAATTTGGAAAAATGTTTTATTAAGAAAATATTTGAAAATATTTTTGAGAATGGGTGTACTATAAAATGTCTATTCTTAAACACTTTGGAAAAATATTTAAAAAGATGAGAATGATTTGAGTCAAGGTGGATAGTTGAAAAAGTAAAAATCTAGTTTGAATAACAAACTTTAGAGATAGTTTTTAAAAAGTATTTTACTGAGAGGGTATTTTATTTGGAAAACTTTATTGAAGATCCTTTTTAGAACAACGAGACTAGATTGGGTGACATGGGATATGGATGACTGAGTGATATGAGTATTGTGTTTGCCCAACATCCATATTAATGAATATAAGTGGTATGCCTATTACATGTGAATTTCCTTAATATGTTGTGGTGATGTCTACTTATTCTCTTTCAAAGAGACAGCTAAGATATGAAGTTATGATTACCCATTTCAATTATGGGAAAGTGACATTTTACTTCGTATGTATTTGCTTACTTCGGTTGAATTGTTTGTTTTATTATATTGCTTGTTAATTTATCATTTATATTAATTTGGATATTCCATTCAACTGTGTTTGTTTTATGGTCTACGATATGTTTATTGAATTAACTTCTATTTGCATTGTATTGTTGTTATCTTTTTTTACCTATGGTTATATTTTTCTAAGTTTTCATTTGGTTGCCTGTTTGTTTGGCTTGTTATGATATTAAGCTATGTTAAATTACTTATTATTGCATGATAAATGTATGGTAAAGTAGTTATCCAATGTTGAATTTTAGCGGGGTGCAAATTGGAGAAATTAGTGGTGAGAGAATCATATTTAGTTTAGTCATGGTGGGATGACATAGTTTCCTAAACTAAGGAAGACTAGATATTCTGATTGACTAAGAGATGTAGCGGTGTTTTTTGAGGATGAGTAATAATGATTAGAGAGTTTCGATGACAAGAAGGCTTGGTGAATATCACTGGGAAATCAAAGTGACGATAGGAATCTCATTATGTAATCTCTAAAAGTTTGGAGTTTTACCAAATATGTGTTTCAAAATCTACTTTTATATGAGCAAGTATCAGTTTCCATTAGTGTTTTAAATTCAACAAAGGCTCCTGTTTTTATTTTTGGAGGAGTTTATATAGTTTGAATTTTATGTATATAGTGTTCTCTCAAAAATTATTATAACTTGATTTTGAAAAAAATGATGATGATAATAGTTAAAAAGAAATATTTTATAAAACAATAATGATATTTTAAGAAAGAATATTGGTTTGAATAGAACGTGGAAGCTTCGATTTGAAAATGAAAATATTTTGCTAAATATTTTGATTTGAAGATATATTAGAACGTCATCGCTGGAAACGACTAGTAGATCCCTCTTTGGTGTTTTGGATGAGTGACCCCTATCATCAAATAAATAAGTTCATATGGAATTAGATATTCGATGTGATTACATGGAAGGAACAAAGTGGGTTTTTATGTGGATGCATACAAAGGGACCATGGATAACTCAAACGTTTCAATATGGGCTCGTGGAGTAGGGGCATGTGAGCATTATCTCATGTGTACCCTAGACCTTAGTGACGGTATGGCTCATCTTAGTGACAGCGGTACCTTGGTGATGGTATTTGTTCCAGCACTGATGTAACCACAACGTAGTGCGAATGCTGACCTTAGTGATGGTCATACGAGTTATTATATATATATATATATATATATATAATTGTTTGGTATAAGACTTTGTGATAGTTTAATTCACCTTAGTGGTGGGAAGGAGTGTTTGTACGAGACCGTAATGATGGTCGATCTTGCTTAATGATGAAATTTATTCTAGCATCGATGAGGCCTTAATGGGAGTCTAGTTCGCCTTATTAATGGAAAGGAGCTACTTTAGGCATTAGTGATGTCATGGTGTTGAGTAGTCACCAACCTTAATAATGGTCACACGAGTTATTATATATCCAAAAGCGTTTGGTGAGAGACCTTATCGGGGGATTATACTTATTGGTCATATGTATGAGTCTAGGAATCGAGAATTGATGCACATGCAGTACTACTTTAAGGATACAACCGTATGTAGGGATATATTATCTAGATGATGTAGCCATGAGTGGTTTTAGAGGATGTAAGTATGGAATGGCACACTAATTATTTTCAAGATGCGACTATGAGGAAGTTCATCAACAATTTAAGGACACACATAATGTAGTCAGTATAGGATTAGCAACATGTGTTATTGGTTGATGTGTTAGTGTGATGATGATACCTTATAATCTTGAGCATGTGTGTTTTATTTTGTTAAGCTATATTGTGCAAGCATGTTTTTTCGAACTTGAATTTTTGCTGTGAACTCTTTTGTGTGCTATTACTATTAGATTGTTGAGATGCATGATATAACTTGCAGACATACTTGATCTATGATTACGTGTGTTTCACCCTTTGTTGATATAGTGTTAATTTTACATGCCAAAGTTTTAATTACATGGTTATGAAGAAGCATTTAGAGAATTGTGAGGGTCGAATTCTTTTAATGGGGAGAATGTTACATGCACAAATTTGACACTTAATATTTAATCAATTAAAATTGACTTTGAATTAAAGGATGATTTAGGTTTGTATTTATAACCGTTGTGTAGGTCTTTCCAGTATGGTCGGTTTTGATTATAACTTGTTAAATTTGAAATCACGGTTTGGAAGATGGAGATTTTAAAAGTTAGAAATGACATACGAGACTGTTTTGGATCGAATTGAGTACACAGCCTATAACCCAGGTAAATGACTATTTTAAGGCTATGGAACCCTAGCCTTAAGCTTCATCCTCATTTTTCAGGTCTAATTTCAAAACCCTTGTTAATCTCCTTCAACTAGAGAATATCTATAATTATCTCCACTACTTACAAAATACGACGAATTACAAATAATCTCAAAAGTAGGCCTTATGATACGTTGTTTCATATAGCGCGATGATAGGAACACATTCGCTAAGTTCATTTTTTTTAGATTCGAATGTGTTTGCTCTAAATATTTGATAGAAGATAAGGAATCATCTGAATATTAAGAGCCATTGATTCTAGGGTTTTGGTTCAACGGTGGATTTGCGACTATAGAACGATAGGAGGATACTAGGTTATAGAGGAGTACAAGGGGAACCGATTTGTTAGTTTAAATCATTCTAGATGCATTAGAGCTCGTTGGACTTGGGTGTAAAAGAGGTTGTGATAATTCATTAGAGGCATCGTAGGAGGCCAAGCTGGGGTCGACAAGTGCGGCTCGGCGAGTGCTGATCAACAGTATGGTCGAATTGACGAGTAGAGGTACGTGTTGATGGCAGCAAGGACCTAAATGCGGCGATTGAACGGGATAATGAGTTCAACGGTATTGTAGCAAATGATACTTATTTACTAATTATTAAATTACAATATTACCCTTATAAGTTTTAAACACCATATCTTCTATATACGAACTCCGATTTATGCGCGGTTTCTTCTGTTGGACTCGTGGAGAAATTTTTGATGATTTTGCATGTGATCAGCTAGCATTTGGAGCTGTTTGCAAAAGCGCATTAGGGTGATTGTATACATTAATTATTTATGTTTTAAAATAATAAAATGAATACCCCTTGAGGAAAATAATCACTAGTTGAAATGTTATGCTCCTTTTGGTGATTATTTGGTTTTTGTTACATTTTAATATTATTTTTGTTATTTACCTAATTATAACTATTACACTATTGACCAATGATATTTTACAAAAAATATTAATTTTAAAACTAATTAATGAATAGGAATCAATGAAATGGTGCAATTTTTGGAAAAATAGATAAATCAATGGAATATAGATTATTTACAAAATTCGTGATGTTTGTAAATAATGATGGCTAAACAAATTTTGCTAAAATAATGTAAGAATTCAATAAAATTCTTAGAAATTCATTGATAATAACAAAAAAACTATTTTTAAAGTGAATTTAAGGAATTTATTATTTATTAAGTGAGATTTTATAGTTAATAATGTGATTGTTAGAAAAGCTGTATTATTTTGAGCAAACAACAATATAATTATTTTTGTTAAGTTAGGGAAAAGTTTTACTATTATTGTTATTAGAGTAATAAAAGAAAGAGATATTTTGGAGATGATGATGATGATAATAAAGATGTGTTTTTAAAAGTATTTTGGATAATTATTATTATTTTGTGATAAATTACAATAAAAGACATTTTTTCGATTTAAACTAGGATATTTTTATTTTCAAGTAAAAGAGTAATAAATAATTTGCGAACATAACAAAGTGGTTTGAGTATATATTATTAATTTGACGTAATATACTAATGTTATTGTTTTTGAAAGTAATTTGAAGTAAATTACTATTTTTGATTAAGTTACGATGTTTGAGATACTTGAAGTAATATTTCGAAAATAAAGGATCTTTAAAGTATACTATCGTTTTGAAAAATGATTTTTGTTTTGGGGTAGAATAAATAAATATGATTTTATAATATACAACAATAAAATGAACTCAAACTTAAGTGGGAATAAAATGTGTAAATAAATTGATTTGAATTGTTCTGGTTCATACATGTTAATTATTTTGAAATTATCATATATGGTTGTTGTGTGAATGGAATCGTATTGGGACGAATTATGCGATACTTTGTCTTTATTACTATGTAGTTTATAGTTATTTAAGGTTTTTCTGTGTTAATGTATTGATGTTTGTTCTACTGATATAGCGTGGTTAGTTACAGGTTTGATGAGTTGATGTTTGTGTTACTAATGTATTAGGTTAGTACACGTTTGATGAGTTGATGTTTGTTTTACTAATATAGTGTAGTTAGTACACATTTGAAAATTTGATGTCTGTGTTACAAATACAGTAGATTAATACACATTTAATGAATTGACATTTGTGTTACTAGTATCAGTGATTATTTTGCATTTGATGGAATTTGTTGTTATTGATCTATTTAGTGTTTGGAATTAACATTGAGTGTTGTCATACTTGTGCGATGTTTAATGGTTGTATGTTGTCGCTGGCCTATATTTGTGATGATTGATTGTAGTGGCATAGTGGAAGTAGTGTTTTCAACTTGCTTTGGTTGCAAGTTATAGAGTTAGGGGTATTTCCTTGGAGCAATTATGTAATTTGTTACATCTATCTAACTCGACGACCAACTTGTTCAAAATAAAAGATGTTTTTCTTTCTATTATATACTTATTATATAGTGATATAAATAAATTAAGTAATTAATTTAAAGTATATAGATAGAAAATCCTTAAATAATATGTTATGTGGTGGTGGTTACAATGTTTGTAATCATGAGAATTTTATCACATTGAAAACAACATATTGTTTTAAATATTCCTAGTTGAGATGTTTCGAGAAAGGGCATCAATTCATCCATTGAGACTAAATTACATAACGGTTTCCAAATGTTAAGCAGTGTATTTCTCATGGCTGTTGAGGGCACCAAGGGATATGTACTGATAGTTGTTGGAAAATTATGGAATGACTCACTCAAGAGTTTTCTGTTAGTTGGTATAAGTAAGGTCAAATAGAGAATCTCAAAGTGACAATGTTACATGGTTCCCTTAACTTGAGAATACTATGGAACTTCAACATGGAGACTCCACTTTGATTATAGTAAAATAATGGAATGACATCCATCGACAACTATAATTTGGTCTGAATTGAAGCATTGGAAGCGAAACACTATTCAATAGAGGATTCATCTCCTCAGTTATACGAAGTTAGTATCAAAAAATTTCGGCTAGAGTAGTGTGGTTAATAATAGAAGTTATTATTAAACCAAGGATTTGTTTATGGACTAACCAAGTTGGATGTAGATGATATTGGAATTTTGACCAAAACCAAATTCCATAAGTGCTAATGTGATAAAGCATTGATAAAGAGATTTGGTGTAAATAATCATTGCTTAAAGATACCGCTTTAGAAAATATGAAGTTTGATTTTATTAAAAAGGTCTGCAAGTGATGAATTTAGTCAATTGTCACGCCGTTAGCTAAAATGATGTGTGAACATTAATATTTGAATTGTTCCATATTAATTGCTAACTGAATTCATATCTCTGAGTCACTTAACTGTATTTATGAGTTCTTCGAAAAACCACACGATTTAGTTAATTTATAAAATGTTGTAAGTTAATTAATTTAATTAATATTTGAGAAACGTTAATTATTATTTAATTTATTTCATGTTTGGGAGTTATTTGGAATTATTTGATAAATATATAAAAGTTATATTTGTGTGCGTCAATATACGATATCTGAGTATTTGTAAACAAGTTTAAATAAAAGATAATTACATGAAGGAATTTTGTAGAAATTTTGTACCATTTGATGATAAGTAATTTCTGCCATACCATGTTAATAGAGAGAAATTAAGAGGGAGAAAATTAAGGGAATCAATTAGAGAAGTTTGAACTAAAAGAATGGGAAAATGTTCATTCTTTCAATTAAAAGCAAATCCTCTAATTCATTTTCTATAGAGATTCATTTTTCTTCACTATTTTATTCACTCCTTCTAACTTTCCATGGCTAAAAATCAAACCAATATTTATAAAATTTTATCAACTCCAATACAAATGTAAACATCAAATAAAAAATAAATAAGTGGTTCATCCATCTCTTGCAAAATTGGGTGGTAATCTACTTGTGATCTGAGGAGAAATGTCAAATCCAGGTGTATAGGGCAAACTTTTTCAGATTTTATATAGGATAATCTATCATTTAAGGTGTGATCAATGAAGACATCTTCAAGGTATATCTCTTATTTATATTTTAATTCACATATATTGTTGTTGGTCTAATTTATAGAACTGTTCCATATTTGCATATGTCGTCTTACCCATTTATCTATGATTAAATTGATGTGTTTTACTCATGTTGAAGATAATGATTTTGATGATGGTGATCTTCATAATGTAGGGCTGCTTGCCACTAATCTTTGTGGTAATTCTCCTATTATATATAAGGTGGCAGTGGTTCTTTCGATTTTGAATCTTCAATGTAAGGGCTACTCGCTAATAATCCTAGGGGTGATCCCGAATAGGATGTAGTAGGAGAAGTGCCTTCGGTTTGTCAAGTGCTGGGAAAATTTGTATGGACAAGTGTTTGACATTGCATTTATAAGACCACGTACATTAGTTTTTACAAAAATACATCTGATCAGTGGTGTAGGAGGTAACCACTCTTATATTTAATATCCTTGTTTGAGACGTACGGGCTCAGAGGTTGTACTTTTATGGAAATCAATTAGTGTATTGTTGGAAATGGAAATGTGTCATTCAAAGTAGGATTTATTCTGTGAAAAGTAAAACATTACCTTAAGCCTTACACATCGGTAATGGTAAAAACATGGTATATGTGGAAGGGCTAAGTGGGTTGCTCCCATTAGGATATATATATTACCTTTCTAGATTACCCTCTATATTTGGGGTTTGTTATGTATGTTGTAGCCACTGATAGGTCGAGAACGACCGGGGTGATGGTATATTCGGTGCTATCTATGGTAGAGGTAGGTCAGTTCTGTGTTGTTGGAGGTTGGAGCCTCAGGTGCATCCCTTTAGAGATGTACTATCGAAAGATAGTCCCTTACCTTGTCATTGTATGTAATCCATTCTCCAATACGAGCCTTTATGGTTTTAGTTGTAGAACCTACTATGCTGGAATTTAATTTGTATAACAATGTCGGCGATAATTAGTATGCTATTTGAAAGGGTTTCCAAAGAATGTCATTAAAATAATATCCTTGATTTTACGTGGAAAATGTTTTGGTTATCATAAGGTAAAAATCGATCTGTGTTTATGTGCGGTATGGTTTTATGACATACCACTTGTTCCCAAAAATATCTGTATTTTGAGTTTTCTCACACCAGTCACATAACTGACGCAGGATTTATTTTCTTTTGCCTTAACTCTTGATGCCATATTTTTCCAGGCAGCCAAGTAGTTTAGGTCTAGCTTGGAACATCATGAGGGAGCTTGAAGTAGGAGATGGAGTTTCCACTATAGATGGTTATCCATTCCGTTTCCACTGCATTTGTTTACTGTTTGTATTCAGCATTAGTAGGGACTCAGATTTACCACTGTCCAGACTGAGATTATGACAAACTCTGATGTATATATTTAAAATTTCCACTGTAAAGATTATATATTATAACGACCCGCTTTTTTGACCTTCAGAAGTCGACACTAATACATCCACGGTAATCACGTGCCAAGCTTCCAAGTGCCAATAAGATAGATTTCTAGGGGAGAAGAAGAAAAGATAAAATAGAATCTCATAGTGAAACGAATTATCTATAATATAAATACCAATCTTTACACAAAACAAACTATAATATAAGTATATACGGACATCAATCAGAGTATACTAGCATATTTCTACCCGGATAGTTATAATAACATGTCTCCACAATTGCTGATAAATACAGCAATGAATGCAATAGAAAAATAACCATGTACATGAATACATCTTCGGCCTTCAACTCATCTTCGAAAGCTCCAAAGCCTCTAACAAAATCTGTAATATGCTCAGTTTGATCTGAGCATTAAAAGAAAAATAACTCCCGAATCAGTCTGGTAAACCAGTGTGAGAAAACGCACCCAATTGGATTTTTAATATAATTTTTTATGGAAATAAAAGTATCTTGTAAGACCATGTCGTACATAAACACACACGGGTTTATAGCTTACAATAACCGAAACATTTTTATAGAAAATTCAGTGATATTATAATAATATCTAGGATGCACATACATATTAATCATAGCCGAAATTGTTACATTATTAAATTCTAGCATAATAGGTTTACAATCAAGTCTGAATGACGCTTATTAGAGTATGAATTCCAACAATGGCAAGGTAAGGGACTACCTTCCATACAGTACCCCTCTAGATAAAATGTACTGGGGTTAGACCCTGAACTTAGTAGACCCCTGCCAACACAGAATCGACCTACCCCTGAACTTGGATAGCACCGAATATGTCATCACCCCAGTTGTTTTTCAACCATAATCGAGAGCTCTCATACCAACCATATCCATAATATGATGATCTAGAAAGGTGATGACACACCCGAATAAAAGCGACCCACATAGCCCTACCACATCTACCTTATTTTAGCCATTTCCGAGTTGTGAGGCTTGAGTCTACGATTACCTTTTTTATAGCAATTCCACTTGGAATGCTAACACTGCCCTCCAGGAGAGTTGCGGTGCTAGCATTCATCCATACAAATTCGTTCTGCGTCTGAACGAAACCGAAGGCACTACTTCTACTAGATCCATTTTGGAATCACCCTTAGGATTAGTAGCAAGTAACCCGTGCACTTCAGAATCTGCATCTTCAATCATCTTTAAGATGTTCCAATTCAAACACTTATGTCAGTTTGAAGTGATTTTTGGATAATATATCCAATCCCGGTCCCTTCGAACCGTCAACGATAATTTAAAACCGGCCAGGTTTGATAGTTGATTATTTAACTATCAAATAAACAACATTCAAATAGAGATTACATTTCCCATGGAAACATTAAGCCTCATTCAATTAAATTTCCTTTATTTTGAATCTCTTTAGCAGAAAAATTCATACACTTATCTCATCCGAATAAGTATATTCAGAAACCATTCGTCTCAAAAATACTTGAAAATTCTTTAAAATGGAAATGAAAAGTACCTTTCAATATCAATCATGGATCACAATTTACTCAATGGTTACATCGCTATCCCAGCGAATCCATAATAAAATGTTGGCAATCTCTGCCTCTCGAAATACGCCATGACAATCAACCATTTCTTCCCAAATCTCAATATTTTAAAAAATATCTCCCGATCTATTTATAAAGTTTCTTTACAAATCCTCAATCTATTTATAAAAACTCTTTATAAATCTCAAAACCCCATCTATAAAACTTCTCCTTTTTAGATCTTTAAAACTCACACATAAATCCTTTTATAAATATCCAAAGCCATTTATAAAGCTCTTCCCTTATTTAACAAACTTATTAAATAAACTCTTTAAGTCCGTAAGGTTACCATGGTAAACCATAAATTATTTAAAATAACTTTAAAATCCAAGTTATTACGTAAATACCCTTCTGTTTCATTTTAATTAAATCTCATCCAAAATAATAACTTTATAATCTTTTTAATAATATATTAAATTAATTTGAAGCACCATTGTTGTATAAATAGGTTAACTTAAAATAATATAAATATAATAATTAATTAACTTTAAAACGTTATTAATACAATAATCAATTAACTTTAAACTAATATTAATATGGAAACCAATAACCTATAATATAATTAAATAACTGAAATCAATATAATTAAATAAATTTAATTAAAAAATAAAGTATAGTTAAATCACTTTAAATAAATAATTAATATAATTAAAAAAAATTAAAAAAATATTTAAATGACTTTAAAATAATAATTAAATATTCATAAATAACATTAAGAAATGACTTTTAATAATCATCTTAATAAAATGATTAAATCAAACCATTATTAAAAAAAATTATTAATTATCTTTAAAACAATTATTAATAAATATTTATTACGTTTTAAAATCTTATTATAAAATAATAATCATTCTTAAAATAACTTTCATATCAAAATTTTATTTTTCAAATTTGAAAGAGGCTTAACGATCACCATGGTACTTAAAAAAGCTATCATATAATTATTTTAACTTTCCAATTTAATAACTGATATTTACATAATTAATGACTATATAAATAAATTCAACACTTAATTGTCGTTGTTTATCATACCAATTATTCAAAGTTGGCCTACCGGCTAACAACATGTAATTAAACGATCAAATATGTAAAATAGTAGAACAGAGATTTATACTGCTAATTAAATGATCGATTAATTTTTATTAACGGAACGGTATTTTAGTCCACTACAATGGTGTCCAAATTACACTATCCAACCACAATGACTCAGGATGTAATTACTTTAATTATAGACATTTATCTATATTTTTAATAATTAATTGATGAATTTTATAACCAAAATTAAAATATTTTAAATAATAACTAATGATGTTGAAATAGTTTTCAAATTTTGTTTACAAAAATAATTAGTTTAAAATAAAATAGTTCGTAGAAAAATAGAAGATGTGACCAAAGAACGTTTTCCGAAATTCGATCTTCCGACGCCGAAAAGTTGTCGGGAACGTTGTTCGTTTTTGTGCACTATATATATATATATATATGTATATGTATAAGAGTTAATTAACCAGATAATAATACACTTTGAAATAAATTATCTTATATTAATTTAGATTAGTAAGTGATGTGACAAGACATAATTTTAAAAATAATAAACATTATATATATATATATATATATTAAGTATTGTCGCATCTTAGATTTGTAATCATTAACCATAATTATTTCTTGTCGCATCTTATTTAATTATTAATTAAACTTATATGTACATAAAGGAAGTGATGTGACTAAATAGTTCGTAAACCTAACTTTAAGTTTTGAAATTACGGGTCCTATAGCGATAGCCACAATGGAAGCAGTTCATAAAACAAACTAGTTTTTCAAATTTATAAGTGATTTATTTAAGTATATTTTATAAAAGTCTTTTCTAACTTATGTTAAGTAATTAGAAAGATATTTATTATTCAATCAATTATTTATTTAGTAAATGATTAGTTAATTAATTAATTAAGGTAATTAGTACTTAATCATTAATTAACAAATGTAATTAGTGCCTAAGTGTTTCCTAAGTAAGTTAATTATAATTAGCTAAATAATTAAAATTTAATTATTAATTAGGGATATATTTATTATTTAATTATTTATTTAAGATTAATCAATAATTAATTATTTTTTGGCAAGGCCAGCGGGGTTAAAAAATGGACCCCTACCATTTTATTGATATACCTAAAAAGATGTACAAAGATGGAAGAAATAATGCCACCTAAATACTTAGGCAAGCAAGAAACAAAACAATAAGAAAACTAAGGAAAAACAGGCATACCAAATGTAAATTAAAAAAACAACACCACAGGAACACAAGAGGAACCGAGACAAGCATGAATCAGGAGAGTGCAGTCATAAATTCAGGATAAAAAAATGCCTGGAAGCAACAATTCCAAACCTCAATCCCTCCACTGTACTTTCTTTCATTTACATGAAAGTTTTCCTTTTTGCACTAAAGATAATTGCATTTCTTTCATCCCAGATGATCGAGATGAAAACTTTAAGGGTGAACAGTAGAACATAAGAAGATTCACATTTCCACCTCGTAGCCTTGAATATTAAATCCCATTCTACTTTACTAACTAAAGCAACGCTCCTGCCAGTGGTGAGGATATTCGTAGAGCACCATAACATGTAGACATAAGGATAGTTAAAGAACAAGTGAAGAGAATCCTCCTCAGCAGCTTGGCAAAAACTGCAAGTGGTATCAATATTGACTCCTCTCTGTCTCAACATAATTTTCGTTTTCAAAGCATTGCTGAATATCTTCCAAAGAAACAGGTTTTGCCTCTCCAAGTTATGATTTAGCCAAATGCGCTTATGCCAGCTGAAAGTCACGCAATTACTCTGGCAAACAAGGTGCTTGTACATGCCACTAATCTTTTACTTGTCTTGACAGAAGGACCAAGATATTCCATCATGTAGAGTAAAGGGAACATGATAACCACGCAAAAGATTCCAGTGTTGTCTGACGTACTGATTACTAGAGTAAGGGAGGACAACACGACCATCATCAATAAAATTATATGCCAAAGCATTCTTGCTAATACCAGATTGCACTTGCTGGTTGAAAGAAAGAAGGTGACTTAGGATAGAGCCTTCCTTCACCCACGGGTCATGCCAAAAGGACATTCGACCATTAAAACCAATCTTACTTTTAGCACATGGAAGAATATCAGTCCTAAGTTTCAGAATACAACGCCATGTCCAACTGCAAGATTAAGGAATAGCCATGGTCCAGAAATTTTTATTTCCAATAAAATACCTGTAAGGCCACTTCACCCAAATGTTGTCTTTATAATTCAAGAAGTTGTCAATGTGATAAACCATGGCAGCTCGATTCCATAGGAGCATATTATTTATACCTAGGCCACCTCTAGACCTCGGCAGTTCAAGTTTGGAGAAAGCACAAGGAGATAGCTTATTAGAGTTAACAGATCCATGCTAGAAATTTTTTGACATTACACTCCTAATCATATTGATCATCTTGATAGGTAGGATGTAAGATCTTGACCAGTACACTATCATGGAGAAGATAATTGATTTAATGAGTGTAAGCCTACCTTCCTGACTAAGCAGCCTATTGGTCCACACAGCAAGTCTTGCAGTGATCCTCTCGTACAATGGTATACATTGGGAATACGAAATTCTCGATGTAGCCAAGGGAATTCCTAAGTACATAGAAGTATCAGCTCTTTGCGTGATGGAAGTAAAGTTAGAAATTTGGTTGATCATGTAATTACCCACACCAGCTATCATCAAATCAGACTTAGATAAGTTAATGGATAGGCCAGTAATTTTGAAAAATTTATCAAGACCATCCATAATAGAACTAACTGTCATCATGGTAGGCTTGAAGAAAATCATCAGGTCATCGGCAAACATTAAAGAAGTAATGAGGGGATTTTTGCATTTTGGGTGAACATAGAAACTACCATCATAAACATGTTGGATAAGAATTTGAGTTAAAACTTCCATCACTAGAATGAATAAATAGGCAGACATCGGGTTACCTTGCTTAATACCTTGTTTACTTTGAAAATATCCCACATTACAGTTATTAACCATAATGGAGAACCTAGCAGTCGAGATGTAAGCTTCAATCCAAGCCACAAAATGTTTGGGGAAATTCATCAGACCCATTATTCTAACAACATAGTCCTATTGCAATGAGTCAAAAGCTTTAGAGATGTCAAGCTTGAACATGGCTCTGGGAGATACATGAGAGGTGTTGTACCCCTACAGCAATTCGTGAGACAACAGAACATTATCAAGGATACTTCTGCCACTAAGAAAAGCAGCTTGATTGGAAGAAATATGTTAGGCATAACCGTCTTGAGTCTATTAGCTATGATCTTAGAAATGCACTTGTATATGGTGTTACAGCATGAGATAGGCCTAAATTCAGGGACAAGACAGGCATTCTTCACTTTAGGAATGTGGGCTATGTTAGTAGCATTGATAGAACTAATCATTTTGCATTTGTTAAAGAAATTATGGATAGCCTTCGTGAAAATAGGACCAACAGTTTCCCAGCATGACATAAAAAAACAGGCATTGAAGCCATCAGGTCCTCCAGTGGAATTTGCATTGAGAGAGAAAAGGGCAATTTTAATCTCAGAGTCAGAAATAGCAGAAGAGAGCAAGTCATTATCTTCAGAAGTAATTCTGGGAATGTTAATCGAATCAAGAAGCTCAAGCGAAGGAGTGAATTCATTAATGTTACCAAGCAACTTGCTGAAATAGTCAAGAAACATATTAGAAATAAGGGGAGGGTCAAAGATAAACTCACCATTATCATATCTAAGAACACTAATTAACTCTCTTGACTGTTTAGCTTTAAGAGATGAATGGTAAAAAGAAGTGTGCCTATCACCATCCTTGAACCACTCCATTCTGGTTTTCTGTTTAACCATGAGGCCTTCATGCTTTAAAGCCTCATAACGTTTGGAAGACAAGGTAGCTTCTTGGGCTATCAACTCACTGTTAGAGGTGTCAGACAGCATGGACTCTTGAACATGTTGTAATTTGTGTGAGAGGCAGGTAGATGCCAAGTTGCCGTTGCCAAATTTACTCAATGACCACACTTTTAATTCAGTTTTGACTGCTTTAAGCATACACTGCAAAACAAACATTGGATTACCAAAAAAATGAGTGAACCAAGCTTTGTTAACAATAGGTAAAAATTCAGGGTGAGGAACCCAAGCATTAAAAAAATTTAAAATTAGATTTTCTTATCCTCATAGCAGCACCAAAGGATATAATTTGGTGTGAGTGATCAGATAGGCCAGGCATAGGTAGAAGATTAAACATATTAGGCCATTTGGTGAGAGTATAAAGATTTGAAAAAGGAGAAATCAATTTTGGAGAAAGTTCGAGGAGAGGATCTTCTTGAGTTGTTCCAAGAGAAGGGGGCACCTATAGTAGCAATCTCAATAAGGTTAGATTGAGAGATGGAACAGTTAAGTGGCCTGATTTCTCGAAGAGACAGGGGATTGCCACCATGTCTATGTGATAAAAGAAAGGAGCAGTTAAAGTCTCCAATTACTATCCAGGGATGAGATTCTTGTCTAAACGATGGGAGGAGATTATGAAAGGATTGTCTGGCAGTTACAGAGTTAAGACCATAAATAACAGTAAGGTATAAGGAAGTGGTGGAAGAGACATGGATACAGTGCATGTGGATAAGCTGAGAAGTTGAAATGATAGGAGATAAAAATAGATAGAGGGGTTAAATAAAACAAGAATTCTACCATAAGGAGCATCAGATAGGTTATTAATCATCTTCCAGGACGGGTTAATGAAATTAGCAGCTTTGGAAGAAAGAGATGGATTAAGCTTAGTTTCTAATATAGCAAGAAGACTCAGAGTGTGTGTGGCAATAATGTTTTTACATTGGTTTGATTTAATATCCGAGTGGGCGCCTCTTATATTCCACGCACCGATGTTGTTCAACATTGATCAACAAATTGATTATAAAGGAGTTTCTTTTAGTTACTCCTATTCAAAGGAGTGGTTTGCACATTAATTCCTGGAAAAGTAGAAGATGATGTGGTACCAGCACTTGGGTTGAGGTCCAAGTCAATTGCTGTTTTGATGTTTTGGATGACTTGCAGTTACGAGCCAGAGTACGACCAGCTTGTTGCACCATAAACTGATTTGCAATGCTGGAGGGAGGGTTAGCAGTGGGGAGGGATAGAGAAGGAGGAGGGCTTTTCCAAGCATGGGGAGCATGAATGTGATTATATGTATGGTCAGATTTCTGGGAGATGGCATAATCATTTGTTGGTGGAGATATTAAAGTATCAGAATTACATATGCTACTTTTTTGGTTGTGCATGTGCACAGACTTAACTTGAGAAGTTGATGGGTTTGATTTAGCAGCGAAAGAGATTTTCTTGCTAATGTTTGTTGGAGACGAAGTTAATGAGCAAAACTGTTCACTGATAGCAGGAAGAAAGAGAGATAGGGAAGATTCTGGATTAGAGTGGGGTGGGACAGCATCAAATTTGCTTTTGCAAGGAGGAAAAGAAATATAATTGTTTTCATTGTTTTTGCATGCATCTGAGAGGGAATCCGTATTAAGTTTACATTCAATAACTTGCTCTTCAGTGGCACCTTTTCCTTGACATTAGTTGGTCCTTGATTACCACTAATGTTTACATCACTCATATCATTCCCAACACTATTAAAAATGCGAGCATCCTCTTCAGTATCTATCTCACCCAATTCAGCAAGTACATGAAAACCATTTTCTTTCAGCATAATTGAATTATCAATAACACTAATCATTTCTCCATCATCCACTGTCTTAACAAGCAAAACATATTCTATTTCTCCTTCCTCAAGCTCATCACTTCGTGTTTCCTTTTTTTTGTCATAATTGTTAACTTTATGAACAACCTCCAGATTGACTTTCGTAAAAGAAGATGTAAACCTCTGTCTTCTAGCTTTATTCACGACTTGCCATTTTTGTTTTCTCTGACTCAAAACTTTACCAGCTTCTTTCGTGTTTTCCTTGAAATCATTAACATTGGCTTCATAAGATTTATTTTTCTTTTCATGCTTCTCTATAACCACACTTAAATTTATTCTTATCTTTTCGCAGTTAGATTCAAAATGACCAAATGCACAACAACGTGAACATATATCAGGCTTCCAATGGTATTCAATATGAATAATTTGCGTTGCTCCATCTAGAAGCTGAACCGGAAAGGAATCAGTCAGACCCCGAATAGGATTAATTTCCACCAAACACTTAGCAAAAGATAGCCTCTCCAACCTCTCCGTTGATTCATCCATACAAATAAGTTTACCCAATCTGCTAGCTTACTAGTTAATTCCAATATGGGTCCACGAAAACATTGGTATATTTGAGAATTCCACCCACACTGGCATAGATGAAATACTCTCACAAGCATTTCCCACGTTAGGATCCCATTGCTTTACTACTAACGATGGGGTCACCTTGCAGAATTATGTTCCTGTCTTCATCACAGGTCAGCAGGAATAAGAAAAGGAAACCATTAGATCTAACTTTGATCGATCCTTTAAGTTTCCATTAGGAAGTTAATAACTGTTAAGTAAGACAGAGGCTTATCAAGGAAGAAACCGACCAGGTAGTTGCTCCATTCTTGAGCGCCTGCTTCAATAACGTTGGAAGGTGGAATCATAATCTCATTCTTGTACTCGGGAGACATCTCAACTGGTATGTACTTCCCTGCATTACTCGGTTTACGCTTGAAAAGGGTAGTCCATATTAGTTGAGAAGGCTGAGGTAGAAGTGGCGGTAGAGGAGCAGAGGGAGGCAATGGAAAAGAAGATGAAGATGGGACGCAGTGAGTTGGCACCGAAGGCAGCGGTGGAGGAGGGGGGCCAAGAGCAGGATGATGTTGACATGTAGGAGAAGACGTATGAGGTGAGGAGATGGAAGTAGGAAAAACGGGAGAGGATGAAAGAAGTACAGGAGGGACGGAGTTTGCCGCCATGAGGAGAAGACGTAATGAAACTATTTCGACCAATCAATAATTATTTATTTATTTAAAAGAGAGTTAATTATTAATTAATTACCGATTAAACTAAATTTAATTAAGATTTTAATTAAGATTTAATTATTATAAAGATCTAATTAGTGCCTTTACGAACTCAGTCGTGCCCAACTACTGAAATGTGAGATGCAAGCATTTCAGCTATTTTAAATATTTATTTTTAACTTAGGCATTATGATAATATCAAATGATTTTATATAGAATTGTTTTGGTTATCGTAAGGCAAAAACCTGACCGTGTTTATGTGCGACATGGTCTTACGAGATACTTTTTTTGAAGGTTTTTTTGTTTTTGTTTATAAAGTTAAAAACTTATGCTTTACTCACACCAGACCCATGTCTGACCCGGAGTTTTATTTTCTTCCCTAAAACTCTTTAGTACTCAAATTTGTATGAGCAGCCAAGTGATCTAAGTTTCTCACGGATGCATTTTGGAGGAGCTTGGAGCAGGTGGCTTCAACGTTAGCTAGCTACTATCTTATTCCACTGTGTATATATATATATGTATGTATGTATTTTGTATTAGTGATGTAAGGGCAGATAGCTATAACTGTCCCAGTTTGGAATCTTGTACTATTATGACTCTGATGTACTAGTGTAGCAGTATCTATATAAAATCTTATGTGGATTAATATATGTTGTTTCATTCCGTTGTGAGATTATATGATAGTGAAGTTTCTTCTTATCTCTCTTTTCTTTACCCCAATGGTTCATCTTTCGAAGTATGAAAGGCGGATCGTTACATGTGGTATTAGAGCTTAGGTTGTGCGAATACCTAGCTTTGGGTTGGGATCGACTTCGAGAGCGCATATTTGTAAATTTTATTCGTATACATATATATTCATGTTAGTTAGATCAGCTTTGATAGGTTTGATTAGTACCCTTCCTTAAAGATTTATCTCGTCTAAGTATCCTAAAGATATCTTACTTTATTCAAGTAGTGAGAATGAGTTCAAGAAGGGGATGAGGAAGAGGAAACAATAGCATAACAACCAAAAATGGAAGAACCCCGAATGTTAGAAGGGGTGGAATAGCTGTTAAGGTCATAGCTCCAGTACAACTTCGAATAAAATTCGCAACTCTATGCAAGGACTTCACAAATCTAAAAGGAAAACCTTTCAAGGGCACCAAATCTATTGTTAAAGTACAAGCTTGCTATGGTCATGTGAGAAAGGCTTGGACATTTCTGATGATCAGAAACGGTTCTTGGCATCATGGCAATTGCAAGAGCGTGCAGCTGCATGGTGGGATTCTGTCACCGCAAATGTTCTAGAAGATGAGTTTTCGTGGGATAGATTCAAAGACGTGTTCGAAGACCAATTCATGCCTTCTGTCAAAAAAACTTGATTATATAGAAGTTTCAAGCATCTCAAGTAGGGGGATCTGTCGGTGGCTAAATATGAGATAAAGTTTAATGAGTTATATCGTTTCAGTCCTGGACTTATTGATACCCCGCTAAGGAAGAATGTGATGTTCATATTGGGTATGAGGGAAGAGTTACATGAAAATATGACCACTCATATTAAGTAATCATTTGTGGATCCAGTAGACATGGCCCTGAGATATGAAGTGCTTTGGAAGAAGAAGCCATCGGCAGTAGCATCTAGTGGCGGTAGCATTAATTCAAATAAAAGGAAGTTTGACCTAAACTGGTAAAGGAAGCAGGGTAAGGGAAAACCAGCTAGAGGAGATCAGGGGAACAAATATAAAGATGTTTGTTTCAATTGAAATAAAAATAGGCATATTTTAACACACTGTCAGCAGGCGAAGGCTATCTCTCTAATGGTCCAGAAGATGCTTTGCTTTAATTACCATCAACCTGGACACATGGTTAAGGACTGCCCACTATTGAAGAAGGGTCCGCGGATTAAGGTCTATTCAATTAAGGACGAGCCCTCGGCCTCTGAAGATGTTAAGGAGAAGGAATTCTTGGAAGGTACTTTACTTATTAATAGCATTTTTGTTAGAGTTTTGTTTGACATCGGAGCTTCTCATAGTTTCATCTCTAATGAATTAGTGGATAGATTAGAATTTACCTCAAAATTTGTAGAAACTACTATCTGTGTGTCAAATCCCATTCGTGGTACGACCAATCTATGTTTGATTTGTAAGAATGTTCAAATTTCCTACCTTACCCATCTTTTTGCATGGAACATGTTTGTTCTTAATTTCAAAGCTTTTGATGTTTTGCTTGGAATGGGTTGGCTAATTAAGTATAATGCTATCTTTGACTACGTTAATCGGAGTATAGTGTTGAAAGCCAAGACCGGTAGGGTATCAAAAAGAATATCGTGTGAGGTCCCAGATAATAATATGAATAGTATCCTTTATTCCCTAGAATCATCCCAAGAAGAGCTACAGTCTATATTAGTAGTTAAAGATTTCTCGGATATTTTTGAGCCGATTAGAAGTTTGCCTTCCCATTGGGAAATTGAATTTCGCATTGATCTAGTTCCTGGTGTGAAACCTATAATTCAACCTTTACGTTGAATGGCCCCAAGAGAGAAGCAGGAGGTAATAAGTCAAACCGATGATTTGTTAAGAAGAGGGTTGATTCGACCGAGTCGTTCGAGTTGGTCATTGGCAGTATTTTATGTGGCTAAGTCTAATGGTTCTTTAAGATTGTGTGGACTATAGGGAGTTGATAAGCAGACCATTCGAAATAAGTATCTGTTACCCCGAATATATGATATGTTTTACCAACTTAATAGGGCTAGATTATTTTCCCAATTGGACCTGGCTATGGGTTTCCATCAGCTAAGGGTAGTGGAGAATAGTATACCCTTAACTACTTTTAGAGGGCCAGACCTTTTCTATAAATGGTTGGTTATACCTTTTGGGCTAACCAATGCGCCTGCATTTTACGTTTATCTTATGAATCCAAATTTTAGGGATGTTCTAAATAAGTTCGTGTTGGTTTTCATTGATGACATCCTTAGTTATTCCAAGACCGAAGAAGAGCATAAACTACTTTTGGAACTAGTGTTAGAAACGTTAAGGAAATACAGTTTAAAGGCTAAATTTTTTAAGTGCCACTTTTGACAATTAGAAGTAAGATACCTAGGTCATGTTGGATCGGGAGATGGCATTTCAGTTGACCCGGCTAAGGTAGCTACTGTGCAAGGCTTCAAAAACCCCAAACTCCCATAAAAGCGAGAAGCATTTTAGGGATGGCGGGTTATTATAGGAAGTTCATAAAGGACTACTCTAAGATTGCCTGTCGTCTAACCAAGCTAATGAAAAATGATGTTAAATTTGAGTAGACTATAAAGTGTGAAGAAGCATTCCTTGAGTTAAAGAAAGGTGGACAGGAGCCCCGGTTTTAGCTATTATAAATGGAGGAGAGGGGTTGACTGTTTATCCCGATGCTAGTTGGGTTGGGTGCAGTGCTGATGCAACATGGGAAGGTCATGGCTTATGCAAGTAGACAGTTAAAGCCTCACGAGAAGAAATGATTTGAAACTATTAGCTATAGTATTTGCGTCGAAGATGTGGAGGCACTAATTACTGGGTAATAATCCTTCTATTCCTCTTTAGTTTATTACTGATCTTTTAGGATTCTAGTAGTAATTTCCTTCTTTAAATAGGTGAAAAGTTCGAGCTATTCACGGATCACAAATCCCTGAAGTACCTTTTCATTCAAAAGGACCTGAACTTGAGGCAGCAGCGATGGCTAGAATTCCTAGCTACTTATGGTTTAGATATTCTCTATATGCCAGGGAAAGTAAATGTGGTGGCAGACGCTCTAAATAAGAATGCAGTTTGGCCCTATTGGAAGTCACTTTGACTATCGTCGAAAGAATTTCGAGAAAAAAAGGGAAGTTAGTCTTCTATTGGAATTTATTCAAGGCATTAAGAAAGACCAAAGTTCTACTTTCAAGATTGATAAACATGGTACTTTGAGGATGAATGGAAGATTAGGCGTTCCTGATATAGATGGTCTTAAACAAGAAATTTTAAAGGAATGCCATAGGTCTAAGTTAAGTGTAACACCTCTAATTTTTGTTTAACATTATTCAGGATATTTAATTGGATAAATTAAATAGAATAATGTATATAATCGAGGAGATGAGATTAATAAATCCAATGTATGCGTCTTAGTGAATGAACTAAAATAAGACTTAACTAAATTAAGAAGGAGGAATTTCCTAAAGGGTAAACTAGGAAATGGGTTACATTCCTTGGTATAAATCCCTCCCTCCATCTTAATCAACTTTTACTTTCTCATTCGTAACTCCTCTCCTATATTTTGGCTAGCCATTAAAATCTTAAGGAAGAAAAAAAGGTGAAGATAAAAGCTAGGGAATTAAAGCTAGCAAAATTATCTCATTCTCCAATTAACTAATCAAGGTGAATAATAGTGTAAATCATCTCATTTTTACTTGTTTTGGTTCAGTTATAGATAGTAACTAAATGTATTTTGATGTTCTGATCATGTTTGGATCTAATAATCATTGTTTAGATAGAATAATGATTTATGATTATTTATTGGGATTTTTATAGAATTAAAATGATGGGTTTTAGAGTAAAAACTTTAGCAAATGACCTCCAAACAACTTAATTTTTTGATATGTTATGTAAAATGTAATTCTGGAGATGGGCTGTTAATTTCATAATTTTCAGAGTTAATAGGAATATTTTATGAATTTCCTAAGGTGAAAAAGGCATTTATTTCGAATTTTAATTATTAAAAATAATAAAATAATGAATTCAGTCCCGAAATTTTTATATGATGTAGAAATGGTTATTTTAGATTTTTTACGAATTTTTGAGATTTTTCCCAAGTGATTTCGATTTATTATGAATTTTCTAGCTACAAAGGCTAATAATTATATTAAAATATTAATATAATTAATTATTTTCAAAATAATTTCTGAAATAATAATTCTAATATGCATTCGATTTTCCGCAAAGAAATGTCTTTAACCAATAGAAATTTGACAAAGAATTGCTAAAGAAATGTCTTTAACTAACAGAAATTTGGCAAAGTTTAAGTGTGGCAGTTTTCAGGTTATTTACCACTCTGCCACTGAACCTTCCACTTTAGAACTTTCCGTAGTATTTCTGCACGTTTCTGCAGCATTTTTATGAATCGACCTTTTCGGAAGCAACCTTTCGTCAGAATCTTCCACACCATTTATGCACGTTTCTGTAGCATTTTTGATGAACCTTTCGACCTTGTCGAAAGCATCTTCCGACCTTATCGGAAGCTACCTTTCGATAGCAGTTGTAAACGTTGTGGAGGCCCTTTTATAGCAGTTTTCTCCAACTTTATTCGTAAACTTCAAATAGGCATAACTTTCTAACCGTAAACCTATTTTTCTACTGTGACCACTCTATAGAAAGGCAAACCATCATTTGAACACGATGGAATAGGTTAGAGACCTTAATTCTACACCTATAAAATGTTATATCTAAAACAAAGTTTTATATTTTTGAAATGGGTTGTTTTCTTTGCGTTCGAATATGTTTGCTTGGTTTTCTTTGCCTTCGAAGGATATACTTTCGAAGGGGTTGAAAAATTGTTTTCTTTTGACCAAGTGTTATACTTTTGAAAGGTAAAATTTGAATTATTATAAGGTAGGAGCATAATGATTTTAAGAGCTTTCGAAGGAGGTTACCCTATGAAGTGGAAAGTTAGGTTTCGAAGGTATCAAAAGTTTTATGGTCGAAACTCTATTTTTAAAGGAAAAACCATAGCTATATTAAAGGAGTTTTTATAATGGTTTAAGAAGAATATATCTTTGATAAATTAAACCCATAGGAGTGGTATTGCTATGTTGTTATATTGCTTCTTCTAATATGAATATATTCACTTTAAAATAGACCCATAACTGTATTTTGGGAAAAATGGTAGGAGAACTAGTTAGGTTAACCCAGTAGTGAATATAAATTGAATAAACTCCTGAATGATTAAAGTTGCATCTAGGAGATCGGGAAGACCAGAATATAGGATGCTAAAATATAAAGGACAGATATTGACAGTGGCCGATAGGTTTCTAGTAAGCCTATGAAAACTGTATGAAAATGGCAGGGGCCAATAAGTTAATAGTTAGCCCATGAAAACTATGTATAAAAGAGGACGTCAGATAGATAGATTCATAGTTAGCCCATGAAAACTATGTGTAAATGATAATGTAAGATAGGAAGGTTCATAGTTAGCCCATGAAAACTATGTGCAGATGAAAATGTCAGACAGATAGGTTCATAGTAAGCCTATGAAAACTATGTAATTGAACAAGGAGCCCTTAAATGTTTTACCGGTTATTAGTTATCCCATGAAAATTATTACATTAATAGTAATTTTAAAAACTATAATTAAAACAGATGGTCAGAATGAATGGGATGAGTAATCAAGATTTGATTTGATTTTTTGCATATCATGATCATTTTTGAAATACTATGTTTTTAACCATTTTGAATGCAGGATCATAGTTTATGGTTCTATAAAGGTTTTAGGATACTAGTAAGGGGAAAACCTATTCCACTAAGTAGCGTGATCTCACTAGATATCTATTTGGTTTGAGATGGTAGGCTATTATTCATACTAGGCTTTATGTCTGCCTCAAAGTTTTTGCTTTTCCCTCAAGCTCTCGGGTACTAAATTGATTTTGAGTAGTTTGAGGTTTAGGGTTTTAGGTTTTTCTTAGACAAATAAAGCTTCCGGAGGCGTGCGGGAGGAAGATAGTTATTTAGAATTTTCTTTTCCGCTGTGTATTTGGATGTAAAGGCGGATTTATTAACCTTACTATATACTCTCATCAACCAAGGGGGCATCTTGATATGTCGCTTTTGGCGTATGTGTAATAATTATTATATTTTGTTGAATATGGTTAACGTTTTGGGATTATGCAATGAACATGAAATGTTTTGATTTGAATGTTAATATGTTTTTGAATTGTTAAAATTTTCCATATTCTTGTGATCCGTGTATCAATGTATCTAGCACCCTCGAATTTGGTTGCTGAGGAATAATAACTATGGATGACTGCAGCATCCGTAGCCGTTAGTTTTGGACCACCAAATAGGGGGATGTTGCATTAAGTATACACCCTAGAGTTAAATAAGATGTACAAGGATATGAATCGAGTGTTTTGGTAGCCCGGGATGAAGAAAAATATTTCAATCTATGTCAACCAATGTCCGATCTGTTAGCAGATAAAAGGTGATCACCAGAAAATGGCTGGTTTACTTCAACCCTTGGAAATCCTAAATTGGAAATGATATCAACTGATTTTATCGATGGGTTACCCCGAACTAGAAAAGCAAATGAAGGTGTATGGGTCATTGTAGATCGGATTACGAAGAGTGATCATTTTATTTCGGTAAAGTCGATGAGAACTACAGCTTCTTTGGCATAAATTTTTATAAGAGAGATCGTAAGGTTGCATGGAGTCCCAATAAGTATAGTAAGTGATCGAGATCCAATATTTACTAGTCAGTTTTAGGAAGCGTTGCAAGTAGCTTTAGGAACAAAGCTAAGCTTGAGCACATCATATCACCCCTAAACAGATGGACAAACAGAGAGAGTGAATCGGATTCTAGAACATCTTTTGAGGGTGTGTATTCTAGATTTTGGAGGATCATGAGAAGATCATCTTCATTTAGTTGAATTCTTCTACGATAATAGCTATCAAGCGAGCATTGACATGGCACCCTGAGAAGCTCTCTATGGACGTCCTTGTATGTCGTCGACATGTTGGGTTAAGTTGGAGATCGGCTCGTACTTGGGCCCGGACATGATTTGAGAAGCTAATAAAAAGGTTAGGGTGATAAAGAGAAGGATGAAGGAAGACCATGTGTTATTCTGATAAAAGGAGAAGTGATTTGGAATTTGAAGTCAGAGACTCTGTATTTTTGTAAAGATCGTCCCAATCAGAGGAGTTGTTCGATTTGGAAGGACTTGGAAGCTGGCACCCAGGTATATTGGACCTTTTAAGATTGTTGAAAGGATTGGACCACTCTCCTAAAGGGTTGAATTACCAGAAAGATTATCGATGTTCCATAATGTTTTCCACATGTCTCATTTGGGAAAGAATGTTCATGACCCATCATTGATCGTGGAGCCGTCGGTTCAAGTGGATTTGGAGATAGAACCGAACCTGATAGTCACTAGATATCCAATTCATATTATAGGTCGGGATGAGAAGAGATTGTGCAATAAAGCGGTGAAGTTAGTAAAGATTCATTGGAGCGAGGATCCTCGAAATTGTACTTGGGATACGATGGATCATGTGAGGGAAGCCTATCTAGAACTGATGCTGGGATAGCCATTATTTATATATATAGCATATGCATTTTTGTGTTATGGATGTTTAGTGTAGGACCTTTGTAAGGGTTTTGTGATATATAATACATGACCTTTTGAGCTATTATGAGTTATCCTTTTGTTTTCTAATTTCAGGGCGAAATTCTTTTAAAGGGGAAGAGTGTAACAACCCAGGATTTAATTACTTTAATTATACACATTTATGTATATTTTTAATAATTAATCGGTGAATTCTATAACTAAAATTAAAAATCTTTTAAATAATAACTAATGATGTTGAAATAGTTTTTAAATTTTGTTTACAAAAATAATTAGTTTAAAACAAAATTGTTCGTAGAAAAATAGAAGATACGATCAAAGAACTTTTTTCGAAATTTCAACCTTTCGACACCGAAAAGTTGTCGGCAATGTTGTTCGTCTTTGTGCACTATATATACATATGTATAAGAGTTAATTAACCAGATAATAATACACTTAGAAATAAATTATCTTGTATTAATTTAAATTAGTAAGTGATTTGACAAGACACGGTTTTAAAAATAATAAACATTATATATATATATATATATTAAGTATTGTCGCATCTTAGATTTGTAATCATTTACCATAATTATGTCTTGTCGCATCTTAGTTAATTAAATAATTAAACTTATATGTATATAAAGGAAGTGATGTGACTAAACATAATAATTATATATATAAGAAAGTGATGTGACTATACATAATAATTATACATATATATAAGAAAGTGATGTGACCATACATAATAATTATATATATATATAAAGAAATTGATGTGACTAAACATAATAATTATACATACACACACACACACATATTAACTTAAATAAATGTAAAGGATGATGTGACAAAAATCTAGTGGAGGGTATGCACTCTTAGGCTATTTTTGTAATTTGACTTTTACACCAGTATATGAACCCCTTTCCTACCCTTTTTCCTCAATTTCTAAATTCATTTATACTTTTCTAAGTTCTCTTCCAAGCTTTTATATACACTTTAATGGCTTCCTAAATATTTCTAAAAGTCTAAAAAGTTTAGTTCATCCACTTTTTAACTTCTAAATTCTTGTCTAAAGCTTTCTTTCCTCGTTTCAATACCACTCCTCCACAGAACAAGCACATACCCGCCCTTAACCACCTTAGGCCAAACCCATATACTCCTTAGCAAGAGTCTTTTGTCCCCTTGTACCTTCCAAAAATCTCGTTTTTCCAAATTAAAGCGAAAACTTAGCTCATATACAAGCTCTAGAGGAAGTTGCCTTGATTTAGTCAACTTTTGGTGAGTAAAGTTCTCACCTTTTTACTAAGATTTTAAAACACATATCATTGTTTAATTTATTGTATATTTGTAGTGTGTTTGGGTGAAAATAATTTTTAGTTTATATGAATGTATAAGTGCTTGAATTATAGTGATGTTTGGTTATGAATTTTATGTGCTTATGCGATATGATTTGAAATTAGACTTGAAATGAAGTTTAATATTTATATTAGTTAGAAAGTTGAGATCTTAGCGCATGTTAGCAGTTTTGATGTGAATATGAATATTATGGTTTGAATACATGATATATGCTAAGAAAGTAAGCACTTTTGCTCGTTTAAGCAACATTTAATCCCTTGTGTAAGAGCTTTGAACTCGAGTTTTAAATTTAAAAATATATTTAAGTTAAAATTGTTTCAATTTCAAAAATACACATTTATGATTCAAGAATTGATAAAGTTTCCAAGAGTTGAAGTATAAAAGATTTAGAAAAAACCCAATATTAAGTTTTGAAATTATGGGTCGTATGGCGATAGTTTCTATGGAAGCAGTTCGTAAAACGAATTAGTTTTTCAAATCTATAAGTGATTTATTTAAGTATATTTTATAAAAGTCTTTTCTAACTTATGTTAAGTAATTAGAAAGATATTTATTATTCAATCAGTTATTTATTTAGTAGATGATTAGTTAATTAATTAATGTAATTAGGACTTAATCATTAATTAACAAATGTAATTAGTACCAAAGTACCTAAGTAAGTTAATTATAATTAGCTAAATAATTAAAATTTAATTATTATTTAACTATTAAATAGAGATTTATTCATTATTTAATTATTTATTTAATATTAATCAATAATTAATTATTTATTTAAAAGAGAGTTAATTACTAATTAGTTACCGATTAAGCTAAATTTAAATAAGATTTTAAATAATAATTAATTAAGATTTAATTATTATTTAATACAGGTTTAATTTATTATTTAATTAATGAATTGGCGTTTAAATAGCATTGTTTCTAAAATATTGGTTTTGTTTAAAATTGTTTTTATTTTTTGAAAATGTTTTAAATCAAGCGATTTCTTTGTCGATTACCCTTAAGTAACCTCAAAAAATATGAAATCAAAGTTACCATGTCATGTTTCAATTAATTAAATGGTTATCTATATGTAAACTCTGCATAATTACCCTAAGTAGTGGATTGTCTGCTATTTATAGCTTGACCTGTTTTAACTCAGGAAGTATGTTGTGTATATTAAAGTTCCCCGGTGAGGACTCACATACTGGTTACATGCTTCCAAAAGAACCGGACTTGAGTTATTCTAAAATTATCTCTTAGTTCGGTACCTCGATTTCGGATAATCATAATTTATCCGGACTACTCCATACTAATAATGCTTGCGATGGATTGTTAGGAAGTATGCTATGGAGATGTACTATTCTTCGTAAGGGTGATTCCAAAATGGAAATGGTAAATGTTGAAGGTTTTTACGATCCCGGAACAACTTGTATGGTTGAATGCTAGCATTGCATTGGTTCTTTGGAGGGCACTGTTAGCATTCCAAGATGGTCTGCTTAAAGAAAAGGTAATCGTAACCTTAAGCCTCATCAACCGGTAATGACTAAAATCAGGAGATATGCTTCAAGGCTATGTGGCTCGCTACCATTAGGGTATGGTCATCACTCATTCTAGATCGATATATCATTGGTTAATTTATTGTATATATGTAGTGTGTTTGGGTGAAAATAATTTTTGGTTTGTATGAATGTATAAATGCTTGAATTATAATGATGTTTGGTTATGAATTTTATGTGCTAATGAGATATGATTTGAAATTAGACTTGAAATGAAGTTTAATATTTATATTTGTTAGAATGTTGAGATCTTGTCTCATGTTAGTGGTTTTGATGTGAATATGAATAATATGGTTTGAATAAATGATTACGCTAAGAAAGTTAGCACTTTTGCTCGTTTAAGCGACAATTAATCCCTTGTCTAAGAGCTTTGAACTTGAGTTTTAAATTTAAAAATATATTTAAGTTAAACTTGTTTGGATTTTAAAAACATGCCTTTACGATTTAAGAGTGGTAAAGTTTCTAAGAGTTAAAGTTTAAAAGATTTAGAAAAAACCCAACTTTAAGTTTTGAAATTACGGGTCGTATAGCGATAGCCGCTATGGAAGCAGTTCGTAAAACGAACTAGTTTTTCAAATCTATTAGTGAATTATTTAAGTATATTTTATAAAAGTCTTTTCTAACTTATGTTAAGTAATTAGAAAGATATTTATTATTCAATCAATTATTCATTTAGTAAATGATTAGTTAATTAATTAATTAAGGTAATTAGTACTTAATCATTAATTAACAAATGTAATTAGTACCTAAGTGTTACCTAAATAAGTTAATTATAATTAGATAATAATTAAAATTTAATTATTATTTAATTATTAATTAGGGATTTATTTATTATTTAATTATTTATTTAAGATTAATCAATAATTATTTATTTATTTAAAAGAGAGTTAATTATTAATTAATTACCGATTAAGCTAAACTTAATTAAGATTTTAATTAAGAATCAATTAATATTTAATTATTATTTGATAAAGAATTAATTTATTATTTAATTAATAAATAGGGGTTTAAATCGCTTTGTTTCTAAAATATCGGTTTTGTTTAAAATTGTTTTTTTTTTTGAAAATGTTTTAAATCAAGGGATTTTTTTTGTCGACTACCCTTAAGTAACCTCAAACAAATATGAAATCAAAGTTACCGTGTCATATTTAAATTAATCATATGGTTATCCATATGTAAACTCTGTATAATTACCCTAAGTAGTGGATTGTCCGCTATTTATAACTCGACCAGTTTTAACTCAGGAAGTATGTTGTGTATATTAGAGTTCCCCGGTGAGGACTCACATACTAGTTACATGCTTCCAAAAAAATGGACTTGAGTTATCCGAAAATTTTCTCTTAGTTTGGTGACCTCGATTTTGAATAAGTATAATTTATCCGGACTACTCCATACAAATAATGCTTGCGATGGATTGTTAGGAAGTATGCTATGGAGACGTGCTATTCTTCCTAAAGGTGATTCCAAAATGGAAATAGTAAATGTTGAAGGTTTGTACAATCCCGGAACAACTTGTAAGGATGAATGCTAGCATTGCATTAGTGATTTGAAGGGCAGTGTTAGCATTCCAAGATGGTCTGCTCAAAGAAAAGGTAATCGTAACATCAAGCCTCATCAACCGGTAATGACTAAAATTAGGAGATATGCTTCAAGGCTATGTGACTCGCTACCATTAGGGTATGGTCATCACTCAATCTAGATCGATATTATAAATTATGTATGCTCACTGTCTATTTAGGTTGTTGATCACAACCAAGGTGATGACATACTCGGCACTATCCAGCAAGAGGTAGGGCCGGTCTTGACTCGCTGGGAGTCCATGTGAGGCTCTTGGTGTATTTTATCTTGAGATGCACTGTGTTAGGTGGTACCCTGGTGCCTTTTCATTGTTGGAATCCATTTTCCGACACATGCCTTTATGGACTTACTTGTGCCCAACTACCGAAATGTGAGATGCAAGCATTTCAGCTATACTAGATATTTATTTTAAACTTAGGCATTATGATAATATCAAATGATTTTATATAGAATTGTTTTGGTTATCGTAAGGAAAAAACCCGACCTTGTTTATGGGGGGTGTGGTCTTACGGGATACTTCTATTTTGAAGATTTTCTTGTTTTTGTTTATAAAGTTAAAAACTTATGCTTTACTCACATCTGACCCATGTCTGACCCGAAGTTTTATTTTCTTCCCTAAGATTCTTTAGTACACAAATTTGTATGAGTAGCCAATTGATCCAAGTTTCTCACGGATGCATTTTGGAGGAGCTTAGAGCGGGTGGCTTCAACGTTAGCTAGCTACTATCTTATTACGCTGCGTATATATATATGTATGTATGTAATTTGTATTAGTGATGCAAGGACAAGTAGCTATAACTGTCCCAATTTGGAATCTTGTACTATTATGACTCTGATGTAGTAACGTGGCAGTATCTATATAAAATCTTATGTGGATTAATATATGTTGTTTCATTCCATTGTGAGATTTTATGATTGTGAAGTTTCTTCTTATCTCTCCTTTCTTTACCTCACCTGTTCATCTTTCAAAGTATGAAAGGCGGATCGTTACATGTGGTGTTAGAGCTTAGGTTGAGCAAACACATAGCCTTTAGGTTGGAGTTGACTTCGAGAGCACGTATTTGTAAATTTTATTCGTGTGTATATATATATATTCATGTTAGTTTGATCAGCTTTTATAGGTTTGATTAGTACCCTTCCTCAAAGATTTACCTCATGTAAATATCCTAAAGATATCTTAATTTATTCAGGTAGTGAGAATGAGTTCGAGAAGGGGACGAGGAAGAGGAAACAGTAGCATAATAACCACAAATGGAAGAACCCCGAATGTTAGAAGGGGTGGAACAGCTGTTGAGGCCGTAGCTCCAGTACAGCCTTGAGTAAAATTCGCAACTCTATGCAAGGGCTTCACAAATCTAGGAGGAAAACCTTTCAAGGGTACCGAATCTATCATTGAAGTACAAGCTTGGCTACGGTCATGTGAGAAAGGCTTTGACCTTTTTGATGATCAGAAACGATTCTTGGCATCATGGCAATTGCAAGAGGGTGCATCTGCGTGGTGGGATTCTGTCACCGCAAATGTTCCAGAAAATGAGTTTTCATGGGATAGATTCAAAGAAGTATTTGAAGACCAATTCATGACAGTTGTCGAAAAAACTTGATTATATAGAAGATTCATGGATCTCAAGCAGGGGGGACCTGTCGGTGGCTGAATATGAGACGAAGTTTAATTAGTTATATCTTTTCGGTCCTAGACTTATTGATACCCCGCTAAAGAAGAATGAGATGTTCGTATTGGGTATGAGGGAAGAGTTCCATGGAAAGACGACTACTCATATTATGTAATCATTTGTGGATCTAGTAGATATGGCCCTGAAATATGAAGTGCTTTTGAAGAAGAAGCCATCAGCAGTAGCATCTCATGGCGGTACCGTTACTTCAAATAAAAGGAAGTTTGATCCAAACTGGAAAAGAATGTAGGGTAAGGGAAAACCGGCTGGAGGAGATCAGGAAAACAAATATAAAGATGTTTGTTTCAATTGCAATAATAATGGGCATATTTCAACACACTATCAGCAGGCGAAGGCTATCTCTCCAATGGTCCAGAAGATGCTTTGCTATAATTATCATCAACCTGGACACATGGTTAAGGACTGCCCACTATTAAACTAGGGTCAGCGGATTAAGGTCTATGCTATTAAGGACGAGCCTTCGACATTTGAAGATGTTAAAGGGAAGGGGGTCTTGGAAGGTACTTTACTTATTAATAGCATTTTTGTTAGAGCTTTGTTTGACACCAGAGCTTCTCATAGTTTCATCTCTAATGAATTGGTAGATAGATTAGAATTTAGCTTAAATTTGTAGAAACCACTATCTGTGTGTTAAATCCCATTGGTGGTACGGCCAGTCTATGTTTGATTTGTAAGAATATACAAATTTCCTACCTTGCCCATCTTTTCCCATGGAACATTTTATCTTATATTAATTTGGATTAGTAAGTGATGTGACAAGACATAGTTTTAAAAATAATAAACATTATATATATATATATATATATATTAAATATTGTCGCATCTTAGATTTGTAATCATTAACCATAATTATCTCTTGTCACATCTTAGTTAATTAATAATTAAACTTATATATATAAAGGAAGTGATGTGACTAAACATAATAATTATATATATATATATATAAGAAAGTGATGTGACTATATATAATAATTATATATATATATATTAGAAAGTGATGTGACTATATATAATAATTATATATATATATATAAAGAAAGTGATGTGACCATACATAATAATTATATATATATATATATGTATGTATGTATGTATATATAAAGAAAGTAATAAGACTAAACATAAAATTATATATATACATATTAACTTAAATAAATGTAAAGGATGATGTGGCAAAAATCTAGTGGAGGGTATGTTGTCTTAGGCTATTTTTGTAATTTAACTTTTACATTAGTGTATAAACCCTTTTCTACCCTTTTTCCTTAATTACTAAATTCATTTCTACCTTCTTAAGTTCTCTTCCAAGCTGTCATATACACT
This sequence comes from Allium cepa, assembly GCA_030765085.1. NCBI lineage: Eukaryota > Viridiplantae > Streptophyta > Magnoliopsida > Asparagales > Amaryllidaceae > Allium > Allium cepa. The sequence goes on from CM060932.1 coordinate 933,552,161, forward strand.
TTAATAGTGCTTAAATATTTCTAAAAGTCTAAAAAGTTTAATCCATCCACTTTTAAACTTCTAAATTCTTGTCTAAAGCTTTCTTTCCTCGTTTCAATACCTCTCCTCCACCAAACAAGCACATACCCACCATTAACCACCTTAGGCCAAACCCATGTACCCTTAAGCTGAACTCTTTTGTCCCTTTGAATCTTCCAAAAATCTCATTTTTTTTCAAATTAAAGCGAAAACTTAACTCTTATACAAGCTCTAGAGGAAGTATCCTTCATTTAGCCAACTTTTGGTGAGTAAAGTTCTCACCTTTTTACTAAGATTTTAAAACATATATAATTTTTTAATTTATTTTATATATGTAGTGTGTTTGGGTGAAAATAATTGTTAGTTTGTATGAATGTATAAGTGCTTGAATTATAGTGATATTTGGTTATGAATTTTATGTGCTTATGCGATACGATTTGAAATTAGATTTGAAATGAAGTTTAATATTTATATTAATTAGAAAGTTGAAATCTTGGCTCATGTTAGAGGTTTTGATGTGAATATGAATATTATGGTTTGAATACGAGATGTATGCTAAGAAAGTTAGCACTTTTGCTCGTTCAAGCGACATTTAATCCCTTGTGTAAGAGCTTTGAACTTGAGTTTTAAATTCAAAAATATATTTAAGTTAAACTTGTTTGGATTTCAACAACACGCCTTTATGATTTAAGTAGTGGTAAAGTTTCCAAGAGTTGAAGTTTAAAACATTTAGAAAAATACCCAACTTTAAATTTTGAAATTACGAGTCGTATAGCGATAGCCATTATGGAAGCAGTTCATAAAACGAACCAGTTTTTCAAATCTTTAAGTGGTTTGCTTAAGTATATTTTATAAAAGTCTTTTCTAACTTATGTTAAGTAACTAGAAAGATATTTATTATTCAATCAATTATTTATTTAATAAATGATTAATTAATTAATTAATTAATTAAGGTAATTAGTACTTAATCATTAATTAACAAATGTAATTAGTCCTAAGTGTTAACTAAGTAAGTTAATTATAATTAAATAAGTAATTAAAATTTAATTATTAATTCGAGATTTATTTATTATTTAATTATTTAATTATTTATTTAAGATTAATCAATAATTTTTTATTTATTTAAAAGAGAGTTAATTATTAATTAATTACTGATTAAGTTAAATTTAATTAAGATTTTAATTAAGAATTAATTAAATTTAATTATTATTTAATAAAGGTTTAATTTATTATTTAATCAATAGGGGTTTAAATCACTTTGTTTCTAAAATATTGGTTTTGTTTAAAATTGTTTTTCTTTTTTGAAAATGTCTTAAATTAAGGGATTTCTTTGTCGATTACCCTTAAGTAACCTCAAACGAATATGATATTAATGTTACCATGTTATGTTCAAATTAACTATATGGTTACCCATATGGAAATTCTGTATAATTACCCTAAGCAGTGGATTGTGCGGTATTTATAACTTGACATTTTTTAACTCAGGAAGTATGTTGTGTATATTAGAGTTCTTCGGTAAGGACTCGCATAATGGTTACATGCTTCCAAAAGAACTAGACTTGAGTTATCTGAAAATTATCGCTTAGTTCAATGACCTCTCTTTGGATAAGTATAATTTATCCGGACTACTCCAAACTAATAATGCTTACGATGCATTATTGGAAAGTATGCTATGGAGATGTACTATTCTTCCTGAGGGTGATTCCAAAATGGAAATAGTAAATGTCGAAGGTTTGTTCGATCTTGTAACAACTTGTATGAATGAATGCTCGAACTGCATTGGTTGTTTGGAGGGCAGTGTTAGCATTCCAAGATGGTCTGCTCAAAGAAAAGGTAATCCTAACCTCAAGCCTCATCAACCAGTAATGACTAAAATCAGGGGATATGCTTCAAGGCTATGTGGTTCGCTACCAGTAGGGTATGGTCATCATCCAATCTAAATCGATATTATAGATTATGTATGCTCGGGGCCTATTTAGGTTATTGATAACAACCAAGGTGATGACATACTCGGCACTATCCAGCAAGGGGTAGGGCTGATCTTTACTCGCTGAGAGTCCATGTGAGGTTCTTGGTGTATTTTATCTAGAGATGCACCGTGGTAGGTTGTACCCCGGTGCCTTGTCATTATTGTAATCCAATTTGCAATTAGTGCCTTTACGAACTTAGTTGTGCCCAACTACTAAAATGTGAGATGTAAGCATTTCAGCTATATTAAATATTTATTTTAAACTTAGGCATTATGATAATATCAAATGATTTTATGTAGAATTTTTGGTTATCGTAAGGCAAAAATCCAACCGTGTTTATGTGCGGCATGGCATTACGATATAATTTTGTTTTGAAGGTTTTTTTTTTATAAAGTTAAAAACCTATGCTTTACTCACACCAGACCAATGTCTGACTCAGAGTCTTATTTTCTTCCCTAAAACTCTATGGTACTCAAATTTGTATTAGTAAAGTGATCCACGTTTCTCACAGATGCATTTTGGAGGAACTTGGAGTAGGTGCTACAAGGGGAGGGGGGATTTCCGACGGCTGAAAACCGTCGGCGGCCGTCGGAAGCCGTCGGCGGCCGTCGGAAAAAGCCGTCGGAAATGAAGGCGTCGGGGAGCAGTATTTCCGACGGCTACCGACGGGTGATGCCGTATACATTATCGACGGTTTCCGGCGGTTTCCGGCGGTTTCCGACGGCTTCCGACGGCCGTCGGAAACCGTCGGAAACCGTCGGAAATCAGGCCAATAAGCCGTCGGAACCCGTCGGAAACCGCCGGAAAATTTCGACCAATAAGCCGTCGAGAGCCGTCGGAAGCCGTCGGAAACCTGTTGTTTTTTTTTAAAATCTGCTGCAAATAGAGCCTTCCAACCACATTTCTCTTCCAAACACTACAATATCAATACTGCACAATCAAATAAACAATAATCCAACCAAACATGCAAACCAATACTCCAAAATATTCAATAGACACAGAAATAAACTAAATTAGAATAAAAATAAAATACAAAATATACATAACATTCCAACATTAACAATAATACTAACAATAACTGTTCTAATCATGCATATCCTGATACAGCTACAGAACCAAGTGTATTATACATAATTATACATATCAACAATTAATTGTTCCTTCTACCAAATCATTGTAAACTAAAACTAAACATACCTGCACGAACGAATTAGAAAGCAATGAATCAATCTGCCCCAGATCCAGAGCCAGCCGATGAAGGGAAGCGGCCACCAAACTGCTGCATGTACTCAAATAACTGTGCCGTCTGCATGGCCTGTTGGCGGTTCTGCTCCTCCAACTGCTGAACTCTAGTCTGTAATTCTTCTATACTTGCTAGCTCGCTCTGAGGTCTACTCCGCCGTCTCCTACTCTGACTACTGGACTGCAATAATTGAAAAATAAATAAAATCAAAGTTTATTGTTTTGAAAAGGTAAGAATATCATATTTTAAGTATTTTAAGAAAAATTAAATTATTTACCGCTAAATTGCCAAATCCGTATCGTCGACCATGCTCTGGTGGACTCATAACGGACTCAAAAATAATGTCCTCTTCATCGGTCGTCAGCTGCTCTCGACCCGTATCAGAAAGGAGTTTCTGTCGCTGCTCCATAAACATCTCCTGCATTGACAAATTAATAATATCATATCTTATTTCATAATAATTTGACAACTAAAACAATTACTAATACTGAATAAAATGAAATATGCTTACATGGCTTTTACTGGATTTATCGTCCTGCCATGTGTACGAAACAGTCCCGTCTGGATTAACATGCTCAACAGCATGCGTACGGGTGAACACGTCCATATAGCTGACAGGACCATGTGCCTCGGCTTCCTGAAGTTGATTGTTACATACAATTATTATACATTTAAAATCATATAGCATAAACTATTTACATTTATTATTCAGTAATTAAATTTACCAACTCCTGCCGATACTGCTGAAACGACTTCGATCCTCCGCGATGAGTAACGGGATTCTTATTTCTATTTGCAGAGTTTCTATCTGACTCTGCCTGTACATTCAAAATTTGATACATTATTTTTCAATCACGTTAAATTAATAATTGAAAAAAAATTAGTATACTTGCCTTCGCCTCGTCCGTCTCCCAGTAGCTCAACCAAGCTTGCCACACGCTCTCCCCCATCCACCGTGGTCTCTTCCCGGATTTCTTAACCTCAGATATCGTGTCTCTGTAGTTCTTTCGCATCTTCCTCATCCAGTATGCTCGTGCCAGCTGCATATCATCTGTCTGGATGTCTATCTCAGCCTGTGTTAAAAAAAGATTACACTTTAAACGATAAACGGTAGAAAAACGACAAAAACGAATTAAAAATGGAAAACATAAAAATTACACATACTAGGACATCCTGCCATATGCACTCTATGATGTGCGGAGGGATGGTATCCCACTTTGGCCAGCACGCACTCATCCTACTACGATATGCTGCTCTGGAGACGTCCAACACTACCTTAGTGGGTAGTAGCTCGAACCCCCTGTTTTTAAGTACGATACAGATAAGTACATACGTATAGTATAGAAAAAATAAGATGATGAATAAGATTTAATTTTTACCCATCTGCTTTGGGGGCTAACGTAACAACTGGACGGTGTGGCGCTTGCGATGGGCCACTGCCATCGCCTCCTGAAGAACGGGAAGAGCTCCTCCCTCTATGTGACATAATGATAAACCTGTGACGTTTACACATCATTATATAAGAGAATAAAAACATGATAATGAAATATATTTCATATGAACATGACATCAATGGTATAAATTGCTTAATTATAATGACTGAAATGTAAATAGACATGTAAGTTTGTTATACCTGATTCATGATGGGTGTACTCTTCCTACGATAAGCAGAGTTCATTGCATTTTTAATAAAAATTGCTAAATAAATGACAAATTGAAATAACATAAAACAATAGTAAACGGATTTAGTTTCATAGTTACATCAATTTCATAATACATCAAGAATTCAACATAGTTACATCAATTGCAAAAAAACAGATTCAAATTTATATCAGTCATCATCGTCTTCTGATTCAGATTCGGTCTCGTTTTCGACGATATTTTCCTCTGCACTGTCAAACGCTTCTACCAAAACATTTGATTCATCGATCAAAGGACCAAAATCTGTATGATCGTCTGTAATTATTATTTCGTTATTTTGCTCAAGATCTGCCTGATAAGCTTGTTCGTCCGGAATATTCTTCCCATCGAATGTGAATCTGGCCTTTGTTTTAAAAACTGCAGACCAATCTGCTTTATCTCTTTTTAGAGACGGATAAGGAGCGTAATAAACTTGCAATGCTTGTTTGGCTAGTACAAAAGGATCATACTTGTGATAGTGCGATGTATGCTTTATTTCGATAAGATTATAATCCTTATGCACATTAATTCCAGAACCTGGAACATTGCTAAACCAATTGCATCTAAATAGAAACACCTCCTCCGCGGGTCTTGAGAAATATGTCAGTTGCAAAATTTGTGTTAGAACGCCATAAAAATCATTTAAATGGTTTTCTGGATCGTCACTACCTTTAACAAATACACCAGTATTATTTGTTAATTTTTCTGCACCGTATTCTTTAGTGTTAAATTTGTATCCATTGACGAAATATATTGGATATGTCTTGACCACTCTTTTTGGTCCCATTGCAAGATGTTTCAACCCTTCGTCAACAACACAATTTTTCGGCTCATAAACGTAATTTGAAAACCAACGGGAAAATTCTTTACTGAGATCTCCGTTCGGATGTTCCCGTTCATAAACACTGTTTATATAAACAAATTATTACATTAGGTTATACACGCGCATGCATTACAGAAAAGAATAAAACAAAAATTATTATTTCAGATTACCTAACAAACGGTGCAACCTCGGCACAATTTAGAAGAATATAAGTGTGTGCTACACGAAGATCTCTATCGTCTAGCCATATTTCCACACATTTTCCAGAAGGCCGACCATGTTGTCTAAAAATAGATAACATTGCTTGAGAGGACTCTTGTTCGTCGCCTTCATCATTACGAGGAACACTTTGAAATGAAATATTCACATGGTCACTGAAATAGTGAGAGAAAAAGAACGAAGCTTCTTCTTCGATGTAAGATTTACATATCGAACCTTCAACTCGTGCTTTTTGTCTCACTTTTTTCTTCAGATGATTCAAATATCTATGCAACATTAATTTATATTAACTTCATCTTTCAAATGCAATTAAATTACGTTATAACATATTACATACCTCTCAAATGGATACATCCATCCGTATTGGACAGGACCTCGAAGTCGTGCTTCAGATGGAAGATGAACAGGTAAATGTTCCATCACATTAAAAAAACCTGGCGGAAATATTTTCTCTAATTTGCAAAGCAATATAGGAATGTCCACTTCAAGTTTACGTAAACGTTGCACTTTTAAAGTAGTCGAACAAAGCTCTTTGTAAAACATACTAAGCTCCGTTACTACCTTCCAAACTTTTAACGGCAGTAGTTCTTTAAACATAACGGGAAATAAATTTTCCATCATTATGTGACAGTCGTGAGTTTTCATTCCGCTCAATCTACTATTTTTAAAGTCAACACATCTACGAAGATTTGATGATATCCCATCAGGAAATCTTAACCCTTCCACCCATTTTAACACAGCTTTAACTTGATTATTATCTAATTCGTAACAAGCTTTTGGTTTTTTACTGTCATTTGGTTTCATATGAAGCTCGGGACGTTTGCATAATTCTTCTATATCACGTCTTGATTTCAAATCATCCTTCGTCTTCCCTTTCACATTCAAAATTGTGTTAAACACATTATCAAATACATTTTTCTCATTGTGCATCACATCTATGTTATGGCGAAGCAGAAGATGTTTCCAATACGGCAACTCCCAAAAAATAGTTTGTTTGCACCAGTTATGAACAACTGATTTGCCTTCAATTCTTGTCTCCTCTGAAGGGATGATTTACATGGAGAAAATATCGATGACAGTCAAACCATGAAATTTTCTTACCATGAGGTAAAGAAAACGCTCGTGTTTCATCCATGCAATATGGACATGCTAGACGACCGGCAGTACTCCATCCCGAAAGCATTGCATAGGCAGGAAAATCACTTATAGTCCACAACAAAGAAGCAAACATACGAAAATTTTTCTTCTTTGACACATCGTATGTTTCTACTCCTTCGTTCCACAGTATTTTTAACTCCTCAATCAACGGTTGTAAATATACATCGATTCCTTGTGTCGGATCGTCGGGGCCAGGAACGACAACAGTAAGAAACATATATTGCGTTTTCATGCACATCCATGGAGGTAAATTATACGGTGTGACGATAATGGGCCAGGATGAATATTTAGAACCAAATTGAGAAAATGGAGAAAAACCGTCCGTACATAATCCTAATCTAACATTTCGACTCTCCGCTGCAAAATTTGGATACGTTTTATCGAAATGCTTCCATGCTTCTCCATCGGCCGGATGTGTCAACGTACCCTCTTCCTCCGTTCTCACGCTATGCCACCTCATATTAGACGCAGTTACAGAAGATGCGTATAATCTTTGAAGTCTTGGAGTTATGGGTAAGTAGTGCATACGCTTGTACGGAACTTCCTTACCCTTCTTTTTTCTTGGTTTGTATCTCTCCTGGTTACAAACTTTACAATTTCTAAGGTTTGCGTCTTCTTTCCAAAACAACATGCATCCTTTTAAACATGTATCTATTTTCTGATACGGTAAACCAAAAGCCGACATAAGTTTTTTAACTTCGTAGTGATTTTCACACATTAGATTATCGGGCGGCATATGTCTTTTTGCAGCTTGTACAACAGCCGTAAACCCAGCTTCAGTGATGTTGTATTTTGACTTCATCGCAATGTATTCTGCGATTACTGACAGCTGCGTGCCGCTTTTACAACCATCCCAAATAGGTTTTTTAGCTGCATCTAGTAAATCATAAATTTTCTTAGCTTCAATATTTGGTTCTTCAACATTTACATCATCGTCGTCAACTTCAACCATAGGAAACATTGATCGTGCTGCATCTTCGACCATATTTTCTATACGGGTCGTTGAAACTATTTCGTTAACGACACTTTCAGACTCTACAGAAGTATTTGCTACAACTTCTCCATGCCGATCCCAAACATAATATTCGGGTGTGAAACCGTGTTGGCACAAATGAACTTTCACAATATCTGGTAACAAAAACTTCAAATGTCTACACCTACTACACGGACAACGAATTTCTGGATCGTTTCCGTTATTACTTAAGGCGAATTCAACAAACACGTTTATACCGTTATAAAAATCTTCTTTTATTGAGCCCCTCATTCCTTTTCTTTGGTACATCCATCTCCTTCGATCAACAAAATAATCAATCATTTTTCCTATTTGACAAAATGAGAAGTTCAAAATTTAATATTTATTTTGAAGAATACACATTCGAAAAAGATTATTTTCATGTTCGTATAATATTTTGAATTTAAAGAACAACTTCACAAATTTAAAAATATTTTCAAATAGGGCACATTTCATTTTTTAACGTACGTAACGATTAAAAATATATAATTTTTTTTCATTGGTCAGACATCCTACCTCCCATTACAAACACAGTAAGCATTTACATTTCGTATATTACTTCGTCCCAAACGATTCAATAAAATTTCGGCAGCATTTCCCTTTTGTTCCCTGCATTGTACACAAATGCGTGTACGCAGGAAACAAAAAAGAAAAGTTAGGGCGAAATTTTATGAACCGTTTGAGACGAAGTAGTATACAAAATGTAAATTCTTACTGTGTTCATAACTTGTCCAATACAGGGACAAATCCGACAAACATTGTACCAGATGAATATAAATGGTCGTTTTTCGAAAAAAACGACTATTTATACAACGATCATGTACAACACTCGTCAGACGGGGCCAAAAACTCTCTAAGGGACATTTGTCGGTTAACATGCGCGCATTTTACTCAAAAATACAGTTTTACTCACTGTTCACATTTATATATTAATTTCACACATTTATTCGACGTATTACGCATCAACTTAGGGCTGGTTTAACATTTTGTCATTTTTCAATACACACAATTATAATTTAGAGTAATGCATTTTTTTTGTGTCATAAGTAAAAACGTGCACAATATAATACTCCTAGTTCATTCAATCATTTTATCTTATTCCAAATAACGTATACAATCGTCGAATCAAGGCATACACAACAAAATACATATACATGAACATGCACAAATTATACGTGTTTATCACAATTTCACGATAAAAGATGAAATTGGTATACCATGTGATGCTATAAACCGTTATTACGCTAGTGGAAACAATTGCAATCATTAATTCGCCCTAATTTATCAATTTATGCAAATCTATAATTAGGGTAAAAACTGAATTTTTCATAAAAATAAGAGATTATACCTGAGATTAAGAGTACTGAAGCTTGATTAGAGTGCGTTGGAAGATCCGGAAGCTAAAAATTAGGGATTGGAAGCTTAGGGGTTGAATTTGGGGGGTTTTTTGGGTTTTTTTCGTATGAAATGGAGGAGGAAGAAAGGGCTCGGCTGGCTGGTATAATCGCAAATTTGCGACGGCTTCCGACGGCCGCCGACGGCCCGTCGAAAGCCGTCGGAAAATGGCCGTCGGAAGCCGTCGGTCTTGGCTGTCGGTATTCTGCCTTTTTCTTGTAGTGGCGCTACTATCCTATTCCGCTGCGTGTGTGTGTGTGTGTGTATATATATATATGTATGTATGTATTTTGTATTAGTGATGTAAGGACAGATAGCTATAACTGTCCCAGTTTGGAATCTTGTACTATTATGACTCTGATGTATTAGTATGACAGTATCTATATAAAATTTTATGTAGATTAATATATGTTGTTTCATTTCGTTGTGAGATTCTATGATTGTGAAGTTTCTTCTTATCTCTCTTTTCTATACCCCAACGGTCTATCTGTCGAAGTATGAAAGGCGGATCGTTACACCAACTTACTTAACAGTACGATGTTTATTTGGCCAAATAGATAACACCAAGAAGTATACTTAATTTACTACGTTATAATTTTAAACAGCATAATTATAATAATCAAAATCAATATCAATTTATCACCTCATATACGATACATTACTTACAACAAATTTTGAATACAAATTTAAAACTCAACAATCTAATAGCATTTCAAGATGATATGTCGTGATCCTAGATGAAATTCAAACAATCTAATAGCATTTTAAGATGTTATATCGTGGTCCTAGATCGAATTCCACAATCGGCAAATTCAACAATCCAAACAAGCATAAATAATTTTTATTTACTATAAACATGCTAGTTAAAAAAAGGAGTGAGTTTAACTCACTATAGTTCCAGTTGTCGTTGAAGCGTTCCGGTTTGAACTAAAAACGAACAACGATCGATTTTAGCCCAAATTTCAACTTGCCCCAAATTCATCCAAACCAGCTCCATTACGATGTTATTTTCATATCGAGCGCAACACAAAATGTTTCGTCTTGATTGGACCTCGTACAAGGGAGATATACATTATATAAGTTGTCGATTAAATTATTATAATTAACATACTTAATTATGAAATAAATTTAAATTAACAACCTTCTTCCCTAAAAATCTCAATCCGTCTACTCTTGTAACCAAACCCACTCCATAGCCACTCCTTCTCTCCTCCTCTTCATGCTCCATGCTCAATGGAATCATAAACCAACGAATTCTATGAACTTCCCTTTGCGGATGCTACCCATCCACCACCACAACTCGAGGTCGGGCACTCCCCTAAAAATCATGACTGTGCTTCTCTATGTGACGCATCAGATGTCACGATCTTCCTCAAGCCACCGCTCCGCACCCAAACTGACTATAAGTTTCCCTACTCCATCACAAACCATGACACAAGCTTCGATTTGCAAGATACCGCCTTAAATTCCAAATTATTGAAGCCCTATTTGATTTTTTCCTCACGTCGAAAACTGTTGCATGCCCTAACTTGACGCTGCGGCTTGCGAGAACTCGTCAACATGGAGATCTAAGCTTTCTAGACTCAAAGATCAAAGCTTTTGATTTTATTTTATTTTTAAAAATTTTACTTAAATTTTAAAAGAATATATGAATTTGTTTTTCTTTTCCTTTTTTTGGTTTGCTGACATGAATTTGAAATGAGAAGTGTTGGAGAAATGTGTGCTGAAATGAAATGTTGACCTGCATATATATTTTTCAATTTCCAGCATTTCATTGCACAGTTTTCCATTCACGTACGAACCCCGAATGGTAGAACCAAAATACGATCGTTCTCAGAACAACGATGCAACCCCAATACAATAATAATATATACTGGTTATTGAATTCTATAAAATCACTAAAACACCGTCGCTTGTCGGAAAATCAACAAAAGGCAATTTCAATATTTTCCAAATTAAAAATTATGGGTTAATCAAATAAAATAATTTAAAAATACGTCAATAGAAATCTAGTAGTAAAAATAAAAAAATTCCTTATTACTGTAAATAAATTTACAAATTGAAGTCGTTGTTATTCTTTATAGTTTAAAAGGAGTTGAAGGTCTATTTAATCAAATTCAATTAACATTCAATTGTAAATTTCGTTAATTGAAAACACTATTGAAATATTAATTATTAATTCAATATTTTAAAAAATCCTTATATTTGAATTCCATACACTAACTTTTCAAAATAACCCCTATATTTGAATTTAAGTAATTAAACCTTTTTAAACCAATAATTTAATAATTAAATATTCAAAATCAAATGACTAAAATTTTGGGTCGATATACATATTGAAATAATATTGTTATTCCATTCATGTAAGATTATGTTCTGTCTTTTTATACTTTTTACCCTTGATCGATCCGTCTTTCCGGCACTTGGATTTATGGCACTCCGAGGATGTATTAGCCTAGGGTCAAAAAGGTGGGTCGTCGGATTTGGTATCATAGCTTAGGTTGAGCGAGCAACTGAACTTGATAAGGGTAAAGTCTCATTAGAGATATGGTTAGTAATATCCTAGTTTGTGTAACTCATTAGTGATAGAGCAACTTACATCTTAGAATGAGTTTGAATGTATTATATATGAGCGCGTATTTATTAATTCTATATAAAAATGATTCTTATTTTGGAAAATTTCTAAATAAAATAATTTAGCTAGGATTATATTTTGAATATAAAGGAATTTCTTTCAAATGATATAGTTATTTATCTAAGGTTTAGTTGTTAAGGTAATGATAATATTCACTTGTTATCATTGATTAATTGGTTGTTTGATTTAAAAGTTTAAATACAAACACCTCGTGAATTTAGTTTCACAATTTGACTATGCGGTGTTAGATAAATACTATTGGTTTAAGACTAAAGGAATTCATTTTAGATAAATAATTTTATGAATGTATTTTATAAAAGTGTGTTTTTTAAAAATAAAGTGATTTTATAAATTAGATTTATAAAATGTGTTTTAGAAGTTAAATCCCGGTATTTTTGAAATGAATCTTATGATTAAATAGTTCGAGTGACTCGAAAGTAACTAAAAATGGGTAGGAGATGTGTTTGGATGGTAAATACTTCTCTTAAGTATTCCCCTTTCTTATTAAGGGAATATATCAATACTATTAGTAATACCCAGTTCCTTGGTATCGTTTTTGAGTTACTCGATCTGTATAATTTTATAAAGTTAAAAAGATAATGTGAATCATTAATGGATGGATTAATTAGTGATTGTTAATTTTTATTAAGGTGTTTGTGTTTAATATTGGTTAAGGGAGTATATTATAATGTAATGAGTTTATTATAATAAAAAATGTATAGTGATATTTTGAAATAATAAAATTAGAATTTTAATTCTTAAGAAAGTTGATTCAAAACAAAAGTTACTTTGAAAAAATGAGTGTTTTAACAAATAATGTTTTAATAAATGAGAGTTTGATAAGTTAAACTTCGTAGAAGATTTTAGTAGAGCTTGTTTTATTAGAAGCTTTGTTTTTGTGAAACTTTTGCTTCAAAAAAAATAAAAAGTATTTAAATAAGAAGAAGAGCTTTTAAAGATATATTCTAAAGTAGAGTTAAAAGTATTTGGGATATATGAAAAGGTTTAAACATATGGATGAGATTTTATGAAACGTTTTCATAAATAATCTTAAAAAAGGGCTTAACTGGAAGAAGTCATGGATTTCGAGATCATTGTCGTAAATAGATGTTTTCAGAAAAGTAAGAAAAACATAGACTATAACATTGTTGTTATAGTAAGTGATTTTCAAAAGGAGATATTTTATATAGTATACGAGATTTATACATATCCTATATTCGATATTAAGATTAAAGGTGGGTAACTTATATCCATTTTTAAGTCAAGAGTGACGTCCCTTCAAGGTCTGAGAGGTAATGGTACCCCAACTTAAATGGCTTCATTGTTAACTAATAAATAGTATAAATTCGACATGGAAAATTAATATTAAGTATAATTAGTCAGATCCTTGTACTAGTGTTTTTGGGCTATCGTAATGATGTTTTAGACAACATTCATTTTGACCCTATAAAGTGTGTTTTGGAAAATATAAAGCTTTCCTCAAAAAATTTCACGGATTTAAGTATATAGAGGTATTTTATAAGTGTTGAAATTGAAATGGTTTCTTTAGAAAGAAGATAGAAATTTTTGGTGAATAAATTTTTTAAAGTAATTATATATAAAGAAGCATCTTTATAAAAATGTTTGAATAAAAGTTTTATGAAATGTTTTCATAAAATTTTTAGGAAGTCTAATAAGTATATATGAGGTACGCAGATCATTTCATCGTACGATTTTGATCTAAGATTCGAGTATGAAATTTTAAGGTGTTTGCACTGGTCCGAAGAAGGATTTATCATAGATTCTTGACGATGATCATTGATGAGGATTTGCGGTTGGGTACTTATGTTTTCAATCATAGTTGAGAGTTATGTAAGGGAAACGAAGATTTTTGATCAAAAAACCTAATCAGAGCTCTCACTAAAGGATCGAGGAATCAGTACTAGTTCAGAAATGAAGTTTTATATTTTAGTAGAAGATCAAACTCGATGCTACATGCAAATGATCTGGGTATATTCAAATTTAATATCGAATCAGATTGTGCACATAGATAATCTGTAAGCATAACACAAGTGTGTATTTGAAATTCAAAATAATGTTTTTACCGAGTTTTTGGTTAGGTGTAATTTTGTGGACGAAATTGTTTTAAGTGGGAAGTTTGTAACGACCCACAAATTTATCACTTTGATAAATTATATTTATATTTGAAATATTCAAATAAAAGATTTTATAACATAAATTGCGATGTTTTGAACCATAAATAATGATGGTAAACTTGTTTTAAAGGATATTAACAAATATGGATATTTGGAGGTTTTCATAAAAAAACTGAACACGTTTTATCGATAAAGAACTTTTTAACCATCGAAAGCCTTGCATGATTTTTTTACATACATGTATATCTCCATTTAAGCAAGAATATGTAATAAAAAATTTATTTTATTTTTGGAAATAAAATTCCTTTATGACATCATCAGTGATGTCATCATTTTTAAATAATTGATTTTTGAATTTTTATCGATTTTAAATTATTTAATAAATATTTTAAATAATAATAATTCACTTTAATTATTATATAAAGATAATAAGTGATTTATAATAGTATTATAAAGATATATAATTATTTTAAAAAATAAGAAATTCATAGTGTTTGTCGATACGACATCACTTTTTGTGAACACTTTTTTAATATTGGTTTATACTGTTTAATAATTCAAATGAGCACGTATTAATTATCATAAAATTATAAGAATTATATTTTTAAGGTTTGTTTATAAATATATATAGTATAACAAAGAAGTGAATGTAAAAATATGAATGGAAATCGGATTTCGGGTTTGTAACGGTTTGACGAGAAGTTGTTTCGAGATGTTGTAACTTAGTTTGTCACATATATGATACATGCACATATATGTCATATACATACAAATACAAATGCATTCATACATATATACTTAAGGAAAAATATCATGATATTTTATAGCAAAAAAAATAAAACTTCTAGTCACCTTACATACTTACACACCACATGGAGGTATCACATAGGAGGGGGTGTGCAAGAAGGAGGTCACAACCATGCATGATGGGAGAGGAGGGGTGTGGGCGAGGGGTAGATTGGATTGTACCATTAAGATATTTTACATATTTCCTTCTATAAATACGCACCCATTCTCTCATAACTTTACATACCAATCTTCTTCATCTTCTTCTTTCTCTCAAGCTATTTTAATGGCTAGTTACTTTAGATAAATAATAGTGAAAACTATGACAAAGAGAAAGTAAATTTATATAAGTATATACATATATATAAATATATATATATTATCAATCCACTTTAAAAAGAAGTTCCAACTCCTTTTCTTCTCCTTCTAAACCCACGACCACCATGCTCACAAGTCAAGGCCGAGCCCACCTCTCCTACAAGCCTAGGGCGCGCACTTTTAAAGGGAACCAGGGTTGATTCCATAAGCTTTGGTGAGATAGTAGCGAAGCTATAGTAAAGTTTAAAAAATATAGAAACCAATGAATGTGAGAAACTCTACTGTTAAATTTATAAATTATATGATGTTGTGATATGTTTTATATGGATGTTTTCTATATTTAATCATCATGTTTTGGATGTTGATTATATGTTTGTTTGATGTGAAATGATTCGTGGTATAACACATGTCGAATTTACATTAAGGAATCACTTTCCTTTATAAAACAAAATGGTACATACGGCATTGTTAAACCTCTTTAAAATATTTTAAAATGATTTATAAATAGTTTATAAACATTAAAACTCATTTCGGCAAAGTTTGAAAAAGTTTGGAATGAAGCAAAAATAAGCCAACGCGTTTCGACAATTCGCGATTTCGTGACATGAAAAGTTAAATAGACGTGTAGAATGGAATATGTGTCGGAATTCTTTACAATAAGAATTATCCAAACCACAATAAATATAGTTTTTTTGAAAAAAGAATAAAAATAAAGATTTCATTTAGTAAAGTTTGAAATATGTTTAAATCAAGTTTTCATAAACGCCGTGTTTTGGCAGTTCGGAAACCAAAGTGGCAAAATCTTGAAAACAAATATTTTTAAATCTTAAAAATATGAAATAAATTCCATAAATACGTTAAAATATTTTAAGAAGGATTTGAGTTATTAAAATGGACATGTGTGGAATGAAATTAGCATTTTGATTAAAAAAAGCTATAAAACACTATTCGTAGCACTTTTTGCAGTTTTTGGCAACTATTGAAATTTTAAACTTGGGATTTCTTCCCAAATCTTTTAGCAATCTTTTCAAATGGATAATTATGTATTTTCAAGATGATTTAGAGGTTTTATAATTGTTTTAAAGGAGTTTTAGATAAATGGTTAAAGGCAAAAAAATTTGAACAATATTTGGAATTGTGTTAAGTAAATAAAAATCACCTCTAAAAGATAATATAAAAGTGTTTAGAATTGATAAAATAACATAACCACCTTATAGGTGACAGAGAAATAGTCTCTAAACTCGAGCTTGGACAATTAGTGTTTGGATTCTGCTCTAGCTACATGTACTAGCCCGACGGAGGGGATGGTTAAGTTGATTTACTCGAACCGCATTTACTTAAGTTAACAAAATAGAGATTGGGAGCTTTGCGAAAGTTAAATAAGTTTTGAAATAGGATTTCGGTTGTTATAGAAAACAATCTTATTAAACTACATATTAAATTCCGAGGATGAAACTCGTACTATCCGTATGAATTTAAAAGGTGATTTCACCGTTACTTGGCGTGCAGGTTGAGTGTGGAAAATAGTATTATGTATAATCAGTCTACATTTTATGGATCCCTTTTATTCAATACTAACTGGTTTGGGTTACAATAAACGATGTCTTATAACATTGTTTTTGACCCATTAAAGATACGTTTTTGAAAGTTCAAATCTTCATTAAGCTTTGAATTATACTATTCCTAAGAAATTAAAGATGAAATGTTTTGGTATTTTCAAAGTTAAAAAAGGGTTTTAAATTAACCAAAGGATTTGATAAAAGAGGATAATTATCCCGTATATGCTGAAATAGAATATGATTTAAAGATGTATGTCTCTAAAGAGATATTTCACTTGGATAATAGATATTGATTAATTGAATAATAGTCACCTATTTATTTGACATCTGTTATCGATAATTAGTTTGGAGAAACCGAGATTGGATTTGGATGATTCTTATTCGAAAACCACTTTGAACCAATTTACGTTCGAAAGTGAAAACATGTTGAAGATAATGATTTCGAAGAGGAAGATCTTAATAATGTTGGGCTGCTTGCCACTAACCTTTAGGGTAATTCCCTTATCATATATAAGGTGGCAGCGATTCCTACGATTTGAAATCTTCAATGCAAGGATTACTCGCTGCTAACTTAAGGGTGATTCCCAATAGGAGGTAATAGGAGATGTGCCTTCGGTTTTCCTATGCCTAGACAACTTATTTGGACGAATGTCTAACATTGCATTTCTAAGACCCACATACATTGATTTTTACAAATGTACATCAGTTTGGTGGTGTAGGAGGTAACCCCTTTTATACTTAACACCCTTTTCTAATATGTACGACCTCATAGGTTATACTTTTATGGAAATCAATTAGCTTGTTGTTGGAAATGGCAGCGTGGGATTCAAAGTAGGATTCTGTGAAAGGTAAAACATTACCTTAAGCCTCACACATTGGTAATGGCAAAAATATAGTAGATGCGACAGGGCTAAGTGGGTCGCTCTCATTAGGATATAGTCATCACCTTTCTAGATTACCCTATATATTTTGGGTTTGTTGTGTATGCTGTGGCTACAGATAGGTGGGGAATGACTGGGTTGATGACGTATTCAGTAGTATATATGGTAAAGGTAGGCTGACTCTGTGTTGGTAGAGGTTGGAGCCTTAGGTGCATCCCTCTAGAGATGTACTATCGGAAGATAGCCCCTTACCTTATCACTGTATTGAATACATTCTCCAATATGAGCCTTTACGGTTTTAATTGTAGAACCTAATATGCTGGAATTTAATTGATGTGACAATTTCGGCTATGATTAATATGTTATTTGAAAGGGTTTTGAAAAAATGTCATTAAAAATAATATCCTTGATTTTACATAGCAAATGTTTTGGTTATCATAAGGTAAAAAACCATTCATGTTTATGTGCGACGTGGTCTTGTGAGATACCCTTTGTTTTCAAAAATATCCATGTTTTGCTTTTTCTCACACCAGTCCCATAACTGACCTGGAGTTTATTTTATTTTCCCTTAAAATTTGGGTGCTCTATTTTTCCAGGTAGCCAAGTAGCTCAGGTCTAGCTTGGAACATTCTGGAGCAGCTTGAAGCAGGAGCTAGAGTTTCCTCTGTAGATGGTTATCCATTTCCATTTCCATTTCCATCGCATTTGTTTACTATTTTTATATAGCATTATTAGGGACATAAATTTATAACTGTCCAAGCTAAGATTAGGATACACTCTGATGTTTGTATTTCAAATTTCCGCTATAAATATTATATATTGAAATAATATATATCATTCTATTTGTGTAAGATTCTGTTATGTCTTCATTTTCTTTTGACCCTTAATTGATCCGTCTTTCTGACACTTGGATTTGCGGCATGTGAATACCGAGGACGTATAATGTCAAATTTCAAGGGTTGAAAAGGAGGGTCATCACAAAAAAATACATAGATATTTCTTCACTATAAGTAAACAACATAGTACTAATTGTTAACGATGTAGTTATATTAAAACCAGTTCTAGCTTAGTTGTTAATACTTGATATGGGATTTGTAAATGATGTCTTTTATAATAAATATAAAGGATGTTGGGAATGTCCCAAACATTATGCGAAGACCCTTATTAAAATGTTTAATATGTAATATACAAGATGGATTCCATATGCACTGGCGGTAAGAATTATCATACATTCAGTATTGTCTGCCATTAATTTAATCATGTACTTGATGCATGAGTCAAATATCAAATCCAAATTATGATTGATAAATGATAGTTTAGAGCATTCTCAAGAATTTATGAAATACTATATAGTTGTTTGCAGAAATAATGAACGACTAATGAAGGAGTGTTCGGACTTGAACTTCGTAAGTACTATCGAGTATAATATATCAATATTAAATTCATGTTAAAACCTTAATTAATAAGCTTTAAGTTGAAAATGTTCCCAACGAAACATTATGGCTGATTCAACAAGATTGCTGAGTACATCACCTTAAAAAGTGCTACAATAAAAGCAATGCATAAATATAAATGCACAGACTTATAATCGAGCTAAGGATGATTCAAAATGTTGAGAATCTCATAATATTTCCATATGATAACTATGTCATGATATAGGTCATAAATAAACATAGGGCTCACTAGAAGCCAGGAGACATACTCTGAATAATTACACATTATAAAGACAGCTTATCGAGTTCATTGATAGAGTAGGTAATCAAAATAGAATACCATACCCATTTAATAAGGAACCGACCCGATTAGTTTATGAGAAAAACTGATCGATGAAGTTGGAATAAGATTTCATAATTGACCCAAGTGAAAATGGGAGATTGATAGAGTTAGTGGTATGCTTTTGGGGGCAATTGTGTAATTTGTTACACATATCTAATTCGATGACCAATCTTGTTCAAAATAAAAGGTGTTTTTCCGTCTATTATATACTTGTTATATAATGATATAAATAAATTAAATAATTAATTTAAAGTATATAGATAGAAAATCTTTAAATGAAATGTTTTGTGATAATTACAACGTGCTGTAATAATGAGAATTTTATCACATTGAAAATAACATATTGTTTTAAATATTCCTAGTCAATACGTTTCGAGAAAGGATATGAATTCATCCATTGAGAATAAGGTATGTAAAGCTCTTAAAATGTTGGACAGTGTATTTTCTATGGCTGTTGGAGGCACCAAGGGGTTACCTACTGATAGTTACTGAATCTATGAAAGAAATCACTCGAGAGTTTTCCATCGGTTAATATAACTAAGATCAAATAGAGAATCTCGAAACGACATTGTTACACAGTTCCCTCGACTTGAGAATACCGTAGAACTTCAATGTGGACATTCCATTTTGATATAGTTAAATCATGGTATGACGTACATCGAAAAACTATAGTTGGGTCCAAGTTGAAGCATTTGAAGCAATACACTATTCAATGGAGGATTCGCCTCCTCATTTATATGACGTTAGTATCACAGTCAACTTTAGTCAACATGAAGTCTAAATCTCCAACATGATTTTATATATAATTATATATGTATACAATTTTGTATTTTAAAGGTCATTAAAAATATATTTACCCGAAATCATCGTATTAATTTGAATTTCAAAATTAATATTCAATATGTTATTTTACAAGATATTTTGATTATATACCATGGTTGTATTGAAACTTAACATATACAATTTGGGATTTCAAATAGCCTAATAAATGGTAGGTATGATTCAAATGTTTTAAATTTATTGTTTTGAAATCATTCATCATAAAAATGTTATTTAACCAAATATATATATATATATATATATATATATTATAGTTGTAATCACAAGCATTTGAATTTTGGATTTGGATCTAATAAATGATAATGAATATAGTAGTGAATAAGAAAAGTTGTTTCATAAATTATTTTCAAATGAAAGTTAGATTTTATTAATATTGAATTTCCAATATAAAGTTTTGACTTTGTCAAAAAAACTTTTGTTGGAACTTAATATATACATGTATATAAATTTACTTGTTGTAGATAGTCAACCAGGTAGTAATAAAGAAAGGAGTAAATTATGGAGAGCCTGTCTCTTGACCTCCTTCCTTTTAAAACCACTTATGCTTTCAGTCTATATCTTAACATATTTAATTAAGTGCATACATATTTAAATAATAATTTTGAGATAACAGATGTATATATGGATGGAAAATGTGTTCATTATAGATGAAACTCCCAACATCTACGTACGTACGCATTAACTTGCACATTTTATTATATGTTGCACATACACTTTATATATACATGATTATTATGATATACCCGTACGATATACAAAATGCCTAAACTAAATTCATAGGTTATCTAATCAGAAATTAAATAAAACTGGATTGTATTTAAAGTAATTATATTAGATCTAATAAGTGAACTTTATAGGCCTAATAAGATCCAAAATGACAACTTTTCTTTGAAATTTACCGATTTAGCCCGTCGCGTGCTGGCCCGGCTCCATCAGCATAGCTGTGCAATATTATGTGCTAATAAGTATTTGACGTAGGAGAAGAGCAAGAAATAGAACTACGTGGGATGATAGAGATAGGGGTATGCCCTAGGGGTAATTAGGTAATTTGTTACAAATAGCCAATTTTGTAAACAATTTAGTTAATAATAAAGATATTTGTTTTCTATTATATACTTTGTTATACGGTGATTTGATTAATTAAATGAATAATTTAGAGTATATAAATAAGAAAATTCTTAAATGAAATATTATATGATTGTAGTTGCAAATAGTTCCAATCGTGAGTAATAAGTCCCAATATAAATTAACATTTTATTTCAAATATTCCCGGTTAAGATTTTTCGAGAAAGGATATCGATACATCCTTTTAGCCCGGTGTACTTAACGCTCTCCAAACGTTGGGCTGTAGATTACTCTGGGTGTTGGGAGCACCAAGTGATTAATACCGATAGTTTTGGATAACTATTGAATGACTCACTATGAGTTTCTTGTTGGTTAATAATAACTAAGGTCAAACATGAGATCTTGAAGTGACGATATTACATAGCAATCTTTACTTGAGAATATTGTTGAACATCAATGTGGATACTCCACTTTGATTATATTTAAATCATGGAATGGAATCCGTCAAAATATTATAGTTGGGTCTAAGTTTGAGCAATGAAAATGAAACACTATTCGATAGAGAATGCATCTCCTTAAGTATTTAAGGTTAGCATCACGGTCAATTATAGTCAACTCAAAGTCAAATTTATGATTAATAATAAATGTTATTATTGAAACAAGGAATATGTTTATGGAATAGCCAAGATAAACTTGGACAATATTGGAATTTTGACCAAAAAAATTCTATAAGCCTTAAAGTGATATAATGTTGACGAATTTAATTAGTATAAATAACCATTTCTAAAAGGTATCACTTAAAACTATAAAATTGAATTTTATCGAAAAAGATGTGTAAGTGATAAATTCAGTCAAGATGTTGCATTACTAGCTAAGGTAAAGCGTGAACATTAATATTCAAATTATTATATTTGATCTTCATTGCTGATTGGAGTTACATCTGTGAGTCACACAGCCACATTGATAAAGTTTTCAAAATACCACAATTTCAACTGATTTATAAATTGTTATGAACTAATTAAATTAGTTAATATTTTTAAATTGTTACTTAATTATTTATTTAATGTATTGGATTCCATTTTTCTGGATGTCATTAGTATTTAATTAGATGTGTATATAAAATTTATATATATACAAATCGATATGCAATATTGTTTGGCGTTTAAATTTGATTAAAATGTAATTATTTGCTAACTGTTATTGAACAAATTGAAGTCTCGTCTATCCTCATTCAAGACATGCCATAAGAAGAAAAAAGGGGCTCGAAATCCAATGACTTGATCTGCAATATAAAGTTATGAGGCTAAGGAAGGTGCCTTTTATAAATACCTTGCCTTTCATTATCTTGCCTCCTTGCATCTTTTTTTCAAACCCTAACCTCCACACTCCTTTTTCCTCTAAAAAATTGGCACCTACCCATACCAAATAAAATTAAATGGTGGTACTCCAAGCAGTTGCAAACCTAGGAGCTAGGATATCTGATCAAGGAATAGGCCTTTCAATCAAGGTGCAATCAAAAAGAAACACAAACATGGTATAATCCAATTAGTTTTCTATCAATATGTTCCATGATATTGTAAATTTAGTGGTTAATTTAATTTGAAAATTTTATGTATGCAGTTGCTATCTCTTGTAAATTTACAAGTGCAAATATGAAAGTATTATAATATGGTTTCATTTATTTATTTTTGAAATTAATGCTGATAATTTCCACTGATAATTTATATTTATACTGATGTTGATTTAAATATATATCTAGTAGTTAATCTGTCATTTTCTACGTTGCATTCAAATGTAAATGATTGTTTCTATTAATTCAATATTTGTTAACTAGTTTAAATACATACATACATACATACATATATTAATATATAGAGGCGGGCTATTTGAACACAAAATTAAACACAAAATGGTGACACAAAAGATCCAGACCGTTGGATTTTTTTGTCTTTATTGGGAAGGTGGAATTCAGGGGCAATCCAATGGTGAAGATTCTTTGTGTCATCAATTGTGTCTATATTTTATGTCTAAATAGACTTTCCTATGTTTGTGCCCGAGCGTGTGTGTTAAAATAATTTAAAACTACTATATATGAAAATGGCTCTGAAAAAACTTTTTTATTTAATTATACAACTATAGAAGCTAGTAAGAATTTTATTAACGCATAAACATAAATCAACACACTAGCATTATTAAACAAAACATGAATTTAGCAAATTATAATTATTTATAAAATATATTTGTTTTATCTTACTTTAAAGTAGTAACGTATACATATATGTTATATTTGAATTTGTAGATATCTATCTATTTTTAAATTATTGTACTAAATCAAGTCATAACATGTTTTGGAAATAAATCTTGAATTCAAATTTGTTGATTTAGTCAAGTTAACTTAGGTTAATAAAAGGATTTATTAACAATATATATATATATATATATATATATATATATATATTTGAATTCAATACACACACACACACACACATATATATATAATTTTAAATAATGTTTTGGACAACCAATGCATATATAAAGGGAAAATGTGTCCTTGCGGTGTAAATCTCAGCACCTAAATACGTACATATTAACTAAATATAGTTATGCACAATTTAACATGTTGCGCGTGCATGGTATACACTCAAGTATATTTGGATATATTCACAAAATATAATAAGTTAAATTTGGTTAAAACTACCTTTTAAAAAAATTAATCAATTTATTTAATTAAGTGAGAAGAATGAAAGGTTTCTCTCTCTAAATAAAACAAACATTTTTTCAAATTAGTGAGAAAGTATTAGAGAGAAATGATTGGTTTCTTTATGTAAATGAAATAATCCCTTATTCGTGTAATTTAATTTGTTTCACAATAAATGCATTTGGTTAATGAGACTAATTAAGTAAGGCAATATATATTCAAAATAAAATTTGATTTTTTAAGAACCTAGAGTGGATTTAGTATTAGACATTAGACTTTACAGGCCCATTATGATCCAAACAAGATTTTTTTGAAATATAGTCGTAGCCTAAATGGTCTATGCGATCTAATTAACAACTTAGGCCCAATTAACAAAGCCTACCTATCATTTGGGTGTCTAGAATAGTAATGTCAGGGATTGTGGTTAGATAATCAAGTATTCTCTCCTTTCATGCTACTAGCTTGGCTCAATGATGGGGCAAGTTCAATAGGTCGGCCCAATCGTACATGCCCAAATTGATTTGGGCCTTTAGCTAATTTTTGAAATTCAATTCGAATATTTAATAGTATATTTGAATTTGAAAGTTAAATTTAAAATATAAAATATATCTTTTAAAGTTAAAAAATATTTTTCAAAATTGTGTTGAAAATAAATTTATATTTTGAAAATTATTTCGTAATATAATTAATTGAATTAACTGATTAAAATAAACATATATATTGGTATATACACACACACACACATACATGTACATATATATATACATATATACATACATATATATATATCAATAAATGTTATTAATGAATATATATGTATATTTATATAAATTATTTAAGGTAAATTATAAATAAAATTCTCGAATTTATTAAACTATTTAAACAAAAATTAATTTTAATTAAATAAAAATAATTATTAAATATATTAATTAGATGTTAGCTAATAAAATTATATACATACATACATACATACATACATACACACACATATATATATATATTGATACGTGTAGATATAACTGTAAATGTTAGAGTTAATATTCATCTTAAATTATTTAGAATGAATAAAATAAAATAATGAATTTAAAATAATATAATCAGTATGCTAATTAAATTAAACTTATTTACATAATATTTACTTAGTAATATATGCAAGTGTATTATATAAGTTAGTTAAATTACAAAAAATTATAAATAAATTAAACTTGTATGATACGCATGTATATAATATAAATGGAATTATAAGAAACCCAAATTAGATTAAGGAATGAGTATATACGTATTGTACATATACCTTGAATACAAATGTGTTCGACATTTGATCGCGAGGGTATTTCATAAGAAATATGTGATGACCTACCTTTCTGACTCCTAAAGACGAGACTAAATACATCCACGGTATTCATATGTCGACCATTTAAGCATTTGAAAGACAAATACTTGGGGTATGAAAAATAAAGAACACAAAGAAAGAATAGAACAACGATACCTTATAAGGAAAGGATCATATATAATATAAACAAGAAGTCATACATCTGGTTACTCTAAAAATATGTGGTTTATCAAAGTTACAGACATGTGCTAACTTTTAGTCTTGAATAATAGCCTATCCTTACATATACACTAGTAGTGCAACGAAAAATAAAATAGCTAATAACTTCAAAAGCCTCTCATCGCCATCCGTCAACTCCAAAACATCAAAATCATAACTTGTCTTCTCAGCCTACTCAAATGAGGTCCCAATAGTTTAAGAAAAATAAACTTCGAGTTAGATAGGCTATGGTATGAGAAACTCAAGATATAGCTTAAACATATAACGGTACATGTGAGGCCATGTTGTAGAACAGAACAAGTTTTCCCCTCATAAGAACTAAAACCATTTTATTTTTATAAAAGAATAAAGTTGATACATAGATAGTGTCTAATGTGTGAAAAATAAATATATAAAATAGTGGTGATGCTTGCATGTCACATCAAAATAGTATTTGGGTATGCATATAAATTCATAATGGCGACGTTCGATAAATGAATTTCCAAGGAAGAGTCATGGTACTTCGTGAATTCTTTCCAACACGACAAGGGTAGGAGCTGTTGTGTAATGGTGATCGGACCAAGCTCCCCATCTCCAGCACGTGGCGTATGCATATGGGTTGGCGCACACTTTGTTGTAACGAAAGGAATCTCCAATGTTACGTGCCTACCAACCCATATTTATACACCACTTTCTCCAGTTTATTTAGCGATGTGGGACTTTCCAAATCCAAACCGTCATTCTGCCTTTAAACATGCGATACAATCCTAACAGAAGCTTCCCTAATAATTGCATAATATGTCTCTAGAGTACCTGCTAGCCCATATAATTTAGGCCACTCTTGGATGTTACTGAGCTGGTCCATATCTATCATATATAATGCCGAATATATCATATCTGCATGCGTACAACCGAAATCCGATCTCTAGAAAAGATATTACATATCCCAGTGGCAGCATTCATATAGCTTGGCCTCCCCTATGCCCCAGTTTTAGTCATTTCCCAAGTCAAGGTCTGCGTTCGAATCGTCTTTCCAGCAAAACATATGAATGCTAACTCTACCCTCTCCTTGGGAATTACCCTAAGGATAGGTAGTATAATAGATCTAGCAAACGGAACAAACAACGAGGATTTTAACCCTACCCCTCCTTTGGAATCACCCTCTAGATAGGCAATGCAACATATCCAACATCCTGAATAGAATCATCTCCATGACTCTTCGAAGGTATCTTCATTTAATTTAACTTAATTTCAAGTTTTGTAGTGGATACAATTTAAGTATACTTACGTTTGCATATCTGACTCTGGACTCTTCCAAATTTTCATACAGTGAATTTTCTTTTAACTCAATTCCGATTCCTTTAGAAATACACTGACAACCTATAAGGTAGAGCCTTACAGAGAGGATATCCCTACACTTTGCCCTTAAGGAGAAAGGCGAGTTTATAGGTACGGTAGAGCCTCACTGGGAGGATATCCATATCGAATAAACTTTGTGTCTCTTTTATAGGTTTCTTATGATAAAGTTCATATCTGATGGTTGAAATCTCAACTATGTGGTATATTCTAAAAAGTAAACATATATAATCACTTTAGTTTATCCATAGGATGTTTTATTTACTTTCCGAATATTTATACATGATATTCAAATATAAGGGTCAACCTTTTTGACTTGCTCAATCCAACGAGCTAGGCCAGTAGTTAAAGAAGGGAGAATATTGTTTATCTAACCCCATGCCTAGACACTACGATTCTAAGATACACATCAGATAGAATGTTTATTAGTTGATTCTAAATATTATCTTAATTTGTAAACCATTTGTTTTCCAAGAAAAAATGATATTTAAACTTTTGTTAACAAAATATATATATATCTTTTATTTAAATTAACATTCATTTTTTCTAACTTATTTCATACTTAAGATGATTTTAAAGTACTCTTATTAATGGTATATCTATGTATGCAAATTGAATTGCAAAGATAATACACTTAAAATTATAATATAAAGAGATTAAAACAATTGTTATAATAAAGTGCTACAAAATGTGCTTAACTAAGCTTTATATTATTCTATCTTTTGCTAATTTTTCTTTATAACTTTAAATATTTTATAAAAAAATTATGTACTGTAAATTAAACTATTATGAGTCAAGAATACATTTATGTAATAATTTCCCAAAGTTTACTAACATGTCATCTCTTTAAAATGATTTAATAACAAGTATCTCAATGTGCATGCACAACAACTTTTTTCCTTTCTAACTTTAAACTCTTAGTTTAATTTCTATATACAACTCTAATAAACATGTAAACATAAGGCATATGCCATAACACAAGTTTAGGAAAATGATATTTTTGAATTTATTGCATATAGAGTTTTTATGTACTGTATAGAAATAAGGTGTTGTCCAAAGTTAGCACATTCATTAGTTATGGTTTATACTACCATAATAACTTGCATATAAATCATATTTTATCAATATAAAATGGCGAGAATCTCCCCTACCCTCTAATCAAGCCTTACGTTGGCTCCATTTTCCCCAACTTTTGAAAAGGGGTCCTACTTCTTTAGATGAGTAGAAGTGGTTTAAAGAGAGGGGAAATTTTATGGAATTAACTTAACTTGCAATTCTTTCTCCCTTCTCCATGTCATAGCTATTTATAGGCGACCCATAGGAGGGTACTTAGGTCATTTCATAACCCCCTACTGTCTAACCTAATTTTACCACTTTTTGGTTCAATAGCGACTCTCCTTATTAACTACGTCTAGCCTAATTCGACTACCCTATGGTCCAGTAGCAACCGTCCTTATGCCCGAACTTGATTCGACCGCCCTTCATCCACTAGGAACCACCCTTATGACCTAACTTAATTCAACCACATTTTGATCAAATAGCAACAATCCTTTTGGCCTAACTTGATTCGATCACATTTTGGTCCAACAACAACCATACTTATGGCCTAACTTGATTCGACTACATTTTGGTCCAATATTAACAGTCCTTATCAACCATACATTTATTTTTAAACATGTATGCAAATTTTTAAAAACTTGTAACGAGTATAAAGTTGTATATCGATAAGCCGATTTTCAGTCACATTATCGAGTATACTTTTCATTACTCATTACTGTGAAAATATTTGAAAATGTGTTTTACTTCATTTTTTATATTTAAAAGGACATGCATTAGGTTTATATAATTCATCATTCGAATAATTAAATATTCAAATTTTTAAGTGATTAAATTATGGGTTATTACATCCTCCCCCACTTAAAGGAATTTCGTCCTTGAAATTATCTTCATCTTCTTGTAGTTGAGAAGTCAATACAAGACAATATATATATATCATATTTGAGGAAATTACATAAAAAGTAAAGATATATACTAAGTGACTTCGCTTCATGCGGTTAGGACATAATAAATGATGTACTATATACAAAAACGATAATCTCATAGTAGCTCAGGATAAGATACCCTTGCATTAACTTCATTTTCCTAAATATTGTCTCTTGCATCATCACTTCACCATACCTTAACCAACTTAACGACCTTTGATCTTAGTTTTTTGGTATAGCTACAGACTATACGAACATGCCGCCTAAGTATGGTCGGGTTTGGCTTGATCTCAAGGTTCTCTTGCTAAGTCGGCTATATTATTAAAGGTTGATCATGTACATATTTTCATTAATGGGATACATGGAAAACATTATGCACACTCGATAGTCCAGTAGGTTACTTAACTTTGTGCAAGTGCACCAATTTGCTTAAGTATCAGAAATGGTACTACATATCGAGGAGCTAATTTTCCCTTCTTTTCGAATTGCACAACATTTTTCATTGGAGAAACTTTCACAAACACATAGTGCCCAACTGAGACGTCTAACTCTCTGCATCGTTGATCGACATAGCTCTTCCGCCTATCTTGCGCCTCCTTCATTCTTCTTTGAAACTTAGCTACTTTTTCAGTTGCCTTCAGAATCACATCGGGCCTAAGTGCTAATCGATATTCAGTCTCAACCAAACATGATGGCGATTTGCATGGAGTGACTGTATAGTGCTTTGAAAGGTGCTATTCCAATGTTAGCATGGTAGCTATTATTATAATTGAACTCGACCAAATGGGGATGCTCTTGACAAAAACCTCCAAATTCTAGAATACATGCTCGTAATATATCCTTCAATATATGATTTATTTTCTTCGTATGCCCATCAGTTTACGATAAACTTTGTTGTAAACAAAAATACTTTGGTCAAGAATGTATTTATGTAATAATTCCCCAAAGTATACTAACACGTCATCACTATGTAATAATTTAAAATACAATTATTTCAAAGTGCATCCATAGCAATTTTTTGCTTTCTAACTTTAAACTCTTAGTTTAATTTTTTATATACAACTCTAATAAACATGTAAACACAAGGTATGTGCCATAATACAAGTTTAGGAAGATGGTATAATTGAACTTATAGCATATAGAGTTTTCATATATTTTTAGAAATAAGACGGTCCAAAGTTAGCATATTCGTTAGTTAAGGTTTATATTACCATAATAACTTGCATATAAATCATATTTTATCAGTATAAAATGGCAAAAATCTCACTTATCCTCTAATTAGCCCTACTTTGGCTCTGTTTCTCCCAACTTTTGCAAAAGGGTCCTACTTCTTTAGACGAGTAGAAAGTGGCTTAAAGAGATGAGAAAATTTGTGGAATTAACTTAACCTGTAATTCTTTCTCTTATTCTCCATGGCTTTGGCTATTTATAGATGATCCAAAGGAGGGCACTTTAGTCATTTCCTAACTTCTACAGCCTAACCTGATTCAACCACTCTTTAGCCTATTAGCAACCCTCCTTTTCAGTTATGGCTTAACCCGATTCGACCACCTTTTAGGTCAATAGCAACCATCCTTATGGCTTAACTTGATTCGACCGCATTTTGGTCTAATAACAACCATCTTTATGGCTTAACTTGATTCGACCACATTTTGATCCAATATAAACCGTCCAAATTAAGCATACATTTATTAAAAACGGAACAAAAGTTTTCAACAATTTTCGTGAGTTTAAAGTCTTATATCGATAGATCAATTCTAGGTCATATTATCGAGTATACTTTTCTCTACTCATTAATGTTAAAATATTTGAAAACGATGTTTTAGTACATTTTTTATATTTAAAAAACAAGCATTAGGTTTATGAAATTCACGATCGAATAACTAAATATTTAAATTTCTAAGCGATTAAACTAAGAGCCGTTATAAAATACACTGTTCCCTA
Organism: Allium cepa; assembly: GCA_030765085.1. NCBI lineage: Eukaryota > Viridiplantae > Streptophyta > Magnoliopsida > Asparagales > Amaryllidaceae > Allium > Allium cepa. Next base: position 933,583,185 of record CM060932.1, read on the forward strand.
AATCGATATTACACAAAGAATACATATATTAAATATTATGAATCCTTAATATATTGGTTATCCTATGTCATTTATATATTAATTGATTAGCATGAAACATGTGCTCCACACATGGGAAAATATAGGCACATTATTCATAATTGTATATATTGTGTAGATATGAAGGAGTTAATAACCTTTGTTTTTTTTCCATTTTGTTTCAGTTAATGGTCATTAAAATGATAATGTAGTTTTAATCTCATGTATGTGAAAATCATTATGGTTATAATATAAGATTGTTGTATCTACTTAATTCGATCATCAGACCATTACCATGCATGGATACTTAGTTTAGTTGATCATATTTGTAGGCATGTAGTTGTAATCATTGTTTTAGAATATTTAATCATTGTAAAACCTGATAACACTCAAATCATTTTAAAAAAGTACTCAAACTATACTGAAAATAATTCAAAGTACAAAATTAAATATAGTGACTGTACTAACTCGAATTTTTAAATAAAAGGTCAACGGTGAGAAACGTATTTTCACATATGGCTCTTAAATTGAACGATATTTGCACATTTCATTCTTTAAAAATGATAATTCAAAACTGAATAGTCCTAATAGCTCAAACTCATGATAAACATATGGGATTTTGATCTTGAACCTCTTTTCTAATTAATCATTTTAACATAAAATCATTCATTTTCTACAATATGTCGTCATGAAATATTACCAGATTGTGATATATCATTTCACTACAAGAAACAGCGTCATTTCTGACAGTTGGAAACCATCAGCGGCCATCGAAAACCAATGGGAGTCGTCAACAAAATCGATCTGAAATAAAGCCGCTACCGAATAGTGCTTCCAACGGCTTTCTGATAGCTTCATCGATGGCTTTGCGTTGGCTGCCAATGGTAACTTCCGATAGTTTTCGACAACCGTCGTGTGCACATGCAATTCGTGGTTCAATTGTACATATCTCAAAAGCCATTGAAAGCCGTTGCTTTCTTGCCATTGGAAACCATCAGTTATTTTTTGACAATAAGCCGTTGGTAGCCGTCGATAGCCGTTGGATATTATTGACCAATACGTCGTCGGAAGCCATCACAAATCTAGGCTGTTTTTTAATTTACGTTGTCATTCAACTCCTATAAAACACATACATTATATATCGCGCTCGATTTCACACATATAAATCATATATATAAAAGCCTAAATCACATATAAAACATCATACTAAAAAAAACATCACTATTTACAACAAATAAAACTCAAACCATACACCATGCAATAAAACATTGTAGCGACTCGCAGTTTCGTACCCTTTGAGTTAATAGTAATCACTCCTGTTCAACCCAAATTGTACGAAAGAGCGAATAACTAGGGTAAAGAAGGAGAAAGAGATAGAAGAAAATAGAACACAAACACAAAATCTCACAATCACAGCAGAACAAAATATAATATATAATAATAAATTTTTATACAAAAGAATCTATAACGGTTTATATACATACAATCATCAGTGTATGATATACAACAATCAATATGGATAGTTTAATAACTTGACCTCAAGTAGCGGAAATATAAATCTATGGAAAAATATGTCTTGTCATCCAGCTCATCTTCTGATCTCCATAGCATCATATCCTAAATCTATAATACTTGGTCTGACCGAGCATTATAATAAAATAACACCCGAGTCAGTCTGGAAAACCAGCGTGAGAAAATACACTCAATTTGAATTATTAACTTTTCTCAAAATCCTTTGAAAACAAGGTATCCCGTAAGACCACATCATATATAAACACGATGGGTTTTTACCTTACGATAACCAAAACGATTTTTATCAAAATCATCTGACACTATAATAGTGTCCATAGAAAGTAAATAGAAAATAGCTGAAATGCTTGCATTTCACGTTTCAGCATAGTTGGGCACAATCAAAACTGTACGACACTTATTGGAGAATGGATTCCATCAAATGACGGGGCACTAGGGTACCGTACATCACAGTACACCTCTAAAACAATGTATCGAGGACAACACCGGGATCCATTGCTACACAAGACTGGCCTACCTCTACCCTGGATAGACCGAATATGATATCACTCTGGGTGTTTCCACCCTTACTATCGAGCGCTCCTTCCTCCATGCACAACCATATCCATAATATATGGATTTTCGAGGACATCTAGAAAAGTGATAACATACCTTACTTGGGTGCGACAACTTAGCCTTGTTGCATCTCCCCCGTTTTAATCATTCCCGGTTGATGAGGCTTGAGGCTAAGTGTTACCTTTCAAGAAATAATTTTCACTTAGAATGCCCATCGTCCTCCAATGATGATGTTCTGACAGCATCCGTCCATACAAGTTATCTTGGGTCTGGACAAACTGAATCACCGTCTTCATCGTCTTCACGGTATTCATTCCCCACGTTCAAACCAGATCTAAGTGATTTTCGATAATTAAATATGATCCCGGTCTCTTCGAAACGATTAACGAAATTGGCTAATATTGATAGTCGGTTACTTAACTATCGATGAAACATCCATAAGCAATCATCTGGCCTTATCATAATTCTCCAAAATTATTTTCAAAATATCTTTATAAGATATATATATATATATATATATATATATATATATATATATATATATATATATATATATTCAAACACTTCCAATATTACCATAGTGGAAATCGAACTTACATTCTTATATCCTTAACAGGATGCCATTTCAATACTTAAAATATATTTTTTCTCACTTCTAATTATAATTCATCCCTTTGAAAATATTTTCTACATATAAAATCTCGAAGTTAACTATTTTAAAATCATTTTCGTCCAATACATAGAAATATTTATAAGTATATTTCATAAGATCTTTTTATCCCAATTTTCGGGAAATAGCCCATTTATTTCCTATTTTTCAAAACTCTTTACAAATTTGTTTGAAAATTCCTTAATAGATTCTATAAGTTCTGGAATTCATTAATCAATTTCCTTTAATATTTCTAAGTCTAATACACTTGTCTATATTTCCAAATAACATTTCAAACTTCTTTTAGTAATTCTAATTCATTCTTCTGAAGTTTCCATATTTTAATACTTTGGAAATTTCTTAAGTATCCCGGAATCCCACATCAAGATATCTCTTCTAATATCATATCTGTTTAATAAACTTTGCTTCCAATCTCGAGAGGATTTTAAATAAATTAAATCTTTAAAATTATTAATATAAAAGAGTATTTTTAAGAAACCATAGTTTATTTTTAAAATATGTTTTAAGTAAACCAAAGCATTCCAAATAACATCGATAACTCATGTCCAAATCATTTTTAATAACTAATTAATTTACAAAGCTGATAAATAAAATTAGAAATTATTTTAACAAATATTAAATATTATAATAACTAACTTTTTGAAATATTCTAAATCTAAATAATAATTTAAGTTATATAGCACAGTAATTAAAAATCCCATTTAAACATTTTTAATTTCTCGACAAAAATCTATTTTAAAAAATCCAATATTGCCAAATAAAAGTTTATAAATCCATCTCGATTCATATCACATTGGTATTATTTCAATTTTACCACTATTCTCCATTCAAAAATATATTCCACTACTCTTTTACCAAAACGATTCCCATAACTCGACATAAATTCACATCATAAACGTATATTCCCAATTTATCAACTGACCATCATTTTACTTAATATATTCTATTTATTTTTCAAAGCCATTTTAAATATCGATTTCAACTCCTTTCTATATTTTTCAGGATATCGATTTAAAATTCATTATTTTTAATCCTCTACATAAATATCTTTATTTAAAATCTCTAGTATAATATTTTTATTGAATAGTAGAGTGCAACTCAAAATCAAATTATATTTTTTATCAACTTCTTTTGAAATAGTCTAAATTTTGGAATAAATATTTTATATTCAAAACCTCTTTAAATCCCCCAATTTCAAAATAATATTTATAGTATTTTAATATTCCAAAATTAAGGCCGGTGTTATCATAGCACCCAATTATTCAATCACAATCATAATCTATAACTGATTATTCTAACACATCATATATTATATATATATAGAGAAATAAATCAACATATTTGAGGAATCCAGTTGGATTCCTCTAACCTGTTTTCCTACATCAACAGATGTTAGTCAACGATAAAGATTCCAATCCAACTTTAAAGGGGATATCGTGGTATATAGGGTCGTTCGCTGTTATGCAGGGCGCGTAGGGTCTCATCCGCTATAATATGCGGGAATATCACTCCAAATACTAGTATGTGTGTGTATATATACTACTATATATTATATCATTCAATAGACAATAAATTTTATAAATTCAACAAGTATCCAAAATTTGATTTCAGCTATTTAAAAATTCTAATTTGGTAATCTAAACGAGTGAACGTTTTCTCACTGTTATCCCGCTTTTTGGCAAAGCCGTGATACCAAAAGATCGATTGAAAACAAAAGACAGCTGACCTCAAAGGTTGGTTATACATTGCTTCGCTATGGATATCGATGAATTTTGTCCGAGTCCAGATTGAACTACAACTGATGTGACATGACAAGCAAAGCCAAGAGAGCCAACTTTCCAGGTTTCAAGTCAATCCGAGTTTGTATGCACAAAGTTATGATGGATGTAAATTGAAGGGAAAAGCTCCGGTTTCGTATCGATCATCAAGCTCCAGTTCGTATCGACCATTGAACATCAGTAGTTCGAATCCATCAGTGAGGCCCTATTCGAATCCATCGAGTCAATAGACCAGGGTGATGTGTCATCCCTCGATACAAACGAGGCGAGATTTATGGAGTCGATGCGGTCAACTCGGAGTAAAGACCGGATCGAGGTGAAGTATGCGTGCCACATCATCACAAGACCACGTGAGTTGATGGAGTCAAAGGGATCGATTCGAAATGGAGGATTCGAACAATGAGCCACCGAGAAATCCCATTTCGTATCGACGATAACTCATGATCCACTGATCCAAATGCCATGAAATTTTCACAGGAGCTTGCGCACATGCTGAGAAATGTCTCCACCAAATTTCAGCTCGATTGGACGTCATCTTGATCGATGTGAAATGACTTCGTATTGATCGTCGATCGAGTCGAAAATTCCTGAGGTTGGTCGCGTGGGGCCCCTCACGTGCCATAGCGAATCTTCCGAAGTTTGAGCGAAGTCTCAGCCTCCTATGCCTATAAATAGAGCCCCAGAGCCTACAGAAAAAGGATCTTTTGATTCTCGAGCGCCGAAACTCTGCCGGATCAAGACCTACATCATACCTTTGCTGTCAATTTCGAATTTCCAGCTGTAACTTGCTGTTGATTGCTGTAACAACTTGTAATCATTGAAAGAGAATCAATAAAACTGCAAAAAACTTCATAGTGGACGTAGGCAACTCGTTGAACCACTCTAAATTGCTTGTCTACGCATTACTTTCCTGTTATTTGGAGTTTTTGTTAGATAATCCTCATTTTTAATCCATATTCTTCATTATTATCTCTTCAAAGACTCCCAAAGAGTGTTGTGACCAATTTTGGTGCAAACACTTTGGTGCTTTCACTGAGAGAACCCAGATTTTCTCCTGCTCGTTGGATCTGTCATCGATACCGGATTGCATAAATCTAAGAGAGAGATCCAAATCACAAATCCAAGTTCCTTCCCTTCTACTCAGATTTGCATAATGTCTAGGAAAGGAATTCAACCTTCAAGATGGTTAGCACAAGGACCACCTCTAACGCTATCAATCAAGAGGAACAGGATAGACAGAATCCTACGCCACTACCTCCCTCTAACCAAGACGCTACCGAACACTCGAAACCATCAGGTCCGGTTACCCGACAAGAGTTTCAGCTGCTACTTCAAGAGCTGACCCAGAGTCGACAACAACTAACAGAACAGCTATGCGTTAACGCCAAGCGCACCAATCAGCTGAATCGCCAGAAGCGAAGGAGATCTAGGAGAGACCATGCTTCTCACTTCTCCAATGAAAGTTCTTCCTCTTCCGATTATCATCATCGATCTCCACAACCCCGACTGGATGGGAGTCACATACAAACTGCTGGATATCAACCGGCAATGACCATTGGACAACTGAGATTTGGTCCATCAGCCAGTTTCCAAACCGGACCCTCCTCCCGAGGGGGTACCATTCCTCATTACACCACAGAATACCGCGCCACTAACGTCGCGGTTGAACCAGGAGTCGATGCCCAAAATCAGTCGAACCTGGACCGCCGTCAGCACGGACGTACTCCTGAACCATGCATCCCGGAAGACTATGAGCCAAGAAGGCAAGATTTGGACCGTCGATAGCATCCGGTCCAACCCCAGAATGTGGGATTCAATCACACTCCGGCGCAAGCCGCACAAAATGTGCAAATGCCAGATCTTTCGACCATGATACGTCAGATTATCCATGAGAGCCAGGGACTCACGAATGACGATTGGGGAAATTCCCAAAGTCACACTCCTTTTACGGACGATATTCTTACTACTGAACTCCTATGGCGATTCAGGATGCCGACTCTACCCATGTACGAGGGAAACTCCGACCCCAACCAACATATTCTGAAATATGAATGGTCGATGAGCGCTGCCAGAGCTGACGATGCAGTGAAGTGTCGTAGTTTCCCCATATCCTTGGAGGGCATTGCTACCATATGGTTCACTCGACTGCCACCTCGATCCATCTCTTCATTTGACCAGTTGGCCAAAAAATTTGTTGAGCAATTCCGCATGCACGTCGCAAGGCCAAAAGATGTCAACACTCTGTCTAGCGTCACCCAAGCTCCTGGAGAGACGCTCAGACACTACTTAGAGAGATTCCATACTGCATGTGCTGAAATCAGCAATTCGAACGATAACTCCATCCTTATGGCGTTGACTAAGGGGATTGACCCCGATTATGAGTTTGGCAACTGGTTGGCTGGAAAACCACCTGCATCATTGGACCGTTTCCATGCCAAGGCGGCTCAATTCTTGAGAAGGGAAGATGTGAAACAGTCTAGGAAGCAGACTGATGCAGGACCAAGTACGGAAGGGATCCAAAGCAATGTCGCAATCAAACAGTCTGATGAGAGCTCCGGAAAAGTTCAGTTGAACGTTAAAAACAAACAAACTCAGCGAAGAGAGAACGTGAATCAAACTAGAAAGCGAGATCAAAATCGTGGCCCACAGCGCAAGAATCCTATGTTTGACAGTTACACTCCTTTGAATACATCACTGGAGAACTTGTATTTACAAACCTGTAATACAATTCAATACAAAAAACCTGCTCCAAAACCGTCGTTAGAGAGGCAAATTCAGACGGAAATTTTTGCAGGTTTCATGAAAGCTACGGGCACAATACAAACGAATGTCCTCATTTACAAGATCTCGTAGAAAAATTGATTAGAGAAAGAAAGCTGGAACAGTTTGTGCGGGCAACGCAGCCTGGAGGAGCGGGCCGATCAAATCAAAATAATGAACCCAATCGTCCGAGACAGGAGGACGCTATCCGTCCCAGCGGGAGACTAGTGATAAACACCGTCAGCGGCGGACCCACTTTGTCAGGAGCCTGGAACGACGAGGATCTTCGTCACTGTTACACATGACAGCCTCTATCTAGTCTACGAATACTTTGCAATTTCCTTTGCATTTTGAAGTTTGAATTTGTAATAAGGCACTGATTTGCCATGTTTTTCCGTTCCAGCAATAAATTACTATCTCTTCAAGCTAGAGCTGTGATTCATCGAATGCGACATTCGACAATCACGATGTACGAAGAGCTAAGTTCTATCACACGATGGAATTTATTCAAATAGCGAGTGATTGTTATACGACCGGCCACTCACTACGTGAAACCTCAGCTCGGGGGCAAGCCATCACATCAAAGGCTGAACTGGACCGACACACGATAGTTCTACAACTAACTCCAAATTCCCAGAGTGCAAATTGGAGTATAATCATCAACTCTAGGTTCCCAGAGTGCGAACCGGAGTATAAACGCCAACTCCAAATTCCCAAAGTACGAATTGGAGTATAATCATCAACTCTAGGTTCCCAAAGTGCGAACCGGAGTATAAACACCAACTCTAAATTTCCAGAGTGTGAATTTGAGTATAACCATCAACTCTAGGTTCCCAGAGTGCGAACCGGAGTATAATTCTAACTCCAAATTCCCAGAGTGTGAATTGGAATATAAACATCAAATCCATCGTTCGCAGAGTGTGAACGGACTCCAAATTCCCAGAGTGTGAATTGGAGTACAAACATCAAATCCATCGTTCCCAGAGTGTGAACGGACTCCAAATTCTCAGAGTGTGAATTGGAGTATAAACATCAAATCCATCGTTCCTAGAGTGTGAACGGACTCCAAATTCCCAGAGTGTGAATTGGAGTATAAACATCAAATCCATCGTTCCTAGAGTGTGAACGGACTCCAAGTTCCCAGAGCGTGAATTGGAGTATAAACATCAAATCCGTCGTTCCCAAAGTGTGAACGAATTCCTAAAAAGCCCAAATAGGTGTGATTGACCATCTATCGGCTGACTCCAAATTCCCAAAGCGTGAATTGGAGTACAAACATAAATTTCAGGTTCCCGGAGTGCGAACCAAAATACAAATGCTAACTCTAGATTCCCAGAGCGCGAGTCGGAGAACAAACATCACTTCCAGGTTCCCGGAGTGCGAACCGAAACATAAATGCTAACTCCAAGTTCCCAGAGCATGAATTGGAGGGTATACATCAATTCCAGGTTCCCGGAGTGCGAGCCGAAAAGTAAATGCTAACTCCAGATTCCCAGAGCGCGAGTCGGAGTACAAACATTAATTCCAGGTTCCCGGAGCGCGAACCAAAACGTCAATGCTAGCTCCATGTTCACAAAGCGTGAATTGGAGGATAAACATCAATTCCAGGTTCCAGGAGCGCGAACCCAAACATACATGCTGACTCCAAATTCCTAGAGCGTCAATAAGAGCATTAACATCAATTCCAGGTTCCCGGAGGGCGAACCGAAAAATACAAATGTCAACTCCAACTTCCCAGAGCGTGAAGTGGAGTATAAACATCAATTCCAGGTTCCCAGAGCGCGAAACGAAAAATACAAATGTCAACTCCAAATTCCCAGAGTGCGAATTAGAGTGCAAATGCCAAGTCAAAGTTCCTGGAGTGCGAACTGTGTTACAAACATCGATAACTCTCAAATTCCCAGAGTGCGAACCAGATTATCGATCACAGATTATCCTAAGTCCCCAGAGTGTGGACATGTGCTCAAGATTTGCAATAGGTGCGATCGACCACCTAAATACAAATGTTGTTCCCCGAAACTGGGGGGCAGAAAGCTTAAGTGTTAATCACTAACCGAAGCGATTCCTAAATTCAACTCATTCATTGATTACGACGTGTAATCAAGATTTTCAGACTTGGCAAATAAAACATACTCAACTTGAAGGTAAAAACACCACAAGTACACTGGACTGAAAGCCAAATTCCGCAAATACTTAAGCACAAAAGAAATGAGAGTTGAAGCAAAGAGACTAAATATCATTTCAACTAATTGTATATGAAGATTCATGTACAAGTTATTCCAGAGAATTCCCACTAGCAGGGGGCCAAGCCTGCATCTATACATAGCCCATGAAAGAAAATATGCAAACGACTTAGCTTCGAAGTCCAGCTATAATGACCATCATCGCTAATCGTCACAACCGTACTATTAAAATGTTGGCAATCGATCCGGATTAAAGTTATTACGGTTCTATCGACGAACCTCGAAAAGTAGTCAAGTATGTAGTTTAACTATCAAGTCCAGATATGCAAGAATGAAGCTCGTCGAAGTCATGCTATCGAGAGTTCAAACTATCGTATCCATCACAACACGGATTCGAATCGATCACTAGAAGCTTGTTCGAATCCATCAGGATACGTGTTCGTATCGATCCAAGGGGGCACACTTCGAATCGATCCTTGATTGCCTGGTTCGTACCGATCAGGAAGCTCTCAGCTTTACATTTCTCACGTTCGAATCGATACTTTTCGTATCGAACATAACGGTAAAATTCGTATCGACCTAAAGCTAAGGACTTCGAAACGACCAATTACTTATTTTTTCGTATCGATCATTTCGTGTCAATACGATACACCTCCTTCATAACCGGTACGAACTACATTACCTCCGTTGAAATATTCCAGGGATCGATGCGAAACCCAAGGAGACATATCACTATATTCACCGATTCGAACGCAAGGCCCCAGATCGATTCGTTCTTTACCTTTCCATCTGACCAAAGATTCCCATCGGTTCAAAGTGGACAGTGAAAACATCGGCTCGAAGTCCATGTTCGCATCAACAAGTTCACAACTCCATCCACTGCACATCGATACAAACAGAGATTTCGTATCCATCATAATTTGTGCACTGCCCATCGATACGAACAACTATTTCGTATCCTTCAGTGTATAAACATTAGCATCGTTACGGACAACGCAACAAAGACCTATTGGAGTCATTAAGCATCGATACGAATGAGCATTTCGTATCCACCGAATTCTCCATTTACCGATGCAAAGTCAATCTTTCAACCTTCTATATCGATTCAGGAGAGGATTGATACGAAGAAACTTCCTAAAACAACTGACAAGCGTTGTTTCAACTCAAATTTCAAATCGGTTCAGTAGAGAATCGATACGAAATTTGATAACAAACTAAACTGACAACAACTCGTGAACACTCAACGTTAACGAGAGTCAAGTTAACATATATGCATATACGTCGGACTAATATTCGATTTTCAACATTCACAGGGATCGAATACTCATCTCATTACGATTACGACAACAAACAGCTAAGCACTATCATACAACAATCAGTTATATCAACATAAGGTTACATCCTTCGACGAAAGAGTAATGACTGTTCAGAGTGAAGACTGCAGCTTTTCAAAGCACGTCATGTTTTCACAAGACGTACTTTAGGGGGCAAATGTTATCCCGCTTTTTGGCAAAGTCATGATACCAAAAGATCGATCGAAAACAAAAGACAGCTGACCTCAAAGGTTGGTTATACATTGCTTCGCTATGGATATCGATGAATTTTGTCCGAGTCCAGATTGAGCTACAACTGGTGGGACATGACAAGTAAAGCCAAGAGAGCCAACTTTCCAAGTTTCAAGTCAACCCGAGTTCGTATGCACGAAGTTATGATGGATGTAAGTTGAAGGGAAAATCTCTGTTTTCGTATCGATCATCAAGCTCCAGTTCGTAACGATCGATTTCGTATCGATCATGGGTCCAGCGGTTTCGTATCCATCGAAGAGCACCGGTTCATATCGATGAACTTGGCTGTGTTGGAATCCATCGAGTTCGTATCGATGGACTTCGTACCCATCATAAAGTCGCGCTTCGTATTGGTCAGCACTTCCTTATTCGAATCCATTGGCATCTCCCTACTTCGTATCCATCGGCAGATAGAGCATTTCTCATCCATCAACTTAGGCAACGGTCACTACTTCGTATCCATCATGGAAACCTCTCTTCGAACCCATCATGGGCAGGGCACTTCGTATCCGTCAGATTTTCCTATTTTGTATCCTTCAGGTTATCCTACTTTGTATTCATCGAAAGGTTCCAGTTCGCATCGATTGGTTTCGTATCCATCAAGGAAAGACTTGGTCGTAACCATTGAACATCAGTAGTTCGAATCCATCAGTGAGGCCCTATTCGAATCCATCGAGTCAATAGACCAGGGTGACGTGTCATCCCTCGATACGAACGAGGCGAAATTTATGGAGTCGATGCGGTCAACTCGGAGTAAAGACCGGATCGAGGCGAAGTATGCGTGTCACATCATCACAAGACCATGTGAGTTGATGGAGTCGAAGGGATCGATTCGAAATGGTGGATTCTAACCAATCAGCCACCGAGAAACCCCATTTCGTATCGACAATAACTCATGATCCACTGATCCAGATGCCATGAAATTTTCACAGGAGCTTGCGTACATGCTGAGGAATGTCTCCACCAAATTTCATCTCGATTGGACGTCATCTTGATCGATACGAAATGACTTTGTATCGATCGTCGATCGAGTCGAAACTTCCTGAGTTTGGTCGAGTGGGCCTCCTCACGTGCCAGAGCGAATCTCTCGAAGTTTGAGCGAAGTCTCAGCCTCCTACGCCTATAAATAGAGCCCCAGAGCCTACAGAAAAAGGATCTTTTGATTCTCGAGCGTCGAAACTCTGCCGGATCAAGACCTACGTCATACTTTACTTTCAATTTCAAATTTCCAGTTGTAACTTGTTGTTGATTGCTGTAACAACTTGTTATCATTGAAAGAGAATCAATAAAACTGCAAAAAACTTCATAGTGGACGTAGGCAACTCGCCGAACCACTCTAAATTGCTTGTCTACGCATTACTTTCCTGTTATTTGGAGTTTTTGTTAGATAATCCTCATTTTAATTCATATTCTTCATTATTATCTCTTCAAAGACTCCCGAAGAGTGTTGTGACCAATTTTGGTGCAAACACTCACCTTGATTTTTATTGTGATTCGTTCCAATTTTTAATTAATAGCTGCTCTAAAAACCTCCAATTAATTCCAAATTAAAGTTCGTGATTTTTGTACATCATACTGGTTTGTTATCATATTATAAGCATTTGATTTTAATAATATAATTGACTAAATTAACTACAACATAAGTTACAAATTTTAAACTAAAATAACCTTAGCATCTCAGCCCGGCCAGCTAACAACTCAACCCAAAATCACTGCTCGAACACCACTGGCCGCCGCCTCCATTATCTCACTGCCACCGCTACAGCGCTATTCTGCCGCTGCAACTTCACCTCAAAACGCGCGCGACCCCTTGCTGACCATCGCCTTGAAAGTCTACAAGGTGGATCGTGTAGTGCATATGCAAGTATATATGATAAAATATATGATGCAACTAAAACAATATTAATCTAAGTAAATATAGAATAAGCACACCAGGATTTTATACTAGTTCGGACCTTCCATCCAACGTCCAGTCCCGAAGCTCCCCTTTGGAATTCGACTATCAAATACCTTCGCTTCGCCCAGAGGAATAAGCTTGGTTATAATAAGTTATTCTTGTCAAATGTGTGTTCTATAACACAAATATTGACTAATTAGTACAAATGCTTCTAATATATATCTCGAGAGTATTGCATGTGAAGAACTGAATATATGGAAGAGTGAAATACAAGTATAGAGTGCAAGGGATCAAGAATATATGATAGAATATATAATTAGAGAGCGTAAGTGAGTAAGGTGATTTTCTCTCTTGATTCTTGGTGATATATATAGTTGTAGAGAGGTTTCTTGAGTAGTTGCATCCATTAACGAGTGCTCTACAGTTGCTTCTGTTGATAACGAAGAGTTGCAGCGAAGAAAAGCGGAGATGTCTATTCGAATGTGGTAGTTGAAGTTCATATTTGAAATCCGAATTTGAAATCAGACGTCTGGAATATGTTGGAGACGTCTGATATTATATATATTTTCAAATATAGTAGTTAATCAGACGTCTGAGTGCAATTGCCAAACGTCTGGTACGACCTGTCTATTGTTCCAGAGAACTGTTTCAGACGTCTGGCTTGTGCACCCAGACGTCTAATATTATGCATATCAGTTTTTGTGCTCTTTTTCTTGTGCTTCTTTGTTCCTATCGACTTGTAGTCTCTTATAGTGTCTTTTGAGCCTTGTTCTTGTCTTTCTAGTGATGTTGTTCTAGCAAGTACTTGTATATACAAATATATATGTATGCATATTTGATTTCCATTGTATAGTTATTGTCATCGAAACCGTAGATTTGATTTCCTAACAATGTCTCCCTTTTTGATGATGACAACTATCAATGAAGCTTGGCCAATAATTTTTGATTTCGAGATAAAATAAGCTGATTTTGGAGAGTTAAGTCGCGATCACTCTCATTTTGAATTCATCTCAGTGCGAGTCTTCGAAATATCATCTTGGCATGTATAATCAAATGGTGCAGGAGGAGGAGGAGTATTCTCGTGATGTTGCTCCGCCTCTTGTGGTGGTTCAAGTTGTGTTTGAGGTGGAGGCCTAGGTTATCCAGCTTGACGACGTTGCATCCACTCTTCAAATGATATAAAATCCGATGGATTTTTTGGTAACTGCATTAGAGAGAAAAACTTCGTGGATGCATATTTCGGAGAAATCTCTTCAAAAGTGGATAAATATAAGGGAATGTTGTGAGCTCTTAGAAGTCTCATGATGTATGTAGGAAAGATGATGGATGGGCTGATCGAGTCCAAAAATGTTTGAGCTCGTCAAATATAAATTTTGCCCAATTAACCCTTTTCCACTAAATATAGCATATAGGTCCTTGTGCTCTAACTCCGTAATTTTTTCATGACTACCAACGCGAGGAATGATAATGTTGATAATCATTCTAGTGAGAAGTCTCGCCGTAGGTCTTAGGTATTTAGATGCAAATATAGGCATTTCATCTTCCCATATTTGATGTGGGATCTTATCTCTCGGTTTGAGATGCATATCCGAAATATTATATAAATCTTCTTCCGTGTAGAAACATATGAGAGTTCGGCCTATGATCCCTAGAGTAAGTCTAATTATATTGTCATAAACACTTGACCATAGCCAATTATCATCGTTGTCAATGTTCCAAACTGCTGTGCTATCTAAATTGGCATAGAAAAGAAATATGGCTAGCTGATCTATTTGGATGTTATTGGGATTAAAGGATATCAATGTTTCAAATCCAGCACTTTCACACATTTCTTCTAAATAATACATTGGGAACTTTAGCAAATTATAAAATGGACCTATATGGAGTTTCTTCTTTTGAATATCCTTGTATCTCTTAATTGAATGTGGTACACGATTCATCCATCGCTCAATCTGATCATCGGAGCAAACTTGCAGGTTGGATGAAGTATCTTGGTCTTGCTTTCGCTTAGAGATCTTAGGGTTTTTTGTTTTAGGATCCATGGAATTCGAGCGAGTTTGGAAGAGAAAGTAATTTTGGAAAATAGGGAATCGACTTTTTAGTAGAAATGAAATGAAAGGTAAGTGAGAAAAGTAAAAAAATAGACGTTATCAGGGTACTTAAGAGTGTCGATTGAATTTCAGACGTTTGGAAGGTGAATCAGACATCTGATTTAACATAGTTTGAAGATAGTAAATAGAATCATACGTCTGCTCATTGGTGGCAGACATTTGGAATTGATCGATTTGTAAATTTTGTAAGGCATAGAGAACTATCAAACGTCTGGATATATAATTAGACGTCTGGTGTTATCCCGCTTTTTGGCAAAGCCGTGATACCAAAAGATCGATCGAAAAACAAAAGATAGTTCGTCTCAAGGATTGGTTATACTTTGCTTCACTATGGATATCACTGAATTTTGTCCGAGTCTAGATTGAGCTACAATTGATAGGACATGACAAGCAAAGCCATAGAAGTCAGCACCTCAAATTTCAAGTCAATCCGAGTTCATACGCTCACGTTATGATCGATTCAATCAAGAGGAAATGGCCCAGATTTTGTATCCATCACTATGGATGGCTTCGTATCCATCATCAAACTCCGGTTCGAATCGATCCCGTTCGTATCCATCAGGTTTCAACAACTTCATATCCATCGAAGTGCTGCAGTTCGTATCGATCAGGTTCCAGCGACTTCGAATCCATCGAAGTGCCTCAGTTCGTATCGACCAAGTTCGAACCCATTGAAGTGCCTCCGTTCGACTCAGTCTCATTCAAATCCATCGGTAGATAACCTACTTCGTATCGATCACTTTCGTATCGATCAGGATTTGCAGTGTTCGAATCCATCGAGTTCGTATCGATGGACTACATACCCATCAGCAGATGAAGCGCTTTGTAACGATCGGCCAGTATCTGCTTCACATCCATCATAGAAGCCTCTCTTCGTATCCATCGAAGGCTTAACTTCGCATCGATTGGCCTCGTATCCATGGAGAAGCTACATGGCTCGTATCCATCAAAGAAAGGCTAGTTCGTATCCATCGACCATCGGTTGTTCGACTCCATCAATAACTGCTGTTCGAACCCATGAGTGAAGCCTTTATTCGAATCCATCAAGGCAACAAACCTGGATGACGTGTCATCCCTCAATACGAACGAGCGGAGATATATGGAGTCGACGTGGTCAACTCGGAGCAAATATCAGATCGAGGTGAAGATTGCGCTCCACGCCATCACGAAGGCGCGCGCCACCATCGGTTCGAAGCAATCGATTCGAACCAAACAGCTACTCGAGAATACTCATTTCGTATCGACGATATCTCATAATCTACCGATCCAGATGCCATGAAATTTTCACAGGAGCTTGCATACATGCTGAGGAATGTCTCCACCAATTTTCAACTCGATTGGACGACATCTTGATCGATACGAAATGACTTCGTATCGATCACCGATCGAGTCGAAACTTCCTGAGGTTGGTCGTATGGGCCCACTCACGTTCCAGAAAAAGTCTCCCGAGATTTAAGCGAAGACTCAGCCTCCTACGCCTATAAGTAGAGCCCCAGAGCCTACAGAAAAAGGATCTTTTTGACTCTCAAGCGCCCAGACTCTGCCGGATCGAGATCTCCATCATCCTACACCATATTCTTGCTGTCAATTTTGAATTTCCAGTTGTAACTTGCTGTTGATTGCTGTAACAACTTGTAATCATTGAAAGAGAATCAATAAAACTGCAGAAAACTTCATAGTGGACGTAGGCAACACGCCGAACCACTCTAAATTGCTTGGCTACGCATTTACTTTCCTGTTGATTGGAGTTTTTATTAGATAATACTCATTTTCAATTCATATTCTTCATTATTATCTCTTCAAAGACTCCCGAAGAGTGTTGTGACCAATTTTGGTGCAAACACTTTGGTGCTTCCACTGAGAGAACGTAGATTTTCTCCTGCTCTTTGGATCTGTCATCGATACCGGATTGAATAAATCTAAGAGAGAGATCCAGATCATCTAATCCAAGTTCCTTCCCTTCTATTCAGATTTGCATAAAGTCTAGGAAAGGAATTCAACCCCCAAAGATGGTTAGCACAAGGACCACCTCTAACGCTGTCAATCAAGGAGAACTGGATAGACAGAATCCTGCACCACTACCTCCCTCTAACCAAGAAGCTACCGGACACTCGGAACCATCAGGTCCGGTTACCCGACAAGAGTTTCAGCTGCTGCTCCAAGAGCTGACTCAAAGTCGGCAACAACTAACAGAACAGCTACGCGCTAACGCCGAGCTGATCAACCAGCTGGATCGCTAGAAGCGAAGGAGATCCAAGAGAGATCATGCTTCTCACTCCTCCAGCGGAAGTTCTTCATCTTATGATTATCATCATCAATTTCTACGACCCCGACTAGATGGGAGTCACATACAAGCTGCTGGAATCAACCAGCAATGACCGTTAGACAACTGAGAGTTAGCCCATCGGTCAGTTTCCATACCGGACCCTCCTCCCGAGGAGGTGCCGCTCCTCACTACACCATAGAGTACCGCGCCACTAATGTCGCGGTTGAACCAGGAGTCGATGCCCAAGATCAGTCGAACCTGGACCATCGTCATCATGGACGTACTCCTGAACCATATGTCCCAGAGGACTATGAGCCAAAAAGGCAAGATTTAGACCGTCGACAGCATCCGGTCCAACCCCAAGTATGGAACGTAATCATACTCTGGCGCAAGCTGCACAGAACATACAAATGCAGGATATTCCGACCATGATACGTCAGATGATCCATGAGAGCCAAGGTTTCATGAACGATGACTGGGGAATCTCCAGAAGTCACACTCCTTTCACATACGATATTCTTACTTCTGAACCCCCACGGTGATTTAGGATGCCAACTCTACCCACGTACGAGGGAAACTCCGACCCCAACCAACATATTCTGAAATACGAATGGTCGATGAGCGCTGCCAGAGCCGACGATGCAGTGAAGTGTCGTAGTTTTCCCATATTCTTGGGGGGCATCGCTACGATGTGGTTCACTCGACTGCCACCACGATCCATTTCCTCCTTTGACCAATTGGCCACTAAATTCATCGAGTAATTCCGCATGCACGTCGCAAGGCCGAAAGACGTCAACACTTTGTTTAGCATCACCCAAGCCCCTGGAGAGACGCTCAGACACTACTTAGAGAGATTCCACGCTGCATGTGCCGAAATCAGCAATCCGAACGGTAACTCCATCCTTATGGCGTTGACTAAGGGGGTTGATCCCGATTCCGAGTTTGGCAACTGGTTGGCTGGAAAACCCCCTGCATCGTTGGACCGTTTCCACGCCAAGGCGGCTCAATTCCTAAGAAGGGAAGATGCAAAACAGTCTAGGAAGCAGACTGATGCAGGGCCAAGCATTGAAGGGATCCAAAGCAATGTCACGATCAGACAATCCGGTGAGAGTTTCGGAAAAGTTCAGTTGAATGTTCAAAACAACCAAACACAGCGAAGGAAGAACGTGAACCAAACCAGAAAACGAGATCAAAATCGTGTCCCACAGCGCAAGAATCCTATGTTTGATAGTTACACTCCTTTGAACACATCACCGGAGAACCTGTATTTACAAACCTGTAATACAATTCAATACCAAAAACCTGCTCCAAAACCGTCATCAGAGAGACAAATCCGGGGGGAAAATTTTGCAGGTTCCATGAAAGCTGCGGGCACGATACGAATGAATGTCGTCACTTGCAAGATCTCGTAGAAAAATTAATCAGAGAAAGGAAGCTGGAACAGTTTGTGCGGGCACCGCAGCCTGGAGGAGCGGTCCCATCAAATCAAAACAATGAACCCGATCGACCGAGACAGGAGGACTCTACCTGTCCCCGTGGGAGATTGGTGATAAACGCCATCAGTGGCGGACCCACTTTGTCAGGAGCCTGGAACGACGAGGATCTTCGTCACTGTTACACATGGAAGGCTTTATCTAATCCATGAATACTTTGCAATTTCCTTTACATTCTGAAGTTTGAATTTGTAATAAGGCACTGACTTTGCCATGTTTATCCGTTCCAGCAATAAATTACTATCTCTTCAAGCTAGAGCTGTGATTCACCGAATGCAACATTCAACAATCACGACGCACAAAGAGCTAAGTTCCATCGAACAATGGAATTTATTCAAATAGCGAGTGACTGTGATATGACCGGCCACTCACTTAGTGAAACCTCGGCTCGAGGGAAATCCATCACATCAAAGGCTGAACTGGACCGACACGCGACAGTCCTACAACTAACTCCAAATTCCTAGAGTGCAAATTGGAGTACAAACAACAGCTCTAGGTTCCCAGAGTGCGAACCGGAGTATAAACACTAATTCCACTTTCCCAGAGTGCGAATTGGAGTATAAACATCAAATCCATCGTTCCCAGAATGTGAACGGACTCTAGGTTCCCAGAGTGTGAACCGGAGTATAAATCCATCGTTCCCAGAGTGTGAACGGACTCTAGGTTCCCAGAGTGCGAACCGGCGTATAAATCCATCGTTCCCAGAGTGTGAACGGACTCTAGGTTCCCAGAGTGCGAACCGGAGTATAAATCCATCATTCCCAGAGTGTGAATGGACTCCACTTTCCCAGAGTGCGAATTGGAGTATAAACATCAAATCCATCGTTCCCAGAGTGTGAACGGACTCTATGTTCCCAGAGTGTGAACTGGAGTATAAATTCATCGTTCCCAGAGTGTGAACCGGAGTATAAATCCATCGTTCCCAGAGTGTGAATGGATTATAGGTTCCCAAAGCACGAACCGACACATCAATGCAAACTCCAACTTCCCAAAGTGTGAATTGGAGTATAAACATCTATTCCAGGTTCCCGGAGCACGAACTGACACATCAATGCAAACTCCAACTTCCCAGAGTGTGAATTAGAGTATAAACATCTATTCCAGGTTCCCGAAGCGCGAACCGACACATCAATGCAAACTCCAACTTTCCAGAGTGTGAATTGGAGTATAAACATCTATTCCAGGTTCCCAGAGCGCGAACCGACACATCAATGATAACTCCAACTTCCCAGAGTGTGAATTGGAGTATGAACATCTATTCCGGGTTCCCAGAGTGCGAACCAAAATACAAATGCCAACTCCAGATTCCCAAAGCGCGAGTCGGAGAACAAACATCAATTCAAGGTTCCCAGAGTGCGAACCAAAATACAGATGCCAACTCCAGATTCCTAGAGCGCAAGTCGGAGAACAAACATCAATTCAAGGTTCTCGCAGTGCGAACCAAAATACAAATGCTAACTCCAAGTTCCCAAAGCGTGAAGTGGAGTATAAACATCAATTCCAGGTCCCCGGAGCGCGGATGAAGCGCTTTGTAACGATCGATGGACTACGTACCCATCAGCAGATGAAGCGCTGATGTGGAGTGGAGTATGAACATCAATTCCAGGTCCCCGGAGCGTGAAGTGGAGTATAAACATCGATGGACTACGTACCCATCAGCAGATGAAGCGCTTTGTAACGATCGGCCAGTATCTGCTTCACATCCATCATAGAAGCCTCTCTTCGTATCCATCGAAGGCTTAACTTCGCATCGATTGGCCTCGTATCCATGGAGAAGCTACATGGCTCGTATCCATCAAAGAAAGGCTAGTTCGTATCCATCGACCATCGGTTGTTTGACTCCATCAATAACTGTTGTTCGAACCCATGAGTGAAGCCTTCATTCGAATCCATCAAGGCAACGAACCTAGATGACGTGTCATCCCTCAATACGAACGAGCCGAGATATATGGAGTCGACGCAGTCAACTCGGAGCAAAGACTGGATCGAGGCGAAGATTGCGCTCCGCGTCATCACGAAGGCGCGTGCCACCATCGGTTCGAAGCAATCGATTCGAACGAATCGATTCGAACCAAACAGCTACTCGAGAATACTCATTTCGTATCGACGATATCTCATAATCTACCGATCCAAATGCCATGAAATTTTCACAGGAGCTTGCATACATGCTGAGGAATGTCTCCACCAATTTTCAGCTCGATTGGACGACATCTTGATCGATACGAAATGACTTCGTATCGATCGCCGATCGAGTCGAAACTTCCTGAGGTTGGTCGCGTGGGCCCACTCACGTGCTAGAAAAAGTCTCCCGAGATTTGAGCGAAGACTCAGCCTCCTACGCCTATAAATAGAGCCCTAGAGCCTACAGAAAAAGGATCTTTTCGACTCTCAAGCGCCCAGACTCTGCCGGATCGAGATCTCCATCATCCTACACCATATTCTTGCAGTCAATTTCGAATTTCCAGTTGTAACTTACTGTTGATTGCTGTAACAACTTGTAATCATTGAAAGAGAATCAATAAAACTGCAAAAAACTTCATAGTGGATGTAGGCAACACGCCGAATCACTCTAAATTGCTTGCCTACGCATTTACTTTCCTGTTGATTAGAGTTTTTGTTAGATAATACTCATTTTCAATTCATATTCTTCAGTATTATCTCTTCAAAGACTCCCGAAGAGTGTTGTGACCAATTTTGGTGCAAACATCTGAAATAGCCCGAAGTGTAATTTTTATAGGTCAGGTTGTTTTCTCAAACATCTGGATATAATATCAAACGTCTGAAAATGGCCTGATTTTGTATCGTATTAGGCAATGACTTTGTTCAGATGTCTGGACAATAGTTCAGATGTCTGAAATAGACTAGTTTGTATTTTTTATGAAGCATAGATAATTTTCAAACATCTGGAAGGTTATATCAGGCATCTAATATATGCACGATGTTAGAAAGTTTTTGTGATACAAGAATGTCAGACGTCTGATGGCAATGCTCAGACTTCTGAAATGGCTAGTTTATCTTAAAATAGCCTAATTTTGAAGGGTGTTGCTTATTTTTCGAGGGATTGATTTTAATAAAACATAGTATAATTATTTGTGAAACAAAATAAAAAAATTTGTAGATAAAAATACAATGAGAATAAGTAATATTTATTTAGATGATGATGGATCATTGCGATCTTTAGACTTTCATCCCTCCATGGCTTGAGTGGAGACCATATATTTCCACGTTCGTTGTTTCTTGGAGAATGAGAGAATCGCCTAGGTGAAGGATCCAAAGGTGTACGATAAGAAGCAGAGGGATTCAAAGGATTGCAAGGAATCGGAAGTGGTTCATGTACATCCCTCTTTTGTAAATTGCAAAATTTTATTGCTACTTGCTCCAGAAAACTTAGTCGTCGCGCAGTGACCTTTTGTTCAAAGTGTAATTTTCGTTGTAAATCTATTTGTTGCTTTTGATAGTGATGTATCTCATTGATTTTCTCCTTGGTGTTAGGAGAGACAAATAGAGATCGTTTGGACTTCTTTTTATCGGGAGTAAATCCCATGTGGTAGGAGGACCACTTATATGTCGGTTCTTGATTTGGTGTAGGAGTAGGAAGGCGATGAGGTGTATCTGCTGAGCTATCTGTTGTTGGTGTCGAGAAGGAGAGACGAGAGTTTTCGGAAGACATGCTTTATTTTCTGTTGTAAAAAAATATGAAATCTATATATTCTTTACCTTTTTTTGTAAAAAAAATTTATACATGAGTTTAAAGGTTATTCATAGGTAATTTCAGAAAACAACCACCTAAAAAATTTAAGGGGAAGAAGTTAACACTTTTATTTTGTGGATAAATTTTTTTTGCCAAATAAAGAATAAATGAAAATGTAGTATTAGTTTAGAAGATCATTAAGAAATCATATTCCTAAATCGCGTCGCAGTTTAACAAGTATTTGTTCATTTAGTGGTTTTGTGAAAATATCTACTATTTGATTCTCGATATTTACGTATTCTAATGTAATAATTCATTTTTCTACATTGTCACGTAAAAAATGATGTCATATATCTATATGTTTAGTACGTGAGTGATTTACAGGGTTTTTTGATACATTTATTGCACTCGTATTATCGCAATATATTGGTGATTTATGATAACTTTGCCGAAATCCTTAAGTGTTTGTTGCATGTATATCACTTGTGCATATGCTAGAGCTGCTAAAATATATTCGGCTTCGCAAGTAGATAAGGAGATACAGTTTTTCTTTTTTCTAAACCATGAAACTAATGATTGTCCGATAGAGTGACACGTTCCGCTTGTACTCTTACGGTCTATTTTATGTCGACCGAAATCCACGTCGCTATATGAAACTAGTTCAAACGATGATCCCTTAGGGTAAAACAAACCGTAATCTCTGGTACTGGATAGATGTTGTAAGATACGTTTAACAGCTCTTTGGTGAGGTTCTTTTGGTTTTGCTTGAAATCGGGCACAAAGACATATGCTCATCATAATGTCGGGTCGACTAGCCGTCATATAAAGTAAGGAGCCAATAATACAACGATATAATTTTTCATCAAAATCTTTTCCGTTATCATCTTTTTCTAAGTGAATACTATCACTTATTGGCGTTGGTTTGCTTGAAGTTTTATCCATTTCAAAACGACGTAATAAATCGTCACAATATTTTTCTTGATGAATAAAAATACCATTTTCAAGTTGTTTTATTTGTAAACCTAAAAAGAAATTTAATTCTCCCATGTGGGACATTTCAAATTCATTTTTCATAATATTTGAAAATTGAGCACAACGATTTTCGTTAGTTGAACCAAAACTAATATCGTCTACGTAAATTCGTACAACTAAAATGTCGTTATTTTCTCGTTTAATAAATAAAGCTGTATCAATTTTACCTATTTGAAAACCAAATGTAATTAAATGGTTTTTAAGACATTCATACCAAGCACGGGGGGCTTGCTTTAAACCATATGAGGCTTTTTGTAATTTAAAAACATGATCGGGATATTTTTCATGAACAAATAATGGAGGTTGTTCAACATATACGTTTTCTTTAATAAAACCATTTAAAAAGCACTTTGACATCCATAATTTAAAATTGTGATGCTTTGCAAAAGCAAGTAATGTATGTATGGCCTCGAGTCGCTACTAGAGAAAAAGTTTCGTCGTAGTCGATACCTTCTTCTTGATTCTAACCTTGAGCAACTAAATGTGCTTTATTTCTAACTATATTTTCGTTTTCATCTGCTTTGTTTTTATTTACCCATTTGGTTACAATAATTAATTGATTTTTTGGTCTTGGTACTAATTCCCAAACATTACTACATTCAAATCGATTTAATTCTTCTTGCATAGCTATTATCCAAAAATTATCGTTTGAAGCTTCTTTATAATTTTTCGGTTCAAAATTTGACACAAATGCTATATGACTTATTTGGTTAAGTTGATTTCTTGTTACTCTGGAGTTAAGATCTCCAATGATGTTATCTTTTGGATGATCTTTTAGAATTCTAGGAGATGACACTAAAGTATTATTTTGCGCATTTGTCTCATTATTATAAGAATTTTTGAATTTGTTATTGGAATTATTTCTTCATCGTCATTAGTTTGATGGTTAATAAAATTTTCATCAAACGAAACATGTAAACTTTCATCAAATGTGTTAGTTCATTAAACTTTCTTCAATTGGGAACCCTGGATGTGGATTTTTGTTTGATTCTAGAAATTCTCTATCGTAGTTTATGATTATGTAAGGAGAATGATGATTTCTGATCAAGGAACCAGATCTGTGTCCGCACTAGAAAGTCGGGTGGACGATACTAGTTCGAAAGTGAAATTGTACGATCGAGTGAGTGATCGAATTTTATATTGCGTACGGGTGATATATATGCATCGTACGGCTATGAATGAAATAGATATTGAAAATTTTGAAAAGAAATAAATAAAATGGTTTTGAATGCTACGATTGGATATTATTTCTTAGTAGGATATACATATGTTTTAAAAGCCAAGTAAAATTGGGATTTTTTATTCTAGAAGATAAATTTGAATTGACTGACAAATATGTATGTATTTAAATTTCTTTATGAAATTTGATGGTTTTCTGATCTGGCCACTTGGCTTTTGTTTTCTTTTGAAAATTTGGGACCCGTAGAGGCTAGTTGTTCTGAGCTAGCCGCGCAAAGGAGATGCTGGCGCAATTTTTCGGGAATTTAAGAAGTTAGAAAATTTTGAAATTATTTTGTTTTTTTATAATTTGGAATGGGTGAGGAAGGAATATTAGTTGGAACATTAGAAGGATTCAAAAAGATAGTAGAGTGATAGTGTATCTTTAATTAAAAGATTGTTTTGGGAATATTGTAAATAACTGTTTGGTTTTGGGAAAAATAGAAAACGAGTATTGGACCATTCCTCTTAACTAGTGATTTCGGGGTCGAAATTCTTTTAAGGGGGGAGAAATGTGAAGACCCGAAATTTTTGGATATTTGAAATTGGGATATTTAATTGATTTTAAATATTTAAAAGTTAAATTTTAACTTGAATTTTAAAATACAACTATGTATTGGATAATTTAAATATTGAGTTTAATAACTGGAAATTGAGTAAAATATGGAATCTTGATTGTTAAGCTAAATAAAAATATTTCAAAGGCTTATAAAATCTATATTGATTTTACTGGAGATAATAAAAATGTTAAGAGTGAATTTAAAAGTGTTTTGTTCAGTTTTAAAAATATATTGTTTAAATTGGTATTTAAAAATAGCCTTCTGAGGCACAATCTCGGATTTCGACTAAACTAGTTCCATTGGATCAGTAATAGTGTATTGTTATCGGATTTCAAATTTCATAGTGTTTGGAGTTGTCATGTGATCGTACGGTAAGTAAACGCGCTGAAATTTTTATCAAAAATTCAATACAATAACTGGCCGAAAAAACTATCTTCTCCATACGATCGAATTAGGACTCGAAACCTTTTCCGTTACATTCGAAATAGGGGTATAACATTATAAACGTCTAGCGGCACGCATCGATAAGAGGTCGAATTTTTGAGTTGCGTATTCGAGACGATTTAAATTTAAAATTTGAAATTTAATGAAGTATATTTATATACATCCAGTCAAAACCCAGCTAAATTCTAATCACATCACAACTTTTCCCTTTCTTTTCGAAGTCACTGTAGCCTATTGATTTAGGCATGTTAACATCAAATACTTGTCTCCCATTTCTTTTAAAATCAACCGGC
This sequence comes from Allium cepa, assembly GCA_030765085.1. NCBI lineage: Eukaryota > Viridiplantae > Streptophyta > Magnoliopsida > Asparagales > Amaryllidaceae > Allium > Allium cepa. Next base: position 933,609,249 of record CM060932.1, read on the forward strand.
CGAGAGAAAATTAAGATAAGCGAACAAAATAAAATAAAATAAATAAATAGTTGGAAGAAGAACGCATTGCCCTTCCCTGTTTTCAATTCGAAATCGATGGCAAGCTTCGTTCCCTTTGCCCCTTTTCTCTCCTTTATCCGTTAAAGTTCCAAATCAAAAAATATAACCAAAGGTCATAAGTTCGGTAAGAGTGGCGTCGGCTTTAGGGAGAGGTGGCGCTCGCACGAGTTTGTTGTTCGATGTTGGTGGTGGCGATGGTAGGGAGGTGTCGACCGAGATCGAGAGTAGGCGCGCGAGCTCGAGCAAGTGAGAGCAGTTTACGAGTTCTGGGTGGTTTTGTTCGAATCGTGGGGTGCAGATCTCATGCTCGAGTGGCAGGCGACGCCAATGGCGACGTGGGGGTGGTCTCGGCCTGGGTTCGCGTGGAGCAGTAAGGTATTATTTTCTTAAATTTGTATAAATATGTATATTTATATGCAGAAAAATATATATAGTCACACTAAAGGTATATACAATTTGTTCACTTCAATTTAAATAAATCTAACATATATATATATATATATATATATCCACATACATACTTTAATTTAAATTTGCTGTAGAGTTAATGTGAGGTTGGATTTTTGAAATCTATAATGTGTTATTTTTAGTATATAGGTAGTTTCAAGAAAAATAAATAAATAAATAAATATACATATTTCACTTACTAGCTTAACTTTAGAATAATGTATTATAGAGATCAAATTGTTTGATAAACTTATCAAATTATTTTAGTCACTAAAAATATATTACTAAAAGAAAATTAGTTTAGAGTTAAGTTATTATATTAAATAAAATTATTAGATGGTAATAGAATTTTCAATTATTCCAAATATTAATATACCAAATAATGTTATACAAGGTCAAAGATCGTGAATCGAGCCAAGATTGAAGTGGATGGCAACGAAAAATCAAAGGTGAGTTAATCTCACTCAAATTAGACTCTAATAAATTTAAACGGTTAAATCTAAATTATTGGTTGATTGATTGAATTGATAATTTATTATCAGTTTGGATGTGATATTGTATATAGTAGTGTGTGTGTGTATTGGAGCGATTGATATTCCCACATTATATAGCGGATGAGACCCTATGCACCCCGTATAATAGCGGATGACCCTTATACCGCGATATCCCGCCTTGAAGCGGGATTGGTATTTTAAATTGTTGTGCTAACGTCTGTGGATGTAGGAAAACTGGTTGGAGGGATCCTACTGGATTCCTCAAAACATTGAATTCATTTTATACTCAGCGATGTGATTTATGTGATAATCTGTGATGATTATATTGATTGTATTGAGAGTTGAAAATATTGAATGCTATGGCTTGGTTGAATATATATTGGTATTTGAGAGAATGAAAAATATATAAGTTTGGATTTTTTGAGGAAATAAAAAGGGAAATTTTTAAGCAAAATAATATAGTGAATTTGGGTAAATTTAAGGTTAAGGGAAATTTTTAAGTAAAATAATATAGTGAATTTGGGTAAATTTAAGATTAAGGGAAATTTTTAAGTAAGATAATATAGTGAATTTGGGTAAATTTAAGATTAAGGGTAATTTTTAAGTAAAATAATATAGTGAATTTGGGTAAACTAAAGATTGAATTTGGAAAAAATATAAAAGTTTGATTTTTAAATTTTATTAACTAAATTCTGAGTATGAAAATGAAGATAGAGATTTTAAATAAATGAAAATATAAGAGTTTTGGAGACTTAAGTGATATTTTCTAAAATTTAAAGGATTTTGTTTTCAAAATTCAAGATTTAAAATGTTTAGGAAGAAATAAAAGGGGAGAATTTTGAATGAAGTATGAAGTGGATATTTCAGTATAAAATAAGATTTTAATCATAAATATTGAAGTGAATATGGGATTGATGGATTTAAAATAAATTTCGGTAAGTAAAGGAATTTATTTTAAAATGGAGTTAGTTTTGAAAATTGATTTGAAAACTGATCAAGTGTTTGAAATTGAGATTAAAGGAGAATGAGATTATGGATTTATAGACGGGGTTTATAAATAAAGTGAAATATTTATCAGAGGATAATTTGGACAGGAATTTATAAGGAAAGGGTGATTTGTTAAAAATAAATAGTGGTTTATTTTTAAAGGTGTGGAAAGGAAAGTATATTTTCCAGAAAAGCCGAGTATATTTTCAAAGAAAGATTTCTAAGTATAAGTTAGAGGTTTTAAAGTGGTTTCAAAATAATATTTTCGAGAAATTTTATTATGCTAAATTGTTTTAGAATTATAAAGTAAATATTTATTTAAATTAATTTTAGCAATAATTATTTTGAAGGTTTAACTAGTATTATGATTTTAAAGATAATTATTTAATATTTATACCTTATAGAATAACTTTTATTTTAAATTAGTTTTGGCTTAAGTTATACATGAGAAATTATTATAAGATTTCATAACTTGTATTTTAAATAAAGTGCTTTATGTAGTTTTTATTTTGAATGTTTTAAAGTATATATTTTTGGATAAGTGATTTAAATTATTTGAAAACCTAAAGTAGTTAGGCTTCGTAATTTTCAGTGGAAATAAAAAAATTGAGTGGAAATTTATTCCGCAAGAGAAAAAGTGATTTGAAACTATTTTCAAAGGGTTGAAATGTAGAAAACATCTTGCGAAGATATTTTGAAATAAATAATTTGGGATATTATTAAGGCCCGATGATTGTTTATGGATGTTATATGATAGTTAAATAACTAACTATCAATATTGGCCAATGCGCTGATCTTTTCGAAGAGACCAGGATCGGGATTAATTTCCAGTAAACCACTTCGATCCGGTTTGAACGTTTTCATGAGGAAGACAAGAGCTGGATTTGAAGATGGAGTAGTGAAATGCAAGGGCTAATCGCTACTAATCCTAAGGGTGATGCTATGGATATAGTAGGAGTAGTGCCTTCGGTTCCGTTCGAACCGGGAACGGACATATATGGATGAATGCTATCAGAACATCGTCGAGAGGACGATGAGCATTCTAAGTGAATGTGTGCTAAAAAGGTAACGCATAGTCTTGAGCTTCATCAACCAGAAATGGCTAAAATAGGGGAGGTGCACGCAAGACTAAGTGGCTAGCAACCAATTAGGGTAAGGTCATCCCTGTCTAGATGTTTCTTTTTTTATTTCAGTTGTGTGGGCGATTGCTGATCCCAACCGCGGTGTGATTTTATTCAGACTATCCAGTAAGGGGTAGCTCCGATCTTGTGTAGCAAGGGATCAGGGTAGATCCTCGGTACGGTGATCTAGACCACGTGCTGTGATGGGCTGTAACCCAGAATCCCTGCCATTGATGGAAATCCATTCTCCCTACGTGCCTTTACGGTTTTGATTGTAGAACCTAGTATTGCTGGAATTTGATAATGTCACAATTTCGGCTATTCGAATAAATATTTGTACTTAGACACTATTATAAGAACTGTTTTGGTCATCGTAAGGTAAAGAACCGACATATTTATTCGTGACGGGGTCTTACGAGATACCTTTTATTTCGAAGGGATTTTGAAAACTTTAATAATCCAATTGAGTGTGTTTTCTCACGCTGGTTTTCCAGACTGACTCGGGTATTGTTTTATTATGATGCTCGGGTCAGACCGAGTATTATAAATACAAGATAGAATGTTGAGAGCTCAGGAGACGAGCTGGATGGCGAGATGTATCACACATACTTGATGTATATTTTACTGTGCAGAATTAGCTGTATAGTCAGTTTTGTGAGGACAAGTTAATATAATCGTACAGTATTTTGCTATTGATTATGTTGTACTCTGATGATGTAATGTATAAAATAGATATGGCTCTTTTTGTATAAAGATCAGTCATTTAACTATTATATATTGTTCCGCAGCAATTTTGAGATTCTGATATTATTTTCTATTTTCTTCTTCTACCTCCTTCTTCTTTAACCCTAATGGTTCGTACTTCCGTTCATTTTGAGTTGATATGATGGAGAATAGTGTCGACTCAAGGGGTATGGGTTCGCGGGCTGCTACAGTGGTAACAAAGCTGAAGGTTAGGCGAGAACCTTGGCTCTGGTGGGGATTGCTCATCAAAAATAAATTCAGTGGTACTCTAGAATGAGTTTGAGTGTATTAATAGATATGAGAGCGTACTTGTTAATGAATATAAAATTATTTTATATTTTGTTGATTGGTTTGTTGAGTAGCTTATGGATTATGGTCAATATGAGTAATTAACGTTATTGATAAGGATCTCTAAACACTTGAACAGAATAATTCGACATGATATTATTTTAAAATAGGGTAAATGAAATAATTTTGCCCAAATTATTTTTATATATGAAAGAAATAATTTTCAGAAATTATTATAAGCACATATGGTTTCTTGGTTGTTAGAAAATGATAATACTAAATTATAATCATTGTTAAGAGGAAATTGAATAAGGAACTAGAAATTGAAATCATAACCAGAAGCTAAGAAATAAATTCATATACAGAATTGAATATGTAAATGTGATTTATAACCAAAAGGGGATGAAATTCTAAAGTAATATTTGAATATAGATAGAAAGGATTTAGAATTTGGAAATTTGAGAAAATTTAATTTCCTTTGAGTTTGAAAATGGTTTTCGAAGATTTTGAAGGAATAATGGGTATGTTGTTCGAAAATATTTTTGAATTGGATTTGAAATCCGGTGAGATTTGGAATAAAAAATATTTGAAAATGTTTTGAAAAAGAGATAAAAGCACCGAACTCTTTTCGGTCGCTGGAAAATAATTTCGATGATGACTGCAGCATCATTGATATTCATTTTCAAGTTTCCAAGAGAGGAATTGCTACTAAATATTTTAAATTGGTGTTTGTTGGCAAAATTTGGTTTGATTTTGGAAGGCAAAGGAATAATTGGAGTATTTAAAAAACTGAATTTGGTTTTAAAATTCAAGAGATAATTTAATACCAAAGGATTTTTGATATAATTGATTTCAAAATGATTTTTGAAAACTCTGGAATTGATTTAAAATGTTTTGAAATATTGAACAATTGTTTAAAATACTCTAGAATCTTATTTAAAATGTTTATGGAATACAAATGGGTTTGATAACTTATAAAATTTTGAATCAGCTAGAATAAATTTTAACTTGAAGAAGAGTTAAATTAAAATAAGGGTGAAAATGAAATAAGTTAGAAAAGTAAACCAATTCAATGAAGTAAATTAAAAAGATTAGTGAATGGAATGTAAATAAGTTGGAAAACTTATAGAAGTTTAAAATTTGAATTAAATTGGGATTTAACTGAATTAAGTTAAATAAAATAAAAATTTTGAGGAAAAAGTCTAAGTAGGTTAAAGGAAATGATTATTGAGAATAAGTTTATTTAGATTGCAAACAAATATGTGAAGGAACAAATGAATTTGCATTTGTAAGTAATTAAAACTGGTGTTGAAATTTAATATTGGAATCAATTTAAGATGGTGTTAAATAAAGTGAAATGGAAAATGAATATAGTTGGACTAAATAAAAAAGAATTGAAAATAAAATTGGTAGGTAAACTAATTGATTTAAATTGGTAAGCAAATGAAGTAGAATTAAAAAGTGGAATGAGATCCGACTTGAATCGTGTTGAATAAAGTAAAGTCTGAAAGTAAAATTACCGAGATTGAAATTAATTAGTAAATTGATGATAAATTGAATTCAAAGGGAACTGGAATGTAAGTTATATAAAAGTAAATATAAAGGCTTAAGTGATAAGGTGAAAATAAATATAAGAAATATATAAAATAGTTATACTAGACTTAAGAAATGGATGGTGAAATTCTTAAGTAAATTTGGCATTGGGAAAATATTCTAAGTTAATATTTGAATGAGGGTCTAGTAAAGCTGTGAAATGGATAATTGTGAATAAGAGAATGGAAGTCAAAATAAATATGTATAAAAAGAAAATTGATATAGCTAATAATCAATTGAGGTTAATGCTTAGGAGTTGCGTATATTATTTTATTCGCATAGCAATTTGATCCAGATTCGAGCTCAGAATTTTGAGATAGTTATATCGATCCGAGTTGGGATTTTTCACTCGATTTTCGACGGCGAACCCTGGATGTGGATTTTTGATTGATTCTGGAAATTCTCTATCATAGTTTATGAATATGCAAGGAGAATAACGGTTTCTTATCAAGCAACCAGATCTATATCCGCATTAAGAAGTCGGATGGACGATACTAGTTCGGAAGTGAATTGTGCGATCGAGTGAGTGATCGAATTTGGTATTGCATATGGATGATATATATATATATATATATATTGAAAATTGGTTAATTCCTTTATTGCTACAGAAACAGGCCGAAGCCCAATGTTACAAAGAATATTTAATACTCAATACAGAACTCGAACATTCCATCTCTAATCTACTTCCTTAAGCATCACATACGCCATTCATGGCGGCTCCTGACTCTCTGATAGAGTTCCTTCATCGTCTGCCTTCCACTTCCACTTCTCCAGTAGTGATTTTTCTTATCCCCTTAGACTGGTAAGCAGTTTCTTATTTATTCGCAGTATCATCATTTTCACATCTCTATCTATTTGCGCATTCACTGATTGAATGTTTTTCTCTTTCATGTTGAAAGTCCTGTTGTTCCTCTCTCGCCAGAGGTTCCAAATGGAAGCTGCGAAACAAATTTTGAATATTTCCTGCAGAAAGTTCGCACTGTTTCTCCTGTTGTTCAGGTAAACAATTTCATCTTTTAGTGTTTTAACTTCATTCGACCCCGTACACTTCATTTTCTGAAGGCCCCAAATAGATTTAGTGATGTTACACTCAAAAAATAAGTGTTCATGACTCTCATTCTGTTCATTGCATAAGTTGCATGTGGTTTCTTCAATAATCCCCCAATTTTTTAGACGATCTTTTGTGGGAAGTCTTCCAAGAACGGCTTTGTATGTTGTGTGTGCCATTTTTGGGGTAAACGATTTACTCCAGATTATATTGTACCACTCAACTTTTTGATGCTTATATTTGGTTATCTCCATTGTTTCACTAAATTGAAATTTTCCTGTCCTTGAGTGTTTCATGCTCCATTCATCACATTCTCTTTCTGTATATATAGGAAGATTATGAATTTCTTGAGTAAAAATTCTTGTAACGATTTGTTTTTCACATCTCCAAGCTCCTCCTTCAATGATACTTGAAACGGCACAATTAGGTTGACCGTAATCCGAGAAACCTTCCATTCCTAATCTATCAATTTGGCTTTTATTATTGAACCAAGGGTCTCTCCAAAGATCATTCGTTTTTCCATTGGCTATTTTTCTTTCAATTAGAGGTTTCAAACATTCTCTGTGCTTCGGGATATTCTTCCATATTACGGAAGCATTGTTATCTAGTGAATCTGTCCAAAAATTTGTTTTAATGTATTTAGCTCTCATCCATTTTGGCCATAAATTATCTGGTGATATTATATTCTAAGCCAATTTGATTCCATACACTTATTTGAGTTCAAATGGATTTTTAAGACCCACTCCACCTTCTTTTTTTGGTCTGCACAAGTCTTTGTAACTGATTTTGTGTAATTTTCCCCTCTAAATGAAATCAGCACATACTGAATTGATTTTCCCCAGAAAGCAGTCTGGAATTTGAAATGTACTAACTCCACCGTTCCAGCAAATGATAAAAGTTTGGATCTCCATCCTTGTAATTGCTCTCTTATTTTATCTATCAGTTTTGCACATTCTTTGTCTATAATTGAATTAGTAGATAATGGAATGCCCAAATATTTAACTGGGAGAGTCCCTTCTGTTACTCCAACTCTATTTATCAGAGTCTTCTTGTTCTTGTGAAATTTGTTAAAATGACATTTAGTTTTACCTTCGTTGAGTTTCAGCCCTACATACTTTTTTAATTGATGGAAGATTTCTTTAAGTTCATTAATTGCATGAGTAGTAGCTTTCATGACTACTAGTAGATCATCTGCATATATAAGGTGAGTTACCTTTGGTGAAATTCTGTGCACAGGAATAATCTTATTATTATGACATGTTATTTCCATTTGTAGGGAAAACCACTCCATTGCCACAGCAAATAGGTAGGGTGATAGGGGATCCCCTTGTCTCAGACCTCTGTTGCTAGAAATGTGTCCTCTAGGAATTCCATTAATCAGAATTGAGAAAGTTGGGGTGAAAATACAACACTTTATCAGCTTTAAGAGACTCTCTGGCACCCCCATTTCATTGAGCATGAGAATAACAAAGTGTCTATTCACTTTATCATAAGCTTTGTGTAAGTATATTTTAAGACATGTTTTATTTGCTCCTGGTTTATTAAAATCTCTAATAAGTTCATGAGCTAACAGAGAATTTTCTGAAATTAATCTCCCCTTTATAAATGCATTTTGGTTTTTAGCAATCAAATTTGGGAGGACCTTATTCAGTCTAGAGCATAAAATTTTACTCAGAATCTTGTAGGAAACATTACAGCAAGATATAGGCCTGTAATCTTCAATTCTGTTTGGTTTTTTAATTTTTGGAATTAGAGAAATAAAAGTGTGGTTAATTTCTTGTATAAACTCACCACAATCCAAAGCTTCCTGATATGCTTCCAACATGTGTTTTTTTAGGTGTTCCCAGTGCATTTTGAAAACAGCTGCCCCTATACCATCTGGTCCAGGGTAGCGTCAATATGGATGGACTGAACAGCTCTCCTCAGTTCCCTTTCTGAAATCCTAGCTGTGAGCATGGCGCATCCCTCTTGAGAAATTTTCCTTCTACACTGAACTACCGGCAAGACTTGCAATGAACTCCCATTATATAAGTCTATGAAGTATGCAAGAGCTTTGTTTTCCATTTCCTCAAGATTATTCACTGAGTTTCCTTCCTCATTTAAACAATTCATGATATTGTTGTATTGATATCTTTGAGACATTTTGGTGTAAAAGTATTTAGTGCATTCATCCCCTTGTGTTATCCAGTTTTCTTTTGCCTTCTGTTTGATTTCCATGGACTGTTTGTGAATTTCTTCTTTAAGTTTGCCTTTTAAATGATAGAATTATTTGTTTAGGCTCTCATTTAATGGGTCTTTGTCTAGAGAATCTTGAATAATTTGAAGCTGATTTTGAGTATTTGTAATAATATCCCTATTTTTTGGCCTCTTTCTGTTCCATTCTTTGAGTCTATGCTTCATAGTTCTGAGCGTCATTATATATTTATACATATTGTTTCTTGGAGGATGTATGATATTCTATATATTTAAATCCTCCTTATATCCTTTTAGTCGATGCCCGTTATTTGCATATCTAAATGGCTTGCCTTTACAGTTATTACTGTCATTATTAAACTTAACAAGTAAAGGGCAGTGATCACTAGTCGAGCTAGGAAGAACTATAGTTTGTAGCATAGGGATTTTGTTTATTAGCTCTGAATTACATAAACATCTGTCAATTCTAGAAGAGATATTTCTACCCTCACCACTCTTCCATGTGAAATGCGGGCCTGTATAGGATGTTTCCAGTAATCCACTTGCGAGTACACATTCATTGAATTCTGCTAATTGGGCTACTGTCAGTGTATTTCCTCCTACTCTTTCTTTGGTTTTTAAAACAGCATTGAAATCTCCCAGTACTAACCATGGCTTCGTAATTTGTCGAGAAAGATCTATTATTTGTTGCCATAACACTATTCTTTTAGAGGCCAGATTTTTTGCATACACAAACGTAATATATAGTTCCAAACCTCCTACATTTATAAAAAACATAGTCAGTTGTTGTTCTTTATTATCAATAACGGTTCCTGTCCATACATTCTTTTCCCATATCACGAGAATTCTCCCCTTCATATGTTGTGTGATGTTATGATCCATATTCCATTGTTGTCCTACTTGATTTTTAAATATTTCCAGACTACTATCTGAAAGTTTATTTTCCAATAATCCTGCTATAGATGGCTTATGAAAATCCATTGCATTATGGAGGTCAAACTGACGAATGTCATTGTTAAGACCTCTCACATTCCAACATAGAACTGTCATTTAATTTTATTGGATTTGTCCCTAGTAATTGGAGCATCTCCAACCATACTCTTTTTAGAAGTCTCTACATATGGTTTGTTACTAAACATATCATTGTAATTCCTATGGGCTTCTGCATACTTGCTGATATATTTTATATCATCATCACTTTCTTCTGCAGACGACTCTATCTGGATATTCATCATCTGAATTTCCTCCAGAGATTCTGGCAACTTATCATCCTCCGGTATTTGATCAACCCCAAGATTTGCAGGCTGATTTGACTCCAGATCCCGAACTGGATGAATTGCTTGCACTATTGCAGAGCCCTCAGCACTGACTATCTTATGACTAGTAGCAGCATTTTGTATGTAATCTTTTACCACTGTAATATTTTTTGCGTTACTGGGTGGAGAGTTTTGTATTATGTTTTTCTCTACCCATACTTGTTCTGGCTTTTCTTTGCTAATATTGCAATATAAAGTAGAATGGCCAAAGCACTTACAATCAGTACATCTAGGGGGAACAAATTCATATTCTATATCCTGTGTGTACACCAAACCCTTATTGTTTTTAGCTTTAACATTTGCTGGTAGAGAACTTTCTGCCTTTATTTCAACTAGGACTCTAGCATAATTTATTCTCTTCACCTTTCTGGTATTCTCATCTATTGCCAATGGTTTTCCAATCACGCTTGCAAGTTTGCTAATACATCTTGTATTCCATAGAGTTAAGTCAAGTTTATGAATTTTAATCCAAACTGGATAAGATGATAGCATTTCTTTTTCAAAATTGAAATCAGGCTCCCATCTTTTCATTATAATCAGTTTACTATCCATGAACCATGGTCCACCTTTCAGAATTTTCTCAAAGTCTTCTTCTTTTTCAAATTTTATAAGATAAAACACATTGTCTCTGGGAAAAACATCCCACGTTCCTTTCGGGTTCCAGACATGTTTTATGTAAACGTTCAAGTGGACAACATACGGCCTCTTTCCCGACATGTAGATGTATATAGAGTTTTTCCATATTTTTTGAGCTTCAGCATAATCTTCCTAGTCTATTAGTTGATAGATGTCTTCTCCTTCCATAATTGGTTCTATTTAATTCAAATCGCCTTTAATTTCAATCTGTTTTCCAATCGCTTCAATCCATGATCTAGGGTTTGACTTCCGGTTCCTCTATCGGATCGCCGCAAAAGTTTCCTTACCTCCCTCTTTCCCTATCGCTTTCCCCTTACGTCTCACCTCCACCCAGTCAGCAAGTTGTGGTGGGAGTAGGAATCAGATTCAAGTTAGGGTTTTTAGTCGCCATCATTGTGAATTATATATATATGCATCGTACGGACATGAATGAAATAGATATTGAAAATTTGAAAGAAATAAATCAAATGGTTTTAAATGCTATGATTGGATATAATATTGCTTAGTAGAATATACAGATGTTTTAAAAGCAAAGTAAAATTGGGATTTTTGATTGCAGAAGATAAATTTGAATTGACCGACAAAAAGGTATGTATTTAAATTTTTATATCAAATTTGATGATTTTCAGATAGCCACTTGGCTTTTGTTTTCTTTTGAAAATTTAGGGCCTGTAGAGGCATTTGTAGTTGTTCCGAGCTCGCCGCGCAAAGGAGACGCTGGCAAAATTTTTTGAAAATTTAAAAAGTTAGAAAATTTTGAATTTTTTTTGTTTTTAAATTATAATTTGGAATGGGTGAGTAAGGAATATTAGTTGGAATATATGGAAGGATTTGGAAAGCTAATAGAGTGATAGTGTATCTTTTATTAAAAGATTGTTTTGGGAAGTTGTTAATAACTGTTTGGTTTTGGGAAAAACTAAAAACAGGTATTGGACCATTCCTGAAAATTAGTAATTTCGGGGACGAAATTCTTTTAAGTGGGGAGGAATGTGACGACCTGGAATTTTTGATATTTGAAATTGGGATATTTAATTTATTTTAAATATCTAAAAGTTAAATTTTAATTTGAATTTTCAAATACAACTATGTATTGGAAAATTTAAATATTGAGTTTAATAACTGGAAGTTGAGTAAAATATGGAATCTTGAATTTTAAGCTAGATAAAAATATTTCAAAGGCTTATAAAATATATATTGATTTTACTGGAGATAATAAAAATGTTAAGAGTGAATTTAAAAGTGTTTAGTTCAGTTTTAAAAATATATTGTTTAAATTGGTATTTAAAAATAGCCTTCCGAGGTACAGTCTTGGATTTCGACGAAACCAGTTCCAGTGGATCCATAATAGTGTATTATTATAAGATTTCAAATTTCATAGTGTTTGGAGTTCTCGTATGATCGTATGGTAAGTAAATGGGCTGAAAATTTTATCGAAAATTCAATACAATAACTGGTCCAAAAAGCTACCTTCTCCATACGACCGAATTAGGACTCGAAACCTTTTCCATTACGTTTGAAATAGTGGTAACGCCTAGCGGCATGCATTGATAGGAGGCCAAGATTTTGAGTTGCGTAATTCGAGACGATTTAAATTTAAAATTTGAAATTTAATTAAGTATATTTATATACATCCAGTCAGAACCCAGCTAAATTCTATTCACATCACAACTTTTTCCTTTCCTTTCGAAGTCACTATAGCCTGTTGATTTAGGCACGTTAACATCTCATCCTTGTCTGCCCATTTCATTTAAAATCAACTAGCTGAGAGAAAATTGAGATAACCAAATGAAAAATAAAATAAAATAATCGATGGCAAGCTTCTTTCCCTTTCCCCTTTTTCTCTCCATTATCCATTAAAGTTCCAAATCGAAAAATATAAGAAAAGGTCGTGAGTTCGGTAAGAGTTGCGGCGACTTCGGCTTTAGGGAGAGGAGCCGCTCGCTCGAGTTTGGTGTTCTGTGTTTGTGGCGGCGACGATAGGGAGGCGTCGACCGAGATCGAGAGTAGGTGCGCGAGCTCGAGCGAGTGGGAGGTGCTGAGCTAGGGTTTCGATATGGAGAGTGGCGGTTTCCGTTCAAGGGCGGTGGAGAGCAGTTCGCGAGTTCTGGGTGGTTTTGTTTGAACCGTGGGGTGCACATCTCATGCTCGAGTGGCAGGCGACGCCAGTGGCGACGTGGGGGTGGTCTCTTCCTGGGTTCGCGTGGAGCAGTAAGGTATTATTTTCTTAAATTTGTATAAATATGTATATTTATATATAGAAAAATATATATGGTCACAGTAAAGGTATATACAATTTGTTCACTTCAATTTAAATAAAGCTAATATATATATATATATATATATATATATATATATATATATATATATGTACATATATCCACATACATACTTTAATTTAAAATAGTAGATATATATAGATAAGGTTGTGGAAAAAATGAAAAAAAAGGAATTTTAAATTTGCCGTAGAGTTTATGTACGGTTGGATTTTTGAAATCTATAATGTTTTTTTTTAGTATATAGGTAGTTTCAAGATAAAATAAATATATATATATATATATATGTATATATATGTATATATATACATATTTCACTTACTAGCTTAACTTTAAAATAATGTATTATAGAGATCAAATTGTTTGATAAACTCACTAAATTATTTTAGTCACTAAAAATATTTTACTAAAAGAAAATTAGTTTAGAATTAAGTTATTTGATTAAATAAAATTATTAGATGGTAATAGACTATTTGATTATTTTGGATATTAATAAACCAAATAATGTTATATAAGGTCAAAGATCGTTAATCGAGCCGAGATTGAAGTAAATATTTATTTAAATTAATTTTAGCAGTAATTATTTTAAAGGTTTAACTAGTATTATGATTTGAAAGATAATTATTTAATATTTATACCTTATAGAATAACTTTTATTTTAAATTAGTTTTGGCTTAAGTTATGTTAGTCCGTGAAATGATGGTTTTGATGACAACAACCTTAGAATAAATTATAAAATATAAATACTAACAATATAAGTTTAGAGATATATGTATGTGCAGGATTTAACCATGCAGGTACCAAGAATGAAGACTGTACAGTATAAAGATTCAAGATATCAAGATTGAAGACTCATGAGTATCAAGATTATCAAGAGTTTAAGTAATTTATTTTAATTAGAAATTTTGTTAAAACTTCTAGAAAAGCACTGGCATCTTAAAATCCAATTTATTCGTGGAATGGAACTCTAAGTAGGATGGAACCCACGAAAAATCTAGAGGAACATTGTTTTGTATCCGCTAACTTTTTATTCAAAATGATTTTTCAAAATTATATCTTGTTTTCAAAATGATTTCAAAACCTTCCTTTTAAAAGAATCAAAAACATCTATCCTGATTTCAAAATACTTTTAGCCTTAAAATAATCTTGAATTTCAAAATCAAATTATCCTTGGTTTTAAACTATCTTTTAAAATAAAAGTATATTTAATTTTTCAATATTTATATACTTAGATTTAAATATAAAATTATAGTAAAATTTTATTTATACCAAAATATTATTCTATATATATATATTTATTTATTTCAACTATATTTAAGTATATTTATAAAAGTTTAAAATAGTTTTAAAATAAGATAAAAGTTATTTTCAAAGAAAAACGAAACATCAAAAATTCCTTTGGGATGTCGACATGCCCAAGTACCCCATGTCGACATAGTGTCAGTTGAGTTCAAAATTTAAATTTCAAAAGAAGTGTATATTCGTCATAACTCTTCATGAATTGACATGGCTGTTGTTCCTCTATAAATAGGGGTTGGTTTCAACGAATTTTAATACAGATTTTCTGGTTTTTCACTACTCTTCTTCTTCCACATTTCTATATACATTTTCTTACCATTACTCTGTCGAAATCAACATTGAATCTAACTAGATCATTTCTGGTTTTTTTCTCTATCACTATCTCAACAAGATCCTCGGTGCTATTTAGAGTTATAGGCTTTTTGTAATCAACTTAGCGAGAAAAGGCGTGATTGTAGCCTTAGAAATCAATCAAGCGAGATAATGTGTGATTGTAGCCTTGGGAAATCAATTGGGTGAACTTATTGCCCATGAAATCAAGTATCTCTACCCATAGGATTGTGATTCTGGAGGGTGTACCTCGTTGTCGTGAAATCGAGGGTGTAATTGTACATTTGCTTTTGAAAGGAAATCTGTACATGTGTGCGGGACTGGATGTAGGGTAACTCCGAACCAATATAAATTCCGGTGTGTTCTTTCCTTTACTGCTTTTACTTTATTTCTGCATCTGTGTTTGTTTCTGTGATCATATCCGTGTCTGAATATTGCATACATCTGTGTTCAAATTAACATAAACTCAAAAAGATTAAGTAATTCTTTATAAACACTATTCAACCCCCCTCTAGTGTTAATTATAGCCTTAAGATCCGTAATCCGCATTTCTCACATTTGGTGATTTTTGAAAAAGTTTTCAAAATGGCTACCAACACTGGTACTGTTACTAACACTAGTATTCCCGTCACTAGTTCATTTGTTCAAGGTCAGTCTACTGTCAAACCACCACTTTTTAATGGCAGTAACTATGCATATTGAGTATGTAGGATGAAAATATATTTACAACCTATAGGATTAGGCACTGGGAATATCACACAAACTGAATATCCTGAACCCACAACTGATTTTGCATACTGGACCGCTGAGCAAAAGACTATTGCACAAAATAATTCTAAAACAATGAATATTCTATTTTGTTCACTAGATAGAAATGAATTTAATAGAGTGTCAGTTTGTAAGTCTCCATATGAAATCTGGAAAACTTTGCGAGTAACTCATGAAGGAACAAGCAAAGTTAAACAGACCAAAATTTCCATGCTCACAAATCAGTTTCAATTATTTAAAATGAATCCTAATGAGTCTATTTCAGATATGTATAGTAGATTTTAGGATATTGTGCATTCTTTAATATCCTTGGGAAAGGAATTTTTTGAAGAAGATCAAGTCAGAAAATTTTTAAATTCTCTTACTCCAGAATAGGATCAAAAGACACTTGCGATCGAAGAGGCAAATGACATCAGTACCTTAAAGATAGAAAAATTAATTGGAAATCTAATGTCGTTTGAAGTCCAAATGATCGGAAGAAGAAAAAGCAAAGCATCTGAAAAGAAATCAATGGCATTAAGCGCATTGACCGATGGATCAGACTCAAACAGTGATAATGATGAAGAGATAGCTTTATGACCAGAAATTTTAGGAAATTCCTGAAATACAGAAAGATGAATAATCTCAAGAGAAACAACTATAAGAACTCTGGAAATCAGAATGTAATGTCAAATAATGTCAAATGTTTCAACTGTGATGAACCAGGCCATATCAAAGACTGTCCTTATCTAGATAAGCAAAATCCTCCTATGAACAATAATCCAGCAAGAAAACGGAAGCGTGCATTTACTGCTACTCTAGATGACTCAGACTCATCCTCAAGTGATGATGATCAGAAGACAGATAATTCAAACTTGTGTTTCACGGCAGTTCATGACTTTGACGAATTCAGAGAAACAGACTCAGAAAAAGGTACACATTTACAATATAATTGGTTGAAATTGCATGCTTAGAATTAGATGCTTGATTGATTGATTTTGAATTGGTGTGTTATTTGAATTTTAAAATTTTACTATTATTTTTATTATTATTTTATTATTTTCATAGTATAATAATATATTGAAAATATTATAATTTTAATAATATTCCAGATATACATACATTAAATATAATAAGTATATATATATATATATATATATATATTAGAGTACTTAGGAAAAATAAATCATATAAATTCATAGGCACATGTCGACATGGTCCCTACCATGATGTCGACATGGGTACCAGAATTTGAAATTCAAAATTTGAATTCAAATGGTTGAATTTCCCTCCAACTTTTCACTTCATTCAATTCTCTGAAAAGGCATCTTTTGACCAGAGAACATGTCCTTTGAGAATCTATTTATTCACTATCCTTTATCATATCTTTTCACTCTCATTTTCAAATTCAAACTCTCTCTTCAAAACTTCAAGCTCTCTACTCTCTACTTTAATGGCTTCTTCAAGCAACCCCTCCACCATGAGAATTTCCAGAAAGAAAATAGAGCAACTCGTCAATGATCCGGAGGCAAAAAAAGCATACATCAATTATGCTAATTATGCCAAAGTCCATCAGGAAAGTTTGCTATCTTTCAAAAAATTTCTTCTTATAAAATTGATTCTCTTTTTGCAAACAATCAAGTTCTTAGTCTTGTTGATGCTTCTCAAAATGATTTTGTTTGCTATCCAAATCTTGTCAAAAAATTCTATGCTAATTTAAACCATGGATTTTATAATAAAAATGGGGATGAAACTTGGAGTGGTGTGAAAGGGACTAGAATTGTTTTGAATTGTGATCTTTTTGGTACCATTCTCAATTGCAACAGTATGGGAATTGATCTTTCTAGTTTTAAAATCGACGAAAATAATCGTGAGACATTTCATCTCATTTTTGAAGGAAATGATGATTTTGAATTTAAAAATTGAAACTTTCGACCAAAAGCAAGTATTGTCAATCTTCTTTTGCAACATACTTTGACCCTAAGATCGGGGACTTTTAACAATCCTACTTCAAAAATTTGCAAAGCACTTTTTGCTATTTTTGGAAATTATGACAATAATTGGGCGCAAGTTATTTTGGATGAACTTCGTCCTAAAAATCTTAAAATGGGTGAGAATACTTTGTATCATGGATTTTATCTCACTCGGATTTTTAACTATTTTGGAGTGGATTTCAAAGGTGAAGAATTTGTTTCTAAAAAAGTTTTCAATCATTCCAACATTTTACTTATGAAAATTCCATTTGTTTTTCAACCTTATGAGACTCTTGCTGAAAAGGAAGAGCGTTTGGTTGATGGGGAAATGGAAGAAGAGGAAGAGGAAGAGGAAGAATAAGAAGGGGATGAAATGGAAATTGAAGAAGAAGAAGAAGGTGAAACCTCTTTGGAAAGCATCGACCATCCTCCTAATCCATCCAACAAAACCCTTCTCAAAAACCATAATACGATTGTTGAGAATCAACGGATTCTTAAACGATCCGTTAGTAAGAAGTTGGAAAAAATTTCATCCGAGATGAACAAGTTCATTTGCAAAGTCAGCAAGAAACTTGGACTTTCTTCATCGTCATCATCCTCTAATTAGTTCTACCTTTTTGTATCTTGTTGTATTTGTTTTAGTTTATTTTGATTTGAATGTTCGTGTAGTTCTTTATGAGTAATCATTGTATCGTCTTAGTATGAAATGAAATGGAATTTCTTTTCTGCTATCTAGCCTATCTTATCTCCAGAATAAATGTTAGTATATTACACACACACACACACACACACACACACACACAATTATTCACAAAATCAAAATAAATCATCAAATTTCACTATACCATGTCGACATACCCCCTATGACCATGTCAACATGTACTGGTCAGAAATGACAATTCATTTTGAATTTGAAATTTGAATAACTACCATATGTCTATTCATGTCAAATGAATTTCTACACCTATAAATACCTATCTCTTCCAGAATTCATCACTGAGTATTATTTCTTATCTTCTCTATCTCACATTCTTCTCACAATTTGAAATATGGCTAATCCAATTCATAGCTTATCTGAGAATCTTGAAGAAGCTCTTAATTCATTCAAGAATATTCTCTCGTTTATTCTTCGTAACCAGCGACACTTAGAATTGAGTCAAATGCAGATGATCAAGGAGAAATAAAGGCATTTGATGCGATACGACGGATGATTTCCTCCCTGCACAAGGATGATAACGAAGCACATCCTTCTGTCTCTCTCACCAATGACAATGAAAATTGGGATGCCATTAAAGCAGACCCTATCTTTGGAGAAGGAGGATGGGTGAAAGTTCCTCGTAACGTTTGATTTTATTTGGTTGCTTTGTTTGAATTGTTTGCTTTGATTGATTTGATTTCATTTGCTTTGGCTTGGTTTGATATTGATTGATATTTAGTGAGGAATGATGTTTGTTGTACAAAACATGTATAATTATACATTGATATGTATATAATCTTTAATTCATTGTTGTGTCTATCAATATAGTTATCTCTTAATTCTATATTCCATTGTATAAGTTTACTAATGCAGGTATTTTAGTCCAAGAATGAGGGGGAGTTATATAGTTCGGAGATGGTTTTTTTGTTGATGACAAAGGGGGAGAAGTATAAAATAGAATAGTTAGGCATAGATTAAGGGGGAGTTATTAGGATAGAAGTAATATTTTATAAACGAAGGTTGTCATCATCAAAAAATGGGAGATTGTTAGTCCGTGAAATGATGGTTTTGATGACAACAACCTTAGAATAAATTATAAAATATAAATACTAACAGTATAATTTTAGAGATATATGTATATGCAGGATTTAACCATGCAGGTACCAAGAATGAAGACTGTACAATATAAAGATTCAAGATATCAAGATTGAAGACTCATGAGTATCAAGATTATCAAGAGTTCAAGTAATTTATTTTAATTAGAATTTTTTTTTAAAACTCCTGGAAAAGCACTGGCATCTTAAAATCTAATTTATTCGTGGAATGGAATCCATTTCGATCCTATTAAAGGGATGGAACCCTAAGTAGGATGGAACCTACAAAAAATCTAGTGGAACATTGTTTTGTATCCGCTAACTTTTTATTCAAAATGATTTTTCAAAATTATATCTTGTTTTCAAAATAATTTAAAAACCTTCCTTTTAAAAGAATCAAAAAAATCTATCCCGATTTCAAATACTTTTAGCCTCAAAATAATCTTGAATTTCAAAATCAAATTATCCTTGGTTTTAAATTATCTTTTAAAATAAAAGTATATTTAATTTTTTAATATTTATATACTTAAATTTAAATATAAAATTACAGTAAAATTTTATACATACCAAAATATTATTCTATATATTTATTTATGTATTTCAACTATATTTAAGTATATTTATAAAAGTTCAAAATAGTTTTAAAATAAGATAAAAGTTATTTTCAAAGAAAAACAAAACATCAAAAATTTCTTTGGGATGTCGACATGCCCAAGTACCCCATATAGACATAGTGTAAGTTGAGTTCAAAATTTAAATTTCAAAAGAAGTGTCTATTCGTCATAACTCTTCACGAATGGACATGGCTGTTGTTCCTCTATACATAGGGGTTGTTTCAATGAATTTTAATGCAGATTTTCTGGTTTTTCACTACTCTTCTTCTTCCACATTTCTATATACATTTTCTTACCATTCTCTACCGAAATCAACATTGAATCTAACTAGATCATTTCTGGTTTGATTCTCTATCACTATCTCAACAAGATCCTTGGTGTTATTCAGAGTTATAGGCTTTTTATAATCAACTTATCAAGAAAAGGTGTGAGTGTAGCCTTGGGAAATCAATTGGGTGAACTTGTTGCCCGTGAAATCAAGTATCTCTACCCAGAGGATTGTGATTCTGGAGGGTGTACCTCGTTGCCTTGAAATCGAGGGTGTAATTGTACAATTGCTTTTGAAAGAAAATCCGTACTTGTGTGCGGGACTGGATGTAGGACAACTCCGAACCAGTATAAAATCCAGTGTGTTCTTTCTTTTATTGGTTTTACTTTATTTCTACATCTTTGTTTATTTCTGTGATCATCGTCTAAATATTGCATACATCTGTGTTCAAATTAACATAAACTCAAAAAGATTTAGTATTCTTTATAAACACTATTCACCCCCCCTCTAGTGTTAATCCTAGCCTTAAGATCCATAATCCGCATTTCTCACAAGTTATAAATGAGAAATTATTATAAGATTTCATAACTAGTATTTTAAATAAAGTGTTTTAAGTAGTTTTTATTTTAAATGTTTTAAAGTATATATTTTTGGATAAGTGATTTAAATTATTTTAAAACCTAAAGTAGTTAGGCTTGGTGATTTTCGTTCGAAATAAAAAAATTGGGTGGAAATTTATTCCACAAGAAAAAAGTGATTTGAAACTATTTTCAGTGGGTTGAAACGTAGAAAATATCTTGCGAAGATATTTTGAAATAAATAATTTGGAAAATTATTAAGGCCTGATGATTGTTTGTGGATGTTATATGACAGTTAAATAACCGACTATCAATATTGGCCAATGTGCTGATCGTTCCGAAGAGACCGAGATCGGGATTAATTTCTCGAAAACCACTTCGATCCGGTTTGAACCTTTTCGTGAGGAAGAAAAGAGCTGGAGTTGAAGATGGACCAGTGAAGTGCAAGGGCTAATCGCTACTAATCTTGAGGGTGATTCCAAAATGGATGTAGTAGGAGTAGTACCTTTGGTTCCGTTCGAACCGGGAACAGACTTGTATGGATGAATGCTATCAGAACATCGTCAGGGGAATGATGAGCATTCTTAATGAATGTGTTCTAAAAAGGTAACACATAGCCTCGAGCCTCATCCACCGAGAATGGCTAAAATAGGGGAGGTGCACGCAAGGCTAAGTGGCTAGCAACTAATTAGGGTAAGGTCATCCCTATCTAGATGTCCCTTTTTATTTCGTCTGTGTGGGCGGTTGCTGATCCTAACCGCGGGGTGATCTTATTCGGACTATCCAGTAAGGAGTAGCTCCGGTCTTGTGTAGCAGGAGATAAGGGTGGATCCTCGGTACGGTGATCTAGACCACGTACCTGACGGGGCGGTAACCCAGAATACCTGCCGTTGATGGAAATCCATTCTCCCTACGTGCCGTTACGGTTTTGCTTGTAGAACCTAGTATTGCTGGAATTTAATAATGTAACAATTTCGGCTATTCGAATAAGTATTTGTACTTAGACACTATTATAATATCAAAGGATTTTATAAGAACTATTTTGGTTATCCTAAGTTTAAAACCCAACATGTTTATCTGTGGCGTGGTCTTACGAGATACCTTTAATTTCAAAAGGATTTTGAAAACTTTAATAATCCAATTGAGTATGTTTTCTCATGTTGGTTTTTCAGACTGACTCGGGCATTGTTTTATTATGATGCTCGGGTCAGACCGAGTATTATAAATACAGGATAGAATGCTGTGGAGCTCAGGAGATGAGCTGGATGGTGAGACGTATCACACGTACTTGATGTATATTCTGCTGTGCAGAATTAACTGTATAGTCAGTTTTGTGAGGACAAGTTAATATAACTGTCTAGTATTTTGCTATTGATTGTGTTATACTCTGATGATGTAATGTATAAAACAGATATGGTTCTTTTTGTATAAAGATCAGCCATTTAACTATTATATATTGTTTCGCTGCGATTGTGAGATTCTGATATTGTTTTCTATTTTCTTATTCTACCTCCTTCTTCTTTAACCCTAATGGTTTGTATTTCCGTTCACTTTGAGTTGATATGATGGGGAATAGTGTCGACTCAAGGGGTACGGGTTTGCGGGCTGTTACAAAAACATTTTGATCTGAATGTTTTAAAGTACGATACTTTAGGTTTTCTTTCGAAAAATATTTCAAAACAAGTATGTTTAGTCATAGGTCGTATGGTTACTCGATTCAAAACATAACAAGCCATAGCAATTGCTTCAGCCCAAAAATGTTTTGGTGGACCACTACTATTTAATAGTGTTCGTGCACATCCTTGTAACGTACGATTTTTCCTTTCTACTGCATCATTTTGTTGCAGGAAAAAGAAGAATTATGACTTATGCCCTTTTTATTACGAAAATTGGTAAAAAGATCATTTTTGAATTCCCCACCATGATCACTTCGAATACTTTTAATTTTCAAATCCATTTGAGTTTTATTTCTTTTAGCAAAATTTTTAAACATTCCAAAGGTGTCACTTTTATGTTTTAAAAATAAAGTCCATGTATATCTTGAAAATCATCAACTATTACGAAAACATATTTGTTGTGATTCATAGATCGTACTTGAGTTGGACCAAATAAATCTATATATAATAATTCTAATGGTTGTTTTGTAGAAATGTTATTTTTAAATTTAAAAAAGCTTTTCTTTAATTTTCCAATTTGACAATTGTCACATAAAATTTTCAATTTGTAATTTATTTTAGGTAAACCTCCAACTAGCTCATATTTTGCTAATTTATTTATATACTTAAAATTAACATGACAAAATCGTTTATGCCACAACCATGGATTGTCATGTTTGGCGGTTAAACATAAATTTGAATTTTGATTTATATTCATATTTAAGACATAAATATTTTTGTTTCTAAAACCCTCAAAGATAAGTTGTTTGTTATTGTCGAAAATATTACATCTATCTTTTCAAAATTGATTTGAAAACATTTATCGCATAATTGACTAATACTAAGTAGGTTATGTTTTAAATTTTCTACTAACAAAACATTTATAATAATAGAAGAGTTAGAAATACCAGAGTTGATGACTTCTCCGATGCCAATGAAGTATCCTTTTGAGTTATCTCCAAAAGTTAATGTTCCACCATCGATATATGTTATATTTGATAACAATTTTTAGTTCCCGGCCATATGCTTGGAGCATCCACTATCAAGTATCAATTTCTCCTTATTTTTTATTTTGGGTACCTACAAAATAAAAGATGATTTAATTGGTACCATATACTTTGTTATGGTCCTAGATGTTTTGAGGAGCAGGTAGCCGTACCCAAGAAGGTTTGGTACCTTTATGAACATAATTTTTATTACAGACTACATTATCTAAAAAGTTGTTAATATTTTTTGTCTAATCAACTTATTATTTGTCTTAGGTATCTAAATTTTTATATTTTTGGTATTCGTATTAGACTTAGGTGATCTTTTAGTCTTTTAATAAATACAACTATATTTCTTAATATTATTCCCTTTTGTTTAGGAATATTTTTAAATCCTAATTCATTTCTATTACCTGATGGTTTTGAAGTTTTGCTAAGATTTTCCAAATCTTGTTTTCCTTTATTAATTTTGAAACATTATTTATAATTTTATCTAATTTTCTTTTAATTCTAAATTTTAAATTTTCAATGTTTCTATATTACTCTTCAAGTTGACATTTTCTTTTAACAAGTTATCCTTTTCTAGTCTAATTTTTTCAAAATCAATAGCTATAGTCTCATTTTCAACCAAACTACTTTTAATTTTTTTCTTGAGATAATTCTAGTTCCTCTTCTAAAATAATTTTTTCATCTTTTAACATTCCTACTTCAAGTTCTAATCTATTCATTTTGGCTATATTTTCTTTATTCAATTTTTTAATTTGTCTAAATTTATCATCTATTCCATGCTAAGTTCTAATAATTCATCATAGCTAAGTTCGGGACTTACATCATCAGTTCATGCCATAAAACATATATTAGCTTGTTCTTCGTCACTATCGATGTCATTGTTCGATGATGACGAAGAATCCGAGTCATCCCATGTTACTTTGAAAGCTTTCTTCTTTTTGAATTTTTCAAATTTGTTCTTCTTTTTATCATTGTTGAGCTTGGAAATTTTTTTATTCATATGTCTAAATTGGTCACATTCATAGCATTTGATTGATATTTGATATGTAGAGCTTGATTTTCCTCCTTTCTGAAATCTAGTCATTTTCCTAAATTTCTTGAATTTGTTATAGTTCTTGGAAATAAATACGATTTCTTCTTCGTTTAATTCAGAGTCTTCATTTGTTGCTGGGAATGCTATGTTTTTCTTCTCCGAATTTTTTTCTTGCCTGCAAATTAGCTTCATAGGACATTAAATTTCCTATCAATTCTTCAACAAAGAGTGTTGAGAGATCATTAGCTTCTTCGATAGCTAATACTTTTCTTTCCCACTCTGGAGTAAAAGAATTGAGTATTCTAGATATTAAGTCAAAATCTGTGAATTTGACTCCAAGTGCCATTAAATCGTATTGAATGGTTAGGAATCTAAAGTACATGTCTACTATAGATTCATTTTGTTTCATTTTAAATGATGAAAATTGACTTTGTAAAATTAAAATTTTAGTTTGTTTTACTTTGTTTGTGCCTTTGTGTGTAACTTATAAGGTAAGCCAAATATTATATGCAGCGTTACATAACATGACATGTGAAAATTCATTATTATCTAATGAACAAAATAAAACATTCATAGCTTTGGCATTATTAGAAGCTACGGTTTTTTATGCATCATTCCATGTGTTCATAGCAGTGTCAGGTGCTTCATATTTATTTTGAGTGGCTGACCAAATTTCTAATCCATTAGCTTCCATAAAAATTCTCATACGTGTTGACCAATACGCATAATTAGAACCATTAAAAAGTGGAGGTCGTGCTGTGGATTGACCTTCTTGAAAAATACTTTTCGTATTAAAATGATTCAAAAACGTGTTACTGTACTTTGATCAAATCTCGCTCTGATACCAATTGAAAGTCTCCAGGGTGGATCATGTAGTGTATATGCAAGTATATATACAACTAAAACAATATTAATCTAAGCAAATATTGAATAAGCACACCAGGATTTTATACTGGTTCAGACCTCCCATCCTATGTCCAGTCCCGAAGCTCCCCTTTAGAATTCGACTATCAAACACCCTCGCTTCATCCGGAGGAATAGGCTTGGTTACAATAAGTTGTTCTTGTCAAATGTATGTTTTATAACACGGATATTGACTAATTAGTACAAATGCTTCCAATATATATCTAGAGAGTTGAAGAACTGAATACATGGAAGAGTGAAATATAAGTATAGATTGCTAGAGATCAAGAATATATGATAGAGTATGTAATTAGAGAGCGTAAGTGAGTAAGGTGATTTGTTCTCTTGATTCTTGATGATATATATATATATAGTTGTAGAGAGGTTTCTTAGGTAGTTGCATCCATTAACGAGTGCTCTACAGTTGCTTCTATTGATGATGAAGAGTTGCAGCAAAGAGAAGCAGAGATGTCTATTCGAATGTGGTAGTTGAAGTTCATATTTGAAATCCGAGTTTGAAATCAGACATATGGAATATGTTTCAGATGCTTGATACTATATATATTTTTGAATATAGTAGTAGATCAGACGTCTGAGTGCAATTGTCAGACGTTTGGTTCAGCCTATCTGTTGTTTCAGAGAACTATTTCAGACGTCTGGCTTGTGCATTTAGATGTCTGATATTGTTTATATCAGTTTTTTTCCTCTTTTTCTTGTGCTTCTTTGTTCCTATTGACTTGCAGTCTCTTGTAGTGTCCTTTGAGCCTTGTTCTTGTCTTTCTAGTGATGTTGTTCTAGCAAGTACCTGTATATACAAATATATATATATATATATATATATATATGCATATTTGATTTCCATTGTATAGTTATTGTCATTGAAATCATAGATTTGATTTCCTAACACGCCTCCCCCTTGTCATCAAACCCGGCCAACGAATAGCCATCGCGACCTGCTCGCGACCACTTCCAAGCATCACGCGACTGAGAACCCACCGCAAATTTTGAAATTACCTCCTCGAGCATCCCCTAGCATAATTCCTAATGCTAACACGACTTTTAGCAAGCTACAGGCCAATGCCTCCTCCTCCATGCTTTCGTGGGTTCATCGAGATCGACTTCGATCATGATTCCAATCCAAACCGAGTTCGAGCCTTTACCTAACCCATCGATTCGCGCCTCCCCATATCACACTAGCACTCCTCCAACTCGCTAGCATCCCCTTCCTTATGCATGAAAATCAGAGAAAAGAACGAGCAACAATTTCGAATTTTTTTTGAAGAAGGAAGTGACGAGCACTTGATTATTTACTGAAGGAACGAAAGAGGTAAGCAATTTTTTATATACTGCTTTTCCATTTTTTTCTTTGAATGATTTCGGTTTTCACTGGAGAAGAAAGGAAGAAGAGACATGGTTTTGAACTGAAGGATGAAAGGAGGGGGACATGATTTTAAAAAGGTGAAAGGGGCGGCGTTGTACGTGATAGGTAGCATGATTTAGAAGGTAAGGCGATTTTGATTTGATTTCATTTTTATTTTATTATAAAATATCTTGTTTTAGCAACTTAAAATCCCGATCTCCTATCGAGGCATGGGCTAGGCATTCATATTGTATAACCATATTCTAAGCACAATGGAAAAGGTTTCGAGTCCTAATTCGATCGTATGGAGAAGATAGTTTTTGGACCTAGTCATTATGTTAAATTTTCGATATAAATTTCAGTGCATTTCTATCCCGTACGATCAAATGATAACTCCAAAAGCTACGAAATTTAAAATTTGACACTAATATGCTACTACGGATCCAATGGAACTGGCTTCATCGAATTCCAAGACTATGCCCCGGATCGTTATTTTAACGTGTCGATTAAATTGATGATTTCGAAAATTCTAAAATCGCTTTAAATTTTAGTTTTAAAATCTTATCGACTAAAATTATAATTCCAAATTCAGTATTTAAACCCATTTAAATATTCAAAATTGATCGTCGAAAAATCGAAGTCGTTACAAACATTTACAAACACACATATCAACTTCTAACATCTCAAAATGTATCAATCATGTCAAAACAAACCAACATATCATCCAATATCTCCTCAAAATGTATCAAACATACCAAAAGACATCATCCTCACCATTTCCAAGTGCGTATATACACAATATTCGAACACAAAATCATATCTATCAAGCCTCATTATCGCCTCCAAAACCTCGAAATGAAGGAGACGCGCCATGCTGCTGCATATATGCAACCAAGCGCTCGTCCAACTGCGTCACTCCTATAGCACGACAATGATCTCGCTCCTCCAAATCTACAATCCTGACTCTCAGCTCCTGAATTTCTTCTTTGTCTTGAGCTTTTTGATACACACTTTGCTTGCTCCTAAACTTCAACATATGATCTAATAAAAGATTTGTGTCTAATGGCTAGAAAAAAAAGTAGGCTTAACAGCTGCTATAACAGTATGATATATAAGATTAGCAGCCGTTATAACAGTGTGAAATGGAATAATGTTGAGATTTAAAGACATTATTACCTTACTTTCTTTGATTAAATTGAGATTAGTTGGATTGTCTTCTCAATCCAGATTTTGTATATGCATATATATCGAAGAGAAACCTAAGTGATAAGAAATTACATCCTGATAATCTATGTTATTGTTTTAAATTAAGTTATTTCTTTAAAAACTAAGTTCATAACTTAGTTATTTTTATAAACTAGGTTATTTCTTTAAAACTTAATTAAGTTTTATTAACTTAGTTATTGTTATAAACTTATTTATTTTATAAATAACTTAACGTTTATAAAAATTTGTTAATTTTTATAAATTAGGTTAATTTTTTACGTTTAGTTAAATTTTGTAAAACATAGTTGATTCTTATGAATTTGTTTGATTTTTATAAAACTTGGTTAACTTAGTTAAATTTTTTATTAACTCAGTTAATTTTCATAAATTTTTTTAATTTTTATAAAATTTAGTTAATTTTTGGGAAATTATTTAATTTTTACAAAACTTGTTTAACTTAGTTAATTTTTGTACACTCGGTTAATTTAGTTAAATTTTATACAAAATAGTTAATTTTTATAAACTTTTTATCAACTTAAGTTAAATTTATAAAAAACTTAATTATTTTTTATAAACTTAGTTATTCTTTTATAAACTTAATTATACATCTCATTATCTAACTGCATTTTGATGTGTGACTAACTTTTATATAAGTAAATAAATTTACAAGCTAAACAATTTCATGTTCGCTATAATTGAGAGAGTAGTAAATAGTCAAATACAAACATATTGTTCAGTACCACTTGGTTCCCAAAGCCCTAACGCCTATTCCGCGTTGGTAGATCTATGACAGCTTCAAAAATCGCGTCATCCTTGTCAGTAGTCAAGTGATCCCGTCCCGTTCCTTGAAGCGGCTGCTCTCGTTGTTGCATAAATTTTTCTAACAATGCAAAATAAAAATGCAAAACACTATATTTTATTAATTCTTTATAATTAATTAATTAAACTAATTATTAATAACTTATAACTTAACATATACTTACATAGGCTTTGGTTGATTTATCGGCAGCCCATGTGTAGAAGAGTGTGCCATCTTCATTTTGATGCTCGATGGCATGAGTACGGAAAAATACATCCATGTAGGAGATGAGACCCATACCTCTCTTTTTTAAAATAATTATCATATATTATTATTGTATATACAAAATTATACAATGTAATAACTACCTATAATCGAAATTAATAAATTTACCAACTCTTGACAGTAATGCTGGAAAGACTTAGAACCACCGTGATATGTGCTAGATTCTTATTTCTCTTCGTGGAGTTTCTATCCGACTCTGCCTGTATATTTAAATTAAACAAGTTAAAGTGATATTATATATATATATATATATGCTCTGTATAATGTGTGATAGATTGTATATGAAACAACAATTTAAATAATTCATAAGGGATTAGTAAATTAACATTTGCTTCATCGTTATTCTACCAAACAACCTAAGCAACGCACATGCTTGCGCTCATCAAGTCAGGATTCTTCCATGTCAGGTAGTTCTTCCTCATTTTCTTTATCAAGTAGTTTCTACAAAGGTGAGTGCCAACTTCTTGCAACTCTACCGCCCCTGCACATTGAAAAAAAATATAAGTTATACATTTATACTTGGTTAGCAAATTGTACAGTTGGTATATATAATGACATACAAATTTACACTTACAAGGAAGTCCTGCCAAATACGCTTTATGATGTGGGGTGAGATTTTGTCCCACCCAGCCTAGCATGTGGTCATCCGGCTTTTGTGAAGTGGTATTTTGATTTCATCGCAATGTACTATATAATTACTTATAATTGGGTGATGCTTTTACATCCATTCCAAAGGGATTTCTTAGAAGTATCCAATAAATCATAGATTTCCTGTGCTCCAATATTTGGTTTTTTTCGACATTTACATCGTCGTCATCAACTTCAACCGTAGGGAACATTGATCGTGCTACATCTTCAACCATATCTTTTATGGGATTCGCTATGACAATGTCATTACCCACCTTCTTCTTTGAGTATACAAGATTAGGTGCTACAAGTTCTTCATGATGATCCCACACTTGATAATATGGGACGTAACCATATTGGCACAAATGAACTTTAACCATATCTGATACCAAATGCTTCAAGAGTTTGCATCCACTACACGGATAACGAATTTCTTCATCATTTCTATTATTACTTAAAGAGAATTTAATAAATACTTTTATATCATTATAAAAATGTTCCTTTATTGAACCTCTCAACCCCCTTCGTGGATGATACATCTAGCTCCGATCAACAAAGTAGGTGCTCATTTTTTCTATTTAAGAAAATATGATAGAAAATCAAAAAAGTGTTGATCATTTTATAGATTGACATTTTATTTTTCAATTCATTTATACATTTTAATGTTTGATTAATTATATAATATATTATTATTATTTATTTTATTTTTCAATTCATTTATACAATTTAGTGTTCCTTTAACTATAATTCATCTATTAATTATCATTATAAATTTTACAGATTGGCACAAATTATGAATATAATATTAAATTTTAGTTTGTTGTTTTCTAATTTGATGGTCGATCATCCTACTTTCCATTACAATTACAATAGTAATTACATTTCATAAATCATTTCATTTTGAACAATTCAATAAAATTTCAACAGCACTTCCATTTTGTTCATATATCGTATACAAATGCATATACATAGGGAATAAAAAGAAAATGCTGTTGAATTTTGTGAACCGTTTAAAATGAAATGATTTAAAAAATGTAATTACTTTATTGTGTTTGTAGTTTGTCTAATACAGGACAAATCTGATAAATATTATATCAGATGAATACAGATATTCGTTCTGTGATAAAAATGAATATTCATATAATGATCGTATGCAATACTTGTCAAACGGGGCCAAAAACACTCTGAAGGACTTAAAACCAAAGCACATTATGCACCAATTTGTTTATATATTACCGTTACATAATTTTTAATAAACTATATGACATATTAGCATTTGTACAATAATTTGTATATATTTTAATGTTTTATTAATTATGTAATATATTATATAATTTTTACATTTTAATGAAATCTTTTATGTTTTTAAATTTAACAAATTATGAATACAATATTATATTTTAAAAAATAAACTACAATATATACTAGTTTACCGCACACATTCTAACAAACTAGGTTTTATACATAATTAAGAGTCTAAACTAACAAACGAGTATATAAATAAATTATTATTCGACATTTAAAGAAAACATGCATATACACTATATTGCGTGCATTTACACTAAATATCCCAATCTAGCCCTAATGCGTATATACGCTAATTACATATACACATACACTAAATTATACATTAATTTTTTGATTTAAACAATGATAACTGTAGTTAGCATTCAATGTGGTATAATAAACAATCAATGATGAGTATAAATAACTAAACATTACAAGAACAAATGCTTTTGCAACACAAAATTTGCAACAATTCATGAACTGTCGTAGAATGATGGACGTTTTACAACACTCACTTGATAATGCGTTGTAACTGCATTACAAATGGCTACATTTTCGTCCATAAGAGTTAAAAATAGAATTTTCTGCAACGTTTGTCTAATTGGTTATAGAAAACATCTTTTCACAATGTGATTTATTTATTGTAGTATGCTCCTTTTTCAACAACATTTGTTCGTTGTTGTTTCATTTCATATGTTTAACGACATATTTCATTTGTTGTGAAATAATCATGTAACAACATGTGTAGAATAATGTTGTAAACTGTATTATTTTGACTATACTTTTTCTAGGTTCTAAACTACAAATATGCAACAAAATTAATAAATTTAATAATACTTTAAGATACAATGAAGTCATTTTCTTTGTCTCTTAAAAAAATTGTTAATATAAATGTTATATTGGTTGTTAATGTTTGTTTAAATTATTACTAGTGTGAATAAGGTTGGCATATCATTGTTCTAAACACCTGTTTCCAAATGTTTTATACAACTCTTTTTTAACATTTGACTTCAATTAATCTTAGTTAGTAAACATATATTCAAGTAAACATATTTTTATTTTTTTGAACTTATTAATTATTTATTGTTAACCCAAAAAATGGATCAACACTGTAGAAGAGTATGTGAAAGCACCACCCCTGATAGAATAGAGCAAAGATAATCGAAAATAGCAATAAAGTAAAAGAAATAAGAGAGAGGCATAAAGATTTTTATAGCGGTTCAGCTGACAACTAAGCCTACGTCCACTTTATAACTTTACTTATTGATTTGATCTTGTTTGAATGAGATAAAATGGGTTTGAGAGAGAAAAAATCATAAGTGCATGGGTTGGACAAGTTCTAAGTCGTAGAATTTCCTAGAGGAGCTTCCCTAGTGACTATTGTGAACAAGAAAGAGTTGAAGAAGAGATAGAGTTCCTGCGTAGTGATAGCAGAATCCAAATCCTTCTTGGTTGCTCTATGGTTTGTATTTATAGAGGTAGCAGTCGCATTTGGCCAAACGGAGAGTTGTAGCAGAGTCTAGAAGTCCGCCCAGAAGAGTATGCAAAATTGCGGACCCATTTAAGTTAACACAAGAAGTCGGTACTGACCTCTTCATGTCGGTACCGACTTCTGTGGTTCAACCCAGATGGGTTGAATCCACTTTCATTCTACATGCTGCTTGATTTTGAGATGTTTCTATGTAGTTATTTTAGCAAATTGGTTGTTGTTGATGCTGGTTCCTTCAAAACTTGGTTTATTCTGTCATTCTGTTTACTAGCTCTTCAATCTTGATGTTCAATTGATCAGAATACTTTGATATTGCTTGGGCACGCATGTAATAGGTAGAGTAGAGCCTCTGCAAAGTTTTTGGGTGAAATGATAAAGCATGTGAAGTTTTCACCGACATGGTGAAGTCGGTGCCGACTTCTAACTTTTACTCTATTCATGTTGAAATTCATGTGAGTCGTTTCTTTAGCCAATATAAATGTGCCTTGAAGATTTCAAGTCGTTTTGTCTTTGTCTCGACATTCTAACTTCTAATGATTTCTACTTGATTAAGAACCCAATTAGTATATTCCCTCAGAGTATGCTTTCGTTGAAAAAAAAAATATGCTCTGAAATGAGACAAGTTCCAGACTGATATCCTGTGAATTCTAGTTGATCACTTAGATGTCATATTAAAACTTTGCTTTTTATTTGGTTGATTGTCCATTAATCGTTTGTTTTGGTTTTAATTAAAATTAACGTAACAACCCACCTTTTTGGACGGTTTAATCCACCATAAAATACACATGCCAAACTCAAACCATTCAAAAAAGGAGGATTGTTATGGGGTAAATAAAAAAAAGAAGAGAAAGAAGAACAAACAAAGAATCTCACAGCAGAATGACAAAATATAATAATCAAATAACATGAAGCTGTTTTAAAAATAACTTTGATTACACTTTTACAATACAGATCAGAGTACATACAGTAGTAATAAATAAATAATGCAGTGGAACAACATGATGTAGTGGGATAAATATAATAAATAATAATAGTATACAAATCTCTGTCTTCATCCTCCAAAAAGCAGTCTTCGATATGCTGAAAAGCTCAGACTGACCCGAGCGAATTGAGAAGACAAAAAACTCGAGTCAGAACTAAAAGATCTTATGTAAGTTAAACTGCAAATAAATATGAGTGTAACGGTGTTAGAGATGTTTACATGGTTTGACATCTCCTATCCATTGTCTAAAATGAGTGCAATAACTTAAGATTTGTTCGGGATTCCATCTCCTAAGGATCCGTTAAACTATCTACATACATAGTACAATACGCTATTATAATAGTATCTAAAGTAAAGTAAAGTATTAAAATAGCGTTAAAGAGTTACCCATATCCCTCTTAACACATTTTATATAATACCGTACTCTACACAGTACTGTAAACTCCACCGTAAACTGGGGGCAATCAGGGAGCACTCCATAGGTACGACACAAACCAAACTCGTAGAAGGCGCGATAAGGCAATGTGACAAGACATGTGAGGCAATGCCAGTGTAGAATTCTACCGGTTGTAGAACTAGGCTAGTGGTAACGCATAGTAGCTACTACCGCCCATCTCGGAACACACTCCCATAGGTGGCCACCAAATCAATCACAAAGTTATAATATGGTATTAAAGAAGCATGTCCGATCGGAGGTGCGACCGCACTTGGCCCAGGATTAGCTCTTGTTTTAGTCACATCAAGCTGAATCACGGAAGTCAGGGCTACGTATATACCATATACAGAATCATTCGCCAAACCATCCTACGTCATTCTGGAAGCTCCACCACATACAAAGTTGTTAGAGTGGTTTTCGATATTGGGAGAGAGTATGACAATATCAGATATCGGTCTCTTTAACAACCAAATGTTTATTTCACACCAGATGGTTCTTTTACATTTCAAAAATATTTATTTCATAGTCAGTTTCAAAATCTCATATTCAATTCAAACCATATCACTTTTTGAAATCATATTCACTTTCGAAATCATAATCACCTTCGAAATCATATCACATTTGAAATCATATCACTTTCGAACTCATATTTTCTTTCAAAATCATACTTCCAAAATAGGTTAAACACTCATTTCAAAATCATTATATTCAATCAAATATGTCATTTAAATCCTAATTAAGTTTATAACATCATTTATCTGTATTCGCTTTTAAACCAAGGATTTGAATATAAACACTTCCACTTTACTTAGTCTGAATTTTAGAAAATAGTTTAGATAGTTATAAATAGTTTGACGTAGTTAAAATAAATTTTTAAATAGTTAAAATAATCTAAAATAGTTTAAAAATAGATTAAAAATAGTTTAAATGGATTTAAGATAGTTTGAATAGATTTAAAATAGATTAAGTAGATTTAAAATAGATTAAGTAGATTTAAAATAGATTAAAATGGATAAATTAGTTTAAAATAGGTTAAAATAGTTTAAATTGATTAAATTAGTATAAAATAGTTTAAAATAGATTAAATTAGTTTAATAGTTTGAATATTTTAATAAGTAGGATCTAAAATAAAATATTTTTAAACAGTTTATATTAAAATGGTAAATTTGAAATTAATATCAAATTAAACTATTTATTTTATTTCAACACATTTGGACCATGTCCAGCTTTCAAATAAACAAACTAAATTTTGTCCTTCAATTCAAACTCTCATTTAAACCATTTAATCAATATCACTTTCAAATCCTAGTTCAACAATAAGTCCAAACTATTTCAAAATTTAGTAGATTTCAAAGTTACATTTTCAAAAAAATTTGATAACTCAATTTCGATAAAGTTCATTTATACTTCAAATTCAACCTTAAAATTTCAATTTAATTTCTCTAAATAATTCCTTTAAACCAATTCCAATTTCAAAATTTAAAGCTTGGATTTTTGAAAATAATTCAATTTATATAAATCCAATTTTATTTTGAAATATCATTTAATTTAACTGATTCAGTGTCCATATATAATTTTCTACCCTATGGTCAAGTGGTACGGACATATATCATTTCAATCCGCAAATATTTTAAATTTATGGATATATACCATTTCAACCTGCAATCCCGAATTAAAATAAAATCCATAAAATCACTCGAGTCTACCATTTCAATCCATAATGATTTCTTCCTAATCTATCAGATCTTTCGAGTATGTATCATTTTAACGCATAAGGAACTTGCAGTGTTATAACAACATAAAAATATAACATCCAGTCATCCAATATCAACAATCAAACATCAATCACAATCACCATTCAATCAACAAATAATTAACATCAATTAACTGATTATCATCAACATGTATTCAATTGAAAATTAAATTAAATATCAAACTAAATGAGGATTAAATGCGATAAAAAGTATATTTAACTGGAGTGACTATTTAAATATACCAAACATTAACCAGTCAATTTCTGATCACATCATAAATTTAATTTAATCAACATAAGATTCTAGTAGTTATGAGGGTCAAAACACTCATCTTTGATATCAAATTGATTTAAAAGCCAATTATAGCCCGAAATATAATAGTCTCAGAATTCGTCCAAAACAGCTCCATAATGTCCGGAATTTCGATACGATCGCAGCGGCACGAATCGCGCGTAAATCCGATCTCGTAAAAGTTATTATCATTAAAAGTTAAACAATTTTAAAATTAAATAAATAAAATAAATACATGATTATTGTTGGGCGAATTCTCACCCAGAAGATCTTGAGACAACGAAGCGTCTGTTTCACCCGGGTTCGCAATCACCACTTCATTCAGCATGACCGGCCTCTTTCCCATTCGACAATGCAAGCCATAGCTCATTCGACATGAATAACCTCCAGTTCATTCACCAAGGCCAAGGAACACTCGGCACTCACGCATGAAGCTTCATTCGGCAGTACGAGCCAAGTCCATTCGGCATGGAAGCTCCATTCGGCAGTACGAGCCAAGTCCGTCCAACATTCTCAGGGTAGAAACTCATTCGGCCCAAGCATGTTCGGCCCAAGGATTCATTCGGTCACAAGCTCGTTCGGTCCCATGCCACATTCGGCCCCAAGCTCGTTCGGCCAGTCCCATTCGGCCACCGAGCCGACGCTCCTCCATCTCATTTGGCACACCGGATCGGCATTCTCATTCGGCATAAGACCAACCTTCTCCAAGCCCCATTCGGCCTCTCCCATGCGTGCCGAACCAACCCATCAACAAGGCCACCACCGGACCAAACGAGCGCCGAACCACCTAAGACCAAACGAGCGCCGAACCGCCTATCTACCACCGGTCCCTACCTACCACCGATCCAAAGCCCAACGCCGAACGAAGCTCTACCGAACCAGGTGATTGCCAGTCCAGATTGTCTCAGCCCGGGCCCACCAGCAGCTATATACCTCCAAGACCCCTGCCCCCTGCCTCATTCTATAAATAGAGGGGCAGGGGTACAACAATGGCAGACAAGTTTGAGAGCTCAAGCAAGGAAGGAACTTTCAAACTACTTTCATACACTCGTATACAACACATTGTACTTGTAACCTGAAAGAAAGAGGATAATAACATATAAAGTGGACGTAGGCACATTCTGGCCGAACCACTATAAATCTGTGTGTCTTTTACATTTCAGCCCCTACTTTTCTCATATTTACATACTCATCTAAAATCACTGAAAATTACATATAATCAACTAAATAATACGACTTGGAGGTGTTTGTCCATTTTTTGTGCAAACATTTTTGGTGCTTTCACTGAGAGCTGAACTCAAACTTCATCTTCTCCCACTCAACCTTTTTCCTAACGACATCACTCGTTGCTTAGAAATCATGCCTTCCAAACAGAGAAGGGATGTTAACAAAGGAAAGAACATCGCAACTAGCAGCCTTCCAGATCCAGCAATCACAGATCAGCCCACTTCAACAGCAGTACCAGATGAAAATCAGGAAAATCCAACTGGTCCCGCAACGGAACAACCAATCACTAGGGCAGATCTGGACAGGGTTGTGGCTGAAGTAACTAACCGCTTCACATCCCAACAAGAAACTTTGGTGGACCAACTCATGACACGCTTAAGGGACGCTGAAGAGTCCAACCGCAACACTGAATCATGGGGTGAATCCCAATCCGGAGGATCCCGGAGGCAACAAAGGTCTTCACTCTTCGAACAAGCTATCAACAGGAAAAACGATGATAGGGGCCGCGCCCGGACTCAGCCCGAATTCCGACTCGAGGAAGCCCTTGGAACCGAACCTAGCGGGGGAGGCACCAGGCGAGGGTCGGATGTAGCTGAGCCAGTCATGCCACCTAATCATAGAAACCCCGCTGAACGGAGCCGAGCTAGAACCCAGCCCGAAGTTGACCCCATGGATGTGCTCGAAACAGAACCCCACAGGGGAAGATCAAGGCAGGGGGCAACTGTAGCTGGTCCTAGCGTGCATCCAAGCAGCCAAAGACAACCACTGGATAATGCTAGAGGTGATAGACTGTACCATCCCTACAGGTCATCTGGGCGAGATAGATCCCGCAGGGAAGAACCGAGCTCATTTTTGTCCGCTCCAAGTTCTGACGAGCGGATGGCACGATTATTCAGAGAATGTGTCCAACGGGAGCAAAGGGACCGGGGAATAGGCGCTAGGGTCACCAGTCCCTTTACCCGAAATATCGAAACTGCCATCACCCCCCGGGAATGGAAAATGCCAACCATGGAACCTTACAAAGGAACTTCCGACCCCATCGTACACCTGCAGAGATACACCCAGCATATGCTCATGAGTGGAGCAACAGAAGGAGTATTATGTAAATGCTTTCCGCTATTCCTATCAGATCTAGCTACCTCCTGGTTCTGCCATCTACCCCAAGGATCCATCAACTCATGGGAGATGTTAAAAGAAAGGTTTATTAGCCAGTTCCGCATCCATGTGGAACAACCCAGGGATGCTTATTCTCTATCCAATGTCAAACAGAAAACCGGAGAGACGCTACAACAATATCTAACACGGTTCAACGCCGCAGCGGCAGCAGTTCAAGATGCCGATGAAAAACTCACTCTAATGGCCCTCTGTAGTGGTGTGCATCCAGACACCAAGTTTGCCAGAAGATTAACTAAGGAAAAACCAGTTACCTTGCCTGATTTCTTCCATGAAGCTGGAAAGTATATGAGACTTGAAGACGCTGCTACGGAGAGGCAGCCAGGGCAACAAGGCAAGATAATTCAGGACAAGGTTCCCACTGCAGCTAAGGACGCTCGAAGAAATGAATCTAGAGACAATGCTGGGGGCAGAAAGGGTGAGAAGCGCCAATATCGACCAGGGCCAAGATTTGACTCCTACACTCCTTTGAATGAAACAATCGAAAACATCTACCTAGCCACTCAGGGCGAACTCGGATACAAGCGCCCCCCGCACAAGAAAGAATCAGATAACGCACTCAAGTCCGGAAAGTTCTGTCGCTTCCACGAATCCCACGGACATGACACCAATGAATGCCACCATCTTCGGGACTTGATCGAAGAACACATTAGAAGAAGAAGACTGGAACGTTATGTGAAAAGTCAGAACAGGACTCCAACTCCTGCCAATGAGAACTCAAAGCAACCCCTCCCAGAAGTAGGCGGAGGGAGTCGCAACAATCACAACACCAGTGGCTCTAGTCAAGAGAAGATAGTAGTCCTGACCATCTCAGGAGGACCACACATTGCCGACAGAAGTTGGGCAGAGATGGAAAGGTACGGCAAGTCGCTTAGAAATGCAGAAGGCTATGTTAACTCCGTCACAGAAGAACGCCAACCGAAACGAAAAGAGAGCGACGACATCATATTCAGTAGACGCGATTTGGAAGGAAGACAGTACCCACATATGGATCCTATGGTCATCTCTGCCTGGTTCGGCCCTGCTAAAGTTTTTCGGATTCTAATAGACACGGGAAGCTCCGTAAACATCTTGTTCAAACATGCTTTCGACAAAATGAAGTTATCAATGAAGGATGTGTCTCCCTGCGACAAACCCCTGCACGGTTTCACTGGAGATGCAAAAATGCCCCTCGGGCAACTTGACCTCTTCGTCGAAATAGGAAGTCATCCCCGCTCCGTGGTGCGAAAACAAACGTTCGTGCTAATAGAGAACCACTCGGCTTACAACGCCTTCTTGGGGAGACCAGCCTTGTCTGACTTCCAAATTGTCCTAGCCCCCTGGTGCCTGAAGATGAAATTCCCGACAGACAACGGAATAGGAGAAGTAGAAGGAGATCAAGACGCTGCCCGAGACTGCTATGTAACTGAGCTTCGCAACAACCGCAGAAAGAATAAAGGAAAAGATGCAGAGACTACTCTCTGCATGAAAAGCTTGGAGGCATAGCAACTAAAGAAAGCCCCTCCTCTTCGATACACAAGCGATCCCTTCAATGAACTAGACCCCCGGGATAAAGAGGAGGAGGCTACCGCCGAGCCTGCAGAGGCTATGGAATTCGTATCTGTAGATAAGCATGATTCAAGTAGACTATTAAAAATCGGATCTCAGCTGAAAACGGAATTGAAGGATCGACTCATTGACTTTCTCCGCCACAACTTAGATGTATTTGCGTGGACCCATGCCGATATGACAGGAATCTCCCCAGACGTAGCATGCCACATGTTGAACATCGATCCCACCAAGGTACCAGTAAAGCAGAAAAAGAGGAGCATGGGGGCAGAGCGATCAGCAGCCCTTGATGAGGAAGTAAAAAATCTACTTGCTAATGACTTCATACGGGAAGCCATCTACCCAGAATGGATCGCTAACCCAGTGCTAGTAAAAAAGGCCAATGGAAAGTGGCGAACATGTATTGACTTCTCCAATCTGAATGACGCTTGCCCGAAAGACTGCTTCCCACTTCCCCGAATTGACCAACTCGTGGACAGCACAGCTGGGCACGAACTCCTATCTTTTATGGATGCATACTCCGGATATAACCAGATCCCCATGCACGCTCCCGATCAGGACCACACTAGCTTCATCACCGACCGCGGATTATATTGTTACAAAGTCATGCCTTTTGGACTCAAAAATGCTGGAGCTACCTATCAACGCCTCGTCAACAAAATGTTCGCAGAACTGATAGGACGTACTATGGAAGTATATGTGGATGACATGTTGGTGAAGTCCAGGAAAGCCAACGACCATGTAAGCCATCTGGACGATATGTTTCGGGTACTTCGCCGATATGGAATGAAGCTGAATCCTCTAAAGTGCTCCTTCGGAGTATCATCGGGAAAATTCTTAGGATTCATCGTCCACGCCAGAGGAATCGAAGCAAACCCTGAACAAATCCGAGCTTTAAAAGAAATAAGGATACCTTCCACTCGAAAAGAAATGCAGAGCCTAAACGGAAAGGTGGCCGCCCTAAGCAGATTCATTTCCAAGGCAACTGACAAGTGTGTCCCTTTCTTCGAAGCACTCAAGAAAGACAAAGGGAGGTTCGAGTGGACCGACGAATGCTTAAAAGCCTTCCTCAACCTAATCGAACACCTTCAGAGACCACCAGTACTCTCAACTCCAAATGAAGGTGAAGTGTTATACCTATACCTCGCTGTATCATCTCATGCTCTAAGCGCCGCCTTGGTAAGAGAAGAAGACCGCACACAACGTCCGGTTTACTTTGTGAGCAAGAGATTTACGGGGGCAGAAGCCAGATATCCTAAACTTGAGAAGTTAGCATATTGTTTATTGATCGCGTCACGGAAACTGCGACATTACTTCCAGTCTCACTCCATCAGGGTTCTAACCGATCAACCACTAAGGCAAGTGCTCCATCGTCCTGACACTTCTGGGCGACTCCTCAAATGGTGCATCGAACTAAGTCAGTATGATATCACCTACCATCCCCGCACCGCTATCAAAGGACAAGCCATGGCTGATTTCATTGCCGAATTCACTACCAACGAAAGCAAGGAACAATCCGAAGTAGCAAAAAACTTCAAGTGGAACCTCTTTGTAGACGGAGCATCGAACGAACAAGGCTCGGGGGCAGGTATTGTGATCGTCACCCCCAGGGGAAGAAAGTTGTACTATGCATTAAGATTGGAGTTCACGGCCACTAACAACGA
This sequence comes from Allium cepa, assembly GCA_030765085.1. Taxonomy (NCBI): domain Eukaryota; kingdom Viridiplantae; phylum Streptophyta; class Magnoliopsida; order Asparagales; family Amaryllidaceae; genus Allium; species Allium cepa. Next base: position 933,650,763 of record CM060932.1, read on the forward strand.
TGCTGAATATGAAGCAGTAATAGCGGGATTGGAACTGGCCCTAGAAATTGGGATCAATTCCTTATGTATTCATAGTGATTCTCAGCTTATCGTAAACCAGGTACTAGGAGAATTCCAGACTCGAGGAGAACGGCTCACAGCATACCTAAAGAAAACCAGACTGCTGCTCGATCGATTGGACCATTATCTAATCAAACACATTCCTCGAGAAGAAAACCAAGAGGCAGATGAACTTGCAAAGCAAGCTAGTATGAAGGACAGCACCATTCCCGGAGCACTAGTAATCTCAAGGCAGCTAGCCCCAAGTTTCGAACAAGTAAATCTGATAACTGCAATCGAAGAAGGAACCTGGATGACTCCTATCCGGAAATATTTGCAAGATGGCATACTACCCGACAGGCGTGACGAAGCCAAGAAGATCTTGAGAAAAGTTCCCCACTACACAATACAAGAAGGCATCCTCTACCGGCGTGGCTTCTCTAGCCCCTTATTAAGATGCGTCGCCGGAAGGGAAGCCAAGGAGATATTAACAAACATCCATCAGGGAGGATGCGGAGATCACACTGGAGGACAGACTTTGGCAAGAAAGATACTCCGATATGGATATTACTGGCCCACACTAAACAAAGATACCCTAGACTTCGTTAAGAAATGCGACAGATGTCAGAAGTTCGCCAAGATCCCTCGACTGCCCACAAACGAAATTACTCAAATGACCAGCCCTTGGCCCTTTGCTGTATGGGGAATTGACTTAATTGGCGAACTGCCAACGGGCCGAGGCGGAGCCAAATATGCTATAGTGGCAGTCGATTATTTCACCAAATGGGTGGAAGCGGAACCTTTAAATAAAATATCTTCAGCAAAAATTATTAACTTCTTGATCAAAAACATTCTGTGCAGGTATGGAGTCCCCCTCAAGATCGTATCAGACAACGGACTCCAATTTGACAGCGAAGAATTTGCCGACTGGTGCCAAGAGCATGGAATTCATAAAAGCTTCTCATCAGTAGCTTACCCTCAGGCAAACGGACAAGTTGAAGCTGTCAACAAAATTCTCAAAACCCTAATCAAGAAGAAACTTGAAAAGTCAAAAGGCGCTTGGGTGGACGAACTTCCTACGGCACTATGGGCATACCGCACATCTTTCAGAACATCAACGGGACATACTCCTTTCTCTTTGGCATATGGATCGGAGGCAATGCTCCCAGTTGAGACTATTGTGCCTTCCCACCGTAGGATCCACTACAACCCAGAAGAAAACGAAGAACTCCTCCTCATGTCTTTGGAACTGATTGAGGAAAGGAGAAACGATGCAGCACTCAAAGCAGCAGCTCACAAACAAAAAGTGGCAGCACTATACAATTCCAAAGTCAAGCATCGCAGCTTACAAGAAGGAGATCTTGTCCTCAGGCGAATCTTTCCGCGCCCCGGGGCACTGGACCCCATCTGGGACGGACCATATGTAATTCACAAAGATCTCCGCAACGGAGCTTACATTTTGTCAACAGTGGACGGAGAGGTGTTCCAGAGGGCATGGAACATCCGACACCTCCGTCGATACTTTTCTTAACTTGTACTGCCCATATGAAGTGAATTAACAAAGAGAACCAGTGGACGTAGGCATTTTCGTGCCGAACCACTTTAAAAAATCTTGTCTCTTTTTAACTTGTTCCTTTATGTCTTGGCTACTTGTTAAGTTTTATCCCTTTCTGTTGAACAAAATCCTATGGCATCTCCACTCAAGACGCACCGCGGCCTCATCTAGACTAGGCCTAACAGGTACGCCACGATTCTATGCACTCGCCAATGAGACTCTTTTGCTCCAGCATCCCTCTGCTGCGGGTTAACTCATTGCGCGCCTGCCCTCAAAGCCAACTGTAATGAGCCGATTATAAGTCATCATAAAGGCCGACTATAGCCGATGGCAGCTCATTACGGCGTTCGGCTCGTCGGTAACCGTGAACCTACTTTAAGCCCCAACATAAGGTGTGGCCAGCCAGGGGTAGTTCACGGCCAACGGCACCCACGCTAGCCGGCCACGGTAAATCGAATAATACCCACGATTACGGACCATAACGGTTCGGGTAGTTACCGTGCGCGATCTCGGCTCCGATGTGTCTTAAGTGCGGCTGTGGTAAAAAAGAAAACTCCCCGCGGAGGCGTAAGATGGGTGACAAATGTCTCCAAGACCCACAGCTAGGGAAAGTGACTACAAAACCCGTTTGCCACGAACTTAAGCACATCGACGGCCTTCCGTGACTGGAAGTTTTACTTTTACTATATTTCCATTCCATTTAAATATTTTTCTCCTATCCTGTATAACAAACTCTAAAGTACAGGAAACCAAATAGGAAGCATTCACTCATGAGGCTCTAAGCCTGCGTGCTGGGTAGCAGGGCGCTCGGCTATACCCGTGAACAGTTACACAAGACACTCAAAGCTAACACCTGCAAATAAAACATAAAGGGCGGTACTCTCTTCTCTTGTACATAAATGCGTAACTATAACTTATTCATACACTGACATTGCAACACGTGAAGTTATATTTCAAGCAAAAACTTAACATCAAACACAACTAGAATCACAGGCATATACGTAACTATACTTCTCACACAACATATCAAGATAATCACAGCAACAACATTTGAACATGACAAAATCAGCCTATATTATAAGATCACACGAAGTTATTCTTTGCAAATAATTTTATTACAGTTGCATATCAAAGACTAACATGAACAGTGATAAAAAAGAAACAAAAAGATGGCAGATGCATCCACACTCCATCACCAACTCCCCCAGCCTACTTAGCCGCAGGATCAGAACCCCCAGCATGTGGATCTGAAGTCCCACCTGTCCAGATCAGAAGAGGAATTCATTAAACGAACGATCAAGTTATGAAAACACGAAAAGAAAAGAAAGGGAAAAGAATAACTCACCAGCATCCGCCGCTTGATCCTCATCATCCAACTGCACGCCCGCTTCCTCTGCAGCGAGTAGCCGCATCCCCTCCTTCACCGCCGCTTGCTCCTCCTTTGAGAACTGAGCAGTAACCGCACTCAAGTTGAAAGCCTCTCCGCCTTCCTTACCCGCATTCACCCTGGCCTCCTCTAAAGCCTGGAGATACACCTTGGCCATGACCCGAGGGTAATCGTCCATCCAAGACAAGCCGCCCTCCTTCCAAGTGTGGAAGTACATATCCTGCAACATCTCATCCATCATCCCCTCGTTTTCCTCAAACTCCCTCACCCGGGCCTCGGAAGCTTGCAACTTGGTGATGGCGACGTCCCTCTCTGATTGGTATCTCAAGCAGTCAGCCTGGAGTGACCTCCTCATTTCCTCTTCCTTCAACTTGAGGGACCTCCTCATCCCCTCCATCTCCTCCTTCAACTCGGCCTGAGCCATCTCCGCAGCCTCGAGCCTCCCTGACAACTCCTCTATCCGCTCGAGATCCGCATTTCGAACCTCATCCACCGTTGTAATAGCCATGTTAATCCGCTCCCTGCAGGTGACCTCCATTTTCCGTAACTCCGCCCTACTTGCCTTCTCCATGGTCTCTTTCAGACGCTGGGAAGCTTCCTCATGCTGGGAGATCTGGATGGCTTGGTCGGCAAGCTGCTTGGCCTGATCGGCAACCTTTAGCCTTAACCGAATGTTAGCACTCCCAATCTCCTCCCCGGCCTTGACCAATCGAGCATGATGCTCCATTAACTTCTTAGTCTCTTCGGCCACCCGATCAATATTAGCCTTGGCCTCGTCCCCCATGGTGACTACCCGTGTAGTAAGTAAATCAAGATCTAAAGATTTGGCCTCGTCCAGCACTCTTACCATGGGGTTGCGGGGAAGTAGGTGCTCGCCCGTGGTCTCATCGAATGAAATGTCCCGAAAACTTGGGTCTAAATCAGGATGGCCGGCAAAAGGGTCACGAGGCACGGGGCGAGGCACATCGGGACGCCTTATATGAATGACAGTAGAACTCTTGGAAGGAGGAGGAGGGGGGCAGGGCTCCGTGCTCTCCTCCGTAGTATCACGAGGAGGCTGAGTAGGGGGAGACAGAGTAGGAAGCTGCGAAGCAGAAGAAGACTCAAATAAGGAACGGCTCCGCTTCCTTTTCTGAATGCCCTCTTCGATGACCCCAAGAAGAGGGCGGTACTTGACTACGTCCCCAGTGCGATCAGTAGAAGGTTTCGCGGAAGCTCTCCTCGACTTAAATTGTTCAAGGCGGTGTCGAACATCCGACGTTTTACCCGCCTGGCCTGCCCCTGGAATAAAGAACAAATGTTACGAACATACAATAATCCGCAATTCAAAAAATGTGCTAAGTTAAAAAGAAAGAAAAGTGAGGAGACACATCTGTTATACAAACCCGGCGGAGGAGTGGGATACTGCAATAAGTCCTGGATCTCATTCCAGGACGGAAGTGAACCGTAAAAAATTTCTAAGTCCCTATCGAAAATGGAATCGGCAGAAGACAAAAGTTCACCTTGCATCGCCGGGGTCACCCTAGCTGAGGAACCCTTAGAGGATGGGTCAGTGCTAACCACAGCTTTGCCGGTTTCCTCTGCTTTCTCCGTTTCCTTCTCTGTTTCCGACTCCCCCTCTGACTCCCCGAAGGCCCGACGGAGAGCCTCATCCAGTTCGAGGTCCTGCTCAGAGGTTAGAGCAGCAACACCGCTACCACCCTGACCATCGCCATCTCCTCCACCCTCCGACCCTTCTCCAACTTCACCTCCTTCCTCCTCTTCTACACCTTCCTCCTCCGGGACATCCGGGCAAGTACTTGGAGAAGGGCCATCGGACTCCTTGAGCTTCTTGCCTCCTACGACTGGACGTTGTGCAAAGGGCTTCCTCTTGCCACCCTTCGCTGTCACCCCACCTTTAGGCTGGGCAGCCTTCTCTTCTGCCGTGTCCCTCTGTTTGACTACGGACTGATGTGGGAGGATCAAATTATACGACAAGAGCCTGGCATTCCTAATCAGATAAGCAGCCGATCTGTCTCTCCCGGAAATAGCTTCAATTTCTGCTGCCATCCGAACCAAGCGATCATCTTCCACAACCGCAAAACCACCTGTCGCTAGCAAGAAATAAAAGCGCATAAGAGAGTGAATTACAGCCAAGACAGGAATTATGAGTAGAGTTTTTACTTACATCCGGAGGTAAATCGGCGAATAGAGACGGAGTCATCCCTGACAAAGAACCATTCCTTCTTGAACATGCTATACTTCGAGTATAAATCCAAAACAGGCTTGAAGGAAACGGCTGACTCCAAGCTAATATATGGGGACCCCTTCCTGTACCCCCTCAGATTGTACAGATATCGTATTTCCCGGTTGGAGGGGGCGCGCCCATATCTCTTCTGGAAGATAGCATATAAGCATACCAGAATGGCATAAGAGTTGGGCTGAAGCTGGAATGGAGCCACCTTCAGATAAGTGACGAAGCTTAGTATCCAGGCGTTGATTGGAGGAATAGCCCCGCACATGCAATGGTACCGGCTATAAGCGAAGTACCCCTCAGGGGGATCATATGGCATGACCCCTTCCCCCGGTAACAACATAAGAGCCCTGTCTATCCCAAAGGAACGGGATATAACGTCAAGTTGCTCCTCCTTTAAGGAGCTTGGGAAGCAGTCAGGGGGAGAGTTCAAAAGTTCCTGTGGACCACATCCGTCCACTAGAGACTTCGGAATAGGTCGGTGTTGCCCGGATCCTGATTGGACTGGGGGCGAGGAAGAAGAAGGCTCTCCTGTGCCTCTAGACTTCTTTCTGTCTGATCGTGTTTCCGCTTTGCGAGACATTTTCTGCAGCACAAGAAAAACCTAATATTAGAACAAGGAAAATAGAAAAGTAAACAAACAAGTGCGTGCAAGTGTGGAATTTCATTCGCAAGCTGAAGTCTTCCAGATCACAAGTTCATTCGGTTTCCATGTTCATTCGGCTTCCAAGTTCATTCGGTTTCCAAGTTCATTCGGTTTCCAAGTTCATTCGGTTTCAACCCCATTCGGTTTTCATCTCATTCGGCTCCAAGGCAGTAGTCCCATTCGGTGAAGCAGGGACATGCGTGTGTATTCGGTAATAAGTATATACCTGGTTCGGTATAAGGTTGGTTCGGCAAACACTTGATTCGGCAATGGAATGATTCGGCTCTACTCGTTCGGTAAAGAAAAACAAGGGGGGTACGGCCTCTATATATAGGCAAACTCACAACCACCGAACCAGATGTCTCGCCCAACCGGACCAATGATACCGGACCACCAGAAGCCGGATGAGAATAGCCGGACCAACCAAGAACCGAACGGAACCCTCTATCTACCGTCCAAGACCAGGAACTGGGGGCACGCAGGCGCCTCCCTCAGATAAGTACCGAACTCCAGAACTAACTAATAAAATAAGATTATGATAACGATGAATAAGTCGTAAAGTCCTCACCGACGTGGATTAAATCGTTTACACGTGTACGCGACCTCGAATGGTCCATAGGCACGCTCTGAACGGTTATTAACCCTACCATCGTGGGAATTTACACTTTGACACGTATTTTTAAGCCCATCGGTCGAATGGATATTTGATAATTGTGAAATGGCTAAGCCACTTACACATGTACGCGGTCGCGAACGATCCCTAGGCATGCTCTGAGCTGGCGATAAACCACCTTGGCAAACGACCCAGGGACCCACTCTAACGTGAACCTGGCATCGACGATGCTAAGCCCCTTCGGGGCACACTTGCTCGTCCCGAGCGACACAGTTCACTTCATCTCAAATATTTCGATCATGAACGATCGCTATTTGGAATCACACTAAAACTGTAAATTCCTTTGCAGGACATCAACAGAATACGAACGTCCAATCCCTGGCGTTATAAAGCTAGTCTTCCTACCACGGGGCAAAACAAAGCGCGACACGTGCAAGCACGTGCCCCACTTTGGGGGGCAAATGTTGGGCGAATTCTCACCCAGAAGATCTTGAGACAACGAAGCGTCTGTTTCACCCGGGTTCGCAATCACCACTTCATTCAGCATGACCGGCCTCTTTCCCATTCGACAATGCAAGCCATAGCTCATTCGACATGAATAACCTCCAGTTCATTCACCAAGGCCAAGGAACACTCGGCACTCACGCATGAAGCTTCATTCGGCAGTACGAGCCAAGTCCATTCGGCATGGAAGCTCCATTCGGCAGTACGAGCCAAGTCCGTCCAACATTCTCAGGGTAGAAACTCATTCGGCCCAAGCATGTTCGGCCCAAGGATTCATTCGGTCACAAGCTCGTTCGGTCCCATGCCACATTCGGCCCCAAGCTCGTTCGGCCAGTCCCATTCGGCCACCGAGCCGACGCTCCTCCATCTCATTTGGCACACCGGATCGGCATTCTCATTCGGCATAAGACCAACCTTCTCCAAGCCCCATTCGGCCTCTCCCATGCGTGCCGAACCAACCCATCAACAAGGCCACCACCGGACCAAACGAGCGCCGAACCACCTAAGACCAAACGAGCGCCGAACCGCCTATCTACCACCGGTCCCTACCTACCACCGATCCAAAGCCCAACGCCGAACGAAGCTCTACCGAACCAGGTGATTGCCAGTCCAGATTGTCTCAGCCCGGGCCCACCAGCAGCTATATACCTCCAAGACCCCTGCCCCCTGCCTCATTCTATAAATAGAGGGGCAGGGGTACAACAATGGCAGACAAGTTTGAGAGCTCAAGCAAGGAAGGAACTTTCAAACTACTTTCATACACTCGTATACAACACATTGTACTTGTAACCTGAAAGAAAGAGGATAATAACATATAAAGTGGACGTAGGCACATTCTGGCCGAACCACTATAAATCTGTGTGTCTTTTACATTTCAGCCCCTACTTTTCTCATATTTACATACTCATCTAAAATCACTGAAAATTACATATAATCAACTAAATAATACGACTTGGAGGTGTTTGTCCATTTTTTGTGCAAACAATTATGACACGTCATGTCGTCATGCTCGAAACCCTAGCGCCTAGCACAAAACATCGCGACCATCTCGATTTTCAGCCGCTACCCTATAATCGATATTCGCCGCCGCCTGGGAGGTTATTACCGCGATCAAATACCACCACGGAACTGCTCAAGCCAGGCCGCCCCTTCCTCCCTCCTGCGACCACCTCCAATTCGTCCTAGGGCTGCCACCGATGTCAACCGTAATAGCTATTTCTAGTGATCCTAGCAACATCTAGCCTAAATGAACCATACAGATCGCCTTGCCTCAATTCCCTCTACACTCCGATGCCCTCCGATCGAGCCATCATCGAAGATCCACCGTTGAATCTCCTGCTCCAATATAAACAGCCGAAACTAAATCATCAATTTTTGACCAAACCATGATTCGATTGCAAAGGAAAACAACAGATTTTGATTACGCTTGTCGAGAGCTTTCTAACGATATATTGTTTTATATAGTTTGAGGAGTTTAAAATTTTCGATTTGATTTTGATTTGCAATTGAATTTTTGGGAATTAAGGTTTCTTCCATTTGAGTAGAAGGAACGGACGGATAGAAATATATGTACAGTAGAAAAAGATGGACTGCTAGGTTTTGAGAAACAAAGCTATTTATATGAACAAAGCCCGATAAGAAAGAATGAACAACGTACCGAATTGGTTCGAATGTCAATAACGACCCGAAAAGCCTGTTCCGTCTCCGAAAGAAAAGTAGGCCATCCATTATATCAAAATAGATGTTTTCAATATTTTTAAATTCAATGAAGCATATTTCAAATCCTAATTCCCTTGGATGAAGAAGTTAGCTTTTAAAATCGACATATTTCAAATTGAATTCAATAAATTGATTCCTACGCGTTTCGAGGCCCCACGATCAAACGACATGTCCGATCGCTACGAAACTTGAAATCCTAACATAGTTCACCATTATGGATCCGATGAAACTAGTTTTTGGCCAAAATGGTTATTTTCACGTTAATTAAATAAATGATTATTATATTAATTAAATCGCTTTTCAATTCAAATTTTATAATTAACAATTTTATCATTTTTGATCGCCTGGTGATTTATAATCTTTTAAAGTAAATTTCCAAGTCCATTTAAATATTGAATGTTGCACCAATTACGGCGTTCACGGTTGCAATAAAAATCCAATTAATTATATTTTAATTTCAAGTAAATTCCTTTATTTTGATTTATACCTTATTATTCACTCAATCTTCCTATGGATATAATTAAATTGGTTTATATCTTACTACGCTAATACTCTACAATTATCATCTTAACGCAGTATTTATTTACGCTAATTGCAATTGATTTTCAGATTATCTTCAACGAATTAAATACTGAATTTATAATTAAATGATTGTTATCACTTGCCAATCAAACATATTTCTATGTTTATTGTTAACAAGCAAAACTAATAAATTCATGTATTGATTAATTATTCTATGTTACTCAATTTCAATTAATTACATACAATTCCACACTTAATACAACATTTTCTTTATTTTCTTATTTAAACTTTATAACCAATTATGTCTTTACAATCGTTTCAACCAATTGAACTTTCATTAAAGTATTTATCAATTACCTTATATTAACAAACCTACATTTCATTCTAGTTATTTTATCATTAATGAAAAAGTTAATTTCTTCCAATATTAAATTACAAATTCTTATTTAATTAAATATTTTTAATTATAAAAAATTACTAGTCATTACACTCTTCCCATTCAAAAAATTTCGTCCTCGAAAAGGAAAAGAAGAAATTAAGGAACTAATATATTTTATTCATAGTACGCAATTTATAAATAATAAATTTACATAATTAAATAATTTAAATAAAATGTATCGATTTATAAACAATTAAATCCTTTTTTATTCAAGTTCAATAAAAGTTTGAAAAACATTTCCACTTTCACAAAAAAAATTAAAGTCCAAAATTCAAGAAAAATTTCGACAGAGTCTCCTTTGTACGGAGAGGTCTAGAAGAAATAATAATATCAATAATAACCATATATATATATATCATATTTCAAAAATAAAACATCCCAAACCATGAGAAACAATATAATGTTGCTATAAAACCATAATTCAAAAACGTACATATTTGTCGGGCAAACAATGCTTATTTTCGAAACTAATTGTTGTAGTAGCAATTTCTTCCATTACCTGTATTTCACTTATATAATCCAAAGAAGTTAATAATTATGTAAAAAAGAAATATTTAAGTTGTTTAAATTAATAACAACCAATTCAACACAACATAACAATAGTCACTTGCAAACAAAATCATACAATCATCACACGCAATCAAAGTAATCAACCATCCATCTATAACAACCAAAACAAATGGTTTGTTCGGGTTCAGAAACTTATAAATTGTATAAAATGATAAATAAACTACTAAATATACCATACACTCAACAATCTTAGATAAATCTTAATAGATTATTTACTCATCTTTATACAGTTTGAAGTATCCTTTCCCAATCATCCCAAAAGCCAAACAAACAATAATTTCAAATATCGTTTAAGTTTATTCTTATTAATTCCTTTCATATCATTTATTGTTCTTCAGTTTCATTCATTCATACAATGTTTAGTTTTATTAATTTGACTTCATTACTTACAAATTCATTTCCCATTTACTCATACAATGATTATTTTCCATTACTTTACATCCATATACTTATATATGTTTTTATTCTTCCATTCAATCATTTAAACAATTAATGAATTCATTATTTAAGCATTACATACATGTTATTCCATTTTACTTCACATTTATTATTTACTTTGATTTCCTTTTAACATCTATATTTATTTGTGAAGCAACCCATACTTAGATTTTTATTCTTTTTATTCTTTTCACTTTTTGTTTCTTTCATATATAGTATTCATTTTTAATATTTACTTTAATTATAAGATTCAAACATTACTTAAGTTATAATCATTTACTTACCGTATTCACTTTTTCTATAAATTAAATTAGTAACATTACAAATTATTAACTTAAGTTTATAATAATTTATAACATCAGAATTCTTATTTATAGAAGTAACTCGATTGAACACTTTCATTACTAAAGTTTTACTTGCATAATATTCCATTACATATTCTTATTAACATTTCAACTTTTAATATTTTGGTAAGTTATATATATATATATATATATATATATGTCTTAAGAATGAAATTGAATGTTACACAAGTTTATCACATTCACTATAGTTAACAAAATGTTTAATATTTATATCTTTTAAATTTTCATTATTCTTTAATTTACAAATTTCTACTTTCTTATATATTTCATTAATCACTTAGCATCTAAATTTCTTATTTTTCATTTTAGAAGTTTTCAATTATTAAAACAGTTAAGATTTCATTCATTACAATAATTGAAAACTACTAATAATCAAAAAGTTTAAGAACTAAATCCTGGATTCATTTTAGTCATTGAAAATAATATATATTTATATCCTTTATAGATCGAATCATACTTAGAAATTCAAAATTAAGATTTATTCATCAAAACAGATGTGTAGTAAAACTACTACAACGGCCTTCCCACTTTGAAACTCGAAAATGAACGTCGATGATTCGTGCACTCATCACCGAAATTATTTTTCAGCGGCAGATAAGGGAGTACAGAACTTATTTCCTTTTAAAAATTCTTTTTAAAACTTTCTTTCAAATCACATGGAAAATATTTATATTCGAAAATACTTCTAAATAATAATAATATTATATTCCAAAATCCTTTGAAAACAAATTCCAAAACCCTAAAATTTAAGTTCTCAAATTCCAATTTATATTCATTTTATTTACAATCCCATTTTTGCAACTAATATTTATAAATTTCACTTCCTAACAAACAACCAAACATATCACATACAATTATATACATTTATAGATATTATCTTTTATATACAAAATATAATACTAAGTAAAATTATTTCATTTACCTAAATCTCAAACAATATTATGTCAGTCTGCCCTATTGAGTGTTTCGAAATCCCTATTGATACCATAGCGTCCTATGTACCGACCAGAATTTATAAATACTAAAATTAACACAATATAAAATATTTTATAACACTAACAAATACGATCTCTCAAATATATACACTCAACGAATCGTTCTAGGGTATTACTACCCTATTCTCTAAAGAGTGAGACCCCACAAAGCTAATTTTATCGCTAAACCAAAGCTTTGATACCAACTGTAATGACCCACCTTTTTGGACGGTTTAAATAGACGATAAAACGCAAAGCTAAGGTTATCGCTAAACCCAAGCTCTGATACCAACTGTAATGACTCACCATTTTGGATGGTTTAAATCAATGATAAAACATACACATCAAACTCAAACCATTCAAAAAGGGAGGATTGTTATGGGGTAAATAAGAAAAAGCAGAGAAAGAAAGAAGATTAAACACAGAATCTCACAGCAGAATGACAAAATGTAATAATCAAATAAATACTTCATGAAGCTGTTTTAGAAATAACATTTCATTACACTTTTACAATACAGATCAGAGTACATATAGCAGTAATATATAAATAATGCAGTGGAACAACATAACGCAGTGGGATAAATATAGTAAATAAATATAATATACGAATCTCCATCTTCTTCCTGTAAAAAGCAGTCTTCGATACATTGAAAATCTCGTACCGACGCGAGGGAATTGAAAAGACAAAACACTCGTGCTAGAACTAAAAGATCTTATGTAAGTTAAATTAACTTTTCATAAATATGAGTGTAATGGCGTCAGAGATGTTTACGAGGTTTGACATCTCCTATCCAGTGTCTAACGTGAGTGCAATAACTTAAGAGATGTTTGAGATTCCATCTCCTAAGGATCCGTTAAACTATCTATATACATAGTACAATAGGCTATTATAATAGCGTCTACAGTAAAGTATTAAAATAGCATTAAGGCGTTACCCATATCACCCTTAACACATTTTATATAATGTCGTAGTCTATACAGTATTGTAAACTCCACCATAAACTAGTGGGCTATCAGAGAGCACTCCATAGGTACAACAAAAACCAAACTCGTAGAAGGCACGATAAGGCATGTGACAAGGCACACAAGGCAATGCCAGGATAGGATTCTACCATTTGCAGAACTGGGCTGGTGGTAACGCATAGCAGCTTCTACCGCCCACCTCGGAACACACTCCCATAATCAAATCAAGGGGTGGCCACAAAATCAATCACAAAGTCATATTATGGTATCGGAGAAGCATGTCCGATTAGAGGTGCGACCTCACTTGGCCTAGGTATAACTCCTGTTTTAGTCACATCAAGCTGACTCTAGGAAGTTAGGGCTATGTAAATACCTCATACAGAATCGTTCGCCAAACCATCCTACTTCTTTCTGGAATCTCCACCACGTATACAGTTTTTTAAGTGTTTGGTATTGGCAGAGAGTATGAAAATATCTGATCCTGGTCTTCTAACAACCAAACACTTATTCACACAGGATGGTTCTTTTACATTTCAAAAAATTCAATTCATACTTGATATCAAAATCTCATATTCAATTCAAACCATATCACTTTTCGAAATCATATTCACTTTCAAAATCATAATCACCTTCGAAATCATATCACATTTGAAATCATATCACTTTCGAAATCATATTTTCTTGATAAATCGTACTTTCAAAATAGGTTAAACCCTCATTTCAAAATCATCGTATTCAATCAAGTATTTCATTTAAATCCCAACTTAGGTTATAACATCATTTAACCGTATTCGCTTTTAAATCAAGGATTTGAATATAAACACTTCCACTTTACTTAGTCTAAAATTTAGAAAATAGTTTAGATAGTTATAAATAGTTTAACATAGTTAAAATTAATTTTTAAATATTTAAAATACACTAAAAAAGGTTTAAAAATAGATTAAAAATAGTTTAAATGGATTTAAGATAGATTAAATAGATTTAAAATGGATTAAAATGGGTAAATTAGTTTAAAATAGGTTAAAATAGTTTAAATTGATTAAAATAGTTTAAAATAGTCTAAAATAGATTAAATTAGTTTAATCGTTTGAAAATTTTAATAATTAGCATATTTTTAAACGGTTTATTTTAAAATGGTAAATTTGAAATTAATATCAAGTTAAACTATTTCTTTCATTTCAAATCATCTGGACATGTCCAGCTTTTAAATCAACAAATTAAATTTTGTCCTTCAATTCAAATTTTAAACCATTTAATCAATATTGATTTCAAATCCCAGTTTGACAATAAATCCAAACTATTTCAAATTTAGTAGATTTCGAAGTTACATTTTTAAACCTTTTCGATAACTCAATTTTGATAAATTTCATTTATACTTCAAATTCAACTTTAAAATTTAAATCTAATTTCTCTAAACAATTCCTTTAAACCAATTCCAATTTCAACATTTAAAGCTTGAATTTTCGAAAATAATTCAGTTTATATAAATCCAATTTTATTTTGAAATATCATTTAACTGAATTCAAAGTTTAAGGATTTAAAATCATTTGATTTAACCAATCCGGTGTTCGTATATAATTTTCTACCCTATGGTCGAGTGATACAGACATATATCATTTCAATCTACAAATATTTTAAATTTACGGATATATATCATTTCAACCTGCAATCCGGAATTAAAATAAAATCCATAAAATTGCTCGAGTCTATCATTTCAATCCATAACGATTTCTCCCTAATCTATTAGATCATTCGGTATGTATCATTTCAACCCATAGGGAACTTGTAGTGTTATAACAATATAAAAATATAACATCCAATCATCCAATATCAACAATCAAACATCCACCATAATCACCATTCAATCAACTAATAATTAACATCAATTAACTTATTATCGTCAACAAGTATTCAATTGACAATTAAATTAAATGACTATTTAATGCGATAAAAAGATATTTAACTGGAATGACTGTTAAATGTATCAAACATCAACCAATCAATTTCTAATAACATCATAAATTTAATTTAATCAACATAAGATAATCTAGTAGTTGTGAATGGGTCAAAACACTCACCTTTGATATCAAATCGATTTTAAAATCCAATTATAGCCGAAAATTCAACATTTCAGAATTCATCCAAACTAGTTCCAAAATGTCCAGAATTTCGATATAATCGCAGCGAGACAAACCGTGCATAAATCCGACATCGTATGCAAAAGTTATTATCGTTAGAAGATAAACAATTTTAAAATTAAATAAATAAGATAAATACAGAAATACGACACATCACTTTGTTATGCTCGAAACCCTAGTGCCTAGCATAGAACATCGCGACCATCTCGATTTGCAGCTGCCACCCTAGAATCGATATTCGCCGCCGCATGGGAGGTTATTGCCGCGATCAAAGTCCACCATGGTACTGCTCCAGCTAGGCTACCCCTTCCTCCCTCCTGCAACTACCTACGGTTCGTCCTAGGGCTGCCGCTATCGTCAACCATGACGGCCTATTTTTGGCGATCCTAATAACATCCAGCCTAAATGAACCGTATAGATCATCTTGCCTCAACCCCTCTACACTCCGATGCCCTCCGGTCGAGTCATCGTCGAAGATCCACCGTTGAATCTCCTACTCCAATACGAATGGCCGAAGCTAAATCACCAATTTTTGACCAAATCATGATTCAATTGCAAAAGCAAACAACAGATTAGGATTGCGCTCATCGAGAGCTTTCCAAAGATATATAATTTGTTATAGTTTAAGGAGTTTAAATTTTTTGATTTGATTTTGATTTGCAATTGAATTTTTGGAAATTAGGGTTTCTGCCATTTAAGAAGAAGGAACGGACAGATAGAATCATACGTACAGTAGAAACAGAAAGACTGCTTGGGTTTGAGAAATAAAGCTATTTATATGAACAAAGCCCGATAAGAAAGAATGAACAACGTATTGGTTCGAACGACAATAACGACCCGAAAAGCCCACTCTGTCTCGGAAACGAAAGTAGGTCATCCAATATATAGAAAGAAATGTTTTCAATATTTTTAAATTCAATGCAATGGATTTCAAGTCCTAATTCCGTTGTATGAAGAAGTTAGCTTTTAAAATCGGCTTATTTCAAATTGAATTCAATAAATTGATTTCTACGTATTTCGAGCCTGCACGATCAAATGACAAGTCTGATCACTGCGAATCTTGAAATCCTAATGTATTTCACCATAATGGATTCGATGAAACTAGTTTCGTCGAAATCTGAGACAGTGGCCAAAATGGCTATTTTCACGTTAATTAAATAAATGATTATTATATTAATTAAATTGCGTTTCAATTCAAATTTTATAATTAACGAATTTTATCATTTTTGATTACCTGGTGATTTATAATCTTTTAAAGTCAATTTCCAAGTCAATTTCAATATTGAATGTTGCACCGATTATAGCGTTCAATTTCAATTGCAATAAAAGTCCAATTAATCATATTCTAATTTAAAGTAAATTCCTTTATTTTGATTTATATCCCATTATTCACTCAAATATCTTCCTACGGATATAATTAACATTGGTTTATATCTTACACGCTAATACTCTACAATTATCATGTTAATTCATATTAACGCAATATTTAATTACGTTAATTGCAATTGATTTCCAATTTATCTTCAACGAATTAAATAGTGAATTTATAATTAAACCATCGTTATCGCTTGCCAATTCGAACACATTTCTATGTCTATAGTTAACAAGCAAAACTAATAAGTTCAAGTATTGATTAATTATTTTATATTACCCAATTTCAATTAATTACGTACATTTTCACCATTTAATACAACATTTAGTTTATTTCCTTATTTACACTTTATAACCAATTATGATTTTATAATCATTTCACCAATTGAAATTTTATTAAAGTAGTTATCACTTTACTTAAATTAACAGTACTACATTTCATTTTAGTTATTTTTTCATTAATAAATCACAAATGTTAATTTCTTCCAATATTAAATTACAAAATCTTATTTAATTAAATATTTTTAATTATCGAAATTACAGGTCGTTACAATTACAATTACCTACATTGGTGTTGTTATCTACACCCCAAAGATTATGTAGTGCTTTTGTGTGGTATAGAAACTCCTTGAGATGATTCTGGGATGGTGGCAATTTCAAAGGGAGATAGTAGAAATTTGGAATGCACTCGACTGGTGGTGAAGCCAAGTTTTGCCTTGGATGAATACACCAATTCGGAGCCAAGTCTTGCTTTTCATCTTCAACTATCTCGTTTTGAGAGCTTCGCTAAGTTCCTATCAATGTTTGAATTCTAGTGCGATGATTTATTCCAAGATCAAATATATTGGATGATTATATCATATTGCCTTTCCCATTTTTGTACTTCCAGTGATCCTGAAAAGAAAGCTTCCCGCATTGCTCTGGACGGCGACTTCATTATCGATTTCTCATCGCTAACAGGTAAGTCCCAAGAAAGATAATCTTAAATTACAACATGACTCGTTTTCTAGCATGAGTGAGCTATCAACACAAGATGGTCCGCTCGTGGTGCTCAGGACAATAGACTCACTTTGCAAAGATAACACAATGCACTTGCCCCATTCAACGCTCAGAACAACTGATCAACATATGTCGACCTTCCTTGGATTTTAGGCATTTGTCATACGGGGATATTATTCAAAACAAAACACACCCGACAATATTGAACGCCAAGTTTTATTATTTAGAACAACTTTCCGGTCATCCTGTCTTTAGTCTGGCGAAGTGACTTCCACTCCACCAGAAGCTAGATCCTTTACAGAGCAGGCTTTGCATTTTATTCCTGTCATGCCAGGACGATTGATTACGGTTGAATCGCAAGGCACGGTTGCTCTTGTAGAGCTATCGCTAAATCCACCTCCTCTTGTAAATGAGTTCATGGCCTTAAGAGCCTTGAATAAAATAGGAGGAGCAAGCACTGATTCCCTGAAGCTTGTTGGCCCGTTGGTCCTCTTTTTAGTTATGCTAATGTGGGAATAGTCTTCGCTATTCCATAATTAAGTATAGATAAACAAAATTTTAGCAACTACTTTAGTTATGTTCCTCTATTCGGCACTGCATGTAGTTGCCAAACTGCTCTTCTTGGTGATATAAGGACGTCATTTAAACAAATCAGTATCCATTTTTGCACGTGCTTGGTCGTGTTCCTTTCGGCCAACCGGTAGTCGTGGATAATCCCATTTTCACGCTACTCCTAACTATCTCAAAAAGCAGCTGGGATGTTCATTTCCTTATTGTATGATCTTTCCTAAGAACCGAATCTTGTTTATAGAAGGTCTAAAATGTATGACTCTGGGTACCAGTAGTAGCTAGATGTTATGGGGAAAATCATTCAACTACCCCCTGTCTAATTGAGCTTCCCCAATCTCTGTTTTGGATTGGGGGAAATTCCAACATTACTTGTTTTCAATTTTCTATGGCTATCCTCGTTTATCCTCTATCGAGCATGTCGTACTTGGTTGCTAGCACTGTCCTTGAAGTTCAGTTAGGCATAGTTTCAATCTCTATAAACTAGCACATGGATTATTTGATTTTGATAATCCTTCCTTAAAGTTGCCCATTTTCGAGGAACAACAAAATTCCTGAAGGCTGATGATTACACCGTGTAACGACCCGTAAAATTTTAATAATTTTATTTGTTTTATTTGTTTTATTTGTTTTATTTATATGATTAATTGAAACTTTATGAAATTTTAAATAATACAATTCTGAAATAAAATTTTAATATTTGAATTACGTCTAATTGAACATAGAAAATTGTAAATTTTCATCTAAAAATATGAAAATTTATTTTATTGTGTAATTTTATTTCAATTTATATCCGTTAATATTTAATGATAATAAAAAAATTTCCAAACCTAAATATTTTTTTATAGAAAATTGTAAATCGTCTTCCGAGCAAGACGTCATATTTCGTTTCTCCAAATTTTGAATGTTATTGCTCCGTTTGTCTTAATTCCGGCAAATTAGTAGCATTTTCGGTACCGATTATCGACTTTTGATCGGATGATCGTACCACCGATATATGCATACCATTTTGATCATCTCATCGTGCCGATCTTCATAGTATATTCATTTCTATATTAGTTGTCTGATGCGCGACGAAATCTGCATAATGATTTGCCGTATCAGTATCCAATTTTTATCTTTTGTTTTCTTTCTGACTTTTCATTTGTCCATCGTGTAAATCATATTGCCAGTTGTTTCAATAATTCATGAATTGAACTGATGTCTTTTTCTATTCCCTGACCATTCACATTCCTCTCCCTGACAGCCGTCCTCTATTTCTTTCCTATTAATAAAGAAATCATATTGTTATCAGAGCATGCTGGCGACCTCCTATTCCCATTATTTTTTTGTTTTGTGAACCATTCCTCTCTCCTTTTTCTTTTCTTCACCTTCATTTTCATTTTCAATGCCTGCAGCCTCCTGAAGCCATGCGACCTGAGCTTCCCTTCTCCTCTTCTATTTCCACTTTATTTTCTTTGTTCATTTTTCTCCTCTCTCCCATACTTCACTACACACGGTCAAGCCAAAGCACCAATCTCCCTGCATGCCATCCTCTCCCTGATCCGACAACCCTCCGGCCTCTTCCTCCACGTCATACCAACACAAACATTCCTCCAACCATCACCCTTGTTAACCTATGGCTTCGACTTCTGGCCATCCTCATGAATGTACCGATCATCCGACTGCCCACCACCGATCGGCAAACTCACCTAACAACCCGCCTCTTCTACCTCTGTAACCTGCCTCACGCCCAGAGCTCCAACATCCGCCTTATTTAAATCCCACTATGAGCTCCTATGACCAATCACCTCCGCCATCTAGCGCTTGTCAAATCCATCGCCTTCGCTTCCCCATGCTCGCTCGTTCTTGCCTTACTCAGCTGACCCAGAGATCAAGCCTCGTCTCCATGCTCCCACCTATGTTCGCTACGCATCACCATGCTCTGGCCATTACAGCCCCTTCATTTGGTATGCTTATATATATATATCTGTGTGTGTGTGTGTGTGTGGTTATATACTAGTTTAAATATATCAATATGTGTTCACAGTAGTCTATATATATTTATAGTATGTTGTATCTGGATTTTTTTGAACCTATATATAGCTGCTGTTCTACACTTTTGAAAGTTATATATAATTTTGTTTATTCTTAAACACATACAGTATATGTTATAAAGATTTTTTTCTTTTATATAATCATTTCGATTGACTTTGTAAATGAGTTTATATATCTATGCCAGTTATATATATATATATATATAGCTTTTATGCGAGTTTGTGATATGCCGTATATGATATATATATATATATATTGTGTTGGTTTATATGTGGTCATGTTTTGCAGTTCTGTATATTCAATATATTTATACACACGTTGTTTTATATAGATTATGTGTATTTTACTTATATTAGTTGAATACATATACGTAGGTTGGTTTATACAAGCCTTATAATCTGTAATGTTATATAAGCCTGTTTAAACGAGATAATATAAGCCTGTTATGTATAAAATATTTTTGATTTTTTTTATGAGTGTATATATTTGACATAAAAGTGTTATAATATAACTTTTATACATGACTGTCTTTGCTTTATTTTATATATCAAATGTTAATTATAGTTTTATACATGTGTGTGTATTGGTTTTAAAAGTATATAAAAATACTAATATATGCGCGTACATATTCTTTGGTTTGTATCGATTTATATATGCATGTATAGTATCATATGTATTTCTATAATATTTTTTTGATATATATGTTATAAGCTATTTAAGTATGTATTAGTATATATATATTAGTTTATTTATACTGATTTTGGTTTTGTGTATATATGTATATATATAAGGTCACATAAGTGTTTAGTTTATATTAGTGTTGTCACTTTGTAATTGATTTATATGTTTTAGAGCGTTGATTCATATGTTTTTAAAGCATTGTATGTGCTTGCTTTTAAAGCACTATATAGTTTATATAGTTATACGTTTTAAAGCTTGCTTTTAAAAGTTGTCAGAGAGGTATTATACATGAATATATATATATATATATATATATATATATATATATATATATATATATGTTGATTCTTTATATAGATGTATTGAGGGTTAAATGTGAGTTTTAATTATTTATATATTAAGTACTGAGTTAGAGAATGGATACAAATATTTATAACATGTATATTTAATATATACTTAAATTTAGGAAATGATTTTATGTATGTACATAGTCATATATATTTGTTTACTTATACCAATTAACTTCATCGATCCCGTTCTGATTCGTTTATCAATTCCTATTTCTTAGCTTGGTTCATCAAATTAATGCCACTTTTACTTTGCTTTGGAATTCGTGCTTGGATTTGTAATTCATCTCATTGTCGTTCGTCTCTTGCCTCGAAAGGTGAGCGATCACTCACGATTACCATTCTTATATTTATTAAATTTGATTTCAATTGAAATGACAATTGAAATATGCTTCTGTAGTTATTTAAGTTGTTATATATGCTATTATCTGTGACTGTTCACCTGTAGGATATGACACCATATCCTGTTGATTTTATTATATTGTCATTGATGATATATGCATGTTATTATTATTATCATATCTATTATCACTCTGCAAGTTCCTCGTTAGCATAGAATTCACTATGGGTTGAAATGATACATACCCGAACGCACTTTAGAATACGAGAAAATCGTTATGGGTTGAATGAAAAACCCAAGCGATTTTCATTTGATTAGAATTTGGGATTGCGGGTCGAAAGGATATCTATTCGTATATATTTGAATTACGGATTGAAATGATAAATATCCGTATCACTTGACCATAGGATAGGAAATTATATATAGACACCGTTGGTCCACATATAAATGTTTTGAAAATAATTTATATGGTTTTGGGAAGAATTTTATGGTTTTAATGGATATTGATTCTTAGAATATTATATGTATAAAAATGGAAATTTTATGTATAGATTTAATAATAATCTTTAATCTAATTTAGATTGATTTAATACATATAATATGTTTAAGTATTTGTTTAAAACTTATATTTCAAAATAGATTTTTATAATAATTTGAATATGTTAAGGTTGAGGAGATAAAGTTGAAGTAATTGAAAATGGTATTTAATTAAGAATCATATTCCATTAAATCGAACTGAAACCATTGAATTCGGGATTTAAGATATGATTTTATAGCTTGGCTTCGGTTTAGTAAAAGGGATTAAATGGATATCTCATGTTTACCTAAATCGGAGAAAATATTTAATTTACCGAAATTTAAGGTTATTTAAATAGTATTGAAATTATTTAAATGAAAGAAAAAAAGAACTAAGTTATAATGAAATAGAATTTTGATATATATGAAATGATCGAAATTAGTTTTGAAATTGTGGAATATATTTAAAGCTTTGAAAATATTAAAAATGTAAATGGTTTATTTAGAACTGAATTAAATTAATGAATTGAGCTTTGAATAAATGTGAATTTGGAATTTGAGTTGATTTGAATCAATTTGTGAGATTTGAGGAAATTATAAATACTTTACTTTATAAATTATTTAATATATATACTATTTTGGAAAATAAATATATTCGAAATGAAAATGATATTTTGGTTCTGAAGTATAAATTAATTTGAAATGACTACGGTGTTATAGTGTGTATTTCTACATTGTAGATAGTTCCACGGATCCTTAGATGATGGTTATCCCAAACATCCTTTAAGTTACTTGTATTTCTGTAACGATCCCGATTTTGAATCAAATTTAATTTGATAATTAATTTAATTTTTGAAATTAATTTTTGAAATTAATTGGTAAATTAATCTGAGTTTCTCCAGAGAAAATTAAACAAAAGCAAATAAAGAAAAATTAAAGTATATATGTATACAAGATTATTTATTTGTGTATAATTGATTTTCAAATTATTTTTCTTTATATAAGTACAAAATATGTATAACAAGAATGGATAAATGTTTTAAAATATACATATGTAAATAAACATTTAAGCTTTGATATGAATATATCTTTTGAAATCTAAGTATAAGAATTAAAGTACACATGAGATAATTTAATTCAAAAATTAATAAATGATTTAAAATAAAATATATAAATAAAATAAAATAAAGGGGTAAACTTAAATTTATAAATAAATTTAAGTTAAGGGTTTAAAAAACTAAATTCTATAAACTAATTAAAGATAAAGGGTTTAAACATAAATGTTTACATTTTTAACATTTGTGGAATGATAATGCAAGTAAATAACAAATGTAGTTACTTTGATATGCAAGAATAACAAGTGGCAAGAAAATAAACTTTTCTTTTAGAATTATAGAAAATTGGTATAGGAAAAGAAAATTCAGACCTCATTTCTCTTTTATCTTCTCATTTCAAAATATGTAAACAAACAGATCAATAATAATAAAAAAAGTTCAAAAGCCTGGAAACAATTCTCTCAAGACCTGGAAGGGAAATTTAAAACCAGGAGTAAAAGAATTCAAAGCATCTCAACTAAAATATAAGATCAAAAGAAAAGAAATCAAAAAATTAAAAGCTTCAATTTGGAAACAAACTGCAAACCTGAGAGAAGAATAGGCTAGCAAAACAAAATCATCTCAGAAATAAATCTGGAAGCTACAACCTGAAGCAAAGAAGATCAAGTTTCCAAATCAAAAGTTTCTCAAACAAAATCACAATTCAAAGATAAAGAAAAAAATTAAAACCTGGGAAATCAAAAAGAATTCAACTTGGGGATTAAATCTTCATCAAAGCTTTAGGAATTTAAAACAATGCAAAGATCAGAGTAAGCAAAACAGTTCAAGTCAGGCAAATTCAAATCAAAGTAAAGCCAAAACAATTCATCATCAAGTAAAAAAACTCAGGAAACAAAATAAAAGAAGGTTTTCAAATTCCAGTTCCAGGCCCAAAGTGTATTCATCTGTTCTCTGTTTCTTCAATCATGACTGGTGAGCAAACTCTTAAACCATTTATTCTTTGATTTGCATGTGATTAGTATTGAATGTTTGTTTGTGGAATGTGGTTGCATGGATGTAAAAAAAATGCCTGTATGTGTGTATATAGGTGATTGTGTGTATAGACACACACCTCTGTTTTCAAACTACGGTTTTTTTAAAAAACAACCCAATTTAAGAAAATTCTAAAATTTCTTTAATTTAATCCCTGATAGACTTTAGTGTTTGAATAAAGTATGTTTGTTGAAACATAAACTAAAAATCTAAAATGGTTTAAATATGTTTGTTTTATAAATTATCTGGAAATTTACAAAAACGGTGAAAATGTAAAATACATCGAATTCTCGATTGAAATAATTCATTGCTTCAGGCGTATAATTGGCTTTATTATCAGAAAACGTGATTTTTAAAAGTTAAATCATAAGTTTTTGTTTGGGATCAAGAGAGATATGGTAGTTGAATGATTTAGGTATTTCGTTCGTTTCTTGGCGATCAAGATGAATTAGAGCTCGTGTTTTGGGATGAAGGTGCCTTGGAGGTTGCCGAGACTGAGAAAAATGATCAGTATTTTTTCTGATCACTGATGAGGGAGCGCGACAAGATTCTAGGGTTTCATAACCCAATTTGGTCAATATTGCTGATCATGTTCGTGTAGCAACAAGGATTGATCGGAGTGAATCAAAGCTGGGGGGATTGATGCGTTGAGGTGTTGCGTAGCTTTGAGCGTAGTCACGTTATTTCTGATGACCTAGGTTGTTGGCATCGAGGGGATTTTTGATGGTGGTTGGGTTTCAGTAGGTGTTTGAACCTGTTGATTTTTGACACACAATCGAATTCGAAGATCTAGGTGTTGGTGGGGATAAAGAAGATGATCAGCGATATGCTAAGGCCGGCAGTGATGATCGGAGTTGATCCAATCGATTTTGCACATGCACGAACGAAGCTCTGTGCATCTGGAAAGCATAGTAAGTGGAGAAGATGATGGCTACTTGGGTTCGTGTGCGTGCAATGGAGCGTTTCACTCGAAGCATTTCTGAATGGCATCGGGGTTTACACTTAACAAAATTTTAAGTTTGAAAAAAAATATACACGGGTTAGTTTGGGTTTTGATGCGAGAAAAACCCGAAGTTGATCTCGGGTAAAAATGGTTTTGGCTCGGGTTTTTTTGAAGTAAGGGCAAGTTTCAAAAGGGAAGAAAGTGATAAAGTTTTGAAATATATTAACTATGTTTTGGAAGCTAAAATGAAAACTAAAACAAGTTTTTTTTTACAAAGTTCAAAGTTAATTTTTTTTAGTTAAATGTTTAAAATGGATTTGTTTTAAAAGGGATATATGTTAGGTTAATTATATTAGTTCCTAAATGCTTTTCAAATAGAATTTGATGATTAATTACTTAATAATTAAAGGTTATTAATTAAAGATAATTAATTTAATGATAATTAACTATGGATTAATTTGTTATGTGATTAACTTAAAGGTTAATTTAATTAATAGATTAATTAAGGGATAATTAATTAGGGTGATTTATTTTAATTAATGGTTCATTAATTAAGATAATTAATTAAGTATAATTAATTAAAGCATAATTGAGTAATTAAAGCATAATTACTTAGTAATTAAAGGTTATTAATTAAAGTAATTAATAAGAGGATTAATTTAATGTTTTTAATTAAAGGTAATTAACTAAATAATTAAGGTTGATTAATTTCATTAATATCAATTGATTTGTAATTAATTAATCGAGATTCGATAGTTAATTCATAAGTAATTTATTCAATTAGAAATTAAATTGGATTTATTAGGATTTAAACAATTAATTAATCCTGTTTATAAAAGGTTATTGTATGCTTGGATTGCTTATGAATGTTTGCATTGTATGAAATGCCTTGAATTGATTGTGATCTCTGGATTGTAGTATTCTGTTCTATGAATTGAGCTGTGTGTAATTTATTTATTTATTCATTTTACCTGTGATACATTTACATGTGAATCTGTGAATAAAGATAAGTGTTATAGGATTATACTGCTTATCAAATATTACTGTACTTGAATCTGTGATGATTGATGTTGTTGCACTATTGTGTAAAACCCCTGGACTACACCTTACACACACAAATATGGATTGCATGAGGAAGTTAGTTAAGTTACAGATTTTTGAAATTGTTTTTAAAAATGAATTTTGAATCCAAAGGGTTTTTGGAAATGGAATTGGGTTAAATATAAAAAGCTTTTGAAATGGGATTTCAAAGATAAAAGTTGTTTTAAATAACTTGATAAAATTTTGAAATTTAGATAATTTGAATTTGAATTCAAAATTTGAAATTGAATTCTATGTTTAGAAACTATGATTTAAAATGTTTATACAAGTTATAAATGTGTTTATATGGTTTTAAACCATTTTAAAGGTACTGTTTTAGGAATTTGAATTTAAACCAAAGGCTTTAACTTGTATAAATGAATCATATTTTTTCTTCCGAAACGAAAACTATTTGTTTTCAAATAATAATAGCTTTCATATAATGAAAGGATTTCCAATTTGTGTTGAAAAAAATTCAAGTTTGAAATGAAATTGTGAATTGTTTTTGAAAAGCTATGAATGAAACTTTGTGAAAGATTGTTAAACTTTGTTTTGAAATCGAAGAGGATTTTAAATGGTGTATCTTTTCTATATAAAAGATTTGAAATGGAATTGTTTTGAAAGTTATAAATGGATATTTGGAAATAGTTTTGAATGCTATAAATTGAGTCGTTGGTCTAATAATTGGATGAAATAATCCAATTTGAAAAGGAAGTTGTTTTGTAAAGCTATGAATGAATCTTTGTGAAATATTGGTGAACTTTGTGAAGTGAATCTTTTTGTTTAAAGATTTGAAATGGTAATTTATTTAAACCATTTAAAAGAAAAGTTTTGGGTTTTAAGCTATGACTTAATTAAGATCCCATATCCATATGTTTTTAAATATCGCACTCATTATTCGGTTTAGCCAGGAGAGGACCTTTGTGTCATATAACCCATCCCGAATAATGATACGACGTTTTAGATAGCATTTGAAGACTGGTAGTGAAGACCGGCTATTTTTGAGAATGAAAAGATAACCCGTCGAATGACTCTGCATCGATTAGCGTCCGGTATAGAGATCTCCATATGTGATGGGGAGTCCGATCGGGATTGGGAATTCCCGGATTGCAAGGGCTTCTTTGGAAGTGCCTTCGGTTGGATGTGTGTCTGACATTACACTTTGAGAGGTAAAACCGGTTTCTATCAAATACATTTCTGTTTGGTGGTGGAGAATTTATTCTCTTAGCTTAACACCATTCTCTGAGACGTACGAGCTTGGAGGTTATGTAGTTGATGGTTACTAGTGATACATTCCCAATTTGGTAATGTGGCATATGAAGTGCTACTGGTCATTTGTTGATCGAAGCATGGCTTTGTGAAAAAGCGTAGCTTTGTGGACGAGACTGCATCAAGACCTCACACCCCGGAAATGGTCGAAACGGGAAAGATGCAGCAAGGTTGCATAGGTCGCGCCCCTAGGGTATGTCCATTCCTTCTGGAAAAGGGTGGTATCATGGTATGGAGCCCAGATACTTAACTCATGTAGACACTGTAAATTTTATTACTATGTGATGTTGCTTTGTGAATGAGGTCTCTCGGATAAAGGTCGCAAACGACCGGGGGTGGCATATCTTAGGTTTTACTCCCGGGAAGGGAGTAAACCGGCGTTAGTTGGCAGAGAGCTGGGTATGTTCTCGGGGCGTCCCTCCAGAGGCGTTCCCATGTGGAAATAGGAAGTTCCTTAGCCTGACCATTTGTTTAAAATCCAAAGAAACAATACGCGTCCTGTACGGTTTTAGTTGTATAACCTGCCATGGAATGTGGCGGTAACCTGTTATTGAACATGGTAGCTGTAGTAGGCATAAAATAATGGTTGTATGCTGGCTAAGATAAATATTATACTTTCGAAATGTTTTCTACACTATGCACTAATAATAATATCAAAATGGTTTTCGCGTACAAAGCATTTTTTACTATCATAAGAAGAAATCTCCACCAATTCTGCGTTTGCATGGTGTGTGTGGCATGAGGCCTTATGGTAGTTTCATTTTCCAAAAAGCATTGCAGATTTCAACTTTAAAATCTTTTGTTGTTTGTTTAAAGATAAAACTGTTTTTGTTTTCTCATACCAGTCCCATGACTGACCCGGAGTTTATTGTTCCCTTCCTAAACTCTGGGTGACCACAGTTTTCCACATGGGCAGTCTAGAGTTGGGTTTTTTTCAGATAATCAAATAGTATGTATAGATTCGATAGCCTTCGAAGCCTTTGGATTTGTGGATCACATTTGTCACACTTCAGCATTCATGGCTGACCTTGCATAATGCCTCGATGATGGTGGTTAGAGCACTTAGTTCAAGCTATCTTGGTTTGGAGCTTTGGAGCATTTGAATGGAGATTGCTGATATTGGAGTTCTTTCTTTGGAGTTCAAGTTTATGTTATCTCTTTCCGCAGCTGTATCTTGTCTTTGATATTTGTATCGATATCCTGTTGTATCATATTGTGTCAGATATTGTATTTGTTTTGTATCAATGATATTATTCATTTTCTTCCACTATGTTGTTGTACTTAATGTGTTATAAGCTTTGGCGAGCCAGATTCGACGTTTGAATCTACAACATTTGAGTACAAGTGAAGAACGGGTGTCGATTTTCGAAGGTCGAGCCAGGATTGTTTCAATTTCAGTAGATATTTCACTTGAGTTGGATTTATTGATATAAGAATGTTAATCCTGACTCGAATGTTTTGTGTTTTGCTTTATGCTCAGGTCAGACTGAGTGACACAACATTTAAGACTCACTTTGGAGTTTGGAGCTTCGTTTGGAGATCCAACTATTGATTCAACTTTTAGCTTTCCAGTTGATTGGTTCAGGAAAGTCATCTGTTCGTGCTGGAGATTTCACTATATTTGAGATACTCTGTTGTATTTTATTTCTAACTCTGATGTTTATATAGTAGCTTCATGAACTACTATTTATCTATTCTGCTGCATTATTATTATATTACTATGTGCATGTGATTCTTTGATTGATTTATTTACTGTATATACTGAGTTCTGCCAAATTTGAATTTACAATCTGATATTTTGAGCAATTCAAGTCTGGCATGTGCGGATGCGAATGGTTGGAAATAGCAGGCCGTTATAGTTGGTATCAGAGCTTTGGCTCTAGGCAAACTTAGCATATATTGTAAATTAATTTACAGAATTGCTTTCTTTCGAGCTAAATCTCTTCCTCTTTGACTCGGTTTCATTTGGACTTTGGAACATTTCCCTTCGGTTCCAAAATCTACAGTTTTCTCTCCCTATTCGTGTTCTTTTGATTCTGGAGTATCCCACAGCTCCACTGAATGATTGCAAAGGGGAGAAACTCCCTTACAAATGGGCATTGATTCATCGGAGAGTTTTATACCCTCGGTTCAGATGCTGTCATCTTTGTTTTGAAATCCATTCTTAAATCATCCTTTGAAAATCGAGTTTGCTTATACTTTAGGAATTGTTTTATATACCGAAATCATTATTTTGATAAGTGTGATTTTATTCAATATATAAAGGTGAAATCGTTTACGACAAGGATTATATAACTTTTAGAAAAACGCGAATTTGAAATTTCGTAAAAATCGGAAATTTTGGAAATTTTATAAGAAATTTGATTTATCTAAAAATGATTTATAACTGATGGGTTTTAAATTGGAAATTCGAGGAGTTGAATTACGGTATTTTGAAATTGGTTTTAAGATTTTGAAAGTATATAATAATATGATTGACAAATTATTTTGAACAAGAAACGTTTCAAATGGCTTCAAATGTGTTTCAATGATTTCAAAGAAATTTCAAAGAAGATTTTAGGAAAATAGAAGTGCAGAACTCACTTATGTTGCTGGAGAATAATTTCGGTGATGAGCGCATGCATCATCGACATTGATTTTCAAGTTTCAAGGTGGGGGAGAGGCCACTTTAGTAGCTTTGCTATGCGATGGTTTTGTGAAACCAATTTTGATTTCAAATTCTGAAGTATGATTTGATATTCGAAAGATATATGTATATATTTGAAATGATTTGAAGTGATCCCGGTGTTCAGTCCTCGAGTTTCGGACTTGATATAACCCTATCTACAAAAACTGATTTACTGATTTGTTGCTGATTCCCAACTCTTGGATTTGAAATTTGATTTCACCGACCATTTTGAATGCTCGAACACTTTCAAATCGAGGTTTAATTTCCAAAGCTAAGTAATATGATTCAAATAAGTTGAAACTGTAAATGAATGAGACTATTTTGAATTATACTAATATGAAATGTTCTGAATAAAATTTAGTTTAATGATTTTCAAAAGGAAAATTGGATCTTTCGAATAGAAATAAATAGTTTAAAGGTTTTAAAGGGATAGTTATCAAATTGGAAATCATTTTGGGTATAATTGATTTTAAGAAAAATATTTGGTTTTGAAAATAGATTGGAATGTAAAACCAGTATTTATATGGTGATTTTGGAAATGAATTTGTTTGGTGTAAATTAGGTTGATTTGGAAACTAGGAATTATTTTCAAAACCTATTATTTAGGAAACTTTGAAACTGAAGGTAGTAAATTTGGAAGAAATAATTTGGTGAAATAGTATATGACTTTGAAACTGAATTGATATTGAAACGAATTGAAATCGAGAATCTTGTTTTATTAAATACTTGATTTGGGAGTTATCGAACTTATGTACTATTGATTTTGGAAAGTATTCGATTTGAAAATGGAATCTTATATATAATGGACTTTATATAAGTATGATATTTGAAAGTGATTTGAAAGGGTACTGTATGATGCATATTTTAAAGATAAAGATATGGAAAGTGCCTTCTGCTTGATATCTGCTTTGTGACCACATCGTGGATTCATTCCATCGATATTATTCCCTCTGATTTTGGTTTTCGGGATGTGATACTCGAGTGTCCTACCATGGCGTAACTTGGGGTCTTTTTTTGGATAGCGTAATCCGCAAGGTAGGGATTGCTTAAAGGGTACGGATGTTTCCTGAGGGATCCAGGCATAACCATTGTTATGTATCCTACAGTCTACCGGTTTTGTTGTCGTGGCATAATCCGTAAGGCAGAGATTGCTTAAAGGGTACGGATGTTTCCTGGGGGATCCAGGCGTAACCATTGTTATGTATCCTGTGGTCCACGGTTTTGGTTATCATGGCATAATTCGCAAGGTAGTGATTGCTTAAAGGTATGGATGTTTCCTGGGGGATCCAGGCGTAAACATTGTGTATCTGCAATCCAGGTTATTTGTTTGGATTGTACTTTCCATATCGGTTTTGAAAGTTTTTCAAGTATTTTCACTGGGTGTTGAAACAGGTCTACTAAGTACTTGAAGAATTCTAGCTTTGCGCCTGATCAACACATGGCCATAGTCTATAAGAACGAGGATAAACTTGTTGAAACATCGAGTTATAAAAGTATTTTCGAAAAGAAATTTGTTTCTATATAAATGTATTTTTTTATACAGGTAATATTATAAAAGTATTTCCAACAAAGAAATTTTGTAATAATATTCGAAAATTGAAATTCTTATGGTTTAAATTAGTTATTCGTGCCCGATACTACACTTTGGAATCTACCTTAACTGCTCAGCTTTATTTATTTACCTATATTCTGTTTTCCCGAATCTACCTTCCTTTCCTTTTTGAATATAATGTTTAAAATATTGCTTAATTATATACTACATGGTTTAATAGTAAATTATTGGTGTTATAAATATTTTAGAAGTTATCAATTAAATGAAATATACATAAAGAAAATGATTATTGATTTATTAATAATGTTTGAAAAATATCATGAGATAAATTAATAAATTCGTGAATTATAGATTATGTTTTCAATAACTTCTTTGTCAAAATAAGTAATGATGTAAATAATTATTTTCAAAGATTTTTCAAATATTTATATAGGTGTCATTTAATGTTATTAATAAGGTAAGCAAGAAATTTTACAAATGGATTTTTGAAAAGTTTTAAGTATTAAAGAAAATTGAACTGCAAATGAAGTTTTCAAATAAATAATTCAAGTAAAATTTATATAGTTTAAATTAATTATTTGTAACGACCCATAGATTTTAATAGTTTTAGATGGTTTTATTTAACGTAATTAATTGAAATTTTTGAGAAATTTTATATAATAATATTTTGAAATAAAAATTTAATATTTGGATTACGTCCAATTAAACATAGCAGATTTTAAATTTTCAATTTATTTTATCAAAGTTTATTCCATTGTGAAATTCTATTTAATTCAAGCTAGCTAATAAATTGCTTTAATAAATATTGCAGAATCAATTTCTGTAATAAATATTGCAGAATCAATGCACAAATGTTATAAATTTCATTTTTATGGTGGTACGTTCCTTTACGTTTCCTACCGGTTAAATTATAAATAATTTGCTTTGATGGGTCGGCTAAATCAAAGCAACGTGACCGTTGCTATTTATTTCTTTTATTAATTGCGACAATTATTTTCACCAAATCAAGGGTTGACCGTTACTTGGCTTTCAAATTTTGGACTCTGCATTCAAAAAGAAACGTATAATATAATAAGTACTTCATATTTATTTTCATTACGTTTCACAAAATTTTCTCTGTCCGTTTTTTCCATTAAATATATACTTGCAGCTGTTATCAATCCATCGTTTCAATTTATTACATGGTCCGTTACTCTGCCTTTTCAGATTTGAACGTGCAGCTAGTGGCATTAAAAGTTGCTTTAATTATCCACATAATTATTGTGACTGTCCCGTTACTCTATATTTATTCTGTACGTTTTATCTTTGCTTAAATTTCTCTGTCCATTCCTTGTTCCATTTTAAATATCATTGCCTTTCCAAACTTATTACGTACTATCCAAACAAACAAAAAAGTTATTGCTTTAAATGTAGCTAAATCAACTCATGACCGTTGCCATTTCAAAGTTTGAAACGTATAAAATACTATACGTTATTTCGACTTCATTGATTTCTTTTATTTATTTCTTTCTTTACATTTTCATTCCAATCTGATTTATAACCATCCTTGTTCATTTTTAAATATCATTGCCTTTCCAAGCTTATTACGTACTATCCAAACAAACAAAAACGTTATTGCTTTAAATGTAGCTAAATCAACTCATGACCGTTGCCATTTCAAAGTTTGAAATGTATAAAATACTATACGTTATTTAGCATTCATTGATTTCTTTTATTTATTTCTTTCTTTACGTTTTCATGCCAATCTGATTTATAACCTTCCTTGTACTCTTCGTACATTCTATTTATTCTAGCCTGCTCCTCCTTTCTTTTACCTAGTACATCTGCATTCTTTTCATCCTCTCTCTGCAAATTTTCTTTCCACCAAGCGCCTGTCCCCTCCTTCTCCCCTCCTCTTCTCTTAAGAAACACCCTGCCTTCCAGCCGAACCCAACATCTTCCCTATCCACATCGGCAGCCTCATCATAGCCGAGTGTATAGCCTAGAGGTAATAACTTCTGACAGCACATAGGTGGCATCAACATTTTCCTCATTGTCTATAGTTTCTTATTTATTCCTTTTGCCCACCCATCAGCGACTCGAGTTTACACAGGGTATGTCTATACATTGTATTATATTATATATATTTGGTAGTAGTATACTGCCTTAAATTTACATATTTTAGTGTATATATGTATGACAGCTTACGTTATTTATATACATAAAGTAAGCTATATGTACAAACTCAGTGCAACCGCAATTTTCTTTAGAAAAGGCAAATAATACAAATTGTAGTACCCAAAGATATATATGTATGGCTGTACTTAATAAAAAAAATTCTCTATATAACAGTATAAGCTTATATATCAATTTCTGAGTTTATATATATTTTGTTATATTGTTTTTTTTATTTTTATATAATATGTATGTAAGCTTATTTATATTCACATATTAGTATACATAAGTTGCAATATATTGTTTAATAAGCCTAAAGCATTGTATATCGTCATATTGTTATGATGTGTATGCTTTAATAATAAAGCTATTGATCGGGTACAGATAGGTTAAGTAACGTGCATATTTGGTTAATTTATATAAAAGTATATATAACCGTTTCGATTATAGTTATAATGAATATATAAGAGAGTTATATAAATGAATTTTATACTATGCGTTAACTAAACACATTGTTATTTATATGATCCAGTTTTTGAATATATGTTTGAAAGGTTTTGATTTTTATATATACAAATATTTTATTTTATACATATATTTTGTTATATATGAAGGTTTTATAAAAAAAAATTTCTTATAAACTGTACTGCATATATACTCTTTAAAAAAAAGAAAAGGAAAAAAAGGAGTAAGTTAACAATGTATTATAAAGAATATTGTTTATCTGCATATATATGTGCATAAGTTTGTTTGATTTCCTGCTGGATATTTTGTAAAGGAAAGTAATAAACTATAATAATTATATATATACATAAGTATTCATTCCAAAAGATATTATATATATGTGTGTTGATCTTTAATATATGTGTTTTATGTTAGAACATTGATTTTTAACTATACATATATATTATTTTAATATTGGTTTAAAATGAATATTTATTACAAGGAAACGACAACCATAAAATGAATATACTATATATGTGACATTTTGAAGAATTATATATTTGTTATTTAACATTGATATGAAATGGAAGCGTTTTAAAGTTATATGGTTTTCATGGGTGTGCATATATATATTTCATTTTTTAAAATGTGTGTTTTGATTTAACGTTCATTTTGAAAGAAAGTAATAAATTAATCATATAATCTTTGTTTCAATTTTATCAAGCTAATTTGATCCGTTCTCATCAATTTCTATCTATCAGCTTTTCCATCGAAATCGTACCATCTAACTTTGCTTTGGAAGTCATGCTTGCATTTCGTAACTCAACTTCATTGTCTATCTCTCTAACCTCGAAAGGTGAGCAATCACTCACGATTAACATTTTTTATTCATTAAATTTGATTTCAATTGAAACGACAATTGAAATATGTTGCTACAGTTATTTGAATTTGTTATATATGCTATTATCTGTAACTGTTCACTTGCGGGATATGACACCATATCCTGTTGTTTATATTATATTGTTATTGATGATATATGCCTGTTATTTTATTGTATTTTCTGTTATCACTCTGCAAGTTCCTTGTAGTTTAGAAATCACTATGGGTTGAAATGATACATACCCGAACAGACTTTAGAATAGGAGAAAATCATTATGGGTTGAAATGATAAACCCAAGCGATTTTCATTTAAATTGAATTTGGGATTACAGGTTGAAATGATATCCACCCGTATATATTACGTATACAGATTGAAATGATAAATATCCGTAGCACTTGACTATATGATAGGAAATATATACAGACACTGTTGGTCCATATAAATATTTTGAAAATAATTTCTATAATTTTGGAAAGAAATATATGGTTTAATAAATTTGATTCTTAAGATATTATATAAATGAAAATTGTATATATAGATTTAGTAGTAATATTTGATTTAAATTAGATTGATTTAATACATATAATATGGTTAAGTATTTATGTAAATCCATATTTCAAATAGATTCTCTTGTAATAAATTGAATAATTAAGAATGGGAGATAAATTTGGGTTTATAAAAATGGTATTTAAATAAGGATTTATTTAATTAAATTGATTTGAAATTTTTGAATGGGAAATTTAAAGGGTATGATTTTATAACTTGATTTTTGATTTAAGCGATTTAATGAACATTTCACGTTTAAATAAATTAAAGAAAATATTGAGTAAAATGTAATTTAAGGTTACTTAAATGAGATTGAATCTAATAAGGGAGTATTTCAAGACTAAATAATAATGAGATTAAATCGAGGTCTATATGAAACTGTTATATAGAACATTTAAATATTAAAGCCTTGAACTATATTGGAATTTAAATGGTTTATGTTGAGATTCGGATCAGTATTTGAAATCAACGTAGTTGAATTTGTTATTTAGCAACTAAATTGAATTAAAATGAAAATTTAGGTTGAACTAAATTTGAATTTGTTATTTAGAAAACTAAATTGAATGAAAATTTAGATGAAACGTTGAATACTTAAAGTTTTGAAATATATGGAAATATAAAGGGGTATTTGTGATTATAAATCCAAATTTGAGATCGATAAAATTTAAGTGGTTATTTTAGAAATTGAGTTGAATTTAAATTGATAAATTGAGATTGAATTTAATTTGAATGGGAAGGTCGGGTTGATGTTGGAACGATTTGTTAAGTTGAGGAAATTGAAAATACTTTACTATATAAATTATTTAATATATATAAATACTATTTGGGAAATATAGAGATATTTAAAGTGAAAATGAGATTTGGTTTTGAAGTATAAATTAAGCTGAAATTACCATGGTGTTATAGTGTATATTTCTACCTTGTAGAAAGTTCCATGGACCCTTAGAGGATGGTTATCCCAAACATCCTTTAAGTTATTTGTATTTCAGTTGATATTTCACTTGAGTTGGATTTATTGATATAAGAATGTTAATACCGACTCGAGTGTTTTGTGTTTTGCTTTACGCTCGGGTCAAACTGAGTGATACAACATTTGAGACTCACCTTTGGAGTTCGGAGCTTCATTTGGAAATCCAACTATCGATTCAGATTCCAGCCTTTCCAGTTGATTGGTTCAGAGAAGTCATCTGTTGCATTGGAGACTTCACTGCATTTGAACTATTCGGTTGTATTTTTCTAACTCTGATGTATATAGTAGCTTCATGAACTACTATTTTTTATCTATTCCGCTGCGTTATATTACTCTGTGATCTGTGATTGATTTATTTACTGTATATTTTAAGTTTTGCCAAATTTTAATTAACAATTTGGTATTTTGAATTATTCAAGTCAGATATGTATGGTTTTATTGTCGATTTTAATGGTCCAAAATAGCGGGTCGTTACAGTTGGTATCAGAGCTTTGGCTCTAGGCAAAACTTAGCATATATGGTAAATTTATTTACAGAATCACTTTCGTTCGAGTTAAATCTCTTCCTTTTGACTCGATTTCCTTTGAATTTTGGAATGTCCCTCGGTTCCGAAATTCATTTCTGTCTCTCCCTATTTATATTCGTGTGATTCCGGAGTATCCCATAACTCCACTGAATGATTTGTCAAGGGGGTGAAAACTCCTTTTCAGTTGGCATTAACTCACCAAAGATTTCTGTATCCTTGGTTTACGATGCTGCTATATCTTGTTATGCCGAATTCTATATCTCTGGCGATCGAATGTCGAATTGCCTCAGAATTCTACACCGATCTAATTTTGGAATCACGGTTGACCGGTAAAGGTCGCTTGCAATTTATAGAAGTATATCCATCTTCTATTTTGTAATTTAATTATCTCATCTTCGATCGAGTCTATCTTCGAATCAGGATTCTATTGATTGGAGTTTCTCTAAATTAAATCGCTATCTTTGATTTGAAATCCCTTCTTGAATCACCCTTTGAAAATCTGGTTTTGTTTGTATTTTTGAAATTGTTTATACGAAATTTTATTTTGATAACTATGATTTTTTTTATATATATAAAAGTGAAAATGTTTCTGATAAGGATTATATACCTATATATATAAAGCAAATAAGAAATGTTATTCTATATAAAAAGGTTTTGAAAGGATTTGAAATTTTGAAAAATTATAAGAAATTGATTTATATAAAAATGATTTATAACTGTAGAGTAAAATTTGAAATTCGAGAATTGAATTTCGGTATTTTGAAATTGGTTTTAAGATTTTGGAAAATATATAAAAATAATACGATTTAAAAGTATTTTTCCGAATAAGAAATGTTTCAATTAAGTTCAAATGAATTCCAATAATTTTGAAGAAATTTCAAAGAAGTTTTCAAGAAACTAGAAGTCCAGAACTCACTTATGTCGCCGAAAAATAATTTCGGTGATGAGTGCACGCATTATCGACATTGATTTTCGAGTTTTAGAGTGGGGGAGAGGCAACTTTAATAGCTTTGCTATGCAAGTGATTTTGTAAAACCATTTTTGATTTCAAATTCCGAAGTATAATTTGATATTTTAGAAAGATATAAGTATATATTTGAAACAAATTAAAATGAGACCGGTGTTCAGTCCTCGAGTTTCGGATTTAATAATTGATTTATTGATTTATTGTCGATTTTCAACTCTTGAATTGAAAATTTGATTTCCCTAACTATTTTGAAAGTTCGAACACTTCCAAATCGAGATTAAATTTTCAAAGCTAAAAAATTTCGAAGAGTATAAAATGTTTGATAAAGAATATAAATTTAGTTTTGAAATGTTTTGAAAAAAAATAGTTGAATAATGGTTTTCAGAAAGGTAAATTGGATATTTCACATAGAAATAGATAGTTTAAAAGTTTTAAAAAAAAGGGATAATTATAAATTTGGAAACCATTTTGAGTATAATTGAATTTGGGAAAATATTTGGTTTTGAAATTAAATTGGAATTAAAAACCAGCACTTATATGGTGATTTTTGGAAATGAATTTGTTTGACTTGAATTATTTTAATTTGGAATATGGGATAATTTTCTAAACCTATTATTTTGGGAACTTTGAAATTTAGATATTTAATTTGGAAGAAAATTTGGTGAAATCATATATGATTTTGAAACTGAATTGATATTGAAATGATTTGAAATTTGAGAAACTTATATTATTAAGCACTTGATTTGGGAGTGGTCGAACTTATATAAAATGGATTGTATAAGTATGAAGTTGATTTGAAAGGTACTCAATTTGGAAAAAGATTTTATATAATCGAAGTCTATATAAGTATGATTTGATCTACTATTGATTTTGGAAAGTATTCGATTTGGGAAAAATGGAATTCTATATATATGGACTTTATATAAGTACGATATTTGAAAGTGATTTGAAAATGTACTATATGATATATATTTTCGAAGTAAAGATATGGAAAGTGCCTTCTGCTTGACATCCGCTTTGTGGCCACATCGTGGATTCATTCTATCGATATTATTCTCTCTGATTTTTGGTTTTCCGGATGTAATACTCGAGTGTTCCCACCATGGCGTAAACCATGGTTTTTTTTCTCGCGACTGCATAACGCAATTGTCTGGCTGAGTCTGGTCTAGGGGTATGGATTGTTTCCTGGGGGATCCAGGCGTAACCATTGTGTATCCTGCAATCTATGTAGGTCGCGAATAGTAGCGAAACTGCCTGGCTGAGACAGCCTAGGGGTACGGATTGTTTCCTGGGGGACCCAGGCGTAACCATTGTGTATCCTGCACTCTACTAGTCATCATGGCGTAACTCGCAGGGCTGAGAAAGCTTACGGATACAGATTGTTTCCTAGGGGATCCAGGCGTAACCATTGTGTATCTGCGAACCATGGTCGGACAAAGGTTTTGGTTTGGTTGTTTTGTTTGGATTGTACTTTCCATATCTGTTTTAAAGGTTTTTCAAGTATTTTCACTGGATGTTGAAACAAGTCTACTAAGTACTTGAAGAATTCTAGCTTTGCGCCTGATCAACGCATGGCCAGAGTCTGCAAGAACGAGGATAAACTTGTTGAAACATCGAGTTATAAAAGTATTTTCGAAAGGAAAATTTATTTCGATATAGTAGTATTTTATTATCAAAGTATTATTATAAAGATATTTATTATAAAAGTATTTTTCCCAACAAAGAAATTTTGAATTAATATTTGAAATTTAAATTCTTATGGTTCTAGATTAATTATTCGTGCCCGATACTATTCCTTGCATCTACCTTATCTGCTCAGTTTAGTTATTCACCTTGATTCTGTTTTCCAAATCTACCTTCCTTCCTTGTTGGATATATCCTTTAAAATATTGTTTAATTATATACTATATGGTTTAATAGAAATTTTAGTGTTATAAATATTTTAGAAGTTATTTATCTAAAATAAAACATATTTTAAAAAAAATGATTTGTGATCTAATAATAATATTTGGAAGGTATCTTGAAACAAAATAAAAATTTATGAATTTTAGATTTGATATTTCAATAGCTTCTTTGTAAATACAAGTAATAATGTAAATAATTATTTTCAAACGAGTTTGAAAAGTATTAAAGTATTAAAGAAAATTAAATTTCAAATTAAGTTATCAAATAAATATTTCAAATAAAATTTATATAGTTTTAAATCAATTGTTTATCTTGTCTTTCAATCTATTTTATTTCTGGTTATTCTATTCTCTTACCTCCTACCTTTTCGGGGACGAAAAGTTTTGAGTAGGGGAGAGTGTA
The DNA here is from genome assembly GCA_030765085.1 of Allium cepa. NCBI lineage: Eukaryota > Viridiplantae > Streptophyta > Magnoliopsida > Asparagales > Amaryllidaceae > Allium > Allium cepa. The sequence goes on from CM060932.1 coordinate 933,691,119, forward strand.
ACAACCCATAGATTTTAATAGTTTTAAATGGTTTTATTAACGTAATTAATTGAAATTTTGAGAAATTTTATATAATAATATTTTGAAATAAAAATTTAATATTTGGATTACGTCCAGTTAAACATAGCAGATTTTAAATTTTCAACTTACTTTATCAAAGTTTATTCCATTGTGAAATTCTATTTAATTCAAGATAGCTAATAAATTGCTTTAATAAATATTGCAGAATCAATTTCTTTAATAAATATTGTAGAATCAATGCACAGATGTTATCAATTTCATTTTTTGGTGGTACATTCCTTTACGTTTCCTACCTGTTAAATTATAAATAATTTGCTTTGATGGGTCAGCTAAATCAAAGCAACGTGACCGTTGCTATTTATTTCTTTTATTAATGCGACAATTATTTTCACCAAATCAAGGGTTGACCGTTACTTGGCTTTCAAATTTTGGACTCTGCATTAAAAAAGAAACGTATAATATAATAAGTACTTCATATTTATTTTCAGTACGTTTCACAAAATTTTCTCTGTCCGTTCTTTTCTATTATGCAGCTGTTATCAATCCATCGTTTCAATTTATTATATGGTCCGTTACTCTGCCTTTTCAGATTTGAACATGCAGCTGGTGGCATTAAAAGTTGCTTTAATTATCCACTGAATTATCATGACTGTCCCGTTACTCTATATTTATTCTGTACGTTTTATCTTTGCTTAAATTTCTCTGTCCATTCCTTATTCCATTTTAAATATCATTGCCTTTCCAAACTTATTACGTACTATCCAAACAAACAAAAAAGTTATTGCTTTAAATGTAGCTAAATCAACTCATGACCATTGCCATTTCAAAGTTTGAAACATATAAAATACTATACGTTATTTCGCAGACATTGATTTCTTTTATTTATTTCTTTCTTTCTTTACATTTTCGTTCCAATCTGATTTATAACCTTCCTTGTTCCATTTTTAAATATCATTGCCTTTCCAAATTTATTACGTACTATCCAAACAAACAAAAAAGTTATTGCTTTAAATGTAGCTAAATCAACTCATGACCATTGCCATTTCAAAGTTTGAAACGTATAAAATACTATACGTTATTTCGCATTCATTGATTTCTTTTATTTATTTATTTCTTTACGTTTTCATGCCAATCTGATTTATAACCTTCCTTGTTCTCTTAGTACATTCTATTTATTCTAGCCTGCTCCTCCTTTCTTTTACCTAGTACATCTGCATTCTTTTCATCCTCTCTCTGCAAATTTTCTTTCCACCAAACGCCTGTCCCCTCCTTCGCCCCTCCTCTTCTCTTAAGAAACACCCTGCCTTCCAGTCGAACCCAACATCTTCCCTATCCACATCGGCAGCCTCATTATAGCCGAGTGTATAGCCTAGAGGTAATAACTTCTGACAGCACATAGGTGGCATCAACATTTTCCCCATTGTCTGTAGTTTCTTATTTATTCCTTTTGCCCACCCATCAGCGAATCGAGTTTACACAGGGTATGTCTATACATTGTATTATATTATATATATTTGCTAGTAGTATACTGCCTTAAATTTACATATTTTAGTGTATATATGTATGACAGCTTACGTTATTTATATACATAAAGTAAGCTATATGTACAAACTCAGTGCAACCGCAATTTTCTTTAGAAAAGGCAAATAATACAAATTGTAGTACCCAAAGATATATATGTATGGCTGTACTTAATAAAAAAAATTCTCTATATAACAGTATAAGCTTATATATCAATTTCTGAGTTTATATATATTTTGTTATATTGTTTTTTTTATTTTTATATAATATGTATGTAAGCTTATTTATATTCACATATTAGTATACATAAGTTGCAATATATTGTTTAATAAGCCTAAAGCATTGTATATCGTCATATTGTTATGATGTGTGTGCTTTAATAATAAAGCTATTGATCGGGTACAGATAGGTTAAGTAACGTGTATATTTGGTTAATTTATATAAAAGTATATATAACCGTTTCGATTATAGTTATAATGAATATATAAGAGAGTTATATAAATGAATTTTATACTATGCGTTAACTAAATACATTGTTATTTATATGATCCAGTTTTTGAATATATGTTTGAAAGGTTTTGATTTTTATATACACAAATATTTTATTTTATACATATATTTTGTTATATATGAAGGTTTTATAAAAAAAAATCATATAAACTGTACTGCATATATACTCTTTAAAAAAAAGAAAAGGAAAAAAAGAGGAGTAAGTTAACAATGTATTATAAAGAATATTGTTTATCTGCATATATAAGTGCATAAGTTTGTTTGATTTTCTGCTGGATATTTTGAAAAGGAAAGTAATAAACTATAATAATTATATATATACATAAGTATTCATTTCAAAAGATATTATATATATGTGTGTTGATCTTTAATATATGTGTTTTATGTTAGAACATTGATTTTTAACTATACATATATATTATTTTAATATTGGTTTAAAATGAATATTTATTACATGGAAACGACAACCATAAAATGAATATACTATATATGTGACATTTTGACAATTATATATTTGTTATTTAACATTAATATGAAATGGAAGCGTTCTAAAGTTATATGGTTTTCATGGGTGTGCATATATATATTTCATTTTTTTAAATGCGCGTTTTGATTCAACGTTCATTTTGGAAGAAAGTAATAAATTAATCATATAATCTTCGTTTCAATTTTATCAAGCTAATTTGATCTGTTCTCATCAATTTCTATCTATCAGCTTTTCCATCGAAATCTTACCATCTAACTTTGCTTTGGGAGTCGTGCTTGCATTTCGTAACTCAACTTCATTGTCTATCTCTCTAACCTCGAAAGGTGAGCAATCACTCACGATTAACATTTTTTATTCATTAAATTTGATTTCAATTGAAATGACAATTGAAATATGCTGCAGCAGTTATTTTAATTTGTTATATATGCTATTATCTGTAACTGTTCACCTGCGGGATATGACACCATGTCCTTTTGTTTAAATTATATTGTTATTGATGATATATGCCTGTTATTTTATTGTATTTTCTGTTATCACTCTGCAAGTTCCCTGTAGTTTAGAAATCACTATGGGTTGAAATGATACATACCCGAACAGGCTTTAGAATAGGAGAAAATCGTTATGGGTTGAAATGATAAACCCAAGCAATTTTCATTTAAATTGAATTTGGGATTACGGGTTGAAATGATATCCACCCGTATATATTACGTATACGGATTGAAATGATAAATATCCGTAGCACTTGACTATATGATAGGAAATATATACAGACACCGTTGGTCTATATAAATATTTTGAAAATAATTTCTATAATTTTGGAAAGAAATATATGGTTTAATAAATTTGATTCTTAAGATATTATATAAATGAAAATTGTATATATAGATTTAGTAGTAATATTTGATTTAAATTAGATTGATTTAATACATATAATATGGTTAAGTATTTATGTAAATCCATATTTCAAATAGATTCTCTTGTAATAAATTGAATAATTAAGATTGGGAGATAAATTTGGGTTTATAAAAATGGTATTTAAATAAGGATTTATTTAATTAAATCGATTTGAAATTTTTGAATGGGAAATTTAAAGGGTATGATTTTATAACTAGATTTTTGATTTAAGCGATTTAATGAACATTTCACGTTTAAATAAATTAAAGAAAATATTGAGTAAAATGTAATTTAAGGTTACTTAAATGATATTGAATCTAATAAGGGAGTATTTCAAGACTAAATAATAATGAGATTAAATCGGGATCTATATGAAACTATTATATAGAACATTTAAATATTAAAGCCTTGAACTATATTGGAATTTAAATGGTTTATGTTGAGATTCAGATCTGTATTTGAAATCAACGTAGTTGAATTTGTTATTTAGCAACTAAATTGAATTAAAATGAAAATTTAGGTTGAACTAAATTTGAATTTATTATTTAGAAAACTAAATTGAATGAAAATTTAGATGAAACGTTGAATACTTAAATTTTGGAAATATATGGAAATATAAAGGGGGTATTTGTGATTATAAATCCGAATTTGAGATCGATAAAATTTAAGTGGTTATTTTAGAAATTGAATTGAATTTAAATTGATAAATTGAGATTGAATTTAATTTGAATGGGAAGGTCGGGTTGATGTTGGAACGATTTGTTAAGTTGAGGAAATTGAAAATACTTTACTGTATAAATTATTTAATATATATAAATACTATTTGGGAAATATAGAGATATTTAAAGTGAAAATGAGATTTGGTTTTGAAGTATAAATTAAGCTGAAATGACCACGGTGTTATAGTGTATATTTCTACCTTGTAGAAAGTTCCATGGACCCTTAGAGGATGGTTATCCCAAACATCCTTTAAGTTATTTGTATTTCAGTTGATATTTCACTTGAGTTGGATTTATTGATATAAGAATGTTAATCCTGACTCGAGTGTTTTGTGTTTTGCTTTACGCTCGGGTCAGAATGAGTGATACAGCATTTGAGACTTACCTTTGGAGTTCGGAGCTTCATTTGGAAATCCAACTATCGATTCAGATTCCAGCCTTTCCAGTTGATTGGTTCAGAGAAGTCATCTGTTGCATTGGAGACTTCACTGCATTTGAACTATTCGGTTGTATTTTTCTAACTCTGATGTATATAGTAGCTTCATGAACTACTATTTTTTACCTATTCCACTGCATTATATTACTCTGTGATCTGTGATTGATTTATTTACTGTATATTTTAAATTTTGCCAAATTTTAATTAACAATTCGGTATTTTGAATTATTCAAGTCGGATATGTATGGTTTTATTGTGGATTTGAATGGTCCAAAATAGCGGGTCGTTACGTTGTTTAATCTTGACTTTCAATCTACTTTCATTTTTGGTTGTTCTATTCTCTTATCTCCTTCCTTTTCGGGGACGAAAAGTTTTGAGTGGGGGAGAGTGTAACGACCCGTAAAATTTTTATAATTTTATTTGATTTATTTATATGATTAATTGAAACTTTATGAAATTTTAAATAATAAAATTTTGAAATAAAAATTTAATATTTTAATTTCATCTAATTGAACATAGCAAATTGTAAATTTTCATCTGAAAATATGAAAGTTTATATTGTGTAATTTTATTTCAATTTATATCAGTTAATATTTGATGATAATAAAATGTTTTCCAAACCTGAATATTTTTCTATAGAAAATTTTAAATCATCTTCTGAGCAAGAAGTCATATTCATTTCACCAAATTTTGACTGCTATTTCTCCGTTTGTCTTAATTCCGGCAAATTAGCAGCATTTTCGGTACCGATTATCGACTTTTGATCGGATGATCGTACCACCGATATCTGTATACCATTTTGATCGTCTCGTCGTGCTAATCTTCATATTATATTTATTTATATATTTTGATGTCCGATGCGCGACGAAATCTACGTAACGATTTGCCATATCGGTATCCAATTTTTATCTTTTGTTTTCTTTCTGACTTTTCATTTGTCCACCGTGTAAATCATATTGCCAGTTGTTTCAATAATTCATGAATTGAACTGATGTCTTTTTCTATTCCCTGACCATTCACGTTTCTCTCCCTAACAACCGTCCTCTATTTCTTTCCTGTTAATAAAGAAATCATATTGTTAAATAGTTTAGATATCAAAGCATGCTGGCGTCCTCCTATTCCCATCATTTTTTTTGTGAACCATTCCTCTCCTCTTTTTCTTTTCTTCACCTTCGTTTTCGTTTTCAATTCCTGTAGCTTCCTGAAGCCATGCGACCTGAGCTTCCCTTCTCCTCTTCTATTTCCACTTCATTTTCTCTGTTCATTTTTCTCCTCTCTCCCATACTTCACTACACCCGATCGAGCCAAAGCACCAATCGCCCTGCATGCCATCCTCTCCCTGATCCAAAAACCCACCGCTCTCTTCCTCCACGTCATCACCGAAGCAAACACTCCTACAACTATCGCCCTTGTTACCCTATGGCTTCGACTTCTGGCCATCCTTACGAATGCACCGATCATCCGACGGCCCGCCACCAACCAGCAGACTCACCTAACAATCCGCCTCTTCTACCTCTGTAACCTACCTCATGCCCAGAGCTCCAACCTTCGCCTCATTTAAATCCTACCTTGAGCTCCTCCGACCAATCACCTCCGCCATCTAGTGCCAGTCAAATCCATCGCCTCCGCTTCCTCGTGCTCGTTCGTTCTTGCCCTACTCAGCTGACCAGAGATCAAGCCTTGTCTCCGTGCTCCCACCTGTGTTCACCACGTATCACCGTGCTCTGGCCATTGCAGCCCCTTCCTTTGATATGCTTATATATATATGGTTATATACTAGTTTAAATATATCAATATATGTTCACAGTAGTCTATATATGTTTATAGTATGTTGTATTTGGATTTTTTTGAACCTATATATAAGCTGCTATTCTAGATTTGTGAAAGTTATATATAATTTTGTTTATTCTTAAACATATACAGTATATGTTATAATTATTATTTTTCTTTTATATAATGATTTCGATTGAGTTTATAAATGAGTTTATATATCTATTCCAGTTATATATATATATATATATTGCTTTTATACGAGTTTGTGATATGGCGTATATGATATATATATATATATATATATATATATATATATATATATATATATTGTGTAGGTTTATATGTGGTTATGTTTTGCAGTTCTGTTTATTCAATATATTTATACACACGTTGTTGTATATAGATTATGTGTAGTTTACTTATATTAGTTGAATACATATATGTAGGTTGTTTTATACAAGCTTTATAATCTGCAATGTTACATAATCCTGTTTAAACGAGATAATATAAGCCTATTATGTATAAAATATTTTTGATTTTTTTTATGAGTGTATATACTTTATATAAAAGTGTTATAATAGAACTTTTATATATGACAGTCTTTATTTCATTTTATATATCAAATGTTAATTAAAGTTTTATACGTGTATATATATTGGTTTTAAAAGTATATAAAAATACTAATATACGAGTGTACATATTCTTTGGTTTGTATCGGTTTATATATGCATGTATAGTATCATATGTATTTCTGCAATATATTTTTGATATATATTTTATAAGCTGTTTAAGTATATATTAGTATATATATATTAGTTTATTTATACTGATTTGGTTTGTGTGTGTGTGTGTGTGTGTGTATATATATATAAAGTCACGTAAGTGTTTAGTTTATATTGGCGCTATCACTTTGTAATTGATTTATATGTTTTAGAGCATTGATTCATATGTTTTTAAAGCATTGTATGTGCTTGCTTTTAAAGCACTATATAGTTTATATAGTTATACGTTTTAAAGCTTTCTTTTAGAAGTTGTCAGAGAGGTATTATACATGAATATATATATATATATATATATATATATATATATATTTGTTCACTTATACCAATTATTTTCATCGATCCCGTTCTGATTCGTTTATCAATTCCTATTTCTCAGCTTGGTTCGTCAAATTCGTGCCACTTTTGCTTTGCTTTGGAATTCGTGCTTGAATTTGTAATTCATCTCATTATCGTTCGTCTCTTGCCTCGAAAGGTGAGCCATCACTCACGATTACCGTTCTTATATTTATTAAATTTGATTTCAATTAAAATGACAATTGAAATATGTTGTTGTAGTTATTTAAGTTGTTATATATGTTATTATCTGTGACTGTTCACCTATGGGATATGACACCATATCCTATTGATTTTCTTATATTATTATTGATGATATATGTCTGTTGTTATTATTATCATATGTGTTATCACTTTGCAAGTTCCCTGTTAGCATAAAATTCACTATGGGTTGAAATGATACATACTCGAACGGACTTTAGAATAGGAGAAATGGGTTGAAACGAAAAACCCAAGCGATTTTCATTTGATTTTGAAAATACTGTACGGATCGTAATGAACTAAGATACTATAACAATGTGAATAAGTAAAATAAAACATGCACACCATGAATTTTTATACTGGTTCGAACTTCCTGTTCTACATCCAGTCCTAGATTCCTTCTGGAATTTTACTAATAACAATCCTCTCTTAACCCGGAGGAACAGTTTTACAACAGCTGAACAACAGAACAGGATTTCGATGCATCAACAACCGAAGAGGACTTCACTCGCCTGAACAGCAGAACATGACTTCAACTTATACAGAGAGTATATGACATGGTGTGTTCTTGATAACACAAATTTGTCTCTTGATAGTACAATTTTTCTATAATCTTCTCCTTTTGATATATGTGTGTGTGTGTGAAGAATATGGAAGTAAATGAATGATTTTGAATAAATTTGAATGCACAAAAGTGTTAGAATCAGAGTAGTATAAGAATAGAAAGAGTTAGATTGTTTAAATTTTTACAAACTGATGATTCTAACATGTTTATATATAGTATAAAGAGATGTAATCATTCGTGAATAGTTATCATGAAAGAGTATGGACATATCTATTAATAAAAGGTTGTATCTCTTCATGGAAGAGAAGTGTCTATTCAAAAATATAGCCGTTGTAGGAATTCAGATGTCTGAAAATAATAATTCAGACTTCTGAATTTGGTAACATGCAAACCAGAAAGGAAATAGGTCATTTTTGACCAGATTCATACGTCTGAAATTTCCAATTCAGACGTCTGAATATTGTCTGAAATTTCAATTTTGATTACAGATTCAGACGTCTGAAATGGTCAATTCAGACGTCTGAATTTGACTTGTAACAAAAAATTACCATAGCTCAAATGGTTAGAGCACTTGCCTTTTGAACTAGTGACCCGGGTTCGAGTCCCGCTCCATGCAATTTTTGAAAACTTGATTTTTCATTTAAAATATGAATGTATATGTGTGTATACCAGTTGGAGAAGATTTTAACATTTGTAAACTCTAGACATGACACTTTATGACTAATAAAACTTTGTTTGTCACATTCATCTTGTCTCTATCGTGTATATCTCTTCTTGTATCTCCATATACATACTTTTGTACTGTGTATCTTCATTTTGAACGTATTTGATTATTTCTTTTTGATGCTCATGTACCTGCAAATTAGCTTAGAGATTCTTTGACATAATTGTATAGTTGTTGTCATTAAAATCCAATAATCGAGGTTCTAACATTCTCCCCCTTTTGATGATGACAACTATACAATTTTAAAAAGATATTCATTCTATATAATAAAAAATATAAATATATTTAAAGCTCCCCCTTAAGTATAGCATCTCCCCCTAAGTATAATATCTCCCTCAATTAATATGCATATGAATTTCTCCCCCTTTGTCATTATCAAAAAGAATGAGGGAATATAATAAATATAGTGAGATAAACTCAATATTAATTATGGAGAAAAATAAAATAGATTTTACCATATTTGCTGAAGTCCATATTTCGTTGCAAGCACGTAATTCTATTAAACGTATGGATCATTCTTTAAAATTCCAAAATCTATCATTTTCCTTTTGTTTCTCCGAGTACCTGCAATAAATAATAATCATTTTCGGTATACACTTTCTATGTTAGGGTCTGGGGGGTTAGGTCTTTGCAAACCATACCCATTTGGGTGAGGTTGAAACTTTATAAATATAATTTTCATTACAAATCACATTCTTATAATAGTTGCTAATATAAAGTTGTTTATCAAGATCAATCATATTAGATGGAATCCATATCTTAATACTATTAGTCATTAGCTTAGTACTTGAAGAATAATTTCTATCGTTTCTAAACAAAGTACTATTATGACTTTAACTGGTTTTAAAACTATCTTGGTTACTGATACTAGCACTAAAATTAGTATACAAGAATGCATATCTGGTCTTATTTTTTTACTTTTAGCTTTTTTATAGCCTAAACCGCTTTTATCATTGTGATCTTTTGGATTCTTAACATAACCTAATCCCTTCTTATTTGAAGCAAGTTGAGAATTTTCAATAATCCTGGATAAATTTTCTCTCCCTTTATTAAAATTGGAAATATTTTTAGTAATGTCATCAAGCTTAGTTTTGAGACTAGTGTTCTCTAACTCAACAATTTTAATTTTTGTTTTTAACTCATGATTCTCAGAAGCTAGAGCATTATTCTTTTCTTTTTGAGCTTCTATTTCTTGACTTAATCGAGTGAGTTGAGAATTGTCAGAGAGTGAATCTTGAATTTTCTCAAGTTCTTCTTCTAATATTTTCTTCTCGTCTTTAAGCATATCTCTTTCGAATTCTGCTTTCTTCTGATTTTCCAGAGCTTCCTTATATTTTCTTTTGAGACTCTTTAAAGTGTCTAGAAGTTCTGAATTTATTTCTATCATATCATCAAAAGTTAGATCACTAACCTCATTATTTTTTGCCATAAAGCATTTGTTTGTTTGCACCTTTGATTTTTCTTTATTGCTTTTCCTCTTCTTATTTCCTTGACTAGATCTCTTTGTAGCCATTTATTCTAGGATGTTGTTACAATCTCTAGAATACCAGGCTCTGATACCAAATGAAATACTGTACGGATCGTGATAAACTAAGATACTATAACAATGTGAATAAGTAAAATAAAACAAGCACACCAGGAATTTTTATACTGGTTCGAACTTTCCGTTCTACGTCCAGTCCCAAACTCCTTCTGGAATTTTACCAATAACAATCCTCACTTAACCCGGAGGAACAGGTTTACAACACCTGAACAACAGAACAGGATTTCGATGTCTCAACAGCCGAAGAGGACTTCACTCGCCTGAACAGCAGAACAGTACTCCAACTTATACAGAGAGTATATGACACAGTGTGTTCTTGATAACACGAATTTGTCTCTTGATAGTACAATCTTCCTATAATCTTCTCCTTTTGATATATATATATATATATATGTGTGTGTGTGTGTGTGTGTGTGTGTGTGTGTGTGTGTGTGTGTGTGAAGAATATGGAAGTAAATGAATGATTTTGAATAAATTTGAACGCACAAAAGTGTTAGAATCAGAGTAGTATAAGAATAGAAAGAGTTAGATTGATTAGATTTTTACAAACTGATGACTCTAACATGTTTATATATAGTATAAAGAGATGTAATCATTCGTGAATAGTTATCATGAAAGAGTATGGATATCTTCTTGTAAACTCTAGACACGACATTTTATAACTAATAAAACTTTGTTTTCACCTTTGTCTTGTCTCTATCGTGTATATATCTTCTTGTATCTCCATATACATACTTTTGCACTGTGTATCTTCATTTTGAACGTATTTGATTATTTCTTTTTGATTCTCATGTATCTGCAAATTAGCTTAGAGATTCTTTGACATAATAGTATAGTTGTTGTCATTAAAATCCAAAAATTGAGATTCTAACGGATTTGAATTTGGGATTGCGGGTCAAAAGGATATCTACCCGTATATATTTAAATTACGGATTGAAATGATAAATATTCGTATCACTTGACCATAGGATAGAAAATTATATACAGACACTGTTGGTCCATGTATAAATGTTTTGAAAATAATTTCTATGATTTTGGGAAGAAACATATGGTTATAATGAATATTGATCTTAGAATATTATATGTATAAAAATGGAAATTTTATATATAGATTTAATAATAATCGTTAATCTAATTTAGATTGATTTAATACATGTAATATGCTTAAGTATTTGTTTAAAACTTATATTTCAAAATAGATTTTTATAATAATTTGAATAAGTTAAGGTTGAGGAGATAAAGTTGAAGTAATTGAAAATGGTATTTAATTAAGAATTATATTCCATTAAATCGAATTGAAACTATTGAATTCGGGATTTAAGATATGATTTTATAGCTTGGTTTTGGTTTAGTAAAAGGGATTATATGGATATTTCAAGTTTAAGTAAATCGAAGGAAATATTTAATTTACTGAAATTTAAGATTATTTAAATAGTATTGAAACTATTTAAATGAAAAAAAAGAACTAAGTGATAATGAAATAGAATTTTGATATATATGAAATGATTGAAATTAGTTTTGAAATTATGGAATATATTTAAAGCTTTGAACAAATTGAAATTTTAAATGGTTTATTGAGAACTGAATTGAATTAATGAATTGAGCTTTGAATAAATGTGAATTTGGAATTTGAGTTGATTTGAATCAATTTATGAGATTTAAGGAAAGTATAAATACTTTACTTTATAAATTATTTAATATATGTACTATTTTGGAAAATAGATATATTCGAAATGAAAATGATATTTTGGTTTTGAAGTATAAACTAATTTGAAATGACTACGGTATTATAGTGTATATTTCTACATTGTAGATAGTTCCACGGATCCTAAGAGGATGGTTATCCCAAACATCCTTTAAGTTACTTGTATTTCAGTTGATATTTCACTCGAGTTGGATTTAATGTTAATCCCGACTCAAGTGTTTTGTGTTTTGCTTTACGCTCGGGTCAAACTGAGTGAACAACATTTGAGACTCACTTTGGAGTTTGGAGCTTCTTTTGGAGATCCAATTATTGATTCAGCTTTCAGCTTTCTAGTTGATTGGTTCAAGGAAGTCATCTATTCGTACTGGAGACTTCACTGTATTTGAGATATTCTATTGTATTTTATTTCTAACTCTAATGTTTATATATTAGCTTCATGAACTACTATTTATCTATTCCACTGCATTATTATTATATTACTTTGTGTCTATGATTCTGTGATTGATTTATTTACTGTATATGCTGAGTTCTGCCAAATTTAAATTTACAATCTGATATTTTGAGCAATTCAAGTCTGGCATGTGTGGATGCGAATGGTTGAAAATATCAGGTCGTTACACACCGCCTTGACGTTGCTAATCTTCAGGAAACAACGGGTTCCCATAGGTTATGGATAAAATTCCAATCGTGTGTCAGTTTCTATCTTTGGAAACTAGAACAACAATGACTTAATTTTGATCCTTTTGGCACTTAGAGATTCCTCTCGATGTTGAGAATTTTTGGTTGACTGCTTCCACTTATCCATTTACCTCTTTCGTTGCAATCATGGTGAATGTTTCTGCTTTGCCACCGGTATTCGATTACAAGGACAACATATTTCCCTCCTTTCCTTGCCTCCAAATGCACACTGATGATGTTGATTCCTTTTTCTTTGCGGTTTCCAAAATACAGTATGTGTACCAGTCTCTGTCTCCGGGGATTGATGGTTTAATTGTTCAATTCCAAGCATCTCCTTTTCTCGCTGCTGCACCTCCTATGTTCCGGTGCAACATATTTATTTATCGCAATTCTGTGCATGTAAATAATACTTTCATAGTCATTTTGACATATTCTACTACTTAGCTTCGTTCAAAACTATGATGTAGCTTGGCTTAGCTAATTCTGTGGCCATTCTTATTTAGGCTCGATCGAGTTCATTTCAACCAAAGTGTAGGTATATATGCTCTAGTCCATAGGACTGATCACTTCGAATACTAAGTCCGTACATTTTATTGGGATTAGGTTTCCTTAGCCATACATTTGACTGCCCCCAGTTTGATTCACACGATAGTTCCTACCTCTAGGAACTAGTGACTTTGCTATTTGATTCCAAGCTCTGAGTTTTCAATGCTATTAGTTCCTTGACTACGATCGAATTCTTCTGAGTTGACATTATCAGCCAATTTTGTCATTCTGGATGTATGTATTGGATATATGCATCACCACCATCCTTTGTTATAGTAAATTCTTCCAAGTCCAGTGTTTAGATTTTGATCATGCATCATTTTGTATCTTCGAAAACTTCCGCACGAATGACTTAACTCTATGGATTTATAATTTATGTTGTGAATCTTCGGACAATGACAAATTTATAAATGCTAAGACCTTTATTTTCTTCGGTAGCAATTTATTGCCAGAATTTATTGTTTTGAAAAATAGAACTGTTATCTAAACAACTCCACGGTTATTCGTGTTGGACTTGGTACGGTTCCCTTCAACCAGGAATTTGTCTATCTATCCCCATTAACGGGACCGTCTCTTTTGACTGCTTATATTCAGGTATTTGTAAGGGATGGAAAGGTGTAAGGCAAATGACTCGGTTGCCCCCAGTCGGAATCTCAATCCTACCCTGGGATTGAGGAAGTCCAATGATTTAATTTTTGATTTTTCATGATTTTCCTCGCTTGTACTTAGCCATGCGTGCCTTACTTGACTGCTAACATTATCATAGAAGTCCTGTTCATATGTCAGTTCCTAACATCGAGAACTGGTAAATCAACTGCTTGGTTCCAAGCAAAATTTTCTCGAGGCTACCTATCTCTAGACTACATCAAAATTCTTTCTATTGAATATGGGAATTTCGATTGTGCACCAGCTTTTATCCCTAGAAACTAGCACATGAGTGGCTCGATTCTCGGGATTTCCCTTCGATGCCACCTTATCTTCGGCCAGCGGCTAATTTCTATACTAAAGAGTTGAACCATCCGGTTAGTCATTGACTAATTATGTCTTCGCCTACCTTTAGGCAACGACAATTTTCTGAAGACAATGGTAGAACTTGATCTTGACATTTGAAGTGGATAGGGATCACCACCTAGGCAAGGCAGTGTAAAGGTTTTAAGATACTAATAAAATAAGAATAGTTTGTACAACTTGATCTAGACATTTGAAATTAGTCCCACATATTCAATCGTAGAATGTTAGCAAAATTGCAATGATATCCCCGATTTATAATTGGGTTGTAAGTTAGATTTCCATGTTGACTTCGATTGTAAGTTTTTATGTTTTGATTTATTTGGAGCAAGTTCCATGTAGATTCCATAAATTATCCAACTCCAAGATATGTATAAAAGCTTGTTATTTAAATTAACAAGGGATGTACCAAAAAAGAAAAGAGATGTATAAGATATAGATTTTCTTTACCATAGTTTACGCTGTTTATTTCGTGAAAAAAAAAGAAATAATTCCTTGTAGTTTCAAACAAAGCAAAGATCTAACTTTGGTTAATTTATGGAAAAATTATAATGGTAACCATTAGATTTGATAAATTAAAATATAGAAAGGAATGTTCTAGTTTAGAAATTAATGTATAGACACACATATAACCGAGCTTATCGTACAAAAATAGAAACATTTAAATAGTGTAATTTACGACTAAATACATATCAGTTAGCAATTGACGAATTGCGATTTATGGACATTAATTATAAATTTAACGGACAATAAATTTGTAACTAATGGAAATTATAAAGAATTAAATGGGGACTTATTAAGAAATTTAATATGTTATTAGGAATTGAATCGGCATAATAAATGGATTTAAAAATTGGTAAAAAAGATTAAAGGGATTTAGATGAGGACTGATTATAGATGGTCCAACTTTGGCATTAGTGATCAATTATTAAAAGTTTATTGACTGGTGTAATGAATGGAACACATTTATTAGAAATAAAGAAGGAAAATTAAGGAAGGTAGGTAATCGTAGAATGAACGTTAGAAATGTCCATCTTAATTGAGTAAGAAGTGTTAGGACCACTACAATATTTACACCGGTTAATGATAAATGGAAACTTCCAGCAAGATTTTCTTTATAGTTTTAGGTTCGTTGTCGCTAGTTGTCTCCCTTAGATTATTGGAAAAGCATATTATATAGTAGAAGACATGTTCACGTTTTATCACCGGGTTGATTTTATGGATACAATTAGACCGCCATGTATAAATACATACATACATACATACATACATACATACATATATATGATCGTCATAACAAGGAAATTTCATACGTATACTAAACTAGCGATAAACTGTAGGCAATACTAGAAGTTAATGAGAAAATTAGGTTAGTAACTAGGAATAAGGGATTTGGTTAACCTTTAGGATTTTAGAGATTTTAGTTTGCAAAGTGACACGATCCAAGGATGACCATTCATCTCGAAGGAGATCAGATGAATATGCATATAAAGAGAATTTTCTATTGGATAGAGATGAAGAAGAAGGTGGTAGAATTTGGCACTAGGCGTTTCACGTGCCAAAAAAAGTTAGAGTTGATTAGGCAACAAATAAAGGCTGCACAAGATCATCAGAAATCCAACGTAGGCAACCGAAGAAAAGAGTTAGAGTTTGAAGTAGAAGATATGGTGTTTATCAAATTTTCCCTCTTAGAAAGGTCATGGGATTTGGAATGTTGGGAAAGCTGGCACTAAAGGTTTGTTGGATCTTTTCCAATTTTAGAAAGAATAGAAAGTCTTTCTATCGTGTAGAGCTACCAAATAAATTAGCAGGAGTCAACGATGTTTTTTTACGTTTCACATTTGAAGAAATGACTTCATATCACAATTACTATTGTAGAGCATGATCAATTGAGAGAAATTAAGATGGAGCTAATAGCGTTCTGTGCCCCTACAAACATTATGGAGCACGTTCCCCTACAAACATTATGGAGCACGGAACTAGGAAGCTATACAACAAAATAATTAGTCCGGTTCGAGTACAATGGGGGAAAACCTGAGGGAATGCATGAGGACTTCTCATCCTAAGCTATCACCGACAATCTTTTCTATCTAAAGTTAGGTTTTAGTTGCATCTTGTTTGCTAGATTAGATGATAGGAGATGGTTGCTACAGTTTTCACCGTTACTTTGCACTCATAAAGAATTTTTGCATGTTTAGAGTATTTTACATACATGCTTATATGTCACGGTCATGCAGTAATGCTAGGATTGAGCCCACTTATATTATGTTTTCCCACATAATCACATTGCACTTTTGATTGAGTAGGTGGTTATGTAGATAACTTGGTTGTATAATATGAATGTTTATTATACATTATTAGCCTCTTGGAAATATTTAGGGGACGAAATCATTTTAAATGTGAGAATATAACATCCTAGAAAAAATTATAATAAATAAGATACAGTTAGAAATGAAAACTTTGCAAAAGTCAGAATTTGACCACGAACATTATGTCATCGTGTTCGTAGCTTAATGTTCATAAAGGAATTCTAACCAGTTTCCATATATAAAACATTTGCATAGCCATATACTATGGTAGAGAAACTTTAGAATCAAATCAAAAATCTACATTTAGTGTTTGTGGTCAAGAATCGATCGAAAATTCCTAACTCGGACCGCCGTAAATCACCTAGAAATCATATACTCGAAACTGAATCCAACAATTATGCGAAAAAAAATTGATTTATGTACAACGTACATATCCATTCAATTGGTTTCTTATTACACCAAATTCTTTTTTATTCATATTCTTTTTATTCACATTCATTTTTACTTGGTATATTTCTTTTGATACTAATAACACTTTGGAGCCATTATATAAAATCATTACTTAAATTTATTATAAACAATTTATACAACGCAACCTATGTTTATTATCACTTCAAAATTTAAGTTCATATTCATTTTAAATCACAACCAGTTTCATTTAAATTTTCTTAAGTTAAATTTCGTTTCATAATTCAATTTTAGATTTACTTTTCTTAACATGCATATCCAACAAATTTAAAATTTTGTTTTAATTGATTAATTCTTAAATTTATAAGTTATAAAAACTTATCTCTTGTAATTTTCCAAAAACACTTATCTTAATTTATTCCAACTCGGAAGTTTCGCAAAGTCCAAAATCATTAAAAATTCCATTTTATCTCAATAAGTAAAAATTTCCAAATAACAACTCAAAACGAGATGCACAAACCCAACTTATTCTAAGGGATAGGATGCATGAGTCCATACTGTGACATCCTATATTTAGGAACGTTTAAATTGACAATAATCCACATATATCCAACTTACACAATATGGAACATAGATAATCAATGGGGTTAGTTTAGAAAAATAAGAAAAAAAAGGAACAAACATAGAATCTTGTACCAGAATGGCAAAATATAATAATCAAATAAACAGTTCACAAAGCTTTTTATTATACATTTGATTATAATTTATACAACAATTATCAGATTTATATATACTCAGGGATAAATTGTGTTGTAGTGGATGTTGCTACATTGTGTTGTAGTGACACCGGATCGATTCCCAGCGGCCACAATAATGAGACATAGTGCACGGCCACTTATAAAACCGGCTTAACCAAAGGTCGGGGCGACATAGTCTCCCTGTCTCCAAAGTTTAAAAGTTTATTTCTTTTCAAAAATGGGGACCCTCCCTTTTCCTTCCATCTTTCCCGCTGATCCATCCTGTCACCCACCCCCTCTGCCGCAATGTCCTTCTTCTCATATTCTTGTACCCCCATCTTCCGCTGTCCATGCTTCCTTGTCAGTAACTATTCCTTCCCCCATCCCTCTTGTCAGAATCCAAACCCTGCCTCCAACTGCCACCATCTCATCTTCCTCCCAATCTGCTGCTCTGAACCTTTCTTCCCCACCGGTGCTTCCCGTACCACATCCTCAGCTAGCTTGGAATTCTCTTTTCAAAGCTAAACCCACTAACGCCGGGAAATATGAACCACGAGACATTCACCTTAATTTTAATGGTGATGCTCTAGTTCCACCGGATGAAGTTGTTAAGGCAGGTAACTCGATGTGGAAGGAATACCTGGTTGGTTTTTTCCTTGATACCCCGCTACCGTACTCGACTGTGTTGTACTACCTTAAGAAGGCTTGGAAACTGCGTGGTTCCATTACTGTTAAGTCAGATGGATTCCTGTTCCTGTTCAAATTCACCAATGAAGAAGATAGGATTAGAATAGCTGAAGCTGATCCTGTTGTTATGAGGAATAAACTATTTATTGTAAAACCATAGGATGAGAATGTTGGCAACAGTTGTAGTAGTATCAAAGCTGTCCCTGTTTGGATTAAGTTATCAAACATTCCTTTATTTGCCTGGTCTCCTTTGGGAATAAACTGGTTAGCTGCAAGAATTGGCAAACTTCTTTGCATGGATGCATCAACCGAAAAATTTGAAAGAATAACTTTTGCTAAATGCTTAGTTGAAGTGACGCCCAAGAATGAACTGCCTGAACAATTTTCTGTTCAACTGCTTGATGGGTCTGAACAGGAAGTTAAAGTTGATTACTTGTGGAAGCCTGAAATATGTAACTTTTGTAAGGAGTTTGGGCATTTGGCTAGCACTTGCAAGAAGTCAGTAATTGAAGAGAAGGATAAGCAATATGAAGCTTCTGAACATCAGGAGTGTGGTGAAGTGAAGCAACACATTGAGCATAAGGGAAAAAACTCAGGCAAACAAGGTACAGTGAGGCAAGTGTGGCTAAAGGTCAATAGAAACAGGGGAAAAAAAAGTGAAGTAAGTAAGCAGATGGAAAATAAAACAAATATAAACACAGTAGCAGAGGAAACATTTGAACCTGTTGGAAGTGAAGGAAACAGTTCTGGTATGAATGTTATAAATGAACCCCACAAAGTGGACCAAACATGCACTGTCCAAACACAAAACAAATTTAATGTGCTGCAGAATGAAGAGTTCGAGCAACATATAGTTGATATTAATGAGGTAGAGGATGGTGAAAACAACCTTGATGACAGTTGTGTTGAATTAAGTAAAGAAAATTCACTGATCAATGCAAATCCTTCTGACAGTACTGTAATGGATAACAATATCCCATATTTGCCTACTGAAGAGCAGCATTTACAAATTAACGCAACTGCTAACTGTAGCAATAGCAAGGAGAATGGTAACTGTGTTACAGTAGTGCATGCACAAGCTGATACTCATGGCACAGAACAAGATAGTGCTTGGTGCACTGAAATTGAGACATTCATAAAACAACTTATTTTCTCAAGCCATAACCTGTAGTTCATCCACAAGATCCTCAAACTTACAATTTCTCCATTGACCTGCCTGGTTGGCCTACAAACCATACCCTTCCTCAACCAAAACATATTCCAACCAAAGATCCATCCACCACACAACTTTCCTCTCCCTACAGGAAAATTGAAACAAGGTCTCTGTCTGCACAGAGAAGAAACAACTCCACCACCCATCAATAATTTTTTAATGTTTAAAAAATTCGCTGCATGGAACCTCAGGGGTGCGCACTGTAACTTAAAACTTGATCAAGTCAAAAGTTACATTTCAACTTATGACATTTGTCTTTTTGGTTTGCTTGAAACAAAACTTAACCACTTGTTATCCATCAAAGCGGCAACTTACATTGATCCTACTTGGGATTTCCATCATAACCTTGATTCTGCATCTTATGGACGAATTCTAATTATGTTTGATCCCAAAGTTATTACCCTTTCCCCGATCCTTACAACTAGACAGTTCATCCATCTTCATGTCATTGAAACTCTTTCACAAACCTCCTTTTATGTCACCTTTGTATACGCTGATAACTCTGCCCTTTCTCGTAACGCATTCTTCAACTCCTTGCCACCATTACGTCAGTCTTCACATCCCTGGGTTGTGCTAGGCGATTTCAATTCCTGTTTTGAACTCTCTGACAAATGTGGGGTATTCCTCTTACTCCTGCAGACATTGCTACTTCCAACTTATCTATTGAACAATCTGACTTAATCATGGTTAATAGGTCTGGAGCTAAATATTCATGGAATAATAGAAGTCGTAGTGGAGTTCGTACGTTCACGACTATTGATCATGCTTTCTGCAACATCCAAGCACTCAACCAATTTCCCACCTTATATGTTTTCCTCCCACAACCTATATTATCTGACCATTCTCCCTTAATATTAACTCTGGGTCCCCATTTGCGAAAGGAAAAGAGAAGTTTCAAATTTTTTGATGCTTGGCTCAAGCATGACCATTTTCTTGATTTAGTTTCTCAAATTAGCACTGAATTTAACTACTATGGTAACCCCATGTATAAGTTTTGCAGGAAGTTTAAAAAAATCAAGCAGGAAATTAAATTGTGGGCCAATACAAACTTTGGAGCTGGCAGCCTTCTTTCCACATCACTTAAGGAACAACTGAAGAAGCAACAAGAATACATGATGGAGCACCCCCTTGATGAGCAAGCTGCGGCTGATGAAAGCAAACTCTTTAGTGATGTGAACAATGCCTTATGCTTGGAAGCTAACATGAAGAAGCAACAACTGCATGCCAAGTGGACTGTTGAAGGAGACAAGAACACCAAGTTCTTCCATGATGCAATAAAGGTCAAACATACCAGAGACAGCATATTTAGTATCCTTGACGATCAGGGAAACCATTGTCACACTGTTGATAGTGTTGACTGGGCTTTTGTTGAATACTTCTCCTCATTGCTTGGCAATGATTCTGGGTTCTCCCCTGACCTTGATCGTATTTCAACTCTTACCTTGCCAAGTATTTCATCATAGGAAGCACTTGAATTAATAAGGCCTATAACTAACGAGAAAATAAAAGATACGCTATTTGCAATGAATAAACAATCTTCTGGCGGGCCTGATGGTCTAAACGTTACATTCTTCATAGCTACTTGGGGTGTGCTTGGACAAGAATTCTGCCAAGCAATCCACAATTTCTTTACAAAATGCAAACTGCTTGGGGAAGTGAATTGTACTAACATTGCTCTAATACCTAAAGTTTATCCACCTACTTGTGTCTCCTCATTCAGGTCCATATCCTGTTGTAATGTCATATACAAATGTATCACGAAAATTATTGCCACACATATGATTAGTATTATGCCATCAGTTGTCTCCATGAATCAAGCAACCTTCCTACCTTCTAGAAACATTCTTGATAATGTTTTGCTTGCTCAAGAATTGCTAAAAGGTTATTCTAGAGGTAATATGTCTCCTGCTGCTACTCTAAAAATTGACATATCTAAAGCTTATGATTCAATTCATTGAGCTTCAATTGTGAGGATCATGGCGGTCATGGGGTTTCCCAAAATTTTTGTGTCATGGATATATGTGTGTATCTCCACTCCAAACTTCTCTGTTGTTTTGAATTGTAGACCTGTTGGGTATTTCAAAAGTAGTAAAGGAATTCGCCAGGGTGATCCCGTATCTTCTTACCTTTTCTTGTTGGTCATGGAAGTTTTCACAGTTTTGCTTAATACCAGTTACTCTCAGAAAAAAATCAAGTACCATCCTAAGTGCTCTGCACTCCAAATACAATCATTAATGTTTGCTGATGATGCATTGCTGTTTACTAAACCTGATATTCCCTCCATGACTGGTATTATGGAGGCTCTCCATTCTTTTTATTGCATGATTGGCCTATCTATCAACAAAGCAAAATCTTCCATGTTACTTGCTGGAGTTAGTGCTACCCAAGCTGCTTCCCTTTATCTGCACACTGGCTACACTAGCATGGACAATGATATGAGGTATCTTGGTCTTCCCCTGGTCACCAAAAGAATTACTAATGTTGATTGTGTTCCCTTATACAATAAGATTACATCTATTATGGGTGCATGGTCTAATAGGCATCTGACTCAAAGTGGAAGGCTTGTCCTTATTAAATCTGTAGTTTTTTCCTCTTTAGTTTGCTGGGCTCGGTGCATTATCCTCCCTTCCAAGCTGTTGCAAATGGTGAGGTCAGCTATGCATAGGTATTTCTGGACTGGAAGCATACACAACAGGAAGTTGATCCCGTGCACATTTGCTAAATTTGAAACTCCAATTATTCTTGGTGGGTTAGGTGTTATTAATGTAAGCAAGTGGAACCGTGCTGCCATAAGTTCCCATTTTGATGACCTGATCAATAGAAGAAGCAGCATATGGGCTAATTGGGTTTGGCAATATTATATTAAGACCAAGTACTTTTGGTGCATTGAGATCCCTCAAAATAGCAGTTGGATCTGGAGAAGCATTCTGAAATTAAGAGATGTTTACCTCCCTTTCATACAATACCATGTTAATGCAAAATCTGGAGTGAGCTTCTGGCATGACCCTTGGCCGGGCAGAGGTCTCATCCTTTCAAAAGTTTGTGACTACCTTCAAGTTCAACAGTCTGGTATTCATTATGATGCTAAAGCCAATGACTATGTACATGATGGGATTTTGCTATTGCCAGCTACTAGTAACCAAATGATCAGGCAATTATGGACTGAGATCCAAAACAAGTACAGCGCTTCCAATGAAATGCAGGCTGTTACGTGGGACCAGAGGCCACACACTATCAGGGGTGTTTACAAAACTATTTCTGTGTATGATACTCTCCCTGCTTCCAAATGGTATTCAGTGATATGGACTTTTGATTCTCCTCCATGTGATAACTTGATGTTGTGGAAAGTCATAAACCAAGCTCTCCTGACTAGAAGTAAGTTGAATCAAATTGGTATGGCTTGCTCCTCCTTTTGTCTCTTTTGTGAGCTGCATGAGGAAACAGTTGACCACATTTTTTTTGATTGTCCGGCTCTTATAATATTGATGGCCAGAATCAGTTCCATTACTGGAGTCATTCTTACTGCTGGGTGTTCTGCAATGATATGGAGTATCATCTACAAAGCAACAAAGTGGAGAAAGTTTGAGTCCAGAATCTTGGCTGCGTATTTGAAAAAATATCTTACTGATGTATGGAAGGACAGGAACACTGTTGTCTTTGATAACCACAGGAGGAAGACTGAATTTTTATGGCAAGATGTTAGGAGAAGCACCCACTGGAAATTGAAGAACTGCAACACCAAATTCCCAGACGCTTTGATTCATGGTTGGGGTTGATGTTTGCTGTTGTTTCCTCAATTGTTTTTATTTTCTTTTTATTTTTCTTCCATTTCTTCTCTCTTGTACTGTACGCTTTTATTGTGTAGCAATAAAACTGGTAGGGGTCCAGTCAACCTCGCTGGCTTTGCCAAAAAAATAAATAATGTAGCGGATAACAAGATGTCGGAATAATAGTAATAATAATAATATATTAAATCTACTTCTTCGTCCTCCATAAAATGATCTTCAATGCGCTAAAAAACTCAGGGTTGACCTGAAAGTAATGGAAAAACAAACACTTGAGTCGGGACTAAAATATTCTTATGTGAATCCAATCGATATCGCATATGACATGAGTGTCGTGTTGTCAGAGATGTTCATGGATTTTCACATCTCCTATCCAGTGTATAACATGCGTGCAATAACTCAAGGGATGTTACGGGATTTTCCATCTCTTAAGGATCAATCGAAATATTTATATGTAGTAGAATACGCTATATATATAATGTCTAATTAGTAAAATATGTATCAATATAGCAATAAGGCTTTACATATATCCCTTTTAACACGTTTTTAAGCAATGTCATACAGTTTGCATATAAAACACTAGTAAACCACCGGTAGATAGGGATGCGCCGTGATATGACAACACTAAACCAAAATCGTAGGGGTCTCGTATAAGGATAAACGTATGAAAAGGCACGTGAGGCAATTTCCAAGGTAGGATACTACCAGTTTACCCTTCCCGTCTAGTGGTAAACCCTAATGGCCCACCGCCTCCAACACTCCCAAAATTCAAAGGTGCTCAACAATTGTAACGACGCAGAATTTTCGATTCTGAAAATTCCAGATAGTTAGGAAGAAAGAAGAAAGAGATAGAAGAAGCAGAAGAATATCAAAAACATCAACATCTCACATTCGCAGCGGATAAAATATAATAATAAATAACAGTTTACAAAGAATTCTGTATATGTCAAAATACATTTATAATACATCAGAGTTACACATATAATCAGACATTGAATATTCACAATTATCATGTTACAGACATATAGCAATATAATACAGCGGAAAAACCCCATACGTTCTTGCCATCCAGCTCGCCTCCTGAGCTCCAGAATGTTCTTACCTGAAAATCTATAATACTCGGTCTGACCCGAGCATTACATCAAAGTAACGCCCGGGTCAGGCTGGAAACTAGCGTAAGTAAACCCATCCAACATGGAATACAAAGCATACAACTTATATAAAACCCGGGTAACTCGAATCAATTTACGAGTTTACAATATGTTATAGACATCACTTATTTCATACATAAGTTTTCTAAGTACCAAATATCTAGATTAAAAATCGTCCAATTCTTTAAATCATTTCACTCCAGCCTATAGATTTCACATATCAATCTATAAAAATTCGAAGTGGTTTCGAGTATTTCTTAATATCCGAACCCCGATCTCTTCGAGTCTCATTCAAGGCATCCAATATCATTCAATCATTCATAAGCAATGTTTAATCACATACAAATTTAATTTAATTAATCCTGATTGAATTTCTAACCTCTATCACTTAGATTTCTTCATTTAACATTAATTAATTTCAAATCAACTAATCAATCATCCCTTCATTATTCATCTTAATTAATCACCCTGGATTAATTATCCTTCAATTACATTCAAGTAATTAATTTTAATTTATTTCACAATATTAATTATTCTAAACCAAAACATTAAGTAATCTTAATTACTTCATAAATTAATTAACATTAATCCTTAATTACTTATATTAATTAACTTCTCATATGTCGCTTATTATTGATTAATTAATTTTAATTAATCAATCTTTAATTACGTTATTAATTATATAAATTAATGATTTCTAATTACATTTTAATTTATCCTAATCTAAATTAATTACATTAAACAATTAATCATTAATTAAACCGCAAATATTAATCATTTTTGATTTATCTCAACCTGTAATTATCTATCTTTTTATTTACTTCATTAAATAAATAAATTACTCCTTAATTAACTATCTTAATTAATGTCTTGATTAATTTCACAAAGTAATTATATTTTATTAATTACATTAAGTAATTACCTATCAAACCATCCATTGATTATTCTAAATTAATTAAACTTAATAAATTAACTTAAACCTTAATTAATTAATTCAAACCTTTAATTACTAAATTAATCAACCCAAATCATTAATTAATTATCCATTTTAATTACCCTTCTAATTTGATGAATCACAAATCATTAAGCCCTTGTTAACATTAAAATGAATACATTTTCTTATTTATGACTTAAGTTTAAAACAACTTAAAACCCGAATACTTCGAGTCAAGCCACTATTAACACGAGAACCAACCAAAACCAAAGTTACCCGATCATCAGTTCACAGTGCACCTCAAATCAATTCAATCATGCAACCAAATACTTAAATTTAACCATTTAAATTTAGATAAAAATCCAAAGGAGTGAGATTTACTCACCTTTTCCCCTTAAATTTGCAATCCACTTCATTCTCGACTTGATTTCCCGGGTTATAACCTTGTATAGAAATTAAATGATCTTATTAATATTCGAACAATTTGAGTAATTAATCTTAATTTGATAAAATTAATTTAATTAACAAATAATTATTTTAGCTAATCTTTCTATAAATAAATAATTCTTAGGAACAAAATAATTAAATTTTAAGTTACAAAAATAATTAAATAAGTCAATCTCTTTAATACATATATCTAAAATAACATTTAAAATTTGTATACTTATTTTATTTTATCCTTGAAATTATATAAATATAAAATAAATCATGGACTTCGAAAATCTATCTTCACATAAACATTTGTGTATTTTACATGTATATATTTTTACTATAAATCTTTTTTCCTTTTTCTTCTGTAAATAACAACAGAGGTTACTTTACTGCATATATACATATTTATAAATAAACCAATAACTTCAAAGAAAATATACTGGCTTATAAAACTTACTGTTATTATATAAACCTTAAATATACGTTCAAATCTTATCTATCTATATAATTTCTGTTTACTATTTTTTTTATAGAGATTATCAGAAAACAAAATCGATTTATCCAACCCCCCTTCTTCTCTAGATTTAATTAAAATTAATTACACACCTCATCCTACCTTCGGCCAGGCTTCGTTTCCAGAACGATGATGCCGCACACGAGATCACAGCCTTCCTCATCGACACGCTAACCCTAGCCGACCTCACTGCGACCCCATCCCCATAATCGTCGCGACCCAAACCCTAAGCTCGAACGTCTATGCCCAGTGCCTATTACAAACGTCAAACCCTCGTCGCCTCGATCCCAATTCGAACACCGCCGAACCAAAAGACCCCCTACCTTAGCTGTTACGGCGCGCCATATGCCGATGCCACCCTATGCCACTCGCGATCCCCCTTGTCAAAGTCGAAATCGAATTCGATTCTTTTTTTATAAACGAGCATTGAGTCGCGAGGTTACAGGAAAGTGGGAGGAAGAAATGGGAACAGTTGCGATTTTGAAAAAGGAGGAAGCCATTTTTGTTTTCATTCTGAAGATTTTTTTATCTAGGTTTTTCAAAGTAGTTAGCTTTCATAAAAAGAAAGGAGATAGTTAGGTCGACGCAATTCATGTCTAGGGTGGCTCGAGTACAATTATAGGGTGGCTGAGTTGACCTTTTAATTTTTTTTATTTTTATTAAATTTCCAAATATCTCGTTTTGCATAACTCGAAATCTCGAACTCCGAATCAGACATGCCGCCAAGCGTTTATAAGGCTTTACCTGTATTCCGAACACGATGAACGTGTTTCAAAACCTAATTCGGTCATAAGTGCAAGTTACGGGAATAAACGACCAATTTAAATTAAATCGATTAAAATAGTTTCTCTGCGTTTTGAGCTACCAGGGTCAAATGACAACTCCGATTGCTACGAAAATTGAAATACGATAATAACTAACTATTATGGATCCAATGGAACTGGTTTCGTTGAATTCCGAGACTGTGCCTTGGAAGGCTATTTTTAAATATCGATTTAAACGATATATTATTAAAGCTAAACAAATCACCTTTAAATTAAATTTCAACCATTCTATTATCTTCAGTACCATCATTATAAATTTCATAAGCCTTTAAATTATTTTTAACAGGCTTAAAACTCCAGATTCAACATTTTACCCAATTTCAAATTAAATAATTCAATAATTTAATTATCAAGTAAATATTGATATTTGAAATTCAAGTTAAAATTAACTTTTTAATATTTAAAATCAATTAATTATTCCAATTTAAATTGTTAGAAATTCTGGGTCGTCACATTCCTTCCCCCTTTAAAGAATTTCATCCTCGAAATTACTAGTTAAGAAGGATGATCCAATACCCATTACTATTTTCCAAAACCAAACAGTTTTATCCATTTGCCCTAACATATCTTTTATTAAAGACCCACTATTACTTCAATCGACTTCCCAAAACCTTCTATAGTTTCCAACATCATTATTTACTTCATTTATTCAAATCTAAATTTAAATCCAAATATAAATTATCAAAACTTTCTCAAAAATTTTCTAACTCTCTAAATTTCCGAAAAATTTCGCCAGCGTCTCCTTTGCACGGCTAGCTCGGTACAACTACAAAATGCCTCTACGGGCTCCCAAATTCCAAAAGAAAACAAAAAGCCAAGTAGGTAGATCAAAAGCCCAATCCAATTTCATACAGAAATTTAAATACACACCTTTTAGTCGGGCAATTCAAATTATCTTCTGAAATCAAAAACATCCATTTATCCTTTGCCTTAACACACCTGTATATCCTATTTATCAATAATGTCCTATTACAACATTTAAAATCATTTTGTGCATTTCCTTTCGAAAGTTTCAACTAAACAATTAGTTCCAATTTTCATTTCAAAAATTCCTTACGTCAATTCCAATTTGAAATCGTTTCGTCACTAACAAAAAATTTCTAACTCCCAAAATTTTCGAAAATTTTGGCAGAGTCTCCTTTGTACGGAGGAGCTTTTGCAATTTGACAAGATATATAAATATATATACATCGACCCACACGGTCGGAAAAACAAAAACAGTTCATATTTCCTATTTTTATTGCATAGGTGTACCTTTATTTAGCATTTTAAGCAAGCGGCTTATTATTTAAGCAATTAGCGCAATCCAAATCCAGCCAAACGGCTTTCCGGTACCTGTACTTACTCAATTTAAACATGTAAGCACTATATATACGAAGTTTATAACATTTCTCTTACTTAACAACTACAACACATCAACTCTAAAAGAAATGCATTCTAAATAACTTTCACGAGCAATTGATATGATTTCAACACTAATTCAATTTCTTTCAACCAATCCATATACCATTTCGTTCAATTTTAATGGTTTACAACTCAATTTCTTACATTCAATTTATTTTTAATCCAATCAAGCTCATATTCAATTCATTTGATTTCAAAATCAAGTTATTTAACTTCTCTCAACCCACAGAATTTTAATTACTTTCATTTACGTCAAACGACAATTCATTCTATGAAAATTCGGCGATATTCGCTCAATAGAGTATCCATTTTAGTTTATAACTACTTTAAATTAATTTCAACTCATTCTGTATTTAATTCCATTTCATTTCTAATTTATTTACCAACCATACATGCACATTTCATTTCATCTATGCATCGGTTTCATTTTAAAACTATTTCATTGAGCTTGACAACATTCGATGCTTATATTAATATCCATTTTCCAAATAAATTTAACCCAAACTTTTATTTAATGGTCTTCCATTCTTACTCGAAATCAAGCTTTTATTGACTTAAGTAATTTTACTTCAAATTAATATGCCTCATAACTCAAGTTCATTCTGATAACCCAATTCCGATTAAAACTTTGATTTAACTTCCATTCAATCAGACTTCATCCATTTATTATTTCATTCAATTAACCCATTTATTCACCCCATTTTAAATTTTAAACTCATCTACTTAATTCATTTTGGAATTTAATTTATTAATACAAAGCCATTCTCGATTTATTTTTACTCACCTGGGTTTTTTTTGTAACTCAAACCATTCTATTATAATTCACTTTCATTTCATTCGACAACACTTCCATTATATCTAATTTACTAGAAAATTACGTTAAATATTATTTATAACTCACTTGAATTTTATTTTTACAACATCTCCACCTATTTTAATTCATTATCAAATCCAAGTCGAATTCTATTTATAATCCGTGTTCATTTCCAAACTCCATTATCAACTTACAATCCATTTTATTTTAACCGAATTAAATTTTATTAATATACTCTATCAAATAATTTATTTAGTTAATTAGCTTACTTTCAACTTTTAAATTAATATTTGATTTTATTACAAAAAATCACTTTATTAAATTTTCCTAAGTTCGAATTTTTTGTTTCCATAATTCCAGTTTGGATTTTCTTTCATTTTTTTAAAATTCCAACACTTTTATTTTAAAATTTTAGAAATGCATTTAAATTCACATCATACTAATAAAATAGCTCTTTATAAAAATACTTCTTATAACTCGATGTTTCAACCAGTCCATCCTTGTTCTCACAGAAATTCGGTCATACGTTGATCAGGCGTAGGACTGAAAATCTATAAGTACTTGGTAAACCCGTTTTCCATATCCAGTGAAAATACTTGGAAAATAACTTTATTGAAAATATCGAAAATTGTTTTTGGAAATAGAGGAAATATCTTTGTGAGAATGCTTTGGAAATCATCACCCCCATCCATGGTCGCAGTTACATCCTGGGTTGCGTTGTCATCGCAGCAAAAGACCATGTAACTGTAGGCACTCCATGCCCTTCGATTACGCCATGGAACCCACAACAGATCGCAGTTACATTCCAGGATTACGTTGCCATCGCAGCCAAAGTTCATGTAACTGTAGGCATCAGCGCCCTCGATTTTCGCTGTCCAAATGAAACTTCTCCACTCCTACATAGGTCACAGTCTACCGATGTAAATTCAAACGCAGATTGTTGGCTCTCAGCGGCACACACGACTTTCGCTATGTTACCATAGGTCGCAGTCTACCGATATAAAATCAAACGTAGACCATTGGCTCTCAGCAACACATACGACTTTTGCTATGTTACCATAGGTCGTAGTCTACCAATATAAAACCAAACGTAGACCGTTGGCTCTCAGCAGCACACACGACTTTTGCTTTGGTCTGCAGTAGATCGCAGTGACATCGAGTCACACTGTCGTCATAGCATAACCCAAATGCCTCTGTAGGCGTCAGCGCCTCTCGACTTTCGCTACACACTACTCATAATCCTCAGGAACTAGTTTTGTCCGGACTCCTCACAGGATCAACTTTAGAACCCTGCCCCATAGGGTTCAAGGCAGCACCACCCGATGGCACTCCTGAGAAGTTCATTTCAAGGGAGCGCCTTTTTGCCCAGAGCCATTATCAAAACACTTTATACTATATACATATAGTATCTTTCAAATCATACACCTAGTATGAATCTCATATAAATCTCCTTTTCTCAAAATCGATTATCCCAAAATCGATAATTCTCAAACTAGGCTTTCCAAATTCCAATACTGATTTTACCCAAAAATCAAAAGCCTTTCCAAATCCAAATGTTCCCAAAACCTTTTTCCAAAATCCTCATAAGATCCTTTATATATATAGATATATATATAATCCTTGATAAAAATCTTTGGATCATTTCAAATTTGTATAAAACCCTTTTTATACTTCAAATATTTTCAAAAAAAAACATTTCTTCTGGCTATAGATTCAACAAGGGGGGTTTTATCTTATATAATAAAGATATATAACTTTGTTTGTTCAAAATAAAATATTCAAATTTTATTACTCTTTTCAATATCAATTTCATTCAAATCCGTACGATGTACACATATCGTCCGTACGCTATACCAATCTAATCGCTCGCTCGATCACACAATTTCACTTCCTAACTAGCATCGTCCACCCGACTCCCTAGTGCAGACTCAGATCTGGTTTCTTGATCAGAAACCGTCATTCTCCTTGCATAGCCATAACTATGATAGAGAATATCCAGAACCAATCAACAATCCATATCCAGGTTCATCGTCGAAAATCGAGTGAAAATTCCCAACTCGGATCGATAAACTATCTCGAAATTCTGTGCTCGAATCTGGATCAAATCACTAAGCGAATAGAATAATATACATACATCCTACGTATTTATTTTCATTGATTATTAACTAAATCAATTTCTCTTCTATCCATCCTCACTTTGATTTTATTCACTTATTCACATTTACCTTAACCTCATTTGGATTATCACTTCAATTCTTATCTCGGTTGGGTATTTAATCAATAACAGTTTGAACTCCGACCAGTTTATATTTGGAAAATAGCTTGAAATTTTTAAAAATAGATATGTACTTGAAAAATAATTATTAGTTTGCAAAATAGCTGTAAAATAGTTGGAAAATAGTTAAATAATTTCAAAATTTTTAGATAATTGCAAAATAGTTGTAAAATAGTAATTAATTTGTAAAATAGTTAGATAATAGTAATTAGTTTATAAAATAGTTGAAAAATTGTTAAAATAGTTCTAAAAATAATTGTAAGCTTAAATAAAAGGTTGTATATATTAAATAGCTTGGAAGAATAAGTTTATATTAAAACAATTTATATTGAAAATAGTCCAGAGTTAAAACTGTTCACTTCCCCATCAATTCAATTTAAATTCCCACTTCCATTTAAATTGACTCGATTCCAATTTGAATAACTTCAATTTCCATTGAAATTGATTTAACCCCAATTCAAGTTGAATCAATCCTGATTTCTTTCCTAATTTAAATCAAATTCCATTAAATTTTAAACCTGTTCAACTATAATTATAATTTCAAATTATTCCAATCAATTTAGACTAATATCAATTGAACCCACTTCAATTTCAAATCATTTCAATTCAATCCAATTCAAATTTTCCATTTAAATTTTTAAACTGCGGGAATGATTAGGAAGATCCAAAACTAAAAATAGCAAACTTATACATCTTCAATCACAAATCCAATTAATTCAAATCAAATTCAATTTTGAACTAATTCAATTCAAATTTCAAATTTAAACCATCCTGAATTATATAAATTTGAGTTAAAATTTTAAATGTTGACTTAATCCTTTAAGTCAATCAACTTATCTCTTTATGCCATTTAATTCTGAATCCATTTCAAACTTATCTTCATTTAATTTTAATTTGGTTGTATTCCTATTACCACCTAATTTAATCCCAATTCAAGATTTCAATTTGGTTGTATTATATTACTTCTTAATTTAATTCCAATAATTTAACATCCAATCACCTTAATATTTATTAGAAGGAAATATTGCATTATATATCAAAATATATTCTTATATAAAATCATTTAAAACCTTTATATAAGAAAATAACAAGTACGCGCTCATATATATACTCAACTCATTCTAGAGTGCTACGAACTCTATTAAATGAGTAATCCCCACCGAAGCCAAGGTTCTCGCTTAACCTTTCAGCTCTGATACCAACTGTAACCGACTCGGAATTTTCGATCCCGAAAATTCCAGATAGTTAGGAAGAAAGAAGAAAGAGATAGAAGAAGAAGAAGAAGAAGAAGAAGAAGAAAAAGAATATCAAAAACATCAACATCTCACATTCGCAGCGGATAAAATATATTAATAAATAACAGTTTACAAAGAATTCTGTATCTGTCGAAGTACATTTATAATACATTAAGTTACACATATAATCAGACATTGAATATTCACAATTATCATGTTACAGACATACAGCAATATTATACAGCGGAAAAACCCCACACGTTCTTGCCATCCAGCTCGTCTCCTGAGCTCCAGAATGTCCTTACCTGAAAATCTGCAATACTCGGTCTGACCCGAGCATTACATCAAAGTAACGCCCGGGTCAGGCTGGAAACCAGCGTGTGTAAACCCATCCAACATGGAATACAAAGCATACAACTTAAATAAAACCCGGGGTAACTCGAATCAATTTACGATTTTACAATATGTTATAGACATCACTTATTTCATACATAAGTTTTCTAAGTACCAAAGATTTAGATTAAAAATCGTCCAATTCCTTTAAATCACTTCACTCCAGCCTATAGACTTCACATATCAACCTATAAAAATTTGGGTTTCGGGTATTTCTTAATACCCAAACCCCGATCTCTTCGAGTCTCGTTCAAGGCATCCAACACCATTCAATCACCCATAAGCAATGCTTAATCACATACAAATTTAATTTAATTAATCCTGATTGAATTTCTAACCTCTATCAATTAGATTTCTTCATTTAACATTAATTAATTTCAAATCAACTAATCAATCATCCCTTCATTATTCATCTTAATTAATCACCCTGGATTAATTATCCTTCAATTACATTCAAGTAATTAATTTTAATTTATTTCACAATATTAATTATTCTTAACCAAAATATTAAGTAATCTTAATTACTTCATAAATTAATTAACATTAATCCTTAATTACTTATATTAATTAACTTCTCATATGTCGCTTATTATTGATTAATTAATCTTAATTAATCAATCTTTAATTACATCATTAATTATATAAATTAATGATTTCTAATTACATTTTAATTTATCCTAATCTAAATTAATTACATTATATAATTAATCATTAATTAAACCGCAAATATTAATCATTCTAGATTTATGTCAACCTGTAATTATCTATCTTTTTATTTACTTCTTTAAATAAATAAATTACTCCTTAATTAACTATCTTAATTAATCGCTTCATTAATTTCACAAAGTAATTATATTTTATTAATTACATTAAGTAATTACCTATCAAACCATCCATTGATTATCCTAAATTAATAAAACTTAATAAATTAACTTAAACCTTAATTAATTAATTCAAACCCTTAATTACTAAATTAATCAACCCAGATCATTAATTAATTGAATTAATTAATTATCCATTTTAATTACCCTTCTAATTTGATGAATCACAAATCATTAAGCCCTTATTAACATTAAAATGAATACATTTTCTTATTTATGATTTAAGTTTAAAACAAATTAAAACCTGAATACTTCGAGTCAAGCCACAATTAACATGAGAACCAACCAAAACCAAAGTTACCCGATCATCAGTTCACAGTGCACATCATATCAATTCAATCATGCAACCAAATACTTAAATTTAACCATTTAAATTTAGATAAAAATCCAAAGGAGTGAGATTTACTCACCTTTACCTCTTAAATTTGCAATCCACTTCATTCTCGACTTGGTTTCCCGGGTTATAACCTTGTATAGACATTGAATGATCTTATTAATATTCGAACAATTTGAATAATTAATCTTCATTTGATAAATTTAATTTAATTAACAAATAATTTATTTTAGCTAATCTTCCTATAAATAAATAATTCTTAGGAACAAAATAATTAAATTTTAAGTTACAATAATAATTAAATAAGTCAATCTCTTTAACATATATATTTAAAATAACATTTAAAATTTGTATACTTATTTTATTTTCTCCTTGAAATTATATAAATATAAAATAAATCATGGACTTCAAAAATCTTTCTTCACATAAACAATTGTGTATTTTACATGTATATATTTTTACTATAAATTTTTTTTCTTTTTCTTCTGTAAATAACAACAGAGGTTACTTTACTGTATATATACATATTCATAAATAAACCAATAACTTCGAAGAAAATATACTGGCTTATAAAACTTACTGTTATTATATAAACCTTAATGTACGTTTAAATCTTATCTATCTATATAATTTCTATTTACTTTTTTCTATATAGAGATTATCAGAAAACAAAATC
Organism: Allium cepa; assembly: GCA_030765085.1. NCBI lineage: Eukaryota > Viridiplantae > Streptophyta > Magnoliopsida > Asparagales > Amaryllidaceae > Allium > Allium cepa. Next base: position 933,726,571 of record CM060932.1, read on the forward strand.
GATTTATCCAACCCCCCTTCTTCTCTAGATTCAATTAAAATTAATTACATACCTCATCCTACCTTCGGCCAGGCTTCGTTTCCAAAACGATGATGCCGCACATAAGATCACAGCCTTCCTTATCGACACGCTAACCCTAGCCGACCTCACTGCAACCCCATCCCCAAAATCATTGTGACCCAAACCCTAAGCTCGAACGTCTATGCCCAGTGCCTATTACAGACGACGAACCCTCGTCGCCACGATCCCAATTCGAACACCGCCTAACCAAACGACCCCCTGCCTTAGCTGTTACAGTGCGCCATATGCCGATGCCACCCTCTGCCACTCGCGATCCCCCTTGTCAAAGTCGAAAACGACTTTGATTCGTTTTTTTATAAAAGAGCATTGAGTCGCGAGGTTACAGGAAAGAGGGAGGAAGAAATGGGAGCAGTCGCAATTTTGAAAAAGGAGGAAGCCATTTTTGTTTTTGTGCTGAAGATTTTTTTATCTGGGTTTTTCAAAGTATTTGGCTTTCATAAAAAGAAAGGAGATAGCTTGGTCGACGCAATTCAGGTCTAGGGTGGCTCGAGTACGATTATAGGGTGGCTGAGTTAACCTTTTAAATTTTTTTTATTTTTATTAAATTTCCAAAATATCTCGTTTTGCATAACTCGAAATCTCAAACTCCAAATCAGACATGACGCTAAGCGTTCATAAGGCTTTACCCGTATTCCAAACACGATGGAACGTGTTTCGGAACCTAATTCGGTCATAGGTGCAAGTTACGGGAATAAACGACCAATTTTAAATTAAATCAATTAAAATAGTTTCTCTGCGTTTTGAGCTGCAGGGTCAAATGACAACTCTGATTGCTACGAAAATTAAAATCCGATAATAACTAACTATTACGGATCCAATGGAACTGATTTCGTCGAATTCCGAGACTGTGCCTCGGAAGGCTATTTTTAAATATCGATTTAAACGATATATTATTAAAACTAAACAAATCACCTTTAAATTAAATTTCAACCATTCTATTATCTTCAGTGCCATCATTATAAATTTAATAAGCCTTTAAATTATTTTTAACAGGCTTAAAACTCCAGATTCAACATTTTACCCAATTTCAAATTATATAATTCAATAATTTAATTATCAAGTAAATATTGATATTTGGAATTCAAGTTAAAATTAACTTTTAAATATTTAAAATCAATTAATTATTACAATTTAAATTGTTAGAAATTATGGATCGTCACAACAATCAACAACAATGTCATGACAGTAATACGAAGAAGTGGTCTGCTAGAGGTAGCAAACCTCATTGGCCGGTACTGCTCCTATTTTAGTCATTTCAAATTGACATAAGTGTCTAGTCAATCCATCATCGTTCTCTTTCTTCAAATCCAACAAATGATGTCAAACCCAACCACTTTGTTCTGGAGTCTCCTCCACGTACACAGTAGTTAAAGTGCCTCCAACATTGACAAAGAGTATGCCAATAAGAGGCTTTGGTTTCTTCAACAACCGAATGTCGTTTTACACACCGGTTGGTGCTTTTACATTTCGAAACAATTCGTATTCGATATCAAAATATCATATACGCTTCAATTTCAAATTCATTTCTAAATCATCATATTTACTCAAAATATACTATTACGATTCAAAATCATGTTTGTCTTAATGTCTCGATTTCAGTTCCAATTCAACATTACTTCGAATTTTCATTTGGGTTATTAATTCTATTTAACCCAATTTGTACTTAAATCCATGGTTTAAATATAAACCTTCCAGCCTTTGACCAGTTTGAATTTAGAAAAATAGTTTGAAAATTTAAATTGTCTAAAAAATAGTTTAAATAATTAAAATAGTTTGATATAAAATGATTTAAGTATTTAAAATGTTTTATAAGGTAAAATGTTTGGAAAATCAAAATAAATTGAAGATGTAAAAAGGTAGATTTTAAACAGTTTATATTTAAATAATTTATTTCAAAATAGTTTCAAAGTCAAACTGACTCAACCTCCAAATCTTCTCAATTCAAATCAATTCAATTTCCATTTCCATTCTAATTGATTCAATTTCGATTTCAATTCGAATTAACTTCGATTCCAATTTATATTCAAGTCAATTTTAATTTCAAATTAATTTCCATTTCAATTCCAAATCGATTTCAACTTCAACTATTTGATTAAATGGTTAAATTTCAACCCAATTCACAATTTTAAACCATTTCAACTTATAACAAATTTCGAGCTTGATTTTCAAGTATCGATTCAAAACACTTAAATCCAATTAACCTTCAATATTCAATTTAAAAATCCAAACCTTCAAATAAAATACAATTCGGAGCTCAATTTCGAAATATCGTTTTATATCACTTTTATTTAGCAATATTCAAAGTTCAAACAAAAGTCCAATCTTTTACAACAAATCAATTTCCGAAATTCACATCATATTTCGATTAACTTCAAAATATCAACTGTAATTATTTAAAACATTCCTGTTATCAAACTTAAATTTCAACATTTTGAGCTCAAATTCGAAAGTAGTTCGATTTCCATAAATTCGATTTTCATTTCTTAAAATCAAATCATTTAAAATAATTTCTAATCAACATCTAAAATTATTTAATTTAACCAATCTGATGTCCATATATAATTTTATATCCTATGGTCAAGTGAATTAGTTATTCTAATTTATTTCCGAGATGGATATATATTATTTCAATCTAAAATAAATGCCACATGCATATATCATTTCAACCTATTTCTTAATTTATTTGAAATAATTCAATTTACAGTTTTATATACTGTAAAGAATATACAGGATGGTAACAAGATATATCAAAATAAATAAACATCCAAAATATCAATCAATAGCATCCATCGCAATTAATCATCCAAACAGTTAATAAAATTCACAACAATTCTTAGCTATCAATATCGGGTATTTTACTGGCAATTAATTTCTAATTCAGTTTAACCGTCAATTCAAATTCTATTAATTAATTCAGATGTCCATTTAAATGTCAATTAAATTTATCAAATAAAAATCAATAAATTCAGTTCAGTTCACGATATAAATTTTACTAACATAAAAATGTATTAGTCAAATGTGAGCATATAAAACACTCATATTTATTTGAAACCGAAAATAATTCTAGCTTCAAATAAATTCTAGCTCGATCCCATATCGTAGACGACTTCGATACGATCGAAATGTGATTCGTTTCTCCCGAAACGGACTACGTGTGAGAAAACTAAGAATTAATATATATTCTATTATAATTAAATTTAATTAAAAAATGAAATAAAAGAAAAGCAAAACAAAACCTTCCTTTGAAAACTCACTCGTTTCTCTTCCGCTGCCCGCTACAGGATCTCGTGTTGCTCCTCTTTGTTTGATTTTTTTAACGTTGAACAACTCGCATCTGCCACCATCGGTCGGCATCGCCAATGCTCTCAGACCCCAGCGACCGCACCTCCCCCTGCCTCATTCCCACGTCAGCATGAGCGCTTGAGCAAAATCGCAAAACCATAAATCTACAGTCGATAATTGAGTTCGCTGCCGCTCAAACCTCGGCTCACCATCATCGCTTCGTCGTGGTCGCTCGCCTCCATTTTTATCGATCGCTCTCTTTTTTTCTTCTAAAGATCGATTTATTTATTTTTTTGAAAGAAGGAAGGGAATGTCATGTTTTAAACGAGAAGAGGGCGGCTTGGGTACAAGGTAGTTCGGCCTTGGCTAGCATAAGGTGGCTTTGAAATGAAAGAAGACGGCTGCAGCGTTAAATAGATATAAATATATTCAATCTAATTTCAAAATACCTAAATATTTATTTCGAATCCCTATCGAGGCATCCCACCTGGCGTTTCTAATGTTATACCTCTATTTCTAACTCAATGGAACAAGTCTCGAAGCTTAATTCGACCATATGTGGAAGATAGATTTTCAAATCGAATTATTTAATTGAATTCTAAAATTAAATTCTATGCGTTTTAAACTTGCACGGCCAAACGATAAGTCCGATCGATACAAAACTTGAAAACCTATAATAAGTCACTATTACAGATCCAATGAAACTGGTTTCGTTAAAATCCGAGACAGTGGCCAAAATGGCTATTTCTACTTGTTAATTATAATATAAAATTTCCAATTTTTAACTATTCACTTTTAATCCAATTTTAAATGTTAACATCTTCATTGTTGTTTAAATAAAATTTAAATCAACTTCCGATACCATTTTCATTCACCTTAAATCCAGAATTCAATTATTTAAATAATTTTCAATATTAAATTTAAACAATTTAATTATCCAATAAATCATTAAATTCCAAATAAATTTTAGTTATCAACATTATTTTATTTCTATCTAAATAATTCGTAATTTATTATTAAACTCCATTTATTAATTACAAACACAGTTAAAATATAGAATTTCATTTTAATATTCGTTATCGCCAAATCTTCGAAATTAATTATTTCAAATATTTATTCAAGTTCATATCCCATGACATACATTCAAAATCATTAAATTTTTATTTTAATCATTTTTATTCCATAATTTAAAATAGTTAAAAATACGGGTCGTTACACATCCAATATCACTTTACTGAAAATTCAAGAATTAAACACTAGGTTTTTATTTCAAATCAATTGAAATAATAATATAAAAATATTTCTTTTGTATTTTAAATCATACTTTTGGAATTTTAAACAATCTTTGTTTGCCAAAACAAAATTTTTGCGGTAGCAATCCATCACCTAGGAACTCAAAAATAAACATCGATGATGCTACAGTCATCACCAGAATTTTTTTCCAACGATTGAAGCAAGTTCAGTGCTTTCTATCTCTTTTAAAATCCTTTTAAATATTTCTAGTAAAAACTACTTCCAAAATAATACGATTATTACTTTCTCAACTTTGAAGAACAATTTTTATAATCATGAGTATTAAATTCTTAAATTCTTTGTTTAAATCCTTTAATTATAAACAGTGCTTTATAATACGCATTTTATAAACTCTCTTTTTTATATAAGATCATTTCACAATTGTTTATCTTTTTTTAGATTATAATAATAAACAACCTTTATTAAAGCACAAACTATAGATAATAAATTTTGATAATCGATTATTATCATTCTTTATCAACCAAACACACCATGTATAACTGTAATAATTTCTGCAAAATTATTCATTTATATATAAAATATAATCAAGGTAAAATTATCTCATTTACCCAATTTCAAAACAATACTATGTCAATTGCCATGTTCAAGTGCTGAGGAATCCCTGTCAAAAATGTTAATCATTCGTATTGACCGGAATCCATAAGCCACTCAACAGGTCAATCAACACAATATAAAACATTTTTATATCACTAACAATTATGCGTCCATATATAAATATACACACTTAAACTCATTCTAGTGTGATACTGATCCTATCTCTAATGAGTTAGTCATCCTAAGGTACTATTAACCCTATCTCTGATGAACTTTACCCCTACCAGGCTCAGGTGTCCACTTGACCTAAGCTATGATACCATGTATAAAGAATAGAATTTTCGACCCTCGAAAATCGAGACTAATACGTCCACTGCACTGCATGTCGAGCATTCAAGTGCCAAAAACACTGATCGTTAATGGTAAAAGAAAGAACAGAAAAAGAAGAAACTAAAAAATCACAGAATCTCACAACACAAGTAAAGAATATATAATATAACAATGATCTTTATAAAAGAAAAAAATGCAATATACATACATCCATCAAAGTACAACAATAAATCACTAATCATTAGCCTGGATAGTTATAACAACATGTCCTCATAAATGCTGATAATTTTAAAAAACCATTGCAGTAGAAATAATATAATAACTATCTATCGATGAAGCCTCCTACTCCAAGTGCCTCTAAAATGCATCCGAATCTAATATGTAAATGTACTCGATCTGAGCCGGGCATTGAAGGGAAGAACGCTAGAATCAATCAAGTAAACCAGCATGAGAAAACACATCTCAATTAGATTTTGATGCTATATTAAAATAAAGGTATCTCGTAAGACCACGCTGCATGTAAACGCGGATGGGTTTTTACCTTACGATGACCAAAATATTTTTATCAAATCATTTGATATTATTTTTATTGACATTTTTTGAAAACCCTTTTCAAATTACATATTAAAATAGCAGAAATCGTTACACTAATTAAACTCCAGCATACTAGGCTCTACAATCAAACGTAAAGGCACATATTGGAGAATGGATTCCAATAATGACAAGGTAAAGGACTACCTTTCGATAGTACATCTCTGGAGGAATGTATCGAGGCACAGTCCAACTGCCCTCTACTATTACAGAACCAACCAACTTCTACCATAGATAGCATCGAATATGTCATCACCTCGGTCGTTCCCGACCTATCCGTGGCCACAGCATACACAATGAACCCGATCTATAGAGGGTAACCTGTAAAGGTGATGATCATCTCCTAATGGGTGTGACCCATATTGCCCTGCTGCATCTACCATGTTTTTGTCATTCTCGATGTGTGAGGGCCAAAGTAACATTTTTCCTTTCAATGACAATTCCAATTTTGAATGCCATATTTCCATTTCCAATAATACACTAATTGATTTCCACAAAGTACAACCTCCAAGTTCATACACATTAGGGAAAGGTGTTAAATATGAGAGGGGTTACCTCCTACACCACCAAACAGATGCACGCTTGTAAAAACCAATGCATACGGTCTTAGAAATGCAATTTCAAACATTCGTCCACACAATTTGTCTAGGAACAGGGCAAACCGAAGGTACTCCTACTACATTCTGTTTGGGAATCATCTCTTGGATTAGGAACGAGCAGTCCTTGCAAATCAAAGATTTTCATAACGAAGGCACTACTGCCACCATACAAACACACACACAATATAGGAATCATCCCAGAGGTTAGTGGCAAGTAGCCCTACATCATGAAGACCTCCATCTTCCAAAAGTTATCATCTTCAAGTAAATTTCACTTTTGAACTAATTCGTGGGTTCGATATGGTTTTTGGATAAATCTGATCTCAGTCTCTTTGAACTAACAATCCAACAATCTATAAGAGGGTTGAGGAACCAAAAATACAATCTAGCACACATGCAGTCACTAGGCATGTTTAACCAATCTTTTGTTAATTAAATCGCATTCCAAATATTTATATCAAAATATCCTTACGAAGATATATTCTCAAAACTACTTTTAATCTTTCGATATTTGAAAAACATTTCCACATATTTATCTTAACGGCATAAGTACATTCACAAACACTTTTGCTTTCAACACTTAGAAAATATCTCTATATACTTAAATTCATACTAAGCATATTTACAAATCTTTGAGGAAAGCTTCATATTTTCCAAAAAAAAACACTTTATTGCGTCAAAACGAATATTGCGTAAAACATCGTTACGACAACCCAAAAACACTATTATAGGGTTTCGATTAATTATACTTAATATTAATTTTCGATGTCAAACTTAAACTATATTTTAGTTAACATTGAAGCTAATCAAGTTAGGGTATCATTACCTCTCAGACCTTCAAAGGACGACATTCGTAATTTCGAAACATATAAGCTACCCACCTTGAATCTTTAAATCAAATATAGGATATGTAAATTCTGTATACTATATAAAACATCTCCTTTTGGAAATCACTTACTATAACAACAGTGTTATAGTCTATGTCCTCCTCGCTTTCTCAAAAACATTTATTACAAAAAAATTTGAAATCCATTTCGTCCTCTCATTTAACACATTTTAAATCACTTTTAAAACCATTAAACTCTATTTGCAAACATCACTTTCAAAACATTCCTTTAAGAGATAATTTTACTTTTAAAAAGAAATTTATCTCCCTTTATAAAATCCATCCTCTACTTATCAAGATAAACCCTTTCGTATTTATAAAACCCTGTTTTATAATCTTCTTCCCATTTTATAAAATTTCTTTTTATAAAATCTCTTTATTTATAAAATTCCATTTATAAATATATTCCTTTCTAAATCTCCTTTAATTATAAAATCCCATTTATAAATCTATTCCTTTCTAAATCTCGTTTATTTATAAAATCCCTTTTATAATTTTATATAGAAAATATCAATTACCAATCCATTTTAATATTTATAAAATACCTTTATATATCTATTACATTATTTATAAAATATTACTTTATAAATCCTTTATATAAACCATTTCAGAAATATTTATTTCAAACTATTTATATCTTCTTTGAAATTGTATTTCCTTTATAATAAATGATGGACTTATTTATTAAGTTTTAAAACCTTTATAATATGGTTCGACAATCTCTATTTAAAAATAATTCACAAAAAAGTTAAATTAATATTCCAAAAATCATATTTTTATTTCATTTCAGTAAACTCCTTTTAATAATTCTTAAATAATTATTAAAACATGCATTATTTCTATTATCACTTTAAAAATCATTTCAATTCAACATCGTTATTTTATAGTATTTCAAAATACTAAAAATAAGGCCTAATGCCAATATAGCACTAAATAAGTATAATCATGTCCATGTCATCAAATATGGCATCCAACAAATCATATATCACAATATATGAAAAGTAAAATCAACAGTGTGAGGAATCCTATCAGATCCCTTTAACTTGTCCCCCTACATCATAGCTCATATACACACACACACACATATGTATATATACATATATATACATATATATACACATATTTATATATACATATATGTATATATACACACATATATATATATACATATATGTATATATATACATATCTATATACACATATATATACATATATGTATATATACACATATATACACACACATATATATACACATATATGCATATATATACATATCTATATACACACATATATATGCATATATGTATATATACACATATATGTATATACATATATGTATATGTGTATATATATATATATATATCAACACACATATGTATGCAAATAAAATCAATGGTAGTGAGGAATCCTGTTGGATCCCTCCAACCTGACCCCCTACATCATATATAGTATATAATCATATAATATGGGTCATCCACAACTAGACGGATACATATAGAAGATCATCCGTTCCAAGGGCAGAAATTAATCCAAACCAACTAATAAAGAGTAAATCATCAAAACAAGCAACAAACATACATCAATAAAAATATCTGCCCTTATATAAAATATAATTGGGCCAAGAGAGGTGAGTCACCTTATAACCTGACAACGCTGGCGCGCCTTTTGCTCAACGTAATATTTGAACAATGTTCAATTTTTCTTGAAATTCCTACAAGCCTAACCCTAAGCCAATCCAATTCCATTATGTAGATCTCACTGATACGAGCGCAGTGCAATTGACCGCTTTTGATTTGGACCTTGTATGAGCAAGTTATTGCATTTATGAGATTCTAAAATCAAATAATAAAATAAATACCTTAATTACATAATTAATTACTAATCAACCTCAATTAGCTTCACCTTAATCTAGCTCAAACCAATACACAGTCTCGACTTCCTCTCCTTGATGTCGCCGCCTTTGACGTTCGCTCACTACTGCACTATCGCAGACAAACGCCCAAATCACGCCATGTCCATCACTACAAACCTCGTCCCCTATGTTACCTCTGCCGCCCCAAGTGACCCAAAAATGATGAGGCCATTCATCCTGACTTTGAAACCACCGTGCTCCGATCTGGTTCAATCCAACTATCCACTTCTGTCCTCATACCATGACGGAGGATTTCCTATTTGAGGTCGAGGCTTGAAAATGCCTCAGGTGGCTGTAGTTGACAACAGTCTTTGGATGCGGCTGTTTAAAGTAGGCAGCTAGGGTTATAAAATTCGGTTTGCTCTGGTTGGGGAAAATGAAATAAATTTAGGTGTCCTTATATAAAAATCTATCTAACGCTATTCACCCCCAACTTTTCCGAACTCCAATCGAGGCGTGCTCACTGGCATTCTATAATACCCATATTCTTAACTCAATGGAGCTTTTACCAGGACCTAATTTGATCACATACAGAAGTTAGCTTTTAAAATCAAATTATATAATACTAACTTCCTGTAATTAATTTCTATGTGTTACGAGCTCGCACGGCCACACAATGACACTATTTTCCTCAAAATTCGAGACAGTATCCCGAAATGATAATTTCATACGTTAATTAAATGCTTTATTATTTAAACCATTTTAATCACTTTTAATTCTAAATTAAAAATTTACACTAACCACTAAATATTTAAATTGAATTTAAATAATCTTTTGAAATCCATTTATTCAAATTAAATTTTAGATTCAATCATTTAAATAATTTCGATGTTTAAATCACTATTCCAATATTCAAATAACCCTCATACTTGAAATTTAAGTTGTTTGACTTATAAAAATAATATTTTAGTATTTCAAATTAATTAAATATTTCAAATTCAAATGTCAAAAATTCTGGTTCGTTACAATTAATTGTTGCATATTTCTTGAGTGTCTCATGTTGGTTTACTAGATTGATTCAGATGTTATTTTCCTATAATACTCGGGTCAGCCTCATGTATGTTTCCAGATTTAGCTACGGACGCTTTGGAGCTTATGGAGAAGAGCTGGATGATTACACTCTATAGTATTCTTATTTTCGCTGCATTTCTATATTGTGTATATCAGCATTGTAAGGGTAGGCAATTTAACTGTCCAAGCTAATGATAGTACTTAGGTTTTAGTAACAATGATATTTCTGTATTCATGGTAATCCTTTAAAATGTTCCTTTGATATTATATATTACTGTTCCATTGTGATATTTTGATATTGTGTTCTTTTTTCTTGTTCTTTTCATTTTCTTTTACCTTAACTTTCCATCATTCCGGCACTTGGGTGATGGGCACATGAATACCGTGAATGTATTTAGTGTCGATATTCAAGGGTCAAAAAGTCGGGTCGTTATACATGAATTCTTTGATAAGGTGGAACTTACGAAGAATGTTCCTTGATTTCTTTAAGCTCTTGGCTCTTTTGTGATTTGCATTGCAACATTGTTTTCATAAAACAATTTCATCGGATTTTCAATGTTCGAAATCACTTTTAGCTCTGCCATAAATTTGTGATCCATGTCTCTTCTTTAGCCGCTTCATTGAGGGAAATGTATTCGGCCGCCATTGTTGAATTAACTATTGTTTCATGTTTGGAACTTTTCCATCTAACGACCTTATTTTTCAATATAAAGATATAAACTAAATCAAACTTAATATCCTCGATATCACTTTGAAAACCGGAATCTGTATACCACTTCTTACGGAGGTCTTCATTCCCATATATAAATAAGTCCTTACTATGTATCAAATACTTAAGCATACGTTTTACAATAGTCCAATGCTACACTCCAGGATTAGACTGGTATTAGTTATGTAACCTTTATGTTTAAACCACATCGGGTCTGGTACATAACACTACATACATTATCGAACTAGTTGCATATGCATACGATGTCCTATTCGTATATGCTTTCTCCTTATCGATATGGGGAGCATCCTTCTTAGAAAGGATGATTTCAAATTACATCAGAACATTTCCACAATTGGAATTCTCCATATTGAACCTTTTTAGTATGGTATCTATGTACAGGGATTGGAATAATCCTAACAACCTCCTAGATCTACTTCTATAAATCTTAATAATAATAATATGCTACTTCTCCCATGATAGAGATAGGGGCATGCCCTAGGGAAAATTTTGTAGTTCTTACATATATCTAACTCGATAGCCAATCTTGTTCAAAATAAAAGTTGTTTCCATACTGTTATACATGATATAATGTGTTATATTAAATATTAATTTAATTAAAATTATACGATATAGAAAATCCATAAATGGTATGTTTAGTGATAGGAGTTATAATGTGTCGTAATCACGAGTGATTTATCATAATAAAATAAACATAACGTATAAAATATTCCTAATCAAGATGTATCGAGACTAGATATCAATACATTCATTAGGCCTAAAGTATGTAACGCGCTCCAAATGTTGGATAGTATATTACTCATAGCTACTGTAATGACCCCGAATTTCGAACACTTAGAATTTAAATATCTAAATAATTTAAGTATTTATATATTGGATTTAATATGAATAAATATGATTTTATAACCTTATTAACCTCATTTTATTAAGAACAAATGATAGAAAACTTACTTTTGAAATGTTTTTACAAAATTATACACTTTGAATTAATACTGAAAATGTGACCGAAAAATGTTTTATTAGAAATTGATGTTTAATCATTAAAAGTTGTATAAATATTTTGGAACTTGTATAGCAACATATAAAGGCATTAACAAGTATTAACACATCTCTTTTCGTAAGCAAAATAAATTAAAACCTAAATTAAATTAAGGAGATAAAGTGGACTAAGGACATGAAAAGTGGAGCAAATGGTGGAGAAAATGGTGAAGCGAAAGAAGGCTTGTTTCATGGCATAAAAGGTGGAAAGGAAGGAGAGGAGGAAGATTCCTTTTGGGATTTTCTAGGAGAGGTAGTGATGTGCACGTAAATGTGCATATATATATACATCCGTATTATATCTCTTTTTATTCAAATAAATATCATATTTGGGCATGTTAACATGTTTAAAACAAAAAATCATTTGTTTCAAATCATCTTATATTCATCTTCATTCGGGGGAAAATGGTCATTTTTGTGCATGTGTCAAATTGAGAATTTTTATATGGACGTTTTTTATGATTTTTATAGGAAATTTTGATGTATATGGAAGTGGACTTCATGAACATATATGCATGCACAAGGGAATACAAAGAAATGAAGAGGAAATAATTCAAGCTCGAGATAACGGAGGACCCCACCCACTTACCTAAATCTACAATTAGATGCTAATGGACAACTAAGTGGAGGTTAAAGCTTCATGCACAATTAATGAGGGATTAATTAGTGGTTAATGGTTACTTAGTGGTGATACTTTCTAAAGGGTATTTTGAAAAGCACCATAAAAATTGTATTAGGTTTTATGCATGTATAAATATCCCTCTTATGTATATGTAAATATCTTCTACTCTTTCATATTGGTTAGGAAAGTGAGAAAGCAAGTTGTAAGCTCTATGTTGAATTAAATAAAAATGGCTTGCAAGCCTCTTCCTCTTTTCTTTTCTACATATTTTTCTTTGTTTTATTATTAATGTTTATTACAATGCTCTCTTTCTTTTCATGTTCATAGCTTAGATTTACATTCATGCAATTAGTTTGATGTTATTTCATGTAAGTAGTTAATCTCATTTCCTTTGTTTAATTTCTACTTCTCTTTGATTTCCAATATTGAAACTTACATGTGTTAATTTGATAACACAAATGAGTAGCTAAACCCCTTCAATTTAGGGGTAATGAAGCTCTCAAATATTATGTAATAGCAACATTTTTATGATTTATGATCTCTTTAGCTTGTGCTTCATAAAAGTGAATTTTGATGTAAGTTTATAAAAATAGGTTTGATAGCTTATATTGCTTATGCAAATGAGCTATTCTTATTCAACATAAACACAATTTACATCATCATTTGCTAATTAATTTTTGATTTTGAAATGAAAGTAAAAATGAAATTTGATGATCTATATTACTAGTTACATAGTAAATATATCATACTTAAAATAGATTTTGCTTCGGCTTCATTTTCCTGAGAATTGATAAGTGGTTTATTTGTTGTATTATAGTTTGATGGTTTGAGTTATGTTAATTAATAACATAAATGAACCATACTTATGATAAATAAAACAATTATTTTACTTAATATCAAATCTAGAGATCATAAATTATTTTTTTGTTGATTTACAAAAATATGAGAGTGGATTTGCTTCAAAATTGTTCTCTATCTAATATTTTTTAAATCATATTTTAATTCTAGTTTTAGCTTTATTTTTGTAGTTAAAAATTTCCTCTCACTTTGGTCTAATTTGATTGAATTTTAAAATGTTAAAAATTCCTTACAGATCGACCCGCACTCGCCACGTACTACAATTGTACGTCGTACGCTTGTGGTTATTTCATTTTAAAATTATCGGCATTTTTCTAACTCTATAGAAAAAATTTCGTTGAACCAGTTTTTGGCGCCATTGCCAGGGATTTTGTTTTGATTTTGATTTTCTATTCTTTGAAATAATTTTCGTTTTATTTTGTGTGTATTTTCATAAAAAAATATTGTGGTGCTGAATTTTTTTGTGATTTTTGTGTGCATTTTGATTTTGTAGTTTTCTAGTTTTTCATTTGCATATATTTAAAAAAAATACACAATTTCTAAAAATAAACACTTTATTACATTTGCATTTTGCATCTATATTTTTACATTTACATTTTTTGCTTTTTCTTCTTTCTTTTTTGTTTTACATATACAAACTGACTGTTACAACCATCCTCATCCTACCACTGACTGTTTTTGCCTTTCCAAACCCCAATGCACATCAGCCTCTATTTCATTTCCTCTCTCCTAACTGCCAATACCTCCCTGTGCACCCTCTGTGCATGCACAGCACTGATTACCTCCTTCACACTTGCCCACTTCTACAACCGCCACTGCCATCTCATTTAACTACCATATAAAACCTGATCACTTCCCCGAGTCCTACAACAAATATCCACTAACAGCAACTTCACTACTTTAACCACTTACAACATCCCACTCCTCCTTTTCACCATCATACCACATCTGCATTCTCCTCAACTTCAACAAGAAAACAACTCACCAAACAACTGCAGTCAATCCACTTTTTCCTACACAATCTCCTTAACTCTGTTACCACCATCACACCAATTCACAACTGCCTCGACATCACACTCATCCACCACAACCTAAATTTCCTGCCAAATGCTTCATACTGTCAAACAACTGCAATCCATACTTTATTTCATCACGAACAACTTGAACAAGCATTGTTACATCCTCCACAACTACCATCCACATTGCTGCTCCAAACTTCACCTCTCTATTTTGCATCAACCAATACTTCAAACTTAACTGTCATTCATAATTCATTTTATACAAACTCCATTTTCATGTATCAACCCCACTGCACATTGTCTGCATCACCAACCTCTTCCATACATCATACATCATATAACATATCACTGTTCTCTGACCACTTCCTTCTATACATCTTCTCTCCATCTATAACATACTCTCCACAACTCACTTCCATAATCACCTCATCACAATCACTTCCTACATCACTCACCAACAATCATATTATTCATCACTGCCATTCCCACTACTCTGCTAAAACTCATCCCCTTCATCCCTTACTTCTGTAGTTCAAACACTCCACATATTCCACTGTTCAAACACACCACATACAATTTGTTGGAGATTGTAATATAATCCCACATCTTAAAATATAGTGAGTCATCTCACTATATAAGGAAAGTGGTGCATTACAATTAAAAGAATATGGAGAGAAGAGATTGGTGCAAATCATTATATATTAAATGTCAAAGATTAGGCACTTAGGGCGCGTGGGCGCGTGCGGAAAATTGAGTTGGCTGTTTTAATTTTGAACCGTCGTACAGTCGCATCCGTTGGCCTGCAACTGTCGCCAAAAACGGTTGCGTCTGTTCAGAATGCCTGTTCATTGGCTATAAAATCATGACAGGGTGGCACAAAAAAAGAACAGACATATTTTCTCTGTTACTCTTCTTCTCTCCCCCTCTTGCTTATTCAAGTAAGCAAATTGTTCTAGTTTTTTGCAGACATTTTCTATCTACAAGGAACCGCGCTTTGTTGTATCCTAGAGGAATGCCGCCACTGAACCCTTAAGCAATCTACGTTGTAGTGGGGGTGATCGGTTTCTTAAAGACAACGTCGCTCAAACGTGCCTCAAAGCAAATACTGGTTCATTGGTCTGCATCCAATTTACTAACAATTTTAAGGAATCGATCCACAGCATCAGCAAAAGGATCTGAATCAACATACAAAGTCATGAATCAGGATTTCACAAAACTCGATCGCTTTAATGGAACCAACTACACACGCTGGCAGGACAAACTACTATTCCTACTTACTACGCTGAAGATTGCATATGTTCTCGATCCAAAACTAAGCCAATACCAGCACCCACCGATCAAGATAGTCCAAAACTTATAAAGAAAAGGACGAAATGAGAAGAGGACGCGGTTGTTTGCAGAGGGCATGTCCTTAATACATTATCCGATCGCCTATACGATCTCTTCACTTCGGTCAAATCGCCAAGGGAGATCTGGAAAACACTAGAATCAAAATACAGCAATGAAAAGCAAGGAGTGGATAAGTTTCTAATTTTCCAATTTTTTGAATACAAAATGCTTGACAATACTTCAGTTCTGGATCAAGTGCATGAACTACAAGTCATTTTCAACAAATTAAAGGATGTCAATATAAGCATTCCTGAAGCATTACAAGTTGGGGCTGTCATGGCTAAACTCCCACAAAGTTGGACTGATTATAGAAAGAAACTTATGCACTCAACAAAAGACTTCTCTGTTCAGAAGATTCAAAAACATCTTCGTATTGAAGAAGAAACTGGAATTCGTGAAAGGAAAGTTTTGAGTCTGATGTGAACACTGTCAGCAATGAAAATGGGCATAAGGAATCTGGAAAAGAAAGAGAGACAGCAACAACCCTGAAAACAAAAACAAAACCAACAAAAAAGGGAAGGAGCGCTATTTTTGTGGAAAACTAGGGCATTTCAAACGCGATTGCAGGTTTTACAAAAGACAGAAAACCGAGCAAAATGAAAAGAAGAAAACGAACTCTACTAACATGGTTGAACATAATGAATCTGAAATAATTGCAATGATATCAAGTTAGATACTGATACGGTAATGGAGTTAAACATGGCTGATTCTTCAAAACAGACAGATTGGTGGTACGATTCCGACGCAACTATTCATGTCTGCAATAATCAGTCCATATTTAAATTCTATGAAAAGGTTTCTGATGTTAACAAAGTTCTTATGGGTAACCATGATACATCTTCTATTATTGGAAAAGGGACCGTGGAGTTGGAGTACACTTCGGGCAAGAAACTAATTTTGCAAAATGTTTTACATGTTCCAGATGTTAGAAAGAATTTAATTTCTACTTATCTTCTTTGTAATAAGGGTATTAAATGTGTTCTGGATGGCAACAGTCTAATTATGTCCAAAGGAGGGAAGTTTGTTGGAAAAGGCTATGCTTGTAATGGAATGTATAAACTAGGTATCAATAAAATGAACGAATTTGCTTATATTATTGACTCATTTCATTTATGGCACAATAGATTAGCTCATTTAAATTTCAAGTCTTTACAATACATGTCTAAAGAAGGATTGATTTCCTACGATCATACAAATCTATCTAAGTGCGAAATTTGCATTGAAGCAAAGATGTGTAAAAAGCCATTTCCAAAATCTAAAAGAAATACTCAACCACTTGAACTAATTCATTCAGATATATGTGAATTAAATGGTGTAGTAACTAGAGGAGGCAATAGATATTTCATCATTTATAGATGATTACTCCAGATACACGCATGTTTCTTGGATGAAATCAAAAGATCAAGCATTTGAAATGTTTAAACGTTTGAAGGTTAGTGCTGAAAATCTAAAGGAAAGGAAAATAAAGGTGTTGCGAAGTGGTAGAGGTGGAGAATATTTTTCAAACGAATTCTCTTCATTCTGTGAAGAAAATGGCATAATTCACCAATCAACCGCACCTTACACCCCACAACAAAATGGTTTGGCAGAAAGAAAAAATAGAATATTAGTAGAAATGACTAGTGCCATGATTTTGAATGCCAAACAATATGTAAATTTATGGGGAGAAGCACTTCTAACAGCATGTCATTTGCACAAAAGAATTCCATCAAAGAAAACAATGGTTTCTCCATGTGAATTATGGAATGGAAGAAAACTAAGCCTGAAATATCTTAAAGTTTGGGGCTGTTTAGCCTTTTATCGAATCACGGATCCAAAAAGAGTTAAACTTGGACCCAGGGCTCTGAAAAGTATGTTTGTAGGGTATGCTGAAAAATCTAAAGCATATGACCTAAAATCTAATGTGATCGTAGAATCGAGAGATGTAGAATTTATTGAAAATAAATTTATATGTGATTCTACTCAAATTGCAGATCCTACACCAATTATCAGCGATAATGATAAACAAAATAATAAGAATACTTCTTCTAATAAAAGAAAGCTTACAAGCATACCTGAAGAACCAAGAAGAAGCCAAAGAACAAGGAAAAGCAAAGGATTAGATCCTGATTTTGTAGCACCTGATGATGTAATTCATCTTGTAAATGGAAATAGAACTAAAATCATTACTGATACAATTTACATTTTGAATAACGAAGAGGATCCTAAAACTTTTAAGGAAGCAATTGTGAGAAATGCGGATCAAGGATCTTAAGGCTAGGATAAACACTAGAGGGGGGTGAATAGTATTTTAGAAAATTGTTAAATCTTTTTGAGGTTTTGTTAATTTGAACACAAATGTATGCAATATTCAGACACAGATATGATCACAAAATCAAACACAGATGCAAATATAAAGTAAAAGCAGTAAAGGAAAGAACATACCGGATTTTATGCTGGTTCGGAGTTACCCTACATCCAGTCTCGCACATAAGTACGGATTTCTTTTCCAAAACAATCTTTACAATTACACCCTCGATTTCAAGGCAACAAGGTACACCCTTCAGATTCACAATCCTCTGGGTAGAGATACTTGATTTCCTAGGCAAGAAGTTCACCCAATTGATTTCCAAGGCTACAATCACACCTTATCTCGCTTGATTGATTCTAAGGCCACAATCACACCTTTTCTTGCTAAGTTGATTACAAAAAGCCTATAACTCTGAATAGCACTGAGGATCTTGTTGCGATAGTGATAGAGAATCAAACCAGAGATAATCTAGTTAGATTCAATGTCGATTTCGGCAGAGTAATGGTAAGAATATGTATATAGAAATGTGAAAGAAGAAGAGAAGTGAAAAACCAGAAAATATGTATTAAAATTCGTTGAAAACATCCCCTATTTATAGAAGAACAACGGCCATGTCCATTCGTGAAGAGATATGACGAATAGACACTTCTTTTGAAATTTAAATTTTGAAACCAACTGACACTATGTCGACATGGGTAAGTTGAGCATGTTGATATCCCAAAGGAATTTGTGGTGATTTGTTTTTCTTTGAAAATAACTTCTATTTTATATTAAAACTATTTTAAACTTTATAAATATACTTGTCTATAGTTAAAATACATAAGTAAATATATAGAGTATATACAAAATTCTACTATAATTTTATATTTAAATCTAAGTATAAATATTTAAATATTATTATTAAAGATAGTTAAAACCATGGATAATTTGATTTTGAAATTAAAGATTATTTTGAGGCTAAAAGTATTTTGAAATCAGGATAGATATTTTTGATGCTTTTAAAAGGAAGGTTTTGAAAACATTTTGAAAACAAGATATAATTTTGTAAAAATCATTTTGAATAAAAATTAGCGGATACAAAACAATGTTCCACTAGATTTTTCGTAGGTTCCATCCTACGTAGGGTTCCATCCCTTTAATAGGCTCGAAGTGGATTCCATTCCACGAATAAATTGGATTTTAAGATGCCAGTGTTTTTCTAGGAGTTTTAACAAAATTTCTAATTAAAGGATAAATTACTTGAACTCTTGATAATCTTGATACTCATGAGTCTTCAATCTTGATATCTTGAATCTCTATACTGTACAATCTTCATTCTTGGTACCCGCATGGTTAAATCATGCATATACATATATATCTAAACTTATATTGTTAGTATTTATATTTCATAATCTATTCTAAGGTTGTTGTCATCAAAACCATCATCGCAAGGACTAATAATCTCTCCCTTTTGGATGATGACAACCTTTTCATAAAATATTACTTCTATCCTAATAAATCCCCCTTAATATATGCCTAACTACCTATTTTATACTTCTCCCCCTTTTTCATCAACAAAAAAACCATCTCCAAACTATATAGCTCCCCCTCAATCTAATACTCTATGACATTTGATTATAATGATAGTGTTAACATAAATAATCAACAATTAGATATAAAACTAGAACTTAGTCCTAAACTACTAATTATCGTAACTAAGTATTCATATAACAACAACACAAATTATTCGTTAATTATATTATTGTATTTACATTTTCGTGGGAAATGCAAGAAGGATCATACACTAAAAGGAAAAAGTGAGAAGAAACTAATGAGTGTCTTTAAAAATGGGAGATCTATGGATCGAACAGTTTGGATAGTGGAAATAGAAATTTCCACGTTGTCAGACAAGATTTCCATCTTTGTCAAAGCACACTTCTCCAATGCAAACGAATTTGTCGTCATCTTCCGCGTGCACTTCTTCCATGTGGACTTCTTCTTCTTCTTCTTCTTCGTCTTCTTTGCTGGCCTCTTGTATTTGATCTCCTGAAGAGTCTTCGTCAATCAAGATTGGGTTAGCATGATTGTCCATTAGTAATTATTGCAAATTCCTAAGGATTTTGCCTTGCCTCTCTTGTTCCTTTGCCATTCAAAGTTGATTTACTTGGATTTCACTCATTAACTGAAGTGATCCTTCAGAGAATCCTCCATTTTCGTCACACGAGCGAGAGTGGTACGTTGAAATGGACCAGAAGTGGGAGAAGGAAACGAAAAGGTAGAATTTTTGTTTGATTTGGAAGAGGAGGCCATTGATTATTTGATTTCAGAGGATAGAACAAAGAGATTATAGAAAGAATGAATAAAATTTCGAAAATGAGAAGAATATATAACCAATTATTTTGAATTTTGGTGGGAAAAAATTTAAAAATAAAACACGTTATATGTCGACATGGGTTGGGGGAATATGTCGACATGGTCCTTTAAATTTTTATTAACTGATTTATTTTGATTTAATTTTTAATTATACTTTGTTATTTATATTTTATATTTCAGTTATTGAACAAACACCTAATTCTCTTCTTGATTTAGTAAATATAGATTCATTTGATGGTTTTGTTAATATATCAGCAATTTGATTCTCGGAATTAATATAATCTAGAGTAATTACTTCCTTATTTATATCATCTCTGAGAAAATGATGTCTTATATCAATATGTTTAGTTCGAGCATGTTGAGTAGTATTTTTGGATAAATTTATCGCACTAGTATTATCACAATAAATTGGTGATTTTGAAAATTTTAAACCATAATCTTTTAAAGTTTGTTGCATATATATTACTTAAAAACAAGCCAAAGCAACAGAAATATATTCGGCTTCGGTTATTGATAAAGAAACTGTGTTTTGCTTTTTACTAAACCAGGAAATCAGAGAATGCCCCAAAAAGTGACAAGTTCCACTTCTACTTTTTCGGTCTGATTTACAACCAGCATAAGCATCACAGTCAGATATTAAGTCAAATGAATCATTTTTAGGGTAAAATAAGCCATAGTCTGAAGTGTGTTTAACATATCTTATGATACGTTTTACGGCTTTTAAGTGGGTCTCTTTAGGTTGGGATTGATATCTTGCACAGAGACAAACACTATGCATGATATCAGGTCTACTAGCAGTAATATAGAGTAGTGATCCAATCATTCCTCTATATAACTTTTGATCTACATCTTTCGAGAGATCTTCTTTACTAAGGTACTCATCGGTTGCCATGGGAGTGGATTTTCCACTCGCAGTAGTCAAACCAAATTTATTAATTAGGTCTTTAGCATATTTTTCTTGACTAATAAAGATATCATCATCTAATTGTTTTATTTGTAATCCTAAAAGAAGTTTAATTCACCCATATGACTCATCTCAAACTCTTTTGTCATTATTTCAGAAAATTCTTTATTCATATCAAAGTTAGTTGATCCAAAAATGATATCATCTACGTAAACTTGTACTAGTTGAATATCATTTTTATTTCTTTTAATAAAAAGAGTATTATCTACTTTACCAATTTCGAAATTTGATTGTAATAAGTAAGATCTTAGTCTATCATACCAGGCTCTAGGAGCTTATTTTAGACCATATAAAGCTTTCTTAAGTTTGTAAACATGATTTGGTAATTTTTCACTTCCAAAAAGTGGTGATTGTTCAACATATGCTTCTTCTTTTACAAATCCATTTAAAAAGGCACTTTTAACATCCATTTGATATAGTTTAAAATTATTATGATTTGCAAAAGCAAGTAGAATCCTAATGGCTTCTAATCTTGCTACGGGAGCAAAGGTTTCATCAAAATCTATTCCTTCTTCTTCACAAAAACCATGAGCGACTAATCGGGCTTTATTTCTAACTACCTCTCCTTATTCATTCATTTTATTTTTATAAACCCATTTAGTTCCAATTATAGTTTTATTCTCAGGTCCAGGAACAAGTTCCCAAAACATCATTTCTAGTGAATTGATTTAATTCTTCTTGCATAGCCAAAATCCATGAATCATCAGTTGATGCTTCTTTTGGATTCTTGGGTTCAATAGTTGATATAAAAGCTACATTACTCATTTGACTTAGTTGATTTCTATTTTTAACTACAGATTGCATATCTCCGAGTACATTTTCAATAGGATGATCTTTTAAAAGTTTAGTCCTTTTATTAGGATGATTAATTTCATTATAAGTTTCAGTAGGCTCTTGATTTTGAGTGATTAAATCCTCTTCATCATTTGCATCTTCAAAAAATTTGAGATTTTCATCAAACGAAACATGCATTGTTTCTTCGATGTTGTTAGTTCTTAAACTAAATACTCTGTACGCTTTACGTTTATTAGAATATCCGATAAAGATACCTTTTTCGAATTTAGGATCAAATTTATCTAAGTTATCTTTGGTATTTAAAATAAAAAATTTACTTCCAAAAATTCTAAAATAAGATACTTTAGGTTTCTTTCTATGAAGAAGTTCATAAGATGTCTTATTAGTTAAAGGTCTAATTAAAATTCTATTTAAAATACAACAGGTGGTAGCAACTGCTTCTGCCCAAAAATACTTTGGTAATTTACTATCTGAAAGCATGGTTCTCGCACACTCTTGAATCATCCTATTTTTACGTTCTACAAATACGTTTTGTTGTGGAGTTCTTGGAAATGAAAAATTGTGAGTTATTTCCTTTTTATTGCAGAATTCCTCAAACTTTTCATTTTCAAATTCACCACCGTGATCACTACGAATGGTTATAATTTTTAGAGAAAGTTGATTTTGAATCCTTTTTGTAAAGTTCTTAAAACATTCAAAAGTATCACTTTTATGTTTCAAAAATATTGTCCATGTAAATCTAGAATAATCATCTACAATTACAAAAACATATTTAATATGATTTATTAACAGAATTTGAGATGGACCAAATAAATCAAGGTGAAGTAATTCAAGAGGTTTTGAAGTTGAAATCATATCTTTTAATTTAAAAGAACTTTTTCTAAGTTTTCCTAATTGACATGCATCACATAGACTATCTACTTTAAAATTCATTTTAGGGAGACCTCTTACTAGATTATGTTTTGATAGTTTAGATAAGAGTTTGAAATTCAAATGTCCAAATCTCTTATGCCAAATTCAAGGGTCACTTGTATTTGCCAAAAGACACAAGTTATCATTTGAAACTTTCATACTAAGAATGTAAATATTCTTTTTCCTGATTCTTTCAAATATTATGGTTGAATTATTATCTTCAATGTGACACTTATCTTTTTCAAATTTAATTTTATATCCTTTATCACAGAGTTGACTTATACTTAGTAGATTATGTTTCAGATACTTAACTAGCAAAACATTAGTAATAATAGGAGTTTTAGAGTTACCGACTTTGCCGATGCCAATCACATATCCTTTTGAGTTGTCTCCGAAGTTAACCAGTCCCCCGTCTTTGTATATTATATCATTCAACATTTCTGGGTTGTCAGTCATATGTCTAGAACATTCACTATCGAGTATCCATTTGTTCATTTTGATCTGCACAATTTGTCCATTGTGGATTGATTCCTCAATTCCCATAAAGCATGTTTCTGCACATCAAACAATTTTGGTAGACAACTTGAATTTGAACATTAATTATATACAGACTCATGAGACAACGATGATCTGAATATTTCTAAACTAGTATTAACAAACATAGCCATTTTTAAAAAATATTCAAAAATCAGATTATGAAACTTTGAAAACCTAGCTCCGATACCAAATTGAGAAATGCAGATTAAGGATCTTAAGGCTAGGATAAACACTAGAGGAGGGTGAATAGTGTTTTAGAGAATTATTAAATCTTTTTGAGTTTTTGTTAATTTGAACACAAATGTATGCAATATTCAAACACAGATATGATCAAAAAATCAAATACAGATGCAAATATAAAGTAAAAGCAGTAAAGGAAAGAACACACCGGATTTTATACTGGTTCGGAGTTACCCTACATCCAGTCTCGCACACAAGTACAGATTTCCTTTCAAAAACAATCTTTACCATTACACCCTCGATTTCAAGGCAACGAGGCACACCCTCCAGATTCACAATCCTCTGGGTAGAGATACTTGATTTCCTGGGCAACAAGTTCACCCAATTGATTTCCAAGGCTACAATCACACCTTATCTCGCTTGATTGATTTCCAAGGCCACAATCACACCTTTTCTCGCTAAGTTGATTACAAAAAGCCTATAATTCTGAATAGCACTGAGGATCTTGTTGAGATAGTGATAGAGAATTAAACCAGAGATAATCTAGTTAGATTCAATGTTGATTTCGGCAGAGTAATGGTAAGAACATGTACATAGAAATGTGGAAGAAGAAGAAGAGGAGTGAAAAACCAAAAAATCTGTATTAAAATTCGTTGAAAACATCCCCTATTTATAGATGAACAACAGCCATGTCCATTCGTGAAGAGATATGATGAATAGATACTTCTTTTGAAATTTAAATTTTGAAACCAACTGACACTATGTCGACATGGGTAAGTTGAGCATGTCGACATCCCAAAGAAATTTTTGGTGATTTGTTTTTCTTTGAAAATAACTTCTATTTTATATTAAAACTATTTTAAACTTTATAAATATACTTGTCTATAGTTAAAATACATAATTAAATATATAGAATAATATATACAACATTTTACTATAATTTTGTATTTAAATCTAAGTATAAATATTTAAATATTATTATCATTAAAGATATTTAAAACCACGGATAATTTGATTTTGAAATTAAAGATTATTTTGAGGCTTAAAGTATTTTGAAATCAGGATAGATGTTCTTGATGCTTTTAAAAGAAAGGTTTTGAAAACATTTTGAAAACAAGATATAATTTTGTAAAAATCATTTTGAATAAAAATTAGTGGATACAAAACAATGTTCCACTTGATTTTTCGTAGGTTCCATCCTACTTAGGGTTCCATCCCTTTAACAGGCTCGAAGTGGATTCCATTCCACGAATAAATTGGATTTTAAGATGCCAGTGCTTTTCTAGGAGTTTTAACAAAATTTATAATTAAAAGATAAATTACTTGAACTCTTGATAATCTTGATACTCATGAGTCTTCAATCTTGATATCTTGAATCTTTATACTGTACAGTCTTCATTCTTGGTACCTGCATGGTTAAATCCTGCATGTACATATATATCTAAACTTATATTGTTAGTATTTATATTTTATAATCTATTCTAAGGTTGTTGTCGTCAAAACGATCATCTCAAGGACTAACAACAATGACTTCAAGAGATGTTGTTTTTTTGGAAGGAAGCAATACAGAATGAAATGGATTCAATTCTTGCTAACGGTACATGGGTTCTAAACGACTTACCTCCTGGGTCTAAACCAATTGGATGTAAGTGGGTGTTTCGAAAGAAATATAACACTGATGGATCTATTCAAACCTTCAAAGCTAAACTAGTAGCCAAAGGTTTCAAACAGAAAGATGGCATAGATTATTTCTATACATATGCTCCAGTTGCTAGACTGACAATAATAAGAATTCTTTTTTCCCTACATCTATTCATGGGTTACATGTACATCAAATGGATGTTAAGACAGCATTTCTTAATGGTAACTTAGATGAAGAAGTATACATGGAACAACCCGAAGGTTTTGTTATGACCGGAAATGAAAATAAAGTTTGTAAACTGGTAAAGTCTTTATATGGGCTAAAACAAGCACCAAAACAATGGCATGAGAAATTTGATTCTGCAATTTTGTCAAATGGCTTCAAGCGTAACAACGCCAACAAGTGCGTTTATTCAAAATTCACAGAACGTTATGGCGTCATAATATGTCTACATGTGGATGACATGCTTATATTTGGAACTAATATGGAAGGTATAAATGAGACATAGAAATATTTAACTTCGTGTTTCAAAATGAAAGATTTGAACGAAGTTGATACTATTTTAGGCATCAAAGTAAAGAAACATAGTAGGGGTTATGCTTTGTGTCAATCCCATTACATTGAAAAGTTAATTTTTAAGTACAAACATTTAAGGTTTAAAGTAGAAAGTAGCCCCTATAATTCCTCTATCAAAATATTTGGAAATTCTGGAAGAGCAATTGCTCAATTAGAATATGCAAGTATTATTGGAAGTCTCATGTATGCCATGCATTGCACCCGTCATGATATTTCTTATGCCGTGTGTAAATTGTCAAGGTTCCTAAATAATCCCAGTATTATGCACGGGAAAGCAATAGGCTGAATCTTAGGTTATC
Source organism: Allium cepa (assembly GCA_030765085.1). Taxonomy (NCBI): domain Eukaryota; kingdom Viridiplantae; phylum Streptophyta; class Magnoliopsida; order Asparagales; family Amaryllidaceae; genus Allium; species Allium cepa. Next base: position 933,753,314 of record CM060932.1, read on the forward strand.
TTAAGAGAATAATTAAGTTAGGACTACATTATGGAAATTTTCCTGCAGTTTCAGAAGGATATTCAGATGCAAGTGGTGCGACCTCTGAAAATGAAAATAGATGAACCATTGGATGGATTTTTCCTCTTGTAGGAGGTGCTATATCATGGGCCTTCAAGAAACAAACTGTTATCACACACCCTACAATGGAAGCGGAATTTATTGCTTTGGACGCATTGGCTTCGGAAGCAGAGTGACTAAGGAATTTGTTAATAGAAATAGAGTTGTGGCCACAACCATCATCAGCCATCTCTGTATATTGTGAGAGTGAAGCTACAATATCAAGAGCTTATAATAAAATTTATAACGGAAAGTCTAGACATATAAGCTTGAGACATGCATATGTCAGGGAATTAATTATGGATGGTGTTATTACCATTATATATGTTAGGTCCAAGAAAAATTTGGCAAACCCATTAACTAAAGGATTACCTAGAGAAATGATTAAATCAACTAGTTGTGGAATGGGTCTAAAACCTTTCAGATTACATGTAATAGAAACCCAACCTTGCACTGCTTAGCCTAAGGTTTAAAGGGAAATAACAAATTACAGTTAAGTAATTGATAAACATTGGTTATTAAATGTTTATATGTTACGATGAGAGATATTTGTTTGTCCACAGTAACTTGGACGGATTAGAACAGATATCTATATGAACATAAGAAACAAGTTTCGATAAGGTTAGATGTTAACCTTATAAATGTTCACGAATATCAGGGAATTGTTAATAACCCATTAGGGACATAAGGCCTTACTTGAATAAAGAAGATATTTATGTGTTTAAATATCTCGCCTCAAACGCATAGAATTTTGGTTTAAGCTAACGACCACCAAATATTCTGTTAAGGTTTAGATATTTAAACAAATACGAAAGTTTAAACCGAAAGGTACTTTCATAAATGCATAAGTATATGATATGATATTACAATCTAGTGCGGAATTATTGGAGATTGTAATATAATCCCACATCTTAGAATATAGTGAGTCATCTCACTATATAAGGAAAGTGGTGCATTACAATTAAAAGAACATAGAGAGAAGATATTGGTGCAAACCACTATATATTAAATGTCAAAGATTAGGCACTTAGGCACTTGGGGCACGTGGAAAATTGAGTTGGCTGTTTTAATTTTGAGCCGCCATACAATTGCGTCTGTTGGCCTGCAACTGTCGCCAAAAACGATTGCGTCTGTTCAGAATGCCTGTTCATTGGCTATAAAATCATGACAGGGTCGCACAAAAAAAGAACAGATATATTTTCTCTCTTACTCTTCTTCTCTCCCTCCACTCACTTATTCAAGTAAGCAAATCGTTCTGGCTTTTTGCAGTCAGTTGCTATCTGTAAGGAACCGTGCTTTGTTGTATCCTGGAGAAAAACCGCCACTAAACCCTTAAGTAATCTACGCTATAGTAAGAGCGATTATTCCTTAAAGACAACGTCTCTCAGACGTGCCTCAAAGCAAATCCGGGTTCACTGGTCTGCATCCAATTTACTAACACACTTGACATTACATATTAACTGCCTCTCCTTCTCTCTACGTCACAAATCTGTAAATATACAACTTCACCTGCCATCAACTTCACTTGCCTGTGCATCTCCATGAAACTGTGCACCATCCTCTATGCCACCATCACCATACCACCAGAAAACACACAATAACAACTCCTTAAACTTTCACCATACCACCTGCCATTTCTTACATCACTAATCATAGAAATTCTACCACTCACCTGCATTTCACTTCATCAACCACTACCTCTGTTACACTTCATTTCGATACACTACAGCACTGCCTCTGCCTTTGTAAAAAAAGAGACTGCTGCATTTCGATACACCTCAAACTGTCACTTAACATACTGCACATTTTCATCGAACAAGCTGATGACCAATCTTCCTTTGCCATAATTCCATGACAACAACTTGCTTCGAACACTCCTCAAATCTCCTCCTTCACCTTTAAGCAACTTCACAAACTCTAAGCTACCCAGTCCAGCAACCTTCACAAAGCCGAAAACAACTGCAAAATAATTTGCCACTCCAATGGCGAACCCCACAATCGAATCGCCTCACCATCAGTCAATGATCAATTGCCCCAACACCGTTGTCAACCGAAACTACTGCGACCAAAATCGACATCCAAAATTTCCTCTAGCAACATTGCAGACCCCTGAATCGACCTCCCTGAAACTGCCGAGCAACCAAATAGCCTCGCCATCGAACACTTGACCTCCATTCCAATACGCGAACAAGTTGTTGGTGGTTTTGAATTTCGAAAATGAAATTGATTCGTGGAAGGTGGAAGATTAATTGTTTCATTTATTTGATTATAAGTGGGAAGTGCTTTAGTTTTGTTAAGTTGAGTTGGGCCGGGCCATTGTTATTTAATTTTGTTTTAATCTTTTTTTTCGTTTTCTCTTTTGTCAGTTAGTTTCTTTTCTCTTTTTTTAGTTTGTTTGTTTTCTTTTAGTTTAGATCTGTTTTACCAAATTGTTTTATTTTCAATTGTTTTGTTTTACTTGTTTTATTGGTCTTCCTTTGATATATAAAACAAAAATTTATATATATATTGTTCGAAATTTTCAAGTGGCCAAAGCGGATAAAAAGAAGAAGTGCTTGCTAATAATTGCTTTATTTTGCTTGCTAAAATAAATCACCGCTTTAAAAAAATTTCTAAATAATCTGCACGCTCTGGTATTGTGCTTTCATCTGTATTTTTATTTTGAATTGCATTGTTGGTTGCTTGCATTTGCATTTATATCAAGAAAAAGATTTCAAAATCCAAAAACAAAAACAAAAACAAACTTCATTCTAGTTGCATTGTAAATTCATGTTTAATTTTAGCTTTGCATTTATCTCATCTTATTTTCTTTTCAAAGGGAAATACCCCAATTCACATAAGGTGGGAGATTTCATCACCCTTTTCTTATCCCACAAACGCATTTCATTCTAGAATTTGACTAATAATAATGGTTAGACATTCGACTTAAGGGTGTCGCGAGCTCATCGAGGGGTTAGTTGTATCTTCACAATTGTTTTCTTTGAACAATTTTATTTCTTGATGTCTAGCCTACAGCAGAGTAATAACCAGTTATAAAAATTATGGTGGTTCGTAAATATTATACGGGTTGTTCCTCTGAAGGTACTTAAATCTTTGGCTGCATTACTTCGGTGATTCGTAGTGTACCGAGAACCCCTGTCCGTTACTAGGCTGAGAAACTTTTTTGTTGATTTAAGACAAAGTGTGGTTATACAATTTTGGGTTAGGAGCTACTAAGAACAGAAAACTGTAATTAAGTCCTTTGAATTCATTTAGTTGCATTATTTTATGCATATTTAAAAAAAAAAATCCAAAATCCAAAAAAAATTGTAGATTTTACTTAGTTTTTAACGAAAAAAATCCTCTTTTCCTTTCCTTTAAAAATTTTCAAACAAAAATATAAATCTTTTCAAAAAGAAAAAAATTTAAAAACAAAAAAATTTGAAAATTCAATATCAAAAAAAAAATCAAACTTCAATTTTCTAAAAAAACAAAAATCCTTTTGGTAAAAATTTGAAAATTTAAAAGAAAATAAAAAAAATTAAAAAGTCAAAAACGAAAAATTCAAACTTCTCCTTTGAAATAAATTTCATTTGGCAAATATTTTTCTTCCTTTAAAAAAAGACAAAAACAAAAACAATTTTTCACTTCATTTTCCAAATCCTGTTTCATTCTCTAAACTCGATTCTAACTTTGCTTTCTTCTCAACTTTCACTTGTGTATAGTACTTGACTCGTGACACAACAACAAATCGTTGTACTCGCGACTTATCAACTAATCGTTTAACTCGAATAGACGATCCTCCCAAAATGGCAAACGGGAACTCCCATCGAACTCTTATGCATAAAATCTTTCCCGACAGAGTTTCTATTCCATCTTGCATCACACTACCTTCCCTTACAGGTAACCATTTCGAAATCCACCTGAATCATATTGCCACACTTCCGAAATTTGGCAATTTTGAACACCATGATCCATACATCTTTTTGACGAAATTCGAACAAGTTTGTGCAACCATTAAACTCCAACAACTTTTCGATGACGGAATCAAAATTCAGTTAATTCCATTCACTCTTACGAATTACTTTGAAAAATGGTTATACATCTTACCATGGAACTTGATTTAAACTTGGGAAGAATTCATAATAGCTTTCTTAAAAAAGTTCTACTCCTTGAAAAAACGAGTAGAATCCGAAACGAAATTGTAAATTTTCATCAATTAAAGGGAGAACCATTTGGAAAATATTTTGAACGATTTATAGAGCTTTTGATAAAATGTCCACACCATAACTTTGAAAAACGGATGATTTGACAAATCTTATACGATGGACTCGAAAATAGCTCATGAACCATGTTATAATCAATGTGCCAATGCAACTTTCTTGCCCAACATCACGATGATACTTGGAAATTTCTTGAAAACCTCACCGAAAAGTCATCCCAATAGGAACGTTCGAACGAAAAATCAATTTACTCACGATTGAGTGCACACTCGATAGGATCTTCTTTTGCTTTGGAAGCTAAGATCAACGCAATGATTAAAAAATTCGATAACATTTTCTCATCGAATCAAATGAACCAAGCTTCCCAACCTACAAGTTATAAATGCAACGATCCTAATCATATAGCCGATCAGTGTCACAATTCTGTCGAATAAATCAATGCTTTCAATAAAGCCAAAAATGACCCGTTTTCTCCAATGTACAATCTTGGTTGGAGAAATTATCCGAATTTTGCTTGGAACCAAAACAATCCCACATGAATATGATTCGTCCCAATTTTCAAGCATTCCCGAATAATGCTTCGAATCCTCCATTTCATCAGACCAAATTTCAACCAAACTTTGCGGGTCCGTCTCATAATCAACCGCAACAATCAAATTTTCAACTAAATTCTGCTCATCCTCCCCAAGACGAAAAACGTTTAAGTTCACTTGAGAAAACTCTTGAAACATTGGCTAAAGCAACTACTCAAAGTCTTCAATCAAATAGTAATTTGCAAAATCTATTGACCTCATATATGCAAAACACACACCAATCGATTGCAAAACCTGAAATGCAAATGAGTAAATTAGCTACGTCTGTAAGTGAACACAAACGAGGAACATTCCCTAGCCAGTCCCTTCCAAATCCCAGAAATCAAAACAAAATTTCAAATCAAGCCCATGTTGTTCAAGATAACAATGTCACCCAATTGAATGCTATCACAAATTTACGTTTCGGTAAAAAAATCGATAATCAAGTCGTTAACCCAAACGATTTATCGAAAACTTCTCTCGACACTTCTAAATCAACGAACTAATCTGAACAAAACGTGGAGCCAAACGTTGAATCGAATGCCAATCAAAATTCTTCTTCTTCTACCGAGTAGACCCACCTACCGAGTATCGTGTTCCATTTTCACATCGTCTTCAACCCAAGAAACACTCGGACCAAATGGAAAAGATGTTGGAAATTTTAAAAAAAGTGAAAGTTAACATCTCGCTTCTTGACATCGTTCAGCAAGTCCCCACATACACAAAATTACTTAAGGATTTGTGCACCCAAAACCGACACACTTAAGTGCCTAAAAAAGTCTTCTTAGCCACCAGTTTGAGTGAAGTCTTGTCCCAATCCATGCTCGTGAAATATAAAGATCATGGCTGCCCTACAATTTCGTGTACAATTGGAGACAAGACGATTAACAAATGCTTGATAGATTTTCGTGCGAATGTCAATTTGATTCAATACTCCGTGTACAAATAATTAAGCTTGGGTAAGCTCAAACCAACAAAAGTCACGCTTCAATTTGCTGATTGCTCGATTAAGAAGCCCGTGGGAGAAATCGCGGACGTGCTCATTCAAGTAGGGCAATTAATATTCCCCATTGATTTTATCGTTCTCGAAACACAACCCGTGACAAACTCTGCGAGTCAAATTCCATTGATTTTAGGCCGACCATTCTTAGCCACCTCAAATGTCTTAATCAATTATTGCAACGGTTCGATGAAAATCTCTTTTGGAAACATGACTTTGGATCTTAATATTTTCAATCTTGAAAGCCAATTGAACGAACCTCATGACCAAACATTAGAATTTAGTGCCATTCATGAAAATTTTGAAAATGAGACACTTGACCTTAACGATGAACGCAAAGCTGAGTACGAAAAATTGTTTCATGAAATATCTAATGAGATTGAACACGCTCTTCCTTTTGAATCGCTTTCAGTTGAGTCTGAATCTCTACCCAACACTTTGATCGAGAAACTCCCGAAGTTGGACCTCAAACTACTTTCTGCTCATATTAAGTACGCATACTTAGGTGATAACGAATCGTTGCCCATCATAATTTCTGCAAATCTCTCTCTTGATCAAGAAACTTCATTACTCTCTATTCTTTCGAAAAATAAAGAAGCAATTGGATGATTGGTTTCCGATATAAAGGAAATTAGTCCTGCTCTTGTTCAATATCGCATCCATTTAATCAACGATACCAAGCCTTATGACGCGCAATGAAGGCGTAATCCAAAAATGAAAGATGCGATGCATGATGAAATTTTTAAACTTCTCGACAACGGAATCATTTACCCAATCTTTCATCGATCATTGGTTAGCTCAATTCACGTTGTACCAAAAAGATTGGGCTAACTATTGTCAAGAATGATTCAAATGAACTTATTCCAACTCGTACTTAAATGGGTTGGCGTATTTGCATTGACTATCTAAAACTAAATGCTGCAACACGTAACGATCACTTTCCTCTTCCATTTATCGACCAAATGCTCGAACGTTTAGCCGGCCATGAATTCTACTGCTTTCTTGATGGTTATTACAGCTATAACCAAATTCCAATCACTCCCCAAGATCAAGAGAAAATGACTTTCACGTGTTCATTCGGTACCTTTGCTTATCGACGCATGCCATTCGGACTTTGTAACGCTCCTGCTACTTTCCAACGATGCATGGTTGACATTTTTTCTGACATGATTGAATGCTTTTTAGAAGTTTTTATGGACGATTTCTCTATCATTGGTGATTCTTTTTCCCAATATTTACATCATCTCAAGTTGATTTTAAATCGATGTAAAGAAAAATATTTGACTTTTAATTGGGAAAAATGCCACTTTATGGTCAATCAAGGCATTCTCCTTGGACATATCATCTCAAATAAAGGCATTGAGGTAGATAAAGCGAAAATCGACGTAATTGCAAACTTACCCATTCCCAAATCTGTTAAGAACATTCGATCATTTCTAGGACATGCTGGCTTTTACCGACGCTTTGTGAAAGATTTTAGCAAAATCGCTTGTCCTTTGACGACTCTCCTCGGAAAAGACGTACTGTTTGATTTCAACTCTGAGTGTATCTCTTCTTTTGAATGTCTTAAGAACGAAGTCAATTTTGCTTCAATCATTTGCGCACCCAATTCGGATCTTCCTTTAAAATAATGTATGACGCTTCTAACTTTGCGGTTGGTGTTGTCTTAGGACAACGCGTCAACAAAATCATTCATGTCATTTACTATGCGAGTATGACTTTGAACGACGCTCAACTCAACTACACAACAACCAAAAAAGAGCTTCTGGCTATCGTTTTTGCGCTCAAAAAGTTTCAACCTTACATAATAGGTTCACACATTACTGTGTATGTGGACCACTCTACGCTTCGATATCTCTTCGCTAAAAAGGATGCTAAATCTCGTTTGATTCGTTGGATCCTTTTACTTAAAGAATTTGACCTTACAATCAAGGACAAAAAAGAATCTGATAATGTCATAGCTGATCACTTATCTCGTCTTCCGAACGCACCATCTTCTTTGCCAATCAATGAAAACTTCCCCGATGAACAACTTCTTTCAATTTCTATCGACTTGTGGTACGCTGATATAGTGAACCACTTAGTCACTAAAGAAACTCCCTCATCTTGGTCCAAACACGACAAATACAAATTCATGTCCCAAGTGAAATATTTCTATAGGGACGATCCACACTTGTTCAAATATTTTCCCGACCAAATAATCCTACATTGCATTCCGGATAATGAGATCTGGGGTGTTCTTTCATTTTGCCACGATCAAGCGTGCGGTGGATATTTTGGTCCTCGAAAAACTACAGAAAAAGTGCTTCAGTATGGTTTCTATTGGCCATCTCTTTTCAAACACTCGTTTGAATTTTGTAAAACTTGCGATCGATGTCAAATGCTTGGACGAATTTCTCGACGAAATATGATGCCTCTAAACCCCATTCTTACGATCAAAATCTTTGATGTTTGGGGTATCGACTTTATGGAACCTTTTCCTAATTCTTTTGAAAATTTGCATATCATTCTCGCTGTCGATTACATCTCAAAATGGATTGAAACCATTCCATGCAAAACCAACGACCATAGAATTGTTGTAAAATTTCTCAAAGAAAACATTTTTTCGAGGTTCGGCACGCCGTGCATAATAATCAGTGATAATGGAACCCATTTTTGTAACCGTTCTTTTGAAACTTTAATGAAAAATTACTCGATAACCCATAAGTTATCCACCCATTATCATCCTCAGACTTGTGGCAAGTTTCAAATCGACAAATAAAGAAATCTTGGAAAAACTGTTAGCAAAAATTGAAAAGGTTGGTCTTAGAAATTGACCGATGCGCTTTGGGCTTACCGTACTACTTTTAAAACTAACCTTGGGATGTCTCCATTTCGTTTGTTTTACGGTAAAGCTTGCCATTTACCCATTGATATTGAACACAAAGCACTGTGGGCAATAAAGAAATTAAACTTTAATCTTGAAAAAGCTGGCGAAAACCGAAAACTACAACTCAACAAACTAGAAGAACATAGGAACAACACGTATGAAAACGATAAAATTTAGAGAGAAAGAACCAAAGGTTTTCATGACAACTCAATCCTAAGAAAAATATTTTCGCCTAACCAGAAATTTCTTTTATATGACTGAAGACTTCATTTATTCCCTGCGAAACTCAAATCAAGATGGAGCGGACCATTTGTGGTACGTACTGTGTTTTTCACATGGTGCCGTAGAAATAGAAAACCCTAAGGATGGATCGATTTCCAAAGTCAATGGTCATCGTCTGAAACCTTTTTTGGAATTTCCAAGTAACCAAGAGGAGAAGCTCATGATTCTTCATGAGACAAACTACGACTAGTCAGAATGTTAACCTTCTTTTGTAAATATGTGCATATTTTTCCCCGTTACACTCATTATACCGTGCGTTGACTGTGGGGACATAGTTAAAAATTAAGTATGGGGGAGTCTCATTTTCATTTTTTTTTTAAATTCATGGCATTTTTGAATTTTCATTGAACTCGAAAAAAATCTCAAAATTTCTAAATCTCAAAAACATTTTCTTTTTTAGCATTTTTATTTATTTTTGAAGAAACACTATGGATAAGTATAAATTTCGGTTAATAAAGTGAAATTTTTGAAAGTTATTTGTCTTAACAAAAATAAAAATGAAGTTTGATTATAAATAACAATGGTTTAACTAGTATATATGACGCTTCATATGTGTTAATTATGAAGTATGTTCTAATTGAAAATCTTTGTTTAAAAAATGTGGCAAATTTAAAGTAAAGGATATAATATTTTTATCTTCTAAGTTAATTGTTGCTAAGATGATTCTGAAAACTCTCTTTTACTAAAAAAACAGAAAAAAATACACAATATATATATATATATAAGTAAAAAAAGCGTTTGTATATATGTATATATATATTAACACCTAGAGTCATGTGTTCACACTCGTGTGTTCACTCGCCATGCTTTGTACCCTTCTTACGTAAGCCCGAAAGGCAGTGCACGATCGGTATATCTGACTCATTTTATCTGAATTAAGTGTATGTACATAAAAATTCTTTCTAATAACGCCTACAGTTGATAAGTGTTCACACTTGAGTGTTCACCCACCACGCTCTGTATTCCCCTCACATCAGTCCGCAAGGCAGTGCACGGGTAATATATCTGGCCTCAGTTTACCTGAGTTGGGTATATGTAAATATTGTTAATATCAATGAAATTTTCAAGTAAAAATGAGTAAGCAATTGAAATCTAAGCATTATATTTACTTGTTTGATTTAACTTGTTATTGAAAAGAAATGAGAATACCACTTTGACAAACTTTTATAATCAATTAAGGATCCATTTCATAATTACATTATGTTATCTACCGAAACAACTACCCAAACTATAGTCTATCTGTTATGATAACTAAATCTTTGTTGGAAATTTTGACAAGTAAATGACTTAAATTTTCAAGATAATGACCAAAACTTATATTGAACTTGTTTGTGTCGATTTAAAAGTGAATCCTTCATTGTAAATATTTTCAAAAACTTGCATTCATCCCATTGTAAATAAATCTTGCATTTTGTAAATATTTTCACTTTACATTTGGATTTTATAGGCAGTATCCTCTAAAAACCCTCATTAGACAACACTCGTCCTACTGGTGATACCCAGAGGTTTGATAGGTTGGTGCATACGCTCAATGCAATTGTGCTCCCTACGAAATGGATTTATCTTAGTTTTTCTTTATTCCAGGACAAATAAAAAGATAAGTGTGGAGGTATTTGATATGCATGTAAATGTGCATATATACATACATCCATATTTTATCTCTTTTTATTTAAATAAATATCAAATTTGAGCATTTTAACATGTTTAAAACCAAAATTCAATTATTTTCAAATCATCATATATTCATCTTCATTCAGGGGCAAAATAGTCATTTTTGTACATGTGTCAAGTTGAGAATTTTTACTTGGACATTTTTTATGATTTTTATAGGAAATTTTGATGCATATGGAAAAGGGCTTCATCAACATATGTGCATGCACAAGGGAATACAAAGGAATGAAGATGAAATAATTCAAGCTAATGATAATAGAGGACCCCATCCACTTATGTAAATCTATAATTAGATGCTAATGGACAACTAAGTGGAGGTTAAAGCTTCATGCACATTTAATGAGGGATTAATTAGTCTCTAATGGTTACTTGGTGGACTTACTTCCTAAAGGGCATTTTGGGAAGCACCTTAAAAATTGTATTAGGATTTTATGCATGTATAAATAGCCCTCTTATGTACATGTAAATATCTTCTACTCTTTCACATTAGTTAGAAAATTAAGAAAGCAAGTTGTAAGCTCTATGTTGAATGAAATAAAAATGGCTTCCAAGCCTCTTCCTCTTTTCTTTTCTACATGCTTTTCTTTGTTTTATTGTTAGTGTTTATTTCTATGCTCTTATTCTTTTCATGTTCATATCTTAGATTTACATTCATGCAATTAGTTTGATGTTATTTCATGCAAGTAGTTAATCTCATTTCCTTTGTTTAATTTCTACTTCTCTTTGTTTTCCAATGTTGAAACTTACATATGTTGATTTGATAACACAAATGAGTAGCTAAACCCCTTCAATTTATGTGTAACGAAGCTCTCAAATATTATGTTATTTCAACATTCGTATGATTTATAATCACTTTAGCTTGTGCTTCATGAAAGTAAATTTTGATGTAAATTTATACAAGTGGGTTTGATAGCTTTATTGCTTATGCAAATGAGCTATTCTTATTCAACATAAATACAATTTACATCATCATTTGCTAATTAATTTTGTTTGAAAGGAAAGTAAAAATGGAATTTAATGATCTATATTACTAGCTACAATAGTAAATAGATTATACTTAAAATAGCTTTTGCTTTGGCTTCATTTTTATGAGAATTGATAAGTGGTTTATTTTTTGTATTATAGTTTGATGGTTTGATTTATGTTGATTAATAACATAAATAAACCATACTTATGATAAATACAATAATTATTTCACTTAATATCAAAGCTAGAGATCATAAATTATTTGTTTGTTGATTTACAAAAATATGAGAGTGGATTTGCCTCTACATTTTTCTCTAGTCTAATATTTTTAAATCGCATTTTAATTCTAGTTTTAGCTTCATTTTTATAGTTAACAATTTTCTCTCACTTTGGTCTAATTTGATTGAATTGAAAATCTTAAAATCTTAAAATTCTCTGTGGATTGACCGATACTCGTGACGTACTACAATTGTACACCGTGCGCTTGCGGTTATTTTATTTCAAAATTTATCAGCATATTTCCAACTCGATAGAAAATTTACAGTTGAACATGTAGCAAAGTCCATTTTCCACTCATAAAATTCTATAAATACATCCCTATCTCTTTCTTTTGTTCATTCATTCATCTGTAAAGAAACTCTGCCCCCTTCACTTCTTTTTCCTCTCTAGCTTTCTAGAGATCTATGCAAATCAAATCCAGTCTCCCGTAAACTTTCACAAACCAGTTATATCATCATTAGAAGATGTCATAACTTCCAAGAATTCAGAAAAAAGTGGAGCAAAGGGAGAACCCCTATTAGGCCGTGAGCATTGTTCTGGGTATAGAGGACATGGCTTGTGTTTTGGTGAGCAAAGGTGGTAGCTTTGGGCTTAGGTCATTGTAGGAAGTTGTTCCTAAGTCCTTGTGCTTGATTTGGTTGCTATTCTTAGTTTTAATATGAGTTATCTCACCATCTTGCAAGTATATATTGTTTGTGTTATAAATGTTTGATTGCAAAAATATAAATGTTAAGTGAAAAAAATGCAAGTTGTAACTATTTGGACCACTCTTGTTTTTGAAAGAAAATGACAACATGTACGTATTATAACTTCTCTTATAATCCCTATAAAAATTGTAACATGGTTATGACTTGATGTATACATGTTTGGATAGGTTGTATGTGATGTAAAGTATGTATGCGTATGTGAATGTTTGAAACGAGAAAGTCGTTATGAAAGCACTTTGAAATCCCTTAACTTTAATTTGTGTTATTTAGTGATTTATGTTATAGAACTTGTTTTGGTTGTTCTCTACATTTTTACAAGTGTTGTTCAGTGAAGAATTGGTTTGGAAAGTGGTAAAAATTATAGATCAAAGTGGCAAGAGTTATAGTAAAATAGTCGTTGTATGTGCACTTTGTAAATGACATTGTTTTGAAAAAATTTAACATTTAGAAAGATATCCTTAGGAGGTTTTTTGTGGTTTTAATAAGTAAAATATAATTATTTAATGATGTAAAATTATCAAGAATTAAAACGGTTTAAAACTATCAAACAAAGTAAAGAAAGTTTGAAGTAAAAAGGTCGCTATATGAGTAGTCCATTAAAATAACTTATTGTCTTTCAAAGTTGGATAATCATGTTTAAAATTAATTATTTTTCCTAATTATTTTCAGAAGTATTTTTGAACATATATAAGAGTATTTTAAAAGTATTTTAAATTTTAAATATATTTTAGTAATTAATTATGAATTTTTGAAGCAAGTGACTTTTCGGAATAAAACGTGTTTATTTTAGTTTTACTATTTCTAAATTTGTTATTTTTTACATAATATTCTATATCAATAATTATGATATATATTTAAGTATTTTAAAAGTGCTTCAACATATTAATAAGTATTTTAAAGGTATTTCAATGTATATAAGCTTTAAAAAGTAAGTTAAGTATTTTATAAATATAATAATGGAAGTTTGGATTTTAACATTTAAGTTAAAATAAATGGTTTTGTGAAATTGATTAAAAGCGTATTACCTTAATTAATAAGTACGAATACGCTTTGAACTTTTAAATAAATGTCAATAAAGTTAAAAATAAGTAAATAAATGGTTTTGGGTTATAGTAAACGATGTTTAAGTAACATATATTTTTAATCCTTATTGGTTATACATTAGAATATAATTAGATATTTAATAATGAATATTTTAAAGATAATGTTTAAAGTAATAAAGTGTTTTTGGTTGTTGTGACATTGTTTAAGTAACACTTATCTTAAATCCTTAAATGTAATTAAATCTTTAAAAAGCAAGTTTTAATAAAAATGGTTAAGTGTGAAATGGGTTTGGGTTTATTGTGACATTGTTTAAGTAACAATTGTCTTTAACCCTTAAGAACGTAATTAGATCTTTAATGATGGAATTTTGAAGATAATAACAAGTATGGAATCTTTTATAAAAAGATAGAGAAAGTAAAAGTTCAATATATAAGAGAAGAGCTTCATAGTAATGATGCTTGAGCAACATTTTTTTTTAATCTCTTTGATTGCTTTTCAAGTAAGTAAATTTTGTTAATGATTTGTGAATATACTTATACCATTTGAGATAAGTATATGAATTCTTTTGAAGTATAGAAATTATATAAGTAAATAGTAAAATACTTGAATAGTATAAACGAATGGTAAAATACTTGAATAGTATAAGTGAACAGTAAAATGCTGTATAAATGAATAGTAAAATACAAGTATATATCTTTTATAAAGAGAACCTAGATCTATATACAAGTTTAAAAAGAAGTTTAATTAAATAACCTCAGTCTCATTAATCAATAAAGGAGTTTAATTAATAAATGAGTTTAATTAATAAAGATAAGTTAATTAATAAAGAGAAGCTTAATTAACAATGGTTTTTAATTAAAGGAAGAAGTTTAATTAATGGAAGATATTTTAACTAAATAAAGAAGTTTTTATTAATAAAGAAGTTTAAATTAAATGATTAAGTTTTAAATTAAATGAAGAAGTTTTATTAGATAAAAGGAGTATTACTTATAGAAAGAGTTTTAATTAATGAAATATTAATTAAATAAAAGGGGGATTAAAAGTCATTCATATGACTTTATCATGCTTAGTGTGTGTTAATCATGCTTTGTGTGATTACTTGTGTATGGAAAACATTTAGTCGTGTGCTTAGCACTAAAAATCAACGAAGTAGAGTTGTTTCTATATGTGAGAGTAAGATTGATGTTCGAGTAAGGATGGACCGATAGTGCTATAACTTACCTACTTTCCTCTTGATCGAGGGATAATAGAATTTGAAATGTTGATAAACATACAAGACTTAGTTTCCATATGTGATCGTTTCATTTGTTGTTTAATATGACCAAATTAACTTAAGAAGTATCAAAAAGCTTCACAGCTTCGTACGCTTTGAGAACCCCTGGGGAGGAGCATTTGTATGAAATGTCTCTAGCTTTCACTTACCTTTTAAAGAACCAGAATTGAGTTAATCGAAAATTCGTTGATTCAGTCATGAAGAGACTGGGATCTGTAAGTATTTTACTTATCGAAAACTACTTCAAGACTGAGATACATGTTCTATCTCTTAGAATTGGATATGTTCGAGATACTAGAATCCATTCGGGGATTCAGTTCGAGTGACAATGGCTCGTGTGTTGAGATGTTGAACATAATTTCACCATCGGTGTATGACTAAAGACAAAGTAGGATGTACAATCCCGGGTTTAGCAAAACCTTGTGGGCACATCAACTCCAGTATCTAGAGTATGCTTATCGGTATGTTGCGCATATGAAGCTGATGAGAATTGGTTCACATTATTTACGAAACATTCAGATGTTAGGCCAGTTTTGTTTACCTTATGGTATATTTTATCTATAGATATACAATGCTCAGAAGGTAGTTTCGATCCATGTTATAAGAGATCGGTCGCAGTTTTACTTATGAGTTTTACTGGGAGGTCTTCGTGGAAAATCCGTTATGTGAACACACCTTAGTAGTTTTACTTGTATACCTTAATATGTTGTGGTGGGATTAATGTACATCACAGCTATTTTCTTTATTTATATTACTCACCCTGATATTATATATTATATCACCTTATGCACTTATTAGATGGTGGTTCTTTTGATGGAATAACAGTTATGGCATTCCAGACTTTTGTCTGACTTATGGTTTTATATTTTCCTTATTTCCATTAGTGCTCTTTCGAATAGTCTAAGAAAAGTAGGTTTTTGTTGGTGTTCATTAAGCTCTTGGAGAGAAGCTAAATGTTTACATACCGTAGTGTTTATTTCCACTACATTACTTTATATATGTGTGTGTGAGAGAGAGAGAGAGAGAGCAGTTGTAAGGACAGGCTGTCAAAGTGAGGTAAGAGATACTTATTCCGAATGGTCTGCTTAATCCACATGCAGTCTAAAGAACCATCAGACTTGGCCACAAAAACTACGGCTGATCCTTAACTTGAACGAGTTAGTCTAATCGGTCCCTTCCTCAACAAATCATCGGTTTGATTTATTAACTCCTTCCTTTCTCTCGAAGCTATTTTTGCACGGGTTGAGTAAGAGGCCTCGCACCGAGAACTAAGTCAACACAACTTTCAATCTCCCGATGTGGGGGTAAACTGTTAACGTCTTCAGAGGCATCAAGAAAATCCTTAACAATGAATATTGATCCTAACTCTTCTTAGGATGATTCTAAGGCATACAAGAAACTACTCATTCACTGGACAGGCTCTTCACGTGATATTCTTTTTAATACCCTTATAGAATTGGTATTTAACACTATCATCCGCTTGACACAGTCCAGAACATCTCCGTACTTCGGAAACCAATGCATACTGAGTATAATATCAAACCCCTTAAAATCTAATGCAACCATGTCCCATGTAAAATGGTAGGTAAGATAAGTATTTTAGACCTTTTTAAAAATCATACATAGATTCATTGTACCACCTATGGGTTAGATACACAAACGGCGGTTTTCATGAAATTTGGAGAAATTTGTAATCTATCCACCAAGTCTAAGGAAAAGAACCATGAGAAGCTCCAATATCAAACAATGCTCAAACTAAAATACCATTAATGATTAAAGTACCTTCAATAACTCCTTTATCTTCCACATTTACCGAGGTTGATGGCTCATCCTTGATAGCAAACACTTTGGCTTGCTCCCCTTTCTTAATCAGTAGACAATCCTTTATCAAGTAACCTAGTTGGTGACAGTTAAAGCAGAGTGTCTTCTGAACCATTGGAGAAATAAGGTCCCTCTGTTGCTTTCGATCTTCTAGGGCTGGGCAGAACTTTGAAATATGGCCCTTTTGTTTGTAAAGATAACAATTAACATCCTTGAACTTATTTCTTGATCTCTTTTCGACTTCCCCTTAACCTGCTTCTTCTAGTTTGGGTTAGACTTCCTTTTGTTTGAATTGTTATTACCACCACTGAATGTTGCTGTCAGATTCTTTTTCTCAACATTTTCATACCCTAAAGCCTGGTCTATCAAATCCACAAAAGAACCCTTCGAATGGGCTGTTATTTTTTCCTGAAAACATCTCCTTATTCCCATCTCAAACATCTTGTTATTCTTCAGAGGATGTTAATCGACTCCGGACCAAAACGTGACGGTTTGTAAAACTTAGTCTCATGCTCCACTACTGATAAATCTCTGCATTTTAGGTCCAAGAAATTCCTATACATCCGAGTCATTCCTACTGCGGGTATGAACTAGTCCTTAAATACCTCTTCAAGTCTGGCCCAAGAAAAATCAGCCCATGGAACATTAGCTATAACGGAGTCCCACCATGGTGTCGCTCCACCCTACAACTGCCAAGATGCAAAGAACTGCTTCTGCTCATCCAAAATATCTAATTGCTTGAAAATCTTTTCACATGAACGAAGCCAAGCTTGAACTTCGACTATTGATTTTGTGCCTTTAAATGGATTTCCTCCTATATTTGTATAATCCTTGCACAAAGCTGTAAAATTCACATGAGGTTGTACCGGTGCTGTCTCCTCAACTATTCCAACTCTTTCAGCATTCGAAGCACGACCGTTGGTGATTATGATGCTACTAGCACCTCTACCTCATCTTGTCCTATTGCTCATTCTTACTACTTGAATATAGTAAGATAACCCTTTTAGAATACTTAAACGAGATAATCTTAAGAAAAGGGTACCAATCAAATATATCAAACCGATCTAACTAACTCGAATATTTATATGTATGAATAAAAATTGCAAATATGCGCTTTCATAGACTAAAGCAATTCTCGGGTATTGCTAACCCTATGTCTAATGAGTTGACCACAACCAAGCCCTAGGTGTTCCTAAGCTCTTGTACCACTTGTAATGATCTACCTTTCTTACCCCTGAAGACTACACTTAATACAACTACGTTATTCATATGTCGGTCATTTAGGTATAAAGAAAGACAAGTCATAAGGAAAAAGAAAAGAAAAAGGGAAAGAAGAAGAAAACATAGAATCTCACACTGTAAGGCACTCATATATAATAGAATATCAAATAGTACATTTAGTCACATCCAAATTAATACATCAGAGTTGCACCAGTACTAACTTCAGCCAAGGATAGTTATAATTGTTGTCCTCGCATTGTTGATGCAAATATATACATACATAGAAGAATAAAGTAAATAACTAGATATCGTCGAAGCTACTTGCTCCATGCTCCTTCAAAATAAATCCACGAGAAACTGGAACCATTTGGCTACCCATAAAAATTTGAGCACCAAAGAGGTTTAAGGAAAGAAAGAAAAACTCCAGGTCAGGCTACGGCGTGAGTAAACTCCAACCAACGGAATTATTAAGGTTATAAAACTCTTTAAAAATAAAGGTATCTTGTAAGACCACACCGCACATAAAACTCTTGGGATAGAAACAAGTTTCCATACCTCCAAATTTAATGTTAAGTATACGATGAAATAACTTCCATACACTTAATTTATCATGACCCATTTATCAAAATTAACACTCTTGTATTTACCACGTTTTTGGCATTTCAACTTCTCTATCCCTCATCTAGAAAATCGAGATTCTAGATCTCACGGATAGAGGAAAGCCTACTCATCGGCTTTTAGTGCTAAATACAAGACGACTTACTTACAATAAAACGTGTCAACGTTTTAGTATACTTTATTCATATTTGTTTGGCTACTTAATGGTATAGAGAAAGAAAATCCCTTATATTTAAACTATTCTTTGTAAAATAAAGTTGCTTTTTAAAAAAGCCGAACCTTGGAAATAAAGTAATTAAAAATTAAAAACCTTTATTTAATTAATTTAAAATTAGTTAAACCTTTATTTTATAATAATTAAATATTAATTAAATCCTAAATGAATCTTAATTGAACCTTAACTTAATTAATAATTAATTAATAATTAACCCTACTTGATTAATAATTAATTAATTAAACCTCACTTAATTAATAATTAATCCCTACTTAAGTAATAATTAATTAACCCTTAATTAACTAATTATAATTATCTTACTTAATTAATACTTAAGCACTAATTACCTTTACTTAACTAATAATTAAGTATAACTTATCTTTACTTAATTAATTAATTAATTAGTCATTAAATCCTTAGTTAAAAAATAACAATAATCCCTTTATGCTTAAAGTATGTTTGAAAAATACTTTTTCAAAAATCCTCAAAATAAAACACTTTTAAATTTACAAAAAAGTGTTCGTTTTATGAGCTACATCCATAGCGACTGTTGCTATGGATACTATAACTTTTAAACTAGTTTTATATGTCTAATACCCTTCGAGCCTTTCTATTTATTTTAACTTACTTTATTAACATAGTATAAAGTTTTTGGAAAGTAAAAAAGTAAAATTTGAAACCATGTAAAACTGTCTCGCAAAATAAAATAAGCTAAACAAGTTTAAACCAAGGGATCTAGATTTCACACATCTACAAGTTCAAGTGCTAATCTTTCTTTATCATACAACATCATATACATGAACACCAATATATATGAACATGCCACAACATAATTTATCAAGTAAAATCATAACTTGTAAACCACGGCTTAACTTTTGACTCTTTTTCCAAGTCCATAGCAACAATCACATATACATGCATATATGCAAATACAATCAACATTATTTCTCACCCAAACAACTAACAACTAAAAACAAAGCATAGCAACAAAATAAAGTTTAAAACATGCTTAAAGGAGTGAACTTTACTTACTAAAACTTAATGATATCCAAACTAAAAATCACAACCACTTGCTCACAACCTCGGATCTTAGACTTCCTTAGTAAAAATTGGATTTTAATGGACCTAAAGAGGCTTAGATGGTTTGGCCTTACGTGGTGTGGGCTCGGCCTTGGCTTGAGAGGAGGGTTTTAGGCTTGTTTTGAAAAGGAGGACATGTAGAAAAGGTATAAGTATATTTAAGCTTGGTTTAAAGGTTTAAAAATGAAAAATGTAAGTTTTTATATCTTAAAACTTTTAGAAACCATGAAAATGGAGAATGGAGCTTTTGAAAGAAGAGATACAAGTTTGAAATGAAGAAGTAAAAGTAAAATGAAAATTAGAATAAGGAGAAATAGTTTTATATAATATGAAAATGGTAATTTCCCCCTTAATCACCTTACCCTCCACACATTTGTGCAACCTCACCCTCTTCTCTACTTTCATGAATATGCAACCCACATGCCCATTCAACCTCCAACTTCATTTCATCACATCATTCCCTATGTGATGTGATAATATATTTTTTGCATTTTTTTCTTTTTTTAAATTTTAAATAGGAAAAGTCAACTTATCCTTTTACCTTTAGTAAATAAAATTTTACTTATTTTAACTTTCCATTTCATATGTTATATACATAAATGTGTGTTTATACATTCTAGAGTACATAATGTTTTCCTATAATTTTAAATGATGAAAAGTCAAAAATTTGGTAAACGATTTCCATTCACGTTTTTTATTTTTCTTTGAACTAACTATTTTTGTAAATAAAATTCCAAAACAACTTCGCCATCACCAGTTATTATTTAAAAGAGGTCTACTTGAGTTATAAAATCCATAAATTAATTACCTAAAAATATGTAGGTCGTTACAGTATGGTATCAAACTAATTATTTAGTTGGTGATTTTAGAAGAAAAGTAAAGTAGAATTACACTGCATGATTATTTCCTTTTAAACTACTTCATTGTTTATGTAATGACCCAGAATTTGATCACTTTAACTATCGATATGTACATGTATTATGTACATGCACACATTTATAAATCACCTTAGACATGTTTGAATGTATATGTCCATGTATGTACACTTAAGTATGTGTGTATTTATAAATAAGTTAAGATTTTTATTTTAAAAAGTATATATATTATATAATATAAAGATGATACTTTAGACATAAGTACAAAACAAGTACTAAGGCATGTTGTCTTGGAAAAACAGAATGACGACAAGGGGAAAACATGAGCAAAAGGGGGAGACAAGGGGGGTGAGGTAGCGACATGTGAGAGGGGGTAAAGTACATGGTTGTTTTGGTAATTTCACATATGCACTTATATAAAACTAATTTTCTCCAATTTCTTTTTCCACTTTCTCATTCTATTTTTCTATTTCAAAATTCCTAAATCTCTTAAGCATAATTTCCATGTCTTCCTACCTCGTTTCAAAGTTTCAAAAACCATACATTTCCACTTAAATTCCGTAAGCAACTTGTTTAAAAACACATCTACATCCTCTTCTGGCTTGTGTTTTAGCTATGGACTTGAATCGATGAATTAAAGTGATGTTTTAACTATAAAGTTGTAATCTTTGATGTGTTATGGTAATGATATGACTTGGTGTACATATATAATCCTGGTTTGTGGTTAAATGGTTTGGAAGATTGAACTTGAGACATTGAGAAGGACTTGAGATCCATTTTTGAGAATAAATCATTTACTTGTTTTGATTTAGAAAATGTTTTGTCTTATTTTTTTAGTTTCTGACTTTAGTTAAATTTTTAAAACTTTCTTGAATATGTTATAAAAAGTAAGCATAATAGAAAAGCTAAAGTTTTGGATGGTAACTTAGAAAGGTAATTTTGAGTTACGGTGTACATAGCGATAGTCATTATGGATGCAGTTCGGAAGTTTATGGATTTTAAGTTTTAAACTTTTCTTTTTAAAATGTTTTGAAAACCATTTCAAACTTAATTAGTAAGTATAAAACATAATTAACTTTTAAATAGTGAGTTTAAAAAATTATTTATGAAAAATAACTGTTAATTAATTAAGTAATTAAGTTAAGTAATTAAGGTTAAGAATTAATTAATTAAGTTAATCATTTGTTGTTAATTAAGAAGTTTTAATTAAGGATTAATTAAGTTAAGAGATAATTATTTTAATTAATTTTGTTTAATCAATTTAATTATTTTTAAATTAATTATTTAATTAGTATTTAGTTATTTAATTAATTATTATTTAATTACGAGTTATTTTTTACTTAATTATTAATTAATTAGGGTTTAATTTAAATAAATGTTTATTAAATAAAGTTTAATTATTTGTTTGTTTTTAACTAATTAGGGTATAATTATTATTTAATTAGAGTTTAATTATTTAATTAATTATTTTATTAACTAAAGCCAATTTCTAGTAATTAATTAAGACTTAACTTTGATTTATTAAGGTCTAAATTTTGATTTAAGTATGATTAGTTAAAGATTAATTAAGCCTTAATTTATGATTTATTGATGATTTATCTAATATTTTAAGTTATTTAAAACTCAGACAGTTCTTTAGTTAAAATCAACTTTCTTCACTCGGTGAATTGTTTTTAACCAAAGGATCTCTTATCCATGTCATTAAGTAGCCATACAAACTAAAATAGTTATAGTAAAACGTTGACATGTTTATTGAAAGTAAGTTGACTTGGACTTATCATAAAGACCGCATTTCGAAAGCGTGATAAATGTAAGGAAGTTAATTTCGATAAGTGGGTGATGATAACTTAAGCATATGAAAGGGAATTCCATATGTAAATATTTACACCAAGATAGTGGAGTTGTTCACTATCTTTAGCTTGACTCTTTAACATTATCGAATGTTGGTTCGAGGAGACCGGGATCGGATAACAGTATTATCCGAAAACCACTTTGAACTAACTTAAGCGTTTGAATTAAAAATAGTGAAGGCTAGGTCTAAGATAAAGACTCTGAATTGCAAGGACTATTTGCTACAAACCCTAAGGGTGATTCCATAATAGGTGTAGCGGAAGTAGTGCCTTCGGTTCATTCATCTCCTGAACGACTTGTATGGATGAGTGCTAATATTGTATCAAGATCTAGAAGGCGATGTTAGCATTCCAAGTGGCAGTGTTATAGTAAAGGTAAACGTAGCCTCATGCCTTATATACTAGAAATGACCAAAACTAGGTATGTAGCAGGGCTATGGGGGTCGCTCCCATCAGGGTATGTCATCACCATACCTAGAATTGATATTTGACCCATTTTATATGCTCTAGTACAGTTGTTGATCCCAACTGCGGTGATGATATATTCGGTACTACTAGTTAAGTGGTAATTCGGTTCTTTGTAGTAGGGGTACAAGATGTTCTTATCAGACCCTAGGTGTATTTTATCTAGAGGTGGACCTTTCGGAATTTAATTCCTTACCTGGTCATGTACGGAATCCATTTCCCAATAAGTGCCATTGATTTTAGTTGTATACCTATTATGCTGGGATTTAATAATATAACAATTTTGGCTATGTTATATATTTACTTGAAAACTCTAGACATTATGATAATATTATTAAATTTTCTATAAAAGTTATTTGGTTGTCGTAAGGCAAAAACCCGCCCGTGTTTACATCCGGTGTGGTCTTATGAGATAACCTTGATTTTAAATGTGCTTTAAAAGTAATAGTTCAGTTATTCTAGTTTACTTTTACCAGATCTGTGTCTGGCCTAGAGTTTTATTTCTTTCCCTAAAACTCCTAGTACTCAAATTTTAAATGA
This sequence comes from Allium cepa, assembly GCA_030765085.1. Classification (NCBI taxonomy): domain Eukaryota; kingdom Viridiplantae; phylum Streptophyta; class Magnoliopsida; order Asparagales; family Amaryllidaceae; genus Allium; species Allium cepa. The sequence goes on from CM060932.1 coordinate 933,776,962, forward strand.
ATAGCCAAGTGATCCAGGTTTCTCACGATTGCATTTTGGAGGAGCTGGAACATGTGGCTTCAATGTTAACTAGCTACTATCTTATTCCAATATGTATTTATGTATGTATTTTGTATTAGTGATGTAAGGATATGTAGTTATAATTGTCCCAGTTTGGAACTTATACTATTATGGCTCTGATGTACTAGTATGGCAATATCTATATAAAATCTTATATTGATTAATATATGTTGTTTTATTTCTTTATGAGATTCTATGATTGTGAAGTTTCTGCTTATCTTTCTATTTCTTCCATCCTTAATGACTCGTCTTTCAAAGTAAGAAAAGCGATTCATCACATTTGGTATCAGAGCAAGGTTGAGTGAACAACTAGGCTTTGGGTTGGGGTCAACTTCGAGAGAGCGTATTTGTAACTTTTGTTCGTTTATATATATATATATATATATATATATATATATATATATATATATATATATATATTCCGAATAGTTAGATCAGCTTTGATAGGTTTGGTTGATATCATTCCATTAAGATTATCTCGTCTAAGCATGATAAGAATTATCTTGCTATGTCCAAGTAGTAAAACATTAGTAGTAGTGGCAGGGGAGGTAGTGGAGTAGGTAGCACTATGACTACAAATGGTCGAACTCCAAACCTTGGAGGAGTTTGGATTATCGAAGAGGCAACACCAGAGCAGCAAAGAGTGAATTTCACAACCTTATGTAAGGATTACACCAATCTAGGAGGGAAACTATTTAAAGGAACTAAGTTTACATGGAAGTGCAAGCTTGGTTGTGATCTTGTGAAAAGAATTTTAAAAGGCCTTGTTTATTGGATGGACAGAAAAGGTTCTTAGCAACATGGCAACTACAAGAGGGGGCATCATCTTGGTGAGACTCTCTTACTGCAAATGTTCAAGAGGAAGAGGTTTCTTGGTCCCGATTTAAAGAAGTTTTTCAGGATTAGTTCCTACTTGCAGTTGGAAGGACTAGGATGTACAGGAACTTCATGGACTTGAAGCGGGGGGATCTGTCTGTAGCAGAATATGATACAAAGTTCAATGAGCTATCTTGTTTTGGATCAGAATTAATCAATACCCCATTGAATAAAAATGAGATGTTTGTTTTGGGAATGAGAGAAAGTTTCCACGAGAAGATGATTTTTCATATCAAAGGTTCTTTTATTGATTTAGTGGACATGGCTCTCAGGTATGAGGTCTTGGAAAAGAAAAGGAAACATCGGCAATAATTATTGGAAACGCTAATAGTAACAATTCCAGCAAGAGAAAGTTTAATCCTAAATGAAAGAATCAAAGAAAGGGAAAGCCACACGATGGGGCTCAAGGGAGTCATTTTAAGGATTTTGTTTGTCACAAGTGTCAACGAAAATGCCACAACGCAAAATTTTGCAAGAATTCTAGAGTTCAGCAGTAGCAGCAACAGCAAGGTAGATTTATCTCTCCGATTGTCCAAAAGACTCTATGTTTTAATTGCCATCAGCCCGGGCATAAGGTAAAGGGCTGCCCACTCATGAGGAAGATGCAACAGCGCAAGGTGTATGCTATTAAGAATGAACCGTCGACTTCAACGAATGTGAAGGGGAAAGGCGTCATTGAATTTAATGGTATTTTTCCGGGCATTATCCGGTACTGGTGCTTCTCATAGTTTTATCACTTTAGAATCAATAGGTAAATTTCATCTTATCTCGAGTATTGTAGAAAGATTTATGTCTAACCCCATAGGCGAGGTAACCCATTTGAATATGATTTGTAAAACTGTGCTAATTTCCTACCGTTCTCATCACTTTTTTTACGATCTGTATGTCGTAGACTTTTAAGGATTTGACATTATTCTTGGTATGGGTTGGTTATTGAAATATGGAGCTGTTTTGTAATATAATAAAAGGAATATGTCTTTAGTGACTGATATAGGAAGAAAGGCTAAAGTATCATGTAAGGAACTCGGCATTCATATGTATGGTTTCTTGTATGTCCTAGAAGCATCCCAAGAAAATTTAGGGTCTATTGAAGTTATTAAGAATTTTCTCCATGTATTCGAGGAGGTTAAAAGTTTACCCCAGCACTGAGAGATAGAGTTCTGCGTTGATTTAGTCCTTGGTGCAGGGCCTGTGGTTCAACCTAAGTAAAGGATGGCTCCAAAGGGGAGAGAGGAGTTGGTAAGTCAAACATAGGACCTGTTAAGGAGAGGATTGGTTAGAGCCAGTCGTTCGAGTTGAGAGTCTATTGTGGTGTTTGGCTAAGTATGATGGATCTTTAAGGTTGTGCGTGGATTATAGGGAGTTGAATAAGCTAATCATTAGGGGACAACTATCCCTTACCCTATGTCGATGATATTTTTGACCAACTTCATGGAGCTACTGTATTTTCTCAGATGGACTAGCGACTAGATTTCATCAATTAAGGGTTACTGAAGATAAATATACCCTTAACTGTGTTTAGGGGCCCTGATTATTTCTTTGAGTAGTTGGTTATTCCTTTCAGGCTAACTAATGCACCTGCATATTTTTTAGATCTCATGAACCGTGTCTTCCGAGAGGTTCTTAACAAGTTATTGTTATTTTTCATCGATGACATTCTTATCTACTCCAAATTTGAGGAGGAACATAAACATCATTTGGAAGTGGTGTTGGAAACATTGAGGCGATACGTCCTTAAGACAAAGTTTTCTAAATGACATTTCTAGCAATCGGAGGTGAGATTCTTGGGGCATATTGTGTCAGGAGAGGGCATTTCAGTTGACCCGGTGAAGGTGGAAGCATTTAGGAATGGAAGCGGCCGCGTACTCCCATAGAGGTTCGTAATTTCTTAGGTTTGGCAGGATACTATAGGAGGTTCGTTCAAGATTATTTTAAGATTTACTTCCATTTGACAAAGCTAACTAAGAAGAGGGAGAAGTTTATATGGACTCCAAAGTGTGAATAAGCATTTATGGAATTGAAGAAGAGATTAATCAGTGCTCTAGTTTGGTTGTTCCAGGTGGACTAGTGGATTCATGGTTTACACAGATGCTTGTAGAGTAGGACTAGGCGCTATTTTGATGCGACATGGTAGTGTGATTGTGTATGCAAGCAGACAATTGAAGCCTCATGAGAAGAACTATGCTATGCATGACCTAGAATTACTAGCTATTGTCTTTGCATTAAAAATGTCGAGGCACTACTTGTTGGGTAAGGATCCTTCTATTCCTTTTAGTTTCTTTCTAATCTTTAGGGATTTCAGGAGTAAGTTTTCTTTATTTTGGTGAAAAATTCAAGCTCTTCACATATCTTAAATCCTTGAAGTAACATTTTACTGAAAAGGGTCTGATCCTAAGGCAACAGAGGTGGTTAGAGTTTCTGGCATCCTATGACTTAGATATTTTCTATACATCGGGAAAAGAAAATGTGGTGGCAGGTGCTTTAAACAGGAATGTAGTCTTGGCTCTTTTGGAGGTTACCCTTACTCTAATGGAAAGGATAGCAAGAAAGTAAAGACTAGATAATAGTCTAATGAAGATCATCAAGAATATTGAGGAAAGGCATCATCCAAGTTTTAAGATAGATGGCCAAAGAGTTTTAAAGATGGGTGGATAGATCTTTGTATCGAATGCCAACGGTTTTAGGAAAGAAGGTTTAAATGAGTGCCATCGTTCTCAGTTGAGCAGCCATCCAGGTGTCTCAGAGATGCAAAAGAATATGAAGTGGGTGTTTTGGTGGCCCGAGATGAAGAGAGATATCTCTATCATTGTTAATAGGTGTTCGTACTGTCAACAAATAAAAGGTGATCATCAGAAGATAGCCGGATTATTACAACTCTTGGAAAAACCTTATTGGAAATGGAAAATGATATCAATGGATTTTATCAATGGTTTTCCCAGAACCTAAAAAGGGAATAAAGGAGTATGGGTTATCATGGATCAGCTAACGAAGAGTGCACATTTTATTCCAGTGAAATCAACAAGAACCGCTGCTTCTTTAGCTGAAATTTTTATGAGAGAGACATTCGGGTTGCATGGAGTTCCTGTGAGTATTGTAAGTGATTGAGACCCCATATTTGCTAGTCAACATTGGAAAGCATGGAAAACAACTTTAGGAACAAATTTGAGCTTAAGCACAACATAATACCCCCAAACAGATGGATAGATGGAGCGAGTGAATCAGATTCTAGAGGATCTCTTGAGAGCGTGTATTATGGATTTTGATAGACCATGGGAGGATCATTTTCATTTAGTGGAGTTCCCCTACAACAATAGCTTCCAAGAAAGCATCAGTATGGTACCTTATGAAGCACTCTATGGAAGGCCATGCAAGTCACCAGCCTGTTGGGTAGAGTCTTGAGATCATCTAGAGCTTGGGCCAGATATGATTAGAGAGTCGATAGAAAAATCTACGATGATTAAGAAAAGGATGAAGGCAACCAAAGATCGCTAGAAGAGTTATGTTAATAGGAGGGGAATAGATTTGTAATTTGATGTCGAATACCTTGTCTTCGTTAAGATTTCGCCAATTAAAGGAGCTGTTAGATTTAGAAAAGATGGGAAGTTAGCCCCAAGGTATATTGGATCTTTCCATATTCTTGAAAGTATTGGGTCTCTTGCTCAAAAGGTTAAGTTTTTGGAGAGATTGTCAGGTGTTCATAATGTCTTCCATTTGTCACATTTAAGGAAATTTGTGCATGACACGACCTCGATTGTAGAATCATCTGAGCAGTAGTATTTGGAAGTGGAGCTAGACTTGACAGTGGTTAGACATACGGTCTATTTTGTAGATTAGGATAAGAAGTGGTTGTGCAATAAGGTAGTGCGGTTGGTTAAAATTCAGTGGAGTGAGGATACTAGAGACTGCACTTGGGTGACCGTAGACAATTTAAAGGAATATCCTGAGTTGATGTTAGGATAGCTAGTTGTTTGTATGTATAGTTTAAGCATTGTTTGCTGCAGATGTTTAGTGTATGTCTTTTGTATGTGTCTTATGATATGCATATATAGCTTTTCGAGTATTTGAGTTATCTTCTTATGCGCTAATTTCAAGGATGAAATTTTTTTATGAGGGGAGAGTGTAACGATCCAGAATTTGATCACTTTAAGTGTGGATATTTAAATATAATCCTAATAATTAATTAATGGATTTTATAACTAAAATAAACACCTTATAAATAATAATAAATGATAGTGAAATCTTTTTCAAATTTTTTTTACAAAAATAATTAGTTCGAAGAAAGACTGAAAATGTATGGAAGTCATTTTTCGAATTTTTGATTTTTAATCGACAAAAAGTTATCGGAATGTAGTAACACTTTTGTGTACACATTCACACATTTACAAATCACCTTAAACATGTTTGAATGTATGTGTACATGTATGTATGTATAAATAAGTTAAGGTTTATTTTAAAAAGTATGTATATTATATAATATAAAGATGCCACTTTAGACATAAGCACAAAAAAAGTACTAAGACAAGTTAGCTTGGAAAAATGGAATAAGACAAGGAGAAAACATGAGCAAATGTGGGGAGACAAGGGGGTGAGGTGGCAAACATGTGAGAGGGTCGTACAGTACAAGGTTGTTTTGGTAATTTCACATATGCACTTTATATAAAACTAATTTTTTCCTATTCCTTTTCTCATTTTCTCATTCTCCCTTCTCATTTTAAAACTCCTAAATCTCTGAAGCATAATTTCCAAAGTCTTTCTACCTCATTTCAAAGTCTCAAGAACCATATATTTCCACTTAAATTCCTTAAGCAACTAGTTTAAAAACACTTCTGCATCCTCTTCTTCATTTCCTCTTTCAAGATTAAGCCTTCTCCATCAAAATTTGCTAAGGCCGTACCCTTTAGTGCTTATGGCCAAACCATGTTGTGCTTAGGATAAGCACATTTCAAAAGTTTCAAGCAAGATCAAGTCTATTTCAAGAAAATTCAAAAATCCTAAGCATTTTGCAAAAAGTTCAAAAAAAATTCATTGTATTTGGTGAATAAAACTCCTAACCTTTTGAAAGATCTTACCATTGTTTATATGATGGTTATGTGGTTATTTATGCATGATATTGATGTTTGGATATGATTTGGTTTGGATATATTTGTATGTGATAGCTTGTGTTTTAGCTTTGGATTTGAATCGATGGAATTAAAGCGATGTGTTAACTATAAAGTTGTAATCTTTGATATGTTATGATAATGATATGACTTGCTGTACATATATAATCTTAGTTTATGGTTAAATGGTTTGGAAGATTGAACTTGAGAAGGATGTGAGATCTATTTTTGAGAATAAATCGTTTACTTGTTTTGACTTAAAAAATGTCTTTTCTTATTTATTTTTAGTTGCCGATTTTAGTTGAAGTTTTAAAACTTTCTTTAATATCTTGTAAAAAGTAAGAATAAGTGAAAAGATAAAGTTTTGGATGGTAACTTAGAAAGGTAATTTTGAGTTATGGCATCCACAACGATGGTCGCTATGGATGCAGTTCGAAGTTTATAGATTTTCAGTTTTATAGTTTTCGTTTTAAAATGTTTTGAAAACCATTTCAAACTTAAATAGTAAGCATAAAACTTAATTAACTTTTAATTAATGAGTTTTAAAAAATATTTATGAACAATAACTATTAATTAATTAAATATGTAAAGTAATTAGGGTTTAAGAATTAATTAATTAAGTTAATCATTTGTAGTTAATTAAGAAGTTTTAGTTAATGATTAGTTAAGTTAAGAGATAATTATTTTAAGTAGTTTTGTTTAATCAAGTTAATTATTTTTACATTAATTATTTAATTAGTATTTATTTATTTAATTAATAGTTATTTATTTACTTAATTATTAATTAATTAGGATTTAATTTAAAATAAATGTTTATTAAATAAAGTTTAATTATTTATTTATTTTTAACTAATTAGGGTTTAATTATTATTTAACTAGAGTTTAATTGTTTAATTAATTAAAGGTAATTATTAGTAATTAATTAAGACTTGGCTAAGATTAATTAAGGTTTGAATTTTTGTTAAGTATGATTAATTAAAGATTAATTAAGCCTTAGTTTAGGATTTAATGATGATTATTTATTATTTTAAGTTGTTTTAAACTTCAATAGTTCTTTATTTTAAATCAACTTTCTTCTCTCAGTGAAATGTTTTTAAACCAAAGGATTCTTGTCCATGCCATTAAGCAGCTAAATAAATTAAAATAGTTATAGTAAAGCGTTGACATGTTTTATTGAAAGTAAGTTGACTTGTACTTATCATAAAGACCGCATTTTAGAAAAGTGATAAATGCAAGGGAGTTCATTTTGATAAACGGATCATGATAATTTAAGCATATGGAATGTAATTTCATATGTAAATCTTTACACCAGATAATGGAGTTGTTCACTATATATAACTTGACCCTTTAACATTATCGAATGTTGGTTCGAGGAGACCGGGATCAGATAATAGTTTTATCTGAAAACCACTTTGAACTAACATAAGCATTCAGATTAGAAATGGTGAAGGCAAGGTCCAAGATGAATACTTTGAAGTGCAAGGACTATTTGCTACTAACCCAGAGGGTGATTCCAAAATTGGGTGTAGTGGAAGTAGTATCTTTGGTTCATTCATCTCCTAAACGACTTGTATGGATGAGTGCTGACATTGTGTCAACATCTGGAAGACAATGTTAGCTTTCCAAGCGGTAGTGTTATAATAAAGGTAAATGTATCCTCAATCCTCATTAAACGGAAATGACCAAAACAAGGTGATATGTAAGTCGCTTCCATCAGGGTATCTCATCACCATATCTAGAATCTATATTTGATCCATTTTGTATGCTCCAATATGATTGCTGATCCCAACCGTGGTGGAGATATATTCGGTAAATTGGTCAAGTGGTGGGCTGGTTCTGTGTAGCAGGGGTACAAGATGTTCTTGTCAGACCCCAAGTATTTTATCTAGAGGCGCACCTTTCGAAAGGTAGTTCCTTACCTGGTCATGTATGGAATCCATTTCCTAGTAAGTGCCATTGCTTTAATTTTATACCTATTATGCTGGAATTTCTCGAAAAAGAAGTGGTGGTTAGATCCGATCTGGTGCTGGTGGAGGCGATGTCGGCAGTAGGGTTGGAGGTAGATCAAGGCAGGGAGCATGTTAGTAAGATAGGATCTTGGTATTGATCATCATGGCGGGGCCAACAAGGAAAAAGGAGGGCGGTTGGAGATCATAAATGAGAAGTCGAGGAGGCTAATCCACTACAGCGAGCGAATTATGTGTAATATTAATGACAGTTAAATAATTAATTACTAAACCACCCCTCAATGCTTGTAATTCTCGCATATGAACTCCATTTCCCATGTGGTTCATTAGATCTAGATTGTGACGAGACGAAGAATGATTTAATATGTTGTTTGCTGTGTTTTGAATAGAAAAGCGTCTTTTTTTAGTAGATTCGTTATATGTGGGTACTATCGAGATGTCCTTGGTACACATGTAAGGAAATTTGTCCTAGATTGTACAAGTGACGTTTGACGGCATTTGAGCTGATACTTTAGGCTCGGTCTTTTGCATTAATTTTTGGTATTCAAGCTAGGACTTTGGGCTCGGTCGTTTGCGTAAATTTTTGGAATTCGATTTGGGCATTTTGGCTTTGGTCTCGGTCATTTGCATACGTTATCGGCATTCGAACTAGGACTTTGGGCTTGGCTAACTACATATGTTTATGGCATATGAGTTGGGACTTTGGGTTTGGTCATATGAACTTGTTTGTGGTGATGGTGAGTTTGGAGTTTTGGGCTCAACCGTGACACTTTGTTTCAGTATATAATCAGACCCAGTAGATATTTTTAGGGAGACCTTAGCTTATGATGTCACTATGTGGTATTGTATTATATTTAGCTAACTTGTTGGATGCACGTGACATAGGTTAATGCATGGTTTTTAGGTATAACTGTTGTTTTACTGGCTTATTAGTATTATACACTTGTATGATGTGTATCACTCACCAGATGTATGCCTAACCCCCTCTATATATATCACTCACTAGACATATGTGTAACCCCCCTATTCCTTTCTCCTTTTTGTTTACTTTGATAAGTGGTAGAGAGAGGATTATCAGTGGTTTCAAAGACGTGGCGGTATGATGGAGATGCGCATCTACTTATTAGTTATTTACTACTTATTTGATATTTTTCCAAACATTCAGGCTATTTGTTTATTTTCAGCAACTAAAGATATTTTGTAACTAGAGATTATCAAATACAATTAATTTATCTAGGATTATGGTATTTTTTTGGTATTATATTTGGTTCCTTCTGTTGTGAGTTTCAAAAAGTGTAGACAGCTCTATGATTTGTTTATTTTATATTTTACCTAAAAACGATCCATCGTTTCCAAGGTCCATAATGTCAATTCTGCTTTTAGACATGGGTCGGGATGTTGTAGATGGAAAACTGTTATAGAAAATATAATAGCAAGGGAGAATCGATGCAACAATTGTTAAATTTAGGAAAATTAGAGCAAAATTTGGGATGGTGGTATCGAATATAATGGAAAAATATGTAGACAAAATATGGAATTGATGACGGCGAGGAATATTTAGGAGTCGCATATGGAGATACGATCTAACGATGGAAGTATTCTTGTGATAGCAATGTGTCATGGTGTCGTTGCCGACCTCATTATTAACTACTGAAGCGGTTTTCATAACCATTGAAGAGAAGACCATTGGACATAGAAGTAATATCGAGAAATTCGCATTGTGATCGATGGTAATAGCGGCTCCGCCTAAAAAGTACTTTTTTGAAGCCACGTGTAGAAGAAGTGTTCACATGGTTTAGTTTCGTTTGGTAATGCTGTGGAGATGCCATTATCTGAGTAAGTGGTAACCACAATGTGGATCATGTGATTGCCGAAACGGGCTGGATAGGCATATAAGAGTTGTTGATAGAACTTGCAATGGGCCATCGAGCATAAATATTTAACTAGTGAGCTTGGCTCTAGAGTTTTGAGCATCATATTGTGTAATACCGCTAATTTCATTTTAACATTATTAAGGAGGTTTAATTAGATAAATTAAATAGAATATTATGATGTGTAGCAATATAAAGGGGATGAGATTTAATGATGAACATGGTCGGGCCCTAACTAATCAACTGTTAAGATTGTTTTAAAACTTAACATATTAAGTTTATGAGGAGGGAAAACAGGATTAGATCTATCTTTTATTCCTTAAACCCTTCCTCTCCCATATCATTCTCATTTTTACAAGTGAAAAACAATCAAAGTAAAAGAACAAGAGGTTGTTCATTAAACAAGAAGAAAACTAAGGAAATTCCAAAGGAAAAAGCTAAGGAAAACATTCGTCATTAAATTTCAACTCCATTATCCAATTGAAGGCGAATAATAATAAACCATCTCATTTTTATGCTTGTTTGATCTAGGATTGGATTGGTTTTGGGTTCATTGAGGATGTTATGATGTGTCATGTTAGATTATTTCTACTGTTTGGTTAAATAATCAATTATTGAAATTTTTGTGAAATTATTATGATAGGTTTATGATCTCTAATCGATTTGATTTTTGGATATGTTGTGTAAAACATAATTTTGGAGATGAGTTTTTAATTTCATACTTTTTCAAGTTAATAGAAATATTTTATGAATTTCTTAAAAATGAAAAATCATTTATTCAGGTTTTCATTATTAAAAATAATTAAAAATAATTGGTCCTGAAATTTTTACATGTTAAAGAATATGTTAATTCTGGTTTCTGGTGAATCTTAGGGATTTTTCTCATGTAACTATGTTTTATTATGGATTTAATAAGCTAGAAAAGTTTACGATCATTATTAAATAATCAACATTGCTTAAGTGGTGCAAAATGAATTTTTGAAGAGGTAAATAGGCTGTGGTAGTTATTTTGAAAAGAAATTTGATAAAGATTGTTTTAACCAATAGAAAATTGATAAGGTTTAAGAGTTAGTGAAAAGTGATTGTTTTTAATAGCAATAAAATGATATTTTTGATAATTACTATATTGTCATGTTGCCAATATCAATGCCAAACCCCAGCAAAATTAGCATGAATGAATGCATACGATATCAACTAGGTCGGTATGGGATGAATCTGTTCAGGTTAAGTCATATATGGCATTAAATTAACGTCGACCTGGTTATCTCGTGATGTATCAAAGCAATGCCAACGTCTCTTGTTTTATTGCTTTAAAATCTATAACATAGGGCGTTAGTGCCGTAAGATTTCACCATGGTTTTACAGCTTACTTATTGTATAACTCCATAGCTTAAGGCAGCAATGTCGTAAGAAGTAGTTTCAACATTAATTACTTTAGATAGTGATGCCGCTAATATATAAAATGACAATGATGTCGCCTGTTATCAATTTCGGCATTATTGTAATAGCGACATAGTAGCCCTGCTTTATGAATACAATGTCAACTGTTTTATGGCATTGATGTCGGAAGTCATCAATGTCACCCTTACTATTCTAAAGCATCCAATATCAATGGTTTTATGACATTGATGTCGCATGTCATCAATGTCGGCTGCCATATATTTTATGTATAAAAGGCTATATTTAATAGGTTCGACGATCTATAAATTTCTGTGTTATAATTTCGACATTATAGCCTTATATTCTTATAGAATCGGAATTATTTTTAAAAAAGCCACGATATAAAGGAATGTGACATCTCATATCGGCCATATAAATACTGTAAATTTCCAATGATGAACATATTCCAACTTATTGCATTATGCCCTATAATGAAGAGCTGTGATGTCCTCATAGTAATACCGAAAGTATACATGGCAGCATTAAAATGGATTATAAACTGGATGAGAAATCGGTAAACTAATGGGCTATATTTTCCTCATTTTAAATATGAATTAAAGGGATTAATCATATATAATGATAAAAAATTTCAAGGAATAAATTATTGGTAGCTGAAGTTTTGATATGAAATTACCAAAGAGAGTTAGTACTTAAGGTTAAGTAATTATAAGATGCCAACTAATTGAACATATTCGAATGATGGATGCTATAATTTTTTGTTATTATTTGATCAGTTATTTTGCATAATAATTATTATCATACTCACGTCATCATGACTCATAACTGCGTTTTAGGATATTCAAGGGTAGAATAATTAGTTAGGTTGACCAATTATTGAGTATAATCGGAATTAACTCCTGAGTGAGAAGAACTGCATCTAGGATATCAAGCAGATCGAAAGAGTTAGGATGCCCAAAAACGATCGAAAGATTATGGTTTGAGACATAGTATTGGAAGGGTCTAATAGGTTCATAGTCATCTCATGAAAACAATGGCTTAGATAATTTTATTGGAGATATCCAATAAGTTCATAATGATCCCATGAAAACTATGATTTGAAAGTATGGTATTAGAAGGATCCAATAGGTTATAGCAACCACATGAAAACTACGGTTTGAGAAATGTTATTGGAAATTCCAACAAGTTCATAGTGATCCCATGAAAACTATGATTGGAAAGTGTCATTGGTAGAAACCAACAGGTTCTTAGAGTTCCCATAAAAACTATGATTCTGATAGGAAGTCCCTAAAAATTTTGATAGTTTATTTGTTAGCCATGAAAACTAATAGGTTCATAGTGACCATAGGAAAACTATGAGTTGCGAAAGATAGCAGTTTTGTGATAATGGGTAGACTTAGGGTAGATATACCTAAATTGACAGATGAGACAGACTTACCCATTGCATGCTTGCATATGATTATTTTATTATGTTTTAACCATTGTGGATGTAAGAGCACAATATATGATTGATATGTTGATTAAGATACTAGTGAGGGAAAAACTCATTCCGCCAACGGCATGGTCTCACTAGATATCTGTTTGGTTCGAGATGATAGGTTTTATTTATACCAAACTATTTGTCTGGCCTAAAGTTGTTTTTCCCCTTAAACTCTCGGATACTCATTTGAGTAGGTCAGAAGTAAGAGATTTCAGGTTTCCAGTTAGACGATAAGCTTTCGGAGACGTGTATAAGGCAAGCTAGCTATATTAGGAGTTTTATTTAATATGTTGTGTAGTTCATTTTTGTTTGAATGGATGTAATGGCAGAAATTATAACTTTCAAGTAGTAGTAGTAGACTCTTATCAACCAAGGGGGAATCTTCGTAAGTCGCTCTTGAAGTATTTTGTAATAATTATATTTTCTCTGAACGTAGGATCGAATAAGATTATGTGATGCATATGAAATCTTATTTGTGAAATGAAGTGTAAAAATTTGTTATTAACTTGTGTTTGAAAAGTTTCATATTTATATGCTTCTTATTATTGATATTATTAACATAGTCGCATTTTGTCGTTGGAAATTAATAATATGGATGACTACAACATCCGTAACACTTAGTTTCGGACCTCAAAATAAGGGATGTTAGATATTGGGCTTCCAAAATTAATATTACTACACTTTGGAGAACAATACTAATGGGTTATAGTGTCTGATCCCACACGAACTGAGAATCATCCGTGGAATAGCACTTAAAGAATATGTGTATTTCTTTATTCTCTGTTGTATGTATAACTAGTTTAAAGTAGCTTAATGCTAGTTGTGTAGGTTATTGTAGTATGGTCTATAATGTAATATATTTTAAAAAGAAATAAAAATGATCCAATTTTCTATATACATGTGTGTGTGTGTGTGTAAATGGCAGTATAGAATATCACATATATGTGTATAGATATCATATATTCATATATGGCGCCATAAATATTTGTACATAAACAACATACTTACTGTATATACACTTGGGAAATTTTCATTACCAATATTCATATAAATTTGTCATATTCGTATGTAAGTATAATATGTGTGTATAGACAATAGATATAAATCCCAATATATGTATGTGTGTGTAGTTATACACATGTTTGTACTTGTTTTGAACATGGTTCATTAATGCCAATAAGTGTCGATCTAGAGGATCAAACTCATTTTTTTTAATCTCGAAATCTAAACTACTAACCAACTGAGCCAACCTTATTGGCCATGTTTGTACTTTATTATGTTATATTGTTATATCATTGAATGCATACATGATGCATTCAATCCAATGTTTTAGTTAAATTAACTAATGAGATTAATTAAACAAATATAAAATTAGTTAAATAAAATATGATTTTATTTAATAATTAGATTGATTTAATGCTAGTTAACAGATTACATAGATACATTAAGATCAAATACGATTTTTTTTTTTGAAATATACCCTTTTCACCCACTGCAAAATGGATCAAGTTCCTTCAATATTGCCACCAGAGCATGTAGCAGCATCGATCACATGGATTTTAAGGCTTAATTTGAATAAAAAGTAGAAAATGGGAATGTAAAGCAACTCTGATTCTCTAAGGGGTATGCCATAAACTCTCAAATGCCCTTATACCAACTACCATGGTTGTTGTGTACTTGGACTATATAACACCTAATATTATATACATGCATGTCAGTTGATACTTTCAAATACTGATAGTTTCATATTCACATTCACATCGCAAATCTATACTATACTATTATTACCTAATTAGATTCAAGAGCACACAAGCCTTCTGAGTATTTTGAAAATGAACAGCCATGACTCTCTTCTTTTGTTTTCGTAATTTCTTCCGGCATCCTTTCAATTCTTCTTCCTTTATACAATCAACTATCTTCTGAATAAAAACACATAAGATCTTATTTTGATGGTCAAGAAAATCTTCCATGATCAAAAAAAAATTCTACCATTTTGGAGGGCGTCCTCAAAGTCTTTTGGCCCCTCATTCCCATCGCCTTGCTAGGTTTTCCCTTATAGGAAAATCTACACCATCACGATCAAAAGTTTTTTTACTAATTTATTTCATATACTCTTTCCACTAACTATTCATCAAAATAGACGAAGATGGTGACAATGTAGTCGGATTGGAAAAAGTAATCAACGCGAAGAACTTTGCATAGAGGTTAGTCTAATTCTTATTTTGTACATTCAAATCATAATTTGTTTTATCCCTAATTAATAATTTCTATGTTTCTTCTAACTTTTCGATTGAAATTTTAAATTTTGTTTATGATATGAGGCTTTAAGGAGAAGTCGCTGATTTATTCATCAAAATAGACGAAAATGGTGACAAAGTAGTCGGCTTGGAAGAAGTAATCAACATGAAGAACTGTGCATAGAGGTTGGTCTAATTCTTCTTCTATACTTCAAAATCCTAATTCGTTTTATCCCCGATTAATCAATTTATATGTTTCTTCTAACTTTCAGATTGAAATTTTAAATTTTGTTTATATTTGAGGCTTCAAGGAGAAGCCACTGATTTTTTACCATGTATATCCTTAACAATCATTGGTCAGATGAGTACAACCTAAGTATTTTTATACTTTACATTTTTACTCCTAGGTGATAAAAACAACCAGAAAGAAACCAAGGAAAACAAAACAAAAGCTAACATTTAGTGAGCAAGATTGATATACAAGAATTTGAGTGGAGATTCCTCAAAAATAAAAAAAATTATTGTAAAGAAACAAACGTTTAGAAATAATAATAGAAACTATAATTATTCAAAAAAATTAAAATCTTATTATCTATACATCTTAGTGTAAGCCAAGGTAGTCTGCATGGTGAATTTTTGCCTAACATGGTGTCACGACCTGGATTTTCAACCTCCGAAAGTTGACATCAATACGTCCACTGTATTAAATGCCGAACAATCGAATGCTAGAAAACAGACCGTAAGGGAAAGAAGAAGGAGGCAGAAGAAAAGAAAGCAAAACAACAACGGAATCTCACAATTGCAGCGGAACAACATATAATATATAACAACAGATTTCTATATCAAAGAATCTGTAACTGTATATTACTTACAATAATCAGAATACAACACAATCCATAGCACACAACTTGACAGTTATCATAACTCGTCCTCACAAAACTGATTATGCAGCAAACCATACACAACGGATAATACATCAAATACGTGTGATACGTCTCGCCATCCAGCTCGTCTCCTGAGCTTCATAGCACCCGATCCTGTATCCTATAATACTCGGTCTGACCCGAGCATTATAGTAAAATAACACCCGAGTCAGTCTGGAAAACCAGCGTGAGAAAACACGCTCAGTTGGATTATTAAAGTTTTCAAAATCCTTTGAAATCAAAAGGTATCTCGTAAGACCACGCCACAAATAAACATGTCGGGTTTTTCCCTTACGATAACCAAAACATTTCTTATCGAATCCTCTGATATTATAATAGAGTCTATATACAAATACTTATTGAAATAGCCAAAATTGTTACATTCATTAAATTCCATCATAATAGGTATACATACAAGTCCGAAGGCACTTATTGGAGATTGAGTTTCCATCAATGGCAGGGCTACTGGGGTACCGTCCGTCACAGTACATGGTCTAGATCACCGTATCGCCGAGGATCCACCCTGATCCCCTGGTACACAAGACTGAAGATACCCCTTACTGGATAGTCCGAATAAGATCATCCTGCGGTTGGGATCAGCAACCGCCCACACAGCCGAATAAAAAGGGACATCTAGACAAGGATGACCTTACCCTAATTGGTTGCTAGCCACTTAGCCTTGCTGGACCTCCTCTGTTTCATCCATTCCCCGTTGATGAGGCTTGAGGCTATGCGTCACCTTTTTAGAACACATTTAACTTAGAATGCCCATCGTCCTCCGGACGATGTCCTGATAGAATTCATCCATACAAGTCGTTCTCGGTCTGAACGGAACCGAAAGCACTACTCCTACTATATCCCTTTTGGAATCACCCTCAGGATTAGTAGCGATTAGCCCTTGCACTTCACTGTTCCATCTTCGACTCCAAGCTCTTGTTTTCCTCATGAAAGCGTTCAAATAGGATCGAAGGGGTTCTTGGAAAATTAATCCGGTCTCGGTCTCTTCGAAACGATCAACACATTGGTCAATATTGATAGTCGGTTATTTAACTATCATATAACATCCACAAACAACCATCAGGCTTTAATAATTTTCCAAATTATTTATTTCAAAATATCTTTGCAAGATATTTTTCTACATTTCAACCCTTTGAAAATAATTTTCAAATCAATTTTTTTCTCGCGGAAATAAATTCCCACCCAATTGTTTTATTTCCACTGAAAATCACCAAGTTTTAATGCTTATATTTTAAAATAATTTAAATCACTTTATCCAAAAATATATATTTTGAAACATTTAAAATAAAAACTACTTAAAACACTTTATTTAAAATACTAGTAATGAAATTTTAGAATAATTTCTCAAGTAAACTTAAGCCAAAACTAATTTCAAAATAAAAGTGATTCCATAAGGTATAAATATTAAATAATTATCCTTTAAACCATAATACTAGTTAAACCTACAAAATACTTTACCTATATAATTAACTTAATAAATATTTACTTTTAAAAAATTTAAAACAACTAAATAATAATTTCTTTCTAAAACATTCTTTTAAACCACTTTAAAAACTCTAGCCCATACTTGAAAATCTTTCTTTGAAAATATGCTTGGCTTTTCAGGAAAATACACTTTCCAATTCAATATATCCCATCTAATCATTTATAAATCCTTCTCGATTTATTCCAATTTAATTATGGTCAAAACCCATAAATTTCTTTCCCACACCTTTAAAATAAAACCACTATTTATTTTTAAAACAAATTACCCATTTTTTTATAAATACCCACCGTAAATTTATACATTCAAATATTCACTGATATCTTATTTCACTTTATATGCCCAGTTTATAAATTCCATAGTCTCATCCTCCTTTTAAAACACGGTTTGAAACACTTAATCAATTTTCAAATCGATTTCCAAAATTTACTTCATTTTAAAATAAATTCTTTTAATACTTCCAAATAATACTATAATGGCGTCCGTGTTCTGCAATCTGCGTTTTGGCGACTGGTAATTTAACTTCGATCTTTTGCTTCTGACTTCCATCGGCCTTTGTCTCCGTCCTTTTCTATGTCGAAGAGGAAGCCGGCTCTGCCTTCCGCACTCTTGGGTGGTTCTGGTGCTGTTGTCTTTTCTTCATCTGTTCCACGTGTTGCTTCATTGATTGACGGGTACGACTTTGTCATCGCTTCTGCCAGTGAAGACACTTTGGCCAACCTTATGGTTGATTTGGCCTCTTCGCTGCCTCCAGCTAGTCCTCTTGATCCTTTCAGCCCTCCCGTTTCAACCCCTCTATCGTCGATGCTTTCGAACAGAGGTATGTCGTCTTGGTTTGTTACTGAGGTTGGGCCGAAAATTTGTGCTGTGTGGTCTGGTATTGCACTTGAACCTGGTAGTGAAGTTGAAACAGCGCAATGTGTTTGCCTGAATGATGCAAGTTTTCTCTCCAAAGCTTTGATTGGGATTTCTAAGGGATGCACATCTGGTGTTTGTGGAAATGTTTCAGTCAACATTCTGTTGTCCGCTATTTCCAATGCTAATTTGTTGGTTCTTCCCCTTCCAAGGCCTGTTCCAAAGTGGTCATCCTTGTTTTCCAAGCTCCCTAATAATGCCGGTTTGCATACGCTGCGTCTCTTTGATATAGTTGAGCATGAGGGTGTGATGATCCCGCCATCGGAAGTTATCGAAGCCGGTGTGGATTTTTGGAAAGACCACTTGGTTGGTTTCTTTCTTGACTCCAATCCTCCCTATCAACTTGTTAAGGCGAGGTGCAACTCCACGTGGAAGCCTAGGGGTGGTCTGAGTGTTCATTTTGATAACGAAATGTTCTATTTTAAGTTTGCGCGTAGCGATGAAAGGCAACGAATTCTCGAGGCTGACCCATTCTTATTGATGGGAAGCCTTTCATTATTACCACTTGGGGTCCTTCTGTGGATTATGCGAAGGAGCAAATTCTATCTATTCCTGTCTGAGCCCACTTTTCGCATATCCCCTCTGTTCTCCAGCCTCTTATCGGAATTGACTGGCTAGCTGGTCTTGTGGGTAAGGTGATATGTTATGATACAAATACTGTTTCCAGAAAGAAGCTAGTATATTCCAAAGCCCTAATTGAGATTACTCCTGACAGGCCTCTGCCTAACGTTTTAAAGGTCAGATTAGATGAGAGCCATGATGATGAGGTCGGAGTTTGCTATAGTTGGAAACCTGAGATTTGTTCGTCCTGTCAGTCCTTTGGCCACCTTGCAGATTCTTGTTTTTCTTCGGTTGTACCCCTTGTGACCGGTTTCCTCTTCCTCGTCCTCCTCTTCAGAAGTGGGTTTCGAAGGTCTCTCCAGTTGTCCCCTTAGTTATTTCTCCGGTGCTTCCCGATGCTGTTGTTCCCTCTGTGGACCCTCCAGTTGTTGCTTTGGTATGTTTAGCTCCTCCTACTTCTTCGCCAGTAAAAGCTCCATCTATTATTTCTCCTCCTTTGGCCTTGGAGGAGATTCCTTCTGCTACCTCGTCTGATATCATTTCCTAGAATTCTGATGAACGCACTTGGATTCATGCTCTTTCTGATATGAGATATTCACCTGAGAGAGACATCTTTTATGCTTTTATCAGTGATATTGGGGGTGAGAGTCGGTATCTTATCTACCATATTGTGGGAGATGGTTTGTGCCTTACTAGGGATGGTGTGATTGGTGAGGAGAACAAAAGTAAGTTTTATGATGTCACTTGGGATAGGAAATTTCTCTACTCTTCGAACTCTGTTGGTTATGATCCTCATCTAGCTGCTCTTTTCTCGGGATTTTCTCTTGTTACAGGTCGATCGTTGGTTGATGGTAGTGATTGTTCTCCCTCTTCTGAGGAAGCTTAGTCATGTTGTGATAGTAGTTTAGGCAACTTTGTCTAGCTCCTGTGCTTTCTTTTTTCCGTTTTCGGCTTCCGGTCCGTTTAGTTGTTTTGTGCATGTGCAGAGCACCTGTTTGTTCATCTTATATACAGTGGCACGACCCACTTTAAAGCCGGCTAGCTTTGCTAAAAAAAATTCCTTTACTTACTCAATTTTATTTCAAAACCCATTAATTTCAGATTTTACTTCTTTATTATGATTTAAAATCTTACTTAAACTAAAAATACAATTTCATACTTTTTCCCAAAATTCTTCTTTATCTCTCCCAAACTATTTTAATACCTTGAATTTAAAAATAAATCCTTTATTCCTTTATATAATATCACTTAAGTTTTAAAAATTCATTTATTCCTATTTATTCACAAATCATTTTCCCATATTCAGAATTTATTCGATAGGATTTAAAAATCAAACTTTTTATTCCTTCCAAAATTCATTCCTTTGATTTATCCAAAATTATTTTACTTAAATTTCTTTCTTTATACCTCTTTCAAAATCAAATCGTTTATATTTTGATATTTTCAAATACCCGAAATATGTTTAGCAAAAACCCATAGCATTTATTACTTCAATTTGCAATATAATCAATCACAAATAATCAATCAATCATAACATAGATTATGAAAACAAATTTCAATATTTTGAGGAATCCAGTTGGATCCCTCCAACCTGCTTCCCGGCAACCACAGATGTTAGCACAATATAAAAATACCAATCCCACTTCGAGGGTAATATCGCGGTATAAAGGGTCATCCGCTATTATGCGGGGAGCATAGGGTCTCATCCGCTATATAATGTGAAAAATCAATCACTCCAAGATATATGTATATACATACATATATATTATTCTATATAGTATCACATCCAGACTAACAATAAATTTCAATTCAAGCAATCAATCCAATAACTTAAATTTAACTATTTAAATTTAAGGTAATCCAAATGAGTGAGATTAACTCACCTTTGATTTTTGTTTGCAATCCAACCCAACCTGCCATGTCCTTCACGATTTTGGACCTTGTACAAACATTATATGATTTATTAATATTTGAACTAATCGGATGATAAGTTACCATTTAATAAATTAATTTTAACTAATGATTTAATTTAAACAAATAATTAAATTTTAAACTAATTTTCCCTTTTAAAAAACCTTTTAGTGACCAAAATAAATTGGATAATTTTAATCACCAAATCCATCATTTTAAAATAATATGCATATTTATTTTACTTTTGAGACTACACATATACTCATAAAAAAATATTTCATAGATATAACTTTTATAAAATCTCTACAACATCTGAAAATTTCTATATCTTCCCAAAATCATATATATATATATATATTCTGTTTTAAATTAGAACATGCATGTGGATATATATATGTATATATTAAATTAAAAGAGAATTATTCTATGCCTCACTGTAATTATTTCTGCGATATATATATATATATATATTCTGGCTTGTATATACATGCATAATTATATATTAATAAAAAAAAATAAAAATCTATACCTTAAGCTCCTAAAATCGCACACAGCAAAAATCATGACAGACACCACAGACATACCATCCCTATCGAATGTCGAGCATAGCCGACTCCCACTTGAACCGCCGCCTGCTTTGCGAGATCCTCCATAATGTCGCCTCCTCTCTAGGCTTCACCCAGATCGCCAATTGAACCCCCGACCCTACTCATTCTCCAAGCCTTGCAAAATTGAAATTCGCATCCTATGGTCGAATGAGGATTTTGTTCCTCTTCCCTTTCACTCTGCATCGCCTTGCCCACTGCCTACATGCCGCGCCGCCGGGCTCCCTCTCTAAGTCGCCTTGCGATTATATTTCCTTTACAAATTTCGTTCGCCATTTACTTTTTGAACGAAACCCCTTTTTTTTATTATATGAAATCGAATTGGGTTCGGCCATTAATTATCTTCTCTCGATTTTTAACTTTATCTGTTGCATGATAACTGGAAGAGGGGAAAGAATCGATTTTACCCTTCTTTTTATTTTCTTTTTCGTTTGAATTTAATTGAAGAGAATGGGGGAGACGTTATCGTGTTTCACTCAACTTGCTACCGTATCCTGAAGTGATAAGAAAAACAACTGATGTAAAATTTTGACTGGTCAATGCAATTATATTATTCATATTTAAATTCAAATTCAAATTTAAATCATCTTGAATTCATAGCTTAAAATCTTGACATCTTATTGAGGCGTGCTGCTAGGCGTTCATAATGTTATATCCCTATTTCGAACGCAATGGAAAAGGTTTCGAGTCCTAACTCGGTCGTATGGAGAAGATAGCTTTTTGAATCCACTTATTAAATTAAATTTTCGATATAGATCTCGGCGCGTTTATCTACCATACGATCACACAACAAGTCCAAACGGTACGAAAATTGAAATCTGATAATATTACAATATTACGAATCCATGGAACTGGTTTCGTCAAAATCCGAGACTGTGCCTTGGAAGGCTATTTTTAATTATCAATTTTAACTATATATTTCCAAAACTAAACAGATCGCCTTTAAATTTGATTCCATCACTTTTATTACCTTTAGTATTTGGTAACATAAATTTTATAAGCCTTTGAAATATTTTTAACAAGCTTAAACTCTAGATTCAACAATTTTCCCAATCTTCAATTATGAAATTCAATACTTAAATTATCCAATAAATAGCGATATTTGAAATTCAAGTTAAACTAACATCCAAATATTTAAAATCAATTAAATATTCCAATTTCAAATATCTAAAAATCCTGGGTCGTTACATTCCTCCCCCCTTAAAAGAATTTCGTCTCCAAAATTACCAGTTAAGAAGAATGCTCCAACCCGTTTATTATTTTCCTAAAACCATACATTTTTAACAATTTCCCACCACAATCTTTTTATTAAGGACACACTATTACTCTTACTAACTTTCCAAACTCATCCATAACATCCAAACAATATTATTTACTCAACAATTCAAATTATAATTTAAAACCAAAGTAAAATTATCAAAATTTTCTCAAAAATTTTCCAACTCTCTGAATTTTCGAAAAATTTCGCTAGCATCTCATTTTCACTGCTAGATCGGTACGACTACAAAATGCCTCTACGGTCCTCCAAATTTCAAAAAACAACAAAAGCCAAGTGGCCAGATCAGAAAACCATTAAATTTCATATGACAAATTTAAATACATCTTTTTGTCGAGCAATTCAATTTTATCTTATGAAATCCAAAAAATATCAATTTATCCTTTACTTTTAAAACATCTGTACATCCTACTTAACAATAATATCCAATCACAGAATTCAAAATCATTCTATTCACTTCTTTCAAAAAATTTCCAACATCTACTTCATTCAGAGCATGTACGATGCACATATATCTTCCGTACGCCATACCAAATTCGATCGCTCACTCGATCACACAATTTCACTTCCGAACTAGTATCGTCCACCCGACTTCCAAGTGCGGACTCAGATCTGGTTTCTTGATCAGAAATCATCATTCCTCTTGCATAGCCACAACCATGATGGAGAATTCCAGAATCAATCAAAATCCATATCCAGGGTTCGCCGTCGAAAATCGAGTGAAAAATCCCAACTCGGATCGACATAAATATCTCGAAATTCTGTGCTCGAATCCGGATTGAATCATTATGTGAATAAAATAATATATGTACATCCTACGTATTTATTTCCAATTGATTATTAGCTATATCAATTCTCTTATTATTCACATTTATTTCGATTTCCATTCACTTATTTACAATTTCTCATTTCACACACCCTTATTAAACCTTCATTCATTAACTAACTTAGTATATTCTCACTACCAAATTTACTTTAAGAATATCATCATTCATTTCTTAAGTTCAATATGGACAGTTTATACACTTCTTATATTTATTTCACTTCAACACTTAAGCTTTTATATCTATTTTTATTTAACTTAAGTTTTAATTCCATTTTGAATTCAATTTACCTTCCAATTTTCCAATATTAACTTTTACCAACCACCTTTCAAACTACACTTAATTTACCAATTCTTTTAATTATTTTCAATCCTTTATTTTATTTAGTCCAACTTGACTAATTTCCCATTTCACTTTATTTAACACAATTCAGGTTAAATTCCAATATTCAGCTTCAATTTTACTTACTTACAATTTAAATAAGTTTGTTCATTCGCCATTTTATTTCCAACTTAATAAATTCTATTTCAATAATTATTTCCAGTTGGCCTACTTAGGCTTAATCTATCAAGTTCACTTTTCTTACTCAATTCAAGTTGATTTTTACGTTAATTCAAATCTTATAAGTCTTCAAACTTATTGATATCCTATAAAAAAAAAATTAAACCAACTTATTTACACCTCATTCACTAATTTCTTTAATTTTACTTCATTTAATTGGTTTTACTTACCAGTCTATTTTATTGTCACACTTACTCTTATTTAACTCTTTCTTAAGTTAAATTTCTTTTCCATTCTAACAAATTTCAAATTTTATAAATTTCAAACCCATTTATACTTCCATAAACCATTTTAATTAAACTCTTAGAGTTTTAAACAATTTCTTACAAATTCAAACAATTTTGAAAACATATACCCCCAAACCAAATTACTCCTTTGCATCCCAAGATCAAACCCAATTTTGCAAATAACTCCAGTTTTAAAACATTTTGGTAGCAATTCCTCTCTTGGAAACTCGAAAATGAACACCGATGATGTCGTGATCATCCTCGGAATTATTTTCCAGCGACCGAAAAGAGTTCGGTGCTTTTATCTCTTCAAAAGAATTTTAAAATATTTTTAATTCCAAATCTCTCCAGATTTCATATCCAATTCAAAAATATTTCCGAAATAATATCACTATTATTTCTCCAAACCTTTGAAAATCATTTTCAACCCAAGGGAAATCAATTTTTTTTCCCAAGTTTCAAATTTTCAAATTCTTTCGATCAATTTTCAAATATTACTCTGGAATTTTATTATATTTCAATTTTTAATTCACATTTACAAATATTATTTTGTTATATGAATTCTTTTCTTATCTTTCTGGTTATAACATTATTTCTTATTCAATTTTCCACATCAACAATGATAATAGTCTAATATTATCATTTCCTAACAACAAACAAACATATATACTTATAATAATTTATGGAAAATTATTTCTTTCATATATAAAAATAATTTGGGGCAAAATTATTTTATTTACCCAATTTTAAAACAATACCATGTTGAATTGTTCTGTACAAGCATTTAGGGATCCCTATCAATAACGTTAATTACTCGTATTGATCAGAATCCATAAGCCACTCAACTAACCAATCAACACAATATAAAACCATTTTATATTCACTAAAAAATATGCACTCATATCTATTAATACAATCAAACTCATTCTAGAGTACTACGGACTCTATTTCTAATGAGTAATCCCCACCAGAGCCAAGGTTCTCGCTTAACCTTCAGCTCAGATACCAAATGTCATGACCCGGATTTTCGACCTCCGAAAGTCGACATCAATACGTCCACTGTGTTAAATGCCAAACAATCAAATGCCGGAAAACAGACCGTAAGGGAAAGAAGAAGGAGGTAGAAGAAGAGAAAACAAACAACAACAGAAACACACAATCGCAGCGGAACAACATATAACAACAGATTTTTATCCCAAAGAATTTGTAACTTTATATTACTTACAATCATTAGAGTACAACACAATCCATAGCACCGGACAGTTATCATAACTCATCCTCACAAAAATGGATTATGCAGCAAACCATACACAGCGGATAATACATCAAATACGTGTGACCATCTCGCCATCCAGCTCGTCTTCTGAGCTCCACAGCACCTTATCATGTATCCTATAATACTCGGTCTGACCCAAGCATTATAGTAAAATAACATCCGAGTTAGTCTGGAAAACCAGCGTGAGAAAACACACTCAATTGGATTACTAAAGTTTTCAAAATCCTTTGAAATCAAAAGGTATCTCGTAAGACCATGCCACAAATAAACATGCCGGGTTTTTACCTTACAATAACCAAATTATTTCTTATCAAATCCTCTGATATTATAATAATGTCTATATACAAATACTTATTTAAATAACCAAAATTGTTACATTCATTAAATTCCAGCATAATAGGCATACAAACAAGTCCGAAGGAACTTATTGGAGATTGCTCAATGGTAGGGCTATTGGGGTTCCGGCCGTCACAGTACGTTAGCTAGATCAACATACGGAGGATCCACCCTGATCCCTTGCTACACAAGACTGGAGCAACCCATTATCGGATAGTCCGAATAAGATCATCCCACGATTGTGATCAACAACTGCCCACACAGCCGAACAAAAAGGGACATCTAAACAGGGATGACCTTACCCTAATTGGTTGCCAGCAACTTAGCCTTGTCGCACCTCCCCTATTTTAGTCATTCCTAGTTGATGAGGCTTGAGGCTATGTGTTACCTTTTTAGAACACATTTCACTTAGAATGCTCATCATCCTCATGATGATGTTCTGATAGCATTCATCCATAAAAGTCCGTTCTCGGTCCGAACGAAACCGAAAGCACTATTCCTACTACATCCGTTTTGGAATCACCCTCAGGATTAGTAGCGATTAGACCTTGCACTTCACTACTCCATCTTTGACTCCAAGATCTTGTGAGGAAAGTGGTTTTCGAGAAATTAATCCTGATCCCGGTCTCTTCAAAACGATCAGCTCATTGGTCAATATTGATAGTCGGTTATTTAACTATCATATACATCCACAATCAACCATCAGGCCTTAATAATTTTCCAAATTATTTATTTCAAAATATCTTCGCAAGATATTTTCTACATTTCAACCCTTTGAAAATAGTTTTCAAATCACTTTTTCTCTCGCGGAAGTAAATTCCCACCCAATTGTTTTATTTCCACTGAAATCACCAAGTCTTAATACTTAGATTTTTTTTTTTGAGGAGAACGGGTGTGTAGCGTGGAGCTACACAGCCGATTAAGGTAATATATAGATATATGAAAGTAGGTCGACCAACAAGCCTGGTCGATAGCGGAATCAGTGTTTATCAAGTTAACCATACAGCCACAAAAAACAGTTTGTCTACTACAACATTCACTCCAGAGTTTGTTAAAATATACACAGTGAACCCTACTTTGATCAGCAAGAAAATAGAGAGATTACTACATAGCCTACAGTCAAGAGTATTTCACGCGGTTACTGGCAATGGTTCACTAATCCAAGACCTTTCTCCTTAAGCTAAAGATGAAGCGCTACCAACGGATTCTTGGGAGGGGGATCGAGGTGCAGGAAGGCGAAGCCTGAAAGGCGCAGCGGATGTGGAGCCTGACCAATATGCAAAAATATTAGCAATTTTACAACATAATGTAAACGGTTTACTGGTTGGTCTATTGAATATAATGGCATTTTGTTCGGTCCAGATGACCCAACAGAAGATGGCTAAGAGGGCATCCAGGCTTTTGTTCGGTTCGCTGTACTGCAAGTGATCAAAGAAGTCCGATATCAAGTGTATTTGGCCAAGGATGTGAATGCAGACCGAGACCCAAATGTAGTAGGATGATTCACATTCGAAGAAAAGATGACTGATGGATTCGGGTACTGAGTTGCATAGGACACATGACAGATCCGATGAGATGTTAAACCGCGATAGATGGTCTCTGGTATTAATGCGCCCATGGATGAGACACCATTGAAAGAATTTGATTCGAGGAGGAATGTGGCATTTCCAGACACGAGCGAAAGAGAACAGGCGGCCTGAATGGTTAAGAAAGGAGGAATATTGAGGAACGGAGAAGCGAAGTGAGGGGGAAAGGGACCAGAGATGACAGTCTAACGATAAAGGGTCGAGAGTTACGGACTGGAGCAGACGCAGAGCCGAGAGAAGTTCAGATAAGGTGTCAGTGGAGAAAAGGGATGGAGGACATAAGCTAGGGGGACCGAATGGTTAATACTTAGATTTTAAAATAATTTAATCACTTTATCCAAAAATATATATTTTAAAACATTTAAAATAAAAACTTGTAACGCCCCACTCCGAGACCCACATTAGCAAAGAGTATTACAAGGTAATACCGTCTGCTAATACGGAGAATAGAGCTGGATAGGAGCGGCCATTTATAGCCTTGTCTTAACTATCTATTGAATACGTCGATAAATGTAGCATTTTTTTTATGTGGATCGACATATCCAATAGATACTTAATACAAAACTATAATGGCTATAAGATCTGACAGAACAAAATATAATAACTCAAATGTAAACCACATCACAGAACAGTAGATCATCACATACATATACACATATACAGATACATCACAGAGTATACAAAATGATACATATCAAGTGGTATAGCAACCACAATATACAGACGAGTCAAAAGAATATACATATCAGAGTTACAACCAAGAGGGACTACACAAAAAAGTATAACAAAAGAGGCTAGCAGAATAGTCCACGTGGAAGCAGAATATGCTAAGTCCAAAGGTACCTAACCTGAAACACCTCGGTCTGACCCGAGTATAAAATACACGGGTCAGTCTAGCTAAACAAATCAGTTAGACAAGCTAAATAATAATGAACATGCAAGGTCATAAAGTACCACAAATATCTCTAAAAGAGATAACACTCAATCATCTACAAAAGATGAATCATAACAAGCCTCATATCATCGGCAACTCAATAAACAAAGGATATGAATATCCCAAATCGAGCCAAAAAGGCGAATAACAAATACCAATGAAGGTAACACAAGTTTCCACAAGGTAATCGCTATGTATCGAGTGGTTCAAAAGACCTACTCCGAAAGGAGATACTCTAGGGAAATATAAATATCAATGAAACAAAAGATGCACGTGCTCAGTACTGTATAAACAAGGATCCACAAGCCCGAAGGCGACAAACCCAAGTATCTCCCGAGCGGTGACGAAGGACCAACTCCAAAAGCGATACTATAGGGCAACAAACCCGAAGGCAACAAACCCAAGTATCTCTCGAGCGGTGACGAAGGACCAACTCCAAAAGCGATACTATAGGGCAACAAACCCGAAGGCACAAACCCGAAGGCAACAAACCGTAGTGGCGAAGATCCGGAGGCCCAGTACTGGACACCACTAACTGGCAATATGTGTCACAAACTCTCGGAAAGGAACCCGAAAAGTGTTAACGTGTGTCACATACCACACGTTCGCACTAAACGATTTACTAACCGTTAGTCAATTCCAAACTTAAAGCAGTACAAAGTTTACTTCATCTCATCGGTAAACCAGACCCAAAGGTCAAAACAATCAAACGAATAGATTAGGAATTAACTGAAAAGATAAACGCACGTGTTCATAGCACGCGTTTTATCTAATCATTTAATTCTCCTCTCTCTTGTCTCGAAGTGCAAAATTGTGTGTTTTATATAGAAATTAAATTGAAGAAAACGAGTTTTAGGAATGCTTCAAAATCGCTTTAGAAATTGCATTTGAAATTCTCCTATTATGGAGTAACTAATTTAATACTTAAAAATAATATTAAATAATAATTTTAAAAGTCAATTTGCTTGAAAAACACTTTGTAATGCTTTATAAAACTCGTGTTCGAAATCTAGAGAAAAATCTCAAAGAAATCGGAAAATATCAGAAAAAGCAGAAAATTATTCTAAGTATAAAAACCCGATGATAACAGGCTGCGAACCCAAGTTCGACAGCAGGTTTGGACCTGCAAACCAAGTCCAAATGATATGGAATTTGGTGGGAACGTAGTTCAACATTCCTACTTCAATCTGCAAAAAGAATCATTCAAATACGATTTGAAACGAAGAATCTGCGTGGTTTCAAATTCGGACCAAAACAAAGTTTAAAATACTGAATTACAGCGAGCTGCGAGTACAAGTTCGACAGTAGTTCAGGAATAGCAAACCAACCCAGATTTTCATGAAATTTTACAGAAATGTAAATCAGCACACCTACTTCAATCTTCAAAAAGAATCGCTCAAATTCAATTTGAAACGAATGAGTTATGCTGTCTCAAACATGGACTCAGACCATGTTTGCGACAGTTCAAAAACCAAATAAATGTGCGGGCCTAAAAACACTCCTGGACTCAACTTCCAGGCATAAAACAGGAGAACAAATGATATCAGATTGAGCTAAAAATTGATACACATATAGTACAAAATGTCATCTATTAAACAGAAAAAGAATGATGCAATTTGGATAAATTACGATAAAGATATGATCGCTCAAAGTTGTACCCAGACAGTGTTTCACTGTTGGACTCTGGGCAAAAACATGGTTCAGATCCAAGTTTGACAGCAGATTTATATAAGCTATCTATGTCAGAATGACCTGAAATTTGGTATGCGGAAAGTAGAGAACTTCATATTTCAAACAAAAAACGATTTGTGCAATTTGAGTAAGAAACGAAAGAGATATGATGTCTCAAACATGGACTCAGGCCATGTTTGCAACAACTCAGAAAACAAAATGTGCACAGGATAATTGCAGGCTGTGCATTGATTTTGCAGTGACGATTTGAACACTCAAAATACCATATTATTCAACCAAAATTTGCAGAAATGAAGTTTAACAAATAAAATTGACTCAGAAAAAGATCCGCCAGCATTTCGTTGCCGGAGATGAATGTTATGGATAGCCAAAGTGGGCACTTTTGGCCAGAAACGAAAATAGATTATACATTGAATAAACTTTTACACATGCAGCAAATTCAAGCAATTTCACAAGCAATTTAGCTAGTATTTGTGAGATATTGTTCTCACCTTGCTGTATGGAGGCAAATACTCGGATTTTGATTGCAAGTTGGATGTTTTATGCTTGATTATACGCTTATAGAGCCTGTAGAACAAGAGAACAATGCATGCAAAGGAGGGTTTTACTAAAATTAGAAAAATCATTTCACAAATCAGAAACTTTGATGATATTGTGATGTTTGGAGTTAGATTACCTGAGATTTATTCTCTAGCCTGAAAAACATAGCAAATTTGATGAATTTATCAAAAAAAATTGCTTGGATTTTAATTTGATGGATGTAGGTTTACTGGTTTTTGTTTTAGGTTGAAGGAGGAAGAAGGAGTTGAGAAAGAAAAGAAAACAAACGTACAGACTTTGTTTCTCATTTTCTCAACTAGGTTAAGTCCTAATGGGCCTTGGATCCATTAGTAGAAAGAAATAAAATGGCCTATTGGTTAAATAATCAACTCTTAATTAGAAATGTATACATATTTACACTATTTAAATAAACAAATGTCATTTTCTTTCAAACTTTCACAGAACAAGGTATGTAAATTTACATACTTATGAAGTAACATATTTTATACTATATAAAAAGATTAATTTTAATTTTTAAAACATTTATATTATTAAAATCTCTTATTTTACAAAAATGCACAATTTTAACAAATAAATGCACAAAACATTATTTTTAACTTCTAAAATTCCACAAAAATATTTTTCTTGCCTATAAAAATATAACTAACCATTCTAAACTCAAATTTATAATTAAAACTCATTTTACAACAATTTCTATCTTTTTATTTAAATAAACAGCCTTTAAAAATCAAATACTTCCTTTAAAAATTATTAAAAGAAGTAATTGGCAATAATTAATCCAATTATTGCATTTTCTCTAAATAAAAACCATTTTCCATTTATTATTAACCCAAACAAATAAAGTAAAGTTCCAAACTTTATTTTCTCATTTTAATTTCCAAAATTCATTGTTTATTCCAAATAAACAATTTAAAATCTCCAATTTTATCTTAATTACAATATTAAATTACAACTACCGTTATAATTTAATGTTAACATGTAATCTCCAAAATCATGGTTGTTACAGACTCCCCCCTTAACAAAATTGCGTCCACGCAATTTCTAGAGAAGAGTTTATATTCAACATAATTATTTCATCAATCAAAGGAAGATAGATAAGATCGGGTTTAAAACTTCTCACCCTCAACAAGATGATAGAAAACCAAGATAAGATTATACGATTAATTCTATGCTTTTCCAAGTACAATACTTAGGGTTAGCGGACCATAGAATTTCATAAGCGGAACATTATTATTTCGAAGGTGTTCAATCATCGAAACAACTACACGAATAGAATTCGGCACAATACACAAGTCGGTGAGGCTCGTGATCATGCAACACAAGGGAATTAACAATCGAGATTAAATCTCTAAGATACAAAAAAAATTGGGGTACTTGGATATATCATGAATACCCAAAACTGAATAGAAAATAATGCATGAAAGCAATCAAACCAAGGCGTTCAGTAATAGTAGATGGTCCTATATAACTAAGAGCCAACTTTCCGAATATACTGAAATGCACCTAACTCTTTTGAAGGAGTAACACAAATAAGCACAATCATCAAAAGAGGATTCAACAAAAGATAGGTGGTATTTCAAGCTAACACCATACACATGACTGCATGAATGCAAGTCATCACAAAAATCGCACAAAGGCAAGACACACAAGAAAGGATTACAAGAAATTTTCTCAAAAATTGGTTATAAGAGTTTTCACTCAAATCCATTTTCTTTTATACACAAAACTCAAATTTCAATACTTGAAAATTTTTGAAGTCTCTTACTTAAATTTTCAATTCAATCATCTTTACTTTAAATTTAAAGTAAATTAAATTAGAGTTGTTCCATACTCTAATTCCAAAAATAAATATACTACAATAAGTAATACTTATTTTTCTTTCCATTAAATTTATCAAATTTTAAACCACTTTACTTTATGATTTAAAAAGGACACTTATTAGACCCTTCATCGATGGCTCTAAATATTCACTATTTAAATTTTCTCATAATTTTTCTAAGTGTTTAATTTTCGAAAAAAAATTCGGCAGAGCCTCCCTTGCATGGAGAGCCTTTTACAATTTCATATATATGAATTATAGATATACATCGACCAAAAGGTCGGAATATTATATATATATATATATATATATATATATATATATTCTTAACAAATAAACACCTAACAATTCATACCTTTCATTTTCTGGTTTAAAATGTGAGCATGCTTACTTTTATACTTACCATTATGCTAATTAATCATTCTAATATCCTCTTGCACCTGCACTTAACTTATTGAAACATATTAGCATGCACTTAAAAACATAAGAAGCATTAAAATCATAGTTTAAATAAGACAACAACTCAACATTTTAAAATTTTCAAATTCAGGCCTTCTACAAAGGCACAGGCTTTTGGCACAGTAAAACTTATAATCTAGAAATATTCATAAAATAAAAGTTATTCTACTCAGTCCAAGCTTTCCAGCGGTATAAAGATCATCAAAATCGGATTTAGGTTTTGAAAGTTATGCCCAATTTACTTTCAGCTTTAAACTCAGAAATTATAAAAAGGGACAAAGATGTCCATCTGTTTTCGAACTCATTTTTGAATAACCAAACTGCAAAATTTTCAAAAATAATATAAATATGATTTCTAGCTTACTGAAATTACTCTTTTGTACAAAAAGAATGGACTCATTCGGATATGTAAATCACAAGTTATCTCTGTTTTAAAACAGCACTTTTCAATTAAAATTTTCCGACACAAGACATTTTATTGTCAAAATTTTCAAATCATTGTTAAATCCAAACTACATAATTTTAGATCAAAAATCTTTACTCTAAAACATTTATTACATGATCCTTTTTTCTGGAAAGCTAAGACATCTAGAATTACACTATAATACATACAACAAACTTTCAAAATGGTTTACAAAGAAAACTTTTTCCCAATTAACAAACATGTCTTTAAAAGAAGACCTATAATTTAATTAAAATAATTAATTTCTTACATTAGTAAGAAACAATTATCTATCCAAACTAGACTTTGGAATTGCATATTGATTTTTTTTTAAATTGCGTTCAAAATAAAATAAAAAATCTTATCTTGTTGCTTTATATATTATTATTTCTAGCTTTTCACAAAAATTTGCATTTTATAATAAATGGATCTTTTATATTCAATTTTACATGATCCACAAAGCTAAACATTTATTTTATTATCACCTAGAACTAGCCAAGGTTGATACTTAATTAAAACTTGTTTTCAATTGAACTTCACAGATACATAATTAACAAGTTTTTAACACTATTTAAATTCATAACCAAACTTACTCTAATGGTTTTGCTCCTTATTAAATTTCATTCTAATTCAAAAGCACCAAATTAGCATTTTCTTAAATTTTCCCAAAGGCATACTTCTTTTTTTTCACTTGTTATTAATCAAATGATTAAATTTTTAAACTAGTCTTCATAACTATCCTTTTACTTTTTACTAAACCATATTCCAATCAATATTTTAGTTTTCTAAACAATTCATTTTCTTAATTTGAATACTTTGTTTTATTAATTACTATTACATGATAGTATCATCCAATTAAGGTATTTCCTTAATTAAAATTATTTGCCATATAAATAAATTACCATAAGGTAATATTTTCCAAAAGATACTTTACCCAAAATCTTACTTAAGCATTCTAAATTTTCCATGTATGTAATATTTCACAAACATGTAATATAACCAATAATTAATACAATTTGTTTAAATGAAACCATATTCAAATTTTCCAATTATCAGTTTATAAAATGATAACATCTAAATAATACATTTATAGTGAATGACATTATCAAGGACTGCAAAGTTGACCAAGATCAACATTGCCTCTCCATTGTCCTCTACGTCACACTATTTTCATAAGTCCTTTAGTATATATAAAATACTTATCTCAAATGGCAATTTAGAATTTTCAAAATATTTGCAATATCTATATATATTTGCATTCAACATCCATACTAATAAATAGTATTTATTGCCATTTCAAAAGCATGTATCACATCGCCTCATAAGCGTTTAGGAATCCCTATCGGTAACGCTGATCAGGCGCATCGACCAGAATTCTTAAAATACTTATTAGCCAATTGACACGAGAAATTATAAAACCTGTTTTGATTTATTAAGGAATCTTAAATTTGGTTAGAACAATGTTTATTTTCAAACATAAAACATTTTCTAATTATAAAACCATACAATCAATTCATAAAACAATTAAGTTATATACATAAGTATATCTCTTGTTAGATAGATTTTCCATTCACATGGATGCTTTCTTTCCCAAAAGTTCTTTTATTAATTTTACTTCTTTAAAATGCATCCATGAAATTCTCAAACATTAAATTTTTATTTCATTTTAACCTTTGGTTAAATACCACTTATGGATTAAATTTTATTTTCAAAATTTAATCTTTCTAATAATTCTTGCGGTAGCTACAACTTGAAGACACCGCAAGTTCTTATCATTAGCATTGAGTATGCTTCTAACTCTCAATTATATCACCTACTCAATATTATTTCAAGAATTACTATGCTAACACATATTCATGCAATTATTAACCAAACAAGCATTTACTAAAAACAAAGCATTAAATGTGCCCAGCGAAAACAGACACACCGTTTCCGCTGCGCAACTCTAATCACTAAGGATCAAAACACATAATTTAAATCTAAGCCATCTGAGGTCTAATTTCTACTATTATAAAAATAGTGATATTTAAAACCCTTATAATGTTTTCAAACCTATTATCCATTCAAAGGAAATGAAAAGACTAAAGGCACGATTGAGGAATTCGTAGCACTTGTATTACACTTTGATGTACCGTAATATGTGTTTCTGTTCTGTGTTTATCATATTTTGTCCTGAACTCAGCTCTGATACCAAGCTGTAACGCCCCACTCCGAGACCCACATTAGCAAAGAGTACTACAAGGTAATACCGTCTGCTAATACGGAGAATAGAGCTGGATAGGAGCGACCACCTATAGTCTTGTCTTAACTATCTATTGAATACGTCGATAAATGTAGCATTTTTTTATGTGGATCGACATATCCAATAGATACTTAATACAAAACTATAATGGCTATAAGATCTAACAGAACAAAATATAATAACTCAAATGTAAACCACATCACAGAACAGTAGATCATCACATACATATACACATATACAGATACATCACAGAGTATACAAAATGATACATGTCAAGTGGTATAGCAACCACAATATACAGGCGAGTCAAAAGAATATACATATCAGAGTTACAACCAAGAGGGACTACACAAAAAGGTATAACAAAAGAGGCTAGCAGAATAGTCCACGTGGAAGCAGAATAGGCTAAGTCCAAAGGTACCTAACCTGAAACACCTCTGTCTGACCCGAGTATAAAATACACGGGTCAGTCTAGCTAAACAAATCAGTTAGACAAGCTAAATAATAATGAACATGCAAGGTCATAAAGTACCACAAATATCTCTAAAAGAGATAACTCAATCATCTACAAAAGATGAATCATAACAAGCCTCATATCATCGGCAACTCAATAAACAAAGGATATGAATATCCCAAATCAAGCCAAAAAGGCAAATAACAAATACCAATGAAGGTAACACAAGTTTCCACAAGGTAATCGCTATGTATCGAGTGGTTCAAAAGACCTACTCCGAAAGGCGATACTCTAGGGAAATATAAATATCAATGAAACAAAAGATGCACGTGCTCAGTACTGTATAAACAAGGATCCACAAGCCCGAAGGCGACAAACCCAAGTATCGCCCGAGCGGTGACGAAGGACCAACTCCAAAAGCGATACTATAGGGCAACAAACCCGAAGGCAACAAACCCAAGTATCTCTCGAGCGGTGACGAAGGACCAACTCCAAAAGCGATACTATAGGGCAACAAACCCGAAGGCACAAACCCGAAGGCAACAAACCATAGTGGCGAAGGTCCGGAGGCCCAGTACTGGACACCACTAACTGGCAATATGTGTCACAAACTCTCGGAAAGGAACCCGAAAAGTGTTAACGTGTGTCCCATACCACACGTTCGCACTAAATGATTTACTAACCGTTAGTCAATTCCACACTTAAAGCAGTACAAAGTTTACCTCATCTCATCGGTAAACCAGACCCAAAGGTCAAAACAATCAAACGAATAGATTAGGAATTAACTGAAAAGATAAACGCACGTGTTCATAGCACGCATTTTATCTAATCATTTAATTCTCCTCTCTCTTCGCTCGAAGTGCAAAATTGTGTGTTTTATATAGAAATTAAATTGAAGAAAACGAGTTTTAGGAACGCTTCAAAATCGCTTTAGAAATTGCATTTGAAATTCTCCTATTATGGAGTAACTAATTTAATACTTAAAAATAATATTAAATAATAATTTTAAAAGTCAATTTGCTTAAAAAACATTTTGTGATGCTTTATAAAACTCGTGTACGAAATCTAGAGAAAATCTCAAAGAAATCGGAAAATATCAGAAAAAGCAGAAAATTATTCTACAAGTATAAAAACCCGGTGATAATAGGCTGCGAACCCAAGTTCGACAGCAGGTTTGGACCTGCAAACCGAGTCCAAATGACATGGAATTTGGTGGGAATGTAGTTCAACATTCCTACTTCAATTTGAAAAAAGAATCATTCAAATACGATTTGAAACGAAGAATCTGCGTCGTTTCAAAGTCGGACCAAAACAAAGTTTAAAATACTGAATTACAGAAGCTGCGAGTACAAGTTCGACAGTAGTTTAGGAATAGCAAACCAACCCAGATTTTCATGAAATTTTACAGAAATGTAAATCAGCACACCTACTTCAATCTGCAAAACGAATCGCTCAAATTCGATTTGAAACGAATGAGTTATGCTGTCTCAAACATGAACTCAGACCATGTTTGCGACAGTTCAAAAACCAAATAAATGTGCAGGCCTAAAAACACTCCTGGACTCAACTTCCAGGCATAAAACAGGAGATCAAATGATATCAGATTGAGCTAAAAATTGATACACGAATAGTAAAAAATGTCATCTATTAAACAGAAAAAGAATGATGCAATTTGGATAAATTACGAGAAAGATATGATCGCTCAAAGTTGTACCCAGACAGTGTTTCACTGTTGGACTCTGGGCAAAAACATGGTTCAGGTCCAAGTTTGACAGCAGATTTATATAAGCTATCTATGTCAGAATGACCTGAAATTTGGTATGCAGAAAGTAGAGAACTTAATATTTCAAACAAAAAAAGATTTGTGCAATTTGAGTAAGAAACGAAAGAGATATGATGTCTCAAACATGGACTCAGGCCATGTTTGCAACAACTCAGAAAACAAAATGTGCACAGGATAATTGCAGGCTGTGCATTGATTTTGCAGTGACGATTTGAATACTCAAAATACCATATTATTCAACCAAAATTTGCAGAAATGAAGTTTAACAAATAAAATTGACTCAAAAAAAGATCCGCCAGCATTTCGTTGCCGGAGATGAAAGTTATGGATAGCCAAAGTGGGCAATTTAGGCCAGAAACGAAAATAGATTATACATTGAATAAACTTTTACATATGCAGCAAATTCAAGCAATTTAGCTAGTATTTGTGAGATATTGCTCTCACCTTGCTGTATGGAGGCAAATACTCGGATTTTGATTGCAAGTTGGATGTTTTATGCTTGATTATACGCTTATAGAGCCTGTAGAACAAGAGAACAATGCATGCAAAGGAGAGTTTTACTAAAATTAGAAAAATCATTTCACAAATCAGAAACTTTGATAAAATTGTGATGTTTGGAGTTAGATTAGCTGAGATTTATTCTCTAGCCTGAAAACATAGCAAATTTGATGAATTTATCAAAAAAATTTGCTTGGATTTTAATTTGATGGATGTAGGTTTACTGGTTTTTGTTTTAGGTTGAAGGAGGAAGAAGGAGTTGAGAAAGAAAAGAAAAAGAACGTACAGACTTTGTTTCTCATTTTCTCAACTAGGTTAAGTCCTAATGGGCCTTGGATCCATTAGTAGAAAGAAATAAAATGGCCTATTGCTTAAATAATCAACTCTTAATTAGAAATGTATACATATTTACACTATTTAAAATAAACAAATGTCATTTTCTTTCAAACTTTCACACAACAAGGTATGTAAATTTACATACTTATGAAGTAACATATTTTATACTATATAAAAAGATTAATTTTAATTTTTAAAACATTTATATTATTAAAATCTCTTATTTTACAAAAATGCACAATTTTAACAAATAAATGCACAAAACATTATTTTTAACTTCTAAAATTCCACAAAAATATTTTTCTTGCCTATAAAAATATAACTAACCATTCTAAACTCAAATTTATAATTAAAACTATTTTTACAACAATTTCTATCTTTTTATTTAAATAAACAGCCTTTAAAAATCAAATACTTCCTTTAAAAATTATTAAAAGAAGTAATTGGCAATAATTAATACAATTATTGCATTTTCTCTAAATAAAAACCATTTTCCATTTATTACTAACCCAAACAAATAAAGTAAAGTTCCAAACTTTATTTTCTCATTTTAATTTCCAAAATTCATTGTTTATTCCAAATAAACAATTTAAAATCTCCAATTTTATCTTAATTACAATATTAAATTACAACTACCGTTATAATTTAATGTTAACATGTAATCTCCAAAATCAGGGTTGTTACAAAACTACTTAAAACTCTTTATTTAAAATACTAGTTATGAAGTTTTAGAATAATTTCTCAAGTAAACTTAAACCAAAACTAATTTTAAAATAAAAGTTATTCTATAAGTAATAAATATCAAATAACTATCTTTTAAATCATGATACTAGTTAAACCTTTAAAATACTTTACCTACATAATTAATTTAATAAATATTTACTTTTATAATTTTTTAAAACAACTAAATAATAATTTCTTTCTAAAACATTCTTTTAAACCACTTTAAAAACTCTAGCTTATACTTGAAAATCTTTATTTGAATGCTTGGCTTTTAAGAAAAATACACTTTCCGTTTCAATATAGCCCATCTAATCATTTATAAATCCTTTTCGATTTATCCCAATTTAATTTACGCCGAAAACCCGTAAATTTCTTTCCCACACCTTTAAAAATAAAACCACTATTTATTTTTAAAACAAATTACTCATTCTTTATAAATTCCCACCATGAATTTATAGTTTCAAATATCCATTGATATCTTATTTCACTTTATAAACCTAGTTTATAAATTATGTAGTCTCATCCTCCTTTTAAATCACGGTTTCAAACACTTAATCAATTTTCAAATCGATTTTCAAAATTTACTTTATTTTAAAATAAATTCCTTTACTAACTCAATTTTATTTCAGAACCCATTAATTTCATATTCTACTTCTTTATTTTGATTTAAAATCTTTTTTAATCTGAAAATACCAATTTCATACTTTTTTCCAAAATTCTTCTTTATCTCTCCCAAACTATTTTAATACCTTGAATTTAAAAATAAATCCTTTATTCCTTTAAATAATATCACTTAAGTTTTAAAAATTCATTTATTTCCATTTATGCAAAAACCTTTTTCCCATGTTCAAAATTTATCCGATGGGATTTTAAAATCAAACTTTTTATTCCTACCAAAATTCATTACTTTGATTTATCTAAAATTATTTTACTTAAATTTCTTTCTTTATATCTCTTTCAAAATCAAATCTTTTATATTTTGATATTTTCAAATACCCATGTTCAGCAAAAATCCATAGCATTTATTACTTCAATTTCCAATATAATCGATCATGGATAATCAATTAATCGTAGCACAGATTATGAAAACAAATTTCAATATTTTAAGGAATCCAATTGGATCCCTCCAACCTGTTTTCCTGCATCCACAAATGTTAGCACAATATAAAAATACCAATCCAACTTTAAGGGAGATACCGCGGTATAAAGGGTCATCCGCTATTATGCGGGGCGCATAGGATCTCATCCGCTATATAATGTGGGAAATCAATCACTCCAATATATATATATATACATATATATATATACACATATATATATACACATATATATTACTATATATAATATCACATCCAGACTGATAATAAATCATCAATTCAAGCAATCAATCCAATAACTTAAATTGAACTGTTTAAATTTAAATAATCCAAATGAGTGAGATTAACTCACCTTTGATTTTTGTTTGCAATCCAACCCAACCGGCTATTTCCTTCACGGTTTTGGACCTTGTACAAACATTATATGGTTTATTAATATTTGAACTAATCGGATGGTAAGTTACCATTTAATAAATTTAATTTTAATTTTAACTAATGATTTAATTTAAATAAATAATAAAATTTTAAACTAATTTTCCCTTTTAAAAAACTTTTGGTGACTAAAATAAATTGGATAATTTAATCACCAAATCCATATTTTAAAATAATATGTATATTTATTTTACTTTTGAGACTACACACATACTCATAAAAATAGATTTCAAAGATCTAACTTTTATAAAATCTCTACAACATCTTAAAATTTCTATATCTTCCTAAAATCATATATATTCTATTTCAAATTAGAACATGCATGTGGATATATATATTCATTAAATTAAAACATAATTATTTTATACCTCGGTGTAATTAGTTCTGCGACACACACACACAGATATATATATATATATATATATATTCTGGCCTGTATATACATGCATAATTATATATATTAATAAAAAAATATAAATCTATACCTTAAGCTCCTAGAATTGCACACAGCAAAAATCGCGACAGACACCACCAGACCTCCTATCCCAATCGAATGCTGAGCATCGTTGACTCCCACTTGAACCGCCGCCTGCTTCATGAGATCCTCCACAAATGTCGCCTCCTCTCTAGGTTTCACCCAGATCGCTAATTGAACCCCCGACCCTACTCCTCCTCCAAGCCTTGGAAAATTGAAATTTGCATCCTATGGTCGAACTAGGATTTTGTTCCTCTTCCCTTTCGTTGTGTGTCGCCTTGCCCACTGCCTGCATGCCGCGCCGCCAAGCTCCTTCTCTAAGTCGCCTCGCGATTATATTTCCTTTACAAATTTCGTTCGCCATTTACTTTTTGAACGAAACCCCTCTTTTTTTATACGAAATCGAATTGGGTTCGTCCATTAATTCTCTTCTCTCGATTTTTAAGTTTACCTGCCGCGTGATAACTGGAAGAGGGGAAAGAATCGATTTTACCCTTCCTTTTATTTTCTTTTTCGTTTGAATTTAAATGGAGAGAGTTGGGGACAAGATAAGACGTTATCGTGTTTCACTCAACTTGCTACAATATCCTGAAGTGATTAGAAAAACAGTTGATATGTAATTTTGACTGGTCAATGCAATTACATTATTTAAATTCAAATTCAAATTTAAATCATCTTGAATTCATAGCTTAAAATCTTGACATCCTATTGAGGTGTGCCGCTAGGCGTTCATAATGTTATATCCCTATTTTGAACGCAATGGAAAAGGTTTCGAGTCCTAGCTCGATTGTATGGAGAAGATAGCTTTTTGAATCCAGTTATTAAATTAAATTTTCGATATATATTTGCGCGTTTATCTACCGTACGATCACACAACAACTCCAAACGCTACGAAATTTGAAATCTGATAATAATACAATATTACGGATCCAATGGAACTGGTTTCATCAAAATATGAGACTGTGCCTCGGAAGGCTATTTTTAAATATCAATTTAAACTATATATTTTCAAAACTGAACAAATCACCTTTAAATTTGATTCCATCACTTTTATTGTCTTTAGTATTGCCAAAATAAATTTTATAAGCCTTTGAAATATTTTTAACAAGCTTAAACTCCAGATTCAACAATTTTTCCAATCTCCAATTATTAAATTCAATACTTAAATTATCCAATAAATAGCGATATTTGAAAATCAAGTTAAACTAACATCCAAATATTTAAAATCAATTAAATATTCCAATTTCTAATATCTAAAAATCTCGGGTCGTCACATATGGCTTTATTATTGATGTTCTCATATCATCTATATACCTTATAGGTTACCTTAGTGATGATTTTGAGCTAATATGTATTCATGTCTGAATGGGCAGTTCATGTCATATCGCTATATTATGTCTGAACAGATTTATTTAACAATATTTCTCTCCATTGGTAAGT
The DNA here is from genome assembly GCA_030765085.1 of Allium cepa. Lineage (NCBI taxonomy): Eukaryota > Viridiplantae > Streptophyta > Magnoliopsida > Asparagales > Amaryllidaceae > Allium > Allium cepa. The sequence goes on from CM060932.1 coordinate 933,819,839, forward strand.
TAGAACAAATTGATCTAAGTGCTTGACGGTTCATTTCACTATATATATTTTATCAATTCTGGTACTTATGTGCAGTGTGGAAGACCATGGCTCTACATGTCATCTTTTTTGGTAGGTACAAAATAATTTCTGTGTGTGCATATATGTAAAATATGATTTTAGTTCCTCATATAACTTGATTTACCAAAATATATAACTGTGTTGTACATGGCTTCTACAGTTGCAAGGTATCTACAGTGATGGGTGTGTTTGAATATACATTCTTTGCAATATCGCTTATATGGGGATACTATAAAGGTATATTTTTATCGGTACGATGATTTTGAAATAGATAATTAGATGTTGTAAAAAGAACCATATGACTTTGAGTAAAAGTATTGTAATCTTCGTCTTAAATATAGTGAATGATGTCTTGGTCCCCCAAAATATCTAATATCTTAATGCTAATACATTAAAAAAAATCATCGTTGATGCTCTATTTTCTTCACATATATTCACGATTTGAAATAAAAAAAAAATTGTAGTTAATATTGTGGTTGAAGGAGCAATTGATAATCTATAGGTTCAAAAATTAATATAAATGTTTATTTGTTTTAAGTGACAACAAATTCCCATGCTACATCCCAACATCAAATGACAATAAACGCATAATCTTCAATTTTACATTGTGATTTTGTTGCACCCTTATTATTACCTTTTATTACATATTTGGGCTACAAAATGCGAGTTTGGATATATACCTATTTTAGGAAGATTTATTTGGATTTACAATGGTTTAATGGATGTTTTGAATGACTTTAGTTGGCTTATTCATAATGTTTAACACCGTATTCAGTCAATCATTGCTTACCTTCAATGAAGTTGTTCGTAGAGGGTTTAATTTCACAATGTTGTATTTTTATTCAAGCATTTTTTTTCGAAATGCCTTACTTTCAAACATGTAATATTGGGACAATTTAACTTTTTATTAACAGTTTGACATAAAAATGCTATCAAATATTCTTAAAAACACAAATATGTCATAAAGCATGTGAATACGTTAAACCAATATAATTTTTAATGAATCTGCTGTAATATGGGCTCAAAATCATTAATTATTTTTTTACAAAGTTATACTCTTTTTAAGTGTATTTCACATAATTTTTGGTAAGTTTATGAATTAAGTTGCCAATAAATTGGTACATCAATATTAACCTTAGTCATATTTCTACCATCAAATAAGAACAGTAAAAGTTAGTAATATTTTTCATTAGCATCCAAGAGTTGTAGCAGGAAGTTCAATTTTCTATGATATAATTTCCATGAAATGAGTAGTTTATTTACCATAAGTTTGGTTGTATTTATTCTCTACGTATTTGTATCTGTATTATTACATGCATTCATCATAAATTTATACACTTCATATTTGTGTAATTAATTTGAAAAAACTCAAGATGCATATGTGACATGTAAGTATTCACAAGGAGAAGGGTACAACAATGGTTCTTACATCAAATATTATGTTGATAATTAACTTAATTTTCAAACTCATAGTGTTATGAACAATATTATTTTCAATCCTTGACAATCATTTATATGTTTAGTTTAGAGTACCAAACTATTAGTTACACATAGAACAACTTTCATCTAGACTAAAGGCTGGAGGATCAAATAACAAACACGAAAGTAAAAAAACGGCGTTGAAAGTTTTGGAAAGTTATAACCCATTTTAATCTATATCTACATGATGCAAACCATGGGTATGGAAAATTTCACTTTCAAGGCAGCGTGCCCACACCACGAAAGCATCCTATCGATTACTTTTTGCTGATCCTTCATCAATCACCAGTAAGAAGTACTACTTTAGAATTGATAAATAAATAGTTGTAGATGCATGAAGGAAATCAACTATGTTGCTTCAGGTAAATTAGTACATAATTGTGTCGGCTTAACTTCATATGTTATATCTTCTAATTACATGCATGAACATGCTAAGTGTAACAACCCAAATTCCAGTAGGTCTGGAATTTTTGAAAAAATGCTAAAACCCATACCCATTGAAACCCGAGTTAGGAATTTGGCATCCTGTAAATAGGAAAAGATAAATATATCAGAGCTCAATTAAATATCTCAAAGAGGAATTGACTAAAATATAATAATAAGTAAATACTCACCAAATTAATAACACTATCTAAACATCTTAAAGCTGGAAAGTCTCTGCCATCTACCTAACCTGTAGGATATTATGAGGAGGGGGTCAGAACTAAAGTTGTACTGAATGGATAAATTATACACTTTTAAGCTTAATTCTAAATATACCGTTATATTTCCATTTACTGTTATATTAGGTTCGCTAGGTTTATCATACTCTCACCTTTGTGCGTGAATCATACACATCTGCTCCTTAGTAGATTAAAACCTAGTAATCGATATATACGTATATATATATAGTTAAATCCCCTGACCATATTGGTCCTAGGTACTACCCATAGTACCTTCCATATCCTCCTCGCAAAAGACTCCATCGTCTTGCTCCTATAGCGTTCTGTGACTACTTCTGTAAAAAACAGCTTCATGAGGCCTACAACACAGATGTTCTATCGTCTACTATGAAAACGTAAAACTACGTCCGCACTAGTCTATACTAATGCTCGAACAACTGCAACGTACCTTCCAGTGCGTACATTAAGGACTATATGTAATCATTTTGTCTACTCTCTGAATCCCGCCAACTAGTTCTACCTTGTGCGGAACTCAGTCGAGGATTTTCTATATTTGTAAATGACAGCTTCGTTAGGCCAACAATACAGATATTCTATTTGGTCGGTCTCTTTTCTCATTATGGCTATGGCCCCACGCAGCCACCCCTCAATTAATCAAAAGACCTCTAAAGAGTTGAGTGATAGTTCCCTACTGCAAACAATCTAACATCCAATTGGCGGTGCCCCTCATCCAATGTCTCGATAGTGAAAGAATCATTGGACTTTTGGTTTCAAATCTAGTCTTTCCCAAACTCGCTCTTGGTTTTGATGTTGGCCGATATCCGCATGCGACTATCCTTTTAGGTCCTGTCCACTAAACTTACTTACAAGTATTGGGACATACAAATATCCTACTCTGAACACCAACCCCTTCTAACTTCCTACAATGGTCCTGCCATGCAAAAAGCAGTCAAGACATACTCTCTTGATGGAACACCTACAGACCTGCCTCCGGGGATGCAGCTTCGTTAGGCCTACCTAGAGAGCCATCCTAGAGTATCCTCACATCTCGTTGAAGTTTCGTACTTCCTTCTAGCCCAAAACAACTAAGTTGGACATGCTTCTCCTTTGCTGAAATCTGTGATGAACTGCTTCGTTAGGCTCTTTATTCTTTGGGCTACTCCAAACGCATCTTCTTTTATTAGACCCTAAGTCTAATCTTTTAATTTGCATTTAGTTTATTTTTTTATTTTGTTGGCTACTTATTTACCTTAATTAGCATATTCTTGCCCTCGTCTCACTTTTGGCTATTGTGAGACCACCATTGATCTAATAGGGATGTTGTTGGTACGGCCACCTCTATTACCTTGCTTATTTAACTCAATTTAAGTCTTAAGTTTATTAAATAAGCATCTTCTATTATCTTCGTTATATTTGCTCATTAACTTAATTTAAATCTTAAATAAGCCTTTCCGTTCTTTCTACTTTAATTGTAACCTATGTTATACTTTTACTTGTAATTGTCACTTTTATCTTCTTTTATAATCTGTATATAATTACAGGTGTCTCTCTTCTGTTCTAGGCTATCTTCTTTTATAATGATATAGTATTCTCTTTAATTCTCTTATATTATATAATTCACTTAACATAATAATTGTCTTATTATATAGTCTGCGCAGTTAATGCAGATCTAGGCTCATTATCATTTACAGCTTCAAATTCTTTTCTAATAATTTACTTGGTTCCTTTCATACCTTACTTCATTTTCTTCCATTCTAGGAAGCAATTCTATTTTATTTGGTTGGGTATGAAAACTATACTGAAAATGCATTTCCATATTTTAATACAAAAAATACTATAAACAATAATTCATAACTACAAAGTATTTCTTTTATTATTTTGGAATAGGGTAAAATAGGTTTCTCTATTTTACATTAGTTCCATTTTTCTTTCTTTTATTCTTATAGTTACATTTATCATTATCATTTAAATATCAAATTATAGAAATGTATCATATTTTCTAAACCAACAAATTAATCTATTACTTACTTCCAAAACAAGTTATTAGACTGATTTATTATTCTCACTTTATCGTAATTTATTGCAGAATTCCATTTTTCTAGCTTTATTCCAACTTTTCTTATTTTCCATATAATCTAGTATTGTCCCATTTTAATCCATAATCGCGAATTTTATTTTTAACTATATTATTCGCGTACAAAGAGAATAAAAAGAAACTAGCATTTATGCTAAACTATAACTTTAAATTAGATGTAAATTTCTTATAGTTCAACATAACTAATTAATAGAATTAATTAGTGAAAAACTGAATAAAATTATTTAATGAGAATTTAATGATAATATATCATAAATGCAAAAGATATAATTAAATCCACTCACCTTGCTAGCTTTTCAAATCTCTCTGTTTTTATTTTAGATCTGTCCCTAACATCTATACTTACCTCCCTTGTAATCCCTATTTGGAATTACAAACGATATATTTACAGATCTATTATATTAGAAAGAGAAAAAGAAGAGATTCAGATTTGAAGTAGCAAATGAAACTCAGATCTAGGGTTTTACCTTTGACATAACCGTCTGATTTGAACCAATTCATAATTCCATAATTAATTCTATTCTTTTTCTATTTATATCTAAATTCGTGTGAATTAGATCTAAAATTTTGTTATTAAGAAAGTGTAGAAAAGATAGAAAAATGACAGAGCTTCTATAGGCAAGAGAAAAATAATGAGAATAGAAATGAGGCTCTGCACCTATATCTATAGTGGTTCAAATCAGTGCTAATCCTTGATATAAAACCCTAAAATCTAAAGCGTACACTCAATCTTATGGACATTAAATTAATATGTTTTCTTCTACCTTTGTTTTTATTTCAAATTGATTCTCCAAAAATCTTCTCATTAATCACTTTCCCCTTCTCTCTCGCAATCTATGGAAACATATATTTTTAAATGTGACGTTTCTTTTAAATAAGATTCCCCTATTAATCACCCAATTAATAGATTCCATATATACCTAGAAGTAATTTATTATCAAATTAATCTCTGCCCGCACTGTGATTTCTTACCAAATCAATATGCTAATCAACACCATATTAATTCGTCGCATATATGCATATTAATTTATTTTATTCTCATAATTATTGTATGCATATATTCTACAATTGAATTTTGAATCACAATCTTAATTATATATGTTACCATAAGTCACCATTTTTATTAATTGTCAATTGATTACTTGCGTAAATTACTTTTCCTCCATTTTATTTTTTTGCACTAATACATATGTTTCTAATCATATCAATTAGTTGCTATAATATATGTTCTCTTTGTTGTCTATTTCGGTCAATTAATCACCTATACTAATTAATTGAACATTAATTTTCCTTTTAAACAAACACCGTCAATTAATCTTCCCTATTAATTGATTTTATATAATTTCTCTCTCTAATTTATTTGTTACACAAATATGTATGTATTTCAAATAATATTAATTAGTTGTCTCATTTACAAACGTTTCTTTGTTTTAAAATTTCAAACGTATATAACTTAATTAAATTATTTGCATATATAATTGTAATTTAATGCGGGGTGTTACACTAAGTATTGCATGCTTGGTTTTAGTTTTTATGATTTCTCTTCTTTTAACGAAAAAGACAAGAAATATCAGTTAATGTTTCTATTAATACCAAATTATTGAAAAGAGCAACAAAATTTCGGTGATTGAAATTGCCACGGCGTAGAGTGGTTTGGCCATCATTTCCAAAGTGTAAGTAATTAGATTTTTCACATTAATTTTTCTTCATTTTTAACTGCCTTCCTCAATTTCTTTTATTTATTTTTCTAAATATTTCATTTGAACTCTTCTTATATAATATTTTGCACTGTCTATGATCTTGCAGTAAGTCCAAAAGTATTCTCTTATGTAGACAAGTAGTTTTACATGTCATAGTTAAGTAGTAGCAACATCATAAGTCTTGTTTTTACAAGCAGTGTAGTGCGGCCATTTATTAGTTATGAGAAAGTTTTAAATATTACTAAAAGGATGTAAAATAAAAGCATACATTCTCTTTACAAAATATTGTTATTAATGCTTGAAGAAAATTTTGTTTTATGATGCCTTTGTAATGTGACAATCCAACGAATATTGCAATCCAATCTTATAGTCGATGCATAAGAATAAGACAAATTTGAATCTTAAGAGATTTTTAAATGGTTTTTTAACTGCAATTTGTGTTTAAATGGGTCATCTTTTGTTCTTAAAATTTCTAGATAAAGAAGGAAATGGAAGCTAATTCATTAATAAAATTCGACAAAGCGGTATTTTTGTTGAGGGACAAAGAGATGCTGACATGGAATAGGAAGTTTAGGAGCAAGAAGAAGAAGAAATGGGAAGGAAGGAGAAGCAGAAGATTAAGACCATGTGGAGTTTCATGTCGAGAGACTTCATAGTTCAATAGAAAAAGAAGATAATAATAACCTATAGAGAGTGGAAATAAAAATAAGAAAAGTCAAGATAAGTTAAAGTTCACAAGTGGAGTACATTTTATTTTATGTTTAACGTGTATTCCTTTTAGCTTAATGGCCTTAACTTCCATTGTCCCTGAGAAGTACATATCATCGTTCCATGATTAGTTTATATTTGCATTTCAGAAAACCAAATGATGCTATTGTAAGTTGTATATTATTTTGAACGAATGAACCTTCAATTTCTATTATTTGTTGCTCTCTATCCTTGGTTATTTTATACTACATACATATACATCATGGATGTTTAAAAAAAATACTATAGTGAAACAACAAATGCAAATAATTATCTAAGATGTAGTTTACAAATACATCTTCATAATATGAGGATATATTGAAATTATCATATATATAAACTAGATATATAGAGAGATATTAATATACAGATTGAATCCTCGGTCTATACACTATATATTTGTGTGCTTCATCTACAAATTTGGGAGAATAATTATGAAGATATATATATTTATCACTATGTTCTTTTGTTATCGTGCTACTTTAATGAAGACAGACAGCTATGGATTCAGACTATATATTTGCTATAACAACTATAATAGATATATTTATTAATATTTTAACTCAGCAAACCCAGTTCTTTGTCAATAATTATCATATCTATTGAAAGTGTCATATACTGATTGTTCTATATATATTATAAATATAGTTAAAAAATAGGGTTAACACAACTAAATATATACCACGTTATCTATATTGCATTAAAATAGGATTCAATTTAATGAACAATATATTATGTAGTGGAAACATTATTTTATGATATGCCTTTAGTACTATTTTATAGAAGCCATGCTTTTTACTGCTTTCTATTTCACCATAGTGCATCTGCTGCTTTTTTAATTACTACCTGCGAGTCCACTTTGCCATTTTAATTTTTTCGCCTACATATATGTTTGAGAGCATTTAGTCATATTACTACATTGACTCAATAAGGATTTCTTACTAATTTTAATAATTATATTTGATATTATAATAATATTTCTAATTCCTACCTATAAATAATATATTTTGATTATTTTTCAAAATAATTTAATTTTCTAACCGCAACAAATATGTTTTTTCCGTACCTGTATGCGAAGTACTGGTTCGCACTAGTATGGATAAATTTTAAATATTTATTCTACATGTTAAAGATTGAAAAGTCTAAAAACATTAATAATTTTTTTAGTTTGACATAAAAAATTCGATCTAATTGATTATAAATATACCAACAAAAACAAATATGATGATAATAAATTGTTTTGAGTAGTTAATATACATTAAATGCGTACAATAGAAATTAGTAACTTAATAAAATAATACATACAAATCATTCATTATGCTAAAATATACATAACATAAACCATAACCTTGGCATAATCTGGACATATAATTTTCGAACGCGGATGTCTCAATATGTGCTTCTGTACTTGTTGTTTTGAAGGTCAGATACTTATCTGTTTTTCAGATATGGATGCTGGTATATTTTAGATTTTTCGAACATGAAGATATTTAAGTGCTTTTCTATAGTCAAATGGACCATAAGGCGGTTTCTAAACCGGCCTTTAGGAAGGTCTTCAAGTAGGTTTTCGGTTTCCATCAACTTTTGCTTCTGCGTGTATCTTCGCAAATTCCTCTGTACCTTTCTCCTCTCAGACCACTCTTAACTTTCTCCCCCCAAACCACTCTTTAAAATCAAAACTCAGAGGCAGATCTGCAACTCATCACAATCCCTACCTACCCAAATCAAATCACAACTTAACCGATCATAGTCTTCATCTTAAACTTGAGGCGACAACCAACCTCCTTAGTTCCTCATGCCACCTCTTCACTTCTTCATGCCTATGTCCTGTTGAATTTCAGGTGGATGCAATAGATCATCTTCTCCATCTTCAAGTGAAGGAACAACCTACCTCTTTAGTTCTTGGCATTGGAAAAAAATTAATTTTTACTGCAGGCATTGATTGATACCGCAAGCTTAAGGTATGCATTTAGTTTGGTAAATTTCTAGTTTTGTTGATGTCAATTGATGATTAAAATGCTAAAGCAGTGATATAATTTATTAGGAAGCACTAGAATAATTGTTCCGTTGAGAATAATTGTTATCATTTAACTATATTTTTCCTTTGAGAATAATAGTTTTGTTCCTTGAATTTAGTCTTCATTCGTGCTTTTCTATACTAATTTAATAAGTGGTTATGCACAAATCTTTACCATTGAATATTGAAAAGCACTAGAAAATGAAGCAGTTCCAATTTTTGATGATCACTAATTTAAGGTATTAAATAGATATACAGATGCTGTAATTACTCTACCCTCTTTGTATTGAAATGTAATAAAAAGGCAGCTGTTTCTACCTTTGATCATCATTGATGTAATTTCTTCATATTTCACATCTTTATCTTTCAGCATTTTATTTCACAATAAACATTGCATTTGTTTAAGGAATTTCTATTTATATGTTAGATTTTGAAGATACAGTATTCCATATTTAAGTAGATCTTGGAGATATTTGAGTCTATGTGGAACTATGACTCAAATTCATTGCCTATTTTATAGATTTGGTAGATTTTGGAGCGTGATTAATTGCACCTTTAAGAGATTTTGTCGATTTGGTAAAGTGATTAGTTTTCTCTTTTATTGCATTAGAGAAGGCAATAAATTATCTACATGGGAAAGATTATGGAAGTATTCAATTGCTTCTTAAAGAAGATATTTTGTCAAGTTTATTATAAATGGACATGCGTATGGTTCATAAGATATGTGTGGGAAAGTATATTTTGTAAGGTGTTTGAGATTGAGATTTATTCTTAATTTTAGGTCTCTTTTATATTTTCTTGGTTGAATCAATAAAAGTTTTTGTTTTTGGAGGAACTTTTTTTTGTTTGCTTTCCTCACAACTTTCTCTTCTAAATGTAATTGTGTAGTGATCCCGGAAAATTCCTAACAGTTAGTATCGAAGCCAGCTACACAAATTTTTGAAAGAGTCTTTTGCTACGGAGAGGATAAGTGTTGAAAAGCTTAATGAAAGGAACTGAAGGTTGTGGAAAGCGAAGATGAAAGCTATCTATCTTAATGATCTTCACCAACCCATGGAAAAAAGGGAAAAAAACAAATGATAACTGAGGCAAAGTGAAAAATTTTGGATAGGAAGAGAGCGGCGACTATTCGATGTTTTATAGAGAATTCTGTTTTTTATCCACTACAGGAACGACTTCATTTAGCGACGACGATTAGCCGTCGGCCGTCGCCGGTCGAAACCAGCCGTCGCTAAATGCGCAACAAAACTGGACGACCTAGCAATATAGCGACGGCTAGCAATGAAAAACTAGGAAAATTAGCTGTCGCTAGCCGTCATTACGCTAGAACCAACATGTTGTCGCTAGCCGTTGCCATACGCCGCTAACCTACAACCAACGAGCCATCGCCGTCCTGAAACTTTCAAATTTACCTAGAGCTGCTTTAATCCTTCCAAACCACACAATAAACGTCATATCTCAATCTTCCTTCATTCCTAAGATATATAAACTCAATATCACAACCAGTAACATTACATCCAACATATAATCTCATACACGTCATAAATAATTAAAACACAATGCAAATATCAATATTTACATAAACTCTCATAAACTAAAATCAATATTCCATCAACCGACACAAACATATCTACACGAATACTCATTTTCATCAAATCCACAATCATCACAGTACACAACCATCAATAAAGTACCAACTCCATCAACACAAGTCAATAATTACAAGTCAATTTTTTTATACCTACTCATCATCCTCATCATCATCATCTCCTGACTCATCCTCACCAGGCATCTTCCCATGCTCTGCTAAAAAGGTCGCAATCCGCTCATCTAGCAGCTACATCAATCCTCTGCCCTTCCGCCAGTCATTAAATTCTGTCATTTACTACTTCAGTTGAGCTTTCCTCCTTGGTCTGAGATCTCCTATAAGCCCTCTGGGTCATCATTGCCTGTAAATTATTTAATTGGAATATAATTTGCTTCAGGATCAAATATAATTTATATATTAATTAATGAAGCAGTTTACCTCCTAATTTCCATAACCATAACGCCTATTTCGAGTATGCGGGTTAATGAGAGCATCCCAAATACGGTCCTCCTCCTCTAAGGTCAACTTCATGGCCAGTGGATTGCACCACTCGAGCTTTCTCCATCTCGTATTTCCCCCACGATGACGAATAGTAGTTTGTAATAATAAGTAATAAAGAACTTATCAAATGTGCAGTGAAAAATTTAAATTTTTTACCATTGTGGTAAAAAGATGAATATTTGCAGCCAAACCAAGAGAACGGCGAAAATCCATCCGTACATAAACCAAGTCTGACGTTACAGGTCTCTGCAACAAACATGGGATACGTCTTATCGAAATGTTTCCATGCTTCTCCATCGAATGGATGTGTCAAAGTTTCCTTTGCCTATCTTCTCATGCTGTGCCATCGCATATGACATGCCATGGTTGAAGACGAATATAACTTTTGAAGTCTAGGAGTAATCGGTAAATAATGCATTCTCTTATATGGAACTCCCCTTCCTTTCTTTTTTCTTAGTTTATATCTTTCCTCATTACATATTTTGCAATTCCTAAGATTAATGTCATCTTCTAATACAACATGCAACCTTTTATACATGTATATACCTTTTGATAAGGCAGACCGAAAGCCGACATAAGTGTTTTCACTTTATAACGACTATCGCACATCAGATTATTGGATGGCATATGCCATTTTGCAGCTTGTACAACTACTGTAAATCCAGCTTCTGTAAAGTTGAATTTTGATTTCATAGTGATGTATTCAGCGATTACTGATATTTCGGTTCCACTTTTATAACCATCTCACAGTGGTCTCTTAGCAGCATCCAATAAATTATAAGAAAATTTTCTCCTACATTCGGTTCTTCTTCGACATCGAGATCTTCATCGTCAACTTGAAAGGTAGGGAAGACTGATTATGCTACATCCTCCACCATACCTTCTGTTGGATTCATCATAACAACATTGACCTTTGACATATCAGGATCCACCATAGGTGCAACAAGTTCTTCGTGACGATTCCATAAACAATAATTTAGCATAAATCCAGTTTTTTATAAATATACTTTAACTATATCTGGTTTCCAATGCTTCAAATGTTGACACTTACTATAAGAGCAGCGAGGTTCTTCGTTATTTCGATTATTACATATTATGAATCTAATAAATTCGTGTACACCATTGTAGAAATGTTCTTTCACCGAACCTTTCATTCCAGTTTTGACTTCATACATTCATATACAGTTGACAAAATAATCAAACATTGTTCCTTACTTAAAAAAATACATTAGTAATTTCGACAGCACTTCACTACTATTCTATGCATAACTTCTCACCCAGGTGATATATTGTTGTTGTTTTATTTTCTAAAATAAAGTAAAACCTTTTAGGACAAATGGCTCCACACACCACACTTCTGTCTAATTTCAACAGCACTTCACTTCACTTCTCTTCTACGCATAACTTTGCATCCAAAAAGAGGATTTTTGTTGTTGTGTTTTCTAAAATAAATTAAAATATTTTGAGACTAAAGGCTTTAATTTGTGGTTTTTGTATTTGTTATAATAATACCCAACGCTTATTTTCAAATCAATATTATATTCATTTCAAAAAAAATTTGGATAATCTATTTTACAATATTTGTTCTTGGATATAAATTTCAAAGATTTTAGAAAATCGATTTGAGTACATTATTTGTTGTTGTTATATTCATCTGTTAACTTATTGAAAAATCGATTTCACTAGCATATGTCTTGTTGTTATGTTCGTTTCTTAAGTTTAAAGAAAATCGATTTAATTACAGTATTTGTTCTTATCATTTTCATTTCTCAACTTTTTAGAAAATCAATTTGAGTACAATATTTGTTGTTTTCATATTTATTTCTTGATTTTTTTACAAAATCGATTTCAGTAGAATATTTGTTGTTGTTATATTTATTAATTGACTTTATAAAAAATCGATTTTAGTACAATATTCATTGATATTATCTTCATTTCTTAAACTTTTCACAAAATCGATTTAAGTACAATATTTCTTAATGTTTTATTAACTTAATTATATGCTTTATAACGCATTTTCAAACTCTTTTAACTAATAAAATTTTAACTTGCAGATTTTCTAAGCTAAAATTAAAAGTTAGCACTAATAATAACAAATTACAATAAATTAATTTCATACTAAGCAACAAATGTAATAATTAACACGCATTAATTAATTAATATTACTTATGTTTACCCGTACCTACTTATGAGCATATTAATCAACAACTATACACTAATTTTCATACAAACTATAGCAAACATTATTTTCCATTATAACAAACATTCGCATAAACTTATCAATAAGCATATTAATCAATAATACTAATTTTTGAATTTTAAATCAACCCTAATTTTTAATTACGAATTAAATGATCAAACTACTTACTAACATCCCCAAATCAACTGACACGCTATTATCGTCAACTAATACACAATAATCGTCAATTTCAAATCAATAATCAACTAATTTTTTGAATTAGGGTTTTAATTTTATCTCCAGATCAACAACGAAAAATCACAAAGTCTACTTGGAGGTCTTTATGGTATTACAAGCAATTTTGATCTATTGATGATGTGCATGTTTGATTGGCGGACATGCATAGTTTGGATGTTTAGGTTTATGGCAGAGACATTTATTTTCTTGGATATTTTGTTTGGAGGTTGAAGTTATAGTAGGAGCTTGGATGACATTTATGGAATATTGTATCAAGGTCTATTTATAATAGACTTGACAAAATATGTTCTTTAAGAAGCAATTAAATACTTTCATAATCTTTTCCATGTTTATAATTTATTGCCTTCTTTAATGTAATAAAAAAGGCAACTAATCATTCTACCAAATAGATAAAATATCTTAAAGGTGAAATCAACCACACTTTAAAATTTACCAAATTTATAAAATATGCAATGAATTTGAGTCATAATTGCGCATAGACTCAAATATCTTCAAGTTCTACTTAAATATGGAATAGGATAAATTTTGTATTTAGGCCAAATTTGTAAACAAAATTACAAGAATAGGCCACTTTGCAAACTATTTACAAAAGTATACCACTTTTCGCCACGTTGGCGGCATCTCAAATGCCTCCACTACATGTGTATTGTGCAAAAGCACACTGGCGGCATTTGAGATGCCGCTGGTATGCGGTATCCCAAGTGCCGCTATTTCTGCTGCTTTATTAGGCAGCCACCTTTTTATGTTTGTCTTCTTTCAAAGTTTGCTTAGATCTACTAAAATTCTAAAATCCAAACTGTTAAATTATTTGCATATTATAGTTTAATTTTGATTGGATTCAGTTACAGATGAGAAGCAATATCTAATTCTTCCTCTTCAACAAGGAATTAGCTATAATAGGTATGTTTTTTTGGAAACCCTAGTTTAATTTTTTTAATCTCATTTGTTGTTTGGTATCAAGTGATAATAGGTTACTAGATGATTGAATAAATTGTAGAATGGCTTCCAAGTGTGTACCAACGATCTGTTATTTCGATGGCGAATTAATTGTTGATGAACTTAATTGTGGAAAATATGTCGGGGGGTCGTGTAAGCCAGCTAAAGTGTTGAAAGGTTGTAATTTGGTGTAGTTGAAAGAATCGATTAATAAAGCGACCAAATAAAATCTGAAGAAGACGGACTCAGGATCGAAAGCCATTAAAATAGCCGATGATGACAATACAGAGCTAATGTTTTCAGCGACATCGAAATCAATCTAGTTATTTGTTGGGAAAATTAGGCGTTTGCAAGTAGAAGAACCCGTACGAGAACAAGAAGTTAATAGTTTTATTGAGGAGCATATAAGAATGGTTGAGGCATTAAGTATCAGTCGTGGAAACGCGTTCTCGGGTTTCATTAATCCGACTATGACAGCGGTGTACGGTCAACAACAAGGTCTATATGGATATCCTCCGTGTATGACCTATCCACAGGGCGTTTAGTATATGTGCCCCTATCCAAGTCAATGCAGCTTTACGCATTTGCTCGGAGGTGAAACATTTATTTATGAAATTTATGTCGTATTAATTTGATAATTCTGCTCTACTTAACAGTTTTTTTCTCATTATATGCAGTTATCTTCCTTGTTGACCAACACTGCCTAGTCCCGCTAGACATCACAATGTCATATGTCTCAATTTATGTATCTAACTCCGTCCGAGTTATATGATCTTAGTCAGAAGTATGTATCATGAAGAATCAAAATTTGGTAGGTAGTAATTACGGTACTGATTTTAAAGTAATACATATGTTTAAATAGCAGATTCCCCGTGCACGATATTGCTACGCAATCTAATGCTGATTTGGAGAATGTAAGCGTAAACAGCGAAGATGTGAATACTGAGATGGACGAGGATGAAGGTGAAGATGTCAATGATGAACCCCTTGTAAATAGTATGGATTTAGTGAACATGGTGGAGAACGACATGTCGTGGATAGGTAGTATGCAAGTGAACAATGAACCTTTGAACTATGATTTTCCGGTTGAAGATAATATTTCCGAAGACAGTGATGAGGTGGAAATGGAAGTTCCTTTGGATAATGATTTGTGCAACGCACAAATTATAGCAAGGTAAATCGTTTCAAATCTTGAGTTCAACAATGAGCTGTTTTCAACCGTAAGCTTTCAAAATGGATTTAAAGTTGATTTGATTTTCGAGACGAAAGCCAAGTTGTTACAACGGTTGAGGGAATGGTCGATTTTGCATGCCGTTTCTTTTAAAGCAATAACATCAAATAAAACCAAATACACCGCCGTTTGTAATATAGATGCAAATTGTCCATGGAGAATTCATGCTATTGTCTTAAGAAAATCAGAGCAGAATTGGTGGATTGTAAGAAAATATCCTAGCGAACACAATTGTGTTAATCCAACGGTGAACTCCACCCACAAGAAGGCGACGTCTAACTTTGTAGTGGAAAAAATATTACCTTTTGTGAAAGCCGGTCAAAACATTACAGCCGGGACGGTACAAGTTTTGATGGAAGAACAGTTGTTTGTGAAAATTAGTTACATGAAAGCTTTTTGAGAGCTTTGGGTAAGGCGGTGGAAAGAATTTATGGTGATTGGGCGGAGTCATATAGTAGTCTAAGGCAATATTTTGCTGAAATAACTAGATCGAACCCGGAAAGTGTTGGACACGTTACGACCGATGATTATGGAGTCTTCGATCGAGCTTTTTGGGCCTTTGGACCTTGCATTGAAGGATTTGTTCATTGTCGTCCGTTGTTATGTATTGACGGGACACATTTGTACGGGAAATATAAAGGGACGCTACTTGTAGCCACTTCTGTTGATGAGGATGATCACCTATACCCTTTAGCATACACAATTATAGAGTCTGAATCCGGGAATAGTCGGGGTGGTTTTTTGCCTGCATGCGGCGGTTTATTCACAGTGTTAACAATCGACGAATTACCTTCATTTTAGATCGAATGAAAGAAATACCATCAGCCTTAGAATCGAAATGGTATTTTCCACGTAAACATAGATTTTGTGCTACACATCTTAAAGCTAATTTTCAAGCTGCAGGGTTTAGAGAAAAAAGATTAACCGGACTATTTTATGCTGCAGCTTGTGCTGCAGAAGAAGCCGAGTACATCAGAATACATGAAGAAATAAAAACTATAAGCATCAGGGCTCACAATTGGATAGAAAGGAGTTTGGGAGTGCACGAGGAGAATTATGCATTGTATAAAGATGAAGGCGGTCGATTTCATGTCATGACCACCAATTGTGCAGAAAGTTTCAATGGTGTTCTTAAAGGAGCTAGTATTTACCTGTCAAAGCTTTAGTTGCATGCACCTTTTTTAGGTCGGTTGATTATTTTTGTCAACGAAGAGAAGCGGCAGCAAAGCTGACTTCCCGTCTAACTCCGAAGTGGGAAGCCAAGATCGCCGAAAGAGATAACGAAGCTAGGCATACAAGAATAACTCGATTTAGTCAATCTGAGTGGCAAGTTGTACACTATTTCGGTGACGAGTTCAAAGTACTAATCAACGGTAACAGTTGCTCTTGTACGTGCAACATCCCCCTTTTAGAGCACCTACCATGTATGCATGTTATGGCCACTTGCTCAACGGTTTCCAACGAAGCAAATAGAGCCCATCACGACTTTGGCTCAATATGGTAATCCATAGCGAAATACCTGGCAGCTTACACCCCTTAGTTTCACCCGGTACGAGATAAACGCTATTGGAGTTCAAGTGACAGTCAATTGGTCCTACCTCCAGTCGCTAAAAGACAACTAAGACGTCCGTGTTCAACTAGAATTGAAGGTACAATGGACGAGATGTAGACCCCTGCTACATGTGCAGTTTGTGACTGTGGAGAGGAATGCGAAGTAGTCGTTTGTAGAAATGATAGGAACGCTGGATGTCGTTTCTACAACTGTGCTTGATACAACGATCACAAGATTCGGCAGAATCAGGTTGAATGCTGCAATTTTTTTAAGTGGCTCGATCCACCATTGTGTCCTAGAGGTGTGGAATATGCTTTAGAAATGCAAGCGGAGGTTAGTCGTTTGGAAAAGTTGAACCTTGAATACCGAAATGAATTGTTGGTTCATGGATACAAGTATTCGGCGTTGTGGCCACGTAGATCGTTGAAGGATAATTGAAATGTAACGTAATGATATTAGAAACTTGTTGTATGATGAACAAATACCTGAAACGATCGTTCGAAGTATGTTATGCATCATTCGAAGTATGTTATGCTTTGTTGAACTCTGTTGTTTTGAAATGACGTCTGAGAAAACCAAACCGTGGCATCTAAAATGCCGTAGTTGTCTAGTAACAGAGCGGCATTTCAAATGCCACATGGGGCGGCATTTTAAATGTCACTCTGTTACTTACTTAGATGAACTTCAAATCGAAAATACAGCTTCAATATCTCGACACCAACGTAAACAAATTTCTGAAACTTGACCACTGCAAATTTCTGAGCTCATGATTATAGTTACCAACAACAAATACAAGTCTATAATCAGTAACATTCACACCAACATCGGAATACTAGAGTCACTTCTACAATCACAACGGAAAACACTAGTCTACAGTAGTTAACAACCAAACATCCCAAACGAACAAATAGATACCATGATCAATCAATACTACAGTCAACATGCCACACAAACGATCAATCAACACTACAGTCAACAAATAGAAACCACGGTCCACTATGGTTAATCTAAAATTTCATCTCAAAATTTTTAATTTCCTAAGAGTTTTCTTCTTCAGTCTTCTTGGCTTGAGCATGAATTCCTCCTCTTCCAGTGACAGCTTTTCACTGCCCTCCTCTTGCGTCCCTTCCATTGGGGTTTGTGATGGCCCAATGGGTTGTGTATGCTGGGAATATATCGCTCCGGAACTGTCGCCCTCTTTTTTCTTCCTTCTTCCATACTTTCTCTTTGGTGAGGGGACTGGTGGGACTGCAGCTATGTTCTCATACGACGCAAGAGGGGCAATATCCAGGATAAGTGGTGGCAGTGTAGGAGGAGGAGGCGGAGGTGGGATGGGCCTTGACATCTTGTTCTTCGACAAACAGGATAGCAGAATTTGTTTGATAGAGAAGCATTTCGCCTTGCTCTTTTCAGGAAACTCCTCCGCAAGCTCGTCGACAATGTCCAACACATGATACATATTATCCGCATGCATATAACATAAACCCGTATGATTTTCATAAGTACTACATAAGTTTTCAATATTAATATGTACCACATTCCGTTCTAGCGGAGCTCGTGGAGTGTAAGGTGCCAGCTCTTGCTCGGGTTCTTCCGCTCGTCTTCGTAGCACATAACGACGAGTGATATTCCAGTACCAGCTAAGATACTCCTCATCGGTCAGAGTGACTTCGTGCTCGTCTTCCCCAGCTATAAAATGGCTATTCCATAACTCAATCATCGTTTCAAACTCATCTTCGTCGTATGGAAGCAGGTAATATGGAGCAGGATACAGTAGATGCTGTTAAAGACCAAACTGTCTCATGACTCTGTTTGGCAGGTGGTACGCTAAATCTCGGAAACAAAAAATCATAAGTCTTGTCTGCCATAATGGCATGTCCATTGTACAAACAGCCGAAAGTGCATGAAGGTCTGCTTCGGAATACGGATTCCATGTTACTGTATTGTAATCTAAGACATCAAACTCGTTCCGGTAGAAGGCAAAATTACGTCTGGGGGTCATTTTTATATTCTTCGGGCCATTCCACCTGTAATAGCAACATGTTATAGGAAGTATTCAAATTTACCATGTCAATACAACAACACTAACAACACTGTTTTACCTCGCTCCATAAGGCTTTGAATTGTCAATTATTTGCATCATCATAGAAATACGACCAACCGGAAGATAGGTCCATGACCAAAGCTACAAGTGTGAAACTTAATTTTAGTTACGGTTTTACGACAAACTCAACTGTGCAACAACGAATGACTATGTCCGTACCTAAA
The DNA here is from genome assembly GCA_030765085.1 of Allium cepa. NCBI lineage: Eukaryota > Viridiplantae > Streptophyta > Magnoliopsida > Asparagales > Amaryllidaceae > Allium > Allium cepa. Next base: position 933,839,112 of record CM060932.1, read on the forward strand.
GTAGAGTCATACAACCTCCAGCGCACCGTTGTTGGACTAAAGCAACTTTCGTAAGCACCGTATAGGTGAAAGCAAACACCGCACTACCCCATGAGTATTGCCGACATGAATCGAAGTCTTCTAACAATGGAAGCCATTGAAGGGCCACTTTTGCCTTCGATCGATCACAAAAAAGATGCTGTGTGATGATGTGCAACATAATAGCGCGGGCACGCTGGGTAATCTGCAAAGGAGAGGCATGACGGTGAATATCACCGGCCAACTGCTCCCTAAACCACGTGGCCACTGTCGACTCATTTCCCCACCTCATGTCTTCTGGAGGAGCCAATACAAGCATGGGCTCACACAATTCCATATAATTTCTTGAAAAATCCGGTTTCAGGATGGGATTCCCGTTAATCGGCAATCCAAGCAATACAGCTACGTCTTTCAAAATGATTGTCATCTCACCTACTCTAAGATGAAATGTAGACGTCTTCGGTCGTCATCTATTGATCGAAGCCGTCAAAAGATTTCGGTCGAGCTATGTATATCCCAACTTATTGACAACACCAACTCCAGCACTGTCTAACAGTTCCAACACGTCTAGATGCACTGACGTGACGAGCTTTAAAGTTGATGAATGGTCAATGAAGCCGTCCGGCCCAACCTCCTGTCGATACATAGTAACAAAGGAATACAATTATGGTAATTACCAGTACTTTGCAGAAGTAATAACAAATTATTTGACCTTGTACCTCCATCATATCGATGTTGTTTGTGCGGTGTTGAGGCTGGAGGTAAATGTGATGACTCGGAATTTTGGGCAATATAAATTTAATAATCTGCATTAAAATTAAATTGATTTGATAATTTGTGTTAATAAAGTTTGAAATGATTTAATAATTCAATTAAATTAATATTTAATTAATGAATTTTATCTTTTAAAAAGCTAATAAAATGTTTTCTATTTATAATGTATATATTTGTATATATTGTAAATAGATAAGCTTTAGTTTGGAATTTCATAAATAAAGCAATTTTCTAATTCTAATATTTTTAGTAATTTGGAAATTTGATTTAATTTAAAAATAAATCTTTTCAAAGATTATTTAAATAAATAACTATATAGTTTTAAAATACTTAAGATAAATGTTTATAAGGTTTGTTTTATTTTCATTTTAAATATTTCTTGATAAATATGATTTGAAGATAATAATAAGATAATCTCTTTTATAAATTATTTAAAATTGTCAAATTTGTTATTTTTAAACAATGTTAATAATGTATTATTTTTCTATATAAATATAAAAAGAATTAAATAAGAAAATGGAATTATCATTTCAAATTGAACAAGTTGACTTTAATTTGGATTTTAAAAGTTTAATTTGAATTTGAATTTGGAATTTATTTTGAAATTCAAAAGAATAGATCCTTAAAATATTTGGATAAGTTTTATTTATAATTTTTTTTATTACATTTTCTTTACATAAGAAATTCATAATGTATTTACATAAGAATTAATAAATTAAGTTAAAAGATTTATTTAACAATTTAAATTAAAATAATATACTTAAAAGACATGTGTTAATTACTTAAGTAACCTAAACAACAAGTGTTAAGTAATTAATAATTCTAGTGACAAGCGTCACATTTAATTTATTTTTTCATTTGTTTTTTTAAAATCAATTCAGCCTATCTATAAACATTCTTTCTTTCATTTCTATTTACATTCTTTTTCTAAAGCTAAGAAGAAAAATTCAAACCAATTTGTCAAAAACAAATCTGCAGCCTAAACTCAAACCATTTTCATAAACCTGTTCATTTCAAAAATTAAAGCCTGAAATTTCTTCAAATCAAATCTGTAATCAGTCCCTCCACAAACCTGAAACTTGTTTCAATTCAACAACCTATAATCAAAAAATCTGTATCATTTCTTCAACCAAAACCCGAACATCTTCTTCGAAACTGAGATGGAAATCAAAAGCCTACCAGCATTTTCATCCCTGTTTTGAATCTGAATCATTTTCAACAACCTGGAACTCAATGAAGCAATCTTCATCAAGCATGAAGTTTTCATAAGCAAGTTAAAACATCATAGCAACAAAGTATTTTCCAGTTTCAGTAGCATGTAACTGTAGTTCTAAAATCAAAGACAAATTCAAGAAACTCAAGTTTTAAAGTTTAAAGCTTTTTCAAAACAAAATAGAAAGGGAGTGCTCTGTTCTTCTGTAAATCAGGTGAGCAGCATCACTCTTTTAAAAGCTTAAGTATAATAAACATGTTGCATGTTCATATCTGGAAATATGTATGCTTGTGTGCATATGAATTGACTGTGTATATTTGAATGATGAATGTATGTGTGCGTACTTGTTTCCTGTGACATCCTGTTCTTTGTTTTCAAGCTTCAGCTTGATTTAAAATCATTACCTCTTGATCTAGGCTTGGTTTGGATTTAAGACTTAAACAAAACTTGTTCGTTACATCATAAATTTAGTTTAAATTTTTTTATTTAAGTCAAGATAAACGTGAAATGGCTCTGGAAATAAAACAATAGAGAAAATTTAAAATAAGTAAAAATTTAAAATTTCTTGATTCATTAATTCAGGCCTATAATCTGATTTGTATTAGTTAATCATGAATTTAGGAGGTAAAATCCTGATTTTTAAAAAAGTAATCAATGAGGAAAGCCATGGTAATTAATTTTTGGTATTTGGTTAATCATTGGTGATCGATGATGATCTGGAGCTCGGGTTTGGTGTCGAAGTGGGTTTAGGGTATGACAACATGGGGAAAAAATGGTCAAATGATTAATCAGTGACCGTGGTGGCCAGAGTGCGGTGAACTAAGGCTTGGAAAGCTGTTTGGTACGTTGTTGTTGTCATGGCATTTGTGGTGACGAGGTGCTCTGGAATGGATCGCATGGGGAAAAAAATAAAGAATGGAGGTCAAGGCATCTATGGTGAAGACGACGATGTTCATCGTGGTCGAGATCGTCGTGGATGGATGATTTTCCGATGGTGACTGTTTCCTGTAAATGGGATGATGGGTTCGTTTTTGATTCAAGGACGAAATCGTCATTCTGGGTGACCGTGTGTGTCAGTGAGGTGGTGGTCGATTTGTGGGAGGTTTCGTCGTCCACCATTGGTGGTCAGAGCCACCGTGCATGTGCACGGTGCACATGTGGTGTCTGATGAATTATGGGCTTTGGGGAAGAACATTTCTATTCGGGTCGAACTCGATAGTTTCGCATATTGTCTCGAGTTGTTCGAGAATGAGCTTTTTTTTCTATATTTTACTTTAGACTCGAATAAGTTTTTTTTTAAAAAGAAAAAAAGAAGGGTTTTCTCGAGTTTGTACTCGAGTAGGCTTCGGGTCAAACCCGAAGCAGCATTTGAAACTAGATTTTAAAAAGGTTTTAAATTTAAAACAAAGTTTGAATTTAAATAATTTGGTTTTAAAATTTTATAAATCTCTTTTATAGATAAATAATTTTCTTTAACATTTAATTTAAAAGGTTTGTAAAATTTGATTTAAATTTTGTTAAAGTTTAAATTATAATTATTTTAAATCTTTAATTTGAAATAAATTAAAAGGAAGATTTAAAAGTAAAATGTTCTAAAGACTTTTGTTAATGGTAATTAAAGTAATTATAAAGGCTAATACTTTAAATTAAAAGATTAATTAAGATTTAATGATTTATGATTCATTAAATTATTAAGGTAATTAAAGAAATAATTAATTAATTTAATTAATTAATTATTTAGATTAATAAATTAAGTAACTAAGGGTTAAATTCATTAATTAAAGTTTAAGTTAATTAATTAGGGTTATTTAATTTGAAAATAAGATCATTAATTAGATAAGTTAAGATTTTTAATTGATAATTAGAAATTGATTAATCAAGTAATTAAAAATTAATTAAGTTACAGTTAAAACTTAATTAACTAAATAATTTAGAGGTCAATTAATTGGTTATGTAAGATTAATTAATTTGGAATTAATAATGATTAATCTAAGTTAATTACTTAAGAAAAGTAATTAAATAATTGTTAATAGTTAATGAAGGTCATTAACTTAGGATTATTTAATAATTAATTAATGTGATTAATTTTAATAATTAATTAGATTAATTAATTAAAGATAATCATTTGCGAATTGTTTAAGTATGATTACTTAATGAAGTAATTAAAGGAATTAATTACTCAATGTAATTAATTATAATAATGTGATTAGTTTAAGTTAATTAATTAAGTTTAATTAATTTAAAATAATTACTGGATAATTGGTTAATATAATTACTTAATGTAATTAATGAACTGTAATTACTTTGTGAAGTAATTAGTGATGGTAATTACAGGATGTAATTAATTGAAGTATGGAAGTGATTTGGGTTTGATTACTTTGTGTAATTAATATGAAGGATAATTACTTAATGGAAGTAATTAATAATTAATTACATAGTGTAATTAATTTAAGAATTAATTAGTAAAGTTATTTGAAGATAATTAAGTGATGTAATTAACTAAGAGTAATTGATTACTTAATGAGATTAATCTAGGATGATTAATAAATATAATTAATTAAAGATTAATTATTAAATGTAATTAATTAAGGAGTAATTAATTTATTTAATAAAGTAATTAAGGATAGTCAATTACTATTGGTGATTAATCAAGAGTGATTAATAATTATGGTTAATAATTAATTAAAAAGTAATTAAGAACCATTTAATTAATGTAATTAATGATGTAATTAAGTATTTTTTAATTAGAATTAATTAATCAAAAATAGGTGATTATGAAGTATTTAATTAATTATAATTAATTAAGGATTAATGTAATTAATTATAGTTAATTAATTAATGAAGTAATTAAAGGTTAATTATTATATTTGGTTAAGAATAATTAATTTGTGGAATTAATTAAAGAAAACTTACTTGAATGTAATTAAAGAATAATTAATCAAGGATGATTAATTAATGTGGATAATTAGAGGACGATTAATTAAATTGATTTGTAATTAATTAATGGTTATGTAAGCAAGATTTATGTGATGAAAGTAATTAATTTAATTTATTTTAAATTAATTTAAGTTGAAGCAATTAATTTAATTCATTTTAAATTAATTATAGATAGTGATTTATCCTTACTTATATATGGATGGATGATATTGATTACCTTGAATGGTTTGAGATCTCAGATATGAGATAAGTAATGCTGTGTGGTATGGATGCTTTGGTTAAAGTGTGATGATAATGTGGATTATCTGTTTATGATGATAATGTGAATTATCTGTTTGTGATGATAATGTGAATTATCTATTGTGATATGTGAATTATCTATCTGTGTGTATAAGATAATACAATTGAATTGTTTTAACTTTGAAACAACTTGGACCTAAAAGATGGCGTTTTGGATTTCGATGAGACCGGGATCGGGTTTCCAGATTTGGATATCCGAAAACCACATCGATCCAAATTAACGATAGGTCGTGAATCTCAAGGGAAGATGAAGATTCAGAGTGCAAAGGTTATCGTCGTTAACTCTGTGGGTGATTCCAAAATGAGTGTAACGAGATAATGCCTTCGGTTTCGTTCGAACCCGGAATGAACTTGTATGGATTGAATGCTTTCAGAACATCGTCAGGTGGACGATGAGCATTCTAAGAGATGTGTTCTCTAAAGGTAATCATAGCCTCAAGCCTCATCAACCGGGAATGACTAAAACAGGGGAGATGCAGCAAGGCTAAGTGGGTCATGCCCAAGTAGGACGAGATTTACCCTTGTATAGAGGTCCCTTTATATTCGGCTGTGTGGGCAGTTGGTTGCAAACAACTGCGGGGTTGTCTTGTTCGGGACTGTCCAGTAAGGGATGGTTCTGGCCTTGTGTTGCAGGGGATTCGGGGTGGATCCTCAGTACGGTGATCTAGGCCACGTACTGTGACGGGCGGTACCCCAGTAGCCCTGCCATTGTATGGAATCCAAACTCCAATAAGTGTCGTACGTTTTAGTTGTGCCCAACTATGCTGGAACGTGCGATGTAAGCATTCCAGCTATTTCTGTATTTTACTTGAAAACCCTAGATACTATTATAATATAACCGGATTTCCTATCAAATGTTTTGGTTAGTGTAAGGTAAAAACTTACCCATATTTATTTGTGGGAAGTCTTACGGGATACCTTTTCTTTTCAAAAGTTTTTCAAAGTTAAGCAACCTTAACCTGTTACTCACACCAGACCCATGTCTGACCCGGTGTTTATCTTTTGTTTTCTTAAACTCTTGGGTACTCAAACTTTTACGAGTAGCCAAGGGATTCAGGTTAGCTTTGACGAAATCTGGAGAAGCAATGGAGCAGGAGGCTTCTGCGTGTAGATATATATAGTGTTCCGCTGAGCTGGTATCTCTGTGTTGTATTTGTATCGAGTTGTAATAACTAGACAGGTGTTTATAACTGTCTAGAATGTGATGTATGGTCTGTGTGACTCTGATTGATGTTGTATATTATGTAAATACTTATGCGATTAATGTAATTTATTCGTTCCGCTGTTGAGATTCTGATGTTGTTCTTTCTTTCTTCTCTATCTTTCTCTTTTCTATCCTTTTCTTTCTTAAAGATGATGTGAATTCTATGGAGAGAAAACCGGGTCGTCACAATTGGTATCAGAGCGCCAGGTTGAGTGAATACCTAGGCTTTGGAGTGATTTTCTTTCTTGAGAGAGCGTATTTGTAATTTTGATATATATATATATATATATATATATATATATATATATATATATTTCTACCTATTTGTTGGGTTACCTGTTCGGGTTTTCCAATATAAGTTATAAAGGTAGATGGGGTAGTGGTGTGTGTAACACGACTACCAATGGTTGGAGTTTGTGTATTGAGGTTGGAAGGATATCTGTCGAGACTGTAAACCTAATACCGTCTCGAGTGAGTTTTGTTGTGGTGTAAGGATTTCATCGATCTCTGAAGGAAACTTGTTAAGGTTCGGAGTAGATCTTTGAAGTTTGGATGAGTAGAGTTAGGATCTGTCGGTTGGACAGAAGCAAGTAGTGGTATCTTAGCAACCTCAGGAAGTAGTAGCTGTGTAATGAGACGCAGTGACTATGGAGGTTTTCGAAGATGTTTCTTTGGAACAAGTTTAAGGAAGTGTGTCTGCTTCGGCGTTGAGGCTTGGTTCAGTTGGGTGTTTATGTTTGGCTTTGAGGCCCGAGTTTCTCGAGGAGCTTTGGGTAGGAAGTCTTTGGCATATGTGTTAGCAGCGCAGCTCCGATTGTTCTATGTCCCTACAAGGAGGTCATCTGGCTAAATAGTCCTTTTGAGATGGTGTTCAGAAGCAGCTGAGTGGATCCATTTCTTCAATGGATTGGTTAGATAAGCATAAACTGTTCTGATTGGTAAAGAGAGAACGGTATCATTGAATATTTGTCTGGGGTGATCGCAAAAGTGACTTGCGATAGTTTGAGTGTTCTCTTGGGTTACCTTTTGCTTTGGATCGAAGCATCTCTTGGGAGTAATTCCGATGGTTCAGCTAAGTAGAAAGATGGTTTCTAAAGATAGAGTTGGTGAAGCAGTTCGGGTTTTGGTGGAACTTCTAAGTTTTCTTTTTATGGATCTGGCGAACCATATCTCTGGGATGTGTTGTCCAGTTTGTGCTCGTGTTCTTCATCAGCATTTTCGTCTACTCCAGATCAGAGTTGTGCAGCGGAAGCAGTTTGGGAGTGCTTTTGTTTTGTATTTTCCGGATGGAAGAAGTAGGATCAATCTACTGATGTAGTAGAGTTTGTTTCAGATTTTGGTTGATCGTGAGAGGATCATTTTGTTGGGTTGTTTCTGGTTCCGTTTGTTTCGAGAGGCATCAGCAAGGGTTGAGCTGATCAGGAAGTTGAAGGCAGCCCAGGGTCGTCTGAAGAGTTTTGTGGATAAGAGTCGGAAATTTGATTTTGGATAAGTTTTCTCCGATCTAAGGAGCTATAAGTTTTGGTAAGTCTGGGAAGCTAGCTCCGAGGTACTGGATTATTTCTGTGTTCTTGTGAGGATAAGTGTTTTGGTCCACTGGGAATGAATTGCCAGTTTAGAAGACTGGAATTCAGTGAGTTTCACGTATCTCTAAGGGAGTACGTGAATGATCTATCTTTGGTTTTGAAACCAGCTGTTCTGGGTGATTTGGTTGTTGAGTCAGACTTGTCTGTGGTCTGATATCTAGTTCAGTTGTAGATATAAATGTGTAGGATCTCTGTAGATTAGTAATGTAGATTATTTGGATTCTGTAGAGCGAATATTCCAGTATTTATACTTGGGAAACTTTAGGAAGTTCTATCCAGAATTTTGTCTGGATAGTTTGATTTGTTTGACTGAGTGTATTGGTTGTTATGGTTGTTAGCATATAGTTGGTAGTATATGCTTGTGATTTAAAATTTAATCTTAGGTGGGTTATTAAATTACCTTCGCTTTTAAAATTTCGGGGACGAAATTCTTTTAAGGGGGGAGGAATGTGATGACCCGGAATTTTGGGCAATATAAATTTAATAATCTGCATTAAAATTAAATTGATTTGATAATTTGTGTTAATAAAGTTTGAACTGATTTAATAATTCAATTGAATTAATATTTAATTAGTGAATTTTATCTTTTAAAAAGATAATAAAATGTTTTCTATTTACAATGTTTATATTTGTATATATTGTAAATAGATAAGCTTTAGTTTGGAATTTTATAAATAAAGCAGTTTTCTAATTCTAATATTTTTAGTAATCTGGAAATTTGATTTAATTTAAAAATAAAACTTTTCAAAGATTATTTAAATAAATAACTATATAGTTTTAAAATAATTAAGATAAATATTTATAAGGTTTGTTTTATTTTCATTTTAAATATTTCTTGATAAATATGATTTGAAGATAAATAATAAGATAATCTCTTTTAGGCCTGTCAATGAATACCCGAAATATCCGAAATCCGTCCGCATCCGTATCCGAAAACATGAAAAATATCCGATATCCGAAAAGCGGATGCGGATATCCGATATCCGAAACATATTTCGGATACGGATACGGATATGGCTATATCCGTATCCGATAAATATCCGTCCGGTTAGAAATTAAATATTTATATATTAATATATTATTTTATGTCCATAAATTTAATACAAATACACTAATTTATTGAACGGATTTTGTATGATTGGATTACCTATTGTTAATTTGATGTAATTTATGTATTACAAGGTTTTTTCATCTTTTTTTTCAATCAAAAAAATGAAATATGCATTATATTGATTAATTTTCGGATATTTTCGGATACGGATACGGATATTTTCGGATATCCAAAAATATCCGTATTCGCTAAGCCGGATACGGATATTTTCGGATATCCGAAAATATTAGCGGATACGGATACGGATAATATTGAACGGATATTCGCGGATATCGGATACGGATTCGGATACGGATTTTCATTTTCGGATACGGATACAGATACAGCACTATCCGTATCCGACTGCATCCGTTTACAGGCCTAATCTCTTTTATAAATTATTTAAAATTGTCAAATTTGTTATTTTCAAACAATATTAATAGTGTATTATTTTTCTATATAAATATAAAAATAATTAAATAAGAAAATGGAATTATCATTTCAAATTGAATAAGTTGACTTTAATTTGGATTTTAAAAGTTTAATTTGAATCTGAATTTGGAATTTATTTTGAAATTCAAAAGAATAGATCCTTAAAATATTTGGATAAGTTTTATTTATAATTTGTTTTTATTACATTTTCTTTACATAAGAAATTCATAATGTATTTACATAAGAATTAATAAATTAAGTTAAAAGCTTTATTTAACAATTTAAATTAAAATAAAATACTTAAAAGACATGTGTTAATTACTTAAGTAACCTAAACAACAAGTGTTAAGTAATTAATAATACTAGTGACAAGTGTCACATTTAATTTATTTTTTCATTTGTTTTTTTAAAATCAATCCAGTCTATCTATAAAACATTCTTTCTTTCATTTCTTTTTTACGTTCTTTTTCTAAAGCTAAGAAGAAAAATTCAAACCAACTTCTCAAAAACAAATCTGCAGCCTAAACTCAAACCATTTTCATAAACCTGTTCATTATCAAAAATTAAAGCCTGAATTTTCTTCAAATCAAATTTGTAATCAGTCCCTCCACAAACCAGAAGGTTGTTTCAATTCAACAACCTATAATCAAAAAACCTGTATCATTTCTTCAACCAAAACCTGAACATCTTCTTCAAAACTGAGATGGAAATCAAAAGCCTACAAGCATTTTCATCCCTGTTTTGAATCTGAATCATTTTCAACAACCTGGAACTCAATGAAGAAATCTTCAGCAAGCATGCAGTTTTCATAAGCAAGTTAAAACATCACAGCAACAAAGTATTTTCCAGTTTCAGTAGCATGCAACTGTAGTTCTAAAATCAAAGACAAATTCAAGAAACTCAAGTTTTAAAGTTTAAAGCTTTTTCAAAACAAAATAGAAAGGGAGTGCTCTGTTCTTCTGTAAATCAGGTGAGTAGCATCACTCTTTTAAAAGCTTAAGTATAATAAACCTATTGCATGTTCATATCTGGAAATATGTATGCTTGTGTGTATATGAATTGACTGTGCATATTTGAATGATGAATGTATGTGTGCATACTTGTTTCCTACGACATCCTGTTCTTTATTTTCAAGCTTCAGTTTGATTTAAAATCATTACCTCTTGATCTAGGCTTGGTTTGGATTTAAGACTTAAACAAAACTTGTTCGTTACATCATAAATTTTAGTTTAATTTTTTTTATTTAAGTTAAGATAAATGTGAAATGGCTCTGGAAATAAAACAACAGAGCAAATTTAAAATAAGTCAAAATTTAAAAATTCTTGATTCATTAATTCAGGCCTATAATCTGATTTGTATTAGTTAATCATGAATTTAGGAGGTAAAATCCTGATTTTTAAATAAGTAATCAATGAGGAAAGCCGTGGTAATCAATTTTTGGTATTTGGTCAATCATCGGCGATCGATGACGATCTGGAGCTCCGGTTTGGTGTCGAAGAGGGTTTAGTGGATGAGGACATGGGGAAAAATGGTCAAATGATTAATCAGTGATCGTAGTGGCCAGAGTGCGGTGAACTAGTTCCAAGCTGTTTGGTACGTTGTTGTTGTCATGGAATTTGTGGCGACGGGGTGCTCCGGAATGGATCGTATGGGGGGAAAATAAAAAATGGAGGTCAAGGCATTTATGGTGAAGACGGCGATGTTCATCGTGGTCGAGATCGTCGTGGATGGATGATTTTCCAATGGTGACGGTTTCCTGTAAATGGGATGATGGGTTCGTTTTTGATTCAAGGACGAAATCGTCATTCTGGGTGACCGTGTGTGTCAGTGAGGTGGTGGTCGATTTGTGGGAGGTTTCGTCGTCGACCGTTGGTGGTCAGAGCCACCATGCATGTGCACGGTGCACATGTGGTGTCTGATGAAGTATGGGCTTTGGGGAAGAACGTTTCTATTCGGGTCGAACTCGATAGTTTCGCGTGTTGTCTTGGGTTGTTCGAGAATGAGTTTTTTGTTTCCAGATTTTACTTTAGACTTGAATAAGTTTTTGTAAAAAAGAAGAAGGGTTTTCTCGAGTTTGTACTCGAGTAGGCTTCGGGTCAAACCCGAAGCAGCATTTGAAACCGGATTTTAAAAAGGTTTTAAATTTAAAACAGAGTTTGAATTTAAATAATTTGGTTTTGAAATTTTATAAATCTCTTTTATAGATAAGTAATTTTCTTTAACATTTTATTTAAAAGGTTTGTAAAATTTGATTTAAATTTTGTTAAAGTTTAAATTGTAATTATTTTAAATCTTTAATTTGAAATAAATTAAAAGGAAGATTTAAAAGTAAAATGTTTTAAAGACTTTTGTTAATGGTAATTAAAGTAATTATAAAGGCTAATACTTTAACTTAAAAGATTAATTAAGATTTAATGATTTGTGATTTATTAAATTATTAAGGTAATTAAAGAAATAATTAATTTAATTAATTAATGATTTGGATTAATAAATTAAGTAATTAAGGGTTAAATTAATTATTAAAGTTTAAGTTTATTAATTAAAGTTATTTAATTTGAAAATAAGATCATTAAGTAGATAAGTTAAGATTTTTAGTTGATAATTAGAAATTGATTAATCAAATAATTAAAAATTAATTAAGTTACAGTTAAAACTTAATTAATTAAATAATTTAGAGGTTAATTAATTGGTTATTGAAGATTAATTAATTTGAAATTAATAATGATTAACCTAAGTTAATTACTTAAGAAAAGTAATTAAATAATTGTTAATAGTTAATGAAGGTCATTAACTTAGGATTATTTAATAATTAATTAATGTGATTAATTTTAATAATTAATTAGATTAATTAATTAAAGATAATCATTTGTGAATTTTTTAGGTATGATTACTTAATGAAGTAATTAAAGGAATTAATTACTCAATGTAATTAATTATAGTAATGTGATTAGTTTAAGTTAATTAATTAAGTTTAATTAATTTAAATAATTATTGTATAATTGGTTAAGCATAATTACTTAATATAATTAATGAAGTATAATTACTTAGTGAAGTAATTAGTGATGGTAATTACAGGATGTAATTAATTGAAGTATGGAAGTGATTTGGGTTTGATTACTTTGTGTAATTAACATGAAGGATAATTACTTAATGGAAGTAATTAATAATTAATTACTTAGTGTAATTAATTAGTAAAGTTATTTGAAGATAATTAAGTGATGTAATTAATCAAGAGTAATTGATTACTTAATGAGATTAATCTAGGATAATTAATAAACATAATTAATTAACGATTAATTATTAAATGTAATTAATTAAGGAGTAATTTATTTATATTTAATAAAGTAATTAAGGATAGTCAATTACTGTTGGTGATTAATAATTATGGTTAATAATTAATTAAAAAGTAATTAAGAATCATTTAAGTAATGTAATCAATGATGTAATTAAGTATTGATCAATTAAAATTAATTAATCAAAAATAAGTGATTATGAAGTATTTAATTGATTATAATTAATTAAGGATTAATGTAATTAATTATAGTTAATTAATTAATGAAGTAATTAAAGGTTAATTACTGTATTTGGTTAAGAATAATTAATTTGAGGAATTAATTAAGAAAAAATACTTGAATGTAATTAAAGAATAATTAACCAGGAATGATTAATTAAGGTGGATAATTAGGGGATGATTAATTAATTGATTTGTAATTAATTAATGGTTATGTAAGCAAGATTTATGTGATGAAAGTAATTGATTTAATTTATTTTAAATTAATTTAAGATGAAGTAATTAATTTAATTCATTTTAAATTAATTATATATAGTGATTTATCCTTGCTTATGTATGGATGGATGATATTGATTGCCTTGAATGGTTTGAGATCTCAGATATGAGATAAGTAATGCTGTGTGATATGGATGCTTCGGTTAAAGTGTGACGATAATGTGTATTATCTGTTTATGATGATAATGTGAATTATCTGTTTGTGATGATAATGTGAATTATCTATTGTGATATGTGAATTATCTATCTGTGTGTATAAGATAATACAATTGAATTGTTTTAACTTTGAAACAACTTGGACCTAAAAGATGGCGTTTTGGATTTCGATGAGACCGGGATCGGGTTCCAGATTTGGATATCCGAAAACCACATCGATCCAAATTAACGATAGGTCGTGAATCTCAAGGGAAGATGAAGATTCAGAGTGCAAAGGTTATCGTCGTTAACTCTGAGGGTGATTCCAAAATGAGTGTAACGAGATAATGCCTTCGGTTTCGTTCGAACCCGGAACGAACTTGTATGGATTGAATGCTTTCAGAACATCGTCAGGTGGACGATGAGCATTCTAAGAGATGTGTTCTCTAAAGGTAATCGTAGCCTCAAGCCTCATCAACTGGGAATGGCTAAAATAGGGGAGATGCGGCAAGGCTAAGTGGGTCATGCCCAAGTAGGATGAGATTTACCCCTGTCTAGAGGTCCCTTTATATTTGGCTGTGTGGGTAGTTGGTTGCAAACAACTACGGGGTTATCTTGTTCGAGACTATCCAGTAAGGGATGGTTACGACCTTGTGTTGCAGGGGATTTAGGGTGGATCCTCGGTACGATGATCCAGGCCACGTACTATGGCGGGCGGTACCCCAGCAGCCCTGCCATTTTATGGAACCCAAACTCCAATAAGTGTCGTACGTTTTAGTTGTGCCCAACTATGCTGGAACGTGAGATGTAAGCATTCCAGCTATTTCTGTATTTTACTTGAAAACCCTAGACACTTATAATATAACTGGATTTTCTATCAAATGTTTTGGTTAGCATAAGGTAAAAATTACCCATATTTATTTGTGGGAAGTCTTACGTGATACCTTTTCTTTTCAAAAGTTTTTCAAAGTTAAGCAACCTTAACCTGTTACTCACATCAGACCCATGTCTGACCCGGAGTTTATCTTCTGTTTTCTTAAACTCTTGGGTACTCAAATTTTTACGAGTAGCCAAGGGATTTAGGTTAGCTTTGACGAAATCTGGAGGAGCAATGGAGCATGAGGCTTCTGCGTGTAGATATATATAGTGTTCCGCTGAGTTGGTATCTTTGTGTTGTATTTGTATCGAGTTGTAATAACTAGATAGGTGTTTATAACTGTCTAGTATGTGATGTATAATCTGTGTGACTCTGATTGATGTTGTATATTATGTAAATACTTATGTGATTAATATAATTTATTCGTTCTGCTGTTGAGATTGTGATGTTGTTCTTGCTTTCTTCTCTATCTTTCTCTTTTCTATCCCTTTCTTTCTTAAAGATGATGCGACTTCTGTGAGAAAGCCGGGTTGTCATAGTAAAGCACACTTGGATCGATCGGTCCGGGAGCCATTTCATCATATTCTACCACAATAACATTGCATAATCATACTCAACTTCAATGGGTATAAAACCATAGATTTGCAATTATACAACTTCATTGTACATAATAAAAAAACAATTAAACATATGCTCTAGGTGAGTACTCAACTTCATTGTACTATACAACCATAGATTTACAATCATAGAACAATTTTAGCCCTAAACCCTAAATTGAAAAAATAATAATTAGAGACAAAATCGATAGATTTCGTACCTATAGGATGTGCTTGATACGATGATGAAGCCCTAGTTCAAATTATAACTAGATTTTAGTAGTTGGAAGATTGAAAATTTGATTTTTGGTGAATTGGGGGTGGTAGGTTCGGTTTTTTATGAAGAGAGGTTGAGAGAAGGGGAGAGGGATGTTATTGATAGAGGGCTGAAAATTTACAAAGAGCACAAAAAATAATGGCATTTTGGATGCCGCATACTGGCAGCATCTCAAATGCCGCCGGTGTGCTTTTGTACAATACACATGTATTGGCGGCATTTGAGATGTCGTCAGCACACGTGGCGTCCAACGTGACGAAAACTTGTTTAGTTCTGTAAATAGTTTGCAAAGTGGCCTATTCTTGTAATTTGTTTACAAATTTGGCCTAAATACAAAATTTATCCTATGGAATATTGTATTATCAAAATCTAACATTATATTTCGATTTTCATTCTGTGATCTGTTAATATTATTGTTCTCTTCATATTCATATGTGCATAATATATTACCAATAATTCATATACTATAATCCGTGGATGTCTATAATGTTATAGAGGATTCACATAATTATCAATATTGTATTTACTCGGTCTTTTTCCTAATAACAAACACACGAGATTATTTGGTTGCAATTATATTTTCAGATGCATAGTAGAAAATAATTAATACATTGCATTGCTTCTCCTTGTATCCATGGTAAATTTGGCTTTATCCAATTGGTTCGTTTAGTGTCATATTTCGCTAGCTTATTCTATGTTCACGAAATCACTCATTGGGTTAGCCAATAGTCCCCAACATTAAAATATTGAAAACCAATTACTATACATAGAGTCTATTTTATCAGCACCAAAACAAAAATTGACCCAAAAGATTTGATAGAACTTTAGGCATTATGTTATTGATATCATAAACAAAACTACAGGGCATTATGTTAAATTTTTGGAATTTGGATGGATGTTGATTGGGAGGAATTTTAGCTGATTATCGGTGCGGTCTATCAATACCAACTGTTTCTTGGCCTAAAAATTTGATAAATAATATCTGCCGAGGTTCACATCATTGAGTAAATATTACCAGAAACTCTTTCTGCTTACTATTGCTGATTTCAGTAATGAATAAATTTTTAAGTATTTATATTTTCCTAGTTATTGCTAATTTGATTTATTTATCGTGCGTTTACACCTCTGCTCAGGTTTATTGTACAACAAAATTCTTCAATGATCATCTAGGTGGAGATGAAGTTTTAGAACAAGCAACAGGTAAAACAGTAAAGGAAAATCAAATTAATATTGACAAGGCAAGGATGCCATGGATGATTTTGAAGATGTTGCGGTTGGTCACAATAACCCTGCACATGCTATGATGGAGGAATGATGGGATTATTTGACTAGGTCCGTTTTGAGAAAAAGTAAAAAAAAAAAAAAAAAAAAAAAATCTGTTTTGCAAACATTCTTGCAAAAAAATAATACTTAAGGTTTTATATACCATGAGTTGAAGCAGACATACACAACATAACTTTCCAAGTTTACCGGTTCGCCGAATTCACTTGAGTATATTAGAAGGGGAAAAAACATGCTGCCATGAATCAAAATAATAATTCAGACTTCATCAATAACATCCTATGATTCTTGGTTCCTTGGTCCTCTTACAATTTAGGCTTGCCTGTTGCTATTAGAGTATACACGCGAAGGAAATACATAGTTTCAATTTGATGATTTTTTATATAAGACCATTTTAGTTTAATAATTTTGCATGGAAAATTTTATTACCGATGTATACTTTGAACATTGTGGTGGATTTTGTTACTTTGTTGATGAATATTTTCATCTATATGGGTCCTCTTTACAATGATGTGGCTTCTGTTTGTGTCCCTAATTTGTTGCTGGTAAGTTATAATGGTGCCTTTTCTGAGCCGTTAAATGGTTCGGTAATTGTTTAGATCATTCTTTTTAGATCTATTTAGTAATTGTTCCAGGTAGCAATATTTTTATACATGTAATATCTGTTTGTAACAACAAAATAATAATTTGCTTGAATGATGCCCTGGTTTAAATGGTTGCAACGATAGTTGCAAAGTTGTATACACTGTCATATTTCATGTCAGAGTACTAAATATTTGTTGCGTAAAATAATCAATGTCCTATACATTTTAGTGCATGCATATACATATACTTATTCTCATAGTAAGGGTTTAAAGGAGGTAGGGGAGGATGAATTTAGCTGGTGCTGCTGAAGTTTGTAGTTGTAAGATTCCAAACATTTAGAAAGGAGAACACACCATGTATAATGATGAATTTGTGATGAAGAAATAAGGAAAGAATTGAAAATGGTTGAGTTTTGTAATCCATTGTTTTTTGTTTGGAGGATGATAGGTTTTTGTTTTATGCAATTATCATCATTTAGAATGTATAATAATGAATGTATGGTTACATGCAACCATGGGTTCTGTTATATTTGAAACATTATTCTATTTGTTCTTATCATGTGTTTGTTCTTAAGTTAGATGGATGATTTGCGCATCGCGCTATTGAGCAATATTTGTTTTTGTCTCAACGGAGCGATTCATCTTTAATTTTTTTTTTTTGAAATTACACATAATTTAACATTCATTTTCCCTCGTGGTTGTACTAGAAACGAACAATTATTTTTCAACCACGCACACATTATAAAATAAGTCGTTATTTTGTACCTATCTACTAGGGATGACAATAAGAAGGATTTAGGATCTAAACCCGATAAACCCGCTCTTGTTTTGACCCGTCAAAACCGCTCCATTGGGTCATCTGGACAAGTAGACTCATGATCTGGTTTTAAGAGCTTCGGGTTTAGGATTAGATTGAGGCTTGACTGAACAATCCCAACCCAACCTCCACTACTGAGATCTCATAAAATCATTTTATAACTACAATGATGATTTCTTAATCATTTTATACATAAGTTGTTGTAATATGGATATTATAGTGTTCTCAACAAGTTGTATACTTTTTATAGCATTAAGTTGCATCACTAATAAATATATAATAACATATGCATGTTTCCTTGAACCATTATCATGCATCTCATTTTTATTACTTCACATATCACTGTAAACACATTAATATATATATATTTATTGTACCATCTAGTGACAACCTCCTTACAAATAAAATAAATAAATATATGTATATCAACATATAATTTCGAATGAATATGTAAAACCTTATGAGGTCTTGAAACGAGATGGGTCTATCTTGATCATATGAGTTGTTTCGGATACGGGGCAAAAATGTAGACTCACACCGAGTTCACAGGACGGGTCTGGGACATCCGAAGATAGATAGGTATGCTTACAAGTTTTGTTGCACTTCGAACCAAAATTGACTACCTCGTCTATTGGTCATCCGAAGATTTCAAAGGAATTTTTTTTTTGATTTGAGTCACTTTTACAAACTTATTACGCAAGTAGGTCGGTTTCAAAACTAATTACGAATATAGGCCTCTTTTGGCTAGCTCAGTGCAACGCTGGTCAAAAGTGTACGTACGACATTTTAAATGCCGTCCGTATTTTTATTTTTAAGTTTTACATTGGGTGTAAAAGTTAAAAAAAAATACCATCGTTCTTACACTTTTTACTTTTCTTTTTTTCCTCTTTACAATGTAAAAATAATAATAATACAAAGGTATTTGAAATGCCGCTTATACACTTTTTGCTTTTTTTTAACCTTTACATGTAAAATAAAAAAATTACAGAAACGTCGTCTGCACACTTTTGATCAGCGTGGCGCTGAACTGGTCAAAATGATCCATATCGATAGTTAGTTTTGAAACCAATCAACCCGCGTGGTAAGTTTGAAAAAATTGACTCAATTAAAAAATTAATAATAATAGAACGAAGCTACACCTACCTGCGGTACATTTTACCAGATTACCAAAGTTGACTACGCCACCAACCCCAGTAGCTATTCATGACCATTCTTCCACTGGCGACTACTCTTGACTCCTAAAAACCAACAGACAAAACCACAAAAGAAAAAGACGTAAAGAAAAGAAGATTAACCAAATTCAAATCCAACCCAACCTATTATGTCGGAGATCGAAATCGTCTCCGATCCCAAACCCCAACAAAATCCTAATTTAAACGGTGTAATTATCGATGTTTACTCAGCTTCAGCTTATGGCGATATCCAAAAGCTCAAACATTTCGTCGAAAACGAAGGGCACTCCGTCTCCACACCTGATGCTAGTGGCTACTACGCCATGCAGTGGGCCGCGCTCAACAATTATGCGGAAATCGTGCAGTATTTGATTGAAGTTAGTTTTCTTGCTGGATCGATAGTTGAATTTACTATATAAGTTTTTGACTGATATTTATTTGTTTGGTCCATTGCGGGGGCAGCATGGGGCGGATGTGAACAGCGTTGATAATCTGCAACAGAGTGCATTGCATTGGGCAGCGGTCAAAGGTGCAATTGCGGCTGCTGATGTGATTCTGCAGAATGGGGCGAGGATAGAGGCTTCTGATTTGAATGGATACCGGGTAATTTTATCGACTTTGAATGCATAGTGATGTGTGTATGATTATGTTTGTAAATGATAAGTATATATAAGTATTAATTCTATGTTGATGGTTAATGTATGGGAAGTAAATTTTTTGGATACATTTTGTTGAATATATGCTAATTGCCGCTGAGAATGTTTTACAGATGAATGTTCTGATTTTTTTCAAGAATTAGTACATTATCCGGTTGTCTGCTTATGTAGTGATTATTGATACCTGCCATATGCAGTTGTTGGGCGTCTTTTTTGAAGTTCTGAATTTATATACTGCTCTATGTCGTTATGAGCCAAGCCGAGCCGAAAGATGAAATTTCCGGAAAAAGTGTTATAACACCATTGGACATATGGATGCCAAACCACAAAATAGAGCTTCCACAGAGGCTAACAAAGTTCAGTTCGAATAGTTGACTGGGTGGATACTGTTTTTGGTGAATAAATGTGTAGGAATTATTATGAATAACATATCTTGGTTGGTTGGGTACTTGGTGCAATAGCCATGGGTTGGATCGTGGAAAGAATTTTTTTTAATTGCTTTAGATATTGTAGTTAGTCTCTAAGCGAACTTTAATATAACTAATACTTTGGTACTTGTGATTCATGTGTGTAAAAATATTATATACATACATATACACATATATGTATGTATGTATGTATGTATGTAATGAATGCTAATGATCAAGTTCAAATTTTGCATATTATTTTTTAATAAAAGCACGGTTAAATCTAAAACAAATTATAACGCTGAATGTATGAATCTAAAACAAAACTATGAAAAATGGTTCGTTTAAAAAAGCATGTATTGATATTGAGAATAGAACAAAAATAAATGAATTAGAAAAATAGAAGTAAAAAAGATAGAGTTTTTCATGACTAAGATTAGAACTCAAAAACTTATTTGTATGTCAAAATTTTCAACTAAAAGACTAATTTTAGTTTTTTTTCATTACTGAGATTCAAACTCATGTTCTCAATTGAATATAAATGGCATTTTGGAAATGTTGCGATCAGATAAAAAAGGAACAATATTACAACCATCATTAAGATATTTTGAAGAGTGAGAGTAAAGTAGATCCACCTATTTTACATTCTCATTTCATTATAGTATGAAATGTCAAAAATCACATATAAGATTCTTCCTCCACTGTCACATTTCAACATTAATTATATTTTCTTGCAACATTTTGACTCATGATTGTCCACTGCTTCATACTCTTTTAAAATGTTTTTTATCAAAAAAGGTCACATGTTGACCCTATTAAATATAAAGGTGAACCCTCTATACATATACCAAATTTTAATATCATTTAACATGTTGACCCTATCAAAAAAGTCACATGTTGACCCTATCAAAAACATCTTTACAGATATTACCAAATCTTAATATATCATTTAAAATAAGATATAACAAATATATTTTTTTATCAATTCAAAACATCCCTCTATACATATACCAAATTTTAATATCATTTAAAAATAAGATCTAAATAAACTTTATTTACCAATTCAAGACGTCCATCTATAGATATGACCAAACTTAATATCACTTAAAGTAAGATTTAACAAATAAACTTCATTTACCAATTCAAAACGTCCGTTCATAAATATAATCAAATCTTAATATCATCTAAATAGGTTCTAACAAATAACTTTCGTTACAAATTCGTGTAGTCAATAATAGAAATGTAAATTCCAATTAAAAAAATAGATGTTGCAATGTAGAAATTAAAATTAAGACTAAATACATATGATTTCAGCGCAAAAATATGGCTAAATATGCATGCAAATCGTTTTCTTCTGAATGTGTTAAACGTATACAATTTGTAGAAAAATAATTTACGCGCAAATTGTCGTAGCGCTCGTATATAATTACCTTACGTAATAATTGGATGAAACAAATGCAAATAGTAATTAAAGATACAATATTTTGTACTAATTTTTTATTTGAACCTTTTTATATTAAAACAAATAACATTTAAACTTTAAATAAGGGAATTCAATTGTTGTACGAACCACCGTGAAGTATAAATTAAATTTTGAGCTATTTTTTATAATTTTTTAGTTAATATTAAAAAGGGGTTGTTTAGTATGGAGTTATTGCAAATTTTATGTCGATATTGTTTATATTAACAATCTTATTAGCTATAATGTAACACCGTCTACATCATATTATGTTCAAATCATTTAAATATTTACTAACATATCAACTTATATGAAAATAATTATTTAAAAGTGTGACATAACGATATTGCTAATATTGGTGATTTTTTTGTTAATATTTCATATCTTACATACTAACACAAAATTTTTACATATCAATAGACCAATTGTTACTAGTTATTACCGATTATAATTATTTGATTGACTTTGAAATGATATTTGAAGTGCCTTTATTGATAAAACATTGCTCTTCAAAGTGAACTCTAAAGTCTAAAGACTCTAAACCCCGATATAACGGGAAGTATTTTGCGTTTCTATTAAAGTTATTGCCATATAGAGTATGAAAAGAAAATTCAAAATATAAAGTAAATCTTTCTATAGTTTAAACTATTAATTTTGTATTTTAATCATTATGGTCTTAAATTTATGTACACATTTGCAAATGATTTAGATTATATTAATGATTCATTTAGAAATTGAAAAAGTTGCATATACCAACGTTGTAAACGATATTGGATCGACCTTTTGCATCATATTTGAAAAATCAAGTACTAACTATATTACCTACATAGAGTATTTTTGATTCCTACTACATGAAGCAAAAACGTTATTCATCAGATTTTAAATAATATACATATTGTACACCATATTTTTTATATGAAATTTGCAGAAGTAAACAAACACTTTCCCCTACTTTAATTAATGCTGATTATTTGAAACATAGGTATGACTGGCTGAACATGATATGACTTATAATCTTTAATATGTATATGTACAATAATTAAGGAATTATGTTAATATTAAGAATGCCCCGTTTACATAAGCTACAGAAGAAAATATAACCGTTATCATTTACTTTTGCTTCAACTTGTCATGATTTCTACCTTCCAAAATAGTTAAAATTTATCGGGCAAAAAAGTAACTTAGGTATTGGGTAATGTGATAAGACTTAATCCACCGTTGTAATGCCTTCATCATCATCATCATCATCCATTCAGTGCACAAGACACACGCTTGGGCGGGGTCTGAAGTGAGCAAATTGTGCGCAGTCTTATCCCATTACCGAGGAGATCATTTTTGAAACTTGATCAATAAAATAAGCATCCACAAAAGTCGAGTCCAATTATGTGTGAATACAGCTTATAATAAATTTACATATTTCAAAGTAATCCGTGTCGTATGTAACATGTATTTTACTATATGTTTATAAAGTAGACCTCTAACGAATTAATATAGATTAGACGTCAAGCACCAAAACAAATTATAATGTCCGCACGAGACTTAATTTTTTCTACTTAAATATAAACATGTAATTATTTTACACCATTAATTTGTATAATTAGGTAACTATCTATTCAAGCAAAATACTATTTCGCTTACCTTTAAATCATATATTATGCTTATATGAGTAGTATAAAGCCACTTTTGGCACTGCATGAGCAAATCACGGTAGTTGTCAAGTTCCTATGCCATTAGATTCCATATTTATACAATAATTACAAGTATGATAATTGAATGGTTGAAGATAAAAAAATTGTATACTAAAAGGCCATTTGCCAATAGCTTATTTGAAACTACTTAAAAGGAGTTTTAAATTGTAACGTCCAAGTAGTTTTAAATAACAAGTTATAAATATAAGTGCTTGGATATAATTTGACTTATAGGTAGAAATGATTGGTCAAAATTGCCTAAAAAATTGCTTACTAAGTCATAAACGACTTGTTTCTCAATTGTCAGTTGCTTTTGCAAGCTACTTATAAGAAGTTTTTGAATATAGAAATTGAAATAAATTACTTGCAAGTAATTTTGACGACATATAAGATTTGCTAACATGTTCTAAGAACTATTTCGATGGCTTTACAAAATGAAACATTTTTTGATTAACTTTGACAAAACACTTTAGTGTGTAGTCATGTAGAAAGTATAAAACATATAAAATGTACATGTGTTTAAGATGTGAGTTATGGTGAACTGGATAAAAAGAACGCGATAATTAAGGTTTCATGAGCAAAAATGCATTCAAGCTAACTTACACAATATAGCATGGAATCATGCAAAAAAGTATAAATCATATCCTACATAATGCAATTAAACTATCAGTTATTGTATATGAACAAATCTAATTAGGATCCCGAAAACATTTTATTTTTTATATTTAGTATAAAAAATTCTTCAATATTGCTCACTTTCACTCTTATCTTTTTCCTAAAAAATAACCTATTTGTCATTTTGGGACGCATGGGCTATATAAAATGGTGCTTAAGTAGTCATAATTGATTATATATGGCATAATCTTTTAAAATCTGGTATCATTAGGCGTAAAGGCATGCTTAAGCAAATGGAAAAAATATAACGATTTATTCATTTTATGACTTTGGAAGTTCACACTTCCGAGATTGAAATTTAACTTAAATGCAAGTATGAATATTACTATTCGCACAATTATTCTTCTTTCCTATTTGTTGCAGAAGTAAACAATCAATTTGCTTATTCAACACCTCTCTAAGTGGTTTGAACCAGGCGCTCGCCTAGGCGTAAAAAGCGCAAGTCAAGCTTAATGGGCTTTTTTAGAACTCAAGACGCAGATGATCATTGAAGCGTCAAAAAAAGCAAAAAGCCTAAGCGCACAAGACACGAAGCTATAAAAAAGCATGCTTTTGTTTTATTTGAAAGAAAATTAAATATTTGTTGTTATAGACTTAAGTTGAACAACTTTCAACTACTTGTTTTGGTTTGTGATGAACTTATGAAATTTTATTCTCAAAATTGTGTGTATTTGCAATTTTTGATTGCCAAAAACTGTGTTTAATAGCAGTTTTTGTCGGAAAAGCGCAATTAAACCTAGTTTGGTTTGACTACTTTGGTTTGAACACTATACAGTAATAATTTGTAAGATTCTCACATACCTTTTTATCACTAGAGAGCGGCTCCTAATTAATAATATACAACACTAAAGAAGGGGTTTCAATGGTTGCCTTTGATTCATAAAGGTGATGTCCGTTAATGACATGCTAGTAACTCGGTAATCTCTTGCTGGTTGTCTCCTACGATTGAAACTCTTTGTTAGTTGTTGCCTCATGCTTTGGTCTCCTCAAGATATATGCGTTTGATAAAAAATATGAAAACTTTGAACTTTAAAAATTAAGTGATGCTTAACATGTGCTTAAGTGCCATTGCTATTTTATCTTCTCATAGTACTCAACTACAAATATAACATAAACAAATAATATTGATTATGAAAGCTTGGAAATTGTGTCATGCTACGTAATAATATTTAACCCATGGCGATATATAGGTAGATACTTTTCTCTTTTTTCCTTCCTATGGCTGAATATTTATCGAATATTGTAGTTCATTCATGTTACACATTTATTCATTACAAGGTCGAAGTTCCTTTTTTTTCTATTTGCAATGATAAATAATGTAAGTATCGAAGGCATATGCTTAACGAAATGGTATAAGAATCCAAAAATCTTGGTTTTTGTTTCAATATTAAAACTCTCTAATCTTTATTTTTTTAAGCATACCTACAAATATTTGTTTATTATATAATATATCATTCTTTTATTTTTTACAACTTAAATAAAATTGAAGTACCACATATTTGAGTATTATTTCATGGGTCAGAAAAAGGAGTTTTGCTTGTAAACTTTGAGACAATATGCACCAAATACACTACATATACTCCAAGTAAATCACAAAGTTTAATTACCTTTCTCTATGGTCTTACGGAATATTGTACTTCATGCATTTATCAATTTATTCATTGCAACAGTAATTTTATTTTCAATTTTTTTTGGAAAAATAAGCGATTCTCGCATGAGAGAATTCATATAATTTTATTTCACACTTTAAAAAAAAGTTAATGCCAACAAGGCTAGCAGGTAGCTCTTCCCTGTGAACCCTTATAACAATAAAAATAAAATAAACTACACACAACCTACTACCTGGAGTTATATGTACATATATGTATGTACGTATGCAGAGATGAAAAGAGAAACAAGTTCAAAAAGTGTACATCAACAATATATGAGAATATAAACTGAATAACTATGCTGAAATTAGTAGAAAAGCTGCAAGATCAGATAAGTCCTGACAATAAGCGTCTCCATAAACTCAACCATCAGCAATTTACACCACCTCTTACAGAAGCAAAGCAAGTGCAAGTACTTCTAGCCAAGATATGCTCGAGATATCAAAAACTTGAAAAATACTATTAGATTAATACACACACATATATACATATGCTAGATAGTAACAACTATCAGATGGGGTGTGTGTGTAAGTAGGACAAATAAAAGCCTAAAGAGTGCTACAATCAGCTCACGAGCACTTTAAATCATTCCATTTGTTCTTTATTTGTTTTGCTTGAAACATGTATCCATATAACATATTGAATATCTCTGCAACACACGCATAAAATCCGTTAACTGATGATTGCCATTCATGTAGAAATTTCATACACACTCTAGTATGTTAGGCTCGTCCGTTGGACGCGTGCAAAGGAAACCGAGAGCAAATTTATTGTGAAATAATGATCATATTCATAAATAAAGGTCTCCTTGCTTACATCCATATATTTGCAGTCGTACTAAAGTAGCTTAGATTATTATCTATTTCCCCGATGAGGAAATTTAAATTTATTATATTAAGAATATTGAGAGTTAAAGATGCAAGGACGATTTTGTAATATTAAAAGCTTCATTTTAAGGTATTCCCACCATATATAGAATGTGTGTGTACGTAGATGAATATAACATTTCTTTTGTTGGTCCAGAGCACAGATGATTGGGATGGTCTGAATGACAACGACGTTTCGCACAAACCAAAAAAAAAAAAACATGGAAAAACATGCGGTAAAATGCATAAAATTATATAATTATCGATTATATATATACGATTAAATTGTTAAAATTCTAGATTTGGGAGCAAATGGGGGCGGAGTTATTAAGGGTAAATTTTATAGGAGACGGGGGAATAGATGCCAGTCCAGGAGAAAATAGATATCACGTTTGACATGCACGTTTTTTTCTTCAGAATACAGCGCATAAGACACAAAGATATTAAAAATCATTCTTTCAGTGGATGTGCTTTGACCACATTCTGGCATTCGATGCATCCACCGCGTCTGAAAATTTGTATTAGTCGGACGTTGGAACTAAACAAAATTTGGCTGCAAAACAGACCTTTTAATTTTATGAAATTAGCTACCACAAATCACATTATGTATTGTCAATATAAACATGGAGCACCGTATGGTCCCTATGCTATTGCATCTTAATTCGTTCAATTAATAACTTAAAAAGTTGGTCTTTCAGGTTTTTCATATTTCGATCCAAAAAAGTAACTTATTTCTCTTGTCTGGGTTTGTATTTAATTCATTAACATTTTACTTGTATATGACGATATATGTCCATGACTATTCAATTGAATGATTTTTTTATTTTAGTTTGGGCTTTATTGATTCGTTCTGAATGACATGTTTTTATTTTCTTTCCGTGGACAAATGACATGTATGTGCTAATCCAAGGATATACTGAATCAGGCAGTTCATGTTGCAGCACAGTATGGGCAAACAACATTTCTATATCACCTAATCGTTAAACATGGTGCAGATTTTGATGCACTTGATAATGATGGAAGGAGTCCGCTTCACTGGTAAGATTTATTGTTAACCAAAAATGATTTCAGGTGGTATTTTTGTTAGAAGTATGACTATATTTCCTATTTTTGCATTTTATGAATAATTGCCTATGTGGAATTGAAATGCATGCTTTGTTGGGAATAATACTGAATTAGTAAGCTTGCATTAGTGGTCTTTGTGATTTAATTGGACTATCTTCTTTCTTTTGCTTTTCCCTTACTCCTTTTTTCCCTTTAGTTTGTGTTTTGATTTAGATCCAACCAACCACATACTATAAAAATGTCATTAATGGGAATTGCTGATTTGTTAAGGTTACCAATACCCAAAAACGTTGTATATTTCTTCATTTACGTTTACGCATGTTACATGCAAAACTATTCTAAAAGAAATGTTAAGTCCGACAATAATGATTGCAGAAAAAAGAACTTCTGGGAAGTGTGTTCACCATAAAAAACAGTTGAGTACTATGTTTGTGGGATAGAACCTTTGAGAATTACGTTGGAAAAGCAACATCCTTCAACATTCACTGCTTTCTCCATAAAGTTTCTCTAATATTAAGTAATTTCTAGTTTGATCTCTCAAGTCTCAACTATCATTTATTTTTGGCATCCAACTATCTTTATGTGAGAAAGGATCATATTATTTCACCCATTTACCCCAAACCAGTCTCCTTCATATGTTTCAATCACCTGCCCAATTATCAGTTGGAGGAGCCACTTAATAACTAAATAAAACAATTATGTAGCACACTAGTTCCCACTGTGTCATTGCAGTTTATGCTATGGTTTAAATATGTGTAGTGTTCCACGCATATGCAATCTTGTTATGCAGAAATTTATAACTCCTAGTGGGAAATTTTTGTTACGGTTAAATTTCACAACCTATAAACGAAGTCTATTAAATAAAACCAAACATTATTTTATTCATCTTTGTCATAAGTCAGTTTAAAATTCACTAAGATGTTTACTGCTTTCGGTGCTGTGTTAAAATTTTGTAATGTATCCAGACTACGAGTTGCAAGAAATTTCATTATTTACATTGCACACATTACACATGGACAGTGGACAATTGCAATCCATTGACACACATGCATGCACTCAGTAACTCTCACAAATTGGTTAAATTACACAAACACAAATTTCTAAATGCGAACACAAAATAGTGCATGATATTTTCTTTCAGAACTTATAAATTAAATATTGCCATGTATTCATAAAAGAAGCAGAAATACAACTTTAATAATCCCTTTTACGACCTTAAAAAGCATTTGAGTTTCCATTTCATTGGCGGAAAGACTTCCCAATGCGCGCGCATGCACACACATATACATATACGTACATGCTATATATATATATATTATATAGGGAAAGTTTATCGAGACACAAAATATAGACACAATTGGTGACACAATGGATCTTCACCATTGGATTGCTCTCTGAATTACACCTTTCATATAAGGACAAAAAGATTTAACGGTTCAGATTGCTTGTGTCATCAATTATGTCTAATTTTGTGTCCAAATAGCCGCCCCCATATATATATATATGTGTGTGTGTGTGTGTGTGTGTGTGTGTGTGTATGTATGTGTGTGTGTCGCACTTCTGATATATTCTTTTCTGAGAATTAATGATGATCCTTCTCGGAGATGTTCTTTTGTAGTTGAAATTTACAACGGAGTATTTTATTTTTATATTAATTGAAACACTAATAAGAAAAATGGACAGTGAGCTAAATTTTATCTGTATGTACTTTGGTCATTGTCGCTGAAATCTAAATCCATGTACAGTGTACCATGCTTATAGTTAGTTCCTGAAGTGAAATTAGCCACAAGGATATTATTTATTGTTATTTATCAAGCAGCTGCATTAGATGGAGCGTGTAATCTTGTAATTAACTTGAATATCCACTGCCATTGTCCAGGGCGGCATACAATGGATTTGTTGATACTGTTAGGCTGCTTTTATTTAAAGATGCAAACCAAGTGGGACAGGACAAAGAAGGTAGGTTTGTTGAGTTTTTTATACAGCTAATTTAGTGTTCTCTCTCTTGGGAATCATTCAGAATAATTGATATGTTGTACGTGTATGCATGCATGCCATTGGAAACAAATTTGAACTTAAAGTTGATGAGGTGGACTCTAGCATGTTTATCCAGCGTCAAAGCCTTATTCCTTACAGCTTCATAATAGGGACTATAAATATTTCATGAAATCAATCAAGCTTGTAAATAAAATTCACTGTACTACTCACAGTTTCACGTTTGACATGATTTGATTAGATTTTTTTTCTTTCCTTTTTTCTCTATCTTTAAGTAGAAGTCGTAAAGTTCGTTTGAGGACTTGCTTAATATAGAGAACCAAACTGTTTGTGCATTTTAGCCATGTAAGTTTCAGCATATACATTAAATTTATCATCATACTCCTTGCCTTCTTCTATTGTTAGGATGCACACCCTTGCATTGGGCTGCATTAAGAGGCAATATGGAGGTATGCACCTTGCTTGTGAATGCAGGTACAAAAAAGGAACTTGTGGTCAAGGATAAATCTGGATTCACTCCTGCTCTTCTTGCTGCTGATAAGGGTCATCGCCATGTTGCACGTATACTAGTAAGATTCTTTAAACTTCTTTAAATGCTTAGAACTGTTTTATCATAACATTTTTATAATTTTTGTTTATACACATAATGACAGACAGAATTAGAAAGTATACCCGTAGGAACTAATCAAATAAGGACGGCCCATTTATATGACACATTTTAAATTGCCCTGTGTGAGCTGATAGAAAACGGTTAGTTTGCATCCATATCAGCGAATTTCTGCAAGCATTTAATTTTTGATCAAATCTCAAATTTAAAAGAGTATAGTTGGGTAAAATATATTTGGAAAATATGATAATTTTGAGAAACAATCAAGGCAGTTTCTCAAATATCTTGCTAAGACAGTTGTTTTGTAGTGGTTCTGCTCTGCGAATTATCTTAAAAGACTCTCTCTAAGAGGACAGTACAAGAAAAAATGAATTAAGAGTGGAAAGAAAACCTACTAGAGAATAAGAAGTTAAAATGATTTTTCCGGTTTCTGGGTCTTGCAGTGTCTTTCTGTCCCTCATACTTTGCAGATGCTATTTGAATGTTATACTTAAATGTACTAGGTGGAAGATGAACAATGCTATGGTTTGGTTTCTACTATTTTAACAAGGATGGCTTATTTGCACCAATCCAAGGCCTTATGTGCCCTCAAATTAAATATTTATAGTGCACTATATGTTAATGTTTGATAAACCTACAAACTGACATTTCAAAAGGCAAGATTAGGCAGTAGCATTCACTTTTGGAACTTGTCTGACCTATCCATTTTAGATTTCAATACATTAATAGGAAAATTTAATTATTATTATTATTATTACGATGATTTCTAATTATTTCGGGTTACAATATTCAAGCTGGAGAGGTGGAGCCTTGGCGCAATGGTTAAGTCACCCGCATGGTGACTTGGTCGCCCAGGTTCGAGTTCGGAAACAGTCTCTTCGCAATGCGAGGGAAAGGCTGCATACATTATCGACCTCCCGAGAGCCCGCTGTTGTGCGGGAGCCTCGTGCACCCGGGTTCCACCTTTACAATATTCAAGCTGGAACTGCTTGACTCAGATAATATATTATGTATTTGCACCGTCAAACATGATTAACCTTACTGATGTCTAACCTTTTATGCTCTAGTCCAATGCAGCGAAGGCTCGTGGCATGTTTTGTCACGATAAATTGCTCTTTTTGAAGATTGGAACAACTGGATTTGCTCCTGTTTTGTTTTTCATCATATTTTTTCTTATGATCATTTTTATCAACTCAGTTCTTGGTGGTAAGAACCTTTTCTCTAAATATGGCAATTAGATGATGAAATTTTGCCGCACTTATAATATTTTGTCGTTCCCTCCTAGCACCAAAATTTCCAAAAGTTACTGCTGTTGTTGGGTTATGGTCATGCATCACCCTTTCTCTCGCATCAGGTTCAATATATATGCTGTATAGGTGCAACAGGTATGTGTTCTATAGTTAAAGAAAAAAAACTTAAGATTACTGTTATTGTCTGATGTGGTTTTCATGTTTATAGTTCTAGGAATGTTTCATTTATGCCCAAAAAATCATGTATGGCTCATGCAAGCAAAATACCTTCGTTGTATGTGTTTTTTCTTTACCAAATTTAGAATAGTTCGTCAATGTGGAAAAACAATGCGATCTTACTCTATTTAGGGAAAGGTTTCTGTTTTTTTTTTTAAACTAAAAAAAAAACCCTGCATGGCCATGTGTAAACAAATTCATACAATTTGTTTACAGTACATATAATTGTTGTTTGGTTACAAATTGAGATGTGTGTATTTATACATAAACATGAACTCTGCGACACATGGGTAGGTTCCCCACATGATAAAAGCATTCTTACTCATATTATAATAACTGTAAGTTTGTATATTGCCTACTTTGTTTGTCTTGGTAAAGATTCTAGTCAGAATCACCAGAGGGCGAATGCCATTCTTGATTGAACGTGATTATTTGAATGAAACAATGTCACTTTTAGTTGGTAGAAATATCTATCTCTATTATGTGAATTTAAACCTTTTTGTTCATATTTAAATGCATTGAAATATTAAGGGGTTTTGGGAAAATGGCTCCTCTTTACTCTTCAGGTATTGAAATATGCTAACCTTACATACATCCCAGTTTTTCATAGTCTTCCAATCAGTTTTCCCCTGGATGATGCTACATGATTTTGTGTTTCCTAAAATACCACCTTGAGTCATTTTATAAGTGTTTTAATTCTTATCCTCGGTTGATTACTTTCTTCTCACCAAACCATTCACTTCTTGTTTTGATGATTTAACTTTCGGCTATCTCTTGATATCATTTTATGTTTTCTCTTCACACCACATTCCCTTTGACCTTCTATTTTACCACCCCCTTCCCCTGCTGCTTTATTCACGTCGGAGTTTTGAATTGAGATATAATATCCTTATCATGTATATCATTTTCATAGTAACTCGAACCAGTTTTAAAGTTTTAACCCTTCACAATCATAAGTCCATATGATACATTTGTAATTTATTTTAACCTGTTTTGAAAGGGTTAAAAGTTTCAAAGTAATTCAAATTTTTATGAATATGATATTTATGACAACAAAATAAAAAATTTAAATTAATCCAAAATTCTATGTATGAAAGAATTATGAGAGATGAATGAGAAATCAAAAGAATGAAAGAACATAGACCAAGATTTGAAATTCCATCAAACACAACAGAATTCTAGTGATTCCATTCTGGCACTATTGACGACTGATTCATTGTAGAATCCAGTTTTGGCTCAGACAACAAAAGATAAAATCATGTTTTTATTTAAAAAAAAATAAGCTAAGACATTATTTACTTTGAATTATACTCGGTAATTGTAGATTTTATTTTTTGGGTATACAGATAATATGTGAGACTTAATATGTTTCAATTCAATCAGCTCAATTTCAACTTTACCAGAAAATTTGTGCTCGATCAGCAGAATCAAATGTTTAAATTTGACCTTGTAATGCCTATAATAAATAAAAGTATAAAGAAAATCATGGTAAATAAAAGTAAGAAAATGGAAACCTATGTCAAATTTTATCATCTTTGAACCAAGTGAGACGTAACAAGTGAGGAAGCAAAGTAGTGAGATTCAAAACCTTAGGTAGTGTTTGATTTTACCCTTTTTAGTTTTGGATTTTGGTCCATACAAAAAATGCGTACGACGCATGTATCTTGTGAAAAAACGACCAATTTAGAAAACAAAGTTAACATACAAAATAGAATTTATTTTTTCTTCATGTTTTGAGAAGCAAGAGAAGCACGAGAAACAATTTATTATTCCATCGTTCCTCCATCCCCTTTGTGGTCCCCTCCATCTTCCATCCTATCCGCCATCTTTTCATTTCTCTCATATTTTGTAATTAATATTGAAAACTCAAAACTCAAAACTCTCGTAGAATCTATCTCCATTACAAGCAGAAGGAAATTATGTAAGTTATTATTTTACTCAATTTTCTTTCTAATCGATCCATATAATTTATTCGACCGTTCAACGATGATAATTCAGAAATTTTATGCAAATAACATATGAGGAAATCCATTACGTAGTTCTCGATCATTGTCTCAAATACAATCGTACTTAATCATGTTGATATCGAAATTGAAAAGTAAAACAACGTTAAGTTCCATTTTCTTAAATTTTGCTTGCTATTAAATAATTGAAGTTTTGTAACTTCTATTAATGCCAATATTTATAATCGAAGGTAAAAATTTCTTGAGTCGCATGTCTTAGTACATTGAGGCATACATGGTGTATGTTTTATATGCCTTAAGTTGCTGATTGGCAAGCCTCAGAGGTAAGAAGCCTTTTTCAGAAAGCTTCAAATTTTTTTATCTCCCCTTGCCTGATATAATCAATTTACATCATGATTTTTTTTTCCAATTCCTTCAAATTAGTCATATATCGTGTTTTTCTTAATCTTCAAACCCGCTCCTATATTCTTACCATGACCTAAATAACATATACTATAAATAGCTTATTTTTTTTATTCTCTCTATAAAGGATTCATGCTTGTGTTTTTGGGAGTTTGGTTTGTAGAATTAAAAGGTACTTACGGTTTTCGTCAATCACTCGACATATACGAGGATGGCTGAGCGAAGGAGAAAGAGTGGTGTCATTAATGTTAAAGTATGGTATATATATATATATCATATAATATTAGTTAACTACGATTTATAGGGCTGAATAATTTGGTAATAATTTGTGAAGTTCAAGAAAATCTAGCGAATCATATCATAAAACACTGTAAGGTTTCAGTATTGGTGTGCCACCTAAAAGTATGCTATAATAAGCCGAATGATGTGACATAAAACTCTTAGAAACATAATACACAATGAGAAAGATGTTGTAAAACTTGTGCCGGCAGCCATCTTTCTGAAAATTAGACCAGTAAAAGGATCTGAAATCCAAAAATCTATCCGCATTTCGTATTCGAAAATTGAAGATCCAATATTCAAAAACGGACACAATTGGGGGTATGATGATATTCACAATTGAAATATATTTCTGGTTTTTACCAAGAAAATACTTTATATTATGTATGTATATTATAGCACAATGAATGATTGAGATTTATCATGTTATCTTATTTTAAATGCAGATTTATTATTAACCATTGATATTATAATTATATTTTCAATTCTTCGTTTTTTTATTGAATCAGTTTTATGCATAATTATATACAACACACAATTGTGAAACGGCTGCATGGAGTCTTAACACACAGTGCATGGTGCGGTCCATGACGCTTTTTTGAAATACTTTGATTTATTCTAATAGTTGAATAATTATCTTTTTTGTATATTAAATATCACAAACTAGTAAAATAAAACCAGTGTAATTAGATTATAATAAAATAACAAAAAACCAGAAATTATGTGTCTGGATTTGTGTGCATAAAATTTTAAGTACAAAAGTCAATTTGAAGTTAAAATTATAAGCATAAAATTTGATAAAAGTGTTTTATGCCATTCATTAGAGCCTAAAAAATATATATGAGTTCAACTACAAAACACTTATATTAAATGCTTATTTTTTTATTCTTGAAGCGTTTAAAAAAATAAAAAATAAAAAAAAAGAGTAAAGAAGGCATGATTTGTGCATTCAGCTTCTCATGTTCATCATATCATAAGAGAAATTTGTTTCGCCGTGTCACGTCATGACCACCTTTTTAACAATGGTTTCATGTTGAACCAAATTTCTTTATTTATTTTCTATCAATTGTCGATGAACCAAAAATTCAGCATCCTTCTATGGCCACAAATATCGGACAATTGTTTTGGATATGAATGCGAATATAATTTGTATCCATCCCATACCCATTGAAAGGTCTACCCCAAATTTGTCAAATACAACTTGTATGCCTGTAATTGTCTACTTAGGTGGTAGTACATAGTTGTACGACATGCTGTACGACAAGCCATATACTCTCTCTCTCTCTCCGTGTACACACACAATATTGAGTTTGTAGCGATTTTTATTTAAATGTGTTGAGTGAGATTTATGTAAAGTTACCCAGACATGAATATATTCTATAATTTCCGCTGGTAAAATAAAGAATATGTATTCGTTGTAAAAGATATTTGAAAAATTATTTTGTTTTCCCGCGTGTAATATTTTTTCCTCTTTCCATTACTGATTTTACATGTGCTCAAGCATAAAAGAATCTGCATCATGTTCATGTGGTTTGTTTCAGTATACTTAATTTGTGCAATGTTGTAAATTTGAAAAGCCTTGATGAGGTAACTTGATTAAATCATTCAATTAAGAACAATGCATGAATCATGTGTGCACAAGCACGTGCGAAGCATTTTGCGTTTTGAATGTGTTTTTACTACTCTGAATCAAGGTTTTGAATATGGGATTTAAAACGTAAACTGCAAAGTTGATTGAAACTGGTTAATCGTACATTCAAGTGATTTATATTTTATGCTAAATGTTTTGCTCTATGTAGATTGTTAAATGACATTAGAGTGTGTAAAACATTGATTCTTCTTTCTATGGCAATAATGTTAATATCTAAAATTGATTTTGATGCTTGAGCTTATACATTTTTTCCTACAACTTAATTTTCTCCATTGTTTCAATTCGAGCCATGAATTTGGAATCGTAAATTCTAGGAACTATCGTGATATATTCCATTTCAACAGATTAACTGATTAATTTTTTTGTTGATTGTGGTTTTCCTTTAGCGTTGAATCGGTGTTTGAAAATCGAATCATAATATAAGTGTTTTGATTTGAAATGGAATTTGAATCCTAAGATTCTAAGGTTTTTGACAACAAACTGTATTAATTTTATCTTTGTCACCACTTAGATTATATTATTAAAGAGCTAAACGTCAAATGGCCATGTCTGCAGTTACTTGATTAATACCCTTCAACAGTAACTTGATTAAAACCCTTCAACAGTAACTTGTTTAAAACCAGTCAACTAAAAACAGTTCATGAATCATGTGCACACAAACATGTGTGAAGCATTTTGCTTCTTGAGCATGTACTTTCTACTTTGTATCCATTTTATCGTTGCCGCCCCCGGATCATGTTATTGAAGAGTTAAAATTCAAAAAGTTACATTAACAGTAGGATTTGGAAAATATTAACAGAATAAAATATATTAAACTGATACTGTAACTTTTATTATAGCTGTAAGTGGCATCATTTTTTTGTTCATGTCAAAAGAATTGCAGTGAAGTCAGAACCTTAACCTTGATATTCTAAAAGAACAAAATGATCAGAAAAACGATTTATTTCTTTCGTAGGCAGTGACAAAAGCTTATGCTGTCGCATTGATGAGTTAACCGTGCTATTTAAATTTACATTTACGTAAGTTTGTAACTGTTATATTTGACACATAGGCAAGACAAGAAGTCTCTGCTTATTGTTTTGCCACCTTGAACTCTTTAGACTTGGGAAGTAAGGTTGGCTTTGGATTTTTTTGACCTTCAGGGCTTCTTGTTTTTTGATAATCTGTTATCAGTTTTGTAGCGTTGAAAATTAGCAAATTAAGGTATTTATCATTAGTGCTCACCTGTAAGGCTTTAATAGTTAAATTATATATTTATCAATTCTTCAGTCAAAGTGGTACATACATAATCAATTTACGTACGCTATGCAAATTTGCACAGTTACAAAGTATGTTGCGTCAGTAGTGGTGGTAATATATTTTATTGGGCCACAACAAGATTTATACGTTTTTTGGAAAAATAAGATGTAAATCAGTTCTCATCTCATTCTTGACCTAACAGGTATTCTGGAAATTTATACTGTCATATTAAATATCAGCTTGTAGACAGCTTATACTATAACACCAAATCTGGATATTACCTTCACTCAACGTACTCTGGATGTAGCTTATATGTTCCAGATCTGATAGTTTCTTTTAGAGCTTTTATCCCGCTCTTATCGTAGCTTATATGTTCCAGATCTGATAGTTTCTTTTAGAGCTTTTATCCCGCTCTTATCATTTGTCATAATACATTAAAATTAATATGCAACTATTTGATTAAAAACAGCAAGGACCCTGGATATGTTATGCCAAACTCTGAAACATCAAGGACCCATGTGGGTGATGATGTAAGTTCTCTCTCTCATATGCATCCTACGAAGTACCATGCATTTCCATTTTTCTTTCTTTCCCCTTTTTGAGGTATAAGAATTATCTTTCTTGGTTGCTCATTATTACTATATATTGGTGGCACAATCAGTCTGGGTAAATTGCAAACTTGGTCTCCAGTATTAAAATAAAAACGGCATGTCAAACCTAGAATTATAGCAAACAGGATTTGATTGCGTGAAATAATTCTGTTTGGATGAACTGACCAAGCATTCAATATCTTAAAGTCACCGTGCACTGGAGTATGGTAAATTGATGGCCAGCAGTCTTCTATATAATCTTGTATTCTGGTCACATGTTATTACTGTATTAAATTATCTAAAAGTTAGTTAAACATCAAGCCTTCCATGGATTGTGACCGGTTCAGAATGTCCACACATACCGATGCGAAATGGATCTTAAGGCTACTAATACACTAGAGGGAGGTGTCAACAGTGTATATTAATTATTTAAAGTTAACTTTAAACTTCAAAGCTAATCTACATAGACAAGTAACAAAATGACAAATACAGACAAATAATCGGGAAGTAAATATGAAGTAAAGTAAAAGCAGTAAACTAAACGACGTCAAAACTTTTTATACTGGTTTGGATATCTAATCTTATGTCCAGTTCTGTACTTCCCCTACAGAATTTCCATTATTACTTCCTTGCTTTCCACGGGTGACAATAACATCTTTACAATTTTGCAATTTCACATGTGACAAGGTACATGTGTGATAAAATCCTTTCATCAACAAAAAATGGACTAAAAAGAACTATTTAGCACAACTAGACAGAAACATGTAGAGTTTGTATATAGTTACATATATTATATAAAGATCTTACAGGAAATCAAAATCAAAATAGAATATGAAATAAAGCACATGATCTTTAGCTTTGGAAAGAGTTTCAAGAAGAAAAATTAAAGATGATGATTAGGGAAAGAAGACACTTCTCCTGGCCTTTTAAATTATTAGGATCCATTAAGACGTTAGTTTAATTTGTTTTTTTATAGAGTTCGGGGCATGCTTCAGGAGAAATTATGCAATTTACCGTAGATTATCTAACTTTGTAATCAATTTTGTTCGTAATAAAAGTATTTGATTTCTATTATATACTTTGTTATATTATGATATAATTAATTAAGTAATTAATTTAAAGTATGTTAATTAAGAAATTCTTAAATAATATGTTATGTTAATAGTTACAAAAAGTTATAATCATGACAAAATTATCACAAAAAAGAATAACAATTCTCTTGATTGGAGAATACCATTGAACTTTAATGCGGACACTCCATTTTGATTATAGTTAAATCCTGACATAACGACCATCGAATTACTGTATTTGGTCTGCGTTGAAGTATTGGAAGTGAAACACTATTCAATAGAGAATTCATTTCTTTGGTTGTATGAGGTCAATATTACAGTCAGCCGTAGTCAACTCAATATCGAAATCTCTGGCCGAAGTAGAACGGTTAATAATAAATGTTATTATTGAACCAAAGACTTTGTTTATGAATCGATCGAGTTGAATGTGGATAATATGGGAACTTTGACCGATACCGAATTACATATATCCTAAAGAGATTTGATGAAGAGACCGTGCATAACTTATCGGTACTAAAAGGTACCTTTTAAGAAAATATAAAATGGGATTTTACCGATGAATATATGTAAGCAATGAATTTAGCTAAACTATCACCACTAGCTAAGGTGACGAGTAAACATTAATATTTGAATTGTTAAATATTAATCGTTGACCAAATTCACACCCGTGAGTCGCACAGTCGCATCTGTGAATTTTTCAAAATACCACATGATTTAATTAGTTTATAAAGTGTTATAAAATAATTAATATTTAAGTAATATTAATTATTAATACATTTAAAGTTTTGAATGTTATTAGTAATTATTTGATTGTACGTCTAAAAATTATATGCACACGTATCGATATACGATATCGATATATAATTTATTCATGCTTTAAATATAATCAATTTAAATCTACTCAATTACTAAACATATTTTGAGATTTTTTTAGGCCTATATGGGGTCTATGCACAGCTGACCATGATAGGGGTGGAAGAGGTTGAATTTAGATCTAGATCTAAAGTTGATTTGGGAAAGGGAGAATGAGTAAAAGGGGCGAGATATTTTATTCCTTTTCTCTTTATAAATACTGAATCAAACTCACTTATAATATACTTTAGCTCCTCCCTATCTTGGCTGCAATCTCCATGTCCATTCCTTAGACGTGCAACCCTTATCCATATATAAACATCAAATATAAAATACAGTTGTACATTCGATTGTAGCGAGATCGAGTGTTGATTCTAAGGAGTGTA
This sequence comes from Allium cepa, assembly GCA_030765085.1. NCBI lineage: Eukaryota > Viridiplantae > Streptophyta > Magnoliopsida > Asparagales > Amaryllidaceae > Allium > Allium cepa. The sequence goes on from CM060932.1 coordinate 933,879,158, forward strand.
AGAGTTATTCGCGAATCAAGGTGTGTCAAACATGTTATCTTCATTCAAAGTGTTATCTTGTTTATATGTATATTATTACATGTTGATTATCACCATTTACATATACTAATATTGCCTTGTTATAATTAAAATTTATTTTAACAATTTAATAATTAATCAAATGATTTAATTCAACCAAGTGCCATGGCTTAAATTATGAAATGTTTTTTTTTAAAATTAATTATTTTAGGCCATAGATTATTTTGTAATTTACAATATATATGTATGTATATATATATATTACTAAATATTTTTTTAACCATTTATTAATTATAATCATTTAATTAACGAAATACATGATTTTCTAATTGAAATTAATGTGTATATTTAATAAACTAGATATTGTTTTCGGCTATTTTGTTTATATTTTTTATTTTGGCCGGAAGATCATATATGTATATATAATTTTATAATAATTAAAATGTAATAATTTAACTTTAAAATCAATATATATTTTATTATATTAATATTATTCTCGACCATATTAATATTTAATAAAAAACCTTTTATTCAAAAGATATTTAATACATACATACACACACGCATATATATATATTTATATTTTATATAATAATATGTGTATATATATATTAAATAAGATTTATTTAAAATATCTATTTTTAATTAATTTTTTTTAGCTATTTAAATATATTTTAATATATAAATATATATTTTAAAATTATACTTAGTCATTTACAAATTTGAATTTTTAAATCTACTTAGATCTAAAATTTGAAATTAAATATATTTACCTAGTCAAATTAAGATATTTTAATTAACTCGTTTTTGAATCTTAAAATTATGACTTAGTCAAATTATATAAGATATTTTCAAAGTCAAATATGTTAATTCGAAATATATAAGTATATATATTTTCAAATTATTATATACATATATATTTGTATTCATATTAAATAAATTAGATAAGGCAATTAATGTATATAAATGCGTAGTATATATCAATGTTCGAGATCTCGATTTCAGTTTTTTGTAATTTTAGGAATTTCGATGTAATTCGTAAATTTCGAGAATTTCGATTCAAGTTTCGACTTCTGATATCGTTGTTTATTTTTTATATAATTGCACATATATTTGTTTAATTTATTGAAACAAAACGTATAAATCATATTTGATTAAAAAATAAGATATAAAAAACAATACTGATTAATTATAAATATTTATAATACTAGAAAATGTTTATTCATTATTTCGTCATCAACTTTTTTAGTTACGCCATAACATATTTTATGAATTTATATGTTTTCTAAGTTACAATTTTAAATTTGATTATTCATGCATTTGAAACTCAAATTAATTCTTTTTTGAGACTTCGTTTTGTTGTAAAATTTGAAGTTCAATAGTTTTTATTGAGTCGGAATTTCGGGTTGGTTTCGTTTCGGTCCCTACCAAAATCTAAACGGAACGACCGGAATCTCGGTGTTTCGGTCGAAACCTCAAACCTTGGTATATACATGGTAGATATAAATCTCAATTACATATTTATATATTAAGCCATGTTTATAACTTTTACATCGTTATATCACATCTATATATCATCACATCTGTATATGAAAATGTTAGATATATGCAGTAATATTCATTGTATATTTAATTAATAAGATTAAATAAAATATAAAACATTCAAAATAAAATATGATTTTACTAAATAAATAGATTGAATCTAACGTTAACTAGTAGATCTCAGTGACCCATTGAGATCCAATCAGGGAATTTTTTTAATTTACTTATTTCACTTGCAGCAAATTGAGCCAAATCCAATAATGTTATCGAAGAAGATTGAAACTATGGTTTTAATCACGAAATAGTTCGGTTAAGTATTCAGTTTTAAAATTTAAAACTAGGAGGGAAAATCAGTTTTCAAAATGACTGCAGTTATGTCGATATACCCTGAATGTATACGTCGGCACATGCTTCAAAAGTGTACATTTTTATTTAAACTACTAAATGAGTTCTTTTTGAAACATACTTTATAATTATTTCACATAAATGACTTATGCTTAATATTTTATATTTTAATTTTATAACAAGCAGAATTTTAGAAATATAGAAATATGAGGAGTTTCAGAATTACCGACGTTGCTGATTTTAATAACACATTCTTTTGAATTATCCTCAAAGTTCACGATTCCATCATCTTTGAATATACTATCGCTCGATATCTGTGAATTTCCCGTCACATGCCTTTCCCGTCACATGCTTTAAATATCTGCTGTCCAGTTTTTATTTCTCCTTTATATTTTTGTATTGGTTGGTACCTAAAAAAAGCACACTGGCACCCTGTTTTATTTTGGGGTTGTTGGGTTAAGTTTTTGCAAGTCAAATCCATGAAGATTTTGAACACCCTTTGAAAATATACAGTGATAGCTTTATTAATGAAATAATCAATATTTTCTCCTTATCACTATTATCTAACCTTCTAGGAACTCATATATTAATGAATTTATTTGGGATTTTTAACTTGAATTTTCTAAATTCTGCTTTGAATTGTGTACAATTTTTCTTTGTTTTGGACTTTAGGGTATATCCAAGTCTATGATTATTATTTTGGAGTTTAGATGCAAAAAAATACATTTTCTAAATTATATTTTCCTTTCTTAAATTTATCTACATCAGTTTTCATCTTATTAATATTCTTGTAACAGTATAGAATAACATTGTGTAGAAATGTTATTTTGTTATTCAATGAGCGATCTCTAACTTTATTGAAAGATTATCTATTTTTATGGATTCATTTTTACTTTTCAGTCTTTCAAAACTTTTCAGTTTCGAATCTTTTTCATCATTAAGCCTTTTAAGTCTTGTAGTCTCATCTTTTAGATTTTGTTTTTTTTTTGTTAGCATTTCTTTAAATATTTGTGCTAACCAACTTCTCTTGTATATTTCTAAACATTTTATATCCTTAATACACATTTTTCAAAACATTCATTATTTCCTTGTTCGAATTTCATACATGGTCATCATCTGGCAGGAAACACATGCTGGTATCTTTGGTTTTTGGGTCACCGTCACTTGATGATGTATCAAAATAATCCCATGTTGCATTGAAAGTCGATTTCTTTTCTTATTGGATGTATCCGTATTCGAAGAGTACTTTGATTTCTTTAGATTTAGACGATCTCTTTTCAAATGATCAATTTTATCACATTCAGAACATTGGACATCATTCTCGTTTTCGGAATTGTATGTATCGTTGTCAGTTTTTCAAATTTATTCATTTTTTATATTTGAAGAATTTTTTGAAATTTCTGGTTATGAAAGCGATTTTCTCATCATTTGATCCATGATCGTCAATTGTACATTGAATGCCAGTGATTTTTTCTTATTTGCTTGACTTTCCTATTTAGCTTGCAAGTGTACTTCATAGGACAAGATTTTCTATTAATTCTTCTACTTTCATGATACTAATATATTATTAGCTTCTTCGACGATCAAAGTCTTCTGATCTCATTCACTGAAAAGTGAATTTAAGATCTTTTTGACATGGTTATATTTAGAAAATCTTTCGTAATGATACTTTTACATGCTAGATATGAATTTATTTTGTTTTGTTTGAAAAAGTCGAAATTGGTTTTTCAACATAGACATTTTAGGCCGTGTTACTTTACTGGTTATTAGTCCCTTTGTGTGTGACTTGTAGAGTTCTCCAAATTTTATATGCACTTTTACAGATCTACACTGTGTCAAACTCGTTTTTATTTAAGACACGGAATAGATTAGTTATAACATTTGAATTATTAAGTGCTTGTGTCTTTTCATCGGTCTATTGCGCGTGATCTGTTTGGAGCTTAGTGTATTCATTTTGTCTTAAATGCACTTCTACTCGACCCAACTATAGTCCATCGATGGACGCCGTACCATGGTTTGACCATACTCAAAGCGGAGCTCTCGTATTAAAGATCGACAGTATTCTCAACAAAAAAATGTCGATAGTAATACTCACATCGATATTTTCTGTTTGACCTTAGTTATATTAATCAACAAAAAACTATTGAGTGGATCATTCCATAGTTATCCAATAACTATCAATACGTAACATCTTGGTGTTTCCAGTAGTCATGAGTAATTCACTGCTCAACATTTGAAGAGCGTTACGTACTCCAGTCTCAACGGATGCATCTTTACTAGGAATATTTAAAATGATGTGCTTATTATAAATTATGATACAATACTCATGCTTACAATTATTTATAATTACTATCACAAGCACATCATTTATGAGATCTCTATTAATTATATTTTAATTAAACATTTAATTATTTATAACTTATTATAAAAAATATATATAACATAAAGAAACATTTTTATTACAAACAAGAATTGACTGCAATGTTAATTAATTTACAATAAATTACAGAATTACCCCTAGGGCAAAGCCCTAACTCTATCAATCTCTCACTTGCACTTAGAGCAAGTTATGGAATCTTAATTCCAACCCTTTGATCAGCTTATCGAGAGCCGACTAAGTCAGACAATCAGTCAATGAATTGCTATGTTGTCCTTGATATCCACCCTTTATATCACGACATCTTTTTTTCGATAAATTCTCTAATGAGATGGAACTTCCGAAGTATACGTCGTGACCTTATACGTACTCTGGGTTCCTTTGCGATCTGAATCGTCGCATTGTTACCACAGAACAATGTCATATGATTTTCGGTGTCGGAAATCACTTCGAGCTCACTCAAAAACTTGCGCATCCATACCATCTCTTTAACTACTTCATTGAGGGTGACATACTCGGACTCCATCGTTGGATCAGCTACCGTCTCTTGCTTGGAATTTTTACAACTGATGCTTCCGCCGTTAAGCATAAAGACATAACCGGACATTGATTTACTATCATCAATGTCACTTTGAAAGCTCGAATTTGTATACATTTTCATAAGGAGGTCTTCATTCCTGTAAATGAGGAATGAATAAGTCCCAAGTATTTCCTAAATTCTTAAGTACACATTTGGCGGCTGTCCAATGCTTTTCCTCAAAATTAGACTAGTGTTGACTCATGCTCCTAATGTGTATGCCACTTTCGATCTAGTACGTAGCATAGCGTACATTATAGATCCTATGGCTGAAGCATAAGAATCATCTTCTTACGCTCTCTCTCCTCATCAATTTAATAAGCGTCTTTCTTAGAAATGACGGTTCCAAACTGCGGGGAACGTTTCCACACTTGAAAATTTTCATACCGAACCTTTTCAGTATAACATGTATGTACATGAATTGAGACAATCTCAACAACCTTTTTTATATCTAGTATGTAGGCAGGTTCTCCCAAATTCTTCACGGTGAAGTTTTTGGAAAGCCAAGCTTTCACTAATTGCTACAACGAAATGTCATTACCAATCAGCAGAAGATCGTCGACATATAGCACTAAGAATACGCGCTGCCTCGCTTCCTATCTGTATATACATATTTCCTCTGTATTCTGATAAAAATCAAACTGCTTGATTACCTTATCAAAACACTTGTCCAACTTCTTGAAGTTTTTTTAAGTCCATAAATGGACTTTAACAACCTGCAAGCCTTTCCCTCACTCCTACAGACCACAAAACTCTCGGGATGCGACATATAGACTTGAATGAGATCCAAATGGACTTGAGCATGGCTACATGTAAAAAACGGTCTCGTCATAATCAGTGCGTTGAATCTGATGAAATCCTTTCGCAATTAACCTAGCCTTATATGTCTACTTTCCCATTCGCATTCAGCTTTTTCTTAAAAATAAATTTGCAGCCGATGAGTTTTATCCCTTCGGGTACGTTCGACAAAATCCATGCTTTGTTTTCATACATGGAATTTATCTTAGATGTCATTACTCCAAACCAGAATACAGAGTCTTTACTCTGAGTGCTTGTTGGAAAGATAGAGGAGTGTCGTCATCTAAGATAGTCCTCTTTCTCGCTATCTACGAGAAAATCGTAGTATCTCTTTGGTGCACGAGATACTCTACTAAGTCTTCTAATATGCTGCGTGTTTTCGTATACAGATGAACTTAGTTCTTCCATTAGTTCAACATCAATGTTAACTTCTTGGATCTCGTCCAAATCTACAATTACGCTGTTGATTGATTTCCTTGGATAGAAATCCCTTTTCTAAAAAGACGTATCGAGAAACAATAACATTTTGTTCCTCGATATAGTAGTATATATTCGATTGAGTTTTTCAGATATCTTATAAATTTATACAGTACCGATCTCGCATCTACTTTATTCGGACCAACGTTCTTAACGTACGCCGGACAACCCCACCTTTAAATACTTGAGCTGAGATTTCTTACCATACCACATCTCATATGGTGTTTTAAACATAGATTTAGTGGGAAACAATTTCAACATACGTGTTGCAGTTTCTAGCGCATATCCTCAATATGACTGAGATAACTCAGTTTTACTCATCATAGAACAGAGCATATCTAATATGATTCGGTTCCTTCGTTTCGACACACCATTGTATTGTAGAGTATAATGTGTAATATGGGAGATAATCTCATTATCTTTTAAGTACTGTTGAATTACTGTCCAATGTACCCACCTCCTCGATCAGATTGAAAAATCTTTATCTTACGGTCCGTTTGTTTTTCTATTACATTTCTATACTCAACAGATTTCTCATAGACATTGAATTTGTTCTTCGTAATATATATTTATCCTAGTCTTGAGAAAGCATTAGTGAATGTAACAAAGTAAGAACTATTATTCTCGGTGATTATAGGCATCAAGCCACATACATCACTATGTACTAACCCTAAGAGTTTATCAATTTTTCATTGCTGACATTGAATGGGTGCTTGGTCATTTTCAATTTGAGATACGATTCATACATGTCAAATGATTCAGAATCAAGTGATGGAAAAAGACATTCATTTTTCAATTTGTGTAGTCGTTTCTCACTTATATGATCTAGCCTATAATGCCAAAGATAACTATCATTTATATTGTTAGAAGAAATATTCACATAGAACACATAATTAGTATTTGATCACATAAATGTCATTTTCAAGAAACCATTGCAGACTTTATTTCCATTCAAACTGGTGTTCATAACATTATTCCTACAATGAAATATATATCCAGTTTTATACAATCTAAAAACATAAATAATTTCATAAATAAAGTCTTTTACAAAATAACAATGATTTAATATTAATGTTACTCCACTAGGCAAACATAAATGATAATATTCTACTCTACGATAGATTCATCGGCTATTTGGAATCTTATCTCTCCCTTTGCCGCGTGACTCCAATTTTTAAGTTCCTGTAGCGAATTACATACATGAGTTACAAATCCAGTATCTAAAACCCAAGACATTTTGCTAATTACAAAACAATTTTGAATCATAAATGTACTCGACTGAGTTGCAAAACCATTCTGCTTTCTTTCTCAAATAATTTTTAAGTAATCAGGACAATTTCTTTTTCAGTGATCTTTCTTGTGGCAGTGATGACATTCACCTTTGTTATCAGTCTTTTACTTTTCTTATTCTTCTTACATTTCCTTTCGTTTCTTTGAACCTTTCGAAGATGATGCACCACCCTTTACAGCAAGCACAACCCCTTGATCCTTTGATGCAGACTCGACCGACCTCAACATATTAAGGAGCTCCACGAGATTCACATTCAATTGGTTCATATTGTAATTCAGTATGAACGGTTCATGCTGAGGTGTAAAAGAACCAATGATCAAATCAACTTGTAATTCATTGCTTATCTATATGTTCAATTGCGAAAGCTTATCAATATAGCCCTTCATCATTAGCACGTAATCGTCCATCTTTCGTCCTTTAGTCATTTTGGTATCAAAAAATCTCTTTGTAAGCCTGTACCTTGCGGAATGTGACAATTCACTAAACAGGGCCTTGAGACTATCAAATATCTCATGGGCAAACATGTTCTCATGATGCATCTGCAACGGCTTGTCTAATGTAGACATCACGAAAATTTGAGCGATCTCTAGGTCTGAAACTCGTTTCTCATGACTCATAAACAAGTCTAAGTTCAGGGTCCGCATTATTGACGGGTTGTTCTTTAAGTTCACTTGTAATGGCTAACCGAAGATGCTCGTAAGTCAACGCTATCTTAATCACTCTTAGCCAATCGATATAGTTTAGTCCGGTAAGCTTGTCATTTTCAGAAAATGGTTTTGAAGTTGACATTTTATGCAAGTTTTAATTAGTGAATTATTAGGACAATATCGTAGTAGATGTTCCTATAATATTATTAAGGTTAAACTTTATGTTTCATTTTACTAATAAGCTCTCACTAATCTTTTATGTTTCATCAAATCCTAAGTCGAATCATAGAAGACTATTGACTTTACTAGTAGATGTTAGGACTCGTCCATCTTAAAATTTGACATTGAGTTTGCTCAAAAAGTCATAGCTTCACAGACGATGGGTAACTCCTTATCGGTTGTATCATATACAGCTCTTGACCCAGGGTACATTGTCCTAATTTCACTTCGACTTTGAGTTTGCTCAATAAATCGAAATGAAATAATCCACTTGTACCAACCATATCGCGATGGCATAAATATAATATATGTACATTGAGTTTGCTCAACAAATACGTATAGTTATCTTATCTCGTCTATTCAACATGTTAATAATACTACACGTAATATACCTAGCCGAGTTTGCTCAAAAATTAAGGAGTATACAAGTAATATATATCTACATATGTATGTGTGTGTGTATGGTAGAGGACAACATTATAATGAAAATCCGTAATCCACAATATATTATATTAAGTGATATCGATATATGGAATAATGTATTTCTTATGAACTACCCTTGTGATTCAAGTGTGGGACGTATCAGGCATAACAATATACGTACGTATGTATTTATTTCTTTAAGTTTATCTAGGGTTTCTTAATGTTCCATCTTTAGTTTATACATTTATATTATATAGGTTGTATTATTATATAACATTTTTATTTTAATTAGCTTGTATAATAATATTATGTATATATTAATTAATTTTTATTAATTGGTTTTTTAATTAATTATTTATTATTCAGTCTTAAAATATCATATTGAACATTTATATATATGCTATAACCTTTAAAGTGACAAATATATCATATGTATGTATGTATTTAGTATATTAATTAACTTTTAATTTGTTTATTTAAATAAAATATTTTAATTAAATTTTATTAATTTTGAAACATTATTCTATACATACACACATGTATACTTATATCGTCTTAATCAGTTCAAAACAACATGATATATCACTATATGTTAAACGTGCATATATGTATACTATTCACTTAACTAATTTAATTAATTTAATTAATTTAATTCTTTTATTAATCTTATTAATAAAAATTAATTTTGTAACGACCCACTATTTCAAACCATTCAAATCGACAATAAACCACACATGTCAGACTTGAATTGCTCAAAACAACATATTGTTATGTATATTTGCAAAACTTAGTATATACAGTAAATATATCAATCACGGAATCACAGACACAAAGCAATACAACAATACGCGACAAAGTAGATAAATAGTAGTTAATGAAGCTACTATGTAAACATTAGAATCTAAAGCAAATACAACATAAGTCCAAATACAATGAAGTCTCTAATACATAAGCAAATGAAAGTCCGAACATAAATAACTGGGAATAACTGAAATAACAGAAAAGCTGAATAGATAAAAGATTGATCTTCAAGCAAAGCTCCAAGCTTCAAAGGCGAGTCTCAAATGTTGTGATACTCAGGCTGATCCAAGCATAAAGCAAAACACAAAACACTCGAGTCAAGATTAACATTCTTACGTAAATAAATCAACTCAAGTAAAATGTCCAAGTGAAATGCAATATAACTTAAAGGATGTTTAGAATTCAATCCTTTAAGAATCCGTCAGACTTATCTACATATATAATACAATATGTTACATAGATAATATCTACAGTAAAGTTAAATATTAAAATAGCATTAAGGCATTACCCATACCTCCCTCAACACATTTTTATAAATGTCATAGTCTATACGGTACTATAAACTCCACCAAATCGGTGGGCTATCAAGGAGCACTCCATAGGTACAACATAAACCAAACTCGTAGTGGGCGCGATCAAGATAAATATGACAAGGCATACGAGGCAATGTCTAGGGTATCGTTTTGCGGATCCGGACTGGTGGTAACGTATATCAGTTACTACCGCCCACATCGAGACACATTCTCATAATCAAAGGTGCACACCAAATAAATCACAAAGTGATATATATGGTTTCAAAGAAGCAACTCGATAGGGGGAGCGACCCCACTTGGCCCGACGTGGCTCATGTTTTAGTCATTTTAATTATGACCCAAAGGTCAAGGCTATCCATCATCGTTTTCTTACTTCATTCCAGTAGCGTTCGCCAAACCATCCTACTTCATTCTGTATTCCCCACCACGTGCACAGTTGTTAATGCGGTTTTCGATATTGGCAGAGAGTATGACAATATCCGATCTCGATCTCTTTAACAACCAAACGCTTATTTCGCATCGTGGTCTTTTATAAAATCACTTTTATAAACATTTAAAATAAAATCTCAAATAACAAATTTAAATCGAAATTAAATATTCAACTTCAATTTTATTTAATTTTGAAATATTCACTTAATCGCCTTTAATCAAATCAAATTATAAAATCATGTCTTTTAAAACCTCAAAACCAATAAGTTCAAATCAATTTCTATTTAAATACAATTCTTAAACTGATTAAATTACAAATCAATTTTAATTTATCTTTCCAACCTTTTTTTATTAAAGTTATTACAAAATCTTTTTTTATAATATTAACATAAATTCTAAATAAATAACTTAAACACAATATATATTTATCAAATTAAGTTTTATTAAATTAAATTTTATTATATTAATTATCATTAAATTAGATCTTATTTTATTAAATTTATTTTATTTCATATTAAATCTTATTTTATATATTTTAAAAATAATTAAGTTATAAGTAAAATTTCTTAATATACATTTTTCAAAAACTTAACTTATAATTTTAAAATTTCCAAACATATAATTTAAAAACCAAAATTTTACACACATTAAAACAAAATATTTATATTATATTTTAAAAATCAATATTTATTAAAATACATATTTTTCAAAAATTTTGAAAATCATTTTAAAAATAGACCAATGGTGTCTGTATATACTTTTCTATTCTATGGTCAAGTGATACAGATATTTATCATTTCAACCTGCAATAATTTAAAATTTGCGCGTATACATCATTTCAACCCGCAATCCCAAGATTTCAAAAATCAATAAAATCGTTCAGGTTTATCATTTCAACCCATAACGATTTTTCCTAATCTATAAGATCATTCGGTATGTATCATTTCAACCCAGAGTGATTTCCTAAAAATAGAGAACTTGCAGTGTGAGAACAATAGAATAATAACATAAAATGTCATAACATATCAATGGCAAACGTGTATCATAATTAACAATTTAAATATAATACATATACTAACATGTTATGGTGTCATATGTCAATTAACATAGGTGAACAAATTTAAATAACATATCACACTCAGCGATTTGATCACTAACCAATTCAAATTTAACAATACGTTTCAATCGTCATTTCATGTGAAATAAATCTACTAAACATATGAATGTCTATCGTGAGTGATCGTTCACTATTCGTGGCAATGAAAACATCGAGAATAAGAAGCAAACAGACACGGATAAGCACACGGAACAGCGAAGAACGTGACAAACTGCTGCTGTAATTTTCGAACAACGAGCGAAAAAGGCAAACAACTGCTGCAACAATTGGCCGGGACAGCGGAGATAGATGCTGCGTTCGGTGGAGGAAAATAGGAGGCGACGGTGCTCGAGTTTGGCTGGGCGAAGCACGGTGGCTGCTGCATGGTCGGGTTCGGTTGTGGAGCGCCGGACGTGTGGACGAGCAAGGAGGGGCTGGATTTGGGTTCAGCCAAGCGGAGAGGAAGGCTGGAGTCTGGTGGCGGGTCGGCAGGGGAAAATGGCAAAGAGGGGCGCGGATGGTTCGGTGTGTGAGGGGAGGAGGATGTTGCGGGGAGGAGGTTGCTCGTTCGTGTCGATGTGGTGGAGTGTGGGTTGGTCGGCACTGGGCGAAGAGGCGGAGCAAGGAGTTTGACTGGGAAATGGCACATGCGGAGGGTTGTCGCTGTGTGGAGGAGAAGGGAAGGCCGGAGGGTTTGACGGCGGAGCGGGAGGCTACGGCGACGGATGAAGGAGGGAAGGCGGCGGTTCTTGCGAAGCGATGGGCGTGCGAGGTTGGAGGGAAAAAGAAAGGGGAAGGGGACGAGTTAGTTTCGGTGGGAAAGCAAGATGAGCAGGTTCTCTGATATATATATATATATATATATATATATATATATATATATATATATTGTTGCAAGCACAGAGACGAAGAGATGAAAGGAGAGAATGAGAAATGGAAACGAACCAGCAAATATATGTTGAAATAGTGGAAATAGTAAAAGCCAAGTAGGTTGAATTTTGAAAATATTAATAGCTAGTGACCATTAGCTTCTCCCGATGGACAAATGAAAGGATACAAAAAGCCCAATAGACCCAAAATGAGAAACCGATATGGCTAACCGTTTTACTGATTTCGTTGTGAGCCGGACGTCGAAATACACAAATGAATATACCGTGGAGATCAGCGTGATGAGATGAACAGGATAATATACAGATATTAGAGACACGACCTTCCTATCAAAACTCCATTTTCGCTACCGAAATGCTGTTAAATCGCCGAAAATAATATAAACGAGGCTAGAGCAGTCCAAATTTGGCGAAACGAATTATAACGTCTTACTTAGAAAATGTTCTACATTTTTCTTATGTAAAAATATTTAGGTTTCGAAAATATTTTATTTCCAGCAAATTAACCGACTTTAAATTGAAATTTCGCAACCGAACAAACTTACATATTTTTCGAAGAAATTCTACCTCTTGTTATGATCAAATAGACGTAGCCCGAATATCAAATTTTCGTTGCTAAAATTTGTTGTTTATTTTCATGAAAAATTTAGTTAATTACGTTATTTAAATCGTTAAAATTTTTGGGTAGTTACACTCTCTCCCACTCAAAACTTTTCGTCCCCGAAAAGGAACGAGATAGAAGAATAGAAGCAATCAAAGAGATAAAGTTAAATTCAAACAAATAGTGCCCGAGACAAACAATTCAGGATTCGAAGCACGCATGAACTTCTCAGTCTTCCAGGTGCAATCCCGATCATTTGTGCTCCACTGTACTTTGACCAGACCGACAGATTTCCTCCTAAGCTGCTTCGTACCTCTATCGACAATACGAAGTGGCTTCCTCTCGATAGTGAGATTTTGGTCGACATTCAAATTCTCTAATAAGGCAGGCTGAACAATCAAAAATGGATCATGAAGATATTTGCAAATGCGAGATACGTGAACATGTTATGCACACCCGATAGCTTCTCTGGCAAGTCCACTCTATAAGCTAAAGGACCAACTCTTTCCAAGATGCGGAAAGAACCAATGAATCTAGGACCGTGCTTCCCTCTCCAACCAAAACGAACCACATTTTTCAGTGGCGAGATCTTAAGAAAGACATGATCACCCATTGAAAATTCCAAATCCTTTCTCCACCTATCAACATACTTTTTCTGCCTATCTTGAGCAATCTTCGTTCCTTCTAGTCTTCTCAACCTTCTCGGATGCTTCCAGAATCATATCAGGCTCAAGAACTAAACGATCATCGGATTCAATCCAGCAAGATGGAGATTTGCAAGATCGCCCGTAAAGAGCGGCAAACGGAGACATTTCGATAAAAAGAATGGTATTTAATTGATTTATGCTTAAGATGATTTAAAATTCTTAAATTTGAGTTACACCTGATATTATTATAAGTGAATTCAACAAGATGAAGATGATCTTCCCAAAATCCTCCATAATCAAGAACACAGACACGAAGAAGATCTTCCAGAATTCGATTCACCATTTTCGTCTGACCATCTGTCTGAAGATGATAAGCTTCCTGAAAAGTTTTACAGAACTTGCTGGTAAAGATAGGATCACGATCACAAACAATACTAGATAGAACACCATGGAGTCGGACAATCTCTCACATATAAACCTCAGCTAAACTCGAAGCGGTTCGATTCGACTTGACCAGAATAAAATGAGCGGATTTGGTCAATCGATCGACAACCACTCAAATACTCTCGTTACCCCTTCTAGTCTTCGGTAATCCATCAATAAAATCCATAGAAACTTGATCCCACTTCCAAATGTGAATTTCAAGGAGTTGCAGCAATACGGCGGTCTTTTGGTGGTCAGCCTTAACATGTTGGCAAGTGGCACATCTACTAACATAAATGAAGATATGCCGCTTCATACCACTTCACCAATACAACATCTTCATATTCTGAAACATTTTCGTGACGCTTGGATAGATAGAGAGTCTGGACTGATGATTCTCCCTAAGTACTTTTGCCTTAAACAGTCGACATTCATAATACAAATTCGGCTATTAATCCTCAGAATTCCATTTTGATCAATTTGTGCTCCTAACTCATTATGGTTATCACCTTCCCTATTATGAATATTCTCCTTCATGAGCTTAAGCATCTTATCTTCATCCTGCTTGGCTGCGATACGATCCATAAGAGATAAAGAAACCACAATCTGACATAACATGACTCTGTTTCGACTTAGGGCATCAGCCATAACATTGGCTTTTCCGGGAGTGTAGTTGATGTCGAGGTCATAAGATGCCAAGAACTCAAACCACCTAACCTGCCTTTGGTTCAAATCCTTTTAGGTGAAAATATAATTAAGAGATTGATGATCCGTAAAGAGCTCAAACTTAGTTCCTAAAAAAATGATGCCTCCATAACTTCAAGGCAAACACAACAGCAAGTAATTCCAAATCTTGAGTGGCATAGTTAGCATCGTGGGGCTTCAACTGACGACTGTCATACGCAATGACTTTCCTATGCTGCATCAAGACATCATGCAAACCTTCTCGACTGGCATTAGTATAAACCGATAATCCTTCATTCCATTCGGAACAGTAAGAACAGAAGCAAAAGTAAGCTTTTGCTTTAACTCAGTAAATGCTGCTTCACACTTATCATTCCAAACAAACTTAGCATTCTTACGAGTCAAAGCAGTAAGAGATGCAACTATTCGAGCAAAATTCTCAATGAATCTCCGATGATAACCGGCTATGCCCAACAGCTACAAATATCTGAAGGAGTTTTAGGTGTCTCCCAATCCTGAAATATAATAGGGTGAATGAGCTCAAGGAAGATAGATAACTAAATCACAAAAGAGGAAAGGTGGATAAACTCACATTAATCGCAGCGACATTAATCGGGTCAACCGAGACTCCATTTTCAGAAACAATGTGCCCAAGAAATCGGACTTCATCCCTCCAGAAATGACATTTAGAAAATTTTGATTTCAACTGATGACTCTTAAGAGTTTCCAGAATATAACCCAAATGTGACTCATGTTCCTCTATCTGACTTAGAAAAGACGAGAATATCATTAACGAAAACCAGGACAAACTTATTGAGAACATCGCGGAAAACGCGATTCATGAGATCAACGAAGAAGGCATGAACATTGGTTAATCCAATGGGCATGACTAACCATTCATAGAAATCATTCGCGGTTCAGAAAGTTGTCTTGAGAAAGCTCTCCTCAACCACACGAAGCTAGTGAAAACCGGTGGCAAGATCAAGCTGAGAGAATACTTCAGCTTTGTAGAGCTGATCGAACATATTATTGATACGAGGCATAAGATATCTGTTCTTAAAAGTAAGCTTGTTCAACTCTCTATAATCAATACACATACTCAAAGAACCATCAGATTTGGTGACAAAGACCACAGCTTCACCCTATTCTTGAAAACTTTACCCAATCAAACCCTTGGAGAACAGGTCTTCAATCTGCTTCTTTAACTCGACTTTATCTCTAGGAACAACAGGTCGAGCTCCAGAAATATGATCAATGCAGAATTCAATTTGCCGCTTAGGAGGCAGAGAAGTGATTTCACCAAAGACATCCGGAAAGAGTTGGAGAACAAGAGTGGAGTCAAGACCGCTAGGCTGAGAATCAAGTGAAAAGATAAAACTGCATGCATAATCCTAAGGCTTTAGACATTCAATTACTAAAGGCTCGCCTAGCTCGCTTACTAAAGGAACCGTTCAGGCCTTACAAGAAATAACTGCATCATAACGCTTTAACCAATCACCCTCAAGTAAGATATCAAATGCATCAAAACCCAATCATAGAAATCTCCGGTAAGTCGACGCTTTTTGTAAAGGAGTTTCACCCTTTGACAAATCATACTAAGGTTGGCGGGACCGTCGATGGGATTAGTCACACATAAGGATTCAATTGCCAATTGAGGTTGCAAGATGTGCTCAAATTTATTACAAAGATCAACAAAAATGAAACTATGGGATGCTGCAGTACCAAAAAGAACACGATCAGGAAAATCATGCAAAGTAAACGTGCCTTGAAGAGTACCTTGGGTATCACTGGCAGAAGGAGGAGTGGAAGAAGTCATGGCAAAGACTCCAGATGTCTTTCCTTTCTGCTGAGTGGGACAATCCTTCTTCAAGTGGTCTGGCTGCAAACAAATGTAACAAAGGTTATTCCTGATCGTTTGGGCTGGTGGAATAGCAGCTCCGGCAGAAGATGAGCAGTTGTTGGCATAATGACCCTTTTGGTCGCACTTGAAACAAGTGATGTAAGATAAGTCAAGAGATTGCTTCTAAGAAGATTAACCAATACCCTGGGAATTCTACCAATTCTTCTTCTGCTGCTGAAAGTTAGGCTTCCTCATCTTCGAGTTGCTGGAATTTCCCTAAAATGCTGACAGAGCCTGCTTTCTTTGGAATTAGGGTTCTCGAATCTGGTGGCCATATCCATAAGAGAAATAAAGGTGCCATGAACATGACTAATCAAACGATCATAATACTCTGGGCTAGCACCATGGACAAACTTCTCATTCTTCTTGAGCGGTTGTCAATCAAGCTGGGCTCAAACTTAGATAACTCATTGAACTTCCTCTCATACTCTGCAAAAGTCATATCCCCTTGCTCAAGGTCCATAAATGCCCTATATAACCAAGACTTTCCGGCTTCGGGCATCCACTTAGCCACAAACGCATCACTGAAAATACGGATCCAAGATAAAGATAAAGTCCAAAGAGATTGATTCCAAAGAGATAACCTAGCAAAAGGACAACTAAAGATCTCATCTAAACTGCTGCCAAATGATATTAGTCTCGACAGTCTGAGCGGTAATTGACTCTCACCAATTCTGAGCGGACTCCTGCAGCTGCCAAGTAGCTAACTGACGCATCTGAGCATCGGTGATCTCAAGTCCGGTGAAAATCCTCTCTCAACTCTTCAGCAGTGAGCCTCAATAATACTCTCTCCTCTAGTGAACTTGGTTCCTCCAAGCTGAGAGTACTCCTTACAAAGAGTGGTGAACCCAACTGGCTGAGTTGGTGAAATGAGTGCAACAACTGGTGGTGTGGGGTAATTTCCACGACCCTTACCTCGAACGTTCCTACGGTTACTCATCTGCAAAAGATAAGAATGGATTTTTAGAACAAAGGTAAAGTTTCAAAATTCAAAGAAAATCTTAATCAAAGAGCATCCTAACTAAAAATTTCAAACTTGAACAAAGATGATTCTATAATTAATTCTACTCATTCTAGCTTATTACTACCATTATCTCTAATGAGTTCTTACTCCATAAGCTAAGTTTTACCTAAACAAATGTCTTGATACCAACGGTAACGACCCGTTATTTCGAAACATTCAAATCGACGGTAAACCACGCATGTCAGACTTGAATTGCTCAAAACAATAGATTGTTATTTATATTTGGCAAAACTTAATATACAGTAAATAAATCAATCACAGAATCACAAAGCAATACAACAATACGCGGCGGAATAGGTAATTAGTAGTTCATGAAGCTACTACATAAACATCAAAGTCTAAAGCAAATACAACATAAGTCCAAATACAAGGAAGACTCTAATACATAAGCAAATGACAAGTCTGAACACAAATAACTGGGAATAACTGAAATGCTGAATAGATAAAAGATAGATCTTCAAGCAAAGCTCCAAGCTCTAAAGGTGAGTTTCAAATGATGTGATACTCAGGCTGACCCGAGCATAAAGCAAAACACAAAACACTCGAGTCAGGATTAACATTCTTATATAAGTAAGTCAACTCAAGTGAAATGTCTAAATGAAATGTAATATAACTTAAAGGATGTTTGAGATTTCATCCTTTAAGGATTCGTCAAACTATCTACATACATAATACAATACGGTACATAGATAATGTTTACAGTAAGGTAAAATATTAAAGTAGTGTTAAGGCATTACCCATGTCCCCTTAACACATTTTTATAAATGCCGTAGTCTATACAGTACTGTAAACTCCACCAAACGGGTTGATCATCAGAGAGCACTCTATAGGTACGACACAAATCAAACCGATAGTGGACGCGATCGGGATAAATATGCAAGGCACGCGAGACAATGTCTAAGTTACCGTTTTGCGGATCCAGACTGGTAGTAACGCATAACAGCTACTACCGCCCACCTTGAGACACTCCCATAATCAAAGGTGCGCACCAATCAAATCACAAAGTACTATATATATGGTTTCGAATAAGCATGCTCGATAGGGGAAGCGACCCCACTTGGCTCGGTGTGGCTTCTGTTTTAGTCATTTTAATTATGACCCGACTATCCATCATCGTTCTCTTACTTCATTCCAGTAGCGTTCGTCAAACCATCCTACTTCATTCTGAATTCTCCACCACGTGCACAATTGTTAAAGCGGTTTTTCGATATTGGCGGAGAGTATGACAATATCCAAACCGGTCACTTTAACAACCAAACGCTTATTTCACACCATAGTCATTTTATAGAATCACTTTTATAAGCATTTAAATAAAATCTTAAATCACGAATTTAAATCAAAATTAAATATTCAACTTCGAATTTATTTAACTTTGAAAGTATTCACTTAATCACCTTTAATCAAATCAATTTATAAAATCATGTCTTTTAAAATCTCAAAACCAATAAGTTCAAATCAATTCCTATTTAAATACAATTCTTAAACAAATTAAATTACAAATCAATTTTAATTTATCTTTCCAACCTTTGTTTATTAAAGTTATTACAAAATCTATTTTTACAATATTAGTATAAATTCTAAATAAATAACTTAAACACAACATATATTATTAAATTAAGTTTTATTAATTAAATTTTATTATATTAATTATTATTAAATTAAATCTTATTTTATTAAATTTATTTTTATATTACAGCTTATTTTATATATTTTAAAAATAATAAAGTTATAAGTAAAATTTTATAATTTGCATTTTTTCAAAAACTTAACTTATAATTTTAAAATTTCCAAACATATAATTTAAAAATCTAAATTTTACACACATATTAAAATAAATTATTTATATTATATTTTTAAAATCAATATTTATCAGAACACATATTTTTCAAAAATTTTGAAAATCATTTTAAATAGACCAACGGTATCCGTATATAGTTTTCTATCCTATGGTCAAGTGATGCAGATAGTTATCATTTCAACCCACAATAATTTAAAATTTACAGGTATATATCATTTCAACCCACAATCCCAAAATTTCAAAAATCAATAAAATCGTTCAGGTTTATCATTTCAACCCATAACAATTTTTCCTAATTTATAAGAACATTTGGGTATGTATCATTTCAACCCAGAGTGATTTCCTAACTAACATGGAACTTGCAGTGTGTGAAAAATATAATAATATCATAAAATGTCATAGCATATCAATGACAAACGTGTATCATAGTAACAATTTAAATATAATATGTATACTAACATGTTATTGTGTCATATGTCAATTAACATAGATGAACAAATTTAAATAACAACATATCATACTTAACGATTTGATCACTAACCAATTCAAATTTAATAATATGTTTCAATCGTCATTTCATGTGAAATAAATCTACTAAACATACGGATGTCAATCGTGAGTAATCGCTCATCTTTCGTGGCAATGAAAAAATGAGAATAAGAAACAAATAGGCACGGATAAGCACATAGAACAGCGAAGAACGTGACAAACTGCTGCTGTAATTTCCGAACAACGAGCGAAAAAGGCAAACAACTGCTGCAACAATTAGCCGGGACAGCGCAGATAGATGCTGCGTTCGGTGGAGGAAAATAGGAGGCGGCGGTGCTCGAGTTTGGCTGGGCGCAGCATGGTGGCTGTTGCGTGGTCGGGTTCGGCTCTGGACTAGTGGACATGTGGACGTGCAAGGAGGGGCTGGATTCGGGTTCAGCCAAGCGGAGAGGAAGGCTGGAGTCTGGTGGCGGATCGGCAGGGGAAAATGGCAGAGAAGGGCACGTATGGTTCGGTGTGTGAGGGGGGAGGATGCTGCGGGAGGAGGTTGCTCGTTCGTGTCGATGTGGAGGGGTGTGGGTTGGTCGACACTGGGCGAAGAGGCGGAGCAAGGAGTTTGGCTGGGAAATGGCACAGGCGGAGGGCTGTCGCTGCGAGGAGGAGAAGGGAAGGCCGGATGGTATGGTAAGGGAAGGCGGAGGGTTTGACGGCGGAGCGGGAGGCTGCGGCGACGGATGAAGGAGGGAAGGCGGCGGTTCTTGCAGAGCGATGGGCGCGCGAGGTTGGAGGCAAAAAGAAAGGGGAAGGAGACGAGTTAGTTTCGGTAGGAAAGCAAGATGAGCAGGTTCTCTGAATATATAAGCAAACTTATATTTTTTTTATTGTTGCGCACAGAGACGAAGAGAGGAAATGGGAGAATGAGAAATGGAAACGAACCAGCAAATATATTGAAATAGTGGGAATAGTAAAAGCCGGGTATGTTGAATTCTGAAAATATTAATAGCTAGTGACCATTAGCTTCTCCCGATGGACAAATGAAAGGACACAGAAAGCCCAACGGACCCAAAATGAGGAAGCGATACGGCTAACCTTTTACTGATTTCGCCGCGAACCGGACGCCGAAATACACAAATGAATATAGTACGGAGATCGGCGCAATGAGACGAACATGATGGTACATAGATATTAAAGACATGACCTTCCTATCAAAACAGCATTTTCGCTGCCAAATTGCTGCTAAATCGTCAAAAATATTATAAACGGGGTTAGAGCATTCCAATTTTGGCGAAACGAATTATGACATCTTACTCAAAAAATGTTTTACATTTTTTTTATGTAGAAATATTTAGGTTTCGAAAATATTTTATTTCCAGCAAATTTTAACCGACTTTAAATTGAAATTTCGCAACCGAACAAACTTACATATTATCTCTTACTGTTTCATGAAAAATTTAGTTAATTACGTTATTTAAATCGTTAAAATTTTCGGGTGGTTACAAATTTCGAAATTAATTTATATTTATGTTCAAACATTTTGAATTTTTTTATTGTATTATAACTTTTATAATATGTACATGTTATTTTAAATTTAATTTTTAATTTTTTTATTTTTTATTTTCAAATCATTTTGAAAAATTAGCCCAAGACCCAATTCAATTTGGGTATTTTCTATTAATGGCAACCTTTGGCTCACATATCTATTCAGGCCCGGTTAGTAGCCAGGTAGGGTAGAGTACTCGATTACATAAACTCAATCCTATAACACTACCTTTCTAAACACCGTACCATTTAGGCCGTGAACTTAACTAGTTAACCATAGCATGACTAATTTAGACCGTATAGGATATTAGGCTCTGATACCATTATTGAAACTGAGCTAGCCTGCAACGGAAGAAATGAGGGAATTTCAATTTTTTTATCATTTTGGATTTTTGTCGATCTTATGAAGTCTAATTCATTTAGAATTTTTCTAAATTTCCTTTATAAAAATCGTTATTTTATTTAATTCTATAAATAAAATTATATATTATTTTGTTGCATATTTGAATGTGTATCATGTATGCATATGTTTGTACGTGCATATGCAACATAATAAAGTGTGTGGTTTGACATACTTGTGTATAAGTATTGGGATTTACGCTGCAATTGACATTTTAGCCCCTTTAGTACTTTATGTGCTGTTTTGTTAAAAATATATATATGTGCATCAAATGTTATATATATATATATATTTATACAAAATTATACATACGTAAAATACAGTCATATACATATACACACATGAGGAAATTATAATTGTAATAATTTATGAAAATATATTTATAACGCTCATTTGTATTCAATGACAAAAACATTTAATTAATATATTTTTTTAAGTTGCTGCTGCAAACCCGAGAAAAAAATTGAATTTTTTATATA
Organism: Allium cepa; assembly: GCA_030765085.1. Lineage (NCBI taxonomy): Eukaryota > Viridiplantae > Streptophyta > Magnoliopsida > Asparagales > Amaryllidaceae > Allium > Allium cepa. Next base: position 933,901,602 of record CM060932.1, read on the forward strand.
TTTAATTATAAATATTTATAAATATACAAACACATGTACGCATATACATACACACACATATTATATATATATATATATATATATATATATATTTTATAATATTGATGCAAACCAACTTTAAGCTCAGGGCGCAAAAAAGTTATTAATTTTTATTCGGATTATAGAACAATTTTTAAATAAACAAATATTATATAATTAAAAAAAGTTCAGAATTAATTACTAAAATTATTAAAAAACCATTTTTGAAATTTGAAAATTATATAATGTTATGAGGTAATTAGTTTAAAGGAAAAACTTTATGCTAATTTTTAAATCTAGAACGGAACTTTAAAATTTAGGCGCAAGGACAGTAGCGCGTTTTATTCAACCGACTTCAACCGTTTCCTCTATCATCTAAAGCCTGTCGTACCCGCCACCGCTCTAGCCCTAACCTGCCATAGTCACCGCCGCCCAAGCCGTCGTCGTCCAAGCTGCCGCCTTCATCGAAGTTCGCCGTCCATTCCAAAATTGAAAAAAAAAAACTAATTCGACACCCCAATCCAAAAGTAAATTAGTAATTTCATGAAAATTAAAGTCGAGTGCCACTAAATCTAGAGGTAATAAACAAATGGAGAAGTAGAACACAAAAGAAGAAGAAAGTCAAAAGGTTTTAATCACAAGTCGAATTATGTTTAGGTATAACATTTCTATATTTGAAACACAATAGACTCTGTCTAATATGCTAAATGATAGACTAATATATCATTTAACTTTCAAAATATAGTACCATTATCTGACTATGCAAAATGATATTTGGATATAGCATAATCATATTTTAATTGAACAAGGATGAAAAAATATGCAAAATGAACTTGAATTTAGCATAAGTATATTTAAAGTGAACTAGCATGAATAGAATCTACAAAAATGAAATAAGTATTCCTAAGGAGAACTACCATGAATATAATATGCAAAATGATAATTGCATATAGAATATGTATTTTTAATGTAACATTTTAATCACAAAGTTCATCACCAGGTGTATGATATGCAAAATGATAGTTTAATGTAATATTTGAGTTATGAAGTCCACTGTCATGTTTAAAATAGGAAAAATGATAATCTAATGTAGCATTTTAGTTATGAAGTCCAATATCATCGTTACAGTATGCAAAATGGGATTTAATGTAACATTTCAATCACAAAATCCGCTACCATGTTTATGATATGCAAAGTGATATTTTAATGTAGCATTTGAGTTATTAAGTCCACCATCATGTTTAAAATATGCAAAATGATAGTTTGGTATAGCATTTTTGTTGTGAAGTCCAGTATCAAAGTTACAATATGCAAAATGAGATTTAATGCAGCATTTTAATCACAAAGTCCACATACGTGTTTAAGTTATACAAAATGATAGTTTAACATAGCATTTCAGTTAATGAAGTCCAATATCATGTTTAAAATATTTAAAATGATATTTTAATATAACATTTTAATTTCCAAGTTCATTGTCATGTTTATAATATGCAAAACTATAGTTTAATGTAACATTTTAATTATGAAGATCACTATTATGTTTATGATATGAAAAAAATAGTTTAGTGTAGCATTTCAATTACAAAGTCCACTAGCATGTTTAGAATATTTAAAATGATAGTTTAATATAGCATTGTAGTTATGAAGTCCACTGGCATATTTAAGATACGCAAAATGATAATTTAACATATCATTTGAGTTATGAAGTCCACTGTCATGTTTACAATATGCAAAATGATATTTTAATGTACCATTTCAATTACAAAGTCTACAAGCATGTTTAGAATATGCAAAATGATAGTTTAATTTAGCATTATATTTATGAAGTTCAGTATCATGTGTACGTATGAATGCAAAAGCTAACTAGATACCAAACCTAATCAGATACATATAGATGTAAAAGCTAACCGAATGTCAAACTTAATCGAGTATACTGTTAATATCCTAGGTATTGATTTTAATGATGACAACCACATAAATATTACTACTAACGTATCTTCGAGTTATGCTGTCGTATCAGGTATATTATGGAGACATTTACAGAGATAAATACGAATACAGTGGAAGCAAATGAATTATAGAAGAAGGTTAATCAGAGCAATTGAAGAACAAAACCCTATTAGAGAAGAATGTTGAAGGATAAAGGTGTTTGAAGTGATGAGGAGTTGGTTGAACCTTAGAATATCTTGTTAAAGATCTCATGACAATTATACTTGAAGATCAACAACCATTGACCTCAACCGAATCACAAAAATCCACAAATATAAGGTAATTTGAAATGCTGAAAATTTGCAAAACTTATTAGTGTTGCTGTTCATTTTGCAACACATCCATGTCGACATACTAGGTAGGGGGTGTCGACATACTAGCAGTTTTTCAGAATTTTAAATTTTAAATGAAGCGACATTTCTCTCAATCCCTTCACCAAAAGACACGTCTCTTCAACCACTATATAAAGGCCTCTGAAAATGAATTTTAACATCAAGAATTCTTATTTTATCTTACTTCTTCTTCAAACATTTGCAAAAGAAATCCATTGCATACTCTTCAAATCTCATTGCAAACCGATACTGTTTCACTCCAATTCTTCACTGATTTGCAAACCACACAATATCAGAGAGTTGTACTTGAATTCACATCATTCTCTCTCTGAGTTCATCATATTCCTCAAAGAATTCAAAGATATATTGCCATTGAAGGTCTATAGGATCATTGTACCGAATCTACAAGAATCTGTATTGAAGATACAACCACTTGCCATAGTTTGTTGTTGGTGATAAAGAGAAGGTGTTCTTGTAGCCTGTAAAATCAAGAGGGTGTGTCTTGTAGCCCGTGAAACCAAGATTGTAAAGGTATTCTTGGCACCCGTGGAAAGCAAGCGATTATAGTGGAATTCTGCACGATAGAGTGCAGGACTAGATGTAAGATTGGTTAATCCGAACCAGTATAAAAATCCGGGTGTTATTTACATTACTGCATTTTGTTTTATTACTTATTCTATGATTACTTTTTTTTTCTGTTTGCAATTTGAGTAAATACAGTTATATATTCATAAGTAAGTAGTTAATACACAATTCACCACTTCTAGTGTCTGAATAGCCTTAAGATCCAATATTGTGTTATAGCCACCCCAGTTCTAACATTTGGTATCAGACCTTGGTTTTCACAAATTCATAACTTGGTTTTTGAAAAGTATAAATGACTAATGACACTAGTAATACATTTTTAACACTTTTGTAGAAGGGCAATCTACCACTAGGCCCCCTCTATTTGATGGCAGTAGTTATGCATATTGGGCTTATACGATGAAATGTTATCTGCAATCTAATGGTTTGGATATTTGGAACATTACCCAAATAGAATACGTAAAGCCTCAAACTGAATATTTAATATGGACACTAGACTAAAAGACACAAGCACTTAATAACTCTAAGGCCATGAACATTTTATTTTGCTTCTTGGATAGAAATGAATTTAATCGAGTGTCTATTTGTAATTCTGCATATGAAATTTGGAGAACACTGCAAGTCACACATGAAGGCACCAATAAAGTAAAACAAACAAAGATATATATGCTAACTAACCAATTTCAACTCTTTCAAATGAAACCAAATGAGTCTATTTCTGATATTTATTCTAGATTTCAAGATATAGTACATGCCTTAATATCATTAGGAAAGAAAATTACTGATGAAGACCAAGTCAGAAAGATCCTGAATTCACTTCCTAGTGAATGAGATCAGAAGACTCTGACAATTGAAGAAGCCAATGATGTTCGTATTATGAAAATAGAAGATTTAATTGGTAACCTAATGTCTTATGAAGTAAAGTTGCAGATTAGAAAAGAGAATCAGGCAAATGAGAAGAAATCACTAGCACTCAATGCTATGATCGACAAAGATGAACCAGATGATGATGCTATTGATGATGATATCGAGTTTATGACCAAGAAGTTCAAGAAATTCTTAAAGTATTAGATAACAAACAAACTTCGAAAAACTAACAACAATAATTATAGAAATGGAAATGTTAAGTGTTTCGAATGTGATAAACCCTGTCATTTGAAAGAGACTATTACAAACTGAAAAAATCAAAGTCAAACACTTTCAATATGGAGAGGAAACAGACATTCAATGCAAAATGGGATGATTCAGATACATCATTAAGTGATAGTGATTCAGAAACAGAAAATGCCAACATGTGCTTTATGGCAAAGGATGACCAGATATGGAATTTTAATAAAGAAATTACTAATGTTTGAATGATATGAATCAGGGATATAAAATACTTAGGAAAGAGTACAACAATAGTTTGGCAGAGATAGATAGATTAAAAATATTTAATGAAAGGTTAACTGAAGAAAAACAATGACTAAAAGATGAAATTGAAAGACTTAATGGGTATAATGATGAAAAGGATTTGACACTTGGAAGTTTTGAAAAACTAAAAAGTGAAAATGAATCCTTAAAATTAGAAAATCTTTCAATGAAGTCACATATCACTGATCTTAATGACAAAATAATATCTCTAGACAATGTTATTCTTAACCGTAATAAGGATTTTGACAAAATGAAAACCGATATTGATAAATTTAACAAAGCGAAGGATAATCTAGAAAAATTATTATCTGCATCTAAACACGCTAGGAATAAACATGAACTTGGATACACCCCTAAGGCTAAATCAAAAAATAGTATTAAAATACTAAGTTCGTGAAGGCTACCAAGTTCAAACCAAAACCTAGGAAATTAAAGTTAAAACCTTCAAATAGATTCATTAGTTTATGGGTTCCAAAAGGGTTGGATGATATTGAAAAAGAAAAATATATTGATAATTATATTAATAAGGTTCATTCATCTAATGATTATATTTTGAGAGGACATTCAAACTTTTTATGGGTTTGGCATCCCAAAACTTAACCCCATGGACCCCAGAATAAAAAGGGTACCAGTGTGCATATTTTATAATTTTTCAGGTACCAAACAATGTATATCAGATAGCAGATATTCAAAGCATATGACAAAAAATCTATTATACATTGGATAAATACGAAAAGGATTTGTTATTGGCATCAGCAAAGCCGGTAACTCTAAAACTCATCTTATTATTTGATAAGTTTATTTCATGTTTTGAATTGATTTGGTTTCCCCTCAAGTGTTTTATTTATATTCATTTATCTCTATATACAAACTCTACATATTGTCTAGCAGTGATTTAAGCGAATCTTTTTACCCTTGTTGTTGATGACAAAGGGGGAGAAAATGTATAAATATACTAGGCAAAATGATAGGGGGAGTGCATAGATTTAGGGGAGTGAAATATAAAAATATTATATTTCATCTTTCAAATATTTAAATGTTTGCCATCATAAAAAAGAGGGAGATTGTTAATGCCCTAGGTATTGATTTTAATGATGACAACCACACAAATATTACTACTAACATATCTTCGAGTTATGTAGTCATAGCAGGTATATTATGGAGACATTTACAGAGATAAATAAGAATATAGTGGAAGCAAATGAATTATAGAAAAAGGTTAATCAGATTAATTGAAGAACAAAACCCTATTAGAGAAGAATGCTGAAGGATAAAAGTGTTTGAAGTGATGAGGAGTTGGTTGAACTTTAGAATATCTTGTTAAAGATCTCATGGCAATTATACTTGAAGATCATCAACCATTGACCTCAACCGAATCACAAAAATCCACAAATATAAGGTAATTTGAAATGCTGAAAATTTGCAAAACTTATTAGTGTTGCTGTTCATTTTGCAACACACCCATGTCGACATACTAGGTAGGGTGATGTCGACATACTAGCAGTTTTTCAGAATTTCAAATTTTAAATGAAGAGACATTTCCCTCCATCTCTTTACCAAAAGACACGTCTCTTTAACCACTATATAAAGACATCTGAAAACGAATTTTAACATCAAGAATTCTTATTTTCTCTTACTTCTTCTTCTCCAAACATTTTCAAAAGAAATCCATTGCATACTCTTCAAATCTCCTTGCAAATCGATACTGTTCCACTCCAATTCTTCACTGATTTGCAAACCACACGATATCAGAGAGTTGTACTTGAATTCACATCATTCTCTTTTTGATTTCATCCTATTCCTCAAAGAATTCAAAGATATATTGCCATTGGAAGTCTATAGGATCATTGTATCGAATCTGCAAGAATCTGTATTGAAGATACAACCACTTGCCATATTTTGTTGTTGGTGATAAAGAGAAGGTGTTCTTGTAGCCTGTAAAATCAAGAAGGTGTGTCTTGTAGCCTGTGAAACCAAGATTGTAAAGGTGTTCTTGCCACCTGTGAAAAGCAAACGATTATAGTGGAATTCTGCACGATAGAATGCGGGACTGGATGTAGGATTGGTTAATCCGAACCAGTATAAAAATTCGGATGTTATTTACATTACTGCATTTTACTTTATTACTTACTTATTCTCTGATTACTTTTTTTCTGTTTGCAATTTGAGTAAATACAGTTATATATTCATAAGTAAGTAGTTAATACACAATTCACCACTTCTAGTGTCTGAATAGCCTTAAGATCCAACATTGTGTTATAGCCACCCCGGTTTCTAACATATACATGGAATCGATCTATACCCAGGATATATTGTTTAACCCAGCGTACCATCGAATGCAAAAGCAAACCGGATGCCAAGCCTAATCGGATACTTGTGGATGCAAAAACTAACTGGATGCTAAGCCTAATCGAGTATGTACGGATGCAAGAGCTAATCGAATGTCTGCAAGAGCTAATCGAATGTCAAGCCTAATCGGATATGTATTGCTTCAAAAGCTAACCGAATGTCAAGCCTAACCGGGTACATATGAAACCAATTTATAACCGAGATATATTGTTTAACCGAGCGTACATTGAATGCAAAAGCTAACCGGATGCCAAGCCTAATAGGGTACGTATGAATGCAAAAGCTAACAGGATGTCAAGCCTAATCGAGTACGTATGGATGCAAAAACTAACCTGATGTCAAGTCCAATGGGGTACATATGAAACCAATCTACACTAGAGTTATATTGTTTAATCGAGCGTACCATCGAATATAAAAGCTAACCGGATGCCAAGCCTAATCGGGTATGTATGGATGTAAAAGCTAACCGAATGTCAAGCCTAATCGGGTACGTATGAAATCAATTTATACTCTAGATATATTGTTTAACTAAGCGTACCATCGAGTGCAAAAATTAATCGGATGCCTAGCCTAATCGAGTACGTATGGAAGCAAAACCTAATAGAATGTCAATCATAATCGGGTATATGGATTCAAATGCTAATCGGGTGCCAAACCTAATCGGGTATGTATGAAAGCAAAAGCTAACCGGATGTCAATCCTTATCGGGTATATATGAAACCAATCTATCATTTGTATTTTTAAATTAGTGCATTATAATGTATCAAATTGAATGAAATGTGCCGAATGATAGTTAAAAATATCATTTGTATTTTTAAAGTGCATTACAATGTATCGAATGTGTCGAATGATAAGTAAAAAATATCATTTCTATTTTTAAAATGCATTAGAATGTATTGAATGTGGCGAATGATAGCTAAAATAGTTTAATATAACATTTTAGTTATGAATGTCACTATCATGTTTAAAATATTTAAAATGATATTTTAATATAACATTTTAATTACCAAGTCCATTGTTATGTTTATAATATGCAAAACTATAGTTTAATGTAACGTTTTAATTATGAAGTTCACTATTATGTCTATGATATGAAAAAAATAGTTTAGTGTAGCATTTTAATTACAAAGGCCACTAGCATGTTTATAATATTTAAAATGATAGTTTAATATAGCATTTTAGTTATGAAGTACATTGCCATTTTATTTATGATATTTGTAAAATTCAAAATAAAACAACTCAATAAACAAGTAAACAGGCAACTGGTTCATTATGTTTTATGCATATTTTATCATCTTGTGAAACGTATGAGTAATTTTATCTAATCAAAATCACATCTTGTGCAAATTCTTAAAACAAAACTTAATACGGCTCCTTGAAATTTTGGAACATTCCATTATGCTATTACAAATGCATAAGCTATAATAACAACAATATAGAATATAACGTTCAATTATGCATTACAAATATAGAATTATAATGATAAGTTTATATAGCATTTTTTTCTTAGTTCATTTCAACATATTTAATCGTCATCGTTACCTTTGGCACCACCAGCAACCTTAACCTCCACTCCACCGCTGCTCATATGAACTCGGCCGTCAAAGCCATCTTTCAAATCACCACAGACCTTCAAAGTAGTCGCCACCATCTACAGTCCATCGCCTTTGCCTGGACGAGCTTCGTCTTTGCCTGAGCGAGCTTCGCTTGCACTTGCATCGTTGTCGCTTGCGCTTGCGCCGCTGCCTGATCTTATGATGCCACTACCTGTACTACTAATTTGAAAACAACCTAATTCTTTTGTAAAGAATTTCCTTTGGACGAAAGTATAAAGCTTGCGTCCTCATAACGTAAAAAATAATTGTCGCGTCATTCATTCTAAAAAAACAATGTTATATTTTTCCTTCAGCCGATTTTTCTGTGATGTTATTATATAAAATTTTATACTTAATTTCAAAATTTATTGAATATATAGATATATGCATATATATAATCAATTTCTTGTTAAATAAATAGTTCTATTAATATTTAAATATATAATAAATATAAACATATATTAAAATAAAGCAATCTTTGCTGCCGAATTATTATTGTGCAAAAACAAAATTTTATAAATTGTTAAAATTTTATTATATGATTTTAATCTTTATGATTAAATTTATAAATTAATAAAATCATATATAATATTATTTAGTTACACAAACAAATTGTTTTTATTTTTTATTTTTAGGCCTTGAGTTTAATACCAACAAGCATACAAAATAATTACATATATATAATATATATAGATCCACCAACTTATTCAACCATTAAGTATGTGATAGAACATTGATATATTAGATTCATAATATAATTTGACAACCTACAATATAATATAATAATTGATTATAACATTAAATGAATCAATAGAAGATAAATAACTTTCACCAAAGCCTAGGTTCACACGTTGAGGCGTTGGAATGATCTCCTTGAACTTTTATTTTATTTTATTTGATGTTTGAAATTTGGAGTAAAATAATAATGGTGAATTGTTCTTAAAAATTCATTTTGCAGACCTTTTAAAAAGAGGATAAAAGAATTTGTGCATCGGTGAAGGGATATGCCAAAATCCTTTTATGTAATTGTGTACATCACATGAGACTTTGACACAAAGCATATTCTTTGTTGTTACCTTCCTAGGTTTTTTCACTTTGACAACTTTGCAACGTAATTTCATGGACTTTTTGGGGCATTGAAGTTTTTTATAACTACCTTTTGGAGTGTATCGTATCGCAAAATCCATTTAAGTAATCATATTAAGTTACCAACAAATCTGAATGTCTGCAGTAATGGTAATGCATTTGCAGATGCACAATCATACATCCGTCTACCCAAAATAGTTAATAGGACATGATTGAGCTAACCAAAGTAAACCAAAACCTGTGAATATTGATCCTTAAAACCTTATACTAGTTTTTGTAGGGTAACATTCAACAGTGAAAATTTTCTACAATATAGTTCAATAACAAATTTAGCTGTATCTTATTCTTATTAACATAATCAAATTATATATTCATTTTACTGACAGCATGCATTTAAGCTTTTCTACTTTATTTTTGTTATGATTTTTCGTAATTTTGCTCATGGCTTATTCAGTGTTGCCTTTGATTCATAGGATCCTTTATTGAACCTTGGCATTGACAATTCAACTACCTGGACAGGCAATTGGTCTCAGCTTTGCCCTACATGCAAGGTGTGTATAGTTATTTGTTTTGCCATTTTAGCAACACTTTGCATACCCAGTCTACATGCCATACTGGGCTTGTGAGTTGTGATGGGTGGGAAGTGTGCGTCCCGTTAGTGGTCAACTAATCATTTATCAACCCTATCACAAACCTGACATGCCATACCGAGCTATATGTTAAATTTAGGCACTACCTCATGCATCTGCAATCCATATCTGTGTACCTCGTTCAGTGTTGGAGGCAGGCTACTGACAAGCTTTCTTCGGTTGTGCACAATACTTGCACTGGCGCTGCAATGTTCCGCTCATCACTTGCACCGCTCCTGTGCTCTGCATTGTCTACTCGCTCAAACCCCTTTTATGTTTTGGCGTCCGGATTGAACATCCATCTTAAGTGGGAACATACATGATCATGACAGCACTTCTTGTACCCAAAAAAAATTCTCGATAGTACATGTCATCAATTACATATATATTACGTTTTTTCTATGTATCTTGCGATGTGGTACTTATATGTCCAATTCTTGCACCCACAATGCGAGCCACACCTAATACTATACATGTTTTAGATTGAAATTTTTTGACATATATCCTTATGATTATAAAGAATTACCATTAGGTCCATTTCAATTTTCTTTTATAAATTACATCCCTATTTTAGAAAAAAAGGTGAAATTCATGAGGGTATTTGGATAATTTCACTAATCTTAACCTGCGCTCTTAGGATATACGTTCATAACTCATAACCGCCGTAATACACGTCGAAGGAACATCTTTTAAATTTGAAAATGAAAGAAGTAAAAAAAAGAAAGAAATTCAAGAAAAGAAAACGTAGAAAATAGTTTCCAAAAGGGAAGGATGTAAAACAAATAAGTTTAGAAAAAAAAGGAACGTGTTTTTAATTTCCAAGCTGTGATGCCCCACTCCGAGACCCACATTAACAAAGAGTATTACTGGATAATACTGCCCTCTAATGCGAAGAATGTGGCTAGTTAGGAGCGACCATCTATAGCATTGTCTTAAATATCTATTGAATACGTCGATAAATGCTCTACTATTTTTTTAAACTTAAGTGGATTAACATATCCAGTAAATACTTAATACAAAACTATAGGTGGCTGACGGATCTATCATAAATGAACATCACATCATGGAACATCAAACAGATATACTTATACACATATACAATGATACATCTTATGTGGTATGACGACCACAATATACATACACAAGTCAAACAATATACATCAGAGTAGCAAAGAAACAACTACAAAAAGGAGCTAGCGGGTATATAAATCTCCAAGCAGAAGCTGAGGGGCTAAGTCCATAATATGTATCTAACCTGAAACATCTCGGTCTGATCCGAGTATAAAAGACACGGGTCAGTCTAACTAAAACAATCAGTTTAATAAGGGTAGATAATAATAATATGAAGCATAAGATAAAGGTAAGGTATCCTCTCGAACGAGAAGAAACCATAATAAGAGCATGATCTTCATTCACATAAGGGAAAGAATGGTTATTCTCCTCGATTGAGGAGAAATACAAAGAAGAACACGTCCATAACTCAAGTGAATTAATATCACTTAAGTGTATGAACCCTCAAAGAAGTAACTCAATGATAATACTCAATTTTAAATCATACTCGCCTCATATTATTAGCGAAATCCCAATAACAACTATAATAGTTCTGTTGAACCATGACTCGAAGGAGATAAACTCCATAACAAAACTCTAAGCAAAAGCATGCCTCGTATCATCGGCCTATCAAAAAAATTGACAATAGTGGTTTAGGAAAGATCATAACTCCTAAGAAGGAGAAATTCCAAACCTGCCGTAAAGGCGTTCTCAAAGCATTCCCAAAGAAATCACAATCTCAAAATACGTCATAAGGCATTCAAGTGCATCTCCTAAGTGGAGAGTATAAATCTCAAACAAACGCCATAACGGCAAACCTCAAATCATAATATAAACGCCAGTGTAGGCAACTCAAAACTCAAATATAGAACTCAAAGGAATTTAATTTCCAAAGATGTAATCGCCATATATATATAATATATCTCAAACGGCTCAAATGGCCAATAATAAAAAGGCGACACACTTGAAAAATCTCAAATAATCAATGAAATCATTTCAAAATATTTTGCACGTGCATGTGGACGAAGCCTGCTAAGTACTGCTCTCTCAAATAAGGTACCACGCCCGAAGGCAAATACGTCACAATGAAAAATACGCCGGGATGACAAATACGCCGCAATGACAAACGTTTCTAGGACAAATACGCCGCAATGGCAAACACGCCGTAATGGCAAACGCCGCAATGGTAATGACCCAAAGGTCCAATATTGACAATACGCCGCAATGGAAAATGTGTCACAAAATCTTGGATAGTAACCCGAAAAGTGTTAACGTGCGTCACATACCACATGTTCGCACTAGACGGTTTACCAACCGCTAGTAAATTCCACTCAAAGAAGTAAAATGTTTACCTTATTTCATCGGTAAACACAACTAGAAGGTCAAAACGGTCAAATGAACAAGTCAGAAATTAACCGATAAGATAAACGCACGTGTCCGATACCACGTGTTTACCAAATTCTCCTTTTCATTCGTTCGAATAGTGCAAAAACGTGTATTTTATATATAAAATAACTTAGTTGAGAAAACAAGCTTTTAAAACCTTTTTTTTTTTAATCAATTTTGAAAGCCATATTTGAAAATTCCCTTATTATAGAGAATAAATATATTTTAAATTAGAAAATACTTTGAAAATATTATATAATAATTATTTTAAATGCCAGTTTATTTTAAAAATTATTTCAAAATTGTTTGGAGAAATCCGTTCTCGAAACGAAGCAAAACAAAGAAATCTCTCAAAACATTATTCAAACTCAATTCAAATTTAATTCAAATTCAATTCAAAATCAACTCAAATTCAAATCAAAATTTAAATTTCAAATTCTTCAAAACTTGAATAGCCTATTGATAGGCATCAAAGCCATCCATCTCGATCAGAAATTTCACAAAACAAGCAAATGAAATGAGCAAAACAGGTAAAAAAAAAAAAAAAATAAGCTACAGGAAGCACATGCAGAAGGAACTCAGCAGGTCGACCATAAGGTCGACATGCTGGTAGACCATAGCTCCCCCTAGGTCGACCTAGCTGGGCTCATGGTCGACACCATGGTCACGGGAATTTTCCCCAGCCTAAAATCTGCTGCGAGTTGATTTTTGGCTGGAAGTTTCTGGTATCAAACATCGATATTTTGCAATGACGTTTTTCAGGTATGAACTAATGCAACCGAACCACCAACAGAAAGAAATCCGGCAGCATTTCGTTGCCGGAATCAAAAGTTATAAGCATGCAAAGAAGCAGTATGAAACAAATTTCAAACAGAGATAAAATAACTACAGTAAGCAAATATACAGAGAGCTATTTTTCACTGTTTTTGCCATTTTGAAGCTTTGTTTTGCTAGATTATGTGAGTTGTTTTTGTTTTGCTTATCCTATTAATTAAAAGTCTGAGTTCCTTGGTCAAGAGTTCCAAAAGATGGGTGACTTCTTGGTAAGCCTTTTCAATTGCCATTGGAAAAGGAAACAAAGCATAGGGGAAACAATTCATACTCCAGGCAGCCGTTTAATTCATCTTTTAACTTTGTTTTTATCATCAGATTATCCGGCCTCTGCGCTCAAAGCACTGTACTTCATGTAACCGTTGTGTGGAGCAGTTTGATCATCATTGTCCCTGGATATCGAATTGTGTCGGAAAGGTGATTTGAATACTAATATCTCAGTAGAAGTATACCAGATATATTCACTGTAAGTTTGTATCGGGATGCATATATAACATTTGTGCTTAATCCGTTGCAGAGAAATAAATGGGACTTCTTTACGTTAATTTGCATGGCAACTGTCACAGCATTTCTAGCAGCTGCCATTACTGTTCATAGTATGTAGTTCATAAACCTCTGTGATATCTGGCTATATATCATCAAATTTTCTTGGACAATTCTTTTTTGAAACATTTTCTTTGTAGGACTCCAGTGTAAAATATTGCCTTTTGAAATTTATTCAGTTGAAATAGTTTTTGTAGGCCTCGAGAAATTAATACATTACATTTTAAAGATTTATTGGAAATTTTTTTCAAGCACTTTTTACCCAATTGACCATTAATTTCATTCTTGCAACTCATATCCAAATGTACAGGGATGTTGGCAGTTTCACCAATGAGGTCATCATCTGATACTCATCTTATGATATCTGAACACCCAGGCGCTGCTTTCTTTCTCATTGTTGACACTGTTATACTAATTGGAGTTCTTGTATTAACAGTTGTGCAAGCATCACAGGTAGCTAATCTTGTTTCTATTCTTTCACAAAAAACATATAACCATATTCTTATTTTGTAATTCATGGGATTAATCTATTGGTACTGATTTATCGGTGGGAAACCTCCCCTCTTTTGTCCTTTAGCTCGAGATTATATTTCATTTCAGGCATTTCACTTCTTATGAGCAAAATATTTCTAGTGCGACAACTGTGCATTGAAATTATTAAGTTTTACTATAACCATTACTACGCATTAATTAATTCCAGTTGGTTATCTAATCGAGCCAAACCAAACGAAAAATTCAAACTAGTTGCGCCCATTCAGATATGTACTGAAAACATAACTGTGTTTACTTTGATGTCGAATGATAATATGCTAGTTTTGGTATTGCATCATTACTGTAGATGCATGTTAAGGAGCTATTAGAACTCTAAAAAAAATATAATTTTGTACACGTATGTTAAAACGAAACTGGGGGTGATTGGTGGAATTCAGAGGTCCCATGGGTTCAATTGCATGAGATATCCTGAATTTCACCAGTCACCATCAGTATTGTTTTAACATTGATGTGAACAAAATTGCACTCTTCTCAAAGCACATGGGCATAGCTGATGACAACAAATATTATTATTAGTTGGTTAATAAATATGACGATATTAATATTCCATAAGCATATTTTATTGTACAACAAAAGGCCAAATTTGAAACCAACTATTTCATGGATAATTGTAGCTATTTTGGGTAATATTATATTAAACTGAAGTAGAACTAAATGTAAATTCATATATGGTATCAATTGTAAGTCCCACACTGCCTAGTTAAACACAATAAATGGGTAAGTTGGCATTTTATTTATGCTGGTTGAAGGTACTAATCTGAGATGCTAGGAATTGTTTTGTGATCGAAAACCAAATAGTCTTCAAATAGAGGAGGCCTGTTTAAGTGCCTCCCATTCGTATGTACAAGTAGTTGATATCCAGTTCCAATTGTACTGGAATTCGTATGTTCCATGGTATATTAGAAATTATAATCAATTCTTTTGATATTAAAAATATAATATCAATTATGAATAATTCAGGCAGTGACCTCAGAGAAACTCTTCTTATTATTACTTTGTATCAAACAATCTGGTTATTAGCTGACTAATAGTTTTAACCAATTTGCAGATTGCGAGAAACATCACTACGAATGAGCAATCAAATGCTGCACGATACTCATACCTCCGAAGTCCAAGGGGACGTTTTCGGAACCCGTATAATCATGGGATTCAAAAGAATTGTACATACTTTTGTATTCATGGATATAGCAACGATGATGAAATTGCATGGCCATCTCTACAACAGGCTGCATCATAGATTCATAAGTTATAACACTTTTAGCAATACAGTGAAGTGCCATATTTGGTGATATTGATGCTAACCTTTTGAAGTAGATGCATGAGATGTTTCAGTACCATGGTGATAGTGATGTACATGTTTTATAAAGATACACCAAAAGCAAAATATAAACTCGAAAGGAACATCATTGGATGTTTGGGTAGGCTTTATTACTCATCATTTCGGGTGACAACATAGTTTTTATGGTTGAAGTTACTATTATTAGTAGTTTTAGATTGAAAAGTCTGAACATTTCAAATGTTCCTATACTCAAATCATGTTGCCAACCCTTATCATTCTGGTCAGTGGTCTGTAATTTATGTGTAAAATGTGTGGCTTTTTTTGTATTTCTAGAGAAGTAACAAGTTATTTCTGTTTCCTTCGTTCTTATTTTTTTTTTACCTAGCTTCACTTACAATAGATGTGATTACAAAAGACAACAATAAGATATTACAATGCTTGAGAGGTTAGATTGTTCAACCACTGTGAAAATGAAGGCTTTGGTGTATTTATAGCTGTTGGAATATATATTGGTTGCTAGAGACTGCGCTCCCACGGCCCAGAATTTGTTCCGGGCCATTGATGGGGCTGACTGGTTGATGTGCATGCCCACAGGGATGCTAGTTGGGTTGTATGGCGTAAATGATGCCACCTGGCGAGTCGTGCTTAGAGCATGCTTTGAACAGGTGCAAGCTGCCTACGTTCGTGGTGTGGTTGTTGCATACATGCTTTGATGGCAGTAAAGGACATGGAATGATCACTGCAAAGTAGCGCTTTTGTCGAATGAACAGTGTCATTTATGTCAGCTGTTGCAAGGATACAGTGCATTTGAAGCTTCTTTTCGCAGGGGTGGTTAGGTTTATGTGGTCAAAGCTGGTCGAGACAAGAAGGCTTCAGAAGGTGCAAACGGTCGATGAAGAGGCGAGCGAGGGACATTATTGGGAAGCCGAGCCATTCAGCCTTTAGGAAGTGTGCCTCATGCTTGTCCAAAGTTGGCTACTGATGAGGGGAGGCCGAGCCATTCAGCCGTCAGGAGGTGTGCCTCATGCTGGTCCAAAGTTTGCTGCTGTTCAGGGGCCAGATCGGTCATTAGGTTTGGTAGCCAGACCATTTAACTAGTAAGGAGTGTTTCATGAGCAAGTTGGTATTTGTTGTTGTCGCCCGTAGGTATCTAAGTGGGCAATGCTTGACTTGTGTATGTGATACCGCGCGGTGTATCTGTTGAGTGAGCCTTGCTTTTTGAACCAGGTGCTTGCCAGGCGATGCGTGTGATTCAAAGTGCCAGGGTACAGAAGCATATGGATCAAGTGACGGGGCAAGATGCATACAGCTGCTATTATATGGACTGATTCGACAATGCGAGTTGGTCTATTCCACACTTGCGAGAAAATTGAGCAACATGTAACCCTTCATTTTGAGATCCGAAAATAAACACTAATGATGTTGCAGCCATCTCCGGTATCTATATATAATGAGAAAATCCTCATTTGAAGCTTTTGCAATTACAACATGCCGGGTGTGAAGTTGCGCTTCGATCCCAATGCGCCCTTCGTCTAAACATTGGGCCGGACCATGTTGACCGTTAGGTGATTGTCAATTCGAGCGGTTTTTAAAAGCATGCCGATTTACCGAACGCTCGATCGAGTGCACTGTTATGGAGGATAACGGACAAATTTCTCGACTCGATTTTTGGATCGAATCGGAGCACGTTTCAAATGTTCGTACGCTCGTCCCCGATCCAGCTTCAAATTTTCGAATGCCTTTTAAACATCAACCAAGCTAAAGGGCATTTTATTCATTCTTTGCAACACCTCAGCACGTGCTACTGACCCATTTATCACAAAACTTGCTCATCTCTCAGTTACAAATCCAGCCGTAACTGTCAGTACTGCTTCATTGCATAGATCTTATCAAAGTAATTGATAAAGTTCAAATTAAGTTCAAATCCAGCCGTAACTGACCCTTTTTTTTTTTAAAAAATAATCTTAACTCTTTCTAGTGGAGATTACTTCAACAATGAAATAATGGAGTAGGCTAGGTCTAAATTTGACCGTAATGTGTACTTTTTTTCATCAATAATGCCATTTGCTGATGCTGAACTATATGCTAATACCAAACGAGCTTTATATACATACAAACCTACTTTATGTTTTCAAATTATGGGGTGGATACTTCTACATAGCTTATATGATGTTTTGGTATTTCTATTCTCTAATATCATGGGTCATGTACGGTACATACAAAATCATGAATAAGTACAATGATTTTATGCACACTTGCAACACACGCGAAGAGCATGGAAAATACGAATGTTATAAAAATATTTCGTTCATTCACTTATTACATTCAATTAATTACTTTACCTAAATTAAATCCAGTTAATTACATAACCCAGCGATCTGTTGTTTGAACAAAATCTAATAGTTAAACATGGATTTTCAAGAGCGACGGCATGAGATGTCCTCTTAAGTGATCAGACTTGTGACTGCTAAATGGCTATAAACCTCAACAACGCAAAAGCAGCTATAATGCACATCGAAACTACTAAATAGTAATATAATCGGCTTGCCTCCGACAATGTCATCGATGAGATTTTATTTGAATAAACAACTCTTGTCAGTCTCTCTCTTCCTTGGCCTACTCAATTAAGTACCTAAGGGTTTGAAGGGACAATAAAATCTTTGAGCCGGACAAAAAAAAAACTGACATGAACAAATATTAAAATTCACCCAAAGCTAATACTGATGCAAAGTGAGATCACGTCATCGGAATTATTTTCCCCACCAGTAGCTTACCAAAACGTACGATTTTGAATTTGACATCTATATGGTAGGATGAGACAGGTGTAATGCACTACGCTCACCTTACCTGCATGCAACCACAAAGTTTAACACATAATAAGACATCATGCTTCATTAAATGTATGACATGTGAATGCACATTTATTCATTAGGGTCCACGTGTCATGCACTTTCTAAGTCTACCCACTTCTCATTTTGCACTTAATTGCACTTTCTGTATAACAATGTGTTAAGGCGGTTAAACAAAATAAGGCTAAAGGGCACTTTTAGACCTACTAATTAGTTTCCAAGCCCATAACTTCAAAAAATAAGATGTACGACATTTTACATATCGACGTAACAAAACCCTCTCTTGAAAATTTAGGCTTTCGTTCTAAACTTTCGTTCGAACTCAGTTCAAAATTGCTCAACCACATTTTTTTCCAAATCAATTTGAACACTTCACTAAATCGTCCAAAATTTGCACAAACACACTTTTTTCCAAATAGATTCGAACTCAAAATCGCTTTAATCCAAGATCTGTACTCGGCCGAACGATTTCTACTGAAAATAAGGTAATTTTGTTATCTCTTTTTAAATTTAATGCCTGTAGGATTGTAAAGGAACATTAATTCTCCATTTTGAGTTTGTTTTCCTACAATGTATTGTTGTTTCAAATGTTTTCTTCTGTATTGTTGTCTCTAATTTCAAGTTGTGTGTTGCTGATTTGATTTACTCCATGGTAATAGCTGCATGTCACTGAAATTGTTCTAAGTCAAGTAACCCCTGATGCATTTGCCTATAGCTGTAAATGTTTGATCCAATCATTTAAAGATGATATTTATCTTGACCAATCGGTGAAAACTAAAAAACTTTTGGTTTTCGCACCTTAAATGTTGGAATATGATTTTTTTTATGGAAAATCAACGTAGTACCTCAGGGTAGGTACAAATTTAAACAACTAACGTATTAATGTTACAAGCAGGATATTGTTGATTTTAGTGTTGCATATATGAAATATGATAGCATGTATTCATACTGCAATATAAGCCGAACCATATTTCCTTGTTGCTTATATGAAGGTCAAATAGTTAGTTTTAAGTAGTGGTTTCGCATCACTCTGTCACTTGAGGAATCTCATCATAAACTGTATCACAGTAGTAAAATAAAAACAAATAGGAATCAGACAACGTCCAAAATTACAATGCACCACATGCAAATATATGATTAGTCTGAACCAAAGAGTATATGGAAGCCATTCAAAACTTAAAGAGTATAATAGAGCTATTTATTGTTTGCTAAATGATAAAACTATTCATCATATAATAAAAACATTTGCTTCTACCTTTATTGTTTATTAAATGATAAAACTATTTATCTTTATGTCAAAAGAATTGTAGTAATCTTTTTATTTATTTTTTGTTAAATGATAGTTGTATTTATATTGATTTCAGAATAATTGTATTGATTTAATGATAATTCTTTTTATCTTTGTAGCAAAACGATTGTATTAAATATTTAAATTATACATTGATAATATGTTTAAGTTTATGTATTATAATACATATAGATATATTTAATGATAATTATTTTTATCTTTTCGGCAAAATGATTGTATTAAATATTTTAATCTTGTTCTTTAACATAAATATTCTTTAATAAAGTTGAGGTAAATATGTTTCCTTGTGTTAAGTGATAAAACTATTTATACTTTAGTAAATGATAAAAATATTTATCTTTATCTGAAATATGTTACAGTAGTCAATTTACATTTATTGATTATTAAATGATGATTGTATTCATTTTTATGTCCAAATAATTTATAATTATTGAATTATAATTATTTTTATCTTCTCAAAATGATAGTTATCTTTATAATTTAGTAAATGGTAAATGATAAAAATATTTATCTTTATCTGAAATATTTTGCAGTAGTCAATTTACATTTATTGATTATTAAATGATAATTGTTATCTTTATGTCAAAATAATTTATAATTATTGAATTATAATTATTTTTATCTTTATCTCAAAATGATAGTTATCTTTACGAGTGTAATGGCACGCGCTTCGCGCGTGAATTGTTTTTCTTGTAAATTGTATATGTTTAAATCAGTCAAAAAAATAATTTTTTATTTTCAAGTGATATTTTGTAAAGAAGTATTTTGAATCTGTAAATAAGGTTTAATTTTAGATCATATTTTTAGAAGCGTTTTGAATTTTAAAGTATGTTTAGTTTTTAGATCCTACTTTTATGAGCAATTGAATTTGTAAAAGAAATTTAGTATTAGATCCTATTTTTAAGTAAATAAGATTGGATAATATATAGAGGGGCATTTTTGGTAGTTCACGTTGATACCAAAAAAGTGTGACACCAAAGGTATTACAACTATTATTAAAGATAAAGATAGTTTAGTAAATATAAAAATATTTATCTTTATTTGAATATGTTGTAGTAGTCAATTTACATTATTGATTATTAAATGATTATTGTATTTATCTTTATCTCAAAATAATTTATAATTATTCAATTATAATTATTTGTATATTTATCTCAAAATTATAGTTATCTTTTAATTAAAAAATATAAATATGTTTATCTTTTATATAAGTATTCTTTAATAAAGTTAAATGAAATATGTTTATCTTGTATTAAATGATAAAACTATTTTTTATTCACTAAATGATAATAGTATTTATCTTTATATCGAAATTGTTATAGTAATAATTTTTCATTTATTGATTATTAAACGATATTTTTATTTTTTAAAAGATAATTTTTATTATCTTTATGTCAAAATGATAGTTATCTTTTAATAAAAAATATAAATATGTTTATCTTTTATATAAATACTTTTTAATAAAGTTAAATATAATTTAATAAAGTTAAGTTAAATATGTTTACCATGTATTCAATAATAAAGTTATTTATTGTTTATTAAAAGATAAAAGCATTTATCATTAAGTCAAAATTGTTGTATTAATCATTTTAAAAGTATTGTTTTGTGTAAGGAAATGTATAAACAAAGCTAAACCATACTAATAAAGTTAAAAATACAAAGCTAAACCATTTTAACTAAGTTTCAAGGAAAGATGGGAAACATAGCTGAAATGAAATAAATACACCAATCAAAGTCTTTAACGGTACGTTTTATTTGAAATTTAGTCTTTGTTAAATAAAGTATTATAGACCTAGCTCGAGTAGAATAATCTGACAGTATGAATCAGAACATACTACTATCAATAGACCTGTATGTAATTAGCCTACATATATTTTCCTAATACTTTGTCATTTGGGTTGTTAGCATTAGTTTGGATTTGTAAGCAGCATATAGTTCATGAATGACTTTGCAGAAATTAAAAAATGTTTGACCATATATGGCAGACTAATTAAATAATTGCTAACAATGTTGAATCTTTAGCTTTCCCGCCTTTGTTGAGGTTTGGTGATGTGCTTATGTATGGATTTCGGATTAACACTGAATTGAATATAAATACTCCCCTATGCATTTTTAAACATCTGGCACGACAACTGCACCTTTCATGTCTAATTTGGAACTATGTTTATCTTTAATAAAATTTTCTTTTTTTATACAACTATAATCATGCATACTAGAAAGACATCCAAAACTATGGAAAGGCAGAAATCAAATCAAACTAATTCTATGAAAACCGCAAACTGTATATTTATCAACATAAATAGTCAACAATGTATCAATATGAGGCCTATCAACAGCGCTTATTGTCAGAAACATAGCCAATCAACTACAAAATCTCCATCTACTCAACAGCAAACAGCAACGGTATGCAAAATTTCTTTATTATTAACACTTTTCTTATGATGGGCATCATATTTTTACTTGCTACTATAATGATAACTGATCGAGATTAATTCAGATTTTTCTTGCATCAACAGATCTGAACTGCTTAATATTCAATTTAATTAAGCACTGAAACTACTACTAGTTTTAGTTTCATTAATAGATCTTTCATTAATTCGGATTTTTCTTGTATCAATAAATCTTGAATCAATTTCATTAATTCAGATTTTAGGATCAGTGACTAAACACTACTTGGTTTTCTACTAGTTCCAACACTAAACTACTAAAATGGTAATAGGCAACAAAAAACAAAGAAACTGGTTCCTATTAATAATTTATTAATTAAGCATTGTAACTTTACAACGAGAATTTATTAATTAAGAATCATAACAGTATGTAAACATATTGTAAATGTTTATCTTTTTACAAAAGATAATTTTGTGTATCTTTTTATACAAAATCTATATGTTGTGCGACTATTAAAAATTTACCCTCATTTCATTTTTACATACTAATGTGTTATTTCCACTATAATAAAGCACAAAACAGATCTCCACTTTAGAAGTAACTGAAGTGGAAGAAAGAGTCATTGATTCTCAACTACAGACTCAACAAGAAGATGATAGAGCAAATGAAATTCGTGAAACTAGTGAAGAAAAAGAAATATATTTGAAAAACGGAAGTGAAGACACTGAAACTGATGAAGATGTTGAAAAGTATAAAGTTCAACGCAAAGAAACAAAGCATTATAGTGGAACATACAGGTGCAATTTAGATGCATTTTTCAAAGTGATGGGCAGAATAAAAAAGAATTTATTATCAGCTGATGCTATTTCATACGTGTTTTTTTTTGAAATCTTTTTAAAAGACAAAATGAAAAGGCAAGATTTTCAAAAAAGTTCAAAGAGTTTAGATGAAGTTATAACATCTTATGATAAAAAATGAGAAATTAAGCTTTTAGAATAGGAGATTCATTGTTGAAACTAATGTTAGCTTGATTTTGGGAACGCCGTTAGTGGGTAAGGATTTATTCCCTATTGGAATAACAAGGAGAGATAACTTGCCTAAGGAATTTTTTGATTTCTTGGATAGAAATTTTGAAGGGGGGAAGAATTAGAGAAAGAGATTGAATTTTGATTGATAGGGGAAATGAAGGTGTGGACTTGGTGAAATTGCTAATTTTGTTGATGACTATAACATTTTTGTTTTCAAATAATCAAACATATTTGCAATGAGATTTTATTCCAAAACTATTTAATTTGAAACTTCTGAATTCAATTTCTTGACCAAAAGCGATATACAATCATGTTTCAAAAAATGTTGAGAAGTTTGCAGAAGATCCAAGAAGCATGCCAGGCTATTCTATGATTTTACTGGTATGTGCTAATTTTTATTATAAGATAATTATATATCAAAAAGAAAATTTTTGGACAAAAAAAATAACATTGTAATTTTTATTCTACAATATTGGATATGTGAAAAGATAGAAATCATAGAAGAAGAAAAAGGTTTTCAAATGGCAAGCCCAAGGATGGTGAAATGGAATTTGTCAAAGCTCAAAAATGTGTCACTTGATATGGTTGAAGGAAAAAAGGTGTAATAATTTTATTCTAGCCAAACAAATGAAACAATTATTAATACAGATAATTCATTTTATCGTTTTCAATTTTAATAGTACATGCTTGTTTATAGGTGAAAGAGTTCAAATTATACTTCTCGTTGTTCTTCTTGCCTAATTATTAATTGTTCAATTATTATGCACTGTAGTCTAATTGTTAGCTGTCTAGTACAGTCTTTTCTAGATGTATATTGTTATCTGTCTAATTGTTCTGGAGTGCAGTCTTCTTGCAGTAAAAATTACTAATAACACCCATTTTTTTCTATTAACTTATTACAAATGGTGGACTTGAACAGAAGTGTAGTTGCACTTTATAGGTTCCTAAAATTAATGCATCTATCCTTTTAAGCTGCAGAAGCCATAAAATAGTGGGAAAATCGAACACTTTTTATTGGAACATTTAGACTTGTAAACCAATCAACTTTAAGTATGGTATTGTTTTTGTTATAAATAAGATCATCAAGTGAAGATGATGCTTGACAGATTTTTCACTTATTTAGAAAAAATACATGGTTCAAAAAGCATATAATACTTTTTGTGTATGCTCCACCATACCAGATGCTTGTAGCCACTCAATGGCCATGTAATGTATACAACCAACTAACAAAAATGAACTTTTATTTTCTGCTTGTAAAAGGCTATACAAGTAAAATCTTAGACATACCCACATTGATATCAAATAAAATCCTTTTTTGGATTTACTCTATTCATTTGTTTTTTTTGCCTTTAGATATAATAAAATTCTTTTGATTAAATGCATAAATATTATATGTTATATAAATGTAATTCTTTTTGAAAATATGCATCTGCTTTGAGTTACCACTGCAGTTTGTCATCTAGGCTTGTTTGAGTGGCATTAAATGAATGCACGCACTTCACTTCTGCTATTTAATTAGTTTCTTTTTATATTTTGTGGTTCTTTTCGTTTATACTTGGTTTAAGTAGCCTGAATTTTGTAGGAAATTCTTTGAGGTAAAATGATGTTTAGCACATGTCATTGGTCTAAAAAAGAGCTTGTGATGCAACTTCTTTAGTTGAGATACATGACTATAGGCTTGAAGCCAACGCAAATTAGGTTGTAATCAATGAATGCGAATTAATGTTTTGTTGTTGAATCCGACTAGACTCATTGTTAGTTTCCAATCAATAACTCTTTTAACATTTTCGTTCTTCTTATCTCTTCTTATTTATGCATTTTTATTCTATTAATTTAACATCTTTCGACTCTTTTAACATCTTTTGACAAATTGTGAAAAGGTTCAAAAATATATCAAAAAATGAGAAGAAACGGCTAACCGAAGTGATAGAATTTGTTGAAGAACAAGTGGAAGAAGGGAGCAACTCGAAAAAGAGGGAAAATAGAAAAAGAAAAGGAGAAAAGAAAAAAGAAGAAGAAATTTTCTTGATGGAAAATGAAGCCAAAGAAAACGAAATAGAGTCTAAAACAAAAAGTTATGGAGCTGGAAAAAACACTTTTGCTAAATGAAAAGGAATTGGAAGAAGGAAAAATTTGGAGGAAAAAATTTGAAGCTAAATTGAAAGAGTTGGGGGAGGAATGTACTGTGAGGAAAGAAGATATACATGAAACAACCGAAAGCAGAAGAAAACATGATTTGCTGGGCACATAAACAGTTCATCAGAGTTTCCATCTTTCAAATTATTTGAATCTCAAGATTTTAAAACCCTGAAATGGAAAAAGAGCTAGACAAAAAATCATGGCAGGGTTTATAAGGAAGATAAACATGAACTGAAAGAAGATGAAAAAGCAAATGAAAAAGAAAAGGAGATGGGAATAAAACAAAAAAAAAAATTGAACCGAAAATAAAGGAAGAAGGAAAAAAGAAGAGAAAACGAGCACAAATAGAACCAAGTTCTATGCAGAGAAGAATAAAACAAAAGGTAAGGGTGGCAAAAAAAGATCCAAATTATATTTATGAAGAAAAGAATAAAGTAATAGATGTGGAAAAGTACAACATAGTAAAGAAGGAAGAGTAAATAAAGAAGAAGAGTAGAAAAATAGAAAACTGTCCACTGTTGAAGCATTTTCCACACAACGAAGCGAAGATGATAATAGATTTCTTCAAAGTGGTCGGAGACATTGAGTAAGTGAAATTATAAATATTTCTTATACTATTATATATTTGTATAGAATAATTGAAATAAACATTGTTATTGAAATTTTCAGCGAAGAAGCTTATAATCAGGATGATGAAAAATTATTGTCAAATACAAAATATGATAGAAGAAATGCTTTTTGGTGGATTAATTAGTGGGCAGGTTAGTCCAAATGTAAAATAAAAAATTATATTCTTATTAAATTATTTTTAATAGTAACCTATATAATTGATTTTTTGTACAGATTATCGATTGGTATTGGTTTACGAGCGAAAATGTATGATAGCAGTTCTAGCATAATATACATTAACACAACAATGATAGTAAGACCAATTTTATATAAATAAATGCTATCCATCGTTAATAAAATATTATTTAAAATATTTATTTCTCTTCACAGAAAAGTGCATTTGATAACATTGAGAATGTGAAAAATCAACTATTCATTCCAGCAATAAGAAAGGCTCTATCAAATCCTTTGTGTTGTACTATACTATTTCCAGTACACGATGAAACACATTGGATGCTTTTGGAACTTGATAGAGAAAGGTCATCCTGGATTCTTTATGACTCACTGTATTGTATATCAAGAAATAAAAATTTCAGCAGCTGGCATAAGAGGGCTGCCTTGGCAATAGTAAGAAATTTTGTATTTCATCAAAATTTGCATAAAATTCTAAATTATTTTATATTTATTTTTATGTTTTTAATCCTATTGTTCTACACAGAAAATAATTGTCAACCAGATCATCAAGGAGTTCAAATGCCACGAAAGCAACACAAATTTGAAAAGTTTTACCCTTACGTTGGGAACTTGTGCTCAGCAAGAAAATGAGTAATTATTTTTAAATTATATGTTCATGCTTATTTAACTATTGTTAACGCTTAATTAATTATCGATTAAACGTAGGACAGAGCCAAGTTCAAATTTGACGCATGTAAACCATATGACACATCCTACTGTGTATAGAATTATCGTTTGTCAGAAATTGATAAAAGAATTATCATTTTAAGTATACAAAATTTAACCATTCATCATTTTATAGGAGCATTACATCATTGTTAACGTATTACAACAATATTCATTTTCAATTAAAAGATAACAGAAATTGATAAATTCTTTTATCATTTTTATAAATTGCTACATTTTCATAAAGTGATAAAGCATCTATCAACTTAAATATAGAAAATCTAAATAGTCATCATTTGATATAAGCATTAAAGCAGCCTTACTGACTTATTATATTACAACAATGTTCATTTTTGATAAAAAGATAACACCATTTATTTTTTTAGAAATTGATAAAAGAATTTATCATTTTTCGTAAATTGGTAAAAGAATTGTCATTTTAAGTATATAAAATATATTCATTCATCATTTTATAGAAGCATTACAACATTATTAACATATTACAAAAAAATTCATTTGTAATTAAAAGATAATACCATTTATCATTATCACAAATTGATAAATTCTTTTATCATTATCATTTTTTTTTTGAATTACCTAGAGAACCAAGCTTCGCTTGTAAACTCTAGGGAAGTATGTGCCTGCCAAACACATACTTCGGGTACTTGTTACAGGGTTGTCAGTTTCGGGGCTCGAACTCATGACCTTCGATCACGCAGTCCGGACCATCAACCAACTGCGCCAACCCTGTTGGCTTTTATCATTATCATTAAATTGCAACATTTTCATAAAGTGATAAAAGCATCTATCAACTTAAATATAGAAAATTTAAACGGTCATCATTTTATATAAGCAATAAAGTAGCCTTACTGACGTATTATATCATAGTAATGTTCATTTTTGATAAAAAGATAACGCCATTTATCTCTTTTAGAAATTGATAAAAGAATTTATCTTTTTTCCGAAATTGGTAAAAGAATTATCATTTTAAGTATATAAAATATAATCTTTCATCATTTTATAGAAGCATTACAACATTGTTAACATATTACAAAAAATTTCATTTGTATTTAAAAGATAATACCATTTATCATTTTCACAAATTGATAAATTATTTTATCATTTTTATTAAATTGCAACATTTTCATAAACTGATAAAAGCATCTATCAACTTAAATATAGAAAATTTAAATGGTCACCATTTTATATAAGCATTAAAGCAGCCATACTGACTTATTATATTACAGCAATATTCATTTTTGGTAAAAAGATAACACCATTTATCTTTTTTAGAAATTGATAAAAGAATTTATCGTTTTTCAGAAATTGTAAAAGAATTATCATTTTAAGTATATAAAATATAATCATTCATCGTTTTATAGAAGCATTACAGCATTGTTAACATATTACAAAAAATTTCATTTGTAATTAAAAGATAATACCATTTATCATTTTCACAGATTGATAAATTATTTTATCATTTTTATTAAATTACAACATTTTCATAAAGTGATAAAAGCATCTATCAACTTAAATATAGAAAATTTTAACAGTTATCATTTTATATAAGCATTAAAACAGCCTTACCGACTTATTATATTACAACAATATTCATTTTTGATAAAAGATAACACCATTTATCTTTTTAAGAAATTGATAACAAAATTTATCATTTTTCAAAAATTGATAAAAGAATTATCATTTTAGTATATAAAATATAATCATTCATCATTTTATAGAAGCATTACAACTTTGTTAACATATTACAAAAACATTCATTTGTAATTAAAAGATAATACCATTTATCATTATCACAAATTGATAAATTCTTCTATCATTTTTATTAAATTGCAACATTTTCATAAAGTGATAAAAGCATCTATCAACTTAAATATAGAAAATTGAAACGGTCATCATTTTATATAAGCAATAAAGTAGCCTTATTGACTTATTATATCACAACAATATTCATTTTTGATAAAAAGATAACGCCATTTATCTCTTTTAGAAATTGATAAAAGAATTTATCTTTTTTCTGAAATTGGTAAAAGAATTATCATTTTAAGTATATAAAATATAATCTTTCATCATTTTATAGAAGCATTACAGCATTGTTAACACATTACAAAAAATTTCATTTGTAATTAAAAGATAATACCATTTATCATTTTCACAAATTGATAAATTATTTTATCATTTTTATTAAATTGAAACATTTTCATAAAGTGATAAAAGCATCTATCATCTTAAATATAGAAAATTTAAATGGTCATCATTTTATATAAGCATTAAAGCAGCCATACTGACTTATTATATTACAGCAATATTCATTTTTGATAAAAAGATAACATCATTTATCTTTTTTAGAAATTGATAAAAGAATTTACCGTTTTTCAGAAATTGTAAAAGAATTATCATTTTAAGTATATAAAATATAATCATTCATCATTTTATAGAAGCATTACAACATTGTTAACATATTACAATAATTTTCATTTGTAATTAAAAGATAATACCATTTATCATTTTTACAAATTGATAAATTATTTTATCATTTTTATTAAATTAAACATTTTCATAAAGTGATAAAAGCATCTATCAACTTAAATATAGAAAATTTAAATGGTTATCATTTTATATAAGCATTAAAACAGCCTTACCGACTTATTATATTACAGCAATATTCATTTTTGATAAAAAGTTAACACCATTTATCTTTTTTAGAAATTGATAACAAAATTTATCATTTTTCAAAAATTGATAAAAGAATTATCATTTTAAGTATGTAAAATATAATCATTCATCATTTTATAGAAGCATTACAACTTTGTTAACATATTACAAAAACATTCATTTGTAATTAAAAGATAATACCATTTATCATTTTCACAAATTGATAAATTCTTTTATCATTTTTATTAAATTGCTAAATTTTCATAAAGTGATAAAAGCAATGAAAGTAAAGCAGTTTGGATGTTACTATGATGAAGTAGATGTAGAGTGTGGCGATGTAGTGAAGAAATTTGACTGCGATTAGCATGTATAGGCAAATATATAGGGTTATTGCTGTTTTTTTTGTTTTGTTTTTGTTTTGGTGCAGGGAGTTTGTTTGAATGTGGGAGGTTGTTGGTTTGCACTGTGTATTTATACAATTTGATGGGGGGATATGAGAGGTAGCTGATGATAAGCAGTTGCACTGGATGATGTTGTGTTATCTGAAATGTTGTTTATGGTTGATGATGGTGAATGTTGGAAGGAAGTCGAGGGGATGAAATAGCAAGTTGTTGTACGGGTGGATTGTTGTGTAGCAGTTCTCAAATGGTGTTCTTGAAGGCATAAATGTGCAAACAGTTTTGCTAGAGAAAAGATTGCGATGAAAATGTAGTTAAAAGTGTGGTTTGAGTGGATAAGTAAACTGATATTGTTGGAATTATGTTCATGTAGTGGTGAGCAGAGATGGCAGTGTAGTGATGGAATGGTTTTGATTTGTATGTATGATGGAGGGCAGAGAGGTGAATAGTGGCAGTGATGTGCAATTGGTAGTGGATATGTTCAGTGAAGATGCAGATGGTGGAAGGGTTTTGTGAAGGCAATATGTGAAATAGGTGATGAAGCTTGGTGGAAATACAAGTCAGTGAAGTTGAATGGTTTTGTGAAGGCAATAGTTATTGTGAGTGGTTTGTATGTGATGGTCTATCATTACTGCATTGTTGTTGCGCAGTGATGTAGTAGTATGTTGGTCGAAGGGGTTTTGTGTTGAACCTATTCCATAATACTAAAAATCTTAATTGACTTGTCCTCATGTTTATTTATTCGCCAATGCATGTAACCGTAAGGATAGTTTTCAATATCTCTGTAGCATTTTTGGTAATGCATAACACTCAATTTTTGACCATATATATCCACCATTTATCATTTATTGTTTTCTAACTAAATGTTTTACAATAGGCATGATTGTGGAATGTTTTTCATGGTAAACATGCAGAAAAAAGCAGCAGGATTACCATTGGTAGAAAAGGTTTCAGAAAAAGATATTGGTCAGTTAAGAGCAAATATGGTAGCCGGCATTATGACAAATGAACCATATTGTTGGACCTTGGAAAAGTTCTGCAGTTCACAACAGAAGCCACAAGAAAAAAAGAAGCATGTTGAAAAAAGCAGTTGAGGAAAGATGAATATTAATCCAGTTTGTTGACATAATTGAAATAAAACATTATATATTTAGTTAGTTTTAAATTCTTTTTTCTATAAGAAAGAACAAAATTGCACTGTATGTTGAAATTTATTTCATTTACAGAAAACGATTTATTTAGTTGATTTCTTTCACATGTAAACTTTGTAATCAATTTGATCTTTTTAACAAACAAGTTCTGTAATTTGTTATGTTGATGAATATTTGGCTTGAATATGAATTATATCTTGCTATGCTCATATTATATTTCATATATTTGTTCTATAATTTATCCCTACTATACATATATTATATTTCATATGTTTGTTCTACCATTTATTCTTTGATATGATTTAGATTTTGTTGTACTCATATTTTTTTCTGTAACTTGCTATTGTTATGATGTTTAGTCATGTATAGTTATTAACTTTGTTATTCGAAATGTTGTTTTGACAGATCATGATGCTGCTTTTAGGATTAATTCAGTTATTTTTTTTAATAACAAGCTTATTTGCATGTGTTAATTCAATTGTTTATGGCATGATGTTGAAGATTTTAAATCACTCTCACCTTAGATGGAAATTTGCATACACGTATAATTTAGATTGATAAATCTGATACATTTTATACTAACTCTCACCTTAGATGGCTTCTGGTGTTGCTGAGAGGATGAGGAGGAGGAACAGTGGCAGTTTGGTGGAGATTGGGTTTTATTGTCAATTGCGGTGGAGCAGCTTTTGATTTTACAAATGAAAATAACAGTGAACAGATGAAAACAAATGAAAGCAGTGAACACTAAATGCAAAATGCAGTGACCAAAAAGAAAAAACTGAGGTGGGAAGGAGAATGATAAAGAGAACTTGTGGTTGAACTTTTGTTGTTTATTGTTCTTGTGAGTTTGTACAAGTTGCTTGCAAATGAAATGTGATAGAAGGTCTGTAAAAATGTAATAGAGACGGATATGAAATGCAGAAACAGATAATAAAATGGAACGATAAACGTAATGTTGATTTTTTTTAATGCGAACAAATGAAACAAAAATGTAATGATACAATGCCAGTAAACAATGCAAAACAAACAAAACAAAAGTAAACGATGCAATACAACAGAGGCAATACAAGTGAATACAAAGTGCAAAGAACAAAATAACAGAGTGCAATATAAGTCAAAAGCTGCTAAACATAGCTAAGCAACTAAAATTGCACTGAACTTTCAATAAAAACAAAACAAAATCAGATCCATATCTAATTATCCACATTCTGGTTGGCATTGAACAAAAGCAGTTAATTTACAGACAAAACGGTAATTAATTTACAGAAAAAACAATTTAATCAACATAATATCATATATTCCTATACAAAATCAGTTGAACAATACATAGCAACACATGAATAACCTAATATTAGAAGTAAAAGAATAACATACAACAAAATTATAATTCAATACAATAGATTTTAAATTCTAGGATCCAAGAATATCTCAATACAACATTGAAAGCAATAACATAATTAACTTCAAAACTAAACAAGAGAAAATGACATAAAAATTATAAAAACATTCAACCACTCAATGGACAACTTCTACGATTATGACCTAACTTCTTACACTTTCCACAATTATTTTACTTTCCATGGAAAACATCCAACCCACCAAGTCTGTTAACTCTAGGTCTACTAGCTTCACGAATAGCCTTAAGAGGAAGAATAGGAGAAAACCCTTTTGAAACAATATCATTTTTATCAAAAATAGGAATAGGACTGATAACATGCGCGTAAGAAGCACAATAAGCCTTAGTCGTGAAATAATATTCAATAAAATCATAGACATTAAGTTTGGCCATTGTACTGCACTTCAATGCATGTGCAAAAAGAAAACCAGTAACTCTCCATTGGTTACAAATGCACATCCGATTTTCAAGATCAACTTTCTAAGAAATAGAGGAATGTACTTCTAATACAAAAGTAGAAGAATGAGAAACGTTCTACCCAAATCCTTCTTCTTTTAATTTCAATAAACGATTCTCCATTTTAGGACAAAATATGGTAGTCCAACTAGATGCCTCTTCTCTATGCTTTGACATTTGAGCCATAAGCTTAATTAAAATTCCATTAAGACAGCATGTTATAGGAAATGCCTTTCTTTCACAATCCAGGAGTTAAAACTCTCTGCGACATTTGATTTATTCTCACCATAGCGATTGCCAGGAAAAAATAAATCAGCCCAATGATCAAATGGCATATCTTTTAAGAATTCAACAGTTTTTCACCTCCAATTTGATTATATTTTATCATAGCTCTTTGAAATTCATAAGGAGTACAAGCTACGACACAATGTTCTAATAAATGTGATACCCAAGGCCCCTTTCCACCCTTTACAATATTAGCAACATTACTTTGCATACGATATAGACAGTATAAATGGAAAGCCATTGGGATTTTTTTAGGAATACTTAAAAGCAAACCCCAACGTCTATCTGATATAAAGACCAAAGCTCGATCAAATCCAATCGAACATTTCAAATGATCCCAAAACCAAGGCCAATTTTCCTCATTTTCCTTTGCAACAACAGCCGTAGCCAATGGAAAAAAACCTAGAAAAACATTATTAGCGAATAGAAAAAACTGTATATATGTATGCAATAAAGTAAAACTAGAAATGGATTTTTCCAATTTATACTAATAATTATAGTAAACAATTTATAATTCTTTCAGTTATTATCGACTTCAATGTTTAAAACTGTAACTCACATATAACATACATATAAATAAAAACATATTTTCAATTTAGATAACTGTATTTTGTTTCACGTATAACATATTTGTTGTTTATTAACATATGGATTACTCTCAATCATCCATTTGTTTATACCTTTTGTTTTATCTACTAATTTAGTAGAAGATGGATATTTACGTTTATATTCCTTCAAGGTTGATTATAAAACACTGGCATGATTGTATGAACCAATAAATATACACATATGAATATAGATAGATTTGTTATATACCGAAATATACATAGCTTCTCTCCTAAGTTATCATTGTTAATCATCCAACAGAATAAAAAGTGGAGAATACATATTTAAATGCTAGTGGGTGGTATTGCATTTACAACTCTTACATATTTGTGCATGTTATCCATTGACAATCAATTAAAATACTTATTACCTTACTATTATCTAAAATAGCATAAAGATAAATACTTATATCATTACATAAAACTATAATGTAACAATCACAGTAGAGATAACTAATTTAATAACTATCACTTTCCAATTATTAATAATACTACTACAGAAATTCAGCAATGACATTATATACTTAACAAACGAAACTTTATGGAAAAATGTAAAAGAAATAAATAAAAGTACTAAACAGCCTATAATTAAAATAAATCAGTTATCATTATCACTTTAAATTAACTTATAAATATTAAAAGAATAAATCATACCTTGGTTCCCATTTTTTGCAATAGCAGCCATTAAACAACCATTCCTACCTTTTAAAAAGGTGGCATCAAGAAATATCATATGACGACAATGATAGAATCCATAAATACATGCTTCGTAAGATATATAGACTTTTTCAAACTGATTGGTATTTTCATCAACAACCATAAATGTGTGACTATTAAGAATACTTATAAACTGCTTTCAAATACCAAACCAACTCAATATAAGATTGTTCTTCATTACCAAAAATTTCCTTCAAAGCCATCTTCTTGCCCGTATACGCATAGTAATAACTTAAACTAATATCATAATTTCTTTTAAAACTAGCAATTATATCACTAGTCTTTCTTGTTAGTTCATCACGAATCTCATCTAAAATCAAGGTCTTCATAAGATCACTCTTAATTAAAGGACTGTTAATCGATCTAAAACCACCACCACATGAATGATTAGATTCAAACCTTCTAACTAAAAAATGATCCAATTGTTTAAACTTGCAAGAAGCATGAATTTTAAAACTACAATCTTCTACAGCGCACTGCATTGTAATTCGCTCTTTACAATTCTTCAAGAACTTAGGTTTGAATCCATTTTTGGAACAATATCCAATGACAGTTTTACGAAAATCAGATGCAGGCTGAAATTTTTGACCAAAACCAGTAAAAAATTCTAAATTAGAACCTTTCTTCATCAACTCATTAAAAGCAATCTCTTTATCAGAAGAAAATTCCAAACTATCAACCCCATCATATGCACTACTCACACAATCTTCAATACCAAGTGAATTACTGCTAGAGAAAGATCTACTACTACAACTAAGATTATTCTGAGACAATTTCTTCAATTTAATAAACAAAACTAGAAATTCCTCTTTTTTTTTAAATGACAAGCATATCAACAGTGCAATTTATGTACAAATCACTTAGAGGACAGAGATCACCTCTTTTTCAATTGCCCGTACTCTAGTAAACTATTGGAAAATGTCATGCAAAAATTGAACTTAGATTTCAAGCTTAACTTCAACATAAACCATATTCTGGAATGCATAAGTAAAAGAAACAAGAATCAAACTTTAATTAGCCAAATCACCAATGTTGCTTTCACTTCCCTGATTTGGAATATCTGGTGCGAAAGAAATAACAGAATCTTCAGAAACATTGAAATGCAAACCTCGATCAGAAGCACCCTAATAAATCAAGATGTTAAAAGCCTTATGCAGTACGTAATCAAGGATAGAGAAGTAAGCAGAGATACGAGTCTCATCTTTGATAACTGGAACATCGCCAACAAGCCGATGGAACCACAACAACCGCCCTGAGTTAACCATCCACCTTTTGGATTATGATGGTCCTTCTCATTTGCAGTACCAAACTTCTGCTGTTGCCTCAGATCTTTTAGATCTACCTTCTTGGGAGAAGTTTCAAGGTTACATCTCCCCATGGTTCTGATATCCAGATAAGAAAGACGTGCCTTTACGTCTTTTATTTTATTGTTTGTTTTTATTTATTTTTAATCTTTTTATCTGTCCTTTGATCAAGTTGTTACTACGGATGGTTTTGAGTGCAACCCATAATTTATTTTACTCCTCCATCTGTTAAACAACTTGGATCAGTGTTTTTACATTGTTGTAATGTTAATATATGGAAGTGATATGTACTCTTTTTCCTTGTAAGGTACCCGATTAGGTTAGGGGGGTTGCAAGGTTTTGATGAGGCATATCATGGAAATATATGCTCTTTCTTGTTAATAAAGTACCTGTTTCAAAAAAAAAAAAAAAATAGCTTGCAAATCACTATCTGTCTCAATGAAAGTAGTCTTGGAATCTCGAACATAAAAGATATCAAAGCACAAAGGAGAAAGTTGATCCCAAACTTCACATATCTTGTTTCGAACAATAGAAATAGGAGAATCCAAAAAAACCTAAAACTAAAGTTGTTTTTGTTGAAATCAAAAACAACCAAAATAGTTGCTGTAGTGCTAAGACTAAAAATGAAAAAACATATAAAAAAATTTCAGTATACAAAAATATTTAAAAACAATCAAAAAATACAGAAAAACTTACATACCTTTGATTATCAATATTTTTCATCTTCCTGTGGCCAAAAGCAAATCAGCACAATATTATCAAATCGGCATAATTTAACATATCACACGAAATCTAGACAGTGCTCAAAAAAAAAATTGAACTTATATTAAAAGAAAGGAAGAAGAAAGAAAATTATATATCTGGTAAAAAAATTTCAATCGACATTGAAATCGAGATTTAAATAAAAACTAAAAAGAAAATTGAGATTAAAAGGAGTGGAAATTGAGATTAAGAGGAGCGAAGAGGATCTATATACCCATGTAGAAGCGAAGAGGAGCGACCATTAAAAGGAAGGGAGGGGAGCGAAGAACGAAGCTAATCATAAAACATAAAGAAGAGGAGCGAAATTTACTTAACAAAATACGACCGAGAAAAAGAAATGTCCTGTAAACTTATTTTTTTAAATAGCTGTCCTGGAAAAAATACGGTATACATAATGATTGCTAAAACATAATTTCTAGATTTTTATTAGTGGAAATAAATAACAATTCCTTTTTATAAAACTTATTTTTTTACGTCTCTTTGTAGGAAATTATTTTATACATACCTCTTTTTTATGGTTCTTTGTCTTTTACATCTCTTGGTTCCAAATTTAAGAGCGACTATCAATGCGTGTATTACACGCAATTATTGGTTAAGCACATGTTTAGATTAGTATAATTACCTAAATACCCCCTTGAGTTACATCTTAGTCTCTGAAAATAGGAATGTATTTTATAAAGGAAACTGGGAAGGACTTAAAACTTAGTTTTTATAATTATAAGGATGTATGCCGAAATTTCCCTTTTAATTAAGTATATAATACATTGATAAAGTTTTCATAGGTTAACTATAAATTATTGGTTTTCACAAGATAACTATAAACGTGTAATGTTGACTCAAACCTAAACCAGGAAGGAAACCACACCTTTATTCCCATATTCAAAACAAAATATCTCCGTGACAAAAGAAAAATAGTGGGTGTCCTTACTTAATCCATTGGATGTGCACCACTAACTTTAGCCTTGTTGACCTTAACAGCCAAGGGGTTAATCGGTTATAGTCCGAGGCACTGCCTCATCACCAATCTCTAAATACTCAACTCGGTTCTCTGGTCATCAAACAAGTCATTTTATGATCAGTATTAACATCCTACATTTTTTGACCTCCTCGATCTCCTAATGCAATTCTACTCACACTGGTATTATGCCTGATCATACCCACCATATGAACAAGCTCAAATGGTAATCTACTGTCGCTCCCTAATGTCATCAATATTATGCAATTTTACATAATCGAGCACATCAATATGATACCGACAATAATCAGACCGACTAACATATGCAAGTGAACATATAAAATATTTCAAAATTAACTTTCAAATAAGAATAAGTTCATTACAGCAATCAATGCATACATCTCATGTAAGTATGCAATTATTCATTTATAAACCAAGTATTAATAGCTTTGTGTTACTTCCTCTTATTCTTGCTTATACTTCAACACTTTCAATTTTCTTTCTTGTAAAAGCCATTGAACCCATGCTTTAAAGTTTCCAAAAATACATTTTGCAAGCTATCGAAAACATGCTTCGAAAAATCCACTGAAAGTATATTTTGAAGTTATCATAATCATGCTTTAAAGGTTAACGAAATCATACTTTTATGCTACCGAATAATAAGTTTACTAGCTAACGGAAATATATTATACACACATACACATATGTGTGTAACTATATAAATGTATATATATATAAGCCCTACCGAAAATATGTGTTATCAAGTCTTTCGAAAATATAACCATCAGCCAATAGAGATTAGCTATATGCTATCGAAATCATTGCATTTTTAGCTAACAGAAGTGTACCTAATCATGTTATCAAAAGTATATAGCTTATAGCTAACATCAATATTCCCCATGTGCCAACGAAACTATATCTAAAGAAAGCATAACTATTGAAAATATGGTTACCGAAATCGTGACCCTTCATATTAACAAAAATATGGCATAAGCTTGCTAATAGAATCATGATTGGTTTGAGCTACCAAAAGCGTAGCCAACGAAATCAATACTAACATATACATAGCTCCATATTCCTTGCAAAAACATAATGACAACCTATAATTAACATTAAATTGTTTCACTTTTGATAAAATAATTACTTTTGAAAAATCTTGCCATATGTTAAATTCTTATTTTTCATTTACTTCTCTTATTGATTTCATAACGGAAAATTTTCACAGAATATTTCTTATATAATTAAGTATCTTAATTGAATCCTAGATAAATTAATTAATCACCTTAATTTCTCAATTTTCCTCTTCTTCAATTAATTCATAAGGCGTCAAAATTACGTGGGAAAATCTTGAAAAATTCTAAAAAATCAAAATTTTATTTACTACCATTAAGGACCGCCAATTCAACTAACTAGTTGTATAGCGTTGTGGGATTTGGTTCTAGAGGTCGTAAATTTGAACCCTTAAGACATTAGAATGAGTAATCTACTTGAATAAAGTACCACTCTTATTACAAAAAATACCTTAATTTTCTACCATATTTTTTTTAGGGAAAAGTAAATAATTTTCATTTTTTAAATAATCAAATTCTGAAATTACATTATTTTCCAACATAGGAAAAATTGTAGGAAATTAATATTAAATCAAAAAATTAAAAAATTAAAAAACTGCTTCTATTTTATTGTTACAAACAATATATTAAAATTTTAAATCACTTAGAGGTCGTTTGTTATGATTTTAGGTTCAAAAATCTCACTTTTAACTTTATAACTTTACAAATAAATTCTTGAAAGCATTATATAGTGATCATATACCTAAAACATTGTTTATATCTTTCCAAAACATCACATGTTCAATCACATGTTCACCTTTGATTGTTTAAGACTGGAAAGATGTGCTTTAATTCTTCTTCTTCAAGATTTTAAATCTTTACGCTTTAATGAAATGTTGATTTTAAAGTGACATCAACTCGGGCTTTCTTTTTGATATTAAAGTAAACGAGCAACGTGAGAGTGAAAATGCTTGGGAATTTTCTAAGTGGGTTAGGCCTTATTCTTTCCCATTCCAAATCATTCTCTAAAATAACTATTACAAACCGTATTAATTCTTCACTAAGTACTAGTTCTTCTTTGTCTAGAATATTAATATTACCCTCTTTACTAAAGAAATTCAAAATATTTAATTAGGACCTTCTCCTTATCTATTGCATTCTTTCACATTCTCATTATTTATGATTAATAAATAAAATTATTAATAATAAGTACTAAAAACAAGAGTGCTACAGATTTTATGATAGAGTTAGAGGTATGCCTTAGGGGCAGTTATGTAATTTATTACATTATATCTAACTTGATAATCAAACGTATTCAAAATAAAAGGTGGTTTCTTTCTATTATATACTTGATATAAGATGTTATATTAATTGAACAATTTAATTAAAATTATATTTAATAGAAAATTCATTAATGTTATATTTTTGATAGTAGTTACAAAGTGTTGTAACTGTGGGTAATTTATCACAATG
This sequence comes from Allium cepa, assembly GCA_030765085.1. NCBI lineage: Eukaryota > Viridiplantae > Streptophyta > Magnoliopsida > Asparagales > Amaryllidaceae > Allium > Allium cepa. Next base: position 933,941,685 of record CM060932.1, read on the forward strand.
AAAATAAATATATCATTTTAAATATTCCTAGTCAAGATATATCGAGATCAGATATCAATACATCCATTGAGAATAGATCACGTTACGCTCTTCAAATGTTCGATAGTGTATTAGGTAAAAGACTATTAATTTTAAATGAATTTAATTAATATAATATTATACATAAGGCTATTATATAAGCAATAAGAAATATTAAAGTTATGTAATAATAAAAATTATATAATATGAATGTATAAGTCAAAGTGGAACATTAAGAATTCCTAAATAGACTTATGGAATAAATATATTTGTAAATGTACATATATAATGATTTTCGAGATGTCTGACACTTGAGTCACGAGGGTATTTCATAATAAATATATTATTACATAAGTCAATATCACACTCAATATAATATGTTAATGGTTATGAATCTTCAATGTAATGTTGCCCTTTACTCTATATATATATATATTAATAAATTACTTGCATAGATCTTAGTTATTGAGTAAACTCAAGCTAGGGATGTTGTAGTATTATTAATATATTCAATAGATGAGGTAAGATAACTATATATTGTTGAGCAAACTCAAGCTAGGGTGTTGTAGTATTGTTAATATATTCAATAGATGAGGTAAGATCACTACATATTTGTTGAGCAAACTCAAGGTACATATATTGTACTTAGGACACCGAGATATAATAGGTATAATAATTTTGTTTTGATTCGTTGAGGAAACTCAATGTCGAAGTGAAATTAGGACAAGGTGCCAAGGCTTAGGAAATGTAACGAACCATAAATTTATCACATGGATAAATTATATTTATTTTTGAAATATTTAGATATGTGTATAAAAGTAAGAAATAATCATGTTTTAAGTGGTAAATAGTAATATTTATATTTTGTTTGGGAAAAATATTTGTGGACAAATAACCGAGGTAAAATATTGATAATTTATAAATATCGTCCTAGGTAAAATATCGATAAAACAGCCGAAAATCATTTTATCAATAAAACTGCTTTTAAACAATAAGAATCGTGCATAGCTCTGGATTCATAAACAAATATATGTATACAAATAAAATTATGAAATAAAGTATTTATTTTATTTTTAGAAAATAAAATATATTTATGACATCGACCGTTGATATCATCGGTTTTATATATTTCTTCGGGAATTCAAGTTAAGTTCAAATATTAAATAAATGGGTTTTTATTAACAAATAAACCTATTATAATTATTTAGTACTGATGATAAAATCATTTTTAATTTTTTTTACCAAAATAGATAATACACAAAAAATAGAAAATGTGGCCGAAAAACGTTTTCCAGAATTTCGACTTTTCGACACCGGAAAGTTGTCGGGAACAATGTTCGCCTTTATGCACTAATACACATATACGGTAGATAATTAACCATATAATAATATACTTAATTATATTTTATCTATGTTAAATATGATTGGAAGTGATGTGACAAATCATCGTTTTAAAAAATAACATATATATACATATACACTTTTATATACACAAGGAACATACCATTATCTCTTGTCATATCTTAGCCTTATCATCATTTTCCATCGTGACCTAGAGGATATGACTAGAGGGGGGAGGGGGGGTTGTGACATATATGAGAAGGAGGAAGGTGGTGATGTGACTTGTCAAAATAATGACATGTTAGGATATTTTAATCTAAAGTTAGTTTAGTAATTTTCCTACTTTTTTTTGTCTATAAATACACATCCATTTCACCATATTTTCATTTACTTATCCGTTTCTATTTCTCTAATTCTTTCTTCATATTTCATGGCTTTTTATGTTAGTTTAAGTTTTTTTTTAAATCAAAAGATTTATTTTTTTCAAAGACGTAAACTTGTTTTTAAATTCTTTCTTCTCCATTTTTCCTCCACTTTATTCGACCATAACTTGCTCTATTTTAGACCAAATCAAGATTTTATTTTTTTCACATAATATAAAATTTCATTAGCTATAACTTTATTACTTACCACTCTTTCTAATTTCAAGCTTAGATTTGTCAAAATCTCATTTCTTTGGAGTTTACTTTGAAACTCAGAAATTCAGGTTCAAAAATATCTCTCCTTCTTTTGACCATATCAACCTTTAAAAAAAAAAATCTAATTTGAGTGATTATTTTTTCTAAATTGTAGAGAAAATAATTTTATAAAACTTTTTTATTGATCACCATTTCAAAATCCAAGTATAATGTGTCCAAAAATCAAGTGGAAGATGATATATGTTTGGGATGATTTTTGTGCATCTAAGGCTTTTCAGGTTTCAAAGATTTTCGGTGAGTAAAACTACTTTGTTTTGAAAAAAATTCGACTTCGTTATGATGTTTTATTGTGGTGATAATATGATGATAAAATTTAATGGTTATTATTTTGGTCGATGGTGATTTGAGGGATGTTATGTTTGGTGTTGAATTTAAGATTTGAATATGATATTGTTGAGTTATTAAACATATAACATTATGTTTATATGTGTGTTTCATTGTGAGGTTAAGATTTTGGTAGTATCAATGTACAATTATGATTTAAGAATCTAGTATGTTGATTTGAAACAAAGTTAACAATTTTGTGTGTTGCGACGGACGTGAGATCGAATTTGAAATCAAAACTATGATTTCTAATTTCAAAGTTTTGAAATGGTTTTAAGTTTTATCTTGGTTTAAGATTTCAATAACTTTCTAAATACTATTTCAAAACATTTAAGATCAAGAAATTAAGTGAAGTGTTCCACTTAAAATAAAATAGAGTGAACTGCGCTCATAGCTATGAATGTAGTTCGACAAAATTCACGATTTCCATCTTTAAATGATTCATTTTGGAATTGTTTTGCAAAAGTTTTTCAAACTTAATTAATAATATAAAAAGAGATCAAGTTTAGATTATTTAATAATTTATTTATTTAACAAAATAATTAAAGGTAATTAGCAGTTAATTGGTAATTAAGTGATTAGGGTTAAGTACACTTAAGGAAGGTTAATCATTAATTAGTGACTAATAAAGATAAGAAGTAATTAAATGGTTTATTATTATTTAATTAAGTTAAGTAGGTTAACTAATTATTATTTAATTAATTTTTAATTAATTACGGTTTAACTAATAATGAATTGTTTAAACCTTAACTAAGATGCATTAAGAAGTTAATTAGGACTTAACTAACTTCATTTACTTAATTAAAGTTTAATTATGATTTAATCTTGATTTAGTTATGATTAATTAAGATATAATTAGGGTTAAGCCAACTAAATATTCTTTAATCTTTTCAAAGGTTGTTTTAAACCCAATCGGTTATATTATAAATCAATTTTATTTTTAAGATTAATTGATTTTACATCAAAGGATCTCTCGTCTGGACTATTAAATAGCCAAAATGAATTAAAGTAGTGACTATAAAATGTTGACACGTTCTATGGGAAGTAAGTGACTTGTGTTTTAGCATAAGTGTTGAATATCGGTAACGTGATAGACACAAGGAAGTTAATTTCAATAAGCGGGTCATGGTAATTTAAGCATATAGAATATACTTCTATATGTACATTTTTCTCTGATAATGGATGTATCTATATTCGTAACTTGGACATCTACCTATGAATGATTGTACGTTATGTGTGAATCCCTTACATATCTGATGTTAAGAAATACCCATGATATAACTTGGATAAGTGAACCCAAATTTAATGATCCATTATAGTCAATAAGCCTCCATTTTCTTTTGGAAAGTTAATATTTCATTTTCTTTTAAAATGGCTTTCAAGATTATTCTATTTTGAACAAGATATTTGAAGGATGATTTGACAATTGTTTTGAATATCATATAAAAGAAGTTTATGAATAATTTTAGGGTATTCATAAAAGGATTTTTAGAAATAGTTTTGAATGTTTACAAAAAGGATTTATAAATGGGTTTGAATGTCTATATAGGGAAGCTTTATGCAAGGTTTGAAGGCTTATAAAGAAGTTATATAACTAGTTTAGAATAATTATAGGGAGTTTCATAAATGAGTATGGAAGTTAATAAATGTTTTGTAAACTGGTTTGGGTCAAAGAAAAAAGATTTCATGGATAAAATTTTTTATTGAAATAATTACAATAGAAAATCGAGGTTTGGGTTTCTCGAGGTTTACCTTTTAAAAAATGGTGGTATGGAACATCCATTCCACACTTAACACCGAAGGAATAATGCTTCTCTCTAATTTAAATAATGTAATTAAATCAGTTTAAGAGATTTGGAAATGAGAAATCTTATAAATGTTTTGTGAATATACTTATGTAAAGGAGATAAGTATATAAATGTTGAGAAATTTTGGAAAAACAAATTTAGTAAATTAAAATGGTTTGAGGCTTAGTGATCATTTTGGATAATTATATATCTAGATTTTGTTGTTGTAATTTGATAGTTAAGCAACCAACTATCAAATTTGGCCTTATTTAACTTAGGTGGTATGAATATAAATTCGAGTTCCCCGATGAGGACTCAAAAACTAACTTCCAAAAGAAACGGGAATGAGTCAACCGGGAATTATCAGTTGTTGATATGGAAAGACCAGGATCAGATCTATATCCAAAAACCACTCCGAACCAACATGTACGTCTGAGTGGAAGACATCTTGATGATGATTGAAGATGGTGCTCTTTGAAGTGCAAAGGCTACTGCTACTAATACCGAGGGTGATTCCAAATTGGATGTAGTAGAGTTAGTGCCTTTAGTTTCGTTACACCTAGAACGAACTTACATGCATTGCATTCACGCCTGAAGGGCAGTGTTAGCATTCCAAGATGGATTGCTATTCAGAAAGGTAAAACGTAGCCTTAAGCATCATCAACCATGAATGACTGAAACATGGAATATGTAGCAGGACTATGTGGGTTGCACCTATTAGGGTATATCACCATTCTTCTAGATATATACAAAACCATCAATGAATTTGTGTACGTGGGAGTGCTCGGTTAAAGGTTGTAAAGCAATCGGGGTAAAGATATATTCGGTATTATCCAACAAGGGGTAGGCCGGTCTTGTGTTGGTAGGGTTCGTTAGCTACGACCTCGGTATATTTTTCTAGAGGTATACTATGGAGGGAGGTACCTCAGTAACCAGTCATTAGTTGGAATCCATTCTCCAGTACGTTTCTTACGTTTTCGATTGTAGAGCCTAGTATGTTGGAATGTGAGATGCAAGCATTTCAGCTATTTTATCTATTTACTATAAACCTAGTCGCTATGATAATATCCCTGGATTTTGATATAAAATGTTTTGATTATCGTAAGGTAAAAACCCATCCGCTTTATATGTAGTGTGGTCTTACGAGATACCCTTTGTTTCGAAAGCTTTAAAATGTAGAAATAAGTTTGGTTGTTACTTGTTATTGAGTATTACTTACGCTAGTTTACCTGACTGACCCGGGCATTATTCCATGTAATACTTGGGTCAGACCGACCATGTTTTCCCATTTTTAGCTGGATACTTTGAAGTTGGAGAGGAGCTGGATGGTCCAGATATATTCATGTATATTTTTCTTCCGCTGTATTATAGAGTCTATATGTTTGTCAATGTGAGGACATGTTTCTATAACCATCCAAATTTAGGATAAGTCTAGTGTACTCTGATGTTGTATACATGAATAAAGATGTTTCCTTTTTGTAAAGATTATTGTTGTATTAAATATTATTCGCTGCGTTGTTAGATTATGTATAGTTTAGTTTTCATCTATCTTCTACCTTCTTCTTTGACCCTAACAAATCGGTATTTCCGACACTTGATTGTTCAGCATGTGATATAGTGGACGTATTAGTATTTGATTTTCGTGGGTGAAAATCCAGTTCGTTACAGGAATTGTATACGATACAACAGTTAAGGAGTTATCCATCATTCATGGAGCTATGAATTTTTTAAGCAAACTCAATGTCATAATTCCAAGACGGACGAGTCCTAACAACCATTAATGAAGTCGAAAGACTTCTATGTCTCGGGTAGGGTTTGGTGAAACATAAAAGACTAATAAGAGCCTCATAAGAAAAAATGAAATGATAATATTTAACCTTTCTAATATTGTAAGAACGTATGCTATATAATGCCATAATAATCTACATTGATAAATTTGTGCATTTAGTACGATTGATAATACATTATAAATTAAAATATACAAATGAACAGAATTGAAGATTGAAATATAAATATAAAATATACTTACCAATAAATGCTTATTGTATGTTAATATTTTAATACCAATGCAAGCGCTTGATTTTAAAACTACTAAATACATCCATAATTTGGTCACTTACGTGTTTATTTGGTTGAGATCATGTATTACATTTTATGAGTTTCAAACTATAAAAGCAATAAAAGATTACGGATGTTTGATGCATGTAATATCGCATATAAATGTTATATAGGGAACAATCACTGTTCATAATGTACGATACTTCGATGAAATTAGTTCATTAAAAAACAAACAAACTGTACTATGAGATCAACTATTCAATTTGATTGATTACAATCAATATCGTATTCTGTTAAATGTAACACTAGACCAAAACTACAAGATAGATTTAAGAACTCGATCATTGTAATGTCAGTTTGATTAGTTTACAGAAAGTGCAACATATTTGAAGTCCTTAAATGTTTAGGATGACATAGTGCGCTTTTGTAAAGAGTTCATTAGGATGTTGTAGTAAGGGTGTTCTTTTGAATGGTTTGACCATATAGAAAGAAAAACGAATGTACAAGAGTAGATGTGCTTTATTGTACAGTTGAAATGAAGAGAGCGAATAGTCACTCGTGCTTCGTAAAAAACATCGGATATGAGAATTGAAGTAATAATAATTGATACTTAACATTGGAATGAGAAATGCGATTTCTATTCCTAAATGTGTTTTCATATTGAAAATTGTTTTATATGAGATTTATTTCTTTGAGTTTAAGATTTGATCAAAAAACTCTCTGATGTAAGCTAGTTGCAGTATATGAAATAAATAATCTATATTAAGTGAATGATGGACCACTGAATTTATTACGCTATTATAGCAATGGAGGAAATAGTGGGATCATGCCATACAATACTTATTAATTGCATCAAATTACAAAAATTATTTTCGTAAAACATACCAAACAACATTTATGAAATAATGACAATTTTTTGGTATCGACTAAAAATAGATATAATTATATTTCAATGTGACTATTATGGATATTCGTTATGAAATAAAACTATAATGTGATATTTGTTTTCCCAACAAAGTGATGCATTGGAAAATACATAAGTATCTAAAATAATTTACAATTAGTTTGGAAATATACACTAAGCTATAGTTTAAGAAATAATTTTTATTGTATGATGAAGAATCATATGATAATAGTTAATTATATCTCAAAAAAATTAAAGGCTATGCACCCATTTAGTGGGCGCATCATAAGAGTTGATGAACTCTCCGGATTGATACATATAGTTGTATGCAATTGTAAGTCTATTAATACCACAGCGGTTCTGCGTTCTTCGTTATATTGACTGATGAGTTATTATTGACACAAACATGTGTATTTGATATGCATGTATGAATCTATGATAAGCTCATAGAATATAAAATAAAAGTAAATAATATAACATGCAACATAAATGATTCGATTTGATCAAACGAGTGAGTATAATAAAAAAAAAGTTTCGTATGTACTTAATATGAATAAAGATTCGGTTCCAAAGGTCACTCCTCCTAACAATACATAATGATGTATTGATAAGGAGTAATCGAACTTTGTTGGACAAAGCACGATTAATAATGTGTGAAGTTGAGTTCAACTCTTTCTATAAGGTGCATACTTAAGAGTAGTATGCAAGGTTAAAATTAATATCATCCAAAGAATAGTGTACAAAACAATACAAGATAAGGGTTTATAGAAAACCCAAACATATTATAGGCCAATAAGTTGGCAAGTTGTGCGAGTCGAAAGAATGCAAGTAATAATTGTACATAAGGGATCTCATATGAATCATCCCAAGAGAATTTTGGAAACGATAGTAATTAGATGACTGATTTATGTTGTGAACATAATATATTGTAAAGTAATGCAAAATCAGTTTTATATTTGGCAACTCATAAATTGTTTGTGAATGCCTGTAATGCGCCACAATTCATCATTTCAATTTTTTTTAAATATCAAATATAAGATTTTTTTTTAATAAAAATGATAATTTTTTGAACAAAAAATAATATTGGTAATCTTATTTTGAATAAATATTTACAAAAATATAAACTTTAGAAGATATATCGATAAAATGACCGAAAACTATTTTATCAATAAATAGCTCTTAGACCATCCGGAATCGTGCACGGAGTTGGATACATACTCATTTATGTATATGAGTGAAAATATGTAATAAAATTTATTTGTTTAGTTTTTGAAATTTAAATCCCTTTATGACATCATCAATGATAATGCTATTTTGGAACAAATGATTTTTAAATTTAAATTGAGTTTAAATGATTTAATAATTATTTTAATTATTGAATATAAGCCCTTTTCGTTATTATATAATGATAGAAAAATTAGCATCAAACATTTTGTTACATACATACATACATGCATACATATATATATTAAATAAGGAGGGAAAATATGACCGAAAATTGAAATCGGAATCCGTAACGATTTAACGTAAATAAGTTGTGCAACGTTGTGAATCATTTGAGATATACATATGAACACATTACATGCACATATACATGAACACATTACAAGAACACGAACACGTATATACATACAAATATTCCCGCATACACAAATACATATACATGAACACATACTAGTGCGAACCCGTGCTTCGCACACGGAGCCCACGTAATTTTTTCGATGGACAATTTTAGAAATGTTTTTATTACATGAAGTTGATAACTTGATATATATGCTTGTGGACTCTGATTTTATTGGATTGGCTTTTTCTCAAAACCTACAAAAAAACCTTAATGATATAAATAAACTTGAATAAATTCAAAGCGTAAAATGTATAGTTGTTATATTTTCTCAATGATGTTGTACAATAAACAATAACACCAATTATAAGTCTTTCCTATGTTGGAAGTATTACATTACTAATAATGCCAACTTCCAAAACTGAATTGTTAGCGATTAATTGCTTTGTCAATTGCATGATTATATTTTTAATGCAACTCTAATCTAAATTGGAATTAAATTTGAGAGTTAAAAAAAGACAATTAACAGGAATTTGTATTTTATTCCAACTAAAATTTGAAAGGTGTATAAGTTTACAATAATTTAAAATGTAAATAAATGACGTTAAATTCATTTTAATTTGGAGATAATTATTGATACGTAACAAAATTTGTATGATACCATGTGAGTACGAATGGTTTATAGTTGTGTGCAATGTGAGTAAAATATGATAAATAGACATACTACTTAAATTTGAGTTTATACTAAATTGGGAATTGAATGCAATTGAATTCGGCTACTTATTATTTATATCTTTCTTGCTTGAATCCTATTTGAATTAGAGAATTAATTAGATATTAATTACAAAATTGGCACTCTTTGATGTTAATTAAATGAATTAATGCCATTAATGGACATATTCATTCAATAACAATTAAATAACTGATTATCGAAAATGGAAAATATGATAATATTCATTTAAGATATCATCAACAATCAAACAAAAGAATAAACACGTTATTAAAATTTTGAATTAACTAAATTACAACTTTTGTTTATTGAATTTATACAAAATGCTTTCTATGATCTATGAATTTGGATTTAAACTAAAAGCATTAAATAAGTCAAACTTAATGTTATTTTTGAAAATTAAAAATTTGAAAGTTTAGCCACTTGGCCTTCAAACTTAGCAGCTAGTTCATCATTTAATTTTAAAGATGATGCATAAATTATATGTACTACTGAAGTCACGCCTTCTTATTAATACCCCTGTAATTCAAATATATCCAGTAAAATATTTATTGTTTCTAATACCAAAATAACGTTTCATTATTTAATATTTAGTTAATGGGCAATAATGCATAAGTTTATCAACTGAAATTCATAGGTAGTATTCCCACTGGGTATAGAACTTTACCGGTGGAATGCAAACACTGTCACTAGTCATCAATTTCTAGTGAAGTTTCTAAATTGATTTACTTACAAAGATTTTATCAAATATTCAACATTAAAAACATTTTTTAAAACTACAGGGTGGGAAGATTATAAAATTTAAAATGCAACACTATTTTTTTTTTAATTTAGAAAATTCAAATATGTATAGTATTTTCTTTTCTTTTTCTACTAAAAGTACATATAGCGATATATGGATTTGTTAAAGCATCATTTCATGATTCTTGCTCATTGGTAATTGGATGAATCGGTTGCTAATGCATTTGACAATATTTTTTAAATTTAAGGAGGAAGGAATTTTTTTTATTGAAATGTTTGTTTGCATTTGTTTGCGTTATATATATATATATATATATATATATATATATATATATATATATATATATATATATATATATATATATGCGGTCCAAAGCACCATTAACGGTGATATGAAGTACAACAAATATTTTTGTTCGTATATTTTATATCTAGTGATAATAGGAGAAAATTAAAGTTAGCGTACATCAGTTATTAGAAAATTTTATCTTATAGTAATTAGTGAAAAGTAATTAGGAAAGTCTTGTCGTGCAAATTGATGAAATACTTGTTTCTTATTTTGTTTACTCAAACAACATGTACCACCAATGGAATTGTACTCTGCATAATTTGGTCATAATTTGCCATGCAATCTCATAGTTTGCAAATTGGTCATAATTGTACAAACATCTCATAGTTTGCAAATTTTATAACATGCCATGCAATGGAGATTAAAATAACCGTTAAATTGTACTCTGCATATTTGGTCATAAGTAAAAGGTGAAATTTTGCAGAAGTAGGAACATATGTTTGGCAAATGAAGCATCGCGATTAGAACAGCTAGATAAAATGCTTGTATAGCCATTGTGATGGACAAAACAAAGATATTTCCTCAAAAAGTTCCTAATATCTAACCCAATTTACCTAGATAAAATAATGCATCTAAAAAAAGATTAAATTTTTTAACCTTGCTTTTACAGTTATAGAAACTGGCACCATTGCCAATAATTAACGATGCACATCACATGACACGAACTATACTAATATCAAAGATTATGTTACGATGCTTTCAACTGAGAAGTTGATGAGTAAATGCTAAAAATGGACAGTCAGTGTAAAGGTTTCATGTGAGACGAATAATAAGAATTTGAGGAAAAAATGTATAAGATGGTCCACCATAGCAAAATAGAATTTTACTTTTAATCTTTACATTCGTCCCCACTATATAGTTTCTTATACAAAATTCCACGCAAATTTAGAAATTTAAGCAACTACAAACCTTGCGTTCTCTGTTTAAAAAATAACACAGTATAAAAGAAATACAACTAAAGATAAAACCTTATAAATATAGCAAAATGTGGAAATAACCTAAATCAGCTTTAAAACTTTAAATTTTTATAGACGCTTATCATATAATAATGGAGGATGGTATATAGTAAAATGCTCTATAATTATAGAAAAAAAGCTTTGTTTGCTAATCCCAAAAGGCTAACTTCATATGAAATGAAAGCCACACCAAATAGTAAACAGTTACCAAAAATGAACGAAAGGAAAAGAAATGAACCATAGTAAGATAGCTGATACCATCATACATTCTTTCCCAACCTTTTATTGAGCAACTATAAACATACAAACTTGAAAATAAATAAAAAATTCATACGATATTCAATTATTATAAAACTCACTATGCACATGTAGACTGATTGAACAATCAAATTCTACATAGTTACAAATTTAGGATGATTGAGTTCATGATTATATCCGTAACCTTAAAACCATTAATCAATGCATCCTATAATAACCCAAAATTTTTCATTATTTTTACTTACTTCCAGATTCCATGTATTCTCTATAACACAGAAAGTAATCAGCAATTGAAAATCGGTTAAGCTATAATGTCCCAAATTGTTAGCCTTAAATAATGTAAACAAACGTAACGGTATCAAAAGATAATGATTTCATCAGATCAATAATAATAAATGAATAAAAAGTGGGAAAAGAGAGAAAGCCAACGGACAACATATAATTGTTAAGAGAAGAAAAAGAAATTGCATCTTTGTCTGTAGAAATAATAAATTGAGGAAAATATATTCGATCAGCCTATGGTAACAAAGATTAACAATGTAATATTATGATGTAGGACCGACTACAATCACATACACTTACATTTGAAGAAATCTATATTTATAGGCAGTGTTATTTATGGATAATCTCTATGCTCAACTGGATCCAGTTCAATGAAATGTAAACCTAATGAGAGTTAAAACAAAGAGCTTTATATGACTCCAATATGGAAGTTCATTCTTAAATACGAGATATATTCCTTCCTTATTTCGTATGAAGGCCACAATAATAAAAATGTTTATTCCTTCAAAACTAAGTATACTAACTAAAATGTAAAATTTTGATGCCAATTTATCTTCAACAAAACTCAAAAGTACCAGTGAGAACCATTAAGACTGCGTACTCCGACACTCCTCACCAAACACGCCAACTTGGTCCTATTAATTTTTTTTGATAGAATATGCTTGATTGTTTTCCGTTCACACTTAAATAATATGATTTTGACAACCCAAAAGTTTTTCCTTTGACGATGCACCATATTTTTATTATAAATGAAACCTATGAGAATATAGGACAACTTATGAGAAACATACTATTATATATGTATATATGGTGTGAAAAATAATGGTTAAAAACATTTCATAAATGTGAATAAATTTTATAAAAGCACACAGATAAATCTATGGAGTTGCAATAACAAACACTACACAAAATCAAAGAGAAATTAGCAAAAAAAAATACTAAACAGGTTTGAAATTTCAGCTTAATGGCAAATATGACTTTAATTGTGATTTCAAAAAAATGGAAATGCTTAGAATAATTTATGCTCAGGGTAAATGTCCAACACCGAACTATCTTTCGCTTATTACTTAGTTTTATTGATCTTCTACGTCATGTATTCTGTATTTTGATTGAATATTTTGGTTTTCCCATGGAAATATAGTCCTGGCACCTTTTTTCTTTCTTTTTTTTCCTTTCTTTTTTGAGACGACTTATATATTCTATCATAACATGCTTAGGATGATAGTTGGCTAGAAAGTATTCTTAATCATTAGAGGAAGGAAAAGGCACGGTTAAACCAAAATTTGAAACGAAAATTCTGTAAGCGTAAAAGCGCATTCATATAACCTTATCAAAATATGTAATATAAACTATAAATCAAGCCACAATGCTTGCTTGTACCTGTACATTTCTTAACCTACAGAACTATGTAAATATCCATACAAAATGCAGATCATGACTTTGTGATAAACTCAATTTGATGGTAGTTTTTTCTTTTGAAACGTCACTTTGCAGGATCGATTTCACCCTAGAGGAGGGGTAAATAGGGTGATACTATTAATTGTAAAAATTATTATGGAGGTTTATATAAAATAATTGCAACACAGATATAGTAGAGTAAAAGCAGCACAGATAATAGAAGGATAATAAAAGCAGAAAATATAAAATACAGATTTACCCAGCTTTGGCAAAACTCTGTCTACATGCTGCCTTCAAGGTTTCTACTAGAAATTAGATAGTCAGACGCTTACACATGTAAACTTGCGACACCCGCTATCGACTAATCCTAACTGTATGCTCAAAACCATGTCACAACTCTGCCACTGAGTTGCGAATTCTCAAACTACACCACTGTAGTTCGTACCTTAGTCACACGACTAGAAAATTCAATCGTTTTACAAAATTTAAAAACAAATTTTAAAAAACAATTAAAGAACAACTAGACCCTAATTTAAAATATTAAAGCCCAAGGAGAATGCTGGCCCTAAATAAAACATAAGTGTATTTCCCTTTCTATATTATCTTTCTATTTTCCTTCGGCTCGCTTTGCTTCTGTTAAAATGGTTTCTTTTTCTCGTTTGTTTCCTCCTGCTAATTTAGGGTTTTTGTTGGAAATCAAAAGCGTCGCTTTCGATAATTCGATCAACTGATGACTTCATCCTTACTTTGTCGATCGATGATTCCTTCTCTCTGCACATGGCTCCTTCAATTTTTAATCGAGTTCGACTTCTGATTTCAGTATGTAATTTATGCCTTTTGCTTCTTCTGGATGCTGAATTCAATCTGGAATAGTTGAAGATAAAAATACCAGTGAATGAGCGATATGTAGTGAGGACGTTTGTAATGAAAAAATTGTAATGTAATCAAGATTGTATTGTTTGAAAATTATGTATATAGTGAGAGCTCAAATTAATACTATTCAAAATTGTAATAAATATTTGTTTGAATAAAATATCTGTTTGAATGTAAACTGTGTTATTTATTTTATTCAGCAAACATTTATTTAATCTGTGAAAATAAAATAGTACATTAACAAATACATTTAAATTAATATATATATATATATATATATATATATGTTATCCCGCTTTTTGGCAAAGCCGTGATACCAAAAGATCGATCGAAAACAAAAGACAGTTCGTCTCAAAGATTGGTTATACTTTGCTTCACTATGGATATCGATGAATTTTGTCCAAGCCCGGATCAGGCTACAACTGATAGGACATGACAAGCAAGATCATAAAAGCTAGTGTTTCAAATTTCAGGTTAATCGGAGTTCGTATGAACGAGATATGATCGATGCAAGTTAGCTAAAATACGCTGTTCGTATCCATCAAATAGTTGAGGAGATGTCCATTTCGAATCCATCGGGTTCGTATCCATCGGGCTGGCATCGCCTCAGCATGATCGTATCCATTGAGTTTAGAGCAGTTCGAATCCGTCGTTCGCATCCATCAGGAAATCATGCATTGGTCTATTCGAATCCATCAGATTCGTATCCACCAGGTTCGAATCGATGACGTTCGCATCGATCAACCCACACCGCTTCGCATCCATCGATACACCCTAATTCGAGTCGGTTGGTCTTGTATCCATCCACTAAACCTTAGTTCGTATCGATTCCATAAAAAAGGCATTTGGTCGAATCCATCAGAGAACCTTGGTTCGTATCCATCAGTTGTTCTCACTTCGTATCCGTCCCAAATACGCTTGTTCGTATCGATCGAATGGAGACAACTTCCATCGATGTGAATAACGCCACCTCCATCGATACGAAGTGGGCATGCTACGAACCGATGCGAAGTACATGTTATTGGTGGATTCGAGCAATGCAACGGTCATCGATACAAACGAGGCGAAACTCATGTAGTCGAAGCGGTCAACTCGGAGTAAAGGCGGATCGATGCGAGATGTGTGCGCCACGTCGTCTCGAAGGCACGTGCATCCATCGATTCGAAGGCATGGAATCGAAGTGATCGACTCGAAGCGAACAGCCAACCTAGAAACTCCAACTCGTATCGATCATATCTCCCAAACCACAAGTCCAAATGCTACAAAATTTTCACAGAAGCTTTCATACAAGGTAAAGAATGCCCCTGCCAAGTTTCAGCTCGATTGGATCATTTTTTGATGGATACGAAATCATTTCGTATCGATCACAGATCGAGTCGAAACTTGGTGGGATCGGTCGCGTGGGCCCACTCACGTGCCAAAAGAAGTCTGCTGAAGTTTGAGCGCGATCTCAGCCTCCTACGCCTATAAATAGCCCCCTGAAGCCTACAGAAAAGGGATCTTTTGGGCCATTCAACGTCCAGACTCTGCCGGATTCAATTCTACTCTTCATTACCGCTGTTGTAATCAAACTTCAGAGCTATTATCAACTGTAATCTGCTGTAATTGATTGAAATCGTCAAGTGAATCAATAAAATCATAAGCTTCAGAGTGGACGTAGGCAAGATCGCCGAACCACTATAAATCCTGTGTTTCTGATTGTTATTGTTGAATTACTGTGCTTGATATTGCTTAGATCTAAGATTTATTTTGAATATTGTTTATTTGTATTCATATACGGGTGCTTTCACGATATTGGGGTTTGTGACCATTTTTGGTGCAAACAACATATATGTTTATTATCATCAAACAAAAATCATATACTCATATATTCAACAATCTCCCCCTTTTGATGATAACAAACATATATTTAAGATTTTGAATTTATTAAATGTATTTGATTATTCAATTTTCTTCCCTTATTTGAATCCTCCCTCTCTACACAAAGCTCCCCCTTCATATATGCATGCAAATAAAAATATATGCAAATGGGCCTAAATGCAAATAAAAAATATTTGACATTTATATGCCAAAATCTTAACTTTTCTCTCCCCTTTTTGTTACCATCAAAAGGGTAATAGTGTTAGAAAAATAGAGATAAAGTGATAGATACTAATACAACATTAAAACTTAATTGAATACAAATATTAAATTTCAATAAAAAAATCAAACAAAAATCATAAATAATCTCTTTAACGCATATTCCACTTTAAAATGATAGAGATGATATCATCATATAAAACCATATAGTTGTGTCTATTGTGGTATATTTATATCAGAAATTTGAATATCTACTAACCATGCATAACAGTTAGGACTTTTAAATGAGATTAATAGTATTCCCATTTTTTTTTAAAAATGAATTTAAGTATCTTCTAACCACGCATAACCATGAGGATTTTTAAATGGGATTAGAATCTACTTGTCTATTTAATAAATCAATTTTGATATGCGTTCCGTACATGCATAACTATGAGGACTTTTAAATGAGCATGGAGGCACATAATCAAAAATTCCAAGTAATTCACCCATGCATAACCGTGAGGACTTTTAAATGAGAGTGAATACTTTGGATGTTTTTATTTGTTAAAAAATAATGAAATGAAAAAAAAGAATGATTCCCGTTTAAAATACCATATATTGACAAACCATATTGAATTTTGATGAGTGATGGTCAATAGATATGATAGAAATAGAGATGGTCATGAAATTTTTGCCAACAAAAAGTTTTTATAACTCTTGTTCAAATTTCTAAAGAAATTTACTAAATATACCGTCTCAAGTTATAATATATGATTAATATCGACACTCATCACTTTTTCAGTAACTATTTATCTTTTTGATGATCAAGAGGAACCTAGATAACCTAATGTTAGCATTTAAGGTCATAATTAAAAATACAGAATCAAATTTCTAAAATGCCCAAATTGAGACGAAGTTGACAAAAATTATTCTCTGGAAGGGGTTTTGTAAAAATGTCTGCTAGTTGAGAATCGGTTGAAATGAAATTTATGCATATATTTTCTTTGGAAATATGATCTCCGATAAAATGATATCTAACATCTATATGTTTTGTCCACGAACGATGTATAGGATTATTTGTGAGATCAATTACACTTTTACTATCACACATTAGTGGTACACGTTTAAAATTTAGACCGTAGTCTTGCAAAGTTTGTATCATCCATAAAATTTGAGCATAGCAACCACTTAGAACAATATACTCTGCCTCTGTGGTGCATAATGCAATACAATTCTCTTTTCTACTTGACCATGCAACCAATGAATGTTCTAACATAAAACACGTGCCACTTGTACTTTTTCTATCAACTAAACTTCCAACATAATCTACATCTGAATATCCTTTTAATTCAAAGTTATCATTAGTTGGATGCCAAAGACCAAAACGTGGGGTGTGCAACAAATATCTTATAATTCTTTTAACAGCTTTTAAATGAGACTCTTTTGCATTAGATTGAAATCGTGCACATAAGAAGACAGAAAACATGATATCGGGTCTTGAAGCGGTAAGATAAAGAAGTGATCTAATCATTCCTCGATATTGTTTTTGATCAACTGCCTTACCTTTTTCATCCCTGTCGAGTTTAATTGTTGTGCTCATGGTTTTTTTTGCAGGTTTAGCATCTTTCAATCCAAATTTGTTGAATTTCGTTTGAGAGATGAATGTTCCTTTATCGTTTTGTTTGATTTGAAATCCTAAAAAGAATTTTAACTCTCCAACCAAACTAATTTCAAACTTTTCCTGCATAACTTTTTCAAATTTCTCATACAACACATGGTTAGTGGCACCATAAATGATATCATCAATATATATTTGAACAATCAAAAGATCATTATTTTCATGCAATAGGAACAGTGTGTGTCTACACAACCCTTTTTGAACCCATTTTCAAAGAGATAAGTGCTGAGACATTCATACAAAGCTCTAGGAGCTTGTTTTAATCCATATAATGCTTTCTTAAGTTTATATACATGATTAGGGTATTCGTGACTTTCAAAACCTTCTGGTTGTTCAACAAATACATCTTCTTTCAAAATTCCATTAAGAAAAGCACTTTTAATATCCATTTATCTTAGTTTAAATCCTTTATAGCAAGCAAAAGCTAACAATATCCTAATGGACTCTAGTCTTGCTACTGGTTTAAAAATTTCATCAAAGTCAATTCCTTCAATTTGATTATAGCCTTTAGCAACTAACCTAGCTTTATTCCTAATCATATTTCCAGATTCATCATATTTGTTTTTAAAGATCCATTTTGTTCCTACAAATGGATAATCATTAGGTCTAGGAGCTAGATTCCAAACATCATTTCGCTCAAATTGATTTATCTCTTCTTGCATAGCCATAAACCAATTTTCATCATTAAGAGCTACATCTATGTCTTTGGGTTCAATTTCTGAGATAAATCCACTGTATAGACACAAATCACACAAATTTCTAAAGGAAGAACAAGTTTGAATACCTGCAATAGGATTTCCTATTACCAACTCTGGAGGATGATCTGCTTTGAATTTCAATTTCTCTGGATCCAGATTTCTTTGGACTTCTTTTGTGGCTGTGGTTTCTTTTGGTTTTTCATTATCATCTTTGTCGTTCTCCTCTTCTACATCACTTTTGATTGTTTCCTTGTTTTGATCCTCAGTTCTTCATTAAATTTCACATTGATTGACTCCATGATTGTTCTTGTCCTTTTGTTGTATACTCTATAAGCTTTTCTTCTGGATGAGTATCCCATGAACATCCCTTCGTCAGCTTTTGCCCCAAATTTTCCTAGTTGATCACCTATATTAAGAATGAAACATGGACAACCAAAACCTTGAAATATGCAATGGTTGGCTTTTTTCCTAACCATAGTTCATACGGTGTTTCTTAAGAATTGGCCTAATCATGACCCTATTCATTACGTAACATGCTGTGTTTACCACCTCTGCCCAAAAAGACAAGGGTAGTTCATACTCGTTTATCATAGATCTAGCCAACTCTTGTAAGGTTCGATTTTCTCTTTCGACTACTCCATTTTGATATGGAGTACGTGGGGCAGAGAATTCATGTCTAAATCCATTTTCATCACAAAAATTTTCAAATTCATAATTTTCAAATTCTCCTCCATGATCACTTCTTAGTGAAATAACAGAAACTCCCTTTTCATTTTGAACTAATTTTGTGAATTTGGTGAAGTAAGAAAAAGTTTCTGATTTTTTAGCCAAGAAGTATACCCACGTGTATCTAGAGTAATCGTCGACCAATACGAAACAATATTTCTTGCCACCTAGACTAGCAATATCGTTAGGTCCAAACAAATCCATATAAACTAGTTCAAGAGCTCTAGAAGTGCTTACATTGTTCTTGGCATGAAATGATGATTTTTAAAGTTTTTCCATGGTACATGCTTTACATAAAATTTCTGTTTCAAAATCACGTGATAGCAAATCTCCTACCAAATCTTTACTTTTCAATTGGTTTAATAGATTCATGCTAGCATGTCCTAATCGTCTATGCCATAAATTTACTTCTACATCCTTAGCTACCAAACATTTTGAAAGAGTGAGATCATCAAAAGATAGAGAGTATATATTACATTTCCTCTTACCTGAAAATAAGATTTCTTTTGATGATTGGTCAACAATTTTGCACAAGTCAGAATATAAAATAACATTCATTCCTTTGTCACATAATTGACCAATTGAGATCGGATTATGCTGTAAGTTTTCAACATATAATACGCCATTTAAGGTAAACTTACCATTGCCTATTTTACCTTTACCAAAAATCTTGCATTTCTCGTTGTTGCCCATAGTGACTCTCCCTCCTTTGTGTTTTTCTAGGCTAAGAAACTTTGATTTATTACCTGTCATGTGCCTAGAGAAACCGGAATCTAGATACCATTCTTTTTGTTTCTTAGCCTGCCAACACACTTCATTTGGTTCTTCACTTTCACCGTCATTTGTTTACCCTGTGAAACACTGATTATTAAAACCTTCATGATGAGATTGGGATGTTCCTTCATGAACTGCTTCAAGTGTGTACCAGATTTCCTACGCGGTCAAACCATGTGAAACACAATTATATTCAATTTGGTCTAAAGAACAAATAATAGCATTCATAGCCTTAATATTTTCCGTCAGTAGTTTAATTTCAGATTTTGTCCATAGATTCATAGGTTTTTCTATTTCTTGATTATCTATCATAACTATTGGTGTCTTATAACCAGCTTCCACAATATTACAGACATCAATGGATTTCAGAAAAAATTTCATTTTTAACTTCTAATTTAAAAATTTTGTTCCATCAAATATAGGAGGAAATATACTGGTCCGACCCTCAGCAACAGTAGTATTAAAAGAAGCCATTTTAAAAAATTCAGATTTGAAAAGTAAAATCAGTCGTTGAAAAAATCAATTTTTAACGCAAAAATGGCTTTTGTTCCTAGCATTGATACCACTTGTAGGATCGATTTCACCCTAGAAGGGGGTGAATAGGGTGATACTACTAATTGTAAAAATTATTGCGGAGGTTTATATAAAATAATTGCAACATAGATATAGCAGAGTAAAAGCAGCATAGATAATAGCAGGATAATAAAAGAAGAAAATATAACACACAGATTTACCCAGCTTCAGCAAAACCCTGCCTGCATGTTGCCCCCAAGGTTTCTACTAGAAATTAGATAGTCAGACGCTTACACACGTAAACTTGCTTCTGTTTAAATAAAACATAAGTGTATTTCCCTTTCTATATTATCTTTCTATTTTCCTTCGGCCCGCTTTGCTTCTGTTAAAATGGTTTCTTGTTCTCATTCGTTTCCTCCTACTGATTTAGGGTTTTGTTGAAAATCGAATGTGCCGCTTTCAGTAATTCGATCGAATAATGATGTCGTCCTTGCTTTGTCGATCGTTGATTCCTTCTCTCTGCACACAGCTCCTTCAATTTTTGATTGAGTTCGACTTCTGATTTCGGTATGTAATTTATGCATTTTGCTTCTTCTAATTTGCTCGCTTGAATTCCATCGATGATTCGAGTACAATGATTATTGATGCAGCTCAGGCCAGAGATGAAAATATGCAACCCATAATTCTCCAAGGGATAAGTCGCATACGACTTAAGGAAGATATAAGTCGCACACGACTTAAGAAAAAGGCTATAGGTCATCCACGACCGAAGGGGTCATGTAAGGGGGAGCTGCGACTTAACAAAGCTCGGGGAAAAGAGCTACGACCTAACAGATCAGATGGAAAAGAGTTATGACTTAATGGAAGCTTAAGTCGTTCGGGTTTGATGAGTCGCACACGATCTAACGGCATGGCTATAAGTCGTCCACGACTTAACAAAAAGCAGGAAGAAGTTCCAATGGTTGAAGGCCTTAAGTCGGAAGCGGGTTACGACTTAGCTGAGTCGTGGGAAGTTACCGTTTTTTCAAGCTGCCGACGAGTTACGACTCATGTTAAGTCGTTGAATTCTTAAGTCGTCCAAGTTTAAGTTGCATGAAGGTGCTGTCTGAAGATGTCTCTTAAGTCGTCAACCGTTTGTTCCTTATGTCGTATGTAGTAAGGTCGTCTACGACCTAAGTGATGTAATATGTTGTGATTCTGTAAGTCATAAGTCGTGACGTTGTGTTGTAATTTGTTTGTTTTTTTTCTTTGAGTCGTTGAATGTTAAGTCGTGAGTCGTGATGTTGTAATATCGATGAGTCGTATGTCGTCTATATTGAGTCACTGCTGATGAGTCGCTGCCGACCCAAGGATGAGTCGTAAGTCGTGTACGACTTAAGGGGCTGGACGAAAGGCTATAAATAGGGGTGTGTTGTAATATTTGTAAGTAGATTGTTGAATAAAAACTTTGTTTGATTGCTGTGTGCTTTCATCTAAATTGGTAGTTGAGTGTGATCTCCTATCTCCACTTTCGGTTATTCGAGTGCGCTCGAATCAACGATCGTTGAAGCCAATTCACGGTATCAAGTGCGCTTGATCAACGTTTGAAGAATTGTAGATCTTCTTTCACGGTATCGTGCGTGATCAACGTGTCGAAGATAGCTAGAATTCGGTATCTTTGTGATCAACGAATTTGGGCATTTCAGTATCTTCAATCCACCGTTTACTACTTTCATCGATCTATATCATTTTGTTATTATCCGCTGCGTCAGTTTGGTATCGGACCCAGACTTAGCCAATCATAGCTAAGCCGAGTCTTGGAGCCAAGGAGTTTGAAGTTGGTGTCCATCGTGTTCATCTTGAAGTTGCAACAAGTTAGAAGCTTCCGATCCATTTCATTTTGGATCAAAGTTGGAAAGGTGTTTGAGTTTGAGCCGAGTTGGGTAGAGCCGTGCATCACTTGTTTAAGCCGAGAGTTTGAAGTGAACGCCGAGCATAATTTCGTGTTAAGTTTGGGCCGTGCATCAGTTTGGTATTATTGGTTGAAGTTAGGGCCGAACTTGTTGAACTTGTGCGAGCTAGTTGAAGTTTGATTTGTAGAAGATTTGTGAAGTTTTGAAGTGTTTGTGTTGATTTAATCATGCCACCAAGAAGTGCTAATCGTCATCAAAATGTTGAAGCATTGTATAAAGAGAAGAAGCCGAACGAATGGAACAACACATTAATGAGAAGTTTGATGAAGGTATTGGGAAGTTAGAGAAATTGATGAATGACTTGAACCAAAGTCAAAGGAGAAGGTCGCCAGTCTCGAACCATGGAGGAAACAGAGTTTCGCCATCGGTTACGGAAGCGAGAAGGGTATCGCCACAATCTTTTAGAGAGAGAAGAGAAATATCAATTTCATCATGGAGAGATCACCATAACTATGGACATGAAGAGAGAAGAACTCCATGTGAGTTTGAAGATGAGCCATATCGAGATGAAGAGAGGCATAGTAGAAGAGACATGCGTGATCAAAGGGATGTTGATGGTCGAGATCGATATAGACATACATTTGATTTTGATGAAGATGGTGATAGAGCAAGCATTCATTATCGAGATCGAGACCAAGTTCGAAATTCATATCGGGATATAGATGATGATCGTCGATGGGAATCGGGTATGAAGATGGAAATTCCAGAATTCAAAGGTGGAATGGTAGCAGAAGAATTTTTGGATTGGTTGTCTAATGTTGAAGAGATCTTTGATTTCAAAGAAGTTCCGGAGAAGCGTCGAGTGAAGTTGGTTGCTACTAGGTTGAGAGGTAGAGCTATGGCGTGGTGGCAGCAAACCAAACTTACACGAGAACGGATGGGGAAGTCGAAGATTGAATCATGGGAGAAGATGAAGAAGTTAATGAAGGCTACATTCTTGCCTTACAATTATCAATCACTCATGTATCAGAGGTTGCAGAATCTGAGGCAAGGGACGAAGTCTGTTAATGATTATGCTGATGAATTTTATCAACTGATTGCTCGAAACGACATTATGGAGACAGAGTAACAACTGACTGCTAGATTTGTTGGAGGGTTGAGGATACAGATCCAGGATATGATGAATATGTTTGATCCAAGATCTGTAGCAGAAGCACATCAGAAAGCGTTGGCTTGGGAGAAGCAGGGAAGACGTGGAGGTGGTGTGTTTACAAGTTCCAATATTCCGAACAAAGGTGCTAGTGGGAGTTCCAATGTTTCAAAAGCTGTCAATAAACCAGTTGTGAATGAAGTTGGAAAGGCGAAGGTCAACAACAATTTCAAATGTTACAATTGCCAGGAAGTGGGTCACAAGAGTAATGAATGTCCGAAGCCGAAGAAACGAACTATGATTGCTAAAGTTGAAGGTGAGGGTGTTGGGGAAGGTTATTCCAGTCCAATTGAAGAGGATGAACAGGATGTTGCGTCAGGAGATGAAGGATGTAATCTAATGATGAGGAGGTCTTGTTTAATACCGAAGCATGAAGAAGAAGCTAGTTGGTTGAGGAGTAACATCTTTCAGTCAACATGCACTATTATGGGGAAGGTTTGTAAATTTGTGATTGACGCTGGAAGTTGTGACAATATTATTTCTACCGAAGCCGTGAGAAAGTTGAAGCTGAAAACAGAGAAGCATCCAAATCCTTACAAGTTAGCATGGCTGAGAAAAGGAGGAGAGGTGAAGGTGGACAGACGAGTTCGAGTTCCATTCTCCATTGGAAAGAAGTATAAAGACGAGATTTGGTGTGATGTTGTGGAGATGGATGTTTGTCACTTGCTTTTGGGAAGACCATGGCAGTATGATCGAGCAGTGCAGCATGACGGTCGAACGAATAGCTACAGTTTTATGTTTGAAGGCGTTAAGATTATTTTAGTACCAAAGAAGAGACAGCAGGGAGAGAGCAAGTCAGAAGAGATTGAGGAGCTTAAAACTTTATTGACTTTGAAGGAATTTGTTGAAGAAGTAGAGGAGAGTCCAGAGGTATTTTTGTTGATTGGACATGAAGCTACCGAATCAGTTGAAATCCCAGAAGAAGTGAAGCCGGTATTGGAAGAATTCAGTGATGTGTTTCCGGAGGAGTTGCCAAAGGAATTACCGCCGTTGAGGGATATTCAACATCAGATTGATCTTGTGCCAGGATCGGTATTACCACACAGATCACATTACAGGATGAGTCCTAAGGAGCATGAAGAACTGAGAAGGCAGGTGGAGAAGTTGTTAGAACAGGGGCGTGTTCAGGAGAGCTTGAGTCCTTGTGCAGTGCCAGCTTTGTTAGTACCAAAGAAGGATGGTTCGTGGAGGATGTGTACGGACAGTCGGGCTCTAAACAAGATCACTGTGAGTTACAGATTTCCTATGCCGAGGTTCGATGATTTGATTGATCAGTTGAGTGGAGCTGTTGTGTTTTCAAAGATTGACTTGAAGAGTGGATACCATCAGATTCGTATTAGACCGGGTGATGAATGGAAGACTGCTTTTAAAACGAGGGAAGGTTTATACGAATGGCTGTTTATGCCGTTTGGCTTATCAAATGCTCCGAGTACTTTTATGAGAGTGATGAACCAGGTTTTCAGACCATTCATTGGGAAGTTCGTGGTTGTTTACTTTGATGATATTTTAATCTATAGTGGGAGTATGGAAGAACACATCCAGCATTTGCGAGAAGTACTGTTGATTCTACGACAAGAGCAGTTCTATGCAGCAGCAAAGAAGTGCGTGTTTATGACGGACAGTGTTTTATTTCTGGGGTATGTTTTGACAAAGGAAGGTATTCAAGTGGATGAAAATAAAGTGGAAGCTGTCAGGAGTTGGCCACAACCCAAGACAATTACTGAAGTGAGAAGTTTTTATGAATTGGTATCTTTATATCGAAGATTCATTCCACATTTTAGCAGTATAATGGCACCTGTAACCGATTGCATGAAAGGAAAGAAGTTTGCATGGTCAGAGGAAGCAGGGGTTGCTTTTGAGAAGATCAAGACGCTATTGACGACAGCACCAATTCTAGTATTATCGAATTTTCAGTTGCTGTTCGAGTTACATACCGATGCATGTAAAATGGGGATTGGTGGAGTCTTGAGTCAAAAGGGAAGACCAGTTGCTTATTTCAGTGAGAAATTATCTGGAGCTAAGTTGAGATATAGCACTTATGACGTGGAATTTTACGCGATTGTTCAAGAAGTGAAGCACTGGAGACATTATCTGTTTCAGAAGGAGTTTGTTCTTTATACGGATCATGAAGCTTTGAAGCATATGCAAGGGCAGGACAAGATTTCAGCAAGGCATGCATCATGGATCGCCTATTTGCAGCAGTTTACTTTTGTTGTGAAGCACAAATCTGGGGTAACAAATCGTGTAGCTGATGCTTTGAGTAGGAGGAGTCATTTATTGACGACAATGAAAGTTGAGGTGACAGGCTTTGAATTATTGCCAGAGCAGATTGAAGAAGATCCTTACTTTATGAAAGTTGTTGAAACGGTCAAGGAGGGGAGCGCTGATGAATTTGTGTTGGTGAATGGTTTTCTATTTAATGGAAATCAATTATGTATACCAAATAGCAGTTTGAGAATGAAGATTATCAAGAAGTTGCATGAGGAAGGACATGTAGGAAGGGATCGCACATTACAGTTGATTTCTCAATCTTACTTTTGGCCGTCAATGAGGAAGGAGGTTGAAAGGTTTGTGGAGAGATGTCATATTTGTCAGGTTTCGAAGGGAACTGTGACCAATGCAGGATTATACATGCCGCGACCGGTTCCGTCTAAACCATGGGTTGATGTGAGTATGGACTTTGTGTTGGGATTGCCGAGAATGCAGCGTGGTAATGATTCTATATATGTTGTGGTTGACCGATTCTCGAAAATGGCGCACTTTATTGCTTGTAAGAAGACGGCGGATGCTATTCGTGTTGCTCAGTTATATTTCAAAGAGATCTATAGACTTCATGGGTTGCCAGAGTCTATTGTTTCAGATAGAGATACTCGCTTTCTGAGTCATTTTTGGCTAAGCTTGTGGAAGATGGTGGGAACAAAGTTGAACTTTAGTAGCGCTTACCATCCGCAGACAGATGGACAGACTGAGGTTGTGAACAGATCGCTGGGAAATTTGTTGCGATGTCATGTGAAGGATAATTTGAAAAGTTAGGATATGAAGTTATGTCAAGCGGAGTTTGCTCATAATCATGCTATCAACCATAGTACGGGTTTCAGTCCATTTCAGATTGTATATTCGAGCTTGCCAAAGGGGCCGTTGGATTTAGTGATAGTGCCACAACCGAAGGTGACAGTTAAGCAGGCTGTTGATTTTGTTGAAGGTTTGATGGAATGTCATAGAATCGTTCAGGAACGATTGGAGAAGTCGAATGAGAAATATAAGCGATTGATAGATTTGAAGCGACGAAGTGTTGAATTTAACAAGGGTGATTTGGTCTACGCAGTGTTAACAAAGGATCATTTTCCAGTGGGCGCTTATAACAAGTTGAAAGCCAGAAAAATTGGTCCTGTAGAAGTCGTGAAACGGATTAATGAAAATGCTTATAAGTTGAAGCTACCGGAAGATGTGTACAGTTCTGACGTGTTCAATGTTAAACATCTCGTGCCATATTATGGGAATGAACAATCCGATGTGGAAGAATTTACAAATTCGAGGACGAATTTTTCTCAACCTGGGGAGGATGATGCAACTCAGGCCAGAGATGAAAATACGCAACCTATAATTCTCCAAGGGATAAATCGCATACGACTTAAGGAAGATATAAGTCGCACACGACTTAAGAAAAAGGCTATAGGTCGTCCACGACCGAAGGGGTCACGTAAGGGGGAGCTGCGACTTAACAAAGCTCGGGGAAAAGAGCTACGACCTAACAGATCAGATGGAAAAGAGTTACGACTTAATGGAAGCTTAAGTCGTTCGGGTTTGATGAGTCGCACACGATCTAACGGCATGGCTATAAGTCGTCCACGACTTAGCAAAAAGCAGGAAGAAGTTCCAATGGTTGAAGGCCTTAAGTCGGAAGCGGGTTACGACTTAGCTGAGTCGTGGGAAGTTACCGTTCCTTCAAGCTGCCGACAAGTTACGACTAATGTTAAGTCGTTGAAGTCTTAAGTCGTCCAAGTTTAAGTCGCATGAAGGTGCTGTCTGAAGATGTCTCTTAAGTCGTCAACCGTTTGTTCCTTATATCGTATGTAGTTAGGTCGTCTACGACCAAAGTGATGTAATATGTTGTGATTCTGTAAGTCGTAAGTCGTGACGTTGTGTTGTAATTTGTTTTTTTTTCTTTGAGTCGTTGAATGTTAAGTCGTGAGTCGTGATGTTGTAATATCGATGAGTCGTATGTCGTCTATATTGAGTCACTGCTGATGAGTCGCTGCCGACCCAAGGATGAGTCGTAAGTCGTGTACGACTTAACGGGCTGGGCGAAAGGCTATAAATAAGGGGTGTGTTGTAATATTTGTAAGTAGATTGTTGAATAAAAACTTTGTTTGATTGCTGTGTGCTTTCATCTAAATTGGTAGTTGAGTGTGATCTCCTATCTCCACTTTCGGTTATTCGAGTGCGCTCGAATCAACGATCGTTGAAACCAATTCACGGTATCAAGTGCGCTTGATCAACGTTTGAAGAATTGTAGATCTTCTTTCACGGTATCGTGTGCGATCAACGTGTCGAAGATAAATAGAATTTGGTATCTTTGTGATCAACGAATTTGGGCATTTCAGTATCTTCAATCCACTGTTTACTACTTTCATCGATCTATATCGTTTTGTTATTATCCGCTGCGTCAATTATGCTCTGTTAAGCTCGAACTCGAATACATAATTTTTGCCGATGATGTTCGTTTGTATATGATTCGAACCCCTATATTTTTGTTTGTTTATTTTATACGAATTCGTCAAATAATTTAGCTTTGAATTCGTCTCAGCCACTTGATTTTGAATGGATGAACGTGATTTTTTCTGACTTGTTCGTAATCGTATATTTCTTGTTTCCTTGATTTGCACGGCTTTGAATTGCTGGCATTTTTGGTTTGAACTTGTTGCCTTGGGCATCACGGTTTGATTTGACTTGATGATGATATTGACTTCGGCCAGTGTTTAAAATTTGTAAAACTTTGACTTTGTTATAATAAATTTCTGCTTGAATTTTTGACCCACGGCTTCTTCTGTCAACATTCTAATTTGTTACATTATTTTTGTAACTGCTGTATTTATGTATTTCTTGTGTGTCCATCCTATCACTGTTCTTGTGCATTCATGTGCTTGATGTCCACTGGTTCGTTTGTCTAGTGGCATTTGATCTTGCACTACTTGCGTATCCATATAAACTTGCTGTTGTCAATGAGAGTCTGTTGGATTGATGTTCTTCATGTTGTTTACTACATATGGCTTTGAGTCTTGCATAGTCTGTTCATTTATGTTGGGCATTGTTTTGGTTAGTCTGCACTTTCCTGTCTACTGCTTGACTCGAAGTTTGGTCCTCATGTAGCTTGTCTGCACTTATATACTTCATAGTTGTTGCCATTGCCTGTTAGACTTGAAGTCTGGTGGCTTCACTTTTGCATTTGAACTGGTTGCCTCGAATACATATGTGTGCATTGCATTGCTGTTATATGTTGCAAACTTGAGTCTTGTATTGTATTGTATTTTATTGTATTGTATTGTGGTGAGTTGCTTGTACATGCCTCGTTTATGTTCCGTTCACCATTATTGCACTGCCTTTATTCTGACCAGTTCATTCCCTTGAGTCTGGTTTGGACTGTCTAGTCTCTGCTTCATGTGTATATCACTGAACTTTTTGGTCAAGGCTTGATTTATATTGGTTTTGGATTTTTGACAATTTTATTGAATTGGTACGTATGGATTATACCTGTGTTGAATCCAGCTTAAGGCTCGGGTTTGACCTTGTGCTTGTGTCGTGACTTAAGTTGAACCCGGCTTTTTATTTAGGTTTGACCTTGTGCTCACCTGTCCTTGTAGATTTATCAAGTGTATATCGGTGTGCACGGCCTTGCGGCATGTACAGTGATATACTGTGCATGCCATAAGCTGTTCCTGTACGATGAATTCAAAATTAAACGATGATGAACAACCCAAATAACTGAGGCAAATAAAATTTCCAAAACCACTTTTTATTTTATACTGCAAAAATATTTATTTTTCAATTTTACTGTGTTAGTGTGTATTTTTGCAGATAGCTCATATGTTGGATTCAGTCTGGAATAGTTGAAGATAAAAATATGATTCAATGAGCGATATGTAGTGAGGACTTTTGTAAATGAAAAATTGTGATGTAATCAAGATTGTATTGTTTGAAAATAGTGTATATAGTGAGAGCTCAAATTGGTACTATTCAAAATTGTTATAAATATTTGTTTAAATAAAATATCTGTTTGAATTTAAACTGTGTTATTTATTTTATTCAGCAAATATTTATTTAATCTGTGAAAATAAAGTAGTACATTAACAAATACATTTAAATGAATATATATATATATATATATATATATTTAATATCATCAAACAAAAATCATATACTCACATATTCAACGCACTCCACAAAACATATACATAAAATTCAAAGATAAATCTTCCTTATTGAGAAAAGCCTTTATCCTAAAAAGTTCAAAATTGTATCCAAATATCCAGGAACCCACCAAAATATTAACACTCATTTTTTAACCTCTGCAAACTTTAATGCTCAATCTACAAAATAACATTATATTTAATGACTTAAGAAAGAGTAAAGAAGAGCATCAAACTGGAAGGTGGACTACTAATTAACTCTCTATCTGGTATTAATTGATTTAAAATGGTATTACTATATAATACATAAAAGTGACGAAAATTTGATTTTAGCACTTGTTAAACAAATGAAGTAATTCGGAGGATCCTTTTACCATTTTATTGATGCAATGATTCAAATCCATATAGTTATATCGATGGTCATGAATGTGCTTCTCTTCTTTATCTCCACATATTTATTTTTAGTAATAGTAAATGGATGTTCCAGTGCACCATGACATATTATAAGTCAATCAAGAATTTAGTAAAAAAAGCAAAAGAAAACAATAATTCAATTAGCTAATATTGATAAATACTCTAATAAAAAAATGAATCTAAGCAATGAATCTGAGTTTAATAACTTACTATTCAAAATCGACACCAATTGCTGTCGCTACCTTCTTGACACTAATTTGTATACATTTACCTATGTAAATTTTGTTAGTTTGTTACAGTAAATTAAACATACAAAAAAAAATTAAAAATTTTCACCTAACACATAATTAGCTCTATGTAGAGTGATGGGCCACAATTGTTTGTCTTCGAACATAGCTATTAGATCCCATGTTGCCAATTAATTATAAGCTTGCACATAAACATATACCATGGAGTAGCTTTGATTGTTAAACTAAGTATTTAAAAGCAAAGATGCCGAAGAAACATGTAACTTACCTTCAGAAAAGTTTTCTTTGGATCGTCAAAGCACCTGAAAGCCATATAAATACTGTAAAAAAATATAACAAATATTCACACATATATACGTATATATATATAGCATATGGACATAGCACATATGTAAACATAAGTTCATTAATAGATATATATATATATATATATATATCATTTATATAGTCCAAAGTAATCCTCAATAATTGTGAACAATATGAATGAAGGCAATAACAGATGTATATACCAAATATAAACCTTGAGTGATTCCAATTTTATCTTAAACAAATTGACTGATTTGTGTAAAGAGCATATGGTGTATGGTTTCCAAGGCATTGACAAAATAAGTTATCAAAATAGGTTGCTTTCAAAAATCTGCTAGATTGAACAACAAACTGGAAATATTTTTTAGCCATGGTAACTTATCATAATTTTGTCAACTACCCTGAAAGGATAAGAGAAGGAAAAATAGTTCCATAGCACTGTAAGAGGTCACTTTTCCAGACCTGATAAATAACGACAACAAAACAACACATTGCACTTATCTAAACGTAAAAGACTGAACCATAGAAATGCATAACATAAGTTCAAAATTGTTTTATTTTTTCAAGGATAATTACACTCCATGTTGCCAGCCAATTTCCAAACTGCATATAAGTCGGGATAAAATGAAGCATTGAACCAAATGACTTATTAGTCAGGTTTATGAAATTATAGCCCATGTCGGTTGCAGTGCAAAATCAGGATGAAGCAGTAAAAATATATCAACTGTGTAAGATTAAATTTTCAAATTCAAATCGCTCTGCGGTGTATAAGGATGGAACACAATTTTGTCAAGCATCCTATATATTTTTCGAGCTACCATATAGTGCAAAGTTTAAAGAGGGGGAAAATGGAGTAATCCAAGAAAATTGAATATTCAAATATGGCTAAATCCCAACAATACCATCAACGACGAAATAAACAAACCGCGTTCAAAAGGAGGAGGATATAGATTGTTTAAAGAAGTGTTTACAAACACAATAACCAACGTATTTGTTTTGCATCTCCCTCAAAGGGCTCCTGCTGGAGGATCTGAGGGTTATATAGAACTTGTACTTTGGCTCAAAAGAATATTTCTTGACCAGTTTTCTAGCATTTGTATTTTCACATCAAATCCAAATAGCTCATGTGCTTATTGCCACTTCCAGTTTTCTAACATTTCTTGACTAATTTTCTAGTATTTCTTGACAAGTTTTCTAATATATACTGCTACTTTCATTTGACGAAAAAACACACAATCTAGTTGTATGATGTGAGTTGGCTTATTATGAAGTAAAACAGACAGTGGATAAATCTTATATATATATATATATTTGTTTAATGTCAATTCCTTGTAAAATGTATGTCTTGGAAACAAATGAAAATCAAATAAATACAATACTTTAACTTCTTGTCTAATGATAAGAACCTCGCTAAAAATATAACGAACAAATGTTATATTTTTCCTTGAGAATTTTAGTTGATTCAAACTTATAAGTTAAACATAGAACCAATTTAACTATGGGTTGTAAAAAATGGGTTCTTCAAATAAAGACTTCCCGTGGAGAATTAACTAAAACCCCATGGAGGAGATGATATCATTAATGTTATAAAGCATCAAAGCTTTCAACACATTATCAAAGAGAAAATTTTAGACCTATTAAGTAATGCAAAACGCTTAGCCTACTTGACATAAAGTCCAACGCTTACCCGATCATTCAAAATGTTAACGGTTCATGTCTTTAATAATGAACATAAACATGTAAAAGAGGAAATACGTTAAAGCTAAAGTCTTTAGCTGAACAAAACATATAAAGGATCGAATTTAAGAGACAACAATAGGATGGAACACTATGTCTTAATTAAATTCTGAGGTCCCATACAGCAAACCACGAGGACACAAACTTGGATAAAATCCATAACCGAGAGTGAACCATTACATCCAAATGAAAACAAAGTACTTTGAAAATAAAAGGCAGTTGTGGATGTACAGAGAACAGATGCACATGAATCTTACATCATAAGAGAGGCACATGTATATTTCAAATCATAAAACTTTGTATGCTTATAATAAAATGGAAAGTCAAATAATTGGACAAATAACAAATACCTCTTAAAATTGCTTGGAGTTAGCAAAAGCATTCATATATGCGAGTGGATTTGGCGACAGAGGTGCTGGCATGCAGAAGCACTTACAGTGGAAAGGGGGTAGTGGAGTTGGATTGATGGTGGATGAGGAAAGATAGGGAAGAGGGGAAAAGGACAAAGTGGATAATTGGGAGAAGAGAAATGGTGTGAATAAATCGCCTGTAAACCGCAGCTTTTCAATTCTTAGTGGGTGGAATAATTTTTTAGGTGATGGAAGAACGATGATTCAGCGAGCGGGCATGAAAAAACCCTAGTCGTTGTGTTTTAG
The DNA here is from genome assembly GCA_030765085.1 of Allium cepa. Classification (NCBI taxonomy): domain Eukaryota; kingdom Viridiplantae; phylum Streptophyta; class Magnoliopsida; order Asparagales; family Amaryllidaceae; genus Allium; species Allium cepa. Next base: position 933,975,283 of record CM060932.1, read on the forward strand.
CTGATAGATGGACAAGGAAGCGAAGACGTGGTAGGAAAAGGGAAAAATATAAAAGGCGACCGTTCAGTTGACAAAAATCAGAGGAGGCTTCTGTGCCCTTGAAATGAAACTCGGAAATAATATATATATATATATATATATATATATATATATATATATATATTACAAATTATCTAAGATATTTTCCTAAAAGCTTCATCCTTAAGTAAACCCAAAGTCAACCTCTTACACCCTAAGTACAAGCACATGGCTACACAAATGGGGGGGTGTTCCACCGTGGATGATGAAGGGAAAGGAGGGAGTGATGGTGAGGCAATGGTGATGAAATGGCAAGTAAACATCATGATATTTTTATTCATATTTTTTCCTATAAATACCACCATCCATCTTCACTTCATTTACTCATAAATTCCTAAGCCTTCTTCACTTCTTGTACTCCACTTTAATGGTCTCTTACCTAAGGAAAATAATGTCAAAAATTATGGTACAAATTAATTAAAATTATGTAGTATAAACATATTATACAAACACTCCAAAACCGAAGCCAAAATCACTCTTTTATCCCTTTACAACCCAAGGCCACCACCTTCTAGCACTAAAGGCTAAGCCTTTCCCCTCTTCCAAGCAAGGCCGTGAGCACCCTACCACCAAAGGCCAAGGCCGAGCACCATCTTGGAGCATTGGTGCAAGCCTGGCAAGCTAAATTTTCCGAATAGCTGAGCTATAGTTGCTTTAAAGTTAGTTCGATTAAAATTCATGGTGAGATACTCTATTTATATTATGATATATATATATATATATATATATATATATATTTGGCAATGCTTGGTTGGTATGATTGTGAACCATATTTGGATATGATAATATGTTTGTTTGGATGTGTAAATGATTCAAGTTTAATACACGTCGAATATCATAAAGGAAATCACTTTCCTTTAATAAATGAAATGGTGTATATGAGATATTTAAACCACTTCAAAATGGTTTAAAATAATTTAGAAATGTTTTATAAATATTTGAAATTGTTTCGAAAAAGTTTGGAAAGGGTATGAAAATTGAGTTAAAATAGGCACGTCGCGTAATGGCAGTTTGCTATTTCATGTCATAAAAGTTTAAATCCATTGATGGATTGGAAGTCAGAATCTTTGTAATAAGAATTTTCTAAACTCTTATAATAATATTTTCCAAACAAAATAAAATGATCAAGTTTTCATTTAGTAGATTTTGAAATATGAGCAAATCAAGTTTTCAAAATAGTCGCGGTTTGGCAGTTCGGAAACCAAATCAATAAATTCTTTATAAATAAAAATTTTAATTCTTTAAATGTATGAAATAATTCTATAAGTATTTTAAAATGTTTTAAAAGTATTTGATTTATAAAAATGGATTTCTAAATATTAGAAAAGTTGTTTTGATCAAATAAGCCTTAAAACACTACTCATAGCACTATTCGCAACACTTTTTGCAGCACTTTTGAAATATGGCTTTAAACTTAAAGTATTCTTTCCCAAATCTTTTATAAATATTTTCAAATAAATAATTCAGTATTTTAAAGATGATTCAGAGGTTTTTTTTAAATAATTTAAAAAGATTTTAAATAAATGATTTGAAGAAAAGCTATTAAAATCAAGTGATTTAATCTTGGCTCTAAAGGCTGATTAGTAAGCTAGTTTTTTCTATTCGTGAGATTCGAATGTGAGGCGCATTGTTTAAAGGCGGAATTTATATGAGTTAGAAAGCCGTCGAAAAATATCAAAATTAAAATAACCACAAGCGCACGGCGTACGAATATAGTACGTGGCGAATACGGGTCGATCCGCGAGGAATTGATGATTTTGAAAATTCTATTCAATCAAATTATACCAAAGTCGAGTGCAAGTTAAGCTAGAGAATTAGAAAATTAGCTAACTAACTAAAAGAAAATAAATGCAAATATAAGTGTTTAGAGACAATTTAGGAAATAAATCCACTTTCTGGAACATGTAGTTTAACACATATGAAATCATGATCTCTCTTTTATGGTCGTTAGTGCTTTAATTGATGTGTTTATCATAAATATGACATATTTGTGCTATTGATTAGCCAACATAAGCCATCAAACTATAACACATCCCTTAAACCACTTACTAACTTTCATGAAACTTGACAAAGAAAATGAAAATGAAATCTATTTTAAGTATGGCCTATTAACTATTGATTAGAAATATAGACCATCAAATTTGAATTTCAAATCACTTTCTTATGCCATAATCATATTTTGATGAAGAGGCATTTGTGTTAGTGATTGTTTAATCATAGCAAATTTGGTGTCAACAATATATACTATCAAATTCAAAGCAAAAACAACAATTAAACCATTTCCATCATCATATTAAGCACAAAAAGAGAGCATGAATTAACAAATAGTTGAAGTTACATAATTAGAGAGCTTCATTACCCCCTAAATTGAAGGGGTTTAGCCTCTCATATTTGTCATTTGATTAATAAATGTAGCTTGCAACATGAAAGAAAAAGAAAAGGAAATGAAAGCTAATGGAAAAGAGAACTATTCTACTTGCATAAAAGAAAAGAAATCTATGCTTCAACATGAAAGGAAAATAAACAAGAGAAGAAAAGAGAAATATATTAAAATGCATAAAAAAGAATTACATAAATAATAAATGGCTAAGTATCCATGAAAAGAAAGGAAAAACTTTCTTTTATTTTGAGCCTAAACTAAACTAAAGAGAGACTAAGTAAAGAGAGGAGGAGGTTACATGAACATAATGAGTTATTTATACAAGTATGAAACCCTAATCCATATTTTGGGGAATTCCCAAAATGCCCTTGAGTTAGTGTGATGTTGCGACTTTTCTATTGATTAGAAAAGCACAAATTTTAATAAATTCTGCAAGCGCACAGGCGTGTAGTATGCAGGTCGAACACAGGGAATTGTATTTTAAAACAATTAAAATCCATAGTTAAATCTTAGGCGTGTTAAACGAATTCGACGGTGAATTTTGAACAGAAAATAAAAACAATAATGTACTCCGAATAGATTTCGAAACTAATCGAAATTGCAACCAAAATATAGAATTGTAAAAAAAATCAGAATAGAAATTGAAATTGCGGAAAAGAAGATAACGGAGCAAACAACTGAAATAATTATTAACTAACTGAAAAGAGTGCAGAAAATAACTAAGAACAAGAATAAATAAATTGCTAAATCTAATCAACAATCCTACGTATTCTGTTCGAAAATAAAAACAGTGCTGAATTTAAATCTAAACTTGAAGAAAAGTGATGAGGTAAGAGATGATTTTCCATTTGCATTCCTCTCTCTATTTAAAGACTTTAGCCTCCACAAATAACCCTATTATTTAGGTCCATGTGCTTGATATTAGGAGAAAAATCTTGTAATTGAAATCAAATTCCTACAAAATAGTATGGAAATTTCTAATTAAATTTTCTCAAGTTAATTTATGCACAATATGACTATTTTGCCCTTAGATGAAGATGAATATGTGATAATTTGGAATTAATATGGATTTTGGTTAAAACAAGTTAAAAAACCCAATATGATCATTTATTTGATTTAAATAGAATAAATATGGTGGTAAAAATATGCACATTTACGTGCACATCAAATACTCTCACACTTATCTTTTTATTCTTCCTCAAATAAAGAAAAACTATGATAAATCCATTTTCGTAGGGAGCACGATTGCATTGAGCATATGCAACAAGCCGTTAAACCTCTGGGTATCCCCAGTAGGACGAGTGTTGTCTCGTGAGGGTTTTCAACGGATACTACCCACAAAATCCAAATGCATGATGAAAATATTTACAAAATGCCCGAATTTTTTACAAAGATATAAATGCAAGTTTTTGAAAATATTTACAAATGAAGAATTTATTTTTAAATTGACACAAATAAGTTAAATATAGGTTTCGGTCATTATCTTGAAATTTAAGTCATTTACTCGTCAAAATTTCCAACAAAAATCAAGTTATCATAACAAGTATACTATAGTTTAACTCGTTGTTTTGGTTAATAACATAGTGTAACTATAAAGTGGATCCATAGTTGATTATCAAAGTTTATCAATGTGGTATTTTCATTTCTTTTCAATAACAAAATCAAATCAAATAAGTAAAAATAGAGCTAGTATTTTAATTGTTTGCTCTCTCATTATTTGCAATGTAACGACCCGTAAATTTAATCGGTTTTAGTAACGTATTTAATTAAAATTTTGTGGAATTTTAAACGATAAAATTTTGAAATATAAATTTGATATTTCTAATGCGTCTAGTTAAATATAGCAGCTGGTAAATTTTCGTCCGAAAATATGAAAGTTTATTTCGCGCGTAAATTAGTTCAATTTAATCAGTTAAAAAGTGACGAAAATAAAACATTTTCGAAACCAAAATATTTTTACATAGAAATATTCTAAACCATCTTCTGAGCAAGATGTCAGTTTGTCGTTTTTCCAAATTCGGGCATCTTTGGCTCCGTCGATCTTATTTTTCTACGTTTTTCATGCATTTTCCGCTATTAGAAAATTCGAATTTTTATAATTCAACCGTATCACTGATATCTGTATACAATTCAGATTGTCTCGCCGTGCCGATCTCTGCGGTTTATTTGTTTCTGTGATTTGAAGTCCGATACACTGCGAAATCCACGAAACCGGTAACGGTATCGGTGCAGGATCCGTGACTAATTGATTACTTTCGCGTTTAAAATTTTGAACGTGGCGGACACACATAATCAATTGTTTTAAATATTTTCAGTTGAATCTTGGAAACCGTTGTCATTTATTATCCACCGTTTCTTTTCTCTGCGTTTGCATTCTTTCCGGTTGATATATTTTCAAGAGCTGCTTCACTAGGTTTCATTTGAAGCAAATATATTATCAATCAAACGCATTTGCCTGTTGCTGTTCCCATGCCCTTCTTCTATTATTTATTTTCTTGCCTTCTGTCTTCTCCCATTTAAAAATTGAAGAAAGTAAAACCATGCCTCACGTTCATAGTTTTGTTACTGATGCCTCATCTCATTTCCATGCAAATCCCTTTCCACGTGAAGCATTCCACCAACGGCTTCATTGTAAATCTGCATGCTTTCTTAAAAAAAAATATGAGAACTCCTCTTCGTCCTCTCGCCTCCCACTCAAAGTCGTACTCACCTTGTCAAAAACTCCTTGACGCATCGCCTCACACACTCGCCCTGCCACCTCCTCCTCAACTCGCCATTCATTTCACCACCGAGACCAACCATGGCCGAGCAAACCCAAGGGACGACGCGACAGTCAAATCGACCCAGTTCCAAGCCTCCCACCTCTGTCGCTAACCTCTCTCCCTCCGCTATAACTCTCGACCACCCACGCAGCAGTTTCTGTTGTTGCTGAGCCCGTGTGCATCTTTCTTGCGCATGTAGGTAATGTATATATTATATGTGTTATGTATCCTATTTATTTATATGCATGGTATGTTGTGTTAATTATATCTCATAAGTAAGTTATTCCTTTAATTAAATATTGACTTTAAGGTTTGTATGTGTGTCAGTATTGATTTTATATGTAAAGTATATATGTTTGTTTATATAGCGTATGGGTATATAAACAATATGTTTCAAGTATATGAGATAGGCTATATTTTTTTTTTTTTTTTGCATGAACCATCTGTTGTTTTACAAATAAAGATCAGCATATATAATTGAGGTAAAAGGGTTAGTTTATATATTCTAGTTATAATACAACCTATATTTCATACAATATTTAATATAATATGTTGAACTTGCGGTATGAAAGAAACAAATGATTAGTGTTACATATGTATGTCAGTTGTATACATAATATAGAGCCGTGTGAAAAATGTTGTTTATATGAAGTATAGCCCAGATCTATGTTGCATACAGGCTGTAAAGATTTGAACGAATAGTGTATAATACTTTGATTTTTGAGTATTAATAGTTGTATATATATATATATTTAGATTTTATAAGTATATTTATTGTATGATAGTTTTATGAACATTTCAGTTGGAACATTTACTTTTGATCTGAGTGCTATATATGTTTTATTTTATTGTTATAAGTCTATTTTGTATACAATGTGCTGTTGCGTAACTGTGTAAAGAGTTTTAAATATATATCGGTTATGTAAGTGTATTGATTTATATATGTGGTTCATATTCTATGCGTGTAAGTTTAAAAAAAAAGACACAAAACTATTAATTTTATGTATTACAACCTCTCCTATGTGTTTATATGTAAGGGTGTCGTTATATATAAATTATGGAAGTCGCATATATGCACATGAATATGTTATATTAAAAAAATAAAAAAATAAAAATGAATAAGATCTGTAACAAATGTATTATTTAACTAAACTATTTATATATTTGTGTTTTATTTGAATAATAGAATTTGCAATACATATACATTCAATATAAGTATATTGGAATTTAAAATATTATTTATATTCATATATAAGTTATGTATAAATTCACTGATACAAATTTTATCTGCATCAATCCTATTCTGATTTGATCTATTTCGTATCTATCAGTTTGACCGTCAAATTCGTGCCGATCTTGCTTTGCTTGGATTCGCAATTCAAATTTTCAGTGTCCGTATCAATGTGCGTATCCGTGTCACCTTTTGTATTCTCTAGCCTCGAAAGGTGAGCAATCACTCACGATTAATGTTCTTTTATTTATTAAATTTGATTTCAACTGAAACGATAATTGAAATATGTTGCTGCTAGTTATTTACACTGTTAAATATATGCTATTACCTGTATCAGTTCACCTGTGACATCTGACACCATTATCTGTTAATTTTACGATGATAATCCTGTTTGGTTAATAATCGATTGATTGTTTGTTGTTTATATTGGATGTTAAATTGTATAAAGTGATAAATATTATGAAATTGAAATTGACGTAGAATAGTTAACAATTTGAAATTGATATGTGTTGAAGTTGATTAGTTAAATTTGTATAATATGACCCCTTTGAATGTTAAATAATTTGACCTGTAGAAATAGTGTTAACGACACCGTGAACCATTTAAATATATGTTGTATAAATTGATGAAGTTTGAAATTGAATAATAAATATCGTGAAGAACCGTATAAATATTACTGTAATAATCTTTAATCTGCATGAAATGATAGTGTAGATTCTAGAGATAATTTTATTAATTCGCATAAACAACAATGCGAATTAATACGATTATTTCGGGATTATTTGAATGAATTATTGGATTGTTATTGATTGTTGTTATTGCTTGTTTATTTACCTTGACACCATCCCTGTTATCACACTGCAAGTTTCCTTTGCTATGCTTTGATTTTTGAATTGAAATGGAATCGGGTTGAAATGATAAATACCTAAAATGAACTTGACTTAGGATAAAGAATTAAATAAAAATCCGATTGGTCAATAATTTGATTTAAAAATAAAATAATGATTTTATTCGACTAAAGAATAAGTTTTGAAATGAAGCTGGAATTTGAATTTTTGGAAAGGAAAATGTAAAGATTGAAATCTGAAACAAATATTAACGTAGTAATTGATGAAAGAACGTTGTTTGAAATTTAATTATTAAATAATTAAAATTGAAATTATTAATAAATAATTTTGAATGAGTAATAATTGAGTTTTGAAATTATTAAGTTTGAAATCATTTGATAATTAAGTTTGAAATTATTAAGTCGAATTTATAATTAAGTTGAATTCATAATTAAGTGGAAATGATTTAATACTTAGGTTTGAATTGATAATCAAGTGTGTAATTATTATTTTTTGAAAATATTAATAATTAAGATTGAAATTTTTAATAATTGAATAAGATTGAATGATTTGATAATTGAATAAAAATTGAATTCTTTGATAAGAGAAATTGAACTTTTGAATAAGTGGATTTGAACTTCGTTAATAAATAAAATTGAGTTTCTTTATTTATTAAAGTTTTGGGAAATTTATTTAAGTAAGTTAATAAGTGAAATTGAAACTCCTCGATTATGTGAAATTTAGTTCTTTATTAATTGAGTTTGAAATTTGTAATGAAGTCAATAAATAAGTGAAAATTGAATTTCTTTAACAAGAAATAAAATGTGATTTATAGAAATGAATAGGATTCATTGAAGTTAACGCAAGACTTGTAATTTAAAGAATTGATTTGACGAATTTAATTTATTTCAATTTGAAGTTTTGATATAATGAAGTTGAACTTAAGAAATCGTTTTAATGAATTGGAAATTTAAATGAAAATTGTTTTAAATGATAAATTAGCTTAGCGAATATTGAATGAAATCGATAAATGGATTTAAATTGATTTGAATGAAAATTAAACAATTTAAATGATTTCGGAATGAAACCTATATACGAACTTGAATCAATATTTGAATTGTTTAAATAAAAATTGAAATTGAATTGTAAGACTTTGAAATTGTTATTTGGCAGTTTTGAAACGTAAATTTTGGAAATTGATAGTGAAAGACAAATGAAATGTTTATTATAAATTCCAATTGAAAATGAAATTGATTTGGTTTTGAAATTTACTAAACGACAAATCGGTGTGATAATTACGAAAGTTATTAAAGAGACCGGAATCGGTTATGGATATACTCTCTATCTAATCCGAAAACCACTTTAATAACTATACGCGGAGTGATGATCCAGAATTAAGTGGTCGGAATGATGTATGTGATGACTGAAGGAAGAAAACGATAATGGATAGCCTTGACACTTGTGTCAAATTGGAAATAACTAAAATCAGGAGCCGTGCCGGGCCAAATGGGGTTAACCATCTCGAGCGAACACACTTCTTCGTAACTACTACTCATTACTTGTGATTGATTGGTGCACCTTCGGAATTTCAGGAGTGTTGTTTCGCGGTGTTGCGATCGCTGCGGCGATGCGTTTTCACCAGTCCGGATCAGGCAAACGGTAGTTTCACTACCTTGGGTATTGCCTTATGTGCCTTGTCATACTTGTATCCCTATATACGCGACCACTACGAATTTGTTTTGTGTTATACCTATGGAGTACTCCCTGATATCCCACCACTTTACGGTGGAGTTTACAGTGCTGTATAGACTATAACGCTTATATAAAATGTGTTAAGGGGGGTAATGGTAACGCCTTAACACTATTTTTTTACTATTATATATTACTGATAGACATTATTTATTTAGCGTATATTACTACATAGTAGATAGTTTAACGGATCCTTAGAGGACGGCTATTCCAACGTCCTTTGAGTTACTTGTATTTCAATTGTTATTTCACTTGAGTTGGATTTATTGATATAAGAATATTAATCCTGACTCGAGTGTTTTGTGTTTTGCTTTACGCTCGGGTCAGACTGAGTGTACCAGTATTCGGGGCCCACCTTTGGAGTTGAAGCTTTGCTTGAAGATCCAGCCATCTATTCTGCTTTCAGTATTCGATGATTCCAGTGATGTATTCTTATTTGTACTTGATGTATCATATTTCTATTCTGTTGTAAACTCTGATGTATCTTATATATTTATATAGTAGCTTCATGAACTACTATCTCTTTTACTTCCGCTGGATATTATTACTCTGTGTCTGTGATTCTGTGATTATTTATTTACTGTATATCTGAGTTTTGCCAAATTTTAAATTAACAGTTCGGTATTTTGAATTATTCAAGTCCGACATGTGCGGATGCGAATAGTCCAAAATAGCGGGTCGTTACAGTTGGTATCAGAGCTTCGGTAGCTCTAGGTAGAACTCAGCATATAAGGTAAATGTATTTACAGAATCACTCTCATTCGAGTTTCAATCTCTTCCTTTTAACTTAATTCCTTTGAATTTTGAGACGTCCCCTCGGTTCCGAAATTCATTCTTGTTTCTCACTATTCGTCTTCTTTCAATTCCGAAGAATACCATAACTCCATTTCGAATAATCTTTATAACGAATCGGCGGTCTCGCCAAACTTCGAATTTATTTATAAAGGGTTGAAACCCCTTTACAATAGGCATTGATTTACCGAAGATTTCTGTATCCTCGGTTTACGATGCTATCTATCTCCTGCTACACCTGAATTCTATTTCTTAAGATCGGATGTAGATTTGCCTCGAAATTCTACATCGATCTAATTCTTGAAGTCACGGTCGATCCGGTTAAGGTTGCCCGTGAATTAAATAAGTTTATCCATCTCCCGATTCTGTTAATTGAATTATCCCATCTTCTGTTTCGAAATTATTATCGAATCAAAATTTTCTTTGATTTGAGTCCATCAAAATTGAATCTCTATCCATGCTTTGAAATCCACTTCTGTATTGTCGAGCGAGGAAGTGTTTTTGTAAATTAATATTTAAAATGTTATATATATATAATTTGTTGTTTGAGTTGTTGATGTTGATTTGGGTTTTCGATCGATTCGTCTGATCAACGCTATCGATAGGATTTCCAAAACACTTGAACAGTGCAAACTGACACAATAGTATTTTCGAATTTGGTGAATAAAATAGTATTGAATGATTTTATTATATATAAGTATAAAATTTTCTGAAATGAAATAGTTAATGAATTGATTGTTGAAAATATATTTTTTATTGTTGTAATTGACTATTGCATAATATAAATAAATGAATTTATAAAACTGGGTTAAATTGATTTGAAATTTAAAATGAATTAAAAATAAGAATTTAGGAATTTAATTTCCGATAGATTTCAAACCTTGTATTTAAAGTTTTAAAATGTATATTATATAAAGTATTTTCGGATAGAAATCGTTTTCAAGGAATTTTAAATGTTTAAATCAGAGCTCTTCTCTTTTGTCGCTGGAAAATAATTTCGGTGATGACGGCCGCATCATCGATATTCATTTTCGAGTTTCGAAGTGAAGAGACTTATTCGTAGCTTTGCTACACTTTGATTTGGGATTTTTTTAAAATAGATTTGAATTTCTAGATTATGACTTGATTTATATATATGGTATACGATTATTGATTTGATGTGATATATTGAATGTATATATATATATTGTTTGAAGTTAATCGAAAATTTAATTCTTAAAATTTGGGCAAAGGAAGATTTCAATGATAAATAAAACCAAAATTTTGAATTAATATGTAAAACTTGAGAAAAGTGAATTGAAAATTTTATTGGGATAATACTCAATTGCGTTATATATAACTTACCATAAATTTTCAAAAGTTAATTATGTAATTGAATATTATACAATATAAATGATATCAAAAGAATTTTAAATAAATTTGAGTAGTATAATTGGTGTAAATTTTCCTAATATATATGATAAGATATATTAAGTAAAATAAATTTAATAATAATTTAGAATAAAGAAGAATTAAATTTGTCAATTAAAGTATGATTATGATAAATGACTATTTGAATTTATGATCTTTAGAATTGATAATTTAAGAAAATTAGATAATATATAATTTAAATTGTCCTTATAAGTAAAATGTGAGTGCGTATAATAAATATTATACACTTAAATTTTAAATTATAAATGTTTATGGAGATAAATAGAATAATAAGTTAATTGAATAATAGATGTAATTAATAAATAATTTTTTTTATTGTTTTGAAAGTTAATAAAATTGAAATTAAATCAACTTAATGAGACATCTTGAATAAATTGAATTTAAATTGAATTTCATTTGAAAGAAACCTTTTGTACCTGACATTAATAAATGTGAAATCAAATCAATTTAATGCAAATCTTGAATTTAAAAACAAATTGTTGAATGTGAAATTTATTTAAATTGAAATTTATATGGTTTAAATTAATTGTTTATTATGTAATTCAAGTTTATTCTCTTTTGGTTGTTTCTATTCTCCTACCTCCTTCATTTTTGCCTTTTCGAGGACGAAAAGTTTTGAGTGGGGGAGAATGTAACGACCCGTAAATTTAACCGGTTTTAGTAATGTATTTAATTAAAATTTTGTGGAATTTCAAACGATAAAATTTTGAAATATAAATTTGATATTTGGAATGTGTCTAGTTAAATATAGTAACTGGTAAATTTTTGTCCGAAAATATGAAAGTTTATTTCGCGCGTAAATTACTTCAATTTAATCAGTTAAAAAGCGACGAAAATAAAACGTTTTCGAAACCAAAATATTTTTACATAGAAAAATTCTAAAACATCTTCTGAGCAAGATATCAGTTTGTCGTTTTTCCAAATTCGGGCATCTTTGGCTCCGTCGATCTTATTTTTCTACGTTTTTCAAGCATTTTCCGCTATTAGAAAATTCGAATTTTTATAATTCAATCGTATCGCTGATATCTGTATACAGTTCAGATCGTCTCGCCGTGCCGATCTCTGCGATGTATTTGTTTCTGTGATTTGAAGTCCGATACACTGCGAAATCCACGAAATCGGTAACGGTATCGGTACCGGATCCGTGACTAATTGATTACTTTCGCGTTTAAAATTTTGAACGTGGAGGACACGCATAATCAATTGTTTTAAATATTTTCAGTTGAATCTTGGAAACCATTGTCATTTATTATCCACCGTTTCTTTTCTCTGCTTCTGCATTCTTTCCGGTTGATATATTTTCAAGAGCCGCTTCACTAGGTTTCACTTGAAGCAAATATATTATTAATCAAACGCATTTGCCTGTTGCTGTTCCCAAGCCCTTCTTCTATTATTTATTTTCTTGCCTTCTGTCTTCTCCCATTTAAAAATTGAAGAAAGTAAAACCATGCCTCACGTTCATAGTTTTGTTACTGATGCCTCATCTCATTTCCATGCAAATCCCTTTCCACCTGAAGCATTCCACCAACGGCTTCATTGTAAATCTGCATGCTTTCTTAAAAAAAATATGAGAACTCCTCTTCGTCCTCTCGCCTCCCACTCAAAGTCGTACTCACCTTGTCAAAAACTCCTTGACGCATCGCCTCACACACTCGCCCTGCCACCTCCTCCTCAACTCGCCATTCATTTCACCACCGAGACCAACCATGGCCGAGCAAACCCAAGGGACGACGTGACAGTCAAATCGACCCAGTTCCAAGCCTCCCACCTCTGTCGCTAACCTCTCTCCCTCCGCTATAACTCTCGACCACCCACGCAGCAGTTTCTGTTGTTGCTGAGCCCGTGTGCATCTTTCTTGCGCATGTAGGTAATGTATATATTATATGTGTTATGTATCCTATTTATTTATATGCATGGTATGTTGTGTTAATTATATCTCATAAGTAAGTTATTCCTTTAATTAAATATTGACTTTAAGGTTTGTATGTGTGTCAGTATTGATTTTATATGTAAAGTGTATATGTTTGTTTTTATAGCGTATGGGTATATAAACAATATGTTTCAAGTATATGAGATAGGCTATAATTTTTTTTTTTTGCATGAACCATCTGTTGTTTTACAAATAAAGATCAGCATATATAATTGAGGTAAAAGGTTTAGTTTATACATTCTAGTTATATTACAACCTATATTTCATACAATATTTAATATAATATGTTGAACTTGCGGTATGAAAGAAACAAATGATTAGTGTTACATATGTATGTCAGTTGTATACATAATAAGAGCCGTGTGAAAAATGTTGTTTATATGAAGTATAGCCCAGATCTATGTTGCATACAGGCTGTAAAGATTTGAACGAATAGTGTATAGTCCTTTGATTTTTGAGTATTAATAGTTGTATATATATTTAGATTTTATAAGTATATTTATTGTATGATAGTTTTATGAACATTTCAGTTGGAACATTTACTTTTGATCTGAGTGCTATATATGTTTTATTTTATTGGTTATAAGTCTATTTTGTATACAGTGTGCTGTTGCGTAACTGTGTAAAGAGTTTTAAATATATATATCGGTTATGTAAGTGTATTGATTTATATATGTGGTTCATATTCTATGCGTGTAAGTTTTAAAAAAAAGACACAAAACTATTAATTTTATGTATTACAACCTCTGCTATGTGTTTATATGTAAGGGTGTCGTTATATATAAATTATGGAAGTCGCATATATGCACATGAATATGTTATATTAAAAAAATAAAAATAAATAAATAAATAAATACATAATATCTGTAACAAATGTATTATTTAACTAAACTATTTATATATTTGTGTTTTATTTGAATAATAGAATTTGCAATACATATACATTCAATATAAGTATATTGGAATTTAAAATATGATTTATATTCATATATAAGTTATGTATAAATTCACTGATACAAATTTTATCTGCATCAATCCTATTCTGATTTGATCTATTTCGTATCTATCAGTTTGACCGTCAAATTCGTGCCGATCTTGCTTTGCTTGGATTCGCAATTCAAATTTTCAGTGTCCGTATCAATGTGCGTATCCGTGTCACCTTTTGTATTCTCTAGCCTCGAAAGGTGAGCAATCACTCACGATTAATATTCTTTTATTTATTAAATTTGATTTCAATTGAAACGATAATTGAAATATGTTGCTGCTTGTTATTTACACTGTTAAATATATGCTATTACCTGTATCAGTTCACCTGTGACATCTGATACCATTATCTGTTAATTTTACGATGATAATCCTGTTTGGTTAATAATCGATTGATTGTTTGTTGTTTATATTGGATGTTAAATTGTATAAAGTGATAAATATTATGAAATTGAAATTGACGTAGAATAGTTAACAATTTGAAATTGATATGTGTTGAAGTTGATTAATTAAATTTGTATAATATGACCCCTTTGAATGTTAAATAATTTGACCTGTAGAAATAGTGTTAGCGACACCGTGAACCATTTAAATGTATGTTGTATAAATTGATGAAGTTTGAAATTGAATAATAAATATCGTGAAGAACCGTATAAATATTACTGTAATAATCTTTAATCTGCATGAAATGATAGTGTAGATTCTAGAGATAATTTTATTAATTCGCATAAACAACAATGCGAATTAATACGATTATTTCGGGATTATTTGAATGAATTATTGGATTGTTATTGATTGTTGTTATTGCTTGTTTATTTACCTTGACACCATCCCTGTTATCACACTGCAAGTTTCCTTTGCTATGCTTTGATTTTTGAATTGAAATGGAATCGGGTTGAAATGATAAATACCCAAAATGAACTTGACTTAGGATAAATAATTAAATAAAAATCCAATTGGTCAATAATTTGATTTAAAAATAAAATAATGATTTTATTTGACTAAAAAATAAGTTTTGAAATGAAGCTGGAATTTGAATTTTTGGAAAGGAAAATGTAAAGATTAAAATCTAAAACAAATATTAACGTAATAATTGATGAAAGAACGTTGTTTGAAATTTAATTATTAAATAATTAAAATTGAAATTATTAATAAATAATTTGGAATGAGTAATAATTGAGTTTTGAAATTATTAATTTTGAAATCATTTGATAATTAAGTTTGAAATTATAATTAAGTTTGAAATTATTAAGTCGAATTTGTAATTAAGTTGAAATGATCTGATGATTAAGTTGAATTCATAATTAAGCGGAAATGATTTAATACTTAGGTTTGAATTGATAATCAAGTGTGTAATTATTAATTTTTGAAAATATTAATAATTAAGATTGAAATTTTTAATAATTGAATAAGATTGAATGATTTGATAATTGAATAAAAATTGAATTCTTTGATAAGAGAAATTGAACTTTTCATTAAGTGGATTTGAACTTCGTTAATAAATAAAATTGAGTTTCTTTATTTATTAAAGTTTTGGGAAATTTATTTAAGTAAGTTAATAAGTGAAATTGAAACTCCTCGATTATGTAAAATTTAGCTCTTTATTAATTGAGTTTGAAATTTGTAATGAAGTCAATAAATAAGTGAAAATTGAATTTCTTTAACAAGAAATAAAATGTGATTTATTGAAATGAATAGGATTTATTGAAGTTAACGTAAGACTTGTAATTTAAAGAATTGATTTGACGAATTTAATTTATTTCAATTTGAAGTTTTGATATAATGAAGTTGAACTTAAGAAATCGATTTAATGAATTGGAAATTTAAATTAAAATTGTTTTAAATGATAAATTAGCTTAGCGAATATTGAATGAAATCGATAAAAGGATTTAAATTTATTTGAATGAAAATTAAACAATTTAAATGATTTCGGAATGAAACCTATATACGAACTTGAATCAATATTTGAATTGTTTAAATAAAAATTGAAATTGAATTGTAAGACTTTGAAATGGTTATTTGGCAGTTTTGAAACGTAAATTTTGAAAATTGATAGTGAAAGACAAATGAAATGTTTATTATAAATTCCAATTGAAAATGAAATTGATTTGGTTTTGAAATTTACTAAACGACAAATCGGTGTGATAATTACGAAAGTTATTAAAGAGACCGGAATCGGTTATGGATATACTCTCTATCTAATCCGAAAACCACTTTAATAACTATACGCGGAGTGGTGATCCAGAATGAAGTGGTCGGAATGATGTACGTGATGACTGAAGGAAGAAAACGATAATGGATAGCCTTGACACTTGTGTCAAATTGGAAATAACTAAAATCAGGAGCCGTGCCGGGCCAAATGGGGTTAGCCACCTCGAGCGAACACACTACTTCGTAACCACTAGTCATTACTGTGATTGATTGGTGCACCCTCGGAATTTCAGGAGTGTTGTTTCGCGGTGTTGCGATCGCTGCGACGATGCGTTTTCACCAGTCCGGATCAGGCAAACGGTAGTTTCACTACCTTGGGTATTGCCTCATGTGCCGTGTCATACTTGTATCCCTATATACGCGACCACTACGAATTTGTTTTGTGTTATACCTATGGCGTACTCCCTGATATTCCACCAGTTTACGGTGGAGTTTACAGTGTTGTATAGACTATAACGCTTATATAAAATGTGTTAAGGGGGATAATGGTAACGCCTTAACACTATTTTGATACTATTATATATTACTGATAGACATTATCTATTTAGCGTATATTACTATATAGTAGATAGTTTAACGGATCCTTAGAGGACGGCTATTCCAACGTCCTTTGAGTTACTTGTATTTCAGTTGTTATTTCACTTGAGTTGGATTTATTGATATAAGAATATTAATCCTGACTCGATTGTTTTGTGTTTTGCTTTACGCTCGGGTCAGACTGAGTGTACCAGTATTCAGGTCCCACCTTTGGAGTTGAAGCTTTACTTGAAGATCCAGCCATCTATTCTGCTTTCAGTATTCGATGATTCCAGTGATGTATTCTGATTTGTACTTGATGTATCATATTTCTCTTCTGTTGTAAACTCCGATGTATCTTATATATTTATATAGTAGCTTCATGAACTACTATCTCTTTTACTTCCGCTGCATATTATTACTCTGTGTCTGTGATTCTGTGATTATTTATTTACTGTATATCTGAGTTTTGCCAAATTTTAAATTAACAGTTCGGTATTTTGAATTATTCAAGTCCGACATGTGCGGATGCGAATAGTCCAAAATAGCGGGTCGTTACAGTTGGTATCAGAGCTTTGGTAGCTCTAGGCAGAACTCAGCATATAAGGTAAATGTATTTACAGAATCACTCTCATTCGAGTTTCAATCTCTTCCTTGTAACTTAATTCCTTTGAATTTTGGGACGTCCCCTCGGTTCCGAAATTCATTCTTGTTTCTCACTATTCGTCTTCTTTCAATTCCGGAGTATCCCATAACTCTATTTCGTATAATCTTTATAACGAATCGGCGGTCTCGCCAAACTTCGAATTTATTTGTAAAGGGTCGAAACCCCTTTACAATAGACATTGATTTACCGAAGATTTCTGTATCCTCGGTTTACGATGCTATCTATCTCCTGCTACACCTGAATTCTATTTCTTAAGATCGGATGTAGATTTGCCTCGAAATTCTACATCGATCTAATTCTTGAAGTCACGGTCGATCCGGTTAAGGTTGCCCGTGAATTAAATAAGTTTATCCATCTCCCGATTCTGTTAATTGAATTATCCCATCTTCTGTTTCGAAATTATTATCGAATCAAAATTTTCTTTGATTTGAGTCCATCAAAATTGAATCTCTATCCTTGCTTTGAAATCCACTTCTGTATTGTCGAGCGAGGAAGTGTTTTTGTAAATTAACATTTAAAATATTATATATATTGTGTTGTTTGAGTTGTTGATGTTGATTTGGGTTTTCGATCGATTCGTCTGATCAACGCTATCGATAGGATTTCCAAAACACTTGAACAGAGCAAACTGACACAATAGTATTTTCGAATTTGGTGAATAAAATAGTATTGAATGATTTTATTATATATAAGTATAAAATTTTCTGAAATGAAATAGTTAATCAATTGATTGTTGAAAATATATTTTTTATTGTTGTAATTGACTATTGCATAATATAAATAAATGAATTTATAAAACTGGGTTAAAATTGATTTGAAATTTAAAATGAATTAAAAATAAGAATTTGAGAATTTAATTTCCAATAGATTTCAAACCTTGTATTTAAAGTTTTAAAATGTATATTTTATAAAGTATTTACGAATAGAAATCGTTTTCAAGGAATTTTAAATGTTTAAATCAGAGCTCTTCTCTTTTGTCGCTGGAAAATAATTTCGGTGATGACGGCCGCATCATCGATATTCATTTTCGAGTTTCGAAGTGAAGAGACTTATTCGTAGCTTTGCTACACTTTGATTTGGGAATTTTTTTTAAATAGATTTGAATTTCTAGATTATGACTTGATTTATATATATTGGTATACGATTATTGATTTGATGTGATATATTGAATGTATATATATATTGTTTGAAGTTAATCGGAAATTTAATTCTTAAAATTTGGGCAAAGGATGATTTCAATGATAAATAAAACCAAAATTTTGAATTAATATGTAAACTTGAGAAAAATGAATTGAAAATTTTATTGGGATAATACTCAATTGCGTTATATATAACTTACCATAAATTTTCAAAAGTTAATTATGTAATTGAATATTATACAATATAAATGATATCAAAAGAATTTTAAATAAATTTGAGTAGTATAATTAGTGTAAATATACTTAATATATGTGATAAGATATATTAAGTAAAATAAATTTAATAATAATTTAGAATAAAGAAGAATTAAATTTGTCAATTAAAGTATGATTATAATAAATGACTATTTGAATTTATGATCTTTGGAATTGATAATTTAAGAAAATTAGATAATATATAATTTAAATTGTCTTTATAAGTAAAATGTGAGTGCGTATAATAAATATTATACACTTAAATTTTAAATTATAAATGTTTATGGAGATAAATAGAATAATAAGTTAATTGAATAATAGATGTAATTAATAAATAATTTTTTTTATTGTTTTGAAAGTTAATAAAATTGAAATTAAATCAACTTAATGAGACATCTTGAATTAATTGAATTTAAATTGAATTTCATTTGAAAGAAACCTTTTGTACCTAACATTAATAAATGTGAAATCAAATCAATTTAATGCAAATCTTGAATTTAAAAACAAATTGTTGAATGTGAAATTTATTTAAATTGAAATTTATATGGTTTAAATTAATTGTTTATTATGTAATTCAAGTTTATTCTCTTTTGGTTGTTTCTATTCTCCTACCTCCTTCCTTTTCGCCTTTTCGAGGATGAAAAGTTTTGAGTGAGGGAGAATGTAACGACCCGTAAATTTAACCGGTTTTAGTAACGTATTTAATTAAAAAAATTTGGAATTTTAATCGATAAAATTTTGAAATATTAATTTGATATTTGGAATGCGTCGAGTTAAATATAGTAACTGGTAAATTTTTGTCCGAAAATATGAAAGTTTATTTTGCGCGTAAATTACTTCAATTTAATCAGTTAAAAAGCGACGAAAATAAAACGTTTTCGAAACCAAAATATTTTTACATAGAAAAATTCTAAAACATCTTCTGAGCAAGATATCAGTTTGTCATTTTTCCAAATTCGGGCATCTTTGGCTCCGTCGATCTTATTTTTCTACGTTTTTCATGCATTTTCCGCTATTAGAAAATTCGAATTTTTATAATTCAATCGTATCACTGATATCTGTATACAGTTCAGATCATCTCGCCGTGCCGATCTCTACGATGTATTTTTTTCTGTGATTTGAAGTCCGATACACTGCGAAATCCACGAAACCGGTAACGGTATCGGTATCGGTACCGGATCCGTGACTAATTGATTACTTTCGCGTTTAAAATTTTGAATGTGGAGGACACGCATAATCAATTGTTTTAAATATTTTCAGTTGAATCTTGGAAACCGTTGTCATTTATTATCCACCGTTTCTTTTCTCTGCTTTTGCATTCTTTCCGGTTGATATATTTTCAAGAGCCGCTTCACTAGGTTTCACTTGAAGCAAATATATTATTAATCAAACGCATTTGCCTGTTGTTGTTCCCAAGTCCTTCTTCTATTATTTATTTTCTTGCCTTCTGTCTTCTCCCATTTAAAAATTGAAGAAAGTAAAACCATGCCTCACGTTCATACTTTTGTTACCGATGCCTCATCTCATTTCCAAGCAAATCCCTTTCCACCAGAAGCATTCCACCAATGGCTTCATTGTAAATCTGCATGCTTTCTTAAAAAATAATAATATGAGAACTCCCCTTCGTCCTCTCGCCTTCCACTCAAAGTCGTACTCACCTTGTCAAAAACTCCTTGACGCATCGCCTCACACACTCGCCCTGCCGCCACCTCCTCAACTCGCCGTTCATTTCACCACCGAGACCAACCATGGCCGAGCAAACCCAACCGACGGCGTGACAGTCAAATCGACCCAGTTCCAAGCCTCCCACCTCTTTCGCTAACCTCTCTCCCTCCGCTATAACTCTCGACCACCCACGCAGCAGTTTCTGTTGTTGCTGAGCCCGTGTGCATCTTTCTGGCGCATGTAGGTAATGTATATATCATATGTGTTATGTATCCTATTTATTTATATGCATGGTATGTTGCGTTAATTATATCTCATAAGTAAGCTATTCCTTTAATTAAATATTGACTTTAAGGTTTGTATGTGTGTAAGTATTGATTTTATATGTAAAGTATATATGTTTGTTTATATAGCGTATGGGTATATAAACAATATGTTTCAAGTATATGAGATAGGCTATAATTTTTGTTGTTGTTGCATGAACCATCTTTTGTTTTACAAATAAAGATCAACATATATAATTGAGGTAAAAGCGTTAGTTTATACATTCTAGTTATATTACAACCTATATTTCATACAATATTTAATATAATATGTTGAACTTGCGGTATGAAAGAAACAAATGATTAGTGTTACATATGTATGTCAGTTGTATACATAATATAGAGCCGTGTGAAAAATGTTGTTTATATGAAGTATAGCCCAGATCTATGTTGCATACAGGCTGTAAAGATTTGAACGAATAGTGTATAGTACTTTGATTTTTGAGTATTAATAGTTGTATATATATTTAGATTTTATAAGTATATTTATTGTATGATAGTTTTATGAACATTTCAGTTGGAACATTTACTTTTGATCTGAGTGCTATATATGTTTTATTTTATTGGTTATAAGTCTATTTTGTATACAGTGTGTTGTTGCGTAACTATGTAAAGAGTTTTAAATATATATCGGTTATGTAAGTGTATTGATTTATATATGTGGTTCATATTCTATGCGTGTAAGTTTAAAAAAAAAGACACAAAACTATTAATTTTATGTATTACAACCTCTGCTATGTGTTTATATGTAAGGGTGTCGTTATATATAAATTATGGAAGTCTCATATATGCACATGAATATGTTATATTAAAAAAATAAAAATAAATAAATAAATAAATACATAATATCTGTAACAAATGTATTATTTAACTAAACTATTTATATATTTGTGTTTTATTTGAATAATAGAATTTGCAATACATATACATTCAATATAAGTATATTGGAATTTAAAATATGATTTATATTCATATATAAGTTATGTATAAATTCACTGATACAAATTTTATCTGCATCAATCCTATTCTGATTTGATCTATTTCGTATCTATCAGTTTGACCATCAAATTCGTGTCGATCTTGCTTTTCTTGGATTCGCAATTCAAATTTTCAGTGTCCGTATCAATGTGCGTATTCGTGTCACCTTCTGTATTCTCTAGCCTCGAAAGATGAGCAATCACTCACGATTAATGTTCTTTTATTTATTAAATTTGATTTCAATTGAAACGATAATTGAAATATGTTGCTCGTAGTTATTTACGCTGTTAAATATATGCTATTACCTGTATCAGTTCACCTGTGACATCTGACACCATTATCTGTTAATTTTACGATGGTAATCCTGTTTGGTTAATAATCGATTGATTGTTCGTTGTTTATATTGGATGTTAAATTGTAATGTATAAAGTGATAAATATTATGAAATTGAAATTGACGTAGAATAGTTAACAATTTGAAATTGATATGTGTTGAAGTTGATTAGTTAAATTTGTATAATATGACCCCTTTGAATGTTAAATAATTTGACATGTAGAAATAGTGTTAACGACACCGTGAACCATTTAAATGTATGTTGTATAAATTGATGAAGTTTGAAATTGAATAATAAATATCGTGAAGAACCGTATAAATATTACTGTAATAATCTTTAATCTACATGAAATGATAGTGTAGATTCTAGAGATAATTTTATTAATTCGCATAAACAACAATGCGAATTAATACGATTATTTCGGGATTATTTGAATGAATTATTGGATTGTTATTGATTGTTGTTATTTCTTGTTTATTTACCTTGACACCATCCCTGTTATCACACTGCAAGTTTCCTTTGCTATGCTTTGATTTTTGAATTGAAATGGAATCGAGTTGAAATGATAAATACCCAAAATGAACTTGACTTAGGATAAAGAATTAAATAAAAATCCGATTGGTCAATAATTTGATTTAAAAATAAATTAATGATTTTATTCGACTAAAGAATAAGTTTTGAAATAAAGCTGGAATTTGAATTTTTGGAAAGGAAAATGTAAAGATTGAAATCTGAAACAAATATTAACGTAGTAATTGATGAAAGAACGTTGTTTGAAATTTAATTATTAAATAATTAAAATTGAAATTATTAATAAATAATTTTGAATGAGTAATAATTGAGTTTTGAAATTATTAAGTTTGAAATCATTTGATAATTAAGTTTGAAATTATTAAGTCGAATTTATAATTAAGTTGAATTCATAATTAAGTGGAAATGATTTAATACTTAGGTTTGAATTGATAATCAAGTGTGTAATTATTATTTTTTGAAAATATTAATAATTAAGATTGAAATTTTTAATAATTGAATAAGATTGAATGATTTGATAATTGAATAAAAATTGAATTCTTTGATAAGAGAAATTGAACTTTTGAATAAGTGGATTTGAACTTCGTTAATAAATAAAATTGAGTTTCTTTATTTATTAAAGTTTTGGGAAATTTATTTAAGTAAGTTAATAAGTGAAATTGAAACTCCTCGATTATGTGAAATTTAGTTCTTTATTAATTGAGTTTGAAATTTGTAATGAAGTCAATAAATAAGTGAAAATTGAATTTCTTTAACAAGAAATAAAATGTGATTTATTGAAATGAATAGGATTTATTGAAGTTAACGTAAGACTTGTAATTTAAAGAATTGATTTGACGAATTTAATTTATTTCAATTTGAAGTTTTGATATATTAGGTTGAACTTAAGAAATCGATTTAATGAATTGGAAATTTAAATTAAAATTGTTTTAAATGATAAATTAGCTTACTGAATATTGAATGAAATCGATAAATGGATTTAAATTGATTTGAATGAAAATTAAACAATTTAAATGATTTCGGAATGAAACCTATATACAAACTTGAATCAATATTTGAATTGTTTAAATAAAAATTGAAATTGAATTGTAAGACTTTGAAATAGTTATTTGGCAGTTTTGAAACGTAAATTTTGAAAATTGATAGTGAAAGACAAATGAAGTGTTTATTATAAATTCCAATTGAAAATGAAATTGATTTGGTTTTGAAATTTACTAAACGACAAATCGGTGTGATAATTACGAAAGTCATTAAAGAGACCGGAATCGGTTATGGATATACTCTCTATCTAATCCGAAAACCACTTTAATAACTATACGCGGAGTGATGATCCAGAATGAAGTGGTGGGAATGATGTACGTGATGACTGAAGGAAGATAACGATAATGGATAGCCTTGACACTTGTGTCAAATTGGAAATGACTAAAATCAGGAGCCGTGCTGGGCCAAATGGGGTTAGCCACCTCGAGTGAACACACTTCTTCGTAACTACTACTCATTACTTGTGATTGATTGGTGCACCCTTGGAATTTCAGGAGTGTTGTTTCGCGGTGTTGCGATCGCTGCGGCGATGCGTTTTCACCAGTCCGGATCAGGCAAACGGTAGTTTCACTACCTTGGGTATTGCCTCATGTGCCTTGTCATACTTGTATTCCTATATACGCGACCACTACGAATTTTTTTTGTGTTATACCTATGGAGTACTCCCTGATATCCCACCAGTTTATGGTGGAGTTTACAGTGCTGTATAGACTATAACGCTTATATAAAATGTATTAAGGAGGATAATGGTAACGCCTTAACACTATTTTGATACTATTATATGTTACTGATAGACATTATCTATTTAGCGTATATTACTACATAGTAGATAGTTTAACGGATCCTTAGAGGACGGCTATTCCAACGTCCTTTGAGTTACTTGTATTTCAATTGTTATTTCACTTGAGTTGGATTTATTGATATAAGAATATTAATCCTGACTCGAGTGTTTTGTGTTTTGCTTTACGCTCGGGTCATACTGAGTGTACCAGTATTCGGGGCCCACCTTTGGAGTTGAAGCTTTGCTTGAAGATCCAGCCATCTATTCTGTTTTCAGTATTCGATGATTCCAGTGATGTATTCTGATTTGTACTTGATGTATCATATTTCTCTTCTGTTGTAAACTCTGATGTATCTTATATATTCATATAGTAGCTTCATGAACTACTATCTCTTTTACTTCCGCTGCATATTATTACTCTGTGTCTATGATTCTGTGATTATTTATTTACTGTATATCTGAGTTTTGTCAAATTTTAAATTAACGGTTCGGTATTTTGAATTATTCAAGTCTGACATGTGCGGATGCGAATAATCCAAAATAGCGGGTCGTTACATGCAAGAAAAATTACACACCTAGCTCAGGTAAACTAAGGCCAGATATACCACCCATGCACTGCCTTTCGTGCTTATGTGAGGGGAGCACAGAGCATGGCGAGTGCACACACTTTCATGGATACACCTATCGACCGTAGGTCGTTTTTATTAAGTTTGTTATTTTACATGTGTTCCATACATGCATAACCGTGCGAACTTTTAAATGAGTATGAAAGCACATAATCAAATATTCCAAGTAATTCACCCATGCATAACCGTGAGGACTTTTAAATGAGAGTGAATACTTGGATGTTATTATTTTTTTATTCTTTTAAAGAGTGGGAGAGAGTTTTGCAAAATCATCTTAGCACCATTTAACTTAGATGACAAAAAAATGTTATATCCTTTACTTTAAATCAACCACTTTTTAAAACAAAGATTTTCAATTAGGATGTATTTCATAATTAAAACATATGAGTCTTCCTATATACTAGTTAAACCATTGTTATTTGTAATCAAACTTTATTTTTACTTTTGTTAAGAAAAATAAATTTTCAAAAATTTCAATTTAATAAACCAAAACCATATATTTATCCTATAGTGATTCTTTAAAAATAAATCAAAATGCTAAAAATATTCTTCTTTTGTTTTTGATTTTTTTTTTGAGTTTTTGGAAGAAAAATGAAAAATTAATCCTAAAAAATCAAGAAGAAGATGAGTCTCCCCTCACACTTGATTTTGACTGTGTCCCCACAGTCAACCCAAGTGAAAGGAACGTTTATTATTATTTATATGAAAATGAAATGTATTTACACGACATTAGAAAGTATATTGCCAAAAAGTAAATGAAACGGTCTTCCAAAGACCGATTCATTTGTCTCGTAAAGTATATGAGACACAGCTTAAGCTCGAAAAACCGAACCATAGAAGATTTAAAAGTTGAACGTTGATTTGGAAAAACGAACGTCGTTTTATTAAAAATCGCACGAGTTGTTTTATTGTCGATGATTTTTAGGGTCGATAAAATAGTTTGTTGAAATTCAAGTTTATTTTCACCAAATTGAAATTCAAATTTGTCATTGGAAACTTCTTCAAAATTATTGATTTCAAAATCAAAATGGTGATTTAAATCTACCACTTCGGAATTTAACAACTCGTCTTCAGAAATTCCATAAAATTCATGTTCATTAAATTCGTCTTCCTTTATTGGATTATCAACAACTTTATTACTTGTCTCAAGTTCATAATCAAAAGTTGTTGTATTCAAATTTTCGTAATCGAGAAAAGAAAGATCGAATTTTACATTTGGTTCCACACCCTCAAAAGAATTGAAATCCAACTCAATTACCGTGTTTTCAACAACTTCACTAAGATTGTTATTTTCAATTTCAAAAGTTGTTGTTTGAAAATCATCGATTTGGGTAAAAGATGGATTATCATTTAACTCGTCACATGTTGGGATTTGATTTTGTTTATCACATTGTTTCATATATGTTTTAAACAACAAATTTGTGTGATCATCGTAAGTTTCATTCATTTGCTCAACAAAGTCAAATTTGTAATCCTTAACTTGAAAATGTTCGATTTGGACTCCTTGAGAAAAGAATTTTCAATTTCGATAAACGGTAGATTATTATTTGATTCTTCGCAAGTTAAGATTTGATTATGATTTTCACGAAAAGTTTTGTATTTTTCAAGTAATAAATCCCCGTTATCTTTTTCCATTTGGCCAACAAAATCAAATTCATGATTGTTAATTTGAAAATATTCATTTTGAATTTGTTGATAAACAAAGTTTTCAATCGTATTATGGTCGAGATTATTCCCATTACCAAAATTATTTACAAGTTGGTTCACATTTTCATTTCGATTTTGAAACTCATTTTGGAGTTTAAAATTGAATTGGCATGGGTTATAGTCAAAATCATTTGAATTTTGAAGTGAATCCAAATTTCGATTATTTTCAAAACTTTGATTCAAGTTATCGCACAAATATGAATTACACAACTTATTTATCATTTGATTTTGCTGTGTAGCGATTTCAAGTAAAGATGAAATGCTATTTTGAAGGTTTGAAGGTTGGTCATCATTTTGAAAATTTTGAAGTTCAAAATTCGAATCGTTTAAACAATAGTTGTTGTTGAAATATCCATAAGAATTTGAAGTGAAATTATATGAATTGTATTGATTTTCACAACTGTTGTAAAATTCATGTATGTGGGGAAACTCAGACATTTTCAAGAATGTTTTTATGTTTGTTTTTCTTAAGAAAAATATTTACAAATGGAATTTATTTTTCAAAAGGAAAATTGATTTTTGTTTTGTTTTTTCAAATTTTTTCTTTGTTTTTGAGAAGTTTTTTTTTTGGATTTTGGTTTTTCTAATTTTTTTTTTGAAATTTCAAAAAAAAAGATTTAAAATTTCAAAGGAAAGGAATATTTATAATTTTTTTAGTTTTGGATTTTGAATTTTTTTTGTTTTTTAAATATTCATGAATTAATGCAACTAAATGAATGCAAGGGTTAATTACAAATGATTTATCCTAAGTTAACCCAAAACTGTATAATTACAAATTGTCTTAAATCAACAAGATAGTTCTCAGCCAGGTAACGGATAGGATTTATCGGTGCACCACGAATCACCGTAGCAATGCAGCCGATGGTTTAAGTACCTTTAGAGGAACAACCACTATAATATCTATGAATCACCATAATATTTATAAATGGTTATTACTCTGTCGTAGCCTAGACACCAAGAAATTAAATTGTTCAAAGAAGATAATTTGTCGATATACAATTAAGTGTTGTCGATGTCTAACCGTTTTTATTAATCAAAATCTAGGATGAAATGCAAAGCAGAAATAAATGTGTATTAACAATGCAACTACGAATGGGTTTGATTTTTTTATATAAAATGCAAATGCAAGCTACCAACAATGCAAACCAAATAAAACAAAGGATGAAAGCACAATACTAGAGTGTGTAGAATTATTAAGCAATTATTTCAAAGCAGCAATTTTTTTAAGAAAGCGAAGCAACTTATTCTTCCTTATCTGCTTCTTCAACCTGAAAAGAAAAAAAACAAGATATATACAATAATTTTTTAACAAAGAGAACAAATGAAAATCACAACAAATAAAACTAAAACAATTGAAAACAGAACTAGAACAAACAATTCTTTTTTTTGGATGTGTGGAAGAGAGAAAAAAAATTATTGAAACAAACTAAGAAAACAAAATAAACAACAATTTTAAAACTACTTCCACAAATCAATTTGTTTTTTTAACTCGGGCTTTAATACTAACTAAACCCGGCCCAACACGCTACCTACCCGAGAAATCAATCCTTAGCTTAACTACCGCAGTAACAAAATTACCTCCTTCACAATCAAGAATGATCGAACAAACTTATTTCCAAAATTCGAAATTCCCAAAATCAATTAATTCCTAAGATCGTGTTACGAGTTGTCCGCAATTCATTGTGGAGCAAAAGGCGGACCCCCTGACAGTCCTGAATCGCAAGTGATGATGAAGGTGATGGCAATTGAGGAGATGGAGACAGGGAGGTTAACGACGATGTTTCCGATGGGAGTTGATGTTTGTAATTCAGGGGAGTTCGGTTGCAGAGATGTGTTGCTCAGGCGATTTTGGATGTCGTGGTTGTGGATTTTGTGGCGATTGCTCTCTGGGTGGCAACGACAATTGAGGTAGGTGAGTGGTAATTTGAAATTGTGAATTTCTCTTCTTCTTCTTTTTTAAGTAGAGGAGCAGAGGTTGTTTTCAGGTTTTGGATGGAGTGGGTTGAATTCAAGGGCGATGTGTTAATGAAGTGGTTGAAGGAGCTGTTGGTGAATTCGAGGTTAAGTAAGTGGTGCAAGCTGTTTTGATTAATGGAGATAGAAAGGAAGAGAATGGATGACAGTGAAGATGTGAATGTGGTAATTCAGTGGTTGAATGCAAATGATAGAGGAAGAGTAAGGTGTGCGAGGAATGGCAACAAGAAAGTGAGTGGAGATGTAGAATGTTGAGGCAATGGTCTTCGATTTGGGTTTGTGGAGTTTGTGTGGAATTTGAGTGGTGGTCGAAGCAGTGAGATTTTGAACTGGTTTAGTGTTGCCAGAGGATGAAATAGTGGTGGAGCTACTTGCAGAGAAATGGTTTATGTTTGGTTTAGGTGCTGGTTGGCAAGGTGGATGTCGGTGTGCTGTAACTGCTGTTAGAAAGGATTGTGGGGGAGTAGGAGTGATGTTGTGTGTAGTAGATATGAAGACAGTGGATGGATGGAGGAGAAACAGTAGATAGTGGTTGGCAGTGGACTAATTGGACAGAGGAGGGATGGTTTGGGGCAATGGGTTGTGATTGGTTGAAAGCGGTTGTTTGTTTGGAAGGGGAAGCAACTGTGGTATTTGGAAGTATGACAGTTTGTTTGGAAGTTGGATGTTAAATGTGGTGATGAGTTTGTGTAGCTGTGATGTTGATGTTGTCAACTGTTTTGATCGGGAGGGTGGTAGAATGAGGATGAAGGCAAGTTTGATGGAAGCAAGGTAGGCAGTACACTGTTATGTTGTGATGTGAAGTGTAGACAGTGGGAAATGAATTGTGTGACTGGGTAATCTTGTATGGTTGCTATAATAGCAATTATAGATGGATGAGGGAAGGATGGTGGTAAATGAGTGTGGTATGTTGAAGAAGTAGAGGTTGCGAAGCGCAGAAGTGAATGGCCAGTGTAATTGTAGTGCAACAGAGGAGGAATAGTTCGGGGTAGTGGGTGGTGACTGGTTGAAAGCAGTTTGAAGAGAGGATGGCACTGCACAGTTTGTAGTGGTGAGGAGCAGTTAAATGAAAACAGAAAACAGAAAGGGGAATGCAACAGTCAATGTAACAGTTTTTTTTTTCTTTTTAAACTGTAAATCGTGACTGCAATGTAAATTGTGAAATGAATGAAATGGAAACAAAATATTTTTGTTTTGTTTTGAAATTTTGTATTTTTTTTGGAATTGAAATGCAAGTGCAAATGCAAATAGGACAACAACAAGCACTAGATCAAAATGCAAATAGAAATCAAATAAACACACAATTTTTTTTTTAAATGCAAACACACAAAAACTAAACAAAAATAATTCGAAGAATAGAAAATCAAAATCAAAACAATTCCCCGACAACGGCGCCAAAAACTTGTTTAACGGCGGAATTTCTATGGATTAGAAAGCCATCGAAAAATATCAAAATTAAAATAACCGCAAGCGCACGGCGTACGAATGTAGTACGTGGCGAATACGGGTCGATCCGCGGGGAATTGATTATTTTGAAAATTCTATTCAATCAAATTATACCAAAGTCGAGTGAAAGTTAAGCTAGAGAACTAGAAAATTAGCTAACTAACTAAAAAGAAAAGAAATGCAAATATAAGAGTTAAGAGACAATTTAGGAAATAAATCCACTCTCTAGATCATATAGTTCAACACATATGAAATCATGATCTCTCTTTTATGGTCATTAGTTCTTTAATTGATGTGCTTATCATAAATATGACACATTTGTGCTATTGATTAGCCAACATAAGCCATCAAACTATAACACATCCCTTAAACCACTTACTAACTTTCATGAACTTGACAAAGAAAATGAAAATGAAATCTATTTTAAGTATGTCCTATTAACTATTGATTAGAAATATAGACCATCAAAATTGAATTTCAAATCACTTTCTTATGCCATAATCATATTTTGATGAAGAGGCATTTGTGTTAGTGATTGTTTAAGCATAGCCTATTTGATGTCAACAATATAGACTATCAAATTCAAAGCAAAAACAACAATTAAACCATTTCCATCATCATATTAAGCACAAAAAGAGAGCATGAATTAACAAATAGTTGAAGTTACATAATTAGAGAGCTTCATTACCACTAAATTTAAGGGGTTTAGCCTTTCATATTTGTCATTTGATTAATAAATGTAGCTTGCAACATGAAAGAAAAAGAAAAGGAAATGAAAGCTAATGGAAAAGAGAACTATTCTACTTGCATAAAAGAAAAGAAATCTATACTTCAACATGAAAGGAAAATAAACAAAATAGGAAAAGAGAAATATATTAAAATGCATAAAAAAGAATTACATAAATAATAAGTGGCTAAGTAGCCATGAAAAGAAAGGAAAAACTTTCTTTTATTTTGAAACCAAACTAAACTAAAGAGAGACTAAGTGAAAAGATGAGGAGGTTACATGAACATAATGGGTTATTTATACAAGTATGAAACCCTAATTCATGTTTTGGAGAATTCCCAAAATGCCCTTGAGGTAGTGTGGAGGCCAAGTAATCATTAGCTTCTACTAATCATCATTTAAGTGTACATGAAGCCATTAATTCCATAAGCATGTGCATTAGCCTCTAATTTGTACACTAAGGTGGTGGGTAGGTGGGGTCCTCCATGATCTTCACTTGGGATTATTTCCATCTTCATTCCTTTGTATTCTTTTTGTGCATGCATATCTTCTTCATGAAAATCTTGTAATTGAAATCAAATTCCTACAAAATAGTATGGAAATT
Source organism: Allium cepa (assembly GCA_030765085.1). Taxonomy (NCBI): domain Eukaryota; kingdom Viridiplantae; phylum Streptophyta; class Magnoliopsida; order Asparagales; family Amaryllidaceae; genus Allium; species Allium cepa. The sequence goes on from CM060932.1 coordinate 934,006,972, forward strand.
TCTAATTAAATTTTCTCAAGTTAATTTATGCGCAAAATGACTATTTTGCCCTTGGATGAAGATGAATATGTAACAATTTGGAATTAATATGAATTTTGGTTAAAACAAGTTAAAATACACAATATGATCATTTATTTGATTTAAATAGAATAAATATGGTGGTAAAAATATGCACATTTACGTGCACATCACGCATAAACTATGGAATGTTCTGAGGCAACCAATACCTTGGCTTACCTGGCCTCTTTCTTGGGAAAGGAATAGATCAGGTCGAAATGTCGAAAACGAGACAAGTATAAAAGATTCAAATTTACAAATTTAATTTCATACAACTTGGATTTTATATAAATAATCTTCTTATACTTGGTACTAAATTCCAAGGAGGGAACCTATACTGCCTTTGTGAATTGAATGGAGATTTCACCTTTATTCGACGGATAGTAAATTTTGAATACAGAAATGATGTTGAGTAGAATTAGTATAATTTCTATCGACCCTTTTTACTCAATAAGGTTTTGCAATATGATTTATGAGAAATGATTTTGATTTGGTATTTCCAAAGTTAAAGAGAGGTTTAATGATTCCGTATATACTGGAAAATAATATGATTTAAAGATTTATATCTCCAAAAGATATTTTATTTGTTTAAAGATATTGATAAATGAAATGATAATCCCCCTCAAACTAACATCTTTTTACCGATGATTGATTTGTAGGAACCGCGGTCTGATTTGGGTGATTCCCATCCGAAAATCACTTCGAACCAATGTACGTTCAAACTGAAGACATGGAATGATAATAAATTAGAAGATGTCATATAGGGCTTCTTGTCACTGTCCCTCGGGAGGAAATTTACCATATCATATATATGTGGCAGTAGCATCTTCAGTTGATCTTCGATGCAATGGCTGCTCGCTACTAATCCTAGGGGTGGCTCCTGATAGGATGTAGTAGGACACTTCCTTGGATTTATCCTGTTCCTGGACAACTTGTATGGACGAATGTCTAATATTGCATTTCTAAAATACACGTACATTGATTTTTACAAACGTACATCTATTTGGTGGTATAGGAGCAAACCCTCCTATACTTAACACCCTTCTTTGAGACATACATACTCAGAGGTTGTACATTTGTGGAAATCAATAATGTGGGATGGAATTAGCAATATGGCATTCAAGTGAAATGTGTGCTATAAGAAAGGTAATCGTTATGTCGAGCCTCATCACTCGAGAATGACAAAAACAGGGTAGATGCGATTGGGCTATGTAGGTCGCACCCATTAGGATATGGTCACCACCTTTCTGGATTAACCTCTATATTTTGGGTATGTTGGGTATGCTATGGTATCCCAGATAGTTTGGGAATGACGGGGGTGATGCCATATTCGGTACTATCTACGCTAGATTTAAGCCGATTTTGTATTGGTAGAGGACCATATGTTGGTGCCTCAGTGTATTTTTCTAGAGATGTATTGTCGGAATGTAGTCTCTAACCTTATCATTATATTGGATCCATTCTACAATAAGTGCCTTCGGACTTGATTGTAGACCCTAGTATGTTGGAATTTAATAATGTAACAATTTTGGCTAAGATTATATAGGTTTACTTAAAAAGTGTTTCTAAAAGAATGTAATTAAAAATACTATTCCCATATTTTTCGTAGCCGATATTTTAGTTATTATAAGGTAAAAAACCGTTCCGTGTTTATATGCAGCCTGGTCTTATGAGATATCCTTTGTTTCAAAGTATTTATATTTGAGTTTCTCATACCAGTCCCATGACTGACCCAGAGTTTATTTTCCCTTTTCTCTTAAAATCTAGGTGCCTTATTTTTTGGGCAACCATGTAGTTAGATAGCTAGGAGCATTTTGGAAGGAGCATGGAGCATGAAGTTGGAGGTTCCTATGTAGATAGTCATTTATTTTTATATCAGTTGTATTATGTATCTACCTACACTTGTGAGGATAGACAGTTATAACTATCATGGCTGGGCTAATACTTATTGAACTCTGATGGAGCAATTTGGAGTAATTGCATGTACTACTCATATGTATAATTAAATGTTGAATATAATGTGATATTCTATTTTGTTCTGTCTTCTATCTTTATTTCTTTTAAAAAAAACCTGATAACCCGCCTCTCTGGCACTTGGATTTGCGACACGTGAATACCGAGGATGTGTTAGTGTCGATTTCTGAGGTTCAAGGAGGTGGGTCATCACGGTTGGTATCAGAGCTTATCGTTGAGAAAACACCTAAGCCTGGATGAGGACAATTTATTAGAGATAGGTTTAGTAACACCCCAAAATGAGTTTAGTCAGAGAGAACACATTTTTGAAATTTTGTCTGAATAATTATATTCGAGTTTTATACCTATTTCCAAAGATAATTTCATCTATAATTCTAAAGATGTTTCCTTACTATATGTAGACAGTAGGAGATGAATAGAAGAGGACGAATGGGAGGTAAAAAAACTACGGCCACCAACGGTCGATCAAATGCTACAGTAATTGAAGAAGTGGTAATTCACGTACAACCTTAAATTAACTTTGCTAGTCTATGCAAGAATTACACCGGCTTGAGAGGGAAACCATTCAAAGGAACATAGTCCATTATTGAAGCACAGGCTTGGCTCCGATCATGTGAAAGGATCTTTGTAGGATTGAATATCGGGGATGAGCGGAAAAGGTTCTTAGCTTTTTGGCAACTAAAAGAAAAGGCTCTAGCGGTGGGAGTACGTAACTTTGAATGATTCGAAGGACAATTTCTCATGGGAAAGGTTTAAAGACGTATTTGAAGAGTAATATATGCCAACAGCCGGAAGATCCTTTCTCTGTTGGAATTTCATGGACTTGAAATAAGAAGAACTATCTATGGAGGAATATTCCTATAAGTTCAATGAACTATCATGCTTTAGGCCCAGTATGATAAACACGCCACGCAAAAAGAACAAGGTGTTTATTGCTGGAATGAAGGAACAATATCAGGATAGGATGACCGCTTACATAGAAGGAACCATTATTGACATATTGGATATGAGTTTCCGATATGAAGCCTTGGACAAGAAGAACTCAGTACCCACTTAAGGAAATAGCAACAATAAGAGCAAGAGAAAGAAGCCATGGCAAGAAAAGACCAGAGGAGGATCACAAGAGAATCGCTTTATGGATATGATTTGTTATAACTGCCAGAAGAATGGCCACCTTTCCAAAAATTGTAGAAACCTTATCTCATGACTTTTTTGACTAATTATATTCCATTAGAATGATCTCCACATAATCCATTATGTGCTTCTTTTAATAGTCTTAAACCATTTTCTGGACTAGCACAACTCAAGTAAGGGAGTGCCCTTTTTTATAAAGTGTTCCATTCATCATGGTAAAAGTTGGGGCTTGATTCTTATTTTTCTAACCTTTCCTTAACCTTTTAGTAGTTTCCCCTCCACCGGGTACATAACAATGCGCGTCGTTTAGTTATTTTCGTATTGACTATTACTTTCTAAATGAACGATTCCTTCTTGTTTTCTTCATTGCCATTTCTTGATTCATTTTTTATCTGCTTGTTCAAGGGCTTGGGATCTAGTTAATACCATAGGCTCATTTTTTAGCTGGAAGACCTTTTTCTCGATGCTTGGACTTGGTTGGAAGCCAACTAGCATAATTTGATTTTGCAGTACTCCTCATAAGCTGCCAAATTGGCCAAAGAATTGGCTTGGGAATTCTTTCCTCATGGTACTTAATGTATAAAGAAATCTTCAAATCGGGTGAACATCTTTAGCAACTTTTTACATAAAGGACAAATTTGGCATCTTTCTTTTGAAACGTTTAGTTAACTGATTTACCATTAGTTGTGAGTCGTTGAAGATCTCAACCCTTGGAATTTTTAATTGTAGGGCTAAAGTGAGACCTGCCACCATCGATTCATATTCTACCCCATTATTGGCAGCAAAAAATCCTATTTTTATTGCATAATGCAATCGACGTCCTTCAGAGGTAATGATCATGTGTCTTACACCAACCCCTTGTTCATTTGAACCTCCATCAACAAACAATTGCTATTGGGCTTCAAATCCCTTTCCTTTTCTAACTATTCTTTGATGAATTCTGTGCATTCATTTAAAAAGTCGACCATAGCTTGTCCTATAATTGCCACTCAGGTTGGAACTCGATATCATAATGGCTAAGCCTATTTACCCACTTCACTAATCTTCCTAAAGCCTTAGGTTTACTGAAGACTTGTGTGAGGGGAAAGTTGGTTAGGACTTTTATTATATGTGCTTAGAATAGGCCTTAGCTTTCGAGTGGGGAGCATCAAATAGTATGCCAACTTTTGTATGATCAGATATCTAATTTCCACATCCTTGATCCTTTTGCTAATATAGTATACCGAAATTTTGGTTCCATTCTCTTTCCTTATTAAAACGGAGCTTACTGCATGTTTGGAAACTGTCATATAGAGATAAAGATTCTCCCTTTCTACTGGGCTAAGTAGGATTGGAGGCTTTTCAATATGATCTTTTAGCTCTTTAAAGGCCTTCTGGCAATCACACCTCATTTAAAAATTTTCTTCTTCTTGATCACATCAAAGAACAGTATGCACTTATCAGTGACTTTCGAAACGAATCTAATTAGAGCTGCCGCTCTCCCGTTAAGCTCATCGCATCTTCGTTTATCTTTGTTTTTTCCATATCCCTAATCACTTTAATTTGGTCAAGATCAGCCTCTATTCCTCTTGTACCGACAATATATCCGAAGAATTTCCCAGATTGTATTCCAAAGGAGCACTTCTATAGATTTAATTTCATTTTGTATCTTCTTAGCACTTCAAACTTCTTTCTAAGGTCCTTTAGAAGATTACATTTTCCTAGGATTTTACTAGCATATCATCTACATATACCTTTATGTTTCATCTAATTTATTCCTTAAACATTATGTTTACTAGTCTTTGATATGTAGCCCTTAGCATTCTTAAGTCAAAAAGGCATCACTTTGTAAAAGTAGATTCCCCAGTTTATTATAAAATTCGTGTGTTCTTCATCCGGTTTGAACATGAGGATTTGGTTGTACCCTGAGCCATAAAGGATAACAGTTTGTGCCCACTTATGGCATTAACTAGTTGATCTGTATGAGGAAAAAGATAATATCCTTTAAACATGCCTTATTCAATTCAGTATAGTCGACACAGGTTCTCCATTTTCCATTGGGCTTTTTGGCTAGCATGAGATTGGCCAACCATTTTGGATTCTAATGAATCCATTTTCAAGTAGCCTTTTGACTTCCTCTTTCAATGCATTAGCTCGAACCTTATCGAACTGCCATTTTTGTCGAATAGGAGTAATATTTGGATCCACGTCCAGGGCATGACTGATGATTGTTGGATCTATTCCAACCATGTTAGAGTGGGTCCAGAAAAATACATCCTTGCTAGATTAAATAAATTAAATAAGTTCCCACTGAGCTTATCGCCTAACTCCTTTCAGATCTTTGCTATTTTTGTTGGATCAAGCGATTCCAGGCTTTCCTCTTCTAGATCTTTGGTTGGCTTTATTCTTTCTTGCTCATTTCTACAATCTAATGCAGCGATAGTTTCTTTACCATTCATTTCTTCATCTATCAGTTTTGCCTCTTTCTTTTTTCTTTTCCTTTTGGAAAAGTTAGATCTTTTTAACACATTCTTAGCTTTTTCAGTTGCCTTTATCTTCATGTTTTCCTTGGATGGTTGGCTTGGAGGACATTCATCCAAAGCCCCCGACATTATTTACACCAGTCAATGATATATGGCATCTTCCAACAAAATTTTCTTTTAGAGTTTTCGGAATTGTTATCACTGGTTATCTCCATTAGGTTATTGGAAAAGTGCATGATATGGTATAAGATATTATCATGTTTTATTATTGGGTTGATTTTATGGATGGAATTAGACCACCTGATATATATATATATATATATATATATATATATATATATATGGAGGAACAACGTTAATAAGAAAATTCCATAAGGACACTTAACTAGCGATAATTTGTAGGTTAGGCTGGAGGTTAATGAGGAAATTAGGTTTGTAAATAGGAAAAAAGGATGCTTTAACCCAAAAAAAATACGAACTTGAAAAAATAAATTTTAGCTTACTGAGGGATACCATTCAAGAATGACCATTCACCCTAGAGGAGATAAGATGAATAGGGATATAAAGAAAAATTTTTATTGGACGGAGATAAAGAAGAAGACATCAGAATTTGCCACTATGTGTTTTATGTGCCGACGAGGAAGTACATTGAATTGATTAGGTAGCGAATGAAGACCGTACAAGATTGTCAGAAATCGTATGCGAACAAGTGAATAAAAGAGTTAGAGTTTGAAGTAGGTGATATGTGCTTATCAAAGTTTCCCTCTTAGGAAGGTTGTGAGATTTAGAAGTTGAGAAAGTTGGCACCAAAATTTGTTAGGTATTTCCCAATTTTAAAAAGAATAGGGAAAACTTTCTTACTACGTGGAGCTACCAGATAAATTGGCAGGGGCCGCGACATTTTTCACATTTCACGCTTGAAGAATGCTTTCATAGCATAACCACTGTAGCAAAGGCTGATAAATTTGGGGACATTAAGGGGGGCTAGTAGCACCTTGTGCCACTGCATGTAGTGTGGAACATGGAACTAAGAAACTCCATAACAAAGAAATTGGGCTGGTTCGAGTACGATGGGGGAAAAACCTGGCAAAAAGCATTAGGACTTCTCATCCTAAGCATTTCACTGGCAAACTTTTCTCACCAAAATTAGGTTTTGGTTGCATTGTGGTTACTACATTGGATGATAAGAGATGGTTGTTGCGCTTTTACTATCACTTTTTCACTCATGCAGAACACTTTTTTCATGTTTCTAATGTTTGAATACATGCCTATATGTCATGGCACTTGCATTCACGCTAGGATTAAGCTCACTTATAGTATGTCTACACACATAATCATATTCCACTTTTGGTTGAGTAGATAGTTGTGTAGATAACTTAGTTGTATAACAAGGATGTTCATTGCAGGTTACATTGTCCACTCCTTGGAAAGATTTTGAGGATGAAATCCTTTTAAGGGAGGAGAATATAGCACCCCATAAAAATTAATAATTTTTTTAATAAAGATAAGGCTAGAAAAGGAAATTTTGCAAAAGTTGGAATTTTACTACGAAAGTTATGTCATTGCGTTCGTGGCGAAATTCTGATCAATTTTCATATATAATATGTTGAAACAGACTCAAACAGAAAAGTTATGTATGTTTGAAGTTTTCAAATTCAAAATAATTTACATGTAAATCAAATTCAAATAATTAAATATTCTTAAATTTGAAAATTTAAAGTTAACATTAATTAGAATTTAAGGTTAAGTAATCGTTAAAATTAATGCTGATGTTAAATCACAATTATGGAAGAAAATACAAGAGACAATAGCAAAGAGTATAACATGCCCAAAATAGGGACCGATAGACCCCTGATCCATGACCGATCGACCGGCCAATACTGATGGGGACTAGGGTTTTGCAACAATGAACATATCGTTTATATTATTTTAAACCGACTTAAATCTGATGGTTCTAATGCATTCCAACCACTATAAATAGGAGCCTAGCCCCTTAGTTTTATTCACAGAAGATTTTGGAAACACTAGCATAGCTCTATCAATTTCTCTCTTCATAGATTCAGAAAAGTAAGTTAGGCTTTCAAGTAAGAAATTCTATATATCTATTTTTTTCTAAACCTATTCTCCTCCAAACCTCTAATTTTCTAAATCCAATGTATATACACATAAATTGTTGTATATATCAAAAAGAAGAGATCTTAAAGAGATTATTGAAGGCTTGTCAAATCCAAAAGGAGGCAAAGCTAAGGACCTACAGTGAATGGAAATCTTAGTCTTTCTATCTTAGTAATTGATTAGTGTAGTTTGGATTTGAGTTATGCCTTTAGGGAGTTTTGGTTCACGAAAACATCATATTAAATATCCTAAAAATTCTCCCAGAAAATTGCAAATTCTAGGTTGGAATCTTTATTGTTTATATTAAGATAATGGGTATTATATAGATTTGCAATTTTAGTGTTTTTACTCTATATTCCACTTTTTATTCTTTTTCTTTGGATTAGATCAAGGGTTTTGATTAGAAAATGGTATGTAAGGTATGAATTCTTCTTCCTAGTTTGCACCGCTTAGTTCCAAAATTTTAATAGAAATTCCCTTTGTTTAATTTCATGTAAAAATAAATTGAGTAGAGCATAAAAAGGAATTGAAATTGTAATTTTATTGATTTATTCCATTCTTTTAATATAATAGGTTGAGTTTGAATTATATTTTCTATAAAAGTCTATTGATTGGATTTTTAGATATTGGATTTATAGTGTATTGATAATATAGAGGTGAGACATGTATAATTTTGAAAGAGTTGACATTTAAACGTTAGTTTAGGGCGTAAACTCTGCACACTTAGAAATTCCTAGGCGCATATTTTTATATGTGTGTATTAGTATAACATATAAATATAACGTATTAATTGCGTAGTTAATAGGTTATTAATTCTTATTAAATTCCCCTTAGGAAAGAAGTTAATTATAAAGGCAAATTAAAAGTTTTCTTATAAGACCTTGATATGGAATGCGGTTAGATGTGTGATATTGTATGTAGAGAGTACTATAGATTATGACTAAATTACAAGAATGCGAGGTCAGTCAAAAGCAAATAGTAGTCTGCCCATCTAATCTGGCTGCCGGCAGTGTGACTTTGGTAGTAATGTGAGACATTGTCTATGATAAGTAACTACAGATGATGCGACGTTATCTCAAAAGTCACTCCTTCCAATGATACATTTTGATTTATTGATAAGGAGAAATCGACTTTTTTTGGATAGAGTACGTTTGATTGTGAGTGAAGTTGAGTTAATCTCTTTCTATAAGGTCATATGTTTAAGTGTAGTACACAAGGTTAATATTATTTCATCTGAATAATAGTTTACAAAATCATACAAGATAAGGGTTTATAAGAAACTCCAACATATCCTAGGAAAAGGAGTTGGCAGGTTGTATGAGTCGAAAGTCTATACATAATTGTTTGTGAGGGATCTTGTATGAATCTCCCCAAAAGGGTTTTGGAAAAGACCATCATTGAATGACATACTTATGTTTTGAACATAAATATTGTAAGCTAAAAAAAATTCAATATTCCCCAAAACGGTTGTCTGATCCTCTTTTTCGAGAACAGTTATGCGCTTTAAACACCATCCTTCAGCCTTGCAACTCTGATCCTTCATCTGAGGATATAATTATAATACTCTTGATGAATTGAATCTCAATCATTATTCTTGTATCTTTCCCCTTCCTACATGGGTTACTCCTCTCATATTCCCTCTTCGCAAACTTTGCCTTTTGATCTCCTTTCTAATGCACTCAATCAAGAAGCCTCTGTACCAGCAACCAAAGTCATCGGAAATAAGAATAGGAAAAAAATGAAAGGATACAATAACCTGACAATAGGCAAGATGTTGACTACCAGTACATTCTGCCTGAATCTAAATTAGCTTTCTCTTTGGTAGGAAGAAATACTAGGAGTAACGCCCTTCACCCACTATAGATTAATCAATGTTACACAATTTTGGGATCTGGAACATCAAGGGTACTATCTGATCCTAATATTTGTACTCTAACCCTTATCTTATCTCATAGATAGTTCATTCACCTTCAAGCTCTACACCTTCCTACCTCAACATCCTTGTATACCACCTTTGTATATGCTGATAACCATAACTTGGCAAGATAAATTTTCCTGGATTATCTTCCTTACCTAAGCCAGACTCTCACCCTTAGTTTATCCATGGAGATTTCAAGAGCATGCTAAGCACAACTGATCGAATTGGTGGAGTCCCTTTAGGCCTCAGAGATATTGCCCCACTCAATGAAGCCATTCATCTTGCTAACATTCATGAAACTAACGTCTCTGGTCCTTAATTTACTTGGAATAATAAGAGCGGAATGAGTATCAGAACTATGTCCGCATTGACCACTCCTTTATCAATTCTTCTCTTTGGTTAAATGGCATAATCTCATAATCGTGTCATTCCTCCTTTGTTGTCTGGCCATTCATCAATCTTCATCAAGTGTCGGAGCTATGCTATTGAAAAAGGAAAAACCAATTTAATTTTTTTAATACATGGATTGAGGATCATGATTTTTGGCCTATTGTTCATTATTCTTGGTCAACTTACTTTTATGGTAATAGTATGCATAGTTTTTGACAGAAACTTAGGGTAACAAGAGAAGCTCTTAGGATTTGGGCTAAAGCTAAATTTGGAGATGGAGAAGGACTATCAAAGAGGTTGACCGATCAATTACAGGATGTAACAACCCACAATTTTGGTCATTGAATTTTAAATGTTTAGTTAATTTTAAATATTTAAATAATTGGATTTTGGAATTTAATAATTTGAATTCAAATATAGTGATCGTCTAAATATTTGAATTGTGAATTAAATATTGATTAAATAGATACAATTTTATTAAACTTCTTTAATTGATAAATAATATTGGTGAACTCAATTTGTAAATTTAATTACAAAAAAAGTAGATCGGATAAATATCGATAATTGGATCGAAAATATAAAACAATTTTAAATGTGCGAAATTATCATTTCGGGGCACTATCTCGAATTTTAATGAAACGGGTGTCATTGGATCTGGAATAATAAATTGTTGTACGCCGACGAGTTTATTGATGATCAGACGTACTGTGTGATTGTGCAAGCTAAAAATGTGTAGCGGTTAATTTTGGAGAATTAAAGTAATATAATTGGATTTTAAAAGTCTAACTTCTGTACATGATAGAATTATCTTCCAAAAATAGTTCCATTGAGTTCGAAATTGGGGTATTTAGCTTGGAGCACTAGTGAGCACGCCTCGATTAGAGTTCGTGTGCTAAGCAGCAAGAGTAGTTTCAGAGAGAATCTTATATATGGGACCCTTAACTCATTCTTTTTCCTAACTTAGAAATTAAACCCTAGCTTCCATATTTGAGATTTCCTCTTCATTTGACGCCTCCATTCATCAGAGTCCCTATGGCCGTTTTTAGGTGAGGGGTCCAACTAATGAAGTGTTTGGCATGAGGCATTGAGCATAGTCAACGGTTGGATTAGTCGGAGACGTAGTATGGTGGGGGGGAAATGGTTTTGATTACATGCAGCTTTTGGGTTGTTAGAGGCGGCAGAGGCGAATCTGAGGTCGAGGCCGGTGTCATTCGATTTGTCTGTGAGGAAATCCAATCTACGGTTTCGATGACAGCAACTATACAATAGGAATCGAATATACATATATATTTATATATACGGGTACTTGCTAGAAAAAAATCACTAGAAAGACAAGAACGAGGCTCAAAGGACACTACAAGAGACTACAAATCAATAGGTACAAGGAAGTAAAAGAAAGGATGCACAAAAACTGACATGCATCATATCAGACGACTAGATGCACAAGCCAGACGTCTGAAATAGTTCTCTGAGACAACAAACAGGCCAAACTAGACGTCTTGTAATAGCACTCAGATGTCTGATCCTCTACTATATTAAAAAAAATATAGTATCATACGTCTGAGACAAATAACGAACTTCTGAATTCAAACTCGAACTTTAGAAATAAACTGCAACTGCCACATGTGAATGGATATTTCCGCTTCTCTTCGCCCCAACTCTTCACCATCAACAGAAGCAACCTTACAGGATTAATTAATGGATGTAACTACTCAAGGTACCTATCTACAACTATATATAGCATCAAGAATCAAGAGAACAAAAAATTACTTCACTTACTTACGCTTTCTAATCCCATACTCTATCCTATATTCTTGATTTCTGCACTCTAGCAATCTTTACTTGTATTCCCTCTTCCATATACTCAGTTCTTTATATACCATATTCCTTAGAAATATATTGAAAGCAATTATACCAATTAGTCAACATCTGTGTTCTATTAGAACACACATTTGACAAGAACAACTCATTGTAACCAAGTCTTCTCCTCCGGGCGAAGCGAGGGTTTTTATAGTCGAATTCTAAACGGGGGCTTCGGGATTGGACGTAGGACGGGAGATCCGAACCAGTATAAAATTATAGTATGCTTATGCTATATTTACTTAAATTAATATTATTTTAGTTACATAATATATTTTGTCACATATACTTGCATATACACTACACGATCCACCCCATAGACTTTCAATTGGTATCAGAGCAAGGTTTGATCAAAGTACAGTAACACATGTTTGAATCACTTTAATATGGCAAGTATTTTTCAAGAAGGCCAATTCACAGCACGTCTTCCACTTTTTAATGGTTCTAATTATGCATATTGATCAACACGTATGAGAATTTTTATGGAAGCTAATGGATTAGAAATTTGGTCAGCCGCTCAAAATAAATATGAAGCACCTGACACTGCTATGATCACATAGAATGATGCACAAAAAACCGCAGCTTCTAATAATTCCAAAGCTATGAATGTTTTATTTTGTTCGTTAGATAAGAATGAATTTTCAAGTGTCATATTATGTAACACTGCATATGATATTTGGCGTACCTTACAAGTTACACACGAAGGCACGAACAAAGTTAGGCAAATTAAAATTTCAATTTTACAAAATCAATTTTCATCATTTAAAATGAAACAAAATGAATCTATAGTGGACATGTACTCTAGATTCCAAACTATCCAACATGATTTAATGGCACTAGGAGTTAAATTCACAAATTTTAATTTAGTATCTAGAATACTCAATTCTTTAACTCCAGAGTGGCAAAGAAAAGTATTAGCTATCGAAGAAGCTAATGACCTTCAACACTCTTAGTTGAAGAATTGATAGGAAATTTAATGTCCTATGAAGCTAATCTACAAGCAAGAAAAGAACAAAATTCGGAGAAGAAAAAACATAGCATTTCTAGCAACAAATGAAGACTCCAACTTAGACAAAGAATAAATCGTACTTATTTCCAAAAACCACAACAAATTCAAGAAGTTTAGGAAAATGACCAGATTTCAGAAAGGAGGAAAATCAAGCTCAACAAATCAAACGTCAATCAAATGCTATGAATGCAATCAATTTGTACATATGAAGAAAGATTGCCCCAAGCTCAACAATGATAAAAAGAAAAAAAAAATTCAAAAAGAAAGCTTTCAAAGTAACAAAGGATGACTCGGATTCTTCATCATTATCAGAAGTGACAGCGATAGTGACGGAGAACAAGCTAATGTATGTTTTATGGCACAAACTGATGAGGTATGTCCCAAACTTGGCTATGATGAATTATTAGAGCTTAGCATGGAATTAGATGATAAATTTAGACAAATAAAAAAATGAATAAAGAACACATAGCCAAAATAAATCGTCTAGAACTTGAAATAGGAATGTTAGAAGATGAAAAAATTATTTTAGAGGAGGTACTAGAATTATCTCAAGAAAAAATAAAAGTAAATTAGTTGAATATGAGACTATATCTATTGATTTTGGAAAAGTTGAACTAGAAAAGGATGACTTGTTAGAAGAAAATATCAACCTGAAAAGTAATATAGAAACATTGAAAATTAAAAATTTTGAATTAAAAGAAAAATTAGACAAAATTACAAATAATGTTTCAAAATTTAATAAAGGAAAACAAGATTTGGAAAATCTTATCAAAACTTCAAAATCTTCAAGTAATAGAAATGGAATAGGATTTAGAAATATTCCTAAACAAAAAGAGAATAATATTAAGGAGTATAGTTTTATTTATCAAAAGACTAAAAGATCACCCAAGTCTAGTACGAATACCAAAGACATGAAAATTTGGATTCCTAAGATAAATAATAATTTGATTAGACAAAAACATATTAATAATTTTCTAGACAATGTAGTCTATAATAAAAACTATGTTCATAAAGGTGTCAAGCCTTCTTGGGTGTGGCTACGTGCTCCTCCTAACATCTAGGACCCTAACAAAGTACATGGGTACCAATTAAATCATTTTTATCTTGCAGGTACCCAAAATAAAAAATAAGGAGGGATGCATACTTGATAGTGGCTGCTTCAAGCATATGACCTGAAATGCAAAAATGCTATCAAATATAACATACATCGATGGTGGAATGGTAACTTTTGGAGATAACTCAAAAGGATACATCGTTGGCATCAGAGAAGTCATCAACTCTGGTATTTCTAACTCTCCTATTATTACAAATGTTTTGTTAGTAGAAAATTTGAAACACAACCTACTTCGCATTAGTCAATTATGCGATAAAGGTTTTCAAATTAATTCCGAAAAAGATAGATGCAATATTTTCGACAATAACAAACAACTTATCTTTGATGGTTTTAGTAACAAAAATATTTATGTCTTAAATATAAATATAAATCGAAATTCAAACTTATGCTTAACCGCCAAACATGACGATCCATGGTTGTGGCATAAACGATTTTGTCATATTAATTTTAAATATATTAATAAATTAGCAAAATATGAGGTAGTTAGAGGTTTACCTAAAATAAATTATAAAGTAGAAAATTTATGTGACGCTTATCAAATCGGTAAACTAATGAAAAGCTCTTTTGAATCTAAAAATAATATTTCTACAAAACAACCGTTAGAATTATTACATTTAGATTTATTTAGTCCAACTCAAGTACGATATATGAATCACAACAAATATGTTTTCGTAATAGTTGATGATTTTTCAAGATATACACGGATCTTATTTTTGAAATATAAAAGTGGCACGTTTGGTATGTTTAAAATTTTTGCTAAAAGAATTAAAACTCAAATGGAATTGAAAATTAAGAATATTCGAAGTGATCACGGTGGAGAATTCGAAAATAATCTTTTTACTAATTTTTGTAATAAAAAGGGCATAAGTCATAATTTCTCTTTTCCCCATACACCACAAAAAAATGGTACAGCGGAAAGAAAAAATCGTATGTTACAAGAATGTGCACGAACACTATTAAATAGTAGTGATTTACCAAAACATTTTTGGCTGAAGCTATTGCTACAGCTTGTTATGTTTTGAATCAAGTAACCTTACGACCTATGACTAAACATACTTGCTTCGAAATATTTTTTGGAAGAAAACCTAAAGTATCATACTTTAAAACTTTCGGATCAAAATGTTTTGTATTAAATACAAAAGATAATTTATAAAAATTCAACCCGAAGGCCGATAAAGGAATCTTTGTTGGATATTCAGATTGTAGCAAGGCATATAGAATTTTTGATAAACATACTAACACAATTGAAAAAAGTTTACATGTTTCATTGGATGAAAATTTCCTTAACAATCATACTAATGACGGTGAATAAACTATTCCTATAACAAATACAACAAACTCATCTGATAATGAGACAAATGCATAAAATAATACTCTAGTGTCACCCCCTAAAATTCTAAAAGATCATCCAAAAGATAATACCATAGGGGGTCATAATTCCATAGTAACTAGAAATCAACTTAACCAAATAAGTCATATTGCATTTGTGTCAAATTTTGAACCAAAGAATTATAAAGAAGCTTCAAACGATGATTTTTGGATAATAGCCATGCAAGAAGAATTAAATCAATTTGAACGTAATGTTGTTTGGGAATTAGTACCAAGACTAGAAAATCAATCAGTTATTGGAACAAAATGGGTATTTAAGAACAAAGTAGATGAAAACGGAAATATAGTTAGGAATAAAGCATATTTAGTCGCTCAGGATTATAATTAAGAAGAAGGTATCGACTATGGCGAAACTTTTGCTCCAGTAGCACGACTCGAAGCCATACGTACATTACTTGCTTTTGCAAGTCATCGCAATTTTAAATTACTTCAAACGGACGTCAAAAGTGCTTTTTTAAATGGTTTTATTAAAGAAAATGTATATGTTTAACAACCTCCATTATTTTGTTCACAAAAAATATCCCGATCATGTTTTTAAATTGCACAAAGCCCTATATGGTTTAAAACAAGCACCCGGTGTCTGGTACGAACGTCTTAAGAATCATTTAATTGCATCTGGTTTTCAAATAGGTAAAATAGACACGACTTTATTTATTAAACGAGAAAATAATGACATCTTAGTTGTACAAATTTACATAGACGATATAATTTTTGGTTCAACTAATGAAAATCTTTATACTCAATTTTCAAATATTTTGAAAAGTGAATTTGAAATGCCTCACATGGGTTAATTAAATTTCTTTCTAGGTTTATAAATAAAACAACTTGAACATGGTATTTTTATTCATCAAGAAAAATATTGTAACGATTTTTACGTCGTTTTGGAATGGATAAAACTTCGAGCAAACCAACACCAATGAGTACTAGTGTTCACTTAGAAAAGGATGATAATGGAAAAGATTATGATGAAAAGTTATATCGTAGTATGATTGGCTCCTTACTATACTTGACGGCTAGTCGACCCGACATTATGATGAGCGTATGTCTTTGTTTCCGATTTCAAGCAAAACCAAAAGAGTCTCACCAAAGAGTTGTTAAACGTATCTTACGATATTAATCATTTTAATTTATGATGTTTAAATTTAGTAAATCATTTTAATTTATGATGTTTATAATTAATTAATCAATTTAGTTAAAGATGTTTTAAATTTAGTTAATCATTTTAATTAATGATGATTGAATCTAATTAATCATTTTTAATTAATGATATTTGGATTTAATTACTAATTTTAATAATGATGTTTAAATTTAATTAATCTATGTAGTAAATGATATTTGGATTTAATTAATGATTTTAATTAGTAGTGTTTTAAAAATTTATTGACTAATTTAATAAAGAAGTTTAAAGTAAATTAACTGATTTAATAAAAGTGTTTTAAAGTTATTTAATTGATAATAATAAAAAATTTAAAGTTAAAACATTTGACAAAAGTGTTTAAAGATAATTTACTAATTTATTAAAAAGATTATGAAGTTGTATATAAATTCCTTTGGGGCAAATTAACGTTGTTTTAAATTTATAAAGTATTTAAACTGGTTTATTATCCTTTGGGATTATAAATGTTTTTTAAATTTATAAATTCGGGTTTATAAATGACAAAATCTTTTAAAAGAAATTGTTCAAATATGAAGCTAAGTGTAAATTGTTTTAGTTTTATAGTAAACAATGTTTTAATGACATTTGTTTTTTATCCTTCTTTTAACACACTTTGTATTATAATTTTCCTTTTTAAAACAAAATTTTAAAGAGTATTTCTGAAATGTTTTTACCAATATTGTTAAAGGTGTAAATCGGTTGGATCGCACCGGACGAAGGTGCATTCAATTTCTATCCTAAATATAATCAGACCGCATGGACCGGACGAGATTTATATTCGTATAAATTTTGTTATCCTAGCTCTTGTCCTAAATGAAATCGAACAGACACATACATACGTTTTTCAGACACCGACTTGAACGGACATAGATGAACATTGCTGTTTACATCAATTTTTATGTCATTTAATAGAATTTCCATCAGCTCTATTATTTTTATCAATGTGTATTGAAGTATAAGCATTTTATGAATCCTTACTCAATTAACCGACCAAATAGTTGTCATATATGTTTTGAGAAACATAGAGGATATACTGAATTATAAGAAATTCGAACGAACACAGACCAGACAAGATTTTTGCTCGTACAAATTTTGTTGTCCAAGCTCGTGTCCTAATTGAAAATCGAACGTACTTGAATGGACATATTTCGGCCACGGACATGGACACGAACGGACATCGGACACGCGTACAAAATTAACAGCTCTAAATATTGTAATGTGAAAATCAAGCACAAGTATGAATCAAATGTTTTAAAAGTTTGATTCATTTATTTGGGGTAAGTGTATGCAATTTAACTCCCGTAAACCAACCATTGTGTTATTTCCGACAATTGATTTATCGAACATGGATTTCAGTTCTTCTATCTTCTTTGTATTTTGTCACTCTAAAAGGATGTGTTGCTCTTTTGAGCTTTGATATCCTTTGTTGAAAATTACTAAAACCAAATAGTGGGTATGGAGGGTGCACCCACCCAGTCATTGTTATGCTCCATCACTCTAAGATTATTTATCGCTCATTTTGAGCATTGGCATCCAACACCGAAGTACTAAAACAAAAGGCGAGTAGGAGCAAACCATGTGGGTCGTACTCATTAGAATATATTCACATTCATTTAAAGAAGTAGATAGTTTGCATGCATTGATGTGAAGAGGGAAGTACCCTCCTAGTTATGTTAGATAAATTCATTTTACTTGTTTCTATGTTGAACCTTGGAATTAATCTTCTCATCATTTATGTTTCATCAATCCAACATGATTTGAGCGTTGCTATCCATTGCCGAAAATGACAAAAACCAAAGCATAAGTGGAAGCCAAGCTATATTGGATTATTCCTATTAGGGTATCTTCACGTTTATTCTAAATTGGATTCGGTAGTATGCTATCGAAGATGTGAAATACTCGAATTCTCGGTAATCGTTGGCGGGGTCCGGCTTGAACATGCCTGAGAGCCATCGTTGTTCTTAAGTATATATTGTAGAGGTATATTTTTGGTAAGAGGGGCGCACCCTTCTAGTTATTATTGGAAAAAAGAATTCCTTGTTATTGATCAAATTGATTTGTTGGAAAAAATTTCTTTCCTTATTTGATTTAAATCTTGGAATTGTTTTCCAAATTTGCGTCGAGAAGTGTTTACAGCTTTTCTAGATGTTTGATTATATTTGTTCATTGTTTAAGTTTGGATTTTTATATTACCTATGTGCACACTTTCTTATTTGGATTATTGTTCTGATTGTTTCACATTTCTTCATATGTAGATGTTTTTCTTGTGAGGTAAAAACCTCTTCCGCATTTAGTGACATGGTCTTACAGAATTATTATGTGTTTCTCATTACTTGAGTTATTTCAAGTTGATTTTCCAAACTGATCTGGATGTTTTTTTATCATAATACTCGGATCAGATAGAGTATTTTTTCAAGTTGTCATTGGTGGAACATGGAGCTCTTAAATAGAGCTGCATGTTCACCCATCCTATTATTTTATTTTCCACTTTATTATATATACATATCAACAATCGTAAGGTTAGAAATTTATAAATGTCTAGTTGATAAGATTTGTTTTAACTCTGATGTACTCTGTATTTTAGGTTGGCCGTTTATACTGTCTTTATTATATTATATGTTGTCGATTTCATCGTGAGATTCTCTTTCCCCTATTCTTTTTTGCGTTGTTATTTATATTTTACCTAATAATCTGCCTTTCCGACGATTGGACGTTCGACATTTGAATATTATGGATGTAGTGTTGATTTTCGATGGTCGAAAAGGCAGGCTGTTACACAGAAGGCGCAATGTTGCATGTTGGAGCAACAAGGTAATATTCAATTATCTAAAGAGGAGCACGAGCTATGTTTGAAGTTATCTGAAGCATTAACAATTGAGATGAATATGAAGAAGCAGCAGGTTAGGAAGGAATGGGTCTTACAAGGTGATAGAAACACAAAGGATTTTATAATTCTCTTAAATTTAAGAAAGCTAAAAACAATTTTTATTACATCACTAATGAGCATGGTAGGCATCATGAAACACTTGAGACAATTGATAAGGCTTTTATTGAATATTACACTCACCTCTTAGGAGCCATGGTATCTCCAAACCTTAACTTAAAGAACCGCTTTCAACCAACCTTCCCACTTTAAGCAATCGGGACGTCAATTTACTTTCATCTCGAGTTACTGATAATGAAATAAACTTAACAGTCTTTGGCATGAATAAAGCTTCATTGGGGGGGTCTACATGGATTTAATGCCACTTTCTTCATCCATTGTTAGCCTATTATCTCTAAAAATTTCTTAAAAGCGTTCCACAAGTTCTTCAATCGTAGTAAAATCAGTAGTGGAACTAACGCTATCAATCTAGCCTTAATCCCTAAAACTAACCAAGCCTCAAAAGTCACCTCCTTTAAGTTAAAGATTGTGCTCCCTCACGTTATCACTCAACCAATATGCCTTCCTTCTTGATAGGATTATTCTAGGTAATGTCTTGCTCACACATGAACTGTTAAATGGTTATGATAGAAGCTATATTTCTCCTAGGGTTATGATTAAACTTGATATTAAGAGGGCTTATGATTCTATTTAGTGGAGGGCTATAATAGTTATCATGGCTAGAATGAATTTTCCATGTCACTTTGTTAGTTGGATCTGCATTTGCATTTCATTTGTCACTCATTCCCTGGTCCTCAATGGCAGGAATTTTTGGTATATTAAGGGTAAGCAAGGTATAAGGCAAGGGGACCAATGTTCTCCTATCTCTTCATTATAGTCAACGAGCTGTATACCTAGATACTAAACAAGTCAATAGTTAAAAAGGAATTCCTGCTTTACCCATAATGTAAAGACCCTTTCATCTCTTCTTTAATTTTTGCTGATGATGTCATCATCTTTACTAGACCAACTATAGACTCTCTGCAATGAATTGCCAGGATCTAAATAATTTTCGAGGAATTACAGGCATGCAGATTAATCCTTTAAAGTCATATTTATCCTTAGCAGGTGTTCCTAAGTCCCAAAGGAGTAAACCGCACACTCGTTTATCCTTGCCTTTTTTGACTAATGGCATTAATAATTTTGGCATTCCTCTTTCCTATAAGAAAAATTGGTTATATTGACTGCCTCCCTCTATTTGAAAAGATTACTAGAACTATGAACTAATGGGTTAATAGATTTTTTACCTAGGTAGGAAGACTCATTACCATTAAAACAATTATTCATGCTATAATAGTGTATTGGTGTACATATTTCATTCTTCTTACCAAACTAATTAATCAGATTAGGCAAGCCATGAATCACTTTATGTGGATAAGTAATATGCACTCTAGGAAGCTTGTTCCTTTAGCTTTCAACATGGTTGAAAAAAACATATGTAATTGGTGGGATGGGTGTTAAGAACATTAGGCTCTGGGATAAAGCTACTTTCTCTAAGCACTTTGATAATTTTCTTAACAATAAATACTGTTTACGGGTCAAGTGGGCTAGGAAGTTTCACCTCGGAAGCAAGAATTTTTGGACTATGAAAATGGCTCCTATTTGTGGATGGGTTTAGGGAAATTTACTACAACTTAGAGACTTGTTTCATTCTCATTTGCAGTTTTCATTTCTTCATACTACGCTACAAAGTTCTGGTTTGTGCCTTGGGCTAGAAAGGGACTTATATTAGCTAATGTTTTGTCTTACAATGATAGGTACAATCTTGAGTCCCCATGGAATCTAAAGCTAGTGATTATGTGCATAAAGGTGTTATTTCTATTCCATGTCCTAGTATTGTGTGATTTTGGAAAGTTTGGCAATTGATTCAGGGTGAGAATTTGCAAGGAGGGGATGACCTTTATGTCTGGACAGCAAAGCATGAATCACATTCAATCTCAATTGTGTACACAACTATCTCATCTAGAAGGATGCTAAATTCTGGCGGATCAAAAGGGTATGAAACTCTTCCTATTCCGAGAAAGAGAACTTTCTTCCATGGAAAGTACTTGAGAATGTTTTGCAAACAAAGTCAAAACTTCAAAGCAATGGGTTTGATGTAGTTAATAACTGCCCATTTTGTGAGAATCGGGAGGAGGATGCATTACATCTTTTTTTCAATTGTCAGCTAACTTATGGCTTGCTGTGTAGGATTTTGAGAATAGGAAATTTGCAGCAACCTATCTTAGATACTGCAGATGAATGGGTTAGATTATTTAGGGCTACAAGAAGGAGAGATTAAAAGTCTTTAGTGCTGCTGTATTTTTTGAAATTTTTGTAGTCGAACTATGGATGGAGAGGAATCTTAGGGTTTTGAAGGAAAAAGAAAATCTACAAGAGTGATGTGCAATGATTTATGTTATAGGATAAGTAACAGATTGTCTATGCATGACATCATGTCTGAGTTAGAAGTCACTTTAATATGGGCAAGTTGATTTCCTATTTTTGTTTTTTTTCCTTTTCCTTTCTTGTTTTCCTCTGTATTTTTTTCTACTTTTGGGATTAAGCAAGTTTTCCCCTTTTTTTCTGTTTAACAAACCTAGTAAGGGCCCAGTCAACCTTGTTAGCCCTGCTACAAAAATATACTTACATATATATATAATAATTTTGTTGTTGCAATTCATAATATATATGTATAATATGTGTAAAATGAATAAAAAAATTTATGTTATGCATATACATATATATATTTTTAATATTTAATGCAATAGTATGTAGATATAAATCATTAATATTTTTACATATAAGTTATATATAAATATATACATATATACAAATGTGTGTGTGTGTTTATATAGTTTTTAATATTTATATAAATAACAAGTTACAGACATACATATATTTGGACAACATTTAATACATATAAGATGAGCTATCATCTCCGTTGCGATGTAAATTCCAACATTTATATAACTGAATGTTATACCTTGCACGGATTATTATGTTACACATGCACACACATATATTCATGTATAGGATACATTATGCACTTTTAATTTGATTGAATTTAAATTAAATAAAATTGTATATAATTTATAAATTCAAATAAAATAAGAGATTTTATTTAAATATAAATAAAAAATTTCTAAATAAGTTAAACTTCATAATCCCAATATAGATCTAATAGGGTAAAAAAATTTGAAATTGACCCTTAACTTTCACTACGGGGTGGCCCAGTTCCAATAGTTATGAGACTTTGATGGGATTGGTGGTTGTCAAGCACTCTACTAGCCAATCTTCTATGTACTCAATGGTGATCAAAGGGCCCAACTTTGTCATGATAAGGCCACCTCGTGTGCTCAATTCAGCTAGCACTACGAAAGCCTGATTCGGGGTTATAATGTGGGTATACCAACACCCCTCCTTGTTAGAGGGATGAGCAACTTCATGGGCGAAAGAATTGGGAACTTTGCATGGGTGGTTATGCCATTAGTTCATCGATGCCTCCAGCATGGAATAGAGCATTAATCGGCTTATGCATCCTCATAGAGCAGCACTATGGATGCTAGATTTGAGGTCACAACATGGATAACCGTGCCCATCCTAGCACCAATGCCTTGCCCAACTAAAGGGATGGGAAACATCACAGGTGAACAAATCGGTACCATAACATGGGTTGTTAGGTCATCGGTTCGTCATTGCCTTCAGGATGGAAGGGAGAGCTGATTGGCTCTCGTATCATCATAGAGCAAAACACCATGGACAAAGAAATCAGGAACACGGCATGGGCGGTCGTGCTATCCTAACGAAGGTGTCCCCAACATGGAAGGGAGCATTGATTGGCTCGTGCATTCTCACAATGCCATCTTGACATTTTTGGATGGGGCAAGTAGTGTTGGTTGGCTCGACCCTATCAGATAACCTTTGTTGGTGGCATTCCCAGGCTAGCTTGAGAGCGTTGTGCGGCTCGTCCCTGTCGAATATCCTTCTACTTTTGGCAGTTGTATGATGAATGCCCAGGAATGTTGTGTCTTCATACAAAAATTGAATATTACAGTAGGTCCTCTATTTTATAAATGTGGCTTACAAAATTTCATATATTATATGTTTGAAGGTGCTTTGGATTCCAAGTGTGCAACATGTGGGTATGATTCTGGTGTGGGAGGTGGTAGGCTATGTTGGCTTGCACGATGCTAATAACATACATATCTTCTCGGTTTGGCCCCAATACTCCCTTGTCTTGGGTTCTTGTATTTGCAAAAACCTAGTTTAAAACCAAGTCGTTGATAATGAATTTGCAGTGCTTCACTTCAACATTATAGTGCTTGCTATTTTTCTTTTGTATGCTTCGATGTAGAGCTCTGCCTTTGCTCTTCTCTATTATAAATCAGCGAGCTCGAGTCTTAGAGAATCTTCATTTTGCTCGGGGTCATAAGCGAGGCTCCTAGGGTATGGAACATCAACTTCAATGAGCAACATTTCTTCATACCCATAAACTAAGGAGAATGGGGAGTGTCTAGTTGAGGTTCTACTCGAGATGTGGTATGACCACAACATTGGTGGGAGGTCTTTAGCCTAGTTTTTTTTGGCCTGGTGAGATGCTTATTTAGTATTGAGTTGATGATCTTGTTCATGGCCTCAACCAGCCCATTGGCTTGTGGATGGACGACCAAAGAGAAGCATTTCTCAATCCCATTTATTTTGCAGAAACCTTGAGATTACCTACTTTTGAACCGTTCATAGTTGTCTATGACAATCTCCTTTGGAAATCCGGAGTGGCATGCGATGTTCTTGATCACAAAGTTAAAAAATTTAGGCGCGGTGATCCCCATGAGGGGCACTTCTTCAACACAGTTGATAAAGTAGTTGATTGGCGACAATGGCATGATTGTATCATCCATTAGCATTGGGGAGCTTCCTGATTTAGTCAATGCCCTTAGTGTCGAATGACCAAGGGATGTCATGATGGTTAGAAGGTTTGGAGAAGCTCTAGGGATCTTTGCAAACCACTAGCGTGGTTCGTACTTCTTGATATAGTCGATCTTGTCTTTGGTCATAGTCATTAAATAGTAACCCTAACTGGCAACCTTCTATGCCAGATTTTGCCCTCTAGTGTAATCCCCATAGAAGCCTTCATCTAATTCTTCTAGTATGTATCCTGCTTCTTCATTTGTAAAAATCGTTCAAGAGGAGTTTTATATCCCCATTGATATAGCTTCTTGTCCATGATTGTGAAAATGGGTGCTCGAAAAACAATTTTCTAGGCCTTTTTCCTGTCCACGGGTTATTCATCGTCTATGAGGTATTTTAGCAGCATGTCATCCCGACATCGACCTGGACTTCATCAATTTACATTGTAGCTGCCCTCGACTCAAAGTAAGGTGCGGTCCAAACCTATAGCAGGTTCTGAGGCAAGCTCTCCTCATAGTCGCCCGCTGCTTTGACCAATTGGTCTACCTTGGCATTCCTTTTGCATTGGATTTGCTCTAGCTTGAAATGTGAGAAAGTGCCTATGAGCTTTTTGGCTTAATATATAAAGCCAATGTTTTGTCCTTGATCTGGAATCGCTTGCTGATCTGATTGACGACCAGCGATGAGCCATTAAACACATAAAGCGACCCTACCTACAAAAATATAGCCATCCCAAGATCACTCAGAAGGCTTCATATTCAGTTTCATTCTCTGTCACCTTAAAGCGATGAAGTAGAGTCCTTTTCCTTTGGGAGTAGGATAATGCCAGCCCTAGATTCCTTCTCATTGGATGAGCTGGCCACATATAATTACCAAGCTTGTTGGCTAGTGATCCTTTCTTCTTCATCGCTATTCGAGCTTGAGCACTCTACTATGAAGTTTTCCATAATTTTGCCTTTAATGGAAGTTCAAGGCTGGAAAGGATGTGATGTTGCTCAAGTTCCATAGACCATTTCAAGAGTCAGCCCACTGTATCGAGCCGGCTCAGCACTTACTTCACTGCTAGTTGGTGAGTACCTTGATCGGGTGAGCTTGGGAATATGGCTAAAATCGTCAACCTCCATTGGAAGGCAAAATGCTAGCTTTTCCAACTTTGTGTATCTCGTTTCTAGGCTCAATGATATTTTTCTAACATAATATATCAATCCTTGAACTTTCTACGCATCCTTGCAGGTCGGTAACTGCGAGGTATAGTATAGATCCTTTACATCCGTGGGCTAGGTCTTCAAAGGCCTTGGTGCATTTTTCAATCTAAACAAAATAATTTCCCTTATTGATGAGGCCAAAAAGGGTACATAATTATCTATTGCCTTTGAAATAAAACAACTAAGTGCCATGATCATCTTATTTAGGCTCTGGACTTGTTTGATTGTGTGAGGGATTTACATATCGTGGATTTCTTGAATCCTGTCAGGGTTGGCCTCTATACCTTAGGCACTTACCACAAACCCAAGAAACTTTTCTAATCAGATAGCGAATGTGCATTTCTTGGGGTTGAGCTTTATGTTATACTGGCAAAGGATATCGAAAGTCTTAGTAAGGTTCTTTTTGTACCTACTAACCTTCTCCGACTTTACTAGCATGTCGTCTACATAAACTTTAATGAACCAATCGATTTGTTGGACAAACATTTTGTTAATGAGCTATTGATAGGTAGCGCCTGCATTGTGGAGACTAACTGGCATGACTTTATAGCAGTAGAGGTCCATGTTCATGATAAAAGAGGTGTGTTCTTGGTCCAGATCATGCACGGCGATCTAGTTGTACTCGAAATAGGTATCCATAAACATGAGAAGTTCATGCCCATTGGCCACGTCTGAAAGTTGATCGATATAGGGCATGGGAAACTGTCTTTTGGATAAGCCTTATTAATGTCAGAGAAGTTGATGCATGACCTCCAAGCCTCATTCGGATTTCAGACTAGTAGTAGATTGGCCACCCATATTGGGTACTTTACTTCATGAATGAACCCATTGATGATGAGCATCTCTACCTCTTCCTTAAATGATCTATACCTTTTTGGGTTAATTCTACTTCTCTTTTGTTGAATCGGATGAGCCTTTAGGTCGAAGTTAAGGCATGGAAGATAATAGAGGAGTCTATGCTGGTCATGTCATGATGTCCCTAAGTAGAGACATCTTTACTTTTCTTTTGAAACCTATCAATTTGTCCCTTATCTACAGACTCAATTCCATCCCAACTTGAACGATCTTGTTGGGATTTTCGTTGTCAAGTGATATTGCTTCAAGCGGTGTTGGGACCCACTATCAAAGTTTGAATCTCCCATACAAGTGTCGAGGGAGTCATCATTGCTTTCTTCCATACTTGCTTCTAGGTCACTTTGGTCCACGCGTATACCATGCACTCTATGACTTCTTCAGGAGGGACGGACATCCATGCTCAAACTCGGGGGCTATGGTTACCCTATATTCTCATAGATTAGTCCACCGACATTGAGAAGAATAGAATTATGGTGTCTTCAATTGCCGGTTTTCAATGGGTTAAAGTTGTCCTAGCATGAACAAGAGTGTTGGATGGCTCTTATATTCTCTTGGATGTACCACCATTAAGCGCAGCTAACTCTAGTTGCAATATGAGAACTCCTTTCTTTGCTTGCTAAAGTGATATGTTGTAGTAGTCTCTAATAGCTTGTTGATTTCTTTAGATATATCATATCCCTCGTTTGATCGGGAACTTCATTGTAATCTTTGATAAGCTATGACTGAATCTAGATCCACTAGCACTGTATTTTAAGTGGATGGGTAGTCCATTACACTAGACTTTATCTAGATTTTGACCACGAGAGGTCCTTAGCTGAAAGTCATTATGTGGGGTTATGCTAAAGTGTATTAGGCTAACACCCCAAAAATCGTAAATAGGCAGTGAGGCCGGAAGTGGGGAGCTTCATTTTGTCAAAAAATCTCTAAAAATTACAGTAAGGGAGTTGCCTCCATCAATGAAGACCAACTGCACCCTGGTACTGGAAACATTGACCAATATGACCCTAGGGCCATGATGGTGGAATCTAACTCCACTCTTGTCTTCTGCAGTGAAAGCAATCATAACTACGTTTTCCATAACCCTATTTTCTACACCATATAAATTAAAAAATTAATTAAAAGAATAGTTTGAATTTGATTTGTGATAAGAAATATTTTAAAATTAAATTTCTGGCTAACTAAATTACATTTATTAAAGGTTTTATCATAATAAACTGAATTGAATAAGTAAATTCTTTTGAATAATATATTAAATTAAATAAGGTGTTTTATTTAATATGAAATA
The DNA here is from genome assembly GCA_030765085.1 of Allium cepa. Taxonomy (NCBI): domain Eukaryota; kingdom Viridiplantae; phylum Streptophyta; class Magnoliopsida; order Asparagales; family Amaryllidaceae; genus Allium; species Allium cepa. Next base: position 934,034,708 of record CM060932.1, read on the forward strand.
CTTTGAAGTGTATATTAATTTAAATCAAATTGAAATTTATTTACAAATAAATAAGTTGTTAAAAGAAAAGAAAGGAAGAATAAATTAGCTAAGAAAATTAATTGAAAATGAAATGAATTAAAACAAGGCTCAAGCCGTTCATATCCATTTTCCTTTGCATCTAGAAACCGCTCCCTCCTTCCATACTTAAGCCCAAAATCAAACCCAAACCCATCCATTTCCTTTGACCCTAATTAACAAATCAGTTCTCATGAAAAAAGTGAAGAATGCAACTGCGCTCAACCCAGAAAACAACATCGGAGGCAAGGAGGAAGGGGCGAGGGCCGTGACTTGACAGGCGATGGAGAGGTGGTTGTGTCCCACATGGATGACGTGCGCATGTTTGATGTGTAGCATGCATGAGTGTCAGGTGGAGGTGGCAGGGACGTGTTTCTCAAGGGAGGTTATGCTTGTATGTCAGGTTGGCATTAATGAAGGAGTTGTTGGTTGCTGTATGGAAGCGGTTGCTGGTGACTTGGGTTGAGGCGACGAGATGAGTTGATGGAGGCACGACTATTGGAGATTTAAGCAGTGATATTTTAGGGTTTGGGCATGGTTTTGGGGAAGAACTAGGCTAGTAATGATGGGCACAAATGAATATAGCTATGATGACGATAGGACTGATGGTGGCTATAAGTCTTGTTTAACAAATTGGTGAGTTCTCTCACTCATAACTGTATATAAGATTTATTATCCACTAATTATATGCATATAATCTTAGTATTAGATTGTTATATTAAGATGTTTATTTGGGTTTTGATTGATTATGAATTGAATTATTTGCTTGGATAAATTATTTGATCGGGATATTCGATTGGTTATTGTGATATTGGATGTTATCCGGTGTTTGATAGTGGAGTTTGTGTTTGATGGATGTTCGAAATGCAAAGGAGATGTTGTCTGTTTCCATTTTAATTTGTGTAATTTATTTATATTGTGTGTATATTATATGGATGGTTGAAATTCAATGTAATTTGGCATGGCCAGACGATAAAATTTATATTGATGATTTGTGGTTGATTTTGGAGAATTTTGCTCCATGGTATTATTTTAGACAATTTATGGATTTTCCCATTTTAAAATATTTTTAAAAGCTGCGATAAATTATTTTGGGAATTTTGAAATTAATTTGAATTATATTTATAAATAAAAAAGTGGTTGTGGAGTAAAACGATTTGTAGGGATTGTTTTAGAAATAAAAGCTAACTTAAAAATGAAAATAGAGATTTTCATGAATAATTAAATGTATGGAATTCTGTAGGTATAAATGAGGGTTTTAATAATATTTTCAAAATGAATTATTTTTGTAAGGTGTATGTTTGATAATTAGGATTTAAGAGATATTTTTGAAAAGGATTTTTTCAATATATGACCTATTTTATAGATCAACCAATTTTGAAGTGTTGTTAAATCGTTTTAAGAGTATTATGAAATAAATTCCTTTTCATATAGATTCTAATGGTTCAAAATTGATTTATTGATATTATCAGAAATTTTATATGATAAGAAGGTTTTGAATTATAATTTATGGTTCGAAATGAAAAGAATTATTTAGAGGTTTATAAATTTTTTTTAAAATTGTATTTACTTATAGAATGTTAATTATTCTGCATAATATTTAGTTTCATACACTATTTTAGGGTTATAAAAGAAAGGAATGAGATTTAATGTTTTGGTAAAAAAATAAATTATTCTTTAAGGTTTAGAAATCAATTTTTATTATACAGAATATATTATATCTAGTATTGGTTGATTATCTAGATAATGCTAGAATATTTAATTATTATTTATTTCCAATAATTTTGTGTGTAAGATTATCTTTTGTGATTGGTTTATTATGGAATACTTTGTTATATTAATATATGTGTGCTATGATTAAATCTTTTTATCTTATTTTTTTGACTTCTATCTCTCTTATATTTAAGTGGATCATATGAATGATTCACCATCGATATTAATTTATTGAAGGATTTAGTATAATACGGTGATGAGATCCTTTTATGTGATTCTGTGATGATCCCATGCTACGTAATGAGAAATCTGAATAAATGGAGTTATAATACTGGGACTATCGGTGATATTTCTTCGGTTATTCTTTGGACTCATTATGTAGAATATTGAAGGAGCAAATGTGATGTGTGAGCACTGTGTAAACATACTAGTAATACATGGTAGTATGGGATGTTGTTGTGTTATTCATTCGGTTATCCTTTGCTCGTAAATGACATTGTGCGGGGGTTTAGTATGTAAGATGAGGCTCGTTGCGATGAGTCACATATTTTGCAGTGTGTCAAAATATATCGTGTTGTGTGTCGACATGAGTTGTTACATTATATATATTTAATTTTTGTCTATCCATTATCTGACTTTCTTTATTTTACGGAAGTTGAACTAAATTGTTGGCATCCATCCTAGCGGCCTAATCGCAGTGGTCGCTCGCCGGATCTTTGACATCTATAGCCATGTGTCGTCAATTTATATAGCCATGTATCAACAATGTATAGCCCCTACGTGTCATCTAGGCCAGCAGTCTATTACCATTTAGAGGCATGTGTAGGGTCGTGATCAATGCAGAGTGTAGTCCTACAGCATGTTTGTGACATGCGATGGATAAGAGATATTAATACCTCAGTTATCGATTTTTACGACAACAACCATATGTAATCATATAAAAATATGGATACTAATGTTTTGTCAAGTTATATAGTATATAATGCAGTAAATTACATAGGTATTGAACCAAAGACTGTATAGTATAAAGACTCAAAAGATAGACATGAAGACTCATAAATACAAAGACCAAGATATGAAGATACTCAATTTTATAAGTTAATGTATAGAGACATAGTTTATATTGTTAAAGTCCTTGATAGTAATCTTTGATCTCTATCTCCTATTTTCAATCTTTTATATTTTTAAACAAAAATAAATTTTCAAAATAATTTTCAAAATATTTTATAAAAGTTCAAAATGTTTATAAACTATATTTAAATTATTTTACAAAGTACCAAATTATTTTACAAAGTATAAGATTTTAAAAGACACAAGTTTTCGAAAAATACAAGCATATGTCGACATATAGGCAGATGGTATGTCGACATAAATACTGCCAAATGGTTTTTCAAATTTTGAATGGAGGTTTCTATTCGTTGCAATTCTTCACGAACGCACACATCTCTTGATTTACTATATAAATGGGAGTCCAAACTAATTTTTTCATAACTGATTAGTTATTTTCTTCCCTCCTATTACTCTCTTGCTCCGTTGAAAATATACCCTATTCTCTTCAATATCACTTAGAATCAATTCATACTTTATTATATAGATTCGATACTACTTTCTTCCTATTTTGGAAATATATCTCTCTCTCAAGTAAAAGATCAAAGTGTTGTCCAAGAGGCCATCAGATCCATTGTATCCAAAGTTTAAGAAATTGTCTTTGGACAAACTGTCAGCTCCATTTGTTTTTGCTTTGGGTGTGCTTATAGCCCATTCAAATCAAGTGGGTGCGCTTAGTAGCCTAGAAATCTAGTAGGTGTGTTCGTAGCCATTCAAATCAAGTGAGCCTACACTGAGCTCCAAAATTCATGAGGGTATGTCTCATAGCCTCGAAATCGAGATTGTATTTGGGTTTGCCTTATGCCCGGTTAAAGATTAGCATTTGAAAAGAAATATGTACAAGCAATTATATGAGACTGAATGCAGGAGAAATCTGAACCAGTATAAAATCCTGATGTCGTCTCTCTAAATTTTGTTTTGCTTTACTGATTTTATTTTTATCCATGATTTCATATGTGCCTGTTTGATAGTATAATTCTATGTTGTTAACCTATGATCTAATACTTAACTTGAAAGAAATTTAAAAAGATTTACATACATTAGAAAACACTATTCACTTCTCTCCCGTGTTTATTTAGCCTTAAGATCCAAAATTTCATAATCCGCATTTGATATCAGAGCACTAGATTTTCAAAAACTCATAATTAAACTTTTGAAAAGTTTTAATGGCTAGCAACACTATTAGTACATTTGTTAACACTTTTGTTGAAGGATAATCTACTACTAGACCTCTCCTTTTTAATGGAAGTAATTACACTTATTGGTCATGAAGGATAAAGGTTTATATACAGTCATATGGCTTACATATTTGGAATATTGTACAAAATGAGTACACCAAACCCTAGATTAACTTTGCACAATTGACTGTTGACCAAAAGGCACTTGCATAGAATAATTCTAAAGTTACGACTATTTATTTTTCTCACTAGATAAAAATGAATTTAATAGAGTCTCTCTTTGTAAGTCTGCATATAAAATTTGGAGAACAATGCAAGTTTCACATGAGGGCACTAGTAAAGTTAAATAGACCAAAATTTTCATGCTAACTAATCGGTTTTAGTTCGTGATGACCCGCATTTCGGAAGGTTTAAGTTGACAATAAACCATACGTGTCGAACTCAAAGCAATCTGAGACATAGATAGTTAATGGGGTTAATTAAGAAAAATAAGAAAATAAGAAAACAAACATAAAATCTCGCAGCGAATGACAAAATATAATAATCAAATAAACAGTTCATGAAGATGTTTATACTATACATTTGATTAAAATTTTACAACATCTATCAGAGTTGTATATACATAAAAACAATAGAATAATGTAGCGGAACAAACAATATGGTGGAATAATACTAGTAATGATAATATACCAATCTTCATCTTCATCCTCCAGAATAATAATCTTCAATTCACTAAGATGCTCAGAGCTGACCCAAGCATAAAGTAAAACAATACACTCGAGTCATAACAAAAATATCCTTATGTGAGTCAAATCAATATTACATATAACAAGAGTGTAATAGCATCAGAGATGTTTACCGGGTTTTACATCTCCTATCCAGTATATAACGTGCGTGCAATAACTCAAGAGATGTTACGGGATTTTCCATCTTTTAAGGATCCGTCAAAATATCTAAATACATTAGAATGCGCTAAATATGTAACGTCTAATCAATAAAATAAATATTTTTCCTAACGTTAAGGTTTTACATTAATCTCCCTTAACACGTTTTTAAGCATCGGTGTACAGTTTGCATATAACACCCCAGTAGAATATTGGAGGATAGGGATACGCCATGATACGATAACACTAAACCAAACTCGTAGTGGTCTCGTATAAGGATAAAAGTATGACAAGGCACGTAAGGCAATGTTCAAGTGTAACGACCCATAATTTTACCACTTTTAAAATCGAATGTTTAAACTTAAATAATCATATTTCATGTTTTAAATAAGAATGGTGATTTATTTTTAGAATTAAATAAAGATTTTGGACTTTTACTGTAACATTGACAAAATTGACAAAAGCCCGTTTTGGATAAAATTGGATATACGGTCAAATAATTGTTTTTTAAAAGATTAATAAATCCTTTTAAAATCATTATACAAAGATAATAATAGGTTGATAAAAGTTTTATAATTATATATATACTTATGTTAAAGCGATTAACGAATTTTGTCGTGCATTGACAAAATCAATGTCGTATAATTGCAAATGAATTTTGATATTGTTTTATATTATTTTGAAAGTCAAATATAATTTTTTTTAATTATTTAAAAATGATAAGAAATTTATTCTGAAATTTTATTTACATGAATAAATAGTTTAACAAAAACGTCAAAATGTGACCGTAAAACATTTTGTCGAAAATCAACGTTTTGTCGAATAAAAGATGTCGTAGCGTTGTTGCACCTTTGTTAACATGTTTTAACATATATATTATATATTTTAATAACTAAACATGTTTACTTTTAATAATTATGATTAGGAAACTTCTAGAATATAATTAACAAAAGCAAGTAAAAAAGAAAAGTCAAAAAAGTAAACATCACATCAAAATCAAACCAAATCTTCTCTTTAACCACTTTTCCATCCAAATACATTTTCTTATCTCTTAACTGACAGTGAAATATAGTAAAAAGTGATAGGTGATGGGAAGTGTTGAAAAAGTAAGGTTACTTTAAAGTTAAGTAAGGTTGTTTGGGTAATTTGGTAAAGGGATATTTTATTAACTTACCACTTTATTTTTTCCTCCACATACTCTTCCATCCTTCTAATTTTCTAACATAAATCATTCTTTTCTTCTTTTTCCTTTAAGCTATGTTAATGGCTTCTTCTTATCTTCTTTTCCTTACTAACTTTTCTTAAAATCATATCAAACCAACTCCAAACTCCACCAAAATTCGCCAAAGTTCTTATATCATCATTAAAACCTGGTTTAGCATCTAAGAAGTGAAGAAATGTTGGAGGAAGAGGTGGAATAAAGGGTGACTAAACCTATTAAGGAAGGAGAAGCAAGTTAGAAATCTTCGGTGTAAGAAAAAGAGAAGGAAGTGTCGTCTGTTTCATTCAATGGAAATAGGAGGAAGTTTAATGTACTACGGAAGCTCTGCCAAATTTCTGGAAGTTTGGAAGAAGAGATTGATAGCATAAAGCAACGAGGAATAAAGTAGAAGTTGATTAGTTAAATTTAACAATGGTTTTAGTAAAGTGTGTTGATAAGAATGTTGGTGGGAAGTTAATCAATTTGGTTAAAGGTGAGAACTTCTAAACTATTATTATTATATTTCTGGATGATGTTATGATGTTTGCAATGGATGTTTTATATGCTTTGATCATCAAGTTTGGTTGTTTTTATATGAATATTGAATATATATATATATGTATATATATATATATATATATACACAAGTCATGAAAATACACGTCGATAACCATAAAGGAAATCACTTTCCTCTGTATTTAAAGAAATGGTGTATATGGAATGTTAAACCTTCTTAAAAATGGTTTAAAATGTATTTGAAATGTTTTATAGACATTTAAAAGTTTATTGGTGAAATTTGAATGAGAATAGAAAATTTAGTCAAAATTAAGCGCGTCGCGTAACGGTAGTTCGCGATTTCACGTTATAAAAGTCAAACAAGTGTAAATAATGGGATATAGCTCGGAATTCTTCGATTTACGAATTTTCTGAACCATTATATCCATAATTTCCAACTAGAAAAGAAAATCGACATTTCGACAAGTAGATTTTGAAATATGAGTAAAAACAAGTTTTGGAAAAATCCTGATTTTGCAATTCGAAATCCAAAATTTAGTTTCTTTACAACTGATGTTGTAAAATTGTTTAAAAATGTGAAATAAATCTTACAAATCTTTTAAAATGTTTTAAAGTTTATTTGAGTAATAAAAATGGATTTTCGAATAATAAAAAGTTATTTTGATCAATATAGCTTAAAATGCACCTTCCATAGCACTTTTTCGCAGCACTTTTCTATAACTTTTGAAATATAGTTTTAGACTTAACGATTCTTATCTAAATCTTTTATAAATATTTTCAAATGGATAATTAAGTGTTTAAATAATGATTTGGAGGTTTTCTAGCTTATAGAAGAAACTTCTAATAAATGATTTAAAGAAAAAGCTATTATAAATAAGCGATTTAATCTTGGCTCTAAAAGACGACGAGTATACTGGATTTTTCTATTCATGAGATCCAGATGTAAGGTTCTTAAAATAAGGAGATATTCAGAAGGAACTAGTGTCCTGGCTTACCTGGCCTCTTTCCTGGGCGAGGGATGGATAAGGTCGAAATGTTGGAAACGAGTTTAGTATAAAAGGATTTAATTTTCCAAATTTAATAACAACTTATATTTTATAAAGATGATCTTCTTATACTCGGTGTTAAAGCCTGAAAGGGAATTCATGGAATTTAAAAGGTGATTTCACCATTATTCCACCCATATTATTTGTTGAATACGGGAACTGATATTGAGTAGAATTAGATGATTTACATAGATTCTACTCACTTAATATTTACTGGTTTTGAGATCAACATCCTAGCTAACATGGTTTTTACTCAATCAAAATTTTGAGTTTTGAATTAACAAATCATAAGATTTAAATGAAATGATTTGGAAATATTTTCCTAAGCGAAAAAATGAAATGATTTCGAATTATTCCAAGTTTTGAAAAAAGGTTTAAGTAATCAAAGGATTTAATAAGAGATGTATAATGATTCCGTATATACTGGAAGGAATGTTTTAGAAATATATATCTCTGAATTATATTTTGATAAAAAGAACTTAATCAATTAGAATGATACCCTATTCACAGAATATCTTTTTATCGATGATTGGTTCAAAGGGACCGGGGTCGGATTTGGGTAATTCCTATCCGAAGATCTCTTCAAACCAATTTACGTATTTGAAGTGAAGACATGGATATAATTTGGAAGATGGAATGTAGGGCTGCTTGTCACTAACCCTCGACAGAAATTTCCCATATCATAGTTTGTGACGGTAGTTCTTTATTTACGATCTTCGATGCAAGGACTTCACGCTACTAATCCTAGGGGTAACCCCCAACAGGATATGGTAGGAGAGTACCTTTGCTTTGTCCTGTTCTTGGACAACTTTTATGGATAAATATCTGACACTTTATTTCTAATTACGTTGATTGATCTCTATGAATGTATCATTTATTTGGTGGTGGCGAAGGCAATTTCTCTTAGATTAAAACCTTTCCTGAGACGTACGAGCTCAGGAGTTATACGTTTGTAGAAATCGATTGTGTGGTCATGGAATGGCAGTGTGGCATTCAAATTGGAATGTGTTATGTGAAAGGTAAAACGTAACCTCGGGCCTCATCAACCGAAAATGGCAAAAACTGGGTAGATGTGACAGGGCTAAGTGGGTCGCTCCCATTAGCAGATGATCATCACCTTTCTAGAAAACCCTCTACATATCGGGTATGTTTTGTATGCTATGAGACGTATCGATAGGTCGGTAACGACCTGGGTGATGTCATATTCGGTACTATTTAGATGAAACGGTTAGGACGGCACTGTGTTGGTATAGGCGTTTGGTAGTTGGACCCTAGGTACATCCCTCTATAGGTGTACTATACGAAAGGTAGTCCCTCACCTTGTCATTTATATGGAAATCCATTCTCCAATAAGTTCCTTCGAACTTGATTATAAACCTATTATACCATAAAATTTAACCAATTTGACAATTTCGGCTATTTGAATATATTTACTTGAAAAGTATTTTCAAAGAATGTCATTAAAAATAATATCAAGTATTTATTTTTGTGTAGAAAATGTTTGGTTATCATAAGGTAAAAACCCGTTCGTGTTTATGTACAGTACGGTCTCATGAGATACCTTTTTTTCGAACATCGAATTTTGAGTTCTTACACTAGTCCCATGACTGACCCGGAGTTTATTTTCCTTTTCCCTTAAACTCCGGGTGCCCTAATTTCCCAATGCAGTCTAGTAGTTAGGTTTAGTTAGAAGAAATTTGGAAGAGCTCGGAGCATGAAGTTAGAAGATCCTTCTGAAGATTGTTATCCATTTCCAACACATTCATGTACTGTTTACTCCACATTTGTAAGGATAGATATTTATACTGTCCATGTTTAGCTTTGATAAATGTATTTAAATTTTCTGCTATAAAGGTTATATGTTGAAATAATACATGTTATTTCATTCGTGTGAGATTCTTTTCTGTGTTTATTTTCTTTCTTACCCTTAACAATCGGGTTTCCGGCACTTGGATTTGCGGCACGTGAATACCGATGATGTATTAGTATCGATTTTCGAGGGTCAAAAATCCTCATTCGTTACAATTAGTATCAGAGCGCAAGGTTAAGCGAGAACCTTGGCTTTGGTGCCGTAAAGTCTCATCGGAGATAAGGTTAGTAACACCCTAGGATGAGTAACTCATTAGAGATAAGGTTAATAACACCCTAGAATGAGTTTTAGAGTATTATATGAGCGCGTATTTGTTAGTATTATACACAAATGATTTTGGTTTTGAAAATTTTTAAATGAAATAATTTTGCCTAAGATTATATTTCTAATATAAAGAATACTATTTTAAAAAGTTATCCGATTAAGGAAATGATAATACTCGGTAATTATCATTGATTAATTGGTTGTTCAATTTAAAATTTAAAATACGAACACCTTGTGAATTTAGTTTCATAATTTGACTATGGGGTATTCAATAAATAATAGTGTTGGTTTAAGATTAAAGGAATTTACTTAAGATTAATAAATGTTACGAATATGTTTTATAAGAGTAATTTTATAAAATGGGTTTATAAAATGTGCTTTATAAAGGAATTTTTGAGAATTTGAATTCCTTTATTTTTGAATGGAAATTCAAATTATTTTTGAAAAAGGAGTCATGATGATATTATTTCTAAAATGGTATTTTGAAAATGAAATACAATCTTACGGTTAATCGATTCGAGTGGCTCGAAAGTAGCTAAAATTGGGCAGAAGATGTGTTCGAATGGTAAACGCTTCTCTTAAGTATTCCCCTTCTTGTTAAGGAAATATGTGATACTACTGGTGGTACCTAGTTCCTTGGCATCATTTTTGAGCTACTCGATCTATATAATTTTTTAAAATTAAAAAGGATAATGTGAATTATTAGTTAATAAATTAATTGATGGTTATCGATTTTTATCGGAGTTTATTATCATAATTGATAAGCATGGGTATGCTTTGTGTTAGGGATGCGGATTAACGATCTTAAGGCAGAAATAACACTAGAGGGGGGTGAATAGTGTTTTAAAGAATATATGAACTATATGACTAAATTAACACTTTCAACACAAATCTAAATAGAATTCTAACACGGAATGATCACAGAACATATAACAAATGCAAATAGTAAAGTAAAGCAAGTAAAAGGAAAGAACACATCGGATTTTATACTGGTTCGGAATCCTCCTACATCCAGTCCTACACCAAGGCAATATCCTTGTGCAGATTTTTATAAGCCAATATCCAAATTACAACCCTCAATTTCTAAGGCCTTGAGGAACCCTCCTATCTCCGAGTCTGGGGTAAACTCTCTTGATTTACGGGACACAAGATCACCCTAATACTTCTTAATAACAATCCTTTTGAATGGATAGACTCTATGGACTTTTTGAATACAAATTAATCCTATAACTCTGAATAGCACTTTGATCTTTAGTAGAATGATGAAGAATCAAATAGAGAGAGTATCTAAATGATTTCCTATTGAGAATTTGGCAGAATGATGACACGATCTTGAAAATATGAAGTTTTATGGATATGGAATGATGGAGAAGAAAGAGTGAAGAAAATAAGAAAGTAGTTGTTAAAAAAATTCGTTTTGGAAGCCTTTATATAGATGCACAACAGTCATAACCATTGGCGAAAGGTTTTCGAACGAATGGACACTTCATTTGAAAATTGAATTTTGAATCCAACTGTCACCATGTCGATATGGGGTATCCCCTTATGTCGACATCTCTTAGTTCAAAATTATAGAGATGTTGTTTTGTAAAGACAATTGAATTTAAAACAAGTTGAAACTTCTCTGAAGAAAAGTAAAGTGTTTAAACAATATTTTGAGATAGAGACTGAATATAAAACATTATTTTAAATATATATATATATATATATATATATATATATATATATATATATATATATATAATTGATATAGACCGTCAATTATATAAGTAATATTTAAAATCAGAATAAGTTTTGATGTTTTAAAAATAGAAATTTTTAAAATCAGAATAGAAGAATATTTCAAGGCTAAAACAAAGTTTGAAAATATTTTAGAAAACAAGATTTTGAAAGCTAAAACAATTTGAAAACAGATTTAAAAACATTTTGAAAAATCTATTCAAACTGAAATTGCAAGAACCTTCCTACAGAGCTCCTCCATAGGACTCGAGAACTTGTACAAAGTAGTTTAAATGATTTTGATTTTCGTGGGTTTGTAAGCCACTTGTCGTAGGTTTGTAAGCTACTTGTCGTGGGTTTGTAAGCCACTGGTTTTGATAGAAATTGGGTTCCATCCCAAAAGAAAATTGGAAGAAAGATGAGAGTGCTATTATGAAGTTTTAACAAAATACTAGACACTTATCTTGAGATCTTGAAATCTTGATTCTCTAGAGTCTTGAATCTTGAATCTCTAATCTTCATCTTGATGCTTGAGTCTTTATACTGATCAGTCTTCGATGGTACCTGCATATACTTCCTATATACATACATACATACATATATATATATATATATATATATATATATCAATATGGAAATGTTAGTACATATTTTATAAAGTAAAATATAATAACTATATAAGGTTGTTGTCATCAAAATATCATCAACTCAGTTCCTTACACTTTGATCTTTAAAATAAATATTTAAAGTTATTATGAATGGTTCTGGGTTCGTAGTAAACAATGTTTTAGCAACATTTGTTTTTAAACCCTTGAATGATACTTTGGAAGAAATCTTATGGGTATATTTAGATCTTTAATAATGGGATTTATAAGATAAAAACAAATATTAGAGTCTTTTATAAAAATATGAAAAATATGATAATTAACATGTTATAAAAAAAGAGAAGTTCATTGTAACAATGTTTTGATAGTAATTGTTTTAATCTCTTTGATTATATTTAAATGTAAGAGAAGAAAAACTTATTAAATATACTTATAACATTTGAATAAGTATATAAATACATTTGAAGTATTAAAACTGGAAAAAGTAAAGAGAATATATATATATATATATATATATATATATATAAAGGAATTTTATGGTAATTTATCAATTTAATGAGTTATTTTGAAAATAAGTTTTCTACAAAACCACTAAGATATGTTTCAAAATGTATTATAATAAAAAGATAGTTATCTTTTGAAAAGTAATGTGTTTAAGTAGCAAGATTTGGAAAGATGTTAAACAATTATAAAGAAGTATCTTTAGAAAATTTGAATAAAAGATGAAAGTTTTATGAAGTATTTTCAAAAGAATTTTGGAAAGGTCAATGAATACATATGAAGTATATGGATTATTTCGTCGCATAATTTAATCTAAGATTCGAGTACAAAACTTTGATGTGTTTCACACTTATCCAAAAGCGGATTTGTCACTCGATTCTTGACGACGAACATTGATAAGGGTTTGTGGTTGGACTTTTGAGTTTTCTATCATAGTTGAGAGCTATACAAGGAGAACTAAAGTTCTTATTAAAAAGCCTGATTGGAGTCCGCCCTAGAGGATCGGGGGATCAATGCTAGTTTGGAAGTGAAGTTGTGAATTCGAATCAGATATTACCTATGGATGATCTATATACATCGTATGAATGTAAGTTTAAAAATAAATATTTTGGTAAATACCTTTGGGGTTTGTATAAAGAGAGTTTCGGGGACGAAATACTTTTAAGGGGGAAAATATGTAATGACCGTAATTGTTTCACTTTGAAAATGGAATATTGAAACTTAAATAATCATATTTCATGTGATAAATGAGAATGGTGAACTTATTTTTAGAATAAAATAAAGATTTTGAGCTTTTAACGTAAAATTGACAAAATTCACAAAAGCCGGTTTTGGATAAAATTGGACATACGGTCAAATAATTGTTTTAAAAGATGAATAAATCCTTTTAAAATCATACATAAAGATAATAATAGGTTGATAAAAGTTTATAAGTATATATATATATACACTTATGTTATAGTGATTAACAAATTTCGTCGCGCATTAACAAAATCAGTGTCGTATATTTGCAAATGAATTTTGATATTGTTTTATATTATTTTATAAGTATGACTTGTTTTAATTATTTAAAAATGATAAGAAATTTATTCTGAAATTTGGTTTACAGGAATGAATAGTTTAACAAAAAGGTCAAAAGATGACCGTAAAACATTTTGTTGAAAATCAACATTTTGCCAAATAAAAGTTGCCGCAGCATTATTGCACCTTCTTTAACATGTTTTAATATATATATATATTACATATTTTAATAACTAAACATGTTTAATTTCATTAATTATGATTGGAAAACTTCTAGAATATAATTAACAAAAGTAAGTAAAAAAGAAAAGTCAAAAAAGTAAACATCATATCAAAATCAATTCAAATCTTCTCTTTAGCCACTTTTCCATCCATATAAATTTTCTTAGCTCTTAAGTGACTATGACATAAAGTAAGAAGTGATAAATGATAGTAAGTGTTGAAAAAGTAAGGTTACTTTAAAGTTAAGTAAGGTTATTTTGGTAATTTGGTAAGAGGATATTTTAGTAATTTACCACTTCATTTTTTTCTTTAAATACACATCCATCCTTCTCATTTTCTCACACAAATCATTCTTTTCTTCTTCTTCCGTTAAGCTATGTTAATAGCTTCTTCTTCTCTTCTTTTTCTTACTAATTTTTCTTAAAATCAAACCAACTCCAAACTCCATCAAACTTTGTCAACGTTCTTATACCATCATTTAAACATGGTTTGGCATCTATGAAGTGAAGAAATATTGGAGGAAGAGATGGAATAGAAGGAGGTCAAACCTATTGAGGAGGAAGGGGAAAGTTAGAAGGCTTTGGTGCAAGAAAAAGAGATGGAAGTGCCGCCGGTTTCATTCCATGGAAATAGAAAGAAGTTTAAAATACTACAGAAGCTCTGCCAAATTTTCGAAAGTTTGGAAGAAGTGATTGATAGCATAAAGCAAAGAGGAATGAAGTTGAAGATGAATAGTTAAATATAACAATGGTTTTAGTGAAGTGTGTTGGTAAGAATGTTGGTAGAAAGTTAATCAATTTGGTAAAAGGTGAGAACTTCTAAACTATAATTATTATATTTTTGGATGATGATATGATGTTTGCAATGGATGTTTAATATGCTTTGATCGCCAAGTTTGGTTGTTTTCATATGAATGTTGAATATATATGCAAGTTACGGAAATACACGTCGATAAGCACAAAGGAAATCACTTTCCTCTATATTTAATGAAATGGTGTATATGGAATGTTAAACCTCCTTAAAAATGGTTTAAAATGTATTTGAAATGTTTTATAAACATTTAAAAGTCTTTTTGTGAAGTTTGAATGAGAATAGAAATTTTAGTCAAAAATAAGCGCGTCGCGTAACGGTAGTTCGCGATTTCGCGCTATAAAAGTCAAACAAGCATAAAGAATAGGATATAGCTTGGAATTCTTCGATATAAGAATTTTATGAACTACTATATCCATAGTTTTCCAACAAAGGAATAAAATCGAGATTTCGATAACTAGATTTTGAAATATGAGTAAAATAAGTTTTGGAAAAATCTTGATTTTGCAGTTCGGAATCCAAAACTGGATTTCTTTACAAATGATGTTTTAAAATTATTTAAAAAATATGAAATAAATCTTATAAATCTTTCAAAATGTTTTAAAAGTGATTTAAGTAATAAAAATTTATTTTCGAATAATAAAAAGTCATTTTGATCAATACAGCTTAAAAGGCGTTTTCCGCAGCACTTTTTCACAGCACTTTTCTACGACTTTTGAACTATTGTTTTAGACTTAAAGATTCTTATACAAATCATTTAGAAATGTTTTCAAATGGATAATTAAGTGTTTTAATAATGATTTTGAGGTTTTCTAGCTTATTGAAGAAAGTTCAAATAAATGAATTAAAGAAAAAGCTATTACAAATAAGCGGTTTAATCTTGGTTCTAAAAGCCGACGAGTAAACTGGATTTTTCTATTCGTGAGATCCAGATGTAAGGTTCTTAAACTAAGGAGATGTTAAGGAGCAACCAGTGCCCTGACTCACCTGGCCTCTTTCCTGTGCGAGGGATGGATAAGGTCGAAATGTCAGAAACGGGTTAAGTGCAAAAAGAATTAATTTTCCAAATTTAATAACAACTTGGATTTTATAAAGATGATCTTCTTGTACTCGATGTCAAAGCCCGAAGAGGGAACTCGTACTATTCGTGGAATTTAAAAGCTAATTTCACAGTTATTTCGTCCATAGTATTTGTTGAATACGAGAATTGATATTAAGTAGAATTAGATGATTTCCAAAGATTCTACTCACTTAATATTTGGTTTTGAGATTAACATCCTAGATAACATGGTTTTAACTCAATCAAAATTTTGAGTTTTGAATTAAGAAATCATCATTAAGATTTAAATGAAATGGTTTGGAAATATTTTCCTAAGCGAAAAATGAAATGCTTTCGAACTATTCCAAGTTTAAAAAAGGGTTTAAGTAATCAAAGGATTTGATAAGAGAGGTTTAATGATTTTGTATATACTGGAAGGAATGTTTTAGAAATATATATCTCCAAATGAGATTTTGATAAAAAGAACTTAAACAATTAGAATGATACCCTATTCACAGAATATCCTTTTAGCGATGATTGGTACGAAGGGACGAGGGCCAGATTTGGATAATTCCCATTCGAAGACTACTTCGAAATAATTTACGTATTCGAAGTGAAGACATAGATATGATTTGGAAGATGGAATGTAGGGCTGCTTGTCACTGACCCTCAAGAGAAATTTTCCATATCATATTTTGTGACAGTAGTTCTTCATTTAAGATCTTCGATGTAAGGACTTCTCGCTGCTAATTCTAGGGGTAACTCCCGACACGATGTGGTAGGAGAGTACCTTCGGTTTGTCTTATTCCTAGACAACTTGTATGGATGAATGTATGACATTGTATTTCTAATTACATTGGTTGATCTCTATGAACGTATTATCTATTGGTGGCGGAGAAGGAAACTTCTCTCAGCTTAACATCATTTTATTAGACATACGAGCTCAGGAGTTATACGTATGTAGAAATAGATTGTGTGATCATGGAATGACAGTGTGGCATTCAAAGTAGAATGTGATGTGTGAAAGATAAAATATTACCTCAGGCTTCAACAACCGAAAATGGCAAAAACTGGGTAGATGCGGCAGGGCTAAGTGGGTCTCTCCCATTATGAGATGGTCATCACCTTTCTAGATAACCTTCTATATATCGGGTATGTTGTGTATGCTATGGGACGTCTTGGATTGGTGGGTGACGACCGGGATGATTTCATATTCGGTACTATCAAGATGAAAGGAGTATGTCGGTTCTGTGTTGGTATAGGCGTTCAGTATTTGGACCCTCGGTACATCCCTCTAGTGGTGTATTGTACGGAAGGTAGTCCCTCACCTTATCATTTGTATGGAAATCCATTCTCCAATAAGTGCATTCAGACTTGATTGTAAACCTATTATGCCGTCAAATTTAATCAATGTAACAATTTCAGCTATTTGAATATATTTACTTGCAAATTTTTTTCAAAGAATGTCACTAAAAGTAATATCAAATGGTTATTTTTGAGTAGCAAATGTTTGGTTATCATAACGTAAAAACATGTTCCGTGTTTATGTGCGGGGTGGTCTTATGAGATACCTTATTGTTTTCAAAACATCGTATTTTGAGTTCTCACGGACTGACCCGGAGTTTATTTTCCTTTTCCCTTAAACTATGGATGCTCTAATTTCCCTGGGTAGTCTAGTACTCAGGTTTACTTAGAAGAAATCTAGAAGAGCTTGGAGCATGGAGTTAGAAGATTTTTCTGAAGATTGTTATCCATTTCCATCACACTCATGTACTATTGTATTCCGCATTTATAATAACATATATTTATAATTGTCCATATTTTACTTTGATAAATGTATTTTAATTTCCCGTTGTAAAGATTATATGTTGAAATAATGTATGTTATTTCATTCATGTGAGATTATGTTTTGTCTTTGTTTTCTTTCTTACCTTTAACAATTGGGTTTTCGGCACTTGGATTTATGGCACGTGAATACAGACGATGTATTAGTGTCGATTTTCGATGGTCGAAAATTCAGGTTTGTTACTCCAAGGTAGTATGCTACCAGTTCGATTCACCAGACTAATGGTAACGCATTGCCGAAACGACCGCCTACCATATCCACCTATCCTATATCGAGTCAAAGTGAGGTTATCCCAAATCAAGGTGCACCAATCGAAACCAACAAAAATGGTAATAGTATGGACCGAGTCCATAAGAAAAATCGAAGAACAGGTGTCCACTAGAAGTAGTTAGCCCCTTTGGCTTGGTTCAAGCCATCCTGTTTTAGTCATTTCAAATTGGCACAAGTGTCGGGACCATCCATCATCGTTCTCTTTCTTCAAATCTAGCAAACATACATCAAATCCAACCACTTCATTACAGAGTCTCCTCCATATACATGGTTGTTAAAGTAGTTCTAACATTGACAGAGAGTATACCAATAATCGACCTCGGTCTCTTTAACAACCAAATGTCATTTTACACACCGGTTGGTACTTTTACATTCCATAAACGATTCATACTTGATATCAAAATATCATATTCACTTTAAAATATCCTTCATTTCAATATCAACATATTTACTTCATACGTCATATTCACTTGAAATTTCATTTAAATTTCGATTTTTAAATTTCAACTTAGGTTATTACTTCATTTTAACCACATTCGTATTTAAACCGATAATTTAAACATAAAAAGTTTCGACCATAACAGCATGAATTTTGAAAATAGTTTAAATAATTTAAAATGGTTAAAATAATTTAGATTTTAGTATAGGTTATATATAAAATGATTTGAAAATTTAAACAATTTGAAGATTTAAAAAGATGAATTTTAAAATAGTTTATAGTAAAATAGTTTATAGTGAAAATAGTTTAAAATTTAAACTGATTCTTTTCATTTCCAATAAATCTGGACTCGGTTCCAAATTTCAATCAAACTGATTCAATTTCAAATCTTCCAATTCAAATCATCTTCGATCTCAAATTAAGTTAAATCGACTCATTTTCGATTTCAATTCAAATCAACTTCGATTTCGATTTCAATTCTAGTTAATTTCGATTTCGGTTTTAATTCGAATTAACTTTAGTTTTGATCTCAATTCGAATTGAATTAAATTTCGATTCCAATAGGTTATGGGTTTCAATTCAATTATTATTTTAAACCATTTCAATTTATATAAATTTCAAGTCCAATTCTAATTTACCGATTTAAATCACTTATATCAAATTAAACTTCAATGTTCAATTGAAGGTTCAAATCTTTTAAAATAATTTAATTCCGAGCTCAAATTTGAAACATCCATTTATGTGAATTTTTCTTTAATAAATTCAAAGTTCAAGTAAAAGTTCAAACCTTTTAGGACAACTCAATTTACAAGATTCAAGTCATATGTTGATTATAACTTTAAATTCCAAAATAAATTGTTTAAATAATTTCTTTTACAAATTTGACCTTCAACATTTCAAAACTCGAATTCGAAATTAGTTTAATTCTTAAAAATTCAAAAAATTCTTTCTCTAAAATAAAATCATTTAAATAGATTTAAATTCATGTATTTAAAAGCATTTAATTTAACTAATCTGGTGTCCATATGAAATTTTATATCTATGGCCAAGTGATTGGTTATTTTAATTTTAATTTCAGGGATGGATATATATATATCATGTCAATCCAAGTCAAAGTGTCATAGGTACATATCATTTCAACCTATTTCTTAATTTATTTGAAGTAATTCAAATAACAGTTTTATATACTGTCAAATAATATACATGGTGACAATATGATATAAATAAAATAAATAAACATCCAATTATCAAATAAATAAACATCCAATTATCCAAAATATCAACCAATAGGCATCCATCACAATCAACATCCAAACAGTCAATATAACACAACAGTTAACTGGTTATCAATAATCTGGAGTTTATCTAGCAGTTTATTTCCAATTTCAATTTAACTGTTAATTCAAAATTTCTAACAGGTCAATTTCAATGTCGATTCCCTTGTCAGCTAAATTATCAAATAACAATCAATAAAATTAAATCGCTTCGTGGTTTCAATTTGACAAACATTAGAAATATTTTAGTATTCATAAGCGGGTTAAATCACTCACTTTTATTTGAAACTGAAAAATTTTCAGCTTCAAATAAATTCCAATTCAACTCTATGTCGTAGATGACTTCGATACAAATTCGACGAAACTTGTTCGCTCTAATCCGACCTCGCATGAAAAAGTTATTTAATATTTAGCGTAACGATATAATTAAAATATAATTAACTTAATTAAAATAATCATCAAACTTTGACCTACCCTTCTTCCTCTCGTTCAACTCCAAGCCACATGCGATTTGTTTTTTTTTCAAACTCGATCGATCGCCCAGCTCATAGACAATCACCCCCACGCGCTCACGTCGCCACGCCTGTGCTACCATCCACCCCCCCCCCCCCACATGATCGAACAAAGAAATCCCCTCGACCTGCTTGTGATCGCAAGCTTCCAGTCGTCACATCATCACCAATCAACTCGATCCAATCGTACAACACCTTTATCTCCCCTAGCCGATTATTTTGTAGTTCGAGTCGTCTCCGAAATTGGCCTATGATGGTCGCAATTCATGGTGGCCGTCGGATTTGGCCATTTGAAAATGGCGGCCTACGTTCTTCCTAGGGTTTTTAGTTAGCAAATGAAAGGAAGTGTAGCTTTATATAGAAAATTTTCATGGCACTATTCATCCGATAAAATTTCAAACACCAAATGAAGCGTGTTGTCTGGCGTTCTATATGTTATACTCTTATTCCGAACACAATGGAACATATATCGGAAGCCATTCCATCATATTCAGAAGATATATTTTCAAAATTGAATTATATTATTAAAGTTCTAAAAATAAATTCTACGCATTTCAAGCTCGCACGACCAAACGACAACTCTGATCGCTACGAACTTGAGATTCTATAATTATTCACTATTGCGGATCCGATGAAACTAGTTTCATCGAAATTCGAGATAGTGCCCAAAAAGGCTATTTTTACACATTAATTAAAACAAGCTATTTTCCAAAAATAAATATATTCACTTTAAATTCAATTTTAAAAGTTAATAATCTTCATTCTTGTTTAAATAAAATTTAAGCCAACTTCCGAAATCATTTTCATTCATATTAAATTCAAGATTCAATTATTTAAACAATTCAAAATATTAAATTTAATAGTTTACTTATTAAATAAATCACTATATTTGAAATATAAGTTATTTAACTTATAAAATTTGCTTTTAAAATGAGTTCAAATAATATAAAAAAACTACTCCTTTTTTACAGTAATTCAACATCTTTGCAATTTATTGCATACAGCAAAAGTAACTCATTTCTTACCAAATAAATGTTTTCTTATTTCTGAAATTTATACTTATCAAAATACAATTACCTATAAATAAACTTATCCGTTTAATTTTAATAAACATCCATTCAATTCTTTATTAACTTAACATTGATTATTTCAATTTTTGTTATCAATTACTTACAGTTCAATATCATTTAATTTACTTTCTAATATAAGTTATCATCTTTTATCTTATTGAATTTTGTTATTTATAATTTTATCTAAGTTCATATCCAATAAATTACATTAATAAATCATTAAATTTTTATTTCTAACCATTTTTGTTCAATAATTATATTATATTTAATAATTTAAAATGTTAAAAATACGGATCGTTGCATAATTGTTTAACATGAATCCAAATGAGTATATTTCTTGCATGTACTGTAGACTTCAAGATATAGTGTATTCTTTAGTACAATTACGTAAAAAAATTCTATGGAGGATCAAGGTAGAAAAATCCTCAATTCACTTTCTTCGGAGTGGAATCAAAAACATCAGCAATAAAAAAGGCTAATGACATTGCTACTTTAAAATTTGAAGAGTTAATGGGGAATTTAATGTCCTATGAAGCACAATTGCAGGGTAGAAGAGAAAGCAAAGCAACAGAATAGAAATTCATCGTTTTTAATGCAATAACCGACGATCGGGATTCAGATGATCACAGTAATGAAGAAATTGTTTTCATGACCAGAAATTTTAGAAAGTTCCTGAAGTATAGAAAGACAAACATCATTCGAAGATGTCAAAACAAGACTTCTAGAGCCGGAACTGCGGTGAGATGTTTCAACTGCGATGAATCCAGTCATCTGTAAAGAGACTGTCCACATCAGAATAAATCAAAGATCTCACCTATTACCGATTCATCTAGGAAATGAAAGAAGGCTTATCAGCAACATTGGATGATACAGGTACTTCCTCAAGCGATAATGAACCAGATACTGAGCATGTGAATATGTGTTTCACAGCAACAACATACTAGCTAGTGCTGATCAGAAGAAAGCGGCAAAAATGGCACCTTTTATTTATTAATTATTTACTATTATAAAATCTAGGAATAAAATATAGATCAATAATAATACTAGATATATATACAGGAATGTGTTATACATTTTTATTTTTGAAATTTAAGGCTCATATGTCGACATACATAGAGCATATATGTTTATATACCTGCCAAAAATTTGATATTTCACTTCAAATTCAAAATTTGAATTTTCCTCGCTTTTTTGTTTATTCCTATGTTCTAAAAAGGCATCTTTTTGAGCATAGAACATCACCCTTCACTCTCTATTCATTCAATCTATCTCCATCTATTCATTCACTCGCTTTTATTTAAAATTCTAAAATTTATTAATTTTCTTTCTCTTCAAAAACTCAAAAATGACTCTTCAAGTCAAACTCCAAAAACCATTAGACTCCTACAGAGAACCAAAGGCCATATTTTCAATGATACAAAAGGTCATTGATACTTATATAGAGTATGCTACTTCTGGAAAAGATTTTCTTGGAAAATTTGCAAAGCTTGACGTTTTTTCCTCTTATAGTCTTCAAGATCTTTGCTTTCAAATGAAATTCTTGGTTTACCCAACTCTTCTCAAAATGATTTTGTGTATTATTCGAATTTAGTTAAAATGTTTTATACGAATATGAATGGAAAATTTTTCCAAGAAGAAGAGAGATAAATTTGGAGTATTTTAAATTGCACTCAAATTGATTTAAATTGTGAAATTTTGGGTAATATACTTAGTTGCATATCTAATGGAATTCACCTCTCTACTTTTCAAATTAATAAACAAAATCGGGAAGTTTTTCACAATGTTTTGAAGCTGATGAAAATTCTGATTCTAAACACAAAATCTTCGACCAAAATAGAGACTTGTGAGTCTCATTATATAATAAATTATCACTCTAAGGACGGGTAATTATAATAACCCTACTCAAAATGTTTTAAAAGCTTTTTACACTATTTATGGAAACTATAACATTAATTGGATACAAGTCTTCTTAGATGACTTTGTTCAAAAAATATTTCTAGACATGAGAACACAATCTACCATGGTATGTATCTTACTAGAACTTTCATATATTTTAATTTTGATTTATGAGGAGAATCAACTTTTCCTTTAACGGTTTTCAGCCAGGCCGACATTTCTCTTATGCATATTCCACCTTATTTCGAACCAAATCAAACTCTTGTTGAAAAAGAAGAAAGACTGGTATGGGAAGTGGAACAAGAAATACAAAGAGTAGGAGAAGAAGAAGAAGGCGAAGAATAGATGTAGAAGAAGAAGATGATGAGGAGGAGGAGAAATGAATACTTCTTTAGAAAGCTTCAACAAACTATCTCACCCTTCCAACAAAGAAATTCTAAAGAACTAAGAGAAGCTTCTTAAAAACCAAAAGAAGCTTAAACGTTCTTTTAGTAAAAAGTTCAGTTTCCTCTCCAATAAAGTGGACAAATACTTTGGGAAAATTATTCGCAAGCTTGGTGGAAATTCGTCGTCATCATCTACATCATTCAAAACCTATCTAGTTATTTCCTTATGTTTTCTAGTTTTTATTTTGGTGCATTGTTCTAGTTTGATTCATGTTATCTTTATGTATTATGATTTTGTGCTATGTACCATCTTTTTTTATCAATGAAAATTGTTCTTGCTTTTACATGTTGTTCTAATAGTCTTTAGAATTCATTGAAATAGAATGAAATTAAATAAAACAAAACTGTAACAAAAACATAAGATTTGCATTTTTAGATATGTATGTCGACTTACATGCATTGTATTTTTCGAAAAATGTTAGCTGTTGGCCAAATTCAAAATTTAAAAATAAAATAACTACCATATATTCAAACTTTCCAAAATACTTTTCACTCCTGTATAAACTTATTTCTTGAAAAATTTACTCATCATTTTATTCTCTTTTCATTCTCAAACATTTTTTAACAAAAAATATTTTCTCCACACCAAAAATTATGTGAAAACCCTGAACAAACACTTCAATCTTTCAAGGATATTCTTACCTTTATCTTAAGAAATCAAAGGCAATTAGAATTAAGTCAAATGCAAATGATCAAAGAGCAAAATAAACATTTCGATTCCCTTTAATGATTGATTTCTTCCTTAATCAAAGATGGTTAAATGATCAATTAATAAGGATAATAAAGATTGGAATGTCGTCAAAGCAAATTCAATCTTCGGATCCGACGACTGGGTTGAAGTTCCAAGGAATGTCTAGTTATTCGATTTGTTGTTAAAGTATAAATATGTATATATATAACTTATTAATACTCTTAGATTTGGATTTGTTTGGATTGATTATTATTCTTAGGTATTGATTTGGTCTATAGTTAGAATAATAATTTGATATGTATTGCTTGACTGTATTTAAATATTGTCTTATCTTATTTATTTAAATTCCATATATTAATTACATCATGTTTAATATGCCAATTATTTTAGTGCTTAATTAATGATTTTAACTCTATAGTTTCTAACTATTTTATATTGGGGGACTTTTTATTTTTCACCGATTTTTGTTGATGACAAGGGGGAGAAATGTATATAATATACACATGCATATATTCATGGGGAGTTATGTGACTCCGAGGGGTTACATTATATTTTATATACAGGAATATTTAATGGTTGTCATTATCAAAAAAGGGGAGATTGTTAATACTTCAGTTATTGATTTTGATGACAATAACTATATACAACCATATGTAATCATATAAAAATATAGATACTAATGTTTTGCCAATTTATATAGTATATAGTGTATAAAATTACATAGGTATTGAATCGAAGACTACACAGTATAAAGACTCAGAAGACATGAAGACTCGTGAGTACAAAGACCAAGATATAAAGATCTCAAGATTATAATTTAGTGTGTAAAGTCATAGCTTATATTGTTAAAGCCCTTGGTAGAAATTTTTGATCTCTATCTCCTATTTTCTATCTTTTGTATTTTTAAACTAAATAAATTATTAGAATATATTTCAACGATTTTATAAAAGTTAATTAAAGTTCAAAATATTTATAAACTATGTTCAAACTAAATTACAAAGTATCAAATTATTTTATGAAGTATAGGATTTTCAAAATATTTTAAAGAAACAAGTTTTCAAAATATACATGCATATGTCGACATATAGGCAGATGGTATGTCGACATATATGCCACCAAGTGGTTTTTCAAATTTTGAATGGAAGTGTCTTTTCGTTGCAACTCTTCACGAACGGACACATCTTATGATTTACTATATAAAAGGGGGTTCAAATGAATTTTTTCATAATAATTAGTTATATTTTTCCATCCTATTGCTCTCTTGAAAATCCCATTGGAAATATACTTTATTCTCTTCAAAATCACTTAGAATTAATTTATACTTCATTGTATTGATTTAATACTATTTTCTTAGTATTTTGGAAATATCCCTCTCTCAATTAAAAGATTAAAGTGTTGTCTAGGCGGTTATTGGATCCATTGCATCCACTTTTCAAGAATTGTTTTTGAAAAAACTATCAACTCTATTTGTATTTGCTTTGGACGTACTTGTACCCACTCAAACCAAGTGGGTGTGCTTAGTAGCACATAAATCTGGTAGGTGTGCTTGTAACTCGTTCAAAACAAGTAAGTATACCCTGAGCTCGGAAATTCAGGAGGGTGTGTCTCATAGCCTCGAAATCGTGATTGTATTTGGGTTAGACTTCTACCTAGTTAAACATTGGCATTTGAAAAGAAATCTATATAAGTAATTGTACAGGACTAGATGTACGAGAAATCCGAACTAGTATGAATTCCCTGGTGTCATCTCTCTAAATTTTTAATTTGCTTTACCCCTTTGATTTTTATCTGTGATTGCATCTATGATTGTTTGATACTATGATTCTATGCTATTAATATGTGATTTAATATCAAACTTAAAAGAAATTTAAAAAGATTTAGATAAGTTAGAAAACATTATTTAACCACCCCCTCCCACACTCTATGTTTAATTAGCCTTAAGATCCATAATTCTTCAACCCATAGGAGTCACGATGTCCGTCGAAGTAACTAAGACAGTAGGAACCGTGTTGGTGGAACATGCGCGACATGTTCGCCAATCATGTGTGTAGTCTCCTGGAGCAGATGTAACCATCAGTCTCCCATTTGTTCTAGTGTGTGCGATATAGACATATACTTACACACACACACACGAGACAATGAGTTACGATTATACCTATGACTTTATCCAATGTATGACAATCCCCGTATCCTTCTTTAACGTGTGTCGCCAACTGCTAATCATTTATATATGTTATTTATTTATTTTTGTGTTTCCTATTTATCCTTCTTAGGCGTGTATCGTTGATTATTCTTTATAGGCATGTATCCCAATTATATCCTTCTTACTTCTTGTCTCATTAATACCTCTTATGTTCAATTGTTGCGTTCAATTAGTTTTACACAACTTACTTCTTATTCCATTAATAACTCTTAAATTCAACTGCCGCGTTCAATTATTTTTGCACAGCTTACTTCTTGTTTCATTGGTACCTCTTTAATGTTATTTATTTGTTGCAATATATGGGCGATAACACCATCCCTATCTCTACTGGATCACGATATCAACTCCAGTTAATCATGTAACCAAAGCTCTGATACCAAATTTGACGACCATCTTATACCACTAGCACCAATAGTATATAAATAGTGTGTTGTCCATGCTCGACTGATATAGGATGATCATCAGGGTGGAAATAAATCAAAGTAGCATATAACCTGTCATATCTCACAACACATGGATAAAATATAATATCAAAGAAGTGACCGTAATAACTATGTGAACAAATCATCATCAGAGCAATAGATCTACAAAGTTATATATCAATTGTAGTAGAGTTTATACAACAGAAGTAAGCTCAAATAAACTGTCTCAACAAATAGAAATAAGTAAGCACCATCATGAGCTTCATAGCATTGCTCAACAGAAAAGCACATAAATCTATATATGTATATAATACGAGATAGCTCCATCCAGAACTTCCTCTGAATAGCTACTACATCACTTAGACTTGTTATCTAGTATACTCATTCAAGAGTATCCAAGATAATAAGAAACAAAGCATAAATCCTTCGGTTAGACAACTATCTGGTGTGAGCAGTATAGAGTCTCATGATACTATAGAGGTAAATATGGTAAGGTACCAAAGTACATGAACCATACATGACCTGTCCCTGCATCCAAAGAGTTAGCATACAACACTATAATATGCTACTCTACAATATCATAAAGATATACTACAAACCAAATAAAGGATATCAGTCTTTTAGGTATTCTATCTCCAATATCTACTTCCCCTGATACCTATAAGTGATAAATTACTAAAGAAAACAACCAAAGCATCCATAACATCCATTAATAACCCTAACTATCACTCCATGTGCTCTAAATATATGATAACTTGTATGACCCCCAAGCCAGGGTGTCGCCAACTATATCCTTCACTAATGTATGTCATCAATTATATCCTTCACTGACATGTTTCGTCGATTCTGTGATTTTGTTTATGGATTTGCATTGGTGTGGAGGATATTTTATAATATGGGATTGAGTGATATATTTGGGCTAAGCCACGTGTAGCCAGATAATATATGGTGCTATCTCTTTTATAGATGTTTTTAGGATTTTGATGATGATTTTGGGATATGGATGATTCGTTCATTTGATGTTGTTTATGATTCATGATTTGATGTGATTTGATGTGGGTGATGACATTTTTTATAGGGTTTTGTGGTGTTCTACGATATATGATATTTGTTCGAGATAACACTATTATATTTATTTATACCAAGTATATGTAGAAATTTATATGTTTGTTGACCTTGGATTTAGATATAGGCTGACCCGTTTATTATCTATATAATATTCGGATCAATCTGAGACATTTATGTAGGATCGTTTTCACCCTAGAGAAGGGCTGAATAGGGTGATACTAATAATAATAAAAATTAATGTGGAAATAAAAACAATAACAATAAATAATGTAGAAGAGATCGCGCACAAATTACCCAACTTTGGCAAAACCCTGCCTACATGATTCCTCCAAGGTTTCTATTAGAAATTAAGCATTCAGACGCTTACACACTGAAACTTGCGACATCCACTAATGACTAACCTAACTTTATGCTCAAAACTCTGTCATAACTCAACCACTGAGTTGCGAATTCTCAAACTGCCTTGTAGTTTTTCCCTAGTCACACGACTAGAAATTGCACTACTTAAAAAGAAAAATTACACAAATAAGAATAGAATAAAAAAACAAAATAAAAACAAAACCCTATTATATTAAACTAAAGCCCAATAGGAAAGTAAGGTCGGCCTAATTTAAATACTAAATAGAGATCGTCTCCCCTTTTTCCTTGTATACTCGTGTATTCTCTTTTCCCTGATCCTTTCTTTTTCGTTCATCTTCACAAATTTAGGATTTTGAGAATTGAAGTCACCGCTTGAATTATATGTTCGAATTGATTACTTTCGCTCTTATGTTCCTCAATAAGCTTCGATGCTTCTTCAATTCTCTTGCGTACATGCGGTCGTTTCGAGTTCGAATGATAATTTGGTATGTGATTTTCGCCCCTTTTTGATTTTCGGATATATTCTACTTTATGCTATGTTTAATTGCTTGGGCTCGAACTCTTAAATGCCAATGATGAGATTGGGTTTTAATTTATAGGGATAACATCCCTAAATATACATTCGTATAACTCACTTTGAATTTTTCACATTGCTATGCTCGGCTATTGATTTGTAAACGAAGTTGGTGATGTTTTCTGACTTTTTCATTTCATACGTGTTGCTTGATAAGTTTGAATTTGCTCCGGCCTTTTCTCCTGTGATTATTTGAATTTTGATATGGTTTAGACTTGTTCAATTCGTGTCTCTGTTCCAAATTTTGCTGGCTTTGACTCTGGCATTTAAATTTGTGACAAACATGACACGTTCATTTTGAAATTCATTGACTTTGTTAATTCGTGTTTCATTTCTGGCTTTAACTGGATGACTTCATTCAAACGGCTACTGTTAATTTCTTTAAACATATGAACTGTTATTTGCATATGTAGTACATTTTTGGTCTTGAAGTCTTACATACTTGCTCTGTTTACTTTAGTGCACTTGACCATTTTATTATTGAGTCAGGTTCCATATGTTGGAGTTGCTCAGACCATATGAGCATATGCATTCATGTTGCTTTGAGATCTTCACTTATGCACAGGTCTTACTACACGTCAGGTTGCATTATTGATGTGTTGAGATTGATCTGGTCTAGCCTTGCATTTTTATTGAGTAACTCACTTGAGTCAGATCTGATGCACTTTGATTTGAAGTCTAGTTTCACTTTAAGTTTCATGTCTAGTTTGGTTGAACCTTTTACTTTATGTCTGTTGCTTGCCATTGTCAAGTGGTCTGTGCCTTTGTGCCATTCCATTAAACATGTACATGCCTATGGTTTCATGTACATTGTCCTGATTGTACATGAACTTGCTTTTGCATACATGCTATCTGGTTTTGTGTTACAATGTTGATCTGGCCATTGCATTGAACTTCTACATGTTTGATGCTCTTGCTTGTTCTTGCATTTGTGTTCATCATGTGTTCATTTGTGTGGTGGTCTAGTCTTCATGTGTATGTTTGAATCATGTTGAACTGCTTTGCATTTTGGTTACACTTCATTTTGATTGCACTTGAGTCATGTTGTCACCATTGCTTGTCATTGACTTGTATCTACACATTCATTGAGTACATTACCGGTTCACCACTGTATATATCTGGTTGATCTAGGTGTGTCTGGTGTATTATGAGTCTTGCTGCTTTGTGCCATATGAGGTCTAGTTTGGTCTGAAGTCTTTGTGTTGTTGAATCTGGGTTTCCTTCTTTGTGTTGATGTGCATACTTGAGTTTGTTCTGGTTCATGGCCCTGGTCTGGTCTGTGTTGTTTTGACTTAAGTCTGAACTGACCATATGTATATTTGTGAAATGTTGTATGTTGTTTTTCATGCACCTGAGTTGAATCTAGCCTTGCTTGGGTTTGACCTTGTGCTCGCATGTCCATGCAGTTTTAATAAACAAGTGTATATAGGTGTGCACGGCCTAGTGACATGTACAGTGATACACTTTGCATTTTACAAGTTGTTCATGTAAGATGAACTCAAATGAAAAATGATGATGAACAACCCAAATAACTGAGGCAAATAACATTTTCAAAGCATACACTTCATTTTGAACTGCAAAATATTTCTTTTTCAATTTTACCACGTTAGTGTTTATTTTGCAAATAATTCAGATGCTGGATACAAACTGGAATAGATTTTGTAACAACCCGCATATTTATCGATTGTGTATTTAAATTTTTATTTAAATATTTCATCGTTCGTCGGATTTTAGTCTGAAAACCTACTTTTTGCAAACAGTCGAATTTGGACTCGAGACCCCTCCCATTGAGTTCAAAATGCCGTTTGCAACCTTTTTGAGTATAAGCTTCGATATGTTTGGAGTTAGTCGAGTTTTGCTACTTTTTCACTTTGGGTTTGAGTTTGGGTTTCAGCCCAGTGTTCCACCTTAAGACTCTAGCTCCACTCCAACTCTTCATTTCATATTCCTAATACTTCAAGCTAAAGTAAAAATGGTGGAAGAGATTGGAAATGGAAATTCCTAAGCCCTAGTCTTCATTAGCAAATCCAACTTCTAGCTCCAAATTCAAGAGAACCCATTGGTAAGCATCTCCTTCATCTTCCCCAACTCATTCTCTCTTTGATTTAAGAAAATTCCTAAACCTAATTTGGGAAATATTTCTCTTTTAAGCTTAGAATCAAGCTTCTTGAGTTGGGATTGAAGGTGGTTGATCTTCCTTTGCTTTCGAGCTTCTTCTTCATTGATTTAGGTTCAAAGGTGAGATTTTTATCTCACATTTTAGTCTATAATGTAGGATCTAGATTAACCCTAGAGGGGGGGGGTGAATAGGGTTATAGCAAATTTTTGCGAATTAAACACAGAAGCAAACTGCAGAAATAAATATGCTGAAAAATAAATCACACACAGAATTTACCCAGCTTCGGCAACCCCTGCCTACTGCTGCATTCCCAGATTTCTATTAGAATTAAACAGTTTCCCGCTTACAAACACTCTAACAGACTTGCAAACCCTGCTACCGCCTATAGAGTTTTGCAAACTTGCAAACCCTGCTAACTGGACTAACTCTAACTAGACAATCTGTCAACACCTAAACCCTAGGTGATAATTTATCATGTTTTGTTTTGAAAAGAACATACAAATAAAGCGAATTATAAAAGCAAGCACTAAATTTAAAACTATTTAAATTATCTTGCCTTTATAAAAATAAAGATACCCTAACCCAATACAAACATAAGATATGCGGTCACTTCCCTTTATCTTATTTCACCCGGTCCATTTTCTTTTGTTTGTGAGAAAAAAAAATGGCCGATCCTTTTCTTTTTCAATTTAGGGCTTCGGTTCTTCTGTGAGATTTGGGGCTTTGTTCTGATGATTGATTCTTTGACTTGTGTTGATCTTTCTCACGCTCGTTCTCTGATGATTTGATGCTTGTTGCTAGCTCATTCTCTGATAATCGAGTTTACTGTTGCGGTATGTAATCTTTTTGCTTGTTTGTGGTTTTGTGATTTTCGAACTCGATAGTTCTGTGATGATTTCTTGGGTTTATTTATAGGGTTGAAACCCTAATTAACACTGTCAGATTTGATTTCTTCATGTCGTTGATTATTTTCCTGAAATTGTTCTGGATTTGGAGTATTCCTTTCTTGATTCAATTTCGAATAATTGCTGACCATTTTTGAATTCGAATTAATTGATTCGAAGATATCTTGCTGTATTTTTTGTCTCGGTCCTCATTTGAATTAATACTGACCATATACAAATTCGAGAAATTTGCTGCAAAGATTTCTTTCCAAATTAGAAATCTTTGACTTAATCAAAGACTTAATCAAAAGATACGAATTTATTCTTTAACTTCGGCTTGTTTCTGCACTGCCTTGTACTTGCCACTGTCTTGTGTTCCCTACTGCACATTCACCAGTTTACTATATATGTGCATATATACATTTGTATGTGTGTATGCATATATTTTTGGGTTTGTACTTTCATTTTGACTTGATTTTGCTATGGGATTGAATCAGAACTTCATTTGATCTGCATGTAGTTGTGATCTGATTCTTGATAGCTTGCTGGTGCATGTCATTTGTTTCTAGCTCGAATTCGTTTTTGAGGAACACTGTACTTGTTGTTATGATGTTTTGAACTTGATTCACTTCATGTTGCATTAGTCACTTGCATTGGTGCATTGCCTTGTACATCCATGTTCTTTACTTGGTTGTTGTCACTGGTCTGCTGCCGTGTTCACGTGCACTTGAGTTTGTTTCCACTGCTTCATCATGTTGTATTCATCCCTGTACTTGTAGTTGTGCAATTTTTCTGGCTTCACATGTGCACAGAGTTGTTTGCTGTGTTGTACTCGGTTTGCTTTTGATACAGATGCTACACTTGTTCATGTTGCCTTTGTACACTTGTTCATATGAGCTGTTGTTCCATTGTTGTAGTTGCAGTATTTATGTTCCTTGTTTCATTTGAAAGCTAGTTCGATGTACTCAAATTTTATCACTTGAGTTTGCAGTCTTCATTTTTTTTTTGCTGTGACTCTTGTGATATTCATGTTGATTGCTTCATGACTTGTTGTTGGCATGTACATTGTGTTCACTGTTGCACTTGGTGTTTGTAGCTGCTATGCAGTTGCTATGCATCACTATATATACTATGTTCTGTTCTGCATTGATGCAGTTTCCATATTTTGTGTATTTTGATGTTTCATGCTGCTGTGATGCAGTTTCTTTCACTGTTGTATCTTTGAGAGCTTGCACTGCTTCATGTTGAAGTTGTGCAGTGTTGTACTTGTTGCCTTGTATCACTGGTTCATTCTGGTTAGTGCAGTATTCATGTTTTTGTTGGTCTGGACTTTTGTGGGATATTTGACTGTTTCTGGCTCGATGTTGTTAATGCATTCATGACCAGTGTCTTGCATATTTCTGATGCTGCACTTGGTCTTTGTTCTTCTCTGTTATGTTGCTTTGAATGAATTAGTGTTTTGTTGTAGTTTGTGCTCACGAGTTGGCGTGGCAGTGCACACGTATACGAATGTACACGTGTGTACTGCAGCCACTTATAATTGCCTGTTCCTGATAAAAAATACTGATATGCACAGATATTGCACAATCAAAGATGATGACAATAACCCATGTATCTGAGATACAAACAAATTTTATTTTTGCAAATTTAAATTTGTTTGTTTTCAGATTACTGTTGTAGTTGCTAATTATACAGGTACACAGGAGACAGGACGAGAAGTGAAGCTGGACAATGCAGATAGATGCAGATGTGCAGACAGAGTGAAAAAAAAACTGAATGTTGAGTGTTGTAGTGAGAAAAGTAAAATGTATGAACTGATGTATGTATATATAGAGAGAGCTGAAAACTTTGTATTGTTTAAGTGTTGTAATAAAATATTATATTGAATAAAAAATACTAGTTGAATTATATAGATTCTGTGCAATAGTATAATTATTCAATATGAATATTTCTTCCTTTCTGTATATAGTTCAAACTGCAAACACATATATATATTGATATATATATATGTTTGTTATCATCAAACAAAAAATCACATCAAACAATCTCCCCCTTT
This sequence comes from Allium cepa, assembly GCA_030765085.1. NCBI lineage: Eukaryota > Viridiplantae > Streptophyta > Magnoliopsida > Asparagales > Amaryllidaceae > Allium > Allium cepa. Next base: position 934,068,590 of record CM060932.1, read on the forward strand.
TGATGATGACAAACATATATATTAAAGATTTTGAAATGCTAATACATGTGTTTGAACACGAAATTTTTAGCTCCCCCTATATGAATGCTCCCCCTACAACCAAGACCACTCCCTGTTTAGAAGATAACAAAAATTACGAAAAAAGAATAAAAGAACTAAAGAAAAATTAACTAACAACATTTAACCAAATTTGTTGAAATAGGTCAAAAAATATTTACTTTCTCATCAAAATCTTGTTCTTCTCCCCCTTTTGTCATTATCAAAAGACTGGAAAAAAAATGGAACAGTAGGAACAAAAAATAATATATCATAACGAGATAAAAACTTCCATATTGTAGAGGATGGATCGATGATCAGTTTTAATAAGAAGAGAGATATTTTAACATTAATTTGACATTTAAGCACACAAAAAAAAAATAAGCACTTACTAACCACGCATAACCATAAGGACTTTTAAATGGGATTAGCAGTTACTTATTAGTCTAAGCATCCAGACTATTAAGTGAGACCAGAATACTTAGTTACCATACTCCATCCATGCATAACCATAAGGACTTTTAAATGAGAATGGAGTAATGATAAAAATAATTCACTCACATGCTCCATCCATGCATAACCATAAGGACTTTTAAATGAGAATGGATGCATGAGAGTTATTATTATTTATTATTATAATTTTTATTTTATTTATTTATTTATTTATTTTTTTAATTTAAAATAATTCACTCTTCTTATTTTATCAAACCATTATGAACGATAGAAAGATGGTAGAAATAGAAATGATCGTGGAATAAGTTACCAAGTTAATTATATTATGTAATATCCAGTACTGAATACCATATTCGAATCAATCTTTGGAAAATATCCAAAACTTGTTTGAATCCTAGAAATTGAAGTTGAAAATATATATCCAAGAATATTTCAACAAAGAAAATGAAAAATGGTTAGTCAATTTCTATAATCCCCAAATCCAAACGTAATCTGGAAAATCTTTCTTCTGGGAGGGGTTTTGTGAAAATATCAGCAAGTTGAGTCTCAGTTGAAATATATTCAATGCAAATGTCTTCCTTAGCAATGTGATCTCTAAGAAAGTGGTGTCTCACATCAATGTGTTTTGTGCGTGAATGATGAACAGGATTATTTGATAAGTCTATTGCACTTTTACTGTCACATTTTAATGGAACTTGTTTATAAACTAAGCCAAAATCAGAAAGAGTTTGCATCATCCATAAAATTTGAGCACAACAACTCCCTAAAGCAATATACTCTGCTTTAGTGGTGGATAATGCAACACAGTTTTGTTTTCGACTTGACCATGAAACTAACGAGTGTCCTAGCATAAAACATGTTCCACTAGTGCTTTTCCTGTCAACCAATGAACCAGCATAATCAGCATCAGAATAACCAACTAAATCAAAGTTTTCACAAGAAGGGTACCATAATCCAAATTTGTGTGTGTGTGAAAGATATCTCAAAATTCGTTTAGTGGCTTTCAAATGAGATTCTTTAGGATTAGATTGAAAACGTGCACACAAACACACAGAAAACATAATATCAGGTCTAGAAGCAGTAAGATAGAGAAGTGAACCAATTATCCCTCGATATTTTTTCTGATCAACAGCACTTCCTTTCTCGTCTTTGTCCAACTTTGTTGATGGGCTCATAGGAGTTCTCAATGGTTTGGAGTTCTCAACTCCAAATTTCTTCAACAGTTCCAACACATACTTGGATTGCGAAATGAAAATGCCATCACTGCTTTGCTTGATTTGAAATCCAAGAAAATATTTCAATTCTCCAACCAAGCTCATCTCGAATTTAGCCTGCATGACTTGTTCAAATTTCTCGCACAAGAGTTCATTAGTAGCACCATAAATGATATCATCCACATAAATCTGAACAATCAAAAAATCACTTCCTTTATGTAATAGAAACAGTGTCGTGTCAGCACTCCCCTTTTCAAAGCCATTTTCCAAAAGATATGTACAAAGGCAGTATTACCAAGCTCTAGGAGCTTGCTTAAGACCATATAATGCTTTTAAAAGTTTATACACATGATTTGGAAAAACATGATTTTCAAAACCGGGGGGTTGTTCAACAAAAACTTCTTCTTTCAGATCACCATTTAGAAATGCACTTTTTACATCCATTTGTTTTAGTTTGAAACCTTTATAACAAGCAAAGCTGAGCAAAATCCTAATGGCTTCTAACCTAGCAACTGGTGCAAATGTCTCATCAAAATCTATGCCTTCTATTTGGTTATATCCTTTTGCGACCAACCTAGCTTTGTTTCTAATTACATTTCCTGATTCATTAAGTTTGTTTTTGAACACCCATTTAGTTCCTACAATTGGATAGTCATTAGGCCTAGGAACTAATTTCCAAACTTTATTTCTCTCAAATTGATTAAGTTCATCTTGCATTGCTAAAACCCAACTTTCATCATTAAGAGCCATTTCAACAGAATCAGGTTCTATTTCAGAAATAAAACCACTATGACAACAAAACGCACACAAATTTTTATCAAATGCAGAGCGAGTGCGTATACCTTCCGTAGGATCTCCTATAACCAATTCAGGAGGATGATTGGATTTGAACTTCAATCTATCAGCATCAACAGTCCTACTTCCATCTTTCTCAGTAGATGTCCCTTCTTTAATGCCTTCATGATCTACCCCATCATCACCCGTTTTTTCAGTCGTCCTTTCCAGATCAGATTCATCAAATTTCACATTGACTGATTCAACAATTGTCTTTGTTCGTTTGTTGTATATCCTGTAAGCCTTGCTCCTTGTTGAATAGCCCATGAAAATTCCCTCATCGGCCTTTGATTCAAATTTTCCAAGTTGATCACCTGTGTTAAGAATGAAACAAGGGCATCCAAAAACACGAAAATAAGAGATGTTAGGTTTCCTTTCATGCCACACTTCATAAGAAGTTTTGCCAAGTATTGGTCTAATCATTACTCTATTCATTACGTAGCATGAAGTATTCACCGCCTCTGCCCAAAAAGTTAGAGGTAGTTTATACTCACTCAACATGGATCTAGCCAATTCTTGTAATGTACGATTTTTCCTTTCAACCACCCCATTTTGTTGAGGTGTTCGTGGGGCAGAAAATTCATGTTTTAAACCATTTTCTTCACAAAAGTTTTCAAATTCTGAATTTTCAAATTCGCCTCCATGATCACTTCTCAAAGTTTTAATTGAAACTCCTTTTTCATTTTGAACAAGTTTAGCAAATTTTGAAAAATAATCAAAAGATTCAGACTTTTTGGCTAAGAAATAAACCCATGTAAATCTAGAATAATCGTCAACCAATACATAACAATAACGTTTTCCATTCAAGCTTGCAATTTCATTTGGTCCAAATAAGTCCATATGAATTAATTCGAGGACCCTTGATGTGCTAACAATGTTTTTAGGGCGAAATGATGATCGACTAAGCTTGCCCAAGGAACATGCTTTACACACTTTGTTATCTTTAAATTTCTGATGTGGTAACCCTCTGACTAATTCTTTCGTTTCAAGATTTCTTAAGAGACTCATGCTAGCATGTCCAAGTCTCCTATGCCATAAAGATGCCTCTTCGTCAGTGGCTACCAAACATCTGGAAAGATTTAGATTGTCAAACGAAAGTGAGTAAACATTTCCTTTTCTTTTGCCCATAAAAACAATGTTATTAGAAGTTTTATCAATGATTTTGCAAGTATCACTATCAAAAACCACATTCATACCTTTGTTACATAGTTGGCTAATAGAAATGAGATTGTGATGCAAATTATCAACGTATAAAACATTAGTCAAGGAAAAAGTACCATTACTTACTTCACCTTTCCCAATAATCGTACACTTGCTATTATCTCCCATAATCACATTTCCACCTCTAAACTTCTCTAGGCTAAGGAACTTAGATTTATCACCTGTCATATGTCTAGAACAACCTGAATCTAGAAACCATTCTTGTTGCTCCTTAGCCCGCCAACAGACCTACATAAAGAGAGAGGAGGATGACCTAGAGAAACTCTTAGGTCCAATGATATTAGTAACTGAAGCATTGTGAACAAACAATCCCTTTGGAACCCAAACTTGTTTTGTCCTTTTATTTTTGTTCCTATAGACATGAAATTTGTTTGTAGAATTCTTAGGAACCCAAACTTGTATAAATTTTGTGTTCTTGTTCCTATGACTACAATTTTCAACACGATGTCCAATTTCACTTCTAACAAAGACACTCTTACCTTTTGCATGATCATCAACCTGTGTTTTCCCAAAACCTAGTCCTTTTCTGTTGTTAGCAAAGAGTTGATTTCCCAATAACATGTTAAACGATTTTTCTCCTCTTGAAAAGTTATTCAGAGATTTCTCAAGATTTTGGACTTTGGTTTTTAGTGTTGTGTTTTCAGTCACAAGTGTGGTGCATCTATTTATAAAATCCTTTTTCCTAGTGTCAATGGTTTCCTTAAGACTCGAGTTTTCTTTTTCAAGATTATCGAAGCTATTCTTAAGTCTTGATATTTCTGAATCTAAAATTTTACATTTTTTACAGTCTAGGTTTTGAATATTTTCAAGTTCAGTTTCTAACCTAGTATTCTCATGAACGAGTTCTCTCCTGTCAGACTTCAATTTTTCAATTTTAGTTTCAAGAGTATCAATTGTATTAGTAAAATCATAACACATCAAAACAAGTTCTTTATAAGAATAGTTACGTACCTCACTGGATTCCTCTGAACTTGTTTCTGAATCTGATTTTGCCATAAGGCACAAGTTAGCCTCTTCCGAGCTATTATCCGAAACTTCTTCTCCTTCTTCATCATCCCAAGTTGCTGCAAAGGCCTTCTTCTTCTTTTTCTTTCCTTTGTTGTTCTTGAGAAGTGGACATTTTTGTTTGAAGTGGCCAGGCTTTTTGCAGTTAAAGCATGTTAATTCATTATCGGAATCATCAGAATCTTTTGACTTATTACCACTTGTTTTCTTCTTGCGTGGCCTGAATTTTGACCATTTTCTAAGATTATTGACAGCCATCGCAAGCTCTTCAATTGGATCTTCTTCTTCTTCACCGCTTTCTTCTTTGCTTTTTAAGGCAATCGTCTTCTTTTTTGATTCGGAGTTGTTACGTTCCTCCTTTGCCTTTAGCTCAAGCTCATATGTCATCAAGTTTCCGATCAACTCCTCCATGCTTAGTTTACTCAGATCTTTTGATTCTTGTATCGCAGTGACTTTTGCCTCAAAGTTCATTGGTAAGACTCGCAGTATCTTCCGTACAAGCTCTACTTCAGTGAAGACCTTCCCAAGCGCTCTAGCATTGTACACCAAAGTTGAAAATCGTCCAAACATATCTTTTATGCTCTCGCCCTTTTCCATCACAAAGTTTTCGTATTCATTGCTAAATAGAGCTAGTCGTGACTCCTTGACTTGAGAAGTTCCTTCGTGTGTCACCTCCAGAGTGTGCCAAATTTCCTGTGCTGTTGTACAATGAGAAATTCTATTAAATTCATTTTTATCAAGAGCATAGATCAAAGCGTTCATTGCTTTGGCATTTGTAGTTTTTAATTTCTTATCGTTAGCATCCCACCTATCCTTAGGTTTAGGAATCTCAGTATCACCAACAACTATAGTGGGAGATTTATAGCCAGTTTCAATAATATCCCAAACATCATAATCGACAGAACTAAGATAAATACTCATTCTAACTTTCCAATAAGCATAATCATTCCCATTAAACATGGGTGGCCTAGCAATAGATTGCCCCTCAGAAAAAGCATTATTTGGTGGATTCATGACTCTAGGGTTAAAGTAAAAAACCTTGCTCTGATACCACTTGTAGGATCTAGATTAACCCTAGAGGGGGGTGAATAGGGTTATAGCAAATTTTTGCGAATTAAACACAGAAGCAAACTGCAGAAATAAATATGCTGAAAAATAAATCACACACAGAATTTACCCAGCTTCGGCAACCCCTGCCTACTGCTGCATTCCCAGATTTCTATTAGAATTAAACAGTTTCCCGCTTACAAACACTCTAACAGACTTGCAAACCCTGCTACCGCCTATAGAGTTTTGCAAACTTGCAAACCCTGCTAACTGGACTAACTCTAACTAGACAATCTGTCAACACCTAAACCCTAGGTGATAATTTATCATGTTTTGTTTTGAAAAGAACATACAAATAAAGCGAATTATAAAAGCAAGCACTAAATTTAAAACTATTTAAATTATCTTGCCTTTATAAAAATAAAGATACCCTAACCCAATACAAACATAAGATATGCGGTCACTTCCCTTTATCTTATTTCACCCGGTCCATTTTCTTTTGTTTGTGAGAAAAAAAAATGGCCGATCCTTTTCTTTTTCAATTTAGGGCTTCGGTTCTTCTGTGAGATTTGGGGCTTTGTTCTGATGATTGATTCTTTGACTTGTGTTGATCTTTCTCACGCTCGTTCTCTGATGATTTGATGCTTGTTGCTAGCTCATTCTCTGATAATCGAGTTTACTGTTGCGGTATGTAATCTTTTTGCTTGTTTGTGGTTTTGTGATTTTCGAACTCGATAGTTCTGTGATGATTTCTTGGGTTTATTTATAGGGTTGAAACCCTAATTAACACTGTCAGATTTGATTTCTTCATGTCGTTGATTATTTTCCTGAAATTGTTCTGGATTTGGAGTATTCCTTTCTTGATTCAATTTCGAATAATTGCTGACCATTTTTGAATTCGAATTAATTGATTCGAAGATATCTTGCTGTATTTGTTGTCTCGGTCCTCATTTGAATTAATACTGACCATATACAAATTCGAGAAATTTGCTGCAAAGATTTCTTTCCAAATTAGAAATCTTTGACTTAATCAAAGACTTAATCAAAAGATACGAATTTATTCTTTAACTTCGGCTTGATTTCTGCACTGCCTTGTACTTGCCACTGTCTTGTGATATTCATGTTGATTGCTTCATGACTTGTTGTTGGCATGTACATTGTGTTCACTGTTGCACTTGGTGTTTGTAGCTGCTATGCAGTTGCTATGCATCACTATATATACTATGTTCTGTTCTGCATTGATGCAGTTTCCATATTTTGTGTATTTTGATGTTTCATGCTGCTGTGATGCAGTTTCTTTCACTGTTGTATCTTTGAGAGCTTGCACTGCTTCATGTTGAATTTGTGCAGTGTTGTACTTGTTGCCTTGTATCACTGGTTCATTCTGGTTAGTGCAGTATTCATGTTTTTGTTGGTCTGGACTTTTGTGGGATATTTGACTGTTTCTGGCTCGATGTTGTTAATGCATTCATGACCACTGTCTTGCATATTTCTGATGCTGCACTTGGTCTTTGTTCTTCTCTGTTATGTTGCTTTGAATGAATTAGTGTTTTGTTGTAGTTTGTGCTCACGAGTTGGCGTGGGAGTGCACACGTATATGAATGTACACGTGTGTACTGCAGCCACTTATAATTGCCTGTTCCTGATAAAAAATACTGATATGCACAGATATTGCACAATCAAAGATGATGACAATAACCCATGTATCTGAGACACAAACAAATTTTATTTTTGCAAATTTAAATTTGTTTGTTTTCAGATTACTGTTGTAGTTGCTAATTATATAGGTACACAGGAGACAGGACGAGAAGTGAAGCTGGACAATGCAGATAGATGCAGATGTGCAGACAGAGTGAAAAAAAACTGAGTGTTGAGTGTTGTAGTGAGAAAAGTAAAATGTATGAACTGATGTATGTATATATAGAGAGAGAGCTGAAAACTTTGTATTGTTTAAGTGTTGTAATAAAATATTATATTGAATAAAAAATACTAGTTGAATTATATAGATTCTGTCAATAGTATAATTATTCAATATGAATATTTCTTCCTTTCTGTATATAGTTCAAACTGCAAACACATATATATATTGATATATATATATATGTTTGTTATCATCAAACAAAAAATCACATCAAACATATAATTATCTTCGATTGTTAGGTATGAATTCCTAACACTTAGTCTTGTGCAATTGATTTTGGTTTGGATTGATTTGGTGTATATTCCAATTTATGGTGTTTTGAAATCAAAATCTATGAAAATCCTTTTATGCATATTTGGACATTGATATTTGAGGCGTATCGAAGAGCCGTTAAGGCTGGGTTGTCACTTGGCGTAAATCTTAGTCGTTGTCGCTCGATCGATCGCTTCTGGTATCCGTTTGGCCATTTTTGGCCTAGGTTCAGGGAATGCCCTGAACCCCAGATTATGACGTCTGAAACGTAATATTCAGAAGTCTGAATATTGTTCTGGAAAGATTTCTATTACCAGATTCAGACGTCTGAATATATGATTTCAGACGTCTGAATTGGTTCGAATTGAACCAGAAAGGAAATAGGCTAAAATTTAGCATTTCTAGACGTCTGAATTTATTGATTCAGACGTCTGAATTCTATCCTGGAAAATATTTTATTTTCCAGATTCAGACGTCTGAATCATGCCTTTCAAATGTCTGAATATGCCAATTTTTGCCTATTTAGCTTGAATTTCCAACTTTAATCGATTCGTGTTGATTTCTTTTTTGTTGTTATCATTTATTATTGACTTTGATGACATGTTCTTCGTGATTTTTGGGAATATCCATTTCGATGGATTCGGTATCGATTTCTTTGGATTTTATTCACGTCTTCGAATGTGAATTTTAGTGATTGATTGTTCCTACAATCTTCTTTGTGATTTGTCACTTTAAAAATATAAAGGTTTTCTATACTAGTAGTAAATATCAAACCTCTTTCTTCAAATGATTTCAACACTATTTTATTACAAAGCTCGTTTCTTAAAACCGTTTTCCAATCTACTAGTATATACAAACCTTTACCTCACTCGTATGAGAAATCTAATTAAACGGCTTAGTAAAACAAGTGGTATGAAACGTTTGCGTTTACTTCGTCGGTTAATTCTTGGACTTGTTCGACTGAATCTCTTGTGACAATTTTCTAGTGGAGATCTACAATTTGTTCGTAAATATTTAAGTTAAGCTAGTAGTTTTAGGACATGAAGCTAAATTTATATATTTACTAGCTTAGTGTAATTGACACTTCTTGATGATCATGACGATCATTTTTGTGATTTAGACTAGCAATGTGCGATGTCTCTTTGTCTGCGAGGGAGACTAAACCCCGTTTTGTGGAGTTTCGACTCAAATTGGTGGGGTATCAACCCATGGTCTTCGGGCTGTTTGTGGAGCTTCGGCTCAATTTGTGATGGTTAGCAACTATGGAATTAGCGTTCCGTTTGTGATACATGTGTTAGTGAGCTTTTTGCTCCCGTTTGTGATAAGCCTTTCCCCCCCTTTTTGTGATTTCTGGATTTCTTGAGATGATTCTAGAATTTTTGCTTCACCAATTTTTGTGATTTTCATTGATAAGTTTTATCAATATTTGTGCATTGGTGAATTTGTGTGTCATTGACTTTTGTGATTGATATTGATATAATCGTCAATATTTATGGTTTGGTGAACGAAATAAAGAGTATGACATTTCTTTTGATCCTTGAGTAGATTTTTGTGATATTGATTAATCTCTTGTTGATTTTCAATTACTTATATATCACAGCTTGGCATTGTGATTATTATGTGTTTAGTCATACCTCTTATTCTCTATCGTCTCATCTGATATTTATAGCTAGACTGATCCGTTTATTATTTTCTTATTAAATAATACTCGGGTCAGACCGAGATGTTACAGGTGCTTCGACTTGACTTCTCACTTGGGATTGTTTCTTCTGACTTTTGGCTAACTACTTAGATTAGTAGTTTATTTTGGTGTACACATTTGAGATATAGACTCACAGTTGTATTCTTTTGCATAGCACGTGTTGCTATTCTTTTGTATTATTGTGGATCTTTTTGACCACTACTCTGATATACACTTTCATGTGTTAGTTATATATTCATATCTTCTTCCGCCTTTGTGATATGAATTATCTGTGACTGATTTGTGTTATGTTTATCTCTATATTTGTTTCCAAAGATTATTATAGCCACCGTGTAGTAGCTTTGTCTTTGTATCGGTATGTCGAATTTCCTCTTGAAATAAAATGTGTTATACTATCTGTCATATCGGTGCTCGCGCAAAGTAATTACACGGATGGTCGCTCCTCAACAGCCTTATTCTCCGTGCTAGTTGACAGCATTACAACGTAGTGTTCTTGGCTAGCGTGAGTATAGAGGTGGGGCGTCACAGCTTGGTACCGGAGCCAAACTTCGGAACAATGTAGAATAATCTAACAAGGATCATGTCCTAAGTCTTTCTTAGGAGTTGTGCCTTAGGATTTAATTCGAGTTTTCGTACCGATTCATCCTATTTTCTTTATGATTCCTTATTTTATCTATCAAGATTGCTTGATATTTATTTTAAGAATAACTTTTTCCTCTTCTTCCTTTCTTTCTTAAAGAAGAGAAATGGTTAGACCAGGCCGTCCCAGCGCCGGTCAATCTAGTGCTACTCCTCAGGATGGAGTATTTATGTCTGCCCAGCAGCTTCTTGATCTAGTAAAGAACGCTCAAGCTGTCGGGCCCATTCCAGAGCCTACTCATCCTAGATCCGGTTTTGCACGCTTATGCAAAGACTACACCGATTTGGATGGAAGGCCATTCATAGGATCCGAGAGTGTTATAGAAATTCAAGCTTGGCTCAAATCATGCGATCGTATCTTTTCTCGCATGAACCTTATTGATCTACATCGAGTCTAAGTGGCTTCTAGCATGCTCCAAGAAAGAGCATTAGATTGGTACGAGCTTTTAATTTCTGAAATCGTTGAGGCGGATCTCACTTGGGAGCAATTCCGAGATAGATTCGAATTGAAATTCGTGTCGGAGGCTGAAAAGGTAACTTTAGCACGGCGTTTTATTGACCTTGTTCAAGGAGAAGCTTCTGTGACAGACTGTCGCATCTTTCGAATCTCTGTCCAAATACGGGGTTGAGTACATTAATACCCCATTGAAGAAAAATCAGAGATTTGTCTATGGCTTGAATAAGAATCTTAAGAAGCCATTACATTTGAAACTAGAAGTTTCTTTTGATCAGCTTATTGATATCGCTCTTTGTCTTGAAGAGGCCGATAAAGAGTGTGATGTTGAAGTTGTGGGTGCCAAACAAAACTTCAACAACAACATGAAGAGGCCTATTAAATTCAAAGGCCCCATTCCCAACAAGAAAGGGAGGCAAGAAACCCCGATAGCAAAAGTCCCTACCTCTAGTCGTGGGCAATGCTACAATTGTGGTTCCACAGACCACTATGCAAGGGAGTGTCTGAAACCTCATTATTGTCGCTATTGCAAAAATTCAGGTCACCATATAACTGCATGTCCCATACTTCAAAGTAGGAAGGAGGGAAAGCTCAATGTAGTGCAAGCTCCCGGTAACACTTCTCGTGGTCAAGGTATTTCTTATTTAATCCTTGATTACATTTGTTTTGTGATCATCCTTTTGAGTTCTTGTTGATATGGGTTCATCTCATTATTTTTATATCAAAAGAACTTGTTGATTCTTTTTCTTTGAAAATTTTTGGGCTTGTTGACTTCTTTGAGAGTTGCGAATCCGGATGGTAGATCCGCAACACTCAATTTGCTTTCTATAGATGTCGAAATTATCTTATGTGATTTTTCTTTCCAAGCCGATTTTTACTTAGACTTCGGAATTGATTTTTGAAAAGGATTGGCTTAATCGTTGCGAAGCCCATATCCTATTTTCCGTGAGAACTAATCATCTTCGACATTTTTAATCTGTTAAGCAGATTTTTATTTCTCCTTTGTGATTTCGATTCCAACTTGATGGCATCATTTTATTCTTTAAGCCCGCATGATGAAGAAAGTGTTGTTTCTCTCATTCATGTAGTTTGAGAATTTTTCGGTAATTTTTGAGTTTGTCTTAGGATTATTACCTAAGAAATCTTTTGTGTGGTGTTAAGGTCTTTTCAGCTCGACCTTGCCACCGATTTTCATTTGGTTACGAGTTACGGGAGTTTGCATTCCACTTACCGCATACCGCACTCGTTATGATTCTTATGAATGACTTATTTTGTCATTCAGTTTGTCCAGCTAATTTCATCCATTTTATAAATCGAGTATTCTATGAATATCTCGATGACTTCATTTTTGTATTTATTGATTTTGGATGAAAATAGCAATTTAAAATTTTTGCAAATCTTTTTCATAAGATTTAATTGTAAGTATAATTGGATTTTGATCTTAAACGAGCAAAGAATATTCTCAAAACTTTTAAGAGATATTTTCATCATATAGAAGATGATTTTGCGATTGTATTGCCCATTGAGTGCTTTAAGAATTTTGGTCGATGCGCTTGATCAACGTTATCGATAGGAATTTCCTAAAAGCTTTGATGAGACAATCAGACACGATATATTGACTTGTGAAAATGTAAATTTTTCTAGAAAGATTATTACATAAATATAAATGTAATTTTGAAAGTTTTAACTTTTCAGGAAAGAAGATTATTTAAAAGAAATTCTTTCTTTTCGATACTCTTATTCTTGTAATTCCCGATGGGAACCAAGACTTTATCTTTTGTACCAATGCTTATCGTATTGGTTTGGATGTCATTCTCTTGCATAAGATAACGTGCTATCACTTGTGCTTCTAAATCATTAAAAGCCGATTGAGACTAGGTATGCCACTCATGATCTAATGCCCGGCGCTATTGTTTTCGCTTTTAGAATTTGGCATCATTATTTTTGGGGGAGAAATTTGTTCTCCACCTCGATCATAAATCTTTGGAATATTTATTTTCTCATAAGGAACTTCATATTGGCTTGGGTCCCTTACATCTTATGATCTTGATATTCTTTATACTCCCGGAAAGGAGAATCGTGTTGCCTATGCACTTAGTCGTAAGCAACAGGTGGTTGTTTCTTTGTTGATGACCAAATGAAATTATTATTATTATTACCAAGTTCATCGGGAGTTTTGATGTACTTCGTTTTATATAATTTCATCTCATTTCTTTTATGGACTAGCGTCTGATGTTCTTTTATGATGTTCGGTTCATTGGATGTACTGTTATTATACTACATCGATGTTCCATCTTATCTGGATCAATGGATGTACCATTATTATACTACATCGTTGTTCCGGTTCTTTGAATCATTGGACGTACCGTTTTTGTACTACGTCGGTGTTTCGAAATTATTCGAGCTTTGGATCATCTGGCGTACCGTCATTGTACTACGCCGTTATTCCAAATTATTCGAGTTCCTCATTTCTCGGGAGTACCGTTTTTGTACTACGCCGTTGCACTGGCTCAATTTTCTGCTATTCATGACGTTTTCTCACGTCTTTCTACTACGGAAATGCCTTAGGGATTTCCATTTTTGTTCTTAGAGCCGCTGTTATTGAGGAAATTGAAGTTTCACCAGATTTGACTTTTGAGCAACATTCTATTCGCATCATTGCTTCGGAGGTGGAGCGCCTTCGGAATAAAGATGTTCATTTTGTGAGAGTTTAATGATTCTCAAATCCTAAGGATTGCTCTTGGGAATCCAGAGAATTCACAGTGCGAACCCGTTCTGGCTTACTCTTTCATGCTCCTTATGGTGAACTTCCTATTTCAAAATTTCTTTTATGTTGATATGCTTCTATGCTTGTTACTTCTTATTTTCTTCTTAAGTATTGCGAGGATGCAATTTATTTAAGGAGGGGAGTCTGTAACAACCCGTATTTTATCGATTGTGTATTTAAATATTTTATTTAAATATTTCATCGTTCGTCGGATTTTAGTCCGAAAACCTACTTTTTGCAAACAGTCGAATTTGGACTCGAGACCCCTCTCATTGAGTTCAAAATGCCGTTTGCAACCTTTTTGAGTATAAGCTTCGATATGTTTGGAGTTAGTCGAGTTTTGCTACTTTTTCACTTTGGGTTTGAGTTTGGGTTTCAGCCCAATGTTCCACCTTAAGACTCTAGCTCCACTCCAACTCTTCATTTCATATTCCTAATACTTCAAGCTAAAGTAAAAATGGTGGAAGAGATTGAAAATGGAAATTCCTAAGCCCTAGTCTTCATTAGCAAATCCAACTTCTAGCTCCAAATTCAAGAGAACCCATTGGTAAGCATCTCCTTCATCTTCCCCAACTCATTCTCTCTTTGATTTAAGAAAATTCCTAAACCTAATTTGGGAAATATTTCTCTTTTAAGCTTAGAATCAAGCTTCTTGAGTTGGGATTGAAGGTGGTTGATCTTCCTTTGCTTTCGAGTTTCTTCTTCATTGATTTGGGTTCAAAGGTGAGATTTTTATCTCACATCTTAGTCTATAATTATCTTCGATTGTTAGGTATGAATTCCTAACACTTGTTCTTGTGCAATTGATTTTGGTTTGGATTGATTTGGTGTATATTCCAATTTATGGTGTTTTGAAATCAAAATCTATGAAAATCCTTTTATGGATATTTGGACATTGATATTTGAGGCGTATTGAAGAGCCGTTAAGGCTGGGTTGTTGCTTGGCGTAAATCCTTAGTCATTGTCGCTCGATCGATCGCTTCCGGTATCCGTTTGGACATTTTTGGCCTAGGTTCAGGGAATGCCCTGAACCCCAGATTCAGACGTCTGAAACGTAATATTCAGACGTCTGAATATATGATTTCCAAACGTCTGAATTTATTGATTCAAACATCTGAATTCTGTCCTGGAAAATATTTTATTTTCCAGATTCAGACGTCTGAATCATGCCTTTCAGATGTCTGAATATGTCAATTTTTGCCTATTTAGCTTGAATTTCCAACTTTAATCGATTCGTGTTGATTCCCTTTTTGTTGTTATCATTTATTATTGACTTTGATGACATGTTCTTCGTGATTTTTGGGAATATCCATTTTGATGGATTCGGTATCGATTTCTTTGGATTTTATTCACGTCTTCGAATGTGAATTTTAGTGATTGATTGTTCCTACAATCTTCTTTGTGATTTGTCACTTTAAAAATATAAAGGTTTTCTATACTAGTAGTAAATATCAAAACTCTTTCTTCAAATGATTTCAACGCTATTTTATTACAAAGCTCGTTTCTTAAAACCGTTTTCCAATCTACTAGTATATACAAACCTTTACCTCACTCGTATGAGAAATCTAATTAAACGGCTTAGTAAAACAAGTGGTATGAAACGTTTGCGTTTACTTCGTCGGTTAATTCTTGGACTTGTTCGACTGAATCTCTTGTGACAATTTTCTAGTGGAGATCTACAATTTGTTCGTAAATATTTAAGTTAAGCTAGTGGTTATGGGACATGAAGCTAAATTTATATATTTACTAGCTTAGTGTAATTGACACTTCTTGATGATCATGACGATCATTTTTGTGATTTAGACTAGCAATGTGTGATTTCTCTTTGTCTGCGAGGGAGACTAAACCTCGTTTTGTGGAGTTTCGACTCAAATTGGCGGGATAACAACCCATGGTCTTCGGGCCGTTTGTGGAGCTTCGGCTCAATTTGTGATGGTTAGCAACCATGGAATTAGCGTTTCGTTTGTGATACACGTGTTGGTGAGCTTTTTGCTCCCGTTTGTGATAGGCCTTTCCCCCCCTTTCTGTGATTTCTGGATTTCTTGAGATGATTTCTAGAATTTGTGCTTCACCAATTTTCGTGATTTTCATTGATAAGTTTTATCAATATTTGTGCATTGGTGAATTTGTGTGTCATTGACTTTTGTGATTGATATTGATATAATCGTCAATATTTATGGTTTGGTGAACGAAATAAAGAGTATGACATTCTTTTGATCCTTGAGTAGATTTTTGTGATATTGATTAATCTCTTGTTGATTTTCAATTACTTATATATCACAGCTTGGCATTGTGATTATTATGTGTTTAGTCATACCTCTTATTCTCTATCGTCTCATCTGATATTTATAGCTAGACTGATCCGTTTATTATTTTCTTATTAAATAATACTCGGGTCAGACCGAGATGTTACAGGTGCTTCGGCTTGACTTCTCACTTGGGATTGTTTCTTCTGACTTTTGGCTAACTACTTAGATTAGTAGTTTATTTTGGTGTACACATTTGAGATATAGACTCACAGTTGTATTCTTTTGCATAGCACGTGTTGCTATTCTTTTGTATTATTGTGGATCTTTTTGACCACTACTTTGATATACACTTTCATGTGTTAGTTATATATTCATATCTTCTTCCGCCTTTGTGATATGAACTATTTGTGACTGATTTGTGTTATGTTTATTTCTATATTTGTTTCCGAAGATTATTATAGCCACCGTGTAGTAGCTTTGTGTTTGTATCGGTATGTCGGATTTCCTCTTGAAATAAAATGTGTTATACTATCTGTCATATCGGTGCTCGTGCAAAGCAATTACACGGATGGTCGCTCCTCAACAGCCTTATTCTCTGTGCTAGTTGACAGCATTACAACGTAGTGTTCTTGGCTAGCGCGGGTATAGAGGTGGGGCGTCACAGATTTGAAGATATAAATACGAGTCTTGAGTGAATATGTAGTGAGGTGTAAAATTATAAATTGAAATTTGTGATGTAATCGAAATTGTAATGTAATTGTAAATGTATATATGTAGTGAGAGCTCAAATTTGTACTATTTGAATTTGTAATAAAATATTTGTTTGAATATGAATTCTGAGTTATTTATTTTATTCAACAAATATTTATTTAATCATGTGGAAAAATAAAATAGTACAATAACAAATACATTTAAACGAATATATATATATATATGTTTATTATCATCAAACAAAAATCATATGCTATTATATTCTACAATCTCCCCTTTTTGTAGATAACAAACATATATTAAGATTTTGACTCTATTAAATGTACTTGGTTTTGACGAATTCCATTTGCTCCCCATATTTGAGTACTCTCCCTACAACAAAGCTCCCCCTTCATATATGCATGAAAAATATGCAAATAAAATAAAAGGACAACTGCAATGAGCCTATATGAGAATATGCAAAATAAAACATTTGAAATTTATTTGCCAAAATCTTAACTTTTCTCTCCCCCTTTTGTTATCAGCAAAAGAGTAAGTGTTAGAAAATAGAGATAAAGTGATTGACGTTGATACAACATCAATACCCAATCAAGTATAAATATTAAATTTCAATAAAAAATCAAACAAAAATCATAAATACTCTATTAGACGCATATTCCACTTTAGAATGATAGGGGTGGTGTCGGCATATAAAACCATACATTTATATCTATTTGTGGTATATTTATGATAGGAATTTTGAATACTTACTAACCATGCATAACCGTTAGGAGTTTTAAATGAGATTAGCAGTATTCTCAATTTTTTATTAAAAATATGAATTTCAAGTATCTTCTAACCATGCATAACCGTGAGGACTTTTAAATGGGATTAGAATCTACTCATCTATTTAATAATCAATTGTGATATGTGTTTCATACATGCATAACCGTAAGGACTTTTAAATGAGCATGAAAACATATAATCAAAAATTCCAAGTAATTCACCCATGCATAACCGTAAGGACTTTTAAATGAGAGTGAATACTTTAGATAATTTTATTGCTAATTAATTTAAAAAAAGAATAATTTTCTATTTAAAATACCACATTTTGACATACTATATTGGATTATAATGAGTGATAGTCATTAGAAATATGATAGAAATAGAGATGGTCATGGAGTTTTACCAATCAAAGTTATTACAATTTTTTTTTAAATTTTTAAAGAAATTTACTAAATAAACTGTCTTAAGTCATAATATATGATTAATATCAACACTCATCACTTTTTCAGTCATTGTTTTTCTTTTCGATAATCAGTCAAGAGTTAGATTAGTTAATGTATTCATTTATGATCATATCCAAAAATAAATATAAAATCAAATTTCTAAAATGCCTAAAATGAGACGAAGTCAACAAAAACTATTTTCTAAAAGGGTTTTTGTAAAAATATCTACCCGTTTCAAATCAGTTGAAATGAAAATTATGTAGAAATTTTCTTAAAAACGTGATGCAACTAACGAATATCTCAACATAAAACACGTTCCACTAGTACTTTTTCTATCAACTAGGCTACCCGTGTAATCTGCATCTGAATTCCCCTTTGACTCAAATTTTCGTTAGATAGATATCACAGACCAAAACAGGAGATGTGCAACAAATACCTAATGATCCTTTTACTGCTTTTAAAATGTGACTTCTTAAGGATTTGATTGAAAAACGTGCACATAAACAACTAGTGAACATGGTTTCAGATCTAGAAGCAGTAAGACAAACAAATATATCCACATGAATCTAGAGTAATCAACAACTGATACAAAACAACATGTCTTACCACCTAAACTTGCAATATTGTTAGTCCAAACAAATCTATATGAACTAGTCCAAGGATGTAAAGATGATTGGTCAACATTTTTGCAAAAATCAAAATCAAAATCAACATTCATTTCCTTATCACATAACTGGCTGAATTAAATCAGATTATGGTGCAGATTTTCAACATATAATTTATCGTTCAAGATAAATGTATCATTACCTATTTTACCTTTAACGATAATTTTTCGTTGTTGCCCACTGTGACTCTACCACCTTTGTACTACGCTAAGAAACTTTGATTTGTTGTACATCATGTACCTGGAATAGCCAAAATCTAGGTATAACTCTTGTTGTTCCTTAGCTTTCCACCTCACCTACACGAAGAAAGATTTTTTGACCTATTTTTTTTATAGGTCCATGATTGTTAGTGAAAAACGGTTTTGAAAAAATGTTTGTGTAGACCCAAGGCAATCTATGTTAGTTCCTTTTGGCATCCAGATTTGTTTAATTCTAAAGGATTTTACATTCGTGCCTTTTGGAACCCAAATTGGAATGGTTTTCATGTGTTTGGGTCTATACCAACAATTGTTGTGACTGTGTCCAATTTTTTCACAAATCGTGCATTTGGAATTGACTTGTTTAATTTCGCTTCTAACACGTTCAGGCAGAGTATACCTAAGTCCTTATTTAATAGGGTTAATAGTTTGTTCCCCTAACATTTCTCCTTTGGAAAATCTTCTGATAGTTGTAGACAAATGTTGAACTTGTGACTTGAGAGATTCATTTTCATTCAATAACAGAGTGCACTTTTTAATAGAATTTTCTCCCCTAGTATTTTCACTATCTTTCAAAATCTGAATTTCATTTTTAAGTTATTTAATTTTAATTTCTAACTTTTTAATTTCTTCTTCAAATGATGGACACTTATCATCTTAGGGCTCTTATTTCGATAGTTTTTAACTAATTGATTAAGCTGCTTGTTTATATCTATCGAACCATCTCTTTGTGATTTAATTTTAGTGTACTTCTCCCTATGTCTTTCAAAATAGCCATTTACCTCATGAAAATATGTAAGTAATTCCGAATGAGTAAGTTTTCATACCTCGCTTGGCTCGTCATCATCGGTTTCACTTGTTTCTCCTTGAAGACATAGATCTGCTTTTTCACTCTCATTGTTAGTGCTTTCATTATCATCTTCATCACTTTCATCCGAAGTTGCTGAAAAACTTCTCCTCTTTAATTTCTTTCCTTTGCTAAGTTGATTTTGAGGACAATTGAGCTTGATATGACCAGGTTTATTGCACTTGTGACAAATGATTTTGTTGCTCTTCTGAGTTGTCTAGAACTCTAATGATTTTGTTTTTTAGTTCTTGATTTAGGGCAGGATGTCCATATTTTCGGTTCCAACTTTTGAATCGTTTTATTACCAGTGCCAATTCAGCTGCTCCTTCATCATCACCATCATCTTCACTTTCTGTTGTATCTTTCAGAGCTATTGATTTCTTTCGCATATCTCCTCGTTTATGTTCTTCCTTGAATTTGATTTCTAGCTCAAAAGTGGTGAGATTTTCGATGAGTTCTTCGACTTTAACTTGTTTCAAATCCTACGATTCTTGAATGGCAGTCAGTTTTGCTTCAAATTTTCATGGAAGAATTCTGAGCATTTTTCGGACTATTTCCAGCTCTGTGTATGGTTTCTTAAGGGATTTTGATTTATGTACTAGATTATAAAGTCGTCCATACATTTCTTTGACACTTTCATCCTTTGCCATTATAAAGTTCTAGTATTTGCTACTAAGTATGGCAAGGCGAGATTCTTCGACTTGAGAGGTTCCTTCGTGAGTCACTTCAAGCATGTGCTAGATTTTCTATGCAGTTAGACAATGTGAGGCATGATTAAATTCAATTTGATCTAATGAGCAGATAATTGAATCATAGCCTTAGCATTAGCAAATTGCAGTGTATTTTCAAGATCTGTCTATTGATCCATCGACTTTTCAACTTCTTGATTATCTACCACTATTGTTGGTGTCCTATATCTCGTTTTCAACAATATTCCATGCATCAATGGTTTTTAGAAAAAAAATTCATTCTATTTTTCCAATAAGCATATTCACCACTGAACATAGGTGATCTAACAATGGACTGAACCTCAGCAAATGCAATATTAAAAGAAGCCATTAAAAAAATCAAATTTTTAATTGAAAGAAAATATCAAAAAAAATTAATAAAAAAGTGGTTTTTGTTCCAATCTCTGATACCACTTGTAGGATCATTTTTATCCTGAGGGGGGTGAATAGGGTGATACTAATAACAATAAAAATTAATGCGGAAATAAAAAAATTACAGTAAATAATGCAGAAGAGATCGCAGACAAATTTCCCAGCTTCCGTAAAACCCTGCCTACGCGCTGCCCTCAAGGTTTCTACTAGAAATTAAATAGTCAGACGCTTACACACATAAACTTGCGACATCCGCTAATGATTAACCTAACTCTATGCTCAAAACCCTGCCACAACTCGGCTAAGTTGTTAATTCTCAAACTACGCCCCGTAGTTTGTCCCTAGTCACGCGACTAGAAATTACACTATTTAAAAAGGAAAATTACACAAATAAGAATAGACTAAAAAACAAAATAATACCAAAACCCTATTATATTAAACTAAATTCCAATAGAAAAGTAAGGTCATCCCAATTTAAATACTAAATAGAGATCATCTCCCATTTTTCCTTGTATACTCGTGTATTCTCTTTTGGCCGATCCTTTCTTTTTCGTTCCTCTTCACAAATTTAGGATTTTGAGAATAGAAGTCGCCACTTGAATTATACATCGAATTGATTATTGCCACTCTCATGTTCCTCAATTAGATTCGATGCTTCTTTGATTCTCTTGCGCACATGCGATTGCTTTGAGTTTGAATGATAATTTGGTATGTGATTTTCACCCCTTTTTTATTTTTGAATATATTCGACTTTTTGCTCTAGTTTAATTGCTTAGGCTCGAACTCTTGAATGTCGATGATGAGATTGGGTTAATTTATAGGGATGACATCCCTAAATATAGTATAATACACTTTTGAATTTTTCATATTGCCATGCTCGACCGTTGATTTGTAATCGAACGTTGGTGATGTTTTCTGACTTTTCATTTCATGCGTGTTGCTTGATAAGTTTGAATTTGCTCTGGCCTTTTCTTCTACGACTTTGTTATTTGAATTTTGACATGGTCTGGACTTGTTCAATTCGTGTCTCTATTCCAAATTTTGCTGGCTTTGACTCTGGCATTTAAATTTGTGACAAGCATGACATGTTCATTTTGAAATACATTGACTTTGTTAATTCGTGTTTCATTTCTGGCTTTTACTGGATGATTTCATTCAAATGGCTACTGTTAATTTCTTTAAACATATGAACTGTTGTCTGCATATGTAGTACATTTGTGGTCTTGAAGTCTTACATACTTGCTCTGTTTACTTTAATGCACTTGACCATTTCGTTTTTGAGTCAGGTTCCATATGTTGAAGTTGCTTGGGCCATATAAGTATATGCATTCATGTAGCTTTGAGTTCTTTACTTGTGCACTGGTCTTGTTACATGTTAGGTTGCATTGTTGATGTGTTGAGATTGCTCTGGTCTAGTTTTGCATTTTTATTAACTCACTTGAGTCTGATCTGATGCATTTTGATTTGAAGTCTGGTTACACTTTGAGTTTCATGTCTAGATTGGTTGAGCCTTTTACTTTATGTCTGTAGCTTGCCATTGTCAAGTGGTCTGTGCCTTTGCACCATTCCATTGAACATGCACATGTCTATGGTTTCGTGTGCACTGCCTTGGTTGTACATGAGCTTGTTGTTGCATACATACAGTTTGGTTTTGTGTTGCAATGTTGATCTGGCCATTGCATTGAACTTCTACATGTTTGATGCTCTTACTTGTTCTTGCATTTTTGTTCATCACATGTTCATTTGTGTGGTGGTCTGGTCTTCATTTGTATGTTTGAATCATGTTGAACTGCTTTGCATTTTGGTTACACTTCATTTTGATTGCACTTGGGTCATGTTGTCACCATTGCTTGTCATTGACTTGTGCCAGCACATTCATTGAGTACAATACTGGTTCACCACTATATAGATCTGGTTGACCTAGCTGTATCTGGTGTACTCTAAGTCTTGTTGCTTGTGCCATATGAGGTATGGTTTGGTTTGAAGTCTTTGTGTTGTTGAACCTGGGTTGCCTTCCTTTGTGTTCATATGCATACTTCAGTTTGCTCTGTTTCATGGCCCTGGTCTGGTCTGTGTTGTTTTGACTTGAGTCTGGACTGACCATGTGTATATTTGAAATGTTGTATGTTGTTTTGCTTGCACCTGAGTTGAATCTCGCCTTGCTTGGGTTTGACCTTGTGCTCACCTGTCCATGCAGTTTTAAGAAACAAGTGTATATCGGTGTGCACGGCCTTATGACATGTACAGTGATACACTTTGCATGTTACATGTTGTTCGTGTAAGATGAATTCAAAAGAAAAATGATGACGAACAACCCAAATACCTGAGGCAAATAGCATTTTCGAAACACATACTTCATTTTGAACTATAAAATATTTCTTTTTCAATTTTACTACGTTGGTGTTTATTTTGAAGATAATTCAAATGCTGGATACAAACTGGAATAGGGTTGAAGATAGAAATACGAGTGTTGAGTGAATATGTAGTAAGGTGTAAAATTGTAAATTCAAGTTTGTGATACAATCGAAACTGTAATGTAATTGAAAACGTATATATGTAGTGAGAGCTCAAATTTATACTATTTGAATTTGTAATAAAATATTTGTTTGAATATGAATTCTGGGTTATTTATTTTATTCAATAAATATTTATTTAATTATGTGGAAAAATAAAATAGTACAATAGCAAATACATTTAAATGAATATATATATGTTTATTATCATCAAACAAAAATCTTAGGCTATTGTATCTACAATGTTAGTAACTTAGGTATTGTTTTTGATGACAACAACCATATATGATAATATAAAATATTGATACTAATGTTTTATTAAGTTATATAGTATATAGTGCAGGATATTATATAGGTGTTGATTAAGAAGTCCATACAGTATAAAGGCTCAAAAGTAGATTCAATAGGCTGATATAAAGATTCAAGAGTTAGAGATTGAAGACTCGTTTGGTTTGTCTTATTTAACGACTTTAATATCTGTTATTAATCATCATTCATATATATTATTAAAAATCCATATTACTTAACATTCTAATACAGTTTATATTATCTTATTTATCATTATATATTAACATATGTCATAATATTTCACTTATATCTTATATTAATTATCATTTATATCACATATTAATCATCACTCATATCATATAGTAATCATCATTTATATGTCATAGTTTCTCATTATATATATATATATATATATATATATATATATATATATATATCACATAATGCATCTTTACAATATCATATTCAACGTATCATTTATGATTCATTAGCATAGCATTTAAATCTTATTTATTGAATTTAACCCTCTAGTTTATAAGTATTTTATTTAGGGGGGGGGGTTCTTATTTTATACCCATTTTTTTAATGACAAAGAGAGAGGAAAATATAAAATATACATATGCATGTATTAGGGGGGATTTAGGTAAATCGGGGAGAATTATATCATGTTTTGATACATTTTTGTCATCATAAAAAAGGAGGAAATTATTAGTACTTTAGGTATTGGTTTTGATGAAAACAATCATACATGATTATATAAAATATATATACTAATGTTTTATCAAGTTATATAGTATATAGTGCAGGATTTTATACATGTATTGATTAAGAAGACTGTACATTATAAAGATTCAAAAGCGGACTCAAAAGGTTGATATAAAGATTCAAGGGTTAGAGATTGAAGACACATGGGTAATGAAGATTCAAGATATCCAAATGAGTTATAGAGTCATAGATTATTTTGTTAAAACCCTGATACCACTTCTTTAATCTCTCTTTCATTTTCTCAAAATGATTTCTAGATCTATTCTCTTTTGAAAATAGCATTAAAATGATTTCTAACTTTCGAATTACAAGATTATTATATTTGAGTAATTAAGTTTTTAAGTATTTTATATACCTTAATCTATTATATTTTGATATAGTTTTATGGTTTCTAAATAATTATAGGATCACAAATTTTTTGACATTTAATAATACTTTAATTTTAATATATATTCACTTATACTTCATATATATTGTTTTATATTATTTTTTAAAAAATAAATTTAAATTTAATCCTTTACATATTAAAATATTTCAAATTTATTTTATAAAGATATATTATGATTAAAATGTGTTTAAACTATGATTAAATGAATTTACAAAGTATTAAAATATTTTATAAAATTTAATATTTTTCAAAAAAATTTAAAATAAATTATTTTTCAAAATACAAAGGGATACGTTGACATATCCTATACATTTATGTCGACATACACACCGAAAATTTCAAAATTCAAATTTTGAATGGAAGTGTCTTTTCATCGTATCTTTCGCGAATAGACATGATTGTTGAAATACTATGTATATGGGTTAAACCAATGAAATTTTGTTAACTTTTTTCACATATATTTTTTCTCTTTTTACTCTCTTGTTTCTAAAAGAAATCCTACTTCAACGCTTCTCAAATTCAGTCAGAATCAAATCCAAGCTCTACTGATTTGATTCTTTTATATTTATTCACTAATCTTTCTCATCTTTCTCACTCAAATCACAATCAAAGTGCTATTCAAGAATTATAGGATCATTTGTACTCAAGAATGCAAAAATTAATTCCATAAACTCTATCAAATTATACTTCAATACTTTCTGGTGGCTTGTTGTCCCTGAAATCCAAGTGGGTGTGATTGTAGTCCATTCAAATCAATTGGGCGTACTTGGTGACTCAGAATTCAAATGGGTGTGCTTATAGCCTATGTAAATCAAGCGAGTTTATCCAGAGCTCGAAAATTCCTGAGGGTGTGTCTTGTAGCCTTTAAATTGAGATTGTATTGACTTTAATATTTGAAATGAAATCTGTATAAGAAATTATACGGGACTGGATGTAGGATAACACCAAAATGGTATAAAATTTCTAGTGTGATCTCTCCAACTCTTTACTTTTTACTTTTACTGCATTTATATATATTGATGTTTGCATTTGTGATTGTCGATTCTACATTGCTTAATTATAATTTAAAAGAATTTGAAAAGATACATAAAAATCAGTAAACAATATTCACCCCCCTCTAGTGTTGAATTTAACTTAAGATCCATCTTCCGTTAAATAACAATTTCAGGTACAGGGACTACGAGACTAACTTGTGTTTTGGGCCTAGTGGAGGCTAGTATATTATTATCTTGTATTATATTGCATTTTTATGTATATTCATGTGATGTATATTGAACATATACAATATATTGGATATTATATGTTATCGCTGCAATTGAATTTATGTTCTCTGATATTTACTTTATATTATGTATTGTTTTATCTTAGAGGCGCATGTTTTTATTGCTTTGTGTTGATGTACGTTTTGTGGTGAGCAATATTCGATGTTTTAATACGTACCAGTATTAGCTTAAGGGAAAATTCACACGTGTATCTCATATCGCCTTATTTATCATATTATCCAATAGTATTACTATGTAGTACTCTTGGATATTGTGGGTATAAGGGTGGGGATGCTTACATCGGAGGTTGACCAAATATTGGGACCAAGTTCTTCTGTTGTTTCCATCCACGTGTAGGTTGCCACAAATTGATAGTATCTTTATGTTGATTGTGACCATGTTCTTATTGTGTACCTGCTATGATTGGGCAGATGATTTAGTTGAGCATTCCGTTGTTCTACCTATTGTACATAATGCACCAATATGCCTTTGCAAATTAGCCTCTTATTTCATCCTTAAGATGTTATGGCTCATTGGTGGAGTGTTTGTTGAACTAACGAAATCCACGGTACTTCCCATTGCCTCTGGGCTCCTCCCTTCGTCTAAACCGGGAGGGAGGTGGTTTTTGAAACAACATGCGATCTCACATGGCAAGATAAGTTATTTTCATGGCATGATTTAAAGTTGCATGGTTGTGTACCTACGTAAAGAACCATATTTTACATATCGGAGGATCGTGAAATATTATTTTTATATTCATGTGAGGTTGTATGACACTATAACTTTAGAAAATGCCTATTAGACACATTTTCTATATTTAGAATTTTTTCGAACGATTTTACCCTGAAAAACTAGTATTGGCTATATCTTTTGATAGTAGTCGAATTAGCATTGGATACCACTTCCACTAGAAAGATGTGATGGTTTCCCTTTCCATAGAGTGGTCATAATGACGATTTGGAATTTCTAGCTAAGAGATATGACTATTTGAATATTAGTAGTTTTGGAACAGTTTACTGGGTATTTAGTGCATTTGGGGGTAAGACTAACCCATTTCAAGTTTTGAGACCTTATATGACAAAACCATCATCCCCAAATCATTTTTACATCTTCTCTCATATATCTAAGCCTTCATTAACTCATTCTCTACCTAAAACCTTCTCCTTTCTCCTCCAAATCAAGTCTAAATTATTGTTTAGTGATAGATTAGCAAGAAGATTTATTAGAGCTCTTCAAATCTATATTTTTGAAGAAGAAAAATTACACATTTGTTGTTCATTTTCGTATCTACCTCGATTTGTGTGCAAAACTTGGATTTTTGATCTTGGGTTTTTAGTGAGTGATTAATCATCTCTCGCCTTATTATCTATGTGTTTATAGGTTTTGACATGTTTTAAACTCATTTTTAAAGTCAAAATCTGTATTTAAAGTCAAACCTGAAGTAAAACGAATTAAAAATATTTCTAAGTTTTTTAATCATGTTGGTTTGGTGATTGCATTGATGTGTGTTAGGCTATATTAGATACATTTAGGATGATTTGCAATTAATTGTTGTATGTTTGCGTGCTTGAAACGATAAATGTATGGTGTTTGTGTAAATGCTTGTATAGTTAAAGCACTCATCGGAGCGACTTAGAGTTAAAAACCGTGAAACCGGGCTACGATGGATCAACTCAAAATTGTCGAGAGTTGTATCGTTACATATAGGATGCACAAGGGTCAGAGAACAGAGCATAGCAGTGGAATCGACATAAAATTTTGACACGATGAAGTTGCAGGAAATCGGTCGGTGTTGTTTGGTTCGTCCGAGGCATTGGTTTGATGGTGCTTGGCTTAGGTCTAGTTGGTGTGATTGGCTCGGTGGGGTGGATGGTTCAGTGCTCGAACAACGAATTCGGTTTGGTGATAGGAGGACTGGGTGACCGAACATTGAATTCGGTTTGGTAGGGTAAAATGTTCGGTACTCGAGCAGAGGATTTGGTTCGATGGTTGAGGGTGAGGGTGGTTTGGCGATGCATGGATTAGTTCGACGCTTGGGGCTAGCTTGGTTTGGTCGTAGATTAGACCGGCAGGAGTGGAGCACGGAGCTTGACATGGGCTTTGGGTATGGTGAAGGAATACTGCAAGGTAAAGACTATTGATCTTTGAAGAGTTAGCGAGGAGTAAGGGTGGATGACTTCTGGATGATTCGGGATGACCTTGGGCTTCGTGTAGTGACTAGTAAGGCAATGGGATGATGCTTCGATGTCGATGACGTGATGACTTCGAGACTTAGTACGGTGGCTCTATGACTTATGATGGGTGTCTAAAGGTGTGCCGAAGATGACGACTTAACGATGTGAGTCATGCCGGTGATCCAAAGGGCAAGCTTAACAATGAGGGCTTGCGAGTGGGATTTGCGATGGTGTCATGATGTGGAGATATCCATGATGGAATAACAATTGAGTTCCATTTTGGAGATGTGTGCAAAGGGATCGTTGATAACTTAGAGGCTTCTACTGTGCTCACAAAGAAGGGGTATGTGGGGATACCCACCAGGATCTACGATTATGTCCGGATCTTGCGATGGTAGATTACCCTAGGCTTTTGCGATTATGAACCTAGTTCCTAGCGCAGTGGCATGGATTGGAGCACCAGTTGTGCCGGGATCACGATTAGGTCCCTAGTTTGCGATTATGCCATATGAGTTATCATTATCTAATGCACATGAGTGATGGTAAGAATTGTTTGATAGATGTTATGGTTGCCATGGTTATTTATCACTCTAGGGCATCACACGACGTAGGTATTCCGACTGTATACCTAGACACTGGACACATTACTTCAATTCTAGTACAATTATATAGCTTTGGTAATAGATTAGCGGATATCGACTGTTATGTGCTAACTCTTTGGTTGTAGAGACATGTCAGGTATGGCTCTGCGTACCCTATGTCCATATTTACTATATATGATTTTTACAGTATTTTTGAGATGATGTATCGCTCACGTCGGACTGTTGTCCGACTCTAGGTTTTATGATTTGCTTGTTATTACCTTGGGTGCTCTTAAATGAGTAGATTAGGGATGGCAGGTACAGATAGTGCATGGAACTGTACGGAGTATAGTAGGAAGCTACACTTTCATATATCTATATTTGGATATTGATGTCGCTTATCTTTCGCTGTGCAGTATTGTGGATGTTAGGATCTGAGATGTTGGTTTTGATGACAACAACCTTTTTAACTTATCTTATTATAAAATATATACTAACACTATTGTCTAGATAGATATGTATATGCAGGAACTATGCAGGATATATATATATATATATATATATATATATATATATATGCAGGTATTGATTACTGAAGACTGATTAGTATAATGACTCAAGATTCAGAATGGAGATATCAAGATTGAAGACTTTAGAGTATCAAGATCAAGATTTCAAAATAAATGTCTAGTTTTTATTAAAACTTCATAATAGCATGGAAATCTTCATTCTAAATTTCATTTGAGATGAAACTCATTTCTATCTTCTTAGTGGCTTACAAACCCACAACAGGAAGCTTACAAACTCACGAACATCCTGGTTTTGTACAAGTTCTCGAGTCCTAATGTGATGAAATATTTTGCAGGAAGAAGCTTGCAAAACTTTTTCTTAAAATGATTTTCAAAACATTTTTTAAAAATGTTTTAGCTTTAAAAAATTATCTTTTCAAATGATTTTCAAAAAGATGTTTTAGCCTTAAAATATTTTTTGTTTTTTTAAATAAACT
Organism: Allium cepa; assembly: GCA_030765085.1. Lineage (NCBI taxonomy): Eukaryota > Viridiplantae > Streptophyta > Magnoliopsida > Asparagales > Amaryllidaceae > Allium > Allium cepa. The sequence continues at coordinate 934,098,089 of CM060932.1, forward strand.
CTTGTTTTAAACTTCGTTTGTTTATAAACTATCTTCTGATTTTTAAAAAATTCTTTTATATATATATATATACTTGAGATTTAAAATGAAATTTATATATCTACATTCTAAAAATATATTTTTCTACTCTTCTTTATTTTAAAACATAGGAAATTAGTTTATTTTACTCCAAAATCATTACATCTTGTTTTCTTTCAATACCATTTTCAAAATAAATTTTACATAGTTTTTAACTAAGGGATGTCGATATCATGGGATACCCCATGTCCACATGGTGGCCGTTAAATTCAAAAGTTTCAATTTTCAAAAGAAGTGTCTATTCATTTAAATCTCTTCACGAATGGTTATGATCATTATTGGTCTATAAATAGCCTTCCCAAACGAATTTTTTAACTAACTATTTTCTTGTTTTCTTCACTCCTTCTTCTCCACAAATCCATATTCTAAAATTTTCACATTTTTAAGATCGTGCCGAAATTCTGTCGAATTCTCAAGTGAATCGAATTAGAATCTCGTTCTTGTTTAATTCTCTGCCCTCTCTTGAAGATCAAAGTGCTATTCAAAGTTATAGGAACAATTTGTAATTAAAAGTTTATCGAGTCTCTCTATAAGATGTGGTTGTGCCTGGAAATCAATTGGGTGATATTGTGTCCCGAAAATCAAGAGAGTTTGCCCCGGACTCGAAAACAGGAGGGTACCTCAAGGCCTTTAGAAATTTAGGATTGTAATCTCGACATTGGTATAATAAAAATCTGTACGAGATGTTTGCATTGGTATAGAACTGGACATAGGGTAACTTCGAACTAGTATAAAATCCGGTGTGTTCTTTCCTTTTACAGCTTTTTATTTACTTTCTACATCTGTGTTTGATTCTGTGATTGTTCTGTGATTAAGTTCTGCATTTGTTTGTGTCATAATTTCAATTTAGTCCATATAAGTCTTAGGATCCATTAAACATTATTCAGCCCCCCCTCTAGTGTTAAATTAGTCTTAAGATCCTTAATCCGTACTCTCTTTCAGTGGACCTATGTTAGTATTTGTGTTATTAGAGATAGTTGTACAGTTTATTTTTGAGATTGGAATGTATAAATGCTTTATTTTAGTTTTTATATAGTTTGTGAACATGATGCACTTATATGTTCTTATTTATGGTTCATTTGATTGCATCACTGTCTCACCTGTTTTACTTCTACGTTATTATATTATATTTTATCGTGCGCTGTGAGATGTTCTACAGGTTTTGTACTAGATTTTCCTTTCTTTACATTCTTAGCTACTGCCCAACATCGGTCGGGTACCTCCACGGCGCATCACATAGGTATATTAGGTACCGAAGGTGTAAGGCAGTCGTCACAACCTGGGCTTGAAGAGTAATTTGTCTTTTGAATGCTTCTTGTATTGTTCTTACCAACCATTCCTTTAAAAGTTATTTTGCTCCCTTAGGCTAGTTTTGTTGTTTCGTTTACTCCTCTCACCACTGTCGAAGATGTCGACCTCTTCCATCTTCATGAACCCATTTTATCTTTTGAGGAAGTATGTTACAGCTCGTTCCATATTCGCGGCCGGTACCTCACCCCTGAACATGGGGGACTACCAGGCTGTTTTTTTTACTCCACTTGCTCGGGTGGACTCTTTGTTGAAGTGATTCACATATGTGCGGAGAGACTCAGGCAAGCCTTGTCTAATTTTTCATAGCTCACTCGCCGTCACGATCCTAGATTTTAATAAAAAGAAGCGAGTTTTGAAGTCAGCGCATAGTTGGGCCTATGAGTGGATACTGCCAGCTTGGAGATGAGGAAACAGCGGGAGGTCGTTAAAGTTAAGGTAGAAGGGAACAAAAGGAACTTGGCAGGGTCGAAAAGTAGGTTGATCCGATGATTGAATTAAACACAGTATCGTTATTGGATGGGTGTGTACTCCCATCGTACTTTTCAATGGGAAGAAAAGCATACCTTCGGTGGAGTGGGTATTCAAAATCTTCTCGAACAAAGGCTCTTCATTCTTATCGTCCGACATATCATCGCCTTCAATGTTGTCGGCTTAGATCCTATGCATTTTTCGATCAAACCCTCCAGTTCTTCTCTATGGTCGGCCTTTGCGTGCTACGGATGGTGTTGGCCCTTTGCTAGGGATAGGCTCCACCGATATGTAACAGGTGACAAGGATATGCGACGATGGTATGATGAGGGGGAACAATGATGGCAGGTAGGGTTAGGAGATCTCTTTCTATTGACTAGGGTGATCTGGCTGATGGGCCTATCTCTCTCAGGACCTAGGCCATGATATCTCCCTCCGGTAACTAGGAGTGGACTGATGGTTTCAGGATTTCTAACTTGGCCACGACCATTAAGGCAATCATAACGTAGGTCGAGCCCCCGTCTACTACCCGAAGGCGATTAAGACCAAACAATCTTTCTAACCAAGGGGAATGGTGATTTTCTTGGAATTTTTGGTGCATTGCCAACTCAGGTTTTAGGACATTGCAGGCATACATTATTGGTGGGTAGCATGCACGTCTTTGTGGTGGATAGGAGCACCTCCAAATGGGGATCTCCAACACGAGCCTCTCGCGGGCATCATACATTATGTTGTATGTGATGGGCACTATGAGATAGCTTGGGGGTCCGGTCATTCGCTGATGAGACTATCTAAGTTTGAGCATCCACTTTAGCCTTAAGGTTATTCAAGTCAAGAGTGGTTTTCCAATGTTGGTCAAACCATTTAACATGTTGAGCAACATGTCATTGCTCTGCCCTGGGATGGGGTAGATAGCACTAGCCCTAGTGGCTCCACTGGTGTTATAACCATTATAGTTGTCATCTTTGTTCTCACCATGAATTTTTATGGTATGAACAAGAAAGGAGTTTATAGAGAAGAAAAATGAGAGATTTTAGGGGAGGCTTTCCTTCTAGCACCAAAAATGTTGACTGGAAATTAGTCAACCTTGGAATTCTGGTTGAAATTGACTATTACCGAAGAGTACTCGTTAATAACTTGGTTCAAAAATGTAAATGAGGAAATAAATTGTGTAGTAAGTAAAGAGAAAAGATTTAGAGTGATTTGATCTAAGTAGATCTACATCTAATATGAAGGTTTCTTATTACTTTACTTCTCTTATAATTGCTTAAATTACAAGAGACAATGGCAAAAAAAATAAAGTGCTTGAGAACTTGAAATTTTCAACCCTTGTAAAAATGCATGTTCAGTAGTATTTGTAGATGCTGGTATTTGATTTGGATAACCAAGTTTGAATTGCAAAGGTCTAGAAATTGCTCTAGGCAGTTAAACCGGTCGTCTAGTTGATGTGTATGCCAGTTAGAATGCTAGTTAGGCTGCATGTATGAGATGAACGTCAATTGGCGATTCATATTTAAGTTTGCCTTATTCGGTAGCAGGCAGCATGGATAGGGAGTGGTTGTGCAGTGGCACTTTGCCAGGGTGGCAGCAAAGTTTAAGGAGTGGTTTATCACAATACAACTTTTGTTAAGTGAATAGTGTCATATATACCAGTCTTTTCAAAGAAACCGCGTAGTTATAGCTTCTCTTTGTAGGGGCGATGGGTGCTTGTAGCCAAAACTAACCATGTCAAGACAAGGAACTTTAAAATGTATGGGCAGACGAGGTAAAAGATGAGTATAGGGATTTGTTAGGAAGTGGGCCGTTGGTCAAGTCGCTCGACTGTTGGAAGTCATTTTACACGTCGGGTCGCTATCTCTTTCCGTCTTCCATTAAGGACCACAAGGACTTTTCTTGGTTTGTGCATCCACCAGTGTTAGGAGGATTGCTTTGATGGGGGAACTAGTCGTTCGAGCCAGGTGTAGGTTTAATGAGATGGGCGAGCCATAGTACTTGCTTCTTGGAACATACAGGTCATCGCGTGGAACATGATACGGGCCAAGAGGCAAATCGAGGTGTTGGATGTTGGTTTTATTTAGGGCCAGTAGAGTTGCGTGGGTCAGCCCATATCATGCTTATGAGAAAAGGGGGCAACATAAATCATTTCTTATTTTACTTATTGACTTTGCATATTCTCACTATGATAGTTACAAACTATGTCAAACATGTTTCTCTTAGATTTTCCATTTTTCTTTCCAAATCCCTTAAATTTTCCAAACAATTAGGGTTTACTTTCAACTATACTTGTAATTACTACTGCTTTGGACTCTTCTTGAGAACCCTCGTGTTCAATGGCCAACTCCACAAGCCTCTCAAATAGTTCCCTCATGAACACATGACTCAACACATAGTCTTTGATAGATTAACACAACCTTGTAGCAAATTTTTATCATCAACTCTAAATTCAACCAACATGTTAAACCAAACATATTCCTTCACATTCAACATTTGCATACTGACAATATTCTCAAGATGCACGTCTCTTTCAACCATGGAGATGAACTTGATTTTCAACCTTCTCTTAAAATCAAGAACGGCCATTTCGTTCTCATTCACCTATTTCGCAATCAAGACCCACTAGTCCAAGGCCTCTCCCTATAGTTTCCTCAAAGTAAGCATCCTCTTCACTGTGTCATCTAAAACCATATCATCATATATTTAATCATAAGTCCTAAGGTAAGCCCGAGTCTTAATAAGTGACACTGTACCTAGATATAACTTCTCTAAAAGACTATGGTAGCTCTTAGATAACTTAGAGATCAACTGTTATCGCGATAAAAACTTTAACTTCTCCACCAGCTCCACCTGCCACAACCTCAGAAGTACCAACCACTAGTGCTGGCATTGCTTATAGAGTGCCTTGCCTTTGCATCAAAGTATGGATGAATTGTCAAAACTGAGCATGTCGTTCAAGTCTTTGGACTAGGCTGAATAGGGGTTTGACTCCCCTAGTTCAACCTAACTATGTATAGTCAAGCCTTAAATGATTTCTTGCTAAGTCGCTTCCTAAGTTGGTCCTTTTCTACCTTGGATAATAGACTCCTCTTGGGATTCCTATCAAGCTCAAATGATTTTGGATTTCATAAGTTGCATCTTCAAGCATCCATGTGTATCTACTCGATAAAGCTTTGTCTATATGTTTCTTCACGGTGTTCACTTGGGTGCTCCATGGTCATTGCTCTTTAACTTGGTCTAATCTTCTAACCTTTGTCTTCGATACCAAATATAAAGGCCCACCACTTATGCCGCTCAAATTCTACAAGAATAGAGCCTTTAAAGTTTTTTATAAACAAAAAACACCCATCATGAATTTGTACATTACAGCTCACAATGTATGTGGTAAAATATAATACTAGAACATACATGCATAGAGACATGATAAATATGACATGAGATAGAATGCAAAAAATTGAACAAACAACAAGTACTAAACATTGGAGTATATAATCTACATACAGGATAGGTAATGAATGAATCATAAAAATAGTAAATGGCCTTGTATACATATAATGATGTACAAACATGAATAAAACCGAATAATTAATAACTAAATAGATAATGATCTCCAAGACTTTGAAAGTTCTAGAAACCTACACGTGCTAGTCCCAAACACCCGACTCTTAGTCTACTCTCGGGAGTACCTAAGAGATATCATAAAAAGGAAAAAAACGCAAATCGTAAGTAAAGTCTGGTTTGAGGGAAACTAATTAAAATATCATGCGTATAAAGCTAATACATAAAAATGAGAATAGTAGCCTATAAGCTATTACATATTATACCTCAACTTGTCTCTTTGCATGTCAAATATAAGTCAAAAAAATAAAAATATGTTGCTACTAACTTAAAAAATGTAAGTGATCTATATCGTACGATGTATGGTGTCAAAAGTAAGGACTAAGAATATAACGTAAATGATGTTACAAAGGTATCCAAATTGATCCACCCACCCACCACGGCAAATAAATCGAGCAATCTCAAAACGAGATAGGATATATCCATTGATATACAATCAATATGAGATCCACTGGCCTCCTCATGATGAGATAGGTCCTATTGTAAGATTTACGCATGACCGTGTGTAGGCAACTGATATGGATACTAGCTCTTGGTCAAGGATCCATTGATTACATCTCATCATAATGACATAATCCAAGTGTCAAAAATTCTACCAAGCATCAAATATGGTATAGTCTATCCATAAGGCCAAACCCTATAAAAAAATCCCTTGACTACCTAATAAGTACGCTCAAAGCAGTGGGGAATTACATACAAAAGATCGTTATCATAAGGATACACCATCTTTAAGGACCAGTTTTCCAAACACTCATTAACCCATATAGAATCCCTTAAGTGATGCATATGGATCACCCACCATAACATCGTGACACTTAATCTGATCAGTTTTTTTGGGCACTCGAATTCCACTTGTCCAAATTAAGGTCGATCGCCTAAATTCCCTTATGTAAGCTCTGGCCTATTTCTAAGGTCTGACAACTGTATTTTCCTTGTCCGACCAGTGGTCAATTGTAGAATAACCTTTAGGTATCCCAAAGACTCATATTTGAATCTCATCCCTTGAATTCAAGTGAAAACTCTTATTTAGATTAGTGTCGATCACGTAAGAACCATGTTTTTGAACTTTGAATCTACAACTAGGGCATAAATGGGTTGATCGGTAGAGAACACATTGCCACCTATAAGAATCATCGTAAGGTCAAAGTTCTCCAAACGATAAAAACATTTCATGACATGTAGCTCAAAATAAATCATGAATGCTAGTCCAAGCCACATCGAAATTTGAGTAACAATGAAGAAGTTATCATCGTTTGAAGATCCATATCGAATCAATCTCATACCCGAGTCCATCCCTAGGGTTTTCTTGAAACATCTCCTAGTTCATTATGAGGTTACTCAAAACTTCCCAAGCATACTTTGAACTGGCCCTAAGTCAAAGCCTGTAATAATCCACACTTTAGAACCCCGAATCCAACACTCTAACCAACGTCAAAACTCGAGAATCGAATGGACAAGTTGTTGGGATGAGATAAAAAGTGTCAGATGTAGTTCTAACTATATACATTTAGAGTCTCACAACGAAAGTACATAAAATATAATACATCAATAATAACCATAGTCAGATAACCATAACATATCTATAATATCAAATACATATGTCTGAACAATATAAATAAAGCCCAATACATACACAGCCAAATCCAAGTCACAACACTTATTTACATCTTATACAATATATACAAATGATCTCTATCTCTGATGTCATCTCATCTCCAAATTCCATCAACCTGGATATATAAATATAAGAAGGGTTCAATAGCACCATAAACAGTGCAGCACCATACCCCATGATTTCCACCACACAATCTGAATTAAATAACAAGATTTTCTCTCTCTTTTCGGATTGTGTGGTGGAAATTATAGGGCAACGGGGATGCTGCACTATTTGTGGTGCCATTGAACCCTCCTCTATCTATACACACACACACACACATATAATATATATGTGTGTGTGTGGGAAAAATAGGAGTGCATGAGACATTAATCTGGTGAGTAAGCCATACATTAGCTTGATATAACTGAATGACCAATCAAGGAAAAGGGAAAACATTCCAAAAAGGAGTCAAATTGAAAACATCGAATCTACTTCTCCACCTTTCAAATAACCCTGACCAAATTGTTATCCCTGACTAAATCTAGCAAACTCTACTAATGTCATAAAATCATTCCTAAACATGAACCATAAATGAACATGCATGTCTACAAATTCAGCAATCTCCACCGTCAACTTGAATCAATAACATCATAATGCATAACAACAGGTAGCCTTAGCACAAATATGCCAACAAAAAATTACAATCCCTCATACCATTCCTAAACACACTTACTTAACATGTGAATAATCCAGTAGTACTTTCCTTGATTCATCTTTCGAATTGCTAAGGTAAGATAACACAAAGTGGATGGTGTCTTACCCGAACGAATCCAAACACCTCAAATCACCATACTATTTTTTGATCTAAGAGCATTCAAATGGTTGATATCTTAACCCGGTGAGCATATTTCCCATCCAAATCTCTAATCTAAACCAAGTGGTGTCATTATGCTTATGATATCATTTCTTCAAATATCCAACAAGTTTTGATACTCAAAGTATCATCTCCTCATTTATCCAAACATTCCATCCTAAGTATAGTAACCTACAACTAAGCAAGCATCCAAACAAGAGAAATCCCATTCTATTCAATAATGCAACCACAACAATAAAAATCCTAAATCTAAGGGGATAATAACCTAATAAAAATTCTAACTTAAGATATAGATAGACTAAAAAGAATTGACTATATAATACATCGTCTATATGCACCTTATACGCGATGTAAACTATGTACCTTTAAGTCGTTATTCCAAAAGAGTTTCTTTGAATAGATGGTCTTTTTCAATTTGAGGGATGATTGAAAAGAATCCATTTATTCCTCACTCAAAGTCTTAATTAAACCTTTCAAATTCCATTCTATAGAATCATCTCTGCATCTTTTATGGGTGCAAACCATAATACACTTTCCCCAACCTTTCCATAAAAAATTCTTTGGTATTTTCTCAATTTCCCAAATCAGGTTTATTTCTACAGCTCTAAATCTTTTATCGAAATCCTTTATTCGAAATTCTTTATCCACGCCTATCAAACATACTCCTAAAATAATACTCACCACTAATCCGATTTGGAATATCTTTCAGAAACAGAGGGCATAATTCTTCAAAATTCTTTATCCTCCAAATCATATCTGCCTATACAATTCCAAAGACTTCATTCCATTCATCATACCAAAATACTTAGGCTTCATACCAACCCAAATCTGAAATATCCTTTACAATCATAAGTTTGAACTCAATACCCTTCAAAACTAAAAATCCAAGCTCAAATTGTTTTCTAATAATAACAAGTAATGATATCTTTCTTCGTGTATCATGTCGCCTACTTACTATTTTCCCTTATTATGGATGAGACAACTCAATAGGGATGGCGTCTCCCCATATAAATCAAATCAACAAAAACTACTAGCCATAGTAAACTCTTAGGACAGTCTACCTATGAACATTGGAAGAAGGAGCGATGCTTTAGCATAGTGAACATGTCATCAAACTCATATCACATCAAATCAAAATCATATACTCATAATCACATTTATTACTCAGGCATCAAAAATCTGTAACTATCGCCATGTATACACACACACATACATACCTATAACAAGACAATACTCACTTACTTGGAGAACAACATCCATCTAAGTCATATAACAACAATGACTTACTTGGAGAACAACATCCATCCAAGCCATATAACATAAATGGTGCAACGCTACCCGCCACATCAAGTAAATGACATATATCCACAGATCAACTCAAGCAACCTACCTTTACAATAATATCAAACAAAAAATATCCTAAATATCATTCACTTCCATTTCAATCATTACCGGAAATGATACAGAACAAAAGAACGTGAATGTCACTTATTTCAATCTCTACACTATGGACTGATCACCAAGTCAAATAACATAATAGCATCATTAGATCACTAGCACCTTATCTTAAAAATAAATTATATGCCCTTTAACAAAATGTTCATTCACATCTTCAAAATATTTTTAGTCAATTGATTAACGAGATCCAATCAATTGAAACTCCAATATCACTTATCTTACTTTTACTACCAAAATTTCCAAGTCAATACTACTTCAAATATAACTTCAAAAATTTCCAATATCAAATAAGTATAACTTAGGCCTAAACCTTTTTCATATGAATCTTAATAAATTTATTCTGCTATTAGGTGTGCATCTTTTTTCTAATTTGCTTCAACACAATAATTTGGTTTACTTTTCTTTTTCTAACCATAAACACAATCTTACTTTCACTAACCGAGAAATTCTCTTACCTAAATTTTGACTTTATTTTAGAGTCATGTGCCTAAGTGGCATATCCTTTGATCTTATGAATTTTATTTACTTGTGGAGGAAATTCATAATCTTCTTTTAAGGCATATTGGATTTCTATCTCCATCAAATTTTATACGACGATCGGGATCATGACATGTGATAATATCATGCCCATTCTGCTAATCCTTATCCAAGCCACATTCCTATATGCACCCAACATCATTCCATAACAGGTTATTCAATCTACCCACGATCAATTAATTCATGAACTATGTGGGACTTACTCTTGAACTACTTACTGTCACATGCCTTATGCAAAATCATAACTCACATCCTTTCACGGTCTACTTCCTCTTCTTTATAACAAATAGTGAGGTATTTGCACTTGGGGGCGCTTCCAGTGTATAACCCTTCTCTTTCTCATTTTATTTTCAACTTATTAAAAAAAAATTAAATTTCTTAAATTTCAAAATCTCTTTTTATAACTTTAAAATAACAACAAAAAGATTTATCGATCGAAATTCTTTACAACTTCAAATCTTAAATTTTCCATTCATCTTTTCAAACATATCATCACTTTTCAAAATATTTTTTTTACCCAAAACATCACATTTATTTAAAAAATCACAAAATATAATCCTTTTAACATACCTTACATTTACATTCTAACACCATCACTAATTATTTTCTTCAAACTTTAATAGCTTAATATTAATCATTTTAAATACATATAAGTTTTAATTAAATTATGGTTATTTCAAAAATACTCCCATTTCATTTCAAAATATCATTCCATACAATATAAAATCATTTTATCATATATATACGAGTATATATCTTTTATTTTATAAACGGATAATGTCCAACACTTTTAAATAACGTGCACGCACGCACGCACACACTATATACATATACATACATACATACATACATACATACATACATACATACATATATATGTATATGTATATGTATATGTATATATGTATATATATATATATACGTTTTTACTTTGGCTATTCACTATATTCATTTCAATTTAAAAATCCACTTTCGATCCTTTAAATCATATATTACTGCATGTTCAAGATGTTACATCACAAGTCTTTTAATTTTTTTCTATTTAAAAATCCGTCAAATACTTATAATCTTACATAAATACAACATCATTCACAAATTCTCTTATAAACAAAATTTCCAATTCTAACTTTCAAGACAAATCCCCTTTCCAATAATTTCTTCAAAATTTTCCACTCTTAAAGTATCTTATTTCCAAAACTCAGTTCTCTTACCACCCTCAATAACTCCATATCCGGAGCACTTATCAACTCGAGTACAAATATTTTCATATATTCTCACAAGTGCTTAATCATATCCCCTTTACTAATTTTCAGTTCAATTCGAACATCAGACCAAAGACTACTCCTTATACACTAGGTGTAGTTACCGTGGTTTACATTAGCATGGATCGTCGCTTTCAAATGTCGGTAGCACCGAATGGATGTTCACACCGTAATATCCTTAGTATCGATTCTATTACCATTTCCAATTTTGGCTATGCCTAACTAATATCTATCTCTATTCTAACTTCCATCCACATTAACTTATTCATCCTTTGCCATCTGTAATTGGGATTTATTAACAACTCCCAATCAATAGATAGCTCAACTAGAACAACTACAAGCATATTCGAATCATGTATAATAATATCTAATAGAAAATACAAATACGCTCTCTCTCTACTTGGCCAGTCGAAAGCGGGTGAAATAGGTGGATTTAAAAATATATATCATATTTTAGATCTATTGGGCCTATGAAGTATAAAAGGGTTAAACTAGACCCAATCTATTTTTAAATAAAATCATATTTTAATTAATTTTATAATATATTTGTTAATTAAACATGTTAAAATTTCAAAAAAATGTTTCATTGGGAATGCATCAATATACATTCAAACATATAACAATGTAAATGAATTAATACAAACATGTGTGTGTATCTCTCTGTGTGTATATCTACATATTGGGATTTATATTTATTGTGTGTGTATATTATATTTAGATACACATGTTACATTCTTATATGCATATCAAGAATATAATTGCCTAAATATATAAATATGTTTGAGTATACTGCAGTATATGTATATAGTTTGGATACACATATTGAAAGTACCATATATGTATACTTTAGACATATGTATACATATATGTTATCTTTGCTGCCACTTATACTTTATATTTACATATATAAAAAGGTATGAAAATAATTCACATAAAGTAGACAATTAAAATAAGAGTGAATTAGAAGAGCAAAGACGGAAAGGTAATTTACGCTGCAATTAAATTTCATCAAATCAAATTTGAAAGAAAATAATTATGTAGCATAATTTTACTTTATTTTTCTTTTACAACCACCAATTCAACAATTAATATAATAGCATATGGAATTTCAAAATCAATTACAACAAACTTCCAAATCATTGAAAAAACAAAAGAAGTTTATGTTATATCTAAATCTGAAAAGACATATAATTATAATTAATATAAAGAAAATTAAATTTTTTAGAATTTAACTTGTTGACCCTAATGACATAATTGGATCTAAAACATTATTTTTATGTCTATGTACATACATATAGCGAATAAATTGGAATTCAATTTTTAAACATGAAATTGATTTAATCTATAGCAAATCAACCATGTAAAATTTAGTTTTAATATTGAGTTAGTCTAAATTGGTTCCTCCTCCCCACCTAAAACTCCTTCACTGCCTGATGTAAATCCACCATAGCTTGCAAATCGGCATTTAGGCGAGCTTCCCAGTGGTGTGGTACGTAGTGGTAATAGTACAGGCCCTGCTCCGAAACAAAGAAAAAGGTGCATGTCGCACTCACTAGGGACTGCCAGTGAGATACTAGAGGAAGTTGGGGATGACGTCAAGTCTGCATGACCCTTATGGACTGGGCCTCATCATTTATACCCAGAACAAGAAAAGCAAGAAAAGCAAGCATCCCAACAAAGTTGATGGCCTTGATGATGCAAAGGAGCACAAACCCAACCATACTAAGCCCATGAAAAATACAAGTTGCTCTTCTCCACTATCAGCCAGATATACCAGAAGGATTTGTTTAACGGCAAATTTTCTATCGGATTAGAAAACTACCGATAAATTTTAAATCTGAAAACAACCGCAAGCGCAAGACGTACAATTCTAGTATGTGGCGAGTACGGTTCGATCCACAGGGAATTGCATTGATTTTAAAATTCCTGTTCAATCAAATTAAACCAAGAATTGAAGTTGTGATTGACTAAAAATTTCTAGAAATTAACAAAAAATAAAAGTGGATAAAAATATGAGAGTAGAAGACAATTTAGAGGCAATATCCTTCTCAAGGTCACATAAATCAACATATATGAAATTATGATCTCTCTTTTGGTCAATAGTTGATATGTTATCATAAGTATGGCCTATTTGTACTATTAATTAGCCCAACATAAACTATCAAGCTTTAACATACCTACTAAACCACTTATCAACTCTCATGAAAATGTTAATGAAATTGAAAATAAAATCTATTCTAAGCATGATCTATTCACTATTGATTAGTAGACCATCAAATTTTGATTCTAAAATTCACTTCATTACCATAATCATATGTAGATGAAGAGACAACTTGTATTTATGTTTGTGTTTGTTTAAGCATAGCCTATCGGGTATCAACAACATAGGCTATCAAATTCAAAGCTAAACAACAAAATATTTACCACATCAAACATTGTCATTAAGCACAAAAAGAGATCGTAGATTAGTAAAATGTTGAATCTACATGATTAAGAGAGCTTCATTACCTCTAAATTAAAGGGGTTTAGCTTCTCATATTTGTTATCATTTCAACAAATGTAGAGTTCAACATGAAACAAAAAATAATAGGAAAATGCAAGCTAATTATTATAAAACGAGAGCTAAACTACTTGCAATAATTAACCTAAGCTACTAACATAAAAGAAAAGAACATGAAATAAAACAGCATGAACTAAAATTGCATGAAATAAATTACATATAAGAAAATTACATAAGGGAAAATGGCTAAGAAGCCATGAAATAGAAGAACATAGTTTTTTGTTTATTTTTGAGCCTCAAACTAAACCAATTAAACAGGAGACAAAAAGCTTAATCACATGAACATAAAGGATATTTATACATGTCTTGAAACCCTAATAATATTTTTTGGGACTACCTAAAATACTCTTGAGGAAGTGTGGCCACCAAGTTATCATTAGTCTCTAATTAATCCATCATCAAGTATGCAAGTAATTTTAACCTCCACTAACTTGTGCATTAGGTCCAAATTATAGATTAAGGTAAGTGGGTAGGTGGGGTCCTCCATGATGCATAAGTTGAATTATTTTCATCTTCATTCCTTTGTTTCCATCCTCATGCATGCATGAATACATGAAGCCTCTTGTAACTTCCATCTAATTTTCCTATAAATAAAAGTAAAATGTGCAAATAAATATTCTCAAATTAATATATGCACAAAAATGATCATTTTGCCACTATATGAAGATGAATAAATGACGATTTGAAATAATTTGAATTTTGGTTTAAACATGTTAAAACACCCTATATGCTCATTTATTTAATTAAATTAGATTAAATATGAAAGTAAAAATATGCACATTTATGTGCACATCGAATACCCCCACACTTATTGTGATAACCCAGATTTTGGGACATCTGATAATTGGATTTTTAAATTTGAATTTAATTTGAATTTGAATTTAGTCTGGATATTGAATTTCAAAGGATAGATATATGTCTTAATTATAATTTGAATTTAAAAGAGTGTATGTATATATGAATTTTTTTCAAAAATCATTTCCTTTTTAAAAAGATTATGTAGATTTTAAATTTATCAAAGGATTTTATACATTTTCTTTTTTAAAGAAATTATTAAGAGAAAATTTTAATTTGTATATGTATAAAAATTTATATAAAATCATATCTAAACATTTAAAACATATAAGTACATGTGTAAGCTAATTACACACACAAATTACAAGTGTTAACATGGTATAATGTGATGTTACAAGTGGCAAACTAAAAATTTCTTTTAGAATTTAATTTTAAAGAAAAAAATATAGAGAGAAACTGGCCATAAGATTCTCAGTTCAAACATCTTCTTCCTCTAAAACTTCTTTCATTTTCAAAAACTAAAATAAAATGAAAACAATCTGTAACAAAACGCTGTAAATTTCAAACTACTTAAATCTTCCACAAGTTCTCAAACCTGAAGCAATCATCAAAGCAGATTCAACTCAACCCATAAATCAGATAGATTCAAGATCATCATAAATCAAGCAATTTGAATTCAAACATCAGACACCAGATTAAGGAGAAGTCTGTTTACCTGTAGCTTGGTTCTCTATTTCTAGAAATCAAGTGAGTAAACAAAACCTTTAAATACTTTAATACGGTTGAAAACTTTATGGCATGTGATGTCTGAATGTATTAGTGAAGTTTGCATAAGTATATGAATATGAATGAATGTATAAACATCTGATTTGCTTGTGATATGCCTGTATATATAAATATACCTCTGCTCTGTGTTATTCACAGTCTCTAATTTCCTTTCAGAAATTTATACTACACCATAGATTCATTGTTAAACCTTGATCATTAAAAAGAAATGGTTTTAACTACCTAAATATATCTTTTCAAAATAGTTTCAGGATTTTATGTTTAGTAATTAATTAAATTATGGGAAGATCAGTGAAAAATCAATTTGGGTCAAAAAAATAAACCATTTTAATTCCCTGTTTGGATTAGTCTATCTATTTGTGATAGTGATTGATGAATTTTAAATGTAATAGCTTGATTTTTAGTTTGCTAAATCATTGGGATAATCGAGTTGAACGTTGTAGGCTTTTTGGATGATTGTCGTTGATCGGCGATGACTTGGAGGTCTTATTTGGACTGGAGGTGGCTAGTGGACTAAGAGTCAGGGGAAAAATGATCAGGAAAATTATCAGTCGCCGTGGCGATGAGGCGGAGACAGGTTAGGGTTTAATGGTGGGATTTGTACGACGTTGATGTCGAGATGTTTCCGACGTGGGTGAAGTGCTGGACTCGATCGCGATGGGGGTTAACTGAAGCTGGGAGTGATGGTTATCCTCTGATTGGAGGGCGAGTGATCTCGTGGTCAAGATCATCGGAGGAGGGAAATTCTTCGATCGTAGGTTGCTGTTCCGTTCAACTTTGTAGGCTCGATTTTGTTTCCAATCTTGAAGATCGAATTGGATGTTCGGAATCGAGGGTGGGTGTGTTTGGTGACTCGTCGACGATAGGAGAAGTGATCAGGCCGCCGGCGACTACCTGTACACGTGCACATATGCTTCGTGGATCAGAAGAGGCTGGGTTTGGGTATTAGAGAAGAAGAAGTCCACTTCGGGTGGAGTTGTGTTTTGCACGATGGTAGACTCGGGTCATTTAACGAGTTGCACGCGTGAGTGTTGTCTTTCCAGTTTTAAAATAAAACTTGAACTAAAATAAAATGGAAGAAGATGAGAAACTCGAGTCAGGACTCGAGTCAAGTGCGGGTCGAAACCGAAGCAGAGATTCAGCATGTTTTAAACAAGCTTGAGATGTAAATTTGAACCTGGTTTAAACTATTTTATGATACATGTTTAAACTATTTTGATTTAAGAGTTTTATGATTTGTTTAACTTAAATTTGTTAAGTAAAAATGTTATTTTTAAACTTAATTAAATGATTTAATTATGTAAGTTAATTATTAAAATGAAACGTTTAAATTTATGTAAATGATAATTAAGTCATTAAAAGAATAATATTTTATCTTAAGGTTAATTAAGGCTTTAATTATTTGAGATTAATTAAGTTGATGAAGGAAATTTAAGTATAATTAACTGATTTAATTAATTCGAGAAAAATTACTTAATGGGAAGTAATTAAAGGATAATTACTTAGTAAAAGTAATTAAGAATTAATTACTTGGTATAATTAATTAAGATATTAATATAATTAACTAAGGAGTTAATTAATTAAGGTAAGTAATTATATGATGGTAATTATTGTTTATGATTAATTAAAATTGATTAAATGAAGTAATTAAAGGTTAATTACTGTAAATGGTTAAGGATAATTAATTTGTGCAATTAATTTGAAAGATAATTACCTTATGTAATAAAGATTTATTAATCCAGGATGATTAATTAGGATGGATATTTAAAGAATGATTAATTAATTAAAAAGGGCTGTAAGTAATTAATGGTTAGTTAAGAAGTGTTAAGTGATTAATTCGTAAGTAATTAATTTAATTAACTTAAAGGGGCTAATTACTTAATGTAATTAGAGAGGATAATTAACGAATGGATGATTAATGGGTTGTAACTAATTCCTATTAAGTAAGCAGGATTAAAAGTGATTAAAGAAATCAATTTGATTTAATTGAAAATGGTATGACTAATTAATCTTGCTTATATATGATTGGTTAGTAATTCTGATATGAGATGTTTGTGATATGATATGTTGTTGGGACTGTGCTAATGTGGTTATCTATCAATGATAAGTTAATATGAAAAGCGACACCCTGTTTTTTAAGTTTGAATTTTATTTCACTTGAATAATTTGGCATAGATAACATTGGATTCGAAGAGGCCGGGGTCGGGTACCAGCGGATACCCGAACCTACTTCGATTTGTAACATGCAATGATTCTTTATAGATTGATATGTAAAATCAATAGGCTAGAATGGAGTAATTTACACGATTGGACCATTTAAAACTAAGTAAAGGTACTTAGAGATTGATTAAGTATTGACTATACCAAGTTGTGAACTTGTAGTGATGAACGAGTTACCCCGGGTTTTATATAAGTATATTGTATTGGTATTTTCTTGTTAGATGGGTTTACTCACGCTGGTTTCCAGCCTGACCCAGGTATTACTTTGATGTAATGCTCGGATCAGACCGAGTATTACAGATTTTCAGGTAAGGACGTTTTGGAGCTCAGGAGGCGAGCTGGATGGCAGGAACGTATGGAGTGTTTTCTGTTGTGATAAGTTGTTGTATAACTGGGCATATTGTTATAACTGTCCAGTGGTTGTACAAATGAATATAACTCTGATGTATTAAAGTGTAATTAGACGAGTACAGTTTCCTTTGTATAACTATTATTATTTGATATATATTTTGTCCGCTGCGAATGTGAGATGTTGGTGTTTCTATTATTCTTTTTCTTCTATCTCTTTCTTCTTTTCCTAACTATCTGGAATTTTTGGGATCGAAATTTTCAGGTCGTTACACTTATCTTTTTATTCGTCCTCGAATAAACTAAAACTAAGATAAATCCATTTTTGTACGGAGCACGATTGCATTGAGCGTATACAATAAGCCGTTAAACCTCTACGTGTCCCTAATAGGACGAAGGTTGTCTCGTGAGGGTTTACGGCGGATACTATCCACAAAATCCAAATGCGAAATGAAAAATTCTTAAATGTAAGATTTATTTACAATGATATGAATGCAAGTTTTGAAAATATTTACAAATGAAGCATTTACTTTCAAATTGACACGAATAAGTTACATATAAGTTTGGGTTGTTATCATGAAATTTTAGTCATTTTATTTGTCAAAATTTTAAACAAAAATTAAGTTATCATCAGAATTAGACTCTAGTTTGGCTAGTTGTTTTGGTTGATAACATAGTGCAACTATGTAATGAATCCTTTGTTGATTTTCAAAGCTTATCAAAGTGGTATTTTCATTTCTTTTGAATAAAAAGTCAAATCACATAAGCAAAATAGTGCTTGGATTTCAATTGCTTACTCTCTCTATATTTGAAAATTTTATTGATATCAACAATATTTACATGCCTAACTCAGAAAACTGAGTCCAGATATATGACTCATGCACTGCATTTCGCGCGTATGTGAGGGAAATACAGAGCATGTCGAGTGTACACACAAGTGAGTACATCTATCGACTGTAGTTGTTATTAATGAATGAATTTTTATATACATACGCCTAACTCAAATAAACTGAGGCCAGATATATGGATCATGTATTACCTTTCGGGCTTATGTGAGAAAGGTACAAAGCATGACGAGTGTACACACGTGCGTGTGAATACATGACTTTGGGTGTTAATAAAATGTATACAAAAAATTCTTTTCTTTTTTTATATATATTTTTTCCTTTGTTTTATGAAGAGAGAGTTTTTCAAAATCATCTTAGCACCATTTAACTTAAAAAATAAAAAATGTTATATCCTTTTCTTTAAGTCCATCACTTTTTCAAACAAAGATTCTCAATTAGGATATACTTCATAATTATCACCATCACCACTAAAAAAGGCTCTAATTCCGACAACAAGAAGCGACGGCTTCCGACGGCTGTTTTCTGACAGCTTTCGACGGGCCGCCGGCGGCCGTCGGAAGCCGTCGGAAATTCGCGAATTATAGGGCTCGGCCGAGCCTTCTTCTTCCATAGTATTACATACGACAATTTTAAGAAAAACCCCAATTCCCTTCTCCAAGCTTTCAATCTCTAATTTCGAGCTTCAGTATCCTCCACAGCTGTCTAATCAACCTATATTGCTCTCAATCTTAGGCATAATATCTTATTTTCATCAAAAATCAAATTTTTACCCTAAATCTAAATTTGTATAAGTTGATAAATTAGGATTAATTAGTAATTGCAATTTTTTCCAACAGCGTAATAATGGTTTATAGCATCACATGGTAGACCTATTTCATCTTTTATCGTGAAATTGTAAAAAACATGTATAATTTGTGGTTGTTCATGTATATGTAAATCGTTGTGTATGTCTTGATTCTACGATTGTATATATGCGTGACGCTACTATCATTGTATTATGTTAGTTGGAATAACATAAAATGAATGAACGAGTTAGGAGTATTATATTGTGCACGTATTGACTTATGAAACAAAAAAAAAAGCATGAGTCTAAATTATAATTGTGTGTATTGAAAAATGACAAAAATGTTAAACCAGCCTTAAGTTGATGTAATACGTCGAATAAATGTGTTAAATTAAAATATATTTTTGTAAATGTGAACAGTTAGTAAAACTGTATTTTTTCGTAAAATGCGCACATTTAATTAACTAATGTCCCTTAGACAGTTTTTGACCCCGTCCGACGAGTGTTGTACATGATCGTTATATAAATAGTCGTTTTTTCCAAAAACACGACCATTTATATTCATCTGGTACAATGTTTGTTGGATTTGTCCCTGTATTGGATAAGTTATGAACACAGTAAGCATTTACATTTTGTATACTACTTCATCTCAAA
The DNA here is from genome assembly GCA_030765085.1 of Allium cepa. Taxonomy (NCBI): domain Eukaryota; kingdom Viridiplantae; phylum Streptophyta; class Magnoliopsida; order Asparagales; family Amaryllidaceae; genus Allium; species Allium cepa. The sequence continues at coordinate 934,118,281 of CM060932.1, forward strand.
CGATTCATAAAATTTCGGCCTAACTTTTCTTTTTTGTTTCCTATGTACACGCATTTTTGTACAATGCAGAGAACAAAAGGAAAATGCTGTCGAAATTTTGTTGAATCGTTTGAGACGAAGTAATATATGAAATGTAAATGCTTACTGTGTTTGTAATGTGAAGTAGGGTGCCTGACCATGGACAAAAAAAATTATACAATTTTTTATATCGATACGTTAAAAAATAAAATGTGCCCTATTTGAAAATATTTTTAAATTTGTGAAGTAGTTCTTTAAATTCAATATTATACGACCATGAAAATAATCTTTTTCGAATTTGTATTCTTGAAAATAGATACTAAATTTTGAACTTCTCGTTTTGTCAAATAGGAAAAATGATTGATTATTTTGTTGATCGGAGGAGATGGATGTACCAAAGAAAAGGACCGAGGGGCTCAATAAAAGAAGAATTTTATAATGGTATAAACGTATTTGTTGAATTCGCTTTAAGTAACAACGGAAACGATCCAGAAATTCATTGTCCGTGTAGTAGGGGTAGACCTTTGAAGTATTTGTTACCAGATATTGTGAAAGTTCATTTGTGCCAAAACGATTTCATACCCGAGTATTCTGTTTGGGATCGGTATGGAGAAGTTGTAGCAAATACTCCTGTAGAGTCTAAAAGTGTCGTTAATGAAATAGTTATGACGATCCGTATAGAAAATATGGTCGAAGATGCAGCACGATCAATGTTTCCTATGGTTGAAGTAGACGACGACGATGGAAATATTGAAGAACCAGATACTGAAGCAAAAAAAATTATGATTTACTAGATGCTGCTAAGAAACCTATTTGGGATGGTTGTAAAAGTGGCACTCAACTGTCATTAATCGCAAAATACATTGCGATGAAGTTAAAATACAACATCACTGAAGCTGGGTTTACGTCTGTTATACAAGCTGCAAAAAGACATATGCCGCCCGATAATCTAATGTGTGAAAATCACTATGAAGTTAAAAAACTTATGTCGGCTTTTGGTTTACCTTATCAGAAATAGATACATGTTTAAAAGGCTGCATGTTGTTTTGGAAAGAAGTCGCAAACCTTAGAGATTGTAAAATTTGTAACCAGGAGAGATGCAAACCAAGAAAAAAGAAAGGGAAGGAAGTTTCGTACTAGCGTATGCATTACTTACCCATAACTCCAAGACTTCAAAGATTATATGCATCTTCTGTAACTGCATCTAATATGAGATGGCATAACATGAGAACGGAGGAAGAGGGTACGTTGACACATCCGGCCGATGGAGAAGCATGGAAGCATTTCGATAAAACGTATCCAAACTTTGCAGCGGAGAGTCGAAATGTTAGATTAGGATTATGTACGGACGGTTTTTCTCCATTTTCTCAATTTGGTTCTAAATATTCATCCTGGCCCATTATCGTCGCACCGTATAATTTACCTCCATGGATGTGTATGAAAACGCAATATATTATTCTTACTGTTGTCGTTCCTAGCCTCGACGATCCGACACAAGGAATCGATGTATATTCACAACCGTTGATTGAGAAGTTAAAAATACTATGGAACGAAGGAGCAGAAACATACGATGTGTCCAAGAAGAAAAAATTTCGTATGTTTGCTTCTTTGTAGTCAACTATAAGTGATTTTCTTGCCTATGCAATGCTTTCAGGATGGAGTACTGCCGGTCGTCTAGCATGTCCATATTGCATGGATGAAACACGAGCATTTTCTTTACCTCATGGTAAGAAAATTTCATGGTTTGACTGTCATCGATATTTTCTCCATGTAAATCATCCCTTCAGATGAGACAAGAAAAACCTTTTAGCTAATAGAGTAGAAACCAGACAACCACCGATGATATGGTCAAGCAAAGACATATATAAACTTGTTAGGGACTATCGAAAGATATATGAAACTGGAGAGCAAACAGAAATTGAAAGCAAATCAGTTGTTCATAACTGGTGCAAACAAATTTAAACTATTTTTGAAGAGTTGTCGTATTGGAAACATCTTTAACTTCGTCATAATATAGATGTGATGCACAATGAAAAAAATGTATTTGATAATGTTTTTAACACAACTTTGAATGTGAAAGGGAAAACGAAGGATGATTTGAAATCAAGACGTGATATAGAGAATTATGCAAACGTCCTGAGCTTCATATGAAACCTAATGATAGTAAAAAACCCAAAGCATGTTACGAATTAGATAATAATCAAGTTAAAGCTGTGTTAAATTGGGCGGAAGGGGTAAGATTTTCTGATGGGATGTCATCAAATCTTCGTAGATGTGTTGACTTTAAAAATGGTAGATTGAGCGGAATGAAAAGTCATGACTGTCACATAATGATGGAAAATTTATTTCCCGTTATGTTCAAAGAACTACTGCCATTAAAAGTTTGAAAGGTAGCAACGGAGCTTAGTATGTTTTACAAAGAGCTTTGTTCGACTACTTTAAAAGTGCAACGTTTACGTAAACTTAAAGTGGATATTCATATATTGATTTGCAAATTAGAGAAAATATTTTCGCCAGGTTTTTTTAATATAATGGAACATTTACCTGTTCATCGTCCATCTGAAGCACGACTTCGAGGTCCTGTCCAATATGCGTGGATGTATCCATTTGAGAGGTATGTAATATGTTATCACGTTATTTAATTGCATTTGAAAGATGAAGTTAATATAAATTAATTTTGCATAGATATTTGAATTATATGAAGAAAAAAGTGAGGCAAAAAGCACGAGTTGAAGGTTCGATATGTAAATCTTACATCAAAGAAGAAGCTTCGTTCCTTTTCTCTCACTATTTCAGTGACCATGTGAATATTTCATTCGAAAGTGTTCCTCGTAATGACGAAGGCGAAAAACAAGAGTCCTCTCAAGCAATGTTATCTATTTTTAGACAACATGGTCGGCCTTTTGGAAAATGCGTAGAAATATGGCTAGACGATAGAGATCTTCATGTAGCACACACTTATATTCTTCTAAATTGTGCCGAAGTTGCACCGTTTGTTAGGTAATCTGAAATAATAATTTGTGTTTTATTCTTTTCTATGATGCATACGCGTGTATAACCTAATATAATAATTTGTTTATATAAACAATGTTTATGAACGTGAACATCCGAACGGAGATCTCAGTAAAGAATTTTCCGGTTGGTTTTCAAATTACGTTTATGAGCCGAGAAATTGTGTTGTTGACGAAGGGTTGAAACATCTTGCGATGGGACCAAAAAGAGTGGTCAAGACATATCCAATATATTTCGTCAATGGATATAAATTTAACACCAAAGAATACGATGCAGAAAAATTAATAAACAATACTGGTGTATTTGTTAAAGGTAGTGACGATCCAGAAAATCACTTAAATGATTTTTATGGCGTTCAAACACAAATTTTGCAACTGACATATTTCTCACGACCCGTGGAGGGGGTGTTTCTATTTAGATGCAATTGGTTTAGCAATGTTCCAGATTCTGGAATTAATGTGCACAAGGATTATAATCTTATCGAAATAAAGCATACATCGCACTATCACAAGTATGATCCTTTTGTACTAGCCAAACAAGCATTGCAAGTTTATTACACTCCTTATCCATCTCTAAAAAAAGATAAAGCAGATTGGTCTGCAGTTTTTAAAACAAAGGCCAGATTCACATTCGATGGGAAGAATATTCCGGACGAACAAGCTTATCAGGCAGATCTTGAGCAAAATAACGAAATAATAATTACATATGATCATACAGATTTTGGTCCTTTGATCGATGAATCAAATGTTTTGGTAGAAGCGTTTGATAGTGCAGAGGAAAATATCGTAGAAAACGAGACCGAATCCGAATCAAAAGACGATGATGACTGATATAAATCTGAATCTGATTTTTTTGCAACTGACGTAACTATATTGAATTCTTGATTTATTATGAAATTGATGTGACCATGAAACCAAATCTGTTTACCATTGTTTACATGTTTTATATCATTTCCATTTGTCATTTATTTAGCAATTTTTATTAAAAATGCAATGAAATCTGGTTATCGTCGGAACAGTACACCCATTATGAATCATGTATAACACACTTCCATTTCTATTTCCATTTCAGTCATTAATTAAGCAATCTATACTATTGATGTCATTTACATATGAAATATATTTCATTATCATGTTATTATTCTATTATATAATGATGTGTATATATGTCACAGGTTTATCATAATGTCATATAGAGGTAGGAGCTCTTCCCGATCATCAGGAGGCGATGGCAGTGGCCCATCGCAAGTGCCACAGCGTCCAGTAGTTTCGTTAGTCCCTAGAGGAGAGAGGTAAGAATTAAATTTTATTCAGCATCTTATTTTTTATATGATATATGTACGTACTTATCTGTATCGTATTCAAAAACAGGGGGTTCGACCTACTTCCCTCGAAGATTGTGCTGGATGTCTCTAGAGCTTCTTATCGCAGTAGGATAAGTGCCTGCTGGCCGAAGTGGGACTACATCCCTCCTCGCATCATAGAGTGTATATGGCAGGATGTCCTAGTATGTATATTTTTCTATTTTTCATTTCTAATTCGTTTTTGTCGTTTTTCTACTGTTTATCATTTACAGTGTAATCTTTTTTTTTTTACCCTTTATCGTGAAACACAGGCTGAGATAGACATCCAGACAGACGATATACTGCTGGCACGAGGATACTGGATGAAGAAGATGTGCAAGAACTAAAGGGACTCGATATCTGAGATTAAGAAATCTGGTAAGAAACCACGGTGGATGGAGGAGAGCGTATGGCAAGCTTGGTTGAGATACTGGGAGACGGACGAGGCGAAGGCAAGTATACTAAATTTTTTTGAATTATTAATTCGACGTGATCGAAAAATAATGTATCAAATTTTGAATGTACAGGCAGAGTAGGGTAGAAACTCTGTAAACAGAAATAAAAATCCCGTCACTCATCGCGGAGGATTTAAGTCATTTCAGCAGTGTCGGCAGGAGTTGGTAAATTTACTGAATGATAATTGCAAATAGTTTATGCTATATAATTTTAAATGTATAATAATTGTATGTAAAAATCAACTTCAGGAAGCTGAGGCGCATGGTCCCGTGGGCTATATGGATGTGTTCACTCGTACGCATGCTGTTGAGCATGTAAATCCGGACGGGACTGTTTCGTATACATGGCAGGACGATAAATCCAACAAGAGCCATGTAAGCATATTTCATTTTATGCAGTATTAGTAATTGTTCTGCTTGTTAAACTATAATGAAATAAGATATGATGTTATTAATTTGTTAATGCAGGAAAATTTTATGGAGCAGCGCCAGAAACTCCTTGCTGATACGGGTCGAGATCAGCTGACGACTGATGAGGAGGACGCTATTTTTGAGTCCGTTATGGATCCAGCAGAGCATGGCAGACGATACGGATTCGGAAATCAAGTGGTAAATAATTTATTTTACTGCTAATTTGATATTTAAGTCATAATTCTATGTTGGATTATATAATTTTATCTTAAAATACTTCAAATATGCTATTTTGACCTTTTCAAAACAATAAACTTGAATTTTATTCGTTTTTCCATTATTTAAAAATATTTGAACCTTGAAAAATCCTCTATATTGAATTTGAATTCAAACCAACCAAATGACTTTATCACACCAGTAAAGCACAAGAAGGCAGAAGATATGAACGTTATGTTACTTACTAGCTTACATAGATATGCACATACACTTACAGAGATCACACAGCTAAATTAAATATTTATTGCAGGCCAGTAGTCAGAGACGGGGTCGGCGGAATAGAGCTTTGAGCGATCTAGCAGATATAGAAGAATTGCGGGCTAGAGTGTCCCAGCTGAAGGAGCAGAACCACCAACAGGCCATGCAGACCACACAGTTGCTAGAGTATATGCAGCAGTTTGGTGGCCGCTTCCCTTTCTCGGCTGGCTCTAGATCTGGAGGAGATTGATTCATTACTTGCTTGCTTTTTCAGGTATGTTTTTTTAAGTTTCGAATGATTTGGTAGACGGTGGAGGTAGTTGTTGATTTTTGTAGTATTATATTGATACACTTGGTAGTGTGGTTATATGAAGATGTGAATGTTGATGATTTTGTGTTATGTTGTGTATGTATGACATGGTAGAACACTTGTTGTTGGGGTTGTTGTGAATGTTGGAATGGTTATGTATATTAAGTATTTTATTTTGATTTATTTGTGTGTTTGATGAATTTTGTGTAGTTTGGGTTTTGATATTTGGTTGGAATATTGTATATTGGATCGCGCAGTATTGATGTAATAGTGTTTGGATGGGAAATGTGGATAGAAGGCTATATTGCAGCAGTCATAAAAAATACAGCATATTTCCAACGGCTTTCGACGGCTCCGACAGCTTCCATGAGGTTATTTTCCGACGGCTTCCGACATCCTGTAGGTCATTTTTTTGACGGACTCCAACACTTGTCGGAATCCGTCGGAAACCTTCGGAAGCCGTCGCAAATCATCGGAAATATGTTCGGCCCCCTGTGTCGGAAGCCGTCGGAAAAATGCTTCCCGACGCCTTATTTTCCGACTGCCATTTCCGACGGCCGCCGACGGTTTTCGACCGTCGGAAATCACTGTTAACCTTGTAGTGCATGAACCTTCCTATATACCAGTTAACCCTTGTTACTTGTAATGAAACTTTATTTTTATTTTTATTAAGACACATAAATTTTCAAAAATTTCAATTTAATAACCAAAATCATATACTTATCTCATAGTGTTTCTTTAAAAGTAAATCAAAATGCTAAAAAGAAATTTTGTTTTGGAACTTTTTTTAAAAAATTTCTTTTCAAGTTTTGGAAAGAAAATGCAAAAAAACAAATCATGAAAAATCAGAAAGAAGATGAGACTCCACCCACACATGATTTTGACTGTGTCCCCACAGTCAACTCAAGTGAAAGGAGAAAAATAAAAATAAAAATATGACCTATATTTACATGAAAATGAAACAATCATTATTTACATGGCATCAGAAAATATACTGTTAAAGAGTAAATGAAACGGCCTTTCAAAGACCAATTTATTTGTCTCGTCAAGTATGAGAGACACAGCTTAAGCATAGAAAACCAAACCATAAAAGATTTCAAAGTTGATTATTGATTTGGAAAAACTAATGTTGTTTTATTGAACATCATATGAGTTGTTTTATTTTTGATGATTTTTGAGATTGATAAAACAATTGATTGAAGTTCAACTTTGTTTTCACCAAATTGAAATTCAAACTTACCATTGAAAATTTCTTTAGAACTATTGATTTCAAAATCAAAATGGGGATTTAAATCTTCCCCTTCAAAATTCAATAACTTATCCTCGAAAAGTCTAAAAAAATTGTGTTCACAAAATTCGCCTTCCTTTGTTGGATTATCAACAACTTCATTTCATATATCAAGTTAAAAATCCAAAGTTGTTATATTCAATTTTTCAAAATCGAAAAAAGAAAGATCGAATTTTAAATTTGGTTCCACACTCTCGAAATAATTAAAATCCAACTCGATTATCATATTTTCAACAACTTCATTAAGATTTTCGTTTTTAATTTCAAAAGTTGTTAATTTAAAATCATCAATTTTGGTAAAAGATGTATTATTATTTGACTCGTCACACATTGGGATTTGATTTTGCTGCTCACGTTATTTCATATATGTTTCAAACAACAAATATGTGTGATCTTTGAGAATTTCTTCCATGTGCTCAACAAAATCAAATTTATAATTATTAATTTGAAAATTTTCAATTTGAAATTATTGGAAGCAAAAAAATTTCTCCATGATTGAAATAAGTCCCATTGCCAAAACCATTTAAATAGTTGTTGCCTTTTTCGTTTTGAATTTCATTTTGGAATTTGAAATTGTATGGCATGAGTTATACTTGAAATCATTTGAATTTTTAAGTGAATTCAAATTTTGATTTTCTTGAAAATTTTGACTTGAGTCATTGCACAAGTTACTCAAATTATTTATCATTTGATTTTGTTGTTCAAGTAGACCAAATCGTTTCAATGCTATTTTTAAGAGTTAAGCGTTGGTCATCATTTTGAAAATTTTGTAGTTCAAAATTCGAATTGTTTACACAATAGCTGTTATTAAAATATCCGTAAGAATTTGGCATGAAATTATATGGATTAAATTGATTTTCGCAACTTTTATAAATTTTTTGCGAATAGGGAAATTCAAACATTTTAAAAATGTTTCTTTATAAAGGAAAAATATTTACCAAAAAAGAATTTATTTTTCAAAAGAAAATTTTGATTTTTGTTTTGTTGTTTTTTTTGGATTTTCAAATTTTGTTTTTGAAAAGATTATTATTTTTTATTTGGATTTTTGTTTTTCCTAAAAAACACTAACTCAATTTATTTTTTTGATTTTGATTGAAAGTTTTCAAAGGATTTAAAAACTAAGTTAAGAAATATTTACAAAATTTTTAGTTTTGGCTTAAATTTGCATGAACTAATGCAATTAAATGAATGCAAGGACTTAATTACAAATTTTCTATCTTAAGTAGCTCCCAACCCAAAATTATATAATCACACTTTGTCTTAATTCAACAAGATAGTTCTTAGTCAGGTAATGGGCATGAGTTATCGGTGCACCACGAATCACAGCAGCAATGCAGCCGAAGATTTAAGTACCTTCATAGAAACAACCAGTATAATATTTACAGATCACGGTAATATTTATAACTGATTATTGCTCTATCGCAGTATAGACACCAAAACGATAAATTGTTCAAAGAAGTCAACTTGTTAATATACAATTAAGCCCGAGGTGAGCTCGTGACACTCTTAAGTCTGATGTCTAACCGTTATTATTAGTCAAAATTCTATGATAAAATGCAATTTGTGGGCCAGGAAGGGGTGATGAAATCTCATATCTTATGTGGATTTGGGTGTTGCCCCTTAAAAAATAAAAATAAGATGAAATGAATGCAAAGCAGAAATTAAACGTGAATTAATGATGCAGGTACGAATGGATTTTCTTTTGTTTCTGAATTTTTTTAATAAAATGCAAGCAACCAACAATGCAAAATAAAACCGGAGATTAGAATACAGCACCAGAGCGTGCAGAATTATTAGTAATTTATTTTAAAGCGGCAAAAAATATTTTGTAAGCAAGCAAGCACAGTGATTATTATTAGCAAGCAAGTGTTCTCCTCTTTTTTTTTTTACAGCTGAAAATTAATAACAAGATATATACATATTTATTATTATTATTTTTATATAACTTTTAAATTAAAGTTAAAAGAAAAGGACAAAGAATTTTTTTTAATTTTTGATTTTTTTAAGAAGCAAAACTAAGAAAAATATGAAACTAAAACAATTTGTTTTTTTCTTTTTTTTGTAAGAAACTAAAAACAAATGAATCTAAACCAATTCATCAAACCATCATAAACTAAAACAAACAAAAACAAAATGACTTTTTTTTTCATAAACCATGAAAGTTGAAAGAAAAAAACTTGTTTAAAACAAAACTTAAATCTATACTATACTATTATTACTGAGTTGAATTTCAAGCTCACACAGACCCCCTTGAAATTTGGCAACTGAACAGTCTCCGGTATATATATTATTATCTATGCTATATATTATTATTAGCAGATCAAGAGCGCAACTCAACCGTGACTGCTCCTCTTTCTCTTTCGTTCCTTCCTTTTTTTTATTCCATTCTTACCAAAGACGATCGTTTAATCCTTCTCCCATTCCTCTTTTCTCACGTTAACCCTAAATCTTCATTTCCCAATATATAATCGCTGAATCATGTCGGCTTAGATTTACGTCCTTTCTTTCCCTTCGTCACAGATCGCTAAACCCTAACCCAAAAAGCATTGCTGCTCCACTGAGTTTTGGTACTATCGAACAAAGAATCAAAATATTATGAGGTATTATGATATTAAGCTTTCGATATTTCATGCTCATTTCGTATAAAATTTTCATGTTTTATTTGATTGTAACAAGTTCTACTCATCTTTTTCTGATCGTTTTTACAATTTCATTGCAATTGTCATACAATTGATTTAATTTCACTAATTTTATGTTATTTTTTTTGAAAATTTATACAGCTGGTTTGATTTTCCCTTTCATGTTAGTTGTCTGATAATTGATAGCTGCTTAAACTCCCTCAATAACACTTCCTTCGGTTCAACCATTACTTTTGAACTTTTGGGTTATAAATGCCCAAGGTACTATTGTCATCTACTATTTGCTTCCAATTTTAATGAAGTACCTGGCTAACAGTAATTTATAAATTGCTAGAAACTGTGTAATTGATCTCAAAGTGTAGCATATAACCTTATGCGATGTCCACCTTAAGGTTGTTGTAACGATGATATAATTTGGGGAAAAGGTATTCTAAAGCCTTTGAATCTAAAAGAATTCATATTTAGCACTGCCGAAAGTCATAATTTTGCAAGCAGATTCGGACCATGCGTGGGGCAAAAAAACCCGGTGTCATAGTAAACCTTGGCTCTACAGTAGGTCTTTATCCAATTGTTCCTTATTCAATATATTCAGCAAGCAAAGGTACTATTATTCGCTCATTTCACTTATGTGCTTTGTCCAGATCAACGTTTCTCCTTGCAGTTCACTTATAACTTTTCCTTTAATTTGATGACTTTGATTTACGGAATAGAATATTTTCACATCTTTGAATAATTGCAGGTGTTGTGGTTTTGTTTACAAGGTCGCTTGCTCCGTTTGCTCTTGAAGGAATCTGTGTTAACGTTCTTTGTCCAGAGGTTAATATATATTTTTTCTTTTTCTATTTTACTTAGTTGTCTACCTTTGTTTTTTTAAATATCATTGACTGAATCATTAGCCAGTAATGACAATGTTCCAAAAAAATAATGGTACTGTTTATTCAGGGAAATATTTATAAATAAATAATTTTTGAATATTAATCAATGATACCACTGAGATTCTATCTCAAATCTTCAAGACCAACAATCTAAAGCCGTACCACTACAACAGTGATTGGTTTGAGGTTTTCAATAATTGGTGAACAAGACAAAAAACTCATTATCTTCATAATGAACATAAAATATAGTCAGTAATCTCTTGCAAAATCTGAAAGTCAGTAATCCAATATGTAAGATTTTCCTCTATAAACGGTTCTAAACGAGGTGTATTTGATTTATCAATTTGCTCGAAAATTTGTATAAAAGTAACATCCCTTTTACCTTCTCGGTAGATAATGAACATAAAATATAGTCCAGTCCCAAAGTGATATTGCATAGCTGGACCCTATGTTAAATGAATGACCATTTTGATTATACCAAATGATTTTATTTTTAACAGATTATGATAGATGCGATACTGTATTTCCAAGAATCAAATTAGAGCTTCTCTTTCATTACCCACAGATTTGAAAACAAGATAAAAAACGAATATTTACACAAAAATAGTATACAGTTCCTATCTTTTTAATGGAATAAAGTAACACAATTTTAATGGTGCCATAAATTTTTCTTTCTGTTGGTTCTTTGCTTTTCGTATTTTCTGTTTCACTGTCGCTTTTCGATGTTTTCGCATCTTATTTCTTTCACCCTCTTACTCGCATAGGAATGTTGTTTGTCATAAAATTTGATAATATTTTAATGCCTTTGAAGTTATTTGATGTCTTTCTCCTTCAGATTTTATTCTTATGGATTTTGAGGTGGTTCTGAAGCGATGATCAGTAACTATGCAGTGCATATTTGATGTAGCTCTGAATCTAAGATATTTGGATGTATTTATCACAACACTGTAACGGTACATCGCTTTTTCGATGTAAACACGTTATTTCCTTTCCCCACATAGTCAGATTATACTCTCTAATGAAATTTTTAATGTCCTTTCCGGTAATGAAAATTCTGTTGAATTTCTATTGATTTGAAAATTAATACAATCATGTACATGTAAGATGTTAGGGTTCATTTGAAGTAGGTTGAATTAACGAATTTCTATGGATTTGATAATTCATAGTTTAAGGATTGAAACAAAGTAGAGAAAGCTTTCCAATTTCTGATCTGATATTCCTCCAACTTCCTCTTAAAATAGTATAGAAAGTTGAAATTAAAATAGGGTATTTTGAGGGATTATAAATTTTTGTTATAACTCTAAACCTTATTGGAATTGATTTTTAATATAACCGTTCTGAAAAAATACCCATTTTTCTACATATTCAGCCATTTTATTTTGCTAGCTTAGTAATTTACATGCTTAATAAATAAGCGTATTGTCTATATCCTATTTTGAATTGAAGACATTTGTGATTAAGTTTGATAATGGAATGTGTTGTCGTTTTGTATTGTAACAACTAATATGAGTCGCTCAATGGGCTGGTATAGATACTTGGTATCGTATTTGCATTTGTCTCTAAAATCATTCACAAATATCAGATGTCTATATCTGCAAACAGTGGATGGATATCAGATTTTGGTCAATCTACTGACATTGATAAATCTAAATGCATAAATTTTAGATTCAATTTAAAACCTTTTTAATATCAATACATGTAAAATTACAAGAAACATAAATATATAATGACAAAAAAGTGTTGAGAACAAACATTCATTCATGTGTACACATTTTATAAGCTATTAACTCGATAATGCAGTAAATGTTGACTAATCTATGTGTTAAAATACTTAATGTACCAAATGAATGGATTATATACATTATTTAATAAATATAAATGTACCTAGATGTGGAGGAACTGTGCCTGTGTTCCATGTCTTCACTTTTATCGCCTTCTTGGATTCCATGTCTTCAATCGATGGTGAATAGATGCTCGATTGGGGAACTATCTGTACGCAATCCAGCCTTTTATCCCCTACTAAATAAGTTCTCTTTGTTTTTTACTGTTTTTTCCAATTGCGTTGTTATCCATGAGATTACGTAAAAGGCTATGAGTTGAAAATGGAGGAGGCTAATGTTGCTCCTTGGAATTCTAGGGATTTAGGTTATCAGATATACTATTCTTTTTTACCATAGCAGATGTTATTGGCTAGCTTTATTAATTGAAACTGATATTAATTGGTTAAAGTGGGGATTGATCTTAAATAATTCAAATAAAATGTACCTTAAATAGTTATATATCAAAGCTATAAAATTTGAGATTCTCAAATTTTCAATTAGAAGTTTTGATGATGTCTTTGATAGGTTGTGCACCATTAGTAAAAGGGCAAAGACATTTGATCCTTTTATGCGCATGTGTCACAGTAATATTTCAATAAAAATACTCTAATATACATGCACGCGCCTTTGTAGACCTTACTGTATATCACCTATCTACAACGAAGAATGAGAGTCATTCACAATACACTTCACACTGGTATGAAAGAGTGTTTCATATTGATGGTATAAAATGGTTTAGGAAAAACAAAAGATACGATGAAAACAAAAGTGATATCTAAGAAGCTTTAATGTGCGAATCATAGGTGTGTTCTATCATGATACATGATCAAGAAACCATTCGACGATGGCTTACGTTAACAATCGATATGGCATGTGATATTTCAATACATGTGATGGCTAGCCTATAGCCTGTAGATAACTAAGAAGGAACAATTTTAATGTACAATGGTAGCAGGGAAAGAAACAAAAGTTGGGAAATCATTCTCAAGGTTAACTATAAGAATAGAAGGCTTAAATATTGATGGTCAGAGATTTCTTCGTGAATCATTTAAAACTTTTATAATGGTTATGGTGAAAAATTTCCACAGGTGGAGTTGTTTTAAAATAATAGGAGGTTAATGCGAGATAAATTTAATATGCACTGACACGATAAATACATTTAGGTTGCATTAGTTATAGAATAACCTGAAGTATAGAGGTTGTTTGTATATATATACTACATATGTTGTACATGATTATCATGAGCAACAACTTAAGGGATATTTTAAGACATGTAGTTATTTTTCCAGTTTTTTCTGGTAGTATAAACAAATAAACGGTTACTTAAACGGTTATCATTTTGTTCATTTGGATAATAATATTGTTCAAAAATAAGAATGAACTCATGCCATTTTTTTTAAAATTACAATGCTCTTCTGACATCGATAAATTCAGCAATGCGTAGTTTCATTCGTGATTATTCGTGATCATTTATTAATTGATCATTTCATAGGGTGCATAATATTTAGTTAGCTATTGCTCATTCTACATTTTCCACCACTGCACACTAACTCATACTGTATTACCCAGGTTGAATATGATGTTGCTGATGTAACTTGCAAAAGATTGTTGTAGCATGCCCAAGTGATCACTTTGTTGGTAGCTGGAATTATATGGCTTCAAAAATTGTTTCATTGTGTGTACGTTTAAAATTCGACAAGTATGCTTACTGTAGGAGAATTGATTACATTAGTGCTTTCAGCTGTAAGCTCTAGAAATAAACCCTTTAACATTGTTAAATGTTTAAACATGAATTTTTATTTTAGAAATAGTACACACATCCGCCTTATTGACATCATAACATGTTCTGTTGTACCTCTCTATTTAGCATTAGTTAATGACGTGCTCTGTGATTTCACTTTTCAAAATTTAAGTTCAGTTGTGATATGTTAGGTTCTCATATTCATCTTTTTTATGTTGCTCGGCATACGCAAGCAACTTCGTCAGGTTCTAATGTCAGTTTCATTCCTGCTCAGGCATACCATTCTGCTTACCATTGACACATGACACTAAATTTGTGACAACAATTCATAGATGGTTCCATGAGATATTTTACATTTCCAATTTCTAATCTATAAAGTAACGGTACAATTGAAGGTGTTTTTGTAAGAAAAGTACGTTCCACAACGTATGTAATTATAGCCCGTATGCGTAGCACGGGTTCGCACTAGTAAATAACTAAAACAATTAAGCTAAACCCTCAAACACACAAACCCAGACGCACACAGGCCGAAACCAATAGATCGCTTTTTATTATTCAAAGACAAAAAGACTTGCACAATCAAAATTCTCAAACACAATCAAAATTTTCAAATCAAAATTCGTTTTGATGCCAGTTTCCAAATCGAATAAAAATCTCAACTCATCCTTATACTTGACTGGATTTGCGGTATCGGTGGGATGTGGTGGTCGCGGGTGCATTTGGGGTTGTGATTGCGGTGGTTGCTGGATGATTGGAGAAAGCAATTTCAGGGAGGCGATGGTTGGTTCTGGATTCGTGGCTTTCGTGGTTTGATTTGTGATTGTCGCGATGGTTTTAGGTACGTGCTGGTTGAAGGGAAGTGGTGGATTTCGGGGCGCTTGAGGCTTATGGCTGGAGGAACGTGAATAGACGGAATTTCGGATGTGCAGGAAGTTGGCAAAGAGGATGTTAGCAAAGCAATGGTTGCTAGGTTATGCAGATGAAGTGGCTTGGCAATGAATTATGTAGTAGCAGTGAGTATGTTCAGGGGGGTGGTCTGCTGTTCAGGGTTTTGTAGAAATGCAGAGGTGAAGTGAAGGTGGAAATGAATGGTTAGTATGATGTGCTATCGATATGTTGGAAGGGCAGCAGTGAGGTAGTAGAGGAGCAGTGGGAGTATGGTGGTTTGTATGTGAGATATGCTATGTCTGGAGGTTGTGCAGGTAGGGTGAAGGCACTGGTATGTGCACTGAATTGTCGGGTTGGCAGTTGTAAGCAAGGTGACTAGTTTGGGTGACTGGTTTAGGAAAACGTTGCTGTAAGGACGATGATGAATAAAGTGAGGTTTGGAAGTATGTATGTAGGCAGTTTAGATGGGTGAAGTCAAAATGGTTGTGTCTTGTAGCATCAGTTAATTTAGTTGAGGAAGGTGGTTGTATGTAGATGATTGTGGGGTTACTGGTTTGGAGATGATGGTAGTAGGGGATGGTCAGGGAGGGTGTGGAGCAATGAGAAATTTTGTGGTAGAACAGTTTTCAAGTGTATGAAGGGAAGTGTGATATTGACAGGCAAGGGGAAATTTTGATGGGAGGATATTGCAGAGGAAGTTGAATTGCTGCAGTTGCAATATGAGATAAATGCAGAGAAATGTGAGATAAATGATGGTTGTGGTGATAGTGCACAGAAATGTGCACAGTGCACAGTTCTGAGTGACAGTGGGTTGGTATGTATAATATGTGAGGGTGATATTTTTGAAGTGTTGTATGTAGGTAGATGGTCTGACTTGAATGTGGTCAGGGGGTGATAGTTTTGTTGTGACAGCATGCACAGTATGCATAGGTAATAGTGGTTGTATGATAGTGGGAGATGAACTGAGTTGTACAGGTTATAGTGGAGTGGTGCAAATGAATGGTCAGAGTTGAATTGCAAATGGTGGTGAGGCAATGGGAAAGCAGTGCACAGCAGGGGTGAGAAGTGCAGGAGAATGGTTTGTATTAGTGGTAGAAGGAATTGACAGGCAGTTGCATTTTGAGATGGTGGCACTGTTGAGGTGGATGGCACAGTGGTGGACAGAGGTTGTTGAATGTGGCAGAGGAGAAGTTGCAGGCAGGGTTGTTGTATGAAGTGCTAAGGTGGGTGACTGTTGTAACAGTGAGGATGGAGCAGGCAGTAAGAACTGTTGCAGTGGCAAGGACCAGGGATTATGGTGCAAGGCAGTGAATGTGCACAATGGCAGATATGAAAGCAAATAGCAGTTTTGATGTGTTAAGGCAGTTAAATGTGGATTGTATGTAAAAAAAAAAAATTAAAAACAAAATATGAAAGAAAACAAATGTAAAATTGAAATGCAAATGTAATATTTTAAAAGTTTTTTTTTTCTTTCTGAAATTGTTTTTTTTTTTAAATACAAATGCAAATAGAACAACAACAATCACACAATTCAAATGCACACAAAATCGCACACAAACACACAAAAGAAATTTCTTTTTTAAAAAAAAAGCAATACACACACAAAATGAAACACACTGTAAAATCAAACAACAATAATTCGAAGAATAGAAATAAAATCAAATCAAATTCCCCGTCAATGGCACGCAAAACTTGTTTAACAGAAAATTTTCTATCGGATTAGAAAACCGTCTATAAATTTTAAATTTAAAAACAACCGCAAGCGCACGACGTACAATTCTAATACGTGGCGAGTACGGGTCGATCCGCAGGGAATTGTATTGATTTTAAAATTTCTATTCAATCAAATTAAACCAAGAATTGAAGTTGTGATTAGCTAAAAATTTCTAGAAATTAATAAATATAAAAGTGAATAAAAATACGAGAGTAGAAGGCAATTTAGAGGCAATGTCCTTTTCAAGATCACATAAATCAACATATATGAAATTATGATCTCTCTTTTGGTCATTAGCGAATTTAGTTGATATGTTTATCATAAGTATGGTCTGTCTGTGCTTTTAATTAGCCCAATATAAATCATCAAACTTTAACACACACTAAACCATTTATCAACTCTCATGAAAATGTTAATGAAATTGAAAATAAAATCCATTCTAAGCATGATCTATTTACTATTGGTTAGCAATATAGACCATCAAATTTTAATTCTCAAATTCACTTCATTAGCATAATCATATGTAGATAAAGAGGTAACTAGTGTTTGTGTTTGTTTAAGCATAACATATTTGGTATTAACAACATAGACTATCAAATTCAAAGCTAAACCATAAAATATTTACCACATCAAACATTGTCATTAAACACAAAAGAAGATAAAAAATAGCAGAATGTTGAATATACATGATTAAGAGAGCTCCATTACCCCTAAATTGAAGAGGTTTAACTTCTCATATTTGTTATCATTTCAACAAATGTAGAGTTCAACATGAAACAAAAAACAAGAGGAAAATGCAAGCAAATTAAAATAAAAAGAGAGTTAAACTACATGCAATAATTAATCTAAGCTACTAACATAAAAGAAAAGAACATGAAATAAAATAGCATGAAATAAAATTGCATATAAGAAAATTACATAAGAGAAAATGACTAAGAAGTCATAAAATAAAAGAAGAGAGTTTTTCGTTTATTTTTGCCCTCAAAACTAAACTAATTAAAGAAGAGCCTAAGAGCTTAATTACATGAACATAAGGGGGGGTGTTTATACTTTTTTTTTGCATCTATGTCTCTAATGAATGGGAACATAGCTTATTAGAACAACATAGGGATGCATCTACCATCCAAGCAACTTGAAATAAGGAACTTTATCAAGGAAATGAAAGCACAGATTCTTTGCATTGCTGAAACTAAGCTCTTCCTTGGAAATATGATCACAATCTTGATCAGGCACCATATGGTTGGCTGTTTATGCTATGGAATCCACCCCTATTTAGGCTAACAAAAACCGATACCTCTGACCATTTTTTTCACTACCAAGTTCACCACATTACTTCCTCCACAAACTTTTACCTCACCTTCGTTGATGCTAGAAACCAGATTGAAATTAGACAAACTTTTCTTGATCGGCTTCTTCGACTCAACCCAATTACACAACCTTAGATAGCTATTAGTTACTTCAATGCGATGCATATATCCACTCAAAAACTTAGTGGCAACCTCCTTAGCTTGAAGGATCTTGCACCATTAAACTAGGCAGTCATCTCCTCTGCACTTGAACCAACTCCTGCAACTAGACCAATTTACACATGGGCAATAAAAGTAGACCAGGAAGACACATTTACTATAAACTCAATCATGCATTTTTTAACCTACTAACTTTATCATCCTGGTCGAATCTTCTTTGTGAAACCCTCCTTCCTTCCATATCCGATCATTTCCCTCTTCTCCTCTCTAGGGGCGAGGAAGCCTATAACTAAAAACCCTTATTTAAATTCTTAATCACTGGTTAAACAACAAACACTTTGATGTTATTTTATTACAGGTTTGGATCACAAGGAGTCATGACTGCCCTCTTCACAACTTCCAGCGCAAACTCAAGCAACTAAAAGCTAGACTTAGTACGGTCTGCAGCCACATATGATAGGGGGTCTATGCTTTCAAACAGCATCAGGAATAAGCTTTCTCATGCCCATCAAAATCTCGTAAGCAATCTCTTGAATCATGTTTTGATTAATATTGAACACGACCATTCTGTGAAACTTTAAAAAGCACTTGAAGATGAGGCTCCGATGCCAAAGCAAAAGGCTAGTATCAAATATGAGAAAGATCATGACAGGAGCACTAAACACTATCACACATTCCTAAAAATCAAAATGGTTAGAGAAAAGATACTATCCATCATAGGTATGAATGGAGCAGCACACAAAACTATGGATGGAACAGATAATGCATTTTTTCAATACTTTTCATTTATTCTAGCTAACCCTTTGACCTGTAATCCCAATTTGTCTTCCTTGTACACTCTACAGGTCCCTTGTATTAACTCTCAACAGGCTAAAATCTCATATCTATGGTCACTTCAAAAGAAATTAAAGAAGCCACATTTATGCTAACTCTTCAAGTACAGGTGGGCCTGATGGTTTTAATGCTGTATTCATTAAAAATAGCTGGGAGGTAGTAGGGCTCGATCTCGCTTCTGTCGTGCAAAACTTTTTCAAGAATGACAAAATGCAAGTGCTGTTAATGCGACGTCTATATCTCTCATTCCTAAGAAGGATCCACCTTCTTTAGTTACTAACTTCCGTCTTATCTCTTGCTGAAACATTTTATATGAATGTATTTCTAAAATCATTGCAATTCGAATGCAAAGGGTTTTGTCGATCACTATTGGTAACAACCAAACTGCTTTTATTCCTCAATGAACAATTAGTAACAAAATCCTTCTTACACAAGAGCTTTTGAGGGGTTATGCTAGAACTTCCATCTCCCCAAGATGTTGTTGAAACTAAATATCCAGAAGGCCTTTGATACCATTATCTGAAGCTATGTAAATAAGAGAATGAAAGTCACGGCAGTGAAAAGATAATACATAACTGTGTAAAAGGGCATTACTGTAATTTTCCTGCATAGCTGTTTTATATAAATACTCAGCACAGTTTGTAAAAGGCTGTATGAAAAACCGAAAGCAATAAACACATCTTTTCAATTTCTTATCTTGGTATCAGAGCTTTCATCGCCTCACGGCTATACACCTCTCCAAGGCAGTTCATCAGGAAAGGCTCATCACCTGAACCGCTCAGTGGCTGTGTTTTGTTTTTTTATTTCTCATCAGAAAAGCTTCATCATTTGAGAAGTTTGCCAAGATCAAGAAAGTATCAGTTCTGTTCCAACCAAATTGCGTGTGCCTCGCCATAAGTCCATCAGAACCTGGCTGCACACTAATCATATCTAATCTGCTCATTTGCATCACGAATCCTGAAGCTAAATCATGGCAGACGATATCAGTAATCCAACTAATGTCTCCCCAACTACTTCTGGTCAAGATTCATCCACTTCTTCACCATCAAGAAGGGAAAATCAGACACAGCAGAGGCCAGAACATGTGCAAGTTAATAAGAACCATAATAAGTCCACAAAGTCAGTTGATAACAATACAATTAGATGAAGGAAACTATCTGCTATGGAAGTTTCAGATTGAAACAGCATTAAAAGGTTATGGTCTGGAAGAGTACATCCATGGAACCAACACTACTCCACCCAAACTTACAGCAGATAATGATGGAAAGTTGATCAAGAATAAAGACTATGCAGCACATCAAAGACAAGATCATTTAGTAAGTTCTTGGATTCTTTCATCCATCAGTAAAGAGATTTTGCCACAAGTCATTGGTTGTAAAACATCAAATGAAATCTGGACAACCATTGAGCAAGTATTCAATTCGCAATCAGCAGCAAAAATCATGTATTATAAAAGGCAGATGAAAAACATTAGAAAAGATAATATGAGTATGAAAGAACATCTAGCCAAAATCAAGAACTACTGTGATCTTTTAGAGGCGCTGGTCATAAAGTTTCAGATACAGAACAGATTCTAACTATTATGAATGGTCTAAACAATGAATATGAAGCTATTGTAGCTGTAATGTCATCCCAAGAAGTTATTCCCTCAATGCAATCTGTTCATTCTACCTTACTCGCTCATGAGGGAAGAACTGAACACAAGAAAGCATTTGATGCAGACTTGTCAATTAACTATGCAGGAAATACAAGAAATAGAACTCAAGACAGAAATAGTGAAGCAAGAAACAACAAAGGATCAAGAAATGTTCAAAACTATCAAAGAAATCAGACAGGAAGATCAAGAGGAAGGGGAGGCAGATGGAGTGATAATAATAATAGACCAAAATGTCAAATTTGTGGAAAATTAGATCACACTGCAATCAGATGCTATTTCAGGTTTGATGCCAATTACAGTGCAACCCAAAACTCAACAAATAAGAGAAACAATGGTATCAATGCAAACATGGCAAGTATGCAGCATGAAAATAGAAGCACTGCAGAGGATCAGAAAATACATAACCTGAATGTGTCAGAATCTAGAAGGTCAGAAGATTACTGCAATGAATGTTGGTACCCAGATTCAGGAGCAGCACATCATGTTACTAGCAATCTTCAGAACCTAAACATTGACAGCAAGGAATATAAAGGTACTCAATCTATTTGTATGGGAAATGGTTGTGGCATTAATATCACACACACTGGTAATGCACAAATTAGGGGACAAAGAATATTGAATCTTAATAATTTATTGAGAGTCCCCAAAATAAAGAAAAACCTTATCAGTGTGTCAAAATTTGCACAGGATAATGATGTATACTTTGAATTTTTTTCTAAATACTGCTTACTTAAAGATATTCAGACAAAGCAAATATTATTGCAGGGTAATACTCACAATGGGCTATACAGATTCAATCTTTCAAACTCAAATGATAAATGTTCAAACAGTTCAAGAAATTGCTGCTACTTAGCTGAAAATGAATCAAGTCAATATGATAAAAGTTTATTTGATGTTTGGCACTGTAGGTTGGGACATCCAAGTATAAAGATTGTAAAGAAATTACTGTCTGATAACAATATAAAAGTTGATAGTATACCTTCCTCTTATGTCTGCACTTACTGTTAGATGGGAAAGAGCCACAAATTGGCCTTTCCAAAATCACAATCTGAGTTTAATAGGCCACTGCAACTTGTTGCATCAGATCTGTGGGGTCCAGCATCTATAAACTCATATTATGGTTTTAGATATTACATATCGTGTGTAGATGCTTATTCCAGATACACTTGGATCTATTTTCTGAAATCCAAATCAGAAGTGCAAAATGTTATCCACTTCATAAAACTGGTGGAAAGACAAACAGGTCAGCAAGTAAAGGTAATGTAAACAGATGGAGGTACAGAGTATAAATCATTGAAAGAATACTTTCAAGTGAAAGGAATAGCACATAGAATTAGTTGTCCCTATACCTCTGAACAGAATGGGTTAGTTGAGAGGAAACACAGACATATAGTAGAAACTGGTCTCACATTTCTTGCTCAAGCTTCACTACCAATGAAGTTTTGGCCTGATGCCTTTGGAACTGCAGTCTATCTAATCAATAGACTACCCACAAAGGTAAAGCAGGACAAAATACCTATGGAAGTCTTGCTTAATGAGACACCAGATTATCAAAATCTTAGAACATTTGGATGTTTGTGTTTCTCTCATCTAAGACCATATAATTCTCATAAATTAAACTTTAGATCTACACTATGCACCTTTCTAGGGTATGGTGTAAATCAGAAAGGATATAAATGTTTGGATGGCAGTGGAAAATTATTTGTCTCGAGACATGTTGTGTTCAATGAACATGTGTTTCCATTTGCAACACAACATGTAAAAACTACTCAGAAGCTATATAATCCGAGTGTATCCATACCATCCATACCTGTGCATGAGAACCATCAGAGATCATCTCACATTCAAGAGAAAGAGACAAGTTCATATACTCAATATATACAAGACAACAGTGAGTCAAGTCAAGTTCAATCTAAACAGACACAAGAAAATTATAAATCTCCAACAGTCTCAAGCAATCATCAAACTAGCAGCAGAGACAACAGTCATGATCAAAATACAGAGAAAATTTCAATCACTCATCAGCAATCAGAAGTCAGGGTACATCCAATGATAAAAAGATCCAAGAGTGGAATTTTTAAACCAAAACTATATGCTACATGTACAACAGATGAAGAGGCAGAGACTCTTGAACAAGCTCTCAGCAATAAAAATCGAAAAAATGCAATGCAAGAGGAGTACAGTGCACTGATGAAAAACAGAACTTGAAATCTTGTATCACCACCAAATCATAAAGGCATAATTGGATGTAAGTGGACTTACAAGTTAAAGAAAAATCCTGATGGGACCATACAAAGATATAAAGTAAGGTTAGTTGCAAAAGGCTATACTCAACAATGCGGTTTTGATTTCAATGAGACATTTTCACTAGTGGTAAAGCCAACTACAATAAGGGTAATTCTAATCATAGCTCTACATAAAGGATGGGATGTCAGGCAATTAGATGTAAACAATGCTTTTCTAAATGGTGAACTTTAAGAAGAGGTCTACATGCAGCAGCCACCGGGTTTCATTCAACTAAAGAATAATACAATGGTATGCAAGCTAAATAAAGCTATATATGGACTAAAACAAGCCCCAAGAGTATGGTTCGACAAATTAAAGGCAACTCTTATGAAACTGGATTATCAACCAGCCAAGTCTGATACATCTCTATTCATCAAAAACCACAACAGTGAACTGACATATATTTTAGTGTATGTTGATGACTTCATCATTACAGGGGATAATAAAGAAGAAATCAACTATGTAATTCATTTTCTTAACAAGCAATTCACCATCAAAGATCTGGGCATACTCAGTTACTTCTTAGGTATAGAAGTTAACAAATTATCAAAGAGAGAAACATATCTATGTCAAAGGAAGTACATAAAGGAAATACTCATCAAGCAAAAATGCAGAAAGCAAAGCCTATGCCAACACCTATGATTAGTAACTTGCATTTATCAAGGCACAATGGTGACACAATAATTTTTGACAGAGAATATAGAAGTATTGTTGGAGCTCTACAATATGTAACCATCACCAGACCAAAAATATCTTTTAGTGTCAACAAAGTATGTCAGTACATGCATCAGCCTCTAGACGAACATTGGAAGGCAGTAAAAAGAATTTTTAGATATATAAACGGTACTCTAGACTATGGATTAACTATGAAATCAAGCAAACAGTTAGCAATTACTGGCTATGCTGATGCTGACTGGGCATCAGACCCTAATGATCGTAGATCAACATCAGGGTATTATATCTATCCAGGGGAAAACCCAATCTCATGGTGCTCAAAGAAGTAGCCTATGGTATCCAGATCAAGTACAAAATCTAAATACCGCAGTCCTGCCAGCAGTACAACAGAAGTAATTTGGGTTGTATCCCTTCTCAGTGAACTACAAATTCAAACTAGCAAAAGAACAGTGATTTGGTGCGACAATTTAAGTGATGTGTCATTATCAGCAAATGCAATATTGCATACAAGGACAAAACACATGGAACTAGATTTGTACTTCGTGAGGGAACAAGTGAATCAAAACAAAGTAGAAATAAATCATATACCTGCTCCTTACCAAAGGGCAGATATACTTACGAAGGCTTTATCTGCCTAAAATTTCTGTCCATTCAGAGATGAGTTGAAAGTCAAAAGCCTTACCGACATCATCACTTCATATCAGAAGCCAAATCGATCTATCATAATCAGCAACATCTCGAGTCAAAAGGGAAGGCATCTTGTATCAAAGGACAGAACACCTCAAAATGATAGTTCAGTGAATGTCACAACGGAAGCTAAATCAGGGTTCAATCTCAAATGATTATACAAATTTGCAGCTAGAGATATATAGATCTGAGAGCAACTCCAAATCCATAGATTTCTATGAATTTATTGTCGCAGATTAAACAGATCTATCTCTTTTGATGAAAGATGAATCTTTGCTCAACTTAAGAGCTCGACCGACTCTTGCAACAGTAGATTTTAGCAATATATTATTATCAGAGAGCATAGCAGTAAAGATCGGTGTTTCAGGGTTCGAATGAGGAAACCCTAGATCGATTTGAAGGGGGCAAATAAGAGAATAAAAGTCACGGCAGTGAAAAGATAATATATAATTATGTAATAGGGCATTACTGTAATTTTCCTACATAGCTGTTTTATATAAATACTCAGCGCAGTTTGTAAAAGACTGTATGAAAAACCGAAAGCAATAAACACATATTTTCAATTTCTTATCTTATGTTATAGCAATAATGTCGAGGATGAACTTTCCTAAACCATCTTACCAGGATTTATGCTTGCATCTTCTCCCAATACTACTCAATTTCTATAAATAGGAGCCATCACGGATTCTTTAAGGGTACTCAGGGCATTCATCAACGAGATCTGATATCCACTTTCATGTTTATAATTTTTACGAAGGTTCTTAACTCTCTAATGCTTCAGCAAGTTCACTTGAAAAACCTTCAACTTCTACTTGCATGTAAGAACCCTACTATAACGCACCTCTGTTTTCCTAACGATTTGGTATTTTTCACCAACCAAAAGTAGAAAATATGCAGTTCCACAAAATTTTGGACCACTTTCATATGATTACTGGTCTCAAAATTAACCTCAACAAATATCATATTCTGAATGCTGGCCTGCACCCTATTAAAAATAGTTAACCATAAAAGCTTCAGCTTGCAAGAAATGCCTCTAAATGCTCAATACCTTGGTCTTCCCCTAAAATCTTCCAGGATTACTAAAGTTAATTGCCTGCCCTTGTTTGATAGATAACACAAAATCTTTTGTCTTGGCATAATAGTAAGCTATCACAAGTAGGTAGGCTTATTGTTGTTTACTTGGTAGCCACAACCATGACTTCATATTGATCTAGACATTATATTCTTCCCATGAAATTAGTCTCTATGATATCTAATGCTTTAAGAAAATTTCTATAGCATGGTGACCCGTTCTCTAAGAAAATAATCCCAACTGCTATAAATAATATGGTTATTGATAAAAAGTATGGTAGCCTTGGAATTACTAATTAGAATAACTGGAACAAAGCAGCCATGTCTTCTTACTTTAACAAACTACTATCAAAGCCAGACAACCTATGGGTACATTGGGTGAATAAAAATCCTATTAAGTCAAATCATTTGTAGGCATGTTCTTACCAACTCTAGTTGGAGGTGGAGATATATCTTTAACCTAAAAAGTACCTTCCTGCTTTATATACAATGCAACATTCACGTGAACCCAAAACTACTTTTTTGGTTCAGCGCTTGGGCTAAACCAGGCTTAAACCTAGGCAACCTTCCGGACCCTAACTTGATACACCAGTCTAGTATTCTGTTGGGGATTTTGCGGTTCGAGACAAATTTGATGGCGATTGCGAAGAAGATAATGTTGTACTTCTGACTTCAAGGATCTATGCAATAGATTCCTTCAGACAATAGTTCAACCCACCAGGTACAAACGGGTTATCAAACTATCGACTTTCAGGATTCAATAAAGCCCTATAACATCGTAATCGGATTCAAAGTTTGTATGCGTTTGATCCGACCAAGAACATTTTAGTAATGGTTTCTGATGATGCAATTTGTATAGAATAGAACGAAGAGGAAGAAGAGAGCAATTCTGCCACGTTTTCAGATTTTGCAACACCTTGGAGGCATCACAAAATAGAGCAATGATGGCGCAGTGTCTTGCAACACTTTCTGGCGTCGTAAAAACTGCTCTGTGAAGAAGAAGAAGAAGATTCAGAATTATCTCCAACGTTTTCTAGACGTCACTATTTATAGTGGTAGAGAGGTGCCTATTCGCTAAGCGTCACAACCGTTTGCAATGGTTCACAACTATTACAAACGGTTTTATCTATTCAATATTTAAACGTCGCGTCTATTCAATTTTTGTAACGTTAAAAAAAAGTTACAAATTTCCCGCCATTTATTCAAATTCAAGAATTTCGGTTTTGGGTCCTTAACGGGCTGAAATCTGGCCCGTTACTGTTCACATATGATTCAAAAATATTTTCAGATCCGATCCTGAAACCTATACCGTACCCGACCCGTTCTGTTCGGTCAGATGGATGAACGACGGCGGTGCACGTGTGGTGTTGCATGACTTCTCTCCTCACAACAAGGCAAACATGTGGGAGCCCCAGGGCCCCAATATCCACATGAGAAAGTTATATTTATACAAATATAGTCATTGATTTTCTAGCATGTGGGACTATCTTTTCTTTCTTCTTTCCTTCTTCTCTTCCAAATAATAACCCAAAGCCTCAAAACTTATTTGAAAGTTTTACAACAATCTCCCCCAATTTTCAAAATAAGAAAAATTAATAAATAGGATGGCTGCATCACTAGAGTGACTTCCTACATACCCAAGTGGGATCAAGCCTATGTAGTTCTAAGATCAAGTTTTGCATCATCGTGAAAACCAACACATAAATAAAAGGTATCTTTTGGATTTGAATCTTTACTTAGTATAAACCATTCAAAGCCTTATCGAGATTCTATGGTGAACGAATCTTGAACCAAGTGTCTCTAATGATAAAACCGAAACAATCACACATGTTGATTTCCTTAGGTAAAGTGTTCTGTATTGCTCAGCACGTTAATGACCATGTGCTTAAATCCTGGTTCATGAGTCTATTTAGAAAGTGGTCTTACTTTTCTAGGAAATGACCTGATTTCTATACTCATATAAGTAAGTCTCTTAAGGTGTTTCTATGATTCACCTTTTAAGGTTTCTAGACTTATTAAGGATATATATCCATCCTTTATTCTTGCAGAATACAACACTAAATATTATGGGATTATCGATTTAGTGTTCCATAATCATTCTCTTAACTAGTTGGTACCCATTGAACTTTGTCTATTCTTTTCAAGACATAAGTTGGGTTTCTGTTAAGGATGATCAACCTTCATTCACAGACCTTAGTCCCATTTCTTGTGACTTTATAGAAACCATTGCCTTTGGAAGACTCTTTGTAAGTGGGCCAGCCAAGTTTTTCTTCGTTTATATGTAGTCAACAGTTATAAATCCTCTTTTGAGTAACTGTCTCACCATTTGATGTCTTAGACTCACATCTCTAGACTTTTTATTATATGTCTTATTAGACACATTGTATATTGTTGCTTGATTGTCACAGTTAATCAAGACTGCTGGAGATGGCTTCTTCCATAAAGGAATTTCCATTAATAAATTCCTAAGCCATTCCGCTTCTTTGCATGCATCTGCTAATGCAATCAATTCTGACAACATTGTTGAGTCAGAAATACAGGTCTGCTTCTTGGAAGCCCAAGACACAGCAGCGCCTCCTAATGTAAAGATCCATCCAGTAATAGACTTGGATTTGGATTCTACATTGTTTCAGATTGCATCATTATATCCTTGTATTACAGTTGGATATCCTTTATAAGATAAACCATATTCAATGGTTCCTTTCAAATAAGCTAAAACTCTAGAAATATCTTTCCAATGTTCGAAACCTGGATGACTCGTAAATCGACATAATACACGTATAGCATGTGCGATGTCTGGTCTAGTGCAATGGATAGCATACATAAGACTCCCAATAGCACTGGAATACTCTAGTTGAGAGATAGTACGTCCAGTGTTCTTTTCTAATTTAATACTAGGATCTAAAGAAGTTGGTGCTGGTTTGTCATCGTAATGTCCATACTTTTGTAGGAATTTCTCTATATAATGAGATTGAGTTAGTAATAACTCCCCCTCTTTCCTAACAATTTTAATTCCCAAAATTACATCAGCCTCTCCTAGATCTTTCATATCGAATTTAGAAGATAGAAACTTTTTAGTTTCATTCACACATGATATATTGGAACCAAACATTAGCATGTCATCAACGTATAAACATATTATAACACTACCGTTTTTATCCGATTTTCTATAAATACATTTATCAGCATCATAACAATGAATCCATATGACAGTGCAACTTTATCAAATTTCTCATGCCATTGCATGGGAGCTTGCTTCAGGCCATAAAGAGATTTCACTAATTTGCAAACTTTCTTTTCTTGGCCTAGGGTTTTGAAACCTTCAAGTTGTTCCATATATATCTCTTCTTCTAAATCTCCATTTAGAAAAGCAGTCTTTACATCCATTTGATGTATGACTAATCTATAAATTGATGCAAGTGCAATTAAACAGCATACACAAGATGTGTGAGCAACTGGAGCATATATATCAAAGTAATCTACTCCATGTCTTTGCTTATATCTCTTAGCAACTAATCTTACTTCAAGCTTATCAGTGGATCCATTTCTATTCAACTTTTTCTTGAATATCCATTTACATCCTATAGGTTTAGCACCAGGAGGTAAATCGGTTAAAACCCAAGTTTGGTTTAACAGTATGGAATTAATTTCATCATTGATAGCTTTTTTCCGGGAATTGGAATCTCTGGAACTCATTGCCTCAGAATAAGTTTTGGGATTGTCATCGACTTTCATTACATACTTAGTCATATTAAGGATCTACAAGATATGTAACAAAGTCAGGACCATAGTCCTTCTCTATTCTCGCTCTTTTACTTCTCCGTTGTTTAGTACTATTATCCGGTACTGATACTTCCTTGCTATTTTGAGAAGGAGCATAATCATCATCATTGATATTATTAGCCATACTAGGTTCTGGACTAGATGATCTCAATGGGATCTCAACAGTTTGATTTTCAAAAAATTCTACATCTACAGATTCTATAACTTCTAGGGTGTCAAGAATAAGGAATCTATAAGTTATACAATTGATTGAATATCCTATAAAAACACATTTAAATGTTCTATTTCCTAACTTTGGTCGTTTAGGGTCTGGTTTTCTAACATATGCTAAGCAACCCCAAACTTTAAGTCTAGTTAGGTTAGGTTTTCTATTAAACCATAATTCATAAGGGGAAATATTATTCTTTTTAAGTGGTACTCTATTTAAAATATAACATGCAGATAATATAGCATAACCCCATAGGTTATAAGGTAATTTAGAACTTATGAGCATGGTATTAACCATTTCTACTAAAGTTTTATTCTTCCTTTCAGCAACACCATTTTGTTGTGGTGTATATGGGGCAGTACATTGGTAAACTATACCTTATTGCTTACAAAACAAGGTGATTTCATTTGAGAAATATTCACCACCACGATTTGAATGTAATATTTTAATTTTAACTCCTAATTGCGTTTCGACTTCTGCTTTGTAAATTTTGAATTTATCAAAAACCTCATCTTTAGTTTTCATTAGATATACATATGCATATCTAGTATAATCATCAATGAATGTTATATAGTATTGATTACCACCATAGGTGATATGACATTTTAAGTCACCTGCATCATTATATACCAAATCAAGCAAACCAGTTTTTCTTTCTACGGATTTAAAGGATTTTCGGTGTATTTTTTCTTGAACATGTATTTCACATTTAGAGATGGTATCGAAATCACAATCAGAAATCAATCCTAATTTATGCATATTTCTAATGGAATTATAATTAACATGTCCTAATCTACCATGCCATAAATTAATAGAATCAACGATATAAACGGAAGATTTCTTTATTAGATTCAACTTAATCATGCCGTTACAAGAGTATCCCTGTTCAGTGAATCTACCATTCTTAGACAACACTAGCTTATCAGACTCATACATCTTGAATCCTCCTTTGTTAAGACGGTATCCAGAGATCAAATTCTTACACATATTAGGTACATAAAATACATTGACTAATGTAAGAACTTTTTCAGAGGTGAAAGAAAGTTCTATAGCGCCTTTTCCCACAACTTTACATGGAACCTTATTTGCTCCAGTAACTTCATCGGCTTCTCCTTTATTTTCTTCGTAACTCTTGAACAAATTACGGTCTTTGCAAATGTGAATGGTTGCTCCAATATCGAATCACCAATCATTATCATTTCCGCCAACGGAGTTCGCGTCTTGCACTATAGCCACAAACGAGTCTTCGACCACATTCACTTTTTGTTGTTTCTTCCGTAGACGGCAGTCTCGGGCATAGTGGTCGGGCTTGTTAAAAAAATAACAAGCACCTTTCTTTTTATTGTTGGTTTTGGAATGATTTTTCTTCCTAAACTGTGTCTCATTCTTTGGCTTTAACTTATCAGTAATTTCAACATTATTTGCCTTAGAATGGGACTCAGTTTGCGGATTATCATCTATATCGCGTTTGCGAGAGTCTTCTTCAATACGAAGATGACGCTGTAAACCGTCTAAATTATAATCAGTTTTGCATGCTTCATCTTTTTCTTATAATCATTCCAACTATGCGGAAGTCTAGAAATTATAACTCCAACAACAAAAGATTCAGGGAGATCAATTCCAGCATCTTTAAGTTCAACCACCAACAGTAATATTTCGCTTGCTTGTCCAATTATGGATTTATTGGTGACCATTTTGAAATCCATAAAATTAGAAATAAGCAACTTTTTATTACTTCCCTCGGATATGCGATACTTATTCTCCAGTGTAGTCCAGAGTGCCTTCGCTGTTTCCAAGGTCCTATGAGCATTGTAGACTGGGGTAGATAGCTCATTCATAATATGACATCTGCATAGAAAATCGTCCTCTTTGCGCATTGCATGTTTAACCTTTAGAGCAGCATCATCCTTATCACCTTCCTTGGGATTTCTTCCAAGTCATCTTCCAAAATGTAGAACAACTTGATGGTGACAAAAAAAATTCATCGTCTCTTGCCAACGAGTGAAATTGTCGCCATCAAAACGCTCTAATCAGTTAGATGCTTATTCATAACTTGTAGAGTGCTAGAACCTTCCATGGTTGAAGAGTATTGTCTGAAATTTATTGGGGATTTTGCGGTTCGAGACAAATTTGATGGCGCTTGCGAAGAAGATAATGCTGTACTTCTGACTTCAAGGATCTATGGAATAGATTCTTTCAGACAATAGTTCAACCCACCGGTACAAACGAGTTATCGATTTATCGACTTTCAGGATTCAATAAAGCCCTATAACAGCGTAATCGGATTCAAAGTTTTTACACCTTTGATCCGACCAAGAACACTTTAGTAATGATTTCTTATGATGCAATTTGTATAAAATAGAACGAAGAGGAAGAAGAGAGCAATTATGCGACATTTTTTGAGTTTGCAACACCTTGGAGGCGTCACATAACAGAGCAATGGTGGCGCAGTGTTTTGCAACACTTTCTGGCGTTGCAAAAACTGCTCTGTGAAGAAGATTCAAAATTATCTTCAACATTTTCTAGGCGTCACCATTTATAGTGGTAGAGAAGTGCCTATTCGCTAAGCGTCACAACCGTTTGCTATGGTTCACAACCGTTACAAACGGCTTTATCTATTTAATATTTAAACGTCGCGTCTATTCAATTTTTGCAACGTTAAGAAAAAGTTACAAATTTCCCGCCATTTATTCAAATTCAGTAATTTCGGTTTTGGGTACTTAACGGGCTGAAATCTGGCCCATTACTGTTCACGTGTGATCCAAAAATATTTTTGGATCCGAACTCGAAACCCGTACCAAACCCGATTCGGTTCGATCGGACGGACGGCCGCGTCGTGTGTGTGGTGTTGCATGACTTCTCTCCTCACAACAAGGCAAACATGTGGGAGCCCCAAGGCCTCAACATTCACATAAGAAAGCTATATTTATACAAATATAGCTTTCTTATTTTCTAGCATGTGGGACTATCCTTTCTTTCTTCTTTCCTTCTTCTCTTCCAAATAATAACTCAAAGCCTCAAAGCTTATTTGAAAATTTTACAACATATTCCTCTTATTATTATGGCATCAGAATATGTACATGGCAATTTCATCACCCTCCTATGTTGCGGCTCTCAACATGTCAGACATCTATGGAATTTATTATCTTCTTCGCAACTTTTTAGCTCAAGTAATCATGTGTTGTTGGAAAACAATAAGCACTCTATAAGAAATTTATACAATGCCTTAATCCCAAATGATAACAAGATCATCTTTCCTCAGGCATCACGCATTTGGATGAGGGGTAATCCCGCCAACAAAAATTTTATTCTATGGATAGTGATGGCATATGCTCTCATCACTAAGAACAAACTCCATGCTATATGATTAATCGATGATGACATGTGTGTATTATGTGATAGGGAGTAAGAATCAAACGCTCGTCCTTTCTTCAAATGCCGCTTTGTCAATCAGATTTGGGCCAAGTTGCTGGCAAATGGTGACTTCCACCAGCTTTCAGCTAATAGTAAAATGGAATGGTATAACATATTCAAGGCAACAAGGTGGGAATTTCCAAAAGCTAAAACACTTCTCATAATTCTTAAGAGGTTTGTTCGAGCTATTTGGACTGAAAGGAATGGGAGAGCTTTTAATTTCAATGCAAATTCGACAGTAGATACCTTCAGGAGATTACATGCTATAATTGTGCGGTATTTAAGAAAAGAGAGTAAAAATGTAGCTAGTCCTTAATTATATATGTTTTGGGCTCTCGAATTCAATCATGTAATTACTTTTTGGACTATATTTTATAATTTCATATAGCGATATACGCAATATACAGGTCGGGCTTCCTTACCCAACTATCCTTCAAAAAAAGACTTGAATAATGTGTGTGTATACATATACATGTTTATATGTGTACACACACACGCATACAATTTCATGATTCAATCTACTAAAATTTGATCCATGATTAAAAGGAATAAAAGTGACAATAAGAGCAATTTATTAAAATAAAGAATATTTACAACAACACACATTAGAATAACAAACAAGAGGATTTGTTTCAAATATCAAATGAAATAAAACATAGATTATTTGGTTAGACAAACAAATAGCCAATTATATAAAAAATTCAACAAATCAATTCCATAACAATTAGTTATTTCGATCCCAATTAAATTATCAACATTCAAAACCATACACAAATAGAACTCAGTCAATCACAATACATAGAATATTAAAACCGATTTTGATAGGTGGCTACAATTTACATATACGTGAAAATTTTATTTTAAACATCATGAATGAATTATAAACCTACCCAATAAAACTTGCCCTTTATCGCACCTTGATTTGTGGATTCTCCTCAGATTTCAAGTAAATTAGCATCTTATCTTACAAGAGAAGGATGAAGTGCCTTTCTTTAATTTAATTTGTTGTTGTTTCAAAAATCAAATTGAGGTATCAACCCCATATAATTGAAGAGACGAATTCTCTATTGCATAGTGTTTCAATTCCAATACTTCTACTCACATCCAACTATAGTCGTTCGATGGATGTCATGCTACGATTTAACCATAATCAAAGTGGAGTGTCCACATTGAAGTTCCATAGTTTCTCAAGTCAAGGGAATTGTGTAACATCATCACTTTGAGATTGTCTGTTTGGCCTTAGTTATATTAACCAACAGAGAAGTCTTGAGTAAGCCATTCCATAGTTATTCACTAACCATCAGTAAAGGTAACCCCATAGTACCCCAAGCAGCCATGAGAAATACACTTCCCAAATTTGAAGAGCGTTACGTACTCTAGTCTCAATGGATAACTCGATATCCTTCCTCGAAATATTTTGACTAGAAATACTTAAGACAATATTATTTTCAATGTGATAAGATTCTCATGATTACAACAATTTATAATTACTATCTCATAACATATCATTTAAGGATTTTCCATCTATATAGTTTAAATTAATTACTTGACATACATATCACTATATAATATAAGTGTATAATAGAAAGAAAAACATCTTTTATTTAGAAACAAGATTGGTCACAGAGTTAGATATATGAAACAAATTACATAATTGCCCCTAAGGCATACCCCTAACTCTATCACTCTCAATACATTCCTAGTTTCTATTTTAAAGGTATGTTTCTCTCTGATACCAAATGTGACAAATAGCCCTTTTGAACCTCGGGTCCAAGGCCTAAATAATGTCAAAATCGAAGAAACGAAAGGACGAGTCACTGGGGTGAGATAATATAAATGTCAAATATAGTTTAATTATCTACTTTTAGAGTCTCACAATTGAAGGAAATAAAATATAATGCACCAATAATAACCATAACCACATCACAATAACAGTCTACAACTTTACATGGAACCTTATTTGCTCCAGTAACTTCATCGGCTTCTCCTTTATTTTCTTCGTAACTCTTGAACAAATTACGGTCTTTGCAAATGTGAATGGTTGCTCCAATATCGAATCACCAATCATTATCATTTCCGCCAACGGAGTTCGCGTCTTGCACTATAGCCACAAACGAGTCTTCGACCACATTCACTTTTTGTTGTTTCTTCCGCAGACGGCAGTCTCGGGCATAGTGGTCGGGCTTGTTAAAAAAATAACAAGCACCTTTCTTTTTATTGTTGGTTTTGGAATGATTTTTCTTCCTAAACCGTGTCTCATTCTTTGGCTTTAACTTATCAGTAATTTCAACATTATTTGCCTTAGAATGGGACTCAGTTTGCGGATTATCATCTATATCGCGTTTGCGAGAGTCTTCTTCAATACGAAGATGACGTTGTAAACCGCCTAAATTATAATCAGTTTCTGCATGCTTCATCTTTTTCTTATAATCATTCCAACTATGCGGAAGTCTAGAAATTATAACTCCAACAACAAAAGATTCAGGGAGATCAATTCCAGCATCTTTAAGTTAAACCATCAACAGTAATATTTCGCTTGCTTGTCCAATTATGGATTTATTGGTGACCATTTTGAAATCCATAAAATTAGAAATAAGCAACTTTTTATTACTTCCCTCGGATATGCGATACTTGTTCTCCAGTGTAGTCTAGAGTGCCTCCGCTGTTTCCAAGGTCCTATGAGCATTGTAGACTGGGGTAGATAGCTCATTCATAATATGACATCTGCATAGAAAATCGTCCTCTTTGCACATTGCATGTTTAACCTTTAGAGCAGCATCATCCTTATCAGCTTCCTTCGGGATTTCTTCCAAGTCATCTTCCAAAATGTAGAACAACTTGATGGTGACAAAAAAAAATTCATCGTCTCTTGCCAACGAGTGAAATTGTTGCCATCAAAACGCTCTAATCAGTTAGATGCTTATTCATAACTTGTAGAGTGCTAGAACCTTCCATGGTTGAAGAGTATTGTCTGAAATTTGTTGGGGATTTTGCGGTTCGAGACAAATTTGATGGCGCTTACGAAGAAGATAATGCTGTACTTCTGACTTCAAGGATCTATGGAATAGATTCTTTCAGACAATAGTTCAACCCACCGGTACAAACGAGTTATCGATTTATCGACTTTCAGGATTCAATAAAGCCCTATAACAGCGTAATCGGATTCAAAGTTTTTACACCTTTGATCCGACCAAGAACACTTTAGTAATGATTTCTTATGATGCAATTTGTATAAAATAGAACGAAGAGGAAGAAGAGAGCAATTATGCGACATTTTTTGAGTTTGCAACACCTTGGAGGCGTCACATAACAGAGCAATGGTGGCGCAGTGTTTTGCAACACTTTCTGGCGTTGCAAAAACTGCTCTGTGAAGAAGATTCAAAATTATCTTCAACATTTTCTGGGCGTCACCATTTATAGTGGTAGAGAAGTGCCTATTCGCTAAGCGTCACAACCGTTTGCTATGGTTCACAACCGTTACAAACGGCTTTATCTATTTAATATTTAAACGTCGCGTCTATTCAATTTTTGCAACGTTAAGAAAAAGTTACAAATTTCCCGCCATTTATTCAAATTCAGTAATTTCGGTTTTGGGTCCTTAACGGGCTGAAATCTGGCCCATTACTGTTCACGTATGATCCAAAAATATTTTTGGATCCGAACTCGAAACCCGTACCAAACCCTATTCGGTTCGATCGGACGGACGGCCGCGTCGTGTGTGTGGTGTTGCATGACTTCTCTCCTCACAACAAGGCAAACATGTGGGAGCCCCAAGGCCTCAACATTCACATAAGAAAGCTATATTTATACAAATATAGCTTTCTTATTTTCTAGCATGTGGGACTATCCTTTCTTTCTTCTTTCCTTCTTCTCTTCCAAATAATAACTCAAAGCCTCAAAGCTTATTTGAAAATTTTACAACATATTCCTCTTATTATTATGGCATCAGAATATGTACATGGCAATTTCATCACCCTCCTATGTTGCGGCTCTCAACATGTCAGACATCTATGGAATTTATTATCTTCTTCGCAACTTTTTAGCTCAAGTAATCATGTGTTGTTGGAAAACAATAAGCACTCTATAAGAAATTTATACAATGCCTTAATCCCAAATGATAACAAGATCATCTTTCCTCAGGCATCACGCATTTGGATGAGGGGTAATCCCGCCAACGAAAATTTTATTCTATGGATAGTGATGGCATATGCTCTCATCACTAAGAACAAACTCCATGCTATATGATTAATCGATGATGACATGTGTGTATTATGTGATAGGGAGTAAGAATCAAACGCTCGTCCTTTCTTCAAATGCCGCTTTGTCAATCAGATTTGGGCCAAGTTGCTGGCAAATGGTGACTTCCACCAGCTTTCAGCTAATAGTAAAATGGAATGGTATAACATATTCAAGGCAACAAGGTGGGAATTTCCAAAAGCTAAAACACTGCTCATAATTCTTAAGAGGTTTGTTCGAGCTATTTGGACTGAAAGGAATGGGAGAGCTTTTAATTTCAATGCAAATTCGACAGTAGATACCTTCAGGAGATTACATGCTATAATTGTGCGGTATTTAAGAAAAGAGAGTAAAAATGTAGCTAGTCCTTAATTATATATGTTTTGGGCTCTCGAATTCAATCATGTAATTACTTTTTGGACTATATTTTATAATTTCATATAGCGATATACGCAATATACAGGTCGGGCTCCCTTACCCAACTATCCTTCAAAAAAAGACTTGAATAATGTGTGTGTATACATATACATGTTTATATGTGTACTCACACACGCATACAATTTCATGATTCAATCTACTAAAATTTGATCCATGATTAAAAGGAATAAAAGTGACAATAAGAGCAATTTATTAAAATAAAGAATATTTACAACAACACACATTAGAATAACAAACAAGAGGATTTGTTTCAAATATCAAATGAAATAAAACATAGATTATTTGGTTAGACAAACAAATAGCCAATTATATAAAAAATTCAACAAATCAATTCCATAACAATTAGTTATTTCGATCCCAATTAAATTATCAACATTCAAAACCATACACAAATAGAACTCAGTCAATCACAATACATAGAATATTAAAACCGATTTTGATAGGTGGCTACAACTTACATATACGTGAAAATTTTATTTTAAACATCATGAATGAATTATAAACCTACCCAATAAAACTTGCCCTTTATCGCACCTTGATTTGTGGATTCTCCTCAGATTTCAAGTAAATTAGCATCTTATCTTACAAGAGAAGGATGAAGTGCCTTTCTTTAATTTAATTTGTTGTTGTTTCAAAAATCAAATTGAGGTATCAACCCCATATAATTGAAGAGACGAATTCTCTATTGCATATTGTTTCAATTTCAATACTTCTACTCACATCCAACTATAGTCGTTCGATGGATGTCATGCTACGATTTAACCATAATCAAAGTGGAGTGTCCACATCGAAGTTCCATAGTTTCTCAAGTCAAGGGAATTGTGTAACATCATCATTTTGAGATTGTCTGTTTGGCCTTAGTTATATTAACCAACAGAGAAGTCTTGAGTAAGCCATTCCATAGTTATTCACTAACCATCAGTAAAGGTAACCCCATAGTACCCCAAGCAGCCATGAGAAATACACTTCCCAAATTTGAAGTGCGTTACGTACTCTAGTCTCAATGGATAAGTCGATATCCTTCCTCGAAATATTTTGACTAGAAATACTTAAGACAATATTATTTTCAATGTGATAAGATTCTCATGATTACAACAATTTATAGTTACTATCTCATAACATATCATTTAAGGATTTTCCATCTATATAGTTTAAATTAATTACTTGACATACATATCACTATATAATATAAGTGTATAATAGAAAGAAAAACATCTTTTATTTAGAAACAAGATTGGTCACAGAGTTAGATATATGAAACAAATTACATAATTGCCCCTAAGGCATACCCCTAACTCTATCACTCTCAATACATTCCTAGTTTCTATTTTAAAGGTATGTTTCTCTCTGATACCAAATGTGACAAATAGCCCTTTTGAACCTCGGGTCCAAGGCCTAAATAATGTCAAAATCGAAGAAACGAAAGGACGAGTCACTGGGGTGAGATAATATAAATGTCAAATATAGTTTAATTATCTACTTTTAGAGTCTCACAATTGAAGGAAATAAAATATAATGCACCAATAATAACCATAACCACATCACAATAACAGTCTACAACTTTACATGGAACCTTATTTGCTCCAGTAACTTCATCGGCTTCTCCTTTATTTTCTTCGTAACTCTTGAACAAATTACGGTCTTTGCAAATGTGAATGGTTGCTCCAATATCGAATCACCAATCATTATCATTTCCGCCAATGGAGTTCGCGTCTTGCACCATAGCCACAAACGAGTCTTCGACCACATTCACTTTTTGTTGTTTCTTCCGTAGACGGCAGTCTCGGGCATAGTGGTCGGGCTTGTTAAAAAAATAACAAGCACCTTTCTTTTTATTGTTGATTTTGGAATGATTTTTCTTCCTGAACCATGTCTCATTCTTTGGCTTTAACTTATCAGTAATTTCAACATTATTTGCCTTAGAATGGGACTCAGTTTGCGGATTATCATCTATATCGCGTTTGCGAGAATCTTCTTCAATACGAAGATGACGCTGTAAACCGTCTAAATTATAATCAGTTTCTGCATGCTTCATCTTTTTCTTATAATCATTCCAACTATGCGGAAGTCTAGAAATTATAACTCCAACAACAAAAGATTCAGGGAGATCAATTCCAGCATCTTTAAGTTAAACCACCAACAGTAATATTTCGCTTGCTTGTCCAATTATGGATTTATTGGTGACCATTTTGAAATCCATAAAATTAGAAATAAGCAACTTTTTATTACTTCCCTCAGATATGCGATACTTGTTCTCCAGTGTAGTCTAGAGTGCCTCCGCTGTTTCCAAGGTCCTATGAGCATTGTAGACTGGGGTAGATAGCTCATTCATAATATGACATCTGCATAGAAAATCGTCCTCTTTGCGCATTGCATGTTTAACCTTTAGAGCAGCATCATCCTTATCAGCTTCCTTCGGGATTTCTTCCAAGTCATCTTCCAAAATGTAGAACAACTTGATGGTGACAAAAAAAAATTCATCGTCTCTTGCCAACGAGTGAAATTGTCGCCATCAAAACGCTCTAATCAGTTAGATGCTTATTCATAACTTGTAGAGTGCTAGAACCTTCCATGGTTGAAGAGTATTGTCTGAAATTTTTTGGGGATTTTGCGGTTCGAGACAAATTTGATGGCGCTTGCGAAGAAGATAATGCTGTACTTCTGACTTCAAGGATCTATGGAATAGATTCTTTCAGACAATAGTTCAACCCACCGGTACAAACGAGTTATCGATTTATCGACTTTCAGGATTCAATAAAGCCCTATAACAGCGTAATCGGATTCAAAGTTTTTACACCTTTGATCCGACCAAGAACACTTTAGTAATGATTTCTTATGATGCAATTTGTATAAAATAGAACGAAGAGGAAGAAGAGAGCAATTATGCGACATTTTTTGAGTTTGCAACACCTTGGAGGCGTCACATAACAGAGCAATGGTGGCGCAGTGTTTTGCAACACTTTCTGGCGTTGCAAAAACTGCTCTGTGAAGAAGATTCAAAATTATCTTCAACATTTTCTGGGCGTCACCATTTATAGTGGTAGAGAAGTGCCTATTCGCTAAGCGTCACAACCGTTTGCTATGGTTCACAACCGTTACAAACGGCTTTATCTATTTAATATTTAAACGTCGCGTCTATTCAATTTTTGCAACGTTAAGAAAAAGTTACAAATTTCCCGCCATTTATTCAAATTCAGTAATTTCGGTTTTGGGTCCTTAACGGGCTGAAATCTGGCCCATTACTGTTCACGTATGATCCAAAAATATTTTTGGATCCGAACTCGAAACCCGTACCAAACCCGATTCGGTTCGATCGGACGGACGGCCGCGTCGTGTGTGTGGTGTTGCATGACTTCTCTCCTCACAACAAGGCAAACATGTGGGAGCCCCAAGGCCTCAACATTCACATAAGAAAGCTATATTTATACAAATGTAGTCCAAATTTTCTAGCATGTGGGACTATCCTTTCTTTCTTATTTCCTTCTTCTCTTCCAAATAATAACTCAAAGCCTCAAAGCTTATTTGAAAATTTTACAACATATTCCTCTTATTATTATAGCATCAGAATATGTACATGGCAATTTCATCACCCTCCTATGTTGCGGCTCTCAACATGTCAGACATCTATGGAATTTATTATCTTCTTCGCAACTTTTTAGCTCAAGTAATCATGTGTTGTTGGAAAACAATAAGCACTCTATAAGAAATTTATACAATGCCTTAATCCCAAATGATAACAAGATCATCTTTCCTCAGGCATCACGCATTTGGATGAGGGGTAATCCCGCCAACGAAAATTTTATTCTATGGATAGTGATGGCATATGCTCTCATCACTAAGAACAAACTCCATGCTATATGATTAATCGATGATGACATGTGTGTATTATGTGATAGGGAGTAAGAATCAAACGCTCGTCCTTTCTTCAAATGCCGCTTTGTCAATAAGATTTGGGCCAAGTTGTTGGCAAATGGTGACTTCCACCAGCTTTCAGCTAATAGTAAAATGGAATGGTATAACATATTCAAGGCAACAAGGTGGGAATTTCCAAAAGCTAAAACACTGCCCATAATTCTTAAGAGATTTGTTCGAGCTATTTGGACTGAAAGGAAAAGGGAGAGCTTTTAATTTCAATGCAAATTCGACAGTAGATACCTTCAGGAGATTACATGCTATAATTGTGCGGTATTTAAGAAAAGAGAGTAAAAATGTAGCTAGTCCTTAATTATATATGTTTTGGGCTCTCGAATTCAATCATGTAATTACTTTTTGGACTATATTTTATAATTTCATATAGCGATATACGCAATATACAGGTCGGGCTCCCTTACCCAACTATCCTTCAAAAAAAGACTTGAATAATGTGTGTGTATACATATACATGTTTATATGTGTACATACACACGCATACAATTTCATGATTCAATCTACTAAAATTTGATCCATGATTAAAAGGAATAAAAGTGACAATAAGAGCAATTTATTAAAATAAAGAATATTTACAACAACACACATTAGAATAACAAACAAGAGGATTTGTTTCAAATATCAAATGAAATAAAACATAGATTATTTGGTTAGACAAACAAATAGCCAATTATATAAAAAATTCAACAAATCAATTCCATAACAATTAGTTATTTCGATCCCAATTAAATTATCAACATTCAAAACCATACACAAATAGAACTCAGTCAATCACAATACATAGAATATTAAAACCGATTTTGATAGGTGGCTACAATTTACATATACGTGAAAATTTTATTTTAAACATCATGAATGAATTATAAACCTACCCAATAAAACTTGCCCTTTATCGCACCTTGATTTGTGGATTCTCCTCAGATTTCAAGTAAATTAGCATCTTATCTTACAAGAGAAGGATGAAGTGCCTATCTTTAATTTAATTTGTTGTTGTTTCAAAAATCAAATTGAGGTATCAACCCCATATAATTGAAGAGACGAATTCTCTATTGCATAGTGTTTCAATTCCAATACTTCTACTCACATCCAACTATAGTCGTTCGATGGATGTCATGCTACGATTTAACCATAATCAAAGTGGAGTGTCCACGTTGAAGTTCCATAGTTTCTCAAGTCAAGGGAATTGTGTAACATCATCACTTTGAGATTATCTGTTTGGCCTTAGTTATATTAACCAACAGAGAAGTCTTGAGTAAGCCATTCCATAGTTATTCACTAACCATCAGTAAAGGTAACCCCATAGTACCCCAAGCAGCCATGAGAAATACACTTCCCAAATTTGAAGAGCGTTACGTACTCTAGTCTCAATGGATAACTCGATATCCTTCCTCGAAATATTTTGACTAGAAATACTTAAGACAATATTATTTTCAATGTGATAAGATTCTCATGATTACAACAATTTATAATTACTATCTCATAACATATCATTTAAGGATTTTCCATCTATATAGTTTAAATTAATTACTTGACATACATATCACTATATAATATAAGTGTATAATAGAAAGAAAAACATCTTTTATTTAGAAACAAGATTGGTCACAGAGTTAGATATATGAAACAAATTACATAATTGCCCCTAAGGCATACCCCTAACTCTATCACTCTCAATACATTCCTAGTTTCTATTTTAAAGGTATGTTTCTCTCTGATACCAAATGTGACAATAGCCCTTTTGAACCTCGGGTCCAAGGCCTAAATAATGTCAAAATCGAAGAAACGAAAGGACGAGTCACTGGGGTGAGATAATATAAATGTCAAATATAGTTTAATTATCTACTTTTAGAGTCTCACAATTGAAGGAAATAAAATATAATGCACCAATAATAACCATAACCACATCACAATAACAGTCTACAACTTTACATGGAACCTTATTTGCTCCAGTAACTTCATCGGCTTCTCCTTTATTTTCTTCGTAACTCTTGAACAAATTACGGTCTTTGCAAATGTGAATGGTTGCTCCAATATCGAATCACCAATCATTATCATTTCCGCCAACGGAGTTCGCTTCTTGCACTATAGCCACAAACGAGTCTTCGACCACATTCACTTTTTGTTGTTTCTTCCGTAGACGGCAGTCTCGGGCATAGTGGTCGGGCTTGTTAAAAAAATAACAAGCACCTTTCTTTTTATTGTTGGTTTTGGAATGATTTTTCTTCCTAAACCGTGTCTCATTCTTTGGCTTTAACTTATCAGTAATTTCAACATTATTTGCCTTAGAATGGGACTCAGTTTGCGGATTATCATCTATATCGCGTTTGCGAGAGTCTTCTTCAATACGAAGATGACGCTGTAAACCGTCTAAATTATAATCAGTTTCTGCATGCTTCATCTTTTTCTTATAATCATTCCAACTATGCGGAAGTCTAGAAATTATAACTCCAACAACAAAAGATTCAGGGAGATCAATTCCAGCATCTTTAAGTTAAACCACCAACGGTAACATTTCGCTTGCTTGTCCAATTATGGATTTATTGGTGACCATTTTGAAATCCATAAAATTAGAAATAAGCAACTTTTTATTACTTCCCTCAGATATGCGATACTTATTCTCCAGTGTAGTCCAGAGTGCCTTCGCTGTTTCCAAGGTCCTATGAGCATTGTAGACTGGGGTAGATAGCTCATTCATAATATGACATCTGCATAGAAAATCGTCCTCTTTGCGCATTGCATGTTTAACCTTTAGAGCAACATCATCCTTATCAGCTTCCTTCGGGATTTCTTCCAAGTCATCTTCCAAAATGTAGAACAACTTGATGGTGACAAAAAAAAAATTCATCGTCTCTTGCCAACGAGTGAAATTGTCGCCATCAAAACGCTCTAATCAGTTAGATGCTTATTCATAACTTGTAGAGTGCTAGAACATTCCATGGTTGAAGAGTATTGTCTGAAATTTGTTGGGGATTTTGCGGTTCGAGACAAATTTGATGGCGCTTGCGAAGAAGATAATGCTGTACTTCTGACTTCAAGGATCTATGGAATAGATTCTTTCAGACAATAGTTCAACCCACCGGTACAAACGAGTTATCGATTTATCGACCTTCAGGATTCAATAAAGCCCTATAAAAGCGTAATCGGATTCAAAGTTTTTACACCTTTGATCCGACCAAGAACACTTTAGTAATGATTTCTTATGATGCAATTTGTATAAA
The DNA here is from genome assembly GCA_030765085.1 of Allium cepa. Classification (NCBI taxonomy): domain Eukaryota; kingdom Viridiplantae; phylum Streptophyta; class Magnoliopsida; order Asparagales; family Amaryllidaceae; genus Allium; species Allium cepa. The sequence goes on from CM060932.1 coordinate 934,163,168, forward strand.
ATAGAATGAAGAGGAAGAAGAGAGCAATTATGCGACATTTTTTGAGTTTGCAACACCTTGGAGGCGTCACATAACAGAGCAATGGTGGCGCAGTGTTTTGCAACACTTTCTGGCGTTGCAAAAACTGCTCTGTGAAGAAGATTCAAAATTATCTTCAACATTTTCTGGGCGTCACCATTTATAGTGGTAGAGAAGTGCCTATTCGCTAAGCGTCACAACCGTTTGCTATGGTTCACAACCGTTACAAACGGCTTTATCTATTTAATATTTAAACGTCGCGTCTATTCAATTTTTGCAACGTTAAGAAAAAGTTACAAATTTCCCGCCATTTATTCAAATTCAGTAATTTCGGTTTTGGGTCCTTAACGGGCTGAAATCTGGCCCATTACTGTTCACGTATGATCCAAAAATATTTTTGGATCCGAACTCGAAACCCGTACCAAACCCGATTCGGTTTAATCGGACGGACGGCCGCGTCGTGTGTGTGGTGTTGCATGACTTCTCTCCTCACAACAAGGCAAACATGTGGGAGCCCCAAGGCCTCAACATTCACATAAGAAAGCTATATTTATACAAATGTAGTCCATGTTTTCTAGCATGTGGGACTATCCTTTCTTTCTTCTTTCCTTCTTCTCTTCCAAATAATAACTCAAAGCCTCAAAGCTTATTTGAAAATTTTACAACATATTCCTCTTATTATTATGGCATCAGAATATGTACATGGCAATTTCATCACCCTCCTATGTTGCGGCTCTCAACATGTCAGACATCTATGGAATTTATTATCTTCTTCGCAACTTTTTAGCTCAAGTAATCATGTGTTCTTGGAAAACAATAAGCACTCTATAAGAAATTTATACAATGCCTTAATCCCAAATGATAACAAGATCATCTTTCCTCAGGCATCACGCATTTGGATGAGGGGTAATCCCGCCAACGAAAATTTTATTCTATGGATAGTGATGGCATATGCTCTCATCACTAAGAACAAACTCCATGCTATATGATTAATCGATGATGACATGTGTGTATTATGTGATAGGGAGTAAGAATCAAACGCTCGTCCTTTCTTCAAATGCCGCTTTGTCAATCAGATTTGGGCCAAGTTGCTGGCAAATGGTGACTTCCACCAGCTTTCAGCTAATAGTAAAATGGAATGGTATAACATATTCAAGGCAACAAGGTGGGAATTTCCAAAAGCTAAAACACTGCTCATAATTCTTAAGAGGTTTGTTCGAGCTATTTGGACTGAAAGGAATGGGAGAGCTTTTAATTTCAATGCAAATTCGACAGTAGATACCTTCAGGAGATTACATGCTATAATTGTGCGGTATTTAAGAAAAGAGAGTAAAAATGTAGCTAGTCCTTAATTATATATGTTTTGGGCTCTCGAATTCAATCATGTAATTACTTTTTGGACTATATTTTATAATTTCATATAGCGATATACGCAATATACAGGTCGGGCTCCCTTACCCAACCATCCTTCAAAAAAAGACTTGAATAATGTGTGTGTATACATATACATGTTTATATGTGTACACACACACGCATACAATTTCATGATTCAATCTACTAAAATTTGATCCATGATTAAAAGGAATAAAAGTGACAATAAGAGCAATTTATTAAAATAAAGAATATTTACAACAACACACATTAGAATAACAAACAAGAGGATTTGTTTCAAATATCAAATGAAATAAAACATAGATTATTTGGTTAGACAAACAAATAGCCAATTATATAAAAAATTCAACAAATCAATTCCATAACAATTAGTTATTTCGATCCCAATTAAATTATCAACATTCAAAACCATACACAAATAGAACTCAGTCAATCACAATACATAGAATATTAAAACCGATTTTGATAGGTGGCTACAATTTACATATACGTGAAAATTTTATTTTAAACATCATGAATGAATTATAAACCTACCCAATAAAACTTGCCCTTTATCGCACCTTGATTTGTGGATTCTCCTCAGATTTCAAGTAAATTAGCATCTTATCTTACAAGAGAAGGATGAAGTGCCTTTCTTTAATTTAATTTGTTGTTGTTTCAAAAATCAAATTGAGGTATCAACCCCATATAATTGAAGAGACGAATTCTCTATTGCATAGTGTTTCAATTCCAATACTTCTACTCACATCCAACTATAGTCGTTCGATGGATGTCATGCTACGATTTAACCATAATCAAAGTGGAGTGTCCACATTGAAGTTCCATAGCTTCTCAAGTCAAGGGAATTGTGTAACATCATCACTTTGAGATTGTCTGTTTGGCCTTAGTTATATTAACCAACAGAGAAGTCTTGAGTAAGCCATTCCATAGTTATTCACTAACCATCAGTAAAGGTAACCCCATAGTACCCCAAGCAGCCATGAGAAATACACTTCCCAAATTTGAAGAGCGTTACGTACTCTAGTCTCAATGGATAACTCGATATCCTTCCTCGAAATATTTTGACTAGAAATACTTAAGACAATATTATTTTCAATGTGATAAGATTCTCATGATTACAACAATTTATAATTACTATCTCATAACATATCATTTAAGGATTTTCCATCTATATAGTTTAAATTAATTACTTGACATACATATCACTATATAATATAAGTGTATAATAGAAAGAAAAACATCTTTTATTTAGAAACAAGATTGGTCACAGAGTTAGATATATGAAACAAATTACATAATTGCCCCTAAGGCATACCCCTAACTCTATCACTCTCAATACATTCCTAGTTTCTATTTTAAAGGTATGTTTCTCTCTGATACCAAATGTGACAAATAGCCCTTTTGAACCTCGGGTCCAAGGCCTAAATAATGTCAAAATCGAAGAAACGAAAGGATGAGTCACTGGGGTGAGATAATATAAATGTCAAATATAGTTTAATTATCTACTTTTAGAGTCTCACAATTGAAGGAAATAAAATATAATGCACCAATAATAACCATAACCACATCACAATAACAGTCTACAACGTCATGTTTGAACAATACTAATATAACCCAATACATACATGTAGTCAAATCCAGATAACAACACTTATTTACATTATATACAATATATAAAGACGAACCTCTATATCTCCGATACCATCTCATCTCCAGACTCTACCAACTGGATATATGTGTGTGTGTGTGTGTGTGTGTGTGTGTGTGTGTGTGTATATATATATATATATATATATGTATGTACATGTATATGTATGTGTGTATATGCATATTTAAAGGGAAAAATAGGAGTCGGTCGGATATAAGTTCAATGCGTGAGCCATACTTTGCTCTACGTATACTACAAAAATATTATTATAACATGATATGAGTCTATCGATAGGTTATCTCACATCATGCATTCACGTCATGTCGTCACGTCATGCCTAACTATCATATATATCTACTTGTATCGCATCATGTCTATGTGGACTCACTTCCCTAGACTCGCCTCGTATGCTATAGGGTCGCATATTGTCAAATGTCACGTCAATAGCATATCTGACTCACGCCGTGGAATAGCCTCATGCCCTACAGAGTTGCCTGTTGTCCTTACATTAACTAACTTGATTCACGCCTTGGACTAGCTTCATGCCCTACATGATCGCTTAACATCCACCTCTACATTGCTCCGTTGTAGCAACCCATTATTTCAAAACCCCGCAACTACACAACGAAGTCTCGAAACAGCGTCGCTAAAAGATAATACATATTGATATATATAGAGAGAGAGCTTAAGACAAAAACCATACTAAATGATAACTTTCAGAGTCTCACGACGAATGGCCACACAAAATATCATATTACACTAACACATATGTTTAATTACATATCTGATACCACAATGCAAGTCTGTACAAGCCAAAATCAATTAACTTCAGATACTGTCACGTCATATCTTTGATACACACTTTATTTACAATATATACTATAAATTCAAACCATGTCTTCTGATCCATCTCATCTCCAAACTCCATCACCTTGGATAATATAGATAAAATAAAAGATAGAAGTGGGTTATGCATATGTCAGCATGAGTGAATCAAATCTAACACAAGTATATTATCACGATAGTGGTATAACATGATTTAAGCCTAAGCATATTCTTCTGAACCTGCTTGTGCCACGCTATACTATCCACAAATGATCTGATCCTGAATGCCTACAGCAAACGATCCCCTATACGAAATTCGGTCTCGCCGCTTGTGGTAAAGGATTTCACATCTGCATAATCCGGTCTCACCGCCTACTGTAAAGGATTACACATATTGTCCTGACTCACGCCTGCCTCACCATGCGTGCTATAGGTCGGCTTTTGCCCACATCAAAACTCTCCTGAACCAACCTCGATGCTCTACAGGAGAATGCCATGTCAATACCTTGAAAAAAGGACCTGTCACGTGCACTGCAAGATTCATGTATTCACTCATTGGGCAAAGCTATATATATCATCATCATCAAACTATACGATCCAAGTCCATATACACCTAATCAACAACTATGCGACCTAAAGCCATACACTATACATTTTTATTTTCCCATTCCTATCAAGGTTTCATATACCCACCTAGTTGTCCAAAACTGTGTACACTCCATTAGTACCTCACCATCATCATGCCACACACTCATACACGCTTCAAGTATTCAACAATCGTATAAAGGTATGAGTGTTTTTCTTGAATAAAATACCGCTTTTTCTATCAAAAAAACTATTTTTCCAAGATCGCACACATACTACAACCATTCATCATCACCACCATCGATCTAGACACCCAACCAACATCCAACCTAATCGAAGAAATGTACAAATAATCCTCAGAGATCACCATGAGAAAAATCAAGTTATCACATGTCGAGGATAGGTGTTTAAAAGCCTGAATCCCAAACTTGAGACATTCAAAGGTGGACCGGTGTGCACCTATCGGTGCACTGGTGCATGTCTCAAAAACGTGATTTCTTTTCTATTTTTATGTATTCTAGTTTTCAGATTTCATTTCTTCTTATTTTTTATTATTCCTAAGGGTTATACTTCCTATATAAACACTATTTAGCAAGTTCCTAAGGTATTAACCATCTGCATACATAGATTTTGGTTAATGTCACATTTCAATATGAAATTTAGTTTCAAAATTACTTATTTTGGTTTTTTTGAATATAAAACTACATTATTTTCCCATACTTCAATTTTTAACCCTATTGTTAAACTTTTAAATGTCAAATTCACATCCTAAATTAGCCCCAAACCATCTTATATCAATACCAAAGCATTATATAAAGATCGAAGAAGCCACACTCACCAAATCAAGCTAAAAGAACTCATTTCGCCCACTGCCTCGAATTTCCAGGAAAAAAAATCTTTGAATTAACCTTCGAGTCTTACTCTACATGATAGAGAACTTTACTATGAATCCAATGCAACACGTCTCGTCTAATTTCGTTAAGAAATGGGAATTTTGTGCTGAGAGGAAGGGAGGAGGAAGATGAAGTAAACTGTTTTTCCGAAATTAGAAAAGAGAAGTTAGAAATGAAGATACATATTTTTAAACGAGTTTTAGGAGAGAAAAATTAAAACGGTATCTTGTTTGAATTCATAATTTCAAACTTGGCCCAACTCAGCCCAGTCTGGCCCGTTGTTCGCGCACAAATCCAGCCCACTTAAATAAAACCTCATCTCTCATTTATACGACATCTGATTCAGACAAATGAATACTCCATCTTGGGTAGAAAAATGAGAGCTACGCAATGATTTGACTACCTTCAGGTAATTCAACCATTTTTAAAAATTGTTATTTTTCCCATATAAGAAAATTTCCCAAAATACTCTCCAAATAAATTTAGATTTTTTATTTATTTATTATCATTATTTAAGTTATATACAAAATTTCGTGGTATTACATTCTCCTCCTTTAAAAGAATTTCGTCCTCGAAATTCCATAGGAGTGGAAAATGTAATAGAAACCCACTCTTTCATTTGCACACCCGTATTCGCGTACACACACAATCATTTAAACAAAGCAACATATCTATAGCTATTTTAATATATATATATATATATATAAAGCAAATACTTCCCCTACCGAAGCCTTTTTCGGACCGACGAAATTGACCTTTTTCAAATCATTTCATAATTTTTGGCAGTAAGGACATATTTGGTTTTTCCACTGCCCACTATGCTTTCGCATACTCGTTTCTAATCACGCCCCCATTTCAACCCTACCATAATCCTCCAAACTGCAACCACTCTCTCTTCAACCTAACTCGATTTCTTCTACTTCAACCGAGTGAGGAGGTAGAACATTGCGGCGGCGACTTTAGGAAATTTTTTTATGCCATTACGGATCTGGCAAGTAATATCATTATGTGTGATATATGCTTCAGTCTGATTCATGATTAGGTAAGAATCCTGCAATCATTTTTTCAATTTTAGATTTGGTAATTACTTGCTTTGGCAGCTTATATAGATTCGAAGCAATATTTGTTGGGTGAGTTTTGATACAGAAAGGCATAACAATGCTCCAATCTTTAGTGCCTAATTGTCCACATTATTTTGAGGGATCTGAAAATCAATGGAATACAAATAGTTATTGTTTCTTCATGTATTTTCGACCAAGGTTTCATTATTTTTTCATTTGCATTAAATTTGTAATTCAAAACTTTCTGGAAAATTTATCTTCGTTGTGTTTCATTAGCGAAATCATGATTTCAATGCTTGGTATATTTGTTGAACTTTTTACTGATGCTAATTGAAATATTATTCATTTATTCTTTAGAGATAGGGGGAATTGGTTGTTGAAATGCCTTTGAAAATACTGTGACCCTAAAAATACTAGATGGAGTTATCATAATAGAGGATCTTAGCCAGGTTAGCATACTTCTATATATTTGTTTTCATGTTTTGCAGTCTCTATTTATACTTCATAAAGTATTTATGTTACAAATCAAACTTTAATTGGCATTCAGATATAAACAAAGCACTTTATATCAAACTGTTAGCTATTTGTGATATCGTCCTCTGTACTACCACAAGAACTACATACAAGTTGGAACCTTACCAATGTTATCATACTGGAGGATAACCAGGTTAGCATACTTCCATATATTTGTTTTCATGTTGTGCAGTCTCCGTTTATACTTCATATACTGTTTATGTTACAAATCAAACTTTAATTTGCATTTACATATAAACAAAGCACTTTATATCAAACTGTTAGCCAAATTGTACATGTGATATGACCAGAAGGTTATAATTTTACCCTTAACCTTTGTATTTTGGGACATTGCATTTGTAAATTATGGTGAAATATTGGTTAATCCACCAAGATGCGTTTGCATTTCTTAATGATTTGACTTACTTGAAATTGTTATTTTCTAATTAAATAGAGTTACCCTTTATATTTCAAGAAAAGAAATCTATGCATAAAAAATATACATATGGGATGCTATCCATTCCAATCTTTAGTACCTGGACTGTTATAGTGTCTGGAGTACCTGTTCTTGCTTTTATTTGTTTCTTCTCTGTTATGTGCGTGTTAATGCATTTAGTACTTGAGCCCTTATCAAGGCATGCATGCATTGAGTACCCGAGAGCTTATTTCCCCCTGTTCTTGCTATTATTTTCTGGACCTGCTATATAATATTGCATGTATCAAGGCTTGCGTGTTCCATTCCTATTTTGTTTAGACCTGGTTTCTATTGCATGTTTACTTGCCTAACTAGAAATCTAATTTTGGATAAAAGAATATGTAGTATGTTGTAATTGAAATTAAAGAAAGTAATGAGCTTTCCATAGTTGTTTTGAACTGTAAATTATTAAGAATTTATGAAAGGTTATGACATTAGTAATTTATGGAAAAATATAATAATAATCAATTATCTTCTTATATATAAAGCAAATACCCAAGCAAGTGAAACCTTTTTCTAGCTGTCAAAATAGCCCTTTTACTTTATTAACTTCTTCATGCATTCAAAGGATTGATGTGTCTTTTAACTGAGGAAAACCCACAGTTTCCGCCTAATGCAAAATAGTCGGCACGTTTTTTCTATCTTCATCCTTCCTCGCTTCCCACGAACTCTTACTCATTTATTCACAAATCCAAGACCCTTTCTTCCTCATTGAAATTGCATCGATGACTTTACAAAACCCTAATTAATAAAGGAAAACACTTGAAAAACTCCAGATCTGTTATATCTTACTATGACATGAAAGCTTGCGGGTTTTGAAATTGAAAATAGGCTCTTTCCAATTTGGTATGTCTTCATCTTTCAGGTACGTGATTGAGTTGCTTCAATTTATCATTTTGTTAGCTCTTTGAAGCTTTATTATAATTTATGTTAAAGAAATAGTCGTTACTATTTGGTTTTTAATAGTCTATAATATATTATTGTTCATTTTTGACTACAAATACAATTTATAACTACTCATAGGTTAGTGAAATTGACAAACGTGAATCTATGAGTATTGACTATATTTCGTCAAACACCCAGATATTTGTTACAGATATACAAACATAACTATGTCAGTCTAATTTATTGAAGTAGTGAGAAATACAAGTTTTCAAGAATGGATTATTTCATGGATCATACTTGGATGTTTAGACGAAAAAATAATAGAGATGGAGCCCTGAAGATTAATCTTAAAAACTCATTTCCTCCAGCTATATTTTTCACATTTCCCAAATAAAATTCTGAAAGTTTAAACAAAATGAATATGGGTTGAGATGAGTGGGTAAAACCGAATCTGATCCCAAAACTTCATTTTTAGTTATTTTTAAACTAATTGCTTTTCCTGTTAAGATTTGTTATTTATTCGTCAACAACCAATATTTAGCTAACTGGAAATTCAAAACCCGTTTGATTTGGGTGTAACATTTTGCCTTTATTAGGTAGAGTATGCTTAATGACAGATTTGACCCAACTACTCATGTTTCCTCCCTCTTCTTCTTATCTATATTTAAACTTAATATGATTAAAATTACTTTTCAGATTTACCGCATGAATGAGGATGGACGGCGCTTGAGGTTGGCTTTTTCTCTAAACTATTTAAGACATATTTTACTATTATTTGCATTTTTGGGACCATTTAATCTTAGTGTACCCAAGCTTGGATATCTTATAAACAGTGGTTGTTCATGTTTATGGTGGATTAATTAAAAAATTATGGATTTCTTGAATTTAATTTTGAGTGATATGTGGGCTAACAATAAACAAGAGTTATTATCAGGAATATGTTTCGTGTAGATAGTTGTTCAATTCATTTTTATGTATGTAACACTACATTTTAGTATAATATAAACAATTGTTTCAACCTAGAAGCACATGGATTGTTATTTTATCATGATTACTATAATGTTCCTTTTATTCTAGGATTCAACGTAATAGAGATTGTTGCCTATACATTCATTTTGTCTGATTAAATAAGAAGTGATGAGAACTACATCTATCTGTGCTCTTCTGAAGTTGTATTCAATTGATTATTTTTCACTTTATTCTTTTTTATTCCACGTCTTCTTAGCTTCTATTCAATTTTTATGTTATTAAAACCATAAATTTTTGACTTGAGAAAAAAATGTTCAACTATTCTTTATGTTATGCTTAAGAGGAAATTCTAAAAAAGCTAAGGGAAATTTCGATTCCTAGCTCCATCTCTGACAGCATACAATTTTTGGAGTATAAATGTCATTTTCATTTTCAGATTTTGGCTAGTAGTGTAGAGATGTTGTGATTACAGTTATACCATAAAATTGATGTAGTCGCATATGTACCATTAAATTCTAACGCACAATAAGCATGCATGGTTTGTTTTATTGGTAAAATTTAAAATTTACACATCTAAAAATACTGATTACATTGTTTTTATTTTGTCTTATAGGTTTTGCAGAACATCAAGTCTTTTGCAAAAGAATAGAGAAAGATATTCCAGTTGCTTTATGCTGTAAGTTAAATTCCAAACTTCATTGTTTCTTTTATTGTTCCATTAAGTTATTGGTTTTTCTGAGCTTACAAATGATAGATTAAAGTAAAAAATTGTCAATTTTACGACGTTGGCGAATAAAAAGAAAGTATTCATGTTCTAAGAATATAAATCTATAGAAATCCTTTTATATGCAATCTGATAACTTTATGAGAATAGCAATATCACATATGATATTTGCTTAGACATGCCATTGTATGGCAGAAGTGTTATTCAAATACCTTTGAGGCGATAAAGTAGTTCTTAGCTTTTTACCACATGCATAACAGTTTTATTACATACTTTGATATGCAGTTGTGTGATTGAATTTTGATGCAGGAAAATAGAAGCATATGCTGCTATTGAAATGAACGCTGGTTGTAGAACAGTTCGTGAACCGAGGATTGTGGTTCAAACTACAAGCGAACTTGACACTATAGACGATGGGTATAGGTGGCATAAGTATGGAGAAAAGGTTGTTAAAGAAAATCCAAATCCAAGGCAAGTACCAGTAGCTTAGTAAAAAAATCTTTATTTCTCGGTTAAAATCATACATTTGCAACATATATGTACTTGTTAATCAAACAGTTATGTTACTCTACAGAAATTACTACAAGTGCACAAGCGCAAGATGCACAGTGCGAAAGCACATAAAAAGAGCATTTCAGGACCTTAAATTAGTCATCACAACATACGAAGGCAAGCACAACCACGAAGTCCCTACAGCAAAGAATAGCCATCATGCCAGCTCAACGCAGTCTTCCACGAAAGTGATTTTGCCAGCTCACCACCCTAATGGTCCAATAGGCTTCAATCGCCCTGCGTTTGGGCTCAGTCCAGCATTCAATATTAGGGCAGGCCCACCAGGTATAACTAATTTCAAATTGGGCCATATGGGCCCACCATCGACCATTTTTATGCATGTAGAGGAGAATTGGCTATTTTATCCTTCTATGTTCACTCAAAACTGTTAGTTGTTTTACTATCTAAAAATATTGATTATGAGTACTGATTGTTTGGATATGAATTTGTGACTGTTTATATAATACCACTGTCAATCACATTTCATAACAACAATACACAAATATACAAACAATATGAGTTTGTGACTGTTTATATAATACCACTGTCAAACACATTTCATAAGTACAATACACAAATATACATATGTACGAACATATACATACACACATATAAATTGTACTTCAATATCGATTAATTCACAGCTAATAGCATGGAAACAAGGGGACAACAACCTGCTAATCGACCCTGAAGAATTCTGCTGTCCTAAAACGTTGAGCAAATTGATTGAAGAAGCACATTTAGTGTTAGAACTTTATAATAATTCTGAAGTGAAACGCAGGTCGAATTCTTATTGGAAGAGTGCGGTCATTTACCCTTCGAGAAGCATGGTTCTAGAAGATCTCAAGGTGGCATTAAGAGTATTAAGGGTCAACAACTTCACTCTTAGTCGAGAAACATTTGCAAATGTATGTAATGCTGTTGATTTGTATGTATCCTGTATGTGTCTGACATGTTTGATTCTTGAATTTTCTGTAAATTACATGTTTGAGATGGGACGTATTTCTGAAATATAGTTCATATGAAATATAAACAAATATTAGAAAACATAACAAAACTCACTGTCATTGTTTCTGATTTCTTGAAAATTTCACATTTTAATTGGTATAAATAGTGTTAGTATAAATATGTGTGTGTGTGTGTATCAGTGTAGCCAATTATCTGCACTTTGTATAATTTGCTGTGAAAATACCATTATTTAAAAGTTGAAGTCAGGGGGCCAAGGGGTTAGCAAGAGTAAATTTGCCCAATTCTAACGGCAGTACAGTTAGATCAGAGAAAACGTGATGTGGAGTCCTTTACACAACAACTAAATAGTTATCTGACGTACACGAGCTAGAGTATGTAACAGAGTTGAAGAGATGTTTGCTTTTATATTAAAGAAATAAGAATACAATAACACAAATCTTAAGTGCATGCCTTTTCAGTCATTCCTATAACTGCACCAGATCTACATTAATTCCCTTAGCACCTAATCCGCTATTACTGCCCATGTTTCCTATAACTGCTCCTTCAACTTTTCCTGCAGACTAGGCTGATAATTACTTTTCCACTCAAAAATTTTAATACGTCCACCTCTATACATTATACCCACGTCTCTGTTAACAGTCTCCACACACATCACTCTCTATCCTCAACAGCTCATCTCCATAAATTCTTCCACCTTCGCGAATTCCACTCCAACATTTAAACCTTCATATTACTTTTTATGCGAAATGACAAAGGTATTACTATCTTTTACCTATGTGGGATTTATGACTAAAGCCTATTTCAGGCATATACTTTTTTAGACATATTCTATTCAAAAGCTTTTGCACATGCTTTTTCAAACATGTACTATATTTGTTTATGCATAAAATCTTTTAGCTATAATAGTTGTCCACGAGTTGAGCACGCGAAATATTTGAGTATAGTGGATTTTCACAAATTTTACTGCCCTGTCTTAAATATGCAAGTTATTTTGTACACGTACATACGTAGTTTAAAGTCCAAAATCTATTTAGCTGTTAACTATCAAGTATCTCAATCTGTATGCATACTGTCCGTACGTTTCTCCAGAAGTTACCATTTTTTTACATGCAGAACAAATATATACAACAAGGTAGAGAGCCTGCATTATCCCCTTCCATAGACAAATTCAAACGTAAAAGTACACATTTAACAAAGCACCTTCAATCCGCTACCGATGAAAAAGTTAATGCTTCATCCAACGTCTCACAGGTTAATCTTTCCCAGATTGAATCGGACAATGTTAACAAACCAACTCACTCTGTTCAGCTTCCTCCAGCTGGGACAATTTTTTTTGAAACCAACGAAAAATTATCAAAATCTTTCACTTGTGAAGTACAGATGACACAATCTGATGAACTACAGTATTTTCCACAATGTTCTCAAGATGATAAATGGGAAGTTTTTTTTTACTCCTGAAGTGGTGTGCCAACATTTAATTATTTGATACATAGACACATAGACACATATATACATATATATATATATATATATATATATATATGTTTATACTACATACTAATCATAAATTTTAATTTCTCCTTTAGATTGAACAATGTGATGCAGCTGTTGAGCATTTTCTCAAGAACCGTACTTAATACAGCTTCAACTCTATGTTAGCCAATAAATTGTCCATTTTCGCGCTTTCGTACTTCTTCCTTTGGTCGCTGTTAACACGAAGTTATTTGTTTCTGATGTATTTGTTACTGTTCCGTTAAATTTGTCATGTACTCATGCTTTCATTATTGCCTAAATAAATTTGATGTTCTTTTCACATGGACGTAAGTGCTGTTAAAAATGTATATGTGCGTTACATTATCCGAGGCTGATACATGTACTATTTGTTCGACACTGATACTGCCTTGAATATATAAATGAACTATCACTTGACGTAGAATAATTACATTCGAACGAAGCAAAAATTGATACGGAAGAATATGTTCAAATCTAGGTATACACGGTTAGCTTATAAGTGAATAGCTTATAAGTGAATGTTCATGTCATCTTGCTTTTACTTAAATAGCTTAATCGCGTAAAACATCCAGAAAGAAAATCATTTGTTGTTGTGAAAATTGATTAAACCTTGCTTAAGAAATCATTAAACCACTAATTGAATGTTTCTAAAAAAGGAAAATTCTGCTTTTATAAATTTTTCTGCATATTTTACATTCTGCAAGGACTACATTGTACAATTGTTCCATGTACCCATATTTTTATCAACGCATGGTTAACTATACCACATAATTAACCAAACCATCAAACTAAGCAAAGAACTCAACGTCGATTACTACTTATTAAGTGACCTTTATATTGGCATACAAACTGATGTGTATTTTGCAAAACAGATTTTCGTTAATTGTATTATAAAATCTATAACTTACAGAGGTGACTAAAAAATCTCAAATGGTTTGACAAGTTAGCATATGTAAATAAATGTAAACGAATGGATGTCAAGATGATAAATAAAAATTTCTCTATTGTTTAATAAACACTCCAACTGTACATACGACCATAGTTTGCTGCATACCAATTTTCCTATGACTACCCTGTTATTATGGCCACTTTAACGCAACGTATATAATAAAATTTCATCCCGTTACCAAATATTAGCAGCGCACATCTCGGATCTCTACCATTTCAACAACGTTTGCCTACTCATTTTCAGCAGTTATACCAACTTACGTTACCGTTGGTTTACCTATATATACACGCTTGCCAATAGACTGTCCTTCACTTACTACTGTACTGCGTTTTCTGCTACTGCCATATATCTCTTCAAATCAGTCATAATTTTTTTTAATCTTTACTGCTATTTATTACCTCTTTAGTTTATCTTCAACATCTAATGGAACAACAACAAAGAGAAAGACGTAGACTTAGTCAACAGGCTAGACGTGCACAAGCAAGAGAAATAGGTATTGCAAATCCAAGAACACGGTTGAGTGAAGGCTTCCACAGTCGAGGTTTTTTTTCTCTCTCCGTGCTTACGTCATTCACACCAACTCTACACCTCATTTGTTGTACTCGGTTACTTCACTGTGTAATGCATTTAAATAGTTCATACTTATGTTTTAGTTTCTCATGTCTTGGTCCACTTCGTAGTATGATTTTTTATGGGGTTGCACGATATGACAGGAAAGATGGATCACACATCCTACATACGAGCCGACCTATTACTTTATCTAACAGTACAAAATAGCCATATCAAACTGACACACACCCCAACCGTACACTGCTTATACCATTCTTATGAGTAGGAAAATGTCAAAAAAAATTGACACACACGCAACCGTACTCACCTTATACCATTACTAATTATAGCTAATAAATTATGAATATGAAAATGTCGAACGTTGAAGCTACTACTCGATTTTGACTGAAGATGTAGGCTGCATAGAGAATGAAATGTTATTTGACGTGTTTTGGATTAATTTTGTAAAACAAGTTATTTATTTTGAAACAAGTAATTTATTAACTGAATTATATTTTAGTGGTTATACAGTATACACTATTAACAGCCATCTCCCATTATTTTATTTCCAATTTTAAAATAAGTATAAAATTTATAACCTGTTTCATATACCAAAAAAACAGTGCATATCCATTTTATTGTTCACTTAATAATGTATAAACACATGTATACATGTGAATACCGAAATAACATCTCCCAGCGCATAATTGACGTTCAGTACTACAAAAATATGACTTTTACAAATTTATTTCATATACAACACTCCACTGGCCAGTGAAAATACATATTCAAACAGCAAAGCATATTTTTCATACAACTGAATAAAGAACAAATGAAAAAGAAAGGAGCATAGCTATTTTCTCAAAAGAGCTGAGCACAACTGCAATTGCATTTGCATTCTCATTTTTTTTATTACCGATACAATAGCAATATTATCAACTTTTATTAAAAAGTGCACAATATTTCAAAGATTAGAACCATTCAGTATTTCTCCAAATTGTTGCTATATATCAATACTATTATATATATGTTATGTTGGCACGCCATTGGCCAATATTGATCTATGTTCAATTGATGCAATCCTCAATGGTCACGTTACCCTGGATATTATAGATACTTTGGTGAACAAAATATATTGCTGTCAACTTTAATAAATGGTACGTACACCTCTGACATTATACCTTTCTTTCAATAGAAACGGAAAAATTAAAGTATTGACAGTACGTTGTAAAACACAGCCAACGCAAAGTGTGATATTTTCATGTCTGCGACATTTATTTTGAACTAAAAAATTACACTTTTGCTTTCTTTGACAATAAAAATTACTCCACAGATCGGCAATATATGATTAGCATACTTCAATAAGAAGAAATGATTTGCAAACACACTAATGTGTCTTTGACGAAAATAGCTGCAAGAAACCTTAATTACGCTTTAATTTCCTTCTTTATGCAACCTTCTCAATATATTTACCACGTCCAAGTCCTTTACTCTCAATTACTCCATTTAAATGTATGTTGACTTTTTAATGTTGTATATTTCTCTTAGTTATTCGTACTCATATTATTTGTCATACTAGGCTATAGTTTTTTTTGGTTACCGCAAAAAGGGATGCATATGACACTGTTGTTTCTGTTTGCTAATCACAAGTTTCATTTTATACTTTCATCAATATGGCACCCTTATGTTTAAGCAACGTTACCAAACCCAAGTTTAAAACATAATGTGTTTCATTGTTTTAAAACTTATCATAGGAAGCAATACTGTAGTAGCACCTTTAATGGATTCTATTATTGAATGGCGAAATAAATGTGTGAAGCTAAAGTTCTAGCACCATGTCGTTCATCACTAAATTTTGAATATATTTTTCATACATGTTTAACTTTTTTGCTTTCATTTTTGCAGCATACTGACCTTATATGGTTTTTTCGTTGATTTATCCAACAATTAACATTAATAAGGTATCTCCCTCTTTTAATGATTTTATGACTCAAAAGCAATAACATTAAACGCACTATACCTGTATTTAATACAAAAATTAAAAAAGATTCTCTTAATATTCTAAATGTACCATTTGATAGTTGTAGTTCTTTTATCACTTAAGTTCACTATTCACAAGTATCGGGATTCTTTCAACTTATAGTCATGTATTGTATTTGTTTTCATATATGCAATTCTATGTAACTTTGGTTTTGGAATTTATATCGATTCTCACATTTGTGTGAACTTTGAAATATTATGTATTATTGAAAGTAGATGTGGATGCTTAAGCTCTTTTAAAACTAAAGAAGCATGATAAATATCAATCTAATTCCGTATAATAGCATATACATTTATTTCCATGCTTCCGCGAATGGATGTATTTGTCAACTTCATGCTCAAGTTCACATCGATATAGGGAGTTAAGTACCTTTTAACATGAACCAATGCTTTAATATCTTTATAATGCAATCCATTCCACCTTATTGATTTCTCATGTCTTTTGTTGTTTTCGTGATACTTTAATCGTCTTTAACCTTCAGTGCTGAAATTGACATGTAGCGCTATTAACAAATCATTAAGAGATTTATTTTCAATGGACCAGTATATTTTTCAAGGCCGTTGATATCTGCATTTTCTTTTATAAACTTCATCATAGTTAAAAAGTGTTAACAACTATAAAATTTCAAATTTCGTGTTGATTTATTAAACACGGTCAGCATTGGCTGTAGTTTGTTCCATTATGTGACTCTGAGTCGGACTAATTATGACATATAACCCCTTATTATTATTCTCTTTTCAACCTTATGTAATTTTCTGCTTTCATTTTAGTTGTTTGACTATAACAAACTACTAATATGTTCTTATGATTAACATAGGTGAAAATTTCCAGTCTTTCACATGTACCATAGTTTTAGAGGTTGATCAACAATTACATGTACTATTCAATGAATATCAACTTGCAAAAAATACACTCCATTATACAGTACGATATTTTATTTAACTGCTCTATTACTATTACTTCGATGTTTTACTCACTATTGTATACCTGTTATACTGAATGCTAACCTTATTTTTTTAGGTTCTTCAATAACACAGGATGGCGAAGAAATGATACTACAGACTGTATTAAGCAGTAGTCAGAACTGTGGTCGAAATTTTACAGCAACCATTCCCTACCACAAACATCGACTTCCGCAACCCACTTACTGTGATTTTTGCAATGCTAAAATATTTTTCCACGAAAACTTACATAATTGTTGCTCTGGAGGTTCCATCGACCTTCATCGACCTACCACAACACCACAACAGTTACTAAGCTTATTCCAAGATCAAGGTGAATTAAGTACCCATTTTCGAACAAACATCCGATCCTATAATAATGCATTTTCGTTCACGTTTATGGGTGCATCAATTGACAGTGACCTGGCCAATGCTAAAGAAGGAGTTTATACATATCGCGCGCAAGGTTCAATATGTCATAGTATTGAAAGTCTTTTACCCTTGCCTGGAAGTAGACCAAGATATTTGCAACTGTACATATATGATATTGACCATGAGATTGAAAACCGACTTCAAGATACTGAAGCAATGAGGCCGGAGATAAAAATGGTTTCGAAAAAATTTTTAGATACTCATAACCCATATGTCTCCATACTTCGACAGTTGGGGCAACAACCTGACGTGCAAATATGTAGGATCAAAATCAAAGAGATCACAATAGATTGCCATCTTCATGAGCTGCCAACCAAGTAGCAGGTATAATAATTGGAGATGAACCAGACAATTTGCAAGGTCTAGATATCATTGTTGAGACAATAAGTGGAAATCTACAGAGAATATCAGATACTGCAGGTTTTTATGACCTACTGCAATATCCACTATTGTTGCCTTACGGTCAGCATGGATGGGACTTGAACATCCACGAAAATGGAAATACACCAATAAGTTGTACATCCTAGTACTCTCATATTTTACAGGTACGTATAGCCTATTTGATATCCAGTATTATTTATTTGTAAATAACACAAAACTTCACTCATATCAACATCAGTACTAATGTTACTTTCATTTTTTCTATCGCCTTTTCACATAGATACGACCAACAGAGACATCACTTATACTGCTTGGTGGTCGTCTATTTCAAAAATATGTCGTTGATATGTATGTAAAAATAAAAACAATACGTCTAAGGTTTCTTCGCAACAATCAGACTACTATCAGAGCGGAGTTATACCAAGGTTTACAAGATGCCTCGGTTACTGGAGAAACATCTGCCAGTATGTTTCTTTACCTCCTTCATTCAACCATTTGTTGTTCCCAGTAATTACTACCCACTTATTTCACTACTACTCAATCCAATGACTTTTCACACATTAGGAAGTGTTGGTGTCAAGAATATTCTTCCTTCCTCCCATATTGGTAGCCCACAAGATATGCATCAAAGATACCAAGATGCAATGGCATTAGTGCGAAGGTATGGGAAGCCTGACTTTTATTACTATGACATGTAATACTAATTGGGTAGAAATTACACAAGAATTGCTACCCGGTCAACAACCACAAGATAGACCGGATTTAACAACTGGGATTTTTCGATCAAAATTAGAGCAACTTAAAACCGACCTATTTGACACATGTGTTTTAGGTAAAGTCATTGCCCATGTCCACGTTATTGAATTCCAAAAAAGGGGATTACCATATTCTCACATTCTACTTATCCTATATGAAAAAGATAAAATTAACAATCCCGATGATTATGATGCTTTAGTTAGAGCTGAAATTCCATGTAAAGGTTTAGAACCCGAGCTACACAACACTGTAATGAAACATACGATTCATTATCCATGCGGACATTTTAACCCAAGACTGTCCACATGAAAAATAATCATTGTAAGAAGGGTTTTCCAAAAGCTTTTTCTTCATTTACTTTACAAGGAACCGGCTTTTACCCTATTTATGGATACGCGACAATGGAATACAATATCAAACTGAAAGCCATGTAATCGATAAACGTTGGATAGTACCTTATAATCCTTACTTACTTTTGAAATATGATAGTCATATAAATGTTGAGATTTGTAGTATTAAATCTGTGAAATATCTATACAAATATGTCTATAAAGGTTCAGACCGTGTATCTATAGGATTATCCAGTACAACTGATGATAATGATGAGATTTAAAAATTTGTTAATGCTAGATAGATTTGTGGTCCAGAAGCTTTGTGGAGATTATTTAAATTTTCCTTAAGTAATATTTTTCCTTTTGTTACCGGCTTACAAATACATTTACCAAATAGACAACAATTCTTATTTCGTGCAGAAGAGCACATACACACTATTTTAGATGATCAACATAGATCTAAAACAATGCTTACTGAATTTTTTTGTAAAAATGTTTCTAATGAACAAGCGCATCAATATTTATACTACGAGTTTCCTGAAAAATATTGGTGGGATTCTATAAGTAATCAATGGAACCGTAGGCGAAATAACCATATGGCAATTGGTAGAATTTATACTGTATTTCCCACTGAAGGAGATCATTACTATTTGCACCTACTATTAACACATGTTAGAAGTCCTCTATCTTTTCTTGACTTACTAACAGTTAATCGAATACAATATAACACATTTAAAGAAGCTGCTGAACATAGAGGTTTACATGAAAATGATGATAGTTTGAAGGATTGTTTGACAGATGCTTCAAACACACATATGCCTAATGCTTTACGAAGATTATTTGTTACAATTTTAATATACTGTGAGCCATGTCATGTGCGTGAATTATGGGAAGAATTTTTCCCTTTCTTACTTGAAGACTATCCTACTACATCTGTTACTACTATGCCCAATTCATTTTCAGTAATTCAATGTCTGTCTGACCTTGACAACCTTCTCAAACAATATAACAAAACAATTTTTGACCATGACATTTCACATACTAATTTCAATAACTTTACTCATACAAATACATCCACTCTTATTTCAGAAGAGCAATGCATAGAAATACCCAATAATGGTATCAATTCTATAAATAACTTGAACTCCGAACAAAAGAATGCATTTGACATGATAATGTCTTCTGTTGAAAGTGAAGCTAATGCTATATATTTCATAGATGGTCCTGGAGGTACAGGAAAAACATATTTATATAGAGCAATCTTAGCACATTTACGAATTCAATGTCATATTGCAATTGCAGTCGCTACTTATGGAATTGCTTCTCTTGCTCTTCCAGGAGGTCGAACTGCACATTCTCGATTTAAAATACCAATTAATTTAGACTCTTCCTCTACATGTCATATTCCCGAGCAATCTGAATTCGCAAAACTTTTATTGACTGCTACTGTTTTCCTATGGGATGAAGCTACCATGGCTCACCGCCATGCATTTGAGGCCATAGACAGAACATTACGAGATTTAACTAATTTAGACACACCATTTGGAGGAAAGATTGTTATTTTAGGCGGTGATTTTCGTCAAGTTCTACCAATAGTCGTAAACGGTACTAGAGCTCAAACCGTCGATGCATGTATAGTACGATCATATTTATGGGAAAATGTTAAGGTAATTCATTTAACACAAAATATGCACGCAAAAGACGATCAATCATACACATAATTTCTTTTATGTATTGGAAATGGGGATGAAGTCTATGTTCAAGACGATATTATACAGCACAACTACTTCTTCACTCTATGCTCTGATTAATGAAGTCTTCGCTGAACTCAATGTCAGATTAGGTGATCCTAATTTAATAATGGATAGAGCAATATTAACCCCTACAAACGAAACAGTAGATGACATTAATAACAAAGTTATAGAACTGTTTCTAGGTAGTGAGCGCATATACTACTCCTTTGACAAAGTCGAAGAAGATACACATAATCTATGTCACTATGAATTCTTAAACTCACTTGCTCCGGGAGGTCTACCACCACATAAATTAAGAATGAAAGTAGGAGCATCAATCATGTTGCTTAGGAATATTGATCCACGAATTGGATTATGTAATGGAACCAGATTATTATGTCGTGTCTTTCATAGAAATCTCATAGATGCAGAAATAACTGTTGGACATTTTCATGGTACAAGAGTATTTATTCCACGTATACCACTAAAGCCTTCTGAGAATACTAACATGCCTTTCAACCTAATACGTAAACAATTTCCAATTAAATTAGCTTTTTCCTTAACGATTAATAAATCACACGGTCAAACCATCCCTCGGGTTGGTATTTATCTTCCCGAACATGTTTTCAATCATGGTCAGCTATATGTTGCGTTATCAAGAGGCGTTTCACGAAAAACAACAAAAGTTTTGGTGAAAAATGGAAATATTCGAAATAGAAATGGCACACATACTAGAAATGTTGTGTATAAGGATGTGTTATTACAATGTACTCACGAACTTAACTAACAGCACTTCATTTTTCCACTTCACATGCTGTACTTTTACTATAACTATTACTCTACACCAATGGGTACACATATAAGTTCTTCACAATTGTTTTATTACTCTACTTAAATAATTAAGGGAATTTTTATACGACCATAAATGAGTAATAACTGCACTTATAATCTTTTTCTCCTTTTTATTGTTTTTCGATCATATATTCAGCTACAGGTTCTACAAAATACAAAATTGGGTTAACAAAAATTTCCTCCCTTACTACTCCAACTCACTTTCGGTTCACATAAAAACTCCCTTATAAAATGTTTTAAACTCCGCCATCAACTTACTGTTGATGCTGGTCTCAAGCCCGGAAGAATGAGGAGAGAAACGGTTACTAGAACTACACTTACTACCTACAATTTACTATCAAATAGTTTTTTGGCTGCAGTAAGTCATTTTGTTTCTCTCTCCTCACAAAATGCAATCATATCTATCTCTTATCACCTACTACATCTAACGAAGAACATATTCTATTTCCATTACAAATCAAAGTTATTCTCTACGGTTTGCATGAACATGCGTTAATAATTCGTTACACCATATGTATATTACTTTCTTTCTATCCACACAATGTCAGTCTGATATAACGCTTCTTCCCATGTTTGATAAAAAAATTCTACGTCCACGTCCATCGACTGTAGATTCATTCTACATGTCATTATCTCAAATATTCAATAATACATGTACGTCACACTCATTTTATCGCATTCAACAACCCTCTCAGATATTGTTTCTTAACACCAGTTCCTTCTGCGCACGTGCATCGCATGTGCCAAACTGCTCGTATATATATAGGTCCTAGTCAAATCATTAGCAATCCAAATATGTCATATAATGAGCATGATCATGATAACTTGTAAAAATCTAGCACAGTGCAATAAATACGATAAATGCACCCTATATGAATGCAAGAGTATATCATAATAGGAATGATGCATAATAACCATAGTATAAAAACTGGTAGTTCATATGAATCCAACTTTGGTGATATTAGATAGCATATAATATAGCATCCAATAAACATCGCATACAGGTCCTTCCATCTAATCTAAGCAACCAAAACCTATTTCATAATGAATCATACCAATCAATAAAACATACCGGTAAAGAGTTCGAGATGAGAAGCCCGTATCTTTCCCTCGGGCTCTCATGTACTCTCCACTGGATCATCTCCCATTGCAACTTCACCAGCTTGATTATTTATTCCTCGGCCTTTGAACTCCATGCTCCATTATCTGTGCAGGTCCCTTAGATGAACTCACTTTAGCTTTTACATCCATGTCCTCCAACTAACTAGGTTCCACCACTATAGTTGAGCCATGTACACTTTTCCGTAAATGTGAAAAATGGTACACATTATGAACTCCAACCATTCTATCTAGTAGCTCCACTTTACAAGATAATCCTACAATATTCTCCAATACCTTAAATGGTCGAAAAAACCACATCACTAACTATCCTGAACTTCCAAACCCACCACAGTCTTAAAGGCGATATCTTCATAAATGCAAGATTACTAACTTCAAATTCCAATTCCATCTGCCTTTTATTAGCATATGATTTATGCTTATCATGTACCGCCTTCACCTTTTCCTCATTGAACCTACCCTCTCAGATGTATTCCCTAGCATCGGTGGTCTAAGTATCACCTTATCCATCGACTCCCACCAGCATGAAGGTGATTTACATGGACTTCCGTACAATACTTTGAATGGTGCCATCCAAAACTTGCATGATAAATGTTATTATATGTATATCCCATTAGCAGCAAATGATCTTCCCAAGCACCTCCAAAACCCAAAATGCATGCCTTCAACCAATCTTCTAACACACTATTCAACTTTAGGTCCGTCCATCCGTTTGTAGGTTATATGTCATGCTTAAACTCAATTCCATACCCAAGCTATCTTGTAGATTTCTCAAGAACTCATTCGTGAAAAGTGGGTCCCGATCATTCACAATATTCACCGATATACCATGCAAGCTCATCACTTTCTTAATATATAATGTAACTAAGGTGTTGCTGTCCTCATACTCTTTACATGAAAGAAATGCGCACTGGTCATCAGTCAATCCACCACTACCTAAATACTCTCATTAGCTCTCCAACTTCTTGGCAACCATTCTATAAAATCCACTGAAACACTTTCCTGCTTCCACTATAGAACTTTTAAAAGCATCAATATTCCACTTAATTTTCTTTGCTCCGCCTTCACTCCTTGGCAAGTGAGAAATCTTGCAACATATCTCACCACGTCTCTCTTCATCCTTGGCCAATAATAAACTCTCTTAACATCCTTGTACATTTTGTCACCCCCGGGATGAATGGTCATCCTAGAATGATGACACTCCTTTAACACCTCGTCGATTAGCTCCTTCAACTTCAGCACACAGTGCCTTCTGTCCTTTTCAAGTATCCTTTCCCGTCTTTTGTATACCGCTCCAAATAACTTAAATTTTCACCTTTCTCAAGCTGATCCATAATCTCCATCAACTGTGCATCCTTACTTTGACTCATACAAACCCTATCCACTCTCATAGTTCTAAACTCTAAGGTTGCCAATCATCGATGGTCAAAAATCAAATCTGGAAATGTACTCAAACTGCTTTATCTCTAACATCGTAGAACTTAATGTTGCATGCTTCCTACTAAGTGCATCCGACACAACGTTACCCTTTCTAGGAGTATAAGTAATATCAAAATCATAAGATGCTAAGAATTCCATCCACCTTTGCCGTCTTAAGTTCAAGTTCTTTTGCAAAAATAAATATTTCAATGACTTGTGGCCTGTATATAGTTCAAATCCCTATCCAAATAAATAGAATTTCCAGGACTTCAAAGCAAATCAATTGTAACTAATTCCAAATCATGTGTAGGGTAGTTCTTCTCATGCGTCTTCAACTGTCGACTCGCATATGCTACAACCCTACCCTCTTGCATTAAGGCAACACCTAGGCTGGTACCACAAGCATCGGTGTAGACGGTAAATGGTTTGTTACCATCAAGGATTACCAAAACAGATGCGCTCCTAAACATCTCCTTCAAATTGACAAATGCTTCTTCACACTCCGCATTCCAAACATAAACCAGATTCTTTTTCGTAAGCTTCGTTAATGGTGTAGACATTTGCAAAATCCTTCGTAAACTTCCGATAGAAACCGGCTAATCTTAAGAAACTACATACTTCTAAAGCATTCTTTGGGACCTTCCATTCTTTAACAGTAGCCACTTTTCCTGGGTCTACGGCCAACCTATTACCAAATACAACATGTCCTAGAAATTAGACCTCACACCTTCAAAAATGGCACTAAAAATTGAGCTTTTAGCTAATTACTCCTAAGTACATTCAATACTTCCCTCAAGTGCAACACATGCTCCTTCTCACCTCTAGAAAATACTATGATGTCATCAACAAATACAACTATAAATTTATTTAGCTGCTTTCGAAAGACCCTACTCATCAAATCATCAAAATAAGATAGGGCATTAGTCAGCCCAAATGGCATCACGGTCCACTCAAATAATCCATTTTGAGTACGAAAAGCGGTCTTTGGAATATTGTCCTTAGCAACTCTCAAATGGTGAAATACGTAGCAAGATCAAGCTGTGAAAAAACCTTTGCCCTAACAAATTGACTAAAGAGGTTGTCAATGCAAGGTAATGGATAATGGTTTTTCTGCGTCAACTTATTCAACTCCCAATAATCGATGCAAAGCCTTAGAGAACCATCTGCCTTAATAGCGAAAACGACAGGCGCTCCCTACTCGAAAATACTTCACCCAATAAATCCTTTTCGCAATAATTCCGAAACTTGTTTATCCAGTTCTCTTCTCCCTTTCGGAGCCATATGTCTTAAAGGCATCACCATAGTCCTAGAGCCTTTCTCAAGATTAATCCTAAAATCAATTATTTGCAGGATGGAAGTTTGGAAACCTTACCGAATACGTTCGGAAATTTTTAAACTACAGGGACAATTGCCAACTCAACGTGTGATAGGTATAACGAATACAAATAGGAATTTATCATGGAAACGTACGGCTTGTTGAATATGCGATTATATGATTTTTTTTTATGATAATAAACATATATATATATTCATTTAAATGTATTTGGTAATGTACTATTTCTTTTTTCACGGATTAAATAAATATTTGCTGAATAAAATTAAATAACACAGAATTTGAATTCAAACAGAAATTTTATTCAAACAAATATTTATTACAATTTTAAATAGTACAAATTCAAGCTCTCACTATACATATACAATTTTGATTACAATACATCACAATTTCATATTTACATTTAACCTCACTACACATCACTCAATTCGTATTTTATCTTCAACTTCATTCCAAATAGAATCCAACATCTAAGCAATCTGCAAATATAAATATTGACGCGGTAAAATTGAAAAGGAAATAGTTTTGCAGTATAAAACAATATGTGAATTTTGAAAATAATATTTGCCTCAGTTATTTGGGTTGTTCGTCATTATTTAATTTTGAATTCATCATACACGAACAACTTGTGACATACATAGTGTATCACTGTATATGCCATAAGGCCGTGCACACCGAAATATACACTTGATTGATGTACAGGGACAGGTGAGCACAGGTCAAACCCAAAATACAGGATTCAACTCAAGTGCAATAAAATAATGTCACAACTTTCAGCACAATGTCAAATCCAAGCTGGATTCAACTCAAGTGTAATGCACAGTCCAACTAAAAGTCAACATGCTCACAAAAGACTGCAAAATTCAAGAAGGCACCAAACCACAAATGCAAAGGTCAAGTCACTGCTATCATGACTCAACCCAATGCAACGTGATAATACAATCTCAAGTGGAAGCAAAACTCATATATACAGCCTCAAACCAGAACAGCATGTGTACCAAACAAATACAACAACCAAACAACTGAAATGCAAACTGTATCAAACATGATACAGTGACAATATGAAGTCAGCAAAATACAACTTCAATGCAAACAAACCAAAGGAGTGGACATCAACCCAATGAAAACTAGTATGGAGTGATACATAGTGATCAAGTGGTCTGTTACAATACCAAAGTGAAGACTTAAATGGAACCTGACTCAATATAACCAGATGAACAAGACACAACATGAAGCAGCTCATTTATACAAGCTAACCAGATTCAATAATGCAATGCACAACAACTAGTAGAGCAGGCTCGAATGACCAAGTGCACCACTGACCATACAACATGGCTCAACAACATAAATGCACAAGCACACATCTACTACAATGATGAACAAAGATGACAGCAAGAATATGAATGTAACTGATAATGTGTACACATGAATGCCATCAGATGTGTAAAATCAAAGTCAAGGGCACATGAAGACCAACAGCAGCAAGTGGATATAACCATCAAGCCGCAAATCAATCATATTCAAATTTATAAATTTCAAATGACCAGAGTCATCATTAACAGAGTCAAGCCAAGTCGATCCTCCAATAGAAATCGACACAGTAATGATCTTATGCACAAAGTTAGAGGTTATTCATAGTTTTCCACTAATCCATTGGCTATAAATGAATGTTATGCACCAGTATCAAATAAAATTCTAGTAGGTAAATAAGATAGTAGTAACACACCTTCCATAACCAATTGCCCCTTCTCTTGGGCTGTTATTGCAACATTGGTAGTGGGTACAACTTCCAATGCATAAGCCTTAACAATCTGACCCTCCTTCGGTAATGCCAGACACTCCCTCTTATAGTGTTGCATCCATTCACAATTATAGCAGTTAATTATCTTCAACCGTTCCTATTGTCCCGACTACCCTTGTTGCCTTGATGGTTTTGATCTACAATCTCTCGCCAAATGTCTCGCTTTACCACATTGATAACATTTTGTTCCCTTCTTGAGGTTCACTCTACAATTGTTAGTTATATGTCCTATCTTATTACACCTCCTACGTACAATAACTTGCTTTTTATTCTATCCACCTTGTGGTCCTTCATTCTTACGCTTGTTATGATCTCCATTTGATACTTCCTCCTTAAATCGGAACTTTGTCAACTCATTAAATTTGTTCACATACTCCTATATGGTTATGTCTCCTTGCTTAAGCTGAATAAACTCCTCCAATAACATTCCCTTCTCAGCTCCAGAAAATAATTTTAATTCAAACTTAATTTTGAAAACATCCCAAGAAATGGTATTCTCCTCCATTTCAGCTATAACAATTTCCCACTAATTACATGCCTTCCTGTAGATGCCAAACTGCCTCTTAGTTCCATCCCTCAATCCTAGTAATCCAAGTGTCTTCTCATAGTTTGTTAGCCATGTCTTAGTTGCCGCATATGATTCTGTCCTCGTATACGGCTTTCCACCTAAGTTGGGATTTTTTTACAGAGTTTTGGGAATTCAACATTCGATGGTGGAACAACAACCACATCTTCATTTACAACAACTGGTTTAGTTGGACGTGGTAGTGGTGCTAGTCTAAGAAGTTGCTTGGAGACAGCTATAGAACCAAATGGGCATGTTCACACCAGGAATCTCAAGGACATCCACATGGGTACTGGCACCTGCTCCGATATTAACTCCATCGAAATTGGTCCCCGTTCCAGTTTTCTCTGAATTATTCATGCCTTAGTTATCTATAAATGAGATCCATTAGCAACTCCTTAATAGATAACTAGATAATCAAAGACTGGAATAGGCTACAATGTATTCAAAAATATTAAATTTGGCTCTTATATATTATATATTTCATAAAATATACAACTATGATCTCTCAATACATCTCTAATCCAATAACGTATGCTCCGATATCAAATATAATAACCCACCATTTCAGAACCCCGCAACTACACAACGAAGTCTCAAAATAGCGGGTCGTTGGAAGATAATACATATTGATATAAAGAGAGAGCATAAGGTAAAACCTATACCAACTGATTAACTTTCAGAGACTTATAGTGAATGGTCACACAAAATACCATATTGCATAAATATATATATATGTTTAATTACATATCTGATACCACAATATAAGTCTGTACAATCCAAACCCAATCAACTTCACACATTGCCATGCCATGTCTTTAATACACATTTTATGTATGATATATATAGTATATACCAATCCACATCCTCTGATCCATCTTATCTCCAAACTCCATCACCCTAGATAATATAGATAAAATAAAGATAGAAGTAGGCCAGACATATGTCCGTGTGAATGAAGCAAATCTAATATATGTATACTATTGTGACAGTAATATAAGCATAAGCATATTATCTTATGGCTCCTCCTATGTCACACTGCAGAATGATATATACTATCTACAAATGATTTGCTCTAAAACACCTTTGGTTAAGGATCCCCTATACGAAATCCTGTCTTGCCACCTGCAGTAACGGATTTCACGTGGTCTTGTCACCTGCAATAAAGGATTACATGTATTGGACTTGCGTATCGTCCTGCCATGTGCACTACATGTTTAGTTTTATCCACATCCAAACTCTCTTGGACCAGCCTCGATTCTTTATGAGAGAATACCATGTCAATAACTTGAATCAAGGACCTGCCACATGCACTACAAGTTTTAGATATTCGTTCATTAGCCAAAGCTCTCTCTCTCTCTATATATATATATCATCGTCAAACTATACTACCCAAGTCCATATACACCTTATCAATAACTATGCGATCCAAAGTCATAAACTTTACGTTTTATCTTCCTATTACTGTCAAGGTTTCACATACTCATCCATTGTCCAAAACTTCATACACTCCATTCGTACCTCGCCATCATCATGCTACACACCCATCCATGCTTCAAGTATTCAATTATTATTCCAAGATTGCACATATACAACAACCATACATCATCACTACCATCAACCTATACACCCAACTAGCATCCAACACGATAAAAGAAATGTCCAAATAATCCTCAGAGATCACCATGTGAAAACTCAAGTTGTCGCACGTCAAGTTCGGGGATTTAAAAACCCAAATCCCAAATTTAGGACGTTCACCGGTAAGCCAGTGTGCACCCACCGATGCACGTCTCAAAAGCGCTATTTCGTTTTATTTTTGTGTATTTTTGTTTCCATTTTTCATTCCTTCTTGTTTTTGATTGCTCTTAAGGGTTATATACTAAACACTATTTAGCAAGTACCTAAGGTTTACACATCTAGATACATAAATTTGGGTTTATATCAAGTTTCAGTATGAAATTTGGTATCAGAATTACTTATTTTGGTTTTCTAAATATAAAACTACGTTCTTTTCCTATACTCCAATTTTTAACCCTATTGTTATATATATATATATATATATATATATATATATATGTTAAATTCACATTTTAAATTAGCCCCAGACCATCTTATATCAGTATCAAAGCATTATGTCAAGATTGGAGAAGCCAACTCATCAAATCAAGCCAAAAGAACTCGAATTCGCCACTGTCCCAAACGTTCAGAAAATCAGATCTCCAAATTAGCCTTCAAGTCTTACTCCAGATGATAAGAACTCTACTACGAATCCAATGCAACTTATCTCATTAATTTTGTTAAGAAATGAGAATTTGGTGTTGAAAGGAAGGGAGGAGGAAGATGCAGGTTACAGTTTTTCAGAAATGAAAAGGAGAAGTTAGAAATGAAGATATGTATTATTAAACAGGTTTAGGAGATGATATCTTATTTGAATTCAAATTTTCAAACCCAGTAACTTAACCCAGCCTGGCCCGTTGTTCGTGCACAAATTCAGCCCGCTTAAATAAAACCTCAATATCTCATTCATACAACGCCCAATTCGAACAAATGAATATTCCATCTTGAATAGAAAAACAAGAGCTACTTAGTGTTGTGACTTTCGTCGGCTAATTCAACCATCTTTAAAAATTACTATTTTGCTCTTCTATTGAAATTTACCAAAATACTCTCCAAATAAATTTCAGATTTAGTTATTATTATTTATTATAATTATTTAAGTTATATATAAAATTTCGGGCTATTACATCTATAGAAGACTTCAAAGGAGCAATGCATTACTTGGATCACTTACTTGTGTCATAGGTCCGTATCTACATCTATATCCCAGGATGCCTACTTGCTCCACAGGTTCGTTCACGTTCACATCACCATTATGTCACGTTTCTATATCACTACAACGTACATATCCATTTCAAATAACACACACATTCACTCAATTCATAATGCCTTCATTTGCCTCGTCATTAACCTTAATCACCTTAAGAAAATAATAGGTACTTATCTGAACCGATAATTAATATAGGCCCTTGCAGACCTAGGTTCAACTTTCCTCAGATTATGGTTCATCGATGGATCAATTGGCATCACCGGTGCACCGATCTACGCGTTTTCCTATAGTTGCAAAGTTACGAATTTTGGTCGTTTTTCTTATCATTTTCAGCCTTCAGCTGCCTCCGGTCTGCCCCAGGTCACCCAAGAACGTCCTTAGTACCTAGCTCTATGTTTCTAAGTCCAGTTCAACATGTTATTACATTAGTTTATGCATATTCATTAGATTTCTATAAATTAGTGTAAACCTGATTCTAATTTACTGTTTATCCTAAACCCCATTTAATCCGATTTTTAGTATATATAAGTCTTTATCTACACTATTATAGCCATCATATCATAATTATAACATCATGATTGCACTATACAAAGGGGAAAGGATGAATCACTCACCAGTTCATCGTTTTCTGCTCGAACATCCGTTGTCTGGCTTATTATGCCTCCTCACCTCAGAATTTTTCCTCCAAATCATTAGTGGTTTGTTGCCTCCTTTGATAGCTTCACAACACCGCCAGTCTCGCGAGATTGATTGAGTTTTGAGAGAGTTATGATGATTTGATTCTTTGGTCTGCAAGAGGGAAGAAGGAGACAGAAAGAAGGCGGTCAGTTTTAAAAACTGAAAAGTGAGTACATGAGTTTATTTAAATGGAAGGAGGGAAAGCGTTGTCTGTTCAGATCCAAATTTCAAACTCTAAGTTTTGGCCCCCTATCAGCTCAATACTTTTCGACTGTGATTCCTTTATACAGACTTTAAATGAGACAAATTGAAATATCACGTGAATTAGAAAAACGAGATAGTCGTAATGGCGCTAGTTTCATCATCATATTCCAAAGTCAAAAATTACCATTTTGCCCCTTCTTATTTTTTAGTTTATTTTATTAACACGTTAAATTCAAATAGTTTCACGTTATTATATTATTAATATTTAATTAAAATATTTACCAATTTTTCACGATATTACAAACCTATGTCATAATTCTACTAACTGAAAGCAAGCTTCGAATGACACATCCATTGAGGTGGGGTGAACCTCAGATCCTTCCGACATCAATTAGGAGTTGAACCGAAGTCCATCCTCCCCTAACCTTGAGTTGGTTGTTCGATCCGAGGTAAGTTATCCACTAATGTACTGCAGTTTGTGTAAAATTCAACTTAGGAAGATTTTTTTTAAGCTTTGACTCGTTCGATTTAGTCACCAAATGACCTGAGGCTGAATTAAATAGACGATTTGGTTACCTTAGGTAGAAATTTTGTAGTTTTACTATAGGAGCTAAGCCTCTTCTGTCCAATGAACCAACTTTCCACCTTAGTAGGGATTTCAAGATTTCACTTCTTCATGCTTCATTCTCGCCCGATCTTCGATGTCAACTCTTTATGCCCATTTTAGAGTTAAGAATTGTTACTTCAATCAAGGACTTCACCAATTTATCTTGTCATTACCTTAGAGTTGTTTCCTTTCCATTATTAATGTACTTGTCTATTTAGTATTTCAACAAACAACTTCTAGGTGCATACTTCGACATCAAGCTCCTAGATTTCGGTAATTGTATTTGATTCTCTAACAACTCATATGCATCTAATAATGCTAACATAAATAAAGTTAAACATCCAAACAAAAAATCAAATCTTAACATAACCTACCATACAAAGAAATAACTTACTAATAAGATTAACACTTCAAAGATTTAACTTGGTGATTTAGTAACTTATGGTCTGGTTCTCAGACACCTAAATTTCAAGTTTCAACCCAAAAAGTAACGAATTCTCCATCTAAAGACTCTAATCAGTTCTTATTTGCTATATAGATCCTCCAAGATGAGGTTTGTTGATATAAGCTTGAAGTTCTTTCTTTAGTTTAATTTATGACGATATTTGTGTGATTTAATAAGGTATATTCAGCTATTGTGAGCATATCAATGTATCATAAAGTTATAAGAGTTGAAGAAAAGAATTTAAACTATTTTTAAAATGAAGTGGAGGCTAATTAGAGTACTAGTTAAGTAAAATAGGCTAGTTTATCATTTTGGGCCTACGTAGGAATTTAATAGTTGTATAAAAGCTTTGTTTTCTTATTTTTTCATAAGTGTCCTATTTTTTACCCTAAATTGATACTTGGAATACATAATCTTGACCTTCTCAATTTACTCTATGTAGTGTAAAAAGAATCAAGTCCAAATACATTATAACTCAAAAACCATTCTTTGAATCGCTAATCTAAACAATGTTTTAATTCAATTAGTTAATATTAAATACTAAATGTAATTTTTTTGGATCTTACATTTATGCTTCGTGGTTCGAGACATCATTCGGATCAAAGACACCGCACTCAACATCGATTCAAGCAGTGTGGATTGTGTGGTGCTACACTACTCCAATAAACATTAATCAGTCTCATGGTGATAACAACCTTATTTTTTCTTCTTTACATGAGCAAACTCAATCAATGAATTTTGAGTACTCAAATTATACATGTTGTTTTGAAAATACTTCACAAATTCATATCAACATTCAATGTTAAATTGAAAGATGAGTTTAAATTGGGGATTCCTATGCTAGATTCTTGCGATCTCTTTTTTATCATATCTAAATTAGTTTTCTTCGTTTTCAATCATTCCTCAAATGATGTACTATTGTAATAGTAGAAAATATATTGTCTACCATAAATACACAAGTTGCCTATATAATGAGCAATCAATATTTATTTTCTTCTCACAATTTACTCAACAAACTTCAAAAAGCTGCTTGTTGAGTTTAGCACAACGAAAGCATTATGAATTTTTGTGAAGGTGGGATGAAATTTCTAGATTTGGATTGTGAGATTTCTATCAAAAAGAATAATGCAAAGAAATTAAAGTTAGTTTAGGGAAGAATTATGGATATGTAAGTTTAATGGGCTTAAATGACGTTGTTAAAGAGACTCGGTTTTGATAACAAGAGACTTTTTTACGAAGGACACAAAATTAAACGATAAAAGTATGTTGAACTTTAAACATTTTGAATTGTGTTACATACCGTATAATTGTATATTCAATATTTTATCATGGGGAGAAAATGTAAATTCACCATACTTTTATGGTTTTATATCATGTTCCCATTAGAATGTCCTCTCTATTCAAATATAAAAAAAGACGGTTTAGGAAAAGGAAATTAGAAATAGGTGGCGACTTTGGATCAGAGGTAAAGATTGGTTAGAGGTAGAGGTTGATGACTTTTTGGATAAATTTTGGTTAGAGATTGATTAAAATTACACTTTTTCATTAGCAAAACAAATGTGAATGGAGTTGATTATCACCATAATTCAATTTCTTTTTGAAATGAATGGTAAGAATCAATCACACCGATCGTTAAATTAATAGTTGATGCTTGTGCTTCTGCCATCAAAGTAGCTAACACATTAAGTATCTCACCCGGGGATCAAAGTACTATCGCAATAATGAAACTCAGAATATTTGTTGTTGCTCGCATAAGCGTTGTAGCATGTAGTTTAGTTCAATGCAAAGCGAAGGGCCTTACCAACGCATGACATGTCGCGAATCCTCCTGAAAGAGAGGTTGCCTTAGGGAATGTGGACATGGATGGTGCATGTGTGCAGTTAGGTCAAACGATGAGTGAGTAACAGGAGGTGAGCGTAGTTGCTCTGTTCTTCACGTTGTTCCTTAATAGAAGTAGAAGATAGAACAAAGAAGTACATTGGTCTTATCATTCCGTATTTAACTCCCGAACCAACCGATGATTGCTAATGATTTCACTTTCATGCAGGCAAGTTACAACCCCAATTCAAACCGAGGAATGATATTTCTTGTTAGCTCGTCGAGAGCACGTGTCACATTGTAACATGCGTGTCATCCAGAGGAAAAGAGAAACTAAATTATTGATGCTCAAGTAATTTTGTCCAATACTTTTTATGCATTATTACCAAGGTTCGAGATTTCAGTTTCGGTTTCGGTTTTAGTATTTTTAATTTTAGTTCGATCTAATTCGTAAATTGCGAGAATTTCGGTTTTAAGTTTGGTTTCAGATTTTGTTAGTTATGTTTTATATAGTTACACATATATTTATTTAATACATTGGAACAAAATGCATGATTTATCTTTAGTTGATAAACAATATATTAACGAACAATACCGATTAATTATATATACCGATTTTCTACTAATTTAAAATTTTAGATTTTGAATGCTTGTATATTCGAAAGTCAAATTAATTTTCTTTTTAACATGAACTTAAAAGTTAATTTTTTTAGCATTTTCTATTTACTTTGAAGTTCATTAGCTTTTTTATTGGATGAAGCTTTGATTTAATTTTGTTTCGGTACCGTGAAATCAAAACAGATGGAGCCGAGTGCGTTGTATTGGTCGAAACCTATGTCCTTTAAAGAAGGGTAGTGGGTGATAACTGATAAATAAGCTTTTCTTTTTTATAGCTTCCAATTTCTTCCCGCGCCCAATTTTCCTTTCTTCAAATATGATATGGAAAATCATTAAACAATACAGGATTTCTTCCACCGCCGATAACTCTGATACGAATGTACAATTTTTGTTCTCAGTCGAATGTATAATCGTATTATACCTTTATCTTATTTATCAGTTTTGATATCTATTAGGGTTTCATGAATTTCAGTCAATGGCGATCAAAGGTTGGGAACACGTAGAGCTTGATGCTGGAGGAAGCAGAAAATGCCAAAATCTATCTCTATATCTGCTTAGGGGATCCACAGGTTATTATCATTTAAAGTAATATCTGTTTGATTTGATGAATTAATCTTGCGTTATTAATTAAATTTAAGAACCCATAGTAACAAACAAGTAAAATGAATGGTAAGCTTGTGATAAGACATGTTAGGAATATTTGTGTTGTTTACGTGTTTTAGACTTACTAGTAAATTTACGCTGGAGAATGTATCAAATAGAAGCTATACTTTCAGATTATAAATGCTAAAGATCTTTATTTTTTGCAATAATCAATAGCATTCCTTCCCGAATTTTGATGTCAAACTATGATGCATTGATGTCCCAATTTGGCCACTAATTTTATTTTTTTGGTT
The DNA here is from genome assembly GCA_030765085.1 of Allium cepa. Classification (NCBI taxonomy): domain Eukaryota; kingdom Viridiplantae; phylum Streptophyta; class Magnoliopsida; order Asparagales; family Amaryllidaceae; genus Allium; species Allium cepa. Next base: position 934,199,485 of record CM060932.1, read on the forward strand.
ATACTATCAAATTGATCATTCTACCCCATTCTCCTTTTAGATATTTTTATACTTTGTGATTTAATACCTCAGTGCTTATTGAGAAAACCATCTCAAATGGATGAAATTTGTTTTTATCAATCAAATAGCTATCATAAATCCATGAGCAATGATGAGCGAATGAATCTTCTAATAATAAGGGGAACATTTTGAGGGCACTAACACTCCTAATACTGTGAACAAGCCATGGAAGTTTCTCAAACATTTTTATCATGTGGAGGTACTGGTCCTTAACAGGAATAGAAGCATTTTTGATGTATAAACTATACCGTAAAGAACAGCTGCAAAATCATAACCTGATCGATCACACATTCTATTTTTCCTTCCCGTATGTGTGATTATGGCATTATCACTTAACCAGTGAATATCCTAATGCCTCCACTATCACATACGCCTGTTCTGTTCTGATTCACAATTACACACATCTTGATGTCAGTATAGATCTTTCTTAAGCATTTCAAACAAAAGGAATTGATGATGTCACATAAACTTGACTTGAACATCCTAAAATTTGGTCTGGCTAGCGAGTTAAACATCAGCATCAAATATCAACGAGTAAGGTTATCAAAACGGGATTCAAATCATAAATCGTAACGTTCAAATTTTAAATCAAAACGGGATTTAAATCTTAAATCGTAGATTTAGAAGGTCCATGTTATAAGAATTGTAGATACTTTAAAATTGATTATGGTTTAAGAACTTTACATATAAAACTTAAAATTCCATTTTTTCCTCTTGTTTCATTTTTATTTTATATAGAAACATTAGAATTAGAATTGTGGATGATAAACATATTGAATATATAAGTATGTATTAAATGATTTTTCTCAACTGCGGTTTTAAGTGAGTTTGGATCAGAATATGTAAATTGAATCGGAAGGGCAGAGATTCGATTCAAAACGGGATTTAAATCATAAGATTTTAAGATTTTTGAAAACAACGTCAATGAGCATTCTTGTTGGAATGCCTTAACATGTTTTATGCTTGGAATCATTGTAGAGGGCTTCGATTATTAAATGTAACTCATAAATATAATTATTACACTTTGAATGCACCAAATTTCACAAACCTATTCATAGTTTATATTTCCGAGGATTTTAGCTTAGATTTTTATTCTAAGAAAAACATTAATCTTCCATCATTTCCATAAAAAGAATGTAAATCAAATACCTTTTTCTATGAAATAATGTTGTTCAAAACAATGTTAGAATCGATGTTGTAACTTCTCAATCATTATTAAAGCTAATATTTTTTGAGTATTTTATAAATGCCAAATTTTGAATTGAATATACTCAAAAAAAGTTACTTATGTGTTTAATTTTTTTTTAGTTTGCAGCGCAAATATTTTATACAGAATAATTGTTATGGCATGCTGAATAATTGTTGAGCAATTATTTGTCATGCAAACTAATTGCAGTTGTACTGCAAATAATTGTATTGACAATATTTGTTGTTGTGCAGCAACATAAAATAAGTGTGAAAATTTTCATTTTGCACCGCAAATATGTGTGTATAAACTTTCCTTGCACGTTATATCCGGCGAATTCCTACCATACTCTGTCAATCTTTGATTTGATGTCTTTGATTGTGGTGAAGGATGTCTTTAGGTGCAGCTCTAGATGTTGATTCGATTGGTGGTGTTCCCGTAATTGGAATTAGCGATTTCAATCAAAGATAGACTTAAAATTTTATCATCTGCAGATGACAGTTCGAGGAGCTCAGGTGAGTGTTGGAAGGCGCGGATTCTGACATGGAACTAACTGATGGTGATTGGAGCAGTTGTCTATAACCGTTGAGGCGAAAATCGATGATCAAAATTTGATCAAAGTTAGTGCTGTAGTGATGTTAATTACATGGACTTGGAAAATAGATAAACAATGGAAGAGATGTTTTAAGAAGTAATCTTTGAAAGAGTGGTGTGCCAAATTTCCACTTATTTTTTAACCTGGATCGCTTAAATCTTGCTTTAAAACAGAGGGAGGCACTATTAAGCACCTCTTAAGCACACTTCATTTATGCTTGATTTTGAAAAAAACTAGGCATGACAATAACTTTGCACTTGAGCATGCTTTTATAGCATAGTTAAAATATAAACATGAAAACACTGAAAAAAACTGAAAATTTTGGTAATCTTAGACATCTAATGTGTATTAACATAAAAACGGCAATGTGTGTGTGCGCGCGCGTGCGTGTGTTGGTTAAAACCGAATAAACCAACCAAATCAATTAAGTTTGGTCGGTTTGGTTTGGTTTGGTTTTGTTAGTTAGTTGGTTAGTTTTGGTTTCTGTTTTTATATTTTCTTGGTTTATTGGTCGGGTTTGGTTTTCAATATTTGAAACCGAACCAACCAATTAACCAAATTTAAAAATAAATTATTTTAAACTAACAAAATTACTTATGTCAACACTATTGTTACAATATTTTCATAACAATATTATTTTCTTTCAATTCATATTAATATTTTCATAAAAGGAGTTTGTTTTTAAAAATGCTTGCATCATATCATATGGACTCAATTAATTGTTTAATATTAATATTATACTATACCGGCAACCAAAAGATCTAATTCATTTTAGTATAATCAAATAAACGACCAAACCAAACCAAACCTTATCGGTTTGGTTGGTTTTGGTTTCAAAAAATATTGGTTTGGCTTGGTTCCGTCTATGTTACTTGAATGGTTATTTTGGTTTCAACGTTGTTGATTGGTTTCAAACCCAACCAACCATTTGCTCACCTCTATATATAAGAGTCTAGGGATGATATTTTGGTCAAATGCAACATTCAATAAAACAGATGAGGCCATGAGTGTTTTTAAAACAGTTTGATCTTCGAAGTTAATGGTTCATCTTCCTAGTATTGTGAGGGTTACGCGAGGGTGCAACTTTCAGTTTAGGATTGAGAGATTGTCTTAGTGGGTGTAAGTGTGTGTTGGGGTTAGTGTTGTGTAACATCCCTTATATGTTTGGGCAAGCGGTCTTCATGATCCAGGTATTACACAAAGAGGTGAATTTCCTGTTTCTACTGTTTGTGCATACCCCAAATTTCAACCAAGTAAGGCCTGCTGATGGAACCCAATAGAAAAAAAAGGTTTTTTTATATGCCAGAGTTGTCAGTTCGTCTATCCCATTACACACACACGTAAACATTTTACGGAAATCTTATGAATCTAAAATTCCAAAAAATTGTAAGCACGTATTTATTTTAACATAATTCCAAAAAATACCGACCTTCCAATTATAGAGTATTGTGTATTCTCCGACTCCACCAAAACATTAAAAGCCATCTACTTGGAATTGGAGTATAAATGAATAATTAAGCTTGCCAAAACTTAAAAGTTGCAGTCAGGCCAAATTTTACAGCCCAAGACAAGTAAAAGGCTCATGTTTGGACTTTGAACAAAAATTAAAACATATGATCCAAGTTCATGATTTTATGTGAAGTGATTAACAGATATATTATTCCAGCCATCTATTACTTTTTCTTGAATGCATACCTACATTAAAGTATTGTTAGTGAACTATAAACACTGATTTTGAACTTCTGAAGCATATTTAAAGCATACTAAACACAAACACTTGGAGTATCTTTGACTTCAAAATGAATTTTGTGTTTTGTGTTTTCAATATGCATTGCAAATAATGTGGAAAAGAAGGAGAAAGTGGAAAATCCTAGTTATTACAATAAATGGAAGAAGAGAAAGGGAGAAATATAGTTTTGGATGTTTCTCACAAGATGTAAAACATGAAAAAAGTCATTTCCAGTTTAATATATTAAAACAATTTTCCAAGCCGACCTTTTTCCAACCTCTTCTCCTCTTTCGTGCATTTTAAAATATATGCTGGAAGAGATCTGCTATGGACAGCCTTTTTACTTGTCAAGTTATTGGTTGAAACAACCGCAGCTTTGTTTTTTATTATTTTTCAAATTGGAGGTGGGTCTCAGTATTATTGTGCTGACCAATAGCAGCTGCGAGTGTAATTTGTACTCGTCCGTAAGTGACTGTCCATAGCATTTGTGTATGCTGGAAACACGAAACTCATTTCAAACCAAACAAACCCTTAGCTTTTCGTAGTTCTTTCATTTGTAGTCTTCTCAACTTATATAATCTCAAGGTTCCCAAGTGCATGAATCTGAATGCACTGCATCCTCACTCATTATGACCACCATGATCAAGCCACCACTCAAAAATGGAATGAATAGTAGAAAAATATTACTAACCGAAAGGATACTTCATTGGCACAAAATATTATATACTTATCATTTAATTTTGGAGCAAATTTGAATCCTTTGATTGCATATTCTCCATGGACTTATGACCTAAGCGTTCATGTCTTACCAAACTCATGGCCTCCACAAATGAACCATGCCTGGTAGATGTAAAGAACATTAGTTTATATAGAGTATTTGAAATATTTTATAATCATTGTATGTTTGATACATCATCACTGAAAATTTAGAACTGTGTCAGCTGCACTTAATTGTTAAAAATTCCATCTTGAGTTGAAAAGCAAATTTTCTAATAGCAACAAGCATTGTACTGGTAGATAAGACTTTTAAATACACATTTCACTTTCTTCTACCAATGTCTTACATGCCTATTGCTAGCTGTTGTATTCATCAAATGGCAAGGTTTTTTTAATAATACAAGTGATTAAAAGGGTGCGATTTAATTTGCCACATTTCTATATTTACTATTAACCTAAGACCTATATATAAAGCATATATTGTTTGGTATGTCGTTGATCTCCGTTGGTATATAATATCGTATTGGATAAGACGGCATTATTAATTAACACGCACTACCGACCTTTGACATAAATGTATCAAGTATTAACATCTAAAGCCTGTTATAACGCTATCTTATATGATTATGTCATGCTAAACAAATGATACACAATTTTTTTTTATTGCCTGTCTTATTTATTATTATGTTTTTAGCATCATGTTAGTTGCACAAAATAGTGCAATGTACATCTGTTTGAACTATACCGATGATATATTGTCTATATCATGGTGGTCCAATTTATTTGACTGTGATGGATGGATGATGGTGATTGTGCTTGACTTAATTATTGATATTTTTTTTGCCAATTTTTTTTCATCATTCTCCCAAAGAAATTACCACGTTGTACATACGTTCTTTTTGACGATGTTTGTGAAGTTGAGGCTTGGTTTTTATTTATTTATTTTGTCATGGGAAAACAAACGAAATAAGTATAAATTTTTGTTATGCTTATTGATTTATTATTATTACTGTAATGACAGAGCACACATTCACATCATTTGTGTGGTGTATGAGATTGCTTTGACCCTTGACTTGGATGAGGTAGGGGCCATGAATAATTGAATTAATACTGCACCTGGTTACTTGGGTTATTTGACATCAGCTATCATAAATATTTCAGTAATTATTTGAAAACATTCAAATCAATATCTTAAAATTTGCTCCTGGGTTATAGCCAATTCAATATTTAGGTTCTTCCACCTCTTGACTGGGGAGCATGTAGCTTTGAGCTCTGATGGGATTTGCTGAAAATCAAGGAAATACCAATGGTTGGATGATATTTGTACATGAAAAAGAAAATGTTCTATCATACCTAGTTCATGTGTTTTATTATATATTTGGTTGACAAATATGGCAAAACCCTGAGTTATATATGTATGAGAAACCCTGCAAGTGACAAACACGGAGGACTGCTTTATTAGACTTCTTACATGTGCACACTTATACACACATAAAATTGGACACTAGTGCATGTAATATAAATTTCTTGTACGTGCAAACTTGCAATCTTGTCTTTCGGAAGGATACAGAAGCAAAAATTGAGGAACTTTGCCTCTTTATTTTTCATATTATACTATTATTGTGACTGTTTTCTAGTTTAAAATATGTATACTGATCAAACATGTGTACACTTTGCGAAGCCAAGAATAATCTGTTTGAATTTACATTCATATTGTGATCTAGTTTAGTGGATTCATTTACTTAGGTTGCTAGAATTTAATTTGTTTCCATCTGATTAAAGCTGTTATTGTTATAACTGATGATCACGAACCAATAACTGAAGGACATTTTTTTCGGGTGTACTACTGGTTTCTGTTGGTATAATATTGTTTAAGATAAGACGGATTATTAATTAACTAACAACCAAAACCGACCTTGACATACTTGTATTGACATCTAAAACTTTTTATGATGCTACATTACCTAATTTTGCCATGTTGTGCAGATGATGAATAATTAGAATGGTTTTTTAAAGCCTTTTCTTCTATTATTTTCATTTGTTAAATTATACTTTTAATGGATCTTGTTCATTACTTCGTATTTTAGTGCATTAGTACATAACTATTTGAACTTAACAGTTGACATAAATTAGTATCAATATCAAGGTGGTCCAGTTAATTAATTATGATGAATGAATGATGCTAATAGTACCTGACTTGGTTATTGAATACTATTCTTTTTTCACGGTTCTCTCGAATAAATCAACATATTGTACGTATTTACATGTTGGTGATGAGGCCAAAAGTTTGAAGATGTGGGTTATTGTTGTTATGTGAAATCAAAAGAAACGAATATCATTGTGGACTGACAAAATTAAATATACTGTAAGATGGTATGTTCACATCATTTGTGTTGGCATGTATACGAATTCTTTAACCATTTCTTCATCTTGGTAAGGGGAACATGTAGCTTAGAGCTCTGACATAATTTACTGATAATCAAAATAGGTATGTTTTGAAGTAATATTATCTATAATGAAATGTTCTAGAATGCCTAACTCGTGTTCTGCTTTCCTCCCATGATATTATTGTCTGTTTGGTTAATAGAAATGGATCCCCGGGTTACAAACATAGACTTTATATTTTTCTGCAAGTGACAATGAACTTGGAAACTGCTTTATTAGGCTTTTTACATGCATATACACATACCTATACGAAAAACATGGACACTATAATACATGATATATGCAAATGATAATTCTTTTCACACAATGCAAAAACATGGGCACTTCTAACAAAAAGCATGCACTTTGTTTGTTTTATGTGGTGCTATGTTATGTGTTGCCTTTTCATCTTTATATTTTTCTTCACTCATCATGTCATTATGGCTATACAGACCAGACTGGTCACTGGATCTAAATAACTTCAGTTGTTTTTCATATGTATGTATGCGTGTTTGTGCGTGTGCATGCATGCATGTATGAGTGTGCATGTATTACTTCATGGTTATCTTGATTTCATGTTGGTCAACTAACAATGTATTAAAGTAGCATTGCATGTGGGTTTATTAAGATAACAATGAGTAACCAACAATTGATAACTGAGTGGGAGAATAATTGGGGTGGAACGTGGGAATAGAAAAAGGCCGCTTCTAGGTTTGGGAGACAGGCAGTAGTGTTAAATGGAGTATAAAGTGGTAATAAATATCTTTGCATAAGATGCGAACAATTTGTTGTTCTGTATTTGCACAAATCAGTATTTAACTAATATCTCAAAATCCGCTTTAATTCAAATATGTGAAATTTTTATCTTTTTCTAGATGATGAAAGTGGGGTAGGTGCAGTGGAAGCTATAACCTTTGGCATTCTGACTTTTTTTTTTGAAACGGAAGTGTCAAATTGTAGTATCGGTTCCTCATCCTTGTACTATTGCGTGAACATTAGCTTGTATTAGTTATGAAAACATTAGGCCTCGTTTGGTTTTTCAATTTCAATTGTGGGTTTCCGTTCAAACAAAAATACGCACGATACGTGTACTTCGGAAAAACATACAATTTGAAAAATGAGGTTAACATACAAAATAGAAAACACATTTATTTTGTTTTTCGTGTTTTGGAAAATTATAAAAGCAAGAAGAACAGTCCACTCCCTCTGCCATTCCTCCTTTCCCTCCGCTGTCTCTCCACCTTTGTGGTGGCTTAGAATTTTACATTTTTTACTCTGCTCTCATATTTTGCAATGAATATTGAAAATGGAAAACACAAATTTCAAAATGAAACCAAATTGAGCCTTAGCTATTAATTAATACTTGTTTCTATTAGTTTGTATCATCAGCCTGCATGAATCATGAGGCTTGTACAGTATGATTAGCTCTATTTGTTTTGTCCAAAAGCCACATGTAAATAACACTATAAAGAACTCAAGCGCGCATGACTTTATATGCTTATAACCTTCTGGCATGAAACTTGGTCTGCCTTGAATGATGAATCATGCATGTATAGATTATGTAGACTGGCTTCTAACCCATGTAGGCTTAATAGAAAAAGAACTATTTTTTTTTTTTTTTACAAGTTTGGCTAACACAATTGCTTATGTGGAGTGTATGGGGATCACTCAGCGAGAAAAAGGGGAATAAGATGCTTGTGGATATTGTAAAGTTTATGATGTCTAGAATAGGATAAGCTGTAGAGTTAAGATGTATAAGTGACAGGAGCTCAGAAGTCAATAGTTTGCGCTAATGCTCTTTTTATTTCACACACACACTCTAAAACCATGTATCCTTTGAAACTTTTGAAGCACTGAGGCGGTGATGGAATGTGATTAGTGCTGATTTTACATAATGCAGGAACATACATGCATGTGTACTCTTGAGTTTTATTATGAACTGAAGTTTTAATAACTTAGAAATGATACTAAATGCAGGCCTGGAGCTTTGAGAGCTTCTGTTGTATTAAATGTTCATGACATACAGCAGGAATAAAGATTTATGTCTCTGCTGCTTGACAGCATGTAGGATAATTTCTCATCTAGCTTTGAAGTTTGAACGATTATTTTATCCATTTGTGTAGAATACGAAATATGCTGAAACTTTCATATTATACTGGAATCTGAAATAATCTGAAATGGGAAAATATCTTTTAATTTTGTGGACCACTTTTTTGTTTTGTGTAATTTGACCGATGATAAGCCCTCGGTTGGAACATATCAAAAGTTTATGATTTCCTGCAAATATGCATTTAATTTGGTACAGCTCTATATCAAAAAACTTAAGGATGAATTCTCCTTACACGCTAACAGATTTCCTCATGTTGACGAGTGACGATTTAGGGTAGGATACTGATCATGTGGATGAGCTAGAAACAATTTCAAAAGTGAAGGTGCGCATAACTGGAAACTTTCGCTGAAATGTATAGTTTGCATGTTGACTTGTTCCTTGTTTTCATATGCATTCCTCAACTCAGATTGTTATGCGTAATCACTGCCATTGTTTTCTTGTTTTAAGTATCTAATCATCCTCTTTGGGTTTGAATGTCAATAATGTTAATCACTGTCATTTGACCGCTGTTCATCCATGTAATCTTGCTTCTTCATTACAAATCCAACTACTGGATTTGAATCAGGTTTCTATCTCCATAGTTAATTCAATTATGAAATCAGTAAACTAGAGTCCAATAGTTGGGATGTGATGATGAACCATTAGCTTAAACTGTATCCTTCGAATATTCATGATTTTCGTTTGCTTGAAACTTTTTCCATAGATTTTCCTTGTGTAATATCTATGAATATGGAATTTAATTAATCAACAAAGGCCGCTTAATTATCTATGAAGCATTTTAATTCTGCAGAATGTTATTTTCTGTACCGCGAATACAGTCGTGTATATTTTTATGTTTTGGTTTCAGTACTTAGTATACTGCAAACTGTAGCATAGCGACAGTGATGCCTTTTATAGTTTCTTCATTACGTATATGTTATAATTAAATTATTAGAGCCGTGGTTATGTTAAATTTGGACGAGTATTCCAAATATTAAAAGAGAGAAGGTATTAATCGATTCTCGCAATCAATCGAATATGGAAAACAATCATAGAGATGATCAATCAATGTCAGAAAATATACTAATTGATTTGATGAATCAATCAAATAAGGATATATGTGGAAACAACTAACAATATACTAAATTTGTGTTGAAATCAAATCAAGTAAATCCGAAAAGATTTCATCCTTATCTCCAACGCAGTATTCATCCAGACATTTGTTATCTTTTCAATACAATACGTCAAGAGAGTTATCCGTAAAATATTTTCAATAAGATCTCTATTTTTGTATCTATTTTAGGGTGAGAAATTTATATTGCGTGGTTAATATTCTTCTTATGTTATACTTGTAGTGAAGTAGAAAAGTTGTTAGGTCCGAGAATGTAGGCATAGTCGAGCCTTGTTATATTGGTCTGTTCTTTCTTTTCGTCTTTTATCAATGATTTGCGTTGTTTGATTCTCTTTTTATTTTCTTTATTGGATTGAAATTGTTGAGATTGTCCACAGACTACATTATTCAATGTTCTGCTTTCGTTGTTCAAAATTCTGATTTTTCACTACAAACTATTTGGAAATATAGTAATTTTATGTTGTGGCATTCACGCATCCTTAAACAATGATCCAACATATGACTATATTGTGAAATATATCTAGAAAATAAGTAATAATAGTTTACAAAATAGTTGGATCGATGCGGGAAAGAAATATCGCGTACTTGTATTTGCATGTATTGTCCAAATTGATTGGTATTTCTGAATTATTTAGGTTGTAAGGTAGGATGGGCCTTGTGGGCTGTTATATTGAAACTAATATTCAACTTCATTAATCCTTGTGGACATTGTTAGTTACCATCATCATATCATAGGATGCGCTATCTTCATATCATTCATTTACTATTATGTGAACACATGGCCTTTGGAGTTTCACAAAAGCCACAAGTATTCCATCTTAAAGCTATATATTCGACAAACATCTGTGTCATTTCTTGGTGATGAATTTATTGCTAGGGCCTACTATTATGAGTGTTGGTTTCTTCTTTTGCTTCCACAATCCAATATATAGTTTGACTTTCACAACAACATTGTTTATGCTTGAAGTGCCACCTGTTCCTTTGTTTTCTACTTCCAATTTTGTAACCAAAGCAAAAATAAAGTCTGGTTATAGTTTCTTTTATTCCAAAAGCTACCAATAAAGTGGGGTATATAGGGTAGTGGAAACATAAACTTATTTAGAGAGACCGAAAGTAGTAATGGAGGAATAAGTGATATCATATTTTATCCTTATACCTCCCATGATGGATTCAAACCCTTCGATTGTTTTCCAGTTTTAGTAAATGTTCATGATAATTATTGGCCATTGAGAAAACTATGTCTGCATTATCATCAGGGTCAGCATCAAGTTTAGATTGTACGTTTATTCTACATAAACAGACTATTATAAAATGATTTATGCATAAATGATTAATTTGAAAATTCTTGTTGGTTTTTTAAAAGACGGTTAAAATCAAGGTTTGAGGTTTCGACCGAAACACCGAGATTCCGATTGTTCCGTTTATGTTCCAGTAGGGGTCAAAACGAAACCGAACCGAAATTCCGGTTCAAAAAAAAAAAAAACTACCGAACTTCAAATCATAAAGAAAAAATTCAAAAATGAAATTAATTTGAACTTTTAAATATAGGAATATTCAAAATCTGAAATTTTAACTTAAATAACATACAAATTCACAAAATATATAAATGATGTAAGTAAAAAAGTTGAAAATGAAGTAATGAATGAACATTTTTTAGTGTTTTAAATATTTATAATTAATCAGTATTGTTTGTGTATATCTTATTTTTCAATTAAGTTTAAATTATACGTTTTGTTTCAATAAATTAAACAAATATATGTATAATTATATGAAAAATAAATAACGAGATTCGAAATCAAAACTGGAAATCGAAATTTCTGAAATTTAAGAATTAGGTCGAAAATTTTAAAATTACAAAAGATCGAAACCGAGTTCAAAATCGAGGTCTTGAACGTTGGTTAAAGCACCTTATGATATAGATGTTGCCATATGAAGCCAACAAACTAGTTTGATTATTTTTTTATTTTATTTTGCTGAACAAATTATGCCTAAGCAAAAGTATTCATATAATCAGGTGCTTTGGTTGAAACCATATTAGAGTATCAATCATACATTTAGACCGTTGGATCAAAAATCTAATGATCCAGAGCACTGATGCATAGGCCATTAGATTTTGATCTATGGCCCCGAACTTTTGATGATCTCCTGCTCTGGTTTCAACTGGTGCATATGATCTCTTTCATTGGGTTCAAAACACAGACTTCTAATTCATTGTTGCTTCATTTTTATTTTCTTCTATGGTTTGAGTTAAGAGTAATTGCATGCAGCTATCTTTGTTAAAATGTTGGAATTATTTTTGCCTGCCATGTGTATTGTGCAATGTGCAGCAACCGATTTTAGTGGGTAGGTACTGTTAGAAACTTGCAATATTTCTTGCATTCACTCTCACATATTTTTTTTCCCCACCCCTGACTATGCTGGGTTTAATTTTAGGCATAACACATGCTTTTGTTTGTATTTTAGCCACCTGTATCATATTTTAACATCCAGTCCACTGATCCGAAAAGTTAAGTTCATTTTATTTATGAGAAACGACCGTGTCTGCATGTTCAGGTGGTCCTGCTTTAATTACAATGTCCGTGCATTAATTCAACAATCCATTTGTATGAGGTGTAGAGTAAATATATATGATTGTTACGACACAAAAGGTAAAGAATCAGGAGAAATAACAGTTTAACACCTGCTCTATAGCGAGTCTAACTCTTGCAACAACAAACATAATATTTTGCTACCAAGAAATGCATCGTGGAAGCCCGTGCATTGCATGAGTGCGTAGGTGGTGCATAGGTTGGTGGGTGTTATAGTTTGTAGGCATAAATAGATCATTGAGATATATTTCATACACACATATTTTACAACAGTTGTAGTTATAGTGTGGGTGTGAATGATACTACTTACAACTAACTAGTCTTAATACAATTAAGTATCTTACTCAACTACTCTTATTTGAAATTAATAAAATACTTTTACTTGCTTTGTTCATCTCATTGGATGACAACAAAGAAAGTTTGTCTGTATTTACTCTCAAATCTTCTCTTAAATTTAAGGTGGATTTTATGATTTAATTTTGTTAAATCTTTAAGTGACGTTAGTAAATATTTAGATTGGTATAAATAGTAGTACCCTATACTTCTATTTGTAAAATCATGATCCTTTAGTTTTCTATATTAATTATCTATTATACGTTGGTTCTGTGTAATTATAAATTTACATACATGAATAGATATTTAAATTTCAATGGTAATATTCATATTAATCATTCTTTTGCATTGGTTTACTTAATTGGAACTTTGTTCAATGTAATGATAATTATCATTGTAAATTATTCCTGTTATAACATGTTATATTTATTAAATCAAGGAAACATAAGCTTAATTTACAAATGAATTTCACAATTTATTGTTAAGATATATACACCTCTGTTGTGTTATCAGTCCAGAAATATCTTGAATTTGACACTTCAATATGTATTCATTGTAATAATACGGTTTTTATTTCAAACAAATGGATATAGTACAACGATGCGCAACACGTATCATATTAACTGCAATATGAATGCTACAGAAGAATTGAATTAAGATCCAATATTTCATCCTTGAGGGTCTTGGTTTGGTCTTGACATCTACTTCATTTTACCATTAGAACCTATAATAAGTAAAAAAAAAAAAGTCTGAGCTGGATACTTGAAAAGTAAAAATGCTTCATGTTGTGCCATCGATACATCTATATATACTAAAGAGGATCAATGTAACATTTGCTTAAGACATCATTTTCTTTTTTGTCAAGATAATAAGGAGGATACCATGGGGTCTTGCTGTATGAACAGTTATTAGAATCCTATCATGTGTCAATTTCATAATCTAACTAAATTTGTTACAATAGTCACTGAAATAAGGGTATTGAGCAAATAATGATGTCGACGTTGCATTCATTTTATCAACTTTTATATGCCTTCACTTAATACATAGGTTTTATTTTCCAGATGTTCCTAGCAAAAATAGTTAAATTGTCTTAAACATGACAAATGAATGTGTTCCACAATAGATTAATGGGAAAAGAAATAGTCAAGATTTAGGAACATGAAAAGTAACTTTTTGACCAAAAAAGTGAAGCATTAAATACAAACATGAAAGGTGAAAAGAAAACAACCATACATTTTTAATACATATCATTTAGAGTTTTAATTTTGAAATGTGATTAATTTTTTTTATAAAGCACAAAAAATTGTAGATCGCTATGCATAGGCATCTGCTGCACTCTTTGTTATTATCTTAAAAAATCAAATTGATTATGCAAAATATATACGTTCATCCAATTCATTACAGCCCGTGAAAGTAAAAATGAAGACAAAGTTAAAAGACGATTGAGACATGGAAAAGCTATTGGAATCCTGTGGAATTTTTTTGGGAGTATATATTGTAATAAAATATTGGGTTTTGGAAGCCACTGTATTGTGAAAGTGACTTTACTGCCCTTTTCATTGTCTTATTACTAATTATAAAAGAACAATTAAGTGTATCTAAAAAAATAGATGGATGCTACTTATAACATGAAACAAAAAAAATAATCCAAAGGTTGGTGGTTAACAATTAAATTAAAGAGAAAAGTATATATAACTATACTTGATTGTTATTTATCTTACACAGTATAATAAATAGAAATTCAGGGAAAGTTAATTATATGCCAATTATCATAAAAGAAAATTTACCTCCATAATAACTACATCCTGACCTCACTATAATGAGTTGACACTTAGTTAAATACTACTGTTATATAGACCGTTGATCCTGCTTGCATAGTTTTAACATGAGTTACAACATATATAGTTTGGAGAGTAATTACAATGAAATAGCATGAGTGGTTAGGCTAGCTAAAAAAAAATATATAAAAGAAAGAAGATACGAATGTAAAAAAATATAAGAAGGAAAAGTATTTTAATCAACAGCCACCACGTAATTTGAAGATATCCGACTTGAGTTTTTCAAAAGAGCACTGCGAGCACCATTAACATTTTGTCACGACGATATCATCTGCATTGTCATCAAATTATAATAGAAAATCAATGTCGGACTATAAATACGTATGACATAAATTGATTAGTTGTAAATGACTACAGATATTACACGGTACATGCAAAATGATACGAAACTAACAAATGCTAGATTTGTATAACATTGTTTATTTCACTCGCGCAATAAAAAATTAAGGAACTTCTAAATACCTAATTAATATATGTAACGGTTAAATGAGATCAGAAATGAATACATGTTCAATGCTTTGAGGAATTATAGGATATGACAATTTGTTGCAACAAATCATGAGAAGGGTCATAGAGCAAAGATCTTAAAAGTTAAGGTTCACACTTTAACTTACTAATACAACGAATTCTACATCTATGTGCATACAAACTACTGCACTTGGCATGTACATGACTAACTACTGCACTTGGCATGTACATGACTAACTACTGCACTTGGCAAGTAATATCTTGCGAGCAATCAGTTATCTATTTTTTACAAAGGGAATAAGTATGCCAAAAATAGCCGTGAAAGAGTCCCTTAAAATACTTGAATTGATTTCAGGTAAAGTAGCATAGTCATTAATAAATTATTAAATTATTTGGATATTTTCATTTGCTATCAATTAACTTATAGACAAAATAAGTATGATCAATTAGTGGATAAATCATATCAAACAGGAGCAAATATAATGAGAGTTTAACTGATGGTTTAAATAGTTATAAAATCAAAATTATCATAAACCAGCCAAATATCGTTGAGATATCAAAAATGTAAGCAATTTTTGGAAGAAGGGTAAACACCACATCGTATGTTAAGCATCTACATGGATTCAATGATACAGCATGAAAGCTCAAACTATATCAAACAATAACATAGCAATTATACGACATCATCTACCATAAATTTTACTGTGACTATAGAGCAATTTCTTTTACACATCTCATGTAACAAAATTGTTGAAACTTAATTTTCCCTTACCAATTCATCATTAGAAGGAAACAATAAGAAAATAATTTATGAGATATATATAAAATAGTATCCTATCTGCACATGCATAACTCACATACAAATATCTATGTGTTTTCAATATCAAATCCAAGTGGAAATATCAACAATTTATTAAAAAAATGATTGTTGCCTCACATCTAACCAAAATGGTTTTAAATGTACCGATTGAATTTCAATTAACTTACCTCTAGTAAAAGGTATGGTGGATGGACGATTGAAGTTAAATTGAGATTTTCAGTCCTTCGGTTTTGTGTTTGATTATTGGAAGCCTCTGGCGGATCTGGTTTAGACCTCCATAAGTTGTAGAATTAAAAGAAACATTTTTCTACACGAAGTAGGAGAAAATATAATGTCATTATCTGTGAAATCACAGACACGCTAAAAATATTTGTATAATCAAAATACAAAAATAAAATTATCTTATTAAAAACTAACAATAGTCATGAATCTAACTATCAAAACAAAGAGTAGTGAGTAAATGTCAAAAAGTGACAGTAATCAAAACATGCAACATTTAAACAGTTCGGCTAGTCGTCTATCATGGACCCGAAA
Organism: Allium cepa; assembly: GCA_030765085.1. NCBI lineage: Eukaryota > Viridiplantae > Streptophyta > Magnoliopsida > Asparagales > Amaryllidaceae > Allium > Allium cepa. The sequence continues at coordinate 934,215,998 of CM060932.1, forward strand.
AAGCGAAAGAGACAACACGCCCGAGCAACCTTTTGCAGTTCAGCACATCGCCTATCGTGAATGTTATGCCTTTGGTGATGGCGATGCTGCCATTGTTGATTCGGAGGTAAGTGGAGCCGAGCAAGGGGAAGGTTGTACAGTTTTAGCATTGTTGGGTAAGTGAAATCGAGTTTGTGGAAGATTGCTTACATTTCATGAATTGGGGCTCCATCTGGATCTGGGAATGGGAAATATAGAAAGGAACAAAATTAAGTTTTATGAGGCGAGAATGCAAATAAGAGGTACGCATGTTGAAAGGGTAAGGGTATTTTGGGTATTTCAAAAAGACATGGTCGAAATTAGTTTATGGAATTCTCATAATTAATGGTATAGAGGTAGATAGAGAAGTAGCTTAATTAAGCACAAGTGAGAATCATCATTTTTATAAGCAGTCAGCTATGTATTTATTTGCTATTGACTACTGAATTATGCTACACCTTTAGCAACCAATTGTAATCTTACATTTGTCTAATTGTTTACCAAATATCAAGTCAGCTTGTCACGAATACTCTTCTCTTTCTACATCGAGTTTACTCCGATTTGTAACATGTTGTAAAAATGAATAGTAAATTAAATACTAGCTCTATTTTGGCGGTTCAGTATAGAATCGTATGTCCCTTTCCATGTTACAAACTTGGAGTAACACAAGAACAAAGTAGGTTAATGTAATTGTAATTGTAGAAGTTAAAAGTGTAGAATCTCACAAGTTGCAGTTGGTATGTCTGTGCTTTAAGGTGTGGAAAATGATAAGGGGCACTAACTCATGCAGCTAGGTAATTAAAGTCTACTGAGATGACATATATTTGCTTTGTGATGACTGTACTCGCTATGTTTGTGCAAGCTTGATGGAAAAAAATAAAATCAAGACTAAAGTATTTAATCAAAAGCAAGCTAGGTGATTGTGCGTCCATTGTATTTATTATTGTTCCCTCTGTTAAAGATGAACCAAAGAGAAGATGGTTGATGATTGTTTACATTTTAATATTATGTTTATGTCCGTATGTTTACAATTTGTTTTGTTACTTGCAGCAAATAATGACATGTATTTTATTAGTTACAATACATCGCAAGTGATCAAACCTTTTCATTTATGCAATGTGATGATAGACGTGCCTTTTAAGATAGTTTACTATTATAGGACCTATATTCATCACATGTTGAGGAAGCTATTATTATATATACCTAGGGGTGGTTTAGTATTACTATGATGAAAAGCAATTAACCTACATATATTATTTGATGGTAGTCTAAAGATAATATAATTATATAAGGTAACAACAACGAGCTCTACATGTGGTTTGTTTACGTAGTTGAATGCATGGGCTTGTAGTTTAGTTTGAGACACAAAAACATTTACTGACCATCAATAATCTAATCTAAAGTATGATGCACGACTAAAAAGAACTCGATAAGTTTATACTATAGTTTAAGTGATCAACTACCGACCTATTTTGGGATATAAAAATGAAGGTCCATTGCTGTCATGATCAATTGCGTTATGTACATAGAACCTTTTAATTATACTTAATGTTTTGTTTTCAAAATATCATTGTATTTTTTAACAAAAATATTTGGGATAAGAACTGAATGACTCATCAACTATTTCTAGCCTAGCTTTCAAACAATTTGTGCTGGATTAGGAGTATCTATTATAGCATTTCAACAAGTGGAGTTAAAACGTGGGTTTCAATAGTGCAGAACGAAAAAGATTCAACAAAGTGGGTTTAAGCTGTTTGTAATTCAAAGCACAAACAGTTAAGTAGGCCGATCACTGTTTTGTGACTCAAATGCATAAAATTGTGTAGGATTGCAAGATATCTACCCACATTGATTATAAAACATATTAAGGATAGTACCATTTGTATTGTCACCGCATGAGTTTTCAGCATTATTATGCGCAAGGAAGGGGACCAAGCATTATATTTTCTCTCAAACATAACAGCTCTTCTTATGTTAAATGTTAACATAAAGTTAGGGTAAAATTTATTGAGACTCGTATCGTTGACACGATTGATGATACAATTAATCTCAACAATTTGATTGTCTTTCAATTTCAACCAATATGTGAAGTCAGTGAGATTCAATGAGCAAGACCAATTGTGTCATCTTTTGCGTTACATTTTGTGTACAAACAATTGTTTCCGTTAGTGGTCTAACAAACTAGACTGGTTCTATATCATGGGTTGCCATAGACAACACATGAATAAACGATAGAAAATTGATAAGTGTAAAAAATAATTGTCCTTGAAAATTGAAGTTACCAACCTCACAATGAATAACCATGTGCACAGCCAACCAAGCCAACATTTTTTTACAAAACTTTTGACATAACACCTATTTACATAAAATTTATTATTCGTCGCTAAAATAATTTTTTTCAATTGTTGTCTCTATGGAGGGGGTTGCCCTAACCGGCCATCTGCTCGGCCTAGCCCCCTGAGCCGGTCCTGTTTACTAATACTGTGAGTAGAAAAATGATAACATTAGAATTGAACACGGTTAAACAAAATAGAACGATATTCTCCTATTTATCATTTACCTATTTAAACAATAATTTTGTTAAATTATTATTGGAGCTTCTTAGAGGACACAGAATAAAATACGTTATTTGAAACACTAAACGTTGATTGTTGGATTTTTTGTTTCACATGAAAGGTTGAAATCAGATAGGAAACCTAACCATCAAAATTAATTGTCACTTCTTTTGTCCAATCTAAATAAAATTCCCATTTACTATTTATCTATTTAATTTGTCTTAGAAAAGCTAATTTGATGGTATTTTCAAAGATTTTGAATCATACAATCTTCATGTGAAACATCTCCTATAGACTGATCTCATATTATAGCATGCTGGTGATGTTAAGAGCTGTAGCAAAATGTAGTTTCAGGACTACCCTCCACCTTAATGCCAACTGTACCACTGTTAAAGAATTTGTTCAAATTTCAAAATTTGGGACAAAGGGGACGGCCATCTGAAGCAAAATTTAGCTTGCATTGAGAAATTACACAGTTGTTAATGTTTTAGATCCCGTAGGGGAGGAAATTTTGTTGGATAAAGAGTGGACATTTTTTGGATCATATAGCATGACACTGCTAGATGAATGCTGAAAAATATGTCAATTTGAGAAGCATATTGTAACAATAATTGCATGCGTGTTGTATTCTTCTGCACTTTGAAGCAGGGCACCCCCACTTTCTTATCATATTTCACGATTATATAATTCTAATATTTGTCATCTAAGATAACTTCCATTATACGTCTTGTTCTTTCCATGTTATGAATTATATAAAGTATGTGACGAAACGTAGTAAGTTGGGTGTTTCATAATCTGATATATATTTGCTTTCCAGCATCATATTATCATATTATTTGTATTCAACCCTTGGTTTATGCTTATCAATAACCGTTGTAGATATAAGAATGCATGTTATGCGTATGAGTTGTAGCAAGAAAATTTGGATAAAAGAGAATAGATTTTGGCAACATAATGTACTAATCAACCATAAAAAAGAATATGATATCATTGACTTGCAAAAGCTAAAATTGTCAATTTGGCTAATCCGTCCATTTCAAAGAAGGAACATTTACATGTCTTTGATTTAAAAGATAAAGACAGTTACTTTTCATAAGACTTTATTTCCATTTTTATGAAAAGCAAAATGGGTAGTTAGAAAGAAATAATTTGCACTACCAAAACACCCTGATAAAACAATAATATCAAATTAGAAAGTGGATTCAGACTTCAGAGTCCGTGCACATAAAATATCCCTCAATAATACACAATACCATCAATTTCTAACATTTCTCCCTCACCTTTTACACAAAAATGCTTACACAACAACATAAAATAAGTGAGAAACACTACAAATGATATTAAGGATCAATGGTGCTTGGATCCTTCGTCTGCCATCAAGGCAATGTACTCTAGCCCCTAGAGAAGTATCATATCACACTTCTTCACAAACACTATTGATCAAAGGGTTCGTCTCTGAACAAGCCAACTTCTGACCGTGGCTATCTTCAGTCCCAACACTAGACGATTTAGTTAACTCTTTAGCTTTCTCTGCCTCCAATTTCCAGTCTGTCCTTAAAAGCACAACCGCCATAAGACCAGCGCAGGTACCTTGAGCCGCAAGCAAGCCCAACCAGAGGCCTTTGAACCCAAGCCCAAAATAAAACCCCGTAAAAATCGCTACAGGCATCCCGATCAAGTAAAAAGACCCTAAATTGATATTTGCTCCCAAACTCGGTCTTGCACTTCCTCTCAGTACCCCGCACCCAGTCGTCTGTGGACAGTTCCCGAGCTCACATAACCCTGCTATAGGCAATGCTAATGCAGTTAGTTTCAGAATCTCCTCATCCTTAGTAAACAGCCGCCCCCAGTCGTGCCTTATCAGTGTCATAAACAACATTGCTAAAATTCCTAGCATAACCGAAAATATGAAAGAAACCATTGTCACCACACGGGCCTTCGTGGGCCGGTTTGCGCCCAGCTCGTTACCGACCCGAGTTGATACACCGAGGCTTAGTGCAGATGGAAACACGTAAACTAAAGAAGTGGTTTGGATCAAAATACCCATGGAAGCCACTGTAGCTCTAGGATTTACTAGCAGCCCGCATAGCATTATCATAAACTCATACCACCACCATTCTAAACACACCGACACACAGGTGGGTATTGCTAGCTTTAGCAGGTTCGACCACCCTTTTAGGCAGTCTGTACTGGGCGCCACCCATGAGTCTTTGTACACTCCTGAGAAATATATGAACGAAAACAGAAACAGAAACAAATTTAAATTCGTGCACACCATTGCAAGTGCTACTCCGACTATGCCCATTTTGGAATGCACCACAAATAAATAATTTAACGGAATGTGAAGGAAGACTGACAAGGCGGAGCAGTAAGTGACTGGGAGAGTGATTCCCTGAGTTCGCAAGTAAATCCTCATGGGATGTAGAAAGGATAGGAAGAAAAGATCGGGGATGGCGAATTTTATGAAGAGATGAGCGGTAGACGAAATTTGTTCATCTTGACCGCATTTTAGAAGTATATAATTCATGTTAAGCCATAGTAGAGATATAGGGATGGAAGCAGACAGAAGTAGGAGAACAGTTCTTTGAAGAGTTAGACCAAGTATTTTCTTCTGTTTGGCTCCGAATGCTTGGCCACAAATGGGTTCCATGCCCATGGCTAGACCCGATAAGACCGAGTACCCAGTTATGTTGGCAAACCCGATAGAGAGGGACCCACCCGCCAGCTCTAGCTCGCCTAAGTAGCCTAAGAAAAGCATTGAGATCATGGATCTTGAGTATAGAATTAGACCCGTTAAGGCTGTTGGGACTGATATCTTTGATATTGCCGTCATTTCCTCAGCAACCTATTGCAAAGAAAATAGAATTAAATTGCATACATAAGTCATGATCAGTTGGTATGAAACACACATTTAGTTCATGAGTGTTGCCGTACTGGTTTACGTTTGTGACACATATCATCCATAGTAGTATGTATTTATGTATGTTTATTTTATAAGCACCTGTATGTAACAAGTTAACATGGTGAATTTGTGATGATAAGTGGGTTACCTCAGATATAGTTGGCCATCTAGGAAGATCGTTTTCCATTGAAGTAGGATTTATGATGTTCGTTTTCTTGAGTGGGGAAGATAAGGAGGAAGAATTATTTGTGTTACACATGGCAAAAGACTAAGTTTTGTGCATATATATGATTGTTGTTGTTGAACTGGGATGATGCTTATATAGGATTGAGAAGGAGAACTGCTGTGCTTTATGCAACACGTGTCATGTGTTGAATGAAGATGGAGATTATAAAAATGGAGCATAAATGTTTGTATGTTTTAGAAAAATAATATTTGATGTCTTTTTCTCCCCTCCGCCATAGATTTTTAGTGTCAGAAGCAGGGGAACTTGGAAGGATGATATATTTTTTAGGAAGAGAGAAAAATGGGAAAGGGAAAAAATAATGGGAAAGTGAGTATGTATTAATGTGTATGTATGAGGATCCTTATCAAAAGAAGACATGTGAGAGCCATAATGTTTATGCGACTTGGAGAGTTAACTGCCAAATTGATAGCGTTTATTGATTGGTTAGGCTGATGTTTTCGCTTTGGATTTTCCCGCTTTGTTGCTATTGTTGTTCAAGACTGGTCCACTGATGATGTCTAATAGTGAGGTGTATAATGTATAAGGCATGGTCAGAAGTCGAGTTCTTCGGACCAAAATGTGTGTGATGTTTTATTGACGCGTTAAGTCAGTTTTATAACACAGTGTGATGTTTTCTTAACACGTTAAGTCGGTTTTATAGTCCATTTTTCCAGGGGTTTACGAACAGTATATGGTTCACCCGGTGTTCAAAATCAAGGGACGACTGAGAATAAGATCCCAAACCGACTTTACAACTAATAAAACCCAATTGGTGGCAGATTGATGAAGATTGTCTTGGAATCAAGATGCAAATTAAAATCATATTCATCTCATCTTGAGCTGGAATTTTCTCTTTGGATGGAATTTGTTCCATCCACAACTTGTTTTTTTTAAATTCCTTTTTTTTCTAGCACTGTCAGTCATGCCTCCTTTTTTCACCACTTGCATTTTACTACCATTTACCCCTTTGTTTCCCCTTTAAATTTTCAATATGCCCACTGATAAATATGTGTCAACAGCAGGACATGATTCTTTTTCTTAACTTTATTTGCTTCATGTGAATCTGTGAGTTGCAGTTATCAAATCAATATGTATGTTTCAGATTATTTTTACAGAGAAAAAGATTGGTAGTGTTTAGAGGTAGCAGTTGGAAGATGGGGAGCACAGATATTAGTTACACATGTCTGTCCCTTTTTTTGTCCTTTCTTTTTCTCTGTAATCAATGAGCCCTTCATCTTCATTTACGCGTCAAAAAAAAACTCTGTATTGACCATGATTTACACAGGAGTAAATCTACTTGACATATACTAGTATAAACTTAAAACAGAAAAATAACGCTATAGAATAAAATACAAATTGCTTGAATTTCAATTTGGTTAATAAATGTACAAATAATTCTTTTATTTTATAACGCAGACAACAGTTTTAGATGCTAGTTTCATAATTGCAGATAGTATATGCATACACATACAAAAGTACACAGTCACATACACTGATAACGGGTAGAGCACTGAGAAACAATTCACAGTTTATTGTCTTGACTCTTGAAGCCTTGTAGGGGGGCAGGTGATGAAACCCACACATGTCTTCATGCCTGCGTCTCCTTTGTCTCTTTATTTTCACATAATGTATGTCATATATTTATTATATGTATATGTGTACCTCCATGAATGATTTTACGTGCACTAACAGTATATATTATGCAGGTTTTTACACAGACCAGAATGATTTGAATAGTAACAGTAGCAACTTTCTCTTTACCCATCTGATGATATGCATGGAGTTGTACTATGAGTCATGTTCTCTTGTACATACCATGAACTTGAAATATTTACAACGACGACAAATTCACACTTACAAACACTGCTTGAAGAATAAGAGTAAAGCAGCAAAGCAAAAGCAGAGGATACAAGTGATTCCCAAATGCATTTAAAATTGGTGCGACAACAATAAATATTGGCCCCCAACTTGCATTCATAGCAGTTAGCGACTTAACAAGAAAGCTCTATCTATATTCTTGAATTGATGAAGCAAATCAGATATTTTTCTCGGAGAAATTATTCCTAAATCCTAATGGTTGATGCAAGAACATTTAAAGATAGCCTGTAAAAATTGAAACGTCCAAATCGGAAGCTCTGTCCATGTGAGTATATTAATCATCAATATGAAGCAACAACATTGTTACATGATTCCAGTTAATATTGAACCTGATTCCTGAAAAATATTGCCCCACGATACTAAATTCACTCTTTATTGTGTTTATATCAAGCAATACTTAGAAGAATTTTAAAATTGATGTTTGGTCAAAAGCAACGGTGCTTCCCATAGCGTTTAACTGATTTGATATTTATTGATAAGATGTTTTCCAACCTTCGGCTACAAATATTAGTGTAGGTGCTGTATGGCTCTGTGCATTTCATGAAAAAACCAGAATTCATTACCTTGTCTATGCTTTTTGCTAGCAAAAATAAACACTTATTTATTTATTTATTTATAATCTTTTCACTTTTCAGTCCCAAATCAATGTATTATGCCCATTTGTAATATTTCTCTTCCGCATTAACCAAAAGTAAAAACAATTATAACAATGAACTAGTGGTGTTGATTAAAAAGAAGCGTAAAGGCTAGTTTATAGACAATAGCTTACTTAGTACTTTTTATAGTCATTAATTTGTATAAAATGGCTTGGGTTACGACCAAATAAGTGGCTCTTTCTACGCATAGTTGATAAGTATAAAGCAAATGCTTGCTTATATTAGTTTTGTGTTGCATCATATAACACTAGCTATGTCTTGCTAATGGCCATATTCTTTTCGAGGGACTTATCCATATGCCTCATTACTTATACTATTAAGCAAGTACAATTAAATATTAGGTACATACTGTCAGGATAGGGCAGAAAACAAGGAGAACTGCAAGTTTATCCGACAGCTCACGCAGCAGAGAAACAATTTGACTGCATTTATAAAACTTAATCGAATGGAGTGGGGAACATAAGTGATAGTTATGTAGAAAATATAGCTTAGATAATGTACATATTATGAGTAAGAAAAAATGCAACTACACGCACAAAAAAAGGTTGCACTTAGATGAAGCAGATATCTACTGTCTTATTGTGAAGAGCACTACTTAATATTCGATTCTTTTCCTTACTGTTGTTTATATAAGAATTACTTGACAAAATAACAAATGCCTGGAAAATAAGACAGCCGTGAAGGGTAGCAAATAAGTCTTTCATTTCATGTCAAAATTGCTTTGATATTTGCGTCAGAAGAAAATAAATTTTTTGTCAAAATATGTTGTAGGAGATAAAACAAAATTATTCAATTGTTTTCTTGGAAATGTGACTTCTCTGCAGTTCTGAAGAACACTAGAAAAACCAATTTTGCACACCAGATATTCATATTTCTTTCACATAAGACGATAACATGGTGGAATTATTCACTACCATAACATGTTTCTTTTACATAAATCGAACATTTATTGCTAAACCAATGAGTAAACATTTGTGTTATCCTGTGTGTGGTTCTAATTTCTAGACACCATGTTAGTTCAAGGCCCAAGTTAGTTGAGAATTTGGTTGCCTGAGACAGGAAAACACGACACACATATTTATAGGGCTGGCCCAATTTAATTCAAGGCCATGTGAGGAAAATCCAAACAGAAAATAAATTACACATATAACAACTAGTTATTCAAGGTACATTTTCAGCAAAACTACTGGAAGATTATCATTATTTTAGATAAATATGCGCTTGCACACAACACACACGGTTTTTTTTTTTTCAAACTTCTCTATGTGTTTTTGTTTAAAATAAAAAAGTTATAGAATTATCACTATGTGACTTGTTTGCGTTTTTACAAAAAATTGGTAACATTCCATAGAAATTATGTCGAAGTGCATATGCATCTATGTAGTTGTAAGATTGTGTTTTAGGAGCGTGTAGATTCAAGATAGATATAATATGCTAAAACGTAGAAAGTAAGAATGTACATCTTTTTTTATAGTGGTTCAGCTATGAGATTGCCTACATCCAGGATACATCATTATTCATCTTTATATATCTCAAGTGTAATGTAGAAATACAAAATACAATGATCTATTTGTCGAAAGAAAAGAAAAATAGACTTCAGGAATTCCGATTGGCTAAATCCGTTCAATAGATTTTAGAGCTTCAAGTCTTTTGCCATTTTTGTTCATCCTTGTAGTATTTATAGGTATCAAGTCATGATGGGATTTGGTCGGCATTTCCTAAAGAATAAGCATTTTCCATGTATGACCAATTTCGATCAGCATAAGTTTACTCAACAACGATCGGTTCGATATGAGAATTACCAAATCGATTTCTTGTTCGACACTCATATGGTCGGTATATAAAACTACTTGATCGTTTTCCCTGTTCAACATGCATCTACTACCGAACCAATTTCGAGGTTCGACACTTTGTTGGCCGGTGTTGAACCGATTCTTTCTTCTTCACTTAGAATATGTTTGAGGGAAGTTTTGTTCCTACTTTAACCATTGAACCACTTTCACGGTTTGGTAGTATTCGTTCGGTATCAGAACGTGAATTCTGACCAGTACTAGACAAAATCTTATACTTGGTCAAAATTCATCTTTTCATCTTGTTTCTCTTTAACTAGCTTTCTATTTTCTCACTTTGTCCTATACATTTGATCATTTGATATTAAGCACTTCACGAGCTATCTGATCATCTATATCTCTTGAAGTTTTTCTACATGCGACGTGTTGTAAGTGAAAATACCCATGATACTTACCCTTTAAAGCATACTTCATGAATTAAATTTGTGTTTTATTCCTTCTGAGATGTATCTCGTGCTTTATGCAGTGGTCACCTCGAGCCTTGGACAATTATTCTTCAGTCCTACCTATATAAATAAGAACTCAATTGTCAATTTGTCGAGAAATTTTGCATATTATTAAAAGATGAGTTCCTATAGATAGAGTCTAAGAGTCAATTATTTAAAGGTAGATTTCCAATTACTACAGATATGAGGTGCTTAGGTTCTTTCCCCTTTTCCACCTTCTCAACCGTTTACGAAAACTATTCAACTCTTGCCTACCCAAATTAGTATCCAGTTTCCTTAGGCTTGTTCGGAATCTTCAATAATCATTAGGTAATCACCATTACTTTAATTTCATGTTTTAATCCACTAATTCATGACCAAATCGGCCCGGATCTAAACCGATTATCTATGGTTGGACTGTTATGGACTTTGAGTTTTTAAGGGTTTGGTTGATTTGGTTAATCTAATGATGCATGTAGCATTAGGTTGTTTTGCCATGCTATTTGAATGATAAAATTGTCGTGGTTTTGCCAAAATTCAAGGGTTTGACGCCATTGCCGAACATGGTTTTGTGGCTCAATACTAGACAAAAGTGTAAACAAGTTTCTAAATTCTTGGAATTATTTTTATCTGTATGCAATGTTGAATATAATATGCACTTCGAATTTCCTCTTGCTAAATGACTTTGTTATCTTCATAACTTCTGGCATACCCTTTTTGGGTCGATTGTGGAGTTGTGAATTAGAAGGTAGTTGGTATCCATGACATGACTTGTAAAATACATGATACCATTCGTGTATGGTGTTTCACTTTTCATTCATATTGCTATGTCCATGTGCCTCCGATCAAGACGTTATGATTAATAGGTTCGGTTCACACCGAGTAGGTGAACATATCATTTTAATCGACTCTGCACATAATAACACTGAATCATTGCATGCATAAACATTAAAAATACATACCGTCATGTTACATTTACCAGTATGCACATTATTAGGCTATAACTTATTGGATAAGTATGTCAGCTTCACGACCACGCACCCAGATATATTACAATCTGGTCTCAGCCTTCCAGTGCTTTGGCTCTTCATCTACTACTCAACCTGGTTCATCTTCTGACCAGACTATTCCCTTGGTTAGACAACCTAGTTATGGTCATTCCTTGGTAGCAAATCTTCGAGCGTCGTAATTGGTGGACCCAGCGGTCTCAATTGCCACTGCATTAGTTGATAAGAACTTGGATTCCATCTCTTAGATGCATTGATTGCCTCAGGTAGATATGCTACTTTCTTTCCCCTCTCAACGAGAACATGACCCCCTAGAGGGTCACATGACGTATAGTTGGTACCATCGTTTGGTCGGTGTTCCTACTTCGCCGCATATTTAGATTGGAGGGATTTTGGTCTACCTCAGTATTGCACTATTCCAGCTTCATTTGAATGGGTATGTGATCTTGGTATACCCATACATCATGTTCATGAGGGTGTACAACTCACTCATACTAACATATAATTCTGATTCTTGTACGACGCTAATAGAAAATCTGAATCGTCTTCCTTTTTTATGTTACGAAACATGCAATAAGTTCAAGTCGACCGAGGACCTCTATTCCAAATATAGCATATTCAAGCACGAGTTCTTCATTCGTGACCAATCGTCTTACTTCTACAAATGGCATTTAGGATGTGAGTATCTCTTTCCTCTATGATCCATTGTACCTTATCACGACGCTCTGTTTGCTAACTTAACCCATTTCTTTAGGTATTCGTTAAGGCCGATACTGGGGCGATTCAAGCAAAATGTTTGATGAATAAAGGAAAATTCCTCATGAGGAAATATAAGCTTCTAGACTTCTCAACAACGAACTTCGTGGGCAAATCGAGCTTATAACTACCGGTAGGTCCGTAGGTCGAGTGATAGCTCCCCCCATGAAACGATCAAAGAGGAAATGATAGGCCACCAGAACCAATCATAATGAACCTAGTTAAGCTCAGAGTTCATGAGGACTAGCCCCCATTGTTGAAAAAGCCTTTCCCAAATCCAATTGGGAAAGGGATTCGAAAAAGGACGATCTTTAGGACATCTTGTATCTGTTGGTTCTTCGTCTCTTAAGGACATTGGTGCTACTACATTCATTTGGAACGCCTTTTCTGATAATGTCATTATGGGTGAGTTAGAGTTGATATCGTTGATACTCTTCGCAACATTTTTCATTTTGGTCCCGACATCATACAATCCCAACTGCATAGCCCACTGATTGATTACCTCGAAAATATTGACGTGTCAATTAGGACACATGATAATATCAACTGTTTTCTCATCTGATCATCCCTATAGAGCCCAAGGGGCCTTCAACGCCCATGGAGGGTTACTGTGACTCCCCACCTCTATACTCACGCTAGCCAAGGACACTACAGAGTAATGCCGTAGACTAGCACGAAGAATAAGGCTGTTGAGGAGCGACCATCCGTGTAATTGCTTTGTGCGAGTACCGATATGCCTGATAGAAGATCACATATTTCATTTAAAGAGGAAATCCGACATATCATGTACAAACTCAAAGCTACTACACAGTTACTATGAGGTCTTCGGAAACAAATATAAAATAAGCATAACACAAATCAGTCACAGATATTCATATCACAAAGGCGGAGACAGATATGAATATGACATATGAAAGTGTATATCAAAGTAGTGGTCATACAAGATCCACTACATCACAAAAGAATAGGTACAAGTGTTAGACAAAAGAATATGCATACATCAAGGATTTTTTATCTCGAATGTATAAAACAAAAACTACTAAGCTAAAGTAGTTAGCCAAAAGTCAAATGAAGGACCATGATAAGAAGTCATGCAGAAGCAGCCGAAATACCTCGGTCTGACCCAAGTATTATTTTGGAAGAAAATAATAAACGGACCAGTCTAGCTATAAATACTATATAAAATGGGATAGGATAAGAGATATAACAAAAACGTATAATAATAATAATAATGCTATACTGTGACAAGTATACATCAGATAACAACAAAATCATACAATATCTCAAGAAATCTCAAACACACAAAAGAATGTCATATTCTTTAAATTATTCACCAAAACACAAATATTGATAAAGCTTGTCAATATAAATCTCAAAAATTGGTGAAACACAAATTCTAAAAATCATCAATTAGAAATCCATAAATCACAAAGAGGAGGCCTATCACAAAAGGGAGCATGAAAACTCACCAACACATGTATCATAAACGAGACGCTATCCCATAAACCGAACATTATTGAACCTAAAAAGATACGCCCCATCCAAAGTCGAACATCGACGCACCTAGAAAGATACGCCCCATGCATAAACGAACACAGACGCACCTAGAAAGATACGTCCCATGCATAAACGAACATCGATGCACCTAAAAAGATACACCCCATGCCTAGTCGAACATCGACGCACCTAAAAAGATACGCCCCATGCCTAGTCGAACATCGACGCATCTAAAAAGATACGTCCCACGCAAAGTCTAACATCGACGCACCTAAAAAGATTCGCTCCATGCAAAGTCGAACATCGACGCACCTAAAAAGATCGCCCCATGGTCCGACTTATCGAGCCGATTGCTCCAAGAATGGTCCAAAGACCATGGGTCGCTAACCCATGAAAATGAACCGAAGCTCCACAAAACGAGGTACAATCCCCCACGTGGACAAAGAGACATCGACATCGCTAGTCTAAATCACAAAATGATCATCATTGATCGATAAGTGTAAATTACACTAAGCTAGTAAATAAATGAGTTTAGCTTCATGTCCCCTAACCACTAGCTTAATATAAATATTTACGAACAAATTATAGATTTCCACTCGAAAATTGTCACATGGTTTCAATCGAACAAGTCTGAGAATTAACTGAAGAAGTAAACGCAAGCGTTTCATACCACTTGTTTTGCTAAGTCGTTTAATTGGATTTCTCGAACGAATGAGGTAAAGGTTTGTATATACTAATAGATTGGAAAAAGGTTTTAAAAGTGAGCTTTATATTGAAAGTAAATGTTGAAATCGTTTTGATGAAAGAGTTTGAATATTAACTACTAGTATAGAAACGTTAGCATTTTAAAGTGATAAACCATAGAAATGATTGTAGAAACAATCAACCATCAAAAATTCACATACAAAGACGTGAATTAAATCCAAAAAAATCGATACCAAATCCATCAAAATGGATATTCCGAAAAATCCAGAAAAAGAAGTCATCAAAATCGATAAAAGTGATAACAACTAATCGGATTGACCAAAATCGATTAACATTGGAAATTCACTCAAAAACAGCCTAAAAAGACAAAAATGAACAGTTCCAGATGTTTGGGGGTTAATACAGACGTCTGGATTTGGTTTTTGAAAATATTCCAGAAAACATCCTAGACGTCTAATTTGGCATTCTAGACGTCCGAGACCATCTAGACGTTTGATAAATAAATTGAAACGTCTGAAATTAGTCTCTGCCATTTTTATTTTCTTCCATATATTCTTTTTCTCCAGAATACATATCCAGACGTCTTGACTTGAAATCCGGACGTCTGAACACCTAGTCTGGGCAACAGTTTGCCTAGGCCTTGATTGCCAAAATGAATCGGAGGCTATCGTTCGAGCAACGGAGACTAGGGATTTATGCCAAAGCGACAACCCAGCCTTATAGGCTCTTCGATACACCCCAAATAACATCTTCAAACATCCATAGTAGGATTTTCATCAAATTGGACTTCAAAACCATAAATTGGAAAATTCACCAAATCGATTCAAATCAAAAGAAAATGAACATGAATTGATGTTAGGAATTCATACCTAACAACAAAGAAAGCTATACACATAGATGTGAGTTCAAGAACTTACCTTTAAAACCAAATAACAAGAGAGAAGCTTTAAAACAAAGGAAAGACCAACAACACTTCAACTTCAACTCTAAAAGCTCCAATCTAAGCTCATAAGAAAATATTTCCTAAGTTAGGTTATAGGAAATTACTGAAATTGGAGAGGAATTGAGATGGAGAAGATGAAGAGGATGCTTACCTAAGCTTCTCTCTGATTTCGAAGCTAGAACTTGAATTTCCTAACAAAACTAGGGATTAGGAATTTCTAATTTCCTTTTCTTTCTCCTATTTTTACTTTAGCTTGAGTGTTAGGAAATGAGGAGTAGAATGAATGAAGAGTTGAGGAGTTATGGTATTAGATGAGTTGAGTTAGTGGGCTAAAACCCAAACCCAAAACCCAATAGAAAAATAGCAAAATTCAAGCCAACTCCAAACATATCGATGTTTATACTCAAAAAGGTCGCAAACACCATTTTAAACTCAATTGAAGTGGTCTCGAGTTCTAATTCGATTGTTTGCAAAAAGTAGTATTTCAGACTTTATTCCGACTAACGATGCTATATTTAAATAAAACATTTAAATATGCAGGTTGTTAAAAATTCCCCTACTTAAAGAAATTGCGTCCTCGCAATTCTGAAGAAGAAAATAAAGAGAAACAACCATAAAAGCATATTAACACAAAATAAGAAATTTTGAAATGAGAAGTTCACCTTAAAGAGCACGAGAGACTAAGTCCAGATGTGTTCGCTTGATGAATTCTCTGGATTACTAAAAGCAACCCTTAGGATTTGAGGACCATTGAACTTTCACAAAAGGAACATCTTTATTTCGAAGGCGCTCAACCTCCAAAGTAATGATGCGTAAAGGATGTTGCTTATAAGTCAAATTAGACGAAACTTCAATTTCTTCAATAACACCGGGCTTAAGAATAGAATCGAAATCTCTAAGGCATTTTCGTAGTTGAGAGACGTGAAAAACGTCATGAATATCAGAAAATTGAGTCAGTGCAATGATGTAGTACAATAATGGTATGCCCGAGGAGCCTGAAACTCGAATAATTTGGAACAACGACGTAGTACATTAACAGTACGCCAGATGAACCTGTTGAAAAAGATCATTCCATTCGGACATCATCATAGAAACAACCGCTTGTTGCTTACGACTAAGGGCATCGACAACACGATTTCCCTTTCCGGGAGTATAAAGAATATCAAGATCATAAGATTTAAGGAACTTGAGCCAACGTTGTGGACGCATATTAAGTTCCTTTTGAGAAAATAAATACTTCAAAGATTTATGATCGGTGTAGAGAACAAATTTCTCTCCTAATAGATAATGATGCCAAGTTCTAAAAGCGAAAACAATGGCCGCGAGCACTAGGTCATGATTGGCATACCTAGTCTTGATAGGCTTTAATTGTACAGAAGCATAAGTGATAGCGCGTTCCCTTTTGCAAGAGAATGGCACCCAAACCAATACGACTAGCATCGGTACAAATAGTGAAGTCTTGGTTCTCTTCGGGAATCACAAGAATAGGAGTATCGGAAATGAGTTCTTTCAATTGATCCTTTTTCCCAAAAAGCTAAGACTTTCAAAAATTATAATTAACTTTATGTAATCTTCCTTTTAGAATTCTTTTTAATTCCAAGTCAATTAACTGTGACTGACTGTCTCATCATAGTGTTTAGGAGATTCCTATCGATAACATTGATCATGCGCATCGACCAGAATTCTTAAAGCACTCATGGACAAAACAACACAAAATCATCTTTTATATGATAAACATGTATCTTAAAAATTTTACGAATATTCTTTGCTCGTTTTAAGAACAAAATCCAATTATACTTACAGATATCTTATTAAAAAGATTTGCAAATTTTAAATTGTTGTTTTCATCCAAAATCAATGAATACAAGGATGGTCTCATCGAAATATTCGCAGAATACTCGATTCATAAGATGGGTGGAATAAGCTAGACAACTCGAATGACATCATGAGTCATTCATAAGAATCATAACGAATGCAAATGCGGTAAGTCGAACGCTATCCTCCGTAACTCATAGCTAATGAAAACCGATGGCAAGGTCGAGCTGAAAAGACCTTAGCACCACTCAAAAGATTGCTTGGGTAGTAATCCTAAGACACGCACACAAATATCGAAAAATTCACAAACGAATAGAATAATAGAAATAACATTTCCCTCATCATGTGTGTTTAAAGAATAAAATGATCCCATCAAATTGGAATCGAAATCATTAAGAAAAATAGAAATCTGCTTGATAGATTGAGATTGTCGAAGATGGATAGTCCATTCGGGATATAGGATATGGCTTCATAATGATTATGCCAATCCTATCACAAAAAATCAATTCCGAAACCTAAGTAGCACATAACATGTAAATTGGATCGAAAAGCATAATCACATAAAATAATCTCGATATTCTTACAAAGTAAATTGAGTGTTGCGGATCCACCAACCAGACTCGCAATTCTCAATGTAGTCATCAAACCCAAAATATTTAAAGAAAAAGAATCAACAAGTTCTTTTGATATAAAATAATAAGATGAACTCGTACAAAAAGTACTCGAATAAGATAATCACAAAACAAATTAATGCCATCAAGGATAGAATGAGAAATACCTTGACCCACTGAAATGTCACTAGGAGCATGCACAACATTAAGCTTTTCCCTCCTTCTTGCTTTAAAGCATGGGACATGTAGATATACGATGACTCAAACTTTTGCAATAGCGATAATAAAGGGGTTTCAGACACTCATTTTCACAGTGGTCCATAGAACCACAATTGTAGCATTGTCCACGACTAGAGGTAGGAGTCTTTACTACCAAAGTATCTTGCTTCCCTTTCTTGTTGGGATTGGGGCCTTTGAACATAATAGGCCTCTTCATGTTATTGTTGAAGTTCTGTTTGACACCCACAACTTCCCCATCACATTCTTTATCGGCCTCTTCAAGTCGAAGAGCGATATCAACAAGATGATCGAAAGAAACTTCTAGTTTTAGAAGTAAAGGCCTTTTGAGGTTCTTATCCAACCCATAGACAAATCTATGATTTTTATTCAATGGGATATTAATATACTCGACTCCATATTTAGAGGGAGATTCAAAAGATGCGACGTAATCCGTCACAGAAGATTCACCTTGAACAAGGTCAACAAAATGCCGAGCTAAAGTTACTTTTTCAGCTTCCGGCACAAACTTCAACTCGAATTTTTCTCGAAATTACTCCCAAGTAAGATCCGCTTCGATAATCTCCAAAATAAAAAACTCATACCAATCAAATGCTCTTTGTTGGTGCATGCTAGAAGCCACTTGGACTCGACAGAGATCAACAAGATTCATGCTAGAAAAGACGCGGTCGCATGATCTAAGCCAAGCTTGGATTTCTATAACACTTTCTGATCCCCTAAATGGCCTTCCAATCAAATCGGTATAATCTCTGCACAAGCGTGCAAACCCAGATCTAGGATGAGTAGGCTCCAGAATGGGTCCGACAGCTTGAGCATTCTTTACAAGATCCAAAAGCTGCTGGGCAGACATAAATACTCCATCTTGAGGAGTAGCACTGGATTGACTGGCGCTGGGACGACCTGGTCTAACCATTTCTCTACTTTAAGAAAGAAAGAAAGAAAGAAGAAGAAAAATGTTATTTTCAGAATGAATATCAAAAAACCATGATTGATAAAACAAGGCATCATAAAAGAAATTAGGATAGAACAGGTCCTAAGGCTCGTATAAATCCTAAGGCACGATTCCTAAGAAAGACTTAGGACAATGATCCTTGCTATAATATTCTATATTGTTCCGAAGTTTGGCTCTAATACCAAGCTGTGATGCCCCACCTCTATACTCACGCTAGCCAAGGACACTACGGAGTAATGCCGTCGACTGACACGAAGAATAAGGCTGTTGAGGAGCGACAATCCGTGTAATTGCTTTGTGTGAGTACCGATATACCAGATAGAAGATCACATATTTCGTTTAAAGAGGAAATCCGACATATCAAGTACAAACTCAAAGCTACTACACAGTGGCTATGAGGTCTTCGGAAACAAATATAAAATAA
Organism: Allium cepa; assembly: GCA_030765085.1. NCBI lineage: Eukaryota > Viridiplantae > Streptophyta > Magnoliopsida > Asparagales > Amaryllidaceae > Allium > Allium cepa. Next base: position 934,235,455 of record CM060932.1, read on the forward strand.
GCATAACACAAATCAGTTATAAATGTTCATATCACAAAGGCAGAAGTAGATATGAACATGACACATGAAAGTGTACATCAAAGTAGTTGTCATATAAGATCCACTACATCGCAAAAGAATAGGTACAAATGCTAGACAAAAGAATATGTATATATCAAGGAGTCTCTATCTCGAATGTATAAAAACAAAAACTACTAAGCTAAAGTATATAGCCAAAAGTCAGATGAAGGACCATGATAAGAAGTCATGCAGAAGCACCTAAAATACCTCGGTCTGACCCGAGTATTATTTAAGAATAAAATAATAAACGGATCAGTCTAGCTATAAATATCATATAAAATGAGATAGGATAAGAGATATAACAGAAAACGTATGAAACAATAATGCCATACTATGATAAGTATACATCAGATAACAACAAAATCATACAATATCTCAAGAAATCTCGAACACACGAAAGAATTTCATATTCTTTAAATTATTCACCAAAACACAAATATTGATAAAGCTTATCTATATAAATCTCAAAAATTGGGGAAACACAAATTCTAGAAATCATTAATTAGAAATCCAGAAATCACAATGGGGAGGCCTATCACAAACGGAAGCATAAAAACTCAGCAACACATGTATCACAAACGATATGCTATCCCATAAACCGAACATCGATGCACCTAAAAAGATACGCCCCATGCACAGTCGAACATCGACGCACCTAGAATGATACGCTCCATGCACAAACAAACAAAGATGCACCTAGAAAGATACGCCCCGTGCATAAATGGACATCAACGCATCTAAAAAGATACGCCCCATGCCTAGTCGAACATCGATGCACCTAAAAAATAAGCCCCATGCCTAGTCGAACATTGACGCACCTAAAAAGATACACCTTAACATCGACGTATCTAAAAAGATACGCCCCATGCAAAGTCAAACATCGACGCACCTAAAAAGATACGCCCCATGCTCGGACTTATCGAGCCGATTGCTCCACGAACGGTTTAAAAATAATGGGTCGCTAGCCTATAAAAATGAGCCGAAGCTCCATAAAACGAGGTACAGTCCCCCATGTGGACAAAGAGACATCGCACATCACTGGTCCAAATCACAAAATGATCATCATTGATCGATACGTGTAAATTACACTAAGCGAGTAAATAAATGAGTTTAGCTTCATGTCCTGTAACCACTAACTTAACTTAAATATTTACGAACAAATTGTAGATTTCCAATCGAAAATTATCACAAGATTTCAATCGAACAAGTCTAAGAATTAACCGACGAAGTAAACGCAAGCGTTTCATACCACTTATTTTGCTAAGTCATTTAATTGGATTTCGCGAACGAATGAGGTAAAGGTTTGTATATACTAATAGATCGGAAAATGGTTTTAAAAGTGAGCTTTATATTGAAAGTAAATGTTGAAATCGTTTTGATGAAAGAGTTTGAGTATTTACTACTAGTATAGAAACCTTTGGATTTTAAAGTGACAAACCATAGAAATAATTGTAAAAACAATCAGCCATCGAAAATTCACATACAAGGACGTGAATTAAATCCAAAGAAATCGATACCAAATCCATCAAAATGGATATTTTCAAAAATCCAGAAAAAGAAGTCATCAAAGTCGATAAAAGTGATAACAACTAATCGGATCAACCAAAATCGATTAACATTGGAAAGCCACTCAAAAACAGCGTAAACATGCAAAAACGAACAGTTCCAGATGTTTGGGGGTTAATCCAGAGTCTGGATTTGGTTTTTGGAAATATTCCAGAAAACATCCCAGACGTCTGATTTGGCATTCCAGACGTCTGAGACCATCCAAACGTCTGATACATAAATTCAAACGTCTGAAATTAGTCTTTGCCACTTTTATTTTCTGCCGTATATTCTTTTTCTCTAGAATACATATTCAAACGTCTGGACTTGAAATCCAGACGTCTGAACACCTGGTCTGGGCAACAGTTTGCCTAGGCCTTGATGGCCAAAACGAATCGGATGCTTTCATCCGTGCAACGAAGACTAGGGATTTATGCCAAGCGACAACCCAGCCTTATAGTATCTTCGATACACCCCAAATAACATCTCCAAACATCCATAGTAGGATTTTCATAAAATTGGACTTCAAAACCAAAAATTGGAAAATTCACCAAATCGATTCAAATCAAAAGCAAATGAACATGAATATGTAACAACCCGATATTTTCAGCCATTCGCATCCGCACATGTCGGACTTGAATTACTCAAATACCGCGTTGTAAATAAATTTGGAGAAAATAAAATACAATCACAGAATCACAGACAAAGAAATATCAGAATAACTCGCAGCGGAAATAAAATACATAGTAGTTCATGAAGCTACTACGGCAGAGTCTCAAACCAAATACATAATACAGTCTGAAAACAACATAATAGAAATCCCAATTACATAGAAGTTCACTAATACATGAGATAAAATAGAACAGCTGAAACAGAGAGTAGATATAAATGTAGATAAGCAGAAACTCCAGCAAAGACCAGCTCCAGAAAGAGAATCCAAAGCTGTGAATACTCAGGTTGACCCGAGCGTAAAGTAAAACACAAAACACTCGAGTCAGGACAATATATACTTATATAATGTAAACCAACTCAAGTGAACTGTAGTAGAAATGCACAATAACTTAAAGGATGCTTGGGATCGCCCATCCTTTAAGAATCAGTTAAACTATAGATTAAATACATCCCGTGGTTAAAATTTCAAAATGGTATTTTATACTTCAAAATAAAATATCATTTCAAAATTCAATATCATTCAAAATCCATTTCAAAATATCAAAAAATATAATATCTTCCAAACCACATTCATTCTTATTTAATTTAAATACCATTACAAAACACATTTCAAAATAGTTTATATTTCGAAACATATTACTTCCTTTTTTAAATCATAAAATGAAGTTATTATATTTAATAATTAAATTATTAAATTTAAAAAAATTTAGTCTTTCAAAATTCATTTATCCACTTAATTTATTAAAACAGATGAAAATTCAACTTTCGCAGCATTTAGAAATTGCTACAGAAAGTTACATTCAAAACAGTTCAATTTAACAAAAGACAGCATAAAAAAATGCTGTAATAGGGTTACATTAGTTTCAAATAAAATTTAGTTAAATTCAACAATTATAACATTTACAAAAATGCTATGATAGCATGTAATTAAACTTATCCATTTGGTTCATTATTATCAACTACAACATTTACAAATGTTGTATTATCATTTACATTAGAATTAATAGCATTTCAGAAATGCAGTTAATTAACTTCAAGTATTCAATATAATTTCACAAACAATTATATTTCTATTTAAATCATTTTTAGCTTATAAAATCATATAATTTATCTTTTAAAACAATCATTCAAATACCCTTTATTCATGATTTTATAAAGTTAAATCTCCATTCAAAAATCAAAATTTAATAACAATTCACTTATTAAATTCCAACATAAAATTTAAAATTCATTAAATTAAATTTAACTTAACACTTAAGTTTAAAATTTTCAAATATAACTTAATTTCATTTATATTTACTTAACTTAAAATTCACTTTTAAGACAAATTCACAAATTTCCAATTTTAGTTATATTTCAAAATTTCAAAATAAATATTCATTCATTTCACATTTAACTTTATTCAAAAATCATTAATGTATTACAAAATAATTTAAATTCATTTGATTCAAAATATCATAAATTTATCATATTTTCATATTTAATTAAATTTCATTTATCACCAAATTATAATTTCCAAAATAACTTACATTTCAGATTTTAACTTTGCCCTTTATTTATTTCACTTATAAATTTTCAGAAAATCAATAATGCTTTACAAAAATCATTTTTATCAAATCTAATCAAAATATTATAATATTTACATTTTTAAAAAAAAATCAAAAAAAATTTAGAAAAACATATTTTAACAACGGGTCTGTATTTCATTTTCTAGCCTAGGTAAAGTGATACGGGTAATATATCATTTCAACCCGTAATTTACAAAGAAAACTCGGGTTTGATCATTTCAAACCCATAATCCCAAGTAAAAAAAAAAAAATTGAAAATCATTCAGGCCTATCATTTCAGCCCATAACGATTTTCTCCTATTCTAAAGTCCATTTGGGTATGTATCATTTCAACCCATAGTGATTCTAATCTACAGGGAACTTGTAGTGTGATAAACTGATAAAAATAACAGAACAACATAATATAACAGTAACAGATGTTATAATAGTTGTATAATCATGGATGAATATCATATAATCATAATATAGCAGGTGTAACATGATAATGCATTTTACAGATTCAAAAGGGGTCAATTTACTAGTTATATATGTACATATTGTCTGGTGAGAATAACTCACTGTTTTGAGCTGGAGACACAACGACGAATGCACGAATGAGATCCAAACAAGCACGATAACATGACACAAAGATGAGTGGAAGAGCCAAAGATTAATTCTCCTTGGATACATGAGACAAAACAAATAAATATAACATAAGTTTTCAACCCAAATTCAATTAAACAAAGCTAGAAATGAATACACAAAACATCACCGGAGTGCTTGCACTTGCTTTCTACCACCTATGCTTCAACTCCAGATCTGAAATGTATGGCTAAGGGGTGTGTTTGGATCTGGTTTTGGGTTCATAGGTCAGCCATTGCATGGATATAAAGGAGTAGAGATATATGCGCAAAGGTATGAGCATGACACTACACTACAAGGCAAAAAAAAATGGTTTCAAGGCAAAACAAGCTACGGCCAAAGGTAAGTGGTCACGGCCAGGTCTGGTGTGGTTAGTAGGAGGATATGGCAGTGGTGTCAGGTCAGGAATTTGCTGGAGATTGTGGTGCAAGTGGCGGCCAAGGTGATGGTTTGAGTGGTGGAACAAGATTGGCGCTCGGCTAGGTTGAACAAGTGGAGTGTTTGCATAAACTTTGGTGGATCTAGTAATAGATGACCACGGCATGGCTTGGTCAGTGGGCTGGATGAGATGGTGACCTGATGTGGTGATGGTGGAGGCGGCTATGGTGGTGGAGGAGCAAGGGCCGAACCATGGAAGGTAGAAGGCATGTTCAAAAATCAAACAACAAGTAGAAAAAATGGAAAAAGGAGATGAAAGTTTACCAAATTTTCTTTGTTCAGATGGAGGCCGAAAATTTTGAGGTGAGAAATGTTTCTATACGTGGAAAATGAATAGGAATGCAGTTGAAAGAACGAGACATGGTCAGCCCCAAAATGAATGCAAGCGTTGGTGGAAAATGAAGAGGCAGGGAGGTGAAAAGTCTAAGGTAAATGAAAGGTTAAAAACTCTTCAAATTTCTCCATTTCTTTTGAATTTTTTTTATAACTGAAATATATTTATAAATACAGATAAAAACACGAAAATTTAGTAAATAAACAAAAATAAATAAATATTAATTAAATATAATTAGATTAAGAAAATAGCTTAAAAATACAAACTAGTCTTGGAAATATGAAAATAAATGGAACAAACTTCGGAAAATTTCTATGTACTTGAAAATATTTATAAATAAAGGTGAGAACATAAAAATAAAATGCATACATAAAAATGAATAAATAAATTTTAATTAAATATAATTTAATGAAGAAAATAGCAGAAAAATGAAAACTAGCCTTTAAAAATAGAAAACAAATTCAATAAATTTTTGGAAAAATTCAAACATCACTTTAAAAATATTTAAAAGACAAAAAGATATATAATATAACATATTACACACATATATATAAAAATTTAAATATTTTTTTATATAAATTAAAATAGATAATTTTTTATTAAATAAATCAATTTACTTACAATATTGTAAAAAACATAACTTTCACAATATAAATCGGATTTCAACGAAACGAAAAACAGTATTCTTAAATTTTAATATATTTTCATAATAAAAGATAAAATTTAAGAATTTAAATATTTAAATTTGAAATTTAAAAATCAAAGTTTGACCCAAATTGACCAAAGTCAACATTTCAGGAAAATATTCAATTTATACCATTTGGAATTGTAATTCACATAATAATCAAAGTTTATATTTAAAAATGAAATGTTTGAAATGAAACAAGTTTTAAAAAAATTCAAAATGAAATAAAGTCAAAATTAAAATACACATAAAAATCTAGGGTTGTTACACTCTCCCCCACTCAAATCTTTTCGTCCTCGAAAAGGAAGGAAGCGGAGAAACAACAAGAAAGAACAATAGGTTGGAATACATCCCCGAAAGGAGGTAGGGAAAAAAGATAGCTAGGAGGTAAAGTAGGCTGAATGGCAAGGATGAACCTTATTTGAACCATTATACATTTCAATTTAATTTTTTTTTAGTATGATGAATAGTCATTTGATTCAAATCTGATGGTTCAAAGTAAACAATGTTTAAAACGTTTTAAATTTAAAAGGGAAAATAACTGATCAAAATATTTTTTATATAGTACTTTATCAAGATACTTTTATCAAAATACTTTTATAACTCGATGTCTTAACAAGCTTATCCTCGTTCCTGTAGATTCTGGCAGTGCGTTGATCAGGCGCAAAGCTAGAATTCTCCAAGTACTTAGTAGAATTGTTTCAACACCCAGTAAAAATAATGAAAACACTTTTAAAAACAGATATGGAAAGTACAATCCAAACAAATCAACCAAACCGAAACAATTGTCTAAGCATGGATCGCAGATACACAATGGTTACGTCTGGATCCCCCAGGAAACAATCCGTATTCGTAAGCTTTCTCAGCCCTGCGAGTTACGCCATGATGACGAGTAGAATGCAGGATACATAATGGTTACGCCTGGATCCCCCAGGAAACAATCCGTACCCCTAGGCAAGACTCAGCCAGGTAGTTGCGCTATGTAGTCGCGATCATAAGACCACGGGGATCGCCGTGGAATTCGATGGACACTCGAGTATCATATCCGGAAAACCCAAATCAAAGAGAGAGAATAACATCGATAGAATGAATCCACAGTGTGGCCACAAAGCGGATATCAAGTAGAATGCACTTTCCATATCTTTACTTCGAAAATATGTATCATATAGTACCTTTCAAAATCACTTTCAAGTATCATACTTATATAAAGTCCATATATATAAGATTTCATTTCAAATCAAATACTTTCCAAAATAATAGTATATCAAATCACACTTATATAAATTTCGATTATATAAGATTTCATTTTTCAAAATTGAGTACCCTTTCAAATCAACAGTTCTCAAATCAATGGTTTACTTATACAAATCATTTTTATATAAGTTCGATAGCCCAAATCAAGTATTAAATAAAACAGGTTCTAAATTTTAATTCATTTCAATAGTATTTCAGTTTAAAAATCATATACGATTTCACCAAATCATTTCTTTCAAGTTATACATATTCAGTTTCAAAATTTCTTAAAACAATAGGTTTAGAAAATAACCCAAATTTCCAAATCAACAAAATTTAGGTCAAATAAATTCATTTCCATTTCAAACATGTATTCACTTCAAAAATCATAATACTTTCAAAGCTATAAATCTTTCGAAACCAAATACTTGAAATCATTTCACTTTGAAAATCATAACATTTTGAAATCATATATTTGAAATCATAAAACATGCCCTTAATTCTTTACATTTCAATTTTTTTCAATTAAACCAAAATCTAAAATTTCCAATTTTAATTCAATTCAAACCATCAGTTTCAATTTAGTTTTCCAACAAAACCATTTCAAATATTATCAATTTCAAATACAGATTTGATTTACAAAATAAACTATTAAATCTTAAATATGTTTCAAGGCTTAAATATACCATATTTCAAAACTAAATTTCATAATTTCATATATCCCAAATTTTACTTCATTATTACTTACTGTTGAAATATTTATTTCATAAATCCATTATTTTTGAATAAACTCAAATTACAGGTAAACCAAATATCCTTTCATACTAATATAAGCTTCAATTATTCATTTATCAAAATCAATGGTTTTCAAAATCATCTTATACTTACATAAAGTTTATCTTATATGAGAATCAAAAATTTCAAAAATAAATTTCGCTGCATGGAAAGCCATATGGGATTGAACATCTTTGCTTACTAATAGATTTTTAATTAAGAATAGTTCTGTGTATAAAATAGTTTGTATGAAAAATAGAATAAAACAGTTAGTTTAAGAAGAATAAAAGAAAAATGGTTTTGAAAAATGGTTTTAAATTTGATAGTAGTTTTTCATAAAAGAAAAATTCCAATTAAATTACAAAGATATCCAACCCAACAACTTTCAATTTCAGCGTCAAGTATACCAATGATATTAGGATATAAGATGTACATATGTCATCATTTCGCAACATTACATTCGATCGCTCGCTCGATCACACAAATTCGCTTTCGAACTAGTATTGTCCATTCGACTTCCCTAATGAGGACTTCGATATGGTTTCTCGACTAGAAGCCATAGTCTCCTTGCATAGCCATATACTATGATAGAGAATTCTAGAATCAAGCCAAAAATCCGTATTAAATATTCGCCATCAAGAATCAAATGAAAAAATTCTAACACGAAATGGTGTAATTCACCTCGAACTTGTGTACTCAAACTTGGATCAGATTAATTATGCGAATAAAACAGCACACGTACAACTTATGTAACTATTCCAACTTGTTAAATAAATAGTTTCATAAAGATGTTACTAAGTTAAAACATTTAAAACCAAATTTTTCTCAAACATTTGAAGACTAATTTTTATCCAAAACATTTCAAAACTAAATTTCATATTAGTATAATTCAAAATAGTCTTATTTATTTACTTAACAAAACAGTTTCAACTTATACAAATCATATTATTATTATATATTTTTCAAAATCTTAAAACCGATTTCAAAACACTGGAATTCGATTCCTTGAAATTCAAATTCAAAACCCTTCAGTAATAAATCATTTTCGTATAAATCACGTTTCTTATAAATTTCAAAATTTCAAATCCTTTCAAAGCTTCCAATTTTCATTTTAAAAGGTATATAATCCTTATCGGAAACATTTCACTTTTTATATACAAAATATGGTCATCCTTAATAATTTTGATGTATGCACAATTTCAAAATACAACCAAACACAAATTTTCAAAGGATGATTCAAGGAAGGATTTCAAACAAACAAAGATTCAAAATTAGAGGAACTCTAATCAAATAGAATTCTAGTTCGAAGATAAACTCAAACGAAGATTAGATAATTTAATTACCAAATAGAGGATAGATAAGCCTATATAAATCGCGGGCGACTTTAACTGGTCAACCGAGACTTTAGGGATATAATCAACACGGAAATCTAAGGCAAATCGACCTTTGATCGCCAGAGATAGAATCCAGGTAGAGCAGGAGATAGATAGCATCGACATCCGAGGATACAGAAATCTCCAGTGAATCAAAGCCAATTGTAAAGGAGTTTCACCCATGTACAAATCATTCAACAATTTACAGAATCACCGCCCTTTTGAGAGGTCATACCAAAGTAGAGTTACAGAATGCTCCGAATCAAAAGGAAAAATGGGGAAAACAAGACTGGATTCCAGAATAAGTCGGAGCGTTCCAAAGTTCAAGAAATCCTAATCGATAAGAATCTTAACCAAGAGATTTCTAACAAGGTGGATACCGAAGAGATGAAGTTTAGAAAATCTTGATTTCGAAATAAGAACATTTTTATACCAAAATAATCTTTGAAAATCTTTTAAAATCACTTGGAAATCATTTTATACTTCGAAAATACGTTCTCTCACAAGGAAATGATTCTGAGATTTATTTCACTCATTTTAGGGTATTTCTACCCTATCTTAAATGAGTTTTTGCTCCGCAGGCTAAGGTTTGCCTAAAACCAAAGCTCTGATACCAACTGTAACAACCTGATATTTTCAGCCATTCGCATCCGCACATGTCGGACTTGAATTGCTCAAATACCGCGTTGTAAATAAATTTGGAGCAAATGAAATACAATCACATAATCACAGACACAGAAATATCAGAATAACTCGCAGCGGAAATAAAATACATAGTAGTTCATGAAGCTACTACGGCAGAGTCTCAAACCAAATACATAATACAGTCTGAAAACAACATAATAGAAATCCCAGTTACATAGAAACTCACTAATACATGAGATAAACTAGAACAGCTGAAACAGAGAGTAGATATAAATGTAGATAAGCAGAAACTCCAGCAAAGACCAGCTCCAGAAAAAGAATCCAAAGCTGTGAATACTCAGGCTGACCCGAGCGTAAAGTAAAACACAAAACACTCGAGTCAGGACAATATATACTTATATAATGTAAACCAACTCAAGTGAACTGTAGTAGAAATGCACAATAACTTAAAGGATGCTTGGGATCGCCCATCCTTTAAGAATCAGTTAAACTATAGATTAAATACATCCCGTGGTTAAAATTTCAAAATGGTATTTTATACTTCAAAATAAAATATCATTTCAAAATTCAATATCATTCAAAATCCATTTCAAAATATCAAAAAATATAATATCTTCCAAACCACATTCATTCTTATTTAATTTAAATACCATTACAAAACACATTTCAAAATAGTTTATATTTCGAAACATATTACTTCCTTTTTAAATCATAAAATGAAGTTATTATATTTAATAATTAAATTATTAAATTTACAAAATTTTAGTCTTTCAAAATTCATTTATCCACTTAATTTATTAAAACAGATGAAAATTCAACTTTCGCAGCATTTAGAAATTGCTACAGAAAGTTACATTCAAAACAGTTCAATTTAACAAAAGACAGCATAAAAAAATGCTGTAATAGGGTTACATTAGTTTCAAATAAAACTTAGTTAAATTCAACAATTATAACATTTACAAAAATGCTATGATAGCCTGTAATTAAACTTAGCCATTTGGTTCATTATTATCAACTACAACATTTACAAATGTTGTATTATCATTTACATTAGAATTAATAACATTTTAGAAATGCACTTAATTAACTTCAAGTATTCAATATAATTTCACAAACAATTATATTTCTATTTAAATCATTTTTAGCTTATAAAATCATATAATTTCTCTTTTAAAACAATCATTCAAATACCCTTTATTCATGATTTTATAAAGTTAAATCTCCGTTCAAAAATCAAAATTTAATAATAATTCACTTATTAAATTCCAACATAAAATTTAAAATTCATTAAATTAAATTTAACTTAACACTTAAGTTTAAAATTTTCAAATATAACTTAATTTAATTTTTATTTACTTAACTTAAAATTCACTTTTGAGACAAATTCACAAATTTCCAATTTTAGTTATATTTCAAAATTTCAACATAAATATTCATTCATTTCACATTTAACTTTATTAGAAAATCATTAATGTATTAAAAAATCATTTAAATTCATTTGATTCAAAATATCATAAATTTATCATATTTTCATATTTACTTTAAATTACATTTATCACCAAATTATAATTTCCAAAATAACTTACATTTCAGATTTCTAACTTTGCCCTTTATAAATTTTCAGAAAATCAATAATGATTTACAAAAATCATTTTTATCAAATCTAATCAAAATATTATAATATTTATATTTCTAAAAAAAATTAAGAAAAATTTAGAAAAACATATTTTAACAACGGGTCTGTATTTCATTTTCTAGCCTAGGTAAAGTGATACGGGTAATACATCATTTCAACCCGTAATTTACAAAGAAAACCCGGGTTTGATCATTTCAAACCCGTAATCTCAAGTAAAAGAAAATAATTGAAAATCATTCAGGCCTATCATTTCAGCCCATGACGATTTTCTCCTATTCTAAAGTCCGTTTGGGTATGTATCATTTCAACCCATAGTGATTCTAATCTACAGGGAACTTGTAGTGTGATAAACTGATAAAAATAACAGAACAACATAATATAACAGTAACAGATGTTATAACAGGTGTATAATCATGGGTGAATATCATATAATCATAATATAGCAGGTGTAACATGATAATGCATTTTACAGATTCAAAAGGGGTCAATTTACTTGTTATATATGTACATATTGTCTGGTGAGAATAACTCACTGTTTGGAGCTGGAAACACAACGACGAATGAACGAATGAGATCCAAACAGCACGATAACATGACACAAAGATGAGTGGAAGAGCCAAAGATTAATTCTCCTTGGATACATGAGACAAAACAAATAAATATAACATAAGTTTTCAACCCAAATTCAATTAAACAAAGCTAGAAATGAATACACAAAACATCACCGGAGTGTTTGCACTTGCTTTCTACCACCTATGCTTCAACTCCAGATCTGAAATGTATGGCTAAGGGGTGTGTTTGGATCTGGTTTTGGGTTCATAGGTCAGCCATTGGATGGATATAAAGGAGTAGAGATACATGCGCAAAGGTATGAGCATGACACTACACTACAAGGCAAAAAAAATGGTTTCGAGGCAAAACAAGCCACGGCCAAAGGCAAGTGGTCACGACCAGGTCTGGTGTGGTTAGTAGGAGGACATGGCAGTGGTGTCAGGTCAGGAATTTGCTGGAGATGGTGGTGCAAGTGGCGGCCAAGGTGATGGTTTGAGTGGTGGAACATGATTGGCGCTCGGCTAGGTTGAACAAGTGGAGTGTTTGCATAAACTTTGGTGGATCTAGTCATAGATGACCACGACATGGCTTGGTCAGTGGGCTGGAGGAGATGGTGACCTGATGTGGTGATGGTGGAGCCGGCTATGGTGGTGGAGGAGCAAGGGCCGAACCATGGAAGGTAGAAGGCATGTTCAAAAATCAAACAACAAGTAGAAAAAAATGGAAAAAGGAGATGAAAGTTTACCAAATTTTCTTTGTTCAGATGGAGGCCGAAAATTTGAGGTGAGAAGTGTTTCTATACGTGAAAAATGAATAGGAATGCAGCTGAAAGAATGAGACATGGTCAGCCCCAAAATGAATGCAAGCGTTGGTGGAAAATGAAGAGGCAGGGAGGTGAAAAGTCTAAGGTAAATGAAAGGTTAAAAACTCTTCAAATTTCTCCATTTCTTTTGAATTTTTTTTTATAACTGAAATATATTTATAAATAAAGATAAAAACACGAAAATTTAGTAAATAAACAAAAATAAATAGATAAATATTAATTAAATATAATTAGATTAGGAAAATAGCTTAAAAATACAAACTAGTCTTGGAAATACGAAAATAAATGGAACAAACTTCGGAAAATTTCTATGTACTTGAAAATATTTATAAATAAAGGTAAGAACATAAAAATAAAATGCATACATAAAAATGAATAAATAAATTTTAATTAAATATAATTTAATGAAGAAAATAGCAGAAAAAATGAAAACTAGCCTTTAAAAATAGAAAACAAATTCAATAAATTTTTGGAAAAATTCAAACATCACTTTAAAAATATTTAAAAGACAAAACATATATAATATAACATATTACACACATATATATAAAAATTAAAATATTTTTTATATAAATTAAAATAGACAATTTTTTATTAAATAAATCAATTTACTTACAATATTGTAAAAAACATAACTTTCACAATATAAATCGGATTTCAACGAAACGAAAAGAAGTATTCTTAAATTTTAATATATTTTCATAATAAAAGATAAAATTTAAGAATTTAAATATTTAAATTTGAAATTTGAAAATCAAAGTTCGACCCAAATTGACCAAAGTCAACATTTCAGGAAAATATTCAATTTATACCATTTAGAATTGTAATTCACATAATAATCAAAGTTTATATTTAAAAATGAAATGTTTGAAATGAAACAAGTTTAAAAAAAATCAAAATGAAATAAAGTCAAAATTAAAATATACATAAAAATCTAGGGTTGTTACAGAATAGTTGTTAGAAATTCATACCTAAAAAAAAAAAAAGTTATAGACATAGATGTGAGTTCAAGAACTCACCTTTAAACCCAAATAACAAGAGAGAAGCTTTAAAACAAAGGAAAGACCAACAACACATCAACTTCAACTCTAGAAGTTCCAATCTAATATCATAAGCAAATATTTCCTAAGTTAGGTTATAGGAAATCACTGAAAATTGGAGAGGAATTGAGATGGAGAACATGAAGAGGATGCTTACCTAAGCTTCTCTTTGATTTTGGAGCTAGAACTTGAATTTCCTAGCAAAACTAGGGCTTATGAATTTCTAATTTCCTTTTCTTTCCCCCATATTTACTTTAGCTTGAGTGCTAGGAAATGAGGAGTAGAATGAATGAAGAGTTGAGGAGTTAGGGTATTAGATCAGTTGGGTTAGTGGGCTGAATCCCAAACCCAAAGCCCAACAGAAAAATAGCAAAATTCAACCCAACTCCAAACATATCGATGTTTATACTCAAAAAGGTCGCAAACACCATTTTGAACTCAATGGAAGTGGTCTCGAGTTCTAATTTGACTGTTTGCAAAAAGTATCATTCCGGACTTTAATCCGACTAACGATGCTATATTTAAATAAAACATTTAAATATGCATTCGTAAAATTTACGGGTTGTTATAGTTATGTAGAAGATTCTGATGGTCTATTGCACATTTCTTGCATACACATTACAAATTATAAGTTGTTCTAACATCTGTGCAGTTAAAGCGCTAAGTGGATTCAATGCGGCGGAGATGCAAAAAGTCATAGCAAGGATAAAGCGAGGAAATAACGGGATACAGTGGATGACTGTAATATAGCATATAAAACTCGTAATTAATGTTTTTACAAATATATAAATGGTAATTGAATGAAAAGTTAACATTCAATTGAATTGTAATAAGTACATAAATAATTTTAAATAAAATATATGCGAATATACTGTAAATAAACATAAAACTGTTATATAACATAATTGAATTTAGTAGAATATTAGATTATTTTCATTTGTGAAAAATTATATTAAAAATTCAATAAAATAAATTAATTTCATAATTTTTGTAATGTATAAATGCCATTTTTCAATTTATTTCTTTTAAATAAGATATAGTGGAAATAGCTGAATATAGTGGGAATAGCTGGATATAGCGAAATTAGCGGGCTTAAAGCGGAAAGACTATATTTGGTGCTATATGGAAAAATCATAGCGGAAGAAATCCGCTATGTGATATAGCAGGGTTATAGCGGGGTAATAGCGGGGCATTAACTGCATAGTCTAACATACATCTTCTCTTTTGCATATTCCATGGTAAGTAGTAGACGCATTGCTAAGCTCAAATCCTAAATGCATCCTAAAATTTGCAAAACATATCTTTCAGGGAGCCTATTATCAACGTAGTTCATTCTCCCATTTTTTTGGGCAGTGGGTTTGTTGTTTCATACCACACCTTTGAGGAAGCTTCGATGAGTGTTGGCTAACTTTTGGTTCATGTTAGGTCCTCTTCTAGTGGTTCAAAATCAAGGTCTTTAAAGCATCCTTATAAATCTGATAGAACCTCTCTTCGTTCCTTCTTTGATTTGATATAGTGGGAATCGCGACCCTCTTCCATCATTGCCGTTGCATGATCATCCTAGGTGCTTCAAGTTCCAATCATATGGCCCTGACTTTGACCCTAGTTATGAATGACCCCATGGATCCTGGGTATGATGAGTTTGCCCAATTGTATGCTCCTCGAAATCTGATTGCTGGTCTACTCGTTGAATCCCTAAGCAACAGTTTCCCGAGATCCTAGAGGAGTTTAATCAGATCATTATCGATGTTCGAACCTTATCTTAATACCACACCAAGTTTATTCAGACTCGTGAGGATGTAGAGCATGGACATGTAACCAAAAATTGCTGCATCTTTGAGCTCCGCAAACAAATCAAAGATCGGGAGCTATAGATTCAGGGGAATACACAAGCGATATAAGAGTTGAACATGTTACATGCTGCAGAACTAGAAAAGAAAAAGGACGAGCATCAGATCCAACTTGAGGAAACAAAATAAATTCTCCATCAAGGCTGGGAAAATGAAGAAAACAATAGGGCATGTTGCCTTCTAGATCAAAAAGAAACCTGATGTCCTCTCTTACAAGCTGGAATGCCTAGTGGAATAGAAAGTGGGTTTGACTTGAGAAGTTGCTAGCTAGAGAGAGGATAAGTCTCGGCTTGAGGCACAGCTGGCCTTGGTAGCTTTCGAGAATAAATCCTTATCGAAGGAGGTCCACCGGGTTATGCTCAACAAGCTGCTAGCTAATCTCAGGTCGAAGAATCCCAAATTCTTGCAAAGGAATGTGAAATGATGGGGCAGTTGGACTTGAGAGTTTAGACAAAGCTTATTAAAGCATGTTACTCAGGGTAATATTTGATGGCTTTAGGATTACATTGAGGTCCTTCCATCTGCAAAGGTCTAGTCAAAAGACAAGGGAGGCATCCAAGAGTGAGGTAAGCCTTCTATACTTGAAGATTTTGAGGCAACCCTCTTTTCTGGAGAGTAGGTGGAAGCCATCAAAAAGGGACACGTCATCTTTACGACAATTAAAGAGGAGGAAAAGCAAAATAAAGCAAAAAGGCCACAATAGCTCTTGCCAACGTTCTTCCTATACCCTCCTTTGAACATCTCATCCTCTTGGTTTATGTTCCTAATCACACTCTGCCGTCAACTAAAAATCACGTGATTGTAACTCCTTGGGAAGGAAGATCAGTAGCTGCAACTTTTAACGTACCTATTCTCAGCTTGAGGGTATGAGTGTCATTTCACTTCCTTATAGTGCTATTCTAACATTTTATTCTCAAAAGGGACACAATATATATTTCCTATTCATCTTCCTATAGGTGGAGTTGCTTAGATGGATTTGAGCATAGTAGTTATTTCTCGTCCCAACTTTCCCCGAGGTTTCAATTTGTCTATGCCCATCCTTGAATCCTCGGAGCAACATGGAACTCTTCAAGGAGATACTAAGGTGGAAGTCTTAGGGTACCTTGATCTGGATGTTGTTACAAAAGACACTGAATCTCTAAGGACTTGTTTGAAGAAAACTTATACCCTCGAAGTCACTAAAGTCAAGATTGAGAAGGTGGAGGAAATTGAGCTGATTATGATACAGAAACCATAAAGAAGCTCTCTTACACATAGTAGTCCTACTCTCGGTGCTCGTAAAGACCCAAAAGCACCTAACATCTAAAGATAGAGACTCTAGAAGCAAATCTTCGTCCAAAATATCTTATGGGCAACATGGGGATTCCAACATCTTATTTTTTTTATTTTTCGACTTTTGATATGTAAGGTAATAAGCCCAAAAAATCCTCGATTCATTTTGATGTGTCGAAATTTGTTGGAATCATTATTGGATGATTGATGATATGATAACTTTTTTTGTTTTGATGTCATGTGGATGTATTGTTTATTTCATTTTTGATATGCCATTAATCTACATGCTTGCCTATATTTTTGGTTTCACTATGTTTGTGCCTGCAATTTTTTATACATGCATATATCATATCATTAAGTAAATGTCTTTCACATACCTATTCCGAGTTTGCATTGGTAATATGTATGAGTAAACACACTTGGTCTCTTACTTAACTCACTCATTGCCACACTTTTCAACACACCTATTAATCGATCATTTATTAACAAGTTTGGTTGAAATATGTAGTTTCCATGGCTTTGCACCCTTTGTTTTTGGTTCAAAAATGTTCTAAGAAAGTTTATCTTTGCAGCTCATGTGAGAATACTTCCATGTTGTAGAAAGACAAAGGGATTCATCTTATGTTCAATGTGTGAACAACTCCTTAAGTTTTTCTAAAGGGATTCTTTACATTGTTCTTTTGGATACATCTCCTTTTAGGGACTCTAAGGAGATTCAATCCATAATTTTGGGAACACATCCCCTTTGATATCTCTAAGGGATTCGATTCTTTATCGCGAAAAAATTCCCTTTAATTTGTATACAAGGATTCATTTTGTAAGATAACGTTAATACATCCCATTTAAGGATCTTAGTTGGATTCGTACCCAAATAGAGTGAGATCATTTCTTTTAAGTAATAATATGGAAGCTAGGGAAAAAGTTCAAGTTAAATGACCCATCCAATCCCGTCAAAAGGAGTTTCGTGCTTTATATTCAAATAAGTTTGTTTGCACAATCGACGTGGGAACACTTATTATATCTAGTTAAGGCAGGTTAGTAGAGTTCTCCGATGGTAGTCTACCTATTTTGATGATTTTTCTCTTGTCTAGGCAAGTCAAATCACCATAATTAGAAAATTAAATTTAAGTCACAATGTGTTCGAGGTAGGGAGCACCAAAGTTAGATGCCTCCAGCTTCAATTTATCATGTGCTTATGTGATTCCAAATCATATGGAACTTTCATCGGCATTAGCAGAACATGGATTTTGGCGTTTACTTAAAATAATGGTACTGACTTTTGGTTATGACTTCACAAAATCGCTTCTTTATATTCGACAATGTCATGATGGCCTCGGTACCTATGAGATGTAGTTAATACATCAACTAAAATCAATGCATGGAATCAAAACCTAATACAATTTATTCTAGGATTATTTATTAATCACTGCAACAGAGCTCTGCTTAGTACATTACCAAATATAGTGCATAGGAACATTCGAATAAAGACATCATAGTGGTTATTTAAGAAAAATAATGGCAAAGATTTTGCACGTTCCATGCTTTCCTGAATATGGCTCCATCAACGGTGCTCACATTTTAAGCTCCATTCCTTAAATCTCTAATTTTTGACATATGGGCCCTCCTAAATTGGGTCAAGGGCCCGTGGTCTAGAAAAAATCCGAATCAAGTCCAAAGCTCCTTGAGAGAATGACCCTTCACCTTTGTGTTATATTACTTGCCATATTTTGTTTTTAAGCAGTAGCTTTCAAGGAAGCTTCATCTCACTTTCCTTTCAACTACGTTGGATGATGTGTTCAATCTTCATTCTCATTAGGTTCATAGTGGATGCATTGACGGGATGGGACCGCGATTTGATGGGAAGTATAGCTTTCGAGCGGTAAGCCAAGAAAAACAGAGTACGTCCCGTTGTAGTCTTGTCGGTTGCCCATAACACGAGCAGTAGTTCACCGACCCATGCTCCTTTAGTCATACATAGTCACTTTTTGTTAAGTGTTTAAGGAATTTTATTGGTCACTTTGATTTGCCCATTGGCTTGCGAATGATCCATAGCCAAGAAAATATTCCCAATCTTATGTTGGTTGCAAAACTTGGAGAATTCCTTGTTATCAAACTACAGTCTATTGTCCAATATAATCCGTTGTGGGATCCCATACCTGAAAATGGTATTTCATACTAGAGAGTTGATTACTTTGGTAGAGGATACCTTAATCCGTGGTTCTGCCTCTACCCATTTGGTGAAGCAATCTACTACTATGATAGCATACTTGGCTCCACCCTTGGTTATGGGTGAACCCCAGATTAAATCAATTCCCTATATGACGAATGGCCATGGACTAACCATGTGAGTCAACACGGCAGGTGGCAGTATTAGGATCTTTATTGGTTAATAACAATTAGGTCAAACGAGAAGTCTTGAAGTGATGATATTACATAGTTCTCTTAACTTGAAAATACTATCGAATTTCAATATGGAAACTCCCATTTGATTACAGCTAAATCATGACATGGCATCCATCAAGGACTACAGTTGGATTTGAGTTGAAGTTTTGAAAGTGAACCACTATTCAATAAAGAATCAATCTCCTTAGTTGTATAAAGTTAGTATGACGGTCAACTATAGTTAACTCAAATTCAAAATCTCTGGCCAGAGTAGTATGGTTAATAATAGATGTTATTATTGAACCAAAGACCTTGTTTATGGACAAGCCTAGTTGAATGTGGATGATACTGGAATTCTGAACAAAACCAAATTCCATAAGCCCTAATGTGACATAGTGTCGACGAAGAGAATTGGTGTAAATAATTGTTACTAAATGGTACAGCTTAAGAAATTAGAAAATATGATTTTACTTAAAAAGTCCATAAGCGATGAATTCAGCAGACCATCATATTACCAGTTAAAGTGATGTGTGAACCTTAATATTTGAATTATTCAATATTAATCGTTGAATGAATTCGCACCTCAAAGTCACATAACCTTATTTGTGAATCCTTTGAAAAGCCACACGATACAATTAAATGATAAACTGATGTAAAGTAATTAAATTAATTAACATTTTAGAAACATTAATTATTATTTAATTTATTTGATACTTGGAGTCATTTGTAATTATTTGGATGCATATGTAAAAGTTATATTTGCATGCATCGATATACGATATCAGTGTAACTTTTAAACGAGTTTAATAAAAGATAATTGCATTAGGGATTCATGGAAATTTTTGCCATAAGATAGCAACAGTATGGCTGGGCTTGTATTGAAGAGGAAGGGGTTGGAGTAAGATAACTAAAGGGATTGATTAAGTAAGTTTAAATTAAAAGAAAAGGAAATGTTTCATTCTTTCAATAAAAAACAAATCTACTAATTAATTTTCATTCATTCTTTCCTTTAGTCACTTATCTTCTCTCCTCCTTCCTTGCCATGACTGAAAGCTTATTGCTCTATTTCATAATTTTTCCAACTCCAAATCAAATGAAAAACATCAAATGAAGTAAAATAGAAGCATTTCATCCTTCTCTTGCAAAGCTAGGTACGGATCTACTTAGAGAGCCGAGGAGAAATATTAAATCAAGGTGACTCGAAGAGATGGATCTACAAGGTAAATTTATACTTATTTTACACACTTAAACATGTTTACCCTTGACGCAAATTTATTTATGTGATAAATATTTATATTGCCATAATATTTTAATTGAATTTTGATTTATTACATGTGTTATTTATAAAATAAAATAAAAATACCATGTATTATATCTTATGTATTTGTGAATTATCTATTTTAAATGTATTCTATGCAATATTGAATGATACACACCCACACACGGAGATATTAATTGTTATAATCGAACATATATGCATATTGCTATGGATTTAAAATTGTTGTCTTCAATTTTGTGTTGAATCATGACAATTTATTGCTCCTTAAGGAATAATTCTAAAATCAATTTATTTAATTATTTCAATTACTATATATACACACATAAATTATAATTATGAAAGTTTTTTTAATCTCATACACACATATATATGTATATATACAAATGTTGTTTTTGTACAAAATTAAAACTAAAAATATATGTATTTTATATTATGTTTATTTATTTATTTTATACAAGTATAGGTTGATCTTTTCATGCAAGTTCATATACTCTACATCTCTTTTGGATATGAATAAATTATGGAATTTATAAGTTACTCTATATAATTTGGATTTTAACTTATTTATTATTTTACATGAGAAGAAGAAAACTTTCCAAAATTTTCAATGTCAATTAGACCTTTCTTTAGTCAAAGATTTAAATTTGGAATTTACTACATTATTTATTCTTGAATCATTTTGTTACCATATCATGTCATACTTTTGATATTTACACCCTATATGCTGACGTGACATTTCTCCTATTTAAAAAGTGATAAACGTAACTCCTTATTAATTACATAGTTTTCATATTTACGATCTATTAAGTTGTTTCCATAATCAACAATTTAACCATTTACATACCTAGATGATAGAACCCAAACACTCAACCATGTTACACTTGCTCATGACTTACATGTTTATTACTAAATCAAAATATGAAAATATTTGATATATTCCGACCTTTTCACATTTCACACCTAATAAACATTAAATTAATTAATACGATTAATCAATTAAAACAGTAAACTATTAATAAACTACGATTTACTAACTTCAATTAGATTGGATCTAGTAAAACCCATTATACTTCATAGGTCCATAATGATCCAAATAGGATTTTTTTAAATTCACCCAATTTAACCAGTGCAGAGTGACCTCGTTTTTTCAATGTTAGTAGAGCCCAAATGTTCTATACGGTCCAGTTAGAAACTTTAGGACCTACTAATTAAGTCTAACTATCTGATGGATGTTTAGAAACGTAGTGTCTTGGCTTAGAATTAAATAATGAAGTATTCTCCCCTCTCTGGCTACCGATCTGGCAAAATGGATAGAGTAAGTCCAAATGATTGACCCAGTTTTAAAGGCCCAAATTGATTTCGGCCTTGGGTTAATTTTCAAATGGATGGAGTAAGTCTAAATGATTTCCCAAATTGATTTCGGCCTTGGGTTAGTTTTCAAATTAAGTTTGAAAAGTTTAAAAATATATTTTGAATTAAAAATTTATATTTAAAGCATAAAATATTATAAAATAAGCAAAAGTAGAAGCCACTTTTTTTATTGTCACTATAATACAATACAAGTGAGGCTTAACTTATAGACTCTATATGGAATAAAGATTACAATAATGTCCTTTAACATTTAGCATGTTCACCCTTATTATTTATATATTACAACACTACCCCTTGAATATATATATGTAAGGATGATAAGAATAATTATCTCATCAAAACTATGTTATGAAAAACCCAATGGAAAAAAATCACAAACAAGGAAAATAATGCAACTTTATTTCATCTTTAAGTTACGTAATGTTATTACGAAGGTTGATATTTTTGGATCAAGATAACACCTCAATAAAACCATACTAATAAAAACACAATGGAAAAATATTAATGAAGGAAAAAGAGTACATTATAGCATATTTTTTAATACTCTCCCCATGATTTACAATGCAATTAGTCTATTGATGCAACATATCTATTTTATGCACCATCTTTGAAACGTTGTTTTTGGAATTGCCATTGTGAATATATTTGCCAAATTTTCTTGGAATTGAATTTGTTTCATCTCTATCTTATTATCCTTTTGTAATTCATGTGTGAAGAATAATTTAGGAGAAATGTGCTTCGTCCTATCGCCCTTGATGTAACCTGCTTGGACTGAGCTACGCAAGCTGCATTGTCTTCATAAATAATAGTTTATCCTTTTGTAGCTGAGGGGAGACGACATGTCTTTCGAATATGATCAATTAATGATATTAACGAAATACATTCTCAACTTGCTTCATGTAGTGATGGTATTTTAGAATGATTGGATGATGTTGCTACCAATGTTTGCTTCGTAGATCGCCATGAAATAGCTGCACTACTGTTACTAAATATATAATCAGTTTGTGATCTTACTTTATGTGGGTCAGAAAGTTAACATGCATCAATATAGCTTAATAATTTTGGATTATTACCTATGTTAGAATAAAACAAACCTAAATTTGTCATTCCATGAAGATATCGTATGATATATTTTATACCATTCCAATGTCTATCCGTTAATGCAGAACTATACCTTTCTTGAATATTTATTCAGAGTGCAATATCTGGTCTTATGCATTGTGCAAAATATAATAGTGCACCAATGGAAATTCTGGACTAAGTACATTTTCATCATCTTCTTTTGGGCGGTAATGGTTGTTTTTAATATCTAAAGATCCGATAACCATAGAAGTACTAAATGGATAGGCTTTGTCCATTTGAAAATGATTTAGGATTTTCTCAATGTAGTTTGACTAATGGATCAGTATGCCATTAGTATCGTGCTCTAATTGTAGGCAAAGACAATATTTAGATTTTCAAAGATCTTTCATTTTGAATTTTTTCTTTAAGTAATTTATTATTTCATAAATCTCTTCTGGAGTCCCAATCAAATTTATATCATCGACATAGACACATGAGATTCTTTTTATATCCGGCATTTACCAAACATTCGCTAAGATGGTTATACCACATTCTTTCAGATTATTTTAAACCTTATAGTGATTGTCTCAGTTTTAATGAGTACATCAACTTTGATTTTGCTTTAGGCAAATTATTTTCATTTTGGATTTTCATGTAAATATTAGTTTCTAATTCACCATATAGATAAGCTATCACGACATCAGTTAATCTTATATCAAGTTTTTCAGAAACTACAAGGCTTATCAAATATCGAAATGTTATGAGATCTATAATAAGAGAGTATGTTTCTTTAATGTCAAAATCTGGTCTCTATATGAAACCTTGCGCAATAAGTTGTGCCTTTTATCTCACGATTTTATTTTTGTCATTTCGTTTTCTAACAAATATCCATTTAGCATGCCAGTTTAACATTTATAGTGTTTTCTCTATCGGTCCAAGAACACCATATTTTTCAAGTGAATCTAGTTCGACCTAGATAGCATCTTTCCATTTTGGCCAATCATGTCTTTTTTGACATTCATTTATGCTACTTGGTTCAATATCATTATTCTCATCGCCATGACTTTTAATTATTTCAGTACCTATTGCGATTGAGAATACATCATCAATTATTATTTTACTTCGATCGAACATTTCTCTATAGTTAGTATAAAATATTGAGATCTCATTATTATTAGGTACCACTTTACTTTTGGAAGCTTATATTATTTCTCATGGGATAAAAGTTTCTTCGACATTTTTAGGAGAAATGAAACTTTCATTTAAATTATCTTTAGATCATTTATGTTTGTGGCGGTTTTTTGAGCAACTTTCATATTTGAAGTTTCACGATCGGAGCTCAAATGAAGAAGTTGTCAACGTTTGAAGTTTCCGAAACGAAAATAAATAATAAATAATAATAAACTCGGGCCCTACGTCTACCCCCTTACTTGGGCCGGTCGACCTTTGGTGCTTGACTGTTTGTATGGATTGTTTAATTTAGTATTTGTAGTGTCCACAACACTAGAGTCCACTCCTTTCCCATACTACAAGTGAAAGAGAACGTAAAGACGACCATTAAAGCAGCCCAAGCAAGACTTGACCGGTTGAGGGTGGCGATTGGGTTTGAACCTTGGCTAAACAGACTTGATTTAGTTAGTTTAATCTAAAAATTATAGTTGATTTATGTAACGACCCGTATTTTTCCGGTAAAAAATATATTAATTAAATGAGATTTTAGAATTTAATATTGAAAGAAAACTGAATTTGTGATTTTATAATGACAGTAATAAGTATAATGTAATGTTAGTAATGTTAATTTAAGCTAATTGCTAACTATTTTAATGTAATTCCAATTAATTCAAGTGATTGTAAAATTATAATTGGTTATAAACTGTAAACAAGGAAATACATTGAATATTGAAATTATATGTGATCAATTAGAATTGGCTAATATTGAATATGAAATCAGTAATGTTGTTTGAATGTTATTGATAACTATTTAATGTAATTTCAATCAACTGAAATATATTGTAAGGTTATTTGGTTATAATTGTAAATAATGAAATAAATTAAATAATGCATTTAATGATGAGATTGTATGTAATTGATTGAAATTGGTTAATATAGAATATAAAATCATTTTGTCATAACCCTTGGTTGTAAATGATAAGATAATAGGTATGAACTATTATTATAAACGATGGTTGTAATTATCTTCTCATTAATTTTTCCGTTTGAATATTAAATGAGTAATTAATGGAACTAAGGCAATCAAATGTTGGAATTATATGTTGTTGATTGAAATTGAATATAATCAGTGATGTATAAGTAATCATAACATTTGTTGTAGATAATATACTTATAAATATGATTAAATTATTTAAAGATAACAATTGTTCATTTATCATCTAATATGTTCGGAATTAATTTAGAAATCAATGAAAATTTATGTAATTAATTATTGAAGTTAATATGGTAAAAGATCTTAATGGTAAAATAATGAATGTAATAAAATGTAAACTTATGTTAATATAATTCATACAGTATTGTTGATTGAATAATAAGGATGATAACATAGGTTTGAATGTAATTGGATGAGAATTGGATGCAAATTTAAAGGCATTTAACCTTTCAATATGATAAGGGGAAACAAAATAATGTTACATTAATTTATATTACATCTTTTAATTAAGATAAAGTATAACGATCTGTAACTTTTAACAACTTTAAAATGACAGTATTTTGAAATTAAATATTTTTTTTGAATTTGTGACGTTGAGTGTTTTATTTGACCAAATTTAATAGAATAAAAATTTTGTGAAATTTCAAATTTTGGTCAAACTTTGACTTTTGGTTGAAATTTTTTAATTTTAATTTGAATTTTTTTCTTTTTATATGATACTAGACTGAGTTCTGATCTTCCCTCCACTTTTCATTTCATCAGAATCAAATTCCTATTGCTATAAAAATGCGAATTACTATGAAAAATTAACATGAATTTGTAGTGTTTAGTTGGTTTTTATTTGGCTAAGGCATATTGGGTTTGTTTGGTCTAATGGGCATTGGTTAACCAAGAGACTCTAGTTAGTCATGTGATCATTCCTTTGCCTACGGCCTTATGTTTCTTATCTGACAACCTTTGCATACATAATTTTTCTCCTAAGAAAATTTTTCCTCACACTTCTTCTTCCTTCCAAAAATCCACAGAGAACTCTAGATTTGAAACTCCAAAAACCTCACAAATCAAAACTCCTTTCCTTCTTTCCTTCAACCCTTCCTTCCTCCCCTATAGCTGCCGCCATCTCCACCATATCTGTAACGGGCTGGATTTTTTGATGGTTAATTTTAAATATTTAAATGGTTTTTAAATATTTGATTTGGAGTTATAATTTAGTTAGTAAGTTTTTAAAACCAAAATTTTGATCGATTTAGTAAATTTTGAAAATCGTCGATTTAATCGACGTGTTAAAATAGCGATTCATGCACTACCTCGGAATTCAACGAAACTAGTTCCATTGGATCCGTAATATTATATTATTATAGGATTTCAAATTTTATAGTGTTAGGAGTTATAGTTTGAACGTACGGGATATAAACGCATTGAAATTAATATGAAAATTTAATATAACAATAAGGGTCCAAAAAGCTATCTTACACCTGCGATCGGATTAAGACTCGAAGTATTTTCCATTGTGTTCGAAATAGCGGTATAAAACTAGAATTACCAGGCGGTACGCCTCGATAGGGGTTCGAAAAAAATATCTGAATATTTTAGAAATATATATATATATATATATATATATATATATATTTTATTCCATTCACATCAGCCGTTATAAAGTCAAGGTCAAAGCTTCAAAAACACGCCACACTTTCCTTTTCAAACATGCGATTTCCCTTCTTTTCCTCCTTCTCTTTTACAGCACGAGATCGAATCAATTCGAGAATTATATATATATATATATATATATATATATATATATATATATATATCTGCCATCATACGATTTCAGCCCTAATTCCTAAATGAAATTTGTATCATGGGAAATCAAAATGCGCTCTTTCCTAGGTGAAGTCAAACGAAGGTTACAAGGTGACCTGGGGAAGGAGAAATCGGGTTGCTCGTGGGCAGTAGTGTGGCGAGGGCTGGTGGGAAGGCGCTGGCGATCGAGTGCATACTTCGAGGTCAGGAAGGTGACGGCGGCAGTTGCGAGTGGCTAGGGGCGTGCGATGCTGCTAGTACGACGAGGAGAGAGAGAGGCCACGTTCGTGGGATGAGAGGCTGCGATCATGGATGTCACATGCAGGCGATTGGAGGGCGTTGTTCTCGAGAAAACGCTAATGCATTCTTGGGTTGTACACGAGATGGTCACTGATGAAGGGGGAAGGTCGCGTGAACAGTGGAGGCTAGGGTGCTCGGGGTCTGCAGTGACTTGGCTGGAGTGAAGGCGCGGTGGTGTCGAGTTGTGGGAGGTATAGGCTTGGTGTTCGGCATTGAAGGTGATTATCTTCAATCTTTTTCTTTATTTAATTTATAAAAAAATTCAAGTGGTTATTAAATCGATACTTAAAAGACGCATAATTTATTTATACGAGGGCTAAAGTAAATTTATCAAGTCGAGATTGGAAAGGTTTGCGAATAAAAAGTCAAGGTGAGAATATCTTACTCATTTGGATTACAAAATTTAAATTTTAAATAGTTGAAATTAAATTTTGGATGCTTATTGAATTCACAAACTATTGTCTGTTGAATGCTATAATATATATAGTAGTGTGTGTGTGTGTGTGTCTATATATATATATCAGTAGTTGGAGTGATATTCCCGCACATTATAGCGGATGAGACCCTATGTGCCCCGCATAATAGTGGTTGATCCTATATACCACGATATCCCCCTCGAAGTAGGATTGGTATTTTTTATTTTAAATTAACATCTATGGATGCAAGGAAACAGGTTGGAGGGATCCAACTGGATTCCTCAATTTTTTTTCCATATATAGTGATAAATGATGTGTGTAAATAATCTGTTATAGATTATTATTGTAATCTGAATTATTGGATGCTATTGTAGTACTGGCCTGAATTTTAATATTTCAAATACCGTAAATATATTTTTAAAATTCAAGGAATTTAAGGGGATTTTTGATATAAAAATATTTATATTGGAAATTGGATTATTTTTAAGGAAATAGAATTAGGAATTATATATATGTGCGTGTGTGTGTGTGTGTGTGTGTGTGTGTGTGTATTAATTTTGGGTTCTACATAATTATTCGTAAATGGTTTTAAATAGAAATTTTAAAAATTAATTATATAAAGGAGTTTGTAAATGGTATTCTAAAATATGAAAAGGAGCTAAAAGCAATATTAAAAATAAATTGAAAGTATAAATGGAATTGATAAGAAATGAGTTTATATAATGGAATTTTATAAATAAGTTTTGTTTTATAAATAGGTAAAACCAAAGGGATTATAAAATTTATAAATGATGTTTTTAAATGAAGGAATTCGATATCAGATAATAATTGGGAATAAAAATTCATAGGGTGAATTTATATTAGGATATGGAAACAAGGTTGAGAGAAAAATAGCAGATTCTATTTTTGAAATGAGAATGGTTACGGAATCGACAATGAATCGATATGTTGTGAAATCAAGAGGAAGTTATAAATTAAACTGGTTATTGAGATTTTAAAAATATATTTTTATTTTTAAGAAGTCAAGTTCATTTTTTAAAGGGAAAATTTTATTATTTAAACTATGGAGTTTTAAACTAGTTAGTATTGGAATATTTCAGAAAATGGATTTTTAAATATTTAATATTTATTGAAATAAAATTTTAATTATTATTAATCCGCTTTGCTAAATTGATATTTTATATTTTAAAATGAGTTATTGATGGTTTATAAAAAGTGTTTAATATTTTAAATAATTATTTGAACATGTTTTAAAGATAAATTATTATTCTTTTAAATACTTATTATATATATAAGAGTTTGAAATGATTTTTACTTTATTTTCTTGAGACTTGCGGGCTGGTTTATTTGACGGGAAGGTTTATAAGAGAAGTTTTATAATAGGATGCTGGGAACTTAAGACATTTCCTAAATGTTGGAGTACCACGACTTGAAAAAAAATGAATTCGAGTTAACTAAAGAAGTTATCAATGATAGACGAGAATATAAATAAATATAATCGGTTTTGGAAATTATGAGAAGAATTTATTAATAATTTTGGAAATGTAGGAGTTAAGCTAAGAAAATTCCTAAGTTTGATACTTGAGATGATTTTGGAAAATGGACTTAGAATGTTTTTCCCAAGTGTTGAAAAGTTTTGGAATATCCTGTAATGGATTTAAATATTGAAAATTATTTCCAATATTTGAATATGGAAAGAAATTTGAAATATATATATACCTTGTAAAGGTATTAGGAAAAGAATTGTTTTGGAAATGTACAATAAGGCCTGGTGTAACAACCCTGATTTGGAGATTACCTATCAATACTAAATTGTAATGATAATTATAATTTAATATTGCAAATTAAATTAAAATTGGATAAATTTAATTGTTTACTTGGAATAAATAATGAATTTTGGAATTTAGAATTAGAGAATGAAATTTCAAACTTTATTTTAGTTTTTTGGAGTGATAATAAATGGAGTATGGGATTTAATATAGAATATGATTTTATTTAAGTGGAAATGTAGTAACTATATTAATTATTGTCCATTTGCTTCTTTTAATAATTTTTAAAAGAAGTATGTAATTTTTAACGTGGTTTATTGAAATAAAAGGTGTAAATTGGGTTAAAAATAAGGTTTGGCTATAAATAATGTTTTTAAATGGTTTGAAACATTTTTCTAAGTGAGAAAATATTTTTTTTGGAATTTTAGAAGTTAAAAACAATGTTTTATTCATTTATTTGTGTAAATAGTGTATTTTTTGTTAAATTAAGGAATTTAATAATAAAATGTTTTAAAAATATAAATTAGTCTTTTTATATGATAGAAAATGTTTTATTTTGTATGTATACAAGTTTTCACATTTTTCTTGTCTAAAACTTGAGAGAAAATGAATTTTTATTTTGTGTATATGTGATATATGCACATATTTTACTTGTATTATTTAATTAAGCATTAACAAATTTATTCCTTTTAACTTTTGAACCCAACTTGGCCTATTTACCTTTGCCTAGTTGAGAAAATGAGAAAGAAGTTTTACTGTACATTCACTTTACTATTTCTTCTTCCTTCTTCCTTCTTCCACCTGCAAAAAGAAAAGTCAGTAAAACCCATTTTCAATTTCTCAAATCCAAGCAATTTCTTTATCAAATTCAACCAAATTAAAATCTTTTTGAAATCTAGAGATAAATCAAAGGTAAACAACACCAAATCACCTAATTTCATCACAAATTTCTTTCTACAGTAAGTGATTTCCTAATTTACTGTAAATTTTGGTTTGCATGTGCTATTTTTGATTTCTACAGGTTCTTAGTAGCTTCATTCTTGCTAAAAGCTTCCTCTTTGTTGCAAAAATCCAAGCTTTCATCTTCTAACAGTAGGGTGAGTTGAATAAACTCACATAATCTAGCAAAATAATGCTTCTAATTGCAAAAACTTTAAATAGTTTAGCTTATGAATAAACATTTTGAGCTTGCTTCTCTTTTTTCAAAACTGTTATGTAGTGCTTCTTTAGAGACATATACTTTTGTTTCCGGCAATGAAATGCTAACGTATTTCTTGCATTTGGTAGATTGCATATTGAACTTCATTTCTACAAATTTTGATCGAAAAATATTTTCATTTGAGTGTTCAAACCGTTACTTCAAAATCAACAAAACACAGTTTTTCAGCCTGTAGAAATTGTGTTTTTTGAATTGCTGTAAACATGGTCTGAGTCCATGTTTGAGATAGCACAACTCTTTCATTTCATACTAAAATTTCATGATTCCTTTTTTCTTTGAAAGATAAAGTTTTGTACTATAAGTTTACCAGATTTCAAATGATTTCAACCAATATAGCTTAGAGAAATATGCTGCTTAACTTTAATTCGGAGCATGTTTTTCCTCAGATTTTAACAGTGAAAACAATGTCTGGGTTCAACTTTGAGACATCATAACTTTCTCATACTTTATCCAAATTGCAAGATTCTTTTTTGTTTGAAAGATAAAGTTCTCTAATATATGATTACCAATTTTGAGATCAATCTGATGCAGATTGTTTCTCTGTTTTATGCTGGAAATTTGAACCCAAAATGAATTTTTAGGCTTGGGCACATTCTTGTTGCATTGTTACAAACATGGTCTGAGTCCATGTTTGAGGCAGCGTAACCTTTTCATTTTCTATCGAATATAATTGATTTTTTTTAAAGATGAAATTTTTTTCTATGTGAACACCAATTTTTAGTTCAATCAAAGGTCATTTGGCCATCTATTTTATGTTTGAAAGTTGAACCTAGAGAAGATTTCAGACCTGGATATTATTTTGCCCAAGTGTTTTTATGTTCTTTTTCCGTTCTATTTTTGGCTTTTACTTCATGTTTCTGTGATATTTCTAAAACGTTTTTCTGAGGGCTATGTTGCCTATTAATAGGCTAGCCAAGTTTTTGATTAATTTGTTCAAATTTGAATGACAATTTTGAGAGATTTCTTTAATTTCACGCACAAATTTTTCCAAACAATTTTGAAATAATTTTTAAAATAAATTGGCATTTAAAATAATTATTATGTAATATTTTTAATTTATTTTAAGCTATAAAATCTATTTATTCTCTGTAATAAGGGAATTTTCAAATATCGTGTTCAAAATTGATTTCCGAAAATGGTTTTAAAAGCTTGTTTCCTCAAATAAATTATTTTATATATAAAGTACACGTTTTTGAACTATTCAAGCGAACAAGAAGGAGTATTAATTGGTTTGGAAAAACATGTGGTCTGTGACACATGCGTTTATCTTATCGGTTAATTCCTGACTTGTCCATTTGATCGTTTTGACCTTCGGTTGAGTTTACGGATGAGATGAGTTAAACTTTTTACTGCTTTGAGTGTGAAAATTACTAACGGTTAGTAAACCGTTTAGTGCGAACGTGTGGTATGGGACGCACGTTAACACTATTCGTGTTCCTATTCGAGGGTTTGTGACATATTTGCCGTTGCGGCGTGCCAGTACTGGACCTTCAGGTCATTGCCATTGCGGGGTATTTGTCTTCGAGACGTTTTGCCATTGTGGCATATTTGTCATTGCAGCGTATTTTCCATTGCGGCGTATTTGTCATTGTGACATTTTGCCTTTGGGGGAGGTACATATTTGAGGTAACAGTACTTGGCAAGGCTTCGGCCACATGCTTGTGCAAATACTTTTGAGATGATTTCTTTAACTATTTTCCCTAATGTATCGCTCTTTTCGGAATAGGTCCTTTGAACCATTCGATATATTTGTGGCGATTACCTTTCGAGAATTGAACTCTTGGGTGTTCTATTTTTTAGATTTGTATTGCCTACATTGGCGTTATATGAGATTTGCCTTGTGGTGTTTACTTGAGATTTTAGTCTCCTCTTTGGAGATATATTTTCCTTATGGTGTGTTTGAGATAGGATCTCTTTATGCATGTTTTGGGTTTGTCAAGATGGCGGGTTTAGGTTTTCCCCTAAACCATATTTGATGTTTTATGAATGACAATGATACGAGACTTGCTACTTTTAGCGTTTATGGGTTATTTTATCTCTTTTGAGCTTATTTGTTTGTGTAAGTGATATCATACCTTCACTTAAAGTAACCATACCATACTTATACTCATGCTTATGCTCTGTGTTGTTCCTTTTTGTTTAAGAAGAACATTTCATTTATCCTTATGCATCTATTATTGCCTATCCTTATAAGCTGATATGTTTAGCTAAAATGACCCGTGTATTTTATACTCGAGTCAGACCAGGTGTTTCAGGTAAGGTACATTTGGACTTGGCCTATTCTGCTTCCGCGTGGACTCATTTTGCTATCACCTTTTTGATATAGCTTTTCTATTATCTTTTTGTCGCTACTTTGAGATGTATAATGTTTTGACTCGTGTGTATATTATGGTCGTCATACCACTTATGATGTATTATTTTTATTATATTGGGATGTATCAGTACATATGTGTGTGTGTATATATAGATATATCTATTTGCCATTCTGTGATGTGTTATTCATTTGAGTTGTTGTATTTTGTTCTGATAGATTCTATAGCCACCTGTAGTTTTGTATTAAGCATTTATTGGATATGTCAATCCACTTGAGATATCAAAGGAAAAATATAGAGCGCTAATCGACATATTCAATAGATATTTAAGTCAAGACTATAGATGGTCGCTCTTAACCAGCCATATTCTCCGCATTAGCAGACAATATTACCCAGTAATACTCTTTGATAATGTGGGTCTCAGGGTGGGGCGTCACAGCTTAGTATCAGAGCTGAGTTCAAAAAAAATATAATAAACATAGAACAGAAGCATATATTACGATACATCCAAGTATAGTACGAGTGTACGAATCCCTTGGTCATCTATCCTTTATCTTATGGTGTAGATTGAAGTTTGGGATATGTCTAGGAATATTTTTATTCCGTATTACTCCAAAAATAGAATTGATGACATCTTGTCTTAAGAGTAATCCTATTCGTGATTGTTTTGTTTGAGTCCTCTTCGATACGGTTGCTTGACACTCATCCATATCGGAGGAATTTGTTGATGCTTTTTGATGTTCGTATCTTGTGATTTCTTTGAGGATTGTAAATCCTATTGACGGGATCCACAAAATTTGGTATGATGTTTGAGAATTTTGGGATTGTTCCTTGTAGTGTATCTTTTTGTGCGAATTAGGACATTACTTCTATCTAGAGTTTGGAATGATTTGAGATGGAGTGGCTGCGTATTATCAAGCCGCATTCTGTGATTTGAAGGATTTTATTTTTAGGTATCCTAGTTTTGGTTGATTTGTTTTTCTTGTTCTTCGGAATGTTAATGATGATTCTGAAGTATATGTATTCACTCTTAAGTTTAGAGTTGCTGATAATATATCTCAAATTCCAATCATTGTAACTCTGTTGTTTTCTGTGAGTCCGTTCGGATATGACACCCAATCGGGCAATTAAATATTGTATTGACTTCATTCCCAGCTCTTAGCCTTTCGGTCATCCTCCCACGAGGATGTCCACTAGGGAAATGAGGTGATTCATTGAACTTATTTGATATTGTCGTTCTTGCCTTCTTTTGAGATATCCTCTTTGGGTACTCAATTAATGATATACTTTGTAAAATTACTTCATTCGAAGTAATGATATGTTTTTAGTGTTCTCCTTCTCATTCGATAAGATATCTTAACCTTACTCTTATATCTCAATTTTAATCTATTGTGTGGTGCTAGGGTCATTCCTCAGCTTGACCTTACATCAATATTTCATGAGCTACGAGTCATAGAGGATATCATTACTCTTACCGCATTCCACACTCGTTATGAGTTTTGTGAGTAGTTCGTCATACCGTTCGAAATAATGAACACTCTAGACTATTCCTTCAGTTTTGTGAATCGTGTATTCAGGAAATATCTTGATGAGTTATTCTTGTGTCTTTGATTTTGAGAATAAATTATAATTAAATTTTCAAATCTTTCAAATTGAAGATAAGTTTTTGAGAGAAATTAGATTTTGTTTTTGGGGAAAACAAATAATATTTTGATTGTTATATATGAGGTATTTCTATTTAAGAAAAATGAATTTTGTGTTGGGTTGTCCGTCTAGTCCTTTAAGAGTTCTAGTCGATGCATTTGGCCAACGTTATCTATAGGAATTTACTAAACGCTATGATGAGACAGTCAAACAAGGTAAATTGAGTTTTAATAAGTAAAGTATGAAAATAATTAATACGGTGGAGTATTAATTTTTTTATTTTAAATGTTTAATGAAACCATTGAACCATACTGAGTGTTGGATGAGTGGCGATGCAGTTTCGACCATGTGGTAAACTCGGCAGCCAAGTGATAAGGTCATTCACTATAAATCAATGGCGAGGCAATACCTCATATTGTTTGAAGTTAAAAATTGAATATGTAATTTTGGTAAGTAAAAGTGAATAATTCTAATTAAGGAGATGTGTTAATTAGAAGAAAATATCATTTGATGCTTTGATTAATAAAATGATGTATTTAAGGTAAAAGAATACTTTGATTTGAAAATTTAAATATTAATTGAATAGTTTAGTACAATTTATTAATGATGACTATAAAGTTTGTTTTGACACTTGGTTATTTGAGTAATAGAAGATGATAGATATAAAACTCTATCTTAAGAGAAAATAAAAAAGTGTTAGTTTAGAACATTTAGTATAAATTTGTGAGCTAGTTTTTGTTTTAAACTTAAATGGTATTAAAATTTATCGGTTTGAGATTATAAACTTATTTTTAAAACAAGTTTGAATTAATTATCAACTTTAATTTATTTTATGTTGATAATTAGATGGAAATTTAATTTTTGCGACAAGTGGAAATGTGAATTTAGATTGTGTTGATAAATGAAAATTCATGTAGTATAATCATTTTAAATGTGAGAATAATTTTAAACTTTATATATATCCCAAAAATTTATTTTATTGGATAATCAGTAATCATCTGTTGTGAAAGAGATAGTTATCTCTTCCAAATGAGTTTTCATAGTTAATTATTTTAAAACTAGATTTTGTAAAGTAATGAAAGTATTTCCACTTAATGAATTGTTTTTTCGATGATTACATAAAGTCGATTAGAATTTTGTATGTCTTAGCTTCCTGGGAAAAAGAAGATCATTTAATAAATGATATAGAAAAAATCTTGTTTGAAAATGTAGTTTGAGATTATAATGGTTTGGGAAAATTTCGAATTTCTAAATAATTTAAAAGCTAGAAATTTTGTTTGGAAAAGTGCTGTACTAAAACAGCGATACTTGAGATTTGTAACTCCAAATAAGTTCAATCTTTTTGCAAATTAAAGATCTTTCAGTTAACTACAAAGTTTCTTTTTACTCCTTTAAAGGATTTTGTGAGAAATGCGGATGACGGATCTTAAGGCTAAGATTAACACTAGAGGGGGGGGGGGTGAATAGTGTTAATAAAGAATTACTAAATCTTTTTAATTTATGCTAAT
This sequence comes from Allium cepa, assembly GCA_030765085.1. Taxonomy (NCBI): domain Eukaryota; kingdom Viridiplantae; phylum Streptophyta; class Magnoliopsida; order Asparagales; family Amaryllidaceae; genus Allium; species Allium cepa. Next base: position 934,271,802 of record CM060932.1, read on the forward strand.
TTAGACACAAAAGTATGCAATATACAGACACAGATATGATCACAGAATAATCACAGATGTAGAAATAAAATAAAAGCAGTAAAGGAAAGAACACACCGGATTATATACTGGTTCGGAGTTGCCCTACATCTAGTCTCGCAACACAAGTACGGATTTCATTTCAAAAGCAATTGTACAATTACACCCTCGGTTTCAAGGCTACGAGGTACACCTCCAGAATTTTGATCCTCTGAGTAGAGATACTTGATTTTTAGGCCACAATTTTACCCAATTGATTTACCAAGTCTACAATCACACCTTTTCCCTTTTGATTGATTTCCAAGGCTACAATCATACCTTTTCTCGCTTAATAGATTACAAAGAAGTCTATAACTTTGAATAGCACTGAGAATCTTGTAGAGATAGTGATAGAGAATCAAACTAGAAGTAATCGAGTATGATTCAATGTTGATTTCGGCAGAGTAATGATAAAAATATGTATTAAGAAATGAGGAAGAAGAAGAGGAGTGAAAACCAGAAAATTATTATTAAAAATTCGTTGAAACTGACCTCTATTTATAAAAGAACAACAACCATGACCATTCATGAAGAGTTATGGCGAATAGACACTTCTTTTGAAATTTGAATTTTTGAATCAAACTGTTACCATGTCGACATGGTCATGCTAGGCATGTCGACATCCCAAATTTTTTTTTGATGTTTTTGATTTTCTTTGAAAATAACCTTTATCTTATATAAAAACGATTTTAAACTTTATAAATATACTTGACTATAGTTAAAATTCATAAGTAAATATAAAGAATAATATATATAGATTTTAACTATAATTTTATATTTAAATATAAGTATAAATATTTAAAAGTTAAATATATTATTTAAAAGATAGTTTAAAATTAGGAGTAATATGACTTTGAAAATAAAGATGTTTTTGAGGCTAAAATTATTTAAAATCAAGATCGAGGGTTTTGAATCTTTTAAAAGGAAAGTTTTGAAAACATTTTGAAAACATGATATAATTTTGAAAAATCATTTTGAATAAAAGTAGCGGATACAAAACAATGTCCCACTTGATTTTTCGTAGGTTCCATCCTACTTAGGGTTCCATCCCTTTAACGTGCTCGAAATGGATTCCATTCCACGAACAAATTGGATTTTAAGGTGCCAGTGCTTTTCTACGAGTTTTAACAAAAATTCATAATAAAAAATACTTATCCTTGAAATCTTGAACTCTTGATAGTCTCGATACTCATGAGTCTTCTATCTTGATATTTTATCTTGAATCTCTATACTGTACAGTCTTCATTCTTAGTACCTGCATGGTTAAATCCTGCATATACATATATATCTAAACTTATAATGTTAGTATTTATATTTTATAATCTATTCTAAGGTTGTTGTCATCGAAACCATCATCTCACGGACTAACAATCTCCCCCTTTTTGATGATGACAACCTTTGTTTATAAAATATTATTTCTATTCTAATATCTCCCCCTAAAACTAACAACTCCCCCTTAATCTATACCTAACTACCCTATTTTATATTTATCCCCCTTTGTCATCAACAAAAACTAACTCCCCCTCATTCTTGGACTTCAGTACCTGCATTGATAAACTATACAACGGAATATATAGAGTAGGAAATAATTATACTTCTAAGCATGATAACTAATTTAAAGATTATATACATTTTGATGTATATATGTTTTACACACCAATCTTCAAATTAATAAGAAATCAATCCACACAAAGTATCAATTCAAACCAAATCAATTCAAACCAAATCAATTCAAATAAATTAAACAAAGTAAATAAAAAATCAAATGTTATGTGGAACTTCCACCCATCCTTCTTCCCCAAAGATTGGGTCTGTCTTAATAGCATCCCAATTATCATTGTCGTTGGTGAGAGAGACAGGAGGATGTGCTTCGTTATCATCCTTGTGCAGAAAGGAGATCATCCATCGTATCGCATTGAAGTTCCTTTCTTGTTCCTTTATCATTTGCATTTGACTTAATTCTAAATGACGCTGGTTTCGTAGAATAAAGGAGAGAATATTCTTAAACGAATTAAGAGTTTCTTCAAGATTTTTGGATAAATTGTGAATATGATTAGCCATAGTTGAATTTGTGAAAGAAATGGAGGAAATAGATGATAAGAAATAAATTTCAGCGAAGAATTCTGGAAGAAACAGGTATACATAGGTGTAGAAATTCGTTTGAGTTGAATAGACATGTGGTAGTTATTCAAATTTCAAGTTCAAAATCAATTGCCATTTCTAACTAGTACATGTTGACATGGTCACATAGGGGATGTCGACATGGGTTAGTGAAATGTTATGACTAATTTGATTTTGTGAATAATTGTGTGTGTGTGTGTGTCTATATATAATATACTAACATTTATTCTAGAGATAAGATAAGGTAGATAACAGAAAGAAAATTTCATTTCATTGCATATTACGATAATACAATGATTAAGCATACAACAAACTACATGAACATTCGAAATAAAGCAAACTAAAACAAGTACAACAAGATACGAAAAGATAAAACAAGTTAGAGGATGAAGATGATGAAGATAGTCCAAGTTTCTTGCTGACTTTAGAAAAGAACTTGTTCATCTTCGAAGAAATGTTATCCAACTTTTTACTAACGGATCGTTTTAGAATCCATTGATTCTCCACAATTATCTTTTGGTTTTTGAGAAGGGTTTTGTTGGATGAATTGGAAGGATATTCAATGCTTTCCAAAGACGTTTCACCTTCTTCTTCTTCTTCTTCAATTTCCATTTCATCCCCTTCTTCTTCTTCAACCTCTTCATCCATTTCCTCATGAGCCAAACGCTCTTCCTTTTCGGTAAGTGTCTCATAAAGTTGAAAAACAAATGGAATTTTCATAAGCGAAATGTTGGAATGATTGAAACTTTTCTAGAAACAAATTCTTCGCCTTTGAAATCCACTCCAAAATAGTTAAAAATCCGAGTGAGATAAATTCCATGGTATAAAGTATTCTCACCCATTTCAAAATTTTTAGGACGAAGTTCATCCAAAATAACTTGCGCCCAATTTATGTCATAGCTTCCGAAAATAGCAAAAAGAGCTTTGCAAACTTTTGAAGTAGGATTGTTAAAATTTTCCGATCTTGGGGTCAAAGTATGTTGCAAAAGAAGATTAACGATTCTAGCTTTTGGTCGGAAATTTCTATTTTTAAAATCAAAATCATCATCTCTTTCAGAAATGTGATGAAATGTCTCACGATCATGTTTATCGATTTTAAAGCTAGAAAGATCTATTCCTGAACTCTTGCAATTGAGAATGGTACCCAAAAGATCGCAATTCAAAACAATTTGAGTGCCTTTGACACTACTCCAAATTTCATCTTCGTTTCCAACATAAAATCCATGATTTAAATTTACATAGAAAATTTTGACAAGATTAGGATAGCAAACAAATTCATTTTGAGAAGCATTAATAAGACTAAGAACACCATTGTTTGCAAAAAGAGAATCAATTTCATAAGAAGAAAAATCTTGAAAAATAGCAAATTTTCCAGGATGGACTTTGGCATAGTTAGCATAATTGATGTATGCTTTAATTGCCTCCGGATCATTGAATAATTGCTCTTTGATTTTTCTGGAAATTCTCATGGTTGATGGGTTGCTTGAAGAAGCCATTAGAGTAGAGAGTAGAGAGCTTGAAGTTATGAAGAGAGAGTTTGAATTTGAAAATGAAAGTGAAAAAATATGATAAAAGATAGTGAATAAATAGATTCTTAAAGGACATATTCTCTAGTCAAAAGGTATCTTTTCAAAGAATTGAATGAAGTGAAAAGGTGGAGGGAAATTCAAACATTTGAATTCAAATTTTGAAATTCAAATTCAGGTAGCCATGTCGACATCATGGTAGGGACCATGTCGACATGTGCGTTTGAATTTTCATGAATTGATTTTTCCTAAGATCTCTAATATATATATTATTATTATTAATGTCTATTATATATTTTTGTAATATTATTATACTTATAGTATATTTCAGAAAGTATTAAAAATAATAAAAATAATAAAAAATAGAAAATAAAATTTAAAATTCAAACAACACACCAATTCAAAATCAATCAATCAAACAATCATGCAACTAATCTTAAGCAAGCAATTTCAACCAATTGTATTGTAAACGTGTACCTTTTTCTGAGTCCGTTTCTCTGAATTCGTCGGAGTCGTGAACAGCTGTGTAACACAAATTCGAATTATCCATCTTCTGATCATCATCACTTGAGGACGAATCTAAGTCATCTAGAGTAGCAGTAAATGCACGCTTCCGTTTCTTTGCTGGTTCATTGTTCATAGGAGGATTCTGCCTTTCTGGATACGGACAGTCTCTTTTGAAGTGGCCTGGTTTATCACAGTTGTAACACTTGTCATTATTTGGCACTATATTCTGATTTCCAAAATTCTTATAGTTATTTCTCTTGAGATTATTCATCTTTATGTATTTTAGGAATCTCCTAAAATTTCTGGTCATAAAGGCTATCTCTTCATCATTATCGCTGTTTGAGTCTGATCCATCGGTCAATGCATAGAATGCCATTGATTTCTTTTCAGATGCTTTACTTTCTCTTCTCCCGATCATTTGAACTTCATACGACATTATATTTCCAATTAATTCTTCTATCTTCAAAATACTGATGTCATTTGCCTCTTCGATCGCAAGTGTTGTAACGAACCGATATTTTCAACCATTCGCATCCATGGTAAGTGTATAAGTAGACACTCATGCCGGAATTGAATTGCTCAAAATACCGCGTTGTAAATAATTTTTTTTTTCAAATCTCAGGATATACAGTAAATAAAAATCACAGATCACAGACACAAGGTATATAAAAATGCAGCGGAAGAAAAAGAGATAGTAGTTCATGAAGCTACTATATAAATATGAGATACATCAGAGTTAAATAAGATACAACAGAAGAGTAACAGGATACATCAGGTACAAATCAGATACATCACTGAACCACTGGATACTGAAACAAAATAGATGGCTGGATCTTCAAGGAAAGCTCCAACGCCGAAGGTGAATCTTGAATGCTAACTCAATCAATCTGACCCGAGCGTAAAGCAGAACACAAAACCCTCGAGTCAGGACATAATACTTATAAACTGTAAATCAACTCAAGTGAACAGTAACAAAATGCATCAGTAACTTAAAGGATGCTTGGGACCGCCCATCCTCTAAGGATCCGTTAAACTATTTACTATGTAGTAATATACGCTATATACGGTAGTGTCTAATCAGTAAGTATAATCATATAGAAAATAGCGTTAAGGGGATGGTGAACCTTAACGCGACCGGATCTTTAAAACCAAAATCGTAGTGGGCTCGATATAAGGATAGGACACGACACGCAAGGAAATGCCAGGGTGGATACACCGTTTGCACTCCCGGACCGGTGGTGACGGCAAGCCAGCAGCTTCCGCCCACCTCGAACAATAACCCCGAATCAAAAGTGGCGCCACCGAATCGAATCACAAAAGTAATAGAATGGTTTACGATGGAGCATGCTCGATGAAAGGGTGCGACCCTTTGTGTAGCTCGGTATAGCTCCTGTTTAAGTCATATATGCCAACTCACGGGAGTTGGGTCCACGTAATATACCTCGAGAATGTCGCCACCATCCTACTTCATTCTGAAATCTCCACCGCGTACACAGTTGTTAAAGTGGTTTTCGGTATTGGCCGGCTATAAGACAATATCCGATCCCGGTCTCTTTAACAACCAATCGTTATTATAACCCATGGATATTTATTTCAAATAATTTATACTTTCAAGACCAAAATATCATACTCATTTCAAAACAATATCACAATAGTATCATTTCCATTTCAAAAAAATAATTCAATAAATATATCATTCAAATAAAACCCAAATTTCCAAATCATTGAATATTTCTTTCAATTTATTAAACTTGAAATATTCCTTTAAATTATCATAGCATTTTGGAAATGTTACCTTAAGGAATCATAGCATTTCTGGAATGTACTACTTTCCACTTTACATTGTATATAATCAAAGTATTGATAAGCTTGAAATTTTAACATGTCAATTTATCATAGCCTTATAGTTAGATAAACTTTCTTACTGTAATATCCAAATTCTTATGTTAAGTTAAAAGCACCTTATTAACTTACATTATTATTACAATAAAGAAACTTTATTATTTTAATCATTTAAAGTATGCCATTCACATAAATTAAAACTTGCTTATCAAATGTACGTTATCAACTTACATTTTATTATTACAGTAAGTAACATTTATCATTTTAATCAATTTAAAATACACCATTACATTGATTAAAATCTACGTGTCAAATGTACGTTTTAAATTTTATATTCCTATTACAATAATGAACATTTATTAATTAAGTCAATACCACACTACTTAAAACTTTACATGTTTCTTTCTTAATTAAACTTTACATGTTCTTGCATTAATTAAAACTTTCATGTTCTCTCATTAATTAGGACTTTACACGTTTCTTTCATTAACTAAAACCTATACGTTTCTTTCATAAATTAAAACCTACACGTTTCTTTCATAAATTAAAACCTATACGTTTATTTCATAAATTAAAACCTATACGTTTCTTTAATAAATAAAAACCTATACGTTTCTTTCATAAATTAAAACTTATACGTTTCTTTCATAAATTAAAACCTATATGTTTCTTTCATAAATTAAAACTTATACGTTTCTTTCATAAATTAAAACCTATACGTTTCTCTCACAAATTAAAACTTATACGTTTCTTTCATAAATTAAAACTTATACGTTTCTTTCATAAATTAAAACTTATACGTTTCTTTCACAAATTAAAACTTATACGTTTCTTTCATAAATTAAAACTTATACGTTTCTTCACTTTTCAACAAATAAACTTAACATTTCAGATTTATATTACCATTTCACAAATTTAACTAAACTTCCAATTTATTTAATTAATTTAACATCTTTAGTTAAAACTCAAATTTCACATTTTCAAGTCAAGTTATCTTTTAAAATTTCATTTTTCCACAGTCATTTATTCAACCACTTAAATTTATAGAAAAATCAAAAATTCTTTAATAAATCACTTAAATTCAAATATAAATCAATTTATCATATTTACCATTTTTCAAATATAATTAAAGTCCATTTTATTCATATAACTTAAATATCATTTTTAGTCAAAATTCCAAATTTCAAACATAAGTTATATTTCAGAAATCCAGTTAAACAATTCATAAATTACATTTTAAACACATAGAAAAATCATATTTTATTTATTTTAAAACCTTTCAAAAACTATTTAAACCAAATTTCATAAATTTATAATTTTTAAAATACTTAAAATATTCAAAACACTTTATAGAATAACCACGGGTCTGTATATAGTTTTCTAACCTAGGTCAAGTGATACGGATATGTATCATTTCAATCCGCAGTTTAAAAAGTAAAATTCCGGGTTCTATCATTTCAAACCCGCAATCCCAAGTTAAAATTAGATAAATAACAATAACTCAGGCCTATCATTTCAGCCCATAATGATTCTATTCTAACAGGGAACATGTAGTGTGATCATAAACAGAAAAAATATGAACAATGTCAATATCACAATATACAGTCATATATCAGGTGTCAGGTGAAAATTAACAGTTTTAACATGATAATAACATGGCATAGCCTATCATATGATCATCATTAACTTGCATAAACATTTTATATTACTAAACACTTGTCATCAATTCACTTTTTCATAAGTATAAATGTCAGAGTGAGAAAGACTCACCTTTCAAGCTGAAGACCAAAACAACAAGCACAAGAGCGATTCCAAAAGCACGACAAGCACGATTTGAATTGAATGAATGGAAAGCCTTGATAATGATCTTGTATACAACAAATAAGCAAGACCATATAAACATATGCGTACAATACAAAACAGCATTGAAACTGATTGAAATAAAACAACAATGGACAAGATGATTTTACCATGCCTCAATCATTTCAACGCTTGGCCTAAGGGACACTTATGCTCGGCTATGATGATGCTTTATCCCAGGTATGGCATCATATAGGTCGGGTTTTGATATGGTTTGTATCTGGTTTGGACCTAGAAGGTACGGCTACATGGCAAGAGCAAGGTGGAGGTTACAAGGCATGAGAATACAAAGGGTTAAGGCAAACAAGTGGGTTTTTGGTGCACATATGGGTTCGGCCTTGACTGATGTGGGCTTGGCTATTCATGCTACAGGTCAGATCAATGCTGGAGTGGTGTGTGGTGGTCAGGCCAGTGGTGGCGGCGGCGGCTATGGTGGTGATTTGGGTGGTGGATGAAGGGAATGAGGCAACAATGGTCAAAAACATTGTTTTTAGGCATGTAGGTTGCAATTTGAAGGGTTTGGCCAACATAGATGGCTCGGCCATGGTCATGGTTGGTGGAGTAGATGGTGTTGGAGGCATGGAAGAGATGTAGGAGTTTGTGGCTGCGGCTATGGAGAAGATGCCGATCCAAACTAGAAGAGAAACAAGGCAAAATTTAGAGAAAACAAGTAGAAAAGTAAGAAAAAGAAAGGGAAGCCATTACCAGATCTTTGAAGCCGTGAGAAACAAATGAAATGATCTTTTTTTTTCACGTGAAAACCTAATGAGATGACGGCTACATTAGGTTTTTACACGGCTAAGGCAATTAATTGAGGAGTTTAAGGAAATGAAGGGTTTGGGCAAATAAAAGAGCTTACGTTTCAGAGTGATTTACAATCTTCCATATTCTTTTCCTTTTAAAACTTTACATAAACAAAATTTCAGGAGAAAATACTTTACAACCGAAATCAATTAGAAATATGAGGTAACAAATAGTATAATTTAAAAAAATATAAAATAATGAAGAAAATGCCTTAAAAATACCAAACAGTGTTCTAAAATTGTGCATAAATCACTGTTAGTCTTGGAAAATTATACATTTCATTATAAAATTATTATGAAGTGGAAAGTTGAATTAAATTAATTTATTTAAAGCATTTTCAAGGTGAAATAAATAATTAAATTTTAATTAAATAGAATTTTAAATAAAGAAAAATGCAGTAAATACCAAACTAGGCTTTATAAATTGAAATAAATTCAAATAAACTTTAGAAAAATTATATTATCATTTCAAAAATACTTAAAAGTCAAAATATACATAATATAACATATTATCACATATTAAAATAAAATATAACAAAGAAGAAGTAATTTATACAATTTAAAATAGTCATTGTTAAATAACCCTATGTACGCACAATATTGTAAATGGTATAACTTTCACAATTTACATCCGATTTAAACGAAACGAAAAGTGGTGTTCTTAAAATTTTATGTACTTTCATAATAAAAGATAAAATTTAATTTTTCAAACTTTTAAAAATTTAAATTAAAAGTCAAAGTTTGACTATTTTGACCAAAAATTCACTTTACAGTAAAATATTCAAATTATACTAGTTTGAACTATAAATCACTTAATAATCATCATTTATATTTTAGAAAATGAGATGTTCGAAATTTTTTTTTTACAATAACATAAAAAAGATAAAGTCAATTTAAAAATATAAGCAAAATCTAGGGTTGTTACACTCTCCCCCACTCAAAAACTTTTCGTCCCCGAAAAGGAATGAGGTACGGAAAAGCACAGAAAAAGATAAAGTGAAATAAGATTGAGACAAGATAACAAGGAGATTGAAATTATACCTGATAACTATTGTTATAGGTAAGTTTAACAAGGTGCAGATTTATCGAAGATTATACAAAGATTTCTAAACAGAAAGATTATAGAAAATGCCCATACCAGCCTGTAGTAAGATAAGAATAATAAAGACAACAAAATGATAATTTGAAAAATAAAATAAGGAAATAAATTTGAAAGCATGGAAATTTCAACTTAATTTTTTTTTATAAGTTAAATAAATCGTTAACTATCTCAAATTTCATTGTTTTATTATCCAATCATCTTAAATTAACAATTTTTAAAACCATATTTTGAAAAATAATCATTTATTACACTCACAATGTATTTAATAAATTAATTCTTATTTATTCCTAATTAAAATTAAATTTATTCCTCTCACTATATTTATCACTTATGTTAAACATACTTACACTTATTATAACTGCTTTCTTTTATTCTTAGTTCTTTTAACATTATTTTATTGTAAGTTATTCAATTACTCTTTATTATATTTACCTCTGTTAATCATTTTATAATTAAAATTTAAGTGTATAACATTTATTATAACCATTCAAATTTTATTTATAAAATCCTTTTATATCGTATATTATCCAATTACATTTTTAACTTCTGAAATTTTGGTAAGTTATATTTGAATGCAATTGTATTATACAAATAAAATTTCCAATTAAATCATTTCATGCGTGATATTCATCCAAAATTTTGATTTTTTTTTTGGAATTATTCTTGAAAATAAAATTCAAGAATTAAATTTTCGATTTCTTCAAACTATTTAGAGATAAGTAATAATATATATACATATATAATATGTCAAATCAAATTTCAATCATATATATCTATATATATATATTATAAATCAAGTCATATTTTAGAAATTCAAATCAATTTAATTTCCCAAAACAAAGCTGTAGCAAGACTACAGAACAGTCTCTTAACTTCGAAACTCGAAAATGAACGTCGATGATGTCGCGATCATCACCGAAGTTATTTTCCAGCGACAAAGAGAAGAGCACTAATTTTAAACCTTTAAAATTCTTTGAAAACAAATTCTATTCAAAATACTTTAAATAATATAACCTTTTAAAACTTTAAACCAAAGTTCGAAATAATCGGAATTTAAATCCTCAAATTCTTGTTTTAAATTCATTTCAGTTCCCAAATAAATTTATAAACAAATATTTATAGATCTATTTGTAGAACAATAAATGATAAATAAAATATTATCATTTCAAATTATCAATTTAAATCATTTCCCTAAGTTCCATAAACTTATATCAAAATTTATTTCATTAACCAATTTTTTTTTTTAAATATATTGTGTCCGTTTGTTCTGTCAAAGTGTTTTGGAAATCTTATCGATAGCGCTGATCAGACGTATCGATCAGAAACCCAACTCAACATCAACAACTCAAACAACACAATATATAAAACATTTTAATTTTAAATACTAGTTTAAAAATACACTATACATGAATAAATTTTCAAAGAAGGATAGAGATTCAAATTTTTGATTAACACAAAGCAAAGGAGATTATGATTTAAAAATAAGTTGGAAACAAGGATGACATGATTAAATAACCGAATAGGAAGATGGATAAGCTTATATAAATCACGGGTAACCTTAACCGGGTCAACCGTGACTTAAAGAATAAGATCAATGTTGATTTTTCTAGGGTAAATCTACATTCGATCCCAAGAGTTAGAGTTTGAAATAACAAAAGATATTAGCATCTAAACCAAGGATAGATAAGAATCTCTGGTGAATCGATGCTAACTTCAAAGGAGTTTTTCCCCTTTTTCAATTAAATTTGAAATTGGTGTGATCGCCGACTCACTAGAAAGATCATTCGAAGCGGAGTTATGGAATACTCCAGAGTCAAAAGAAGATGAATAGTGAGGGATACGAATGTATTTCGGAACTGTAGGGAACATTCCAAAATTCAAAGGAATCGAGTCAAAAGGGAGAGATTCAAACTCGAATGAAAGTGATTCTGTAAATACATTCACTCCATATGCTGAGTTTTGCCTAGAGCTACCAAAGCTCTGATACCAACTGTAACGAACCGATATTTTCAACCATTCGCATCCATGGTAAGTGTATAGGTAGACACTCATGCCGGAATTGAATTGCTCAAAATACCGCGTTGTAAATAATTTTTTTTTTCAAATCTCAGGATATACAGTAAACAAAAATCATAGATCACAGACACAAGGTATATAAAAATGCAGCGGAAGAAAAAGAGATAGTAGTTCATGAAGCTACTATATAAATATGAGATACATCAGAGTTAAATAAGATACAACAGAAGAGTAACAGGATACATCAGGTACAAATCAGATACATCACTGAACCACTGGATACTGAAACAAAATAGATGGCTGGATCTTCAAGGAAAGCTCCAACGCCGAAGGTGAATCTTGAATGCTAACTCAATCAATCTGACCCGAGCGTAAAGCAGAACACAAAACCCTCGAGTCAGGACATAATACTTATAAACTGTAAATCAACTCAAGTGAACAGTAACAAAATGCATCAGTAACTTAAAGGATGCTTGGGACCGCCCATCCTTTAAGGATCCGTTAAACTATTTACTATGTAGTAATATACGCTACATACGGTAGTGTCTAATCAGTAAGTATAATCATATAGAAAATAGCGTTAAGGGGATGGTGAACCTTAACGCGGCCGGATCTTTAAAACCAAAATCGTAGTGGGCTCGATATAAGGATATGACACGACACGCAAGGAAATGCCAGGGTGGATACACCGTTTGCACTCCCGGACCGGGGGTGACGGCAAGCCAGCAGCTTCCGCCCACCTCGAACAATACCCCCGAATAAAAAGTGGCGCCATCGAATCGAATCACAAAAGTAATAGAATGGTTTACGATGGAGCATGCTCGATGAAAGGGTGCGACCCTTTGTGTAGCCCGGTATAGCTCCTGTTTAAGTCATATATGCCAACTCACGGGAGTTGGGTCCACGTAATATACCTCGAGAACATCGCCACCATCCTACTTCATTCTGGAATCTCCACCGCGTACACAGTTGTTAAAGTGGTTTTCGGTATTGGCCGGCTATAGGACAATATCCGATCCCGGTCTCTTTAACAACCAATCGTTATTATAACCCATGGATATTTATTTCAAATAATTTATACTTTCAAGACCAAAATATCATACTCATTTCAAAACAATATCACAATAGTATCATTTCCATTTCAAAAAAATAATTCAATAAATATATCATTCAAATAAAACCCAAATTTCCAAATCATTGAATATTTCTTTCAATTTATTAAACTTGAAATATTCCTTTAAATTATCATAGCATTTTGGAAATGTTACCTTAAGGAATCATAGCATTTCTGGAATGTACTACTTTCCACTTTACATTGTATATAATCAAAGTATTGATAAGCTTGAAATTTTAACATGTCAATTTATCATAGCCTTATAGTTAGATAAACTTTTTTACTGTAATATCCAATTTAAATCGAAATTCTTATGTTAAGTTAAAAGCACCTTATTAACTTACATTATTATTACAATAAAGAAACTTTATTATTTTAATCATTTAAAGTATGACATTCACATAAATTAAAACTTGCTTATCAAATGTACGTTATCAACTTACATTTTATTATTACAGTAAGTAACATTTATCATTTTAATCAATTTAAAATACACCATTACATTGATTAAAATCTACGTGTCAAATGTACGTTTTAAATTTTATATTCCTATTACAATAATGAACATTTATTAATTAAATCAATACCACACTACTTAAAACTTTACATGTTTCTTTCTTAATTAAAACTTTACATGTTCTTGCATTAATTAAAACTTTCATGCTCTCTCATTAATTAGGACTTTACACGTTTCTTTCATTAACTAAAACCTATACGTTTCTTTCATAAATTAAAACCTACACGTTTCTTTCATAAATTAAAACCTACACGTTTCTTTCATAAATTAAAACCTACACGTTTCTTTCATAAATTAAAACCTATACGTTTCTTTCATAAATAAAAACCTATACGTTTCTTTCATAAATTAAAACTTATACGTTTCTTTCATAAATTAAAACCTATACGTTTCTTTCATAAATTAAAACCTATACGTTTCTTTCACAAATTAAAACGTATACGTTTCTTTCATAAATTAAAACTTATACGTTTCTTTCATAAATTAAAACTTATACGTTTCTTTCACAAATTAAAACTTATACGTTTCTTTCATAAATTAAAACTTTTAGGTTTCTTCACTTTTCAACAAATAAACTTAACATTTCAGATTTATATTACCATTTCACAAATTTAACTAAACTTCCAATTTATTTAATTAACTTAACATCTTTAGTTAAAACTCAAATTTCACATTTTCAAGTCAAGTTATCTTTTAAAATTTCATTTTTCCACAGTCATTTATTCAACCACTTAAATTTATAGAAAAATCAAAAATTCTTTAATAAATCACTTAAATTCAAATATAAATCAATTTATCATATTTACCATTTTTCAAATATAATTAAAGTCCATTTTATTCATATAACTTAAATATCATTTTTAGTCAAAATTTCAAATTTCAAACATAAGTTATATTTCAGAAATCCAGTTAAACAATTCATAAATTACATTTTAAACACATAGAAAAATCATATTTTATTTATTTTAAAACCTTTCAAAAACTATTTAAACCAAATTTCATAAATTTATAATTTTTAAAATACTTAAAATATTCAAAACACTTTATAGAATAACCACGGGTCTGTATATAGTTTTCTAACCTAGGTCAAGTGATACGGATTTGTATCATTTCAATCCGCAGTTTAAAAAGTAAAATTCCGGGTTCTATCATTTCAAACCTGCAATCCCAAGTTAAAATTAGATAAATAATAATAACTCAGGCCTATCATTTCAGCCCATAATGATTCTATTCTAACAGGGAACATGTAGTGTGATCATAAACAGAAAAAATATGAACAATGTCAATATCACAATATACAGTCATATATCAGGTGTCAGGTGAAAATTAACAGTTTTAACATGATAATAACATGGCATAGCCTATCATATGGTCATCATTAACTTGTATAAACATTTTATATTACTAAACACTTGTCATCAATTCACTTTTTCATGAGTATAAATGTCAGAGTGAGAAAGACTCACCTTTCAAGCTGAAGACCAAAACAACAAGCACAAGAGCGATTCCAAAAGCACGACAAGCACGATTTGAATTGAATGAATGTAAAGCCTTGATAATGATCTTGTATACAACAAATAAGCAAGACCATATAAACATATGCGTACAATACAAAACAGCATTGAAACTGATTGAAATAAAACAACAATGGACAAGATGATTTTACCATGCCTCAATCACTTCAACGCTTGGCCTAAGGGACACTTATGCTCGGCTATGATGATGCTTTGGCCCAGGTATGGCATCGTATAGGTCAGGTTTTGATATGGTTCGTATCTGGTTTGGACCTAGAAGGTACGGCTACATGGCAAGAGCAAGGTGGAGGTTACAAGGCATGAGAATACAAAGGGTTAAGGCAAACAAGTGGGTTTTTGGTGCACATATGGGTTCGGCCTTGACTGATGTGGGCTTGGCTATTCATGCTACAGGTCAGATCAATGCTGGAGTGGTGTGTGGTGGTCAGGCCAGTGGTGGTGGTGGCGGCTATGGTGGTGATTTGGGTGGTGGATGAAGGGAATGAGGCAACAATGGTCAAAACCATTGTTTTTAGGCATGAAGGTTGCAATTTGAAGGGTTTGGCCACCATAGATGGCTTGGCCATGGTCATGGTTGGTGGAGTAGATGGTGTTGGAGGCATGGAAGAGATGTAGGAGTTTGTGGCTGCGGCTATGGAGAAGAGGCCGATCCAAACTAGAAGAGAAACAAGGCAAAATTTAGAGAAAACAAGTAGAAAAGTAAGAAAAAGAAAGGGAAGCCATTACCAGATCTTTGAAGCCGTGAGAAACAAATGAAAATGATCTTTTTTTTTTCACGTGAAAACCTAATGAGATGACGGCTACATTAGGGTTTTACACGGCTAAGGCAATTAATTGAGGAGTTTAAGGAAATGAAGGGTTTGGGCAAATAAAAGGGCTTACGTTTCAAAGTGATTTACAATCTTCCATATTCTTTTCCTTTTAAAACTTTACATAAACAAAATTTCAGGGGAAAATACTTTACAAACCGAAATCAATTATAAATATGAGGTAACAAATAGTATAATTTAAAAAAATATAAAATAATAAAGAAAATGCCTTAAAAATACCAAACAGTGTTCTAAAATTGTGCATAAATCGCTGTTAGTCTTGAAAAATTATACATTTCATTATAAAATTATTATGAAGTGGAAAGTTGAATTAAATTAATTTATTTAAAGCATTTTCAAGGTGAAATAAATAATTAAATTTTAATTAAATAGAATTTTAAATAAAGAAAAATGCAGTAAATACCAAACTATAAATTCAAATAAACTTTAGAGAAATACTATTATCATTTCAAAAATACTTAAAAGTCAAAATATACATAATATAACATATTATCACATATTAAAATAAAATATAACAAAGAAGAAGTAATTTATACAATTTAAAATAGTCATTGTTAAATAACCCTATGTACGCACAATATTGTAAATGGTATAACTTTCACAATTTACATCCAATTTCAACGAAACGAAAAGTGGTGTTCTTAAAATTTTATGTACTTTCATAATAAAAGATAAAATTTAAATTTTCAAACTTTTAAAATTTAAATTAAAAGTCAAAGTTTGACTATTTTGACCAAAAATTCACTTTACAGTAAAATATTCAATTTATACTGGTTTGAACTATAAATCACTTAATAATCATAATTTATATTTTAGAAAATGAGATGTTCGAATTTTTTTTTTAAAATAACATAAAAAAGATAAAGTCAATTTAAAAATATAAGCAAAATCTAGGGTTGTTACACTCTCCCCCACTCAAAAACATTTCGTCCCCGAAAAGGAATGAGGTACGGAAAAGCACAGAAAAAGATAAAGTGAAATAAGATTGAGACAAGATAACAAGGAGATTGAAATTATACCTGATAACTATTGTTATAGGTAAGTTTAACAAGGTGCAGATTTATCGAAGATTATACAAAGATTTCTAAACAGAAAGATTATAAAAAGACCAGCCTGTAGTAAGATAAGAATAATAAGGGCAACAAAATGATAATTTGAAAAACAAAATAAGGAAATAAATTTGAAAGCATGGAAATTTCAACTTAATTTTTTTTATAAGTTAAATAAATCGTTAACTATCTCAAATTTCATTGTTTTATTATCCAATCATCTTAAATTAACAATTTTTAAAACCATGTTTTGAAAAATAATCATTTATTACACTCACAATGTATTTAATAAATTTAATTCTTATTTATTCCTAATTAAAATTAAATTTATTCCTCTCACTATATTTATCACTTATGTTAAACATACTTACACTTATTATAACTGCTTTCTTTTATTCTTAGTTCTTTTAACATTATTTTATTGTAAGTTATTCAATTACTCTTTATTATATTTACCTCTGTTAATCATTTTTATAATTAAAATTTAAGTGTATAACATTTATTATAACCATTCAAATTTTATTTATAAAATCTTTTTATATCGTATATTATCCAATTACATTTTTAACTTCTGAAATTTTGGTAAGTTATATTTGAATGCAATTGTATTATACAAATAAAATTTCCAATTAAATCATTTCATGCTTGATATTCATCCAAAATTTTGATTTTTTTTTTTGGAATTATTCTTGAAAATAAAATTCAAGAATTAAATTTTCGATTTCTTCAAACCATTTAGAGATAAGTAATAATATATATACATATATAATATGTCAAATCAAATTTCAATCATATATCTATATATATATATATATATTATAAATCAAGTCATATTTTAGAAATTCAAATCAATTTAATTTCCCAAAACAAAGCTGTAGCAAGACTACAGAACAGTCTCTTAACTTCGAAACTCGAAAATGAACGTCGATGATGTCGCGATCATCACCGAAGTTATTTTCCAGCGACAAAGAGAAGAGCACTAATTTTAAACCTTTAAAATTCTTTGAAAACAAATTCTATTCAAAATACTTTAAATAATATAACCTTTTAAAACTTTAAACCAAAGTTCGAAATAATCGGAATTTAAATCCTCAAATTCTTGTTTTAAATTCATTTCAGTTCCCAAATAAATTTATAAACAAATATTTATAGATCTATTTGTAGAACAATAAATGATAAATCAAATATTATCATTTCAAATTATCAATTTAAATCATTTCATTAAGTTCCATAAACTTATATCAAAATTTATTTCATTAACCAATTTTTTTTTTAAATATATTGTGTCCGTTTGTTCTGTCAAAGTGTTTTGGAAATCTTATCGATAGCGCTGATCAGACGTATCGATCAGAAACCCAACTCAACATCAACAACTCAAACAACACAATATATAAAACATTTTAATTTTAAATACTAGTTTACAAATACACTATACATGAATAGATTTTCAAAGAAGGATAGAGATTCAAATTTTTGATTAACACAAAGCAAAGGAGATTATGATTTAAAAATAAGTTGGAAACAAGGATGACATGATTAAATAACCGAATAGGAAGATGGATAAGCTTATATAAATCACGGGTAACCTTAACCGGGTCAACCGTGACTTAAAGAATAAGATCAATGTTGATTTTTCTAGGGTAAATCTACATTCGATCCCAAGAGTTAGAGTTTGAAATAACAAAAGATATTAGCATCTAAACCAAGGATAGATAAGAATCTCTGGTGAATCGATGCTAACTGCAAAGGAGTTTTTCCCCTTTTTCAATTAAATTTGAAATTGGTGTGATCGCCGACTCACTAGAAAGATCATTCGAAGCGGAGTTATGGAATGCTCCAGAGTCAAAAGAAGATGAATAGTGAGGGATACGAATGTATTTCGGAACTGTAGGGAACATTCCAAAATTCAAAGGAATCGAGTCAAAAGGGAGAGATTCAAACTCGAATGAAAGTGATTCTGTAAATACATTCACTCCATATGCTGAGTTTTGCCTAGAGCTACCAAAGCTCTGATACCAACTGTAACGACCCGATATTTTCAACCATTCGCATCCATTGTAAGTGTATAGGTAGACACTCATGCCGGAATTGAATTGCTCAAAATACCGCGTTGTAAATATTTTTTTTCTTCAAATCTCAGGATATACAGTAAATAAAAATCACAGATCACAGACACAGAGTATATAAAAATGCAGCGGAAGAAAAAGAGATAGTAGTTCATGAAACTACTATATAAATATGAGATACATCAGAGTTAAATAAGATACAACAGAAGAGTAACAGGATACATCAGGTACAAATCAGATACATCACTGAACCACTGGATACTGAAACAAAATAGATGGCTGGATCTTCAAGGAAAGCTCCAACGCCGAAGGTGAATCTTGAATGCTAACTCAATCAATCTGACCCGAGCGTAAAGCAGAACACAAAACCCTCGAGTCAGGACATAATACTTATAAACTGTAAATCAACTCAAGTGAACAATAACAAAATGCATCAGTAACTTAAAGGATGCTTGGGACCGCCCATCCTCTAAGAATCCGTTAAACTATTTACTATGTAGTAATATACGCTATATACGGTAGTGTCTAATCAGTAAAGTATAATCATATAGAAAATAGCGTTAAGGGGATGGTGAACCTTAACACGACCGAATCTTTAAAACCAAAATCGTAGTGGGCTCGATATAAGGATATGACACGACACGCAAGGAAATGCCAGGGTGGATACACCGTTTGCACTCCCGGACCGGTGGTGACGGCAAGCCAGCAGCTTCCGCCTTCTCGAACAATACCCCCGAATCAAAAGTGGCGCCACCGAATCGAATCACAAAAGTAATAGAATGGTTTACGATGGAGCATGCTCGATGAAAGGGTGCGACCCTTTGTGTAGCCCGGTATAGCTCCTGTTTAAGTCATATATGCCAACTCACGGGAGTTGGGTCCACGTAATATACCTCGAGAACGTCGCCACCATCCTACTTCATTCTGGAATCTCCAACGCGTACACAGTTGTTAAAGTGGTTTTCGGTATTGGCCGACTATAAGACAATATCTGATCCCGGTCTCTTTAACAACCAATCGTTATTATAACCCATGGATATTTATTTCAAATAATTTATACTTTCAAGACCAAAATATCATACTCATTTCAAAACAATATCACAATAGTATCATTTCCATTTCAAAAAAATAATTCAATAAATATATCATTCAAATAAAACCCAAATTTTCAAATCATTGAATATTTCTTTCAATTTATTAAACTTGAAATATTCCTTTAAATTATCATAGCATTTTGGAAATGTTACCTTAAGGAATCATAGCATTTCTGGAATGTACTACTTTCCACTTTACATTGTATATAATCAAAGTATTGATAAGCTTGAAATTTTAACATGTCAATTTATCATAGCCTTATAGTTAGATAAACTTTCTTACTATAATATCGAAATTCTTATGTTAAGTTAAAAGCACCTTATTAACTTACATTATTATTACAATAAAGAAACTTTATTATTTTAATCATTTAAAGTATGCCATTCACATAAATTAAAACTTGCTTATCAAATGTACGTTATCAACTTACATTTTATTATTGCAGTAAGTAACATTTATCATTTTAATCAATTTAAAATACACCATTACATTGATTAAAATCTACGTGTCAAATGTACGTTTTAAATTTTATATTCCTATTACAATAATGAACATTTATTAATTAAATCAATACCACACTACTTAAAACTTTACATGTTTCTTTCTTAATTAAAACTTTACATGTTCTTGCATTAATTAAAACTTTCATGTTCTCTCATTAATTAGGACTTTACACGTTTCTTTCATTAACTAAAACCTACACGTTTCTTTCATAAATTAAAACCTACACGTATCTTTCATAAATTAAAACCTATACGTTTCTTTCATATATTAAAACCTATACGTTTCTTTCATAAATAAAAACCTATACGTTTCTTTCATAAATTAAAACTTATACGTTTCTTTCATAAATTAAAACTTATACGTTTCTTTCATAAATTAAAACCTATACGTTTCTTTCACAAATTAAAACTTATACGTTTCTTTCATAAATTAAAACTTATACGTTTTTTTCACAAATTAAAACTTATACGTTTCTTTCATAAATTAAAACTTATACGTTTCTTCACTTTTCAACAAATAAACTTAACATTTCAGATTTATATTACCATTTCACAAATTTAACTAAACTTCCAATTTATTTAATTAATTTAACATCTTTAGTTAAAACTCAAATTTCACATTTTCAAGTCAAGTTATCTTTTAAAATTTCATTTTTCCACAGTCATTTATTCAACCACTTAAATTTATAGAAAAATCAAAAATTCTTTGATAAATCACTTAAATTCAAATATAAATCAATTTATCATATTTACCATTTTTCAAATATAATTAAAGTCCATTTTATTCATATAAATTAAATATCATTTTTAGTCAAAATTTCAAATTTCAAACATAAGTTATATTTCAGAAATCCAGTTAAACAATTCATAAATTACATTTTAAACACATAGAAAAATCATATTTTATTTATTTTAAAACCTTTCAAAAACTATTTAAACCAAATTTCATAAATTTATAATTTTTAAAATACTTAAAATATTCAAAACACTTTATAGAATAACCACGGGTCTGTATATAGTTTTCTAACCTAGGTCAAGTGATACGGATATGTATCGTTTCAATCCGCAGTTTAAAAAGTAAAATTCTGGGTTCTATCATTTCAAACCCGCAATCCCAAGTTAAAATTGGATAAATAACAATAACTCATGCCTATCATTTCAGCCCATAATGATTCTATTCTAACAGGGAATATGTAGTGTGATCATAAACAGAAAAAATATGAACAATGTCAATATCACAATATACAGTCATATATCACGTGTCAGGTGAAAATTAACAGTTTTAACATGATAATAACATGGAATAGCCTATCATATGATAATCATTAAATTGCATAAACATTTTATATTACTAAACACTTGTCATCAATTCACTTTTTCATAAGTATAAATGTCAAAGTGAGAAAGACTCACCTTTCAAGCTGAAGACCAAAACAACAAGCACAAGAGCGATTCCAAAAGCACGACAAGCACGATTTGAATTGAATAAATGGAAAGCCTTGATAATGATCTTGTATACAACAAATAAGCAAGACCATATAAACATATGCGTACAATACAAAACAGCATTGAAACTGATTGAAATAAAACAACAATGGACAAGATGATTTTACCATGCCTCAATCACTTCAACGCTTGGCCTAAGGGACACTTATGCTCGGCTATGATGATGCTTTGGCCCAGGTATGGCATCGTATAGGTCAGGTTTTGATATGGTTTGTATCTGGTTTAGACCTAGAAGGTACGGCTACATGGCAAGAGCAAGGTGGAGGTTACAAGGCATGAGAATACAAAGGGTTAAGGCAAACAAGTGGGTTTTTGGTGCACATATGGGTTCGGCCTTGACTGATGTGGGCTTGGCTATTCATGCTACAGGTCAGATCAATGCTGGAGTGGTGTGTGGTGGTCAGGCCAGTGGTGGTGGTGGCGGCTATGGTGGTGATTTGGGTGGTGGATGAAGGGAATGAGGCAACAATGGTCAAAAACATTGTTTTTAGGCATGTAGGTTGCAATTTGAAGGGTTTGGCCACCATAGATGGCTCGGCCATGGTCATGGTTGGTGGAGTAGATGGTGTTGGAGGCATGGAAGAGATGTAGGAGTTTGTGGCTGCGGCTATGGAGAAGAGGCCGATCCAAACTAGAAGAGAAACAAGGCAAAATTTAGAGAAAACAAGTAGAAAAGTAAGAAAAAGAAAGTGAAGCCATTACCAGATCTTTGAAGCCGTGAGAAACAAATGAAAATGATCTTTTTTTTCACGTGAAAACCTAATGAGATGACGGCTACATTAGGGTTTTACACGGCTAAGGCAATTAATTGAGGAGTTTAAGGAAATGAAGGGTTTGGGCAAATAAAAGGGCTTACGTTTCAAAGTGATTTACAATCTTCCATATTCTTTTCCTTTTAAAACTTTACATAAAAAAAATTTCAGAAGAAAATACTTTACAAACCAAAATCAATTAGAAATATGAGGTAACAAATAGTATAATTTAAATAAATATAAAATAATGAAAAAAATGCCTTAAAAATACCAAACAGTGTTCTAAAATTGTGCATAAATCACTGTTAGTCTTGGAAAATTATACATTTGATTATAAAATTATTATGAAGTGGAAAGTTGAATTAAATTAATTTATTTAAAGCATTTTCAAGGTGAAATAAATAATTAAATTTTAATTAAATAGAATTTTAAATAAAGAAAAATGCAGTAAATTCCAAACTAGGCTTTATAAATTGAAATAAATTCAAATAAACTTTAGAAAAATTATATTATCATTTCAAAAATACTTAAAAGTCAAAATATACATAATATAACATATTATCACATATTAAAATAAAATATAATAAAGAAGAAGTAATTTATACAATTTAAAATAGTCATTGTTAAATAACCCTATTTACGCACAATATTGTATATGGTATAACTTTCACAATTTACATCCGATTTCAACGAAACGAAAAGTGGTGTTCTTAAAATTTTATGTACTTTCATAATAAAAGATAAAATTTAAATTTTCAAACTTTTTAAAATTTAAATTAAAAGTCAAAGTTTGACTATTTTGACCAAAAATTCACTTTACAGTAAAATATTCAAATTATACTAGTTTGAACTATAAATCACTTAATAATCATCATTTATATTTTAGAAAATGAGATGTTTGAAAAAAAATTTAAAATAACATAAAAAAATAAAGTCAATTTAAAAATATAAGCAAAATCTAGGGTTGTTACAAGTGTCTTTTGATCCCATTCTGGAGTTAGAGAATTTAAAATTTTTCTAACTTGATCTTCTTCAGAAAATTCCTTTCCAAAGATATTAGAGAATGAACAATATCCTGAAATCTACGATACATATCTAAAATAGACTCATTAGCATTCATTTTAAATAATTGAAACTGATTTGTGAGCATGGAAATTTTGGTTTGTTTAACTTCGCTTGTTCCTTCGTGAGTAACTTGCAAAGTTTTTCAGATTTCATATGCAGACTTACAAAATGACACTCTATTTGTAACGACCCAGAATTTTAATTTATTAAAATTTGAATATTTAATTAATTTTAAATATTAATAAGTGAAATTTATAAGTCGAATAAATTTTATTTTGAATAATTGGATTTAATTGAATAATTAAATCGATAATTTAATATGTTAAATTATGGAAAAAAGTGAAAATTGAGTTAAATATGATTAAAAATGATTTGTAAAATTTTATTATATCATATTGGAGTTAGAATGATGTTATAGAACTTTTAAAATCGAATTAAGAGTTAATTTGTGAAAATTGAATATTTTAATATTTAATCGACTAGTGAAATTAGCCATTTTTCGAACAGTCTCAGAATTGGACGAGACTAGTTCCATTGGATCCGTAATAGTTAGTTATTATCGGATTTCAAATTTCGTAGCAAACGGAGTTGTCGTCTGATCGTGGTAGCTCGAAACGCATCGAAATTGTTTTAATATTAATTTGGCGAGTTAAAATAGTCATTTTTCAAAAAGTCTCGGATTTCGACGAAACTAGTTTCATCGGATCCGTAATGTGATATTATTGTAAGGTTTCAAATTTCGTGTCAATCGGATTTACCGTTTGTCCGGTGCAAGCTAAAACGCCTAGAAAATCGTTTAAATCGGTTTAATTTAAATTGAACGTTTATTGCCATAACTCGCACAGATGACCGAATTAGCTTCCGAAACACGTTTCACTGTGTTCGGAACGCGGGGTAAAACTTAGATACGCCAACCGGCACGCTTCGTTTGGAGTTCGGAAATTCCGGGTGAATAGTAAATTGGAAAATTTTCTATAAACCCCCCCTCTTCATTTTTGCAAATTATCAAACCCTAGGGTTTTAGAAACCAGTAGCCGCCACTTTCAGAATGAATGGCCGAAAATTATCAACTTCATCCTCAATTATCTCTTCATCCATCAACATTTACAAGAAACTTTCTACATGAAAGTTGTTGATCACGTTGCGAACTACCTATCCAACGGTCATGATCACGTTTGGAGCTTTAGATCAACGACAATTGGCTCGAGAAGGCACCACAGTCGCACACGCATTTCTATGCATGGGGGAGGCCGAGTTTAGTGATGCTTGGGCCGAGCATGGAGTAGAAGATGCTCTTCAAGGTGGAAGCTTTTGATCGAGGTAGAAGCAAGCAGGGAGGTTGCATAAATTAACCCTAATTTTTGTGCTATGGGTTCTTGTTGCGTGTTTTTGTTTCTGGGAGAGGAAACACGTGAGTTTGGGGGAGAAGCAAGGGACGGCCTGATGTTGAGGGTGATGGGATCCTACTGCTATGATTTAGTTAGGTTGAAAATAGTTAATTTATGTTGTAAATTAGTTTATATAAAAATCGTGTAACTTCATAAAATCATAACTTTTTCATACGAAGTCGAAAACGCGCGAAACAGGAAGCGTTGGAATCGTATAGACGAGTACTACGCTATGGAATTCGATTGGAGTCGTTTGGAGTTAGTGAGAATTTCGGGTAAAATTAAACGTCCGTTTAATTTTATTCGAAATAAATCGCTAAAACGAAATTGAAATCAAGGTGAGAACTTCTCACTCAATCGAATCGGTTTCGATTTTAATTTTAAATAGTTAGATTTAAAATATTTGAATGTATGTTCGAATGATGATTGCTATCTATTGATTGATAAAATAGACATTATGCGCCGTTAGTAAGCGGATGTTATTTATTAAAAACATATACCGCGAATATTTCATAAACAGTGAAATTGGTATTATATATAATAGAAATATATATATATTGGCATATGTATATATTGCAGTTATTGATTTCCCGCAATTGTATAGCGGATGAGACCCTATTGCGCCGTCTATTAAGCGGATAATATTTTAAATCTCATATACCGCGATAATTTCGTACTGGAGCGGAATTGGTATTGTGCTAACATCATTGGATGCAGGAAAACAGGTTGGAGGGATCCAACTGGATTCCTCAACAGTATTTATTTGATTTCAGATATTTTGATATTTGATGGATTATCATATTGATATATGATGTCGTTGTTGTCGTGATTGACTATTTGGTGTGTAGCATCATTGGCCCAAGTTTTGGAATTTTAAAATGATTTTTAAAGTGATTTTTGAAAATATACTATATGTTTGGAATTGATTCATTTCAAATAAATAAACGTTATAATTTTAATGTTATAAAAATTATGGATTTTTGAGAAATATGGTTAAAAGTTGATTTTTGAAAATATAGGTTAATGATTTTATAAAATAGTTTAAATTGGGATTTTTGAGTTTATTATAAAAAGTTAAAAAATAGGATTTATAAAATTTAACTATTTTATAAATCAAATGATGAAATTATAAAGGACTTTGAAGACGTTTTGAAATAATAATATAAATTGATTTATATAAGAGATTTATAAATTGATATTTATAAATTAAAATATTTGAATTATAAAACGAGTTTTTATAAGTGTTAGAATGAATTGTGAATGAATTTCATAAATGAATGAGATTTATAGAATTATAAACGGTGAAAATATAAATGGAATTTTATAAGCAGTAGGTTTATAAAATTTGTAAAGATTTGAAGAGTAGATTTGGTTAAATAAATGAATCTTATAAGTTATAAGATTTATAATTTGGAAAGTCTTTAAAAGAGCGATTTTGTAAAATAATCGTTTTTTAAGCATTTAACTTATAATATGAACCTTTGGTTTATAATTGAGTTATAAATTGAAATAGGTTAATAAAGGAGATTTATAAAAGGAAGTTGTTACAAAATAAATAGAAATGGAATTTATAAACATTGTTTTATAAATTCGCAACGACTTATTTTGATAGGTTAATTTTTATAACTTATTAATGGAGTTATATTCATGTTTTAGACAGTGAATAATCCTTTGAAATGAAATGAATAGAAATGATGAAATTGGTTAACAAGTATATTCACATTTTTGAATAGTGAATAATATGTTAAAGAAAATGTTTTGGATATGATGTTTTAAATAGAATTAAAACGATCTAACGATGTTTTAAATGTGTTGAGATTCGAAAGCATAGATTTCAACATTCATTGTTGAAATAGACGTTTTCGAGAAATAGAAGGAAATGGTGTACTATAACACTGTTGTTATAGTAAATGATTTCCGAAAGGAAATGTTTTATATAGTATTGGGATTTATATGTTGTTCGTCGACGGAAATTTTATCGGTTTAGAAAATCGTCGAACGAATTTAGAAATAAAATTTATACCGCAAGCGCACGGTGTACAAATGTAGCACGCGGCGAATACGGGTCGATCCACAGGGAATTGATGATTTTAAAATTCTATTCAATCAAATTAAACCAAAGTTGAGAGTGATTAGCTAAAAAAGATGATAAAAACAAGCAAAAGAAAATTGATAAAAATATGAGAGTTTAATGGCAATTTAGAGATAAATCCACCCTCTAGATCACATAAATCAACAAAATGAAGTTATGATCTCTCTTTTCTTGTCATTAGTGTAATTAGTTGATGTGCTTATCATAAGTATGATATATTTGTGCTATTAATTAGCCCAATATAAACCATCAAACTATAATACAACCACCAATACACAATTAGCTCTCATGAAATATGACAACAAAGTTGAAATAAAAATCTATTTTAAGCATGGCCTATTAACTATTGTTTAGAAATATAAGCCATCAAATTTCAATTTCAACATTCACTTCTTTGCCATAATCATATTTAGATGAAAAGGCAATTTGTGTTATGTTTGTTTAAGCATAGCCTATTTGGTGTCAACAATATAGACTATCAAATTCAAATCAAAAACAACAAGTTAAGCCACTTCAAATGTTTCATTAAGCACAAAAAGAGAGCATAAACTTCAAAATGTTGCATCTACATACTAGAGAGATTCATTACCCCTAAATTGTAGGGATTAGCCTCTCATATTTGTTATCATATGAACAAATGTAGAAAGCAACATGAAACTAACAAGAGGAAAAAGAGAGCAAAATGAAAGGAAAACACTATTCTACTTGCATGAATAGAAATCTACACTACAACATGAAAGAAAATAAACATGAAAAGAAAATGAACATGTATTAAATTGCATAAAAATAAAAAAAGTTACATAAGAGAAGAAATGGCTAAGTAGCCATGAAAAGAAAGAGAGCTTTGATTTATTTTCTAAGCTAAAACTAACTAACTAAGAGGAAGATGGCTACATGAAACATAAGGGGTATTTATACAAGTTAGAAACCCTAATGCATATTTTTGGGGAGTACCCAAAATGCCCCTTAGAAAGTGTGGAGGCCAAGTAAACATTAACATGTCTTAATCCCCCATTAAATGTACATGAAACCATTAGCTTCATAAGCATGTGCATTAGCCTTTAATTTGTACATTAAGGTAGGTGGGTAGGTGGGGTCCTCCATTATCTTCACTTTGAATTATTTCCATCTTCATTCCTTTATATTCATGTTGTGCATGCATGTGTCTTCATGAAACCACTCCTATTTGAGACCAAATTCCTACAAAAATATACATAAATTTCCAAATAATTTTTCTCAAATAAATATATGCACACAAATGACCGTTTTGCCCTTATATGAAAATGAATATGTGAAAATTTGGAATTAATATGAATTTTGGTTAAAACAAGTTAAAATACCCAATATGATCATTTATTTAATTTAAATAGAATAAATATGGTGGTAAAAATATGCACATTTACGTGCACATCAAATACCCCCACACTTATCTTTTTATTCGTCCTCGAATAAAGGGAAACTAAGATAAATCCGTTTTCATAGGAAGCACGATTGCATTGAGCGTATGCAACAAGCCGTTAAACCTCTGGGTGTCCGCAGTAGGACGAGTGTTGTCTCGTGAGGGTTTTCAGCGGATACTACCCACAAAATCCAAATGCATGATGAAAATATTTACAAAATGCAAGATTTATTTACAAAGAGATGAATGCAAATTTTTGAAAATATTTACAAATGAAGGATTTATTTTTAAATTGACACGAATAAGTAAATATAGGTTTTGGTTATTATCTTGAAAATTTATGTCATTTACTCGTCAAAATTTCCAACAAAAATCAAGTTATCATAACGAATAGATAAAAGTTTAACTTGTTGTTTCGGCTGATAACAAAGTGTAATTATAAAATGGATCCTTAGTTGATTATCAAAGTTTATCAAAGTGGTATTTTCATTTCTTTTCAATAACAAATCAAATCAAATTAGTAAAAATAGTGCTAGGATTTCAATTGCTTGCTCTCTCATTATTTGCAAGAAAAATTACACACCTAGCTCAGGTAAACTGTGGCCAGATATACCACCCATGCACTGCCTTTCGGGCTTATGTGAGGGGAGTACAAAGCATGGTGAGTGTACACACTTTCGTGCATACACCTATCGACCGTAGGTGGTTTTTATTAAGTCTTTTTTTTAACATGTGTTCCATACATGCATAACCGTGAGGACTTTTAAATGAGTATGAAAGCACATAATCAAAGATTCCAAGTAATTCACCCATGCATAACCGTGAGGACTTTTAAATGAGAGTGAATACTTGGATGTTATTTTTTTTAATTCTTTTTTAAGAGAGAGAGAGAGTTTTGCAAAATCATCTTAGCACCATTTAACTAAGAAGACAAAAAAAATGTTATATCCTTTACTTTAAATCAACCACTTTTTAAAACAAAGATTTTCAATTAGGATATATTTCATAATTAACACGTATGAATCTTCCTATATACTAGTTAAACCATTATTATTTGTAATCAAATTTCATTTTTATTTTTGTTTAGACAAATAAATTTCCAAAATTTCAATTTAACAAACCAAAGCCATATATTTATCTTATAGTGTTTCTTTTAAAAATAAATCAAAATAAAAATTGTTTTTGTGATTTTTTTTTATTTTTTTTTGTTTTTGTGATTTTAAACCAAAAATGAACCATGAAAAAAAATGAAGATGAGTCTCCCCCCCACACTTGGTTTTGACTGTGTCCCCACAGTCAACCCAAGTGGAAGGAGAAAATTAAAATTAAAATCTAATATTTACATGAAAGATTATTATTTACAAGAGATGAGAAAATATACAGTCAAAAAGTAAATGAAACGGTCTTCTAAAGACCGATTCATTTGTCTCGTCAAATGTGCGAGACATAGCTTAAGCACGAAAAACCAAATAGTAAAAGATTTCACAGTTGAATGTGGATTTGGAAAAACTAAAGTCATTTTATTGAAAATCATACGAGTTGTTTTATTTTCGATGATTTTTGGGGTAGATAGAAAAATTGGTTGAAGTTCAATTTCTTTCAAAGTATCGATTTCAAAACCAAAATAGTGATCGAAATTTTCCCTTTCAAAATTCAACAACTCGTTTTCAAAAAGTCCATAAAACTCATGTTCGTTAAATTCGACTTCATTTGTTGGATTATGAACAACTTCATCATGTAAATCGAGTTTCAAAGTTGTCGTATTCAAATTTTCAGAAAAAGGAAGATCGAAGTTTAAATCGAGTTTCGCACCCTCAAAAGAATTGAAATCCAACTCAATTACCGTATTTTTAACAACTTGATTAAGATCGTCGTCATCAAATTCAAAAGTTGTTATTTGAAAATCGTCGATTTGGGTAAAAGGTGGATTATCACTTGACTCATCACACGTTGAGATTTGATTTTGTTGTTCACGTTGTTTCATATATGTTTCAAACAATAAATCCGTGTGATCATCGTAAATTTCGTTCATTTTTTCGACAAAATCCAATTTGTAGTTATTAACTTGAGAATTTTTGATTTGGATTTGTTGAGGACAAATTTTTTCAATCGCATCGTAGTCGAGATTATTCTCATTGCCAAGATTATTTGAAAAGTGGATCTCATTTTCATTTTCAAATTCATTTTGAAGCTCGAAATTGAATTGGCATGGGTTACACTCGAAATCATTTGAATTTTGAAGTGAATTCAAATTTTGATTATTTTGAAAACTTTGATTCGAGTGATAGCACAAACGTAAATTGCACAACTCATTTATCTCTTGATTTTGTTGCGTAGAGAGTTCAAGTAACGACGAAATGCAATTTTCAAGAGTTAAGGGTTGACCATTACTTTGGAAATTTTGTGGTTCAAAATTCGAATCGTTTAAAAAATAGTTGTTGTTAAAATATCCATAAGAATTTGAAGTGAAATTATATGGATTATGTCGATTTTCACAACTACTGTAAAATTCATGTAAGTGAGGAAAGTCGGACATTTTCAAGATTTTTTTTTTGTTGTTTTTTTTATAAAGAAAAATATTTACAAGTAGAATTTATTTTTCAAAATGGAAAATTGATTTTTTGTTTTTTGGATTTCAAACTTTTTTGTTTTTGAAGAGATTTTTTTTTGGATTTTTGATTTTAATTTTTTTTTTGGATTTTTGGAATTTTGATTTGAAAATTTTCAAAGGAAAAGGAAAAAAAAACTAAGTTAAGAATATTTACAATTTTTTTAGTTTTGGATTTTGAATTTTTTTTTGTTTTTTTTTAATATGCATGAACTAATGCAAGGTTTTAATTACAAATGATTTATCCTAAGTTAACCCAAAATTGTATAATCATAAAATGTCTTAAATCAACAAGATAGTTCTCAGCCAGGTAACGGGCAGGGGTTATCGGTGCACCACGAATCACCGTAGCAATGCAACCGAAGGTTTAAGTACCTTCAGAGGAACAACCACTATAATTTTTATGAATCACCGTAATATTTATAAATGGTTATTACTCTGCCGTAGCCTAGACACCAAGAAATTAAATTGTTCAAAGAAGACAAATTATCGATATACAATTAAGTGTTGTCGATGTCTAACCGTTTTTATGAATCAAAATCTAGGATGACATGCAAAGCAAAAAATAAACGTGCATTAACAATGCAACTACGAATGAAATTTGTTTTGTTTTTTTTTGGAATTTTTTTTCAAGTATATAAATGCAAATGCAAGCAATCAAGAATGCAAGACAAACAAAAACAATAGATATATACAATGCAAGGCAAATAAAAAGAAAATTATAAATAAGCAAGTAGTTATTTTTTTTGGCAAGTTTAGCGAAGCTAGCAATTTATTCTTCCTTATCTGCTTCTGCAACCTGAAATAAAGACCAGATATATATACAGTTTTTTTCAATATATAAGGAACTTAAAAACAAACTGAAACAAAACAAATTTACAACTAACTTTTTTTTAAAAGGGTAAAGCAAAATTAAACTAAAAACAAATTAAACAAAACAAACAAAGCAAGCTCTTTTTTTAAAGAGAAGAAAAACTAAAAGCTAAACAATTTAAAACAAGGAAGAAAAGGAAGAAAAAGAACCAAAATGCAGCCCGACCCAGTTGAAATCAAGACTAATGAATTCCCGAAAACAAATGCAAAGCAAACCACTTTTTTTTTCTTTGTAAACTTCTGCTCTAAACTTCTAATTCACCCTAATTAACAAATTCCCCATTCTAAAATTCAACTGTTCGAGAGTGGTCGGTGAAGATTGATGAAGGAGTTGGCTAACTGGGGTTGCGAATTGAACTGTAGGGTGGAGTGAATCGATTCAGCTGATTTCGAAATCGATGACAGTGAAGTGACGAGGTAATTTGGTCGCCTTGAGTTCGTGGAATTCCCGAGTAGCGATGGTTAAGAAGGTTGTGGAGAAGTTCGATTTCAGGCTAGCTTTTTGGGGGTTATTGAACTTGGTGTTCGGCGATTTGGGAAGGTTGTTGTCGACGGTGTGGAAGATTGGTGGTTTGTATTCGAGGTGGATGAGGTTGTTGTTGCAAATTCGTGTGGTGGTGAGGGAAGGAGTTGAAGTTTGTTTGGGTTGTCAGTTTTGAATGTAGTTTGTGGATTGTTGTGATTTTTGGGAAGAATGTCAGTGAGGAGTGGTGAACTTTGGTGGTTTCACTGTTTGGAATTTTGGTGAGGGGAAGGGGAATGTGTTGAAGACTGTTGTAATGGCAGATTGGAGTTCACTCGTGATGGTAGATGGCGATTTAGGTTCGGTGTGGTTGCTGTGGTGGTGGAGCTCTTGGTATGAGGTATGTCAATGGGGAGTGATGACATCAGTAGAAGAAGTAGGCAGGCACTGTTTGAAGGCAGGGTGAAGTTGGCTTTGCAGTTGTATGTTGTGGCAAGAGTGTGAAGGAGAGTGTTGTGACTATGACGAAGGAGGAATTCTGGTGGTGTGTGTGCACTGATATATGTGCTCAGTTGCACAGTTTTGGCGGAACTATGAAAGCAGAAATGATGGCAAAAGTAATGTTATGTTTTGGTGGTTTTTGGTTGTGAAGTGTGCTTGAGATGGTAAGCAGGCAGGCAAAAGTTGAACAGAAATACAAGCAAAGACGGCAGACAGTTCAAAACAGAATGTAATGTTGAAGTGAAATGGAACAGAGAGTAATGTAAACAGTGAACAGTGTAACGTAAATCAAAGAGCAATTGTAAACTCAAAACAGAATGCAATGAAAGTGAATTTTTCTTAATTGTGTATTTTTTTTTATGAAATGCAAACGAACAAAACAACTAGAAACAAATGCAAACAAAGACTCAAACAAATGCAAGCAACAACCACACAAAAAAAATTTTAAATAAAAAAATTGCAAACACACAAAATAAAACACAGAAAAATAAAACGAAAATAATTCGAAGAATAGAAAATAAAAATCAAATCAATTCCCCGGCAACGGTGCCAAAAACTTGTTCATCGACGGAAATTCTATCGGTTTAGAAAATCGTCGAACGAATTTAGAAATAAAATTTATACTGCAAGCGCACGGTGTACGAATGTAGCACGCGGCGAATACGGGTCGATCCACAGGGAATTGATGATTTTAAAATTCTATTCAATCAAATTAAACCAAAGTTGAGAGTGATTAGCTAAAAAAGATGATAAAAACAAGCAAAAGAAAATTGATAAAAATATGAGAGTTTAATGGCAATTTAGAGATAAATCCACCCTCTAGATCACATAAATCAACAAAATGAAGTTATGATCTCTCTTTTCTTGTCATTAGTGTAATTAGTTGATGTGCTTATCATAAGTATGATATATTTGTGCTATTAATTAGCCCAATATAAACCATCAAACTATAATACAACCACTAATGCACATTTAGCTCTCGTGAAATATGACAACAAAGTTGAAATAAAAATCTATTTTAAGCATGGACTATTAACTATTGTTTAGAAATATAAGCCATCAAATTTCAATTTCAACATTCACTTCTTTGCCATAATCATATTTAGATGAAAAGGCAATTTGTGTTATGTTTGTTTAAGCATAGCCTATTTGGTGTCAACAATATAGACTATCAAATTCAAATCAAAAACAACAAGTTAAGCCACTTCAAATGTTTCATTAAGCACAAAAAGAGAGCATAAACTTCAAAATGTTGCATCTACATACTAGAGAGCTTCATTACCCCTAAATTGTAGGGATTAGCCTCTCATATTTGTTATCATATGAACAAATGTAGAAAGCAACATGAAACTAACAAGAGGAAAAAGAGAGCAAAATGAAAGGAAAACACTATTCTATTTGCATGAATAGAAATCTACACTACAACATGAAAGGAAATAAACATGAAAAGAAAATGAACATGTATTAAATTGCATAAAAATAAAAAAAGTTACATAAGAGAAGAAATGACTAAGTAGCCATGAAAAGAAAGAGAGCTTTGATTTATTTTCTAAGCTAAAACTAACTAACTAAGAGGAAGATGGCTACATGAAACATAAGGGGTATTTATACAAGTTAGAAACCCTAATGCATATTTTTGGGGAGTACCCAAAATGCCCCTTAGAAAGTGTGGAGGCCAAGTAAACATTAACATGTCTTAATCCCCCATTAAATGTACATGAAACCATTAGCTCCATAAGCATGTGCATTAGCCTTTAATTTGTACATTAAGGTAGGTGGGTAGGTGGGGTCCTCCATTATCTTCACTTTGAATTATTTCCATCTTCATTCCTTTATATTCATGTTGTGCATGCATGTGTCTTCATGAAACCACTCCTATTTGACACCAAATTCCTACAAAAATATACATAAATTTCCAAATAATTTTTCTCAAATAAATATATGCACACAAATGACCGTTTTGCCCTTATATGAAGATGAATATGTGAAAATTTGGAATTAATATGAATTTTGGTTAAAACAAGTTAAAATACCCAATATGATCATTTATTTAATTTAAATAGAATAAATATGGTGGTAAAAATATGCACATTTACGTGCACATCATATATCTATTTTAATTTCGAATCCCTATACTAGTGATTTTGGGTTGTCGTAACGATGTTTTACGCAACATTCGCTTTGGCCCAAATAAATACGTTTAAGTGAATGATTTCCTTAAAGAATGAAATATATACTTAATCTCGATTTAAGTATATTGAATATTTTCCAAGTGTTGAAAATAAATGGATTGAGAATTACTTAATAAGTAAGTATGGAAATGTTTTTCCAATGTGAAATGAAACGTTTAGAGGATTTATCTTTTTGAAGATAAACTGAAATGAATAATTGAAATCGTATATGCATGGATATTTAGGAATGAAAATTCATTATGGAATTTATAAAAGAAAGTGGAATTCGTTTAAAAATAAATATTGATTTATTTTTGAAGTATTGAAATTATATATCTTTTAAAGATATGAATTTTGGGAAATAAATAATTTGGGAAAATTATTTGGAATCTGGTGATGTGTGCATATCCATTGATAGTTCAATAACCGACTATCAATATTTACCTTTGAAAGGTATTTGTGTGATTTGCTTGAATTTGAATGCTACACTTATTTTTAAATTATTGCGCTCGTTATTCGGATTACCCATTCCGAATAGTGATACGACGTAATGGATAGCATTGATGACCGGTGTTGAAGACCGGATATTTTTGAAAACGAAAGGACAACTCGTCGATTGTCTTTGCACCGAGTAGGTACGGTATAGAGACCCCCTATGTGATGGGAAGTACGGACGTGATTAGAGATTATCCGGATTGCAAGGACTTCTTTGTAAGTGCCTTCGGTTCTGTTCGATCCCGGAACAGACTTGTATGGATTGTATGTCTGAAGTTACAGATTGAGATATAAAACAGATTTCTTTCAAATATATTTCTGTTGGTGGCGGAGAATTTATTCTCTTAGCTTAACACCCTTCTCTGAGACGTACGAGCTCAGAGGTTATGTAGCTGAAGGTTATCAGCGATATACTCCCAATTTGGTAATGTGACATGCTGAGTGTTGCTGTGAAATGATCATTGTGTTGATCATTTGTGATAGGATCATTTATTTGATCGTTTATCTTGGTGATCATTTCTATGATCATTTGTTGACCCAAAGCATGGCTTTTGTATAAAGTATGTTTTTGTGGATGTGACTTCGTCGGACCTCACACCCCGGAATGGTCAAAATAGGAAAGATGCGGCAAGGTTATGAGGGGTAGCTCCCTTTAGGGTATGTGCATTTCCTTCTGGAAAAGGGTGGTATCATGGTATGAAGCCCAGATACTTACTCATGTTGAAACACTTTATTTATGATTGTGTGATGTTGATGACGAGCGCTTGGTTAAAGGTCCCAAAGGACCGGGGGAAGGCATACTCGTGTCAGTTGTTACCCAGTTAGGGGTAACCCGGCCTTGTGTTGGCAGAGATCCGGTTTGGTTCTCGGGGACGTCCTTCCAGAGGCGTTCTCATGTGGCAATGGGAAGTTCCTTGGCCTGATCATTCGTTGGAAATCCAAAGAAACAATACGAGACTTTTACGGTTTTAGTTGTATAACCTGCTATGGAATGTGGCGGTAACCTGCTATTGAACGTAGTAGCTATAGTAGGCATAGTTCGAAATGTCTATGCTGGCTAAGATTTATATCTTTATTTTCGAAATGATTTCCTCTACACTATGCACTAGTAATAATATCAAATGTTCTTTTTAATGCGTATCAAGCATCTTTGACTATCATAAGGAGAAGTCTCCTCCGATTCTGCGTTTGCATTGTGTGCGTGTGCGGGAGGCCTTATGGTAGTCTCATTTTTAAAAGCATTGCGAATTGACTTTAAAAATATTCCTCTATTTTGATTTTAAAGATAAATAAACTGTTTTGAGTTTTCACACCAGTCACATGACTGACTCGGAGTTTATTGTTTTCCTTCCTAAACTCTGGGTGCCCACCAATTTCCACACGGGCAGTCAAGAGTTAAGGTTTATCAGGATATTCAGGAGTTGCAGGAGGCAAGCTGGATGGCATGACATATTATTAGTTTATAGTATTTCTTTTCCGCTGTTTGATGTTGTTTGTTGTTGTACACTCTAATGATGATGTAATGTAATGTATAAAATGTAATAACTGATATAGTTCTTTGTTTAAAGATTATTCATTTATTTATTATATGTTGTTCCGCTGCGATTGTGAGATTCTGTAATTGTTCTGTTGTTTTCTATTCTGTTCTATTTTCTATGTTCTTTTCTCTATACTTTCTATCCTTCTCCCTCTTCTTCTATCCTTTTTCTTTTTCTTTCTTTTTCTTAAACATTGAGAATTCGTATTTCTGTTCATCTTGAGTTAATCTATGGAGATTAGTGTATATTCATGGGGTACGGATTTGCGGGTCGTCACAGGTGGTATCAGAGCATATGGTTAAGCGATAACCATGGTTCTGTTGGGTATTACTCATTAGAGATAGAGTCGGTAGTACTCTAGAATGAGTTGAGTGTAATAATAGCTATGAGAGCGTATTTGTTAGTGAATATAAAATTGTTTTATATTGTGATGATTGGTTTATTGAGTGGCATATGAACCTTCGTCAGCACGGTCTCGACAACTATGCCGAAGGGGTTTATAAACATTTGTATAGAACAATTCGACATGATATTGTTTTAAATTGGGTAAATGAAATAATTTTACCTTGATTTTATTTTATATATAAAGAAATAATTTTTCAGAATTATTAAAGTGTATATAAGTTGATTGTTTAGTTATTTGAATAATCTAAATTAAAGAATAATTGTATAAGCAAAAGAATTATAAGAATTGAATTATAATTAAAGTGATTTACAATTGTAGAGAAAAAAAACTTATATATATATAAGAAGTGAAACTATATGAATATATTTATGAATATGGGTTGTAAATAAAAATGAATTTAAAGTTAAATGGAAATTTACTTTAGAATTGGAATCTGAATTGATTTATAAGTCGGAATTTAAGTTATGTGAAACCAAGTGATGTTTGTAAAATGGAAATATAACTTAAGAGTTGTTGGATGAAGTTGATATTGGTATCGAAGTAAATTAATAAAGTTAAGTGATAGATGTGAACTTGAGTTATGTAAATGAAATTCATCTTTAGAAATTGAATTGAATGAATGGATTGAATATGTAAATCAACTGAATGTAAATTAAGTTGATATGAAGTAATGAATGTAAGTGTAATTCATTAAAATCTTATGTTATTGAAAGATTGAATGAAAATCAATTTAATTAAACCAACTGAAAGCAGAGGAATTTGGTTGTAATTAATATACATTGGTTGTTATATAAATTGTTAGTTGATTGTATATAATTCATTAAGTGTTAATGAAATTAAATTAATGAAATTGGAAGCTAAAGTAATTAGAAATCCAATTGGAAGTTAAGTGAAACTTGAATAGAATTGAATTTGAATTGGAAGTGAACCAACTTGAATATGGATTAGTGAATATAAACTAATTGAAAATGAATGTTAGTAAAAACATCCACTGTAAATGAATCAAATGTGATTAAATTGAAAACCATTTCATTGAATATTAAAGAGAATATGAATAAATATTTATTGGTTATGGATGTTAGTTGAATGTTAGTTGAATGGTAGTTGGTTGATATTTGCATTTGTTGTTTTGTTGCATTTGCTATGTTGGCAGGTATACTTATTATGTTGATATATGTTGTATATCGTTACTATTGTTTATATACATGATTCTCATGTTGTTTGTTGAGTGTTTAGTAGGTGCGGATCGCGTTTGCTTCGCATTTGGAGCTTGCTTTCGCGCTATATTAGCCGTATATGCTCGCTAATAAAATATAAGGTACATATCTCGGATTAAATATCGTACTTTTACACTTTTTTCCCTACGGGATGCCTCATTACTTGATGAGATGTATATTCGTGATATATATACTGTCATTTTTTTTCGGATCGAGCCGCGCAAAGGAGACTATGGCGAATTTTTCCGGAAATTTAAGGCGTTAGAAAAATTTGGGAAAAATTGGAAAATTTGTGAAAACTATAAATTTGATTTGGAATTGAAAGTTAAACAATAGTAGTTGTTTTTGAAAAGATAACTAAGTATGATTTGAAAACTTAGTAAAGTATTGTAAGATGTTTAACTATGGATTTTGGAAAGTTAATGGATTCTGTAACTTTTCTTACTTGTTAATTTCGAAGACGAAATTCTTTTAAGGGGGGAAGTATGTAACGACCCAGAATTTTAATTTATTAAAATTTGAATATTTAATTAATTTTAAATATTAATAAGTGAAATTTATAAGTCGAATAAATTTTATTTTGAATAATTGGATTTAATTGAATAATTAAATCGATAATTTAATATGTTAAATTATGGAAAAAAAGTGAAAATTGAGTTAAATATGATTAAAAATGATTTTTAAAATTTTATTATATCATATTGGAGTTAGAATGATTTTATAGAACTTTTAAAATCGAATTAAGAGTTAATTTGTGAAAATTGAATATTTTAATATTTAATCGACTAGTAAAATTAGCCATTTTTCGAACAGTCTCAGAATTGGACGAGACCAGTTCCATTGTATCCGTAATAGTTAGTTATTATCGGATTT
Organism: Allium cepa; assembly: GCA_030765085.1. NCBI lineage: Eukaryota > Viridiplantae > Streptophyta > Magnoliopsida > Asparagales > Amaryllidaceae > Allium > Allium cepa. The sequence goes on from CM060932.1 coordinate 934,311,692, forward strand.
CAAATTTCGTAGCAAACGGAGTTGTCGTCTGATCGTGGCAGCTCGAAACGCATCGAAATTGTTTTAATATTAATTTGGCGAGTTAAAATAGTCATTTTTCAAAAAGTCTCGGATTTCGACGAAACCAGTTTCATCGGATCCGTAATATGATATTATTGTAAGGTTTCAAATTTCGTGTCAACCGGATTTACCGTTTGTCCGGTGCAAGCTAAAACGCCTAGAAAATCGTTTAATTTAAATTGAACGTTTATTGCCATAACTCGCACAGATGACCGAATTATCTTCCGAAACACATTCCATTGTGTTCGGAACGCGGGGTAAACCTTAGAAACGCCAACCGGCACGCTTCGTTTGGAGTTCGGAAATACCGGGTGAATAGTAAATTGGAAAATTTTCTATAAAACCCCCCCTCTCTTCATTTTTGCAAATTATCAAACCCTAGGGTTTTAGAAACCAGTAGCCGCCATTTTCAGAATGAATGGCCGAAAATTATCAACTTCATTCTCAATTATCTCTTCATCCATCAACATTTACAAGAAACTTTCTACATGAAAGTTGTAGATCACGTTGCGAACTACCAATCCAACGGTCATGATCACGTTTGGAGATTTAGATCAACGGCAATTGGCTCGAGAAGGCACCACAGTCGCGCACGCATTTCTATGCATGGGGGAGGCCGAGTTTAGTGATGCTTGGGCCGAGCATGGAGTAGAAGATGCTCTTCAAGGTGGAAGCTTTTGATCGAGGTAGAAGCAAGCAAGGAGGTTGCATAAATTAACCCTAATTTTTGTGCTATGGGTTCTTGTTGCGTGTTTTTGTTTCTGGGAGAGAAAACACGTGAGTTTGGGGGAGAAGCAAGGGACGGCCTGATGTTGAGGGTGATGGGATCCTACGGCTATGATTTAGTTAGGTTGAAAATAGTTAATTTATGTTGTAAATTAGTTTATATAAAAATCGTGTAACTTCATAAAATCATAACTTTTTCATACGAGGTCGAAAACACGCGAAACAGGAAGCGTTGGAATCGTATGGACGAGTACTACGCTATGAAATTGGATTGGAGTCGTTTGGAGTTAGTGAGAATTTTGGGTAAAATTAAACGTCCGTTTAATTTTATTCGAAATAAATCGCTAAAACGCAATTGAAATCAAGGTGAGAACTTCTCACTCAATCGAATCGGTTTCGATTTTAATTTTAAATAGTTAGATTTAAAATATTTGAATGTATGTTTGAATGATGATTGTTATCTATTGATTGATAAAATAGACATTATGCGTCGTTAGTAAGCAGATGTTATTTATTAAAAACATATACCGCGAATATTTCATAAACAGTGAAATTGGTATTATATATAATAGCAATATATATATATATATATTGGCATATGTATATATTGCAGTTATTGATTTCCCGCAATTGTATAGCGGATGAGACCCTATTGCGCCGTCTATTAAGCGGATAATATTTTAAATCCCATATACCGCGATAATTTCGTACTGGAGCGGAATTGGTATTGTGCTAACATCTTTGGATGCAGGAAAACAGGTTGGAGGGATCCAACTGGATTCCTCAACAGTATTTATTTGATTGCAGATATTTTGATATTTGATGGATTATCATATTGATATATGATGTCGTTGTTGTCGTGATTGACTATTTGGTGTGTAGCATCATTGGCCCAAGTTTTGGAATTTTAAAATGATTTTAAAGTGATTTTTGAAAATATACTATATGTTTGGAATTGATTCATTTTAAATAAATAAACGATATAATTTTATTGTTATAAAAATTATGGATTTTTGAGAAATATGGTTAAAAGTTGATTTTTGAAAATATAGGTTAATGATTTTATAAAATAGTTTAAATTGGGATTTTTGAGTTTATTATAAAAAGTTAAAAAATAGGATTTATAAAATTTAACTATTTTGTAAATCAAAATGATGAAATTATAAAGGACTTTGAAGACGTTTTGAAATAATAATATAAATTGATTTATATAAGAGATTTATAAATTAAAATATTTGAATTATAAAACGAGTTTTTATAAGTGTTAGAATGAATTGTGAATGAATTTCATAAATGAATGAGATTTATAGAATTATAAACGGTGAAAATATAAATGGAATTTTATAAGCAGTAGGTTTATAAAATTTGTAAAGATTTGAAGAATAGATTTGGTTAAATAAATGAATCTTATAAGTTATAAGATTTATAAATTGGAAAGTCTTTAAAAGAGCGATTTTGTAAAATAATCGTTTTTTAAGCATTTAACTTATAATATGAACCTTTGTGTAACAACCCGCATATTTATCGAGTTTGTATTTAAATATTTTATTTAAATATTAACTCGTTAATCGGATTTTGGTCTGAAAAGCTACTTTTTGCAAACGGTCAAATTAGGACTCGAGACCACTTCCATTGAGTTCGAAATGTCGTTTACAACTTTTTTAAGTATAAACATCGAGAGGTTTGGAGTTAGTGAAATTTCACTAACTTTTCCCGCTTTGGACTTTGGGTTAGTTTAGCCTATTAAGCCCAAGTTCCAACCCTCTTCTCCTCACTCTTCATAAATTTCCTAACTAATCAAGCTTTGGCATTAATGGTGGAGGGAATGGGAAATTAAAATTCCAAAACTCAAATTCAATTGCAATCCATCTTTCTACTCCAAATTCAAGAAGAAGACATTGGATTCAAGCTTCTTGTGCTTAGATAGAAGAAGGATTGATTCTTGCTTGCTTAAAACCTCATTTTCATTGATATTTGGTGCAAAGGTGAGATTTTTATCTCACAAATCTAGTCTATAACTATATTGGACTGTTGGGAATGATTCCCTATCACTTTTGCATGCACATTTGCATTTGGTTTGGATTGGATTGGCGAAAAACTCCAATTTTTAGCGTTTTGGTGAATTTTCTGCACTTAGGTCGTTCTGGCCATTTTCGTGTGTTCGGTGTTAGGTCGCTCGCGATCTAACCCTTAGGTCGTTCGCGTGTTATCGCGCTAGGTCGCACTGCCTTGAATTTTCACTTCGGAGTTAGGTCGTTTCACGTTAGGTCGTATGGGGTTTAGGTCGTAGGTCGTTTCTGGCCTTAAATCCCCTCTGCAGCGTTAGGTCGCTCAGCCTTTCCTTGTTAGGTCGTCACCACTTAGGCCGCGACAAATGTTAGTACGTTAGGGCCTTAGGTCGTAGGCCTTAGCTCGCATTTGAGCTTAGGTCGTAGGTCGCTAGCTCGTAGCTCGTATTTGAGCTTAGGTCGTAGGTCGCATCACCCTTAAGTCGTTCGACCTAATGCCTCTCTTAGGTCGCGCATCCCTTTAGGTCGCTAGGTCTTAGGTCGCGCATCGCCTTAAGTCGCTCGACCTGCTCTCACCTTAGGTCGCGCATCGCCTTAAGTCGCTCGACCTGCTCTCACCTTAGGTCGCGCCATCTTTTAGGTCGCGTACCATACTTTAGCTCGTTGTCCCTTAGGTCGCTTGCACCTTAGGTCGGCCTCGTTAGCTCGCAGATCCTCTAGGTCGTGTGGCCTTTAGACCGTAGGTCGTAAGACCTTAGGTCGCCTGACCACTTAACTCGCATGACCTAACCCTTAGGTCGTTGGGCCTCGTTTCTACTTAGGTCGCTGCTTCTTATAGATTGCTCGGCTCCTTAATTTCTTTAGGTCGTTTGAGTGTTAGGTCGCGAACCCATTTTAGGTCGCATGACCTTTACCCTTTAGGTCGCTGGACCACTAGGTCGTGCTCCTTAGACCCCTAGGTCGCAACCATTAGGTCGCTCGACCTTATCCCTCTTAGGTCGTTAGACTTCATTTTGTCTTCACTAAGTCGTACCGTTTTGGACGGGGCGCTGCCCCCTGGACCCCCGCGACCTGACCGGGCAGGTCGAACCCCGTAAGCGGTGGTGTTGCCCCCGCACCCCCACCTTGGGGGGTTGCCACCCCCCTGGACCCCCCTTCCGTAGGGGATCTTATCTGAAAAACATTGAGCTGATTTCCTTGGATTTTATTCACATCTCCGTATGCGATTTTTGTGACTGATTGTTTCTACAATTGCTTCTGTGTTTTGTCACTTTATAATATAAAGGTTTCAATACTCGTAGTAAATATCAAAACTCTTTTAACAAACAATTTCAACTCTATTTTTAATAACAAAGCTCTTTTCTTAAACCGTTTTCCAATCTATTAGTATATACAAACCTTTACCTCACTCGGATGAGAAATCTAATTAAACGACTTAGTAAAACAAGTGGTATGAAACGCTTGCGTTCACTTCGTCGGTTAATTCTTGGACTTGTTCGATTGAACCTCTTGTGACAATTTTATTAGTGAAGATTTACAGTTTGTTTGTAAATATTTAAGTTAAGCAAGTTGTTATGGGACATGAAGCTAAACTTCTATATTTACTAGCTTAGTGTAATTGACACTTCTCGTTGATCATGACGATCATTCTGATGATTTAGACCAGCAACTGTGCGATGTCTCTTGTTGCGAGGTTAGACTAGACACCACTTGTGTGATTCCACTCACACATACCTTTTTGCTTTTTGGTTAGTCTGGACCTTAATCTGTGTGATTCCATTCACACATGTGGGGTAGCTCCCCTTGGTCTTCGGACCGTCATGTGATAGGCCTCTTTCTCTTTTCTATGATTTCTGGACTTCTTGCATTGATTTCTAGAATTTATGTCATTGACTTGTTATGAGTACAAGTTTGGGGTATGATGCCCTTTCCGAATCTTTGAGAAGATTCTTGTGATATTGATTATCTCTTATTGATTGATCTTCTGTTGATCATTATTTACATACTTATAGTGGTATGTCGTTATGGATGTTTATGTTTATGCCATATCTTTTATGTTATATCATGTCATCTGATATTTATAGCTAGACTAACCCGTTTATTATTTTCTTAAATAATACTCGGGTCAGACCGAGATGTTACAGGTGCTTCTGCTTGACTTCTTCCCAGGGATTCATCACTCTGACTTTTGGCTAACTGTTTAGATTAGCAGTTTTTGTTGTATACGCTTGAGATATAGACTCATAGTTGTATTCTTTTGTATAGCACGTGTTGCTATTCTTTTGTATTATCGTGGATCTTACTGACCACTACTCTGATGTACACTTTCATGTGTTAGTTATATATTCATATCTTCTTCCGCATTTGTGATATGGATATCTGTGACTGATTTGTGATATGATTATTTCTATGTTTGTTTCCGAAGATTATTTATAGCCACTGTGTGATAAGCAATTACATGGATGGTCGCTCCTCAACAGCCTTATTCTCCGTGCTAGTTGACAGCACTACTCCGGAGTGTTCTTGGCTAGCGTGGGTATAGAGGTGGGGCGTCACACTTTGGTTTATAATTGTGTTATAAATTGAAATAGGTTAATAAAGGAGATTTATAAAAGGAAGTTGTTATAAAATAAATAGAAATGGAATTTATAAACATTGTTTTATAAATTCGAAACGACTTATTTTGATAGGTTAATTTTTATAACTTATTAGTGGAGTTATATTCACGTTTTAGACAGTGAATAATCCTTTAAAATGAAATGAATAGAAATGATGAAATTGGTTAACAAGTATATTCACGTTTTTGAATAGTGAATAATATGTTAAAGAAAATGTTTTGGATATGATGTTTTAAATAGAATTAAAACGATCTAACGATGTTTTAAATGTGTTGAGATTCGAAACCATAGATTTCAACATTCATTGTTGAAATAGACGTTTTCGAGAAATAGAAGGAAATGGTGGACTATAACATTGTTGTTATAGTAAATGATTTCCAAAAGGAAATGTTTTATATAGTATTGGGATTTATATATCTATTTTAATTTCGAATCCCTATACTAGTGATTTTGGGTTGTCGTAACGATGTTTTACACAACATTCGCTTTGGCCCAAATAAATACGTTTAAGTGAATGATTTCCTTAAAGAATGAAATATATACTTAATCTCGATTTAAGTATATTGAATATTTTCCAAGAGTTGAAAATAAATGGATTGAGAATTACTTAATAAGTAAGTATGGAAATGTTTTTCCAATGTGAAATGAAACGTTTAGAGGATTTATCTTTTTGGAGATAAATTGAAATGAATAATTGAAATCGTATATGCATGGATATTTAGGAATGAAAATTCATTATGGAATTTATAAAAGAAAGTGGAATTCGTTTAAAAATAAATATTGATTTATTTTTGAAGTATTGAAATTATATATCTTGTAAAGATATAAATTTTGGGAAATAAATAATTTGAAAAAATTATTTGGAATCTGGTGATGTGTGCATATCCATTGATAGTTCAATAACCGACTATCAATATTTACCTTTGAAAGGTATTTGTGTGATTTGCTTGAATTTGAATGCTACACTTATTTTTAAATTATTGCGCTCGTTATTCTGATTACCCATTCCGAATAGTGATACGACGTAATGGATGGCATTGATGACCGGTGTTGAAGACCGGATATTTTTGAAAACGAAAGGACAACTCGTCGATTGTCTTTGCACCGAGTAGGTACGGTATAGAGACTCCCTATGTGATGGGAAGTACGGACGTGATTAGAGATTATCCGGATTGCAAGGACTTCTTTGTAAGTGCCTTCGGTTCTGTTCGATCCCGGAACAGACTTGTATGGATTGTATGTCTGACGTTACAGATTGAGATATAAAGCAGATTTCTTTCAAATATATTTCTGTTGGTGGCGGAGAATTTATTCTCTTAGCTTAACACCCTTCTCTGAGACGTACGAGCTCAGAGGTTATGTAGTTGAAGGTTATCAGCGATATACTCCCAATTTGGTAATGTGACATGCTGAGTGTTGCTGTGAAATTATCATTGTGTTGATCATTTGTGATAGGATCATTTATTTGATCGTTTATCTTGGTGGTCATTTCTATGATCATTTGTTGACCCAAAGCATGGCTTTTGTATAAAGTATGTTTTTGTGGACGTGACTTCGTCGGACCTCACACCCCGGAATGGTCAAAACAGGAAAGATGCAGCAAGGTTATGAGGGGTAGCTCCCTTTAGGGTATGTGTATTTCCTTCTGGAAAAGGGTGGTATCATGGTATGGAGCCCAGATACTTACTCATGTTGAAACACTTTATTTATGATTGTGTGATGTTGATGACGAGCGCTCGGTTAAAGGTCCCAAAGGACCGGGGGATGGCATACTCGTGTCAGTTGTTACCCAGTTAGGGGTAATCCGGCCTTGTGTTGGCAGAGATCCGGTTTGGTTCTCGGGGACGTCCTTCCAGAGGCGTTCTCATGTGGCAATGGGAAGTTCCTTGGCCTGATCATTCGTTGGAAATCCAAAGAAACAATACGAGATTTGTATGGTTCTAGTTGTATAAACTGCTATGGAATGTGGCGGTAACCTGCTATTGAACATGGTAGCTATAGTAGGCATAGTTCAAAATGTCTATGTTGGCTAAGATTTATATCTTTATTTTCGAAATGATTTCCTCTACACTATGCACTAGTAATAATATCAAATGTTCTTTTTAATGCATATCAAGCATCTTTGACTATCATAAGGAGAAATCTCCTCCGATTCTGCGTTTGCATTGTGTGTGTGTGCGGGAGGCCTTATGGTAGTCTCATTTTTAAAAGCATTACGAATTGACTTTAAAAATATTCCTCTATTTTGATTTTAAAGATAAATAAACTGTTTTGAGTTCTCACACCAGTCACATGACTGACTCGGAGTTTATTGTTTTCCTTCCTAAACTCTGGGTGCCCACCAATTTCCACACGGGCAGTCAAGAGTTAAGGTTTATCAGGATATTCTGGAGTTGTAGGAGGCAAGCTGGATGGCATGGCGTATTATTAGTATATAGTATTTCTTTTCCGCTGTTTGATGTTGTTTGTTGTTGTACACTCTGATGATGATGTAATGTAATGTATAAAATGTAATAACTGATATAGTTCTTTGTTTAAAGATTATTCATTTACTTATTATATGTTGTTCCGCTGCGATTGTGAGATTCTGTAATTGTTCTATTGTTTTCTATTCTGTTCTATTTTCTATGTTCTTTTCGCTATACTTTCTATCCTTCTCTCTCTTCTTCTATCCTTTTTCTTTTTCTTTCTTTTTCTTAAACATTGAGAATTCGTATTTCTGTTCATCTTGAGTTAATCTATGGAGATTAGTGTATATTCAAGGGGTACGGATTTGCGGGTCGTCACACTATTGAATTCATTTCTATCTAGTGAACAAAACAGAATATTCATTGCCTTAGAATTAATTTGTGCAACAGTCTTTTGCTCAGCAGTCCACTATGCAAAATCAATTGTGGGTTCAGAATATTCAGTTTTTGTGATATTCCAAGTGTCTAATCCTATAGATTGTAAATATATTTTCATCCTACATGCCCAATATGCATAGTTACTGCCATTAAAAAGTGGTGGTCTGACAGTAGACTGACCCTCTATAAATAAACAAGTGATAGGGATACTAGTGTTCATAACAGTACCAGTATTGGTAGCCATTTTGAAAACTTTACAAAAATCAGATTATGAAACTTTGAAAACCTTGCTCTGATACCAATTGTGAGAAATGCGGATTACGGATCTTAAGGCTAAGATTAACACTAGAGGGGGGGGGTGAATAGTGTTAATAAAGAATTACTAAATCTTTTTAATTTATGTTAATTTAGACACAAAAGTATGCAATATACAGACACAAATATGATCACAGAAACAATCACAGATGCAGAAATAAAATAAAAGCAGTAAAGGAAAGAACACTCCGGATTTTATACTGGTTCCGAGTTACCCTACATCCAGTCCCGCAACACAAGTACAAATTTCCTTTCAAAAGCAATTGTACAGTTACACCCTCAGTTTCAAGGCTATGAGGTACACCCTCCAGAATTTCGATCCTCTGGCTAGAGATACTTGATTTCCGAGCCATAAGTTTACCCAATTGATTTACCAAGGCTACAATCACACCTTTTCCCTTTTTATTTATTTCCAAGGCTACAATCACACCTTTTCTCGCTTAATAGATTACAAAGAAGAGTAGGACTGAGAATCTTGTAGAGATAGTGATAGAGAATCAAACTAGAAGTAATCGAGTATGATTCAATGTTGATTTCGGCAGAGTAATGATAAGAATATGTATTAAGAAATGAGGAAGAAGAAGAGGAGTGAAAACCAAAAAATTATTATTAAAAATTCGTTGAAACTGACCCCTATTTATAGAAGAACAACGGCCATGACCATTCATGCAGAGTTATTGCGAATAGAAACTTCTTTTGAAATTTGAATTTTTGAATCAAACTGTCACCATGTCGACATGGTCATGCTAGGCATGTCGACATCCCAAAGGATTTTTTTGGTGTTTTTGATTTTCTTTGAAAATAACCTTTATCTTATATAAAAACTATTTTAAACTTTATAAATATACTTGACTACAGTTAAAATTCATAAGTAAATATAAAGAATAATATATATATATTTTAACTATAATTTTATATTTAAATCTAAGTATAAATATTTAAAAGTTAAATATATTATTTAAAAAGATAGTTTAAAATCAGGAATAATTTGACTTTGAAAATAAAGATGTTTTTGAGGGTAAAATTATTTAAAATCAGGATCGAGGGTTTTGAATCTTTTAAAAGGAAAGTTCTGAAAACATTTTGAAAACATGATATAATTTTGAAAAATCATTTTGAATAAAAGTTAGCGGATACAAAACAATGTTCCACTAGATTTTTCGTAGGTTCCATCCTACTTAGGGTTCCATCCCTTTAACGGGCTCGAAGTGGATTCCATTCCACGAATAAATTGGATTTTAAGATGCCAGTGCTTTTCTACGAGTTTTAACAAAAATTCCTAATAAAAAATACTTATCCTTGAAATCTTGTACTCTTGATAGTCTCGATACTCATGAGTCTTCTATCTAGATATTTTATCTTGAATCTCTATACTGTACAGTCTTCATTCTTAGTACTTGCATGGTTAAATCCTGCATATACATATATATCTAAACTTATAATGTTAGTATTTATATTTTATAATCTATTATAAAGTTGTTGTCATCAAAACCATCATCTCACGGACTAACAGATTTTACCTTTTATTGAGGCTAAAATAGGACTGAAAGTGGATAGGCAGTTCTGCCCTATACAAAATTCTTTAAGATTAAGCTGAAAGTAAAATTAACATAACTTTCAAACTGTAAATCAAATTTTGATGATCTTTATATTGTTGAAACGCAAAGACTGAGTAGAATAACTTTCATTTTATAAAGTTTTATGGATTTTGTTGTTTGCTGGGTCAAAACATGTTTTCTTTACAACAGGTCTGAAATGAGATTGATCTATTTCCCTTAATAGTTAAGTGTAGTACTACTTATTATAATTATGAACTAATATCATCTGTTTGAGTTAAGTACAGGTGAAAAGAGGATAGTTGGACTATATTTTGAGCAAAAAGATTATATATAAGATTGTGCAAACTCGCCTTAAAATGCTAAAAAGAAAGGTACGTTTTCAGATTAAAATTTTGAAGTGTTAAATGATGATATATTTTATGTGTCCGACATAATGGTCGATGTATATTATATAAATCATTTTATTTAATATTGTATACGGCCTTCCATACGAAGAAGACTCCATCGATTTTTCCATAAATTTCTAACGCTTAGAAAATTTGAAAAATAATAATAATATATATTGCAAACTAGAGAATACATGTGGAAGAATTAGAGAATAAACAACCTAAAATTTATTTACTCTAATGAACAGTAAGGAATTTAAAGTTAAAATCTAATAAGAAGTTTTGAAAAATTTTGAAGTGTAGAAAAATTATGGTTATAATTATAAAAATATTTAATTTTGAAACTCTAAGAATTTTTGATTGAGAGTTTACACATATATTTTAGTTCCTTGTATTTATCTTACTCTCGTGTTATTTTCTAATGACGTGCATTTATGCGGTCGTTTGAGTATGGTGGTCTTTGAAGAAACCACCTTTTGGTTAATCTATCTTGCGTCTTTTGTGTCCATCTTGATTCGATGTGGTTCCTTCCGTAGTGTCACATGGAAAATCATATCGATAATCATTTCGTTGGTTAGAGTTTGTGTTGGAATTGTGCTAAATCCCAGCCCTACTCGAGGAGCTTATTAGAAATCAATCTCATTCAATTGATCCTTCGTGTAGCATCTTGTTATGTTCCCATTCGAAGGTGAGACACCTTCGAAATCTTGTGTGTTGCTCGAAAAATTCAATGGAAATATTAGCACTTTGGAAACCATATAATTGATCGAGCAAGCCTTATCTTGGTTTTCTACCATTCTATTTCCAGAGTGAGATAATTTTTGAACTCGAACTTGCCTATCTTTCTTTTGGTTGGTGAAATTAATATGTTGAATATAAACCCTTCTCTAGAAATTGCATTGACACAATTTTGTTAAGGGGAGAGTCTGTAACAACCCTGGTTTGGAGATTATCAATCAATACTAAATTATAATGGTAATTATAAATTACTATTGTAAATTAAATTAAAATTAGAGAAATTAAATTGTTTATTTGGAATAAATAATGAATTTTGAAATTTAAAATGAGAAAATGAGAAAATGGAATTTCAAGCTTTATTTTCGTTTGTTTGGAGTGATAATAAAAGGAATATGGGCTTTAATATGGAATATGATTTTACTTAAGTGGAAATGTAATAACTATATTAATTACTGTCCATTTGCTTCTTTTAATAATTTTTAAAAGAAGTATGTAATTTTTAACGTGGTTTATTGGAAATTAGGTTAAAAATAAGTTTTGGCTATAAATAATGTTTTGAAATGGTTTGAAACATTTTTCTAAGTGAGAAAATAAATTTTGTGAAATTTTAGAAGTTAAAAAACAATGTTTTATTCATTTATTTGTGTAAATAGTGTATTTTTGTTAAATTAAGGAATTTAATAATAAAATGTTTTAAAAATATAAATTAATCTTTTTATATGATAGAAAATGTTTTATATTGTATGTATACAAGTTTTCACATTTTTATTGTCTAAAACTTGAGAGAAAATGAATTTTTATTCTGTGTATATGTGATATATGCACATATTTTACTTGTGTTATTTAATTAAGCCTTAACCAATTTATTCCTTTTAACTTCTGAACCCAACTTGGCCCATTTACCATTGCCTAGTTGATAAAATGAGAAAGAAGTTTTACTGTACGTTCACTTTACCATTTCTTCTTCCTTCTTCCACCTGCGAAAAAAAAGTCAGTAAAACCCATTTTTCAATTTCTCAAATCCAAGCAATTTCTTTATCAAATTCAACCGAATCAAAATCTTTTTGTAATCTAGAGATAAATCAAAAATAAACAACTCCAAATCACCTAATTTCATCACAAATTTCTTTCCACAGTAAGTGATTTTTCTAATTTGCTGTAAACTTTGGTTTGCATGTGCCGTTTTTGATTTCTATAGGTTCTTAGAAGCTTTATTCTTGCTAAAAGCTTCCTCTTTGCTGCAAAAATCCGAGCTTTCATCTTCTAACAGTAGTTTCAAATCACATAATCTAGCAAAATGATGCTTCTAATTGCAAAAACTTTAAATAGTTTAGCTTGTGAAGAAATATTTTGAGCGTGCTTCTCTTTTGTTCAAAACTGTTCTGTAGTGCTACTTTAGAGGCATGTAACTTTTGATTCCGGCAATGAAATGATGCCATATTTCTTGCATTTGGTAGCTTGCATATTGAATTTCATTTCTGCAAATTTTTATCGAAAAATATTTTCATTAGAGTGTTCAAACCGTTATTGCAAAATCAACAAAACACAGTTTTTCAGCCTGCAAAAATTGTGTTTTCCGAGTTGCTGCAAACATGGTCTGAGTCCATGTTTGAGATAGCATAACTCTTTCATTTCCTATTAAAATTTCATGATTATTTTTTTGTTTGAAAGATAAAGTTTTTCAATATAAGCATACCAAATTTCAAGCGATTTCAATTAATATAACTTATAGAAATATACTGTCGAACTTTGATTCGAAGCATGTTTTTGCCCATATTTTTACAGTGAAAACACTATCTGGGTTCAACTTTGAGTCATCATAAATTTCTCATACTGAATCCAAATTTCATGATTCTCTTTTTTTTGAAGAAAAAGTTTTCTAATATATGAATACGAATTTTGTGCTCATTCTGATACCGTTTGGTCCTCTTTTTATGTTGGAAATCTGAACCCAGAATGAACTTTTAGGCCTGTGCACATTCTTGTTGCACTGTTACAAACATGGTCTGAGTCCATGTTTGAGGCAGCGCAACTTTGTCATTTTCTGTCGAAATTTATTGATTCTTTTTTTTTGAAATATGAAGTTTTTTAATTTGTGAACACCAATTTTTAGTTCAATCAAAGGTCGTTTCGCCACCTGTTTTATGTTCGAAAGTTGAACCCAGAGAAGATTTCAGACCTGGGTATTATTTTGCCCAAGTGTTTTTATGTTCTTTTTCCGTTCGATTTTTGACTTTTACTTCATGTTTCTATGATATTTCTGAAATGTTTTGAGGGCTATGTGGCCTACCAATAAGCTAACCAAGTTTTGATTAAATTGAAATTCAAATTTGAATTGAATTTAAATGACATTTTGAGTGATTTCTTTGATTTCGGGCACAATTTTTTCCAAACAATTTTAAAATAATTTTTAAAATAAATTGGCATTTAAAATAATTATTATGTAATATTTTTAAATCGTTTTAAGCTATAAAATCTATTTATTCTCTATAATACGGGAATTTTCAAATACCGTCTTCAAAATTGATTTTGGAAAATGGTTTTAAAAGCTTGCCTTCTCAAACAAATTATTTTATATATTAAATACACATTTTTGCACTATTTGAGCGAATGAGTAGGAGAATTAATTGGTTTGCTAAAACATGTGGTATGGGACACATGCGTTTATCTTATCGGTTAATTTCTGACTTGTCCGTTTGATCATTTTGACCTTCGGGTCAAGTTTACTGATGAGATGAGGTAAACTTTGTACAGCTTTGAGTGTGAAATTTACTAACGGTTAGTGAATCATTTAGTGCGAACGCGTGGTATGGGACGCACGTTAACTCTATTTGGGTTCCTATTCGAGGGTTTGTGACACATTTGCCATTGTGGCGTGCCAGTACTAGACCTTCGGGTCATTGCCATTGCGGCGTTTGCCATTGCGGTGTATTTGTCTTCGAGACGTTTGCCATTGGAAATATTTTCCATTGAGGCGTTTTCGCCATTGTGACGTTTAGCCTTCGGGCGAGATACCTATTTGAGATAACAGTACTTGGCAAGGCTTTGGCCATATGCACATGCAAATACTTTTAAGATGATTTCTTTGACTATTTTTCCTAATGTATCGCCCTTTTCGGAATATATCCTTTGAACCATTCGATATATTTATGGTGATTACCTTTCAGGAATTTGAACTCTTGAGAGTTCTATTTTTTAGATTTGAATTGCCTACACTGGCATTATATGAGATTTACCTTTTGGCGTTTAGTTGAGATTTTAGTCTCCTCTTTGGAGATATATTTTCCTCATGGCGTGTATGAGATGGGATCTCTATATGCATGTTTTGAGTTTGCCAAGATGGCGGGTTTAGTTTCTCCCCTAAACCATTTTTGATGTTTTATGAATGATGATGATATGAGGTTCGCTACTTTTAGCGTTTTATGGGTTATTTTAGATCTTTTGAGATTATTTGTTTTGTGTAAGTGATATCATATCATCACTTAAAGTAACCATACTATATTTATGCACTGTATTATTCCTTCTTGTTTAAGAAGAACATTACCTTTATCCTTATGCATCTATTATTGCTTATCCTTATAAGATGATATGTTTAGCTAGACTGAGCCGTGTATTTTATACTCGGGTCAGACCGAGGTGTTTCAGGTTAGGCGCATTTAGACTTAGCCTATTCTGCTTCCGCATGGACTCATTTTGCTATCACCTTTTTTATATAGCTTTTCTATTGTCTTTTTGTCGCTACTTTGAGATGTATAATGTTTTGACTCATGTGTATATTGTGGTCGTCATACCACTTATGATGTATTATTTGTGTTATATTAGGATGTATCAGTATATATGTGTGTATATATATATATATTTGCTGTTCTGTGATGTGTTATTCATTTGAGTTGTTGTATTTTGTTCTGATAGATCCTATAGCCATCGGTAGTTTTGTATTAATCATTTATTAGATATGTCGATCCACTTGAGATATCAAAGAAAAAAAATATAGAGCACTAATCGGCATATTCAATTGATATTTAAGACAAGACTATAGATGGTCGCTCCTAACCAGCCCTATTCTCCACATTAGCCGACAATATTACCAAGCATTACTCTTTGATAATGTAGACCTCGGTGTGGGGGGGGGTCACACCTGGTGTATGCTTATGGATGTTTTATTGATAGTTAAATAACTGGCTATCAATATTTGCCAATTTCTATAATCGTTTTGAAGAGACCGAGATCGGATTTAATTATTCGAAAACCACTTCGATCTGGTTTGAATGTTACGAATGAATACGTGAAGATGATGAAGACGGTGATTCGGTTTATCTAGACCCAAGGCAACTTGTATGGAAGAATGCTATCAAAATATCATCATTGGAGGACGATGAGCATTCTAAGGGGAATTGTTTCTTGAAAGGTAACGCTTAGCCTCAAGCCTCATCAACCGGGAATGACTAAAACAGGGAAGATGCAGCAAGGCTAAGTGGGTCGCACCCAATTAGGGTATGTTATCAGTTTTCTAGATGTCCTTGGTAACCTATTTATTATGGATATGGGTATGCATGAAAGGAGCGCTGAATGGTATGGGTGGGAACACCTGGGGTGGTAACATATTCGGCATATCCAGGTTAAGGGTAGGCCGATCTTGTGTAGCAGGGGATCCTGACGTGGTCCTCAGTACATTGTTTTGGAGGTGTACTGTGATGGGTGGTACCTTAGCGGCCTTGTCATTCATATGGGATCCACTCCCAATACGAGCCTTACCGTTTTGTTTGTAGAGCCTAGTATGCTGGAATTTAATTAGTGTAACAATTTCGGCTATTTGAATAACTATTTGTAGTTAGACACTGCTTAATATCAGATGATTTTTATCAAACTTGTTCGGTTATCTTAAGGGAAAAACATCATCGTGTTTATGTGTGACGCGATCTTAATGGATACCTTTGTTTTTCAAAAGATTTGATAATTCTAATAATTCAAATTGAGTGTGATTTTCTCACGGTGGTTCTCCAGAATGACTCGGGTATTATTTTATTATAATGCTCGGGTCAGAAGAGTATTACAGATTTAGGATAGAATGCTATGGAGCTCAGAAGACGAGCTGGATGAGAGAGACTTTCTCCATACTTGGCTTATATTCCACTGTGTAAGGACAAGTTATATAGCTGTCCAGTTTGATGTATTGATGGTTGTACTCTGATGATTGTAAGTATAAAACAGTTACAGATTCTTTTGTGTAAAAATCTGTTATTATATATTATAATTTGTTCTGATGCGATTGTGAGATTCTGAGATATTGTTGTTTCTTTTTCCTTCTCCCTTTTTCTTCTTCACCCTAAAGATTCGTAT
Organism: Allium cepa; assembly: GCA_030765085.1. Lineage (NCBI taxonomy): Eukaryota > Viridiplantae > Streptophyta > Magnoliopsida > Asparagales > Amaryllidaceae > Allium > Allium cepa. Next base: position 934,328,289 of record CM060932.1, read on the forward strand.
TTTCCATTCAATTTGGGTCAAACTGTTGTGAATTATGGTCGATACAAGGGGTACATAGATACATGCCTTTACACTGGGTATCAAAGCTGAAGGTTAAGTGAGAACCTTGGCTCTAGTGGGGATTACTCATTAGAGATGGAGTCAGTAGTACTCTAGAATGAGTTTGAGTGCATTAATAGATATGAGCTCATATTCGTTAGTGAATATATATGGTTTCGTATTGTGTTGATTTATCTGTTGAGTTGTATACAAATTCTGTTCGAGTAGTGGGACGCCACTAAATCGATAGGAGTTTCTAAACACTTAAACACGGTAAACTGACACAGTAGGATTTTGAAGCAGGTAAATGAAATGATTTTACCCAAATTATATTTTTATATAAGGGAAATAATTTTCATAAATTATTATGGTATGTTTGGATAATAATATTATAATCAAAAACCAAAATTAAAATTGCATAAGTGTGAATTATACAAGTGAGTTGAAAACTAAAATTGGATTCAAACCAGAAGTTGGAAAAATAAAATCCCGGAGATTTTTGGAAATGTTTTCCAAAGTATTTTGGAAATAAATAATAGTAATATTATTTTGGATATGTTTTGAAAGGAAATTGTTAAATGGATTTTGGAAGTGATATAACACTGAATTCACCTCGATCATTGGAAAATAATCTCGGTGATGACTGTAGAGCATCATCACTATTGATTTTTTAGTCTCTAGGTGACGGAATTGCTACCGTAGTAAATTGATAAGGAGATTTTTGGTGAAAATAAGTGTTGTTTTGGAAATTTCGAAGGAATTTTTTTTGGAAGGGAACCAAGTGAATTTTGAAAATCTAAGAAAGTGGTTTGTTAAACCAAAAAGGGTATATATTTGATTTCAAAATGATTTGAAATAAATACCGGGTGTTAAAAAAAATCTGGAATCCTATGGAAAATGATATTTATAGGGAGGAAAGTGTGAAGATTAAAGTTGGAATAATATTTAAAGTGAGAAAGTTGAAATGGAATTCAACTTAAGTTAAGTTCGATAAATTAAATTTTAGAAATTTAACTGACTGGATTTGAATTGAATTAATATGGTGCATAAATGAAATGGGGTTAACTTAGCAAAGCAATTGAAATATATAATGAATTGAGTGGATTAAAATAAAAACAGTTTGGAGTGAAATCAATTTAAGTATGAATAACTCGAATTTGGTTTGAAATGTTAGTTAAAAGGAATTAAAATTTAAATAAAAAATGAATTGGATTTGAATCATATTCAATTGAATTAAATATGAAAATGTTAATTATAAAGTGAATATATTCCTATAGGTTATAAAATTTGAATGGATTAGAAATAATATTGAATTGAAGTAAATATAAATTTTGAATTCTAGAATAATTATGTGGCCTTAAAGTAAAAAAATTGAATGAGATAAAATTTAAGTGAAAATTGGAATAGGGAGTAAATAAATTTGAATAGCTTATAAAAATTGAAATTATGAAATAAAAAAATACTTAGGCTATAAATAGATGTATAATCTTGAGTTAAGAAGAAAATGTTAATATAGAATTGATGGAAATGTGAAAAATATGTCGTATGACTTATAAAATTGAAAAGTGAAATAGAAAACCCAAAATAAAAATGATTTGATATTTTAGGAGAGGGGATAAAAATCCAAACTTTAATTCTAAAACGAAATTGGGATCGAGAGAATTAAATGAAGTGTGTTTTGAAATAAAAATCAATATTGAGTTATAAAATGAAAGTGAACTAATTAGCTAAATAAATTTGTTAATTGAATATGGGAATGGAGTTTAACTTGGTTAAGTAAATTGGATTATGAATTAAAATTAAAATTGAATTTGGAACTTGAGTTATAAATTAAATTCAACTAAAAAGTAAGCGAATTGAATATATTTGAATAAAATCAAAATAGTTTGAAAAGGTGATAACTCAAGGTATAAATAAATTCAATGTGAGTGTAAATAAATTGAATATACTCCTCGAATATAATTTTAAAGGAATTTTAGAATGAAATTGAGTATGGGAAGAAAATTTTGAAGTGGATTAAGTGGGTGAACTAATTAAATAATTAGTGAATGGAATAGAATTTGATTAAAGAAGAATCAATCTAAGTTTGAAATGGAATTTGCTGCAAAGGAAATAAACTTAAGTTATATGTGAATAAATTAGAAATAGATGGATTAACTTAAGTTAATATGGAAGCTTAGCTTAAATAAATCTATGAAATGGCTAATTAATAGATTAGCATGGAATGATTTGAAGCCAAGTAAAATGGATTCGAAAATAGATATGGATGAAATGTAAATGAATCGATTGAGAATCAATTTGAAATGGAATAGAATTGCATATAATTTGATTTGGAATCAATTTAAAATAGCTATAAGCTTAAATGGTTATTTTATTAAATGAATAACGCCGAATTTGCATTGAAAAAGTTGTTGTTCGATGCGAACAAAGTAAATAAAATTCTATGAATTAATATAAGTGAATAAAATTGATTTTGAATCAATTTGGAATGGATATGAGTTTGATTGGTATAAAAATAAATTGAATGCATATAAATTGAGTGTAAATCCTTTAAGTTGAATGAAGTGATATATAGATTGATTGGAAGAAATTAAATTGGTGTTAGAACCTCATAATTGCTTATACATATATGTTTAGCATACATTGCTGGTGAAATTCATGTGTTAACTAGTTGAATAAATGAAACATTATTAAATTCATTTTTTGGTACATACGCGTTTAAATTGAGTAAGTACAGGTACCCAGAGGGACTATTTGGCTAGATTGGGTTGCGAGATTTGCTTTCGAAGTAAATGCTCGCTTAATAATGCTTAAAAACGCTAAATAAGGTATGTTTTCGAATTAAATATCGCAAAATATAAATATTATATATATATATATTTCCGACTGTGTAGGTCGATGTATATATATTTATCTCTCTTATCATATTGCAAAAGTCCTCCGTACAAGGGAGATTCTGCCAAAAAAATTCAGAAATTTAGGGTGTTAGAAAAATTTTGAATTTTTTTTTGTTAACTACAATTTGATTTCAAATTGTAATTGAAATAAAGGGTTTTAGAATTACAAATTGAAAACTAATTGTTTTGGGTGGAACTAAAAGATTAGAAAAGTGAATATCGAGTTTTAACTAAGTAGGTTTTTAATAAGTAACGGGTTTAAAGCATTTTTCCTGCCTTAGCAATTTCAGGGACAAAATTCTTTTAAGGGGGAGGAAAGTAACGATGTGGAATTTTCGACGGTTGATTTTTAGTTATTTAAATGGTTTTAAATATTTGATTTGGATTTATAATTTAGTTGGTAAGTTTTTAAAATTGGAATTTTGAGCGTTTTCGTGAATTTTGAAAATTGGTGATTTAACCGACACGTTAAAATAGCGATCCAGGACACAATCTCGAAATTCGACAAAACTTGTTCCACTAGATCCGTAATATTGTATCATTATCGGATTTCAAATTTCGTAGTGTTTGGAGTTATCGTTTGACCATACGGGACAGAAACGCGTTGAAATTAATATCGAAATTTTATATAAAATAATGGTCCAAAAAGCTATCTTCCACATACGATCGAATTAGGACTCGAAACCTCTTCCATTGCATTCGGAATAGTGGTATAACATTTGAAACGCCCGACGTTACGTCTAGATATGGGTTCGAACAAAATATCTGGATATTTTGGATATATATTATTCCATTCACATCATCCGTTATGACATCAAGGTCAAAACTCTGAAACACGCCACACTTTCCTTTTCAAACACTGGACTTCTACTCTTTTCCTCCTTCTCTTTTACAGCACGAGATCAAATCAATTCTTGAATTAGTTATATGCATATATACATTTATCGAGCCTACCATCATTCGATTCAGCCCTAATTTCTAAATGAAATTCATATCATGGGAAATCAAAACGCCCTCTTCCCTGGGTGAAGTCGAACGAAGGTCGCAAGGTGACATGGGGAAGGAGAAATCAGGTCGTTCGCGTGCGGTAGCATGGCGAGTGCTGGTAGGAAGGCGCTGGTGATCGAATGCGTACTTCGAGGCCAAGAAGGTGATGGCGGCAGTTGTGAGCAGCTAGGGATCTGCGATGCTGCTGGAACGACGAGGAGAGAGAGAGGCCACATTCGTGGGATGAGAGGCTGCGATCGTGGGTGTCGCACATAGGCGATTGGAGGGCGGTATTCTCGAGCAAACGCTACTGCGTTCTTGGGTTGTACGTGAGATGGTCATTGGTGAAGGGGAAGGTCGCGTGAACAGTGGAGACATGGGTACTCGAGGTCTGCAGTGACTTGGCTAGAGTGAAGACGCGGTGGTGTCGAGTTGTGGTAGGTATAGGCTTGGTGTTCGACATTGAAGGTAATTATCTTCAATCCATTTCTTTATTTAATATATATAAAAAATTAAGTGGTCATTAAATCGATACTTTAAAAATGCATAATTTATTTATACGAGGGCCAAAGTAAATTTATTAAGTTGAGATTGGAACGGTTGCAAATAAAAAGTCAAGGTAAGAATTTCTCACTCATTTGGATTACCAAAATTTAAATTATAAATAGGTGAAATTAAATTTTGGATGCTTGTTGAATTTATAAATTAGCGTCTATTGAATGATAGAATATATATATATATATATATGTATATATATATATATATATTTGTAGTTGGAGTGATATTCCTGCACATTATAGCGGATGAGACCCTATGTGCCCCACATAATAGCGGATGACCCTATATACCGCGATATCCCCCTTGAAGTAAGATTGGTATTTTTTATGTCAAATTAACATCCGTGGACGTAGGGAAACATGTTGGAGGGATCCAACATGATTCCTCAAATATTTTGTTTATTTTTTTATATATAGTGATATATGATGTGTGTAGATAATCTGTTATAGATTATTATTGTAATCTGAATTATTGGATGTTATTGTAGCACTGGCCTGAATTTTAATATTTCAAATACCATAAATATATTTTTAAAATTTGAAGGAATTTAAGGGGATTTTTGATATAAAAATATTTATATTGGAAATTGGATTGTTTTTAAGGAATTGAATTAGGAATTATATATATATATATATATATATATATATATATTAATTTTGGGTTGTAGTAATTATTCGTAAATGGTTTTAAATAGAAATTTTAAAAATTATTGTATGAAGGAGTTTGTAAACGATATTATGAATTATGAAAAGGATTTAAAAGCAATATTAAAAGTAAATTGGAAGTATAAATGGAATTTATAGGAAATAAGTTTATATAATGGAATTTTATAAATAAGTTTTGTTTTAAATTGGTAAAATCAAAGGGGTTATAAAATTCATAGACAATATTTTTAAATGAAGGAATTCGATATCAGAAGATAATTGGGAATATAAATTCATAGGGTGAATTTATATTAGAATATGGAAACATGATTGAGAAAAAAATAGTAGATCTATATTGAAATGAGAATGGTTAGGGAATCGACAATGAACTGATATGTTGTGAAATCGAGAGGAAGTTATAAATTAAATTGGTTATTGAGATATTAAAATATATTTTTATTTTTAAGAAGTCAAGTTCGTTTTTCAAACGAAGAACTTTATTATTTAAACTACGGAATTTTAAACTAGTTAGTATTGGAATATTTCAAAAAAGGGATATTTAAATATTTAATATTAATTGAAATAAAATTTTAATTTTTATAAATCAGCTTTGTTAAATTGATTTATTTTATTTTAAAATGATCTATTGATGGTTTATTAAAAGTGTTGAATATTTTAAATAATTATTTGAACATGTTTTAAAGATCAATTATTATTCTTTTAAATACATATTATACATATATATATATATATATATATATATATATATATATATATATATATATACATATAAGAGTTTGAAATGATTTTTATTTTATTTTATCGTGACTTGTAGGCGGGATTATTTAATGGGAAAGTTTATAAGAGAAGTTTTATAATGGTATGCTGGGAACTTAATACATTTCCTAAATGTTGGAATACCGGAATTTTAAAAAAATGAATTCGAGTTAAGTAAAGAAGTTATAAATGGTTAGATGGTAATATAAATAAATATAACCGGTTTTGGAAATTATGAGAAGAATTTATTAATAGTGTGGGAAACGTAGGAGGTAAGCTAAGAAAATTCCTAACTTTAATACTTGAGATGTTTTTGGAAAATGGACTTTGAATATTTTTCCTAAGTGCTGAAAAGTTTTGGAATATCCTGTTATGGATTTGGATATTGAAAATTGTTAAGGTATTTGGAAAAGAATATTTTTGGAAATGTATTATAAGGCCTGGTGTATGCTTATGGATGTTTTATTGATAGTTAAATAACCGACTATAAATATTGGCCAATTTCGTAAATCGTTTGAAAGAGATCGAGATTGGATTTAAATATCCAAAAAGCACTTCGATCCGGTTTGAACGTTAAGAATGAATATCGTGAAGATGATGAAGACGGTGATTTGGTTTGTCTAGACCTACGGAAACTTGAATGGATGAATGCTATTTGAACATTGTCATTGGAGGATGATGAGCATTCTAAGAGGAATTGTTTCTTGAAAGGTAACACTTAGCCTCGAGCCTCATCAACCGGGAATGATTAAAACAAGGGAGATGCAGCAAGGCTAAGTGGGTCACACCCAATTAGGGTATGTTATCACTTCTCTAGATGTCCTCAGAAACCTATTTATTATGGATATGGATGTGCATGAAAGGAACGCTCGATGGTAAGGGTGGAAACACCCGAGGTGATAACATATTCGGTTTATCAAGGTTTGCAGTAAGCCAGTCTGGTGTAGTAGGGGATCCCAGCGTGGTCCTTAGTACATTGTTCTATAGGTACTGTGATGGGCGGTACCTAGTGGCCTAGTCATTCGTATGGAATCCACTCCCCAATATAAGCCTTACGGTTTTGTTTATAGAGCCTAGTATGCTAGAATTTATTAATCTAAAAATTTCGGCGATTTGAATAAGTATTTGTACTTAGGCACTATTATAATATCAGATGATTTTAATAAAAATTGATTTGGTTATCGTAAAGGAAAAACTCATCGTGTTTATGTGCGACACAGTTTTACGAGATATATTTGTTTTTGAAAGGATTTGATAACTCTAATAATTCAAATTGAGTGTGATTTTCACACATTGGTTTTCCAGCATGACCCGGATGTTATTTTATTATGACGCTCGGCTCAGACCGATATTACAGATTCAGGGTAGATTGCTATGGAGCTCAGGAGACGAGCTGGATGACAGTGACGTATCTTCATACTTGGCTTATATTCCACTGTATAAGGAAAAGTTATATATCTGTCAATTTGATGTATTGATGGTTATACTCTGATGATTGTAAGTATAAAACAATTACAGATTATTTTGTGTAAAAATCTGTTATTTTATATTATATTTTGTTCCGCTGCGACTGTGAGATTCCGAGATATGGTTGTTTCTATTTTCTTCTACCTCTTTCTTCTTCACCCTAAAAATTCATATTTTCCATTCAATTTGGGTCGAACTGGTGTGAATTATGGTCGATTCATAGGGTAGGGAGATACGGGCCATTACAATCTCCCACGCCATCTCCTTTCACCTTCCTTCTTCTCTTCTTTCTCCTTTTCCCCTTCTTTTCCCCTTCCCTATTTTCCCTCTTTCTTCCCCTTATTTCCATGGCTTCTGTATTCCACTAAATTACTCTAAATCAAATATTTTTTTGAAACCGTGTACAATTTCAATATCAATAACTTTGTTATTGAACCTTCCCATTCCGATTTATATATTAAAAACTCCACTTTTCAAGTCCTTTCCTAGGTCCAGTTTTGGTCGAAAATACTCCATATTGTGTCAATCATATCTCCTTCAGGAATGAACCAAATTTTGTGATTCTATTTTTCAAACCATTTATTTTTCTAGTGGCTTCAACTTTCTGTTAGATCAGTTCTTCAAATTCTTAATTTTCTATGCCAAAAATTCAAACCTTTTCGAAATAATTTTGAAATCAGATTTTCAACTTAGAAAACTCCTCTATCTGTTTTGACCATAACTTTCTTAAGGCAGATGCTTTTTGAGTGAATCTTGTTTTGAAAGTGGAAAGAAAAGAAATTACAAAAACTTTCCAATATGTCTCTTTTAGAGATTCAGTAATATTCTAGTCTGAATATTTTCTTAAACATAACCTAGTTTCAGGTTTGTTCGCAGTTTGGATCTTGGGTTGTTTGGAAGTTGGAAGTTGTTGAAACTTGTTTATTGATTCGTGTTTGCATCTAAGCTTTGTTGGATTTGCTTTGTAGTTGGATCTTTACTAGGAATCTCCATATTGCTCCATTTTTATCATCACCTTCGTAGCCACGAGAGGTGAGCAAACACCCACAACAACTAGATTTTCTTATGTTAGTTAAATTGCATTTATGATGTGATTAGAAATTGATTGGTTGTTGTTTAGTATATTTTAAATTGTCATTCAAGTTAAATATGACTTTTATTGAATTCAATTGCCATTTAATTTAATACTGAAATTTAAATTGCCAGTTAAATACCTGTTAATGATAACCAGTAAATTTTTGGTAGTTATTGGTTGATTTCAATGATGATTTTATGTACAAAACTATTTTATTTATAAAAGTATTTTACAAACTATTTTATTTACAAAACTATTTTGCATACTATTTTATTTACAAACTATTTTACAAACTATTTTATTTACAAAATTATTTCACAAAGCTATTTTATATACAAAACTATTCCAAATTCAAAACCTTTTATAAAGCAAAGATGTTTAACCCCATATGGCTCTTTGTGCATCGTAATTGATTTTGGAAATTTTTATTCTTGTATAAGACAGACTTTTCATATGTAACGACCCACTATTTTGGACCATTCAAATCGACAATAATCCACACATATCAGACTTGAATAGTTCAAAATAACAGATTGTAATAAAATTTGGAGCAAATCAAACCAATCACAGACACAGAAATATCAGAATAATTCGCAGCGGAAGATAAATACCATAGTAGTTCATGAAGCTTCTAAAACAAAGTCTCAAAGCAAATACATAGTATCAGTCTGAAAAAAAAATACAATAGAAATCCCAAATACATAGTAGTCCACCAATACAAGAGCTGAAATAGAACAACTGAAACTGAAAATGAAATGGATAAATAATTAGATAAACAGAATCTTCAACGATTCCTAGCTCTAGAAAGTGAAATCCAAAGATGTGAATACTCAGGCTGACCCGAGCGTAAATAAAACACAAACACTCGAGTCAGGACATACATACTTATACAATGTAAACCAACTCAAGTGAACTGTAATAAAAGCACAAGTAACTTAAAGGATGCTTGGGACCGCCCATCCTCTAAGGTTCCGTTAAACTATTTACTATGTAGTAATATTTCGCTATTATAATAATGTCTAACATTAAAATAAACTTACTTTTTAATAGCGTTAAGGGGTTACCCATATAGCCCTTAACACGTAATAGTCCTAGTAGTCCATCAATATCGGCATACCTCCAGACGGGAGGGTACCCTAAATACTCCATGGGCTACGGGAGAAAACCAAACTCGTAGTAAAGCTTGCTATGGTAGGTGACACGACATAACAAGGAAATGCTAGAGTAGATATACCAATTATGCACACGGTCTAGTGGTAACGCGTAGCAGTTACTACCAGCCCACCTGGAACACACTCCCAAATCAAAATCGAAGATGGCAATCAAATCAATAACAAGGTAAGAATTCAGTATCGAAGAAGTGTGTTCGACCAGAGGAGCTACCCCTTATGGCCCGAGATCGCTCCTATTTTAGCCATCTTAAGCCAACTCATGGGAGTCAGGTCCACGTTCATACCATAATAGGATCGTCGCCACCATCCTACTTCATTCTGGAAACTCCACCGCGTAAACAGTTATTAAAGTGGTTTTCGATATAGACAGAGAGTATGTCCATATCCGATCCTGGTCTCTTTAATAACCAATCGTTATTATAACCTGTGGTTATACATTTCAAAACGGTTTATTTTTCAAATCAAAATACTCCATTTAAAAGTGAAGTCATTATACTTACAAATCAAATATTTAATTTCCAAAATTTAGGCTTTTTCAAAGCTCATTTATTTAGTTAAATACTACAAAACATTGAAATTTCAGATTTCACCGCACTTAGAAAAATGCTGCGGTAACTCTATTTGAAAACAATTCATTCAGCAAAGACAACATTTTTAAAAAAAATTGCTGTAGTAGTTCAGTTTTATAAAACAGTTCATTTCAGCAAAGACAACATTTAAAAAAACTGCTGTAGTAGTTCAGTTTTATAAAACAGTTCATTTCAGCAAAGACGGCATTTAAAAACTTCTGTAGTAGTTCAGTTTCATAAACAATTCATTTTAGAAAAGACAGCATTTAAAAACTGCTGTAGTAGTTCAGTTTTATTTGTTTCAAATTTTAAATTTTCTTTCTGCAACCACAACATTTACCAAGTGCTGAGTATCTCTTAGTTAAATTTCAGCCATGGTTTATTTACAGCAACCGCAACACTTACCAAGTGCTGCAGTATCCTTTACTACAGATTTTAAGTCAATTTCAGAAATGATGGCATTTCTGAAGTGCTACTAATTTAATTTCCAGATTTAAAATAAAATTTCAGAAACAAATAAACTTTGATTTTTAACCATTTAACTTATAAAAATCATATTTTTCCACTCAAAAAATGTTCATTTAAATACCCTTTAACTTATGATTTTTATAAAGTACAATTTTATAAATAAAAGTCAAATTTTTAGTAATTCACTTATTCAATCCAAGTGTACAAATTTCCTATTCTTTGCATTTTTAACAATTGACTTAACACTTAAATTACCATTTCAAAATATAAAACTTAATTTCCATTTTTTTTCTCATTTTTTTTCTTAACTTAAACTTCATTTTTAAACCAAATCTCAAAATTTCAAATTATGTTATATTTCAAACCATAATTTAATCATTCATTTATTTAACATTTTTAACTTAGAAAAATCACTAACCCTTTATTTAAAACAGTTTAAAATCAATTAAAATCAATTTATCATAAATTTACAAATAAAAAAATGCTTAAAAATTTCAAAAAACTGTAAAATAACCACGGGTCTGTGTAATATTTTCTAACCTAAGTCTAGTGATACAGATAATATGTCATTTCAATCCGAAATTTACAAAAAAAAACCGGGTTCTATCATTTCAAACCCGCAACCCAAGTAAATAAATAAATAAATAAAAATCGCCCAGGCCTATCATTTCACCCCGTAACGATTTTTCCCTATTTTAAAGTCCATTCGGGTATGTATCATTTCAACCCATAGTGATTCTATTCTACAGGGAACTTGCGTGTGAGAAACAGAATAAAATAACAATATCGCAAAATATAACAATATCAGATGATGTGACAGGTTTATAAACAAGGGTTAACATCATATAATTCATATCACATGTAGGTATAACATGATATAACAATTCTACACATTCATTGGTTATCACTTCACAATTGCATAAGTATGAATGTCAAGCGTGAATACTCACCTTTTCAAGTTGGAGTTAGCAAATCAAAACACACAGATAAATTCCAGAAAGCATGATAGCACGACTTTAGATTCAAGTGGATAGAGAGCCAAGATGTTGATCTTGGATACAAGAAATAAAACAAAGCAATATAAATTTATATTCAACACAAAATTTAAATTGAAACATTGGAAATTTAAAATTAACAAAAGAGAAAAAATGACTTAACCATGCTTTAACCACTCAAGTGCTCGACCATGAAGGGTCATAAGCTCGGCCATGATGGTTTATTGGTGGTAAGTGGCTTGGGTATGGGTCAAAACACAAGGCTAGCCTAGGAATTTGAAGGGGTTGGAGTTACAAACATGGAATACAAAGGGTTAAGGCCAAAAAGGAGGAGTTTGGTGCAACATAGGCTCGACCTATGTTAAAATTTGGCTCGGCCATGGTCGCTACAGATCAGGTCAGGTGCTGAGGTAATGGCCAGAGGTCATGGAAGCAAATGGTGGTGGTGTTATAGGTGGTGGCCAAGGCTAAACATGAAGGTGATGGTGGAAATATGGCTTGGCTAGGCAAGTTGCAAGGGGTTTGCAATGTTTTGTGGTGATGGCTCCACTTGGTGGTCACGGCCAGGTCTCGGCAGGGGATTAAGGTGGTTGGCCGTGGATGATGAGGGGGAGGAGATGATGGTGGTGGTCGGTGAAGGTGATGGTGGTTGTGGCCGAGCAATACTTGAAGAGGAGCAAGGCAAAATCAATGAAAAGAGGAAGAAAAATGAGAAAATGGATGCCATGACTTACAATTTTTTTCAGAATTTGAGAATAGCCATGAATGGTGAAGAAGTGAGAATGTTTTCACGTGATTAACCAAATGAAATGCACGACTACCAAGAAGAAATGAACGGCCAAAGCAATGAAGAGACAAGAAAAGGAAAAGTCACAAGTTAAAGTGTAAAGCTTTTGTCTCTTTGAATTTCCAAATCGATTAATTCAATATAAACAAGTAAAAATCAAGTAAATAAAATAGACGTCGACACAAAATAAAGTGGAAATGAAAATAAAATAATGTCTTAGGAAAAAATAGGAAAATAAATAAAGAAAATAATTTGTTTTATTGAAACTAGAATTAAAAATTGTAAACAAAATACAACTAACATAGGAAAATTTCAACTGCACTTTTAAAATGTTTTGAAAATTAAATTTTGAAATAAAATCAATAAAAAAATATTTGCAAAAAAATCTTGGGTTGTTACACTCTCCCCCACTCAAACTTTTCGTCCTCGAAAAGGATGAAGCAAGAATAATAAGGAAAAGTAAGATAGAAAAACAAATAGTACCTGAAACGAACAATTCCGGATTCGAAACACGAATGCTCTCCTCCGTCTCCTAGGTACAATCCCGATCATCGGTACTCCACTATACTTTGACCAACTAACAGATTTCCTTCTTAGCTGCTTCGTACCTTGGCTTCCTTTCGACAGTCAGTTTAGGCTCTATATCCAAACTATCGAGAGCAGAAGGCTGAACAATAAGAGATGGATCATGAAGATACCGACGAAGATGTGAGACATGGAATACATCATGCACTCCAGAAAGCCTCTCGGGCAAATCCAGACGATAAGATAAAGAACCAACTCTTTCCATAATGCGGAAAGGACCAATGAACCTAGGAGAAAGCTTCCCTCTACGACCAAAGCGAATGGCATTCCTTAAGGGAGAGACCTTAAGGAAAACCCGATCACCTACATCAAACTCTAAACTCTGCCTACGCCCATCAGTTTACTTCTTTTGCCTATCCTATGCAACCCTCAACTTCCTCTTAATCTCCTTGACTCTCTCAGAAGCCCTCCAAAATCATATCAGGACCACGAACCAAACGATTACCGGATTCAATCCAGCAAGATGGAGATCTGCAAGGTCGTCCGTAAAGAGCAACAAACAGAGACATTTTAATACTGGCTTGAATTCAAAGATACAATGAGATAGGAAAAATATTAAGATAAATCTAAAACAGAAGATTAGATTATACATGATAACTATTGTTGTAGGTGAATTCGATTAGATGGAGATGATCTTCCCAAGACCCTCCATAATCAAGCACACAAGCATGAAGAAGATCTTCGAGAATCTGATTCACTCTTTCCGTTTGACCATCGGTCCGTGGATGGAAAGCAGCGCTTAAATTTAGATGAGTACCCAAAGCTTCCTGAAAAGCTTTCCAAAACTAATTGGTAAAGATAGGATCACAATCACAAACAATATTGAGAGGAATACCATGGAGACGAACAATCTCCCTCATGTAGATCTCAGACAAGCTAGAAGCAGAACGGGTAGACTTGATCGGAATAAAATGAGAGGACTTGGTCATTCTATCCACAATAACCCAGATACCTTCATTAACCCTCCTAGTCCTCGATAATCCATCAATGAAATCCATGGAAACCTGTTTCCACTTCCAATTAGGAATCTCAATGGGCTGCAACAAACCAGGGGTCTTCTGATGATCGGCCTTGACTTGCTCACAAGTCGCACACCTACTAACGAAGATAGAGATATCCTGCTTCATACCCTTCCACCAATAAAGCCTCTTCATATCCTGATACATCTTCGTCACACCAGGATGGATAGAAAGTCTGGATCGATGATTCTTCCGAAGTAACTCTTGCCTCAATCCATCAACATTCGGGACACAAATCCTACCATTAATCCTCAAAATCCCTCTATCATCAATTTGAGCTCCACTTCTACCCCGACTACTACCACCAACCCTGCTATGAACACTCTCCTTCATCAATCTAAGCATTCCATCCTCATCTTGCTTAGCCTTGATACGATCCAAAAGAGGAGAAGAAGAAACAACAAGCTGACACAACATGGCCTTCTTCCGGCTCAGAGCATCAGCCACAACATTAGCTTTACCGAGTGTATAGCTAATATCGAGGTCGTAAAAAGCCAGAATCTCAAGCCAACGAACTTGCCTCTGATTCAAATCCTTCTGGATGAAGATATATCTTAAAGACTGATGATCAGTGAAAAGATCAAACTTCGATCCCAGAAGATGATGCCTCCGAAGATTCAAAGCAAAGACCACAGCAAACAACTCTAAATCATGAGCAGCATAATTAGCCGCATGGGTTTTCAACCTTCGGCTGGCATAGGCAATGACCCTACCATCCTGCATGAGAACATCACCCAATCCCTCACGACTAGCATCACTGTATACCGTCAATCCCTCACTTCCATTCGAAACGGTAAGAACTAGAGCGGAAGTAAGCTTGCTCTTTAACTCATCGAATGCAGCTTCACACTTCATATCCCAGATAAATTTGGCATTCTTACGAGTCAAAGCAGTGAGAGGTGCAGCAATCCGAGCAAAATTCTCAATGAATCTTCGGTAGTAACCAGCAAGGCCCAGAAAACTACGAATAACTTAAGGAGTCTTAGGAGTTTCCCAATCCTGTAACAAAATAGGAAGAAATAAAGACAACAGAAGGATAAAATACTTAAATGTTAAAGGAAAAAGAGAAAGAAAGAATGATTTTCGTACATTGATCGGAGCGATACTGGATCAACAGAAAGTCCATTACCAGAAACAGTATGCCCGAGGAATCGGACTTCATCCTTCCGGAAATGGCATTTAGAAAATTTAGCCTTCAACTGATGATTTCTAAGAGTCTCCAGAACAGATTTCAAATGAGACTCATGCTCTTCATTGGTCTTAGAGAAGACAAGGATATCATCAAAAAAGACTAGAATAAATTTATTAAGCACATCACGAAAAACACAATTCATCAAATCAACAAAGAAAGTAGGAGCATTAGTCAAACCAAAGGGCATGACTAACTATTCATAAAACCCATTCTCAAAATGGAAAGCAGTCTTGGGAATACTTTCCTCGGCAACTCTGAGCTGATGGAAACCTGTGGCAAGATCAAGCTGAGAGAAAATAGTAGCACCATAAAGTTGATCAAACATATCATTGATACGAGGCATTGGATATCTTTTTTTCATAGTGAGCTTGTTCAGCTCCCTATAATCGACACACATCCTCAAGGAACCATCAGACTTAATAATGAAAACCACCGCTGCTCCCTGTTTGGAATGGCTAGGTCTGATCAGACCTTTGGAGAAAAAGTCCTCAATTTGTTTTTCCAACTCAACCTTCTCACGAGGTGCCATTCTTCTAGGAGGAAGAACTACAGGTCGAGCTCCAGGAATAAGATCAATACGAAAATCAATTTCCCGCTTAGGAGGTAAAGCAGTGACTTCACCAAATACATCGGAGCAATAAATCACCTCCAAGCAATAAATCAAAAGCATCGAAGCCCAGAACATCGAAATCACCACTAAAGTGACGATCAAAATAGAGAAGTTTCACTTGCTTACAAATCCTATTATGGTTTGCATGGCCCCCAATGGGATTAGAAACACATAAAGTTACATAAACATACACATGAGATAGGAGATGTTCGAACTTATCACACAAATAAACAGAAATAAAACTATGGGAAGCTCCAGTATCAAATAAAACATGAACATGATGCTGAAATAAAGAAAAGGTGCCTTGAAGAGTACCTTGATCATCACTAGGAGCAGGAGCATGAGCTGGAGAAGATGCAGAGGCGACAGCAAATATACCGGAGGGCTTACCCTTCTGCTGGGTAGGGCAATCCTTTCTGGAATGGCCAAGCTGAAGACAGATATGGCATAGATCACGACTATTCAACTGAGCAGGAGGAGGAACAGCAGCACCAACTAAAGTAGGACAACTATTAGCATAGTGTCCCTTCTGATCACACTTGAAGCAGGTGATGGTAGAAAGGTCAACAGGCTGCCTCTGAGAAGGAGAAGATGATGAAGATCCCAAACCCAGATTCTTGAGCCAATTCTTCTTCTACGAATGGAAATTGGACTTTCTCTTCTTAGAGTTAGCAGAGGAAGTCTAAGATGAAGGAGCACTAACAACAGCGGGGACCTTAGAAGTAGGGTTCTCATAACGGATGGCCATATCCGTAAGCTCGGTAAAAGTGCCATGAACATGAGAAATGAGACGATCTTAATACTCAGGACGAGACCAGCTATGAACTTCTCATTCTTCTTAAGAGGAGTGTCAATCAGACCAGGACCGAACTTGAAAAGTTCATTGAACTTCCGCTCATACTTAGAAAAGGACATGGTATCCTGCTTGAGATCCATGAATTCACGATAAAGCTGAGATTTACCGGCTTCTGGCATCCATTTTGCCACAAAAGCCTCCATGGAAAGAAGATACAGAAACAAAGTTAAGATAAATTCAAAAGAAAAGGAAGGAAAAAATTGGAAAAAAATTCAAGATAACACAAAGGATACTTAAACTGCTCCCACGTCAGTGTGAGCTGTAACATACTCCCACTAATTCAAGGCTGACTCTTGCTGCTGCCAAGCTGCTAACTGATGCTTCTGGGCATCAGTATCTCAAGACCGATAAACATCCTCTCTAAACTCCATAACCATTGCTGGGCTTCAATAATGCTCTCTGAACCACAAAACTTGGTACCACCAAGTTGAGAAAATTCCTTATAGAGAATAGTAAACCTAACAGGTGTAGTAGGCAGAGGAGCTAGGGCAATACCACGACCCCTACCTTTGGCATTTCCACGATTCATCCTGAAAAATCAAGAATGAATTTTAGGACAAAGGTAAAGAGAAGAAAAAGATAAGATAAGATACGATAAGACAAGATAAAATCACTTGGATGAATATCCTAATTAAAGAAATTTCTAACAAGGTAGATACGAAAGGAACGGAATTTAGAAAATTTTGCTTTTAAAACAAGAAAATTTATATCAAAATAATATTTGGAAAAATCCTTAGAAAAACATTTGAAAATCATTTATACTTTGAAAATACGTTCTCTCACAAAGAAATGATTCTGAGATTGATTTCACTCATTTTAAGGTATTTCTACCCTATCTCCAATGAGTTTTTGCTACACAGGCTAAGGTTTGCCTAAAAAAACCAAAGCTTTGATACCAACTGTAACGACCCACTATTTTGGACCATTCAAATCGATAATAATGCATACATGTTAGACTTGAATAATTCAAAATAACAGATTGTAATAAAATTTGGAGCAAATCAAACCAATCATCGAAATCACAGACACGGAAATATCAAAATAATTAGCAGCGGAAGATAAAATACCATAGTAGTTCATAAAGCTACTAAAACAAAGTCTTAAAGCAAATACGTAGTATCAGTCTGAAAAACAAATACAATAGAAATCCCAAATACATAGAAGTTCACTAATACAAGAGCTGAAATAGAACAACTTAAACCGAAATGGATAAATAACTAGATAAGCAGAATCTTCAGTGATTCCTAGCACCAGAAAGTGAAATCCAAAGCCGTGAATACTCAGGCTGACCCGAGCGTAAATAAAACACAAACACTCGAGTAAGGACATACATACTTATACAATGTAAGCTAACTCAAGTGAACTGTAATAAAAGCACAAGTAACTTAAAAGATGCTTGGGACCGCCCATGCTCTAAGGATCCGTTAAACTATTTACATGTAGTAATATTTCGCTATTATAATAAATCTAACATTAAAATAAACTTACTTTTTAATAACGTTAAGGGGTTACCCATATAGCCCTTAACACGTAGTAGTCCCAGTAGTCCATCCAGTATCAGCATACCTACAGATTGGGAGGCTACCATAAATACTCCATGGGCTACAGGAGAAAACCAAACTTTTTGTAAAGCTCGCTATGGTAGGTGACGCGGCACAACAAGGCAATGCCAGAGTTGATATACCAATTACGCACACGGGCTGGTGGTAACGCGTAGCAGCCACTACCGCCCACCTCGAAATACACTCCCAAATCAAAATCAAAGATGGCCATCAAATCAATCACAAGGTAAGAGTATAGTATCGAAGAAGTGTGTCCGACCAAAGGAGCTACCCCTTTTGGCCCGAGATCGCTCCTGTTTTAGCCACCTTAAGCCAACTCACGGGAGTCGGGTCCACGTTCATACCATAATAGGATCGTCGCCACCATCATACATTCTAGAAACTCCACCGCATACACAGTTGTTAAAATGGTTTTCGGTATCGATGGAGAGTATGTCCATATCCGATCCCGGTCTCTTTAACAACCAATCGTTATTATAACCCGTGGTTATACATTTCAAAACGGTTTATATTTTAAATCAAAATACTCCATTTAAACCATTTAAAAGTGTAGTCATTATACTTACAAATCAAATATTAAATTTCCAAAATTTAGCCTTTTTCTGAGCTCATTTGTTCAGTTAAATTCTACAAAAAATTGAAATTTCAGCTTTTACAGCACTTAGAAAAATGCTGCGGTAAGTTATATTTGAAATAATTCATTTCAGCAAAGACAGCATTTAAAAAAAAACTCCTGTAGTAGTTCAGTTTTATAAAACAGTTCATTTCAGCAAAGACAACATTTAAAAATAACTGCAATAGTAGTTCAGTTTTATAAAACAGTTCATTTCAGGAAAGACAGCGTTTCAAAACTGCTATAGTAGTTCAGTTTCATAAATAATTCATTTCAGAAGAGACAGCATTTAAAAACTGCTGCAGTAGTTCAGTTTTATTTGTTTCAGATTTTAATTTTTCTTTATGCAATCACAGCACTTACCAAATGCTGCAGTATCGCTTAGTTAAATTTCAACCATGGTTTATTTACATCAACCACAACACTTACCAAGAGCTGCAGTATCATTTACTTTAGATTTTAATTTAGTTTCAAAAATGATGGCATTTCTAAAGTGCTACTAATTTAATTTCCAGATTTAAAATAAAATTTTAGAAACAAATAAACTTCGATTTTTAACCATTTAACTTATCAAAATCTTATTTTTTCACTCAAAATGTTCATATAAATACCCTTTAACTTATGATTTTTATAAAGTAAAATTTTCTAAATAAAAATCAAATTTTTAGTAATTCAGTTATTCAATCCAAGTGTACAAATTTCCTATTCTTTGCATTTTTAACAATTGACTTAACACTTAAATTTAAATTACCATTTCAAAATTTAAAAATTAATTTCCATTTTTTTCTCATTTTTTTTCTTAACTTAAACTTCATTTTAAAACCAAATATCAAATTTTCAAAATAAGTTATATTTCAAACCACAATTTAACCATTCATTTATTTAACATTTCTAACTTAGAAAAATCACTAACCCTTTATTTAAAATAGTTTAAAATCAAATTTAAATCAATTTATCATAAATTTACAAATTAAAAAAATGCTTAAAAATGTCAGAAAATTATAAAATAACCACGGGTCTGTGTAATATTTTCTAACCTAAGTCAAGTGATACGGATAATATATCATTTCAATCCGAAATTTACAAAGAAAAATCCGGGTTCTATCATTTCAAACCCACAATCCCAAGTAAAAAAATAAATAAATAGAAATCGCCCAAGCCTATCATTTCACCCCGTAACAATTTTTCCCTATTCTAAAGTCCGTTCGGGTATATATCATTTCAACCCATAGTGATTCTATTCTACAGGGAACTTGCAGTGTGAGAAATAGAATAAAATAATAATATAGCAAAATATAGCAATATCAGATGATGTGATAGGTTTATAAACAAGGGTTAACATCATATAATTCATATCACAGGCAAGTATAACATGATATAACAATTCTACATATTCACTTGTTATCACTTCACAATTGCATAAGTATGAATGTCAAGCGTGAATACTCACCTTTTCAAGCTGGAGTTAGCAAATAAAAACACACAGATAAATTCCAGAAAGCACGATAGCACGACTTTAGATTCAAGTGGAGAGAGAGCCAAGATATTGATTTTGTATACAACAAATAAAACAAAGCAATATAAATATATATTCAACACAAAATTTAAATTGAAACAATTGGAAATTTAAAATTAACAAAAGAGAAAAAATGGCTTAACCATGCTTTAACCACTCAAGTGCTCGGCCATGAAGGGTCATAGGCTCGGCCATGATGGTTTATTAGTGGTAAGTGGCTCGGGTATTGGTCAAAACACACGGCTAGGCTATGAATTTGAAGGGGTTGGAGTTACAAACATGGAATGTAAAGGGTCAAGGCCAAAAAGGTGGAGTTTGGTGCAACATAGGCTCGGCCTATGTCAAAATTTGGCTCGGCCATGGTCACTACAGTCAGGTCAGGTGCTGAGGTGATGGCCAGAGGTGATGGCAGCAAGTGATGGTGGTGTTATTGGTGATGGCCGAGGCTAAACATGAAGGTGATGGTGGAAATATTGCTCGGCTAGGCAATTTGTAAGGGGTTTGCAATGTTTTGTGGTGATGGCTCCACTTGGTGGTCACGGCCAGGTCTGGGTAGGGGATTATGGTGGTTGGCTATGGTGGTGGTCGGTGAAGGTGATGGTGGTTTCGGCCGAGCAAAACTTGAAGTGCAGCAAGGCAAAATCAATGAAAAGAAGAAGAAAAATGAGAAAATGGAAGCCATGACTTACAAATTTTTTTAGAATTTATGAATTGCCGTGAATGGTGAAGAGGTGTGAAAGCTTTCACATGATTAAGCAAATGAAATGCATGGCTATTAAGGAGAAATGAACGGCCAAAGCAATGAAGAGACAAGAAAAGGAAAAGTCACAAGTTAAAGTAAAAAGCTTTGTCTCTTTGAATTTCCAAATCTATTAATTCAGTACAAACAAAAAAAAATTAAGTAAATAAAATAGAAGTCGACACAAAATAAAGTGGAAATGAAAATAAAATAATGTCTTACGAAAAAATAGGAAAGTAAATAAGAAAATAGTTTGTTATATTGAAACTAGAATTAAAAATTTTAAACAAAATACAACTAACATAGGAAAATTTCAACTACACTTTTAAAATGTTTTGAAAATAAAATTTTGAAATAAAATCTGTAAAAAAATCTTGGGTTGTTATTACATATATGTCTTTGAAAACTATTGATTTTGAAAGATATTTGATCTAAAGAGATAAACCTTATACATAATGGAATTTATATAAGTGCAATATTTGAAGCTATGATTTTGAAAGGGTACTATATATGGTATGATATATTTTAAAGTAAATGATGTGGGAAGTACCTTCCATCAGATCCCTTTGGTGGGTCATTTATTATATTCATTTGATATTGTTGGATAGCGTAAATTGAGGGACAAGATGCCTACAGTTACAAGTGATTCCACTGGATAGTGGCGTAACCATTGCATAGCTACGATCTATCAACCATGGCATAAGTCAAGGGGCGGGATGCCTACAGTTACAAATGATTCCGCTGGTATAGCGGCGTAACCATTGAGTGTGATCCATGAGGGAATGGGCTTTTCATATCTATTTTTAAATGTTTTAAGCATTTTCACTAGGTGTTGAAACATGTCTACTAAGTACTTGGAGAAATCAAGCCTTGCGCCTGACCAACGCATGGCTAGAGTCTGCAAGAACGAGGATAAACTTGTTAAGACATCGAGTTATAAAAGTATTTTGTTAAAGTATTATATAAATATAAAGGATATTTTGGTCATTTTTCGTTTTCTTTTATAAATGCCTTTAAACTGTTTAACATATTGTTTGTTTATGTACGACTTGGTTTAATAGTTAATTATCAATGTTGTAAGTATTGTGAGAAGTTATTAATTCAATAAAACATATTTAAAGTTAATGATTATTGATTTATAAATAATGTTTGAAAAATATTTTAGATTTAAAACTAATAAAATTTATAAATAATGGATTTAAGATTTTCAATAACCCCTTTTAAATAAGTAATGATGTAAATAATTATTTTCAAATGGTTACTTTTACTTATAAAGATGTTATTTTAGACTTTAAATGGTGGTTATAAATGAAGCAGGAAATTTACAGATGAATTTTGTAAATTATTAAAGATGATTGATTTGCAAATGAAGTTTTCAAATAAATATTTCATGTAAAATTTGTGTAAGTTTCTTTGAACGTATAATTTTAAAGATATTAACTGGTTAGGGGATTTATTATAGTAATATGCTTGAAAAATAAAGTGGAATTGCTATTTTGAAGTATGGTTTGAAACAATTACTTGATTTTGAAGTACTAATATTATATGTGATATATGTGTTTGATAGCAAGTGAAATTTTATAAATATTGATTCCAAAATAGGATTTATAAATAAAATGAATTTAATTGAAAATTTTGAGAACTTAAATTCCGGGATTTTTACATTGTTTTCAATGGATTTTGGAATATAATACTAAATATTATTTGGAAGTATTTTGGGATAAATATTCTCAAAGGTGATTTGAAAGGAATGTTTTAAAGGAAGCTTTAAAAGGAAAAAAAGTTCTGTACTTCCCTTTCTGTCGCTGGAAAATAACTTCGATGATGAGTGCACGCATTATCGACGTTCATTTTCAAGTTTCAAAGTGGTAAGACTGCCATAGTAGCTTTACTGCACATTTGTTTTGATAAATGAATCTTAATTTTAATTTCAAAATGCAATTTGACATATATAAAAGCTATGAGTGTGTCGTGTGTGTGTTGTTTATATATATATATATATATATATATATATAATTTCATACTAATCGAAGTGAACTAGGAATTTAGTTCTTAAAACTTTCTGATAATTTGTAGTTTTCAGTTATTGTAACGTAATGAAATCTTGGCTATATTAATAATTGGAAACTTCTAAAATAAAAATAAGAAAATATATGCTAAGTGATCAATGAAATATATAATATATTGGAAATTTGTAACTTGTAAATTGGAAGATATGAAATATTGAACATTTTGTTAACTAAAATGAATAAGATAAACTTGTGTAACATTCAATTACATTCTACAAACATATATATATATACACACATATATATATAACTTACCTGTAATGTTTAAAAAGTTGTAATGTTAAATAGGAACATGTAATGGAATATTATACGAGTAAAACTTAAGTAATGGAAGTGTTCAATGGAATTATTTCTGTAAATAAGGATTTTGATGTACAAGAAATGTTATGAACGTAAGTTAATATTGTGAAATAATTTATATAAGTAAACAAAAGAAAGAAAATACATTGTATGAATGAATGAAAATAAATAAAAAGTAAATAATGATGTGAAAAGAAATCAATTGAATAAATGTAAATATATTTTAAATTCTTCGTTGTTTTGGCTTAAGGGATGTCTCGGAATAGATACTTCTAATTTTTTAAGTTTGTACGGATAATCTATTAAATAATTATCCAAGGCTGTTGAGCGTAGATACTTCTAATTTTTTAAGTTTGTACGGATAATCTATTAAATAATTATCCAAGGCTGTTGAGCGTAGAGTATACTTGAATCACCCTGCATAATTAAAAGTTTCTAAATTAAACAAACCATTGGTTTTGGTTGCTATGGATGTATGATTGATTACTTTGGTTGCATATGATGATTATATGGTTTTGTTTGCAAGTGCCTATTGTTATGTTGTGTTGATTTGTTTTGCTATTGATTGCAACAACTTAAATATTTCTCTTGTATGGAATTCTCACTATTTTGGATTATATAAGTGAAATACAGGTTTATGAAAGCAATAGCTACTGCTTTTGGTTACATAAATTAAACGTTGTTTGCCCAACAAATAGGTATATTCTCGGATTACGATTTTATAGTGATATTATATTGTTTTTCTGTGGTTTGGGATATTTTGTTTTTGAAATATGATACACACACACACATATGGTTATTATTGATATTATTATGATTATTATTTGGACCTCTCTGTACAAAGGAGACTCTGCCAAAAAAATTCATGAATTTTTGACTTGGAAAATTTTGTGAAAATGAAAATATTTTCAAACTTTACTAAACTTAAATATGAAGATTTAATTGTTATTAACTAGTATATTTTTATTTAAAATACTTAATTATGTAAATTAATTGTTTATAAATTGAATACTTTGAACAAAATATATTAATTCCTTAATCCCTCCTTTTTCCATTTCGAGGACGAAAAGTTTTGAGTGTGGGAGAGTATAATGACTCGTATTTTTCCGATAAATAAAATATTAATTAAATAAGATTTTAGAATTTAGTATTGAAAGAAAACTAAATTTGTGATTTTATAATGAGAGTAATAAGTAGAATGTAATGTTAGTAATATTAGTTTAAGGTAACTGCTAACTATTTTAATGTAATTCCAATTAATTGAGGTGATGTTGGTTATAAACTGTAAACAAGGAAATACGTTGAATGTTGAAATTATATGCAATCAATTAGAATTGGCTAATATTGAATATGAAATCAGTGATGTTGTTTGAATGCTATTGATAACTATTTAATGTAATTTCAATCAATTGAAATGGATTGTAAGGTTATTTGATTATAATTGTAAATAATGAAATAAATTAAATGATGCATTTAATGACGAGATTGTATGTAATTGATCGGAATAGGTTAATATAGAATATAAAATCATTTTGTTATAACCCTTGGTTGTAAATGATAAGATAATGGATATGAACTATTATTATAAACGGTTGTAATTATCTTCTCATTAATTTGTCCATTTGAATATTAAATGGGAAATAAATGGAATTAAGGCAATTGAATGTTGGAATTATATGTTGTTAATTGAAATTGAATTTAATCTTTGATTTGTAAGTGGTCATAATATTTGTTGCAGATAATAAAATTATAAATATGATTAATTACTTGAAGGTAACATTTGTTCATTTATCGTCTCATTATTTAATATGTTTGGAATTAATTTAGAAATCATTGAAAATTTATGTAATTAATTATTAAAGTTAACATGGTAAAAGATGTTAACAGTAAAATAATGAATGTAATAAAATGTAAACTTTTGTCAATATAATTCATAGAGTATTGTTGATTGAATAATAAGGATGATAACATAGATTTGAATGTAATTGGATGAGAATTGGATGCATAATTAAAGGCATTTAACCTTTTAAACATGATAAGGAGAAACAAATTAATATTGCATTAATTGATATCACATCTTTTAGTTAAGATAAAGTGCAATGATAAGTAAATTTCAACAACTTTAAAATGGCAGTATTTTGAATTTAATTAATTTTTTTTTTGAATTTGTGATGTTGAGTGTTTTATTCGACCAAATATAATAGAATAAAAAATTTATGAAATTTCAAATATTGGTCAAACTTAGTCACAGTTTGACTTTTGGTTGAAAATTTTAAAATTTTCTTTTTATATAATACTAGACTGAATTCTGATCATCCCTCCACTTTTCGTTTCGTCAATGTCAAATTTCTATTGCTCTAAAAATTTCAATTACTTGAAAAATTAACACGAATTAGTAGTGTTTGATTGTGTTTTATTTGGCTAAGGCATAGTGGGTTTGTTTGGTCTAATGGGCCTTGGTTAACCAAGAGATTGCAGTCAGTCATGTCACCATTTCTTTGCCAACGACCTTATGTTTCTTATCTGATAATATCAACGAACATAATTTTTCTCCTGAGAAACTTTCTCTTCACACTTCTTCTTCCTCCGTCAAAATCTATAGGGAAATCTAGATCTAAAACTCCAAAATCCTCACAAATGAAAACTCATTTCCTCCTCTCCTTTAACCCTTCCTTCCTCTCCTATAGCCATTGCCCTCTCCACCATCTCCAAGGCCATCTCCTTCCACCTTCGCTTTTATAGATTCATTAATATTCTAATCCGAATATTTTCTTAAAGATGACCCAGTTTCGGGTTTGTCCGTAGTTTGGATCTTGGGTTCTTTGGAAGTTGGAAGTATTTGAAACTTGTTTATTGATTCGTGTTCGTGTCTAAGCTTTATTTGATTTGCTTTGCATTTGGATCTTTACTAGGAATCTCTATATTTCTCCATTTTTATCATCACCTTTGTGGCCACGAAAGGTGAGCAAACGCTTATAACTACTAGATTTTCTTATGTTAGTTAAATTGCATTTAAAATGTGATTAGAAATTGATTGGTTGCTGTTTAGTATATTTTAAATTGTCATTTCAGTTGAGTCTGACTTTTATTGAATTCAACTGCCATTTAATTTAATATTGAAATTTAATTTGCGAGTTAAATATCTATTAATGATAATCAGTAAATTGTTGGTAGTTATAGGTTGATTTCAATGATGATTGTGTTGTATGTTCAATTGTTGATATTTGGGTGATTGGATAGATGTTATTGGTTGACATTTTGGATGATTGGATGTTATTTATGTCCATATCACTGTTATCCCTATGGGTTGAAATGATACATAATTGAACGATCTCATAGATTAGGAAAAAATCATTATGGGTTGAAATGATAAACCTGAGCGGTTTTCATCGATTTGGAAATGTTGATTTTTGATACTGGTTGAAATTACATATACCCATATAATTTCTTGAATTTGGATTTTTATTTGGAATTGAATTATTTGAAGGGTTTAAGTTAATTCAAACTTCGAATCTGTTTTTGTTAGATGATTAAGATTGATATTTCAAATTATTTGCAACCCTTTAAATAATTAGATTCACGTTGTACACTTGATAGGAGATGAAAATCCTGTAACATCTATGAAACCATTGCACTAACATTTCTATTTTACTTATTTTGATCCGACTTACATAAGATCTTTTAATTCCGACTCGAGTGTTTTGTTTTTTCATTAAGCTCGGGTCAGTCTGAGCTTTTTAGTGTATTGACGACTATTTTCTGGAGGACGAAGAGGAAGATTCAGTATATTATTGCTAATTATTATTATTATTCCACTGCATTTTGTGTTCCGCTGTATTTTTTTTATTTCTGATGTATGTGTAATTATGATTTGAATTGTAAATATGTAATCAAATGTTATTTGTAAAACAGCTTCATGAACTGTTTATTTGATTATTATATTTTGTCGCTCAGCTGCGAGATTCTGTATTTTGTTTTCTTTTTTCTCTTTTATTTTCTTATTTACCCCATTAACAATCCTCCCTTTTGAATGGCTTGAGTCTGACATATGTGGTTTGTTGTCGATTTGAGTGGGTCGTTACCATTTGAGCGCTTATAAATACTGGCTAAACCCCTCACTTCTCTTCTCATATTTTCTGATCCAAGTAGTCAAACTTTTCCATTTTCCCTTCTCCACTATTTCTTAAATTATAAAATATTATACACACACACACACAAAAGAAATTGGAGAAGGGTAGAAAAGAAAAAAGGAAAATAGAAGAAGCGAATCAACATTTCGAAAGAAAAAGGTACTATATTCCCTTTAACCCCAATCTCATCTCAAATCTGTATTATAATAATATTTATATACCTTGTTATACATATTATTTTGGGTTAGAATGGAAAATGAGTCAAGTAAAGGAATGAATTCAGATCTAAGAGATTTGGAAAGCTAGAAAGATGAGTATGGAATTATATATTTTATTTATAACATTGATATTTATGTCATTGAAGTTTATTTAATTATTATGCCTGTATAAGATCTGACGAGTTGTAGGCTTAAATAAACATATAGGATTATCACCTACACATTCAATAAAATAGACAATTGGAATATGAATAGCATAATTGTAGAATGTTTGTAAAGTTTATTTCAAATTTATAATTGGGTTGCAAATTAGGCCGTCCTAGTAGAATTCCTGTATTTTAATTTATTCGAAGGAGGTATAATTTAATTATGACTATTTCTAATTATTCAATTCCAAATATATAAAAAAAAGCATTGTTTGAATTAATATGGGGTATACCAAAACGAAAGAGATGTGTAAAATATTGATATTATTCCATAATTTACTCAATAAAAGAAGAGAAATAATTCCTTATAATTTCAAATGAAGCAATGCCTCACTTTTAGTTAATTTATGAAAAGCTACAATGGTAATCATTTCTGGCAGAATAACTCTAATAAATTAAAACATGGAAAGGAATGTTATAGTTTAGAAATTAATAGTTAGAAGTAGGAATACTGAAACACCCCATACCCCTTAATATACCCAAAAGGACACATTAAAAGGCGTGGTTCATTGTAGGTATAACTAAAGTTAACGAGACTAAGATTCACAAGACAAAAATAGATTAAAAAACAGCGGAAACTTAAAGATATAACTTATTTAAGACAAAATCTCATTAATGCTTTATAAAACAAATAAGTCAAATACCTATTACAACATATATGTATCAAAACCCAATATGTCTCATGATATAAAAAAAATTCGTAGTCTCAAAAATCATACATAATATCCCTCATAATAAGCCACTACATAGAAAGAACCAAAGTTGAAATAAAAGAAATACATGGTAGAAATCTTCTCTAAGAAAACTCCGAGCAATTGAAATCTACTTTCCTCTTCCTTGATTGCCTATGGGGGAACAAAGGAAAAATAGAGGAGTGAGTCAGACTAAAATTCTGGTGAATGATATTAATTAGTAGAGTTTATAAGAAAGATAAAAGTAATAGACTCTAAAACAGTTCTAGCATAAATAAGGGAAACAAAGGAAATAGAAAAGAGATAAGCTGGAAATAAATACGATTAAATATTGATCAAATTATAATATAGGTTAACTTTGATTGTTTGCACTTTTCCTTGCTAGCTACTTTGATTAGGCTGAATTTTCAATCATACTTTAATTAGGCTGAAGTCCTAATTGTACCCTTTGATCGGCCTCCTACTAATGTGTCCACTACGGATCGGACCCTATGGTCCCTAAACATAAGACACCGGTGCCTACAAAAGATACCTACTTAGAGCTTTGGAACTCAATAGCGACTTATCTCCCCTAATCGATGCCGCATGCTCAGTCACAGTCGGTTCGCACTATCTATTGCCCCCTCTTTTGACCTTTTATTTACCCTTGCTAGCATAAGTGTGCCCTCATCTCACTTCAGGCTATGTGAGACCACTGTGTCCATAGAAATAATAGGGGACGCTATTGGTACTGGTCCCTGTTAAACAAAATCTAGTTGCGCCCCCTGTCCAAATCCCTATGATTCAAACTTCTAATTATCGATCGCCTATCTACCCTAAACAACATTAGAAAAATGTTGCCCATATGGATCTTCCTCTTTAACTTTTGACTGCCTATCTACCTTAAATAGCATAAGGAAAATGCTACCGTGGATCTTCCTCTTTAACTTTTGATCGCCTATCTACCCCAAACAACATAAGGGAATGCTGCTGGTGTGGATCTTCCTCTTTAATTTTCGATCTTCTATCTATCCTAAATAACATAAGGTAAATGCTGTCGGTACGGATCTTCCTCTTTAACTTTTGATCTCCTATCTACCCTAAATAGCAAAATGGAAATGCTTCCGGTATGGATCCTACTTATATCTTTGCTTATTAACTTAGATAAATTATTTGAATAAGCCTTTACTATTATTCTTGCTATATTTCTTATTAATTTATCCTAAGTCTTGAAATAAGCCTCATTCTCTTCTTTTTCTTATTATAACCTACGTTATAATTATGCTTATTACTTAACCCAAGGTCTAAGTGTGAAAATCAGCTTCTTTCATTTTTTACTCTCTTTTATTATAATCCTAATTTATAACTAGGCCAATTTCTTTTTAATCAAGTCCAATTAATGTCATAATTAGGCATAAGTTCAGTCCAATCCCATTTGCATTACAATCCAGTTTATTTATTATAGTCCAATTCCATTATTTATTATAGTCTTATAATTTATGTCTTATTTTCTTTATTCAATATTATCACTTATATAATCCATATTCGTGTTTAATTTATTCTTATCCATACGCAAAAAGGAGGAAGAAGAGAATAGACGCTTGCATAAAACCCAAAACGTAGAAAAAGATGTAAATAAAGCCATAAATAGCAATAAATAAGCTTAAATACTGTAAAAAAAACTGTAAATAAATAAAAGTCTACGCTTAACAGTAATAAACTATAATTAACTGAAAAGAATAACTAAAACGAAATAGACTGGAAAATAAATCTGAAACTGATAAAAAAGGCTATTCTAACATTGTAGTAAAGCTACAACTGTTGGAAACCCTATTATTTTAAATCACTTAAAGAAACCTTAAAACAATTACAATCACCTACCTCGGTCCTAAGCTCTTCCTTTGGTCTTCCCGGATCCACTTGAAGTTATAAATAATTTAATTTATAATGATTTTCTCCTTGTTAATTTATTTCATTTAGGGTTCTTCCTAGAAAGCTGAATCCAATTGAAGAAAACCTAGAATGAGAAAATATGTTAAGCCTAGGGTTCTATTTATAGGTGTAATAGTGGATCTTAAACCGTTGGATTTGGAGATTGAATACGATGCAACCACGTCATAGGCTGAATAACAGCCATCGGATGTAACAAAGGAGGGACCGGATTGATTTGAAGAATGCAAAACACGTCATAGTCGGCTAAAATCTCGAACGAGCGAACGAACATTCGCACCCAAAAGAGCAGGCAGGTCGACTGGCTGGTCGACCTGCTTATTTTATATATATGTATATATATATATATGTATGTATATATATTCTTCATTCTTGTTTATTTAATAACTTGTTCATATTAGCTCGGTTTCAGACGTTCTATATATGGAAATTGACCAGAAAATTACCACAGATACACTGGTGCAACTCCCGTGGCTCAATTCTAATAATTTCACAAGTTATTTTATTATTTAGTTAATTAACAAATTAATTATTACATGTCAAATTTTGGGTTGTTACATTCTCCCCTTCTTAAAGGATTTCGTCCTTCAAATCTCCAAGGCTAATGTTTTCAACCAATTCTACAACCAACTACTCAATCATCAACCATTCATCTACTGTCCTTAAGTTTTTCTAATGCAATTTATGATACTTATGCAATTAGTGTAGGGTAAATGTCCTTAACTAATGCAATAGATTAGGTGGTCTACTGATTTAGTTGACCTCCTTTTATGCAAGCGTGTTCGAGCCACGTATCCAAATGAATGCGAAAATTTCCTAATGATAACTGATAATTCTATATGCACACTACAAACATCATCCAAATGCAACAACCATGTGAAAATCATCCATTTATAGCAACCATGGAAAATAGAATAAACTGCGCACACATCCATATGCATGCTCTAGTGTCCTAATTAGGTCGATCCCTAAATAGTAATAGTGCCTAATGTACCTATATGCATCCATTAGCATCCACTAGCAAACACTTGCAACCACTAGCATACATCATTCATAACATGTTCTAACAACATGTTTGCACCCAGCCCTACTATACATAGGTAATCCTAAGTTCTACCCTCCCAAAGGATAATAAAGGAAAGAACTTATTAAAACTAGAGATGGAAATAGGAAATTCAAAATTTATTATCGAAGAGATGTGGATGGGAGATATGAATTTTCTTCCTATCAAACCAATCTTCTCCGAAGTCTCCTTAACTATGTCGGAACCAAGGCGATCTCTCTGTAGACTCTATCCAACATGAAGTCAGCTTGCGTGATCTTCCATAAAGAGCTTCGAAAGGAGCCATTCCAAAGCTAGCTTGAAAACTACTACCATATGAATTCTACTAAAGAAAGATGCTTCTCCTAATTCCTCAAAAAAAGTGAATACACATCCTCACCTACGTGCGTCGTTCCATCTTATTAATATCACTTGTTATTTTCCTTTAGTTAATACACATGAACCAACATTCCTAGGTTCTCACGAGCGTCCTATGCACTTTACGGAAACTTCCATTATTACTTCCCAAAAGTAGTTACCACTGTCTTCTCTATAGTCTTACAATTTTTCCATCACTCATTAGGAAATGATTTCTACCTATTCCACTTTTAAGAATTCGGTTTGGTATTTACCCTCTCATTTTTAAAATTAAAGCTTCTAAATTCCAAATCCCAAAGTCTTTGTCTTTAAAAGGTGTTACTTTTTTTAGCTTCAATTAATTTCAAAAATAATTGGTCACTTAATATTATTTCCCAAACATAGAGGTAAAAACTTCCATATTTTTAAGTCTAAAACTTATACCTCTCTTTTTTTTAACGACTTTTACAGTTTTCTATAAAAATTTGAATTTTCAAATTTTACTTTTATTAAGTTTTTCATTTCAAAACTTTTTTACTTTTTCACCAAACTATTTTTTTAAATATCTTTAAAACATACTTTATGTATATTCAAAACATCTTCTTATTACACCTAACGGCCTCATACCTTAATGTATTGGAACTACTTTCTCAATTGAGAAATTATTAACGCTAAATCTTCTATGAACCTTTTAAGAGAAGGCTTCATATTTATGTGAAATTACAAGAAACTTATTTTATACTTTTTGAAATAGGCTATACAAAATGTGGTGCTTCCCATACCTTGTACATCTCTTTCATGTATCCCTTGTAACTTGCACAAAACATTTTTTTATTTCATAGAAAATTATACCATTACTCTTTTCATTCCAATAGACTAAAGTATGTTTAATTTACGTTCTTCCATGACAAATATTTCCTAATATCTAACTTACACATTTTCCTTTCAGAAACACACATCTCTAAAACTGTTTTAATACTCTCATAACTGCAAAAACATTTCCTTATAATAATAAGTGTATTTTGCAAACCA
Source organism: Allium cepa (assembly GCA_030765085.1). Taxonomy (NCBI): domain Eukaryota; kingdom Viridiplantae; phylum Streptophyta; class Magnoliopsida; order Asparagales; family Amaryllidaceae; genus Allium; species Allium cepa. The sequence goes on from CM060932.1 coordinate 934,361,391, forward strand.
TTTTGTTTCGATACTTAGAAATTATCTTTTACAATACATTTTATTTGTTAAAATGGATGTTGCGTAAAATACAGTTACTACAACCCAAAATACTAGTGTATGGATTTAAATAAATACTAGTAAATCTCATATTCCATGTAAAAACATGTACTTCGAGAGTCACCTACCATAACAGTAGTGTTATAGTCTATGCAACTTTTATTTTCCACAAAAACAACTATTACAATAATAAATGTTGTAACCTATGTTTTCGATACTTAATAAACTTTAGGCCTTTATATTTTAAAATCTTTGTTTACCTAAAAAGAAACTAGAAAGTTATAATTCTTCTAAAAGAATCTCACTTTTAACAAAATTTATATCATATAAAAACCAATTTCAATTTCATACCATTTTTCAAAAACCCCATATTCATTTTCTAAAAGACAATGAAAATTTTCAATTCTATCAATTGTATTAACAGCTTTCTAATTTCAACTGTTCCCTTTTTATTGGGCTAGACATACAATGGGTTTTCCTACCTACTACCCTAGGAGTACCTTTCCTAAACTGAGGTCTTTTACTCCTATTCCTCTTTGATGAACATATTTTTACTCTAAGGCACTACCATTAAATCCAGTTATATGAAACATCTATAATTTCTGCATTTATCTACACGTGGCCTTATCAATGCTATCATCAACGACCCTAAGCTGATGAAATCCAGTGGCTAAATCAAGATAGTAGAATACTGAAGAGCCAAATAACTGGTCAAAAAGATCATCTCTCCTAGATGGTAGTCCCCTATTCTCCTTAAAGACGTCTGGAAAATCTCTGACGATAGGACTGAATCTAACTTTTGCTAATGATGAATCGAGGGAATAAAGGAAGCTCAACATAACTGACCCTAGCGGGTCGTAAGAAACCTTGAGAGTCCTACTGCTGCATGTCTCTAATCAAACGATTCTTCTCTTGTAGTCCAATATCGCTTCACAAGTGGATACCCAATCCATTCCCAAAATCATCCCATACCCCATGAACCCTAATACACTAGTGTCACAACCAAATCCTATGCTTAGAATAAAAATTTTCAAACCCATACATAAGCGTAGACAAGTGTGTCGATCCTCCTATAGGGTTTGAAACAACAATGAGGTCTATATTTGAAGAAATGTCTAAGTGCAAACAATCCACCTGAGAACCAAAAAAATAAAAGAGTGTGATGCTCATGGATTTAAAAGAGTTCGGAAGGGGAAAATCAAAAATAGAAATCAAATTTTCCTACCTCGATCCGGTCTGCTGTTGGAAGGTGCTGCCTCTAAATCCTGAATCTGTGCCACCGGTGCACCTACTTCCTGCCCCGTCTTCCGGGGACAAGCTTTGCTAAAGTGACCAGGCTGTCCACAATTAAAACACTTCCCCTTCATGGCTTCCTTTCTACAGTCTTTTGCGTAATGATCCATCATCCCACAACTCTTGCACTTCTCTTTTTTCTTGATCTATTTTTGAGGTCCTTCACCTCTCTTCTTAGAACCTTCAGACTTAACGACTTCTTTAGACTCCCCTTCATTGACTGCATCCGACTTCTTTACACTCTCTTCCGTCCAAGATAGAAACTTTCTATCAAATCGCTCCTGGAATCCATTCCAAGTAACATTTCTACCCTCTAACTCGATAACCTCCCACCAATAAGACGCCTCCTCCTTCAGTTGCCAAGAAGCCAACTAAACCCGTTGCTGATCATCCTATCCCAAAAGAACAAAAATCCTCTCTGTGTCCTTAAAGCACTAGCCTCTACGAAAGTCTCCTTGCCATAAAAAGTCTTCCCATCCAAACTCGCAAAATCCTTACAAAGCTTAGAGAAATTGATGGTGGTAGGTGGGTTGATGGGGTTCCCACCGGCTGGTGCAGGATTGGGCATTGGCCCATGCACCCATTGACTCATGGCTTGAAAATGCCTACGAAACCAGGCTAAGACTGGTATGCACTCGGGAAGGTTCGAGGCATGAGCCATTCTACGAAAAGAAAATGATAGTTTAGGAAAGAGCAAAGGGAGGTGAACTGCACTTATGAGGGGATTTTTTAAAAAAAATTCTTTTATACATGAAAACATTTTTAAGAGTTCTTTTTTTTAAAATACTTTTAAAACAAGTTCATTTTTGAAAAATACTTTACTTTAAAAATAAATTTTTAGCAACCTGTAACCTTAGGCTCCGATACCAAGCAGAACACCCCACCCCTTAATATACCCAAAAAGACGCATTAAAAGACGTGGTGTATTGTAGACATAAATAAAGTTAACAAAGACTAAGATTCATAAGACAAAAATAGGAAAAAATAGTGGAAACTTAAAGATGTAGCTTATTTAAGAAAAAAATATCGTTATTGCTTCATTAGCCAAATAAGTCAAATACCAATTACAATATATGTCTCAAAACGCATTATGTCTCATGATATGAAAAAAATAACTCATGGTCTTAAAAATCAGAGTACATAGTATCCCTCATAATAAGCCAAGTACACAGAAAGAACCAAAGCTGAAATAAAAGAAATACATGGTAGAAATCTTCTCCGAGAAAACTCCGAGCAATCGAAATCCACTGTCCTCTGCCTTGATTGCTTATTGGGGAGAAAGGGAAAATAGAGGAGTGGGTCAGACTAAAAGTCTGGTGAATGACAGTAATTACTAGAGTCTCTAAGCAAGATAAAAGTAATAGACTCTACAATAGTTCTAGCATAAATAAGGGAAACAAAGGAAATAAGAAAGAGATAAACTGGTAACAAATACGATTAAATATTGCTCAAATTATAAGATAGGTTAACTTTGATTGTTTGCACTTGTCCTTGCTAGCTAGTTTGATTAGGATGAATTTTCAATCCTACTTTAATTAGGATAAAATCCTTATTCTACCCTTTGATCGGCCTCCTACTAATGTGTCTACTGTGGATCAGACCCTATGGTCCCTAAATTGAATACACCTACTAAGCGATTTGAAATTCAATAGCGACTTATCTCCCCTAATTGATGTCGCATGCTCAGTCACGTCGGTTCGCACTATCTATTGCTCCGGCTTTTGACCTTTTATTTACCATAGATAGCATAAGCGTGCTCTCATCCCATTTCAGGCTAATATGAGACCACCGTGTCCATAGAAATAAAAGGGGATGCTGTTGATACTGGTCCTCGTTAACAAAATCTAGTTGCGTCCCTTGTCCAAATCCTAGTGATTTGAACTTCTAATTATTGATCGCCTGTCTACCCTAAATGAAAAAAGGAAAATGCTGTCGGTACGGTTCTTCCTCTTCAATATCTACCCTAAACAGCATAAGGGAAATGCTGCCGGTACGAATCTTCCTCTTTGACTTTTGATCACTTATCTACCTTAGACAACATAAGGGAAATACTGCCAATATGGATCCTTCTTATATCTTTGCTTATTAACTTAGATAAATTATTTGAATAAGCCTTTACTATTATTCTTGCTATTTTTGCTTTTTAATTTATCCTAAGTCCTAAAATAAGCCTTATTCTCTTCTTTTTCTTATTCTAACCTACGTTATAATCATGTTTATTACTTGACCCAAGGTCTAAGTGTGAAAATAAGCTTCTTTCATCTTTTACTCTTTTTAATTATAATCCTAAGTAATAAGTAGGCCAATTTCTTTTTAATTTACTCCAATTAATGTCATAATTAGGCATAATTTCAGTCCAATTCCATTTATATTACAATCCAATTTATTTATTACAGTCCAGTTCTATTATTTATTACAGTCTTTATAATTTACATCTTATTTTCTTCATTCAATATTCACAATTATATAATCCATATTTGCGTTTAATTTATTCAAATCCATACGCGAAGAAAAAGAGGAAGAAGAGAATAGACGCTTGCATAAAACTCAAAACGTAGAAAAAGATGTAAATAAAGCCATAAATAATGGTAAATAAACTTAAATACTGTAAATAAACTGTAAAAAAAATAAAGAGCTATGCTTAATAGTAATAAACTGTAATAAACTGAAAAGAATAACTAAAAAGGAATAGACTGGAAAATAAATCTGAAACTGATAAAAAAAGCTATTCCAACATCGTAGTAAAACCACAACTATTGGAAACCCTATTATTTTAAATCACTTAAAGAAATCTTAAAATAATTACAATCACTCACCTCCGCTCCTAAGCTCTTCCTTTGGTCTTCCCTGGTCCACTTGGAGTAGTAAAATAATACAATTTATAGCGATTTTCTCCTTGTAAATTTATTCCATTTAGGGTTCTTCCTAGAAAGGCGAATCCAATTGGAGAAAAACCTAGAATGAGAAAAAGTGTTAAGCCTAGGGTTCTATTTATTGGTGTAATAGTGGATCTTAGACTGTTGGATTAGGGATTGGATACGATGCAACCATGTCATAGGCTGAATAACAGCCATCGGGTGCAATAAAGGAGGGACCGAATTGGTTTGAAGAATGCAAAAAACATTATAGTCGGCTAAAATCTCGAACGAGCGAACGAACGTTCGTTCACCCCCAAAGAGCAGGCGGGTCAACCAGGAGGTTGATTGCTTGGTGCCCAGGTCGATTGGCAGGTCGACCTGCCTATATTATATATATATATATATATATATATATATATATATATATATATATTTCTTCATTTTTGTTTTTTTAATAACTTGTTCATATTAGCTTGGTTTCAGACGTTCTATATATGGAAATTGACAAGAAAATTACCATGGACACAATGTTGAACTCCCATGGCTCAATTCTGATAATCTAACGAAGTTATTTTATTATTTAGTTAATTAATGAATTAATTATTACCTGTTAAACTTTAGGTTGTTATAAATACGCACACACACACAACCATGCCTAACGATTAAAACTAAAATTATATACATCGCGTAATTTATGGTGATATTTTATTAGTTATTAATAACATAATGGTTGCAGGACTAGGAGGTTGAAAAAGGAAGGAACGATAATTCAAAAATTTATGGATAATAATTACAAATTTTACGGGAAACAAACTTACAGTTAATAGAGAGTTAGAAGAATAGAATAAGGACTGATTAGAGAATTTAATATGGCATTTATAGGGAACTGAATAGGCATAATAGATGGATTTTGAAATGGGTAATAAATTTCATTAAATATTGTCCATATTGACATTAATGTTCAATTATTACGGATAATTGAAATTTATTAAACATATGAGGCAAACGAGGAAACTAAATCCACCCTTCACCTAGAGACTATCAACCATTGTGTATACTTACTACTGATGTGAGACATCTTCAAAAATAGTACGAAGGAATATATGTTGCGGATAGGTAGGGGAAAATATACCAAGGGTTCGTCTCGAATTTGAAGTGTTAAATGTCCTAGTACTTTCAAGGAAATGGGGTATGCTTCACTTCTAGTAAGAGGAATTAAGTAACCGAAAGTGGCATTTTCCTTTACTTACTTAGGTTGGTCTAAATGGATTGTTAGCTGTGGAAGGTCGGTGGGCTGAATCAGTATTTTATATCATTATTTGGTAGTAGGTCTGGCATATTGGCTATGACCACAAACGATCCCAAGCGAGCGATAATAAAGATTTGAGTTATGTCCTGATGGATTTCACTTCCTACTAGTGTAGAATCCGTTTGGGAGGCGCACAGACCATAAAGTAGATGGTTAAATGAAAATTTGTTTATCGAAGGTAGGCTAGTTAATTCTTAAATAAGTCTATGAGATGAATTAGTAGTTCGGCAATTAAATTATGAATTATAGAGTTGTATATTGGGGTCATGGTTACTGTAGCTAGAACCGATTGACTAGCGTTTGCGTTGTGGCGGGCCTGCTTCGGGGATTGAGGTATTAAATAGTCGTTGTGTCTGCCTCCTCCCTGTTAAAGAAGATTAAGTGGCCGGGGTCTGGGTAGTGAACATTCATGGTTATACCTTGGAGAATGTTAGGTTTGGTATATCATACACACATATAAGATTAAATAGTTTAGTAGTAATTACTAGACATAACACTTTAATGGAATCAATCGGCATAAATTAATGGTATTGGTAAAGCATGTAATTTTTCAATCATCAAAAATGTTGTTCTGACTCCCTCCTCATTACAACCCATATGATATAGATTTAGAGAGACGGATACTGGAGCAAGATGGAAATGGTAAGTGGATAAGTTTTCTTATTCATGCTCGGTGCTTATACGGCAATTAGACATCCAAGGAATAATTTTAGTTCCAAGTTAATAGACTTAGTTAGTATGTATGTTCTATTATATTTTTCAATTCTATAGTCACTCTTTGATATGCTTATGTTTATTATAGGTTACCAAAACCAATGATCTATACCCTAATGGACTTGAGTTTCCATTTTATCGAAATTCGAGCCCATTAGGGTGTAGGTTGTTACAGTTTATAACCTCTTTGGAAGGTTTATCAATTGATGATTTTTCATTTGATTTTCTTTTTCTAGGTGCCAAGTATTTCAAACCAATGGGTCTTCCACACCGTTGTCTTGCTGTAGATTCATTTGTTGCTATATTCAACTTTGGTCCCTTTTAGGACTTTAATTCGAGCTGGTGCATTTGCAGCTGGAATGTGAGATTTAATTATTTTCACAACATATTAATGCATCTGGCATTTGATTTGCAATATTCTAAAGATGAAAAATCCTATGTAACCTCATATTGACATTGTTTGGTATGCAGATCCAAATGAGACATATATGGATTATTCCACGATATTTCATGCCATTTTACTCGGATGGCCTTTTCTCCTCCTAATGGTGGAAAAACCGTCTCATCAAATTTACAATTTGAAATTTTTGCAGTGGAAACATCTCCTGTAAGAGGTTCAAGATAATGAATTATCGAAGGCGAATCAAATCTAACAAAATTCCTAACCCACATTGAGGACCCATTTTAGTACAAAATGGGGAACCAATGGGCACATGCACAACGCAACCAAATATTCATAATCAAGTATTTAGTTGAGATCTGATTAGAAGCTATGATGTTGAAAATTGATGATAAGCTGTTGGTCCGATTTTAACCAATTTTGATGCACACAAAATTGCTTTTCCATAAGCTGAAATGGGTGACTTTGATTACTTAAGCAATGGTCTTTTAATAAGTTGCAGGTACTTATCAAATACTTGAGAAGTAAATTCTCCTTGTTTATCTAATCGAATTGGTTTAATCTAAAAATTAGGGAAGTAAGCTCTCAGTTTGATTATTTGTGCAAGTAAGTTGATAAATGCCATATTTCTTATAGAAAGCAAGCATACATATGGCCAATGAGTTAATGTATCAATTAGTACCAAAAATATATTTAAAGGTCCACATTCAGGTTGGATTGGACCATATATATCACATTGAATTTTTTTATAGAACTTTTAGAGATTCAGAAGTGATTTTACTATATGAAGGTTGATTGATTAATTTTTCTTGTGCACATGGGGCTCATAAGCAATCACATAGTAAATTAAATTGGTTTGATAACTCATGGCCATTTGAGTATTTGGCAATTTTACGCATCATAGTTGACCCAGGATGACCCAAGTGATCATGCCAAAGAATCAATGTCTTTGTTTTTGTGAGCTTCTTGCTCACGTTTATAAAGTGGGATTCAACTATGCTAATTTTTTTGAAATATAATACAATTGAAATTGTACTAAATTTTTCTAAAATAAGCTTCTAGCTTTCAATTTTAGAAATAATGCAAAGATATTCTTGTTATTTTAATTATTGTTTCAATATGGTAACCATTCATTCTTATACCTATAAAACTTAGCAGATTTCTTTTAGGATCGGTCGAATATAATGCATTTTGAATGAAGATATACGTATCATTTGGTAATATAATATGTGCTTTTCTAGACCCTTCAATTATATTAACAGATCCAGCTATAGTGGAAACTTTAGCTGATATATTTTAGAGAAAAACTTCTAGTTTTTTAAAATCGTATGAGTAGTTGCAATATCTAGTTGGAATAGATCATCGCTCAAATATTAATGGTCTATACCTTAAGAATATATTAAAGATAATATATTTAGTAAATTATTAAAATAAGTTGTGAACATAAATAAGTGCTTATACTTTTTAAAGTATTTCAAAACAAGTTACTAATTAAAACGAACTTCCATCAATACACATTATTTCGACTAGTTTAATGGAACCTAAAAAGAACAACCAACATCAAATTCAAACTAACTTATTAATACAAGATAATAAAATAATGTAAGGCGGAAACCATAGAATTAGCTTTAGGCTACTTTTGGTTGAATAGATCGGTCATATCATCATCATTACAATGAGATTTTCATCATTTATGAAATTTCCATTATCATCTTTGAAGAAATCAACTAATTTCAAGTTAGTGTTACCAAAAAATCCTTCGGTATTATTTGTCCTAATATTCTTCGAACATTGGTATTCTTCAATTGTTTTCTTTGATGATCTAACTATACGTGACTAGTGACCAGAGCGTCCACATCTATAACAAACTTCCTCGTAATGCTTTTTTTATGGTGTTGAATCATTATACTTTTCAGGCTCATTTTTCGTTTATTATCTTTTAAAGTTGGTAGATTTCTTATCACTAAAACCACCATAACCCCCTTTGTTGGAGTAATATCTACGTCCACATCCACGACCACGTCCTTTACCTCGACCTCTTTAGAAGCAGGCAAAATTGGCATTAACTTTTGGTAATGCAGCAAAATAAGTTGGTCTTGAGGAACAATTTTTAATAAGTAATTCATTATTTTTCTCATCAATTACTAGACATTCTATGAGTTTGGAATATTTTGTAAAATGACGTTTCCAATATTGCTGCTGTAGGAGTTTGTGCATCATCTACATTTTCACCATCAATTTAGAAGAAATTCTATACGTAGTGGAAATTGTATTCCCTCACAGATATGAAGTCTTGATACCTCAGGCTCAACCTTCTTGCCTAGTATTTGAAAGTATGACTGTCTTTTGGTGGTTGTAATGCTCCTTTTGGTGGTTGTAACGCTTTTTTAGGGAGTTGCATAAGTAGAAGGATCTTTTTCAGTTAAATATTCTATTTTAAGATCATCGTGGATATGATGTCTTAAAAATATCAAAGCCTTTGCTTTATCATAATAGGACGTATTATTCCTATTTTTAATGGCATTTTCTAAGCATTGAGATTATAAGTGGATCTCAATATCTAATATCCATAATAAATAGTTGTCTTTAGATATGTCCAAAGCTTTGAATTCAAGCTTAGCTTTGTTTGCCATACTATGAACTATTAATGAAAAGAAGGGAGGGAAAAAATTAATATATAGATATAATAAGTAAGGATTGAATATTGTCTAGACACATATGATTGAAAAACAAAAATAAGTAAAAAAAACTCGTTTATATAGTTGTCAAAAAACATTGGGACCCAACTAAAAGTTATTAATTTGAAGCAAATATACACGATCTTACTTATCTAACCAAGCATGCTTCTGTTTATCTAATTGAACCTTCATTCTAGCTACATTAAAATTTATTGTGTTAATGAAAATGAGATAAACATTCATGATACGTATAAAAATGTTATTAAAATCAATCAAAACTCATTATCTATAATATAAACCTATAAGTGAAGTTTATTCTATTATTTAGTGTATATAACATTAAGGTTATAAGATGATTGTGATATATGTAAATGTTCAAAACTCAGGAAAGCATGATAACAACGAATTAAAAAGAAAGCAAACTAAAACGAAAGTCAAAATCTTTGAAAGCCTCAAAATTTTAGCTGACGAGAATAGTTCACATGTTCTTCCGATTTAATTTTTTTTATAGAAACTTACCAAATGTTAAGAAGAAAATGAAGCATCTTATAAGAAATGAAACCTTTGGAAACATTAAGTATTAATGAGAAAGCAAGCATCACAATCTACTATATCACATCGCTGAAAATTATTACAGCAAACCAACTATGAAAGAAATATATCATCGTCCCTTTAGCTATAATATAAAAAATTGATGTTTCCTATTATAGTAGATTATATTGAAAATGAAACAAAAATATAAACTAAGCCAACTGCCTTGTTCTATAGAAAAATAATAATAAATTTGTATTGAAAAGTTTTCTGCAGTATGGAATTGGACCCATAAGAAAGAATACTTGTAGAAGGAAAACAAGTAAACGTTATTTTAAAGTGAATGAGTGAATGTAGGTGGTACCTAGAAATATCACACTTAAAAAAATACTAGTTCAAACTCTTGCTAAAAAAAGAGATTAATATGTGAACTTCATACATAAGCATTAGATGAGTTCAACATTCCACATCAAAAATAAAAAAGGTTAAAATATCAAAGTAATACCACATTAGTGGATCTAATATAAATATTATTTTTCTTGCACCAACTTTACATACATCAAATATTGCTTAGGCAAGGAAAAAATTCATAAAACATCGTGCTACTAACATGTTATAAAATAACCAAGAGTAGAAGTGTAGCAACCCAAAATTTTTAATAAGTATTTTAGTTCATTTTATTTAAAACTTTGGTGTTTAATTATTTAAAATTTGAATTTTGGAAATTTTTCCCGAATGATGTTGGAATTGGCTATAAATTATTTGCCTAAATATAATAAATATAAACAATTCCTGGAATTTTAGATTTTGGGTCAAACTTTGACTTTAATTGAAATTTTTAAAATTTAAAATTTAATTTCTAATCTTTTATTTAAAATTGTATATATTTATAACATTTGTTCTGCTTTTTGTTTCATTTAATTATGATCTATACTTTATAAGTTGAGTAACATACAACGTTTTAAAAAGCAATAAATTTCTACATTTATTTTATATGTTTCGATATCCATCTTCTTATTTATTTTCTATGGTGTTTATATAAACTTTATTTTTATTTAGTGAATGTTTCTTTTGTATATATCTTTATTTAATGGATAGGAAACAAATCAATTAAGACACGTTACTTGTTTTAAATTTGGGCATACGTTTCATTTTTATTTCCTGCCTTTATATTGCCTACCCTTTTGATCTCCTACCATAGACGTTCCTTGATTGTAACCGTGTACTCTAAACCCTAACCGCGTCCAACACTATCGTTAACGTGAGAAATAAACATCTCATCTTCATTTGTCTCCAAGGAGAAACACTGTAAGTCCATGGCTTCTTTCTTTTACTTTTCTTTTATTTTTCTTGTGTTAGTTTTCTTCATGGAATTCTCGACCTCCACCCCTAGTCTGACCACCATCTCCTCTCCTCCTCTACCATGACCTACCGTCACTTCTCCACTTACGGCCATGAAACCCTAGACCCCAATATCCATCACCAAAGTCAAGTTAAAACCCTAACCGAGCCCAAAATTCCTCAAAATTGCTTGCCTTGTTCATTTCCATGTGTAGCCTACCATTTTCTACCTTCCTCATGCCATGACCGTGAGTAATTGACACATACCCAAGCCTACATGACTCAAACCCACCATGTCCGAGCCTATGGGTGATAAGGCCGAGCCTATAAGGGTGGTAGCCAAGCCCACTTGATGATTTATTCCATTTGTTTCACTTTAATACATTTTATCCTTTGATTTAATAAAAAAAATTGTGTTCAATTTTATTCTCATGGTTTATGGAAAATCATATATTTATAATTGTTTATTTATTTGAATAACAAGATCTGAATTTGGTTGTTACCCCTTCCCAAATCTTGTCATACCTTCTCGTGCTTTTCGGTGTGTGGATCATTCTGTTTTAATCAATCTCTAGCGTCAAAAAGGTGAGTTATTCACTCTAGACACTACGTACATATATTTTGTGAATTAATGACAAGTAAATCTGTATAGATTGATACATTTATTCGTATATGCCTACGATGTGATTTTATAATGTTAAATCCTGTTAACAATATTGTTGCATCGTCTAATATGAGATGTTATATTAAACTGTTCATTTTATTCCTGCATATCACACTGCAAGTTTCCTTATCACTATGGGTTAAAATGATACATACCCGAATGGACTTTAGAATAAGGAAAAATCATTATGGGCTAAAATGAAGGCTCAAGTGATTTTTATTGTATTTATTTTTCTTGGGATTGCGAGTTTGAAATGATAGAACCCAGATTTTTTCTTTTTAAATTACGGATTGAAATGATATATTATCCGTGTCACTTGACCTAGGTTAGAAAATATTATACAGACCAATGGTTATTTGTAAAGTATTATTTTGAAGTATCAAGTATTTTGAAATATTAAAATGTGAAATTTTTGCCTAGATTGGATTTAAATGATTTAAATGTGTATAACTATCTTCTATAGCTAATGTGTATTTTTTAAATATGATTCAACTTGGAATTTGGAATTTGGTTTAAATGAAATAATAAGTTAGGTAAAATAAATGGAGATTTAAATGTTAGGAGATGGGTATGTTAAATAAATTATTAAGTTATCGATTGAAATAAAAGTTAAGAAATTTGTAAAGTATTGACTTAACAAGGGAAGTTATATTAAACTGGATATTTATAAATAAAAGGTTATTTTAGTTAAAATTATAAGTTAAATAATGCTCAAATAAAATGTTTGAAAAGTGGAATAAGTTTGTTAAGTTTAAAATAAGAAAATTTGAAAATATGTTGTTTAAAGAGTATAACAGAAATTATAGTAATTCAGAAACGCTGTGGTTATATGAACTATGGCTGAAAATACACTAAAAAGATCTATAACAACATTTCTGAAGTGCTGTAAATTTTGTAAATTTGAACTATGGCTGAAAATACACTAAAAAGACCTATGACAACATTTCTGAAGTGCTGTAAATTCTGTAAATTTGAACTATGGCAGAAAATACACTAAAAAGACCCATAACAGCATTTCTAAAGTGATGTAAATTCTGTAAATTTGAACTATGGCTGAAATTACACTAAAAGACCTATAACAACACTCCTAAAGTGCTGCAGTTTCTCAATTTGAACTATGCTTTGTTATATACTAAATATACCTATTGCAGCACTTTATAAGTGTTGTGGTTTTGAAATTTCAATGCTTTGAAATGTTGAAATTGAACTATTGAACTTAGAAATTTCTGAAATTATAGAAATTGAATACTTGATTTGAAAGGATAACTACTTCATATTTAATTGGTTTAAATAAATTATTTTGATTTGGCATAAAAACCATTTTTTGAAATTTATAACCACGGGTAATAATAATGTTGGTTGTTAAAGAGACTGGAATCAGATATGGGCATAATCTCTGTCCATACCGAAAACCACTTTAACAACCATGTACGCGGTGGAGATTCCAGAATGAAGTAAGATGGTGGCGACGTTCTGTTGAGGTATATATGTGGACCCGACTTCCGTGAGTTGGCATAAGATGGCTAAAACATGAGCGATCGACGGGATACGGAGGTAGCACCTCTTATCGAACACACTTCTTCGTATGTCATTCTATTACTTTGTGATTGTTTGGTGCACACCTTTGATTTGGGAGTGTGATTCGAGGTGGGCGGTAGTAGCTGCTACGCGTTACCACCGGTCCGGAAGCATTATTGGTATATCTACCCTGGCATTGCCTAGTTGTGCCGTGTCACCTACCCTGGCGAGCCTTATACGAGTTTGGTTTTCTCCCGTAGCCCGTGGAGTATTTAGGGTAATCTCCCGATCTGGAGATGCGTCGATACTGGATGGACTACTGTGACTATTACGTGCTAAGGTGGAAAATGTAAAGCCTTAACGCTATTTAAAAGTAAGTTTATTTTACTATTAGACATTATTATAATAGCGAAATATTATTACATAGTAAATAGTTTAACGGATTCTTAGAGGATGGACGGTCTCAAGCATCCTTTAAGTTACTTTCCTTTATGTTATAGTTCACTTGAGTTGTTTTACACTGTATGCGTATGTATGTCCTTGTGCAATTAATGCACCCGGTAGATTCAAAGCGGTGGAGGTGTAAAAAGTCATAGCGGGGATACAGCGAGGATATAGCGGGATATAGAGGATGGCTCTAAAATAGCATATAAAACTCATACTTAATGTTTTTACAAATATACAAATGGTAATTAAATGAAAAATTATCATTCAATTGAACTATAAATAATACATAAATAATTTTGAATAAAAACATGTGCGAATATACTTTAAATAAACGAAAAACTGTTATATAACATAATTGAATTTGGTAGAATATTAGAGTATTTTCATTTCTGAAAATATATTAAAAATTAAATCAAATAAATTAGTTTCATAATTTTATAATGTATAAATTCAATTTTTTGATTCATTTTATTAAAAAAGATATAGCGGGAATAGCGGAATATAAAGGAAATAACGGGATATAGCGGAAATAGCGGAGATTAAAGCGGAAAGGCTATATTCTGGGGCTATATGGAAAAATCATAGCGGTAGAGACCGCTATGAGATATAGCGGGGTTGTAGCGGGGTAATAGCGGGGCATTAACTACACAGGTATGTCCTGACTCGAGTGTTTGTGTTTATTTCTTACAATCGGGTCAGCCTGAGTATTACAGCTTGGATCTATCTTCTGGAAGCTAGAGATTTCTGGAGTTATCTGCTTATCAAGTTGTCGTCTATTTCAGTTTCAGTATTTCTATTTCAGCTTCTGCATTAGAAACATATGTGTTTGGGATTTTCTACTATATTTGTTTCAGAACTGTATTTGTTTTTTTTCAGACTATGTATTTTGGTACTTGTTTTGAGACTGCGTTGTAGTGACTTCATGAACCACTACGGTTATTTTATTTCTACTGCGAGTTATTCTTATTTTATCCGTGTCTGTGATTGGTTTTATTTGCTCCAAATTATTACAATCCTCTGTTTTGAATTATTCAAGTCTGACTTGTGTGGATTCATTGTCGATTTGAATGGTCCAAAATAGTGTGCCATTAGATATGAGGATCCTACTTCTAAGGACTCTCCAACTGCCTATTTCGCTTCATCTCGGTCTTCTTCCGGCAATCCCTAGAAGAGAAAGCACCATTTTCACCATCGGTAGAGGAATCAGAACAGGACTCCAGGGTTGGGGTCATCTTCTTCATCTCAAAGGCAGTCGATCGATCTATCTGCCATTACTTGCTACAGATGTGATCAGAAGGGACACTATGCTAATAGTTGTCCTACCTTGGGTGTTTCTATCCCTCCTCCAGCTCAGTTGACCAGGCGCGATCTCTGCCACATTTGTCCATAGCCTGGACATTTCAAGAAGGACTGCCCTACCCAAAAGAAGGGCAAGTCATCAGGTATTTTTTCTATGACTTCTGCATCTTCTCCGGCTCTACCTCCTGCACCTGCTTCTAGTAATGACCAAGGTACACTTCAGGGTTCTTTTTCTCTATTTAATTTTCCTTTCGTGTTCTCTTTGATTCTGGAGCCTTCCATGGCTTTATCTTTATGGATCTTTGTAATAAATTTGGGAATCCTCTTTCTCCCGAGTTTACTTCTATGCTTTTATGTGTCTCAAATCTGATTGGTGGTCCTGCGAACCTTAGTAGGATTTGTAGGAATGTGAAACTCTTCCTTGATAGCTATCGATTTTCCGGTTATTTTTATGTTCTGGGTTTTGACGCTTTTGATCTTCTGCTTGGAGGTGATTGGGTTAAAGAGGAATGATGCCCATATCTCTTGTAGTTCCCGAGCTGTCTCTCTTGTTGGGGATAAAGGTGATTCTTTGGTGATTCAGTGTAGTTTGCCTAGGATTTTGCGGGCAGTTTTATTTATTCTCTTCATTCATCACCTGGTGATCTTGACTCGACTCATGTGGTCAAATTATATCCCGATGTATTTGGTGAAGTCACTTCTTTACCTCCTAAGCGGGAAATTGATTTCCGTATTGACCTTATTCCTGGAGCTCAACCTGTAGTTCTTCCACCTAGAAGAATGGCACCCTGTGCGAAGGTTGAGTTAAGGAAGAAAGTTTAGGATTTGTTTTCCAAGGGTCTGATCAGACCAAGCTATTCTGAATGGGGAGCAGCAGTGGTTTTTGTCACTAAATCCGATGGCTCCTTGAGGATGTGTGTTGATTATAGGGAGATGAATAAGCTCACTATAAAGAACCGATATCCTATGCCTCACATTAATGATATGTTTGATCAGCTCTATGAAGCTACTATTTTCTCTCAGCTTGATCTTGCCACATGTTTCCACCAGCTCAGAGTTGCGGAGGAAAGCATTCCTAAGACTGCTTTCCGTACTGAGAATGGCTTTTATGAATGGTTAGTCATGCCTTTTGGTTCAACTAATGCTCCTGCTTTTTTTGTTGATTTGATGAATCGTGTCTTTCGTGATGTGCTTAATAAATTTGTTCTAGTCTTTGTTGATGACATCCTTTTCTTCTCCAAGACAAGAGATGAGCATGAGTCGCATTTGAAATATGTTCTAGAGACTCTTCAAAATCATCAGCTGAAGGCTAAATTCTCTAAATGCCATTTCTGAAGAGATGAAATCCGATTTCTCGGGCATATTGTTTCTAGTGATGGAGTTTCTATTGATCCAGTCAAGATCGCTACGATCAATATAGGTCTTTCCCCTACTTCTCCTTTCTTAATTTGATCTTTCTATCTCTTCTGTGGTCCTTATTTCTCCCTATTCTGTTACAAGATTGGGAAACTCCTAGAACTCCAACTGATATTCGTAGTTTTCTGGGCCTTGCCAGTTACTACCGGAGATTCATTGAGAACTTTGCTTGGATTTCTACATCCCTCATTGCTTTAACTCGAAAGAATGCTAAGTTTATATGGGATGATAAGTGTAAAGTTGCATTCAATGAGTTAAAGAACAAGCTTACTTCTGCACCAGTGCTTACCGTTCTGAATGGAAATGAGGGGTAAACGGTGTACACCTATGCTTGTCGTGAAGGTTTAGGAGCTATTCTGACGCAAGATGGGAAGGTAATTGCCTATGCTAGTCGCTAGCTGAAGACCCATGAGGCCAACTATGTAGCTCATGATCTTGAATTGCTTGATGTTGTCTTTTCTTTGAAGCTTTGGAGGCATCATCTCTTGGGTGTTAAGTTTGAACTCTTCATTGATCATCAGTCTTTGAAGTATATCTTCACCCAAAAGGATTTGAATCAGCGGGAAGTGAGGTGGCTTGAGTTTCTTGCTTCTTATGATCTAGACATTAGCTACACTCCCGGTAAGGCTAATGTTGTGGTCGATGCTTTGGTTCGGAAGAAGGTATGTTTTGTCATCTTGTTGTTTCTTCTTCTCCTCTTTTGGACCGTATCAAAGCTAAGCAGGATGAGGATAGAATCATCAAATTGATTAAGGAGAGTGTTTGTAGCAGGGTTGGTGGTAGTAGTCTTGATGGTAGTGGAGCTCAGATCGATGATAGAGGGATTTTGAGGATTAATAATAGGATTTGTGTCCCGAATGTTAAGGGTTTGAGAGAGGAGTTGCTTTGGGAGCATCATCGATCCAGACTTTCTATTCATCCTGGTGTGACGAAGATGTATCAAGACATGAAGAAGCTTTATTAGTGGAAAGGTATGAAGTGGGATATCTCTATCTTTGTTAGTAGGTGTGCGACTTGTCAGCAAGTCAAGGCAGATCATCAGAAGACCCTGGTTTGTTGCAGCCCCTTGAGATTCCCAATTGGAAATGGGAATAGGTTTCCATGGATTTTATTGATGGTTTGCTGAGGTATAGGAAAGGTAATGAGAGTATCTAGGTCATTGTGGATAGTTCGACCAAATCATCACATTTTATTCCGGTTAAATCAACCAGTTCTGCTTCCAGTCTGGCTGAGATTTACATGAGAGAGATTGTTCGTCTCCACGATGTCCCCCTCAGTATTGTTTGTGATCGAGACCCTATCTTTACCAGTCAGTTTTGGAAGGCTTTTCAGAAATCTTTAGGTACTCGTCTAAATCTAAGCACTGCTTAGCACCCACAAACCGACGGTCAAACGGAAAGACTGAATCAGATTCTAGAGGATCTTCTCCAAGCTTGTGTTCTGGACTATGGAGGATCTTGGAAAGATCACTTCCATCTTGTTGAATTCGCTATAACAATAATCATCAGTTATAATTTCAGTCTTCTATTTTAATCTTATCCTAATCTTTCGTCTAGCTCATTCACCTTTGAATTCAGGCTAGTATTGAGATGTCTCCGTTTGCTGCTCTTTACGGAAGACCTTGTAGATCTCCTTCTTGCTGGATTGAATCCCGTAAACGTTTGGATCTTGGTCCTAATATGATTTTGGAGGCTTCAGAGAAGGTTGAGGAGATTAAGAGGAAGATGAGGATTGCTCAAGATAGGCAGAAGAAGTATGCTGATCGGCATAGGAGGAGTTTGGAATTTGTTGTTGGTGATTTGGTTTTCTTTAGGGTCTCTCCCTTAAGGAATGTGGTTCATTCTGGTCGTAGAAGGAAGCTTGCTCCTAGGTTCATTGTCCTTTCTGCGTTGTGGAAAGGATTGGGTCTCTTACTTATCGTCTGGATTTACCTGAGAGGTTTTCCGGAGTACCTAATGTATTCCATGTATCGCATCTTCGTCGGTATTTACATGATCCATCTTTCGTTATCCAGCCTTCTGCTCTTGATAGTTTGGATATTGAGCCTAATCTGACTTTTGAGAGGAAGCCACTTCGTATCGTCGATCGAGGTATGAAACAGCTAAGAAGGAAATCTGTCAACCTGGTCAAAGTACAGTGAAGCACTGATGATCGGGATTGTACCTGGGAGATGGAGGAGAGCATATGTGCTTTGAATCCGGAATTGTTTATTTCAAGTATTTTTGCTTTGCTATCTTATCTTCCTTTGTTTTCCCTCTTTCGTTCCTTTTCGAGGACGAAAAGTTTTGAGTGGGGGAGAGTGTAGCAACCCAAAT
Organism: Allium cepa; assembly: GCA_030765085.1. Lineage (NCBI taxonomy): Eukaryota > Viridiplantae > Streptophyta > Magnoliopsida > Asparagales > Amaryllidaceae > Allium > Allium cepa. The sequence goes on from CM060932.1 coordinate 934,380,213, forward strand.
TTTTTAATAAGTATTTTAATTCATTTTATTTAAAACTTTGGTGTTTAATTATTTAAAATTTGAATTTTGGAAATTTTTCTCGAATGATGTTGGAATTGGTTATAAATTATTTGCCCAAATATAATAAATATAAACAATTTCTGGAATTTTAGATTTTGGGTCAAACTTTGACTTTAGTTGAAATTTTTAAAATTTTAGTTTCTAATCTTTTATTTAAAACTGTATATATTTATAACATTTTTTCTGCTTTTTGTTTCAATTAATTCTAATCCATACTTTGTAAATTGAGTAACATACAACGTTTTAAAAAGCAATAAATTTCTACGTTTTATTTTATATGTTTCTATATCCATCTTCTTATTTATTTTCTATGGTGTTTATATAAACTTTATTTTTATTTAGTGAATGTTTCTTTTGTATATATCTTTATTTAACGGATAGGAAATAAAGCATTAAGATATGTTACTTGTTTTAAATTTGGGCATACGTTTCATTTTTATTTCCTGCATTTATATTGCCCACCCTTTTGATCTCCTACCATAGACGTTCCTTGATTGTAGCCGTGTACTCATAGCTGGCTCTAACACTATCATTCACGAGAGAAAAAAAACATCTCATCTTCATTTATCTATAGGGAGAAACACTGTAAGTCCATGGCTTCTTTTACTTTTCTTTTATTTTTCTTGTGTTTTCTTCATGGAATTCTCGGCCTCCCCCCTAGTCCGACTACTATCTCCTCTCCTCCTCCACCATGACCTACCATCACTTCTCCACTCACGGCCATGAAACCCTAGACCCCAATATCCATCACCAAGTCAAGTTAAAACCCTAGCCGAGCCCAAAACTCCTCAAAATTGCTTGTCTTGTTCATTTCCATGTGTAGCCTACCATTTTCCACCTTCCTCAAGCCATGGCCGTGAGTAATTGACACATACCCGAGCCTACATGACTCAAACCCACCATGTCTAAGTCTATGGGTGATGAGGCAGAGCCTATAAGGGTGGTAGCCAAGCCCACTTGATGAGTTATTCCATTTGTTTCACTTTAATACATTTTGTCCTTTGATTTAATAAAAAAATTTGTGTTGAATTTTATTCTCATGGTTTAATCCATATTGGTTTGTGGAAAATCATATATTTATAATTGTTTATTTATTTGAATTACAAGATCTGAATTTGGTTGTTACCCCTTCCCAAATCTTGTCGTACCTTCTCATGCTTTTCGGTGTGTGGATCTTTCTGTTTTAATCAATCTCTAGCGTCAAAAAGGTGAGTTATTCACTCTAGACACTACGTACGTATATTTTGTGAATTGATGACAAGTAAATCTGTATAGATTGATACATTTATTCATATATGCCTGCGATGTGATTTTATAATGTTAAATCCTGTTTATAATATTATTGCATCATCTAATATGAGATGTTATATTAAATTGTTCATTTTATTCCAGCATATCACATTGCAAGTTCCCTTATCACTATGGGTTGAAATGATACATACCCGAACAGGCTTTAGAATATGGAAAAATCATTATGGGCTGAAATGATAGGCTCGAGTGATTTTTATTGCATTTATTTTTCTTGGGATTGTGGGTTTGAAATGATAGAACCCAGATTTTTCTTTTTACATTACGGATTGAAATGATATATTATCCGTGTCACTTGACCTAGGTTAGAAAATATTATACAGACCCATGGTTATTTGTAAAGTATTATTTTGAAGTATCAAGTATTTTGAAATATTAAAACATAAAATTTTAGCCTAGATTGGATTTAAATGATTTAAATGAATTGTATAGTTATTTTCTATAGCTAAAGTGTATATTTTTCAATATGATTTAAATTGGAATTTGGTTTAAATGAAATAATAAGTTAGGTAAAATAAATGGAGATTTAAATGTTAGGAGATGGTATGTTAAATAAATTATTAAGTTATCGGTTGAAATAAAAGTTAAGAAATTTGTAAAGTATTGACTTAACAAGTGAAGTTATATTAAATTGGATACTTATAAATAAAGGGCTATTTTATTCAAAATTATATGTTAAATAATGCTCAAATAAAATGTTTGAAAAGTGGAATAAGTTTGTTAAGTTTAAAATAAGAAAATTTAAAATATATTGTTTAAAGAATATAACAGAAATTATAGTAATTCAGAAACGCTGTGGTTATATGAACTACGGCTGAAAATACACTAAAAAGACCTATAACAATATTTCTGAAATGCTGTAAATTCTGTAAATTTGAACTATCGCTGAAAATACACTTAAAAGACCTATAACAGCATTTCTGAAGTGCTATAAATTCTGTAAATTTGAACTATGGTTGAAAATACACTAAAAATACCTATAACCGCATTTCTGAAGTGCTGTAAATTCTGTAAATTTGAATTATGGCTGAAATTACACTAAAAGACCTATAACAGCACTCCTAAAGTGTTGTAGTTTCTGAATTTGAACTATGTTTTGATATATACTAAATGTTCCTATCGCAACACTTTATAAGTGCCGTAGTTTTGAAATTTCAACGCTTTGAAATGTTGAAATTGAACTAATGAACTTAGAAATTTCTGAAATTATGGAAATTGAATAATTGATTTGAAAGGATAACTACTTCATATTTAAATGGTTTAAATAAATTATTTTGATTTGGGATAAAAACCATTTTTGAAATTTATAACCACGGGTAATAATAACGTTGGTTGTTAAAGAGATCAGGATCGGGTATGGGCATACTCTCTGTCGATACCGAAAATCACTTTAACAACCATGTACGTGGTAGAGATTCCAGAATGAAGTAGGATGGTGGCGACGTTCTGTTGAGGTACATACGTGGACCCGACTCACGTGAGTTGGCATAAGGTGGCTAAAACATGATAGATCGACGGGCTAAGGAGGTTGCACCTCTTATCGAACGCACTTCTTCGTATGTCATTCTATTACTTTGTGATTGTTTGGTGCGCACCTTTGATTTGGAAGCGTGGTTCGAGGTGGGCGATAGTAGCTGCTAGGCGTTACCACCAATCCGGAAGCGTAATTGGTATATCTACCCTGGCATTGCCTAGTTGTGCCGTGTCACCTACCCTAGCGAGCCTTGTATGAGTTTGGTTTTCTCCCGTAGCCTGTGGAGTATTTAGGGTAGTCTCCCGATCTGGAGATGCATCGATACTGGATGTACTACTGGGACTATTACGTGTTAAGGTGGAAAATGTAAAGCCTTAACGTAATTTAAAAGTAAGTTTATTTTACTATTAGACATTATTATAATAGCAAATTATTATTACATAGTAAATAGTTTAATGGATCCTTAGAGGATGGGCGATCCCCAGAATCCTTTAAGTTACTTGCCTTTATATTACAGTTCACTTGAGTTAGTTTACACCGTATAAGTATGTATGTCCTGTGTGACATCCCGCCTTTTCGCACAATTTAAACAGACACACGTGCCGATTCAAACCATACGTACGGGCGGATTGTTATGGGATTTATAAGAAAAACAGAGAAGGAAAAAAAACTAAACAGAATCTCACAGCGGAAGGATAAAATATAATAATCAAGTATACAGTTCATGAAACTGTTTTACAAAATATTTTATTTTACTTGTACAATAAATATCAGAGTTACACATACCAATACAATCAATGCAGCGGAATAATAAATGGTGTAGTAGAATATAATTAATAATAATAATAATAGAATCTCCGTCTTCGTCCTCCAGAAATAAAGTCTTCAAATCCTGAAACGCTCGGACTGACCCGAGCAAATTGAAAAGACAAAACACTCGAGTCAGAACTAAAAGATCTTACGTAAGTTAAATTAACCGAAATAAATATGAGTGCAGTAACCCAAGAGATGCTCGGGATTTACATCTCCTAAGGATCCGTTAAACTATTTACTATATAGTATATTGCGCTATTATAATAGTGTCTAATTGTAAAACAAACTTACTTTTAAATAGCATTAAGGCTTTACATTTTCCACCTTAACACGTAATAGTCCCAGTAGTCCATCCAATATCATAGTCCCTCCTGATCGGGAAGCCACCAGAGGATACCACACGGGCTACGGGAGAAATCCAAACTCGTACAAGGCTCGGTATGGTAGGTGACACGGCACAACTAGGCAATGCCAGGGTAGATATACCAATTACGCTTCCGGGCCGATGGAAACGCGCAGCGCGCAGCTGCCGCCCACCTCGGACAAACTCCCCCAAAATCAAAGTAAAAATGGCCACTGAATCAATTCAAAGTCAAAGTATAATATCGAAGAGGAGTGTTCGATCAGAGGAATGACCTCATTAACCCGTCAATCGCTCCTGTTTTAGCCACCTTATGCCAACTCATGGGAGTTGGGTCCACGTATTTACCTTACAGGAAACATCGCAACCAACCTACTTCATTCTGGAATCTCCACCGCGTACACGGTTAGTCAAAGTGGTTTTCGGTATCGACAGAGAGTATGTCCATATCCGATCCCGGTCTCTTTGCCAACCCATCGTTACTATAACACCGCGGTCGTTTAAAAAAATAGTTTATACTTAAAAACCAGAATAAAAATTTCCATTTCAAAAACTATGAATACGATATCATTTTAAAACCCAAAACAATATGATATCATTTTATCCAAATATAATTCTTTTCCAAAAATCATACTGCTTTAAAATCTATAATATTTGGAAACCAAACATTTGAATTATACTTTCAAAGCATAATATTTCGAAAATTCATAGTTTTAAAATCATAACTTCTAAAACTTGAATGGTTTGGATATTCAACGGTATATAAAATAAATGGTTTGACTTTAAGGTTACTTTTTAAAGAAAAATAATTTCCATGGCTTTCCAAATATATTTCCTTATTTAAAGTCTAAACCATAATTTAAATATCACTTTCAAGTTCCAAAACCATTTCTATTTCAAAACTAAAGTTGGAATTTTATTCTTTCAACAATCAATTGTTCTATTATTTAGTCTTGAATATTCACATAAAAATCCATAAATACAACTCCCATTTCAAGAAATTTAATATTTCCTTAAATTTAATTATACTAGAATACTCATTTAAATTTATCTTGGAAAAACTCCAGTTATAAATATCATACCTTAAAATTTCCAAACTTAAACATATAATATAAATTATCAAATTCCATTTCTCAGTTTTTCCATTTTTATTTAACAGATTTATACACAGCCTAAATTCAAAATTTTAACTTCATATGTATATATGTAGAAGAATAATATTTATAAAATATCAAAACTTAAAATTTTTTATAAACCGTATCCCATCCAAACCATAGAAATCACTTTAAAATATTTTATATATAGACCACGGTGCCTGTATATAGTTTTCTATCCTATGGTTAAGTGATACGGATGTTTATCATTTCAATCCGCAAATTAAAAATAAAATTTGCGGTTGTATATCATTTCAAACCACAATCCCGAATGGAACGAAAAATGCATGATAACTTGTAGTTTAATGATATAAAATAAAATATCCATTCATCCATCATCATCCTCATCCAAATCACAATCATCATCCAATAACAAAACAATATCAATATATATCCGATAATATATAACAGTTAATAACTGGCAGTTATATTCAAAAATAAATTTAACAACTATTAAACTAACAGTTTATCTGCAAATAAATAACTACAACTGTCAATCTATATGCAGTAATAAAATTAAATGAATAGTTATATCAAATAAATGCGATTTAACAGATATGATGAATAAAACATGCCAAACAGTCATAAATAAATCTCTACTCATATCTAAAATAAATTTAACAAACATAAAAACTTTTAGAAGTTGTGAGTGGGTTAAAACACTCACCTTTTGGATTTAAATTGAATTTTAAATCCAATTTAAACCCAAAATTCGACGGTCTCCAAATCTGTCCAAACCAGCGTCAAAAGATCTGAAATTTAATTACGATCCTAACAAAAGAAATTTCGCGTGCAACGGAGTTCGTATGTGAAAGTTATCACAATAAAACGATTTGCAATTGAAATTAAAAATAAAATACCGTGCCACATCCACTCTTCCCTCGTGAAAAACGCGTATGCTTCTTCTTGATTGCTAACTTTGTTCCGTAATTTTTCTTTTATTTCGATTTACTTTAATTTTCCTCCTTATTATATGAATCTATGTATTTTTAAAAAGGTTTGAAAGAAAAAAAAGAAGATTTGAAAAAGAAGAATTGAAAAAAAAATGATTAAAATAAGAACTGAAAATGGAAGAGAAGATCTAGATTTGAAAAGAAAGAAGAAAGTTTGAAATAGAAGAAAATTTGAAGAAGAAGAAGAATATTTGAAGAGGAAGGACAAATTAAAATGAGAGATAATAAGGAGCTTTGAGAAAAACAAGAAAAAGAAGAAGAAGAAGAAGAAGAAGAGTAGCATGTAGGCTAGCCATTTGCATCATATCGTATTTATAAGGTTAGAGTTAGGAGAAACAAAATGTAAAAGAAGAATAAGACGTAGGTTATTTATAATTAGGAAATGAATGTGGAAGGACAGAAATAAATGTAAAGTTTTATTTTTTAAAGTTTCAGGCATTAATAATGCATAAGGAAATGTACGTAAGAATGGAAAAGTTTGCAAACGAAAGTTAGATTTTGTATACGTGAAAATGAGGTGGCAAGAAATAAATATAATCTAAAAGTCTATGCTCAGGTATTAAACAGAAGGAGAAAAAACGGATCAACTATTAAAAATAAGGTAACTGTTTTAAAACGTTCATTTTATCATTAAAAATCCAATTTTACAACATTAAGTTTAAATTTTCAATTTATCCAGTGATTAAACTTAATTGCCCGTGATATTCATTTATTTGGATTTTTAATTCTTTTATTCACTCCATTATCACCAAGTAGATAAATTAACATTGGTTAATGGTCAATATATTGTTATCTTAAATTTTCAACTTACTCCATTAACGTAGTATTTAACCTTTTATTCCCATTTAATTGAAATAACCCTCTTTCCAAAAATTTACTTCAAATAAATAAGCAACTCTTTATATTTCTAAATCAACAAATTGAAAGTTAATTGAAAGTTGCTAAATTTATTGATTTCAGAATTTCCCTTAATTTCATACAAGTTCAGAAATTATCTATTTAATTAAATAAATAAATCTTTATTTTCAGTTAGATGAATTAAATGTTGGATTCACACTATTGCATTCATATTTCCCGTTTTACTTTTATCCGTATTAACTATTTCATTTTTCTCTTATTGTGAATAACTAACGTAATTCACTATATAACGTCAATTTATTTCCTTGCATTAACATACCTCTATTTACAGTGATTAGAATAAATATTACATTCCTAAGTGCACTCCTATCAATTAAATGTATAAATTAAGGTTCTTTTTTTTTATAATATACTTCACTCACTATACAAGTTTTACACACTAAATTTACTTTCAATTAATTACTTACATTCTACAACTTACTTTACATATTTTCCGCATTAATTATCTTAATTATCAAAAGTTCAACTTATTCCTCAAATCCACAATTTATTACTTAACCTACATCTACGCTTTTATTACATTACGTTCCCACTTCCGTCACTATAAAATAAATCACCAAATACGTTATCATCACCAACATTAATTAATATATTGAATGCTTACCTTTATTTCTCTACATCCAATCTGTTCCAACTTAATTTATATTAATGTTATTCCCTTATATGGTTATTATTTATCCACTCGTGCTAACTTTTATTACCTAAATTTTCCGTTATTTGTAAGCCTTTAATATTTCCATTTAAATTAAATACAAATCTCAATTCAATCAACCCTTCTCAACACGCAACTTAGTAACAGCTTACAAGTACAAAATGGAATAATCATTTATTATAGTATTTTCTAAATTTACATTAACATATTAATTAATTCCCTTTGTATAAATTTCATTACATAAATATTCCAATATACATCTTAGATTTGTATCAACGGTTATACTTAAAAATGTGAATCCTGTCAATTACGCGTATTAATTTAGGTTTTCAACTCAATTAACAAAATTTCCTAAGTCAAATCCCTTTTTACCAAATTTGACAATCCCTAACCATTTATATTACATGTAATATTTATCAGATTTTATTTCAAATTAACGTACAACTTAATTTCCTTTAATTGAGATATGACTCCCAATTTTTATTTATTTATTTAACATACTAAATGAATAAATAACCTAAATAAATGGTCACCTACTTACTTCTTTCACTTATAAGTTTACTACTCACCCACCCAGGTATAAATTCCATATATAACACTAATTAATTTCCATTAACACTGCATTATCCAATTATCCTAAATTTGTTCAATATATACTCTTGTTTACTGAAAAATAAATTTATGTTTTCCATAAATTCTCATTCACTCTTCCGTTATGAAATTAAAAAAAAATCATTTAGTAATGTTTATTATCAAAAAAACATTAATTTATTACCTTTTTCATCCCACTATAAATCAGTGTAACCATTAATACCATACATATTACAATTCTTTACCCCATACTGATCTTTTTTTATTACCATTAACTATCTAATTTGTTCAATAACTAAATGTTTACATTTGTTACTTATATGTAGTTTTACAACCAAGCATAGCATGTTTTAAATACAATGCATTCGAGTTTCATTAAGATTGTATACATTTTCCATTAATTGCGTATTACTTCATCGGTTATTATACATTGAATTCATTAAATTATCACAAATTACTTTATTGCATTAGTTTACACAATATTCCCATTTGTTTTCTTATAATAAATTTCTTAGCCTAGAATAACAATTCCCATTACTTCAATACATCGTAATTTCCTTTTTTTTATTTTTTATACTTAGCTTAAATTTCAAATGTTTTCTTTCTTTCTACATTTACTTCAACATGAATTAATTTTTTCTTTCTTTCTAAATTAAATTACAAAATAAATTAAATTAACAAATTAAATGGTCGAAATTTACGGGTCGTTACACTCTTCCCCACTCAAAACTTTTCGTCCCCGAAAAGGAAAAGAAGGAAAAAGAAGAATTAAATAACAATACATCTTATTAACAATAACTTACTAAATTTATTACCTTAAATAAAATATACCCGTTTAATAATCATTATATCTTTTTATACTTAAATAAATAAAGTTTGGAAAAACATTTCAAAATATTTGTAAGTCCAAAATTTAAATATCTAAGTAGTTCCAGTCACTAATCATCCAAATTAATACAACAACCATCAATTTCCTCGAACAGCATACATACAATTACAAAACAACCATACAATCACACAATCAAATAGTTGTTTGGTTTCAAACTTGAAATTGTACGGAATGAAAAAATAACTATCAAGTGCATCATTTACTCAACAGTCTTAGATGGAACAAAATAGATTATTTATTCATCCAACAACTTCAAATTTCCTTACCCAACCAACCATAAATCAAACAATAACAATCTCAACCAATAGATTAAGTTTATTCTTATTAATTCCATTCATACTTTTGTTGTTTGATTTCTTTTTCATTCATATAATGGTTTATCTTTTTATTTTACATTTTTTCTTACAGTTTTCATTTATCCATATATGCAAATTTCTTTTATTTGCATTACATTCATTTATTTATTGCTTAATTTCACTTATTTACAGTATTCATCTTTTTACTTATTTTCAAAATAAATAACTTCATCATATACTTAAGTCTATAATTACTTATTTACAACATTTATCTCTATCATATTTTATTATAGTAAGATCTTCATTATAACTTAAGTCTATACAATAACAACATCAATCCTTATTTATTAAAGAATTTTATTGAATACTCCATTACTTCAAATTTATTACTTGTATAATATTCTGTTTAAATTTCTTATAACATTTTAACCTTTTATAGATGGTAAGTTATATATATGTTTTAGGAAATGCAAATGAAACTTATACAAGATTTACCTCATCTTTTAATTTAAATTAAATGTTCAATAATTACATCTTTGGTTTATAAATTACAATTTCAACTTTCTTTAAATTTTATTTATAACTTAGCATTTATCTCTTATTTCAATTAAAGGTTCCAATTTATAAATTAGTTACAACCCATTTCCTACAAAAATTTAAACTATTGATTAACGGAAACTGAAGAACTAAATACCAGGTTAAATTTCAAATCATTTTAAAATAATAGATAAATATATACTTACAACTTATCTATATCCAAGTATATTTAAAAGAAATTTAAAATTCACTTTTGTTTATCAAAATAAATCTATAGTAAAACTACTACAATGGTCTTCCTACTTCGAAACTCGAAAATGAATGTCGATGATGCATGCACTCATCACCGAAATTATTTTCCAGCGACATAGAGGGGAGTACCAACTTTTTTTTTACTGTCGAGAATTTCTTTAAAACCATACTTCCAAATTATATTGAAATATTTATATCAGAAAATATTTCTAAATACTATTATTATATTTCAAAATCCTTTGAAAGCAATTTTTCAAAATCCCGGACTTAAGTTCTAAAATTTCCAAATTTTCAATGATTTTATTTTCAATCTTATTTTACCTATTATTTATAAATTTTATTCCTAACAACCAATATATTGCAACCAAATATAACCTTTATAAAAATTATTTTATATATATAGAAAATGTAATAGGCAAAATTATTTCATTCACCTATATTAAAAACAAATATTGTGTCGGTTTGTCCTATTAAGTGTTTAAAAATCCCTATTGATGTCATAGCGTCCCATGCATCAACCAGAATTTTTAAATACAAAACGGAACAGATTAACACAATATTAAATTCTTTTTATAACACTAACAAATACGCTCTCTCATATATATACACTCAGCGACTCCCATAGGGTATTTCTACCCTATTAGTAAAAAGTCAAACCCCACAAAGCTAAGGTTTATCGCTAAACCAAAGCTCTGATACCAACTGTGACATCCCGCCTTTTCGCACAATTTAAACAGACACACGTGCCGATTCAAACCATACGTAAGGGCGGATTGTTATGGGATTTATAAGAAAAACAGAGAAGGAAAAAAAACTAAACAGAATCTCACAGCGGAAGGATAAAATATAATAATCAAGTTTACAGTTCATGAAACTGTTTTACATAATATTTTATTTTACTTGTACAATAAATATCAGAGTTACACATACCAATAAAATCAATGCAGCGGAATAATAAATGGTGTAGTAGAATATAATTAATAATAATAATAGAATCTCCGTCTTCGTCCTCCAGAAATAAAGTCTTCAAATCCTGAAACGCTCGGACTGACCCGAGCGAATTGAAAAGACAAAACACTCGAGTCAGAACTAAAAGATCTTATGTAAGTTAAATTAACCGAAATAAATATGAGTGCAGTAACTCAAGAGATGCTCGGGAATTACATCTCCAATGGATCCGTTAAACTATTTACTATATAGTATATTGCGCTATTATAATAGTGTCTAATTGTAAAACAAACTTACTTTTAAATAGCATTAAGGCTTTACATTTTCCACCTTAACACGTAATAGTCCCAGTAGTCCATCCAATATCATAGTCCCTCCTGATCGGGAAGCCACCAAAGGATACCACACGGGCTACGGGAGAAATCCAAACTCGTACAAGGCTCGGTATGGTAGGTGACACGGCACAACTAGGCAATGCCAGGGTAGATATACCAATTACGCTTCCGGGCCGATGGAAACGCGCAGCGCGCAGCTGCCGCCCACCTCGGACAAACTCCCCCGAAATCAAAGTAAAAATGGCCACTGAATCAATTCAAAGTCAAAGTATAATATCGAAGAGGAGTGTTCGATCAGAGGAATGACCTCATTAATCCGTCAATCGCTCCTGTTTTAGCCACCTTATGCCAACTCATGGGAGTTGGGTCCACGTATTTACCTTACAGGAAACGTCGCAACCAACCTACTTCATTCTGGAATCTCCACCGCGTACACGGTTAGTCAAAGTGGTTTTCGGTATCGACAAAGAGTATGTCCATATCCGATCCCGGTCTCTTTGCCAACCCATCGTTACTATAACACCGCGGTCATTTAAAAAAATAGTTTATACTTAAAAACCAGAATAAAAATTTCCATTTCAAAAACTATGAATACGATATCATTTTAAAACCCAAAACAATATGATATCATTTTATCCAAATATAATTCTTTTTCAAAAATCATACTGCTTTAAAATCTATAATATTTGGAAACCAAACATTTGAATTATACTTTCAAAGCATAATATTTCGAAAATTCATAGTTTTAAAATCATAACTTCTAAAACTTGAATGGTTTGGATATTCAACGGTATATAAAATAAATGGTTTGACTTTAAGGTTACTTTTTAAAGAAAAATAATTTCCATGGCTTTCCAAATATATTTCCTTAATTAAAGTCTAAACCATAATTTAAATATCACTTTCAAGTTCCAAAACCATTTCTATTTCAAAACTAAAGTTGGAATTTTATTCTTTCAACAATCAATTGTTCTATTATTTAGTCTTGAATATTCACATAAAAATCCATAAATACAACTTCCATTTCTACAAATTTAATATTTCCTTAAATTTAATTATACTAGAATACTCATTTAAATTTATCTTGGAAAAACTCCAGTTATAAATATCATACCTTAAAATTTCCAAACTTAAACATATAATATAAATTATCAAATTCCATTTCTCAATTTTTCCATTTTTATTTAACAGATTTATACACAGCCTAAATTCAAAATTTTAACTTCATATGTATATATGTAGAAGAATAATATTTATAAAATATCAAAACTTAAAAATTTTTATAAACCATATCCCATCCAAACCATAGAAATCACTTTAAAATATTTTATATATAGACCACGGTGCCTGTATATAGTTTCTATCCTATGGTCAAGTGATACAGATGTTTATCATTTCAATCCGCAAATTAAAAATAAAATTTGCGGTTGTATATCATTTCAAACCACAATCCCGAATGGAACAAAAAATGCATGATAACTTGTAGTTTAATGATATAAAATAAAACATCCATTCATCCATCATCATCCTCATCCAAATCACAATCATCATCCAATAACAAAACAATATCAATATATATCCGATAATATATAACAGTTAATAACTGGCAGTTATATTCAAAAATAAATTTAACAACTATTAAACTAACAGTTTATCTGCAAATAAATAACTACAACTGTCAATCTATATGCAGTAATAAAATTAAATGAACAGTTATATCAAATAAATGCGATTTAACAGATATGATGAATAAAACATGCCAAACAGTCATAAATAAATCTCTACTCATATCTAAAATAAATTTAACAAACATAAAAACTTTTAGAAGTTGTGAGTGGGTTAAAACACTCACCTTTTGGATTTAAATTGAATTTTAAATCCAATTTAAACCCAAAATTCGACGGTCTCCAAATCTGTCCAAACCAGCGTCAAAAGATCTGAAATTTAATTACGATCCTAACAAAAGAAATTTCGCGTGCAACGGAGTTCGTATGTGAAAGTTATCATAATAAAACGATTTGCAATTGAAATTAAAAATAAAATACCGTGCCACATCCACTCTTCCCTCGTGAAAAACGCGTATGCTTCTTCTTGATTGCTAACTTTGTTCCGTAATTTTTCTTTTATTTCGATTTACTTTAATTTTCCTCCTTATTATGTGAATCTATGTATTTTTAAAAAGGTTTGAAAGAAGAAAAAAAGATTTGAAAAAGAAGAATTGAAAAAAAAATGATTAAAATAAGAACTGAAAATGGAAGAGAAGATCTAGATTTGAAAAGAAAGAAGAAAGTTTGAAATAGAAGAAAATTTGAAGAAGAAGAAGAATATTTGAAGAGGAAGGACAAATTAAAATGAGAGATAATAAGGAGCTTTGAGAAAAACAAGAAAAAGAAGAAGAAGAAGAAGAAGAAGAAGAAGAAGAGTAGCATGTAGGCTAGGGTTTCATTTGCATCATATCGTATTTATAAGGTTAGAGTTAGGAGAAACAAAATGTAAAAGAAGAATAAGACGTAGGTTATTTATAATTAGGAAATGAATGTGGAAGGACAGAAATAAATGTAAAGTTTTATTTTTTAAAGTTTCAGGCATTAATAATGCATAAGGAAATGTACGTAAGAATGGAAAAGTTTGCAAACGAAAGTTAGATTTTGTATACATGAAAATGAGGTGGCAAGAAATAAATATAATCTAAAAGTCTATGCTCAGGTATTAAACAGAAGGAGAAAAAACGGATCAACTATTAAAAATAAGGTAACTGTTTTAAAACGTTCATTTTATCGTTAAAAATCCAATTTTACAACATTAAGTTTTAAATTTTCAATTTATCCAGTGATTAAACTTAATTGCCCGTGATATTCATTTATTTGGATTTTTAATTCTTTTATTCACTCCATTATCACCAAGTAGATAAATTAACATTGGTTAATGGTCAATATATTGTTATCCTAAATTTTCAACTTACTCCATTAACGTAGTATTTAACCTTTTATTCCCATTTAATTGAAATAACCCTCTTTCCAAAAATTTACTTCAAATAAATAAGCAACTCTTTATATTTCTAAATCAACAAATTGAAAGTTAATTGAAAGTTGCTAAATTTATTGATTTCAGAATTTCCCTTAATTTCATACAAGTTCAGAAATTATCTATTTAATTAAATAAATAAATCTTTATTTTCAGTTAGATGAATTAAATGTTGGATTCACACTATTGCATTCATATTTCCCGTTTTACTTTTATCCGTATTAACTATTTCATTTTTCTCTTATTGTGAATAATTAACGTACTTCACTATATAACGTCAATTTATTTCCTTGCATTAACATACCTCTATTTACAGTGATTAGAATAAATATTACATTCCTAAGTGCACTCCTATCAATTAAATGTATAAATTAAGGTTCTTTTTTTTTATAATATACTTCACTCACTATACAAGTTTTACACACTAAATTTACTTTCAATTAATTACTTACATTCTACAACTTACTTTACATATTTTCCGCATTAATTATCTTAATTATCAAAAGTTCAACTTATTCCTCAAATCCACAATTTATTACTTAACCTACATCTACGCTTTTATTACATTACGTTCCCACTTCCGTCACTATAAAATAAATCACCAAATACGTTATCATCACCAACATTAATTAATATATTGAATGCTTACCTTTATTTCTCTACATCCAATCTGTTCCAACTTAATTTATATTAATGTTATTCCCTTATATGGTTATTATTTATCCACTCGTGCTAACTTTTATTACCTAAATTTTCCGTTATTTGTAAGCCTTTAATATTTCCATTTAAATTAAATACAAATCTCAATTCAATCAACCCTTCTCAACACGCAACTTAGTAACAGCTTACAAGTACAAAATGGAATAATCATTTATTATAGTATTTTCTAAATTTACATTAACATATTAATTAATTCCCTTTGTATAAATTTCATTACATAAATATTCCAATATACATCTTAGATTTGTATCAACGGTTATACTTAAAAATGTGAATCCTGTCAATTACGCGTATTAATTTAGGTTTTCAACTCAATTAACAAAATTTCCTAAGTCAAATCCCTTTTTACCAAATTTGACAATCCCTAACCATTTATATTACATGTAATATTTATCAGATTTTATTTCAAATTAACGTACAACTTAATTTCCTTTAATTGAGATATGACTCCCAATTTTTTTTTATTTTTTTAACATACTAAATGAATAAATAACCTAAATAAATGGTCACCTACTTACTTCTTTCACTTACAAGTTTACTACTCACCCACCCAGGTATAAATTCCATATATAACACTAATTAATTTCCATTAACACTGCATTATCCAATTATCCTAAATTTGTTCAATATATACTCTTGTTTACTGAAAAATAAATTTATGTTTTCCATAAATTCTCATTCACTCTTCCGTTATGAAATTAAAAAAAAATCATTTAGTAATGTTTATTATCAAAAAAACATTAATTTATTACCTTTTTCATCCCACTATAAATCAGTGTAACCATTAATACCATACATATTACAATTCCTTACCCCATACTGATCTTTTTTTATTACCATTAACTATCTAATTTGTTCAATAACTAAATGTTTACATTTGTTACTTATATGTAGTTTTACAACCAAGCATAGCATGTTTTAAATACAATGAATTCGAGTTTCATTAAGATTGTATACATTTTCCATTAATTGCGTATTACTTCATCGGTTATTATACATTGAATTCATTAAATTATCACAAATTACTTTATTGCATTAGTTTACACAATATTCCCATTTGTTTTCTTATAATAAATTTCTTAGCCTAGAATAACAATTCCCATTACTTCAATACATCGTAATTTCCTTTTTTTTATTTTTTATACTTAGCTTAAATTTCAAATGTTTTCTTTCTTTCTACATTTACTTCAACATGAATTAATTTTTTCTTTCTTTCTAAATTAAATTACAAAATAAATTAAATTAACAAATTAAATGGTCGAAATTTACGGGTCGTTACACTCTTCCCCACTCAAAACTTTTCGTCCCCGAAAAGGAAAAGAAGGAAAAAGAAGAATTAAATAACAATACATCTTATTAACAATAACTTACTAAATTTATTACCTTAAATAAAATATACCCGTTTAATAATCATTATATCTTTTTATACTTAAATAAATAAAGTTTGGAAAAACATTTCAAAATATTTGTAAGTCCAAAATTTAAATATCTAAGTAGTTCCAGTCACTAATCATCCAAATTAATACAACAACCATCAATTTCCTCGAACAGCATACATACAATTACAAAACAACCATACAATCACACAATCAAATAGTTGTTTGGTTTCAAACTTGAAATTGTACGGAATGAAAAAATAACTATCAAGTGCATCATTTACTCAACAGTCTTAGATGGAACAAAATAGATTATTTATTCATCCAACAACTTCAAATTTCCTTACCCAACCAACCATAAATCAAACAATAACAATCTCAACCAATAGATTAAGTTTATTCTTATTAATTCCATTCATACTTTTGTTGTTTGATTTCTTTTTCATTCATATAATGGTTTATCTTTTTATTTTACATTTTTTCTTACAGTTTTCATTTATCCATATATGCAAATTTCTTTTATTTGCATTACATTCATTTATTTATTGCTTAATTTCACTTATTTACAGTATTCATCTTTTTACTTATTTTCAAAATAAATAACTTCATCATATACTTAAGTCTATAATTACTTATTTACAACATTTATCTCTATCATATTTTATTATAGTAAGATCTTCATTATAACTTAAGTCTATACAATAACAACATCAATCCTTATTTATTAAAGAATTTTATTGAATACTCCATTACTTCAAATTTATTACTTGTATAATATTCTGTTTAAATTTCTTATAACATTTTAACCTTTTATAGATGGTAAGTTATATATATGTTTTAGGAAATGCAAATGAAACTTATACAAGATTTACCTCATCTTTTAATTTAAATTAAATGTTCAATAATTACATCTTTGGTTTATAAATTACAATTTCAACTTTCTTTAAATTTTATTTATAACTTAGCATTTATCTCTTATTTCAATTAAAGGTTCCAATTTATAAATTAGTTACAACCCATTTCCTACAAAAATTTAAACTATTGATTAACGGAAACTGAAGAACTAAATACCAGGTTAAATTTCAAATCATTTTAAAATAATAGATAAATATATACTTACAACTTATCTATATCCAAGTATATTTAAAAGAAATTTAAAATTCACTTTTGTTTATCAAAATAAATCTGTAGTAAAACTACTACAATGGTCTTCCTACTTCGAAACTCGAAAATGAATGTCGATGATGCATGCACTCATCACCGAAATTATTTTCCAGCGACATAGAGGGGAGTACCAACTTTTTTTTTTTACTTTCGAGAATTTCTTTAAAACCATACTTCCAAATTATATTGAAATATTTATATCAGAAAATATTTCTAAATACTATTATTATATTTTAAAATCCTTTGAAAGCAATTTTTCAAAATCCCGGACTTAAGTTCTAAAATTTCCAAATTTTCAATGATTTTATTTTCAATCTTATTTTACCTATTATTTATAAATTTTATTCCTAACAACCAATATATTGCAACCAAATATAACCTTTATAAAAATTATTTTATATATATAGAAAATGTAATAGGCAAAATTATTTCATTCACCTATATTAAAAACAAATATTGTGTCGGTTTGTCCTATTAAGTGTTTAAAAATCCCTATTGATGTCATAGCGTCCCATGCATCAACCAGAATTTTTAAATACAAAACGGAACAGATTAACACAATATTAAATTCTTTTTATAACACTAACAAATACGCTCTCTCATATATATACGCTCAGCGACTCCCATAGGGTATTTCTACCCTATTAGTAAAGAGTCAAACCCCACAAATCTAAGGTTTATCGCTAAACCAAAGCTCTGATACCAACTGTGACATCCCGCCTTTTCGCACAATTTAAACAGACACACGTGCCGATTCAAACCATACGTAAGGGCGGATTGTTATGGGATTTATAAGAAAAACAGAGAAGGAAAAAAAACTAAATAGAATCTCACAGCGGAAGGATAAAATATAATAATCAAGTATACAGTTCATGAAACTGTTTTACAAAATATTTTATTTTACTTGTACAATAAATATCAGAGTTACACATACCAATACAATCAATGCAGCGGAATAATAAATGGTGTAGTAGAATATAATTAATAATAATAATAATAGAATCTCCGTCTTCGTCCTCCAGAAATAAAGTCTTCAAATCCTGAAACGCTCGGACTGACCCGAGCGAATTGAAAAGACAAAACACTCGAGTCAGAACTAAAAGATCTTATGTAAGTTAAATTAACCGAAATAAATATGAGTGCAGTAACTCAAGAGATGCTCGGGATTTACATCTCCTAAGGATCCGTTAAACTATTTACTATATAGTATATTGCGCTATTATAATAGTGTCTAATTGTAAAACAAACTTACTTTTAAATAGCATTAAGGCTTTACATTTTCCACCTTAACACGTAATAGTCCCAGTAGTCCATCCAATATCATAGTCCCTCCTGATCGGGAAGCCACCAGAGGATACCACACGGGCTACGGGAGAAATCCAAACTCGTACAAGGCTCGGTATGGTAGGTGACACGGCACAACTAGGCAATGCCAGGGTAGATATACCAATTACGCTTCCGGGCCGATGGAAACGCGCAGCGCGCAGCTGCCGCCCACCTCGGACAAACTCCCCCAAAATCAAAGTAAAAATGGCCACTGAATCAATTCAAAGTCAAAGTATAATATCGAAGAGGAGTGTTCGATCAGAGGAATGACCTCATTAACCCGTCAATCGCTCCTGTTTTAGCCACCTTATGCCAACTCATGGGAGTTGGGTCCACGTATTTACCTTACAGGAAACGTCGCAACCAACCTACTTCATTCTGGAATCTCCACCGCGTACACGGTTAGTCAAAGTGGTTTTCGGTATCGACAGAGAGTATGTCCATATCCGATCCCGGTCTCTTTGCCAACCCATCGTTACTATAACACTGCGGTCATTTAAAAAAATAGTTTATACTTAAAAACCAGAATAAAAATTTCCATTTCAAAAACTATGAATACGATATCATTTTAAAACCCAAAACAATATGATATCATTTTATCCAAATATAATTCTTTTCCAAAAATCATACTGCTTTAAAATCTATAATATTTGGAAACCAAACATTTGAATTATACTTTCAAAGCATAATATTTCGAAAATTCATAGTTTTAAAATCATAACTTCTAAAACTTGAATGGTTTGGATATTCAACGGTATATAAAATAAATGGTTTGACTTTAAGGTTACTTTTTAAAGAAAAATAATTTCCATGGCTTTCCAAATATATTTCCTTATTTAAAGTCTAAACCATAATTTAAATATCACTTTCAAGTTCCAAAACCATTTCTATTTCAAAACTAAAGTTGGAATTTTATTCTTTCAACAATCAATTGTTCTATTATTTAGTCTTGAATATTCACATAAAAATCCATAAATACAACTCCCATTTCTAGAAATTTAATATTTCCTTAAATTTAATTATACTAGAATACTCATTAAATTTATCTTGGAAAAACTCCAGTTATAAATATCATACCTTAAAATTTCCAAACTTAAACATATAATATAAATTATCAAATTCCATTCTCAATTTTTCCATTTTTATTTAACAGATTTATACACAGCCTAAATTCAAAATTTTAACTTCATATGTATATATGTAGAAGAATAATATTTATAAAATATCAAAACTTAAAATTTTTTATAAACCGTATCCCATCCAAACCATAGAAATCACTTTAAAATATTTTATATATAGACCACGGTGCCTGTATATAGTTTTCTATCCTATGGTCAAGTGATACGGATGTTTATCATTTCAATCCGCAAATTAAAAATAAAATTTGCGGTTGTATATCATTTCAAACCACAATCCCGAATGGAACAAAAAATGCATGATAACTTGTAGTTTAATGATATAAAATAAAACATCCATTCATCCATCATCATCCTCATCCAAATCACAATCATCATCCAATAACAAAACAATATCAATATATATCCGATAATATATAACAGTTAATAACTGGCAGTTATATTCAAAAATAAATTTAACAACTATTAAACTAACAGTTTATTTGCAAATAAATAACTACAACTGTCAATCTATATGCAGTAATAAAATTAAATGAACAGTTATATCAAATAAATGCGATTTAACAGATATGATGAATAAAACATGCCAAACAGTCATAAATAAATCTCTACTCATATCTAAAATAAATTTAACAAACATAAAAACTTTTAGAAGTTGTGAGTGGGTTAAAACACTCACCTTTTGGATTTAAATTGAATTTTAAATCCAATTTAAACCCAAAATTCGACGGTCTCCAAATCTGTCCAAACCAGCGTCAAAAGATCTGAAATTTAATTACGATCCTAACAAAAGAAATTTCGCGTGCAACGGAGTTCGTATGTGAAAGTTATCACAATAAAACGATTTGCAATTGAAATTAAAAATAAAATACCATGCCACATCCACTCTTCCCTCGTGAAAAACGCGTATGCTTCTTCTTGATTGCTAACTTTGTTCCGTAATTTTTCTTTTATTTCGATTTACTTTAATTTTCCTCCTTATTATGTGAATCTATGTATTTTTAAAAAGGTTTGAAAGAAAAAAAAAGAAGATTTGAAAAAAAAATGATTAAAATAAGAACTGAAAATGGAAGAGAAGATCTAGATTTGAAAAGAAAGAAGAAAGTTTGAAATAGAAGAAAATTTGAAGAAGAAGAAGAATATTTGAAGAGGAAGGACAAATTAAAATGAGAGATAATAAGGAGCTTTGAGAAAAACAAGAAAAAGAAGAAGAAGAAGATGAAGAAGAAGAGTAGCATGTAGGCTAGGGTTTCATTTGCATCATATCGTATTTATAAGGTTAGAGTTAGGAGAAACAAAATGTAAAAGAAGAATAAGACGTAGGTTATTTATAATTAGGAAATGAATGTGGAAGGACAGAAATAAATGTAAAGTTTTATTTTTTAAAGTTTCAGGCATTAATAATGCATAAGGAAATGTACGTAAGAATGGAAAAGTTTGCAAACGAAAGTTAGATTTTGTATACGTGAAAATGAGGTGGCAAGAAATAAATATAATCTAAAAGTCTATGCTCAGGTATTAAACAGAAGGAGAAAAAACGGATCAACTATTAAAAATAAGGTAACTGTTTTAAAACGTTCATTTTATCGTTAAAAATCCAATTTTACAACATTAAGTTTTAAATTTTCAATTTATCCAGTGATTAAACTTAATTGCCCGTGATATTCATTTATTTGGATTTTTAATTCTTTTATTCACTCCATTATCACCAAGTAGATAAATTAACATTGTTTAATGGTCAATATATTGTTATCCTAAATTTTCAACTTACTCCATTAACGTAGTATTTAACCTTTTATTCCCATTTAATTGAAATAACCCTCTTTCCAAAAATTTACTTCAAATAAATAAGCAACTCTTTATATTTCTAAATCAACAAATTGAAAGTTAATTGAAAGTTGCTAAATTTATTGATTTCAGAATTTCCCTTAATTTCATACAAGTTCAGAAATTATCTATTTAATTAAATAAATAAATCTTTATTTTCAGTTAGATGAATTAAATGTTGGATTCACACTATTGCATTCATATTTCCCGTTTTACTTTTATCCGTATTAACTATTTCATTTTTCTCTTATTGTGAATAATTAACGTAATTCACTATATAACGTCAATTTATTTCCTTGCATTAACATACCTCTATTTACAGTGATTAGAATAAATATTACATTCCTAAGTGCACTCCTATCAATTAAATGTATAAATTAAGGTTCTTTTTTTATATAATATACTTCACTCACTATACAAGTTTTACACACTAAATTTACTTTCAATTAATTACTTACATTCTACAACTTACTTTACATATTTTCCGCATTAATTATCTTAATTATCAAAAGTTCAACTTATTCCTCAAATCCACAGTTTATTACTTAACCTACATCTACGCTTTTATTACATTACGTTCCCACTTCCGTCACTATAAAATAAATCACCAAATACGTTATCATCACCAACATTAATTAATATATTGAATGCTTACCTTTATTTCTCTACATCCAATCTGTTCCAACTTAATTTATATTAATGTTATTCCCTTATATGGTTATTATTTATCCACTCGTGCTAACTTTTATTACCTAAATTTTCCGTTATTTGTAAGCCTTTAATATTTCCATTTAAATTAAATACAAATCTCAATTCAATCAACCCTTCTCAACACGCAACTTAGTAACAGCTTACAAGTACAAAATGGAATAATCATTTATTATAGTATTTTCTAAATTTACATTAACATATTAATTAATTCCCTTTGTATAAATTTCATTACATAAATATTCCAATATACATCTTAGATTTGTATCAACGGTTATACTTAAAAATGTGAATCCTGTCAATTACGCGTATTAATTTAGGTTTTCAACTCAATTAACAAAATTTCCTAAGTCAAATCCCTTTTTACCAAATTTGACAATCCCTAACCATTTATATTACATGTAATATTTGTCAGATTTTATTTCAAATTAACGTACAACTTAATTTCCTTTAATTGAGATATGACTCCCAATTTTTTTTTATTTTTTTAACATACTAAATGAATAAATAACCTAAATAAATGGTCACCTACTTACTTATTTCACTTACAAGTTTACTACTCACCCACCCAGGTATAAATTCCATATATAACACTAATTAATTTCCATTAACACTGCATTATCCAATTATCCTAAATTTGTTCAATATATACTCTTGTTTACTGAAAAATAAATTTATGTTTTCCATAAATTCTCATTCACTCTTCCGTTATGAAATTAAAAAAAAATCATTTAGTAATGTTTATTATCAAAAAAACATTAATTTATTACCTTTTTCATCCTACTATAAATCAGTGTAACCATTAATACCATACATATTACAATTCCTTACCCCATACTGATCTTTTTTTATTACCATTAACTATCTAATTTGTTCAATAACTAAATGTTTACATTTGTTACTTATATGTAGTTTTACAACCAAGCATAGCATGTTTTAAATACAATGAATTCGAGTTTCATTAAGATTGTATACATTTTCCATTAATTGCGTATTACTTCATCGGTTATTATACATTGAATTCATTAAATTATCACAAATTACTTTATTGCATTAGTTTACACAATATTCCCATTTGTTTTCTTATAATAAATTTCTTAGCCTAGAATAACAATTCCCATTACTTCAATACATCGTAATTTCCTTTTTTTTATTTTTTATACTTAGCTTAAATTTCAAATGTTTTCTTTCTTTCTACATTTACTTCAACATGAATTAATTTTTTCTTTCTTTCTAAATTAAATTACAAAATAAATTAAATTAACAAATTAAATGGTCGAAATTTACGGGTCGTTACACTCTTCCCCACTCAAAACTTTTCGTCCCCGAAAAGGAAAAGAAGGAAAAAGAAGAATTAAATAACAATACATCTTATTAACAATAACTTACTAAATTTATTACCTTAAATAAAATATACCCGTTTAATAATCATTATATCTTTTTATACTTAAATAAATAAAGTTTGGAAAAACATTTCAAAATATTTGTAAGTCCAAAATTTAAATATCTAAGTAGTTCCAGTCACTAATCATCCAAATTAATACAACAACCATCAATTTCCTCGAACAGCATACATACAATTACAAAACAACCATACAATCACACAATCAAATAGTTGTTTGGTTTCAAACTTGAAATTGTACGGAATGAAAAAATAACTATCAAGTGCATCATTTACTCAACAGTCTTAGATGGAACAAAATAGATTATTTATTCATCCAACAACTTCAAATTTCCTTACCCAACCAACCATAAATCAAACAATAACAATCTCAACCAATAGATTAAGTTTATTCTTATTAATTCCATTCATACTTTTGTTGTTTGATTTCTTTTTCATTCATATAATGGTTTATCTTTTTATTTTACATTTTTTCTTACAGTTTTCATTTATCCATATATGCAAATTTCTTTTATTTGCATTACATTCATTTATTTATTGCTTAATTTCACTTATTTACAGTATTCATCTTTTTACTTATTTTCAAAATAAATAACTTCATCATATACTTAAGTCTATAATTACTTATTTACAACATTTATCTCTATCATATTTTATTATAGTAAGATCTTCATTATAACTTAAGTCTATACAATAACAACATCAATCCTTATTTATTAAAGAATTTTATTGAATACTCCATTACTTCAAATTTATTACTTGTATAATATTCTGTTTAAATTTCTTATAACATTTTAACCTTTTATAGATGGTAAGTTATATATATGTTTTAGGAAATGCAAATGAAACTTATACAAGATTTACCTCATCTTTTAATTTAAATTAAATGTTCAATAATTACATCTTTGGTTTATAAATTACAATTTCAACTTTCTTTAAATTTTATTTATAACTTAGCATTTATCTCTTATTTCAATTAAAGGTTCCAATTTATAAATTAGTTACAACCCATTTCCTACAAAAATTTAAACTATTGATTAACGGAAACTGAAGAACTAAATACCAGGTTAAATTTCAAATCATTTTAAAATAATAGATAAATATATACTTACAACTTATCTATATCCAAGTATATTTAAAAGAAATTTAAAATTCACTTTTGTTTATCAAAATAAATCTGTAGTAAAACTACTACAATGGTCTTCCTACTTCGAAACTCGAAAATGAATGTCGATGATGCATGCACTCATCACCGAAATTATTTTCCAGCGACATAGAGGGGAGTACCAACTTTTTTTTTTTTACTTTCGAGAATTTCTTTAAAACCATACTTCCAAATTATATTGAAATATTTATATCAGAAAATATTTCTAAATACTATTATTATATTTTAAAATCCTTTGAAAGCAATTTTTCAAAATCCCGGACTTAAGTTCTAAAATTTCCAAATTTTCAATGATTTTATTTTCAATCTTATTTTACCTATTATTTATAAATTTTATTCCTAACAACCAATATATTGCAACCAAATATAACCTTTATAAAAATTATTTTATATATATAGAAAATGTAATAGGCAAAATTATTTCATTCACCTATATTAAAAACAAATATTGTGTCGGTTTGTCCTATTAAGTGTTTAAAAATCCCTATTGATGTCATAGCGTCCCATGCATCAACCAGAATTTTTAAATACAAAACGGAACAGATTAACACAATATTAAATTCTTTTTATAACACTAACAAATACGCTCTCTCATATATATACGCTCAGCGACTCCCATAGGGTATTTCTACCCTATTAGTAAAGAGTCAAACCCCACAAAGCTAAGGTTTATCGCTAAACCAAAGCTCTGATACCAACTGTGACATCTCGCCTTTTCGCACAATTTAAACAGACACACGTGCCGATTCAAACCATACGCAAGGGCGGATTGTTATGGGATTTATAAGAAAAACAGAGAAGGAAAAAAAACTAAACAGAATCTCACAGCGGAAGGATAAAATATAATAATCAAGTATACAGTTCATGAAACTGTTTTACAAAATATTTTATTTTACTTGTACAATAAATATAAGAGTTACACATACCAATACAATCAATGCAGCGGAATAATAAATGGTGTAGTAGAATATAATTAATAATAATAATAATAGAATCTCCGTCTTCGTCCTCCAGAAATAAAGTCTTCAAATCCTGAAACGCTCGGACTGACCCGAGCGAATTGAAAAGACAAAACACTCGAGTCAGAACTAAAAGATCTTATGTAAGTTAAATTAATCGAAATAAATATGAGTGCAGTAACTCAAGAGATGCTCGGGATTTACATCTCCTAAGGATCCGTTAAACTATTTACTATATAGTTTATTAGGCTATTATAATAGTGTCTAATTGTAAAACAAACTTACTTTTAAATAGCATTAAGGCTTTACATTTTCCACCTTAACACGTAATAGTCCCAGTAGTCCATCCAATATCATAGTCCCTCCTGATCGGGAAGCCACCAGAGGATACCACACGGGCTACGGGAGAAATCCAAACTCGTACAAGGCTCGGTATGGTAGGTGACACGGCACAACTAGGCAATGCCAGGGTAGATATACCAATTACGCTTCCGGGCCGATGGAAACGCGCAGCGCGCAGCTGCCGCCCACCTCGGACAAACTCCCCCAAAATCAAAGTAAAAATGGCCACTGAATCAATTCAAAGTCAAAGTATAATATCGAAGAGGAGTGTTCGATCAGAGGAATGACCTCATTAACCCGTCAATCGCTCCTGTTTTAGCCACCTTATGCCAACTCATGGGAGTTGGGTCCACGTATTTACCTTACAGGAAACGTCGCAACCAACCTACTTCATTCTGGAATCTCCACCGCGTACACGGTTAGTCAAAGTGGTTTTCGGTATCGACAGAGAGTATGTCCATATCCGATCCCGGTCTCTTTGCCAACCCATCGTTACTATAACACTGCGGTCATTTAAAAAAATAGTTTATACTTAAAAACCAGAATAAAAATTTCCATTTCAAAAACTATGAATACGATATCATTTTAAAACCCAGAACAATATAATATCATTTTATCCAAATATAATTCTTTTTCAAAAATCATACTGCTTTAAAATCTATAATATTTGGAAACCAAACATTTGAATTATACTTTCAAAGCATAATATTTCGAAAATTCATAGTTTTAAAATCATAACTTCTAAAACTTGAATGGTTTGGATATTCAACGGTATAT
The DNA here is from genome assembly GCA_030765085.1 of Allium cepa. Lineage (NCBI taxonomy): Eukaryota > Viridiplantae > Streptophyta > Magnoliopsida > Asparagales > Amaryllidaceae > Allium > Allium cepa. The sequence goes on from CM060932.1 coordinate 934,407,680, forward strand.
AAAATAAATGGTTTGACTTTAAGGTTACTTTTTAAAGAAAAATAATTTCCATGGCTTTCCAAATATATTTCCTTATTTAAAGTCTAAACCATAATTTAAATATCACTTTCAAGTTCCAAAACCATTTCTATTTCAAAACTAAAGTTGGAATTTTATTCTTTCAACAATCAATTGTTCTATTTAGTCTTGAATATTCACATAAAAATCCATAAATACAACTCCCATTTCTAGAAATTTAATATTTCCTTAAATTTAATTATACTAGAATACTCATTTAAATTTATCTTGGAAAAACTCCAGTTATAAATATCATACCTTAAAATTTCCAAACTTAAACATATAATATAAATTATCAAATTCCATTTCTCAGTTTTTCCATTTTTATTTAACAGATTTATACACAGCCTAAATTCAAAATTTTAACTTCATATGTATATATGTAGAAGAATAATATTTATAAAATATCAAAACTTAAAATTTTTTATAAACCGTATCCCATCCAAACCATAGAAGTCACTTTAAAATATTTTATATATAGACCACGATGCCTGTATATAGTTTTCTATCCTATGGTCAAGTGATACGGATGTTTATCATTTCAATCCGCAAATTAAAAATAAAATTTGCGGTTGTATATCATTTCAAACCACAATCCCGAATGGAACAAAAAATGCATGATAACTTGTAGTTTAATGATATAAAATAAAACATCCATTCATCCATCATCATCCTCATCCAAATCACAATCATCATCCAATAACAAAACAATATCAATATATATCCGATAATATATAACAGTTAATAACTGGCAGTTATATTCAAAAATAAATTTAACAACTATTAAACTAACAGTTTATCTGCAAATAAATAACTACAACTGTCAATCTATATGCAGTAATAAAATTAAATGAACAGTTATATCAAATAAATGCGATTTAACAGATATGATGAATAAAACATGCCAAACAGTCATAAATAAATCTCTACTCATATCTAAAATAAATTTAACAAACATAAAAACTTTTAGAAGTTGTGAGTGGGTTAAAACACTCACCTTTTGGATTTAAATTGAATTTTAAATCCAATTTAAACCCAAAATTCGACGGTCTCCAAATCTGTCCAAACCAGCGTCAAAAGATCTGAAATTTAATTACGATCCTAACAAAAGAAATTTCGCGTGCAACGGAGTTCGTATGTGAAAGTTATCACAATAAAACGATTTGCAATTGAAATTAAAAATAAAATACCGTGCCACATCCACTCTTCCCTCGTGAAAAACGCGTATGCTTCTTCTTGATTGCTAACTTTGTTCCGTAATTTTTCTTTTATTTCGATTTACTTTAATTTTCCTCCTTATTATATGAATCTATGTATTTTTAAAAAGGTTTGAAAGAAAAAAAAGAAGATTTGAAAAAGAAGAATTGAAAAAAAAATGATTAAAATAAGAACTGAAAATGGAAGAGAAGATCTAGATTTGAAAAGAAAGAAGAAAGTTTGAAATAGAAGAAAATTTGAAGAAGAAGAAGAATATTTGAAGAGGAAGGACAAATTAAAATGAGAGATAATAAGGAGCTTTGAGAAAAACAAGAAAAAGAAGAAGAAGAAGAAGAAGAAGAAGAATAGTAGCATGTAGGCTAGCCATTTGCATCATATCGTATTTATAAGGTTAGAGTTAGGAGAAACAAAATGTAAAAGAAGAATAAGACGTACGTTATTTATAATTAGGAAATGAATGTGGAAGGACAGAAATAAATGTAAAGTTTTATTTTTTAAAGTTTCAGGCATTAATAATGCATAAGGAAATGTACGTAAGAATGGAAAAGTTTGCAAACGAAAGTTAGATTTTGTATACGTGAAAATGAGGTGGCAAGAAATAAATATAATCTAAAAGTCTATGCTCAGGTATTAAACAGAAGGAGAAAAAACGGATCAACTATTAAAAATAAGGTAACTGTTTTAAAACGTTCATTTTATCGTTAAAAATCCAATTTTACAACATTAAGTTTAAATTTTCAATTTATCCAGTGATTAAACTTAATTGCCCGTGATATTCATTTATTTGGATTTTTAATTCTTTTATTCACTCCATTATCACCAAGTAGATAAATTAACATTGGTTAATGGTCAATATATTGTTATCTTAAATTTTCAACTTACTCCATTAACGTAGTATTTAACCTTTTATTCCCATTTAATTGAAATAACCCTCTTTCCAAAAATTTACTTCAAATAAATAAGCAACTCTTTATATTTCTAAATCAACAAATTGAAAGTTAATTGAAAGTTGCTAAATTTATTGATTTCAGAATTTCCCTTAATTTCATACAAGTTCAGAAATTATCTATTTAATTAAATAAATAAATCTTTATTTTCAGTTAGATGAATTAAATGTTGGATTCACACTATTGCATTCATATTTCCCGTTTTACTTTTATCCGTATTAACTATTTCATTTTTCTCTTATTGTGAATAACTAACGTAATTCACTATATAACGTCAATTTATTTCCTTGCATTAACATACCTCTATTTACAGTGATTAGAATAAATATTACATTCCTAAGTGCACTCCTATCAATTAAATGTATAAATTAAGGTTCTTTTTTTTTATAATATACTTCACTCACTATACAAGTTTTACACACTAAATTTACTTTCAATTAATTACTTACATTCTACAACTTACTTTACATATTTTCCGCATTAATTATCTTAATTATCAAAAGTTCAACTTATTCCTCAAATCCACAATTTATTACTTAACCTACATCTACGCTTTTATTACATTACGTTCCCACTTCCGTCACTATAAAATAAATCACCAAATACGTTATCATTACCAACATTAATTAATATATTGAATGCTTACCTTTATTTCTCTACATCCAATCTGTTCCAACTTAATTTATATTAATGTTATTCCCTTATATGGTTATTATTTATCCACTCGTGCTAACTTTTATTACCTAAATTTTCCGTTATTTGTAAGCCTTTAATATTTCCATTTAAATTAAATACAAATCTCAATTCAATCAACCCTTCTCAACACGCAACTTAGTAACAGCTTACAAGTACAAAATGGAATAATCATTTATTATAGTATTTTCTAAATTTACATTAACATATTAATTAATTCCCTTTGTATAAATTTCATTACATAAATATTCCAATATACATCTTAGATTTGTATCAACGGTTATACTTAAAAATGTGAATCCTGTCAATTACGCGTATTAATTTAGGTTTTCAACTCAATTAACAAAATTTCCTAAGTCAAATCCCTTTTTACCAAATTTGACAATCCCTAACCATTTATATTACATGTAATATTTATCAGATTTTATTTCAAATTAACGTACAACTTAATTTCCTTTAATTGAGATATGACTCCCAATTTTTATTTATTTATTTAACATACTAAATGAATAAATAACCTAAATAAATGGTCACCTACTTACTTCTTTCACTTATAAGTTTACTACTCACCCACCCAGGTATAAATTCCATATATAACACTAATTAATTTCCATTAACACTGCATTATCCAATTATCCTAAATTTGTTCAATATATACTCTTGTTTACTGAAAAATAAATTTATGTTTTCCATAAATTCTCATTCACTCTTCCGTTATGAAATTAAAAAAAAAAATCATTTAGTAATGTTTATTATCAAAAAAACATTAATTTATTACCTTTTTCATCCCACTATAAATCAGTGTAACCATTAATACCATACATATTACAATTCCTTACCCCATACTGATCTTTTTTTATTACCATTAACTATCTAATTTGTTCAATAACTAAATGTTTACATTTGTTACTTATATGTAGTTTTACAACCAAGCATAGCATGTTTTAAATACAATGAATTCGAGTTTCATTAAGATTGTATACATTTTCCATTAATTGCGTATTACTTCATCGGTTATTATACATTGAATTCATTAAATTATCACAAATTACTTTATTGCATTAGTTTACACAATATTCCCATTTGTTTTCTTATAATAAATTTCTTAGCCTAGAATAACAATTCCCATTACTTCAATACATCGTAATTTCCTTTTTTTTATTTTTTATACTTAGCTTAAATTTCAAATGTTTTCTTTCTTTCTACATTTACTTCAACATGAATTAATTTTTTCTTTCTTTCTAAATTAAATTACAAAATAAATTAAATTAACAAATTAAATGGTCGAAATTTACGGGTCGTTACATCCTGACTCGAGTGTTTGTGTTTATTTCATACGCTCGGGTCAGCCTGAGTGTTATAGCTTGGATCTATCTTCTGGAAGCTAGAGATTTCTGGAGTTATCTGCTTATCAAATTGTCGTCTATTTCAGTTTCAGCTTATGCATTGAAAACATATGTATTTGGGATTTTCTACTATATTTGTTTCAGAACTGTATTTGTTTTTCTCAGACTATGTATTTTGGTACTTGTTTTGAGACTACGTTGTAGTGGCTTCATGAACCACTATGGTTATTTTATTTCCGCTACGAGTTATTCTGATTTTATCTGTGTCTGTGATTCTGTGATTGATTTTATTTGCTCCAAATTATTACAATCCTCTGTTTTGAATTATTCAAGTCTGACATGCGTGGATTCATTGTCGATTTGAAGCGTCCAAATTAGTGGGTCGTTACAAGAGGCTATTAGAGAGAGATCATCTTTTATTTATTGTCACCATAATACAATACGAGCGAGCTATATTTATTGACTCTATGTGGAATGAAGATTAAACAATGTCTTTAAACTTTTAACATATTGACCACCCTTATTACTTATATATATTACAGACATAAAATAAATTTTATAGAGTTATAAAATAATTTTCAAAAAATTGTTTTTGGAAATAAATTAATATTTTGAAAATAAATTAATATTTTGAAAATTAATTAATAATTTAATTATAGATAAAAAATTAATTAATAGTTAATTAATTAAACAAAGCATATATATTGATATATGTGTGTGTGTAGAAATGTTAAAATTGAATATATTTTTTTAAAGATAAAAGTTTCATTTATTAATGAAAATGAGAACCATAAGTAGAAGGATTCGCGTCCTTAAAAAACCTTACCGTCGTGGCAAGAAAAAAGAGCGCGACATCTTCCATTAATACAAACACTAATACAGTTGAGGCAATTACAAAAAGACAAGAACAAACTAACACAAAGCAAAACAAATCAAGTAAACTCAGCCCGACCCAATCCTAGGTAATAAGAACACCACCGCATTTCATAACAGTCAACCTAAATCTTAGCCTATGTAATAAAGCGGACAGAGCATCAGCATAAACCCTTCATCGAAAATCAGCAAGCAGTCTAACCAAGGTCTTCTAGATCTATTCCCCAAAATAAAAGCCTCCTTCTGTCAGCCAATTTAGAGGATTGAAGCTGAAATCGCTTCTTCAATTATAGTTGGACGTCAATCTCGATTAGTTTAACTCGTTGTTCCTTTGAACAGCTCCTTCCTTTGAAGCGTCGCCATATTCCTTCCAGCCAGATGTGGTGAACTTTCATTGCTACCGCAATGTAAGATAACTGTTGAGACGCTAATTTTGTTGTGAAATTCTGCCTTATTCAGATGTGGTGAACTTTCATTGCTACCGCAATGTAAGATAACTGTTGAGACGCTAATTTTGTTGTGAAATTCTACCTTATTGTGGAAAATTGATAACGTAGTGAATCATTTGGCCTTGGTTGAAGATCTAGCTTAGTAAGCAATTCCGACCACAGATAAGTGCTAAAATTACATGCTATAAATATGTGTTGATGAGATTCATCATAACTTTTACATAAGTCGCATTGTAGATACATACATACATATATATATATATATATATCTTAAATTATTCACGATAAATTATAAATAAATATTTTTGAAATTTTGAATTATTTAATTAAAAATTGTTATATTAAAACTATAAGTGTTATAATTAATATTCATCTTAAATTGTTTAGAATGAATAAAATAAAAAATTTAATTTTAAAATAATTTAACTAATTAGTAAAATAAATTAATAAATTAAAATTAATTAAATATGATTCAATCAATAATATACGTAAGATTATATAAATAAATTAATTATAAATAGTTATAAAAGAATTAAACTTATATAATATGAATGTATAAACCTTAAGATTGTAAGAAACCTAACTTAAGTTTAAGGAACGAGCACATGCATATTGTATATATATGGTGATTTTAGTTGTATTCAACACTTGAATCACGAGCGTATCTCGTTAGAATACATTGTTCCATAAATCGATATTACTATGTGTGTGTGTATTAAAGATTATGAATCCTTAATTTATGAGTTGTCCTCTATCATTTATATATTAATAGATTACTTGCAAACTCTTTAGTTGTTGAGATTCCTCAACGTAGAGATGTTTTGTGTAGTACTATTAATATATTGACTAAAGGTAAGATACATGCATGTACTTGTTGAGGTTCCTCAAGATACGTGCATTATACTTAGGCTGTCACAAATGGTGGGTATGAGTTAATAATCTCTTTCGAATTGTTGATTTTTCTCAAGGTCAAGATGATATTAAGACAAAGACCATGGGTTAGGATTTATATATGATGCAATTAATAAAGTGTTATCCATTGCTTATGGGCCTATGGTTTGTTGAGCTTACTTAAGGTCAGAATCGTAAGGCAAGCGAATCCTAACACCGACTGCAGAAAATGAAATATTTTCTATGTTTTCTCTTAGGGTTTTAAGAAACATAAAAATCTAGTTGGATCCCTATTATAAAAATAAAATGAATACATTTAACCTTTTAAATATCGTAAAAGTATATGTTATAAAGTTAAACTAATCTACTTCGATATGTACAACTAATATAATTGATAAAATGTTTATCAATACAATATACAAATGAATTAAATTAATATACAATTTAGAAATATGAAATATAAGTATCAATAAATCTTTTAGCATGTTTCTAATTCAAGACACGTGCAAGAGCCAAATTAAATAACTACTAAACACATTCGTACCTTGGTCACTTTGGTGTTTATTTGCCCGAGACTGTGTATTATCTTTTATGAGTTTTGAATATTTAATCCATACTCGATCATATATAAATTTTATATGGTGAAGTCATGATTCATAATGTAAGAAACTTCGATAAATTTGTTCATTTGAAATAAAAAAGCAAACCATAATGTAAGAATGTACTTAATACAATTGATTATAATTAGGATCTTATTATGCTAGATGTAACAATAGACTACGAGCTACAAGATGTACTTAGGTATTCAATGACCAAAATGTCAATTTCATAAGTTTATATAAAGTGCAGTTTATTTGATATCCTTAAATATTAACGACGATTGAATGCATTTTTGTAAAGAGTTCATTATGGCTTTGTAGTAAAGGTTTCCTTTTGAATGGTTCAACTTTCTATAAAGGAAAACAAATATACATGAGTGGATGTTACTTAGGCACAGTTGGGATGAAGAGAGTGAATAGTCACCTCCACTTCATGAAGTGACATTGGAAATGGAAGTTGTATAAATTTTTGAAAGGTACTTATAATGGAATGAGAAATGTGATTTATATTACAAATGTAATATAAAGAAATCACTGTATAGAAAATTATTTTCTATGATAGTTATTTTTTTAACTTCAAGATATCTGATTTGTAAGTCTTGATTGTAAACTAGTTATATTGTATGAAATAAAAATTCCATAATATGGTGTTGAATGAAACCTCGTATTTTGTGCGCTACTATAGTAATGGAAAAAATAGTGGGAGCATGTCATATAACAATTCTTAGTGAATGCATAATGTTACGAAAATTTATTTTCATAAGTATACCAAACATTATTCATGAAATAATAATATTTTCAATATAGACTGAAATGGACATAGTTTTATCTTTATATGGATATTGTTGAATATTTGTTGTAATATAAATCTTTAATAATGGTATTTGTAATAAAGGATACAAATTTGAAAATACAAAATTCTCAAAAAAATTACAATAATTTTGGAATTATAGACTAGTCGCATTTTTGTTAAATAATTTAATAATCATATGATTATGAATCATATAGTGCTGATGAATTGTATCTTAGAAGATTAAGGGTGAATCACTTATTCAGTGGGAGCGACAAAAGCGTTAATAAACTCCTTGGACCGATACATATAGATGCATGTAGTTCAAAGTCTAAGAATACCAAAATTGATCCACTTCATAAAATTCACAGATGGATCATTATAGAAATGAACATATGTAATTTATGCTCAAGTAGTCTATCTACGATAAGTTCATAGATCATAAAACGAAAGTAGAAAACATAACGCGCAAAATAAAATAAAAATAATTTGATTTGGTAGAATATGTGAGTGCTTTGGAAAGGTTTTCAAAAGTACCGAAAAACAATTAGATTCAATGTCAAAAGTCACTCCTCTCTATGATACATAATGATGTATCAGTAAGGAGCAACCAGACCTTGTTGGACATAGTACTATTGATGATGAGAGAAGCTGAGTTAACTTCTTTCTAATAGGATGTGTACTTAAGAGTGAGTATATAAGTTAAAATTAATTTCATTTAAAGCATAGTTTACAAGATCATGCAAGATAAAAGTTTCTAAAAAACACCTACATATCATAGGTCAAGGAATTGATAGGTTGTGTAAATCAAGAGGTTGCACATAATGTTTGTTCGATGCGATCTCAAATGGATAGCATCAAAGTAGTTTGGGGCAGCCAATATTGATTAAGAAACTTATGTTGTGAACATAAATTTTCCTAAACTCAAAAATAGATCAGTTATGTATATACAAATGTAGTTCATAAAATATTTCCAACTGTTTATTCCATAATATTGAGAAACTGCTATTGTTTCAAGAATTGCCAACTTCATGATGGAGGAATTTCTTTTAGATATTATTGTTGTAAAATGGATTTCAAATAAAATTCAAAGATAAAACTAATTACGAAGGTTGAAATGAAATTAACCAATCCAAAATAGACATGAATCATTAGAATGTCTAATAAAAAGTCTCGCGCATTAATGAGAAGCTATGAATTTCATATCAATGTTGAGAATAGAATTTACTAAATTGACTATAAATCCATTAAGAGTATTGATTCTGACATGTGGTACGGTGTGCAAATTCGAAATGGATTCCAAGTATATTATCAAAATATGATTTTGATAGTGTTGCCGAAGGTATATGATCCATTGGTCGTAAAAGTGCCTTCGAGAAGAAGACCAATGTAGTTGGAATATAGTAAGCTATAATAATAGAATAACATCATGAATTACAACTGCTGAAATGAACGTAACAATTTTTCCATTCAATATGCTTAAGTTAGATTGGATTTTTTCTCCCAAAATTATCGCTCGATGTGATTTGGAGTTCTAGTGCGTGTGTGTGTAAGTTGAAACGAAAATTCTAAATGATGATTTAGAATATGTTGTCTGCACATAATAATCAAAGTGTCTCAAAGTCAGAGTAAGCGATACTGAGTTTGTCAGTTTTAGATAGGATCTGAAGTATGTATCTATAAGAAAGAACTATAAAAGGTACTAAAATATTTCTAAACTATAAGTAAACAATATATTACTACTGATTATTAACAATGTACCTATGTTAAATACAGTTTTTAGTTTGGTTGTTTAATTATCGGTGCAAGGTTTGAAAATGAAATCTTTAATAGTAAATAAAAAAGGACGTTGGGATTGTCCTAAATTATATACATAGATACCGTATTAATATATTTAATGTAAAACATATAAGAAAGATTTCTTATGGATTGGAAATCGAAACCAACACATATGTTGTGTAGTCTAATATATCACATTTCAATTATGTACTTTATACATTGAGTGAATATTATATCCGAATTAAGACCGCTAAGTGGTAGGTTAGAGTGTTCACAACTATTTATGAAATAATGGAGAATTGTTTATAGAAATAACGAACTTCTTATGAAGGAGTATTAGACTCGAACTTCATAAGTGATATAGAGCATAGTATGTCAATCCTAAATTCCTGTCCAGTATTAAGTTGAGAACTTTAAGTGAAAAGAACAATGCCATGATGTAGTTCACAAAAGAGCTTAAAGCTCGTTAGAAGTCGAGAAACATACTTCGAAAAATTCCACATGATAAAGGTAGTTTATCATAAAATGAGAAAGTAGATAGGTGAGACGGTAGAACATAGCGGTTAACTAAGGAATTAGCTCGATTGTTTTGAGAAAAATAATCAAAGGGATAGAACAGAAATTCTATAATTGACCCCACGTGCGAGTGAGAGATTGAAAGAGTTAAGTTATGCCCTGTGGGAAATTATATAATTTGTTACATATATCTAACTCTATAACCAATCTTGCTCATAGTAAATGTATTTAGTTTCTATTATACTTTGTTATTTTCTCATATAATCAATCAAGTAATTAATTTGAAGTGTATAAATAAGAAAATCCATAAATGAAAAGCTATATTACAATCGTGAGTAATTAATCATAATATAAAATAGCATTTTAATTTAAATATTCATGGTTAAGATAGTTCGAGAAAGGATGTCGATACATCCGTTGAGTCCATAGTATATAACACACTCAGTGTATTATTACTCATGGTTGTTGGTGATATCAAGGGGTTATGTACTAATGTTATGACAACTATGGAATGATTCAACTTAGAGTTTCCTATTGGCTAATAACAATTAGATAAACCGAAAATTTCGAAGTGATGATATTGCATAGTTCTCTCGACTTTAAAATACTATCAGATTTTAATGTGGAAACTCTGCTTTGATTATAGTTAAATCATGGCATGATGTTAGAACTATAGTTGGGTCTGAGTTGAAGCATTGAAAGTGAAACACTTTAGAGAACTTGTCTCCTCGATTGTATGAGGTTAGTACACGGTCAACCATAGTCGACTTAAAGTCAAAATATCTGATCAAAGTAGTACGATTAATAAAAAAACGTTACTATTGAACCAATGACTTTGTTTATGGACAAACCAAGTTGATAGTGGAAGATACAAGAATTTTGACCAAAATCAAATACATAATGAAAGTGTGCTATGGATCGTGTAATATGGAATGTATTATAATCTAAATGTGGAAACAGATAATAATAGTAAAGTAAATAAGAATAAGCACAGCAGGAGTTTTTATATTGGTTCGAAGTTCCCGTTCTACGTCCAGTCGCAGACTTCCATCTGGAATTTCACTCAATAACCCTCTCTTAATCTGGAGGAATATGTATACAACACCTGAACAACCGAACATGATTTTTCCGCCTCTAATAACCGAAAGAGGACTTTACCCGCCTGAACAACCGAACAGGACTTCAATAGTTTCAATAGAATTGCTTTGACACTTTGTGTTCTTAATAACACTGATTTGTCTTTGTTAGTACAACCTTCCTATAATCTTTCCTCAAGTATATATGTTTGTATAAAGATTTAGAAAGGAAAATATTGCTTTGAATCAAAGAATAAGTTAATTGATTCATAGATTCAAGCAATACATGAAAGTTGTGATTTCTTTTTAGAATACAGAGATAGTAGAAAGTGAGATCAGAAAGTAATCAGAAAATTGGTGATTTGTAAAGTGAATTTTGTGTGTTTATATAGTAGATAAAGAGATGCAACCATTCACGAAGAGTTCTGATCAAAGGAAGCATCCATACCTCTTCATATTAGAACATAACTCTTGGCAAAAGGAAGTGTCCATTCAGAAAAAATAGCTATTGGAAGAATTCAGTCGACTGACCCAAAAAGATCAGTCAACTGAATGTTCAAAGTTGTGCAAAAAAACAGAGGTTCTGTGCGTCTGTATAGATTCAGTCGACTGGTCATTTTTGGTCAGTCGACTAAATTTGAAAATATATAAACGTGTACACATATGTACACAAGTTTAATAGGATGTTTATAGATATTCAGTCGACTGGTCGATTTTGTTCAGTCGACTGAATTCTATTGATAATCAAAAATCACCATAGCTCATTTGGTTAGAGCGCTTGCCTTCTAAACTAGTGACCTGGGTTTGAGCCCCGCTCTATGCATTTTTTTGAAAACTTGATTTTGATTAAAATATGCATGCAAATTTATTTGAATGTGAATGATGATTCTTGAGGAAAGGTTTTAACAAAGCACTAAACTAAACTCTATATACATATTTGACGACTCTTGTTAAAATATATAACTATATGAACCATACTTTGAGTCGATGAGTCTGGATGTTATCTTAGTTATAGATTCGTGAATTGGTGTGTCTTGTCAGCAATAAAAACCAATGATCCAATATTCTCCCCCTTTTTGATGATGGCAACTTCATTTGCTACGAACGAATATTTGACAAGCTTTGTTGATCTGTTGATCTTATCTCTCTCACTGAATATATTCCTGTAATTGTGTTATAGATTTCTCCCCCTGAATCTATGCTATGTGTTCTGTAAATAATTAATCTTTTCTCCTCCTTAATCTGTGCTTTTATTCCTACAAATAGTGTTAAAGCAATATCTTTCTCCCCCTTTGTCATCGACAAAAAAGAGAGTTTATATGATGACATAAATTATATTTCACATAAATGTGGCCATAGAATAATATATAACAATGTAACTACTACTTATAATGTAAGGTATCAGAAAAAATTAACATTTAAAGCATGCGATACCCAAGGTTCTTATAATTTCCTAATTTTTAGGAAATCATACCCAGTTGGGTATGGTTGAACCTTTATAAATAAAATTTGCATTATTAACTACCATATCAAAATAATCATCAATGTATTTTTCTCTATTTTTCCAATTAGCAGGAACCCAAATACTTAGATAATTTTTATTCATATTTTCCATCAATGATTTTGTACTACTAAAGAAATTATAAACATTATTTGTCATAGCAGTATTTGAATTTCTATAAAAATAGGATTTAGACTTTACTCGTAATCTAGTACTAGCACTAACATATTTACTATACACGAAAGCGTATCTAATGCTATTTCTACGATCAGTTTTATTATATCCTAAACCACTTTTATCATGTATAGGTCTAGAACTAGATAAAATCATGTTTAAATCATTTTGACCTTTATTAAATTTTGTTATTTCTGTGTTAAGTTTGTCAAATTTGGCTTTAAAGTCACAACTATTATTTTCAAAAGAAATCTTACTGTTTTTCAAAAAATCAATTTTCTTGTTTAATTCGGATTTCTTCTTTTTTAATGTACAATTCTCATTTTCGAGAAGAAAAATTCGAGATTCTGAATTATCTAAAGATAATTGTAATAAATCATTTTTTCTTTTCAAAACCATAATTTCTTTTGATAATTTTTCTTTTTCTTTTTCAAACATAGTATTTTGTTCGTCTAGAAAATCTTTAAGAGCCTCAAAATTATTTTTCAAAACACTCTGTTGATTTTCTAAATCTAATTTCTCATTTTTCAATTTCTCATTTTCAAGTTTGATTGATTTCATCTTTTCTAAAATAAGAAAATTAAGCTTTGAAATCTTCTTGCTCACACTAATTAATTCATTATTCTCATTTACTGAAATTTGTAAATCAGAAAGTATCTTTTTACAGTCCTCATTGGTCGTTGCTCTGATAGTTTCAAGCTTTTTGCTTGTTGTACTTCGACCAAATCTTTTTTTGGCCATTATTCTATGATGTTGTGACGATCGATAGAATTCCAGGCTCTGATACCAAATGAAAGTGTGCTATGGATCGTGTAATATGGAATGTGTTATAATCTAAATGCGGAAACAGATAATAATAGTAAAGTAAATAAGAATAAACACACCAGGAGTTTTTATACTGGTTCGAACTTCTCGTTCTACGTCTAGTCCCAGACTTCCCTCTGGATTTTCACTCAATAACCCTCTCTTAACCCGGAGGAATATGTATACAACACCTGAACAACTGAACAGGATTTTTCGGCCTCTAACAACCGAAAGAGGACTTTACCCGCATGAACAACTGAACAGGACTTCAACAGTCTAATAAAATTGTTTTGACACTTTGTGTTCTTAATAACACTGATTTGTCTTTGTTAGTACAACCTTCCTATAATCTTTCCTCAAGTATATATGTGTGTATAAAGATTTAGAAAGGAAAATATTACTTTGAATCAAAGAATAAGTTAATTGATTCAGAGATTCAAGCAATATATGAAAGTTGTGATTGCTTTTTAGAATACAGAAATAGTAGAAAGTGAGATCAGAAAGTAATCAGAAAATTGGTGATTTGTGAAGTGGATTTTGTGTGTTTATATAGTAGATAAAGAGATGCAACCATTCATGAAGAGCTCTGATCAAAGGAAGCATCCATACCTCTTCATATTAGAACGTAACTCTTGGCAAAAAAAGTGTCCATTTGGAAAAAATAGATGTTGGAAGAATTCAGTCGACTGACCCAAAAAGATCAGTCAACTGAATGTTCAAAGTTGTGCAAAAAATAGAGGTTCTGTGCACCTGTACAGATTCAGTCGACTGGTCATTTTTAGTCAGTCGACTGAATTTGAAAATATATAAACGTGTACACATATGTGCACAAGTTTAATAGGTTGTTTATAGATATTCAGTCGATTGGTCGATTTTGTTCATTCGACCGAATTCTATTGATAATCAAAAATCACCACAGCTCATTTGGTTAGAGCACTTGTCTTCTAAACTAGTGACCCGGGTTCGAACCCCGTTCCATGCATTTTTTGAAAAATTTATTTTGATTAAAATATGCATGCAAGTTTATTTGAATGTGAATGATGATTCTTGATTTAATAAAGCACTAAACTAGACTCTGTATACATATTTGACGACTCTTGTTAAAATATATAACTATATGAGCCATACTTTGAGTCGATGAGTCTGGATGTTATCGTAGTCGTAGATTCGTGAATTGTTGTGCCTTGTCAACAATCAAAACCTATGATCCAACACATAAGTCCTAATGTGATATAATGTTGATGAAGAGAACCGGTATAAATAACCATTACTGAATGGTATGGCTTAAGGAATTATAAAATAAAATTTTACTTAAAAGGTTCATAAGTGATGAATTCAGCCAAACTACCATACCACCAGCTAAGGTGATGTATGAACATTAATATTTGAATTGTTCAATATTAATTATTAAATGAATTCGCACCTCAGAGTCATACAACCGTATTTGTGACTCCTTCGAAGGGCCACAAGGTTAATTAACTTATAAAATATTGTAAATTAATTAATATTTTAGATATATTAATTATTATTTAATTTATTTGATTTTGGGAGTCGTTTGTAATTATCCAGATGCATATATAAATTTTTTATTTACGCACATCGATATATAATATTGATGTAATTTTAAATGAGTTTAAACTAAAGATAATTGCATCGAAGTGTTATAAAAAAAAATCGCCATAAGATGGCAACAATATGACTGGATCCATATCGAAGAGGAAGAGGTTAAGCGAGAGAACTAAAGTGATTAATTAGGAAAGTTTCAGTTGAAAGAAAAAGAAAGGTCTTATTCTTTCAATTAAAAACAAATCCATAAATTGTTTTTCATTCATTCTTTCTTTCATTTACTTTTCTTCTCTCATCCTTCCTTGCCATGGCTGAAATCTCTTTGTTTTGTTCCATAATTTTTCCAATACCAAATCTAATGGGAAACATTAAATGAAAAAAATATAAATGGTTCATCTTTCTCTTGCAAATTTGGATGTTGAACTACTTAAAGATCAAATGAGATAAAATACAAGTGGTCCATCCTTCTCTTGCAAAGCTAGGCGTGGATCTACTTAGAGTTCCGAAGAGAAATGTTAAATCAAGGTGCCATGAAGGGCTGGATCTACAGGGTAAATTTATACTTGTTTTACACACTTAAACATGTTTACTATAACAACCTGCAAATTTATCGCTTTGATAAATTATATTTATTTAAAAAATATTTAAATAAAAGTTTGATAATATAAATAATATTGTTTTGAGTGATAATAAATAATAGTAATCTTATTTTGAATAGATATTTACAAAAATATCTTCTTCGGGATTTAAATCGGTAAAAATAGCCGAAAATCGTTTTATTAATAAATGGTTCTATAATTATCCAAAGTCGCGAACGAGACTGGATACATACACTCATTTTTATACTTAAATAATAATATGAAATAAAATAATTTATTTTATTTCTGGAAAATAAAATGTATTTACAACATCATCAGTAATGTCATTATAATTAATAACTAATTAATGATTTTGGATTAAGATCGGATGATTTAATAATTATTTTAATCATTCAAATAATTGTTTTAAAATGATAATAATTCATTTAAATTAGGTTTAAATTGATAATAAATCGTTTATAATGGTTTTGTAAATATATATAATTAATTCGAAAATATAAGGAAAATGGGTACCGGTTATCGATATAAAATCACTTTTTGAAATTAATTGTTCAATATTGATTTGTATGGTTTTATAATTCAAGTAGGATATTTTTAATTAATTAATGACAATAAGAAATTAGTTTCCAAACTTTGTTTACAAATATGTATATATATTAACTAAGAAATGAAAATGTGATCGGAAATCGAAATCAGAATTCGTAATGATTCAACGTGTAGAAGTTGCGCAACATTGCAGATTAAATGTAACATGCACATGCATATATACATGTACACATCAATGGACATGTACACAAGCACATGTACACACATATGCAGACATACGCACGCGCGCGCGCACACACACACTAATTATATACAAAATCAAAGATATATACAAGAGATTTTTTAATAGCTCCTTAACACTTAAGCAAACACTACACATCAATATACAACCATCATCAAATGCACATAGGAGGGGGTCATGTTAGTCATGCCTAGGTGGTGGTGGAGGGGACTTGGCCATAGTAGGTGACGATGAAGGAGGAGGTGGTGCATAAGGGTAATGATAGTGGAGAGAGAGAACACTTAGAATATCTAAGGTAATTATCACCATTTATCAAATCAAATGTCACATCTAAGGGGGCATATGGCCTTTCATATGCTTGAGGTGATTTTTCACTATCCTTGGGTGGTTTAGGAGGGAGGTGGTGGGTGGTGGAGGTGATGGTGAGGTGATAGCTCATGATGATGTTTGTAGATATTTTGATAAACTTGCCTATAAATACCCACCTCCTTATCTTATTTTCCATCTTCCATGTCTTCTCCAAACCGGAACCAAATGGAGAAATTCTTTCCTTCAAACCTTGTAAAATTTCAGTGGCTACAATTTTCATGTTCACCACTTATTCAATTTTTAAACTTAGCCATGTCAAAATCTCCATTCTTTGTAGTGCATTCTTGGGCCAAAATTTTAAGGCTGAGAATATCTCCTTTTATTTTGATCATAACTTCGTCAAAACAGACCCAAATGAAGAAATTCTTTTCTTCATGTCATACGAAATTCCAGTGGCAACAACTTCTACGTTTACCACATCTTTAAATTTTGAGCTTGTTTGTGTCAAAATGCCCTCTCTTTCCAGTGCATTCTCGGGTTTGATTTTTGTGAATCCGAGAATACCTATTTTTCTTCTAACTATATCTCTATCAGAACCACTCAGAATTAAGTAATTCTTTTATTTATATAGTATAGAAAAGAATTTGAAACAACTTTAAAGTTGAACTTTTGCAAATTTTTAGTGAAACATAGTCAAAAAGCTGAGACAACATGACTCATTTTCGAGTATAAATATTGTAAACTAAAGAGCTCTTCCTTTTCCAATGGCCAAGCTCTTTGAACCCAGACCCTTGTGTCGTGAGCTATGGTGGTGGAGCAAGGAGGGCGGTAGAGTTGTTTAAGTGATGATTTGGTGAAGTGTCGATTCGTTTAAATGCTAATTGGAAGAATTGGATTTGGAAATGGGTGAGAAAACCCTATTTAATATATGTATATATATATATTGATGATATGAAATGTTTGCCATGGATGCTTATTTATGTGTTATTCATCAAGTATTGATTGTTGAATATGGTTGTTTAACAAGTCACGTTAATTACACGTCGATATTACACTAAGAAATCACTTTCGAATAAAGTTATAAAAGTAAATATAGAAACACTAAACCTCTTAAAATTGAATAGAAATGTTTTATAATCATTTAAACTTGTATTGACAAGTTTTAAATAAAAATTGATAAACTAGTCAAAACTAGGCGCTTCGCATAATGGTGTTCACGATTCACGCCGTAGAATTCAAATGAGTATATAAAATGGAATATAGCTCGAAATTCTTCATAATAAGAAAATTTCAAACTATTATATCCATATTTTTCAATCAAAGAAAGAAAATCAATTTTTCATCTTATATATTTTCAAATATAAGTAAAACAAGTTTTCAAAATAATTGCGGTTTTGCAGTTCAAAATCCAAAAATAGATATTTTTTTAATTTAATATTTTAAAAAATTTTAAAATAGAGAAAATTCTTTTTAAATATTTTAAAGTATGTTAGAAGAGATTTGATTTATATAAATAAATTTTCAAATAATAGAAAAATCATTTTGATCAATACAACTTTAAAACACTATTCGCAACACTATTTGCAGCAGTTTTCAATAACAATTAAAGAATGGTTTTAAAATTAACAATTCTTTCTCAAATATTTTATAAATGTTTTTAAATAAATAATTAAGTGTTTTAAAAATGATTTAAAGGTTTGATAATTTATTTAAAAGTTTAAATAAATGAATCGAAGAAAAGCGTTATAAGAAAATGTTTTAGTTTTAGCTCTATTAAACCGAAGAGTACACCTGATTTTTCTATTCATAAGATCTGGGTGAGGTGCTTAAACAAAGGAGATGTTTAGGAGCAACCGATGCCCTTGCTCACCTGGCTTCCCCTAGGCGAAGGATAGATAAGGTTGGAATGTTGGAAACGAGTTAAGTATAAAAGATCTAATTTTCCAAATTTAAAAACAAATTGGATTTACCGTCTTAGATAACATAGTTGCAACTGATTAAAAATTTATGTTTTGAAATAAGAAATGTTTGTTTAGATTTAAGTAAAATGATTTGAAATTATTCCAAGTTTTTAAAGCTGTTTAATTAAACCAAAGAATCTAATAAAGATGGGTTTAATGGTTCGTATTTACAAACAAGAATGTTTTGAAGATATATAAATATAAATATATATATATTTATGTCGAAGATATTTTTCGATAAAATGAAATGACTAAATCAAATGATAATCACCTACTTAGAAAACATCGTTTATCAATAATTGATTCGAAGGAACCGGGATCCGATTTGGGTAATCCCTATCCGAAAACCACTTCGAACCAATTTACGTATTCGAAAGTAAAGAAGATATATTGAAGACCTTGATTTAGAAGGCGAGGATCTTCATAATGGAAGGACTGCTTGTTGATAATTTTGGAATGACCCCCGAAATAAATAAATTGATAGCAGTGGTCACTTCGTTTCAAATATGCAAGGATTAACTCGCTACTAATCCGAGGTGTAATGCCCGACAGGATATGGTAGGAGAGTGCCTTCGGTTTGTTCTGTCCTTGGACAACTTTTATAGACGAATGTTTGACATTGCATTTCTAGATCATATTGATTGATCTCTAAGAATGTAACATCTGTTTGGTGACGGAGAAGCCAACTTCTCTTAACTTAACACTCTTTCTTAAAATGTACTACTGTAGGAGTTATACGTTTGTAGGAATTAGTTACGTGATTAGGAAATGGCAAAGTGGCATTCAAAGTGAAATATGTGCCATATGAAAGGTAACCGTTACCTCAAAGCCTTACACTCGGGAATAGTAAAACATGGGATGCTTTAAGGTTAAGTGGCTTGCTACCATAAGGGTATGAAATCATCTTCTAGATCTAAAAATTTCTACCTGCTATAATGTAGGGTCTAAATTATGTGGTGTATGCTATAAGACGTCTTGGATAGATTGGTAATGGTCAGGTGATGTAATAGTCGGTGCAATTCGTATATTATATTTCCAGATAGACCGTCTTAATTTGCATGAGGACCAATATAGAGGCCTCGGGTGCATTCCTCTAGAAATGCACTGTACGGGAGGTAGTCCTTACCTCGCTATTCAGTTGGAAATCAAATCTCCAATAAGTGCCTTTCGTTTTGTTTGTAGAACCTTAAATGATTAAATCCAGAATTTAATATGGTAACAATTTTGGTTGTGATTAATATGTATTTGTATCTAAACACTATTATAATATCAAAGAATTTGATAAAAAATGTTCTAAGTTATCATAAGATAAAAACCCATCCGAATTTATGTCCGTTGTGGTCTTACGAGACACTTTTCTTTTCAAAACTTAACCAAGCTAATTAAATTTGAAAAATCTAAATATGATAATTAGGCCTAAGTATGTAATTAGAAAAATGCATATTTTTTTGTTGCATCGTAGGATCAATGAGTCCTATTTTTGGTAAAAGAACTACGTTGGCTAAATCCTGTATCTAATTGGGTACCCATTAGATATGGATACGTAGACAGTCACAAGTGGTAGTGATGCAACCCCAAAAATAATATAACTCTTTCCTATTTATTTGTTATTGGTTGTTATTTGTCTGATGTTCACGTACCTTTCCTGCTTATTTTTTTTATTCTACACTAACATGTTTATTGAGTACGCATGTTAAGACATTGCTGCCTCTCTCATCAGAGTGCACAGCGGTAAATTTATAGAATTTGGTATTTAATATATATTAAACACACCTTGTAGAATTAATAAATTCCTCTGATATGTTGTATAAACTGAGTTTGTATCCTATACATTTAGAAGCGTTAAATTTTTGTCAAACGATATTAGGTATAAAACCAAGAATTTTCATTTGTAGTTTAAATCAGATGGGTTTTCAGCAATTTTGATAAGTCTGGAAGCCCAGGTCATTACATTTACCCTTGATCCAAATTTATGCATGTTATATATATTTATATTACGATTGTATTTTAATTGAATTTTTATTTATTACATGCACTCAGAGATAAAAATAACAACAATGGATTTTGATCTCGGTACTATGAACTTATGTATATGTTAATGATCTCTTTTAAATATATTATATGCAATATTGATGATACACACACAATGATCAATTGTTTTGGTTTTAGTCGAACATATATGCATATTAATGTGAATTTAAAACTGTTGTCTTGATTTTCTTTAAATCGTGGTAATTTGTTGTTAACTTGGTCAATGAATAATTTGGATATTTATTTTGTTTGTTATTTTGATTATACACACACACAAAAATTATAATTACGGAAGTTTGTTTTTATCACACACACAAATATACATATACACACACATACAAATGTTGTTTTTACATGGTATGTTTATTTTTTTATTTTATACAAGTATTGGTTGATCTTTTCATGCAAGCTGCAATTATGTAGGTTCATATACTCTACATCTCTTTTGGCTATGAAAATTTTTTGGAATTTAAAAGTTACTCTATGTCATTGGATTTTAATTTAATTATGATTTTATATGAGAAAATAGTGGAATAGCTTTCCAAAATTTTATATGTCGATTAGACCTTCCCTTAATCAAAGATTTAAATTTGGAATCTATTACATTATTTGTTCTTGAATCATTTTGTTACCATATCATGTCATGCATTTGAAATTTACACATAAAATGTTGATGTGACCTTTCTCCTATCCAAAGGGTGATAAATGTAACTCCTTGTTAATTACATAGTTGTTGCATTTGTGATCTATTAAGTTGTTTCCATAATTAATAATTTGATCCTTTACACACCTTAATAAAAGAACACAAACATCCAACCAAATTACACTTGCTTTATGTCTTACATGTTTGTCACAAAATTTTAATTATGAACATATTTGATATGTTCTTACCTTTTTACATTTCATACCTAATGAAAATTAAATAAAATTAATTAATATGGTAATTAAAATTGAACAATATTAGTAAAAAATGATTTTTTTTATTAACATCAACTAGATTGAATGTAGTGAAATCCATTAGACTTCATAGGTTTACCATGATCCAAATATGAAACTATTTTAGATTCATCAAATTTTCCTGTTGTAGACCGGGTCGATTCCTTCCGTACTTGTATCTCAAGATCTTTCGAATCAATCTTTGACTCTTGGTGTGGTCTCCACAATTACCTTGGTGCACGTTGTCCAATATCTTCTGAATTTTGTCCCCAGTCACATATCTTAGTAGGGGGCTAGAAATTTCTTACTTATATAAGATGTCGCCCTATATAACAAATCTTGGGGTCTTCCATAGTACTCATCTTACTTTATTCCTATTTGAGGATAGAATTCCAATAGTCGGGCAGCCTTTCCATATAACGTTTCCATAATATTGATATTTTAAAAGCTAAGAGTAGGTGCGGTTTCCACTGTAATCAATCCAAGGCATGGCATGGTACCCGAGCTTGCCAATTTTGCTAGATCATCAACATCACGATTTTCCTGTATGGGATATGCTTCATCACATGGTATTCCAGCAAATTATTTGGGCCTTTTCCTTTCCTAAATAAGATGCTAGTCGCTCTCCTTTGACCTGGTATTCTTCAAGCACCCGTGCTACCAATTGGGAGTCACTATGGATTCATAACAATTGAACTCCCAACTCCTTTACGATTTCTTGCCTCAACTCTATTAGTGCATCATACTCAACTTCATTATTGGTAGTGCCAAGCCCTAGCCTCAAGGTGTAGCACAGTTTTTGATCCCAAGCATCATAAGAACCACTCTAACTCTAGAGTCATGTTCATTTCATACACCATCCACGGACAACCATTATTTGAGTGCCTTATATAGGATCGAATTAACCCATTGGGGGTGAATAATGTTATAATAAATTCACAAAATAATAAAAATTACCGCACATATAATAGCAGAGTAAATGCGAAAATAAAAGCAACACACGATTTTATCCAGCTTCGACAAAACCTGCATATTGCTGCCCCTAAAAATTCTACTAAGCTTTGACAAAACCTACAACTATCGGTAATTTGATTATTTTAACCCCACGCTTAGAACTCTGCCTTAACTCTATTTTTGAGTTAAGAATTTTCCAAACTACGACATGTAGTTCGATACTAGTCAAAACTAGAGTTTTATAAATTTAAAAAACAAATAAAATAAAAATTAAAGACAAAAAACTATTTTATAACAATTTAGCACAAGAGAAAAGCGAAGGCCCAAATTAAATGAATGAAAAGCATGTTTTTTTAGCCCGTATCCCTTTTTATTTCCAAGCCGATCTTCATTTTCTCTTCATTCTCAAATTAAGGTTTCAAACTGAAGCTTTGATCGTCAATCGATTAGGGTAAAATTGCCTACGTCTCTTTGTCGATTGATTGCTTAATTTGAGTGATAATTTATTCCCTTGGTTGCTTCAAGAGTCGAGTGATTTGTTAATGCTAATTTAGTATGAATTTCCTCCCTTTTGATTTTTGTATTTGAACTCAACTATTTTTATTGTTGGTGATGATAATTGGTATTTATGGAGAAAGATTTCATATGATTACCCATATTTCGCATATACTTGATTTGATTTTTGACTTTGAATATTTCTATTTACAAATTTTTCTATTAATCTGGGCTGTTAGTTTCTGATTGATTTCTGTATCTACGGTCTGAGATTTTTTACTTGTTCATTTTAGAATTTTTGCACATATTTTTGCTTGACATGCTTGACTTATTCATTTCCTACCTTGATGATACGATGATGCTTGAACTGAAACCATGCTTGATATACGATGAATCGATAGTCTTGTTGCATTGTTAAAGACAAATATTTCTTGGTCTAAATCATTTGGAAATCAGTTTTGTGTACAAGGATGAAGCTGTGATTCACTGCATTTTCACTTCTTGTGTGTGTCTACATATCTTTGTGCTTCTTGCCTTGCTGCTATGCATGTCTTGTGTACTTGACACTGTATTGCTATGCATTTTTGATGATTTTGGCCTTAGTAGCTCGACCATTTTGCGATTGCAAAATTGTTGTTGCATTATTTCTTATTCAACCTTATTGCATTACGTTGCTAGTCTTATCTGGTTACACCTGGTTGTGTGCTCTTCTACTTGCATAAGTTTGGCCTCATATATTGCTGTTTGATGTACTTGAATCGTGAGTGTGTCTTGTTGTTTTGTGCACAATTCTTGTGCATGTTTCTAAACTTGCATGTTGCAATTGCCCTCATGCACCACCTGTGTGCTTTGCTTTGATTGCTGCACTTATGCTTGTGCACTTCTTGTTGGTGCACCTTGTGTGCTTTGCAGTCTGATTTTGCTTTGCTAGTTGCATCCTTATGTGCTGCACTTGTGTTTTCGGCCTTCCTCTAAACTGTTTTGCTTGCGTTGAGTTATTTAGCTTGACCTTGCATCGTTTATGTTAAGCCCCTAGGCTTGACCTTGCATCGTTTATGTTAAGCCTCTAGGCTTGACCTTGTTTTTTTTCCCCTCAAATTGAGTTGATGCAATTGTATTTCGTGTATGTGCTTGACCTTAAGGCATGGACAATGATATGTTGTGCATGTCGTAGGTTGATTGTGTACGTTATTGTTATTTTTGGTGTCTGTTTCAAAATATAAAAAGAATAAAACCAACAGACTAAGGCAATTTCGAGTTCAAAAACTATTTATATTTTTGCAATTTGACCGAAAAAGCTAATGATTGGAGAAAAACATTTAAAACAAGTAGATAATTAATCAAATTCGAGAAAGTGAGTTAGTGATTGCATTTAAAAGTGAGAAATACAGTGTTCTATATGGAAGTGTAAACTCTTATTGTATATGAATATTGTATTAAATTATTGTGGAAGCTTTCGTTGTAATCGTGTGTGAAATTGTATTGAAATAAAATAGTTAAAATAAAATTATATTTGTTTATTTTATTCTATGATTCTACAATAGTACTATATCAAATATATATGTATGTATGTGTCTATATATATGTGTGTGTGTGTGTGTGTGTGTGTGTGTGTGTATGTGTGTGTGTATGTGTGTCTATTATCATCAAACAAAAATCATAAACTGTTATATTCTACAATCTTCCCCTTTTGATGACAACAAATGTGTTTGTTGACATGTGTTTGATGTGTCGTATTCATGCTCCGCCTATTTACTTACTCCCCTGCAACTAGACCCCCCTACACAAATGCATGCAATTAATGAAAAAATTGGTTATCAAAATAATTGCAAAAACAATTTTCGAAAAAAACAATTCTTGAATATTAGAAATGTTATTACTCAACCACCAAAAATCTTAACCTGTCTCCCTCTTTAGTTATCATCAAAATAATAATAATAATTGAAATAGTGATAAATTTTGAGTAAAACCATAAATTATATAAAGTGAAATATATATTGAAAAATTCCAATTAATCAAACAAAAATCATAATATTTCATTTATTAGACATAAATTCCACTTTTGTGTGGTGATTGGTTATGGTTAGGGGAAATTTATAAAGTGACAACAGTGTGGTGTTTTAATAAAGGAATTTTTTGTAAATTGCTCTTTTATTATTATACAAAAAATATTAAGCACTTTCTAAACATGCATAACCATTAGGACTTTTAATGAGGTTAGTAGTAACTTAAAAAAGAATGTCAAACATTTTCTAACCATGCATAACCATTAGGACTTTTAAATGAGGTTAGAAATTACTTGAATATTTATCCCTTTTTTGTACAGGTGTTCCATCCATGCATAACCGTGAGGAATTTTCAATGAGAATGGAAGAAAATATATAGTAATTAAAGCTATTTCACCCATGCATAACTGTAAATACTTTTAAATGAGACTGAATACTTTGGGATTGATTTATAAATTACACTAAAAATAAAATTCCTTGTTTCTGAAGTACCATCTTTTGTACACTATATTAAGTTTTGTGTACGGATTTCAAGAAGGATGATAGTGATCATGGAATATGTTCTTATTTTAAAAATATTATAAAAACTCATTCAATTTTCATGAAATTTTTAACATATACTTTCTCTAGCCATGAAGTACAATTTAATCACTGCCCATTATGTAACGACCCGTAAATTTCAATAATTAAAAATATTAAGTTAAATAAGATTTTGAAATTTAATGCTGAGAGAAATTTAAATTTATGATTTATTAATGAGAAAAATAATTAGAATATTATTTTATTTTATAGTTTTAATGTTATTGACGACTATTTTAATGTTATTGACAACTATTTTAATGTAATCTCAATTAATTGGAATTATTGTAAGTCAATAATTGTAAATAAGTAATAAATTAAATATTGGATTTAATGATGAAATTATTGTTATAAATTGAAATAAGTTAATACGGAATATAAAATCAGTTTTGGTAAACAATTTATAACCCTTGGTTGTAAACAATAAGTAATAGATATGAATTATTATTCTAAGATAATTGTTTTAATTATCATCTCATTAATTGATCCGTTTGAATATTAAATCAAAATCTAGTGTAACCAAACATTGTCGCTAATATGAGTTAAGATGATAATTGTAGAATATGAATGTAATAGAATGTAAACTAACGTTAATTATATTCTTAAGGTAATAGTTGGTTCAATAATAAGAGTGAGAAACAAAATATAAGAATTTGATTGAAATTAAAATATAATTAACTGGATTTTAAATACAGTTGTTATTGAATGTTAAAATTTATGTAATATTTAAGTATTGAATTTAACATGGAAAACTGTATTGTAAAAGTTTATAAATTACAGGTTAATCAAGAATGATGAAAACTGTTCACTTTTAATGCAGAATTTATGTAACAACCCACCTTTTTGGATGATTTAAATCAACAATAAACCACACATGTCAGACTCAAATCATTTAAAAGAGAGGATTGTTATCGGGTAAATAAGTAAATGAAAAGAAAAGAAAAAAAACAGAATTTCACAGCAGAATGACTAAATATAATATTCAAATAAACAGTTCAAGAAGCTATTTTATAAATGACATTTGATTACACTTTATACTGCAGATCAAAGTTGTACATATAACATGAATAAATAAATAATGCAGCGGAACAGCATGATGTAGTTGAATAAATATAATAAAGAGACAATATAATAAGTCTTCGTCGTCGTCCTCTAGAAAAATACTCTTCAATACACTAAAAAGCTCATACTAACCCGAGTGTAATGAAAAGATAAAACACTCGAGTCAAAACTAAAAGATTTTTTTGTAAGTTAAATCAACAGTAAATAATATGAGTGTAACAGCTTCAGAGATGTTTATGGGATTTTATATCTCCTATCCAGTTTCTAACGCGAGTGCAATAACTTAAGAGATGTTCAGGATTTCCATCTCCTAAGGATCCGTTAAACTATTTACATATATAATGCAATACGCTATTATAATTTTCCTACAGTAAAGTAAAGTATTAAAATAGCGTTAAGGCGTTACCTATATCCTTGTTAACACATTTTTATATATTCCCGTAGTCTATACAGTACTGTAATTCCTCCATAAACTAAAGGGCTATCAGAGGGCACTCCATAGGTATTGTATAAACCAAACTCGTTGAAGGCACGATAAAACATGTGATAGGGCACGCGAGGCAATGCTATGGTAGGATTCTACCGTTTGCACTCCCAAACTGGTGGTAACGCATGGCAGCTATTACCTCCCACCTTGGAACACACTACTATAATTGAATCGAGTGGTAGCCACCAAATCAATCACAAAGTCATAATATGGTATCGAAGAAATGTGCTCGGTAGGTGGAGTGACCTCACTTTGTCCGGTATAGCTCCTATTTTAGCCAAATCAAGTTGACTCGAGGGAGTCAGAGCTACGTAAATACCTCATACAGAATCGTTCGCCAAACCATTCTACTTCATACTGGGATCTCCACCACGTACACAACTGTTAAAGTGGTTTTTGGTATTAGTAGAGACTATGACAATATCTGATCCCAGTATCTTTAACAACCAAACGTTTATTACACACTGTATGATTCTTTTACATTTCCAATACCATTTTATATTGATATCAAAATATCATATTCAATTCAAACCATATTACTTTTGAAATCATATTCACTTTCGAAATCATATTTTAAAAATAGGATAAACCCTCAGTTCAAAATCATCATATTTACTCAAAATATGTCATTTCCCTATCAAATATCATTTCAAAGCCCAACTCGGGTTATAACATCGTTTAACCATGTTTGCTTTTAAATCCAAGATTTAAAATATACATAATTCAACCTTGCACCATTAGGAATTTAGAAATATAGTTTAAATAGTCATAAATAGTTTAAAATAGTCAAAATAGTTTAAAATAGTTAGAATAGTTTAAATGGTTGAAAATAGTTTACATTATATTAAAATAGCTTAAATAGTTTAAAATGGTTTAAATAGTTTAAAATAAATTAAAATAGTTTAAAATAGATTAAAACAGTTTAAAATAGATTAAAATGGTATAAAGTAGTTTAAATAGATTAAATATAGTTTTATTAGTTTAATATAAAATGGTTTGATTATTGAAATGGTTTATACGGTAAATAATTTGAAAATCTAAATAAATTAGAATTTTAAAATAATCGATCTTTAAACAGTTAATATTAAAATAATTAATTTGAAATTAATATCAATTAAACTATTTCTTTCATTTCAACACATCTGGACCATGTCCAGCTTCCAAATCAACTAACTCAAATTTGTCTTTCAATTCAGATTCTCATTTAAAACTATTTAATAAATATTGTTTTCAAATCCATGTTCAAACAATAAATTTAAACTATTTCAAATTTAGAAGATTTCAAAGTTTAAATATTCAAATATTTCAATAACTCAATTTCGATAAATTTCATTTATACTTCAAATCCAACTTTAAAATTTCAATTTAAATTCTTTAAACAATTCATATAAACCAATTCCAATTTCAACATTTAAAGCTTGGTTTCCGAAAATAATTCAGTTTATACAAATCAAATTTTTATTTCAAAATATCAATTTACTGGATTCAAAAATTTAAAGTTTTAAAATCATTTAGCTTAACCAATTTGGCGCCCGTATTTAATTTTCTACCCTATGGTCAAGTGATACGGGTACATATCATTCCAACGCGCAATAATTTTGAATTTTATGGGTATATATAATTTCAATCCGCAATCCCCAAATAAATTCAAAATCCATAAAATCGCTCGGGTTTATCATTTCAACCCATAACGATTTTCCCTAATCTATAGATCGTTTGGGTATGTATCATTTCAACCCATAGTGATTTACTAACAATAAACTAAAGGAACTTGCAATGTGATAACAACATATAATTTAAACATACATCCAATCATACATAATATCAACAATTGAATATCCATCACAATCATCATTCAAATCAACCAATAAATAACAACAATTATTGATTATCAATAACATGAATTAATAGGCAATTAAAATTCAATATTAAATTAAATAGTGATTAAATTCAATAAATGTCAGATTTTACTGGATTGACGGTTTAAATGTACCAAACATCAACCAATCAATTTCTAATCACATTATAAATTCAATTTAACAAACATAAGATAATTCAATAGTTGTGAGTAGGTTAAAACACTCACCTTTGAATTCAAATCGATTTAAAATTCAATTATAGCCCAAAATTTGAACAGTCTTAGAATTCGACCAAACTAGTTCCATAATGTCTGGAATTTCGCTACGATTGAATGGAGAAAACCGCACACGAATCCGACATTGCAGATAAAAGTTATACACATTAGAACATTATATGTTTTATAATATAAATAAATAAAATAATTTAAATTTAAAAACATGTCATCACCTGCTAACATCCCACACGGTCGAAACCCCGCTAACATCCCACACGGTCGAAACCCTAACTAGCTTCAACACGCGACCATGTTTCTCCCCAACCGCCATGGCCACAAGCCCACACACGACCTTAGGAGCATCTCTGACCCAAACCACTACCTTCACTAGCCTCCACATCTATCATGACCCAAATTTCAACGTTCGAAAATCGAACCTCGTACTTCACTTGTACTCGAACGCCGCAGATTCAACCGTTGAAATTCGACTCGTGCCGGAGCTTATAACACATTAAGTACAACAACAAACGGAAGAAAAAAAATATCACTGATATACAACAGTTGAAAACAAATGATATCAATATCAGAGATACAACAGCGGAACGATAATAGCACAACAGAGTAATATGGCCAAAAGACAGCAGAGTCTTCAAAAGAATCCAACTCCATACTGCAACTCCATCTTCAATGCTCCAAAACTCAAATTCGAAAGCTCGAACCACCATCAAGGACTTAAGCAAGGTCAGTCATCAAAAAACTGAAGGAGATTTCCAGAGACTGAAGACTACCGAATCTACACCAACTATTTGATTATCTGAAAAACCTACCTCTAGACTGCTCTTGTGGAAAATTGTGGGCACCCAGAGTTTAGGAAGGGAACAATAAACTCCGGGTCAGTCATGAGACTGATATGAGCAAACAAAAACATTATATCTTAAAACAAACAACAAAAAAATTTAAAAGTTGAAATCCGCAATGCTTTTTGGAAAATGAAACTATTATAAGGCCTCCCGCCACATACACCATGCAAACGCAGAATTGAAGGAGATTTCTCCTTATGATAGTCAAACATGTTTGATACACAAAAACCATTTGATATTATTATTAGTGCATAGTGGAAAACATTTGCAAGTATAATATTAATCTTAGCCAGCATACATACCATTATAGTATGCCTACTACAGCTACCATATTAGATGGCAGGTTCTACAACTAAAACAGTACGGGGAGTGTATTGGTGATTGGATTTCCAATGAATGGTCAGGATAAGGAACTTCCTATTGCCACAAGGGAATGTCTCTGGAGGGATGCCCCGAGAACCTACCCGGCTCTCTGCCAACACAAGGCCGGTTTACCCCCTTCCCGAGAGTAACACCTAAGATATGCCATCCCCGGTCATTTACGACCTTTATCCAAGAGCTCTCAACCACAAAGCAACAATCAAACAGTAATAGGTTTACAATGTCCACATGAGTTAAGTATCTGGGCTCCATACCATGATACTACCCTTTTCCAGAAGAAATGGACATACCATAAGGCGCAACCCCTGCAACCTTGCTGCATCCTTCCTGTTTCGACCGTTTTCGGGGTGTGAGGTCTTGATGCAGTCTTGTCCACAAAGCTACGCTTTTCACAAAAGCCATGCTTTGATCAACAAACGATCAGCAGCACTTCGTATGTCACATTACCAAATTGAAAATGTATCACTAGTAACTATCAACTACATAACCTCTAAGATCGTACGTCTCAGAGAAGGGTGTTAAGCTAAAAGAATAAATCTCCGCCACCAAACAGAAATGTATTTGATAGAAACCAGCTTTACATCCCAAAGTGTAGCGTCAGACACACATCCATACAAGTCTGTTCCGGGTTCGAATAGAACCGAAGGCACTTCCAAGGAAGCCCTTGCAAGCTGGGTATTCACAATCCCAATCAGACTCCCCATCACATATGGAGATCTCTATGCCGGCGTGATTCAGTGCAGATACATTCGACGGGTAATCCTTTCGTTCTCGAAAATACCCGGTCTTCACCACCGGTCTTCAAATGCTCTCCATAACGTCGTATCATTATTCGAAATGGGTTATATGACACAAGGTTCTCTCCCGGCTAAACCAAATAATGAGCGCAATATTTCAAAAACGTATGGATATGGGATCTCAGTTAAGTCATAACTTATTACCCAAATTTTTTCTTTCAAATGATTTAAAACAAATTACCATTTTCAAATCTTTAAACAAAAAGATTTACTTCACAAAGTTCACCCAATCTTTCACAAAGATTCATTCATAGTTTTTCAAAACTATTTCCAAAGGTTCATAGCTTTTCAAAACAATTTCCCTTTCAAATTGAATTAAGTCATCCAATCTTTAAATCAAAGATTTAATTCATAGCTTTCAACCCATTTCCAAAAATTCATTCATAACTTGGAAAACCATTTTCATTCCAAACTTGAAATCCTTTTAACACAGATTGAAAATTGTTTTCTCATATGAAAGCTTTTATTATTTGAAAACAAATAGTTTTCATTTTGGAAAAATCCGATTACATTTAAAGCCCTTGGGTTAAATTCAAATTCCTAAAACAACACTTTTAAAATGGTTTAAAACCCATATAAACACATTATATAACTTGTACAACCTTTTTAAACCAAAATTCTCAAACATAGAATTCAATTTCAAATCTTGAATTTAAATTCAAATCAAATTATTTAAATTTCAAAACTTTATCAAGTTATTCAAAATAACTTTTATCTTTGAAACTCCTTTTCAAAAGCTTTTCATATTTAATCCAATTCCATTTTCAAAACCGTTTGTATTTAAAATTCAATCTTAAAATTATTTCAAAATTCTGCGACTTAACCAATTTCCTCGTGCAATCCATATTTGTATGTGTACGGTGTAGTCAAGAGGTTTTACACAATAATGCAACATCATCAATCATCACAGATTCAATCATATCAATATCGATAAGCGGTATAAACGTAGTATAATCTATAACGTTTATCTTCATTCACAGAATCATAGATAATATAAATTTTATCACAGATAAATAAATTACATTCATCATAGATCACACCAAAACAATTCATAGCACAAAGCATAACATATCAGGGATATCAAATAGTTCAACATTTAATACAATCCAAACATCCATAAGTAAGGTTAATTTAATCATCTGATTAATTGAAACCAGATTAATCACTAATCCAGGTTAATTAACATTAATCAATTACAAATTATTTTAATTAATTAACCTTTAATAATAAATTAATTAACTTTAAATTATTAATTAATCAACCTTAATAAATAAATGAATCAATCTTTAATCATTAAATAATTTAACCTTAATTATTCTTTAATTAATTATCCTTAATTAATTACATTAATTAATTAATCCTTACTTAATTACCATTAATTAATTAACACTTAATTAGTTACCATTAATTAATTATCCTTAATTAATTACCATAAGTAGTTATTAATAAATCACAAACTAATTACTCTTAGTAATTATCCTTAAATTACTTGATTAATCAACTTTAATCATTAATTACTTATATTAAGTAATTTTCTTTAAATAATTAATTACCCTTCGTTACTTTCATTAAATAAACCTTTAATTAATAACATTAACTAATTAACCTTTATTAATTAAAGACAAACCATTTATCTTAATTAATTACTTTAAATATTATTAAATTATTTAATAAACCTTTGAAATAATTTAGCATTAACACATGGATTAACTTAACACCTTAAGTTAATTAAAACATTTAACCCTTTTTTTTATCAATTTCTTAATTACACTATTAAAACTTTGTTTAAATAACTCAAAGAATTGCTTATAAGTAATGGTCACATAAATGAAAATTTTAAACTAAATTAATTTAAAATGTTTTACTTCAAAACCTTTACTAATGCCATATTTTAAACAGAAATAATTATTTAAAAGAATTTGTCAAGGAATGCTTAACTTTACTTTAGAAACATAGTAACATTTATTTTGAAAACTTATTTTATTTGAATAACTTTAAACTCAATTATGCTTTCAGAAAAATCTAGTTATAAAACTTTTAAGACCTGGAATCATGTTTTTTTTTTTCAAATTTGAAAACCTAGTACTAACTCTAAAACAACTCGAGCCCAAGCAAAATCTTCCCTAGCGACTACTCAAACCACAACCTTGCTTTCCCGAACATGACTTCGAGCCAACCTCCTTCATCTTCTTCCCCAACCCAAACATACACACACATGGGACGTACACCTGCGTCGATGATCGGAGCTCCTCCGATCGATACTGCATCCTTCGACACATCGACCATCGTCTAACACTTCAATCCCGAATACAAATTTTCCATCACCAGGCCTAAATAAAAAACGAACGAATTCGAGCAACCTGGTGTGATGACCCTGAATTTCTAACAATGCAAATTGGAATAGTAATTGATTTTAAAATATTTGAAGGTTAATTTTAAACGTGAATTCCAAATATCAATATTTACTTGATAATTAAATCATTGAATTATATGGTATAAATATTGAATTTAATAATTGAAATTGGGTAAATTATTGAATCTGAGATTCTAAGCCCGTTTAAAATAATTTGAAGGCTTATAAAATTTATAATGATGATATTGATGATAATAGAATGGTTGAAATTTAATTTAAAGGTGGTTTGTTCAATTTTGAAAATATATCGTTCAAATCGATATTAGCCTTCCGAGGCACAGTCTCGGAATGCGACGAAACCAGTTCCATTGGATCTGTAACATTGTATTATGGTCGGGTTTCGATTTTCGTAATTTTTGGAGTTGTCGTGTTATCGTACGGTATAGAAACGCGTCGATAGGAGTTTGAGAAAATTTGAGAACAAAAATATATAAAAGTAAGATCAAATACACAGTCAAAGATATTTCCATTTATGATGCGTACTCCAGAAGCTTTTCCATAACCTTATCCTATTACCGTTCCCCTCTCTCTAATCTAAAAAAGAAGAAGAAAGCGATCAAACTCTTAAAATAAAAATAAAAAAAGGGAGGTCGAAGCCATGTCTGTATTATGTCGCGATCGATGAAAGGAGATTTCTAGCCGCAATTGAATCTCGCGTCAGCGCGCGCGATGGAGGCGACGAGGTGATTAAGCGGTGGCCGGCGCGGTTGCGAGAGCACAGTAGGGATGGCGAACAAGGGTTTCGCGTGGGGCGTGATGCAGTCGAATCCAGAGCTCGAACTCATCGATGGTCTGCACGCGCGTGCTGAAGCAAGCAATGAGGTTTGAAGTACTCTTGGTGATCAACGGTGATGTCGTTCGTGCACGTGAAGGAGGGTGGCCGCGAAGGGATTGAGCTAGAGTTCGATTAGGGGTTCGGTCGAGAGGAGGCGTCGGCAGTGAGGTAATTTTCATATTTTGCTTTAACTAGTTAAATGAAGTCTATATATATACAGAAATTTTTACAGTAAGATAGTTATTCTTAAAATTTATTTAATATATATAGATGAGATTTTAAATTTGCAGTAAGATTCAAAACAATTCTATTTTGAAATTCAATATGTATATATATATCGGCTAGAAAGAAAGTTTAACATGTTGAGTATTTATATAAAATTGGATTTTTGTGAACTATAAATTAATTTTTAGTAAGGGTTTCAACAGAAAGGACATAATTACTTATTTTTGGAAAATTGGTTCGAACAAAATAATTGGTAAATCAAATTTTTATTAAACGGTAATTGATAATTTATTAATAAACCATATAAATGTTTATTCAAGGTCAATAATCAAGGAATCAACTCAAAGTTAAAGTGGATTTGCAAATAAAAGCGAAGGTGAGTAAATCTCACTCTGTCTGGTTCTTATTTAAATTTATATGGTTAAATTTAAATAATTGGTTGAATGTTTAAGTTGATTGGATGTATATGGATGACGATGTGACTTTGGTTTTGATTGATTCTCGAGTTAATAGTGGGTTGACTCGAAGTATATGGGGTTTTAAATTGTTTCAAACATAAATCATAAATAAGAAAATGATTTCATTTTAAATTTTGTAAGGGCTTGATGTGTTGTGATTCATTTAAATGAGTAAGGAATTTGAAATGAATAATTTATGGATTTAATTAATTAATGATTTGGGTTATTTGACTTAGTAATTAACGAGTTGAATAAATAAGGAATTGAGTTGTAAGTTAATTAAATAAGTAAAAGGAATTCAGAATAATCATTTGATGGTGTGATAAATAATTACTTAATGTAAGTAATAAAATATAATTATTTGATGAAATTAATCATGAGATTAATTAAGATAGTTAAGTAAGAAATAATTAATTTATGAATAAAGTAAAATGAAGGATAGTTAATTACAGTTTAGGATTAATCGAAATGGTTAATACTGTGGTTTTATTAATATAACGAAATTTGATTAGAATAAATTAAAATATAATTGAAAATCCTTAATTTATATAATTAATGAAGTAATCAAAAATTGATTAATTAAGATTGATTAATCTATAACAAGTGACTTATGGGAAGTTAATTAGTTTAAGCAATTAAGGATTAATGTAATTAAATAAATAATTAACTCATGAAGAAATTAAGATTTCTTAATAATCTCGGTTGAGACTGATTAATATTGTGAAGTTAATTTAAGATAATTACTTGAATGCAATTGAAAGATAATTAATCCAGGGTGATTAATTAAGATGGATAATGATGGGTTGACCAATTAATTAATTTGGAATTAATTAACGTTAAATGAAGTAATCTATGTGATTGAGGTTTGAAATTCAATTTGAATCAATTGAATTGTTTTGTATGGGACTAGACTTTGCTTATGAATGATGAAATGGCATTGGATGTTTTGAATGAGTTGATATTTCTAATATGAAATGTTGTGAATTTCATTTGAATATCTTGGGTTAGGATAATATGAGTCTCGAGGAGACAGGGGTCGGGTATTTGGTAAATACCCGAAACCATTTCAAATATTTATATATTGATTTGTGAAACCAATAGGCTGGATTGAAATGATTTAAGTAGACTGGAATATTTATCTAAGTTTGGTACATAGAAATTAATATGTGAAAGAAGTGTTGTCCATAGCAAATTATGAATTGGTTAAATTGATATAAGTTACCCTGGGTTTATATAAGTTGTTTGCTTGGGTATTTCATGTTAGTTGAGTTTACTCACGCTGGTTTCCATCCTGACCCGGGTGTTACTTTGGTGTAATGCTCGGGTCAGACCGAGTATTACAGAATTTCAAGTAGGTTCGTTCTGGAGCTCAGGAGGCGAGCTGGATGGCAATATCATATAGAGTATATCCGCTGTATCTATACAATTGTTAATCTGAGACAGAATAATTGTAAATATTCAGTGACTGTATATATGTAAAACTATGATGTATATAATTGTAATCGACTGATATAGAATCCTTTTGTAAGCTATTATTATTTATTATTATATTTTATCCGCTGCGATTGTGAGATGATTGGTGTTTCTGTCCTTCTTCTTCTATCTCTTTCTTCTTTTTCATAACTATCTGGAATTTTCCACTTCGGAAATTTCGGGTCGTTACATTTGGTATCAGAGCTGAAAGGTTAAGCGAGAACCTTGGCTCTGGTGGGGATCACTCATTAAATAGAATTCATAGAACTCTAGAATGGTTGAGTGTGTATATATATATATAAGTGCGTACTTGTTATTTTCTTATATATAAAGGTTTTTAATGATTTTATATAAAAATATATTTTTGATATATAAAGCGATATTTCCTTCTAATAAATATTAAGGTGATTGGTTGTAAAATCTTTAGAATTAAATTAATAAGCAATATAATACAACCAGATTGAAGTCTTGAATTAGAATTAAATGAAGTAATATAAAATACAACCAAATTAAAATTAAATTAATTAAAAATGAAATTCTAGAATTAGAACTCAGAAATTAGAATTGTTTGAAACTTTAAATGAACAAAGTTAAATTTGGTTTAAAGAGGTTAAAACAATCTTTGAGAATTTAGCTCAAATTATATAATTCGAGATGGTTTAAATTTGAAGTTGGAATTGAACTCATTCAAATTGAATCCGATTTAAAAGGAAGATGTATAAGTTTACAAATTTAATGGAAGATTTGAATTGGATTGAATTGAAATGATTGAAATTGAAGTGGGTTCAATTGAATGGATACTAGTCCAAAGTAATTAGAATAATTTTGGAATTGTAATTTAAGTGGAACTGATTTAAAATCAAATCTCGGAATTTGAAAAATAGATTGGGAATGAAATTTATAAGTTGAAATAAACTTTATAAATAAATGAGATTATAATTTGAAATAGAATTCCGAAATAGAATTCCAAAGAATATTTGAAAATAAAGTAAGATGGAAATTCCAGAGTAATGTTTAAATATAAATTTGATGGATTGGGAGTTTAGAATTTTGGGAAAATTAAAATTCCTTTGGGTTTGAAAGTGGTTTCCAAGGGTTTTGAAGAAAGAATAGTATTATTTCCAAAATATTTTTGTGTTTGAAATTTGGGAGATTTGAAATAAAAAATATTTGGAAGTGTTTTTAGAGAGATAAAAGCATTGAACTCTTTTGGTCACTGGAAAATAAAGTCGGTGATGACTGCAGCATCATCGATGTTCATTTTCGAGTTTCTAGAAGAGAAATTGCTACCAAATTGTTTTAAATTGGGATTGTTTGTGAATTGGGTTTGGTTTTGAAATTCAAAGGGATAATTGAATTCGCCAAAGAATTTTGGATATAGTTGAATGCTAAGGTGATATTGAAATTTGGAAATTTGTTTAAACTCTGGAATCTTGATTAAATGTTTATGGAATAATAAAAATATATTGGCTAAATAAAATGTATAATTCTAAGTTAAAAGTAAATGTGAATGTAATTGATTATAAATAGAAGGTGTAAAATTGAAATTATACTTAAGGTTGTAAGTTTAAAGATCAAATGGAATTTGATCTGAAATTGGAAGGAAATTGAGAATCAATTCAATTTGAATTGGGAATGAATCAAGTCCAGTAGAAATTTAAATTGGATTGTTGGGGAAGTGAACAGTTTTGACTGTAGACCATTTTCAATGTAAATTGTTTTAATATAAATAGTTTTAAATCTATTTTCTTATCTATTTACCATACAACTTTCTTTTTAAAACCTAAACTATTTTATACTGGTTTTGCCACTACTTTTGGAACACTTTACCTATTTTACAACTGTTTTATACACTAATTACTAATTTTCAACTAAGTTACGAATTAATTTCTATTTTACAACTATTTCGCAATTATTTAAGATTTCTATAACTATTTTCCAACTCTTTTACAATTAGTCAATTATTCTACAACTATTTTGCAAACTATTGATTATTTTTGAACTACTTATCTATTTTTAAAATTTTCAAGCTATTCTCTAAACTGGTCGGAGTTTAAACTGTTTATGATTAAATACCCAACTGGGATAAGAATTTAGGTGATAATCCAAATGGGGATCAAGGAAAATGTGAATAAGTGAATGGAAATTTAAGTGAATGTGAATAGAAAGGAATTGATATTGGAAAGAATAATCAAATGTGAATATTTGATTTTGGGTAAACAAAGTTATATCTTTGTTATATATATTCTTCCCTTGTTGAATCTATTGTGGGAAGAAAAAGGATTTTGAAAGTGTTTGAAGTATAAAAGGAATTTTATACGAGTTTAAAGTGATCCAAGGTTTTAAAAATTATATATATCTGTATATATATAAAGGATCTTATGAGGATTTTGGAAAAGGTTTTGGGAACCTTTGGATTTGGAAAGGCTTTTGATTTTTGGGTAAAATCAATATTGAATTTTGAAAGCCTAGTTTGAAGAATTATCGATTTTGGGATAATCGATTTTGTGTAAAGGAGCTTTGATAAAATTCATACTAGGTGTATGATTTGAAAGATACTATATGTGTATAGTATAAAGTGTTTTGATGATAGCTCTAGGAAAAAAGGCGCTCCCTTGAAATGGACTTCTCAGGAGTGCCACCGGGTGGTGCTGCCTTGAGCCCCAAGGGGGGGTTCTAAAGTTGATCCTATGAGGAGTCCGGACAAAACTAGTTCCTGAGGATTATGAGTTGAGTTTACCATAGCGTAAGTCGTGTGTGCCGCGGAGAGCCAACAGTTACATGGACTTTTATTGTGACTGCAACGTAACCCAGGATGTAACTGCGACCTATGGTAACATTGCGAAAGTCGTGTGTGCCGCTGAGAGCCAACGGTCTGCGTTTGAGTTTATCTCGGTAGACTGCGACCTATGTAGGAGTGGAGAAGTTCCATTTCGACAGCGAAAATCAGAGGCCGCTGAGAGCCTACAGTTACATGGACTTTTGCTGCGACGGCAACGTAACCCTGGATGTAACTGTGATCTGTTGTGTGGGTTCCATGGCGTAATCGAGAGTGCCGCGAAGAGCCTGCAGTTACATGGACTTTTGTTGCGGCTGCAATGTAACCCTGGTGTGTAACTGTGACCATGGAATGGGGGTGATGATTTCCAGAGCATCCTCACTAAAAAAAAAATTCCTCTATTTTCAAAATTGTTTTCTATATTTTCAATAAAATTATTTTCCAAGTATTTTCACTGGATGTTGGAAACGAGTTTGCCAAGTACTTATAGATTTTCAGTCCTACGCCTGATCAACGTATGACTGAATTTCTGTGAGAACGAGGATGAACTGGTTGAGACATCGAGTTATAAGAAATATTTTTATAAAAGCTATTTTAATAATATAAGGTGGATTTAAAGGCATTTCTAAACTTTTAAAATAGAAGTGTTGAAATTTTGGGAAAATGCAAGGGGAAAATCCAAACTGGAATTATAAAATAAAATTGGACTCGGGAAAAATTTAAATGATACGATTCTTTGTAATAAAATCGAATCTTGATATAAAATTGGAAGTAAGCTAATTAGTTGAATAATTGTTTGATCGAGTATGTTAATAAAATTTAACTTGGGTAAATAAAATGGATTGTAAGTTGATAATGGATTTGGAAATGAATTCGAATTATAAATAGAATTCGGCTTGGGTTGATAATGGATTAAATAAGAAGAGATGGTGTAAAACTAAAATTGAGTTGGATTGAAAAAGTAATGGTTTGAATTGCAAATAAAATTCAAGTGATTTGAATAATATTTAACGTAATTTGCAAGTAAATTTGATATAATGGAAGTGTTGTCGAATGAAATGAAAGTGGATTATAATAGAAATGGTTTGAGTTGCAAACAAAACCCAAGTGAATGGAAATAAATTGAGAATGACCTTGTATTAATAAAATAAATTCGAAAATGAATTAAGTAAGTAAAATAAAATTTAAAATGGGTTAATGGCATTAAATAATAAATGAATGAAAACTAAATCAAAACTGTGATTGGAATTGGATTATCAGACCGAACTTAAGTTCGGTAGCATATTAATTTGAAGTATAAATGAGTTAAGCAGATGCTTGAATACAATTTTGATGAATTGTGGAAGTGAATTAAAATGAAAGAGATGGGCTAACTGAATTAAATAAAATTTGATTTGATGGGAATAAAATTTAATGGAAGTGAACTTAAGTTGATGTTGGAACAAATTAAAGTAATTAACTTAAGTTTAAATTTATTGAAGCTTAGTTTCGAATAAGGATAAAAGCCCATTAAAAAAAAAGCTTACATTAAATTAATTTGGAAATGGTCATTAATTTATAAGTTTGAATGT
Organism: Allium cepa; assembly: GCA_030765085.1. Lineage (NCBI taxonomy): Eukaryota > Viridiplantae > Streptophyta > Magnoliopsida > Asparagales > Amaryllidaceae > Allium > Allium cepa. Next base: position 934,448,971 of record CM060932.1, read on the forward strand.
GCCAAGCTTAATAAATTGTTTTGCATGAATTTAATGTGGAAATTAAATGAAATGCAATGAATGGTTGGTAGATAGTTTAGAAATGTGGAATTAAATTCAGAATGAGTTGAAATTAATTTGAAGTAGTTATAAACTAAAATTGATACTCTATCAAGTGAATATCGTCGGGATTGCATAACAATAATTGTTGTTTGGCGTAAACCAAAGTAAGTAAAATACTATGAGTTGATAGAGATTTAATGAAATTGATTTTGAATCATTTGAAGTGAATATGAGCTTGTTTGGGTTAAAAATCAATGGAATGTAAGAAATTGAGTTGCAAACCATTGAAATTGAATAAAATGGTTTATAAATTGGATGAAAGTAGTTGAATTAGCTTTAAGATCGTATAAATCGCTTATGGAAAGGTTTTGGTGCTTGTTGCTCATGGTATTCATGCGTAGCTATTGAAAATAAGTGATATGCTAATAGATTTTATTTATATGGCACTTACATATTCAAATTGAGTAAGTACAGGTACCTGAAGGCCGTTTGGCTGGTTTGGATTGCGCTTATTGCTTAAATTAATAAGCTGCTTGCTTAAAATGCTAAATAAGGTACGCCTACGCAATAAAAATAGGAAATATGAACCGTTTTTGCTTTTTCCGACCGGGTGGGTCGATGTATATATATTTATGTCTCTTGTCAAATTGCAAAAGCTCCTCCGTACAAAGGGGACTCTGCCAAAATTTTTCGAAAATTTTGGGAGTTAGAAAATTTTTGGAAAATTTTGGTTAACGACAAAACAATTTCAAATGGGAAACTTAAAATAAACAGTAATTGAAACTAATATGAATCAGTTTAAATGAAAGATATAACTCCATATTAGAAATCGAAAATAAATTGAATTCATATGAAACGGTGGAAACTAAGTTGAATAGAAGTAATGTGAAGGCTTCTATAAGAAAATGTATATAATGATTTGAAAGATTTCGATTGGATATTGTTGTTAAATAGAATATGCAGGTGTTATAAAGGAAAAAGGAAATTAGATTTGGTTCTAAAAGATAAATTTGAATTGCCCGACTGGAAGGTACGTATTGTGATTCTGTATGATATTGGATTGGATTTTCGATGTAGCCACTTGGCTTTTGTTTTCTTTTTGGAATTTAGGAGCCCCTAGAGGCCTTTTGTAGTAGTACCGAGCTAGCCGCGCAAAGGAGACGCTGGCAAAAATTTTCGAAAATTTAGAGAGTTAGAATTTTTTTGAGAAAGTTGTGATAATTTAAATTTGAAATTTAAATTAAATTTGAATAAACGAGGTAAGTAATGTTGTTGGGAACTATGAAGGGTTTTGGAAGTTGGTTGAGGTAGCAGTGAATCTTTAATAAAAGATTTTGTGGCAAGTTGATAACATTTGGTTTTGGGAAAAAGTAAACGGGTTTGGACCATTCTTCCTAACTAGTAATTTCGAGGACGAAATTCTTTTAAGGTTGGAGGAATGTGATGACCTTGAATTTCTAACAATGCAAATTGGAATAGTAATTGATTTTAAAATATTTGAAGGTTAATTTTAAACGTGAATTCCAAATATCAATATTTACTTGATAATTAAATCATTGAATTATATGGTATAAATATTGAATTTAATAATTGAAATTGGGTAAATTGTTGAATCTGAGATTCTAAGCCCGTTTAAAATAATTTGAAGGCTTATAAAATTTATAATGATGATATTGATGATAATAGAATGGTTGAAATTTAATTTAAAGGTGGTTTGTTCAATTTTGAAAATATATCGTTCAAATCGATATTAGCCTTCCGAGGCACAGTCTCGGAATGCGACGAAACTAGTTCCATTGGATCTGTAATATTGTATTATGGTCGGGTTTCGATTTTCGTAATGTTTGGAGTTGTCGTGTTATCGTACGGTATATAAACGCGTTGATAAGAGTTTGAGAAAATTTGAGAACAAAAATATATAAAAGTAAAATCAAATACACAGTCAAAGATATTTCCATTTATGATGCGTACTCCAGAAGCTTTTCCATATCCTTATCCTATTACCGTTCCCTTCTCTCTAATCTAAAAAAAAAAGCGATCAAACTCTTAAAATAAAATTAAAAAAAGGGAGGCCGAAGCCATGTCTGTATTATGTCGCGATCGATGAAAGGGGATTTCTGGCCGCAATTGAATCTCGCGTCACGCGCGCGCGATGGAGGCGACGAGGTGATTAAGCGGTGGCCGGCGCGGTTGCGAGAGCACAGTAGGGATGGCGAACTAGGGTTTCGCGTGGGGCATGATGCAGTCGAATCCAGAGCTCGAACTCATCGATGGTCTGCACGTGCATGCTGAAGCAAGCAGTGAGGTTTGAAGTACTCTTGGTGATCAACGGTGATGTCGTTCATGCACGTGAAGGAGGGTGGCTGCGGAGGGATTGAGCTAGAGTTCGATTAGGGTTTCGTCGAGAGGAGACGTCGGCAGTGAGGTAATTTTCATATTTTGCTTTAACTAGTTAAATGAAGTCTATATATATACAGAAATTTTTACAGTAAGATAGTTATTCTTAAAATTTATTTAATATATATATATGAGATTTTAAATTTGCAGTAAGATTCAAAACAATTCTATTTTGAAATTCAATATGTATATATATATCGGCTAGAAAGAAAGTTTAACATGTTGAGTATTTATATAAAATTGGATTTTTGTGAACTATAAATTAATTTTTAGTAAGGGTTTCAACAGAAAGGACATAATTACTTATTTTTGGAAAATTGGTTCGAACAAAATAATTGGTAAATCAAATTTTTATTAAACGGTAATTGATAATTTATTAATAAACCATATAAATGTTTATTCAAGGTCAATAATCAAGGAATCAACTCAAAGTTGAAGTGGATTTGCAAATAAAAGCGAAGGTGAGTAAATCTCACTCTGTCTGGTTCTTATTTAAATTTATATGGTTAAATTTAAATAATTGGTTGAATGTTTAAGTTGATTGGATGTATATGGATGATGATGTGACTTTGGTTTTGATTGTTTCTCGAGTTAATAGTGGGTTGACTCGAAGTATATGGGGTTTTAAATTGTTTCAAACATAAATCTTAAATAAGAAAATGATTTCATTTTAAATTTTGTAAGGGCTTGATGTGTTGTGATTCATTTAAATGAGTAAGGAATTTGAAATGAATAATTTATGGATTTAATTAATTAATGATTTGGTTTATTTGAATTAGTAATTAACGAGTTGAATAAATAAGGAATTGAGCTGTAAGTTAATTAAATAAGTAAAAGGAATTCAGAATAATCATTTGATGGTGTGATAAATAATTACTTAATGCAAGTAATAAAATATAATTATTTGATGAAATTAATCATGAGATTAATTAAGATAGTTAAGTAAGTAATAATTAATTTATGAATAAAGTAAAATGAAGGATAGTTAATTACAGTTTAGGATTAATCGAAATGGTTAATACTGTGGTTTCATTAATATAACGAAATTTGATTAGAATAAATTAAAATATGATTGAAAATCCTTAATTTATATAATTAATGAAGTAATCAAAAATTGATTAATTAAGATTGGTTAATTTATAACAAGTGACTTATGGGAAGTTAATTAGTTTAAGCAATTAAGGATTAATGTAATTAAATAAATAATTAATTCGTGAAGAAATTAAGATTTCTTAATAATCTCGGTTGAGACTGATTAATATTGTGAAGTTAATTTAAGATAATTACTTGAATGCAATTGAAAGATAATTAATCCAGGGTGATTAATTAAGATGGATAATGATGGGTTGACCAATTAATTGATTTGGAATTAATTAACGTTAAATGAAGTAATCTATGTGATTGAGGTTTGAAATTCAATTTGAATCAATTGAATTGTTTTGTATGGGACTAGGCTTTGCTTATGAATGATGAAATGGCATTGGATGTTTTGAATGAGTTGATATCTCTAATATGAAATGTTGTGAATTTCATTTGAATATCTTGGGTTAGGATAATATGAGTCTCGAGGAGACAGGGCTCGGGTATTTGGTAAATACCCGAAACCATTTCAAATATTTATATATTGATTTATGAAACCAATAGGCTGGATTGAAATGATTTAAGTAGACTGGAATATTTATCTAAGTTTGGTACATAGAAATTAATATGTGAAATAAGTGCTGTCCATAACAAATTATGAATTGGTTAAATTGATATAAGTTACCCTGGGTTTATATAAGTTGTTTGCTTGGGTATTTCATGTTAGTTGAGTTTACTCACGCTGGTTTCCAGCCTGACCCGGGTGTTACTTTGGTGTAATGCTCGGGTCAGACCGAGTATTACAGAATTTCAGGTAGGTTCGTTCTGGAGCTCAGGAGGCGAGCTGGATGGCAATATCATATAGAGTATATCCGCTTTATCTATACTATTGTTAATCTGAGACAGAATAATTGTAAATATTCAGTGACTATATATATGTAAAACTCTGATGTATATAATTGTAATCGACTGATATAGAATCCTTTTGTAAGCTATTATTATTATTTATTATTATATTTTATCCGCTACGATTGTGAGATGTTTGGTGTTTCTGTCCTTCTTCTTCTATCTCTTTCTTCTTTTTCATAACTATCTGGAATTTTCCGCTTCGGAAATTTCGGGTCGTTACACCTGGAACCAAAGCCCTTCAACTGAAAACCCCTTGAACCCACAACGCCGACTACCGAAAGTCCTGAGACTCCGACCATACACTTTCCGGCCATCCACGCAGCCATTCCCCTGCACCGGTGACACTCGATCCATCAGGGATGCTTTAACAGTTCGATTTTTGATCCTTACAAATACACGAGCTTAAACCCTATCTTATCAATGTTCAACCACCACGGCTACTAATAATTTCCATTGCCATTTTTCTGATGACACTTGACTTCTGAGCCAGCTACCTTGTGACCCACTTCCACTCTGATCATCAGAATTTGCCAATCAACCCAAAATCGTTCAATTCCCAAATGCTCGGTGAATACTTGCTTAAAAATTTTGGTTTTACTTTTAAAAATCATGAATTTATGTAACGAAATAAATTATAAACCTGGAATCATGAATTATTCAAGTTGAAGATTTAATAAGTTTATCATTTCCACTGTTCTTTCTAAATTTCCAGATAGTTTTCATCTTATCATGCTTAAATATATTTTTAATATTTAGTTTATGTAAAAACAAACATTTTCTTTTCAGGAATTCTAACTTGAATTAGTTAAAATAAGGCGATATGAAACTTTTTCTTGAATTGGAAAACCTGTCACTAACCAGAGACATTGACACACACATATACAGGCATGCACACCCCTTCTTGGATATATACAGAGAAGTTCAACCATCTTTCAGATAAAAACCATCCATGCAAACCATTTTCACCATCACACTTTCAAGTATCATTCAAATATCAAGATATAATGACAGATTCAGGAAGTTTTCTCACCTAGAGATTAGGGAAGAACAGAGAGCAAAGTTTAGGCCTGGAACTGGAAGTCTGGAACACTTTGATCTGGAATGTTTGATTTGACACTGAAGTGAACTTGAGTGTTGTTTGATCTTTTACTTAAATTTGCTCTAAGCTCCTGGAACTTGATTTTTTTTGATCTGTTGCTTGATAATGTTGAACTTGAACACTTTGTTTCAGGTAAAAACAGATCTTTGTTTTTCCATTTTGTTTTGATGTTTGAATTTGGTTGCCTGAACTTGCATGTTTTCCAAGCTTTGATTTCCAGTTTGAATTGTTGAATTTGTACATGCTTGATTCAGTTTTGGGTTTAAAATTTGTTTTGATTACTTTCTTTGTTCTCAGATGCTATTTTCTTTGTTTGATCTGGTTTGAAATGATCTTCTTACAGGCTTTTGTTTTCAGATTTGAAATTTCTTGTGAGGATTTGTTCTTGGTTTTCATTTACTGGTTTTGGTTTTTGAATTATATCAAAGAAAGATGAAAAAGGAAGAAGATATTGATATATAGCTTTGATCATACATTTCATTTATTATTTTGAAAAAAACAAAGACACTTGTAAATTTTTATGTTCAAAAGAATTACACTTGTAACTTTATATTAGCACTTGTAACATGAAGAATATTATTATTAACAAATGCCCTTTTTTTGATTAAATTGTGTTTAAGTCCCTTTTATTAAACCTTATTTCAAAATTTATGTTAAACCCTTCACTTAACTCAATTTATAAATTTTATTTTAAACCTTGTGTTATTAACATGTATATATTAAATTTTTTAACTTTTTTAAATAGCTTTTGTAAATTTATCTATATCGATTCCAAAAATAAAATTTTCAAACCATCATCTATATATTTTAAATTTCTAATCAAATTCTTATTCATAATAAACACATATCGTATTTATCTTTGAATTATCACATTTATTTATATGTATAAAAAGTACATTTTTTTAATTTATTTTTGAATTTCCAAATAGAATTCTATTTTAAAATCATATTTATATTCATTTATATTAATAAACAAACAAATATTATTCAATTTGGAAAATACCTAGTTAATTACAATTTAATTCACAAATTAAATTAATTTCCAATTTAAATTTGATTTAAAAACGGGAATGTTACAACGTCCACGGCCGACCACCACCTAGCCACGCCATCATCCTAAAATAACAGACGCCGCCACAGAATTTTTAACCCTAGTTGAATTTATGAGACAATCTGACTGTCATCTCGCCGAACGAACCATACTAATGCGCTCCCCACGTCCAACTCCACGCGACAGTACCCCCGAATCGACGATCCCTGGCCGACCATTAAACCACCAAACGGATGGCTGAGAATGTTTTGGCCAATTTCGAACAAACAAAACCCAATTGCAGAAATGAACAACAGATTTGTGTTGCGCTCATCGAGAGCTTTCCAACGATATATAATATGATATATTTTGAGGAGTTTCAATTTTTCGATTTGATGTTGATTTGCAATTGAATCTAGGAACTAGAGTTTCTACCATTTTAGAAGGAGGAATAGACAGATGGAGTTGTATATATTATAATAAGAAATAGAAAGACTGCTAGGGTTTAGAATAATCTGTTAATATGAACAAAGCGTGGTATGAAAGAATGAACATATCGAATCAATTTTAAATGACAATAACGATCCAAAAAGCCCGTTCCGTCTCCGAAATGAAAGTGGGTCATCCCATATATCAAAATAGATGTTTTCGATATTTAATTCAATGGAACAGGTTTCAAGTCTTCATTCCATTGTGTGAAGAAGTTAGCTTTTAAAATCAGCTTATTTCAAATCGATTTCATTAAATTGATTTCTACGCATTTCGAGCCCGCACGATCAAACGACAAGCTCGATCGCTATGAAACTTGAAATCCTACAATAATTCACTGTTATGGATCCGATGAAACTGGTTTCGTCGAAATCTAAGACAATGGCCAAATTGGCTATTTTCACGTTAATTAAATAAATTATTATTAAATTAATTAAATCACTTTTCAAATTCAAATTTAATAACTAACAATTTTTTATCCTTTCTAATTGCAAAGAAATCAATAGCCTTTTAAAACAAATTTCCCAAGTCAAATTTAATATTTAAACGTTGCAAAAATTACAATGTTCAAGTATAACTGTAATATATTCATTGAATTATAATTTAAAAATTCCATCAAATTCATGATTTCGCTCTTATTATTTAATCAACTATTACTTATGAATGTAACTAATATAAGCTTACATTTTATTACATCAATGGTCTACAGTTACCATCTTTTACCATATTAATTACAATATATCAATTATACTAAATTTTTATCGATTTCCAAATTAAATTCAACATATTAAGTAATTAGGTGATAAATAACAATTGTTGCCTCTTACTTAATTAAATCACATTTATAAGTTTATCATCTACAAACAAATGTTATAACTATTTACACAACACTGATTATGTTCAATCACAATTAATTACATATTATCTCACCATTTAATATAATATTTAATTTATTCCCTCATTCACAATTTATTACCTAATTAACTTTAAAATTATTTCAATTGCTTAGAGTTATAATATAATAGTTAACAATTTCTTTGAATTAACATTATCAAATTACTTTCAAATTGTTATTCTCTATAATAAATCACAAATTTTAAATTTCTTACAATATTGCATTGCAAAAACTTAATTAATTTAATATTTTAATTATTGAAAATTACGGGCTGTTACAATTAAAAAGTGATTAAATTTATTTAATTAACATGTAAAAACCCTTTGCCACGTCTTGGATTTCGACGAAACCAGTTTATCTGATCCATAACAGTGAATTATTGTAGGATTTCAACTTTTGTAGCGATCAGACTTATTGTTTGATCGTGCAGGCTCGAAACGCGTAGAAATCAATTTAATGAATTCAATTAAAATAATATGATTTTTGAAAGCTAACCTTTGGATACAATGGAATTAGGGTTTGAGACTTGTTCCATTGACTTCAGAACTATCGAAAACCTCACTTTCGATATATAGAATGTCATGGTTTTGTTCAGGTTTGGAAATGAGCTTTTCGGGCCTGTGCGACCATTTGGGTCCAATTGATCGTATGCTATGAACATATATTTATCGTAGCTCATTCTATTTCCAAAGCCTAGCAGCTCTTCATTTTTGTCTATAGTACATTCCTTCTCATCTCCTCTTTCCAATGGCAGACAAACCAAAACCTAATTTCCAAATTTCAATTTTCAAATCAAAGTCAAATTGAAAAATTCAAACTCTCCAACCCCTATCATATTATATATAGTTGGAAAGCTCTCGACGAGCGCAATCTAGATCTGCAATTCTTTTTTGTAATAGAATCATAATTTGGCCAGAAACCGACGATCTTCCTCAGTCGTCCATTTCCAGGGTTTCGCGATCGACGGTGGATCTTCACCAATCGACGATCGAGGAGTTGCATCTTGTAGAGGGCGTTGAAAAGCTTCGATCCATGTTGTTAGTTCATCGAAAGCATCAGCCAGATCGCCATGATTGGCGTTTGAAGATGGCGATGGCGTTGGACCCTCCAGGTGGTCATGATAGTCGCGCTGGCGAGGGTAGATGCGGTTTTGCATGGGGATGGTCGTGGCAATGTCAGATCTGGTGGTAGTTGGTTCTAACGGCAGCGATTCATGGTCAAAGCATCGACAGCTATTGATGATCGCATTCATGACTCCTTGATACGAGGTTAGGGTTTCTGGGTGACATGGTAATTTCTTATTTGCTTATATATTTTAATTTAATTTTAATTTTTTTTTAAACTTCTAACTTCAATAACTTGTGCATACGAGCTCGGATTTGGATGTGGTTTTCTTCATTGCGATTACATCGAAATTTCGGAAAACAAGGGACTTATTTGATTGAATTTTGAGACTTTTAAATTTTGAGCCTAATTTGGATTTTAAATCGTCAACAAATCAAAGGTGAGTGTTTTAACCCACTCATAAATGCTAAACTATCTTAGTTAGTTGAATTAAATGTATGTTGTGATTAGAGATTTATCGATTACTGTTCGGTATTTTAAATTGTCATTAAATTTAATTTAAATTTATATTGAATTTAATTTCCATCTAACTTAATATTGAATTTAAATTTTTAATTGAATACCTGTAAATATAACCAGTTAATTGTTGTAATTTTTTGGCTGATTTGAAAGATGATTGTGATGGATGCTTATTTGTTGACATTTTGGATGATTCGTTGTTATGTTTATTTTATATGTTGTTATCACACTGCAAGCTCCCTTAGTTATTGTTAGGAAAATCATTATGGGTTAAAATCGTACATACCCGAATGATCTATTGATTAGGGAAAAATCATTATGGATTAAAATGATAAACCCGAGCGACTATATGGATTTTGAATTTTACTCGGGATTACGGGTTGAAATGATATATACCCGTAAATTTAAATTATTGCAGATTGAAATGATATATATCTGTGTCACTTGATCATAGGGTAGAAACTTTTATACGGACACCGGATTTGTTAATTTAAATCATTTTAAAACCTTAATTTGTGAATCCAGCTAAATGATATTATGAAATAAAATTAAATTTATATGAACTGAATTATTTTCAAAATCCAAGCTTTTCAATTGTTGAAATTGAAAATGGTTTAAATGAGTTTTTTAAATAATTTAAATTGAAATCTAAAATTTTAATTTGAAATACAACTGAAATTTATCAAAATTGAGTTATTTTAAACGTTTGAATATTTAAACTTTGAAACCTATTGTGAAGTGGTTTAAATTTGTAGCTCAAACATGGATTTGAAATCGATAAATTGAAATGGTTTTCATGAGAATTTGAATTGAAACCTTTAGCATTTGAATTGAAATTGTTGAACTGAGATTGATTTAAATTGAATTTTGGAGTTAAAGCTAATTTGAATTAATTTGTGAAATTGAAAGAAACAATTTTAATTTGAAACTATTTTTGGTATAAACTCTTTTAATATACAAACTTTTTCAACATATAGATAATTTTTCTCATTTAAAACATCTTAATATATTAATAATTTTTAATACATTAACTATTTTTTATATGTAACCAATTTTACTATATAAACTATTTCTAATATAAAAACAATTTTAATATATAACGTATTTTAATATATATATAGACTGTTTCTAATATAAAAACTATTTTAACATATAACCTATTTTAATATATATTAACTATTTATAACATATAAACTATTTTTAATATATAACCTTTTTTAATATATATAACCTATTTTTAATATAAAAAACTGTTTTTAATATATAACCTATTTTAATATATAAACTATCTCTAATATATAAACTATTTTAATCTATAACCTATTTTTAAATATAAACTATTTTAATATATATTATTTTAAATTTATAAAAAAACTTTTAATATATATATATATATTTTAATATCTATACTATTTTTTAATGTCTAACTATTCCAATATATAAACAACCTTGAATATTCGAACTGTTTAAAGTTAGAACTATTATGATTTAGATTTAATTGATTTATTGGTATGATGGATTAACCGATTTTGTGGGTATGATTTTGAAAATGAACATGATTTAAAGTGAATAATAATTTCGAAAGTGAATATGATTTCGAAAGTGATATGAACTCGAAGTGAATATGATATTTTGATATGTATTATGAATCGGTTTTGGAAATGTAAAAGAACTAACCGGTGTGAAATAAGCGTGTTGTTGTTAAACAGAGAGGGATTGGATATTGTCATACTCTCTGCCAATACCGAAAACCACTTTAACAACTGTGCATGTGGCGGGGAATCCAGAACGAATTAGGATAGTTTGGCGAAAGCTACTGTATGAGGTATGAACGCAGCCTTGATCCCTTCGGGTCAGCTTGATATGACTAAAACAGGAGCTGTACCTAAGCCAAGTGTGGTCGCTCCTCCGATCGGACATGCTTCTTTGATACCATATCTATTACTTTGTGATTGATTTGGTGGCCACCCTCGATTTGATTATGGGAGTATGTTTCGAGGTGGGCGGTAGTAGCTGCTATGCGTTACCACCAGCCCGATTCTGCAAAACAGTAGTATCCTTCCCTGGGCATGGCCTCGCATGCCTTGTCATATGCCTTATCATGCTCACTACGACTTTAACTTATGTCGTACCTATAGAGTGCTCCCTGAGTATCCCACCAGTTTGGTGGATGTTACGGTATCTGTATAAACTACTGTATTTATATAAAAATGCGTTAAAAGGGATATGGGTAACGCCTTAACACAATTTTAATATTTTGCTTTACTGTAGACATATTATAATAGAGTATCGTACTATGTGTGTATATAGTTTAACGGGTCCTTATGAGATGGAATCCCGAACATCTCTTAAGTTATTGCATGCACGTTATGTAAAATCTCGTAGACATCTCCTAAGCCTTTACACTCATATTTATTTACCGTTGATTTAACTTACATAAGACTTTTAGTTCTGACTCGAGTATTTTTTCTTTTCATTAAGCTCAGGTCAGCATGAGTATCTCAGCACATTGAGGACTATTTTTTGGATGGCGAAGATGACGATTTAGTAAATTGTTACTATTTATTATATTTATTCCACTGCATCGAGATTGTTCCGCTGCATTATTTATTTATTCCGACTGTATGTATAACTCTGATTTGTATCATAAAAGCGTAATCAAATGTTATTTGTAAAACAGCTCCATGAACTGTTTATTTGATTATTATATTTTGTCATTCCGCCGTGAGATTCTATGTTTTGTTTTTTTTTCTTTCTTTCCTCTTATTTCTTATTACCACATTAACAATCCTCCCTTTTGAATGGTTTGAGTTGACACGTGTAGTTTATTATCGATTTAAGCCATCCAAAAAGGTGGGTCGTTACATTTGGTATTAGAGCTTTGTTTAGCGATAACCTTAACTTTGTTGGGTCTGACTCATTAGAGATAGGGTAATAATATCTTAGAATGAGTTTGTTCGAGTGCATATATATGAGAGAGCGTACTTATTAATGTTACAAAATGTTTTTATATTGTGTTAATTTGTTCTGTTTAGTATTTATAAATTCTGGTTGGTACATAGGGTGCTATGGCATCGATAGGGATTTCTAAACACTTAATATGGCAGATTGACACAATATTGTTTTTGAAATATAGGTAAATGAAATAACTTTACCTAGTATTATATTTTATATATAAAAGGATAATTTTATAAATGGATATAATTGTATGTTTGTTTGTTAGGAAGTGAAATTTTATAAATATTATTTCAAAATAGGATTTCCAAATAAAGTAAATATAAATAGGAAATTTGAGAACTTAAGTTCCGGGGTTTTGAAATTAATTTTCAAAGATTTTGGAATATAATATTAGTTTTATTTGGAAGTATTTTCGGATATAAATATTTTCAACGTGATTTGAAGAAATGTTTTAAAAGAATTTAAAAAGGGAAATAAGTTCTGTACTTCCCTCTTTTGTCATTGAAAAATAATTTCGATGATGACTATGCAGCACAATCGATGTTTATTTTTGAGTTTCAAAGTGGGAAGGCCATTGTAGTAGCTTTACTACACATTTGTTTTGATAAACAAATCTTAATTTTTAATTTCTAAATATGATTGGATATATAAAAGCTATGATTGGATATGTATATTATTTTAAATGATTTGAATTGAAATCCAGAATTTAGTTCTTATATTTCTTTTAATCAACGATTTTAATTATTATAAGGAAATGAAATCTTGACTATCTTAATAATTGGAAACTTCTAAAATGAAATAAAAAGAAATTAGAAGCTAAATGATTAATGAAATTGTAAAGGAATTGGAGATTTGTCACTTTTAAATTAAAAGCGTAATGAATTTAAAAGATGTAAACTATTGAACATTTTTGTTAACTAAATTAAATAAGATAAAATTTGTATGACATTTTATTACATTCTAAAAACATATATATATAACTTACCTGAAGTTTCTAAAATTTGAAATGTTAATAGGATTACATATTATACAAATAAAAGCTTAATGATAGAAATGCCTCAAAAATGAACATATGTTCATAAATAAAAGAGTTAAGATGTTACTATAATATTATGAACTTAAGTTATGTTTTGAGGTGATTTATAATTAAATTAAATAGTTAAAAGGGAATACTATTTAAGTAAATAATTATAAACTAAAAGAAATGATGAGATGATTCATAAATAGTTTTAATATTAAATGGTATTATATATGAAGAAATAAATTGGAATCAAAGAATAAGGAAACTTAAGTATGAATTGATTCGCTAACGAATGTATATATTAAATTTGAAATCAAGTTATATATAAATATGAATTGATCTATAAGGAAAATTATGTAATCTTTAAAATTTATTCATTGATGATCATAAATATTGAAAGGGAAATGAATTTTGTAAGTAAAGAAGTTAAATCAATAAAAATAATCATCGTATGAATAAATGAAAATAAATAAACGGTAAATGATGTGAAAGGAAATTTATAGGAATAAACTTAAATAATATTTGAAATTCTTTATTTTTTGGCTTAGGGGATGCTTAGGAAAGGACACTTCTAATTGTTAAGGGTTGTATGAATAATCTATTAAGTAATTATCTAATATTTTTGAGCATATGTCACGCTTGATTGTTTATCTATTACCTTTATATAATGAAAAGTTTCTAAACTTGAACAACGATTAGTTTTGGTTGCTATGGATATATGATGGATTCGTTTATTGCATATGATGGTCGTGCTGCTATTTTTGCATATGTTCTTTGTTGATTTGCTTTTTTTACTAATTGAAACAACTAAATCTTTCTCTTGTACATAATTATCACTATTTTGGATTATATAAGTGGAATACAGGTTTATGGAAGCAATAGCTACTGCTTTTGGTTTCATAAATAAAATTGTTTGCCCGACAAATAGGTATGTTTTCAGATTACAATTTTATAACGATATTATATTGTTTTCTCATGGTTTAGTATGTTTTATTTTTGGAATATATATATATATATATATTGTAATTATTGATATTACTATTTTTCCGGACCTATCCGTACAAAGGAGACTCTGCCGAATTTTTCGTGAATTTAGAATTTAGGTATTTTTTGTGAAGGTGAAAATATTTTCAAACTTTTATTAAACTTGTATATGAAGATTTAATTGTTTATAAATTGAATAATTTGAATAAAATTATATGAATAATGAATAATTTAAGAGAAATTAAAATTTATAATTTATTAATGAGAAAAATAATTAGATTATAATTTAATTTTATTGTTTGAATGTTATTGACAACTATTTTAATGCAATCTCAATCAATTGGAATTATTGTAAGTTAATAATTGTGAATAAGTAATAAATTAAATATGGGATTTAATGATGAAATTATTGTTATAAATTGAAATAGGTTAATATGAAGTACAAAACCAGTTTTGGTAAACAATTTATGATCCTTGGTTGTAAGCAATAAGTAATGGATATAAATTATTATTATAAGACAATTGTTTTAATTATTATCTCATTAATTAATCTCTTTGAATATTAAATCAAACTTTAGTGTAGTTAAACATTGTTGCTAATACGAGTTAAGATGATAATTGTAGAATATGAATGTAATAGAATGTAAACTAATGTTAATTATATTCTTAAGGTAATAGTTTATCCAATAATAAGAGCAAGAAACAGAATATAAGAATTTGATTGAATTAAAATAAATTAATTGTATTTTCATTACAATTGTAATTGAACGTTAGAAATTGTTTAATTTTCAAATATTGAATTTACCATGGAAAAATGTATTATAAAGTTTATAAATTACTGGTTAATCATAAATGATGAAAACTGTTCACTTTTAATGCAGTATTTAAAAGTGATTAAATCTATTTAATAATAATTTATTTAATTAACATGTAAAAATAGCCATTTTGATCACTGTCTTGGTTCTACGAAACAAGTTTCATCAGATTCGTAACAGTGAATTATTAAAGAATTTCAAATTTCATAGTGATTGGACTTATCTTTTGATCATGCGGGCTCGAAACACGTAGATATCAATTTAATGAATTCAATTAAAATAATTTGATTTTTGAAAGCTAACTGTTGGATACAAAGGAATTAGGGTTTGAGACTTATTCCATTGACTTCAGAACTATCGAAAACCTCGCTTTCGATATATAGAATGTCATGGTTTCATTTAGGGTTGGAAATGAGCTTTTCATGCCTGTGCAACCATTTGGGCCCAATTCGATGAGCGCAATCTAGATCCGCAATTCGTTTTTGTAATAGAATCACAGTTTGGGAAAAAACAGACAATCTTTCTCAGTTTGTGAATGGAATGCGACCAGAGTTCCATTGTGAAATGACCAATCATCTTATGGGTACATTCACCAACATTATTAGCATGGCTTTGAGGTTTAAGGCTCTTGATATTAAGGAAGGAGTCCAGAAGGGCGTAGTACCAGCAATAAGTGCCAAGCCTTTATCGGTTATACCGGTTGAAGGTAAGCCAAACTTCAAGCGTAAGTTTAAGGGAAAGAAGCAGGGTGCGGGGAAGAAATCCGAAGATGGCGCTCCAGTACAGAAGAAGCAGACCAACTTGGCCAACATTCTTTGTTTTAAGTGCAATAAGATGGGCCACTTTGCAAATCATTGCCCAATTGCCACATGTTTTAATTCCGGCCAGCCAGGACATATGAAGAATGAGTGCCATTTTCCTAAAAAGGGATCTCAAGGACAAACTTTTACCATTGAAGAGATACCATCCACTTCTTCAGATAAAAAGGGGAAGCAAGTGTTGCAAGGTACATTATCCATCTATGATATTCCTGTAAGGGTGCTATTTGATACAAGAGCTTCCTATAGTTTTATTTCTTATGATCTAATGGACAAACTAAACCTTAAATATGTTATCATAAGTAATCCTCTTTGTGTGTCAAACCCAATTGGAGGTCCGACAAATCTTGACACCGTGTGTCTAAATGTACCTATTTCTTGTCGAAATCATCTCTTTCCTTTTGACTTGTTTGTTCTTGGGTTTATGGGTTTTGGAGTGTTGTTGGGGATGGATTGGTTATCTAAGTTTAAAGCTATCTTGGATTGTTGCAGAAGGCTTGTTAGAGTTAGTGATGCAGGAGATGTTGGTATTGATATTAGTTGTGAAGAGCCTAAGAAGTTAATGAGTAGTTTTCTCTATTCAATCGAAGTGACTAAAGCGGAGCTTGGAGATGTGCCGGTTGTTCGAGATTTCATAGATATTTTTGACGCGGTGCAAGGTTTACCTCCTCACCATGAAGTCGAGTTCCGTATTGATTTATTTCCAGGAACTAGACCTATTGTACAACCCTTACGAAGGATGGCTCCAAAAGAGAAGAGGGAGTTAGAAAGGCAGACTTATGACTTGTTGCAGAAGGGCTTGATCTGACGTAGTACCTCGAGTTTGGGATCGCCAGTCGTCTTTGTTACAAAGGCAGACGGTTCTCTAAGGTTATGTGTAGACTATCGAGAGTTGAACAAAAGGACTATCAAGAATAAATAACCTTTGCCAAGAATTGACGATATGTTTGATCAACTCCATGGTGCTCAGATATTTTCTCAATTAGATCTCGCCACTGATTTCCACCAATTAAGAGTGGCAGAGGAGAATGTTCCTTTAACAGCTTTTCGAACTCCTAAAAATTTCTACAAGTGGTTAGTTATGCCGTTTGGATTGACTAATGCACCCGCTTATTTTGTGGACTTAATGAATCGAGTATTTCGAGACATTCTTAATAAATTTGCTCTCGTCTTTATTGATGACATTCTTATCTATTCAAAGATAGAGGAGGAACACAAATATCATCTCCGTGTCGTACGCGATACCTTAAGGAGCCATGAGTTGAAGGCTAAGTTCTCCAAGTGCCATTTTTGGAAATCTGAAGTTAGATTTCTAGGGCATGTTATTTCAGGAGAAGGTATATCGGTGGATCCAGCTAAAGTTGTTGCGGTCCAAGACTGGAAGAAGCCCGAAAGTGCGACGGAAGTTAGAATTTTCTTGGGATTGGCTGGTTTTTACCGTAGGTTTATCAAGGACTTCTCGAAGATTGCTTCTCATCTGACGAAGTTAACAAAGAAAGATGTTAGGTTTGTTTGGACTTCTAGATGTGATCAAGCATTCAATGAATTGAAAAACAAGTTAACTGGCGCTCCTGTTTTAACCATTCCAAATGGGAGCGAAGGTTTAACCGTGTATACAGATGCTTGTGGAACCGGATTAGGAGCAGTTCTGATGCAGCATGGGAAAGTTATTGCCTATGCGAGTCGGCAGCTAAAGCCGCATGAGAAAAATTATGCTACGCACGATTTAGAACTTTTGGCTGTTGTCTTTGCACTAAAAATGTGTAGGCATTATCTTTTGGGTAAAAGGTTTGAGTTATACACGGACCACAAATACTTAAAACACCTTTTTACGTAGAAAGATTTGAATTTGAGGCAGCAGAGATGGCTGGAGTTTCTCGCCTCTTATGATCTAGAGGTTCTTTATACCCCTGGAAAAGCAAATGTTGTTGCTGATGCATTGAGTAGGAATGTAGAAATGGTTGCAAATCTAGAAGTTAAGCCAGTATTGTTAGAGAGAATTACATCCAGTCAAGAGGAAGATCCTATTTTAGCTCGACTTAAGAAAGATGTTGAAGAAGGAGTTGTTTCTAGCTTTAAGATTGATCTCCGGGGCATATTGAAAATGAATGGGCGTATTTGTGTTCCAGACTTTGATGGACTTAGGCAAGAAGTGTTAGCCGAATGCCACCATTCAAAGTTATCTTTTCATCCAGGAGTGACCAAGACGTTCAAAGATATGAAGAAGGTATTCTGGTGGAAGGGGATGAAGCAAGATATTTCAATCTTTATGAGTCGTTGTGCAAACTGCCAGCAGATTAAGAGTGACCAGCTGAAGACAGCTGGATTTCTTCAGCCACTTGAGATCCCAAAGTGGAAGTGGGAGCAGATCTCTATGGACTTTATTGATGGGCTTCTTAGGTCAAGAAGAGGTAATGATGGCATTTGGGTTATAGTCGATCGACTAACCAAGAGTGCCCATTTCATTCCTGTTAAGCTGACTAGGACTGCTACGAGTCTGGCGAGTTTGTATGTGAAGGAGATTGTGAGACTCCATCGGATTCCTCGTAGTATTGTAAGTGACCGAGACCCGATATTCACTTGTAGGTTCTGGAAGGGACTGCAGACTGCTTTAGGGACTGAGCTAAGTCTAAGCACAGCTTACCATCCCCAAACAGATGGGCAAACAGAGAGAGTGAACCGAATCTTGGAAGATTTATTACGAGCATGCATTCTAGACTTCGGGGGTTCTTGGGAAGATCATTTACCCCCAGTTGAGTTCACTTATAACAATAGCTATCAAGCAAGCATTGGTATGGCCCCTTTCGAAGCTCTTTATGGTCGTCCATGTCGTTCTCCTTCGTGTTGGGTTGAATCTGGAGATAAACTTGTTCTTGGACCAGACATAATTTTAGAAGCCAATGAGAAGGTAGTTGATGTTAGAAGAAAGATGAAGGAAGCACAAGATTGGCAAAAGTGTTATGCAGATCAAAGGCGTAGGGATCTAGAGTTCTTAATCGGGGACTTGGTATTTGTAAAAGTCTCTCCTCTGAGAAGTGTCGTAAGGTTTGGGAAGACAGGGAAGTTAGCCCCTCGATATATTGGCCCTTTTCCCATACTAGACCGAATTGGTAAACTTGCGTATAAAGTGGAGTTACCAGATCGACTATCAGATGTGCACAACGTATTTCACGTATCTCATTTACGTAAGTATGTACACGACCCTTCGATGATAATAAAACCAGGCCAACAAGTTGATTTTGAGGTTCAGCCTAACCTGACCATTCTTAGGCGGCCTATTCGTATTGTTGCTCGAGATATAAAGCGATTAAGGAAGAAGATTGTGAATCTTGTTAAGGTTCAGTGGAGTGGAGATGTTAGAGATTGTACTTGGGAAACTGAGGACTATATTAGGGATTCTTATCCCGAGTTGATGTAGTTGTTGTTTTTATTTTGTTGTTTCTTTTTAGTGTACTCACCAGTTGTGTTAAGGTCACTTTCTTTGTATCTTTGTGTGGTATATATGATATCATTTGGGTTCTTTGATATCTAGAGTTTATCGATTAATTTCGAGGACGAAATTTCCTTTAAGGAGGGGAGGATGTAACGACCCATAATTTAATCACTTTGAACATGAATAGTTAATATGTTTTAAATGATTAAATAATGGATTTTATATCTAGAAGTATAATTACTTGCCTAATAAAACAAGAAAGAATTATTAACGTAGCCTAATAAAACAAAATAGTATAATTACTTGCCTAATAAAATAAGAAAGAATTATTAACGTAGCATAATAAAACAAAATAGTATAATTACTTGCCTAATAAAATAAAATAGCATAATGATTATTATATTCCATGCGGATGATTTCCATTGGACCAAAATCTGGTCGAATCAGGTTATGCCATGCGGATGGTTGCCATTGGACCAAAATCTAGTCAAATCAGGTTAGGCCATAGTTGATAAGGAGGATTCCTATTGGACCAAAAGGTGATCGAATCAAGCCACAAGGATGTTTTCAATTGGACCAAAATATGGTCGAATCAAATTATGGCATATGGCTAGCTTCTATTGGACCAAAATCTGGTTGAATCAGGTTAGGGTATAGGAAATTACTAAAGTACCCTTCTCTTCACCTATAAATAGCCAAGTCCATATATCATTTTATTTCATTCACAAACTAAATAAAAGAACTAAAATTCATTTTAAAAGGTGAAGTATTCCAAGTCTTCATCAAAGCAAATAGGAAGTGAGTATATTTCATGTTTTCATAGTTTAGTGGGTATAACTTATTATGTGAGTACATTCCTTGCTTTCATAGTTTAGTGGGTATACCTTATTCTGTGAGTATAATTTAATTATTTTGCAGTCAGTGTAATCTTAATCTCTTTCCTTTTACTCATTCATATTTTAACAAATGTTGTGTTAACTATAGATTGTAAATTGTTAATAATAATGAGTCTGTTATTATTCTTGTTATTATTCTTGTTTGGTTGTTTGATTTGTGCTCGGCCAGTTTATGAGCAATAACTTTGATGTTTAGTTAAAGGGAACTTACACCACCTTTTAACTTAGGATTGACATTTAGTGAATTTTTGGTTAAAAGGAAACGGCACCCCTTTTAGCTATCTCATTTGATTAAGAGGAAGCTTCACCCCCTCTTGGTTGTAATCTCCTTTAAAGATGATGGGTTTAAGTTATGATTTGAATAGAAGTTTTAAATCTTTGTTTAAAGTATTTTAAAGGAGCTTCAAAATTTATATAATAATTTAAATGAGTTATTTATGGAAAGTAAGTAATCCTATGCTTGGCACTAAAAGACGATGAGTAGATTGATTCTCTATCTGTGAGATCTGGAACCGAATTGTCTAGGCAAGGCTAGGAGCAACCAGTGCCCTGACTTACCTGGCTTTGTTTCTGGGCGAGGGATAGAGTAAGTCGAGAATATCGGAAACGTGACAAGTGTAGGAGATTTGATTTCCATAAATGATCTTTATAATTATAATGGAAAACGTTTGCATTGCTTATAGACAATTGTTTTTGACCCATCTAAGTATGCTTTTGAAATATGAAATCCTCTTAATTGTTTTGAGAATATGCTTATACCGATGGGATAAGTATAGGGATATTTTTCAAGTATTGAAAGAGTATAAGATTTAATTTCCATATATGATTGTTTTGTTATCCCTGATAGTCGATATCTTGACTATCAATTTCGATACCCTTCTTCCTTTTATTTTTGTTTCGTCAATCTAAGACGATTTGTTGCTCAATTAGAGCATTGATATCCTTTATCGGAAATGACTAAATAAAGAGCGAGTGGGGGACAAGCTATGTGGGGTTGCTCCCATTAGGGTATTTTCACATCTACTCTAGATTGGTTTCGGTTGTATGCACACGGAGATGTGAAATACTCGGATACTCGGTAAGGATGGCGGGGTCCGGCTTGGAGGTTTTCGAGAGCCATCGTAGTTCTCAAGTATATTTTCTAGAGGTATACTTTCGATAAGGGGGGCGCACCCTCTTAGTCATTGTTGGAAAAATTCCTTTTCCTTATTTTTGATTCAAATCTTTGGATTGATTCTTTCTTAATTTCATCGGGAAGCGTCTTGCACTCTTCGCGATGTTTAATTATCTGTATCTATTCTTTTATACTTGGATGTTGTCCTTGTGAGGGAAAAACCCATTCTGCGTTTTTGCGATGTGGTCTCACTAGTTGCTTTGTGTGTTCTATTTTTGGAGTTTACTCATACCAGACTTATTGTCTGACCCGAATTGTTATTTTCCCTAAACATTCGGGTACTCATTTATATTTGAGTAGTCCAGAAATGACAGAATTCTTCGGGCCCTTTTGAAGATGGTGGATGAGCAAGTGGCTCCTTATCTATCTTGCTATTTATTTCCGCTATTACGAGATGTTGGCTCTATGTATGTATATTTAAAGGCAGGTTGTTATAACTGCCTAAACTGCTAGTAATACTTTTGTTGTGACTTTGATAACTCCATGTTGGGGAGTAACCTTATGTACTGTCTTATTTTTATGTTATATTTAACCGTTCCGTTGTGAGATTATTATTCCATTCTTATATTTGACCCCATGGCAACTCGTCTTTCAAATACTTGGGCAACGGCAGATGAATACCATGGATGTATTAAGTGTCGTTCTCAAGGGTCAGAAAGGTGGGTCGTCACAGTTGGTATCAGAGCTTCGGTTGAGCGAACGCCTTAGCCTGATTGGGGGTACAACTCACCAGAGATAGGGTAAGTGATGCCCTAGAATGAGTTAATCTTGAGGAAGCGTATTTTTAATTTTTATAACAATAATATTTATCCTCTAAAGTCTAGTTTTAGATCCTTTAGTGTTATTTCCTTAACCATTTTAATTCTATTTTTGTATTTTAAAAGATACCTGTTATTTGTTCAGATAATAGAAAATGAATACAAGAAGTGGAGGAAGGAGAGGATCTAGAACTAGCACGGATACCAATGGCAGGGTACCTAGAAATGCTACTATGTCAGCTGTAGATCCGGCAGAGGAAATGCTAGTGCAAGTTCATACCATTATGAACTTTGCAGCTTTGTGTAAGAATTTTACCGCTTTGGGTGGGAAATCATTCTATGGGACTGAAGACATTCTTGGGGTGCAGATGTGGCTCCGAACTTGTGAAAGAATATTTGGAGATCTTCGGTTGGAAGATGCGGAGAAACGACTGTTGGCATCGTGACAACTTCAAAAGTCGGCAATGGATTAGTGGGATTCAGAAACAACAAGTACTCCAGAGGGGGAGTTTTCTTGGGCCCAGTTAAAGGAAGTTTTTGAAGCACAGTTTATTCCAAAAGCCGGAAGAACTCAGTTATTTTGAAGTTTCATTGACTTAAAGCAGGGTGATATGACCGTTTCGCAGTATGAGCATAAGTTCAATGCTTTGTCCCGTTTTGGACATGGATTGATAGACACATCACTCAAGAAAAATGAAATGTTTGTGAATGGAATGCGACCAGAGTTCCATCGTGAAATGACCAATCATCTTATAGGTACATTCACCAACATTATTAGCATGGCTTTGAGGTTTGAGGCTCTTGATATTAAGGAAGGAGTCCAGAAGGGCGTAGTACCAGCAATAAGTGCCAAGCCTTTATCGGTTATACCAGTTGAAGGTAAGCCAAACTTCAAGCGTAAGTTTATGGGAAAGAAGCAGGGTGCGGGGAAGAAACCCGAAGATGGCGCTCCAGTATAGAAGAAGCAGACCAACTTGGCCAACATTCTTTGTTTTAAGTGCAATAAGATGGGCCACTTTGCAAATCATTGCCCAATTGCCACATGTTTTAATTGCGGCCAGCCAGGACATATGAAGAATGAGTGCCATTTTCCTAAAAAGGGATCTCAAGGACAAACTTTTAAAATTGAAGAGATACCATCCACTTCTTCAGATAAAAAGGGGAAGCAAGTGTTGCAAGGTACATTATCCATCTATTATATTCCTGTAAGGGTGCTATTTGATACAAGAGCTTCCTATAGTTTTATTTCTTATGATCTAATGGACAAACTAAACCTTAAATATGTTATCATAAGTAATCCTCTTTGTGTGTCAAACCCAATTGGAGGTCCGACAAATCTTGACACCGTGTGTCTAAATGTACCTATTTCTTGTCGAAATCATCTCGACTGGTTTGTTCTTGGGTTTATGGGTTTTGGAGCGTTGTTGGGGATGGATTGGTTATCTAAGTTTAAAGCTATCTTGGATTGTGCTAGAAGGCTTGTTAGAGTTAGTGATGCAGGAGATGTTGGTGTTGATATTAGTTGTGAAGAGCCTAAGAAGTTAATGAGCAGTTTTCTCTATTCACTCGAAGTGACTAAAGCGGAGCTTGGAGATGTGCCGGTTGTTCGAGATTTCGTAGATATTTTTGACGAGGTGCAAGGTTTACCTCCTCACCATGAAGCCGAGTTCTGTATTGATTTATTTCCGGGAACTAGACCTATTGTACAACCCTTACGAAGTATGGCTCCGAAAGAGAAGAGGGAGTTAGAAAGGCAGACTTATGACTTGTTGCAGAAGGGCTTGATCCGACGTAGTACCTCGAGTTGGGGATCGCCAGTCGTCTTTGATACAAAGGCAGACGGTTCTCTAAGGTTATATGTAGACTATCGAGAGTTGAACAAAAGGACTATCAAGAATAAATATCCTTTGCCAAGAATTGACGATGTGTTTGATCAACTCCATGGTGCTCGGATATTTTCTCAATTAGATCTCGCCACTGGTTTCCACCATTTAAGAGTGGCAGAGGAGAATGTTCCTTTAACAGCTCTTCGAACTCCTGAAAATTTGTACGAGTGGTTAGTTATGCCGTTTGGATTGACTAATGCACCCGCTTATTTTGTGGACTTAATGAATCGAGTATTTCGAGACATTCTTAATAAATTTGTTCTCGTCTTTATTGATGACATTCTTATCTATTCAAAGATAGAGGAGGAACACAAATATCATCTCCGTGTCGTACTCGATACCTTAAGGAGCCATGAGTTGAAGGCTAAGTTCTCCAAGTGCCATTTTTGGAAATCTGAAGTTAGATTTCTAGGGCATGTTATTTCGGGAGAAGGTATATCGGTGGATCCAGCTAAAGTTGTTGCGGTCCAAGACTGGAAGAAGCCCGAAAGTGCGACAGAAGTTAGAAGTTTCTTGGGATTGGCTGGTTTTTACCGTAGGTTTAACAAGGACTTCCCGAAGAGTGCTTCTCAACTGACGAAGTTAACAAAGAAAGATGTTAGGTTCATTTGGACTTCTAAGTGTGATCAAGCATTCAATGAATTGAAAAACAAGTTGACTGGCGCTCCTGTTTTAACCATTCCAAATGGGAGCGAAGGTTTAACCATGTATACAGATGCTTGTGGAACCGGATTAGGAGCAGTTCTGATGCAGCATGGGAAAGTTATTGCCTATGCGAGTCGGCAGCTAAAGCCGCATGAGAAAAATTATGCTACGCACGATTTGGAACTTTTGGCTGTTGTCTTTGCACTAAAGATGTGGAGGCATTATCTTTTGGGTGAAAGGTTTGAGTTATACACGGACCACAAATCCTTAAAATACCTTTTTACGTAGAAAGATTTGAATTTGAGGCAGCAGAGATGGCTGGAGTTTCTCGCCTCTTATGATCTAGAGGTTCTTTATACCCCTGGAAAAGCAAATGTCATTGCTGATGCATTGAGTAGGAATGTAGCAATGGTTGCAAATCTAGAAGTTAAGCCAGTATTGTTAGAGAGAATTGCATCCAATCAAGAGGCTGATCCTATTTTAGCTCGACTTAAGAAAGATGTTGAAGAAGGTGTTGTTTCTATCTTTAAGATTGATCTCCGGGGCATATTGAAAATGAATGGGCGTATTTGTGTTCCAGACCTTGATGGACTTAGGCAAGAAGTGTTAGCCGAATGCCACCATTCAAAGTTATCTTTTCATCCAGGAGTGACCAAGATGTTCAAAGATATGAAGAGGGTATTCTGGTGGAAGGGGATGAAGCGAGATATTTCAATCTTTGTGAGTCGTTGTGCAAACTGCCAGCAGATTAAGAGTGACCAGCTGAAGACAGCTGGATTGCTTCAGCCACTTGAGATCCCAAAGTGGAAGTGGGAGCAGATCTATGGACTTTATTGATGGGCTTCCTAGGTCAAGAAGAGGTAATGATGGCATTTGGGTTATAGTCGATCGACTAACCAAGAGTGCCCATTTCATTCCTGTTAAGCTGACTAGGGCTGCTACGAGTCTGGCGAGTTTGTATGTGAAGGAGATTGTGAGACTCCATGGGATTCCTCGTAGTATTGTAAGTGACCGAGACCCGATATTCACTAGTAGGTTCTGGGAGGGACTGCAGACTGCTTTAGGGACTGAGCTAAGTCTAAGCACAGCTTACCATCCCCAAACAGATGGGCAAACAGAGAGAGTGAACCGAATCTTGGAAGATTTATTACGAGCATGCATTCTAGACTTCGGGGGTTCTTGGGAAGATCATTTACCCTTAGTTGAATTCACTTATAACAATATCTATCAAGCAAGCATTGGTATGGCCCCTTTCGAAGCTCTTTATGGTCGTCTATGTCGTTCTCCTTCGTGTTGGGTTGAATCTGGAGATAAACTTGTTCTTGGACCAGACATAATTTTAGAAGCCAATGAGAAGGTAGTTGATGTTAGAAGAAAGATGAAGGAAGCATAAGATCGGCAAAAGTGTTATGCAGATCAATGGCATAGGGATCTAGAGTTCTTAGTCGGGGACTTGGTATTTGTAAAAGTCTCTCCTCAGAGAAGTGTCGTAAGGTTTGGGAAGACAGGGAAGTTAGCCCCTCGATATATTGGCTCTTTTCCCATACTAGACCGAATTGGTAAACTTGCGTATGAAGTGGAGTTACCAGATCGACTATCAGATGTGAACAACGTATTTCACGTATCTCATTTACGTAAGTATGTACACGACCCTTCGATGATAATAAAACCAGGCCAACAAGTTGATTTGGAGGTTCAGCCTAACCTAACCATTCTTAGGCGGCCTATTCGTATTGTTGCTCGAGATATAAAGCGATTAAGGAAGAAGATTGTGAATCTTGTTAAGGTTCAGTGGAGTGGAGATGTTAGAGATTGTACTTGGGAAACTGAGGACTATATTAGGGATTCTTATCCCGAGTTGATGTAGTTGTTGTTTGCATTTTGTTGTTTCTTTTTAGTGTACTCACCGGTTGTGTTAAGGTCACTTTCCTTGTATTTTTGTGTGGTATATATGATATCATTTGGGTTCTTTGATATCTAGAGTTTATCCGATTAATTTCGAGGACAAAGTTTCCTTTAAGGAGGGGAGGATGTAACGACCCATAATTTAATCACTTTGAACATGAATAGTTAATATGTTTTTAAATGATTAAATAATGGATTTTATATCTAGAAGTATAATTACTTGCCTAATAAAACAAGAAAGAATTATTAACGTAGCCTAATAAAACAAAATAATATAATTACTTGCCTAATAAAAAAAGAAAGAATTATTAACGTAGCCTAATAAAACAAAATAGTACAATTACTTGCCTAATAAAATAAAATAGCATAATGATTATTATATTCCATGCGGATGGTTGCCATTGGACCAAAATCTGGTCGAATCAGGTTATGCCATGCGGATGGTTGCCATTGGACCAAAATCTGGTCAAATTAGGTTAGGCCATGGTTGATAAGGAGGATTCCTATTGGACCAAAAGGTGGTCGAATCAAATTAAGCCACAAGGATGTTTTCTATTGGACCAAAATATGGTCGAATCAAATTATGCCATATGGCTAGCTTCTATTGGACCAAAATCTGGTTGGATCAGGTTAGGGTATAGGAAATTACTAAAGTACCCTTCTCTTCACCTATAAATAGCCAAGTCCATATATCATTTTATTTCATTCACAAACTAAAGAAACGAACTAAAATTCATTTTAAAAGGTGAAGTATTCCAAGTCTCCATCAAAGCAAATAGGAAGTGAGTATATTTCATGTTTTCATAGTTTTGCTGGTATAACTTATTATGTGAGTACATTCCTTGCTTTCATAGTTTAGTGGGTATAACTTATTCTGTGAGTATAATTTAATTATTTTACAGTCAGTGTAATCTTAATCTCTTTCCTTTTACTCATTCATATTTTAACAAATGTTGTGTTAACTATTGATTGTAAATTGTTAATAATAATGAGTCTGTTATTATTCTTGTTATTATTCTTGTTTGGCTGATTGATTTGTGCTAGGCCAGTTTATGAGCAATAACTTTGATGTTTAGTTAAAGGGAACTTACACCACCTTTTAACTTAGAATTGACATTTAGTGACTTTTTGGTTAAAATGAAACAACACCCCTTTTAGCTATCTCATTTGATTAAGAGGAAGCTTCACCCCCTCTTGGTTGTAATCTCCTTTAAAGATGATGGGTTTAAGTTATGATTTGAATGGAAGTTTTAAATCTTTATTTAAAGTATTTTAAAGGAGCTTCAAATTTTATATAGTAATTTAAATGAGTTATTTATGGAAAGTAAGTAATCCTATACTTGGCACTAAAAGCCGATGAGTAGATTGATTCTCTATCTGTGAGATTTGGAACCGAAGTGTCTAGGCAAGGCTAGGAGCAACCAGTGCCCTGACTTACCTGGCTTTGTTTCTGGGCGAGGGATAGAGTAAGTCGAGAATATCGGAAATGTGACAAGTGTAGAAGATTTGATTTCCATAAATGATCTTTATAATTATAATAGAAAACGTTTGCATTTCTTATAGACAATTGTTTTTGACCCATCTAAGTATGCTTTTGAAATATGAAATCCTCTTAATTGTTTTGAGAATATGCTTATACCGATGGGATAAGTATATGGATACTTTTCAAGTATTGAAAGAGTATAAGATTTAGTTTCCATATACGATTGTTTTGTTATCCCCGATAGTCGATATCTTAACTATCAATTTCGATACCCTTCTTCCTTTTATTTTTGTTTCGTCAATCTAAGACGATTTGTTGCTCAATTAGAGCATTGATATCCTTTATCGGAAATGACTAAATAAAGAGCGAGTGGGGGCCAAGCTATGTGGGGTTGCTCCCATTAGGGTATTTTCATATCTACTCTAGACTGGTTTCGGTTGTGTGCGCACGGAGATGTGAAATACTCGGATACTCGGCAAGGATGGCGGGGTCCGGCTTGGAGGTTTCCGAGATCCATCATAGTTCTCAAGTATATTTTCTAGAGGTATACTTTCGATAAGGGGGGAGGACCGTCCTAGTCATTGTTGGAAAAATTCCTTTTCTTTATTTTTGATTCAAATCTTTGGATTGATTCTTTCTTAATTTCATCGGGAAGCGCCTTGCCCTCTTGGCGATGTTTAATTATCTGTATCTATTCTTTTATACTTGGATGTTGTCCTTGTGAGGGAAAAACCCATTCTGCGTTTTTGCGATGTGGTCTCACTAGTTACTTTGTGTGTTCTATTTTTGGAGTTTACTCATACCAGACTTATTGTCTGACCCGAATTATTGTTTTCCCTAAACGTTCGGGTACTCATTTATATTTGAGTAGTCCAGAAATGACAGGTTTCTTTGGGCCCTTTTGAAGATGGTGGACGAGCAGGAGGCTCCTTATCTATCTTGCTATTTATTTCCGCTATTACGATATGTTGGCTCTATGTATGTATATTTAAAGGCAAGTTGTTATAACTGCCTAAACTGATAGTAATACTTTTGTTATAACTCTGATAACTCCATGTTGGGGAGTAACCTTATGTACTGTCTTATTTTTATGTTACATTTAACCGTTCCGTTGTGAGATTATTATTCCGTTCTTATATTTTACCCATGGCAAATCGTCTTTCAAATACTTGGGCAACGGCACATGAATACCATGGATGTATTAAGTGTCATTCTCAAGGGTCAGAAAGGTGGGTCGTCACAAGTTGCATCTTGTAAAGGGCGTTGAGAGGCTTCGATCCATGCCATTAGTGTTGAATCTCTAGTTTTGATTCATGACAAAGCAATTTAGAAGAAAAAGAGAATACATGATTAATCTCGACAAAAAGAGACAATAAAAGGACTATGGTGATATCAAGACTTTGAATCTATGTTTTCACTGTCTATTACTTATGGTTGAGTCTTAGAAGTTTGTTAAAATCTATCCTCAAGTAGCCCGCACTTCATTGTTCTTAGTTTTTAATCAAAATAGAGCTAATTGTGTAAAAAACACTACAGCCAGTCGACTGGCTATAAACAACCAGTCGACTGACTGGTGTACATGCACGAGTATGCACTGCTTACTTTTTTAAACTTATTGCATAGTCAGTCGACTGACCAAGAACGACCAGTCGACTAACCTGAGCCCAATTGTCATTTTTTGAATAGACATTTCCATTCTGCGAAAGGTTACGATCCTTCTCTGAATGGAAATGGATGCTCCTTTTGGTCAGAACTCTTCACCAATGGCAGTAACTCTCTGTCTACTATATATACATGTTTCCAAACACTTCACGTTCACTGAAAATCATTTTAACTATCTTATATTCTTCTTGTGCTATCATACTTGCATTCAAACAGCAAACAAGCATTTTATTGCTTTGAATCTTCAAATAAACTTTCGTAATCTTCGATTCTTAGCACTACCTTCTTTTCACATCTTCACATACACTTCATATACTTGAGGATTTAATTATAGGAGGTCTATACTATCAGAGACAAATCAGTGTTATCAAGAACACACAGTGTCAGATATTCTTTTGTATTAGTGAAGTCCTCTTTTGCTGCTGAAGCGAAAATCCTATTCTGCTACTCAAGCATCTGTTCTGCTGCTCAGATTGTGTATACCTGTTCCTCCGAGTAAAGTGAGGATTGTGATTTTTGTGAAATTCCAGAAGGAGTCTGGGACTGGACGCAGGACGGTGCTCCGAACCAGTATAAAAATCTCTAGTGTTATTTTTATTATTATATTGCTTTTATATTCCGCACTATTTACTACATTGCTATTATCTCTATACTCAACATTATTGTATATCCTTATTGCACGATCCTACATACTTTCATTTGGTATCAAAGCGGGGTTTCATTTAACTGTAACATAGTTATTTGATTCTTTGCTAATATGGATAGTAACACTAGCATTAGCACTATAAGCACTAACACTATAAGCACTAATACCAGTCTTATAGACGGTCAATCCACTGCACAACCTCCATTTTTCAATGGTTTGAACTATAATTATTGGGCTACTCGTATGAGAATCTATATGCAATCAAATAGTTTTGAATCATGGAATATCACACAAAATGAATACACTCTTCCGACGGGAGAATATTCCACATGGACAAACACACAAAAATTAGATGCCTCTGCCAATGCTAAAGCTATGAACATGTTATTTTGTGCACTAAATAGAAATGAATTTAATCGTATTAGCATGTGTCAAACTACTTATGAAATATGGAGAACACTTAAAATCACACATGAAGGAACTAACAAAGTGAAACAAAGCAAAATCTTCATGCTCCAAATCAGTTTCAAAATTTTAGAATGAAGCAAGATGAATCCATCAATGACATGTACTCCAGATTTCAGGATATCTATCATTCACTAATAGGATTAGGTGAAAAGTTTATTGATTTGATATTGTATCGAAAATCCTAAACTCTTTAACGGATGAATGGGAAAGAAAAGTCTTGGCTATTGAAGAAGCTAATGACCTCTCTACCATAAAACCAAAAGAGTTAATAGGAAATTTAATGTCCTATGAAGTGAATTTGCAGGAAAAACGAGTACAAGTACAGGACAAAAAGAACATAGCTTTCCATGCTGAAGAAGAAAAGGATGAAGATTCAGATGAAGAAGATCTATAATTTATTGCCAAAAATTACAAAAAGTTCTTGAAATTCCAGAAAAACAACAGAAATAATGGTAAAAGGAACTTTCCAAGCAAACCATCATCTTCAGTTCTAGAATGTTTTAATTGTCGTAAGAAAGGTCGTATCTAGAAAGAATGTCCAGAACTAAAGAAAAAATACTTCAATAAGGGCAGAAAAGATAAGAAAAAGAAAGCATTTTCCGTAACATGGGATGATTCAGATACCTCTTCACCAGATAACAGCAATGACAATGAAAATGAGCAAGCTAATGTCTGCTTTATGGCTACCGAAAACGAGGTTAGTGATTTTACCTTTGATGATATGATAGAGATAAATTATGGCTAGTTGACACTCTCAAAAAAATAAAAAATAAACATAAGGAGACTCAATTCAGAATTCGAAAGAGATTTGCTTAAAGATGAAAAGAAAATACTAGAGGAAGAACTTGAAAAATTACAAGAATCATTCTCTAATATTAATTCTCAACTCACTCTTTTGAGTCAAGAAATTGAAACTCAAAAAGAGAAGAATGACGCTCTTGTTTCTGAAAATCATGAACTAAAGATAAAAGTAAAATTGATAGAATTAGATAATACTAGTCTCAAAACTAAGTTAGAAAGCATCACCAAAAATGTTTCGAACTTTAATAAAGGAAGAGAAACTCTATTTATAATTATTGATAGCTCTTAATCTGTTTCAAGTAGGAAAGGATTAGGATATGTTAAGAAAACAACAGCTCCACCTAAAAAGGAAATTACGAGAAATATTAATCCTACTACAAAATAGAAAAAAAGGAATTCTTACCCAAAAAACATAAAAATTTGGGTTTCCAAAACAAACAAAAGTTTGATTAAGAAAAAATATATTAACAACTTTTTGGAAACAGTTCATAAAAATAAAAATTATATTTTCAAATGGGACACTGAAGCCTCTTAGGTTTGGTTTCCTAAGATCTAACTCTTAGAACCCTAACAAAAGGTGGTTACCAATATAATTTTTTGTTTTTTGCAGGTTCCACTTAAAAAGAGAGGAAAATGGATACTCGAAAGTAGTTGCTCAAAACATATGACAGGAAACAAGGATATGCTATCAAACATTACTTACTCAGATGGAGGCTCTGTCATATTTGAAGATAATTCCAAAGGCCATATCATCGACAAAGGCGATGTGAGCAACAACGGTGTTTCAAATTTACCTCTTATTTCAAATGTTTTACTAGTCAAAAATTTGAAACATAATTTACTTAGTATCTGCCAATTATGTGACAATGGATTCAAAATCACATTTTCTGAAAATAAATGTAGTATTTTTGATCAAAATCTTATCTTTGAAGGAAATAGAGACAGAAATATCTATGTTCTGAATATGAAAATAAACCATAATTCAAATATGTGTTTAATAGCCAAAGAAAATGATCCTTGGCTTTGGCACAAATGATTTTGTCGTATTAACTTCAAAGCAATAAATAAGCTTTCTAAAAATGATTTAGTAAAAGGTCTATCAAAAATGAACTTTAAAATTGATCATATCTGTGATGCATGTCAATTAGGAAAATTAACTAAGTCACCTTTTAAATCTAAAAGGGTTATTCCAACTTTACAACCACTTGAACTACTGCATATGTATTTATTTGGACCAACACAAATACAATCCATTAATCACAGTAGGTATGTGTTTGTAATTGTTGATGATTTTTCTAGATATACTTGGACTATTTTTATGAAAAATAAAAGTGATACTTTTGATAATTTCAAAACTTTTGTCAAAAGAATTCAAAAATTTAAAGGATTGAAAGTCAAAAATATTAGGAGTGATCATGGAGGTGAATTCAAAAAAGAAGCCTTTGAATATTTTTGAAAAAAGAAGGGGATATTCCATAATTTTTCATTTCCTAGAACTCCACAACAAAATGGAGTTATAGAACGTAAAAGTAGAACCTTACAAGAATGTGCAAGGACTTTGTTAAATAGAAGTACGTTACCAAAACATTTCTGGGCTGAAGCAGTTGCAACAACTTGTTATGTCTTGAATCATGTTTGTACTCGACCACTAATTAAGAATACTCCTTATGAACTTCTTAATGGTCGAAAACCAAATATTTATTATTTTACAATTTCCGGTTCAAAATATTTCGTTTTAAACACAAAAGATCAGCTTGGCAAATTCGATCCAAAATCCAATGAAGGAATCTTTGTAGGATATTCAGATCGAAGCAAAACTTATCGAATTTATAATAAAAGAACCAATATCATCGAAGAAACACTTTATGTATCCTTCAATGAAAATTTTAGACAAATCCTAAGTATAAGAGATGATGAAGAATTCCCTGATAATATCATAAATACAAAAATTTCAAATCTTGAAAATAATGAAAACATAGTTCACAATAACAATGAATTAAGATCTCCACCTAGATTATTAAGGGATCATCCTTCTGTTAAAGTCATTGGAGAAACTCAATTCATATGTTAGAACAAGAAGTCAATTAAATCAAATGGGTCATGTAGCTTTCCTTTCTCATATTGAACCTAAAAATATTAAAGAAGCATCTACCGATGAAATTTGGTTAATTGCTATGCAAGAAGAGCTAAACCAATTTGAAAGAAATGACGTTTGGGATTTAGTTCCAAGGCCCAGTGATCAATCTGTTCTTGGTACAAAGTGGGTCTTCAAAAATAAAGCAGATGAATAAGGAAATATTACTAGGAATAAAGCTAGATTAGTTGCATAGGGATATAATCAAGAAGAAGGGATTGACTATGAAGAAACGTTTGCTCTAGTCGCTAGACTAGAAGATATACGAATCTTACTAACTTATGCATGTTTTCATAACTTTAAATTATATCAAATGGATGTTAAAAGTGCCTTTTTAAACGGGTTTATAAAAGAAAATTTTTATGCTGAAAAATCTCCTTTATTCATACACGAACAATTTCCTGACCATATCTATAAACTTAAAAAGGCCTTATACGGTTTGAAACAAGCACCTCGTGCTTGGTACGATTGTCTTAAAAGATATTTAATAGATTCTGGTTTCGAAATTGGAAAGGTTGATCAAATCTTTTTATTAAAAGAACCAAGCAAGATATTTTAATTGTTCAAATTTATGTTGATGATATTATTTTTGGATCTACAAATGAAAAATTATGTCAAGAATTTTCTAAAATAATGACCAAGAATTTGAAATGTCACATATGGGTGAGTTAAATTATTTTCTTGGTTTACAAACAAAACAATTAGAAAATGGTATTTTTATAAATCAAGAAAAATATTGTAACAATCTAATTAAACGCTTTGGTATGGAAAATACTTCTACCAAACCAACTCAACTCCTATGAGTACAACTATACATCTTGATAAAGATGAAAGTGGCAAAAGTATTGACCAAAAATTATATCGAGGTATGATCGGATCGTTACTATATTTAACTGCTAGTAGACCTGACATAATGATGAGTGTTTGCTTGTGTGCACGATTTCAAGCAGATCCCAAAGAATCACATTTACGAGCAGTGAAACGCATACTACGGTATCTTAATAAAACCAAGGACTTTGGACTATTCTATCCAAAGGAATGTCCTTTTGAATTAGTGTCCTGTAGTGACGCTGATTTTAGAGGAAGCCGGATAGATAGGAAAAATACAAATGGGAAAATTTTATACTAACTATTTTGATGCAGGTACAAGAAGTGTCAAATATTCAGGGGGAGATTTTATATGTGTTCTCTAGGATTATTATATATAGGTTTGTCATCAATTAAAAAGGGGGAGAATGTTGAATCACTAGTTTTGATTCATGACAAAGCAATTTTGAAGAAAAAGGGAATACATGATTAATCTCGACAAAAAGAGACAATCCAATGACTATGGTGATATAAGAACTTTGAATCTATGTTTTCACTGTCTATTACGTATGATTGAGTCTTTGAAGTTTGTTAAAATCTATTCCTCAAGTAGTCCGCACTTCATTGTTCTCAGTTTTTAATCAAAACAGAGCTAATTGGGTAAAAAAAACACTACAGCTAGTCGACTGGCTATAAACAACCAGTCAACCGACTAGTGTACATACACGAGTATGCACTGCTTACTTTTTTAAACTTATTGCATAGTCAATCGACTGACCAAGAAAGACCAGTCGACTGACCTGAGCCCAACTGTCATTTTTGAATAGACATCTCCATTCCGCGAAAGGTTGTGATCCTTCTCTGAACGGAAATGGATGCTCCTTTTGGTCAAAACTCTTCACCAATGGCAGTAACTCTTTGTCTACTCTATATATATGTTCCCAAACACTTCACATTCATCGAAAATCATTATAACTATCTTATATTCTTCTTGTGCTCTCGTACTTGCTTTCAAACAGCAAACAAGCATTTTATTGCTTTGAATCTTCAAATAAACTTTCATAATCTTCGATTCTTAGCATTATCTTCTCTTCATATCTTCGCATACACTTCATATACTTTAGGATTTGATTATAGGAGGTCTGTACTATCAGAG
The DNA here is from genome assembly GCA_030765085.1 of Allium cepa. Lineage (NCBI taxonomy): Eukaryota > Viridiplantae > Streptophyta > Magnoliopsida > Asparagales > Amaryllidaceae > Allium > Allium cepa. The sequence continues at coordinate 934,484,946 of CM060932.1, forward strand.
ACAAATCAGTGTTATCAAGAACACAAAGTGTCAGATATTCTTTTGTATGAGTGAAGTCCTCTTCTGCTGCTGAGGCGAAAATCCTATTCTGCTGCTCAGGTGTCTGTTCTGCTGCTCAGACTGTGTATACCTGTTCCTCCGGGTTAAGTGAGTATTGTTGTTTAGCGAAATTCCAGAAGGACTTTGGAACTGTACGTAAGACGGTGCTCCGAACCAGTATAAAAATATCTGGCGTTATTTTTATTAGTATACTGCTTTTATATTCCGCACTATTTACTACATTGCTATTATCTCTATACTCTGCACTATTGTACATCCATATTGCACGATCTTCCATACTTTCAGTTAGTTCGTCGAAAGCATCAGCCAATTCTCCATGATTGGCCTTTGAAGACGGCGGTGGCGCTGGCCCCTCTAGGTGGCCCCGATGGTCGCGATGGCGAGGGTGGAGGCCGTTTTGGATGGGGATGGTCATGGCGATGTCAGATCTGGTCGTAGTTGGTTCTAACGGCGGCAATTCATGGTCAAAGCATCAGCAGTCATTGATGATCGTATACGTGACTTCGTGACATGAGATTAGGGTTTCAGGGTGATGTGGTAATTTCTTATTTGCTTCTATATTTTAATTTAATTTTAGTTTTAATCTTTTTAAACTTCTAACTTCAACAACTTGTGCATACGAGCTCGGATTTGGATGCGGTTTTCTCCGTTGTGATCGTATCGAAATTTCGATCAAGATGGGACTAGTTTAGTGGGATTTTGAGACCGTTAAATTTTAGGCCTAATTTCGATTTTAAATCGTCAACAAATCAAAGGTGAGTGTTTTAACCCGCTCACAAATGCTAAACATCTTATGTTAGTTAAATTAAATGTATGTTGTGATTAGGAATTTTTTGATTGTTGTTCGGTGTTTTAAATTGTCATTAATTTTAATTTTAATTTAATTGTCATTTAATTTAATATTAAATTTAAATTATTAATTGAATACCGTAAATGATAATCAGTTAATTGTTGTAATTTTTTGACTGATTTGAAGGATGATTGTGATGGATGTTTAATTGTTGACATTTTGGATGATTCGATGTTATGTTTATTTTATATGTTGTAATCACACTACAATTTCCCTTAGTTATTGTTAGGAAAATCATTATGGGTTAAAATCGTACATACCTGCACAATCTATTGATTAGGGAAAAATCGTTATGGTTAAAATGATAAACCGGAGCGATTATATGGATTTTGAATTTTACTCGAGATTACGGGTTGAAATGATATATACCCATAAATTTAAATTATTGCGGGTTGAAATGATATATATCCGTATCACTTGACCATAGGGTAGAAAATTATATACGGACACTAGCTTTGTTGAATTAAGTGATTTTAAAACCTTAATTTTTGAGTCTAGTTAAATGATATTATGAAGTAAAATTAGATTTATATGAAATGAATTATTTTCAAAATCCAAGCTTTTAAAATGATGAAATTGAAAATAGTTTAAATGAACTGTTTAAAGAATTTAAATTGAAATCTTAAAGTTTAATTTGAAATATAATTGAAATTTATCAAAATTGAGTTATTTTAAATGTTTGAATATTTAAACTTCGAAACCTATTGTGAAGTGGTTTAAATTTGTAGTTCAAACATGTACTTGAAATCAATAAGTTGAAACAGTTTTAATGAGAATTTGAATTGAGACCTTTAGCCTTTTGGATTGAAATCGTTGAACCGAGATAGATTTAAATTGAATTTTGGAACTAAAGCTGATTTAACTCGATTTATGAAATTGGAAGAAAAAAAATCTAATTTGAAACTATTTTCAATATAAACTCTTTTGATAAACAAACTCTTTTAACATATAAACTATTTTTCTCATATAAACCATCTTAATATATTAATAATTTTTTATACATTAACTATTTTAATATATAACCTATTTTAATGTATAAACTATTTTTAATATAAAAACTATTTTAATATATAACCTATTTTAATATATATATATAAACTATTTCTAATATAAAAACTATTTTAACATATAACCTATTTTAATATATGTAAACTATTTCTAGTATTAAAACTATTTTAATATATAACCTATTTTAAAATAAAAAAATATTTTTAATATATAACCTATTTTAATGTATAAACTATTTCTAATATAATTTTTTCAAATATATAACCTATTTTAATATATAAACTATTTCTAATATATAAACTATTTTAATCTATAAACTATTTATAAATATAAACCAGTTTAATATTGTCGCGATCCAGATTTTTCGACGTTTGATTTGGAATAATTAAATGGTTTTGAATATTGAATTTGAATTTATAGATTGGGTTTAAATATGAAGATTTGGTTATTTATAAAATAAATTCAGAATTTGGATATAGCGATTTATTGGATAATTTAACTGTTGAATTTTATAATCGAATAGTGGTTAAATTATTGTATCTTGAGTTTTAAGCTCGGTTAAAATAATCTAAAGGCTTACAAAATTTATTTTCATAATAATGAAGATAATAAAAACCTTTTAAATCGAATTTAAAAGTGATCTATTCAATTTTAAAAATAGCTTGTTTAAATTGACATTTAAAAATAGCCTTCCGGGCACAATCATGGATTTAAACAAAACCAGTTTCATTGGGGCCGTAATAGTGTATTTTTATCAGATTCCAAATTTCATAGCGTTTGAAATTATCGTTTGGTCATATGAGATATAAACACGCTGAAATTTATATCAAAAGTTTGATATAATAATTGGGTCCAAAAAGCTATCTTCTCCATACGATCGAATTAGGACTCGAAACCTTTTCAATTGCATTCGGAACAGGGGTACAACATTATGGACGCTTAGCGGCAAGCCTCGATTGGATTTTGGGATTTTGAGTTGTGAAATCGAGACGTTTTAAAATTTTAATAATATAATTATATGTTGACTTGGCCTATATTTTCACATCAACACTCTTTTCCTTCACTTCAGAGCTACTGTAGCTGGCCTCCTTCACGTAACCCTTCACCTCAAATTCAAAAATCACGTCATTCATTTTCCCTTGCCTTTTTCATTTCAATTTCAAAAAGGAAAAAAAAATCAAAGGCCGCCTATCTTATTTTCGAAGCCTCTTTCTAATATAACAGTGTACTCTCCTTTTCTTTGTCTTCTCAAATCATTCGAACGAAAAATAAAAAAAGGGAGAAACGATCTTGCTCAGGTTGCAATCCAAGGTGGGCTCGGGTTCGTCATGAGCATTAGGGGAGAAGGTACGCGAGCTTCAGGAAGTCGCGGTCGGTTCTGGAATTTTCGATTTGGGGTTAGATCGACACGCGTAAGAGCGCGCATTGGGGAGAGGAGGATCGAAGGTCGCGATTTGGGAAAGTGGAAGGTCGTCACCTTTGAGTTTTGGCGAGGCAATGTATTGAGGGAAGGTCGTGTATACAAGCGTTGGTAAGCGCGAGGTTGCAGGCAGGCGGAGGAGCAGTATTAGGCGAGAGTTTCGAGCTCGAGCTCGACGCTGGAGAAGAAGAGGTGTAATAATGGTTGGAGGGGATTCGAGCAGCGTTTTTGTCTCGATGTTCGCAGGGGAACTGAGGGTTGATGATGGCTCTTGTACATGCAGATGGTCGATGGTCGGAGAAGACAAGGTGGCGAGGGGAAGATGTTTCGCATATGGTATTCGATTTTGAGAAGCTGATTGCGGTAATTTACTGTTAATGTTTTTAATTAATTCAAATAATCATATTATTAAAATTCGAATGCTTATAAACGTAAATCTCATTTGTGCGAGGTTGATAAATTGCAAAGCAAGCAGCATTGATACCATATTGAAGAATATCACGCAATAAAAAAATTAGTTCTATAGCTGGGATTTTAAATTTAAATTGAACACTGTTAAATTTGGTTTCAAATCTGGATGTTCGATAAAAATTAAAATCAAGGTGAGTAAACCTCACTCTTTTTGGATTGTTGGATTTTAAATTTTAGATTGTTAAAAATTAATTCTGGATGTTGGTTGAATTAGTTATCTGTTGGATGATATTATACTATGGATATAGCATTGTGTATATATACTAATATTTAGAGTGATATTCCCATACATTATAACGGATGAGACTCTACGCGTCTCGCATAAAAGCGGATGACCCTATATACCACGATATCCCCCTCGAAGTGGGATTGGTATTATTTTATACTGTATTAACTTCTATGGATGCAAAGAAACAGGTTGAAGGGATCCAACTGGATTTCTCAAATTTACTGTTTATTTTTCGTATATAGTGATATATGATTTGTATAAAATAACCTCTTACAGATTATTGTAGTGATTGGAATTATTGGATGCTATTATAGCACTGCCTGAATTTTGATAATCCAAATACTATAAATATATTTAAAATTTACGGAATTAAAGAGAATTTGATAAAAAAAATGTTGAGATTAGAGTTATTTTAAAAGAAATTGAATTAGAAAAAAAAAATTGAGTTTGGTTATACTTAACTATTGTGGATTAGTAAATGGAGAGTTTTAAAAATGAATTATATAAAAGAACTTATAAATGATATTCTACAAATATAAAAAGGAGTTAAAGTCGATATTTAAAATAGATTGGAAGTATAAAACGAATTTATAAGAAAATTAATTATATAATGGATTTTTAAAAATAAGGTTTGTTTAATAAACAGGTAAAACCAAAAGGGTTGTAAAATTTATAAGCGATGTTTATAAATAAATGGATTCGACATCAGATGATAATTGGAAATACAAATTCATAGGGCAAACTTATATTAGAATATGGAAACGGGGTTGAGAGAAAAATAGTAGATTCTATTTTTGAAATGGGAATAGTTCGAAAATGATAGCGAATCGACATGTTGTGAAATCGAGAGGAAGTTATAAATTAAATTGGCTATTGGGATTTTAAAATATATTTTTTTCTTAAGAAGTTAAGTTCATTTTTCAAATGGGAAACTTTTTTATTTAAACAATAAAATTCTAAACTAGTTAGTATAGGAATACTTCGAAAAATGGATTTTTTAAATATTTAATATTTATTGAAATAAAATTTTAATTTTTATAATCAGTTTTGTAAATTGATTTGTTTATTTTTAAAAGAGTTATTGATAGGTTATTAAAAGTGTTTAATATTTATAAAAAATAAATTAAAAATATTTAAAAAAAATAAAAATAAATTATTACTCTTTAAAAATGATCTTATATATATATAGTTTGAAATGGCTGAAAATTTGTTTATAAAATTTTCTCGAGGTGTGTAAACAGGTTTTAGTTTCAAAGACGAGATTTTATAAGAGGAACCTAATAAATGGAATTCTAGAGATTTAAGAAATTTCAAATGCTAAGATGCGATAACTTCGGGAAGAATGTGAATTCATTTCAGAAGTTAAAAATGGTTGGTTGGGATTATAAATAAGCATAATCGGTTTGGAAATCGTAAGAAGAATTTTTTTAAAATTTCAGAGACTTATGAGATAATTATGTAATCTCTCCAAGTTAAATATTAAAATGATTTTTGAATTTATGTGTATTGAAGGGAAGGATTATGGAAATATTTTAGTAGGAAATGATTTGGAAAAGAAATATCTTCTAAGTGTTGTAAAAATGAAAGTTAGAGATATTTCTAAGTATTGAAATAGTAAAATATCATGTTACAGATACAAGTGTTGAAATATGTTTTCAAGTATAGAATATTGAAGAGATTGAATATGTATATCTTGGTGAAGATGTTTTGAAATAAATATTCTAGAGATTTATAAAATAAGGCCTAGTGTTACTTTTGGATGTTATTTGATCGTTAAATAACCGGTTATCAATAATGACCAATTTCGTTAATCATTACGAAGAGACCGGGATCAAGTTTAATTGTCCGAAAAGCACTTCGATTCGGTTTGAACGTTACGAATGAATGCCGTGAAGATGATGAAGACGGTGATGCGGTTTGTCCAGACCTAGGAAAACTTTTGTGGAAGAATGCTACCAGAACATCATCATTGGAGGATAATAAGCATTTTAAGTAAAATTGTTCTTGAAAGGTAACACTTAGCCTCAAACCTCATCAATCGGGAATGACTAAAATAAGGGAGATGCAGTAAGGCTAAGTGGGTCGCACCCAAGTCGGGTATGTTATCACCTTTCTAGATGTCTTCGGAAAACCTATTTATTAAGGATCTGGGTGTGCATGGAGGGAGCGCTCGATGGTAACGATAGAACATCCGGGGTGATAACATATTGGTCTATGCAGGTCAGGAGTAGGACGTTCTTGTGTAGAAGGGGATCCCGGCATGGTCCTCGGTACATTGTTCTAGAGGTGTACTATGGTGGGCGATACCCTAGTTTCCCACTCATTCGATGGAATCCATTCTCCAATAAGCGTAGTACGGTTTTGATTGTGCCCAACTATGCTTGAATGTGAGATGCAAGCATTTGAGCTATTTTCTATTTACTTTCTATCAATATCATTATAATTTTAGATGATTTTGATATAAACTATTTTTGCTATCGTAGGGTAAAAACCCATCGTGTTTATTTGTGACGTGGTCTTACGAGATTCCTATGTTTTCAAAGGATTTTGAAAAGGTTAATAATTCAAATTGAGTGTGTTTTCTCACGATGGTTTTCCAAACTAACTCGGGTGTTATTTTATTATAATGCTGGGTCAGACTGAATATTACAGATTCAGAATAGGGTGCTATGGAGCTCAGGATACGGCTGGATGACAGAAACATATCTCTGTGCTTTGCTTTTATTCCGCTGTGTAAGGACAAGTCGTATAACTTTCCAGTTGACGTATTGATTGTTGTACTCTGATGATTATAAGTATAAAACCGTTACATATTCTTTTGTATAAAAATCTATTATTATACATTAATTTTATTTGGCTGCGTTTATGAGATTCTACGTTTGTTGTTCTATTTTCTCCTCTCCCTTTCTTCTTCTTACCCTAAAGATTCGTATTTCCGTCCAATTTGAGTTGAGCTGATGTGAAATATTGTTGACTCAAAGAGGTACGGATTTGCGAGCTTTCACAAATATATATTATTTTAAATGTATAAACAACTTTAATATATATATATATATATATATATATATATTAGTATCCATACTATTTTTTAGTGTCTAACTATTCCAATATATAAGCTACCTTCAATATTCAAACTGTTTAAAGTTGGAATTATTATGGTTTAGATTTAATTGATTTAAATGCAAATATCTTGAAATGATGGTTTAACCTATTTCGTGGTTAAAATTTTGAAAATTAATATGATATAAAGTTAATAATGATTTCGAAAGTGAATATGATTTCGAAAGTGATATGATTTTGAAATGATGTGATATTTTGATATCAATTATGAATCAGTTTTGGAAATGTAAAAGAACCAACCGGTGTGAAATAAGCATATGGTTGCTAAAGAGACCGAGATTGGATATTGTCATACTCTTTGCCAATACCGAAAACTACTTTAACAACTGTGCATGTGGTGGAGAATGCAGAACGAAGTAGGATGGTTTGATGAACGCTACTATATGAGGCATGAACGCAGCCCTGACCCCTTCGGATCAGCTTGATATGACTAAAACATGAGCTATACCTGGGCCATGTAAGGTGGCTCCTCTGACCATACATGCTTCTTCGGTACCATATCCGTTACTTTGTGATTGATTTTGGTGGCCACCCTCGATTTGATTATGGGAGTGTGTTCCAAGATGGGCGGCAGTAGCTGCTATGCGTTACCACCAGGCCGGTTCTGCAAAATGGTTGTATCATACCCTGGACATTGCCTTGTGTGCCCTATCATATACCTTATCGCACCTAATACGACTTTCGTTAGTGTCGTACCTATGGAGTGCTCCCTAAGTATCTCATCGGTTTGGTGGAGCTTACAGTATCTGTATAGACTGCGGTATTTATATAAAAATGTGTTAAGGAGGATATGGGTAATGCCTTAATGTTATTTTCATATTTTACTTTACTTTAGACATATTATAATAGTTGTTTGCGCCAAAATTGGTCAAAAAACCCAAATATCGCGAAAGCACCAGTGTATGAACAAAGATCAGCAGTATTCTAACACGAATCTCAGATCCAGACAAAGTAGAGAACATTGACTGAAAAATAACGAATAGAAACACAAGATTTATAGTGGTTCTGTTTTCTCCGGCCTACGTCCACTTCGAAGGACAATCTTTTATTTATGTGCTTGCTAGTTACAGTGAATTATAACAGTAATTTTCAAGTACAACAATGGGGTTTGAGTGCAATCATGATCTTTGGCAGAGTCTGGACGTCGTTCGAAAAAAGTCCCTTTTCTATAGGCTCTAAGATGCTATTTATAGGAACTCTATGCAAATATCTCGCTTAAATTTCAGGAGCCTTTTCTGGCACGTGAGCTGGCCCACGCGATCAATCCCAGACGATTTCGACTCAATTCATATCGATCAAGATTTTGTCCAATGGAGTCGAAATTTAGCATGAACCTTCTATAGCTTGTACGTAAGCTCCTGTGAAAATTTCATAGCATTTGAACTTGTGGATTGTGGGATATGATCGATGCAAGTTAGAGTTTTCTCGAGGCCATAGTGTTCGTATCGATACATTTCGTATCGATCTGTTCGACTCGATCTCGAGCACGTGTATGCAAGGTGACGTGGCGTGAAAGTTCTAGATCGATCCACTTTTTGTGCCGAACGATCGAGTCTTCCTTGTGCATGAACTTTTTTCATATCGATCGGTAGCCACTCGTTTATATTGATCGCTACGGTGCTATTCGTGTCGGTTACTTATAAAGGCGGGGTGTATTGTTCGTAATGATCAATTATGACTATGTACGTATTGATCGATTGTATGACCGATACAAACTAGTGGTTTGATATGTATGTGAATAAAGCCCTAACTTAATCGATACGAACAGTGCAATTCTTGAGGAGTTCGAACAGAATCGTTGCGAATAGAACCAATGTGATCTGTATGGATTCGAACAAATCAATATGAACAAGACTTCATGATGGATACGAACGGTGGGCTGGTGGACCGATGCGAATTGTCGATGCTTGATCGATACGAATAAAGTCTTTCTAGATTTATACGAATAGTGGCTTTTGATGGATACAAACAGATTGGTCGAACATGATTTTTGCTGAAACTGCACCGATCATATCTTGAGCATACGGACTCCGATTGACCTGAAATTTGAAACGTAGCCTTTCCTAGCCTTGATCATCATTCCCAATCGATCCCGTCTTGATTGGAGCTTGGCCAAATTTTGACAACATTGATCATAGCCTTATTTCCAATCGATCTCCAACCCTGATATCCATCCTTTCTAGCTAATTTGTTGATATTCCGGCCTTGACCAAAAGGTGGGATAACATTTTCCCCCCAAAACATGCCTTGTGGTAAGAAGGTGTGTTTTGAATAGTTCCGAATCTAACATCCAAAGTCCATTTTTCGTCTATAGCCATACCATTCGATTCATAATCCAATCCAATACCAGGCTATCCCATCTGAGTGCATCATTCTTGACTGCTCCGAGTCAATATCCGGTTCCAAATCCAATAACCAAAGCCTTAGCCAATTCCATATCCATCCGAACCCAATAACCAAGTACTAATACATCCTTATCCAATAACCAATAATCGAATCCAAGACCTCTCTGGGTCGATATCCAAATCCTCAGCTGTTTATAGCTGATATTTGTATTCATAATGTAACGACCCACCTTTTTGCACGCTTTAAATCAACACACGTGCTAATTCAAATCATACGGAAGGGCAGATTTATTATGGGGATAAATAAGAAAAACGAGAAAGAAATAAAAGAAAGCAGAATCTGACAGCGAAAGGATAAAATATAATAATCAAATATACAGTTCATGAAGCTGTTTACAAAATATTTAATTTTACTTGTGCAATATATATCAGAGTTGCACATACCAACGAATAAATTGATGCAATGGAATACAATGTGTAGTGGAATAATATAATAATAATAATGAAATCTCTGTCTTCGTCCTCCAGAAATAAAGTCTTCCATCCTAAAATGCTCAGACTGACCCGAGTGAATTGAAAAGACAAAACACTCGAGTCAGAACTAAAAGATCTTATGTAAGTTAAATTAATAGAAATAAATATGAGTGCGGTAACTTAAGAGATGCTCGGGATTCACATCTCCTAAGGATCCGTTAAACTATTTACTATGTAGTAATATTTCGCTATTATAATAATGTCTACAGTAAAATAAACTTACTTTTAAATAGCGTTAAGGGGTTACCCATATAGCCCTTAACATGTAATAGTCCCAGTAATCCATCCAATATCATGGTCCCTCCTGATGCGGAAGCCACTAGAGGATACCACACGGGGTATGGGAGAAATCCAAACTCGTACAAGGCGTGATAGGGTAGGTGACACGGCACAACTAGGCAATGCCATGGTAGATATACCAATTACGCTTTCGGGTCGGTGGTAACGCGTAGCCGCAGCTACCGTCCACCTTGAGCCACACCCCCAAATCAAAGAAATCAAAAGTGGCCACTGAATAAATCCAAAAGGCAAAGTATAATATCGAAGGGATGTGTCTGATCAAAGGTGCTACCTCATTAACCCGTCGATCGCTCCTGTTTTAGCACCTTATGCCAGCTCACGGGAGTTGGGTCCACGTATTTACCTCAAAGGAAACGCCGCCGCCATCCTACTTCATTCTGTAATCCCCACCGCGTACACGGTTGTTAAAGTGGTTTCGGAGTTGGCAAAGAGTATGATAACTTTCGATCCCGGTCTCTTCAACAACCAATCGTTATTATAACACCGCGGTCTTTTCAAAATAGTTTATACTTTTAAACCAGAATAAAATATCCATTTCAAAACTATATAAATACTATATCATTTTCGTTTAAAACCCAAATCAATTTGATACCATTTAGACCCAAATCAATATAATATCATTTTAATTTCAAATATACCCTTTCCAAAAATCATAGTGCTTTCAAAGTATAACATTTAGAAATCAAAACTCTTGAATATAATACTTCCAAATTATAATACCTTGAAAATCATAACTTTGAAACAAACTTCCACTTCTTAAATGGTTAAATATTGAATTACTTTATAAAATAAAATAGCTTCTTTTAATTTTCACAAATCAATTCCAAATACCGATTTAAACTTCCAAATAAATCATTTCAATTCTTATGTTTCAAAGCTTTAAATATTCCACCATTTCAAAACAAATTCTTTGATAATTCCATATATATCAAATTCAATTACTATTTAGATTTGAAATGTTTACTTAATAAATCCAATATTATTAAAACTGATTTTTATAAATTGATTTGATTTAATTGCCAAATATATATACATTAATTAGTATTAAATGTCCTCAATAATTTATTTACTTTGTTTCCAACTTCAATTTCATCAATTACTGCCTTATAAATAAACTTACGCTTCTCTTCAATTTACATTCACCTTTCCATTATAAATTTGGTAACCAAGTTATAACATTTACACTGTTTCACTTATTGGAATTACATCCAAGTTATTAACAGTTAACTTACATTTTTACCGTAGCAATTTATTCTTGTTATTATTTCCAAATAATTACATACAGAACCTTGATTTTACTTAATCCCTATTTATTAGTATGAATTCATAAATTAATTCACAAATTTCCTTTGTTTTCTTATATTCAATTTATTACCAAATATTTCTATTTACGTTCCATTATAACCTAAACAGTCGTTTCAATCAAATTTGAATTGCATTAAATTAGTTATTCATCAACTGCCATTTACATTATTACCTTAATTCACATACATTTATAGTTTATCAATAGATTGATACATAGGTAAATTAAATTCTTGTCTTTAATTACTTATTTTATATTTTATCCAAGTGCAACAATTAACACTATTTCTTTATTTGGATTTCACTTAAATTTCAACAATTAGGTTTAATAACCATTTCTATAATTCATTATTAATATTTATTTCAATATACATTTTAAATTTTTTTATTCCTTTCTAACTTAATTTCGTAAATCTAATTAAATTAACCAATTTTTTTTTCAAAATTTACCTGTCATTAAACATAACCTCTCCGGGTTCTTGCGAAGCTTAATCCACACTCGGTGACCTATGCCAAGGCCATGGCATCCGTAGTTCAGTGTCCCTAAACGTTGAGTAACGCCATGGCTTAAGTCCTAAACTGAATCCTGGTCACTCCGGACCTTGACAAACATAGTCCATACTCGATGACCTAAAATAATAACCGATAATATAGGGCCTAAGTCCTAGGCCAAGTCCTGGTCTCTCCGGACCCTTGTCGAGCATAGTCCATACTCGACAACCCGAATATGTCGATTCGCCATGTTCGGACGAAGAGACTTACCCCTTTCCAAGCATAATCCATACCCGATGAGCATTTACCAAAAACCAGATAAAAATCCAATCAAAATCCAATCCAAAATCCAAATCAAATCGGAAAACCAAAAATCCACATCAGAAATTCAAACCAATATCCAAACATGAAAACAATCATCCAAACAAAAGTCCAAACCAGAAAACAAACAGAATCAGAAGTTCAGACCAAATTCCAAAACCAAACCAGAAAAAGAAAATGTCCAACCCAAAAGAAAAAAAGATTTCACAAACCATAGCGTTGCAGTTTATCATCATTCAGAGCATGCCTAGGAGCCATCTCTGTCCCCGTACGTGAGTAATTGACTTGGTCGCTTGCCTGAAGTTTGCTGCTTATTTCATATCATCCCTGTCAGTTGATAACCAATCGGTCATCATTCCTGGGCCTCCCGCCATTCCGAGCCCCGACATATTGTTATAACTGGCTATTCCTTACATGCTCCTCGATTATATCCTTTAGATGCCTGCAGATGTTGGTATCATGTCCATCCAAATCGTGAAAGAGACAGTACCTTCTTGATGCCCTTTCATGTTCTGAGGGTTCTCTCCTTGCTGGCTTTCGATGGGGAAGGCGAGTCCAAGTCTCCATAAAAATCCGTTCCAACGTCTCGTTCAATCCTGTGTAAGTGGAAAATTTTGGCTCTCTCCACCGCTTCCTAGCTTTTCCTATTTCATCATCCAGCTTCCTTTTTCCATTATTCTTATTTTTGTCCAAGCTTCCGCTGGATGGCCCTCCATCCTCTGCCGCGTTCACCTCCTTTGATTTCATATCTAAACATGCATCTTCTTACCGTAGTAATCTCTCAGCTTCGTGAAAGAATTCCTCAAGATCCATTGGTGGGTCCTATATCAATGACACTTTGAAATCCGAATTCTCTCTGATTCCTGACACTGCTGCCATCAAAACGATCGATGGATCAGGCCGATCCACCGAAGCAACCGCAGCATTGAACCAAGTCAAGAAAGCTCTAAGCGATTCCTCGATCCTTTGCCTTACCGATGTTAGCGTCATTACGTTCTTTGGCCTTTTGATATGAACTCGAAACTGTTTCAGAAATATATCCACCAATTATGTCCATGTCCTGATAAATCCCTCTTCCAACTCCCTGAACCACATGGCAGCTATATTTGTCATGTATAGAGGGAAACATCGGGCCTTCACTTCCTCTGATTCCCCTAGCACTTCCATATGTCTCGTGTATCTCATCAGGTGATCGGTAGGGTTAGCCTTGCCATTGTACACCTCTAGAGTAGGTTGCTTGAACTTCGGTGGGTTCCAGGCCATTCTGATTTCACGGGTATATGGACTCCTGTTTACTCCTTCCAAATCTCTATTTGTCAAGCCTCCACGCATAGTTAGCCTGATAATCTCAGCCAATCCAGCATTGTCCATCAATGGTTACCCTTCGAGTCTTCAAGGGAATTCCAGCACGTACTCTTCATCACGCGCTCTTGTATCCCTGCCAACCTCTTATTGTGTGGTATCACCTTGAGTTCCTCCACGAATTGGTCCATTGTTGCCGGGTGGTGTGCCCTCGAGCCTGGATCCATTCAGATTAGTAGCCATGTGCTGATTAGGGGTTGCGCCCTGCTGAGCTGCTCCATTCGATTGCTTGTTGGGTCCTTCTGCTCCAGCTTTGTGGATCTAAACTCCAGCAACTCCAACTGTCTCTGCCTGTCCAAACTGTCTGAGGAGGTTCTGCATCATTTCCTCCTGTCTTTTCAGGAACTCTTCATGCATAGCTCCCATCATCATCTCCATCTCATCTCTAGTGATGAAAGCCGAAGTCTGATTAGCCCTTGATGATGCCTCCTAGCTTCCTTCATGCTGACTTCTCTCCGCTCTTTGTCTTCTACTTGATTGCCTTGTCATAGCTGTATCCTTAAGCCTTCAAATTCAATATCGAAGTGATAGAACCCCTGAATTCAATTCTCAGTGATAACACCAAAGTGTTTACGTCAAAATTGGTCACAAACCCCAAATATTGTGAAAGCACCTGTGTATGAACATAGTTCAGCAATATTCTAATACATATCTCAGATCCAGACAAAGTAGAGAACAACGATTGAAAAATAACGAACAGAAACACAAGATTTATAGTGGTTCGGCTATCTCCAGCCTACGTCCACTTCGAAGGATAATCTTTTATTGATGTGCTTGCTGGTTATAGTTAATCACAGCAGTAATTTTTTAATACAACGATGGAGTTTGAGTGCAATCGTGATCTTTGGCAGAGTCTGGACGTCGCCCAAAAAAGTCCCTTTTCTGTGGCTCTAGGATGCTATTTAAAGGCACTCCCTGCAAATATCTCGCTCAAACTTTGTAAGAACTCTTCTAGCATGTGAGCGGGCCCATGCGATTGATCCAAGACGATTTCGACTCGATTCGTGATCGATACGAACGTAATTCATGTTGATCAAGATTTTGTCCAATAGATTCCAAATTTCGCATGAATCTTCTTTAGCTTGTACGTAATCTCCTATGAAAATTTCATAGCATTTGGACTTGTGGATTGTGAGATATGATCGGTGCAAGTTAGCGTTTTCTCTAGGGCATCATGTTCGTATCGATACATTTCGTATTGATCTGTTCGACTCGATCTCGAGCACGTGTATCCAAGATGACGTGGCGCGGAAGTCCTAGATCGATCCACTTTTTGTGATGAGCGATCGAGTCTTCCTTGTGCGTGAACTTTGTTCATATCGATTGGTTGCCACTCGTTTATATTGAACGCTACGGTGCTGTTCGTATCGGTTACTTATAAAGGCGGGGTGTACTGTTTGTAACGATCAATCGTGACTCTGTTCGTACCGATCGACTGTATGATCGACACGAACTAGTGGTTTGATATGGATGCAAATAAAGCCCTTACTTAATCGATGCGAACAGTGCAATTCTGGAGGAGTTCAGACAGAATCGTTGCGAATAGAACCGATGTGATCTGTATGGATTCGAACAAATCGATACGAATAAAACTTTATGGTGGATACGAACGGTGTGCTGGTGGACCGATACAAATTGTCGGCGCTTTATAGGTATGGATAAAGTCCTTCCAAATCGATACGAATAGTGACCTTTTGATGGATACGAACAGATTGGTTCGAACATGATTTTTGCTGAAACTACACCGATCATATCTTGAGCATACAGACTTCGATTGATTTCAAATTTGAAATGTAGCCTCTCCTAGACTTGATCATCATTCCCAATCGATCCCGTCTTGATTGGAGCTCGACCGAATTTTGACAACATTGATCATAGCCTTGTTTTCAATCAATCTCCAACCCTGATATCCATCCTTTCTAGCCAATTTATTGATATTCCGGCCTTGATCAAATGGTGTAATAACAATAGCGTATTGTACTATGTATGTAGATAGTTTATCGGATCCATAGGAGATGGAATCTCGAACATGTCTTAAGTTATTGCACGCACGTTAGACACTGGATAGGAGATGTAAAATCCTATAAACATCTCCGAAGCCGTCACGCTTATATTTATTTACTATTGATTTAACTCACATTAGATCTTTTAGTTTTGACTCAAGTATTTTGTCTTTTCGTTATGCTCGGGTCAGCTTGAATATTTCAGCACATTGAAGACTATTTTTTGGAGGACGAAGACGAAGATTTAGTATATTATCACTATTTATTATATTTATTCCACTACATCATGATTGTTCCGCTGTATTATTTATTTATTCCTATTGTATGTATAACTCTTATTTGTATTGTAAAAGTGTAATCAAATGTTATTTGTAAAACAGCTTTATGAACTATTTATTTGATTATTATATTTTGTCATTCCACTGTGAGATTCTATGTTTCTTTTTTTCTTTCTTTCCTCATATTTTCTTATTTACCCCCATTAACAATCCTCCTTTTTGAATGGTTTGAGTTGACATATGTGGTTTATTGTCAATTTAAACTGATAAATTTAAAAAGGTTCAAGCAGTCAACAACCATCTTTTCCAAAGCAAATCCCTTACCAAAGAAAATAAGAGTATTTTTATTGAAGGAAATCGAGGGAAAAATTCAAGTTATTTAAAAAAAAATTCTAATCCAAAAAATTATGAAAATCTATTTTCCATAAGGGGTTTTGTAATCTAATTTTAAAATGATAAATTTTAAATCTGTTAAAAATTCAGTCCATTTGAAACCACTATTTGAAAGCTTTAAGTCCATGGTTTGATTAACACAAAACATGAAAGTTTTAGATATTTAAAATTGCTACTCACCAAAATTGGTTTCAAGTAATGAATCGCTCAAAGGTTATATCGAAAATACATCAACTTGTTTGCATAAATCGAAGATAGTTTTCAAGTAATGTGTTGAATGATTGTTGTTTTAAGGATTTTGCAAGATGAATCAACAAAACATAAAATAGTAAAGTTATAGTGCTATCAGTTAGGTTTTCAGTACTTTAAGAATTTAAAATTTTAGAGTAAATATGTTCAAGTTATAAGTGAATTATCAAAGCCGTGTTAAGAAGTTTCGAAATAGTTTTCAAATAATATTCCAAATGATTTGTAGTTTTTTAATGGTTTAAGTTCAGATTCTTGGAAAACACTGAATATAAAACTTACAGAATTTTCAAATTATTTTCTACAATATCCTGAATTTTGTGAATTGGAGTTAAGGAATTCAAAATATGGTAATTATACAATAGTAGTGTTAATAAAAACAGAACTAACAAACAAAAATAGGGTTTAAAGATCGTACCTTTACTTACCTTCGATATTGGGTTCTGGTTCACCATTTTTGTCAAAATATGTAGATCTCCACCTTATTTTTTTGGGGCAAGGGACACTGGAATTGTAGCTTTTTGGCCGTATAGAACAACTCGAAGGCACCTCTATCGTAGTTGTTCCTTAACTTGTTTCTGTACCTAAATGTTAGAGGAAGCGAGTGGTCTAACAAAAGATATAAGACCACTTTTATTTTCATTTGTAACCTTTAGTACACAAATTCATCTATATAACCAATTGTTAGCATTTACAGCTGTACTCTTGGGAACCTAAACTATTTAAGAGAAATTACATTTGTACCTTTTGGAATACAAATTTATTTAACGGTTTTGTTTTTATTTCTATTCCAACATTTGTTTTGTTTATATGCACTTCTTCCACAAAATAAACACTTTGAAAAATCTTTGTGAAATTGGTCATTATCAAAAAAAATTATTTAATTGGTTCACCTTTATCATATCCAAGTCCTTTTCTATTTTCAACGATTGTTTAACTTCCTAACAATATATTCAGTGATTTTTCTCCTTTCGAATTTTTTTATTGTCAATTCAAGTTATTGAATCTTAGATTAGAGAGCATTGTTTTCATTCAAAAGTGAGGTGCATCTTTTGATGGAATTTTCTCCCTTTGTGTCGTCTTTGGTTTGCAAAGTCAATATTTCATTTTTGGGGATTTCTATTTTATTCCTAGACCTACTAATATTTTCCTCTAGAGACTGACACTTTTCACATTTTGACTTAAACTTTATAATGTTTTCGATCATCTGTTCTAACTCATTATTTATACCAAGTAGACTATTTTTCCTAGATTCTAGTTTATCGTATCTTTGTTTATGCCTAAATTTTTTTCAGTTTAACTCATGATATACCAAGAGTAAATCAACATGGGATAAGTGAGCCACCTCATTTGGTTCCTTGTCGCTGTCACTTATTTCTATCATTAGGCAAATACTGGCCTCTTCTTTGCCACTACCGTTATTATCCACGTCTTCTTCTTCACTCTCATTCTAAGCAGTTGCTTTTGCAATGACTCGGCTTATTTCATCTATAGTACATGACTTCTTCATCAAAATCATCCAGTACTTTTGCAATGCTGGTTTTTATTCATTGGTTTATTGCTGGATTTCCATACTTTCGAGTCCACTTTTCGAATCGCTTCACCAATAGTGCTACCTCAACCACGGCATCATCATCGCTATCAATTATACCTTTTAATGCAATCGATTTCATTTTCGAATTTTAGCTTTCATATTCTTTTCTAACCTTCAGTTCAATCTCATAAGTGATAAGATTTTCTATTAATTCGTCTAGTTTAAGTTGTTTCAAGTCTTCGGATTCATGAACCGTAGTTGCTTTTGCTTCGAAACTTCTCGGTAGGATTATTAGAATTTTTTGGACCATCTCTAATTTCATGTAAGCTTTTCTAAGGATTTTGGATTTAACACAATATTTGATAATTTTCCATACATCTCTTTTATATTTTCATCTTTTATCATCGCAAAATTGTCGTATTCGTTGTTGAGCATTGGTAGATGAGATTCCTTGACCTGCAATGTACCTTCACGAGTCACCTCAAGCGTATGCCAAATTTTCTGCATAGTCACACAGTCAGAAACACAATTGTATTCAATTTTATCTATGGTACAAATAATAGCATTCATACCTTTTGCATTTATCTTTTGCCTTAGGGACTTCATGACCATCTACATTTACCGTAGGTAGATTATAACCAAAACTATATCCCATGCATTTACAGTATCTAGAAAAAATTTCAACCTAGTTTTCCAATACGAATAATTGGTACCATTAAATATGGATGGCTTAACAATAGATTGTCTTATGGGAAAAGCATTATTAAAACTAGCCATAGTTAAAAAATGAATTTGACTACCTAGCTCTGATACCACTTATAGGATTGAATTAACCCTAGAGGCGGAGTTAATATAGTTTATAATAATTTCAAAGAATAATAAAAATTACAGCACAGATAATAGTAGAGTAAATACAGAAATAAAAGCAACACATAATTTTACCCAGCCACAACAAAACCTACCCACTACTGCCCCTAATGTTTCTACTATGATTAAACAATCGACCACTTACATACCCTGTAAACTTGTGACCACCGCTAACCTAATTGAAGCTCTGACCGCTAATCCGTTGAAGTAAAATTTCTTGCGTCATTTTGTATACTAATTTCTTGATTTGAGTGATGATTTATCCCCTCAATTGCTTCAAGAGTTGAGTGATTTATTGATGTTGATTTACTATGAATTTTTGCCGTTTGGATTTTTGTATTCGAACTCGACTGTTTTTATTATCGATGATGATAATTAGTATCCATATGGAACGATTTCATATGGATCCTTATATTTCGTATATATTTTATTTGATTTTTGGTTTTAATATTTCTATTCACAAATTTTTCTGTTAATCTTGGTTGTTAATTTACAACCAATAGACTGAGGAAATGTCGAGTTCAAAAGCTATTTAGATTTTTGCCGTTTGAATTTGTTTCTTTTTGCTTTTTAATATGTTGTTATTTGATAGGCAAAGCGAATATTTTAAGAAAAACATTGGAGCAGGTAGATAACAAATCGAATTTGATTAAGTGAGTGAGTGATTGTTTTGAAAGTGAAAAATGTAGTATTGCATATGAAAGTGTAAAATATTGTTGTATTTGAATATTGTATTAATTTATTGTGGAAGCTTTTGCTGTAATCCAATGTACTAGTGAAATAAAATATTTTTTGAAATAAAATTATGTTTGTTTATTTCATTCCATGTTTCTGCAATAGTATGATATGAAACACAAACACACACACACACACACACACACACACATATGTATATGTATTACCATCGAAAAAATCATAGATTATTATATTCTACGCCTCATCCTTGCCAGTTTCTAGTTCATCATTCTTATTAGTGGATACAAAATCTTCCAAGGCATGCCCTTTTATCACATTCACGAATTGTAATGATCTGGAATTTTGGACAATTCATATTTAAATATCTAAATTATTTAAATATTCAATTTTATGTTTAATGTGATTAAAATGATTTAATAATCTTGTTAACCACCTTTTAAATAAAAAGATAACGATGGTAAACTTTTTTTTAATTTTTTTATAATATTGAATAATTTGAAAAATATCGATAATATGATCAAAAATCGTTTTATCAATAAACAGCTTTTTATTTAACAGTAGTTGTTCAAACTTTTTTTACATACACTAAAAAGCTTAGGAAATTGTTAATATGAAATAAAATTAATTTAACATTTATGGAAAAGAAAATATTAGTAATGTCATGCATGAGGTCATAAAAGATATTTTGGAGACAGGGGTAGTATGGTAATTGGCTAAGGAGATATTTTACTTTACTTTATATGTGAAAAGTTACGCGTGGGCTATCACACAGGTGTGAGGCTTCTTGGCCATGTAAAGGAGGTGTGTGAGCTTACCCTTGAAGCCTATATAAATGGTTGCATACATCTTTGATTAGCTTTTGCAAATTTACAAGTTAAAAGCTATAAATTTCACATTTCCATCTTTATAACTTTCCTAAGAAAAATAGCTTCAAAACAACTGCAAATCTCTTTAAACTTGGCCAAGGATGTTGTAATAGTATTACAACACCTACTAGCTACTTAGCTTGAATATTTAAAGCATAAAATCCAACGGAACCCTAAGCCAGAGAAAAATGGAAGGCAAATATTGTCTAGGCAAGTGCAAAGCAAGGAGAGGTAGGATGTTAGGTGTTTGCAAGGTTGAGGTAGGAAGTGGATACTTGGACTTACTTGACTACTTATTAAGGGTGAGCTAACTCACCATTTGATGTGTATGAAGTGTATATAATGCTTGCTAATGTTATAGTGTATGTTGCTTGATGTTATATTTTTATCTGTTGTGAAACTAGTTTTGATTCTTGCTCTTATAGTCATAGTCGCTATAGATGCACTTATGAATTACCTTGTGTTCAGAAATTTCTAAACAACTTGGTAAGGATATTGTTAGGGGTTTCTTATCGTATTTATGATGTATACTATGTATGTTTGCTATTATAAAAAGATGGGAGATAAAAGTTTAGTAACGTATCGAATAGTGGTCAAACTTTCTCTTATGCAAAACTGCCCCATTTTTAGCCTTTATTTTGAACTTTAGTGGTTAGAAATGACTTTAAATTTGAGTCTTTTTCTTCATTCCTTCTACAAATATTTTTTAACTCGTATTAGAGTACTTTTAGTGTTTTGGGACTTTTACGTATTTTTAATAATTAGTTATGAATTTTTAAAGTAAAAGATTTATTTCAAACATAAGGAAAATATGGTTTTTCCTAGTTTTTAAATAAAGTATAAACTTGTTATTTTCGAGTAATGTTTTGCATGAATGTTTTTAAACCTATTATAAGAATTTTAAATATCTTTAAAAGTATTTTTAAGTATATATAGTTTTTGGAAAATTAGTTAATTGTTTTATTGAAGTATAAATTTCTTTTGTAATATAATATATTTGAAATTGTTTTAGTAAATATCGTAGTTTATAAACAAATTATTATACATACATACATAAATACATACGTACATATGTACGTACGTACGTACGTACATATATATAAATATATCAATTTGAAAATGGGTTTTTAAAAATTATAAACAAATGATTTAGAAAAGGGTTAGGAATTGCTTAATGGCTAAATCGTGTTTTATTTGCATACATGTTTGGAAAAGTAATTAACTGTGCTTAATAATAAAAGCCGGAGAAGTAGACTTATCTATCTGTGGAAGCTAAGAAAGAAGTGTCTAGGCAAGACTTTGATGCAACCAGTGCTCTAAACTACTTGGCTTCATTCTCAATCAAGGGATAATATAAGTTTAGAAGTTCAAAAACATGATAAGTATATGAACCTTGATTTCCATAAACGATCGTCTTTAGAACTAGACAGTTGACAAGTCAAATACCAAACTTGACCACATATTAACTTAGATCTTTAAATGCATGTTTTTAAAGATGATAACAAGTATAAGATTAGTTTTGG
Source organism: Allium cepa (assembly GCA_030765085.1). Lineage (NCBI taxonomy): Eukaryota > Viridiplantae > Streptophyta > Magnoliopsida > Asparagales > Amaryllidaceae > Allium > Allium cepa. The sequence goes on from CM060932.1 coordinate 934,507,166, forward strand.
GTGTTAATACCCTAGGTATTGACAACCATATAAATATTACTACTAAAGTATCTTCGAGTTATGCAGTCATATCAGATAGATTATGGAGACATTTGTAGAGATAAACAAGATTACAGTGGAAGCAAATGAATTATAGAAGAAGGTTAATCAGAGAAATTAAAGAACAAAACCAAATTAGAGAAGAATGCTGAAGGATAAAGGTGTTTGAAGTGATGAGGAGTTGGTTGAACCATAGAATACCTTGTTAAAGATCTCATGGCAATTATTCTTGAAGATCATCAACCATTGACCTCAACCGAATCACAAAAATCCACAAATATAAGATAATGTGAAATGCTGAAAATTTGCAACACTTATTAGTGTTGCTGTTCATTTTGCAACACACCCATGTCGACATGTGGGTACCTAGTATGTCGACATACTAGCAGTTTTCAGAATTTCAAATTTTAAATGAAGAGACATTTCCCTCCACCTCTTCACCAAAAGACACGTCTCTTCAACCACTATATAAAGGCCTCTGAAAATGAATTTTCATATCAAGAATTCATATTTTCTCTTACTCCTTCTTCTTTAAACATTTGCAAGAGAAATCCATTTCATACTCTTCAAATCTCCTTGCAAATTGATACTATTTCGCTCCAATTCTTTACTGATTTGCAAGCCACACAATATCAGAGAGTTGTACTTTAATTCACATCATTCTCTCTCTCATTTGATCGTATTCCTCAAAAAATTCAAAGATATATTGTCGTTGGAGGTCTATAGGATCATTGTACCGAACCTGCAAGAACTTGTATTGAAGATACAACTACTTGCCATAGTTTGTTGTTGGTGATAAGGAAAAGGTGTTCTTGTAGCCTGTAAAATCAAGAGGGTGTGTCTTATAGCCCGTGAAACCAAGATTGTAAAGGTGTTCTTGCCACCCATGGAAAGCAAGCAATTATAGTGGAATTCTGCACGATAGAGTGCAGGACTGGATGTAGGATTGGTTAATCTGAACCAGTATAAAAATCCGAGTATTATTTACATTACTGCATTTTACTTTATTACTTACTTGTTCTCTGATTACTTCTTTCTATTTTCAATTTGAGTGAATACAGTTTTATATTCATAAGTAGTTAATGCACAGCTCATCACTTCTAGTGTCTGAATAGCCTTAAGATCCAACATTGTGTTATAGCCACCCCAGTTTCCTACATTTTGTATCAGAGCATTGGTTTTCAAAAGTTCATAACTTGGTTTTTGAAAAGTATAAATGGCAAATGACACTAGTAACACATTTTTTAACACTTTTGTAGAAGGGCAATCTACCACTGGACCCTCTCTATTTGATGGCAGTAGTTATGCATATTGGGATTGTAGGATGAAATGTTATTTGTAGTCTGATGGTTAGGATATTTGGAACATTACCCAAATAGAGTATATAGAGCCTCAAACTGAATATTCAAAATGGACACTAGACCAAAAGACACAAGCACTTAATAACTCTAAGGCCATGAATATTTTATTTTGCTCCTTAAGTAGAAATGAATTTAATCGAGTGTCTACTTGTAATTCTGCATATGAAATTTGGAAAACACTGCAAGTCACACATGAAGGCACCAATAAAGTAAAATAGACAAAGATATCTATGTTATCTAACTAGTTTCAACTCTTTCAAATGAAACCAAATGAGTCTATTTCTGATATGTATTCTAGATTTTAAGATATAATACATGCTTTAATATCATTAGGAAAGAAAATTCCTGAAGAAGACCAAGTTAGAAAGATCTTGAATTCACTTCCTAGTGAATGGGATCAGAAGACTCTGGCAAATGAAGAAGCCAATGATATTAGTATTATGAAAATAGAAGATTTAATTGGTAACTTAATGTCTTATGAAGTAAAGTTGCAGATTAGAAAAGAAAATCAGGCAAATGAGAAGAAACCACTAGCACTCAATGCAATAATCGACAAAGATGAACCAGATGATGATGCTATTGATGATGATATCGAGTTTATGACCAAGAAGTTAAAGAAATTCTTGAAGTATTGGATAACAAACAAACTTCGAAAAACTAACAACAATAATTCTAGAAATGGAAATGTTGTTAAGTGTTTCGAATGTGATAAACCGGGTCATTTGAAAAGAGACTGTCCCAAACTGATGAAATCAAAGTCAAACACTTTCAATAAGGAGAGGAAATAGGCATTCAATGCAAAATGGGATGATTCAGATACATCATCAAGTGATAATGATTCAGAAAAAGAAAAGGCCAACATGTGCTTCATGGCAAAGGATGACCAGGTACCAAACAATGTATATCAGATAGCAGATGATAAAAGCATATGACAAGAAATCTATTGAACATTGAATAAATATGAAAAGGATTTGTTATTGGCATCGGCAAAGTCGGTAACTCTACAACTCGTCTTATTATTTGATAAGTTTATTTCATGTTTTGAATTGATTTGGTTTCCCCTCAAGTGTTTTATTTATATGTATTTATCTCTATATACAAACTCTACATGTTGTCTAGCAGTGATTTAGGCGACTCTTTTTCGCCCTTTTTGTTGATGACAAAGGGGGAGAAAATATATAAATATACTAGGCAAAATGATATGGGGAGTGCATAGAGTTAGGGGGAGTCAAATATAAAAGTATTTTATTTTATCTCTCAAATATTTATATGGTTGTCATCATCAAAAAGGGGGAGTTGTTAATACCCTAGGTATTGATTTTGATGACAACAACCATATAAATATTACTACTAACATATCTTCGAGTTATGCGTCATATCAGATAGATTATGGAGACATTTATAGTGATAAACAAGATTACACTGGAAGCAAATGAATTATTGAAGAAGGTTAATCAGAGCAATTGAAGAACAAAACCAAATTAGAGAAGAATGCTGAAGGATAGAGGTGTTTGAAGTGATGAGGAGTTGGTTGAACCTTAGAATATCTTGTTAAAGATCTCATGGCAATTATTCTTGAAGATCATCAACCATTGACCTCAACCGAATCACAAAAATCCACAAATATAAGGTAATTTGAAATGCTAAAAATTTGCAACACTTATTAGTGTTGCTATTCATTTTGCAACACACCCATGTCGACATGGGGGTACCTAGTATGTCGACATACTAGCAGTTTTCAGAATTTCAAATTTTAAATGAAGAGACATTTCCTTCCACCTCTTCACCAAAAGACACGTCTCTTCAACCACTATATAAAGGCCTCTGAAAACGAATTTTCATATCAAGAATTCATATTTTCTCTTACTCCTTCTCCAAACATTTACAAGAGAAATCCATTGCATACTCTTCAAATCTCCTTGCAAATTGATACTATTTCACTCCAATTCTTCACTGATTTGCAAGCCACACAATATTAGAGAGTTTTACTTTAATTCACGTCATTCTCTCTCTGATTTCATTCTATTCCTCAAAGAATTCAAAGATATACTGTCATTGAAGGTCTATAGGATCATTGTACCGAATGTGCAAGAACCTGTATTGAAGATACAACTACTTGCCATAGGTTGTTGTTGGTGATAAGGAAAAGGTGTTCTTGGAGCCTGTAAAATCAAGAGGGTGTGTCTTGTAGCCCGTGAAACCAAGATTGTAAAGGTGTTCTTGCCACCTGTGGAAAACAAGCAATTATAGTGGAATTCTGCACGATAGAGTGCAGGACTGGATGTAGGATTGGTTAATCCGAACTAGTATAAAATTCCGCGTGTTATTTACGTTATTGCATTTTACTTTATTACTTACTTATTCTCTGATTACTTCTTTCTATTTGCAATTTGAGTAAATACAATTTAATATTTATAAGTAAGTAGTTAATACATAGTCCATCACTTCTAGTGTCTGAATAGTCTTAAGATCAAACGTTGTGTCATAGCCACCCCAGTTTCCTACATTGGGTTTGTTGTGATAATGTGTTAATAACATTGGTCTTTAACCCTTTTTGATTATACTCGGTAGAGTAATTAGATCTTTAGAAAAATTTTTTTAAAGATAATTATGAATGGAATGGTTTTGGGTTTATAGTAATGTTGTTTTGACAACGATTGTTTTTAACCCATCAAAGTATACTTGTGCAAATGTTAAATTCAATTTAGGATTTGTTAATATTCTTATACCATTTGGGTGTCACGACCCGATTTTCCGATGCCCGAAAAAACCAAACCATGAGGGTTAAAGAAGAAGAGGTAGAAGAAGAAAATAGAAAACAACATCAGAATCTAACCATCGCAGCGGAATAAAATATAATAGAAAATAATAGAGCTTTATACAAAAGAAAATTATATCCTTTTTGTATATATATTCATCATCAGAATACATCATCAGAGTTCAACATCAATAACATACAACTAGATACACGGCGGAACAATAATCAAATACGGAAGTACGTATCGCCATCTAGCTCATCTCCTGAGCTCCACAGCATCCTTTCCTGTATCCTATAATACTCGGTCTGACCCGAGTATTATAGTTGAATAACATCCGAGTCAGACTGGAATACCAACGTGAGAAAACCACACTCAAATTGATTTTTAAAGTTTCAAAATTCTTTTGAAAACAAAAGCATCTCGTAAGACCACGCCACAAATAAACATGTCGGGTTTTTACCTTACGATAGCTAAAACACTTTTTATTAAAATCCTCTGATATTATAATAGCGTGTATTTGCAAATACTTATTAAAATAGCCGAAATTGTTACATCTATTAAATTCCAGCTACTAGCCACAAAGTGGGTGATACAAACAAAACTCGTAAAAGGCGTGCAGGGAGAATGGATTTCCAACTAATGACTAGGAACTCGGGTACCACTTGTCATAGTACGTGGCCTAGATCACCGTACCGAGGATTACTCACAATCCCCTGCAATACAAGACCAGGACTACCCATTACTGGATAATCCCGAGTAAGATCGCCCCACGGTTGGGATCAGCAACCGCACCACTATGCCGAATAAAAAGGGACATTTAGACAGGGATGACCTCACCCTAATGGGCGCTACCCACCTAGCCTTGCTGCATAACCCTTGATTTTCAGTCATTGCCAGTTGATGAGGCTTAAGGCTAAGCATTACCTTTTAGAACGTTTCATTTAGAATGCCCATCATCCACCTGACGATGTTCTGAAATCATTCATCCATACAAGTCCGTCTCGGGTTCGAAACGGAACCGAAGGCACAATTCATACTACATCCATTTTGGAATCATCCTCCGGATTAGTAGCGACTAATCCTTGCACTTCACTGCTCCATCTTTGACTCCGAACTCGTCTTCCTCACAAAAACGTACAAACCAGATTGAAGTGGTTTTCGAGAAATTAATCCCGATCCTGATGTCCTCGAAATGATCAACGCATTGTCCAATATTGATAGTCGGTTATTTAACAATCAATTAACATTCATAAACAACCAATAACCATAAATAATTCTCTTGAATCGTTTATTAACCTCAAAATATCTTCGCAAGATATATTTCCATTTTCAACCCTTTTTTTAAAAACTGTTTTCAACACGCCGTTCTTATGAATTAAATCTCCAAATATTTATTTCCACTGAATACAACCGAGCACAAAACTTTAGATTTTTAAAATAATTTAAAACTCTTTATTATAAAATATCCTTTAAAAAAGTTTGAATTTAGAACTACTTCAATACTTTATTAAAAATATATACTTTAGGAATATTTAAAATAAGATTACTTTATAAAATATAAACTAGATTTTCACCTTTTAAAACAAAATACCAAGACACCTTTAATTAGTTACTATGATAATAGATTTGAAGAATATTTACTTTAGACTTTAAATATTTTTTTAAAATAATAACTTTTCCAAAACTTGCTTTTTAAAACAACATTAAAAATTTTAACTTATATTTAAAAATTTACTTCGAAACCATACTTGGCTATCCAGGGAAATAAACTTCTCTTCAAATCCTTTAAAAATAAATCACTATTTATTTTTAAACAAATTTTCCATTTCTTTAATAAATTCCCATCGTGAAGTTATTCTTCAAATATCCACTGATATATTACTTTACTTTTATAAACCCAGTTTATAAATTTCAAGTCACATTCTCCTTTAAAAACATAATTTCAAATTCTAAATCAATTTCCAAATCGATTTCAGATTTTATTCCAATTTGAAATAGATTCCTTTACTTTCTCAATTTTACTCCAAAACCCATCAACTTCACTTTTACCTTTCAAATATGGTTTAAAATCTTATTTAACTGAAATATTAATTTCATACTTTTCCAAATTCCTTCTTTATCCTTTAAAATAAATTTAAAGCTTAAATCTTTAAAATAAATTCTTTTGCTCTTTAAAATGCTCCACTTAAGTTTTAAAAATTCATTATTTCCCTGTTTATTTAAATCTTCTTTCCCTACTCGGAATTATTTATTAGAATTTTAAAATTACTCTTATTCTTATCCAGTTCATTCTTAAATTTATTCAAATGCTCTATAATTATTTTACTTAAAAAAATTCACTCTTTTATTTCTTTCCAAAAATCCAATTCTATATATTTTAATAACTCAGTGTACCGGAATATATTCAAGTAAACCATAACATTCAATATTCCAATTACTAATATGATTCATCACAGAATATCAAATATTCATAACACAGAATATTAGATAATCTAAATAAATGTTAAGTAATCCAGTTGGATCTCTCCAACCTGTTTTCCTACATCCACAGATGTTAGCATAATACCAATTCCACTTCAAGGTGGAATATCACGGTATATGAGATTTAAATAATATCGTCCGCTATTATGCGGTGCATATGGTCTCATCCGCTATAAAATGCGGGAAATCAATCATTCCAAGATATATTATATACTACTATATATATAATATAGCACATCTAATCAAATCAATCAATCAACCAATTGTTTAAATTTAACCATTTAAATTTAAATTATAACCAGATGAGTGAGATTAACTCACCTTTTGCTTCTAATTTGCAATCCAATCCCAACCGGCTTGCTTCCTTTCAAAATTTGACCTTGTATAAACATTGGATGATTTTCATTAATATTCAAATCGAATAATTAAATTTCCATTTAATAAATTTAATTAACTTGTGATTTTATTTTAATAGTTCTCATTTTAACAAATCATTTAATTTAAACAAATAATTAAATTTAAATTAATAAGATAAAAATATGCATATGTATTTATATTTATATCGTTATTTATCTTTTACTATATATAAATATTCATATACACAGATTCAAAATTAGAACAGGGTTATACCTTACTGTAAGTTAAAATCTTATCCATATATATATATATATACATTTTTTTATTGAATAAAGTTTAGTCGAAAGAAAACAACGTATACTTCACTGCTCTTACTTCGCTGACGAACTCACCTCTGTGCCTACAAACCCACGCTGCAAGCTTCAAACTCGTTCATGATTTCATCACGAATTCCCCTTGCCTGACACCTCGCTGTCATGCCATCTACTGCCTCGAGCCCTTCCGTGCCCATGCCTGAGCCTTCACATCGTCACCCAACCTCCATCGTCGAACCCTCCAAGCATGTGTGCTTCCCCTTATGTCAGAGCACTTCACGCCAGTAGACCCTCCCTCACTTCCTCGCGTGGTAGCGATACAAATCGCGATTCGATGTCTCTCTCTTTTTTTATTCTAGATTCGATCCGCCATTATCCTTTTTTTATACGAACGAATTCGTATATTTCAATTTGAGGAAGGAAGGGAAGAGCTGTCATTCGCGAATATCTCTGCTTCAATCCATGATTTTTATATGAGAAGGCAGCGCCATTTTTTTCTTTCTTTTTTCGTTAGTGTTTGATTTGAATTATTGGGGAAGATACGGGAAGAAAGGGATAAGATATTGGCGTTTAACGAAATGATATGGCTTAGGTTATACGCTAGGCTAAGGTTGACTTGACCCGTTATAATATTATTTAGTTTCAAATACAAAATATCCCATATTTAACAATAAAAATTCCGACCTCCAATCGAGGCATACCGCTAGGCATTTATAATGTTATATACCTATTCCGAATATAATGGAAAAGGTTTCGAATCCTAATTCGATCGTATGGAGAAGATAGCTTTCTGGACCAGTTATTATATTGAATTTTCGATATAGATTTAAGCGTTTTTATATGTCTTACGCTCACACAACAACTCCTAGCACTACGAAAATTGAAATACGATAATAATACAATATTATGGTCCAATGGAACTGGTTTCGTCGAATTCCGAGACTGTGCCTCATAAGGTTTATTTTTAAATTCAATTTAAACGATAAAATTTCAAAACTGATCAAATCGGTGTTAAATTCAATTTTAAAACTTTTATTATCCTCAACACAATCAATATAAATTTTTACAAGCCCTCAAATTATTTTTAACAGGCTTAGAACTAAAGATTCAATATTTCACCCAACTTCCAAGTATTAAATTCAATAATTTAATTATCAAATAAATAGTGATATTTGAAATTAAAGTTAAAATTAACCTTTCAAATACTTAAAATTAATTAAATATTCCCATTTCAAATGCTCAAAACTTCCGGGTCGTCACATTGGGGTAAGAATTTGAATACATTTCTAAGTATTGAAAAAAGTAGAAAGAATAGTGAGTAGTAGTATACATGTATATACCTTTTGTAAAGGTGATTTCTGCTAGATAGTTACCATTGAGGAGTCCACCTTAGGAATATGTTTTAAATGATGGGGTCTGCCTCAACTAAGGTCTTACATGGCCAGGGTTTGCATATTTTCCAATAAAAGGTATTAAGTGGCTTAGGTACTATCTCTCGCATTGTTTGATTTTTATGATATGGTATTTGGGTTATGGTATTTAGAAACCTACTTAAGGAATGGAAGGTATTAAGTGGTTGATTGTGGACCTACTTCCTTTCCTTATAAGAAGTATTAAATGCTTTTATATACGCAAGACAGATTCTTAGTTTAAATATACTGCCCAAGTACTGAAATGGTAAGGCTCCGGATTTTTATTCACTAGACACTTATTGTTTTGACTTCCTCCTCATTACAACACCGGTTAGAGAAGAAGTTGATGATGCTTGAAGATGGAGAGAGTGAAACTTGTGGCAGTAATTATCTATTTATCATGTTATTTTATGTTGTACGCATGAAATATATTTTTTAAATGAATGTTATAGCGGTTGTTGTTATGTATTATAATATTTGAAATAAATGGGTGCTATTGTTATTATTACATATTATTCCTTCCATTATGAGTTCTAAAAGAATAGATAAATAGCCATGTATAGTTTTTCATTTTACCAACCAATAGCCAGCTCTGGAATGCGTCTAAGTTTCGATGTGCCTTTTCTGAGTCGGAATTAGGTCTGTTTCAGGTGAGCAGTTACATTTGGTATCAAAAATTAGGTTACCTAATCAACGAGAAAAAGTATACGTACGAGTTGCATATTTATTATTTTTGAAAATATTTTTCAAAAACCTTACTATATACACACACATACTTATTTTGAATTTACGCTTGACTATATACATTCCGACTATAAAAGTAGTTGCTACCATATTCCGAACGGGTGGACAAAGCGACTATGAGTTGGAAAAATAAATAGAGTTGAATTTATATTTCTTTATCAGGCCTAGACGTTCTCATATTAGGGAAGCATGTTAAATAATAGAGATAGGAATTGTAGAAGGAAAGGTCATAACTACAAATTTTAATAGGTAATGAATGAGCATTAAGTGAAGAGTTACAAGAAATTAAATAGAATTATGAGACCATTAGGGTAGTTATGGAAAGATAAGGAATAAGTTAAGGAGGTAAATTTAGATAGGCACATAAACATCTTTACGAAACGTTCGTTATGATAATAACCATTTAATATAGACAAAGTGACATTCATGAGAGTAGTAAATATAAATGTTAGGTAATAGGTAGATGTTATAAGGCATAGTATTCATACAGAAGTAAGGAACATAGTATTGAAAACAAGATTCCATAAGAAAGTGAACACTAAACACCATAAGGAGATAGTTAGATTTTTAAGATGATTGAGTAAGGAGTTCAAATGGAAGAACAATCAAAGCCTATTTTTCTTAATCATATCCCATGAGAAAGAAAATGGTAAAAAGATTTCTGAAAATTCCTTGAAAGTTTTGAATGAACTTTTTCAAAAGATTATTAAGTGAAAATCTTATGTATTATAAGTTGGAATATTTTTTGATAGAAAGTGATTTTTGATAGCTATGAAATGTACTACCATTTGTAAAAAGACTAGAAAGAAGTGGTGAAACACTTTAAAAATAAAACAATGGATGATTTTTAATTATTTGATTGGTTGAAAAGAAAAGAGAAATAAGGTTCTTATTTGATAACTCTTCAATTTAAAATTTATTGAATTAAAAGTTTTCAATTTTTGGATTCTCCGTTTTTGGATTCTTCTATTTTTTATGAATTCCTCCACTTTATGAATTTGGAAGCTGCTATTTTAAAAGTGCAAGGAAATTTGGATATTTATAATTTATAAATGATTGAGTTAGAAAGTTCTAACTTAAAAGGATTTTGCATTATTAAAGTTCTGTTTAAATTTATTAAGCTAAAAGTTTTTGGACCAAAGCTTTTTAATAAGAGATTTTTCTTTTGAGAAATGCATGATTCTTCCTACCTTATAAAATTAGATGTTCTTTTCCTAAAATTTATTCTGAAAAGGTGTGCAAATGTAAAAGGTATTTAATTAGCATAGGATGGCCAGAATAGAATGTTAAGAATGTCTAATAAGGTAGATAGGAGGAACATTCCCATATAAGAAAATATGGAGAATGATAGCTGAATATAGATAGTGATAGAATTGAGAATTTTAAATAAATCGATTAAATGAAGAGTAATAGTAATAGGAATAAGATAAGAGCTATCTTTTCCTGCTCCATTTTTTAGTCGTTTAAATGTTATATAAAAAAGCATCTTTGACAATTGAAAGGAGTTGAATGATGATTAATAAACAGTTGGATATTTCTGGAAAGGCAATTGTGTAAACATGAGAATTTTATATATGCATTTTTCATTTTTCAAAATCACAACTTGTTTGAATAAAAATATTATTGGAATTGATAAGAAAAGGATTGCAAGGGATTTTAAGAGTTTTGAACAAAGTTACAAAAAGTATTCTGTCAAATAACAGTATATTTTGAGTAAATAAGCAATAATATTTATCTATGTTTTAGATATAATTGTTATTTTGGAAATGATAATTCGTACAACTATAAAACTCTTTGGAATAATAAAGGCCTAATTTATTATTTTAGAATGATAATTGAGTTTTGAACGTTTTGTTTTAAAGATTCTATTTTCAAAGGAGTAAGTATTTATTATAGTAAGACATTAAACATGAAAATTTTCCACGGTTCCTTTTTTAAAAATCAAACAGTCCTTGAATTCTATAGGTTAAAAGTCTAACTTTTGAAGGGATAAATCTTTGATGAAGGAAGCTTTAAAGAGAGAAGTTATTTTCTCCTATTTGGAACTAAGAAATTTTAAATTCTTGGTAAAGATTTCTATGTTCATATTTTCAAAGATGGAGATTTTGAGTTTGGTACTTCAAGTTTGTGAAATTTTAAGTTTTACAAGAAATGAGGTAATTAATGCTGATTTCGAAAATAGTTTATTGAAAGCCATTTTGTACGATTATTAAAGTTATGGTTTTATAAAGAATAGTTTTTACGAAGTAGATACGGTTCACAACCTAGGTAGGATAGACTAAAGTTTTTAAGATATGGATAAAATAGGAATAGAATATCCAACCTGATTTGAAAATTTGAAATCGGTCCCAAATCTCTATATAAAGAAGTTGGTAAAGTTGTTAAGATATTCTAGATCTGTAATTGAGTAGTGAACCAGGTTGACTGTAAAATATGAATTTCTATATTTTAATTTTGGGGCAGTTTCCATGTAATTTCCATAAATTATCCAATTCTAAAATATGTATAAAGGTGCATTGTTTGAAGTAAAAAAAACTGAAAAAAAGAGATGTGCAAGAGATGGATATTATTTTCCATAGTTTACAATGTCTATTTCAATAAAAGAAATAACTCCTTAAATTTCCAACAAAGCTAAAATCTCACTTGTGGTTAATTTATGAGAAATTATGACACTAATCATTTTAGAATGATAGCTTCGATGAATTAAAATATGGAATTGAATATTCTAGTTATAGAAAATAGTAGTTAGTTATATACATACACACGTATAGCCACACTTAACGACCAGAATATATATGTAGATAGCATAGATTAGGACTATATGTGTATTAATTAGTAATTAACGGATTAGGATTTATGGATATTAATTACAAATTTAACGGGAATAAATTTGTAATTAATGAAAGAAAAAGGAATTAAATGGGGACTATATGGAGGCTTGATATGACATTTATGGAAGAAATTTGAGTAGTGAATGGATTTTGGAAACCCGAAGAAGGTAAAAGAGTTTGAAGAAGGATTAATTAGGAATGATCCAATTCTGACAGTAATGAGCAACTGTTATGGATATATTAATTGAGGGAATGGATGGACCACATTTACTAAAATCGAAAAAGGAAAATTAACGAAAATGGGTAATAATGGAATGACATATTTAGAAATATCCATCTTAATTTAGTAAGGAATGTTATGACTTCAACACCATTTATAACACTTGATAATAAATGGCATCTTCTAGCAAAATTTCTTTTAGATTTTGTTGGATTGTAGCCGCTAGTTATCTCCTTTAGTTATTGAAAAAGTGAATAATGTGGTGTAAGATACATCGTCGTTTTATTCCAGTGTTGACTTTATGAATGGGATTTAAACTTTTAGATAAATAGATATGTTGGGAAGCAAAGTAAATAGGGAAATTTCATAGGGACACTTAACAAGCAATAAACCATAGGTAAGACTACAAGTTAACAAGGAAATTAGATTAACAGCCTAAAGTTAATAAATGTGTAGCATCCCCTTATTTAGAGGCCCAAAACTAACGACTATGGATGTTGCAACCATCCATACTTATTAATTCTCGGCGACCAAATACAGCAACGTTAGATACATTGATACACAGAAACACAAGAATACGGAAACAATTAAAACAGCAAACAAAGTTCATATTTCATTTCAAAATATTTCAAATTCATTACATAATCCCAGTGTGCAGACCAAGATGCTCCCATGGATGATCAAAAATATAATAAGGCAATAAAGCAAGTTTTCTTTTGCAACCAAACACGGCGGAAATAAAAGAACTCTAAGTAGCTAACATGACTCTTGCACGTTACTGGAAGTTTTATTCGTCTAAAAAAACACCTGAAAATCCTAAACCTCAAACTACTGAAAATTAGTTGAGTACCTGAGAGTTTAAGGGGATAACAAAAACTTCGAGTCAGACATAAAGCCTGGTATGAATAAAAATCTACCATCTCAAACCTTTCGATATCTAGTGAGACCATGCCGCTTGGCAGAACGGGTTTTTTCCTCAATAATATCTTAAAAACTTTATAAAATCATATACTGTGCTCCTGCATCCACAATGGTCAAAGTAATTCAAAATAATATGATGATATACAAACAAGAATATTAATTTTGGATTACCCATCCCCATTTATTTCGACTATCTGTCTCAATTATAGTTTCTAGTATTACTATTAACCTATTAGTTTTCATGGGATTACTAATAATCTGTTAAATGTTTATGGACTCCCGTCCGATTTTATAGTTTTCATGGGATCACTAAGAACTTATTGGTAACTTCAATATCTTTTCTCTTATCCTAGTTTTCATGGGCTGACTAGAAACCTATTGACTAACTGTCAGTATCTTAATCCGAATATAGTTTTCATAGGCTAACTATAAACCTGTTGGCCCCTGCCAGTATCAAATCATAGTTTTCATGGGCTGATTATGTACCTATTGGCCCCTGCTAATATACTTTTCTATACACAGTTTTCATGGGCTTACTGTGAACCTATTGGCCCTTGCCAATATCTTTAACTAAGATTTTAACATTTCTTAAGTTATATTCACTACTGGGTCAACCTAGCCGGTTATTATACCTTTCCCTAAAGTACCCTTATAGGTTCATAACAATGTGAATAAATATATGAAGAAGCAATCATAACACTATAATAATACCAACATTTGTGGTTAAATATCCCTGAAATCATTTCATGCAAAACTTGTTTAATCCCTTTAGCTTATTAGTCAAGGAAAGCTTCTTCCGAAACATCATTTCAAATATCTTTATTTATGTCATGGTTTTTCCTTTAAAATGAGATTGGGTTATTAGTTTTGAAAACCTCAAAACATCTCTTTCGAAACCCCTAGATAACCTCCTTTGAAAGCAAAGAAAACTCCTTTTCATAACACTATGAACATAACTTTGAAGCCCTTGTTAAGTAATATCTTTCGAAACCAAATACGTAACGATCCGAATTTTCGATCCCGAAAATTCCAGATAGTTAGGGAAAAAGAAGAAAAGAGATAGAAGAAGAAATAGAAAAAAACACAGATTCTCACATTCGCAGCGGATAAAATATAATATCAATTAATAACAGTTTACAAAATAATACTGTATCTGTCACTTTTTAATATATCAGAGTTGCACACATATACAACACTCGACATATACAAATCAACATGTCTCAGATAAACAGAAATATATCACAGCGGAAACACTCCATACGTTCCTACCATCCAGCTTGCCTCTTGAGCTCCCTGAAAATCTGAAATACTCGGTCTGACCCGAGCATTACATCAAAGTAACATATGGGTTAGGCTGGAAACCAGCGTGAGTAAACCCATATAATTTGAAATACTCAGTTCAAAGCATAAAAGAAAACCCGGGTAACTCGTACTTCACTACGAGTTCATTACTTGTTATGCTCAACACCTATTTCACAACTAAAATTATAAGTATTCCAACTTAGCTCAAGGTCCATATTATTCCATTTCAGCCTATTGACATTAATATAAAGAATTATTGCAAATTTCTAATCGAAGTGGTTTCGGGTATTTACTATTACGCGACTCCGATCTCTTCGAATACCATATCATCTTAATCCAAGTTATTCAATGAAATATAATTCAAACTTTAAATACAGGACTTCATTGTTTTAACCCAATATATTATACCACATAGCATCATATATCACATACTAGAGATATCACCTAATCTAAGGCACACAATATCATTCAATCATTCATAACCAAGGCTAATCAACCATACCATCTCTAATTAATTTAATTAACCACAATTTATTAAATCAATTACTTTAATTACTTTTAAATCATGCTTATTAATTAATTACAAGCCAATTAATTTATCATACAATAATCATCCATCTTAATTAATCCTCCTTGATTAATTATTCTTTAATTGCATTAAGAAATTAATCTTTAATTAATCACATACAGTAATTAACTATCCTTCAATTGCTTACATTAATTAATCCTTTAAATTAATTACACTGAGTAATTAATCCTTAATTACTTTCATTAATTACTTCCATAATGTAATTATCCCCTTTAATTAATTACATTTAGTAATTACACATTAATTACTTTCACTAAGTAATTCACTTAATTACTACTTAATCCAATTCAAATTTATCCTTAACTAATAAACTAATTAATTTTCTTAAATTAATTAATTAATCCTAATCACTAGTTAATGATCCTATCATTAACCATCCATTAAATTCCCATTAATTACTTACCCTAAGTAATTATCTTTAATTAACCTCATCATTAATTAATTACACCAATAAAGTTTATTAAGTGATAAATCTTTTAATTAATTCACTAATTAATTATTGAAAAATATTTCACAACTTAAATTAAGTCAAAGTTAAATTCTTTATCTTTATACTATACCTAATTATGTTATTAAATTCCATTGAAAACATTTTACACATCAATTTTTTTTATAATTAAAAGATTTGAAAACAATTTGCATATAAATTTTATATTTGAAAGATATAAAGTTTTCTTTAAACAAAACAAATCTTTAAAAAAAACCCAAGCTAACTCCCACATTTCCCCGAGTCTACTCCAGTTCCACGCGAACACCCACCTGCTTCGAGTTTGCCTCACAAAAACTCGAGAACGACTCATAACCAACTTCGAGTTCACCTAAAAATTCCCGATCCTCCATCCTGTCTTCCTTCTTCTCAAATACAATAGCATCAACATCACCTTCATCGGTACACCCCGTGCACTGTGTACATGTACGACCAGCCATGCTTCTTCCAACCATCGATATTTCCACCGGTGAGTTGAACAAGCCGTCCTCACTCGATTACGACCACCAAATCAACAAAACTCGCCCAACATCAAAATTGAACCATCCGGCCTAAATCTGGAACTATCCCGATCATCAAATTCATCTTGATACGCATCTACCGACCACCAACAGCCTTGAAACTCCGACCAATGCTACATTACGTCTCCATGCTCTCATCCCCTTCGGTGCGATAGACTTCGGTGATCGATCGTCGCTGCAGAAAGCTCGCAAAAAATCCTAACCAAAACACCCATCGAACCCTAGTTTGCCATGCTCTGGCCACTATGGCCATCAGAAAAATACAAGACTACTTTTCTCGAGATCCCCATGCCGCCACCTTTCTCCAGTCCAAGGCCGACCTCCCCTAACCATTCCATTCGTCGAAATTTGGTAAAAGTAATGATTTTGATCAACTCAGAAAAACACAACAATTACTAACCTAAAAATTATGATTATACCACCAAAATTCATGATTTACAATAACAAGTATGGTTATGGATTCCAGTTATCAAATCAAGATGTTTGACTTTTAACTAAATTTGATTCTTCATTGAATTTTCCTAAATTCGAATTAATTACAAATTATAAAACTATAAAATTATCTTTAGAATTAATATTATATAGTTAGGGTTAGTTTTTATTTAGGAATTCAAACATAAAATCAAATCTATGAGGGAATATGAATTTTGAAAAGTTGTTCTTAAGCCAGTGAAGAACAGCAGAATTAATATATACATGCACAGATATATTCCAGATAGTTTAATTGTTTGTATATACATTTACAACCCAACCTTCAAGTAGTCTGGTATATTACTATTTCCTACAGATTTTCATCTCATGCAACAGATCAAATCACAGAAATTTTAAACTGTTTTTATGGTAAAGGTTAACTCACAGGCATTTCTAAAAAAAGCAGAGGAGACTGGGTTAGATTACTCACCTACTGGAAGAAGCAGAGACTAGAAATAAATTTGAAAACTGGAAATTTTGTTTTGTTTAATGGCAATGCTTTGTATAGTTTGAGTTATTTTTGAGTTTGTAAAATGGTGATGCTTACTTTTTTTCTGGTTTTCGTAAAATGTTGATGCTTAGTTTTGAGTTATTATGATTTATTAAAGTTGAGATGGGATGTTTTGTGTGCTTGATGGCATAGGCATTTAATGCATGTCTCCTTCCATGTTTACATGCGTATTTATATACATATATTCTCTTGCGTGGTTTTGCTTTATGCCTTATGTGCTTACTAAAAAATTTGTTATAGATATTGGTAAAGGTTTATTTCATGTTGCGCACACACAAATAACTACTTATATACTTTATTTCTACACATGTATGTTTTAAATTTAAGTTATCAATACTTAATCTATATTTTCGTGTATATATATTTATACTTATTTTGGTTTCCAAATCACTTATATATATTCAGATATATTTTTAATTATGAGAAATTCATTTGTTCGACCCATCAAAAATTAATATTTCGTTAATAAAATCAGTTAATTTCCCCATTAACAGACATCCAAATATCCAGGTCGCCGCATTCCTCCCCCCTTTAGAAAATTTCGTCCTCGAAAAGGAACGAAGCCAGAATTTATTAAAGTACTTAATATCAGTTATATTATTCTTTAATCAATTTTAACTAAAACTCTTTTTACTTAGAAATATTTAAAACACTTTAAAATTTATATAATATTACAAAAATAGTTTTATAAAAGTACTTTTTATAATTCAATGTCTCAACCAGTGCATCCTTGTCCTTATATAAATTCGGTCATACGTTGATCAGGCGTACGACTGAAAATCTATAAGTCCTTGGCAGACCCATTTTCAACATCCAGTGAAAATACTTTGAAAAATAATTTTATTGAAAATATCAAAAAAATTCAAAATAGAGGAAATATCTTCAGTGAGAATGCTTTGGAAATCATCACCCCCATCCATGGTCGCAGTTACATCCTGGGTACGTTGCCATCGCAGCAAAAGTCCATGTAATTGTAGGCACTCCGCGCCCCTCGATTACGCCATGGAACCCACAACAGATCGCAGTTACATTCCAGGGTTACGTTGCCATCACAGCAAAAGTCCATGTAACTGTAGGCATCAGCGCCCTCGATTTTCGCCGCCAAAATGAAACTTCTCTACTCCCACATAGGTCGCAGTCTACCGATATAAACTCAAACGCAGACTGTTGGCTCTTAGTGGCACACAAGACTTTCGCTATGGTCTGCAGTAGATCGTAGTGACATCGAGTTACACTGTCGTCACAATATAACCCAAATTCTCTGTAGGCATCAGTGCCTCGACTTTCGCTACACACTGCACAAAATCACCAGGAACTAGTTTTGTCCAGATTCCTCATAGGATCAACTTTAGAACCACCCCCTTTAAGGCTCAAGGTAGTACCAACCTATGGTACTCCTGAGAAGTTCATTTCAAGAAAGCGCCTTTTTCCCCAGAGCTACTTCAAAACACTTTATACTATACTCTTATAGTATCTTTCAAATCATACCCTTTATGATTTTCATTAAAATCTCCTTTCCACAAAATCGACTACCAAAATCGATAATTCTCAAACTAGCTTTCCAAATTCCAAAATTGATTTTCCCAAAAATCAAAAGCCTTTTCCAAATTCATAGGTTCCCAAAACCTTTTTCAAAATCATTCTCACAAGATCCTTTATATATATATATATATATATATATATATATATATATATATATATAACTTTGAAAATCTTTGGGTCACTTCATACTTGTATAAATTCCCTTTTAGACTTCAAATACTTTCAAAAATCCTTTCCTTCCGGCAATAGATTCAACAAGGGGAGATTTATCTTATATAACAAAGATATATAACTTTGTTTATTCTAAATCAAATATTTAAATTTGATTACTCTATAGAGTCACTTACAAAATTACCTACTTCTATAAAGTATTTTTTACCATAGATATATCCAATTTCCACTTTACTTAATCATATATTTCACAAAATATACCTTTCATTAAAAAACATTTTACATTTCTTATCCACAAATTCCCAGTATTAATTTCATTCAAACCCGTACGATGTACATATAACATCCGTACGCTATATCAATCTGATCGCTCATTCGATCACACAATTTCATTTTCGAACTAGTATCGTCCACCCGACTTCCTAGTGCGGACTCAGATCTGGTTTCTTGATCAGAAACCGTCATTCTCCTTGCATAGCCATAACTATGATAGAGAATATCCAGAACCAATCAACAACCCATATCCAAGTTCGCCGTCGAAAATCGAGTGAAAAATCCCAACTCGGATCCATATAACTATCTCGAAATTCTATGCTCGAATCTGGATTAAATCACTATGCGAATAGAATAATATACGTATATCCTACTTATTTAACTTCATTAATTATTAGCCAAATCAATTTCCTTTCTATTCATCCTCACTTTTGATTCCAAAGCACTTATTCACAGTTGCTTCAATCCCCTTTGGATTATCACTTCAATTGTTGTCTCGGTTGGGTACTTAATCAATAATAGTTTGAACTCCGACCAGTTTATATTTAGAAAATAACTTGAAAATTTTAAAAATAGTCAAGTAGTTGAAAAATAAGTATTAGTTTGTAAAATAGCTGTAAAATAATTATGTATTGATAAAATAGTTATAAAATAGTTAAATAGTTATAGAAATTTTAAATAATTGCAAAATAGTTATAAAATAGTAATTAATCTGTAAAATAGTTGAGAAATAGTAACTAGTTTATAAAACAGTTGTAAAATTGTGAAATAGTTTAAAAATAATTGTAAAACAAGTTTATGATAGTTTTAGGTTTAAAAAGGAAAGTTGTATAGTAAATAGTTTAAAAAAATAGATTTATATTAAAACAATATATTTTGAAAATAGTCCAGAGTCAATACCAATTCAAATTTAAATTTCCACTTCCATTTAAATTGACTCAATTCCAGTTTAGATAACTTCAATTTCCATTGAAATTGATTTAGTCTCAATTCAAGTTGAGTTAACCTCAATTTCTTTCCAAATTCAAATCAAATTCCATTTGATTTTAAACATATTCACTTTAACTACAATTCCAAATTATTCAAATTAGTTTAGACTGATATCCAATTGAATCAAC
Source organism: Allium cepa (assembly GCA_030765085.1). Taxonomy (NCBI): domain Eukaryota; kingdom Viridiplantae; phylum Streptophyta; class Magnoliopsida; order Asparagales; family Amaryllidaceae; genus Allium; species Allium cepa. The sequence goes on from CM060932.1 coordinate 934,527,590, forward strand.
TTCAATTTCAAATCGTTTCAATTTTATATGAATTATCCCAATTTCCATTTGAATTCGAACCCATTTTCAATTTTTTTCAAATTAATCCAATTCAAATTTTCCATTTGAATTTTACACTTATCCATCTTCAATTCTAATCAATTCAAACTAAATTCAATTTGAATTAATGAAATATAAATCTCAACTTTAACCCATCTCGAATTATATAAATTCGAGTTAAATTTCCAAATGTTGATTTAACCCCTTAAATCAGATTAACCTTTATTTTTAAATCAATAATCCAAATCTTTAAACAATTTAATTCTAAGTCCAATTCTCAATAGATAAAGAAAATTTTATATTAGATTGTACTACCACAAAATATTCCATAAATTAATTGACTACATACTAGTAGTTCATACATTACATACATCTATCCAAAATAAGAGTCTTATAGAAGTCATAAATCTAGATGCCTTTCTATTACCTAGAGGTTTGGAAAGAACAAAACCCTAATATTATTACAAGAATCCATTCTATGGACTTCCTTTCAAAGGGCAAAGCCCGAACATACACTTCTCAACAGGGTGTCCCCACTTATAACATTTACCACAAAATGTTTCTACCCTGTCATTAATCTGGACAACCTTCACGCCCCCAACAGTACGTTCCACAGCTTTACTCCTCTTCTGCCTCTCGGAACAATTCCTAGCAATGTCTCCTGCCTTCTTACAATGACAGCAAATAGTCGATTCATTGACCAGTTCAACTGGTTTATGCTTCGCTTTTCTCACTTCAGGGCAATGATTTATAAAATACCATTTCTTATGACACTTAAAGCATAAGATCTCAGAGCGAAACCAATGGAATGTACCCTTCAATTCCTCCCTTGTTTTACTGCACTTGGCTGCGTAATGACCCTTATTAAAACATCTGTAGCAGATGACATTGTCATAAGGCCCTTGTTCAGCCCTTCCCTTAACCTATTTCTCATACTCTTGAATTGCTTCTTCTCGATCCTTACGTGCAACTGCTCTTTGCTCTCTGCGTCTAACCTTCCATTCTTCACTCTTAGTCATCTCTCTCAAAGACTGAATTCTAGAGGGACTTCATAACCTATAAATTGGACTTAACTAGAAGAATTCAACTTTTCTCTTATATATATTATATATATATATATATATATATATATATATATATATATATTAATTTGCTTACCAAGTTTTACCTTATGTTTTAACACCTTTTGTTTTTAATTCCAAATAAAGTTTTCAAACAACTTCTTATTCCAAAATAAGATTACTTTCAAAAATATTCTGAATAATATTATTTATCATTCCTTTTAACAGTTTGAAAACAAATTTCAAATGTTTTTAAATCTTAGGATTCTAACTTCATAATTTAAAACCCCACTTCAATTTACAAGTCATACCTATCTAAAAGTTTACTTCCTTAACACATTTCCATTTTGCTCTATCATTATTAGGAAAAAAACATCCCAATATTTGATACAATAACCATTTTATTTTATTTTATTTTGAAACCAAATTTAATTCTAGTGTTCCTTATATGAATGGTACATTCTATTCAATTCCTATTTGATATCTATATTTACCACTTAAATTCTTATTTAATTTCAGTATCCAACAACCAATTATTGCCTTATATATATAAACTTATATAAAAATCCTTTACCTTTAAAAACATTATATAAAAATAACAAGTACACTCTCATACACACACACACTCAACTAATTTTAGGCTACTACTTACCGTTTCCTTAATGAGTACACCCACCAGAGCCAAGGTTCTCGCTTAACCTTCTGCTCTGATACCAACTGCAATGACCCGGATTTTCGATCCCGAAAATTCCAGATAGTTAGGGAAAAAGAAGAAAAGAGATAGAAGAACAAAACAAAAAACAGATTCTCTCATCGCAGCGGATAAAATATAATATTAATTAACAACAGTTTAAAAAAGAATACTGTATCTGTCACTTTTTATTATATCAGAGTTACACACATATACAACACTGGACATATACAAATCAACATGTCTCAGATAAACAGAAATATATCACAACAGAAACACTCCATATGTTCCTGCCATCCAGCTCGCCTCCTGAGCTCCTGAACGTCCTTACCTGAAAATCTGAAATACTCGGTCTGACCTAAGCATTACATCAAAATAACACTTGAGTCAGGCTGGAAACCAACGTGAGTAAACCCATATAATTTGAAATACTAAGTTCAAACCATAAAAGAAAACCCGGGTAACTCATACTTCACTACGAGTTCATTACTTGTTATGCTCAACACCTATTTCACAACTCAAATTCTAAGCATTCTGACTTAGCTCAAGGGTCCATATTATTCCATTTCAGCCTATTGCCATCAATATAAAGAATTATTGCAAATTTCTAATCGAAGTGGTTTCAGGTATTTACTATTGCCCAACTCCGATCTCTTCGAATTTCATATCATCTTAACCCAAGTTATTCAATGAAATACAATTCAAACTTTAAATACAGGATTTCACGGTTTTAACCCAATATATTATACCACATAGCATCATATATGACATACTAGAGATATTAACTAATCTAAGGCACACAATATCATTCAATCATTCATAACCAAGATTAATCAACCATACCATCTCTAATTAATTTAAGTAACCACAATTGAATTAAATCAATTACTTTAATTACTTTTAAATCCTTCTTATTAATTAATTACAAACCAATTAATTTATCATACAATAATCATCCATCTTAATTAATCCTCCTTGATTAATTATTCTTTAATTGCATTAAGTAATTAATCTTTAATTAATCACATACAGTAATTAACTATCCTTCAATTGCTTACCTTAATTAATCCTTTAAATTAGTTACACTAAGTAATTAATCCTTAATTACTTTCATTAATTACTTCCATAATGTAATTATCCTCTTTAATTAATTACATTTAGTAATTACACATTAATTACTTTCACTAAGTAATTCACTTAATTACTACTAAATCCAATTCAATGTTTATCCTTAAATAATAAACCAATTAATTTACTTAAATTAATTAATTAATTATTCCTAATCACTAGTTATGATCCCATCATTAACTATCCATTAAATTCCCATTAATTACTTACCCTAAGTAATTATCTTTAATTAACCTCATCATTAATTAATTACACCCATAAAGTTTATTAAGTGATAAATATTTTAATTAATTTACTAATTAATTATTGAAAAAATATTTCACAACTTAAATTAAGTTAAAGATAAATTCTTTATCTTTATACTATACATAATTATGTTATTAAATTTCCATTGAAAACATTTTGCACATCAATTTTTTTTATAATTGAAAGATTCGAAAACAATTTGCAAATATATTAGATATAAAGTTTTCTTTAAGAAAAACAAATCTTTAAAAAAAACCGAGCTAACTCACACATTTCCCCGTGTCTACCCCGAATTCCACGCAAACACCCACCTGCTTCGAGTTCGCCGCACAAAAACTCGAGAATGACTCATAACCAACTTCGAGTTCACCCTAAAATTCTCGATCCTCCATCCTTTCTTCATTCTTCTCAAATACAACAGCATCAACATCACCTTCATCGGTACACCCCATGCAATGTATACGTGTACAACCGGCCATGCTTCGTCCAACCATCGATATTTCCACCGGTGAGTCGAACAAGACCTCCTCACTCAATTACGACCACCAAATCAACAAAACTCGCCCAACATCAAAATTGAACCATCCGGTCTAAATCTGGAACTAGCCCGATCATCGAATTCGTCTTGATACGCCTCTACCAACCACCAACAGCCTTGAAACTCCGACCAATGCTACAATACGTCTCCATGCTTTCATCTCCTTTGGTGCGACAGACTTCGGTGATCGATCGTCGCTGCAGAAAGCTCACAAAAATCCCGGCCAAAACAACCATATAACCCTAGTTTGCCATGCTCTGGCCACTACGGCCACCAGAAAAATACAAAACTACTTTTCTCGAGATCCCTATGCCTCCACCTTTCTCCAGTCCAAGGCCGACCTCCCCAAACCTTTCCATTTGTCGAAATTTGACAAAAGTAATGATTCTGATCAACTCAAAAAAAACACAACAATTACTAACTTAAAAATTATGATTATACCACCAAAATTCATGATTTACCATAACAAGTATGGTTATGGATTCCAGTTATCAAATCAAGATGTTTGACTTTCAACTAAATTTGATTCTTTACTGAATTTTCCTAAATTCGAATTAATTACAAATTCTAAAATTCTAAAATTATTTTTAGAACCGATATTATATTGTTAGGGTCAGTTTTCATTTAGGAATTCATACCTAAAATCAAATCTATGAGGGAATATGAATTTTGAAAAGTTGTTTTTAAGCCAGTGAAGAATAACAGAATTAATATATACATGCATAGGTACATTCCAGACAGTTTAATTGTTTGTATATACATTTACAACCCAACCTTCAAGTAATTTGGTATACTACTATTTCCTACAGATTTTCATCTCATGCAACAAATCAAATCACAGAAATTTAAACTGTTTTTATGGTAAAGGTTAACTCGCAGGAATTTCTAAAAAAACAGAGGAGACTGGGTTAGATTACTCACCTACTAGAAGAAGCAAAGACTGGAAATAAATTTGAAAACTGGAAATTTTGTTTTGTTTAATGGCAGTGCTTTGTATAGTTTGAGTTATTTTTGAGTTTGTAAAATGGTGATGCTTGGTGTGGCACCCTTGAAGCATTTTTTGGAAGGCCATACAAATTGCCAAATTATGGGTGGCTAACCAACCGACAAATTCTACTTAGACCAGGTTTGGATTGTGAGATTTTGGAAAGGAAAAGGTTATTAAGCGGCATGTGAAGGTCGTAAGATTTTGATTGTTGGCACCAGATTTATTGGGCCTTCCCAATATTAAGGAAAAATAACTAAACTTATAAGTTTGCTGGAGTCCATGACGTTTTTCATGTTTTAAGGAAATACCTTCTTAACATAGCAATTATGGTAGAGCCTAATCATTTAGCAGATTTTGAGACGGAGCCAATAGCGGCCTGTGCCATTGCATGCATTGTGGAGCAAAGAACTAGGAAACTTTTGCAACAAAGAATTATGTTGGTTCAAGTTTGATGGGGAGAAAATCTGGTGGAAGGCATGAGGAATTATCGTCCTAAGACTTTCTCTAGTGAATTTTTTCTCTAAATTGAGGATTTTGGTTGCATTATGGTTGCTAAGTTGGATGGTAGGAGATGGTTGCTACACTTTTACATTGTCACATTATACTTATATAACAGTTTTATGCATGTTTAGGGTATTTGCATACATATTTGCATACATATTTGCATAGCACGATCACACATTCATGCTAGGATTGAGCTCATTTTAGTATGTTTGCGGTACAAAATAACATTGCACTTTGGTTGAGTAGATGCTTATATAGATAACTTGGTTGTATAATATGGATGTTATTGAACATTACGTTGCTCGTCCCTTGAAAAATTTCAAGAATAAATCCTTTTTAAGGGGATGGGAATGTAATACCCCGTAAACCAACCCTAACTGGATAAGTAAATTAAAAGAAGTTGGATTAATTAGGAAAGAGGTTGGATTAATTAGGAAAGGGAAAAAATGAAAATGTTGAAAATGTTGAAATTTGACCATGAAGTTATGATGTTGCATTCGTGGCGAAATTCTGATCAAATTCCATATATAAGCTAAAAATGGAGCTCAAATAAATAAGTTATGGGCATTTGAAATTTTCATATTTAAATTAATTTAGTTCGAATTCAAATTCAACGAAAAAATTAATTCTCTAATTTGAAATTATTTGTCATTAGGACTTGAGGGTCAAGTAAACGTTAAAATTAACAACTAACATTAAGAGTAATTAGGGGATTAAATAAACAATGGCTTAAAAATTAAAAATTCCTCCTAAAATAGGGGAAGAGGTCAACCCCCTGACCTTAAGAGGTCAACCCCTAGAGGTCGGCCACTTGGAAGGAAGAGGTCGATTGCTTCCTATGTGGCGACAAGGGTTTGGGTGCATTGAATGCCCCAAACTTATCCATTTTCAACCTAATTTCATCCTACTATTCTAGTGCGTTTCAACCACTATAAATAAGACCCTAGACCCCTCACTTTTATTCACAAATGTTTTGGAAACATCAGCGAAGCTCTATCAGTTTATCTCTGCTTAGACTAAGAAAACTTCATTAGGGTTTCAGGTAAGAAATCCTAATTTATATTTGTTTATTATTTAATTTCTAGCCTCTTCTCCTCTAACTTTTCCGAATCTAATATATATATATATATATATATATATATCCTTTGTTGTATATATTAAAAGAAGAGATATGAATGAGATTATAATAGACGTTGCAAATTCAAAGTGAAGCAATGCTAAGGACCAACTGTGAGTGGAAACCTTAGTATTTGACTAGTATATATACTATGGATTTGAGTATGCTTAGGGATTTTGAGATTGGAAAATGAAATAAACAAATCAGTCAAATTCCTTTTTATTTCGAAATGTCAATTTTAGATGGAGATTCTCAATTATTTATGTTATTTTATGGAATTTATATTGTTCTGCAATTTCTGATAATTTCATACTCTATTCCACTTCTCCTCTTTCTTTGATTCAAGTCGTGCGTTTTCAATAATGATATAAGGATTAAGAGTACGAATTCTAGACGTATTTTACACCACCTTTAACCCAAAAAGTGGATCAACACTTTGGGTTGATGTGAAAGCACCAGCCCTATTTCTCAGAGCAGACAATATAGAGAACAAATGTAAAAAAGCGGGAATAGTAAAAAGACAAGAAGATTTTTATAGTGGTTCGGTTGTTAATGAAGCATATGTCCATTTTATATCTTTTATTAGATGACTGTTGTTACAAGATTGATTTGATTTACAATATGATTGAATCACCTAAGTTAGATCTAAATCACAAGTACTTAGAGGCAACCGGAGGATCTCAGTTGCTCCTTTCTGACTGTTGTGTTGGAGAAGAAGAATGTATTATAGCAATGGAAGAGTTGTCACAGTCAGCCCAGAGATCCCTTCCATGTTGCATATGGGATGGTATTTATAGGAGGTTAGAGATCACCTGGGCCAGAGTCACTGTGACGGCCCGAATTTTTTGGATGTTTGAAATTGGAATATTTAATTAATTTAAAATATTTAAAAGTTAATTTTTAACCTGAATTTAAATATCATCATTTATTGGGTAATTTAATTATTAAATTAAATAATTTAAAGTTGGGTAAAATGTTGAATCTGGAGTTTTAAGCCTATTAAAAATAATTTGAAGGCTTGTAAAATTTATATTGGTTACTGAAGATAGTAAAAGTGTTAAAATTGAATTTAAAGGTGATTTGTTCAGTTTTGAAATTTTATCGTCTAAACCGTTATTTAAAAATAGCCTTCCGAGGTACAGTCTCGGATTTCAACAAAAATAGTTCCATTGGATCCGTAATAGTGTATTATTATCGGATTTCATTTTTGTAGTGTTTGGAGTTGTTATGTGAGCGTACGACATATAAATGCGCTGAAATTAATATCGAAATTCAACATAATAACCGAGTCCAAAAAGCTATCTTCTCCATACGATCGAAGTAGGACTCAAAACCTTTTCCATTGTGTTCAGAAGAGGGGTTTAACATTATAGACGCCTAGCGGCACGCCTCGATAGGGGGTCGAGATTTTAAGCTCCGATTTCGAGACAATTTAAATAAAATTATATATATATATATATATATATATATATATATATATATATATATATATATATATATATATGCTGACCAGTCAACTGTTTTCCTTCTCCAATACACCATTCTATACCCATTCAAACACGCAACCGATCAACATCGCATCTTCTTCCTTTCCTTTTAGTTAAATCCATGGGCCGCTTATCTTCATTTTAAAATCACGACTTCCTTCATAAATCAATAGAGAAAATCGTATATCCTACTCTTTTCTTCATTCACGAAATCGAAAAAAATGGCCGCTCCTCTGTGAATCATGAATCTTTCTTTTTCCTCCTGCCCTCTTGAATTCGAAAAAAAAGGAAGCTCACGATTGGAAATCACGATCTCGTTGGGGCTGGTGGCTCATAAAATCGATTCAAGGTCGACTCAGTGGAAATTTGTGAAGCCAATTTTTGAATGGCGCTCGCGTAGGGGGAGTGCAGACGTGATGGATTGTCGCGATCGACTCGCGACCGTGGAAGCTGGCGATCGAGTGCAGATGTGTGCGATGGAGGTAGCTTTGTCAAGGTATGATGGCATTGGAGGAGGGGCAGGCGCGACTATGCGATTCCGACGGTGAGGTATAAAAGCAATTTATTTTTCTATTAAATATAGTACGGTGTTCAGCTGAATTTCGAAAGAAAAATTATTACAGTAAAGCAAAGTTTTTATTAAGTAGTTTTTAAATTTTAAGTTAATCTTAATTTAATTTAAATCTGAATATATATACATATTTATATATATATTTATGTGCGCATATACAGAAAATTGAAAAGAATATTTTACAGTGAAACAGTTCTGTTTTAATATATGTATAGGTTTGGAAGGAATTTTATTAGAATTTAATGTGTATATATAGATTAACAGAAAATTTTACTTATATATAATGTTTTGGGGAAATATAGGAATTTATGTGAAAATCAGTTTTTAATGTATATAGATTATCTTTGTAAGCATATGTGTTTTCAAAAATAAAAGTAAAAATAAAATAAAATATAATGGTTTTAATGATTAGTTTGTACAATTAACTGATTTAATTTTTCTTAGTTACTAAAAGATTTTTATAGAAAGGAATTAGTTTTAAATTCAATTATTAGATTAAATGAAATTATTAATAATAATTGGGTTGTTCGATTTGTTTTGAATATTAATAAATCATACAAATTGTTTATTCAAGGTCAACATTTGTGAAGAAACAAACCAAATGGAAGTAGACTGCAAACAAACCAAAGGTCAGTTAATCTCCCTCATCTAGGTATAATTTAAATTTAAATGGTTAAATTGAAATAATTGGTTGAATGATTGAATTGATTTGATGTGCTATATTATATATATAGTAGTATATATTGGAGTGATTGATTTTCTGCATTATATAGTGGATGAGACCCTATGCGCCACATAATAGCAGATGATATTATATAAATCGCATATACCACGATATTCCACCTCGAAGTGGAATTAGTATTGTGCTAACATCTATCGATGCAGGGAAACAAGTTGGAGGGATCCAACTGGATTCCTCAAATATTTAGATTTGTTAAAATATTCTGTGATATAATTATTTGCTATCCTGTAATGAATTATATTGATAATTGGAATATTGAATGCTATGGTTTGCTTGAATATATTTCGGTACACCGAGTTATCGAAATATATAGAATTGGATTTTTGAAAAGAAAATAAAAGAGGGAATTTTTAAGTTAAATAATTATATAGAATAGAATAAACTGAAGAATGAATTGGAAAAGAATAAATGGTGATTTTAAAATTCTAATAAATAAATTCCAAGTATGGGAAAGGGGATTTGAATAAAAAGGGAAAATAATGAAATTTAAAACTTAAATGATGTTATTCAAAGGAATGAAAGAATTTACTTTAGAATTCAAGGTTTAAAATTTATTTAAAAGAATAAAGAAGAAATTTGGAAAATCTGAAATTGGTATATTTCAGTTAAAAGATTTAAAATCAAAACGAAGAAATAAAATTTGAAGTTAATGGATTTTAGAATAAATGAAGTAAGTAAGGAAATTTATTCAAAAGTAAAGTAAATTGGAAATCAATTTGGGGATTGATTTAAGGATGTACCACCGGGATTTTTAAAAGAGAAGTGAGACTTGAAATTTATAAACTGGGTATACAAAAGCAATTTGATATACCAGTGGATATTCAGAAGAGTAAATTCACGATGGGAATTTGTTAAAGGAATGGGAAAATTTGTTTAAAAATAAATAGTGATTTATTTTTAAAGGATGTGAAGAAAAGTATATTTCCTTGGATAGCCAAGTATGTTTTCAATGTAAATTTTTAAATATAAGTTATGTTGTTTTAAAAAGCTTGTTTAGAAAATTTATTATTTTAAAAGGCCTGTTTAGAAAATTTATCATTTTAAAAAGCTTATTTAGAAGATTTATTATTTCTAAATGTTTAAATTCTAAAGTAAGTATTTTCTTTTAATCTATTATAGCAGTAATTATTTAAAGGTGGCTTGGTATTATGTTTTAAAAGTTAGAAATTCAGTTTTATATTGTACAAAGTAGTTTTATTTTAAATATTCTTAAAGTATATATTGTAATAAGTATTAAAGTAATTTTTAATTTATATGTTTTAAAGGGTATTTTATAATAAAGTGTTTTAAATTATTTTCAAATCTAAAGTTTTGTACTTGGTTTCTTCAGTGGAAATAAATATTTGGGAATTTATTCCATGAGAAAAGCGTGGTTTGAAAACTGTTTTCAAAAGGGTTGAAAATGGAAATATATCTTGTGAAGATATTTTGAGATTAATAAATAATTTGGAGAAAATATTTATGTTGGATGGTTGTTGTGAATATTAATTGATAGTTAAATAACCGACTATCAATATTGGCCAATGCGCTGATCGTTTCGAAGAGACCGGGATCGGGATTTATTTCCTGAAAACCACTTCGATCCAGTTTGAATGTTTTCGCGAGGAAGACGAGTTGGATTCGAAGATGGAGCAGGAAAGTGCAAGGGCTAGTCGCTACTAATCCTGAGGTGATGCCAAAATAGATGTAGTAGGAGTTGTACCTTTGGTTCTGTTCGAACCCGGGACGGACTTGTATGGATGAATGCTTTCAGAACATCGTCAAATGGGCGATGAGCATTCTAAGGGATGTGTTCTAAAAAGGTAACGCTTAGCCTCGAGCCTCATCAACCGGGAATGACTGAAAATCAGGGGTTATGCAGCAAGGCTAGGTGGATAGCGCCCATTAGGGTGAGGTCATCCCTATCTAGATGTCCCTTTTATTCGGCATAGTGGTGCGGTTGCTGATCCCAACCGTGGGCTGATCTTACCCAGGATTATCCAGTAAGGGGTAGTCCCGGTCTTGTGTTGCAGGGGATTGGGAGTAATCCTCGGTACAGTGCTCTAGGCCACGTACTGCGACAGGTGGTACCCCAGTGCCTAGTCATTAGGTGGAAATCCATTCTCCCTACGCGCCTATACGGTTTTGATTGTTCCCAACTATTGCTGAAATGTGAGATGCAAGCATTTTAGGTAGATTCTATTTTACTTTTTATAGACACAATTATAATATCAGAAGATTTTAATAAAAAGTGTTTTGGCTATCGTAAGGGAAAAACCCGACATGTTTATTTATGGCATGGTCTTATGAGATGCTTTTGTTTTCAAAAGGATTTTGAAATTTAATAATCAATTTGAGTGTGGTTTTCTCATGCTGGTATTCCAGACTGACTCGGGTGTTATTTAACTATAATGCTTGGGTCAGACCGAGTATTATAGGATACAGGAAAGGATGTTGTGGAGCTCAGGAGACGTGCTGGATGGCGATACGTACTGCCCTACTTGTTTTCGATATTCCGCTACGTTGTATTCAGATTGTGAGGACATGTTATGATTACTATCCAGTTGTGTGTTATGTATACTCTGATGATGTAATATATAAACAGATTTGTTTTTATGTAAAGATCATTTACTATCTATTATATTTTATTCCGCTGCGATGGTTAGATTCTGATGTTGTTTTCTATTTTCTTCTTCTACCTCTTCTTCTTCAACCCAAATGGTTCGTATTTCCATTCATCTTGAGTTGTTTGTTAGGTAGTAGTGTCGACTCAAGGGGTACGAATTTGCGGGTCATTACAGTTGGTATCAGAGCTTAGGTTGGTGATAACCTTGGCTCTGGTGGAGATTACTCATTGAAAATATAGTCCGTAGTACTCTAAAATGAGTTTGAGCGTATTAATAGATATGAGCGCGTGTTTGTTAGTGAATATAAATTGTTTTAATATTGTGTTGACTTATTGATTGAGTGGAATATGAATTTTGATCGAGTAAGTTGGCCGCAATTCGAGAAGAGTTTATAAACACCTAACACGATAAATTGACACAGTATTGTTTTAAAGGTGGGTGAATGAAATAATTTTACCCAAAAATATATTTTGATATAAATGAAATATTTCCTCAAATTGTTATATAACTTGGATGTTTGGATGATAATATTTTAAACAAATAAAAATTGAAATGACTTGTGTAATCAAATGGGAATTTGTATGGCATTAATTATACAAATGAATATAGTTAAAAATTTGATTTAAATCAAATCTGTCAATTTAAAACCCCAGAGATTTTGGAAGTGTTTTTCAAAGTATTTTGAAGACAAATAATAACATTATTGTTTTAGAAGTATTTCTGAAAGGAAATTGTTTCATATAAATTTTGGGAAGGTATATAGCATTGAACTCACTTCAGTCGCCGGAAAATAACTTCGGTAATGACTACAGCATCATCGATGTTCATTTTCGAGTTTCTAAGTGACGGATTGCTACCAAATTGATTCATTCAGAAGAACTAGTTTTGTTTTGAAATTTCAAAGGAAATTTGTTGGGGATAAAAAACACCAGGAATGGTTTAAAAATTTGAGAAGTGTGATTTTGGGATAATGGTGGTTGTAAAAAGATTTGAACCAAAAGCCGGGTGTTTGAAATCCTGAATCCTTATTTGAATTGAAAATCCTGATGAGATAAGTTATAAACTTATAAATTGAGATGATTTTTAAATAACGAAGGAAAATTGGAGATGTGAATGTTAGAATTAAAATTTAAGGTGAAAAAGTTAAATAAAATTAATTTGGAGAAATTTAATTGTGGAAAATTTAATTGACGATTGGAAGAAATAAATTAGTAAATCTTGAATATGATTGGAATGGAAAAATAGAAATTAAATTTGGATTGGAGATAAAATTTAGTTGGATTGAAATGAATTGAATTAAACTGAAAATAAAACCCAATTGTATTTGAAGTAAGTTGAAATGAAATGAAATAAATTGAGATGTAGATGATATTAAGTGAAACTAAGTTCTTACTTAATTTAAATTCAAGTGGATTGAGTGGATTAAAGAAATGGTATGATGCTAGATTTAACTGAAGTTAAGTAAATAAAATTGAATTGAAATAAATTCAGTTGAGTTATAGATAATATTGAATGGAATAAAATTCCTACTTAAATAAATAAGCGTAAATTAAGTAAGTATTGAATTGAGATAAATAAGTTTCGGAAGAATATAAAAGGATTAAAAGCATTGAAATAAAAATATAATCCCTAGTTAAAAGTAAAGTGAAAATGTGATTCCATGTAAGTGGATGGAGAAGTATGAATATTAATAAGTGGGTAGCTTATAAAAATGTAAAAAGGGAATAAATAAGCCGAAATAAAAGTGTTGGAATTATGGAAAATGGAGAAAAAAATTCAAACTGGAATTATAAAAAAAATTGAACTCAGGAAAATTTAATGAAGTGATTTTTGTAACAAAATCGAATATTGATTTAATAGTTGAAAGTAAGCTAATTAGCTAAATAAATTATTTGATAGAGTATGGTAATAAAATTTAACTCGGTTAAATAAAATGGATTGAAAGTTAATAATGAAGTTTGGAAATAAACTCGAATTATAAATAGAATTCGACTTGGATTGATAATGAATTAAAATAAATGGAGATGTTGTAAAAATAAAATGGAATTGGATTATAACAGAAATGATTAGAGTTACAAATAAAATCCAATTTGAGTAAAATGAGTTAAATATGTGCTGGGATATTATTTTTATAAATTGAGAAGGTGAATTAAAATAAAATGAATGGGCTAACTGAATTAAATGGAATTTGATTAGATGAGAATCAAATTAAATGGAAGCGAACTTAAGTTTGAAGTAGGAATAAATTGAAGTAAATTAACTTAAGTTAAAAATAATTAGAAGCTCGACTTCGAGTAAGAATGGAAGTCCATTAAATAAAAGCTTGGGTTGAATTAAATTTAGGAATGGTTAGTCGCATACAAGCATGAATGTGTCGAGCTAAATAAAATGGTTGTGAATGAATTAAAATGCACGAAATTAAATATAAATTGAGTTAGAATCAATTTAAAATGGTATAAGCTTAAGTAATTATTTATTCACATGAATATAGTCGAACTGCGTAGAAATAAATTGTCGTTTGACGAAAACGAGATTAAATAAAATTCTATGAATTGATAGAGGTGAAATCAAATTGATTTTGAAATCAATTGAGTTGAATATGAGCTTGTTTGGATTAAAAATGAATTGAATGTAAGCAATTGAGTTGTAAACCATTTAAATTGAATGAAGTTGTATATGAATTGGTTGTAAACAATTAAAGTTAATGTCGGAACCCTATAAGTTGCTTATAAATATTGTTTAACCTCCATTGCTTATAGAAACTTGTATGTTTACTAGTTAAATATGTAAAATGTTGTTAAGTTGCATGATTTTTGGCACTTACATGTTTAAGTTGAGTAAGTACAGGTACCGGGAAGCCGTTTGGCTAGATTTGGACGCGTTAATTGCTAAAATAATAAGCCGCTTGCTTAAAATGCTAAATAAAGGTACGCCTACACAATAAAAATAGGAAATATGAACTGTTTTTTGTTTTTCTGACCGTGTGGGTCGATGTATATAAATTTATATCTCTTGTCAAATTGCAAAAGCTCCTCCGTACAAAGGAGACTCTGCCAAAAAAGTTCAAAAATTTTGGGAGTTAGAAAATTTTTGAAAATTTTCATTAGCAACAAAACGATTTCAAATTGGAATGGAATAAGGAATTTTGGAAATTAAATTGAAACAATTGCTTAGTTGGAACTAAAGGATTAGGAAAGTGAATTTGGGATTTTTGATTTCAGAGGATAAATTGAAATTTGCTCGGCAAAGGTATGCATTTAAATTTCTATATCAAATCTGGTGATTTTATGGTCTAGCCACTTGGCTTTTGTTTTTCTTTTTGAAATTTGGGAGCCCGTAGAGGCATTTTATAGTTGTACCGAGCTAGCCGCGCAAAGGAGACACTGACGAAAATTTTCAAAAATTTAGGGAGTTAGAAAATTTTTGAGAAATTTTGAAAATTTAAAACTTGGTTTTGAATTATAATTTTAATGGTTGAATAAGTAAAGTTATTTGGGACTTATGGATAAGTTTGGAAAGCTAGAAAAAGGGTTTAGTTTGTCTTTATAAAAAGATTGTTTTGAGAATTGTCTGGAATTGTTTGGTTTTGGGAAAAAGTAAATGGGGATTGGACCATTCTTCTTAACTAGCAATTTCGGGGACGAAATTCTTTTAAGGAGGGAGGAATGTGACGACCCATAATTTTTGGATGTTTGAAATCGGAATATTTAATTGATTAAAATATTTAAAAGTTAACTTTTAACTTGAGTTCAAATATCACCATTTATTGGGTAATTTAATTATTAAATTAAATAATTTGAAGTTGGGTAAAATGTTGAATTTGGAGTTTTAAGCCTGTCAAAAATAATTTGAAGGCTTGTAAAATTTATATTGGTAATACTGAAGATAGTAAAAGTGTTAAAATTGAACTTAAAGGTGATTTGTTCAGTTTTGAAATTTTATCGTTTAAACCGATATTTAAAAATAGCCTTCCAAGGCACGGTCTCGGATTTCGACGAAAACAGTTCCATTGGATCCGTAATAGTGTATTATTATCGGATTTCAATTTCACAGTGTTTGAAGTTGTTGTGTGAGCGTACGACATGTAAACGCGCTGAAATTAATATCGAAATTCAACATAATAACTGAGTCCAAAAAGCTATCTTCTCCATACGATCGAATTAGGACTCGAAATCTTTTCCATTGCGTTAAGAATATGGGTTTAATATTGTAGACGCCTAGCAGCACGCCTCGATAGGGGGTCGAGATTTTAAGCTCCGTTTTCGAGATAATTTAAATAAAGTTATATATATATGTATGTATGTGTGTATGTATGTATGTGTGTATATATATATTGTATATGCTGACCAGTCAACTGTTTTCCTTCTCTAATACGCCATTTTGTACCCATTCAAACACGCAACCGATCAACATCACGTCTTCTTCCTTTCCTTTTAGTTAAATCCATGGGTCGCTTTTCTCCATTTTAAAAATCACGACTTCGTTCATAAATCAATAGAGAAAATCGTATATCCTTCTCTTTTCTTCATTCACGAAATCGAAAAAACATGGTCGCTCCTCTATGAATCATGAATCTTTCATTTTCCTCTCGCCCTCTTGAATTCAAAAAAAAAGAAAGGAAGCTCGCGATTGGAAATCATGATCTCGTTAGGGCTGGTGGCTCGGCAAATCGATTCAAGGTTGACTCTGAGGAAATTTGTGAAACCAATTTTCGAATCGCGCTCGTGTAGAGGGTGGCGCAGGCGTGATGGATTGTCGCGGTCGACTCGCGACTGTGGAAGCTCGCGATCGAATGTAGATGCGTGCGATGGAGGCAGCTTTGTCGAGGTACGGTGGCATTGGAGGAGGGGCGGGCGCGACTATGCGATTTTGGCAGTGAGGTATAGAAGCAGTATTTTTTTCTATTAAATATAGTATGGTTTTCAGCTGAATTTCGAAAGAAAAATTATAACAGTAAGGCAAATTTTTTATTAAGCAGTTTTTAAATTTTATGTTAATCTTAATTTAGTTTAAATCTAAAGATATATATTTATGTGCACATATATTGAAAATTGAAAAGAATATTCCACAGTGAAACAAATCTGTTTTAATATATGTATAATTTTGGAAGGAATTTTATTAGAATTTAACGTGTATATATAGATTAACAGAAAATTTTACTTATATATAAGATTTTGGGGAAATATAAGAATTTGTATGAAAATCTGTTTTTAATTATATAGATTATCTTTGTAAGCATATGTGTTTTCAAAAATAAAAGTAAAAATAAAATAAAATATAATGGTTTTAATGATTAGTTTGTTCAATTAACTTATTTAATTTTTCTTACTCACTAAAAGATTTTTATAGAAAGGAATTAGTTTAAAATTAAATTATTAGATTAAATGAAATTATTAATAGTAATTGGGTTGTTCGATTTGTTTTGAACATTAATAAATCATATAAGTTGTTTATTCAAGGTCAACATTTATGAAGAAACAAACCGAAATGGAAGTGGACTGCAAACAAACCAAAGGTGAGTTAATCTCACTCATCTGGGTATAATTTAGATTTAAATGGTTAAATTTAAATAATTGGTTGAATGATTGAATTTATTTGATGTGTTATTTTATATATATAGTAGTGTATATTGGAGTGATTGATTTCCCGTATTCTATAGCGGATGAGACCCTATGCGCCGCATAATAGCGAATGATATTATATAAATCCCATATACCGCGATATTCCTCCTCGAAGTGGAATTGGTATTGTGCTAACATTTGTGGATGCAGGGAAACAGGTTGGAGGGATCCAACTAGATTCCTCAAATATTTAGATTTGTTAAAATATTCTGTGATATAATTATTTGCTATCCTGTGATGAATTATATTGATAATTAGAATATTGAATGTTATGGTTTGCTTGAATATATTTCGGTACACTGAGTTACCAAAATATATAGAATTGGATTTTTGAAAAGAAAATAAAAGAGGGAATTTTTAAGTTAAATAATTATAGAGAATAGAGTAAATTGAAGAATGAACTGGAAAAGAATAAAAGGTGATTTTAAAATTCTAATAAATAAATTCCAAGTATGAGAAAGGGGATTTGAATAAAAAGGGAAAATAATGAAATTTAAAACATAAGTGATGTCAAAGAAATGAAAGAATTTACTTTAAAATTAAAGGTTTAAATTTTATTTAAAAGAATAAAGAAGAAATTTGGAAAATCTGAAATTGGTATGTTTCAGTTAAAAGATTTAAAATCAAAACGAAGAAATAAAATTTGAAGTTAATGGATTTTAGAATAAATGGAATAAGTAAGGAAATTTATTCAAAAGTAAAGTAAATTGGAAATCAATTTGGGGATTGATTTAAGGGTGTAAAATCGGGATTTTTAAAAGAGAAGTGAGACTTGAAATTTATAAACTGGGTTTATAAAAGCAAAGTGATATATCGGTGGATATTTAGAAGAGTAAATTCACGACGGGAATTTATTAAAGGAATGAGAAAATTTGTTTAAAAATAAATAGTGATTTATTTTTAAAGGATGTGAAGAAAAGTATATTTCCCTGGATAGCCAAGTACGTTTTCAACGTAAATTTTTAAGTATAAGTTATGTTGTTTTAAAAGTTTGTTTGGAAAATTTATAATTTAAAAAGCTTGTTTAGAAAATTTATTATTTTAAAAAGCTTGTTTAGAAGATTTATTATTTCTAAATGTTTAAATTCTAAGGTAAGTATTTTCTTTTAATCTATTATAGCAATAATTATTTAAAGATGGCTTGGTATTATGTTTTAAAAGTTAGAAATACAGTTTTATATTGTACAAAGTAGTTTTATTTTAAATATTCTTAAAGTATATATTTTAATAAGTATTAAAGTAATTTTTAATTTTAACGTTTTAAAGGATATTTTATAATAAAGTGTTATAAATTATTTTCAAATCTAAATTTTTATATTTGGTGTCTTCAGTGGTAATAAATATTTGGGAATTTATTCCATGAGAAAAGTGTGGTTTGAAAACTGTTTTCAAAAGGGTCGTAAGTGGAAATATATCTTGTGAAGATATTTTGAGATTAATAAATAATTAGGAGAAATTATTTATGTTGGATGGTTGTTGTGAATGTTAATTGATAGTTAAATAACCGACTATCAATATTGGCCAATGCGCTGATTGTTTCGAAGAGACCAGGATCGAGATTTATTTTCTGAAAACCACTTCGACCCGGTTTGAACGTTTTCGTGAGGAAGACAAGTTTGGATTCGAAGATGGAGTAGGGAAGTGCAAGGGCTAGTCGCTACTAATCCTAAGGTGATGCCAAAATGGATGTAGTAGGAGTAGTGTCTTCGGTTCCGTTCAAGCCCGGGATGGACTTGTATAGACGAATGCTTTCAGAACATCGTCAGATGGGCGATGAGAATTCTAAGGGATGTGTTCTAAAAAGGTAACGCTTAGCCTCGAGCCTCATCAACTGGGAATGACTGAAAATCAGGGGTTATGCAGCAAAACTAGGTGGGTAGCGCCCATTAGGGTCAGGTCATCCCTGTCTAGATGTCCATTTTATTCGGCTTAGTAGTGCGGTTGCTGATCCCAACCATGGGGTGATCTTACCCGGGATTATCCAGTAAGGGGTAGTCCCGGTCTTGTGTTGCAGGGGATTGGGAGTAATCCTTGGTACGGTGATCTAGGTCACATACTGTGACAGGTGGTACCCCAGTGCCTAGTCATTAGTTAGAAATCCATTCTCCCTACGTGTCTGTACGGTTTTGATTGTGCCCAACTATTGCTGAAACGTGAGATGCAAGCATTTCAGCTAGATTCTATTTTACTTTCTATAGACACTATTAACATCAGAAGATTTTAATAAAAAGTGTTTTGGCTATCGTTATGGAAAAACCCGACATGTTTATTTGTGGCATGTTCTTATGAGATGCTTTTTTTTCAAAAGGATTTTGAAACTTTAATAATCAATTTGAGTGTGGTTTTCTCATGTTGGTATTCCAAAATGGCTCGAGTGTTATTTAACTATAATGCTCGGGTCAGACCGAGTATTATAGGATACAGGAAAGGATGCTGTGGAGCTCAGGAGATGAGCTGGATAGCGATACGTACTCCCGTACTTGTTTTCGATATTCCGCTGTGTTGATTAGTTGTGTATTCAGATTGTGAGGACGGGTTATGATTAATGTCCAGTTGTGTATTATGTATATTCTGATGATGTAATACATAAACAGATTTGTTTATGTATAAAGATCATTTACTATCTATTATATTTTATTCCGCTGCGATTGTTAGATTCTGATGTTGCTTTCTATTTTCTTCTTCTACCTCTTCTTCTTTAATCCAAATGGTTCGTATTTCCGTTCATCTTGAGTTGTTTGTTAGGTAATAGTGTCGACTCAAGGGGTACGGATTTGCGGGTCATTACAGCCACTTTGCCAAAAGCATGTAGTCATCATGTAGAGGAAGCCTAAGAAGTTTGGAGGTTATCGGAGAAATCTATCTGGATCGGTACTGATCAAATTAGATCGGATCGGTACCGATCCAGATAGTTAAGCATTTTTGACGCTTCAATAACTTGGCTGCCTTTCTTACTTCATTTTGATGCTCTTCATGTGATTTTATAACTTGTTGAGTTCTTTTGATGATGTTTCACTTATGAGCTAGTTAGAACTATATTTTGGGTCAGATGAACCTTCACCCCTTAAGCTTGGATATTTGGAATGCTACCAAACTTGTTAAGTGAGCTTAGTAGAGGCATAGAGTCACAATACAAAAGGAATGGGGCATATATGAGCAGCTAATTCGGATCGGTACCGATCCAATTGGATTGGATCGGTGCTAATCCGAAATTTTTGCTTATTTTTAGGCTAAACTCTATGGAGACTCTTGTCTTTCTTTCTTAGGCCTTCCGGTCAATTTTTGAGTTAATCTAGCTTAGTTTGAATGTTCTAACTCCTTTTGAATTCAGCTGGGTTAAAAACCCAGTTAACATCTGTCCCACAAAGTACGCTTTCGTTGAAAATAAGGTGTGCACTGGAATTGAATATCTCTGGATTTTCGTTTTAAGGATTTTCATCGATCGTATTGAGTTGTCTCGTGATATGCTGGTGAGCTATTCAGCTTTCAATGTGGATCTTCATTGCTCGTGATTACTCAGTAATTTGGACTAGAGTATTTTAGGGATGTATACGAACATCAAGGAGGTCATGCTGGAGAAATTTGGTATGGCATAGGATACATAATTCGAGTTGGTATTGATCCAAGTACTTCGATATATTTTTTCCACAGAACATTTTTTTATTAATTTACCAATCAACCTAACCTAGTCACTTCACTTTTGGTCTTGCTTCATTCGATCGAAACCCTTAGTCGAGCCAATCCGAGCACTCGTCCACCAAGGAACTGCCGCCGTCGACTTTCGCCACCAACTCCTCTGGTCGCCGCCTTCTGAAACCATTACCGACGACCGAGCAAGGAACTGTCGCCAAAGCTTCTACCTCTGCAAATACTACCGATCTAATCCGATCCGAGTGAAACCCTAGTTTTGGGTCTCCCTAAACTAAAGATCAATTTATCTTCTCCATTTCGAAGGTTAGTAGCATAGATTTTGGCGTATTACTACAATAGTGATTGGTGATGAGGTTGTGTTAGTGATGGATACAGTAGAAGATTCGAGTTGATTGTGACTTTGTGGAAGAAGATAGCAAACCGAGTCTTGAATTTTTCATAGAGCGAAGCTAGGGTTTTGCCCCGGTACTCGACATGTTTGGCTATCTTCATCCACAAAGTCAGAATTGACTTACATCGAGTAACACAATCAATCCTGGCACAGCGTCTTATGGATTGACTTTGGTTTTTATGGGAGGTGATAATAGCTTAGGTAGCATCTTGTGTGTAGCTCATGCTGTTATCACTTCAAGAGATCTAAAATCGACTTATGCTGAGAATTCTTTACTTGATTCGGACCCATCAATCAATAGTCGCTCTCTTTGGATTGGTCCTATCATTGCACAGTTGATGTACCTGGTTTTCCATGTCACTTCGAATAATGGATCCGTTATCGATTGTTGATTGATAATGGGAAAGTATATAAGAAATGAAATTAACGGGTGATATAGATCGCTCTTTTCGGTGTGAATGAGTCATCTACACGGAATGGTTTGTCCATAGCGTTTAGGACACCGGACCAATTCTCACTTAGGTTACACACCACATACTACCAGTTAACACTTGGAATTCGATATGTGGTTGGTACACGTCAATTATCTCTCGGATTTCAAGTGTCAACCATGCAAGGGTCTATAGTTTAGAGATTAGGCATACCTGACCATTTTGAACATAAGCTTTCTTATATAGAATGACGTGAAAATCTTCTCAGTGCATATCAGTTGAGGGGAACTCATCTCTTTCTGAAGCGGAGTCATTGTCGATCCCAGCTAGATCTATTGTTTCCATAACTTTCTGATCAATATGATCATCTGATTCCAATCGGTCCCGTCGTCGATCGCACTCCTCTTAATTTTAGAGTCTTGCTTGATTCTCTGGAGAAAGCTCCTACAATTCTTACACATAGGATGGTGTGAAGCATTTGTTCACAATATGGTATCCTAGAGGATGGTGTGCTTCTGCCATCGAGAGGAAAATTTGCTCATAGGACACCTCTGGATACGTGGCTTTCCACTGATATACATGCATGTACAGTACATTGCCCCCATTTAACCACTTCTTAATGACAACACTTCAGAATATAGGGTTGGCTCTATTCCAGATTCTTCCAAATGTATACTCCATGCTGACGTGCTTATATATTCTATTCAGGTGGATGCTTAATCATACCCCGAGCTTCGTTGAGCTGTAGTATCTTCTATTGTTCAAGAAGAGAGAGGCTAATACATCACTTGTCCATATTGAAGTATAGCGTAGCCGGAAATTTATATTGGATCTTCCCGGGAAAGTTCCTTCACTTAAGAATCGGTTTGTAATGACCCGCATTTTTTTTAGATAATTAAAATATTGGATTTAATAGGATTTTGGAATTTAATATTGGAAGAAAATAAGATTTATGATTTATTAATTAGAAAACTAACTAGAATGAAATTTAATAATGTTAATTTAATGTAATCGATGACTATTTGAATGTAATCTCAATCAATAGGAATTGTAAAGTTAATTTGGTAGAGACTGTAAATAAGGGATAAATTGATTGTTAGATTTAAATGTTGTAATTATATGTTATCAATTAGGATATGAAAATAAATTAACTAGTATGTAAATTTAGTAGCTTTCGTTTGTAAACAATAAACTTGGAAATGTGTTTGAATATTAATGTATAATAATTGCTTAAATCATCATTTTGTCATTTAATCCGGTAAATTAATTTGAAAATCGATAAAAATTTAATATAATTGAAATATTGCAATTAATATGGTAAAAGATGATAACTGTAGACTATTGATGTAATAAAACGTAAACTAATGTTAATTATATCCATAAGGTGATAGTTGCTTGTATAATAAGATGAAAATCAAAATAAATGAATATATTGGAATCTAAATTATAATTAATGAATTTATTGCAATTGAAATTGAACGTTGTAATTTATGCAATATTTAATATTGAAGCTGACATGGGAATTTTGTTTTAAAAGATTATTTAATTTTTTTATAATTGGAAATGATAAAATTATTAGTTATAAAATTTGAATTTAAAAGTGATTTAATAATAAATTATTTAATTAACATGTAAAAGAGCCATTTTGGCCATTGTCTCGAACTTTGACGAAACTAGTTTCATCGGATCCGTAATAGTGAATTATTGCAGGATTTCAAGTTTAGTAGTGATCGGGCTTGTCGTTTGATCGTGCGGGCTCGAAACGCGTAGAAATCAATTTAATGAATTCAATCTAAATTTAGCTGATTTTAAAAACTAACTTCTTCATACAATGGAATTAGGACTTGAAGTCTATAGCGTTGAATTTAAAAATATCGAAAACATCTATTTCGATATATGAGATGACCCATTTTCGTTTCGAAAGCGGAACGGTATGTTCATTCTTTCTTATCTGACCTTGTCTATATAAATAGATTTTGTTTCTTACACCCTAACAGCCATTCAGTTACTGTACATTCAATTCTATCTGCCTATTCCTTTCTTCCAATGGCCGAAACCAAATTCCAATGACAAACCCTAATTCGATTTCAAAATCAATTTCAAGAAAAAATTCGAACTCTCCAAACCCTAGCATATTATATGTCGTTGGAAAGCCCTCGATGAGCATAATCTACTGCAGCAATTCGTTTTTCAATTAGATGCATCATTTGACCAGAAATCATCGAAGAACCTCGGCCATTGAAATTAGGTTTTTGCGATCCAACGGTGGATCTTCGTTGATGGGTCGATCGGATGGCATGGGTTGTACAGGAGGTTGGGCAGGGCCTATTGGTGGTGTTCATTGGTCGCAATATGGTCGAGCATCGCCAGAATTAGGCCATAAAGAAGTGCAGCAGCACTGACATGTAGGGAGGCCGGACGTGGTGGCACGGCTGTTGTGGGGTCGGCCAACGATGTGGGTTGCAATGGTGAAGCCTGATCTTGTCGTAGGCGCATGGTTTGGTGACGGCAGACGTTTGAACGGTGGTGGTTGGGTGTAAGTCACGTGCGTTAGATTGTCAGTAGGCGCTAGGGTTTTGTTCCTAAGGTAACGTTAATTTCTATATTGCCATTGCTACTTTTATTTTATTTTTAAATTTAATTTTTCGTACGTTCTAAGGATCACATCTTTTGCATATGAGCTCAGATTTAGGCGCGGTTTTCTCCATTGCTATCGTATCGTAATTCCGGACATTATTAAACTAGTTTGGTCGAATTCTAAGACTGTTTAATTTTAGGCTTTTATTTGGATTTTAAATCGATTTGAAATCAAAGGTGGGTGTTTTAACCCACTCAAACTACTAAATTGCTTATGTTAGTTAAATAAAATTTATGATGTCATTAGAAATTGATTGGTTGATGTTAGCCTATTTAAATTGTCATTTCATTTAAATCTGACTTTTATTGAATTTAATCGCCATTTAATTTAATATTGAA
The DNA here is from genome assembly GCA_030765085.1 of Allium cepa. Lineage (NCBI taxonomy): Eukaryota > Viridiplantae > Streptophyta > Magnoliopsida > Asparagales > Amaryllidaceae > Allium > Allium cepa. The sequence continues at coordinate 934,552,378 of CM060932.1, forward strand.
TTTTAGTTGTCAATTAAATACCTGTTAATGATGATCAGTTAATTTATGTTATTTATTGGTGGATTTGAATGATGATTGTGATGGATGTTTAATTGTTGATATTAGATGACTGGATGTTATGTTATTTTATATGTATTGATATCACACTGCAAGCTTCCTTTGTTTATTGTTAGAAAAATCCACATGGATTAAAATGATACATACCCTAACGATTCGATAGATTAAGAAGAAATCGTTATAGGTTGAAATGATAAACTCGAGCTATTTTATGGATATGAAGTTGAATTCGGGATTGCGGGTTGAAATGATACATACCCATAAATTTAAAATTATTGCGGATTGAAATGATATATATCCATATCACTTGACCATAGGGTAGAAAATTATATACGGATGCTGGATTGGTTAAATTAAATGATTTTAAAACCTTAAATTTTTTAATCTAGTTAAATGGTATTTTGAAATAAAAAATTTTGATCTATATAAACCGAACTATTATTGGAAATCCATGCTTTAAATGTTGAAATTGGAATTGGTTTAAATGAATTATTTAAAGGATTTAAATTGAAATTTTAAAGTTGGATTTGTAGTATAAATGAAATTTATCGAAATTGAATTATTGAAATATTTGAATATCTAAACTTCGACATCTACTAAATTTGAAATAGTTTAAATTTATAGTTCGAATATGGATTTGAAATAGGTATCGATTAAATGGTTTTAAATGAAAATCAGAATTGAAAGACAAAATCGAGTTTGTTGATCTGAAAGCCGGGTATGGTCCAGATGTGTTGAAATCGAAGAAATGGTTTAATCTGATATTAATTTCAAGTTAATTATTTTAATGTAAACTGTTTAAAGATATATTATTTTAAAAGTCAGATTTATTCAGATAATCAAACTATTTTTATTTTAAACTATTAAACTATATTAAATCTATTTTTATACTAATTTAATCTATTTTAAACTATTTAACTGTTTTTATCTATTTTAAACTATTTTAACCTGTTTTAAAATTATTTGACTATTTTAATCTATATTTAACTAATTTAACTTAATCTATTTTAAACTTTAAACTATTTTAAACTATTTAAACTACTTTAAAATATTTAAAACTATTTTAATCTATTTTAAACCATTTAAACAACTTTAAAGTATTTTAACTATTTAACTATTTTAAACTATTTATGACTATCTAGACTATATTTCAAAAATTCAAATGGTGCAAGGTTAAATTGGTTATATTTAAATCTTGGATTTAAAGGCGAATTTTTTAGTGCAATAACATATTTTAAGTAAATATGATGATTTGGAATGAGAGTTTAACATATTTGTGAACATGATTTCAAAGGTGATATGATTTCGAAGGTGATATGAATTCGAAAGTGATATGATTTCGAAAGTGAATATGATTTCGAAAGTGATATGCTTTGAATTGAATATGATATTTTGACATCAATTTTGAGTTGGTTTTGGAAGTATAAAAGAACTATATGGTGTGAAATAAGCATTTAGTTGTTATAAAGACCGGGATCAGATATTGTCACACTCTCTGCCAATACCGAAAAACACTTTAACAATCATGTACGTGGTGGAGATTCCAGAGTGAAGTATGATGGTTTGGAAAACAATTCTATATGAGGAATTTTTGTAATCTCGACTCTAGCGAGTCAGCTTGATGTGGCAAAAACAAGAGGCATGCCGGTCCAAGTGAGCTCGCACCTCCGATCGTACACATTTCTTCGATACTATATTATGATTTTATGATTGATTTGGTGGCCACCCCTCCATTTGATTTTGGGAGTGTGTTCTGAGGCGGACAGTAGTAGCTGCTATGCGTTACCACTAATTCGGATCCGCAAAACGGTAGAATCCTACCATGGGCATTGCCTCACGTGCCTTGTCAAATGTCGTATCGCGCCCACTATGAGTTTGTTTTGAACCGTTGTAACGACCCGTAGATTTTAATAGTTTTAAATGGTTTTATTTAACGTAATTAATTGAAACTTTTGAGAAATTTTATATGATAATATTTTGAGATAAAAATTTAATATTCGGATTACGTCTAATTAAACATAGCAGATTTTAAATTTTCAATTTATTTTATCAAAGCTTATTCCATTGTGAAATTCTATTTAATTCAAGCTAGCTAATAAATTGCTTTAATAAATATTACAGAATCGATTTCTTTAATAAATATTGCAGAATCAATGCACAGATGTTATCAATTTCATTTTTATGGTGGTACGTTCCTTTACATTTCCTACTGGTTAAATTATAAATAATTTGCTTTGATGGGTCAGCTAAATCAAAGCAACGTGACCGTTGCTATTTTTTTTTTTATTAATTGCTACAATTATTTTCACCAAATCAAGGGTTGACCGTTACTTGGCTTTCAAATTTTGGACTCTGCATTCAAAAAGATACGTATAATATAATAAGTACTTCGTATTTATTTTCAGTACGTTTCACAAAATTTTCTCTTTCCGTTCTTTTCTATTAAATATATACTTGCAACTGTTATCAATCCATCGTTTCAATTTATTATATGGTCTGTTACTCTGCCTTTTCAGATTTGAACGTGCAGCTGGTGGCATCAAAGGTTGCTTTAATTATCCAATGAATTATCGTGACCATCCCACTACTCTATATTTATTCCTGTACGTTTTATCTTCGTTTAAATTTCTCTGTCCATTCCTTTTTCCATTTTAATATCCTTGCCTTTCCATACTCACGTGCTTTCCAATCAAGCAATAAATTGTTTAAATATCCACCTTATCAACTTGACCGTTGTAATTGCATCACACCAGTATATAATTCAAATCTATCATTATTCTACCGTTTCTTCTTTAATAAATTATATATAACAGTATATCATAAATGGACAGCTCATTCTCCACCCATTCATTTCTCCTATTCGATTAATAATGGAATATAAAGTTATATATTTGGTATACAATTCAAACAACCGTTACCATTCATACCCCCTAAATTCTAGCGATTGACACCTCTATTTCCATGGTTCCAATTTTAGTTGCTGGATTACTCATTCCTACCGTTCAACTATATTAAATATTTATAACGTGTAGTCTCTGAGCCTATTTAGCTTTATTTTTTCTTCCTTTCTGTTGCTTCTTGAAAAAAAAAGATATTTTTCCCATTACAATGCTAAAACACATATGATGGAAAAATGAAAAAGGACCAGTTCTCCTTCCTATAGCTTCGTCAAGCCTCCGCCACCACAGCTCGAACCACCTGTCAAGAGCCACAACCCACTCCATGCCTCCTCCCCTCGTCATCCATATTTTTACAAACGGTATGCATATCATATTGCAATATATGTTTTGTTTTTAAATGTTTACATATAGCATGAATATGTACTAGTACAATATATAGTCTATTTTGTTTAATGGATATGTTGTACAAGCTGTGTTTTCTTTTGTCTAATGGATTTCGAAACTTATAATAAATATTATTGCATTAGTTGTTGTTTTCAACTTCCTGCAACATTTTGGTTTTTATTATAAATTTAGTTTGCTGCAATTCTCTTTTCATCTATTTTATTGTATTCTATTATCTAATATATACATTTTATCTAGTTATATATATTATACTATAAGGTGTATATATATAAGTTTTCATAACCCTTTATAATATGTAGCTATGTATATAAGATTGGACCTGTTATATATGAAAGCATTGGTTATAGCAATTAAAAATATGCAAAGGAATTTATGGTGATAGTTACTTATGAATAGAACAAGATACGTACCACCATCTGCATCTTCGTCTCTCTCACCATGTTTTTTTATTATTATTATATATATATATATATATATATATATATTGTTTCTTTCTTTTTTTCTCTTTTCACTCCTTTCATTTTATAGCTTTTAAATAAATTGACAAACGCTTTGGAAGTATTTAAACGTAGTACACGACAAATTTAATAAGAAGTGGTGTTTTACATCATTTATAGCCAAAAAAAATTTGATAAGTTCATACATTTCTAAACGGAAAATAATAAATATATGATGCGATGGAATTTGAATTTTCATACGTCGTGCCATGAGCTGATCTTAAATTTAAAAGAGGTATGATATAGCAATCGCTTACAAATAAGACGAAGATAACGTCCTAAATTAACTTTTAGCAAATTGAACGTTATTGTCGTTATTAAGAAACCAACGTATTGTGTCATTTGATTACTTGGGCACTAATAATACGTTACTTTATTCATTCCATCAATTTATTTCACGCCACGTTATTTTAAATAAATTGCTACTCTTCTACTGAAATTTATCCAAAAATTTAATAAAAATGATCCGACGGTATATTAACCTTCAGGACTAATCCCTGAATTCCAAACGTTGGATCCACTTTGCGTTGTGTTTTTTTTTCTCTTTTTCCATAAAACATATATAAAGTATAAGTTTATATTTGTTTTCAAATGTTAGTTGAAATGTAAATATTGATTTTTAGATAGTATATCTATATATATAAGCTACTTTTGTTGTTCGTATATAAATGGTATTGTATGTGCATTTTTATGAAATAACGCCCAATGTATATTATTTTATAAAAGAATTCATTTGTTATGTCAACTAAATATATGTTACATTTGGTTTATATAAATATATTATAACCGATGTTGACTTCTTTCATTATACTCTTTCTTACAGCTAAAATATGTCAGTATTGTAACCTAGCACATGATTAATATTAGTCTATTTATATAAGTATTTATTTCAAATTTCATATTGTATATATGCTTGATTCTAATTTATGTGTTTTAAATAAAAAAACAATGATTTTGGAAAATATAAATACATACATACATACATATATATATATATATATATATATATATTTAATTTAATTTAATATGTGTTGAATTAGAATATGACTTTATATATATAGTTATATATATATGAGTCCACTCATACCATTATCTTCGCCGATCCCGTTCTGACTTGTTCCATCAATTCTTGTTATCAACTTTGATCGTTGAATTCGTGCCGATTTTACTTTGCTTCGATTCGTAATTCAAATTTCAGTGTCTGTAGCAGTATGCATATCCGTGCCTATCTTCTGTATTCTCTAGGCTCGAGAGGTGAGTAATCACTCACGATTAATATTCTTTTATTCATTAAATTTTATTTCAATTGAAACGACAATTGAAATATGCTACTGTAGTTATTTAAATTTGTTATATATGCTATTACCTGTAACTGCTCACCTGCGGGATATGACACCATATCCTGTTGTTTATATTATATTGGTATTGATGATATATGTCTGTTATTTTATTGTATTTCGTGTTATCACTCTGCAAGTTCCATGTAGTTTAGAAATCACTATGGGTTGAAATGATACATACCCGAACAGACTTTAGAATAGGAGAAAATCGTTATCGGTTGAAATGATAAACCCAAGCGATTTTCATTTAATTGAATTTGGGATTACGGGTTGAAATGATATCCACCAGTATATATTTAGTATACGGATTGAAATGATAAATATCCGTAGCACTTGACTATATGATAGAAAATATATACAGACACCGTTGGTCCATATAAATATTTTGAAAATAATTTCTATAATTTTGGAAATAAATATATCACTACGCCATAAATGGCCTTCTGCAACACAAAAAAATGTTGGCTCAGGCCCGAAAAATGTTGCCATAGGTCTATGGCAACACTTTTAGGGTGATGCAATTTTTGCCGTTGCCTTAGACCTCAAAGGCAACATTTTGACTGTCTAAGGCAACATAAGTAATATTGTTGCAATAGAACCCTATTTGGGTCTATGGCAACACCCATAGGTATCTGTAGCAACATTCCAAAAATGTTGCTATAGATATTAACTTTCTGAAATTGTGGGACCCACATCTTGTGGGGCCCATAATGTGGGGCCCACGACCCAAGTGGGTCCATCCCTATGGCAACACCTTGAATGACTATTGCAACATTATTTTAAGCAACATTTATAACCCGGTGGCAACACTATTATGAAGCTACTGCGACACTATTCTGAAGCTACTACAACACCATTTTGAAGCTACTGCAACACTATACTGAAGCAAATGCAACACTATACTGAAGTGACACTAAGAGCACATAGAACAGTAAAATAACACATAGAACACTTGCATAATACACAGTACAATATCACATAAAACACTTGCATAATACACAACATAATACATAGTACAGATAACAATTCATACAGCGGTACATATCACAATTAATGTCAGTTACCCCAAAATATCCAGTTACCCCAAAATACTACAAAGCTACCCCAAAATATCTAGTACACATAACAATTCATAAATGAGACTTAAGAGCTGGTGCCTCCAGTCACATTATCAGTCTCACTGGACATGATTGTGGAAGTTAGATCCTCTACATTGAAGTTCAAATGTGCTTTTCGAAATGGCCTAATTGTAAGACCATTTTGTGGATTCATCACAAAATTCCTTTTAAGTTCATCAAACATTATAGTATTTTTTGAACTGTAAAACTGATAGAAATAATAATTGAAAAGTATGTCAGTGGCTATATGTTAAAGGAGGAAGGCAACGGTTTATTTTTATTATATCAGAGTTAACCTCTGGGAATTAAGCCCAAATAAGACCAAGTGGCTTGCATCAAAGGTGCCATGGTGATCAGACTGTACCGTGATCATGGCCATGTGATCAAGAAGAGCAGTAATTTTGTAGTTTAGATTATTTAAAACTCCAAGTTGGTTCATCTTTAACTCTACCCATTTCATTCTGCAAAATGAGTGACATCTAAGCATATGCTATCATTATGAGTAATGAGTAATGTCTGACCAAAAAGGGTTAATATAACAAAAACAAATAATATACCCGGTCGCAGACCATATCATGATATCATACTCGGAATATGCAGCAGTTAGGAATTCATGAAGATCTGTTGAGAAACTATAATATCAGTGCAGTTAGAATAATAATAAGGCAATATCAATATCAAGTATCGATATTTATCTACTTGCATGGACGCATTAACTCAAGTGGATTTTCAGCTGCAGATCTGTGATCGAACAGAGTGTAATCAATATCCAAGACAAGCAGCTTTTTTCCGTTACGACAAGGATTCCGTAGTTTCAACTAAGCAATTAAGCATCAGCAAGCAAATACAGTAGCTCATTGCAAAGCTCACAGAACAAAAAGATAAATCAAACAAGAAAATGTTGACAACACAGGTATAACAGTAAAATTAATACAATTAATAATTAAGGGTATAACATAGTCACCTACTGTGACCAATGAACAATATGGATACATCTACGTATGAATGGAAGACCGTTTTCTAACACATTATCTTGGTAAACCGATAGGTAATAGCACAATATCTTGGTGAACTGATAGGTAGGCATGGTGCTTTAAGTGAAAATACACAATTGTCAATAACACACATGAGTAATCAATAATGCCTAGGACATATGACAGTTCAAATCATATTTGCATTGATTCAAAATGGACCGTGATCTTAAATCATATAGGCTAAGTTAGAAAATGACAAAACAAATTAAACCTTAAGTCAATTTGAATTGCTTAGTTAACAAATTTTCTTTCATATGATATAGAATTATCAGCCACAGATTTATTTAACATGTCTCCGAAGTCATTATGGACTTCAACTGGATGCCTAATTTGAGCTTTTAGATTTGAGTCGAAGGAGATGTTAAGCATTTAATTCATTCACACAATTACGATTCATCTAATTATTGATTAGTATTCACATTGACGTCTTCTCATTGATACATTACATACAGATGCATATTGTGTGTTAGTTCCAAAACCAAAGTAACATAATAGAATTTCATTTCAACGCTTTAAGCATCAAGCTCCTAAGTGCCATAATAACTTGCAAGGAAACAACTATGCCAGCGCTAACAGAGAATCACAACGTGTGGTGCACTGAGTTATGAAATGCACCTTATATTGATTAATTCTTCTGTTCAACTTCTGCTTATTGGAATCCTTGTCTTTAATATCCACTACCTCGTCCTGTCCAATCTCAAAATCATCCACAAACTCCGGCGCATCCACGTGATCCAAAAATATCTCGTCTTCAACCGTCCTACAAATCAATCAACAATCATGAATAGCCCCAAAAGTAAATGTAACCTGAGAGGAAAAAAATACAATAATAAACTCAATCATAGTCGTCTTGACAGTAGGCTTAAAGTTAAGCTGAGATAGTAACACAGAATTGTCGCCAAGCTTAGATGCCATTTTGGGTAAATAAGCTTTTTTCTTTTTGGGAGCACATTGGTGACCTCGCAAATGCGGCGCTTTAGCTCGGTGATTGTGTCGTCGCCGCAAACCCTAACGATGTACTCTTTGCCGCTCCATTTTACGGTTAGGATTATTTATAAGTAGTTTGAATCGAAACCCTAAAGCGATGGGAGAGAGGGTTATACCTCAAAATCGAAATTGAAGCCCTAAACTGATGTGAACAATGCTTGAACCCCCAAATCGAAGCGAAATCGCTGAACAAAGCTTGAACCCCCAAATCGAAGCCCTAATCGAACCGAAATCACTGAACCCCAAATTAAGAATGTTCGCTTGAACCTTTGTAAGAATACAGAGAAGAATGAAAATAAAAAGTTATTTGCGGGGACTTTTTTCTTCGCTGCTCTAAAAGATCAAGGAGTGGTGTTCGGATTGATGAGGTGTCACGTTCTCCAACGTAGGATTTGCCTTGGTAGATTGGCACGGATCGGTGCGAAAGATATGCAAAGGTCTGCTATAGCAACACTATAAAAAAATGTTGCATCAATTACACTTGTTTAGCTAGAGCAACACATTTTTATGGCTAAGGCAACACCAAAAATTCAACGTTGCGGTAGGACCAAAATTGTATAGCTATCGCAACATTTTACCTGGCAACACCTTGCAAAAATGTTGCAGAAGGCCATCTATGGCGTAGTGTATGGTTTCATAAATTTGATTCTTAAGATATTATATAAATGAAAATTATATATATATATATATTTAGTAGCAATATTTGATTTAAATTAGATTGATTTAATACATATAATATGGTTAAGTATTTATGTAAATCTATATTTCAAATAGATTCTCTTGTAATAAATTGAATAATTAAGATTGGGAGATAAATTTGGGTTTATAAAAATGGTATTTAAATAAGGATTTATTTAATTAAATCGATTTGAAATTTTTGAATGGGAAATTTAAAGGGTATGATTTTACAACTGGATTTTTGATTTAAGTGATTTAATGAATATTTCACGTTTAAATAAATTAAAGAAAATATTGAGAAAAATATAATTTAAGGTTACTTAAATGATATTGAATCTAACAAGGGAGTATTTCAAGACTAAATAATAATGAGGTTAAATCGAGATCTATATGAAACGGTTATATAGAACATTTAAATATCAAAGCCTTGAACTATATTGGAATTTAAATGGTTTATGTTGAGATTCGGATCTGTATTTGAAATCAACGTAGTTGAATTTGTTATTTAGCAACTAAATTGAATTAAAATGAAAATTTAGGTTGAACTAAATTTGAATTTATTATTTAGAAAACTAAATTGAATGAAAATTTAGATGAAACGTTGAATACTTAAAGTTTTGAAATATATGGAAATATAAAGGGGTATTTGTGATTATAAATCCGAATTTGAGATCGATAAAATCTAAGTGGTTATTTTAGAAATTGAGTTGAATTTAAATTGATAAATTGAGATTGAATTTAATTTGAATGGGAAGGTCGGGTTGACGTTGGAACGATTTGTTAAGTTGAGGAAATTTAAAATACTTTACTGTGTAAATTATTTAATATATATAAATACTAATTTGGGAAATATAGAGATATTTGAAGTGAAAATGAGATTTGATTTTGAAGTATAAATTAAGCTGAAATGACCACGGTGTTATAGTGTATATTTCTACCTTGTAGAAAGTTCCATGGACCCTTAGAGGATGGTTATCCCAAACATCCTTTAAGTTAATTGTATTTCATTTGATATTTCACTTGAGTTGGATTTATTGATATAAGAATGTTAATCCTGACTCGAGTATTTTATGTTTTTCTTTACGCTCGGGTCAGACTGAGTGATACAGCATTTGAGACTCACCTTTGGAGTTCGGAGCTTCATTTAGAAATCCAACTATCGATTCAATTTCCAGCCTTTCCAGTTGATTGGTTCAGAGAAGTCATCTGTTGCATTGGAGACTTCACTGCATTTGAACTATTCGGTTGTATTTTTCTAACTCTGATGTATATAGTAGCTTCATGAACTACTATTCTTTATCTATTCCGCTGCATTATATTACACTGTGATTTGTGATTGATTTATTTACTGTATATTTTAAGTTTTGCCAAATTTTAATTAACAATCCGGTATTTTGAATTATTCAAGTCGGATATGTATGGTTTTATTATCGATTTGAATGGTCCAAAATAGCGGGTCGTTACAGTTGGTATTAGAGCTTTGGCTCTTGGCAAAACTTAGCATATATAGTAAATTTATTTACAGAATCACTTTCGCTCGAGTTGAATCTCTTCCTTTTGACTCGATTTCCTTTGAATTTTGGAATGTCCCTCGGTTCCGAAATTCATTCTGTCTCTCCCTATTTATATTCGTTTGATTCCAGAGTATCCCATAACTCCACTGAATGATTTGTAAAGGTGGTGAAAACTCCTTTTTAATTGGCATTGACTCACCGAATATTTCTATATCCTCGGTTTACGATCTGCTATATCTTATTATGCCGAATTCTATATCTCTGGCGATCGAATGTCGAATTGCCTCAGAATTCTACACCGATCTAATTTCGGAATCACGGTTGACCGGTAAAGGTCGCCCGCGATTTATAGAAGTATATCCATCTTCTATTTTGTAATTTAATTATCTCATCTTCGATCGAGTCTATCTTAAAATCAGGATTCTATTGATTGGAGTTCCTCTAAATTAAATCGCTATCTTTGTTTTGAAATCCATTCTTGAATCATCCTTTGAAAATCGGGTTTTGTTTGTATTTTTGAATTGTTTATACCGAAATTTTATTTTGATAACTATGATTTTATTCTATATATAAAAGTGAAAATGTTACCCTATATATAAAAGTTTTGAAAGGATTTGAAATTTTGAAAATTTATAGAAATAGATTTATATAAAAATGATTTATAACTGTAAAGTTAAATTTGAAATTCGAGAATTGAATTCCGGTATTTTGAAATTGGTTTTAAGATTTTGGAAAATATATAAAAATAATACGATTTAAAAGTATTTTTCGAATAAGAAATGTTTCAAATGAGTTCAAATGAATTCCAATAATTTTGAAGAAATTTAAAAGAAGTTTGCACGAAAATAGAAGTCCAGAACTCACTTATGTCGCTGGAAATAATTTCGGTGATGAGTGCACGCATCATCGACATTGATTTTCGAGTTTCAAAGTGAGGGGGAGGCCTCTTTAATAGCTTCGCTATGCGAGTGATTTTGTAAAACCATTTTGATTTCAAATTCCGAAGTATAATTTGATATTTTCGAAAGATATATGTATATATTTGAAATAATTTAAAACGAGACCGGTGTTCAGTCCTCGAATTTCGGATTTAATAATTGATTTATTGATTTATTGTTGATTTTCAACTCTTGAATTGAAAATTTGATTTCCCTAACTATTTTGAATGTTCGAACACTTCCAAATCGAGATTAAATTTTCAAAGCTAAGAAATTTCGAAGAGTATAAAATGTTTGATAAAGAATATAAATTTAGTTTTGAAATGTTTTGAAAAAAAAATAGTTGAATAATGGTTTTCAGAAAGGTAAATTGGATATTTCACATAGAAATAGATAGTTTACAAGTTTTAAAAAAAAGGGATAATTATAAATTTGGAAACCATTTTGAGTATAATTGATTTTGGAAAATATTTGGTTTTGAAATTAAATTGGAATTAAAAACCAATACTTATATGGTGATTTTTGGAAATGAATTTGTTTGACTTGAATTATTTTAATTTGGAAAATGGGATAATTTGCTAAACCTATTTTTTGGGAACTTTGAAATTTAGATATTTAATCTGGAAGAAAATTTGGTGAAATCATATATGATTTTGAAACTGAATTGATATTGAAATGATTTGAAATTTGAGAACCTTATATTATTAAGCACTTGATTTGGGAGTGGTCGAACTTATATAAAATGGATTGTATAAGTATGAAGTTGATTTGAAATCTATTGATTTGAAAGGTACTCAATTTGGAAAGAGATTTTATATAATCGAAGTCTATATAAGTATGATTTGATCTACTATTAATTTTGGAAAGTATTCGATTTGGGAAAAATGGAATCCTATATATATGGACTTTATATAAGTACGATATTATTTGAAAAGGTACTATATGATATATATTTTCGAAGTAAAGATATGGAAAGTTCCTTCTGCTTGATATCCGCTTTGTGGCCACATCGTGGATTCATTCTATCGATATTATTCTCTCTGATTTTTGGTTTTTCGGATGTAATACTCGAGTGTTCCCACCGTGGCTTAACCCATGGTTTTTTCTCTCACGACTGCATAGCGCAATTGCCTGGCTGAGTCTGGCCTAGGGGTACGGATTGTTTCCTGGGGGATCCAGGCGTAACCATTATGTATCCTACAATCTGTGTAGGTCGCGAATAGTAGCGAAACTGCCTGGCTGAGATAGCCTAGGGGTACTGATTGTTCCCTGGGGGACCCAGGCGTAACCATTGTGTATCCTGCACTCTACTAGTCATCATGGCGTAACTCGTAGGGTTGAGAAAGCTTACGGATACAGATTGTTTCTTGGGGGATCTAGGCATAACCATTGTGTATCTGCGAATCATGGTCGGACAAAGGTTTTGGTTTGGTTGTTTTTGTTGAGTCAAGATTTTTATAGAGTTTTGATTTCTGACAAAGGGATAAGCCGTGATCGACAAAAAGAAGTTATTTAGACACAAAGAGCTCCATATGATTAGAGGTTGATTATTTTGTATGTTAGTAATGATTATTTATGTTAAAATCTATCCTCAAATAATCTTATGCCTTTAATCTTCGAATATATATATAAATATATATGAGTGCACATTAACTGTGCAGTCTGGAAAAAACCGGTCGACCGGTCAAAACCAGGTGGTCGACCGTTTTTGCCCAGAATGCACAAATAATGTGCACAAGTGAACATAACGTATATATATATATATATATATATTCAAATTCCTGTCTACTGGTCATTTTTTGACCTGTCGACCATTTTTAAACAGAGAGCAACCTTTTCCAAAAGACACTTCTTTCTCCAATGGTTGCATCTCTTACCTTTCATCAAATAATCATATCTATTAATGGCAACTGTTCACAAAGAGTTACAACTATTTTTCTCTATATATACTCATCTAAATCATTGATTCAAAAAGATAAAAAAAACATGATTACATATGCTTTTTTACTCTAATCTCTGATCTTACTTTCTACATACTCCTGCATTCTAAAAGCTCTCAATTATTTTAATTGCTTATTGAATCATTGAAATTATTTCATATCTTTTGATTCAATAAGTAATATACTTTCCTTAATCTTCACAAAACATCATTCGTATATTTTGAGGATAAGATTATAGGAAATTTGTACTACAAGTGACAAAACTGTGTTATCAAGAACACATACCGTCGACAAACAATTATATTCATTGTTGTTGAAGTCCTCTGTGTTGTAAGAGGCAAGTGTTGAAGTCCTCGGTGTTGTAAGAGGCAAGTGTTGAAGTCCTCAGTGTATTAGAGGCGTGAAATCCCGTTAGTTTGCTCGAGTATTGTAAACCTGTTCCTCCGGGTGAAGCGAGGTGGTTAATAGTGAAAATCCAGATAGAAGTCTGGGACTGGACGTAGGACGGTGCTCCGAACCAGTATAAAAATCTCTGGTGTGATTTTTCTATTTTTATTTACTATGCTATTATCATCTATTTCCGCATTTATATTGTAGTCCATATTACACGATCCGTGTGTACTATATTAGCACATATAATCGTATACACACCGTACTTTCATTTGGTATCAGAGCCTGGTTTTCTAGAGATCGTAACAACATCCTAGAATAAATGGCTACAAAGAGATCTAGTCAAGGCAATAAGAAGAGGAAGAGCAATAAAGAACAATCAAAGGAGCAAACAAACAAATGCTTCATGGCAAAAGATAACGAGGTTAGTGATCTAACTTTTGATGATATGATAGAAATAAATTCAGAACTTCTAGACACTTTAAAAAGTCTCAAAAGAAAATATAAGGAAGCTCTGGAAAATCAGAAGAAAGCAGAATTCGAAAGAGATATGCTTAAAGACGAGAAGAGAATATTAGAAGAAGAACTTGAGAAAATTCAAGATTCAGACAATTCTCAACTCGCTCTATTAAGTCAAGAAATAGAAGCTCAAAAAGAAAAGAATAATGCTCTAGCTTCTGAAAATCATGAGTTAAAAACAAAAATTAAAATTGTTGAGTTAGATAACACTAGTCTCAAAACTAAGCTTGATGACATTACTAAAAATATTTCCAATTTTAATAAAGGGAGAGAAAATTTATGCAGGATTATTGAAAATTCTCAACCTGCTTCAAATAAGAAGGGATTAGGTTATGTTAAGAATTCAAAAGCTCACAATGATAGAAGTGGTGTAGGCTATAAACAAGCTAAAAGTAAAAATAGTACTAGATATGCATTCATGTATACTAACTTTAGTGCTAGTACTAGTAATCAAGATAGTTTTAAAACCAGTTATAGTCATAATAGTACTTTGTTTAGAAATGATAGAAATTATTCTTCAAGTACTAAGCTAATGACTAATAGTATTAAGATATGGATTCCAGCTAATATGATTGATCATGATAAACAACTTTATATTAGCAACTATTATAAGAATGTAATTTGTAATGAAAATTATATTTATAAAAGTTCAACCACACCCGAATGGGTATGGTTTCCAAAGACCTAACCCCCCGGACCCTAACATAGTAAGTGGGTACCGAAAATTATTATTTATTTATTTTGCAGGTACTCAGAGAAACAAAAGGAAAATGATAGATTTTGGAATTTCAAAGAATGTTCCATATGTTTAATAGAATTACGTGCTTACAATAAAATATGGACTTCGGTAAATATGGTAAAATTTATTTTACTTTTCCTTCATATTTAATAATGAGTTTATCTCGTTATATACAAGATATTTTATATAATTTTATATATTTCCCCATTCTTTTTGATAATGACAAAGGGGGAGAAATTCATATGCATAGAAATAGAGGGAGATATTATACTTAAGGGGAGATGTTATACTTAGGTGGAGCTTTAAAGATATTATCTGGCACTTGTACTAAATAGTGTCGTGTTTTAATTCGTACTAGACTTGTGTGTATTATCATCTTGTGTGAATGTTACTCTTGATCTATGGTAGTAGTTTTATGTTGCTTATAATCTCTTTTACATCCTCCATTTAAACAACTCCTTTTTGTCGATGACAAAGGGGGAGAAAATTGTGCTAACAGTATATATGCGGGACACAATCTCAGGGGGATATCTTATACAAGGGGAGATTCATAAATATGTTGTCATCAATCAAAAAGGGGGAGAATGTTGAGTCAAGATTTTTATAGAGTTTTGATTTCTGACAAAGGGATAAGCCGTGATCGACAAAAAGAAGTTATTCAGACACAAAGAGCTCCATATGATTAGAGGTTGATTATTTTGTATGTTAGTAATGATTATTTATGTTAAAATCTATCCTCAAATAATCTTATGCCTTTAATCTTCGAATATATATATAAATATATATGAGTGCACATTAACTGTGCAGTCTGGACAAAACCGGTCGACCGGTCAAAACCAAGTGGTCGACCGTTTTTGCCCAGAATGCACAGATAATGTGCACAAGTGAACATAACGTATATATATGTTCAAATTCCTGTCTACTGGTCATTTTTTGACCTGTCGACCGTTTTTAAACAGAGAGCAACCTTTTCCAAAAGACACTTCTTTCTCCAATGGTTGCATCTCTTACCTTTCATCAAATAATCATATCTATTAATGGCAACTGTTCACAAAGAGTTACAACTATTTTTCTCTATATATACTCATCTAAATCATTGATTCAAAAAGATAAAAAAAACATGATTACATATGCTTTTTTACTCTAATCTCTGATCTTACTTTCTACATACTCCTGCATTCTAAAAGCTCTCAATTATTTTAATTGCTTATTGAATCATTGAAATTATTTCATATCTTTTGATTCAATAAGTAATATACTTTCCTTAATCTTCACAAAACATCATTCGTATATTTTGAGGATAAGATTATAGGAAATTTGTACTACAAGTGACAAAACTGTGTTATCAAGAACACATACCGTCGAAAAACAATTATATTCATTGTTGTTGAAGTTCTCTGTGTTGTAAGAGGCAAGTGTTGAAGTCCTCGGTGTTGTAAGAGGCAAGTGTTGAAGTCCTCAGTGTATTAGAGGCGTGAATTCTCGTTAGTTTGCTCGGGTATTGTAAACCTGTTCCTCCGGATGAAGCGAGGTGGTTAATAGTGAAAATCCAGATAGAAGTCTGGGACTGGACGTAGGACGGTGCTCCGAACCAGTATAAAAATCTCTGGTGTTGTTTTTCTATTTTTATTTACTATGCTATTATCATCTATTTCCGCATTTATATTGTAGTCCATATTACACGATCCGTGTGTACTATATTAGCACATATAATCGTATACACACCGCACTTTCAGTTTTGTTTGGATTGTACTTTCCATATCTTTTTTAAAGGTTTTTCAAGTATTTTCACTGGGTGTTGAAACAAGTCTACTAAGTACTCGAAGAATTCTAGCTTTGCGCCTGATCAACGCATGTCCAGAGTCTGCAAGAACGAGGATAAACTTGTTGAAACATCGAGTTATAAAAGTATTTTCGAAAGGAAAATTTATTTCGATATAATAGTATTTTATTATAAAAGTATTATTATAAAGGTATTTATTATAAAAGTATTTTTTCCAACAAAGAAATTTTGAATTAATATTTGAAATTTAAATTCTTATGGTTCTAGATTAATTATTCGTGCCCGATACTCCTTGCATCTACCTTATCTCCTCAGTTTTGATTATGTTTTCAAATCTACCTTCCTTCCTTGTTGGATATATCCTTTAGAAATATTGTTTAATTATATACTACATGGTTTAATAGAAATTTTTGTGTTATAAATATTTTAGAAGTTATTTATCTAAAATAAAACACATTTTTTAAAAAAATGATTTGTGATCTAATAATAATATTTAGAAGGTATCTTGAAACAAAATAAAAATTTATGAATTTTGGATTTAATATTTCAATAGCTTCTTTGTAAATATAAGTAATAATGTAAATAATTGTTTTCAAAGGAGTTTGAAAAGTATTAAACTATTAAAGAAAATTAAATTTCAAATGAAGTTATCAAATGAATATTTCAAATAAAATTTATATGGTTTTAAATTAATTGTTTATCTTGTCTTTCAATCTATTTTATTTCTAGTTGTTCTATTCTCCTGCCTCCTACCTTTTCGGGGATGAAAAGTTTTGAATGGGGGAGAGTGTAACGACCCGTAGATTTTAATAGTTTTAAATGGTTTTATTTAACGTAATTAGTTGAAACTTTTGAGAAATTTTATATAATAATATTTTAAAATAAAAATTTAATATTTGGATTATGTCCAATTAAACATAGCAGATTTTAAATTTTAAATTTATTTTATCAAAGTTTATTCCATTGTGAAATTCTATTTAATTCAAGCTAGCTAATAAATTGCTTTAATAAATATTACAGAATCAATTTCTTTAATAACTATTGCAGAATCAATGCACATATGTTATCAATTTCATTTTTATGGTGGTACGTTCTTTACGTTTCCTACCGGTTAAATTATAAATAATTTGCTTTGATGGGTCGGCTAAATCAAAGCAACGTGACCGTTGCTATTTATTTCTTTTATTAATTGCTACAATTATTTTCACCAAATCAAGGGTTGACCATTACTTGGCTTTCAAATTTTGGACTCTGCATTCAAAAAGAAACGTATAATATAATAAGTACTTCATATTTATTTTCAGTACGTTTCACAAAATTTTCTCTGTCCGTTCTTTTCAATTAAATATATACTTGCAGCTGTTATCAATCCATCGTTTCAATTTATTATATGGTCCGTTACTCTGCCTTTTCAGATTTGAACGTGCAGCTGGTGGCATTAAAGGTTGCTTTAATTATCCACTGAATTATCGTGACCATCCCACTACTCTATATTTATTCATGTACGTTTTATCTTCACTTAAATTTCTCTGTCCATTCCATTTTCCATTTTAATATCCTTGCCTTTCTATACTCACGTGCTTTCCAATCAAGTAATAAATTGTTTAAATATCCACCTTATCAACTTGACCGTTGTTATTGCATCACACCAGTATATAATTCAAATCTATATTATTCTATTGTTTCTTCTTTAATAAATTATATGTAACAGTATATCATAAATGGACAGCTCATTCTCCACCCATTCATTTCTCCTATTCGATTAATAATGGAATATAAAGTTATATATATAGTATACAATTCAAACAACCGTTACCATTCATACCTCCTAAATTCTAGCGATTGACACCTCTATTTCCATGGTTCCAATTTTAGTTGCTGGATTACTCATTCCTACCGTTCAACTATATTAAATATTTATAACGTGTAGTCTTTGAACCTATTTAGCTTCATTTTTTTCTTCATCTTTGTTGCTTCTTGAAAAAAAAGATATTTTTCCCATTACAATGCTAAAACACATATGATGGAAAAATGAAAAAGGACCGGTTCTCCTTCCTATAGCTTCGTCAAGCCTCCGCCACCACAGCTCGAACCACCTGTCAAGAGCCACAACGCACTCCATGCCTCCTCCCCTCGTCATCCATATTTTTATAAATGGTATGCGTATCATATTGCAATATATATTTCGTTTTTAAATGTTTACATATAGCATGAATATGTACTAGTACTATATATAGTCTATTTTGTTTAATGGATATGTTATACAAGCTGTGTTTTCTTTTGTCTAATGGATTTCGAAACTTATAATAAATATTATTGCATTAGTTGTTGTTTTCAACTTCCTACAACATTTTGGTTTTTATTATAAATTTTAGCTTGCTGCAATTCTCTTTTCATCTATTTTATTGTATTCTATTATCTGATATATACATTTTATCTAGTTATATATACTATACTATAAGGTGTATATATATAAGTTTTCATAACCCTTTATAATATGTAGCTATGTATATAAGATTGGACCTGTTATATATGAAAGCATTGGTTATAGCAATTAAAAATATGCAAAGGAATTTATGGTGATATTTACTTATGAATAGAACAAGATACGTACCACCATCTGTATCTTCGTCTCTCTCCCCATGTTTTTTTATTATTATTATATATATATATATATGTGTGTGTGTTTTCTTTCTTTTTTTCTCTTTTCGCTCCTTTCATTTTATAACTTTTAAATAAATTGACAAACGCTTTGGAAGAATTTAAACGTGGTACACGACAAATTTAATAAGTAGTGGTGTTTTACGTCATTTATAGCCAAAAAAAATTGATAAGTTCGTACATTTCTAAACTGAAAATAATAAATATATGATGCGACGGAATTTGAATTTTCATACGCCGTGCCATGAGCTGATCTCAAATTTAAAAGAGGTATGATATTTCAATCGCTTACAAATAAGACGAAGATAACATCCTAAATTAACTTTTAGCAAATTGAATGTTACTGTCGTTATTAAGAAACCAACGTATTATGTCATTTGATTATTTGGGGACTAATAATACGTTACTTTTTTCATTCCATCAATTCATTTCACACCACGTTATTTTAAATAAATTGCTACTCTTCTACTGAAATTTATCCAAAAATTTAATAAAAATGATCCGACGGTATATTAGCTTTCAGGACTAATCCCTGAATTCCAAACGTTGGATCCACTTTGCGTTGTGTTTTTTTTTCTCTTTTTCCATAAAACATATATAAAGTATAAGTTTATATTTGTTTTCTGATGTTAGTTGAAATGTAAATATTGATTTTTAAATAGTATATCTATAAATAAAAGCTACTTTTGTTGTTCGTATATAAATGGTATTGTATGTGCATTTTTATGAAATAGCGCCCAATGTATATTATTTTATAAAAGAATCCATTTGTTATGTCAACTAAATATATGTTACATTTGTTTTATATAAATATATTATAACTGACGTTGACTTCTTTCATTATACTCTTTCTTACAGCTAAAATATATCGGTATTGTAACCTAGCACATGATTAATATTAGTCTGTTTATATAAGTATTCATTTCAAATTTCATATTGTATATATGCTTGATTCTAAGTTATGTGTTTTAAATAAAAAAAACAATGATTTTGAAAAATATAAATACATACATACATACATACATATATATATATATATATATTTAATTTAATATGTGTTGAATTTAGAATATGACTTTATATATAGTTATATATAGTTATATATATATATGAGTCCACTCATACCATTATCTTCGCCGATCCCGTTCTGACTTGTTCCATCAATTCTTGTTATCAGCTTTGATTGTTGAATTCGTGCCGATTTTGCTTTGCTTCGATTCATAATTCAAATTTCAGTGTCTGTAGCAGTATGCATATCCGTGTCTATCTTCTGTATTCTCTAGGCTCGAGAGGTGAGTAATCACTCACGATTAATATTATTTTATTCATTAAATTTGATTTCAATTGAAACGACAATTGAATATGCTACTGTAGTTATTTAAATTTGTTATATATGCTATTATCTGTAACTGTTCACCTGCGGGATATGACACCATATCCTGTTGTTTATATTATATTGGTATTGATGATATATACCTGTTATTTTATTGTATTTTCTGTTATCACTCTGCAAGTTCCCTGTAGTTTAGAAATCACTATGGGTTGAAATGATACATACCCGAACAGACTTTAGAATAGGAGAAAATCGTTATGGGTTGAAATGATAAACCCAAGCGATTTTCATTTAATTGAATTTGGGATTACGGGTTGAAATGATATCCACCCGTATATATTTAGTATACAGATTGAAATGATAAATATCCGTAGCACTTGACTATATGATAGAAAATATATATAGACATCGTTGGTCCATATAAATATTTTGAAAATAATTTATATAATTTTGGAAAGAAATATATGGTTTAATAAATTTGATTCTTAAGATATTATATAAATGAAAATTATATATATATATATAGTAGTAATATTTATTTAAATTAGATTGATTTAATACATATAATATGGTTAAGTATTTATGTAAATCTATATTTCAAATAGATTCTCTTGTAATAAATTGAATAATTAAGATTGGGAGATAAATTTGGGTTTATCAAAATGGTATTTAAATAAGGATTTATTTAATTAAATCGATTTGAAATTTTTGAATGGAAAATTTAAAGGGTATGATTTTACAACTAGATTTTTGATTTAAGTGATTTAATGAATATTTCACGTTTAAATAAATTAAAGAAAATATTGAGTAAAATGTAATTTAAGGTTACTTAAATGATATTGAATCTAATAAGGGAGTATTTCAAGACTAAATAGTAATGAGGTTAAATTGAGATCTATATGAAACGGTTATATAGAACATTTAAATATCAAAGCCTTGAACTATATTGGAATTTAAATGGTTTATGTTGAGATTCGGATCTGTATTTGAAATCAACATAGTTGAATTTGTTATTTAGCAACTAAATTGAATTAAAATGAAAATTTAGGTTGAACTAAATTTGAATTTATTATTTAGAAAACTAAATTGAATGAAAATTTAGATGAAACGTTGAATACTTAAAGTTTCGAAATGTATGGAAATATAAAGGGGTGTTTGTGATTATAAATCCGAATTTGAGATCGATAAAATTTAAGTGGTTATTTTAGAAATTGAGTTGAATTTAAATTGATAAACTGAGATTGAATTTAATTTGAATGGGAAGGTCGGGTTGATGTTGGAACGATTTGTTAAGTTGTGGAAATTGAAAATACTTTACTGTGTAAATTATTTAATATATATAAATACTATTTTGGGAAATATAAAGATATTTGAAGTGAAAATGAGATTTGGTTTTGAAGTATAAATTAAGCTGAAATGACCACGGTGTTATAGTGTATATTTCTACCTTGTAGAAAGTTCCATGGACCCTTAGAGGATGGTTATCCCAAACATCCTTTAAGTTAATTGTATTTCAGTTGATATTTCACTTGAGTTGGATTTATTGATATAAGAATGTTAATCCTGACTCGAGTGTTTTATGTTTTTCTTTACGCTCGGGTCAGACTGAGTGATACAACATTTGAGACTCACCTTTGGAGTTCGGAGTTTCATTTGGAAATCCAACTATCGATTCAATTTCCAGCCTTTCCAATTGATTGGTTCAGAGAAGTCATCTGTTGCATTAGAAACTTCACTGCATTTGAACTATTCGGTTGTATTTTTCTAACTCTGATGTATATAGTTGCTTCATGAACTACTATTCTTTATCTATTCCGCTGCATTATATTACTCTGTGATATGTGATTGATTTATTTACTGTATATTTTAAGTTTTGCCAAATTTTAATTAACAATTCGGTATTTTGAATTATTCAAGTCGGATATGTATGGTTTTATTATCGATTTGAATGGTCCAAAATAGCGGGTCGTTACAACCGTACCTATGGAGTGCCCTTTGAGTAAACCACCGGTTTGGTGGAGCTTACGGTACTGTATAGACTACAGGAATATGTAAAGTGTGTTAAGGGGGATATGGGTAATGCCTTAACGCTATTTTAATACTTTACTATAGACAAATTATAATAGCGTATTGACTACATAGTAGATAGTTTAATGGATCTTAGGAGATGGTAATGTCGAACATCTCTTAAGTTATTACACTCATATTAGACACTAGATAGGAGATGTAAAACCCCGTAAACATCTCTAAAGCCGTTGCACTTATATTTATTTATTGTTGATTTAAATTACATAAGATCTTTTAGTTCGGACTCGACTGTTTTGTCTTTTCATTATGCTTGGGTCAATCTGAGCTTTTTAATGTATTGAAGACTATTTTCTGGATGGCGAAGACGAAGATTCAGTATTTTATTACTATTTATTATATCTATTCCACTGCATCATCTTGTTCCGCTGCATTATTTATTTATTCTTGCTGTATGTATAACTTTGATCGTATTGTAAATTTTAATCAAATGTTATTTGTAAAACAGCTTCATGAACTGTTATTTGATTATTATATTTTATCTTTCCGCTGTGAGATTCTGTGTTTTGTTTTCTTTCCTTTCTTTTCTGTTTCTTATTTACCCCAAAACAATCCTTCCTTTTGAATGGTTTGAGTTGACATATGTGGATTATTGTCGATTTTAAACTGTGCAAAAAGGTGGGTCGCTATATTTGGTATCAAAGCTTTGGTTTAGCGATAGCCTTAGCTTTGTGGGGTTTGACTCATTAGATATAATGTAGAAATACCCTAGAATGAGTCTGAGTGTGTGTGTTGTGTGTGTGTGTGTGTGTGTGTGTGTATATATGAGAGCGTATTTGTTAGCGTTATAAAATGATTTTGTATTGTGTTAATTTGTCCTGTTGAGTATTTATAGATTCTTGTCGGTACATAGGACGCATGGCATCGATAGGGATTTCTAAACACTTGATAGGGCAGACCAACACAATATTATTTTCGAAACTTAGGTAAATGACATAATTTACCTAGTATTATATTTTTGTATATAACGGAATAATTTTTACAAATGATATAGTTGGATGTGATATGTTGTTTTTTCGATAGCGAAATTTTATAAATATTGAACTGTAAAAAAGGATATATAAGTAAAGTAAATAAGAACTGGAATTTTGAGAACGTAAGTTTCGGGGTTTTGAAATTTGTTTTCAAAAGATTTTGGAATATAATATTAGTTTTATTTGGAAGTATTTTCAGAGATAAATATTTTCAAAGTGATTTAAAAGAAATGTTTCCAAAAGAATTTTTTAAAAGAAATAAGTTCTGTACTCCCCTCCTTTGTCACTAGAAAATAATTTCGATGATGGTTTGGGATATTTTATTTTGAAATATGATATATGTATATATATGGTTATTATTGATATTATTATTATTTTCCGAACCTCTTCGTACAAAGGAGACTCTACAGAAATTTTCCGTGAATTTTTGACTTAGAAAATTTTGTGAAAGTGAGATGTTTTCAAACTTTTATTCACCTAAATATTAAAGATTTAATTGTTTATAGATTGATATATTTAATTAAAATACTTGATTATGTAAAATTATTGTAATAAAAGTGAATACTTTGAATAAAATATGTTAATATCTTTTCTTTTTCCTTTCTGAGGACGAAAAGTTTTGAATATGGAGAATGTAACGACCCGCATTTTTTTCGATAACTAAAATATTGAATTTAATAGGATTTTGGAAATTAATATTGAAAGAAAATAAAATTTATGATTTAATAATAGGAAAACCAACTAGAATGAAATTTAATAACGTTAATCTAATGTAACCGATGACTATTTAAATGTAATCTCAATTAATTAGAATAATTGTAAAGTTAATTTGGTTAGAGGCTGTAAATGAGGGATAAATTGAATGTTCGATTTAAATGTTGTAAGTATACGTTATTAATCGGGGTATGAAAATAAACTAACTAGTATGTAAATTTAGTAGCTTTCATTTGTAAACAGTAAACTTGAAAATGTATTTGAATTATTAATGTTTAATAATTGCTTCAATTTTCATTTTGTTATTTAATCCAGTAAATTAATTTGGAAATCGATAAAAATTTAATATAATTGAAATATTGCAATTAATATGGTAAAAGTGATAACCGTAGACTATTGATGTAATAAAACGTAAACTAATGTTAATTATATCCATAAGGTGATGGTTGATTGTATAATAAGATGAAAATCAAAATAAATGAATTTATTGGAATATAAATTATAATTAATAAATATATTGCAATTGAACGTTGTAATTTGTGCAATATTTAATATTTAATTTGACATGGGAAATTTGTTTTAAAAGGTTGTTTAATTTTTGTGTAATTAGAAATGATAATAATTGATAGTTATAAAACTTGAATTTAAAAGTGATTTAATTAATTTAATAATAATTTATTTAATTAACATGTAAAATAGCCATTTTGGCCACTCCCTCGGATTTTGATGGAAACAGTTTCGCCAGATCCGTAATAGTGAATTATTATAGGATTTCAATTTTCGTAGCGATCGAACTTGTTGTTTGATCGTGCGGGCTCGAAATGCGTAAAATCAGTTTAATGAATTCAATTTAAGTTAAGCTGATTTTAAAAGCTAATTTCTTATACAATGGAATTAGGACACGAAACCTATTCCATTGAATTTAAAGATATCGAAAACATCTATTTCGATATATGGGATGACTCATTTTCGTTTCGGACGTGGAACGGGCTTTTCGGGTCGTTATTATCGATTCGAACCTGTTGGGCGAATTCTCACCCAGAAGATCTCGAGACCGAGAAGTTACAGTTTCACCCGGGTTCGCAACCTCCACTTTGTTCGACAGCCAAAAGGCTCAATACTAGCCTAGAAGTCCATCCAACATTCTCAATGTAGAAGTTCATTCGGCCCCAAGCTTTCATTCGGCCCAAGCCCTCCAATATCGAACCAACTGGTTCGGTATACCGAACCAACACGCCTCCTGTAAACTGCCGGACCAAGGCCTCATCCCCACCACCGAACCAACCTACCAACCCACGACCGGACCAAAGTCCTAACCGGACCAGCCCCTCTCACACTCCTACTACCGGTCCAAGCAAGCACCGAACCAACCCTCTCTTTTCCACTGCCGGTCCACATGCACACCTACCACCGGTCCAAGCTCAAAGCCGAATGGAGCTTTGCCGAACCAGAAGATTGCCAGTCCAGATTGCTTCCGCCCGGGCCTACCAGCAGCTATATACATCCAAGACCCCTGCCCCCTACCTCACTCTATAAATAGAGGGGCAGGGGTACAACAATGGCAGAAAAGTTTGAGAGCTCAAGCACGGAAGGAACTTTCAAACTACTTTCATACACTTGCACACAAAGCATTGTACTTGTAATCTGAAACAAAGAAGATAATAACATATAAAGTGGACGTAGGCACGTTCTGGCCGAACCACTATAAATCTGTGTGTCTTTTACATTTCAGCCCCTGCTTTTTTCATATTTACATAACTTATCTGAATCATTAAGAATCACATAAAATCAACTAAATCACACGACTTGGAGGTGTTTGCCCATTTTTTGCGCAAACATTTTTGGTGCTTTCATTGAGAGACTTCGAACTCGAAGCTTCAGCTTCCCTCATTCAACCTTCTTTCCCAATAGCACCCTTCATTGCCTAGGAAACATGACTTCCAGGCCAAGAAAAGACGCCAACAAGGGAAAGAACGTTGCAACTAGCAGCGCTCCAAATCCAGTGGATCCAGATCAAGAGAACCATCCCACTACAGCAGCGGTTCCACATGTAGATCAGGCAATTCCAACAGCCCCTGCCGCGGAACAACCGGCAGTAATCACTAGAGCAGACCTAGACAGAGTTGTGGTGGAAGTGACTAACCGCTTCGCATCCCAACAAGAAGCTTTGGTGAACCAACTCATGTCACGCTTGAGGGATGTCGAAGAATCCAACCGCAACACTGAATCATGGGATGAATCTCAATCTGGAGGATCTCGGAGACAGCAAAGGTCTTCCCTCTTCGAGGAAGCCATCAACAGGAACAACAATGATAGGGGCCGCGCTCGAACTCAGCCCGAACTCCGACTCGAGGAAGCGCTTGGAACCGAACCCAGTGGGGGAGGCGCCAGGCGAGGGTCGGATGTAGCTGAGCCAGTCATGCCACCTAATCATAGAAACCCCGCTGAACGGAGCCGAGCTAGAACCCAGCCCGAAGTTGACCCCATGGAAATGCTCGAAACAGAACCCCACAGGGGAAGATCAAGGCATGGGGCAACTGTAGCTGGTCCTAGCATGCATCCGAGCAGCCAGAGGCAACCACTGGATAACGTCAAAAGTGATAGACTATACCATCCCTACAGGTCATCTGGACGAGATCGATCTCGCAGGGAAGAACCAAGTTCATTTCTATCCGCTCCAAATTCTGACGAAAGAATGGCACGATTATTTAGAGAATGCGTCCAACGGGAGAAAAGGGACCGAGGAATAGGCGCTAGGGTCACCAGCCCCTTCACCCGCAATATCGAAACTGCCATCACCCCCCGGGAATGGAAAATGCCAACCATGGAACCTTACAAGGGAACTTCCGACCTCATCGTACACTTACAAAGATACACCCAGCATATGCTCATGAGCGGAGCAACAGAAGGGGTGCTGTGTAAATGCTTTCCGCTATTCCTAGCAGATCTAGCTACCTCCTGGTTCTGCTATCTACCCCAAGGATCTATCAGCTCATGGGAGATGTTGAAAGAAAGGTTCATTAGCCAGTTCCGCATCCATGTAGAACAACCCAAGGATGCTTATTCTCTATCCAATGTCAAAAAGAAATCCGGAGAGACACTGCAACAATATCTAACCTGTTTCAACGCCGCAGCGGCCGCAGTCCAAGATGCCGATGAGAAGCTCACCCTAATGGCCCTCTGTAGTGGTGTACACCTAGATACCAAGTTCGCTAGAAGACTAACTAAGGAAAAACCAGCTACTTTACCTGATTTCTTCCATGAAGCTGGAAAGTATATGAGACTTGAAGACGCTGCCACTGAGAGGCAGTCAGGGCAACAAGGTAAGACAACTTCGGACAAGGTTCCCGCTGCAGCTAAGGACACTCGAAGAAATGAATCTAGAGACAATGCTGGGGGCAGGAAGGTTGAAAAACACCAATATCGACCAGGACCAAGATTTGACTCCTACACTCCTTTGAATGAAACAATCGAAAACATCTTTCTAGCCACTCAGAGCGAACTCGGATACAAGCACCCCCCGCACAAGAAAGAATCTGATAACGCACTCAAGTCTGGAAAGTTCTGCCGCTTCCACGAATCCCACGGACATGACACCAATGAATGCCACCATCTCCGGGACTTGATCGAAGAACACATCAGAAGAAGAAGGCTGGAACGCTATGTGAAAGGTCAGAACAGGGCTCCAACTCCTGCCAATGAGAACTCAAAGCGACCCATCCCAGAAGTAGGCGGAGGGAATCGCAACACCAGTGGCTCTAGTCAAGAGAAGATAGTGGTCCATACCATCTCGGGAGGACCACACATCGCCGACAGAAGCTGGGCAGAGATGGAAAGATACGGCAAGTCACTTAGAAATGCTGAAGGCTATGTTAACTCCATTATGGAAGAACACCACCCGAAACGGAAAGAGAGTGACGACATCGTATTCAGTAGGCGTGATTTAGAAGGAAGACAGTATCCGCATATGGATCCCATGGTCATCTCTGCCTGGTTCGGTCCAGCTAAAGTTTTCCGAATTCTAATAGACACAGGAAGCTCCGTAAATATCCTATTCAAGCATGCTTTCGACAAAATGAAGCTGTCAATGAAGGATGTGTCTCCCTGCAACAAACCCCTGCACGGTTTCACTGGAGATGCGAAAATGCCACTCGGGCAACTTGACCTCTTCGTCGAAATAGGAAGTCATCCCCGCTCCGTTGTGCGAAAACAAACGTTCGTACTAATAGAAAACCACTCGGCCTACAACGCCTTCTTGGGAAGACCAGCCTTGTCTGACTTCCAAATTTTCCTAGCCCCGTGGTGCCTAAGGATGAAATTCCCAACAGATAACGGAATAGGAGAAGTTGAAGGAGATCAAGACGCCGCTCGAGATTGCTATGTAACTGAACTTCGCAATAACCGTAGAAAGAATAAAGGGAAAGATGCAGAGACTACTCTCTGCATGAAAAGCTTGGAAGCATAGCAACTAAAGAAAGCCCCTCCTCTTCGATACACCAGCGATCCTTTCAATGAACTAGACCCCAGGGATAAGGAGGAGGTGGCTACCGCTGAGCCTGCGGAGGCCATGGAATTCGTATCTATAGACAAACATGATTCAAGTAGACTATTAAAAATAGGATCTCAGCTAAAAACAGAATTGAAGGATCAACTCATTGACTTTCTCCGCCACAACTTAGATGTATTTGCGTGGACACAAGCCGATATGACAGGAATCTCCCCAGACATAGCATGCCACGTGCTGAACGTTGATCCCACCAAGGTACCGATAAAGCAGAAAAAGAGAAGCATGGGAGCAGAACGATCAGCAGCCCTCGATGAGGAAGTAAAGAACCTACTTGCTAATGACTTCATACGAGAAGCCATCTATCCAGAATGGATCGCTAACCCAGTACTAGTAAAGAAAGCTAATGGGAAGTGGCGAACATGCATTGATTTCTCTAACTTAAATGACGCTTGCCCGAAAGACTGCTTCCCGCTCCCCCGAATCGATCAGCTTGTGGACAGCACTGCCGGGCACGAACTTTTATCTTTTATGGATGCATACTCCGGATACAACCAGATTCCCATGCACGCTACCGATCAAGACCACACTAGCTTCATCACTGACCGGGGATTATATTGTTACAAAGTCATGCCTTTTGGACTCAAAAATGCCGGAGCTACCTATTAGCGCCTCGTCAACAAGATGTTCGCGGAATTAATAGGACGAACTATGGAAGTATATGTGGATGACAAGTTGGTAAAGTCCAGGAGAGCCGACGATCATGTAAGCCACCTGAGCGAGATGTTTCAGGTACTTCGCCGATATGGAATGAAGCTGAATCCTCTAAAGTGCTCCTTCGGAGTGTCGTCGGAAAAATTCTTAGGATTCATCGTCCATGCCAGAGGAATTGAAGCAAACCATGAACAAATCCGGGCTCTAAAAGAAATAAGGATACCTTCCACTCGAAAAGAAATGCAGAGCTTAAACGGAAAGGTGGCCGCCCTAAGCAGATTCATTTCCAAAGCAACTGACAAGTGCGTCCCTTTCTTCGATGCTCTCAAGAAAGACAAAGGAAAGTTCGAGTGGACCGATGAATGCTTAAAAGCCTTCCTTAACCTGATCGAACACCTTCAGAAACCA
This sequence comes from Allium cepa, assembly GCA_030765085.1. Taxonomy (NCBI): domain Eukaryota; kingdom Viridiplantae; phylum Streptophyta; class Magnoliopsida; order Asparagales; family Amaryllidaceae; genus Allium; species Allium cepa. The sequence goes on from CM060932.1 coordinate 934,582,610, forward strand.
CCAGTACTCTCAACTCCAAACGAAGGCGAAGAGCTATACCTATACCTCGCTGTATCATCTCATGCTCTAAGCGCTGCACTGGTAAGAGAAGAAGACCGCACACAACGCCCGGTATACTTTATAAGTAAGAGATTTACAGGGGCAGAAGCCAGATATCCTAAACTTGAGAAATTGGCATATTGTTTATTGATCGCGTCACGAAAACTGCGACACTACTTCCAATCTCACTCCATCAGAGTTCTAACCGATCAGCCACTAAGACAGGTGCTCCATCGTCCCGACACTTCTGGACGACTCCTCAAATGGTGCATTGAACTAAGTCAGTATGACGTCACCTACCATCCTCGCACCGCTATCAAGGGGCAAGCCATGGCCGATTTCATTGCCGAATTCACTACCAACGAAGGCAAGGATCAGTTTGAAATAGCAAAAAACATCAAGTGGAACCTCTTTGTAGATGGAGCATCGAACGAACAAGGCTCGGGGGCAGGTATTGTGATAATCACCCCCAGGGGAAGAAAGCTGTACTATGCATTAAGGTTGGAATTCGCGGCCACTAACAACGATGCGGAGTATGAGGCAGTAATAGCGGGATTGGAGCTTGCCTTAGAAATTGGAGTCAATTCTTTATGTCTTCATAGTGATTCTCAACTTATCGTAAACCAAGTACTAGGAGAATTCCAGACACGAGGAGAACGACTCACAGCATATCTAAAGAAAACCAAACTGCTGCTCGATCAATTGGACCATTATCTAATCAAACACATTCCTCGAGAAGATAACCAAGAGGCCGATGAACTAGCAAAGCAAGCTAGTATGAAGAATAGCACCATTTCCGGAGCACTAGCCATTTCAAGGCAGCTAGCCCCAAGTTTCGAACAAGTGAATCTGATAACTGCAATCGAAGAAGGAACTTGGATGACTCCTATCCGGAAATATTTGCAGGACGGCACACTACCAGACAAACGTGATGAAGTAAGGAGAATTTTGAGGAAAGCTCCCCACTACACAATACAAGAAGGCATCCTCTATCGGCATGGCTTCTCTAGCCCCTTATTCAGATGCGTCGCTGGAAGGGAAACCAAGGAAATCTTATTCAACATCCATCAAGGAAGTTGCAGAGATCACACTGGAGGGCAGACTCTGGCGAAAAAGATACTCCGATATGGATATTACTGGCCCACACTAAACAAAGACGCCTTAGACTTCGTCAAGAGATGCGACAGATGTCAGAAATTTGCCAAGATTCCTCGACTACCCACAAATGAGATTACTCAAATGACCAGCCCTTGGCCCTTTGCTGTATGGGGAATTGATTTAATTGGCGAACTGCCAACGGGCCGAGGCGGAGCCAAATATGCTATAGTGGCAGTCGATTATTTCACCAAATGGGTGGAAGCGGAACCCCTAAATAAAATATCTTCAGCAAAAGTTATCAACTTCTTGATCAAAAATATTTTGTGCAGGTACGGAGTACCACTCAAGATCATATCAGACAACGGACTCCAATTTGACAGCGAAGAATTCGCCGACTGGTGCCAAGAGCATGGAATTCATAAAAGCTTCTCATCAGTAGCTTATCCTCAGGCAAACGGACAAGTCGAAGCTGTCAACAAAATTCTCAAAACCCTAATCAAGAAGAAACTTGAAAAGTCAAAAGGCGCTTGGGTGGACGAACTTCTTACGGCACTTTGGGCCTACCGCACATCTTTCAGAACATCAACGGGACATACTCCTTTCTCTTTGGCATACGGATCGGAGGCAATGCTCCCTGTTGAGACTATTGTTCCTTCCCACCGTAGGATCCACTACAATCCAGAAGAAAACGAAGAACTCCTCCTCATGTCTTTGGATCTGATTGAGGAAAGGAGAAACGATGCAGCACTTAAAGCAGCGGCTCACAAACAAAAAGTGGCAGCACTATACAACTCCAAAGTCAAGCATCGCATCTTACAAGAAGGAGATCTTGTCCTCAGGCGAATCTTTCCGCGCCCCGGGGCACTGGACCCCATCTGGGACGGACCATATGTAATTCATAAAGATCTCCACAACGGAGCTTATATTTTGTCAACAGTGGATGGAGAGGTGTTCCAGAGGGCATGGAACATCCGACACCTCCGTCGATATTTTTCTTAACTTGTACTGCCCATATGAAGTGAATTAACAAAGAGAATCAGTGGACGTAGGCATTTTCATGCCGAACCACTTTAAAAAGTCTTGTCTCTTTTTAACTTGTTCCTTTATATCTTGGCTGCTTGTTAAGCTTTATCCTTTTCTGTTGAACAAAATCCTATGGCATGTCCACTCAAGACGCACTACGGCCTCATCTGGACAAGGCCTAACAGGTACGCTACGATTCTATGCACTCGCCAATGAGACTCTTTTGCTCCAGCATCCCTCTGCTGCGGGTTAACTCATTGCTCGCGCCTGCCCTCAAAGCCAACTGTAATGAGCCGATTATAAGTCATCATAAAGGCCGACTATAGCCGATGGCAGCTCATTACGGCGTTCGGCTCGCCGGCAACTGTGAACCTACTTTAAGCCCCAACATAAGGTGTGGCCAGCCAGGGGTAGTTCACGGCCAACGGCACCCACGCTAGTCGGCCACGGTAAATCGAATAATACCCACGATTACGGACCATAATGGTTTGGGTAGTTACCGTGCGCGATCTCGGCTCCGATGTGTCTTAAGTGCGGCTGTGGTAAAAAAGAAAACTCCCCGCGGAGGCGTAAGATGGGTGACAAATGTCTCCAAGACCCACAGCTAGGGAAAGTGACTACAAAACCCGTTTGCCACGAACTTAAGCACATCGACGGCCTTCCATGACTGGAAGTTTTACTTTTTCTATATTTCCATTTCATTTAAATACTTTTCTCCTATCCTGTATAACAAACTCTAAAGTATAGGAAACCAAATAGGGAGCATTCACTCATGAGAATCTAAGCCTGCGTACTGGGTGGCAAGGTACTCAGATATATCCATGATCAGTTACACAAGACGCTCAAAGCTACCGCCTGCAAATAAAACATGAAGGGCGGTACTCTCTTCTCTTGTACATAAATACATAACTATAGCTTATTCATACGTCACACTAACATTGCAAAACATGAAATTATATTTCAAGCAAAGGCTTAACATCAAACACAACTAAAATCACAGGCATATACATAGTTATACTTCTCACGTAGCACATCAAAATGACAACAACATTTAAACATAACAAAATCAGCTTATATTATAAAATCACACAAAGTTATTCTCTGCAAATAATATTATTACAGTCACATCAATGTTTTGGACTAACGTAAACAACGATAAAAAGAAATAAAAAAGCGGCCGAATCCAGGCAAGTAACCAGCCGCCTCCACACTCCATCACCAACTTCCCAAGCCTACTTGGCCGTAGGGCCGGAGCCCCCAGCATGTTGATCGGAACTTCCACCTGTCCAATTCATAAGAGGAATCCATTAAACAAACGATAAACGATCAAGTTATGGAAACCCAGAAAGAAAAGGAAAAGATAAGAATAACTCACCAGCGTCCGCCGCTTGATCCTCATCCTCCAGTTGCACACCCGCTTCCTCCGCAGCAAGCAACCGCATCCCCTCCTTCACCGCCGCTTGCTCCTCTTTCGAGAACTGAGTAGTGACCACATCCAGACTAAAAGCCACTCCACCTTCCTTACCCGCATTGACCCTGGCCTCCTCTAAAGCCCGAAGATATATCTTGGCCATGACCCGGGGATAATCATCCATCCAAGACAAGCTGCCCTCCTTCCAAGTGCGGAAGTACATGTCCTGCAGCATCTCGTCCATCATCCCCTCATTCTCCTCAAACTCCCTCACCCGGGCCTCGGAAGCCTGCAACTTGGCGACAGCGACATCCCTCTCTGATCGGTATCTCAAGCAGTCAGCCTGGAGAGACCTCCTCATCTCCTCCATCTCCTCCTTTAACTTGACTTGAGCCATCTCCGCGGCCTCAAGCCTTCCAAACAACTCCTCTATCTGCTCGAGATCCGCGTTCCGAACCTCATCCACTGTCGCAATGGCCATGTCGATCCGCTCCTTACAGGCGGCCTCCATCTTCCGTAATTCTGCCCTACTAGCCTTTTCCATGGTCTCTTTCAGCCGCTTGGAGGCTTCCTCGTGCTGAGAAATCTGAACGGCTTGACCGGCAAGCTGTTCGGCCTGATCGGCAACCTTCAGCCGCAACCGAATATTAGCACTCCCAATCTCCTCCCCGGCCTTGACCAATTGAGCATGATACTTTATTAACTTCTTGGTCTCTTCAACCACCCAATCGATATTAGCTTTGGCTTCGTCTCCCATGGTAACTACCCGAGTGGTAAGCAGATCAAGATCTAGGGACTTAGCCTCGTCTAACACTCGTACCATGGGGTTGCGGGGAAGGAGGTGCTCACCCGTGGCCTCATCGAATGAAATATCCCGAGAGCTTGGATCTAAATCAGGATGACCGGCAAAGGGGTCACGAGGCACTTCAGGACGCCTTATACGGATAACAGTGAGATTCTTAGAAGGAGGTGGAGGGGGGGATAAACTCCGTGCTCTCCTCCGTGGTATCACGAGGAGGCTGAACAGGAAGCTGCGGACCAGGGGAAGGCTCAAATAAGGAACGACTCCTCTTCTTTTTCTGAATGCTCTCTTCAATGACCCCAAGAAGAGGACGGTTTTTGACCACGTCCCCAGGACGACCAGTAAGAGGCTTCGGCTTATCAGAAGCTCTCATCAACTTGAATTGTTAAAGGCGATGTCGAACGTCTGACGTTTTAACCACCTGGCCTGCCCCTGGAATAAAAGATAAGTGTTACGAACATACAATGGTCCACAATTCAAGAAACATGTTAAGTTAAAAAGAAAGAAAAGTGAGAAGGCACGTCTATTATACAAACCCTGCGGAGGAGTGGGGTACTGCAATAAGTCCTGAATCTCATTCCAGGACGGAAGTGAACCATAAAATATTCCTAAGTCCTTATCGAAAATGGAATCGGCGGAAGTCAAAAGTTCACCTTGCACCGCCAAAGTTACCCTAGCTGAGGAGCCTTTAGGGGATGGATCGGCACCAGCCACAGCCTTGCCCGCCTCCTTTGCCTTTTCCGCTTCCGATTCTTCCTCTGATTCCCCGAAGGCCTGACGGAGAGCCTCATCCAGTTCAGGGTCTTGCCCAGAGGTTAAGGCACCAGCATCACCATCATCATCTCCATCGCCATCTCCTCCGCCTTCTGACTCTCCTCCCATATCGCCTCCTTCGCCCTCTTCCACGCCTTCCTCCTCCGGGATGATCGGGCGAGTACTAGGAGAGGGGCCATCAGACCCCTTAAGCTTCTTACCTCCCACGACTGGGTGTTGTGCAAAGGGTTTCCTCTTGCCACTCTTCACCATGGCCCCCTCCTTAGCTTTAGCGGCCTTCTCCTCAACCGTGTCCCTCTGCTTAACCACGGACTGGTGCGGCAGGATCAAGTTGTACTCCAGGAGGGTAGCGTTCCTGATCAGGAAAGAAGCCGACATGTCCCGTGCCGGAATGGCCTTTATTTCAGCAGCCATCCGCGTCAAAGAATCATCTTCCACGACTGCAATGCCACCTGTCGCTAGCAAGAAATAGAATCATGTCAGAAAAAGCACTACACTCAGAACATGGAAAATACAAATGAAATTCATCTTACAGCCGGAAGTGAAAAGGCGGAAAGAAACAGAATCGTCCTTGATAAAAAACCATTCTTTCTTGAACATGGTAAACTTTGAATATAAGTCCAGGACTGGTTTGAAGGGCACGGCCGCTTCTAGACTAATATACGGAGACCCCTTCTTGTAGCCTCTCAGGTTATACAAATATCGAATTTCCCGGTTAGAAGGAGGCGCCCGTACCTCCTCTGGAAGATAACGAAAAGGCTCACCAGAATGGCATAAGAGTTCGGCTGAAGCTGGAATGGAGCCACTTTCAAATATGTGGTAAAACTGACTATCCAGGCATTGATAGGAGGGATAGCACCACACATGCAATGGTATCTGCTGTAAGCAAAGTAACCTTCGGGGGGATTATACGGCATCACTCCATCTCCCGGCAGCAGCATAAGAGCCCTGTCTATCCCGAATGAACGAGATATGACATCAAGTTGCTCCTCCTTTAGGGAGCTAGGAAAACAATCGGGAGGAGAGACCAGAAGTTCCTGGGGCCCATATCCGTCCACTAACGACCTCGGGGCAAGCCCACGTGGCGCCGATCCCGATTGGGCTGGGGGCACGGAAGAAGACTCTCCTCCATCCTTCGACTTCCGTCTATCTGATCGTGTTTCCGCCTTGCGAGACATTTATCTGCATACACAAAAGTGAAAAGACAGGTTGTTAGAACAAAGAATACAGAGATGTAAGCAAAAAAGAATGCATAAGTCCGGAATTCTGCTAAAATATCAAGTTCATTCGGCAGTGCAAGTGAGTTCATTCGGCAGGGAGATAATAAGTTCATTCGGCACTAAGAGTTCATCCGGTATACGTGTCATTCGGCACTAAGACCTAAAGCACATTCGGCAAACAAAGACTTTCGTGTGTATTCGGCAGTCAGATTCATTCGGCGATAAAGGTCATTCGGCAAAAGATATATACCTGATTCGGTATAAGCTTGGTTCGGTAGACAAGTTGGTTCGGCTAAGAATTGGTTCGGCTTTCGTTGATTCGGTAAGGAAAAACCAAGGGGGTGTAGCCCCTTATATAGATGAGCGCAACACTACCAGACCAACCCATTCGGCAGACCGAACCAACTAAGACCGAATGAAGCTATCTCTACCAGCTAAAAACCGAATGAAGCTATCTCTATCAACTAAAAACCGAATGAAACTGTCTCTACCAGCAGAAACCAGAAACAGGGAGCACTAAAGCACCTCACTCAGATAAGTACCGAACTCTAGGACCTACTAATAAAGTAGAGAATATGATAACAATGAATGAGTCGTAAATCTCTCTCCAACGTGGGTTAATCATTTACACGTGTACGCGACCACGAACGGCCCATAGGTATGCTCTGAATGGCTATTAACCCTATCGTCGTGAGAATTTGCGCTTTGACATCCTTTTTTAAGCTCATCGGTTAAATGGATATTTGATGCTGATCATTATGAAATGGCTAAGCTACTTACACATGTACGGGGTCGCGAACGATCCCTAGGCATGCTCTGAGCTGGCGATAAACCACCTTGACAAACGATCCAGGGACCCACTCTGACGTGAACTTGGCATCGATAATGCTAAACCCCCTCGGGGCACACCTCTTGCCCCGAACGGCGCGATTCACTTCGTCTCAAATGCTTCGATCCTGAACGGTCGTTATCTGAAGTCACACTAAAACTGTAAATTCCTTTGCAGGACATCAACAGGATATGAACATCCAGCCCATGGCATTACAAAACAAGCCTTCCTACCACAGGGAAACAAAGCGCGACACATGCAAGCACGTGCCCCACTTTGGGGGGCAAATGTTGGGCGAATTCTCACCCAGAAGATCTCGAGACCGAGAAGTTACAGTTTCACCCGGGTTCGCAACCTCCACTTTGTTCGACAGCCAAAAGGCTCAATACTATCCTAGAAGTCCATCCAACATTCTCAATGTAGAAGTTCATTCGGCCCCAAGCTTTCATTCGGCCCAAGCCCTCCAATATCGAACCAACTGGTTCGGTATACCGAACCAACACGCCTCCTGTAAACTGCCGGACCAAGGCCTCATCCCCACCACCGAACCAACCTACCAACCCACGACCGGACCAAAGTCCTAACCGGACCAGCCCCTCTCACACTCCTACTACCGGTCCAAGCAAGCACCGAACCAACCCTCTCTTTTCCACTGCCGGTCCACATGCACACCTACCACCGGTCCAAGCTCAAAGCCGAATGGAGCTTTGCCGAACCAGAAGATTGCCAGTCCAGATTGCTTCCGCCCGGGCCCACCAGCAGCTATATACATCCAAGACCCCTGCCCCCTACCTCACTCTATAAATAGAGGGGCAGGGGTACAACAATGGCAGAAAAGTTTGAGAGCTCAAGCACGGAAGGAACTTTCAAACTACTTTCATATACTTGCACACAAAGCATTGTACTTGTAATCTGAAACAAAGAAGATAATAACATATAAAGTGGACGTAGGCACGTTCTGGCCGAACCACTATAAATCTGTGTGTCTTTTACATTTCAGCCCCTGCTTTTTTCATATTTACATAACTTATCTGAATCATTAAGAATCACATAAAATCAACTAAATCACACGACTTGGAGGTGTTTGCCCATTTTTTGCGCAAACAGAACCAATTAGATATGTTCATTCTTTCTTATCAGGCCTTGTATATATAAATAGATTTTGTTTCTCCAACCCTAGCAGCAATTTAGTTATTCTGTACGTACAATTCTATCTGTCGATTCCTTTCTTCCAATGGCAGAAACCAAGTTCCAATGACAAACCCTAATTCAATTTCAAAATGAATTTTTAAAAAAAATCAAACTTTCCAAACCCTGGCATATTATATGTTGTTGGAAAACCCTCGACGAGCATAATCTACTGCAACAATTCATATTTCAATTGGGTGCATCATTTGACCAAAAATCGTTGAAGAACCTTAGCCGTTGAAATTAAGTTTTTGCGATCCAACGGTGGATCTTCGTCGATGGGTCGATCAGATGGTATGAATGTCTCCTACTTTCGGTGGGATGAATGTCCCTACTTTCGGTGGCGTGACCTCTTTCACTCATACTGTTATTATCGCCACTCCCTAGATTTCTGGGCATGCGCCTTACATTCTTCCTAATGGTCCCCCATGTCTACGAGCTGCATTCCTTAATTTGTTCTTAAGAAGGGTTGTGTTTGATAAGCCCAATTTGAAGTCAGTTCGTGTTGAATCTTATTCACCCTATTTCCAACCAAATCAGAGCGGTTTGGAGCAAGATGAAGGGTGGAAAAAATTATGCATACAGCTGTCTACTGTTAACAGGAACAACTAGTAGGGAATCCTCTCGTTTGAGTCCGAAAAGAATAAGTACGAAATAAGTACGAGAAGCATCTCGTAGATCTCGATGTAAAGATCGAGAGGCTAAAGAAAGAAAGAGATGATACCCTCAAGAGGGAGAGAAAAAGTGCTTCTTTGCTTATGGAGCTAAATGAATCTACCGACCGAGCCGCAATCATATTTAGAGATGAGATAAAGAAGTGCCATACGGATGAGGCAGCTTTAAAAGAAACGTTAAGGATAAGCGAGACGATAGTAGAGATGTAGAAGAAAACCATTATCGAGCAGGCTCAAGAAATTGCCTCTCTTCGCAAACAAGTTTCGAATCTGGATGCTGAGAAGAAACAGTTGGCAAGATGCCAGCTTTCCAGAGCTTCAAGATACCTTCACAAAGAAGATGGAAGGCTTAGATACTAGTACTTTAGGCTTCTATGTCAAACTCCATCCTGCATCAGGGTAGTCTTAGTTACTTGGGTCCGTTTTATACTCGTACGCTTGCCATAGTCTGGAAAGAGATCCTGGCCCGATTTCAAGACATAAATGGTGGTTATACCGAAGTGGAGTTGGTTCAAGCATATATGTACGAAGAGTCCCGCCGAGCTTTAGGGGAGGAAAAGGAACTCTTGAGACTGGAGAGGGAAGGAGAAGCTATTGGTGTCGCGGCTGCTGCTAAGGCTATAACCGGGCATTTTCCTTTAGGCCCTAGTGATCCGTCTTCACATCTTCACGCTAATGAGGGGATCATTTCTACTTCTGTTGTGATTATGCAACCATTAAAAGAGGGCAACGACTAGGGCTTTGAAGTGGTGGCGCATGAACAGACCGTCCGAGCAGATAATTTTCTTATCTCTCACGTGTTTGAAAACTTCCAATTTACGCCGGATGAAATAGCCGAGATAACCACACTCTACTCTGATATTATAAATCGACCATCTCTACTTGCCAAGTTAGCTCCTTCTCACGGTGCTAGATCTACTACCATTTTGACCACATCAACTGTCATCTTTGCATCAGGCTCACAGCCCAGTTCGCGCTCCGAGCAAATTGCAGCACTGCATGGTTTGAATGACTCCTCTGTATCTCAAAAGAAGGGTTTAGAAGTTACTAACACATGGAAGCAAGCAGATCAAGCTAGCCAACTAGACAAATTAGAGACCGAGCAGCCGATAACGGAATAACATATGGTAGCGGTAAAGAAGGATAAAGTTGAAGAGCAAAAAAGGTCGTCAAAGAGTTCTCACAAATCATGCAAGCACAAATGAAAAGGAGGGTCTGCCAGTGGCAATGTTTCAGAAAGAGAAATCAACTCGGGAAGGGAGAAGCCTGAAAAGTTTTCGATCAGAGGCGGGAAAGGCGGTTGGGGAGGTAGTGACAAGAAGCTATGATTTATCTCTGTGAAGTAGAGCTTTTGCTTTTTGGTTGCTTTTGTACAAGTGTAGAATCTACACGTAGTATTTCTTCTTTTTGTGTTTGTATTTTCCTTTCTTTGGCCAATATTTTGGGGGTACAGCGCCCACGATTTGTTGTTGCATATGAAAAATATTATAAGTAATAAAATTGTTGAAATTTTGATTGTAACTTCACTTGTCCACTATCTACATTCCTTGCACTGTTGCCTTTTTATACCACTATTTTTTTATGCAGCATGATTTTGTATATGTGAGTAGTCGTTGATATTTTCCTATGCTATTTCATTAAGTCCTGTAATTACTGCCAAAATTCTTTGTTTGGGGTAAAAGAACTGTGAAGTTTTTGCTACTTTGGTTGAGTGTTGGTTAGTGTGTTCCTCTAGTTCATGGGACTATTTACTCCAAACACTTGATACGAGACTGGGTGCCAATTGTGGTCTTCCGCATGCCTCCAGTCAGATTTATACTGCAACTCCTATCTTTGGGTACTTCTGGTTTTATTGTCCTTATTTTAGATAACCCAATTTGAATTCCAACTTGAGATATCTACGACACTTTTTTTAGTGGCCTAACGGTGAGTGATTTACGCACTTCAGAATTTTACTAAGTGACCGGTGATGCGAGAGAAACACCGATTACTTGAAGTTAAGTAATTCCATCACAATGCTGATGTTCAGGCTATTATGCACATGTGTTATTCTTTGGAGTGTTATTTCCTTGGTTCCGGAGGCGGTGCATTGGTTTTTGCAATATGAGAGTTCCTCATCTTTGGATGCAATTTTGCTGATCCAAGTACTGGTGTGTAGCTTACAAAATGTGCCTAGTGGGTTTGAGGCTTGTCCGATCATAGTTTTACGAACCAAAAAGCGATGCATGGCTTACGTGATGCACAGCTTGGGTAACCATATTCACTTGGATGTGTTTCACGATCCAAGATGCAGTGCGTGGCATTGATTTGACCTATCAGGTGCCGCCAGAGCAACATCGTTTCTTAGAATGCAAGGATTGAGTTTCGTCTTTCCAACGGTTTTAGTCGATTTGCTTCCGTCGACTTAGCGGGTAGATGGGGGCATACCTGAGTGTGGTTCCACTATCTCAAGCAGCGATCGGATAGTTTTGAGTCAATTTGACCCCATCAACTTAGTAGGTTACTTATGCGAACATGGTTTCGTTGGTTTAGAAAGCAAAGCAATTTCATTAATTGAAATAAAAGTTGAGCAAGTTCTGCCTATTTGTAATGCCTCCGGTATCCTAGGATGGCTTATTTGCGTAAAATAGGAAATACATAAGATAGTCTTAGATAAAGTAACGATGCAGCGATCTGCTGTTGCAAGCATGGGTAATTTGGGTTCCATCAATAATTGTTAGCTTGAACATGTCATCCCCTAGCTTCTGTCCGATTACATAGGGTCCTTCCATGTTTGATCTGAATGCTCTTGGTATAGGGTAGACCTGTTTGAGGATAAAGTCTCCTGCTTCGAAGGTACAATTACAGACCTTGGAGTTGAAATTTCGTGAGAACCTTTTCAGGTGAGCACCCATCCTTAGCTCAGCTTCTCATCGACCATATCGAGTGATTCGAGTAGGAGCTGCTCGGTTTGCTGTTGATTGAAGTTTCACCTTCGATGAGAAGGGACCATCGGTTCGATTGGGATCATTGCTTCTGAACGATATGTCAGGGCGAACAGAGAGTGATCAGTTGCAGATTTGTGTGTTGTTCTGTAAACCCATAATGCAAGTGAAAGTTCATCAGTCCAGTTTCCCTTAACTTTTATTAGCCACCTTTTGACGATGGACTTGATGATCTTATTTACGGCCTCTACTTGCCCATTTACTTGCGGAGAAGCTTTTCTTGATTCAGAAGCGTTTGCAAAAGTCTTTGAATTCAACACTTTCAAATTGGGTCCCATTACCCATAATGATTTTTTGTGGCACTCCAAACCTGCAAATAATATTTTTAGTGAAAAAGTTAACAACTTTCTTTGTGGTACTTGTGGCTAACTTTTTCACTTCGGCCCATTTGGTGAAGTAGTGCGTATTTGGCTCCTCCTTTGGCTATCGGCAATACACCAATCAAATCGATTCCTCAGAACGCGAATGGCTTCAGGCTGACCATTTATGTTAGCTTTGCTGAAGTAGTTCTTTTGATCTTGTTGAATCTTTGGCATTGGTCATACCGTTTGGCATTATCTGCTGCATCGCGGTTGACCGTTGGCTAAAAATACCCATATCGAAGAACTTTCTTTGCAAGATTTTGCCCTCCAGTGTGATCTTCGCAGTTGCCTTCATGAAATTCCCTGAGGATTTTTCGAGCTTCACCGTTGGTCACACACCTAAGCAAGTGGGTAAAGAATCCCCTCCGATAGAGTATTCCAACCTGTATTACAAACCATGGTGCCTTTCGAAAGAGCTTTATCCATTGATTTCTGTCCACGGGGAGTGTTCCTTTGAGCATATAGTCCCACCATAACAAAAATAACATTTCACAACTATCAAAAATAGTTGTAATAGGTCTATTACAACTGGCACCCGTAAAACTTTATATAAGCAATTGTAATAGAGTAGGATAATTTTACAAGGGCTACATGCAGTTGCAAATAGCGGTTGTAAAAATTCTTTTTACAACCGCAAATAGCAATTGTAAATGAGTTATTTGCAACTGCTTTCGGCAGTTACAGATGACTTTTTATCCGAATCAGTAGGACCCAGGATAGAGTCGTTACACTCCTAACTGCTATTTGCACTTGTATCAAAATTTATCGCAACAGTCAAAACTAGTTGTTACTACTCTTTTGCAACTGTCAGTGGCTATTATAATAGTGTCTTTTACAACCGCTTTTCACAGTTACAAAAGACTTATTTACAACTGTTTACGACAATTGTAATAAATATTTTAACAACTGTTGCATTAACATTTTACAATAGTTTGTAATAGTTGTAGGATCTACTATAACTAGTGATGACAGTTGCAAGAAATATTTTTATAATTGCTACAAACTACTATAATTCATCTTTTCACAATTGCAATTAACCATAAATTTCATGATATTATAATTAAAACCAATATTTTGTTACTAATAACCACAATCATTCAAATACTTGAAACAACACGAACCATTCACGTTCAAAACAATTCAAGTTTACATCATTTATGAATTCATAACTCCATTCCAAAACATAACTAAATCCATAACATAAAGTACATATAGGTACTACTCCATAAGATAAAATTCATAACTCCATTAAAATGAATCTACAAGCTCGCATGTGACGCCTTCCAAAAGCCTGGAGTATTTGCATCTGTGCATTTGTATAGAACCATTTACATTTAAAACCTTGCATATGAGACTGCACGATAAATGAACCATCAAACTGAATGTTTTCAAATATTTATGCTAATTTAAAATCCATAAAAAAGTAACTGCTACTACTATTACCATTTGGAAATAATCAAAAAATATTGTGCTCATGGCCATTATACAGCATAGAAATAAATTTGAGAGGTTCTGGAAGGAAATGTAGAGATATAAAGACTCTCTTTAAAGAATTATACAGTCAAAGTCATGTTGATCAAGTCAAGTACTCAAGTATTGACCAAACTTGTAACACACGGTGTGTCCCTATTAAATTAATTTCGGCGGTGACTAAATTTGTCTCAAATTGTTATTATATGATTCGCTTTACTTTAAACCTTGACCTTCTACCATTCTTTCTACGTTCTCTGTCTATGTATATGGAGCAAAGCCGGGTACTGCTTCATTCAAAAAAGGTCATTTATTCCTCAAAAACCATGGTGAAGGTAAGCAAAACTTGAATAATTTACCTACTGTTACTTGCTCTTTTTGCGAATTGAATATTTAGTATTAAATTAACAGTCCTGGTGATTAAGTAGTAATAATAAAGAGTATAGTGTTAACTTGCGAAGTAATTACAGCCATCTAAATTACATGAAGCAAAATATTGTTGTGACAAGGATCTACAAACTTTTTGCATATGATACTGAGTACAAGAAACATATATGTACGCGTAACCAAAATTCATTCGAAACTGGTATGCGTTTGAAGTTTGTTCACTTCCAGAAACATGGTACACTCAAAAAATTTCCAACCTGAAATGTATTTGTTCAAAACACATGTACTTTTTCAAAGTCAACACATTTCTGCATATGAAGCTTTTCTAGAAACATGTATTTGTAGCCAAGCATCTACCTAAAATCCATATATTTGTACAAAATCAATGCATTTTTGATACTGATATATTCTTTTGAAATTATCCATATGCTTAAAATTATATACACATAAAAATCAATCTGCACTCAAAACTAGTTACAATTATTGCTACTAGATTGAAAATGGAAATTGAGGAGTTACCTTTAAGTTACCTGGGGGTTCCCTTATCCTTTGATTACTTGCATTATTCTGACCGTGCTGCACTATTGCAAAAAATCATCCCAAAATTTCATAGCTGGGATGGTAAGTATCTTTCAATGGTTAGTAGAATGTAGTTAATAAACAAAAGTATAACTCCTATAACACTATATTGGATACTAATTTACAAAATGCCAGTGGCTACTACACATAATATTAATTGACAGCTTATGTGCTGATTTTTTTCAAGTTAGTAAAAAGCAAAAAATTTCTTGGACAACATTATGTCTATCAAAAATGAGTTACATTATATCATGTATTTTTGCAGAATCGCATAGATGCAAAACATATATTTATGAACTGATATGATTATAATTTATATGTTTTTTGGATAATATCAATTGTTTCAGGTGTCCGCATCCAATGATATATAATTTACTGCTTCTACATGCAGGTTAGTAAACATAATGTTCATTTTTATTTTTTGTTTTAACAGTAAATGATCAGGATCACAACTAAGAAAGAAAATATCATCGCATAACGTATTTTATTTTGATTAGCAATGAACTTGGTATCATAATAATTAACTCCATTTCGCTTTGCCACAAATTATGAAAAGCTCATTGATAATCACTTAGCAATGAACTGTTTACATCCAAACAAATTTGAGTGTCGCCAATCCATTGCCAGTTAGTCAAATATCAATACAAAGTTAAATGTTAATCAAATAGAATTTTTTATGAAGTTATTCTTGTTAAAGTAGAAAAAGAGAGAGAATTATAATTTTAGAGGAGAATAGACAATTTTTTTTATAACTTGCTTTTTGTCTTGTCTACAACTTGCTTTCAACACAACAAAATGACCACATATATATAGTGGTTTACAACCCTTACAAACAGACATAACCTTTTTGAACAGACACCCTTTCACTTCAATAGACATGACTTTTACTTAATAGACACGACTCTTTATTTCAATAGACACGACTTTTCAGTGAACGGACATAACTCTTCACTGAATAGATATGACTTTTCATTCGAATAGACATGACTCTTCATTCGAATAGACATGACTTTTCACATCAGCAGACACGACTCTTAATTTTGGTTTACACCAACAATGCCTCCCCTAAACCAAAATTCCTTCGAACACCTAATGCAGCAACAATTCTTGAGAAAGTAGTCCCTCCAAGCGGCTTTGTGAAGATATCAGCAATTTGTTCTTCACTTCGACAATACTCAAGACTCACTTCTTCTTCACGAACGAGTTCTCGTAGGAAATGGAAACGTAGACGAATATGTTTTGTTCTTCCATGCAAAATAGGATCCTTTGAGACAGAGATAGTAGAACTATTGTCGCAATAAATGATCGTAGGATCTTTTTGCTTGAAGCTTAGATTTTCAAGAATTCCTCATAGCCACAAAGTTTGACATCCTGCTAGAGATGCTGCGATGTACTCCGCTTCGGTGGTAGAAAGTGCCACAACTGGTTGTTTTTTTGAACACCAAGAAATAATTTCACTTCCAAGGTTAAATGCATAACCTGAAGTACTCCTTGAATCATCAATACTTCCACCTAGATCGCTGTCCGTATATCCAACAAGCTTCACAGGCACATGAGCTTCATAGAAAATGCCATAGTCAATAGTTCCTTTAACGTATCGTAAAATTCTTTTTGCAGCTTTCCAATGGTTTGAGAAAGGCTTCTCCATGAATCTGCTAATCAAGCTTACTGCGTACATGATGTCGGGTCTTGTAGCAGTGAGATACATCAAATTTCCAACTAGGCTTCGAAAAATAGTTGGATCCACAAACTTTCCTTCACCATTTTTGCACAATTTCGAACCTGCAACACAAGGAGTTGAAACTGGATTTGCATTCATCATATTGAACTTCTCCAATACTTGAGCAGCATATTTTTCTTGCGAGATAAAAATCCCACATTTTGATTGCTGAACACCTATCCCTAGAAAATGATGTAATTCTCCCAAATCCGTCATCTCGAACTCCTTCATCATTGAATTTTTGAATTCAGATAACATCTTCATATTATCTCCAGTAAAAATCAGATCATCCACGTATAAACTCACGATCATGAAACCTCCTTTTGAATGCTTCTTCATGTAAAGAGTGTGTTCAAAAGGACACCTTTCAAAGCCATTCTTTAAGAAGAAATTGTTGATACGATCATACCATGCACGGGGGGATTGCTTCAGCCCGTATAAAGCTTTCCGCAGCTTATACACCTTTTCCTCTTCGCCCCTCTTCACAAAACCAGGAGGTTGTTGAAGATAAATTTCATCTTGAAGAAAACCATTCAAGAAAGCTGATTTCACATCCATATGCAGCAGCTTCCAGCCATTTTGGGCAGCAAGAGAAATCAACAATCGAATTGTATCAAGTCGAGAGACAGGAGCGAATACCTCATTGAAATCTTCCCATTCCTTTTGCTTATACCCCTTCGCAACCAAACGTGCTTTGTACTTGTTGATGGAGCCATCAAGATTTGTTTTGGTTTTGAATACCCATTTTACACCAATGGCTGATTTGTGTGAAGGCAATGTGGCAAGCTCCCACGTACCATTTTTCTCAATAGACTTGATTTCATCCTTCATTGCATTCACCCATTTTTCTTCCTTTGATGCTTCTTCATAAGTGATTGGATCTTCTCCCGCAAAAAATGCAAAATATACATGATCCGTAGTGTCAACTTCTTCGGTTGCATCATAGATTTCTCTCAAGGATCGCGTCCTTCTTTCCGCCGTTGGTGGTGAATTTTGCTCCTGCTCAACCCCATTATTTTTAGGCTGTTGTTCTTCAATACCAACATCAGCATCAACACCTTGTTCCAAAGAAGTTTCCTCTTCAAGATTTAGAGTTTGCCATCCAGGTAATTCTGCAAAATCTGAAAAATTATAACAACCATTTTCATCAAAGCGAACATCTCTGCTGACTTCGTCTTCGGATTGTAAAGCTTGTAAGCTTTAGTCCTTTGACTATAACCAATGAAAATGCCTTTTTCAGATTTGTCGTCGAGCTTCGATCTTAAAGCATCAGGAATATGAGAGTATGCAAGACAACCAAAAGTTTTTAAATGAGCAACATTTGGTTTCTTGCCATACCAGACTTCATTTGGAGTGGAATCCTTTAAGCTCTTCGTTGGTGATCGGTTGATTAAGTAAACGGCACAAGAGACCGCTTCAGCCCAAAAACATGCAGGCAAGTTCTTATTCTTCAACATGCATCTGACCATATTCATTATTGTTCGATTTTTGCGCTCTGCGACTCCGTTTTGTTGAGGTGAGTACCTAGCGGTTAACTCATGGCGGATTCCATGATTTTGGCAGAATTCTTCAAACTGAGAGGACATGTATTCTCCTCCACGGTCACTCCTTAGATTTTTTATTTGATGACCGGAATGTTTTTCAACTTGAAATTTGAACTCTTTGAAGTAAGAGAAGGCATCTGATTTTTCTTTGACACAATAAACCCAAATTTTTCTTGTGTAATCGTCAACAAATAATAAGAAATATCTGCTGCCTCCAAGCGATGGCACTTGCATTGGTCCACAGAGGTCGGTGTGAACAAGCTCCAGAGGTGATTGAGAAATCCACTTCGATTTGGATGGGAAAGATTCACGATGTTGTTTTCCCAATTGGCATTCCTCACATGCTTCGTTTATCACTTCAAGTTTAGGCAGCCCTCGGACTATTTCTTTGGTAGACATTTCCTTCAAACTCCGGAAGTTTAAATGGCCAAACCTCTCATGCCATAACTTGGAAACTTCATCATTAGAAGTAGCAATCATGCACGTACTACTTACGATGTCAAGTTTGATCGGAAATAATTTGTTGGATCCCATCACAATATTTGCCACTTGTTGGTCGTTCTTCTTCATGCTACATTGATCTCCAATGAATCGAAAATCAAATCCTTTCTTCAGCAAGTGACCGACGCTAAGAAGATTGCTACGTATGCCTGGTACATAAAGAACCTCCGACATTTTTTCAACTTTTCCAGCCTTGGTTTTGAAAGAAATTTCGCCAACACCTTGAATTTTGTATGATTTTGCATCTCCAATAGTAACCTGACCATCATCAGCTTCCACAAGACTTGAAAATAGATTTTTATTTCCAGTCATATGCCTACTTGCACCACTATCCAAGTACCATACGTTTTCAACATTTCCATCCGAAGCGATCAACAAAGATTCAGATTTTTCTGCTTCATTATGCATAAAACCAGCAACTGGCTTCTTTTCAGGATGTTTCTCCCAACAATCATTTGCTTTATGACCCGGCTTGTGACAGAAATTGCATTCAAAATATGGCTTTTTGCCTTTGTATTTGCCTCGCGCCTTGTTACTTTGGAATGATCGTTTCTCCTCCTTTGATTCTTCAAATTTTCCACTATTCCTGCTGTTACTTTTGCCATGGGATGGGCCTTGAACTTTTATGGATGTGAATTGAGATTTTAAGGCTTGATCTTGAGAAGAATTTGTTTGTTTACTTCTCATCAAGATTCTAGCCTCATGAGCTTCCAGCCTTCCTTGCAAGCCTTCAAGAGAAAGTGAAGCAATATCATTTGATTCCTCAATTGCAACCACAATATGATCGAACTTGATTGGTAGGCTCCGTAGAATTTTTTCAACGGCTCTTTGAGTCTCCACGACTTCTCCGTTTGAAGCCATCTGATTTATGATGGAAGTGAGACGAGTAAAATACTCTGAGATTTTCTCACTATCCTTCATTTCGAACTTTTCGAATTCAGCTCGCAGTGACTGCAGGCGAACCTTTTTTACTTGATCTTGGCCAGAATACGTTGTATTCAATATTTTCCAAGCCTCCTGAGCATTTGCAACTTTTGAAATTCTCTCATAAACTTGAATTTCAAGTGTCTGGTAGATTTGGAAGAGAGCCTTCCGATCTTTCTGTTTTTTGCTTTTCAGAAGATCTCTTTGGGCAACTGTGAGTTGCGTTTCATCTTCCGGCGCACCAACACCTTCTTCAACAACTGTCCACAAGTCTTGAGATTCAAGACAGAGCCTCATTAGATTGCTCCAATAATCAAACTTTTCACCATTGAATCGAGGAACAAGGAAGACAAGGTTGTTTGACATTTTTCAACCAGGCTCTGATACCAATTTGTTAAAGTAGAAAAAGAGAGAGAATTATAATTTTAGAGGAGAATAGACAATTTTTTTTTTTATAACTTGCTTTTTGTCTTGTCTACAACTTTTATTCAACACAACAAAATGACCACATATATATAGTGGTTTACAACCCTTACAAACGGACATAACCTTTTTGAACAGACACCCTTTCACTTCAATAGACATGACTTTTACTTAATAGACACGACTCTTCATTTCAATAGACAAGACTTTTCAGTGAACGGACACGACTCTTCACTGAATAGATATGACTTTTCATTCGAATAGACATGACTCTTCATTCGAATAGACATGACTTTTCACATCAGCAGACACGACTCTTAATTTTGGTTTACACCAACAATTCTTCTTTGCAATGAAATTTAAGAAGTTTTCTGGTAATCAAAAGAAAATATGTTGATGAGTTACTACAAGGAGATTTCTCACCACTATGAGCTATTTTTCCTCCATGAAAGGTTCATGCAAAAATAAACTTTACTACCATAAGTACTTGGGTGATATCCCCGTCTTTACTTATTTTTTATGTGATATAATATATATTTCACTATGAGAATTATTTCATCCAGGGAGGATTCGTAAGTGGGCACTGGTAAAGAAAATTGAAATGAAATGGAGATGAAACACAACTTTTCTGTATAAATCAATCTCTAAGTTTCTAATCTCATATTGGAAAAAAAAATTAAAAGTTTGTCTTTAAAATAATATCTTGGTTTCTGATCACAACTTTAGGTTGTTAATGGTTTTTGTTTTTCTTAATTTGTAAACATAGGACTGGATTTGGATAATTATCCACAAGTTTTACTTAAATTATAATGGTCTGCAAAAGGGTTAAATTTTAGTTCCTTAATTGGTGATTGTTGACATATTTTAACCGCTGTCACTTGTGTGATTATATCGTACTCATGGAAGTACAATTATTCATAACATGATTTATGTAGGCATTTGCTTACACAGCGGTAATTGAGTGCAAATAAATAACAAGAGGTATGCTTTTATTGATTTTTCTCTCTCTTATTAAAAACTTTTATTAATTGGTGTCTACTTTTATTTTGTAATTCTAGCACATTATACTTCAGCCAACCCAAGTATTAGTGTACAGTAATTAATAAACTATATATATATATATATGTATGTATGTATGTATGTATATGTATGTATGTATGTATGTATGTATGTATGTATATAAGCATAATAAAAAATTCCATATTACCTAATCGTTAACCTAATACGGGGCCCAAACTACTTTCCCTTATGGATGAGATTTATAAGGTTACACTACACAACTATAATATTTGCTGTCTATGACACCTGTTTATATTGAACCAAAATCATGGAGCCTGAAAATGGTTAAAAAATAATATACAGCAGCATTACCTTTTCTGTCTCCCGAATAAAGAAATTCAACCAATAGGAAAACATAACTTGAAAAAAGAGTTCCTGGAATAAATTATTGCCTCTATAATCAAAATAAAATATAGCTTGCTTTTTATACTAGTTTAAGTTATTCATTATCTTTGTATAGGTTACATCATGCCTAAATGGTTAAGCACTTACCACAGTTTGCTTTGTTACAACTATCTTATTTTTGGATGAAATAGTCAAGAAATTATGGACAGTGAGTTGGCGATTAGCGCTACTATGCAACCAAAACGAAAACATTATTTGTGCTACAGTAATTTAAGGACATTTTATCTTTACAGTTTACACACAATAAATGCAAAGTTGCTACCAAATGCTTCTTGAATGATAAATAAGCTTGGTATACTCCCAGTGCCAATCGATAACTTAGGAGACCACATGCTTCATCGATGGGCTCATAAAACTTTTCACTGGCTATTTTACAAAATATATAATTATTGTTGATTAATATGCCTTTTGAATTTAGTTTTAGTGGACTACATACAGTCTGCATCAGCAAATAACATGCATGTTACATCTTTGATACATTTATACATGAATTAAAGAGTTATTTGCGGATGATAATGTAGTTAGGCATGGTATTTTAGAAGCAATAGTTGGTGCAACAAATTTTAATGTAGGCCTAAATGTTATTAAGGATTGTTTATTAATGGATTATACTTCCTACAGTCATTTTACACGATATTCTTTAAATGTAATTTTGTAATGACAATAAAATATAACTTGGTTTTTATACTAATTCCGTTTTTCATTAGCTTTGTATAAGTTACTCATGCACAAATGATTAAGCACTGAATATATTTCAAGAGAATAAAGTAAAAATTGCTGAACGATGTGGTAAACTATTTGCAAGTTTGTTAATGTACTGAGCGAGTACACTGCCAATTTCATTAACACGGTAAGCCAATATATTTGCTGATAAGTGTAGTGATCTATTTCCAACGTGCAACATGGTTAACATGAAATTTTGTCGTTCTCTCAAAGGGTCTGTTTAGAGAAATTTTTACCACTGTCCTAGATTAAAAACATATATGGGCGGCCCTCCACCTAAATTTGTCTCCCTATGAAGTGAGGAATTTAGTCATTTAGAGTCTGGACAAAGGTTAATCCTTTCTATTTTAATTAATGCAGTTATTACTACTTAATTAAATAAGAAGTCTATGCAAATATTTATGATTGCTCAATGTAATTAGTTTTTGTAAGCTGAAAAAGAAAGTCAATAAATGTAATTTTGTAAAAAATAAAACAGTATTAAAGCATCTACAAAGAGAAAAAAAGTGAATAAACAAAATTTGCATTGCAATATTCTAAAAATAATACACGAGAAAGGGAAACAATACACATCTCGAATTTCTCCATTTTTCATTAAAAATGACTTATATAAACATATCAGTGGAACAATTGAAACAAAAGCTGAATAAATTTTCAAAATCCATAGAGAAAGTTTACTTTTCTAGGAAAATATATTTTAAACTGAGCATTGTTTAGAGCATTAGAGCTAGAATTGGTTATATGATAGCATCTCAATCACAAATTCTAGAAAAATAGGCTCTAAAGTAGCATTAGTATTATTACTAAAAATAGATCTATATCTCAGTATGCTACATGCTAGGACTAATAGATCTGATGCTAATGTGATGTTGTAGTTCAGACCAGCTTAGAGCATCTGAAATCAACTTTATTTGATAGCATAGTATGGCAGAACTGTTGCCTTGGTTTTCCTCTGTTTGACTCAGTAAATTCATTTGTTAACTGTAAAATGTATTAATTAAACTTATGTGTGCTCCATTTGGTTAAAGTTTACTGTGTTTAAGCTAAATTTCAGTAGCAAAGGATGGATAACTGCATAGGACTGATTCATAATAGGGTTACTTGCTAAAATCACCTTTTTTTAATAAGAACATAGTATTTTTGTTTTATGAAGCCTCGATAGTTCGGCTATTCAAGTACCTTCACTTATTTTTCAGGTAATAGATTACTTTTAATTTTTTCTCATATTCAAAATTATAATTTACAAAAAATATTCTTGCTGTTGTTAATTAAAAATTAACTTGGAAGTGTTTGATGTATCGGCTATAGATTTATGCAGCTAATTTGTACATGCATTCGAGTAGTGTAATTATAAGTAAATAACCTAAATGAGCATAAGCAAATATACCGGTACATCGGCTTCTATTTATCATTTGTTAAATGAAATCCTGATTTACTTTGACACACAATACATGCTAATATTGCTAATATCTTTGAGGAATAAGCTTTACAAACAAGCACTTCTCCTTGCTAAGATTGCTGCTATCTTTGTGAGTTGAATACATTTAAGATTCTTTCTCCCTTAACTCATACATCTTAATCTTAAATTAAGATCCATTTAGTTGCTTGATTGGAAATATGTTCTATTATAACTACTAATCTGTCTTTTAAACGAAACTTGCATTTTGTCTCTTTGCAATTGTGAGGATATCTATTTCAAGTATTAACAATTAAGCATAGGATTAACAAAATTGAAGTCTTAGACATCTAAGCTACATTATCCTACCAATATATCAAAAAACATTGTAACCGTGGAAAATTGATTGCTGACATATACATGTGAAATTCACATATTTACATCTCGATCGAATTTGATGCTTCATCTCTAACAATTAGGGCGAAAATTATGTAACAAAGGAATGTGCATTATTTCCTCTATCAAGTGGATGATGAATCCTGACGTCCATAGAAGGCAATAGAAGATTTGGAACTTGCATACAGATCTAGATAACACACTATTATATGCGAGATGAACTTCTGGCTATACATTAGTTTGAAACTGCAGTTTAGCTGCAACTCAGCTGCAACTCGAAACTTCAGTTTCAAACAGCAGTGGCAAACTGTACTTTCAACTGCTGTTTCATGACTATAGGGTTCACTTTCCAATGCTACTAATTTGTACAAAGGAAAATGCAAGATATAAAGTTATCTTTGATATTATTTCAATATCAAGTGAAATTGGTGGTTCTAAACAAGTTTTTCAAAATAGAATTTAGATCGTAAATTGTACAATTCAAACTATAAATCAAAATGGATTCAAATTGTAAACCATAGAGATTCAATGATGTATTAAGGTATGTACTTTTTACGCATTTTTGAATTGTTTTTGATGTCTGAGCGGCACAGCTAAACTTAAAGCATTATTTTATCTCTTGTTCCTCTCTTTTTTTAAACACTATTATTGGAATTATAAATCCAAATGAGTATATCAAATATGTTAGTCGGAGTTGAATGTTTCTTAATAATGGTTTGAACCAAGTTTGAATTGAAATATGAATCGAATCGTAAAGGAAGAGAACCGATATGAATCGAGATTTAAATTGTAACTTTTAAAGATTTTTGACAACAATAGTTCTAAATTAATTAAAAATGCATGTGTGTGTTTTGTCAGGATTATATTACCCAGTTTATAGATATTTTTATAGCAAATAGAAGATCCAATTGGTAATTATCAACATCTTACATAAAGTTTGTTTACTGTTGCGTTCTATAAAAAAAGTTAAAGATATATCCACTGAAAAAATGTTCAATATTTTTTGTCTAAATATGTAGTAATTGATAGACCGGCAAGTAGAATTAAAAAAGTAAGCACAGCACGAATGGGCCAATTGGCCATGAATCATTATCATAGGTATGAAACAAATCTAATAAAAGGAAGTTCCGCAAAAATGAAGACTATTTTATTTCTCAATTGAAAAGAAACATACAAAGAACTACTGTTTAAAAGGAAAAACACACCCGTTATTTTACACTTCTTTCTCCTAAAGAAACTAAAAACAGACATAATAAGATGCTAAATTATTGGATCTAAGTATAGACCAGATCAGCACATGCCAAAATATATGTCTGCACTAAATTGTAACACTCCCCCTTAGTGCAGACATCCGATCAACAACACCAAGTCTTTTGCGAAACCTTTCGAATTTAGATTGTGAGAGAGCTTTGGTAAATATATCGGCAAGCTGCTTCTCACTTTCAACCTTACATAGCTCAATTTCTTTACTCAACACTTTTTCCCGAACAAAATGATAGTGAATCTCTATATGTTTCGTACGTGCATGAAATACCGGGTTTTCAGCAAGTTTGATTGCACTTTCATTATCATAGAAAACTGGTACAGGAATATTGCAATCCATGTTTACATCTTGAATAAGCCTGGTAAGCCAGATACATTCCTGCGTCGCTAATGTTGCTGCGACATATTCAGCTTCTGCACTTGATAAAGCCACTGTGCTCTGTTTCCTGCTGCACCAAGATATGACTGCTGAGCCAATACTGAAACAATAACCAGAGGTGGAGCGCCTGTCATTTATATCTCCGGCTCAATCGGCATCAACATAACCTTGTAGTGAGCACCTTTTGTTTGGCTGAAAGTATAAACCATGACTCAAAGTTCCTTTCACATACCTGAAAACTCGTTTTGCAGCAGCCATATGATCAACACATGGTTGGCTCATAAATTGCGATAATTTTTCCACTGAAAATGTAATATCTGGACGAGTGATCGTTAAATATAATAGACAATCAATCATTTTACAGTACTCAGTCGGATCACCAAGGGGCTTTCCACCATCCTTGCTCAGCTTGAGGCTTGAATCCATTGGAGTAGTTGTAGAGTTTGAGTTCTCCATTCCAAAGCTTTGCAAGATCCTTGCAGCATACCCCTTTTGTGAAAGAAAATAGCCACCTGAACATTCCTGTTCTAAACCAAGGAAATAATGAGCTTCACCGAGAGTCTTCATTTCAAAACGAATTGATAAATCATCTTCGAGGCGCATGATTTCATGTGTATCATCGCCGGTGATTATCATATCATCCACATACAAAAAAATCACAGTATACGATGAATCTTTTACCTTAACAAAAAAACTAGGATCTGAACATGAAGGATGAAAGCCACAAAATGTGAAGTATTCAGCTATCTTTCCGTACCAAGCCCGAGGCGCTTGTTTGAGGCCATAGAGTGCCTTCTTCAATCGACAAACATAATGAGGAAACTTCTCGGAAATGAACCCTTGTGGTTGCTCCATATATACATCATGGTCTAACTCTCCATGAAGGATAGCATTTTTCACGTCAAATTGCCAAAGAGTCCAACCTCTGATGGCAGCCAAGGAGATGATGGTGCGGACAGTTACCATTTTGGCGACTGGACTAAAGGTCTCGTCGTAATCTTTACCATATTGTTGAGAAAAACCGCGAGCAACTAAACGAGCTTTGTTCCTTGCAATAGTCCCATCCGCTGCCTTCTTTAACTTATAAACCCACTTACACGTAACAAGGTCAGCATCTTTTGGTTTAGGTACTAGATCGCAGGTAGAGTTGTTTTCCAGGGCTGTGATCTCATCTCTCATTGCATCTTCCCAATCAGACTTGCCTTGAGCTTCATAATAAGAGGTAGGCACATTTTCGGAAGTATCCGCTATCATAAAACAGGAGATAATACTGCACTGATTTAATTCCACTTCATAATCATTTAAATGACTAGGAAACTTTCTTTGTCTTGATGTCCTTCGCACTGTGGCTTCGCCTTGTAAGGAATCATTTTGAGAAAATTCTGAGCTCCCCCTATTTTTAGAGTCGTTGGTTTGAGTAGGAACTGACTCAATACTTGAGTCAATAAGGGGCAAAATATTAGAATTTTGTCCTAGTGCAGAATTTAGATGTAAGGTGGAAACTTAATCAAATACAACATCACGAGAAGTAACAACCTTCTTCGTATCAGGATCCATACACTTCCATCCCTTTCTGTGTGCATCATAACCAACAAACAAGCATTTCTTGGCTTTTGGATCAAGCTTAGTTCGATTATGCTTAGATACATGAACATAGCAGTAAGAACCAAAAACTCTAAAATAGCTAACATCAGGTTTTGTATTGTATAACATCTCAAAAGGAGATTTTGATGTACCTGGCCATGGAGGTAAACGGTTGATTACATGACAAGCGCATTGCATAGCTGCTGCCCACAACTCTCGAGGAAGGTTTTTATCGTGCAACCAAGATAGTGTTACTGCTGTAAGGTGTGCTAGTTTTCGCTCCGCAACCCCATTTTGTTGTGGAGTATTAGGACATGTTATTTGACGCCGTATGCCATGCTCCTCGCAAAACTTTGAGAAATCATGAGATATAAACTCGCCTCCATTATCAGTGCGCAAACACTTTATGGCTGATTTGAATTCTTTTTCTACCATCATCTTAAACTCCATAAAGTGGTTGAGAGCTTCACTTTTGTTCCTTAGAAAGTATACCCAACTATATCGAGAGTAATCATCCACGATAACCATCATATAATGAAAACCGCTATAACTTGGAGTTTTGGTTGGTCCCATAAGGTCAGAATGTACAAGCTGAAACATTTCGGAAGCACGGTTCATTGACTTTTGAAAAGGAAGACGGTGAGATTTACCGTATTGACAACCAGCACATACTGCACCTGAATGTACCGTTTTGAATAGAGGAACACCTTTAAGCAGCATGTTTGTTGATATTAATTGCAATAGCTGATAGCTAACGTGCCCGAGTCGAGCATGCCAAAGTGAGGCACTAGTGTTTTGACTCGTCTTTTCTACATAGGCCTCACTGACTGATAAGGTGTATAATGAGTTTTTCTTTGTTCCGATAAATAGGACATCAGCATCAATGCTCCTTAAGTTACTAAGGATTTCAACCTTATTTGGGCTGAACAGTACATACCTTCCTGAGTTAGTGAACTGAGAAACAGAAGCAAGATTCTTCTTTAAACCGGGTACTTGATAAACTTCATCAAGAGTAAGACCTTCTCCATTTGAATTTGCAGCTTTAAATTGCCCTTCTTTCATTACTGGATGCAATGAATTATCTGCAGTTACAATCACTCGGTTCCTCAAATGAGGACGAACACCAGAAAGTAATGTAGCATCTCCCGTGGCATGATGTGAGCAGCCCGAATCAACAATCCAGTCCCTTCTATAATCAACGTCTCTACTAGCATCTGCATTTCCATCATTTTGATGCACAATAGAGGCAACGTTATTAGGTTTAGCGACTACCTCCACGGATAGACAATTGTCCCACTTCGGCTCTTCGGTTTCGGTTGCTTCATGTGTGATATTTGCGTCAGATGAGGTAATATTAACACGACAATATGGTTTAATATGCCCAGGTTTGCCACACCTCTTACAGACAACTTTTGCTCGACGGTTTGGCTTTATATGCCCCACCTTTCCGCATCGGTAACATGTTGGTTTAGAAGTGCTCGATTGCTCTCCCTTTGTCTTTTGCTAGTTACTGTTTGAAGAGTACTTATTAGCATTCCTTGATTTTGACTTGTTCTTGATAAAGAGTGCATCTTCAACATTTGAAAGAGACTTGCCACACATTTGTTTAACTAGTTCCTCCTGATTAGATAATAGATTCTCCAATTCAACGATCGATGGTTGTTTCGGCCATCCTTGAATAGAAGAAATAAAAGGCATGAACTCTTTTCTCAACCCACGAATTAAATAGCGCCGTAACCTTGCATCACTTATAGGTTCGTCACTGTCTAATGTTGTTATTTCTGCACACACATTTTTGATTTTAAGAAAATAGTCAGAAATGGACATGTTACCTTGGGTTATGGAAGCCAGCTCATTTTCAAGGTATTGCAGTCGCATTGTGTTTTTATGGGTGAACAATCTTGCCAGTGTGTCCCAAATTTCTTTGGGAGAATCAAGCTCGCGAACATGACCAATATATTCTTTACCGATCGAAGGTCTGAGAGCAAACAGTGCCTTTCCACATTTTATCTTCCATTTGCGTCTTGCTTCAGCAAGCTGTGGAGTATCATCCGGAATAACGTCATCACCGGAAACAATATCCCATAAGTCTTGTCCTTGAAGGTAAGCTTCCATGCACAATCGCCAATATTGATAATTTGTGCCAACAAGCTTCTCGACCGTCATTTGAGAAACGCCGCTACCTCCGTTCATCTTGAACAATAACAAGACTCGATTTTTTTCTTTTCAAACTGAGCAATAAGAACAAGCACTTGGTGAGAAACCTGGCTCCGATACCATGAAACAAATCTAATAAAAGGAAGTTCCACAAAAATGAAGACTATTTTATTTCTCAGTTGAAAAGAAACATACAAAGAATTACTGTTTAAAAGGAAAAAAACACCCGTTATTTTACACTACTTTCTCCTAAAGAAACTAAAAACAGACATAATAAGATGCTAAATTATTGGATCTAAGTACAGACCAGATCAGCACATGCCAAAATATATGTCTGCACTAAATTGTAACAAGGTATAGGTAAGTATAGTTAGTAAAGTTAGTTTTCTTTCTTGTAATGTACTGTCAAAGGCCGAACTTATATATACATAAACCTTTCGATCTTGCTTAAACGTGGACCAATTTTTTCTTTTTTTTCTGATCCAACAATGAACAAAAACTAACTGCAAATACTTTTCCCCAATTATACACAAGCCTATGTCATTTTCATCACTCTTACTGTACTTCTAAATGATATTTATGAACCATATGGGTCGGGTTATAGATTTTAACTAGACAATTTAATTTACTTACACGTCGAAAGCTCTGGACTTGAAGAAGCTCCCTTTAATCACTCTTTCCTCTGCAATAATTTGCACTTAAAACTACATATCAAGCAAGAAAAACTCCACTGAAAATATAGTTTATGTCTAGTAAAACATACAAAAATATTCATTATTTTTTATTTGCCATATTTAATTTGTTTGGTTAGTTTACAAAATTTAAAAAAGTTTTGATTATGCTGAACATATATAGATATAACTTTTCATTTGAATTGACAAATTTTGAAGTTTATTAACTTGGACATCAACACTAATTTATAGACGTTATTAAAGATCCGGTTATTGGATTACATGAAAGTAAAGAGTACTGCAAATCCAATCAACTAATTAGCTGAACATAAATGTACCATCAAAATCATTATTACCATCTTCTATAAAATCAAAGTATAAGCCCTTACATGTATTTGTAAAGAAGACCATTGATTTAATCTTTGATTATGAAATTAAGATTCGAAAAATCTTATAATACTTATCACTGTTTCTTGATTTGGGAAATCATATAATATCTTCTTGTCCGTTTCAAAGATGACTAAATCAAGAATTAATTGAAACATAACTTACTGCCAAATGAAACCCAATCAAAAGAGAAATATTCCTGGTTTCTCATAGATTCACACAACAATAAAATAGCTAAAAAACAATAGTAGTGAAACAATCAAAACACAACTCAAACCGGCAATGACCTGGCGCATACTAATATTAGCAGTTTGGCGGAGCAAATCAGAGACTGTACCTATATCAGCGGCAATGGCGAGCAAATCAGATGGCAGAGGAGAGCGCGGTTTGGCAAATCAAATACCATACCTAATTAGGGTCCGCGGGTTTCGTCGATGTCAACGATAGCGAAGGTCTAGCTTCAGCGATAGCGACGGTGGCGAGCGGGTTTAGCTTCGTGAATGGCAAGGGCGGTGAGCTCAACGAGGCGGCGTTAGGGTTTAGTGTATAAAATTTTAACGGTGAGTTTTAGTGGACGTAGTTAATAAATTGGGTGACCAACAAAATTAAGGGAGGGAAGTTGAAAATTTCATTGTGTTGGGAAGCTTTTTAGCCTACCTTCAATATTTTATGCTGAAAGACAACTTTCTGTAGGTATCAGTTTTTAGTTATTGATATCAGTTTTTAAGTATCAGTTTGCAGTTATCGATAGCAGTTTTTAGGTATCAGTTTTTAGCTCGGTGGCAGTTTTGTTGTCCTTATGAATAATTTTGAAAAATGTTTGTCCTTATGAATAATTTTTAGAAGAATGTTTGTCCTTGTGGTAAAAATATTGAGATCGTGTCCTTGAGGCAAAAAATATACAAATCTTTGTCCTTTAAATTAATTCTCCCTTTGTATATGTTGAAAAGACAACTTGCACAAACAATTACAAGGGCAAAAAAAAGCAGTTGTTATATATGGGGGTTTTTAGACACAAGGAAGAAGTTGCAAAAAAATTTAGTCTTAGGACAAATAATTTGTTTTTTAGGCTGAAGGACACTTTTAATGTAAATCACAGAATGATAGTTGTTCTTACTTTTTCATGTCTACAATTCGGTTCATTCGATTACTACAGAGATGAACCCAACCCGGAATATGAACCGTAAAAGAAAACACCTACTAAACCGATCACAAGAATACCAGCTACAGTACCTATTAGCCAAAGAGGAATCCTTCCAGAGGATCGGCCATTTCCCCCACTTTCCTCCACATTTCATCAAGTGGTCATATTATAGACAAAAACAGTCATGAATAATTATGAAGATGATATCCTTCCGAATGGGATAAGAGAATTCCTACTACTCTCTTTCTTTCTCTCAATTGAAGAAATAATTGGAAAATAAAACAGCAAGTACAAAAATGAGTAATAAACCCCAGTATAGACTGGTACGATTCAATTCAACATTTTGTTCATTCGGGTTTGATTGTGTCATAGCTCTATAATTCGAATTTGGTTTATCGTTGGATGAATTGCATTGCTGATATTGATCCCCAAAAAGAAACGGTAGGTACAGCTAGTCCGTGAATAGCTAACCATCGCACTGTAAAAATTGGATAGGTTCGATCTATGGTCATTGGTGGCCTCCTAACTCCTAAAAGGATCTACTAAATTCATCAAGTTGTTCCAAAGAATCAAAACGGCCGGTTATTAATGGAATCCCCTGTCGGCTCTCTGTGAAATATTCGTTTGGTTGAGGACTTCCAAATACATCGTAAGCTAAACCTGTACTGACGAATAACCAACCCGCAATGAATAGGGAAGGTATAGTAATGCTATGAATGACCCAGTATCGAATACTGGTAATAATATCAACAAAAGAACGCTCTCCCGTGCTTCCAGACATGCTGAACTCCAAAAATTCTTGTACATTCAAAAAAGAAAAAAGAATCGATTCGGTGAAAGATGGGATCAGTAAATGGAAAATAAACCACTGATATGTCATCTTTTTTTGTGAGATCGTCAATTTTGTACCAAAGGTGTATTTCGAGTAGACCGAATCAGTATAGCTATCCTTCCGCTGGCGCAGCAACGCAGTCTAGATCAATATGGAAATGAAATACTACATAATTTCTTTCTTCTTTTTTGTTCTTTGTTTATGCATAATTTTATGTTATAGATCAATAGAAAATTAGAAAGTTCCTTATAATTATAATATAAGGTTTTCATTTTCGAATACTTTCATTTATTTCAAGTAATTGATTGGTCGTAGAAAAAATATACTATAATAGATAATAGATATAGTAGTATAGTATTTGATCTAAAAAGAGAATATAGTTGGAATAATCAATAGTCGCAATGCGATCATTGTTACATTAAGATCTAAAACAAAGATTCTTTCTTAACCGAACTACAAAATGGAACTCCTTGATATGGAAAAACAGAATATAGAATAAAACCTAAAATAAAAGGATAAGGGAAGTTGCTCTTCTTCGAATCGAGTTGTCCCCGAAATCAAAAATGAAAATAAAGGTTTTTTTCTACCTTTCTAATTCTTTTTTTTTTGCTATCCATAATGACTAATGAATTAAGAACTTTCAATTAGAACTCTTTTTTTTTCAATTGATTTTTTCTTACCGTCATATCTGAAAAAATGGAAACTTAGGTAAGTGTTTTATCAACGTATGTAGCAAAAGAAGATATCTAATTTAGCTCTTTCATGCCTACTATAACTAGTTACTTCGGTTTTTTATTGGCTGCTTCAACTATAACTCCAGCTCTATTGATTGGATTGAACAAGATACGACTTATTTGAAATGAATTGAATGAACAAATTAATAAAAAGAAATATTTCTCCTTCAGGTATTCTACGGTAACTTCTCATGTCAATTGTTAATTCTATATTGGTAACTCTTGGTCATTGAGATTCGCGGATTTTTCAGATTAATATTTAGGGATAGATCATACCTTTCTTTTTATCTCCTCAAACAAATTGAAATGATTGAAGTTTCTCTATTTGGAATCGTCTTAGGTCTAATTCCTATTACTTTAGCGGGATTATTTGTAACTGCGTATTTACAATACAGACGCGGTGATCAGTTGGACCTTTGATTCTTTTTTTTAAGAAGAAATAAAAATCCTACCTATTTTCACCTAATTCTTTAAAAAAGTAAAGAGAAAGAATTCCTTATTCTCTAGAAAAACTTGAAGGCCCCTAAACGGATAACTGTAAGGTTTTTATCCCAAGCACTGGCCATAGAGTTTCTCAGGCTGCGTATATTGACTTCCTCCTTCCCCATTCCATTGTGACCTCGTTCTAAGCCTTATTCATGGGTAGGGCATTTAGAGGTAAATCTTACTCCTTTTATAAACTTCCTGCAAAGATTAGCATTGGCTGGCTAAACCGTGAAAACTGCCGGTTCTTCGGCTGCCACTGCGCGCACTTTCGCTTCATCCATCTTCAGCCTTGAATGCCAGATAGAGAAAGAAAGTCCTGTCCTCGTTCTGTTGCATTTTCCGGTATGCATTCGCGAACGCTTCCGGAAAACAGTTCTGAGATCTTCTCTGTGCTCAGCATTCAAATAAAAGCTTTACTAAGAAAATAAATAGGGGCTCGCTAACCATCTTTCTTTCTTGCTTTGGACCCTTTCTTATCCTTATTTCTCATTTCTTTTTTTTCATTCTTTGTCTGCTCTCCCCAATAAAGAAGGAAGACTTAGGGGAACTTGAATCTAGCTAGGGTAGAGACAAAGACAACTATTAGTATACCGCAGTTTACACTAAAAAGTGTCTTTCAGACTAAAAAGCAAACTTGTTGTCCCTGAGACTGTTTTTTTTTTAACTTCTTCCTTGTGCCTGTTTACTTGTTTTATATATATATATATATATATATATATATATATATTGCAACTGCTGCACAAACAAAGTTATTAAAAGAATTTTTTTTACAACTGCTGAAAATAAACAATTGTTAAAATAACCTATCATAACTATTGGTTTGTGATAGTTGTAAAGTAAAAGTCGTAATATGGTTGTGTTGTTGTAGTGTCCTTGAGCGGTGTCATCCATGTCTCTGGTACTTCGATCATTTCAAAAATCCAATCAATATCCATCTCGCCTATACTTGGAGCAGTTAGAGTTTCAACTGGGACCAGTCCCATTGACCAAGCTTCTCCGGAACTGGAAAGTTTAGATAGATAGTCCAACTTCGTGTTCTTTTCCCTTGGGATATGACTTACGGTGTAATTCTCAATGTCATTCAACAATTCCTGCACTTCGGATAGATACAGGGCGAGGTTCTCTTCTCGGGCTTGATATTCGCCTCTCACCTGACAGACGACCATCTGAGAGTCGCTATCGATATGTATGGAGATATCCCGAGTTCCTTTACAACTTTCAGTCTAGTTATCAATGCTTCATATTCCGCTACATTATTTGTTGAAAGGAATTCCAAGCGTAAGATGGAGCAAACGAATCGTCCTTTGGGAGTTTCCATCATGACTCTTGCCCCCAAGAAAAAGCTAATTGATGGATTGTCGATGAACAGCCTTCAGTGTGCCTCCATTTCTGGAGTAATTTCTTCTTCATTGTCTCGTATTATAAACTCAGTGATGAATTCTGTCGGTGCTTGCCCATTTATCGCCCTTCGAGGATGGTAAGTTGTAATGACCCGTACTTTTGACTATTATAAGTTATTAAATTTAATGAAATTATCGGGTGAATATGGGTTAAAATATAATGATTTCTTAATATTAGTTTATTGGATAATTTAAATTGTTTGAATTTAATATCGAGAGTTATTCGGATAATTGAATTCTGGATTTAATGTGATTAAATTTTTTATCAGAAATTGATTCAAATTTAAATAAATATGGATGAAGATTGTTAATATTTAAAATTGGATTTAAATATGAATAATTTTAAATTTTATAATTTGATTGTCGAGTAAAAATAGTCATTTTGGTCACTGTCTCAGATTTTGACGAGACCAGTTTCATCGGATTCGTAATGGTGAATTATAGTAGGATTTCAAGTTTCGTACCGGTCGGACTTGTCGTTTAGTCGTGCGAGCTTGAAACGCGTAGAAATTCAATTTCAAATTTAATTAAAATAATCGAATTTGAAAAGCTATTTTCCGTATATGATCGAATTAGACCTCGGGACTAGTTCCATTGTATTCGAAATAGGGGTAAACCATTATAAAAGCCAGATGACACGCTTTGTTTCGAGCTCAAGCAAAATCAGACATCTTAGGCTAGATTTTTTTTCTAATTTAGATAATAATAATATATCTAAATCTAATCAACTTGTTCAAAAACCCCATCCTTCTTTTAGCCGCATCTCTCTCCCTCTCCCCTCTATTTCTAGTAGCACGCACTCGATAAAAAAAATCGAGCAGATCGAAAATAAAGGGGGCGGCTGACCTAATACACACACACACACACACACACACACATATAAGTGACGATCTCAAGTCGATCGACCTAGGCATGTAGGCTGGGGGTGTCGCGACAGAGAAGCGAAGGCGGAGGCGAGCTCGTTGGTTTTGGGGTTTTCGTGCTAGGGTTCGTGACATGGCGGCGGCGGCTATAACGAAGGCTGGGCGAGCGACGCGACTTGGACGTAGACGCGGCTGGTGTTGGTCAAAGGAAAGAGAGGCGCGTGGTTCTCGTGTACTTTGGGGTTGCGTGCATATGCAAGCTTCGACCTGGAAGCTAAGAGCAGTAGTGAAGTTGCGCTCAAAGGAAGAAGAACAAAGTTAGGGGAAATGCCTGAGCACGTACGAGAGGATCAAGTGGTAGTTTTTTTTTTCTTTTTGTTTAAGATCGTTAATTAAAATTTTAATTATCGCTGATATCAATAGATTTAACTTGTGCATACGAGGTTCGATTCGAACGAGGAGAATTGCATTGGAATCGTATTGGTATTGGTTACGCTATGAAGTTGAAATTATTGCAGTTCACTTCATTCGAATTTTCAGATTCGAGTGAAGGTGAGTGTTTTATACGCTCACATTTTGGCTAAATATTTTTTTATGTTAGTTAAATTAATATTGTGAAGTGATTGGAATTTATTGATTGTTGCTTGATAAATTTAATTGACAATTAAATTGACATCTAAATTTATTGATAGGTTTTTAATTGATAGTTAAATTAAATTAGAATTTAGTTGCTAGTAAAATATCCGAGATTGATAATTCTGAAATTGTTGTGAATTTTATTGACTGTTTGGATGATTGGTTGTGATGGATGCGGTTGATTGATATTTTAGATGTTTTGTCATGTTTAATATATTCGGTGATCACCATGTGTATTATTTACAGTATGTAAAACTGTAAATTGAATTATTTCGAATAAATTAAGAAATAGGTTGAAATGATATATATTTACGACATTTATTTGAATGGAAATGATATATATCCATCCTTGAAATTAAATTGAAATAATTATCCACTTGTCCATAGGTTAGAAAATTATATACGGACACCGGGTTGGTTAGATTAAATGATTTTAAAAGTTGTTTTGAAATTATTTGAATGAATTGATTTTAGGAATAAAATCCAATTTATGGAAATTGAATTATTTTAAATTGAAGCTAGCAATATTGGAATTTAAACTTGATAACGAAATTGTTTAATTAAATCAGAGTTTAGATTTTTAAGTTAAAAATTGAAATATGGCGTAATTTTCGGAAGTTGATTTGTTTTAAAAGGTTGGTCTTTTATTCGAACTTTGAATAAAAAAATTGATATGAAATGATATCTCAAATTTGAGTTTGGAATTGAAAATTTGGATTTAAAATTGGTATTAAAAGTAAATTTGATTTAAGTGTTTAAATCGATATTTTGAAATCGAATTTGGAATTGGAACTGAAATTGGAAATTAATTTGAAATTGGAATTTAAATTAATTTGGAATTGGAATTGGAAATTAATTTGAAATTGAGATTTAAATTAATTTGGAAATGGAAGTTGAAATTTAAAGAAACTAGTGAATTGAATCGAAATTTATTCAAGTTGGAATCGGGATTGAATTGATTAAATCAAAATTTGGAATCGATTTGGGTAGGAAATTGGGAAGTTGACCGGTTTGACTTTGGAATTATTTTTAAAATGAATATTTTAATATAAATGATTTAAAATCTATGTTCTTTAAATATTTCAATTATTTTGATTTTTCAAATAACTATATAAACTATTTTATGTTCAAATTATTTTCGATTTAACTATTTAAATATTTTCTATTAAACTATCTTTAACTATTTTTACTATTTTAAACTATTTAAACTATTTTCTAAAATTCAAACTGGTTAAAGGATAAAAAATTTATATTTAAATCTTGGATTTAAATACGAACTAGGTTAAACTGAAGATTATAACCTAAATTGAATTCGAATTAAATTTTGGAAGTGAAATTGATTTATCGGACAAAATTGATAATTTCGAATATATGATGATTTCGAAATGGATTTGATCTTAAAGCGAATATATGATGATTTCGAAATGGATTTGATTTTGAAATGAATATGATATTTTGATATCAAGTGCAAATCATTTTCGAAATTTAAAAGAACCAACCGGTGTGTAAAATGACGATTGGTTGTTAAAGAGACCGGGGTCTCTTATTGGCATACTCTCTATCAATATTGGAACCACTTTGACAACCGTGTACACGGTGGATGATATCCAAAATATAGTGGTTGAATTGGCGACGTTTACTGGAATGAAACAAGAGAATGATGATGGATAGCCTTGATATTCGTGTCATAATTAAAATGACTAAAGCAGGAGCCTATGTCTGGCCATTGAGGTTAGCTACCTCTAACGACGTTGATCCCTTGTACTAATATTGTGGTTTCGGACTCGATGGGTGCACCTTATTTGTCGTTTGGATTGATTGTTGCGGTCGGCCACGGGTGGTTTACAACCAGCCAGAAAGGGTAAACTAGTAGAATCCTACATTGGGCGTTGCCTCACGTGCCTTGTCATATTTATCCCTATACGAGCCCATTACGATTTTGGTTTAAAACTGTAAATGTGTTTAAGTGGATCAATGTAAAGTCTTAACGGTATTTTGATATTTATTTTACTGTTAGACATTATCTATTGTAGTGTATACTATTATATATGTAAATAGTTTAACGGATCCTTAGGAGATGGAAAATCCCGTAACATTTCTTAAGTTATTGCATTCATATTTATGATATTAATTTGACTTATATAAGAGTATTTTAGTCCTGACTCGAGTGTTTTGTCTTTTCATTACGCTCGGGTCAGTCTTGAGTTTTTTTCAGCGTATTGAAGACTATTCTCTAGAGGACGAAGATGAAGTTTTGGTATATTACTATTATTAGTATCCCCTGCGTCATGCTATTCTGTTGTATTGATTATTTATCCCTGATGTATAAATATAACTCTGATAAATGTGTATAGATTATGATCAGATGTATAGTAAACAACTTTTGAATTTTTATTTGATTGTTATATTTTATTGTTTCCGCTGTGAGATTTTGTGTTTTGTTTTCTTGCTCTCTTCTTATTTTTCTTATTTAACCCCATTGATTATCTACGTTCCGGATTGTTTAAGTTGGACATGTGTGGATTATTGTCGCTTTAAACCTTCCGAAATGTGGGTCGTCACAGTTGGTATCAAAGCGAAAGTTTAGCGATAATCTTGGCTTTGTAGGGTTTGACTAATTAGAGATAGTGTAGTAATGCCCTAGAATGAGTCAGTTGAGTGTATACACGAGAGAGCGTACTTGTTAGTGTTATAAAATGTTTTATATTGTGTTTACTTATCCGTTGATTTGTTTATGAATTCTGGTCGATGTGCGGGACGCCGTGATATCGATAGGGGTTTCTAAACACTTAAACGAGGCAAGTCAACATAATATTGTTTTAAAAGTCGGTGGATGAAATAATTTTACCTAAAATTATATTATATATATAAAGTGATTTTAAATGAAATTATTGTTAGGAAATGATAATATTTAATTATCATTGATTATTTATTGAATTAAAATAAAACGAATACTTAACGAATTTTATTTTATAAAGTATTGATAATTAAATTGAATTGAAATATAATTGCAGTAAGAATTGTTTAAAATGACCAATTTGTAAATTAATGGAATATTTCGGTAATAAGCTAAGAAAATTTGTTTAAGTATACTTATAATATAACTTAGATATAGAAATGAAAAGAAAAAAAATTGGTTGCGAATTTTAGAATTTAAAATCCTTTTTTTTCAAAATTGTTTACGAAACCTTCAAAATTAATATTAATATTATTTAAAAGAGTTTTGATGAGAAAAATATATTTTAAAAAGGTTTTGAATAAAATAAAAGCATTAAACTCGTTGGTCGTTGGAAAATAATTCTAGGGATGATTGCAGCATCGCCAGTGTTCATTTTCGAATTTCTGAGTGAAAATTTCTACCAAAAGAAATTTATTTTTCAATTAAAACAAGTTTTTGATTTTGAGAAAATATATATTTTCTATGTGTGATTTAATAAGTATATGAAAAATAGTTTTGAACTTAAAAATTTTAAATAGTAGAAAAGAAATAAGTTTATAACTTATAAATTTGAATTGGAAAATGAAACCAAATTTAAAATGGTTAAAAATTTTGGTTGAACAAATGGAAGAAAGAAAATTTCGAATTTGAGATACAAATAAAAATATTTGGCTTAGCATCGTAAAATTAAATGGAATTAGTTAAATGAAGTAAATGAAATACATTTAGCCCAAGAAGCTTAAATTAAAAAATTGCATTTAAAATGAATTAGATAAAATGAAATTTTGAATGAATAAATTGTATAATTTATAGATTTGAGAATAGTAAGCTAAGACAAATTATAAATTTGTTGAATTTGAATGATAAGAAAAGAAAAAAATTAACTTCAATAAGATTAAATAAAATGAGCAATATATTAAAATAAATTGAAGTTTAACTTAACGAATTGGATATTAAATGAAACTAGATAAAGTGGTAAAGTGGATAAATTTCATTTGAGCTATAAAATGAATCAAAAATGAATAAGGACTTGAAATGTAATTTAAATATGAAAGAGATTAAATAAAATAAATGAATGTAAGAAAAAATTTAGTATGAGTAATTGAATTTGATTTAAAACTGGATAAAGAAAATTTTAAATTGCAAGTAGAGTAGTTTAAATTGAAATTTGAATGTTAACTAGTATAATATGGAATAAGCTATTGAATATAAATTATAAGTTAAAATGGACTTAAGAGAAGCTGAAGGAATTAATTGTGAAAAGAAAAAAAGGATTATTAATATGATTGAGTTATAAAGTAAAAATTTATTTTGGTAAATAAATAATATGTCTTTGAATAAATGAAGTGAATTAATGAATTAATAATAGTTTAAGATATGAAATAAAAATGAAAGTGAGTTGTGTTATATAAAATATTTGTAACAAACTTAGCTAATTTATAAATGTTGTTAGTATGATAAAAAGGAGGATATACTAAGTGGAAATAAAATAAATTTAACTTAACAAGGTTAAAAAGAATAATTCTATAAAATGATTCATAAATGAATTTATATGAAATAGGTTAAACAAAAAGTGAAACAATTGAAATTTCACAAATTGAATTGAATAAAATTTAATATAATGAATTTGTAACGAATGTTAATAAATTAAGAATCAATGAAATGTAAACCAATTCAAATTGGATGAAACAAACGTAAATAATTGAAATAAATAGATTGAATATAAGTATATTGAATTGAAATAAATCAAGTGTGAATGCAATAAATATTGATGAAAAAGAAGAAAAGAAAGAAAAGAATGAATTGAAATCAAATTAGTTGAATGTAAAAAATTAAAAGCGAATAAAATGAATATAAATCTATTGTATGATTAACGAAATGAGTACTAATAATATAAGGGAATTAAATTACTTAAGTGTAACTAAATTTATGAATTATTGAAATGAATTAATGGAAGTGAAGAAGAAAAAAATGAATGTAACTATAAACGAGTGTAAATTAATAGAATGTGAATTCATTAATGTTGATAAGTAAATTTGAAGTAGATAAATTTAGTGAAGAATCAATGGAATGTGAATCTAATTGAATAAAAGTTGTTGAATGCAAATAAATTGAATCGAGCAAATTAAATGTTAATAAAATTTGGTTTGATAAGAATGAGAGTGTATAAATTAAATAATGACATTGAAAATGTAAATTGTGATAGTTATGGATTGATTTGAATAAATGTTGTTTTATTGGATGATTTGTTTTGATGAAGATCCTTGTTTAATTGTTTTGGATGCATATGGTTGTTGTATGGTTGCGTATTTGTGCTCGTGTTTGAGATTTGGATTCAAAATCTATGTTTTATACTTATTGAACTTATACATATTCTACATCTTATTATAAGTAACTAACATTCCAAATTGAGTTTAGATTGGTACATACGAAGATCGTTGGACGTATACGGGATTTATATGCTTTTGCTTGTTTAATACGAGTGAACTCGCTCGTATTATAAATAATAAAGTACGTATCTCGGATTACATAACACGATTTATATTTTTTCCCTTCGGGATGCCTCATCATTGAGATGAGATTTATATTTGATATATATTGGTTATACTTGTGCTATATATTGAATTGTAAAAATTTTCCGATCGAGTCGCGCAAAGGAGACTCTGCCAAAAAAATTCGTAAATCCAGGAGTTAGAATTTTTTTTGAAGTTTTGAAAGTTTTATAATTTGTTTTCTATATAAATTTTATTTTCCGTAAACCGACAGTGGAATGGCCTAGTAAAAGTGTAGTAAAGATTTTCTAATAAGATTTTAAAGTTATAAGTGAATTATTTGAATAAAATCTATTGTATGTTAAATTCTTTACTTAACGCTTTTCCAAGGACGAATTGAGTGGAGGAGTATGTAACGACCCGTACTTTTGACTATTGTACGTTATTAAATTTAATGAAATTATTGGGTGAATATGGTTAAAAATATAATGATTTATTTATTAATTTATTGGATAATTTAAAATGTTTGAATTTAATATCAGGAATTATTCGGATAATTGAATTCTGGATTTGATGTGATTAAAAATAGTATCAAAAATTGATTCAAATTTATATAAATATGGATGAAGATTGTTAATATTTAAAATTGGATTTAAACATGAATAATTTGAAATTTAATATTTTAATTGTCGAGTAAAAATAGCCATTTTGGCCATTGTCTCGGATTTTGACGAAACCAGTTTCATCGGATCCGTAACGGTGAATTATTGTTAGATTTCAAGTTTCATAGCGGTCGGACTTGTCGTTTGGTCGTGCGAGCTTGAAACGTGTAGAAATTCAATTTCAAATTTAATTAAATAGTCGACTTCGAAAAGCTATATTCCGCATACGATCGAATTAGACCTTCGGACTAGTTCCATTGTGTTCGAAATAGGGGTAAACCATTATAAAAGCCAGACGGCACGCTTCGTTTCGAGCTCAAGCAAAATCAGACATCTTAGGCTAGATTTTTTTTTAATTTAGATAATAATAATATTTGTAAATCTAATCAACTTGTTCAAAAAACCCCATCCCTCTTTTAGCCGCATCTCTCTCCCTCTCCCCTCTATTTCTAATCGCACGCACTCGATAAAAAAATCGAGCAGATCGAAAAAAAAGGGGGCGGCTGACCTGAAATATATATATATATATATATATATATATAAGTGAAGATCTCAAATCGATCGACCTAGGCATGTCGGCTGGGGGTGTCACGGTAGAGGAGCGAAGGCGGAGGTGAGCTCGTTGGTTTTGGGGTTTTCGTGCTAGGGTTCGTGACGTGGTGGCGGCGGCGATAACAAAGGCC
Organism: Allium cepa; assembly: GCA_030765085.1. Classification (NCBI taxonomy): domain Eukaryota; kingdom Viridiplantae; phylum Streptophyta; class Magnoliopsida; order Asparagales; family Amaryllidaceae; genus Allium; species Allium cepa. The sequence continues at coordinate 934,625,852 of CM060932.1, forward strand.
GGCGAGCGACGCGACTTGGACGTGGACGCGGCTGGTGATGGTCGAAGGAAAGAGATGCGCGTTGTTCTCGTGTACTTTGGGGTTGCGTGCATATGCGAGCTTCGACCGGGAATCTAAGAGCAGCAGTGAAGTTGCGCTTAAAGGAAGAAGAACGAAGTTAGGGGGAAAGGCCTGAGCACGTACGAGAGGATCAACTGAGGTAGTTTTTTTTTTAATTTAATATCGTTAATTAAAATTTTAATTATCGTTAACATTAATAGATTTGTAACTTGTGCATACAAGGTTCGATTCGAACGAGGAGAATTGCATTAGAATTGTATTGGTATTGGCTACGCTATGAAGTAGAAATTATTACAGTTCACTTCATTCGAATTTTCAGATTCGAGCGAAGGTGAGTGTTTTATACACTCACGTTTTAGCTAAATATTTATTTTATGTTAGTTAAATTAATATTGTGAAGTGATTGGGATTTATTGATTGTTGCTTGATAAATTTAATTGACAATTAAATTGATATCTAAATTTATTGATAGGTTTTGAATTGATAGTTAAATTAAATTAGAATTTAGTTGCCAGTAAAATACCCGAGATTAATAATTCTGAAATTGTTGTGAATTTTATTGACTATTTGGATGATTGGTTGTGATGGATGCGATTAGTTGATATTTTGGATGTTTTGTTTTGTTTAATATATTCGATGATCACCCTGTGCATTATTTACAGTATGTAAAACTGTAAATTGAATTCTTTTGAATAAATTAAGAAATATGTTAAAATGATATATACCTATGACATTTATTTGGATTGAAATGATATATATCCATCCTTAAAATTAAATTGAAATAATTATCCACTTGGCCATAGGTTAGAAAATTATATACAGACACCGGGTTGGTTGAATTAAATGATTTTAAAAGTTGTTTTGAAATTATTTAAATGAATTGATTTTAGGAATAAAATCCAATTTATGGAAATTGAATTATTTTGAATTGAAGTTAGAAATGTTGTAATTTAAACTTGATAACGAAATTGTTTAATTAGATCGGATTTTAGATTTTTAAGTTAAAAATTGAAATACGGCGTAAATTTTCGGAAGTTGATTTGTTTTAAAAAATTGGTCTTTTATTCGAACTTTGAATATAAAAAAATTTGATATGAAATGATATTTTAAATTTGAGTTTGGAATTGAAATTTGGATTTAAAATTGGTATTAAAAGTACATTTGATTTAAGTGTTTAAATCGACATGTTGAAATCGAATTTGGAATTGAAACTGAAATTGGAAATTAATTTGAAATTGGAATTTAAATTAATTTGGAATTTGAATGGGAAATTAATTTGAAATTGAGATTCAAATTAATTTGGAAATGGAAGTTGAAATTTAAAGAAATTTGTGAACTGAAATCGACATTTATTCGAATTGGAATCGGGATTGAATTGAAATCAAAATGGAATTTGGAATTGATTTGGGTAGGAAATTGGAAAGTTGACCGGTTTGACTTTGGAATTATTTTTAAAATGAATATTTTAATATAAATGATTTAAAATCTATATTCTTTAAAATTTTCAATTATTTTGATTTTCCAAACAATTTTACTATATGAACTATTTTATATTCAAATTATTTTCGATTTAATTATTTAAATATTTTCTATTAAACTATTTTTAACTATTTTTACTGTTTAAACTATTAAACTATTTTCTAAAATTCAAACTGGTTAAAGGATGAATTGCTTATATTTAAATCTTAGATTTAAATACGAACTAGGTTAAAGTGAAGATTATAACCTAAACTGAATTAGAATTAAATTTTGGAAGTGAAATTGATTTATCGGACAAAATTGATAATTTCGAATATATGATGATTTCGAAATGGATTTGATCTTAAAACGAATATATGATGCTTTCGAAATGGATTTGATTTGATCTTAAATCCATTTGAAGTTCTTATTTCCCTTCTTTAGCGCACCAAAGAACGGTATACATTTATCAATTGCTTTTGAGGTAAACCAGCTTAATGCTACAAATTTTCCATTAAAGCTTTGTAACTCTTTCTTGTTCCTTGGGGCCTCAACTTTCCGTAAAGCGGTAATTTGTTTGGTATTAGCTTCGATGCCTCTACCACTTATAATGAATCCTAGGAATTTTTTAAAGGCTACCCCGAAGTGAGATTTAAGTTGACTGAGTTTCATTCTATATTACGGAGTATCTCGAACATTTCGACAAGGTTGTCCAAGTGATTTACGGCTATGCACGATTTAACTAACATATCATCCACACAGACTTCCATAGTCTTTCCAATCTTATGTTTGAACATGGCGTTCACTAGTCGTTGGTAAGTTGAAACAGCATTTTTAAGCAGAATGACATCGCTTTGTAGCAGTATAATCCCATGTCAATGATAAAATTGGTGTTTTCCCGGTCTGATTCATACATCATGATCTGGTTGTATCCCGAGTAAGCATTCATGAATGATAGCAATTCATATCCTGTTGTCCCATCCACAAGCTGGTCGATTCTAGGCAGCGAAAAGTTATACTTTGGGCAGACTTTGTCTAGGTCTGAGTAGTCGATAGAAGTTCGTCATTTTCCATTGGATTTCTTGACCAAGACCGAGTTGGATACCCACTTGGGATAGGTTGCATCGTGGACAAAGCCATTCACCATCAGCTTATCCACTTCTTCTCTTAGCGCTTTGGATCGCTTGGGTCTTAGGTTACGCCTCTTCTGCTTCATTGGTGTATACTTGGGGTCGATATTGACTGCATGTCATACAATGTCTGACAACACCCTGCACATATCGGAATGCGTCCAAGCGAATACATCCAAGTTGGCTTGAAGAAATTTGATTAGTTCCCATCGCATCTTGTTTCCAAGATGTGACCCAATTTTCAGGACCCGAGTTGGGTCATCCATATCGACCAAGACAAGCACCGTCAATTCGGCTAGTGCTGTCCGATCCTCCTCGAAATTCTTCTTTCTAAGGTCCAAAGCCTTGTCGAATCAGATATGGTCCCAAGCCAGGGGCAGCCCTGTAGTTGCTATGCGGTAGTTTCACAAATGTGGACGGTTCTCCCCACATTCTTCCCTTTTTCTTTTCTTCTGGACTCGCGTAGTTCTATGATGTAGCATTCTCTAGCGACACTTTGGTCTCCTTTGATCATCCCAACTCCATTCTTCGTTGGATATTTCATGGTTAGCTGCCACTAAGCTAAAGCAATCGTGAAATCTACCAAAGCAGGACGACCTAAGAAAGCATTGTAGGCGGAAATTTCATCTATGATCATAAATGTCTGGATGAGGACGACACTTCGATCTCCTTCCCCAACACTACGGGCAAATCAATTATTCCAACGGGTTGCTTAGGTTCACCAGTGAATCCCTGGATCTTGGTTCAACAAGTGGATGTGTCTTTCATACTGGTCTTCATCTGATCAAACGTGTGTCTGAACTGGACATTGACAGAGCTGCCACTGTCCATTGATACTCGTTGGACCATGGCTGGTCTGATTCCTACCGTAAAGACCATGGGGTCGAGAGTTGGAGCTTCTATTCCTTCAGTGTCTCGATTCCGGAATACTATATCATTATTCAGGGTTCTCCACTGCTTAGCAGGAATTCTATCTTCAACCATGAAGCACGAACCATTCGGAACATGTTTCAATGAGTTTACATATCACTCCATTTCTCCCCAACTCTTCTGTGCGGTTGAGGTCCTATGGATATCATTCCGATGGTGAGTCTTTGGTTGGTTCGTCTGGATCCCTCTTCACTAGTTCCAGCTTGGTATCTCGGTTTTTAGGAGCTTGGGGTGTAGCAGACTGGTCAGGATTTTATGGTTTCCTCACATACGATTGAAGATTGTTGTTAACCCAAAAAATGGATCAATGGTTTGAGTGTGAAAGCACCATCCATGTTCTCACAGAGCAATAATACAGATAACCGGTATAGATAAAAGCAGTAAGCGAAAGAAGACAAGAAGATTTCTATAGTGGTTTAGCTATTAATGAAGCCTATGTCCAATTTAGAATTTCTTTATTTCTTTTATAGATTGATTGCTGTTACAAGAAGTGTTTGATTACAAGGCTCTTGATTGTCCTTAGCTAGATTGAATCTCCAAGGTTAGAATCCACTGGAGAATTACACTGAATCCCTTTGGAGATTGTTGTGAAGGAGATGAAGAGTGAAGAAAGTTTTCAGCATAGCTTCGGTAACCAGTCCAAAGCAGATCCCATTTGTATTGCAGGTAAAGTGGTATTTACAGAGACGAAGAGTTTCTGGGCCAGGCCCGTTTGTCAGTTGCTTGCACATGGACACAGGATGATCTAGTAGAGCTTAGTTCACGACCTGAGCCAAAAGCACAGATCGCTAGCGATCCATGGTCTATGGATCGCTAACAATCCATAGCAGTAGCTTGAGTGCGAGCTAACCACTTAGCCCCACTTTCTTCTTCGCCTAGTTTAGGTCGCCATTGTTCCTTGATCAAGCATGGATCACTGGCGATCCATACACTTAGCATAGTTTTTCTTTCTTGGCTCCCCATATGCCTTAGCGACCCAATGATGAAGTATGGATCGTCGACGATCCATAGTGCATGGATTACTAGCGATCCATGCACTTGGACTGTTTTTGGACTTTGATGCCTGACATGCTTTTGTTGCTTTGTATCGATGTTGTTTGTGAACTCCCAAGTAAGTGCCATGGATCGTGGGCTATCCATGGTATTAGAGTATTCTTCTGTCTTTTCTTCTGAATTCTTTTAGCTCCTTGTTCTAGTCCTTTCGGTTATCTATTGAGCTACTCTGACTTGATCAAGTTGTTCCGACTTCGGCTGGATTCTGCTGGATTAAAAACCTGGATAACATTTGTCCCGAGAGCATGCCTTTATTGAAAACAAGGCATGCTTTGGAAGTAGCTGCCTTTGTGTTTTCATTTTGTGAATCCTAGTTGATCAATGTCGAGGTTACTATGCAAATTTGGCTTTGACTATTTAGCCGTCTGTTGAATTTTTAGTGCGCATCGTCGGAGTCCACCTCAAGATGTTTTTTCAATTGACTAACTTTTGATAACCGTTCAGTTTTTTATTTCGACCTAAATTTCAATTCTTGGTACAAACAATGCAATCTTTGCTTCGTATTTTACACAAGGGTTTAGGTCGGTAAGTGGGTGCATGACGTAGATTTGGAGTTGTCCCATATAGGTTTAATTCGATCGGCGGTGAAGCTAAGTTTTGTCTAGAATGGTTGTACGCCATTCTGGAGTAAAGTCTCGCTCTTTGTCTTTAGCTTTTTTTCTCGAAAATTTGGTTAAGTTCCCGTCGATGTTTTTGAATTCCAATGCGACCATTTATTCCAAAATCGAATACGGTGGATGATTCAATCGTATCACTATTCCCATTTCTGTATTCCAGTGATCCTAGAAAGAAAAGCTTCCTACGTCGCTTCGGACAGCGGCTCCACTATCGATCGTTGATCGATAACGGGTAAGCGTGGAAGAAAAAATTTCAAAGGATGATATGTATTATTTTTCAAATGTAAACAAGCTATCTACACTAGATTGTTTGCTTGCAGTATTTAGGATATTGGACTCTTCTCGTGTAGATAACACACTGCATCTGCCCTGGGAACCGCTCAGAACCCGACTGGTCAATATACGTCGACTTCCCTTGGATTCTGGGCGTTGGTTATACGGGGATATTATTTAAAGTAAAACATACCCGATATGGTTGAATGCTAAGTTTTTCCATCGGAAATGATTTTACGGTTATCCAATCTTTAGTCTGGCGGCGGTGCTTCCACTCCTTCAGAAGCTGGGTCGTTCGCAACTTAGACTTCGCTTATTATTCCTATAATATTTGGATGACTGATTGCTGTTAAATTATGAGGCACAGTTGCTCTTGTAGAGTTGCAGTTGAAGTTCAATCATGCACAGTTTCAGCCTTCGGAATCTAGCGCATGAGTTAGTCGATTGTGATTATCCTTCCTTTATGTTTTCCGAAATTCAATGCACAACAGCATCTGTCTCCGGGGACTATTGGTTTAATTGCTCGATCCCGAGCATTGCTTCACTTTGAGTTCGTTTCAACAAAGTATTGGTGTATCTACCTGTAACATCCCCTATCTAGAGGCCTAAAACTAAGCGATACAAATGCTGCAGTCATATATAGTATTAGCTTCCAGCGACTAAATAAGGCTGTGTGAATGGTATTAATAATATCAGAAGCACTTTATGAAACAAAACACAGATTTCAAAAAAACGCATTTACTTCATTACATTTCAAAATCTAATGTTTCACATTCACAATGCATAATCCCCAAACCATTCCCAGGCACAGATCAATTATAATTATTACAATTTACGCCAAGAGGGGTATATGAGGATACCCTCTTGGTTAATCAGAGTCATATGGTCATAATAGACCTGATACAAACAATAGAACGGAATATCCATTAAAACATAACAAGAAATGCAAATCCTAAGTAGTTATCCGTTGCCTCCTGCATGCCTCCGATAGCTTATTCATCAATATTCTAAAACCTGAAAAAGAACCTTAACCCCTCAGCTTATTCAAATCAATTTTAAGCACCCGAAAGTTTAAGAGGAAAACATAAACTTCGAGTCAGACATAAAACGCGGTATGAATAATATTATACATCCCAAAATAATCATGTTAAGTGAGACCATGCCGCTTAACGGAACATGTTTCCTCTCATTAACATCCTTTTAAGACATATCTTTGCAAAACCTTTCATAAAACCACATATTGTGCTCCTACACCCACAATGGTTAAATACTGTAAACATACATAAATATCAAGTAATAATGAACTATCTGTTCGAACACACAAGTTTTGTTTGGATAACTTTTAACCTTTGGCTGACTCGGGCCTACCAAACAATATAATCAAAATTAACCTAACACCTGTTAGATATTCTTCTTTTGGATTATCTATCCTTAACTATCTGTTAAACATTTTCCATCGAGAAGGCCTATCCTTGACTTAAACCTTTCCTATCTGGATGGTCTGTCCTTAACTATTTGATAAATACTTCACATCGAGATGATTTATCCCTAACTTAATCATCTTCCAGGTCTTTATGATCCAAATGGTTTTTCGAGCTCAACAATAACCTATCTGTATACAAACATGTATTTCTTTCTATGTGTAACCATAATTTCAGTCTACCTGTGACAAAGCCCTACACACTGGAATTTCAGACCACAATTAGCTGGGCCTATTAGTTAATGTATGGGACGCGACCCATACTAGTTCTATCTGGTTTTCTAATATCTGAGTCATTTTCACTTAAGGATCCTCTCCCATAATTTTCCTTGGAAACATTTTCAAAATGATTTAAAACCTTTAAATCAAATTTAAACAAGGAAAAGTATATAATCTTTATACTTCACTCAAAATCATATCGCCATGTCATATATATATATATATATATATATATATATATATATCTTTACTCAAAATTTAGTTGATGGAAACATTTAACCATTTGAAATAACCTCTTTCAAAACTTTAGAAATCCTCTCTTTCAAAATTAAACAGTAAACCCTTCTAAACTATTTGCCAAAACTTTCGAAACTATTGAAAAACAATCCTTTCGAAAGCTATAAAACTTTGGACATCCTTCTTTAAAACCACTTTAAAACATTGCCTAATAAAACCTTTGGAAAACCATCCTTCATAAACCTTTCAAAATCATTCAATAAACCTTTCAAACCATTGAACTAAAGCTTTCAAAATCATTCAACTAAACCTTTCAAAACCATTCAATAAACCTTTCGAAACCATTGAACTAAACCTTTCGAAATCATTCAACTAAAACCTTTCGAAACCATTCAATAAACCTTTCGAAACCATTGAACTAAACCTTTCAAAACCATTTAATAGAAACCTTTTAAAACCATTCAATAAACCTTTTGAAACCACTGAACTAAACCTTTCGAAACCATTCAATGTAAACCTTTCGAAACCATTCAATAAACCTTTCGAAACCATTGGAAGCAACCTTTCGACTGAGTCGAAAGCTCTGCTTCGAAAGCTTTAAGTATATCCTTTAAAACGACCCTTTCGAAAGTATTGTGTTTTACTTCAATTTATTAAATAAGGGTGAATCACCCAAGTCAAAAGCTTCCTTTCAAAATCATGAAGATGCGGCTAGTTTTGTAAACAAGTAAACCTTTCGTCTTTGTCGAAAGGTTCAAAACAAAACATTTATAAAGCGGCAGTAACCCTTCGACTGTGTCAAAAGGTTTCAAAACAGAATAGTGTTAAAACAGTAATAACCTTTCGACTATGTTGAAAGGTTTAAACCTTTACTTTAAACATTTGTCCTGGTCGATAGCAACAAAGTCAAAAGCTCTTATTCGAAAGCAAAGCATGTGATCCTTTGGCTTATATAACAAACATACTTCAACCCCTTTGGCAACCAAAGAACCCTTCAGCTCTGTCCAATTCATTACGTACCGAGTAACTTGATACCATATGCATTGGTTTGACCTTGTCGAAAGCTTTGAACCTCTCGACCTTGTCGGAAGGACTGGGTCGAAAGGTTTAATATCAGAATTGGCTGAAACATGCCAAAAGTATGGTTTCTTTGTTTTTAACTTAAAAGAGATAATTTTCAACTAACCTGCCTTTATTTGTCAAATTCTCATTAGTTAACAATTACTTTTCAGAGATGTACTACCATTATTTTAAAATTAAATAATCATTTTATTTTACAAAATGCCCCTTCTCCTTAATTAAATATATAAAATATTTAAGTCTCATGCCTTAAATAATTTTATATATTCATGAAAACACTTAGGAAAAATCTGGAAAAATCCTAAAAAATCTATTTTAATATATTGCCTAACATATAAAAATTTCAACCTCAAATAATTATTATTTTAGCCGAAAATAATTTATAACCCAATAAACAATTTCCTTCACTAGAAAATTTGTATAAAATCCATATCAATTCAAATAATCATGAAAACCGAAATCCATCTCTAAAATATTATTTCTGACCTATATTTAAATTTTTAAGGCATTTGGATGCAGTTAAACAAGGTTTTCATGTCAAATATATCATAAAACTAACACGAACATATATAAGCCATCAACAACATATATATATATATATATATATATATATATAATTTTAATCATCAAAACATGGCATATACTTACAAAATCATTTTGGGTCAAATCTTAAAACCAAAAACTAAAAGAAATTGGGATGTAATAATTCACCTTAGCTTTGAGATTATAGATGTGAGATTTGATGTTGATTTAGTTAATTGTTTCCCTTCCCTTGAATCCTAGCTTTAATCTTCTTCTTGAGAATGATAATGGTGACCGACCTCAGTATTTTTAGTTTGAGTAAAATGAAATGAACGTGAGAATTCTATTTCCTAAGGGTTTAGGGTATAAGCTCCACCTTTTCTCATATTGCCCTTCTCATATCCTAACACATTAGCTTAGGTTATTTCATTTTAGTTTGCACATTAACATGACACGGCTACCTTTAGCTAATCAATTATCAACTTATTAATCTCCATATTATTTATTTAATTTACCCAATTAATTATTCTAAATAATGTTATAAAAATATGGAGTGTTACAGACTCCCCACCTTAATGAATTTCGTCCTTGAATTTACTATAAGGTACACAACAAAACAATCACAGGTAGAACATACCATCAAACAAATCAGGATAAGAGTCTCTAATTCTGCTCTCCATCTCCCAAGTACAATCTCTAGCATTGTCGCTCTAATGACCCTTTACTAACTTGACTGTCTTGTTCCTCAACTTCTTCGCGTCTCTAGCCATAATCTGAATCAGCTTTCTAACTATGGTCAAATCCGGTTCTACTATTAAATCTTCTAACACTGTGGGTGTTATGGTAGTCTCCGGGTCTCTAACACATTTCCTAAGATGAGAAACATAGAAAACATTATGGAATCTAGCCAAACTACTCGGTAACTCTACTCTATAACCGAGTTTCCTGATCCTCTCAACAATACGAAAAGGTCCAACGAATCTAGGTGCGAACTTCCCTGACATCCCGAATCTCATCGCACCCTTCATCAGTGAACCTTAACGAACACATAGCTCCGACAGAAAATTCCAACTTTTTCCTTCTTCTGTCAACATAACTTTTCTGCCTAGATTGAGCTTCCTTCATTCTAATTCGGATCAACTCAATCTTCTCTGCAGCTTTCTTTACCAAATCCGGACCAAGAACCAATATATCCCTGGTCTCTAACCAACATACGGGAGACTTGCATGGTCTTCCATGCAAATCTTTAAATGGTTCCATCCCAATACTAGTCTGATAACTATTGTTATATGAGAACTCGACCAAATGAAGATGGTCTTCCCATGTTCCCCCGAAATCCAATACACAAGCTCTTTAAAAACCCGCTAAGATTTTGTTTACTCTTTCCATTTTCCCATCAGCTTGTGGATGGTAAGCGCTACTCATGTTGAGCTTGGTTCCCAATGCTTCCTGGACTTTTCCATAACTCACTAGTAAACAAAGAATCTCTATCACTGACAATACTACAAGGGATCCCGTGCAGTCTAACTACATTCTTCATAAATATCTTCGCCAAAATAGGTGTCGTTCTAGTTGACTTTATCGGAATGAAATGGGCACTCTTAGTCAATCTATCTACTATGACCCATATGCTTTCATTTCCTCTTCTAGACCTTGGTAACCCATCAATAAAATCCATAGAGATGGAATCCTATTTCTGAGTGGTACTTCCAACGGTTGAAGCAATCCACTAGACTTTTGGCGTTCATCCTTTTTTTGTTGGCAATTCAAGCACTACTTAACACACAAACCAATGTCCCGTTTCATACCTTTCCAGAAGAAACTTCTCTTCGTATCCTTATACATCTTCGTTCCTCCTAGATGGACAGTGAAATTCAAACGATGGTACTCATCCAAAACTTCCTTCCTCATGTCTCCTACATTTGGAACACACAACCTTCCTTTCTTCCTCAACCATCCATTTTAGTCAAGATTGAAATCCTTTAGGTCATCGCTCTCCATTCCTTCCCTCAACCTTCTGATCCGTTCAGCCAAAACTGGATCCTCCTCCTGTTTAGAAGATATCTTCTCAATCATTACCGGTCGAACTTCTAAACAAGACAATACAACACTTCCTGCACTAGAACCTGCCTCGGATATAAAATGGACGCTATAAGCCGATAATGCTTCCAAATCTTTCCACTCAACAATCATAGCCAATACTACATTCGATGTTTCTACTGAGTGCATCCGCCACCTTGTTTCCTTTTCCGTGTGTATACTCAATTCCAAAATGATAAGCAGCAATAAACTCCAACTATCTTTTTTATCTCAAGTTCAGCTCCTTCTGAGAGAACAAGTGCTTCAACAACTTATGATCAGTGTAAAGCTCAAATCGCTCTCCCAAAAGATAATGTCTCAACACCTTCAAAGAAAATGTAACGGCAGCTGAATCCAAGTTATACGTTGGATACCTAACTTCATGGGGTCTGAGCTATCTAGAAGCATAAGCAATCACTTTATCTCTTTTCATCAACACCGCTCCTGATCTAGTTCACACACATCAGCATAAACAACTAAATCTTGATTTCCCTCCAAAACTACTAACACCGGTGCATGGGTCAATAAGTGTTTCAAGCTCCAGAATGCTTCCTCCATATGAACTTCACATCTTTTTGCGTAAGCTTAGTCGTCGATGCAGCTATCCATGAAAAATCCTTTATAAACCTTCGATAATATCCAGCCAATTCAAGAAAGCTATTAATCTCGATCCCCATTCGGGTCTCTTCCAATTATCCACCGCCTCAATCTTAGTGGATCTACAGACAACCCTTTCTCTGAGACGATATGACCAAGGAACTTCACTTTCTTCTTGCAGAAATGGAATTTCGAAAACTTAGCCTTCAACTGATGCTCCCTCAATGTTTCGAGCACAACTCTAAGATGAACTTCATGCTCCTTATCATCCTTAGAGTATATCAAAATGTCATCTACAAAGACCAACAAAAATCTATTCTCGAAAGATTCTATTCATCAGATCCACAAAGAATGACTACACATTAGTTAGTCAGAACGTCATAAATAACCATTCGTACATTCCATAACTTGTCTTAAACGCCGTCCAAGGAATACTATCCTCTGCCACTCTAAGCTGATGAAGTCCCATCGCCAAATCCTATTGAGAGAATACCTTGGCTTCACTTAACTGATCGAACAAATCATCAATTCTCGGCAATGGATATTGGTTCTTTATCACCTTCTCATTCAACTTACGATAATCAATACATAGCCTCAACAATCCATCCAGCTTCTTCGCAAGCACTGCAGCAGCCCCCTATGGTGAACTACTTGGTTGGATAAAACTCTTTCCTTCCAAATCCATCAACTGCACCTTCAACTCTCATATCTCAGTGGGTGTGATCCTGCTCAGCGGCCTACTCACCCACTCTGCTGCAGGCACCAAATCAATCTGAAACTCTGTGGCTCCTTTCAATGGCAGTCTGACTACCTGCTCAAATACATCAGCAAATTCTCTAACTACAAAGACTCGATGCAAATCATCCTTCAACTCCATAATTACCATAAAGAATTTACTTCGTAACTAGGGTTCTCAACGATATAAACTATCTAATCACTACAATTCGGGTGACTGAGTGATATTTTTCTATCATGGCAAAATTTTCTAGCATTATATTTACTTAACCAATCCATCCCAAGGATACTCCCAAACTTCACAAAGTAAAATGCCTGCAAACAACAATCAAAAGTATGGCCTAGCAAATCAAACTCTAAATGGTTACACCTCATCCCAAGTGTTGCATACCCTGCTATCGGATTTGCAGTCCTTAAGGAAGTAACTAAGTATGAGGGTTCTAGGTTAAGCCTACCCACAAACATCAAGAAATAAAAGAATGAGATGCTTTAGTGTCAAATAGAATGCTAATAGGCATACGGTGAATCTGCAGCGAGCCTCCTAGAACAGCCCACCTTTTGTCCTGCACTACTGGCCTTGAGGTTGTGGGCTCCAAAGCATAAACTTGCCCTCTTCCATCTTTTGCAGGCTCTGGGCACTTGTTTTTTTAATCGATCTGATCATAATTAAAACATCTAACATTCTCCTTTCCACCATCCTCTTTTCCTTTTCCTTTACCAGTTTGACACACATTAGCATAGCGTCCCTTTTTGTCGCATTTGTAGAAAACCACTTTAGCCTTTCCTTTCTTCTGTGCTCCTCCTTTCTAAGTGTTCTTTTTTTAGAAAAACTTCCTTTTCTGGCCCTATCCCACCCAGGCCTTCTTCATTTTCTTCCTTAAGCAAGCCAACGCCTCTTCTTGCCTTAATGCCATTACAAACACTACATCACTGGGATCTCTCAAATGCGACAAAGTGGCACTTATTAACTCTGGCCGCAAGCCCCTTATAAAATTTTCATTCCTCGTGATCATGGTGCTACCAAAGCATACTCGTATTGAGCCAACTCCTCAAACTTCCTCGCATACTCCAAGACGGACATATCTCCTTGTTCCAACTCTACAAACTTCCTCAACAATGCCGAATGTGCCATTACAGACATAAATCTTTCTAAAAACCTTCTCCTAAACTCCTCCCAAGTTATGGTCTCCTCATCAACTCCAATAGTAACAATATTCCACCAGAATAAAGCAGATCCCTGCAGCTGCCTCAAAGCCAATCTCCTCTTCTATGTATCATTCAATCCTAAGTCAGTAAAGATTCTCTCACAATGCAGTAGCCAATTTTCCGCCTCAATCGCACCTTTAGTACTATTAAACGGCTTCCCTCCAAGCCAGATGTAATCCTTACTCAATTTAGCATACTGATTGGCCATCGGAACTTCCTGAGCTCCACCTCCAGTAGCATTACCTCCGACAACTCCAACTGCTATTCCAGCTTGCATCATATTTACAAAGAACCGATACATTCCTCCCATGTCCATCTAGGGAACCCCAGCGCCAAGGTTTCCAGCTTGAGCCTGACCTGGACCTCTTCCAGCATTTGGTCGTGCATTTCCATTAGTGGTGGTGCTATCTCCTCTAAGGTTAACTTTGATTCTTCTTCCTTCCATATCTGTATTCAAATCTCATGAGATATAGATGAACAACCTAACTTAGATAGGAGTCTCGAGATATATCGTATACTTGTATATATAGTAAATACAATTATGTTGCTATAGCGTTATCCCATACCCCGATCTTAACTTTAATTTCTAAGGATTATGTTTTAAAAAAAATCATTTTTTAGTTAAAATATTTCATAAACCATGCTCTGATACTAAGCTGTAACATCCACTATCTAGAGGCCCAAAACTAAGCACTACGGATGCTGAAGTCATCTATAGTATTAGCTTCAGGCGAATAACTATGGCTATGTTAATGGTATCAATAACAGAAGCACTTGAATATGAAAGAAAACATAGATTGAAAAAAAAGACACATTTACTTCATTACATTTCAAAATCAAATGTTTCACATTCACAATGCATAATACTCAAATCATTTCCATGCACAAATCAATTATAATTATTACAATTTACGCCAAGAGCGGTATATGAGGATAACCCCTTGGTTGATCAGAGTCATATGGTCATAATAGAACTAATACAAACAAAACAACGAAAAATCCATCAAAACATAACAAGAACTGCAAATCCTAAGTAGCTCTCCATTGCCTCCTACATGCCTCTGGTAGCTTATTTGTCAACATTCTAAAACTAAAAAAGAACCTTAACTCCTCAGCCTACTCAAATAAATTTTGAGCACCAGAGAGTTTAAGGGAAAAACATAAACTTTGAGTCAGACATAAATTCTGGTGTGTATACATCTTGGAATAATCAAGTTAAGTGAGACCAAGCCGCTTAGCGGAACGGGTTTCCCCTCATTAACATCCTTTTAAAACATATCTTTGCAAAACCTTTCATAAAACCATATACTGTGCTCCTGCACCCGCAGTGGTTAAATACTGTAAAGCAATCATTATGTAAACATACATAAATATCATGTAATAACGAACTATCTATTCAAACACACGAGTTTTGTTTGGATAACTTTTAACCTTTGGCTGACTCGGGCCAACCAGACAATATAATCAAAATTAACCTAACACCTATTAGATATTCTTCTTCTAGATTATCTATCCTTAACTATCTGCCAAACATTTCCCATCTGAATGGTCTATCCTTAACTATCTGTTAAATACTTCACTTTTGGATGGTATGTCCCTAACTTAATCATCTTCCAAGTCTTCATGATCCTAATGGTTTTTGGGGCTCACTAATAACCTATCTATATACAAATATATATTCCTTTTTGTGTGTTACCATAATTTTAGTCTACCTGTGACAAAGCCTTACACACTGGAATTTTGGACAACAATTAGCTGGAGCTATTAGCTAATGTATAGTGCTCGACCTCATACCAGTCCTATCTGGTTTTCTAATATCTGAATCATTTTCACTTACCCCCCTCCATGATTTTCCTTAAAAACATTTTCAAAATGATTTAAAACCTTTATATCAAACTTAAACCAGGAAAAGTATATAATTTTGATACTTTACTCAAAATCATATCACCATGTCATATATATATTCTTTACCCAAAATTTAGTTGATGGAAAAATTAAACCATTTGAAAGAATCTCTTTCAAAACTTTTGAAATCCTCTCTTTTAAAATTAAACATTAAACCTTCTGAAACTGTTCTCTAAACCTTTCGAAACAATTGAAAAACAAACCTTTCGAAAGCTATAAAACTTTGGACATCCTTCTTTAAAACCATTTTAAAAACACTGCCTTAGAAAAACCTTTGGAAAATCTTCCTTCATAAACATTTCAAAATCATTCAATAAATCTTTCGAAACCATTGAACTAAACCTTTCAAAATCATCAACTAAAACCTTTCGAAACCATTCAATAAACTTTTTGAAACCATTGAACTAAACCTTTAGAAATCATTCAACTAAAACCTTTCGAAACCTTCAATAAACCTTTCAAAACCATTGAACTAAACCTTTCGAAACCATTCAATATAAACCTTTGAAACCATTCAATAAACCTTTCAAAACCATTGAACTAAACCATTCAATATAAACTTTTCAAAACCATTCAATAAACCTTTCGAAACCATTGGAAGCAAGCTTTCAATTAAGTCGAACGCTCTACTTCGAAAGCTTGAAAAATATCCTTTAAAACGACTCTTTCGAAAGCTTTGGGTTTTACTTCAATTTATAAAACAATGGTGAATCACCCAAGCCAAAAGCTTCATTTCGAAGGCAAGGAGAAGCAACTAGTTTCTAAAACAAGTGAACCTTTCATCTTTGTCGAAAGGTTAAAAACAAAACATTTATAAAGCAGTAGTAACCGTTTGACCGTGTCGAAAGGTTTCAGAACAGAATAGTGTTAAAATAGTAATTACCTTTCAATTATGTTGAAAGGTTTAAAACCTTTACTTTAAACATTTAACCTAGTCAAAAGCAACCAAGTCGAAAGGTCTTATTCAAAAGCAAAGTAGGTGATCCTTTGGCTTATAAAACAAACATACTTCAACCCCTTCAGCAACCAACCTTTCGACTAAGAACTCTTTGACTCTGTCCAATTCATTACATACCAAATAACTTGATCCCATATACATTGGGTTGACCTTATCGAAAGCTTTGAACCTCTCGACCTTGTCGAAAACTGGGTCGGAAGGTTTAATACCAGAATTGGTTACATGCCAAAAGTATGATTTCTTCATTTTTAACTTAAAAAGGATAATTATCAACCAACCTGTCTTTATTTGTCAAATTATCATTGGTTAACAATTACTTTTTAGAAATGTGATGCCGTTAATTTCAACCAACCAACCACTATTTGTCAAATTCTCATTGGTTAACAATTACAAGTTGGAACCAAATAATCTAGTTAGGCCATAAGTAGGTCATCGATCCTTCCTATCATCGCCAGACTATGAGTGATGGTTGATTTCTGAATGTTAAATTCTTTATTGCCTATGTTGGCGATTTTGTTGCCAAAATGCTCTGTTTTGCGATACAGAACCGTTATCTAACAAACCTTACAGTTATCCATGTTTGGACTTTGCAATATTTCTTTCAATCAAGTATTCGTGCATCTATCCCTATTCGAGGGACTAACTATTTCAAATGCTTGTATTTGGGTGATTGTGAGAGATAGAGAGGTTTGGAACACATGATTCGATTGCCCATGGTTTGTCTCTCAATCCTATTCTAGGATTGCGGATGTCCGGTGGTTTTCATTCTGACCTTCCATGATTGTCCCGGCATGTCCTTAGTTATGCATACTTTGCTTGATTGCTGTCGTCATGGAAGTTATGTTCATTTGCCAATTCCTGTCTTTAAAAATTGATAACCTTGCTGCTTGGTTCCAAGCAATATTTTCTCGAGGTTGCCTATTTTTGGCTATATCTAAATTCTTTCTAGGTTGAATTTTGGAGATTCGATTGCTCACCAGCTTTCATCCTTAGAAATTAGCACACGAACAATTCAATCCTGGGATTTCCTTTCTGCATAGCTTTATTCCCATGCAGTGGTCGATTGGTGTGATGTTCAATTGAACCATCTGATTGACCTATGAAAGGTTATGTCTTCATGTCGTTGCCTATCTTTGAGCAACAGTAATTTTTCGAAAACAAGGGTAGAGCTTGGTCAAGAACCAACTTCTATTTTCGAAAGTTAGTGCATTGATAGTTCACTTTGTTGAGTGTTTCTCACTAACCCTATAGATAAAAGTTTTTCCAGTGTTATCGGGGCAGCATCAGTACTTGGTGAATTATAAATTTCCCCCCATTGTCGAGGCAATGTCGGTACTTAAGGAATAGAAAGTTTTCCGGCATTTCTGGGGCAACACCGGTACTTAAGAAGTAGAAAGTTTCCCGAAGTTGCCGGGGCAACATCAGTACTTAGGAAATAGAAATCTTCCTAACATTGCTGGTGAAACACTGGTGCTTATAACATGGGAAAAGGACTCGGCATTGCAAAGGCAACACCGACACTTAGAAGGTTGGGAATGATTTTTCCCATCAACCCGATGGTGATTTTAATCCAATTAGGTACTGGTTTTGGTCTTCAGAAACTAGCATTTAGATGATTGGCTTGTAAAAGTATTTTTTTCAGTGTTGCCTGTCTTTCGGCAGTGTTAAAGTCATTTTGGTAAGGATTAAATCATTCATCTGATCCTGTAGAGTTGAGTAGATTCCTTCTAACCAATGTGGATGTTTTATTAACGTTTCTTAACTCCGGGATATACCATTTTCTGAAAGGATGAGGGTCTTAGGCATCTCCATTGTTTTTCTTTGTTTATAACCATCAAGTGCTCCCTTTGGCGGTACAGGGTCATTATTTAACCAATACCATCGTTATTCTTGTGTAGGATCAAATTTTCTTCTTTTGATTTTTGTTGCAAACTAACTTCCATTTCCTGAACCCATTGTTCCAAAATGCTAAATTCCGAGCACTTCTAGAAAATTAGATGTTGTGGGGCGAGTTGTTACATTTTCCCCCGGTACACTTGCACTCTTCCTATCGTAATCATGGACCGGGAGAGTTTGGAAATGTTTATCTTGAGTCTATAACAATTAACTTCGCTTGTTTCACACCACATGTGCTCTGCTAAGGCATTGACATTGTTGCAGATATTCACATTATCTGTTGGTTCCAATCTTCAGGAATCAATGGCTTAGCTACTCGATTTTGAGCGTTCTCTCCTTGTCGTTGTCTATCTTCAGACGATAGCTGGTTTTTTTGCAAGTTTGGATTTGAGACCTCAGTCGGGCACCTGCTTCTACCTTTGGAAGCCCACTTGATCTTGGAAATGTCTTCCATTATTATCTATCTTCGGTCGACGGTAAATTCCTCCTTTTATCGCCTATTTCCAAGAGCTGGTGAATTTTAAAGAGTTCAATTTTCTTATCACTATGACGGTTTGGAATTCTCGATGTCGGTGAAGCAACATCGATGTCTTACGGGTTGGAGTAGTGTCCTTTTTAATCCCGCATTCGTCTAGTCTTCCTTACTGCTTAGTTTTGTTGCGATTGCCAAAATTACTGCTCGGCATAACAGAACCATGGAGTGATTTTTTGTCCCAACTAAGTGTTAGTGTGTTATGTATCGTCGATCCATGGGGTTGATTATTTTGAACACTTCATGTGAGAATTGATGTTCTGGGCGGCTCTCTGGATGCCCCCAGTCAAAGTTGTGTCACCGCTTCTATCTTTAGGAGCTCGTGATTTGAATGTCATAACTTTGGACATTTTGGTCAAAGATCTAAATTCTTTGTTGAAACATTGGTTTGGGGACTTTATGGAATTGTGGAGCAATGTCGGTCCTTTTGGGTGGTAGGGATCGATTCCTATTAATCCCGAAATAAACAAGTTTCTTGGTGTTGTCAAGAAAACACCGATATTTAGAGAATTTTGACAGTTCGACGATAATGCCAAAGCGACATTGAGTAGTGTTTGCGCAGCTTATGAGATGCATGGTTTTTTAGAGTGTGTGGATTACGAGACGTGCGGCTTTTGGTAGTGTGTAGCTTATGGGTGGCACGGATTATGAGTGCGCGACTTGTGGGTGCATGGCTTTTGAGGATGCGTGGCTAACAAAATGCGCGGCTTATGGGATCAATACGACCCTTTGATCCAAAATAGTTTGGAACTTCTCGACGTTGCCAATCTTCGGGTAATATGAGGAGTTCACGCTTCAAGAGTGTTGTTCCACGGCTTAAGAAGTGATGCACGAGGATTTAGGCCTTCTCGATGTTGCTGGGGTTACATTAGTTCTTAGAATGCTTGGATCGAGATTTCCCATCGATCCGACGGTTTGAGTCAATTCGCTTTCTTATACTTGGCGAGTTGATCGAGTGTACTCAGGCGCAGTTTGACCGGTCCAAGCAACAAAACAATGATTTTAGAGGCGATTTGACCCCGTCGACTCAACAGGTTGCTTACACGAACACGATTTTGTTGGTTCAAGAAGTTAAATTATTTTTGGTTTGGGTAACCATGGCTTGGATGATCCTTCCATGTTTTTGGAAAACGTGCACGTCCAAATAGATAAGGTTGCCATAGTGGAGGGTTCTATAGCTAACCATGTGATGATGGATTGAAGAAAGAGCTTATGGGAGTTCGGGGCATGATTCTCAGCTCTTGGTCCAAATTACCTTCAGAGAATGGGTCTTTAACTGGCATACGGTCCAAGAGGAAAAGGAATTGGTAACCAAAAGTGGTAAAGTAGTAGTTAAGAAGAAGTGGGAAAGTATTATGATAATATTTCATTTGTTGCGCTAGTTTATTAAGTCTATAGTTGTCAGAATGCTAGAATTTTTGATCGGGCATAATAGAACTGTGGTATAATTAGTCTCGGTCTTCCATATGGCTATTCAAGTATGCATAGTGCCCCCCCCCCCATGCACAGAGCTATTGGTGCGTTTGAACTGTACCCAGGGTCTCTCCTTAACTCTGTAACGACCTGACTTCCTACGCCCAGGAAGACGTATCATTCTTAAATAAAGAAAGGGATGAGAAAATAGAAAAGATAGAGAAGAAAGAACAACAACATCAGAATCTCACAGCGGAACGAATAAATTATAATAATCACATAAGTATTTACATAATATACAACATCAATCAGAGTTATACAGATAATACATCACATACTAGATAGTTATAAACACATGTCTAGTTATACAACTCAATACACAAAACAATTCAAACAAAATGACTCAGAGATACCAACACAGAGGAACTATATATATATCTACAACGCTGAAGACACCTGCTCCATTGCTCCTCCAGTATTCGTCAAAGCTAACCTGAATCCCTTGGCTACCTGTAAAAAATTTGGGTACCCGAGAGTTTATGTAAAACAAAAATAAACTCCGGGTGAGACATGGTTCTGGTATGAGTAACAGGTTAAAATTGTTTAACTTTGAAAATCTTTTGAAAATAAAAGGTATCACGTAAGACTCCCACACATAAACATGGGAAAGTTTTTACCTTAAGCTAACCAAAACATTTGATAGGAAATTATGTGATATTATAATAGGTCTAGGGTTTTCAAGTAAATAGAAAATAGCCGAAATTGTTACATGATTAAATTCCAACTACTAGCCATAAAAGTGGGTAATACAATCAAAACCGTTGGCACTTATTGGATTGTGGATTCCATACAATGGCAGGGCTACTGGGGTACCGCCCGTCACAGTACGTGGCCTAGATCAACGTACCGAGGATCACTCCCGACCCCCTGCAACACAAGGCCGGAACCATTCCTTACTGAACAATCCCGAACAAGATAACCCCGCAGTTGGTGTACATCCAACCGCCCACATAGCCGAAATAAAAAGGGACATCTAGACAGGGGGAAAATCTTGTCCTGCTTGGGCATGACCCACCTAACCTTGCTGCACCTCCCCTGTTTTAGCCATTCCCGGTTGATGAGGCTTGAGGCTACGATTACCTTTATAGAAAACATTTCTTAGAATGCTCATCGCCCACCTGACGATGTGTTGAAAGCATTCAATCCATACAAGTTCGTTCCGGGTTCGAACGAAACCGAAGGCATTATCTCGTTACACTCATTTTGGAATCACCCTCAGAGTTAACGACGATAACCCTTGCATTTTGAATCTTCATCTTCACTTCAGATTCACGACCTATCGTTAATTTGGAATCGATGTGGTTTTCGGATGTTCCGAATAAGGAAAACCGATCCCGGTCTCATCGAAATCCAAAACGTGTCTTTTAAGGCCAAGTTGTCTATTTAGTCTTAACATTTTAATTCAAAATCATCAATATACACACAGATAGATAATTCATAATACCATAGTAGATAATCATATCATCATCATAAACAGATAATCAAAATTATCAACCCAATCAGATAATAATATACTATTATGCTTAAACAAACATCCAAGTCACCTAAATATTATTCATCTCATATCTAAGTTCACAATCATCAAATGAAATATTAATTTCATTCATCCATAAGCAATGATTTATAATCATACCATTTGTAATTAATTTAAAATGAATTAAATTAACTACTTCTATCTCCAATTAATTTAAAGTAAATTAAATTAATTACTTCATCTATAAATCCTGCTTACACAACCATTAATCAATTATAAATTAAATAAATTGATTACTCTCTAGATATGCATCTTGATTAAACACCTTTGATCAATCATTTCTAATTACAATAAGTAATTAGTCTTTAATTAATTTCACAAATTAATTATCCTACATCATCCATAGTAATTAGCATTTAATTACCCTTTTAATTGATTTAAATATAAATAATCATATTTATTGTTAAATTATATTTATTAATCACCACATTATTAATTATTCTTAATTAACCAATTCTTAATTGCCTCTTTAATTATTAATTAATGATCTTTAATTTAGATTTAAATTAAATTACTCTGATTTAAATAACCACATTAAATGATTCCTCTTTAATTTAACTCAATTATTAATCGCCCTTGATTAATATCAATCAATAATTGACTACCCTTAATTACATATTAATAAATTAATTATTCCATAATTATTTATCTCCATTAATTAATCCGTTGATTAATTTCAAAAGTAATTATCCAAATTACTTTATTGACACATCCTCTTTCACTAATTATATTCAGTAATTATCATTAATTACTTCCTCAAGTAATTATGCTCCATTGAATACACTAAGTCATTTACACTTATCAATCTATCAAATGATTTCCTTAAATTAATTAAAATAAACTAATTAACTTAAATTAACCATCTTATCAAAATTAATTACCATAAGTAATTAATCTCTTGATTACCTTTATCGAGTAATTACATTTAACAATTTACAATAGATTATCCGATTAATCTAATTAATTATCCAAAATTAATCCTATATATGAATTAATTAATAATCCTTAGTTAATTATCTACATTAACTAATAACATTTCTTAATTTACTTCTTAATTGATCTTTAGTTATAAATCAATTTAAATTATTAACTTAAATACATAAGTCATTCCTTAATTACCCTATTATTCTTAAGATAATTTATTTCTTTATTAATGACTTCATTAACATTACATTTTGAATTTAAATTTAAAAATCATTTGGATTGAAGATTTCAAAAATGATTATAATTTAAATTCAATTTAAAATCTTTTAAATAAATGTAAATAACATTTATTATTTACATATGAACTTATATAAGAAAGACTTTTAAATTAAACTACTTGAATCTTTATTCGAATTTAAATTTCCAAAATACATTAATATTTTAACTTGCAAATCTCAAGTTAAACAATTTATTTATTTTTCATTCAAAAATCTTTGCTAAAAGAATTCTCAAAATCAAGTTAATTTTTTATTGAAACAATTTACTTTTCAAAACTATTTTATTTGAACTTATTCGTAATTAAAACTGAGTTAAGCTTTCAGAGTTTGAATTCTAAGTAAACTTGAATTCCCTCAATTTATCTTGATTTAAAAACTTCTATTTAAACTCTTTTTTAACAACTAGAATTAGGAACTCGATTTTTAAATCCAAATCCATTTTAAACTTTTAAATTCAAATATCCATTTGAATCAATACTTTAAAAAAAACGAATTTAACTGCCGCAACACTTTTGTTTCAGGTCAAATTTTAAAATCTGGAAACTATCAGGTTTTAACCCTGAACTCAATTATATATTTAAAACTTCATTTAGATTCAAAAATAAATTTGAATTCATGCTTTAATTTAGATTTTCACTTTGTTTAATCTTAGTTGACAAATTTAAATTCAAATACATCATGATTACAACTAACTTACAATTAATTTTTGCCTTAAATTTGGTTTAAATTAAAATTACAGGTAGTTTATATAACCTGTAGCAATCCAACACACACCTGAGACCAGTGCAAAGTGCTTCGGGTCAATTACCTCCCAGCTTCGAGTAAACAAGGCAAATGACCTGAGACTTCCCCGAGCCTAAAAACCCTGCACACTAAAAAAACTGTGACAGTACAAAACCTGGAACCATCTCAATTCCCAACCCACTTCAGTGCTTCGAGTCACAAGCAAATTAAACATGAGCCAAACCTTGAACAACTTCGAGTAAAACTCGAGCATCTCCTCTCAGGCAAACCCAGAGACAATAAGACCCAAATGCTCGCCGTGCACATGCACGGAGGCGGGGTCGGGCTCTGACGATCGAGACCACCCCCTTCAAGTCGCAAATCGTTCCAACGTTGACCACGAATCAACAAACAACCCTATTATAATGTCGATCAAAATCGAGCATAGCCTGATAAATTTGGAACCCATCACCCACTCACACATAAACCTCAGCATGGCAACTCCGACCTCCGGCGTCACCGCCCCTTCGCCTACACGCTCACTTACGACCCAGGCACCACCCCTCTAAACCCGGCCACACTCGATGCTACGGCGAAGCCGTGGCGTTCAAATTTGTGATCCACAGTAAAATTAGGTTTAGAAATAAAATCATGTGACCGCTGCCTCCACCTGCTTCTGATCATCCACCACCCAATTTTCCTGGCTTCTCCAGTCACTCGTCCCTCACCACATAGAACCCCAAGCACTCCGGTCCACTTGATCACCCACGAATCGACAACAACCCACTTCCCTTCAAACCAGAACTGCATCAAGAATCCCTCACTAGAAATTGTGGTATTGCTTCTAAAAATCATGATCAGGTATGAAGTTTCAAATCCTAGTCCTGAATCAATACATTGTGTAACCTAAATTTCCACCTATTTTAGTTTTAAGCAGCAAACTTGGTTTCCAGAGTCAAAAATATCTTATTTGACTTAAGTTCCATTTTTAAAACTAGAGTTTTTAGTTAAGCAACCAAGTTTGATTTATATATTAGATTTAAATCGAGACAAGATCAAAGATTTGAGTTTTTAAAACAAAACTGGAATATTGGAAGATAAAAGCAGAGAGTATCCAGATGAAACAAATATACATATGCATATAGAGAAAGCACTAATACATTCATGCATTCAACACAATGATTCCAGAGTTTTCATGCATCAGATATTTTTATTTTTTTAAAAAAAACTTAAGAGATTTTAAAGAAAAGTGTTACTCACCTAGTTTTGAAAATAAACAGAGCAATTCTTTATGTCTGAAACAAGTTGAACTTCCAAACTGGAAAGTAATTGCCTTCATTTCCTAAATCTTCTTGTCTTTGTTGGATTTGCAAATATTACTTAAGTTTATGAGAATAGAAACATTTATTATTGTTTCAGATTTTCTATGAAGTAATGAACGAACTGAAGAAGATGGCATGTATATAAAGAAGTTTATAGAGGAAGGTGATAACTGGTTAAGCACATGCAGGTATAATTATGTTCTTGTTTGTATTAGGCAAGATATTTGTATTAGGAGCTGAAATACAACTCGAATTGACTGTTGTTAGCAGCTAAGAATTTGTGTCATTAATGCTAATGTACTTTGTGTCCCAATTTACCAAATTTTATGCTTAGATATTTTATTATGTTTTGCATACTTGTCTCTTTTTACTATTCTTGCCTGCATCTTAATTTGTAAGCTACCTGCATAATTTTTTTTTTTTAGCTTTGCACTTGTCTGCTCTAACCTGCAAAATGAAATTTTATTTACTTTGCTTGTATTAGCTTGCTCTACAAACTATCTTATATGTTAATTTTGTTTACTCTTTAGCTTGCATATCTAATTTACAATCATGATTACTTGCCTGCATACTTTATTTACAAGCTACTTGCATATGTTTGTCTTATTTCTTTTACCAGCTCATATATTTGCTTTGTCTTGTAACTTGATATTTGTAATATATTTATTTTCTTTTATTTTGTTTCTCTAACCTGCATATGTTTAGATATTTTATGTACGTTTACTTTGTTTTGTCTCATAACTTTGCTTTACTTTTACTACTTGCCTGGGTAATGTTTTTACTTATGTCCAAATATATATATATATATATATATATATATAGTTGTTTTAGTCTTTACTATGAATTTAGTCTAAGTATTTAGTTCTATTTTCTAACATGTGTTTACTTTTATTTTCTTATATTTTTTTAAACATAGACTAACAAATATTTGGTTACCTATTATTATTTTATTTTATACTTATATTAATATTAATAAATGTTTATTTTAATTTGAACATTTTGAAACCTTTATTTTTAATTTCCAAATCATAACTTTCATTCAAACACACATATATATAATTAAAGTTGAAATAACAATTTTATTAAAAATTCATTTGTAAGATTTACATTATTAATAGAGCTCATTATTAAGTCAAAATGATTTATAAAAGAATTTATCTCTTTATTAATAAACTACTTATTTTTATCAAGCTAAATTTAAAACAAATTAAACAACCCTTTTGCTAAATTTAAATGTAAGCTAAAATTATTTTAAACAAACTAAACTTAAATCTTGAGTAATTTAAAATCATATGATCATTTACTAAATAACTTAATATCAAATTTCTAAATTATCAAAAATATTAGAATTAGAAACATGTCTATTTATTTAATTTAAAACAAAGATTATCCATTTACAATATATACAGATATATACATTATAAATAGAAGGCGATTTGATTAACTTTTAAAAGATAAATTATCAGTTAAATATTTATTTAAAAGAAGATTATTAAATCAATTCATATATTATTAACAAATATTATCAAATCAATTTAATTTTTAGTGTAGATTATTAAATTGATATTGTCCCAAATTTCCGGGATATCACATTCTTCCCCCCTTAAAAGAATTTCGTCCCCGAAATTTTAAACAAAGGTAATTTAATAATCCAATTTAAAAATTTAAATTTTAACACCAGCATATATCAACCATAAACTAACAATCATAGTAACAAATTCATCCAAACAAACAAATCTAACTATCCAAACAAAATTCTAAATAGAATTTTCTCGAGTTTCCCCAAGTATAAATACCGGGATACTCGCTCTACAGAATCCAAACAATCAATACTACTACTAAACTACAGAGTTCCCACTCATCTAGATCTACAAAACAAATCAAAATATCAGACCAAACTCAAGTCTGACCCAAGAACCGAAATTCCCTGAACTGCTGACTCTAAAATCAAAGATAGATCTTACACGTACTCCCTCAGAGATACGTGAAACTCTCCGAATTCCAGTTATCCAAACTGACAATCCAATTCTGAAACCAAACACTTATCCAAAATCAAATCTCCGATTACGGACTCCAAATTTCTTCGTCTCTTATCCACAAAACTCTTCGGACGATCCTGGGCTTCCTTCATCTTTCCTGATCAGCTCAACCCTTGCTGATGCCCTTATAAACAAACTGAACCAAAGACAATCCAACAAATTGATCTTTCCAAGATCAACCAAAACTCAGAATACAACTCTATTCCAAAATCAGAAGACAGATCTCACTTCTCCCGTCTGGAAAAGATAAAAACAGGTGCCCTCCTAATTTGGTCTCAGATCATGAAAAATTTCCTGTAGAACTCTCTAATCCAAATACTACAACATCCAATTGCTTCCAAACTAAAACAGCTGCCACCATGCTTCCCCTGCGCAACTCTGACTGAACAGATGAAAATGCTGATTATGAACTCAAGCACAGACTGGTCAACACATTCCAAAAATAAAACTCAGAAGTTCCTCCAAAATTCTGAGCTGCTTCACCAAACTCAATTTCCAGATGTTAACAAAACTCTAACTTCCAGAAGACATCTAGAAAAATCTCTGAAACCCCAAAAGAACACCCAAACCATCGCAAGTCACTTTTGCGATCGATACAGCCAAATTCCAAAGATACTGCTCTCTTTTTACAAATCAGAACAGCTTACACTTATGTGGCCAATCCATCGAAGAAACGGGTCTACATAATTACTTCTGAATTCCATTCCAGAAAACCTGCTAAGCCAAAAGATCTCTTGCCAACACCGAAAACATCCCAAGCTGCATTGCTGCCACAGAAGCTAAGATTTCCTATCCAAAGCTCTTCGAGAAACTCGGACCTCAAAACAAACAAAACATCCAGCTGAGCACAGCCACAACACCGAAGCAGTCACTCTTCCTTACTTGTTCCAAAGAAACATCGTCGGAGACATCCATAGTCACTGTGTCTCATCACACAGCTACTACACCTTGATGTATCAAAATATCTTGACCTACTTCTGTCCAACCGACAGATCCAAACTCTAGCTCAACCAAACTCTTACACTTCAAAGATGAACTCCGAACCTTAACAGGTTTCCTTCAGAGATCAATGAAATCCTTACACCGTCCAAAACTTACTCGAGACAGTATTAGGCCTACAGTCTCGACAATTACACTTCCAACCATTGATAGTTGTGTTACACACACCACTACCTATCTACCTTTATAACACATTGGAAAACCTGAACAGGTAACCCAACAAATAGGTAGAAACAAATATATAAATATATATATATATATATATATCAAAATTACAAATACGCTCTCTCAAGAAGAAATCACTCAAGAGCCTAGGTATTCACTCAACCTAGTGCTCTGATACCACTGTAACGACCCAACTTCCTATGCCCAGGAAGACGTATCGTTCTTAAAGAAAGAAAGGGATGAGAAAATAGAAAAGATAGAGAAGAAAGAACAACAACATCAGAATCTCACAGCGGAACGAATAAATTATAATAATCACATAAGTATTTACATAATATACAACATCAATCAGAGTTATACATATAATACATCACATACTAGACAGTTATAAACACCTGTCTAGTTATACAACTTAATACACAAAACAATTCAAACAAAACGAATCAGAGATACCAACACAGCGGAACTATATATATATCTACAACGCTGAAGCCACCTGCTCCATTTCTCCTCCAGAATTCGTCAAAGCTAGCCTGAATCCCTTGGCTACCCGTAAAAATTTGGGTACCCGAGAGTTTATGAAAAACAAAAATAAACTCCGGGTCAGACATAGGTCTGGTATGAGTAACAGGTTAAAATTGTTTAACTTTGAAAATCTTTTGAAAATAAAAGGTATCACGTAAGACTCCCCACACATAAACATGGGAAAGTTTTTACCTTATGCTAACCAAAACATTTGATAGAAAATTCTGTGATATTATAATAGGTCTAGGATTTTCAAGTAAATAGAAAATAGCAGAAATTGTTACATGATTAAATTCCATCTACTAGCCACAAAAGTGGGTAATACAATCAAAACCATTGGCACTTACTGGATTGTGGATTCCATACAATGGCAGGGCTACTGGGGTACCGCCCGTCACAGTACGTGGCCTAGATCAACGTACCGAGGATCACTCCCGACCCCCTGCAACACAAGGCCGGAACCATTCCTTACTGAATAGTCCCGAACAAGATAACCCCGCAGTTGGTGTACATCCAACCGCCCACACAGCCGAAATAAAAAGGGACATCTAGACAGGGGAAAAATCTTGTCCTGCTTGGGCATGACCCACCTAACCTTGCTACACCTCCCCTGTTTTAGCCATTCTCGGTTGATGAGGCTTGAGGCTACGATTACCTTTATAGAAAACATTTCTTAGAATGCTCATCGTCCACCTGACGATGTGTTGAAAGCATTCAATCCATACAAGTTCGTTCCGGGTTCGAACGAAACCGAAGGCATTATCTCGTTACACTCATTTTGAAATCACCCTCAGAGTTAACGACGATAACCCTTGCATTCTGAATCTTCATCTTCACTTCATATTCACGACCTATCGTTAATTTGGAATCGATGTGGTTTTCGGATGTTCCAAATAAGGAAAACTGATCCCGGTCTCATCGAAATCCAAAACGTGTCTTTTAAGGCCAAGTTGTCTATTTAGTCTTAACAGTTTAATTCAAAATCATCAATATACACACAGATAGACAATTCATAATACCACAGTAGATAATCATATCATCATCATAAACAGATAATCAAAATTATCAACCCTATCAGATAATAATATACTATCATGCTTAAACAAACATCCAAGTCACCTAAATATTATTCATCTCATATCTGAGTTCACAATCATCAAATAAAATATTAATTTCATTCATCCATAAGCAATGATTTATAATCATCCCATTTTTAATTAATTTAAAATGAATTAAATTAACTACTTCTATCTCCGATTAGTTTAAAGTAAATTAAATTAATTACTTCATCTATAAATCCTGCTTATACAACCATTAATCAATTATAAATTAAATAAATTGATTACTCTCTAGATATGCATCTTGATTAAACACCTTTGATTAATCATTTCTAATTACAATAAGTAATTAGTCTTTAATTAATTTCACAAATTAATTATCCTACATCATCCATAGTAATTAGCATTTAATTACCCTTTTAATTGATTTAAATATAAATAATCATATTTATTGTTAATTAATTATATTTATTAATCACCACATTATTAATTATTCTTAATTAACCAATTCTTAATTGCCTCTTTAATTATTAATTAATGATCTTTAATTTAGATTTAAATTAAATTACTTTGATTTAAATAACCACATTAAATGATTCCTCTTTAATTTAATTCAATTATTAATCGCCCTTGATTAATATCAATCAGTAATTAACTACCTTAATTACATATTAATAAATTAATTATTCCATAATTAATTATCTCCATTAATTAATCCGTTGATTAATTTCAAAAGTAATTATCCAAATTACTTTATTGACACATCGTCTTTCACTAATTACATTCAGTAATTATCATTAATTACTTCCTCAAGTAATTATGCTCCATTGAATACACTAAGTCATTTAGACTTATCAATCTATCAAATGATTTCCTTAAATTAATTAAAATAAACTAATTAACTTAAATTAACCATCTTATCAAAATTAATTACCATAAGTAATTAATCTCTTGATTACCTTTATCGAGTAATTACATTTAACAATTTACAATAGATTATCCGATTAATCTAATTAATTATCCAAAATTAATCCTATATATGAATTAATTAATAATCCTTAGTTAATTATCTACATTAACTAATAAAATTTCTTAATTTACTTCTTAATTGATCTTTAGTTATAAATCAATTCAAATTATTAACTTAAATACATAAGTCATTCCTTAATTACCCTATTATTCTTAAGATAATTTATTTCTTTATTAATGACTTCATTAACATTACATTTTGAATTTAAATTTAAAAATCATTTGGATTGAAGATTTCAAAAATGATTATAATTTAAATTCAATTTAAAATCTTTTAAATAAATGTAAATAACATTTACTATTTACATATGAACTTATATAAGAAAGACTTTTAAATTAAACTACTTGAATCTTTGTTTGAATTTAAATTTCCAAAATACATTAATATTTTAACTTGCAAATCTCAAGTTAAACAATTTATTTATTTTTCATTCAAAAATCTTTGCTCAAAGAATTCTCAAAATCAAGTTAATTTTTTATTGAAACAATTTACTTTTCAAAACTATTTTATTTGAACTTATTCATAATTAAAACTGAGTTAAGCTTTCAGATTTTGAATTCTAAGTAAACTTGAATTCCCTCAATTTATCTTGATTTAAAAATTTCGATTTAAACTCTCTTTTAACAACTAGAATTAGGAACTCGATTTTTAAATCCAAACCCATTTTAAACTTTTAAATTCAAATATCCATTTGAATCAATACTTTAAAAAAAACGAATTTAACTGCCGCAACACTTTTGTTTCAGGTCAAATTTTAAAATCCGGAAACTATCAGGTTTTGACCCCGAACTCAATTATATATTTAAAACTTCATTTAGATTCAAATATAAATTTGAATTCATGCTTCAATTTAGATTTTCACTTTGTTTAATCTTAGTTGACAAATTTAAATTCAAATACATCATGATTACAACTAACTTACAATTAATTTTTGCTTTAAATTTGGTTTAAATTAAAATTACAGGTAGTTTATATAACCTGTAGCAATCCAACACACACCTGAGACCAGTGCAAAGTGCTTCGGGTCAATTACCTCCCTGCTTCGAGTAAACAAGGCAAATGACCCGAGACTTCCCCGAGCCTAAAAACCCTGCACACTAAAAAAAACTGTGACAGTTCAAAACCTGGAACCATCTCAATTCCCAACCCACTTCAGTGCTTCGAGTCACAAGAAAATTAAACACAAGCCAAACCTTGAACAACTTCGAGTAAAACTCGAGCATCTCCTCTCAGGCAAACCCAGAGACAATAAGACCCAAATGCTCGCCGTGCACATGCACGGAGGCGGCGCCGGGCTCTGACGATCGAGACCACCCCCTTCAAGTCGCAAATCGTTCCAACGTTGACCACGGATCAACAAACAACCCTATTATAATGTCGATCAAAATCGAGCATAGCCTGATAAATTTGGAACCCATCACCCACTCACACATAAACCTCGGCATGGCAACTCCGACCTCCGGCATCACCGCCCCTTCGCCTACACGCTCACCTACGACCCAGGCACCACCCCTCTAAACCCGGCCACACTCGACGCTACGGTGAAGCCGTGGCGTTCAAATTTGTGATCCACAGTAAAATTAGGTTTAGAAATAAAATCACGTGACCGCTGCCTCCACCTACTTCTGATCATCCACCACCCAATTTTCCCGGCTTCTCCAATCACTCGTCCCTCACCACATAGAACCCCAAGCACTCCGGTCCACTTGATCACCCACGAATCGACAACAACCCACTTCCCTTCAAACCAGAACTGCATCAAGAATCCCTCACTAGAAATTATGGTATTGCTTCTAAAAATCATGATCAGGTATGAAGTTTCAAATCCTAGTCCTGAATCAATACATTGTGTAACCTAAATTTCCACCTATTTTAGTTTTAAGCAGCAAACTTGGTTTCCAGAGTCAAAAATATCTTATTTGACTTAAGTTCCATTTTTAAAACTAGAGTTTTTAGTTAAGCAACCAAGTTTGATTTATATATTAGATTTAAACCGAGACAAGATCAAAGATTTGAGTTTTTAAAACAAAACTGGAATATTGGAAGATAAAAGCAGAGAGTATCCAGATGAAACAAATATACATATGCATACAGAGAAAGCACTAATACATTCATGCATTCAACACAATGATTCCAGAGTTTTCATGCATCATATTTTAAAAAAAAAAACTTAAGAGATTTTAAAGAAAAGTGTTACTCACCTAGTTTTGAAAATAAACAGAGCACTTCTTTATGTCTGAAACAAGTTGAACTTCAAAACTGGAAAGTAATTGCCTTCATTTCCTAAATCTTCTTGTCTTTGTTGGATTTGCAAATATTACTTAAGTTTGTGAGAATAGAAACATTTGTTATTGTTTCAGATTTTCTATGAAGTAATGAACGAACTGAAGAAGATGGCATGTATATAAAGAAGTTTATAGAGGAAGGTGATAACTGGTTAAGCACATGCAGGTATAATTATGTTCTTGTTTGTATTAGGCAAGATATTTGTATTAGGAGCCGAAATACAACTCGAATTGACTGTTGTTAGCAGCTAAGAATTTGTGTCATTAATGCTAATGTACTTTGTGTCTCAATTTACCAAATTTTATGCTTAGATATTTTATTATGTTTTGCATACTTGTCTCTTTTTACTACTCTTGCCTGCATCCTAATTTGTAGGCTACCTACATAATCTTTTTTTTTTTTTAGCTTTGCACTTCTCTGCTCTAACCTGCAAAATGAAATTTTATTTACTTTGCTTGTATTAGCTTGCTCTACAAACTATCTTATATGTTAATTTTGTTTACTCTTTAGCTTGCATATCTAATTTTCAGTCATGATTACTTGCCTGCATACTTTATTTACAAGCTACTTGCATATGTTTGTCTTATTTCTTTTACCAGCTCATATATTTGCTTTGTCTTGTAACTTGATATTTGTAATATATTTATTTTCTTTTATTTTGTTTCTCTAACCTGCATATGTTTAGATATTTTATGTACTTTTACTTTGTTTTGTCTCATAACTTTGCTTTACTTTTACTACTTGCCTGGGTAATGTTTTTACTTATGTCCAAATATACATATAGTTGTTTTAGTCTTTACTATGAATTTAGTCTAAGTATTTAGTTCTATTTTCTAACATGTGTTTACTTTTATTTTCTTATGTTTTTTTAAACATAGACTAACAAATATTTGATTACCTATTATTATTTTATTTTATACTTATATTAATATTAATAAATGTTTATTTTAATTTGAACATTTTGAAACCTTTATTTTTAATTTCCAAATCATAACTTTCATTCAAACACACATATATATAATGAAAGTTGAAATAACAATTTTATTAAAAATTCATTTGTAAAGATTTACATTATTAATAGAGCTCATTATTAAGTCAAAATGATTTATAAAAGAATTTATCTCTTTATTAATAAACTACTTATTTTTATCAAGCTAAATTTAAGACAAATTAAACAACCCTTTTTCTAAATTTAAATGTAAGCTAAAATTATTTTAAACAAACTAAACTTAAATCTTGAGTAATTTAAAATCATATGATCATTTATTAAATAGCTTAATATCAAATTTCTAAATTATCAAAAATATTAGAATTAGAAACATGTCTATTTATTTAATTTAAAACAAAGATTATCCATTTACAATATATACAGATATATACATTATAAATAGAAGGCGATTTGATTAACTTTTAAAAGATAAATTATCAGTTAAATATTTATTTAAAAGAAGATTATTGAATCAATTCATATATTATTAACAAATGTTATCAAATCAATTTAATTTTTAATGTAGATTATTAAATTGATATTGTCCAAAATTTCCGGGATATCACAAACTCGTTTTGTTTCCATGTGCCCAATGGGTGCGATTCTCCCAAGTTCTAAGTCTTGGCTTGATTCGATTCAGCCTCTGATTAACAACAAGGCCAGTTCAGTTTTGGCTTAGTTCCTTTGAGTGACTTTTAAGCTTTAGAGTTTACCGTGGTTTGTTTCATCGGTCATTAGAAGTGATTTCGTTAATTATGTGAAGTGACCAATACGATTGTCGATTTGTGGCCCTGGAGCATGACTTCGTTGACTTCAGGGGGCTCTAGATCAGATGACCACTGATCTTCCAGTTCACCTTTACGGATATCAATCGTACTTAAATTTCGCCGATCTACTGGTTCGCCTTCATGATGCTTTAGTTCGTGAAAGACCTTCCCATTCTCGAAGGGTTTTTCGAATCTGATGACCGCTGAACTGCCGGTTTACCTTCACGATGCTTTAGTTCGTGAAAGACCTTTATGTTTATGGAGGGTTTTTTAGATCAGATGATTGCTGAACTACCATTTTACCTTTATGATGCTTAAGTTCATGAAAGACCTTTATGTTCACGAAGGGTTTTTTGGATCAGACGACCGCTGATCTACAGGCTCACCTTCACGATGGTTTAGTTCGTGAAAGACCTTCACGTTCGCGAAGGGATTTTTGGACCGCTGATCTATCGGTTCACCTTCATGATGGTTTAGTTTATGAAATACCTCCAAATTCGCAAAGGGGTTTTGGATCAGATGACCGTTGATCTACCGGTTCACCTTCATGATGGTTTAGTTCGTGAAAGACCTTCACGTTAGCGAAGGGTTTTTTGGATCAGATGACAGCTGATCTACCGGTTCACCTTCATGATGGTTTAGTTCATGAAAGACCTTCACGTTCGCAACGGGTTTTTGGATCAGATGACCGTTGATCTACTGGTTCACCTTCACGATGGTTTAGTTCATGAAAGACATTCATGTTCGCGAAGGGTTTTTGAGATTAGATGACTGCTGATCTTCCGATTCACCTTCATAATGGTTTAGTTTATGAAAGACCTTCACGTTCGAGAAGGGTTTTTTGGATCAGACGACCACTGATCTACCAGTTGACCTTTATGATGCTTTAGTTAGTGGATGACCTTCACGTTCGCGAAGGGTTATTTGGATCAGATGATCGCTGATTTACTATTTCACCTTCGTGATGGTTTAGTTCATGAAAGACCTTCATGATCGTGAAGGGATTTTTGGATAGATGACCGCTGATCTTCTGATTCAACTTCATAATGGTTTAGTTTATGAAAGGCCTTCACGTTCGGAAGGATTTTTTCTGGATCAGACGACCACTGATCTACCAGTTCACCTTTATGATGCTTTAGTTCATGAAAGACCTTCACATTCGCGATGGGTTTTTTGTCGTCGGATGTCCGATGATCAGACGGCCTTGGAGCTTTAATTTATCGATTCTGAGAGTAATTTTAGGATTTGGCTCGTGGGGATACGGTTTTGTTGGTTCTGGAGACTAATGGGTTGGATCTGTTTTTTCGACGATCCTTTAGACAAGACTTTTCGATACTACAAGAGCAACGCTGGTTCTCAGAAGGGGGATCGACATGACTTGCCGAGGGCATGGAAGCATTTTTTTGCAGTGCTATTTGCAATGCCCTCAGTGTCGGTTCTTAAAGGGCATCCCTTTAGGTTGCTGCCCCGTTCCTTAGTTTCTAGCTAGCTTGAGTGTTATTTGATAATCATCCTTTCATCTGATTTCGTCAGTTAGCTGTGGTGCTTTTCTATTGGGTCTCAATAGCCTTGCTTGGGCAGGAGGTACCTAAGATCCTATAGCTCTTTCACCATTTGGTATGCTTTTCGGCAAATTTTCGAAATTGCCTTCTTCCGATTGCGCTACTTCTAGTCTTTAGAACCGGTTTTCCTTCCCATAGAATTCTTCTAGGGTAGTATGTTGTTTCATCCGTTAATGATTCCTGAGGGCCTTACAGTAGACTGCATCCGTCGCTAGCTTCATCCATATGTTAGTCATACCTGTAGAAGCGAAATTTTGAATTAGTTGTACAAAAGGTATAGTTGGCATGATAAACTTCTTTGGATATTCTACATGTTGAACAGCATCGATGAATGAGTTTCGATTGGGGAAGACACTCTAATCGTAATAAGACAAGTTCATTTTCATGTTACGGTTGTTTATAATGCTTGGGAATGATATATGCATGATTTTATATGCTTGAATGATTGGAAATGCCGACTGAATGATGAATCACTTATGATAGGGTCAAAAAGATCAGTGACGATCTCCGAAAAATTTCAAACTAGGTGGATCGGTCGAGGGTGACAAAGAAGGCCCCATAAGGTTGCATACCAAATTTCAAGATATTTGGAGTTCGCATGTTCGAGTTATGGGCGAAAGAAGATGGATCAGCATTGATTAATCGGTGGTATTTCACTTGGAGTTTGACCCAAGAAAATTTGTCATTTGCTTAGAGTCATAGACTTTGAAGTGCTAGGTTGGTGACAAACATTGCTTGAAGCCATCTGCATGTTTGCTTGGAGAAAATATTGGTTTTACCCGAGTCTGATTTCGTGCCAGAATTTCCTAGGTTTACTTCAGGTCAAATGGGTGATTACCCCAGTTCAATTTTGAGTCAGAACTTCCAGAATCTACTTTGAGTCAAATAGTCGACTACTCGAGTTTGACTTCGAGTCGACCCTGAAGTGAGTTTTTCAACGACCATTTTGACGATTTTTGATGATTTTCGATGATCACTCGTGATTCGATGATGAGAGCTCAATGATGGGATTGGAAGCTGGTTAGTTGAGGCTTTATCAAGCATCATTTCACTTTCTATCGCATATGCTTCCCATCGATTATTTCACCTTCGAACTGTAGAAAATGTGGATTTACGGATCTTAAGGCAGAATTAACACTAAAGGGGGGAGGGGTGAATAGTGTTTAATTAATTTTATGAATCTTTTTGAAATCTTTTCAAATTAAATCCAAACATATGAAATTCACAAATATAGAAACAATCATAGAATCAGATTCAGATGCAAATAGTAAATAAAGGCAGTAAAGGAAAGAATACACTGGAATTTTATACTGGTTAGGAGTTACCCTACATCCAGTCGCATACAATTCCTTGTGCATATTTCTTTTCAAATATAACGTCGATATTACTACCTCGATTTCAAGGCCACGAGATACACTCTCCTCTCTCTGATTCCAGGACGAACTCTCTTGATTTAACCAGGCTACAAGATCACCTAATTGATTTATAGGCTACAATCACATCCAATTGATTTATGGGCCACAATCAAACCGTTTCCAATCAAACTTTGATCGAGAGAGAATTGATACACTTCTTTAATTACAAATGATCCTATAACTCTGAATAACATTGAGATGTTTGAAAGAGAGTTGGAGAGAATCAAACTGGAGATGATCGAGTTTGATTCGCTTAGGATTTTGGTAGAGTTTTGTAAAAAATGTTTGAAAATAGAAATGGAAGATAAAGAGGAGAGAAAACAAAGAAAACTTGTGTAAAAATTCATTGAAACTACTAGTGTATATATAGGAGAATAACGGTCATGTCCATTCGTGAAAGGTTATGACGAATAGACACTTCTTTTGAAAATTTGAATTTTAAAATCTACCGCTACCATGTCGACATGGAGGGTAGGGGCATGTCAACATTCCCAAGTATATTTTCGAAAATAGATTTTTATTTTAAAAGAGATTTTCTTTCTAAAGTTTGTCAAAACAATCTTAGAACTTTGTAAACTATTTTGGATATACTTTATGATTATAAAAGCCTTTTGAAAATAATCTTACGAAATATAAAAGTAATAAAAACTAAATATTTTGAGATTAAAGCTAAAACATTAAAACTAGGAGATAGTTTAAAAACAAGAAATGATTTTAAAATTAATATGATTAAAAATAGTTTTTGGATTAAGGATAAAATATTTAAACTGAGAGAAAGATGTCTTTTTAAAATGATAGTTTTGAAATAATCTAAAAACTAGTCATGTTGAAAATTTTGTGGATCCCATTCCACTAGAGAAGGTCGTGGATTCCATCCCATTAAATAGGTCATGGTTCCATCCAACTATTAAAGCGAGAAGATGGATTCCATTCCATAATTAAAATATGAATAAAGATTTTAGTGCTATTATGAAGTTTTAACATAAATATAGACTTTATTACTTATCTTGATATCTTAAACTTTTGACAATCTTGGTATCTTGAACTCTTGAACTCTTGATAATCTTGATATCTTGAACTCTTGAACTCTTTATAATCTTGATACTCATGAGTCTTCAGTCTTGATTTGTACAATCTTGAATTCGTCGGCCTTGAATCTCTATACTCAGTCTTGAATCTTTATATTGTACAGTCTTTATTCTCAGTACCTACATATATATATATATATATATATATATATATATCCTACATATACATATATATATAGAAAAGAATATTAGTATTTATATTTTATAACAAGTCCTAAGGTTGTTTTCATCAAAACCATTATCTCATGAACTAACAATCTCCCCCTTTGTGATGATGACAACCTTTGTTTATAAAATATACTCCACCAAACTCTGATTCTACTCTGACTCCCCCTTATTCCAACAACTCTCCATTAATCTTCTAACTCCCCCTTAATCTAAGCCTATCTCACCTATTTTATAATTTTCCCCATTTGTCATCAACAAAAACTAATCCTAGACTACATAACTCCCACTAAACTCTGGAACTAAAAGCTAATAACGAGTATAATAAGCGAAATATAAATCTAATTTATTATATATGATGTTACATTACACACACATATATATGAAACATAGACATAAATATATAAATTACAAAAAATATACAAAAATTAATATAAAAACAATCTAACAAGAATCATTGACAATTGGTGACTTGTGAATCGAACAATTAGCGTAATGGAGACAAAAGTTTCCATGTTGTTCGACCAAATTACTATTTTTGTCAAAATAGACTTCTCCAATGCAAATAACTTTATCGTCCTCATCCATTTGCGCTTCTTCCTCCACCTCCTCTTCTTCTTCTTCTTCTTAGTCGTCCTCTAATGGATTATGAATACGTATGTTAGAGGAATCATTTTCAATCATAATAAGGTCTGCATGATTATCCATTAGAAATTTTTGCAAATTTATGAGAATCTTGCTTTGTTTCTCTTGTTCCTTTGCCATCCTTATTTGCGTTTAACGACGAATTTTCTATCGAATTAGAAAATCATCCAAAAAATTATAATGAAATTTATACCGCAAGCGCATGGCGTACAAAAGTTAGTATGTGGCGAGTACGGATCGATCCACGGGGAATCTTTAAGATTTTAAAATTTTCTAATCAATCAAATTAGCCCAAAGTGGAGAGAAGATTGTTAACTACAAATTGTAGACAAGATAAAGCTAAAATTAGAATAAAAATGAAATTTGAAAACTATGAGATTAGAGAACAATTTAGAGGCAAATCCACTGTCATATTTTTGTAAATCAACAAACAAATAATTTATGATTTATAGTTATGATATTAAGTGAAATAATTATTGCATTGATCATAAGTATGGTTTATTTATTTTATTAATTAACATAACTTAAACCATCAAACTATTATACAACAATTATACCACTTATAAATTCTCATGAATATGAAGCCAAAGCAAAAGCTATTTAAGTATGATCTATTTACTATTGTAATTAGTAAGATAGAACATCATATTTTGTTTTTATGTTATTTTGAAAATAAAAAATCAATAGCAAATGATGATGCAAATTGTGTTTATGTTGAACAAGAATAGCTCATTTGCAAAAGCAACATAAACTATCAAACCCACTTGTATAAACTTGCATCAAAATTCACTCTCATGAAGCACAAGCCAAACGAGATTATAAATCATAAAAATGTTGAAATTACATAAAGTTAGAGAACTTCATTACCCCTAAATTGAAGGGGTTCAACTACTCATTTGTGTTATCAAATCAACACTTTTAAATTTCAACATTAAAAAGCAAAGAAATGAAAACTAAGCAAAAGAAGAAAGAGAGATTAACTACTAACTATTTTCATAAAAATTAAAGCTACACTACTTGCATGAATGTAAATCTAACCTATGAACATTAAAAGAAAGAGAGCGTAGAAATAAACATTAACATAAAAGAAAAGACAAGCACGTAGAAAAGAAAAGAGGAAGAGTATAGAAGTCATTTTTATTTCATGAAACATTGACAGTACAACTTGCTTTCTTAATTTCCTAACTAATGTAAAAAAGTAGAAGATATTTACATGTACATAAGAGGACTATTTATACATGCATAAAACCCTAATTCTGTTTTTAGCTTCCCAAAATGCCCTTTAGGAATTGTGACCACCAAGTAACCATTAGCCACTAATTAATCCATCATTAAATGTGCATGAAGCTTTAACCTCCACTTAGTTTTCCATTAGCTTTTAATTGTAGATTTAGGTAAGTGGGTGGGGCTCTCCATGATCATGGTCTTGAATTATTTCTCTCTTCTTTCCTTTGTATTCATTTGTGGTTGCATGTATCTTCACAAAAGCCTCTTCCATATGCATCCAAATTCCTATAAAAATCATCAAAAAATGTCCAAGTAAGAATTCTCAAATTGACACATGCATAAAAATGACCATTTTCCCCCTGAATGAAGATGAATATATGATGATTTGAAAATAATTGAATTATGGTTTTAAACATGTTAAAAATGCCCAAATATGACTTTTATTCAAATAAAAATATATAAAATTTGGATGTAAATATATCCACATTTACATGCACATCAAATACCCCCACGCTTATCTTTTTATTCATCCTCGAATAAAAGAAAACTAAGATAAATCTGTTTTCGTAGGGAGCACGATTGCATTGAGCGTATGCAACAAGCCGTTAAGCCTTTGGGGTCCCCAGTAGGATGAGTGTTGTCTCGTAAGGGTTTTCAAAGGATACTATCCACAAAAGGCAAATGCAAAGTGAAAATATTTATAAAATGCAAGATTTATTTACAATGGGATGAATTCAAGTTCTTGAAAATATTCACAAATTAAGATGTACTTTCAAATTGACACGAATAAGTTAAATATAAATTTTGGTCATTATCAATAATTTTAAGTCCTTTTACTTGTCAAATTTTCCAAAAAAAAATAAGTTATCATAACAAATAGACAATAGTTTAACTCGTTGTTTTGGTCAATAATATAGTGTAACTATGAAATAAATCCTTAGTTGATTATAAATTTTATCAAAGTGGTATTTTCATTTCTTTCCAATAACAAGTTTGAATGGTGCTTGGATTTCAATTGCTTACTCTCTCTTATTTGAAAATTTTATTGATATTAACAATATTTACATATGCCCAACTCAGGTAAACTGAGGCCAGATATATTACCTATGCACTGCCTTGCGGACTGATACGAGGGGAATATAGAACGTGGCAAGTGAACATAAAAGTGTGAACACTTATCTACTGTAGATGTTATTAAAAAGAATTTTTATATACATACACCTAACTCGGATAAACCGAGGCCAGATATACCGATCGTGCACTGCCTTTCGGGCTTATGTGAGAAGGGTATAGAGCATGGCAAGTGAACACATGAGTGTGAACACATGACTCTAGGTGTTAAAAATATATACATATATACAAATGTTTTTTTTACTTATATTTTTTTTGTTTTTTTCCTATTTTTTCTAAAAAGAGAGAGTTTTGCAAAATCATCTTAGCACCAATTAGCTTAAAAGATAATAATGTTGTTTCATTTACTTTAAATTTACCGCTCTTTCTAAACAAATATTTTCAATTAGAACATACTTCATAATTAACACATATGGACCTTCCTATATACTAGTTAAACCATTGTTAATTGTAGCCAAACTTCATTTTTATTTTTGTTAAGACAAATAAATTTTCAAAAATTTCAATTTGTTGACCAAAACCTATACTTATCTTGTTTTTTCAAAAATCAATCAAAATGCTAAAATGAAAATGTTTTTGAGATTTAGAAAACTCAATATTTTTTTAAGTTAAAAGAAAATGAAAATTAAAAAATGCCTTGAAACTTAAAAAAATAAAAAAAATGAAAATGAGAGTCCTCTTAAACTTAATTTTGACTCTGTCCCCACGGTCAATGCATGATATAATGAGTGTGACGGAGAAAACTATGTACATATTTACAAAAGAGGGTTAACATTCTTACTAGACATAGCTTGGCTCATGAAGGGTCATGAGCTCCTCCTCTTGGTTATTTGGCAATTCCAAGAAAGGTTTCAAACAAGAACCGTTGACTTTGCAAATCGATCCATCCCTGGGGTTTTCTATTTCTACGGCACCATGTGGAAAAACAGTTCATACCACAAATGGTCTGCTCCATCTCGATTTAAGTTTCTTAGGGAATAAATGAAATCTTAAGTCATATAAAAGAACTTTCTGGTTAGACGAAAACGTTTTCCTTAGGATTGACTTTTCATGAAAAACTTAGGTTCTTTCTTTGTAAAT
Source organism: Allium cepa (assembly GCA_030765085.1). NCBI lineage: Eukaryota > Viridiplantae > Streptophyta > Magnoliopsida > Asparagales > Amaryllidaceae > Allium > Allium cepa. Next base: position 934,669,243 of record CM060932.1, read on the forward strand.
TTTCTCGTTTTCATACGCGTTGTTCCTAGGTTCTTCTAGTTCTTTAGTTGTAATTTTCAGTTTTCGCTGGCCTTTTCAAGATCAAAGTTTAAGTTCTTTATTGCCCACAACACTTTGTGTTCGATTTCAACGGGTAAATGGCAAGCTTTACCGTAAACTGAACAAAATGGGGACATGCCAAGGTTAGTTTTAATACCAGTACGATATGCCCAAAGCGCGTCGGTCAATTTCTGAGACCAATCTTTTCGATTTTTGTTGACAATTTTTTCCAAGAGTTGTTTTATTTGACGATTGGAAACTTCAACTTGCCCACAAGTTTGAGGATGATATGGAGTGGATAACTTGTGGGTTATTGAGTATTTCTTCATTAATGTTTCAAAAGATGGACTGTAAAAATGGGTTCCATTATCATTGATTATTGTGCGAGGTATGTCGAACTTCGAAAAGATGTTTTCTTTGAGAAATCTCACAACAATTCTATGGTCATTGGTTTTACAAGGAACGACTTCGACCCATTTTGAGACATAATCGACAACAAGTAGGATATACAAGTTTCCAATAGAATTGGGTAAACGTCCCATAAATTCGATACCCCAAACATCAAAAATTTCAGTTGTAAGAATAGGGTTTAGAGGCATCATATCTCATCGAGAAATTCGTCCAAGCATTTGACATCGATCGCAAGTTTTTCAAAATTCGAACGAGTCATTGAAAAGAGAAGGCCAATAGAAACCACACTGAAGCACCTTTTTCGCAGGGACCGAAATGTCCACCGCACGCTTGATCGTGGCAAAATGAAAGAACACTCCTGATCTCATTATCCGAAATGCAATGTCAGATGATTTGGTCGGAGTAGTACTTGAACAAGTATGGATCGTCCCAATAGAAATATTTCACTTGGGACATGAATTTTCATTATTCCTGCTTGGACCAAGATGAGTGAGTTTCTTTAGTGACTAAGTAGTTCACTATATCAGCGTAGCATGGATCGATAGAAATTGAAATATGTTGTTCATTGGGGAAGTTTTCATTGATTGGCATAGAAGATGGTGCGTTCGAAAGATGAGATAAATGATCGGCTATGACATTATTAGATCCTTTTTTGACTTTGATTGTAAGAACAAACTCATGAAGTAAAAGGATCCAACGAATAAAACGGGATTTAGCCTCCTTTTTAGCGAAGAGATATCCAAGCGCAGAGTGGTCCGTGTACATAGTAATATGTGAACCTATCAAGTAAGGTTGAAACTTTTCGAGCACAAAAACGACAGCTAGAAGCACTTTTTGGTTGTTGTGTAGTTGAGTTGATCGTCGTTTAAAATCATACTCGCATAGTAAATGACATGAAGGATTTTGTTGATGCACTGTCCTAAGACAGCACCAACTGCAAAGTTAGAAGCGTCACACATTATTTTGAAAGGAAGATCCTAATTGGGTGCGCAAATGATTGGAGCAGAAATGAGTTCATTTTTGAGACGTTCACAAGAAGAGAAACACTTAGAGTTGAAATTGAATGGAACGTCTTTTCCATGAAGAGTCGTCAAGGGATGAGCACTTTTGCTAAAGTCTTTCACAAAGCGTTCGATAAAAGCCAGCGTGTCCTAGAAATAATCGAATGTCCTTAACAAATTTGGAAATGGGTAGGTTTGCAATTACATTGACTTTCGCTTTATCTACCTCAATGCCTTTATTTGAGATGATATGTCCAAGGACTATGCCTTGTTTGACCATAAAGTGGCATTTTTCCCAATTCAAAGTCAAATGTTTTTCTTTACATCGATTTAGAACCAACTCAAGATGATGTAAACATTTGGAAAAAGAATCTCCAAAGATAGAGAAATCATCCATAAAAACTTTTAGAAAGCGTTCAATCATGTTAGAAAAAATGCCAAACATGCATCATTGGAAAGCAGCAGGAGCGTTACAAAGTCCGAATGGCATACATTGATAAGCAAAGGTACCGAATGGACACGTGAACGTCGTTTTCTCTTGATCTTCAGGAGCGATGGGAATTTGGTTATAGCCGGAATAATCATCAAAGAAGCAGTAGAATTCTTAGCCAGCTAAACTTTTGAGCATTTGGTCACAGAAAGAAAGAGGGAAGTGATCTTTACGTTTTGCGGCATTTAATTTTCAATAGTCAATGCAAACATGCCAACCCGTTTGAGTACGAGTTGGAATAAGTTCGTTTGAATCATTCTTGACAACGGTTAGCGCAGACTTTTTCGGTACAACGTGAATTGGGCTAACCCATGAACTATTAGAGATTGGGTAAATGACTCCATTGTCGAGAAGTTTAATAATTTCATCACGCATCACGTCTTTCATTTTTGGATTTAGCCTTCGTTGCGCGTCGTGAACAGGCTTGGCATCGTCGATTAAATGAATGCGATGTTGAACAAGAGAGGGACTAATTCCCTTTATATTGGAGTTCGACCATCCAATTGCTTCTCTATTTTTGTAAAGAATAGAGAGTAATGAAGGTTATTGATCAAGAGAGAGGGAGTTGTATAAATTATGGCGGGCAACGTTTCATTACCACCTAAGTATGCGTACTTAAGGTGATCCGGAAGTGGTTTGAGGTCCAACTTCGGGAGTTTTTCGATCAAAGAATTGGGTTGAGATTCAGACTCAATTGGAAGCAATTCAAATGGAAGAGTGTATTCCATCTTGTTGGGAATTTCGTGAAACAATTTTTCGTACTCGGCCTCGCATTCATCGTTAAGATCAAGTGCATCCTATTCAAAGTTTTCGTGAATGGCACTAACTTCCAACGTTTGGTCACGAGGTTCGTTCGAATAGTTTTCAAGATTGAAAATGTTAAGATCCAAAATCACATTTCCGAAAGAGATTTTCATCAAAAAATTACGACAATTGATTAAGGCATTTGAAGTGGCTAAGAATGGTCGGCTTAAAATCAATGGAATTACACTCGCGGGATTTGTCACGGGTTGATTTTCGAGAACGATAAAATCAAGGGGGAATATGAATTGCCCTACTTGAATGAGCTCGTCCTCAATTTCTCCCACGGGCTTCTTAATGGAACGATCGACGAATTGAAGCGTGACCTTTGTGGGTTTGAGCTCACCTAAGCCTAATTGTTCGTGCACAGAGTAGGGAATCAAGTTGACACTCGCGTCTAAGTCAATCAAGCATTTGTTAATCGTCTTGTCTCCAATTGTACACGAAATCGTAGGGCAGCAAGGATCTTTGTATTTAACGGCATGGATTGGGACAAGACTTCACTCAAACTAGCGGCTAAGAAGACCTTCTTGGGCACTAGAGTATGTCGCTATCGGGTGCACAAGTCCTTAAGAAATTTCGCGTACGTGGGGACTTGCTGAACGATGTCAAGAAGCGGAATGTTAACTTTGACTTGTTTAAAAATTTCCAATATCTTTTTCATTTGGTTAGAGTGTTTTTTTGGTCAAAGACGATGTGGAAATGAAACATGATACTCGATAGGCGGGTCTACTCGAGTAAAAGAAGAATTATGATTGGCATTCGATTCAACGTTTGGCTCCACGTTCTGTTCAGATTTGTTCGTTGTTTTAGAAGTGTCGAGAGAAGTTTTCGGTAGATCGTTTGGATTAACGACTTGATTATCGATTTGTTTACTGAAAACGTAGAGTTGTGATAGCATTTAATTGGGTGACATCGCTATCTTGAACAACATGGGCTTGATTTGAATTTTCGTTTTGATTTCTGGGATTTGAAATGGGCTGGCTTGGAAATGTGCCTCGTTCGTGTTCACTTACAGACGTGGATAATTGACTCATTTGCATTTCAAGTTTTGTAATTGATTGGTTTGTGTTTTGCATATATAAAGTCGATAAATTTTGCAAATTGTTGTTTGATTGAAAGCTTTGAGTAATTGCTTTAGCCAATGTTTCAAGAGTTTTCTCAAGTGAAGTTAGACATTTATCATCTTGGGAGGATGAGCAGCACTTGGTTGAAAATTTGATTATTGCGGTTGATTATCAGATAGACCCGCAAAGTTTGGTTGAAAATGATTGGGTTGAAAGGGAGGATTCAAAGCATTATTCGAAAATGCTTGAAAATTGGGAAGAACCGTATTTGTGTTAGGATTATTTTGGTTCCATGCAAAATTTGGATGATTTCTCCAACCAGGATTATACGTTAGAGAAAACGGGTCTTTTTTGGCTTTATTGAAAGCATTGATTTATTCAACAGAATTAGGACGCGATCGACTATATGATTAGAATCGTTGCATTTATAACATATCGGTTGGGAAGCTTGATTCATTTGATTCGATGAGAAAACATTATCAGATTTTTTAGCACTGCGTCGATCTTAGCTTCCAAAGCAAAAAAAGATCCTATCAGTGTCCACTCAATCGTGAGTAAATTGATTTTTCGTTCGAACGTTCCCATTGGGATGATTTTTCGGTGAGGTTTTCAAGAAATTTTCAAGCATCGTCGTGATGTTGGGCAAGAAAATTGCCTTGGCACGTTGATTCAAGCATGGTTCGTGAGCTATTTTCGAGTCCATCGTATAGGATTTGGCAAATTGTTCATTTTTTAAAGTTATGGCGTGGACATTTTATCAAAAGCTCTTTAAATCTTTCAAAATATTTTCCGAATGGTTTTCCCTTGAATTGGTGAAAATTTACAATTTCGTTTCGGATTCTACTCGTTTTTTTCCAAGGGGTAGAACTTTTTTAAGAAAGCTTTTATGAATTCTTCCCATGTTTTAATTGAGTTCAATGGTAAGTTGTACAATCGTTTTTCAGCGTAATCCGTAAGAGCGAATGGGATCAATCGAAGTGTGTTTCCATCATCGGATAGTTGGTGGAGTTTAATGGTTGTGCAAACTTATTCGAATTTAGTCAAGAAAATGTAGGGGTCATCGTGCTCGAAACTGCCAAATTTCGAATGTGTGGCAATATGATTCGAGTGAATTTTGAAATGGTTACTCGTAGGGGCGGGTAATATGATGCAAGATGGAATGGAAACTCTATTGGGAAAGATTCTATCCATAAGAGTAGGAGGGGCATTCTCGTTCGCCATTTCAGGAGGATCGTCTGTTCGAGTTTAGTTGTTGAGTAGCGAGTCCAACGATTTATTGTTGTGTCACGAGTCCAAGTACTCAGGCACAAGCGAAAGTCAAGAATAGAAAGAAGTTAGAAATGAGTTTAGAGAATAAAAGAAGATTTGAAAAAAACGAAGTGAAAAATTTGTTTATTTTTTTAAAATAGGAAACTATTTACTAAGTGAAATTTATTTTCCAAAGAAAAGTTTGATTTTTGGCTTTTCAAAAAAATTTATATGTTTTTGTAATTTTTTTTTGTTTTTGAATTTTCAAATTTTCAAATATTTATCAAAAGGATTTTTGTTTTTTTAGAGAAGGGAAATTTGAATTTTAAAAAAATTGTTTTTGAAAATTTTCAAAGAAAATGAAAAAGGATTTTTGATTTTTTTTGGATTAAAACTAAGTAAGTAAAATTTACAATTTTTTTTGATTTGGATTTTTGAATTTTTGTTAAATATGCATGAACTAATGCAACTAATGAATGCAAAGGACTTAATTGCATTTTTCTGTCCTTAGTAGCCCCTAATTCAAAATTGTATAATCACACTTTGTCTTAAATTAACAAAAATATTTCTCAGCTAGGTAACGGGCATGCGTTATCGGTGCACCACGAATCACCATAGTAATGCAACCTAAAAGTTTAAGTACCTTCAGAGGAACAACCAAATAATATTTACGAATCACCATAATATTTATAACTAGTTATAACTCTGTCGTAGCCTAGACGCCAAGAAATAAAATTGTTTAAAAAAACAATTATGAAGATACAATTAAGCCCTAAATAAGCTCGCAACATCCTTAAGTCGAATGTCTAACCTTTATTATTAGCCAAATCTACAATGAAATGCTTTTGTGGGCTAAGAAAAGGGTGATGAAATCCCTCACCTTATGTGAATTGTGGTATTGCCCTTAAAAATAAAATAAGATGGGACGAATGCAAAACAAAAATTAAACGTGTATTTACAATGCTACTAAATGAAGTTTATTTTTGTTTTTGGATTTTGAATTTTTTTTAATATATAAATGCAAATGTAAGCAACCAACAATGTAATTCAAATAAAACTAGAGAAGAAAGCACAATAGCAGAGCGTGTAGATTTATTATCAATTTGTTTTTATTTTAGCGGTGAAGTTTTATAAGCAAGTAATTTATTTTTTTAGCAAGCGAACCTTCTCTTTTTGCAATTTTCTGCTTTGGCAACATTAAATGAAAAACAAGATATGTACAGTTTTTTTAATCAAAGAAAGAAAAAGAAATTAAAAATAAAACAAAATAAACTAAACTAAAAACATTTGAAAACAAATTTTTCTAATTTTAATATATAAGAGTGGAACTTATAACAATTTAAAACAACACCAACTAAAATAAAACTCATTTTTTTAAGGATAAATTAAATTAAACAAAACTAAAACAAATTAAACAACACAAAAACAAAACAAAGTAAACAAATCAAAAGAAATTTTTTTGTCCTTTTATTTGGTTTTAAAAGAAATGAAAGCCCAAAATTATTTTTATATAAGCAAGAGAGAACAAAACAAAACAAAGCTCGTGTTTTTTTTAAACCAACTTGTGTGTTTATAGAAGGAAGAGAAGAAAACTCAAAGCTAGAACAAATGAAAAGAAAAAAAATTCTTCACCAAATTTTAAGCACAACCTGGCCCATCAGAGATGGTATTGCCACAATTGAATCACAATTTCGAATACCCTTTTACCATTTAACAGTGACAATCGAAGCTCCAAAACATGCCTCATATTAAATTCGCAGATTACAATCGCAATCAAGAGACGCGAAGATTCAAATCGCAATTCACTTAGAAATGAATTTCAGTCGCGGTTGTGATAAGGATCGATGGATTTAGGTGGAGTGCTGAAGATCGCGATTGGGATTTCAGAGAATTGGATGCGTCAAGGTGGTTTTGGGTATGAGGAGGTTCTCAAGCGCATGTTAGTGAGGTTGGTCCATTGGAATTGTAAATTTGTGGTGATTTGAAGCGGAGGTTTGCGTTTGATTGGGGGGTCGTGAGGCGGCGATTGCCGGTTTGATGGTCAGTAGTGGGAAGGCAGTGGCGGAAGGCAATGATTTTGGGTGATTGTTTAGTTCTTGGGCAGTGAATTGGTTCGTGGGTTCGTGAGTTGTGGAATTGAGTTTGTTGTTTTCTAAAAAAAAATTGAGGCAATTGCGGGATTTGATGGTGGATATTGAAGTGAACTATTTGGTGGCAGTAAGGGAAGTTTTGTGGACTGTAGGGGAGGAGATGTGTTGTATCGGCAGTGAATGGCAGGTGGTGTCTATGGGTGTGTTGGCCACTGGTGATAGTTTTGTTTGAACTGTGCACATGCACAGTGAAGTCTGCAAGGGGATTTGGTGCACAGTTTTGTATTTTTGGAATTTATGAAGAAGGTAGTGATGTTCGGAATTGAATGTCTAGTGATGATGCTGCTTTGCTTTACAAACAGGCAATGGAAAGTGTATGTATGAATGATGCTGTTAGTGGTTGGTGGAGGGGAACAGGCAGTGGCGGTATGGGGTTTGATGGATGAGTAGCAGTTTTGTTCTACCGAGTAGTTGCCGTGAGAGGTTGGTGCAGGCAGTTATGCAGATGTGGTTTGTTGCAGTAGTTGTCGTTGGTTGTGAAGATGAAGTTGGATGTGGAATGTGGCAGTTGTATTGCAGCAGTTGTTTGAAGAAATGGCAAGGTTAAAGGAAGAGATGGATGACACTGTGTGTATAGGTAGGAGAAGAGTTGCTGACAGACTATTGTTGGTTGACAGTGTTTGAAATGCAAGTGTGACAGCAGTAGTTGTAGGTTGAAATGGTTCTGTGGCAATTTTGGTCACAGAGGCGAAGTGATGGAAGCAGCAAGTAACGTGGACGGTGTACACAGTGTTGACAGTGGACTGCTTTGTTCAAAGCTGTGCATAGTGAAGAACAGTTTTGTTTATTAGGTGAAAAGTTATAAAAATGTAGCAAAAAAATGTAAAATAAAATTGAAAATGCAATAAAATGTTATTTTTTTAACTCGTGTATGTGTTTTTTTTATAAAAATGCAAATGCAAATGAACAACACACTAGAAAACAACAAACAAAATGCAAACAACACACACAACAATATTTATTTTAAAATGCAAGCAAGCACACAAAATAAACACACAAATAAAATCACACAAAAATAATCCCAAGAATAGAAAATTAAAATCAAAACAAATTCCCCGGCAACGGCGCCAAAAATTTGTTTAACGACGAATTTTCTATCGAATTAGAAAACAATCGAAAAATTTATAATAAAATTTATACTGCAAGTGCACGGCATACAAAAGTTAGTACGTAGTAAGTACGGGTCGATCCGCAGGGAATTTTTAAGATTTTAAAATTTTCTAATCAATCAAATAAGACCAAAGTGGAGAGAAGATTGTTAACTACAAATTGTACACAAGATGAAGCTAAAATTAGAATAAAAGTGAGATTTAAAAACTATGATATTGGAGAACAATTTAGAGGCAAATCCAGTCTCATATTTTTGTAAATCAACAAATGAATAATTTATGATCTCTAGTTATGATATTAAGTGAAATAATTGTTGATCATATGTATGGTTTATTTATATTATTAATTATCATAACTTAAACCATCAAACTATAATACAACAAATATACCACTTATAAATTCTCATGAATATGAAGCGAAAGCAAAAGCTATTTTAAGTATGATCTATTTATTATTATAATTAGTAAGATGGGTCATCAAATTTTGTTTTTACTTTCTTTTCAAAATCAAAAATCGATTAGCAAATGATGATGCAAATTGTGTTTATGTTGAATAATAATAGCTCATTTGCAAAAGCAACATAAGCTATCAAACCCACTTGTATAAACTTGCATCAAAATTCACTCTCATTAAGCACAAACTAAAAGAGATCATAAATCATAAAGATGTTGAAATTACATAAAGTTGGAGAGCTTCATTACCCCTAAATTGAAGAGATTTAGCTACTCATTTGTGTTATCAAATTAACATTTGTAAATTTCAATATTAAAAAGCAAAGAAATGAAAACTAAGCAAAGGAAGAAATATAGATTAACTACTAACTATTTACATAAAAATTAAAGCTACACTACTTGCATGGATGTAAATCTAAGCTATGAACATTAAAAGAAAAAGAGTATAGAAATAAACATTAACGTAAAAGAAAAGAAATGCATGTAGAAAAGAAAAGAGGAAGAGGCTTGGAAGCCATTTTTATTTCATGAAATATTTATATTACAACTTGTTTTCCTAATTTCCTAACTAATGTGAAAAAGTAGAAGATATTTACATGTACATAAGAGGACTGTTTATACATGCATAAAACCCTAATTTCATTTTTAGGGTGCTTCTTAAAATACCTTTAGGAAGTGTGGCTACCAAGTAACCATTAGCCACTAATTAATTCATCATTAAATGTGCATGAAGCTTTAACCTTCACTTAATTGTCCATTAGCTTCTAATTGTAGATTTAGGTAAGTGGGTGCGGTCCTTCATGATCATGGTCTTGAATTATTTCCCTCTTCTTTCCTTTGTATTCATTTGTGCATGCATGTATCTTCATAAAAGCCTCTTCCGTATGCATTTCAAATTCATATAAAAATCATCAAAAAATGTCCAAGTAAAAATTCTCAAATTGACACATGCACAAAAATGACCATTTTGTCCCTGAATGAAGATGAATATACGATGATTTGAAAATAATAGAATTATGGTTTTAAACATATTAAAATGCCCAAATATGACTTTTATTCAAATAAAAATAGATAAAATATGGAGTAAATATATGCACATTTACGTGCACATTAATTTGCATGACTTGTAATTTAGTCAGCATTTGCAGAGAATACTTCATAATTTCCTCGATCTTCATTAGTCGAGCCAATGTAGTTCGTTGAAATGGACCAAAATTAGGAGAAGGGAAGGAAAATGTTGCATTTTGGTTCGATTTAAAAGAGGAGGCCATTATTTTATATTTTCAAAAGTTTATTATGGAGAAAATGAAGTAAGAAGACAGAAAAATTCAAAATGTTGTGATTATATAACCACCAAACTAATTTTAGAGGAAAAATTAAAATTTCAAATTTTATCGTTGTATGTCGACATGGGGGTAGGGGCATGTCGACATCCCTTTGAAACTTTTGACAATTTTGTTTAATATATTTATTTAAATATATATGTTACTATATCTATATTCTATATCTTAGTTATAGAACAAATACCTTGTTCTTTTCTTAATTTAATAAAGATTGATTGATTCAAGGGTTTGGTTAGAATTTCAGCAATTTGATTCTTAATGTTGATAAATTCAAGAGAAATAATCTCTTTACTTATATTATCTCTGAGAAAATAATGTCTAGTATCAATATGTTTTGTTCTTGCACGATGAGTAGGATTTTTGGATAAGTTTATTGCACTTTTATTGTCACAACAAATTGGTGATTTTGAAATATTTAATCCAAAATCCTTTAGGGTCTGTAGCATATAGATAACTTGACAGCAAGCCAAAACAGTAGAGATATATTCTGCTTCATTTTTTGATAGTGAGACAGTATTTTGCTTTTAACTAAACCAGAAAACCAGAGAATATCCTGAAAAATGACAAGTTCCACTTGTACCTTTTCGGTTTGCTTTACAACCAGCATAGTCAGCATCACAATATGAGATTAAATCAAATGAATCATTTTTACGGTAAAATATGCCATAGTCTAAAGTCTGTGTAACATATCTTAGGATACATTTAACAGCTTTTAAATTGGTTTCTTTGGATTGAGATTGGTACCTTGTACAAAGACAAACACTATGCATGATATTAGGCCTACTCGCAGTTATCTAAAGTAGCGATCCAATCATTCCTATGCATAGTTTTTGATCAAAATCTTTTGACATGTCTTCTTTATTTAAGGCTTCATTAGTTGCAATAGGAGCGGGTTTTTCACTTGTAGTGGTCATACTAAACTTACTAACTAGATCCCTAGCATAATTTTCTTGACTAATGAAAATATAACTATCTAATTATTTTATTTGCAATCCTAAAAAGAAAGCAAGTTCACCCATATGACTCATCTCAAACTCTTTTATCATTATTTCAGAAAACTCTTCGTTCATTTCATTATTTGTTAATCCAAAAATTATATCATCTACATAAATCTATACTAATTGGATATCATTATTGTTTCTTTTAATAAAAAGAGTATTATCTACTTTACCAATTTCAAAGTTTGATTTTAATAGGTAAGATCTTAGTCTGTCATACCAGGCTCCACGAAATGTAGATTTTGTATCTTAAAGTAGAATTAACACTAGAAGGAGGATGGTGAATAGTGTTTAATTAATTTTATGAATCCTTTTGAATTTTTTTCAAATTAAATCCAAACGGATGCAATTCACAAACATAGAAACAATCATAGAATCAGACTCGGATGCAAATAGTAAATAAAACTAGTAAAGGAGAGAACACACCAGAATTTTATACTGGTTCGGAGTTACCCTACGTCCAGTCTCGCACAATTTATTGTGCAGATTCCTTTTCATATACAATTTCGATATTACAACCTCAATTTCAAGGCCACAAGATACACCCTCCTGTCTCCGATTTCAGGGTAAACTCTCTTGATTTAAGCAGGCTACAAGATCACCTAATTGATTTACAGACTATAATCACACTCAATTGATTTACAGGCCACAATTACACCATTTCCAATCACACTTTGATAGAGAGAGACTCGATATACTTCTTTAATTACAAATGATCCTATAACTCTGAATAGCAATGAGATTCTTAAGAGAGAGTTGCAGAGAATCAAACTAGAGACGACCGAGTTTGATTCACTTAGGATTTTGGCAGAGTTTTGTTAAGAATGTTTGAAAATTACAATGGAAGAGAAAGAGGAGAGAAAACAAGGAAACCTGTGTAAAAATTCTTTGAAAACTACTAGTATGTATAGGAGAATAACGGTTATGTTCATTCGTGAAAGGTTATGACTTATAGACACTTCTTTTGAAAATTTGAATTTTAAAATCTACGGCTATCATGTCGACGTGGGGGGTGGGGGCATGTCGACATCCCCTAGTATATTTTGAAAATTGATTTTTGTTTTAAAAGAGATTTTCTATCCAAAGTTTTTCAAAACTATCTTAGAACATTCTAAACTATTTTGAATATACTTTATGATTATAAATCCTTTGGAAAGTAATCTTACGAAATATAAAAGTATTAAAAACTAAATATATAAATATTTTAAGATTAAAGCTAAAACATTAAAACCAGGAGATTGTTCAAAAACAAGAAATGATTTTGAAATTAATATGATTAAAAAATAGTTTTTGAATTTTGGCTAAAATATTTAAACCGAGAGAAAGATGTCCATTCAAAAAGATACTTTTGAAAACAAATCTAAAAATAAGTCATTTTGAAAATTTCGTGGATTCCATTCCACTAGAGAAGGTCGAGGGTTCCATCTCACTAAATAGGTTATGGGTTCCATCCCACTATTAAAGAGAGAAGGTGGATTCCATTCCACAATTAAAATCCAAATAAAAAATTTAGTGCCATTATAAAGTTTTAACATAAATCTAGACTATATTACTTATCTTGATATCTTGAACTCTTGAACTCTTGATATCTTGATATCTTAAACTCTTGATAATCTTGATAACTTGAACTCTTGATAATCTTGATACTCATGAGTCTTCGGTCTTGATTTCTACAATCTTGAATTCGTCAGTCTTGAATCTCTATACTCAGTTTTGAATCTTTATACTATACACTCTTCATTCTCAGTACCTGCAAATATATATATATATATATATATATATATATATATCCTACATACATACATACATATATATAGACGATAATATTAGTATTTATATTTTATAACAAATCCTAAGGTTGTTGTCATCAAAACCATCATCTCAAGATCTAACACGAACGACTTAGACGGAGGTCTCGCTGCCTGGTCAGCGAGTCAGGGTCCAGGGTCGAAGCACCCTAGTTGGGGGTTCGGAGGCAATGCCCTCGAGGTTTATGGTACATGTTATGACACTTCCGGTAAGCCGCTTGATCGAGTTCTTGTTTCCATTGGTTCTCAACAGCAAATCTTCTAAGCGGAGATTTAGGATCCAACTCTGAACCTATATGATCCAAAGTAGATAGCTAGATCTTTGCCTGAATTGGGTTCTCAATGAAAGCACCTAAATATTAATCCAAAAAATGGATTAACATCCTGGTTTGAGTATGAAAGCAACATCCCTGTTCTCACGGAGCAATAATATGGACACTAGATATAGAAAAAAGCAGTAAGAGAAAGAAGACAAGAAGATTTTTATAGTGATTCGGTTGTTAATAAAGCCTACGTCCACTTTATAATTTCTTTATTTCTTTTATAGATTGACTGCTGTTACAAGAAGTGTTTGATTACAAGGCTCTTGATTGTCCTTAGCTAGATTGAATCTCCAAGGTTAGAATCCACTGGAGAATCACAGTGAATCCCTTTGAAGATTGTTGTGAGGGAGAGTGAAGAAAGCTCCAATAGAGCTTCAACAACCAGTCCAGAGCAGATCCCGTTTGTGTTGCAGGTAGGATGGTTTTCATAGAGATCGAAGAGTTTCTAGACCAGGCCTGTTTGTCAGTTGCTTGTAGATGGACACAAGATGATCCAGTAGAGCTTAGCTCGCGACCAATGCCAAAAGCATGGATTGCTAGCGATCCATAGCAGTAGCTCGAGTGCGAGCTAACCACTTAGCCCCACTTTCTCCTTCACCTAGTTTAGGTCGCCATGGTTCCTTCATCAAGTATGGATCGCTAACGATACAAGGATATTTGATCGCTGGTGATCCTTACACTTAGTGTATTGTTGCTTTCTTCGCTCCCTATGTGTCTTAGCAACCTAATGATGAAGTATGGTCACTGGCGATCCATGCACTTAGACTGTTTCTGGACTTCAATGTCTGACATGCTTTATTTTCTTTGTATCGACGTTGTTCGTGAACACGCGCGTTAGTGCCATGGATCATTGGCGATGCATAGGCCATGGATCGCTAAAGATCCATGTACTTAGAGTATTCTTCTATTTTTCTTCCGACTTCTTTTGTCTCCTTATTCTAGTCCTTTCAGTTAGCTTTTGAGCTAATCTGACTTGATCAAGTTGTTCCGGATTCTATTGGGTTAAAAACCCGGATACACTTGTTTTCTTAAATCAGCTCTTCAATCAGATTTTTCAGGTGTCGGCACTCATTCGTGTTATGACCATGTGTTTCTGGAAGCGGGTATACTTTTCAAAATGCTTTTGTTGTTCAGTGGCTTCCTTTTTAGGCGGCTTCTTATACTCCTCTTTCCATTGTGTTGCAAGGTAGATATTTTCTAGAGTAACATTGCACGGGATGTGGTCTTCGGCTCTCAAGCTTTTAATTTGCTTGTTACCTCCGTTTTGCTTGTTGGAATTTTGATTCTTCCTTTTTTGGTTCACATCCTTCCCCGCATTTCCTACAGTGGTTTCGAAGGTGTTTGCGCCTTGGTTAGCTGCCATGTCATTCTGGCCTGCATTGGTTGGTTATGGATCGGCAGGTTATCCTTCCAGCTCCTCCTCCTCTTCCAATCTCAAGCACTGGCTTGCCTTTCGGTTAAAGTCCTTTCTAGTGGTTGGCTATTTCATTTTGATCCATTTTCCAAATTCAGTGTCAAGGTGGATAGCGCGGACCAGGGCCATGAATATCATATCTTCATTTGGATTACATACTTCAATCAATGTGGTGTTGAACTCTCTCATGAAGGATTTCAAAGATTCATTTCCTCCATGGAATAGGCCAGGTAAGGACATTACATGTTTTGGTTGTGAAATATGAAGCCTAAACTGATCAAGGAATTTTGTTGCTAATTCATTGAATGTGGGGATGGATTTTGGTGGGAGCCTAGTGAACCATGTAAAATCAATTCCCTCTAGGAAGATAGGAAAACATTTACATCAAACAGCATTTGAGGCAATTGCTTCATACATGTACCAATATTCTTGCATAAGTGAGGTTTCAGATCTCTAGTTCCATCGTAAGACATAATAGTCAATGTAATAGACTTTTCAGGGCACCGTTCATTCAAAATGTCATCAGTTAAGTGAATTTGGCTTGGATTGGATCACCATTCATCATCTCTCCTACCCTTATTTTCAACCATCAAGCGCTTGATCATATCCACGATATATGTCTCTGATGTACGGTGGTCCATAGGTCGACTATCAGCGACTATGCCAAATATTTGATTTAACAAACAATCTTGGTAAGTGGGTTGAAGCCTAGGTTCTCCTGTCTTTAGGAGAGCCACTCCTTCGGAGTTTCGTTGGCTTGCGGTTGGTTGGGGATGGGCAATCTAGGCCTCCCTGCTGATATTGAGTGCATTAGCATTATCTTTTGACTTGTCGTCATCAAGTTGCTCACCATTTTCAGAGTCGGAGAGATCCACCACTATATCTTCCCATGGGGTTATTGCTCCTAGATTCAACTTTGTGACAGGTTTCTTTGCAGTTGGTGGAGTGCTTATGTTTCCTTCTACAACAATTCCTGCAACTCCATCCTCCACTCCTTTCTGCTTCTGCTTTTCGTTTCTTCTGTTTAGGCCAGAAATGGAAGAGTTTTCTTGCTCCATGGTAGCCATGGCTTCTAGCATGGTTCAAGGAGCAACTAGTGATTGTAGGGTTAGGAGGGCATTTAATTTGTCCACAAGAGCTTTTTGGCTATTCTCTATCTTTTGGTTGATTTCATCAACCATCTTATTTAATTCTCCTTCGGCGACGAGTTCATGCTGGATAGAAGGCCTAGGCTCACGATCTCCTGTGTTAGCTCCGGAATTTGCTATGATTAATGGATTATTAGCGTCGTTGACTTCAACCTGTTGATGATTAATCTCTTCTCTAGCCATAATAGCTCCTATGGATCTTTCGGAAGCAGTTCTCTTTCTCCCCGCTATTGATCTTCAACGACCAGCTTTAAATTTCCTAGTGTTGATTTGATGGATCTAGTTTCTGGATCTAGCGGATCCAAAAGGAAAAACTAGATCTACACTTGAGTTCAATTCTTAATGAAAGCACCAAAATGTTAACCAAAAAAAGGGATTAACGCTTTGGGTTAAATGTGAAAGCACCAGCCCTATTTCTCAAAGCAGACAATATAGAGAATAAATGTAAAAAGAGAAGAAATAGTAAAGAGACAAGAAGATTTTTATAATGGTTCGGCTATTAATGAGACCTAAGTCCACTTTATAGCTTTTATTAGCCGACTGTTGTTACAAGATTGATTTGGTTTACAATATGATTGAATTACCTAAGTTAGATCTATACCATAAGTACTTGGAGGCAACCAGAGGATCTCAGTTGTTCCTTTGTGGATGTTGTGTGGGAGAAGAAAAGTGAAGAATAGTAATGGCAGAGTTGCAGTAGCCGGCCCAAAGATGCCTTTCATTTTGCAAAAGAAGTGGTATTTATAAGGATTAAAGAGCGCTTGGGCCAGAGTCGCTTTGCCAAAAACCTATAATCGTCATGCAGAGGAAGCCCAAGAAGTCTGGAGGTTATTGGAGCAAACTATTTGGATCGGTACTGATCCAATTGGTACCGATCTAAATAGTTAAGCATTTTTGATGCTTCGAGTACTTGATGCCTTTCTTACTTCGTTTTTATGCTCTTCATGTGATTTCGTAGCTTGTTGACTTGCTTTGATGATGATTCACTTATGAGCTAAATTGAATTGTATTCTGAGTTAGATGAACCTTCATCCTTAAGCTTGGATATTTGGAGTGCTACCTTGTTAAGTGAGCTTAGTGGAGGCGTAGAGTCACCATGCAAAAGGAACATGGCATATATGAGCAACTAATTTGGATCGGTGCCGATCCGAAAAGTTTGCTTATTTTTATGCTAAACTCTTTGGAGACTCTTATCTATCTTTCTTAAGCCGCCTGGTCAAGTTTTGAGTCGTTCTGGCTTAACTTGAATGTGCTAACTTCTTTTAAATTTAGCTGGGTTAAAAACCCAATTAACAACCACTTATTCCATACAAATTCCTTTGTTTATCTCTTTGAAAAGAGGAATTGAATTGGATATGAAGTTATAATTGCAATTCCTATTATTTAGGATATTCCATTAAATTGATGTGATAAATTGGGTTTCTATTTCTATTTACAAATCTATTTATTGCAATTTTGGTTATGGATATTTCATCCTTGTTATGAATATTAGAATCCATTGTTATGGATATTTAAATCTTGGAAGTTTGAAGGAAAATGACTTTGTATTATTATTATGGTTAAAAGAATTGACATTTAACACTAGTTTAGGGCATACAAATCGCACGCTTAGAATTTATTAGGAACCAATATATTTTATTTCTATTAGCGAAATAAACGTATAATTGTAGCATATAATTGCATAGTTAATTAGGTAGTAATTGTCATTAATTTCCCTCTTTAGGAAGGTACTTGATATTTTAAGGCGTAATATGGAAGATTCCTTATAGGCCTTAATTATGAAATGGAGAGATGAGTATTATATATAGTGAGTTTTTAAATTATGGCTAAGTCGTAGGGATGCAAGGTCAGTATTTTTGCATGAAATAAGTCTATCCTTCTCTTTGAGGCTACCGGCAGTCTTGTATAATTTATACCGATGTGAGACATCTTCCATGATAAATATTTGTGATGACTCGAGGTTAGTTCGAAATCCTATAGGGTAAACCTACCAAGTTAATCTGGCTACCAGTTCCTATGAACAGCCGGACTAATCTGAGATGTCATTATGAGTATGACTTATAGTATGTAGGGCCTACTTTGGGGTCTTGAGGTATTAAGTGGTTGTTTGAGAGCCCGCCTCTTTTCCTTAAATGTGTACTAAATGGCGAAGGGCATAGTTGGTAGGCATGTTAGTTGGTATCTCGACAGGGGTCTGCTTCGGGATAAGGTATTAAGTGCACTACAAGAAATTTTATTTTTGGTGGCGCATAAAAAACGCTACCAAAACTTATGGTAGCGTCATGATTTTTAGTTGCATTTATTTCAACGCCACTATAAATCCTTTTATTGCAACGTTTCTCAAACACGACCATAAATCTTTTTGTAGCGTTTTAAAGACGCCATCAAAAGGTTTTTTGGCACCACCAATAGAATTTCCAACTTTAGCTCTACTTTACGGCTGCGTTTACTCAACGCCACTATATGTATTTCTGTAGCGTTTTTGAAACGCTACTAAAATTTGATGATCATTTTGCGCTATTTTTATGCTATTATTTCTTGTTGATGGTCTATTTTGTTTCTACTATATCAATCAACAATCGCTCACATAATCATCATATTCAAACAATTAAAAAAAATATTAATCATATAATCAAATAAGATATCCATAACCATTCTAATACAATATTTTGATAAACATACAATAACCATTCGTATACAAATTTACACACCTAGTACTAATAAAATGTTATATTAAACTGGTGCTAACAAAACGCTTGACTACCCATAATTCTTTATTGCATGTACAAGTGAAAGCTAACACCATAAAAGTCCAACCTTGCTCTCTTTGGAAATGAAATGCTTGCACAAGTGAAAGCACAACATATAGTCAAATAATTATGTTAATTTGTAGGACTTCAAATCTGATATCAGACATCTACAACATTAACAAGTATATCATACTATAAATAATGCCATATAAATAATAAAAGTCATAAATGAAAATAAAGCCCAATCTTGCAGTTATATGTAAAACTTTGTTAAATTAGTTATATATTATTATTTATAACATTTAGTTAGCTTAAACTTAGTTAATTTTAACAAAACTTGTTTAATTTTAACAAAACTTAGTTAATTTTTATTAACTCGGTTAACTTAGTTAATTTATTATTATTATTATTAAAAAATCAGTTAACTTATTATATTATTGTTATCATAATTATTACTACTATTACCATTATTATTATTGTAAACTTAGTTAATTAATCATCATAATCATCATCACTTATAAAACTTTGTTAAATTAGTTATACTATTATTATTTATAAAATTTAGTTAACATAAACTTAATTAATTTTAGCAAAGCTTTGTTAATTTTTATTAACTTGGTTAACTTACTAAATTTATTATTATTACTACTACCACCAAAACTCGGGTAACTTATTATTATTATTATTATTATTATTATTATTATTATAAACTTAGTTAATTTTTATAAACCTAGTTAATTCATCATCTTTATTATTTATAAAACTTTGTTAAATTGGTTATATTATTATTATTATTTATAAAATTTAGTTAACTTAAATTTATAACTTGTTTAATTTTAACAAAATTTAGTTAATTTTTATTAACTTAGTTAATTTATTATTATTATTATTATTAAAAACTTAGTTAACTTAATTATATAATAATAATAATAATATAAACTTAGTTAATTTTTACAAACTTAGTTGATTTTTATAAATTTAGTTAATTTTTATAACATTAATTAATTCATCATCATTGTTCTTACTTATAAAATTTTGTTAAATTAGTTATTTTATTATTATTTTCTATAACTTTTAGTTAGCTTAAACTTAGTTAATATTATAAAATTGTTTAATTTTAACTAAGCTTTTTTAATTTTTATTAACCTAGTTAACTTAGTTAATTTATTATTATTGTTATTATCATCATCATTAAAACTCGGGTAACTTATTATTGTAAATTTAGTTAATTTTTATAAAGTTAGTTAATTCATCATCATCTTTATTATTATTATTATTAAAACTCTATTAACTTGTTGTTGTTGTTATTATAAACTAGGTAAAATTAATCATCATCATCGTTATTATTTATAAAACTTTGTTAAATTAGTTATATTATAAGATATAAAACAACTAATAGAAATGTTTTAACTGATCTTCTATTAGTTGTATATTCAAATTGGTAGATGCGAACTTATGTTGTTGTAATATATCAGCACAGCAAACAATATTTGGTTATGATATTAATGTTATGTTAGCTTTTTAACTAATTTTTCATTTAATAATTGACAGTGAAGAAGTATACAGTATTACAGTTTACAATCAGAGAGTATAACCAAGAAATCCCCATTCTCTAACAATTCTAAATGTATGAGCCCGCATAATACAACTTTATGCAAATATAATACCGAAAGTTGATTGGCACTATGAATAGTAACCATCATTTTTCCCTTCTAATATGCTAACAATGTGATCCTATAAGGGAACATCATCCATCCTGCAATTGTTGCATTACACATGAAGAACTTACTGTTAAAACTGGCAGTTTTGTACACCACTATGGTTTCTGCATCTTCGTCTGTTTCTAAAGGTGGAGAGGTGTTGATATCTGTTAAAGCATCATTTAGTAATTCTGCTAATATTTTTCTAGATATTTATCAACTGACTGGTTTGTGGTAAACTAACTGATCGCATAAAAAATATTCTAACTAAAGACGAACAATTCATCTTAGACGTTCATATTCAAGTAAATGAAGACGTGCCTCATTAATTTTGGAGGTAGACCATTCTCCAGTAAGAGTGAGTTGAGTTACCTCTTGACGTGATGGCATGCATGCGATCATGAGGCTTCCGTCTTCACAAGCTTCTTCTTCTACCATAGGGTCGATAATAAGGCTCTTCCCAAAACATGACTTAACAACGGAAAGGACAAGGGGAAAAAATTCAATGATAATTAGCACTTTTGAAGAAGTAACATTTGGATTAAAATTTAGTTTAAATGGTATTTTTTTAAATATCAATCATACCATAGAAACGACAGATACAAGGTCATACATCATCATTCCAGCATCAGCCAAAGCGAGTGTTGCACATGTTATGATGATAGGAAGGTCACCTACGGTATCATTTCAGTCAGTATATAGTTAGATCATAAGAGAGTTTTATTGTAGTTATGATTTACACGAATTTCCAATCTAAATAAATGGGAAAAAATTACTAGTAGCTTTTGTTGTAGTTATCATTAGTCGGTGATACACAATTGCAGTAAGAAATTAACAAGCAAACCGATCTTTTAACAAATATCTTTTCAACAAGAAGATTTTGCGCACACACATACACACATACATACTTATAATATATATACTTTGCAAATTCACATAAACAACACCTGCTGGCTACTGTTTGCTATAAGGTTTAGAATAAAACCATTGATTTTATAATTTTAGTAGCTAGAAAATCATTTGGGTGCATTTGAACAATATAATATTTACACCGGTGCATCTGATGAACCAGTAGTTATGGGGGAAAAATCAAATATGTCTAAAGAAAGAAACATACAAATTGCAAGGCTATTTTCATCCTCTCCATCTTCTTTCCACATGCTCCCACTCACTTCTATCACTATCACAAGATCGAGACTTGCTCTGTCTTTTCACAGCCCTGCTTCCTCCAGCTCCAAACATCACCTTGAATTTTCCTTCTTCTAGTGGGGCCTCTCCTTTTTGTATTATCTTTGATTTTGCTTTCCCCTCCATAAAAAATGCACCATTACCTTCTGATATGCCAAAAAAATTAAGATATACATAGACAAGGCAAATATTTTAATGCACGTAATTATGGTAATTAACAGGTTAAAAACATGCAAACTTGATACCCCTTTGGCTGCGATTATATGTTCATATCCCTCCAATTTCATTTCCAAAGAAGAATGGTATGCAATACCAAATACAAATAGTTAAACTAGCTTGGTTTGTGTTTCTTTATTTGCATTTCGTGCTAAAATTGTTCTGTATATGTAGACATCAGATGTCATTGAATATTAAAGTGATTTCATTACTTTATGATGTGCAGTTTATTGAATTGTTTTAATCGCACATTTATCAAGATGTTGTCACCTCGCCTCACTAATTGCTTATATGGATTTTTTTATCTTTTAGCATGCCAAAAAAGAAAACTGGGAGAAGAGTTTTTACTAATTAATATAATTAGCATGATGTTAAATCTCTCAAAAAAACATCATCAATGAGAGCAAAAGCTGTTGTACCTCAAAAGTTCACCGACTGCAACCCTTGAATGCTCATCTTACTCTGTAGTGCATAGGTTCTCGATTTACATACTCTCTTATGGTCAGCAATTGAACCATGCAACCAATCAAGTGTTCGTGTATCATGCACTACCTCTGCAATTAAGCCATACAATCTTCCAAGTATTTATGCGTCGTGCATAGACTCTGCGATTATCTCCCCTACTGATGTTATCGATCCAATGCACTCTCCTTTAAATTCTAACATCAACCTCGTTTCTGCCTATATCGACCTCGTCAACGAGCATGATAACTCCTTTGAGAGAGCTTGTACTACTACTATGTTGGGTCCTTCAATGATTTTCCCTATTACTTGTTTAGTAGTCTCAGGGACCATGCAATCTTTTGATTGTGCATGCTTCATGCAAAGACTCATTATGTGAACCCTGTAACCATTCATGTGATCATACTCCATGTAAAGCAGCTATAAACGTACCCCATTTTGATGTAGCCTCACCCAATATTTCTTTAACGTTTTCTAACATCACCATCAACTATTGCAATGACACTCTTGTTGACTTGCGCAATAATTCCTCCACTCTCATAAATCAATCGGTTATCACTCCGTCTTCAGTGCTCTTACATCAACCCCGATCATTACAGCTACCGAATCTCTTCCATTCTATTCTAAGTTGCCTGCTATTCTTCTTAACACTTTCAACTCAAATGTCAATGGCTCTACTGAACTCAATGCCTCTTTGTCGTGCTTTCTTGATACACTCCATGTCTCCCCGACCACTAATAATACTTCTTCTGATACGCCCTTCTCTTCTTCTGACACTCTAACTCAAAGAAAACCATTTGGAATTCTTTATAATCTGCTTGAGGATTTAGCATCTTATCTCCACATGGAATTTGAAAACCAATCGAGGACTTTAGGCAATCTACCATTTGAATACTGTAAGAGAATTGATACTTATTATATAAAACTTCAAAACACATTTACATTTTAATACTATAAGATAATTGACCAAGCCAATTAACCTAACCACAACCACAATCACAATCAGAAAATCGACCATTTGAATAACACATCCACAATCACAGAATTACCGGTTAACCTTGTTAAAGTAGAAAAAGAGAGAGAATTATAATTTTAGAGGAGAATAGACAATTTTTTTTTTATAACTTGCTTTTTGTCTTGTCTACAACTTTTATTCAACACAACAAAATGACCACATATATATAGTGGTTTACAACCCTTACAAACGGACATAACCTTTTTGAACAGACACCCTTTCACTTCAATAGACATGACTTTTACTTAATAGACACGACTCTTCATTTCAATAGACACGACTTTTCAGTGAACGGACACGACTCTTCACTGAATAGATATGACTTTTCATTCGAATAGACATGACTCTTCATTCGAATAGACATGACTTTTCACATCAGCAGACACGACTCTTAATTTTGGTTTACACCAACAATGCCTCCCCTAAACCAAAATTCCTTCGAACACCTAATGCAGCAACAATTCTTGAGAAAGTAGTCCCTCCAAGCGGCTTTGTGAAGATATCAGCAATTTGTTCTTCACTTCGACAATACTCAAGACTCACTTCTTCTTCACGAACGAGTTCTCGTGGGAAATGGAAACGTAGACGAATATGTTTTGTTCTTCCATGCAAAATAGAATCCTTTGAGACAGAGATAGTAGAACTATTGTCGCAATAAATGATCGTAGGATCTTTTTGCTTAAAGCTTACATTTTCAAGAATTCCTCTTAGCCACAAAGTTTGACATCCTGCTAGAGATGCTGCGATGTACTCCGCTTCGGTGGTAGAAAGTGCCACAACTGGTTGTTTTTTTGAACACCAAGAAATAATTCCACTTCCAAGGTTAAATGCATAACCTGAAGTACTCCTTGAATCATCGATACTTCCACCTAGATCGCTGTCCGTATATCCAACAAGCTTCACAGGCACATGAGCTTCATAGAAAATGTCATAGTCAATAGTTCCTTTAACGTATCGTAAAATTCTTTTTGCAGCTTCCCAATGGTTTGAGAAAGGCTTCTCCATGAATCTGCTAATCAAGCTTACTGCGTACATGATGTCGGGTCTTGTAGCAGTGAGATACATCAAATTTCCAACTAGGCTTCGAAAAATAGTTGGATCCACAAACTTTCCTTCACCATTTTTGCACAATTTCGAACCTGCAACACAAGGAGTTGAAACTGGATTTGCATTCATCATATTGAACTTCTCCAATACTTGAGCAGCATATTTTTCTTGCGAGATAAAAATCCCACATTTTGATTGCTGAACACCTATCCCTAGAAAATGATGTAATTCTCCCAAATCCGTCATCTCGAACTCCTTCATCATTGAATTTTTGAATTCAGATAACATCTTCATATTATCTCCAGTAAAAATCAGATCATCCACGTATAAACTCACGATCATGAAACCTCCTTTTGAATGCTTCTTCATGTAAATAGTGTGTTCAAAAGGACATCTTTCAAAACCATTCTTTAAGAAGAAATTGTTGATACGATCATACCATGCACGGGGGAATTGCTTCAGCCCGTATAAAGCTTTCCGCAGCTTATACATTTTTTCCTCTTCGTCCCTCTTCACAAAACCAGGAGGTTGTTGAAGATAAATTTCATCTTGAAGAAAACCATTCAAGAAAGCTGATTTCACATCCATATGCAGCAGCTTCCAGCTATTTTGGGCAGCAAGAGAAATCAATAATCGAATTGTATCAAGTCGAGAGACAGGAGCGAATACCTCATTGAAATCTTCCCCTTCCTTTTGCTTATACCCCTTCGCAATCAAACGTGCTTTGTACTTGTTGATGGAGCCATCAAGATTTGTTTTGGTTTTGAACACCCATTTTACACCAATGGCTGATTTGTGTGAAGGCAATGTGGTAAGCTCCCACGTACCATTTTTCTCAATAGACTTGATTTCATCCTTCATTGCATTCACCCATTTTTCTTCCTTTGATGCTTCTTCATAAGTGATTGGATCTTCTCCCGCAAAAAATGCAAAATATACATGATCCATAGTGTCAACTTCTTCGGTTGTATCATACATTTCTCTCAAGGATCGCGTCCTTCTTTCCGCCGTTGGTGGTGAATTTTGCTCCTGCTCAACCCCATTATTTTTAGGCTGTTGTTCTTCAATACCAAGATCAACATCAACACCTTGTTTCAAAGAAGTTTCCTCTTCAAGATTTAGAGTTTGCCATCCAGGTAATTCTGTAAAATCTGAAAAATTATAACAACCATTTTCATCAAAGCGAACATCTCTGCTGATAATCATCTTCTTCGTCTTCGGATTGTAAAGCTTGTAAGCTTTAGTCCTTTGGCTATAACCAATGAAAATGCCTTTTTCAGATTTGTCGTCGAGCTTCGATCTTAAAGCATCAGGAATATGAGAGTATGCAAGACAACCAAAAATTTTTAAATGAGCAACATTTGGTTTCTTGCCATACCTGACTTCATTTGGAGTGGAATCCTTTAAGCTCTTCGTTGGTGATCGGTTGATTAAGTAAACGGCACAAGAGACCGCTTCAGCCCAAAAACATGCAGGCAAGTTCTTATTTTTCAACATGCATCTGACCATATTCATTATTGTTCGATTTTTGCGCTCTGCGACTCCGTTTTGCTGAGGTGAGTACCTAGCAGTTAACTCATGGCGGATTCCATGATTTGGCAGAATTCTTCAAACTGAGAGGACATGTATTCTTCTCCACGGTCACTCCTTAGATTTTTTATTTGATGACCGGAATGTTTTTCAACTTGAAATTTGAACTCTTTGAAGCAAGAGAAGGCATCTGATTTTTCTTTGACATAATAAACCCAAACTTTTCTTGTGTAATCGTCAACAAATAACAAGAAATATCTGCTGCCTCCAAGCGATGGCACTTGCATTGGTCCACAGAGGTCGGTGTGAACAAGCTCCAGAGGTGATTGAGAAATCCACTTCGATTTGGATGGGAAAGATTCACGATGTTGTTTTTCCAATTGGCATTCCTCACATGCTTCGTTTATCACTTCAAGTTTAGGCAGCCCTCGGACTATTTCTTTGGTAGACATTTCGTTCAAACTCCGGAAGTTTAAATGGCCAAACCTCTCATGCCATAACTTGGAAACTTCATCATTAGAAGTAGCAATCATGCACGTACTGCTTACGATGTCAAGTTTGATCGGAAATAATTTGTTGGATCCCATCACAATATTTGCCACTTGTTGGTCGTTCTTCTTCATGCTACATTGATCTCCAACGAATCGAAAATCAAATCCTTTCTTCAGCAAGTGACCGACGCTAAGAAGATTGCTACATATGCCTGGTACATAAAGAACCTCCGACATTTTTCCAACTTTTCCAGCCTTGGTTTTGAAAGAAATTTCGCCAACACCTTGAATTTTGTATGATTTTGCATCTCCAATAGTAACCTGACCATCATCAGCTTCCACAAGACTTGAAAATAGATTTTTATTTCCAGTCGTATGCCTACTTGCACCACTATCCAAGTACCATACGTTTTCAACATTTCCATCCGAAGCGATCAACAAAGATTCAGATTTTTCTGCTTCATTATGCATAAAACCAGCAACTGGCTTCTTTTCAGGATGTTTCTCCCAACAATCATTTGCTTTATGACCCGGCTTGTGACAGAAATTGCATTCAAAATATGGTTTTTTGCCTTTGTATTTGCCTCGCGCCTTGTTACTTTGGAATGATCGTTTCTCCTCCTTTGATTTTTCAAATTTTCCACTATTGCTGCTGTTACTTTTGCCATGGGATGGGCCTTGAACTTTTATGGATGTGAATTGAGATTTTAAGGCTTGATCTTGAGAAGAATTTGTTTGTTTACTTCTCATCAAGATCCTAGCCTCATGAGCTTCCAGCCTTCCTTGCAAGCCTTCAAGAGAAAGTGAAGAAATATCATTTGATTCCTCAATTGCAACCACAATATGATCGAACTTGATTGGTAGGCTCCGTAGAATTTTTTCAACGGCTCTTTGAGTCTCCATGACTTCTCCGTTTGAAGCCATCTGATTTATGACGGAAGTGAGACGAGTAAAATACTCTGAGATTTTCTCACTATCCTTCATTTCGAGCTTTTCGAATTCAGCTCGTAGTGACTGCAGGCGAACCTTTTTTACCTGATCTTGGCCAGAATACGTTGTATTCAATATTTTCCAAGCCTCCTGAGCATTTGCAACTTTTGAAATTCTCTCATAAACTTGAATTTCAAGTGTCTGGTAGATTTGGAAGAGAGCCTTCCGATCTTTCTGTTTTTTGCTTTTCAGAAGATCTCTTTGGGCAACTGTGAGTTGCGTTTCATCTTCCGGCGCACCAACACCTTCTTCAACAACTGTCCACAAGTCTTGAGATTCAAGACAGAGCCTCATTAGATTGCTCCAATAATCAAACTTTTCACCATTGAATCGAGGAACAAGGGAGACAAGGTTGTTTGACATTTTTCAACCAGGCTCTGATACCAATTTGTTAAAATAGAAAGAAAAAAAGAATTATAATTTTAGAGGAGAATAGACAAATTTTTTTTTTATAACTTGCTTTTTGTCTTGTCTACAACTTTTATTCAACACAACAAAACGACCACATATATATAGTGGTTTACAACCCTTACAAACGGACATAACCTTTTTGAACAGACACCCTTTCACTTCAATAGACATGACTTTTACTTAATAGACACGACTCTTCATTTCAATAGACACGACTTTTCAGTGAACGGACACGACTCTTCACTGAATAGATATGACTTTTCATTCGAATAGACATGACTCTTCATTCGAATAGACATGACTTTTCACATCAGCAGACACGACTCTTAATTTTGGTTTACACCAACAAACCTAACCGTAGTTGATTATAAGCTAATTAACCTAATCAAAAAATTGATTAACTTTAATCACAATAACAAAATCGATTTATAACAATCATACCTAAAATTTTCTACGATGAGGAGAAAATTGTCGATGAGGAGAAAACTACAGTAGTGTAGAAGCGACGATGAAAATAAACTACGATGTGGAGACGTACTACAACAATGATGCAAAAAGTAGAGCGGGAATCGACCTTTGTTTGTTCGCTTTTGTTGAAGCGATTTAGGATTAGGTTAAAAATAGTGAGAGAGAGCAAACATATGGAATGTACTAGTTACGTTTATTATATTTACGCGGAAACATTTTGGTATGCGCGGGATAGTGAATTTTTTTTTTTTTGCCGCGTTTATAATATACGGTGAATTGTTATTGGTCGCATTTACAAAAAAGCCACCAATTTATGCAACAAAAGACTGATTTTCTTGTAGTGGTGATTGATTAAGGGTTTTCCTTTCCATAAAGAAGTATTAAGTGGCTCTAGGGATTCCATATGATATCCTCTATATAGTTACCATTAAGGAGTTTGCCTTAGAAACATGTATTAAATGATGGGGTCTACCTCAATTGTGGTCTTAAATAGCCAGGGTCTACCTATTTTCCAATAAAAGGTATTAAGTGGCTTGGTTGCTATCTATCGCATTGTTAGATATTTATGACATGGGATTTGGGTTTTGGGATTCAGAAACCTGCTTCAGGAATAGAAGGTATTAAGTGGTTGATTGTGGACCCGCATTCTTTCCCTATAAGAAGTATTAAATGGTTTTATGTATGTGAGACATATTCTTTTTCTGAAATATACTACCTAAGTACTAAATGGTAAAACTTGAGGTTTCTATTCACTACACACTTGTTGTTCTGACTCCTTCCTCAATGTAACATAGGTCAGAGAAGGAGTCGATGATGCTTAGTGTGTTGTTAAAAAGCTTAGCTTAGTGGCAACCATCCCAATTTCAAATCCTGACTGAATTAAGTAACTTTGAGTACTTTTATTCACACCCAACTATATAGATAGGCTTTAGCAAGTTAGCCCTAGTAGTGCTAATTTGAAAGTATAGGCTATTGGGCTCTAATGCCATTGTTGGCATAGGGCTGCACGCATCGGGGTAAATAGGTAAATTTCAAAACAAAAAAAATATCCATTTTGGACCTTGTTGAGCTTATGAAGCCTAAATTTATTTAGATCTGATATAAACTAATTTTAAATAAAATCTATATTTTATTTAAGTTGTAGCTAAAATTTTTTTTTGTTGCTGTGTTTATATTATATAATATATAACATGCATATCATTTACACATATGTGTGTTCGTACACATACAACATAAATAATGTACATGGTTTGACATGACCATGTAGAAGTACTGGGATTTGTCATGTTGACTGAAATGGCCTTATGTCCTGTTATAGGTATGTGCATCCAAATCAACTGGTGTGTGTCCAAATCAATAGTAATGGCCTCACACCCTATGAACTGAAACGCAACTTTCCTTCACATTCTATCCCTCCTTTCCTTCCCTCTGTTTTCTTTCTTCGCCCCATTCACTCTAGTCCGCTCTCTTCCTTCCATAACGCGCCCTCACGACCTACAGGTATCGCCTAATTCAGCTGCATCGATTACTAGATCCGAGCATTCTTTCAGTGCCCTATCTACAGCCGCCTCTGATCATTGAGCTTATGGATCTACGATTGTCCGTCCGTCCTTAGGAGCTCCGTTGTCTAGTCCTCCTCATACATATTCATCCCAATTGCTATCATTAGTCTCTGAGTTGCTAATAACCAATCTAAAGTTTTGCCTCTTTCGCCTTTGATTTTGGCCGCTACTTATGGTGATGTTGGTTAGTGGTCTTACAACAACCCACCTCGAAAGAGACCTAAATTCCAACTCAGAAAAGGCCCATCGAAACTTAGACCTATTCCAAAGCTGGTTGTTTGTTGATAAAAAGAAAAATCATACAGAGCTATCTATCTCTTCTTTTAGAACTCACAATGGAAGGATAAAATATAATATCAAAATAGTACCTATTTTATTTAAAATTCAAATGAAATATTTGGTTGGCCCCATCAGGTCTAGACAATCTTATTTTTTGTACATGAAGAAATAAAGAAGCTATTGCAATCGCCGGAAATACTAGGCCTACTAAAGGGACAAAAAAAGAAAGTAAGTAAAGATCTGTCATAGAACGGGTACCTCAATATAATATTTGTATCTATTATAAATATAAAGATATCATAAGTATATCTATTATATTGTATTATAATTATTATAAATAATATAATATTAAGATTATTAAGTACTTAATAAGTGACTAAATGAAAATTTAGTATACCTATTCATCTTTCCACACGAATATGTATGACAACCCACTTTAAGTTTACGAAATTTTATGAATTCTCCTAAGAAACATAACATAATACCATAAAAAATCATCAACTATCCAAAGTACAATATTCCAAAGTTACAACATTATTTAATGGGTACATCATAAATAAATAAAATAACACAAGTAGATAAATAGTAACCGCCACCACCTTCGAAAATCTATATCAACATCCCTAACCTATGTTGTAATGAGGAAGAAGTTAGAACAACAATGTCTAGTGAATAAACTCTCAAGTCTTTCTATAATAGTACTTAGGCTGTATAAATTAAATAAGAATATGTCTTATGTATCTTAACCATGTTATAAGTTTTCAGACTATACACACTTAACGCTTTTCCAGTCCATTATTCTTTCAATCCAAAAACCCATATCTATCATCAATAATTTCTTAATAATGCAACAGATAGTAGCCAAGACACTTAATACCTTTTTATAGGAAACTAGTAAACTCTGACCATTGAATACCTCATTTAAGGCATGTCCCCGTCACTTACTACCTATCCCAAAGTAGACTCCTCTTAGGTACAATCTAGTTGACATTGCACGGAAGCTCTTCAAGCTACTTACTACTTCAAATCTGAAGCGCACCCTCTCCAAGATATCCTCTATCATGCCTAACCATTTTCACAAACCATTTAATACTTCTCTTATGAGGAAGAGGAGGGCCCACAACTAACTATTTACTGCCTTTATCCTTAAAGCAGGTCCTTCATATTGTGACCCGCAACCCCACCGCGATTCTCACATTATTCCGACTATTCGTATGTACTGGTAGCCAGATTAACTATGCTGGTTTACCCTACAAAATTGGGACTAACCTCACGTCCTTTATGGTGACTTATTATAGGCGATGTCTTATATCACCCCCATAGTCACATTACTTGTAGCCAGATAAGCTGGATAGACTTCTACGTGCTTTTGACCGACCGCGCAACCCTATAATTTAGTCAGAATCTAAAACACTCTCTTCATATATTATCCCACATCTTACCGCATTACAAATCTAGGCTATATAAGAAAAATGCTTATTTGTCCATAATAATTAATTATTTTCCTAAGAGAGATTTAATGATAATTAATATTATGTTAACTACGTAATTAATATGTTATAATTGAACCTTATTTACCCTAACACACACATACACACAGATATATATGTGTGTGTGTGTGTGTCTGTGTGTGTGCGCGTGTGTGTATACATGTCTAAAATAAGCATGTAAAGATTGCACCCTAAACTAAAGTTTAAATGTCAAAATTTCAAATTTATACAAGCACAATTGAATATCAACACATATTCCATATATCCTATATACACAATTAAATCAACGGACTAGTATAAAATAGAATCCACAACCAAATTAGTTTATTCTAAAATAACGGAATCGATCATTAATAAAAACTTACAATTCAAATAATTTTACGCTCTATTCAACTTCTTTGTATAAAATTGAAAAAGGGAATTTTTATTAAAACTAAGGAAAAAAGCGGTGTAAACTATGAATATAAGAATCTATACCTTACACACCATTTTCAATTTATTCCTTTCAAAACTCTTAATCGGACTCGAAGAAAAAGATAAGAAGTGGAATAGAATGTAACACATTAAATTGCAATGGTTAGACAATTCCATTATTTTAATATGGAATAATTGTGATTCAAAATTAAGATGACATTTTGCTTTAGGGGAACTTTGGAGTTTTAGTGTGATGTTTGCGTAAACAAAATTCCCTAAAGGCATATATCAGTCCAAGTTATACCACAAAATTACTAAAATAAGAAAAGCTAATATTTCCACTTGTAGTAAGTCCTTCGCTCTTCCCTTTTTGGATTTGATACGCCTACTTTAATCTCTTTCAGATCTCTCCTTTTAGAAATATACAGTAATGGTATTGTATACAAATTAGATTTAAATGCATTTTTTATTAATTAGGTTCGAAGCAATATTGAAGTCCAAAATGGGCATACAGTGGCCGCCCATTAGAGGTTGAAGCGGTGTTGGATAATGATACAAAAGGCGGGATATAGTAAGAGGAGAATGTGGATCTGGATCCCCTTTTTGCTCCTTCGAATCTCTACTATTTAAACACCCCAAACTCCCTTTTAGGAACTCTGGATGTTCCTTTTTCAAGTGCAGAACTACCGACATCCCTCTTATCATTGCTCCTTAATTTTCAAGCTTTTAAAACACAAATTAAACACAAATAGTAGATCGATTGTTAGTGCTTTTAGTCTGGTAGCTTGTTCTGGAGGATTGGATACCAATTCATGGAATTCTTCAATTTAACATTTCAGTGTGTCATAACTAGGATTTAGTTAAGATAAATATTTTATTTACACTTACACACACACGCATAAATATTTCTCATTGTGTCATTTATGTATTTTAGATTCTATATAAATTATCTTGAATTCACACATGTATGCGTTGTCAACATTGGATGAATATATATATATATATATATATATATATATACACATATATATATATATATATATATACATAGAGCCCACGACCATATAATTAAAATAAAAAGAATCAAATTTAATAATTTTTAAAATGATTTTAAATAATAAACTATTTTTAAATTCAAACATAATTATATAATATATATATTATATATTGTTGACATATATATATTTGTCGTAGTTTCAAAAAAAAATATTATATATATATATATATATATATATATAAATCCATATATTATACATATAGTTCATTTTAAACATTATATTTAATTACATTTAATGTGTACGTATATCTATATGTCAAAAAATATACATGTAAATATTTAATAAAATTATGTATATGTTTTAAAATTATTTTTAAATTTATGAGTTTTGTATGGCATTCTATAATAAAATACAATTTTAAATCCACAAGCTTTATACAAAATTTAAATTTTACCAAATATTATGATGGCCAAACATACATACATGCACATGCGCACGCGTGCACTCTTTATACATAAAATTATTATATATATATATATATATATATATATATATTTGTGTGTGTTCATGCATAATTATTTACTTACATTGAAAAAATATTTATATATAGCTGTTATATAAAGAATTTCCAAATATTAATTTAATATGTATACAAAATTATATGTATATATAATTTTCAGAAACTCTATGATTTTCAATTTCGAAATACATATAATGTGTGTGTGTGTGTGTGTATTAAAACTTATATATTGATTTGAATTTGAAATCTCTAGATATTTTATTATACAGATCTAGATCTAAAAATTAAGATTTGAGTTTTAATTTTGAATTTAAGATCAAAGTTATTTATATTAATATTTACAATTACTTTATTATAATGTCAACTATATATAAACATACACACACATACACACATATTTATAAACATGTATATGCTATAAATACTATTTTATGTTGTGTGAGACTATACACACATGCACACAGATACATGCACACTAGCATACGCACACATACATACATACATACATACATACATTATGTATGTATGTATGTGCATGCATGTATGTGTATGTATGTATATGTATGTATGTATGTATGTATTAGATATCACATATGTATATGGAGGGGCTAATATGCCCGTTGTAATATAAATCCCAATACGTACACACGGTTATATTAAACCATGTACATTGTTTATGTTGCACGTGCATGAACACGTACATGTGTATCTAATGTGCATGTTATGTATTATATAACTAATGAGTGGCCCGTGCTACGCACACGGGAATTGTTTGAGTACATTACTTTGGAGGTTGTCGCCTAAGGTCATATGGTAGTAAGTTATCTATTTTTTTGCAGCACTTATTACTAAATAACAAAATGGATTGTATTTGAAGACTGGTTGGTATTGAACGCGCTGAGTGAATAAATTTTTGGACTTCCCATATGCGTCTTCGAAAGGTTTTAGTTTAGGTAACTTAAGCATCATTTTATATCATTCATTGTCCAACTATGCTACAATATACATCAACTATATTTAGTATTATACTCTATTGTGTATTCAATTTTGATTGTTATTATAGGTACAATGTTTTAGGTTATTATGTGTTGTTATGTGAAAATGTGTTGAAGCACATCAGGTTACTTCTTGTGTTAACGAAAAGTAAATATTGATATACTGTTTAATGATTAGGGACAAACAGAGTTAAATAATATACTATTCTAGTGTAGTAGTTATACTACAATTTAAAGTCGAACAAATAGTACATGTTATTTGCAAAATTACAATAAAATATAAAATATAATATGGGTTTCAAATGTTTCACTGCTCTTGTTTTAGTATCTTCAAAAGGTTGCACCTTACTTTTAGAATGCACAGTGTCAACTGAAAAAGAGAGAAGAAGAATTAAAAACTTACCAATATAAGTTGATAGTACGACCTAATTATGTTAGATATGGACAATATTTTTGAAACATAAAAGTGATACTTTTGAATGTTTTAAGAACTTTACAAAAAGGATTCAAAATCAACTGTCTCTAAAAATTATAATCATTCGTAGTGATCAAGGTGGTGAATTTGAAAATGAAAATTTTGAGGAATTCTGCAATAAAAAGGAAATAACTCATAATTTTTTGTTTTCAAGAATTCCACAACAAAACGGAGTAGTAGAACTTAAAAATAGGACGATTCAAGAATGTGCGAGAACTATGCTTTCAGATAGTAAATTACCAAAGTATTTTTGGGCAGAAGCAGTCGCTACCGCCTGTTATATTTTAAATAGAATTTTAATTAGACCTTTAACTAACAAGACATCTTATGAACTTCTTCATAGAAAGAAACCTAAAGTATCTTATTTTAGAATTTTTGAAAGTAAATTTTTTATTTTAAATACCAAAGATAACTTAGATAAATTTGATCCTAAATCCGACAAAGGTATCTTTATCGGATATTCTAATAAAAGTAAAGCATATAGAGTATTTAATTTAAGAACTAACACCATCGAAGAAACAATGCATGTTTCGTTCGATGAAAATCTCAAAAAATTTGAAGATACAAATGATGAAGAGCATTTAATCACTCAAAATCAAGAGTCGACTGAAAGTTATAATGAAATTGATCATCCTAATAAAAGGACTAAACTTTTAAAAGATCACCCTATTGAAAATATACTAGGAGATATGCAATCTATTGTTAAAACTAGAAATCAACTAAGTCAAATGACTAATGTAGCTTTTATATCAACTATCCAACCCAAAAATCCAAAAGAAACATCAACAGATGATTCATGAATTTTGGCTATGCAAGAAGAATTAAATCAATTTACTAGAAATGATGTTTGGGAACTTGTTCCTAGACCTAAAAATAAAACTATAATTGGAACTAAATGGGTTTATAAAAATAAAATGAATGATCAAGGAGAGGTAGTTAGAAATAAAGCTCGATTAGTCGCTCAAGGTTATTGTCAAGAAGAAGGAATAGATTTTGATGAAACCTTTGTTCTCGTAGCAAGATTAGAAGCCATTAGGATTCTACTTGCTTTCGTAAATCATAATAATTTCAAATTATTTAAAATGGATGTTAAAAGTGTTTTTTTAAATGGATTTGTGAAAGAGGAAGTATATGTTGAAAAACCACCACTTTTTGAAAATGAAAAATTACCAAATCATGTTTACAAACTTAAGAAAGCTTTTATATAGTCTAAAACAAGCTCCTAGAGCCTGATATGATAGACTAAGACCTTACTTATTACAATCAAACTTTGAAATTGGTAAAGTAGATAATACTCTTTTATTAAAAGAAATGAAAATAATATTCAACTAGTACAAGTCTATGTAGATGATATCATTTTTGGTTCAACTAATTTTGAAATGAATAAAGAATTTTCTGAAATAATGACAAAAGAGTTTGAGATAAGTCATATGGATGAATTAAACTTCTTTTTAGGATTACAAATAAAACAATTAGATAATGGTATCTTTATTAGTCAAGAAAAATATGCTAAAGATCTAATTAATAAATTTGGTTTGACTACTGCGAGTGGAAAACTCACTCTCATGGCAACCAATGAGTACCTTAGTAAAGAAGATCTCTCGAAAGATGTAGATCAAAAATTATATAGAGTAATGATTGGATCACTACTCTATATTACTGCTAGTAGACCTGATATCATGCATAGCGTTTGTCTCTATGCAAGATATCAATCCCAACCTAAAGAGACACACTTAAAAGCCGTAAAATGTATCATAAGATATGTTAAACACACCTCTGATTATGGCTTATTTTACCCTAAAAATGATTCTTTTGACTTAATATCTTACTGTTGTGCTGATTATGCTGGCTATAAATCAGACCGAAAAAGTACAAGTGGAACTCGTCACTTTTGGGGCATTCTCTGATTTCCTGGTTTAGTAAAAAGCAAAACACAGTTTCTTTATCAACAAATGAAGCAGAATATATTTCTGCTGCTTTGGCTTGTTCTCAAGTAATATATATGCAACAAGCTTGTTTAAATTTCTCAAAATCACCAATTTATTGTGATAACGCGATAAATTTATCCAAAAATACTACTCAACATGCTCGAACTAAACATATTGATATAAGACATCATTTTCTCAGAGATAATATAAATAAAGGAAGTAATTACTCTAGATTATATTAATTCCGCGAATCAAATTGCTGATATATTAACAAAACCATTAAATGAATTTATATTTACTAAATTAAGAAGTGAATTAGGTATTTGTTCAACAATTGAAATATAAAAAATATAAATAACAAAGTATAATTAAAAATGAGATCAAAATAAATTAAATAGCAAAAATTCAAGCACCATGTGCGACATCCCCTTGAACCCCATGTCAACATACAACGATTTTTTATTTTGAAACTTTTCCCAACAAAATTCAAATAATTGGTTATATATTCTCTTTATTTTTGAAATTCTATTCATTCTTTCTGTTATTTCTTTGTTCTATCTTCTGAAATTAAATAATCAATGGCCTCCTCTTCCAAATCAAACGTAAATTCAACCTTTTCATTCCCTTCTCCTACTTCTGGACCGTTTCAATGAAAAACGCCTGCTCATTGATGAAAATGGAGGATTCTCTGAAGGATGCACTTCAGTTAATGACTGAAATCCACGTGATGCAACTTCGAATGGCCAAAGAAAAAGAGAGGCAAGGAAAAACCCTTAGAAATTTGCAAAAATTTCTAATGGATGATCATGCTAACCCAATCTTGATTGATGAAGACTCTTCGGGAGATCAAGTACAAGAGGCCAGCGAAGAAGAAGAAGAAGTCTCCATGGAAGAAGTGCGTGTGGAAGATGACGACAAAGTCGTTTGCGTTGGTGAAGTGTGCTTTGACAAAGATGGAAATCTTATCGAACAACGTGGAAATTTCTGTTTCCACTAACTGAATTGTTCGATTCATAGATCTCCCATTTTCAAAGACACTCATTAGTTTCATTTTTATTTTTCCTATTGATGTATGTTCTTTCTTACGTTTCTCACGAAAATGTAAATATGGCTATATGATTATAAATAAGTTGTGTTCTTATATGTGTTCTATTAAAAGTATTATTATATATACTTAGGATAGTTAGTAGTTTAGGATTAAGTTTTAAGTTTTAGAGATAAGTGTTGATTATTTATGATAACACTATCATTATAATCACATATCATAAAGTATTAGATTAAGGGGGGGTTATATAGTTTGGAGTTAGTTTTTGTTGATGACAAAGGGGGAGAAGTATAAAATAGGATAGTTAGGCATAGATTAAGGGAGAGTTATTAGGATAAAAGAAATATTTTATAAACAAAGGTTGTCACCATAAAAAAAGGGGAGATTGTTAGTCCGTGAGATGATGGTTTTGATGACAACAACCTTAGAATATGATTATATATAAATACTAACATTATAGTTTATAAATATATGTATATGCAGGTTTTCACCATGCAGGTACCAAGAATGAAGACTGTACAGTATAGAGATTCAAGATATCAAGAATGAAGACTCATGAGTGCCAAGAATATCAAGATTATCAAGAGTTCAAGATTTCAGGAATAAGTAATTTTAATTAGGAACTTTTGTTAAAACTCTTAGAAAAGCACTGGCAACTTAAAATTCAATTTATTCGTGGAATGGAATCCACTTCGAGCTCGTTAAAGGGATGGAACCCTAAGTAGGATGGAACCTACGAAAAATCTAGTGGAACATTGTTTTGTATCCGCTAATTTTTATTCAAAATGATTTTACAAAATTATACCTTGTTTCCAAAAATGTTTTCAAAACTTTCCTTTTAAAAGAATCAAAAATACATATCCTGATTTCAAATAATTTTAGCCTCAAAATAATCTTTATTTTCAAAATCAAAATTATCCTTAGTTTTAAACTATCTTTTAATAATAATATATTAATATTTATACTTAGATTTAAATATAAAATTATAGTAAAATTTTATATATTATTCTCTCTATTTACTTATGTATTTTAACTATAGTTAGGTATATTTATAAAGTTTAAAATAGTTTTTAATATAAGATAAAAGTTATTTTCAAAAGAAAAACAAACCACCAAAAATTCCTTTGGGATGTCGACATGCTCAATATACCCATGTCGACATGGTGTCAGTTAATTTCAAAATTTAAATTTCAAAAGAAGTGTCTATTCGTCATATCTCTTCACGAATGGACATGGCTATTGTTCTTCTATAAATATGGGTTGTTTTCAACGAATTTTTAATCATATTTTCCGGTTTTCATTTCTCTTCTTCTTCCACATTTCTTTATACATATTCCTACCATTACTCTACCGAAATCAACATTGAATCTAACTAGATTATATTTGGTTTGATTCTCTATCACTATCTCAACAAGATCCTCAGTGCTATTCGGAGTTATAGGCTTTTTTGTAATCAATTAAACGAGAAAAGGTGTGATTGTGGCCTTGGAAATCAATCAAGCGAGAAAAGGTGTGATTGTAGCCTTGGAAATCAATTGGACGAACTTGTTGCCCGTGAAATCAAGTATCTCTACCCAGAGGATTGTGAATCTGGAGGGTGTACCTCGTAGCCTTGAAATCGAGGGTGTAATTGTACAATTGCTTTTGAAAGGAAATATGTACTTGTGCATCTGTGTTTGATTCTGTGATCATATATGTGTCTGAATATTGCATACATTTGTGTTCGATTTAACAAAAACTCAAAAAGATTTAATAATTCCTTAAAACACTATTCACCCTCCCTCTAGTATTTATCCTAGTCTCAAGATCTGTAATCCGCATTTCTCACAGTGAGTGCATCTTTAGTGATATGGAAGTAGATAATGCCATGAAGAGAAAGTTAGCTTCCAAACAGCTTCAGGAGCGGGCAATGAACTGGTGGAATGCTATTACTTTTGCTACCCTAGGAGATTAGTTTACTTGAGACAAGTTTAAGGCAAGGTTGAAGAGAAGTTCATTCCAGCTGCTTAAAAGTCGGTGTTGTTTAGGAAGTCTGCTGATCTTAGAAAAGAAGAGATGTTAGTTTCTGAGTATGTTGTAGAATTTGATGCTTTGTCAAAATATAGGATGTCATTCATCGACACTCCATTGATAAAGAATAAGAAGTTCATCATTGGTCAAGATGATTAGCTTAGAGAGAAGCTAATGGACTACACTGATAAGCCATTTGAAAAGCAGTTCGCCTTTGAGAATCTATATCCTAAGATTAGGACAACAATGGTTGTTTCCATTGAGAAGGAAGAGCCAAATTCGCAGCAAAACTATAGAGGCAAGAAGAAATGAACAGAAAGATGAAGCAGTCTCAAGGAAAGAATGGTCGGAAAAAGGGTAAATGGGAACCTACTTGTTATAGGTACAAGGAGAAGAGTCACCTGATTAAAGACTGCAAAATGAGCGACAAGTGAAAGTGCTACAACTATGATAAGCCTGTGCATTTAAAGAAAGATTATCCAAAATTGATGATAGATAAACAGGTTGTGAAAGCGTATGCTTTGGATGCAGTCTCGACTTCGTCGAGTGCTCCCTCGGTGAAGGAGAAGGGAAAGGGAGTTGCTATTTAAGGTATGTTTTTATTGGTGATGTTCCTATTCGAGTTTTTTTGATACTGGGGCTTTATATTCATTCATATGCAGTGACCTAATGGATAGATTGTGATTGAGACCTGAGATAGTAGACCGGCCCTTGATCATGAAAAACCCTGTTAGAGGCTCTACTAGCGTGTGCATGATTTGTAATGGTTTAGTTTTATCAACTCATAGATGCTCTTTTGTTTGTGATTGTTTTATCTTGAATTTTGTTGGGTTTGTGATTTTCTTAGAAACGAACAGACTTAAGAAGTATGCAGCAATAATGGACTGCAAGAAGCCATTGGTGACATTCGGAGATGTGGAAGGGCGAATGATAGTGACTAGCTGCTACCAGAGGATGGGGTAATGGTTAGCTTTCTATATTTGCTAGAGGTTCCATAGGAGGGGTTGTCATCTACGCCCGTCGCTAGAGAGTATCAGGATGTCTTTGCGAAAGTGAATAGATTGCCATGCATAGAAATATTGAGTTTTAGATAGACTTAACAAAAGAATCTAGACCCATAGCTATGCCTTTTAGGCGTATGACATCCAGATAGCAAAAAGAATTAGAGGTGCAAGTGAATAACATATTGAAGAGAGGGTTCATTCGAAGGAGTATATCTGAGTAGGGTGCGCCTGTAGTGTTCGTGACTAAAGCGGATGGCTCTTAGAGATTGTGTGTGGATTATCGTGAGCAAAATAAAGCGACGAAGAAGAATAAGTATCCACTCCCATGAATTGATGACTTGTTTGATCAGCTTCATGGTGTGAAGTTGTTTTCTCAAATGGATTTGGAAATGGGATTTCACTAGCTTAGAGTAGCGAAGGAGAGTGTGCCTATTATTGCGTTTCGTACACCATTGGGTTTTTGTGAGTGGTTGGTGATGTCGCTTGGGTTGACTAACTCTTCGACATACTTCGTAGATTTCATGAGACATGTTTCCAGAGATCAGCTGAACAACTTCATGCTTGTGTTCGTGGATGATAATTTGATCTATTGCAGAACTAAGGAGGAATACAAGACACACTTGAGGATTGTACTAGAGGTATCAAGGAAGCATAAGTTGAGAGCGAAGTTCTCCAATTGTCACTTCTAGAGGAGGGGGGAAGAAGTAAGATTCTTAGGTCGTGTCATTTTAGGACAAGGTATAACAGTAGATCATGTGATGGTGGCAGCGGTTCAAGATTAGAACCGGCTCAAGAATGCTACGAATGTGAGGAGTTTCCTAAGATTGGTGGGATAATATAGACGCTTCATCAAGAACTTCTTAAAAATAGTAGCAAAGTTGACCAAT
Source organism: Allium cepa (assembly GCA_030765085.1). Classification (NCBI taxonomy): domain Eukaryota; kingdom Viridiplantae; phylum Streptophyta; class Magnoliopsida; order Asparagales; family Amaryllidaceae; genus Allium; species Allium cepa. The sequence goes on from CM060932.1 coordinate 934,710,921, forward strand.
TTGACAAAGAAGAATCGGGCCTTTGTTTGGCATGCAAAGTGTGATTATGCATTTGCGATTTTGAAAGTGAAGTTGACAAGTGCACCAATGTTGACCGATGTGCACGTAAATGTGCATATTGTAACCACCATATTTATTCTATTTAAATTAAATAAATGATCATATCGGGTATTTTAACTTATTTGAACCAAATTCAAATTATTTTGAAATTGTCACATATTCATCTTCATATAAGGGCAAAATGATCATTTTTATGCATATATTAAATTGAGAAAATTTAATTGCAAATTTCTATATTATTTTGTTGGAATTTAAACTCAATTACAAGTGGTTTAATGAAGGAATATGCATGCACAAAGAAGATACAAAAGAATGGAGATGAAAATAATTCAAAGTGAAGAACATGGAGAACCCTACCCACTTATCTTGATTTACAATTAGAAGCTAATGCACAAGTTAAAAGGCCATTAAAGCTTCATGTACATTTAAGTGGAGGATTATTGAAGCTAATGATAACTTGACCACCACACTTCCTAAAAGGGCATTTTGAGCATTCACCAAAAATATGCATTAAGGTTTCTAACTTGTATAAATACCCCTTATGTTTCATGTAATATACTCCCTCTTACTTAGTTTTTAGCTTAGAAAATTAAAAAGCTCTTCTCTCTTATTTTTTTCATGGCTACTTAGCTATTTTATTTCATGTAATTTTATTTTATTTTATGCAATGTTAATTAGTATTTTCTTTTGTTTACATGCTTCTTCTCTTCTTATGTTAGTAGCGTGGTTTAGTTTTCATACAAGTATATTAGTGTTATTTCTTTTTACTTGGCTTTTCTTTTCATTTGCTCTTTTTAATCATTCATGTTGCAAGCTACATTTGTTCATATGATAACAAAAATGAGAGCTTAACCCCTTCTATTTAGGGGTAATGAGCCTCTAATCATGTAGCTTCAACATTTAATAATTTTGATCTCTTTTGTGCTTTAAGAAATTTTAATGTGATTTATCGTTTCACGTTGAATTTGATAGTCTATGTTATTCATAAAAAATAAGTCATGCTTAAACAATCACAAACAATAATTACCTCTTCATCTACATATGATGTTAATGAAGTGAATGTGAAATTAAAAATGACTTATATTTCTAAACAATAGTTAATATGTCATGCTTAAAATAGTTTTTTCTTTCAACTTGTTGTCATTTTTCATGAGAGTTAAAAGTTGTTTAAGGGGTGTGTTATAGTTTGATGGCTTATGTTGAGCTAATTAATAGGAAAAATATGACATACTTATGATAAACACATCAGTTAAACTAACTAATGACCAAAAAAGAGATCATAATTTCATGTTTTGTTAAACTATATGATTTAGAGAGTGGATTTATCTCTAAATTGCTCTTTAATCTTCTATTTTTATTTTGCTTAGTTTTAGCTTGTTTTCACTTTCTTTTAGTTAGTTTATAATCCATCGACTTTGGTTTAATTTGATTGAATAGAATTTTAAAACCTTAAAAATTTCTTGTGGATCGACCTGTATCGCATACATGCTACATTCATACATCTTGCGCTTGCGGTTATTTTAATTATAAAAAATTTCGGTTTTTTCTAAACCGATAGAAAATCCGTCGTTATACAAGTTTTTGGCGCCGTTGCCGGGTAGTTGTTTTAATTTTAAATTTTTATTCTTCAAATTATTTTTCTTTGTTTGATTTTTGTGCGTTTTCTTGTTTTGTGTGTGTTTGCATAAAAAAAAAAGTTTCTTCTGTGTTTGTATGATTTTTGATTGCATTTTGGTTTTGTGTGTGTTATTTTCTAGTTTTCCATTTGCATTTTCATTATTTATAAAAAAAAGAGCATACTCAATCTTAAAAAAAAATCTATTTCATTTTCCAATATTTCATTTACATTGTACTTTTCTTTTTACATTGCTTTTTCAAAACAAAAAAAAAAACATTGTACATTGCACTGTTCACTGTGCACAGCCCTGCACAAACGCTTCCCTCTGTTGTCCACTGTTCTCCAGAGCAACCAAAACATCCACTTCTTACTTCTGTTTACTGTGCATCCCCTTCTCTTTTCACTGACTGTTGCTAAAGCACTTCACTTCTCTGTGAACATATACAACAGTTCATCATCCACGTTCACAATTCAACAACTATACCATACTAGAAGCCTGCAAAACATTCCACAACCAAAACTGTTGCCACTACTCCCATTGCTGCCAGCCACCCATTCACCTGACCAAATAACCATCAATTCTGCTCTCATCCCACTGCCATCAATTCTACAATCCACCATTTATCTTAACTATTGCAACCCACATTCATCATCCCCATTACCCTGCACATTCAATACATAACATTTCCACTACATCAACTTTTATCTACCTTTCATCATCCCACAGACATTTCAAAACCTCTTCACTGTACTGAAATAACACAGTGCAACCAAAGCGCAATCAAACCATTCCACCACTCCCCATACAACCTGAACCAAGCTCTAGCACTTCAACTGCAAACTCCTCTGCCGCACTGACTTCATCACACAGCAAACTACACTTGACATTTACCATCCTGTACACCTCCAGTACACCATTCCACTTGCTTAATCCCAAACATCCACCCACCAACATTCCCCTCTGCAACCACACAAACAACCATCATCAATCTTCCCCCCATCAAAAATCCAACAACACTACTACCTCGATCCCTGACCCTATCCCACTCCTATACCACACCGATACCACTTCATCAGTGCCTTCATCAGTAATCTGCTGGCGCTACATCTCTATTTACATTCAATTTCTTACTCCTCCACCATCACTTGCTCACAATTGCACATCTCTCTTCTGCCATTTATCATCACCAACAACAGACCCACTCCTGCATTCATTAGCTAATACTCGATCACAACCGCCCTACAAACTGCGACATCTAACCACTTCACTTACACTTCACCGCTGCCTCATAACAAAACATATCCTTCATAACCATACAGACTTCCATGTGCACTTCTTCTTAACCATTCAAACTGTTAAACTATCACAACAGTTTCTGTCACATCTCCAACTGTTCCATCCCATACATCCACACCTTCATCCAACTGTTCTGAGCATATATAAAAACTTTGCCATTACCCCTACTCCATAAACCATTTGCAAACCAGTCTGGTCACTGTCAATAACCAGTCATCTCCAAACACCACCCACATCTTCATCCCCTATCATCAGAACAACACATAACCCCCATCATTTCAAACCCAAAATAAAATAAAAATAGAACAAGTTTTTGACCTTCATCACCTGAAACAGTTCGCTTCTGACAGCACTCGCCTGAACCACTTGCTGAACCGACCACTATCAAGCTCCTCGACCAAGTTCACAGCAATCAATCACCGAACTCTACTGCCAAATACCTATCAACGACTTCAACATCACCGCGACTCCTGATCAAACGCCTCAAACAACCAACCATCAACTTCCCAATCGCCCAATCCCTAAAAACCACTCGCGAATACCATCATCAAAATCGAACTCCGCCGCCATTCATGCAACCCCAACCTCAAATCTCAACCTCGACCACTTCAGAATTGTTTTCAAGCATGAATTGGAAGTCGCGAGATTTAAATTTGGAATCGATTAATCAATTTCGTTTTTGGCTTTGTTTTATATTTAGAAAAAAAAAATTATAAGATGAGGGGGATTCGGGTTTGCAAACTGTAGTGTTTGGGTCAATGTTTTTATTGGGCCAGGGTTGAGTGTTTCTTTTCTTTTTCTTTTTTTGGTTGAGTTTCATTTGTGCAAGTTTTTTTTTTTCCCCTTCAGTCAAGTCTCTCTTTACAAAAAAAAGGCTTACAAGTTATTTCAGAAAAAAAAAAGGTTTGCTTCCTTTTAAAAACAAACAAATAAATAAACTTTTAAATTTGTTTTGTTTTAATTTGTATTTTTTTAGTTGTTAAAATTTCTTCATTTGATGTTAAAAAAACTCAAAAAAAAATTATTGTATATATCTTGTTTCAAAATTTTAGGTTGCCAAAGCAGAATTGCAGAAAGAGCACAAGTGCTTGCTAAAATAAATTGCTTGCTTTGCTGAGCTTGCCAAAAAAAACTGCTTGCTTATTTATAATTTTTTTGCATTTGCTTTGCATTGTATATATCTAATTGTTTTTGTTTGTCTTGCATCGTTTTTTACTTGCATTTAAAAAAAATCATTTGTAGTTGCATTGTTAATTCACGTTTAATTTCCGCTTTGCATTTCATTCAAAATTTTGATTAATAATAACGGTTAGACATCAATAACACTTAATTGTATATTGACAAGTTGTCTTCTTTGAACAATTTACTTCTTGTTTCTAGGCTACGGAAGAGTAATAACCGTTTATAAATATTACGATGATTCGTAAATATTATAGTGGTTGTTCCTCTAAAGGTACTTAAACTTTCGACTGCATTGCTATGGCGATTCATGGTGCACTGATAAATCATGTTCGTTGCCTGGTTGAGAAATATCTAGTTTATCTAAGACAATGTGTAACTATACAATTTTGGATTAACGTAGGATAAATCATTTGTAATTAACTCTTGCATTAATTTAGTTGCAATAGTTCATGCATATTTAAAAAAAAAATTCAAAATCCAAAACTAAAAAATTGTAAATATTCCTCTTCTTTTTCTTTGAAACTTTTAATCATTTTCCTTTGAAATTTCAAAAATCCGAAAATAAAATTTAGAAAAAAATATAAAATCTTTTCAGAAACAAAAAAAATTGAAAAACCAAAATAAAAAAACAACAAAACAAAAATCAATTCCCTTTTGAAAATAAATTTTGTTTATAAATATTTTTCCTTTACAAAAAAAACCAAAAACATTCTTGAAAATGTCAGAATTTCCATATTCACTTGAATTTTACAATAGTTGTGAAAATCAATATAATCCATATGACTTCAATCCAAATTCGTATGCATATTTTAACGACAACTATTCTATAAACAATTCGAATTTTGAACAACAAAGTTTTCAAAATAATGACCAACCCTTGACTCTTGAAAATAGCATTTCAACTTTACTTGAATTCTCTGCACAACAAAATCAAAGTATAAATGATTTATGTAATTCATATTAGTGTAATAACTCGAGTCAAGGATTGCAAAATTTGAATTTAATTCAAAATTCAAATGATTTCGATTATAACCCATGCCAATTCAATTTCGAACTCCAAAATGAATATCAAAATCAAAACAAAAATGTGATCCACTTTTCAAATAATTTTGGCAATGGGAATAACCTCGATTACGATACGAGTGAAAAAATTTATTCTCAACAAATCCAAATCAAAAATTCTCAAGTTAATAATTATAAATTGGATTTTGTCGAGCAAATGAACGAAATTTACGATGATCACATGGATTCGTTGTTTGAAACATATATGAAACAACGTGAAAAACAAAATCAAATTTCAACATGTGACGAGTCAAGTGATAATCCATCTTTTACCCAAATTGACGATTTTCAAATAACAGCTTTGAAATTGAAAATGAAAATCTTAACGAAGTTGTTGAAAACATGGTAATTGAGTTGGATTTTAATTCTTTTGAGGGTGTAGAACCAAATTTAAAATTCGACTTTCCTTTTCTCGATTTTTAAAATTTAAATACAACAACTTTGAATTTTGAACTTGATACATGTAATAAAGTTGTTAATAATTCAATAAAGGAAGTCAAATTCAATGAACAAAATTTCTTGGGAATTTTCGAAAATGAGTTGTTAAATTCTGAAGGGGACGATTTACATCACCATTTTGATTTTGAAATCGGTAATTTTGAAGAATTTTCCAGTGATAAGTTTGAATTTCAACTTGGTGAAAATAAACTTGAATTTCAATCAATTGTTTTATCAACCTAAAAAATATTCGAAAATAAAACAATTGTAAGATTTTTAATAAAACGACATTCGTTTTCTCAAATCAATGTTCAACTTCGAAATCTTTTATGGTTTGGTTTTCTGAGCTTAAGCTATGTCTCGCATACTTGACGAGACAAATGAATCGATCTTTGGAAGACCGGTTCATTTACTTTTTGATGATATACTTTCTGATCTCGTGTAAATACCGTTAATTTTCACTTAAATAAACGTCATGTTTTTGTTTTTGTTTTTCTTGCTCCACTTGGGTTGACTGTAGGGATATAGTCAAAATCAAGTGTGGGGGGAGACTCATCTTCTTTTTTCATGATTAATTTTTCATTTTTCTTCCAAAACTCAATATATATATATATATATATATTCAAAAAAAATTAGCATTTTGATTTATCTTTAAAGAAACACTATAAGATAAATATATGGTATTTGTTTATTAAATTAAAACTTTTGAAAATTTATTCGTCTTAACAAAAACAAAAATGAAGTTTGATTACAAATAACAGCGGTTTAACTAGTATATAGGAAGATTCATTCATGTTAATTATGAGATACATCCTAACTGAAAATCTTTGTTTTAAAAAGTGGTTAATTTAAAGTAAAGGATATAATATTTTTATGTCTTCAAAGTTAAGTGGTGCTAAGATTATTTTGCAAAAACTCTCTCTTTAAAAAAAAACAAAACATTTGTATATATGTACATATTTTCTATTAACACATACGGTCGACAGGTGTACACACTTGTGTGTACACTCGTCATGCTCTGTACCTTTCTCACGTAAGCCTGAAAGGCAGTACACGATCGGCATATCTGGCCTCAGTTTATCTGAGCTTATATAAAATTTCTTTTTAATAACGCTATAGTCAATAGGTGTTCACACCAGTGTGTTCACTCGCCACGCTCTGTATACCCCTCACATAAGTCCGCAAAGCAGTGCATGGGTAATATATCTGACCTCATTTTATTTGAGTTAGGCACATATAAATATTGTAAATATCAATAAAAAAATTCAAAAAATAAGAGAGAGTAAGCAACTGAAATCCTAGCACTATTTCTAACTTATTTGATTTGACTTGTTATTGAAAAGAAATGAATATACCACTTTGATAAACTTTGATAATCAACTAAGAATCTATTTCATAGTTACACTTTGTTATCAACTGAAATAACGAGTTAAAAACTATTGTCTATTGTCATGATAACTTGATTTTTGTTGGAAATTTTGACGAGTAAATGACTCAAGATAATGACCGAAATCTATATTTAACTTATTTGTATCAATTTAAAAGTAAATCCTTCATTTGTATATATTTTTCAAAAAAAATTGAATTCGTTCTATTGTAAATAAATCATGCATTTTGTAAAAAAATTCATCCTGCATTTCGATTTTGCGAGTCGTATCTGCTGAAAACCCTCACCTGACAGCACTCATCCTACTGGGGACACCTAGAGGTTTAACGGCTTGTTGCATATGCTCAATGCAATCGTGCTCCCTACGAAAACGGATTTATCTTAGTTTTTCTTTATTCAAGAACGAATAAAAAGATAAGTGTGGGAGTATTTGATGTGCACGTAAATGTGCATATTTTTACCATGATATTTATTCAATTTAAATTAAATAAATGATCATATCGGGTATTTTAACTTGTTTGAATTAAATTCAAATTATTTTCAAATTGTCACATATTCATCTTCATATATGGCAAAATGGTCATTTGGGCATATATTAAATTGATAAAATTTAGTTGGAAATTTCTATATTATTTTGTAGCAATTTAAACGCAATTACAAGTGGTTTAATGAAGGAATATGCATGCGCAAAGAAGATATAAAAGAATGAAGATGGAAATAATTCAAAGTGAAGAACATGGAGGACCCCACCCACTTACCTTGATTTTCAATTAGAAGCTAATACACATGCTAAAAGGCCATTAAAGCTTCATATATATTTAAATGGGAGATTATTAAAGCTAATGATAACTTGGCCACCACACTTTTTACAAGGGCATTTTGGGCATTCCCCAAAAATATGCATTAGGGTTTCTAACTTGTATAAATACCCCATATGTTTCATGTAATTTACTCCCTCTTACTTAGCTTTTAGCTTAGAAAATAAAAAAAGCTCTTCTCTCTTCTTTTTCCATGGCTGCTTAGCCATTTTATTTTATGTCGTTTTTCTTTCTTTTATGCAATATTAATTAGTATTTTATTTTATTTACATGCTTCTTATCTTCTTATGTTAGTAATGTTGTTTACTTTTCATGCAAGTAGATTAGTGTTACTTCTTTTTACTTAGCTTTTCTTTTCATTTGCTCTTTTTTCCTCTTCTTTTTCATTCATGTTGCAAGCTATATTTGTTCATATGATAACAAAAATGAGAGTTTAACCCCTTCAATTTAAGGATAATGAAGCCTCTAATCATGTTGCTTCAACATTTTGATAATTTTGATCTCTTTTGTGTTAAAGGAATGTTGATGTGATTTATTATTTCATGTTGAATTTGATAGTCTATACTGTTCATAACAAATAGGCTATGCTTAAACAATCACAAACAATAATTACCTCTGCATCTACATATGATGATGGTAATGAAATGAATGTGAAATTAAAATTTGATAGCCTGTATTTCTAAACAATAGTTAATAGGCCATGCTTAAAATAGATTTTGCTTTCAACTTATTGTTATTTTTCATGAGAGTTAAAAGTTGATTAAGGGGTGTGTTATAGTTTGATGACTTATGTTGAGCTAATTAATAGCATAAATAGGCAATACTTATGATAAACACATCAATTAAACAAACTAATGACCAAAAAAGAGAGATCATAATTTCATGTTTTGTTGAACTATATGATCTAAAGGGTGGATTTATCTTTAAATTGCTCTTTAATCTCTTACTTTCTTCTCCTTAGTTTTAGCTTGTTTTTACTTTATTTTAGTTAGTTTACAATCCATCGACTTTGGTTTAGTTTGATTGAACAGAATTTTAAAATCTTAAAAATTCCCTATGGATCGACCCGTACTCGCATACGTGCTACATTCGTACACCGTGCACTTGCGGTTATTTTAATTATAAAAAATTTCGGCATTTTTCCAAATCGATAGAAAATCCGTCGTTAAACATTTACCATTCCAAGTAGAAATGAAGATTTGACAGTATATACAGATGCATATGGTATCGAATTGGGTGCGGTATTGATGCATAAGGGAAAAGTTGTTGTCTATGTTAGTCGATAGCTAAAACCACACGAAAGGAATTATCTAACTCATTATTTGGTGGTAGTTTTTGCTTTGAAGATGTGGAGGCATTATTTGTTAGGAGAAAGGTTTGAGCTGTTTACGGACCACAAATCCTTGAAGTACCTTTTCTCTCAGACGGATCTCAACCTTCATCCACAACGGGTTCTTAGCCTCCTATTTTTTCAGTATTTCTTATACACTGGTTAAAGAAAATGCAGTTGCTGATGTGTTGAGTAGAAGACGTGATAGTTTGGAAGCAATGTTCTTGGAATGGAAGAGGATAAAGTATACTGTTGATTATGATTTCAGACCTCATTGCGAGCTAGAACTAGAGATATTAGCAAGATTTCTGTCAAACCTACTCTAATAGAAAGGATCCATGCTACTCATAAGCGAGGTGTCAGGCTAGTGGAGATCATGGCAAGGATATAAGAAGGAGTAGAATCTGAAGATATGAAGTGGTAAGAACTTGACCAAGAAGGTTGGCTTCGTAAGGAAGGAAGATTATTTGTTCCCGATGTTGATGGATTAAGAGATGAAGTGTTATAAGAGTGTTATCATTCTAAGTTGACTATCCATCTCGGCGATAACAAGACGTACCAAGATATGAAACGAATTTATTATTGGGAAGGCACGAAGAGGGATGTTAGCACATTTATCTCGAAGTGCATGAACCACCAATTGGTAAAGGCAGATCAGAAGAAACCTTGGGTTGTTGCTACCATAAGAGATTCTTGAGTGGAAATAGAAGCAAATATCGACGGATTTTTTAGATGGACTGCTGAGGACTTGAACTGGGTATGATATAATTTCGGTCATAGTTGATTGGTTGACTAGGTGTACAATATTTATACATGTCAAGTTAAGTAGAATGACATCCAAGCTGCCACGGTTTTATGTAAAGTGGATAGTATGATTTCATGGTATGCTAAAAGAGCATTGTGAATGATGGAGACCCGTTATTCACCGTTGAGTTTTGGAAGAGCTTATAGGAGGCATTAGGGATCGAGCTACAACTTAGTACAGCTTCTCACCCACAAATGGACGGGCAGACCGAAAGAGTAAATTTTATATTGGAAGATCTCTTACAAGCATGAATTATAAATTTTGGAGGAACCTGGGATAACCATCTACATTTGGTTGACTTTGCATACAACAATATTTATCGGTCGAGTATTGGTATGGCTTCTTATGAAGCATTGTATGGTTGACCGTGTAGTGCTCCTTCATATTGATGGGAAGCGGACGAGAAACTTATACTTGGGCCAGATATGATTAGAGATACTTTAGAAAAGACTGAGATCATTCAGCAATGAATGAAAGCTGCTCAGGATCGATAGAAAAGCTATGTTGATAAGAGATGAAGAGTTTTAGAGTTTTTTGTCAGAGATATGTTATTTGTGAAGGTTTCTCCTCCGAAGAATGTAGTTCGATTATGTATAAAGGGAAAGTTGGTACCGAGATTTATAAGTCCTTTTTCGATAGTTAAAAGGATTGGAAAGCTGGCATATAAGGTCGACTTACCTCAAAAATGGTGGGCGTGCACAATCTTTTTCATGCCTCTTATCTATGAAAGTTTGTGCATGACACAAGCGTGATGATTACACCGGATCAACTAGAAGATGTTGAGTTAGAACTAGAAGTTTCTAGATCTCGTAGCCCGCTTCATATTGTTGGGTATGATGCGAAATAGCTTAGGAGAACGTCGGTGAAGCTAGTGAACGTACAATGGAGAGGAAGTGACGACGATTGTATGTAGGAGATTGAGGAGAGCATGAGGACTACATGTCCGGAGCTCTTTGAATGGTAAGATCCATCGTTTATCATATCTACTTTCACCATTATATATCACATTTGATAGGTTAGTATTCTACATGTTAGGGTAAGTTGACCTGTATTATTGATTGCATAGCTGCTTGTTTGAGATGTTTGATGGTTTCTTATAATTCGTAGGCATGTAGAATAACCATGGTTGCTTATATTTTGGTTTGTTTAGGGATTTTGGGGATGAAATTCTTAAAGGTGAAGAGAATGCAAGGACCCTTATTTTACGTATCGAAGTATCATAAAATATTTTTATTTTATTCATATGAGATCATATGATTTTATAATTAAGCGAAATAACTCTTAGTGACATTTTACTCACTTATGATTTTTCCTGAAATTCTACATGACAACGTTGACCCCGAAAATCTTGTTTAGACTATAATTTTTTATAAGAGTCGAACTAGAGTCTCAAACAAGTTTTATTGCTTCAGGATGATGGTTTCCCATTGCGTAGAGTGATCAAAATAGAAAGACGGATTTATGGTTTGAAAATTATGCCAATTCTAAGTTTAGACAATTGCTGACGAGAATTATTATTTAATTAATTAAGCCCATTATTAGGCCCATTAGTCTAATTTGAGATTATTATAAATAGAGGCTGTAGGACTCAAATTGAAAAAAATTCCCTCTCTCTCAAATCAGATATAAACCTCCATTAATCCTAGATTCATCCAAAATCACCCAAATTACTCTTTAAATCAAACCAAATTGAAGATTAGTGAATAGATCATTGATCAGAAGATAAAGATCATTCGTTTATTTGCAGTCCACTTTGGATCAAGCTCAAATCAGTTGAATTTGGCAATTGGTGAGTGATTTATACCTTCTTGCTATTCTATGCATGTGTATATGGTGGAATTATAGGTTTTAATATGATCTTTTTAACCTTAAAATCCTCTTCTAACTTTAGTGATATGTTAACATATGATTATGACCTAAAATGATAAATTTTAATATGATTTGTGGAAAGGCTTTGTAATTCACCTTGTACATATTCATATGTTCAACGATTGCTTAGCTATGTATTAGAATATGCTTGATTATTGTAATTCTATATATTGCTTGTTTGAATGGATGTAATTGCATGTTATTTTATGCTTGTATGTTGTGCTTTGACGTGGTTTTCTAGTGTTTTCACCTTATACGCGGTTGTTGAGTTTGTTTTCATTATATAAACTCTATGGCTATTGATGTATAACTCTAAGGATCTTTTACTCCGATGATTAGTTCCCATTATTATTACTATCTCTTATTCTATATCATTGATATTATATATTTTCCATACGCTATGAGATATATGACAAGTCATACGCTGCACTTGTTTCATTTTCAACCCTGATTATTGTCTTATAATTATCGGGCACGACAACATTGCACTAGTTGTATATTGTTGGTGCCAGAGATATAGGGTGGTTGTCAAAGTTGGTTATTTGCTTGATTTTTCCTTCTTATTCTTTCTGCTTTAATTTAATTTTATTTTGAAGAATTTAGGTTTAGAGAGGAAAGAATTTGACAGAGTTTCAGTATACAAACAAAATTCTAATGAATTAGGGTTTAAGTTAGCTGTGCATTTATAGGGGTTGTAGAGTAGTACTGACGTTTGATTAATCTTAGGAGAATCTTTGTTTACATTATGTTCGTTAACCATTTACTTCATCCTCAAATAAACCATGGCGATTAAATCTGGGTCGTTCATTGCTCAAATTTCTCGCCCTGACACACCAATCGATCGACCACTATATGTGGGGGCGGTCGACCGGTGGAGGTATCTATTTAAGGATATTTTAATTTCCTTATTTAATTAATCTCATTTTCAAATTATAAAATATCTATAACTTCTCCATATTAGCTCCGATTCTAAAGTGTTATAAAAAAAGTTGTTCAAAAAATCGCTATGAACGTAATAGTGCAAGTTTCTCAACCAGATTTGTCATTTGCATAAACTTCATTTTTGCCTTTATTTTATTTAAATTTAATGATTCTATTTAATTTTTCCTCCTAAATTTTTGGGATGTTACATTCTTCCCCCTTGAAAGTATTTTGTACCCAAAACATCCAAGTGCAGCAGTCAATAACTACATCCATCTACTCATCCATCATTCACCGACAATCACTGTCCTTAGTTAAATTTCTAATGTATTATGTATATGCAAACATGGAATGCGCATGAACCTATACCAATGCGAAGAGTATGCGGTCTCCTGATCTATTCGATCCCCTATTATGTAAGTGCTTATGTTTTGTATCCAAGATGTATGCAATATCCTATGTAAATATACTTGCAATGTTGTATGTATGTGCAACCCTTCAATTCATATATAGCAACCATATGCATATAACTCAATAGAATAAAACAGCTGATGGTGTAAGTGTGTGTACTAACTCAAGAATGTACATTGCATACATGTGTAAAGAACCATTTAATAAATACATCCACTAGCATCCATCACCCAATACATGTCCTAATGACACGTTCTCAACCATTCCTAAATCTAATGGTCTCTACCTACAGTGTATACCAAGCTAAATCCTACACATAATTAGTCTATGCTTATTCAACGAAAATTGAAATGTATCGGAAAAGAGTTGTAGGTGGGTAGCTCTGATCTTCTCATCGGGATCCCATGTACTCTCTACTAGGTCGTCTTCCCACTAAACTCTAACAAGCTCGATTAATTAGTTACAAAGTTGCTTTGTATCATGCTCAAGAATACGAGTGGGAGCACAGTGAACAAGTGACTCCCTCTCTACCTCCACATCCTCTAGTTAATTCGGCACGACTACAGTTTCTATATCATGTAAGTACTTCCGCAAGTGCGACGCATGGAAAACGTCATGCACTCTCGCTACCTTCTCAGGAAGCTTCAATCTATAAGATAACTTCCATACCCTGCCAGCAATAGGAAAAGGCCTTCCAAACCTTGGTGCTAGCTTTCTCGAACTAATATATCTCATAACATGCCTAAGTAGTAAAACCTTCACAAAAACCATGCCATCCTCTGTGAACTCCAACTCCATACGTGTCCTGTCAGTATAAGACTTATGCATATCCCATGCAGTTTCATCCTCCTACAGATAGAGTCTACCTTCTCAGATGTCTCCTTCACCATGTCTAGACTATCTGTAGTGTCCCACCCATACAACGGTGATCTATATGGTCTCCCGTATAATTCCTCAAATGGTGCCATCCTAATGCTCACGTGATAGCTATCATTATAGATGAACTCAACTAGTAGAAAACAATCATTTCAAGAGCCTTCAAAATCCAAGATACACATTCGAAGCAAGTCCTCCAACACGGTTCATTCTCTACGTCTATCCGTTGATCTATGGGTGATAAGCGATACTGAAGCTTAACTTGGTGCTCAAAGCCTCCTGTAGACTCCACCAAAACTCACTAGTGAAAAGCGAATCTCGATTACTAACGATGTTAGAAGGAAGTCCATGTAACCTTACGATCTCTCTTACATATAATATCACCAACGACGTCGCGGTCCTCGTACTCCTTACTGCGATAAAATAAGCACATTTGGTCAATTGATCGACTATGAACTAAATACCCTCGTTCCCTCTTCTACTCCTAGGTAGTCAATCAATAAAGTCTATAGAAATATTCTCCCACTTCTACTGTGGAATATCCAATGGCTACAACAATCCTCCTGACTTCTTTTGCTCCACTTTTACCTTTTGGCAAGTCATACACCGGGCTACATACTCCGCTACATGCTTCCTTATACTAGGCCAATAAAAGACTCTCTTCATGTCATGGTATGATTTTTCTCCGTCGGGATGAATTATCATCCTTGAGCGATGAGGCTCAGCTAGTACCATGCCGATCAAATCCATAATGAGAGGAACACAGAACCTACTATCTCTTTTAACTACCCCTTTGAGTCGATGGCATAACGCCTCAAGTGACTCAACTTCTCTCCTCTACCAAGTTTCTCAAAAAAATCCACTAACTCTTTATCTTGCTTCCGACTTGACCCAGTGTGGTCTATAAGTGTAGGTTGCATATCCAAAGCTGCTAACAATCATGGTGTGATGTCTGACGATGGTTGGAAGTCGAACATAGAAATGAACTCCAATTTCTTCCATCCTAA
This sequence comes from Allium cepa, assembly GCA_030765085.1. NCBI lineage: Eukaryota > Viridiplantae > Streptophyta > Magnoliopsida > Asparagales > Amaryllidaceae > Allium > Allium cepa. The sequence goes on from CM060932.1 coordinate 934,726,002, forward strand.
GAATAAAGGATTTAATACTACATACTGCCTACTCAAGGTGCCAGCCAACATATTGTCCTTTCCTAAAGTATATGTGATATCGAAATTGTATGATGTCAAAAACTTCATCTACCTCTGTTGCCTTAAATTTAAGTCCTTTTGGAAAAACAAGCACTTCAAAGACTTATGATTCGTACATAGCTCAAGCGGCTCTCTTAATAGATAATGTCTCCATGACTTGAGCACGAAGACAATGGAAGCCAACTCAAGATCATGGGTAGGATAGTTTCTCGCGTGGACCTTCTACTGTCGACTAGCGTAGCTTGCCACTCTCCCTTCATGAGTCAAGATTGCGCCCCATACCATGAGCTTGGGTATATACTAGCTATAAAATCCTTCATACCATCCAATAATTCCAAAGTAGGCACACTAGTTGACACCTCCTTCGGCATGAAAAAACTAAATTCTTCTTGGCGTGCCGGTCAGAGGGTTAGAAATGTTCGCGAAGTTCTTAATGAAATTCCTATAGTAACCTGCCAAATTTAAGAAAACCCCTCACTTCCATGGCATTCCTTGGCACATGCCAATACTAAACTACAACAAATTTACTAGGATACCCCGTCAACCCACTTTTCGGGACACATCCCAAAAATCATACCTCCTTGAAGTGACACTGAGAAAACTTTGCCTTCAACTTTTTCTCATGAAGCGTATTGAGCACTTCTTCTAAATGAAACATGTGCTCCACCTCACCCCTCGAATAGATCAAAATGTCGTCCAAAAATACCGCCACGAACTTATTAAGCAACCCTTTGAAAACTTGGCTCATCAAATCAACAAAGAAAGTGGGTGCATTTGTTAGTCCAAAGGGCATGACTAACAGCTCATAAAGTCTGTCTGGTGTACGGAAAGCAGTCTTCTGAATACTATCCTCAGCTACATGCAACTGATGGAATCTGGTAACCAAATCAAGCTACGAGAACACCTTCACTCCAACCAACTAATCAAAGAGAACGTCTATATGGAGCAATAGGTAATGATTCTTCTTTGTCCACTTATTCAGCTCTCGATAAGTGATGCAAACCCTCAGAGAACCATTCGCCTTGGTGGTAAAGATGACTAGAGCTGCCCACTCTGAAATTCTTCTCCGAATGAAGCCCTTCTGCAATAGCTCATTCTCCTGCTTGTTCAACTTGCGTCTCTCCTTTGGAGTCATATGCCTCAATGATAAGGAAACTGGTATGGCATCCTCCATAGGATAAATTCAGCACTCAATCTATCTTTGGGGTAAGAGATTAATAACTTTGAAAAAGAAATCTATGTAACTTCTAACTACAGGCACTTAATCTAACTCATTATGTGATAGGTCTAATGGATATAAGTTAACTCAACATAACTAAACCTCTAAGATCGCGGTAAACCTTTAGATTACATCCACTACAAGTACCCAACCTAATAACCTTCCTATCACAATCTAGGATAGCCTCATACATGTCATCCAATCCATGCCCAAAATCAAGCTAAACCTAGAAAATCCTAGGATAAAAGCATCGCAATCAAACTCGATCCTGAAAATGAATAATTTCAAACCCCTACACATCATAAAAAACAAGATAATCTTCCAACACAATTTGATACAAAAACATCATAATCAAACTTGTTTTTGAAAAATGTTTACAAAAATAAATACTTCGAAGAAATAATGGTAATGTAACCAAAAATCGTTTTATCGATAAACAGTTTTTTAACGCTAAACGGCTTTTTTCCTCGATAAAAGTTATTCATATTTTTTGAACATATCTAATATATTAATGAGTAATTAGTTATCAACTAAAAATATTTTTGTTTTTATGACTAACATAATATGAATAGTAAGAAGACTAGTAAGTGATTAAGGAGAAGATATTTTGGTGAATAGGAAAAGATATTTCCTAAGGGGTGTGAGATGGAAAGCAAGGGACATGAATAGGAGCATGCATGGTAACCTTCCATGGATGATAAGATGTGAGTGGTTACCTCTTGGCTACTTCTACATAAATCTCTTCATAAGATAACATTAATCTACTTGTTAATTTTCAAAGATAGAAACACTTAGTCTCAATCCTCTTCGATCTTCACTTATCAATCTTTAATCAATGCAAATCAACGCCAAACTTATCCAAAGTCGAGTATAAGGCTTAGCACATCATAGAAACATGGAAAAGTAGGTCAAAAGTTGAAGAAAAGGAGTACAACACCCCTATATTTGGGTTGTGAGCATTAAATAGAAGTGGGAGGAAGCCTAGTGCAAAATGGAAGGAAAGGTTGGATTTTTTTTATGTTTGGTGATGGTGCGTAGTTCTCATGTGATTATAGCTCACTTCTCTTATGTTAGCTTGGTCTTAAAGTGAATTTACTCACCATTAAATAGTATATAACGTGTGTGTATTTGTATTAAGCTTGAATATAAAGTTAATGTAATGAAAAATTCAAATTATCACTTTTGGACCCCTCTTGCTTTGGAAAGCAAGTTACAACTTTATAGTAATATTTTCACATCTATTACCCTCTAAAACATGTATTATAGACCTTGCATTTACATGTTTGGTGTGATTGTGAGCGAAGTTGAAGTGTGTGTGAACTTGTTTAAAGCGAAATAGTCGTTATAAGTGCACTTCGAAATCCCTTGTAATTAAACTCCTTAAAATGGTTATTTGTGAATATATTATGAAATCATACATTTTAGTTGTGGTCAAAACTTATAGTAGTATATGAGACAACAATAAAGTGGTTTGCAATGGTCTAGAGCTTATAGAACAAAGTGGCGAAAGTTATAACGAAAAGGTCGTTATATGAGCACTTTGAAAATGTCTTGTGTTCGATGATTTTTAATATGAGTTTGAGAGATATCCTTAGGGTTTCATTCCTACTTTAATAAGTATTTTATGTTTACCTATTGTTGCAAAATATAAAAGTTTAAATGATTCTAAAACTGGTTGAAAGAAGTTGCAGATGTTAGGAGCGAAAAGTCGTTATATGACCGCTTCATAAAATGCCTTATTTTTAGTGATTTTTAATCGGATTTTGTAAAGACATCCTTAGGGTACTTTGAATGTTGTTAAGTACTCTAAGTAAAGTGCTTACTGAAAAAAATTGGACTTTAAATTGATTGTTAACTAGTTAAATGGACAAACTTCGAAGGATTTATAACTAGTTTTGCGGCAATGATATGAAGCTGCTACACTTTGCAAAAACATTTTCTTGTTATATCTAAAATTTTGATAGTCGTTCTTTATATGTTGCATTTTTTTATTTGAGAATTTGAAAGGTTTATGATGTTCAAATAAATTATTTTTCCAAAATATTTTTAGAGATGTTTATTAATATTAATTGTAGTATTTTTAAAAGTAGTTTGAAGTTTAAATATATTTTTAATAATTATTTATAAATTTTTAAAATAAAGAGTTTAAAATATAAAATGTGCATTTTTTATCATTTTTAGTTAAATTCTAAATTCATTATTTTTCATACTATCTTACATAGATATTTAAAACCTATTTATAAAGTATTTATATATAAGTTTGGAAAATTAAGTTTGGTATTTTATAAATGGGTAAGTGGTTTTGGTTATCACACTTGGTTATAATAAATGGTTTTGAGAAGTTAATTAAAAGAATATTATCTTGTTAATAAGTGTACTTAGATATTTAAAAAGAATGTTTTAAAGATAAGGGTAAGTATGAAAAGGTTTTGGGTCTGTAGTAAATAATGTTAAGGTAATATATTTTTAACCCATTAGAATATAAGTGGATCTTTAAATAAAATGTTTTAAAGATAAGGTTAAGCATGAAATGGTTTCGATTTTGTAGTGATAATGTCAAATAAAATTTGTCTTTAACCCATTTGAATATACTTATGAATGTAATTAGATCTTTAAATGAAACATTTTAAAGATAGTGGAAGTATAAAGTGTTTGGATTTATAGTAAACAATGTTTTAGTAACATTTGTTTTTGATCCTTTTATTTATACTTCGAAAGTGGAAAATCTTATTAAGTGATTTATGAATATTCTTATACCTTTGAGATAAGTATATGAATGTATTTTAAAGTACTGAAAAGGGCGTAAATGAATAGTGAAATTGTAGCATACATGTATATATCTTTTGTAAAGGTATTTTAAATATATATACAAGTAGAAAAAGAAAGTGAATAAAAGCATCATGGATTTATATAGTTTGAAATCCCCCAAGGAGGTCATTAAATCGTCTCTTGTTTTTAGAACATGTATTCGAGATCCCCGGGGAAGGAAATCTATATATTGTTTGCTTACTTTCGAAGTAAGTATTAATTGATAAAAGAAGTTTTAAATGTAAAATAATAATTATTTAATGAAAAGGGAGTAGAAGTCACTTGTGTGACTTAATCATGCTTTATGTAATTAATTGCGCTTTATGTGTTTATTGTCTATGGAAAGTATTTAGTCGTGTAATTAGCATTAAAAGCTAACAAAATAGACTTGTTCTATCTATAAAGTTAAGGGTGAAGTGTCAAGGTTGGACTTTGATGCAACTAGTATTCTAACCTATCTGGCTTTATTCTTGACTGAGGGATAGTGTAAGTTGAGAAGGTCGGAACATGATAAGTATATGAGACTTGGTTTCCATATCCAATCATTCTCATTAATATTAAATTTAACCAAAATTAACTGAGGAAATATCAAGAAAAAACCCAAGGTTTATACGGTACAATTATCCAGTCGTAATGCTATAATCTAGTATAAAATCATCTTTCACTTCTAGGATAAGAGATAAGGAAATCCGTCTGGATAAGTGATGATCTCCATCCATATGCGTTGTTTTTTTATTTTTGAAAGATTAGAGTTGAGTTAATCGGAAATTTATCAATTGTTTTTGTGGAGTCCGATAAGTGGAGGAGTGTACTTATATGAGATGACTCGAAATCGTAACCACTTCAAAATTGATATATGTATTCTTTGTTTTGGAAGCAGTTCTGAAGTGAAATGTTATAGAGTTGCATTGCTATCCTAAATTTAAGTCCAGGAGAGAGATCAACATTAATATTTTGGATAAATTTTATAGAGTTGATCTATCTATCTTAAGGTTAATTCTAAGGAAGAGGTCAGCGTTAACATTCATCGGATGACTTATGTTGTAATACATGGAAAGATTCATAAACAGTTTGAGATGCTAAAATCCATGTAGAGATTCAAGATCTATTCGAGATGTTAGGATCCAGGTAAAGATTTAAGATCTATTCGAGATGTTAGGATCCATGTAGAGATTCAAGATCTATTCGAGTGATGAAGACCCATGGATCGAGATGTTGAAGGTGACTTCACCATTGGAATGACGAAAAATAGACTGAGGCATAGCTAGTGGGTTTGGCTAATCCAAGGGAACATCAACTCTAAATATCTAGATTTTCTTTTGGTTAAGGCATGTGGGAGTTAATGGTTTTCGGTGTCACGTGTTTGGGTGCGAACCAGTTATGTTTTCCTTTGTGACATATTTTTTCTGTAGATATGTATGGTTTTAGAAGATTGTTTTTTACCCTTGTTAGAAGGTCGGACTCGATGTACTGAGGGGACCTCCACGAAATTCCATTTGTGAACATACCTTAGCGGTTTAAGTTATACTTTTAATATTATTATGTTGTGAGATGCAAGCAGCATGGGTATTTTTTGATTTATATTCTATACTCCAGACATTATCTATTATATAGCCCTATTTACGTATTAGATAGTATTGGTTCATTTGAGTGGAAAAAACCATTCTTGTGACTCGATTGATCTAAAAAGACAGTATTATGTGGCACATGTTTCTTGAGTTTATCTTACCAAACTTATGTTTGACACATGGTTTTAACTTTCTCTTAATTCTTCTAGTGCTCTTTCGAGCAGTTTAAAAAATGAAGGTTTTTGTTGATATTCTTTGGAGCTCAAGGAGACGAGCTGGATGCCTTCACCTACCATGTTATTCATATTTCTGCTGCACTACTATTATGTATATATCAGCATTTGTAAGGACAGACTGTTATAACTGTCCATGCCGATAATATTACTTAGGATTGTAACTCTGTAATGCAATGTATCTTAGAGTGACATGTTGTACTGTCTTTTTAATATTATATGTTATCGTTCCGCTGTAAAACTCTAATGTTGTGTTCTTTCTTCCTTGTTCGTTTTTTTATTTACCCTAACAGTCAATCTTTTCGACACTTAAATGCTTGACACATGCAAACCATGGATATACTAGCGTCGAAATTTGGGGTTCAAAAAGGTGGGCCATTACAAAAGATGTTATTTTTCAGATCCAACATCGAGGGTTAAACAACTAAACTTAAACTGATTTTAATGTGGTGTTAGCGATCAATCGTACGTTGTTTACTCACGGTTTTAGAGATATTTTAGTGCCTACTTATATTCTTTTTTAAGACACGTGCTTCCTCTATATTTTGATTGAAAATTGAACTATCGGATTTCTCTATTGAAATATTTGCTCAATTCTGAAGCTTGTCGAATGATACCGCTGTATCAATCTTCGAATTCTATCCAACTCTTACAAACTCAGTTATTGCTCCCACTAGCTTCGTGACATTTTGGTTAATATCTATAAACATTCTATTCTGAATCATTATTTAAAATTTCTATTTTAACGTAGATGTACTAAAACTCAAAGTCATGTTGCATGATAATTTTGTGAGTAGAATTCGAGTTAACTCAAGCAAGTTAACTGATGAATTTATCGTGCTAATTTCAAAATTTGAAATTTACATCATTATTCTCCTTAGTGTTGCTTACTATATTATAACTACATCGGTCTTCTATTCAAGTACAGATTTATGCCTGATGGATCATGTCCCTTCAAGTACAACTCTCAAAACCATATTCTGAAAATGATTTTGAATCCATTTTGGATTTAAAGAACATGCCATATAGTAGAGTCTATAATCTTCATGGCTTATTGATAACTAAATAAATTATTATTACTAACAATTATTTCCTCGACGTTGATGAAAAAACTCATAGTCACTTTTTAAATGTATGAAAATTCTTAGTAGACATTCTAATAAGCTGTATCTATTTCTATCTTAGTTGATTTTATTACATCTTATTTAATCGGTTTCCACGTTATAGTCTTTGGATCATATCCAAATCCATTATACTACCACGAATTTCTATTGTTCGTCGATCCCAGACTCTTTTAGGTTAGTCCATGCAAGATCTCTCATGAGCGAATCTTATGTCCAGCCTCTCGATTTATACAACATCATATTTCTTGAAATAACAATTGTTTCTTAATGCGATGGAATAGCCATTCAAACATTTTATGGAATGCCTTTGTACTTACATAATACTAATTCAGTTTAGAGTTTACAACACTTGTGTTCATAACATACATTAGACAACCATATATCTCAACCTGTTTAAGATTGGGGTTTCTTATCAATTCATGTCTTATATGATTTCATAAACTATGCTTTCGATTAAATTAAATTTAACATATGCACTTACTCTTAAGTATACATCCTTACAGAAAGAACTTAACTCAACTTCATTCTTTATCAATCATACTTTATCCAACAAAGTTTAATTACTCCTTATTGATACATCGCTATATACCATATGGAGAAGTGACTTTGAGATTGAATCTTATTCGTTTTTACATACTTTTGGAACCCTTTTCCTATATACTCACTAGTAGATCAAACCGAAGTTTTTTATTTCCTTGGCGATTATGTTTTCTACTTCCATTTTATATTTTATGAACTTATCATAGACATATAACTTGTGTATCAAATACGCATGTTCATGTTTGGGATAATTCGTTATGACGTTAATGAAGTAAGTGGATGCATTTTGGTATCATTAGACCGTGGACTGCATGTATATATAAACCAAAGAGTCCATTAACTCTTTTATCACTCCCACTAAATGGATGTTTTGCCCTTAAATGTTTGAGATACAATTCACCATTACCATATAATTAATAATCATATGATTAAAAATTATTTCTCATAGATATGGCTTAGTCCATGATTTCAAAAAAATTGTAAAAGTGTATTTTTGTATTTATACTAATGCATCATTTTTGTTACAAAAACAGATACCATTATTATAGATTATCTTATAGTGAATATTATAATATTCATATTAAAATAAAGCTATGTCATTGCATTTGGAAAAAAACTCGGGTTTCAGCCTCCAATGGCAGCCTCCGAGATTCCACATCCTTTTCCGCCTTTCCAACCTCCACCTTTCATTCCCCCCAACCTCCTAGATCAGCATCTTCTGCATGAGTCCCTTCACGAGGACAAAGATGGATTCTTTAATGTTATTTTTAAGCATAATCATAAGAAATTTCGGGAGCAGCATGGGAAAAACATAGCAACTGAATTTTCAGAGCATGAATTCCAAATCCAATGAAAACGTGACATTCGACAATAGCAATCGTAGTAGCCATAGTCCCATTCGTGAATTCCACATATAGAAGAATCTAACCTAGCTCCCAACACAAATACAACATTTTCCTACCCATTTTTCAAAACATCATTTGAAAAGAACTAGGGGTACATCAGGAGAAAATAACGATGGCTAGATTCTCATGTCTAACAAGCCAGACATAACAAAAACAACTAGGACATGGAAAGTGGTTGTTACAGAGGAAGATATTCTGATATCAACACCTTTAGAATTTTATAACACTATTGAATTCAATTTGAAAAAATGTGTTAGAATTTCTAATTCAGCAGTTGAATCAGTTAAGAGATATTGGGACAATTCTATTGTGGTTTACATGCTTGGCTCACGTTCATGTTATCATTAATTTCATTTGTAAATTGTAATGGTGTGGCAACGTAAAGGAGAACTTTTTATTCAAGACAAGGAAAATGGATTCCATTTTATCAAGTTTGTAGACATGGTAGATTGTGAATGAATATTAGCAGTAGGCCCTTATTTTTATGATAAAAAACTTATGATGATGAAGAGATGGTCTTCGAATATAAACATCTTAAAAGAAATAGTTCAATCCATCCCGATATAGATCTAACTTCTAGGGCTAAGACTTGTAATTTGGTCAGAAGAAGGGATTAATAGAATTGCTTTGGCCTTGGGTAACCCCTTAAAAACGGACCATTTCACCAAAGGTATGATTAAAATTTTATATGTTAGAAGTCTAGTTAAAATCAATACTGATTTTAAATTCCCTAGCAAAGTTACTATAGTGTATAAAGACAACGTTGTTTTCATTCAACCGGTAGAATACGAATGGAGACCCACGATCTATCCAAATTATCGATGCTTCGGCCACCTTTCGAAGTTGTGCTCATTTGAAAAAATTTAGATGGCCAAAACAACCACAACCAAAATAGTTTCATAGGATGCTAATTCAAATAGTCAAAAAATCATAAAATGTTCACGCTCATAGCTCACAACATGACATGAGTAATAACATGGTTCTGGACAAGTTAGTACAACTACACAACATGACAAAATGGAAAACATGAGCTTACTACAAATCAATCTAGAAACCAATAAAGCAAATTCAATGATTCACGCTCACTAAATCAGCAAGATCCCATATATACAAAACAGCAGGATCGTAACTTCACGCAAAACATGGAGCTAAAAAGTTCTGAATCAATTTCCAGTACTTATAATGAAGACCAAAGCAACGGTACTATATCTCAGAATCATGTCACAGACGGTTCCAAAAATGATACACAGATGCAACGTCCTGATTCATGTTACAATATGCAGAATATTATAGCTAATCAAAATATTCTTATTCAACAATAGACCATTCTCAATATACAAAATGATAAATCCTCCATAACTAAGATTGATGATGTTGGATATTTTCAACATTTGGCCTCTAGTTTTGTTTTGAAGGAAAGAAGAAGAAGGAGGGAAACTATTGTCCCACACCATAGGAAAGAGGAAGCAAGTCTATATTTATATAGATGTTTCTCAAATGAAGGGTTGGGCCCTTTGGGCACCCAAAGCTTGCTCCGTTGTGAGGAGGGAGACCATGCACCGTCTCCACATACGCGCGCGCCGCCGTCCGACCGACCGTGCCGGGCCGGGTTTCGGGTTCGGGTCCATACGATATAATTTTGGACCGGATCTGCAAACAGTAAATAAGCCAAGTTTGGCCCGTTAAGTACCCAGAACTGTTCGAATAGTTTTGGCGGGAGACGCAAGCAAACGGTCAGATCCGTTCAAACGAACGGATACGGGCGCAACGTCCAGAAACTGTTGCAAAACAGTTCTCTGCTCGGTTTTTGTAACGTCCCTCAGGCGTTGCAGAACAGAAACGTTGCTAATCTATGCTTCTTCTTTCTTCATTCGGTTTCTTGCTACTTGCATCAATTCAAAGATTATATATACAAGGTGTTCTTGGTCGGATCAAGAACCGTACAATTCTTGAATCCGATTACACTGTTTGAGGGCTTTATTGAATCCTGAAGGCTATAGTTCGATACCCGATTGTACGTGGTGGGTTGAACTATCGTCTAAAAGAATCTACTCCTAGATCCTTCAAGTCCGTAGTACAGTTTCATCGCTATCTCCATCGTCTCGAACCGCAAATTTACCAACAATTTTAGACGATAACCTTCAACCATGGAAGGTTCGAGCGCGTTGCAAGTGATGAATCAACATTTGACTCGATTGGAGCGGTTTGACGGGGATAACTTCACTCGTTGGCAAGAGACAATGAAGTTCTTTTTGATCACCGTCAAGTTGTTCTATATATTGGAATACGGATTGGAGGAGATTCCAGAAGAAACTGACAAGGACGATGCTGCGCTGAAACTGAAACGTGCCAAACGCAAAGAAGACGACTTCCTATGTAGAGGGCACATCCTGAATGCATTGTCAACTTCTGTGTACAACGCACATCGAAGCCTGAAAACTGCTAAAGCACTTTGGACTGCACTAGAGAGCAAATACCGTATATCCGAGGCAAGTAATAAGAAATTTCTTATTTGTAACTTTATGGATTTCAAAATGATCGCCAATAAGTCCATAGTGGGACAAGTAAGTGAAATCTTACTTTTGGTAAATCAACTTAAAGATGCTAGTATCGATCTCCCTGAATCTTTTGTTGTTGGGGTCATAATTTCTCGACTTCCTCACTCTTGGAATGATTATAAGAAAAAATTGAAACATGCGGAAACGGATTATGATTTAGATGGTTTACAGCGTCATCTTCGTATAGAAGAAGACTCTCATAAACGCGAACTAGATGATATCCGCAAACTGAGTCTCATACGAAGATTAATAATGTCGAAATAACTAACAAGTTAAAGCCTAAGAATGAGACACAGTTTAAGAAGAAAAGTCATCCCAAGAACAACAAAAAGAAAGGCGCTTGTTATTTCTGTAACAAGCCCGGCCATTATGCCCGAGACTGCCGTCTGCGGAAGAAACAACAAAAAGTGAATATGGTCGAAGACTCGCTTGTGGCTGTGGTACAAGAGGCAAACTCCGTTAGTGGCATAGATAATGATTGGTGGCTTGATACTGGAGCAACCATTCATATTTGCAAAGACCGTAGTCTATTCAAGACCTACGAAGAAAATGGAGAAGCAAACGAAGTTACTGGAGCGAACAAGGTTCCGAGTAAAGTCATGGGAAAGGGCACTATAGAACTACCACTCACCTCTGGGAAAGTTCTTACTCTAGTCAATGTATTTTATGTACCAGACATTTGTAAGAATTTGATATCTGGATACCTTCTTAACAAAGGAGGATTCAAGATGGTGTATGAGTCTGATAAGTTAGTGTTGTCCAAGAACGGCAAATTCATTGGACAGGGATACTCTTGTAACGGCATGATTAAGTTGAATCTAATAAAGAATTCCTTAGTTTATATTGTTGATTCAGTTAACTTATGGCATAGTAGGTTAGGACATGTTAATTATAATTCCCTTAAAAAAATGCATAAGTTAGGATTAATTTCTGATTGTGATTTCAATTCTATCTCTAAATGTGAAATTTGTGTTCAAGCAAAAATACACCGAAAATCTTTTAAATCCTTAGAAAGGAAAACCGGTTTGCTTGATTTGGTATATAGTGATGTGGGTGACCTAAAAGGTCATATCACCTATGGTGGTAACCAATACTATATCACATTTATTGATGATTATACTAGATATGCTTATGTTTATCTAATGAAAACAAAAGATGAAGCCTTTGATAAATTTAAGATTTACAAAGCCGAAGTTGAAACACAATTAGGAGTTAAAATTAAAGTATTACATTCAGATCGTGGTGGTGAATATTTCTCAAATGAGTTCACGTTGTTTTGTAAACAACATGGTTTAATTCACCAATGCACTGCCCCTTATACACCACAACAAAATGGTATCGCTGAAAGAAAAAATAGAACTTTAGTAGAGATGGTTAATGCCATGCTTATTAGTTCTAATTTACCTAATAATTTGTGGGGAGATGCTATGTTATCTGCTTGTTATATTTTAAATAGAGTACCACTTAAAAGGAATAATATTTCCCCTTATGAATTATGGTTTAATAGAAAACCTAATTTGAATAGATTAAAAGTTTGGGGTTGTTTAGCATATGTTAGAAAACCAGACCCCAAACGACCAAAGTTAGGGAATAGAGCTTTTAAATGTGCTTTTATAGGTTATTCCCTTGCCAGTATAACTTATAGATTCTTAATGCTTGACACCTTAGATATTATAGAATCAGTAGATGTAGAATTTTTTGAAAATCAAACTGTTGAGATTCCATTGAGATCATCTAGTCCTAATACGACTAATGATGTCAATGACGATGAGTATACTCCTGCTCAAAACAACAAGGATGTATCAGTACCAGATCATAGTACTGAACAAAGGAGAAGTAAAAGAGCGAGAATTGAGAAGGACTATGGTCCTGACTTCATAACATATCTTATAGAAGGTAGTAAGGACGAAGTCCTTAATGTAACTAGATATGTAATGAACATCGATGATGATCCTAAGACTTATTCTGAAGCTATGAATTCCAGAGATTCCATTTTTTGGAAAGATGCTATCAATGATGAAATGAACTCCATATTGTCTAACCAAACCTGGGTTTTAAATGATTTACCTCTTGGTGCTAAACCAATAGGATGTAAATGGATATTCAAGAAAAAATTGAATACAAATGGATCCATTGATAAGTTTAAAGCCAGATTAGTTGCTAAGGGATATAAGCAAAGACACGGAGTAGATTACTTCGATACTTATGCTCTTGTTGCTCGCATTTCTTCTATACGTTGTTTAATAGCACTTGCATCCACTCATAAATTGGTCATACATCAAATGGATGTAAAGACCGCTTTTCTAAATGGAGATTTAGAGGAAGAGATATATATGGAACAACCAGAAGGTTTCAAAACCCCTGGCCAAGAAAAGAAAGTTTGCAAATTGGTAAAATCTCTTTATGGCCTGAAACAAGCTCCTATGCAATGGCATGAGAAGTTTGATAAAATAGCATTATCATATGGCTTCATTGTTAATGATGCTGATAAATGTATTTATAGCAAATCGGATAATACCGGCGATGTTATAATATGTTTATACGTTGATGACATGCTAATATTTGGTTCCAATATATCATGTGTAAATGAAACTAAAAGGTTTCTATCCTCTAAGTTTGATATGAAAGATCTAGGTGAGGCTGACGTAATTCTAGGAATTAAAATCATAAGGAAAGAGAGGGAGTTATTACTAACCCAATCTCACTATATTGAGATGTTCCTTAAGAAGTATGGTCATTATAATGACAAACCAGCCCCAACTCCTCTAGATCCTAGTATTAAATTACTAAAGAACACTGGACGTACCATTTCTCAACTTGAGTACTCTAGTGTTATTGGGAGTCTTATGTATGCTATGCATTGCACCAGACCTGACATTGCACATGCCATTAGTGTGCTATGTCGATTTACGAGTAATCCAGGTTACGAACATTGGAAAGCTATTTCCAGAGTTCTAGCGTATCTAAAAGGAACCATTGACTATGGTTTATCTTATAAAGGATATCCTGCTGTTATAGAAGGGTATAGTGACGCAACTTGGAACAATGTAGAATCCAAATCCAAGTCTACAACTGGATGGATCTTTACATTAGGGAGTGCAGCGGTATCTTGGGGTTCCAAGAAACAAACTTGCATATCTGACTCAACTATGTTATCAGAATTAATTGCATTAGCAGATGCATGTAAGGAGGCAGAATGGCTTAGGAATTTATTAATAGAAATTCCACTATGGAAGAAGCCATCTCCAGCAGTCTTGATTAATTGTGATAATCAGGCTACGATATATAATGTCTCTAATAAGACATATAATGGAAAGTCTAGACACGTGAGTCTAAGACATCAGATGATAAGACAATTACTCAAACGAGGAGTAATAACTGTTGGCTATATAGAAACAAAGAAAAACTTGGCTGATCCTCTTACTAAGAGTCTTCCAAAGGAAATGGTTTCTATAAAATCAAAGGAGATGGGACTAAGATCTGTGAATGAAGTTTGATTGTCCTTAACAGAAACCCAACTTATGTCTTGAAATGGATAGACAAAGTTCAATGGGTACCAACAAATTAAGAGAACAATTATGGAACACTAAATCAAAAACTCCCATAGTATTTAGTGTTGGATTCTGCAAGAACAAAGGATGGATAATAGATCCTTAATAAGTCTAGAAAATTAAAAGGTGTATCGCAGAAACACCTTAAGAGACATACCTATATGAGTACGGAAATCAGGCCGTTTCCTAAGAAAGTAAGACCGCTTTCTAAAGTAGACTCATGAATCCAGGATTAAAGCACATGGCTATTAACGTGCTAGCAATACAGAACACTTTACCTAAGAAAATCAACATGTATGATTGTCCCGGTTTTATCATTAGGGATACTTGGTTCAAGATTCGTTCACCATAGAATCTCGATAAGGTTTTGAATGGTTTACACTAAGTGAAGATTCAAATCCAAAAGATACCTATCATGTATGTGTTGGTTTTCACGATGATGCAAATTCTTGTCCCTGAACTACGTTAGGCTTGATCCCACTTGGGTACGTAGGCAATCACTCAAGTGATGCAGTCATTCCGTTTTTTAAATTAAATTGTTGTAATTATCCAATCTTGAAAATAGGGGGAGAATGTTGGATATTTTCAACATTTGGCCTCTAGTTTTGTTTTGAAGGAAAGAAGAAGAAGGAGGGAAACTATTGTCCCACACCATAGGAAAGAGGAAGCAAGTCTATATTTATATAGACGTTTCTCAAATGAAGGGTTGGGCCCTTTGGGCACCCAAAGCTTGCTCCGTTGTGAGGAGGGAGACCATGCACCGTCTCCACACACGCGCGCACCGCCGTCCGACCGACCGTGCCGGGCCGGGTTTCGGGTTCGGGTTCGGGTTCGGGTTCGGGTCCATACGATATAATTTCGGACCGGATCTGCAAACAGTAAATAAGCCAAGTTTGGCCCGTTAAGTACCCAGAACTGTTCGAATAGTTTTGGCGGGAGACGCAAGCAAACGGTCAGATCCGTTCAAACGAACGGATACGGGCGCAACGTTCAAACGGTTACGGACGCGGCTGTTAACGAATGGAAGCATCCATTCGTTGCCTATAAATAGCAACACCCAGGGCTGTTGCAAATCACTTCTTCCTCCAAGCGGGTTTCGTAACGCTTTTCTCTGTTACGAAATTAGCAACGTCCAGAAACTGTTGCAAAACAGTTCTCTGCTCAGTTTTTGTAACGTCCCTCAGGCGTTGCAGAACAGAAACGTTGCTAATCTATGCTTCTTCTTTCTTCATTCAGTTTCTTGCTACTTGCATCAATTCAAAGATTATATATACAAGGTGTTCTTAGTCGGATCAAGAACCGTACAATTCTTGAATCCGATTACACTGTTTGAGGGCTTGATTGAATCCTGAAGGCTATAGTTCGATACCCGATTGTACGTGGTGGGTTGAACTATCGTCTAAAAGAATCTACTCCTAGATCCTTCAAGTCCGTAGTACAGTTTCATCGCTATCTCCATCGTCTCGAACCGCAAATTTACCAACAGATGAGGCTCTGATGTCTTCTGATGAGCTTCAGGATGACAGCTATGGGGCTAATTCAAACATGCACACTGATTTTCCGCAAAACTCAACACTAAACCTTAACCATAGAACTTGATATGATACTCAAAACTCAATTCAAGCAAACGTGATCTGCACATGTACTCCTAAACAAGTACAAGTTGCTGCTTCTGAAATCCAATCAACACCAGCACACTCAATGGAGGGCATTAGGCAGCACACTTGATCCAAGCAACCCAGGAAACAACGTCAGGAAGTCAACCCCTTTGAATTCACCGCCACTCGCAATGATGAAGTGATCGAAAACCAAATTAATTAAGCATAGACAATCTTCTCTAGTAGTTCTGTTAGAAACCAAATTAATAGGAAATAAAATTGATGATGGAGTGAATAAGATAATAAAAACTGTGTTAGTTTTTTTTTAAAGATGGACAAGAAAAATTGAGCCTCAAAAACTCTTTTTTAATTTATATTGAAGGATACTTTTTTTCATACTGGAGTTACATCCGGATTGTAGAACTTATAGAAATCTGAAATAACCTTTCAGGTTAATACAATAAATGCAAAATATAATAACTAATAGCTTGACTTGAAGTTAACCAAAGAGTCATTTAGAATACCAAGAGGAAACACATTAACTTCAATACTCCTCCTTAATGTGTTTGTCAGTAATACCAAGCTTTGCACGCAGCAACTGAAATCTGTCCCTAGACAGCGCCTTTGTTAGAATGTCAGCAAGTTGTTTTTCAGTGCTATAGTAAGTGAGATGAATGTCACCAACGGCTTCAGCTTCTCTGAGTACATGATATCTGACTCCAATATGTTTTGTTCTCTTGTGAAATACAGGATTCTTTGCAATAGCGATGGCTGATTTGTTATCACAACAAATCTGACCTGGTTTCACATGCTTTTCTCCCATGTCCATTAATATTTTGGTCAGCCAAATGGCTTGGTTTGCTGCCTCTACAGCTGCAACATATTCAGCTTCAGCAGTTGATTGAGCAACAATGCCTTGTTTTTTCGATTCTCATGAAAACACACTAGAACCGAGAAGAAGCAATATCCAGCAGTACTCTTGTAGTCGTCAAGAGAACCTGCCCAATCACTGTCCGCATATCCAATTAGCTTCCCATTTTCATTGTGCTTGAACCAAAGGCCATGATATAATGTCCCTTGCAGATATCTCAGAACTCTTTTGGCAGTCCCAAAATGAACTTGACACGGTTCATTCATAAATCTTGACAATAGGCTTGAAGCGAATATTATATCTGGTCTTGTTGCGGTTAGATAAAGAAGGCTTCCAACTAAACTTCTGTATGTAGTTTGATCAGCCTTTTTTGATCCATCATCTTTTTTTAGCTTTTCTTTAGCAATCAGAGGTGTAGCCACTGACTTGCATCCCAACATTCCAAATTTTGACAGCAGCTCCTCGGTATATTTTCTTTGTGAAATAAAGATCTCGTTCTCTTCTTGGCAGACCTCTATTCCCAAAAAAATTGCATCAAGCCAAGATCACTCATTTCGAATGTGTTCATCATGATTTGCTTGAAGCTTTCAATCAGCTGAGGAGTGTTTCCTGTAACAATCAAATCATCAACATACAAAGAAACAATTAATATGTTAGTATCTCTTTGATGTTTTGCATAGAGTGTAGGTTCACTTGGGCTTCTTTGAAATCCTTGATCAAGAAAAAATTTATCAATCTTTGAGTACGAAGCTCGGGGAGCTTGTTTCAGCCCATACAAAGCCTTTTTTAGCCGCAAAACTTTTCCAGGTGCTTCAATAAATCCCTCTGTTTGGTTTACATAGACTTCTTCTTCCAAATCTCCATTCAAGAAAGCAGATTTTACATCTAGTTGGTATGTTTTCCACTTCTTGTTGGCTGCAAGAGAAATTAGAGTTCGAATTGTATCATGTCTTGCAACTGGAGCAAAAGTTTCAGTATAGTCTTTTCCAAATTGCTGAGTATACCCTTTTGCCACAAGCCTTGCTTTGTGTTTCTGGATTGATTTATCAGATTTAACTTAGTTTTGTAAATCCATTTCACTCCAATCACATCTTTTTCAGCCGGAAGATCGACCAACTCCCATGTATCATTTTTTTTATCATTCGCATTTCTTCCTCCATTGCCTTGACCCACACATGCTCTTTTGCTGCAGCAGCATAATTTTCAGGTTCCAATGACAAAAAGTTGCAATTTTCATAGATTTCATGCAAATTTTTGAACATTTTTGGTGTGTGATCATAAGTGTGGGAAGGAGGCATTTGAGCTTCATCTTCTTCTTGATTCTGAAATGGAGGTGATTGAGGTTCATCACCTGTAATAGTGACATAATCAGATTCATTATTTTCAACGGGAACAGTCACATGTTCATTTGAAGCTTGATTTTTTTCCCAATTCCAAAAAGATTCTTCATCAAAATTCACATCACGGCTGATATTCAACTTCTTTGTTTCTAGAATGTAAACTCTATATCCTTTTGGTTGGCTGCTATATCCCAAAAAAATTCCCTTTTGAGATTTCTTCTCCAATTAGTGCCTGTTTGGAGCTGGAACCAATACATAGAAAATGCACCCAAACACCTTCAAGTAGCCTGTTGTTGGTTTTCTACAATGCCATGCTTCAAACGGTGTTTGGTCAGCAACTGCATTTGTTGGACACAAATTCAGCAAATGTACAGCAGTGTTTACAGCTTCAGACCAAAAAATTGTTGGAAGTTGTTTCTCAAACAGCATTGATCTAGCCATTTCCATCACTGTTCTATTTTTTCTTTCCTCAACGCCATTTCGTTGTGGAGAGTAAGCTACTGTGAGTTGGTGTTTTAATCCCTCTTCATCACAAAATTTATTGAACTGTTGACAGTTGAATTCCATGCCTCGGTCGCTTCTCAAAGCTTTCATTTTGAAGCCACTTTCAATTTCAACTGCTCTTTTAAATTTTTTAAAAATTTCCAGCACTTCTGATTTTTCTTTCATAAAATAGACCCAAGTCATCCTTGAAAAGTCATCAATAAATAGCAGAAAGTACCTGTTCCCATTGTGTGATGGTGTTCTCATTGGACCACACACATCAGTATGGACAAGTTGCAATGGTTCTTTGGCTCTCCATAAACTTTCTTTTGGAAAAGAGTTTCTATGCTGTTTTCCTAGCATGCAACCTTCACATATGGATTTTTGATGTTGTAATAAGGGCAGATCCAAAATCATTTTCTTCTCATGTAATTTTCTCAAGACATCATAATTATAATGTCCGAATCTCTTGTGCCACAAGTTGGAGTGATTCACTTCTGCACTCATAGCATTATGCGCATGCCATTGAATAGGAAAATTTCTATTGCAACTCATTTTAACTCTGCCGATCTCATTATTTTTATCATCACAAATTCGACAAAGTTTATTTTCAAAATGCAGAGAATAGTCATTTTGAATCATTTGACCAACGCTCAACAAATTCTGCTCTAGAGAAGGAACAAGTAATACATCTTTAATGTACCTGGTGCCTTTTCTTGTTTGCACAGCAGCAATTCCTTTTCCTTTAGCCTCGATTAATTTACCATTTCCCATCTTCACTTTTGTTTTGATGGATTTATCAAGCTTGGAGAAGATATTTACATCAGCTGCCATATGATTGCTGCACCCGTTGTCAATAAACCAAGTATTTTCAGCATTATTGTTTACCGGACCAGCAAAGAACAAGAGCTCCTCATTTTTTTCTTCTGTGAAATTTGCTTCTTGATTTGTCTTGAATCTGCAGTCCTTTTCAAGATGGTTGAACTTTTTGGAGTAATTGCATTGCGGTTTTCCTTCATGGAAACAATCTTTTTCAGCATGGTTAGTTTTCTTACAAATTCCACAAGGTGGGAATACTCCCTGCTTTGCTTTCTTTTTATCTTCTTTGAAGACTTTCTTCCCCTTCTTGTTGGAGTCTTTCAGCTTTTGAGATTTTACATTCATATTTGATTGGAATGCATTTTCTAAAGAACCATTAATTCTTCTTTCAAGTCTCTGCTCGCGCGCTTGAAGAGAACCCAACAATTCAGTCATGGTTAATGTAGTTAAATCCTTAGATTCTTCTACAGCAGCCACAACATGATCATACTTGTCCGTGAGACTAATTAGAATTTTCTGCACTATTCTTTGATCGGAAACTTCTTCTCCATAGGCTCTCAATTGATTGACAAGTTCAATCAATCTAGAGGCATAGTCTTTGACATTTTCTGATTCCTTCATTCTCTAGTTCTCTTCTCAAGCTTTGGAGTTTGATTGATTTTACTTTTTCATTCCCTTGGAATTCTTGCTGCAATGTTTCCCAGGCCTTCTTTGCTGTTGTTGCTCTCATTAATCTAGGAAAGATGGATTCCGACACTGCTTGTTGAAGAACAAACAAGGCTTTTGCATTTTGCTGCTGTTCAGATTTTAGTTTTTCTCGAACAGCGCTTGATTGTCCTTCTGGCGTGGTGACTCCTTTTTCTATTACTTCCCACAGATCTTGAGAAATGAAGAAGGTTTTCATTTTTATACTCCAAAAATCATAACCTTCGCCATTAAAGACGGGCACTGGTGCTGCTGCTTCAAAATTTGACATGATTCGTCCTTTGACAGATCGAATTAGCTCTGATACCACCTGTTAGTTTTTTATTAAAGATGGACAAGAAAAATTGAGTCTGAAAAACTCTTTTTTAATTTATATTGAAGGATACTTTTTTCATACTGGAGTTACATCCGGATTGTAGAACTTATAGAAATCTGAAATAACCTTTCAGGTTGATACAATAAATGCAAAATATAATAACTAATAGCTTGATTTGAAGTTAACCAAAGAGTCATTTAGAATACCAAGAGGAAACACATTAACTTCAGTAAACTGGAATTTCATTTTTAACAAGGATGATCGAAATAAATATAAAAAAAAAATTCTTTGGGATGACACAATTTGGTCCTTGTCGACAGCTAATAATAACGAATAATATATCATAACCTTGGTGAAAAACCAAAGGGGTTTATCTTTTTATTGTACTTTCATAAATGCTCACAATCAACCGGAAGGAATATCAGAGCTCTGGGTCTATACCAAACAATTTTCAACTACCTCCAACTTATAGTGGATTTTGGCAAGTGACTTCAATGCGATTCTCTACTGTAATGATAGGATAAATAATGGCATATATAGCTTGACAGCAAATTAAGAGTTTGTTGACTATATTCGGGTGGCTAACCTTTCTGAACCGCCAAGTGTAGGAAATTACTACACTAGGGAGGATCTAATATGATAATCATACCAAGATTTATAGATTATTCATTAGTCGGGAATGTCTTGACAAATTATCAAACTTTTCTATTAACTTTGTGAATCACTCGACGAGTGACCATACACCTATTATCTTCAGTTTCGTGACTCTAACTCATAATAGGAAAGATACTCCCTTTAGATATAATAATTCATGGCATCACCTAGCGGAATATCATGAATTAGTCAATCTTGAGTGGGGGGCTTAGATGTTTGAAATCCTCTTTCCAATTGTTGATGAAGCTGAAGAAAATTAAAAAGCATCTTTAGTGTTGGAGTAAAGATTTAAATAATAGGGAAAAATGTGGAAACCCTTAGAACTGAACTGAATGCTATTTGCACTAATCTTATCAACCAGCTAAACAATTTGCAAATCTTAGATCTTTACAGGAATAAAGTCAAACGACTCTTTGTAACCCTTCACAAACAAGCAACAGAGACCTTACAATGCTCAAAAATAAAATGGCTGACACAAGGAGACAAAGCTTCCCAATTCTTTCCCTCCAGGTTCTCTGACCCTAAATAAGGATAACCGGAAATATGATGGCGGATGAACAAGGCAACTGAATTAATGCGAATGATAATTTGAATAGGGAAGCACTTCAAATTTTCATAAATTTATTTAACTCTACTTTCCTAAGTTATAATACCCCACAAGTCACTTGTAAAAAAATTCTTACAGATAAAGTTAGGAGAGCCATGGACAGGCCTTTTGAAATGGAAGGGGTTAAAGAGGTTATGTCCCAAATTGATGACAACGGCTATCTAGGCCCCCATGGTTTCAATTCCAAATTTTACAAACTGCATTGGGAATTAATCACAAATGACGTATTCCACGCGATGTTGGGCATACAGTAATCAGATAAGATTGTAAGGAAATTAACGATTCTTTTATATGATTAACGTCAAAAAAAATAAAAAATTCGCAGACTTTATCAGACTATAGGGCAATTTCTTTATGCAATGTTAAATACAAAATTTTGGGTACCTTGCTTCGTAATAGCTGAAACATTATTTAAACAATTTAATATCTATAAATAAAAATGCATTCGTCCCAGATTGACTCATTTCAGAAAACTCACTTTTAGCGTATGAGATAGTGGGAGGATTTAACAGAAAATCGACAAACAACTTGTGCATGAAATAGATTTACACAAAGCATACAATAAAGTTAGCAGAGAATTCATAATCAGATGATGCTAGAAATGGTATTTTCTGTTAGGTTCGCAAATTTGGTGTATGAATGTATTTCTACTACCACATTTTCAATACTACTGGACGGAAGCCATTAGACTTCTTTAGTAGTAATAAAGACATAAGGTAAGGAGACCCACTATCTCCTTTCCCTTTTGCAATTGCAATAGAATATTTCACAATTTTTTTAGACATGGAATACTATAAGCGCAACATCAACCCAATATTCCCCATTGAACCAATTCTTACTCACCTTTTATATGTTGATTACATTCTCGTACTCACTAAAGCTAGCATTAAAAGTGCAGAAAGCATCGCAAAATTTTTGAAAACCATTAAAAAGTCTGTGGATTTAGATATGAATGAATAGAATTCTACACTACATTTTAGCAAAGGGGAAAAATTCATACTCTACGTCATTGAGACATTAAACGTCCAAAGTGGAAATCTTCCAGTCACATATCTGGGGATTCTCTTATCCCACAGCAAATTGAAATTGAGAGATTTTGAAGTGCTGCTGGGTAAGATCCAAAAGAAACTCAATATTTTGGAACAACAGGATGCTCAACATAGTTGGAAGAATTGAGTTAAATAAGACTATGATATGCCTTTTGATCACCTTATGGAATCAATTCTGTCATCTACCAGCATCAGTCATAAACCAAATCAACTCTATTTGTTCAAACTTTGTTTGGAAAAATAGAAGCCATAATATGTCATGGAAAGATGTATGTCGACCCAAACATGAGGCCGAAATGGAACTAAGAAAGCTACATGATATCATGAAGCAATTGCTCTAAAACTTTTGTGAACATTCCTCCAAGGGGAGAGCTCGTGGCTAAATGGTTAAAGAAGAGATACTATAATAACAAGATTTTTTGGGCTATCAATTTTGACAACAGTGCATCATATGCTTGAAAATTATTATTAAACACAAAAACAGAGGACAAGGACAAAATGGAAAGGAAAATAGTCCATAGGGATAATACAAATCTCTTGTTTGACCTTTGGATTAATGGACAATTGACAAACGAGCTGTTGGGAAGGGATTGGATGTCACCCATTGGCAATCACAATAGGAAAGCCTCTTCCCTTATCTCCGATGGGAAATGGAGAGAAAATAACCCCTATTTTCCTTTTTACATAACTCAAAAAATTTGTAGATCCCAATGGAACAAAATCATAACAATGATTAATGGGTATGGAAACTACAAAGTTGTGGCAATTTTTCTTTCAAAATAGCATGGAACCACGTCAGGGAAAAAAGCAATGAACTAGAATGGTGTAAACGCATATGGAGCATGGCATGCTTACCAAAAATGTCTATTTGTATGCTCCTAGCAAGAACTTCATGCCACAAAGCCATATCCACTAAGTCCACAAAAGATCCCTTCAGGTGGGCAATCATCTTCTCCTGAAATCCTTCCCTCATCCACATCACGAACATCTCATTCTTCTTAAGAGGGGTATCAATAAACTCCAGGCTAAATTATGATAACTCATTAAACTTTGTTCCATATTCCAACACTGACGAATCTCCTTGCTTCAGATCCAAGAAACTCCTATACATACGGGTCTTTCGTGCAGTGAGCATGAACTAGTCTTCAAACATCTCCTTAAATCTAGCTCAGGAAAAACCATCCTTTGGAACATTTGCTGTAAATAAGTCCCACCATGTTCCAGCTCTTTCTTGCAACTGCTAAGATGCTAAGAAACACTTCTTCTCATCTGAAATATCCAGCCCCTTGAAACTCTTTTCGCCAGAACAAAGCCAAGCTCAGATTTCAATGATGGATTTTATGCCCTTAAATGGCTTTCCTCCTTGATTAATACAGTCTTTGCACAAAGTTGCAATGTTCACACGTGGGTACACTGGTACCGCCTCTTCAACTACCCTAATTCTTCCAACATGCGAAGCTCAACCAATGATAGTCATGGTGCTACTATCTCCTCTACCCTATCTAGCCCAATTACTCATTCTTACTACCTAGATATAGTAATTATATATGCAAAAAAATTATAAGCACAAGCTCTTATAGACTAAACTCATTCTAGGGTATTACAACCATATCTCTAATGAGTTGACCCCAACCAAGCCTTGGTATTCGCTCAACCTAAGATCTGATACCACTTGTAATGATCCACCTTTCTTACTCCAAAAGACGACAATTTATACATCCATGGTATTTATGTATCGATCATCTAAGTATTTGAAAGACAAGACATTGTAGGAAAAGAAAAGAAAAGACAAGAGAAAGAAACATGGAATCTCACAATGCAAGGAAATAATATGTAATAGAAAATAAGATAGTACATATGGTCACTTCCAAAATGAAACTTCAGGGTTACAACAGGTACTAAATTCAGTCAGAGACAGTTATAACTATCTGCCCCCACAATGCTGACACATAATATACATACACAGTAGAAATAAAATAGATAACGTCGAAGCCACTTGCTCCATCTGCTCCAAAATGCATCCGTAAGAACTTGGACTACTTTCTTACTCACACAAATTTGAGTACCCAATAGTTTTCGGAAAAGAAAGAAAAACTCTGGGTCAGACATGAGTCTAGTATGAGTAAACTCCAAACAACTGAATTGTTACACTTAGAAAATCCTTTAAAAATAATGGTATCTCGTAAGACCACGCCGTACATAAACACGAAATAGATTTACCTTATGATAACCAAACCGTTTTTGTAGAAAATCCAGTGATATTATAATAATGTGTAAGGTTTAAAATAATACATAACATAACTGAAATGCTTGCATCTTGCATTCCAACATATATAGGCACAATTAAGTCTGTAAGCCACTTATTGGATCAATGACAGAGCTACTGGTGTATTACCCGTCACAGTATACCTCTAGATAAAATGTATCGAGGTCGAAAACCTTTTGACCTCTACATGGAAAGATCGGCCTACCCCTTACTGGATAGTACCAAATATAATCATCCCTCGGTTGCGATCAACAACCGTAATAGGCCTCGAAGCATACATCGAAAGAAATAATATCAATTTAGGTCAGGAATGATTACACCCTAATGGTAGTAAATCACATAGCCTTGTGGCACATCCCTTGTTTGAGCCATTCTCGGTTGTGAGGCTTGAGGCTACATCTTAACTTTTTATATAGCAATCCCACTTGTAATGCTAACACTACCCTTCAGGCAATAATGCAATGTCAGTATTCATCCATACAATTTGTCGGGATTAGTAGCAAGTAGCCCTTACACTTCAAGATCTTCATCTGCGATTCCATCATTTTCAGGATGTTTCCAATTCGAACGATTACGTTGGTTCGAAGTGGTTTTCGGATGACTCATGCATATCTAATCCTGCTCTCTTCGAACTAGCAATCGATAATATTAAAACTGGTCAAGTTATCAATAGTGAACAAATCCACTATATGGTTGTAGGTATAGATTTTCATATGGAAAGTAAGACATCATATACTTATCTTCACTTTTCGATTTCTAGCAGTACTATCCCTTGATTAACAATGAAGTCAGATAAGTTAAAAAACAATTCCTGTCTTAACGTACATTCTTACTTCGCAGGATTGAGACAGATTTCCATACCTCTATGTTTAGTGTTAAGTATGCAATAAAGTATCTTACATATACTTAATTAATCTTGACCCATTTATCGAAATTAACTCTCTTATACTGATCACGTTTTCAACATTTTGAATTCTCTATCTCTCGTCTAGAAAATCTGGTTCTAGATCTCACAAATAGAGGAACATACTCTTCGGCTCTTAGTGCTAAATACAAGATGACTTACTTTCCATAAAACATGTCAACACTTTAGCACTACTCATCATAATTGTTTAGCTACTTAATGACACTAACAGTGAAATCCCATGTATTTAAAACATTCTTCAAAAAATAGTTGCTTTTAAACAAAACCGACCTTTGAAAGTAAAATGATTTCAAATTAAAATCTTTTATTTAGTTAACTAATAATAAATTAAAACCTTTTATTTAAATAATAATTAAATAATAATTTTTGAAAATATTTTAATATTTTAAATTTCTTTGTATTTACTTATAACATATTTTAAAAGACTTTTTAAAAATATCTAAAGTAGGAACTCTTTTTAGTTTATATAAAAATTATTGGTTTACGAACTAAATCCATAGCGATTATCGCTATATAAACCATAACCTTTAAAATTTTCTACAAATCCAAATGGCTTTTAAATCTTTTCCTTCTATGTTTAAATCACTTAACAACTTTGTATAAAGGTTTGAAAACAAAATGTGAAGTTCAAAAAACTTTTTAGAAACATTTCTAGAAATCAAGTAAACAAGTTTTAGAATAACATGGGATCTCAATGTCGGAACATAAACCAAATCAAGTGTTAGTTTTCCTAACAATATACGATAATCTTTATACATAAGCACATACATACATATACAAACGTAAAAGACATCCATAAAACAAGAAAAATTATCACTTGTAAATAATTACTCAAGCATGTTCAACTACATTTCAAGTCATCACAAATCATCACATATGTCATCCTCTTCAAGCGGGAACCAAACCAAACGACATTCACTCCAAACACTTATAAACACAGGCAATGTACTAATATTATCATCACAAATAATAAATTTTAAAACTTGGTTTTTAAAACCGATATTTACTTACCAAAATCAACACGGATTTAAACCCAAACTACTACAACTTTGCACCAACACACGAACTTAGATTTTTTCTAAAAACTTGATTTTTAAGACCTGGGAAGGGGGAGGTAGGCTCGGCCTAGGAGGAGTTGGGCTTAGCCTAGCTTGAGGAGGGTGTAGCCTAGGTTTGAAAAAGGGTTTTGGGTCTTGTTTTTGGAAGCTAAGAGGAGTAGAGAAGAAAGAAGATACTTTAAGCTATGTTTATGGGTTAAAAAGTGAAAAGAATGAGATTTTTAACTTAAGAATTTTGAAGAAGCCATGGAAAGGAAGAAGGAAGCTTAGAAAAGAAGGAGATAAGTATTTGAAAATAAAGAAGGTGGAATAAAATAGAAAATGAAAAAAATGAAGTTGTTTTTATATAAATATAAACATAGGAAATTACCCTATCACCCTTAGCGATTATCCTCCATAATCTGATGCCACATCACCTCCACTTTCACCCTTGCACATGCAACCTCCACCCCCTCCTTCTAGTCACCATCACTTCAACACTTTACGCAACTTGACGTATTAAGTTTTGTACCATTTTTTGAAAATAAAAGTAAAAACTTATCTTATTTACTTAGATGAATAATTTTAACTTACTAACTCAAATCACTTCCTTCACCAAAGCATATGTTTATTTTTATATGTGTGTGTGTATATACTCTAGCGCACACAATATATTCTGACAACTTTTAGATGATGAAAAGTCAGAAATTCAAAAAACGATCTACGGTCACATTTACGATTTTTCTCCGAACTAATTATTTCAGTGGACCAAAGTTTAAAACAACTTCATGGTTATTAGTTATTACTTAAAAGAGATCTATTTGAGTTATAAAGTTCATTAATTAATTATTTAAAAATATATTAAATATTCATATTTAAAATGATTAAATTATGGGTCACTACAGCTGTCTTAAACTCAATATAGAGACTGGTCGTCGATCTCCATGATAAAGCCTAGAATTTCTTTCCTCTCATACCCGATATGTAATTTTCTTAAGGAGATTTAGGAGTATAATAGCACTATCAGTTCGCTATGTCATTGCTTTAAAAATTATTGCCTATTCTATACTCGGATCACGTGAAGGATTGTGCATGTTGTGTATTACAAGAAGCGTTTTCTAGAGGTTGTGTACATATATATACAGGAGAGGAATAGGCGAGAAACATTATCATTGGATCAACTACATAAGTAACAGCTAGAAGAATTGACGATGACCTTAATTAGGATATTACCTTGAGTGTGAAGTGCATTTTGCAAAACTTTCCATGAAATAATATTTTCTTTAGGTCTTGAGTTTCTCCCCCAAATTCTCTTATACTATGGAAACGTATGTGTTGGTTGAAATGCCAGTAAGGATTTATATACAAGAGAGATTGAATGGCTGTTTCTGTTGTTCCACAATGTGTTAATGATCGAAGGCTGACTATAATTTATTTGTATTTTATTCCATATACCTCTGATTATAGTCCAACTAGAGTGAGGTAGGGCGACATAACCTAAAGTGATATAATCTGAGGCAACGGCTTTTTCTAGTATACCAGTCAGAGCTCGTAAATTGTAATCAATGTGATCAGACAAGATATAGCCTTGTTTGCTCCAGAGGGAATTCCAAAATGATGAGTTTGGATTACACCTAACAATTTGTAATAATGTGTGTCCTGGTTTTAATATGCTGCGCCAAAACCAGCTGCTGTCTACTGGTCTGTCTATAGTCCAAAAGCTCTTATTTTTTAAATTGTGTTCTAAATTCCATTAAGCCCACAGACTATTACTATTGTTGAGAATGAGATTGACATAATGAGAAGCTGCTGCCTAATTCCACTACTTTAGGTTGATAAGGCCTAGACCTTCAAATTTATATGGAAGTTGAGATTTCCGATAAGAATTAGAATTCATTTTTTAAGTAGTGATTAGAATGCCATAAGAAATGGTTAAAAGCAGCATAAAGCATATGAATAAGCTTTATTTGGAAGAATATAGAGAGGTGAGTAGTATGTTGTCATTGAGGTGGTTGTAGATTTTAGAATGACTAACCTGCCTGCCAATGAAAGTTTGGTGGTGGACCAATTTCCAGGTTTTGTTGTTATTTTCTCATACAAAGGTAACCAATGAGCAGTGGAGATTCTAGAATCAATGATAGTAGCATCTAAGTAGATGGAGGAAGGAGGGAAGGGTTTTAAACAAGAAACATGGTGAATTTGATCCGCCACAGCATTTGATAAACCAGTTATTCTTATATGCGAATCTTTATTAATGTTGAGCCACTAATAAGAGTAATTTTTTTAGAGTTTGCATAAGATTGGATATGGAGCTAACTGTAGGTTTAGCGAAGAGAAGGAAGTCATCAACAAACATGAGAGTGGTGATATACTGACTTGCACATTTTGGGTGTCCAGTAATATTTTTGGTTGCAAGTTTCTGCTTGATTAATAAGGCGAGGCATTGCATAACACAAATGAACAAAAATAAGAGGATATGTGGTCACCTTGTCTAATACCTCTCTTGGAAGAGAAATTACATGCTCTGACCGTTGATTACTACTGAAAAATGATGGGTTGAGATACTAATATAGATCCAAGCAAGAAAAGGCAGTGGAGAATTCATTTTTAATAATATTAAAATTACAGAACCCCACCGAATAGTATCATAATTATTGTAGATTAGTTCACTAATGCATGCCTTTATTATTGTTGCTAAAATTTTAGTAATATATTTGTATACAACGTTACAACAAGATATAGGTCTAATTGAGTTACATATTATAGCATTTCTGTTTTTTGGAATTACGGATAAATTTGTATAATTGATTCTACTCAGAATTTTGTTTGTCTTGAAAAAAAATGCAGGATAGCTTTAATGAAGACATTACCTATAATTTCCCATGATTTTTGAAAGAAAGGGGTAGTAAACCCATCAAGGCCTAGCGAGCTTGTAGCCTTTACATCAAAGATGTCATGTTTTATCTTCTTAAGAGTAGTCTATTTTATGAGATCAGTAGCTTGAATTTGAGTTATAGATGGAGTATTGAATGTTAGAGATTTGATTGACATTAGGCTACATGTTATCATAATTAGACAGAATGGTGGTAAAACAATTGAGGAAAGCTTGGTTGACTTGTGAAGGTGATTGTTAGAATAATTCAGCATTATGGGGTCACATATTTTAATATTTGAATGTATGGGCTATCTTGGGATTAAGTTTAATTATGTGATCTATTTGAAATAAATACAACAAGACTTAAGGTGTATATTCGTCATGTAAATTTATAATGTGTGGATACCAGAGTGACAATTTTAGTTTGTTGAAGGACCGAACTGAAAAATGTCACACACTATATATATGGGGTTATAAGCTTGTGTCAATTTGGAAGATCTAAACAATAGTTGATCTTTTTTTTGCAAACATCAATGGATTCAGGTACGACTTCTGTTGAACTATTTAATTTCAAATATTTGTTTCTCGATAGAATCAATATGAGCTGTATGTATTCAGATCTAAAATTTATTTATTTATTACAACAAGTGGTATCAGAGCCACCCATCATTGATTTTATTGAGAAATTCTTTGGTTTTAAGAACATATGAAATTAGGGTTTTTGGATTTACAATTTTCGGTTGATTCACCTGATCCACTTATTTTGTTCTGATTTGTGAATGATTCAATTATGGTGATTCAAAGCATGTTAATAAACAGTATTATACATGGATCCATAGATTTAATGAAATATTGAATTCTGTTGATTTGACCAAAAGTTTCCTGAAATGATAGCAATTTGGATTTAATTGAACCGTATCGTTGGATTTATGATCTAAGAATTCGTCTACATCTTTTATAAAGACATGTTTGTGGTTTTGTTTTCTCCTGCAAAAGCATAAAATAGCAACAAGCATTGTTGAAATATTGGCTAAGCTTTTACTATGCATTACTTTTATACACTATGAATCAGCACATTAATTGATGCTGTCAGATTTGACATTTTTTTTTTTGTAATTTATTATAACTACTTAATATGTTTCATATTCTACTTTGAATAGTAGCAGTTAAATAAAGTACGCAATAATCTGATACTAATTATTATTGCAAGTATTATTCATTTATGTATTATTACAGTTTCCTTGATGTCAAATTTGACATTGATATTTATGGCAAATTTATAAATGAAGGAGTTAAAATAAATTCATATACTATTTGACGTCTTTTGCAAATTGATTGTGAATATCCTACATTACAAGTGAGCTAATTGAAATAATATGTCACCAAAGTGACCTCTCTTATTTTAGTTGCTCATAAAAAAAGTTAGATATTTGTGTGTATTTATTTATGCGAATATTAGTCGGCCCAAAGGAAGGTTAATATCTGGCCAAATTAGATACACATGTGTGATGATAAATATGTAACAATTATAAAGTTTTACAAGAAAATAATTAATCAGCCCAAAGGAAGATTATTATTTGGCTTGAATTTATTGTTAATATTTGATGATTACAACAAGAATACCACTTACAGTTAATATTACTGTCCAAAGACTTGATATTAATGTTGTACTAGGTATCTTGAGCAAAGACTTACCAATTATTTTAAATTTACTACAGTTGTTTTATAATGTAAGCATATTTGATTAATTTAAAATTACAGCTAATTTGACTACGGTATCTGCCAATCTGAACAACATTCCTATTCTGACTGGAACAAACTTTAAGGATTGAAAAGAGAACATATTGCTTGTTCTTGGCTGCATGGATCTTGACCTTGCACTTAGGATAGATGAACCCGCCCCTCTTACGGATGAAAATTCTTCTGATATTATAAAGAACTTTGAGAGGTGGGATCGTTCAAACCGCATGAGTCTAATGATCATAAAGCGTGGCATTCCGGAGGCATTTAGGGGTGCGGTATCTGAAAAGATAACCAATACTAAAGATTTCCTTGTTGAGATTGAAAAACGTTTTGCTAAAAACGATTAGGCGGAAACAAGCACGCTTTTGCAACGCTTGATTTCCATGAAGTATCAAAGCAAAGGAAACGTAAGGGAGTACATTATGGAAATGCCTAACACTGCTTCAAAACTTAAGGCACTTAAGCTTGAGCTTTCGGATGATTTGCTCGTGCATTTGGTACTAATCTTTCTTCCTTCACAATACAACCAGTTCAAGATCAGTTATAACTGTCAAAGGGAGAAATGGACTCTTAATGAGCTCATTTCGTATTGTGCACAAGAAGAAGAGAGATTAAAGCATGATAAGGCTGAAAGTGCTCATTTAGCATACACCTCTAAGAGAAAAGACAAAAAGAGAAAGAAGGATAAAGAAACTGCTAAGGGTCCGACTGAAAAGAAACAACAAAAGGAGACTGATGGTTGTTACTTTTGCAAAAAGGCTGAACATTTGAAGAAAGATTATGCCAAATACCACGCATGGCGTGTTAAGGAAGGTACATCCTTTTGCTTTGGTCTGTTCTGAAGTATATTTAGCTACAGTACCTGGAAACACTTGGTGGTTAGGTTCTGATGCTTCTACTCACATAAGTGTTTCTATGCAGGGTTGCCTGAGCTATCGAAATCCAACTGATGCTGAAAGATACATCTATGTGGGTGATGGAAAATCGGTAGAAGTGGAGGCTATTGGGAATTTTAAGTTGTTATTAAGAACTCAGTTTTATTTGGATTTATTTGATACTTTTGTTATACCGTCATTTAGACGGAATTTGGTTTCTGTTTCTAAGTTGGACAAATTTGGTTATTCTTGTTCATTTGGGAATGCTACTTTTAGTTTATCAATGAATTCAACTCTTATTGGAACTGGTTCTCTTAATGTTTATGATAACTTATATATGCTTGATGTTAATACCTCTTATAATGAAGCCTTGCATGTAGAGTCACGTGGTACTAAAAGAAAAGCTAATAAGGAAACTTCAACCATATTGTGGCATAAGCGCTTAGGTCATATATCTAAAAATAGAATTTAAAGGCTCGTGTCAGATGGCATTTTGGAATCCGTTGATTTTTCAGACCTTGATGTCTGTGTAGAGTGTATCAAGGGAAAACAGACCAAACATAAGAAAATAAGTGTCAATAGAGCAACCGACTTCTTAGAATTAATACATACAGATATTTGTGGGCCATTCCCTAAGGCATCATGGAATGGTCAACAATATTTTATAACATTCATAAACGACTACTCAAGATATGGCTACCTATATCTTATTCATGATAAATCGGAATCCTTAGACATGTTCAAGAAATTTAAGGTAGAAGTTGAGAACCAACTCAACAAAAGGATTAAAACTGTCAGATTTGACCGTGGCGGTGAATATTATGGTAAATCTAACGGATCAGGTGAACAATGTCTAGGACCATTTGCCAAATTCCTAGAGGAATGTGGAATAGTCCCACAATACATTATGCCAGGTTCACCTAGCATGAATGGTGTTGCTGAGAGACGAAACCGGACTCTTAAAGACATGGTAAGGAGTATGATCAGTCATTCTACCTTATCAAAATCACTCTGAAGAGAGGCATTAAAGACAGCAGTTTATATCCTCAATAGAGTACCCACTAAAGCGCTACTAAAACACCTTATGAGCCCTGGACAGGCAAACAGTCTACTCTAAAGCATTTTCACATTTGGGGATGTCCAGCCGAGGCAAGGCCATATAGGCCAAATGAAAGAAAATTGGACTCCAAAACAGTGAGCAGCTACTTTATTGGCTATTCTAAGCGATCTAGGGGCTATAAATTTTATGATCTCATACTGAGGAAAATATTTGAGACGGGAAATGCAACATTTTTTGAGGATGTTGAGTTGAGAGGGAGAAATGAAGTAAGGTACATTGTTTTTAAGGAGGAATCATCGTCTATGATTCCTACTACAGTTACATCTTCGGACAATGTGCAGATTATTGTTCCTGTCATTGATCAAGAAGTGAATCCAGAACCCCAACAAAACAATGTTGAAGAAAATCCTCTTCAAGTTGAAGTTAATGTTCCACAAGAACAAATTCAACAACCTCAAAATGAATTGTCATTAAGAAGATCCACTAGGGAAAGAAGAAATGCTATTCCGAAAAATTATGTTGTATTTCTTCAAGAGTTAGAGGATAATAATGGATTGATGGAAGATGATCCTATCAACTTTCACCAAGCCATGCAAGATATTAATTCTCAAAAGTGGATTGAAACTATGAATGAAGAGTATAAATCAATGCAAGACAATAAAGTTTGGGATCTTGTCCCTTTACCTGAAGGTAAGAAGTTCATTGGTTGTAAATGGATATTTAAAACCAAGAGGGATGCGTAAGGTAAAGTGGAAAGATATAAGGCTCGTCTTGTAGCAAAAGGTTTTACTCAAAAGGAAGGCATTGATTTCAAAGAGACTTTCTCTCCGGTTTCATCGAAAGACTCTTTTAGAATAATTTTGTCACTTGTTGCACATTTTGACCTTGAGTTGCATCAAATAGATGTTAAGGCTGCATTTCTCAATGGAGATATCGAGGAAACAATTTATATGGTGCAATCGGAAAACTTTGTGGTCGAAGATCCAAAAAATATGGTTTGCAAACTAAAAAAATCCATTTATGGACTCAAACAAGCTTCTCGTCAATGGTACCACAAATTTCATAATGTAATTGCCTCTTTTGGTTTTGAGGCAAACATCATTGATAACTGTGTGTATCACAAGTTTAATGGGAGTAAATGTATATTTTTAATTTTATATGTTGATGATATATTGCTTGCCAGCAATGATTTAAATATGTTGCACGAAACTAAGAGATTTCTTTCAAATAATTTTGAAATGAAAGATCTTGGTGATGCCTCTTTTGTATTAGGGATCCAAATACATCATGATCGTTCATGAGGCATTCTTGAATTGTCACAAAAGAACTATATAGAAAAGGTGCTTAAGAGATTTGGCATGCAAGATTGTAAACCAGGTGATACCCCTGTCGCTAAAGGAGATAAGTTTTGTCTCAAACAATGCCCTAATAACATCCTTGAAGTTAATGAAATACAGAAGATCCCTTATGCATCTTCTATAGGGAGTTTAATATATGCTCAAGTACATACGCGTCCGGATATTGCGTACATTGTAGGAGTGTTAGGCAGGTATCTTAGTAACCCTAGAATAGATCAATGGAAAGCAGCAAAAAGGGTTATGAGGTATCTTCAAATAACAGAGGACTACATGCTTACATATAGAAGATAAGATTAGTTGGAGATCATTGGGTATTCTGATTCTGACTTTACTGGATGTCCGGATAGCAGAAAATCCACTTCAGGATGCATATTTATGTTGAGTGGAGGGGCTATGTCATGTAAAAGCAATAAGCAAACGCTTATAGCTTCTTCCACTATGGAAGCAGAGTTTGTGGCTTGCTATGAGGCATCTAATCATAGAAAATGGCTACGAAATTTTGTCACTGGGCTGCGCATTATAGATAATATTGAATGACCACTAAAGTTGTTTTGTGACGATAGATCGGCAGCATTATATTCTAATAACAATATAAGCTCAAGTAAGTCAAATTACATTGACATCAAGTTTCTAGTTGTGAAGGAAAAAGTGCAAAATGGGTTAATATCCATAGTGCATATTGGGACAAGTTCCATGTTAGCGGATCCACTTACAAAAGCATTACCACCCAAGGTCTTTCATAAGCATGTTGCTAAAATGAGTGTATCTTTTATGTAAGAATATTTTGGTTTAGGGGGAGTTTGTACTAAGTCATTTTTTTGTGACATTGCTCTGTGTTTTGACTGTGGATATGCTTTAGTTTTTCTGATCAGAAATAAAGTTTTTTTTAATTGCACTCAAATTATTTATATATGTTTAGATTTGATCTCATTAAAGTAAAGTAGGACCAGTTGAAAATAGACATGTAAAGGTCACATTTCATGTAATTTCCATGCTACACATACATGATTGATCTATGTCATTTGATTGTATTGATATACGTGACCATTGATGGGTTTAGTTACACTAACGATAATAAAAACCGCTTTGATCCTATGTTAACACAATCAATGGACGAGATTGTTTTGGATATACCATATTGTCAAGATAGCTATTTGAGAGCTCATAAAGTTAAATACATTCTATAAGGTTACATATGTGGCCCAGTGGGAGATTGTTGAAATAATTCAGCATTATGAGGCCACATATTTTAATATTTGAATGTATGTGCTATCTTGGGATTAAGTTTAATTATGTGATCTATTTGGAATAAATACAACAAGACTTAAGGGGTATATTCGTCATGTAAATTTATAATGTGTGGATATCAGAGTGACAATTTTAGTTTGTTGAAGGGCCGAACTGAAAAATGTCACACACTATATATATGTGGTTATGGTCTCTAAATTACACAAGTCTTATCATATTCTCTCCACCCTCTTCTGAAGAGAATTTTCAGATCTAAGCTTGTGTCAATTTAGAAGATCTAAAACCTAGTTAATCTTCTTTTTGCAAACATCAACGGATTCAGGTATGACTTCTATTGAACTATTTAATTTCATATATTTGTTTCTCGATAGAATCAATATGGGTTGTATGTATTCAGATTTAGAAATTATTTATTTATTACAACAAAGGTGAGTTATGTAAAATATCATTCTGGTCATGAATAGAGTTGATGATTGTTTTAGCTTTATAGTATTTTAGAGATGAGTGAAACAACTTAGAGTTCCTATCTTTTTGATGTAGCTTTAGTTTTTTGCTTTAACATTGCAATTTCAATATCGATTGAAGCAATTAGGTCAGATGAAAGCTTGTGTTCTTCAGTTGAGATAGCTAGATAATTTAGGTTTGCTTGCATAAGAACCTACTGGGAATGTAATTGGTCTCTAATAGTAAAAGAAAGGGAATTACCAATTTCATATTTCTACTTAGATTCCTTTATAGCATATTTAGTCAGTTTTAGCTTTGTTTGAAGAATATACATATGGTTTCCAAACATAGAAGTTCTCCAAATCTGTTGCAACAAAGGATAAAATTCATTGTCTTTAGTCCAAGAATTAAAAAAATAAATAATAATAATAATTAAAGGGCCCGTTAGTGCCTTCCATGCCCCAGGTAAGTATTATAGGGTTATGGTCTGAGAGATTAGGAGTAGGAAAATGTGCTATTAGGTTGGGCCAGTGGTTGAATGCTTCTAGGTTAAGATATGCTCTATCAAGTTTACAAAATATCCTCTTCCCAGATCTACTGTTATTATTCCAAGTGAAGTAAGATCCATGTATAAGGAATGATATACAGGTTAGATTAGAGAATTGAGTGATTAAGAGGAGCAATATCACTTAGATAAAGTAGGTTGCCACTAAGTTTATCAGAGAAGGATTGCATGCTATTGAAATCTCCATATCATAACCAAGGGTATTTGTGTTGAAGAGGGAGATCATCAAATAAGAGTTGCCTATAGTTTTTGAGATTGTCTGCATAAAAAGAAGTTAGATAAAAGGAAGCTTTGGTGGAAGTGTGTTTTATATAAGATTGCATGAATTGTCTGGATGAGGCAACTTGAGTAAGAGTGCAGACTATAGGATTCCATAATATTAGAAGATGTCCATAAGGAGCATGCTGTAAATTATTTATGGAGGACCAAGAAGATTCTATCATGTTATCGATTTTTGCCGTTAATTCAACAATGAGTTTGGTTTCACTATGAGTAATGAGACTGAGATTATGGATTTTTATAAGATCCTTTATGTCATGGATTTTGGAATCCAAATGTGCACCTCTAACATTCCAATAGCCAATGCTATCAATCATTGAGAGGTGGTAGTTTTAGAGGCAGAAAGCCTTGTAACACTGGCGCTGCTTGCTAATTTGTTGAATTTGACATTTTTAAGCATTTTGTGGTAACGCCTCTTCTAGTGTGAACTCCTCACCAGAATTCATGTCTTCATCCTCTGAATGATTAATTATTTTCATATTCTTTTGTTGGTTTTTTTGTTTTTCCTTTTACTTGAGTGCTTGTTATTGGATGGGGAATTAATCATGACTTGCTCATTATGGTTGTTTACTGGTGTGGACTTTGGGCTATCAGGAGAGAATACAAGGATGCTTTATGGAGGCTTGAGATTTAAGTATGGACTAGTACGTTGATCAGAGGGATAAGTGGGAGGAGAGTGGATTTTAATTGGTGCTCCTAAATTTGTAAGTTGTTACTCTTATCAGGTTGGAGGTGTATGGAAGTGAGTTTAGAACAGGTATGGTTTTGTGTGGAAGTAGAGTGAATAAGGAATTTGATTCAATTACGTAGAGAAGGATGTTTACCGCAGTGCTTTATACTTTGATGGTCAGGGTCAATGGAAAGGCTCAGTTGCAAAATTGTTGTAGTTTGAGAAATGTTGATAGTTGCTCAGATAGGAAGGTTACTGTTTATGCAGGTATTTTCATGCATTGTCATGACAGCTTGTAGTTTGATCATGGTTATCTTTAATATTTTCTTGAGTTATGTTTGCATTGTTATTCTCAATATGTCCCTCTTTAAGATCTTCAAGAATAGAAAATATGCTGGAATCAATATGTTTTGCTTTAGGTTTATCAGGTTTGTGCAAAATTTTAGTATTTGTTTCAGGCATTTGAACTAATGGCTTGTATTATTTATTTCATGCACATGAATAGAAGTGGTAATGTTGTGCTGCTTTTGTGTTTGCTGCATTTTCTGATTAGAGTTGGATTACACGTGCATAGATTGTTATTTTGCCAAATCTTCGGAAGTCCACGTGGCTATTTTTTTGTTAGAAGGCTTGTTCAAGTTTGGTTTTTCCAGTATATGTGTATCATATTTTATTTTTTTGGTGTATCAGGTAGAGTTTCTGCTAGTCCTTTATCAGAAACAGGCGTGCATTGTTTTTGGGTCAGGTTACATTTAGAAATATCATGTCCAAAAATTTGACAGTGGGTACAAATTAAAGGCTTCCATGCATATTCAACATGCACACATTGACACTTGCCCTCTCATACACATATGTAATCAGGCAACTCTTTATCAGTTGTTATCTCAATTAGACATTTGGCGTGCTCTAATCTCTGCTGCCACTTCATTTCCTCATTGAAGCATACAAGTTTTCCGATGTGGCATGCAAGCCAGTTAATAAGAAGGGGTGTCTAAGTGATGCGTGATATGTTGTAAAAATGAACCCAAATGGGTACACTCTTGACTTGCGGCTGGATAGATTTAAACGCTGGTTTCCACGTGGTTATCGCAAACATTTGTTCTCTAATAAAAATAGGGTCGGACTGCAAAATTCTATTTTTATCCATATCACAACTAAATTTGAAGAAGTAGCTTGAACCATCAGATTTGACATCAAAGTCTCCTTTTAACTTCCATATTTTTTAGATATGTCACTATAGCCGTGTAGTTTAGTTTCTCCCGGAGAAAAAAATAAACTGAATAGTCACGCCAAAAATTAATACCTTCATCGATAACTTCTTGAGTGGTTGCAACTCTGTGCCATCGTGGTTTATATTAAAGTGCTTAAATGCGTAGGCACCTACATTTCAAGGAAGTGTTTTGAATATAGCAGACCAATTCTTAGGAGCTTCTTGAGTACTATTTGAGATTGCAGCTTGGACTATCTATTACAGTAAAAGAAAAGAAATAATTATTTGTAATTTCAAATGAAGCAAAGACCTTGCTTTTTGTTAATTCATGAAAAATTATAACAGTACCCTTTTTGGAAGGATAGATCTGATAAATTAAAATGTGGAAATGAATGTTTTAATTTAGAAATTAGTAATTATAAATAAGATGTGTGCGTATACACACATACGTATAACCGCGCTTAACGTACAAAAATTACAAAAAAAAAACATATAAATAGCATTATTTACAACGGTATTCGTATTAGTTATTAATAGCGTAGTAATTATAGTACTATGATTTATGAACATTAATTGCAAATTTGATGGGCAATAAATTTGTAATTAACGGACGATTAAAAGAAATTAAATGAGGATTGATTAAGAAATTTAATATGGTATTTATGGAGCAATTGAATAGGCACAATAGGTGGATTTTGAAACCGGTAGACGGATTAAAGAGATTAAATGAGGATTGATTAAGAGATTGTCAATTTTAACATTAACGGCCAGTTATTAGGAGTGATAGATATTTATTAAAAACTAAGAAGAAGAACTAAGGAAGGTTAGGGATGGTGGAATGACATTCCAAGAATGTCATCTTAATTTAGGAAGCAGTATTACGATCCCAACACCATTAACATCAGTGGATGATAAATGTTAGCTTCCAGCAAAATTTTCTTTAAGGAGTATTAGTAACCCAACACCATTAACACCACTTGATGATAAATGACAATTTCGAGTAAAATTTTCTTTTAAAGTATTGGGATTGTTATCGTTAGTTGTCTCCTTTAAGTTATTGGAAAAGCGTTGGATAAGATATAAGCCAAGTTCATGTTTTACCATTGGGATGATTTAATGGATGGGATTAGTCCACTAGTTAAATATATACAGATTGAGAAACAATATAAATAAGAAAATTTCATAGGGACTTTAGCTATAACTATAGGTAAGACTAGAAGTAAATGAGGTAGTTAGGCTAGAACTAGGAATAAAGGATGCTTCAACCAACTTTAGGATTTTAGAGAAAATTAAATTTTAGCTTGCGGAATGTCACTATTCAAAGATGATCATTCACCCTAGAGGAGATGAGATATGTATATGGATATGAAGAGAATTTTCTATTGGGCAAAGATGAAGAAGAGGGTTGCCGAATTTGTTTTCAAATGTTTGATACGCCAAAGTATAAAGCTAAGCAAGCAAAATCCGAAGGGTTGTTATTACCATTGGAGATCCCGACTTAGAAATGGAGCATATATTGATGGACTTCATAGATGGGTTGCCTAGGAACCAAAGAGGAAAGGAACCAATTTGGATCATAGTGGATAGACTCACTAAAAGTGCCTCATTTATTCCTGATAGGGACAATGGGGCTATAACATCACTAGCACGAATTTATAACAAGAAGGTGATTCGACTTTATGGAATTTTGATTAGCATTGTTAGTATTAAGGACCCCTTATTTACTAGAGAATTTTGGAGGAGTTTGCAGTCAGCTTTAGGGTCTTCATTAAATCTTAGCAGCTCTTACCACCTGCAGACCGATAATCAAACTGAAAGGGTAAATAGGTGTTAGGAAATCCAATCTACGGTTTCAATGACAACAACTATACAATGGAAATCAAATATACACATATATTTATATATACAGGTACTTGCTAGAACAACATCACTAGAAAGTCAAGAACAAGGCTCAAAGGACAATACAAGAGAATACAAGTTGATAGGTACAAAGAAGAAAAAGAAACGATGCACAAAACAGACATGCACCAATATCAGACGTTTGGATGTACAAGCCAGACGTTTAGAAAAATCCTCTGAAACAACAAACAGGCTAAATCAGACATCTGGTAATAGCACT
The DNA here is from genome assembly GCA_030765085.1 of Allium cepa. Classification (NCBI taxonomy): domain Eukaryota; kingdom Viridiplantae; phylum Streptophyta; class Magnoliopsida; order Asparagales; family Amaryllidaceae; genus Allium; species Allium cepa. The sequence continues at coordinate 934,767,684 of CM060932.1, forward strand.
CAGACGTCAAAAATTCTACAATGTTCAAAAAAATATAGTATCAAACGTTTGAAATAAATACCGAACGTCTGAATTCAAACTCGAACTTCAGAAAAGAACTACAACTGCCACATGCGAATGGACATCTTCGCTTCTCTTCGCTACAACTCTTCACCATCAACAGAAGCAACTTTAGAGCGTTTGTTAATGGATGCAACTACTCAAGATACATATCTATAAATATATATAACATCAACAATCAAGAGAACAGTACTGATCTTACTCACTTACGCTTTCTAATTCCATACTCTTGATCTTTTCACTCAAGCAATCTTTACTTGTATTCACTCTTTCATATACTCAGCTCTTCATATACAATATTCTTTAGATATATATTGGAAGCAATTGTAATAATTATTCAACATTCGTGTCACACTAGAACACACATTTGACAAGAACAACTTATCATAACCAAGCCTATTACTCCAGGCGAAGCGAGGGTTTTCTATAGTCGATTTTCGAAGGGGAGCTTCGGGACTGGACGTAGGACGGGAGGTCCGAACCAGTATAAAATTCTGATGTGTTTATTCTATATTTACTTAGATTAATATTATTTTAGTTTCATCATATATTGTCACATATACTTGCATATATATCACACAATCCACCTTGTAGACTTTCAATTGGTATCAAAGCAAGTTTTGATCAAAGTACAGTAACACGTATTTGAATCGCTTTAATATGGCAAGTATTTTTCAAGAAGGACAATTCACAGCACGTCCCCCACTTTTTAATGGTTCTAATTATGCATATTGGTCAACGCGTATGAGAATTTTTATGGAAGCTAATGGATTAGAAATTTGGTCAGCCACTCAAAATAAATATGAAGCACCTGACACTGCTATGAACACATGGAATGATGCACAAAAAAGTGCAGCTTCTAATAATGCCAAAGCTATGAACGTTTTATTTTGTTCATTATATAAGAATGAATTTTCACGTGTAATGTTATGTAAAATTGCATATGATATTTAGCGTACCTTACAAGTTACACCCGAAGGCACAAATAAAGTTAAACAAACTAAAATTTCAATTTTACAAAATCAATTTTCATCATTTAAAATGAAACAAAATGAATCTATAGTGGACATGTACTCTAGATTCCAAACTATTCAACACGATTTAATAGCACTTGGAGTTAAATTCACAAATTTTGACTTAGCATCTAGAATACTCAATTCTTTAACTCCAGAGTGGGAAAGAAAAGTATTAGCTATCGAAGAAGCTAACGATCTCTCAACACCCTTAGTTGAAGAATTGATAGGAAATTTAATGTCCTATGAAGCAAATCTGCAGGCAAGAAAAGAACAAAATTCAGAGAAGAAAAACATAGCATTTCCAACAACAAATGACTCCGACTTCGACGAAGAAGAAATCGTATTTATTGCCAAAAACTACAAAAATTTAAGAAGTTTATAAAAATGACCAGATTTCAGAAAGGAGGAAAGTCAAGCTCAACAAATCAAACTCAATCAAATGCTATGAATGTGATCAATTTGGACATATGAAGAAAGATTGTCTCAAGCTCAACAATGATAAAAAGAAGAACAAATTTAAAAAATTCAAAAAGAAGAAAGCTTAAAAGTAACATGGGGTGATTCAGACTCTTCATCATCATCAGACAGTGACAGCGATAGTGACGGAGAACAAGCTAGTGTACGTTTTATGGCACAAACTGATAATGTATGTCCCGAACTTAGCTATGATGAATTATTAGAGCTTAGCATGGAATTAGATGATAAATTTAGACAAATTAAAAAATTGAATAAAGAACACATGGCCAAAATAAACAGATTAAAACTTGAAATAGAAATGTTAAAAGATGAAAAAAATATTTTAGAAGAGGAACTAGAGTTATCTCAAGAAAAAAATAAAAGTAGTTTAGTTGAAAATGATATCTATTGATTTTGGAAAAGTTAAACTAGAAAATGATATCTTGTTAAAAGAAAATATCAACTTGAAAAGTAATATAGAAAGAATGAAAATTGAAAATGTGAATTAAAAAAATATTAGATAAAATTACAAATAATGTTTCAAAATTTAATAAAGGAAAACAAGATTTGAAAAATCTTATCAAAACTTCAAAATCATCAGGTAATAGAAATGAAATAGGATTTAAAATATTCCTAAACAAAAAGGGAATAATATTAAGAAATATAGTTTTATTTATCAAAACACTGAAAGATCACCTAAGTCCAATACGAATACCAAAAATATAAAAATTTGAATTCCTAAGACAAATAATAATTTGATAGACAAAAACATATTAATAATTTTTTAGATAATGTAGTCTATAATAAAAATTATGTTCATAAAGGTACCAAACCTTCTTGGGTGTGGTTATCTACTCCTCCTAACATCTAGGACCCTAACAAAATAAATGGGTACCAATTAAATCATTTTTTTACTTTGCAGGTACCCAAAATAAAAAATAAGGAGAAATGGATACTTGGTAGTGGCTGCTCCAAACATATGACCGGAAACTCGAAAATGTTATCAAATATAACATACATCGATGGTGGAACGGTAATTTTTGGAGATAGCTCGAAAGGATACGACATTGGCATCGGAGTAGTCTTCAACTCTGGTATTTCTAACTCTCCTGTTATTATAAATATCTTGTTAATAGAAAATTTAAAACACAATCTACTTAGCATTAGTCAATTATGCGATAAAGGTTTTCAAATTAATTTCGAAAAAGATAGATGTAATATTTTCGACAATAACAAACAATTTATCTTCGAGGGTTTTAGAAACAAAAATATTTATGTCTTAAATCTGAATATAAATCGAAATTCAAACTTATGCTTAACCGCCAAACATGACAATCCATGGTTGTGGCATAAAATATTCTGTCATATTAGTTTTAAATATATTAATAAATTAGCAAAATATAAGGTAGTTAGAGGTTTACCTAAAATAAATTATAAAGTAGAAAATTTGTGTGACGATTGTCAAATCGGAAAACTAAAGAAAAGCTCTTTAAAATCTAAAAATATTATTTCTACAAAACAACCATTAGAGTTATTACATTTAGATTTATTTGGTCCAACTCAAGTATGATCTATAAATCACAACAAATACGTTTTTGTAATAGTTGATGATTTTTTAAGATATACATGGACCTTATTTTTAAAACATAAAAGTGATACTTTTGATATGTTTAAAATTTTTGCTAAAAGAATTAAAACTCAAATGGATTTGAAAATTAAGAATAGTCGAAGTGATCACGGTGGAGAATTCGAAAATGATCTTTTTACCAATTTTTGTAATAAAAATGGCATAATTCATAATTTCTCTTTTCCCCACACACCTTAACAAAATGGTGTAGTAGAAAGAAAAAATCATACATTACACGAATGTGCACGAACACTATTAAATAGTTGTGGTTAACCAAAACATTTTTGCGTTGAAGCTATTGCTATGACTTGTTATATTTTGAATCGATTAATCATACAACCTATGAGTGAACATGCTTGTTTCGAAATATTTTTTGGAAGAAAACCTAAAGCAACATACTTTAAAACTTTCGAATCAAATTTTTTTATACTAAATACAAAAGATAATTTAGCAAAATTCGTCCCCAAGGCCGATGAAGGAATCTTTGTTGGATATTCGGATCGTAGCAAGGAGTATAGAATTTTTAATAAACGTACTAACACAATTAAAGAAAGTTTACATGTTTCATTTGATGAAAATTTCCTTAACAATCATACTAATGATGATGAAGAAATTATTCCACTAACAGATACAACAAACTTATCTAATAATGAGACAAATGCACAAAATACTACTTTAGTGTCACCCCTTAGAATTCTAAAAGATCATCCAAAAGGTAATATCGTTGGGGATCTTAATTCCAGAGTAACTACAAATCAACTTAACCAAATAAGTCATATTGCATTTGTGTCAAATTTTGAACCAAAAAATTATAAAGAAGCTTCAAACGATGATTTTTGGATAATAACCATGCAAGAAGAATTAAATCAATTTGAACGTAATAATGTTTGGAAATTAGTACCAAGACCAGAAAATCAATCAGTTATTTGAACAAAATGGGTATTCAAAAAAAAAGTGGATGAAAACGGAAATATATTTAGGAATAAAGCACGTTTAGTTGCTCGGGATTATAATCAAGAAGAAGGTATCGATTACGATGAAACTTTTGCTCCAGTAGTAAGACTCGAGGCCATACGTACATTATTTTCTTTTGCAAACCATCACAATTTTAAATTATTTCAAATGGATGTCAAAAGTTCTTTTTAAAATGGTTTTATTAAAGAAAATGTATATGTTGAACAACCTCCATTATTTATTCACCAAAAATATCCCGATCATGCTTTTAGATGTCTGAAATCTTTGTGACACACCATTTTTTACTGCTGTGCATGTATCAAACTTCTGATATAAACTTCTAGATGTTTGAAAATTATCTCTACCTCATAAAAAATAAAAAACAATCTATTTCAGACGTCTGAAATAATGACCAGACGTCTGAACAAAGTCTCTGCCTCCTTAAGATACAAATTCAGGCCAATTTTAGACGTCTGATCTTATATCTAGACGTCTGAGAAAAGAATCTGTCTTCGAAAAATACACTTCTGCTTATTCCAGACGTCTGTTTCTATATCCGGACGTCTTACAACGCTTTCTGTCTTTGAAATTTACAAACTCTATCTACTCCAGACGTCTGCCTACAACTTCCAAACGCCTGACCATATTTACTATCTTCATTCTAAGTTAAATTCAAACGTCTGACTCACTTCCTAGACGTCTGAAATTCAATCGACAGCCTTCAATAACCTTATAACGGCTATTTTATCCAAATTTTTACCTCACGTTTCATTTCGTTTCTCTTTCATATCCAAAACTCTAACTTTCCAAATCGATATCTCCATAAATTCGCACGATATCATGGCGCCCAAAACTAAGAACCCAAAAATTTCAAAAAGAAAGCAAGAGCAAGCCACATCCTCCAACCCGCAAGGGTGCTCTGATGTTCAAATTGAGAGATGGATGAATAGAGTGCCTCATTCAATCAAAAGATATGACGATATTCAAAAGAAGAAGCTACATACAGGTCCTTTCTATAGTTTGCTTAAATTTTCTATGTACGATTTGCATGAAATGTGCGAAAATGTTGGGTTAGAAACATTGATTTCCTTCAATTCCAATAATGTCCAAATCGATCAGCTCGCCATATTCCTTTTCTATGCTAATCTCGATAGCACTGCCATATGGAATACCGACAATGGTGATAATTGGCTTTGGTCAAGTGTTTACGGAAACACTATTCGTCTAACTCCGGGAATAATAGGTCGTACTCTAGGTTGTTCTGATTCTGAAGAAGATTTATATAACATTCTAGATATGCACCTAAAACCAAGAGATAATGTGACCCATCGAATTTGGAAAGATGAAATGCCAAGATTTGCTTCCAAACACTTACGACCTAAGGTAATACTCCTCACCAGGATGATTATCAATACAATCATTCCTCGCCTTGGCAGTCTTGAGCAAATAACAGAATTAGAGCACAAAGCTTTATACGCCATCTTTAGTGGAACGGGGGTAAATTGGGCGAAATTCATATTTGATGAGCTTAAACACTATTGGCCTCGATCATGTCCATCTATCATCTACCCTACCTACATCATGCGTCTTCTGGAAGCTCATAATACTCCATCATATTTATCGACCTTTGAAGAGATTTCTCCCAAGTACGCCCTCACAAAGTTCTTCTTTCTTATGCACTTAACAAAAAATCCTTCGAATTTTATGTCATTTGAAGAGTGGACACAACGTCATCAACAAATCGGACAAGCTAGGCCTCAACCTCGTCAACAACCACCACAACCATCACAAGAAGAGGAACAACATCATGAACAAACTCCTCGTCCTCCTCCTCCTGCACCTTTTGACTATCCAGGCCAAGATGACATTTTGGAGACTTGCACTAAACCAATCCAAATGAAAGTATTCAAGACTTAGCTCTCCAAAATCAACATATCTTATCAAGAAATCAAAAAATATTGGCTACGCCTATTGATAGCTTTGAAATAACGTTTGCTTCTCACCTAGCCACAGTTGAAACATCGCTTTCAACAACTTTATCCGTTCTAAAAGAGGTTCTTCAACGAGTCTGTGGCCTTACACCACCTTCAGAAGATTGGTCAACTCTAGTGTCTTCTCCTCCTCCTTCAAAACACTCTAAACTTTTTGAAGAGGAAAAAGAACATTTCGAACATACTCCAACATCTCCTAAAAAACAAGCCAGTTCTTCAAAGAATGAAGACAAAGGAGATGATCAAGCTCAAGCTTCCCTAAAAGATCCTTAGATATTTTTTAATAGGTTTCATTTTTTTAATGAAATAAAAAATCTATGCATGTACTGAAATTAATGATTATAAAAAGTTCTTTTTTGGTTTGTTACTTCTACGTAATTTGTTGTAACCTTTCATCAATTAGTAAATATTCCAAATTAACAGTGTGTACATGCAATCTGCATTATAGATATTTATACTTTTTGATAATGCCAAAGGGGGAGAAATAATGGTAAGCACATATTCAGGGGGGATTTATAAAATTATATCTAAGTACATCGTATAGTTGTCATCATTAAAAATGGAAAGAATGTTAGGAAATCCAATCGACGGTTTTGATGACAACAACTATACAATGGAAATCAAATATACATATATATTTATATACACAGATACTTGCTAGAACAACATCACTAGAAAGGCAAGAGCAAGGCGCAAAGGATACTACAAGAGATTACAAGTTGATAGGTACAAAGAAGCAAAAAAAGATGCACATAACAGACATGCACCAATATCAGACGTTTGGATGCACAAGCCAGACGTCTGGAAAAGTCTCTTGGAACAACAAACAGGCTAAACCAGACGTCTGGTAATAGCACTCAAACGTCTGAAAATCTACAATGTTCAAAAAATATATAGTATCAGACGTCTGAATTCAAACTCGAACTTCAGAAAAGAACTGCAATTGCCACATGCGAATGGAGATCTCCGCTTCTTTTCGCTATAACTCTTCAGCATCAACAGAAGCAATTTTAGAGCGTTCCTTAATGGATGCAACTACTCAAGATACATTTCTACAACTATATATAGCATCAAGAATCAAGAGAACGGTACTTATCTTACTCATTCTACTTCCATATTCTTGATCTCTGCACTCTAGCAATCTTTACTTGTATTCACTCTTCCATATACTCAATTCTTCATATACAATATTCTTTAGATATATATTGGAAGCAATTGTACTAATTAGTCAACATTCGTGTTACACTAGAACACACATTTGACAAGAACAACTTATCATAACCAAGCCTATTACTCCGGGCGAAGCGAGGGTTTTTTATAATCGATTTCTAAAGGGGAGCTTCGGGACTGGACGTAGGACAGGAGGTTCGAACCAGTATAAAATTATGATGTGCTTATTCTATATTTACTTAGATTAATATTGTTTTAGTTTCATCATATATTGTCACATATACTTGCATATATATCACACGATCCACCCTGTGGATTTTCAATTGGTATCAACGCAAGGTTTGATCAAAGTACAGTAACACGTATTTGAATCACTTTAATATGGCAAATATTTTTCAAGAAAGACAATTCACAGCACGTCCCACACTTTTTAATGGTTCTAATTATGCATATTCGTCAACGCGTATGAGAACTTTTATGGAAGCTAATGGATTAGAAATTTGGTCAACCACTCAAAATAAATATGAAGCACCTGATACAGCTATGAACACATGGAATGATGCACAAAAAACTGCAACTTCTAATAATGCCAAAGCTATGAATGTTTAATTTTGTTCATTAGATAAGAATGAATTTTCACGTGTATGTTATGTAAAACTGCATATGATATTTAGCGTACCTTACAAGTTACATCCGAAGGAACAAATAAAGTTAAACAAACTAAAATTTTAATTTTAAAAAATCAATTTTCATCATTTATACACCATGTATACACCATGTATATAGGGTTTCAAATGAATTATTTAGTAGTTATATCTTATTTTCTTCCCTCCTCTTACTTGCTTGAATGCTCCATTAAAAATATACTCTTTTATCGTCAAATAAAATATAGTTAATTCAAACTACTCTGTATTGATTCAATTCTACAATCTTACTATTTTAAAATCTTCTTTCCCTCAAATTAAAGATCGAAGTGTTATCCAAGAGGCTACAGGATCTATTATATCCAAGGTTCAAGAAATTATCATTAGAAAACCCATCGAACTCTATTTGTATTTATCTAGGTGTGATTGTCGCCCGTTCAAATCAATTGTATGTGCTTGGTAGTCCGAAATCCGAGTGAGTGTGCTTATAGCCTGTCCAAATCAAGTGGGTGCACCCTGAGCCTGAAAAATCAAGAAGGTGCGTCTCATAGCCTTAGAATCGAGATTGTAATTGGTTTGCCTTCTGCTTGTGTAAAGGTTAACATTTGAAAAGAAATCTATATAAGCAATTGTACGGAACTGGATGTAAGAGAAATCCAAACTAGTATAAAATCTCTAGTATCATCTTGCTAACTCTCTACTTTACTTTGTTACTTTTATTTTATCTGCGACTGCATCTGTGATTGATTGTTGATATAATTCTATGTTAAATCAACACCAAACTTAAAAGAAACTTAAAAAGATTTACAAAAGATAGAAAACACTTTCATCCTTTTAATGTTTAATTAGTCTTAAGATTCATAATTCTGCAACCCACAATTGAGAGCTTGCATAATGGACTATGAAGGATAGTGGGAGCAACACCTACCTTTAGTCAAATTAGCTTATAATAATAGTCACCAAGCGACGATTAGTATTACTCCCTATGAAGCGCTTTATGGGAGGCCATGCAAATCGTCAAATTGTTAGTGAGAAACCACCGACAAAACCCTACATAGATTAGATAATTCGCAAACTTTGAAAAGGATAGAATTATTTAGGCAGTGAATGAAGAAAGTACAAGACTGCCAAAAATCCTACCTAGGCAAGCAAAGAAAAGGTGTTAGAGTTTGATGTAGGTGACATGGTGTTTATTAAAGTTTCCCCACTTAGGAAGTTTGTGAGATTTGAAAAGTAGGAAAGTTGGCACCAAGATTTGTTGGGTCATTCTCATTTTTGAAAGAATAGAAAGACCTACTTATCGTGAGGAGCTACCGAATAAGTTGGCCGGAGCCCATGATGTTTTTCCCATTTGGAACTTGAGGAAATGCCTTCATGGCACAGCCACTGTAGTAGAGCCTGATCAATTAGGGGACATTGAAACGACGGAGCCAATAACATCCCATCCAACCACAAGCATTGTGGTGCACAGAAATAGGAAGCTCCGCAACAATGAAATTAGGCTGGTTCTGTTACAATGTGGGGAAAATCCGGTGAAAAGCATGAGGACTTCTCATCTTGATCTTTTCATAGTTAAACTTTTCTCTTCAATTAGGTTTTGGTTGCATCGTGGTTGCTATATTTGATGGTAGGAGATGGTTGCTACACTCTTTACTATCACTTTTTGTACTCCTATAGAAATTTCATGCATGTTTAGAATGTTCTACATACATCCCTATCTGTCACGACCATACGCTCACGTTACGATTGAGCGCACCTATAGTATATCATCATACATAAACATAGCACTTTTGCTTGAGTAGATGGATATGTAGATAACTTGGTTGTATAACATGGATGTTATTGGACGCTATGTCGTCCGTCCCTTAGAAATATTACGAGGATGAAATGCTTTTTAAGGGAGGAGAATGTAACACTCCGTAAAAATTAATAAGAAATTAACTTATTAGAAAAGAATTAATTAATGAATCAATAATAAGGATAAAATGGAAATTTGGTAAAAGTTAGAATTTGACCATGACAGTTACGTCGTTGCATTCGCGGCGATTTTCTAGTCAATTTCCATACATAATGTTTTTAAAAACGAAGCTTAAACAAAAATTTATAGACGTTTGAAGTTTTCGGATTCAAAATAATTTAAATGGGATTCAAACTCAAATAAACAATTAATTGCAAAATTTGAAATTCAAAAATTAACTACAATTAGATTTGGGGGTTAAGTAAGCATTAAAATCAACGTTAATGTTTGATGATTAATTAAGGTATTAATTAAAACTATCAACAACACAATCAAAAAGATCCTAAAATAAAGCAACGGTCGACCGTTTACCATGGGCCATTCGACTGCTAGTGTTTGACCGGTCCCTGTTGATGGCGGTTAGGGTTTTCAGCATTTGAATGGCTCAGATTTTATTACTTTTAATCGCCTTAAATCTAACGGTTCTGGCGCTTTCTAAATACTATGAATAAAAGCCCATCCCCCACACTTTTGTCCATAATTTATTTTGAGAATCAAGCAAAGCTCTGTTAGCCTCTCTCCTCAAAGATTCAGAAAATTCTCTAAGGTTTTAGGTAAGAAATTTTTGGTGTCTATTGTTTAATTTTGAATTCTATTCTCCTCCAACCCCTAAATTTATGAATCTAATCCATATACAAATCCTTTGTTATGCATTTCTAAAAGGGGAGATCTGAAAAAGATTATAAAAGGCATAACAACTCCGGAAAGAAGAAAAGCTAAGAATTTGCTGTGAGTGGAAATATGAGTCTTTCTTAATTTAGTGATTGTATAATATAACTTGGATTTGATATATGCCTTGGAGAATTTTGGTTTATGAAATCATCATATTAATAGCCCCAAAATTCTCCCAAAGCAAAATGTCAATTCTCATGTTAGAATCTCAAATATTTTATAGTAAAATAATGAAATTTTGTGTAGATGTTGTTGCTTTGATGTTTTACATTCTATTCCACTTCTTATCTTTTTCTTTGGATTTGATTAAGGATTTTGAAAAGAACAGATTAAGAAATTGTGTATAAGGTAGGGCTGTCAATGGGTCGGGTCGGGTCGGGTTTGGGTCGGATCAAGTCGGGTTCGGGTTGATTTTAAATGGGTCGGGTCAACCCGTTTATTAAACGGGTCGAAAAAGCTCAACCCGAACCCGACCCGTTTATAAACGGGTTGACCCGACCCAACCCGTGTAACCCGATTATAAACGGTTCGAGTCGGGTCGGGTCGTAAATGGGTCAGGTCAACCCGTATAAGGTGTAAATGGGTCGTAAACGGGTCGGGTCAACCCGTATAAGGTATAATTGGGTCGTAAATGGGTCAGAACGGGTCGTAAACGGGTCGGGTCAACCCGTATAACCCGTATAAGGTACAAACGGATCATAAACGGGTCGGAGCGGGTCGTAAACGGGTCAGCTCAACCTATATACTGTATAAACGGGTTGTTAACGGGTCAGTTTCGGGTTAGCGGGTCAACCCGAAACCCACCCGTTTATAAACGGGTCAAATTCGGGTTGACCCGAAAATGACCCGCCAATTAAATGGGTCGGGTTAACCTGCTAATTTCCGTGCGGGTTTCGGGTCGTGTAGGAAATTGACAGCCCTAGTATAAGGTACAAACTCTTTTATTCGTAGTTTTCACTGCCTATTTCCGCAATTTAAATAGAAAAATCCTTTTTCTAATTTCATGCAAAAAGAAGTCGAATAGAGCATAAAAATATTTGAATTGCAAGTTTCTATTATTGATTGATTCGGCTATTTTAGTATAAAATAAATTGGGTATGGATTCTTTCTTATACAAGTCCGTTGATTGAATTATGGATATTGGATTTGTGGTATATTTGTTGATATGGAATAAGACTTTATAAACTTAAAGTTTTGACATTTAGGCATTAGTTTAGGGCGCAATCTTTACAGGCTTAGAAATGTGTTAGGCGCGTATATGTGTGTGTATTAGCGTAAATAACGCATAACTATAACATATGAATCACGTAGTTCATGGGATAAATCCTCCTTAGGAAAGTAATTAATTGCAGAGGCGAAATTAGAAGTTTCTTGTAAGGCCTTAATAATATATGCGGCGAGATATGTGATAGTATGTTAAGAGAGAATAGATTATGACTAAGTTGTAGGGATTTGTGATCATTGAAAAGAACACGGAAGTTTTCCCAGCTAATATGGCTATAATTATTGTGACCTTGGAGCTGATATGAGACATCGCATATAAATATCACGGAGGATATGAGGTTAGTCCCAAATTATATATGGTAAACTTGTCCAGCTAATTTGGCTATCAGTACCTATGAATAGTCGAACTAATATAAGACATCACTATAGGATGTGGTTCATAATACGAAGGATCTGCTTTACAGATTGAAGGTATTAAGTGGTAGTGTGAGGACCCGCCTCTTTCCTACGTAGGAAGTAGTAAATGGTTGGGGTTAGTGGTTAGGAACAGTAGATGATATTTCGGGAAGGGTCCACTTCGATATGAAGTATTAAGTGGTCCAAAGAGATTCCATGCAACGTCAGCTAGATAAGTACCGGTGAAGATTCCGTCTTGGAATAGATATTAAATGATGAAGACATGCCTTAAATGAGGTATTAAATGTGCCTAGTTCCCATTAAAAATGTATTAAATGGCTTAGGTATCGTCTCTTACATTGATAGGGAATTATTGACGATAGGTATGGTATTGGGTTGAAAGAGTAATGATTATGCGATTGGATTGGAAAAGCCTTAGGGCTTATAGTTTGAAAGACTTACTATATAGTTTAGATACGAAAGATTTTTATTGACAAGACATTTTTGTTTTAACTGCCTCCTCATTACAACACAGGTTCGAGAAGAAGATGTTGATTGAGAGGGTGAAGGTGATAAGGGAATTTGTGGAAGTTACTTATTTATCTACTTGTGTTATTTTCTTTATTTATGATGTAATCATTAAACAATGTTATAATTTGGAATATTGTACAATATATAGTTGACATTTGTTTATGCAATTATGTTATGTTTTCATGACATTTGAATTTTAAATAAAATGGATACTGTTCTGACATTATATTTTATCCTTCCGCTGCGAGTTTCTAAGTGTGTAGATGATAGCTCTGTGTATTATTCTTTACATCAACCAACAACCAACTTTGGAATGGATCTTAGTTTCTATGGGCTTTTTCCAGGTCACAATTCAGGCCTATTTCGAGGTGGGTTGTTATAATTCCATTAAAGTGGTATTTGCTAAAGGATTTACAAGATTTATAGGAGCATGACTGAGAATATGTTGAGGAACATGACACTAAAAAATATAGGGTTGTCCCAAACATTTAGAGAACTAAGGATACTATCGTAATTTGGATTATGATTAGTAGAAAAGTATTCAAATAAAATTGACTTTGGAAAAAGCGTAATTAGCAGTAGTAGGATTCTAAGCTAATTTTTCATTATAAAAAAGAAAATCCCTATTAAAGCACCACATTAACAATAGTAAAACTAGTTGATATTTTATAAGATATAATTTAAAAAAAAATGGTAGAAAAGCTTTTAGTGATAGTTCTTTTTATCAAAATGTCAAACCACTTTTATTCTATAACAGTTCAAAAATAGTTGTTGTTGAATATGTGAATATGCGATTATATGATTTTTGTTTGATGATAATAAACATATATATATATATATATATACATACATATATATATATATATATATTCGTGTAAATGTATTTGGTAATGTACTATTTTATTTTTCATAGTTTAGATAAATATTTGCTGAACAAAAATAAATAACACAGAATTTGAATTCAAACAAATATTTATTACAATCTTTGAATAGTACAAAGTTCAAGCTCTTCAATTACAGTACAACTTTGATTACATCACAATTTCACATTTACAGTTGACCTCACTACATATCACTCACACTCGTATTTATCTTCAACTTTATTCCAAATTGAATCCAGCATCTGAGCAATCTGCAAAAATAAATAATGACGCAGTAAAATTGAAAAGGAAATATTTTTGCAGTATTAAACAAAATGTAGATTTTGAAAATAATATTTGCCTCAGTTATTTGGGTTGTTCGTCATCATTTAATTTTCAATCCATCATACACGAACAGCTTGTGACATACACAGTGTATCACTGTATATGCCACAAGGCCGTGCACACCGATATATACACTTGACAAATTTACAAGGACAGGTGAGCACAGGTCAAACCCAAATTATCAGATTCAACTCAAGTGCAATAAAATAAATGTCACAACTTTCAGCACAAAGGTCAAATCCGAGCTTCAAGGTGGATTCTACTCAGGTGAAATCGCGAAAAACAAACAAAATGCAAAGGTCAAGTCACTGACTCAACTCAACTGCAGCACCAAAGCACAAAGGGTCGAAAAACCAAGTTCAGTGAAACTCAAGTGTTCAATAATACAACTCGAGGCAATGCACAAGCAAGGCTAAGGCACAATGCCACCAACATAACAGCAAACAAATGCCACCAAAAACCAAACAAGGGTCAGGCTAATGAATGCAACTCGAGCTTCAGTCAGGACACTATCAAATAAATAGTGGCAAATGCATGTACATCGATGAACACATTCATGAACACACATATATGGTCTGAAACTCAAAGACAGCTAGTCAAGTACAAATGCAAAGCATACATTTGAACTCAAGTACACACAAACTCAGTGAAGAGCCACAACAATGAAGACTACAGCAAAAACAGTGACCAAGTGGCATGTGACAGTATCAAGTGAATTCACCAAACCAATCGCCAAAAATTCAACATACAGTGACTATACACAGTATGAAAGCATAAGTTTTTGAAGAAAACACATTTACAGATTAATGCAAACTGTCTCGAAAAATAAGTGAACATCAAGCAACGTTAAGTTAAATGCCGATGTCATAAAACTGCAGCCAATCAAGGTCGAAAGTGCTACCGGAGACAGTAAACACAAATGGCCAGAGTCGAGCATAAACAAAATCAACATCGTCAATCTCAAGCCAAGGCCGAAGCCAGCCGTACAATGAATTCACGAATCAAAATCAATTTTGATCAAGTCAGAAATCAAGCGTATGAACAAGTCAAATTCGAAATCGTGGTGGCTAAGATAATTGACCGAGTTAAACATCAATACCGTGAGAAGCAAGCATCAATTATATGAATTTGATTAAGTCAGTAAAATCGTCAACATCAAAAATTAATCGAATGACCAAAAGCATAAAATTGAACAATCAGACGAACGAAAATCTAGGGACTCAAACTCATATAAAGACCCTAAAATCATCCCGGCATAACCATCGAGTTCGAGTGCGAAAATCATAAAAGCACAAAAAGGGAAAATTACATACCGAAGCAAACGTTGAACTTGATCAAATAGAAGCAGCAGTGAGCATCTCAAAGAAATAGTCGATCGGTAAAGAAAGGACTGGAATCAATCATACGGTCGATCAATCTATCAGCAGCTTCTGATTCATAACCCTAATTTGGAACAAAGGGAACGAAGCCCTAATTTAGTTGCAAAGAGGAACGAACGAAGATTAACAAAGCCGTCATTCTCAAAGAAAAAAGAACGGGCCAAATTATAAAAGGGGTCGGCTTCCTTTTATTATAAGGGCTTTTCCTTTTTAATTATAAGGGTCTTTTTAATTTTTTAATTAGGGTTATTTTATTTTAAATTGATTTTAATTTGTAATTTCTTTTTAAACCGTTTAAATTTCTAGTCGTGTGACTAGGGGACAAACTACATGGCGTAGTTTGAGAATTCGCAACTCAGTGGCTGAGTTGTGGCAGGTTTTTAAGCGTAGAGTTAGGTTAGTCAGTAGCGGGTGTCGTGAGTTTACGTGTGTAAGCGTGTGACTACTTAGTTTCTAGTAGAAACCTTGGAGGCAGCACGTAGGCAGGGTTTTGTCGAAGCTGAGTAAATTTTGTGTCGTTCTATTCTGCATTTATTATTCTGTTTTTATCTGTGCTGCTACTATTCTGTGATCTGTGTTGAAATTTTTTTATAAGCTTCCGCAATTAACTTTTATAATCAATACTGTCACCCTATTCACCCCCCTCTAGGGTGAAATCGATCCTACAGTTGCAAGTAATCATCTTTAACGACATTTAAATGACACTATGATGCAAATGTCGTAATATGATTTATAAAACATGTTGTTAATGTTCTTAAATATAATAATTCTTTTCAAATATTTTTGATGTATTATGTTTAACAAATTATATTAGATATTCTAAATCATTTCATAATATAACATTATTCAAATATACAGATAGGTAATCTCCCGATGACACACTTGGGTATCCCTCTTTCTAATAACAGCTTAAATCAAGGGATTTTGGGTACCTTATTGACAAAATAAACAAAAAAAATCAACCACTGGAAAAGCAAATTATTTAACATAAATGGGAGAATAGAATTAGTGAAAACGGTTATTCATCCGATGGTTCAATATTGGGCTCAATTCACATAGTTTCATATGGCAGTGATTAATAGAATTAATTCAACATGTGCCAACTTCATTTGGAAATCCAAATCACATAAATTGTGTTGGGAAGATGTATGCAAAAATAAAAGTAATGGGCGTCTTGGAATTAGGAAAATTGAAGAAATTGTTAAAGCCATGGCAACTAAATTGGTCTGGAACTTCATCCATGGTGAATCTTTGTGGTCAAAATGAATGCATAATAAATATTGTAAAGATACCAATTTTTGGACTGTAAACACAAACAATAATGTCTCACATACATGGAAAATGCTGCTTAATGCAAGGAATTAGTGCAAAGGTGCTATTGACAGAAAGATTGCTAATGGCGAAAATAATAATATATGGCAAGACCCATGGATTAATGGGTACTCTTTGATTGACAAATTTTGGTGGAACTCAGTGTTTATAAATGGTGGTTTGAACAAATTGGTCTCTGATCTTAATCAAAAAATAACCAGAAGGATCATCATGCATGTGTACCTACTCAAATTCTCAGTATTGTACATTCTATCAAAATTCACAATCAGATGCATAAGGATTCATGGTTCTGGATCCTAAATAACTTTAGTCACTTTAGTTTTTGTTCTGCTTGGGACCTCATTAGAAAGAAATATATAGAATACAATTGGACCAGTGCTATTTGGGACCTAAATTGTGCCCCTAAAATGTCAACATGCTCACTTCTGGCCGAACTCAACAAATTAAGCACAAAAGATAGGGTTAACAGATGGAACAGTAACATAGACATTTCATGTGTGTTGTGCCCTAATCAAATTGAAGATAGGGACCACTTATTTTTTAATTGCTTCTACTCTAAGCAAGTGCTTGAAACTATCATACAGAAGCTTAATATCAGACATAACAATGATACAGATTTTAACCAAATTCTTGACTTTTTTGTCAAAATCAGATAGTTAACCCGATTTTTAAACACCTGAAGAACATTGCTATTAACGGAATCGTATGGCATATATGGAGTGAGAAATGCAAGAGTATTCATAGGCATTGAAATGCCAACGAAAGCAGAATTGCTCTCATTACTCAAGATTGCAAGAATTTAATTAACAAAACGCTGAATATAAAGAAGTTAAGTGTAGATCTTAAACTTATCTTTGAAAATTTTGGAACTGCGATGGATTCAAGCTGTGTATTTCATCCACCATGAGGCTGCTAATTTCTTGGGTTTGTAGCTACTTAATTTGTGACTTTATTCCTAGAAGCTCAAGTTTCTTGCCTGCCATTTTCTTTTATTCGAGGGAATATTTTCCAGATCTGATTTTATTTTTTCGTAAAGGTTCGAAAGAAGTTTTATTTCTTCTAGAAATCTGTGAAGAAAAATGTGGTTCTTCAGCCATTTCTGTCGCTTGCTTGCCTAACGTAGACCACGTGTCACAGTTTGGATTCATTTTCCTTTTGTTTTTTTCTTGGTCCTTTTGTATTGTTTTTCTATAGTTTGTAGCTTCAAGCTATCGCACGGATGGTTTTGAGTGTGTCGTCATTTGTTTCAACTCCTCCATCTATTTGATAACCTAGGTTCTAGCTATATTCTGCTGCATTGTTAATATATAGACATAATATGTACTCTTTTTTCTTGCAAGACATCCATTAAGGTTAGGAGGCTGCAAGATTTTAACGAGGCATATTACGAAAGTATATGAGTTTTCTATTATTAATAAAGTACATTCTTCCAAAGAAAACATTAATCAAATATCATAAAGTGCTTCTCCATTTGTAACATTTATACAATGTTGCAAAAGTTAATAATTATGATAGTTTCTTTTTGGATACCGTAATTGATAATATCTAAAATCAAAAAGTTTTGGGTATTTTTAAAATAATCGAATTTGTTCAAATTTTATCAAAATGTGTAAACTTGTTAGTAGTTTAATGATCCAATAAGTAATTTATTTTAAAATGTTTAATTTATTCATAAATAATCAATTATTTACTACGTATTTTTTGCATAACATGTTGAGCCATATTAACAATTCATTGGGATCTTATAAGTAATTCCTGCCATCGATATCATTACCATCAGATCAAACTATAAATCTATGCGATTTATATGTCTATATTTTCAATTAAAAAGTTTATTCCAAAATTGTGACCTCCTGCATTCAAAAAAATTAGTGCACAATTGTGGTTGTAATTGTTTTACCTTTGTATTATGTCATATTTATTAATGATTTCACATTAAATCCGGAAAAGAACAGTAAACCCTATATGATTTTATGAATTTACACTATTAAAAAAATCAGTCTAATTGCTAATTCTTCTCCTGGTATGTATCAGAGTACATGAACATGGTTTATCTTAGGGAAGAAAATAATAAATTCATTTTATATTTCCTCTTTTATTTAAAGTTATAATTTTGGGGACTTTCTTGACATTATCATTGCATATTTTTGTACTTAGGATATTTCTTCAATATTTTAAATGATAATTTATAAATAATATGAAAAATCTGTATTAGTATCTTATGTTCTATTTTCTTATCAAGAGGTGTATTTTCTCATCAAGCGGTTGTACTTGCTTAGGGGTTGCACGTGCTTGGCAGCGGTGGTGTTTATTGAGGGGTGGCGTTGATAAGAACCGTCATAGCTTGAAGGTTATGGTGGAATGAAATTAACTTGATTTTATTATTGGGAATAGAATTAGAGCATGAGTCTTGGCTAAGAAGAAGCCAGAGAATGTGGTGTGGGAAAGGAGTACTAGATGAGTAGTATTCCTTATATCTTTTTGATAATATGTATGTATATATGTATGTATGTGTATAAAATCCAAAAAAGGATAGTGTGTTACGCTATAAAAATAAAGCCTAACAGAGACTCCTTTATTTAGTATCTAATAAAAAAAATCTCTAATTTGTAGTTGAGACTCGCTTGAAACAAATATTGTTGTCTTTACATTCAGGCCTCAAAACAATTAAAGACCACAAGTATAGGTCTCATAGATATTAAAGACCTAAATGATGTTTTCAAATAAGTTTCTAAGTTGGAAATTCATTAGAGACAATTTTGAGTCCCTACATTAATAACAAAGATAACATTTAGGGTCTCAAGTCAGTTTGTAGAATAGCAGTTAATATATAAGTTACAATATCAATTCATTGTTAAAAATATTTGGAATGCAAATCATTCATCATACAGTCCATACTATCGATTCACTATACAATCCATATTCAATTTGAACTACAACACACAGCCCATATTATTATTTTCCCATGTAAAACATTGAAAAGACAAACTGCATACAAAATGAAATTGACCTTTTTAATACACGATACACACATAACACACTATCATTTGCTGAAATGAAATGAGAGCTTCTAATACAAAAAAAAATAGAACATACTATCATCTGCAGAAAAGAAACAAGACAAATAGAACTTAAAGCTATTATCCAAAGAGTACAAATTTGTCAAACCTATTATACAAATGCAAATCAAACAAAATATGAACTTAAATCAATGAATACAAATGCAATTAAAACAGAATCCAGGCTAAAAGTTTGAATAGGAAAGTCATGCTAAAAGTATTTTCTAGGATAATATACTTGAGGTACTTGAAATTTGACAAGCTAACATAGATGAAACTCATATGCAGTTCATGTATTGTCTTCATTTTTGAGATAAATGGTTTCCACGATGTGCTGATGCTTGATATTTTTCAAGTTGTTTTAGATAAGCTCGACCTTAAGTTATAAGTGGGTAGTTGCATAGATGAAACTCACACATTTCCATCTTCTTGTGGTTCATCCTTTTTTCCATGTATGTTTCGTGGAGAAAAATATTGGATATTATAACATACATACAATAGAGTAATGTTATATTGGTTATTAGTTTCATGTATGACATCATAATAAGAAAAATCCTTATTGTAAATGGAATTCATTATGGAATCAAGACAAAGCCTTGACTTTAACTGAAACCAGAGCGATTTTGATGGATTAACTGAATTAGTTCTTATTATAATGGAATTTTGTTATCCATTTTTAAACATGAGTGCTTTCTTCATGACTTAGCTTGGAAAATTATGAAAATAAGTTTGGAAGCTACAATATTGTTTATATGCAAAATAATTTGTTAAAATATACAAAATTATTCATACTACATTGCAAATAATACTATTATTCAATGTAGCATTGTAATTATGTAATATAACAAATATTTTCAACCTTCAACTCCTCTTTTGTCAAAAGAAAGAAAGTAAAGAGTCCCACATCATTATTTTTATGCAGATGTAGCAAGAATGATTTTAGTTCAAAAAAGAGCTTTTTCAAAAGCAGTCTTAAATTATAACCCTTCAAGGGTAAAAATTAATCAAAATAACAAAAACAACAATGATAACCTAATATTTCAACTCAAGAAGAAACTAACCAAGTTCATCTAGCAGGAAATCGACAGAGTAAAACCATAGTACTTCACCGAAATTTTTAATAAAATCATCAAATTTTAAGCTTAAAGCTAATTGGGTATTTTTGAAAACTCAATAAAGAAAGCTAACTTTGTTTATCTAATGAGGTAAACAAACAGTTCATTGACATCAAACTAACAACAAAAAATAATTTAACACGATAAATGCATTTGTGAGGCACGCTCTTCTAGGGAATCTGCATATGGAACTACTGCTACCATTGGACCTATAGTGCATTAGATATGTTCTCAACTCATTGAGTTAAACAAGTTAGTCTATCTACCACGTGATTCTCTAGTACGACAATATTGATGCACAAATATATGCTCAATTTCAAAGTTCCCTTCCCGTATAAAACATGTTCCACTTAATTATCACTTCATTAAAAACAAGTCCAAAAGGTTATCTCAAAGTCGCTTAGGTCTTATATATTAATCAGCTATTATATGCACTCGTCAATATCTTCCCTCACTCTCGTTTCCAACAATTAACAAATAAGGCTAAAATAACCTAAAGGTTCTTCATTATAAGGAACCATGACAAAATGAATTAATTTCTAATGGTTCCAACTAATTTGAATTCAAACCAATTAGAGAACTAAAAAGTTGGAACCCTGTGCACGAGGCTGCCGCACGATAGCAGACTTTAGGGGGGTCGATAATGTACACAATCTTTCCATCGCATTGTAAAGAGGTTGTTTCTAGACTCGAACCTAGACGCCCAAATCACTATGCGGGTGACCTAACTGTTGTGAAAAACTTATTAGAGAACTAAATATAATAAATTCTTTTTAACTGAAATTCAATTTGATAAAAAAATCAATTACACAGTAGTAATCTTAGATGTTAGTATATTTTAATTCTCTTCGATACTAATCAATTAGAGAATTAATCGAAAATCGATTACGTATTAATTCTCATTAATTTTGATTAATTTAAAGATTAATTGTTGTTAACCCGCATTTTGACAAGGCCGTGGACAGGCGGATTTAACTAAATCAACAGTATTACCTGGCTATAAGATGATAGTTGTAGAAGATATGATCAGGCTCGAAAGAGTATTGAGTTACGAAAGGATTGGAGGTATGATGGCTAGTATGGCTCGGTCAAGGGTGGAAAGTCACGAGTGGCTCGGTTGATGTGGCTTACTGGTGATCTGGATCATCATTTCGGGGTCGTTATTTCTGGATCGTCATTTTTGGGTCGTCATTTCTGGATCGTCATTTCTGGGTCGTCATTTCTGGATCGTCAATTCTGGATCGTCAATTTTGGATCGTCATTTTTAGATCGGCATTTTTAGATCGACATTGGCGTTGGTGGGCCCAGATCATTCAGGAAGCCCAGTAACTCTGGTTTTGCCTATAAATACAACATGTAGGGCTTTAGGAAAAGGATCTGATTATGTTCCCCTTCCTCTTCTTCACTAAGATTAGTCTGCCATTGTTGTTTAAAAACTTTAGGTTGTGATTGTAATTGATTCTTATATCTATAGAAAGAAAATTTCTGGAGTGGACGTAAGCCGGAGTTAGCTGAACCACTATAAATCTTGTGTTATTATTGATTTCTTTTTAAATTTCACTGTTCTTCACATTCATACTCTTTACATATAATCTATCTGTGACCTATGACTGTGATTTGGTGCTTTCATGTGGATTTGGGTGTTACCGATCAATTTTGGTGCTAACATTTTCTTGCTTTCACTAAGAAAGCTAGAACTCAGGGATTCAGAAGCTTGGATTTTGGATTTAAAGGCCTAGGAACTTGGATTCTGGAGACTATGGTAAGGCAATCAACCAGGAGACAAAGGATGGAAATGATTCAGTAAGGGAGAAGTCAGGAGGCTTCCTTTGGAGCTAAACAAACCTCGATCTATATCACTAAGGATGAAACGTTGGTCATGATGAATTCCATGCAGGAGCGGTTGATGTAAAGGTAAGAGGAAATGATGTGGACCCTTCTCAGACAATTTGGACAAGCAGGAGCTACAAGAGATCAGATCTATTGAGCTAGATTAGAAGGATTCAACTGGAAAGCAAATAGAGTGGTTCAGGAGGGGGTAGCCCCTGATCGGCAAATAACTGTCAACCTGAATGAACCTAGACTTGGGGTCATACCGCCAAGTAATGCAGGACCAATCCATGGAGGGATACCATATGGCATGGCGCCAACAGGGATGCAGGAGGGCGTGATGAGGAATATGTAACAGAATTCCCTTGAGGATTTGGAGGGCATTTAGAAAATGTAGATGGGGCAACCCTTGGCAGGTAACACTAGGTTGGCTGACATCATCAGGCGAACTATTCATGGAGGTCTGACAAATAGGGATTTAAAGGGAGTAAACAAAACTCCATTTACCCGTAACATTCGGATGGCTAGGAATCCACCCGATTTCAAGCCGCCCGCTCTGAAAGTATACAATGGTTAGACGGATCCCATCGTCCACTTGATGAGGTAACAAGGTACATGGAAGTGCTGGGGCCATCAGAGGAGGTTATGGCTCAGTGTTTCCCCCTGTACTTGACTGATATAGCTGCTATGTGGTTCACACAGCTGGAAGATGGATCAATTGGAACACGGACAGAATTGGTGGACAGTTTTTTGAAACAGTTTTGAGTTCACATCAAGAGGCCGAAGAATGTGATGACCCCGACGTCGGTTAAGCAAAAGATGGGAGAATCGCTTAGGGCTTTTTTAACTCAGTTTAATGCAGCAATTACTTCAGTGGATCAGCCGGATCCATCAATGGTTCTAATGTAGCGGTGTTAGAAGTCAGGGATAATTTAGATTTCAAAGTATTGTTGATACGGGACCCACCAATGGATCTCGGGGAATTCTTTCACGAATCTGAGAGATTTCTTCAACAAGAGGATGCATGTTTGGATATGAGGTCAAAGGAAGTAAACATTAAGGACGAAGAACGGTCCGGTGAGAGCTCAGGTAAAGATAAGGATAAAGGGAAGAGGAAGTGCTGGGGAGAAACAAAGTTCTCCACTTACATAGGACTAAACGTGACATTAGAACGGATATACTTGAATACTCGGGATTGCCTTTCTTATCGAAGATCGGCAAGGAAGGAACCCTCAAAATGCGAAAGGGCATGGGGAAGGCACCGTCTCTTTCATGACCTGGACGGGCATGATACTAACAACTGCAGACATCTAAAGGATATAATCGAGGAGCATGTAAGGAATGGTCAGTTACGGCAATATGTCGAAAGTCAGAATGCGACGGTGGAACAGAAGCAGCCACCGCCTACCTTAAATGACGATGGCGCAAAGCTCAGGAATGATGGTTGGTTGGTCATTAATTAATTGTGATGATTTGGAATAAATAACAAACTCTAGGCAGGTGGCTAAGTCACTTACTCATGTACGAGGATGGTGACAATACATAGGCATGCTCTGAGATGATGATAAACCATGATGCTCTAGTTTGTGAAATTTGCTTTTTCTGCTTTGGTTTTGGAGTTTGGATTGAACTCTTGGTTTTATTAGTTTTCTTTTTGGATTTTGGATTGGACGCTTACTTTTTGGTTTGGATTTTTGATATGGATTTATAGTTTCCCGGTTGTATTTGGATTTCGGATTGGATTTTGATTGGATTTTCCACTGGTCTTTGGTTAAATGGTCACCGGATATGGATTATACCTAGCAAAGGGTAAGCCGCTTTGCCCAAACATGGCGAATCGGCTTATTCAGGTCGTCGAGTATGTATTATGCTCGGTAAGGGTCTAGAGAGAACAGGATTCGACCTAGGACTTAGTCCCCATATTATCTATCAATTACTATTTCAAGTCGTTGGGTATGGACTATACTTTGTAAGGGTCCGGAGCGAACAGAATTCGGCTTAGGACTTAAGCCATGGAATTACTCGGCGTCCAGGGTCACTGAAACAGGAACACCAAGGCATTACTTAATAAAGGTCGTCTTGTGCTGGTTGTGCTTGGCAAGAACACGAAGAGGTTATTGATTTGGATATTTTCTATGAACAGCTAAGGATTTGGACCCGGTAAGATCCCGGGTGTGAATTTTAGGACCCAGCGGGGTCCTGGCTTTGGAACTGGACCTAGAGAGGTCTGGAACTCAAATAAAATGATACAGAGAGATCATGGATTCGGTTAATGGATTTGGGGTGAATTCAGAATTAGATAATGACTTTGAACGGTTGTGGAGTAGACTATTAGATTTGGAATTGCTTGATGATGAATGAATAATGGACCCCGGAGATCAGATTTGAGGCTATTGAAACACACCTTCCAATAGCAAGGCATGTTTTGGAAAGTCAATGTTAACCCACTTTTTGGCAAGCCCGTGGACAGGAGGATTTAACTAAATCAACAGTGTTACCCGGCTACAAGTTGATAGTTGCAGAAGATATAATCGGGCATGAAAGAGTATCGAGTTAGGAAAGGATTGGAAGTATGAAGGCCCATATGGCTCGGTCAAGGGTGGAAAGTCACGAGTGGCTCGGCCTGAATGGGTCGGTAGATGTGGCTCGATGGTGATGTGGATCGTCATTTCCTGGTCACCATTTTTGGTTCGTCATTTCTGGGTCATCATTTCTGGGTCGCCATTTATGGATCGCCCTTTCTGAGTCGCTACGCCATTTCTGGATCACCATTTCTGGGTCGTCGTTTCTGGATTGTCTGGGTCGTCGTTTCTAGGTCGCCGTTTCTGGGTCGCCATTTCTGGATCGCCATTTCTTGGTCGCCGTTTCTGGATAGCCATTTCTGGATCGCCATTTCTAGGTCGTCATTTCTGGGTCGTCATCTCTGGATTGTCGTTTCTGGATTGTCGTTTATGGGTCGTCATTTCTGGGTCATCAATTCTGGGTCGTCATTTTTGGGTGTCATTTCTGGATCGACATTAGTGTTGATGGGCTTAGATCATTCAGGAAACCCAGTAACTCAATTTTTGCTTATAAATACAGCACGTAGGGCTTCAGAAAAGGGATTTTACTATATTCCCCTTCCTCTTCTCCACTAAGGTTACTCTGTCATTGTTGTTTTAAAAACTCCGGGTCATAATTGTAATTGATTCTCATATCAATAGAAAGGAAATTTCTGGAGTGGACATAGGCCGAAGTTAGCCGAACCACTATAAATATGCTATTACTACTTTCTTTTTAATTTTCACTGTTCTTCACATTCATACTCTTTACATACATTCTATCTGTGATCTGTGACTGCAATTTGGTGCTTTCATTTGGATTTGGGTGCTAATGACCAATTTTGGCGCTAACAATTGTAATTTGAATTTCAAATCATTACCAAATTTGTGTATAAATAACAATGAAAACTCAATGACATAAAATACGTCACTCTTTAATATGACCCTTTATTTTTATTTTCTATTTTTCTTTCTTCATAATCTTGACGATCCCTTAACTCCTAAATTATGTGTCGTTATGTCCCATGTTATGGTTTTAAGTCATAAATAACTTGTTCTAGCATGTAGTCGTGGCAACCAATTGATTTAACAAAATTTGAACTTCTTTATGAAAAATAAAACTGTTCAAAATTACTTATATTTTAAGAGTTATTTATACTCTTCTTGGGTGACTATTTTGGGAGTGAATCTTTTATTGAAAAAATGTATATAGTTGGTTTGCTTTATGTATGAAGTTTACCGCTAGGTAAAAAGCTATAGAATATTGTCTTATGTATCTAACTCAAATCTAATTGGCTAATCCTGCCATTATGCCAAAAGCTTTTATTTTTGCAACTAAAATATGCAATTTATCACTAGGTGGAATTTGCATCATTAGCTAATTTTACTAGTAACGTGCAGTGCAACTTAATAGTTACTTTAAAAGTGCTATTACAAGGTTAAGAATGCAGCTAAATTTGTGAAGTCGATGAACGCAA
Source organism: Allium cepa (assembly GCA_030765085.1). NCBI lineage: Eukaryota > Viridiplantae > Streptophyta > Magnoliopsida > Asparagales > Amaryllidaceae > Allium > Allium cepa. The sequence goes on from CM060932.1 coordinate 934,794,380, forward strand.
TCCCCTAATCCAAATCCATAATTGTCTAATCTAGCATATATATATATATATATATATCAATATATATATATATATAGCTATGAACTAGAGCAAGTTATTCATGAAAGTAGTTAGGTGAAGAATTTGGTGGTGGTAAATGTTTATTCCTAGAATTTTTGGCTATATATGCAATTGCTTAGTCCAGAAACATTACACATCATTTGACGGTTTCATTTACAAATCCACAACTTATTTTAGTTCTTTGGGTAAATAAAATTAAGTTGAATTTTGTCATACATCTGCTAAACCCACCCTTTGTACTATATCTACTTGCCATGTTTTCCAAACTTTTATAATTTACATTTCTATTCTAATGCATTGTCTTTAACCTTTTGTCATTTCTAAATCAACATGAAAGCCTAATTGGTGAAATGTTTATGATGCATCTTTTATCAAGGACATGCATGAAACGGGAATATATGGATTCTACCAAGGGATGATACATTGGCCTGCCAGAGGACAAGCATATTGTATAGCATAGGCACTTTCCAAAACCAGTAAGAGCTATCTCATGGAAGTAGAATATACATATATATAATAACTATTTAGGAAATGAAATCTTTAAGGTAGAAGAATGACTTTTATGTTACTATAATCATTTTATTAAACTACCTTCATACCATGGCTCCATATATTTGAGAAAAAGTTAGGAAGAACAATGAAAACTGATCCCACCATGTGTGGTCATCATTCACTTCCATACCTCATAATTGTTGTCAAATTCGTGAATCATATGCCCAATAACATATCAGAAAAAGATATTCAATTGATATCGTTTTGGTTAACGTCACAATGCAAATTTTATAAAATCAAAATAAACTAATTGATAAAATCAAAAATAAAGTCACTATCAATATAACAAATATAAAATTTATAAAAATTACCACCAACTGATAATCAGTACTTGCAGCCAAATCAACTTAATCAGTGCAAAATTATTAAAAGAACCAGCTGTACATCAAAATTAAAGCTTTATAGTAGATTTGGGAGAACTTACGGTTAATTTCTTCAAATAAATTTTCGTTCTTTATTACCCGTCGGGTTTAAAGCATCGCAGATATTTTAGGTTTTAACTTTTTAGGAGAAGCACGTTGTGGCTGGGGTGATGTGGAGACTTATGTGAGAAATATCAGATGAAGCAGTTAGTAACTGAACACAGGCCTTCTTAATATTAATTGAGACCCGCTAGAGACGATCATTTGGTCTTTTAAAAAATCATTAGCGACACTATTATTTTGTTCCTAAGTAGATCTTAATTAAAGACAAATTTTGGGCCTCTAAAATTGTCTTTTTTGTTGTAGTGTTAGTATGGTGTCAATATTTCTACACATTACCTACCTCTTTCCAATGCCATTTATTTTGCTATTTATAAAAAAATTTGTGTTGATTACTAATTATTATTGAATACTTTTAATAAAAATAATTTTAATTCTGTAATAGTATATAAATTTGTGAAATAATATTACAATTTACAGTTATAAGTGTTTAACGACAAATTTTGTATCGAGCTAGAAAATCGCTGATAAATTTTGAATTAGATTTAACCGCAAGCACACGATGTACAATTTTAATATGTGGCTAGTACGGGTCGATCTGCGTGGAATTTTTTAAAGATTTTAAAATTATCCATTCAATCAAATTAGACCAAAGTGTAGAGAAGATTGTTAACTACAAACTATAGACAAAATAAATTTAAAACTAGAATGAACATGAGATTAAAAACTATGATACTAGAAAACAATTTAGAGGCAAACACACTCTCATATTTTTGTAAATCAACAAACAAATAATCTATGATCTCTAATTTTGCTATTAACTAAGTGTTGCATTTATCATAAGTATGGTTTATTTATGTTATTAATTAACATAGCTTAAACCATCAAACTATAATACAACAAATAAACCATTTATCAATTCTCATGAAAATAAAGTCAAAGCAAAAGCTATTTTAAGCATGATCTATATACTATTGTAATTAGTAATATAGATCATCAAATTTTATTTTTACTTTCATTTCAAAATCAAAAAGCAATTAGCAAATGATGATGTAATTTGTGTTTATGTTGAATAAGAATACATTTGCAGATGCAATATAAACTATCAAACCCACTTGTATTAACTTACATCAACATCTACTTTCATGAAGCATAAATAAAAAAGACCATAAATTATAAAAATGTTGAATTTACATAAAGTTAGAGAACTTCTGTAATGACCCAGAATTTTCGACCCCGAAAACTCCAGATAGTTAGGGAAAGAAGAAAGAGATAGAGGAAGAAGAAGAAACACAACACAGATTCTCACATTCGCAGCGGATCAAAATATAATATCAAATAATTACAGTTTACAAAAGAATTTTGTATCTATCAAATACATTTATAATACATCATAGTTACACATATATATAGACACTGGATATACACAATCATCATGTCTCAAATATACAACAATATAATACAGCGGAAACACTCCATATGTTCTTGCCATCCAGCTCGCCTCCTGAGCTCCAGAACGTCCTTACCTGAAAATCTGTAATACTCGGTCTGACCCGAGCATTACATCAAAGTAACACCCGGGTCAGGCTGGAAACCAGCGTGAGTAATCTTGATTTCTAGAAACATTACCAAGTTGTTTTAACCTAAATAGATTTTTAGAACTTAGTTCATAATCAAACAAACAACATTTGTTTATATACTAAGCTCTAACAGTTATTAGATCAAAAGAATAGGAATTTTTTTTGCAAATCTGGGTCTAGAAAAAACAAGAACAGAGATATCTCAATGATACAGGCATGCATACAGCTAATTCACATATATATGCAAAACTTACTTATCTATATCCACACAAAACAAGATTTTTATAGGAATAATCATGCAACATGTTATACTTAAGTAATTTTAAACAAAAATGTTACTCACTGTTTAATATGCTTGGATGAACGTGTTGTTTGCTCTGCTATTTATTTGAGTTGCTCTGATTTTCTTTATCTTGGGAGATGAAAGTGATATTTATCTTTGTTTTACTTAACTTGCTCTCGAATGAATGAAGAAAAAGAAGACAGGAGTGGATGTATAAATAAGAAAAGGGGTAGGCTGCATTCTTCAGTAAGCTTCCTTTCACTTTTATATTTTTATTTATTTTTGGTCAGAGGTTGCTTGAACTGATTTGATTTCTCCTTCTAGCTCAAGCTTGGCCCGATTTAAGCTTTGTACGCTTGAAATGACATATTATATGCTACAATTTAATGCTTGTCTCACTATGTGTTTACAAGAATTTTGTATGAATTATATATGTATGTTATTGTTATTATATACTTATATGTTTGCCTTTCCACTATTTAATTATACACTTTTGCTTTGCCATGTTTAACTTTTTATTTGATATATTTAGATATAAACATGCTTAACATACATGTATAGATTTTTTTTTTCATAAGCATTATTATTATAACATTTGTACACACTCACAAGTTTTGAAATCATATTATTTTGAAGTTATACATTCATATATTTGTAAATTTATATGCTTATGCTTATATATTTTCAAACATCATAAAACTTGTCTATATATGTAGATGTATTTGTGGATATTTTATCTTAAATTTAAATAGTGAAGTTTATAATTTTTTTTATAGGACTCATCATATCCTTGAATTCATACTCCAACATTTAATATAGTTTTTAAATCAATTTATATATTCAGACATTTAAATCAGAAATTTATTTGTTCGACTTAATAAATCAATATCTCAAAAATAATAAAAACAGCTAATTACCCAATTAACTGTCGTCAAAAAACCGGGTCGTCACATTCCTCCCCCCTTTGAAATATCTCAAAAATAATAAAAACAGCTAATTACCCAATTAACTGCCGTCAAAAACTCGGGTCGTCACATTCCTCCCCTTTTTGAAACTTTTCGTCCTCGAAAAAGAACGAGGCCAGAATTATTAAAATGCTAAAAATCAGATACATATTCTTTAATCATTTTTAAATACCTTAAAAATCTATATAATATTACTAAAATAGTTTTTATAAAAATACTTTTATAACTCGATGTTTTGACAAGTCCATCTTTGTTCTCACGGAAATTCGATCATACGTTGATCAGGCGTATGACTGAAAATGTATAAGTACTTGGTAAACCCGTTTTCAACACCCAGTGAAAATACTTGGGAAATTTTTTTTTATTGAAAATATAGAAAACAGTTTTTGGAAATAGTGGAAATATCTTAGGTGAGAATGTTCTGGAAATCATTACCCCCATCCATGGTCGCAGTTACATCCTGCGTTACGTTGCCATTGCAGCAAAAGTCCATGTAACCGTAGGCACTCATCGCCCCTCGATTACGCCATAGAACCCACAACAGATCGCAGTTATATTCCAGGGTTACGTTGCCATAACAGCAAAAGTCCATGTAACTGTAGGCATCAACGCGCCCGATTTTCGCTGCCAAAAATGAAACTTCTCCACTCCCACATAGGTCGCAGTCTACCGATGTAAAATCAAGCATAGACCGTTGGCTCTCAGCGGCACACACAACTATGGTACCATAGGTTGCAGTCTACCGATATAAAATCAAATGTAGATTGTTAGCTCTCAGCAGCACACACGACTTTCGCCGTGGTCTACCGTAAATCGCAGTGACATCGAGTTACACTGTCATCACAGCATAATCCAAATGCCTATGTAGGCATCACGCCCTCGACTTTCGCTACACACTATACAAAATCCTCAGGAACTAGTTTTGTCCGGACTCCTCACAGGATCAACTTAGAACCCCCTTTAGGGTTCAAGGCAGTATCAACCTATGGCACTCCTGAGAAGTTCATTCCAATAGAGCACCTTTTTCCCCAAAGCCATTTTCAAAACACTTTATACTATACACATATAGTATCTTCCAAATCATACACCTAGTATGGTTCTCATATAAATCTCCTTTCTCAAAATCGATTATCCCAAAATCGATAATTCTCAAATTAGGCTTTCCAAATTCCAATATTGATTTTACCCAAAAATCAAAAGCCTTTCCAAATCCAAAGGTTCCCAAAACCTTTTCCGAAAATCCTCATAAGATCCTTAATATATATATATATATATATATATATATATATATATATATACGTATATAATTTTTTTTAAACTTTGGATCATCTCCAACTTGTATAAAACCCTTTTATACTTTAAACACTTTCAAAATCCTTTCCTTCCTGCAATAGATTCAACAAGGGGAGATTTATCTTATATAACAAAGATATATAACTTTGTTTATTCAAAATCAAATATTCAAATTTGAGTACTCTATAAAGTCACTTTTATCATAGAAATTTCCAATATCAGTTTCATTCAAACCCGTTCGATGTACACATATCATCCATACGCTATATTAATCTGATCGCTCACTCGATCACACAATTTCACTTCTGAACTAGTATCGTCCACCCGACTACCTAGTGCGGACTGAGATCTGGTTTTTTGATCAGAAACCTTCATTCTCCTTGCATAGCCATAACTATGATAGAGAATATGCAGAACCAATCAACAATCCATATCCAGGTTCGCCGCCGAAAATCGAGTGAAAAATCCCAACTCGGATCGGTAAATTATCTCAAAATTCTATGCTCGAATCCGGATCATGTCATTATGCGAATAGAATAATATACGTACGTCCTACGTATTTAACTTCATTGATTATTAGTCAAATCAATTTCCTTTCTATTCGTCCTCACTTTGATTTTATTTACTTATTCACATTTGCCTTAATCCCCATTTGGATTATCCCTTCAATTCTTATCTCAGTTGGGTATTTAATCAATAACAGTTTGAACTCCGATCAGTTTATATTTAGAAAATAGCTTGAAAATTTTTAAAATAAATAAGTAGTTGAAAAATAATTATTAGTTTGCAAAAAATCTGTAAAATAGTTAAGAAATTGTAAAATAGTTGGAAAATAGTTAAATAGTTATAATAATTGTAAATAATTGCAAAATAATTGTAAAACAGTAATTAATTTGTAAAATAGTTGAAAAACAGTAATTGGTTTATAAAACAGCTGTAAAATAGTTCCAAAAGTAGTTGCAAAACAAGTATAAGATAGTTTGGGATTTTAAAAAGAAAGTTGTATAGTAAATAGATACGAAAATAGATTTAAAACTGTTTATATTAAAATATTTTATTTGGAAAAATAGTTCAGAGCCAAATTGTTCAATTCTCAATCTCCATTTCCAATTAATTCAATTTAAATTTCCACTCCTATTTAAATTGACTCAACTCCAATTTAAATAACTTCAATTTCCATTGAAATTGATTTAACACCAATTCAAGTTGAATTAACCTCAATTTCTATCCACAATCAAATCAAATTCCCTTGAATTTGAAACTATTCAACTTTAATCACAATTTCAATTAATTCAAGTAAATTTCAAATTGAACCAATTTCAATTCATATCAATTTAAATTTTGAATTAATCCCAATTCCCATTTGAATTTGTACTAATTCAATTCAAATTTCAACTTCAAACCATTTTGAATTATAAATTCGAGTTAAATTCTAAATGTTGATTTAACCCCTTAAATCAAATTAACTTTATTTTTAAGTCAACAATCTAAATCTTTAAACAATTTAATTCTGAGTCAGAATTTCAAAATTCCATTTTAAATTATCTCTACTTAACTTATTTCGATGTTCAATTAAGAATTCAAAAACAATTTTATCGTCAGAATCCAATTTTCTACTGAATTTTAACTTTAAAACCCATTCTCAGTTTCATAGACTATTTATAATATCCGGATAAATAAACATCCAAATTTATCCAAACACCAATTTACAGTATCCACTTCAATTTCCTGATCTCAAACCCAATTTGAGATCACACAAGCTCCCAATTCAAATTAACCATTTATCTTCCAAAGTTAAATCCCAATTTCATTTTGAAATTTCAAATTCAGGTTGCTTGTTAAATTACTTAACTTTCCCAAAGTTAAATTCAATTCATTCATTCAGTCAACCTTACACAAATTCGAATTCCTACTTCAAATTTTTAATAATATTATTTCTTGCTTATAAGTTCAAAACTTATATCGCTTTGGGTTTTCACATCACATTCTAAGGAAAATTCAAAACTCAACCTTAGAGTTTATTTCAAATATACATATTTATTTCCTTTACACACCAAGTTACTTTAAATTTTAAACCACCTTTAGTTTTAAATTCAAAACAAATTCCTATAAATTTTCAAACAGCTCTTGTTTGAATCAAGCTCTTTTATTCAAACAACACTATTTATATTATTATTTTCAAACACTTGGAACAAATTCCCCAAATTTTCTGGACTTAGATTTAATACTTCACCATTTAAACCCTTTTTCAATTTCAATTCATAAGTCATACTTACTTAAATGTTTACTTCCTTAAACATTTTTTTTTTTGCTAAATTATTAACAATCATTTCATCATTTTAGGAAAATAACCAATGTTATTACAACTGGAAACCAATTCATTATTATCTTTATTCTGAAACTCTTCCCCAAATTCAAGATTTTAATTTCAGTTTGAACTTTTCAAACTTATCTTTGTTTAATTCCAATTATTTAACAACCAATTACCTTAACATTAGAAAGAAATATTGCTTTATATATATCAAAATATATTCTTATATAAAATCATTTAAAATCTTTATATAAGAAAATAACAAGTACGCTCTCTCATATATATATATATACACACACACACACACTCAACTCATCCAAGGGTACCATTGACCCTATCCTTAATGAGTAATCCCACCAGAGCCAAGATTGTCGCTTAACCTTCTGCTCTGATACCAACTGTAACGACCCGGAATTTTCGATCCCGAAAACTCTAGATAGTTAGGGAAAGAAGAAAGAGATAGAAGAAGAAACACAACACAGAATCTCACATTCGCAGCGGATCAAAATATAATATCAAATAATAACAGTTTACAGAAGAATTTTGTATCTGTCAAATACATTTATAATACATCAGAGTTACACATATATACAGACACTGGATATACACAATCATCATGTCTCAGATATACAATAATATAATACAGCGGAAACACTGCATACGTTCTTGCCATCCAGCTCGCCTCCTGAGCTCCAGAACGTCCTTACCTGAAAATCTGTAATACTCGATCTGACCCGAGCATTACATCAAAGTAACACCCGGGTCAGGCTGGAAACCAGCGTGAGTAAACTCATCTAACACGAAATTCCAATGCATAGAACTTATTTAAAACCCATAGCAACTCGTAACAATTTACAAAATCACAATTTGTTATAGACATCATTATTTCACACATCAATTTTCTAAGTACCAAAACTTAGATTAAATTGTCCAATTCACTTAAATCATTTCATTCTAGCCTATTGATTTCACATATCAATTTATAAAAATTCGAAGTGGTTTTGGGTATTTTCTAATACCCGACCTCGGTTTCTTCGAGCCTCGTGTCATCCTAACCCAAGTTATCCAAATGAAATACACTTCAAACTTTAAATACAGGATGTCACTTTACATAACAATTTATCATTGATAGATAACCACAATATCCTGTCCGCCCAAACATATGTTACCACAAAACATCCAATACGATTCAATCATCCATAAGCAAAGCTTGATCACTTCCAAAATTAATTTAATTAATTCTAATTGAATTACTAACCTTAATCACTTAGATTCCTTCACTTAACATTAATTAATTTCAAATCAATTAATTAACCATCCCTTAGTTATCCATCTTAATTAATCATCCTGAATTAATTATCCTTCAATTACATTCAAGTAATTATCTTTAATTAATTACACAAAATAATTATTCCTAACCAAAAGTAGTAATTAATTACTTCACAAATTTATTAACTATAATTAATTACATTAATCCTTAATTACTTGTATTAATTACTCATAAATCACTTATCATTGGTTAATTAATCTTAATTAATCAACCTTTAATTGCATCGTTAATTATATAAATTAATGGTTCCTAATTACATTTTTAATTATTCTAATTTAAATTAATTACATTAAGTAATTAATCACTAATTTAAACCATAAATATTAATCACTCTTGATTAATCTCAACCAGTAATTAACTACCCTTTAATTTCTTCATTAAATAAATTAAATACTCCTTAATTAGTTATCTTAATTAATCCAATGATTAATTACACAAAGTAATTATACCCAAATTACTTCTATTAACAAATCACCATTCAACTAATTACATCCAGTAATTATTTATTAATTACTTCCCTAAGTAATTATAATTTATTAATTACATTAAGTAATTACCTATCAAACCTCCAAATGATTATTCTAAATTAATTAAACTTAATCAATTAACTTAAACCTTAATTAATTAATTTAAACCCATAACTACATAATTAATTAACCCAAATCATTAATTAATTGAATTAATTAATTATCCATTTTAATTACCCTAATAATTTAATGGATTACAAATCATTAAATTCTAATTAACTTAAGATAAAGCTTTCCATATTAGTGATCAAGTTATCATTAACAAAGCATTTTAAAAACAATTTACTTTTAAATTTACTTTTAAATTTCATTTCAAACTTAAGATTTAAAATAATTACAAATTTATCTTTTAATAAAATTTAACATAATTCAAAATCCCTTTAAATAAATGGTTAAAGAACACCTATCTTATAAAAGGAATTTATAAGAGTTTTAAACCAAAATCATTTGAATGCAAACCATTTAAATTATACTTTAAACATTTAAAGGTATTAAAACATTTTAAATTTGATAAAACATTATTTATCTCAAAACTAGAATACAAATTAAATTTGAATCCATACTTTAAACTTGATTAAAAACTGGTTTAAATCTTGCTTCACATTTTTAAATTCAGTTTAAAATTTAAGAACACTGACAGGTTTAAAATCTGTAATCACCAAATGACCCAAGCCCATCACAATTCTTCCCGAGACAAAATCCTATATACTTTGAGCCTCTCCCGCAATTGACTCGAGAAATACTCGAGACCTCCTCATTCCCAAACCCAACTCACCAGAACCCAAAAATGTGCACCGTACACATGCACCCACGACGCAGCCACTTCCGACCATCAGCGATGATCCTCACAAGTCGGCGACCAACCCTACACAAGATTCCGACCATCACCAATTCGACTCTCACTCGAAAAATAAATCGAGCAACCTGTCACAAAACTGGAACAGCAAACCAAACCTGGAACAACTTCACACTTGCTCCTCCGACCATCGGTGTGCCTATACCTCTGGCCACGTCTTCGTCCATGTCCTAGCTATCATTCCCTTGAGTTCTGTAGAACTCGATCAACCATAGGAATCATGCCGATCAAAAATTCAAAACACACCAAAACTAGGTTTACAGGCTTCAACGACCTACCCTTGTCGCCACCATGCTTTGATCATCGATCCAACCATTTTCCCAGACCCACCGTTCATCCTACCATCACCAGAAAAGACCCCCCGACCACCACAACCCAGTGGATCATCAGAGATCCCTAAAACTAAGAAATCAAGACAAACCCAAACTGCTCTTCCATCCTTAATCTAAAAATTTTGATTTTAGCTTTAAAAATCAAGTTTAAGGATAAGAATTTAGTTTACATTCCTGAATTCGTAGATTAATAAGTTTGTATTTTAACTTATTTAAAGTTTGCTCAGTTATCTTGATTTCCAGAAACATTACCAAGTTGTTTTAACTTAAATAAATTTTTAAAACTTAGTTCATAATCAAACAAACAACATTTGTTTACATACTAAGCTCTAACAGTTATTAGATCAAAATAATAGGAATTTTGTTTGCAAATCTGGGTCTTAAAAAACAAGAACAGAGATATCTCAAATGATACAGGCATGCATACAGATAATTCACATATATATGCAAAACTTACTTATCTATATCCACACAAAACAAGATTTTTACAGGAATAATCATGCAACATGTTATACTTAAGTAATTTTAAACAAAAATGTTACTCACTGTTTAATATGCTTGGATGAACCTGTTGTTTGCTCTGCTATTTATTTGAGTTGTTCTGATTTTCTTTATCTTGTGAGATGAAAGTGATATTTATCTTTGTTTTACTTAACTTGCTCTCGAATGAATGAAGAAAAAGAAGACATGAGTGGATGTATAAATAAGAAAAGGGGTAGGCTGCATTCTTCAGTGAGCTTCCTTTCACTTTTATATTTTTATTTATTTTTGGTCAGAGGTTGCTTGAACTGATTTGATTTCTCCTTCTAGCTCGAGCTTGGCCTGATTTAAGCTTTGTTTGCTTGAAATGACGTATTGTATGCTATAATTTAATGCTTGTCTCACTATGTGTTTACAAGAATTTTGTACGGATTGTATATGTATGTTATTGTTATTATATACTTATATGTTTGCCTTTCCACTAGTTAATTATACAATTTTGCTTCGCCATGTTTGACTTTTTATTTGATATATTTAGATATACACATGCTTAACATAAATGTATAGATATTTTTTTTCATAAGCATCGTTATTATAACATTTGTACGCACTCACAAGTTTTGAAATCTTATTATTGCGAAGTTATACATTCATATATTTGTAATTTATATACTTATACTTAAATATTTTCGAATATCATAAAACTTGTCTATATATGTAGATGTATTTGTGGATATTTTATCTTGAATTTAAATAGTGAAGTATATAATATTTTTTTGTATAGGACTCGTCATATCCGGGAATTCATACTCCAACATTTAATATAGTTTTTAAATCAATTTATATATTCAGACATTTAAATATCAGAAATTTATTTGTTCGACTTAATAAATCAATATCTCAAAAATAATAAAACAGCTAATTACCCAATTAACTACCGTCAAAAACCCAGGTCGTTATAACTTCATTACTCCTAAATTGAAGGGGCTTAGCTACTCATTTGTGTTATCATATCAACACATGCAAATTTCAACATTAAAAAGCAAAAGAAATAGGAAATAAGCAAAGAAAGAAAATGAGATTAACTACTAAACTACGTGCATAAAAAAAAGCTACACTACTTGGATGAATGTAAATCTAATCTACTAACATTGAAAATAATAGAGCATAGAATAAGCATAAAAGTAAAGAGAAGCATGTACAAAAGAGAAGGCTTAGGAAGTCATTTTTATTTCACTTTGATTCTATATTTACAACTTTCTTAAGTAATAAGAAAAGTAAGAAGATCTTCTACATGTACATAAGTGAGCTATTTATACATTCATAAAACCTAAATCAATTTTTAAGGTGCTTTCTAAATTGCCCTTTAGAAAGTGTGGCCACCAAGTAACCATTAGCGTCAAATTAATCCATCATCAAATATGCTGAAGCTTTAACCTTCACTTAGTTTTTCATTAGCTTCTAATTGTAGATTTAGGTAAGTGGGTAGGTGGGGGTCCTCCATGATCATGTATTTCAATTATTTCCATCTTATTTCCTTTGTATTCTCTTGTGCATGCATATATCTTCATGAAACCCTCTTCTATACGCATCCAAATTCCTATAAAAATCGTAAAAAACGTCCAAGTAAAAATTTTCAGATTGACACATGTACAAAAATGACCATTTTGCCCCTGTATGAAGATGAATGTACGGTGATTTGAAAATAATTGAATTTTGATTTAAATATGTTGAAATACCTAAATATGAAATTTATTTAAAAATAGATAAAATATGAATGTAAGTACATGGACATTTACATGCACATCAAATACCCCCACACTCATCTCTTTTATTTGTCCTCGAATAAAGGAAAACTAAGATAAATCCGTTTTCGTAGGGAGCTCGATTGCATTGAGTGTATGGAACAAGCCGTTAAACCTCTGGACGTCCTTAGTAGGACGAGTGTCATCTGGTGAGGGTTTTCAGTGGATACTATCCACAAATCCAAATGTAAAGTGAAAATATTTATAAAGTGCAAGATTTATTTACAATGGGATGAATGCAAATTTGGAAAATATTTACAAATGAATGATTTACTTTTAAATCGATCCAAATGAGTAAAATATAAGTTTTGGTCATTATCTTGAAAATTCAAGTCATTTACTCGTCAAAATTTCCAACAAAAATCAAGCTATCAAAACAAATAGATTATAGTTTAACTCGTTGTTTCGGTTGATAACGCAATGTAGCTATAAAATTGATCCTTAATTGATTATAAAAGTTTATCAAAGTGGTTTTTTCATTTCTTTTGAATAACAAGTTAAATCAAACAAGTAAAAATAGTGCTTAGATTTCAATTGCTCACTCTCTCTTATTTGAAAATTTTATTGATATTAACAATATGCCTAACTCGGGTAAACTTATGCCAGATATATTACCCATGCACTGCCTTGTGAACTTATTTGATGGAAATACAGAGCGTGGCACATAAACACAAAGTGTGGACACTTATCGACTGCAATTGTTATTAAAAAGAATTTTCATGTACATACATCTAACTCAGGTAAAGTGAGGCCAGATATGCCGATCGTGCACTGCCTTTCGGACTTACGTGAGAAGGGTACAGAGCATGGCGAGTGAACACACAAGTGTGATCACATGACTCTATGTGTTAACAGAAAATATATACGTATATACAAATGTTTTTTTTATATATTTTTTAGAATAGGGAGTTTTGCAGTATCATCTTAGTACCACTTAACTTAAAAGATTTAAAAATATTTTCACCTTTACTTTAAATCAACCACTTTTTTTAAAAAAGATTTTCAATTATGATATACTTCTTAATTAACACATATGAACCTTCCTATATACTAGTTAAACCATTTTTATATGTAATCAAACTTCATTTTTGTTTTTGTTAAGACAAATAAATTTTCAAAAATTTCAATTTATTAACCAAAATTTATACTTATCGTATAGCATTTCTTCAAAACTAAAATCAAAATGCTAAAATGAAAAAAAATGTTTTTGAGATTTAGAAATTTAGAGATTGTTTTTGAAAATTTTGAGTTTAAAGAAAACGAAAATTCAGAAATGCCATGAAAATTTAAATTTAAAAGAAATTGAAAATGAGAGCCCACCCCCCCCCCCCCCCATACTTAATTTTGACTATGTCCCCTTTTACAAAAGAGGGTTAACATTCTTACTAGATGTAGCTTGGCTCATGAAGAATCATGAGATCCTCCTCTTGGTCACTTGGCAATTCCAAGAAGGGTTTCAAACGATAAACATTGACTTTGAAAATAGATCTATCCCTGGGGTTTTCTATTTCTACGGCACCATGTGGAAAAACAGTTCGTATCATAAATAGCCGGGTCCATCTTGATTTAAGTTTCTCACGGAATAAATAAAGTCTAGAGTCATATAAAAGAAATTTTGGTTAGGCGAAAACATTTTTCTTAGGATTGACTTGCTAAGAAAAACTTTTTTTCTTTGTAAATTTTTCCATTTTCGTACGCGTCGTTCCTAAGTTCTTCTAGTTCGTGGAGTTGTTGTTTTTTATTTTCGCTAGCTTTATCGAGATCAAAGTTTAAGTTCTTTATTGCTTATAACGCTTTGTGTTCGATTTCAACCAGTAAACGGAAAGCTTTTCCGTAAACCAAACGAAATGGGGACATCCCAAAGTTAGTTTTAAATGCGGTACGGTAAGCCCAAAGCGCAACAGTCAATTTCTGAGACCAATCTTTTCGATTTTTGTTAATAGTTTTCTTCAAGATTTGTTTTATTTGACGATTTGGAACTTCAACTAGGCCACAAGTCTGAGAATGATACGAAGTGTATAACTTGTGGGTTATCGAGTATTTCTTCATTAAAGCTTCAAAAGAACGATTGCAAAAATGGGTCTCATTATCACCGATTATTGCGCGAGGTGTGCCGAACCTCAAAAAGATGTTTTCTTTGAGAAATTTCACAATAATTCTATGGTCATTGGTTTTGCACGGAACAACTTTGACCCATTTTGAGACATAATCGATAGCGAGAAGCATATAGAAATTTCCAAAGGAATTGGGAAAATGTCCCATGAAGTCGATAACCCAAACATCAAAGATTTCAATGGTAAGAATGTGGTTTAGGGGCATCATATTTCGTCGAGAAATTTGTCCAAGCATTTGACAGCGATCGCAAGTTTTACAAAATTCGAATGAGTTTTTGAAAAGAGAATGCCAATAGAAACCACATTGAAGTACATTTTCCACAGTTTTTCGAGGACCGAAATGTCCACCACGCGCATGATCGTGGAAAAACGAGAGAACGCTCCATATTTCATTATCCGGGATGCAACGTTGAATGATTTGATCGGGACAATCACTACAACAAAAAGGACCTTTTGCAGCGTTTTAAAAGTGCTGCCATAATCATTAGCAACATTTCGTAGAACGCTGCCTAATGTCATGCTGCAATGGAGTTTGGAAATTCTGCAACCTTTTTAAATAAATGGCTATTGATGCATTCAAAAACGATGCAGTAAATTAATTTTGCAGCATTAGTTAGAAGCTGCAAACTCATTTATCAGCGTTTTGGCAACGCACTCTAATATCAATACTTCAAGAGAACCAGTAATATAGTTTGAAACGCTGCAAAAGTAAGTAATGAAGCTTTTTTGAAACGCTGCGCTGTATCAACGTTTTCTCTACATTTTACAACTATTACGGAAGTTTTAAAACAACTATATGAACCATGAATAATGTATTCAAAATAGCTCAGTTTATAAAACACTAATATATATTATCCGATATTATAAGCAGTTATAACGATTAAACATAATCAAAGCTACATCAATTTTATACATCATAAAATTTAGTCATATACAACTTTTCATGAACGATGTTTTAAGCAGAAATGTTAACAACATAAAATCTTACCAAAAGTGCTTACTAAAAGAGAAAATATAAATCATGGAAAGTCCAAGCCCGTCTCCTTCATAAGTTCAATATGCCTATAGGAAAAAAGCAATAGAGATCAGCAGTAGAAGAAAACAAATATGAATTTATTATATAAAAGCCAATAAGGAAATGAGATACAGGCAGTGATCTGTTATCATGTCAATTTTCACATATCCGTTATCATTTCTCTTTCTACCTTTCATTCACTACTAACTAAAAAAACCAAAGCATTTGATCCAATTAAAAAGAAACTTGACTTAAAGAACTCAAATTCAAGTGTATAATAGTATGCAATCAGTTAAAAAGACAAGATTATCATTCAGTTCGCTCTGCATTACCAATATAACATCTCAGATTCACCTAAAGTTCTTATCCAAAGCAAAATACCCTAAATTTAATTCGGGTTCATCAAGAGACCCAGGTGGATATGGCTTAGCAAACTGTGATGACATGAAATCTCTAGTAGTGTAGATGTATCATATGTTCAAAAAATAACTGATTTAAATATTCATTACAATGTGCTATGTACAAGCTAATTGTAAAATTAAGTTTATCTATCTAATTTGTATGTATCATGGCTTATCTATAGATTAAATAATACATTTTTCACAGAATATAGTTAAGATTACATCTAATAATTTTCTTAATATACTATATATTATTTATGATCATGAATGAAATATTTTTTTTTATATATCAATGTAATAAACATTTTATTATCTTCATAAGAAAATAGTTCCACATCTAGTAAAATAATTCTTATATCAAGAAAAAAACGTTCAAATGCTTTAATCAAATTGAAATTATTTGTCATAAACTTGTAATTTTTGATGTTCTTGTTATAAACTTAGATAATTCTTATAAAATTTAGTTAATTTATTATTATAATTTATAAAACTTAGTTAACTTAGTTAAATTATTATTTTTATTATTATAAATTTAGTTAATTTTTATTAAACATAGTAAACTTGGCTAATAGTTTATAACTTATTATTATTATAAACTTAGTTAATTTCTTTAAAACTTAGTTAACTTATTATTATTGTTGTTGTTGTTGTTATTTATAGAACTTAGTTAACTTAGTTTAACTATCATTATTATTATAAATTTAGTAAATTTTTATAAAACTTAGTTAATTTTCTTAATATGTTATAATTTATTGTTGTTGTTGTTATTATTTATAAAACTTAATTGACTTAGTTAAATTATTATTATCATTATTATAAATTTAGTTAATTTTTATAAAACCTAGTTAACATGATTAATATTTTATAATTTATTATTATTATTAATAACTTAGTTAATTTATTATTATTATTATTTATAAAACTTAGTTTACTTAGTTAAATTATTATTATCATTATTATAAGTTTAGTTAATTTCTATACAACTTAATTAACATTATTAATATTTTATAGTTTATCATCATCATCATTATTATTAACAACTTGGTTAATTTTTTATTATTATAATTTATAAAATTTAATCGACTTAGTTAAATTATTATTATCATCATTACAAATTTAGTTAATTTTTACAAAACTTAGTTAACTTGGTTAATGTTCTATAATTTATTATTATTATTAACTTAGTTAATTTACAATTATTATTTATAAAACTTAATTGACTTAGTTAAATTATTATTATCATTATTATGAATTTAGTTAATTTTTAGAAAACTTAGTTAACTTTGGTAATATTTTATAATTTATTATTATTATTATTCAAAATCTAACAACACCTCCTTTGCGCAGTTGGTGCTTTCTCGCACACCCCAATTCAATATATATACGTTATCAAAACAAGATCGGATCTACATTGTATATAACAATATATACTCCAAGGTATCATACACATACATTTTGAAGACAAAAATGATGATGTTTAACAAGTAAACATTTCTTAAATGCCTTTTTAAACAACTTTAACAATAAATGCAAAAACTACTTGATTCGGTTATATTTTTTAATTGATATTCACACAATAAAAGAATGGTTTTGGTAGTATGATGCTCTAAACCAACAATAACTGCTTCTTGAGACATTTAGCCTCATTTTGAAGTGAATTTCTAGTTGAACGAATCATATACATATAAGTCATTGCAAGCCAAACAGTCCTTAAATTTAAGCTCAAAAATATCCATTTACTTGTAACTTTAAACATAAATAATGAAAATAATACACTACTTCAGAATCAAATCAAAGTACTTGTATCCTCAATTCTAATTTATTTACGAGGAATAAATGAATAATGCAGGAAATGGGTATAAACAAGAAGATTAGCAACGACTAATAAAATTTTCAATTGAAAGAAATAAGTTCACCGATTATTATCATCAAAAGTCTGAGAAAAGTCAGGCTTTGATCTGACTTCATATACTTCATTGTAGTAGTTGAAAAATCTTCAATTTCAGTTTCTCCTTTATCATAAAAGTTAAATCACAAAGACTTTAGTATAATTTTGGACATGGTGAAAAAGCAGCATATGCGTTCTCATATAACTATAAGAGACTTTTGAGTAAAAGATAAAAGAATGACAGCTTTTAAGCTAGAAGGAAACATGAGCAGATTGACCTCAAAATAAGTAAACAGTAAATAATAGAAACACAATACAAGCACTAACTTATTAATACAGCAAAGTATCCATTTTCCTGTAAATCTCGAGCAGCCTTGATGTGGTTTTACTTTGTCGGAGGGGAAAAAAAACTCTTCCATTTCTTCATAATTATTTACTTATATTTTCTGCATTTTCAATGGACATAATTAGTCATCATCCAGCCACGTTCGTTCTATAAAGAAAGTTTTAAAAATCCTTCGTGAAGGATACTAGTCAAACGTTCACCATGTCATATTCTATGTAATCAGAATGGACCAAATCATGTCATAAGTGCATCTCTTCCTAAAGAGAAACATGAAGGACCCACACCCTATATAAAAAAAAAGAGCATCATGAAGGAAACGAACGAAAAAATCGATTCAAAAGAAGACTTCGATCCATTGAACCTCCCTGAAGTTCAAAAAGCTTCAGTTCGAGCAACATTAGAAATTTCTCCTTCTGATCTAGGTCTCAACAAATCTGATCATGATCCATCTAAGAACACCACAAATGAATATGGTGACTCTAACACTACATACTATTGTACGAAAGAAACAAAATAATATCAATATATGCCTTTTGTTACTCCACCTCCTCTAATTCCTTTTTCATCACCATTAGGAAAAAAAGGCACAAGTCCTCATTTTTTACCAGCACCAGAGCATAACGATCTTAATCCTCATTTATCTGAAAAAAATGATTCAACTCTTGATCCTGATTTAGTTTTTAAACAAAGTGAAACTGGCGACAAATTTGACACCAATAACGTAGACTTGCAAGATGTATTGGCACCTGCCCAGGCTGCTGCTTAAGTTGCCCGGGCAACAGCCAGCCTTACTCAGCTTCGGATTACAGAGCTAGTAATAAAGAGAAACCAGAAAGCAACTTCTGAAACAAGCCAAAACAAAGAGGCAAAGATTGCAGAAAAACCAGTCTTTGACCAACAGGATTCGTTTGATTACACAGATCGTGCGACCGAATATGATGATGGAAACAATTATATGCATCAGCCTCAAAGATCGGTTTAAATGGAAGATGATCCGTATTTTTTATATCCTAATTTGTTTAATAGATAAAACTCAGGGGTGATTAAGCACGAAAGTTCGCTCGATGAATACTAAAAATTTAGCCGGTAGAATTTAGGCATACTGCGTAATGATGTATTTTTAAGCTTTGTGTTCCTTGTATTGTAATGAATGTTTGTCAAACTTGTTTGTGTATAGATGTATAATTTGGATAGAGGAGTGTGTAACCATAGGGCAAAAGTGTTGAATATGCGATTATATGATTTTTGTTTAATGATAATAAACATATATATATATTCATTTAAATGTATTTATTAATATACTATTTTATTTTCAGAGATTAAATAAATATTTGATGAATAAAATAAATAACACCGAATTTGAATTCAAACGGATATTTTATTCAAACAAATATTTATTATAATTTTTGTATAACACAAATTTCAAGCTCTCACTATATATATACAATTTCAACTACAATACAAATTTGATTACATTATAATTCACATTTACATTTCACCTCACTACATATCACTCATTCACTCAACTCGTATTTATGTTCAACTTCATTCCAATGTGAATCCAGCTTCTGAGCAATCTGCAGAAATATACATTAATGCAGTAAAATTGAAAATAAAATATTTTTGCAGTACAAAATAAAATGTGAATTTTGAAAATAATATTTGCCACAATTATTTGGGTTGTTCATCATCATTTAAATTCGAATTCATCATACACGAACAGCTTGTGACATACACAGTGTATCACTGTATATGCCATAACGCCGTGCACACCGATATATACACTTGATAAAATTACAGGGACATGTGAGCACAGGTCAAACCCAAAACGTCGGGTTCAACTCAAGTGAAATAAAAATAATGTCACAATATCAACACAAGGTCAAACCCGAGCTTTAAGCTTGATTCAACTCAGGTGCAATACAAAATTGCCAAGTAGAAGTGAAAAAGCTCGATCAAAGCAACACAGCCTCAACAATGCAATGGGAATGTTCACAACAACACCACAAATAGAAATATGAATAACAAAGTCAGGCAGAAGCCTATTCCCGAGCAAAATTGACAAACAACAAGTGCAAGCTTGGATGAGCAAGTGACAACCAAGCTAAATATGTTAACCAGAAGTACACATGAAGGTTACACTGCAACAGGTCGGGGAAGCAAGGATGTGCACCAAACAAGAGCATAACACAAATAGACAAAGCAACTCAAGTCAGTGCACCAGTAATGTTAACAAGCCTCGACCAAAATCAAAATGTACAAATGCAACATGAAACTGGACAGTGCAAGCTCAACTAGAAACAGTGGACAGAACAAGTGCAGCCTCTACATGAAGTATACAAGCTACTGAACTCCGAGCAAAATTCAAAGGCAAGTATGCAACAAAGATGAACACAAGCTTTAGACTAAAGTACACATGAATGCCATCAAATGTACAAAGTCTCCAAGCATTTCAAACTTGAAGACAACATGAAACTGCATCAAAGTGACTTCAACAAGTTGATATGCAAACATGTATGCAGTGACAATGTACATACACAGTGCAGCAGTGTAAACATCAAACTCGAGCTCAAGTCAGTACAACAGAAAATCAAGAAGAGATGAACAAACAATGGTGGCAAGTTCGAAAAAATCCAAAGCCGAGCAAATAGAAATATATATATGTATGCATATATATATATGTATGTATGTATGTATGTATGTATGTATACATATCTATATCTAATGAAACAGTACCAAAATCAAAATAGTTCAAGTGGCCGAAGTCATGAAACGGCAAGTAAAATCGAACAAGTTCGAAAGTGCTACCAGAGGCAGTAACAGTATGGCCGACGTCTAACAAATCAACATCGTTAAAGTCAAGTCAAAGCCGAAGACAACAAGAACGAGAACGAATGAAATCAACACCGTGTCAATCAAGGAATCGAACCAAGTCAGAAATCAAACCGTGTTATTCAAGTAATTTGAACAAGTCAGAGATTAATCCCAAGCATTAAAACAAAATGGAATGGCCGAGAAAAATCAAGTGATGAATTCAAATAAATGTACACAAACGAAAATCAAGGATCTCGAATCCTATATAAACAAGTAACATCATCAGCAATTCTATTATCGAGTTTAAGAAAGCAAATCAGAAGAAGCAAAAAGGAAAATTTACATACCAAATCAAAGTCAGACTCGATCAAGGAGGAGGAGCCACGAACGAATCAATTGAAGTAAGCGATCGAAGCACTAGCCATCAATTTAAGCGGCGACTTCACAAAGCCCTAATTTCAAGAGCTAAGAGGAATGAATGAAAGAAGGAACCATGCCGACATTTTTTACAGAGAAAAATAGATAGAGATAACGGGGCCGCATTTTTTAGTGATAATATTTTGGGCCAAGTTTTATTAACAAGGCTTTAGTTTAAATTAGGGCTTTGATTATTGCTTTAATTTGTTTTTTCTTCTTTAAACCATTATAATTCTAGTCGTTTGACTAGGGGACAGACTACGTGGCGTAGTTTGAGAATTCGCAACTCAATAGCTGAGTTGTGGCAGAGCTTTGAGCGTAGAGTTAAGGCTAGTCGATAGCGGGTGTCGCGAGTTTATGTGTGCAAGCGTCTGACTACTTAATTTTTAGTAGAAACCTTGGGAGCAGCACGTAGGTAGGGTTTTGCCGAAGCTGGGTAAATTCCGTGTCACTCTATTTCTGCATTTATTATTCTGCTATTATCTGTGCTGCTATTATTTTGATATATCTGTGTTAAAATATTAAATAAGCATCCGCAATAATTTTTACAATTAATAGCATCACCCTATTCACCCCCCTCTAGGGTGAAATCGATCCTACAAGTGGTATCAGAGATAGGAATAGAAGTCAGCTTTTGTTTTAAAATTTTGATTTTTTTTTTCAAAAATCAACCTTTTTAAAAAAAAAGTTGAATTTTTTTAAATGGCTTCTTTTAATAATGCTTTTGCTGACGGTCGGTCCATAGTTAGACCACCAATGTTCAATAGTGAATACGCCTACTGGAAAAATAGAATGAAATTTTTTCTGAAAAACATCGACGCATGGAATATTGTTGAGATAGGTTATAGAGCACCAACTGTAATTGTAAATAATCAAGAAATAAATAAACCGAAGGATCAATGGACATGTCTAGAAAATAATTTACAGAATTCTAATGCCAAAGCTATGAATTCGATAATTTGATCATTTGATCAATTTGAATTTAATCGTGTCTCACATTATCTAACTTCGCAGGAAATATGGCACACACTAGAAGTGACTCAAGAAGGAACATCTCAAGTCAAAGAATCTCTCCTTGCCATGCTAAGCAGCGAATACGAGAACTTCACAATGGCGAAGGAAGAAAATGTCAAAGAGATGTATGGACGACTTTCCAACATCGTATACAAATCAAAAGCTCTCGAAAAATCATACACGGAATTTGAAATAGTCCGAAAAATCCTCAGTCCTTCCACGAAGATTTGAAGCAAAAGTGATTGCCATTCAAGAATCGAAAGATTTAAAAAAAAATGAAAGTGACTGCCATCGGAAATCTCACCGCTTATGAGCTAGAAATGAAATTCAAGGAAGAGCGTGAAGGAGGAGATACTCGAAAGAAATCAATAGCTCTCAAAGAAACAACTGAAAGTGATGAGACGACGACGATGATGGAGCAGCTGAGCTGGCGTTAATAATGAAGAAATTCAAAAAAATGGAACCACAAATATAGAAATCCAGCTCTAAATCAGAAATTGAAAAGCAGAATAAACAAAATACTAAACAATCCAGAAGAACAGAAGATCATCTGTCATAAGTGCAACCAACTCGGACACATCAAGCCCAATTGTCCTCAAAACCGATGCGACTTTGAAAAGAAATCAAAAACGAGAAGTTTTTCAGCCACGTGGAATACAAGTGATGAAGATAATCAAAGTAGTAGCAGTGAGAGTGAGAAAGCAGATATGTGCCTTTAAGGTAATATAACTGATAGCGACGATAACGAGCCAAGCTAGGTATCAAAACTTACTCATTCAGAATTACTTATATATTTCCACGAACCAAATGGCTGTTTTGAACGACTTATGGAGAAATATGCTAAAATTGAATCACAAAGAGATAGTTTGATTGAACTAAATGATCAGCTTGAACAATTAGTTAACAACTATCAAAATAAGTGCCCTCAGTGTGACAAGTGTCCATTGTTTGAAGAATAAATTAGAAAATAGAAATTAATATAAAATCACTTAAAAATAAAATTCTGATTTTGAAAGAGAGTGAAAATACTAGGAGAGAGAACTCTATTAAAAAGTGCACATAATTATTGAACGAAAATAAATCTCTCAAAACACAAATCCAACAATTTTCAATTACTTTAGATAAATTTTCAAAAAGTGAAAAATCGTTGAATATGCTATAGGAAAACAAACTGTTAATACAATTAGACAAGGACTTGGGTATAATCAATCTAAAAATGTTAGAAATGAGATTAATTAAGTAAATTCAATGTGCACAATTTGTAGAAAATTTGGACACAATCAAAATATTTGTTGGTATAAACCCAAACACGTAATAACTATACCAATTTGGGTTCCAAAAGACACAAATATAAAATCTCTCAAAGTTAAACAAATCTGGGTTTCGGAAGGATCATATATAAATAGTTTTGGGTCTCCACAAAATTATTTTTCAAAATATTCTACCACCAACAATCATGGACCTATAAAAACAAATAGGTCACAAAAATCTTCCATCGTATAGATGTGGTGGCAGGCTAAGGAACAACAACAGTGTTATCTGGATTCTGGCTGTTCCAGAAACTCAACGGGCGACAAAGCAAAGTTCCTTAGCCCAGTACAAAGGTGGCAGAATCACAATGGGTAACAACGAAAAATTATCGTAAAGGTAAAACAGGTAATGGTATATTTTGAACGATATATTAAATGTGATAATCTGCACCGTAGTCTGAATTAAATCAGCCAACAATGTGATGATAAAATAAATGATGATTTTGATTCTGACTTATAAAAAATTGTTGGCCAATTATATTCTTATGCCAAGAATACTATAAAAATCTCTAGAGTCTTTTGAATTACTTCATATATATTAGTTTGGATCAATAATAGTGTTTTATTGGATGATAATACATTTGGTTATTCTACGGCTGACTCTATATTCACGGTTTTTGATTATTTACACGGCTTCAATTCAAATTCAAGAGAATGTCTTTTGAAAAGCTGTTAAAATTGATTTTCAGATATTTTGATGCACACTTCATGGTCTCGTATATCAAATTCAATTAATGATAATTTTGAGTAAAAGAGAAATTCAGATGCAAATTACACTGGTAATCTAGTTGATAGAAAAATTACTAGTAGAACATGATTTTTTTTGAGACATTTAGTAACTGCATCGTTTTTCAAAGAAAATATCTGCATATTTTTCATTTCAAGTAATTTTCAAATAGCAGAAATTTTTCTCATAAAACCCCTTCTAGAAAATCATTTTTGACCATGTTTTCAAATTAGTCATTTTGAAAATTTGATTTTATAATTATTTTTGAATTTGATTTTAAATGACTATTTTGACTAATCTGACTCACTAATGATTATCGAAAAGATAAATAGTGATTGAAAAAGTGATGAGTGTTGATATTTATCATATATTATGACTCGAGACGGTATGGTTAGTAAATTTCTTTTAGAAATTTAAACAAGAGTTATAAAACTTTTTGTTGGTAAAAATTCCATGACCATCTCTATTTCTATCATATTTCTAACGACCATCACTCATCAAAATTCAATATAGTTTGTCGATATGTGGTACTCTAAACAGGAATGATTCGTTTTTCATTTTACATTTTTTTAATAAAAAAATAATAATAATAATAATAAAGTAAAATAAAATCCAAAGTATTCACTCTCATTTAAAAGTCCTCACGATTATGCATGGGTGAATTACTTGGAATTTGTTACGTGCTTCCATGCTCATTTAAAAGTCCTCACGGTTATGCATGTATGGAATGCATATCAAAATTGATTTTTTAAATAAACAAGTTGATTCTAATCCCATTTAAAAGTCCTCACGGTTATGCATGGTTAGAAGATACTTGAATTCATTTTTAAAAAAATAAAATTAGAATGCTACTAATCTCATTTAAAAGTCCTAGCGGTTATGCATGATTGGTAGATATTCAAATTCCTGATATAAATATACCACAAATAGACACAACTGTATGGTTTTATATGATGATATCATTCCCATCATTCTAAAAGTGGAATATGCGCCTAACAAAGTATTTATTATTTTTTTTTGATTTTTTGTTGAAATTTAATATTTATATTCGATTGAGTTTTAATGTTGTATTAATATCGATCACTTTATCTCTATTTTTTTCTAACACTATTTCTCTTTTGCTGATAACAAAAGGGGGGAGAAAAATTAAGACTTTGTCAAATGAAATCAAACAAAGGTCAAATATTTTCTATTTGTATCTAGACTCATTTGCATATTTTTAATTGTATGCATATATGAAGGAGGAGCTTTGTGTAGAGAAGAAGCATTCAAATAGGGGGAGCAAATTGAATAATCAAATACATTTAACATATTGAAAATCTTAAATATATGTTTGATATCATCAAAAGGGGAGATTGTTGAATATGCGATTATATGTTTTCTGTTTGATGATAATAAACAAATATATATTCACTTGAATGTATTTGTTAAAATACTATTTTATTTCATATATTAAATAAATATTTGATGAATAAAATAAATAACACGGAATTTGAATTCAAACAGATATTTTATTCAAACAAATATTTATTACAATTTTTGTATAGTACAAATTTCAAGCTCTCAATATATATATATATATATATATATATATATATATATATATATATATATATATATATACACACACACACACACACACACACACAATTTCAATTACAATACAAATTTGATTACATTAAAATTCACATTTACATTTGACCTCACAACATATCGCTCATTCACTCAACTCGTATTTATCTTCAACTTCATTCCAATGTGAATCCAGCATCTGAGCAATTGGCAGATATATACATTGACGCGGTAAAATTAAAAATAAAATATTTTTGCAGTATAAAATAAAATGTGAATTTTGAAAATAATATTTGCCTTGGTTATTTGGGGTTGCTCGTCATCACTTAAATTCAAATTCATCATACACGAACAGCTTGTGACATACACAGTGTATCACTGTATATGCCACAAGGCCGTGCACACCGATATATACACTTGATAAAATTACAGGGACATGTGAGCACAGGTCAAACCCAAAACGCCGGGTTCAACTCAAATGAAATAAAAATAATGTCACAATATCAACACAAGGTCAAACCCGAGCTTTAAGCTTCATTCAACTCAGGTGCAATACAAAATTGCCAAGTAGAAGTGAAAATGCTCGATCAAAGCAACACAGCCTCAACAATGCAATGGGCATGTTCACAACAACACCACAACTAGAAATATGAATAACAAAGTCAGGCAGAAGCCTATTCCCGAGCAAAACTGACAAACAACAAGTGCAAGCTTGGATGAGCAAGTGACAACCAAGCTAAATATGTTAACCAGAAGTACACATGAAGGTTACACTGCAACAGGTCGGGGAAGCAAGGATGTGCACCAAACAAGAGCATAACACAAATAGACAAAACAACTCAAGTCAGTGCACCAGTAATGTTAACAAGCCTCGACCAAAATCAAAATGTACAAATGCAACATGAAACTGGATAGTGCAAGCTCAACTAGAAACAGTGGACAGAACAAGTGTAGCCTCTACATGAAGTATACAAGCTACTAAACTCCAAGCAAAATTCAAAGGCAAGTATGCAACAAAGATGAACACAAGCTTCAGACTAATGTACACATGAATGCCATCAAATGTACAAGTAAATGTACAAAGACTCCAAGCATTTCAAACTTGAAGACAATATGAAACTGCATCAAAGTGACTTCAACAAGTTGATATGCAAACATGTATGCAGTAACAATGTACACACACAGTGCAGCAGTGTAAACATCACATTGAAGCAACTCAAGCTCAAGTCAGAACAACAGTAAATCAAGCAGAGGCGAACAAACCACGGTGGCAAGTTCGAACAAATCCAAAGCCGAGCAAATACAAATATACAAGTATGCATATATATATATATATATATATATATATATATACATATATATATATATGTATGTATATGTATACACATACATATCTATATCTAATGAAATAGTACCAAAATCAAAATAGTTCAAGTGGCCGGAGTCATGAAACGACAAGTAAAATCGAACAAAGTCGAAAGTGCTACTAGAGGCAGTGAACAGTATGGCCGAAGTCGAACAAAATCAACATCGTCAAAGTCAAGTCAAAGCCGAAGACAACAAGAACGAGAACGAACGAAATCAACACCGTGTCAATCAAGGAATCGAACCAAGTCAGAAATCAAAACCATGTTATTCAAGTAATTTGAACAAGTCGGAGATTAATCCCAAGCATTAAAACAAAATGGAATGGCCGAGAAAAATCAAGTGACAAATTCAAATAAACGTATACAAACGAAAATCAAGGATCTCGAATCATATATAAACAAGTAACATCATCGGCAATTGTATTATCGAGTTCACGAAAGCAAATCAGAAGAAGCAAAAAGCAAAATTTACATACCAAATAAAAGTCAGACTCAATCAAGGAGGAGGAGCCGTGAACAAATCAATTGAAGTAAGCGATCGAAGCACCAGCCATTAATTTAAGCAGCGACTTCACAAAGCCCTAATTTCAAGAGCTAAGAGGAACGAACGAAAGAAGGAAGCAGGCCGGCATTTTTTACAGAGCAAAATAGATAAAGATAACGGGGCCGCATTTTTTAGTGATAATATTTTGGGCCAAGTTTTATTAATACGGCTTTAGTTTAAATTAGGGCTTTGGTTGTTGCTTTAATTTGTATTTTTATCTTTAAACCATTGTAATTACTAGTCGTGTGACTAGGGGACAGACTACGTGGTGTAGTTTGAGAATTCGCAACTCAATGGCTGAGTTGTGGTAGGGTTTTGAGCGTAGAGTTAAGGCTAGTCGATAACGGGTGTCACAAGTTTACGTGTGTAAGCGTCTGACTGCTTAATTTCTAGTAGAAACCTTGGGGGCAGCAAGTAGACAGGGTTTCGCCGAAGCTGGATAAATTCTGTGTCGTTCTATTTCTGCATTTATTATTCTGCTATTATCTGTGCTGTTATTATTTTGATATATCTATTTTGAAATATTTTATAAGCTTCCGCAATAATTTTTATAATTAATAGCATCACCATATTAACACCTAGAGGGTGAAATCGATCCTACAAAAAGAATGAACATTTAAGGGTTAATCTGTTATCAACGTGTAATCAGCAGATGTACGTTTTGAGTAGTGAAAGTATGGTTTGCGTCTCTTTTATATAACTTAAATTCCTCTGGACCTCATTCCTTTGCTTTCACGGAGTTTAGGTCTATTCTTTCCTCTCTCTTTTTCCCCTGTTAAGGTCAGTCAAATCATGCTAACTGGATTTGATTCCACTACCTTTACATAAACGACTTAGAGATATGTTCAACTTTTAATATTATAAATGGTGTACTTGAAAAAGTGTTTGATTTACAGAAATCTTTCTCCAGCATATGGGATAGCATTTTAAAAAGTAACTTTATAAATGGATTTGAATAGCAACCTTCAACTGTTTTAAGTTCACTAACAAAAAATCATAAAATTTGCCGTAAATTTTGAAATAAGACAGAAACAAGTACTTGCTACTTATCATCAGCTTTTTAACTTATTTCATCTTTTTAACTTAGAAGCTGTGCTTTGAATCCTTCTGCGGTTCTCTTGTACGATAATCCTTATACGAAATTCTAAATTATTCTGCTGTTTTGAACTATAGTTTTTCTCTTCATGATTTAGTATTATGAATGTCGCTGATATAGTATATCCTTGCTTATTATATGAACTTTTTACGACAATTAATTTTTTGAACGAATTTATAATTGTTTAGGAGTTAATAATACATTTTAGTAAACTTTTTCCCATATTCCCATATTCATATTGGGTATAAAAATAAAATATTACTCAAAAATAAACTTTTTCATTATATATTTAATTATGGTTTTTTTGAGTAAATAATACATTTCAGTATTAAAACATGAAAAAATGATATAAGTAATTTTTTCATTATCAAAGAAGGTGCAGATCGCTGATCTAAAATTCCATTGCAAGTATGCATATTTAACTTTATCCAACACCAAAATAATAAAAACAATTTCAAGACATTACAAGAAGGTCAAATAGATAAACAAGTACGTTGGTAAAATACTACTTCTGGTGCTTGGAGAAGACTGTCTAAATAGTTCTTACTGAGAGCTTGAAATGTTGTCACCCTGAATGAAGAATCAGAAGAAAGATAAATTTTGTACGAATATTTTACATTCTCAAAAACCAGAAAGGTTAAAGTCTGCTTACCTTGATAATGCTATCAGCACAAACTATAACATCAGTTTGAAAGTCAACTTCTGAGGTCATTTCTTGCTACATAAAATAAATTTCAATCACAAAATGGACGTTACAATGTACAAGGAAAAGAACAAAAATAGTAGCCCACCTCTCAAAGGCAATGTCAAAAAGTAACATGAATATTCAAGTCGCTAAGCACCCAAAGATAATTAAAAAGAGAGGCTTAACCCTGCTTTCAAGAATTAGAGTCAATGCAACCATGCATATGGCACTGCTAACCTGAACAGCTATCAACCCGAATATGATAAGAAACTCTTAAAGAAATCCAGCAGTTTATGTAGTTGTCATTTTTGATGCATCAGATTCGGGTGCTACTTCTTTCTGACCCGAACCCTGTCGCCTTTTTAAGACCTTGGTGGTTCGGATTGCTCCTCCGATGGTGGGGGAGCTTGTGAAGGATGGGTAGGAAGTAAATATTTTTATTGTCATTTTTTTGCTGAGAGTGTACTTTTAACTTTTTTAGTTTTGCTTCTTCAAGCATTTTTAGCACGCTGAATTTTCGTAAGGCCAAAATTTGTATTAAAGTTCAATGTAAAAATTCGATTTAACCACATAAAAACCTAATGCAAACCAAAAGGCAGAATTACGAACAAATACACTAATAAAAAGAAATCATACATTAAATATTTTAAGTAACTACTGAAGATGATTTTTCAGGGATGATATATCGATTAAGTAATTGCAAGTATCAATCAAGTTCAATAGAAAATTTCTGCTTGCTAAATACATGTATCTTAAGAACTCTGAAAGAAAATGACAGATCTTATTTGCTAAATACATAAAAATTTGAGGTCTCTGTTACCTTACTTACTAAATCAGATTTAACTCACAGGAAGAACAAAATGGAAATCATATTCCACAAAGCAAACAAAATATTGGGCAATTTAAGTATCATTGAAACACATATGAAACAAAAATCACCAAGGAATTGCAAATCAAAGTATTTCAAAACAACTTAAATCTGAATGGAACTTCAGAGCATAACTACAATCAAATGCAATGCAAAACCAAATGCAATGCAAATCCATAACAAAGCCAATATTTTAGGTATTTCAAAACCAAAATCAACAAAATTGCACTTCAGGCCACATTTCAAGTAATTACAAAAGGCGAAAAGCAATGTAATGAAAGGAATTTTTGTGTATGAGAAGGAAAATACAGAAGTGTCTAAACCTGAAGCTTTGAGGAAGACGTCTGAACAAACTTTAGGGACTTGGATGCTTTGCCTGACAAAAATAATGACAGGAAGAAATTGAAATCAAAATAGAAACTTCAGATGCATTGGCTGTCATGCTTCATAAGTGTTTCAAGCATTCAATTTCATCCATGAGGACTACTGCACACAAATTTTCCGAAGGTTAGTAACTTTTCTTAATGTACATAAAATGGAGAATGCAAAATATTATGTAATGACCATCTATTTTGGATCATTCATATCGATAATAAAACCACACATGTCTGACTTGAATAATTCAAAACAGTAGATTGTAATATAATTTGGAGCAAATAAAACCAATCACATAATCACAAACACGGATAAATCAGAATAACTCGCAGTAGAAATAAAATAACCATAGTAGTTCATGAAGCTACTACAAACACAGTTTCAAACACAGTCTCAAAACAAGTACAAAATACCAAAGTCTGAAAGTAAATACAATAGAAATCCCAGAAACATAAATGTCCACTAATACATTGGCTGAATAGAAATACTGAATGAAAATAGATAACAACTAGATAGATAGATAAACTCCAGCAAATCCTCTATGAAATCCAAAGCTGATACTCAGGCCGACCCAAGCATAAAGCAAAACACAAAACACTTGAGTCAGGACATACATACTTATACAATGTAAACCAACTCAAGTGAACTGTAAATAATATGCACAGGTAACTTAAAAGATGTTTGGGGCCGCCCACCCTTTAAGGATCCGTTAAACTATTTGCTACGCAGTATACGCTATTATAATAATGTCTAAAGTAAAGTATAATATATATAAAAATAGCATTAAAGAGTTACCCAATATCCTCCTTAACACATTTTATAGTACAGTAGTCTATACAGTACTGTAGTCCCTCCTGATAGGGAAGCCACCAGAGGATACTCCATAAGTACGGCACAAAACCAAAATCGTACAAGGCATGCTAGGGTAGGTGACACAGCACAACGAGGCAATGCCAGGATAGATATACCAATTACGCTTCCGAGCTGGTTGTAACGCGTAACAGCCACTACCGCCCACCTCGAGCCACACTTCCAAAAATCAAAGGTGCGCACCAATCAATCACAAAGTAATAGAATGGCATACGAAAAAGTGTGTCCGATAAGAGGAACTACCTCATTATCCCATCAATCGCTCATGTTTTAGTCACCTCATGCCAACTCATGGAAGTTGGGTCCACATACATACCAACATACCTCAATAGAACGTCGTCGCCATCCTACTTTATTCTAGAATCTCACCGCGTACACGGTTGTTAAAGTGGTTTCCGGAGTTGGCAAAGAGTATAACAACTTCCGAT
The DNA here is from genome assembly GCA_030765085.1 of Allium cepa. Classification (NCBI taxonomy): domain Eukaryota; kingdom Viridiplantae; phylum Streptophyta; class Magnoliopsida; order Asparagales; family Amaryllidaceae; genus Allium; species Allium cepa. The sequence goes on from CM060932.1 coordinate 934,827,027, forward strand.
CCCGGTCTCTTTAACAACCAATGTTATTATTACCCGTGGTTATAATTTCAAAATGGTTTATATTTCAAATCAGAACATATTTATTTAAATCATTTAAATTCAATGTCAATACCTTTCAAAAAGATAATATTATTTCCAAAGTTATAGCGTTTCTAAGTTTATTCATTTATAACAATTTGGAAAAAAAAACACATTGCCTCATAGCATCTGTAGCACTTGAAAAATGTGATAATACATAGAAATATTTTCTTTTTCAAAAACAGCAGCACTTAGAAAATGTTACTGTAAGTATAATCATATTTCAGAAAAATAGCACAATTCCAAAACTGGTAGCACTTAGAAAACGCTATCGTAGATATAATAGTATTCAAAAAAATAGTACAACTGAAGAACTGGTAGCACTTAGAAAAAGCTGCCTTAAAACTACAGCATTTTGGAAATGCTACCAATACAAATCTAAGGTTTATTATAACATTTCTGAAACATTATAAATTTCAGTTTTCACCATTTCTAACTTATAAAACATATCTCACTTTTCAAAAATATTTATTTGGATATCATTTAACTTATGATTAAATAAAATTTTAAAATAAAATATCCAAATTAAACTAAAATTCATTTATTAAGTCAAAAGTACATTATTTTACTTCTTTTTATCTTAACAAAAAACTTAATACTTTATTTTAAAAATTCCCATTTCATAAATAAAATATTCTTATTACTAAGTTAAGCTTAAATTTTCCATTTGAAAACTAAATTTTCAATTATCAAGTTAAGTCATATTTTAAGTTACACTTTGAACCATTTATTCACTTATTCATTTTTAACTTATAGAAAATCACTATGTCATTTATTCAAATCATTTAAATCCAATTTAAGTTAAAATTTCATATTTTAAATTTCAAAAATACTTAATAATTTTTAGAAATTATTAAAAATTAACCACGGGTCTGTATATAATTTTCCAACCTAGGTCAAGCGATACAGATATATATCATTTCAATCCGTGATTTAAAAAAAACCGGGTTCTATCATTTCAAACCTGCAATCCCAAGTCAAAATAAATAAAATAAAAATCGCTTGAGCCTATCATTTCAGCTCATAACGATTTTTTCCTATTCTAATGCTCGTTCGGGTATGTATCATTTCAACTCATAGTGATTCTATTCTAACAGGCCTTGGATGGTTTGAGATCTTAGATATGGGTTAAGTAATGTTGTGTGATATGGATGCTTTGGTTGAAGTGCGATGATAATGTGATTATCTGTTTATGATGATAATGTGAATTATCTGTTTGTGATGATAATGTGGATTATCTATTGTGATATGTGAATTATCTTTTTGTGTGTATATAGATAATATAATTGAATTGTTTGCATTGTGAGAAACAGGAAATACAATAAACAGTATAATATGGCATATCATATCAGATGATGTAACAAGTATAGCATCAGGTTATTACATCATAAAATATCATATAACTGCATATATGAACTACTATAACATAGCATATCAATCACTACAATTCAATTGTCATTGTTTCACAATTATATAAGTACGAATGTCAAGAGTGATAAACTCACCTTCTAAAGATGGAGATAACAATTCAAGACGTATGAACAAACTTCGAAAAGCAAGACAAAGCACGACTTATATTCGAGTGGATGGAGAGCCAAGATTCAAATCTTGTAAACAAATAAATATGAAAAATACATAAATATATAATTCAACCCTCAACAATGAATCAAAACAAAGCAAAATATGAATAGAAAGAAGCAAAATTGGCCTACCCAAGGCAAGTGGGCTCAGCCACTTTGCATATAGGCTAGCCATCATCAAAACATGGCTCGGCCATGACTAGATGCTGCATGAAATGCTCAGCCATGGTCAGGTAATGGAAGGCAAAACATTGGAATGTGAAGGGATGGCAACCAAAATCAAGTGGAGAGGCAAAAAGGCAAAGGGCATGAGCTTTGGGTTTGGCCTTTGGCTATTATGGCTCGGCCTATGGGTTCATGGTGTGGCTTTGGATCAGATCTGGTCAAGGCACATCTGAATAGGCACGGCTATGGTGTGATTCACGGTAAGGAAAGACAAAGAAGGTGGTGCTTGTGGTGATGGCCGAGGCTAGCAAGAAGGAAAGGGGTGATCATATAGCTCGGTTAGGGTTTTAAAACATGCTTTGGTGGTGGATTTTTGATCATAGTGGTCACGACCTGACTGGAGATGGTGGTGATGTGATGGAGGCCGGTCATAGGTGGTGGTGGAGTGGAGGAGAGGTCGGCTAGGAGCATGATTACGGTGATGGTCGAGCTTTGTTAAGGAGAAACAAACAAAGAAGGAAAAAAAGAGAAAGAATGAGATGACTTACTGCAAAATTTTCTATAGGAAATAAAATGAGAAGGAGATAGAGATGAGAAGTAAATGACTTGTACATGAATTGAAAAGAGAATGAATGGCTAGGGCAAAGGAAAGTGAACGGCTGTGGAAAGGAAAAGGCTTTACTTCATTTCCAAGAAAAGGAACCTAAGTCTTTTGAATCTCCAAGCCAAAATTCAAATAAAAAATCAAATAAAAATCACAAAAAAAGACCATATAAAATAGAAAATAGAAAATAAAATATAAAATAAAAATGAAGTAGAAAATATAGAATAGAAAATAAACAAAAAATGCTGAAAATAGTCGCGTGTAAAACGCTGAAATTTATCAGATTTTAAAAGTATAAAACAGAATTTTACAAAACGAAAAGCAGCACGAATATCAGAGTCAAATACAGTTTCAAAGAAAAAGATTAGAATTAAAAATTCAAATTTAAAAATTTCAACTGAAAGTCAAAGTTTGACCACAGTTGACCAAAATATAAAAATTTTAGAAAATATTTATTTTATTGTATTTGGAAATTAAATTGTAAACAAAATCCAAAATTACATTGAAAAATTCCAAAATTTCAATTTTAAATAATTAAAAATCAAAGTTTCCAATAAAATTGAATTAAATATATTTATTAAAATTATGGGTTATTACATATTAACACAGCAATATTCACGTTTTGGTTTTGATGTAATTTTATTGAAAAATGTACAGCTCAACCATTGCAAGTAGAGGTTGGTGAACTTAAAGGCAGGCTTGCTGAAGTTATAATCAACTATAATGCATTATGCAAGAGGATTTCCACTTAAGGGCTAGAGAGACTACGGACATCAATCAAGCCATTTTCTTGTACTCATCAACCAAACTAAAATATAAGTGACCACATCAACATCAACCAAACAAAAATAATTATAGCTAAACTGAGTTTGTACAAGCCTAAGTTCACATGTACATAAATTTCGTTGACAAGAATATAACTAGCAAACAAACATATTCATATATGAACAAGAAATATGCATATAACCGCATCCTTTTAAACCTCTATCCCTCCCTGGATCCCGCAAGCTGTGTAAATAACGTGGCAGACTAAAATATGTGTAAATACTATGACAATATAAACAAGAGCTTCTTCTATACTCAAAATAACTGTTGTACTGCCGTAGCATTACTTGTGATGGTAAATCAAGAACTAGTTTGTTGTAAGCTCTCACCGACTACTTAAGTGACAAAGTTCCGATATCATCATCATCCTTGATCTCGGATGATTGGACCAACAAAAGTGATTCTGCAGAAGAATTTATGTTTGCATTTTTGTATAGCTCCTAATTTCCTGACTGAGACTGGAATATATTTGCAAGAAGCATACTGATCACGTGCAAGATACCACTCTTTCAAAATATCTTAAAATAATTGGTTCAAATTTGTCCTAAAATTTCAATAAAATTATATGATTTATGCAAAATGTTTTAATAGAACTATTAGGTTAGCATTTGTCTGGGAGAAAATGTATTATGTCAATCAATATCTACAAATAAAAAATCGAAAAATGGTAGAAGAACATGAAGATTGGTGTAATCATTTGCTTCGATTTCTCTAACTAATAATTTAATGACCTAATGATATGATTGGTGTAATCTAAATACAAATTTATGTTCAAATATTTTCCTAAAACTAGTTTACACATCAAAGAATCCTAATATTTTGGTTTTTATACTTGGTACTTTGTTCTCCAGACACATGTTTATTGGTGCAAGACAAATGTGATAGTCACAATCAAAGGCTCTTAACACAAATTTGACTCGGTGTAAATAACTTTTGTCCTAGCAGATATCAGCTTGGTGGACTTTATACTATATACTATGATGTATAATCTTAGGGACATAGGTTAAATTACATAAGCATGATAATATATAAGTAGTAATGTACCTCATATTTACCTCATGTTAACTTTAATCCCTATTTGAGTCTGAAAATTCATCGGTTGCATCTTTGGTACACAGGTTCCTTTTCTTCTGTTGTTAAAATATCATTTTCTCTATTACAAAAATTCCAAGATGGATATAAAAGTTATATTAATTTATTAGTTTTTATTATTGTTAGAGGACCTTTAAATTATTTATTCGAACATACAAATGTTATTTAAATGTGCTAAAACAAGAAGTTAAATCATGAAAATTGCGACTAATAAAAATAAAAAAATTTAATGCGATTTCAAAAAAGGCTGGCAATACAATGAAATCTAGAGGCAAAAATAGTTTTAAGATGCATAATCACTAATTGTATAACAAAATCTGCATATTTTTCTAAACTACGGTTGAACATTTCATTTTTATTATTCTTCCTTCTCATTATGTGCTCGTTCACGTTTCTCATAGAAAACTTCAGTGTGCATCATCTTACTGACATAAACAGTAGTAACCGATGTTCTGCACAACTAAATACATTGACCTAACTTTTGGTCAATAATTGCCAAAAGTATACTTCTGCTAAAATATTTAACTATAATAATGTTGCTACAGTTACAAAGTGCAGTTATGCATATTCTACATTGCTTGATTTCAATCATACAATAATGCAATCAGAAATAAGTATCTCACAATATAACAAATATCTACAAAGTGAAATGGTTTACTCAACGGTTACTGCCCTTGACCCAAAGATGTCATCCATTAAGAGATCAGGAAAAAAAAGGTTTTGTGTTTATCTGGCCTTCATTTTAATTCTTTATATGCATGTGAAATTCTATCCATTAAATGTTAGATCTACTTTTATACTTTTGGACTAGCTACTCCAAATACTACTCTACTCATGTAGATGAAAATGAAAGTGGAATTAATCGTAGCTAAGCTGGTGCGCTTATGCTATTTCTTTTTTACTTGGTCATAAAGAGAAAATAAATATGAAACCCAAGACTATCGATAAAAAATTTCCTTGTATACCATAAGCTATAATCTCGAAAAGAAAACATTTTTTGCAAATACTAATGAGCAAACCAAGCTGATGTTGCAACAATAAGTAATGAAGAGTATTTGATGGTCTTGTGAGTCAACCGGGCAAGGTAATATGTGACACACTGTTACATTTGCCTAACATTGAATTAAATCATAATGCCTCAAGCTTTAAGGTTTTAATAGCTTAATCGGTCGAAGTGCCAAACTGTCGGAAGCGCATAATATTTTTTCCAGATGGTTTATAATTTAAAATGTAAATTATAACACAACAACCCTAATAAATCATCAAAATTGCCAGCTATTCTACTAAAAATGTGCAAAGGCTAATAGAATATGTTCAATTAAGCTTTGGGTTCATCCTAGCAGAATCACAGTTTATCATCTTTTACCCAGTTTACTACAGAAATTTCTAAGAATATGGACGATCAGATAGTTGATGCTAGGCCTTAAAACTGACTCTGTAATTTTGAAAACACCTCATTCATATTTGGAGCTAGTCCTGAGTTACCCACATTATACAATTGATTTCATCTACTCGGAAATGGAAAGTAATAGCTAGAAAATCATTAATAAACGGCAGTACACACTATGCATATAATATCATAAGGAAAAATCTAGCGATGCTTAGAGAATGATGATAATGAAAACAGTAAAAGATTTGAAAATAAGGTTCTAATTATAAAACCATACAATCCAGATTAAAGAAACTGGAAAACCACATCAACAGATAAAATGAGATATTGAAAGCAAAATGAAGAAATCAAATAATATCTTCAATTATGGTTTCAAAACTAGAGGGTTGCTGGACAGGTTAAACAACGGTGGAGATGGCAAAGACGGGGAAGACGGTGGGGACGATGGTAGGAGCTACGGTCGATGCTGGATAATGGTCAATATTGAGCGATGTTTGGAATAGTTTGATTTTTAATTAAATTTAGGTTAGAGAAGGAGGGTTTTAATTTCCCTGCGTTTGGAAAGAAGTATTCAGGAGGAGAGGCGGCAAATTTTTGTTTTCCCCGCGTTCACCACACCACGCAGTCTTTTAGCATTCACATGGACCGTTTCTGCTTGGAGGCAGCATTTTAGAATTGATTTTTCTTGTTTTTTATAGTCCATCTAGATAATTGCAGCATTTTTATTAAAACATTGTGCATTTGTGCCGTCAAAATTATATTTTCTTATAGTGAATACTTGAACAAGTATAAATCGTTCCAATAAAAATATTTCACTTGGAACATGAATTTGCATTTGTCATGTTTGGATCAAGAGGAGGGAGTTTCTTTAGCGATTAAATAGATCACTATGTCTGCATATCAAGGATCGACAGAGACAGAAAGAAGTTGTTCATTGGGTAAATTTTCATTGATTGGTAAAGGGGATGGTGCGTTGGGTAGATGAGACAAGTGATCAGCTATGATATTGTCGGATCCTTTTTTGTCCTCAATATTAAGATCAAACTCGTGTAATAAAAGAATCCAACGAATTAAGCAAGATTTAGCGTCCTTTTTAGCGAAGAGATATCGAAGTGCAGAATTTTTTTAGAGCAAAAACTACTGCTAGAAGCTTTTTTTCAGTGGTTTGTGTAGTTAAGTTGAGCGTCGTCCAGAGTCATGCCAACGTAGCAGATAACATGAAGGATTTTGTTGATGCGTTATCCTAAGACAACACTAACTGCAAAGTTCGAAGCGACACACATTATTTCAGATGGGAGATCTCAATTGGGTGCGTAAATGATTGGAGCAGAAATGAGTTCGTTTTTAAGACATTCAAAAGATGAGACACAATCAGAATTGAAATTGAAAGGAACATCTTCTCCTAGAAGAGTGGTCAAAGGACGAGCGATTTTGCTAAAGTCTTTCATAAAGCATCGATAAAAGCCAACATGCCCTAGAAATTATCAAATATCCTTAACAGATTTGGAAATGGATAGGTTTGCAATTACGTCAACTTTCGCTTTATCTACCTCTATGTCTTTTTTGAGATTATATGTCCAAGGACTATGCCTTGTTTGACCACAAAGTGGCATTTTTTTCAATTTAAAGTCAAATGTTTTTTCTCCATCTATTTAGAACCAACTCAAGATGGTGTAAACATTCGAAAAAGAACCACCAAAGATAGAGAAATCGTCCACAAAAACTTATAGAAAACGTTCAATCATGTTAGAAAAGATGTCAACCATGCATCGTTGGAAAGTAGCAGGAGCGTTACAAAGTCGGAATGACATACGTCGATAAACAAAGATACCGAATGGACACGTGAAAGTTGTTTTCACTTGATCTTCGGGAGCGATTGGAATTTGGTTATAGCTGGAATAACCATCAAGGAAGCAGCAGAATTCATGGCCGGCTAAACGTTCGAGCATTTGGTCAATGAAAGGAAGAGGGAAGTAGTCTTTACGTGTTGAAGCATTTAATTTTCGATAATCAATGCGAACGCGCCAACTAGTTTGAGTCTGAGTAGGAATGAGTTCGTTAGCTTCATTTGTTATAACGGTAAGTTCGGACTTTTTAGGAACGATGTCAGCTAGGATAACCCATGGGCATTCGATGATGGGATATATGATACCGTTATCGAGAAGCTTAAGAATTTCTTCACGAACCGCATCTTTTATTTTTGGGTTAAGCCTCCGCTGTACATCATGAGTGAGTTTGGCTTCGTCAATTAAGTGAATGCGATGTTGAATAATAGAAGGGCTGATTCCCTTTAATATCGGTAATGGACCATTAAATCACTTCTCTATTTTTTGAAAGAGTAGAGAGAAGAGAAACTTGTTGGTCAAGAGAAAGATCGTCAGAAATTATGACAAAACAAGTTTCATTTTCACTTAAGTATACGTGCTTAAGGTGAGAAGGAAGTGGTTTGAGCTCTAGCGTAGGAGGTGGCTTAATCAAAGAAATCGGTTGAGATTTGGACTCAACCGTGAGAGGCTCGAAAGGAAGTGTGTTTTGAATCTCATGAGGAACATCTTGAAACAATTTTTCATACTCAGCCTCATGTTCATCATTAAGATTCATCGATTCATTTACACACTTTTCTTGAATGGTACTAACTTCCAACATGCTGTCGAATAGTTCATTCAATTGATTTTCTAAATTAAAGATGTTAAGATCGATGGTCATGTTACCAAAAGAAATGTTCATTAAACTGTTTCGACAATTAATTAAAGCATTCGAAGTGGATAAGAAAGGTCGTACTAGAATCAAAGGAATTTGGCTCGTCGGATTGTTTATAGGTTGAGTTTCAAGGATATGAAATCGACTGGGAATATGAATTCTAATGAGTATGTCCTCAATTTTTCCTATCAGTTCCTTTACAGATTGATAGGCCAATTGAAGGGTGTCCTTAGTCGGTTTAAGCTCACCTAGACCTAGTTGCTGGTACACTAAATATGGAAGCAAGTTTGCGCTAGCACCTAGGTCTGGCAAACATTTGTTAATTCTCTTGTCTCCTATTGTACATGAGATCGTGGGGCAACCGGGATCTTTATATTTAACGGGAATGGACAGAGACAAGACTTCGCTTAGACCAGTGGCTAAAAAGACTTTCTTTGGCACTTGAGTGTGTTGTTTTTGAGTACATAAATCCTTTAAAAATTTGAAATAGGTCGGGACTTGTTGGATGATGTCTAAGAGAGGAATGTTCACTTTGACTTGTTTAAAGATTTTTAACATCTTTTCCTTTTGTTCCGAATGTTTCTTAGGTCGAAGTCGATTTGGGAATGGGATTTGAAACTCAGTCGAATAGTCTTCTTGAAAAGAATTAGACTCAGAATTTGGATCAGGGCTTGACTCCATTTTTTGATTGGAATCGTTTATGGCATTCGAATTGTGGAGTGGAACACCCGGTAAGTCGTTTGGATTGACAACTTGGTTACTAATTATCTTACTGGATCGCAAAGTGGTGATAGCAATTTTTTGATTCAAATTGCTATCTTGAACGACATGAGCTTGGCTTGAATCCTTTTTTTGATTCCTAGGGTTTGCAATTGGCTGGCTTGGGAATGTACCGCTTTCTCGTTCACTAAAGAGGTTGGCTTATTGACTCATTGCATTATAAGTTTAGAGATTGATTGGCTCATATTTTGCATGTATGAATTTAACACATTCCGTGATTGTGTCGTTGTGTTGGTCACGGCTTCTATACTCTTTCCAAGGGAGGTTATTCGTTTGTCATCTCGAGGAACGAAAGGAGGCAAAAAAAATTGTTGAAATTGTTTCGGGTAGAAAGGAGGATCAGGGTTTGAAGTGTTGTTCGGAAATGATTGAAAAGGTCGTCGAATCGAACTCGTGTTCATCCAAGCGACATTAGGATGATTTCTCCAACCAGGATTGTACGTTGGAGAAAACGGATCATTCCTAACTTTATTAAAAGATTGATTTGTTCTAACGAATATGGACACAGGTCAACAACATGATTTGGATCGTTGCATTTGTAACACAGGACTTGAGAATCTTGGTTCATTTGATTTGAGGAAAGGACATGGTTAACATTGCATTGATTTTCGCTTCTAAGGCCAAAGATGATCCTAACGAATGAGCGCTTGATTGGGAGTAAATTGATTTTTCATTCAAACGCTTCCGTTGGGACGAATTTTCGGCTAGATTTTCAAGAAATTGCCAAGCATTATCGTGATGTTGGACGAGATAGTTGCCTTGACACATTGATTCGAGCATTATTAAAAATTGTTATCAAGTCTATTATATAGAAGTTGGAGAAGAGTCCATTTTTCAAAGTTATGGTGTGGACATATGATTAAAAGTTTCTTAAATCTTTCAAAGTATTTTGCGAATGATTCACCCTCAAATTGATGAAAATTTACAGTGTCATTTCGAACTTTTGATGTTTTTTCCAAGGGGTAAAACTTCTTTAAGAAGGTACTAGTAAATTCTTCCCAAGTTTTAATCGAATTCGAAGGCAAACTATACAACTATTTTTTAGCGTGATCGGTAAGTGCAAATGAAATTAACCTAAGTTTGATTTCATCGTCATATAGTTGTTGGAGTTTAATGGTTGCATAAACTTGTTCAAATTTGTTTAAAAAGATATAAGGATCATCTCATTCAAGATTGTCGAATTTCAAAAGTGTGTTAATGTGATTTGAATGAATCTCAAAATGATTGCCCGTCGGGGCAGGCAAAGTGATGCAAGACGGGATAGAAACTCGATTGAGGAAGATTCTATCCATAAGAGTTCGAGGGTCGTTCTCGCTCTCATTTCAGGTGGATCGTTTGTTCATGTTGAACAATTTGTAGAATGGTCTCTAATCCAAGTATTCCTAGAAGTGCCATGCACAAGTTGAGAAGAAAAAGAAGTTAGAATCGAGTTTAAAGAATGAAATAAGATTTGGAAAATGAAGTGAAAAAATTGTTTTTGTTTGTTTTTTGTTTTTTAACCAAGTGAAATCGATTTTCAAAAGAGAAGTTTGATTTTTGTTTTGTTTTTTTTTTGCTTTTCAATTTTTTTATATGCTTTTGTTTTTCTATATTTTTTTTTTCAAAATTTTCAAGTATTTACCAAAAGTAAAATTCATTTTTTTTTTAGGAAATGGGAATTTGATTTTTGTTTTTCTTTTTGAATTTTCAAATTTTTTTTGAAAGGATTATACATATATATTGGACTTTTGTTTTTGATTGAAAATTTCCAAAGGAAAGGATTTAAAAGTATTTTTTTGGATTAAAAACTAAATTAAGTAAAATTTACAATTTTTTGGGTTTTTGATATTTGATTTTTTTTTTATATATGCATGTACTAATGCAACTAAATGAATGCATATGACTTAATTACAGTTTTACGTCCTTAACAGCTCCTAACTCAAAATTGTATAATCACACTTTGTCTTAAATAAAAAAATATATTTCTTAGTCAGGTAACGGGCAGGGGTTATCGGTGCAGCATGAATCACTATAGCAATGCAATCGAAAGTTTAAGTACATTCAGAAAAACAACCACTATATTATTTACGAATCACCGTAATATTTATAAATGATTATTACTCTGCCGTAGCCCAGAGACCAAGAAATAAACTTGTTCAAAGAAGATAATTATCAAGATACAATTAAGCCCTAGGTGACCTTGTGACACCCTTAAGTCGAATGTCTAAAATTTATTATTAGTCAAATTATATGATGAAATGCGATTTGTGGGATAAGGAAAAGGTGATGAAATCCCTCACCTTATGTGAATTGGGGTATTGCCCTTAAAAAAGAAAATAAGATGGGATGAATGCAAAGCAAAAATTAAACGTGAATTAACAATGCAATTAAAATGAAGTTTGTTTTTGTATTTAGAATTTTAAATATAAATGCAAATGCAAATGAAAATAACCAATAATGCAATACAAATAAAAACAAGCGAAAAAGGCATGATACCAGAGCGTGCAGATTATTAGCAATTTTTTAGTGGCGATTTTTCAATAAAGCAAGGCAGTTATTTTAGCAAGCAGCCTCCTACAACCTGAAAAAGGAAACGAACAAGATGTATATAGTATATTTTCTTTTTTTCTGATTTTTTTTAAGTGAAATAGAAAGCAAATCAAAACAAGACAAACAAGTGAAAATAAACAAACAACCCAAATTGTGAAAATCAAACAAATTGAAACTTGCTTTTTTTTAAGTTAGGGTGGAAGTAAAAACAAATTAAAAAAAGACCAAAAAATATTTTTAGGGAGAAAAAACTTCAAACCCAATTCCTACTCTTCTTTTCATAATCTCGTTCGTACTCAATCCGATTCCCCCAATTTCACATCATTCTCTATAAAAAAAATTGTATCGAATTACAAGAAAAAGAATTGGTGGTCGCGTGTTGTTCGAGGCGAAGTTGCTCGATGTTGCGGATGATGGCGTTTGGTGGTTGGTGGTAATTAGTGGAGGAAGTCGCTATGATTTCAGATGGATTGGCGGTGGCGGTGGAGTTCGATTGGTCAAGGTGGTTGCAGGGCTTGGCTGTGTTGAATTGGGAACGGTGGCGAAGTTGTTTGATGAATGTAGGCAGTGTGATGAGGTTTTGGCAGTGGAGTTTTTTGCGTTAAGGTAGATGAAACGGTGGAAGTTTTGCATTGCAGTGTGACAGTTGCTGGTGGTATCTTAACGTGGAGTCTAGGTAGTCTGGAAGGATTTGGGTGGATGTAGAGGAGTGTTTTGCGACAGTGGTTTGATGTCAGGGGTTGTGAGGAAGAGAAATGATAGTCTAGCTTGTTGATATGGCCGCAAGTTGACTGTGGATGGTGAATTGTTCGAGTGCAGGGGAGATTGTGGCGAGGCTGCAGTTGTGAATGTGATATTCTGGTGAGACTGCAGGCAGTAGTGGCTGTGATGCAAGTGGTTAGCACAGTTTTTGATTGTACTGGTGTGCAGTTTGTAAATGAAGGTACTATTGGTGAAATTCTGGTAGAAGTGGATGGTCAAAGTGATGTAGAAGTGGAGTTGATGATGGAAGATTGGTAAATGACATGTTTGTCGAGGACGCAAGTGGTGTGGTGAAGGTGAGATACACTGTTATCTGGTAGTTTTTTTTTGGTATCGGCAGTTTTTGTTGATGGATGATGTATGGTATGGTTGGCAATGGGAGTTGGCTTTTGGTGATGTGAACAGGTGATGTTGATGTTTGAAGAGGTTGTGCAAGTTTGGTTTTTTAGGTGAAGTAGGGTTTTGTTTGTGGTTGGATGGTAGTGGTAGGGGATGGTCCAAGTGTGGATATGCAAGTGACAGTTTTGTTTTGGTTGTATGGTTCTGTGAAGTGCAGTTGCGATCTTGGTGAAGCAGTTGGTGAAAGTGGATGCTATGTTGTGTCGGGGAGGTTGAATGATGAAAAGATGTTTGGCAGTGGAGTGTCAGGTGCTTTGCGTTGGTTGTAGGACGATGGAGTGGGTGGAGATAGGCTGGAGCAGGAACAGTTTGGTTTGAAGGTGGATTGAACAGAGTTGTCTGATGGTTGTTCAATTGGTGACAGAAGTGGCTAGACGTAGCAAGTTTTATTGTGCAAATGTGCAAAGTAATATGCAGAGGGAGGCTGTGCATAGTAAAATGTGTTTTTTAAGAAAATTGTTATATGTATAAATGCAAATGCAAAGTGTAAATGAAAATGGAATGGAATAAAAATTTCCTTTCAAATGGGATTGTGCATTTTTTTTAAAATACGCAAATGCAAATAAAAAAACAAATAGAACAACAAAAGATGCACACAAACAATTCAAACAAAAATGACACAAACAAACAATATATTTTTTCTGAATTGATTGTACACAACACACAAAGAAATACAAAATAAAAATCAAACAACAAATAATTCGAAAAATAGAAAATAAAAATCAAAACAAATTCACATGCAAAAACGCCAAAAACTTGTTTAACGATGAATTTTCTATCGAGTTAGAAAATCGTCGATAAATTTTGAACTAATTTAACCGCAAGAGCAGGAAATACAATTTAGTACATGGCTAGTACGGATCGATCCGTAAGGAATTTTTTTTTAGATTTTAAAATTTTCTATTCAATAAAATTAGATCGAAGTGTAGAGAAGATTGTTAACTACAAATTATAGACAAAATGAAGCTAAAACTAGAATGAAAATAAGATTAAAAACTATGAGTTTAAAAAACAATTCAGAGGCAAATTCACTCTCATATTTTTTTAAATCAACAAACAAATAATCTATGATATCTAATTTTGCTATTAAGTGAACCAAGTGTTGCATTTATCATAAGTATTGTATATTTATGTTATTAATTAACGTAACTTAAACCATCAAACTATAATACGACAAAAAAATCACTTATCAATTTTCATAAAAATGAAGTCAAAGCAATAGCTATTTTAAGTATGATCTATTTATTATTGTAATTAGTAATATAGATCATCAAATTTTGTTTTTACTTTCATTTCAAAATCAAAAACCAATTGGAAAATGATGATGTAATTTGTGTTTATGTTGAATAAGAATAGCCCATTTGCAAATGCAATATAAACTATCAAACCCACTTGTGTAAACTTACATCAACATCTACTTTCATGAAGCACAAATAAAAGAAAACATAAATAATAGAAATATTGAATTTACATAAAGTTAGAGAGCTTCGTTACCCCTAAATTGAAGGGGTTTAGCTACTCATTTGCGTTATCATATCAACACATATAAATTTCAACATTAAAAAGCAAAAAAAATAGAAAATAAGCAAAGAAAGAAAACGAGATTAACTACTAAACTACTTGCATAAAAAATAGAGTTACACTACTTGCATAAATGTAAATCTAATCTACTAACAATGAAAAGAAAAGGCATAGAAATAAATATAAGCCTCTAATTAATCCATCATCAAATATGCATGAAGCTTTAACCTCAACTTCGTTTTCCATTAGCTTCTAATTGTAGATTTAGGCAAGTGGGTAGGTGGGAGTCCTCCATGATCATGTATTTGAATTATTCCCATCTTCCTTCCTTTGTATTGTCTTGTGCATGCATATATCGTCATGAAAACCTCTTCCATATGCATCCAAATTTCTATAAAAATCATAAAAAACGTCCAAGTAAAAATTCTCAAACTGACACATGCACGAAAATGACCATTTTGCCCCTGTATGAAAATGAATATACGATGATTTGAAAATAATTGAATTTTGATTTAAACATGTTGAAATATCCAAATATGACATTTATTTAGATAAAAGTATATAAAATATGCATGTAAATATATGCACATTTACGTGCACATCAAATACCTCCATATTTATCTTTTATTCGTCCTCGAATAAAGAGAAACTAAGATAAATCTATTTTCGTAGGGAGCACGATTACATTGAGCGTATGCAACAAGTCGTTAAACCTCCGAGTGTCTCCAATAGGATGGTGTTGTCTCGTGAGATTTTTAGTGGTACTGCCCACAAAATCCAAATACAAAGTGAAAATATTTACAAAGTGTAAGATTTATTTATAATGGGTTGAATGCAAGTTTCGAAAATATTTACAAATGAATGATTTACTTTTAAATCGACACAAATAAGTAAAATATAAGTTTTGATCATTATCTTGAAAATTCAAGTCATTTACTCGTCAAAATTTCCAACGAAAATCAAGTTATCATAACAAATAGACTATAGTTTAACTTGTTGTTTCGGTTGATAACACAATGTTACTATAAAATTGATCCTTAGTTGATTATCAAAGTTTACAAAAGTGTTTTTTTTTAATTTTATTAAATAACAAGTTAAATCAAACAAGTAAAAATAGTGCTTAGATTTTAATTGCTTACTCTTTCTTATTTGAAAATTTTATTTATATTAATAATATTTACATATGCCTAATTCATGTAAACTGAGGCCAGATATATTACCCAGTTTAATGGAATCCACTCTAATGTAGGTAATAATAAATCATTTTGGTGAGATGATTAGCATTGTTAGTTGAAACTAGATCAGTGTTACTATCATTAGTTTGATTTGGTTTGCTATTACAAATAGAATAGTATTTTCAATAAAATGGATAAAAAAGATGGGGGAAGTTAATTAATAATTCAGACAACTATACAAATTTAAATATATTCGTCAAATTTGAGCATTGTATGTATTGTTTATTAACAAGTAGATGATTAAGAAGCATGGCAATGGTCTGTACTGAAGCTATGGATATATGTTAATACAAGGAGGCTTATAATGTAAGTTAGTAAGAAATGCATTGCATTGAATGAATTTCTTGTGTGTCCTTGTTTCTACTGGTAATGATTTGAATCAAACTCTCTAAGTTCAAATCATATGTGCGTGTTTTAAAGCATAGTTAAACTTATGTAATGCGGAAAATAGGCACAAGGACAAACTTTGAAGAAAAAAGTTAGACTGAAGAACAAAAGTTTCATTTTTGGACAGAAGGGCAAACTTTGAGAAAAATTAAACTGAAGGATAATACTAATTATAGCTTGCATTTTGTACAGTGTAAAATGAATATAATGCTAGTTATAACTAGCATTTTGTATTGTAAAAACAGAATATAATGCTAGTTATAATTAGCATTGGCCTTCATCTTAATTCATTTTCAACGTTTGTCCTTCAACCCAAAAATGAAATTTGGTGTCCTTCAATCTATTTTTCTTCTTCTTCAAAGTTTGTCCTCTTCCTAATTCCCTTCAAACTAATATAGTCTAAAGGAAAAATAAATGGGGCTAGGCATACGCATGCTGTTGTCCGGATGATTTGTATGTATATAGTTAACTTTTCCCTTGACTTAAATAGGTTGCTCTGGTGAATAGAATAGAAAAGCACATGTTATTCTTTTTTTCTTTTTTCTTTTTTACTGTTCCTTTGTCCATTTTTACAATATTTATTACTTGTTAGTTAAAGCTTATGTTATTATTTTGTTTTGACTGCATTTTGTTCTTAATCTGTTGATAATTAAGATATTTACCAATATGACAGCTTTTCAATGTCTCGTCTAGGGCCTTTTCATAGTCATATCGAGCTTTGACTTGTTTGCGATCATATCACTTATGTTTGTATACTTGTTGGGTTGTTAAAATATTGGGATAACTTCTAGTCTAGTTATATTATAAATCGGTATTTCGCTATATATATGCTACCTTCCTCTTTTATCTTTTTAAAATTCAAAGAACTGCTAAGGGAATAAGTAATCTTGAAAAAATATAAAAAGAGAAAAATCTTTATTATATACTTTTCTTATCCAAAATTATATTCTCTCATTCTAAAAATATCTCATTCGTTTTCCTTTTGTTTTTTTCAATTTTTGTAACTTCCCCTTTGATTTTAAGTTAAAATAAATATGAATATTTATAATAATAATAATATTAACATACTGAATGAAAGGAAAGCTATCAATATTCATATTGTACTACTTTAGTGGATGTATAGATAGAGATCAAGAAGTATGTTGCCAAACGAATGGTATTAACGGGATACAAAAGCATTTGAATGAGGAGAGATGAAAGATAATTATAAAAATGTTAATTTGGTATTTCTACTTAATTTTTTTAAAGGGTTAAATAATCATTTGAATATTTGTTTCAGGGGCGAAATTGTTTTCTGTTTATTTCAAATATAACAGTAATGATCTGCCTTTCTTACTTCGAATGACGAATCGTTAGGTCAAAGAAAAGAAAGATAAGAAGAAACTAAACAATACAGAATCTCACAACGCACCAGAATAATATACAATAATCAATATAAGACCGTACAATGTCATTATCGAAATAATATTACATCAAAGTCATACGGTACAAATTCCAAACTGGGACAGTTATAACTATCTATCCTGACATAACCGATAAAAAGTACACACATACATACAGAGTGGAATAACATAATAGCTAGCTATAGAGCCACCTGCTTCAAGCTCCTCCAAAATGCATTGGTGAGAAACCTAGATCACTTGGCTACTCATATAAATTTGAGTACCCAAGAATTTTAGGGAAAGAAAATAAAACTTCGGGTCAGACGGGTCTGGTGTGAGTAAAGCATGAGTTTTTAATTTTATAAAAACCTTCAAACCAAAGTATCTCGTAAGACTACATCGCATATAAACATAGGCAGATTTTTCCTTACGATAACCAAAACATTTCTAAATAAAATCTTTGATATTATCATAATGTCTAAGTTTAAAATGAATATTTAATATAGCTAAATGCTTGCATCTCATATTTCAATAGTTGGGCACAACTAAGTCTATAAAGGCACGTATTGGAAAATGAATTTCAACAATGACAAGGCACCGGGGTACCACCTACCACAGTGCATTTCTAGTTAAAATACACCAAGAGCCTCACATGGACTCGCTATGAGTCAAGACCGGCCCTACCCCTTTACAGGATAGTGCCGAATATGTTATCACCCTGATTGGGATCAACAACCAAAATGGGCCCCAAGCATACATAACTTATATTATTGATCTATATTGGTGATGACCATATCCTAATGGCAGCGAACCATATAGCTTTGAAACATATCACCTGATTTTAGTCATTCCCGAGTGTGAAACTTGAGGTTACGATTACTTTTTCGTTTAGCAGACCATCTTGGAACACTAACATTGCCCTCCAAACAACTAATGCAATGCTAGCATTCAATTATACAAGTTGTTCTGGGATCGAACAAACATTCAAAATTAACTATCTTCCATTTTGGAATCACCCTCAAAAAGAATAGTACATCTCCATAGCATATTTCATAATGATCCATCGCGAGCGTTGTTAGTTTGGAATAGTTCAAAAAAAATTATATTTATCTGAAACTGGTGTCTCCAAACTAAGGGATAATTCTCGGCTAACTCAATTCTGGTTCTTTTAGAAGTATGTAACTAGTATTCGAGTTCTCATTGGGGAACTCTAGTACACATAACATACTTTTTGGGTAAAAATGGGACAAGTTATAAATAGCGGACAATCCGCTACTTAGGGTAATTATACAGAGTTCGCATATGGATAATCGTATACTTAATTTAAACATGATACATTGATAGGAATTAGCCCTCACATATCTATCGTGTTTTCGATATTTCGACCTTACTTTATCCCTTACCTATAAATGAACTCTAGATCTCAAAGATAGAGGATCAACCTACTCATCAGCTTTTAGTGATAACTATGAATGACTTATTTTCCATAAATATGTCACCATATTAACGTGGGTTTCATATTTGTTTGAGGTTACCTAAAGGTAATCGACATAGAAATTTCTTGATTTAAAACATCTTTGAAATAGAAAACGGTTTAAAAACAAAACCGACATTTTAGAAACAAAGTGATTTAAAACCCTTATTATTAATCAAATTATAAGTTAACTTATTAAATAATAATTAAATAATAATTAAGTCCTAATTAAAATCTTAATTAAATTTAAATAAATCAGTAATTAATAAATAAATAATTAAATCCCTTTAATAAATAATTAATTAAACCCCTTTAATAATTATTTAGTAATTAATCTTAAATAAATAATTAAATAATAATTAACTTCAATTAATTAACTAATTAAAATTAACTTAATTTATTAACACTTAAGTATTAGTTACCTTATTAACTAATGATTAATCATGGATTCAATTTAACATATTGATATGGATATAATTCATTAATTAACCTAAAGAAAATGATGACTGCTGCTCCTTTTTAGGCTTCTTCATTCCAGACTTCATCTTCCTTGATTTTGCCTTCTCTCTTTACTAAATCTTCCAATTCTTATCTCGATCATGATTTCTACTATAAACGCTCATTTGCTCAAGTGGTAAAAGATTTCAAATATCCTTCTTCTCAACCTTTATACCAGAAATCAAATTTCAAGAATTGGGTTGAAATCGGAAGAGGAAGAAGATTTCGTTATCGTTGTGGGGACTTTAATCATCTAGCCAAAGATTTTCATGAACTTATTAGGTGTTTTGGGTGCGGTCATTTTGGCCATAAGAAAGATGAGTGTTCGGTGAAATTCATTTCCATTTTTGACAGAAATATAAATCCCTCTTTATCTGATCATGGCTTTTTTTGTACTAAAATAGATTAAACTTCAAGGAATTTTGCTCAATCATTTATGGAATCAGGGTAAAGAGGGAACCGAATATTTGGAGGATTAATTCAAACATTTTGAGGTAATCAACGCGGTTAATATTGGTAAGGGTTATAGAAAGAAATTTGGTGATCTAGAATATTATTTTGAGAAATCTGATTTTTCTTTAGATGGCAATGTCTCGACTATTGATGTGGGGGCAGTTTCTTGTGGGAATGATGGTATTTTGAATAATTTTGATGGTGTTAGTGAGGATTCTGATTTTGCTGCTACAGTCCAAAGAGAGGAGCTTAAGTTCTTTGATCCATTACTCTTAGACCCTGCTATTTTACAATGTAGTTTGGGTTCTCATTCCCTTAAAATCGATGATCCTGTTTTTTATTTTAAGTATAAAGATTATTCTAAGGGTGACTATGGTTCTGAAGTTCAATTGAGTGATTCGAACAATGAATTTGTATATGTTCATAATAAAAGATTTAGAGCTTAATCTTGCGAAGTGGGGTGTTTTGAGTTAACCACTGCTAACAGTTCTGAGTGTCTTAAGTCAGTGGATAATCTTGGTATGAATTCAGACTCGATTGAAGGTGCACTTGTGAATTCTTAGGGAATGTTGTTGATATTATAGATCCTTCAACTTTAGAACCATTGGTATATGAAAACTGAGTTGAGAATCAAACTTTGGTATGCACTAACACTTATGACAGTCAGTTTGAGAAATTCAAGAGTGGTGATGATAACAAGGTGGTTAAGTTTAGTGTAAGAGATACTGATAGAAAGTAGATTGTGGATGTTCCACGTATCGGATGAATGGTTTGTTTAACATGGATGTTTGGTTAAGGATAGAGTGCTTGGTGATTCCCGCTTACTGTGGGATACTCATATGGATAATGATACTTTAGATGCTACACATAAGGCTAGTGACATTTGTGTGCATTATGATGATGCATATAAGACTAGTGATACTTTAGTTGATGATGTGCAAATGGTATCAAATTGCCTGGTTATCTATGGAGAACACTTCTGTGATAAGGCTAGAGGTGTGAAGAACAGGTTGTCTGACTGTGATGTCTTGTAGGATGGGGTTGGTATGCTCGTGAATACTGATACTGATATAATTAATGATTATTTATTTAAAGAGATTGAGATTCTACATGAAGTGGATGAGAGAACAATATCAATTTCTGATGTTCATGTATCAAATGACTGGTTTGTTTCACATGGATGTCTTGATAATGTCAGAGTGCATGGTGATTCCAGTTTATTGTATGATACTCATGTGGATAGTGACGCTTTAGATTATACACATAAGGCTGTTGATATCTATGTGCATGATGATGATTCGCATAAGATTAGTGATACTGTAGCTGATGATATGAAAATGGTATGAAATTTCCGCGTTAACTATGGAGAACATTATTGTGATAATGTTGGAGATATGAATATTCTATCTGAGAGCAGTTGTCTAAATCTAATGTCTTGTAGGATAGGGTTGGTTTTCTCGTGAGTACTGATGTTGATATGTATGGTGACCATTTATGTGAAGAGATTGAGATTCTAGACGAAGTGGATTGGAGAACACTGTTAATCTCTAATGTTGTGGAATTTTAGTCTGAAGTTGGAGGGTTACATAATGATGTTGAAAATTATGTTGTGGTTTCTAACATCATACATATAGTAGATAGAATGTTGTAAACTCTGCTTCTAGTGTTGGGGAGTCTCAGGCGGAGGTGCTGGTGAGTCAGATTATGCTGCTAAATTCTCTCTGGCAGTGAGTAACATAGTTGTAAGTGTTGGTGTGGATGAGTTCAAAGAAAGGAAAGTAACGAATGCAAGTGCAACTGCTGGTGGTAATCAAGTTCTTTCCGATGTAGATGTAGTGAGTGGTGATGTAGTGGATATTATGCATGCATCAACAGTAGGTGTAAGAGATTGTTACATTGACTGCAAAGCCTCATTTTTCTTCATCGGCAAAGAAAGGTAGGCGTCGGAAATCAGTTGCAATCAGTGGTGTTGTTCGATGCAGTGCCAGGGTCCGCAACAGACATTCTTCGTTTATGGGTGAGTCTCCTCATCTAAGTGCTATGACTGGCATTACGAATTCAGACTCAGTTATGGTTTCTGTTTTAGGTAGTACTTATTCTTCCTATGCTTTAGGTAGCATATCCAATAGCGAGTTATGTCATTCAGCAAAGGATACTGCTTTTGATTTTACTGATGATGAACTAGATATTGCGTACATTAGGGGTAGGGAATTAGAGAGGGCTAGATAATCTAGATTATGCCGATTATTAGCTGGAATAATAGGGGTCTGCATGATTTAAATAAATGTGATAAATCAGAGCATTTTTTAAAGATTATTTTATTAATATTTCCCTTTTACGGGAAATGAAAATAGATTGTCTTGATATTCATTTTTGTAGAAGATTAGGCAGTTGTCATTTTAAACATTAGGCTTGTTTACCTTCAATTGGAGCTTCTTGATAATTCTTTTAAACTTCTTCATCTATTACCGAGCAACATTTTTTACATATTATTCTTATAAACCTTAGAGATAACTCTTTATTAAATATATCTAATGTTTATGGTCCAAACTCGAAAATTGGTCGTCGAGTTCTATGGAGTGATTGTTTGCAATTTAGATCATTTGCTCTTGGATATTGGATTATGGATGTTGACTTCAATGTTACACATTTTTTAAAGGAACATTCACCCCGACAAGCGGATTTCTCTTCTGTTGAAGAATTTAACTAATTTATTATTACTACTAATTTGATTGAATTACCTCTAATTAATAGAGAATTCACTAGGAGTAATACTAGGGAGTCCCCTTCTATGGCTTTACTAGATAGATTTTTCGTTAGTGATGAAATTGAAAATAAATTTCCTATATGTAGAGTCTCTGGTTTACCGTATACGTATTCAGATCATTGTCCTATAATTCCTACGTGTGATCATCATAAAATTGATAATAAAATTTTTAAATTTAAAAAATGTGGCTATTAGAACCTAATTTTCCAAATCTAATTAAAAATAAATGGATTTCAATGAATTTTTATAATATCAGAAATATGGATAGCTCTGTAAAAATTTTGTTTTAAAACTTAGGGGTCTTGGGAACTTTCTTAAGAATTGGAGCAAGAATGTAATTGGCAATATTAAAATTAAAAAGGAAAATGTACTTTCTGAAATGCTTAAAATTAAAAAGGTAGAAGAAACTAGATAACTATATATTGGAGAGCATAATGTACTCGCTAATTTAAAAGAAGAGCTTAGTTCAATTTTAGAAAAAGAAGAGGTTATGTGGAAATAGAGATCTAGAATTCAACGGATTAGTGAAGACGATAATAATACAAAAAAAATCATAGTATGGATAATGGTAGACAATGTTGCAACATAATAAATTTTATTTCTGTGAATAATGTTGAATTGGTTTATCAATGGGATCTTAATAAGGCCTTTACTGATTGCTATAGGGATATTTTTTGCAATAAGAATAAGAATAAAAAAATGTCAAATGGAATGAACTTTATCTTATTAAATATAGAGTTAACCTTTCTGACTTTGATAATCCTTTTTCTGAAAAGGAAATTTTGAAGGCTATTAATGACATGCTCAGTGATGAAGCCCTGGGTCCCCACGATTTCTCAATTTTATTTTACAAACTATTTTGGGATATTATAAAATTTGATTTAATTAGCATGTTTAACGAATTTTATAATGGAAAACTACAATTAGGAAGATTTAATTTTGCAAACGTCATTCTTCTACGCACAAAAATTGATGCTAATAATTTAAAAGATTTTAGGCCAATTTCTTTAATTATTTGTTCTGTTAAAATTATTTCAAAAGTTTTAGCAAATAGACTTAGCACAATAATGAATGATCTAATTAATTGTTCACAGAATACTTTCATTAAGGGTAGAAATATCACAGATGGAGTGGCCGCTGTTCAAGATTACATTAATCACTGTTGTAAGAATAACATTACATGTGTGCTTCTAAAACTGGACTTTGCGAAAGCTTTCGACTCGGTAAATTGGGATTTTCTAATTGATATGTTTCTATCTAGAGGTTTTAGTCGTAAATGGATTGGTTGGATTATGACTTTGCTTAAAATTGTTAATTCTGGTATAATGGTTAATGGAATTTGAGGAAATAAAATTCAATCAAAACGTGGCTTAAGATAGGGTGATCCTTTATCGTCTCTCTTGTTTAACTTAGCTGCAGATGTTTTTCCTATGATAATTAAAAAAGCGATTGGAAATGGTTCTTTAGGGTGCATTGGTAGTGAAATCTCACGTAATGGTCTCTCTGTTCTTCAATTTGCAGATGATACTTTATTCTTTACTTCTCATTTTCCTAGCCACGTCATTACTCTTAAATTTATTTTATATGCTTTGAACTTCTTTTAGGTCTAAAAATTAATTTTAATAAAAGTTTGGTTTTAGTATTAAATAACATTGATAAGGTTAAAGGTTTATTTGCTAATACGCTTAATTATAAAACCGTGAATTTCCCTATTGATTATCTTGGATTTTTTATTAGACCAACTAAACTTAAGCATGATGACTGGCTAATTATAATAGATAAAATTAAAAATAGAATTTCTAATTTGAATAGGATGTTTTTATAGAGTGCGGGAAGATTAGTTCTCATCAATTCTGTTTTATCTGCACTTCTGATTTATTGGATGTCTATACATCTTTTTCCAGAATGGGTGATCAACAAAATTGATAAAATAAGAAGAGATTTGTTATAGAGTGGTGATAATCATAATAGTAGTCTAAAATGCTTAGTTAACTGGGATACAATTTGTAAATCGAAAATGGAGGGTGGATTAGGAGTTATTAATTTACGTAACATGAATTTGTCTTTATTAAGGAAGTGGTTAGGGAAATTTAAGGATATTAATGATAATTCTATTTGGAAATAAATTATATCTAAATATTATTATAATGGTAGTAATAATCTATGCCAAATTACGCCTTCAGTTAATAATAAATTATCTAATTTTTGGAAATCAATTTTTAAAATGTCAAGTGATTTATAATCTTGGTGCTAATCCGACTGTTCATTCAGGAAATAAGACAACTTGTTGGCATGATTGTTGGATATCTGTCATTCCTCTTAGGGTAGAATTTAAAAGTTTTTGAAATTTGTAACTATAAAATGCTTTAATTAATGATGTTTTTTCGTCGGATAATGATCCACTTGGAACTTTAGTTTTAATAGAATCTTAGAAGGTATAACTCTTAGACAACTCTCTTTATTATGTCTAAGATTGAATTTATATAATATTGATAACGGAAATGATATTATTAGTTGGGAATGGGATAAAGGTAAGAAATTCACTTCAAATTATTTATATAAATTTCTTAATTTCTTGGTCGTTACTAACAACACTTTTATTCTTATTTGGAAAGCTAATGCACCACCAAAAGCTAAGATTCATGTGTGGTTAATCATTCATGGGAAGCTAAATACCATTGAATTTTTAAAAAGAAAGAATTTGAAAATTGATAATAAATCTGCGTATTTTAAATTGTTTTTTGAAGACGTTAATCCTTTGTATTATAATTGATACTTGCTACATTCTTAATAATACTTTTAAAATCTTCAACATTATTCTTCCAACTAAAGTTATTGATTATGAATTTTACTGAAATAACTTAAGATTTAAGTTTAAAAAGAGAAATATATTTTTACTAGATACTTTATACATTATAATATGTTGGTATATTTAGTTTAAGAGAAAACGGAGATTATTTAATAATAATAGTTATATTAATAGATTGATATTTTCATTAGCGTTGTTTAATTTCAATTGGATCTCAAATCCTAAATATAGATTAGCTAAAGGTTAGAAAATAAATTAAGTTACTTAAACAAAAAAATATTTTTAACATTAATAATTACAACAATAACATTTATTCGAATTTGAATGATGATATTACTAATTATAATAATGTTTTTTGATCAAAGGGGCATAATGTTAATATTTTTTAGATTTTGAATGTTTTATAAGTTTTAATTTTGCATTTTGTTTATTTTTATGCCTTTTTGATTTTGTGATCTCTATTTCATATCATTAGAGTAAGTTAAGATGTTGCATATTGAGTTGTGATCTTTTTATTAGTCTGTCTCTTATTTTAGTATTTTACTATCTTATAACATTATCTTTAGTTTTATTACTTGTCACAATCAGAATTTCAGCGTTCGAAAATCGACACCCGTACCTCACTTGTACTCGAATGCCGCAGATTCAACCGTTGAAATTCGATTCGCGCCAGAGCTTATAGCACATTAAGTACAACAACACAACGGAAGAAAACAATATATATAACGTTGATACAATTTCATGAATACAACACCTCTATACAACAATACTTGACTACCAATATCAGAGCAATAAAAATACATCACAGCGGAAATAACTTGAACTTGAACCACCAAGTGAGAACTCCAATATCTGCAACTCCATCTCGAATCCAAACCTAGCTCGGACCTCCATCAAGTAGGACTTAAGCAAGGTAGTCATCGATGTGATCACCATGATCCAAAGACTCCAAAGGATTCAAAATAGAAAGCTGGATGCTAACGAATCTATATTTACTACTTGATTATCTGAAAAACCCAACTCTAGACTGCCCGTGTGGAAAATTGTGGGCACCTAGAGTTTAGGAATGGAACAATAAACTCAGGGTCAATCATGGGACTAGTATGAGCAAACAAAAATAGTTTACCTTTTATCAAAAGCAAAACAAAAGATTTTAAAAGAAATTCGCAATGCTTTTTGGAAAAATGAAACTACCAAAAGGCCTCGCACCGCACACACCATGCAAATGCAGAATTGGAGGAGATTTCTCCTTATGATAGTCAAACATGCTTACTATGCAAAAACCATTTTGATATTATTATTAGTGCATGGTGCAGAAAACATTTCGAAAGTATAATATTAACCTTAGCCAGCATACAACCATTATTGTATGCCTACTATAGCTACCATGTTCAATAGCAGGTTACTGCCACATTCCATGGCAGGTTATACATCTAAAACCATACATGGCTCGTATTGTTTTGTTTGGATTTCCAACAAATGGTCAGGCAAAGAAACTTCCTACACAGAATCGAACGCCTCTAGAGGGACGTCTCCGAGAACCTAACCGTATCTCTGCCAACACAAGGCTGTGTTACCTCTGCAACTAGGTAACTACTGACACGAGTATGCCGCCCCCGGTCGTTACCAATCTTTATCCGAGGCACCAATCAACCAACATCCACAAAGCAATAAGTTTATCAGTAACCACATAGGTTAAATATCTAGGCTCCATACCATGCTACCACCTTTTATCTAGAAGGAAATGCAATACCCTCAGGGGGCGCTCCCCCAAATAACCTTGCTGCAATGATTCCTGTTTCGACCGTTACCGGGTTGTGAGGCTCGACGAAGTTTCGTCCACATAGCTACGCTTTTCCTAAAGCCATGCTTCGATCAACAAATGATCAGCAGCACTTCGTATGCCACATTACCAAATTGAAAATGTATGACTAGTAACCATTAACTACATAACCTCTGAGCTCGTACGTCTCAGAGAAGGGTGTTAAGCTAAGAGAATAAATTCTCCGCCACCAAACAAAAATGTATTTGATAGAAACCAGTTTTACTTCTCAAAGTGTAATGTCAGATACACATCCACACAAGTCTGTTTCGGGTTCGAACAGAGCCGAAGGCACTTCACAAAGAAGCCCTTGCAAATTCGGATAATTCCTAATCACGTCCGGACTCCCCATCACAAAGGATGATCAAATCTCTATACCGGAAATCAGCCGGTGCAGAGACATTCAACGAGTTATCCTTTCACTTTTGAAAATATCCGATCTTCACCACCGGTCTTCAAATGTTATCCATAACGTCGTATCATTATTCAGAATGGATTATATGACACAAAGTCCTCTCTCGGCTAAACCGAATAATGAGCGCAGTATTTAAAACATATGAATATTGGGATCTCAGTTATGTCACAACTTAAAGTCCAAAACCTTTCTTTAAATCGTTTAAACAAATTACCATTTTCAAATCTTTAAACAAAAAGATTTACTTCACAAAGTTCAACAATCTTTCACAAAGATTCATTTACAATATTTAAACAATAGATCTATCTTTGAGATTCTCTTTTGTTTGAAAACAAACTTCACCAAATATTTCACAAAGATTCCTTCATAGGTTTCGAAACAATTCCAGTTCAAATTTTTTTATACAAAAGATACACTTTTAAGATCCTCTTAAAATTCAAAACAAGGTTCAACCATCTTTCATAAAGATTCATTCATTGCTTTCAAAACTATTTCAATTCCATTTCAAAGTTGAAATCTTTCAACACAAATTGAAAATCCTTTCTTTATATGAAAGCTATTATTATTTGAAAAGCAATACTTTTTGTTTCGGAAAAATCTGATTACATTTGCATAAGTTAAAGCCCTTCAAGTATTACTTGGGTTAAATTCAAATTCCTAAAAACAATACTTTTAAAATGGTTTAAAACCCATATAAACACATTTATAACTTGTATAACCTTTTTAAACCATAATTTCCAAACATAGAATTCAATTTCAAATCTTGAATTCAAATTCAAATCAAAATATTTAAATTTCGTAACTTTATCAAGTTATCCAAAAATAACTTTTATCTTTTAAAACTTCTTTTCAAAAGGTTTTCATATTTAACCCAATTCTATTTCCAAAACTATTTTGGATTCAAAATTCAATCTTTAAAACCATTTCAAAAATCTGTGACTTAACCAATTTCCTCGTGCAATCCATATTTGTGTGTGTATGGTGTAGTCCAGGGGTTTTACACAATAGTGTAACATTATCAATCATTATAAATTCAAACACATCAGTATCGATAAGCGGTATAATCTATAACTTTTATCTTCATTCATAGATTCACAGATAATATAAATTTATCATAGATAAATAAATCACATTCACCACAGATCAAATCAAAACAATTCATATCACAAAGCATAACATATCAGGGGTATTAAACAATTCAACCATCAATAGAATTTGGACATCCATTAGTAAGATCAATTAATCGTCTAATTAATTTAAATCAGATAAATCACTAATCTTGGTTCATTAATTAATTACAAACCATCTTGATTTAATTAACCTTTAATAAATTATTAATTAACCTTTAGAAAATGAATTAATTAACCTTTAATTATTAATTAATCATCCTTAATTAATAAATCAATTAACCTTTAATCATTAAATAATTAACCTTTAATTATTTAATTATTCTTTAATGAATTACCCTTAATTAATAAATTAATTAACCTTTAATTAATTACCATTTAATTAATCATCCTTAATTATAATAAGTGATTATCCCTAAGCAATTTAATTACCGCTTATCGATATTGATGTGTTTGAATCTATAATGATTGATATTGTTGAACTATTGTGTAAAACCCCGGGACTACACCATACACACACAAATATGGTTTGCACGAGGAAATTGGTTAAGTCACAAATTTTTGAAATGGTTTTAAAGATAGAATTTTGAATCTAAAATAGTTTTGGAAATAGAATTGGGTTAAATATGAAAAGCTTTTGAAAAGAAGTTTTAAAAGATAAAAGTTATTTTTGGATAACTTGATAAAGTTTTGGTATTTAAATAATTTGATTTGAATTTGAATTCAAGATTTGAAATTGAATTCTATGTTTGGAAATTATGGTTTAAAAAGGTTATCCGAGTTATAAATATGTTTATATGGGTTTTAAACCATTTTAAAAGTATTGTTTTTGGGAATTTGAATTTAACCCAAGTTTTATACTTGAAGGGTTTAACTTGTGCAAATGTAATCGAATTTTTCCGAAATGAAAAGGATTGTTTTTCAAATAATAATAGCTTTTATATAAAGAAAGGATTTCCAATTTGTGTTGAAAGATTTCAAGTTTGAAATGGAATTGAAATAGTTTTGAAAGCTATGAATGAATCTTTGTGAAAGATGGTTGAACCTTGTTTTGAAATTTAAGAGAATCTTGAAGGTGTATCTTTTGTATAAAAAAATTTAAAATGGAATTGTTTCAAAAACTATGAAGGAATCTTTGTGAAATATTTGATGAACTTTGTTTTCAAATAAAAGAGGATCTCAAAGATAGATCTTTTGTTTAAATATTGTAAATGAATCTTTGTGAAAGATTGGTGAACTTTGTGAAGTAAATCTTTTTGTTTAAAGATTTGAAAATGGTAAT
Source organism: Allium cepa (assembly GCA_030765085.1). Classification (NCBI taxonomy): domain Eukaryota; kingdom Viridiplantae; phylum Streptophyta; class Magnoliopsida; order Asparagales; family Amaryllidaceae; genus Allium; species Allium cepa. Next base: position 934,857,103 of record CM060932.1, read on the forward strand.
TTGTTTAAAACATTTAAAGAAAGGTTTTGGGCTTTAAGTTGTGACTTAACTGAGATCATAATATCCATATGTACTGCGCTCATTATTCGGTTTGGCTGGGAGAGGACTTTGTGTCATATAACCCATTCCGAATAATGATACAACGTCATGGATAACATTCGAAGACCAGTGGTGAAGACCGGATATTTTCAAAAGCGAAAGGATAACTTGTCGTATGTCTATGCACCGGCTGATCCCCGGTATAGAGATTTGATCATCCTTTGTGATGGGGAGTCCGGACGTGATTAGGGATTATCCGGATTTGCAAGAGCTTCTTTGTGAAGTGCTTACGGTTCTGTTCGAACCGGAGCAGACTTTTATGGATGTGTGTCTAACATTACACTTTGAGATGTAAAACTGGTTTCTATCAAATACATTTCTGTTTGGTGGCGGAGAATTTATTCTCTTAGCTGAACACCTTCTCTGAGACGTATGAGCTTAGAGGTTATGTAGTTAATGGTTACTAGTGATACATTACCAATTTGGTAATGTGGCATATGAAGTGCTGCTGATCTTTTGTTGATCGAAGCATGGCTTTGTGAAAAGCATAGCTTTATGGATGAAACTTCGTCGAGCCTCACAACCCGGTAATGGTCGAAACAGGAATCGTTGCAACAAAGTTATTTGGGGGTAGCGCCCCCTTAGGGTATGTCATTTCCTTCTGGATAAAAGGTGATATCATAGTATGGAGTCCAGATATTTAACCTATGTGATTGCTGCAAAACTTATTGCTTTGTGGTTGTTGGTTGATAGGCGCCTCAGATAGAGGTTGGTAACGACCGGAGGGTGGCATACTCGTGTCAGTAGTTACCTATTTACAGAGGTAATCTGGCCTTGTGTTGGCAGAGATCCAGTTAGGTTCTCGGGGACGTCCCTCCAGAGGCGTTCCATTTGGTGTAGGAAGTTCCTTTGCCTGATCATTTGTTGGAAATCCAAATAAAACAATACGAGCCCTATACGGTTTTAGTTGTATAACCTGCCATGGAATGTGGCAGTAATCTTTTATTGAACATGGTAGCTATAGTGGGCATACAATAATGGTTGTACGCTGGCTAAGATTAATATTATACTTTTGAAATATTTTCTACACTATGCACTAATAATAATATCAAAATGGTTTTGGCATACCAAGCATGTTTGACTATCATAAGGAGAAATCTCCTCCAATTCTCCTGGCCTTATGATAGTTTCATTTTTTCGAAAAGCATTGCGGATTTCTTTTAAAATCTTTTGTTGTGCTTTTGATAAAGCTAAACTGTTTTTGTTTGCTCATACCATCCCATGACCGATCCGGAGTTTATTGTTCCTTTCCTAAACTCTGGGTGCCCACAATTTTCCACACGGGCAGTCTAGAGTTGGGTTTTTCAGATAATCAAGTAGTAGATATAGATTCGTTAGCATCCAACTTTCTATTTTGAATCCTTTGGAGTCTTTGGATCTTGGCGATCGCATCAATGACCGACCTTGCTTAATTCCTACTTGATGGGGGTTCGAGCTAGCTTTGGATTGGAGACGGAGTTGCAGATATTGTAGTTCTCACTTGGTGGTTCAAGTTCAAGTTATTTCCACTGTGGTGTATTTGTATTGCTTTGATATTGGTAGTCAAGTATTGTTGTTTGGAGAAGTTGTATTCATGAAATTGTATCAATGTTATATATATTGTTTTCTTCCGCTGTGTTGTTGTACTTAATGTGTTATAAGCTCTGGCGCAAATTGAATTTCAACGGTTGAATCTACGGCATTCGAGTACAAGTGAGGTATGGGTGTCGATTTTTGAACGCTGAAATTCGGATCATGACAACTTGGTATCAGAGCTGAAGGTTGAAACTTTAGCTCAAGAGTATAACACATCAGGTAACTCATTAGAGATAGGGTGAGGAATACCCTATAATGAGTATTCCCTAAGATATTCGTTCGTGTGCCTCAGTAAATTCTCTTGCTATCCACTGATAGTGAGTATGAGTGCAAGAAGAGGACGAGATACGGGATAGGGGAGTACCACTACAAATGGTCAATGCCCTGCAGTAGCGGAAACAATTTTCTATCAACCTCTTCTATCATCGTTCAGTTTCAAATTCTTCGATGGCTTCGTGGCAGCTCCAGAAAGAAGTTTTGGTATGATGGTGGCCCTACGAATTGTTGTAGAAGATCCTTACTTCGTATCTCATTGGATTCTTACTAGCCTTTGGTTTTGGCGACAACATTTGTTTCTCTTCAACATTCCGAGCTGAGCTTGCTTAATGCATCGATGATGGTGGTTTGAGCTTTGGTTCAAGCTATTTTTGGTGTTGGATTCTTTTGGAGATGCATTCTATTGGAGTTATCTTTCCGCTATCGATGGTTACAAAGTATAAACCATCTAGTTATGTTATTTTCCGTTGTTATCTTGTATCTCTGATGTTGATATCATTTGTGTCATTGTTGTTATCAACTGTTGTATATCAATAACTGATATTCATTTTCTTCCGCTGTGTTGTTATACTTGATGTGTTATAAGCTCCGGCGAACGAGATTCGGCTTTTGGATCTACAGCAATCGAATACGGGTGACGTATTCGGTGCCGATTTTCGAAGGTCGAGTCAGGGTCGTTATATTACTTTTATGTCATAAATACATATATGTGTATATAAATTTCACTTATATACATATATGTGTATGTCTTATAACATTATCTTTAGTTTTCTTACTTTTATGTCATATGTACATACATATGTATATAAATTTCACTTATATACATACATGTGTATTATTCTTATATTTTTGTATGGTTCCATCTGCAGATACAGATTTAGACCAAAAACGGTGCTAGTTTGCTATTTGTAGGGTTTTAGGGTTGCCACCGCAAGGACTGTAGGTTTGCTGTGAGATATTCATTCTGGATTATCCGCGTTTGCAGTGATGTATTCATTCTCTGGAGGATCTGCTTGTTGATCACATTTGTGCACTTGGTTGCACTATGGATTATCTGCATTTATAGCGAGGCATTCATTTTGGATCAATAGCATTTGCAATGTGCTTCATTCTGGTTCATCTGCATTTGCAATGAGGCATTCTTTCTCTGGTGGAGCTGCTTTTTGATCTTTTTGTGCACTTGGTTGCATAATGGATTATTTTGGATACTTCTAACACTTCAGTATCGGGCGGTGTCCTTGTCCGAGTTCGATATTGAAGTGTGATGGTCGATGGCCTTGCCGAAGCTCATTCAAGAAGTTACCTGCATTTGTATTTATATATTTTTCTATGATATGATTTGTTACTTGCCAAACATGTTGGCAACTTCTTTGTTATTGGTGTTATATATATATATATATATATATATATAGGTACATGTGTGCTCTCATCTACTTTAGAGGATCACATATTTCTCAAAAACTAATGATTAATTACTAACTACTTAATTAATCAATTAAATAATCATTTATTAAATAATTGAATTATAATTACCTTTTTAATTACTTAACATAAGTTTTAAAACATTTTCCAAAAGATTTCTAAGTGAAAACATTTTTAGTTTTCAAAAAGAGTACGTTTTCACAAACTGCACTTACACCAACTATCGCTATATGGACCTGAAATTTCCAAACTTGAAATTTGTTTTCTACATCTTTTATAAAATTTAACTTTTGGAAAAACTTTACTAAAATGTAAAAGCGTATTTTTTGGAAAATTAACAAGTTTTTAAAACTTAAAACATTTTGCAAATTTTAAAACCAAAGACTTTGACTTTTATATAAGGGATAATATGTCGCTTTAACTAGTAAGATGCTAACTTTCTTAACAAACCATCATGAATTCATGTTCACAACATACATGATTAAATAACCACAAGATAAGAACATGTAAACATTTCAACAACCAACGTACACACGCAAGATTATAGTATGAAAACTAACTTGACTATTTAACTACCTTATTCCAAACTATACATCCACATAACCAAGTACATATGATTCATCCAAGCATCACTAAAATCCAGCACAATACATACATACAACCCAACATTATTTTTACCCAACACAACATCATTTTTACAACAAGTTAGTCATATATGTATATGTATATGTATATGTATATGTATATGTATATGTATATGTATATGTACATATATATGTATATATATATGTTTGCTTAGAAAAACTTAGTTAAAGTGTGAAATTTTACTCATCGAAATTTCACGAAACTAAGCTAACTTTTTCTAACTCGAACACATTCTTGGTCTTTGCTTCTATCTTGGAAAAGTGGTGTTTTTGGTGGCTTGAATGGCAATATGATTCGGCCTATGGAGGTGTATGGTTTGGCCTTGGATGTTTGAGGTGTTTTAGGCTTGCTTTTTGAAGAAAGAAGAGATTAGGATCAAAAGGAGTATTTTAGAGTAGTTTTATAGTGTCTAAAGTAGGAAAGAAAGAATTTTTGACACATTTGAATTAAGCATGGAATTTTTTTTCTTAAGAGCTTAAGAAAGGTTTTATGAAGTAGAAAATGAAATGGAAAATGAGAAAATAATTAAGAAATTGGTATATATACAAGGTGCATTTATAAAATTACCAAAATACCCCCAAGTACATGCCCTCCACTATGATCATGATACATCATCCTCCTTGTCCCCTCCTTACAAACATGCTCCAACATGTTTTAGGGCTTCATGTACTTTATGTTTGCTAATGAAATGATATTTTCTTTTAACTTTTTTTCCTTATTTATAAATAATACATAAAAGGCCACATCACCTTTATATTTATTTATGTTAATATATGTATATATATATGTGTGTGTGTATTTATCAAAATATATATCTAACATATTTGTAAATGTGAATATATTGATTCAAATGAGCACAACGTTTTCGACAACTTTTAGCCGACGAAGAGTCAAAAATTCGGAAAACGAATTTCGGTCATATTTTCTATTTTTCTTCGAACTAAATATATTTATAAACAAATTTGAAAAACAATTTCACCATCACTAGTTATTGATGAAATGGAGTTCTTTTAAGTTATAGAACCCACTAATTAATTGTTTAAATATCCATAATTAAAGTGATTAAATCCTGGGTCATTACACCTTCACCCTCCCCCCCCCCAAAGAATTTATTCTCAAAATTAACAGCCAAAGAGATAACTCATAATAATTCAAAAGGTCATATATTATATCATGAAATCTATACAAATGACATACGTTAAGCATCCATAATACGGTAATGCATACATTATAGATGCAAACAATGACGATCATAACACCAATTTTGGATAAGCTTCCCTCGTGTGATCCACTGAATATTTATTAAATTCACTACGTTATTGCACAACCTCTTCTCATCCTGATCTATAATATGAACTAGATGCCTAATCACCGTCAAGTTCGGTTCTATCTCCAAATACTCTTGAACCGATGGCTCCACAATCAATGAGGGGTCATGAACATACTTTCTCAAATGAGACACGTGGAAAACATTATGGACCCTCGACAACCTTTTTGGTAATTCTACCTTATAGGCGAGCGGTCCAATCCTTTCAATAATCCTAAAAGGTCTAATATACCTGAGTGTCAACTTCCAGCCGTTCCAAATCAAATAACTCTACTGATTGGGGCAATCCTTACAAATAAAAAGTCTCCAATTCGAATTCCAAATCCCTTCTCCTTTTATGGAAACTCTTTTAGTGATCCTAGGCTTATTTCATCCTTCTCTTTATCACTGCAACCTTTTCAGTAACTTCTTGAATCATGTCCGACCAATGCATTAGCCGATCTCCAGTCGCAATCCAACATGTCGGCGACTTATAAGGGCATCCATAGAGAGCTTCATATGGTGTCATACCAATGATGCTTTAATAGCTATTGGGTAGGAGAATTCCACCAAATGAAGACGATCTTCCCATGATCCACCAAATCAAGAATACACCCCCTCAAAGATCTTCTAGAATCTGAACCACCCTTCTGTTTGTCCATCCGTTTGGGGATGATATGCTATGCTCAAGCTTAGCTTTGTTCCAAAAGCTACTTGCAATGCCTCCCGACTTATTGCTGAAGGTAGGATCTCGATCAGTTACTGGGACTACATGCAATCTGACTATCTCCTTTATATAAATTTCTGCCAAAGAAGCTGCAGTTCTTGTCGGCATTACTAGGATAAAATGAGCACTCTTCGTTAGCCAATCTACAATGATCTACACACCTTCATTCCCTTTTCTCATTGTTGGTAAACCATCGATAAAATACATTGATATCATATCCCATTTCCAATTTGGGATTTCCAAAGGTTGAAGTAAACTAGCCGTCTTCTGTTGATCGCCTTTTATCTGTTGACAGATCGAACATCGGTTGATATAGGTTGAAATATCTTTCTTCATCCCAGGCCACTAAAACACTCGCTTCATATCCTTGTGCATATTATTAACTCTAGGGTGGATACTTAGCTTAGACCTATGGTATTCCTTTAAAACGTCTTGTCTAAAACCATCTATATTAGGAATGCATAATCTTCCATTCATTGTTAAAGTACCATTGTTAACAACCTCAAAATTAGAACTTTGACCCTTCTCAATGCCTTGAATAAATTGTAATAAAAGGCTATCTTCTCTTTGTTTGCTCGCAATCCTTTTGAAGAGAGTCGAAGTGACTTCCAAGAGAGCCAAAACTGCATTCCTATTTATAGCGTCCTCCACCATGTTTGCTTTCATTTGTATATAGAGAATATCCAAGTCATAAGCTGCCATGAATTCTAGCCATCGTTGCAGCCTTAAGTTCAGGTCCTTTTGAGTGAAAAGGTACTTCATGGACTTGTGATCCATAAAGAGCTTGAACTTCTCACCTATTTAAAGAAGGAAATTACTACTAGGATCCTTAAAGTTTAGTAACAAACTAAAGAGGAATAGAAGTATTCTTACCCAACACGTAGTGCCTCCACATCTTCAATGCAAATACTATGGCTAATATTTCCAAGTCATGCATTGCACAATTCCTCTCATGAGGCTTTAACGGTCTACATGCATAGGCTATAACCTTCCCATGTTACATAAAAACTGCACCTAACCCAACTCTATTAGCGTCGGTTTAAATAGTCAACCCCTCTCCTTCATCTAAAAATAGCTAAAATGAGGCATTGGTTAACCTTTCTTTTAACTCAAGGAATGCTTCTTCGCACTTTGGAGTCTACTCAAATTTAACACCCTTTTTCATTAGCTTGGTTAGATGAGAGGCGATCTTAGAGTAATCCTTTATGAACTTCCTCTAATAACCAGCCATCCCTAAAAAACTTCTCACTTCATTAGGAATTTTAGGTCTTTTGAAGTCTTGCGCAACAACTACCTTAGCCGAGTAAACTGAAATGCCATCTCTCGATACAACATGACCTTGGTATCCCACTTTTGACCGCAAAAATGGCATTTAGTAAACTTAGCTTTAATACATTTTTTCTTAACATTTCTAACACTAGTTCCAAATGGAGTTTATGCTCTTTTTCAGTCTTGGAATAAATAAGGATGTCATCAATGAAAACCAATACGAACTTATTTATAACATTCCTAAAAACTTGGATTCATAAGACCAACAAAAAATGACGGTGCATTGGTTATCCCAGAAGGCATAACCAACCACTCATAAAAAGGTCTGGTCATCTATAAGCAGTGAAGGGCATGCTATCCTCCGCTACCCTTAATTGATGGAAATCTGTAGGTAGGTCCATTTGAGAAAATACTCTAGCCCGAAGAAGTTGGTCAAACATATCATCTATTCGGGGTAACAGATACTTATTCTGAATGGTCTGCTTATTCAACTCCCTATAGTCCATAAACAATCTTAAAGAACCATCGGACTTAGCTACAAAAACTATCGTCGATCCCCAGTTCGAACAAATCGGTCTAATCAGACCACTTCTTAACAAATCATTGATTTGACTTATTAGCTCCTACTTCTCTCTCGAGGCCACTCTACGTAAGGGTTGAATAAAAGGTTGTGCACCCGAAACTAGATCAATACGAAATTCCATTTCCCGATAGGGAGGCAAACTGCTAGCCGGCTCAAAAATATCCGAGAAATTTTTAATACTAGTATAAACTTTAGCTCTTCTTGGGATGATTCTAAGGAATAAAAGAAACTATTTATACGATTATCCGGGACCTCATACAATATTATTTCCAATACCCTTTCGACCTTGGCTTTCAACACTAGACTCTGATTAACACGGTCAAGCATATCATTATACTTAGCTAGTCAACCCATTTCGAGCAAAACATCAAAAACTTTAAAATCAAGCATAAGAATGTTCCATGAAAAATGATGGGTAATGAATGGAATTTATACATTCTCAAAAATTAAACATAAACTGGTCATACCACCAACGGGGTTTGACACACTGATAGAGGTTTCTACGAATTCCGGGGTAAGTTCTAATCAATCTACTAATTCTTTAGAGATGAAACTGTGAGAAACTCCAGCATCAAACAAAGCTCTAACAAAAACGCTATTAATAAGTAAAGTACCTCCCAAAACTCATTTCCTTTTAACATCTTCAAAGCTTGAGGGCTCATCCTTAATAGCGTAGACCTTAATCTGCTGGCCCTTCTCCAATAGTGGGGAGTCCTTAACCATGTGTCCAGGCTGATGGCAATTATAGCAAAGCGTCTTTTGGACCGTTGGAGAGATAGCCTTCACCTGTTGATAGTGTATTGAAATATGCCACTTTTTATTACAATTGAAACAATCATCTTTGTATTTGTTTCATTGACCTCCTCATGCTGGTTTTTCCCAACCCTGCTTCTTTTTCCAATTTGGGTTAAACTTCCTTTATTGGGATTAACGGTACCGCCACTGCATGTTTCTGCTGATGCTGATGGATTCTTCTTCAAAAGCACTTCATATCTCAGGGACATGTCTATTAGACCCACAAACGATTCCTTTATATGAGTGATAATCTTTTCATGGAACTCCTCTCATACCCAATGCAAAAATCTCATTCTTATTTAGCGTGGTGTCAATAAGTCGGGACTGAAATAAGATAACTCATTAAATTTCATCTCATATTCAGCCACTGATAGGTCCCTCCACTTGAGATCCATGAAATTCTATATAATCAAGTTTTGCCTACAGCTACCACGAATTGTTCTTCGAATACTTCTTTGAATCTATCCCATAAGAACTCATCTTCTGGAACATTTGCGATGACAGAATTCCACCATGCAGCTGGTGCCTCTTGCAATTTTCATGATTCTAAGAACCGTTTCTGTTCATTAGAAATGTCCAAACCTTTGAAAATCTTCTCATATGACTGTAGCCAAGCTTATACTTCAATGATAGATTCGGTATCCTAGAAAGGTTTCCTCCTAGGTTTGTGAAGTCCTTGCACAGAGTTGCGAAGTTTACTCCAGGCTGTACTGGAGCTCCGGCCTCAACAGTTATTCCACTCCTTCTAACTTCGAGGCTCTTCCATTTGTGGTTGTTGTGCCATTGTTTCCCCTTCCTCGTCCCCTTCTCAAACTCATTCTTACTAATTGAATAAAGTAAAATATCTTTAAGATACTTAGACGATATAACACTTTAAGAAAGGGTACTAATCAACACTATTAATGTAGATCTAACTAACAGGAATATATATATGTATGTATGTATGTATGTATGTATGTATATACGAATAAAATTTACAAGTATGCACTTTTGAAGTTGACCCTAACCCAAGCATAGGAGTTCTCTCAACCATGCTCCGATACCAATTTTAATGACCTGCCTTTCTTACTTTGAAAAATGAATCGATGGGTTAAAGAAAAGAAAGATAAGAAGAAATTAAATAATATAGAATCTCATAATGCAATGGAATAATATACAATAATCAACATAAGACCATACAGAGTCATTACCAAAAAATTATTACATCGGAGTCATACAGTATAAATTCCAAACTGGGACAGTTATATCTATTTATCCTGACATAACCAATACAAGTTCATACATACACGGTGGAATAAGATAATAGCTAGCTATCGTTGAAGCCACCTACTCCAAGCTCCTCCAAAATGCATCCGTGAAAACCTAGATCACTTAGTTACTCATATAATTTGAGTACTCAAGAGTTTTAGGGAAAGAAAAGAAATTTCGGGTCCGATATGGGTCTGGTTTGAGTAAAACATAAGCTTTTAACTATATAAAACCTTCAAACCAAAGTCTCTCGTAAGACCACGCCGCACATAATCACCTACAGATTTTTTCCTTACGATAACCAAAACATTTCTACATAAAATCATTTGATATTATTTTAATGTCTAAGTTTAAAATAAATATTTAACATAGATGAAATGCTTGCATCTTACATTTCAGTAGTTCGGCACAACTTAGTCTGTAATGGAACGTATTGGAAAATGGATTCCAGCAATGACAAGGCACTAGGGTACCACCTACTACAATGCATCTCTAGATAAAATACACCGAGAGCCTCACATGGACTCCCTGCAAGTCAAGACCGACCCTACCCCTTGCTGGATAGCGTCGAATATGTCATCACCGTAGTTGGGATCAGCAACCTAAATGGACCACGGGCATACATAATCTATAATCTCGATCTAGATTTGGTGATGAACATATACTGATGGTAGAGAACCACATAGCCTTGAAGCATATCCCTTGATTTTAGTCATTCTTGGTTGTGAAGCTTGAGGTTACGATTACCTTTCCTTCTACCAGACCAACTTGGAATGCTAACACTACCCTCTAAGCAACCAATGCAATGCTAGCATTCATCCATTCAAGTTATTCCTAGATTGAAAAAACATTCAAAATTAACTATCTTCCATTTTGGAATCACCCTAAGGAAGAATAGTACATCTCCATAGCATATTTCATAATAATCCAATGCGACCACTATTAGTTTGGAGTTGTTAGTACAAATTATATTTATCCAGAACCGATGTCTCCAAATTAAGCAATAGTTCCCAACTAACTCAATTCTGGTTCTTTTGGAAGTATGTAACCGGTATTCGAGTTCTCACCGTAGAACTCTAATATACACAACATACTTTCTGAGCTAAAACGGGTCAAGTTATAAATAGCAGACAATCCGCTATTAGAATAATTATACAGAGTTTGCATATGGATAACCATATACTTAATTTTAACATGGCACATTGGTAGGAATTAACCCTTCCATAACTATCACGTTTCCACGACCTTACCCTATCCCTTAGCTAGAAATAAACTCTAGATCTCACAACTAGAGGATCAGCCTACTCATCGGCTTTTAGTGCAAACTATGGAATGGCTTACTTTTCATAAATATATCATCATATTAACTTGAGTTTCATATTTGTTTGAGGTTGCTCAAAGGTAATCGACACATAAATCCCTTGATTTAAAACATTTTTAAAAAAGAAAAAAGTTTTAAAACAAAACCGACATTTTAGATACAAAGCGATTTGAAACCCTTATTTATTAATTAAATTATAAATTAAACGCTTATTAAATAGTAATTAAATCTTAATTACGTCCTAATTAAAATTTTAACTAAATTTAAATAAATCAGTAATTACTAATAATTAATTAAACCCATTTAATAAATAAATAATTAATCTTAAATAATAATTAACCCTTGCTTATTAATTAAATAATAATTAGCTTTAATTAATTAACTAATTAAAATTAACTTAATTTATTAACATTTAAGTATTAATTACCTTATTACCTAATGATTAATTACTAATTACTTAATTAATGAATTAACTAATAATTAATTAATTAATGAAATTATAATTACCTTTTTAATTACTTAATATAAGTTTTTAAATTTTTTCCAAAAGGCTTCTAAGTGAAAACATTTTTAGATTTCTAGAAGAGTTCTTTTCACGAACGGCACTTATACCGACTATTATTATATGATCTGAAAGTTTCAAACTTGAATTTTTTTTTTCTATGTCTTCTTTAAAATTTTAACTCTTAGAAAAACTTTACTAAAACATGAAAGCATATTTTTTTGGAAAACTAACAAATTTTTAAAACTTGAAAATATTTTTCGAATTTTAAAACCAATGATTTGATTTTTATACAAGGGATAACATGTCGCTTTAACTAGTATGATGCTAACTTTCTTAGCATACCATCATGAATTCATGTTCATAACATACATGGTTACATAACCATAACATCTCAAAATGTAAACATTTCGCCAACCAACGTACACAAGCAAGATTATAATATGCAAACTAACTTGAGTATTTAATTACCATATTCCAAACTATACATCCACATAACTAAGTACATATGATTTCATCCATGCATTACTAAAATCCAAGCACAATACATACATACAACCCAACATTATTTTTATCCGACACAACATCATTTTTACAACAAGTTAAAGTGTGTATATATAGAAAAACGTAGTTAAAGAGTGAAACTTTACTCACCGAAATTTCACGAAACTAAGCTAACTTTTTCTATAACTCGAACACGTCCTAGGTCTTTGCTTCTACCTTGATAAAGTGGAGTTTTTGGCGGCTTGAATGGCAATATGGTTCGACCTTGAATGGTAAAGGTGGTTTAGGCTTGCTTTTTGAAGAATGAAGAGACGTAGGATCGAAAGAAGTATTTTAAAGTAGTTTTATAGTGTTTAAAGTAGGAAAGAAAGGATTTTTGACACTTTTGAGTTAACCATGGAATTTTTTTCTTAAGAGCTTAAGAAAGGTTTTAGCAAGTGGAAATTGAATTGAAAAATGAGCAAAGAATTAAGAAATTGGTATATGTATTTGTAAAATTATCAAAATACCCCCCTAGTACATGCCCTCCACTACCATCATGACACATCATCCTCCTTGTCCCCTTCTTTCAAACATGCTCCAGCATGTTTAAACACGTTTTAGTACTTCACGTACTTTATGTTTGCTAATGAAATGACATTTTCTTTTAACTTTTATTTCTTATTTATAGATAATACATGAAAGGTCACATCACCTTTATATTTATTTAAGTTAATATGTGTGTGTATTTATCAAAATTTATATTTTATAAATGCGAGTATGTTAATTCAAATGTGCACACCGTTTTTCGATAACTTTTAGCCAACGAAAAATCGAAAATTCAAAAACGAACTCCGGTCATATTTTCGATTTTTCTTCGAACTAAATAATTTTTTTAAAAATTTTTGGGAAAACTATTTCACCATCACTAGTTTTTAAATAATGCAGTTCATTTAAGTTATAGAATCCACTAATTAATTATTAAAAATATATTTAAATATTCATAACTAAAGTGATTAAATTTTAGGTCGTTACGATAACTAACTTCCGTTATTAATATCAAGTGTAACTTCTAAATTTTAATTAGATAAAATGCAAATATTTTAAATTAAGGACACAAATGATATTTCACAAAACAATAAAAACTAAATGCAAAAATGTGTATTCTTTGTGATTGTGAGGAAAAAGGAAAAAAATGTTTAAAAAAAAATGTTTTTTTCCTTTTGTGAATGTGAGAAAAAAATGTATATAGGAAAAACAACATGGAAACCCAAATGTACATAACTTTACAATTTACCATTAACATGTTTTTAAATGCTAAATATTAATAGCTTTCCTAATTATGTAGTTTTATAGTTTAAGTGATATAATATGACACATTTTTAGCTATAAAGCTATATCTATTTAGCTTTCCAAGCTGTTTATTCCATATTTTTGTGCTAATATCAATCGATTAAAATGTTTTTGAAACCATTTTTTCTCTTTCAATTTCGATCATTTTATTTTCTATTAATTTAGTGAAGACGGTTATCTTCTTTACTACTAATAATAATACTTCATTGAACTGCAATCAACCCATGTCTTTACGTAATTCCTTAAAATACCCTTTTCTTCTCCGCTAACGCATTACGTCTTTCGTTCATTCTGCTTCATTTCATACGAGCCTTAAAACCCTAATCACCCCAAATTAGATGATCCACGCCAATCATCCACCATCATCACCGTTAACCAAAGTGATACCGGATATTATACTCGCTCCATCTGGTTTCAGTTTGCAATCGAACGATTTTATAAACTAGGGTTAGCTTACTGTGTTGCGAAGATTCCTCACCTTTGCCCATCGCCTTGGTTGATGCTTCAGCACCATACTTCGAGCTCAATAGAGGTAATGCTAGCTTTAAAAATTTATGTTGTTATGCAATGTAATTTTATCTTTCTCTGATGTTGCCTGGAGCTCATTAAAGATTTTGTAAACTAGGGTTAGCTTACTGTGTTGCAAAGATTCCTCACCTTTGCCCATCGCCTCAGTTGATGCTTCAGCACCATACTTCGAGCTCAATAGAGGTAATGCTAGCTTTAAAAATTTATGTTATTATGCAATGTAATGTTATCTTTCTCTGATGTTGCCTAGAGCTCATTGCGTAGATTTATAGACTAGGGACTAATTGATATCAAACTTAGATATTTTTTAAATTATGTCGAAATTTGTTGATGTCTTTTGCATTTTTAGGTTCCCTTTTTGAGTTCAATTTAGGTTTTATTATTATTAAAATTATGTCCTTCGAGCAAAAGAAATTAATTTGCAGATAGCAAGTGGCTCATGCGATTTTATTATACGATTTGTTCACGTTATTTGCGGAATTCGGTTTTTCCTTATACTCAATTAATATTTAATAAATTGGCAAGTATTTCTTTTGTTCATGCTTTTAGTTTATTGCTTTTTTTTATTGTCTTCTAGCATATAATTGTAATTTTAATAGATTTAAAGTCTATGAACTGATTTTACCCAATTTAATTTTAACCAATTTATTAATTTTGCTCCAACTCTAATCAATTTTGATGCATGTTTTTCGTTTTCAAACTTGCTGATCACTTTTTTGTATCAAACCTGATTTTCAATTTTCTTCTTAGATTTCGTTTTCTAAATTTATTTACTGATACAAATTTTATGTTTTCTTGTAATATAAATTTTACTGAATGTAAACAGTTAAGCATACCGTTAAAGGTTTAGCATATAAAGCTCCAGCTGTAGATGGGTAGAATTGCTTTATTTGCTTAAAAGCATAGATTGCTATCCAAACCGAATGTAAACAGTTAAATGTATACGCATGTACAGAGGGGCCTGCATTTGATCGTTGGACCGTATACTTTTTTTCATTTCTTCCATAACATTAAGGTTATTCTTTTTATTTGTAACATGTAGGTTCCTTTCACGACCAAAGAACCAAAACACATGCAAAAATTATGTAATTGGCCGCACAAAAAGAAGGCCTATTAATTATGAGTGCCATTTAATAAACGTGTATCGTACAGTAGTAAACTTCTATTCATAGTTACCCATTTTTATTTTTATTTTTCAATAGAACTAAAATCCATCACCAGAGGCCATGACGCGTGTTGAACTTGATTTTTAAAAATCTATATCCAAACCTTCTTTTAATGACTGTATTTCGGATATTACTGACTTGATTTTGCCTATCTTAGTTTACTTGTATTAGAAGTTCTTCTGTAAAAAAAACATGTTTCAGAGAGAAGGCAGAGAAGGTTTATGGTAATTTGACATCCATGCATTATTATTTTTTGGATGAAAATACTATACGTGTATGATTGCTATAACTTATATGGTTTTGTATGAAGGATTAGAAAATCCTTTGAGAAAACTGAGAACATGTTGCTGATATATTTGTTTTTTAATTTCATTCCATTATTGGTTTCAAATTTTCCAAATGATTGCCATACATGCAACTGCTTATTTGATGCAATCAGTATCATTCATGCATACAAGATGTTTGGCGGATTGCTTAACATACACTATAAAAAATTTCTACCAGCATATGCCTTATGTACATGGGCATACATAGAATTTAAAACTTTATGCTTCATTTACAGGGTATGAAAATGTAACATGTTCACTGTTGTCACTATTTCCATTATACAAATTGTAAAATTTGTTGTGAACTAACTCTACCTTAAATTTTTTTGTGTTATGAAGCTATTTTTGCCCCTTTAAATAAACAACAGTATATGTTAGTTCAAAATAGCGAAAGAATATATAACATATAATCTCCTATTAGGCTTCAAACTAGAAACATTGTAGCTCTAACTGATTGATTGTTTACTTGCTTTTGTTCTTTGGCTACCTTCTCTTAAAGACAAGCAGACAAACAATATCATATATGATTAGTACTTTTATTTTCCTATATTTTTTTAGTTTTTATAATGTTGGTATGCTCAATTTAATTGAAATTTATCAATAGTTAATGAACCCAGAGTGTTATTTTTTTCTTGATTCAATTTTACCTTTAGTTCATTCTGTGAAAATTTATCATTTTTGCTACAAGTTTTATATGCTAGCTTAATACTTTACTTCAAATAGAACTGAAATTTACTAAATCAAAGTTTTCTATTTATTTTAATCCAATTATATTTATTTTCCCTATTGTCTACCTAATTTTGATACCTGTAACTATAAATTTAAATTAGAAAGTTTATCTTTGGTATTTATTCTTAGATCCATTTGTATCTGATGTAAATAAATATGGATTCTGTGATATTCAATTTCTTTAAAGCTGCTTCAGTTTTATGTACTGGAAGATTATTTTTGTAATGCTTTGTTTAATTTGCTTGAATACAAACTTAGTTTCATTTTATTACAACTTTTGGTCATGCCTCACTAGCACCTTTTGTACAAAGAAATCAGTTTTTCCTTATACTCAACTAATATTTAAGAAAATGGCAAGTATTTCTTTTGTTTTATGCCTTAGTTTACTGCTTTTTTATTGTATACTAGCATATAATTGTGATTTTAATAGATTTAGAGTCTATACACTGTTTTTTTTCCTATTTGATTTTATCCAATTTATTAATTTTTCTCCAACTCTAATCAATTTTGATGCATGTTTTTTGTTTTCAAACTTGCTAATCATTATTTTAGTATCAAACCGGATTTTCAATTTTCTTCTTAGATTTCATTTTCTAAATTTATTTAATGATACAAATTTTATGTGTTCTTGTAATAAATTTTTTACTGAATATAAACTGTATTATGCTTTTTTTTCGTTTTCCATGTGTACGTTTCAGTTTAAGCATACCATTAAAGGTTTAGCATCTAAAGCTCCGGTTGCAGATGGGTAGAATTTCTTTAATTGTTTAAAAGCATAGACTGCTATCCAAATATGACTTTGGAAGGCCTTTGTTTTAGTTCTGATGTATATTTCAAACTTTATGAATCAGTTACAAAATATAGTTACAGAACTTTCATTTAATATTAGTGTATTCAGATTTATGTATTGAATTCCTAATATTAAACCGTCAAAAAAATGATTCCAAAAAACAAATAAAAAGAATAAGCTGAAGGCACTGTGCAAGGTTATGGTAAACTTGAAACAATGCAGGCAATAAGAATTAGGATGTCTAAAAATTAAGAAGTTTACTCAGCTAGAAATTTGGATGTTCTTTGCCTTGAAATTATATGAATTAGTTATTATAATATTCAGCACATAATCATGATGTTATTATTGAATCCAAGTAGAGACGTTCAAACTTAAGGGTATATGTCTGTCATTTGTTCTTTTACAAACAAACAAACTGCAAATTTTTGAAGGTATAATGAATAAAAGATCCATGTGTTTTCTTTTTTTATATGGAGTTGTACAAAATATTTAAAGTCAATGCAATGTGCATATTTATACAGTAAAATTATCCGAACCTTTTGGTAATAATCGCTATAAATTTGTGTTCCTTTTTGTAACGCCCCGAAAATTTCCGACTTTCGAAAATTCGACATCGACACTCACTTTATCGACTGCCGAGAAATCGAAGGTCAAAAACCGGAATGTTATGGGTTTTAAAAAGAAAGAATTTAAGAAAGAAGAGAGAAAAAGAAGAAAGAAAAAGAAAAATAGAGGGAAAAGAAGACAGACAATTTTTTTTAGAAAACAGAGAATTAGAAAAACAGAAGATAGAAGAATTTTAAAAATAGAAGAAAAAGAGAATAGAAAATAGAACGGGACAGAAAGGAAACAACAGAACAACAACAGAATCTCACAATTCGCAGCGGAACAACATATAATAATAAATGAATAATCTTTAAACAAAGAACTATATCAGTTATTACATTACATCACATTTTATTACATCATATCATCACATCAGAGTGTACAACATCATACAACATCAAACAGTGCAGCGGAAAAAGAAATACTACATATTAGTAATACGCCATGCCATCCATCTTGCCTCCAGCAACTCCTGAATATCCAGAATATCCTGATAAACCTAACTCTTGACTGCCCGTGTGGAAATTGGTGGGCACCCAGAGTTTAGGAAGGAAAACAATAAACTCCGAGTCAGTCATGTGACTGGTGTGAGAACTCAAAACAGTTTATTTAACTTTAAAAATCAAAAAGAGGAATATTTTTTAATTCAATTCGCAATGCTTTTAAAAATGAGACTACCATAAGACCTCCTGCCACACACACAATGCAAACGCAGACTTGGAGAAGATTTCTTCTTATGATAGTCAAACATGCTTGATACGCATTTAAAAAGAGCATTTGATATTATTACTAGTGCATAGTGTAGAACAAATCCTTTCGAAAGTAGAATATAAATCTTAGCCAGCATAGGTACCATTATATTATGCCTACTAATAGCTACCATATTAAATGGCAGGTTCTACAACTAATACCGTACAAGTCACGTATTGTTTCTTTGGATTTCCAACAAATGGTCAGGCCAAGGAACTTCCCATTGCCACTGAGAATGCCTCTGGATGGACATCCCCGAGAACCAAACCGGATCTCAACCAACACAAGGCCGGGTTACTCCTAACTGAGTAACAACTGACCGAATATGCCATCCCCCGGTCCTTTGGGACCTTTTTCCGAGAGCGCTCTCTAATCAATTCACACAATCATAACAAAGTGTTTTCAACATGAGTAAGTATCTGGGCTCCATACCATGATACCACCCTTTTCCAGAAGGAAATGGACACATCCTAAAGGGTGCTACCCCTCATAACCTTGCTGCTTCTTTCCTGTTTTGACCATTTCCGGGATGTGAGGCTCGACGAATTCACGTCCACAAAAACATACTTTATACAAAAGCCATGCTTTGGGTCAACAAATGATCAACACAATGATCACTAAGATAGACGATCAAATAAATG
This sequence comes from Allium cepa, assembly GCA_030765085.1. Lineage (NCBI taxonomy): Eukaryota > Viridiplantae > Streptophyta > Magnoliopsida > Asparagales > Amaryllidaceae > Allium > Allium cepa. Next base: position 934,876,243 of record CM060932.1, read on the forward strand.
ATCCTATCACAATAATCAACACAATGATCATTTCAGCATCACTCAGCATGTCACATTACCAAACTGGGAATATATCGCTGATAACTTCAACTATATAACCTTTGAGCTCGTACGTCTCAAAGAAGGGTGTTAAGCAAAGAATAAATTCTCCGCCACCAACAGAAATATATTTGAAAGAAATCGGCTTTATATCTCAAATTGTAATGTCAGACATACAATCCATACAAGTCTGTTCCGGGATCGAACAGAACCGAAGGCACTTACAAAGAAGTCCTTGCAATCCGGATATTCACAATCCTGATCGGATTCACCATCACATATGGAGAACTCAATACCGGAGCAACTCGGTGCAGAGTCAATCGATAGTTCATCCTATCACTTTCGCAAATACCGGTCTTCAACACCGATCTTCAAATGCGATTCACAACGACGTATCACATATTCGGAGTGGGTTATACGACCCCATGGTCCTTTCCCGGTTAACCCGAATAGTGAGCGCTTATTCAAAAATAAGTGTGCATTCAAATTCAATCAATTCACATCAAATACCCATTCAAAGGGAAATACTGATAGTCAGTTATTGAACTATCACTGGATATGCACACATCACCAGATTCCAAATAATTTTCCAAATTATTATTTTCCAAAATATCTTTACAAGATATAAAATTTCAGCACTTCAAAAATAAATCAACATTTATTTTCAAACAAATTCCCTTTTCACTTATAAATTCCATAATGAATTTATATTTCAAAATATTCGTGCATATACGATTTCAATTATCCATTTCAATTTATCTTCAAAAAGATAATTCCTAAATATTCACTTCGTATTGGAAAACATTTCCATACTTATTTATTAATAAGAAATTCACAAATCTCTTTTTATTTTCAACACTTAGAAAATATTCAATATACTTAAATCGAATTAAGTATATATTTCATTCTTTAAGAAAATCATTCTCTTAAACATATTTATTTGGGTCAAAACGAATGTTGCGTAAAACATCGTTACTACAACCCAAAATCACTAGTATAGGGATTTGAATTTTAAATAGATATATAAATCCCAATACTATACAAAAACATTTCCTTTCGGAAATTATTTACTATAACAACAGTGTTATAGTCCACTATTTCCTTTTATTTCTCGAAAACATCTATTTCAACAATCAATGTTGAAATCTATGGTTTCGAATCTCAACACATTTTAAAACATCGTTAGATCGTTTTAATTCTATTTACAACACCAAATCCAAAACATTTCCTTTAACGTGTTATTCACTATTCAAAAACGTGAATAAACTCCGTTAACAAATTTCATCCTTTTATTCATTTTAATTCAAAGGATTATTCACTATTCAAAAATGTGAATATAACTCCATTTATAAGTTATAACAATTAACTTATCAAAATAAGTCGTTTGCGAATTCATAAAACAACGTTTATAAATTCCATTTCTATTTATTTATAAAAACTTCTTTTTTTATAAATTCCTTTTTTAACATATTTCCAGTTTATAACTAAATTATAAACTAAATGTTCATATAATAAGTTAACTACTTATAAACGATTATTTCACAAAATCGTTCCTTAGAATTTCATAATTATAAATCTTATAACTTATAAGATTCATTTATTTAACCAAATCTATTCTTCAATTAACTTCACAAATTTATAAATCTTACTATTTATAAATTTCATCTATAACTTCACAGTTTATAATTCTATAAATTTCATTCATTTATGAAATCCATTTTCACTACATTCAAACACTTATAAAACTCGTTTTATAATGTCTATATTTCCATTTATAAATATCCATTTATAAATCTCTTAATATAAATCAGTTTATATTATTATTCTAAAACGTCTTTAAATTCCTTTATAATTTCATCATTTCGATTTATAAAATAATCAAATTTTATAAATCCTATATTTAAACTTTTATCATATATTCAAAAATCCAATCTAAATTATTTTATAAAATCATTAGTTCATATTTCTCAAAAATCGACTTTTAATCGTATTTCTAAAAATCAGCTTTTTAACTATATTTCACAAAAACCATAATTTTTTTTTACAACTTTAAAAATTATAACGTTTATTTATTTATAATGGATCAATTCCAGAAATAAAGTATATTTTCAAAAATCATTTTTAAAGATCATTTTAAAATCCCAAAATCTGGGTCCAATGATGCTACACATCAGATAGTCAATCACCACTACAACGATATCATATATCGATATGATAATCAATCAAATATCAAAATATCTGAAATAAAATAAATAATGTTGAGGAATCCAGTTGGATCCCTCCAACCTGTTTCCTGCATCCAAAAACATTAGCACAATACCAATTTCGCTCCAGTACGAAATTATCGCGGTACATGTTCTTATTAAATATTATCCGCTTACTAACGGCGTAATAGGGTCTCATCCGCTAAACAAAAAAATGCGGGAAATCAATAACTGCAATATATACATATGCCAATATATATATATTGATATTATATATAATACCAATTTCACTGTTTATGAAATATTCGCGGTATATGTTTATATTAAATAACATCCGCTTACTAACGGCGCATAATGTCTATTTTAACAATCAATAATTTACAGTCATCATTCAAACATGCATTCAAATATTTTAAATCTAACTATTTAAAATAAAATCGAAATCTATTCGATTGAGTGAGAAATTCTCACCTTGGTTTTAATTTCCGTTTAAGCTTTTATTTCGAATAAAATTAAACGCGCGTTTAATTTTACCCGAAATTCTCACTAACTCCAAACGACTCCAAACCAACTCCATCGCGTAGTGCTCGTCCATACGATTCCAACGCAACTGGGTTTGCATTTTTTCGACCTCGTATGAAAAAGTTATGTAATTTACAAGTTTACTCGAATTTTATAACTTATATTTACAACTAAATCTATAAAATTTTAAATTCTATACCCTACAGGCCGTTGGATCCAACTTGAAGCATCAGGGCCGTTCGGCCATCATCTTCTCCAAACGTGCGTGTACCCCTGTAAGAGCCGAACCCATAAGCAAATTTAGGGTTTAAATTTAGCAACTCCAAAACTCGACGAAAACTCGATCAGATTACTCCACCTCGAAGCTCACCACACTAGCTCCCCACGGCCAGAAGCTTGGCACACTCGGCCACCCCCCTCGCATGCAGTTCGAGGCCGAACTCTCGTCGTTCAACCCCTTATTCTGGCCACCACACTGCTCGAAACTCGATCGCCACCGTTCATTATGAAGCTCTCACTGCCGTCTACCATTCTCTAGTTGTAAGTTCCTTGAATCGTTGAGTGGATGAAGAGAAAAGATATGAAGAAGATCGCGTGTTTCTGGCCGTTCGTGGCAATGGTGGCGGCTACACGTTCAAACTAGGGTTTAGTTGTTTTTTTTTTATTTTATTTTTTTCAAGTGGGGGGCTATTTATAAGGAACGAGCGACACTATTCATCCCGGAAATTCCGAACTCCGATTTAGACGCCGTAACCAGCGTACCTAGGGTTTATCCCGCATTCCGGACACAATGGAACAGGTTTCGGAAGCTAATTCGGAAGTATGTGCGAGTTATGGCTGAAAACGCTCAATTTGAATTAAACCGATTTAAACCGATTTCTAGGCGTTTTAATTTGTACCGGACAAACGGTAAATCCAAACGACTTGAAATTTGAAACCTTACAATAATATCACATTACGGATCCGATGAAACTGGTTTCGTCGAAATCCGAGACTTTTTGAAAAATGGCTAATTTGGCTCGCCAAATTTAAATTAAAAACGATTCGATGCGTTTCGAGCTGCCACGATCAAACGATAGCTCCGATTGACACGAAATTTGAAATCCGGTAATAACTAACTATTACGGATCCAATGAAACTGGTTTCGTTCAATTCTGAGACTGTCCAAAAATTGACTATTTTACAGTCGATTATTAAATATTAAAATATTCAATTTTCACAAATTAACTTTTAATTCGATTTTAAAAGTTCTAAAATATTTCTATAACTCCAGTATGATAAAATAAAATTTTCCAAATTATTTCCAATCATTTTTAACTCAATTTTTAATTATTTCCATAATTTAACATATTAAATTATCGATTTAATAATCCAATTAAATCCAATAAATCAAATAAAAATTTATTTGACTTAAAAATTCATTTATAAATATTTAAAATTAATTAAATATTCAAATTTAAATTATTAAAAATTCTGGGTCGTTACAATCTTCCCCACTTAAAAGAATTTCGTCCTCGAAATTACAAATAAGAAAGGTTACAGAATTTATTAACTTTCCAAAATTCATAATTAAATTCCTTACAATACTTTACTAAGTTTTCAAATCATACTTAGTTATCTTTTCAAAAACAACTACTATTGTTTAACTTTCAACTCCAAAATCAAAGTTGAAGTTTTCAAAATTTTCCAATTTTTCTCAAATTTTTCTAACGCCTTAAATTTTCGGAAAAATTCGCCATAGTCTCCTTTGCGCGGCTCGATCCGAAAAAAAAAAATGACAGTATATATATCACAAATATACATCTCATCAAGTAATGAGGCATCCCGAAGGGAAAAAGTATAAAAGTGCGATATTTAATCCGAGATATGTACCTTATATTTTTATTAGCAAGCATATACAGCTAATATAGCGCTAAAGCGAACTCCAAATGCGAAGCAAACGCGATCCGCACCTACTAAACTCAACAAACAACATGAGAACATGCACATATGCAAATAATCTCAATATACAACATATAGCAACATAACTACTACATATGTCACATAGAAATGCAACTAAACAACAAATGAAACCATCAACCAACTATCATCCATATCCAAATAAACATTCATTCATATTCTTATTCTCATTATATGTTCAATGAAATGGTTTTCACTCTAAATCATATTTGATTTATTAACATTGGATTTTATCAACATTCATTCTCAATTCAATTAGTTAACATTTACTAATTAAATCCAATTCACATTCAATTTTATTCAAATTTATTTATTTCTAATTTGAATTCAATTACATAGCTTTCAATTTCATTAAATCTTAATGAATTATAAACAATCAACTAACAACCATATAACAACCAATGTATATTAGTTACAACCAAATTCCTTTGCTTATATTCATTCTCATTCAATTTATTCAACTTCTAATAACATTTGATTTCAATGAACTTCTACTTTCATTCATTATTTCATATCTACTTAATTCACATTCAATTGATTAACATTCATTCCATTAATTCAATTCAATTTCAAAAGTTGAATTTCATTTATATAGCTCAAGTTCATATTCATTTAACTCACTTGATCATTTACTTCGATACCAATATCAATTCCATTCAACAACACTTAAGTTATACTTCCATTTAACTTTAAATTCACCTTTATTTACAACTCATATCCATATAATTTTACTTCTTATATGTAAGTTTATTTCACAATTGTAAACACTTTAATTATAATTCAATTCTTATAATTCATTTGCTTATACAATTACTCTTTAATTTAGATTATTCAAACAACCTAACAATCAACTTATATACACTTTAATAATTCTGAAAAATTATTCCTTTATATATAAAATATAATCAAGGTAAAATTATTTCATTTACCCAATTTAAAACAATATTGTGCCGAATTGTTCTATTCAAGTGTTTAGAAACCCCTTCGGCTCAGTTTCGAGGCTGTGCTGATGAAAGTTCATATGCCACTCAATAAACCAATCATCACAATATAAAACAATTTTATATTCACTAACAAATACGCACTCATAGCTATTATTACACTCAAACTCATTCTAGAGTACTGCTGACTCTATCTCTAACGAGTAATACCCAACAGAACCATGGTTGTCGCTTAACCATCAGAGCTCTGATACCAAATGTAACGCCCCGAAAATTTCCGACTTTCGAAAATTCGACATCGACACTCACTTTATCGACTGCCGAGAAATCGAAGGTCAAAAACCGGAATGTTATGGGTTTTAAAAAGAAAGAATTTAAGAAAGAAGAGAGAAAAAGAAGAAAGAAAAAGAAAAATAGAGGGAAAAGAAGACAGACAATTTTTTTTAGAAAACAGAGAATTAGAAAAACAGAAGATAGAAGAATTTTAAAAATAGAAGAAAAAGAGAATAGAAAATAGAACGGGACAGAAAGGAAACAACAGAACAACAACAGAATCTCACAATTCGCAGCGGAACAACATATAATAATAAATGAATAATCTTTAAACAAAGAACTATATCAGTTATTACATTACATCACATTTTATTACATCATATCATCACATCAGAGTGTACAACATCATACAACATCAAACAGTGCAGCGGAAAAAGAAATACTACATATTAGTAATACGCCATGCCATCCATCTTGCCTCCAGCAACTCCTGAATATCCAGAATATCCTGATAAACCTAACTCTTGACTGCCCGTGTGGAAATTGGTGGGCACCCAGAGTTTAGGAAGGAAAACAATAAACTCCGAGTCAGTCATGTGACTGGTGTGAGAACTCAAAACAGTTTATTTAACTTTAAAAATCAAAAAGAGGAATATTTTTTAATTCAATTCGCAATGCTTTTAAAAATGAGACTACCATAAGACCTCCTGCCACACACACAATGCAAACGCAGACTTGGAGAAGATTTCTTCTTATGATAGTCAAACATGCTTGATACGCATTTAAAAAAGAGCATTTGATATTATTACTAGTGCATAGTGTAGAACAAATCCTTTCGAAAGTAGAATATAAATCTTAGCCAGCATAGGTACCATTATATTATGCCTACTAATAGCTACCATATTAAATGGCAGGTTCTACAACTAATACCGTACAAGTCACGTATTGTTTCTTTGGATTTCCAACAAATGGTCAGGCCAAGGAACTTCCCATTGCCACTGAGAATGCCTCTGGATGGACATCCCCGAGAACCAAACCGGATCTCAACCAACACAAGGCCGGGTTACTCCTAACTGAGTAACAACTGACCGAATATGCCATCCCCCGGTCCTTTGGGACCTTTTTCCGAGAGCGCTCTCTAATCAATTCACACAATCATAACAAAGTGTTTTCAACATGAGTAAGTATCTGGGCTCCATACCATGATACCACCCTTTTCCAGAAGGAAATGGACACATCCTAAAGGGTGCTACCCCTCATAACCTTGCTGCTTCTTTCCTGTTTTGACCATTTCCGGGATGTGAGGCTCGACGAATTCACGTCCACAAAAACATACTTTATACAAAAGCCATGCTTTGGGTCAACAAATGATCAACACAATGATCACTAAGATAGACGATCAAATAAATGATCCTATCACAATAATCAACACAATGATCATTTCAGCATCACTCAGCATGTCACATTACCAAACTGGGAATATATCGCTGATAACTTCAACTATATAACCTTTGAGCTCGTACGTCTCAAAGAAGGGTGTTAAGCAAAGAATAAATTCTCCGCCACCAACAGAAATATATTTGAAAGAAATCGGCTTTATATCTCAAATTGTAATGTCAGACATACAATCCATACAAGTCTGTTCCGGGATCGAACAGAACCGAAGGCACTTACAAAGAAGTCCTTGCAATCCGGATATTCACAATCCTGATCGGATTCACCATCACATATGGAGAACTCAATACCGGAGCAACTCGGTGCAGAGTCAATCGATAGTTCATCCTATCACTTTCGCAAATACCGGTCTTCAACACCGATCTTCAAATGCGATTCACAACGACGTATCACATATTCGGAGTGGGTTATACGACCCCATGGTCCTTTCCCGGTTAACCCGAATAGTGAGCGCTTATTCAAAAATAAGTGTGCATTCAAATTCAATCAATTCACATCAAATACCCATTCAAAGGGAAATACTGATAGTCAGTTATTGAACTATCACTGGATATGCACACATCACCAGATTCCAAATAATTTTCCAAATTATTATTTTCCAAAATATCTTTACAAGATATAAAATTTCAGCACTTCAAAAATAAATCAACATTTATTTTCAAACAAATTCCCTTTTCACTTATAAATTCCATAATGAATTTATATTTCAAAATATTCGTGCATATACGATTTCAATTATCCATTTCAATTTATCTTCAAAAAGATAATTCCTAAATATTCACTTCGTATTGGAAAACATTTCCATACTTATTTATTAATAAGAAATTCACAAATCTCTTTTTATTTTCAACACTTAGAAAATATTCAATATACTTAAATCGAATTAAGTATATATTTCATTCTTTAAGAAAATCATTCTCTTAAACATATTTATTTGGGTCAAAACGAATGTTGCGTAAAACATCGTTACTACAACCCAAAATCACTAGTATAGGGATTTGAATTTTAAATAGATATATAAATCCCAATACTATACAAAAACATTTCCTTTCGGAAATTATTTACTATAACAACAGTGTTATAGTCCACTATTTCCTTTTATTTCTCGAAAACATCTATTTCAACAATCAATGTTGAAATCTATGGTTTCGAATCTCAACACATTTTAAAACATCGTTAGATCGTTTTAATTCTATTTACAACACCAAATCCAAAACATTTCCTTTAACGTGTTATTCACTATTCAAAAACGTGAATAAACTCCGTTAACAAATTTCATCCTTTTATTCATTTTAATTCAAAGGATTATTCACTATTCAAAAATGTGAATATAACTCCATTTATAAGTTATAACAATTAACTTATCAAAATAAGTCGTTTGCGAATTCATAAAACAACGTTTATAAATTCCATTTCTATTTATTTATAAAAACTTCTTTTTTTATAAATTCCTTTTTTAACATATTTCCAGTTTATAACTAAATTATAAACTAAATGTTCATATAATAAGTTAACTACTTATAAACGATTATTTCACAAAATCGTTCCTTAGAATTTCATAATTATAAATCTTATAACTTATAAGATTCATTTATTTAACCAAATCTATTCTTCAATTAACTTCACAAATTTATAAATCTTACTATTTATAAATTTCATCTATAACTTCACAGTTTATAATTCTATAAATTTCATTCATTTATGAAATCCATTTTCACTACATTCAAACACTTATAAAACTCGTTTTATAATGTCTATATTTCCATTTATAAATATCCATTTATAAATCTCTTAATATAAATCAGTTTATATTATTATTCTAAAACGTCTTTAAATTCCTTTATAATTTCATCATTTCGATTTATAAAATAATCAAATTTTATAAATCCTATATTTAAACTTTTATCATATATTCAAAAATCCAATCTAAATTATTTTATAAAATCATTAGTTCATATTTCTCAAAAATCGACTTTTAATCGTATTTCTAAAAATCAGCTTTTTAACTATATTTCACAAAAACCATAATTTTTTTTTACAACTTTAAAAATTATAACGTTTATTTATTTATAATGGATCAATTCCAGAAATAAAGTATATTTTCAAAAATCATTTTTAAAGATCATTTTAAAATCCCAAAATCTGGGTCCAATGATGCTACACATCAGATAGTCAATCACCACTACAACGATATCATATATCGATATGATAATCAATCAAATATCAAAATATCTGAAATAAAATAAATAATGTTGAGGAATCCAGTTGGATCCCTCCAACCTGTTTCCTGCATCCAAAAACATTAGCACAATACCAATTTCGCTCCAGTACGAAATTATCGCGGTACATGTTCTTATTAAATATTATCCGCTTACTAACGGCGTAATAGGGTCTCATCCGCTAAACAAAAAAATGCGGGAAATCAATAACTGCAATATATACATATGCCAATATATATATATTGATATTATATATAATACCAATTTCACTGTTTATGAAATATTCGCGGTATATGTTTATATTAAATAACATCCGCTTACTAACGGCGCATAATGTCTATTTTAACAATCAATAATTTACAGTCATCATTCAAACATGCATTCAAATATTTTAAATCTAACTATTTAAAATAAAATCGAAATCTATTCGATTGAGTGAGAAATTCTCACCTTGGTTTTAATTTCCGTTTAAGCTTTTATTTCGAATAAAATTAAACGCGCGTTTAATTTTACCCGAAATTCTCACTAACTCCAAACGACTCCAAACCAACTCCATCGCGTAGTGCTCGTCCATACGATTCCAACGCAACTGGGTTTGCATTTTTTCGACCTCGTATGAAAAAGTTATGTAATTTACAAGTTTACTCGAATTTTATAACTTATATTTACAACTAAATCTATAAAATTTTAAATTCTATACCCTACAGGCCGTTGGATCCAACTTGAAGCATCAGGGCCGTTCGGCCATCATCTTCTCCAAACGTGCGTGTACCCCTGTAAGAGCCGAACCCATAAGCAAATTTAGGGTTTAAATTTAGCAACTCCAAAACTCGACGAAAACTCGATCAGATTACTCCACCTCGAAGCTCACCACACTAGCTCCCCACGGCCAGAAGCTTGGCACACTCGGCCACCCCCCTCGCATGCAGTTCGAGGCCGAACTCTCGTCGTTCAACCCCTTATTCTGGCCACCACACTGCTCGAAACTCGATCGCCACCGTTCATTATGAAGCTCTCACTGCCGTCTACCATTCTCTAGTTGTAAGTTCCTTGAATCGTTGAGTGGATGAAGAGAAAAGATATGAAGAAGATCGCGTGTTTCTGGCCGTTCGTGGCAATGGTGGCGGCTACACGTTCAAACTAGGGTTTAGTTGTTTTTTTTTTATTTTATTTTTTTCAAGTGGGGGGCTATTTATAAGGAACGAGCGACACTATTCATCCCGGAAATTCCGAACTCCGATTTAGACGCCGTAACCAGCGTACCTAGGGTTTATCCCGCATTCCGGACACAATGGAACAGGTTTCGGAAGCTAATTCGGAAGTATGTGCGAGTTATGGCTGAAAACGCTCAATTTGAATTAAACCGATTTAAACCGATTTCTAGGCGTTTTAATTTGTACCGGACAAACGGTAAATCCAAACGACTTGAAATTTGAAACCTTACAATAATATCACATTACGGATCCGATGAAACTGGTTTCGTCGAAATCCGAGACTTTTTGAAAAATGGCTAATTTGGCTCGCCAAATTTAAATTAAAAACGATTCGATGCGTTTCGAGCTGCCACGATCAAACGATAGCTCCGATTGACACGAAATTTGAAATCCGGTAATAACTAACTATTACGGATCCAATGAAACTGGTTTCGTTCAATTCTGAGACTGTCCAAAAATTGACTATTTTACAGTCGATTATTAAATATTAAAATATTCAATTTTCACAAATTAACTTTTAATTCGATTTTAAAAGTTCTAAAATATTTCTATAACTCCAGTATGATAAAATAAAATTTTCCAAATTATTTCCAATCATTTTTAACTCAATTTTTAATTATTTCCATAATTTAACATATTAAATTATCGATTTAATAATCCAATTAAATCCAATAAATCAAATAAAAATTTATTTGACTTAAAAATTCATTTATAAATATTTAAAATTAATTAAATATTCAAATTTAAATTATTAAAAATTCTGGGTCGTTACACTTTTAGTTCTTCACATGAAATGAATGGTTCATCTTTTTCTAAAAACAAGATGGTGGTAGGTTTGATCACATGGATAAGGGAAGTCTGTTGCCATAATTGCAGATCTATCAAAGTACCAATTTTCTATAGCTTTTGCTATTCCCTACAAAATATGATATACATCACCATTAGTTGCAATATTTTTGCTTACGTTGAAAAGACATGCAAGAGAAAGCTACTCTAAGTGTATTTGTGTAAAGATAGTTTATAACCATGTTCTAAAACCAAGATGTTTTGGTCATTCCAAGGTATAACGAGATAGACAAGTGGATATACAAACTTACAATGCATAATCAAAACTGTAGTACTCTTTTACAACAAAATACACAAAAACATACATTTGGTACCTTAGATATGACTCATGTATGGCTAACTAACCTAGGTAGTTGCTGTAGGAATAGTGCTGATGTCAAGGTAGGTAAGATATAAGCTGAATTGGAGTTTTGCTCCACAACTAAAAAGTCTAAATAGTTTATTTTAGTACATAACATAATTTAAATACCTTGTGTGTCAATCGCAGCCAATGTCTTAATAATCTGATTCATCTAACTTCTAAAACTGATTATGTACCAAGTGTGTTGTAATGAGTTAGAAGTTAGAACAGTGGATAGAAGACTTGATTTACATATGAAGATTGATTATTCATTGTATAGGTCTATACTGGACCTATGCAGCAACCAATGTTCTCTACTTAAGTAATTTTCTGTTGTTGATTTAATTTATTAGTGGTAAAAGATGCCTTGCATCTATCTATGCTAAGTGCATTTTTGAGGTTAATGGTAGCATAACTACAAATTATTTAAAAGACAATTGTATTTTGATTATTAAATGTCAGTTTTGCCTTAAATAATCATATGCATAGTTGGTGCTTCCAAATTGTTGCATTTGTCTATGAATTATTTGACACCATATAAGCATGTTAATTTATGATTACAACATTATATTATTTTCTCAGTTTTGAGATTTCAATATACAAGAAAGATAAAATATCATTTATTTCATTATCTCTTACCACAATTTTATATATCAACTTTTGATTACTGCTTTAAACCCGTAGTTAAGTTTTTATAATTTTTCTCCATGCTGTTTTTATATGCAACATTTGGGTCAATTAAGTATTAATTTAGTATTATTATTTGAAGTAGTAATTCTATTGTTTGATTAAAATTAAATGGATGGGACAATATTATTATATAATTCTCCATGTTGCGCTGTCTCTCTGCCCTTTACCGATTCCTCTACCCTTCTCTTCAATGTTCAAGTGTCATGTTGGCAAACAAGGTGAGCATTTACCTTCTATTCAAAGTGATTCAAACAGAAGAAATGGTCGTTGGATATTGATTCAATTCCAATGGCTGCAAGGCCAAGATCGAGCACTGTTGTGAAACCATTGATAGGGAAAACACTGGCATCTCTTTGTAAGTATGTAATGAAGAGAGGAGTTGAAGGTAGCAAGTTTCTGCATAATTGGGGTTTCGGGAGAGGAGAAGCTGAGGAAATTAGAGCGGTGCTGAGCAAGATGGTTATGCAATTAAATCCTCATTCATAATATTCTTCTAGCTCTAATTGGGATCGACCATCATCATTCATTATGATTCATAAGTAGAGTGTAACATGTTGATATTGAGTATCATTTTCTGGTTCAAAAGTCACATAGAGCATAATTATTGGATACAGATTTTGTTTGAATATATGTTGATCTTTGTTTGGTTAATTTTATATATGAAACCTTGAAAAACTCTATCTTTAGTTGTATGAAAGGCAAGTAATGCGTACACATGTTGGTGACATTCATTCTATGCGGAGCAAACTATCAATATGATTATCTACAATGCTAGGTCATTATTATTTTTTGAATTTATTGATGTTTGCCAAACCGTATTGCATTGCATAATTTTGGATGGCATGTTATGCATGGATAAATGATAAAAATAGTTAAAAGTTTTATATCATGTAATTTTTATGTAAATTCGGTGACATTTATTACATTATGCAGTATTTTAATGTAAGCATATGAAAATTTTGCATGCATTACAAGTATATACCTGTTCCGAATATTTGATAACCAATCCATTCAAATTGTGATAGCATAACACACAATAGGAAGGAAATATTCTATAAAAAATTCTCTTTTGGAAGCATTCTCCTTAGTCCAACAACTTGGCTGGCTTCTTGGTAAGCCATATATGTTTGGTCGCACCTGCTATGTGACTTTGGGCTGATAAAAATTTAAAATACAATTATGGGTTAACTAAAACTAAAGGAAAGAAGTTATAGTGCCTATCATCCAAGCTGAAAATATCAACAGTGACTACCAATAAAAGAATAGAAATTGTACATCTACAAAAAATTGTTTTTGTAAATGGTTAGCCACCTACTTTACCCATCATCTTTGCAACCACTAAAAAAATAACTACAACATTTTTGTTAGCGCAACAATTGCAAACAAAATTTCTGTATCCCTACAGATGATGCATTGATATTTGTACGTGTACCTTTCTAAAAATTTAAATAATTTGTATTTCAAAAAGAGAATCAAGAATATTAATTGAATTCCCAAGACTAAATAATGTTGAAGCACTATTTGGCAGTTATATATCAAAACAAATTGAATTAGAATGATGATATTTTGTAAGATTGTTTTTAATAATTCATCAATGGAAAAATAATAAAAGCAAATCTAAGGTCTTCATGCAATTTTGATTCATAGAACTATATTTCTATTATCTAAGGATATTTTATATTTTGACAAAGCAACATTTGGGCAAGTAACAGGTCTCAGCTGTGAGATTCAAAAAATAGATGCAAGGTATTGAGGCCAAGCAGTTTGAACACCGATTCTAGCTATATTTTTATGTACAAGTATTAGGAAAAGATGAGAGTCTATTAATTAGTTAAATTCCCTTTTTCTGATCTTACTATTCATGTGCACTAAACCAATTCATGAGGCAATTAAGTATATTTGAATGTGTTGATGTGGCAGATGATCACTACATTGATTTTATTTCATTTTTTAAATAGCTATGCTATAAAAATATGACTCAACGATCAAATGCAGGTTCACCTGGACGTGCCTATGTACTCGTTCAAATGAACTTGAGGTTTACTTGATCTAATGGTTCTTCGTTCATAATCTAATTATTAAGGTTCGCTCTACTTGGATCTACTTTTTATAAAGTGTCTAAAGTGTGTACTTAAAACTAAACACCCTTACGTAATACTACCTTTTCCCGCTCCCTTTACCAAAAATTCCTAAAGGGATTTTAGGCTCAAGGAAAAAGTTAGAAAAATTTCGTTTCAGGGACAAAAAGTTTATTTTTTAGGTTGAAGGACACTTTTTAGTGTAAATCACAGAATGGTAGTTGTAACTATCATTTTCAGTTTACACTAAAAAGTGTCCTTCAGACTAAAAAGCAAACTTGTTGTCCCTGAGACTAATTTTTTTTACAACTTCTTCCTTGTGCCTATTTACCTGAATTCCTAAAATTCGTGGTATGTTCTTTATTGTTTTAATTTACAAAATAACAACTCTTTGATTGGTTTCTTGAAAAAATGGTGTTCTTCACCACTAATAATTCGACCGTCACTCTTCAACGTTCTTCCCTAAATCACTGCAGCTCTTCCTCCGCTTGGAATCACCTTTCATGCTCCTTGAACCTCACCTTCCACTACTGCTCCTATACGCCTAAGCACTGTTATCCCTGTCGCACCATTTTGCACCACCGAAGAACCCAATAATTTCAGCTCCGAGCTTTATGGCTCTTTTCCATAATATTGGAAACCAGCTTTGATGTTTTATAGTTGATGGTAGACATAAGGCGAGCGAGTGTAGGGAACTAGTTCAATGTTTTAAAAGTGGTAAATTGTGGGCACAAACACTTAACTTGCCCACTGACGTCCACGGCTACTACTTTGACCAAATCCAGACTCAACAAAGTTTCGCCTAAATATTTGAGCGATCAGGAGATCGGATTCTACCATGTGTTGAATTTTCTAAAGCAAATTAATTTATTGCAGAATTCTGATTCATTGAGATTTATGGAGGAGATGCTCCACTATTTCAATATGATGCTATGTAATCTTCCTCCAGAGGCATTTAAACCTGCCGAACCACATGACATTGCTTCGCCTTCTCTAGCCTCTTAACACGATTCCAAGGAGTATAAATTTCCCTTTGAACAACTTGTTGAAGGTGAAGTTCTTCCTGTTGAATCTGAAAGAGGGACATGGTCCGAGTAGGTGACACTATCAGTTCTAGATTTTATGCTTCTTTATCCAGCTATCTCGAATGCTACCTCTACTTCGTTGAATGTGTCAAAACTGAAAAACTATAGACATGCTGAGGACTGTAGAGAAAACTTGACTCTCTTTAATAACTTCGAGCCACTATATAATATCGAAGAGGAAATTTTGGAGGTGTCTGAGCATAGGGGAGGCTAATGTTGGTGGTGTTGGCATGGTGGAGTATTTGAATTTCATTAGTTTAGAGTGATCCTATATTCAAAATTTATCAGACGGTAGTTTGGAAGCGTCTACAGAAGATGGTGGCAATGCTAGAGGTAGATATAGAGTACATAGAATGACAGTGATCGAAGGAAAGAGGAGCTGACACCAAAATCGAGCTTCGGGTTTCTGTTGGCATGGAACCTACAGAAAAACTTGAGTTGACATAGGAGATGCGGATGTTGCAAAAAGTAGTTCCTTGTAGTACGCGGCTAAAGCTGAACTCTTAAGAAAAGATCAAATTTGCTCTGTAAATTTC
Source organism: Allium cepa (assembly GCA_030765085.1). Taxonomy (NCBI): domain Eukaryota; kingdom Viridiplantae; phylum Streptophyta; class Magnoliopsida; order Asparagales; family Amaryllidaceae; genus Allium; species Allium cepa. Next base: position 934,892,644 of record CM060932.1, read on the forward strand.
CGTAACTAGTACCTACACATTTAAAACAGATATTATAGAGTTCTTGAATTCCACTTTAAGAGAAATAGCAAAGATGTAACAACCCACCTCCCGGTAGGTCCGAATTTTCGCTCAATCGAAAATACAAGTCCACTAAAGTATGGATCATTGGTTTAGTATCCTACAAATAAAACAAAGAATTCATAGCAGAGCTCTAACGAAATAACTTGTATTACAATAATAAAATATAATAGATTACATAATTACTACCCAAGATATGACATTTCAAAGGTCAAATGTCATTGTTAGCACCGAATACATCAAGTACGGTACATGTCCTTATAACTATTCTGTGGTTTGTAACGAGGATGAGTTAGAATAATGTTATGATGACTGGTAAATTATATATCTTGTACATAACACTAACTTATACTGAATGTTTACTATAATATTATGTCCGATTATATTATTAGTCATTTCACTTCATCTCTATGTTCGAATCGTTCCCACACACATCCTACGGTCACCTAATGTGCCTAAATACTATCCCCATTAGTATCCTTCGTTCAGTACCTCATTAGGACCTATCGCCTTACTGCAATACGATCACCGTATTAACTCGAGAAAATCCTATAGTGCACACTGACAACCTTTCCATCATTAGGTTGTATCCTCTTTAAGATTTTCTACTTTGTCCGCTTCACATAATGTGGACTCAGCTCCACTAACCACCCCGTTCATATTTTGAAGGAATCTCATTTCAGGTTAACTAACATTGTCATATCAAATAAACTAGCAAACAATTGTGGTCGTACATAACCTACCTGAATCTACCTTGGTAGGCGGCACTGGTTAGGTGTAACCATGTCCTACTCGTTGATTGCAATGGACCAATGACGAGCTCACAACCTATGCAACACTACCACATTTTTATACCATACGCATTGCATTGCATCTGATCCCACCCACCTTCCCTTTAGATTGTCTAATGTAATCAAGGGAATATCCCGTTCTAACAAATTTGAAGTGGACTTCTTTGACTGTGCGAGTCCAACCTCGACATCCACCTAACAATCAATGTTCATTATTCCGATTTAGCCCAAACTAATGAACGTATGACCGTTTAGGAGCTTCTATTTCAAGCTTAGTCCTGAGGATATCCATTCCTCTATACGTAAGCGTATACTCTCTACGGGTTCTATGGTTGGATGTGTTTTTGCAGTCTAACCTATTCTAATGACTTATGCCATTTACTTTACATAATATATATATATATATATATATATATATATATATATATATATATATATATATATTAAATTATAACAATCCACATCCGTAATAAACGCATACCGAGGCTACTTATAAACATATATCTTATTTTTATATGTTCTCATTCCCTAATTCTTTTCTTTCATTACATCTACAGTTCTTATAGTTAATCCTAGGTCTCATTTTATTATGGTTTAACTTACCATTTTCAATAGCATTTACCGCTTCCTTTATCAATTCCTTAATATCATTATCTTTTTATTTATTACTCCCAACTTTAATTTCTATACCCATTTCGTTTTTCGTTTATTTTTCTTGCCTATTTCTCAAAGTTCCTTTTTCATTTTTTTCCATTTGTTTGGTATTTATATTTCATTCATATCTTAGTGTTCGATTTTTTGGACTTACAACAGTTTTATATATTAGAACTAAACTTCCACTCATTGTATGTTAACATAGTAAATTTTCATATCTTATCAAAAGGGGAAATGCTTGTGCGGTGCTTGTAATTACAAGAAAGTACGTTTTTAATTTCTCTTGAAATAGATAGTACAAAACACGAAAATTTTCCCTTGTTTTGTACATCTCTATCCTTTTATTTTCATATATGCATTCCTTGTGATTCCAAACGTCACACTTTTGTTTATTTTAAACTTGATATATGCAGAAATCTACTTACAACATTTCAAATTCCAATATACTGAAATATCACAAAAACCCAAAAGATTTAAACAAGTTCTTATTTAATTTTATTGATATCATTGAATAAAAACAAGTTCCTAATCATTACGCATTCATTAAGATTTTATTCAGTTCATTTGTCGTTAAAATGCCAATTCTACTCATAACATAGTTACAGAATTAAAACTAATCATTATGCAATTACAGAATTAAGTCTAATCATTAAGCAATTACAAAATTAAATCTAATCATTATGCTTTTGCAATTATCGATATAAATTTCATAGGTAAGTTTAACAACTTCAACGTTTCATATTCATGAATTCATTTACCAATTAAATTCAATTCTTAATCCTGTAGGAATACATCTGTAATGATAAAATCTAATATTATACAAAAACATATAATATTTCTAATCACATTTTATTAGCGCTCTCAAATCTCTAGGTCTAAACCTTGTTATCTGTATTCCCCTCTTTTGACTCACTGTTCGGATCCAAATAATATTTATACAAATCTATTAGAATTTGGATTAGGAAAAGGAGATTTAGACTTAACTTTATTAATTAAGATCAAATCTATAATTTACCTTTTATGTAACGACTTGGTTTAAACTAATTTATATTCTCCGTCATCTCCTATTTCTTCTCCAATGTGTTTCCGTGCAATCTAAAACTATTTCTGTGTATTTAAAAACTTTCGAGGATAAAAATGGTAGAGCTTTCATGCTCGTAAGAAAATTATGGGTTGGAAGTGAAGCCCTAGGTTCTAATTTATTGAGGTCCAAATCAGCACTAACCATCGGATCAAGCTCTATTAAATCTGGGCCATATGGCCAAAAATTATCGATGCATGATTTAAATCTGGGGTTGTCTTTTTAACTCCATGGTCGACCGTCCACGATTGAACTGGGCAATTTAAACCCGTGCAATTTATTAACGTTGATTTTCCATTTGATTTGTTTCCATTCATCAATTAATTAACGTTTATGACTGTTGTATTATACCCTAATTAGAACACTTAACGCTAAGTAACGATTAATTTTAACGAGTTTTAACTAACTTTAATTTTTTTAAGTTATTTCCTTAATTACATACATACATACATACATACATACATATATATATATATATATATATATATATATATATATATATATATGGATGAAGACCGGTTGCGAGCCAGGTGGTTCTGGCATTTCCTTTCCCGTCACCCCCCTTTTTTCTCTTATTTCGTTGCTTTTGGTTTCAGGATCTGGATTTATAGGTTTGGCCGGGGCTGGCATTCCTTCTCTTTTTCTGGATCTTGGACGAAGGATTGCTCGGATCGCTCTTCTTCCGATCTCTTTTACGTTTGTCGTTCCTGGGGATCGACCGGTTTTTGCATTTCTCTCTGGATGGCGTCTTTTGCTGCTCCCGATGTTATTATGGTTTCTTGTTTTTTATTTTCTTATACTGTTAGTCCGGATTTTTTGGTTTTTTTCTGTTGGTTACCTGTCAGGCATGTTGACGGCTTTTGGGGATTACTAATAAAATTCTATTTTGTTTCAAAAAAATAAAATACATATATATATATATATATATATTTGTTTCTAACTTCAAAAATTCAAACTTTAATAACTTTTACGTTTGAACTCCAATCGAAAAACATTATGCATGAAAATGGATCAAAAAATCGCTACAAACCCAATGATATAACTTCGTAGCCAAATTCTAACATTTGCAAAAAAAAAATCACTATTTAATATTCATTAATAAATTTTGTTTAAATTAATTAACGTAAAAACGTGAGGTGTTATAAGAGATCTAACAATTATGTCAGAAGGATGTGTTATTCTCCGAATGACCTATGTTACTAATATCTAGTTTAAAAATATCCAAGGCTTTCAAAACTGATTTCAAAAGTGTGACAAATTATTGTGCTTGCTAGACGTTAAGTTATGACAACCTCCATTAAATTGATAAGAAATTAATTCTTTCCAAATTAAATTATCGTTATTAGTAAACTTCTATAGTCATTTCCCTAACAAAGAAACACTAAGGCTATAAAGATTAATAATTCCTAACCCTCCTTCGCCTTTCAGCTTACAAACGAATCCTAACCAAAAAGACACTTTGAGCTGTTATTAGGGTTATCCCCAGCCCATAAAAAATCTCTTTTAATCTTATATGTTTTATTGATTATCCATTTTAGAAAGAGATAAAACAACATCCAATAAATGGGTATAACCGAAAAAACAAAGTTGATTACAACTACCCTACCCGTCGTTGATAAAAATTTATCGTTCCACACGCAATCTTTTGCTATATTTATCGATGATAGTTAATCAGTCATCGTGTCTAGGTTTGGCTTGTCTTATAAGAAACATAAGTATTCAATGGAAAAGTTCATAGTGTAACAAATTAACGTGGCGACAATCTGACTTTATACATTACCTATGTCGTTCAACACTAAAATTAAACTTTTATCAAAATTAATTTTTAGATCTGATAGTAACTTAAAGCCATACAACATAAATTCAAGAGCTAAAAGATAATGAGGCAAAAGGGAAGTGAAGAGCATGGTGTCATCTGCTTACCGGAGAATATAGAGACCATAACTCGTAACCTCATTTCCAGCCCTACCTAATATTCAATTGCTAGTAGCTAGCTTAAAAATCCTCACAAAAGCTTTGGTTGCTAAGTTGAACAAAAGAGGTGACAAAGGTCCCTTGCCTAACTCCTCATTTTGATTGCATTTTATTACATGAAGTACTGATTAAAATAAAACTATAGCTGCTTGTTTTGAGAAGAGCCATAATGCAACTTGCCTATTTTTTGCTAAAACCTCTGCCAAATAATAAGTCATTAAGGAAAGTCCATTCCACCAAATCAAAAGCTTTGGTGAAGTCTAGTTTTTCAAAAGCAAACAAGTGACAGTGTTTTTACAGTAGTAATTGATGAACTCTTAAACAATCGCCACCCCATCGGTGTTTCTATCCTTAATAAAAGAAGTAGTAAGATTAAACCTACCCAGCTGCAACGTATCATCATAGAATTCGTTAAACATTTTAATTAGATCAAAATTTATAACCAACCAAAATTTTTATAAAATTAAATTAGAAACCTGTTGGGACGTAGCTTCTTGTCGCATGCCATATCATTATTAGTCCATAAAATTTCCTCCTCCAGAAAGGGGGAGTCCAAATGTTCTAAGTTAATCCTGGTATTAACGGTATATAACTTTTTCCAATTAGCTCTAATCCTATGGCTTATCCTAGTTCCAAAAAGATCTTTAGAATATTTGGTAAAGTTTTAGTACATTCATTTTGGTCAAAAATTTCTATAACATTAATAATAATAGAGTTAATGGAATTATTACGCTGCCCACCATTAACCACATTATGAAAAAAATCGGTGTTCTTATCATCCTCGTCCATCCATTTAAGTCTAGCCATTTGTTTATGTAATTTGTTCCCGAGTTAAAATTTTATTCTATTCTTCCTTTAACTTTGAAAGGGCATTCTTCTCTAATAAGTTTTGGCCCTAGATTCCTCGATTTTATTTAACTTTACATCTCATAAAGTAAATTCTCTTTTTGATTCTAATGTTCCTGGAAGTATCATTTCTCCATTTTTAAAGAAAGATCCTTAAAACTCTAAGTTTGTTTCTTGGCTATGTTACCAGAAAATCCAGATTATAAAAACTCAAGAAATCCTATTTGTATGTAATTATATTTATAAAGTCATTTTCTAACAACTACATCTTTTTAAATCTAATTTTTTTTGGAATGCCGATAAGATTATCATCCAAAAGAATAATCGAACAATGATCCGAGTAAATATTCAAAAGATCAACAACCTTATAGATGGATAACTTATCTTTGATCTCACCACTAACAAAAAATCTATCCAATAGCGCCATCGTGGGACTTCTCTAGTATTCGACCAAGTGAAATGCCTGTTATTTAATGGTAACGAAATTAGATTACCATCAATGATAAATTGCTCGAACTCTTTCAAAGGTGAAAAGTCCCCTCCTCCAGTAGCCTTGTCTTCTAAAATTTTAGTACCATTGAAGTCACATCTCAAAACCCATGAGTCTAGGGTGAGTGCTCTAAAAGCAAGAAATTCACACAAAAGACTCTCGCGTTCGACTTTGGAGTGAGGTCCATAAACATTAGATATTGAGGGTCGAATTATTTGCAAGGTTTAAAAAGGTAGGGTGTAATGAATGAGCATTAGTAATGTACTACAGAAGATAAATGAAATTATCACGCCAATCCGCTAATAACCCCCCTCCCCCGTGCTTCCTCTAATTGGGAGACAAACTCAGTGACTAAGTGAAAACCACATAGACTGCTATAAAAATGGTAATTAGGATTTTTAACTTTAGTTTTTTGTAACAACATAATTGTAACGACCCAGAATTTTAGTCCTTTGAAATTGGTAATTAATTTTAAATATTCACAAGCAAATTTTATAAGTTGTATAACTTATATTTGAAATATAGTGATTTAATTGGATAATTAAATCGATTAATTTAATATTTGAAATTGTGCAAATAATTTGAAATTGGATTTAATATGAATAAAAATGATTTATAAAGTTAAATTAAATTCTATTTGAATTAGAATGATATTAGAAACTTTTGAAACTGAATTAAAAGTTAATTAATAGAAATTAGATATTTTAATATTTAATTAACGGGTAAAAATAGTCATTTTTGACACAGTCTATACTTTGACGAAACCAATTTCATTGGATCCATAATGTTATATTATTGTAGGATTTCAAATTTCGTGTCAATTGGATTTATGGTTTGATCGTACGAAGCTGAAACGCATAAAAATTTGTTTAAGTAAAATTTAATTTAAATAAGTTGATTCAAAAACCTGTCTTTCAAATACGATCGAATTGGCTCCCAGTATATATTCCATTGTGTTTGGAATAGAGGTATAATATTATAAACGCCAGATAGCACGCCTCGATTGGAGTTTGAATTTTTTTGGATGCATAGTGCATGAAAATTTTCTATAAAAGGCCATATTTTCTCCCTATTTTCACAAAACCTAAGAAACTAGGGCAAGCTTCCATTTACATTTCTACGGCCAGGAAATTCTCCCCTTCCACCTCGATTATCTCCTTATCCACTACAAATCAGGCCTCGACATCTAAAGGAAAAACGTCGGCGATGATGAGATCTACGTGATCAACGGCTATGATCAAAGACAAAGACTCGACGTGGCGGTAAATCAAGTTCAAATGCATGTCGTTCGAAGGTTATTTTCACGTCAATTGGGCAACCGAGTTCATCCATATTCACAGTGAAGATGGAGCTCGGCAAGGGCTACGACATGGTGGAGGTTGATCATGTTATAAGCAAGCGACAGTCGATTGGTGAACGACGGCCATGAACTGCTGTGGAAAGAAACATGTGGCCATGATGAATTGTAGGCTTTTAAAATAAAAGGAAATTGCAAATTAATTTACATAAAATTCGTATAATCCTCTAAATATCATAACTTCTTCATACGAGGTCTTTTCTGACGAAACAAGTTGCGTTGGGTCCGTATTGATGAGCATTATAATTTAACTGGTCTGGAGCTGATTGGAGCTGGTAAAAATTTTACGTAAAATTAAACGTCTGTTTAATTTTATTCAGAATAAAACACTGCAACTGCTATTGGCACTAAACTGAGTACACCTCGCTCTTTCTAACTCACTGATATTTTTATATAAGTGAGAAATAAATTTATTCTATGCTGATTGATAATTGTTTGGATGAGATATGATATATTATCCATATATTGATTGGTATTTGGATATATTCCTGCCTATTGGAGCAGATTAGACCCTATACATTTCCATGTATGAGCGGATGACCTTTTGTACGTGCGTCTGTCTTGATCGGACATTTTACATATTTTCTAATATGCATATTTGTTGCAGGTGACATGTTGCAGGGATCCAACTGGGTACCTCACCAGTTTTGGTTTTATTTATAGATATTGATATATATATATATATATATATATATATATATATATATATGTTGTTATCATATGATGTATGATGTTTGGATGCCATGATTGATGTGTTTAGCGCTATTGCAACATTCATCCTATTTTTGGAATTTTAAAAATCTTAAAGTGATGATTTCAAATTAAAAAGGGTAGGTAAAGTAATTTTTGAAAATAGACATTCTATTAAATTTTGAATTGTTAAAGGAATGAATTTATTTTAAACACATAAAAGTTTAAAAAAATTGTTATAAAAATTATGATTTTTGTGAATTATAATCAAAATGTGATTTTTGAAATATGGAGTTAACCATTCTATAAATAGTTTAAATTTAGATTTTTGAATTTATGATAAAGGGATTATATTTATATATATAACATTTATAAAATTGTTATTTTATACATAAAAATACTGGAATTATAAAGGAGTTTTATAAGTGTTAAAATGAAGTTATAAATGGATCTTATAAGTGAATAAGATTTACAAACTGATGGTGTTATAAAAAGAACGAATTTTGCAAATAAGAGATTTATAAGTAATTAACTTATAAATTGGATTTTGGCATGTAAATTGGATATAAATGGAATTTGTTAGTAAAGAAATTTGGTATATTAAAGTTTTTTTAAAATATATGTGGAATTTATAAACATTGTTTTATAAATGTGAAATCTACTTATTTTGATAAGTTAAATATGGAAGTTTTTATAGAATTACATTCACAATTTTGGGCAGTGGATAATTCTTTAGTAAATGTGTAGAAGTATTGAACTTGGATAAGAAAATTATATTCACGATTTTGGACAGTGGATACTCTTTTAAATTAAATAAATGTTTTGGGAAGTGATATTTTTAAATGGAGTTAAATGGTTTAAAGATGTTTTTAAAATGTGTTAAGTATCGAAACCATAGGTTTCAAAATTTATTGTTGAAATGTTCAAGAAGTAAGGAAATGATGGTCTATAACATTGTTGTTATAGTAAATGATTTTCGAAAGGAATTTTTTTGTATAATATATGTGATTTATATATCAATCTTAGTATCGAATCCCTATACTGATGATTTTGGACTGTCATAACGATGTTTTACGCAACATTCGCTTTGACCCAAATAAATATGTTTAAGCAAATGTTTTCCTTAAAGAATTAAAATATACTTAATCCTGATTTAAGTATATATAATATTTTCTAAGTGTTGAAAATAAATTGATTTGTGGATTACTTATTATTAAATGAGTATATGAAAATGTTTTCCAATATAGAAAGTTGAAATAGTTTTGAGATTATATCTTTTTAAAAGATAATTTGAAGTGAATATTTGGCAGGTGATTTAATTAATAAAAGATTTATTAAAAGGGCCTAGTGATTGCTCATGGTTCTAAATATTTGTTTGTTTGCTTGGATAGTTAAATAACCGACTATCAAATTTGGTCATTTTAGTTCCTCGACTTGATGTGAGAACTATTTAGTCATACACTTAGTATGTAGTCATCTTTGTAGGCTTGATTATCGTTTACGTTGAGGATGATTCATGTAGTGTGGGGTATTACTCCAATATATCGAGCTTCCTTCTTGGCTAAAGGATAGCAAGTTGAAAGTTGAAGACGTGATAAATCTACGAGACTTAATTTTTGTGTGAGGTTGAGAAAAGCTTTTGCGTTATTAGTGCGAAGAGACCGGGATCGGTTTATTCGAAAACCACTTCGGACTAACATTTGTGCAACAATTGCGCGGGTTGGTTGTGATGATATTGATATTCAGAATTTTCATAGTGGAGGACTACTAGTTGATCGTTTGGGGTTAAAATCCCAATAAACATCCAGTAGCAGTAGTTTCTTCATTATGAAATATCCAATGCAAGGACTATTCACTACTAATCCTAGGAATTTCCCGACAGGATGTGGTAGGAAAGTACCTTCGATTTATCCCGGTCCTGGACAACTTGTATGGATGTTAGTCTGATATTGCATTTCTAGGATTACATCCATTGGTTTTTACAAACGTACATCATTGGTGGCGGAAAATGCAACTTCTCTTCGCTCAACACCCTCATTGAGACATACGAGCTCAAGGGTTGTATTTTTATGGAAGGCAATTAGCAGTCAAGGGAAATGACCGTATGGAATTCAAAGTGATGTGATATGTGAAAGATAATCGTTACCTCAGGCCTCATCAACCGGAAATGGTCAAAACAGGGTTAGATGCGGCAAGGCTATGTGGGTCATTCCCAATTAGGATATGATCATCCTCCTCTAGATATATTTCTTCCCGCTATGACATTCGAGATGTAAATTATTGTGATTTGTATGCTATGAGGGCCCTCGAAAAAGGTCGATAACGAACGGGGAAGATATATTTGATACTATGTAGTTATAGAGGTAGGTCGATATTATGATGGTAGAGGTTCCTTTGTGATGTTACTTGGTGCATTTCTCAAGAGATGTACTGCCAGAAGATAGTCCCTTTACCTGGTCATTTGTATGGAAATCTAAACTCCACTACGTGCCTGCCATTTTGATTGTATTACCCATTTTGGGCTATATGATGGATTTTAATCAACGTAACAATTTCAGCTATGAATAATATTATTTGTGTAATACTATTATAATATAAGATGATTTGATACGAAATGTTTTAGTTATCGTAAGGTAAAAACATGTCGTGTTTATGTGTGGGTGTGTCTTTCGAGATACTTTTGTTTTGAAAGAAAAAGTTTGGTAATTTAATAAATTCAGTTGAGCGTATTTTCTTACGCTGGTTTACTAGACTGATCCGGGCATTCTTCCCTTTTAATGCTCGGGTCAGACCGAGTATATTTACAGGTTCAGATATTGGTGCTTTTGGAACTTCAGCAGGCGAGCTGGAGATCTTCATTTTTGTATACACGTACCAGTTTTTCTTAGTGATGTTCGCACATGATATAGGGTTCTCTCTTCTTCTTAGGTAGCGAACGGATGACTCTTACTCCTACATGTCCCTAAGATCGAGTATCAAGGGGTTGGTTTGCCAGTTAGGCTTACAGTCAAGAGGCTGGCCATAAAAGCAAAGTGTGAGGTGCTCATGTGAGCTACGGTGGAGTTATCCACTATCGATGGTTGCAAAGCCTAGATCATCACGCGTGATGTCAGATTTAGTATATTCCTAGGCTTTGATGTGTACTAAGTATAGATAGGGATAGTAGCACCCTAGATTGAGTTTGAGTGTATTATTATATGAGCGCATATTTGTTAGTGATATATAAAAATGTTTTATATTGTATTTACTTATCCGTTAAGCTGTTTGTGAATTCTGTTTAGTGTGTGGGATACCATGTCATCGATAGAGATTTCTAAACACTTAAACGAGGCAAGTCGACATAGTATTATTTTTAAATAAGGTAAATGAAATAATTTTACTTTGATTATATTTTATATATAAAGGAAAACATTTTTCAGAAATTATTATAGTGTATAAATTGATTATTGGTTGTTTGAAAATGTAAATATATATAAGTTAATTAAAATTGTTTGAATAATCTAAATAAAAACAAAAATTGTAAAAGATTAAATTATATAAGCAAATAAATTATAAGTATGGAATTATAATTAATATGATTTACAATTGTGAAATAATCTTACATATAAGAAATGAAACAAAATGAATATATTTATAAATATGAGTTATAAATAAAAATGAATTTAAATTCCGTTTATTTTGAAAGTTATTTTTCAACGACTAAAGAGATTATATTATTATAAATTTAAATTTAAATAAGATAAATGAATTTGGAATGATCTTGTATAAGTGAAGTGAAATAGCGAAACTATATAAGTAAAAGATTTAAATGTGATTTAAAAATATATAAAGGGATTTTTAAAAAAGAATATAAAGCATCGAATTCACTAGTATTATTGGGAAATAATAAGGATGACGACTGTAGCATCATTAGTATCATTTTCGAGTCTCAATGCGATGGATTTGCTACCAATAGTGAATTGAAAATTTAAGTTTTCTTATGATAAATAAATTTGAATTTAAAATCCAAGTTGAAATCGATAAATATAAGGAAATGAGTGTTGAATCACCAGTTTTTGATTCATGACAAAGAAATTTAGAAGAAAAAAGAATGCACGATCAATCGCAACAAAAAGAGACAATCAAAGGACTATGGTGATATCAAGACTTTGAATTTATATTTTCACTATTTAATACTTGTGTTCGAGTCCTAGAAATTGTTAAAATCTATCCTCAAGTAGTCCGCACTTCATTGTTCTCTTTAAAACTAAACAGAGCTACCAGTGCTAATACACTACACCCAGTCGACTGGCTATAAACAACCAGCCGACTGACTGGTGTACATGCACGAATAAGCACTGCTTTTCTTTTTTAAATTAGTCGACTAATCCCAATCGACCAGTCGACCGATATGAACCCAACTGTAATATTTTGAAAAGACATTTTCATTCTGCGAAAGGTGGCGATCATTCGCTGAACGGAAATTGTTGCTTCTTTTTGTCAGAACTCTTCACCAATGGCAGCAACCCTCTGTCTGCTATAAATACATGTTCCCAAACACTTCATATTCACCAAAAATCTTTCTAACTATCTTATATTCTTCTCTCATATTTGCATTCAAACAGCAAACAAGCATTTTACTGCTTTGAATCTCCATATAAACTTTCATAATCTTCGATTCTCAGCATCACCTTCTTTTCATATCTTCACATACACTTCATATACTTGAGGATTTGATTATAGGAGGTTTGTACTATCAGAGACAAATCAGTATTATCAAGAACACATAGTGTCAGACATTCTTTTGTATTATTGAAGTCCTCTTCTGCTGCTGAGGCAAAAATCCTGTTCTGCTGCTTAGGCTGTGTATACCTATTCCTCTGGGTTAAGTGAGGATTGTTGTTTTTGTGAAATTCCAGAAGGAGTCTGGGACTGTACGTAGGATGGTGCTTCGAACAAGTATAAAAAATCTCTGGTGTCATTTTACTTACCGCTTTTATATTCCGCACTATTTGCTGTATTACTATCATCATTATACTCTGCATTATCATATATCCATATTACACGGTCCTACAAACTTTCATTTGGTATCAGCGCAATGTTTCATCTAACCGGGACATAGTTTTTTGATTCTTTGCTAATATGGATAGCAACACTAGCACTAGCACTATAAGCACTAACACCAATTTTGTAGAAGGTCAATCCACTGCACGACCTCCATTTTTCAATGGTTTGAACAATAATTATTGGCCTACATGTATGAGAATCTATATGCAATCAAATAGTTTTGAATCATGGAATATCACACAAAATGAATACACTCTTCCTATAGGAGAATACCCCACATGGACAAACACATAGAAATTAGATGCTTATGCCAATGCTAAAGCTATGAACATGTTATTTTGTGCCCTAGACAAAAATGAATTTAATTGTGTTAGCATGTGTCAAACTGCTTTTGAAATATGGCGAACGTTTAAAATCACACACGAAGGAACTAACAAAGTCAAACAAAGTAAAATCTCCATGCTAAAAAACCAGTTTCAAAATTTTAGAATAAAGCAAGATGAATCCATCAATGATATGTATTCCAGATTTCAAAATATCTATCATTCACTATTAGGATTGGGAGAAAAGTTCACTAATTTTGACATTGTATCGAAAATCCTAAACTCTTTAACGGATGAATGGGAAAGAAAAGTCTTGGCTATTGAAGAAGCTAATGACATCTCTGCCATAAAACCAGAAGAGTTAATAGGAAACATAATGTTCTATGAAGTGAATGTGTAGGCAAATGAGTATAAGCATTGGACAAAAAGAGCATAGCTTTCCATGCTGAAGAAGAAGAGGATGAAGATTTAGATGAAGAAGATCTAGCATTTAATGCTAAAAATTTCAAGAAGTTCTTGAAATTCCCAAAAAACAACAGAAACAATGGAAAAAGGAACTTTCCAAGCAAACCATCATCTTCAGTACTAGAATGTTTTAATTGCCATAAGAAAGGTCATATCCAGAAAGACTGTCCATAACTAAAGAAAAATACTTCAATAAGGGTTGAAAAGATAAGAAAAAGAAAGCATTTTTTGTGACATGGGATGACTCAGATACATCTTCATCAAATAGTGGCAGTGACAGTGAAAACGAGCGAGCTAATGTTTGCTTCATGACTATTGAAAATGAGGTTAGTGATTTTATTTTTGATGATATGATAGAGATAAATTCTAAACTAGTTGACACTCTCAAAAATCTCAAAAGAAAATATAAGGAAACTCGTAAACATCAGAACAAAGCAGAATTCAGAAGAGACGAAAAGAAAATACTAGAGAAAAAACTTGAGAAATTACAAGAATCATTCTCTAATATTAATTCTCAACTCACTCTATTGACTTAAAAAATTGAAACTCAAAAAGAGAACAATGACGCTCTTGTTTCTGAAAATCATGAATTAAAGACAAAAGTAAAATTGATAGAATTAGATAATACTAGTCTCAAAACTAAGTTAGATAGCATCACCAAAAATGTCACAAACTTTAGTAAAGGAGGAGAAACTCTATCTAAAATTATTGATAAGTCTCAGTCTGTTTCAAGTAGGAAAGGATAAGGATATGCTAAGAAATCAAAAGCTCCACCTAAAAAGGAAATTAGGAGAAATATTAAGCCTACTACAAAACAGTCAAAAAGGAATACTTACTCTAAAAACATAAAAATTTAGGTTCCTAAAACAAACAACAGTTTGATTAGGAAGAAATATATTAACATCTTTTCGAACAGTTCATAAGAATAAAAATTATATTTTCAAAAGCGATACTGAACCCTCTTGGGTTTGGTTTCCTGATATCTAACTCTTAGGGCCCTAACAAAAGGTGGGTACCAATATAATTTCTTATTTTGCAGGTCCCACTTAAAAAGAGAGGAAAATTGATATTCGACAGAGGTGCTCAAAACATATGACAGGAGACAAAGATATGCTATCAAATCTACTTGCTCAGATGGAGGCTCCGTCACATTTGGAGACAATTACAAAGGCTATGTCATCGGCAAAGGCGACGTAAGCAATAACGGTATTTCAAATTTACCTCTTATTTCAAATGTTTTACTAGTCAAAAATTTAAAACATAATTTAGTCAGTATCAGCCAATTATGTGACAAAGGATTTAGAATCACATTTTCTAAAATAATTTAGTATTTTTGATCAAAATCAAAATATTATCTTTGAAGGAAATAGAGACAGAAATATCTATGTTCTGAATATGAAAATAAACCATAAATCAGATATGTGTTTAATAGCTAAAGAAAATGACCCTTGGTAATGGCATAAACGATTCTGTCACATTAACTTCAAAGCTATAAATAAGCTTTCTAAAAATGATTTAGTAAAAGGATTATCAAAAATGAGTTTTAAAATTGACCATATTTGTGATTCATGTCAGTTAGAAAAATTAACTAAGTCATCTTTTAAATCTAAAAAGATTATTTCAACTTTACAACCACTTGAATGATTGCATATGGATTTATTTGGACCAACACAAGTACAATCCATTAATCACAGTAGATATGTGTTTGTAATTGTTGATGATTTTTCAAGATATAATTGGACTATTTTTTGAAAAATAAAAGTGATACTTTTGATAATTTCAAAACTTTTGTCAAAAGAATTCAAAATTTCAAAGGGTGAAAGTCAAAAACATTAGGAGTGATCATGGAGGTGAATTCAAAAACGAAGCCTTTGTAAATTTTTGTAAGAAGAAGGGAATATTCCATAATTTTTTTGTTTTCTAGAACTCTACAACAAAATGGAGTTTAGAACGTAAAAATAGAACCTTACAAGAATGTGCAAGGACTTTGTTAAATGGAATTACGTTACCAAAACATTTCTAGGCTGAAGCAGTTGCAACAACCTGTTATGTTTTGAATCGTGTTTCTATTTGACCACTGACTAAGAATACTCCTTATGAACTTTTTAATGGTCGAAAACCATATATTTCTTATCTTAAAGTTTTCGGCTCAAAGTGTTTCATTTTAAACACAAAGAATCAACTCGGCAAATTCGATCCAAAATTCGATGAAGGAATCTTTATAGGATACTCGGACCGAAGCAAAGCTTATCGAATTTTTAATAAAAGAACTGATATCATCTAAGAAACACTTCATGTATCCTTCGATGAAAATTTTAATCAAACTCCAAGTATAATAGATGATGAAGAATTCCCTGATAATATCACAAATACGGAAATTTCAAATTTGAAAATAATGAAAACATTGTTCACAATAATAATGAATTAAGATCTCCACCTAGATTATTAAGGGATCATCCTCCCATTAATGTCATTAGAGAACTCAATTCATCTGTTAGAACAAGAAGTCAATTGAATCAAATGGGCCATGTAGCTTTCCTTTCTCATATTGAACCTAAAAATATTAAAGAAGCATCCATCTATGAAAATTGGTTAATCGCTATGCAAGAAGAGCTAAACCATTTCGAAAGAAATGACGTTTGGGATTTAGTTTTGAGGCCTAGTGATCAGTCAGTTATTGGTACAAAGTGGGTCTTCAAAAATAAAGCAGATGACTAAGGAAATATTACTAAGAATAAAGCTAGACTAGTTGCACAGTGATATAATCAAGAAAAAGGGATTGACTATGAAGAAACGATTGCTCCAGTCGCTAGACTAGAAGCAATATGAATCTTACGAGCCTATGCATGTTTTCATAACTTTAAATTATATCAAATGGATATTAAAAATGCTTTTCTAAATGGTTTTATAAAGGAAAAGGTTTATGTTGAACAACCTTCTTTATTCGCCCACGAACGATTTCCAGACTATGTCTATAAACTTAAAAAGGCCTCATACGGTTTGAAACAAGTACCTCATGCTTGATACGATCATCTTAAAAGACATTTAATAGATTTTGGTTTTAAAATTAGGAAGGTTGATCAAACTCTTTTTATTAAAAGAAACAAGCAAGATTTTTTAATTGTTCAAATTTATGTTGATGATATCATTTTTGGGTCCACAAATGAAAAATTATGTCAGGAATTTTCTAAAATAATAACCACAGAATTTGAGATATCACATATGGGTGAATTAAATTATTTTCTTGGTTTACAAATAAAACAAATTGAAAATGGTATTTATATAAATCAAGAAAAATATTGTAATAATCTAATTAAACGCTTTGGTATGGAAAATACTTCTACCAAACCAAATCCTATGAGTACAACTATACATCTTGATAAAGATGAAAGTGGCAAAAGTGTTGACCAAAAATAATATCAAAGTATGATTTGATTGTTAGTAGACCTGACATAATGATGAGTGTTTATTTGTGTGCACGATTTCAAGCAGATCTCAAAGAATCACATTTGCGAGCAGTAAAACGCATATTACGGTATCTTAATGAAACCAAGGACCTTAGACTATTCTATCCAAAGGAATGTCCTTTTGAATTAGTGTCCTATAGTGACACTGATTTTGGAGGAAGCCGGACAGATAGAAAGAGTACAAGTGGGACTCGTCACTTCATTGGACGGTCTCTTGAATCTTGGTTTAGTAAGAAACAAATTGTGTTTCATTATCGACATGTGACGTAGAATATACTTCTGCAGCTTTGGCATGTGCTCAAGTTATCTATATGCAATAAACACTACAAGATTTTGGATTTAACTTATCCAAATCAACTATTTATTGTGATAATTCTAGTGCTATAAATTTATCTAAAAATCTTGTAAATCACTCATGAACAAAACATATTGACATTCATCATCATTTTCTTCGTGATAATATTGAAAAAGATTTGATAAATCTATTATTTGTTCCTCTGACAAACATCAGAAGATATCTTTACAAAACCTTTAAATGAAAATACTTTCATAACAAAATGTTTTCATGCAAAAATTTTTGGCAAAAATAATTTTTTTTATGACACTAGAGGGACTTGAACTCATGATATCTTAGTTATAGACTTACAATTGTTTCTCGCCATTTGATCTATATGTGTTTCTTGTCTCAACTAGAAGTTTGGCTATAAATATTCTTTAAAATTTCGGGTTATAAAATAGTAGTAATAATAATAATAATGTAGCTACCGGGGTTTGAACTCTAGTCTCATGGTTGGTAAGTATATGCTTTACCAGTTATGCTATATTATTTTTCTTGCTGAGCTACATACTTTTGTTTAACTTATACCACATCAGCCCGTAACCATTCATTTCTTGATTTATTCTCATCCATTCCATCCATACAATATTTCCTCTGGCTCTTATTCATTCCAATCTCTGGCCATCAAATTTTTGTCCATCTTCAATATTTTTTTTCTTCATATTATAGCAATCACCATTACCATTTCATTCTCAATCTCCTCAATATTTTTTTTAATGGCTTCTCAAGATTCATACGATTCCTCTAACTCTTAACTATCATATTCCACACCATTATCAAATAGCTCAACTCCTTCTTTAACCACTCCTACACCTAAAAATAAACCATCTCATGATTGGGGACAATATCATACTGGATATACACCAAATAACAAGAAGTCAAGGAGATCACTTTTTATTTCTCCAAAAACTAAAGAGAAAATAGACGACATCCACCACCATCAAAGGGAGAAAATCAAATCGCAAAGAGAGATGCACTATGAACAGCAAATAAACTCCAGACGTCTTAGCTTAATAGAATCAATTGCCTAAAATTTTTGCGGCAAATCACTAAAGAAAGACGTTATTGAACTCTCGTCATCTCGTCAACCACATACATCTGGCTGGAATCCATGGGAGCAAATTCCACAACAACCTCTGGTGTCTCCCAACTCTTGGGAACGACAAAACTATTGGTCACCTGTACAACCTCATGTTGAAATCACAAAGATTGAACCAGATGAAAGCTCTCCTTCAACTCCAAAATGATCAATTTCCTTGTGTATTTTGTTCCATATTCATGCTTACCTTTAATGGCTTTTTAGCTATAGCCGGTCGACTGAAATAAATAGATCAGTCGACGATTTATAGAGAAAAAATGCTCTCGGGTTTGTAACCAGTCGACTGACATACCACGACCAGTCGACTGGCTGTACAAATTAACTGTGGTCTTTCCTTTTTATTCCATTTACCCCTTACATTTTACTTTACCTTCTTCATATTTTTTTCACCTTCCAACAAATCTCTTGAAACCTAATTCCCATTTTCGAATTCTCTCTCAAAAATATAAAATTAATAGCTCCTCCTAGATCAAAACGATCAAAGCAAGCTTCTTCATCTTTCGTCGATACCCATGTCGCTCATTGGCTATACGATGCTACCGCAATTGAAAGATGGGAAAAGATGGAAAATTCAAGGATTTTTGAAGGTTCTTTTATGGTATACTCTGGTTTTGGATCCTATTCACTTCAAGAATTGATGCATAGATGTGGATTAGAATCGCTACTTGACTACAATTCCAATCGCCACAATATTAACCATCTCATGATAAAGCTTTTTTATGCTAATCTTAATCTTGGCCACCAACAACCGTCTAATCCGAATAATTGTTATGGAGTTTGGTATGTGGTCAACCAATTTTCTTTTCGTTTGATACAACGACACATATCCTTCAATCTCCAAATGAAGGTATTGACTTGAATGATGTTGAGTGCAATATAAGACAGAGAGATAGAGTTAGTCACATGTTCATGGGTAACGATATGTCTGAGTTGCGATCAAGCTTCTACGGCCTAAAGCTCGAATCTTGCACAAGACTCCTATGCGTTCTATTCTCCTAAGAACCAGATCATATGAATTGATATATCCGGAGAATTTCAAAGCACTCTATGTGATATGGAGAAATATACGCGTAAATTGGTTACGACGTATTTTCGATGAATTTCTTATCTCCCACATGGGAATATGCATGTTATTTATTTTGACGAGTATATAATACGACTTCTTCTAGATGTTGGTGTTCGTCAACCCGATTCAGAATTCTCTGTTGTTGGAATGATCAATCCGGACCAAAAGCCTTATGAAGCTACCGACAAGACCTCCACCTATTACCGCATACGAAGATTGGAAGCGTCAAAAGGCTCAACAACAATCTAGAGGTCCTATAATTAGAGAGCCGGCATCACTTCAAGAAGAAGGAGAAATCCTTTTAGCTACCTCCTCCAACCTGTGAATCCATTGAAATCCTTTCTCGAAATTAACTTATCCTAGATTCAAAACTCAAGAAAGTAGATAAGAAGCTTGATAAAATCAAAGGCTTCTTCTCTACTTTATGGGATGCCATATCATGTTCTTCCTCCACTACTGCCTCCGTCGCCCAAGGCAAGTGTCCAGCACCTCGTTTTACATGGTCTACATCAGAGGAGCATACTAGCAGCAACACTAGTGGAGCAGGCAGTGGTGCTCAAGGCACTTCAAGACCCAGGAAGGAGACTGCGTCGGAAGAATAATATAACTGGGATTTTGACGAATGAGGTACTGTTCGTAGGCTGGTAAGTTTGGTAGATGTTCTTGTTATTGCTGGTTGGTACTTTTATTTTTTAGTTTAACTCTATGAACATTTTTTGAAGACTTGTAAAAAATAGTCTTACTATGGATATTTGTTTTCGGCACTTGGTATTCTAATTATTGATATGATATGTCTCCTTTTTGTCGATGACAAAGGGGGAGAAAAAGAATATGTACTAACCATTTGATGCAGGCACAAGAAGTATCATATATTCAGGGGGAGTTTATTAGGTATATTATATACAGGTTGTCATCAATCAAAAAGGGGGAGAATGTTGAATCACTAGTTTTTGATTCATGACAAAGCAATTTAGAAGAAAAAATGCACGATCAATCACAACAAAAAGAGACAATCAACGGACTATGGTGATATCAAAACTTTGAATCTATGTTTTCACTGTTTAATACTTGTGTTCAAGTCTTAGAAATTGTTAAAATCTATCCTCAAGTAGTCTGCACTTCATTGTTCTCATTTTTTAAAAACTCAACAGAGCTATCAGTGCAAATACACTACAGCCAGTTGACTGGCTATAAACAACCAGTCGATTGACTGGTGTACATGCACGAATAAGCACTGCTTTTCTTTTTTAAAGTATTGAATGATCATTCGATTGATCCAAATCGACCAGTCACCTGATCCAAATCGAACAGTCGACTGACTGAACCCAACTGTCATATTTTGAAAAGCATTTCCATTTTGCGAAAGGTTGCGATCATCCTATGAACGGAAATGGTTGCTTCTTTTTGTCAGAACTCTTCACCAATGGAAGCAACCCTCTTTCTACTATAAATACATGTTCCCAAATACTTCATATTCACCGAAAATCTTTCTAACTATCTTATATTCTTCTTGTGCTCTCATAATTGCATTCAAACAGCAAACAAGCATTTTACTGCTTTGGATCTCTATATAAACTTTTATAATCTTCGATTCTTACATCACCTTCTTTTCATATCTTCACATACACTTCATATACTCGAGGATTTGATTATAGGAGGTCTGTACTATCAGAGAAAAATTGGTGTTATCAAAAATACACAGTGTCAGATATTCTTTTGTATTACTGAAGTCCTCTTCTACTGCCGAGGCGAAAATCCTGCTCTACTGCTTAGGTGTCTGTTCTGCTACTCAGGCCGTTTATACCTGTTCTTCCGGGTTAAGTGAGGATTGTTCTTTAGTGAAATTCCAAAATGAGTCTAAGACTGGACGTAGGATGGTGCTCCGAACCAGTATAAAAACCTCTAGTGTCATTTTACTTATCGTTTCATATTCCGCACTATTAACTATATTACTATCTCCATTATACTCTGCATTATCATATATCCATATTACACGGTCCTACAAACTTTCTATGAGTTTTGGACTTATAATACAAAATAATAAATTTGTGTTAGCATAATAAAATATATGATTTGAAATTTAACTAATGAAAAGTTAAATAAAGTGAATTGGATTTGAAGTGTATACGATAAGTTATTGAAACGAAAATATAAGCTTAAGTGGTAAGTGATTCTATAATATGAATTTGGAAATGGAAATAAATTTAAGTTGTAAAGTGACTATATAACCATGAATTGAAAGTATAAAATGAGTTTGTTGAATGGAAGTAAACTTAAGTAAATGTTCATGGAATTATAAATAAAAAATTTGTATAACTTATAAAATGGGAAAATGTAAGTTAAAAAATAGTTAAAATGGTTAAATAATTTTGTTAAGTAAAACAAAATCTGAATTTGAATTGTGATATGAAATTTGACTTAGGTAAAAGTTAAATAAAGTGACTTAGAGATGAAATTTAAATCAAGTCAAATAGAATGACATGTTGCGAAGAGATTTAACTTAAGTGATGTGGAAAGAAGTTGAATTTGATATCAAAATGAAGTAATAAAGTGAAATAATGAAATGAAGTAATTAAATGAATGTGAATTTGAGTTATATAAGGAAATTCAACTTTAGTAGTAAAATGAATTAGCAATTGAATTAAATAAATGAATTTGATATGGAATAAATGGAGGTAAGTGTTAATTCATTAAAAGCTAATGAAATTGGAAATTAAATAATTAAATGAAAGTCAACTAGATATTAAAATAATTGAAATTAAATGTGTTGAACAAAATTAAATAAATTTGGTTATGTTCAATATGCATTGGTTGTTAGATGGATGTTAGTTGATTGTATAGAAATTCATTAAGTGTTAATGAAATTGAGTTAATAAAATTGACAGCTATAAATAGTTGATTAATTTGGAAGTGAAGTAAATTCAAATAGAATAGAATTTGATTTGATTTCGAAGTGAACTAATTTGAATGTAAATTAGTGAATGTAAACTAATTGAAAATGAATAAACGAATGTTGGTAAAATCCAATGTTAATGAATCAAATGTGATTAAATTGAAAACCAATTCAATGAATATTAATGAGAAGTAAATGTGCATTGATTTGGTTATAGGTTGATTGGATAAATATTGGTTTGTTGGATGTTAGTTGGACGATAATTGTTTGATGGTTGAATTTGTTGTTTTTTATTGCATTTGCTATATTGGGATATATTGTTGTTGTATTGGTATATGTTGTGTATTGGTATTACTTTTCTATATACATGTTTCTCATTTGTTGAGTGCTTAGTAGGTGAGGATGGCGCGTGCTTCGCATTTGGAGCTCGCTTTCGCGCTATATTAGCCGTATATGCTCGCTAATAATATGTAAGGTACATATCTCGGATAACGTATCGTACTTTTATATTTTTTCCATACGGGATGTCTCATCCTCGAAGATGAGATGCATATTTATGATATATATGTTGCGATCCTACTACGATCGAACTACGCAAATGAGGCTATGGCGAAATTTTTTTGAAAATTTAAGGCGTTTGAAATTTTTTGAATTTTGGAGAAAAATTTGATAACTATAATTTTGATATTTAGTTAAAAGTTAAACAATATTAGTTGGTTTTGAAAAGATAATTATGAACGGATTTGAAAACTTAGAAATGTTTTATATGAAGTTTAACTAATGGAGTTTTGGTAAAGTAAAAAGGTTTAAATAATGTTGGTAATCTAGTTTGAACGATTTGTTTTGAAAAGTCAATGAATTTTGTGACATTTTTCTTACTTGGTAATTTTGAGGATGAATTTCTTTTAAGTAGTGGAGAATGTAACGACCCGGAATTTCAGTCATATGAAATTAGGATATTTAATTGATTTTAAATATTCACAAGCAAATTTTGTAAGTTGAATAACTTATATTTGAAATATAGTGATTTAATTGGATAATTAAATCGATTAATTTAATATTTGAAATTGTGAAAATAATTGGAAATTGGATTTAATGTGAATAAAAATGAATTATAAATTTGAATTAAATCATATTTGAATTAGAATGATGTTAGAAACTTTTGAAATTGAATTAAAAGTTAATTTATAGAAAATGGATATTTTAACATTTAATTAACGGGTAAAAATAGTCATTTTTGGCACAGTCTCAGATTTCGATGAAACCAGTTTTATTGGATCCGTAATGTTACATTATTATAGGATTTCAAATTTCGTATCAATTGGACTTAACGTTTGTCGTACGAAGCTGAAACGTGTAGAAATTTGTTGAAGTAAATTTTAATTTTAATAAGTCGATTCGAAAACCTATCTTTCAAATACGTTCGGATCGGCTCCCGATACATATTCCAATGTGTTCAGAATAGGGGTAAAACATTATAAATTCCAGGCAGCACGCCTCTATTGGAGTTTGAAAAAAAATGCAGATGAATGGTGCACAATTTTTTTCTAGAAAAGGCTATATTTCTTCCTATTTTCACAAATCCTAGGAAACTAGGGCTAGCCGCCATTTACATTTCAACTGCCAGGAAACTCTCCCCTTCCAACTTGATTATCTCCTCATCCACTCAAAATTAGGCCTTGAAATCTAAAGGAAAAACGTTGGCGATGATGAGATCTACGTGATCAACGATTGTGATCGAAGATAGAGGCTCGATGTGGCGGCAAATCAAGTACAAATACGCGCCCTTCGAAGGTGTTTTTCATGTCAATGGGGCGATCGAGTTCGTCCATATTCACGGTGAAGATGGAGCTCGGCTAGGGCTATGACACGGTGGAGGTTGATCGTGTTAGCAACGATCGATTGGTGAACGGCGGCATTGGGTTTCGTTATTTTCGAACTGGATCTGGGTATCTTCGAAAGCATGGAGGAAGAAGGAAAATCATGGTCATGATCTACTATGGAAAGAAATATGCGGCCATGATGAATCGTAGAGTTTTAAAGAAAAGAAATCTCAAATTAATTTATATAAAATTCGTATAAACTTCTAAATATCATAACTTCTTCATACGAGGCCCGTTTTTTACGAAACAAATTGCGTTGGGTCCGTATTGACGAGCACTATAATTTAGAGCTGATCTGGAATTGATAAGTGCTTGTGAAAATTTTAGATAAAATTAAACGTTTATTTAACTTTATTCGGAATAAAACACTACAACTGCTATTGGAACTAAAGTGAGTACAACTCACCCTTTCTAACTCACAGATATTTTTATATAAGTGAGAAATGAATCTATTTTATGCTGATTAATGATTGTTTGGATGAGATATGATATATTATCTATATATTTATTGGTATTTGGATATAGTCCTTCCCATTGGAGCAGATGAGACCCTATACATTCTCGTGTATGAGTGACCGACCTTTTGTACGTGCGTCTGCCTCGAAGAGGACATTGTATATATTTTCTAATATGTATATTTGTTGCAGGTGATAGGTTGGAGGGATCCAACTGGATTCCTCACCAGTATTGATTTTATTTACAGATATTGATATATATGTTGTTATCAAGTGATATATGATGTTTGGATGCTGTGATTGATGTATTTAGTGTCGTTACAATATTGGGCCTATTTTTGGAATTTTAAAAATGTTAAAGTGATGATCTGAAATTAAAAGGGGTAGGTAAAGTAATTTTTGAAAACAGATGTTCTATTAAATTTTGAATTGTTAAAGGAATGAATTTATTTTAAATAAATAAAATTTATAACTTTTATGTTATAAAAATTATGATTTTTGCGAAATATAATCAAAATGTGATTTTTGAAATATGGAGTTAACTATTTTGTAAATATTTTAAATTATGATTTTTTTAATTTATGATAAAGGGATTATATTTATATATTTAAGATTTATAAAATTGATATTTTATAAATAAAAATACTGGAATTATAAAGGAGTTTTATAAGTGTTAAAATGAATTTATAAATGGATCTCATAAGTGAATAAGATTAAAAAATTGATAATGTTATGAAAAGAATGAATTTTGTAAATTAGAGATTTATAAGTAATCAACTTATAAATTGGATTATGGAATGTAAATGGGATATAAATGGAATTTGTTAATAAAGGAATTTTATATATTGAAGTTTTTTTTAAATATATACGGAATTTATAAACATTGTTTTATAAATGTGAAATCTAATTATTTTGATAAGTTAAATATGAAAGTTTACTAAAGGAATTACATTCACATTTTGGAAGGTGGATATTGCTTTAATAAGTGTGTAGAATTATCGAGTTTAGATAAGAGAATTATATTCACGATTTTGAACAGTGGATAATCTTTTAAATCAATTAATGTTTAGGGAAGTGATATTTTTTAATGGATTTAAATCGTTTGAAGATGTTTTTAAAATGTATTAAGTATCGAAACCATAGGTTTCAACATTCATTGTTGAAATAGACGTTTTCGTGAAGCAAGGAAATGATGGACTATAACACTGTTGTTATAGTAAATTATTTTCAAAAGGAAATGTATTGTATAGTATATGAGATTTATATATCTATCTAATTATCGAATCCCTATATTGATGGTTTTGGGTTATCGCAACGATGTTTTACGCAACATTCGTTTTGACCCAAATAAATATGTTTGAGTGAATGTTTTCCTTAAAGAATAAAAACATACTTAATCTTGATTTAAGTATATGTAATATTTTCTAAGTGTTGAAAATAAATTGATTTGTGGATTACTTATTATTAAATAAGTATATCGAAATCTTTTCCAATATAGAAAGTTGAAATGGTTTTGAGATTATATCTTTTTAAAAGATAATTTGAAGTGAATATTTGGTAAGTGATTTAATTAATAAAAGATTAATTAAAGGGGCCTAGTGTTTGCTTATGGTGCTAGATATTTGTTTGTTTGCTTGGATAGTAAATAACCGACTATCAAATTTGGTCATTTTAGTTTCTCGACTTGATGTGGGAACTATTTAGTCGTGCTCTTAGTACGTAGCCATCTGTGTAGGCCTGATTACCATTTGTGTTGAGGATGTTGATTCGTGTAGTGCAGAGTATTATTCCAATCTATTGAGCTTCCTTCTTGACCGAAGGATAGAAAGTTGAAAATTGGAGACGTGATAAGTTTATGAGACTTAGTTTCTAGGAAAGTACCTTCGGTTTATCCTGTTCTTGGATAACTTGTATGGATATTTGTCTGACATTGCATTTCTGATATTACGTACATTGGTTTTTACAAGTGTACATCAATGGTGGCGGAGAAGGCAAATTCTCTTAGCTTAGCACCCTCCTTGAGACATACGAGCTCAAGGGTTGTATTGTTATGGAAGGCAATTAGCAGTCAATAGAAATGGCCGTGTGGAATTCAAAGTGATGTGATATGTGATATGTGAAAGGTAATCGTGACCTCAGGCCTCATCAACCGAAAATGACTGAAATAGGGTTAGACGCGGCAAGGATAAGTGGGTAATTCCTAATTTGGATATGATCATCGTCTTCTAGATATATTTCTTCCCGCTATGACGTTCGGAATGCAAATTATTGTAGTTTGTATGCTATGAGGGCCCTCGGAAAAAGTCGGTAACGACCGGAGGATGATATATTCGGTACCACCTAGTTATAGAGTTAGACCGGTCTTGTGTTGGTAGAGGTTCCTTTATGATGTTCATCGGTGCATTCCTCTAGAGATGTACCGCCGAAAGGTAGTCCCTTCACCTGATGATTTGTATGGAAATCCAAACTCCACTACGTACCTGCCATTTTGATTGTATTACTCATTTTAGGCTATATGCTGGAATTTAATCAATGTAATAATTTCGGCTATGAATAATATTATTTATGTAATAGACGCTATTAGAATATAAGATGATTTGATATAAAATGTTTTAGTTATCGGAAGGTAAAAACATGTCCGTGTTTATGTGTGCATGTCTTACGAGATACTTTGTTTTGAAAGGAAAAGTTTGGTAATTTAGTAAATTCAGTCGAGTGTGTTCTCTCACGCTTGTTTACTAGAGTGATTCAGACGTTCTTCCCTTTCAATGCTCGGGTCAGACCAAGTATATTTACAGGTTTAGATATTGGTGCTTTTGGAGCTTCAATAGGCGAGTTGAAGATCTTCATTTTCGTATACACGTATCTGTTAATTATCTGATGCTTAGTTGTTGTATATTATCGGCAATTGTGAGGATATGTTATTATAATTGTCATGCTGATGATTAGTGATTGGTTGTTGAACTTTGATTGATGTATGTATATACAGTTTCTTTTTTGTAAAGATCATTGAAATGATATTATGTATTTTCCACTGCGATGTGAGATTCTGTATTGTTCTGTTTGGTTCTCTTTTCTCACTTTCTTCTCTTCTCTTCTTCTCTCTTCTTTTCTTTCTCATGACTTTCCATTAGTCTGTGCTTTTTGGGTTGTACATGTGTGGTTTATTGTCAATTCAAAGAGTACGGATTTGCGGGTCGTCACAACAATGTCAATGTTGTTATCTTTAAAAAAGATCAAGTTTTATTACATTCGTCTAAAACACGAAGACTCCTAACATTCCAAATGTACCTCTTCGTCTAAAGGATCGAGCCCTCTTATATTCCCTACTTCTAATGAACTCAGAACCTATATGAAGGTCATTAAAGGAAAAATCAGCATTAGAAGCTAAATGGCCCAAAGATTGAGTATATAAGGTGCTTAGGGCAAAAGGACTATAAATACTACTGAGGAGAGGCTCCTTACCTGAGCCTCATCATCGATGCTGCCAATAGCACCCGAGCCCGGGAAACGTCCACAATGGCAGAAGTAGAGAGATCCCAGCAATTCCTCAACATCGCGCTTCTCCTAATAGTGCCATTGAGAGCCACCTTATTCTTACCTCCATGGTTGCTTTTAGAGAAGGCATTTTTTTTCTGTAAACAACGCCCACGTTCTTTGAAGGAGAATCGCAAGATGAATGTCGCTATTAACACTTTCCCGAAGCAATTGAAATAGTAGCCAATCGATCATCTGCCCTAAGAATAAGCGACTTAGCAGAATACAACATCAACCCTAGAAACAAACTCTCCATCAACACCATAAGCCACTTCTGTCTGTGTAACTTCCTCAATGACACCAATGTCAACTCTCTCACCATTCACCTGATCAGCACCGCCTACAATATCCCCAAACGATACATCAACTTCAACTTCACCTCCTCCATGTCAGTAGCTTCCAAAAGTGCATAAAGTGCAGAATTGTGGTCTCGGGACTACAATCATGCGTCAAAGCAATTGTATTTACTTTATTAGAAAGACCACCATCACATTCACATGCAAGCTATTGTGCCCCATCCTCACAAAAGTATTTATAGGAAATTTTTGCATTCTCTTCATTAGAGAAAGCATCATTACATACATATGCAAAAGCACTTCCTTCCTCCTTGATATCAGCTCTTGCATCTTATGAAATCGCATCATTTGCTACATTATTCGCTACTTCGTCAACGTCACTCACAAACATCCGCCCACCATCAATCCTACCTACCTCCATCAAGCATCCGCTATCTTGTCTAATTATCGCCAGCACCTCGTCTCCATCATCATAATGTGCCAAAGCATTTGTAGCTACTTCATGAGAAAGAACACCACCACGTACAAGCTGTTGTGCCTTTCCTTATAGAAGTATTCATAAGAAACTTGTGCACTCCCTTCATTAGAGAGAACATTATCACGTACACATGCACATACACTTCTCCCTCCCTGATATCAGCTTTTACACCGATTCAAATAACACATATTGAGCTTCATACAGCTTTCGCAAGTTGACTTCCCAAGCCTTCGCATGTTGAGCCCCCCTCAAGCTATCACATGTTAATCTATCTCAAAGCCATTGCAAGTTAAGCCACGCTTAGCCATCGCAAGTTGATAGCTATCGAAGGTTGAGCACTTTAGGAGCTACTGCATATTGGTTTTCCCAAAGCTATTGCAAATCAATAGCTTTAGTATTATTGCAGGTTGACAATTTATAGGTTGTCGCATACTGATATAGCATGTTTGTAATTAACTTGAAAACTGAGATTTGGTGTCGAATTCTTACTGGTAATTATATTACTTTCCAGTTTTCTTTTCAGAACTTGTTAATTACATCTTCAATCAATTAGCTAAATATCCTTAATCAACTAGTTCTTCCCGTTATCAAATAATTTATATAAAGTCAAAAACTAATGGAAAAAATTTCAAAATTTCATAAAAAAATCCAATTTAATATAGTTTGCCTTATACCAAATTTCAGGTCAAAATAATTAATTTTATTGCTATTAACAATTAATTTTCTAAAATTAATCACTTCCAAATAAATCTCATAAATCATGAAATTAAAAATCCATCATTGTTTTATCATCACATCACATAAAATTTTCATAGCGTTTAAATATGATGGATCATGATTTACCCTAAAACATAACCTACTTCCTTCCATTTAAATTTCAAAACACAATCAAAGATATGTTTAATCATCCAAACATATTTATCATCATCAAAAATATTCATTCACAATAAAACACAATCCAATTAGGTTAGGGAAGGTTTTAGGGGAAATTTTTACTCACCTCGGTAATAAAAACCTTGATTTAATCTCCTTTCTTCTTAAAGTTGAATGCTTGATTTCCTCTAGCTATAATTTTCTTCTTCCCTTGCTTAAAAATGGCGGTTGGTCTTGTCATAGTTTAGAGGTTTGTGTTTTGTGAAAACAAAATAAAGTGGAATGAGAAAATGTGGCTACTGGAAATAGGATTGTGATTTTAGCTTGGCTAATATCCCTTCTAGCCCGGTCTAAACAACGCATCTCCTCAACACAAATCCTTCTCACTCTAAGACTTGCCCTAAAACAAAATAGCAATTTCGCAACTGGCAATGCAAGTTGTAAAAGGTCTTTAACAACGGTCATGCATCCATCGTAATATGCGAAACTGTATAGAGTGGATGCATTTTACAACTGTTTCGACCATCGGCAATGACCGTTGCAATAAAGTCTTTTACTGTTTTTGTCCATTGCAATAAGATCTTTTGCAACTGTTACTGCCCATTAAAAAAATTCAAATGAAAAAATGATAGATGATCATTGATGTAGTGCATCAGTAAATTTAAAATTAATTTTCCAACAAAACCAAAATATTATACTAATAACAGCCACATTCATTCATATTTACTAAAATTAACAAAAATAGATTCATATTTCAAAATGCCAAAAAGATTCATGTATTCACACAATTCATGAAGTCTTGATATAGTTACAAAACTTCGTATTCAAGCCTAAACTAGCATAAACATATAGTACATACTAAAAATAACACAAGTTTTAAAATTTACAATGAGCGACATTGAAGCAGACCTCAAACTATAATACTTCAACATTAAAAGTACATATTTATGTTATCTAAATACCTCTTCATGATTGGTAACCAATTTCCGGTGTTGTCCATCTGACTTTTTACCTCCAGCTTGTTCCACAATAAAACTCAATGTAGCACATCCATATAGCAATCTCAATTTACCATTTTTGCCCTTCTTGTCTCTTGGATGTCCATAAATTTCTCCATATAGAAATGTTCTATTAAAATCATCAACTATAACTCCCATTATACATATAAGCAAAAAAATTGGACATACAAACAAACAAGGAATGCATGTAATTAAACTATTACTTAATTACTGTTTTTGGAAATAATTCAAGAATAAAATTATACTGATACGTGTTTTAGTTCAGATCTATCAAAATAAAATGTTGAAAGAATTGTAGAATCAATTTAATATGGCACACGCTCAAACGTGAACCAGTAAAATGTTGAAGAACACACAAAGAATCTAACAATTACTAAATAACCAATGCGGTGTACAAAGCAAGTGAATAGAAATATAATTTTAAACCTGCTGTGGTTAGCCATTTTGATCACCAGTGGTTCCGGCTTCAGCAGCCTTTCCGTGAACAATATGTAACTCAAATCCTAAAATAAAATAAACTCCATTACCAAAAGAAAAGGAAGAAACCTTATTTTGCTGTACAATCATAGAATAGTCAGAATTTTCATCCATTGTTGAGTAGGAACAGATATGCATCCCTAATATAAGAGTGTAATTAGTTTACAAATTTTGTTTTCTCGACATTGTTGAATAATTCAATAATTTGATTTCGTATAAATATACTGACACATTTTCCATATAGAAATATATTATGGTCATATTATGATTGTGCAGAACCTTCTATTATTGTGAACCATGAAATTGAAAATAGTTGATATATACTTGAAAATAAAGATGAAATCACATGGTTTGGAATACCTAAAAATAGGAAAAACGTATCAAAATCAATTGCTGAATGCAATTATAACATACACATACAATCTAGGAATGAGTAATATATCATGTAATCATAATAAAGAGTACAACTTGAGTATCTGAACATTGTCCTATATGAGAAATTAAGCAATATTAATACAACAATAGCAACAAAAAAACCATTATTCCCAAACAAGTTGGAGTCGGCCAGAAATGAAACCCAAAACTAAAAGACAATCAATTTAAATATCAACAACAACAATAATAATCATGACAATAATACTAAAATAAAGTCAAATAATAATAATAAGTAAAATAAAAATAAAAATAAAAATACAAAATACAAAAATATTTATAAAAAAACACGATGATAATGATAATAATAATACTAATAGTAATAATGGTACTAATGGTAATATTGATCGTAGACCAAACACTACGTCTTATGCCCATATTCACTGGTCCTACAATCTAAAACTTATAACACTACCACTAAGCCGCCCTTAAGCGAAAAACAAAACCAAAAACATAAAAACAAACTCCTAGCTCATGGTTCTGGTGCGTGGATCATTAACTTCCATGCGCTCCTGTTCGACACCAGCTCTTCGAATATATTCCAATCCTTCAAGTCACTTTTTTCTACTTCTCCCATGTCAACCTTAGTCGATCTCTACCACTCCTTGAGCACTTGATGTGATCTATGATTCCAAAGCGCGCAGGTGCTTCGTTAGACCTCGTTTGAAATGTCCAAACCATCTTAAGCGATGATAGTATATTGAAACAAATGTGGAAGAAAAAGTAAGCATATTTTGAAAGCACTTATCCGGCTTATTTGAAAAAAAAAATTATATCTGTAATGAAGGTAAATTTTCGATAATTAAATTAGCTAATTTAATAAGATTTTGGTAATTAATGGTGAAGAAATAAAAATATATAATTTAATAATGAAATGAACACTAAAATAAAGTGTAACAATATAAACGTAAGTTAATTGCTAACAACCTGAGTGAAACTCCAATGAATGAAATAATGTAAATGTTACTGTAACGATCCTGACTCGACCTTCAAAAATCGGCACCGAATACGACACTCATATTCAAATGCCGCAGATCCAAACGCCGAATCTGGTTCGCCGGAGCTTATAACACAATTAAGTATAACACAGTGGAAGAAAAGAATATCAATATATATAACATTGATACGGTAATAAATACAATCTGATATAATATGATACCACAGAATGATACAACAGATACCAATACTATCAGAGATATAAGACACGGCGGAAAGATAATGATAACACCAGCAACGGAACAATAACTCCAAAAGAATGCATCCCCAAATCCAGTGCTCCAATCCATAGCTAGCTCGAACCAACATCACATTTCACTTAGACAACCAAGGTCGTCCATATCCAAAGAGTGGACTCACTCTAGATAATGTACTAGACCTGACTATCTGAAAACCCCAACTCTAGAATGCCCGTGTGGAAAGTTGTGGGCACCCAGAGTTTAGGAAAGGAAAGTAAACTCCAGGTCAGTCATGAGACTGGTGTGAGCAAGAAAAACAGTTTTTATCTTTTAAAACAAACAAAAGTATTTAAAATATTGAAAACCGCAATAATTTTTGGAAAATGAAACCACCATAAGGCCTCCCGCCACACACATCATGCAAACGCAGAATTGGAGGAGATTTCTCCTCATGATAGTCAAAAATGCTTACTACGCGAAAACCATTTTGATATTATTATTATTAGTGCATAGTGGAAAACCTTTCGGAAATATAATATTAATCTTAGCCAGCATACCACATTTCGTCGTATGCCTACTATAGCTACCATGTTCAATAGCAGATTATTGCCACATTCCATGGCAGGTTATACAATTAAAACATACAAGGCTCGTATTGTTTTGTTTGGATTTCCAACAAATGGTCAGGCTAAGGAACTTCCTACTACCACATGGGAACGCCTCTGGTGGGATGCCCCGAGAACCTACCCGGCTCTCTGCCAACACAAGGCCGGTTTACTCCCTACCCAGGAGTAATTCCTACAAACATGCCACACCCGGTCCTTTGGACCTTTATATGAGGATCCTCTACACCAACAACATCACATAGTAATAAAATATAAATATACTACAGTGCCCACATGAGTAAGTATCTGGGCTCCATACCATGATACTACCCTTTCCTAGAAGGAATGGTCACACCCTAGGGGAGCTACCCCTGAAACCTTGCCGCATCATTCCTGTTTTGACCATTACCGGTTTGTGAGGCTCGATGAGGTTTCGTCCACAAAGCTACGCTTTACACGAAAGCCATGCTTTGATCAACAAATGATCATCAACACACAGTAGCACTTAGCATGCCCCACTACCAAATTGGGAGTATATCACTGATAACCTTCAACTACGTAACCTCTGAGTTCATACGTCTCAGAGAAGGGTGTTAAGCTAAGAGAATAAATTCTCCGCCACCAACAGATATGTATTCGAAAGAAATTTGCTTTATATCTCAAAGTGTAGTGTCAGACACACAACCATACAAATCTGTTCCGGGTTCGAACAGTATCAAAGGCACTTCCGAAGAAGCCCTTACAAATTCAGGTATTCACAATCCCGATCGGACTTCCCATCACTTAGGGAATCTCTATACCGGCACGACTCAGTGCAGAGACAATCGATGGGTCATCCTATCGCACTTGCAAATACCCGGTCTTCACCACCAGTCTTCAAAGCTATCCATATCGACGTATCATTATTCGGAATGGGTTATATGACACAAAGTCCTCTCCCGGCTAAACCGAATTATGAGCGTAATATTTAAAAACATATGGATATGAGATTTCAGTTAAGTCACAACTTATTATCCAAACTTTTCTTTCAAATGGTTTACACAAATTACCATTTCAAATCTTTTAAATAAAAGATTTATTTCACAAAGTTCACCCAGTTCACAAAGATCCATACATGGATTTCAAAACAATTTCCATTTCAATTGGATTAACTCGTTAAATTTTTATAATAAGGATTTAACTTATGGATTTCAAACCCGTTTTCAAAGGTTGATTCATAACTTGGGAAACCATTTTTATTTCAAACTTGAAATTCCTTTAACACAAATTGGAAGTTCATTACTTATGTGAAAGCTTTTATTATTTGAAAACAAATAGTCTTCGTTTCAGGAAAATCCAATTATTTTTTCACGAGTGAAAGCCCTTGAATTAAATTTAAATTCCCAAATCAATACTTTTAAAATGGTTTAACCCATATATAACAAGTATAACATCTTTAATCCCTAGTTTCAAATAATAGAATTCAATTTCAAATTTTGAATTCAAATTTAAATCAAATTTCAAAACTAAATCAAGTTATTCATAAATAATTTTTATCTTTGAAATTTCATTTCAAAAGCTTTTTATATTTAACCCAAATCCATTTCCAAAACTATTTGGATTTAAATATTCAACTTTTAAATTATTTTTAATTTAATTCAAATATTTGTGACCTAACCGATTTCCTCGTGAAATCCATATTTGTGTGTGTATAAGTGTGGTCCAGGGGTTTAACACAATAGTGCAACATCATTCAATCATCACAGATTAAAACACGGAAATATAGTTGATAAGCGGTATAAACTATAATGCTTACCGTTCATTCACAGATTCACAGATAATAAACAAATGCATCACAAATAAATGAATAAATTATACATAGCTCAACCCAAAGAAAAAAATATCACAAATCGGATAGGACAATCAATTCAAGGCATCTCATACAATACAATCATTCATAAGTAAGGTCAAGCATTCAATAATCATTTATAAGCAGGATTAATCAATTGTTTAATCCTAATTAATTCAATTATTTCTAAATAAATTAATTACTTATGAATTAAGTATCCAATCCTGATTTATAATTACAAATCATTTGATATAAATTAATTTATCAACATTTTAATTAATTATTCTTAATTAATAAATTATTCTTAATTAATCTCATTAAATAAATTAACCTCTAAACCAATTACATAATTAATTAACCCCTTAATTAATTAATTATTTCAAGAAATTAAACCTTTAATTACTTACCATGAAGTAATTACCTCATAGCAATTAATCATTAATTACCAATTAATCTTTATCAGTAAATTAATTTACTTTAATTAATCTTGAATTAATCTTAATTAATCTCATTTATTAATTAATCCTTAATTAATCTACATTTGATTAATTATCCTTAATTAATCATAATAACTAATTATCCCTAATTACTTAATTAATCAATTATCAATTCGTAATTAATTTCTTAAATAGTTAATCCTTAATCATGAATTAACTTTAAGATAAACTCCTTCTTATAAATATTTTCATTTAGCACTTACCAATGCGTTAGAAAACATGTCTTTCAAATTTATTGCTTAAATCTCATTTTAATTTCAAACTATAAAATGAATACCAATTTCTCTGAATAAAGTTTAACAATTTATCTTTAATAAAGTTTAAAACTAATTTTGAAAACCCTTAAATTTACATGTTAAGTAACTTTTTATCGTAAAAGAAATTAAAAGAGTTTAAATCAAATTCTCTTTAAATTTACATACTAAAATAGACCTTAACATTTTAAACTTATTTAACACTTAAATTTATAGAGCTTCCTTTTATTTCAAAATCTGGAATTCAAAGTTAGATTGAAATCCAGGTTTCAGATTTAATTTAACTTTGTTTATATTCTTTCTTTACAAATTCAAACTCCAATTTAAATTCAAATTCTTTAGTTTCACTTAATTACTTTGCCATTAATTAAATCAAAGACCTTAATCTTGTATTTAAACAAAAGCTGTTATAACTTTAAAATCTTCAAGTTTAACATAAAACTATACCCGAGCAAAACCCTTGGTAACTCGAGTGTAACCCCGTGAATCCCTTCAACTGCTCGAGCTTCTCCCCGAGTCTCACACACGAACCCATCACCAGGCACAAATACCTGGCCGTGCATGTGCACCGGCCTTCGACGGCGCTCCGATGATCGACGAGACCTCCAGCAAATCACGATCGACCTTGACATCGACCTCAGATCAACAAGCAACTCGAACAAGTCGTCATTCAAAATCGAGCATAGCTCGAGCCATCACGGCCAAAACAGCGACCAAAGAAAAACCTCGTCGACGCAACTCCGACCATCTAACGACTTAGGCTTTCAGCCATGACTTCGTTAACCACCCAGCCTCCACCATCCAAAGGCTCGCGCCGCTCGACGCTCAAATAAGGCCGCGACGATCAAATTACCGTCCCCTTCAAAAACTAGGTTTACAAATGAAAAATCGTACGCTTCCATCGCCACAGTGGTCGAGG
This sequence comes from Allium cepa, assembly GCA_030765085.1. Classification (NCBI taxonomy): domain Eukaryota; kingdom Viridiplantae; phylum Streptophyta; class Magnoliopsida; order Asparagales; family Amaryllidaceae; genus Allium; species Allium cepa. Next base: position 934,930,011 of record CM060932.1, read on the forward strand.
CCACCTCCGGCTATTTTTCCAACCACCACCGTAGGCTCCTTCACCTCCACGCACAACCTTGTCACCCCCATTTCAACTTAATGCCGGAAATTGATCAAAATACCCATTTCGATCATCATTGAACTGCTCTTAAATCATCACACTAAAAATCATCACACTCATCTTAAAAATCATAGTTTTCAATAAGGATTCAAGATATATGTATGAATTCGTAAATTGTTATGTTCGAATTTATTTAAGAAAAATCAAACTTTGTCTGTAAAAACCCATTTCTTGCTCACTGTGTATTCTTTCTTCTTGAAATCTATTTTTAACTTATAGCTCATGCCTAAACATAACTATTTATTTTTAAAATTTAAGCTTGATACTGATTACATGATAAGAAAATTTGATTTCTTTGGTTGACTTTACTCTGAGAAGCTAAAAGAGAGGAAGATGCATAACTCGGCATTGTTAAATACAAATACATATACACACAGAGTGAAACACAGAAGATATCCAAGCATCCATATTAACATGAATCATTCACTGATTATAATTAACTTAAGCTTTTATATTATGTTGTTTACTCACCTTGATTTTAGGAAGAAGAACAGAGCTGCTCCTTTATGTTGAAACATGCTGAGGAATTTCTAGCTGAAGCTTTTTATCTTTAATCCTCTTGAATCTCTGATTCGAATTGATTGTGTTTTTGTTTCAGTTGAATTTGTTTAAGTTGGAGATGTTGTTTACTACAAAAAAAAATTCTCAGCTTTGATGGACGAAATGAAATGAGAGAAAGTTGATGTATATACATTGAGTTTACAGGTTTATATTATTACTTGTACAATCAAGGTGATTATAATCTTGTTGCACAATAGGCAGTGATTTTTTTCCTTATATGGTGGCTGATGATACTTGTATTGTGGGCTGCATTAATTAACCTAGCTTGTCTGATAAGCCTTCATTTTTATCTTATTTTCGTACATAGATATTTAAAAAAAAATTCACAATGCAGGCTGATAAGATCTTGTTGTGGTTGCTAAAGATATTAGCATTAATATTGTCATTTTCATGTGTACAAATTTGTCTTTTTTTCTTTTTTGTTTAGTTGTTTCTAAGTTTATACTTATCTATTTGTTTCTTTGCAAACTTGTGTATTTTTTTCCTTTGACTTATGCTTTCTTTTACTTTGAATGTATTTTATTTCTTTGCTATTGTTCTATTACTTTGTATTGACTTTTTAACATGATGTTAGGATTTTAGTTAATGTGTTGTTTTGAATTTTAACTATATGTATTTATTTTATTTATTTCTTTTATACATATTTATTTTCTAATATTCAAATTAATTATCAATTAATTTAACTAAAAGTTTATATTAATTACCAATTATTTCATAATTTTTATTCAAAAATCAAATTAATTATCAATTTAAACTTACTTAAAATCCGGGATCGTTACAGATTCCCCCCTTAAAAAAAAATTCGTCCCCGAAATTTGCAGGCAAGAAAACAAAAAAGATAAATACACAAAGACAGAGAAACTGTTTTCCAGGTCAAACTGGATATCTATTCTATATTTGGCTTACCAAATCAGAATATCGACAATAGATATGAGAATAAACTCATTCAGTACAGGATACTCGGGTCATCAAATCTACGAAATATGCAAAGCACTGGTTAGTCTGAAGGATAACTAACCGTTCGTAGAATATATCGGACCCAAGAGAATAGATAGATATATGGATACAATTTCAAAACTTTTAGTTTAGAACTGAAGTATACCTATCAACCATAGCAACCAAAGCAACCAATTCATCCAAACAAACAATTCTGACCTATTTGGAGTTTATATCCCATGCAAATATATCAAATCTTCTTCCTGGATCTACCAGGAACCATCAAAGCATTGAAAAGAGATGTTGAACAAAAGAGATTGATTGATGGATTCAATCTTCTACAATTTCTTAAACACTAGATATGGATTCCAAACTCAAATCGGAATACCCCAAAGTATATACCAACTTATCCCTCTTCGGACTACGATATACACAAGAAATTATAATAGAATTTCAAATTTGGTTTTCAAACGATATCGTTTCATCGATACAATCCAAATTTAGCTTTATATTAATCAATTTAACTCAATTTAATATTTCCAATTTATAATTTTCAATTTCAAATTTCAAATACAATAAAGTTTAGAATGGAAAGCTGATAAGAAACAGATGAAGATACAAAGTAAGGATTTCCTATAATGATTCGTAGGGCCACCATCACACTGAAACTTCTCCTCGTAGCTGGTACGAAGCAATCAAAGAATTTGGAAACGAATCAAAGGATATTGATAGAGAAAATTGTTTCCACTATCGCAGGGTATTGACCATTTGTACTGGTATTTCCTTGTCCCTTATCTCGTTCTCTTCTTGCACTCATACTCACTATCAGTGGATAGTAAGAGAATTTACTGAGGCATTTGAACGAGGGTATACTTCACCCTATCTCTAATGAGTTACTTAATGTGATACACTCCTGAGCTAAAGTTTTAACCCTCTGCTCTGATACCAAAAGTAACGATCCTGACTTGACCTCCGAAAATCGGCACCGAATACGACACTCATATTCAAATGCCGCAGATCCAAACGCCGAATCTGGTTCGCCGGAGCTTATAACACCATTAAGTACAACACAGCGGAAGAAAAGAATATCAATATATATAACATTGATACAGTAACAAATACAGTCTGATATAATATGATACAACAGAATGATACAATAGATACCAATACTATCAGAGATACAGGACACAACGGAAAGATAATGATAAGACCAGCAGCGGAACAATAACTCCAAAAGAATGCATCCCCAAATCCAATGCTCCAATCCAAAGCTACCTCGAACCAACATCACATTTCACTTAGACAAGCAAGGTCATCCATATCCAAAGACTGGACTCACTCCAGATAATCTACTAGACCTGACTATCTGAAAAACCCAACTCTAGACTACCCGTGTGGAAAGTTATGGGCACCCATAGTTTAAGAAAGGAAAAATAAACTCTAGGTCAGTCATGAGACTGGTGTGAGCAACAAAAACAGTTTTTATCTTTTAAAGCAAACAAAAGTATTTAAAGTATTGAAAACCGCAATGCTTTTTAGAAAATGAAACTACCAGAAGGCCTCCCGCCACACACACCATGCAAACGCAGAATTGGAGGATATTTCTCCTTATGATAGTCAAAAATGCTTACTACGTGAAAACCATTTTGATATTATTATTATTATTAGTGCATAGGGGAAAACCTTTCGAAAATATAATATTAATCTTAGCCAGCATACCACATTTCGTCGTATGCCTACTATAGCTACCATGTTCAATAGCATGTTAGCGCCACATTCCATGGCAGGTTATACAATTAAAACCGTATAGGGCTCGTATTGTTTTGTTTGGATTTCCAACAAATGGTCAGGCTAAGGAACTTCCTACTACCATATGGAAACGCCTCTGGCGGGACGCCTCGAGAACCTACCCGGCTCTCTGCCAACATAAGGCCGGTTTCCTCCCTGCCTGGGAGTAATTCCTACAGATATGCCACCCCCGGTCCTTTGGACCTTTATACGAGGATCCTCTGCACCAACAACATCACACAGTAATAAAATATACTACAGTGTCCACATGAATAAGTATCTGGGCTCCATACCATGATACTACCCTTTTCCAGAAGGAATGGTCACACCCTAAGGGAGCTCCCCCTGAAACCTTGCCGCATCATTCCTATTTTGACCATTACCCGTTTGTGAGGCTCGATGAGGTTTCGTCCACAAAGCTACGCTTTACACGAAAGCCATGCTTTGATCAACAAATGATCATCAACACATAGCAGCACTTAGCATGCAACACTACCAAATTGGTAGTATATCGCTGATAACCTTCAACTACATAACCTCTGAGTTCGTACGTCTCAGAGAAGGGTGTTAAGCTAAGAGAATAAATTCTCCGCCACCAGCAGATATGTATTTGAAAGAAATCTGCTTTATATCTCAAAGTGTAGTGTCAGACACACAACCATACATGTCTGTTCCGGGTTTGAACAGAACCAAAGGCACTTCTGAAGAAGCCCTTACAAAATCCGGGTATTCACAATCCCGATCGGACTTCCAATCACTTAGGGAATCTCTATACCGGCACGACTCAGTGCAGAGACAATCGATGGGTCATCCTATCGCACTCGCAAATACCCGGTCTTCACCACCAGTCTTCAAAGCTATCCATATCGACGTATCATTATTCGGAATGGGTTATATGACACAAAGTCCTCTCCCGGCTAAACCGAATTATGAGCATAATTTTTAAAAACATATGGATATGGGATTTCAGTTAAGTCACAACTTATTTCCAAACTTTTCTTTCAAATGGTTTACACAAATTACCATTTCAAATCTTTTAAATAAAAGATTTATTTCACAAAGTTCACCCAGTTAACAAAGATCCATTCATGGATTTCAAAACAATTTCCATTTCAATTGGATTAACTCGTTAAATTTTTATAATAAGGATTTAACTCATAGCTTTCAAACCCGTTTTAAAGATTTATTCGTAACTTAGGAAACCATTTTTATTTCCAACTTGAAATTCCTTTAACACAAATTGGAAGTTCATTACTTATGTGAAAGCTTTTATTATTTGAAAACAAACAGTTTTCGTTTCAGGAAAATCCAATTACATTTACACGATTCAAAGCCTTAGAATTAAATTCAAATTCCCAAGTCAATGCTTTTAAAATGGTTTAACCCATATATAACAAGTATAACATCTTTAATCTCTAGTTTCAAATCATAGAATTCAATTTCAAATTTTGAATTCAAATTTAAATCAAATTTCAAAACTAAATCAAGTTATTCATAAATAAATTTTATCTTTGAAATTTCATTTCAAAATCTTTTTATATTTTACCCAAATCCATTTCCAAAACTATTTGGATTTAAATATTCAACTTTTAAACTATTTTTAATTAAATTCAAATATCTGTGACTTAACCGATTTCTCGTGAAATCCATATTTGTGTGTGTATAAGTGTGGTCCAGGGGTTTAACACAATAGTGCAACATCATTTAATCATCACAGATCAAAACGCAGAAATATAGTTGATAAACGGTATAAACTATAACGCTTATCGTTCATTCACAGATTCACAGATAATAAACAAATGCATCACAAATAAATGAATAAATTATACATAGCTCAACCCACAGAACAAAATATCGCAGATCGGATAGGACAATCAATTCAAGGCATTTCATACAATACAATCACTCATAAGTAAGGTCAAGCATTCAATAATCATTTATAAGCAGGATTAATTAATTGTTTAATCCTAATTAATTCAATTATTTCTAATTAAATTAATTACTTATTGTAACGATCTCGAATTTTATTAAGTTTATAGTGATAACTAAATTTAATTTTTGTATAAAAAAATTTGTGAAATTAATTGGTGATTAATATAAAATATCAGTTAAATTATGAATTATTGAAAAAAATGTATTTAAATTAAACTGAATTGAGATTTATAAATAATATAAAGATATTTGAAGTCAATCCTATGAAATAGGTTTTTGAAGTTGTGTAAATATAACAAAATTTTTGAAATAAATGTTTAAGTTAAAATGAAAGTAAAAATAAAACACAAACAAAATGTACTTATAAAATACATCAAAATATAAACTATTGAAATAAATATATAGATAATGAAGATAAAATAAATACTTAAGCTAGAAATAGGAAATTTTTTATAAGATAAATTATAAAATATAAAGAAAACACATTAGCAACATATTAAAATAGAAGCTCATTTATATTGTAAAGTATAAGTCAAAATAATAATAATAATAACAACGTACAAAAGTATACAAAAGAAGAAATAAGTAAACAAAATAATTGAACAAAAGTAAACAAACTTGTTTTATTTTAACAACATATTAAAATAGAATCTCATGTATATTACAAGTATAATAATTAATAAATGTTGGCTGTAAATTCATAAGAATGCAAAAGTATAAAAAAACAAAACAAGAAATAAAATCAAGTATGAAAGAAAACCAGATTTGTGTAAAATAAAAATAAAAATAAATAAACAAAACAAAAGTATAAATAAAAGAATTAAGGCATAAGCTTATAAAGAAAGAAACAAAATAAAGTATGTAGAGAAGTTAAATAAGCAAGGCAAGCAAAAGAAAATCTATCAACATAAAGTATAAAAGCTGGGTAAGTATGAAACAAGAAAAAAATCATTAAGCTGTAAACTTAAAAAGAAAAAGAATTTGTACAAAAACAATTAAATATAAGAATCATCTCTGCCGAGACAAGTAGGTATGGCTGAAGTAAACATAAGTAATGCAGCCTATAGAGTTGAAAAGCAAGACATAAAGTACTAAGGCATGTAATGCCATTATCTTTAGTATACAAGATATCAGCCGAAATGAAGAAAAGCAAATAAGATAAGTATAAACTGTACATAGTAACAAATGTTAGCCTCCGTCTACTAGCAAATATGACTACCTATAGTACAAGTATTTGTACTAGAAAGAAAAAAAAATACATTACCCTGTACAGAGTAATATCATCACCTGTAAGCCTCATTTCCATATATACATCCTCTCCTCATTTCAATGTCGTTCCATTCCAGCTAAAAATACAAATTGGATTGCTTCTCTGTCTATCAAGTTTTTATTTCCGCTTCATCAGCCATGTGAGTAACTTCTTTTTAAAATGGATCGGTTGCAAGTTAAAGTTTAGATAAGTATGTTTATATACATATATATTTAGACTCTCTGTGTACAAGTGAATGGTAGATGGGTTGTGTACAGGCTTTTATTCGTATGTATGTTCTGTGTTTTAAAACTCTGGACCCAAGTTTGCTTCAAAGGAAAAAAAAATCAACCTCTCTTGATCTATTAACTTTTTGAACTTGGGATTAAAACAAAAGTTGTTTGTTACAGTATATATTCAGTTTTAAAAATGCATACATGTTAAAATAACTTGTCAATGTCGCTGGAAAACAAAAGAACTGAGCACATCCTCAACTTTGTCAAAATTCAAACTACTTAATTCACAAATTCAGATATGGGGATATAATTCGCATACCAAAACATGATTTTTAAAGCTTAAATCATAATTTTTAGTGTTAGGAGTTAAGAGCAGTTCGTATTTGTTTGAAATTCACTGACTTGGCCATTTCCGGCGATCGGCTGGTTCGTGGAGCTCGGGGTTTTGTATAGAGGTGGAGGAGTGTACGGTGGTTGCAGAAAAAATGGTGGATGGGGGTACAGATGGTCGAGGTGGCGGCAGCGAACGTTGGATGTTCCTAAACCTAGTTTCACAAAGCCTGAGAAATTTGATTCGCACGGCCCCTATAGTTGATCGAGTTCGCCGTGGTTCAAGGGGAAGGTAGAGGGGACATTGATGGAGTTGTGACCGGAGTTGCACGATTTCTGGTGATCGGTGTCGCGAGCACATGGCGTTGCCAGGTTTGGTGATAGGAAGGGATTCATGTTTTCCAGGTTTCATTTTTTTTAGCTCGCTTTCGAATTTGAGTTGAAGACGAGATATGGGTAGTCGGAGATGGGTTAGTAGGCGATAGTCGACTCGCTCGTCGATGCAGCGTCACCTAGAATTGATTGCTGGCGACGTGCACGTACACGGCACAGTTCTGTTTCATGATGAAGAAGGATGAAGCGGTGAAATTGACTCGAGTGTTTACTCGAGTTGGTTCATGAATTTCTTGGAGTATTTTGCAAAATTTACTCGAGATAGCGGGGTGTTGGACTCAAAGCACTGATGATATGTAAACTGCATAGATGGGCTTGTTGGCAAATTGACTCGAGTGTTTACTCGGGTTTCTTGGATGCCGGACTCGAAGAAAGCATTGTGGGGCTCGGGTCAATGTTTGTTCAGGTTTTATAAACAGAACCTGTTCTGTTTTCTAAATTTTAAAGTTTAATTTTAAAAAAAAAGCTTAAACAAGGTTAAAAACAGAAGTTTAAATATAAAACTTAAGTTAGTTTACAACATAGTTTTGGGCATAAATAAGTTTTAAGTTTAAATTGTTTTAATAACAATTAAGTATATTTAAAAAAGGAATTGAATTTAAGATTAGAATTTGATTTGTAAAGAAAAGTTTTAAGCAAAGTTGAAAACAAATCTGAAACCTGGACTTGAACATACCTTTGAATTTCAGATTTTGGAATGAAAGAAAGTGATAAATGTAAATATTTTAAATATGTTAAATAAGTTTAAATATTTTAGGATTTAATTTCAACTCTTTAAAATTTCTTCTAAAATCAAAGTATCTGAAATAAATGTTTTCAAACATAAGAAAGTGATAAATAAAATCATTAATAAGAATAAGTTTTCTTTAAAAAAAAATTAATGAAACTTATTGATTTGTAATTCATAAATTAGTAAGTTAATTAGAATGATTGAAAAATTAGGATTAATTTATGGATTATTAATGGTTAGTCAATTTTAATGAATAATGATTAATGCAAGTAATTTCCTTAGAAAAGTAATTAAAGAATATTTATTTTGTTTATAAATTAATAAATTAAATTAATTAGAAATGATTAATAATGATTTAAATCTAAGAAATTTCCTTAAGTAAGTAATTAAAGAAATATTATTGGTTAATAAAGATAATTAACTAAGGATTTTTAAGTATTGATTAAAGTGATTAATGTTAATAATTAATTGGATTAATTAATTTAGATAATCATTTGTAATTGTTTGAATGTAATTACTTAATGAAAGTAATTAAGGATTAATCACTTATTGTAATAAATTTTGGATATTTTGATTTATTAAGGTTAATTAATTATGAAATTGGTTTAAAGGTTAATTTAATTAATATGATTAATTGAGGATAATTGATTAAAGTGTTTGATAAATTAATGTATATCAAATGATTTAAAGTTAATAAATCAAGATTGGATAATTTATTCATAAGTAATCAATTTAATTGGAAATTAGGATTAAACAATTAAATAAATCCTGCTTATAAATGATTATCGAATGCTTGACCTTACGTATGAATGATTGTATTGTATGAGATGCCTAGAATTGATTGTCCTATCTGATCTATGATATTTTGTTCCGTGGATTGAGCTGTGTATAATTTATCCAATTTATTTACATTGATATATATATATATATATATATATATATATATATATATATATATATATATGATCTGTAAGATAAGCGTTAGAGTTTATATCGCTTATCAATTTTATTTCTGTGTTTTAACCTATGACGATTGAATGATGTTGCACTATTGTGTTAAACCCCTGGACCACACCATACACACACAATTATGGATTTCACGAGGAAATCGATTAAGTCACAGATTTTAAAATGACTTTTAAAATGACTTTAAAATGATTTTTAAAGTTGAATATTTAAATTCAAATGTTTTGGAAATGGAATCGGAATAAATGTGAAAAGCTTTTGGAATGAAATTTCAAGTTAAAATTTATTTTAATTTACTTGATTAAGATTTGAAATTTAAATAATTCAATTTGAATTTGAATTCGATATTTGGAATTGAATCCTGTAATTTGAAACTAGGGATTAATGATATTATACTAGTCATTATGAGTTAAATCATTTTTAAGGTATTATTTTTGGGAATTTGAATTTAACCCAGGGATTTCAACTCGTATAAATGAATCAGATTTCCAAAATGAAAACTGTTGTTTTCAAATGATAAACACTTTTAGATAAGAACTGAGATTCCAGTTAATTAGGAGAATTTCAAGATTGAATAGAGAAATAATTTTCCTAAGTGATGAATGAATTCTTTTTGAAAGCTATGAATTAAATCTGTTTATTTTTAACAGATTTAAATTGATGATTTGTTTAAATCAAATTGAAATGAAATTGTTTTGAAGGCTATAAGTTAAATCTTTGATTTAAAGATTTAACGAGTTAATCAAATTGAAATGAAAATTGATTTGGAAAATCTGTAAATGAATCTTTTGTTTAAAAGATTAAAATGTGAAAATTGTTTAAACCGTTAAAGGTTGTGAAAATGAATCCTTTTGTTTAAAAGATTTGAAATGGTAATTGACTTAAACCATTTGAAGAAAAATTTTGGGTAATAAGTTGTGACTTAATTGAAATCCCAATATCCATATATTTCTTGTAAATATTGCGCTCACTATTCGGTTTAGCCGGGAGAGGATCTTTGTGTCATATATCCCATTCCGAATATGTGATATGTCGTTATGGATAGCATTTGAAGACCGGTGGTGAAGACCGGATATTTTCGAAAACGTAAGGACAACTCGTCGAATGTCTTTGCATCGAATGGTCCCCGGTATAGAGACTCCATATGTGATGAGGAGTCCGAACGTGATTAGTGAATATCCGGATTGCAAGGACTTCTTTGTAAGTGCCTTCGGTTCTGTTCGAGCCCGGAACAGACTTGTATGGATTGTATGTCTGACATTACAAATTGAGATATAAAGCCGATTTCTTTCAAATATATTTCTGTTGGTGGCGGAGAATTTATTCTTTTAGCTTAACACCCTTCTCTGAGACGTACGAGCTCAGAGGTTATGTAGTTGAATGTTATCAGCGATATATTCCCAATTTGGTAATGTGACATGCTGAGTGTTGCTGTGAAATGATCATTGTGTTGATTATTTGTGATAGGATCATTTGTTTGATCGTCTATCTTGGTGATCATTTCTATGATCATTTGTTAACCCAAAGCACGGCTTTTGTATAAAGTGTGTTTTTGTGGACGTGACTTCGTCAAGCCTCACACCCCGGAATGGTCAAAACAGGAAAGAAGCAGCAAGGTTATGAGGGGTAGCGCCCTTTAGGATATATGCATTTCCTTCTGGAAAAGGGTGGTATCATGGTATGGAGCCCAGATACTTACTCATGTTGAAAACACTTTATGATTGTGTGAATTGATTGCGAGCGCTCGGTGAAAGGTCCCAAAGGACCGGGGGATGGCATATTCGGTCAGTTGTTACTCAGTTAGGGGTAACCCGGCCTTGTGTTGGTAGAGATCCGGTTTGGTTCTCGGGGACGTCCATCCAGAGGCGTTCTCATGTGGAAATGGGAAGTTCCTTGGCCTGATCATTCGTTGGAAATCCAAAGAAACAATACGAAACCTTGTACGGTATTAGTTGTAGAACCTGCCATCTAATATGGTAGCTATAGTAGGCATAATGTAATGGTACCTATGCTGGCTAAGATTTATATTCTACTTTCGAAATATTTTTCTTACACAATGCACTAGTAATAATATCAAATGTTTCTTTTTAAATGCGTATCAAGCATCTTTGACTATCATAAGAAGAAATCTCCTCCAAGTCTGCGTTTGCATTGTGTGTGTGGCGGGAGGTCTTATGGTAGTCTCATTTTTAAAAAGCAATGCGAATTAACTTTAAAATATTTCTTTGAATGTTTTAAAAGATAAACTGTTTTTGTTGCTCACACCAGTCCCACGACTGATCCGGAGTTTATTGTTTTCTTTCCTAAACTCTGGGTGCTCATTATTTTCTACACGAGCAGTCTAGAGTTGGGTTTTTCAGATAGTCAGATTAGTAGGTTATCTGGAGCTAGTTCAGTCTTTGGATGTGGACGAGACTTGCTTATCTTTGTGCATCGTTATTGGGAGTTTGTGCTACTGCTGGAGTTCTTCTTTGAAGACTATCTTAGAGTTATATTGTTCCGCTGCTAGATGTTATCTATTTTTCTTTTCCGTTGCTATTTTATTGTATCATATCTCTGATGTATATTGATATCTATTGGATCATCTGTTGTATCAGATATTGTATCAAAGCTGTATATCAATGTATTATTCTTTTATTCCGCTGTGTTATTTACTTAATGTTGTTATAAGCTCCGGCGAATCGGATTTGAACGGTCGAATCTATGGCATTCGAATACGATATGAAGTATGGATGTCGATTTTCGAGCGGGCAAAATTCGTCTCGTTACACTTATGAATTAATTATCCAATCCTGATTTATTAACTACAAATCATTTGATATAAATTAATTTATCAATACTTTAATTAATTATTCTTAATTAATAAATTTTTCTTAATTAATCTCATTAATTAAATTAATCTCTAAACCAATACATAATTAATTAACCACTTAATTAATTAATTATTTCAAGAAATTAAACCTTTAATTACTTACCATGAAGTGATTACCTCATAACAATTAATCATTAATTACCAATTAATCTTTATCAGTAAATTAATTTACTTAATTTGATCTTGAATTAATCTTAATTAACCTCGTTTATTAGTTAACCCTTAATTAATCTTCATTTGATTAATTATCCTTAATTAATCATAATAAGTAATTATCCCTAATTACTTAATTAATCAATTATTAATTCGTAATTAATTTCTTAAATAGTTAATCCATAATCATGAATTAACTTTAAGATAAACTCCTCCTTATAAATATTTTCATTTAGCACTCACAAATGCGTTAGAAAACATCTCTTTCAAATTTATTGCTTAAATCTCATTTAATTTCAAACTATAAAATGAATACCAATTTATCTGTATAAAGTTTAACAATTTATCTTTAATAAAGTTTAAAACTAATTTTGAAAACCCTTAAATTTACAAGTTAAGTAACATTTTATCGTAAAAGAAATTAAAAGAGTTTAAATCAAATTCTCTTTAAATTTACATTTTAAAATAGACCTTAACATTTTAAACTTATTTAACACTTAAATTTATAGAACTTCCTTTTATTTCAAAATCTGGATTTCAAAGTTAGATTGAAATCCAGGTTTCATATTTAATTAACTTTATTTATATTCTTTCTTTACAAATTCAAACTCTAATTTAAATTCAAATTCTTTAGTTTCACTTAATTACTTTGCCATTAATTAAATCAAAGACCTTAATCTTGTATTTAAACAAAAGTTGTTATAACTTTAAAATCTTCAAGTTTAACATAAAATTATACCCGAGCAAAACCCTTGGTAACTCGAGTGCAACCCCATGAATCCCTTCAACTGCTCGAGCTTCTCCTCGAGTCTCACACACAAACCCATCACCAGGCACAAATACCTGGCCGTGCACGTGCATCGGCCTTCGACGACGCTCCGATGATCGGCGTGACCTCCAGCAAATCATGATCAACCTTAACTTCGACCTCATATCAACAAGCAACTCGAACAAGTCATCATTCAAAATCGAGCATAGCTCGAGCCATCACGGCCAAAACAACACCAAAGAAAAACCTCGTCGACGCAACTCCGACCATCTGACGACTCGGGCTTTCAGCCATGACTTCGTTAACCACCCAGCCTCCACCACCCAGAGGCTCGCGCCACTCGACGCTTAAATATGGCCGCGGCGATCAAATTACTGTCCCCTTCAAAAACTAGGTTTACAAATGAAAAATCGTACGCTGCCATCGCCACAGTGGTCGAGGCCACCTCCGGCTATTTTTCCAACCACCACCGTAGGCTCCTTCACCTCCACGCACAACCTTGTCACCCCCATTTCAACTTAATGCCGGAAATTGATCAAAATACCCATTTCGATCATCATTGAACTGCTCTTAAATCATCACACTAAAAATCATCACACTCATCTTAAAAATCATAGTTTTCAATAAGGATTCAAGATATATGTATGAATTCGTAAATTGTTATGTTCGAATTTATTTAAGAAAAATCAAACTTTGTCTGTAAAACCCCATTTCTTGCTCAATGTGTATTCTTTCTTCTTGAAATCTATTTTTAACTTATAGCTCATGCCTAAACATAACTATTTATTTTTAAAATTTAAGCTTGATACTGATTACATGATAAGAAAATTTGATTTCTTTGGTTGACTTTACTCTGAGAAGCTAAAAGAGAGGAAGATGCATAACTCGGCATTGTTAAATACAAATACATATACACACAGAGTGAAACACAGAAGATATCCAAGCATCCATATTAACATGAGTCATTCACTGGTTATAATTAACTTAAGCTTTTATATTATGTTGTTTACTCACCTTGATTTTAGGAAGAAGAACAGAGCTGCTCCTTTATGTTGAAACAGGTTGAGGAATTTCTAGCCGAAGCTTTTTGTCTTTAATCCTCTTGAATCTCTAAATCGAATTGATTGTATTTTTGTTTCAGTTGAGTTTGTTTAAGTTTGAGATGTTGTTTACTACAAAAATATTTCTCAGCTTTGATGGACGAAATGAAATGAGAGGAAGTTGATGTATATACATTGAGTTTACAGGTTTATATTATTACTTGTACAATCAGGGTGATTATAATCGTGTTGTACAATAGGCAGTGATTTTTTTTCCTTGTATGGTGGCTTATGATACTTGTATTATGGGCTGCATTAATTAACTTGGCTTGTCTGATAAGCCTTCATATTTATCTTATTTTTGTACATAGATATTTAAAAAAAAATTCACCAATGTAGGCTGATAAGATCTTGTTGTGGTGGCTAAAGATATTAGCATTAAATATTGTCATTTTCATGTGTACAAACTTGTCTTTTTTTCTTTTTGTTTAGTTGTTTCTAAGTTTATACTTATCTATTTGTTTCTTTGCAAACTTATGTATTTGTTTTCCTTTGACTTATGCTTTCTTTTACTTTGAATGTATTTTATTTCTTTGCTTTTGTTCTATTACTTTGTATTGACTTTTTAACATGATGTTAGGATTTTAGTTAATGTGTTGTTTTGAATTTTGACTATATGTATTTATTTTATTTATTTGTTTTATACATATTTATTTTCAAATATCCAAATTAGTTCTCGATTAATTTGACTAAAAATTTATATTAATTACCAATTATTTCACAATTTTTATTCAAAAATCAAATTAATTATCAATTTAAACTTAAAATCCGGGATCGTTACATTTACACTTAGATATAAATTGATATGACAAGACAAATGTAAACATTGAATCAATAAATGAAATAGTATGAAATAAATGACTACTGAGTAAAATCAGAATTTTATAAGAATTGTAAACATTTGTTTGTGAATGTAACAAAATGAATAAAAAATGCTAATTTTATTCATAAAGTAATAATTGATGTAATAAAAGATGGAAACTAAGACAAATAATTAATTGGGAATTTAAGTTATAATCAATGTGTAAATTTGACAAAATTCAAGATAATTGAAATAGAGAAGTTAATACAAACTAAAAATGGAAATTGGAATGTATTAACGTAATGAAATGTCAGGACACGATTCTTCGTCTTCCGAAAATTCGACATCGACACTCACTTTATCGACTGCCGAGAAATCGAACGACGGAAAACCGAACACTGAGGGTTTTATTTAAAAAGAATTTAGGAAAAGAAAAGAGAAAAAGATAGAAATTAGGGAGGAGAGAAGAAGATAGGAAATTTTTAGAAAACAGAGAAAGAAAACAGAGAATTTGAAAAATAGAAGATGGAAGAATTTTAAAAATAGAACAGACAGAAAGGAAACAACAGAACAACAACAGAATCTCACAATTCGCAGCGGAACAACATATAATAATAAATGAATAATCTTTAAACAAAGAACTATATCAGTTATTACATTACATTTCATTACATCACATCATATCATCAGAGTGTACAACAACATACAACAATAAACAGTGCAGCGGAAAAAGAAATACTATATAAACTAGTACGCCATGCCATCCAGCTTGCCTCCAGCAACTCCTGAATATCCAGAATATCCTGATAAACCTAACTCTTAACTGCCCGTGTGGAAATTGGTGGGCACCCAGAGTTTAGGAAGGAAAACAATAAACTCCAAGTCAGTCATGTGACTGGTGTGAGAACTCAAAATAGTTTATTTATCTTTGAAAACAAAATAGAGGAATATTTTTTAATCAATTCGCAATGCTTTTAAAAATGAGACTACCATAAGACCTCCTGCCACACACACAATGCAAACGCAGACTTGGAGAAGATTTCTCCTTATGATAGTCAAACATGCTTGATACGCATTTAAAAAGAGCATTTGATATTATTATTAGTGCATAGTGTAGGAAAAATTCATTTCGAAAGTAGAATATAAATCTTAGCCAGCATAGGTACCATTATATTATGCCTACTAATAGCTACCATATTAAATGGCAGGTTCTACAACTAAAACCGTACAAGTTTCGTATTGTTTCTTTGGATTTCCAACGAATGATCAGGCCAAGGAACTTCCCATTGCCACTGAGAATGCCTCTGGATGGACATCCCCGAGAACCAAACCGGATCTCTACCAACACAAGGCCGGGTTACTCCTAACTGAGCAACAACTGACCGAATATGCCATCCCCCGGTCCTTTGGGACCTTTTTCCGAGAGCGCTCTCTAATCAATTCACACAATCATAACAAAGTGTTTTCAACATGAGTAAGTATCTGGGCTCCATACCATGATACCACCCTTTTCCAGAAGGAAATGGACACATCCTAAAGGGTGCTACCCCTCATAACCTTGCTGCTTCTTTCCTGTTTTGACCATTCACGGGGTGTGAGGCTCGACGAAGTCACGTCCACAAAAACATACTTTATACAAAAGCCATGCTTTGGGTCAACAAATGATCAACACAATGATCACTAGGATAGACGATCAAATAAATGATCCTATCACAAATAATCAACACAATGATCATTTCAGCATCACTCAGCATGTCACATTACCAAACTGGGAATATATCGCTGATAACTTCAACTATATAACCTTTGAGCTCGTACGTCTCAAAGAAGGGTGTTAAGCAAAGAATAAATTCTCCGCCACCAACAGAAATATATTTGAAAGAAATCGGCTTTATATCTCAAATTGTAATGTCAGACATACAATCCATACAAGTCTGTTCCGGGATCGAACAGAACCGAAGGCACTTACAAAGAAGTCCTTGCAATCCGGATATTCACAATCCTGATCGGATTCACCATCACATATGGAGAACTCAATACCGGAGCAACTCGGTGCAGAGTCAATCGATAGTTCATCCTATCACTCTTGCAAATACCGGTCTTCAACACCGATCTTCAAATGCAATTCACAACGACGTATCACATATTCGGAATGGGTTATACGACCCCATGGTCCTTTCCCGGTTAACCCGAATAGTGAGCGCTTATTCAAAAATAAGTGTGCATTCAAACTCAATCAATTCACATCAAATACCCATTCAAAGGGAAATATTGATAGTCGGCTATTGAACTATCAATGGATATGCACACATCACCAGATTCCAAAAAATTTTCCAAATTATTTATTTTCCAAGATATCTTTACTAGATATATAGTTTCAACACTTCAAAAATAAATCAATATTTATTTTTAACCAATTTCACTTTTCACATATAAATTCCATAATGAATTTATATTTCAAAATATTCGTGCATATACGATTTCAATAATTCATTTCCATTTATCCTCCAAAAAGATAAATTCTAATTATTCACTTCATATTGGAAAACATTTCCATACTTATTTATTCATAAGTAATTCACAAATTCCTTTTATTTTCAACACTTAGAAAATATTCAATATACTTAAAGCGAATTAAGTATATAATTCATTCTTTAAGAAAATCATTCTCTTAAACATATTTACTTGGGCCAAAACGAATGTTGCGTAAAACATCGTTACGACAACCCAAAATCACTAGTATATGGATTCGAAATTAAAATAGATATATAAATCCCAATATTATTCTAAACATTTCCTTTCGGAAATCATTTACTATAACAACAGTGTTATAGTCCACCATTTCCTTTTATTTCACGAAAACGTCTATTTCAACAATAAATGTTGAAATCTATGGTTTCGAATCTCAACACATTTAAAACATCGTTAGATCGTTTTAATTCTGTTTAAAACATCATATGTAAAACAATTTCTTTAACGTATTATTCACTATTCAAAAACGTGAATATACTACCTTAACAAATTTCATCATTTCTATTCACTTTAACTTAAAGGATTATTCACTGTTCAAAATGTGAATATAACTCTATCTCTAAGTTATAACAATTATCTTATCAAAATAAGTCATTTGCGGATTTATAAAACAACGTTTATAAATTCCGTTTCTATTTATTTATAAAACTTCCTTTTTATAAATTCCTTTATTATACTATTCCAGTTTATAACTCAATTATAAACTACAAGTTCATATTATAAGTTAATTACTTATAAAACGATTATTTTACAAAATCGTTCATTTAACTTCCCAAATTATTAATCTTAACTTATAAGATTGTTTATTTATCCAAAATTCATTCTTTCGATAACTTTATAAATTTTATAAACCTATTGCTTATAAAATTTCATTTATAACTTCACAGTTTATAATTTCATAAATTTCATTCATTTGGGAAATTCATTTTCACTACATTCAAACACTTATAAAAACTCGTTTTATAATGTCCATAATTCAATTTATAAATATCCATTTATAAATCTCTTAATATAAATTAATTTATATTATTCTTTTAAACGTCTTTAAATTCCTTTAAAATTTCACCGTTCTCTTGATTTATAAAATAATCAAATTTTATAAATCTTATATTCAAACTTTTAATAATAAACTCAAAAATCCAGTTTAAACTATTTTATAAAATCATTGGTTCATATTTCTCAAAAATCGACTTTTAATCGTATTTCTAAAAATCAGCTTTTTTTACTATATTTCACAAAAACCATAATTTTTATAACTTTAAAAATTATAACGTTTATTTATTTATAATGGATCAATTCCAAAAATATAGTGCTTTTTCAAAAATCACTTTAAAACCATTTTAAAATCCAAAAATCTGGGTCCAATGATGCTACACACCAAATAGTCAATCACGACTAACAACGATATCATATATCGATATGATAATCCATCAAATATCAAAATATCTGAAATAAAATAAATACTGTTGAGGAATCCAGTTGGATCCCTCCAACCTGTTTTCCTGCATCACAAACATTAGCACAATACCAATTTCGCTCCAGTACGAAATTATCGCGGTATATGTTCTTATTAAATATTATCCGCTTACTAACGGCGTAATAGGGTCTCATCCGCTAAACAAAAAATGCGGGAAATCAACAACTGCAATATATACATATGCCAATATATATATATTGATAATATATATAATACCAATTTCACTGTTTATGAAATATTCGCGGTATATGTTTTTATTAAATAACATCCGCTTACTAACGGCGCATAATGTCTATTTTAACAATCAATAATTTACAGTCATCATTCAAACATGCATTCAAATATTTTAAATCTAACTATTTAAAATAAAATCGAAATCTATTCGATTGAGTGAGAAGTTCTCACCTTGGTTTTAAATTCCGTTTAAGCTTTTATTTCGAATAAAATTAAACGCGCGTTTAATTTTACCCGAAATTCTCACTAACTCCAAACGACTTCAAACCAACTCCATCGCGTAGTGCTCGTCCATACGATTCCAACGCAACTGAGTTTGCATTTTTTCGACCTCGTATGAAAAAGATATGAATTTTTGAAGTTTGTACACGTTTTATATAACTTAAATCACACATAACTTTATAATTTAACATACAACTATTTCCAGCCCTTAGATCCCACTCCCACACATCTCCACCGTACCCTTCATCTTCCCAAACCCACGTTCATCTTCAGGAACTTGCCGCACAACATAACCCATTACCATAGATTTAGGGTTTAAAATTTCTCCTTCGATAATCAACGAAATTCGATCACAACCCCACCATGTCGAAGCTCTAAACCCCAGCTATGTTCGGCCCTAACCCCTTGATGCTCGGCCTCCTCCTCTAGCGTGCGCACGCAAGTGAACGTGGTACGTTCATGCTCAATTTCCCATCGATCCGCTCAACTATTCTCGATCTTGACCGTTGATCTTGTAGATCTTGAGGTGCTCTATAACTTTGTAGTTGATGGCTTCGTGAATCGATGAATGGATTGAGAGATTTTGAGGGAGTAAGGAAGAGCATTTTCGGCCATCCATTATGTAACTGGCGGCTAGGCATATGTAAATTAGGGTTTTGGTTTTATTTTATTTTTATTTGTGAATGGTGCTATTTATAAGAACGAGCAAGCGTAAACACTATTCATTCCGGGAATTCCGAACTCCGATTTAGACGCCGTAACCAGCGTACCTAGGGTTTATCCCGCGTTCCGGACACAATGGAACAGGTTTCGGAAGCTAATTCGGAAGTATGTGCGAGTTATGGCAGAAAACGTTCAATTTGAATTAAACCGATTTAAATCGATTTCTAGGCGTTTTAATTTGTACCGGACAAACGGTAAATCCAATTGACTTGAAATTTGAAACCTTACAATAATATCACATTACGGATCCGATGAAACTGGTTTCGTCCAATTCTGAGACTGTCCAAAAATTGGCTATTTTACAGTCGATTATTTAATATTAAAATATTCAATTTTCACAAATTTACTTTTAATTCGATTTTAAAAGTTCTAAAATATTTCTATAACTCCAGTATGATTAAATAAAATTTTACAAATCATTTTCTATCATATTTAACTCTATTTTCAATTATTTTCATTATTTAACGTATTAAATTATCGATTTAATTATCCAATTAAATCCAATAATTCAAATAAAAATTTATTTGACTTATAAATTCACTTATTAATATTTAAAATAAATTAAATATTCAAATTTTAATTTAATAAAATTCTGGGTCGTTACAATCTTCCCCACTTAAAAGAATTTCGTCCTCGAAATTATAAGTAAGAAAATTACAGAATCTATTAATTTTCCCAAAATTCATAATTAAATTCCTTACAATACTTTACTAAATTTTCAAATCATACTTAGTTATCTTTTCAAAAACAACTACTATTGTTTAACTTTCAACTTCAAAATCAAAGTTAAAGTTTTCAAAAATTTTCCAAATTTTCTCAAATTTTTCTAACGCCTTAAATTTCCGGAAAAATTCGCCATAGTCTCCTTTGCGCGGCTCGATCCGAAAAAAAAAATGACAGTATATATATCACAAATATACATCTCATCAAGTAATGAGGCATCCCGAAGGGAAAAAAAGTGTAAAAGTGCGATATTTAATCCGAGATATGTACCTTATATTTTTATTAGCAAGCATATACGGCTAATATAGCGCTAAAGCGAACTCCAAATGCGAAGCAAACGCGATCCGCACCTACTAAACACTTAACAAACAACATGAGAACATGCACATATGCAAATAATCTCAATATACAACATATAGCAACATAACAACTATATATGTCACATAGCAAATGCAACAATAGCAATATATATTCAACCCTCAACCAACTACATTCCATATCCAATAAATTCATAACCAATATATTCATTCATATTTTCATTAATATTCAATGAATTGGTTTTCACTTTAAATCACATTTGATTTATTCACATTGGATTTTATCAACATACGTTCTCAATTTTAATTAGTTTGCATTCACTAATTTAAATCCAATTCACATTCAATTCTATTCAAATTTATTTACTTCTAATTTGAATTCAATTTCATAGCTTCCAATTTCATTAACTCTTAATGAATTTTATACAACCAATCAACAATCATATAACAACCAATGTATATTTATTACAACCAAATTCCTTTGCTTATATTCATTCAATTTGGTTTAACACCATCACTTTCAATTGAATTAATTAAATTGATTTTCATTCAAGTATTCAACTTCCAATAACATTAGAATTTAATGAATTAACACTTATATTCATTATTTTATATCAACTTAAATTTACATTTAATTGATTAACATTCAATTCATTCAATTCAATTCAATTACAAAGTTGAATTCTATTACATAACTCAAGTTCACATTTATCACTTCATTCAATACCTCTTAAGTTATATTTCCATTTAACTTTAAATTCATTTTTATTCACAACTCACATTCATAAATATATTAACTTCTTATATATATATATAAGTTTATTTCACAATTGTAATTCACTTTAATTATAATTCAATGCTTATAATTCTCTTGCTTATACAATTCTTCTTTTATTTAGATTATTCAAACAACTTAACAATCAACTTATACATACTTTAATAATTCTGAAAAATTATTTCTTTACATATAAAAATATAATCAAGGCAAAATCATTCCATTTACCCAATTTTAAAAACAATATCGTGTCGAATTGTTCTATTCAAGTGTTTAGAAACCCCTTCGGCATAGTCTTGCGGACCACGCTGACGAAAGTTCATATACCACTCAATAAACCAATCATCACAATATAAAACAATTTTATATTCACTAACAAATACGCTCTCATAGCTATTATTACACTCAAACTCATTCTAGAGTACTGCTGACTCTATCTCTAACGAGTAATACCCAACAGAACCATGGTTGTCGCTTAACCATAAGCTCTGATACCACATTGTCAGGACACGATTCTTCGTCTTCCGAAAATTCGACATCGACACTCACTTTATCGACTGCCGAGAAATCGAACGACGGAAAACCGAACACTGAGGGTTTTATTTAAAAAGAATTTAGGAAAAGAAAAGAGAAAAAGATAGAAATTAGGGAGGAGAGAAGAAGATAGGAAATTTTTAGAAAACAGAGAAAGAAAACAGAGAATTTGAAAAATAGAAGATGGAAGAATTTTAAAAATAGAACAGACAGAAAGGAAACAACAGAACAACAACAGAATCTCACAATTCGCAGCGGAACAACATATAATAATAAATGAATAATCTTTAAACAAAGAACTATATCAGTTATTACATTACATTTCATTACATCACATCATATCATCAGAGTGTACAACAACATACAACAATAAACAGTGCAGCGGAAAAAGAAATACTATATAAACTAGTACGCCATGCCATCCAGCTTGCCTCCAGCAACTCCTGAATATCCAGAATATCCTGATAAACCTAACTCTTAACTGCCCGTGTGGAAATTGGTGGGCACCCAGAGTTTAGGAAGGAAAACAATAAACTCCAAGTCAGTCATGTGACTGGTGTGAGAACTCAAAATAGTTTATTTATCTTTGAAAACAAAATAGAGGAATATTTTTTAATCAATTCGCAATGCTTTTAAAAATGAGACTACCATAAGACCTCCTGCCACACACACAATGCAAACGCAGACTTGGAGAAGATTTCTCCTTATGATAGTCAAACATGCTTGATACGCATTTAAAAAGAGCATTTGATATTATTATTAGTGCATAGTGTAGGAAAAATTCATTTCGAAAGTAGAATATAAATCTTAGCCAGCATAGGTACCATTATATTATGCCTACTAATAGCTACCATATTAAATGGCAGGTTCTACAACTAAAACCGTACAAGTTTCGTATTGTTTCTTTGGATTTCCAACGAATGATCAGGCCAAGGAACTTCCCATTGCCACTGAGAATGCCTCTGGATGGACATCCCCGAGAACCAAACCGGATCTCTACCAACACAAGGCCGGGTTACTCCTAACTGAGCAACAACTGACCGAATATGCCATCCCCCGGTCCTTTGGGACCTTTTTCCGAGAGCGCTCTCTAATCAATTCACACAATCATAACAAAGTGTTTTCAACATGAGTAAGTATCTGGGCTCCATACCATGATACCACCCTTTTCCAGAAGGAAATGGACACATCCTAAAGGGTGCTACCCCTCATAACCTTGCTGCTTCTTTCCTGTTTTGACCATTCACGGGGTGTGAGGCTCGACGAAGTCACGTCCACAAAAACATACTTTATACAAAAGCCATGCTTTGGGTCAACAAATGATCAACACAATGATCACTAGGATAGACGATCAAATAAATGATCCTATCACAAATAATCAACACAATGATCATTTCAGCATCACTCAGCATGTCACATTACCAAACTGGGAATATATCGCTGATAACTTCAACTATATAACCTTTGAGCTCGTACGTCTCAAAGAAGGGTGTTAAGCAAAGAATAAATTCTCTGCCACCAACAGAAATATATTTGAAAGAAATCGGCTTTATATCTCAAATTGTAATGTCAGACATACAATCCATACAAGTCTGTTCCGGGATCGAACAGAACCGAAGGCACTTACAAAGAAGTCCTTGCAATCCGGATATTCACAATCCTGATCGGATTCACCATCACATATGGAGAACTCAATACCGGAGCAACTCGGTGCAGAGTCAATCGATAGTTCATCCTATCACTCTTGCAAATACCGGTCTTCAACACCGATCTTCAAATGCAATTCACAACGACGTATCACATATTCGGAATGGGTTATACGACCCCATGGTCCTTTCCCGGTTAACCCGAATAGTGAGCGCTTATTCAAAAATAAGTGTGCATTCAAACTCAATCAATTCACATCAAATACCCATTCAAAGGGAAATATTGATAGTCGGCTATTGAACTATCAATGGATATGCACACATCACCAGATTCCAAAAAATTTTCCAAATTATTTATTTTCCAAGATATCTTTACTAGATATATAGTTTCAACACTTCAAAAATAAATCAATATTTATTTTTAACCAATTTCACTTTTCACATATAAATTCCATAATGAATTTATATTTCAAAATATTCGTGCATATACGATTTCAATAATTCATTTCCATTTATCCTCCAAAAAGATAAATTCTAATTATTCACTTCATATTGGAAAACATTTCCATACTTATTTATTCATAAGTAATTCACAAATTCCTTTTATTTTCAACACTTAGAAAATATTCAATATACTTAAAGCGAATTAAGTATATAATTCATTCTTTAAGAAAATCATTCTCTTAAACATATTTACTTGGGCCAAAACGAATGTTGCGTAAAACATCGTTACGACAACCCAAAATCACTAGTATATGGATTCGAAATTAAAATAGATATATAAATCCCAATATTATTCTAAACATTTCCTTTCGGAAATCATTTACTATAACAACAGTGTTATAGTCCACCATTTCCTTTTATTTCACGAAAACGTCTATTTCAACAATAAATGTTGAAATCTATGGTTTCGAATCTCAACACATTTAAAACATCGTTAGATCGTTTTAATTCTGTTTAAAACATCATATGTAAAACAATTTCTTTAACGTATTATTCACTATTCAAAAACGTGAATATACTACCTTAACAAATTTCATCATTTCTATTCACTTTAACTTAAAGGATTATTCACTGTTCAAAATGTGAATATAACTCTATCTCTAAGTTATAACAATTATCTTATCAAAATAAGTCATTTGCGGATTTATAAAACAACGTTTATAAATTCCGTTTCTATTTATTTATAAAACTTCCTTTTTATAAATTCCTTTATTATACTATTCCAGTTTATAACTCAATTATAAACTACAAGTTCATATTATAAGTTAATTACTTATAAAACGATTATTTTACAAAATCGTTCATTTAACTTCCCAAATTATTAATCTTAACTTATAAGATTGTTTATTTATCCAAAATTCATTCTTTCGATAACTTTATAAATTTTATAAACCTATTGCTTATAAAATTTCATTTATAACTTCACAGTTTATAATTTCATAAATTTCATTCATTTGGGAAATTCATTTTCACTACATTCAAACACTTATAAAAACTCGTTTTATAATGTCCATAATTCAATTTATAAATATCCATTTATAAATCTCTTAATATAAATTAATTTATATTATTCTTTTAAACGTCTTTAAATTCCTTTAAAATTTCACCGTTCTCTTGATTTATAAAATAATCAAATTTTATAAATCTTATATTCAAACTTTTAATAATAAACTCAAAAATCCAGTTTAAACTATTTTATAAAATCATTGGTTCATATTTCTCAAAAATCGACTTTTAATCGTATTTCTAAAAATCAGCTTTTTTTACTATATTTCACAAAAACCATAATTTTTATAACTTTAAAAATTATAACGTTTATTTATTTATAATGGATCAATTCCAAAAATATAGTGCTTTTTCAAAAATCACTTTAAAACCATTTTAAAATCCAAAAATCTGGGTCCAATGATGCTACACACCAAATAGTCAATCACGACTAACAACGATATCATATATCGATATGATAATCCATCAAATATCAAAATATCTGAAATAAAATAAATACTGTTGAGGAATCCAGTTGGATCCCTCCAACCTGTTTTCCTGCATCACAAACATTAGCACAATACCAATTTCGCTCCAGTACGAAATTATCGCGGTATATGTTCTTATTAAATATTATCCGCTTACTAACGGCGTAATAGGGTCTCATCCGCTAAACAAAAAATGCGGGAAATCAACAACTGCAATATATACATATGCCAATATATATATATTGATAATATATATAATACCAATTTCACTGTTTATGAAATATTCGCGGTATATGTTTTTATTAAATAACATCCGCTTACTAACGGCGCATAATGTCTATTTTAACAATCAATAATTTACAGTCATCATTCAAACATGCATTCAAATATTTTAAATCTAACTATTTAAAATAAAATCGAAATCTATTCGATTGAGTGAGAAGTTCTCACCTTGGTTTTAAATTCCGTTTAAGCTTTTATTTCGAATAAAATTAAACGCGCGTTTAATTTTACCCGAAATTCTCACTAACTCCAAACGACTTCAAACCAACTCCATCGCGTAGTGCTCGTCCATACGATTCCAACGCAACTGAGTTTGCATTTTTTCGACCTCGTATGAAAAAGATATGAATTTTTGAAGTTTGTACACGTTTTATATAACTTAAATCACACATAACTTTATAATTTAACATACAACTATTTCCAGCCCTTAGATCCCACTCCCACACATCTCCACCGTACCCTTCATCTTCCCAAACCCACGTTCATCTTCAGGAACTTGCCGCACAACATAACCCATTACCATAGATTTAGGGTTTAAAATTTCTCCTTCGATAATCAACGAAATTCGATCACAACCCCACCATGTCGAAGCTCTAAACCCCAGCTATGTTCGGCCCTAACCCCTTGATGCTCGGCCTCCTCCTCTAGCGTGCGCACGCAAGTGAACGTGGTATGTTCATGCTCAATTTCCCATCGATCCGCTCAACTATTCTCGATCTTGACCGTTGATCTTGTAGATCTTGAGGTGCTCTATAACTTTGTAGTTGATGGCTTCGTGAATCGATGAATGGATTGAGAGATTTTGAGGGAGTAAGGAAGAGCATTTTCGGCCATCCATTATGTAACTGGCGGCTAGGCATATGTAAATTAGGGTTTTGGTTTTATTTTATTTTTATTTGTGAATGGTGCTATTTATAAGAACGAGCAAGCGTAAACACTATTCATTCCGGGAATTCCGAACTCCGATTTAGACGCCGTAACCAGCGTACCTAGGGTTTATCCCGCGTTCCGGACACAATGGAACAGGTTTCGGAAGCTAATTCGGAAGTATGTGCGAGTTATGGCAGAAAACGTTCAATTTGAATTAAACCGATTTAAATCGATTTCTAGGCGTTTTAATTTGTACCGGACAAACGGTAAATCCAATTGACTTGAAATTTGAAACCTTACAATAATATCACATTACGGATCCGATGAAACTGGTTTCGTCCAATTCTGAGACTTTTTGAAAAATGGCTATTTTGACTCGCCAAATTTAAATTAAAAATAAATCGATGCGTTTCGAGCTGCCACGATCAAACGATAGCTCCGATTGACACGAAATTTGAAATCCGGTAATAACTAACTATTACGGATCCAATGAAACTGGTTTCGTTCAATTCTGAGACTGTCCAAAAATTGGCTATTTTACAGTCGATTATTTAATATTAAAATATTCAATTTTCACAAATTTACTTTTAATTCGATTTTAAAAGTTCTAAAATATTTCTATAACTCCAGTATGATTAAATAAAATTTTACAAATCATTTTCTATCATATTTAACTCTATTTTCAATTATTTTCATTATTTAACGTATTAAATTATCGATTTAATTATCCAATTAAATCCAATAATTCAAATAAAAATTTATTTGACTTATAAATTCACTTATTAATATTTAAAATAAATTAAATATTCAAATTTTAATTTAATAAAATTCTGGGTCGTTACATGAAATGAAAACAAATGTTAATTATGTTTATAGAATAATAATGGATTTAATAAAAGTATTGAAATTGAACCAAATCTGTTTATTTGGAATTAATTATAAATAATTGGATTTAATCATAATTGAAATTTGACACTATAAATGGGTAAAATATCTACATTGAATTGATATAGAAATTTGTTTTAAAAGATTATAAATTAGTAAGTAAATCCAAAGTGATAGAAATGGTAAGCTATTAAATTTGAAGGAAAAGGGATATAATTAATTAATTATTAATTTAATTAATGGGGAAATAGCCATTTTGGCCACTGACTTGGATTTCGACGAAACCAGTTTCATCGGATCCGTAGCAGTGAACCATTATAGGATTTTAAATTTCGTAGCAATCGGACTTGTCGTTCGATCGTATGAGCTCAAAATGCATTGAAATCAATTTGAAATAAGCATATTTGAACATAACTTCTTCATACGATGGAATTAGGACTTGAAACTTGTTCCATTGGTTTTAAGATTATAAAAAACATCTATTTTGATATATGGGTTGACCCATTTTCATTGCGGAGTCGAAACGGGTTTTTGAGTCGTGTATTGTTCAATCAGGCTGGTCCATTCTTTCTGTTTCCAGTTTTGTCTATAAATACCTCATTAGAAACCATAGTTTGTTTCTATTCTCATTTGTCTGCATGTACATCTCCTTCTCAGTTCCTTATTCCAATGGCAGACAAACAATTCGAGTTCAAATTTCAAATCAAGTTCCAAATCAAAAATTAAAACTCCTTAAAAAATTCAAAAAATTATGAAATTTGAAGATCCCATCGATATGAATCTGTGCCTATGTCTGTTTTTGCAATGGATACTCGAGCCAGCCAAAAATCTCGGTCAAAGCTCGTAATTCGTGAACCCTAAGCAACAAATTAGGGGTTTCTGATTTCATCGTTAATATGCGAAATTGACTTGTGGGTTTTGTGGAGATCGCTGCATGGAGTTGAATGGTGTTGGCTGCATGACCTGGATCTATGGGTGGTGGCCGGAATTTGCGTGTTAGGGTTCGAAACCCTAGCTTATAGGGTGGGGGCGCTCGACGATTCAGACGATCGGACTGGTGGGGGGTGGAAGGCGCTGGTGTGGCGAGTTCAACGGAGGCGGTCCAATGGTTGGCGGTGACCTGTATGTGGTGTTATAGCCGGTCAAAGGTCGGAGCTGCGGTATATTATTGGGTTCAAAGCAACGGGTACGCGTGTCACGTGGAGGAAGGTGATTTCGAGTATCTTATTTTTTGTTTATTTCAATTTAATTTGAACTTTTACAATGATCTAACCGCGATAACTTTCGCATACGAGGTCCGATTTTTGCGTAGTTTGTTCCACTGGGATTGTATCAAAATTTCGGATATTTTGACACTGGTTTGAACGAATTCGAAGACTCTTTGAATTTTGGACTTAAATTAAATTGGATTTAAATTCGATTTACATTCAAAGTTGAGTGTTTCAACCCACTCATAACTTCTAAAATTTCTTATATTTGTTAAATTTAATTTATGATGTGATTAGGAATTTATTTATGACTATTTAGTATATTTTAAATCATCATCTCAGTTAATTTGAATTTATTTGAATTAAATCGTGATTTAATTTATTATTGAATATAAGTTGCCAGTTAAATACTTGTTATTGATTATCAGTTCTATATTTATATTTACCGATTGATTTGGATGATGATTGTGATGGATGTTGATTGTTGGTATTGAATGAATGAATGTTGTATTTTATATCATTATAAACTGCAAGTTCACTATGGGTTGAATAAAACATCCCGGAATAATCTATAGATTAAGGAAAAATCATTATGATTTGAAATGATAGACTCGAGCGATTTTATGGTGTTATTTATTTCGAGATTGCAGTTTGAAATGATATATAACCGTAAAATTTTAAATTGCGGATTTAAATGATAAATATCTGTATCATTTGACCCTAGATTAGAGAGTTATATACGTACGCCGGATTGGTTAAATTAAATGATTTTAAAATCCTTAATTTTTGAATGGAATTAAATGATATATTGCAGTAAAATTTGATTTATATAAATTGAAGTATTTTGAAAAATCAAGTTTTGTATTGAAATGTGAATTGGCTTAAAAGGAATTGTTTTACGAAATTAATCTATTTTAAATTATTTAATCTATTTTAATTATATTTAATCTATGTTAAATCTAATTAACTATATTAAATCAGTTTAAAAGTAATTTACCTATAATTAAACTATTTTGGACTATTTTGACTATTTATAATTATTTAAACTATGTTTAAATTTCCAAACTTAGTAAAGTGGAAGTGTTTAAATTCAATTCAATTGGTTTAAAAAGAGAATAATGTTAAATGATGTTATAACTTAAGTTGGAATTTAAATGTTATAATAAATCGAAATGATGATTTTGAAGCAATGACTTAATCTATTTTGGAAATATGATTTTTGGAAGAAATATGATTTGAAAATGGTAAATAGTGAATTGACTTTTGAAAGGAAATATTATTTCGAACTATTATTTCAAATATGATATGATTTCAAAGATGAATATGATTTCGAAAGTAAGTAATGATTTCGAAAGTGATATGGTTTGAATCAAATATGATATTTTGATATCAATTATGAAATGATTTTGAAAATATAAAAGAACCATCCGGTCTGTAATAAGTGATTGGTTGTCAAAGAGACCAGGATCGGATGTTGTCATACATCTGCCAATACCGTAAACCACTTTGACAACTGTTACGCGGTGGAGATTCCAGATTGAAGTAGGATGGTGGCGACGATCCTATTGAGGTATATTGGACCCGACTCCCACGAGTTGGCTTAAGGTGGCTAAAACAGAAGCAATTGACGGGCCAAGTGAAGTCATTCCTCCGATCGGGCACACTCCATCGATACTATATTCTGACTTTCGATTTATTTGGTGGCCACCCTTCGATTTTACTCGGAGTTTTTTTCTAGTAGGGCGGTAGTTGCGGCTATGCGTTACCAACAGTCTGGAAGTGTAATTGGTATATCTACCCTGGCATTGCCTAGTTGTGTCGTGTCACCTACCCTAATGTGCCTTCTACGAGTTTATTTTGTACCATACCTATGGAGTACCCTCTGACGACGCCTAGTATGGGCAGCATTACGGTACTTTATATACTATGGGAATATATAAAATGTGTTAAGGGGGATATGAGTAACGCCTTAACGCTATTTTAATACTTTTACTTTACTGTAGACATATAATAATAGCGTATATTACTACATACTAGATAGTTTAACGGATCCTTAGGAGGTGTGAATCCCGAGCATCTCTTAAGTTACTACACCCACGTTAGACACTGGATAGGAGATGTCAAACCCCGTAAACATCTCTGCCGCCGTTCTAATCATATTTATTTACCATTAATTTAACTTACATAAGATCTTTTAGTTCTGACTCAAGAGTTTTGTCCTTTCAATTCGCTCGAGTCAATCTGAGCATTTCAGGATTTGAAGACCTTATTTCTGGAGGACGAAGACGAAGATTTGTACTATTATTGTTTATTCTATTATTCTACTGCATCACACTGTTCCGCTGCATTATTATTTATTTATCTCTGATATGTGTAACTCTTATTTTGTATTGTATAAGTATAATCAAATGTTTTGTATACATCTTCATGAACTGTTATTTGATTGTTATATTTTACCATTCCGCTGCGAGATTCTGTTTTGTTCCTTTTTCTCTCTTCTTTTTCTTATTCACCTAAATAACAATCCGTGCTTCTGTATGGTTTGAGTTGGTACATGTGTCTACTTAAACTGTCCAAAAAGACGGGATGTTATAGTTGGTATCAGAGCTTTGGTTTAGCAAAAACCTTAGCTATATGTGGTCTGACTCTTTATTAATAGGGTAGTAATACCATACAATTAGTCACTGAGTGTGTATGTGTGTGTATATGTATATGTGTGTGTGTGTGTGTGTGTATGAGAGCGTATTTGTTAGTGTTATAAAAGGTTTTCATATTGTGTTAATTTGTTTCGTTTTGTGTTTATAAATTCTGGTTGGTGCATAGGACGTTATGGCATTGATTAGGATTTCTAAACACTTAATAGGACAAACCGAAACAATATTTGTTTTGAAATATAGGTAAATGAAATAATTTTTCCTATTGTATATTTTAAATATATAAATAATGATTACAAATGATATATTTGGCTGTAATATATTTGTTTGTTAGGTAGTGATAATTATAAATATTAGTTGGAAGTAAGATTTGAAAATAAAATAAATGAAAATTTGAAATTTATAACTTAAGTTCCAAGATTTTGAAAATTTCTTTCGAATGATTTTGGAATATAATAATAATAATATTTGGAAGTATTTTCTGATATAAATATTTCAATATGATTTGAAAGATTTATTTTAAAAAAAATTGGAAAGAAATAAGTTATGTACTCTCCTCTCTGTCGTTGGGAAATAATTTCGGTGATGAGTGC
The DNA here is from genome assembly GCA_030765085.1 of Allium cepa. Lineage (NCBI taxonomy): Eukaryota > Viridiplantae > Streptophyta > Magnoliopsida > Asparagales > Amaryllidaceae > Allium > Allium cepa. Next base: position 934,962,581 of record CM060932.1, read on the forward strand.
ACGCATCATCGACACTCATTTTTGAGTTTCTAAGTGGGAAGGCCGCTGTAGCGGTTTTACTGTAGGTTTATTTTGATAAACAAATAAAAAATTTAAACTGTTTTAATTATAACTGGATATATAAGTTGTAAGTATATATATTTATCTATTATTTTTAAAATGGTTTGAAATGGAACTCGGTATTTAGTTCTTACGTTTATGTTAATTAATAATATCAATTATTGTAGTAAAATGGAATGTAACTAATTAATAATTGGAACCTATAAATGAATTAAGAGATTAAATGCTAGGTTATAAATGAAATTACAAGAAAGTTGAAATTTGTAACCTATAAAACAAAGGATATGATTATTAAACATTAAATTAATTAAAAGAAATGAGAAAACCTTGTATAACTTTCAATTGCATTCTTAAAGCATATATATATATATGTATATATATATATATATATATATATATATATATATAACTTACCAAATATTAAAGGTTGAAATGTTTAATAAGAAAAATGTATTAGGATATTATACAAGTAAAACTTGAAGTGATGAAAGTATTCAATGAAATTCTTTAATAAATAAGAACTTGATGTTGTAATTGTTATAAACTTAAGTTATAATTGAAATGTTACTATAATAAAATGAGGTAGAAAGTAAGTTTTGTAAGAGAGTAATTATAAACTTAAGTAAATAAATTGATATGCTAAGAAATTGAATTGAACATGAATACTATAAGTAAATGAATTATAAACTTAAGTAAATGTTGAAATTATTTATTATAAAAATAAGTAGGAAGATGAATACTGTAAGTGAAAGACTATAAACTTAAGTTAATATTTGAAGCTATGTACAACCAAAGGTGAATAAATGAAAATGAATTTTTGTAAGTAATAAATGAGTTAAACACCGAATGAATGAATGGGAATAAAATGTTGTAAGAGATAAATGTAAGTTAAATAAATAATCCTTGTATGAATGAAAAAGAAAAACAAACAAAAACTGTAAATGTTGTGAAATAGATTTAATAAGAATAACTCAAGTACATTGTAAATCATTGTTTGCTTTGGTTTATGGGTTGTTTGGGATAGGATATTCCTAATTGTTTAGATGTATGAATAATTTATTGGCTTTTATCTAAGACTATTGAATAGATGATATATTTAGTAGTTATATGTCATTCTAAATGCGATTTAAGTGTCTAAACCCAAACAAACCATTTGTGTTGGTTGATATAGATGAATAATTGATTTGTTTTGATTTCATATGATGATTGTGTGCTGCGATTGCAAAAGATTGTTGTTTTATATTGATTTGTTTGTTAGTGGTTGAAAAAACTTCAAATATTTCATTTTATATAATTATTAACCCTTTGGATTATATAAGTGAAATACAGGTTATGGAAGCAATTGTTACTGCTTTTAATTTCATAAAATAAGCGTTAATTGCCCGACAAATAGGTACGTTTTCGTTTTACAGTTTTCTAACGCTATTATAGTATTTTTCTCATGTTGGGAGACATTATTTTGGAAATTATTTGATATATATGATTATTATTGATGTTATTATTTCTCTCGAGCCTTTTCATACAAAGGAGACTCTACCAAAAAAATTCATAAATTTTAGACTTATGAAATATTGTCCAAAATTTAGTTACTAGAATATAAAAGAAGTAAATGGTTATTAATTGGTATATTTTATTTAAATTATTTAATTTTGTAAATTTATTTTTTTATAAATTTAATATTTTGAATAAGATATATTGACTATTTAATTTCTTCTTTTCCCTTCTTTTCCTTTTCGAGGATGAAAAGTTTTGAGTAGTGGAGAGTGTAACGACCCGTAAATTTTCTATAATTAACTTTGTTAATTTAATAAGATTTTGGTAATTTAATAGTGAAGAAATAAAAATCTGTAATTTAACAATGAAATGAACAATAAAACAAAGTGTAACAATATAAATGTAAGTTAATTTTTAATAACTTGAATGAAATTCTGATGAATGAAATAATATAAATGTAACACTTGGATATAAACTGATATGAGAAGACAAATGTAAATATTGAATTAATAAATGAAATAGTATAAAAATGACCATTGAATAAAATCAGAATTTTATAAGAATTGTTAACATTTGTCTGTGAATGTAACAAAATGAATAAGAAATGCTAATTTAATTCATAAAGTAATAATTGATGTAATAAAAGAGGGAAACCAAGACAAATAATTAATTGGGAATTTAAGTTATAATTAATGTGTAAATTTGACAAAATTCAAGATAATTGAAATAGAGTAGTTATTACAAACTAGAAATGGAAATTGGAATGTATTAATGTAACGAAATGAAAAACAAATGTTAATTATGTTGATAGAGTAATAATGGATTTGATTATTGAAATTGAACCAACTCAGTTTATTTGGAATTAATTATAAATAATTGGATTTAATCACAATTCGTAGGATTTTGAGTTTCGTAGCGATCAGACTTGTCGTTCGATCGTACGGGTAGAAACGCCTAGAAATCAATTTAATTGAAATCAATTTGAAATAAGCTGATTTGAACATAACTTCTTTATACGATGGAACTAGATCTTGAAACATGTTCCATTGATTTTAAAATTATCAAAAACATCTATTTTGGTATATGGGTTGACCCATTTTTGTTTCGGAGTCGAAACGGGCTTTTCAAGTCGTGTATCGTTCAATCAATCTGGTCCACTCTTTCGGTTTCCGGTTTTGTCTATAAATACCTCATTATAAACCCTAGTTTATTTCTTTTCTCATTTATCTGCACATACATTCCCTTCTCAGCTCCTCATTCCAATGGCAGACAAATAAATTCCAGTTCAAATTTCAAATCAAATTCCAAATCAAAAATTAAAACTCCTCAAAAAATTCAAAAAAATATGAAATTCGAAGATCCAATCGATACGAATCTACGTTAATGTCTATTTTTGCAATGGATGCTCGAGCCAGCAGAAATCTCGGTCAAAGCTCGTAATTCGTGAATCTTAAGCGTCAAATTAGGGGTTTCTGATTTCTTCGTTAATAGGAGAAACTGACTTGTGGGCTTTGTGGAGATCATTGCATAGAGTTGAATGGTGCTGGTTATGTGACTTGGATCTATGGGTGGTGGCCGAAATTCGCATGTTAGGGTTCGAAATCCTAGCTTATGGGATGGCGACGCTCGACAATTCAGATGATCGGACTGGTGGGAGGTGGAAGGCGTCGGTATGGCGAGCTTAACGAAGGCGGTCCAGTGGTCGACGGTGGCCTGTAGGTGGTGTTATGGCCGGCCAAAGGTCGGAGCTGCGTCACATTATTGGGTTCGAAGCAACGGGTAAGCGTGTCACGTGGAGGAAGGTAATTTCGAGCATCTTTCTTTTTTTTGTTTATTTCAATTTGATTTGAACTTTTACAATGATCTAACTGCAATAACTTCCGCATACGAGGTCTGATTTACGTACCATTTTTTCGTTGGGATCGTATCTAAATTCTGAACATTTTGATGCTGGTTTGAACGAATTCTGAGACTGTTTGAATTTTGGACTTAAATTAGATTTAAATTCGATTTGAATTCAAAGGTGAGTGTTTTAACACCCTCACAACTTCTAAAATTACTTATATTTGTTAAATTTAATTTATGATGTGATCAGAAATTTATTTATGACTGTTCGGTAGATTTTTAATCATCATCTCGGTTAAATTGAATTTATTTAAAATAAATCATTATTTAATTTATCGCTGAATATAAATTATCAGTTAAATACCAGTTATTGATTATCTGTTCTATATTGATATTTGTTGATCGATTTGGATGGTGATTGTGATGGATGTTGATTGTTGATATTGGATGAATGGATATTGTATTTTATACTGTTATAAACTGCAAGTTCACTATGAGTTGAAATGATACATGCCCGAATGATCTATAGATTAATGAAAAATCGTTATGAGTTGAAATGATAGACTTGAACGATTTTATGGATGCTATTTATTTTGGGATTGCGGTTTGAAATGATATATAACCGTAAAATTTTAAATTGCGGATTAAAATGATAAATATACGTATCACTTGCCATAGGGTAGAGAATTATATACGGACACCGGATTGGTTAAATTAAACGATTTTAAAATCCTTTATTTTTAAATGGAATAAACGATATATTGAAGTAAAATTTGTGTAACATCCCAAAATTTATCAATTTAAAATTTGTAATTTATTTGAATTTTTGGAATTCAATTTGAAGTTAATTTGAATAAATTTAAAAAAAAATCAAAACAAGTGAAATATTGAGTTTGTTTGTTTAATATTTTATCAATATACCGATGTATGTAGAATGAAGTGAATTTAAAATTTGAATTTGAATTTTATTTTGAATTTGAAATTTAATTTGAATTTGAAATGAACTTGTATTTGATTTTCAATTTAAAAATGAAATATCTTAAGTAAAATTTTTGGATTCAAATACATTAACATATGTGTATAGTTTACGAATAAGTATTAAACCTTTTCTTCTAAAAGATTGTATAAATATAAAAGAAAATGTATTTATAAAAGAACAATTGAAAATAATGAATAAATCTTTTCTCATGCAAAAGCACAAGTGCAACATTTATAATGTGAAAACTTACAAGTGTTAAGATGAAATTATGGAAGTGAACAAGTGTCATCTTCCTTAATTATAATTTTTAGAAAATTTATAAAAGAAATGTAAACTGTTTTCTCTCACTCTTTTGATCTCATTTTACAAAGCTTAAGAAAAAACAAAAGAAAACAAATGAAAACAAAATCTGAGAAGCATCAAATCTTCAAATCAGAAATCAAACAAGTTAGAAACAAATTCACAAACCAAGAAAAAAAAGAGCAACTTCTTCAATTCCTTAATCATCAACTTAAGATCAAGAGATGATTCGGGAATCAGGCTTTGTAAAATCCAATTTCAACAAATCAAAGCTTCAGCTAACAATCCAGTTTTATCATTAGATAACATGATCGAGCTCAGATTATCAATCAGCAATAAAGATCTTCTTCTCCAGTTTTCAAGCCTGACAACATCTACATTTCTCTGTTTTTTTATGTAAAAAACCGAAGGTAATCTTTTTAAAAATTTGAGTTCCAGTTTGTTAAGTTATCAACAAAATAAACATATCAGAAGCTAAGCAACTTTGAATAAATAGTTGCAGGAAAATTTTGAGGATAAAGTTTAAAAATAGAAGTTCCAGTTTCAAATAATCAATATCCAGGTTTCTTCTCCCCAGCTCTCACAAAACAGGTGAGTAAACCCTTGTGTGATATGAGTTTTTGAATGATTGTATGAACTCAAGCCTGAAAGTGATGATCAAAATTAATTTGCATGAGTATAAATCTTTGAATATATGCATGTTTTGGCTGTGCATATCTGGAGAACAAATGCATGCACCTCTTACCAGGTTTACAGGCATAAAGCCTGTTCAAAAATCAACCACTCCTTTTCTGATACTTATTCACCTATGGGATCTAAATAAAAACTGTTTGTTTAAACACAAGTGAGTTTAAAAAAATAAAATCCAGCAAAATAAATCTAAGCTTCTCCTAGAAATCTAAAAATACAGGCAAACCCCAGTATAGATTGAAAATTCAATCATCGTGCTTTCTGGTTTCACATATATAAATTGAAACTATTTTGAAAACACTAATTTTTAAGATAAAAATCAAGATTCTAAATGATGTGTAGAGTGAGCATTTGTCAGATGAATGGAAAATGTGTTTTTATAAAATTCTGGTGATCGGTGGGCATGTGGTCCTCGAAATCGAAGTCGTAGCTAGGTTGAAGGTTCGAAATCATCAGAAAAATGCGAGTCGAATTTATAAATCATCGCAGAGCAGTGATGAGATCGATTTAGGGCTAAATGTTCATATTTGGTCATGATCTAAAAAAGTGTTGCCGCGTCGTCGTTGATGGACCGGAGTCGTTTGCACCAGTGCCGATCGAAGCGTCTGTCATCTGCGATGCTTCAGTTGAATTTCCGTGACTGCTGACGGCCTGAGGTGGATGATCGAAGCGATTTCATGATGATTGGTTTTGGCTGTAGTTTGGGGTCGACAGTAAAAATTTCGTATTCGTCGACGTGATGGGATTCTGGGTGCTTATGGGGTTCAGGTGAGTTGTCGTCGACTCGATGGTGGCTGGAGCTTCGATTGGAGGTGGCATTTTCGATTCGATTTGGTTTGTGTCAGTGGAAAGAAAATTGGGGAAGAGGGGTTTTTCTTGAAGCAAGTATCGGGAAAAACTTGTGATAACTCGAGTGTTAACTTGAGTAAAAATTCTGAAGCACCGGGTAAAAATACTTGAAATTTTTTTAAGTTGAAAATATGGGCACTCGGGTTAATTTTTGACAAGACTCGAAATAAACAAGCAAAATTGTCGTGAGTGACTCAAAGCAGGTCTCAAGCCTAATATATAAAAACAGTTTTTACTTTAAAAAATTTCAAACTTTTAAACACTTTTAAACTATGTTTTCAAACGATGATTTGATTAAAGTTTTAAATTAATTTAGGACTTAAGTACGATGTTTTTAAAGAAATTAAATTTTAGTTTATTTAGTTTTGATACAATATTTTTATGAAGTTATTTGTATTTAATAAAAAATGCAATTTAAAAGAATATTAAGATAAAATGCTGTTTAAACTAAATCTTAACCTTTAAAGTAACTAATGTGATAAAGGTGATTTATTAAACAAGGTTTAAAAGGATAATTAAAGTAAATAATTTATCTTTTGAGTTATTAAACAATTAATGATTTTGTTAATATAATTACTTAAAAGGTAATCACTTAATTAATTATTTAATATTAAATATTAATTTAATAAAAAATAAAGGTTAATTTATTTGTAATTATTAATTAATTAAGGAGTAATTAATTAATAAAAGTAATTAAGAGTTAATTAATTAACAATTAAGGATTAATTAATTAAGATAATTAATTAAGAAATGATTAATTAATGAAAGTGATTAAGACTTAATCAATTGTAACTAATGAAATTAATTATTGATTAAAGATTACTAATGAAAGTAATTATGTGGTTAACAAATTTAAAACCACATGATTTATTCATCTTAATTGAAGATGTTTTGATTGTTATTGAGTGTTGTGTGTTGGATTGATATTCTTGATATGTGATGTAATGCTATGTAATATTAAATGCTTTGTGCTGAGCTGTGATTGAAAGTCTATATGAGTGGACCGTATAGGATATATATATATGTGCAAGTATAAACAACTAACTATATAATATAACTTGATAGATGATAGTAGCAAAGTAAGTTAAAGTAATCACACCAGGATTTTATACTGGTTCGGAATTCCCGTCCTACATCCAGTCCCGAAGCTCCACTTCTGAATTTCCTTTCAACTAACCCTCTCTTGACCCGGAGGAACAGGTTTACAACAGTAGAGTTTCTTTGTCAAGAATGTGCTCAATAACATGGATGTTGACTATTAAGTACAATTGCTTCCAATATATATATGGAAGAGTTAATTACAGGTATTTTGATTGCTTAGAGATCAGGTATAAATCAGAGTATAAGAGTTAAGAGCGTAAGCAAGTAAGGTGAGTTCTTCTCTTGAATTCCTGATTCTATTTATAGTGGTGGAGAGATTCTTTGTGTAGTTGCAACTGTTAGTAAGTGCTCTAAGGTTGCTTCTCATAGTGATGAAGAGTTGCAGTGAAGAGAAGCGAATGTGTCCTTTCGGATGTGACGGTTGTTCTTTGAATTTACATAGCCGAGTCCAAAATCAGACGTCTGGAAAATATTTTAGACGTCTGGTTTTCATATATTTTCTGTATCTGTTTGTATTTCAGACGTCTGTGTTTATTAACCAGACGTCTAGCTTTCATATATTTTTTATATCCGGATGCTTTTCTGACATCTGAATTGATTAACCAGACATCTGATTCTTTCTGAGTTTCAAACTAGAGGAATCAATCAGACGTCTGGCTAGTGTACCTAGACAACTGAATGTGTGCATGTTGCTTTATCTGTGTCTGTGTCGTCCCTCTTCCACTTCTATCGACTTGAAGTCTTTTGATACTTCTTTTGAGTCTTGTTTTTGTCTCTTTGGTGAAGTTACTTTATGACCTACCTGTAAATATAGATATATATGTATATTCGATTTCCATTGTATAGTTGTTATCATCGAAACCATAGAATTGATTTCCTAACAATCTCCCCCCTTTCGATGATGACAACTATTCAATGTACTTATATATATATTATAAATCTACCCCTGAATATGTGCTTAATGTTTTATGATTCTACCTATATTTCTCCCCCTTTGGCATTATCAAAAAGAGTTATAACAGTGAAGCCAATCGTCAAAAAGAAAAAAATTCATTAATAACATGAAGTGATTACAGTCATAGATTTGTACAAAAATTATAAAAACTATGATTCCCAAATTCTAGATTTCCTTTGGGTAAGCTTTATTTGGATCATCTTCCTTTGGTTCTTCCTTTTCAGAAGTGCTAGCCTTTGAAGGAGATGTCAAAGCTTCCTTTGGAGGTTCATCCTCATATAGTTTCAAATGTTTTGCGGGAGGGGAAGGTACAGGGGTTATCCAATCCTCAGAGGGTGGTGTTGGACCATGAACCCGTTGTAATACTTCTTTAAGAACCGATAAAACAATCGAAAGAGATTCCTCAATTGTGGTTCGTGTAGCAAATGAAGTTTCAAAATTTTCAATTTGCTTAGCCAAATATTTTTGATTTTGGGACAATGTATGTTGGTTTCGAAGTGTGAGATCTCGAATACTTTCATTTGGATTTGTATCCAGTAGAGTCTCTATAATTTTATCTTGTCCCGGATAATCAATGGTTCGGGAGGAGGGGGAGTAACTTGTCGATGTTGTACTTCCTCTGAGGATGGATCAATATGTGGTTGAGGAGGAGGCTCACCTCTTCGAGATTGACGATTGTGCGTCCAATCTTCGAAGGACATAAACTCTGGAGGGATTTCAGGTAGGTGCATCAGCGAGAAGAATTTGGTGGAAGCATATTTAGGCAAGATTTCTTCGAATGTCGATAGGAAGGAAGGAACATTATGTGCACGAAGAAGTCTCAAAATATAGGTAGGGTAAATGATCGATGGCCGTGATCGAGTCCAAAAGTGTTCGAGCTCGTCGAAGATGAATTTGGCCCAATTTACCCGAGTTCCACTAAAGAGAGAATATAGAGATTTGTGCTCCAATTCTGTTATTTGCTCGTGACTCTCCGTACGTGGAACAACTGTATTTATTATCATTCCTGTCAAGAGTCGAGCTTTTGGACGTAAATATTTCGAAGCAAATTTTGGCATTTCGTCCTCGCAAATTTGATGAGTAATACTATTCCGTGGCTTGAAGCGCATATTCGGAATGTTGTATAAATCCTCCCCGGTGTCGGAGCATCCTAAGGTTCTACCTATTAAACCCGGAGTTAATCTAATAGTATTCCCATAAACACTTGACCATAGCCAGTTGTCCTCATCTTCCGTGTTCCACACTGAAGTACTATCTAGATTAGCGTAGAATAAAAATATAGCTAATTGATCTATTTGAACATCATTAGGAGTAAAAGAGATTAGGGTTTCCAATCCAGCATTTTCACAAAGTTCATCTAGATCGTACATAGGGAATTTAAGGAGATTATAGAATGGTCCTATATGAAGTTTCTTCTTTTGAATATCTTGATACCTTTTGATGGAACGCGGTGCTTTATATGTCCACCTCTTGATCTGATCGTTCGAGCACGCCTGGGGGTTTGAAGATGAAGTGGGATGGTCTTATTTGCGTTTTGAGGTTTTGATATTCTTAGTGCGAGGAGGCATTTTTGATTTAATTTTGTTAAAGACGTTGATTTTGAAAAAAAAATCGTCAATAAGCAAATCGTGGATCGGAGTAATTTTGAGATAAAGAGAAAAAAATGACGTTATCTGGGTGTATATAAATGGTCGATTGAATTCCAGATGTCTAGATTTGAAATCAGACGTCAGGTTTGCCCTAAATTTTTTACAGAAGATACAAACAGACGTCTGGTATTTGGAGTAGACGTCTGTTTTGGTCGAATTTGTGAGATTGAATAGGCAGAAAATTTAAACAGACGTCTGGTTTTATATCTCAGACGCCTGGTTTAAATAAATGTTGTAAGCATTTGTGAATGAGAACTTGGTCAGACGTCTGGTTCAATGTGTTAGACGTCTGAAATTTTCTGGATTATATTTTAGGAGGCAAAGCTTAAGTTCAGACGTCTGGGGGGTATACCAGACGTCTGATATATGCACACTGCTTAATTTATAATAGTATATCATTGTGTCAGATGTCTGAAGGCTATAGTCAGACGTCTGGAATTTGCTGTTTGGCTAAAAATAGCCTATGGTTTAATGGTTTCACTTATTTATCGAATTTGGATAATAAATAATTTTATTGTTGTAAAACACATAAGTATAGATACATATAATAATTAATATGATTTATTTATTTAGAAGGCGGTAGAGTTTTACGATTTTCTGACTCTTTATCCCTCCATGGTCTTAGTGGAGACCATATATTTCCTTGTTCGTGGGTACGTGGGGAGCCAGAATATCGTCTTGGTGAAGGGTCTGAAGGAGTACGATACGAAGAAGATGGATCTAATGAACTACAAGGTTTTGGTAGCGGTTCATGGATATCTTTCTTTCGTGACGAACAAAACTTCATTGCCACTTGCTCTAGAAAACTTAGCCGTCGTGCCGTAACTTTTTGTTCGAATTATAGCCCTCGTTGAAGATCTATCTGTTGTTTCTGGTAATGATGAATTTCATCAATTTTGTCCTTTGTATTAGGATAAATAAACAAAGATCTTTTAGTTTCTTATTATCTGGAGTAAAACCCGTATGATACGAGGACCACCTATTTGTTGGCTCTTGCTTTGGTTTAGGCGTAGGAAGCCGTTGTGATGTGTCAACCGAGCTATCCGTCGATGGTGTTGAGATGGAGATGGATATATAGGAGTTCCCAGAAGACATTGTTTTTTTTATTATAAAAAAAAATTGATTGTTTGTATATAGTTGTTATGTAACTATGTATATATATAAGCTGAAAACATTATTTATAGATTAGCTAATTGTCTAAAAATTTAATGGTTCAGAAATTAATAAGTATAATTTGTGGTTATAAAATAGATAACTAAACTTAGTTTTTAAATGAAGTTATTAATTTTTTAAGGAAGAAGATCATGATTTTATACCGGTTCGGACCTCCCGTCCTACGTCCAGTCCTGAAGCTCCTCTTCAGAATTTCCTTTCAACTAACCCTCTCTTGACTCGGAGGAACAGGTTCACAACAGCAGAGTTTCTTTGTCAAGAATGTGTTCAATAACACGGATGTTGACTATTAAGTACAATTGCTTCCAATATATATATGAAAGAGTTAATTACAGGTATTTTGATTGCTTAGAGATCATGCATAAATCAGAGTACAAGAGTTAAGAGCGTAAGTAAGTAAGGCGAGTTCTTCTCTTGAATTCTTGATTCTATTTATAGTGGTGGAGAGATCCTTTGTGTAGTTGCAACTGTTAGTAAGTGCTCTAAGGTTGCTTCTCATGGTGATGAAGAGTTGCAGCGAAGAGAAGAGAAACGTGTCCTTTCGGATGTGACAGTTGTTCTTTGAATTTACACATCCGAGTCCAAAATCAGACGTCTGGAAAATATTTCAGACGTCTGGTCTTCATATATTTTCTGTATCTGTTTGTATTTCAGACGTCTGTGTTTATTAATCAGACGTCAGGCTTTCATATATTTTTTATATCCGGATGCTTTTGAGACGTCTGATTCTTTCTGAGTTTCAAACCAGAGGAATCAATCAGACGTCTGGCTAGTGTACCCAGACGTCTGAATGTGTGCATGTTGCTTTATCTGTGTCTGTTTCATCCCTCTTCCACTTCTATCGACTTGAAGTCTTTTGATACTTCTTTTGAGTCTTATTTTTGTCTCTTTGGTGATGTTACTTTATGAACTACCTGTAGATATAGATATATATGTATATTCGATTTCCATTGTACAGTTGTTATCATCGAAACCATAGAATTGATTTCCTAACAGTGATATCTGTGATGAATATTCTTCTATGTGAATGTGAACACCCTTTGACCCGTAAAACGGCGATTGAATTTCGATGCGACGGGGAGTCAGATTCCAGTTGGTTATCTGAAACCCACATCGAACCCTGAATGTGAATCTTTGTGATTGATATATCCACATGTTTTAAAATTAAGCGCTCACTATTCGATTTAGCCGAGAGAGGACTTTTGTGTCATATAACCCATTTCGAATATGTGATACGACGAAATGGATAGCAATTGAAGATGGTGGTGATGACCGGGCGTCTTCGAGAATGATAGGATAACCCGTCGAATGACTCTGCACTGAGTTGCTCTGGTATAGAGATCTCTACATGTGATGGGGAGTCCGATCGGGATTGTGGATGCCTGGATTGCAAGGACTTCTTCGGAAGTGCCTTTTGTTCTGTTCGAACCCGAAACAGACTTGTATGGTTGTATGTCTGACATTACTATTTAAGATATAAAGCTGATTTTGTTTCAAATACATTTCTGTTGGTGGCGGAGAATTTATTCTCTTAGCTTAACACCCTTCTCTGAGACGTACGAGCATAGAGGTTATGTAGTTGAATGTTATTATGATATACTCCAAATCTGGTAGTGTGGCATGCTGAGTGTTGCTGATCATTTGTTGATCGAAGCATGGCTTTGTGAAAAAGCGTAGCTTTGTGGACGAGACTTCGTCGAACCTCACAACCCGGTTACGGTCGAAGTAGAAATCGTGGTAGCAAGGTTATTTGGGGGTAGCGCCCCCTGAGGGCATGTCCATTTCCTTCTGGATTATAAGTGGTATCATGGTATGGAGCCCAGATACTTACTTTGTGGTTGCCGCATTGCTTTGTGGTTGTCGGTTGAGAAGCGCTTCGGATAAAGGTTGGTAACGACCGGGAGGTGGCATACTCGTGTCAGTTGTTACCTAGTTACAGAGGTAACCCGGCCTTGTGTAGCAGAGATCCGGTTAGGTTCTCGGGGACGTCCCTCCAGAGGCGTTCCATTTTGTGTGGGAAGTTCCTTTGCCTGACCATTTGTTGGAAATCCAATCATCCAATACGAGCCCTTTACGGTTTTAGTTATAGAACCTGCCATTTAACATGGTAGCTATAGTAGGCATACTATAATGGTATGTATGCTGGCTAAGATTAATATTATACTTTCCAAATGTGTTCACACTATGCACTAATAATAATATCTAAAAGAGTTTTCTCGTATCAAGCATTTTTTACTGTCATAAGGAGAAATCTCCTCTAAGTTTGCGCTTGCATTGTGTGTGTGGCGGGAGGCCTTATGGCAGTTTCATTTTCAAAAAGCATTGCGGATTTCTTTCAAATTCTTTTGTTTTGCTTTTGATAAAAATAAACTGTTTTTATTTCAAACAACCGTTTTGTTTACTCATACCAGTCCCATGACTGACCCGAAGTTTATTATTCCTTTCCTAAACTCTGGATGCCCTTAATTTTCCACACGGACAGCCTAGAAGCAGGTTATCCGTGTTTTTCGAGCTAGCTTGGATTTTGAAGTCCTTTGGGAGCTATATGTCTTTGAGAGAGCTTTTGGATTTGGAAATCTTTTGAAGTGTTGGAGTTTTGAAGGCCTTGTCCAAGTTAAGTATGTTGGGAACTAGTTGAAGTTTCTGTTGTCATTCTATTTTGTATTGTATTTGTATCACTCTGATATTGATGTTCAATGTTGTATGGATATTGTTACATGTTATATCTGTATTGTGATCAGTGATATTCATTTTTCCGCTATTTATATTCATCTAATGTTGTTATAAGCTCCATCCGAACTGAAGTTCAACGCTTGAATCTTTGGCATACAAGTTAGATATTTAATGTCGATTTTTCAATCGCTGGATTTTGGGTCGTGACAAGTGGTATCAAAGCTAAAGGTTGAGTAAGAACTTTAGCTACGGAGTATAACACATTAGATGGCTCATTAGAGATAGGGTGAAGTATACCCTAGAATGAGTATAAACCGAGAGACCGAAATCCTAAATTTCTTGGTCTATTCCTTTTAACTGTTGATATTCCCTAAGATATCTTGTTTGTATGCTTAAATCAAGTTTTCTTGCTATTTCCAGATAGTGAGAATGAGCGTAAGAAAAGGACAAGGTAGGGGATGGGGAAATACCACCACAACTGGTGCAGTCCTTGCATAAGAAACTGTGCCTACTCAACCTTAGCCGAATCTGGCTGATTTATATAAGAATTTCTCGAGACTTGTGGAAAGCCGTTTACTGGCAAGGAACCAATTGTTGAAGCTCAAGCTTGGATCCGATTTTGTGAAAGAATTTTCAAGGGATTGAAATTGGAAGATGATGAACAATTGAGAGCTTCTTGGCAACTCCAAGAGAAAGCATTAGCTTGGTGGGAGACAGTTACTGTGGATGAGTCAGAAGATGAGTTTACTTGGGGACGATTTAAAGAAGTGTTTGAGCAGTGATACGTTCCATCTGCTGGTATCTATCGAATGTACCAGGAGTTCCTAAGTTTGAAGCGGGGAAGTCTATTATTTGAGGAGTATTTGAATAAATTCAATGAATTGTCTCGATTTGGTCCGGAGCTAGTAAATACACCCTTGAAGAGAAATGAAAGATTCATTCGGGAAATGAACAAGGAGTACCACAAGAGGATGACAACCCACATTAAAGAATCTTTTTCGAACTTAATTGACATGGGTTATCGATATGGTACTCTAGATATGTAGAAAGTTCCGGAAGAGAAGTGGAGTTCAAGTAGTATGAATTGGAAGAAAAGAAAATTCAAAGGAAAGAGGCCGGTTTAAGGCAAGGAGAAGAAGAGGAGTAATCAAGAGAACCCAGCTAGAAATATTACTTGTTACAACTGTCAGGAGAAAGGCCATTTAGCAAACGATTATGAGAAGCCAAAGAAACAAATTGAGAAAGATCAACTTGTAAAGACAAGTCGAAGATCCAAGGAATGCTATTCTTGTCATCAGCCAGGTCATGGAGTTCAGAATTGCCCGAGAAAGAAAAAAGCACAAAGAGCGAAAGTGTGCGCAATAAAAGATAACCCCTTAACTTCAAAGGCGAATGAAGGAAAGGGAGTTTTGGAGGGTAACCTTATTGTTGGTGAAAGAGTTGTTAGAGTTTTATTCGATACGGGAGCTTCGCATAGCTTTATCTCCCAACAAATTGTGAACGAATTAAAACTCAAGCCCAAGTTTGTCGATGTATTTGTGTGAAGAATCCAGTGGGTGGTCCTGCAAATCTGTCTATATTGTAGGAGGGTGCCTGTCTCGTATTCTTTCCATCGATTTCCTATTGACCTTTATGTTCTCGACTTCAATAAATTTGAAATCCTACTTAGAATGAATTGGTTATCGAAATACGAAGCCAAATTAGACTGCAACAACCGAACAATTCTAGTCAAAACAAAACTTGGAGATTTCATCGAAATTTATTATGAACATCCTAGTCCAAAAAGGGATAAACTGATGTATGTTTGGGATATCCAGAACCTAGGATGGAGTCCATTCCTATTGTCCAGCATTTTCTCGATGTATTCGAAGAAGTGAAATCTTTACCCCTACACAAAGAGATTGAATTCAGAATTGACTTAGTTTCGAATGCTCATCCTGTCGTTCATGCTAGTCGCAGGATGGCACCTCGGGAAATGATTGAACTAGTCAAGCAAACCGGTGATTTGTGAAAGAAGGATTGATTCGTCCTGGTGTTTCTGAATAGGGTTCGGCTGTAGTATTTATGGCTAAATCCGATGAGTCTTTGAGATGATGTGTCGACTATCGCGATCTCAATAAGTAAACTCTCAAGAACAAGTTTCCTTTACTCAGGATCGATGACTTATTCGATCAACTTCATGGTGCACGATTCTTTTCTAAAATGGATCTTGCCCAGGGATTCCATCAGTTGTGAATTGCCGAAGATTGTGTTCACCTAATTGCATTAAGGGGTTCGGATGTATTCTACGAGTGGTTACTCATGCCTTTTGGACTAACCAACACTCCCGCGTACTTCGTAGATTTGATGACCTGTGTGTTTCGGGACGTGTTGAATAAATGTAGTCTTGTATTTATCGATGATATCCTAATCTATTCCAAAATCGAAGAGGAGCATGCTAAACATCTCAGAATTGATTTGGGGATATTAAGAAGGAACATCCTATTCGCCAAATTTTCTAAATGCCACTTTTGGGTCAAAGAAGTCAGATTTCTTGGACATATTGTAATGAAGAAGGGATTTCTGTTGATCCGAGCAAAATTTCCGCTATTCTTGACTGGAAACGACCCATAACTCCAAAAAAAATTCAAAGTTTTTTGGGTTTAGCGGGGTATTTACCGGAAGCTTTTTTAGGACTTTTCTAAGATAGCTAGTCCGTTGACTAAGCTTACAATGAAGAATGCCAAGTTCAATTGGACTCCAAACTGTGATGAAGCTTTTTAGGAATTGAAAAAGAGATTGACTACTACTCATATTCTTGCTATTATCAACGGGAACCAAGGCTTATCTGTCTATACTGACGCTTGTGGTGATGGGGTAGGTGCAGTATTAATGCAGAATGGAAAGGTAATTGCCTACGCGAGTAGACAATTACGTATGCATGAGAGAAACTACCCAACACATGATTTAGAACTTTTGGCTGTTATTTTCGCCTTTAAAATCTAGCGACATTATCTCCTAGGTAAGAATCTCCTTTAGCTTTTATAAAAGAAAATTTTAAAGTTCAACTTAACTTAATATATACTAAATAAATTCTTCTTATTTAGGTGAAAATTTTGAATTATTCACCGACCACAAATCTTTGAACTATCTCTTCACCCAGAAAGATTTGAATCTGCGACAACAACGTTGGTTGGAATTTCTGGCATCCTGTGACCTAGATATTCAATATACACCCGGAAAGGCCAATGTAGCTGCCGATGCTCTAAGTAGGAGGCATGTTGTTCTCGCATATCTGGTTGTCACTCCTACTCTCCTTGCAAAGATTGCTAGCAAACAGAAGGAAGACCAATTTCTTCATGGGATTTGTAAAAGAATACATCAAGGTGAGGATTCCAGTTTTGGAATCGATGATGATGGAACTGTAAGATCGAAAGAAAGAATTTGTGTCCCTGACATTTCAGAGCTGAAACACGAAGTTTTGGACGAATTCCACAAGTCCAAACTTTGCATCCATCCAGGTGCCAATAAAATGTATCGTGATATCAAAAGAACGTTTTGGTGGAAAACGATGAAAAGGGACATATCTATATATGTGAGTCGATGTGCTACCTGTCAACAAATTAAAAGCGATCAAAAGAAAGTGGCCGGTTTACTTCAGCCTTTGGAAGTACCGAAGTGGAAATGGAATCAAGTGACGATGGATTTCATCGATGGATTGCCACGAAAAAAGAAGGGAAATGAAGCTATTTGGGTTATAGTGGACCGTCTAACCAAAACTGCTCACTTCATCCCAGTGAAATCCACCTGGACAGTGGCAAGCTTAGCAGAGCTATATATAAAAGAGATTATCCGTCTCCATGGTATTCCTAGTAGCATAGTAAGTAATCATGATCCAATCTTCACTAGTAGATTTTGGGAGGCATTCCAAGCCGCATTGGGAACAAAGCTGAACTTCAGTACTGCTAATCATACGTAGTCTAATGGGCAGACTGAAAGGGTTAATCGAATTCTAGAAGACCTTTTGCAGGCTTGTATTCTCGACTTTAGTGGTTCTTAGGAGGACCATTTACATCTGGTAGAATTTTCATATAACAGTAGCTATCAAGCCAGTATTGAAATGGCTCCTTATGAGGCTTTATATGGCCGTCCGTGTCGATCGCATGCTGGATCGAATCAGGTGATAGACTCATCCTTGGACCAGATATGATTAATGAAGCCACGGAGAAGGTAGATTTTATTCGAAAGAAGTTAATAACTGCTCAAAGTCGTCAGAAAAGCTATTATGACCAAAGAAGAAGAGATTTGGAATTTCAAGTTAAGGATTCGGTATTTCTAGACGTGTCTCCAATGCGTGGCGTGTTAAGGTTTGGGAAAACTGGTAAGCTGGCACCACGGTATATTGGTCCTTTTCCTATTCTGGAGAGGATCGGTCCTATATCATATCGAGTGCAGCTACCCAGCTGGTTATCTAGCGTCCATAATGTGTTTCACATTTCTAATCTTCGGAAATATGTGCATGACCCAGATAGTATCATTGAAGAGGCAGCTCAGCAGGATATTGAAATCACTCCCAACTTGGCAGTAAAGAGAGAACCAATAAAGATTGCAGATCGTGAGGAAAAGCAGCTGAGAAACAAAATTGTGAAACTAGTCAAAGTACAATAGAGTGGCGATCCAAAGGATTGCACTTGGGAAACAGAGGATAGTATGCAGAAGTCCTATCCCAACTACAGAGTGGATATCTCGGCTAAATCTGGTAAGCCATTACTTTATCTTTTATATCTTCATATTTTCTTTGTTTGTCTTTCTCTCTCTTTCAAATTTTGAGGACGAAATTTTCTTAAGGGGGGAACATGTAGCATCCCCAAATTTATCAATTTAAAATTTGTAATTTATTTGAAGTTAATTTGAATTAATTTAAAAAAATCAAAACAAGTGAAATATTGAGTTTGTTTGTATAATATTTTATCTATATACATATGCATGTAGAATGGAGTGAATTTGAAATTTAATTTGAATTTGAATTTGAACTTGTATTTGAATTTAAATTTAAAAATGAAATATCTTGAGTAAAATTTTTGGATTCAAATACATTAACATATGTGTATAGTTTATGAATAAGTATTAAAACTTTTCTTTTAAAAGATTGTATAAATATAAAAGAAAATGAATTTATAAAATAACAATTTAAAAATAATGTATTAATCTTTTCTCATGCAAAAGCACAAGTATAACACTTATAACATGAAAACTTACAAGTGTTAAGATGTAAATTATGGAAGTGAACAAGTATCATCTTCCTTAATTTTAATTTTTAGAAAATTTAAAAAGAAATGTAAACTATTTTCTCTTACTCTTTTGATCTCATTTTCAAAACCTTAGAAAAAAAACCAAAGAAAACAAAAGGAAAAAAATCTGAGAAGCATCAAATCTTCAAATCAGAAATCAAGCAAGTTAGAACCAAATTCACAAACCAGGAAAAAAAGAGCAACTTCTTCAATTCCTTAATCAGCAACTTAAGATCAAGAGAAGATTCGGGATTCAGGCTTTGTAAAATCCAATTTCAACAAATCAAAGCTTCAGCTAACAATCCAGTTTTATCATCAGATAACAAGATCAAGCTCATATTATCAATCTGCAATCAAGATCTTCTTCTCCGGTTTTCAAGCCTGACAACATCTAGATTTCTCTTCTTTTTTTTAAAAACCCGAAGGTAATCTTTTTAAAAATTTGAGTTCCAGTTTGTTAAGTTATCAAGAAAATAAACACATCAGAAGCTAAGCAACTTTGAATAAATAGTTGCAGGAAAATTTTGAGGATCAAGTTTAAAAATAGAAGTTCCAGTTTCAAATAATCAATATCCAGGTTCCTTCTCCCTTGCTCTCACAAAACAGGTGAGTAAACCCTTGTGTGATCTGAGTTTTTGA
This sequence comes from Allium cepa, assembly GCA_030765085.1. Classification (NCBI taxonomy): domain Eukaryota; kingdom Viridiplantae; phylum Streptophyta; class Magnoliopsida; order Asparagales; family Amaryllidaceae; genus Allium; species Allium cepa. Next base: position 934,982,258 of record CM060932.1, read on the forward strand.
ATGATTGTTTGAACTCATCCTGAAAATGATGATCAAAATTAATTTGCATGAGTATAAATCTTTGAATATATGCATGTTTTGGCTGTGCATATCTGGAGAACAAATGCATGCACCTCTGTACCAGGTTTACAGGCATAAAGCCTGTTCAAAAATCAACCACTCCTTTTATGATCCTTATTCACCTATGGGATCTAAATAAAAATTGTTTGTTTAAACACAAGTGAGTTTTAAAAAATAAATTCCAGCAGAATAAATCTAAGCTTCTCCTAGAAATCTAAAAATACAGGCAAACCCCAGTATAGATTGAAAATTCAATCATCGTGCTTTCTGGTTTCACATATATAAATTGAAACGTTTTCGAAAACACTAATTTTTAAGATAAAAATCAAGATTCTAAATGATGTGTAGAGTGAGCATTTGTCAGATGAATGGAAAATGTGTTTTTATAAAATTCTGGTGATCGGTGGGCATGTGGTCCTCGAGATCGAAGTCGTAGCTAGGTTGAAGGTTCGAAATCATCAGAAAAATGCGAGTCGAATTTATAAATCATCGCAGAGTAGTGATGAGATCGATTTAGGGTTAAATGTTCATATTCGGTCATGATCGAAAAAAGTGTTGTCGCGTCGTCGTTGATGGACCGGAGTCGTTTGCACCAGTGTCGATCGAAGCGTCTGTCATCTGCGATGCTTCAGTTGAATTTTCATGACTGCTGACGGCCTGAGGAGGATGATCGAAGCGATTTCGTGATGATTGGTTTTGGCTGTAGTTTGGGGTCGACAGTAAAAATTTCGTATTCGTCGACGTGATGGGATTCTGGGTGCTTGTGGGGTCTAGGTGAGTTGCCGTCGACTCGATGGTGGCTGGAGCTTCGACCGGAGGTGGCATTTTCGATTCGATTTGGTTTGTGTCAGTGGAAAGAAAATTGAGGAAGAGGGGGTTCGTCTCGAAGCAAGTATCGGGAAAAACTTGTGATAACTCGAGTGTTAACTCGAGTAAAAATTCTAAAGCACCGGGTAAAAATACTTGAAATTTTTTTAAGTTGAAAATATGGGCACTCGGTTTAATTTTCGACAAGACTCGAAGTAAACAAGCAAAATTCTCGAGGGTGACTCTGTAACAACCAGGTATTTTCAACCATTCGCATCCATTATAAGTGTATAGGTAGACACTCATGTCGGAATTGAATTGCTCAAAATACCGCGTTGTAAATAAAAATTTGGCAAATCTCAGAATATGCAGTAAATAAAAATCACAGATCACAGACACAAAGTAATAATAATGCAGCGGAAGTTAAAGAGATAGTAGTTCATGAAGCTACTATATAAATATATCAGAGGTACATAAGATACAATAGAAGAAATAAAGTTCAACAGAAGTATAAATATGATAACCAAGTCCAAGCTGAATAGAACAACCGAACTGAAAAGATGAAACTTGACAAGTAGATAATCTCCAGCGATTCCAATCTCCAGAAAGTGGAAATCCAAATCTATGAATAACTCAGGCTGACCCGAGCATAAATAAAAATACAAACACTCGAGTCAGGACATACATACTTATACAATGTAAACCAACTCAAGTGAACTGTAGTAAAGGTACAATTAACTTAGAAGATGCTTGGGACCGCCCATCCTCTAAGGATTCGTTAAACTATTTACTATGTAGTATATTGCGCTATATACAGTAGTGTGTAACCAGTAAAGTATAATCATATAGAAAATAGCGTTAAGGGGATTGTGAACCTTAACGCAGTCGGATCTTTAAAACCAAAATCATAGTGGGCTCGATATAAGGAGATGACACGACACGCGAGGCAATGCCAGGGTGGATACACCGTTTGCACTCCAGGACCGGTGGTGACAGCAAGCCAGCAGCTTCCGCCCACATTGAACAATACCCCCGAATCAAAGTGGCGCCACATATCGAATCACAAAAGTAATAGAATGGTTTCCGATGGAGCATGCTCGATGAAAGGGTGCGACCCTTTGTGTAGCCCGGTATAGCTCCTGTTTTAGTCATTTATGCCAACTCACGGGAGTTGGGCCATGTAATATACCTCGAGAACATCGCCACCATCCTACTTCATTCTGAAATCTCCACCGCGTACACAGTTGTTAAAGTGGTTTTCGGTATTGGCCGGCTATAAGACAATATCCGATCCCGGTCTCTTTAACAACCAATCGTTATTATAACCCGTAGTTATAATTTTAAAACAATATTTTATACTGCAAAAATAAATGTCATTTCAACCCAAACCTTTATCAAAATAAAGATTAAATCATTTCCAAACCATTTCAATATATCATCATACCATATCTTTCAATTCAAATACTTATCAAAATAAATATCAAGTCATTTCTAACCATTTCAATATTTTAAATTATCATATCCTTTAAAAACTTTCTTTCAAATCATTTTAATACATCAAAATATCATAACCTTTCAAAGCTTCATTTTTCAAATAATTTAATATCAAAATATCATATCTTTCAAAACTTTGTTTCAAATCATTTTAATATATCAAAATATCATATCTTTCAGTACCACATTTCAAATCATTTTAATATATCAAAATACCATATCTTTTCAAAACCACATTTCAAATCATTATTCATTTTATTCAACTTAAAATACCATTTCAATTCATATTTTAAAATAGTTTATATTCCAAAAAAAATCATTTTAAATCATAAAAATGAAGTTATTATGTTAAAAATTAAATTATTAAATTTCCAAAATTTTCAACTTCCAAAGTTCATTTATTCACTTACGGTTATCAAAACAGTGAAATTCCACTTTTCGCAGCATTTAGAAAACGCTACAGAAAGTTACATTCAAAACAGTTCAATTTAACAAAAGACAACATTTTAAAATGTTGTAATAGGGTTTATTTAAATTCCAAATAAACTTAGTTAAATTCAAAAACTATAGCACTTACAAATTGCTATAATAGTTTTTAATTCAATTTAGCTTTTTAGTTCATTATCATCAACTACAGCATTTACAAATACTGTAATATCATTTACATTGTAATTAATAGCATTTCAAAAATGCAGTCAATTAACTCCAAATATTCAATATAATTTCTCAACCAATTATATTTTTATTTAAAACATTTTTAACTCATAAAATCATACATTTTCACATTTATAAACAACATTTAATTTTCCTCAAGTTCATGATTTTATAAAGTTAAATTTCCATTCAAAAATAAAGATTTAATAATAATTCACTTATTAAATTGCAATGTTCAATTTTAAATTCCTTGCATTGAATTTCAACTTAATACTTAAGTTCAAATTCTCAAATATAACTTAGTTTTATTTTTATTTGCTTAACTAAAAGTTCACTTTTAAGTCAATTTCATAAATTTCCAATTTTAGTTATATTTCCAAATTTCAACTTAAATATTCATTCATTTCACATTCAACTTTATCAAAAATCATTAATATGATATAAAATCACTTTAAATTAATTTAAATTCAAAATATAATAAATTTATCATATTTTCAAAGTTAATTTAAATTCCATTAAAAATTAAATCAAAATTTCCAAAATAACTTGCATTCATATTTTCTAACTTTTCCATAATTTATTTAACTTATAGATTTCCAGAAAATAAATAATACTTTACAAAAGTTATATTTTTATTAAATTTCAAATCAAATATTATAATAATTAAATTTCTAAAATATTTTAAATTTTTTAGAAAAACGTATTTTAACTAGGGGCATGTATATAATTTTCTACGCTAAGTAAAGTGATACGGGTAACATATCATTTCAACCCGTAATTTACAAAGAAAATCCAGGTTTTATCATTTCAAGCCCGCAATCCCAAGTTAAAATAAATTAAATAAAAACCGTTCAAGTCTATTATTTCAGCCCATAACGATTTTTCCCTATTCTAAAGTCTGCTCGGGTATGTATCATTTCAACCTATAGTGATTTCTAATTTACAGGGAACTTGCAGCGTGATAAACATATATAAAAATGAACAGTAACAACAGATATATAATAACAGATGATATGAAATGAAATTTAACAGGTTTAACATCATATATAAATAATCACATGGTAGTTATAACGTCATATTTAATTCTCCACATTCAGTTGTTGTTGTTTCACAACTGCATACGTATAAATGTCGTGTGAGCTTTACTCACCCTTTTGTGCTGGAGATTGCAATACAAATGACACAACGGATTCCAGAAGGCACGATGACACGACAATAGGCTCAAGTGGGAAGAGATCCAAGCTTAGAACTTGTGTTACAACCCAAAACAAAACAAAATAAAATTACAATTCAATACAACATTGAATAGGAATAACTTTGAAATAAAAAGAGATACGAATACACAGTCTTTTGTCTTGCCTTCTACACTTGCTAGCACGGCTTAGGGAATGTTTAGGCACAGGTTTGGACATACTTTGGTTCAGGTTTGGGTCCTATAAGGCATGGCTACAAGGTATTGAAGTGGTGGAGGAGTTACTATGCATGAATATGAAGAGGCTTATGCAAATAGTGGGTTTTTGGTTCATTTTGGGCTAGGCTACATGGTTCTATGGCTCGGCTATGGCATGTTTCAGATCTGGAAAGAGGATGAAGGTGATGGTTAGGGGTGTTTAAAGGTGGTGGTGGAGCAATAGGAGGTGGCCAAGGTCATCTAAGGTGATGGTGATGAAGACTAGGTGGCTAGACATGCTTTTTAAGGAGTTTTAACATAGTTTTTGTGGATTTCGCATCATGGGATGGTCATGGCACTTGCCGGTCAGAGGAGGAAGGGTTTTGGTCATGTATGATGTGGGGAAGGAAGTGGTGGTGGTCGGTGGAGGAGATGGTGGAGGTGTTAGGCCAAACAAAGCAATGAGAGGTCATGGCAAAAATCAAGCAAAACAAAGAAGAAGAAGTAGAAAAATGAGAGGAGGAAGAGAGGCCATTGCTTATTTTTCTTTGCTCAGATCTGAAATGGATGTGTATTATTGATGGAATGAGAAACTTTCACGTGAATAAGCAAAAGAAAAGGAACGGCTACAATAAATTGATGCATCGATTGAAAAAGAAATGGTAAAAGAAACGGTGAAACGACTTTACGTTTCTTAGCTTTTAAAACCTTCCATACTTCATTTTCTTTTAAATCAAGTAAAACAAAATAAACTTCAGCAAGTACATCTAAGAACCGAAATAAAGTGAAATAAAATAAATATATATAATTAAATTTAAAGAAAATATAAAAAGAATTAAGGAAATTGCTTAAAATTTGAAAACAGGGTTCAAAAATTACAATTAAAACATCAATGGCTTTGGAAAAATATCTACTTCATTTTAAAAATATTCTAAAGCAAAATTTTAAAATAAAATACTTTATTTATCATTTCTAAAATAAAATAAATAATTAAATTGGAGAAATAGAAAAGAACTAAAGAAAAAGTTTAAAAATTGAAAACAGGGCATGGAAATTACAAGAAAAATACTACTAGCTCTAGAAAAATTCCTACCTCACTTCAAAAAATTAAAAGACAAAACTATACATAAAATAACATATCAATACATATTACAACAAAATATGACAAAGAAAAATAAAATTTATACTATTTAAAATAGCAAAATCGCAGAATAAACGAATTGCACTCAATATTGAAATATACATAACTTTCACAATTTAAATCCGTTTCCAACGAAACAAAAAAAGTGTTCTTAAAATTTTATGTACTTTCATAATAAAAGATAAAATTTAAATTTTCAAACTTTTAAAATTTTAAATTAAAAGTCAAAGTTTGACTATTTTGACTAAAATTTCACTTTTTGGAAAATATTCTTTTTAGTCATGCTTTGGAATGATAATTCATATTAAAACTAAAGTTTATCATTAAAAATAAATAAAATAAGTTTTTAAATCAAAAATTCAATTAAAATAATTAAAATATACAAAAAAATCACAAAATACAGGGTTGTTACACTCTTCCCCACTCAAAACTTTTCGTCCCCGAAAAGGAATGAGGTACGGGAAAGCATAGAAAAAGATAGAGTGAAACAAGATTAGGACAAGATGACAAGAAGATTGAAATTATACATGATGGCTATTGTTATAGGTAAGTTTTACAAGGCGGAGATGATCTTTCCAAGATTCTCCAAAATTAAGAACACAAGCACGAAAAGGTGGATTCAAAATGAGTATCAAAGATTATAGAAGATTTCTAAACAGAAAGATTATAGAAAGATGCCTATACCACTCTATAGCAAGATGAGGATGATAAGGACAACCAAAAGATAGTTTGAAAAACAAAATAAGCAAATAAATTTGAAAGCATGGAAATTTCACTTTAAATAGAGAATAAATCTTTTACACAAGTTAAATAAATCTTAACTATCTCAAATTTCATTATCTTATTATCCAATCATCTAAAATTAACAATTTTTAAAACCATAGGTTTGAAAAATAATCATTTATTACTCATGATGTACTTAATACATTTAATTCTTCTTTATTCCTAATTAAAATTAAATTTATTCCTTTCAATATATTTATTACTTATGTTAAATATACTTACACTTATTATAACTGCTTTGTTTTATTCTTAGTTCTTTTAATATATTTTTTATTGTAAGTTATTCAATTACCCTTTATTATATTTACCTATGTTAATCATTTTATAATTAAAATTTAAGTGTATAACATTTATTATAACTACTCAAATTTTATTAAAAAAATCTTTTTATATTGTATATTATCCAATTACATTGTTAATTTCTAAATTAAGGTAAGTTATATTGGAATGCAATTGAGTATTATACAAATTAAACTTTCCAATTCAATCATTTCAAGCTTAAATCATTTATTCAAAAAAATTTGATTTTATTTTTTTTATAATTGAAATTATTCTTTAAAAATAAAATTTAAGAATTAAATTTCCGATTTCTTCAAACCATTTAGAGATAAATAAATGTATGTACATAACTTATCGAATCAAATTTTTAAATCATATATTTATATTATATATTATAAATCAAGTCATATTTTAGAAAATTCAAACCAAATTAAATTCCCAAAACAAAGCTGTAGCAAGACTACAGAACAGTCTCTTCACTTCAAAACTCGAAAATGAACGTCGATGATGCTGCAGTCATCATCGAAGTTATTTTCCAGCGACAAAGAGAAGAGCACTAATTTTTAAACTTTAAAATCCTTTGAAAACATATTCTTATTCGAAAATACTTTAAATAATATACTTTAAAACTTAAACACAAGGTTTGAAACCATCGGAAATTAAATTCTCAAATTTCTTGTTTTAAATTCATTTCAGTTCCCAAATAAATTTATAAACAACTATCTATAAATTCACTTATAGAATAATAAATGATAAATCAAGTATTATCATTTCAGATGATCAATTTTAAATCAATTTATTAAGTTCCATAAATTTACTTATATATCAAAATTTTATCTCATTAACCAAATTTTAAAATAATATTGTGTCAGTTTGTTCTGTCAATGTGTTTTAGAAATCCTATCGATAATGTTGATCAGACGAATAGATCAGAAACCCAACTCAACACCAACAACTCAAACAACACAATATATAAAACAAAAAATAGATTTACAAGTACAATTCAAAACGTTTGAAGATAGGTTGGAAACAAAAGACAAGATGATTAAATAACAAAATAGGGAGGTGGATAAGCTTAAATAAATCGCAGGCAACCTTAACCGGGTTAACCGTGACTTAAATAATAAGATCGATGTGGATTTTCTAGGGTAAATCTACATTCAATCTCAATAGATAAAGTTTGGGATAACAAAAGATATTAGCATCTAAACCAAGGATAGATATAAATCTCTGGTGAATCCATGCTAATTGTAAAAGAGTTTTCCCTTTTTTTTTCAATTTAATTTGAAATTGCCGTGACTGCCGACTCACTAAAAGATCATTCGAAGCGGAGTTATGTAATACTCCAGAGTCAAAAGAAGATGAATAGTGAGGAATACGAATGGATTTTTGAACCGTAGGGAATGTTCCAAAATTCAAAGGAATTGAGTCAAAAAAGAAGCGATTCAAACTCGAATGAAAGTGATTCTGTAAATACATTCACTCCATATGCTGAGTTTTGCCTAGAGCTACCAAAGCTCTGATGCCAACTGTAACAACCAGGTATTTTCAACCATTCGCATCCATTATAAGTGTATAGGTAGACACTCATGCCGGAATTGAATTGCTCAAAATACCGCGTTGTAAACAAAAATTTGGCAAATCTCAGAATATGCAGTAAATAAAAATCACAGATCACAGACACAGAGTAATAATAATGCAGCAGAAGTAAAAGAGATAGTAGTTCATGAAGCTACTATATAAATATATCAGAGGTACATAAGATACAATAGAAGAAATAAAGTACAACAGAAGTTTAAATATGATAACCAAGTACAAGCTGAATAGAACAACCGAACTGAAAAGATGAAACTTGACAAGTAGATAATCTCCAGCGATTACAATCTCCAGAAAGTGGAAATCCAAATCTATGAATAACTCAGGCTGACCCGAGCGTAAATAAAAATACAAACACTCGAGTCAGGACATACATACTTATACAATGTAAACCAACTCAAGTGAACTGTAGTAAAGGTACAAGTAACTTAGAAGATGCTTGGGACCGCCCATCCTCTAAGAATCCATTAAACTATTTACTATGTAGTATATTGCGTTATATACAGTAGTGTGTAACCAGTAAAGTATAAGCATATAGAAAATAGCGTTAAGGGGATGGTGAACCTTAACACTCTCGGATCTTTAAAATCAAAATCGTAGTGGGCTCGATATAAGGAGATGACACGGCACGCGAGGCAATGCCAGGGTGGATACACCGTTTGCACTCCTGGACCGGTGGTGACGGCAAGCCAGCAGCTTCCGCCCACCTCGAACAATACCCTCGAATCAAAGTGGTGCCACATATCGAATCACAAAAGTAATAGAATGGTTTCCGATGGAGCATGCTCGATGAAAGGGTGCGACCCTTTGTGTAGCCCGGTATAGCTCCTGTTTTAGTCATTTATGCCAACTCACGGGAGTTGGGTCCACGTAATATACCTCGAGAACGTCGCCACCATCCTACTTCATTCTGGAATCTCCACCGCGTACACAGTTGTTAAAGTGGTTTTCGGTATTGGCCGGCTATAAGACAATATCCGATCCCGGTCTCTTTAACAACCAATCGTTATTATAACCCGTAGTTATAATTTTAAAACAATATTTTATACTTCAAAAATAAATGTCATTTCAACCCAAACCTTTATCAAAATAAAGATTAAATCATTTCCAAACCATTTCAATATATCATCATACCATACCTTTCAATTCAAATATTTATCAAAATAAATATCAAGTCATTTCTAACCATTTCAATATTTTAAATTATCATATCCTTTAAAAACTTCCTTTCAAATCATTTTAATACATCAAAATATCATAACCTTTCAAAGCTTCATTTTTCAAATCATTTAATATCAAAATATCATATCTTTCAAAACTTCGTTTCAAATCATTTTAATATATCAAAATATCATATCTTTTAGTACCACATTTCAAATCATTTTAATATATCAAAATACCATATCTTTTCGAAACCACATTTCAAATCATATTCATTTTATTCAATTTAAAATACCATTTCAATTCATATTTCAAAACAGTTTATATTCCAAAAAAAATCATTTTTAATCATAAAAATGAAGTTATTATGTTAAAAATTAAATTATTAAATTTTCAAAAATTTCAACTTCCAAAGTTCATTTATTCACTTACGCTTATCGAAACAGTGAAATTCCACTTTTCGCAGCATTTAGAAAACGCTACAGAAAGTTACATTCAATACAGTTCAATTTAACAAAAGACAACAATTTAAAATGTTTTAATAGGGTTTACTTAAATTCCAAATAAACTTAGTCAAATTCAAAAATCATAGCACTTACAAATTGCTATAATAGTTTTTAATTCAATTAGCTTTTTAGTTCATTATCATCAACTACAGCATTTACAAATACTTTAATATCATTTACATTGTAATTAATAGCATTTCAAAAATGCAGTCAATTAACTCCAAATATTCAATATAATTTCTCAACCAATTATATTTTTATTTAAAACATTTTTAACTCATAAAATCATACATTTTCACATTTATAAACAACATTTAATTTTCCTCAAGTTCATGATTTTATAAAGTTAAATTTCCATTCAAAAATCAAGATTTAATAATAATTCACTTATTAAATTGCAATGTTCAATTTTAAATTCATTGCATTGAATTTCAACTTAACACTTAAGTTCAAATTCTCAAATATAACTTAGTTTTATTTTTATTTGCTTAACTAAAAGTTCACTTTTAAGTCAATTTCATAATTTTCCAATTTTAATTATATTTCAAAATTTCAACTTAAATATTCATTCATTTCACATTCAACTTTATCAAAAATCATTAATATGATATAAAATCACTTTAAATTAATTTAAATTCGAAATATCGTAAATTTATCATATTTTCAAAGTTAATTTAAATTCAATTAAAAATTAAATCAAAATTTCCAAAATAACTTGCATTCATATTTTCTAACTTTTCCATAATTTATTTAACTTATAGATTTCCAGAAAATAAATAGTACTTTACAAAAGTTATATTTTTATTAAATTCAAATCAAATATTATAATAATTAAATTTCTAAAATATTTTAAAAATTTTAGAAAAACGTATTCCAACTACGGGCATGTATATAATTTTCTACGCTAAGTAAAGTGATACGGGTAATATATCATTTCAACCCGTAATTTACAAAGAAAATCCGGGCTTTATCATTTCAAACCCGCAATCCCAAGTTAAAATAAATTAAATAAAAATGGTTCAAGCCTATCATTTCAGCCCATAACGATTTTTCCCTATTCTAAAGTCCGTTCGGGTATGTATCATTTCAACCCATAGTGATTTCTAATTTGCAGGGAACTTGCAGTGTGATAAACATATATAAAAATGAACGGTAACAACATATATATAATAACAGATGATATGACATGAAATTTAACAGGTTTAACATCATATATAAATAATCAATTTAACAGGTTTAACATCATATATAAATAATCACATGGTAGTTACAACATCATATTTAATTCTCCACATTCAGTTGTTGTTGTTTCACAACTGCATAAGTATAAATGTCGTGTGAGCCTTACTCACCTTTTTGTGCTGGAGATTGCAATACAAATGACACAACGGATTCCAGAAGGCATGATGACAGAACAATAGGCTCAAGTGGGAAGAGATCCAAGATTAGAACTTGTGTTACAACCCAAAAAAAAAACAAAATAAAATTACAATTCAATACAACATTGAATAGGAATAACTTTGAAATAAAAAGAGATACGAATACACAGTCTTTTGTCTTGCCTTCTACACTTGCTAGCACGGCTTAGAGAATGTTTTGGCTCAGGTTTGAACATACTTTGGTTCAGGTTTGGGTCCTATAAGGCATGGCTACAAGGTATTGAAGTGATGGAGGAGTTACTATGCATGAATATGAAGAGGCTTATGCAAATAGTGGGTTTTTGGTTCACTTTGGGCTAGGCTACATGGATCTATGGCTCGGTTATGGCATGTTTCAGATATGGACAGAGGATGAAGGTGATGGTTAGGGGTGTATAAAGGTGGTGGTGGAGCAATAGGAGGTGGCCAAGGTCATCTAAGGTGATGGTGATGAAGACTAGGTGGCTAGACATGCTTTTTAAGGAGTTTTAACATAGTTTTTGTGGATTTCGCATCATGGGATGGTCATGGAACTTGCTGGTCAGAGGAGGAAGGATTTTGGTCGTGTATGATGTGGGGAAGGAAGTGGTGGTGGTCGGTGGAGGAGATGGTGGAGGTGTTAGGCCAAACAAAGCAATGAGAGGTCATGGCAAAAATCAAGCAAAACAAAGAAGAAGAAGTAGAAAAATGAGAGGAGGAAGAGAGGCCATTGCTTATTTTTCTTTGCTCAGATCTGAAATGGATGTGTATTATTGATGGAATGAGAAACTTTCACGTGAATAAGCAAAAGAAAAGGAACGGCTACAATAAACTGATGCATCGATTGAAAAAGAAACGGTAAAAGAAACGGTGAAACGAATTTACGTTTCTTAGCTTTTAAAACCTTCCATACTTCCTTTTCTTTTAAATCAAGTAAAACAAAATAAACTTCAGAAAGGACATCTAAAAACTGAAATAAAGTAAAATAAAATAAAAATATATAATTAAATTTAAAGAAAATATAAACAGAATTAAGGAAATTGCTTAAAATTTGAAAACAGGGTTCAAAAATTACAATTAAAACATCAATGGCTTTGGAAAAATATCTACTTCATTTTAAAAATATTCTAAAGCAAAATTTTGAAATAAAATAATTTATTTATCATTTATAAAATAAAATGATTAACTAAATTGGATAAAAATAGAAAAGAACTAAAGAAAATGTTTAAAAATTGAAAACAGGGCATGGAAATTACAAGAAAAATACTACTAGCTCTAGAAAAATTCCTACCTCACTTCAAAAATATTAAAAGACAAAAATATACATAAAATAACATATCAATACATATTACAATAAAATATGACAAAGAAAAATAAAATTTATACTATTTAAAATAACAAAATTGCAGAATAAACGAATTGCACTCAATATTGAAATATACATAACTTTCACAATTTAAATCCGTTTCCAACGAAACAAAAAGCAGTGTTCTTAAAATTTTATGTACTTTCATATAAAAGATAAAATTTAAATTTTCAAACTTTTAAAATTTTAAATTAAAAGTCAAAGTTTGACTATTTTGACCAAAAATTCACTTTTTGGAAAATATTCTTTTTAGTCATGCTTTGGAATGGTAATTCATATCAAAACTAAAGTTTATCATTCAAAATAAATAAAATAAGTTTTTAAATCAAAAATTCAATTAAAATAATTAAAATATACAAAAAAATAAATCACAAAATACAGGGTTGTTACAGACTCGAAGCAGGTCTCGAGCCTAACATACAAAACAGTTTTTACTTTAAAAAAATTCAAACTTTTAAACACATTTAAACAACGTTTTCAAACATTTATTTGATTAAAGTTTTAATCAATTTAGGACTTAAATAAGATGTTTTTAAACAAATTAAATTTTAGTTTATTTACTCGAGTATCGGGAAAAACTTGTGATAACTCGAGTTAACTCGAGTAAAAATTCTGAAGCACCGGGTAAAAATACTTAGAAATTTTTTAAAGTCGAAAATGTGGGCACTCGGGTTAATTTTCGACAAGACTCGAAGTAAACAAGCAAAATTCTCGGGGGTGACTCGAAGCAGGTCTCGAGCCTAACATATAAAACAGTTTTTACTTTAAAAAATTTCAAACTTTTAAACACATTTAAACTACGTTTTCAAACGATGATTTGATTAAAGTTTTAATTAATTTAGGACTTAAATAAGATGTTTTTAAACAAATTAAATTTTAGTTTATTTACTTTTTAATGCAATATTTTTGTAAAGTTATTTTATTTAATAAATAAGGCAATTTAAAAGAAAATTAAGATAAAATGTTGTTTAAACTAAATCTTAACCTTTTAAAGTAACTAATATGATAAAGGTGATTTAATAAACAAGTTTTAAAAGGATAATCAAAGTAATTAATTTATCTTTTGATTTATTAAACAATTAATGATTTTGTTAATATAATTATTAAAAGGTAATTACTTAATTAATCATGTAATATTAAAGATTAATTTAATAAAAAATTAAGGTTAATTTATTTGTAATTATTAACTAATTAAGGGGTAATTAATTAATAAAAGTAATTAAGAGTTAATTAATTATCAGCTAAGGGTTAATTAATTAAGATAATTAATTAATGAAATTGATTAAGACTTAATCAATTGTAATTAATGAAATTAATTATCGATTAAAGATTACTAATGAAAGTAACTATGTGGTTAATAAATTTAAAACCACGTGAATTATTCATCTTAATAGAAGATGTTTTGATTGTTATTGAATGTTGTGTGTTGGATTGATATTCCTGATATGTGATGTGATGCTATGTAATATTAAATACTTTATGCTGAGCTGTGATATCTGTGATGAATATTCTTCTATGTGAATGTGAATACCCTTTGTCCCGTAAAACGACGATTGAATTTCGATGCGATAGGGAGTCGGATTCCAGTTGGTTATCCAAAACCCACATTGAACCCTGAATGTGAATCTTTGTGATTGATATATCCACGTGTTTTAAAACTAAGCGCTCACTATTCGGTTTAGCTGGGAGAGGACCTTTGTGTCATATAACCCATTCTGAATATGTGATACGACAAAATGGATAGCAATTGAAGATGGTGGTGAAGACCGAGCGTCTTCGAGAACGATAGGATAACATGTCGAATGACTCTGCACTGAGTTGCTTCGGTATAGAGATCTCCATATGTGATGGGGAGTCCGATCGGGATTTTGGATGCCCGGATTGCAAGGACTTCTTCGAAAGTGCCTTCGGTTCTGTTCGAACCTGGAACAGACTTTTATGGTTGTATGTCTGACATTACAATTTGAGATATAAAGATGATTTCTTTCAAAAACATTTCTGTTGGTGGCGAAGAATTTATTCTCTTAGCTTAACACCCTTCTCTAAGACGTACGAGCTCAGAGGTTATGTATTTGAAGGTTATTAGTGATATACTCCCAATTTGGTAGTGTGGCATGCTGAGTGCTGCTGATCATTTATTGATCGAAGCATGGCTTTGTGAAAAAGCGTTGCTTTGTGGACGAGACTTCGTCGAACCTCACAACCAGGTTATGGTCGAAACAAGGATCGTGGCAGCAAGGTTATTTGGGGGTAGCGCTCCTGAGGGTATGTCCATTTCCTTCTGGATTATAAGTGGTATCATGGTATGGAGCCTAGATACTTACTTTGTGATTGCTGCAAACTTATTCTTTGCGGTTGTCGGTTGAGAAGCGCTTCGGATAAAGGTTGATAATGACCGGGTGGTGGCATACTCGTGTCAGTTGTTACCTAGTTACAGAGGTATCCTGGCCTTGTGTAGCAGAGATCCGGTTAGGTTCTCAGGGATGCCCCTCCAGAGGCATTCCATTTTGTGTGGGAAGTTCCTTTGCCTGACCATTTGTCGAAAATCCAATCATCCAATACGAGCCCTTTACAGTTTTAGTTGTAGAACCTGCCATTTAACATGGTAGCTATAGTAGGCATACTATAAAGGTATGTATCCTGGCTAAGATTAATATTACACTTTCGAAAATGTTTTCACACTATGCGCTAATAATAATATCTAAAAAAGTTTTCTCGTATCAAGCATTTTTTACTGTCATAAGGAGAAATCTTTTCCAAGTTTGCGCTTGCATTGTGTGTGTGGCGGGAGGCCTTATGCAGTTTCATTTTCAAAAAGCATTACGGATTTCTTTCAAATTTTTTTGTTTTACTTTTGATAAAAATAAACTGTTTTTATTTTCAAACAATTGTTTTGTTTACTCATATCAGTCCCATGACTGACCCGGAGTTTATTATTCCTTTCCTAAACTATGGGTGCCTATAATTTTCCACACGGGCAGCCTAGAAGCAGGTTTTTCGTGTTTTTCGAGCTAGCTTGAATTTTGATGTCCTTTGGGAGCTATCAGTTTTTGAGAGAGATTTTGGATTTGGAAATCTTTTGAAGTGTTGGAGTTTTGAAGACCTTGCTGAAGTGAAGTTTGTTGGGAACTTGTTAAAGTTTCTGTTGCCATTCTACTGTTGTATCATATTTTATCACTCTGATATTGATGATCAATGTTGTATGGATATTGTATCATATTGTATCTGTATTGTGATCGGTGATATTCATTTTTCCACTGTTTCTATTCATCTAATGTTGTTATAAGCTCCATCCGAACTGAAGTGCAACGCTTGAATCTTCGGCAGTCGAATACAAGTGAGGTATTTGATGTCGATTTTTCAATCGCTGGATTTCAGGTCGTGGCAAGTGGTATCAGAGCTATAGGTTGAGTAAGAACTTTAGCTATGGAGTATAATACATTAGATGGCTCATTAGAGATAGGGTGAAGTATACCCTAGAATGAGTATAAACCGAGAGACCGAAACCCTAAATTTCTTGGTCTATTCCTTTTAACTGTTGATATTCTCTAAGATATCTTGTTCGTATGCCTAAATCAAGTTTTCTTGCAATTTGCAGATAGTGAGAATGAGCGGAAGAAAAGGACAAGGTAGGGCCACCGCAACTGGTCAAGTCCCTGCAACAGAAACTGTGCCTAAATCAAGTTTGATTTTGGATCATGTAATTGCAATGTGCACGTAGCCTTTAAGTTATTTTCCCTCAATTTGGTACACAGTACATCAATATAGAAAACTGCACACACATTTCTCATTATCTAACAAGATAACAGTTTCTGTTCAACTTTACTTCTCATCGGCATAAAATAAATTGCACATCTGCACTCAAACGAAGGAAGTCATGTATAAATTTTCCTAAGCTTATGTTTCTCTAATTGCTAACATTGAATATTTTATAAACTATTTGGCAAGCTTTGCATATATTAAATTTAGTATACCTTTCTATCGAAGTTTCAAACTACCAATATATTTTAGTGCTGTTTTTTGAATCTAGAAGAATTAATATTGCTTTTTATTCCCGTCCAATTTTTAAATGCTTTCTACTTGATTCATTATTTTTCTTCTGATATTAAATAATCATTGAATAAGGTGCTCGCTTATCTAAAATATTCACAACGGGAAAGTAAACTGTGATAACCCGAATTTTGGGGCATCTGATAATTGGATAACTAACTGTTTTAATCAATTGAATAGATAAAATTCTGATGACAAAAGATATCTAGATATGTAAATGAATTTGGAAATATAATAAAACTTGAATTATAAATATCTGGATAAATATTTATCTGACAATATCTTAATTTAATTAATATAAAATTGGCAAAGTTGTTATTTCAAAATAATAATTATTATAATAATTATAACAATAATAATAATAATGTGCTGTTTATATATACATATATAAATAGATCTGATAATAAATATTTGTATCCATATTTGTGTTGATTTTGAATTGGATTTTGAATTGGATTTGAATTTGGATTTAAATTTGAAATTTAGAAGATATGTATATTAAATATATATTGGGTTCAAAAATATATTATATGTGATTTTATTTAGAATATAATTGGTTTTCTATTATTTTCTTCAAAGGATTTTATAAAAGATATATTAAACTAGTATAATTATTTCTAAATATATAATTGGGTTTTATTTCATTTTCTTTAAATTATATTTAAGATAAATTAAGGGAAGTTTAAATATTAAGAACACTTAAAACATTTATAAATATATATATATATTAAACACAAATTAATATATAAAATTTCAAATATAAATTAATTATGCATTATAACAAGTGTAAACAATTTATAAATTAATAATGACAAGTGTATACTAAATTGCAACATGTAATACAAGTGTCATTTTCTTTTTAAATTAATAAATGAAATAAAGAACAAAGTTATATATATCTTTCTACTCTTATTCCCATTTTTTTTACATGTTTTAAATCTGAAGCAATAAAACAGGAATTAAACTAAACAACTCCTTACAAATTATCAAGGGAAATTTCAATTTCAGTTTCTAGTTAAGCATAAACCAGAGGAAAAGAATGAAAAAATAAAACAATTTCTGAAACCTCTAGCTTAAAACTCAAAACATAGGTCAAAGATAAACTTGAAAGCTAGGATCAAAGCTTCAAACAAGCAAATCCAGATCAGTAAGCAAGTCAATAATCAAAACAAGCTTTCTCTGTTCATAAGAAACAGGTGAGTAACATTTATTTTAGAAAAGCTTAAATCTGTGTTCACATACTAATGCATATGATAAATAATTGTTGTATGTTGTGAATATAATTTGCATGGGTGAAATTTTCCTAGAATATATTTGGATATCTGTGTATATATATGTGAATGTCTATATTGAATCTTGCTCTGTATTTGTGTAAACAGACTCAATTAGTTAGAAATTCCTCAAATCTCCTTTCCCAATCTCTTTAGTATTTGATCTCTTAATGAAACATGTTAGTATTAACAATATTTGATTTTTAAAAATGTTCTTAAGCAAAATTAGTACCCAGATTTGCTGGAAAGGAAAAATTTACAGAGAAAATCTTTCCAAGTCAGAAATTAAAGTATTTTTAACTCAAGTTTTATTTATATGATCTAATTCGATAATGGAAAAGATGATTTTAAAGGTAAAATCTAAATTTTTAAGCTAGAATTCGAGGGGAATTTAGGGGTTGATCAGAAATTGGGAAACTGTCAATTTCCGATGATCACGGCAATCTGTCATCTCGGGGTATATACCAGAGGTTGCTTGTAGATTGATGAAGTTGGGAAAATTGATAGCTTGATTTTTCTGGTGCTGTGGTGATCGGGTTTAGGCGATTTAAGGTTTAAGCTTTGTTTTGGTGGAGGTTGATTTCTGGGCCAATATGGCCTTGTCGGCGAGTCGTACTTGATCGGTGCTGGGGGAAATGAAGGAAGGTGCAAGGCGAAGATCCGGGGGAGGCTACGTGAATTCCGGTGATCGAAATTAGGCGGTGTCAGGTGGATTTGGAGATCATACTTTCTGTCTGAGGGGTTTGAGGGTGTTAAGTTTTGATTTGGGGTTCGTAAAGAAGATCTGGGTGGCTGAACACTTTAGGGTAATGGAGGTTCGACTTGCCGAAGTTAGCGATGATGGTCGGAGGTACTCCGACCATGTGTGCACGTACACGGTCTTGCCAATGTGTCTAGATTATGATACTTTGGGGAAGAAGGGGATTTCTCGTGAGAAGCTCGGAAAGGAATGGATTTTGCTCGAGTTTCATTTCGAGTTATTCGAATGTGTTAGTAGGGTTTAAATTTACCTAAACCAGCTTTGAAATTTAAACAAGTAAAAAAGAAGAAGAAGGACTCGGGTTGGGTGTGGGATTACACGAGTTTCTCTCGGGTAAGAATCGGGATGGTCCTAGAGTATAACAGTTTTGAAATATAAATATAAGCGGATTTAAAATTTTAAAAATGAATCTAGTTTGAACTAATTCTTAAACCTTTTCTTTATATAACAAATGTTATTAAATAGTGGATTTAAGAAAGTTATAATTTGTTAATTTGAAGTTGCTAGGTTTAAAATTTTCAAGTTATGTTAAACTTAATTTAAAAATGTATTTAGGCATTAATTAAAAAGATAAAGTGTTTAAGATAAATGGTTTATTTTAAAAGCTAATTAAGGTCTTGGGTAATTAATGATTAATTAAATTAACGAAATAATTTAATTGATGGTTAAGGTTTAATTAATTATAATTAAGGGTTATAAAGCTAATTAGAGATTAATTTATTGGGAATTAGGGATGGATTAATGTAAGTAATTAGAGGCTAATTACTAAAATGATAATTACTTAAATAAGTAATTAAAGGATAAATTTGTTGAGGGTTAATTTATTTAATTAATTATTTGAGGATAATTGATTAATAATTATAGTTAATTAATTAAGGATAATTGACCAATGAGATAATTACTTAATGGAAGTAATTATGGATAATTGAGGGATAATCAATCAAGGATGATTAACTTAATGAAAATTTAAGGATGATTAATTAATTTGTTTGTAATTAATTTGTGATTTAGTGAGAAGGATTTAAGAAGGTGATTGAAGTAGTTAATTTAATTTACTTCAATTAATTAGAAATGGTGTGACAAATTAATCTTGTTTATGAATGATTGAATAAATGATATTGTATGCCTTGGATTAGTTGATATCTCTGATATGTGATTGTGATGCTACGAGATATAGTGTTTGGGTTAAACTATGATAATATGGTTTGTCTATCTGTAATGAATGGCTATGTAAATATGTAATTATGGATATAAATGGAATTGTATTCACTCAAATAACTTGGGTTAAGATGACAATTGATTCGAAGAGACTGGGGTCGGGTATTAGTGCATACCCGAAACCACTTCGAATTGGAATCTGCAATAATTCTTTATGAATTTGACTTTGAGATAAATAGGCTGGAATGGAATGATTTAAATAATTGGACCATTTAAACTATGTAGAGGTACATAGATATTGATGTGCGAAATAAGTGTTGACTATAGTAAGTTGTGAGCTTATAGTGATAAACGAGTTACCCTGGGTTTTAAGTATGTTTTATGCATTAGTATTTCTCGTTAGATGGGTTTACTTACGCTGGTTTCTGGCCTGACCCAGGGGTTACTTTGATGTAATGCTCGGATCAGACCGAGTATTACAAATTTTCAGGTAAGGACGTTATGGAGCTCAGGAGGCAAGCTGGATGGCAGGAACGTATGGAGTGTATTCCGCTGTGATATTTTGTAGTTGTCCGGGACAAGTTGATTGATTCTGTCCCATGGTTGTATATGTTGTAACTCTGATGTATTTAAATGTAATTAAACGATATAGTTTCTTTTGTAAAATATTATATTTTATCCGTTGCGAATGTGAGATTCTGAGTTTGTTTGTTTGTTTCTTCTTCTATCTCTTCCTTCTTTTCCTAACTATCTGGAATTTTCGGGATCGGAAATTCAGGGTCGTTACATTTGGTATCAGATCTGAAGATTAAGCGAGAACCTTGGCTCTGGTGAGATTACTCGTTAAGGATAGGGTCAATGGTACCCTAGAATGAGTTGAGTGTGTGTGTGTGTGTGTGTCTAAATGAGAGCGTACTTGTTATTTTCTTATATAAAGATTTTAAATGATTTTATATAAGAATATATTTTGATATATAAAGCGATATTTCTTTCTAATAAATATTAAGGTAATTGGTTGTTAAATTATTGGAATTAAATTAAGTGGTGATAGAAATACAACCAAATTGAAATTAAATTAAGATAAGTTTGAAATGGATTCAAACTGAAATTAAAATCTTAAATTTGGGGAAGGGTTTCATAACAAGATAATAATGAATTGGTTTCCAGATATGATAATCTTGGTTATTATCATAAATGATTGTTGTGTTTAATAATAAAATGTGTATTAATGAGTAAGCAAAATGAAATGTTTTAGGGAAGTAAAACATTTAGGCAAGTATGACATATAAATTAGAACCGAAGATGATCTAAATTATGAAGTTTTAGGTCTAGAAATTTGAAAATTGTTTCAAAGTGATAAAGAAATAATAAATAATATTATTTAATATATTTGAATAAAAGGGTTCTATTTGAAACAAGAGTTGTTTGAAAATTTAAAGAAATTTGTTTTGAACTAAAAAACAAAGGTGGTCTAAAATTAAGGATAACTTGGTGTGTAAAGGAAATAATATGTATATATGAGGAATATACATAATATCAAAGATGGTTTGGAATAAACTCTAAATGTTGAGTTTTAAATTTGGAATGAGATGTGATACCCAAAGTGATAAGTTTTTGAACTTATAAGTGGGAAGATTATTAATGTGTAGTTTAAAATTTGAAATGGGAATTCGAATTGGGTAAGGTTGGCTGGATTAAGTAAATTGAATTTAACTTTGGGAAAGTTAAATAATTTAACAAGCAACCTGAATTGGAAATATCAAGGGGAAATTGGGATTTAACTTGGGAAGTTTAATGGTTAATTTGAATTGGGAGTTTATGTGATCTCAAAATAGGCTTGAGATTTGAAAATTGGAAATGGATGGATGTTTTAGAATAATTTGATTGATACCATCCTGTTGTTCTTAATAACTTTTAAGCTAAAATTGGATTTGTTTAAATGAATGAAGAAATGGAGTGTGGTAATATATCCATTATTAAGATCAAATGGAATCATTTTGGACTTAAGATTTGAATGTTTAAGATAAAACTTCAAAGGTTTGGTTTCAAAATTGAAATTTGGTGATAAATTGAATTTCAAAGATTTAGTTGTTTAAAAAGGATTTGAATTATTATTTGAACTTTGAAATAGGTTAAAAATGGAATTTGGATTCAGAATTAAATGGTTTAAAGATATAAGTTGATTCGATTTAAAGGATTAAATCAACATTTAAAAATTTAATTCGAATTTATATAACTCGGGATGGTTTAAATTTGAAATTTGATTTGAATTAATTGGAATTGTGATTGAAGATGGATAAGTTTAAAAATTCAAATGGAAAATTTGAATTGGATTAATTTGAAATGAAATTGAAGTTAAATGCGTTCAAATCAAATGGGAATTGCGGATTAATTCAACTTGAATTGGGGTTAAATCTATTTCAATGGAAATTTGAAGCTATTTAAGTTGGAATTGAGTCAATTTAAATGGAAGTGGAAATTTAAATTGAAGTGATTGGAAATGGAGGTTGGGAATTGAATAGTTTGACTCTGGATCATTTTCAAAATAAATTGTTTTAATATAAATTTATTTTTCCAAACTATTTACTATACAACTTTTCTTTTTAAACCTAAAACTATCTTATACTTGTTTACAATTATTTTTGGAACTATTTAACAAATTTCAAATGTTTTATAAACTAATTGCTATTTTTCGACTACTTTATAACTAATTACTATTTTACAATTATTTTGCAATTATTTAAAATTTATATAACTATTTGACTCTTTCATCATTACTTAACTATTTTATAGTTATTTTACAATTAATAATTATTTTTCAACTACTTATCTATCTTAAACTTTTCAAATTATTTTCTAAATTTAAGCCGGTCAGAGTGTAAACTGTTTATGATTAAATATCCATTTGAGATAAGAATTGAGGTGATAACCCAAATGAGGATTTAAACAATTATGAATAAGTGGATAGAAATTAAAGTGAAAGTGAATAGAAAAGGAGATTGATTTGGCTAATAATCAATAAAGATAAATACGTAGGATGTACGCATATTATTCGATTCGCATAGTGATTTGATCCGGATTCGAGCACAGAATTTCGAGATAGTATATCGATCCGAGTTAGGATTTTTTTACTCGATTTTCGACGGCGAACCTGGATATGTATTGTTGATTGGTTCTGGATATTCTCTATCATAGTTATGGCTATGTAAGGAGAATGACGGTTTCTCATCAAGAAACCAGATCTGAGTCCGCACTAGGAAGTCGGGTGGACGATACTAGTTCGAAAGTGAAATTGTGTGATCGAGTGAGCGATTAGATTGTATAGCGTACGGATGATCATATTGGTTAGAATGAAATTGATACTGGGAATTTGTTGATAAGAAATATGAAATGGTTTTTGAAATAAAAGGTATATTTTGTGAAATATATGATGAAGAAAAATGAAAATTGGATATTTCTATGGTAGAAATTTACTTTATGGAAGTAAGTAATTTGGTAAGTGACTTTATAGAGTAATCAAATTTGAATATTTTATTTGGAATAAACAAAGTTATATATCTTTGTTATATAAGATAAATCTCCTCTTGTTGAATCTATTGCCGGAAGGAAAGGATTTTTGAAAGCATTCGAAGTATAAAAAGGGAATTTGTATAAGTATGAAGTGATCCAAAGATTTTCAAAGTTTTATATATCTATATATATAAAGGATCTTGTGAGAAAGATTTTAGAAAAGGTTTTGGGAACTATGAATGTGGAAAAAGCTTTTGATTTTTGGAAAAATCAATTTTGGAATTTGGAAAGCCTAGTTTGAGAATTATCGATTTTGAAAATCGATTTTGTGTAAAGGAGATTTTGATGAAAATCATAAAGGGTATGATTTGAAAGATACTATAAGAGTATAGTATAAAGTGTTTTGAGATTGGCTCTGGGGAAAAAGGCGCTTCCTTGAAATGAACTTCTAAGGAGTGCCATAGGGTGGTACTGCCTTGAATCCTAAGGGGGGGTTCTAAAGTTGATCCTGTGAGGAGTCCGAACAAACTAGCTCCTGAGGATTGTGTGTAGTGAGTAGCGAAAGTCGAGGGCGCTGATGCCTACAAAGACATTTGGGTTACGCTGTGACGACAGTGTAACTTGATGTCACTGCAATCTACTGCAGACCATAGCGAAAGTCGTGTGTGCTGCTGAGCGCCAACAATTTACGTTTGATTTTACATCGATAGACTGCGACCTATGGTAATATAGCGAAAGTCGTGTGTGTTGCTGAGAGACAACAGTCTACGTTTGATTTTACATCGGTAGACTGCGACCTATAAAGACATAGCGAAAGTCGAGAGGCCGTGAGAGCCTAAGGCTACATTGGGACTTGACTGATGTAGTCTGCGACCTATGTGGGAATGGAGAAGTTTCATTTTTGGCAGCGAAAATCGAGGGCGCTGATGGCTACAGTTACATGAACTTTTGCTGTGATGGCAACGAAACCCAGGATGTAACTGCGATCTATGGCGGGTCCCATGGCGTAATCGAGAGCCGCGGAGTGCCTACAGTTACATGGAATTTTGCTGCGATGGCAACGTAACCCAGGATGTAACTACGACCATGGATGGGGGTGATGATTTCCAAAGCATTCTCACCAAAGATATTTCCTCGATTTTATTTTTTTTCTATATTTTCTATAAAATATATCTTTCCAAGTATTTTCGCTGGGTGTTTAAAACGCGTCTACAAAGTACTTATAGATTTTCAGTCCTACACCTGATCAACATATGACCGAATTTCTATGAGAACGAGGACAGACTTGTTGAAACATCAAGTTATAAAAAGTATTTTTATAAAAACTAATTTGCAATATTATATAGATTTTGAAAGTGTTTTAAAAATGATCATTATCTGATTTTAAATTATTGAATAAAATTCTATCTTCGTTCGTTTTCGAAGACGAAAAGATTCTAAGGGGGGAGGAATGTGATAACCCGAATTTTGGGACATCTGATAATTGGATAACTAACTGTTTTAATGAATTGAACAAATAAAATTCTGATAATAAAAGATACCTAGATATGTAAATGAATTTGGAAATATAATAAAAATTGAATTATAAATATCTGGATAAATATTTGTTTGACAATAACTTAACTTAATTAATATAAATTAGCAAAATTGTTATTTCAAATAATAATAATAATGTCTTGTTTATATATATTGATATAAATAGATCTGATAATAAATATTTATATCTATATTTGTGTTGATTTTAAGTTGGATTTTGAATTTAGGTTTAAATTTGAAATTTAGAAGATATGTATATTAAATATATTTTGGATTTAAAAATATATTATACATGATTTTATTTAGAATATAATTGGTTTTCTATTATTTTCTTGGAAGGATTTTATAAAAGATATATTAAACTAGTATAATTATTTCTAAATATATAATTGGGTTTTTATTTCATTTTCTTTCAGATTATATTTAAGATAAATTAAGGGAAGTTTAAATATTAAGAACACTTAAAACATTTTTAAATATATATATTAAACACATAGTAATATACAAAATTACAAATATAAACAAATTATGCATTATAACAAGTGTAAACAATTTATAAATTAATAACGACAAGTGTATACTAAATTGTAACATGTAATACAAGTGTCATTTTCTTTTTAAATTAATAAATGAAATAAAGAACAAAGTTATATATACCTTTCTACTCTTATTCCCATTTTTTCTTTACATGTTTTAAATCTGAAGTAATAAAACAGGAATTAAAAACTAAACAACTCCTTAGAAATTATCAAGGGAAATTTCAATTTCAGTTTCTAGTTAAGCATAAACCAGAGGAAAAGACTGAAAAAATAGAACAATTTCTGAAAGATCTAGTTCAAAACACAAAACACAGTTCAAAGATAAACTTGAAAGCCGGGATCAAAGCTTCAAACCAGCAAATCCAGATCAGTAAGCAAGTCAATAATCAAAACAAGCTTTCTTTGTTCATAAGAAACAGGTGAGTAACATTTATTTTAGAAAAGCTTAAATCTGTGTTCACATACTAATGCATGTAACAAAAAACTATTGTATGTTGTGAATATATTTTGCATGGGTGAAATATTCCTAGAATATATTTGGATATGTGTGTGCGTGTGTGAGTATCTGTATTGAATCTTTCTCTGTGTTTGTTTAAACAGACTCAGTTAGTTTTGAAATTCCTCAAATCTCCTTTCTCAATCTCTTTAGTATTTGATCTCCTAATGAAACATGTTAGTATTAATAATATTTGATTTTTAAAAATGTCCTTAAGCAAAATTAGTACCCAGATTTACTGGAAAGGAAAAATTTACAAAGAAAATCTTTCCAAGTCAGAAATTAAAGTATTTTTAACTCAAGTTTTATTTATATGATCTGATTTGATATTGGAAAAGATGATTTTTAAAGATAAAATATAAAATTTTAAGCTAGAATTCGAGGGGAATTTAGGGGTTGATCGGAAATTGCGAAACCGTCAATTTCCGGTGATCACAACAATCTGTCGTCTCGGGGTATAGACCAGAGGTTGCTTGTAGATTGATGAAGTTGGGAAAATTGATAGCTTGATTTTCCTGGTGCCGTGGTGATCGGGTTTAGGCGATTTAGGGTTTAAGCTTTGTTTTGGTGGAGGTTAATTTCTGGGCCAATGCGGCCTCGTCGGCGAGTCGTACTTGATCGGTGCTGGGGCAAATGAAGGGAGGAGCAAGGCGAAGGTCGGGGAAAGGCTATGTGAATTCTGGTGATGGGAATTAGGCAGTGTCAGGTGGATTTGGTGATCAGACTTTCTATCCGATGGGTTTGAGGGTGTTCAGTTTTGATTTGGGGTTCGTAAAGAAGATCTGGATGGCTAAACACTTCGAGGTAGTGGAGGCCGACTTGCCAAAGTTAGCGGTGATGGTCGGAGGTACTCCGACCATGTGTGCATGTACACGGTCTTGCCAATGTGTCTGGGTTATGAGACTTTGTGGAAGAAGGGGATTGCTCGTGAGAAGCTCGGAACGGAATGGATTTTGCTTGAGTTTCATTTCGAGTTGTTCGATTGCGTTAGCAGGGTTTAAATTTAAGTAAACCAGCTTTGAAATTTAAAGAAGTAAAAAAAAAAGAGAAGAAGAAGGGCTCAGGTTGGGTGTGGGATTGCACGAGTTTCTCTCGGGTAAGAATCGGGCTGGTCCCAGAGTAAATCTAACAGTTTTGAAATCTAAATATAAGCGGTTTTAAAATTTTAAAAATGAATCTATTTTGAACTAATTCTTAAACCTTTTCTTTATATAACAAATGTTATTAAATAGTGGATTTAAGAAAGTTATAATTTGTTAACTTGAAGTTGTTAAGTTTAAAATTTTGAAGTTATGTTAAACTTAATTTAAGAATGTATTTAGGCGTTAATTAAAAAGATAAAATGTTTAAGATAAATGGTTTATTTTAAAAGCTAATTAAGGTCTTGGGTAATTAATGATTAATTAAATTAATGAAATAATTTAATTAATGGTTAAGGTTTAATTAATTGTAATTAAGGGTTATAAAGCTAATTAGAGATTAATTTATTGGGAATTAGGGATGGATTAATGTAAGTAATTAGAGGCTAATTACTAAAATGATAATTACCTAAATAAGTAATTAAAGGATAAATTTGTTGAGGGTTAATTAATTTAATTAATTATTTGAGGATATTTGATTAATAATTATAGTTAATTAATTAAGGATAATTAACCAATGAGATAATTACTTAATGGAAGTAATTATGGATAATTGAGGGATAATTAATCAAGAATGATTAATTTAGATGAAAATTTAAAGATGATTAATTAATTTTTTTGTAATTAATTTGTGATTTAGTAAGCAGGATTTAAGAAGGTGATTGAAGTAGTTAATTTAATTTGCTCAAATTAATTAGAAATGGTGCGACAAATTAATCTTGTTTATGAATGATTGAATAAATGATATTGTATGCCTTAGATTAGTTGATATCTTTGATGTGTGATTGTGATGCTATGAGATATAGTGTTTGGGTTAAACTATGATAATATGGTTTGTCTATCTGTAATGAATGGTTATGTAAATATGTAATTCTGGATATAAATGGAATTGTATTCACTCAAATAACTTGGGTTAAGATGACAATTGATTCGAAGAGACCGGGGTCGGGTATTAGTACATACCCAAAACCACTTTGAATTGGAATCTGCAATAATTCTCTATGAATTTGACTTTGGGATAAATAGGCTGGAATGGAATGATTTAAATAATTGGACCATTTAAAGTATGTAGAGGTACATAGATATTGATGTGCAAAATAAGTGTTGACTATAGTAAGTTGTGAGCTTGTAGTGATAAGAGTTACCCAGGGTTTTAAGTATGTTTTATGCATTAGTATTTCTCGTTAGATGGATTTACTCACGCTGGTTTCCAGCCTGACCCGGGTGTTACTTTGAAGTAATGCTCGGGTCAGACCGAGTATTACAGATTGACAGGTAAGGACATTCTGGAGCTCAGGAGGCGAGCTGGATGGCAGGAACGTATGGAGTGTATTCCGCCGTGATACTTTGTAGTTGTCTGGGACAGGTTGATTGAATCTGTCCAATGATTGTATATGTTGTAACTCTAATGTATTTAAATGTAATTAACTGATACAGTTTCTTTGTGTAAAATATTAATTGATATTATATTTTATCCGCTGCGAATGTGAGATTCTGAGTTTGTTTTTTTTTGTTTCTTCTTCTATCTCTTTCTTCTTTTCCTAACTATCTGGAATTTTCGAGATCGGAAATTCTGGGTCGTTACATAAACTTTAAATTATTTAATTGGGTATGAGTTGACTATTTTCAAGTAGTTTCTATTTAAGAGTTTTCGATGGTTTGGTGCCATGATTGGTTTTTGCATCTTTATTTTGAACTACGCTATTCGAAGGAAACACAAATGGATCCCATATGTAGAAAATATATAAAATTCCCATTATCATTGTATGTGAACGTGATTTACTATTTACTCTTCTTCTAATTAATTTTAACACAGAGATTTTATTTCGATTTCCAACAGTAACATCCGGTATTCAATTCAGTTGATATAAGATTGGAATAGTGTGTCTATTGTTATACTAAAATTCGGTCTCCCTAATTAATACACGTTAAATTTCTCCAATTTATGTTAAATAATATAGTCAGCATAAATGTAGTAAATAAATTTTCTTAAGTTGTAGCTATATTTGAAAATGTAAATCATATAAGTGATTTCTTTATGTTGCTATTATTAACTTTCCATTATATTCATATTCATATTCATAAAATGAGACACACACACTTGCACGCTTACACGCATCCACTTACGGACTCGTGTGTATGTCTGCACGCATGTTGAATTATGCAGCAGAAAGGATTATTTATCATGGCTCCCTTGCCGACGAAAATTGTTTGTTATCTTTTATAATCTGTATTAAAATGGCGTAACAAATATCTTTGGTTGTTGCTTAACTTTCCAATTAAAAAAATCTAATATATATCTTTTTTACTACATGTTGAAGTATGCACTAAGTTTTAATTTAATGGTATATTTTTATTATAAATAGGTCAATTAAGAGTAAAGAGTGATTAAGGGATCAACATGAAGTTAGATCTCAATTTAATTGGAAATACATACATTTTACTCGACTTGGAACTAGGTATAGTGCTACTTTAAAGTAATTTCTACGACTTTTTAAGAATGGACACTTATAGCGGACAATTTAAATGAATCGATCCTTTTAACCTTGAATAATAAGCATGGTTTCAACATGTCTAATGGCATTATATGCATGATCATATTCTTATACAATTTGAGTTGCCAAAATGGCCAACCATAGATGCATATGCATGGACAAAGTAATTAATATCCTTTTACACCTCTTTGTGTATTCTAGATGTTGGATACTAAAAAGTGGTTATTTTAACTTTGTGTCGATATTTTGTATGCTTATTTATCATATTTTTATTCGCTAAATTATCAATACTCCTTAGTGTTATATTGCGTTATTCAGTTTCTTATCAGCTCTTTGTTGATTGGCTTTCAGATAATCCAAGTCAATGTCAAGTAAGCTCTTCATAATTCAGCTGAGAAGCCTAAATTTTGAGCTGAGCTTTCTAGGCTCATGGATATAGTTATCAACTCTTTCTATTGCAACAAACACATTTTCTTGAAAGATCTCATCAACAATGCGTCAGATGTAAGTTTTATACTTATGTTGACATAGTAAATTTGGCGTAGTATCACATAACTATCTTCACCACGATAATGAATAATGTTCATTCCTCAATAAGGCATAGGATGAGATGAGTTTTTCTTGCTTTCACTAATAGTAAGATTTAAGGGGAAGGTGATAGCACTATCCGTTTAGATCGACTTATACATAAGCTAATTTTAGCTTTTTGAAAGCCAAAATGAATGGGTTTTGGCTTCCGAAAAATCAAAAAGTAGCTTATATAAGTCTATCGAAACACGACATAAATCTTGAGGTTCAGGTTGGCACATCGAAGTTACTACATGGAATATGGATATATTTTGTAGAGCATCTCACCTGGCTACATCTACATTTTTATATTAAATATTCAGATCAGGCTAGATTAGGAGAATATGTTCTCTCTATTAGAGACAAAGGTATTGCTATCGCTAAAGAAATTTTTAAGAACTCACGAATAATTTTCCATTAAGTACTTCAAGTATCATTGACAAATATACTCATTATTTTAACCATTTTATGCTTGCGCTTTTTTAAAAGTCCTATAAAAAAATTGTATACAACTTTTGTCTAGAATATGTAAAAAGGAGGCAACTTGAACCTCATGAGGCAATTTTGTTTTGGATTCTACTTCGCTTATTTGGTTGCAAACTATGTTGAGGTCATAAGCAAGCACATGATGATAAATGATAAGTAAATTGATTCGAATATGAATGTGTGATATTTGAATCTTTGCGATAATTTGACCAAAATTTTATAATATATAAATTATTTCACCTTCTACATATGTCTAGGATTCAACATCTGATGGAACTTTTGTAATATACGAGGGTAAATGGAATGAGCCATTATCCATGGACCGAAATTCGTTTGCTTCTCAGAAGAAGATAAAATATTTTCAAGGAATACAAGTTAAAGGTCGGTATGCTTAAGTACTTTCATCTATCTAAAATATCTTTCGATTCATGCCGAAATAATAAAGGTGTAATCACGTTAATGCACACCTAATAAAAACCAAAATTTTCTTACACAATTGGTGAAATAGCATATACCATTGTGATTTCCTTGTAATGCCCTATGTGTAGATTTTGGAAAAATACCGACAGTGTTGAAAATTTACAATAGGTTAAAAGTTGTTATATGTGTTAATAGGTAAAAAGTTATAATGTTTTTATTTATTTTTTACTAATATGGATAACTTTTGATTCAACATATTATCATTATGCATTTAATTAAGATTAATGAAAATTGCAAAAAATGTTTCTTCTAATTTCATTGTCAACCAGTCGGTTCTCCACCGATGTTCGGTTATAATAATTATTTAATATTTTAGAAGTGATTAAAATGGAAGACTTCTTTCAACCAGTTCCAGTAACGTGTTCACAAATAGCAACAAAAGAGCAAGCAAGTCGCCAACTTATAAAGGAAAGAAACTATTTTAAAGGATTTTGTAATACGTGCATATGCACTCAAATATGTAACAGGAATATATATAGTACATTTTAGAACCAATATACAAAATGCCAACCTAAAATTTCTTATACATATGAAAGGATGTTATCTATCTACAAATATCATGCATAATGACATAGCTTATAAATGTATAAGGAATAAGTAAAACATAAAAAAATTGTCCAGCCCATCAAAATATTTAGTTTTGGTTTCAATCAAAATTAGTCTCATCGCATTTTCAACTGTTACTTGGTATAATTACTCTAAACCCATTTTTAACTTTTTAAATTAAAGAGGCATTTCAAGATCAAATATTTCCACAAACAACAGCAGCTGATCAATAGTAGTAGAATCATCTCCTCACACATGCACTCTTCCAAACAAAAAAAATAAACAAATAATTCATGAATCTACTGGCGTAAAATCAAAGAACTCCCTTAAGAAACTATGGCTTCTAGCTGACAAAAAAATTGGAGTTCCATGTGGATCCAATTGTACTAAATGGTAACAGTAATAAAATTGAAGAGCGTTGCTTCATTAAAAGTTTTAATTTGCATGTATACTATATTCATATCAATTTGTGGTAAATAAAGCATATCTTGAAATCCTAATTTGTTGAGTATATCAATATGATTTTTCCAAGTTTCACAGAGACCTTTTCTACAGTGGGGACTACAAATTAAGGTTATTGGTTCTGAGTGAAAGATATATTAATAAATATATGTTGGAATATAAGTTTCCCCTTTTCGCTTCCCCTCTACTTAAGTTTTTCTTTCCAAACCTTGAAAATTTTATGCTCTTATTTTTTTATTGTCTTGCTATATTTTTGTTTACCCACTTTACCTTGGCATAGTAGTCATTGATTACATTTCTAATCTAAATGGTTTTCGTTTTAACATATGGTCTCAAATCCAAACTGTTTACATGTTTGAATTTACATGGTGCAAATTTGGATAGACATGTATTTGATGACATAAATCATATTTCTATATTAATAGTAAGAAAGAATATGGATTTACATCAATTATTTAAGTCTGATAAAATAAAGTTTAACCTCCATTTAATTTTCTTCTAATCTGTATAATCCAAGAGGCACTTGGATTTCCTCTGCTCAAACGCTTATTAATGCAATTAGATCTGATGTAGCCAAGGATATGGAATATGTTGAATCTGGATCATATCTCTCAAACTAGGATAAATAATAGTTTAAGCTAAAAGAAGATGGTTCAATCCATTACATCTTTTATACTACATAGAAACGATACTCTTTGATGCAGTCCATGTAATGTCATCAATCGTTTATGTATGTCCATATATTTCACCAACCTTACTTTTGTTTAGCGAATTTATTCAACCCAACTTTGCTATAATATTTCCTCTTGGACTTTGTGATAAAGGACGCTTTCAATGGCTGCATGTGTGTCTTTTTGAGGGTTCAACCCAATGAAAAATCATTTATTTCAATTTTCAAACTTCAATTCAGCTTTTTATTGTACAAAAATTCATTTTGTATTAAGGTATATTGTTGTTATAAAATTTGATCTATATGTTTTGATACTATTGTGATTTAGAAAGATATTTGGGTGATGAAACATGAACTCTGAATGTTATGAAGGATGTTATATCTTGACTAAAACACATAGGTTTCTGTTTATATTTTTCCATATTAGATTATTAATTGATGCTATGTTTCATACTATTTTGAAGAATGTTTCAATAATAGTAGGATATTTTTTGAGCATAAAGCTATGATTTTTTCTTAATAATGCGCATTCGGTAAATAATAATGTTGCTTTGGAATGGTCAGCAAGTTAGCGCAATTATGATTGAGGGATGTTTTATACTATACACTGAGCACGCTCCTCAAAAATTGTCTTCTACATTATCATATAAAAGTCCAAGCCGGTTAAAAAATAATAGATTATGTCAAACCCATTTACTTTGTTTTCTATCATGTTTTAATACTTGAAAAGTATCGTAGGTCATCATGTGAACAAAGCCAACCAAATAATTTTTTTACACATAACACACAAGATTATATTTTTACTATTAAATTATTTACTTTGAATAACCAAAAAAATATTAAATGATAAAGTTGCTTATACGAATAGAACAAATGTAACTCAAAGTTATAATCTACGTAATTAAATAAAAAAATATGTATATACAAAATTATAGTCACATCCCGTGTGCGTGGCATGGGTTCACACTAGTTACTCTTAATTAACTAGTAAAAAAGGACCAGAGTGATAATAAAGATGGGTTAACTCAGTGGACACAAGTCTCTGCAGTAAGCATCGGAGCATAACGGATCGACCATAAGAACTCTTTTGTGATGGCACGAGGAGTCGTTTTTTGTTATGGACCAGCTATCTAGAAGTCACTCTAAAAGCCAGCTTGCAATGTCAATATGGAACGTTGGCGATGTGGAACATTACATATCACCATGCTTTCAAAGTCTGACGTCCACATCGACGCTCTATTGTACCAACACCGTCCATACAATGTCAATGTTCAATTCAGTGATGTCACGTCCATGCATGTCGTCAACGTCCATACATATCGCCAACGAGATTTGAACTTTTTCTATCGTGGTGTTAGGCTTTAATACCACTTGTTATGAACCAAACTAGCAGAACTCATCCCCAAAAGCAAGCTTGTAAAGGGAGGGTGCCTAGTTGGTTATATAGTCATCATCCGTATTGTGTTAGGCGTCGTGGGACATTATATTTTTAGGGATTTGAATAGCATGGGCATCAAAGCTTTTGGTTTGATGATGTAGCCATGGACGATTTCATAATTAGGGTTGCTTTGGAAGATAAATTGTAACCGATGAATGAAAATAGTACCCGAAAATTAGGTGGGCACTAGAAATTTCTAAATAATAGTTTTATGGAAGTGTTGTGCTCCATTTGCTCAATTTAAACAATCAACGCATCACAGACATTAAACTGTCAAGGTTAAACACTGACATGTCCGATGTATCAAATGTTCGAAATTGGACACAGTTCATTTTGCCCAATTGATGGAGTTGAGAAAATTGATCCATCCTAGCTTGATATACTTTTCGAATTTTGAAATTATCTTAAATTTGTCGGCTTTTCTATATTTTTAATATTTTATAATTATTAAATGCTAAATATAATTATCAAATATGATTACTGAATATTAAATACAAAATAATAAATGTTACTTATTGATTTTAAAATATTACTTATTGGTCATTAATTGTTAAAAATTAATTATTAAATAGTAAATATTAAATATTAGTCTTAATTATTAATTATTACTTCTTAATTATTTAATAGTAATTGCTAATTATTGATTATGAAATAATCAATATTAATTATTAAATATTATTAAACGTTTATAATTTATTAATAGTAATTATTTAATATTTTCCACTAATTACTAACTATTTAACAGCAAGTATTAATTATCGAATATTAATTATTAAATATTACTTCTTAATTATTAGTTATTAATTGTCAATTACTTATTATTAAATATATTTACTAAAACTTTTTTGTGCTTCTTAATTATTTTTTAATTTGATAAAGAAGTCAAATCCACAAAGATTTACAAAATTAAATTCTATATTTAAATACCAGTCAAAATTTAGGAAGTATCCTTTTCTCACTTTTATGTTTCTTCAATTTTTCGTACGATTGACAATGATGAACGTTAAAATATCTGAGTGGAAACCTTTATGTTCATTCAAATTTTCATTGTTGTTAACAATGTTTACTTGAGTGTGGTTACATAATCACTTGGAACGTATAAATAAGACAATATAAATCAGTGTTATAAATAAACATTTAAAACGATCAAAATTAATTAGTTGTTATAGAACTCTATTACAGCTGGCAAACGAAAATGGTTGTTAAAAATAAGTTTATTACAATTGTTTACAAAAAATAGTTGTTCAAAACTTGTATTACAACTGGCCGTTTTCAAACATTGTAAATAAATAGTTGTAATATGGTCATTTTCTTGTAGTGTTAGTTTATTTATCTTCATTAATAAGGGCATCTTTAATTTCTCTAATTAGCCGTGGATTATTAAACTAACATTTAAAGTGTCCCACACATAATTAAAAATATATCCCTTAGACAATTCTTGCAATTAAATATATCTTATTCATCTCTTTAATAATATCTGCTTATTGTTAATTTAAATTATTTTCTCATATTATGGGCCATCCAAAATATTGGATGTTAGAGCATCTACAACAGGTGCAGAATTTTCAAATCTGCACCCAGAAGAGCTTCCAACAGAGGTGCAGAATATCCAATAGTGTAGAAATGTGGGGCTTCGACGTGAGAATTTCACATAGGGTGAGGCGCCTGTTAAACACGCGCCCACTTATTTTTCCCCCAACGGCTACTTCCCAACGGCCACTTTCTCCCTTCAAATACAACTCCCCGCTCTTCTTCCATTCACAACCAATTTGTTTTCTCCATTACAGCTTTTTTCTACCACTAATCTCAACTGAAATGTACTCTGATTTCGACGTCGATGCTACAAAGTCCAGTTTTGAAGACTACGACTTACAAGACGTTACGGTTCCGATTGGGGGAGAAGTAACTAATGCAAGTTGGAGCGCTGCGGAAGACTACGATCTTTGCTACATTTACTGTGCCCTCTTGGTTGATCCTATTCGAGGGACCGATCAAAGTGGTGAATCTTTTTGGGGCAAAGTTACTAATTGCTACAATCGGAAGAACATCGATCGGAAAAGAACGCTATCTTCAGTCAAAGGTCATTATGGAAAAATAAATCGCCAAACGCAAACGTTCGATTCTCAAATGTTCAAGCTAAAGCAAACGAATCCTAGTGGGTTTGGAAATGAAACGCATTTGGTAAGCTTTAATATAATATCATTGTTCTACTTTTTATCATAGTTCTCTAACTATACTAATTATTTTTTTAACAGAGAATGGTCGCAAACAAGTTGTTCAAACAAATCTATAAACCTGATAGTAAATAACCACCACATTTTTATCAATTCATGCATGTTTATGACATGTTGGTCGAGCACGTTAAATGAAAATCATCGCTTTAGAAAATCGTTCAACAAGTTCAATCAGACAGTGGTCGGGGTAAGACGCCTAGAGTTGGAGAATGCTCTAGTCCTAGGGAATCGTAAAGAAGCTACGGTTTAGGATCAGAAGAAGACCCAACCCCAACCGAAGATCATTTTGTTAGGCCACTGGGCGAAAAAGCGGCCAAAAAGAAGCACACTGCTGGAGCAGATCAAGTTGACATTAAAAAACTCATGCTTGAATCTGAAGATGGATTTAAGCGGGCAATAGAGACTCGAGCAATTCAACACCAAGAAAAGTTATCAAGAATGGATCAACTTCTTGCTGGAAACCGGCAGAGAGATGAAGATGCAATAATGTTCATGGATACGTCACACATGTCTGCAGAACAACTGGAGTATACGGAGCAAAGAAGGAGAGAAATTACGAGGCGTAGACTTGAAGAGGGTCATTAAATGAATTACTGTTTCTACGACCTTTGTATCTTTTAATTACCGTTATTTTTATTGTGTTCTGAATGCAAGCAATTATTAATATAAGTATTTTCATTGAAATTGCATTGCATTGAAAAAAGATTATAACAACATTACGTTAATTAAAGATAAACAGATTACAATAACAATAATAAGTAACAACAACAGAAACAACAGTAGGAAAAGTAACAACAGAAATATAGTTTCACTGATTTCCATAAAACCTCCAAAGATGATCTATGAGATCATTTTGCAATCTTCGATGCAGTTGAACACTACAGTAGGACATTTGGCTTTCTACATGAAACTCGAGTTCTAGTGCACTGCCAATCATATCGTTGCGACAAACAGGCGGTGGTGTTGGAGCACCCTCGTAAAAGTAGTCTTCTTCCATGTCACTTTCATCCTTTATAATCATATTATGTAAAATAATACAAGTGTATATTATTTTGGTCATTTTAACTGGTGACCAAAGTCTGCATGGATTACTGACTATGGCAAATCTAGACTGAAGAACCCCAAATGCTCTTTCAACGTCCTTCCTCTGGCCTTCTTGTATCGCTGCAAACTTTGATTGTTTATTGTTTTGTGGGTTAGGAATTGTCTTGACAATGGTACTCCATTTAGGAAATATACCATCGCCAAGATAATATCCATGATCGTACGTGTTACCTCCTAAAGTAAAGGCACAAGAAGTTGATCTACCGTTTGCTAAATCATTGAACAACGTAGATCGTTCGACTATGTTAAGATCATTGTTTGAACCCGGCATTCCAAAAAATGCATGCCATATCCATAAGTCATACGACGCTACGGCTTCAAGAATAATAGAGGACCTACGAGACTTACCTTGATAAGCTCCAGCGTACGCCTTTGGACAATTTTTCCACTCCCAATGCATGCAGTCTATACTGCCTAACATTCCAGGCCAGCCTCTACTACCATGCATATTTAATAACATAACTATATCCGCCTCGTTCGATCTGTGTAAGTATTGATCACCGTAAATGTCCACGATAGCTTGATAGAAATGCTCCAAACACTCTAATACCGTGCTTTCCGCCACTTTCAAATTTTCATCAAGCACATCCGCCGGTCCTGCATATGCAAGCATTCTAAGTGCAGCTGTCATTTTTTGAATTCCAGTCAATCCCATTGTACGAGATGCATTGGGTTTGAAGATAAAATATTTGTCATGCATGCTTGACTCATTGTAGGATTCTAAGAAATAGAGGACGCTGCATGCGGAATCTTCTTCTAAAATCAGCATCTGTGTAAGTAGGATTTGGAACAAAGTAGTCTTCCATCAGTCTGTCGTTGTTCCATGAATGCCTACGATTTTTATACCGACGACCAACAACTGATCCACCGTGTTGCCTACTCGATTGACCAACCTATAGTGCAGCCATACTTATTAGTTCCTTTTCGCGACAAAAATGATCTTCCATCATTTCATCAAATTCCTCGTCGCTATCATCAAAAAAAATATAATCTTCTGCCACCGTTTCTTATATTTGAAATTGTATGAAATAAGAATGAGCAATAATACTTCTCAGCATCTAACAAGCCTTTTATAGCTTAAATCACATGTTGTCACGACTGCAGTTTCCCGTCACATCTAAACACTATGACTATTGAGGCAGTGTCTTGTCCCATCATATACTATTAACTATTGATGCAGTGTCTTGTCTGTAGTGTAACGTCTGCACTGTCATGTCTCTCCATACACTATTACTGTTGATGCAGTTTCTCGTCCCATCATACACTATTAACTGTTGATGCAGTGTCTTGTCTGCAATGTAACGTATGCACTGTCTTGTCCCATCATACTGAAACACCCAAACATTAATACAGTCAACGACAATAAATACACAAACAATAATACACTCCATAATATTACACTCCATAATAATGGACTCACAATAATACAACCATAATAATAATACACTCCATAATAGTACAATCTACAATAATACACTTCATAATAATACACTCCACTAAGAAACTAGCGGTCACGGTCAAATTGTAAGTTGTGCACGATATTTCGAAGACGTCTTATTTCTCGTTCCAGCTCGTTGGCATATGTTATGGCCCTTGGGCATAGCCGTTCATCAACCCATTCTGCATAATTGCACCCTTCAGGCCAGAAAGGACACAGCTGGATTCGACGACCAATATCTTCGCCATCAGCTCTAACCACAACTTCAACCTTATAACCACAATGGAAAAATACTGTGCAAGACTCAGCCTCTTGTTCAACCGAAGGTTGCAAATTGTGTACTTGTTCAACCTCCTGTGATTGTTGATGAACCAACTGTTCGTGTACTGGTTGAACATCTTCTTGAAGTGTGAGTTGATCGAGATTTGGGAATTCACGAGCAACGTCCTCGTAATGTTGGTCTTGGTAATTGATATTCCAATCTTCATCGGTGTGTTCGCTTTCCATTGGAACGTACCCGGCATCAGAGTCAATAGATGATGACCAGGAAGGCATTGATATGAGGATGAGAAGATTGAAGGAGCAGAGAACTAAATTGTGTGTTTGAGAAGAAAAGCTCCTACATATATATTGAAGCGTGTGATCGTTAAAAATTAATTATGTTTAAATATTAGCACCGTGTTTTGATTTGACAATGCATTAGGAAGTTAAAATTACTCATAAACAAGACAATAATAAATATGCATACACAGAAACAATAATACATTCAACAATAATACACTCAAATTATGGATATTCAAATCGTTCTAGCCAATTTTGACGTCTGATATAAGCCTCATGCCCAATGAATGTGCTGTGATATTTGAGAAAGTAACGTCCTTTAAATGTAGAATGGGTTGGTTTAAACAAATCTTCGAATATAACCTCATTGATAACCGTACTGTACCGCGTACAGGCGTTGCAGAAGTTCCCATAACCAGTCCTCAACTCCACCAGCGTACGTCTACTTCTACCATCAACATTGCTATTGTAAAGTTCAGCAAAAGTGTCCCAAAACTGAGTTGCCATTATCTTTTCATCATCGCACATTTGATCCGTTTGTATATAAAAATTTACTAACAGTGTCAATTCTGTAGCCGAAAATATTATGTTACACATTGATTAATTTAACCGAACTTTTAAATGTTATGACATTAGAATATAACACTTTATCTTAAATAAAGAGGTCGTGATCCGCATCCAAAAAATGAAGCATAAGATTAACGTCCACGTGTCAAACATCCATAAAAATTTTGACAAACAAACACAGCTGTGTTTGTTAATTCAACATTCTGACTTCATATACGCTTAATAATAAACAAGCGTAAATTAACATCAACTCAATGCAATACTCGACACAAAATATAATCGACACAATGCCATAACATATAGACAATCAGATATAACAGTAGCATCATTACCAACATAATATGCAACCAACTAATGTAAGGTGTGAAAAATAATAACACATCTAAAACATCTAAATGCAGCACATCAGTCTATGTGATCGGAACCGCTATCATCTCCTCATCGTCTCCACTGCCGTCGTCATTGTCATCGTTGACGTCATCAAAGTCGTGAGGCTGAGGTCCGGCATTGAGATGCTCCTGAAGCTGCTGAATCTGGGTCTATAAACCTTATACCTGCACATCATACTGAGTCTGCTGCTGCTGGATCGCGGTCTGGTAACTCTGATACATGATCTGTGTATAATCGAGCGTCATATGCTCAAATGCAACAATCATTCGTCTATCATAATCCATGTACTGAGAATACTGATATGTGCAAAAAAGAATTATACATAGGGGGAGAATATAACGACAAGTTATTTAAAGAACAGTTAAAATTCGTATAAACCTGATGAGGCTGATACAATCCGGCGGATGGTACACCCGTAATATCGTCATTTGTAGCATACTGCAAGGGGTACTCCACAACCTGACCATGTACATCATATGCTCTAAACGAATGTGGAGGGGGGTCGAAAGTAGGAGACTGCATGTATTGAGATGATGTAGGCTCAAAGGTGGCAGGCGGTAGTGGAACTCTACCGGAAGAGGTACACGGACCAATATGATCGGAGTTCAAACCCCGAATATAATCAGGCAACGCGTAAGCACATGGGGCTACTCGAGCCCAATATGAATCATAGTCTCCAAGAACTATAAATGGCTCACCATCCACTCATCCCGCACCCCTCATCGCAAGAATATAAGCTGGTCCAACCCTAATATCACCATACATATCATCCCATGGTAGTGGATCTGATGGAATGCGAACTATACCATACAACTGTAGCCAACACCGCTCCCCTAAATACCATATGAATGGACATGTAGGAACCTGAAAGCAAATCCTGCGTCGCGACATGGAAAACTGAAAAGTGAGTGGATGATCAGGACCGGGCTCTATGAACTGTAAGTGCTGATCCCATGGACGAACGGTAATGTTACCACGCCGCCTCATATCCATCTACTGTCTAGCCTCCATCAGCTCATTATGCGCCCCTTGTGCAACACGGGGCAAATGCATAGAAGGACCCCCAACGACGCAATCTAGGAAAGTAAATATAAGGTGTGGCATTCTCCTCTGCAATAAGTCAGGGGTGCATATTGGCAGTATACTCGTAGTACCAAAATGGAAGAATGTATCAAAATCCATACATCTGTCTGGACTGCTGAAGTGCATACGTATCTAATGCTACGTACAAATAACCAATAATAGCAGTAACGTAATCATATATATGTAGTCCATCCACATCTACTAATCCATCCAAAAAACCAAGCCTAATAGTCCCCTTATTGTTACTAAAAAAATGTAGACCCAAAAAGGTATAATATGAGGGCATGAATAACCGGAGTGTGCATATCCTCAACGGATATGTACTCTACTATATACCGCTGTAAATAAGGGAGAGTAACAGCTCCTCCTCTAACCTCCTCATCGGCCAAAGTCGGTAAATAAGCTGAATATGACTCGAAATCCTCAAATGAATTATCAAATGGAACAGGGAAACGATTTGGTCGACCAACCTCTATGCCAGTGAGCATATAAAAATCTAGAGGAGTAAGTCCTAGCCCAAAATCAGGGAAATGAAATGTGTGCATGGTAGGCCACCATCTCTCGGTGAGGGCCTCTACCAGACAACGATCTACATGTGCAAATCTAGGTAAAGCAAGAAATTCACCAAAAGGTGGCGCATGTAGCCTATCCAAAATCGGCTCCGATAACTGATCAAAATACTCAGATATACACCTATACCAACTATCCTGCATCGCTACGTGACGAACCTAAATATATGATTATTTAATGTTAAAATAAACAAAGAATTATTATACATACATATTTACATGGTTGTTCATCATGCAATAAAGAAATAAACATATACATGTGGCGTCACTACTGCTGCAGTAAGTCGATGCGAAACAGTAGGAGGCAAGTCGTGCAAAGATCGAAGATCGTCTGGAGTCACGGTAGCATCAAGAGGGACATGAACAGGTCCGATATTAGCATCGGTCGTATATCGAACGGTGCATCTACCAGTTTTGACCGGACGGGGCGGCATTTGGACGCAAAGTTGAATTAAAAAAATTATCTGAAAAGAGGATGGAGGGGGGGAAAATGAGGGGAGAGGGGGAAAAACGCCTTGTATAGGCACTTTGACCAGGCGCCTGTTCAACAGGCGTCCGAAAATAAAAAAATTCGAGTGCCTGTTCAACAGGCGCCGGCCCACATTTCTGTTGTAGAAATGAGGGCTCCAACATTTTGGAGTGCGGAAAATCTAATTTCCGCACTCCAAACTGTTGGAGATGCTCTTACATACATTACTATTGGTAAGCTAATTTAATAATAATTGAAAAATGATAATACATATACAGTAATGACTAAATGTAGATCTCTAATGGGGACAAGGGTTTCGCCTCCTTTCTCTCCTTCCAGATCTAATGGGGACATCGTTTCATCATTTCCTTCCTTTTTACCTCAAATTTCGTCCCTCGCTCCTCTCTCCACTCTCCTTTCATCCGCTAGTTTTTATTTTGTTCTCCTTTGTTTCTTATTTTTCGTTTGCAGTCACCATAGCCTCAGCCGCATTATCATCCTCTTCCCCTTCAACGCTTCACTATTCGCCTTTTGTTTTGGCCTCATAGCTTCCCCTCTTGCTCCATTCGCTCTCGTCCACTCCAGACCTCTGTGACTTCCAATTAGCCGTTTAGACTCTCTCCCAGTTTTTCTCTGTTCCCTACCTCTCCTTTAAAGCGAGCCATCCTCTCCTTCAGTTAAACCCTACTACATTGAG
Organism: Allium cepa; assembly: GCA_030765085.1. Lineage (NCBI taxonomy): Eukaryota > Viridiplantae > Streptophyta > Magnoliopsida > Asparagales > Amaryllidaceae > Allium > Allium cepa. The sequence continues at coordinate 935,025,607 of CM060932.1, forward strand.
ACTTCTTGAGATGGTATTGGCTTAGGAACGAGTTTGCTCGTCCTGCTTGGAGATAGTTTCTCATAATTAGGTACACTAAAGCTCGTTTCTCATAGTTAGGTACACTGAAGCTCGTTTTGGTTGTTTATGACATCTGGTGGGTTTGAGGCCTTAGTGTAGTGTTGTTTTGGTTTCTGATTAGAGTTGATGTGGGCATTTTGTTTTGGTTTTGAGCTTTCTTTGGGTTTCCGGTGTTGTAGCGCTGGTGTTGTTTTGGTTTCGGTTATGTTCTTTTGCTGACATCGTGCATGTAATAAGATGCATTATGCTGCCTAGTTTGTGTATGCTTAGGCTAGTTTATGTAAGCTTGGTTGTTGTTTTGTGTAATAGCTTCTCTGGTTAAACTTTGCGCAACCTATGCTTTCCGCCTCATCTGCCTTATGCATTTTGATTCACTCCAACATGATTCCGAGAGACGTTTGCAGCGTTGTGGATTTTTTTTTGTTGGTGTTGGATGGTATTTCATATGCTTTTGGTGGAAGTTGGATCGGTTTCTATGGGTTGTCTCATTTCTTAATTGAGTTCTTTAGTCATACGTTTAAGGTTGGTTTGGTTGCCTCTTTTGCTGATGATTTATATGTGGGTAATAAAGTTTGCTCTGCTACGTTTTGGTACGCAGAGTTTGGGAATTTTGATTCTTTTTTATTGCAAGGATAAATTTGGGTAATTTACAGCCTGTGATGGCTTGGAAATATGTAGCTTTACATGCAAGTTTATGTTGTTTTGTTAAATCGTGTGTATAATTTTGATTGCCTTTGTGCACTCTGAAGTGTATGCTTTTTAGACGAATGTGCCTAACACCTGTGTTTCTGCTGGTTTAGTCATTTTTGGAGGCATTTTGCCTCAAACCTGTTTTTCATCGGTAAAGTGGTATGGCCAATATGAACCAGCTTGCTTGTACAAAATAATAATACTTTGTTTTTTCTACAAAATAAAAATAAAAATAATAATCCAACAGAACTAAGTATGGGGAAGTGCCTAAATCTTCAATTTGGAGAATTTCTTAAACAAAAAGGGATGTAATGACATCATACTAAATAGACAATGAATAAGGTTTTTAATTAGTTGGAGCAAGTTCGGAAAGGGAAAAACCTAATGCCTAACCCACTTAGGAATTCCCTAACCCTTCTCTGTTTTATGTTCTCGTTTATTTTCCACCTAAGAAGGAAAATTAGAAAACCCTCCTTATAATTTTTACTCTGTCAAAAAAGAAGATCTAAAAGCCTGAGGAAGAAGTTTATGGCACATTCTCTCCATCCTTGAGCAACCTACGGTGAGTAATATTACCCTCCTTTTTGTTTCATGCTTACATTTTCAAATCTGGCTAAAAATGAGATGTTTTGAGATGATAAAATGTGATATATATATATATATATGATGTTTTAAATGCATCTATTAATTGTTTGCATCAAAAATTGGCACAACAACCCAATAGAGATTCTTTAGAGAAATAAATGAAGAATAATAAATGGAAACAGAGGAAACAAGCAATTAAATAATAGAAAATATGCAATAACTAGAACACAATGATTTATAGTGGTTCAATGTTGAAAGCCTATGTCCATTTTGAAGAAATAACTTTCTTAATCATTTAATTGCTCAGTACAGAGGGATGGATCGAAGTAGAGTTCTTAGTTACAAGAAAGTAACAGGCAACAAGTAGTGTAAAGATCCCAAAATGAGCAATTAAGTCTATATTTATAGGAGAAGGTGAAGAAATATCTTTATGAAATTTCGGCAGTAAAGTCTCCAAATCTAGAATAAGTAACACTACCGATCGCGGCTCCCACTTAATTTATAATAATGATCAATACTGATCGTTCTATGAGCTGCTTTGGCACACGATCGATATGGTGACTCCACTCTTCAATATATTGATATTCCTAAAGTTTCATGTGTAGTTGATTTGTTGATTTAGAGATATCAATCATTTTTCGGTGAGTTGAACTGTAATATCGATACAATATCATCCATAATTTATGAATATGGATCGTACTTGATTCATTTTTTGTAAATGGTATATTTTCATATTTTAATCATTCTATTGAATCCGTCTTCTACTTTCGCTTCGCCAGTGCTTTATATTATCATCTGTGCCTAATCTCTGGGCTTCGTGATTTTTAATCTAATTTATTGGTCCCAACGATTTTCAAGTCTAACATGCCAATCAGCTCGAATATAGCTGGGCCAAAAGGCTGGATAACACTTACACCACAAGGTATGTCTTGTTTTTATGTGACATGCTTTGAGTTGATACAAGTTAGAGTCGTCGGAAAGGAATCCATCGAGCTTTCTGAATAGTAGTCATCTCTTTGATGAATTGCTTTTATTAAAGAGTCGCACCTCATTCTATTTTACATGACGACTTATTGATTTCCAATAGCATAACTTCCAAGTCACGTCTTGATGGTAATCATTTAAGTCTTGTTTTAGTGAATCCGCAAGCCTTAGCTGACTGGTTTAAATTTTCCTTTATTTAATACAGGTGAGAACTCAATTTCTATCGATTTCAAGAAATCGAATTTTTTGGGACATACACTAGCACGTATACGTATTCATCCCTGATTCCCGGCCATGATTGCACGTTCATGGGTCGTTGTCAACTTTCTACATACGTTTCACCTCTTTTTTCATTTTTTAGATGGATCGGCAGGATTCCATCAAGTAAACGGATCGTACTTGATCCATTTTTATTATGGATCGGGTCAAATTTGTTTGTGATTGGATCATGTCTGATCGTCCTCCCCTTTTAAAACACGAGAAAGAAAATGATGGATCTTTTCAAAGCCATTAGTTTTGGATCGTACATGATCCAAATATTTGTTGAATGAACCAATTGCACTATGTATTAAAGAGAAGGATCAACACACATCCATCATAGAATGATCGCGCCCGATCGTTTCTTGATTTGGCGATTTAATTGAACTACATGATAAGAAAAATGGATCGATGTAGAATCATCATAAAGCGATCATACTCAATCGTTTATCGGTTAGACTTCCACTGAACTGCAAATTTCGATGGTTCGTATCGCTTCCTTCATATGCAACTTGGACACTTAGATTATTTTCCCCACTTAATTTCATTTGCAATAGCGTGCTAATCAAACCAAAAAGAAAATAAACTCCATCATCTTGCTCCCCTTCACTTCCGATCTATATCTCAGATCCAGGCTAGTTCCCCAAACTTCATCCATCTCTTAACCGATCAACTCCTTCACTATATCCACCATCACCGCCTCCACCTCCTTAGACCTTGCTTCATAATTGAATGCAAATTTCTCCCATCTTCCATTCTTAATTTTTGACATAGGTAGGTTGAACTTCTCTTACTTATTATAATTTAGTGACGAGATGATGGGTCTCATTCTAGTTTGCACGATTCAGGCTATAACGATTCGATCTGTCGAAACGGAGAAAGAGATGGTGATATGGTGTTGAGATTGGATGGAATGCGCTTGTTTGAGGTTAAAGGTGGAAGATTATCTTTAGCCGATTGTTTTTGGAATTCCAAAGTGTGGCCTGCCATAAATCATTTCTAACAAGGTTAATATCGTGAGGTTGTTAGCATAGAAGGATGAAACGGAGTTCGGCCGATCGTTATGATGGATTAATATTTGAAAAAATAAAGAGAATTTGGACCGATCATTTTCTGGTAGGGTTTTTCGCTGATTATTTTTCGGATCGGCGTTTGGAGTTTTGAATTGAAGTGAGATGTGGAACCGGAGTCGAAGGTTGGATCGATAGCAATGATCAATATGGGATAACATTCGGTTGGAGTTGCTAGGACGATAATTGTGAAATGATCGTATAGAAACGATCGGTTAGTGGAAATTAGTTCGGTTGTGCGCATTAGGATGGATCGATCGTAACATCATTTTCGATCGGTTGTTGGTTTAACTTTGTTGAATATACTTAAAATCTTAAAATCTTAATTAGAACTTTGTGATGAGTTTCGGCCTTGAATGGACGTACATGACTTACATATGAAATGGACTGTATATTCAAACATACATGATAATCGAACCGTGGAACGAACTTGACTAATCTTCTGCATATTTACATTTATTGCCTATGCCTTGGACAAATATTTGAAGCTTATCCACTTTCGAACACATAATTTGAACATCAACATGCCAACAACTGATACCGATGCTTAGACTGAATCCTTAGCCAATGACGTAGAGAATCGGTTGAGACGGTCATCAATGACGGTCACCCCAATCAAACCTCGAGTCTCACCGCAGTCATAGTCTTTTATTATGAACTATTTTTTATTGTAATGCAAGACACTACACCACTCTCCACTAGCACAATGCACTGTCGAAATAGGTTGTTATTTTTTCTAGTGATGATTATCTACTGAGTTTAGTTGTCATGGGTTCCAGACTTTTTTACTGCAATGCACGACACTAAACCACTCTACACTAGCACACACTTTGCACTGTGGAAATAGGTATTTTTTCCAGTGATGATTATCTACCGAGTTTAGCATTCATGGGTTCTAGATGCTTGGGACGCTTAGCTGCCATGTCTTCTAGACAGTCTTCACAGCACAATAATACAAATACCGAATCGAGTTCCGCAACTGTCTTCGATAGACTCTCGCCTGGACATCAAGTTGAATAACCAAAAATTCAAGTCCATTACCCGACCCCTTCTCTGTCATTCCTCTCTTTCTAGCAGAGTGATAGACCTTACTCCCGACACTCTAGATGACACTATATTTTAGGAAGATCCAAAGGATCCCATGGCTTCGAAAATTAATGAAGCCTCTCTTTGTAGAATTTGTGCCATATATGGATTCCATTTGATGACGTGCGAGTCCCAATTCGGGATGATAGAGCTTATATGCCCCTCGAGGGGTTACCTGAATGCAACATGTTCATTTATTGGGCAGAATGCGTCACACCCTTTAATTCATTTATCCGACAGATGCAATATCATAAGAGGTTTGCACCTGCACAACTACGTCCAAAAAGCTATGCCATGCTTAACTGTACCTACATGACATTCACGGAGTTATTATTTCGTCCTCCATCTCCTGAAGACAATTGATTTCTTTTCACCTTCAAGAGACAAAAGGGAAGCCTTTCATTCACATTCCTCGAGTCGGCCAAGAAATGCCAGATTTTGACTGGTATTTAGAACAAGTTGAGTGCTTGCAAAAGTGAGTGGTTCTATATTTGCTACCTTCCTAGCTTTGCCAGACGATGGTCAGGAGGACGTAAGTATTAATCTTTGCTTAATTTCTTGAGTGCTTGTACCTAGGTCGTATCGTGAATTAAGAAACTTTTCTAGTGTATGCAGGTTCTTATGCATGACCTGATGGAAAATAATACACAGATACAGGCTTGGAACTAAAAAGTGGATGAGAGCGGCATAGAGGATCTCTAAAGTATCTTGGGAGAGAGCGGTGGAGTTTTAGAAGTTGAAACGCCGAGAGGTCCAGGACAAGTGGATCATTGAAACTCTAACCAATGAGTTAGAATCTTCAAGGAGCTCATAGGAAGAAGCCGAGAGAAAAGAAAAAACGGCCATCAAGGCACTCGAGGATGAGAAGGCCAGTCGCTTGGCCGAGGTTGAAGCACTTCATCATCAGAACTATAAACTGGTGTTAGAAAGGGATGCGGCCCAAAGAAGCATAGCTGAGTACAAAACTAAGTTTGAGCGCAAATCCAAAGATAAGGAGGAAGTGCTAAAAGTCGGTCAGGATGCATGTGATGATTTGGTTACAGTCAAGCTTGAAAGAGACGCGACAGTTGAAAGGCCAAAGACATTGATGCTCTCGTCAAACGAGAAGTGGAGGCCACGAAAGAAAAGGCCAATTAGGAGGTTATGGAAGAACTAAATCCACTACTTATCCTTTACAATGCTAACCTCCTTAAGCATAGAAACTTGGAATAGCTCTAAGGTGACTACCCTTTCCATCTCATGCATGGTTGGGATCACCTTGTTCAAGAGGAGAAGAAGGCTCTCGGCACTGAAGAAATCGATTTGATGAGGCTGGAAGACAAAATTCTATTGGGTGATGAACCCAAAGTTCTGCGTGAAACCCAGCTTATACCTCAAAAAGATAACGCCAATACTACTAAGCATGAAGATGGTGAAGATTCTGGATCCATGTCACATAATGTCATAGATGACCAGAATCCAATGGCTCAAGCTATTCCCTGCAATGTTGTGGATTCTTCTATTGAGCTTAGTTACAATACAGAGAAGCCATATATTGCTACATCTAGTGGACTTTCCCCAATTATAGAAGGAGTTTCTGGTGGCACTAATACTCGTATGGGAGAGCAATCTAGAGAAGGTATTTCATTAAACTCAGATGTTCTTTAGAAAGCATAGTGTCCCTAGTCGATATATCTAATCCCTTTAGTTATGTTTCCTCAGCTTTAGATCCACTGGCTGTAGTTCCATCTCTTCTTCAAGAATCTCAACCAGGAACTCAGGTGCCCACGATGGAGTCCGTTACTACCATGACTTCAGCAACAACCCAATATGTCCCCAAAGAGGAAGCTTTTATGATCGACAAGCATTTAGTGGATGCTTTGTTGAGGGAAGTGAGCGATCTGCATCAAGAGATTCCTGTTGATAACGATGTTGTGATTACTGGACCTTCCTAATCCTTGTAAGGCCCCTCCACAAAAGAAATAGCATAGAAACTTGAGGCGGATATTTCCTTGAAATGAAAATTAAGCCGGAGAAAATAGAGATCGTTCCCCTTCCATCTCCATCATTTTGCCTAGAGAAACTATGGATGCTTTCGCTCCTGAGCCAGAACCTGCTCAAGATCCACCTATTGGGTCAACCCAGACTACTTTAGTGAAAGGTCAATGAAGCAAGAAGAGAGGAGAGAATAGGAGTGGGGAAAGTTTGAGTGAAATCTCCCCCGATTCCAAGAAGAACAGGAAACCAAGGAGGAAGCTATTCTTTGTGTGTACTTATGCTCCCAAGTATTTTGGTTTTTGTTGGCTGAATATGTATGGTACTAGCCCCCGTTTTTTGATTCTTTTGCTATGAATAATTATACTTGACTTTCCAAACTTATATAAATAAAGTTCTTTTACTTTTGTCGAATTTTTGTGTGAATTTGCTTAAGTACTTGAGTTATTACATTTTTCATTCAATATACTTATAATTCCTCGCTCATTGATTTGGATGAAAAGCCGTTAATTTTATCCCAAGGCCTCCATGCGGTCGTGGTCTTAAGTCGAATAGACACTGGGAACAAGCCCTAGTGTTACGCTGCCGGATTTAGCAGTTTAAGTTATTGTACTCCTGCCACTAGTTCTTGGGTTAAAGGATTTAGATAGTGGATGGTCAAATTCCATCTTTAGCGAATTTATACTCCTCCTTTCGGTTTTAGGTCGGAGTTCATGGAATAATGAGTGGTCGAACCTCACTCACCTATTTGTTTATACTCATATCCGCACTCTTGGGATAAGAGTTAGTTGGCGAGTGATCGAATCACACCCAATTCATGTTTATACTCCAGTCCATACTCCGGGGACTTAGAGTTATTTTGGAAAATAGTCGGACTGTACTTTCCTTAACTGATTGGTTTGCTCTCAAGTCCGGGGTTTGACTTAGCGAGCGATCGATCATGTCACGATTGCTTTTGATTCATGTATGTCCCATCACTTGGAAGGATTAATTTGATTATTGGATGGTCAAGTCACATCCATTTCTCGTTAGGTATGTCCATCAGGTTATGAGCGAGAATAATTGAATGGACGATCGGACCACGTTCATTTTGTTTAGTTCAGTCATAAACTTGTAATCGGCTAGCTCCAAACTCTAGGAATCTGCTTGGACATGTCAATATTAGTTAGTCGGGTATCGTAACCAATATGTAATGCAATAACAATCATAGATATTAAGGAAATTTAAAACTTTATTTGCCAAATGGAAAGAAATGACATAATTTGTCTCATTACATATATGGAAAATCAAATACTAAAGCAAATTCAGAAATTAAATACAACTGAATGAAAAAGAAACAAACTAAGTGAAATTGCAATGTAAATGCTCGCTATTCCACGCCCTTGGCAATGTGACACCATCAATAGTCTCTAGCTTGAAAATTTCTTCTCCAAGCCTCTGTTCAATGATGTAAAGTCCCTCTCAAGTAGGATTCAAGTATGACCGGATAGGAAATACCCATTTCAAGATGAGATCGCCAATTTCAAAGGTCCTAGGTTGGACTTTAGTGTTGTAGTATCGGGGGACTCGATATCGATGTGTGGCTGCACTCAAATCATCTTCTTTGTGCTTCTCATCTACCAAGTCTAGAGATTCTAAGAGGAGATCTCTATTCGTTCTGGGGTCGTGGTATGTCAGTCGATAAGAAGGGACTTTGATTTCAACAAGAATGACTGCTTCAAAGTCGTAAGTAAGAGTAAATGTCGCATGGCTATTATGGACTTGTGGGTGGTTCTATAAGCCCATAATGTTGTTGGGAGTTCACCCAACCCTTGACTCTAACCTTTTCCAAACGTTTCTTTAGAATGGACGATATGATTTTTTCACAGCTTCAACTCGTCCACTTGCTTGAGGGTGAGCAACTACCGCAAATATCTTTTTGATATGATGCCGACGGTAGAAGTCTTTGAATTCAGCGTTGTCGAATCGGGTCCCATTATCAGTTAAAATGGTTCGTCGAAGGCCTAAATGTTAGATGATGTTCTCGACAATAAAGTATATTACTTTCTTGATCGTGATCATAGTTAAAGGTTCTGTCTCGGCCCATTTAGTGCAGTAATCAACTACTACGATGGCGTACTTTGCACTACCTTTAGAGATCGGTAAGGAACTGATAATATCTATGGCCCATATGACAAATGGCCATAGACTTAGCATTTGTGTAATTTCCATCGATGGAGCTCTCGGATCTTTAGCATACATCTAGAACTTGTCACATCGCTTACCTTAATCAGCAGCATATTGGTTGACAACTGGCCAGTAATACCCATAAAGGAGTATTTTCTTTGCTAGGGTTTGCCCTCTAGAGTGATCACCACATTCCCCTTCATGAAATTCCCTTAAGACTCATTTTATATCATCACGAGTGGTACACCAGAGCAGAGGAACAGAAAAACCCTTTGTATACATGACTCCTTCCTTAATGATATATCACGAAGCTTTACGAAGGACTTATCGTCTTTCATTCCTTCATTCGAGAAGGAGTCCCTATAGCAAATAATCTTTAATTGGAGTCATCCATGGCTCCTACTAAGGCTCTGTCTCTAGTGTCCAATAGATTTCCATCTGGTTTATGCTCGGAGCATCTAGTACTTCAACTAGAACCATGCCCATTTGTAATGCATCCACGGTGCTAACAAACTTTGCCAAATAGTTGGCCTCTTTATTTTGATCTCGGGGAATGAGCGTGATGTCATAATACTCAAAGTTAGTCAATAGCTCTTGGACTTAGATAAGGTACGGAGCGAGTCATTGTCCTTTAGCCCGATAATCTTACCTGACATGGTATACCACACACCGTGAATCAAAAATGATTTCAAGAGATTTTGCTCCCAGTTCTCTGGAAAGTTTAAGTCCATCAATCAGAGCTTCATACCCAGCTTCATTGTTCATTGTAGGGAAGTCAAGTTTCAAAGCATACAAATTGATCGATCTTCTTGAGTACTAGCATGGATCTGGCTTCGGAACAACGATTATTGGATGCTCCATCCGATTACATTTCCATCGAATGGTTAGGACTCCACCACTCTCTAGGAGAACATCATGTGCAGTGAATTTTGCTATAATGTCTGCCGGTACCTATCGTTGGATAGCTCTCCAAGGGAGATAAGTGGTGTCGAATTGGCTCAGTTTGACGTTCCACTTCAATAACCTTCCCGACATCTCAAGTCGCTATAAGACCTGTTGTAACGGCCGATCAGTGTAAGCGTAGATGGGATAAGCCTGAAAATAGGGGCAGATCTTTCATGAATCAATCAACAAGTGGTACACCAATTTCTCTATCTTTGGGTAGTTCCTATCAGCTTCTGTTAATCGCTTGCTAACATAATATACCGGTCTCTGGATTCAATTCTCCTTGCGGAGCATTATGGCACTAAAAGTGTGTACCGACGCGACCAAGTAGATATAAGAATCTTCATGATCCACCGGCTTTGACAAGATAGGAGGCCTCTCTAAGCAGTTCACGAAAACTTGAAATGCGTCTTCACAATCTACGTCCATTCAAAATTCATTTTTCGTTTTCTGATCAAGTCGAACAAAGGAATACATTTATCGATGGCTCTGGCAATAAATTGATTTAAGGTGACAACTATCCCATTTAGGCTCTATACTTATTTGATGGTTTGGCACTTGGATGTTGCGAATAGCTTGAATCTTTTCGGGATTAGCTTTGTTGCCACAAACATTGACGATGAAACCCAGGAATTTTCTCGATGTAATGCTAAAAGAATATTTTAGAGGATTGATCTTCATCTTGTAATATTGGAGGACGTCGAACATTTCTGCTAAGTCTCCAATGTGGTCGCTTGATTGTCACAACTTCACAAGCATATCATCCACATATACCTCCATCGTCTTCCCGATCTGGTCTTAAAACATTCGGTTAACAAGGTGTTGATAGGTTGCTGCAGCACTCTTTAACCCGAATGACATTATCACTTAGCAGTACAATCCAACATCAGTAATAAAACTGGTGTGCTCCTCGTCGGGGATGTGCATCAAGATTTGATTATACCCGGAGTACGTGTCCATGAAAGATAACAATTCATGTCCTGCGGTAGAGTCTAGCAGCCGGTCAATTTTCGAAAGGGGAAACCTGTCTTTCGAGCATGATTTATTTAGTTTTGAATAGTCAAAACATGTCCTTCACTTTCTATTCGCCTTTCTCAAAAGTACAGGGTTAGACCTGTTTAGGGTAGAGGGCATCGTGAGTAAACCTATTTCTTTTGAGCCTATCCTCCTCGTCTTTATGGGCGGCATATCTCTTCAAATCTGTGCCACGCCTTTTCTGTTTCATTGGAACACGCCTCAGGTCGGTATTTAATGCATGGCTCACAATGGCAAGCGATATCCCACATATATTAGAATGATTCCAAGCAAACACATCAAGACTCGCTCAGAGAAAACCAACAAGTTCTTTCATCATTAGGGGGCTGAGCTGTGATCCGATCTTTAGAACACATATGGGTCGTCATGGATGACTGTGATGTCAATCGCCAGGTCAACCGGTGCAGTTTTGGTCTCTTTGGCTTCCTTTTCATCATCCCTCAGATCTAGACTGTGGCGCCCGAGCCAAGGCCTAGGCACCGGTTGTCAATCTTCGGTGGCTTGGATGCGTAGAGACTTGTCCATGCCCTTACCTTTCTCCTTCCGTTCAGCGTCCCTCAACTCGGCCACATAGCAGAACCTTCCATTCGGCTGATCTCCATGCACAACTCTTATGCTACTGTCAATTGGAAATTCTAAGCTAAGACACCAAGGGGCAATGGCTGCTCGGAATTTAGCAAGGGCCAGTTGACCTTGAAAAACATTATATGGAGAGCCCACATCCAACCCAACGAATGGCAACATCCGCACTCTCCTACAGTCGCCATCTCCTAACTCCACCAGTATTTCCACATAACCCACTGCTTCTATTGCAACACCGTTAAGGCTATGAATGTGGGTTGTGCATGGTTTCAAATCTTTGACTTCCATTATCATCTAGTCATAAGACATTTTGAAAATAATATTTACCCAGCTGCCACTGTCAATCAGAACATTTCTCACTAAGGCGGGGTCGGTCATGGCCGAAATGTCCATTGGGTCAATCGTCAGTGCCTCTACCTTATCCGCCTCTCTGTTTCTAAATATAATGTCATCTGTTATTGTACGCTGCTATTTGGCTAGAACACCATCTTCTATGTTTGAACAACACTCAAAATCCACATGCTTGGTCGCGCTAGCATCACGCACCATCTTGTGCCAACTTTTGTCGGCTGGGTGTGGTCCTTTGGTTATTGTATTGATAACTAATATTTCACCGGTCTACGCTGGCTCGTCAGCTCTGTGCAACGCTTGTCCTCGGCTAGGGTTGGATGTCCTCTGCCAGCCATCCTATGGAGTTTTAACAAACTGCTATAGTTTTCTTCGCCAAATCAATTTCTCGATAACATCTTGGAGATGCCTACGCTCATTTATGTTATGACCATGGCATTCGTGGAACCGACAATATTTTATAGTCTGCTTTTATTTCTTCATCGATTATTTCGTAGGTGGCTTCCTGTACTGCACGGTATTGCATGTAGACAAGTATATGTTCTCTAGACAATGTATTTAGTGGTGTGTAGGTATCATGCATTGGAATCCTTGACTTCCTTCTTCCAAAATCCCACTTTCATTCACGGCTCCTATCATCGCCTTTTTTTGCCGATTCGGTTTATTTTGAACATTTGCTTGAACTTTTTCAGAACTCTCCCCAGACTATTTCACTGCAATGTTACTCTGCACTCCCTCTCTACTTAGTCCCACAACATTCTTCTTGCTAGAGCATCTGGCTTCTCCTTTCCACCAATACTGAGTTGCTTTTGAATAGAAATGTTCAAACGTCGCGGGTGGTTTCCTAGCCAACCAATCGCCAAAGTCAGATTCTGGATCAATCCCTCTTGTTACTGTCGTCAATATCAAATGGTCATTTGGATTGTTGGCTTCTATGAAAGCCGTATGAAATCTCTCTAAGTAATCTTTTAGCAATTCTCCCAGAGTCTAGATCAGGCTTGACAAGGACAATACATCTTTGGAGCATGTTGCGTGCATACAGAACTGCTCCATAAACTCTATTACTAAATTATCAAATCTAGAGATTAACCGTATGGGTTAATCTCGTAAACCAAATCGTCACTACGCCAAAGAGAGTAATATGAAAACATCTGCATTTTATGGCACCATCAGCTCATGCGAAATCCATCGGATATTCATATCTCATGATGTCCTATTTGGGTCAGTTTTTCCCTCGTAGATAGACATCGACGACATGCTAAATCTCTTAGGTATTCCATATGTAAAATATTATCTATGAACGGTATATGGCTTCTAGAGATCCCCCATTCATTATTGGTCAAACCTTAATTTTCCCTTACAATCTATTTGACCATAGCCAACAAGTTCGGCATTCGGATAGTTGTAGCCAAAAGGGAGTCATGCTTCACCTCACGTGAATGGTCAGATCGATGTCTACGAGTCGTTCCATGCCTTCTTGCCTCAACATCCTCTAGATGTGCGTCGCGTGCATTCACATTGTCGTCATTTAGGAGAGGTAATTGATCTACATTAACTTGAACTCCAGCATCCAGATCAACCGCGATGTCACTAGTGTGGATTTTTCTCATCATCTGTTGTAACCTATCTCCAAAAGTTAGATCAACACCGCTCGTTCTAGATGGATCGGTATCGATTGTGTTCGGTTTGTCTAGATCGGTCGAATGATGGTGAGTCGACGTTTCGGCGTGATATCCATTGGTTCTACGACTATGATAGTCATATGATGAAGTCGAGCTCTCCGATGCAAAATAGGGAGTTGGCTCCCTCATATTTTTCCCGCGTTATTGATCCTTGAGTTGATTCATTAAATCGATATTGGCTTGAAACTACTGGTTTAACTATCGGCGGCTATCCATGAGCTCTCTTATCAAATTCTAGAAATAATCTCTTGTGATGGAATCGGCTAGATTCTAGACATCAACTAGACTGGTAGCATTAACATTTACTGGTAGATTGCTTTGGCCTCCTTGTTGGATGTTGACGTTATCGTTTCCCTCTGCGTTTTGAGTGGTAGATCAAATGTTCCAAACCATTGTTGATAGTTTTTCGTAGACTTTGCAAATCTGAGTAGAACAGATAAAGTATATGAAGATAATTCTAGATCTCTTCCTAGGATTTGTGCAATTCAATAGTAGTAAAAGGATCCAAATGAAACCGAGAAGCTTGTTTCTCAGTGAAACCACCAAAATGTTTGCACCAAAAATTAGCACGAACACTTAATAGAGATTTTGTAGAGAAATAAATGTAGAATAATAAATGAAAATAGAGGAAGCAAGCAATTAAATAACTAAAAATAAGGAATAACTAGAATACAACGATTTATAGTGGTTCAACATTAAAAGCCTATGTCCATTTTGGAGAAATAACTTTATTAATCACTTGAATTGCTGAGTACAGAGGGATCTATCGAAGTAGAACCCTTAGCTATAAGAAAGTATCAAGCAACAAACAGTGTAATAATCCCCAAAATAAACAATCAAGTCAATATTTATGGTGAATATGATGAAATATCTTCCTGAAATTTCAACAACGGAGTCTCCAAAACTAGAAGAAGTCACAATATCAATCATGGACCCCACATTTGTAATAATAATAGCCACTGATCGTTCTATGAGCTCCTTTTGGCATGCGATCGATATGGTAGGCTCCACTCTTCAATATATTGATGTTCCCAAAGTTTCATGTGTAATTGACTTGTTGATTTTGAGATATCGATCATTTTTCATTGAGTTGGACTGTAATATCGATATAGTATGATTCATAATTGGTGAACGTGGGTCGTTCCCGATCCATTTTCAACAAATGGTATGTTTTCATATTTTTATCGTTCTATTGAGTTATCTTCTGCTTTCGCTTTGTCATTGCTTCATATTATCATCTGTGCCTGATCTTCAAGCTTTGTGATTGTTAATCTAGCTTGTCAATCCCGATGATAGTCAAGTCCAACTTGTCAAATCAGCTCAAATATAGCTGGGCCAAGGCTGGATGATATTAATTTATACGTGAAGTTTTAAAGCTAAAAATGGTTATTGAATTTAAACTCATAAATATTGACCTCTAAATAATCTAAAAATTTTGATATGTTGTTTATAACATTAATTTGGATATGGATTTTTGATTTTGAAATTTCTCGATTTAATGTGAACTTCCTATAAAATTTCCATGTTGGAGATGGTGTAATTTTGGGATTAATTGTCCAAAATATGAAAAATAAATAATTTTTCCTAATTTTTTTATTTGTGGTGGAAAATCAAGATTATATTTTTAGGATTTTTTACAGTTGTTTCAAATTATTATGAATTGATTGAAGAATGAAAAATTAAGGAAAATATGGATACTATTCAATTAATTAAGGAATTAACAAATATATTTAATTAGATGGGACATATCATGTGAAAATTATCCGATAAGAAATCAATGAAGGAACGGATTAACCAATATGAACTTAACACATGGCATGATTTGATCAAAAAGCAATCACTTTAAAAATAAATAATACCATTTTGAAGTTAATTACAACTTTTCTGTTACATCTTCATTAGCCATAACTCCTATAGCATGTTATGCAATACCTCTGATAGCACGCTACGCCATACATTCAATAGCAAGTTAACGTATAGTTCCGATATCATGTCAGATCACACATTCAATATCATGTTGCATCATAACTCCAATAGCATGGTAAATTATACATTTGATAGCATGTTGACTCATCTTTTGATAGCCCATTAAGCCGAACTTTCAATAACATGTTAAGATATAGTTATAATAATATGTTGAACCGTATATTCGATAGCATGTTAAATTATAGTCCCAATAGCATGTTAAACCGTACGCTCGGAGGCATGTTAAATCTTAACGCCAATAGCATGTTCAATAATACATTCCATAGCATGTCAAGTTATATCTTCGATAACATGTTAAGTCATACATTAACATTTTAATTTATTGATCTGATATCATGTCAAACCATACATTTGATAGCATGTTAAGTAACAGCTCCGATAGCATGTTCAACCATACATTTGATAGCATTTTCATGACAACCTCCCTCTATTTGCAATGCTCAATGTACAAATGTCTAATATCGTATGTATGTTGTATTGGTACCCAGCCAATATGGGAAATGGTCATAGGTGAAGTACAATAAACTAATGAAAAATTGGTAGAACATTCCAAAAAACATAGACAAAAGATAATTAAAATATACACATAAATTGGAAAGACGGCAGCATAACCAAATGAACTAGAAATAAACAACATATCATAGTGCAACAGGTTCATCAGATTATCCAAAGCATAGAAATAGAGTTTATACATCTGAATCGAATAAACTCTATTGAACCATCTCAAGATACAGCAAGTGCAAACATAGGACCATAGCCCTATATAGTAGAATATAAGCTATAATGATCCAAATATCGATATATAAGAAAGCATCCGCCTCCTACTCATCCTCATCATAGATACTCATTCAAGAGTATCCGAAATGATAAGAAGTAATGAAAATAGCCTCGGGTCATATAAACATCCACTATAACTAATCTATAGTCCCAAAATAGATATGAAAACCTATATATCGTAAATAGGAAGAAAATGTATGAGAAATCATACCTGGCATGTCCATGCGTTCAATAAATAAGAACATATAAGCAATATATGCTAATTTATCATCATCATAAGGGTGTACTACGACTCTAAGTACAATCTAGATTACTTAGGTATACAACTTGATAGTACCTGTGAAAACCTAACAAACATACAAATCTCAAATGATCACACATCACTCAACTCAAATGCCATATGATATAAGATAACACATATGATAACATTGTAAGTTCATTGAGTACTCAACATCCCCGCCAATCCTCAACCTACCACTACTCCATAAGGCCAGGAAACTAGACCACCTTGTAAAGGTTCAGGGTTAAACAAATCACCTCGTCCACACCGACCCCTTCTTATTAAGCATACATAAAAATAGCTGATTTATCAACGATCTCTTTGGCACATATCCCGATAGCCACCCATATGTCTACTCTCCATGCTCAATCCATATTGAACTAGCTAACTCAGATGATCCCTAGAAGCTATGAACACTTTCTCCTCTAAGCGATTGTTCCAACTGACTCAAATTACTTACTCGTCAAAGTTCTAGAACTTCCTTGGTTGCCTCACAAACTCCCAAAATCATCCTCATATCATCCCCGGAGCAAACTCCCATGTCGTTCCTACATCTCACCGATGAAAACCACCATGCTACATCAGTCGGCGTTAGCCCGTAACTTGCCAATCACTCATTATGTGATCGATTGCGTGGCCTTCCTAAAGCATGTCCAGCATTTTTGCAAAATTTCCTCCAAGTGGTATCGATCGATTTGATTGGTACCGATTACGTTGATTTTGTACTTAAACATTTTTTAATAAAGTAATTCAAACTGTTCAACTCCTTGGCTCAATCAATCTGTCCTAAAGCTTCCATCATGTTTTCTACCATCTTCCTTGAAGTAAACTAGCATAAGCCCTATGTCTTCCCTTACCTCGAACCAACTTCGATCCATCTTTACAAAATCTCATGGCTAATAATATAAAATTAATTAGTACTAATCCATAAGTATCAATGCTAATCAATTATGGTCAACACTTAGCCAAAATTCTAAAGTTTTCAGCTCTGATCCATCTAACAAGATAAAATCAATCGATACCAATCCATATGTATCGATGCCGATCAATTATGATCAAAACTTAGCCAAAATTCCAAAGTTTTCAGCTCTGATCCATCTCAGTTTCACAACTTCGATCTATGTGTATTCGCTTTTACAATGATATGAAACTAAGCACTCTAGATCGGATTCAATGAATTTGTTCTTTCAATACAGATGTTCCATACTTTGTGTAATCGAATAAGAGAGCAAATTCATAGCTACTCCATCTACACGAAGATCCATTATAATAGAATGATCCAATGTCTAGTTCGCTTTTGATAAGCATTTCATCCAACTCAAACATGCAATGATATGTACAATAAGCAAAACAAGCATATTATCATAGCAATCAACCAATATGACAGTCATATCATATTATAGCATTTATATGATTAACATAAGTATAGATAACCATGTTAAAATCATTTAAATTCATAAAAAAAAAATTTATATCACAAATAGTCCAAAAATCGTATTTTGAGTTTAAAAGTGTATCCAAAACATGCTTTAAAGATACTAAAACATATATCCACGTTGTTAGACGATAAACCACTCACTTATTGATGTATAATACATGAAAATCAACCAATTTAAGCTATCCAAAATGAACAATATTAGGATCGAATTCCACAATTCAAAATAGTTAACATGAAAGTCTCTTGCTAATCCCTTTTCTAATCTACCTTAATTATGTGATTTATCTTAATCTAGAATGGATTAATGATGGTTTTGAGTGGAGATATCTTTAATGGAGGAATATATGTGTTTTAGGAAGAAGAAAAGTGATTAGTGAATGTCTCTAGTGCCATAGTTACCACAAATCCCAAAATGGGTTAATATGCCTAACTAAGGGCGTATGTTAATTACCACTAAATCTGCATAGAAACCATCTAACTTAAAATTCCAAAATCACCTAAATTGTTTTTCTAAAAATATATTATGACCACCCTATGGAAAGAGAAACCATTATATTTTCATAGTTTTCAAGACCCATATCGAAATCTATAAAAAGTTATAGACATTACAAGATTAAAACGTCAAAACTGTCAGTAGATAATTCTAAAGTTAAGAAATGTCAAAACATGGTACTAGCCAAGTTTTAGCCCAAACGGTACCATCGCAAGCACCTATTATTATCAAAAAAGTAAGTGCTAATATATTAGATCGGTCTCATATTCTTTGATCTAATTTGACCCGAACTGTGCCTCAACGGTCTATGTTCCCGCAATGTCGAAGCGACCAAATTAATGCTAGGTTAGTTGTTGCCGCAATTTATATACTAGCGAATTTATATTTTGGACTTGGTAAACTGGGCTCCCCCCTTATTAGTTTTCTAAGGCCATTTTTCATGAAATTATATTTTCACGATCCGTTGATAAGAAAAAATATGGGTCATTACATTTTCCCCTTCAAGAATTTCACACCCCAAATTCCATACCAAACAAAGGCAAAACCAAAACAATATCAAGCATGCATGAAAACAAAACAAACATAGCAATCCAACAAACAAAGAAATAACAATCCAATGAGCAAAGAAATAACAAACTACACTATTGTTTTCCAATGCTTGAATCAAGCAACTTTTAAATGAATCTCGACGTCTAGCAGAGGATGGAGTGGATCAAGAACTTGGAGGCGCACTTGGAATAACAAGACGAAACTACTCAGAATGTTTGGAATCAATTAGAGTAAACCAACATCGTCGATACTAAGTTGATTCTCTAAGGGAGGCCTATTTGAGAACTATGAGGGTTTGAAGCTTATGAATTGTGGGATAGCATGTGTGCATGGTAGCAACCAATATAGTCACTATCAATCATAATTTGTTTGGTATCCACATGATTTTATTACTCTAAATTGACTTTTTTGCCTCCTTAACTTTACGGATCTAAAAACTTACATGGTTTTTCATGATCAAGCGACTATGGAAAATGATTTTGATTATGAATAGAGAGACTAGAGCAATGTAGAAAGGATCTTGATCTTTTTTAGTCCATACTCTTCATCTTCTTACCTCTACTTCAACCATTGTCACTAAGTGTTGTCATATCTGAGTATACTTTATTTACCAGATCAAAATCCTTGTAAAAGCACAAATATTTATGACCAATCCAAAATCAATAAGATTAAGTGAACGTAGGAGTTCGACTTGGTCGAGCCACTATCAAAATTTAGTGTGTTCTTACTATTTTTGGTTGCTTATGTTAGATCTATTATCGTTTATATTTGATTGGGGTGTTACGTCACTCTTGATCCAACATTTTTGGTGTTTCCCAATTGGTTAATCCAGCTTAAACCTTTGGATTTCGAGCATCCAGAAGTTAGATTTTGAAAGTTTACTGCTGTAAATCTAAAGTCACAGGAATTTGAAAAGGAATCTACCTTATATTTGAAAGATATAAAACCTAAGAGACCCTCCACCAAACAAGGAGCCACCACCAGAAAAGAAGAATCTTCTCATTATCTTAGCCAATAGATGCTTTGCCTGAACCTTCTTCCCCATAGGAGATGGTATTAAAAGTCAAGCTTGACAGGATAACATGTGAGATGAATTAGAGAATGGTAGATAGTCAAAAAGCCCTCTTTGACAAGATGGTGGAGAACATTACTTTGATAACCCAGTGGTCCAAAAGGCGTAGGAAGAGCCATAAAGATTCATCATCTTTAAGTGCCGAAGAGGAAAGTTCATCCTCATCAGATCAGAAAAGAAGAGAATGCAAGTAAAGGTTGAAGGGATTGGCTGTTCGACCGTCAAAGAGGATTACTAGAGGAAGTGGCCAAGTTCTAGCAATGGCCACATGATCGATGCTAACCAAAATCATGTCGAAACCAACAATGTTGATGATGTTTTCGATGCACAACAACCTAGTAGGGTTTGGCACCTAGTAGGCCCAATTTAATGATGATATACTCTTGGAGAGCCATACTAAGAAGTTCGTTATGCCGACCGTGTCACCTTATAGTCGAATTACAGATCCTTAACAACATCTATTGAAACACAAGTAGCACATGGACGGTGACCTTGTAATAGATGTAGTAAGGTGTAGATGTTTCCCCATATTCATAGATGGGATGGCTATTATGTAGTGCACTTTTCTCATGCTAAGGTACATATATTCATTCATTTAGTTACAAAAAAATTCCATGGAGCAGCTCAGGATCCATGCAGCTTGGTCAAAGGAGGTGACGTCCTTATCCAGCATTTATTAGAATCCAAAGAGACTTTGAAGGACTTTCTAAAGAGATTTAACATTGCTAAAACTTAAGTCAGTAAGCCAAGGGAAGCAGCCACCCACGATGGAAGAATTTAGTCGATAAGCATCCCCATATTTATGCTCAGAAGAGGCAGACCTAGCCAAAGGATCAACCGGTGATGGATCATTGAATGAAGTTGTGTAAAGCAAATTCGTTATTACACAAACTAGTGAGAGCGTCAGAAGAATCATGGCGAATGTCTGGAATAATGATAACTGGAAAAGGAGAAACATATGCATTAGTAGGAAGAATAATGACACCGGGAGGCATGCAAGATACATGAGGCCGGGAAATTATACTCTCCTGAATGATACGGTAGACTACCTTGCCATGTAAGGTATGAAGAACTATAAGAAACCGCCTAGGAGGGAGGTAGGTGAAGCTGAATGATGCTTGGGGAAGTCTTGTTGCTTTCATGAAACTCATGGGCAAAATTCCAATGAGTGTCGATACTTGAGAGTTGTGATTGATTGCTTGATCCGGAAAAATAAGTTATAGGAGTACATAATAAATTTTTAAGATGGCAACACAATAACATACCATAAGGGTGGAATACCTAAAGGGATTAATCTGGTTCTAACGGGAAGGGACATAGGCAATCGAAGGGTAGGATTTTGTTTAACATTATAACTGGAGGACTGTATCTAGTGGACAAAAGCTGGAATGACATGGAGTAGCACGGAAATTCATTAAAGCATGTGCCGCAAGGGAGTTGTTTTACTACCGAAGATGAAGCTTGGGCAAATCAACTAAAGACAATCAATGATGGCCTTTTTTTCAAAATACGGATGCTGATAGGGTGCAAGCACCGACGCTTAATCCTATGGTGATTACAGCTGTTATTGGGCCAATAATTACGCATCTAGTTTTGATTGACCATGGATGCTTGTTTAATATTTAGTTAAACAAGATGTTTGATCAAATGTAGATTAATCTGAAGTATATAAAACCATGTAAATCCTATATCCAAGGATTTACAAGAGAGGCCAAAGAGCTTGTCAGATGTATTGACTTTTCCATAGAATTGGGCAAGGGAGACCGCAAGATAGTGTGAGTGCAAACTTTTGTAATAGTTAATGAATTTCTTCCTACAATGCTTTTCTTGGCCGATGACATTTTCTAGTCTCAAAATAACACCAGCACTATGGTGTCTGATGATGAAATTCCCAACAGAGAATGGGGTTGGAGCTATTCAAGGCAACTAGTGCACTAGTCAAGAATGCTATGTTGTAAAGCTCAGAGATGCAAAGCGATATGGGAAAGAAAAGGTGCAGAGAAGGCTCCCTATATCAATACAATGGAGGCATAGCAAATAATGCCCAATTCCTAGCTTGGATCCTATGGTAAGTCACTACAAGAAAAACAGTGTTTTATAGCGGCATATAGCCGCTATTAAACACAACTATAGCGGTTTGATAAACATCGTATATCGACTGCACATTTATAAAAAAAACCACTAAAAAAGAGCATGATTTCGTAGCATAAAGTAGCCGCTATAAAATAGTTATTCTATGCTCATATTTCACGCTATACATCAACATGTTTATAGTATATTCTACATCCATTTATAGCGTATATATACCACTATAGATGTGTAGATACAATAATGCCTATTTGCTGCTATCATTTGACAGTAACCTCATACATTGCATAAACTTTTTATAGCACTTATGTCATATAGTTACAAGTGCTTTTAAGGAGCTATGCTTTACTTTACTATATATTTGATGCACTTAACTATCATATTTTAATAATAACAATCAAAACGAATCTTCTTTAAATAGATAACAATTTTGACAATGTATGAACAAACAAAATAACGCATATTCACGATAACAAAATAAAGTATCAACTAACAAAAAATAAGTTCAATACATGAGTTACCAATTTCAATACATATTCATCATAGCAAAAGACAACATAGTTGAAAGTTAACATCTACAAGTACCAAATGCATCACTAAGAATTTGAACTGCTCAAAGTCCTTCTTTATGCATGTCATCGGTCATTGGTAGTACTTCTTGAAAATTCAGAACAATTCGAAAATAATTATATAAAACTGTGATGAAAATTACAGGTTATTGGTAGTACTTTCTACTATTAGATGGATGAAGATCGATATAACTTTTTTAAACAACAAATTTTTATTAGATGGGTGAAGATAATGTCTTGTTGCATGTTGCATTACAACAATCCTCGTTTGCTTTTTCTTAATAATACAAGTGCACATACATACATGCATCAAACTGCACACACATCCAAACTTGCACAATCACACACAACTAGGGGTAGGCATAAACCGCACCGCTATACAGAAAACGCCCGCACCGAACCGCAAAAATAATGTGGAAACCCGCACCGAATCTTCTAAGCAAAGTAAATACCCCAAACCGAACCGACCCGCATCGATACGGTTCGATTGCGGTTTGGACGATTGAACCAACCATACTAAACCGAACCGAACCGAATATTTACACGAGTAATCTTATGATAAAAATATAAGTAACTCCTATCTTATTTTAGATTCTAACAATGTATATTCAATTTTTAGCGTAAGTTATTATATTAATAATATTCGCTGTCATAAAGGAAGAAGTTATAGTTTTGGCATAATATTTTTCATCTCATTTTTTTTGGATAAATGCTAATTATAATCTTATTCAAGTCATTTTTTTGATGATTATGCATTGATTAATGGTGATATTTGGTTAATCTACCAAAAAATTCTCCGTTGTAGCTAAATGTCAAATTGAAATATTCATACAGTTAAGAACTAATCTTTCATTTCAGTATAACATTGTGTGTTTTAATCTTTAAGTGTAAAAGCTTCATGCAATTGCCTTCGTAAATTGATCGTTGATGGAAGGAATTCTCTTATTTAATATTTAATATGGGTTCAAGCCAGACCATATTGAAACTGAACCGTATCACATTCAAACCGATCCAAAACCAAACTGTTTAAAAGATTTGTATAATGATTTGTATTTTTAAATAACCGTTTGATGCGGTGCGGAAGCGGTTTGGACTTCAAACCGCACCAGACCGACCCACACCCATCCCTACACACAACATCTCACCTACACTTGTTCAATAATTTAAATGAATCAATAGACAAAATGAAGCTTTAATACTCTTTGCAACAATTATGATATTACCCGTTTGGCCCAAGTATAGAGATGTAATCCAAAAAAGTGCAGATCGAAAATGCATGGACTCATATTTCAATCATTTTCATATCCACAGTCAATTACTCTTACAAGTATTTACAATACATATAGGCCTAGCTTATGAAATTAAAACTGTATTCAGTTTTTAGAACTGAAAGCATAACGTGGTAATAAATTAAAACTGAAGTATTAGCACCTCAATATAGGTGAATGAATAGTAATGAATGAACTAATAGTACATCAATGCTTTGGGTTGATGGTGAGGATGCACCCAATAGGGTTATATTCGTTCAAACTTTCTCGATCAAGAGAAGGTTCGTCATAATAATAGAGCATGAATGGAAGTGGATATTTATAGAGTTTACATTTTATATTACAGTAACCATGAAAAGAGTAAAATATTAAGAGTGTACTATAAATTGTATTTAATGTCATTTAAATATAAATATTATTGGATAAATATAAATCGTGTGAGTTTATATATCTGAAAATCTAAGAATATTATTGGTATGACTAAGTAGGAAAAGCATAAACCTGAAAAGAGATATGATCATCCTTGGGGTTAATTTTAATTTTCTTTTTCATGCTCTCGGGATTTTCAGATTGTAGTAAATGTATTCCTACTTCATAGTTGACCAACCTAAAAAACAAACACTAGGTTTAGTAAGCAATATGAACTAAGTTGTCTGTAGTTCGTCAAAGTGAAATTGTACATGTAACATACCATGCACCATCAAAATCAAAAGAACCGAGGCTTCGAGCAGGGATGAAAACGTGAACATTTTTGTAGAAACAAAGAGACATGTCGAGGTTTCTACAAGCTACAGAAATGTGGTTCATTGAAGTCAGAGGCAGTGGCAAAGTAGTATCAATATTATTATTATCGCTATTATAAAACTAATTTAAATTTTTAGTTTGTGGCTCTTTTGTTCATAGCTGTAATTTATGCATTAATTTATATTTTTAGCTTTTTCGGTAGGTTTTGGTTTGTGAATAATTTAGGCATTAGTTGTAACCTCCGGTTGTTATCACTTGTTTTGAATAATCTGCTTTTAGCCATTTGATTGCTTTTATTTGCTTGTTTGCAACCACAGCTACTTTAGCTCTTTGAATAGCACTTAGTTATTAGTTTGTGTTTTTTTATTTTTCTATGGTTTATTTGTTTTGTTATGCATTGATTTAATTTACTTGTTCATTTACTTGTTTTATGACTTATGGTACTCTGACGCATATTTATGGAATCGAAATGATGGCTGAAGATATAATTTGCTTGTTTTGGACATGGTACTCCATTTTAAGTTTTTCAACAGTTAACATCAATTTTCTCTCAATAATACAATAGAAAAGGCATCCAATTTTTCTCCACTATCATTAAACATTTTTCAACTTGAACTTAAAGGGAAGTCAATAATAATTATTGACAAACTAGAATATAATCATAATTGTGACTGTAAATCGTATAATACAATGAAACCAGAGTGACAGAAGTAGCGATAAACAGTAATTAATTACTACTGTTATTGCTAAAATGTTCCAAAATTTCAAGTTATACATTCATACAATGTGTTTGTATGTTGAAGATGAGATTGTATGACTAAGTTGTGTAGGGCAAGGCATACAATGCAGTATGATATGTATACCGTGTACGGTGTAGAATGATAACATGTCTATTTACTCATCTTCCTTTTATTTATAAGTTGTAACTGAGATGTAATATCTCGCTCGTAAAATACTTTAACTTAGTGAGCCATATGAAATGATAAACTTGTTTCTTATTCAATTTAACCACAGATACAGGAGCTGCCACAGGTAACACACGACTCAACAATTAAGATATTGGTACAGTTTAATGATTGAAAACTGTCCACGTGAGAAAATTAGGTAAATACAGAGCTGTCCTTGTAGGTGCTAGGTTAAATTGCACAACCCTGACTTATAGAGTACGAATGAATTTTTTCTTGAAATGACATCTAAGGCATATATTTGCTTAAGCGCATTGCAGCCGGTATCTTATGCTTAACGTTTAAGTTTTCCATGGAAAATATGGAAGGGTGGTTTGCAAGGAACCAGTTCTCTCGATGAAAACGTCTGGAAATTTCACGTGATTAACATGTTCTTATATTTTCCGAACAAACATTTACATGTTATTATATCAGTCCTAATAACCACCTTATAACAAATATGGCTGTGTAATTGTTGTCATATTTAACAAAAATGTTTCATATAAAATTTCAAAATCTTTTCACCACTTATGTTTCAAATATGTTAAACTGAATAGCAAGAAAGACTAGTTGGTTTTTTAACCATAAGGAGGTTATATATTAGAAAAGAGAAAGAACAAGAAAAGAGAAAGCTTACCTTCGACTGCAAAATTGCTAATGCTTCCCCGACATAATGAACAAATTCCTCATGAATAAAAGCTCGCACTCGATCGACATTAGCAGCTGTACTCAATGGGGCATATATTACTGGGCCTTTTACTTTGACAGTGTCAAATGGTATGTTCATCCGAGGAAGAGGTGTGAGAATATCAGAAAATAGTATTACCTACAAGGATATGGTAGGCAGAAAAGGGTCAGTTTATATAAAATTAATAAAATAGTAATGAACCAAGGATTTTCGATTTCCTTTTCCCACAAAGGACATTGTTGACACCACAAGGTTTACTACCAATGATTTTCGGGTAGATTACTTGTGATTTATACAAAGAAAAATTAGAAAACCATAAAATATTTTTGGTTGATAATCAACTTGCATTTCATGAAATCATTGTTATTTTGTGTACCAAAAAAGTCTAATATTTTAGCAGGTATATACATATTATATGGTATGTGGCTATTACATCAGTACAAGGATGATTAATAACAGGTGTGATTTTTAAGAACAGAATTTATATTTTAGTGATTTTATTACTAGTGTATTTTTCTCTCTTTCTGGTGAGCAATTTGATAATACAAATGGGATATGCAAATAGAAAATCAGATCAGAATGGCACTCACCCCATCAGGCTTGAAAACTTTCCATGGCTATAGGGACATTTCAACTACCAGATCCATAATTTCTGACCTTTAACAAAAAGAAGGATGCTTCTCGTATAATGTTCGATGGCTTTGTTAAAAAATTAACATGGAGATTAATATTACTGTGTACTGGTCATACGTGTCTTAAATTAAATCATCTGTTCTTACTGATCTATATTATTTGTAGCATAAGATAATAATTATCAAAACATGCAGTCGGGACTTATATGGCTTAAGCATATGTCTGTTACTTAACAATTTTGACAACTCTAAAACAAACTAGACATAATTTTAACCATCTATCCCATTATGGAGGATACATTATCTAAATGTTAATGAATAATATGACTTTTTTAATGTTGTTTAATATAAGTTAGTGTTCTATGCAATTGTGCACATATACATGAATTAATGATGCAAGTATGGTAACATTAAATTTGTTCATAGTTCATATTGACGAAAAGTGCAATTGTTCTCCATTATAATCTTAATCTTAATTTATAATAGAATTACAAAACCCTTAGCTCATTAAGTTGTCTCTAAGTTAGTTAATATAGTTGCACCAAGCTATGAAAATAAACATGCCTTCATGTACCTCCCTGCTTGTCTTATAAGCCAAACTGAAGATCTTTCAACTTTTGCCCCTTTAACTGCTTCAAGTAACAGAGGTTCACCTATACTAGTTGTTCTTGGTTCAGCGATTATCTCTATATTATAGAATATCAAATTTGTTGCATTTAGGACATGGTGAAAGTAAAAGAAAGCTGGCCCAGCTTTTAAAACTATTTAAATTTTAGTACAGATATAAACCAGTTGAAGAACTGTATAATTATTATTTAAAAAATAAAATAGGGAATAACCAAGTGATGCATCAAAATGAGAATACTTTATAATAAGAGATCTACTCTACAAATATTATCTTACAGTTATATAAAAGCATTTTGCAATTTTTGTCATTTTATAAAATTTAAACTAGTTCACATTCTTCAAAGTCTTAATTACAATCATTCTTTACCGTCTCTCTTTTTCTGGCGACTACAATACCATGCCCACAAACTTTCGTAATAATTCGTTTGCATTATCAAATGCATGGACAAATTTTGGTTAAATAACACAAACTGGTGTTATATATTATCATGTGGATTACTTAGGGTTTTGACAATAGAAATAAATATAAAAACCAAATCCAATAATACTACTGGAAGTCAATTATCATAAAAATTCACCAAGCGGTCAAAACAAATCACTATTGCATGAACCAATATATTGGATAATATACAGAGTCTAGTAAATGATTCTAAATTGATAAAATTTGTAATGACTGTGTGTATGTATATCATATCTACCATCCACAAGTTTTTACGGATAAGTTAGTATGCGTAATCTAGTAAAGAGCATGCATTTGAATGAACATTTTCATACGTTGAGGTATTGAAAAGATACATTTGGAAAATGCATATGTAAATCGAGCTCCCTTTCATGAGATACAGTAAACTTCTCTTATATTACGCTCAATCATCATGTTCATCGGGAATAGGAGGCTTCATAAACAATTGCTCTCTCCTAGAAGCAAACCCAGTAGGCATGAGATTTCAAAATTACACAAAGTTTCGTGTTTCCAATTTTATTTCGTACTTTTTTAACATAGTTGCGAGTAGAACTTTAAGTTCTCATATAATGAAAAAAATAACCCTAAGCTAGGAATAAAACAACAATCGTAACAAATGCTCAAAATTGAACTACGATGGTCTTTAATATCCTAAATAACACCTTTTCCAAATTAAATCATCGGTATAACATATTATGCCAAATCAAAATTTACAGAATAACACCTTTTCCGCTTTCGAGCTAAGAAAGATGATTTTTCAACTAAAACTACTTGCTTAGACCTTGGTGTTCGAGCCATTCCATCGATTAGAGTCTGGAGTCGCAATTTGAGTCATGTGTGGAGGATCAGATGGTCATGTAATGTGCTGCTGCTGTCAATTGGAATATGGAATCGATGGTCATGTGCCTACCGCCTGCCATCCTACTGCCTATTGAGTCGCGATGTTTTTCCTCTTCTCTCTCCTTTTTCGGCTGGTGCATTTATATATTGCTATGGGTGATTTGGGGATTTGATTTGAGAATTTGCGGATTTGATTTTTCTGGTTGTGGGAGATGGAGAGAAAAAATGGAATGAAATGAAGAGGGAAAGGGAAAATAATTGAAGGAGAAAGGCGCCAAGCAAATAATTGGAGGCGGTAAAGCGTTACAGAGCCAATACAGCCCTAAATAAATAAAAATAAAATAAAACAAATAATAACACTATACAATAAAGCATTATCTATTAGTGTTATAAAAGTCAAATTTTCTTATAGTGAGTTCTACATGCCTGTGGACCTTTGAAAAGAACCGAAAATGGAAAGCGGCACCAACAGAGCTGATGGTCAATATCTCGATAGACGATGATGATCCCACTCGGGTTCCTAAGATCATATTTTAGCTCGACTAAAAATAAAAAGGAGTTGGTAGGGTTTCTTCAAAAAAACCAAGATGCCTTGATATGCAGAATTTCGCTGGGCATAACATGTTATGTATTAAATGTGGACCCAAGATGCCCACTTGTTAAGCAAAAGAGATGGAATCGAGTTCCGGAGTGATCCGCTATGTCAAAGGAAGTAGGGGTGAGCAATGGTTGGTTCGATTGAAAATCGGTCAAAAATGTTGAAACAAAATAATCATTCAAGAAACACAAATCAAACCAAACCAATATATTTTCAAATCAAGACCAACCAAACCAATAATATTAGGTTCAGTTTGATTGGTTTATTTGATTTATCTTGAAATTAAATAGATCTTCTAGTTGTTAATAAAAAAGATTAAGATAATAAATTGAATCCATATAATGCAAACATTTTGAAAATCAAATCCATCTTCCAAATATATTGATCTGAATTGAAATAAAAATAATATTGTTCTAAAAATATTGTAAATGTAAATAATAACATTGCTAGTAGTAATTTGTTATTTCGAAATGAATTAAGTTTTAAATTTGCTTCAATTGGTTGGTTCGGTTTTCAAATATTGAAAACAAACCCGACTAATAAACTAAGAAATATAAAAATAGAAACCAAAACCAACCAATTAACTAACAAAACTGAATCAAACCGACCAAACTTAATTGGTCTGGTTGGTTTATTAGGTTTTAACCAACAAATGATCAGCCCTAAAAGGAAGAAGTTCACAAGCATTAAGCAAATGGCTTTATATGCAATGCCTTGTACCCTAACCGGGTATCAATCCATGTGTTGGTCAAGAAGCCAAATGAAAAACGGCAAACATGCATCGAGTTTTTGAACATAAATAGAGCATCCTTGTAACAGCCGGGGTTTTTGCATCAATTTAATATCGTCATTAAACGATTAATTTGCTAGCTAATTGTTGTTTGAAGTTATTAAAACCCGGTTTAAACTCTTTTGAAATTCCTTTATTGATTGTGTTAAGTTGTGTGGGCTTTGAAAATAATTTTGGCCCACGTTTTCATTTGTTTGATGCCGTGTTATAGTGGATGCCATTCCCCCTTTTTCATCTATTCTCTTCGCAACCCCAGATTAAACATACGGAAAAAAATTGGCGGCTTGTCTCTCCTTCATTCCTCTTTTCGAAATTAGGGCGTGGGAAATTGAAGGCACCGACGTCAGTAGCTCGAGCGTTGATGCATTCTCTCTACTTGCGGCTGCTTCTATTTGACTCAGCAAGGTGAGTGATCTCTTCACTCACATCTGTATTCGAATCAGTTAATTATATCGTGGTTGCTGATTTCACTAATTTTTATCGAGTTCGTGTATTTGATGGTTCTGGCTTGCTTAAAATTGTGACTTTGCTATTTGATTAAGTGTTACTCTCGGCATTGAATTCTCTGGTATTTTAAAATTTTGAGATGGCATTTCGGCTTCAGCCTCCTTGTGCTTTGCGAACTCTATTTGGTGTTGATTCGTGACCACCACTGTGTTGAATACATTTGACGATATTGTTTTAGTTGCCTTTGGTTACTTTCTCTGTTTGGCATCAGTTTGATATGATTTGTGTACTTGTTGCTTTACTGTTTACATATACACATATGATAGTTTTGGCCACCACGGCTATTTCTTGCATTTTACTCATCAAGTCGGCACTCCCACATTGTTATGTTGTTTTGCATAGCATCTGGTCTTCAACATTTCTTGTTGATCTTCAGATAGCTTGATTACACGTTTATACAGAAGGGTTACTTCCTTTAAGCACTTATCTGATTCGTGCCTTGGTACTGACGGTCGCATTGACGTTGTGCCTACCTGCTTGCGTTTGCAGTCACTAGTATCACTGTTTCATACTGGTGTATTTGATATCTTACTCAAGTCTTCGTGCACTGTACACTTCATATGCTCCTGATATAATTGGTGCAGTTGCTATGCATCTCCGTTTGCACTCGAGTTCGACCTGTAGCTTGCATTGTCACTTGCACTTCATTGTTCATTGATTTCTTGTGTCCACACATCCCGTATAAACTAGTGTGTCTGCATATATACGGTCTAGTATCAATTGATGGCATTTGGTTTTATATACATGTGCACCTATATCATTTTGAAGTTCCAGATGTACTTTGTTGACTTGATGCTTGATAACCACTGCTTAGTTGTCATTGTATATATGCTATATTATGATGCATATTGCTACAACACGTACATACTTCGATTGAGCTTGCATTGTCGTTGTATATATGTATGCTTGCATCTGAACTGCGTATTTGATGCAGTCTCCATGTAATTGGATTTTTGTGTACTTGTCTCTGTTTCGAGTTTGACACTTTCTGAAGTTTCCATCTGTTAGCTTGAGATTCATGTGAACATTCCCTGTCGTACTCCTTGGCATCCTCCCTGTTGCACCCATGTGCATTTTCATTTAAGTTGAAATCTCTAGTTGCTGTAAGCTTTGGTTTGTGGCCTTTCTCTTGTCAAGGCTACTGTCTGTATGCTTTAACCTGGCGCAGTTTGCTTTGCATCCATTTGCACTCGAGCTACCCTGTAGCAGGTTCATTCTTATCATTCTCTAGTGTATTTTGCTTTGCATACTTGTCGACATCACTGATGCACTGATCTTTGTTCGACTGTGTCTTCGATGCTGGCTTGCATTGTCATTTGATTCTATTTGCTTCTTGTATCACCGAGTCTGCTTTTGTATTGGTTCTGGCTTCAAGTATTGATGCCTGGACTTTCACTTGTGATCTTGAATACTTGCAGTTGTGTTGAGTCGTGATATCTGCGACTTGACCTATGCATTTTATTGGTTTTTGAATTTACTTGAGTTGAATCCAGCTAATAGTTCGGGTTTGACCTTGTGCCCGGTTGTGTACGTCATTACTGTTGTGGCAAGGCAGCGCACGCAAGCGTGAACTGCAGCCACACGGTATTCATTGGGTACATCATCATTATAGTGGCAAGGTAGTGCACGCAAGCGTGAACTGCAGCCACACGGTATTGCTTTATTGATATTTCTTTTAGTTTTGAGTTATGGATCTTTTGCGTATTTCCATATGCTGTAGTGGCGGGGCAGTGCACGCGTGTGTGTACTGCAGCCCTACTCGAAGTAATATATTAATTGAGATTTCAATGTTTTGAACTGTTTTGTTTATTCAAATTCAATATTCTGATTTGGTTTAAATTGCTGATTTGATGTTTAACACTATTACGTGTTATATTTATCGTTATCCGATTTCTTTATTTAAGAATCGGATAGACGAGATTTATTGTGACTGTCGTCTATTCATATTTAATTATTATTGCTTCTGTGCACTAATAACTGAGTTTGAATTAGACTGACCCGTGTATTATTTTCTTTTGAATTTAATACTCGGGTCAGACCGAGTATTTACAAGTTGTTGATATCTCACTATGGGGTGCTGCTAGAGCTATGAAGTCTTTTCATATCTTTTGGAGTATTTGTCATCTTGTTTAGTAGTCGGTATATTTGTATAGGATGTTGTACATTCATGTATATTATTCACGATAATGTACTTGTATATGTAACTTCCAGAGTCGACAGTTGTAGTTGTATCATATGTACTGTATCACATGTATTGTAACTGACATCAGTTATTATATATATATATGAGATTTTTGTTTATCAGTGTTCCGCATTTGAATTATCTGTGTTATTATTATATCTATTGTCATAAACTATTATGAACCATCGTAGTTCGTTTTATACTGGAATTGGATATGTTGATGGGAGTAAATAAATAAGAGATGAAAATTAAAAATATATACCACTCCTATCGAGATAACCAATACTAGCGTAAGGCCTAACTACGGATGGCCGCTCCTATCCAGCCTTATTCTTCGTAATAACGGACAGTAATTCTTTTAATACTCTTTGTTATTATGGGCATAGAGGTGGGGCGTCACGGTTGGTATCAGAGCTTGGGGTTTATGGACATAATATAAAACATAACTTAGAGGGAACATGTGTTACAACTATTAGTCGATGTTTTATATGTGCTTTGAGTCAGAACTAAAGTTTTGAAATTTTGATAATTTTTTTTTAAATAGTTTTATTTAAAAATAAAAGTTGATTTGGGTTTTGATGATGGATTGATTTGTGCTTTGTTTATCAGAGTGCGCAGCGAAAACAGTGTGACTGCTTCGCTGAGTACAGATGATAATTATTTTGATTTAAAAATCAAAGTATGAAATTGAAATAAATTTCATTTGTTGTTTACATAGCTGTGTTTATTTTGTTTTCTTTAAAATTTCGAATCCGATTTGAGGATTCGAAGCGATTGCAGCTATGTGGTTTTGTTGAAATTTTGCTGGTTTCCTTTGTTGCTAATCACATGTTGATTAGATTTTGCTGTTTTGAAATATCTTCATCGAAGATATATTTGAGTAATTTCTTTGTTTATATGGTAGTGTACGTGCAAATACGAATTGCACGTTACTGCATTAATTTTACGTTGAACCGATGTTTGGTTATGAAACGTATTTTGTTGCCGTTATTTTTATAACGAGATTTTTACACCAATGCTATACTTTGAAGCGCGGTGTTTTGTTGACGTTTTTAAATGAATGAAAATTCACCGGTATTATATTTTGATGTGAATTATTTTGATGAGATTTTGACATTTAAAAATTACAGTCGCTTTGACTTCAGTTACCGTCAATTTTAAAGTGGATTTTCAAGCGGCTATCCCGCAATGCTGATTTTGAGATTAGTTTTATGTTGTTTTGAGAAGTACCATTTTCTTGTTGAAATTGCTACTTATGTTGCTGATTTAATCACGTGATTATAAAAAGCGTTTTAAAATAAAAATTGTTTTCAAAATTTTTCAGTTTACGTTTTCAAAAGAATGAGAAGGAGATTTAAATGATTCAGCAAAATCTAGGACTATGAACCATTTCTTTTACTGATCCACTTAATTCCGGACTTATTCGTTTGAGAATGTAGATTAATACTTTTATGAAATAAATGAAATTGTTTTCAGAAGTTTTGCATTTTGCGCTTTCAAAAGAATGAGGAAGCGATTTAAACGTTTCAGAAAAATCGAGGACTATGACCCCTTTCTTTTACTGATTCGCTTAATTCCGGACTTGTCCGTTTGATAATGTGAAATATTATTTTTGAAATACACAATTTTGCACTTTCAAGGAAACGATGAAGAGATTTAAACGATGTAGCAAAAGTGTGGAGTATGAAACCACACTTTTACTATTTCGGTTAATTCCGGACTCGTTAATTGAAACATTTGTTGTTTGATGATTTTGATGATTTTACACGTTCAAGGAAACGATGAAGAGAATCAAACGATTTAGTAAAACACGTGGTATGGGACATGTGCGTTTGCTATTTCGGTTAATTCCGGACTCGTTAATTGAATATATGATGATTTTCGTGTGCTTTCGAGCCACTATGTTGGACCTTCGGGTCATATGTTGGACCTTCGGGTCAATACCAGTACCGGACCTTCGGGTCATATGTTGGGCCTTCGGGTCATATGTTGGGCGCCAAAATTATGTTGGGTACTTGGTATGCTTCGGCCATATGTTGATGCACGTGCGGCGTAGCTAAAACTCGCCATCTGATGGGATCGATCCAACCTTTTATGTTGATTTTCTAGATCATCTTAATTGATTTTTAGATATTTGTTGTTTCCAATTATCCGCAGGTAATTGGATATTTGTTGATATGAGTTCTGATTATCGTTTTTGATAATCGGATATTTGTTGATTTGATTATCGTTTTTGATAATCGAATATTTGTTGATATGAGTTCTGATTATCGTTTTTGATAATCGGATATTTGTTGATTTGATTATCGTTTTTGATAATCGAATATTTGTTGATATGAGTTCTGATTATCGTTTTTGATAATCGGATATTTGTTGATTTGATTATCGTTTTTGATAATCGAATATTTGTTGATATGAGTTCTGATTATCGTTTTTGATAATCGGATATTTGTTGATTTTGATTATCGTTTTTGATAATCGAATATTTGTTGTTTCTGATTATCGTATTTGATAATTAGATATTTGTTGATTTGATTATCGTTTTTGATAATCGAATATTTGTTGATATGAGTTCTGATTATCGTTTTTGATAATCGGATATTTGTTGATTTTGATTATCGTTTTTGATAATCGAATATTTGTTGTTTCTGATTATCGTATTTGATAATTAGATATTTGTTGATTTGATTATCGTTTTTAATAATCGAATATTTGTTGATATGAGTTCTGATTATCGTTTTTGATAATCGAATATTTGTTGATTTGATTATCGTTTTTGATAATCGAATAATTGTTGATTTGAGATTTGATTATCGTTTTTGATAATCGAATATTTGTTGATTTGATTATCGTTTTTGATAATCGAATAATTGTTGATTTGAGATTTGATTATCGTTTTTGATAATCGAATATTTGTTGATTTAATTATCGTTGTTGATAATCGAATATTTGTTGATTTGATTATCGTTTTTGATAATCGAATATTTGTTGATATGAGTTCTAATTATCGTTTTTGATAATTAGATATTTGTTGATTTGATTATCGTTTTTGATAATCGAATATTTGTTGATATGAGTTCTAATTATAGTTTTTGATAATTAGATATTTGTTGATTTGATTATCGTTATTGATAATCGAATATTTGTTGATTTGATTATCGTTTTTGATAATCGAATATTTGTTGATTTGATTTTCGTTTTTGATATATGGATATTTGTTGAATTGAGATTCTGATTGTCGTTTTGATAATTGGACCTTTGTTGTTTTCTGATTACCGTTTTGGTAACTGGATATTTGCAGTTTTGCGATTTCTGTATTCTGATTATCTATTTGATAATTAGATTGTGTTGAGAATTTGTGAATTTCTTTTATTGAGATTAAAAGATTTCTTTGTCGTTTGTATTCTCGACCTTTATTTTTCTAGCTTAACCAGTTTATGTTAGAAAAATAATAGTTATTAACGACCTTAATTATGAAAATTGCGGGGACGCAATTTTTATAAGGAGGGGAGTCTGTAACAACCGGGGTTTTTGCATCAATTTAATATCGTCATTAAACGATTAATTTGCTAGCTAATTGTTGTTTGAAGTTTTTAAAACCCGATTTAAACTCTTTTGAAATTCCTTTATTAATTGTGTTAAGTTGTGTGGTCTTTGAAAATAATTTTGGCCCACGTTTTCATTTGTTTGATGCCGTGTTATAGTGGATGCCATTCCCCCTTTTTCATCTATTCTCTTCGCAACCCCAGATTAAACAAACGGAAAAAAAATGGCGGCTTGTCTCTCCTTCATTCCTCTTTTCGAAATTAGGGCGTGGGAAATTGAAGGCACCGACGTCAGTAGCTCGAGCGTTGATGCATTCTCTCTACTTGCGGCTGCTTCTATTTGACTCAGCAAGGTGAGTGATCTCTTCACTCACATCTGTATTCGAATCAGTTAATTATATCGTGGTTGCTAATTTCACTAATTTTTATTGAGTTCGTGTATTTGATGGTTCTGGCTTGCTTAAAATTGTGACTTTTCTATTTGATTAAGTGTTACTCTCGGCATTGAATTCTCTGGTATTTTAAAATTTTGAGATGGCATTTCGGCTTCGGCCTCCTTGTGCTTTGCGAACTCTATTTGGTGTTGATTCGTGACCACCACTGTGTTGAATACATTTGACGATATTTTTTTAGTTGCCTTCGGTTACTTTCTCTGTTTGGCATCAGTTTGATATGATTTGCGTACTTGTTGCTTTACTGTTTACATATACACATATGATAGTTTTGGCCACCACGACTATTTCTTGCATTTTACTCATCAAGTCGGCACTCCCACATTGTTATGTTGTTTTGCATAGCATCTGGTCTTCAACATTTCTTGTTGATCTTCAGATAGCTTGATTACACGTTTATACAGAAGGGTTACTTCCTTTAAGCACTTATCTGATTCGTGCCTTGGTACTGACGGTCGCATTGACGTTGTGCCTACCTGCTTGCATTTGCAGTCACTAGTATCACTGTTTCATACCGGTGTATTTGATATCTTACTCAAGTCTTCGTGCACTGTACACTTCATATGCTCCTGATATAATTGGTGTAGTTGCTATGCATCTCCATTTGCACTCGAGTTCGACCTGTAGCTTGCATTGTCACTTGCACTCCATTGTTCATTGATTTCTTGTGTCCACACATCCCGTATAAACTAGTGTGTCTGCATATATACGGTCTAGTATCAATTGATGGCATTTGGTTTTATATACATGTGCACCTATATCATTTTGAAGTTCCAGATGTACTTTGTTGACTTGATGCTTGATAACCACTGCTTAGTTGTCATCGTATATATGCTATATTATGATGCATATTGCTACAACACGTACATACTTCGATTGAGCTTGCATTGTCGTTGTATATATGTATGCTTGCATCTGAACTGCGTATTTGATGCAGTCTCCATGTAATTGGATTTTTGTGTACTTGTCTCTGTTTCGAGTTTGACACTTTCTGAAGTTTCCATCTGTTAGCTTGAGATTCATGTGAACATTCCCTGTCGTACTCCTTGGCATCCTCCCTGTTGCACCCATGTGCATTTTCATTTAAGTTGAAATCTCTAGTTGCTGTAAGCTTTGGTTTGTGGCCTTTCTCTTGTCAAGGCTACTGTCTGTATGCTTTAACCTGGCGCAGTTTGCTTTGCATCCATTTGCACTCGAGCTACCCTGTAGCAGGTTCATTCTTATCATTCTCTAGTGTATTTTGCTTTGCATACTTGTCGACATCACTGATGCACTGATCTTTGTTCGACTGTGTCTTCGATGCTGGCTTGCATTGTCATTTGATTCTATTTGCTTCTTGTATCACTGAGTCTGCTTTTGTATTGGTTCTGGCTTCAAGTATTGATGCCTGGACTTTCACTTGTGATCTTGAATACTTGCAGTTGTGTTGAGTCGTGATATCTGCGACTTGACCTATGCATTTTATTGGTTTTTGAATTTACTTGAGTTGAATCCAGCTAATAGTTCGGGTTTGACCTTGTGCCCGGTTGTGTACGTCATTACTGTTGTGGCAAGGCAGTGCACGCAAGCGTGAACTGCAGCCACACGGTATTCATTGGGTACATCATCACTATAGTGGCAAGGTAGTGCACGCAAGCGTGAACTGCAGCCACACGGTATTGCTTTATTGATATTTCTTTTAGTTTTGAGTTATGGATCTTTTGCGTATTTCCCTATGCTGTAGTGGCGGGGCAGTGCACGCGTGGGTGTACTGCAGCCCTACTCGAAGTAATATATTAATTGAGATTTCAATGTTTTGAACTGTTTTGTTTATTCAAATTCAATATTCTGACTTGGTTTAAATTGCTGATTTGATGTTTAACACTATTACGTGTTATATTTATCGTTATCCGATTTCTTTATTTAAGGATCGGATAGACGAGATTTATTGTGACTGTCGTCTATTCATATTTAATTATTATTGCTTCTGTGCACTAATAACTGAGTTTGAATTAGAATGGCCCGTGTATTATTTTCTTTTGAATTTAATACTCGGGTCAGACCCAGTATTTACAGGTTGTTGATATCTCACTATGGGGTGCTGCTAGAGCTATGAAGTCTTTTCATATCTTTTGGAGTATTCGTCGTCTTGTTTAGTAGTCAGTATATTTGTATAGGATGTTGTACATTCATGTATATTATTCACGATAATGTACTTGTATATGTAACTTCCAGAGTCGACAGTTGTAGTTGTATCATATGTACTGTATCACATGTATTGTAACTGACATCAGTTATTATATATATATATATGAGATTTTTGTTTATCAGTGTTCCGCATTTGAATTATCTGTGTTATTATTATATCTATTGTCATAAACTATTATGAACCATCGTAGTTCGTTTTATACTGGAATTGGATATGTTGATGGGAGTAAATAAATAAAAGATGAAAATTAAAAATATATACCACTCCTATCGAGATAACCAATACTAGTGTAAGGCCTAACTACAGATGGCCGCTCCTATCCAGCCTTATTCTTCGTAATAACGGACAATAATTCTTTTAATACTCTTTGTTATTGTGAGCATAGAGGTGGGGCGTCACAATCCTAAAAAAATTAATTCCTACTGTCAAAGATCGACCAGCTTGTGGACTCAACACAAATTGCTATTCTTTACAGATGCATATCCTGGCTACAACTAAATTGGAATACACATTCCAAATAAGCAGCATATGAGTCTGACCACTGATCTGAACGTGAATTATTATCGAGTGATGCCGTTCGGTTTGAAGAACATAGGAGCTACCTACCAATGACTTTTAAATAAGATGTTCAAATTAAATCAAATAGACGACGAAGGTTTATGTGGACGATAGACTAGTGAAGTCACAACAATTAAGGAATCAAATGGATGACCTCACTGACATGTTCGATATACTTCGGAAGCATGAAATGAAACTTAATATATTGAAGTGTATTTTTAAAGTCTCATTGCGAAATTTTTTGGATTTCATTGTGAACTCACGGGGTAGTGAAGCTGATTTGGAGCAGAATCATGCATTGAAAAATGTTACTACTCCAAAATCACGTGGGAAATGCAAAGCTTGAACGGGAAGGTCACTACACTGAGTTGGTTTATTTCAGAGGCAACAGACAAGTGTATCGTATTCTTTGAAGCCTTCAAGAAAGAAAAAAAGAATTTTTTTTGGATGAAAGAATTCCAGACAGCTTTGCAGAAATGGTTGGAACACATAGAAAAACCACCACCCTTGTTGAAGCTTTTGGAAGGGGATGACATTTCATTTACTTGGCAGTATCTACTTGTGCATTGTGTGCATCCTTTGCACTTGAGGAATCTAAAATCTAAAGGTCCATATACTATATCAGCAAACAGTTTCCCAAAGCAGAGAAGAACTATATATATTTAGAGAAGCTGGAAAATTGCTTGTAGATTGCTCGAGGAAGTTGTGACCATACTTTTAGGCTCACCATATAAAGATGTTGACCAATTAGCCACTGAAGTAAGTACTACACTGACCTAAAACTTTGTGGGGATAATTGGAGTGGAATATCGAGTGGAGCCAATATGACATGACCTACCATCCTAAAAGGGAAATACAATGATATGTATTAGTTGATTTTATTGCTAAATTTAACATCCAGGATAAAGAAAAGAAAGAAGATGTGGTCATTTTTCCCAGCGAAAGTTATATGTGGATGGAGCTTCCAATGAATGTCGTTCCAAGACATGAGTGATTCTCATGACCTCAAAAGGACGAATAATATGATATGCACCAAAGCTAGAGTTCTGAGCAATGAGCAATAAATTGTACATGACTTAAAATAGTGAAAGAACAGGGAGTCAAGTTACTGCTATATTCACTGACTCTTAATTGGTGGTCTGCCAAGTCAAGAAGGAATTTTAGGCTAAAGGAGAAAGATTTACTCCTTACCTGATGAAGACACCAAAATTATTGAATGATATTAAACATTATATGATCACCCACATTCCTAGAGGACAGAGTATAAAAGGTGATTCATTAGCCAAACCGGCCATCTCTAAGGCGGCACAACTTATGGGGTTTTTTTGGGTGTGAAGTTTTTTGACATCGAGCATCGACTGTGGATGTTGATTGGATCTTAGAGGCAAGGAATAAAAGGAGTCATTGATGACTCTACTTAAAGACTATTTTCTAAAAGGAACTCTCTCGAATGGAAGGAATGAATAACAAAAACTCCTTCATAAAGTACCGTGGTTTGTTATGCAAGAGGAAGTGTTGTATAGGAATGATTTCTCAACCTTTCTGCTATGGTATTCACCAAAAATGAAGCTAAGAATATCCTTCCGTACGTACATGATGGAAATAGTG
Organism: Allium cepa; assembly: GCA_030765085.1. Classification (NCBI taxonomy): domain Eukaryota; kingdom Viridiplantae; phylum Streptophyta; class Magnoliopsida; order Asparagales; family Amaryllidaceae; genus Allium; species Allium cepa. The sequence goes on from CM060932.1 coordinate 935,066,955, forward strand.
GTTATCACGCCAGGAGGCAGACCTTAGCAAAGAAGATACTTCATTATCGATACTTTTGCCAATGATCAATCGTGTAGCTAATTATACCATACAACGTGATAGATGCCAAAGGTTCATGAAAATACAAAGAGCCAATTCTATAGAGCTTATGCAAATGGTTGCCCTGTCATGGTTTCTGTCTGGGGAATTGTATAATCGGTGTGCTACCATTGTTGAAGGGTAGAGCAAAAAATGCTATCATGGCTGTATACTATTTCACAAAGTGGGTTTAAGAAAAACTGCTGGCCAAAATCATTATAAAGAAAGTGATCAACTTCATGGCAATGAACATCATATGGATATTTGGATTCCCATGGAAAATCATTGCTGATAATGGAACTCAAATTGAGAGTGCCAAGTTCAAAGATTTCTACAACTGGTACTAAATTACGAAGAGATCCCCGATGGTAGCATAATTGCAAGAAAATGGACCGGTGGAGGCGACAAGAAAATCGTCAAAATCCATTTAGAAGAAATGACCAATGAAAGATGAGGGCAACTAGGTTGATGACTTACCACTAGCACCATAGGCTTATAGAATGGCCCATTAATCCACGACTGGGCATACTCCATTCGCTTTAGTCTGTGGAGCTAAGACCATGATTTTGATAGAACTAAAAGTCCCTTCTCACTAAAGAAGACATAATGATTCCAAATGAACAAGGAACTCTTTCTTGAGTCTCTTGACTTGGGGAACAAAACTAAGAAGAGTATGTACTAAGGGTAGCTGCTCACTAGAAAAGAGCATAAAGGCATTCTAATACCATGGCCAAAACTACACCTTTGATGCAAGGGACCTCGTTTTGAAATGGGTCCTTTCTGGCATGGGGGCACTTGGTCCAAATAAGGAAGGTCTATATGCGATTGAATAGAAGCTTGGAAATGGAATTTTCAAGCTATCGATGGTTGTTGGGATACCAATTCCACAGACATGGTATAGAGAGCACTTACGATGCTATTTCACTTTGAATGATTTATTTTATTTTCTACAAATAAGTAACCCCAGTTAACTGGGGGCAATGTAATAAGGCTAGACTTTTCGTTTCTTTTGTTTGTAAATAAAATTGGCTTTTAGAACCAATGGAGTCGTGTTCTTGTAAGTTAAATATTGTGTTGTATGACTAGCAATGTACTCATGAACCCAAAGATATGTACCGACAAACTCCTTTGATCCATGATCAGATTAGACGATTATAATTGCAATGACGTCAACCAGACAATTTTCCCTCACCCATCTGATCTTTGACTGATGCCTAGTGATAGGAGAAGTCAAAAAAGGATGTCTGGAGTTAGGCAACCAAAACACTGGATCCTGAAGATAGAAATGATGTACAATTAAGGCTTGCTCAGCTACGCTTACGGACCTATGAGACGTGCTCAGCAGAACATAAGCAATGATATTCAGTGAACGATTTCGATCGATACCTAAAGATAGGTGAGATTAAAAGTGGATGCTCGAAGGCAAGCAACGTCGAATACTAATCCTCAGAGATTACGATTGGTGCATAATTGGAACTTCAGTAGGAATGGCCATGTCTGTACCATGGAAAAATCCAGTTATCCAATGATAGGCAATGATGGCCGATGAATCCTCCCAATCAATACTCGAAGATAGGCGAGAGCGGAGATGGATGCCCGAAGATTGGCACCCAAGGAACAAATTTCTACACAGTTAGGGCTGGGCATATAACCAAGTTTTATGCAGGTTCAACCACTTTTATATCCCAATTCGGTATGTTTGTCTAATGATTAACTAGGCTTATCGATCGGATAGCTTTAATATCATATAGTGATGGATGAAATTAAGAGTCGACGTCCAAAGATGGGTATCCACATTCTCATTTCCCTAAGACAAGAAACAGTGTGGGAGTGATGGTTATCCTAATACAACTATTATTCACTTGAATGGAACACGATCGAAATTAAATAACGCTGACCATGAAATTAGCCAAGGTGAAATAGTTATACTTACAATGGAGCGAGACACGCTTAGCTGAAAACGAGTAAATATCGATGGAAATATATTTTTACTTAACCAAGAAAAAATACTTTGTCAGTGATAAACAAGACTACATAATAAAATATTGTTAAGAAATGCAAAGATTTATTTATGTGTATAGAGTTACAATTAATAATGGCATCACATAGATAGAGACATGAATAATATAACCGTAACTGAAATACAATGGAATATTATATATATATGTATATATATATATATATATGCAAGTAAAGCAGAAAGTGCAAAAATGTAAATATGGCAGAGATAGTACAGAAAAAATAGTCTTTTATTTACATCAAAATTTTGTACAAGCATTGTAGGGGCCACTTTGCACAGCATCGGCCTATATGCAAGAAAAGAAATAAAACAAAATACATGGAAAGAGTGAAAGGAAACTGTCCTTTAAAAGATGCGATAACCGCCTACTTCACTAGCCATCGTTTGCCACTCCTAATCTCAAGCTTATTCAGTGCTTCTTCAAGGTCTTTCCCTCATTCACCTTTTCATTCTCGAGAACTTTCCTCAGAAGGTCATAGTTCCTCTCCAGTAGTCCAATTGATTGGATTTTCAAGCTTATTGGAAGCAGGATCAAGAGGATTTCAAAGCATTGCCAGAACCACGACCTATAGAGGGCTTGATTTTCAAAGGGAGAAGCTGTAACAACCCGCATGTTTATCGATTGTATATTTAAATATTTTATTTAAATATTTCATCATTCGTCGGATCTTAGTCCGAAAAGCGACTTTTTGCAAACAGTCGAATTAGGACTCGAGACCACTTCCATTGAGTTCAAAATGTCGTTTGCGACTTTTTGAGTATAAGCTTTGATATGTTTGGAGTTAGTAGAGTTTTGATACTTTTTCACTTTATGTTTGAGTTTGGGTTTCAGCCCAATGTTCCATCTTAAGACCCTAGCTCCACACCAACTTTTCATTACTTCATTTCATATTCCTACCACTTTAAGCTTTAAGCAACAATGGGGGTAAAGAGTGGAAATTAGAAATTCCAAGCCCTAGTTTCATTGCAAATCCAAGCTCCAACTCCAAATTTATAGAAGAAGCTTTGGTAAGCCTTCTCTTCTTCTTCTCCAACTCATTCTCCTTCCAATTTCAGAAATTCTAAACCTTAGGAAATGTTTCTCTTTTAAGCTTAGATTCAAGCTTGTGGGGTTGGAACTGAAGTGTGATTGTTCTTACCATTGCTGTATAGCTTCTTCTTCATAGTTTTGGGTTTAAAGGTGAGATTTTTATCTCACGTCTATGTCTATAATTATCTTTGGTTGTTAGGTATGAATTCCTAACACTTATTCATGTGCATTTGCTTTTGGTTTGGGTTGAATTGGTGAATATTCCAAGTTTTAGTGTTTTGGGTTCAAATCTCTAAAATCCTAACTTTGATGTTTTGATCATGTTTTGGTGATGCATCGAGGAGCATATAGGGTCGGGTTGCCGATTGGCATAAACCCTTAGAGCCAATGTTCGTCCGGTTGCATTTGCAAAGAGATTGCATCTTTATTTTTTAGGCTGAAAAACAGCCCAGGCATGATTTAGTCGACTGAATTCTCTGTCTAGTCGACTGTATCTGGAACCCGAAAGTTTCCAGGCAAAATTCAGTCAACTGAATTCTCTGTTTAGTCGACTGAACCTGGAAACAGAATGTTTCCAGGCAATATTCAGTCAATTGAAAAATCTCTGTTTAGTCAACTGAATTTGCTGTTTAGTCAACTGAAATCTCTGTTTAGTCAACTGAATTTGTTATTTTCAGCCCACTTTGCCTTTTGGGATTGAAATTCCAATTTGAATCGATTCGTGATGATCCTATTTGCTGTTATCATTTATTACGACTTTGATGACTCCTTTTTAGGGATTTTTGAATATCCATTTCGATGGATTCTTTATCGGTTTCTTTGGATTTGATTCACGTCTTCGTATGTGGATTTTTATGATTGTTTGTTTCTACAATCATTTTTATGGTTGTCACTTTAAAATACAAATGTTTCTATACTAGTAGTAAATATTCAAACTCTTTATCAAAGATTATTTAAACTCTATTTTCAATACCAAACTCGTTTATAAAACCGTTTTCTAATTTACTAGTATATACAAACCTTTACCTCACTCGTATGAGAAATCTAATTAAACGGCTTAGTAAAACAAGTGGTATGAAACGCTTGCATTTACTTCATCGGTTAATTCTTGGACTCGTTCGATTGAATCTCTTGTGATAATTTTCGAGTGGAGATCTACAATTTGTTCGTAAATATTTAAGTTAAGCTAGTGGTTATGGGACATGAAGCTAAGCTCATATATTTACTAGCTTAGTGTAATTGACAGTTCTTGATGATCGATGATGATCATTTTATGGTTTAGACTAGCGATGTGCGATGTCTCTTTTACGAGCTAGCGCTCATAGGTCTTCGGACCGTTGTGGAGCAATCGGCTCACCAGGTGGAGCTTCGGCTCAAAGTCCGCAATGGCGGACTATACCCTGTCATGAGGAGCTTCGGCTCAAAGTCCGCAATGAGGGACTATACCCTGTCAGGAGGAACTTTGGATCACCAGGAGGAGCTTCGGCTCAAAGTCTGCAATGGGGGACTATACCCTATCAGGAGGAGCTTCGGCTCAAAGTCCGCAATGGGGGACTATACCCTGTCAGGAGGAGCTCCGGCTTATTTTTATGGGATTGGCCATCCTTTTCTTGTGATTTCTAGATTTCTAATTATTGATTTCTGGAATTTATGTTTCACCGACTTTTACAATTGACATTGATATGTATGTCATTTTTTGTGGCTTGGTGAATTAAATAAAGAATATGACATTCTTTTTATGCTATGAGAATCGTGAGATATTTGTATGATTTTCCTTTTTCGATTTTTTAATGTATACTTGTCGAGGTATGACATTTTGGTTATCATACGTTTTTATTGCATCTCTTCTTATATCTCGTTTTATCTGATATTTATAGCTAGACTGATCCGTTTATTATTTTCTTCTTAAATAATACTCGGGTCAGACCGAGATAGTGCAGGTGCTTCCTCATGACTTCATATCTGGAACCATCTTCTGACTTTTGCTTAACTACTTTAGCCTAGTAGTTTTTGTTGTATACATTTGAGATATAGACTCTTTGATGTATACATATTCTTTTGTCTAGCACTTCTATCTATTCTTTTGTGTTATTGTGGATCTTGTTTGACCACTACTCTGATATACACTTTTATGTGTAATATTCATATCGGTTTCCGCCTTTGTGATATGATTTATGTTATGCTTATTTCTATATTTTTTTCCGAAGATATTATAGCCACTGTGTAGTAGCTTTGAGTTTGTATCGGTATGTTGGATTTCCTCTTGAAATGAATTGCATGTTATTCTATCTAACATATCGGTGCTCGCACAAAGCAATTACACGGATGGTCGCTCCTCAACAGCCTTATTCTCCGTGGTAGTTGACGGCATTACACCATAGTGTCCTTGGCTAGCGTGGGTATAGAGGTGGGGCGTCACATCTTGGTATCAGAGCCAAACTTCGGAACAATGTGGAATAATTTAACAAGGATTATCGTCCTAAGTCCATCTTAGGAGTCGTACTTTAGGATTTAATTCGAGTCTTCGTACCGATTCATCATATTTTCTTTATGATTCCTTGTTTTATCTATCAAGATTGCTTGATATTTATTTTGAGAATGACTTTTCTTCTTCTTTCTTTCTTAAAGAAGAGAAATGGTTAGATCTAATCGTCCCAGTGCCGGAAAATCTAGTGCTACTCCCCAGGATGGAGTATTTATGTCTGCATAGTAGCTTCTTGATCTTGTAAAGAATGATCAGTCTGCCGGACCCATTCCCGAGCCTACTCATCCTAGATCCGGTTTTGCACGCTTGTGCAGAGATTATACTGATTTGGGTGGAAGGCCGTTCAAGGGATCCGAGGGTGTTATAGAAATTCAAGCTTGGCTTAAATCATGCGATCGCATCTTTACTCGCATGAATCTTATTGATCTTCATCGAGTCCAAGTGGCTTCTAGCATGCTCCAAGAAAGAGCGTTAGATTTGTAGAAGCTCTTAACTTCGGAGATTATCGAAGCGGATCTTACTTGGGAGCAATTTCGGGAACGATTCGAACTAAAATTTGTGCCGGAGGCTGAAAAAGTAACTTGGCCCGGCGTTTTATTGACCTTGTTCAAGGTGAATCTTCTGTGACGGACTACGTCGCATCTTTCGAATCTTTTTCTAAATACGAGGTTGAATACATTAATACCCCATTGAAGAAAAACCAGAGATTTGTTTATGGCTTGAATAAGAATCTTAAGAAGCCATTACTCCTGAAACTAGATGTTTCATTTGATCAGCTTATTGATATCGCTCTTCGTCTTGAAGAGGCCGATAAAGAATGTGATATCGAGGTTTGGAGTGCAAACCGAGCTCCAACAACAACAAGAAGAGGCATCCCTTTATTAGGTTCGAAAGTCCTAATCCTAACAAGAGGGTGAAGCAAGTGACTTCTATAGCAAAGACTCACATCCCTAATCATGGAGAATGCTACAATTGTGGCTCTAGGGACCACTATATAAATAGGTGTCCAAGGCCTATTTATTACCGCTATTGAAAAAGTGTGGATCATTATATATCTTCGTGTCCTAAGCGTCAAAGCGGGGAGAAGGGAAGCTGCAATCCCCTAGCAATTCTTCTCTTGGTCAAGGTATTTCCTAATCAATCCTTGATTTCATTTGTTTTGTGATTATCCTTTTTCGAGTTCTTGTTGATATGAATCCATCTCATTATTTTGTATCAAAAGAACTTGTTTATTTCTTTTCTTTAAAATATTTTGGGCTTGATGACTTCTTTGAGGATTGCGAATCCGAATTGGTGGATCCTCAACACTCAATTTGCTTTTTATTGATGTCGAAATTATTTTATGTGATTTTTCTTTCCGAGCCGATTTTTACTTATGATTCGGAATTGACTTTTGTAAGGATTGGATTAATTATTATGAAGCCATATCCTTTGTCCCGTGTGGACTATTCATCTTCGACATTTTCAATCTGTTAAGCAGATTTCTAATTTTCCTTTGTGATTTTGATTCCAATTTGATGGCATCATTTTATTCTTTAAGCTCACGTGATGAGGAAAGTGTCATTTCTCTCATTCATGTAGTTTGAGAATTTTTTGGTATTTTTGAGCTTGTCTTAGGATTATCACCTAAGCAATCTTTTGAGTGGTGTTAAGGTCTTTTTAGCTCGACCTTGTCACCGATTGTCATTTGCTACGAGTCGCGGGAGTTAGCATTTCATTTTTCGCATTCCGCACTCGTTATGATACTTATGAATGACTTATTATGTCATTCAGTTTGTCCAGCTTATTTCATCCATTTTATGAATCGAGTATTTTACGAATATCTCGATGACTCCATTCTTGTATTTATTAATTTTGGATGAAAATAGAAATTTAAAATTTTGCAAATTTTTTCCATAAGATTTATTTATAAGTACAACTGGATTTTGATCTTAAACGAGCAAAGAATATTCTCAAAACTTTTAAGAGATATTTTCATCATATAGAAGATGATTTTGTGATTGTATTGCTCTTTGAGTGCTTTAAGAATTCTGGTCGATGCGCTTGATCAACGTTATCGATAGGAATCTCCTAAACGCTTTGATGAGACAGTCAGATACGATATATTGAATTGTAAAAATGTAATTTTTTCTAGAAAGATAATTACATAAAGATGATTGTAATTTTGAAAGTTTTAGCTTTTCGGGAAAGAATATTATTTGAAAGAATTCTTTTCCAATACTCTTATTCTTGTGTTTCCCGAAGGGGAACCAAGACTTTATCTTTTATACCGATGCTTATCGTATTGGTTTGAATGTCGTTCTCTTGCAAAAGAAAACGTGCTATCACTTGTGCTTCTAAATCGTTAAAGTCGATCGAGACTAGGTATGCCACTCATGATCTAGCGCTTGCGGCTGTTGTTTTCGCTTTTAGAGTTTGGCATCATCATTTTTGAGGGAGAAATTTGTTCTCCACCTCGATCATAAATCTTTGGAATGTTTATTTTCTCATAAAGAACTTCATGTTGACTTGAGTTCCTGGCATCTTATGATCTTGATATTCTTTATACTCCTGGAAAGGGAAATCGTGTTGCCAATGCGCTTAGTCGTAGGCAACAAGTGGTTGATTCTTTGATGATGTCTGAATGGATTTTTTTTATTTTATTAAGTTCATCGGACATTTTGATATACTTCATTTTATTTAGGTTTATCTCATTCCTTTTATGGGCTACCGTTTGATGTTCTTTTATGGTGTTCGGTTCAATTTGACGTACCGAACGTCGTTGTTCCAAATTATTCGAGTTTCTAGTTTCTTGGGCGTACCGTTTTTGTACTACGTCATTGCACCGGCTCAATTTTCTGTTATTCATGACGTTTTCTCACGTCTTTTTACTACGGAAATTCCTTAGGGATTCCGATTTTTATGCATGAAGCCAGTATTATTGAAGGAAGTGAAGTTTTACCATATTTGACTTAGGAGTTATATTCTATTCGCACCATTGCTTCGGAGGTTGAGTGCCTTCGAAATAAAGATGTTCTTCTTGTGAAAGTTCAATGGTTCTCGGATCCTAAGGATTGCACTTGGGAATCCTGAGAATTCATCGAGCGAACTCGTCCGGGTTTACTCTTTCGAGCTCTTTATGGTGAACTTCTTATTTCTAATTTTCTTTTGTGATTGATATGCTTCTATGGTTGTTAATCTTTATTTTCTTCTTAAGTATTGCGAGGAAGTAATTTCTTTAAGGAGGGGAGTCTGTAATAACCCGCGTATTTATCGATTGTATATTTAAATATTTCATCGTTCGTCGGATCTTAGTCCAAAAAGCTACTTTTTGCAAACAGTTGAATTAGGACTCGAGACCACTTCCATTGAGTTCAAAATGCCCTTTGCGACCTTTTTGAGTATAAGCTTTGATATGTTTGGGGTTAGTAGAGTTTTGCTACTTTTTCACTTTGGGTTTGAGTTTGGGTTTCAGCCTAATTTTCCATCTTAAGACCCTAGCTCCACTCTTCATTACTTCATTTCATATTCCTAACACTTTAAGCTTTAAGCAACAATGGGAGAAAAGAGTGAAAATTAGAAATTCCATTCCCTGGTTTCATTGCAAATCCAAGCTCCAACTCCAAATTCATAGAAGAAGCTTTGGTAAGCCTTCTATTCTTCTTCTCCAACTCATTCTCCTTCCAATTTCAAAAATTCCTAAACCTAACTTAGGAAATGTTTCTCTTTTAAGCTTAGATTCAAGCTTGTGGGGTTGGAATTAAAGTGTGATTGTTCTTGCCATTGCTCTATAGTTTCTTCTTCATAGTTTTGGGTTTAAAGTGAGATTTTTATCTCACATCTATGTTTATAATTATCTTTCGTTGTTAGGTATGAATTCCTAACACTTATTCATGTGCATTTGCTTTTGGTTTGGGTTGAATTGGTGAATATTCCAAGTTTTAGTGTTTTGGGTTCAAATCTCTAAAATCCTAACTTTGATGTTTTGATCATGTTTTGGTGATGCATCGAGGAGCATATAGGGCCGGGTCGATTGGCATAAACCCTTAGAGCCAATGTTCGTCCGGTTGCATTTGCAAAGAGATTGCATCTTCATTCTTTAGGCTGAAAAACAGCCCAGACATGATTTAGTCGACTGAATTCTCTGTTTAGTCGACTCAATCTGGAACCCGAAAGTTTCCAGGCAAAATTCAGTCGATTGAATTCTTTGTTTAGTCGACAGAACCCAGGCAGATTCAGTCAATTGAAAATCCCTGTTTAGTCAACTGAATTTGCTGTTTAGTCAACTGAAATCTCTGTTTAGTCAACTGAATTTGTTGTTTTCTACCCACTTTCCCTTTTGGGATTGAATTTCCAATTTGAATCGATTCGTGATGATCCTCTTTGTTGTTATCATTTATTACGACTTTGATGACTCCTTTTTAGGGATTTTTGAATATCCATTTCAATGTATTCTTTATCGGTTTCTTTGGATTTGATTCACGTCTTCGTATGTGGATTTTTATGATTGTTTGTTTCTACAATCATTTTTATGGTTGTCACTTTAAAATACAAAGGTTTCTATACTAGTAATAAATATTCAAACTCTTTATCAAAGATTATTTAAACTCTATTTTCAATACCAAACTCGTTTATAAAACCCTTTTCTAATCTACTAGTATATACAAACCTTTACCTCACTCGTATGAGAAATCTAATTAAACGGCTTAGTAAAACAAGTGGTATGAAACGCTTGCGTTTACTTCATCGGTTAATTCTTGGACTCGTTCGATTGAATCTCTTGTGACAATTTTCGAGTGGAGATCTACAATTTGTTCGTAAATATTTAAGTTAAGCTAGTGGTTGTGGGACATGAAGCTAAGCTCATATATTTACTAGCTTAGTGTAATTGACGCTTCTTGATGATCGATGATGATCATTTTATGGTTTAGACTAGCGATGTATGATGTCTCTTTTACGGCCTAGCGCTCATAGGTCTTCGGACCGTTCGTGGAGCAATCAGCTCACCAGGAGGAGCTTCGGCTCAAAGTCCGCAATGGGGGACTATACCCTGCCATGAGGAGCTTCGGCTCACTAGGAGGAGCTTCGGCTCAAAGTCCGCAATAGGGGACTATACCCTGTCAGAAGGAACTTTGGATCACCAGGAGGAGCTTCGGCTCAAAGTCCGCAATGGGGGACTATACCCTATCAGGAGGAGCTTCGGGTCACCAGGAGGAGCTTCGGCTCAAAGTCCGCAATGGGGGACTATACCCTGTTAGGAGGAGCTCCGGCTCATTTTTATGGGATTGGCCATCCTTTTCTTGTGATTATTAGATTTCTAATTATTGATTTCTGGATTTTATGTTTCACCAACTTTTACAATTGACATTGATATGTATGTCATTTTTTGTGGCTTGGTGAATTAAATAAAGAATATGACATTCTTTTTATGCTATGAGATTCGTGAGATATTTGTATGATTTTCCTTTGTCGATTTTCTAATGTATACTTGTCGAGGTATGACATTTTTGGTCATCATACGTTTTTATTGCATCTCTTCTTATATCTCATTTTATCTGATATTTATAGTTAGACTGATCCGTTTATTATTTTCTTCTTAAATAATACTCGGGTCAGACCGAGATATTGCAGGTGCTTCCTCATGACTTCCTATATGGAACCATCTTCTGACTTTTGCTTAACTACTTTAGCCTAGTAGTTTTTGTTGTATACATTTGAGATATAGACTCTTTGATGTATACATATTCTTTTTTCTAGCACTTGTATATGTTCTTTTGTGTTATTGTGGATCTTGTTTGACCACTACTCTGATTTACACTTTTATGTGTAATATTCATATTGGTTTCCGCCTTTGTAATATGATTTATGTTATGCTTATTTCTATATTTGTTTCCGAAGATATTATAGCCACTGTGTAGTAGCTTTGAGTTTGTATCGGTATGTCAGATTTCCTCTCGAAATGAATTGCATGTTATTCTATCTAACATATCGGTGCTCGCACAAAGCAATTACACGGATGGTCGCTCCTCAATAGCCTTATTCTCTGTGGTAGTTGATGGCATTACACCGTAGTGTCCTTGGCTAGCGTGGGTATAGAGGTAGGGCGTCACAACTGCTTAGGAATAGGGCCTATGTGGAAATAATTTTGGTTCCCGACTCAAGTTTTGCCTTGATTTTTTCAAAGTTGCATTTAAGCCACTCCGCCATTAAGATTGAGCCTTTTGATACTTTCGCACCCATGATCATAGCTCTTCCTCCTAACATTGATCAACGTCCTTTAATCCTTCCAATGCCCTTATTCATTGTTAGTTTAGGTCGGGGTTGGAGCTTGAAGGGAGAGCTTGGCCAATGTGCTCTATGCTCACAGAGTTTGAAGTGGTAGTGATAGCACTTAGAGCCACGTCTTGAGAAGATTGAGGCAAAAGAGGTAGCGATGGATGACTGTAATTTGACTAACAAAATAGTATAAGTTAGTTATCTCCTATGGCATGAGTTAAAGTTTCTCGAAGACCGGACAAACGAGAGAAATAACTTGGTTGGGTGGAGTTTCCATAGCTAAGGACTTGATGATTTCACCCTCCCTAGTAGAAGGATTAGTTACTTAGATAGCCAAAGGAGGGTAATAAGGAGCATCTACACTTAACATTGTCGGGATAGGAGTTTCAATAAGGGAAACCTTGGAAGTGGCCACTATAGTAGTTGTGATATAGTTTGTAGGATCTTTTGATTGGGGGGTAGATAATTTTGCTTGATCCAATGCACAAGAACTAATGGAAGCCTCAATTATTGTCTTCCCCCACAATGGCATCCTATGGGCCAAAATAGATTTTCCTTTTTCTAAGCCCATAATGTCCTCATCCAGGAAAAGAAACTTGTACTCGTCTTTGGTGATACCCTAGTCGGCTGTGGCAGCTCTGTGTAGGATCTCTTCCAAGCATCAACTAATGTGATAGGATAACTCTCCCTAAGACATTTCAGGTTCTTATTCTCTATAACATCGTCAAAGAACTAAAGGAGAGTAGTATCCATCTCTTCATTGGTCTGAGTATCCCAAACAAGATCAACTTAGGCATAAACCTTTGAGTCCATTTCAGCCTTTAAGCTGGCCTTAAGATTGTTGACCTTGGTCTGGAGTGCCATTAGCTGATCATTTTTACCTTAACGTGTTCCTTGGGCTTAGAGTTTTCCATATGAGAAGACTTGATCCGATCTTTCATAACAATTGTGTTTTTCATATATGCTTCTAACATCTCTTAATTTAATTTTTTAGAGTTTTTGGATGACTTTAGTGCATAATCTCTCTCTTTGGAACGTTCAACCAACTCTACTTCATAGCCTACCATTATCCTATCATGGTATGCTCTCTATAAGTCAAATGCTCGAATGAGCTTCTGGTTAATCCTATTAACATCTGAGAGGTCTTTAGTGAGCCTTTTCCACTCAAAAAGCCGATCTGCAACCTACCAGATTCGGTCAATCTTTTGTTGGCCTCTTGACTAGTGATATCTCTATCATTGCAAACAAATGTAACCCCATCGAATAGTAATCAAGCAAGCTACTTACTCATAGTAAGGATAGCTATAGATGGGCATATAAGGGATTGAAGAAGAGTAGCATATCTAATAACTTCTTTGGATTTTTTGAGAGAAAAAGCATTGGTGATAGGAGGTCGAGTCAGTGGATATTGCTGCTAAGAAGTTTGAGAATGGATACATTGCTCAATGGCAGCCGAATCACATGGTTCGTTGACGGAAATTTTATCGATTTAGAAAACCGTTGAATGAATTTATAATAAAAATAACCGCAAGCTCACAACTTACAATTGTTAGTACATGGCAAGTACGGGTCGATCCGTAGGGAATTGTTGATTCGAAATCTCTATTCAATCAAATTATACCAAACTCGAGAGAATGTTTAAACTAGAAAATGAGAAAATTTAACAAAAATAAAGTGATAAAAATATGAGTGTTAAATGACAATTTAGAGATAATTTCACTCTCTAGATCATATAGTTCAACAAATTATGAAATTATGATCTCTCTTTTTTGGTCGTTAGTGAATTTAAATGATGCGTTTATCATAAGTAAGACATATTTGTGCTACTAATTAGCCGAACATAAGCCATCAAACTTTAACACACCCCTTAAACCACTTACTAATTCTCATAAATAATGACAACAAGTTAAAAATGAAATCTATTTTAAGCATGACCTATTAACTATGAATTAAAAATATAGACCATCAAATTTTAATTTCAACATTCACTTCATTACCATCATCATATGTAGATGAAGAGGTAATTATTGTTTAGTGATTGTTTAAGCACAGCCCATCTGGTGTCAACAATATAAGCTATCAAATTCAAACCAAAAACAGCAAGTTAAACCATTTAAATCATACTCGTTAAGCACAAAAAGAGAGCGCAAATATTAAATTATATTGAAGCTACATGATTAGCGCTACCCATAAATTGAAGGGGTTTAGCCTCTTATATTGGTTATCATTTCAACAAATGTAGCTTGCAACATGAAACAAAAGGAAGAGGAAAATGAAAGCTAATGGAAATAGAGAACTAATTAAAAGAAAATGAAAGCCATTCTACTTGCATGAATGTAAATCTACCTACTAACATGAAAGGAAATAAACAAGTAAAAAGAAAGAGCATGTATTAAATTGCATAAAAAAGATATAAAATAAAAATGGCCAAGTAGCCATGAAAAGAGAAATAGAGATTTTTTTTTATTTAAGATCCTACTCTAAACTAAAGAGAAGAAGTGAGCCTAAGAGAAGATGAGTTACATGAAGCATAAGGGGTATTTATACATGTATGAAACCCTAATCCATTTTTTTGGAAATGCCCAAAATAACCTTTAGGAAGTGTGGTGACCAAGTATTATTAACATCCAATAATCATCCATTAAGTGTGCATGAAGATTTAATGGCCTTTTAACATGTGCATTAGCTCCTAAGTGTACACTAAGATAGGTGGGTAGGTGGGGTCCTCCATGATCCATGAAATGAATTATTTCCATCTCCATTCCTTTGTACTCACTCTTGTGCATGCATATATCTTCATGAAACCACTTGTATATGAAGCCAAATTCCTACAAAATAATATAGAAATTTTCAGTTGATTTTTCTCAAATTAATATATGCACAAAAATGGCCATTTGCCCTTGGATGGAGATGAAAATGTGATGTTTTGAAAATAATTTGAATTTTGGTTTAAACATGTTAAAACACCCAATATGATCATTTATTTAATTTAAATAGATTAGATATGGTGGTAAAAATATACACATTTACGTGCACGTCAAATACCACCACACTTATCTTTTTATTCATCTTCGAATAAAGAAAAACTAAGATAATTTTTTTCCGTAGGAAACACGATTGCATTGAGTATATGCAACAAGACGTTAAACCTTTGGGTGTCTCTAGTAGGACGAGTTGTGTCTCATGAGGGTTTTCAGCGGATACTACACACAAAATCCATATGCAAGATGAAAATATTTACAAAATGCAAGATTTATTTATAAAGAGAAGAATGCGAGCTCTTGAAAATATTTACAAATTAAAGATTTACTTTTAAACAGACACAAATAAGTTAAATATAAGTTTTGGTCATTATCTTAAAAATTTAAGTGATTTACTCGTTAAAATTTTCCAAAAAAAATCAAGTTATCATAAAAAATAGACAATAGTTTAACTCGTTGTTTCGGTTGATAACACAGTGTAGCTATGAAATGGATCCTTAGTTGATTATCAAAGTTTATCGAAGTGATATTTTCATTTATTTTCAATAACAAGTCAAATAAAATAATTTAAAATAGTGCTTGGATTTTATTTGCTTATCTCTCTCTTTTTTTGAAAATTTTATTAATATTTACAATATTTACATATGTCTAGCTCGGATAAACTAAGACCAGATATATTACTCGTGCACTGCCTTGTGGACTTATATAAGGGGAATACAGAGCGTGATGAGTGAACACATGAGTGTGAACACCTATCGATTGTAGGCATTATTAATAAAAGATTTTTTATATACATACACCTAGCTCAAATAAACTTAGGCCAGGTATACCGATCATGCACTGCCTTTTGGGCTTACGTGAGAAAGGTACGGAGCATTGTGAGTGTACACACAAGTGTGTACACCTATCGACCATAGGTGTTAATAGAAAATATTTACATATATACAAATGTTTTGTCTTTTTTTATATGTTTTTTTTTTGTTTTTTTGGAAAGAGAGAGTTTTGCAAAATCATCTTAGCTCTACTTAACTTAGAAGACAAAAAATGTTATATCATTTACTTTAAATCAACCACTTTTTAAAACAAAGATTTCAATTAGGATATATTTCATAATTATCACATATGAACCTTCCTATATACTAGTTAAACTATCATTATTTGTAATCAAACTTCATTTTTATTGTTGTAAAGACAAATAATTTTTCAAAAATTTATTTTAATTAACCAAAACCGTATATTTATCCTGTAGCGTTTGTTAAAAAATAAATTAAAATGCTTAATTTTCTTTGAGATTTTTTTGATTTTGGAAAGAAAATGTAAAAATAAACAAGAAGAATAAAAAATGAAGATGAGACTCCCTCCACACTTGATATTAACTGTATCCCCCCAGTGGAAGGAGAAAAATAAAATAAAAATAAAAATATGACCTATATTTACAAGAAAATGAATAGATTATTTACACAATATCAGAAAGTAAATCATCAAAGAGTAAATGAAACGGACTTCTGAAAACCAATTCATTTGTCTCGTCAAGTATGTGAGACACAACTTAAGCGCAGAAAACCAAATCGTAAAAGATTTGGAATCGAATGTTGATTTGAAAAAACAAATGTCGTTTATTGAAAACAGTATGAGATGTTTTATTTTCGATGAATTTCGGGGTTGATAAAACAGTTGATCGAAGTTCAAGTTTATTTTCATCAATTTGAAATTCAAGCCTATCACTTAAAACTTCTTCTGAATCATTGATTTTAAAATCAAAATGGTGATTTAAATCTTCTCCTTTAGAACTCGACAAATCATTTTCAAAAATTCTACAAAATTCGTGTCCATTAAATATTTCTTTCTTTATTGAATTACCAACAACATCACTGCATGTGTTAAGTTCAAAATCCAAAGTTGTTGTGTTCGAATTTTCGTGATCGGAAAAAGGAAGATTGAGTTTTAAATCAAGTTTCACACACTCAAAAGAATTAAAATCCAACTCAATTACCTTGTTGTCAACAACTTCATTAAGATTGTTATTTTCGATTACAAAAGCTATTATTTGAAAATCATTGGTTTGGGTAATAGGTGGATTATCACTCGACTTTTCACACGTTGGGATTTGATTTTGTTGTTCACGTAATTTTTTGTAGGTTTCACGCAACAAATTCGTGGAATCATCGTAAACTTCATTTATTCGTTCAACAAAATCCAATTTTAATTATTAACTTGAGGATTTTCGATTTGAACTTGTTGTGAACAAGAATCGTCAAATCCAATAAGCGGTGGATTATCATTTGATTCTTCACAAGTTGTGATTTGATTTTGTTGTTCACGAATTTTATTTTACGTTTCACATAACAAATCCTCGTAATTTTTTTCTGTTTGCTCAACTAAATCAAATTCATTATTATTAATTTGAGAATTTTCAATTTGAATTTGTTAAGCATAAAAATTGTCAATCGCACTATTATTGAAACTGTCCAAATTCATTTAAAAAGTGTTTCACATTTCCATTTTGAGTTTGAAATTCATTTTGGATTTCGAAATTGGATTGACATGGGTTATAATCAAAATCATTTGAATTTGGAAGTGAATTCAAAATTTGATTGTTTTAAAAATTTGAATTGAATTGTTGCATAGATATGAATTTAAGAAATCATTAATTTGAAGTTGTTCAAGTAAAGATTCAACCTTTTCAATACACCTTTCAAGAGTTGAGGGTTGACCATTATTTTGAAAATCCTGTAGTGCAAAATTCGAATAGTTTGTACAATAGTCATTATTAAAATATCCATAAGAATTTTGGGTGAAATTATATGGATTATATTGATTTCACAACTATCATAAAATTCATGCGAATATGAAAATTCAGATATTTTCAAAAAAAATTGGTGATTTTTATAAAGGAAAAATATTTATAAATAGAATTTATTTTTCAAAAGGAAAATTGATTTTTTTTGTTTTTCATTTTTTTTTGTTTTTGAAATGGTTGTATAATAATTTTTTTATATTTATTTTTCTATTTTTTTTGGTTTTTTGATTTTGAGAAAAAAGAAAGAATTTAAAAACAAAATTAAGGAATATTTATAATTTTTTTAGTTTTGAATTTTGAATTTTTTTAGTTTTTTTAAAAAATATGCGTGAACTAATGCAACTAAATGAATGAAAGGGTTTAATAATAGCTCATAACCCATAATTGTATAATTACACTTTGTCTTAGATCAACAAGATAGTTTTCAACTAGGTAAAAAAACAGGATTCGGTGCATCACGAATCACCATAGCAATGCAGCCGAAGGTTTAAGTACCTTTAGAGGAACAACCACTATAATATTTACGAATCAACGTAATATTTATAAATGGTTATTACTCTACCGTTGCTTAGACACCAAGATTTTAAATTGTTCAACGAAGACAACTTGTCAATATATAATTAAGTGTGATTGATTTCTAACTTTTATTATTTACAAATTCTAAGATAAAATGCGAAGCAGAAATTAAACGTGTATTAATAATGCAAGTACGAATGGATTTTTTTCTTAAATTTTTATATGCAAGTAAACAACATTGAAGGAAAATAAAAACAATAGGTAGGGGTTAAAAGCAATAAAAAATTATAAGCAAGCAAGCAGTTATTGTTTCTACTTTTCCTCTGCTTGGGCGAAGCAAGCAATTTTTCCTCTACTTGGGCAACCTAAAAAATATGTGTGTGTGTGTGTAAGAAATATTTTTGTTTTTTGTTTTTGAATTGTTTTGCTTTTGGAAGGCTTGAAAGGAACTTAAAAGAAACAAAAATCTTTGAGCGCACAATTATTTTTATCAAAGAAACCAAAGATTAAAAGAAAGTTTTTTTTTTTAAATCAAAACAAGCCTGAGCCCAATTACAAAGTCCAATACCTAGGCTAAACCACTGTTCTATCCTATTTTACCGATACAATAAGATAATCTTAACCCACTTTCTCGTATATTCCCAAACAGCTAAAATTCCCAAAATCGATTTTTTCGAAATTGAAATTAGCCTTCAAAATTGCGACTAAGGTTTGCGAATTGAGCCCGTGCTCGTGGTTTCGGGTTGTACTATTAGTCGAACCGGAAGGTGGAGATGGTTTCTGGGTTCGAGGGGATTGGAGTGGAGTTCGATTGCTGGTCGTGATGATCGAGGTGGCGGTCGCGGCAATGGTTGTTTGGTGAGGCTGTGTTGCAGTAGATGGTCGATTGCGAGTTGCTATGACACCAGCTGCAGTTCGTATTTGTATTTGTCTGATGCTCAATTGCGAGTTGCTGTGATTTGTGTTGGCAATGGAGATCACGACAATTGGAGCGCTGGAATTTGGTGTTGTGTGCAGTAAGTGTTCGGCAATTTTGGTTAAGGTTTTGTGAAGTTTTGCGGTGATGGTTTGCTATTCAGAAGTGGATGAAGTGTTGTTGTAGAGGATGTAGGACTGCAGCAGTGTGTTTAGTTTAGACAGAAATGGCAGAGGCAAAAATAGGTTTGAAGTGCAGGATGGTCACGACAGAAACTAGAGGTGAACTTGTGTGTACACTTGTGCACAGAGAAACAATGAAGAAGTATATGGAAGTGGTGCAGAAGTGATGGCAGTTCGGGATGTTGTGATGTTTGGGGATGCACAGATATGTGCACGTAGTATGTAGTGGCAGTGAGGAGGTTGTGTGTAGGAGATAGATTGGTCGCTGTAGAGGTTTTGGCAGAACTTCTGGTGGGTGTAGATGGTGATATAGTAATGGTTGAATGCATTGTATGAATGAGGAAGTGGCTTGTTTGAACGAGTTCAAGGGTTTGAATGAGTTCAAGGCTTGTTTATACGACTGGAATGGTTGGATGCAGTGCAACGTTTGAACTAGCAGTGTATGTAGTGTCAGTGGGCAGCGGCTGATGGTTGATGAAAGCTTGTAAGGTGGTAACAGAGGTTGTTGTGAATGAAGTTTGATAATGTTCAGCAATTTTTTTTGTTGGTAGTATGTGATGAGGCAAATGTTGTTGATGTGGTCAGAGGAGAAGGGCAGTGGGGATGATGGTTATGACAGGCAGCGTGTATGTTCTGGTGGTGGAATTGTGTGGTGGCTGGCACTGCGTCGGGAGGTCGATTGTATGGATTGTTTGGTGGATGGCACTTTGCAGGTAGTTTAGGGGAAGTGTGTTAGGCAGTAGTTGATTGTTTGGTGGTGGAATTGTCAGTTGGTATGTGATTGACTGTATGTTTCAAGGAGGTTGCAGGCACTGTGCAGGCAGTAAGTTTGGGTAGTAGATTTTTGGTTTGTTGACATTTGAATTGAATTATGCAGCAAAAATTTTTAAAAGAAAATATGACATGTAAATACAAATGCAATTACAATAGAAATGGAATAATTTTTTTATCGTTTTCAAATGAAATTGTGTGGATATCCTTTTTAAATTTGCAAATGCAATGCAAACTAGGAAACAACAAACATGCCAACAAAAATCACACACAAACAAACAATTTTTTTTTAAAAAAAAATAGTAACACACACAAAACTACACACAATAAAAATCAAACAAAAGTAATTCGAATAATAGAAAATAAAATAAAATAAATTCTCCGACAACGACGTTAAAAACTTGTTCGTCGACAGAAATTCTATCGGTTTAGAAAACCGTCGAACGAATTTATAATAAAAATACCGCAAGCATACGGTTTACAATTGTTAGTACGTGACAAGTACGGGTCGAACCATAGAGAATTGTTGATTCTAAATCTCTATTCAATCAAATTATACCAAACTCGAGAGAATGTTTAAACTAGAAAATGAGAAAAAACTTAACAAAAATAAAGTGATAAAAATATGAGAGTTAAACGACAATTTAGAGATAATTCCACTCTCTAGATTATATAGTTCAACAAATTATAAAATTATGATCTCTCTTTTTCGGTCGTTAGTGAATTCAAATGATGTATTTATCATAAGTATGACATATTTGTGCTATTAATTAACCCAACATAAGTCATCAAATTTTAACACACTCCTTAAACCACTTGCTAATTCTCATGAAAAATGACAACAAGTTGAAAATGAAATCTATTTTAAGCATGACCTATTAACTATGAATTAGAAACATAGACCATCAAATTTTAGTTTCAACCTTCACTTCATTACCATCATCATATGTAGATGGAAAGATAATTATTGTTTAGTAATTGTTTAAGCATAACCTATTTGGTGTCAACAATATAGGCTATCAAATTCAAAGCAAAAACAGCAAGTTAAATCACTTCAATAATTCTCATTAAGCACAAAAGGAGAGCATAAACATCAAATCATGTTGAAGCTACATGGTTAGAGAGCTTCATTACCCTAAAATTAAAGGGGTTTAGCCTCTCATATTTGTTATCATTTCAACAAATGTAGCTTGCAACATGAAACAAAAAGAAGAGGAAAATGAAAGCTAATGGAAATAGAAAACCAATTAAAAGAAAATGAAAGCTATTCTAGTTGTATGAATGTAAATCTACACTACTAACATGAAAGAAAATAAATAAGTAAAAGGAAAGAGCATGCATTAAATTGCATAAAAAAGAAAGAAAATTATATAAAATAAAAATGGCTAAGTAGCCATGAAAAGAGAAAGAGAGCGTTATTTTATTTGAGATCCTACTCTAAACTAATGAGAAGAAGAGAGCCTAAGAGAAGAGGAGTTACATGAGACATAAGGGGTATTTATATATGTATGAAACCCTAATCCATTTTTTGAGGAATGCCCAAAATACCCTTTTAGAAAGTGTGATGGCTAAGTAATCATTAGCATCCAATAATCATCCATTATGTGTGCATGAAGATTTAATTGCCTTTTAGCATGTGCATTAGCTCCTAAGTGTACATTAAGGTAGGTGGATAGGTGGGGTCCTCTATGATCCATGAAATGAATTATTTCCTTCTCCATTCCTTTGTATTCACTCTTGTACATGCATATATCTCCATGAAACCACTTGTATATGAAGCCAAGTTCCTAAAAAATAATATAAGAATTTCCAATTAATTTTTCTCACATTAATATATGCACAAAAATAACCATTTTGCGCCTAGATGAAGATGAATATGTGGTGATTTGAAAATAATTTGAACTTTGACTTAAACATGTTAAAATATCCAATATGGTCATTTATTTAATTTAAACAGATTAAATATGGTGGTAAAAATATGCACACTTACATGCAGATCACACATTTGGACTGTTCACGAGGAGCCTGCAACTCCTTCTGGCAACATTATTTCTTTTCAACATCACGACGCTCTTTCACTTCATCTCGATGACTTTTTCTATCCTCCTCATGCTGGCGCTCTCTCTCTTATTCTTCTTCTCCTATTTTTGGATTCCTAGTGTGATTTCTGATGTTGCATAAAACATTTGGAGTCGATGAGCGATATTGCCTTACGCTCGAGCAGTGGTTTCTGAAATGATCTCTACCCATGGTACTTGAAAAGAAGAAAAGCTATATCAAAACTAAGGCACCAGATTAAGAAGAAGTGCACAGTGTTGGTGCTCGTGATCTAAGAAGTGTGTGATGTGTTGGTGTTTCTTTAAGTAATCTATGGTTCATGCTAAAGTAGATGCGAGGATGAGGTTTCATCACCCTCAGCGTAGTTATCCCTGGATGGGAAGCTAAATCCTTCGAGACTCGCATTCAAAATGTGTTCAAAAGTAATACCCCCATTAATGAAGGTTGAAAGATAACCGAGTTCACCTAGCAAGCGAAGATGTTCCCGGAGGAACACGAAGGAGGTGTCGCCTCTCTGATTAGTTTTAGACTTGGGCTGGGGGCATGCTGGGAAAATTTAATCTCCAAACGCTTCAGACAAATGGGACAATCATTGTGTTTCCTTCGAGTGATGTCTTTCTATACGATCGTTGCTATTTGGGCCATAGTATTCATCATCGCCATCTCCAACATTCCCTTCATCATCTTCTTCTTCTCTTTCTCCTACACCTCTTTTTCCTACGTTTCATTCCCCTATCACATTCTCTTTCACTCCTACATCTTCCTCTTCTGCATTCGCTTCGACTACATGGACCTCGTCATTCCTTTGATCATAGTCATTAGGATCACGAATGAGGGTAGAAGGACTAGCGGTAGTTCGAGACTTCTCAGTTGGGAGTGTGGTGGAAACGGCACTTTTATTAGAATGCAAAAGGCAATATTGATGAAGCTTCTCCATTGGCGAGGTGGCAAGAAGTAGTGCGTAATTCACAGTCAACCCTTTTAGAAAATCAAGAATGTTGGCATGTTTATCATTTGCTTCTCGGGTAGGAAGATCTCTGAAGAATACGAGAAAGAGGATAGCGCTTGAATGAAAGAAATCCAAGTGTGAAGAGAATATTGGAGAAAGAAAATTACGCCCACTCAACCAAAGAAGGTTGAAGGCATATGGGCGGTGACGGAAGAATTATTCACTCCTTAAATAGCTATGCTTGTTGTGAAGCGCTTCGATGACCTTGTAGCAGTTATGAGTTTCAACAATCAACAAGGAAGGCAAGTCTGTCTGTTTTTGAAGTTTAAGAGATAAGTTACTCAAACCTTAGGAGACTATTCAATTGCATCATGAAAAGAATGTACATGGAGTTGAGTAAGGCGTATCCATTTAGGTGCACCTGTGTCGGAGCTAGCTGTATCTATTGCAAAATGAATTTGAGAAGTTCGCTAAGGGGCGGAATAACTCTATACAAGGACCCATATTTGTTTCAAGGGATGTAGCCCTAAGGTGGATGTAGGCCCATCAATCGATTTTCAGTAATAGAAAATCTCTCCTTGGGATTCCATTTCTGAGGAAAATGGAATGAGTGGCTGTTAGCAAAGATGAGTTTGGTCCTGGGTATTGTTAAAATCTTCAGAGATTGTTACTTGGCTAACTGAGAGGGATGATCATGAGGCTATGCCACTGGGTCGACCTGCATTTGGATTTCATGTGTTATAGAACGTTTTTCTCTAGGCAGAATATACGTGGAAGCTAGAATATTAAAAGAACCAACTTCAGGTGGATTAGAAGGATTAGTATTGGATTTGAAGTGAGGAAATCGCCTAGTCATTCTGAACCGAAAAGCTTAGTAGCGAACCCCATCAAGCACGTTTTATTTAAAGATTTTCTTTAATTAAAACTTGTATAGCCAATGTGCATGATCCAATGGATATCGACATGCACTGACCAATTGGATTCTAGACATCGTCTAGAGCAATGTGAAGTGTAAGTCTATGCCATGTGCATCCTATGTTCAAAGTGTAGTGAACAAAACACTCTAAGTAGATAGCCAACTCATGCTAGCAAATAAGCTCCATTGAGCGAGGGAACTATGTGTCAAATCACACCTGTTATCACAAAATGAATGATAGCATAACCATTGTTTGAAACGACACAGGGGTTTCTTTTTAGGAACAAAGGATTATGGTGTGTAACTTAAAGTTATGACTTGAATGCTCCATTTGGTGCTAGGATGCATTCGATGCAACCTTTCTTTAGATCCTTCTCACCAAAGCCATATTATGGATTCTCATTTAATCATACTTGATTAGCCACCTAATCACACCAATTTTGCTCCATATGCAAATTCAAGAGCCAAATTGGGAAAGAACTCAGGTAATGTCCTTGGGAACTTGAAGGCGACATCAAGCGAAGAAAACTCAGGGGCACGCCCTAGCGTGCTTTGTGCTAATCTTAGAAAATGCCGATAGTTCCCAAATCCATCATGCCAATTTGACCAAGCCATTAGCATGACCAAATGAGGTCAGCCTTGTTTGAACGACGATCCCTTGAAACCTATAATAGCCGTGGTAGTGACAACAACGTCCACAACATCAAGATTGATGTTGGAAACAAACCTTTATGCTAGTTCTAGATTTAAGAAAGAAAAACTGGAGCGGAAAAGTAAATGCTGAAGTAGACTTCACGGTTGGAAAATTGATAGCGAAAATGTTATGGGTGGTGCTGGCGGCGAATTAGGAGCGTTGATGGTACTAGCATCGAAATTCGTAGATGTCAACCACTAGGATATAAGGATACTAGAGAAAAGGGGTATGCACAGAAGCGATTTCAAGTAGTGGAAATGTAACGACCCGTAAATTTTAATAGTTTTAATAACGCAATTAAATAGAGATTTTGTGAATTTTTAAATAATTGAATTTGGAAATAAAAATTTAATATTTGGTATACGTCTATTTTAACATAGCAACTGGAAAATTTTCATCTGAAAATATGAAAGTTTATGTTATTGTGTAATTCAATTTCAATTAAAATCAATTAAAAGAATTGATGATAATAAAATGTTTTCAAAACCTGAACTTTTTTATATAATAAATTTGTAAATCATCTTCTGAGTGAGACGTCATCTTTCGTTTTTTCAAATTTGGACTTCTGTAGCCCCGTTTATCTTATTTTCGACAGATTTGCAGCATTTTCGGTACCTATTGTCGACTTTTAATTGGATAATCGTACCACTGATATCTATATGCCGTTTTGATCGTCTAGTCGTGCTGATCTTCGCAGTATATTCATTAGTGGAATTTAAAAACCGATTTGCGGTGAAATCTGCGTAACGGTCCGCTATATCAGTACCTGTTCGAGTCTCTATAATTTTTCATGCACATTCAATTTTCAAACGGCTAACATAAACAGCCTCAAGCATTATTTTGTGGAATTCAAGGGACAGCTGTTACCATTGCCATCGTTTCTATTTATTTTCAAACGTTCCATTTTTCATTTTTCTTGACTGGAACCGTGCTCATGTCCCATTCTATTTCTTCCCCTCTCTGTTGTTTTCTTCCTCCCCTTTATAAAATTAGCCTTCACTTCTTCATTTTTGGCTGCAACAATTACCGACTGACCTTCCTTCGCCTTCGCAACCCAAACCAACCAAACTCCAACACCTAGCTTCGCCCAGAAGCCCGCATACTCTTCTTGTAGCCTCTCCGATGATCTGCCTCACCCAGGCCAAAGCCGTACCCTCCACTTCACTGAGATCCACTCCATCATCTAACCTCTGGCTTGCCACAACACCGCTCCATCTTCTCATCTCCTTCTAATATAATATGTAAGTAAAATATAAATAGGTTAGCTTATATATATTTGTTGTGTAGGTTGTCTGAAAAGTAAGTTTAATATATGTGAGTTTATATTATTTTTGTTTTGCTGGGCAAGTTTATGTATATACAGAGCTATTTTATAATAAGTTATTTTACAATATGTTTAGAAGTATAGATACTTGTTTTGTTTGTATATATACCCGGTTTTAAACAAATGTACATAATATATATATATATATATGCTTATATATATATATGCTTATATATATAACCTGTCTCATATTAACATATATATTTTCAGAAAATATAGTCATATTAACATGCATATATTGTTTTATATAAGCTTGTATAGATTGTATACATAACCTGCAGTTTGTATTTATATAAATCATAAGTGTATATATATTAGTATATAAATTTTTTAGCTGTTGAATGCATGTATATGATTATTATAAGTTGATATAACAGTATAGGTAAGTGTTGTTTACAGATAGACTTATAATGTAAGTTTGTAATAAAGTAAATTTGTATAGTTGCGTCGACTTATTGGTTATGTACATATAATATTAAAGTAACTTTATATATATAGTCGATTTCGTTGCTTTGTGATATCTAGCTTATATACATAAGTACAGTATGCACTGAGTTCGAATACATATAGTTGCTTAGGATGTTAGTTATTTATGTGTTAGCTCGCGTATGATATATGTTGATGTAGATGTTTATATGTGTATTGTTCATGATAGTATCTTATATTTTACTTGTTGTTTATTTTGTGTCCAATTATACTAGATCTTTTATGCATATAGGGTTGTTGTATTGGATTAAGATATAGTGTATATATATATAAATATATATGTACAGTGAAATTATAATATGTTTTACTCAAACTTATGTTGATACTTGATAGTTTATAATAGACATATATTATGTGATTTGAATATATGCACTTTTAATTTTAATCTTGATTTTTTTATATACGTTGATTTCGAATATACGAGGTTTTAAAAATATAATATATTTATTTTATTTATATGTGTTTTAAATTAATATTGATTTTTTTACAAATAATTATATGTTCAACGGTTGTCCTGATAATATGTGTCGAATTGAGTTTCATAAATATTGATTTATAGATATAAAGATTTATTTTGATGTTGGTTTAAATATATGTCATAGAAATCTTAATTTATATTTTTGTTTCATCAATTCCAGTCCATCGTGCCTGCTTCTTCATCGAATTCGTGCCAGTCTTGCTTTGCTTTGAAATTTGTATTTGGTTTCGTAACTCATCTCATTCTCATTCGTCTCTAGTCTCGATAGGTGAGCAATCACTCACGATTAATATTTATTAAATTTGATTTCAATTGAAACGACAATTGAAATATGATGCTAAATTGAACCGTTAACTATTTAATCATTATATACGATCTGTAATTGTTCACCTGCAGGATATGGCACCGTATCCTACTGTTTATATTTTTGTTTATTTTTTTATTGATGATATATGCCTGTTATATTATTATCATATCTGCTATTACTCTGCAAGTTCCCTGTTAGTATAGAATTCACAATGGATTGAAATGATACATACCTAAACGATCTGTAGAATAGGAGAAAATCGTTATGGGTTGAAATGATAAACCCAAGCGATTTCCATTGAATTAAATTTGGGATTGCGGGTTGAAATGATATATACCCGTATAAATTTTAAATTGCGGATTGAAATGATAAATATCTGTATCACTTGACCATGGATAGAAAATTTTATACAGACATCATTGGCCTATATATAAATATTTTGAAAGTGATTTCTATGGTATTGAAAGGAAAGACATGGTTTTAATTAAATTTGAAATATTATGTATATGAATAAGTTTTAATATAAAATAGATTTAATCTGTTTAATTAAATCGATTTGAAACTTACTGGATTTGAGGGTTTTAAGATACGATTTAATAACTTGATTTTTGGTTTAAGATAATTTAATGAATATTTCGCGTTTAAATAAATTGAAGGAAATATTTAGTAAAATGTAGCTTGAGGTTATTTAAATAATATTGAATTTATTAAGTGAATATTTCAGGACTAAATAATAATGGAGTTAAATCAAGATCCTACCCGTATAAATTTTAAATTGCGGATTGAAATGATATGTATCACTTGACCATGAATAGAAAATTTTATACAGACACCATTGGCATATATATAAATATTTTGAAAATGATTTCTATGGTTTTGAAAGGAAAGATGTATGGTTTTAATTAAATTTGAAATATTATGTATATGAATAAGTTTTAATATAAAATAGATTTAATCTGTTTAATTAAATCGATTTGAAACTTATTGAATTTGAGGGTTTTAAGATATGATTTTATAACTTGATTTTTGGTTTAAGATAATTTAATGAATATTTTACGTTTAAGTAAATTGAAGGAAATATTTAGTAAAATGTAGCTTGAGGTTATTTAAATAATATTGAATTTATTAAGTGAATATTTCAAGACTAAATAATAATGAAATTAAATCAAGATTTATATGAAACTGTTAAATTTAGTTTTGAAATGTTAAATACTTAAAGCTTTGTAATATATTGAAATTTAAATGGTTTATTTTGTTAAAATCTGTATTTGGAATCGCTATAATTTGAATTTGTTTATTTAGAAACTGAATTGAATTGAAAATGATAAATTGAGATTGATTTAAATTTGAATTTGGAACTTAAGTTGTTTTGAATCGATTTTGAAATTTGAGGAAATTATAAATTTTTTACTTTATAAAGTATTTAATATATATATACACTATTTTAATATAAAACTATTTTAATGTAAACTATTTTAATATGCTAATTATTTTAATATAAACTATTTTATTTTTTAAATTATTTTATTTTATATACTATTATTAAACTTTTTAAGTGGTGGAAGTTATGATTTCAAAGTTATGGTTTTCTAAAGAATTAAAATTTCAAAGTGTACTGGTTTCATAAGTGTTGTACCTTTGGAAGTGCTATAATTTGGAAATAGATATATTTGAAATGGAAATGATATTTTGGGTTTTGGAAGTATAAATTATTTTGGAATGACCACGGTGTTAAAATGACGTTTAGTTCCATGGATCATTAGAGGATGGTTATCCCAAACATCCTCTGAGTTACTTGTATTTCAGTTGATTTCACTTGAGTTGGATTTGTTGATATAAGAATGTTAATCATAACTCGAGTATTTTGTGTTTTGCTTTACGCTCGGGTCAGACTGAGTGATACAACATTTGAGACTCAACTTTGGAGTTTGGAGCTTCGCTTGGAGATCCAACTATCGATTCACCTTTCAGCTTTCTAGTTGATTTATTCAGAGATGCCATCAGTCTGTATTTGAGATATTCTGTTGTATTTTATTTCAAATTCTGTTGTTTACATAGTAGCTTCACGAACTACTATTTATCCAACCCACTACATTATTATTGTATTACTCTGTGTCTGTGATTTCGTGATTGGTTTATTTACTGTATATGCTGTTTTTTTCCAAATTTAAATTAAAAATCTTATATTTTGACCAATTCAAGTCCGGCATGTGCGGATGCGAATGGTTGAAAATACCAGGTTGTTGTAGGAAAATTTCTAAGTCCAAGATATATTTACCTCTTTGAAAATCATGATAGTACCGACACGACTTGATCTATACCGGCATGATTTGTTTACTGCAAAAAAAGAGTAAGAGAATGTATGCTTGTTCGAGTTTCGATGTGGTTTCTAGAGTGATAAGAACTTCAATTTTGCTTTCAAAACGGGAATAGTGTGCTAAATATTTAAGCGATAAAGGGATATCCATGGAACATATACGACGCTTCAAAGGTGATGATTGGCCAATTGGAGATCCTTGTGCAACTAAGATAAAATCGCTTGTCTTGGTCCAACGCATGATTTGTTTCACGAAAGCATATTTTAGGGGAAAGTATTACACAGTGTTTTAATCGAGCACCTTCTAAATGAATTCGGATGCCAAGACAAAGATGAAATGGATCAAGAACTTTGGATATGCTTAACATAACAAGATAAAATTTCTTCGAAAATTTGGAAACAATTGGAGCTAATTAATAGTCAGTACCGATCACAGTTGTGGTCGGTACCAAGTTAATCTTCAAAATGGGCCCATCTAAGAACTTTAAGGGTTTGAAGCTTAAGAAGGATGGGATACTATGTGTGCATGGTGGCAAATAATGTGGTCGATACCGATCATAATTGTGGTTGGTACCGTCCTAATTTTATTGCTCCAAATTGACTTTTTCTTCCTCCCTATCTACTTGGAATTGAAACATTACCTAGTCTTTCGTGACCTAGCAAATATGGCAGTCGATTTCGGCTATAAATAGATAGACCAGTCCTTATTCTTCTTCTTCTTATCTCTACTTCAACCATTGTCACCGAGTACTATCAAATCCAAGCGTGATTCATTTACTAGATTGGAAAAGCTTGTAAATCACTTGTATTTGCAACCAATCTGAAATCAATATACGAAATTGACATAAGTGGTTAATTTGGCATAACAACAATAAAAAATTATGTATTCTTACTGTTTTCACTTGTTTATGTTAGCTCTATTCTCATTTATAGTTGAATATGGTGTTATGTCACTTTTTGACCCAATAGCCAATAACTTAGGATGCAATATACTAAATCTAAATAACCTAGATATAAAATGTTACATTAGTGCGACAAAAATGGAATCTCATCGAGTAAGTAGATTTGGATAATCGATTATTATGCTCTCCTCGGTCTCCCAAGTGCTATAGCATTTCCGTTCCATGGAACCTTTTCTAGCTTTGATGTCTTCCTCCTAAGCTTCATTGTACTCTACTTGGTTATACGAATCGACCTAAAAGGTCTTGATACTTAACGTTCAGTTTCAACAAAGATCTTTCAAATCTCGAAGACAACATCCCCTTATTACCAAATTGAACCGTATGCTTCAATACAAATCTAGAAAAGCACCTTATTGCCAATAGAAAACATTAAATCTCATCTTCTCTTATTAGAACAGCTACTCTATTTGTACTCTATAGCTTTCATTTTTTGTGGAATGATCTCAATCTTTTCTGAAGCGTCTCTACCATAATAGGCCTGATTTTTGACTAAATCAAAACCCAAGTCCATTAGGGTAAGAATCGTTCATATTGGTAACATGTATTAAACATAAGTATATAAGAGAGCTATCTATATGAACTCATAGTGGAATAGTAAAATATAATACACACACACACACACTGATTAAGGCTGCTACATTGGAACCAATGTTATCCCTTGGATATCCAGTTGCCTCGTCAGTGCTGAGCATGAATGAGAAGACCTGTTCATCTACCATTCTCATCTTATACTAGAATCACGTCCCCTTCAATCTATCCTAGGAGGTTGTAATGAAGAGTGGGCCAGACAATGTTTTGATGATGGGTAACGTACATACATTATCCAAAATACTAATTTATGTCGATAGATCTCCACTTAAGTGTTATGTTTATTATTTAAGGATTTTAGACTTATTTTCCTCTGCATGTACGATTTATCTAACATACTCTGAGGTATAAATATGTATATACATATCTGTAAATATGTTTGTGTGTGTATATACAAATATCCCTATTCTCCCAAGAAGAAAACCCCATCACAACATAGTCGATGCTCAACTGACCTTACGGCCTATGACTACTAGATAGGGATCTATAATTTAACTAATTGTATTGCTACCACAATTCAAACACTCCTCTAAGAGTTAACTAGTCATCTTCAAACAACAAACAAATAAACAAACCAACACCTAAATCAGGGGATATTCTCTGCAGGCTCTACACCAGTAGGAAGTGTAATATGTACTGATGTAACCCAAGTCTTTACTAATCGACCGCCTGAGAGCGACGGAAGCTTGATCTATGCTTAGCCTTACTACAATGCTGAAACGACGCTGACATCACTACATAGTTTCCGTTTAGATTTTCCTAATGCAAATTAAGGAAAATACCCATTACCAGTTACTTAACACATCTTGTTTGGAATAAAGTAGACCCAACGACCATTTACTACTTCAAAACCGAGTTCAATCCTTCGTATATATTCCCCACACTACACTTGAACGCATGCCCCCACTAGTCTTATAGTTGGAGTTGTCCCATATAATAGTACGTATGCGCAAGCTGGTGGCCTCTTGTGGAGGGCGGACTTCCATTGTGTAACTTTACCAACCTCGCATCTCAACATATACTAAACCCAATTACTTGTAATTAATCTAAATATTGTGCTAAGCCTACTAATTCACAACTGTCACATATGTA
The DNA here is from genome assembly GCA_030765085.1 of Allium cepa. Taxonomy (NCBI): domain Eukaryota; kingdom Viridiplantae; phylum Streptophyta; class Magnoliopsida; order Asparagales; family Amaryllidaceae; genus Allium; species Allium cepa. The sequence continues at coordinate 935,099,160 of CM060932.1, forward strand.
CTATATATGCCATATAATTTTGACTAAGGAAATTATTATGCCCTTTTAAGTTTAGTGTTCATCCATATTCACTTATTTACATACCTTACTTCTTCTTATCTAATGAGTTTAATTCCTTTATTTTCTCTTTTCATTGATGTTAATAATTATATTTATCTATCATGCCTACCCAGTTTCCTTTTCCATTTCCATATTTAATCTAAGTAATTAAATTCATAAAATGGTTTATTACCCATATTGTCTTGATTACGATAGCTTTCCTTTTCTCCTTAATTTATTACCTTGTATGTAGCATTTTATTTATAGTTGATATAATAACGAAAAATTATATTATTTATTTAATTTATGCTTTATTTATATTTAATTGGTAAATGGGGTGGTTTATATTTTTATTTATAACTTCTAGTTTCTACATTTAGGGATTTTTGAAAATATACTTATATGTGTATTTTCTGGAAATATTTATTTCCATATTTTAATGCGTTGGGATCATATTTTTTCCAAGAAGGATATATTACTACTGCACTTATCCATAAACTACCAAAAGTGAGATTATGCTATGTTGAAATGACAGGAATTGCCTCTTTTTAAGTAGACAGTACAAACTATGGAAAAACATCCCTGCTTTACGCATCTCTTTCTTTGGATATATAAATATTCTTTGTCATTTCAAATGACGTGCTTTTTTCATATAACTGTAGGGTTGGACAATTCATGGATTTTCACATGGCAATTAATACAACTGAATTGTACGTTCTACAATCCCTACGAATTAAAATATAGAAAATTTAACCCCTTGAACCTTCCAAATAAATGATTAACAATTAAACCCATATAAAAATAACATGGAGTTAGCTACACAATACTATCAATATTATATTACAACAATTTTAGCGATACTCTTCCCAAATTCCAGATCTAAGGTGTACATAACGTCTCATCATTGTCAAATAGTTTAATGAATATGTAGGCAGAGATTTCAAATTAATTTTATTTAAGCCTATAATCCAATGGTTTACATATAGGCAAAATAACAAAAATACAATTTCAACGACATAAATGTAGTATTTGGTAAATTACATAATTTTCCACTCACTTATGGCTTTCAAATCTCCAAATTTAAATTCATTCTTCCTACTTGAATCTTTTTTCTTTTTAACAAAAATATGCACTAAAAGGTTATACATACCTATTGGAATTATAGATCTGAGAGGACATTTGAGTTTAAGTGGAATATAGATTATGTAATTTAAATTTACCTTTTTTTGTAGAATCAATTAACACCTTCTCTTCTTCTCTTTTATTTTTGGCACTTCTCTAGTGTGTGTGCAGTATTTTTATAGTTTCTAGAAATAGTAGAGAAGGAGAATTGACAGGGCTTTGCTGCTCAGTTCAAAAAATATAAGAAGAAAAGTGAGGGGATAGACCTCTATTTATAGCTATAATCAATTCCATCCGTTGGATTATTATTTATTGAATCTGGGTGGCCCAGGCCGAGGTTCATTGTGTCGACCCTAACATGATTGGTCGACCTATGGGATGTAACAATCGACTACTAAGGATCAACCAGTCATTCCCCTACCGTCGACCGGTGGGGTCTAGGCATTGATTGTGATTTATTTCCTTAATTTTAAATTCTTTCAATTTGAAAACTTCAAACGTTGATAAGCTCTCCATTTGAACTCCGATCGCAAAGCTTTATATAGAAAAGTTTCTCAAAATATGGTCAAGAACACAATGGTACAAGTTTCGTGATCAAAATTTGATGTCTGCTAAAATTTCATTTTTTAGCTTTAATAATTATATATTAATTCCTTTAAATATATTTGTAGTTTATTTTATTGGGTGTTGCATTCTTTCCCCTTAAAAGAATTTTGTCTTCGAAATTCCTCATGGGATGGATCATGTAACATAGCATGCAACCATTCTAAACTATTTGACTAATTAGTATGAAACCAATTTTACAGCCAATTATGTACAAATACATTGTATATCACAACATATACGATATGTATGCTGAATAATACTAAATCAAAGCCTTATATATAAATATATTCCTTAAAACAATTTTGAAAATATGATGCAAACAACTTATATATATTGGTAGTTCTAAGTGTATGCAAGTTTTCGAAAATAAAAATCCTTATTTTCACACAACAATTTCCATATTCCTACGAATAGAAGTATGGTTCAACCAATTTTTACATCTAATAACACGCAGTTTTTCACACCCAAAATTTTTGAAATCCAATTTTTAAATCTATATTCTTATGTGAGAAGAGAAAGAAGATATAAAATTTTATATTTTCATCCTTCTTTTGTGTACAAATTTCATTGTACCTTGGAACTTTCACTTTTGCCCCTAAATGTTTTCCACCATTTTCAAGTACACTCGCATAAAGAGGTTGATTTTTAAATTTTAAAAAAGAATTATTTCTAAAAAAAATGTCTTGTTTATTATCAGTAAGGTATGCAAATAGAAAGTCCAAAGCTAAAACAACATTTTCCCTTGTTATTATTTACGTTTGTATATTGTCACATTTATTGAATAGTAAAATTTATATTCACTAACATGTCTCCTCACGCTAAACATATGGCACTTGAAAATTTGAAATTTTTTCAATTTTCATTAAAAATCCTTTCCCCTTTTAACCAAATTTGTAAAATAGTTTTAAAATTTTAAAACGTTTTTTCTAAACACAACTTTTTCAAAGGCATTTTCCAATTCATCTTTAAAAGAAATCAAGCCACATCTTAATGTAATCGTGATTAAGCCAATAACTAAACGCATATGGTTGACCCTAGCATTGCACAATTAATATTAAATTTTGAAAACCTTTTCTTTTATTTCAAAACAACAATGAAGCTATACCTTTCCATATCCTTCGCATGCTAAAAATTTTTTTTTCCTAAAATTTCTTAATTTTTTAGGATTTAAGTATTATTTATGTTTAGTTGCTAATTTAATTAATTTACTATTTTTTATAAACTTCCAGCATTACCCTACATCTATCACTAATTAATTACCCTTAGAGATTTTCCTTATCTATACTGATTTCCAATACATATGTAGAAATAGCGGTCCAAGCTCATTTACAAAATCAACACGGTAATAAATTGGAACATATCTCGTATTATTTCGTTTGTAATTTTTATATAAAAAAGAGATGACTAACGCTTACAACCCAAATAACGTAAAAAGAAAACAAATGCTAGAAAGAAATGACAACTACTATTCCAACTAACTATTGACTACAACCTACAAGCTACCATTCAACATCAACTGGTATTAATGATGTTGCAGCCTTAGCACTTGAATTAATTGGATTTTTTTGGTACGTCACTCTATTATAACCCACATGACTTAACTTTCCTACTTGGCTTCTAATAAACAAGTTCCATTGTTTTTTTTTTGAAATGGTACTTTATATACAACAAATCATTGAGACAACATATCTCATGTCAATAAACGTTCAAAAGCAAGTTTCGAACTTGTGACCTCTTGCACCAAAGCCGAATCAATTAACCACCTGGACAATGGTGCTTGTCAAACAAGTTCCATTGTTACTCTAATTATTACAACCAATGTCTTTTATTCGTATTTTCCACCTAATTACCATCTCCTCCAATTATATTACTATCGTATTTTAGTCAAAATCACTTAATAGTATCCCTAAATTTCGGTATTTATTTTCTTTATCTTTGATCTTTCATGCGAGTATACTCGAGAATTCGCAGGACTGTACTTTGATACCATTCCATATTCCTTTGTGGTTACTTCTTATGGTTTTTACACATGTTTAATAAAACATTCCTAAGTTTATATTAATAACCTTATATTCTACGAGGATTCCTTACTGCTACTCTACAACCATTCACATGTATTTTATTAACAGCCTTAACTTTTAACCTATCTTACCTAGATGGTTATCTTTGTCTACTCCATACCAAAGTTAGTTTGACTTTTACAACCCTTTATAAAATTTAAACTTCACAGTCATGAAGTACTTAACCCAAAACATTTATCTTTCAAAATATAAACTTAAAACTTTTATTAAATTCAACAATTGCTTAGTTTTCGGAAAGAACCATGAAAAATTCCTTATTTAAACCAACTTTAGTTATATGTGTCATAATTTTTAAAACTATACTTTAGGATTTATGAAGTACCTTTATTTATTAAATTCAAAAGTCAATGTTAACAATTTAATTTATTAAGATTCTTTCATTTAAAGAATATATTATTTCCTTTTTCAAATAGTAAAAGTTAAGTATTTATTGCATGAATAATCAACAAATCAAATTTCCCTTTAAGGTATTTTTTACACTAGAAATTTACTTCATAAAATTAGGATTTTTAAATCAAACTATTTATTAATTTTTGCATTTAAAAACTCAATTGTTATACCAAAACCATTTTCAAAAAATGCACTATTACAGTGTTTCTAAAACATCTTTTATGACTTTGAACTTTTAAAAATGGAGCATACAAGGACAGTTTTCATTCCATTAGTTACCTACAACTATGTTATTTCCACTTTCTACCTTAGTAGAGGTTCTAATAGCCCTTGGAGGGTCTTTTAAGAGATATGTGCAATTATTGCACGAACTTATAGAAACTATTCATTAATTTCCTATATTATTTCTAACTAGGTTACAAACATTATCTTAATATGAATTCCTAATGTTGTTTCCTTTTAAATTTCCAAATCTTGCTATTATCTAAATTCCTTCTACCTAAATACTTTTTTTTTTTAATTCTCCTTGTTATAGGACTCTTTTTCTCTTTCAATTAATCGTTTTCTTTATTGGTTCGTTGTAGTGTGCTCAACTCTGCTCTAGCTATTGGGTTTTTCTCCATTTATAATAAACGGTTTGCCTTTTGTAAGTAAATCGGTTTTAGCCATTTTCTCCATATTTTTCTTATACGGGGATATTCTTTCTATCTTCATTATTGGGCATTATTACCCTTCCACTCTTTTTACCCGATTTAAATCAAGTAGCATATCCATTTATCCAACCCTTAAAAAGACTCTTAAAAATTTGAATAAAAAAATAGAAAAATCGTCGAGCCAAACATACGCACTATTTTCCATTTACTTCAAAAACGAAAAATCTCTTTGCCAAAAACCTTTATATTGACTTTTTTAATCCGACCAGTATTTAACTTCGCTAGGAATCTCTAAACAGTCTTTTTAATTAAATTTTCTAAATTCCCTTATGTAATTTTAAAATATCTTACATGGAGAAAAATTTAGTATTTACCAGCCTTTCAAAAATAACAACTTTGACTGATCAAGTACTTTTATTTTTAGTTAAATTCTTTGAAAACCATTTCAATCAATTTCAGGAAAAAATAAAAATCATTTATTAAATTCTATCTCATAGGTTTAAATTCAAAAATGGATTTTATTTGTCTTTTCCTTTGGTCTTTTCTTATTTTTCAATAATCCTTAGCTTATCTTCATTGACAAGATATTAAAATTTGGTTATCATTTGCTAACAGTTAATGCACATGGGAAGTTGCCCATTCCTGTTTATACCTTACCTTTGGATATTTGCAACATATATATTCTTACCTACCATCTGTATGGATGAAAATTTCATCATCAATCGGAAATCCATAATAACAGGCCAATATCGGTCTAGTAAAAAGGAGTCATGTACCATCCAGCTTCAAGGGCTCTTCTATATGTCATGCACATGCCCTTTTTAAGTCAATGCCTTATGGTACGACCTACATCCCATAGGGTAATCGAGGTAGGTGTATAAGTTAACTCAATTTATTATTCCAACACATCACAAATACTTCTATAGTGAGAATACGTAGAGTTTGGAACGTAACACACACACACACACACACACATATATATATAATAGGAACAATACAAGTACGTTCAGTTAGCATATCCAAATTCTTATGATCAACAAACCTAAGCCGTGATACCAAATGTAACAGCTTGCACCTTAATGGGACAAATTTTTTGACAAATCGAAAACCCAAGTCCATTAGGATACAAATCATTAGTGTTGGTAACTTGTAATAAGCATAAGTATATCAAAGACTGTATATACTAACTCATAGCGGAATAGTAAAATGCAATAAAACATATGTATACTGATGAAGGTTATTGCCTTGGAACAAATTTTATTCTTTGGATAACTAGTTGCCTTATTAGTGCAGAGTATGAATAAGAAGATATTTCCATCTATTGTTCCCGTCATACACAAGAATCAAGTCCCTCTTAATCTATCTCATAAGTTGTAATAAGGAGGGGTTAGAAAAATGTTATAGTGACCAATACGTTATATATTTTATCCATAACACTTGTTTACGCCAATTTATCTCCACTAAAGCGTTATGTTTATTGTTTAAGGATTCTAGATTTTTTTTCACTTATGCATAAGATATGTCCAACCTACGCTGAGGTATAAATGTGTATATATGTATGTGTATGCGTAGACATTCCTATTCTCCTAAGAAGAAAACCCCATTGAAACGTAATCGACAGTCAACCAGCCTGAAGGCCTATGAGTCCTAGATACGGGTCTGTAATTTAACTAGCCGTATTTTTACTGCAATTCAAAGACTTGTCTCAGGGCTAAGTAACCATCTTACAATCAACAAACAACTAACCAACCAACTTCTAAATCAAGGCATGTCCCCTTCGAACTCTACACCAGTAGGAAGTATAAGCTATACAACATAAACCAAGTCTTTGCTAGTCGACCTCTCAAGACCGATGGAGGCTCGAGCTATGCCCAGTCCAACTCTACAAATACTGGCACACAATAATGACATGGTGCCGACCTCTCTACATAGTTTCCGTTTAGATATGCCTAATGAAAACAAGGAAAATGCCCATTACTAATTACTTAATACCTTTTGTTTGGAATAAAATAGATTTAACAGCCATTTACTAATTCAAAACCCAGGCGAACCCTTGGTATATTTTTCCCACCCTATACTTGAACGTATATCCTCTACAGGCCATATTGTTAGAGATGTCCCACAATAGTATACGTATACACAACTGCTGGTAGAACCTTGCAGAGGGCAGACTTCCATTGTGTAACTCTGCTGACCTTGTATCCCAACCCATACTAAACCAAGTCACTTATAATTAATCTAAATATGGGAAAGTCCCATTAATTCATAACTATTGCATAATATTGAGGCCATAAAATTTCGCATGTGGAAATTATTACGCCCCCTTAAGTTTATTATTCATTCCTATTCACTTATTTGCTTACCACTACTTATTCTTATGTACTAAGTTTACTACCTTTATTTCTCATTTTCATTTATATTATTAATGATATTTGTTTATCACACTTACCAATTTTCTTTAACATTTCCATATTAGTCTCAATAATTAAATTCAATAAATATTTTACCACCCATATTATCTTGATTACAATAGCTTCTCTTTTTCTCCTTAATTTTTTACCTTATATGTATTTAACATTTTATTTATAATTAATATGATAACGGTGCTTGCTTATTTATTTGTTTAAATTTGTACGCTACTTTATATATTTAATTCGTAAATGGGTTTATATTTATAACTTTTAGTTTCTACATTTAGGGATTTTTTGAAGTACATTTGTGTGTAAATTTCATAGAAATACTTATTTCAGCATTTTAATGTGCTAGAATTTTATCTTTCACAAGAAGGAAATATTACCATTATAATTTTCCATAAACTACCAAATGTGAGATTGTGCTACGTTTGCAGCTATAAAGGATTATCTCGTTTTATTTTTATTGAAGTAGATAGTGCGAACTTCAAAAAAAAACATTCCTATTTTGCACATCTTTTTCTTTGGATATACAAATATTCCTAGTAATTTCAAACGTGTACTTTTCATATATAACTATGGGCTTCGACAATTCAAGAAATTTCACATGACAATTAATACAACTAAATTGTACATTCTACAATTCTAAGAAACTAAAATATAGTAAATTTATATCCAAATCGATTTTGAACATTTAAAATAAAGATGAACAATTAAATCAAATGACAATAATCTAGAATTAGCTACACTATAGTATCAATATCATATTGCAATAATTTTATGGATTAGTCTTCCAGAATTCCAGACCTCAGGTGTATACAACATTTCATCAAAGTTAAATAATTTAATGAATATGTAGGCAAAGATTTCAAATTAAAATCAATTATTTAAGCCTACAATTCAATGGTCCTTGTATAGGCATAGTATAGAAATAGAATTTCAATAATACAAATGTAGTATTGGGTAAATTACATAATTTTACGCTCACCTTATGGCTTCTAAATCTCCAAATCTAAATTCATTTTTCTTACTTGACCCGTTTTTATTTTCAACAAAAATATGTATTAAAAGTGTATACTTACTCATTAGGATTATAGATCTGATAGGAGATTTAAGTTTAAGTGGAATATAGACTATATAATTTAAATTTAACTTTTTCGTAGAATCAATTTACTCCTTCTCTTCTTCTCTTTTATTTTTCTCCATTCTCTAGTATATTTCTGTATATAGCATTTTTTATAATTTCTAGAAATAGTTGAGAAGGAGAATTAGAAGAGCTTTGCTGCTCACTTAAGAAAATACAAGAAGAAATGTGAGGGGATAGGCCTCTATTTATGGGCGTTGGGATAAATTCCATCCGTTAGATAATTATTTATTAAATTCGAACTATTCAGCCCAAGATTCATTGTCTCGGCCCTAACTTTGATCGGTCGACTGGTGGGATGTAGCGGTCGATCGTTAGGGATCGATCGATCATTCCCCTATAATCGACCGGTGGTGTTCAGGCGTTGATTATTATTTATTTCTTTAATTTTGAGTTCCTTTTTAATATTTTCAACGATAAAATTTCCAACATTGATAATTTCTCCGTTTGAATTCCAATGACGAAGCTTTATATATGAAAGTTGCTCAGAAAATCACCACGGACACAATGGTGCAAATTTCATATCCAAATTCCAACGTTCACTAAAATTCCATTTCTTAGCATTAGTAACTATTTATTGATTCCTTTTAATATATTTACTATTTATTTTATGAGGTACTACACTAGTCATATTTGGATCAAGTATAAGTTTCTCATTCGCTTCCTACCAACATGAAGGTGTATCGCATGGTCGATCATATTAAAACACCAAACGGTGCCATACCAATGCATAACCGATAGCAATTGTTATATGAAAATGCTACTAAATGTAAATAATCATCCAACGAGCCTCAAATCAGAAGTATTAAAGCTCGTAAAACATCAACAAATATACGATTCACTCTCTCGGTTAAACAGTTAGTCTGTGGGTGATAAACTATACTCAAATGTAGCTTGATCACTAATGCCCAAAATATACTCATGAATAAGAGGTTCTATCGCTCACAATGCTTATAGATTCACTATGGAATATATAATCCATCACACATACAAATCAATTGGTTTTGATGTCGTTCTATTAGTCTTTAAAGGTACAAATTGGGTTCTCTTCGTCAATCCATCAACTATGACCTAATGCTACCATACCCTTCTCTAGTTCTTGGCAATACATCAATGAAGTCCACTGTTATCTTCTCTCACTTCTACTATGGAACATCAAGTAGTTAAAGAAAACCATTCGATTTCTTTTATTCAGCATTCACTAGCTGAAAATTCATACACGTTGAGATAAACATCTCCACATCCTTCTTTGTCACTTTCCAATAAATTTTTTACTTCAAATATATATACATCTTATTTCCTTTGAGAAGGATAAACAACTTCGAATGATGGCATTCTCATAGCACCATGTCTCAAAGCCCATCAATATTGGATAAATATAACATCTCATACTATGGACCCAATCATCTCGGTCGAATATGTACTGGTTCATATCTTCACACTATACCTCTGCCTAAAGCTTAGCAAAAATCCTTACTAGTTAGCATCTTGCCTTTGACTATTAATAATCCTCTCTATCAGAGAAGGTCTAATGGACTTGGATTTTGATTTAGTAAAAATTCAGACCCATCAAGGTGCGGGTTATTACAAGATGCATTAGATTGTTGTAAAATGTATCCTTAGGTATTTGAGAAATACTAAAACCTCATTTCTAATTTACGGAAGTGGAGACCTCCTTGCCAAGGGGCATATAGATTCAAGCTTTAAGAGTGGTATCAATGATGGTGAGGTCAATGACAGTGAGTCTGTATGTAGTTATATTTTTACAACAAAAAATTAAGCTATTAGTTGGAAAAGTTCCAAATAAAAAATACAAGCTGATTCAACGATGAATGCAGAATATATCGGCCTCAACGAAGTAGCTAAGGAAGCGGTCAAATACATAAATTTATATCTAAGCTAAGGGTGATTCCAATAATTTATAATCTAATGGCATTGTTTTATTACAACCATGTTGCGATGAAAATTCCAAATGAACAAAGATCTCACAAGAAGTCAAGGAACACTTTCGAAAGTCCCACATAATTAGAGAGTAGATATCAAGGAAACCAGCGCGTATCCATTTACAGTCTAACTCGATTAGCTCTTGGCAAACCATTCGAAGGGTTGGGACTGATATTGCATAATTGTAACTAAGTGAAAGTAGGAGATTCATAGAGTTAGGAGTTTGCTCTAGGGGCAATCCTATAATTTATTGTTAATTATTCATTCTTTGATAAAATCTAGGTCAAAATGTTAAGGTGTTTGTCTTTCTATTTAAATGTCAAATTTTGATATGTTAATTAATTATCAAATTTCGATATATTAAGTAGAAAATTCCTAAATGATATGCTATGAAATAGTAATTTCTATATATTGTAATCATGATAAATTTATTACACTAAAGTGATATATCTTTTTAAATATTCTTAGTCATAGTGTTTCGAGGCTAGATTTGATACATCCAAAATGTCAGATAGTTTATTACTTATGACTACTATAGAAAATAAGGGGTTCATATATAGTTATTTGATAACAATAGAATGATTCATTCAAGAATATTCTATTGATTAATATAACCAAGGTCAAACGGAAAATTTCAAGGTGATGATATTACATAGTTCTCTTGACTTGAGAATGTTATTGAAATTCAATATGGACACTTCACTTTGATTATATTTAAATCATGGCATCATATCCGTTAAACGACTATAGCAAGGTCTAAGTTGAAGTTTTGGAAGTGGAACACAATTCAATAGAGGATTTGTCTCTTCGATTATAGGGGGTAATCATAGTTAATGGTATTCAACTCAAAGTCAAAGTCTTTGGTCGAAAATATATGGTTAATAATAATCATTATTGTACAAGGATATTGTGTTCGGATTAAACAATTTGAATGTGCATGATGTTGGAATTTTGACCAAAACAATGGCCGTAAGTCCTAAAGTGATATATTTTTGATGAAGAGAATTGGTGTAAATAATCGTTACCACTGGGTACCACTTATAATAGTAAAATTAGATTTTAACAAAAAGATGCGTAAGTGATAAATTCATTTAGAATGTCAGACCACTGGCTAAGGTAATGTCTGAATGTTAACATTCAAATTGTTTGATATTAATCGTTCTCGAATTTACACATTTAAGTCGCATGACCATAATGATGAATACTCTGAATAAACCATACGATTTAATCAATTATAATCATTGTAAATTAATTAATATTTAGTAAATATTAATTATAAATATTTATTTGAATTTTTTATTTGAAAGCCAATGGTAGTTAATGAAATGCATATACAAAAGTTATATATGTCCGTATCGATATAAAATATCAATAGAATATTAAAAATGGATTTAAATAGAATAATTAGCAGATGATTTTGAGAAGTATTTGAGGCCCATCTATCCTCTTTTATGTTTATTCAAGGGGGCAAGAGCAAAGATTTTTAAATTTTATTTGAAAAGGAAAAAGAGTAATTAAAGGAAGGAAAAAAATATCCAGCATTTATTCTCCTTTATTACCTACTCAAAACAAATTCATTTCGTTGTTTTTCATCCACTTCTCTATCAAATTGCTATTGAAAATCCTATGGTGTTGTAACCCAAATATTCCTAAAACATAATAAAATAAAGATGTAAAATATTCAAGGTGGCGTTTGCCTCTGGATCCTTGCAAAATCCAAAATATCTAATCCTGGAATCTTATTCTTCATTCAAGATGTGATTTTTGGGTTTCGTCTTAAGTTATATAATTTAGATCCCCATATACATCTTTTGATTGCATGCTCATCTTGTATGTGTAGTTTAGATATAATATTATATAATGAATTTAACATGCTTGGGTTGTCCGGTTTGATTTTTTTATTGATTTAAATATCTAAGTATTAAAAAAACTTTTTTTGATTTGGAAATAGATTTTATTTAACTGATAAATTTTATAGCATATATACTCAACATAATTTAACAAGATGTGTTGATTATTAAAATCGTTTTGAAATTGAATACATGTTTTGTATGATCGTTGGTTTTGTAAGTAAATTTATTTTTCCATTGTTTACATGTTTTTAAAGTTAAGATTTATCATAAATATATCTTGAATCCTTCATAAGTTAAGACTTATTTTCTATTTGCTAAACTTGAGTTTCAAAATATATTACCCTGCAAATTATATTTATCTATGTTGTTTTAAATTTAAAACTTTATTTACAATAATCTTTTTAAGTATACATATATGTATGTTATTTTAGTTTATACTTTATAAAGATAATTTTTGTAAAATCATAAATATAATTTTAGAAAAACGTTCATAAGTTAAAATTAGTTTTAGAATTGTTAATTCTAGAATTTAAACATACGAAATAGTGAAAGTAACATTAACATGTGTATATATATAAATAATGTGTGCCTATATATATATATATATAACTATTATTATTTTTTACTTTTAATATTATTAATTTTATAACTTAAAAAAATATATAGACAACAACGGAATAACTAAAGGGAAAAATGGGTTCGCTGCGGCATAAATCTCAGCACCTATCTTGATCACATTAGTCATGTGCACTTTATATTTGTAGCATGTACACTATACACATATTAGTGCTTATAAATTAAAGCATAAAATTTAAGTAAATTTTCAACCAAATAAAATAAATTAAAGATTTTACTTTGAAATATTTTAGATTATCTCTAAAATCTCTTTAGACTATGTAGGCCCAACAAAGACCTAAAATGGAAATATTTTTGAAATTCACTCGTTTGACCTGTTGCAACCCGGTCTAGTTACTACGAATCCTTGTCAATTAATTGATCCAACCTCCAATTCACTTTGATAAGCATTTCATCTAACTCAAACATGCGAAAATACTTACAAACAAGCAAAACTAGCATCATATCATACCAAATAACCAATACAACATCCATTTCTTATTCTAACGTATATTGATCAATCAAAGTATAGATATGCAAATTAAAGTAAATTTGAAATAACTTAAATTTGTCCATAAATTACTGTTAAACCCAAATGAGTTTTAAAATAAATCCAACACATTTTTTAAACCTATTTAAACATATATGGAGTTTGTGAGAATGTCAAATCACTCGCCTGTCAATTTAGAATCTATGAAAATCAAAAAAATTAAACTATATGTGAAATAAACAGTAGTATATTCGAATGCCCCAATAAACAATGCTAATTTGAAACTCCTTTGCTAATCCCCGACCGGATATACCCTTAATCCCATAATTTAACTTAATTTGGTATAGGTTAGTGTTAATTTTGAGTGGAGATATGTCCAATAGAGGATTAAATGTGTTTTTAGGAAGTAGAAAAGTGATTGGTGGTTGTCTCTAGTGCCGCGGTTCACACAAATCTCGAATTGGTTATTGGGCCTAATTATGGGCTTAGATTAGTAACTTCTACCTAAAAATTTCTAAATTAAAACTGCGATATCTCCTAAATTGTTTGGCCAAAAGTATATTATGACCATGCTTTGAGAAGAGAAACCATCGTATCTCTCATTCGAAATAGTTTTTAGGACCTAATTTAGCTTCTACCAAATGTTATAGCCATTACAAGATTTTGGTCAAACCATCACAATTAATTATAGAGGTCAATATTATCAAAACACCACACTTCCTGAAGTTTTAGCCAAATGTAAGGTTGTTTAGCCATGAAAAATAATATTTTTATGATTCGCCGATATGTAAAATGTAGGTTGTTACAGTGTTAAGCTATAGTTCTGAGAGCATGTTTAACCATGCATGCAATAACTTGTTTAAATCATATCTTCGATAGAAACTATGTCATCTTTGCTATGATATGCGGCATGTTTTCATTAGCGCTATTATGTATCTTTTTCGACTAATAAGCTGAACTTTCGATAGCATTAAAAGTAAGGTAAGGTTATGATAACTTTAAACTAGAGTAAGGAGTTTTAAAAGGGAAGAAATAGCTGAAGTAATAATGTTTAAGCAATTATACAGTGAAGTAAAATAAAGCTATTAATACTTCGGTTAGTAAAAGATTAATTACCTGCATATATGTGATGTATGCATAAATGCTATGATAGAACATATTAACATTAGTTTTTTTTGATATTAAATGTCCATGCTCATATTTTGAACTATTACGTTTATTGCCTATATATGTTATTGATGTCCTCCTTTGCATAAAATCACCGTATATGGATGATGTTAGAGATTTAGCGTTGATAACCATGTAAGGTTGTTTAATTAGTGGGTTTGATTGATCTAATCTCTTGTTACGAGTTAACTACCTAGGAGATCCGAAAGATCCAAACATGTTAGGGTGTTAAAATTGGCATGAATTTTTTGATGTAACGACCGAGAATTTTTTCATTTTGATTTGTGAATATTTGATAAAATTTAAATATTCAAATTAATGGTTTTTAATGGTCAAATAACCCACTTTTAATTAATAAATAATGCTAGTAAACTTATTCTGAAAGTTTGTTTACATAAGTAAGCGGTTCGATGAAAAATTGAAATTGTGATCGGAAATCGTTTTTCGGATTTTCGACTTTTTATCGAACGAAGGTAGTCGCAACGTTGTTTCACACATATGCACACACATTTACACATAATACAAGTGATTAAATATTTTAAGAAGGATTAGTGAAGGAAAGTGTAATTAAGTGTTTGAAAAGTAGTTGATTAAATTAATAAACTAAAGAAGACTTTTCATTCTTATTTTAAGTGAACTACTTAAAGTACATAAAGTTTTGTTCTTATTTTTGTGATGTAACGGAAGACATATGGGTTGGCATGTGTTTGCTTTGGAAAGAAGGAAAGGTGTAGCTTGATTTAAGAGAGGGTAATGATGTAATTTGGCTAACGGGCTAAGTGGTTATTCACTACGTTTTGTAAGTTCTATAAAAGAACATCATCTTTTTTTTTTCTCATTTTCCATTTCATTCCTATTTTCTTACTTCTTCCTTGCTTCCTCTGCTCCATTTTCCTAAATAAAGCTTAAAAAGAATACTTCTTTCCTTGTCAAAAGCAAGTATGCAAGCCTCTGAAAATATAACCAAACTTCTTTTCCACCATAAAGATTCAAACTTTATTACCAAAACTATATTTTCCCCCCAAGCCCTAAGAAATTGGAGGAAAGGGGGGTCGAATGAGCATGTAGAGAGTAGGGGTGGAGTTTTCAAGTGTTGAGCAAGTTGGTGGAATTTCGTATAGTGTGTGGTTGGTGGTGACTTTGGTTTGGTTTGAGTTAAAGTGAGATATCTCACTTTGATTTGGTTTTAAAATTGACAAATTGTTGAAATTATTTAGTGCTACCCTTTAGTGTTATATGTATGTATTGTAATGTACTTATGTTGTTTGATTTTTGATATCCTCTTGAAAGAAGATGACATAAATAACCATTGTGTTGTATGGGACAAAAGAAAAGTGTATGGAAGTCGAAGTGTCTTCATAGCGAATAAGTTACTACGAAAGAACTTCGAAGATTACAAATATTGTATAGGGATTCTAAAGGATTCCTCGCCTAATTGATTATTATTTACATATAATATTGGATATGTAAATGCTCGTGTATGTGGAAAGTGAATGTTGCTTGGTTATACTTAAACTACTTGTTGTTGGTTTTACTGCTACGTTGAAATCCCGTACTCGCTTTTTGTATTACTTGTTTCCTAATATGTTTTGAAATGGTTTCCGAACTTGACTTTTGTTTCAAACCATTAGAAAAGGTATTAAAGTGGTTTAAATATAGAACTAAATGTGGTTTAAAATTTATTTGATCTATGAAAACAAGTTTTAAAAGTTACGATCCATATGGCGATTATCGCTATGGATACAGTTTTGGAAATCTTTGGTTTTTTTAAAAGTAAAGGGTGTTATCCATTTGAGATACTTTAAAAAGTCTTTTCAAATGTATTTATAAGTGTTTAAAAAATTAAGTTTGAAGTTTTAAATATATTTTTAAGAATTTATTTAGTTATATAAACAAGAGGTCTGAATTTTACGATTTCGTTTTCAAAAGTCAAATTTTGTTAAAAGTGACCATCTTTAAAAGGGTTTTCAATGTAATTTTTAACGTAAGAAGGAATCATGGATTGCAACATAATTTTTTGTAATAAACGATCTCAAGAAAAGGAAAGAGATTATGAACTATTACATTTTCATTATTGTAAATGATTTCAAAAAATTGGAAAGGATGTTAACAAATAACACTTTGTAATTATTAAATAAGTTGTGCACTTTTGTAGAAGAAAATATGCTTAAGAGTGGTTTGTAATTTATGAATTAAACTATTTGCTTTTATTAAAGAAAAGCTGTTGCCCTTTTAATCAAACTTTGTTTTATATAAGTGATTTTGGAAAATGTTTTTAACAATAAGTATACTAGAACTCTCGAATCATATTTTAATTTCTAGACTTCAAAGTATATAACTTGTTTCTATTTTGAAAGTTAGAGGTATTGTCGAGTCAAAGTCGAGGTAAAAATATCCTAACTTAAAAGGTTTCATTTCTAACCGATGAATAGTATTAGTTTGAAACTGATGGCTGGAAATAAGTTTTTGGAATTGTTTCTTAGATTTTTTTAAAAAACTTTGTTATATGCAAGAGATTTCTTTGTCGGTTCCATTAAGTAACAAAAAAAAAAGATAAAGTAGTGCTAAAATGATGACACGTTTAAGAAAAGCAAGTCATCTTATATTTAGCACTAAAAGCCAATGAGTTGACTTTCCTTTATCTATAAGATCTAGAATCGAAGTGTTTGAATAAGGTAAGATCAGGAGTAACAATGTCTGACTTACTTGACTTTGATTCTAGGCGAGAGATAGAGAAATTGAAATGTTGGAAATGTGATAAGTATGAGGGGGTTAATTTCAATAAATAGGTCATGATTAATTAAGTATATAGATGGTATTTTATCTTATACTCAAATTCTAAGGTATAGAAACTCATCTATATCTTGAGGGGGTTAAGTGATATATTAGAGATCCACTGGGACTCTAATGTCACGACCCAGAATTTTGTTGCGTTAATTTTTGAATATTTGATAAGTTTTAAATATTCAATTGAATGGTTTTTATTAGTTAAATAATCCTTTTTTAATTTATAAGTAATGATAAAAAAATTATTTTAAAATTTTGTTCACGTAAATAAATAGTTTAGAGTAAAATCAAAAAAGAGATTGAAAATATTTTTTGGATTTCCGACTTTTCATCGAACAAAAAGTTATCGCAATGTTGTTACATACATATGCACAAATGTTTGCACATATATAAACATCTCAAAAATAAGTAAAGAGAATTAGGAAACGCATGTATGATTTGAGAATTCTAAAGTAATAACTAAATAAAGTAAGTAAGGATTAAGAAAAGAGAAGGCTTTTCCATTTTCTTCTTTAAGTGCTTCTTTTGTGATGTGATGGCTAAGTGCATGTTATGATAAAGAGAAGATGTGTTGTCAAAATTCTAAAGAGGGATATTAGCTTAGTTTTAGGAAAGGTGATTTGGTAAATTTTAACTAGTGTTTGTTTATAAAAGAAGCACCAACTTCTCATTTTCATTTTACACTTCTTTTTCCATTTGCACTTCTCATCTCAACTTTCATCACCTTCAAAACCCAAGCAAATCCACTCCAAAAAAATTTCCATAAACTTCCATTTTTATATTAATACATTTCCATTCTCAAAACAACCAACTTTCACCACCCACCTTCTCTCCCTACCCCTAGGGCAGTGCGCCTCCACCCTATGCCGGGCCCACTTGGTCCATCTGGCCAATTTGGCCCTTGGCCGTGCATCTTTCAACGCTTCCCCAGCCTTGTTTGAGTTTGCACTAGGTGATCGTGTTGCGTTTTGGTAGTTCGTTGTCGCATTTTGCTAATTTGAAAGTGAGAAATTTTACTTTGCTATAGTTTAAAAAGTAACAAAATGTTGTAATACTTTAATACTAGCCTATAGCGTCGTATGTATATATTTGTGATATGGATATAATGTTTGGTATGCTTGATTTCCACTTGAAAGTGGATGACATAAACCATTTTGTTGCAGGGGACAAAAGCAAAGAAGATATAATTCGAAGTGTCTTCGTAGTGAATAAGTCGCTACGGAAACACTTCGAAGAAGACTAGCACCTTTGTCCAAGTGGTTAATTGATTCGGCTTTGGTGCAGGATGTCACAAGTTCGAAACTTGCTTTCGAACGTTTATTTGACATGGGATATGTTGTCCCAATGATTTGTTGTATATAAAGTACCAGTTCAAAAAAAAAAAAAACACTTCGAAGAATAAAATGTTGTGAAGGGTTCCTAAAAGATTTCTCATCTTATTGATTTTTATTTTACATATATTATTGGTTATGTGAATACTTGTGGTTATGAAAACTGAATGTTGCATAGTTATAATCAACTTACTTATTGTTCGTTTTGTTACGACGTTGCAATCCTGTGCTCGGTTTTAGCAATTTTCTAGTTGTTTTCTAATATGTTTTGTAATGGTTCAAAACTCGACTTTAGTTATCAAACCTTTCAAAAAGGCATTAAAGTGGTTTATATATAGAATGAAATGTTGTTTAAAAGTTATTTGATTTACAAAAACAAGCTTTAAAAGTTATGGTCCATATAGCGGTAGTCGCTATGGACGTAGTTTGAAAATTTTGATTTTTGGCAAACTAAAAAGAATCATTTATTTTAGAGATTTTGAAAAGTCCTTTTAAATGCGTTTATAAGTATTAAAAAAAGGGTATAAAGTTCAAATATAGTTCTAAGAATTTATTTAAACAAGAGGTTTAAATTTTATTCTTTCATTTCAAAAATCATGTTTTGTTAAAAGGTGCCATCTTTAAAGGGATGTTCTTAATACAAGTTTCAAACTTGCTTTAAAAGAGTTTCAAAATTAATTTTAAAAGAGGAAGGAATCATGGATTGCATTCTATTGTTGTAATAAATTTTTTCGAGAAAAAGAAAGAGATTATGGGCTATAACATTTTGGATATAGTAAATGGTTTCGGAAAATTGAAAAGGAAGTTAATTTATAACACTTTATTATTATTAAACAAATGTTTACTTTGAAAAAAGTTTTAAGTGATTTCAAATTCATCAATTAATAAGTTATTTACTTTCATAAAGGTAGGGCATGCCTTTTAAATCAAACTTTGATTTAAATAAGCAATTTTTGGACAATGTTTAAATAAAAAATATATAGAACTCTTGGATCCAGTTTCTAGACTTCGAGGTGGGAAACTAGTTTCTATTTTGAATGTTAGAAGTAAATATCGAGTCAAGGTTTGAGAGGCGATAATACTTCAACTTGAATGGTTTCATTTCTTAACAATGAAAAGCACTAGATTGAAATCAAAAACTAAGAATAAGTTTACGGTTGGTTTTTTGTTCATTTTTAAAATATTTTGTTTTATCCAAGGGATTTCTTTATTAGTTCCATTAACTAAACATAATAAATATGATAAATAATGCTAAAATGTCAACACGCTTATGGAAAGTAAGTAATCTTATATTTAGCTCTAAAAGTCGATGGGTAGCTTTCCTTTATCTATGAGATCAAGAATTGAAGTGTTTGAATAAGGTAAGACAAGGAGCAACCAATGCTCTGACTTACTCGATTTTGTTTCTAGGGAAGGGATAAGGAAGCCGAAATTTCGAAAACGTGACAAGTATAAAAGGGTTAATTTCGATATATGGACCATGATTAATTAAGAGTATAAAAACAACTTTATTATATACTTGACACCAATTTCCAAGGTATGGAAGCTCGTCTCTACCTTAAGAATTAAGAGTGTATGTCGAGGTAAGGATAGTTTTCTAACTTATCCAACTTTATATTAATCAATGGATAACACTATTTGAAATCGAAAAGCAGCGATAAGTATAAGATCTTCAATTTTTGATATGAAAACTATCCTTACAACCAAATAGTGGTTTGTCCACTATCGATAACTTGGTTTATTTTGACTTAGGAAGTATATGGAATTTTTGTGATTTCGTATATCTGAGATTTCCTTAGGAGAACTCATTTCGATGAAACACCTCTTACTTTAAGGGGCATATTAAAGACCCCCTTAGGACTCTTTCATAGTCCACTTACTTCTGAAAGAACCAGGATTGTGTCAACTGGAAACTATCAATTGTTGGTTTGGAGAGACTGTTTGTGTCAAAATTGGGCACAACACTCTTCGGGAGTCGTTGAAGAGATAATAGTCAAGAATGCAAGTTCAAAACAGATATTATCTAACAAAAACTCCAATCAACAGTAAAATAAATGCGTAGACAAGCGATTTATAGTGGTTCGGCGTGTTGCCTACGTCCACTGTGAAGTTTAATGATTTTATTGATATTCACATGCCGATTACAGTAGATTACATCAGATTATGATGTTGAAATTCGTGTACAACATCAGCTATAGAATACAAAAATAGATCTAGCAGAGCCTGGACGAAGGAGAGCAAAAAAGATCCCTTTTCTAATGGCTTTGGGGGCCTATTTATAGGCATAGGAGGCTGATATTTCGCTCAAACTTCGGGAGACTCATTCTGGCACGTGAGGGGGCCCATGCGACCGGCCTCAGGAAATTTGGGCCCACTTGGGGATCGATTCGAACTCACTTCGAATCGATCAAGAATTCATCCAATCGAGGTGAAATTTGGTGGTGACATTCCTTAATATGTAAGCAAGCTACTGTGAAAATTTCATGGCATTTGGATAAGCGGATTGTGAGATATGATCGATGCAAGTTGGTCCGCGATCGATACGAAGCAATTTCGAATCGATCAAGATTTGATCCGATCGAGCTGAAATTTGGCATGAACATCCCTCATGTTGGCAGTAAGCTACTGTGAAAATTTCATAGCATTTGGACCTGTAGATCGTGAGATATGATCGATGCAAGTTGGTCTGCGATCGATATGAAGCAATTTCGAATCGATCAAGATTTGATCCAATCGAGCTGAAATTTGGCATGAACAACCCTCATGTTGGCAGTAATCTACTGTGAAAATTTCATAGCATTTGGACCTGTAGATCGTGAGATATGATTGATGCAAGTTGGTCTGTGATCGATACGAAGCAATTTCGAATCGATCAAGATTTGATCCGATCGAGCTGAAATTTGGCGTGAACATTCCATAGGTTGCCAGTCGGCTCCTGTCCAAATTTGGTGGCATTTGGACTTGTAGATCTCAAGTTATGATCGATGCAATTTTGGATTTCTCAACCGTGATCCATCAATATCTTGAGCATACGAACTCCGATTGACTTGAAATTTGGAACATTGGCTTTCTCAGCTTTGCTTGTCATGTCATATAAATTGTAGCTCGATCCGAATTCGAAAATTTTTTCACCGACATCCATAGTAGACCTATGTATAACTGATCTCCAAGACGAACCATCCTTGGTTTCTAGTCAAGTTCTTGGTGTCACGGCCTTGCCAAAAGGCGGGATAACATTTGCCCCCCAAAGTACGTCTTGTGTGAACATGACGTGCTTTGAAAACTACCATCTTCACTCTGAATAGTTCCATTTAACTTGTCAAACAATTATCGTCTTCTTGTTGGAAGTTGTAATTCTTGACTGATTTTTTAGTAATATGAACTATTGACTACCAACTGTTGTACCATTGTAACCGATTATTGTATGATAACGATTAGCTATTTGTTGTTGTAATTGTCATCAGGTGGGCATTCGACCTGCGGATTTTTAAAATTGAAAATTAGTTCAACGTACCTGCATATACGTTAACCTGACTCTTGTTAACGTTCGCACGTTAACAAGTCATTGTCGGTCTTCTCGTATCGAATTTTGTATCGATCCTCTCCTGAATTGATGTGAGATTCGAGTTGCAACAACGCTTGATGGTTGTTTTGGATTCATTCCTTCGCATTGATCCTGTCTTGGATCGATCTGGCATGCACTAAGGTAGACTTCGTATCGATGGTTATTGATACGAAATGGACTCACATAAGGTGTGCTTCGCATCGATGGATACGTAATATTGGGTCTCACATTAGTGGATTCAAAAGTAATGCTTTGTGTCGATGGAGTCGAACGATCCAGATGTAATCATGCAGTGATGCTTCGCGGAGGATATGCCATCTCTCATTCCTATATTCAAGAAGAATTCCCCATGGTGGATAGTATTTGATAGGAGTCGTTAACGCAATTTCGACGTTAGAAAACCGATTATCTGAAGTTCCATCTATGTATGTTCTCCATCGGTTGGATGGTTCTCTACTATTCTTCTGATAACCGTCTGATGAAGTGAGTTCAGATATGATGTATGCTAACGTTTGACCATGGATAGCTCTCTGAAGGAGATAAGAGATATCAAATTATCTTAGCTCGATATTCCATTTGAGTAACCTTCTAGACATCTAAGGTTGCCATTGGATCTAGCGTTCTCAAGTTTGAATCCAAAGAATGCAGCATAACACTATAGGCCCGGATCAGTAATGGAATAGTTGTATTCCTGGTCTAGGACATGTTTCAGTATCTGATTGTAGCTGGAGTTTACGTCCATGGATGAGAGTAATTCATGTTCTATGGTCGAGTCTATTTAGTTGGTTGATTATTGGAAGTGGAAAGCTATTCTTTGACCTGCCTCATGCAAATCTGAGTAGTCAGCATACGTCCGCCACTCTCCTTTTGTTTCTCTCATAAGTAGAGGATTGAATACTCATTTTGGGTAGATGACATCATGGATAAACCTATTGGTTTTGAGTAGATTCGCCTACTCCTTAAGTGCTCCTTAAGTGCAGTAGATCTTTCTAGATCCATGTCACTTCATTTTTATTCTCCGAGACATGCATTGGGTTGACATATATTGCATGGTTCTCAATGATTGGTGAGAGTCCTTATATACACATGAGATTGAGTCCAAGCGGACATATCTAATTCACCTGAAGCAATGCAGTTGACTCTTGCATCATCATTGCGCAAAGTTGTGATCTGATCTATAATACTCGTGACGGGTTGTAGGCACTTCATGTGCTTGTTTGCAATGGTAAGTGATTAGCCTTATAGGCATGTTGAATCAAAGGCTTAGTAGAGTTTAGCCTTGTATCTCGTGCTACAGCATAGCCGGCTCCAGCTATGAGTTTGAGTCTACATGTGTTTCCACGCAATGCATTTTCCATTCAATGTACTCGCGATCCATTGCTCATCGGAAGGGTAAGAATGATGATCAGTTGCCCATAAGTCCGGGCGTCGATCTGATGATTCTATCTCTAAGCATCCTTTCGGTCGTAACTTAAAGTTGTTATGAACACTAGGCCCAAGCTATAGGATTGAGTAGGCGTATCCAGCTCTTGGATGATCAAACTTGTGCCCCCAGTGTTGGGTCGATGGACGTATTATGCGAATAATCGAGTCTAGCTTCTACTGTATTTGTACTGTAGTCCAAGCTGTAAGAGTCAAAGCTGTTTGATGAATGATCAAATTATTTTCATCTTATTTTTCGTGCGTACCCCCAAGTCAGGGGAAAATCTCGATAAGCGGCAAGGTAGATAATGCTCGCTTCAATTTTGCATTCTATACCGTTGAACCATAGGATCGAGTTAACCGATGGAAGGCTGAGTTGTGCCGTATTCTGCATTCTATCCTAGTTCTTTCCTCTAGGAAGAATACTTCGTTGCCTCGTCGACATTCATTTTGCTACTTATGTCGTCATACTCCGGGCATAAACTGAAGAGTGAATCGTCCAGTAAGATCCAATATAGGATTGATGCTTCCCTTGTCGAATCGAAGGAAAGAATCGGTGCGTGGACAGTTAGGTTGCACTCGTTGTGAATAGCTCGTTTAGTCGGATCGTGGTAGGAGTCAAAGAATGAATGGTCGTATTGCATTCTTTTGGAGCTGGGCGATCAACCACGTCCGTTTCGGTTTACGTTCTCCCGTCAGATCTAGGGATAAAGTCAGCACAAACGCTGTCAGGTCATGGTCATCCAGTCTCATGCTCTTCCTGGTGGATCGAAGGAAGGCGATGGAGGATGAATGGTCAAGTCACACTCATTCATGGTTTTATCCATGCTCTGGTGGTCGAAGGTATTCGATGGGCGCTCGTGTCACATCGAATGGTAGTCGAAGAGGATCGATATTGGCCGTCGATTTAGCGACACAATGCAAAATGTACGGACCACATTTCCTATTGATCCATTGTTTGGTATGAAAGGTGCAGATCAATATTGCCCGTCGATCTGGCGGTACGATATAATTGGCTTCTCGTAACTTCGAGCATCATTCTGATTGATTAGCATTAAGGCCTCCTTCCAGTCGCTGCCTTAAGTTGTAAAGGAATCTGAATAGCTAGCAATGTAGCGAGTCTCATTTCTCTTCTTTCACTGATTTGTTCTTCTGCCCCCACTCTTGGGTTAGCAGAGTTAGTTTGTGGACGGTCTAATTGCATCTGTAGTGAGTTTATACTCCTCTCATTGACTTTAGGTCGGAGTTGGTAAATGGATGGTCGAATCACATTCTTTATCCGTCCATGGTCGTAGTCGCACTCTGGGGACCAGAGGCAGTTGTAGTGCCATTAGTCACACCTGTTTGATGTTTATACCCTTGTCCCCACTCTGGGGACTAAGAATTTTAGCAGAAACTGGTCAACCGCATTTTCCTCGATTAATTCCTCTGGCACTTGTCAATGGCGAAAGTCGGAGTGTAGTCGATTAGATCGCGACAACTTTAATTTGATGTTTGTCCTACTGAATTGCAGAAAGAAGTTGATTGGAGGATGGTTGGGTCACATCCGTCCACGTTGCATGCACAACTCGCCAGATCATTAGCTAGAGTTAGCGGATGAACGGTCGTGTCACGTTCATTTGCGTTAGGATGGGTAATCACATCCATTTAGAATCTACATCTCCCTGTCGAATCAAGGAAGAAATTTTGTCTTGCTGGGAAGGAGTGCATCCCTATAAAATTACGTTATAGGTCCCGTGCCGGGGATAAGTGTTGATGCATGAATGGTCATGTCGTGCCCGCTTAGTGCTAGATAGTCGGATCACATCCGATTTTTTATGATATGTGTGCCCCCATGTCAGGGGAAGAGTTGTAAAGAAGAAAGTCAAACCACATCCGCTTTTTGTACTATAGAACTTGCTGCGGAATTAGAGTTGATAGATGGACAATCAAATCGCATCCCTTCTAGTATTTATATCCCAATCCATGCTTCGAGGATTGGAGTTGGTTGATGGGTGGTATTTCACACCCATTAGGCCTTTATACTCCAGTCTGTGCTTTCGGGACCAGAGTTAGTTGATGTTTACAATCCAGGTCACACTCTGGGAATCTGGAATTACTTGATAGGTGGTTAGTCACACCTATTTGGCATTCGTACTCCAGTCCGCGCTCTCGGGACTAGAGTGAGTCGGTGTTTTATATTCTAATTCATGCTTTAGGAATCTGGAGTTTGTTGATGTTTATACTCCAGTTCGCACTCTGGGAACCTGGAGTTAGTTGATGTATGGTCGATCACACCCATTTTAGTGTTTATACTCCAGTCCGCACTCTGGGGACTTAGAGTTATTAAATGTTCATACTCTAGTTCGCACTCTAGGAACTTTGACTTGGCATTCGCACTCTAATTCACACTCTGGAATTTGGAGTTGACATTTGTATTTTGGTCCATGCTCCGGGAACCTGGAGTATATGTTTATACTCCAATTCATGCTTTAGGGAGTTGGAGTTGACATTTGTATTTTCCGGTTCGCCCTCCGGGAACCTGGAATCGATGTTAATGCTTCGATTCATGCTCTGGGAACCTGGAGTTAGCATTTGTGTTTTTGGTTCGCACTCTGGGAACCTGGAATAGATGTTTATACTCCAATTCGCGCTTTGGGAATCTGGAGTTAGCATTCGCATTTTGGTTCGTACTCCAGGAACCTGGAATTGATGTTTATACTCCAATTCATGGTTTGGGAACTTGGAGTTAGCACGATGCTTCGGTTCGCGCTCCGGGAACCTGAAATTTATGTTTATACTCCAATTCATGCTTTGGGAACTTGGAGTTCGCATTGATGGGTTGGTTCGCACTCCGGGAACCTGGAATAGATGTTTATACTCTAATTCACACTCTGGGAAGTTGGAATCAGCCAACAGATGGTCAGTCACACCTATTTGGGCTTTTTAGGAATTCGTTCACACTCTGGGAACGATGGATTTGATGTTTATACTCCAATTCGCACTCTGGAAATTTGGAGTCCGTTCACACTCTGGGAACGTTTTATTGGATGTTTATACTCCATTTCACACTCTGGGAAGTTGGAGTCCGTTCGCACTCTGGGAACGATTTATTGGATGTTTATACTCCAATTCACACTCTGGGAAGTTGGAGTCCATTCGCAGTCTGGGAACGATTTATTGGATGTTTATACTCCAATTCACGCTTTGGGAAGTTGGAGTCCATTCACACTCTGGGAACGATTTATTGGATGTTTATACTCCAATTCGCACTCTGGGAATTTGGAGTCCGTTAGCACTCTGGGAACGATTTATTGGATGTTTATACTCCAATTCACACTCTGGGAAGTTGGAGTCCATTCGCACTCTGGGAACGATTTATTGGATGTTTATACTCCAATTTGCACTCTGGGAATTTGGAGTCCGTTCGCACTCTGGGAATGATTTATTGGATGTTTATACTCCAATTCACACTCTGGGAAGTTGGAGTCCGTTCGCACTCTGGGAACGATTTATTGGATGTTTATACTCCTATTCGCACTCTGGGAATTTGGAGTCCGTTCGCACTCTGGGAACGATTTATTGGATGTTTATACTCCAATTCCCACTCTGGGAAGTTGGAGTCCGTTCGCATTCTGGGAACGATTTATTGGATGTTTATACTCCAATTCACACTCTGGGAAGTTGGAGTCCGTTCGCACTCTGGAAACAATTTATTGGATGTTTATACTCCAATTCACGCTCTGGGAAGTTAGAGTCCGTTCGCACTCTGGGAACGATTTATTTGATGTTTATACTCTGGTTCGCACTCTGGGAACCTAGAGTTGATTGCAGGACTGTCGTGTGTCGGTCCAGTTCGGCCATTGATGCGATGGCTTGCCCCCGAGATGTGGGTTTCGCTTAGCAAATGATCGGTGGGATCTCGATTACTTTCCACTTATCTGCCATCAACGAAGGATGATACTTAGTTTATGGATGGATGAATCACATCCGTGTCCATTTGGATCCCGCTTCTGCCAAGCCTAAGGAGTAAGATTAGTGTTCTGGCAAGCTTTGAGCTCGAGCAGAGGATAGGATGGTCGATCTACATTCACTTTGAGTTGTGTACTTTCCTTAATTCAAGGGCAAGAGTTGGATAGCAGACGGTCGATTCACGTCCACTATTTGCTTTGCACTCTTCTAGTCGAGCTGAGGAAGAGAGTTGAAATGATGGCTTACGATGATTGGCGAGCAAGCAGTCGGTTGTCGATGACTATAAATTAAGGGTTGGCCCCTGAGGAAGTCGGTTTAAGGCATGATTGTTCTTGCGGAATCACAGACGCAAACTGGAGAGTGAATGGTCAAATCATATCCACTTTAAACATGTGTTCTTAAATTACCCCAAGGGTCTAATGCGGGATTGGATGCATGGACGGTCATGTCCACCCTTGGTATGATTCTGATTCTACTGGGCATCGGAAAAAGCATAAGTATTTTGGCGAGCTTCAAGTACAAGATGGATAGTGCATTGTTGGGACGTATAACTCCAAGCCTTTCTCAAATCTCATAATTAAATTGCATAGGCTGATGAGTGGATGGTCAGTTGCACCCACGTTGTACTGGAGTCTTGACCTTGTCGGTCTCTTTTCGATGATTTGATCATAGTCCGCGAAGGTTGTTTTGCAGCCATACTTAAGTACTCAATTACTCATTGATAAGTGAAGCAGCGTTGTATGCTCGCTATTGCACTTCGGTCCAGCCTTTCATAGTTGGAAGTCTAACGCAAATGGTTCAGTTTGATCAAAATTCTGATTGAGGACGGGGGTTCCCAGCTCTTCATAATATGGGGCTTGAACATATTGCCAACGCTATCCTTTCTGAAGCAGCCTTATGGCGTTGGCATCCATGACAGTCATGTAAAGAAGAGGAGCTTCCCGATTTAGAGTATGGAGCAGGTTCCCTCTTATCTTGCCAAGTTGATCCTTCGTCTGATTCATCAACGTAATATTGGCCTAGACATGTTGGTGTAGTCATCGGTGGTTATCGACCAATTCTTTTATCAAACTCTAGAAATAAGCTTTTGTGCTGATTTCAATTATAAGTGTTGGCAGCAACGGGCTGTGGATTTTGATCAATTCGTTGGCTGCCAGCTTTTTTATTCCCTTTAGCAATATGAGAAGTAGAAATGGTATGCCTGACCACGATTGACAGTCTTCTTTGAGGAATAGGGGATACAACGCATTTGATGGCATTCATCACTTTTCGTGGACTCCACTCACCATTCTCACTTCATGAGCTAGTGGCGAAGGTTGAATTTCCATAGTACGCTGACATAGCCACCGTGCTGAATTTTTGCTAGAAATTTTGTATGTAGGATGATTTCGATGAATAGGCCCCGATTGGGAAAGATAATCCATTCAACATTATCAGGTCCATTTTATGGCTACATGGTCTTGTGATACTAGTGAATGATGCATGCCTGATTGCCCAATGTTTGAATGGTTGGTAACACTGATTCGATGTGAGTTGGTTAAGATGGGCTAACAGATAGGAGACCAGTATAGGGTATTAAGGAAGTTCTCTGGAGGTTGTATGCCATGCTTTAAGTCGTATAGATGCGGAATGATTAAGATGTGGGCATTTGAAGACGATTCAGTGGTGACCAGCCATGCTTTGAATTGGCAGAGTTGACAGTGTAGAGCAGTTGTCATATTAGCCATCGTGTCATGGCTGTCAATTCAGGAGTTTTAAAAGCTGGTCAATTGGAGGAAGTTGTAGTCCATCCCATTCCTTGATTGCAATTCAACAATTGCTGCTGTAATCTCCTATGTCCTGTCCAGTCATGGATCGATCAGAATGTTCCTCTGCTAAGTTGAGTTTTGAATTAACTATGCGGGTGCTCTGCGCTGCGGCTAGGGTTCGGGGGGGGGGGGGGGGGGGGGTTTCCCCCCGAAATTTTTTTAGCCTCTTTTTAGGAAATTTGGATCGTACCCGATTTTTTTTTAGAATGATGGATACAAAATGTTCGTTCGCATCGATGGTTATGAAATTCGTTGGACTCCATTGCAGTGGACTTCATTTCGTATCGATGAGCTCGATGTCATTGGAAATGAACTGATGATTCGCAATTCGTATCGATGAATACTGGCTTCTGGAAGTGGTGATTTGATGGATTCGAACTGCGTAGTTCGTCTCGATATGAAATGGAGGCAGATGGATGGATACGAAGTACATGTGAGTATCGATACGAATTGGAGGCAGATGGATGGATTCGAACTGCATGTGCGCATCGATACGAAATGGAGGCAGATGGATGGATACGTAATAGCGCTCCCTGTTGGATACGAAGTAGCGCCTCCTGATGGATACAAAGTGGTACATCCTGATCGATTCGAACGAATGCTTGCTGGGGGCTACGAACAAGGCGATGCGAAGGAAGCCACCTTTGGATGGATACGAAAAGGACCGTATATTCTGGGTACGTAAACATGGATACGAAAATGACTATATTTTCATGGGTTCGAAAACATGGGTTCGAAAATGACCATATTTTCATGGGTTCGAAAACATGGCTTCGAAATTGACCATATTTTCTGGGTTCGAAAACATGGGTTCGAAATTGACCATATTTTCTGGGTTCGAAAACATGGGTTCGAAATTGACTATATTTTCATGGGTTCGGAAACATGGGTTCGAAATTGACCATATTTTCTGGGTTCGAAAACATGGGTTCGAAATTGACCATATTTTCTGGGTTCGAAAACATGGGTTCGAAATTGACCATATTTTCTGGGTTCGAAAACATGGGTATGGACCGCATGATGAATAAGGTTCCTCTTAGATCTGTAGCAATCTGAATAGAATAGAAGGAACCATTGAACGATAGATCTGGATCTTCTCCTTAGATTTATACAATCCGATATCGAAAGTAGATCCAAGGAACGGGAGAAAAACTGGGTTTTTCTCAGTGAAAGCACCAAAGTGTTTGTGTCAAAATTGGGCACAACACTCTTCGGGAGTCGTTGAAGAGATAATAGTCAAGAATGCAAGTTCAAAACAGATATTATCTAACAAAAACTCCAATCAACAGTAAAATAAATGCGTAGACAAGCGATTTATAGTGGTTCGGCGTGTTGCCTACGTCCACTGTGAAGTTTGATGATTTTATTGATATTCACATGCCGATTACAGCAGATTACATCAGATTATGATGTTGAAATTCGTGTACAACATCAACTATAGAATACAAAAATAGATCTAGCAGAGCCTGGACGAAGGAGAGCAAAAAAGATCCCTTTTCTAATGGCTTTGGGGGCCTATTTATAGGCATAGGAGGCTGATATTTCGCTCAAACTTCGGGAGACTCGTTCTGGCACGTGAGGGGGCCCATGCGACCGGCCTCAGGAAATTTGGGCCCACTTGGGGATCGATTCGAACTCACTTCGAATCGATCAAGAATTCATCCAATCGAGGTGAAATTTGGTGGTGACATTCCTTAATATGTAAGTAAGCTACTGTGAAAATTTCATGGCATTTGGATAAGCGGATTGTGAGATATGATCGATGCAAGTTGGTCCGCGATCGATACGAAGCAATTTCGAATCGATCAAGATTTTATCCGATCAAGCTGAAATTTGGCATGAACATCCCTCATGTTGGCAGTAAGCTACTGTGAAAATTTCATAGCATTTGGACCTGTAGATCGTGAGATATGATCGATGCAAGTTGGTCTGCGATCGATACGAAGCAATTTCGAATCGATCAAGATTTGATCCAATCGAGCTGAAATTTGGCATGAACAACCCTCATGTTGGCAGTAATCTACTGTGAAAATTTCATAGCATTTGGACCTGTAGATCGTGAGATATGATCGATGCAAGTTGGTCCGTGATCGATACGAAGCAATTTCGAATCAATCAAGATTTGAGCCGATCGAGCTGAAATTTGGCGTGAACATTCCATAGGTTGCCAGTCGGCTCCTGTCCAAATTTGGTGGCATTTGGACTTGTAGATCTCAAGTTATGATCGATGCAATTTTGGATTTCTCAACCGTGATCCATCAATATCTTGAGCATACGAACTCCGATTGACTTGAAATTTGGAACATTAGCTTTCTCAGCTTTGCTTGTCATGTCATATAAATTGTAGCTCGATCCGAATTCGAAAAAAAATTCACCGACATCCATAGTAGACCTATGTATAATTGATCTCCATGACGAACCATCCTTGGTTTCTAGTCAAGTTCTTGGTGTCACGGCCTTGCCAAAAGGCGGGATAACAGAGACCAGGATCAAATGAGCATGAGTTATCCGAAAACCACTTCGAAATTGCTTAAGCATTCGAATTGAATACATCTTGAAGATCATGAAATCGGAGCTGGAGTTCTTTGAAGTTCAAGGGATACTTGAAACTAATCCTAAGGATGTAGTAGAAGTAGCACCTTCGGTTTGTTCATATTCGAAACAACTTGTATGGATGAATGTTGGCATTGCATTATTGCCTAGAGGGCAGTGTTATAGATGGGGTTGCTAAAAGGGTAATCGTTACCTCAAGCATTACATCCGGAATGTCTAAAACATGGGAGATGCCATAGTGCTATGTGGGTTGCAACCATTAGGATATGATCATCACCTTTCTCCATAATTATTTATGAATTTAAGCTTGCTACGAGCTCGTCGAAAAGGTTAGAAAGCAGCCGGGATGATGATATATTCGGCACTATCCAGTAAGGGGTAGGCTGGTCTTAATTTGCAGAGGTCGTGAGATTTTCGATCATGGTATGTTTTATCTAGAGACAGTGCCTTGTCATTGTATAGAATCCATTTTCCAATACATGCCTATACGGACTTAGTTGTATAACAAATATGCTGGAACGTGAGATGCAAGCATTTCAGCTATGTTATTATTTATTTAAAACCCTAGACATTATAATAATATCACCGGACTTTCTATTTGAAATGGTTTGGTTATCGCAAGGTAAAAACTCATCCGAGTTTATGTGCCACATGGGCTTGTGAGATACTTTTATTTTTGAAAGGTTTTTTTTGTAAATATAACAATCTTTATGATTTGAGTTTCTCATGTTTCTTTACTACTCTGATCCGGGCATTAGTTTCTTATAATACTCGGGTCAGACCCGAGTTTTTTTCCAAATTAGCTTTGGATGCTTTGGAGATTCAAGAGATGAGCTAGACGCCTCTAAGACCTGATGTAGTTTATTTTCCAATGTGTTTCGTCTTTATATTTATCACATTTATAAACATTGGCTATTATAACTATCCAGACTAATAATCGGTTAGACTCTGATTGGTTGTATGAATATTAAAGTTTTCTTTTTGTAAAAATCTGTTATATATTATATATATTACTCGTCAAATTATAGGATTATGTTCTGTATTTTCTTTTCTTTCACTCTAACAATCTACCTTTCTAGCACTTTCGTCGGCACATGAATATCATGGATGTATTAGTGTCGGCTTTCAAGGGTCGAAAAGCGGGTAGTTGCATCTTATATTGCCTACTTACTTCTGAAAGAACCGAGATTGAGTCAACCAGGAACTATCGATTGTTGGTTCGAAGAGTCGGGGATCAGATAAGCATGATTTATCCGAAAATCACATTGAACTGGCATTAGCGTTCGAGATAGAGACATATTGAAGATAAAGGAAATTAATGACAGAGTTCTTGAAGTGCAAGGGCTATTTGCTACTAATCATGAGGATGTAGTAGAGGTAGTGTCTTCGGTTTATTCATATCCTAAACAACTTGTATGGATGAATGCTGACATTTCATTGTCGCTTAGAGAACAGTGTTAAAATTCCAAGTGTAATTTGCTAAAAAGGTACAACGTAGCCACACATCCGATAATGACTAAAACCAAGGATATGGTTTTGGGCTATGCGGGTCGCACCATTAGGGTATGGTCATCACCCGATCTAGATCAACATTTTCATATTATGTACGCTCGGGGCCCAATACAGTTGTATGCAGCAACCAAGGTGGTGATATATTCGGTACTATCCAAGAAGAGGTAGGCCGATATTGGTTCGTAAGGGGTCCATCTGAGGCCTTTGGTACATTTTTCTAGAGATGTATTATGGCAGGTGGTATCCTAGTAGCCTTGTCATTAATGTAATCCATTTTCCAATACATGCCTTTAGAGACATAGTTGTATAATAAATATGTTGCTGTATGTAATTAATTTAACCGTTTTGGCTAAGATTCAATATTTATTTTAAACACTAGACGCTAATTTAATATCGTAAGGTTTCCTGTAAAATGGTTTGGTTACCGTAAGGTTAAAACCCATCTGTATTTATGTGCGATGTTGCCTTATGTGTTACCTTTATTTTTGAAAGGGTTTTATAAATATAACAATCCATATGATTTCAGTTTTTCACGCTGGTTTACCTAAATAATTCAAGTGTTATTTTCTTACAATACTTAGGTCCGTGTCAGACCCGAGTATTTTTCAAGAGTTAGCTTTGGACGCTTTAGAGCTTCAAGAGAGGAGCTGGATGCTTTCGAGACATGATGTTTTTTAATTTTCCGCTATATTTCTTGTTTTTCATATTAGCATTTATAAGGATGGGTTGTTATAACTGTCCAGGCTGATAATAGGTTAGACTCTGATTGTTGCATGAATATTAAAGTTTTTCTTTTGTAAAGGTCATTTCAATATTATACATTATTCGTCATGATGTGAGATTATGTTCTGTCTTTTTATTTCCTTTCACTCTAACTATCTTTCCAGCACTTGGATGCTTAACACGTGAATACAATGGATGTATTGGTGTCGACTTTTGGAGGATGAAAAGCAGGGTCGTCACATTTGACACCTAAAAAACCATGTTAATTTTTATGGGATAGATGCTTGGGTAGCGACCCGGACTGATTTATCGAGCCCTTGGTAACCAAGGTCAAAGATCCAAATGCATTGGGGTTTGCAGAGGTTAAGGCTTAATTTTTGTGTCCACGTTAGACGGATCAAGTGGGGACACACATTATGTATTTCTTTTGTCATTGGGATATCTTGGTATCCTTATAGGGACAAAAGTTATGGTTTCACCATTCTTAGGTTTGAGTCAAAATAACTGGTTTTTAGTGGCCTGTTAAAACTAATAGTTTATAGCGACCCTGAAAACAATATCGATGTATTTACACTTAATTAAATGTGTAAGACAATAAAAAGTGCAAGAAAAAGTGATAGCCAATTCAATGGATAAATATAAGGAGTGTGTAACACATGTACCCTATTGAATGAATAGACTGTTCATCTTAATACCATTTTTGTATGATGTTTTATTATGTTATAATAATTTTCGGGGTTATATGTGCATGAGGAGGGCATAGTGCAGTAGGCATGTCTCATCCTATCCAATGATTTCTAGTTTTAGCATTTTGGTTTTGGGAAGATACCAGTAAAGGAAAAACTCGTTCCCTTTTTGGCGTGGTCTCACTACGTATCTATTTTGTGTTGGAATGAATAATAGTATCCATACCAGACTTTTTGTTTAACATGAAGTTTTATTTTCTCTTTAACTCTTGCACTCTCATTTGAGTGGGTCAAAAGTACAGATTCATAGGTTTCGGGTGAGTAAAAGTTAATCGAAGATGTGTAGGAGGCAACCTGGAAATGTTATCTGGTTTTATTTCTTGTATACAACATAGCTATGTGTTTGAATCTGACCATGTGTCTTATAACCATCCATGAATATGATTCTGATCACTCAAGGGGGCGTTGTCATATATTACTTTGGAAATTCTTATCATTTAATTATCATATTTTGTCCAAACATTGGAATCGTTTAGTAATGCATTGAAAATGAAACGTGTAAAGGTTCTTTTTATTTAATTATCATATTTTTTTCCAAACATTGGAATTGTTTGGTAATGCATGAAAATGTAATGTGTAGAAACTTTCATGGGTGTAACATCCCACCTTTTTGCACGCTTTAAATCGATGATAAACCACACACGTCAGACTTAAACTATACAGAAGGACGGATCGTTATGGGGTAAATAAGAAAAAGCAGAGAAAGAAGAAAAAAAACAAAATAGAATCTTGCAGCGGAACAATAAAATATAATAATCAAATAAACAGTTCCTGAAGCTGTTTTACAAAACGTTTGATTATACTTATATAATACATATCAAAGTTACACATACTAGAGAATAATAAATTACAATGCAACGGAACAGTGAGAATATAGTGGAATACTATAATAACTAATAATAATAAATCTTCGTCTTCGTCCTCCAGAATATGGTCTTCAAATCCTGAAATGCTCAGGCTGACCCGAGTGAATTGAAAAGACAAAACGCTCGAGTCAGAACTAAAAGATCTTATGTAAGTTAAATCAACAGAAATAAATATGAGTGGAACAGCGTTAGAGATGTTTATGGGATTTGACGTCTCCTATCTAGTGTCTAACGTGAGTGCAGTAACTTAAGAGATGCTCGAGATTCACATCTCCTAAGGATCCGTTAAACTATCTACTATGTAGTAACATACGCTATTATAATAGTGTCTAAAGTAAAGTATAATATACTGAAAATAGCGCTAAGGCTTTACATTTTCCACCTTAGCACACTTTATATATTCAAATAGTCTATACAGCACCGTAATCTCCCCCGTACCGGCGTCGTCAGAGGGCACTCCATAGGTATGGTACAAAACAAAATCGTATAAGGCGCGCTAGGGTAGGTGACATGGCACAACTAGGCAATGCCAGGGTAGATATACTAATAACGCTTCCGGGCCGATGATAACACATAACTGCAGCTACCGCCCCTCTCGAGCCACACCTCCAAAAAAGAAAATCAAAAGTGGTCACCGAATAAATCCAAAAGTCAAAGTATAATATCGAAGGGATGTGTCCGATCAAAGGTGCTACCTCATTGGCCCGTCGATCGCTCCTGTTTTAGCAACCTTATGCCAACTCACGTGAGTCGGGTCCACGTATTTACCTCAAAGGAAACGCTGCCACCATCCTACTTTATTCTGGAATCTCCACCGTGTACACGGTTGTTAAAGTGGTTTTCGGAGTTGGCAGAGAGTATGGCAACTTTCGATCCCGGTCTCTTCATCAACCAAACGTTATTATAACACCGCAGTCATTTCAAAATAATTTATACTTCAAACTAGAATATAATATTCATTTCAAACCATATAATTACAATATCATTTTTCCCTTTTAAAACCAAATCAATATGATATCATTTTCAAATATATCCTTTTCTAAAACCATAACATTTTCAAAGTTATAATATTTCGAAACCAAATGCTTGAAATATAGCCTTCCAAAACATAAAACTTTGAATTTCATAACTTTGAAATATAACTACACCACTTAAATGGTTTAAATATTAAATTACTTTATAAAATAAAGTAGCTTCTTCATCTTCACAAATCAATTCCAAATATAGATTTAAATCCCCAAATAAACCAATATAATTTCCATATATTTCAAAGCTTTAATTATTCCACCATTTCAAACTTATTCTTTGATAATTTCATATATATCAATTTCAATGACTATTATTTAGATTTGAAATGTTGACTTAATAAATCAAATATCAGTTTAGTAAAACCTTTAGACTTCAAATAACTGGATATTCTTTCAATTTAACTAACTTGATAATATTCATTTAAATCAATTTGATATTCATTTAAATCCTCTAAACAAAAATCAAGGTATAAAATCATACATATTAAATCTCAATTTATTTAAATTTCAAATCAAATTTTTCGAGGATAATTCTTAAATACTTTAATTCAAATCAAAGTCACATTTATCTTCCAACATTAATTTTATTTGAGTCATTATAAACTCTATATACAATAGAATTTAAGTAGATACTTAGCCATATTATATTTTAATAAAATCCAACTTTATTACTTAACTTATTTATACTTTAAACAAATCTTATTCATAGCTTAAACCCAAGAATTTAACTATATAAAATACATTTATACAATATCCAAATCCATACCTCATAAAACCGTATATTTCTTTACAAACCATAGAAAATCATTTCAAATATTTTTATATATAGACCGCGGTGCCTCTATATAATTTTCTATCCTATGGTCAAGTGATACAGATATTTATCATTTCAATCCGTAATTTAAAATAAAATTACGGTTATATATCATTTCAAACCGTAATCCCGAAGAAATAAAATGCATAACAACTTGCAGTTTAAAAATAATATATAATACAACATCCATTCATCCATCAACAGATCACACATCCATCACAATCATCATCCAAAAAAATCAATCAATACCAATAGATAATTGATAATATATATAACAGGTATTTAACCTGCAGTTATATTCAATAATAAATTAAATAACGATTTAATTTAAATAAATGCAATAACTGAGATGATGATTAAAAATATACGAAAAAGTCATAAATAAATGCATAATCACAACAAAAATTTAATTTAACAAACATAAAAAATTTAGAAGTTGTGAGTGCGTTAAAGCACTCACCTTTTGAATTTAAATTGAATTCAAATCCAATTTAAATTCAAAAATTGGACAGTCGCTAAATTTTTCCAAACTAGCGTCAAAGTGTCCGGAATTCCAATACGAACCTAGCGGAGAAAACCGCGTGTGAAACGGATATCGTATGCGAAATTTACACGTGCTAGACCAATTGAAAACAAAATTTAAATTGAAACAAAAAAATAAATAAACAACTCACGCTAACTCAGGCCACATCACCTTCTTCTTTCTTCAAGCGCACAGTACCACGTTCGAATGCATAGATATACACGCGCCCTAACATCTACCGCCGCCGTCGAACAGTGCCCCCACCGTCGCTAGTATCACCGCGCCCTACACCGGCCTAGCAGACTCCATGCAACCACGCCCGGACCCCTCTCCGCTACCATCGACACCTCAAAGAGCACGTAGCCTCCACTTGAGCACAACCCAAATTGAATTATTCAGCACGATCCAACCATCAAAATGCCAAACAGACCACGCTGATGATCTCCCCTCGGTTCTCTCCGCATAATGGTATCATTGATTTGGCGATCTATGAAAGTTGATCGTCACGTGATGAACGGCTGTCACTTGTTCTAAGATTTCTGGACAAGCAGTTCGTCGAATCGTGCAGATCTGAGTTACGCTCTTCGAGAGCTTCGAATTGATATAAAATTTGATATTGTTTGTGGAGTTTGAATTTTTGGCTTTGGATTTGATTTGAAATTATGTTTGGGAATTAGGGTTTGCGGCCATTGGAAAGAGGAGCTAATAGAACGTACAGAAATGAGGAATAGAGGTAGGCTAGGGTTTATAACAGGGTATTTATTGACCAAGCTGGAATAGAATGGATCGAATCGATTGGATGTACGCGCTAACGACAAAGTGGCCCAAAAAAGCCCATTTCGACTCCGGAATGAAATTGGGTCAACCCATATATCAAAATAGATGTTTTAAAATATTTTAAATGTGATGGAACAAAGTTCAAGTCCAAATTCTATTGTATGAAGAAGTTATGCCAAAATTAATATATTTCAAATTGATTTCAATTGATTTCAATTTTAATGATTTCTAGGCGTTTCGAGTTCATGCGATCAAACAACAAGTCCGATCGCTACGAAACTTGAAATCCTATAATAATTCACCGTTACGGATCCGATGAAACTAGTTTCGTCGAAATCCGAATCAGTGGCCAAAATGGCTATTTTTACATTAATTAAATAAATTAATAATTGATTAATTAAATCAAATTTCCCATTTAAATTCTAAAATTGACAATTTTTATCACTTTATAATTCTTAATCATTTATACAAAATTTAAACAAAGTTAGATGTTCCTTAAATGCTAATTCAATCATAAATTTCAGAGTTAAATTACAATTTCATTAAATTCAGAGATTATAAATTAAATTTTCAATAACCCATTGAATTAAATTTTCATTCTATTATTCAACCTATTAGTATCAAATAGATGAAACTGACATTGGATTTACATAATATTACCTTAATATTCTTACATTCAATATTGATTTCAATTAACACAAAAATTAGAGATTAATTTCATTAAATTGCAATTACTCCAATTATTATCATAGTCCAAATCCCAATAAATTTATAAATCTTGACTTCCATTCTTCTTATCTAACCAATTGCTTTAATTAATTGGGATTGCACTAATTAAGTCAATTACTACAATTGCTTTCAAATTAAATTCTATGAACTAAATAAATAGGTAATTCATAACAATTGTAACCATTAAACTTTAATTAACTTTAAGTTTATTACTTTCAAACAAATATTGTAATTACTTGCAGAACATTGATTTTATTCAAACACTATTTATTCATTATAAATTCATTGATTTATCCAATGTTTACATTTATTTTTCTTATATTAATTTACTACCAAATATTCCTATTTACAATCAATTATTTATTAGCTTACATCATCCTATAACCAAGTTATACCATTTTCTATTATTTCATTTATTGCAATCCCATTCAATTTACACAATTCAGCTCTAATTAACTTCGTTGTTATATTCTATCCTAGTTATTATTTCCTTATTTATTATAATTACTTACATCATATGAATTCATTCTATTACCATAAATCATACGTTAATTCATATATTCATATAATACTTACCTTTATTTACTTGTAATAAAATCTCATTCCCAAATATAACAGTTACAACAAATTAATAGGAAAACTAAATAGTAACTTACGACCGTTACTATTTCTTTGATTCATTAATTACAATTAATATTCTCAATAAATTTATTTACTTGGTCTCATGCTTTCTATTACACCAATTACTACCTTATAAATAAATTTTACGTTTCCTTTTTAATTTACATTCACACTTTCTGTTATTATATTAATTATCATTAAAGTACATTTAATTATCTTTATTTGCAATTGTTGAATTAACTGGTAACAACCATTTGTCACCATTTTACCTTTTATAATACTTGTATGTTCATTCTTCCCAACCAATTACCATCTATTATATTATAACTTTACAATTTTAATAAATTCATTAATTGTCATTTCATTCAACCTATTAATTTATTAACCTAATTTAGCATGGTTACATTTTAATGTACTTATTAGCTTACAACAAGTGCTACCATTAGTTCATACACTGATTTATTCCATTTCCATTCCTTATACATTATTTTATTAGTAAGCCAACGTTTTAAATTATTAATTTACCTTTTATATCCTATTATAAACTAATGCACACATTAGTTAAGATTTTAAATCAAATAAACCACTTCATCTTGGTAACATTCTTTTATTACAATAAGAATATAATTAACATTTACATTGTTTCACTTATTGGAATTACATCCAAGTTATTAACAATTAACTTACATTTAGACTGTTACATTCAAGTTATTAAAAATTAACTTACCAATCTTATCCAAGTTATTATTTCCATTGGTAATTCACTAAATTTTTATTTCCTTCAACATTAAGTTACCAAAATCTTCTTAAATTAAGAAATTTAATTACCGAATTTTACGGGTCGTTACAATGGGCAAGTTTAAGTTCTTATACACCTGATGTTAATGATACAATAAGGATACATGTTATCATTGGAAAATAATACTAATGATGATTGCACATCATTACTGCATATTTTCAATTTTCAAAATAGGGGATTTTACCTGCCATAGAGTTAAGATGCAAACCTAATGAAGGAACCATTTTCAAATTTTTATCGAACAAGATGGGCGAGGTTAGATATTTATTTTACGATACCATAGGTAATGCTCTTTTGATGAAAACTGAAGGGGGAAATGGAGTTTAGAATAGGAAGCCCATAGAAGATACCTCTTGGGATAGGAAATATATTTATGCACGTGACTTGGATGATTTTGTTCCCAGGATTGTTAAGCTATTTTTGTGCTTTTTACATGTCATTGTTAAGGAGTCGAGTAATGTATGTAGTAACTCCTCCTCTGAGGGGTATTAAAGCAGTTATGGTTCCCTACTCCTGTAGTTAAATTGTATTTTCTTTTTTATTAATATAATAACGGTTGGTCCAATGTAAAAAGTTATCTTTTAAAAAAGGGTATGTTAAATAAACATTTATGTTTATTTGTTGGTCCTATACTCATGATTACAAACCGTTTCTTAACAGAATAAACACTTTGTCTTAGGCATTTTATTTACATATTATAATGTTGTCTTAGCATTATTTATATTTATTTATGTATAATGGAAATAAAACCAAAATCATGCTTTATTTTGAATAAGATTTCCCATAAAAGTTAAGTTACGTAATAAAATCACATAACTTCCCTAAAGGCATACCCTTCACTCGATCAGTCTCCCACTTGCACCTGGTATAAATTATGGTGTTCTATACTCATTCCGTCGATCTTTTTTCTTAGAGAAAACATAGAAAGTCCAACAGTGAGTGGATTCCAGTGTTATTCTTTAAATTTACTTGTTTGGAAACTTCTTTTTCATCACTAATAGATATTTTATCTACTGGTACATACAGAAAACATGCTTCGGTATTTTACGGGCTCTTCATTTCTTTCTAATCTGCATTGCATTTTATAGTCATAATATTTTGTATTGTACTCTCAATGGTAGGAATTAACCAAAGCCCTTTTTACAAATTTGTGCACTCGTATTGATATGCAATACAACTCACGACGATTACTCAAACTTAATTTTTGAATATGTTGCAACTTCTTTATTGGAATATTTCCACCTAATTGACCATCCATTAGGCTAAGTACGAACTTTAGACTAGCTTATTTTCATCAATGCCTCTTTTGGGCATTGGAGTCTCAATATTTTTCCATAAGGAGTTCGTTGTTTTCTTGTTAAACAAATCTCTAGTATTTTGTAATTACTTGTGAACAATATCAATGACTATTTAATGACCTTGTCTCGAATTTGGATGGTATCTACTTATAACAAGCACCATTGTACAAGTGGTTAATTGATTCGGCTTTGTTGCAAGAGGTCACAAGTTCGAAACTTGCTTTCGAACGTTTAATGACATGTGATATGTTGTCCCAATGATTTGTTGTATATAAAGTATCATTTCAAAAAAAAAAACATTGAGCGAGAAACCAATATCGTGTCTAGTATAAAATATACTGTAAATAATGGATTTTAGTGCCTATGCATAAAGTGAAGGAATTGGGCCGGGTCGCAGTGGGTTAGACGGAAGAATAAAAAAAAATCCATTTTAATCTTTATGGGGTCCATGAAATCTATAAGTATTTTTGATCCAATCTAAAATATTTTAAATAAAAATTTATTTTATTTTATTTGTTTGGAAAGGGTTTTTTTACATTTAATTTATAAATGTATCAAACAAACTTATTTATGTATAATGCATATGCCATACATAAAAAGTGCATAACAATATGACCATATGTAGGCATTGAGATTTACACATATATAATTAAGAATGGATTAAAATTTGAATTTTATAATTTTACACAAAAAATCATTTTATAAATTTAAGTTATAATAACATATACATTCATATGTCCACATATGAATGATTATACATTGTGTTTTAATATCTAAAAATATGTGTATGTGTGTTTAAAATTAACAAATTTAAATCCAACATTCAACTCAAGACGAAATCGAATGGTTTATGATTTAACATAAAATCCCACTTATAGATTTTCAGATTGAAATTACTTTTACACTTATGCAAAAACAACCAAAGCAATTATATTCAAAGTAACAACCATGTAACATAGGTATTCAATTTTAAAAGCGAGTTTAAATAATTAAAATTGTTTTTTAATCAAAATTAATAAAAATTTAAGAGAAATTGTTTAAATAACCGTGTAATACACAAACAGACACACACACACACATGTAGACACACACACACACACTTTGTTAAAAAAATCGACCATGTTTTAATTGAACAATAATTTCTAAATATAATAATAAAGTATATTAGACAACTTAGGCACATGTAAGTTCATTGTAAAAGATAGATATATCTAAACTACACAAACAATATGAACAAATAATCAAAAAGATGAAGGATATCAACATAACAATCACATAATCAATTAAGGTGTAGTATGAAGGGGATCAAAATTAAATTAACATGATGAACATTTAATTAACTGAGGTGTGCAAAAAGGGGTTCTGAATTATATTACAAGACGAATGTACAAATAGATGATATATATCATGCAACGGGTCTAAACCATATAAACTTGATTATTATATAATTAAGTTAAATTTGAAAATCACATTAAGATGTAACCAAAAATCTACACCATAAATGATGAACAACGCTCATAGATTCAACTAAATCAACCTTTGGATTT
Source organism: Allium cepa (assembly GCA_030765085.1). Classification (NCBI taxonomy): domain Eukaryota; kingdom Viridiplantae; phylum Streptophyta; class Magnoliopsida; order Asparagales; family Amaryllidaceae; genus Allium; species Allium cepa. The sequence goes on from CM060932.1 coordinate 935,143,075, forward strand.
TGCAAAAATCAAGAAACAACAACCATCTACTTATTTTTTTTATTTTTTTTTTGAAATGTTGTAAGCCTTGAAGGCCATGAAATTTTAAGCTATGCCTCGGTTGGAGAGAGAGAAAAATATTGAATCAAAATTGGGATCTTTCAAGAATGCAATAAAGTTATGGGCTTGAGATCTTACCTTCCTTTAATTACTCTTTAGCATTTTCAATTCAAATTGAAAAAACTTCCTTCCTCTCTTGGCTAGCCAAAGAACAAGGAAAGATGGGCCTTAAAATATCCCAAATCCATTTAGTATTTATTTTATCTACCGATATCGTATATCGATTTGTATATACATATCTTTTATAAATATGCATTTCATTAAATATTAGAGGTGTTAAAACATCAAGCAAAAATTTAATAATTAATATTTAATAAATATAAATTAATTTGAAAAATTTACAAAAAATACAAATTAATTAAATCTAAGGTGTAAATTCAACCAGCGATTAATATTGAAAAATTTTTATATTAACATTCACATGTCACATAAGCAGAGTTTATCGCTTATACATCTTTTTAGTAAAATCCAATTTTACCTCTTATAAGCGGTACCGGTAGTAACAATTATTTATATCAATTTTCTCATCAACATTATATCACACTAGGACTTATAAAATTTGGTTTTGGTCAAAATCCCAACATTGTCCACATTCAACCTAACTAGTTCAAAATAAAATCTTTGGTTCAACAATACCAACTATTATTAACTATACTGCTCTAACCAGAGACTTTGACTTTGAGTAAATCATAGGTGACAGTGATATTAAACCTGTATAATCGAGGAGACGAATCATTTAATATGTAGTGATTTTCTTTTAACGCTCAATTCAGACCCAATTATGTCGTTCAATTGACGCGTTTCCATAATTTTAATATAATCGAACCGGAGTGTCTTCATTATAGTTCGTTGGTACTCTCCAATCCAGAAAACTGTGCGATACTGCCACTTCAAGATTCTCAATTTGACCATAGTTATATTAACAAATAGAAAACCCTCAATTGAGTCATTCCACGGTTATGAAACTACTATCAGTACGTAACCCTTGGTGCCCCATCAGCCAAGAGAAATGTATTGCCTAACATTTGAAGAGCATTACATACTCTAATATCAACGAATACATCGAATCTTGTCTCAAGACATCTTGAATAGGGAAATTAGAAAATATGTTATTTTAATGTGTTAAACTTCTCATGCTTATGAAACATTATAATTACTATCACATAACATACCATTTAAGGATTTTCAATTTGATATGATTAAATTAATAATTAATTAACTATTTATTAGGAATGAGATTTTACTACAGAGTTAATAATTTACTATAAATTATATAATTCCCCCAGTACATATCCCTAAATCATCTGTCTCCCACTTGCACTTGGAGCCAATTATGGAATCTCAATTTCATCTCCTTGATCAGTTGGCACAAAATCAGTTGAGTTAGTTCTTTGTGAATGGATCTGCTATATTGTCCTTAGTGTTTACTCTAAAGAACACAACTTCTTTAGTAGTGATGAACTTTCTAACAAGGTGGAAATTTCAAAGTTTATGCCGTGAATTCTTGTGAGCTCTTGGTTCCTTCGAGATCTACATCGCAACATTGTTGTCACAAAATAATGTGATCCGATTCTAAATGTTTGGAACACCACTGTCTCAGTCACAAATTTGCGCATCCAAGCCACTTTAATAGCTGCTTTGTTGAGGCGATATATTCAACCTCCATAGTTGAGTCAACCACTGTTTCTTATTTAGAGCTTTTATGAATAGCAAGCTATCTATAATGTCAAAGCATAACCAAATATAGATCTGCCATCATTGATATCACTCTAAAAGCAAGACTCTGTACACATACTCATAAGGAGGTCTTCGTTCCCGTATATGAGGAATAAGTCTTCGGGGTTTCTCAAATGCTTGAGAATACAATTTATAGTTATTCAGTGCTTCTCGCGTGGAATAGACTGGTATCTGCTTATGCATCCTAATGCCTAAACCACCTTTGGTCTTGAACATAGCACAGTGTTCTTTGCAGATCAAATAGCAGATGCATATGGTATCCTCCTCATATGCTCCTTCTACTCATCAGCATAAAGAGTGTACTTTTTAGAAAGGACAATTCTGGATCACATAGAAACATTTCCCACTTGTACTTCTATATACCGAACGTTTTTAGCATGATATCAACATACAGAGATAGGGACAATCCCAATAACCGGTTGAACTATCTCTACATATGTTAATATCAAGTATGCAAGATTCCTCTGTATATTTATAAAGACCAAACTATTTGATTACTTCATCAAAACACTAATGCTAATTTCTTGATGTTTGCTTAAGACTGTAAATCGATCTTAATAATTTTTAGGTCTGCCCCCTCTCCCACTGAATTCGAATTCCTTGGGTTACAACATGTAAATAGTTTGTTATAAATCATCATTTAAAATATTGTTTTCACTTGCATTTTCTATATTTCATAGTAATAGAATGCAAAAATAGAAAGAATATCCGAATGGACTTAAGTATGACTACGGACAAAACATTTCATCATTATTATCACCTTGAATTTGACGAAACTCTTTCGCATAGAGCCTTGTCTCATAGATCTCTACCTATCCATCTGCCTAAGTAGTTAATATCTGGTAAAATCATTGATATATCTCATATTGCTCTTAGCTGATACTTTCTAAAATGTCATTTAAAATATTATTACTGATATGTCATCCGATATTTGTTGGTATACCACTTTGATATGTAGAATACCTAATAATTTTTAAGAATATCGAATATCATTCTAAGCATGAGAGAAAATATAGTTACTAATACATATCTTCACATTCTCAACTTTTGTTTTTAGTATATGGTGAATGACAATATGTAGACTATAAAAGAAATACCAGTGCACAAATTTTTTAGTTTTAACCATATTTTTCAGTCCTTTTTATCATTCTTCTAGTAAAGAAAAGTGTACTTAATTGATAACTTAATATTTTGTATATTGTGCGAACAACTTACCACAAAAACAATATCGTGTAAGAGCTATTGCTCTTTTTTGTTATTACTTTGTTCACTGTTTCTAATTAGCAAGTCGGCTTATGAAATTTTTTTATTTTAGTTATTATTATGTGCCAAAAACTGAATGTTGAACATGGATAAAGTTATATGTTTGGCATATTAGTAAAGAATGAGCCAGAAGTAGTAATCTATATCGAATCAATATTACTTGAAATTTAAGTAAAAATGAAAATAAAGAAACTATAAACACGAAACATTTTGGGAAATAGCACAGATGACTAGACGGCCAAAGGAACAAAAGATGTAGTATAAAGTAAATAAATCAATTAAGACGCATATTATATGGATTTTTTATTTATTTTATGAGCCTATTTTTAGACTTGTATTTAATAATACACTCTGGAAGATAGATTGTAATCCATAAATTGTATGTAATCAGTCTTTAGTAGTAATTTGGCAATATAAATCAAAATATCTGAAATTTAATATCATTATACCATTATAAGACAATATAATATTAGTTATAACATGCTCCAGAAATGTTGATTTTTTATCGATATTATTCAATATTATCACGATATTTTAAAATAACTTATATCAATACTTACATAATATGTATCTGATGCCAATATCAACTACTTATCCAATTACATTTAGCTTTTTCTTAAACATCCATCAGTAGCTTTATTGGTTTTATTCATTCGTGTATATCAGTCAAAGTCCATACTTTGTTGTCATATACGAGAGTCATCTCCTATTTCATAGCTTTAAGCCAAAGTACAAAGTCCTTACTCCGTCATGCTTATTGGAATGAGAGATGAGAGTCATCTTTTAAGACATAGTCCTCTTTCTCCTATCAATGAGAAAATCATAGTATCTCTCTAGTGCGTGATATTCTCTATTAGAACTTCTAATAGGTTGCGTGTTTTCTTATAATAGGGAATTTGGTTTCCCTATTGGTTTTGCCTCTATGCTTACATTCCAGATCTTATCCAAGTATACAACTTCACTATTAATTTATTTAGATAGAATTTCCTTTGCAAAAAAGGTAATATGTTGAGAAATAGTAATCTTTCTTCCTTAGTTTGCTAGAAAACTTATCCTATAGATTTCTTTGAATATCCTATAAGTTTACACAGCGTGATATTGTCTCAAGCTTGTTGGGGCCAACTTTCTTAACATTAACTGGGCATCCTACATACTCAAATGCTTGAGGCGTGGTTTTCCTATGCCACATCTCATATGGAGTCTTAGGTATATATTTAGTAGATATCAAATTCGACATATGTGTAATGGTTTCCAATGCATATCCCCAATAGGAAAGAGGTAACCCAGCCTTACTCATCATGGAACATACCATATCTAATTGGGTTCGATTCCTTCATTCCAAAGCACCATGGTATTGTGAAGTATATGGAATGTAACCTAAGAGATAATCTCGCTATCTTTTGTTACAACTATTTTTCTCCTAGAGACATATGTTACTACGAAACAAGCACATGAAAACTATGCAATACAATGGAAAAGTGTGCCGTTACTGTAACAAAAGGAAGGAACTGCACAAAAGCTAGACACATTCAACTAAGCAAACTATGTTCAACGACAACTAGACAAATATGCAGCCAACATACAATCATCAATGTTGCAAAGGAATCAAAGATGGATGACATTATAACAAATAAACCAAATCAAAGGCTGGCTGTGCAATCTCAATAGACAAATTGCACTAATACCATAATAGAAGACAGTGGAAAGCAAATAGGAAGGCCACTCCTTCAAAAATTGATCAAATAAGTACAAACTACAAGAAAATGTAAACCCAAATAATTCATCTACCAATAGAAGGTGAAGACCATGCCAACATCTCCTTAAAGACTATATCACCATACCCTTAAAATCTACTCCACCAATTCCTCGAAGATTGCGCCACCATCCCTTAAAGTCTACTCCACCGTCTGCATAAAGATTATGCCACCATCACATAAACGTCTACACTGACAACTTCCTTAGAACCATGCTGGCATCTTTCTAAAATATGTACGCCATCAATTAAAGAACAACACTAATGCTCAAAGACGATTTCATCACTAAATTTAACAGGAATTACATCAACTCTTAAATAAGTAAATCTTGGACAACTTTAAGTCGTATCCGTGCCATGACACCCCATACGAGCTAGCAAAGGGCAGTCTTCGAAACGAATTCGTAAGTTAACTCTTAGTTCCTCAAAGTTTAAATTTTCCAAAAAACTTCAAATTCAAAATTCCTACCTTCAACCAAATCTTACCACCTAAAAGTTTTTCTTGCCAAAAGAATTTGCTTATACCATCAGCGTCCATGCAAAAATCAATAGGCAATGCAATTAATGACACATGGAAGGATCAAAAGGCAAAGAGGGAATGCCTAATTAGGGAATTAGTGATCCTCTTGATGTCATAATACTATATATAAATGGGTACTATAGCAGAGAAAGGGACCTTTGATAGTTTTTTTGAATTTTAAACCGAATGAACTTGTACCCTCTGCCATTAAAGTTTTATCAACAAAAAGAATATAAGGAAAGCTTTGTCCATGCATATAGGATTCTTCATTATCTGAACCATGTAAATTTCCATGCCTTTTAGTTTTTCTACACTTTAGATTTTTCTTTTAGTATTGGATTCTCTTCGAATTTTACCAGAAACGATATGAAGTTGAACTTGACATTTTAAAAAATAGTTAAAGTACGACTATATAATTGTATCAGCATATAGCAACATAATTACTATCTTAAGGAAAATTTGACACTAATTAAATTTGTTGATTCCTAATTATGAAACATACAATACCATAATTGCTTAATAGTTAATTTGGTTTGTGAGGTGAAATTTCTCGTTTGCATTTTGGCAGTAGAAGAGGGCAAGCCCATAGCAAACCTAAACAGAGTTACCCATATCCTCAATCCCTATAATTTCCCTGAAATTTAAATCATGCTATCTGCAAACCCTCATGCTCCTCTTCCATAAGAAACTAATAACTAGCTATGAAGCTAGGTAACAGACCCTTTACTTCCTTATCTAAAATCCTCTTTCCATTATAGAAAATAGCCACTGATCCCATACTTGAAATTCTTAATGTCTTTGTTTCTAAAATCAATAAGAGGATAGCTGGGATCAAAAAATTAGTGTCTTGTCTCAAAACCCCCAAGATCATCAAACTCCCATAGCTCTACAGCATACCACCAACGCTCACCTATTGCGCAACAAACACAAGCAAGAGACAAGCACGACAATCTCATTAACAGTATGGTGATGTTAGACTATTAAGCTTGGGTTCTAGGGAAAAGAACTAAGGACAAATAAAACTGAACATTTAATCTAAACCAGCCAATATAAACCCAATGTTGTGGGATAAAACAATAATCAAACTGCCCAAAAAGCGGATGACGCAGTCTCAATCAGCAGAAACAGCTTATTATTTATGAACGCAAAGGATGAAGAGACACGAAAGCTAAAATTCTACGTAGAAATGTTGGAAAAACCATGCAAGAAAAACAATTAGAAAAAAGGAAGGGAAGAGTGATCTTCCCCGTCTAGCGAAGCAATCACATAATCTATTTTCCTAGATAGCCTCAAGACCTCTAACATCGAAAATTATGATAGGTCATCTAACTTGAATGATCACTTATCTACCTTTGAACATTACATAGAGATATTGAAGGGGGAAGATTAGCTCAATGCAAATTGTTCCTTATGTACCTTGCAGGAGTAGCCTATAGATTGTTCCAGAGGTATTCACCAGGAGAGATCCATTCTTGGATGAAGTTATGGGGAGATTTCCATAGACAATTCCATGTAGGAAGAGAAACTTTAGACATCCCTAGGAACTTCTACCCAACCAATAGAATCGAAAATTGGATTCACTTTGATGACATTCCAATCTTCATCATCTTTGTTGATGGTAGTATTAGGATTGTTGGTTGGTTTATCTTTGGTAAGAGAAGAAATAATCCACCGAATGGTGTCAAAATGATTTTCCTGCTCTTTAATCATATGTGTTTGACTCATTTCTAAGTGTCTTCGATTTCTAAGGTTGAAAGTATGGATCTTATTGAACGATTGTAGAGTTTGTTCAAGATTTTCACTCAATTGCTGGTATAGAGAAGCCATTATTGAAAAAAAAATATTGATAATGAAAAGGGAGAAGAAAGAGATTGAAAATAATAATTTTCTTCAGTGAATGGCTATATATAGAAAAAAGAAGTTGTTTGAGATGAATAGATGTTTCGTAGTTATTTTATTGTTAAATTTAATTTTTTTGAAAAATGATCATTGTGTACCAACGTGCATGGTAGGTATATGTCAACATATGTTCCATAAATTCCAAAATGATCTTATTTTGCTATATTGTTGAATTTGACCTACACTATTATACTTGTATGAGTTTCTAGACACAAATAACAATGTCTCATAACAAGAAATAAGATTTTTTTTGATAATAAAGTGAAGAGTACTTGGAATTAAAAGATAAACACACATGATACATGAATTAAAACTAGAATACTCCAAACCATAACGAAAAAGAAACACAGAAATACATCTGAGAATGTAGATGAGGATGAGGAGTTTCCACCAAATTTTCGATAGAAATTTTCAAGGCACTTATCAACTTTGTTGGAAAGAGTGGAGAATGAATTCTTAAGCTTCTTTTGATTCTTAAGAAGCTATCTTGGTTTTCGATAATTTCCTTAGTGGATGGCATAGATGGACTTTCAGAACTTTCCAAAGAAGAGTCTTCCTCCCCTTCTTGTTCTTCCTCCTCTTCTACTTCCATTCCTGATACTTCTTATTCCTCCTCCCTAATATCTTGGTCCTCTTCCCAAGCCAATGTTTGTTCCATTTTCTCAATAGTTTCAAAAAGCTGGAATATGGGTATAATGTGCATGATGAGATGTTGGACTTGTCGAAAAGTTTTTGAGGAATGGTTTCCTCTCTTTTTACGTCAACACTAAAATACATGAATTCTTTAGTATGATATACACTATGAAAGAGTGTGTTATCGTGCCTAGAGAGATTTTCAGGAAAAAGTTCATCCAAAATAACTTATGATCAATTTATGTTGTAGTGACCATAAATAGTAAAAAGAGCTTTGCAAACATTTTAAGTCAGGTCGTTGTAATTTCCTGTTCTCGTAGTTATACTTTGTTGCAAACGAAAACTTAAAATTCTTACTTTAGGACAAATTTTTTTGTTTTTAAACCCAAAATCATTTTCGCTTTCAAAAATATTGTGAAAAACTTCACAATTTTGACTATCAATTGTAAAATAAGAAATATCCATTCCAATTGATTTACATCCAAGAATTTGACCCAAAATTTCATAATTCAATACAATTTGTGTCCCTTTGTCACTACCACATACTTCTCCTTCATTTCCCTCATAAAATTTCCCTTTCAAGTTTGCATAAAGCATTTTACAAAATTTGGATAACAAACGAAATCATTTTGGAAAGCATCTGTTAAACCAAGAATTTCATCTTACAACTAAAGATTATAAAGATCATAAGTGGGAAAATCATCCAAATATCAAATCTTTCGGAAGAGGTTTGTTCAAAAGACATATGTTCCATATGGGCTTGTATGGCTTCTTTGCCATGAAATAGGAAGCCTTTTCTTTTCTTAGAAAGACTCGTGGTTGATAGAGTGTTGCCTAAGAAAGCCATTGAAGGATAGTTTGAGAAGATAAGAAAGATAATGAATTTCTAAATTTGAAAATGAAAGAGAAATGAATAAATGGAGATAGTATAATAAAATAGAGAATCGGTGGACATGTTCTTTGGTCAAGAGACACCTTTTCAGGACATTGAGGTTGGTGGAAAGGTGGATAGAAATTTAAATTTTGAATTTGAGATAAAAAAAATTAGTGCATATATTGACATATATATTGGGCATATCGACATACATCACGTGATTTTCAAAAAGAGGAACTGAATTAAAGATTCATATATACATATATAATTATTCTATAATTATTACTAATATATATACACGGTAAATAATTTAAAAATTATTCTAAATATACATACATACATACATATATATATATATATTATATTAATTCAACAAAGTATAAAATATTAATACAAATATACATGCATCCATGCTATGTTTATCCAATATTATTATTAACCTATACAGTATTCCCAACAATCAAAAGTAATCAAAAATTCCATTCAAAAATCTAAAATTTACATTTTAAACGCGTACCTATTTTTGATCCATTTCGTCAACCTATTCTGAATTGATTATTGCTATGAAGCACATTTTGACATTCTCTGTATCCGTTCATTACCAATTGAAGAAGTGTCTGAATCGTCCAATGTAGCGGTATAAGCCTTTTTCCTTTTTTGGACGAATCGACATTTAGTGAGTTTTTTGGTTTCTCTAGATGTGACAGTCCCTGTACATATGGCCAAGATAATTGCAATTAAAACATCTAACAACATTTCCACTTGTTATTTCTTTTGAGATTATTCATTTTTCTGTATTTTAGAAATTTTCTGAAATTTCTTATCATGAAGGCGATTTCCTTATCATCAACATTATCAAAATACAGATCATTTGGTGTGGTATTAAAAGCGATGGATTTCTTCTCTATTGCCTTGCTTTCTCTCCTGCCCTGCATTTTTCCTTCAAATGACATTAAATTGCCAATTAACTCTTCAACTTTCAATGCGCTAATGTTAGTAGCCTCTTAAATTGCAAGAGTCTTTTGATCCTATTCAGGAGTATGTGAATTGAGGATTTTTCTAACTTGATTCTCTTCAAAAAAAAACATTTACCTTATGCAATTAGTGAATGTGCGATATCTTGAAATCTACTATAAATATTAGAAACAGACTCATCTACACTCGAATAACCAAAACTGATTGGTTAACATAGAAATTGTGACGACCCGGAATTTTTACAATTTAAATTGGAATAATTAATTGATTTTAAAATATTTAAAAGTTAATTTTTAACTTGAATTCAAATATTATTATTATTTAGCAATTGAGTTATTGGATTTAATAAACTGAAAATTGGGTAAATTGTTGAATCTGAAATTCTAAGCCTGTTTAAACTAATTTAAAGGCTTGCAAAATTTATAATGATAATACTGAAGATACTAAAAGTGTTAAAATTGAATTTGGAAGTGTTTTGTTCCGTTTTGAAAATGTATCGTTTAAATTAAATTTAAAAATAGCTTTCCGAGGCACAGTCTTGGAATTCGACGAAATTAGTTCCATTGGGTCTGTAATAGTTAGTTATTATCGGATTTCAATTTTCGTAGCAACCGGAGTTGTCGTTTGACCCTGACAGCTCAAAACGATTAGAAACTATTTTAATTGATTTAATTTAAAATTGATCGTTTACTTCCGTAACTTGCACATATGATCAAATTAGCCTCTGAAACACGTTCCATTTTGCTCGGAATGCGGGTAAAACCTTATAATCGCCTAGCGGCATTCCTTAAGAGGAGTTCGTAATTTTAAGTAGCAATCAACGAGGCATTTTGGCAGTTTATAATATAATAAAATTTGAAGTAAATTAGTCAAAGATATTTCTATTAACAAACACTCATACGCAGGAAGCTATCCCCAAATCTATATTTTATCTCCGTCCCCTCTCTAAGCTTAAAACAGAAATCGAACTCATAAAAAAAAAATGAAATCAATTGCTGACCATAAAACAAAATCATCTACTTCCTCTCCCATGCCTTCTGAAAGAAATAATAATCACTCAAAGGTACGAATCAGTTAGTTACTAAAGAAAAAAAGGAAGAAGAAAGAAATCATGTCGTATCAAATCGCGATGGTGTGAACTCAAGCTCGAGCTCGAGAAGCTTAGCCGAAGTCGCGAAGGTCGAGGCTCGAAAGGGGGAGGCGGTGCACTGGGTTTAGCAGGGGCGGCTCGAGGTTGTGAAGCGCACGTGCGTGCGCTCGCGCATGCGAAGGAGGATCAAAGACGATCTAGGCACGCTCGATTTTGGGGTTTTGGCAGCGGCGAGGAGGTGACTTCTAACGGTGATAGGCTAGGGCTTAGGCTCGTTTTTTTAGAGGCATCACGGTTTCGACTAAGCAGCAAGGTATAAAATTGATTTCATTCAAATTTAGAATTTTGTTATATATGTATATGTATTCAAATGCAGTAAAGTAAGATCGTTCCATTTTAATTTAAAAACTGTAAATTTTAAATGTGTTAATCCTAACTTAATATATATATATATATATATATACATGAAATAGGGAATTATTTTGATAAATTGGAAAAAGAGGAAACAAAAGAAAGGAAAAGGGGGATTTGAAAATGTGTTTGTGAAGATAGATTTTGAAGTCTATGATTTATTTTATATTTATATAATTTCAAGGACGAAATAAAACAAGTATACAAATTTTAAGGGTTATTTTAAATATATGTATTAAAGAGATTGACTTATTTAATTATTTTTGTAACTTGGCATTTAATTATTTTGTTCCTAAGAATTTTTATTTATTATAGGAAGATTAGCAAAGGTAAATTATTTGTTAATTAAATTAAATTTATCAAATGAAAATTAATTATTCTAATTGTTCAAATATTAATAAAATCATCTAATGTTGTACACTGTCTTAAATCGTGAAGAGAGCGAGTCGAGATTGAAGTGGATTGCAAACGAAAATCAAAGGTGAGTTAACCTCACTACTTTGTATTTTTATTTAAATTTAAATGGTTAAATTTAAATAATTGGTTGAATGATTGAATTGATTTGATGTGTACTGATGACCTGGTGACTTTGGTTTTGGTTGGTTCTCGAGTTAATTGTTGTTTGACTCAAAGCATTGGTGTTTTAAATTGTTTTAAACTTAAATCATAAATAAGAAAATGGTTCATTTTAGAGTTAATAAGGGTTTAATGATTGGCGATTCATTAAATAGGTAGGGTAATTTAAATGGAGAATTAATTAATTCAATAAATTAATGATTTGGGTTAATTAATTAAGTTTAATTAATTTAGAATGATCATTGGGTGGTTTAATAAGCAATTACTTATTGTGATTAATAAAATATAATTACTTTGTGTAATTAATCAAGAGATTAATTAAGATAATTAATTAAGGGGTATTAATTTATTTAATGAAGTAAATAAAAAGGATAGTCAATTACAGTTTGAGATTAATCGAGAATGATTAATATTGTGGTTTAATTAATGTAATTAATTTAGATTAGGATAAATTAAAATATAATTAGAAATTATTAATTTATATAATTAATGATGTAATTAAACATTGATCAATAAATCAATAATAAATGACTTATGAGAAATTAATTAATATAAGTAATTAACGATTAATGTAATTAAAATAGTTAATTAATTCATGAAGTAATTAAGATTACTTATTGATTTTGGTTAAGAATAATTAATATCATGAAATTAATTAAAGATAATTACTTGAATGTAATTGAAGGATAATTAACCCAGGGTGATTAACTAAGATGAATAATGAAGGGATGATTGATAAATTGATTTGAAACTAACTAATGTTAAATGGAGAAATCCAAGTCGTTGAGGTTAGTAATTTAATCAGGATTAATTAAATTTGTATGTGATTAAGCTTTGCTTATGAATGATTGAATGGTATTGAATGCTTTGAATGAGTTGATATCTCGGGATATGAATTGTTGTGTATTTCATTTGGACAACTTGGGTTAGGATGACATGAGTCTCGAAGAGACCGGGGTTGGGTATTAGGAAATATCCGAAACCACTTCGGATGTTTATAGGTTGATAAGTGAAATCTGTAGGCTGGAATGAAGTGATTTAAATGAATTGGGCTATTTAAATCTAAATCTTAGTACTTAAAAAATGGATGCGTGGAATAAGTGATGTCTAAATAAATTGTGACCTTGTAAATTAATACGCGCTACCCAGGTTTTATATAAGTTGTTTGCTTTGGTATTCCATGTTAGTTGGGTTTACTCATGTTGGTTTCCAGCCTGACCCGGGTGTTACTTTGATGTAATGCTCGGGTCAGACCGAGTATTACAGATTTTCAGGTAAGGACGTTCTGGAGCTCAGGAGGCGAGCTGAATGGCAAGAACGTATGGAGTGTTCCGCTGTATTATATTGTTGTATATCTGTGACATGATAATTGTGTACATTCAGTGTCTGTATATATGTGTAACTCTGATGTATTAAAATGTAACCAACTTATATAATATTCTTCTGTAAATTGTATTTATTTGATATTATATTTTAATCCGCTGTGAATGTGAGATGTTGGTGTTTCTGATCTTCTTCTTCTTCTTCTATCTTTTTCTTCTTTTTCATAACTATCTGGAATTTTCGAATTTGAAAATTTCTGGGTCGTTACAGTTGGTATCAGAGCTGAAAGGTTAAGTGAGAACCTTGGCTCTGGTGGGGATTACTCATTAAATAGAGTCTGTAGTACTCTAGGATGAGTTGAGTGTGTGTGTGTGTGTGTGTATGAGAGCGTATTTGTTATTTTCTTATATAAAGGTTTTAAAGATTTTATATAAAAATATCTTTTGATATATAAAACAATATTTCCTTCTAATAAATATTTAGGTGATTGGTTGTTAAATTATTTAAATTAAATTAAGAAGTAATATAATACAACCAAATTGAAATCTTGAATTGGAATTAAATTAAGTGGTAATAGAAATACATCCAAATTTAAATTAAATGAAGATAAGTTTGAAATGGATTCAAAATTAAATGGTATAAAGAGATAAGTTGATTTGATTTAAAAGGATTAAGTCAACATTTAAAATTTTAACTCGAATTTATATAATTCGAGATGATTTAAATTTGAAATTTGAATTAGATTGAATTGAAATGATTGGAATTAAAGTGGGTTCAATTGATATTAGCCCAAATTGATTGGAATAATTTGGAATTGTAATCAAAGTGAGTAGGATTAAAATCAAATGGAATTTGATTTGGATTGGGAAAGAAATCGAGATTGATTCAAATTAAATTGAGGTTAAATCAATTTCAATGGAAATTGAAGATTATTTAAGTTGGAATCGAGTCGATTTAAATGGAAGTGGAAATTCAAATTGAATTGATGGGAAAGGAACAGTTCTGACTATGTACTATTTTCAATATAAATTGTTTTAATATAAACTTGTTTTTCCAAGCTATTTAATATATACAACCTTTCTTTCTTAAAGCCAAATTATTTTATACTTGTTTTACAATTATTTTTGGAACTATTTAACAATTTTTCAACTGTTTTATAAACTAATTACTATTTTTCAACTATTTTACAAATTAATTACTATTTTACAACTATTTTGCAATTATCTAAAATTTCTGAAATTATTTAACCATTTCTCAGCTATTTTATAGTTAGTTAACTATTTTACAGCTATTTTGCAAACTAATAATTATTTTTCAACTACTTATCTATTTTTAATTTTTTCAAGCTATTTTCTAAATATAAACAGGTCGGGGTTCAAACTGTTATTGATTTAAATACCGCTCTGAGATAAGGATTAAAGCGATAATCCAAATGAGGATTAAGGGAAAAGTGAATCGAAAGAGAAATTGATTAGTTAATAATCAATGAAGATAAATACGTAGGATGTACGTATACTATTCTATTCGCATAGTGATTTGATCCAGATTCGAGCATAGAATTTCGAGATAGATATATCGATCCGAGTTGGGATCTTTCACTCGATTTTCGACGGCGAACCTGGATATGGATTGTTGATTGGTTCTGGATATTCTCTATCATAGTTATGGCTATGCAAGGAGAATGACGGTTTTTGATCAAGAAACCAGATCTGTGTCCGCACTAGGAAGTCGGGTGGACGATACTAGTTCGGAAGTGAAATTGTGTGATCGAGTGAGCGATCAGATTGGTATAGCGTACGGATGATATGTGTACATCGTACGGATTTGAATGAAATTGATATTGGAAAGAGTAATCAAATTTGAATATTTGATTTTGAATAAACAAAGTTATATATCTTTATTATATAAGATAAAACTCCCCTTGTTGAATCTATAGCGAGAAGAAAATGGATTTTGAAGGTGTTTGAAATATAAAAGGAGTTTTATACAAGTTTGAAATGATCCAAAGTTTTAAAAAATTTATATATCTGTATATATATATAAAGGATCTTATGAGGATTTTGGAGAAAGGTTTTGGGAACCTTTGGATTTGGAAAGGCTTTTGATTTTTGGGTAAAACCAATATTGAAATTTGGAAAGCCTACTTTGAGAATTATCGATTTTGGGATAATCGATTTTGTGTAAAGGAGCTTTGTATGAGATCATACTAGATGTATGATTTGAAAGATATTATATGTGTATAGTATAAAGTGTTTTGATGATGGCTCTGGGGAAAAATCCGCTCCCTTGAAATGAACTTCTCAGGAGTGCCATCGGGGGGTGCTGCCTTGAGCCCCAAGGGGGAGGGTTCTAAAGTTGATCCTGTGAGGAGTCCGGACAAAACTAGTTCCTGAGAATTATGAGTAGTGTGTACCATAGCGAAAGTCGTGTGTGCCGCTGAGAGCCAACGGTCAACATTTGATTTTATATCGGTAGACTGCGACCTATGGTAACATAAGGAAAGTCGTGTGTGTCGCTGAGAGCCAACGACCTATGTTTGATTTTACATCGGTAGACTATGACCTATGTAGGTGTGGAGAAGTTTCATTTTGACAGCGAAAATCGAGGGCGCTGATGCCTACAGTTACATGGACTTTTGCTGCGATGGCAACGTAACCCTAGAATGTAACTACGATCTGTTGTGGGTTCCATGGCATAATCGAGGGGCGTGGAGTGCCTATAGTTATATGGACTTTTGCTGTGATGGCAACATAACCCTAGAATGTAACTGCGACCATGGATGGGGGTGATGATTTCCAGAGCATTCTCACCAAACATATATCCTCTATTTTCATAAACTATTTTCTATATTTTCAATAAAATTATTTTCCCAAGTACTTTCACTAGATGTTGAAAATGGGTCTGCTAAGTACTTATAGATTTTCAGTCTTACGCCTGATCAACGTGACTGAATTTCTGTGAGAACAAGGATGGACTGGTTGAGACATCGAGTTATAAGAAGTATTTTTATAAAGAGCTATTTTATTAGTATGATATGAATTTAAAAGCATTTCTCAAATTTTAAAATCAAAGTGATAGAATTTTGGAAAATGAAAGAAAATCCGTACTGGAATTATAAAATAAAATTAAACTCAGGAAAATTTAATGAAGTGATTTTTGTAATAAAATCGAATATTGATTTAAAAGTTGGAAGTAAGCTAATTAGTTAAATAAATTATTTGATAGAGTATATTAATAAAATTTAACTCGGTTAGATAAATGGACTGTAAGTTAATAATGTAGATGTTGTAAAAATAAAATGGAATTGAACTATAATAGAAATGATTTGAATTGCAAACAAAACCCAGGTGAGTAGAAATAAATTGAGAATGGCTTTGTATAAATAAAATAAATTCGAAAATGAATTAAGTAGATGAACTAAAGTTTTTAAATGGGGTGAAGAAATGGGTTAATTGAATTAAATAATAAATGGATGAAGTCTGGTTGAATAAAAAAAATTAAATCAAAGTTTTAGTTAGAATTGGGTTATCAGGATGAACTTAAGTTACGAGGCGAATTAATTTGGAGTAAAATTACTTAAATAAAAGCTTGGTTTCGAGTGGGAATAGAAGACCATTAAATAAAAGTTTGGGTTAAATTTATTTGGAAAATTGGTATTAATAAGTATTGAACGTTGTTAAGCTCAACGAAATAGTTTTAAAATGAAACCAATGCGGAGATGAAATGGAATATAAATGTATGGTTGGTGAATAAATCGAAAATGAAACGGAATAAAATATAAAATGAGTTGAAATTAATTTGAAGTAGTTATAAACTAAAATGGATACTCTATTAAGCGAGTATCGCTGAATTTGCACAAAAATAGTTGCCGTTTGACGAAAACGAAGGTAAAGAAGTCTATAAATAAATAGATTTAATAAATTGGTTTTAAGATCAACTGAAGTAAATATGAGTTTGTTTTTCTTAAAAATTAATTGAATGTAAGCAACTGAGTTGTAAAACATTAAAATTTAATGAAATGGCATATGAATTGGTTGGAAGCAATTGAATTAGCTTTAAATCATATAAATCGCTTATGGAAAGCGTTTGGTGCTTGTTGCTTATGAAATGCATGTGTTTAGCTATTGAAAGTAAGTGAAATGCTACTAAATTTTTTATATATGGGACTTACATATTTAAATTGGGTAAGTACAGGTACCTGAAGGCCGTTTGGCTGGATTTGGTAGCGCTAATTGCTTAAATAATAAGCCGCTTGCTTAAAAATGCTAAATAAAAGTACACCTACGCAATAAAAATAGGAAATATGAACTATTTTTGCTTTTCCGACCGTGTGAATCGATGTATATATATTTATATCTCTTGTCAAATTGCAAAAGATCCTCCGTACAAAGGAGACTCTGCCGAATTTTTTTGAAAACTTTGGGAGTTAGAAAATTTTTGAAAATTTTTGGGAAAATTTTTGTTAGCGACAGGACGATTTCAAATTAGAAATTGAAATAAATTAATGGATGAAACTAATTTCAAATAATGATATGAATCAGTTATAAATGGAAGATAAAATTCAATATTCAGAATTGAGGATAAATTAAATTCATATGGAAGTGGGAAAAACTAATTTGAATAGAAGTAGATAATCAAAACCTATGTAAGGAAATGTATAAATGATTTGAAAACTTACGATTGGATATTATGGCTAAGTAAGATATGTAGGTATTATAAAGGGAAAGGAAAATTGGATTTGATTTCAGGAGATAATTTGAATTGCCCGACTAAAAGGTATGTATTTAAATTTCTGCATGAAATTGGATTGGTTTTTGATCTAGCCACTTGGCTTTTGTTTTCTTTTGGAATTTGGGAGCTCGTAAAGGCATTTTGTAGTCGTACCGAGCTAGCCGCGCAAAGGAGACGCTGGCGAATTTTTTTGAAAATTTAGAGAGTTAGAATTTTTTTGAGGAAATTGTGATAATTTAAATTTGAATATGTGGAGTAAATAATGCTGTTGGAAACAATAGAAGGTTTTGGGAAGTTGGTTGAAGTAATAGTGGGTCTTTAATAAAAAATATGTTATGGCAAGTTGAGATAACTGTTGGTTTTTGGGAAAGAGTAAACGGGAATTGGACCATTCTTCCTAACTAGTAATTTCGGGGACAAAATTCTTTTAAGGGGGAGGAATGTGACGACCTGGAATTTTTAACAATTTAAATTGGAATATCTAATGGATTTTAAAATATTTAAAAGTTAATATTTAACTTGAATTCAAATATATTATTATTTAGCAATTGAGTTATTGGATTTAATAAACTGATTGGACAAATTGTTGAATCTGGAATTCTAAGCCTATTTAAACTAATTTAAAGGCTTGCAAAATTTATACTGATAATACCGAAGATAGTAAAAGTGTTAAAGTTGAATTTGGAAGTGTTTTGTTCCGTTTTGAAAATATATCGTTTAAATTAAATTTAAAAATAGCCTTCCAAGGCACAATCTTGGAATTCGATGAAATCAGTTCCATTGGGTCCGTAATAGTTAGTTATTATCAGATTTCAATTTTCGTAGCAATCGGAGTTGTCATTTGACTCTGACTGCTCAAAACGCTTAGAAACTATTTTAATCGATTTAATTTAAAATTGATTGTTTACTTCCGTAACTTGCGCATATGATCAAATTAGCCTCCGAAACGCGTTCCATTTTGCTCAAACGCGAGTAAAACCTTATAATCACCTAGAGGCATTCCTTAAGAGGAGTTCGAAATTTTAAGTAGCAATCAACAAGGCATTTTGGCAGTTTTATAATATAATAAAATTTAAAGTAAATTAGTCAAAGATATTTCTATTAACAAACACTCGTACGCAAGCTATCCCCAAATCGATATTTTATCTTCGTCTCCTCTCTAAGCTTAAAACAGAAATCGAACTCATAAAAAAATATATAAATGAGATCATTGGCCGAACACAAAAAAAAATCATCTACTTACTCTCCCATGCCTTCTGAAAGAAATAATAATCACTCGAAGGAACGAATCAGCTCGTTCCTAAAGAAAAAAAAGTAAGAAGAAAGAAATCATGTCGTATCGAATCGCGATGGTGTGAACTCGAGCTCGATCTCGAGAAGCTTAGCCGAAGTCGCGAAGGTCGAGGCTCGCGAGGGGGAGGCGATGCACTGGGTTTAGCAGGGGCGGCTCGAGGTTGTGAAGCGCACGTGCGCGCGCTCGCGTGCGTGAAGGAGGATCGAAGCCGATCTAGGCACGCTCGATTTTGGGGTTTTGGCAGCAGCGAGGAGGTGACTTCTAACGGTGATAGGCTAGGGCTTGGGCTTGTTTTTTAGAGGCATCACGGTTTCGACCAAGCAGTAAGGTATAAAATTGATTTCATTCTAATTTAGAATTTTTTTATATATGTATATGTATTCAAATGCAGTAAAGTAAGATCGTTCCATTTTAATTTAAAAACTATAAATTTTAAATGTGTTAATCCTAACTTAATTTATATATATATATATATATATATATATATATATATATTTACAGGAAATAGGAAATTATTTTGATAAATTGGGAAAAGAGGAAACAAAAGAAAGGAAAAAAGGGGATTTGAAAATGTTTATCTGAAGACAGATTTTGAAGTCTATGATTTATTTTATATGCATATAATTTCAAGGATGAAATAAAACAAGTATACAAATTTTAAGGGTTATTTTAAATATATGTATTAAAGAGATTGACTTATTTAATTATTTTTGTAACTTGGCATTTAATTATTTTGTTCCTAAGAATTTTTATTTATTATTGGAAAATTAGCTAAGGTAAATTATTTGTTAATTAAATTAATTTATCAAATGAAAATTAAATATTCTGTTCAAATATTAATAAATCATCTAATGTTGTACAAGGCCTTAAATTGTGAAGAGACCGAGTTGAGATTGAAGTGGATTGCAAACGAAAATCAAAGGTGAGTTAACATCACTCCTTTGGATTTTTATTTAAATTTAAATGGTTTAATTTAAATAACTGGTTGAATGATCGAATTGATTTGATGTGCACTGATGACCTGGTGACTTTGGTTGGTTCTCGAGTTAATTGTTGTTTGACTCGAAGCATTGGTGCTTTAAATTTTTTTAAACTTAAATCATAAATAAGAAAATGGTTCATTTTAGAGGTAATAAGGGTTTAATGATTGGCGATTCATTAAATAGGTAGGGTAATTTAAATGGATAATTAATTAATTCAAAAAATTAATGATTTGGGTTAATTAATTAAGTTTAATTAATTTAGAATGATCATTGGGTGGTTTAATAAGTAATTACTTATTGTGATTAATAAAATATAATTACTTTGTGTAATTAATCAAGAGATTAATTAAGATAATTAATTAAGGAGTAATTGATTTATTTAATGAACGTAAATAAAAAG
The DNA here is from genome assembly GCA_030765085.1 of Allium cepa. Taxonomy (NCBI): domain Eukaryota; kingdom Viridiplantae; phylum Streptophyta; class Magnoliopsida; order Asparagales; family Amaryllidaceae; genus Allium; species Allium cepa. The sequence continues at coordinate 935,163,636 of CM060932.1, forward strand.
GATAGTTAATTACAGTTTGAGATTAATCGAGAATGATTAATAGTGTGGTTTAATTAATGTAATTAATTTAGATTAGGATAAATTAAAATATAACTATAAATTATTAATTTATATAATTAATGATGTGACTATATATTGATCAATAAATCAATAATAAGTGACTTATGAGAAATTAATTAATATAAGTAATTAAGGATTAATGTAATTAAAATAGTTAATTAATTCATGAAGTAATTAAGGTTACTTATTGATTTTGGTTAAGAATAATTAATATCGTGAAATTAATTAAAGATGATTACTTGAATGTAATTGAAGGATAATTAACCCAGGGTGATTAATTAAGATGAATAATGAAGGGATGATTGATGAATTGATTTGAAATTAATTAATGTTAAATGAAGAAATCCAGGTCATTGACGTTAGTAATTCAATCAGGATTAATTAAATTAAATTTGTATGTGATTGAGCTTTGCTTATGAATGATTGAATAGTATTGAATGCTTTGAATGAGTTGATATCTTTGAATATGAAATGTTGTGTATTTCATTTGGACAACTTGGGTTAGGATGACATGTGTCTCGAAGAGACCGGGGTCGGGTATTAGGAAATACCCAAAACCACTTCGGATTTTTATAGGTTGATATGTGAAATCTATAGGCTGGAATGAAGTGATTTAAATGAATTGGGCTATTTAAATCTAAATCTTAGTACTTAGAAAATGGATGCGTGGAATAAGTGATGTCTAAATAAATTGTGAACTTGTAAATTAATACGCGTTACCTAGGTTTTATATAAGTTGTTTGCTTTGGTATTCCATGTTAGTTGGGGTTACTCACGCTAGTTTCCAGCCTGACCCGGGTGTTACTTTGATGTAATGCTCGAGTCAGACCAAGTATTACAGATTTTCAGGTAAGGACGTTCTGGAGCTCAGGAGGCGAGCTGGATGGCAAGAATGTATGGAGTGTTTCCGCTGTATTGTATTTTTGTATATCCGTGACATGATAATTGTTTACATTCAGTGTCTGTATATATGTGTAAATCTGATGTATTAAAATGTAATCGACTAATATAATATTCTTTTGTAAATTGTTATTATTTGATATTATATTTTGATCCGCTGCGAATGTGAGATGTTGGTGTTTCTAATCTTCTTCTTCTTCTTCTATCTCTTTCTTCTTTTTCATAACTATCTGGAATTTTCGGGTTTGAAAATTTCTGGGTCGTTACAGAAATTTTGGTCTGTTTAGCTTTATTAGTGCCCTCGTGTGTAACTTGCAGTGTTCTCCATATTTCAAATGCAGGTTTACAAATAGATACTCTATTGAATTCCTTTCTATCTAATGAATAGAAAATAATATTTATGGCTTTAGATTACTTTATGCGACTGCCTTTTGGTAAGCTGTCCGTTGTGAAAAATCAATATGGGCTCAATATACTCATTCCGTGTGATATTCCAAATATCTAGATCAATTGACTATAGGTATATCTTCTTTCTACATGACCAATATGTGTAATTGCTACCACTAAAAAGTGGGGTCCTAGCAGTAGACTGTACATCAACTAATGATTTACTAACAAGTTTACTAACAGTTTCACTTGTTGTATTACTAACAATGTTGTTAGCCATTAAAAATTTTCAAAAATCAAAATTTTAAACACTTTGAAAACCAATGCTCTGATACCAAATGTAAAAGTGAGGAAGAAGGATCTTCATGCTAATTTAACATTAGAAGGGGGGTTAATAGTGTTTATTGATTTTTATAAATTCTTTTAAATTCTTTCAAGATTATAATTAAACATTGCTGAATCAATAACCACAAATTACAAATGCAAACAAAGGCGGAGATAAATGTAGTAAGAGTAAAAAGTAAAGAGTTGGAGAGATCACTCTAGGAATTTTATATTAGTTCGGAGTTACCCTACATTAAATCCCATATGATTTCTTGTACTGATATCTTTTCCAATATCAAAGTCAATACACTCTAGATTTCAAGGCTACGAGACACATCCTCCAGATTTTCCAAGCTCTAGGTACACTAACTAGACTCAGACGAGACACCAACACACCCACTTGGATTTCTAGGATGCTAAACACAACCACTTGATTCAAAAGGGACACAAGCATATCCACTTGGATTTCATGGACACCAAGCATACCATAAAGTATAGAGTATGATTTGATAGATTTTACAAGCTCAGCTTCTTAATCATGAATACAGATGATCCTATAAACGTTAAATATCACTTTGACATGATTTGAGTGAGAGAGATGATAGAGATTAGGGAGTAACCAACAAAGTATCAAATCAAGGGAGTTTGGATTTGATTCCGATTAAATTTGAGAGGAGTTTGAGTATAATTCCTTTTGGAAAACAAGAGGGTCAAAGAGGATACAAACATAAGAAAGAGATTAACTAATTTTTTTTGATTTATCCCCTATTCATAGAGAAACAACGATCATGTCCATTCGCGAAGAGATATGATGAAATGACACTTCCATTTAAATTTAAATTTTGAAAAAATCAGTGTACATGTCTACATATTCCAACTGTGTATAACAATATATCCTTGAATTTTTGAAAGACACTTTATAAATTTTGTTTTGAAAATACTAAGCTTTGTAAAATATTTTGATACTTTGTAAAATCATTTAAACATAGTTTATATATTTTAATCATAATAAAACTTAAGAAAAAATTATAAAATTATATTGAAATATTTTAAATATGTAAAGGATTCAAACATGAATTTCTTTTTGAAAATAATATATATGAAGTATAAGTAAATATACATTTAAAAATTAAAGTTATAATAAATGTTATAATATACCTATAAATATCTAGAAAGCATAAAACTAAAATTATGACAAAGTATAATAATTTAAAAGTATATTAGTATATAAAATACTTAAAAACTTAATTACTCAATATATAATTATAATATCAAAAGGTAAGAGATAATTTGAAAGCCGTTTTTGAAATTCAGAATATTTAAAAAACTATTTAAAAAAAATAGATTTTAAACCTTTCTAAAAAATGAGAAGAAAGATCAAAGAAGTTCTATCAGGGTTTTAACAAAATAACATATGACTTTATAACTTATCTAGATACCTTGAATCTTCAATACCCCTTCAATCTCTAATTCTTGAATCTCTATATCAGCCTCTTGAATCTGCTTTTGATATTTATAGTCTTCTTAATCAACCTTATCTAATATCCTACACTATATACTATATATAACTTGATAAAAACATTAGTATCTTTATTTTTTATAATCCTGTATGGTTGTTGTCAACAAAACCAATGCCTAAGGTACTAGCATAATTTAAGTATAATAGGACAATTTAAATATAGTAGACATTCTTATAATATTATATAGGTTAAATGGTTACATTTCATTTATCTAACAATCTCCCACTATGCTTTTATATTTCCCAAGTCCGTAAGGGGAAAATAGAAAATTTATATTTCTCTAGTGTGTATTAGGACTCACTTGCCTTAGAATTCAAACCTTGAGGAATATCAAAAAATTATAAGTCGACAAGTGATGGGTAACACTTTATTGGTTTATCATATATTGCTCTTCACCAGTGATTTTTGTCATTGTAACGACCTACCTTTCTAACCCTAAGAACGACACTTGATACATCTTTAGTTTTCATGTGTAGTTTCCCAAGAATTGGAAAGATGAATCTTGGTAGGGTAAAAATAAAGAACATAACAGAAAACCTCACAATGGAATTGTTAAAAAAAACATAACAGTCAATAGTACATCAGGTTACTCCATAACATGGAGTTATCAAAGTTACAAAAAAGTACTACTAGTCAGTTTAGGCAGTTATAATAGTCTGCCATTTAAATATGTTGAACAAAATACATACGCAAATTAGATAAACGACGGAATAGATAGCTATGTAGATAAAAGCCTCCTGCCCGGATGTCGTCTTTAAAGAGTCCATATAAACCTGTTACTCTCGGACTACTCAAATAAAATTGAGTACTAAAGAGTTTAGGAAAAAAATAACTCAGGTTAGACGATATGTCCTCTATGAGTAAAAAAATTTAAATCAATAGGATTGTGATTAAATATAAAAATGTGAGAACATGCCGCTGAACACGTAACGAGTTTACTCTCATATGAATCAATACCAAACGTGAAGAATGGATAGATAATTAAACATCGTGAAGATTGGTTGACTCATCCCAGTTAAAGAAAGGGAACAAATTCGAAGATTCGAATCAAATAAGAAAAGGAATCCCCAAAAATAACTAGGAAGCTGCACCACCCTTGATGTCTACCTCTAGTAATATACTTCCAAGAATCTCATATACTCTATGACACTTCTCGAATAATACCAAGCCGGACCCTGCCAAACCTTACCGAGTATCCGAATATTTCACATCTAATAGCGCTACCGAATCCAGTCTAGATGAGATGTGAAAGTACCCTAATGAGAGTAACCCTACATAGCTTGGCTTCCTCTCGCGCTTTGGATTTAGTTATTTTCGGCAACGGATATCAATGCTCGACGGAGCAACACATTGTCTTAGAATGATGATAAAAAAGAAGCTAAAGTAAACGATAGCTGAGGAATTAATTATCGAGGATATAAAATGATCGTATATAGAAATTAAGTCTTGTATACTTATCACTACTCAATGAATTCAAACTTGTACTATTTCTTGGTTGATAATAATACCGAACAAGTCAAGGTAGTGTTACCTTGAAGTCACGTCTCATGATTATTCTTAACTTTCAAAATAGTAACAAATCTACTTATTCGATGTTTAGTGCTAATTAAACAAATAAATCATTTTCATACAAGTGAATCGTTTTAAGGAAATTAATCTATTTCCATAAACAATTCAAAGTTTTCTTTTAAAAACCCGAATTCATGTTTGGGCTTCACATTACAAGTATTAGCTTCACATTGTTAAAAGAGTTTACTAACTTAAAAACATCATTATAAAAAGATTCAATAACTTTCAACATCCATATTTAATTGGATACTTAGTTTTAACTATCATTAATAAGAATAATTAATTATATTTAAACTTCATTAATCAATTTTGTTAATTAACTTCAACATAACCTTTAATTAAAAAGGTTAATCACCTTTAAATTAACATAATTAGTTAACTAATTTATTAAATTTAATCTCATTAAATACCTTTATTAGTTAAATTTAGACATCATTAATTAAATTAATTATTTTAAAACATAATTAAGAAAATATTAATTAAATTTAAGTTAATTAATTAAATATAAAAATCATTAATTGAAAGGGTTTAATTAATTTTAATCATCATTAATTAAAATGATTAATTAATTTTAACTAATCATTATAAAATAATTAATTAACCTGAATCATCATTAGATAAAATGATGAATTAATTTTAAGTATCATTAACAAAGTAATTAATTAAATTTAAACATATCATAAATAAGTTAATTAATTAAATTTAAACGCATCATTAACAAGTTAATTTTAGGTAAAGTTAACCGGCTTTAAAATGGGTCGTGCCACTATATAAATTAGGGGAAAACAAGTGTTCTGTACATGCAAAGAACAACTAAAAGGGGAAATTAAAATCCTAAACTGCAATAATGAAATGCACAGAAGCTGGATAAAGATGCCTAATCTACTGTAACAACATGACCAAACTCCCTCAGAAGAGGACGTACAGCCACGACCATCATCCGATGCTGGACCAATCACTTTTGTTGACCTCTCCAATCTCACCAACCCTAATAAGGGACAAACCATCACTCTCAATATGGTAGATAAGATAACGATTGTCACCCTCAATATCACTACTATAGGCATAATAAAAGTCACTTTCAGGCAAGTACCTCATATTAGAAGGAGCATGAATTCAGGCCCGCTCCTTAAAATTCCAAGAAATAGAATAAGGCGCGGCAGATGAAGCAACCAAAATTGGGACTGTAGCAGGCAAACTAGTAGAGGGAGGATCGATAGGAGCATCACCAATGGGAGCTACATAGACTTCAACGTCAAAAGAAAACGTAACATATGTCGAAAAAGCAACCTTTGGAACCCGTTGCCGGGGAGGAGGACGAGGAAGAAGAATTCAATCGGCCAAGCAAACAATGTCAGTAGAAGCTGGGCGAGAGCACACATCCAAAAGATGCCCAAACGACTGACAGGATGTACATATATCGGGTTTCCAACTGTAGTGAACTCTGACCTCAGCAAAATGGGTCTCAAATAGTCTGGCTTTTAATATTGAAGGTAAAGATTTGTTCGGGGTTATTTCGATCAAAGCTTTGGCATCGACTAATTTCTTTCTGGCCATAGTGTTAGCATCATAACATATCACCTTACCAATAAGACATACAAGCTAATCAATCCCGATAAGTGGCTGAAGAGCAGATGGAATGTGAGAAAAATGGGCCCAAACAGGAATAGACAAAACTTGGTCTTTTGCCATATTAACAGAGGGACTCCAGGTAGTAATAATGAAAGGTTTCCCATCAATAAGAATTGGGTCGGCTTCTAGAATACTCTATTTTTCATCACTATGTGTGAAATTAAAATAAAACATTTCATTATCGAAATGAACACTCAAACCCCCTTTAAGCTTCCAAACCTAATTGCATCTCGCCTTAGCAAGATGATAGGAAGGGTTGGAGTCGAGGAAAAATACCACTAAATATTCTTTCCAATAATCAACACCGGCCTCAATCACTTCCAACGGAGGTATCATTACACCCTCAATCTCTTCATTATTAAAGCAACGAGGAGAATGCTCACCTGCATTTTTGTAAATTTGGAGAACAAAGAAGACCACTTTGGTGCTACCCTAGGAGCAGAAACAGCGTGAGACTCATCACTCAAAAGACCATGAGGAAATGAGTTGGGTTTGGTGATACTGTCTTCGGCATTACCATAATCGCTGGGAGTGCAACCACGGGATATTCCACTGTCAGTATCAATGGTCCTAGCTACATCAACCACTGACGCACACACATCGAAGCTAGTAACGACATCAGACAAGGACCCATTAACTAGCTCGTTCAGCCCGATTTCGACATTACCAATTTTGGTACCATTATTCAATCCAACTTCAGACCTAGACCAGGCATAGTTACTAGAATTAGCTAAAAGGGGAGATAAAGGATTCACCGCATCAACCAGAGGACATTTGGGCAAGAGGGTGGCTGCAATTTGAGGGGAGTTGATATCATTCAGCAAGTTTGTTAAGGGGTTATTGCCACCAGAAACAACTAACGCAGGAACATTCACGGAATGAAACATTGAGACAGAGGCTCCATAGGAGATGACATCGTAGGCAACGGGAGAGTTGTAACTATAGGTGGATGCCTAGAAGCACTGATCAGAGGTGAAGCGTTGAACAAGACTCCTAAATGAGTGTGGGACCCATCCAGATCTGGCAAGTGTAACGACCCGGAATTTTCGATTCCGAAAATTCCAGATAGTTAGGAAAAGAAGAAAGAGATAGAAGGAAAAATGTAACGACCCTGAAATTTCGATCCCGAAATTTCCAGATAGTTAGGAAAAGAAGAAAAGAGAAAGAAGAAGAAACAGAAACAAAAACAGATTCTCACATTCGCAGCGAATAAAATAAAATATCTCATGAAATAATATTTATACAAAGAAAACTGTATCAGTCAATACATTTTCGTACATCAGAATTTCAACATTTACACAATCACTGGACAGTTAAAATAGCTTATCCAGATAAATAATAATAATATACACAGCGGAATACTCTCCATACGTTCCTGCCAACCAGCTCGCCTACTGAGCTCCAGAACGACCTTATCTGAAAATCTGTAATACTCAGTCTGACCCGGGTGTTACTTTGATGCTATGCTCGGGTCAGACCGAGTATTACAAATTTTCAGGTTAGGTCGTTCTAGAGCTCAGGAGGCGAGCTGGATGGCAGGAATATATGGAGAGTATTCCGCTGTGCATATTATTATTTATCTGGATAAGCTATTTTAACTGTCCAGTGATTGTGTAAATGTTGAAATTCTGATGTATTAAAATGTATTGACTGATAGAGTTTTCTTTGTATAACTATTATTTTATGAGATATTATATTTTATCCGCTGCGAATGTGAGAATCTGTGTTTTGTTTCTGTTTTTTCTTCTTTCTCTTTTCTCCTTTTCCTAACTATTTGGAAATTTCAGGATCGAAATTTCTAGGTCGTTACAGCAAGGAGGAGGCGGGTTGAGGCTTCTTCTTCTTAGGCATGGAAGGAGACGAGGCGCAAGAGAGGGAGGGAGAGTGGAGGCAAAGGCAATGAAATTAAGAGGTACAGATGAAAGAAGAAACTATGTTCAAAGGAGTCGCCGTTATGGTTAAATTTTTGAAATCGTTAACATTCACTGCGGTTTTAATTAAATAATATACCAAATTTTGAAATCGTTAAACCGGGTTCAAAGAAGAAAAAAGTTAATTAATTAACCTTAATCTTTATTAATCAATTAATTATATTTAAAAAACTTTATTAAATAATTAATTAAATTTTAAATCATCCTTATTTAAAAATTCTTAACTTGTAAAACAAAACGCAAGCTCGATAAATAACTCGATATGTTTGTTAAAAGTGCCGATATAGTGATAGTCGTTATACAAACACTTCAACAACTATTTTCACATCACTTTATTTACATCTATACATTACATAACCATAAGCAAAGCATAACATGGGTAATTAACTATTTATAATGTGTAGAAAGCAATCACTAATAATATATTTAACTTTTACAACTAAAAAAATAAGCAATATTAAAGTTAAAAAGTTTTAGTTTGAAAGGTGAGATTTTTACTCACAAAAAGTTTGCAAATTCAGCTCTATCTTTCGCACGAACTTGAACACGATCGAGATCTTTGCTTCTACTTTGCAAAAAATAGTATTTTGGTATTCGGCCTATATTGAAGTAGGCTTGGCCAAGGTAGTGAAGATGGGGATATGGGTCTGGTTATTTAGTTAGGTGATGTAGAGAGTGAAGATGGATGTGCTATTGATTTTATTTTTTACTTAAGGAAGTGATAAAAAATTATACATTTAACACTTTGAAATGACATGGAAGCCATGGAAATTCCCTTAAGTGCTTAGGGAAAGGTTTTAGAAAGTGAAGAATGAATGGAAAATGATAAATTAAATTAGGAATATTCTTATATACAAAGTGGATAAATGAAATTACCAAAACGCCCCTCCTCCTATGCCCTCCACAACATTATGACACCTCATCATGCCATCTCACCCGTGTCTCTCCCTCCTAAAATTTTAAATTTACATGTCCTCCTACACAATTTTCAAAGGCAACATGAAATAAATGCATATATACTAAGTTGCCAAAATATTAAATCATGTCTAAACATGTTTCATTTGATGTGATATTTTCTTAAACCTTTTATTTTAAAACTTATATACTTAAGTGTATACACCATATTATCCTAAATTAATGTGAATATATTAACACTGTAGTTCACAACATTTCCGGCAACTTTTAGCCTATGAAAAGTCGAAAATTCGAAAAACGAATTCCGATCACATTTTTCGACTTTTCTTCAAACTAAATATTTGTTTAGACTATTTTGAAAACTATTTCACCATCATTATTAATTATTTCATAGATTTTTATTTTATTCATAAATCCATTAATTAATTATTTAAAAATATAATAAACATCCATATTTTAAAGAGGTTAAATTATGGGTTGTTACACTCTTTCTCTCCTCTTAAAAGTATTTCGTCATCTAAATTAGTACACAAAAAGACAATCCCAAAGGTATACATGATGCTAACAAATTCATATAATAAAGGAAAGCAACTATGCCATAAAAGAACATGCATAACAAACAACTAACCTGACATTACATCAGGGTAAGTTTCTCTAGTATGATCCTCAATATCCCAAGTACAATCACGAAGGTCATTACTCCACTGAACCTTCACAAGCTTAACTACCTTATTTCTTAATCTCCTTTCATCTTGATCTACAATATGAACTAGGTGTTGGATTACTGTCAAGTTAGTTCTATCTCCTCCTGATTAGACGTCTCAATAATCAAAGATGGATCATTAACATGCTTTCTCAGATGAGATACATGAAAAATATTACAAATTTCAGACAATCTCTCAGGCAAATCAACCCAATAGGCCAATGATCCAATTCTCACAATGATTCTAAATAGTCCAATGAATCTGGGTGCTAACTTTCCTGCCCATTTGAATCATACAACTCCTTTCATCGAAGAAACTTTCACAAATACCAAATCCCCGACCGCAAACTCTAAGTCCCTTCTCCGTTGATCGACATAATTTTTCTATCGATCCTGAGCTTTTTTCTGTAGGATCGATTTCACCCTAGAGGAGGGGTGAATAGGGTGATAGTATAAATTATAAAATTAATTGCGGAAGCTTATAAAATAATTTCAACACAGATCACAGAACAATAGCAGCACAGATAATAGCAGAACAATAAATGCAGAAATAGAACGACACGGAATTTACCCAGCTTCGGCAAAACCCTGCCTACGTGCTGCCCCCAAGGTTTCTACTAGAAATTAGATAGTCCCTCGCTTACACACGTAAACTCGCGACAGCCACTATCGACTAAATCTAACTCTATGCTCAAAACCCTGCCACAACTCAGCCACTGAGTTTCGAATTCTCAAGCTACGCCACGTAGCTTGTCCCCTAGTCACACGACTAGAAAAAATAACAATTTAAAATTTAAAAACAAATTTAAAAAGCAAACAAATGATAAAAAAACCCTAATTTAAAAGGCCCTTAAATATTAAAAGAGAAGGCTCCTTTTAAAAAACAGGTCGGCCCAAATTAAAAGGCGATTTATATCCCTTTTCTTTTAATTCTTCGGCCCGTTCCTTTTTCCTATGCTCGGCGGCTAGTTCTCGTTGCAATTCAATTAGGGCTTCTTCCCTTCTATCTAATTTAGGGTTTTTGGAGAAATTGATGAAGTCGACTGATTTGTTGGTTGATTGCAATCGCTGTTCCTCTGATTTGCTTCGGGAATCGACCGTATCTTCGATTTGAACACGACTTCTTATATTTGATCAAGTTCGACTGCAAATTGGTACGTGATTTTTTCTTTATTGCTTTACGTTAATATTCTAGAACTCGATGCTTTTAGCCGATGATGATTGTGGGTTTATATATGCGTTCGATTTCCTTGAATTGCGTTCGTATAAAATCATTTGAATTTGTCAATAATTCACCTCGGCCACTTGATGATGCTTGAATGTTTGAGGTTGATTCCGACTAATTCACATGTGAATATTCTTGATATTGCTCGGTTGACTTGGTTTAAAATCTTCGGCTTTGAATTTGTGATAATTGACTATGGCTCCGTGATTTTCTCCGACTTGATAAATTTTGTACAGTTTGATACTCTGCCTACTGGCTATGACTTGTTTGTTGAATTTCTTTGTAACTTTTTTCAAACTGCTTCACTGTCATTTTGATCGATTGATTCATCATTGACTTACTGGCAATTTTTGAATTGCTACTGAACCATGGCTTCAACTGATAATTTTCGATTTCCCACTACACTTTGAAACTGCTCCTTGACTTATTAGTTGATGCATTCGAATGTTTTTTTTGTTGTATGTCTGGTGTAGTTGCATTGCATTGATATTGAGACCTGTAGTCTTCATTTGTGCTCTCTGTTTTGAGTAACTTCCCATGAGTACATGTCTTGTTCATGCTGTTCGTATGCTTGTTGAGTTTGTATTGTACTCTGACTCATTTTTCGAGTCAGTGAACATTTATGTTGGTTTCATTGGTACTTGAATTTGAGACTTTTTGCATTTCGGTTGTATTGTGTTTGGTTTGGATTGAAGTTGCAGGCTTGTGTACTATGTCTTTTGAGCATTGCATTACTTCATTGTTCACTGTCCTGTGTCTTGTTTCATGTGATGTTCATTTATTGTTCGAGACCGTTCGCATATAAGTTGTATTTGTTATCCTCACTTGAGCATTCTGTTGCATTTGTGCATTGCCTTGCTGATTCATTTGTTTACGGTTAGTCGAGTCTTGTTGACATGCCTGCATATCCATGTCTACTTCATATGGCTTAGTTCTGACCAGTTCATTGATTCTCCTTTCTTGATGCTGCACTGTTCACTGTGACACTCGATCATATTGACTTCAGTTGTATTTCTTTGAGATGATTCATTGGTGAACTTGTACTTTGTCATTGTAGTATTTGTCACTGAGTTTGAGCATTTGCACATTTGCAGCCTTGGTCTTCATACTGTATTCTCGGTATCATGCTTGTGCATTTCTCTGTTGTATTACTGTACACTGCATAGTGGTCTTCATTGTGATGATTTTGTTGCTCTGACTTGTATCACTTGATGTCTTGAGCTTCAACTGTGCTCGAACTCTGTCCATACTTGCCCAGTTTACACAGATGCTCCACTTGTTTATTTTGTTCAAGTGTACTTGTCTTCATTCTGACCATGTTGGCACTGGGTTACTGTCTTGTTCATATTAGACTAGTCGACACTTGATTCTTGAGTTTTGGCCATTTGCACCTGTGTTGAATCCAGTTTCACAGCTCGGGTTTGACCTTGTGCTGAAGTTGATATTTTATTTATGTTGCACGTGAGTTGAATCCGATAATTTGGGTTTGACCTGTGCTCACCTGTCCCTGTAATTTTATCAAGTGTATATATCGGTGTGCACGGCCTTGTGGCATATACAGTGATACACTGTGTATGTCACAAGTTGTTCGTGTATGATGAATTCAAATTTAAATGATGACGAATAACCCAAATAACTGAGGCAAATAATATTTTCAAAAATCATATTTTATTTTATATTGCAAAAATATTTCTTTTTCAATTTTACCGCGTTAGTGAATATTTTTGCAGATTGCTCAGATGCTGGATTCAAACTGGAATAAAGTTGAAGATAAATACGAGTATGAGTGATATGTAGTGAGGAATTTATGTAAATTGAATTGTGATGTAATGTAATAAAAATTGTATATGTACAGTGAGAGCTTGAATTTGTACTATCAAAATTGTAATAAATATTTGTTTGAATAAAATATTCGTTTGAATTCAAATTCCGTGTTATTTATTTTATTCAGCAAATATTTATTTAATCTGTGAAAAATAAAATAGTATATTAACAAATACATTTAACTGAATGTATATATGTTTATTATCATCAAACAAAAATCATATAAGCGCATATTCAACAATCTCCCCCTTATGATGATAACAAACATATATTTAAGATTTTGAATATGTTAAGTGTATTTGATCATTGATATGCTCTAATTTGCTCCCCCTATTTAAATGCTTCCTCTCTACACAATACTCCCCCTACATATATGCATACAAATAGAAATATGCAAATGAGCTTAGATGCGAATATAAAATTATTTGACCTTTACTTGATTTTATTAGACAAAATCTTAACTTTTCTCTCCCCCTTTTGTTATCAGCAAAAGAATAATAGTGTTAGGGAAAATAGAGATAAAGTTATCGATATTAATTCAACATTAAAACTCAATTGAATATAAATATTAAATTTCAATAAAAAATCAAACAAAAATCATAAATATTTTGTTAGGCGCATATTCCACTTTTAGAATGATGGGAATTATGTCATCATATAAAACCATACAGTTGTGTCTATTTGTGGTATATTTATATTAGGAATTTGAATATCTACTAACCATGCATAACCTTTAGGACTTTTAAATGAGATTAGTAGTATTCCAATTTTATTTAAAAAAAAAATGAATTCAAGTATCTTCTAACCACGCATAACCGTGAGGACTTTTAAATGAGATTAGAATCAACTTGTTTATTTTAAAAATCAACTTTTGATATGCATTCCATAAATGCATAATCGTGAGGATTTTTAAATGAGCATGGAAGCACATAACAAATTCCAAGTAATTCACCCATGTATAACCGTGAGGACTTTTAAATGAGAGCGAATACATTGGTATTTATTATTATTATTATCATCATCCTTTTTTTTTAAAATGTGAAAATGAAAAACAAACGATTCCTGTTTAAAGTACCACATATCGACAAGCTATATAGAATTTTGATGAGTGATGGTCGTTAGAAATATGATAGATATAGAGATGGTCATGGAATTTTTACCAACAAAAAGTTTTATAACTCTTGTTTAAATTTCTAAAGAAATTTTCTAATTATACTTTCTCGAGTTATAATATATGATCAATATCAACACTCATCACTTTTTCAATCACTATTTTTCTTTTCGATAATCATTTGGGAGTCAGATTAGTCAAAATAGTCATTTAAAAGCAAATTCAAAAATAATTATGAAATTAATTTTTCAAAAATGACTAATCTGAAACTATGGTCAGAAATGATTTTCTCCACGGGGTTTTAAAAGAAAATTTTCTGCTATTTGAAAATTATTTGAAATGAAGAGTATGCGGATATTTTCTTTGAAAAACGATGCAGTTACTAAATGTCTCAAAAATCACGTTCAATTAGTAATTTTTCTATCAACTAGATTACCAGTGTAATCTGCATCTGAATTTCTCTTCCACTCAAAATCATCGTTAATTGAATTTGATTGACCAAACCATGAAGTGTGCATCAAAAATTTCAAATTCAATTTTAACAACAATTTAAATGACATTCGTTTGAAATTGAATTGAAGCCGTGTAAATAATCAGAAAACCGTGAATATAGAGTCAGCCGTATTATAACCAATTGTATTATCCAACAAAACACTATTTTTAATCAAAACTGATATATATGAAGTAATTCAAAGAATCTAGAGATTTTTATAGTGTTTTTGGCATAAGACTATAATTAGCCAACTATTTTGAATAAGTCAGAATCATCATCTTTTCATCATCTCAATATTGGCTGATTTTAATTCAAAATATGGTGCAGATTATCACATTTAATATATCGTTTAAAACATACCATTACCTGTTTTACCTTTACGATATTTTTCGTTGTTGTCCGTTGTGATTCTGTCACCTTTATACTAGGCTAAGGAACTTTGCTTTGTCGCCCGTTGTGTTTCTGGAACAGCCAAAATCCAGAGAACATTGTTGTTGTTCCTTAGTCCGCCGCCACACCTACACGGGAAAAGATTTATGTGACCTATTTGTTTTTATATGTCCATGGTTGTTGGTGGCAGAATAATTAGAAGAATAATTTTGTGGAGACCCAAAACTATTTATAATTGTTCCCTTCGTCACCCAAATTTGTTTAACTTTGAGAGATTTTATATTTGTGCCTTTTGGAACCCAAATCGGTATAGTTTTCACATGTTTGGGCCTATACCAACAATTATTGTGACTGTGTCCATATTTTCTACAAATTTTGCACATAGAATTAACTTGATCAATATTGCTTTCAACAATTTTCGAACTATTATATCCAAGTCCTTGTCTAACCGAATTAACAGTTTGCTTTCCTAATAGCATATTCAACGATTTTTCACTTTTTGAAAATTTATCTAAAGTAGTAGACAGTTGTTGGACTTGTGATTTTAGAGATTCATTTTCGTTTAACAATTGTGTGCACTTTTTAACGGAATTCTCTCTCCTAGTATTTTCATTCTCCTTTAAAATCAGAATTTCATTTTCAAGTGATTTTATATTGATTTCTGATTTTTTAATTTCCTCTTCGAATGTTGGACACTTATCACACTTAGGGATTCTACGTTGATAGTTCTTAACTAATTGATCAAGTTGTTCATTGCATTCTATCAAAGTATCCTTTAGAGATTCAAGTTTGGCGTATTTTTCCCTAAGTCGTTCAAAACAGCCATTTACTTCGTGGAAATAAATAAGTAATTCAGAGTGAGTAAGTTTTGATACCTCGCTTGGCTCGTCATCGTCGCTATCAGTTATATTTCCTTGAAGGCACATATCTGCTTTCTCACTCTCACTGCTAGTACTTTTATCATTCTCATCCATTTCATCCCAAGTGGCTGCAAAACTTTTCTTTTCCTGTTTCTTTCCAAAGTCGCGTCGATTTCGAGGACAATTGGGCTTGATGTGTCCGGGTTGGTTGCACTTATGACAGATGATCTCCTGTTCTTCTGAGTAGTCAAGTGCTTTGCCTATTCTGCTTTTCAATTCATGATTTCGAGCTGGATTTCCGTATTTGCGATTCCACCTTTTGAATTTCTTTATTAGTAGCACCAGCTCTGCTGCTCCATCATCATCATCGTTATCATCATCACTTTCGGTTGTTCCTTTGAGCGCTATTGATTTCTTTCGAGTATCTCCTCCTTCACGCTCTTCCTTGAATTTCATTTCTATCTCATAAGTGGTGAGATTTCCGATGAGTTCTTCGACTTTCATTTGTTTCAAATCTTTTGATTCTTGAATGGCAGTCACTTTTGCTTCAAATTTTCGTGGAAGGACTCTAAGGATTTTTCGGACTATCTCCAACTCTGTGTATGATTTTCTAAGAGCTTTTGATTTGTAAACGATATTGGAAAGTCGTCCATGCATCTCTTTGACATTTTCTTCCTTCGCCATTGTGAAGTTCTCGTATTCGCTGCTTAGCATGGCAAGACGAGATTCTTTGACTTGAGATGTTCCTTCCTGAGTCACTTCTAGTGTGTGCCATATTTCCTGTGCAGTTAGACAATGTGAGACACGATTAAATTCAAATTGATCCAATGAACAGATAATAGAATTCATAGATCTAGCATTAGCATTTTGTAATCTATTTTCTAGTTCTGTCCATTGATCTTTTGGTTTCTCTATTTCCTGATTATCTACAGTTATAGTTGGTGTACTATAACCTGTCTCAACAATATTCCAAGCATCAATGGCTTTCAGAAAAATTTCCATTCTATTTTTCCAGTAAGCATATTCACCATTGAACATTGGTGGTCTAACTATGGATTGACCCTCTGAAAAAGCATTATTAAAAGAAGCCATTTTAAAAATTCAAATTTTTAAAACAAAAACTGATTTTTTGAAAAAAAACGAATTTTTAAAAACAAATGATGACTTCTATTCCTAGCTCTGATACCACTTGTAGGATCGATTTCACCCTGAAGGGGGGGGGGGTGAATAGGGTGATAGTATAAATTATAAAATTAATTGCGGAAGCTTATAAAATAATTTCAACACAGATCACAGAACAATAGCAGCACAGATAATAGCAGAACAATAAATACAGAAATAGAACGACACAGAATTTATCCAGCTTCGGCAAAACCCTGCCTACGTGCTGCCCCCAAGGTTTCTACTAGAAATTAGATAGTCCCTCGCTTACACACGCAAACTTGCGACACCCGCTATCGACTAAATCTAACTCTACGCTCAAAACTCTGCCACAACTCAGCCACTGAGTTGCGAATTCTCAAGCTACGCCATGTAGCTTGTCTCCAAGTCACACGACTAGAAAAAATAACAGTTTAAAATTTAAAAAGCAAACAAATGATAAAAAACCCTAATTTAAAAGGCCCTTAAATATTAAAAGAGAAGGCTCCTTTTAAAAAATAGGCCGGCCCAAATTAAAAGGCGATTTATATCCCTTTTCTTTTAATTCTTCGGCCCGTTCCTTTTTCCTGTGCTCGGGGGCTAGTTCTCGTTGCAATTCAATTAGGGCTTCTTCCCTTCTATCTAATTTAGGGTTTTGGAGAAATTGATGAAGTCGACTGATTTGTTGGTTGATTGCAATCGCTGTTCCTCTGATTTGCTTCGGGAATTGACCGTATCTTCGATTTGAACACGACTTCTTATATTTGATCGAGTTCGACTGCAAATTGGTATGTGATTTTTGCTTTATTGCTTTACGTTAATATTCTTGAACTCGATGCTTTTAACCGATGATTATTGTGGGTTTATATATGCGTTCGATTTCCTTGAATTGCGTTCGTATAAAATCATTTGAATTTGTCAATAATTCACCTCGGCCACTTGATGATGCTTGAATGTTTGAGATTGATTCTGACTAATTCACATGTGAATATTCTTGATATTGCTCGGTTGACTTGGTTTAAAATCTTCGGCTTTGAATTTGTGATAATTGACTATGGCTCCGTGATTTTCTCTGACTTGATAAATTTTGTATAATTTGATACTCTGGCTACTGGCTATGACTTGTTTGTTGAATTTCTTTGTAACTTTATTCAAACTGCTTCACTGTCATTTTGATCGATTGATTCATCATTGACTTACTGGCAATTTTTGAATTGCTACTGAACCATGGCTTCAACTGATAATTTTCGATTTCCCACTACACTTTGAAACTGCTCCTTGACTTATTAGTTGATGCATTCGAATGTTTTTTTTGTTGTATGTCTGGTGTAGTTGCATTGCATTGATATTGAGACTTGTAGTCTTCATTTATGCTCTCTGTTTTGAGTAACTTCCCATGAGTACATGTCTTGTTCATGCTGTTCATATGCTTGTTGAGTTTGTATTGTACTCTGACTCATTTTTCGAGTCAGTGAACATTTATGTTGGTTTCATTGATACTTGTATTTGAGACCTTTTGAATTTCAGTTGTATTGTGTTTGGTTTGGATTGAAGTTGCAGGCTTGTGTACTATGTCTTTTGAGCATTGCATTACTTCATTGTTCACTGTCCTGTGTCTTGTTTCATGTGATGTTCATTTATTGTTCGAGACCGTTCGCATATCAGTTGTATTTGTTATCCTCACTTGAGCATTCTGTTGCATTTGTGCATTGCCTTGCTGATTCATTTGTTTACTGTTAGTCGAGTCTTGTTGACATGCCTGCATATCCATGTCTACTTCATATGGCTTAGTTCTGACCAGTTCATTGATTCTCCTTTCTTGATGCTGCACTGTTCATTGTTGCACTCGATCATATTGACTTCAGTTGTATTTCTTTGAGATGATTCATTGGTGCACTTGTACTTAGTCATTGTAGTATGTTGTCACTGAGTTTGAGCATTTGCACATTTGCAACCTTGGTCTTCATACTGTATTCTCGGTATCATGCTTGTGCATTTCTCTATTGTATTACTGTACACTGCATAGTGGTCTTCATTGTGATGATTTTGTTGCTCTGACTTGTATCACTTGATGTCTTGAGCTTCAACTGTGCTCGAACTCTGTCCATACTTGCCCAGTTTACACAGATGCTCCACTTGTTTATTTTTTTCAAGTGTACTTGTCTTTCTTCTGACCATGTTGGCACTGGGTTACTGTCTTGTTTATATTAGACTAGTCGACACTTGATTCTTGAGTTTTGGCCATTTGCACCTGTGTTGAATCCAGTTTCACAGCTCGGGTTTGACCTTGTGCTGAAGTTGATATTTTATTTATGTTGCACGTGAGTTGAATCCAATAATTTGGGTTTGACCTGTGCTCACCTGTCCCTGTAATTTTATCAATTGTATATATCGATGTGCACGGCCTTGTGGCATATAAAGTGATACACTGTGTATGTCACAAGTTGTTCGTGTATGATGAATTCAAATTTAAATGATGACGAACAACCCAAATAACTGAGGCAAATAATATTTTCAAAAATCATATTTTATTTTATATTGCAAAAATATTTCTTTTTCAATTTTACTGCGTTAGTGAATATTTTTGCAGATTGCTCAGATGCTGGATTCAAACTGGAATAAAGTTGAAGATAAATACGAGTGTGAGTGATATGTAGTGAGGAATTTATGTAAATTGAATTGTGATGTAATGTAATCAAAATTGTATATGTACAGTGAGAGCTTGAATTTGTACTATCAAAATTGTAATAAATATTTGTTTGAATAAAATATTCGTTTGAATTCAAATTCCGTGTTATTTATTTTATTCAGCAAATATTTATTTAATCTGTGAAAAATAAAGTAGTATATTTACAAATACATATAACTGAATGTATATATGTTTATTATCATCAAACAAAAATCATATAAGCGCATATTCAACACTTCCATCCTCTCCATGATCACGCCACTTTCTCTTATGCTTCCCGAATCATCTTTGGTCTAAGAACTAAACGGTCTCTAGTCTCAACCCAACATGAAGGTGATTTACATGGCTGCCTATACAAAGCTTCGTAGGGCGCTATGTCAATGCTAGCTTGGTAACTATTGTTGTAGGAGAACTCTATTAGGTGAAGGTAATTTCCCATGATCCTCCAAAATCCAAGATGCATGCTCTTAAGAGATCCCCTAAAATTTGGTTCACCCTTTTGTTTTGTCCATCTTTCTGCGAATGATAGGCTGGTCTCAAATTTAGCTCTATCCCTAAAGTGGCTTGCAATGCTCCCAAAAACAACTGGTGAAGTTGGGATCTCGATCACTGACTATACATATTAGTATTCCATGCAGTCGAATGACCTCCCTCAAATAAATTCCCACCAAAGAAGTTGCAGTTCTAGTTGACTTCACCGGAATAAAGTGGGCGCTCTTTTTTAATCGATCAACAATTACCTAAATGCCTTCATTACCTCTTCTTTTTCTAAGCAACCTGTCGATAAAGTCCACAAATACTTGCTCCCATTTCCAATTTGGTATCTCTAATGGTTGTAGCAACCCAGCAGTCTTTTGCTGGTCACTCTTGACCTGTTGACAATTTGCAAACCGGCTTACAAAGATCGAAAAGTCTTTCTTCATCACTTTCCACCAAAAGATCTTCTTCATATTCTATAACATTTTAGTTACTCCTAGGTGGTAGATGACCTTAACGGATTGCACTTTCTCAGCACATCCTGACTAATTCCATCAACATTTGGCACACAAATCCATCCATTCATTCTCAAAATGCCTTGAGATTCTATATGAAAACTAGAGATAGTTCCATCTTTAACATCCTTCATAAGCCGAGCTAATAGAATCTTCTTCTTGAAAATATGCAGTTCTCTCCATTAGTGTTGGCTACACTTCAAAATTTGCAATCGTCACCACATTACTACTCAACGCATCTGCAACGATATTTTCTTTCCCTGGGATGTAAAGAATATCTAGGTCACAAGGCGCAAGAAACTCTAGCCATCTTTGCTGCCTTACGTTCAAATCCTTTTGGGTAAAAAGATACTTTATTGACTTATGGTCCATATATAACTCGAACTTTGTACTAGAAGATAGTGCCTTCACACCTTCAATGCGGAGACTACTGCCAAAAGCTTCAAGTTGTGCGTAGCGTAATTTTTCTCCCGAGGTTTCAACTGTCGACTTGCATACACTATTACTTTATCATTCTGCATCACAAATGCTCCCAATCCAATCCTACAAGCATCCGTGTAAACCGTTAATCCTTTATTCCCATTTGGAATAGTCAAGATAAATGAACTTATCAATTTCTCCATTAACTCATTGAATGCTTGATCGCACTTGGGTGTCCAAATAAACTTAGCCTTCTTTGTCAGCTTTATTAGATGAGAAGCAATCTTCGAGAAATCTTTAATAAATCTTATATAGAAACCTGCCAATCCTAAGAACTTATGACCTCAGTCGCACTTTCGAGTTTCTACCAATCTTGAACTGTAATTACTTTAGCTGGGTCCACTAATATGCCTTCTTTCGAAACTAGGTGCCTTAGAAATCTAACTATGGAATTCCCAGAAATGACACTTAGAAAACTTTTCTTTTAAAATATGATTTCTTAAAGTACTTAAAACAACTTGAAGATGGTACTTATGCTCTTCCTCTGTTTTAGAATAAACAACGATGTCATTAATGAAGACTAGAACAAATTTGTTTAGAAAATCTTGAAATCCTCTATTCATCAAGTCCATGAAATAAGCGTGTGCGTTAGTCAATCCAAAGGGCATTACTAACCACACATAAAAACTATGAGCGGTACGAAAAACTGTTAAGGTTACACTCTCTTCTGCTACCACTAATTGGTGAAAACCAGTGGCAAGATCCAATTGAGAAATATCCGAGCTCCGTGGAGCTGTCAAGCATTTCATCAATCCTAGGTAAAGGATACTTATTCTTGATGGTCCTCTTATTTAGTTCTTAGTAATCCACACACAATCTAAGAGAACCATCAGATTTGATAATGAACACTACTGGCGATTCCCAACTTGATGTGTTGCGTCAGATCAAGCCTTTCAGTAATAAATCAAACGTCTACTTCTCTAATTTTCTTCTTTCCTTTGGAGCCAACCTTAAAAGAGGTTGTATAATAGGTCTGGTTCCTGGAATCAAATTAATGTGGAACTCTACTTCCCGATGAGGAGGTTAACCTTGAATTTCTTCAAAAATATCCTTGAAGTCCTGAATGATTGGTATATTCCTTATCTCCTCCTTGTATACTTCGAGGGCATACAAAAAACTACCTGTCAACTCCCTAGACTCTCCGTAACATATAGCAACTCATCTACCTACTACATCTTTTACTATGATTTCCCTTCTAATACAGTCTGAGGCAGCTTTAAACTTAGATGACCTGTCCATACCCAATAATACTCCAAAACCCATGAACCTGAGGATAAACAAGTTAGAAAAGAAAGGCCGATCTCGATAAGAAATAGGCACATTCAAACATAAGTTGTCAAGATTAGTCGGACCCCCAATTGGGTTCAACACACATAGAGACTTATGGAGAATAACATATTTAAGATTCAACTGGTTCATTAGGTCATATGAAAAACTATGGGATGCACTGGTATCAAATAACACTTTAACGGGAATATCGAAAATGGATAGTGTATCTTGCAACGCCTGCTTTCCTTTTGGGTCCATAAAAGTATATGGTATTTCCTTAATAGCAAAAGCTTGTCCCCATGTCCCTTCTTTGGAAAATGACACTGGTTCTTCATATGTCCATGTTTGTTGCAATTGTAGCAAAGTGGTCCACTAGTCGGTTCGGGCAGTGATATGCAAAGTGGCCCATTTGGTTGCACTTATAATAAAGGATCTTCGTCAAGTCTAACTACTTCTTTTGAGAAGGAGCTCCATCTCTAGGCTTCTTTATTGACCACTTTTTCTTCCCTTTACGGTTGAAAAACAGCTTACTAGCAACAAGTATCACTAATAAAGGTTGGGCATTAACTGTTGGCACCAATCCTTTCTGAATTCCTTACTCAACATCAAGAGCTTCAAATCTCAAAGCCATACTGATAGAATTGGTAAAGGTACCATTGAGATGATTGGTCATTTCCTAATTAAATTCTAATCACATTCCTTTCACAAACGTTTCATCCTTTTTAAGTGGTGTATCAATCATTCCTGGTCCAAAGCGGAATAATGCATTGAACCAATGCTCATACTACACCACTGTCATCTCACCCTATTTCAAATTCTTGAAACTTCTAAACTACTGAGTTCTTCCTGCCTTTGGGATAAACTGGGTTTCAAAAACCTCCTTAAACTGCACCCAAGAGAAATCTTCTTCTGGTGTATTCATGGTGGCTGAATCCCACCAATCTATTGTTGTTTTTTGAAGCTGACTCGATGCCAGTAATTTATTTATAGCTTCTCCCAACTATATATCCCTGAAAATCCTCTTACAAGAGTGGAGCCATGTCTGAACTCCCAAAATATCTTTAGTTCCATGGAAAGGCTTACCACCTAAAGCAGTGTAATTCTTGCATAAGGTTGCAAAGTTCTAAGGCGGCTAAACTTGCATCATTGCTTCAGCTACCGAATGTACAACTGACTTATTTCAAGGAGCTATGCCATTTGTAGTTGTGCTGGTTCCAGATCCCCTCCTTCTTCTTCCTCTTGTACTCGTTTTCAACAACCTAGATAAGTGACAGGTATCATTAGAATACAAAGTTAGGATCAAAGATGAAAAAGGGAAACTGCTATAAAGGATATAAAACCAGACTTTTAGGGGAGAAAATGAAATGCTCCTTCAAGATTTACTCATTTTAGGGATCTGCTAACCCTATCTCTAATCAGTTGCACCCCAATCAGGCTAAGATGTTCGCTATACCTTGCTCTGATACCAATTGTAACGACCCACCTTTCTGACCCCTGGGAATGACACTTAATACATCTTTGGTGTTCATGTGCCGTTGCCCAAGCATCGAAAAGATGAATTGTCGTAGGGTAAAAATAAAGAATAAAATGGAAAACCTCACAACAAAACTGTTAAATAAAACATAACAGTCAATAGTACATCTATTTACTCCTTAGCATGAATTTATTAGAGTTACACAAAAGTACTAGAAGTCAGTTTAGGCAGTTATAATAGTCTTCCATTTACATATGTTGAACAAAATACATACATAAACTAGATAAACAGAGGAATAGACAGCTAAGTAGATAAAAGACTCTTGCTCGAACATCGTCTTCAAAAAGCCCACATATACCTATTACTCTCGGACTACTCAAATATACCCAAAAGATTAGAAAAACCAAATAACTCAGGTCATACGATATGCCTGGTATGGGTAAAAAAATTAAATCAATAGGTGTGTGATTAAACAGAAAAATGTGAGGCCACGCCGCTGAACACGGAATGGGTTTACTCTCACATGAATCAACATCCAAACATGAAGAATGAATAAATAATTAAACATCGCAAAGAGTGGTTGACTCTTCCCAATTAAATTTAGGAAACAAATTCGAAGGTTCAAATCAAATAAGAAAAGGAAAACCGCTAACAACTGACCAGGAAGCTACAACATCCTTGAAGCATGCACCTAGTAATATACTTTTGAGAAGTTCGTATACTCTGTGACACTTCTTGGACAATACTAAGACGGACCCCACCAAAGCTTACCGAGTATCCGAATATTTCACATCTAACAGCGCTACCGAATCCAACCTAGATGAGATGTGAAAGTACGCTAATGGGAGCAACCCCACATAGCTTGGCTTCCTCTCACACTTTGGATTTAGTCATTTCTAACAAAGGATATAAATGCTCAACGAAGCAACACATCATTTTAGAATGATGATAATATAAGAAGCTGAAGTAAAAGATAGTTGAGAAACCAACTATCGAGGATATAAAACGATCGTATATGGAAATTAGTTCTTGTACAATTATCACAACTCAATGAATTCAAACTTGTACTATTTCTTGGTTAAAAATAACACCTGATAAGTTAAGGTAGTGTTACCTCAAAGTCACGTCCCATAATTGTTCTTGACTTTCGAAATAGTGAAAAACCTTCTTCTTCGATGTGTAGTGCTAATTATACAAATAAATCGTTTTTATACGAGTGAATCGCAGAATTTGTGCTTGGGATTCACATTACAAGTATTAGCTTCAAAACACATTGTTAAAAGAGTTTACTAACTTTGAAACATCATTATAAAAGGATTTAATAACTTCCAATATCCTTATTTAATTGGATACTCGGTTTTAACTCTCTTTAATATGAATAATAAATTACAATTATGCTTCATTAATCAACTTGGTTAATTAACTACAAAATACTATTTAATTAAAAAGGATAATCACCTTTAAATTAACATAACTAATTAAATTAATTTATTAAATTTAATCTCATTAGTTACATTAGTTAATTAAATTTAGACATCATAGTTAAATTAATTAATTTAAAACATAATTAAAGAAAATACTAATTAAATTTCAAATTTAAAAGTCATTAATCAAAAGGGGTTAATTAATTTTAATCATCATCAATTAAAATGATTAATTAATTTTAATTCATAATTTTTAAATAATTAATTAATCTTAATCATCATTAGACAAAATGATTGATTAATTTTAAGTATCATTAATAAAGTAATTGATTAAATTTAAACATATCATTAATAAGTTAATGAATTAAGTTTAAACTCATCAATAACAAGTTAATTAATCAACCTTAATCCTTATTAATTAATTATTTATATTTAGAAAGATTTAATAAAATAATTTATTAAATTTGAATTATCCTTATTTAACAATTTTATTAACTTGTAAAACAAAACCCGAGCTCGAGAAATAGATTGAAAAATATTCATAAGGATATGTTAGTTGAAAGTGCTGATATAACGATCGTCGATATACAGAAACTTCCACAACATGTCACTTTATTTACATATACACATCACATAACCATAACCAAAGCATAACACAAGGTGCTTAACAATGTACAACAAACAGAAAGCAACCGCTAACAATACTAGTATGGGACCCGTGCTATGCACACGGGAAGTTAAGATGTACAAACACATGCATGTCATCATGCCAAATGCAAAGGATCAAATCTCTTTATATTGTTTTGTGAATAAAGCAAAATGATTAAATAAGCAGTGATGACAAATTTTTAAATAAATCTAAGTCTACATGTTGACCAAACCATGAAGTTGGCTAAGCAATCTTGAATGACCAAGATACTCTTAGTATCTACATGTTCGAAAATGATTGTAGCATTAAATGTTCAAATTGTAAGCATACTAAAATCATTTCCCATTCGTTTGCTCATCGAATTCATATTTAGGCAAAGTTTAGTAAAAATAATCTATGATTATCTTATATTAATCATTTTGTTCTACGTACTTCAAGATTTCCCTAATGAAATGTAACTGAGGATGTAGCAACATACAATTGTGCTATTCATTGTAAACGTACGCATTCTTTTTTTTTATCTTCACTGTAAACGCTTCAAGTGATAATCGTACTATTGTATTCTATAGTAACTTCATCTTGTGATCTTGTATCTACTAATATAATGTATCTTTATCTTCTTTTAAACCATTGGTTGGCGATTTTATCAGACATTTGACATCTCTAAATGCACAATGATGGGACCGAGAGTAGCAACGTGAGGGAAAATTGACAATGAACTGTAGAAATTACAAATTAGTGATGTTCCCTATTTTTACGTTGAATGATTGATTATTATGCCTAAAGTCATAGGACGAATCCATGCTATGTACACGTATGTCGTCCAAACAGTTATGTAAAATTACAATAGCTTTTTTATTTAACGATAACTTGATGTAAGATGAGAAATTTGAGTTTATGTTTATTTAAAGGTTTTTATTAGTTGTTACAAGTATATATGCTAACCTGCATCAAGGCACTTAGGTTATTTAGCTTTATATACCAAAACATTTATGTTATCATTGTTGAATACAATCCTGTTTGATGATTACAGTGTGCACGCATATAAGCCAAACTGTTAGTCCTTGAGAAGGATGGTTTTGATGACAACAACCTTAGGACTTGTTATAAAATATAAATACTAACATTATGGTTTATATATAGGATATAAACATGCAGGTACCAAGAATGAAGACTGTACAGTATAAAGATACAAGACTGATGAATTTAAAATCAAAGATATCAAGATTGAAGACTCATGAGTATCAAGATATCAAGAGTTTAAGATTTCAAAGTAAAAGATAAGTATTGAGCCTAAGATTATATTAAAACTTCTTGAAAGCACTTACATCTTTATTCGAAATTTATTCGTGGAATGGAATCCACTTCGAGCCTGTTAAAGGGATAGAACCCTAGTGGGATGGAACCCACGACAATATCTAGTGGAACATATAGTGGTCCTATTTTAATATCCACTAATTTTATGAAAATGCTTTTTAAAAATATATCTCTTATTTTAAAAATATTTTTTAAAACTTCCTTTTCAAAAAGACATCTCTCTTGGTTTTAAATATTTTAGCCTCAAAACTATTTTTATCATTTTCAATATTTTGATTTCAAAATTGTCGTTGATTTTAAACTATCTCTTGTTTTAAATATTTAGCTTTAAAGTATTTATACTCGGATTTTAAATCACTTTATAGATTAAGATTATATATATTAAAAATTACTTTCTAAACTCTTTTGTATGTTTAAACTATATTCAAATATATTTACAAAGTTTAGAAATTGTTTTGACAAATTATAGAAACCCATTTTAGTAAGAAAATCAAAACATCATTTTTTCCTTGAGCATGTCGACATACCCCTACCACCCATGTCGACATGGTGTCTGTTATTTTCAAAAGTCAAATTACAAAAGAAGTGTTTTTTCGTCGTTTCTCTTCACGAACGGACATGACCGTTATTCTCCTATAAATATCAGACTTTCTAAACGAATTTTAAACCGAATTTTATTCTTCTCTTCACTCCTTCTTCTCTACTCAAATATTCCCTAATGTCTTAACAAAACTCTGCGGAAATCATAAGTGAATCAAACTTGATTATCTCTTGTTTGATTCTCTGCCACTCTCTCCATAAGATCCCAGTGCTATTCAGAGTTATAGGATTATTTGTAAATCAAACTATTTAGTAAAAGGCGCGGTTGAGCCTTGAAATCAATTGGGTGTGATTGTTTCCCTGGAAATCGATTAGGCGATCTTGTGACCTGGTAAATCAAGAGAGTTTGCCCCAGACTTGAATACAGGAGGGTGTACCTCGTGGCCTTGAAATCGAGGCTGTAATCTAGGAGATTATTTTTGACAATAAATCCGTACGTTTGTGCGGGACTGGATGTAGGTAACTACAAACCAGTATAAAATCCTGGTATGTTCTTTCCTTTACTACTTTTATTTATTATTTGCATCTATATCTGATCTGTGATTATATTTGTGTCTGTGTATTGCATTTGTTGATGATTAAATTACATAAGTTCAAAAATGATTTATTAAATTCCCAAAACACTATTCACCCCCCTCTAGTGTTATTCTAGCCTTAAGATTAGTAATCCGCATTCCTAACATTAGGTATCTGAGCAAGGTTTTCATAATCTGAATTTTGAAAATTTTTAAAATGGCAAAAATTTTTGATAAAATTATTAACACTATTTTCATATGAATATGTCACAGAATCATCATGATATTTTTATTTAAAACTATATTTAGTTATTTTGAAAAGTCACTTGATTCTTTAAAAAGTTATGTTGTTTTGTAGGAGAATATGTCTAATGACTATTGGTTAAAAGATACCAGATAATCATTCATCGATCAAGAAGAACAAATGATATATAATGGAAATTGATAATGAAATGGGTACCGGATCAATATAAAACTTTTGGTTCTCATCTACAACATGACTTGATGCTGTACTTCTCTCCATCCGCTTCGTAATGCCATTGGTTTCGTGCGAATCCATCAAGAAATGATCAAGTTATGGTCAAATGAGGTTTTAGTGAACAAAGAGAAAAGGAAAGCAAAACTATTAAAGAAATTCTTCAAATTGCATCCAGAGATTTGAGTATTTTGTCCCAACTCCTATTCCAGATTGTAATCCTTGTTCCCACGGTCGTTTTGATTGATGGATCATCAAATTCCAATCAAAATTGAGTGGCATATGACAGTTTGAAGTTGGCTATCCAAAACTGAAAAATGTGTACGGGATTTTCCACATTTCTCCCACTGTTCGGTCTGTTGCACCACAGTACCTTCCAAATTCATCACCAAACTATTACTAGACCATAACCCTTGTCTTCCTCTTCGATTTTCCACTAGTTTCATCCAATTCCTTTAAGAAACGAGATATGCCTTCTAGAAGTTTGATAGTAAATAGAAAAATGGGAAGAAGAAGAAGAGGAATATTTATGAAAAGTGGTGACTGTTGGGCCTATTTATATTGGTTGAAGTGCGCATTCATTCAAAATTCAAATTCAAAGTTTTGGCGCCAAGTTAGTCAATCTACTAAATCATTTGCATCTTTCTCATACAGTCTTCAAATTCAGCAAAAGAATATACTACGCTGAACGGAAAAACGAGCCCATCGCAATAGAAGAGATCTTGTCGTCGAATTCTGACAGATATAAATGTGAGTTTCATGGCAGTGGAAGAACAACAAAGTTAGAAAGATGGAGGAATGCAAAAAGTGGTACGCTTTACTATTATTTCATCCTTATTGTTGCATTTAGGAATATATACTTATGCATTTAGTTAATTATAGAATTTTATCTCTTTTATAAGTTTTGATATTTTGGTCCATATATCGACACATCATAGTATAGTTATTTTTTTAAGTCTTTTAAAACGTGTTCCTTTCAAATAAAATCTTACTACTAATTATTACAAATATACTATGTAGAAAAGCATACCTTCATTCATGATTTCAACTTTTCTAATGTTATTTTTGCTTCTTATAATCTATTTCTTTTAAGATACTAATTTTATATCTTTAAGAAATTAATAGAATGAATTTAGAATGTTAGAATAAGGATATATTTATAGATTTCTTCAATTAATAAGATTGCACCACATCACATGACACTTGTCATATAAGTAGATAGTGACATACATGCAAAATGACACGTGTCATTACACTTGTTTTATAATAAAAGCATTTTTACATGCATAATGCCAAGTGTCTTTACACATGTTTTTTCCATAAATTTTTATGTTTTTTAAGCAATTTAGCTATATTAACTACTTTAAAAAATTGGGTCAAAATTTACACGTCAAAATATAGTCGTAAAATTAGTGCAAAATCATGTTAAAAACATGCCCGGAATTTTAGATAGCGTTTATAAAATGCTTCTATTCTTCTGTAACGTTTTGTAAGTACTGCAAATTGCATTTCTGTGCTTTGAAATGCTGTAAAGTTTCAAAAACTTTACACAGCATTTGGTAAATGCTACAGTTTCAGTTTTATAAAGTTTCAAATATATTACTGCAAAAACTTATTATAGCATTCTTTAAATGCTATCTTTCTTTATGAAACTTTAAACTATGTAAAAATGATATTTAAATTAAGTATTTTTCTCTATTCTTTTTAGAATTAGTTTCTAACTTATATAAGAATATTTTGAAATTAATTTCATGTTTAAATGTTTTTTAATAATTAATTAAAAATTTTAAAGTAAGAGGCCTTAATATAACACATGTTTATTTTAGTTTCTCAATCTTTATTATTTTATTTAATATTTCATTATGATATTTTTTAAATTTAAAAGATGTTTAAACACGTTTCTAGATATTTTAATCAATAATAATTTAATATAAAGGTTTTAATTAGTAAGTTAAGTATTTTATAAACATGGAAATTTGGATTCTTAAAAAAACAACCAAGCTAAAAAAAATTATTTTAAATAAATTAAATAAGTAGGCTATTAATTTTTATAAAAACCATATTTGATCATATATATAGTTTAAATCCATATTTCTTAGCAATTTGATTTTTATATTGAGTTTGATTACTACCTTTCATGAATATATTATAGTTTTAATATCATTTACCTTCAAACTATTTTCTTTACTACTCTTTCAGTCCCATTTATTAGTTTCCTTAACCTAAGTCTAGTAAGTGGTGTGTATTACCTTTGTTTGGTTGAAGTGATTTGTAATAAATAATTTGATATATATAAATATATATACATACACATACACATATATATACACATATATATCTATATACATGCTTGTTAATTAGATATTACTTGTCATTCATGTTTATCTTATAATTTGGATGTCTCTTACCGTAGTATATATATCATCATATCATTTTACATATTAATTTTTTTTTACTTTGTTATCATTTTATTTCGTATTACATATCATTATGCATCCTATTTCATATCACATTTCATTGCATGTTACATCATAAATTACAATGCATGAAATATCATAATCATTTGCATCACAAGTTGCACTTCATTTTGCATATTATCTCATGATACATTGCATATGTCATACACTCCATACTGCATTACAAACTACCTATTGCATACATGTACACATAACAAGTGTATTTTATTTAAGGGGAGTTTGTGTTATTGTCTTATAGTATAGGATTATTAGTTTTCGATTTGTTTGGTATGTTTTGATTGACTTGTTTGATCTCGCTTGATTGACTTGATCAATTTGTTAGACTCGTTTGACATGATTGGATTTGATGTATGTGTTGATTGGGTTGTTTGAAATAAACGTATACATATTTATGTATTGAATAATTATAATACAACTATGTTCTTTCACATTCCATTTACTATACTTTGTTCTAGTATTAGTTTAAGGTGGAGTTTTATAGTTTTATGGTTTACGGATGGTTTCGTTGATAAAGGGGGAGAATATAAAATAGAGTTGTCAGAATGGTTAGGCTTAGACTAAGGGGGAGTTATTAGTTTTAGAGGGAGTTATAGTGAATGTGAAGTACATTTTATAAACATAGGTTGTCATCATCAAAAAGGAGGAGATTATTAGTCCTTGAGAAGGATGGTTTTGATGACAACAGCCTTAGGACTTGTTATAAAATATAAATACTAACATTATGGTGTGTGTGTGTGTATATGCAGGATATAAACATGCATGTACCAAGAATGAAGACTGTACAATATAAAGATACAAGACTGATGAATTTAAAAGTCGAAGACATAAAGATTGAAGACTCATGAGTACCAAGATATCAAGAGTTCAAGTTTTCAAAGTACAAGATAAGTATTGAGTCTAAAATTATGTTAAAAATTCTTGAAAGCACTTACATCTCAATTCGAAATTTATTCGTGGAATGGAATCCGCTTTGAGCCTATTAACGAAATGGAACCCTAGTGGGATGGAACCCACGACAATATCTAGTGGAACATATAGTGGTCCTATTTTGATATCCGCTAATTTTACTAAAATGCTTTACAAAAATATATCTCTTATTTTAGATTTTTTTTTCAAAACTTTCTTTTCAAAAAGACATCTCTCTTGGTTTTAAATATTTTAGTCTCAAAACTATTTTTATCATTTTTAATATTTTAATTTCAAAATTGTCCATGATTTTAAAATATCTCTTATTTTAAATATTTAACTTTAAACTATTTATATACTCAGATTTTAAATCACTTTATAGATTAAGATTATATATATTAAAAGTTACTTTCTAAACTCTTTTATATGTTTAAACAATATTCAAATATATCGACAAAAATTAGAAATTGTTTTGACAAATTATAGAAACCAATTTTAATAAGAAAATCAAAACATCATTTTTGCCTTGAGCATGTCGACATACCCCTACCACCCATGTCGACATGGTGTCCATTATTTTCAAAAGTCAAATGTAACGACCCAGAATTTCTGTCAATTAAAATTCGTATATTTAATTGATTTTTAAATAATTAAAAGATAATTTTATAAGTCGAATAAATTTTATTTCGAATATGAGGATTTAATTGCACAATTAAATCGATAATTTAATATTTAAAAATATAGAAATAATTGAAAATTGGGTTAAATATGATTGAAAATGATTTGTAAAATTTTACTTAATCATATTGGAGTTAGAATGATGTTATAGAACATTTAAAATCGAATTTAAAGTCAAATTGTGAAATTTGAATATTGTAATATTTAATTGACGAGTTAAAATAGCCATTTTTCAAACAGTCTCGGATTTCGACGAACATAGTTTCATCGGATCCGTAATGTCAAATTATTGTATGGTTTAAAATTTCGTGTCAATCGGATTTACCGTTTGTCCGGGGCAAGCCAAAACGCATAGAAATTGGTTTAATCGATTTAATTTAAATTTGATCGTTTATTGCCGTAACTTGCACATATGATCGAATTAGCCTCCGAAACCTATTCCATTGTATCCGGAATGCAGGGTAAACCCTAGAAATGCCGGTCAACGTGCGAGATTTGGAGTTCGGAAAATCACGGATGAATAGTGTGTTGAAAAATCTCTATAAAAGGCCCCATTTTCTTTCAATTTGCAAAATACCTAGAAGAATTAGGTCAGGCCGCCATATTATTTTCAAGGGCCAGAAAACGTCCACCTTCTTCCCCTCCGATTTCCTCATCGATTGACTATCGTCAAAAACTTTCAACTACAAAAATGGAGAGCTCAACGAGTACTAGTTATCCAACGGTCAAGATCGTTTTTAGAGCTACGGATCGATGTCAATTTCCATTTGAATGGCCGAACTTCGTGCACGCATTTCAAGGTCACGGGAGGGCCGAGCTTCACCAATCTCTAGCCGAGCATAGAGGAGGCGACGAGCTTCAGCGTGGTGGTGGAGTGATGAAGTTTCACGCGTCGTGGTGGCCGTGATGTCTAAATCTAATTTCGGCAAACGGGTTTGTGTTGTGCGTGCAAAGACCTGGGGGGATACGCGTTTGGGAAGGAGATGTTTCGGCGGCCTGATGTTGAGAAACAAAAAAGGACGGCCAGATTTGATTCTGGGTAAAATAAAATGGAAATTGTAAATTAAAATTATATTTAATTATCGTTCGAACTTTAAAAATCGATATCTCTTTGATACGAGGTCGGATTGTGACGAAACGAATTGCGTCGGGTTCTTTTTGTCGAGCACTACGCAATGGAGCTGGATTGGAATCGATTGGAGCTAATGAAAATTTTGGGTAAAATTAAACGCATGTTTAATTTTATTCGAAATAAAATGCTACAACTGTTATCGGAAATTCAAGGTGAGAACTTCTCACTCAATCGAATTGTTTCGATTTAAATTTTAAATAGTTAGATTTAAAATTGCTTGATTGTGTGATTGGATGATAATTTGTTATCTATTGTGTTAAATAGATATTATACGCCGTATAATAAGCAGAGGTTATTTATTAAAAACATATACCGCGATAATTCCAACTTGTATGGAATTGGTATTATATATGTACTTGGAGTTGATTTCCCGCATTATATAGCGGATGAGACCCTATTGCGCCGCATAATAGCGGATAGTATTTTATAAATCCCATATACCGAGATATTCCGTCTCGAAGCGGAATTGGTATTATGCTAACATCTTTGGATGCAGGGAAACAGGTTGGAGGGATCCAACTGGAATCCTCAAACATTTGAATTTGTTTCAATGTTGTGTGTTGATCTATTTATTGATATATTTATAATCTACGTGATTATCTTTATGATTGAAATCGTTAAAGGCTAAATTTTAACCAAATATATTTTTGGTATCGTTAGATGCCGAAAATAAATAAAATTTGATTTCTGAAAATTTAATTTGAGAATTCTTAATAAAATTTAATTTTGGAATTGATTCATTTTAAATGAATAAACGTTGAGATTTTTATGTTATAAAAATTATGATTTTTGTGAAATATAACCGAAATGTGATTTCTGAAATAAGTAGCTGATTAATTTATAAAATTGTTTAAATTGGGTTTTTTGAATTATTACAAATGATTTATATAAAATATTTATAAAATTGATATTTATAAACTAAAATATTGGGATTATAAACGAGTTTTTATAAGTATTAAAATGGAGTATAAATGGATTTCATAAGTGAATGAAATCTATAGATTTATAAATTGGGAAGCTATAAAATGAATAGATTTTTGTAAAATAAAAGATTTATAAGGAATTAACTTATAAATTGGATTTTGGCGTGTAAATGGAATATGGATAGAATTTTTTAATAAAGTGATTTTATAAGTTAAAGTTGTTATAAAATATAAATAGAATTTATAAACGTTGTTTATAAATTCGAAATCGACTTATTTTAATAAGTTTAATTATTATAACTTATTAAAGGAAATATATCCATGATTTTGGGACGGTGAATAATCCTTTAAATAAAATATGCAGAAATGATAAATTTGGTAAATGAAGTATATTCACGATTTTAGATGGTGAATGGTATATTAAAGAAATATTTTGGAAAAGTGATATTTTAAATAGAATTAAAACGATTCAAAAACGTTTTAAAATGTGTTAAGTATCGAAATCATAGATTTCAACATTTATTGTTGAAATAGACGTTTTCGAGGAATAGAAGGAAATGGTGGACTATAACACTGTTGTTATAGTAAATGATTTCCGAAAGGAAAAGTTTTGTGTAATATTGGGATTTATATACCTATCTTAATTTCGAATCCCTATACTAGAGATTTTGGGTTGTCGTAACGATGTTTTACATAACATTCGTTTTGACCCAAATAAATGTGTTTAAGTGAACGTTTTTCTTAAAGAATAAAATATATACT
Organism: Allium cepa; assembly: GCA_030765085.1. Classification (NCBI taxonomy): domain Eukaryota; kingdom Viridiplantae; phylum Streptophyta; class Magnoliopsida; order Asparagales; family Amaryllidaceae; genus Allium; species Allium cepa. Next base: position 935,199,382 of record CM060932.1, read on the forward strand.
TAATTTGGATTTAAGTATATTGAATATTTTCAAAATGTTGAAAATAAATAGATTGGTGAATTACTTATTATTAAATAAGTATGGAAATGTTTTTCCAATATGAAGTGAATGTTTGAGATTTTATCTTTTAAAGATAAATTGAAAATGAATATTAGAAATCGATTTGGAAATCGTATATTCATAGATATTTTGGAAAGGTAAATTGACTATGAAATTTATAAAAGAAAGGGAAATTTGTTTAAAAATAAACATTGATTTATTTTGAAGTGTGGAAATAAATTTACGAATTTGGAACGTAAATTTAATAAATCGGTAAGGATTTATTTAATTGGTTTAACTGAACCATTTTTGAAACGAAAGTTGTAAGGGTGTAAATTGATTTGATATTGGTTTTCAAAAGGTTGAAGTATGGAAATTATATCTTGTAAAGATATTTTTGAAAATAAATAATTTGGGAATTATTTGAAATCGGATTATGTCGTGAATACTGATTGATAGTTAAATAACCGACTATCAATATTGACCCTTAAATGGCTATTTGTTGTGAATTGGTTGAAATTGAATGCTACACTTATTTTTAAATTATTGCGCTCGTTATTCGGACTACCCATTCCAAATAGTGATACGACGTAATGGATAGCATTGAAGACCGGTGGTGAAGACCGGGTGTTTGTGAAAACGATAGGATGACCTATCGATTGTCTCTGCACCGTTAGCTACGGTATGGAGATTTTCTTTGTGATGGGAAATTCGATCGGGATTGTGAATACCCGGATTGTAAGGGCTTCTTTGGAAGTGCCTTCGGTTTTGTTCGAGCCCGGAACAGACTTGTATGGTTACGAATCTTACATTACATTTTTAGATATAAAGAAGATTTCTTTCAAATACATTTCTATTGGTGGTGGAGGATTTATTATCTTAGCTTAACACCCTTCTCTGAAACGTACGAGTTCAGAGGTTTTGTAGTTGAAGGTTATCAGCGATATATTCCCAATTTAGTAATGTGGCATGCTGAGTGTTGCTGTGTGATGATTATTTATTGATCATTTGTTGAACAAAGCGTGGCTTTGTGAAAAAGCATAGCTTTGTGGACGAGACTTCGTCAGACCTCACAACCCGGAAATGGTCAAAACAGGAATATGCGGCAAGGTTATGAGGGTCGCTCCCTTTAGGGTATGTCATTCCCTTCTGGAAAAGGGTGGTGTCAGGTATGGAGCCCTGATGCTTAACCTATGTGGATGCTCCAATCTCATTTTTCTGTGTGGTTGTTGCTTGGTGATAGAGGGCCCTCGGATAAAGGTCCCAAAGGACCGGGGGTGGCATATTCGTGTAGTAGTTACCTAGTTATAGAGGTAACCCGGCCTTGTGTTGGAAGAGAGCTGGTAAAGTTCTCGGGACGTCCCGCCAGAGGCGATCCCATTGACAGTAGGAAGTTCCTTAGCCTGACCATTTGTTGAAAAATCTAAAGAAACAATACAAGCCTTGTACGGTTTTAGTTGTATAACCTGCCATGGAATGTGGCGGTAACCTGCTATTGAACATGGTAGCTATAGTAGGCATATGATAATGATCGTATGTTGGCTAAGATTTATATTATATTTTCAAAATGTTTTCATCACTATGCACTAATAATAATATCAAAAATGATTTGTTTTGCATAGTAAGCATCTTTGACTATCATAAGGAGAAATCTCCTCCAATTCTGCGTTTGCATTGTGTGTGTGTGCGGGGATGCCTTATGGTAGTTTCATTTTCCAATAGCATTGCGGATATTTTCCACTTCTATTGTTGTTGTTGTTTTAAAAGGTTATTAGATAAACAACTATTTTAAGTTCTCAAACCAGTCCCATGACTGGCCTGGAGTTTATGTTCTCTTTCTAAACTCTAGGTGCCCATAAATTTCCACACGGGCAGTCTAGAGTCAGGTTATCAGGTCATTCTGGATTCAGAAGTGCTATAGAGCTCAAGTGGCAAGCTGGATGGCGAGGCGTATTACTTGTATATGATATTATCTTTCCGCTGTATAATTCACTTGTAATGGCATGTTTGTATAACTGTTCATTGTTTAGTTGTGTTGTATATTGTTGTTGTACTCTCTGATGATAATGTAATGTAATAACTGAGATAGTTCTTTGTTTTAAAGATTATACACTTTTCTATTATATGTTGTTCCGCTGCGACTGTGAGATTCTGATATTGTTTCTGTGGTTTCTTCTTTCTTTCTTCCTGTCTTCTTCTACCTTTTCTTTATAACCCTAACAATTCGGTTTTCTGGCATTCGATTATGCGGCATTTGATACAGTGGACGTAAGAATTCCGACCTTCGGATCCCGTAAAAATCGATATGTTACAACGTGGTATCAGAGCATTTGGTTAAGTGACAACCATGGCTCTGTTGGGTGTTACTCATTAGAGATAGAGTCAGTAGTACTCTAGAATGAGTTTGAGTGTAATAATAGCTATGCGAGCGTATTTGTTAATGAAAATAAAATTGTTTTATGTTGTGATGATTGGTTTGTTGAGTGGTATATGGATTCTGGTCGGTATAGTTTGTACAACTGTATCGATAGGGATCTCTAAACACTTGTACAGAACAATTTGACACGATGTCGTTTTAAAATAGGGTAAATGAAATAATTTTACCTTGATTATATTTTATATATAAAGGAATAATTTTTCAGAATTATTAAAGTGTATATGAATTGATTGTTGGTTGTTGAATAAGTTAAATAAAAACAACAGCCGTAAAAGAATAAATTATATAAGCAAATGAATTATAAGTATGGAACTATAATTAAAATGATTTATAAGTATGGAACTATAATTAAAATGATTTACACATGAGAAATAATCTTATATATAAGAAGTGAAATTATATAAGTAAAAGATTTTAAATGTGATTTATAATCTAAAAACAAAATTCCAGAGGAATATTTGGACATGTTTTGAAAGGGTTTGCAATTTGGAAAAGATTAAATTCCTTTTTGAGTTTGAAAATGGTTTTCAAAGGTTTGGGAAAATTGTTTTGGAGAAATTAAAGCTCTAAACTCTTTACAGTCGCTGGAAAATAATTCCGATGATGATTGCAACATCATCGATGTTCATTTTCGGGTTTCCAAAAGAGGGATTGCTGCTAACTTATTTTAAATTGAAGTTGTTTGGAAAATTTGGATTTGGTTTTTGAAATTCAAAAGATAATTTGAATTGATTTCAAAAATGGTTTTGAAAGGTTGAAAGGACTCTGGAATCCTATTTAAAATATTTATGGAAATGATAAATAAGTTGATAACTTGTACAATTTGAATTTTGATAGAATAAATTTAACTTAAAGGATGGAGTTAAATTAAAGGAAGTATAAGTGAATCAATAAAAACCCAAGTGGTAATTGTTGAATATAAGTTGTATAATTTATAAAATGGAATTTACTTTAGAATTGGAATCTGAATTGGATTATAAGTGAAAATTTAAGGAAAGTTAAATAAATTGATTTGGATTAGATAAGATGTTTGAAATGATATATAACTTAAGTGATGTTGAATAAAGTGATTTTGGTGTCGAAGTAAATTAATAAGTGAATTAATGAAATGAAGTTATTAAGAATTTGAACTTGAGTTATATAAATGAAATTCAACTTTATATTGTTAAAGGAATTAGCAATTGAATTAATTAATGGATGGAATATTAATCAATCGAATGTAAAAGAATTGATATGGGATAATGAATGTAAGTGTAAATTCATTAGAAGCTAATGAAGTTGAGAAACTGAATAATTGAATGAAAATCAATTTAATATAAACCAATTGGAATTAAAAGTGTTGAACCAAATTGAATGTAAAATGAATAAATTTGGTTGTGTTGTATATACATTGGTTGCTATTTGATGTTAGTTGATTGTGTAAAATTCATTAAGTGTTAATGAAGTTGAATTGATAAAATTAAAAGCTATGTAATTGAATCCAAATTGGAAGTAAATAAATTTGAATAGAATTGAATTTGATTTGGATTGAAAGTGAACTAATGTGAATTTAATTAGTGAATGTAAACTAATTGAATATGAATAAATGAATGTTAGTAAAAACATTCCATGTTAATGAATCAAATGTGATTAAAATGAAAAAAACCAATCCAATGAATATTAAAGAAAAGTTAATGTATATTGATTTGGTTATGAATTGATTTGGATAGACATTGATTTGTTGGATGTTAGTTGGATGATAGTTGTTTGGTGGTTGCATTTATTGTTTTTGTTGCATTTGCTATATTGGAATACGTAGTTGTTGTAGTGAAATATGTTGTATATTGATATTACTTTCATATATGCATGTTTCTCATGGTTTTTTGAGTGTTTATTAGGTGCGGATTGCGCTTGCTTCGCATTTGGAGCTCGCTTTCGCGCTATATTAGCCGTATACGATCGCTAACAATAAATAAGGTACATATCTCGGATTACATATCGTACTTTTACACTTTTTTCCCTACGGGATGCCTCATCACTTGATGGGATGTATATTTGTGATATATGTACTGTCATTTTTTTCAGATCGAGCCGCGCAAAGGAGACTCTGGCGAATTTTTCCGAAAATTTAAGGCGTTAGAATTTTTTTGGGAATTTTGGAAAATTTTGAAAACTATAACTAAGTATGATTTGAAAACTTAGTAAAGTTATTGTAAAAAGTTTAACTATGAATTTTGGGAAAGTTAAACACTTAAGAGATTTGAGAAAATCCAATTTGAATGGTTTGTTCTGGAAAGTTAATGGATTATGTAACTTTTTCTTACTTGGTAATTTCAAGGATGAAATTCTTTAAAGGGGGAAAGTTTGTAACGACGCAGAATTTCTGTCAATTAAAATTCGTATATTTAATTGATTTTTAAATAATTAAAAATAATTTTATAAGTCGAATAAATTTTATTTCGAATATAAGGATTTAATTACACAATTAAATCGATAATTTTATATTTAAAAATACAGAAATAATTGGAAATTGGGTTAAATATGATTGAAAATGATTTGTAAAATTTTATTTAATCATATTGGAGTTAGAATGATGTTATAGAACTTTTAAAATCGAATTTAAAGTTAAATAGTTAAATTTGAATATTTTAATATTTAATTGACGAGTTAAAATAGCCATTTTTCAAACAGTCTCGGATTTTGACGAAACCAGTTTCATCGGACCCGTAATGTCAAATTATTGTAGGGTTTCGAATTTCGTGTCAATCGGATTTACCGTTTGTCCGGGTCAAGCCAAAACGCATAGAAATTGGTTTAATCGATTTAGTTTAAATTTGATCATTTATTGCCGTAACTCGCACATATGATCGAATTAGCCTCCAAAACCTATCCCATTGTGTCCGGAACGCGGGGTAAACCTTAGAAACGCCAGTCACCGCGCGAGATTTGGAGTTCGGAAAATAATAGTGCGTTGAAAAATCTCTATAAAAGGCCCCATTCTCTTTTAATTTGCAAAAACCCTAGAAGAATTAGGTCAGGCCGCCATATTATTTTCAAGGGCCAGAAAACGTCCACCTTCTTCCCCTCTGATCTCCTCATCCGTTGACAATCGTCAAAAACTTTCAACTACAAAGATGGAGAGCTCAACGAGTACTAGCTATCCAACGGTCAAGATCGTTTTTAGAGCTACGGATCGATGGCAATTTCCATTTGAATGGCCGAACTTCATGCACGCATTTCGAGGTCAGGGGAGGGCCGAGCTTTGCCAATCTCTGGCCGAGCATAGAGGAGGCGACAATCTTCAGCGTGGTGGTGGAGTGATGAAGTTTCGCGCGTCGTGGTGGCCGTGATGTCTAAACCTAATTTCGGAAAATGGGTTTGGGTTGTGCGTGCAAAGACCTGGGGGGATACGCGTTTGGGAAGGAGATGTTTCGGCGGCCTGATGTTGAGAAACAAAAAGGGACGGCCAGATTTGATTCTGGGTAAAATAAAATTGAAATTGTAAATTAAAATTATATTTAATTATCGTTCGAACTTTAAAAATCGATATCTCTTTGATACGAGGTCGGATTGTGACGAAAAAAATTGCGTCGTGTTCTTTTTGTCGAGCACAACGCAATGGAGCGGATTGGAATCGATTGGAGCTAACGAAAATTTTGGATAAAATTAAACGCACGTTTAATTTTATTCGAAATAAAACGCTACAACTGTTATCGGAAACTCAAGGTGAGAACTTCTCACTCAATCGAATTGTTTCGATTTAAATTTTAAATAGTTAGATTTAAAATTGCTTGATTGGATGATAATTTGTTATCTATTGTGTTAAATAGACATTATATGCTGTATAATAAGCGGAGGTTATTTATTAAAAACATATACCGCGATAATTCCAACTTGTATGGAATTGGTATTATATATGTACTTGGAGTTGATTTCCCGCATTATATAGCGGATGAGACCCTATTGCGCCGCATAATTGCGGATAGTATTTTATAAATCCCATATACCGCGATATTCTGTCTCGAAGCGGAATTGGTATTGTGCTAACATCTTTGGATGCAGGGAAACAGGTTGGAGGGATCCAACTAGATTCCTCAAACATTTGAATTTGTTTGAATGTTGTGTGTTGATCTATTTATAATCTGTGTGATTATCTTTGTGGTTGAAATCGTTAAAGGCTAAATTTTAGCCAAATATATTTTTGGTATCGTTAGATGCCGAAAATAAATAAAATTTAATTTCTGAAAATTTAAGTTGAGAATTCATAATAAAATTTAATTTTGGAATTGATTCATTCTAAATGAATAAACGTTGAGATTTTTATGTTATAAAAATTATGATTTTTGTGAAATATAACCGAAATGTGATTTTTGAAATAAGTAGTTGATTAATATATAAAATTGTTTAAATTGGGGTTTTTGAATTATTATAAATGATTTATATAAAATATTTATAAAATTGATATTTATAAACTAAAATATTGGGATTATAAACGAGTTTTTATAAGTATTAAAATGGAGTATAAATGGATTTCATAAGTGAATGAAATCTATAGATTTATAAATTGGGAAGCTATAAAATGAATAGATTTTTGTAAAATAAAAGATTTATAAGGAATTAACTTACAAATTGAATTTTGGCGTGTAAATGGAATTTGGATATAATTTGTTAATAAAGTGATTTTATAAGTTGAAGTTGTTATAAAATATAAATAGAATTTATAAACGTTGTTTATAAATTCAAAACCGACTTATTTTAATAAGTTTTTATTATAACTTATTAAAAGAAATATATCCACGATTTTGGGACGGTGAATAATCCTTTAAATAAAATATGTAGAAATGATAAATTTGGTAAATGAAGTATATTCACGACTTTAGACGGTGAATAATATATTAAAGAAATATTTTGGAAAAGTGATATTTTAAATAGAATTAAAATGATTCAAAAACGTTTTAAAATGTATTAAGTATCGAAATCATAGATTTCAACATTTATTGTTTAAATAGACGTTTTCGAGGAATAGAAGGAAATGGTGGACAATAACACTGTTGTTATAGTAAATGATTTCCGAAAGGAAAAGTTTTGTTTAGTATTGGGATTTATATACCTATCCTAATTTCGAATCCCTATACTAGTGATTTTGGATTGTCGTAACGATGTTTTACGTAACATTCGTTTTGATCCAAATAAATGTGTTTAAGTGAAGGTTTTCCTTAAAGAATAAAATATATACTTAATTTGGATTTAAGTATATTGAATATTTTCAAAATGTTGAAAATAAATAGATTGGTGAATTACTTATTATTGCATAAGTATGGACATGTTTTTCCAATATGAAGTGAATGTTTGAGATTTTATCCTTTTAAAGATAAATTGAAAATGAATATTAGAAATCGATTTGGAAATCGTATATTCATAGATATTTTGGTAAGGTAAATTCACTATGGAATTTATAAAAGAAAGGGAAATTTGTTTAAAAATAAACATTGATTTATTTTGAAGTGTGGAAATAAATTTAAGAATTTGGAACGTAAATTTAATAAATCGGTAAGGATTTATTTAATTGGTTTAAATGAACCATTTTTGAAATGAAAGTTGTAAGGGTGTAAATTGATTTGAAATTGGATTTCAAATGGTTGAAGTGTGGAAATTATATCTTGTAAAGATATATTTGAAAATAAATAATTTAGGAAATAATTTAAAATCGGGTTATGTCGTCAATACTGATTGATAGTTAAATAACCGACTATCAATATTGACCTTTAAATGGCTATTTGTTGTAAATTGGTTGAAATTGAATGCTACACTTATTTTTAAATTATTGCGCTCGTTATTCGGACTACCCATTCCGAAAAGTGATACGACGTAATGGATAGCATTGAAGACTGGTGGTGAAGACCGGGTATTTGTGAAAACGATAGGATGACCTATCGATTATCTCTGCATCGTTAGCTATAGTATGGAGATTTCCTTTGTGATGGGAAATTCGATCGGGATTGTGAATACCCGGATTGCAAGGGCTTCTTTGGATGTGCCTTCTGTTCTGTTCGAGCCCGGAACAGACTTGTATGGTTACGTATTTGACATTACATTTTAAGGTATAAAGCAGATTTCTTTCAAATACATTTCTGTTGGTGGCGGAGAATTTATTCTCTTAGCTTAACACCATTCTCTGAAACGTATGAGTTCAGAGGTTTTGTAGTTGAAGGTTATCAGCGATATTTTCCCAATTTAGTAATTTGGCATGCTGAGTGTTGCTGTGTGATGATTATTTATTGATCATTTGTTGATCAAAGCGTGGCTTTGTGAAAAAGCGTAGCTTTGTGGACGAGACTTCGTCAAACCTCACACCCCAGAAATGGTCAAAACAGGAATACGCGGCAAGGTTATGAGGGTCGCTCCCTTTAGGGTATGTCATTCCCTTCTGGAAAAGGGTGGTGTCAGGTATGGAACCCTGATGCTTAACCTATGTGGTTGCTCCAATCTCATTTTTCTGTGTGGTTGTTGCTTGGTGATAGAGGGCCCTCGGATAAAGGTCCCAAAGGACCGGGGGGGGGGGGGTGGCATATTCGTGTAGTAGTTACCTAGTTACAGAGATAACCCGACCTTGTGTTGGCGGAGAGCTAGTTAAGTTCTCGGGACGTCCCGCCAGAGGCAATCCCATTGACAGTAGGAAGTTCCTTAGCCTGACCATTTGTTGGAAAATCCAAAGAAACAATACGAGCCTTGTACGGTTTTAGTTGTATAACCTGCCATGGAATGTGGCGGTAACCTGCTATTGAACATGGTAGCTATAGTAGGCATACGACAATGGTCGTACGTTGGCTAAGATTTATATTATATTTTCGAAATGTTTTCATCACTAGGCACTAATAATAATATCAAAAATGATTTGTTTTGCGTAGTAAGAATCTTTGACTATCTTAAGGAGAAATCTCCTCCAATTCTGCGTTTGCATTGTGTGTGTGCGGGGAGGCCTTATGGTAGTTTCATTTTTCAAAAGCATTGCGGATATTTTCCACTTCTATTGTTGTTGTTGTTTTAAAAGATAAATAACTGTTTTAAGTTCTCACACCAGTGCCATGACTGACCTGGAGTTTATGTTCTCTTCCTAAACTCTAGGTGCCCATAAATTTCCACACGGGCAGTCTAGAGTCAGGTTATCAGGTCATTCTGGATTCAGAAGTGCTATGGAGCTCAAGTGGCGAGCTGGATGGTGAGGCGTATTACTTGTATATGATATTATCTTTCCGCTGTATAATTCACTTGTAATGGCATGTTTGTATAACTGTTCATTGTTTAGTTGTGTTGTATATTGTTGTTGTACTCTCTGGTGATAATGTAATGTAATAACTGAGATAGTTCTTTGTTTTAAAGATTATACACTTTTCTATTATATGTTGTTCCGCTGCGACTGTGAGATTCTGATATTGTTTCTGTTGTTTCTTCTTTCTTTCTTCCTGTCTTCTTCTACCTCTTCTTTATAACCCTAACAATTCGGTTTTCCGGCATTCGATTATGCGGCATTTGATACAGTGTACGTAAGAATGCCAACCTTCGGATCCCGTAAAAATCGGTATGTTACATCAAATTTCAAAAAAAGTGTATTTTCGTCATTTCTCTTCGCGAACGGACATGACCGTTATTCTCCTATAAATACCAAACTTTTCAAACGAATTTTGAACTGAATTTTATTCTTTTCTTTACTCCTTCTCCACTCAAATATTCCCTATCTTAACAAAACTCTGCCAAAATCCTAAGTGAATCAAACTTGATTATCTCTTGTTTGATTTTCTACCACTCTCTTCATACGATCCCAGTGTTATTCAGAGTAGGATTATTTGTAAATCAAACTGTTGAGTAAAAGGTGCGGTTGAGCCTTGAAATCAATTGGGTGTGATTGTTGCCTTGGAAATCGATTAGGTGATCTTGTGGTCTGCTAAATCAAGAGAGTTTGCCCCGGAGTCGAATATAGGAGGTTGTACCTTGTGTCTTTGAAATCGAGGGTGTAATCTGGGAGATTATTTTTTATAAGAAATCCATACGATTGTGCGGGACTGGATGTAAGGTAACTCCGAACTAGTATAAAATCCTGATGTGTTCTTCCCTTTACTGCTTTTATTTATTATTTGCATATGTGTCTGATTTTGTGATTATATCTGTGTCTGTGTATTGCATTTGTTGATGATTATTACATAAGTTCAAAAAAGATTTATTCAATTCACAAAACACTATTCACCCCCTCTAGTGTTATTCTAGCCTTAAGATCCATAATCTGCATTCCTAACACAAACCAAATATTTTAGTTGGGTATACCATAAATGCATTAAAGAGCATCAATTTTGATGGACACAATTATTATAAATTTGGTATAGGAGACAATTGATAATGCAACTTATCACCTCAAATTCATCAAAATTTTAAAACCAACTAACTACAAAAGGTCTGCTTAATTTATCAATAGCACAGTTAAAAAAACCGAAAAAAACACATCCTACAACCATTGCCTAAAGGTCAGATGATAGAGAAATTAAATAATTTATCAAGCTCTCTTTTGAAACTGTCTATTTTGTGGAAATTTTGCAAAAATTAAAAAATTATAACCCATTGCTTAATTTATGGAAATTTAAATAGACAGGCTAGACACCTGCATTACAAAAAATAATAATAATTATAACTCATGAATTAGATTACTGAAAAGAAATAATAACGTGGTTACCATGCATCAAAAGTGATTTTACACTTCTGGCAAATTTCAACAGCGACGAAATCAAAATCAAAGACTAGGCATCCATACTCATCTTCAGGCATGCTGGCAGCAAAATCATTGTAGCTGTCTCCAGGTTCTCCAAGCTTCTTCATTGTGACTCTTTGAGCATTTTCATCGATTTTGAAGACAATGTATCAGTATTTATAAATAAAAATAAAATACTTAGGAATACTCTACGAACTTAGTGAAGACACGCCTCAAAAATCAGGCAGAGCTGAAGCATGACTCATAGCTTTTCCAAAATAATTATGGTGTTTCCTAAAAGAAAATGAAAATGGAAAAACTTATATCGAGGTTGGATGGTTGTTAGAAAGTGATTGTGCTATGACATTCAGATGTGTTTTCAACATAGATGGAACACTGAAGGTATGTTTAAATTCCAAATAATTGACTTTATGTTGTGCATTTATCTTGAATTTTTGTAACTTCAATGTTGTGAGATGTGTCAATATAATTTATCTCTTTAATGTGTATTCCTATTTATGAATTTGTATGCAGGAGTTGTGAGTTGGACATGAAACTTCAACACTGAAGGAGCTTGTCTAACTTCCTATAACACAACTTGTACACATTTGAAATGCCTTGTATATTTTTGATAGTTAAGATGTATTATAGCTTTTATGCAAAATCATGAATAATTGTATAATCCTCCAAATTCACCAATATCATATGTATATCTTCATAGTTAAGGCTGTGTGATAGATTTTGGTGATCCCTTTTTTTCTTTGTCCCGTGTTCACTGACTACTAATTTTGTTTTATAACCAAACATGTTGGCTTTTAGTTTCAAATTTTTTTGCAGTGCTGGCAAAAATGAATGAATTATTATTTAGTAATACCTATGTCTTAGTAATGAGCAATAGTCATGGTATAACAATGGGGCGTGTTCAGGTGAGTGTGCTGCACCGACCAACCGCCTTCTTCAATCCGGTAGGAAAATGATGGCGATGAGATTTCCTTTCACGATTTCGACCGAGTTGACAGTAGCCATCGTATAACAACATGGGTGTTTTTCGATGAGTGTACTGCGCTGGTAAATCGTCTGCTGTAATCCGATAGGAAGATGATGAAGGCGAGATTTCATTTCTATTCGATAGTAGCTGTGCAATGGATTCGATTTAGGTCATTGGAAAGAATGGGGGTGGAGAGAGGGCAAATGGAGGACGAAGGGATTTGGATCTGACACTATTTAGGGTTTTTATGGGAAGTAACGAAAATCAAATTTTGGTGAATGGTATTTCTGGAAATTCAGAAAGACAAGGTTGAAATTAGTTGAAGGAATTCTCATTATTAGTAGTAAGGATATTTAACTTCTACCACTAAAAATTCAAGATGCTTACTAACTCGCTTACTAACTACCAAGGTGGCAACTTTTCAAAGCATAAACTAAACCAACATTAATCACATGATAATACATATAAGCAAGCATTCATAAGCTATAAAAATAAGCAATATTAAAGTTAGAAAGTTTTAGTTTGAAAGATGAATCTTTACTCACAAAAAGTGTGCAAATTCAACTCTATCTTTCGCACGAACTTGAACACGATCATGATCTTTGCTTCCACTTTGGAAAAAATGGTACTTTGGTGGGCTTAAGTGGACAATATGGTTCGACCTATATTGAAGTAGGCTTGGTCAAGCAAGTGAAGAGGTAGAAATGGGTCTAATTCGTCTAGTTAGGTGATGTAGAGAGTGAATTGGATGTGATGTTGATTTTTTTTCTTTACTTAAGGAAGAGATGAAAATTTAGATGTTTAACACTTTGAAATAACCATGGAAGCCATGGAAATTCACTTTAGAGCTTAAGGACAGGTTTTAGAAAGTAAAGAATGAATGGATGAGAAATTAAATTAGGAATTTTCTTATATACATAGTGGATAAATGAATATACCAAAACGCCTCTCGTCCTTTAACCTCTACAACATTATTCCACCTCACCATGCCGTCTCACCCTTGTCTCCCCCTCCCAAATTTCGAAGTTGACATGTTCTCCTTTTCCATTTTCAAAGCCAACGGGAAATAAATGCATATATATACTAAGTTGCAAAATATCCAAGTCTGTCTAAACATGCTTCATTTGATGTAACATTTCCATTTCATTAAACTTTTTATTTTAAATCTTATATACTTAAGTATATACATCTATACACACACACACCATAATATCCTAAATAAATGCGAATATATTAACACTATGTTTCACAACGTTTCCGACAATTTTAGCCTACGAAAATTTGGAAATTCGGAAAACGAATTCCTGTCACATTTTTCTATTTTTCTTCGAACTAAATATTTTTGTAAAATATTTTGAAAATTATTTCACCATCATTACTTATTATTTCAAACAGTTTTATTTTTGTCATAAAACCATTAATTAATTATTTAAAAATATATTAAATATCCATATTTTAAAGAGGTTAAATTGTGGGCCGTTACAGTTATAATCTCATTTTGACCTACATCAACAAATCGAAAGAGATTATTCACTTATATCTACCATTTTCCGATAGTCTAAGTATAATGTGATAAAGTTTGGTGTATGCCCTAGGAGAAATTCTGCAACTTATTGTAAATTATTAACTCTCTAATAAAATCTCGTTTAAAATGAAAGATGTTTTTTCTTTCTCTTACGTACTTGTTATAATATGTTATCAATTGTTTAACTTAAGTATATTTAATAGATAGTCCATAAAAGGTATATTTTGTGATAGTAATAATAATGTGTTGTAATCATGAGCAATATGCCACAGTATAATAAACATATCGTTTTCAAAATTCCTAGCCAAGGCGTATCGAGACAGGATATCAATTCATCCATTAGGACTAGAGTATGTAATACTCTTTAATTGCTAGGCAGTGTATTACTCATGGCTGCTACATGCACCAAGGGGTGATGTGCTGATAGTTATTTGATAACTATGGAATGTCTCACTTAAGAGTTTTCTGTTGGTTGATATAACTAAGGTTAAAAGGAGAATCTTGAAGCGACGATGCTTATGGTTCTCTCGACTAGAGAATACATTTACCTTTAATATGGACACTCTACTTTGATTACAGTTAAATTTTGGCATGACATCCACTAAGCAACTATAGTAAGGTTTAAGTTAAAGCATTAGATGTAAAACACTATCCAATAGAGAATCCGTCTCCATGGTTATACGATGTTAGTATCACGGTCAATTGTAGTCTACTCGAAGTCAAAATCTCAAGCCATAGTAGAATAGTTAATGGTAAATGTTATTGTTAAACCAAGGATATTGTTTTTGAACTTACAAAGTTGAATGTTGAAGACGTTGGAATTTTGACAAAAACCAAATTCCATTAGTCCTAAAGTGATATAGTTTTGACAAAGAGAATTGGCATAAATAATCATTTCTACAGGGTACCACTGATAAATAAGTAAAATTGGACTTTATGTAACACCCTGGTATTTTACGGGAAATATAATTAAAAAGAAATTAAAAACACATTTGATATAGTGCTAAAGGCACATATTGACTTTTTTAGCGACCAGGGATCAAGTCCAGTTGTCACCCAAAATCTGAAGTGGTTTTTTTAGCTGGTTTGTTTTCAGCAATTTTCCTACGTATTTCAGTGTTGTTTCTGACATGTGGCGGCTTCCAATTCGCTCCTGTGATGTTATAGGATAAGATGGCTAAATTTTATAGGTTAAGTGATGTGAATGGGCTAGAATGGATAACCATTAAGTGTAGAAAGAACCAGATTTAATCTAAAATAATCTAATGGATTATATTCACTCAAATAATCTATAAATAAACCATCTAACCTAAACCTAAACTCTTATTCAGCCGTCGCCATAATTCTACAGTAAAATTAATGTATATTATTCTTCCTCCTTTTCTTTATTAAATAAACAAATCTCTACCAAATTATATTACTTATATATATTCAAGCATTATGGAAATTAGAAGAATCGAAGGGAGAAAGATAAAAGAAAGCTTTTTTCAAATTTATGCAAGCTAAAGTGCCGAGTGAGTAGGAATTAATATGAAATAGAAAAATAAAGTAGTTCAATTTCAGTTCTTTTCTGGCACGTTAATATGAATTAATTTCTGTTATGTATTGAGAATAGAGGTAAATTATTGCAACTCCTACTTCTTCTTTCACTTCCTAAATCTAATTTATGTTTGGTTTAAAATATGGGACAAATAAATTGTCTATTCACGTTTTATGACATTAATAAGATTGAAATTTGTGTACATTATTGTATCTTCTTCTTCTTCCACTTCTCAATTCTAATTCATATTTGGGTTGAAATTTGGAACAAAAAAATTATTATTCACGTTTCATGGCATAAGTAAGACTGGTTTAATTAAATTGAATTAGAATTTTTATTCAATTTCTAATGGTAGAACAGGTTAGTTGAATAAATTCTGAATATATTACTTGGATAAAATTAAGGTTTTGATTGATATAATTACAAAATTTTGAATATGGTTTTGGAAAAAAATTGGGAATCTAATTGGCATAATTGTTTGTCTCATATGTGGTCTAAAAATATAAAAGTGAATTTTTTTGTAATTAAATGGTTTGTGGCTACGGGATAAGAAGTTTGTACAGATTAAATCTCTAAAATGAGAACGTAAATTAGGATGAAAAAAATGTAAACTAAACGTACCCTAAAGGCTAGTGTAAATCTGTAACAAAATGGCATAAAAGTTATAGACAAACCATACGGATTGAACGGACATGAAATTGAAATACCGTTTATGTAATAAAAAGGGAAATTGTGAAATAACAAAATCGAATGTAAAAACAGCCTCAAGAAGATTAATGGAAATAAACAGTATGTAAATTATAACGGTAAAATTAATTAATCTGGTAGCGATTGGGTAGGCAGACCTTGTAAAGGTATGGATAGGTGTTTCATGCAATTAAGACCAAAATATAGTTTTGGTTGTACGTACTAGGAGCGGGCAAGTTTTTCGCAAGGATGTTTGTTGCCTGTCATAGCATCCGTAATCTAGGTTTCTTCAGGCAGATCGATGCGACGGAACAAGGCAAGTGTGCTTCGACGTAGGATTCTTTAGGCAGATCGTTAGAGGATTTTGCGCAGCCAACCCAGCTGCAGGTGCTCATTTGGAGGATGGACATTTTGGATAGGGGAAAGTCCACGTTGGTGACCGAGGAGACAGGAGGATAGGAGTCCACTTTAGCGGAGCCTGAACGCAACTTCAATGTCCTGCGAGGTTGTTTAAGTCGGCGCTAGTCAGACGCTGTGTAGTTAATGCCCCGCTATTACCCCGCTACAACCCCGTTATATCTCATAGCGGATTTCTACCGCTACGATTTTTCCATATACCCCAGAATATAGCCTTTCTGCTTTAATCCCCGCTATTTTCGCTATATTCCGCAATTCCCGCTATATTCCGCAATTCCCGCTACATCTTTTTCAATAAAATGAATTGAAAAATTGCATTTATACATTATAAAATTATGAAACTAATTTATTTGATTTAATTTTTAATATATTTTCAGAAATGAAAATACTCTAATATTCTACCAAATTCAATTATGTTATATAATAGTTTTGCGTTTATTTAAAGTATATTCGCACATGTTTTTATTTAAAATTATTTATGTATTATTTATAATTCAATTGAATGATAATTTTTCATTTAATTACCATTTATATGTTTGTAAAAACATTAAGTACGGTTTTTATATGCTATTTTAGAGCCATCCGCTATATCCTCGTTGTATCTCCGCTATGACTTTTTGCATCTACACCGCTTTGAATCTACCGAGCGCATTAACTACACAGGTCAGACGTAAGAGGCATTCAGTCACAGTGCACGGGCGAAGAGCATGACTTTCATGCTGTGGCATGCTGATAGGTAAGGGCAGCAGGTCGATTGATGTTTTGTATTACCGCATAGTTGACTTCCCTAGAGTGACCATGGACTTTGGCTTCTTAGGAACTGTATCTAAGAAAATTCACTGCATTATATTATTCACCCTTTGTGATATCCGGGAAGACCTAAAATTAAACTGTTTTATTCTTTCTGCTTCATTTTGTTTCTCATTCACCGGACTTTATGTCTGATTGATTCCTTTTTTTTCTATTTTCCACAAATCACAAAAGGGCAGGTCTAGGTTTTAGTTCTTTGTAGCTTGGAGAGTCATTGGAGCAATTGTTATCTTCAGCTTTTGTTTCTTTATTTCATGTACTTCGTTTCCTTTTCTGTATTTTATTCTATATATATGGACCTATATTGTGAACTTTGTTACGTTTTATGTTTTGATGGAGACTATTTGGTACTTTTGGTTTCAGAAATAAATTTGGGATAATTTTTTTTTAATGAAGCTGTTTTGCTATTAATTTATAGTTAGTAAAAGTTTTCTTTCGCTGTAATATTTTAATCATTTTATGTTGTTGCCTTAATCTTTGTGCGTTGTTATGGATTTTTATTTCACCTGACCACCTGTGCTTCTAGTCATGTCTGATTTTTGGGATGCCTAGAGGTGCGGGGTGTCACAGTTGGCATCAGAGCTAAGGTTTCGGTAATCCTAAAAATATATTAAAAATATAAAGCTTTTTGAATAATTTTTAAAGGAAATTCCAAATAATACTTTTAAAAGTATATGTGTATATTTTGGAAAGAAAAGAAATTTTAGAAATGGGTCCCTCATATCTCTTCCTCTCTGTCTATCGAACTATTTATGGAGTACATAATCCCATCTTTTTAATATCCACAGATAGAAATTTCTAAACCGCAAGATGTCCCTAAAGTTCCAGGCTTAAATATGTCTGCTTGGTTTAGACGTTATTTATAGGCTATTGCACGAGTAGAGCCACTAACTAGGGATGCTGCTCTAATAGAAGGAGCTCTATCCCATCCGTCGGGCATTCCTGATTTTCCCAAGTTATGCAAGGACTACACCAGCTTAGGAGGCAAGCCGTTTCTTGGCACTGAGTCATATACTGAGGTGAGAGTTTGGATCCGTAGTTATGAGTGAATATTTGGGCTTATGGATTAAAGGACTTGGCTCGGAAGCAGTTGGCTTCATGGCAGTTGTAGGAGAGGCTCTTCATTGGTGGGATATTGTGGAGGTTGAGGCTAATAATTTTACTTGGGCATATTTTCATACTAGGTTCGGGAGGAAATTCTTGTCACAGGCTAAAGAGGGAGTGAAGCTAGAGAAAATAATATAGCTCGAGCAAAGGGATACGATAGTTAAGGAATATGTTAATCAATTCAATGAGCTTGCTAGATTTGTACTAGACCTGATCAATACTCCTCACAAGAAGGCACTAAGTTCGCTAAGGTTTTGAGTCAACCACTATAGAGTTTGGCGGTGAGCCACATTCCGATGGGAGCCACTTTTGAGGGATTAGTAGAGATGGATTTACTTATTGATACTAAGAAAAAAGGTGATGTGGCACAGAAGAATGATGGGAAGAAGCAGTGGATAGGAAAGAGGAGAGGATGAGGAGGGTCAGGCGGAAAAAGGAAAGTTCCAAGGAAGGACTAGAAGTGTAATACTTTTGGGAAACTAGATTATCTTGCTAAGGATTATAGAAGAGCAGGAAAGCGACCGAGACTAAGGTGCTATCTTTGCGATCAGGTGGGGCATATGAAAAAAGACTGTCCGTTGAAGCCCAATGACAGTTCATAAACACCTTCACAGCCTTCTCAGGCTTATGCATTAGAGGCAGCTCCTTCCTCTAGTACTCGTCCAGTTGTGGACAAGAGAAAGAAGGTGATAACCAATGGCGTGTTATCTATCTCTTATTTTCCTATTCGTAACCTATTTGTGTAACGACCCAGAATTTTGAATAATTTAATTTGAAATTATTTAATTAATTTTAAATATTTGAATGAGGGTTTAGATTGAATTTTCAATATAACTTTGAAATAGGCAATTAAATTATAGAATTTAATCTATCGAAGTTGAATAAAAAATTTGAATCTTCAAATTTAAGCCGATTAAAAATATTTCAAAGGCTTGTAAAATTCGTATTGATAATATTGAAGATTTTAGAAGCTTCAGAATCGAATTTGAAAGTGATTTGTTCAGTTTTGAAATTTAATCGTTTGAATCGATATTTAAAAATAGCTGTCCGAGGCACAGTCTCGGAATTCGACGAAACCAGTTCCATTGGGTCCGTAATATTGAATTATTCTAGGATTTCAAATTTCGTATTTTTTGGAGTTTATATGTGAGCACACGACATATAAACGCGTTGAGATAAAATCGAATTCAAATTGAAATTAATATTTTAATTAATCAAACGGTACCACGTTCTCCCTAAAATCATGCCTAGTATCACGCAGATGATCATGGAGGCAAACACGTTCTCCCTGAAGCATCACGTTCCTTTGTCTCCTCCATCCCTCTTTATATAATCGCGCAACCACTTCTCAGTTCCAAAATCAAACGAAAAAAAAAATATAAATCAATGGCCGTGTCTTCAAAATCACGAGCCCTCTTCCTCGTTCCCAAAAATCACATGCCGCAGATTCATTTAAAAAAAAAAATGGCCGAAGCCCTAAGTCGAGCACGCGACAGCTGAGGCGACTCGTGGAGGGGCTCGCGCAAGTGGGGAAGCGGCGATTGGGACTCGGCGGCACGAAGTGGCGTCGATTGGGAATGCGATGGCGCGTAGGAGCGGTCGCGATTGACAAATGGGGCTGTGTGATTTAGGTGCGCACGCGATTCAGGGCGATTGGAAGCACGCTCGAGTAGATGGAGGATGAGGGTGAGGCGTACGAGCATGCGCGCGTGTCACTGGGGGGGGTCGTGTGTCGACTCGAAGGCGATGGCGGCAACTGTGCGACAGCGATGAAGTGGAGCTCGAGTTCGTGCCTGATGGTGAAGCAGTAAGTTATTAAATTTATTTTTGTTTTAATTTTCGTATATATATATATATATATATATATATATAAATATAGGTTGAGAAAAAAAAAAAACAGTAAAGAAAAAATATATTTACAGTAAATATTTATATATGATTTTGGGAATTTATAAAGTTAATCAAAATTTATTAAGAACAAAAGGGATTTGTTGGTTAAAATAAAATTATGGTTAAATAAATTTAATTTAAAAAGAAATTTAAATTTTTAGTTAAACAAATTTAATTTAAAGGAAATCAGTTTGAATTTTTAATTTTTAGTTTAAAATAAAAATAACGAATGTGATGATTTACTTATTGTATTAAACTATTTAACTATTTATAGTTACTAAAGAATATTTTATTACAAAGAAGTTATTTTAAAATTTTAGTCAAACAAATTTATTTAAAAGAAAAATCGATTTAAAGATATTAATTTAAGGTAAAAGGATTAGTAGAAATAAATTTTAAAGGAAATTTAATTTTTAAACTTTTAGTTAAATAAATTTGCTAAAGAAAATTTGTTTGAAGTTAAATCATTAGACAATTAAATGGTTAAAAAGAATTTAGTTTTAAATTTAGTTTGTAGTTAAAATAATTTACTAAAAAGAAAATCTTTGGTAAAAATTAAATCTATAGTTAATTAAATTATTTGAAAGAGAGTTTGGTTAATTAAATTTAATTTTTAGTTAAAATAAATTTATTAAACAAGAAATTGGTTTAAACGAAACTACAAGTTAATTTAACTATTAAAAGGAAATCACAAATCAATCAGAATTATAAAACGAAAATTTATTATTCGATCGTTTCGAATATTAATAAACTGTGTAAATATTTATACTAGGTATAAATGAAGAAAACAAGTTGAATTGAAAGTGGATGGCAAACGGGAATAAAGGTGAGAACTTCTCACTCAAAAAAGGAATTGTTTATTTGAATTTTAAATAGTTAGATTTAAAATTTATTGACTGTGTTGATTGATTGCTTGAATGATGATTGTAATATATATATTGGATGTGAATAGACCCTATACGCCGTTAGTAAGCGGAGGTTATTTATTACACACATATACCGCGATATTCCACCTTGAAGTGGAATTGGTATTATATTATATATATAGCAATATATATATATTGGCATATGTATATATTGCAGTTGATTGATTTCCCGCATTTTCTTTTAGCGGATGAGACCCTATGCGCCGTTAGTAAGCGGATATATATTTTATAAAATCCCATATACCGCGATATTCCGTCTTGAAACGGAATGGTATTGTGCTAATGTCTGTGGATGCAGGGAAACAGGTTGGAGGGATCCAACTGGATTCCTCACAAATATTTATTGATTTTAAATATTGTGATGTTTGATTGTTTATCATATCGATATATGATATTGGAAAAATCGTGATTGACTATTTGATGTGTTGCATCATCGGATCCAATTTTTGAAATTTAAAAACAACGATTTTTATTTCTAAAAGGATTTTTGGAAATATACGTTTATTAAATATTTTTTGAATTGATCCATTATAAATAAATAAACGTTATAAATTTTAATGTTATAAAAAAAATTATATTTTTGAGAAATATAGTTAAAAATTGATTTTTGAAAATATGGGATTGATGATTTTATAAAATAGTTTAAACTAAGATTTTTGAATCTATTATAAAAAGTTTAAATATAGGATTTATGAAATTTGATTATTTTATAAATCAAAGTGATGAAATTATAAAGGACTTTGAAGATGTTTCAAAAGAATAATATAAATTGTTTTATATTAAAAGATTTATAAATTGATATTTATAGATTAATTAGAATTATAAAACAAGCTTTTATAAGTGTTAGAAAGGATTGTGAATGAATTTCATAAATGAATGAAATTTATAGGATTATAACGATGAAGTTATAAATAGAATTTTTATAAACAGTAAGTTTATAAAAAAAAAAATTTGTAAAGGAAAATAAAATAAAATTTGTAAAGTTATTAGAAAGAATGGACTTTTGATAAATGAATAAATCTTATAAGTTATAAGATTTATAAAATTTATGAAGTTTAAAGGAAGGATTTTGTAAATAAATAAATTATAAGTATTTGACTTATAATATGAAATTTAGTATATCATTAAGATATAAATTGAGATAGGTTAATAAAGGGAATTAAAAAAAAAAGGAAGTTGTTATAAAATAAATAGAAATAGAATTTATAAACATTGTTTTATAAATCCGCAAAGACTTATCTTAATAAGTAAATTGTTGAAATTTGTTAATGGAGTTATATTCATGTTTAGACAGTGAATAATTCCTTAAAATAAAGTGAATAGAAGTGATGAAATTTATTAACAAAGAATATTCACGTTTTTGAATAGTGAATATTATGTTAAAGAAATTATTTTGAATTTGATGTTTTAAATAAAATTAAAACGATCTAAAGATGTTTTAAAATATATTGAGATTCGAAATCATAGATTTCAACATTCATTGTTGAAATAGATGTTTTCGAGAAATAGAAGAAAATAGTAGATTATAACACTGTTGTTATAATAGATGATTTCCGAAAGGGAATGTTTTTGTATAGTATTGGGATTTACATATCTATTTTAATTTCGAATCCCTATACTAGTGATTTTGGGTTGTTGTAACGATGTTTTACGCAACATTCGTTTTGGCCCAAATAAATATGGTTAAGTGAATGATTTCCTTAAAGAATGAAATATATACTTAATTTCGATTAGAGTATATGGAATATTTTCCAAGGTTGAAAATAAATAAAATTTGTGGATTACTTATAAAATAAATAAGTATGGAAATTGTTTTTTCCAATGAGAAATGGAAAGTTTAGAGAATTTATCTTTTTGAAGATAAATTGAAAATGAATATTTGAAATCGTATATTCATAAATATTTTGGAAGTATAAATTCAATATGGAATTTATAAATGGAACTGGGAAAATATGTTTAAAAATAAATATTGATTTATTTTTGAAATATGGAAAGTTATATCTTCTAAAGATATTTTTGGAATTAAATAATTTGGAAAATTATTTGGATTCTGGTGATGTTGGCATATCTATTGATAGATCAATAACCGACTATCGATATTTACCTTTGAATAGGTATTTGTTGTGAATTGTTTGAAATTGAATGCCACACTTATTTTTTAAAAAAAATAAGCGCTCACTATTCGGGTTAACCGGGAAAGGACCATGGGGTCGTATAACCCATTCCGAATATGTGATACGTCGTTATGAATTGCATTCGAAGACCGGTGTTGAAGACCGGATATTTTCGAAAACGAGAGGGTTTCTTGTTGATTGTCTCTGCACTGGCTGATCCCCGGTATAGAGATCTCCATAAGTGATGGGAAATCCGAACGTGATTAGAAATTATTCGGATTGCAAGGACTTCTTTGTAAGTGCCTTCGGTTCTGTTCGAGCCCGGAACAGACTTGTATGGATTGTATGTCTGACATTACAAGTTGAGATATAAAGCCGATTTCTTTCAAATATATTTCTGTGGTGGCGGAGAATTTATTCTTTTAGCTTAACACCCTTCTCTGAGACGTACGAGTTCAGAGGTTATATAGTTGAAGTTATCAGCGATATATTCCCAAATTTGGTAATGTGACATGCTGAGTGTTGCTGAAATGATCATTGTGTTGATTATTTGTGATAGGATCATTTATTTGATCGTCTATCTTAGTGATCATTGTGTTGATCATTTGTTGACCCAAAGCATGGCTTTTGTATAAAGTATGTTTTGTGGACGTGACTTCGTCGAGCCTCACATCCCGGAAATGGTCAAAACAGGAAAGAAGCAGCAAGGTTATGAGGGGTAGCACCCTTTAGGATATGTACATTTCCTTCTGGAAAAGGGTGGTATCATGGTATGGAGCCCAGATACTTACTCATGTTGAAAACACTTTATGATTGTGTGAATTGATTACGAGCGCTCGGTTGAAAAGGTCCCAAAGGACCGGGGGATGGCATATGCGGTCAGTTGTTACTCAGTTAGGAGTAACCCGGCCTTGTGTTGGTAGAGATCCGGTTTGGTTTTCGGGGATGTCCATCCAGAGGCATTCTCATGTGGCAATGGGAAGTTCCTTGGCCTGACCATTTGTTGGAAATCCAATTCTCAATACGAAACTTGTACGGTATTGGTTGTAGAACCTGCTATTCACTTATGGTGGTCACCACTGTTTGGATAGTAGCTATAGTAGGCATACGATAATGGTCGTATGTTGGCTAAGATTTATATCTTTATTTTAGAAATGAATTTTCCTACACTATGCACTAGTAATAATATCAAATGTTATTTAAAATGCGTATCAAGCATCTTTGACTATCATAAGGAGAAATCTCCTCCGATTCTGCGTTTGCATGTGTGTGTGTGCGGGAGGCCTTATGGTAGTCTCATTTTTAAAAGCATTGCGAATTGAATTTAAAAATATTCCTCTATTTTGATTTTAAAGTTAAATAAACTGTTTTGAGTTCTCACACCAGTCACATGACTAACTCGGAGTTTATTGTTTTCCTTCCTAAACTCTGGGTGCCCACCAATTTCCACACGGGCAGTCAAGAGGTAGGTTTATCAGGAAATTCTGGATATTCAGGAGTTGCTGGAGGCAAGCTGGATGGCGTAGCATATTACTAGTATAGTATTTCTTTTCCGCTGTTTAGAATTGTTTGTTGTTGTACACTCTGATGATTTGATGTAATGTAATATAATGTGATGTAATAACTGATATAGTTCTTTATTTAAAGATTATTCATTTATTATTATATGTTGTTCCGCTGCGAATTGTGAGATTCTGATATTGTTCCGTAGTTGTTCTGTTCTGGTCTATTTTCCTTTCTTTCTCTTCTTCTTTCTCTCTTCTATCTTCTACCTCTTTTCTTTTTCTTAAAACCCATAACTATTCGGTTTTTCGGCAACGAAAATCCGAAACGTTACAATTTGATTCTAGAGCTTTGCACTCTTTTATATCTAGTACTCTTATAGAGAGTCTTGGTCTTAATGCTTGCTAAGTGATTGTCCTGGTAGTTGTGTGACGACCCGCAAATCCATACCCTTTGAATCGACAATAAACCACACATGTTCGACCCAAAATACATAGACTCACGGAAAGTCAGGAGAAAGAAAAGAAGAGAGAAGAAGAGAAGAGAAGAAAGAGAGAAGAAAGAACCGACCATAATAATACAGAATCTCACATCAGAGCGGAAAACATATGATATTTACAAAACAAAAGCTATACATACATACATCAATAAGAGTTCAACAATCAATCATAAGTTATCAGCCTGGATAGTTATGATAACATGTCCTCACAACTCCGATAATATACAACAACTAAGCAGCGGATAATCAAAACAGATATGTGTATACAAAAATGAAGATCTATAGCTCTCCTGCTAAAGTTCCAAAGCATCAAAACTGAACCTGTAAATATACTCGGTCTGACTCGAGCATTGAAAGGGAAGAACGTCCGGATCAGTCTGGTAAATCAGCGTGAGAAACACACTCAACTGAATTTTTTAAATTACCAAACTTTTCCTTTATCAAAACAAAAGTATCTCGTAAGACAAGTCCATACATAAATACGGATATGTTTTAAATATGTTTTAACCATACGATAACTAAAACATTTCATATTAAATCCTCTTAAATTATACTAGCGTCTAGTATACAAATAATAATCAAAATAGTTGAAATTGTTACCATTATTAAATTCTAGCACATTAGGCTCCACAAATAAAATGGCCGGTACTTAATGGAGTTTGGATTTCTATACAAATGACCAAGTGAAAGGACTACCTTCCGATGGGTACACCTTTAGATGGATGTCCCGAGGCACAGAACATCTGTCGTCTACCGACATAAGACCGGCCTACCTCTATAACTAGATGGTACCGAATATGTCATCCTCCAGTCGTCGTCGACCTTTTCCGAGGGCTCTCATAGCATAGAAACCACAATAATCAGATACACGCCATCATAGCGTGTAAAGATATATCTAGAAGAGGATGATCATGCCCTACTTGGAAGCGACCCACTTAGCCCTGCTGCATCCAACTCTATTTTGGTCATTTCCAGTTGATGAAGCCTGAGGTAACAATTATCTTTCACAAATCACATATCACTTTGAATGCCACACGGCCATTTCCATTGACTATTAATTGCCTTCTACGAAAATACAACCCTTAAGCTCATACATCTCATGGAGGGTGTTAAGCTAAGAGAAGTTGCATTCTCTGCTACCATTGATGTACGCTTTTAAAAACTAATGTACGTAATCTATAGAAATGCAATGTCAGAAAAACACATACAAGTTGTCTAGGAACAAAACAAACCGAAGGTACTTTCCTACCACATCCTGTCAGGAAATCCCTAGGATCAGTAGCGAATAGTCCTCAGATTGGATATTTTAAAATGAAGAGACCACTGCTACTATATGTTTTTTGGGATTTTAACACCAAACGATCAACAAGTAGTCTTCCACTATGAAAATCCGAAATATCAATATCATCATAAGCAACCTGCACCACTGTCGCATATATGTTGGTCTGAAGTTGTTTTCAGATAAATCTGATCCCGGTCTCTTCGCACCAACAACTCAAAGCCGTTTCTCAACCTCATACAGAAAACAAGTCTCATAGACTTATCACGTCTCCAACTTTCAACTTGCTATCCTTTGGGAGAAGAAGGAAGCTCGATAGATTGGAGTAATACTCCACACTACACGAATCAACATCCACAACACAAATGATAATCAATCCTATACAGAAGGCTACGTACTAAGTGTACGACTAAATAGTTCCCACATCAAGTCGAGGAACTAAAATGGCTAAATTTGATAGTCGATTATTTAACTATCAAAGTAACAAACAAATATTTAGCACCATAACAATCAACAGGCCCTTTTGTTAATGTTTTATTAATTAAATTACTTGCTAAATATTCACTTCAAATTATCTCTAAAAAGATATATTCTCAAACCATTTCAACTTTATATATTGGAAAACATTTCCATATACTTATTTAATAATAAGTAATTCACAAATTAATTTATTTTCAACACTTAGAAAATATTATATATACTTAAATCAGGATTAAGTATATATTTATACTTTAAAGAAAATATTCACCTAACCCATTTATTTGGTTTAAAATGAATGTTGCGTAAAACATCGTTACAACAACCCAAAATCATCATTATAGGGATTTGAAAATTAGATAGATATATAAACCCCATACACTATACAAAATATTTTCTTTCGAAAATCATTTACTGCAACAACAGTATTATAGTCTACCATTTCCATTCTTCTCCAAAACATCTATTTCAACAATGAATATTGAAATCTTTGGTTTCGATACTTAACACATTTTAAAACATCTTTAAACCATATTGCTCTATTTGAAATATAATTTCCCAAAATATTTATTTAACTTCAAAAGATTATTCACTATCCAAAATTGTGAATATAATTCGTTTACCAAAATCAATACTTCTACACATTTATTAAAGATAATCCACTGTCCAAAATCGTGAATATAATTCTCTAACCAAGTTCATTACTATTCCACTTTCAATTAAAGGATAATTCACTGTCCAAAATATGGATATAATACCTTTAATAACCTTCCATATTTTAACTTATTAAATTCAATTGATTTTGGATTTATAAAACCATGTTATAAATTCACAATTCTATTTTATAAAAATTTCAATATACAAAATTCCTTTATTAACAAATTCCATTAATAACTCAATTACATGCCAAAATCCAATTTATAAGTTAATTATTTGTATATTTATTTATTTAAAAAATCATTCTTTTTATAACTTTACAAAGTCACAAATCTTATTTACTTATAAAATCCATTTATAACCTCATTTTAACACTTCCAAAACTCCTTTATAATCTCATTATTTTTTATTTATAAAATATCGATTTTATAAATCTTGTATATAAACCATTTATAATAATTCAAAAAATCTCGATCCAAATAAACTTATTCTTTTAATATTCTACAAATCGTTATTAAAACTTATATAACTCAAAAAATCATATTTAAGTATATTTCACAAAAATCATAATTTTTATAACATAATTTTTTAACATTTATTTATTTAAAATAAATCCATTTCATTAACTAATTCAAAAATAAAATAAACCTATTTTCAAATCATTTGAAAATCCTTTTTTATTTGAAATCATCACTCTAATATTCTTAAATCATCAAAAATAGACCTAATGCTGCAATAACACTAAATACATCAATCACGACAACCAAAATCATCTTATATCACATGATAACAACATGCATATATCAATATCTGTGAATAAAACCAATACTGGCGAGGAATCCAATTGGATCCCTCCAACCTATCACCTGAAACAAATATACATATTAGAATATATGTACAATGTCCGCTTCAAGGCAGACGCGCGTACAAAGGTCATCCGCTCATACACGGGAACGCATAAGGTCTCATTAGACAGGAATATATCCAAATACAAATCAATATGTATACAATATATCATATATCATCCAAACGATCATCAATCATCACAAAATAAATTTATTCTCACTTATATACAAATATCAGTGAGTCGGAAAGAGTGAGTTATACTCACTTTAGATTCCGCTCCGTCAAACTTAAGGCAAGGAACTTGAGATCTAACGCATACTTCCTATCATGCTTTGAAAACAAATGAAAATAAGCCTGAATTCCTCCTTCCCAATGTTTAACCAAGGCTTGAAATGGAGATTGACCGAAAGTATAGAGAAGAAGTGGTAGAGCTTTGAACTTGAATTCTCAAAATTAGACCTGGAAAATAGATCATTTCTCTCTTATTTTTTGACTCTCTTGCTCTCAAAATTTGAAAAACTTGTTAAATGAAAAGTTGTTGAAAATTCTTTTCTCTTGAATTCTAAAAAAATCACTTGATTTCAAGTTGTTTTGAGGGAGATATGCAAGAATGAAGAAGAGATATTATCGGATTGACAAAAATGAAGCCCAAAAATGCATTTCAAAAATTGAGTTTCAGGTATATCAAACCTCAGAACTGGAAAATTTGATCAACATAAAAGTTGTAGCCACTTGAATTTCATATGGTTTAAAAAAATAATTTCTTATATGATCAAGTTGTGATCAAAATAAAATGGACCATTCTCTAGCTTAAAAACCGGGCCAGAGAATGCACGAGAAAAGGTGGATTTTTGCTATATTTATGCTAAGAACTGGGTAAAGTGGTCAAAACAAAAGTTGTAGCCATTGGAGAAATACATGATTTAAAAAGTAATTTTTCATTTTGATTCTGTTTTGAAGAAGTTATGGCCGAGAGAAGAAGAGGTAAAATATGGAGAAAAGAGGAGTTTGATTGAAGAGAATTAACATTGATTTCTTTTGATTAATATTTTGATTAAAATAAAATGGACCATTCTCTATCTTAAAAACTGCGCCAGAGAATGCACGGGAAAAATGGATTTTTTCTATATTTATGCTAAGAACTGGATAAAGTGGCCAAATGAAAGTTGTAGCCACCGGAGAAATACATGATTTAAAAAATAATTTTACATTCTGGTTCTGTTTTGAAGAAGTTATGGCCGAGAGAAGAAGAGGTAAAATATGGAAAAAAGAGGAGTTTGATTTGAAGAGAATTAACATTGATTTCTTTTGAATATTTTAATATTTTGACATTATTTCTTTATAATTTTTTTCTATGGCTTGGAAGCCATTAAAGAGAAGAGCAAGAAGATGAAGAAGCTTGAGAACAGAAGAAGAAGAAATGTGAATGAAGGTGAAGAAGGAGGCTGGTATTTATAGAAAAAGAAAAAAGTGGTAAATTTAACAAAATATAAAATACCAAACTAACTTTGCTTCAACCTAAAGCAATCTTCACATTTTTAATACTTAACATCATCTTTCACATCCATACTTTATGTCTTAGTCACTTAAAGATTAAGTAAAGAAAAGTAATTATTTTGTTGGATTTTAATGTGATTTGGAATGACATTTACTTTTGACTTTTCTTAAACTTACTTACTTTCCCTATTGATGTTCAGGAAGCTTTCTAATTATATTTAGTAAAATTAAACATGTTTAGTAATTTGAATATGTAGTACACATGTTAAAACATGTTAACAATGGTGCAAAAATAACGTTGCGACAACTTATTTTGAATAAAACGTTGATTTTTTACAAAACGTTTTCTGGTCACATTTTGACATTTTTGTTAAACTATTCATTCATGTAAACAAAACTTCAAAATGAATTTCTTTTTATATTTAATAATTAAAACAAGCATATTTGACTTATAAAATAATATAAAACAATATCCAAATTTTCTTATAAAAAATGGCATCAATTTATCGATATGCGAAGAAATTTGTCAATTTTATAAACAAGTTTTATTTATTTGTCGAACCATTATAAATTATCATTATTATCAAATGAGTTCGATATTGATTATATATATATATAAAAGGAATAATTTATCCTTTAAACAAATTTTTTGAATGTTTATTCTACTATATTTGAATCCGACTTTTGTCAATTTTACAATGGGAAACCAAAACCTTTATACAATATCAAAAATAAATTTACCATTCTTATTTATCATATAAAACATGATTGTTTATGTTTGAAAATTCTACATTCGAATATTTAAAATAATTAAATATCTCATTTTCAAGGTGTTAAGATTACGGGTCATTACAAGTAGTGTCAAATTCCATAGGAGGATCGACCTATTTATCCAGTTATGTCGGGATTTGAAGTTGTTTATTTTAGGGGTTGAGTTTGACTGTAGTGCCTTTGTATTGCGATTTTCTATGTTCATGTTGATTCTTGGTATGGATTGGCCATCCATGTGTGGTGTTGTTCATGATTGTGATAAGAGAGTAGTGAGGTTAGGCACTTATATTGGACGTACCTTCGAGGTATTTTGTAATCCTAGAGGATCAGTCATGTAGAGATACCTTTATTATCTTGACTTATCGCCCGATAGTTTGAGTTCGGTACCCATTGTTAGAGACTTTCCAGATGTCCTCGAAGAGGTTTCTAGCCTTGCACCTCGAAGAGAGATCGAGTTCAAGATTTATCTTGTCGATAATGCTAACCCAGTTGCTTTACCGGTAAGGGATATGGCTCCTAAGGAACATTGTGAGTTGAGCAAGTTGATTGGAGAGCTTTGGAGAAGGGCTTCGTTCGTAGGAGCATTTCTTAGTAGGATGCACTTGTTGTCTTTGTCACTAAGGCATATGGCTCTCCCAAACTTTGCATGGATTATAGGGAGCTTAATAAGCTGATGAAGAAGAATCGTTATCCACTTTCCCATATAGACAATCTCTTCAACCAGCTAGTAGGAGCCAAGGTATTTTCGCAGCTCGATTTAGCCATGGGATTTCATCAACTACTTATGGCAGAGGATCGCATCGAGAAGACTTCATTTAGGACTCCAAATAGGTTATTTGAGTGGGTAGTCATGCCATTTAGGCTAACCAATGCTCCGACATATTTTGTGGACCTGATGAGTCGAGTATTTCACGAATCGTTGAACAAGTTTGTCGTGGTGTTCATTGACAACATTTTGGTTTATTCGTGAAGCAAGGAGGAGCATATTGTTCACTTGGAAGAAGTGCTTAGGACCATGTGAGCACATAATTTAAAGGCGAAGTTCTCCAAGTGCCAATTTTGGAGGGACGAGGTTCGCTTTTTGGGACACAATATTTCGGAGAATGGACTTGCAGTAGATCCGGCGAAAGTCACAATAGTACAGGATTGACAGACCCCTAAGAATGCCACAGACATAAGGATTTTCCTTGGTCTTGCGAGCTGCTATAGGAAGTCTATTAAGGACTTCTCTAGGATATCAACTCCACTTACCCGCCTTACCAAGAAGAACTCGACTTTCGTTTGGGATGTCAAGTGTGAGGATGCCTTTAGTCGATTGAATGAAGCTTTGACTACTGCGCCCGTAATGGTATTATCGGATGGAACCAAGCCTTTCTCAATTTATATGGATGCTTGTGGTATGGGGCTAGGGTGGTATTGATGCAAGAGGGTAGGGTAGTGTACTATGTGAGTAGATAGTTGAAAATGCATTAGAACAACTACCTGACACATGATTTTGAGTTTGTAGCTATAGCTTTTGCTCTCAAGTCTTGGAGGCACTTTCTCTTAGGAGAAAGATTTGAGCTTTTCATAGATCATAAGTCTTTAAAGTATATATTCTCTCAAAATGATTTGAATTTGAGACAGTAAAGAGGGATGGAGTTTTTAGCTACTTATGACTTTGAGATTTCCTATATCCCTGGCAAGGGTAATGAAGTGGTAGATGCGTTGAGTAGACACATAGTGATTTTAAGTTCTCTATTTCTGGAATGGAAGCATTTGGAATACATTTTTACCATTGATTTTAGACCTCCATCTGATTTAACTCTGGGAATGTTAGCAGCCCTCGACGTCCGACGTCCAGTGTACTTTGATGGAGCAGATTGGAGCAAGGAAAAGTGAGGACGAAGAGTTAAAGAACATTTTAGATAAGCTTGATAAAGGAGAGTCATCACCACATCTTAGGCGTATACCATAGGCACTAGGGGATGGCTCAGAAGGGATGGTAGACTTTGCATTCTCCGTAGTGAGGATTTAGTAGATGCGGTGTTCATCGAGTCACATCATTCTAGGATGACAATGCACCCCAATGGTGATAAGATGTACCAGGATATAAAGAGGGTATTCTATTGGCTTGGAATGAAGAAGAGTGTGGCAGAATATGTATCAAAGTGCATCACTTTCCAAAAGTTAAAGGTGGAACAGAAGAAGCCCGAAGGACTGTTGCAGCCATTGGATATTCCATTATGGAAATGAGAGAGCATCTCTATGGACTTCGCGGATGGATTACCAAGGTCATGGAGAGGGAACACGAGCATTTGGGTCATTGTGGATAGACTGACGAAGAGCGCTCATTTTATACCCATTAAGAGTAATAAGATGGCAGCTTCTTTGGCGACTCTTTATGTAAGGGAGATAGTTAGGCTTCATGGAGTTCTTGCCAGCATTGTGAGCGACAGAGATCCATTATTTACCAACAAGTTTTGGAGGAGTCTTCAGCAAGCCTTGGGAACGTAATTGAATTTGAGTATGGCATATCACTCTCAGGCAGATGGACAGACTGATAAGGTAAATAGGGTTTTGGAAGATTTGCACAGATTGTGCATCATTGACTTCAAAGGCTCTTAGGAATACCACCTACCTTTGGTGGAGTTCACGTATAATAGTAGTTATCAAACAAGCATTGGGATGACACCACTTGAGACCCTCTATGGCAGACAATGTAGATCATTAGCTTGTTGGTAGAATACAACCGATATGATATTGCATGGACCAGACTTGGTGAGGGAAACTTTCAAGAAGGTGGACTTGATTCGCAAGTGGTAGAAGACTGCACAAGATAGACAAAAGTCATATGCCGATAGAAGACGTTCAGATTTGGAGTTTAAGGTTGGAGATACGTTTTTTTCAAGGTTTCTCCTCTGAGAAATGTTATGAGATTTGGCTCAATGGGTAAGTTGGCACCGAGATATGTAGGACCCTTTCCTATTACTGCATGGATTGGAAAAGTGGCATATAGAGTTGATCTTCCAGATAAGTTGGCATACGGATTCGACCCTTTCCTATTCCATAGTAGTTGTAGAACCCGATCGCTAAAGGAAGTGGAAATTGAGCATGAATCACTTGTGCTTCGTACACCTACCTGTATATTGGGACATGGCGTCAAGAGATTATGCAACAAGGAAGTTCGTCTAGCGAAGGTTCAGTGGGGAGATGACCCCAAGAAGGGCACATGGGAATCTGAGGAGAGAATTCGAACTTCTTATCCCTTTCTATTTGAAGGTATGCTTCAAATATCCAATCTTTGATCTTTGATCTTTTCTTAGCTAGGGTCTTTTCGATAATCTTTAGGTGAAACCTATGGATGGTAGCATGGTTGTAAACATGTCATTAGGGCATGTTCTGTTTGATGGATGAAAATGATTGCAAGTTGATGCCAATGTTTGCAAATGGATGCATTGCATGCACTATATAGACATTTATTAGGATAATCGACCAACTAGGTACACATACCTGCATATGCGTGCCTGTTATCTATTGCATTTGCACATGGTTGTATATATGTGTGTATGTGTGTGTGTGTTGTGTATGGGTGGTGCATTTGGATGAATGATTGAAACATACATACAAAATTATCAATTATACTAGGGTGATTGCATGACATAAGCATACTAGCATTACAAGAGGTCAACTGAATCAATAAACTGACTACCTTTTCACATTAGGTAAGTTCATATGCATTTCACTTTGTAAAAATCATAAATTGCATTAGTTAAAAACAAGTACAATGGTAGAAATGGATGATGGTTCAATAGATGGATGTAGTTCTTCGATGTTGGCTGTTAATTACGTTCTTCCGTCTTTGGCGATTTCGACGACGAATTCCTTTAAGAGGGAAGAATGTAACACCCCGATATTTTATGGGAAATATAATTAAAAAGAAATAAAAAGCGCATTTGGTACAATAGTAAAGGAACATGTTGGCTTCTTTAGTGACCAGGGATCAAGTCCCATTGTCATCGAAAATCTAGACCGATGTTTTTTTTAGCTGGTTCGTTTCCAGTGATTTTCCTACATATTTGAGCATTGTTTCTGATATGTGGCGGCTTTCTATTCGCTCCAGTGATCTAATAGGATGAGATAGATAAATTTTATTGGTTGAGTGATGTTTATGGGTTAGAATGGATAACCATTAAGTGTACGAAAGAACCAGATTTAATCTAAAATAATCTAATGGATTATATTCACTCAAACAATCTATAACAAACCATCTAGCCTAAACCTAATCTCTTATTCAACCGTCGCTATAATTCTACAGTAAATTAGTGCGTATTATTCTTCCTCCTTTTCTCCACTAATAGACAAATCCCTACCAAATTAAATTATCTATATTATTCAAGCAATTTGGGGAATTTAAAAGAATCAAAAGGAGAAAGATTAAAGCAAGCTTTTTTCAAATTTATGCAAGCTAAAGTGCCAGGTGAGTGGGAATTAATATGAAATAGAAAAATAAAGTAGTTCAATTTTAGTTCTTTTCTGGCATGTTAATTTGAATTAATTTCTGTTATTAATTGAGAATAGATGTAAATTATTGCAACTTCTTCTTCCACTTCTCAAAATCTAGTTCATGTTTGGATTAAATATAGGGAATATAAAAGTCTATTCACATTTAATGACATTAATAAGATTGAAATTAATGTAAATTATTGTATCTTCTTCTCTACTTCTCAATTCTAATTCATGTTTTGGTTGAAATTCGAAACAAACAAATTGTTATTCATATTTCATGGCGTAAATGAGATTGGGTTAATGAAATGAATTACAATTGTTATTCAATTTTTAATGGTAGAACATGTTAGTTGAATAAATTCAGAATATGTTACTTGAATAAAATTATGGTTTTGATTGATACAATTACATAATTTTTAATATGGTTTTGGAACAAAATTGGAAAGTCTAATTAGTATAATTGTTTGTTTCATATGTTGCATAAAAATGTAAAAGTGGAATTTTGTGTAGTTAAATTGCTTGTGGCTATGTGATAAAATTTTTGTATAGATTAAATCTCTAAAAGGAGAACGTAAATTAGGGTGAAAAAAATTTAAATTAAATGAACCCTAAATGCTAGTGTAAATCTGTAACAAAATGGCATAAAAATTGCAGACAACCATACAGACTGAACAGAGGTGAAATTGAAATACCATTTATGTAAGAAAAAAAAGAAATCATGAAATAACCAAATTGGACATAAAAATGCCCTAAAGCAGATTAATGGAAATAAACAATATGTAAACTATAATGATAAAATGAATTAATCTGGAAGTGATTTGGTAGGCGAACCTTGTAAAGGTCTGGATAGGTGTTCATGCAGTTAAGACCAAAATATAGTTTTGGTTGTACGTACTAGAAGCGCGCAAGTAGGTTCGCAAGGATGTTTGTTACCTTTAATAGGTTGCTAGTACATAGGATAGGTAGCATCTGCAATCTTAGACTTCTTCAAGCAGATCGACGCGGCGGAACAAGACAAGTGTGCTCCGACGTAGGCTTCTTTAGGAGGATCGTTGGAGGATTTTGTGCAGCCCACCCAATTGCTGGTGCTCATTCGAAGGACCGACACTTTGGTTTAGGGAAAGTCCACGTTGGCGACAAAGGAAATGGGAGGATAGGAGTCCAGTTTGGCGGAGCCTGAGCACAACTACGGGATCCTACGAGGATGTTGGAGTCGGTGCCGATCAGACGTAAGAGGCATTTAGTCACAATGCACGTGTGAAAATCATGACTTTCACGCTGTAGCATGAGGAAAGGTAAGGATAGCAGGTCCGACAGGCCGACTGACGTTTACTATTATTGCATGGTTGACTTCCCTAGAGTGACCATGAACTTTGGCTTCTTAAGAGCTGTATCTAAGAAGGATTCACTACATTATATAATTCTTCCTCTGCAATACCCGAAAAAGACCTAGAATTAAATTGTTTTATTCTTTCTGCCTCATTTTATTTCTCATTCACCAAACTTTATGTCTGACTCATTCCTATTTTTCCTTTTTTCCCCAAAGCACAAGAGGGCAGGTCTAGGTTGCAGTTCTTTGCAGCTTGGAGGGTCATTGGAGCAGTTGTTATCTTCAGCTTTCGTTTCTTTTGTTTCATGTACTTCGTTTCCCTTTTCCATACTTTACTCTATATATGGGGACCTATATTGTGAAATTTGTTATGTTTTATGTTTTGGTTGAGAATGATTGGTACTTTTCGTTTCAGAAACAAATTGGGATAATGTTGTTTTCAATGAAACTATTTTGCTGTTAATTTATAATTAGTGAAAGTTTTCTTCCGCTGTAATATTTTAATAATTTTATGTTGTTGCCTTAGTCTCTGTGCTATGTTATGGATTTTTATTTCATCCGACCACTAGTGCTTTTAGTCATGTCCTATTTTTAGGGTGCCTAGAGGTGCGGGGTGTCGCCTTTACCAAAAAGATGTATAAATGATAAATTCAATCAAAAAGTCATGACAAGAGCTAAGGTGATGTGTAAATATTTATATTCAAATTGTTCGGTATTAATCGCTGATTGAACTTGCACCTTTAAGTAGCACAACTCTAATGATGAATATTTCGACTAAACTACACGATTTAGCTAATTTTTAAGCATTATAAATTTAAAAAATTAACTATCAATTATGAAATATTAATTATTAATTTTCTGGTGTCTGAATACCATTAGTGTTTAATAAAGTGCACATATAATGGTTATAAACACACATAACGATATAAGATATCGCTAGAATATTTAAATTTGATTTAAATAAGATTAATGCCAAATGAATTTTATAAACCTTTTGTGGCCAAAAGCCACCATGTTATGGTCGGCCAAAATTGAAAGGAGGAGGAGTTTTTGTTTTAGAAATGAAAGGGCAAATTATAATTATAGGTAGGTGAATCACCCCTCTCTTTAATTATAATTTATTTTCTCCTATACAAAATTATATTCTGTCATTTTGCTATTTCACTTACTATCATTTTGAGGCCTAAATTTTCCTGATGATTAGGGCATAAAGTTGTCGTAAAAAACTAAAAAACAAAAGGTGATTATGTCTCAATTCTTGCAAGATCCAGAGATTGATTTATTGAATCTTGGAATCCTTTCATCATTCAAGGTGCTTCTTTTGGCTGCTTCTCGAGGTAACTTTCTATTTTAATTAAATATAACTTCATTTTGTTTATATGGTTTGAATCCTCCATCTCCTATTTCTCTTTTCTGTAAGAATTTGAAAAGTATTTTGGATCCTTGTTTGTTTCCTCTAATTAGCTTTATGCTCATCTTATTGATATGATTTTAACACATATTTTTTCTTCTCTTCAATTGTTCATATTTTATTTATGTCAATAATTTTAGGTCCACCGCCCATTTTATTATTTCATTTATATTGTATGTTTAATTTAGATCTGAGTATATTAACATGAATTTGTATGTGTCTAAGTTGTATAACTCTTTTATGTTTTAAAATTGTCGTTTGAACAAAATTCTATTAAGAAAAAATTAATTATTGATGTAAATTTTATTACATGTTTGAGAATTGAATATATATGTTCAAGGTTTTATAAAACAAATTCGATGTAATGACCCACCCATGATAGTATTTGGAAACCTATAGCTAAAATAAGATCTGATTTCAACAAGCACTAATAAGGAAGTTCCATTGGGGTAAGGTCATAAAATAAAATAAAATTCATAAAGTAATCTTTATTTCTCACATAACAAAATGAATATAATATAAAGTCTCAGAGTATATAGCGGAAACAAATATACTTTAACAAAAGTGAAAATTAGCCACAAGGGCCTCTTTAGTAAGTGCAATTAGTTTCTAGGACACACAACTGAAATAATTTTTTTTAAGGACAAAATGCAAATTAATTAGTTTCTAAAGCCCAAAAACCTATGAAATTATGTCATTGAAAGTAATTTGACTGCTGACTTTGTCCTTAAAAGTAATTATTCTGCTGACTTTGGCGTTGAAATTAATTTTTGTGGATGTATGTCATATAAACTAATTGGACTGCAAAGTTTGTCGTTCTAGTGAAATGATAATAAATATCACAAGACAAGGTGTGGTCAACATATCTGGCAGGTAGCTAAACTAAATACAAAAATCAAAGGAAAACTTCCTCCATAAATACCTATTCCTAAAATTTAACTATTTTATTATGGATAAAGCAAAGGAGAGGAGTTAAACAAAAGCCTGAGTTATGTGGAGTCCTTATTCCCCATAGCGCATCTATATATCTATCTAAATCCAAACTAACAAGATATAATAGTGTTTGTGATGATTGCTAAAAGAGAAGGTGCCAAATAGGTGGATAGTCTAGGATACACACCCACAATTATTAATCATGTATGGTTTAAGATAAGAATATGGAAAGGACATACGCATGCGATGTGGTCTCGTGACCTAAATATGATGATTCCTGATTAACATTCTCCTTTGTTCTGACCACCATTGTAATATTATGTTTCATTTTGTAAAGATTTCATAGCCGTAGGCCTAAAGATTTTTTAAACATAGGTTTTAGTTATAGTACAAATCATCCATTTGGTTGGAATAATCATTACATATATGGCAATCCCAACCTTTTAATTTAGATTGGTTATTACCTATAAAGGGATTTATGTTTACCTCTACAGCTTGATGATACCTTTCTACAAAGTTTAACTCATTGGGAAAGGACCAGACAACTAAATAGTTGAGAAATATATCTCAACTAACAATCACTAGCTGAATATTCTAGCTCAACACTTTCGGATGCCATTTAAGGGAAATAGTTAGGTGTCTTGCTTAACTAGGAAACTAGTCTTGTTTAAACATCGTTATACTATAAATGTTTGGACAAGTAACCTCTACATATTTATGTCGACTCCAAACTTAATATTTTCACATTAATTATGGTTTATATCTAGTACTTGTTTAATTTATTTTAAAGTTGAAGATGAATCCTTATTAAGTTTAATGAAAGGATGACAACACAAATATGACAACTATTTATTACTTAAAAAACATGTAATCATTAACAAACATTAATAAAAAACAAAGCACACGATCATAAACAAATTATTAAACAATAATAACTACATCATGATACATGAATATAGCTACATTCCTTGATAATTTATTTATTACTAAAGAGGAA
The DNA here is from genome assembly GCA_030765085.1 of Allium cepa. Taxonomy (NCBI): domain Eukaryota; kingdom Viridiplantae; phylum Streptophyta; class Magnoliopsida; order Asparagales; family Amaryllidaceae; genus Allium; species Allium cepa. Next base: position 935,239,266 of record CM060932.1, read on the forward strand.
CAACAATAAAGCAACATACACGCATTAGCATAATAGTAAATAAATAAGTGGGGTATCTTGTATGGTTGGTTTATTCCTGGATTAAGTTAATTAATTAACTTCTCCATTGACTCCTTTTCATGCCCTTACTTAGTATCCAATCATGATGTATGGACATATTTTATTATAACAACAAAGTGTCATACTCCACTCACCTCGAGTATATGAAGTAGAAACATAATAGGGCTCCAAATAGCTTCCAGTGAATATTTGCAAACAACCCTTATTAATTAGGGTAATGTTAATCATTTTCAAATAAACCCATTGATCGGTTATTCATTTTTTATCAAAAAAACTCCATATTAAAGATCTTCTGTACTTAGTTACTTGCTATATATAGATACTCTTGAACAAAAGAAGAGGGAAGTCGGTACCTTACTCCATTAGTTGAAATAATTGCATTAATGGACAATACTTGAATGTTATTAATTACCATTAAGTCCATTCCTTGATTTTATCTTTTAGCATTATTTACAATATTGATTAAAATTTATTTGTACTAATAGATAAGGCCTGAATGTTAACATTTAACATTGAGTCTATCTTTTATTTAAACTATAATTTAATATTGTTAATGATACTAATCAGAATAAATTTACGTCTAATGACTTTAATTTTATAAACTAATATTAAATCTCTTTCTTTTTTGGTGTTTATATTATTTGCATTTAGTGCATTTGTATAACTAAAGTGAAATTATCTCCCACTTAAGTAAGCATTCATTGTAATTAATTCTCATTAATTATTTTTATTTTAAATGGAAGAATTTAAATTATTTGACTTGGTTCCATATATGCAACTCACATCAGAAAGGATTATTCACAAATACCGGTAGCCAAGGTGGGCAGGATTCTATTGTGAATAATTATCGACGACGCATACATATGGACTCACATAATTTATTTAATTTCTCCATTTGAATTTACGATCTTTAATGCACTCAATTACAATTTTCAACTCTAAGCATTACTGAAGGAATTGGGCTAGCCCGTAGTGGAAGAAATGGGTGAATTTCAAAATTTTACCATTTTTGGATTTTTAATGGGCCTATGAAGTCTAAATTAATTTAGAACTTTTATAAGTTTCTTTTGAATAAAATCAATATTTTATTTAATTTATAAATAATGTTTAATTTAATTTAATGTGTATGTAAATTAGGGTATATCAAAAATACTCTTATGTACATATTTTTGAGTAATGGAATGAATGTATGAAATACGTCATCCTGTGAAACATAAGGGTAACATATAAAAAGTGTACATTTGTGTAACCAAGCATGAGAAATTTTAAACTAAGAGAATCTTTGGTTTTCTTTCTCTTGACATGTATAATAAATTGAGGAAAGATAAGGCTATAAATGTAGAGAGAGAAACCCTTATGTTTCACTCTTTTATTAGTTATACTGAATGACATATTAAATGGCATTTATAATAGAATTTACATATGCCTTTGTTGTCTAAGTTTTTTTAAAGTAATAAAATATACATGTATAATATTTGATAAGTTTACACATACAGATGTTAAAATAAGTTTTCCTATATATATGTGAGTTTGTCAAAACAAAAATTAACAATTGTAACAAAGCTTTCAATCAAAGAAAAGCTTGATATTAAATTCTGCAGTTTCACAAAAAGGTCCTTTTGATTTAGATTAAAATAACATAAACACATGTACATCTATATGTATAAGTAATTGCAAGTTATGTATTCATTTTAAAATAACACATACATTTCAATATATGTATGAAGATTGCAATTTAAGTAACATGTATGTTTAAATTTAATGTTAACAAAATGATTCAATCTTTTAATCATAGGTATGAAATAAAAGTCTATAACTTTACATAAATGACCACTTATGAATTCTAAAACAAAAGGAAAATTTACTTTTATGACTAAAACAAGTAAAATTAAATCATTTTGGAAGTTTACTATGCAACATTGGAAATTAATTTTATTATATTAAACCACCAACTAATATAGTTTACTAATGTTTATGTATACAAATGTTACAAAATTTTATATACAACATTACAACATAATAAAATATTTTCACATTCCATTTTTTTACAATTCCAAAACAATGGCAGAAAAAATATCGAACAACTTGGTCATATACAAATTTTTTGTAAGTTAAATCAGATCTGACTATACAAAAGGGACATATAATAAAACAAATAAAGGATTCGAAGCCAGCCATCATAAAAATATAGTCAATGGATATGTAAATAAGGAGAGATTCAAATTAAATTTACATAATGATCATATAATTAAATGAGATGAGCAAAAAGGGATCTAAGTTATACTATAAGATGAATACACAAGATAGAAGAGATATAATATGAATAAATCTACCTTCTAAACATGGTGATATAGAAGATATATATAATATGAATAAATATGGACCATTTAAACATGATGAATATACAAATAAATGAAATTAGAATTACCAAAAATGAAGCCAATGATTTAGACCTTGAATGATGAATCAAATCTCCTAGATTCATAAATCAACCTCTAGATGTTGCAAGGATCAAGAGGAATAAACCACTTTTCGTAATTGATTTTATTTGTATTTTATTACAGAAATAATTAAAACCATGGAAGATCTCATATTTTTAGCCATTAGAGAAGGAGAGAAGCGGTAAAGTTATAAAAAGAAGAATGAAAAATGAGAAACTCAATTGTACGTACATAATGAATTAGAGAATATGTTTTATTTGAAAGAAGGAAACCTTTCCCATTCTTTAATTAAAACTTCTTTAGTTAATTCTCTTGATTAACTTCCTCTTTTCATTCCTATTTCTTTACACGGATGGTAGAAAATTACGTGCCATCAAATGACATGAGATTCCATAAAATGCATGTAATGATCTTTTATTTAATTGCAATGATATAATATATCAATGCATGCAAATATAACTTTTATTTATGCATTAAAATAATTACAACTAACTCTCAAACATCAAATAAAATAAATAATAATTAATATTTCTCAAATATTAATTAATTTAAATAATTTACAACTTTTTATAAATTAATTAAACCATATGGTTTTTCGGAGAATCCATCATTACAGTTGTGCGACTCAAATGTGTAAATTCAGTCAGCGATTAATATTGAGCAATTCAAATATTAACGTTCACATGCCACTTAGCAGTTGGTGTGACATATTGGCTAAATTCATTGCTTACACATCTTTTGGTAAAATACAATTTTACTTATTATAAGCGGTACCTAATAGTGATAATTATTTACACCAATTATCTTCGTCAAAACTATATCACTTCGGATTTATGGAATTTGGTAATAGTCAAAATTCTAATATCATTCACATTCAACTTTATAGTTCAAATAAAAACTCATTCGTTCAATAATAATTATTATTATTAACCAAAATGCTCTGGCCGGAGACTTTGACTTTGAATTGACTTGATATGACCATGATACTAACCCTATATAACTGAGGAGACGAATCCTCTCTTGAATAGTGTTTCACTTCCAATACTTCCACTCGATCCAACTATAGCTACTCGACGGAACGCCATGCTATGATTTGATTATAATCAAAGCGAAGCTTTCATATTTAAGATCTATAGTATTCTTAGGTTGAGAGAACTTTGTAAATTAGTCATATCGATATTTTCTGTTTGGCCTTGGTAATATTAACCAACATAAAATTATCGGGTGAGTCGTTCCATAGTTATCCAATAAATTTCAGTATGTAACATCTAGTTGCCCCGGCAGTCATGACTAATACAATGCCCAACATTTGGAGAGCGTTACATACTCTAGTCAAAATGGATACACTTAAATCTAGTCTCGATGCATCTTGACTAAGAACATTTAAAATGGTATATTTGTTTTATTGTCGTAAATTGCTCACAGTTACAACACTTTGTAACTACTATCACAAAATATACCATTTATGGATTTTCTACTAAATATTTTTTAATTAAAATAATTAATTAATATAACCACATTATATCAAGTATATAATAGAAAGAAATGCCCTTATTGTGAACGATCGTTCAAAGAGTTAGATATATGTAACAAATTACATAATTACCCCTAGGGCATCCCCTAACTCTATCAATCTCCTACTTGCACTTGGGGTCAATAATGGAATCTTATTCATACTTCTCCAATTAGTTTCTCAAAACTAATTTGGTCAGTCCCTTTGTAAACGGTATGTTAATATGTTTCAATTATCTACTCTATTAAACAACTCTTTCCGACGGTGATATACTGCTTTATCATGTGGAACGATTCAGAGTATGTCTCTAGACCTCTTGTGAGTTCTATGTTCTATTACGAACCATATCACGACATTATTATCATATGGCAATGTTATGAGATTCTTAACATTTTGAATCAGCTTAGTTATAAATTTATGCACTTATATTTTTGTATATATTATTTTTATTGCGGCAATATTCAAGACGATGTACTTAGCCTTTTCATTGAATTAGCCACGGTCTTTCATTTGGAACATTTCCAAATTAAAGATTCTTAACTTGAATTTATTATTGACATGATATACTCAATATCACTTATGATTTTGAGTCCGAACACTCCCTAATAAGCAGTTTTATAAATAATTCTCTAGTATTTCATAAATACACGAGAATGCTTCAAACAACCATTTAGTGGTATCAATTTGGATTTGATATTTGCTTCATGTATCAAATACATAAGCAACTCATGATATCGTAGTCAACAAGTATGATAATTCCTTTTGCCAATGCAAAGGAATCAATCTTACATGTTTCGTATTAAGCATTTTAATAAGGTGTCCTTGCATATCATCTGGGACATTCTTGATATCTTTTATACTTACTATAAAAGTAATCAATTATTAATCCAATGTTGATTATTAAAAAAACTAAGGCTGATTTTAACACAAGTACATCATTAAAATCAACAATGTATTGTTTACTTATAGTTTAGAAATATCAATTTATCTTTTAACGTTCTTTCTTATAAACACACGCTTCCTCTACATTTTGATTAAAAATCAAACTATTTGATATTTCTGTCAAAATACTTATTCATTCTTGATGCTTATAAAATGATACTTTTGTATCATTTCTTGGATCATTTCCAAGGACTCACAAACTCAATATCGCCCCTATTGACTTTGAGACATTTTTGGTTAATATGTGTGAACAGCTTACTCTAAAACATTATTTAGAATTTCTATTTAAATACATATGTACTAAAACATTAGGACTTATCAAGCGATAATTTTGTAAATAAATCCAAATTGACTTGAACATATTGAATATCGAATCTATTAGGTTAATTTCAACAATTGAAATTTGCAATATTATTCTTACCAACATTGCATATTTAATTCTAACTACATTAGTCTTACTTATAAAGACACAGTCAAGGTCGATGGATCATATCCCTTTAGTTACGACCACCAAAATCTATATTTTGATAGCATGCTTGAAATTCTTTCGAATTTGCGCATCATACCATGTAGAGTCAACATTCCCAATGGTTTAATTAAATAATCTAGGATTATATATTTTTGACATTAATATGAAACTCATAGTTTCTCTTCGATGTGCAAGAAAACTTATTATACATTCTAATGCTATGTGTTTGTTTAGGTTAGTTCATTTCATTTCATCTCATATAATCATTTCTATCTGTGGATCATATCAAATTCCATTTTACTACAAATAATTCCTCAATGAAATTTTCTTTTCAAAATCTTTTTGGGGAGATTCATACAATATCCCTCATGAACAATTATTACGCGCAATCTTTCGACTCACACAATTTGCCAATTCCTTGACCTGGAATATATTGGAGTTTCTTATAAACCCTTATCTTGTAAAATTTTATAAAATGTTATTCAAATGAATAATATTTACCTTATGTAATTCCCTTAAGTACATTACCTTATAGAAAGAAACTAAGTCAACTTCACTCACAACTAATCTTACATTGTCTAATAAAGTTCGATTACTTAATATCGATGCATCATTATGTATCACATAGAGACGTAATTTTGAGATTGAATCTTTATTCATTTTAGGTATATTTGGAACATTTTCCAATATACTCACTCACTCATCAAATTTAATCATTTCTATCAAATGTTATTTTATTTACTTTTATTTTATATTCTACAAGTTTACCATAAACGTACTGCATGTGTATCAAATACATATGTCCACGTTGACGATAACTGATCGATGAATATGACGAAGTACATAAACCTGTTTCGGTATTTATAGAATTATGATTGCATACACCTATAATTAATCTGAAGAGTTCATCAACTCTTATGATGCTCCCACTAAATGGGTGCAAATCCCTTCATTATTTGAGATATAATTAACAAGTATCATATGATTCAAAATTATACAATAAAATTATTCCTCAACACTACGACTTAGTCTATAATTCCAAAACCACCATAAATAATATTAAATACTTTTTTATTTTCCAGTGCATCATTTTTGTTATAAAAAAATTACCACATTATTGTTTTATTTCACAAAGAATATTCATTATATTCATATTGAAACATAGCTATGTCCCCAGTCGATACCAAAAAATAATCATTATTTCATAAATAATGTACAGTAAGTTTGTAAGGGCCCGTAAATTTTTACGATTTAAATAACGTAATTAGTTGAAATGTTTATAAAAATAAATAATTAAAATTAGCAATGAAAATTTGATATTTGGAATGCGTCTAATTAAATGTAACGAGTGGCAGATTTTCATCAGAAGATATAAAAGTTATTTCTGTTGTGTAATTTTCAATTTCAATTTAAAATCAATTAATTTGATGAAAATATTTTTTTTTCAAAATATAAATCATTTCCTGAGTGAGACGTCATATTTTGTTTCACCAAATTTGGACAGCTCTAGCTCCGTTTATCATATTTTCGACGAATTAGCGGAAGTTTGGCAACTAATATCGACTTTTGATAGGATGATCGTATCGCTCATATCTATGCACCATTCAGTTCGTCTCATCGTACTATTCTCCGTAGTACATTCATTTGTGCATTTCGAAGTTCGGTACGCGGTGAAATATACGAAACGGTTAGCTGTATGGGTATCTGTTTTGAACTCTTTTGTTTTCTATGGTTATTCAATTATCCATGAGAAACCAATGGCCACTAACTTTTATTATTACCGCAAATTTAATATTGGTCTGTCAACATTCCAACCACTTCATTTTGTTCTGGTTCGTTCATTCTATACTATCTCTTCCCTATATTCACTTACCTCTTCCACTCCTTCTTTCCTTTTTTGTTTTATTCGTTCCTACCTAAGAATGAAAAAAATGGTTCGCATTCTGTTTTGAGAGAAAGCTTTCTCACCACCTTATAGCATACTAAAACTGCTCACCCTACCCATTATGTCGAACCCACACCACCGCAACCAGCAATCCACCTTGCTCCCTCCTAGTCCACCACCACCTTCCTCGACTAGCAGTTCACAGCCACCTGCGCGCACTACCACCCGTGCACCCTCACTGAACCCCCACCTTAACCCTCCACATTCAACACCAAACCCCACCGTGCGCATCCCTCTTCCTCCACCATAACAGCCTCCACCAAAACCTTCTACCACCTAAGACCTGAATGTCACAGCGACCCTACCGACCTCCCTGACCTCGCCAACAAACCCGAACCCCATGCCCTTCTGCATAGCCTGCACTCGGTCAGCCTCATGCACGTGTAGCCTTCCTCCCTAGGCCGTACAACCAGCTCTCAACGTACCTTCAACCTTGTACCCACTGCCGATCAAATCTCCAACCCACTCAGCCCACGCAAGTCCTCATTGACCTCTCTGTCCACGCCTTCACAACACTCGAAGCCAAGCTTAACACCTTTAACCTACAACCTTCCCTTCAAGCCGAGATCCACCACACACTATCTATAGCCCTCCATCAGCCCAGCCGAACACCACCTCATCTGCCTCCTTGATGCAGCCTTATCTTCCCATGGCCTTCGCCTCACACAACTTCAGCCTTCCTTACTTTTGATGGGAAAAATATAGTGTATATATATTTTGCAAATTGAAAACCCACCTACTCCTCCTTTAGCCAGCACCATTCACCAATAGCTCGTCCATGCCTTGCAGCAACCACTTTATTTTGCCGAGCAGCAACAGGAAGCTTCTCTTCGTTATAAAAAAGAGAGTATATATTACATTATATATATATACTTGATTTATCGTTTTCGAATTTGTGTAGTTATTTGCTTTACTATGTCGCTGTCCGGATTCGTATCGCAGTAACTTCTTGCTTTGTTCGATCCGTGCCTGTTGCTTCGTATTCCCATTATTTCTCTAGCCTCGAAAGGTAAGAGATCACTCACGATTAACATTTTTATATTTAGTAAATTGATTTCATATGAAATGATAATTGAAATATGTTGTTAAATCTGAATTGATTAGTGATTAAATTTGTCAAATATGATATGTTATTATTTGGATTTGTTCACCTATGTTAATCGACAATATTGACATCAATAACCTGTTAATAATATTATATTTAAATTGTTAATTGTGGTCATATTTCCATTGATATGCCACGTCATTTTATATTATTATTCTGTTGTTCTCACACTACAAGTTCCCTATTAGTTTAGGAATTCCCCATGGGTTGAAATGATACATACCCAAATGACATTGTATACTAGGGAAAATCATAATGGGTTGAAATGATAAGCCCAAACGATTTTTTTGATTTTGAAATTTTGGGATAAATGATATATACCCGTAAATTTAAATTTTTGCGGATTGAAATGATAAATATCTGTATCGCTTGACCATAGGATAGAAAACTTTATGCGGACACCATTAGTCTATTGTTAAATGAATCCAGAATTTTTAAAAGAAATATTTATGTGTTTAAATAAATATTGATTTTTAAAATATTGATTTTTTGAAGTATAATATATATATATATATATATATATATATATTAATTTAAAATATGTGCAAAGTTTAGATTTTTAAATTATATGTTTAGAAAATTTAAATTTATAAGTTAAGTTTTGAAATTGTAAATGTTAAAATTTTACTTGTAAATATACTATTTTTAAATATATAAAATAAGCCTTAATTTAATAAAATTTAGTATACTAAAATTCAATAAAAATTTAATTTAACTATTTATATAAGATATGTTTTAAATTTTTATTTAAAATTTACAATAATGTTTTAAAATAGATTTTGTAATAGCTTTAATAAATAGAGGTTGGAAAGATAAATTAAAGTTGACTTGAAATTTAAATTGGTTAATAATTGAATTTAAATAAAGTTTGATTTGGAACTTATTAATTTTGAGATTTAAAGATATGTTTCTATAACTTGATAAATTGATTTAGATTAAAGAGAATTTAATGAATATTTTAAATCTAATTTGAATATTTAATTTTGATTTAAATTTGTAATATGTGATTTCATTTAAATATTATAAAAATGTTTAAGTGAATACTATCAAATTTAAATAATTCAGAGTTGAACTTTGGAATATAAATGAAATTTGCCAAATTGGGTTATTGTTTGAATATTTAAAGTTTGAAAATGAAGTGGTTCAGAATTTGAGTTCGAACCTTTATTTCAAATCGATATAAATTAGAAACGGCTTTAATAAGAATTTGGATTGAACTTTTAATCTTTCTTATTGAAATTGTTGAACTGAGATTGATTTTAAATTGAATTGTGGAAGTAAAGTTGATTTGAATTGATTTGTGAAATATGAAGAAATAATTCTAATTTGAAACTATTTTCGATATAAACTCTTATAATATACAAACTATTTTTGTAATATAAACAATTTTTATATAAACTATTTTTAATATATAGTAATTATAATGTATAACCTATTTTAATTTGTAATCTGTTTTAAATATAAACTAATTTTAATCTACAACTATTTCAATATACAAACTATTTATAATATTTAAACTGTTTAAGTTCGAACTGTTATGAATTAGATTTAATGGATTTAAATGTGAATACTTGGTATGATGGTTTGACCTATTTTATGGCTATGATTTTGGAAGCGAATTACAAATTAAAGTGAACATGATTTCGAAAGTGATATGATTTCGAAAGTGTGCATGATTTCAAGAGTGAGATGATTTTGAAATGAATATGATATTTTAATATAAAAGTATGAACTGTTTGAAATGAAAATAACCACGTAGTGAAATAAGCATTTGGTTGTTAAAGAGACCAGGATCAGATATTGTCATACTTTCTGCCAATACTGAAAACCACTTTAACAACTGTGTACGTTGTGAAGATTCCAGAACGAAGTAGGACGATTTGTCTACGTCTATATGATGTATGAACGCTGTCCTGACTCCCGCGAGTTAGCTTGATGTGGCAAAAATAAGAGCCACGCCGGACCAAGTGAGGTCGCACCTCCAATCGAGCATGCTTCTTCGATAGCATTCTATTACTTTGCGATTTGATTAGTTGCACATTTGATTATGGGAGTGTGTCTCGAGGTGGGCGGTAGTAGCTTCTATGCCTTACCACCAGTTCGGATCCACATAACGATAGTATCCTGCCTTGGGCATAGCCTCGTGTGCCTTGTCACATGCCCTATCGCGCCCTCTATGATTTTGGCTTGTGTCGTACCTATGGAGTGCTCCCTAATAGCCCAACGGTTTGGTGGAGTTCACAGTACTGTATAGACTACAACATTCATATAAAATGTTTTAAGGGGGATGTGGATAACGCCTTAACGCTATTTTAATATTTTACTTTACTGTGGACATTATATATGTAGCATATTGTACTATATATATAGATAGTGTAGGAAATGCGGATTACAGATCTTAAGGCAGAATTAACACTGGAGGGGTGCGGGTGAATGGTGTTAATTAATTTTATGAATATTTTTGAAATGTTTTCAAATTAAATCCAAACAGATGTAATTCACAAACACATAAGCAACCATAGAATCAAACATAGATGCAAATAGTAAATAAAAGCAGTAAAGGAAAGAACATACTAGAATTTTATACTGGTTCGATGTTACCCTACATCTAATCTTACACAATTTATTGTGTAGATTTCTTTTCAAATATAACGTCGATATTACAACCTCAATTTCAAGGCCACAAGATACACCTTCTTGTATCCGAGTCTGGGGGCAAACTCTCTTGATTTAACCAAGCTACAAGATCACATAATTGATTTACGGGCTACAATCACACTCATTTGATTTACAAGCCACAATCACACCGTTTTCGATTATACTTTGAAAGAGAGAGACTCGATACACTTCGGTCTTTCGATCTTTGATTACAAATGACCTTATAACTTTGAATAGCATTGAGATCTTTGAGAGAAAGTGGCAAAATTAGAGATGATCGAGTTTAATTCACTTCGAATTTCGGTAGAATTTTATTAAAGAATTTGAAATATATTAGAATATTTGAGTGGAGAAGAAGGAGTGAATAAATGAAAAAAACTAACATAAAATTCATTGAAAACAGCTGGTATTTATAGCAGAATAATAGTCATGTCCAATGGTGAAAGGTTATAACGAATAGACACTTCTTCTGAAAATTTGAATTTAAATGCTATGGCTACCATGTGACATGGGGGGTGGGGGATGTCGACATACCTATGTTAATTTTGTAAATAGATTTTGCTTTAAAATTATTTCTATTCTAAAACTTGTCAAAACAGTTTCTAAACTTTATAAACCATTTTGAATGTAGTTTAAACTTATAAAAGAGTTTTAGAAAATAATCTTAAATATAATCTATAATATAAAATAATATAATCTTAAATATAATCTATAATATAAAATAATATTAAAAACTAAATATAGATTTCTTTAAAATATATTAAAGCTGAAATATTAAAATCAAGAGATAATTTAAAAACAAGAAATGATTTTGAAATTAATACGATTAAAAATAGTATTTGAACTAAGGCTACAATATTTAAATTAATGGAGATGATTTTAAAAAGATAGGTTTGACAAAGTAAATCATTTTGATATTTTCGTGGATTCCATCCCACTGGAGAAGATCGTGGATTCCATCACACTAAAGAGGTCATGGGTTCCATCCCACTATTAAAGCGAGAAGGTGGATTCCATTCCATAATTAATATCCTAACAAAGATTTTAGTGCTATTATGAAGTTTGAACATAAATCTAGACTCCATTACTTATCTTGATATCTGGAACTCTTGTACTATTGATACTCTTGATGTCTTAAACTCTTGATACTCATGAGTCTTTAATCTTGATTTCTTCAGTCTTGAATTCGTCAATCTTGAATCTCTATACTCGGTCTTGAATCTTTATACCGTACAGTCTTTATTCTTAGTACCTGCATATATATATATATGTATGTATGTATGTATGTATGTATGTATGTATGTATATGCATATATACATACATGTATGTATATGTACATATACATATCCTGCATATACATATATATCTAGAAAAGAGTATTAGAATTTTTATCTTATAACAAGTCCTAAGGTTGTTGTCATCAAAAATATCATCTTAGGAACTAACAATCTCCCCATTTTAATGATGACAATCTTTATTTATAAAATCCGCTTCACAAGTTTCGATTCTACTCCGACTCCCCTTATTCCAACAACTCCCCCTTAATCTAAGTCTATCTAACCTATTTTATTATTCTCCCCATTTGTCATCAATCAAAAACTAAGCCTAAACTACATAACTCCCCCGTAAATTAATACTATGGAACTAAATGCTAATAACGAAGTATAATAAGCGAAACATAAATCTAATTTTATTATATATGATGTTACATTACACATATATAGAAACAAATATATACAAGTGCACAAAATATAAAAACATTAATATAATAACAATCTTACGAGAGTCCTTGATAATTGGTGACTTACGAATCGAACAATTAGGTTAGTGGAGAAAAAATTTCCAAGTTGTTCGACCAAATTACCATTTTTGTGAAAATAAACTTCTCCAATGCAAATAACTTTATCATCTTCGTCCATTTGCGCTTCTTCCTCTTCTTCTTTGTCATCCTCTAATGGATTATGAATAAATGTGTTAGAGGAATCATCTTCAATCACAATAGGATCTGCATGATTATCCATTAGACATTTTTGCAAATTTCTAAAAATCTTGCCCTGTTTCGCTTGTTCCGTTGCCATACTTATCTGAGTGCTTGTAGTTCAGTCAGCATTTACAGAGAATCCTTCATGATTTCCTCAATCTTCATTACTTGAGCTAATGAAGTTTATTGAAATGGATCAGAATCAACAAAAGGGAAGGAAAATGTTGCATTTTGGTTCGATTTAGAAGAGGAAGCCATTATTTTATATTTTCAGAAGTTTATTACAGAGCAAATGAAGTAAGAAGACAGAAAAATTCAAAATATTATGATTATATAACTATCAAACTGATTTTAGAGGGCAAAACAAAATTTCAATTATTACCGTTATATGCCGACATGGGGGTAGGGGCATGTCGACATCCCTTTGAAAATTTTGACAATTTGTTATCTTTATTCATTTAAATATATATTTTACTATATTTATATCTGTGATGACCCGGAATTTTGGGCAATAACAATTTGATAATCTTTATAAATAACTATTTAGATTGGTTTAATATTCCTCTTTTATAAACCGTTTATAAATATTTAATTGGTAAATTTATCTTTTAAAGCTAATAAAATTGTTTTCTATTTATAATGTATATATTCTATATATATATATATATTATAAATAGGAAGTCTTTGTTTTTAATTTAATAAAAGATATGTTATCAAATTGTAATATATATGTATGTATATATTATGATTTGAAGTATGCTTTAAATTTAATATAATAATTTTCAAGGCTAGTATTAAAATGTTTTATATAATATATATATATATATATATGTGTGTGTGTATATATATATATATATATTTGTATATATTGTAAATAGGAAAGCTTTGGTTTGAAATTGAAAAATAAAAACATGTTTTCAAATTTTAATATATATTTTGTAATTTGGAAGTTATGGTTGAATTTAATTTAAAACCATTCAAACGTTATTTAAAAGCTAACCATATATTTTCAAAACAATTAAGGTATATTTTTATTTATTCAAAAGTATTTTAACCTATGTTTAAAATAAGATTTAATTAAAGGTTTATTTCTTTTATTTTTAATATTTTTGTTTAATTTTAACTTGCATAAATGTAATTTGAATATATATATATACATACATATATATATATATATATAACATTTACATATTAATATAATAGTGGATTTGGACATTTGTAAGCATATAAAACAAGTTAAAACACTTGTAAATATTTATACGTGGTTTTAACTTTGTAAGCTTTGAAGGATTTGTAGTTAAAAATGGCCACATTTGTCTCTTTTAAAATTAATTTATAAATAAATGTTTTGTAGAAGAGACTTGGTTATTTTGTTTCCAGTTCAAATATCTATCTTTTCTTCTTCCTATAACTAAAAAAAAGAAACTGAAATTTAACTCAGCAACAACATCAATTATTTTCAAATCTTCAAGCAATGTAAAGATTCAGATCAACTCAACATCTAATCATAGTTTCAAGATTCAAGATCAGGCAAAATCAACATCAAAACAAATTCAAATATAAGTTCCAAGAAACAAGTAGTTGTTCTCTATTTATTATTTCAGGTGAGTAAACATTTTTCTAAAAACAGTTTTGAATCTGTTCATGTGTTTGTTCTGTATGATGAATGTTGTAGTAACATGATATACATTGTGTTTTGGATATGAATGCATATACATATAGTAGTATATATGTAAATACGTATAGATATGTATATATATGATTCTCTATTCTTATTTCAGGCTTTAGATTTATTAGGAAAATTCTGTTTTACCCATACATTTGATTTTAAGCTAGGATTTGTAGGTGAAAAATGACTCTAATGAGGTATTATCAATTTTAAAAAATAATATCAAGAATTTAAATTCAGTGATGATTTCAAAATCTGAAAATTTACATAGAAAATCAAAGACGGGTCAAATTTGATTATTTGGAAATCATGTTTGAAATGTATAAACAAATTTGTATTGCAAATTAATGAACTTTGGTAATCAAATCATAATTTTTAGTTTGGTATAAATCGAGATATGCTAAGTTGAACGATTTGGGTATTTTTGTTGATTGCAGATGATCGACGGTGAGGTGGTGTCGAGGTTAGGTCTAGAGGTGGCTGAGGTGTTGACGATCTCTGGAAAAAAGGCCAGGTGATTTATGGCCGTGGTGGCCAGGGGAGGGCGAAGTAGTGTTTTAAAACCCGGTTTTGTCGTCGGGGTATTCGAAGCGAATGTGTTTCCGTGAAGGTGTCGGAGCTGATCGCGATAGGGGAAATGGTTCGTCGAAGCGAGAAGCGGCTTTGGGTTAGTTGGCATGAGAATTGATGGTCGGAGGCGACGGCTATGGTGGGTTTTCGTCGATCTTTTGGGTTCCTGGAGTTGATTTCTTAGTTCTTATTTGTCTCCTCGTGAATTCATCGGAACTGGAAACCGAGTAGGTCGACGAGATGATCGCCGATATATGGGTAGTCTCGGCGAGGGGTCGGAGTTGACCGGAACGATGTGCACGTGCACGGTGTACGTTCGTACCTGATATTGTTAGTTAGTTTGGGGAAGAAACAGGGTAGCTCGGGGTCGTTCTCGTGTACTTTTGTGTGTGACTCGAAGAAGAAGTGAAAGTGGGCGGCTCATGAGTTTTCTTGGGGTTTACACGGGGGAATGATCAAAGCTAGCTCGGGTCGATTTATCTTCGTAACCAGGTTTTAGTTTTTGTAGTAAATTTTGTTCCAGCCTTTTAAAACTTAAAATAAAAGTGTACCGGGTTTTAAACAAAAGGCACTCGAGTTTCTTAAGTAAAGAAAGGGTACGAGTTTAAAAGTAAAATGTTTAAACGAGTTTTAAAGTTTATTTTTATGTTATAAAAAAAATGAAAAATGATTTAGTTTTCAAAGTAATGCTTAGCCTAGTTTTAAAAGAATATTTTGAATGAATATGTTTCCAATGAAATAATAACCAAGTTCCAAAGTAATTAAAACAAGCCTTTAAAGGGTTTAAATCGTTTGAGATTGTTTATTTATAGTAATTATATTAATTTTGTAATTAAATTTCTAAGTGTTTCTAAAAGTAATAAGGTGATGTTCTGAAATTAAGATGTGACAAAGAAAGTTGTTTGACTTTAAATAAATCAAAGAATTCTTTAAGAGATATTTGTATAAATTAATTTCAAGCATTTAAATAAATTTAGTTTAAATGATAAGAAAGAGCAAATTCAGGTAGATGGTTTATTTTAATTAATTAGGGTCTTATTAATAGAAGTAATTAAAGCATAATTACTTAATTAACCAAGATGATTAATTAATGTAATTAAGATAATTAATTAGTTTAAATAATTAAGGATAGTTAATTACTTGATTAATTAAGGGTTAATTAATCTACGTAATTAAAGGTCAATTAATGTAAGAGTGCTTAATTAATGGAAGTAATTTAAAGGGATGAATTATTTAATGTAATTAATTAAATTAATGTGATTAATTTAAGTTTATTAATTAGTTTAATTAATTAAAAATAATCATTTGATGATTGATTAAGTATAATCACCTAATGTAATTAATAAAATGTAATTACGTAGTGTAAGTAATTAATGGGTAATCACTGGAATTATTAATTAAAGGGGAATTACTTGATGGAAAGTAATTAAAGAAATTACTTAATGAAAGTAATCAAGGATTAATTAATGTGATTAATTAAATATTAATTACTAAATGTAATTAATTAAAAGATAATTAATAAATGTAAGTAATTTAATTAATTTATGAAATTAATTAAGGACCATTAATTAATGAAATTAATTATGGTATAACTAATTATGGGAGTAATTAAAGGTTAATTATTATGAAAGAGTAATTAATTTATGTAATTAATTAAAGGCTAATTACTTAATGTAATTAAAGAATAATTGATCAAGGATGATTAATTAAGTTCGGTAATTTAGAGATGATCAATTAATTGGTTTGTAATTTATTAACGTTAAGTATGCAGGATTTAAAAGTAATTAAATTAATTAATTTAATTCATTGGTCGTTAATTTAGAGATGGTGTGGTTGATTAATCTTGCTTATGAATGATTGAATGACATTGAATGCCTTGGATTATGTGATATCTCTATATGTGATATGTGTTGCTTTATGATATGAGATGTTTTGGGTGAATTGTGATAATATGGATTATTAATCAATGATAATGTGAATGATCTATATGTGTGAATATATTACCTTTAATATAAATAATAAATTAAATTGTTTAAACCCTTCAATAACTTGGACATTAAAACGACGTTTTGGATTTCGTTAGACTGGGATCAGATTTCCAAATTGGAATATCCGAAAACCACATCGATCTAAATTAAACGACAGTTCATGAAATCTCAAGTAAAGATCAAGATGAAGACTCGAAGTGTAAGGGCTATTTGTCGTTAAAACTCTGAGGGTGATTCCAAAACGAGTTTAACGGAGATAGTACTTTCAGGTTCGAGATGAAGATTCAGAGTGCAAAGGCTATTGTTGTTAACTCTAAGGGTGATTCCAAAATATGTGTAATGAGATTGTGCCTTCGATTTCGTTCGAATCCAGAACGAACTTGTATGGATTGCTTTCAGAACATCGCCATCAAAGGACGATGAGCATTCCAAGAGATGTGTTCTTAAAAGGTAATCGTAGCCTCAAGCCCCATCAACCAGGAATGGCTAAAACAGGGGCGGTGCAGCAAGGCTAAGTGGGTAGCACCCAAGTAGGACAAGATTTTCCCCTGTCTAGAGGTCCCTTTTTATTCGGCTTAGTTGGCGGTTGGTCGCACTAACCATGGGGTTGTCTTGTTCGAGATTCTCCAGTAAGGGATGGTTCCAGCCTTGTGTTGCAAGGGATATGGATGGATTCTCGATACGGTGATCTAGGCCACATACTATGACGGACGATACCCCAATAGACCTATCATTGTATGGAATCCAATCTTCATTAAGTTTCATACGTTTTGATTGTGCCTAACTATGTTGGAACGTGAGATGTAAGAATTCTAGTTATTTCTGTATTTTACTTGAAAACCCAAGACACTATTATAATATCACAGGATTTCCTATCAAATGTTTTGGTTATCGTAAGGTAAAAACTTTTCCAAGTTTATGAGTGGGAAGTCTTAAGAGATACCTTTCTTTTCAAATGGTTTTCAAATTTAAGCAACTTTAACCTGTTTACTCACACCAGACCTATGTCTGACCCAGAGTTTATTTTTTGTTTTATTAAACTCTTAGGTACTCAAATTTTTATGAGTAGTCAAGGGATTCAGGTTAGCTTTGACGAATTTATGGAGGAGACTTGAAGCAAGAGGCTTTAGCGTATAGACATTATGGTTCCGCTGTGCTAGTGTTCGTTTCTGTATCTCTACGATGTACTTGAGTTGTAATGATTAGACATGTTTTTATAACTGTCTAATGTGTTGTTATAAAGCTGTGTAACTCTGATGTATTTGATACTATATAATATCTTATGTGATGTAATATAATTTATTCGTTCCGCTGTGAGATTCTGATTTTGTTTAGTTCTTTCTTCTCATCATTTCTCTTCTCTATCACTTTCTTTCATAATCATGATGCGTCTTTCCATGGAATGAAAGATGGGTCATGACAGTTGGTATCAGAGTGCTAGGTTGAGATAGTACCTAGGCTTTGGAGTGATTTCTTTCTTGAGAGAGCATACTTGTATGTATGTGTGTGTGTGTATATATATTCTTATTATTTTGTTGGGTTTCCTATTCGCGTTTGCTAACATGAGTTCTTTGGTTGAGGGTAGTGCTACCAATGGAAGAAGATTGAGTGTTGAGGTCGGAAGAGTATTTGCCGAGGCAGTAGACCTAATACCGCCTCGAGTGAGCTTTGAGACATGGTATAGATCATTAATCTCGGAGGATGGTCTTTTTAAAGGTTCAGAGTCCATCATCAAAGTGTAATCTTGGGAAAGCTCATGTGAGTGGATTTTCAAGAGTTTGGATCTGTTGGATGAGCAGAAGCGAGTGATGATATCTTGGCAACTTCGGCAAGGAGCAGCTGCGTGGTGAGACGCACTGACCAGGAATGTTCCAAAAGGTGTTTTCTTTTGGAGCAAGCTTTTAAGGAATAGTTTTACCTACCGCACGAAGTTGTCTGAATTAGAGGATGAGACTAGGGTCAATGAGTTGCCTCTCTATGGATGTGGTCTCATTGTCACCCCCTTATGTAGAGCGAAATGTTGTGCTTGATTTGAGGCCCGAGTTCTTAGGGAAGATGGCTGCTCATCTCAAAGGCTCATTTGTGGAGTTCATTTATAGGTTTTGGGGTTTGAGATTTTGGATTGGAAGTCTTTGGCATCTGTAGCAGCAATGCAGCAAGTAAGTGTTTGTGTGCCAGCAGGAAGGTGATCTGGCTTAGTAGTTCCTAACGATGGAGTTCAGAAGCAGCATGGTGGATCCGTTCCTTCGATGGTTCAAAAGTCTTTGTGATTCGACAGTCAGCAGCTTGGGCATTTGGTGAAAGCTTGCTCACTTCATCAGGAAGTTCAGCAGAACAGGTGTTTGCTTTTGAAGGTGGATTGTCAGTTTCTTCTTCTGGTAGAAAAGGTTAAAGCTGTTCTGATTTATGAAGAGAGAACAGTATCTTTGAAAATTGAACTTCGTGAGATCGCAAAAGTGACTTGCGATAGTTGAGTGTTCTCTTAGGTAATCTTTTGTTTGGAATTGATGCATCTCAGAGGATGTAGAAGCTATCGAAGTTGTCAGAAATTTTTCCAGATGTCTTCATGGAAGTCAAGGTTTGCCTTAGCATCGAAGGTTGAGTTCCGTATCGACTTGGTTCCTGAAGCAATACCAGTGGTTCAGCTAAGCAGAATGATGGCTCCTAGAGAGAGAGGATTTGGTGAAGCAAACTCAGGAGTTCTGGTACTTTTGAGTTTTCTCCTTTGTGGATCTGATGAATCGTATCTTAGGGATATGTTGATCAAGTTTTTGCTCGTGTTCATCGACGGCATTCTCATCAAATCCAGATCAGAGTTGTGCAGCGGAAGCGAGATCGCAGCTGTGCAAGAATGGAAGCAACCCTAGACTCCTTGAAAGTCCGCAGTTTTCTTGGATTAGAGGATTCCTATAGGAAGTTCGTTCGGGATCTGAAGGTGAGGTTGTCTAGTGCTCCTGTTCTGGTTATTCCAAATGAGAGAAGTTAGATTAAAGTCTACTGATGCTTATGGAGTAGAGCTTGTGTTCTGATTTCAGGGGTCTTGGAAGGGCCGTCTTGTTGGGTAGGATCCGGAAATTGTCTTGATCTTGGTCCAGATTTGTTTTAAGAGGCATCAGCATAGGTTAAGCTTATCAAGAAAGGATGTATGCAGCCTAGGATCGTCAGGAGAGTTTTATGGATAAGAGACGATAGAATTTGAAATTCGAAGTTGGAGACTTTGTTTTTGGTTGAGGTTTTCTCCGGTAAAGGGAGCAGTAAGGTTTGATAAGATTTGAAAGCTACCTTCGAAGTATATTGGACATTTTTGTGTTCTCGAAGGATTAATACTTTTGTCTACAGGATTGAATTGCCAGTTTGGATGGCTGGGATTCCCAAGGTATTTCACGTGTCTCATCAGAGGGAGTAGGTGTATGATCCATCACTGGTTATGGAACCACCAGTTCAGGAGGATTTGGAAGTTGAGTCGGACTTTATTGTGGTCAGATATCTTGTTCAGATTGTAGATCGAGGTAAGAAGGAGCTCAGGATCAGAGTGGTGTAGCTAGTTAAGGTTCTGTAGAGCGAACATCCCAGTTATTGTGCCCGAGAGACTCTAGATAATGTTAGGAAGGTCTATCCTGGTTTGTGTCAGGATAGTTAGTTAGATTTATTTGTTAGAATATTGGTTACTATGGTTGCTAGTATATGGTTGATAATATATGCTTGCTATCTAAAAATTAAAACTTTTGCTCGATTGTTAAATTATCTTTGCTCCTAAATTTCAGGCGTGAAATTCTTTTAAGGGAGGAGGAATGTGATGACCCAGAATTGGAAATAACAATTTGATAATCTTTATAAATAAGTATTTAGATTGGTTTAATAATCCTCTTTTATAAATCTTTAATAAATATTTAATTGGTTAATTTATCGTTTGAAGCTAATAAAATTGTTTCTACTTATAATGTATATATATTGGTATGTGTGTGTGTGTGTGTGTATTGTAAATAGGAAGTCTTTGGTTTTAATTTAATAAAAGATATGTTATCAAATTGTAATATATATATATATATATATATATATGTATGTATATGTTGTGATTTGAAGTATGTTTTAAATTCGATATAATAATTTTAAAGGCTAGTATTAAATTGTTTTCTATAATATATATATATATATATATATATATATATATATTTGTATATATTGTAAATAGGAAAGCTTTGGTTTGAAATTAACAAATAAAAACATGTTATCAAATTTTAATATATATTTTGTAATTTCGAAGTTATGATTTAATTTAATTTAAAACCTTCTAAAAGCTATTTAAAAGTTTACCATATATTTTCAAAACACTTAATGTAAATGTTTTTTTATTCAAAAGTATTTTAGCCTATGTTTAAAATAAGATTTAACTAAAGGTTTATTTCTTTTATTTTTATTATTCTTTCTTTAATTTTAACTTGCATAAATGTAATTTGAATATGTATAAATATAACATTTACATATTAATGTAAAAGTGGATTTGGACGTTTGTAAACATATAAAACAAGTTTAAAACACTTGTAAATATTTATGCATGGTTTTAACATTTGTAAGCTTTGAAGGATTTGTAGTTAACAAGTGGCCACATTTGTCTCTTTTAAAATTAATTTATAAATAAATGTTTTAAAGAAGAGACTTGGTTATTTTGTTTCCAGTTCAAATATCAACCTTTTCTTCTTCCTTTAACTAAACAAAGAAACTGAAATTCATCTCAGCAACAACATCAATTATTTTCAAATCTTCGAGCAATGTAAAGATTCAGATCAACTCAACATCCAACCACAGTTTCAAGATTCAAGATCAGGAAAAATCAACATCAAAACAAATTCAAATATAAGTTCCACGAAACAAGTAGTTGTTCTCTGTTTATTGTTTCAGGTTAGTAAACATTCTTTTAAAAACAGTTTTGAATCTGTTCATGTGTTTGTTCTGCGTGATGAATGTTGTAGTAACATGATATACAATGTTTACATGTATGATTTGGATATGAACGCATATACATATAGTAGTGTGTTTATAAATACTTGTAGATATGTATATATACGATTCTCTGTTCTTATTTCAGGCTTTAGATTTATTAGGAAAATTCCTGTTTACCCATACATTTGATTTTGGGCTTGGATTTATAGATGAAAAATGACTCTAATAATCAATTTTAAAAATAATATCAAGAATTAAAATTCAGTGATGATTTCAAAATCTAAAAATTTACAGAGAAAATCAAAGACAGGTCAAATTTGATTATCTAGAAATCATGTTTGAATTGTATAAACAAATTCGTATTGTAAATTGATGAATTTTGGTAATCAAATCATAGTTTTTAATTTGGTATAAATCGAGATACTCTAAGCTGAACGATTTAGGAACTTTCGTTGATTGCCGATGATTAACGGTGAGGTGGCTATCGGGGTTAGGTCTGGAGGTGGCCTAGGTGTTGACGATCTCCGGAAAAATAGCCAGGAGATTTATCGAAGGCTGTGGTGGTCAAGGGAGGGCGAAGTAGGGTTATAAAACCCAGTTTTGTCGTCGTGGTGTTCGAAGCGGATGTGCCGCCGTGAAGGTGCCGGAGCTGATCGTGATAGGGGAAATGGTTCGTCAGACCGAGAAGCGACTTTGGGTTGGTTGGCATTAGAATCGGTGGTCGGAGGCGACGACTATGGTGGGTTTTTGTCGATCTTTTGGGTTCCTGGAGTTGATTGCTTGGCTCGAATTCGTCTACTTCACGAATTCGTCAGAGCTGGAAGCCGGGTAGGTCGATGAGATGATTCGTCGATATGTGGGTAGTCTTGGTGAGGGGTCGGAGTTGACCGGAACGAAGTGCACGTGCATGGCGTACGTTCATACATGATATCGTTCGTTAGCTTGGGGAAGAAGCAGGGTAGCTCGAGGTCGTTCTTGTGTATTTTTGTGTGTGACTCGAGGAAGAAGTGGAAGTGGGTGAGTCGTGAGTTTTCTCAGGGTTTACACTGGGGAACGATCAAAACTAGCTCGGGTCGATTTATTTTCATAACCAGGTTTTTGTTTTTGTAGTAAATTTAGTTCCAAGCTTTTAAAAATAAAAGTGTATCGGGTTTTTAAGAAAAGGAACTCGAGTTTCTCAAGTAAAGAATGGGTACGAGTTTAAAAGTAAAATGCTTAAACGAGTTTTAAAGTTTATTTTTAAGTTATATAAAAATGAAAAATGATTTAATTTTCAAAGTAATGCTTAGCCTAGTTTTAAAATAATATTTTGAATGAATATGTTTCCAAAGAAATAAGAACCAAGTTCCAAAGTAGTTAAAACAAGTTAAACAAGCCTTTAAAGGGTTTAAATCGTTTGAGATTGTTTGTTTATAGTAATTATATAATTTTGTAATTAAATTTCTACGTGTTTTTAAAAGTAATAAGATAATGTTTTGAAAATAAGATGTGATAAAGAAAGTTGTTTAACTTTAAATAAATCAAAGAATTCTTTAAGAGATGTTTGTATAAATTAATTTCAAGCATTTAAATTAATTTAATTTAAATGATAAGAAAGAATAAATCAAGGTAGATGGTTTATTTTAATTAATTAGGGTCTTATTAATAGAAGTAATTAAAGCATAATTACTTAATTAACCAAGATGATTAATTAATGTAATTAAGGTAATTAATTATTTTAAATAATTAAGGATAGTTAAATTACTTGATTAATTAAGGGATAATTAGTCTAAGTAATTAAACGTCAATTAATGTAAGAGTGATTAATTAATGGAAGTAATTTAAAGGGATAAATTACACAATGTAATTAATTAAATTGATGTGATTAATTTAAGTTAATTAATTAGTTTAATTAATTAAAGATAATCATTTAATGATTGATTAAGTGTAATTACTTAATTTAATTAATAAAGTGTAATTACTTAGTGCAAGTAAATACGGGTAATCACTAGAATGTAATTAATTAAAGGGGAATTACTTGATGGAAAGTAATTAAAGAAATTACTTAATAAAGTAATTAAGGGTCAATTACTCAGGATTAATTAATATAATTAATTAAAGAGTTGATTAATTAATGCAAGTAATTAATGGATAGTTAATTACTGAATGCGATTAATTAAGGTTGATTAATGAATGTGATTAATTATTGAATGTAATTAATTAAAAGATAATTAATAGATGTAATTAATTTATGTAATTAATTAAGGACCATTAATTAATGAAATTAATTATGGTACAATTAATTATGGGAGTAATTAAAGGTTAATTATTGTGAAAGAGTAATTAATTTATGTAATTAATTAAAGTCCAATTATTTAATGTAATTAAAGAATAATTAATCAAGGATGATTAGTTAAGATGGATAACTTAGAGATGATTAAATAATTGGTTTTCAATTAATTAATGTTAAGTATGCAGGATTTAAAAGTAATTAAAGTAATTAATTTAATTCATTGGTGGTTATTAAATTAAGTAGAGATGGTGTGGTTGATTAATCTTGCTTATGAATGATTGTATGATATTGAATGCCTTGGATTATGTGACATCTCTGATATGTGATATGTGCTGCTTTGTGATATGAGATGTTTTGGTTGAATTGTGATAATATGGATTATCTACCTATGATAATGTGAATGATCTATCTGTGTGAATATATTACCCTTAATATAAATAATAAATTAAATTATTTAAACCCTTAAATAACTTGGACATTAAAATGGCATTTTGGATTTTGGTGAGACCGGGATTGGATTTCCAAATTGGAATATCCGAAAACCACATCGATCCAAATTAAACGATAGATCATGAAATCTCAAGTAAAGATCGAGATGAAGACTCGAAATGTAAGGGCTGTTTTTCTTTAAAACTCTAAGGGTGATTCCAAAACGGGTTTAACGGAGAAAGTAGTTTCAGGTTCGAGATGAAGATTCAGAGTGCAAGAGCTATTGTCGTTAATTCTGAGGGTAATTCCAAAATGAGTGTAACGAGATAGTGCTTTCGGTTTCATTCGAATCCGAAACGAACTTGTATGGATTGAATGCTTTCAGAACATCGTCATCGGAGGATGATGAGCATTCCAAGAGATGTGTTCTTAAAAGGTAATAGCAGCCTCAAGCCTCATCAATCGGGAATGGCTAAAACAGGGGAGGTGCGGCAAGGCTAAGTGGATAGCATCCAAGTAGGACAAGATTTTTCCCTGTCTAGAGGTCTCTTTTTATTCGGCTTTGTGGGTGGTTGGTCACGCCAACCGCGAGGTTGTCTTATTTGGGGTTATCCAGTAAGGGATAGTTCTGGCCTTGTGATGCAGCGGATTAGGATGGATACTCGGTACGGTGATCTAGGCCATGTACTGCGACGGGGGGTACCCCAATAGCCCTGCCATTGTATAGAATCCAATCTCCAATAAGTGTCGTACGTTTCGATTGTGCCTAACTATGTGGGAACGAGAGATGTAAGCATTCCAGCTATTTTTGTATTTTACATGAAAAACCTAGACACTATTATAGTATCACAGGATTTCCTATCAAATGATTTGGTTATCGTAAGGTAAAAACTTTTCCATGGTTATATGTAGGAAGTCTTACGAGATACCTTTCTTTCCAAATGATTTTCAAAGTTAAACAACTTTAACCCATTTACTCACACCAGACCCATGTCTGTCCCAGAGTTTATTTTCTCTTTTATTAAACTCTTAGGTACTCAAATTTTTACGAGTAGCCAAGGGATTCAGATTAGCTTTGACGAATTTATGAAGGAGACTTGGAGCAGGAGGCTTCAGCGTATAGATATTATGGTTCCGCTGTGCTAGTGTTTGTGTCTATATCTTTGTGACGTACTTAAGTTGTAATGATTAGACAGGTTTTAATAACTGTCTAATGCATTGTGATATAAAGCCGTGTAACTTTGATGTATTTGACACTATGTAATATCTTATGTGATGTAATATAATTTATTCGTTCCGCTGTGAGATTCTGATTTTGTTTAGTTCTTTCTTATCACCTTTTCTCTTCTCTATCCCTTTCTTTCCTAATCATGATGTGTCTTTCCGTGGAACTAAAGATGGGTCATGACATATTGTATATCTCAGTTATAAAACAAATATGTAGTTCTCTTCTTAATTAAATAAAGGTTGATTGATTCAAGAGTTTGGTCAGATTATCACCTATTTGATTCTTAGTGTTGATAAATTCAGGAGAAATAATCTTTTTACTTATATTTCTCTAAGAAAATGATGTCTGACATCCATATATTTTGTTATAGCATAAAGAGTAGGATTTTTAGATAAATTTATTGCACTTGTATTGCCACAATAAATTGGTGATTTTGAAATATTTAATCCAAAATCTTTTAGGGTCTGTTGCATATAAATAACTTGAGAACAAGCCAAAGTAGCAGAGATATATTCTGCTTTAATTATTGATGGTGAGAAAGTATTTTGCTTTTTACTAAACAAGGAAACCAGAGAATTTTCTAAAAAGTGACAAGTTCTACTTGTAGTTTTTCGGTCTGATTACAACTAGCTCAGTCAGCATCACAATATGGGATTAAATCAAATGAATCATTTTTAGGGTTAAATAGGACATAGTCTAAAGTGTGTTTAACATATCTTTGAATACGTTTAATAGCTTTTAAATGGATTTCTTTGGGTCGAGATTGTTATCTTGCACAGAGGTGGATATTATGCATGATATCAGGCCTTCTCGTAGTTCTATAGAGTAGCGATCCAATCATTCCCCTGTATAGTTTTTGGTCAACATTCGTTGACATGTCTTCTTTACTTAAGGCTTCATTAGTTGCCATAGAAGTGGGTTTTCCACTTGCAGTGGTCATACCAAACTTACTAACTAGATCTCTAGCATAGTTTTCTTGATTAATGAAAATACCACTATCTAATTGTTTTATTTGCAATCCTAAAAAGATAATAAGTTCACCCATATGACTCATCTCAATCTCTTTTGTCATTTTTTAAGAAAACACATTGTTAAATTCATTGTTGTTGATCCAAAAATTATATCATCTACATAAATATGTACGAATTGGATATCATTTTTGTTTCTTTTAATAAGAAGAGTATTATTTACTTCACGAATTTCAAATTTTGATTATAATAGGTAAGATCTTAGTCTGTCGTACCAGGCTCTAGGAGCTTGTTCCAGACCATATAAAGCTTTCTTTAATTTGTAAACATGATTTTGAAACTTTTCTTCTTCAAAAAGTAGAGGTTGTTCAACATAAGCATCCTCTTTAACAAAACCATTTAAAAAGGCACGTTTGACATACATTTGAAATAATTTGAAATTATTGTGGTTTGCGAAAACAAGTAGAATTATAATGGCTTCTAATCTTTATGCGGGTGCAAAGGTTTCATCATAGTCTATTCACTCTTCTTGACAATAACCTTACGCGACTAACCAAGCTTTATTGCTAACGACCTCACCTTGTTCATGTATTTTATTTTTGTAAACCCATTTAGTTCCTGTTATAGTTTTGTCCTCATCTCAAGGAACAAGTTCACATACATCATTTCTGGTTGATTCAGTTCTTCTTGCATAGCAAGAATCCACGAATCATCAGATGATGCTTCCTTTGGATTTTTGGGTTCTATAGTTGATATAAAAGCTACGTTACTCATCTTGTTTAGTTTTCTAGTTCTAACAACAGATTCAATATTTCCTAGTATATTTCTATAGGATGATCTTTTTATTAGGATAAATAGTTTTACAATTTATTTCATTTGATTCATTATTTAAAGTAACAAAATCATCTTCACGATTTATTTGAGCAAAATCTTTGAAATTTTCATCAAAACATACATGCATTGTTTCTTCAATGGTATTGGTTTTTAAATTGAAAACACGATATGCTTTACTTCTATTAGAATATCCGGTAAAGATTCCTTTGTTGGATTTAGGATCAAATTTATCCAAATTTTCCTTTATATTTAGAATGAAATATTTACTTCCAAAAACTTTAAAATAAGATACCTTTGGTTTCTTATTGAAAAGAAGTTCATATGGTGTTTTATTGGTTAGAGGCCTAATTAAATTCCTATTCAAAATATAACAAGCTGTAGCGACTACTTCAGCCCAAAAATTTCTCGGTATTTACTATCTAAAAGCATAGTTCTTGCACATTCTTGAATCGTCCTATTTTTATGCTCCACCACTCCGTTTTGTTGTAGAGTTCTTGAAAACGAAAAATTATGAGTTATTCCTTTTTGATTACAGAAACTCTAAAAATTTACCTTTTCAAATTCTCCACCGTGATCACTATGAATGGTTTTGATTTTCTAAAGAAAGTTGATTATGAATTCTTTTTGCAAAAGTTTTAAATAAATCAAAAGCATCACTTTTAGTTTCAAAAAAAATGTCCATGAAAATCTAGAATAATCATCTACAATTACAAAAACAAATTTCTATGATTCATTGACTGAATTTGAGATGGACCAAATATTTCAAAATGAAGTAACTCAAGATGTTTTGAAGTCGGAATCATATCTTTCAACTTAAATGAACTCGTCCTATGTTTTCCTAATTGACAAGCATCACCTATATTATCTACTTTATAATCCATTTTAGGGAGACGTCTTGCTAAATCAAGTTTTGATAGTTTAGATAAAATTTTGAAATTCAAATGCCCAAATCTTTTATGCCGAATACAAGGGTCACTTGTATTAGTCAAAAGATATAGGTTATCATTTGAGATTTTCATACTAAATATATAAATATTTTTCAAAATTCAGATTATGGTAACTTTAAAACCAATGCTCTGATACCAAATGTTGGAAATGAGGATTACAGATCTTAAAGCAGAATTAACACTGGGGGGTGCATAGTGTTTCATTAATTTTATGAATCTTTTTGAAATCTTTTCAAATTAAACCCAAACAGATGCAATTCACACACACAGAAACAACCAAAGAATCAAACATATATGCAACTAGAAAATAAAAGCAGTAAAGGAAAGAACACAGCGGAATTTTATACTGGTTCAGAGTTACCCTACATCCAATCCTACACAATTTCTTGTTCAGATTTCTTTTCAAATATAATTTTGATTTTACTACCTCGATTTCAAGGCCATGAGATACACCCTCCTGTCTCCGAGTCCAGTGCAAACTCTCTTGATTTAACTATGCTACAAGATAACCTAATTGATTTACGAGCTACAATAACACCAAATTGATTAACAAGCCATAATCACACCATTTCCAATAACAGTTTGATAGAGAGAGACTTGATACACTTCGATCTTTCGATCGTTGATTACAAATGATCCTATGACTCTGAATAGCACTGAGATCTTTGAGAGAGAGTGGTAGAGAATCAAACTAGCGATGATCGAGTTTGATTCACTTAGAATTTCGGCATAGTTTTGTTAAAGCATTTGAAATATAAGAGAATATTTGAGTGGAGAAGAAGGAGTAAAGAAATAAAGAAAAACTAACTTAAAATTCATTGAAAGCAACTGGTATTTATAGGAGAACAACGGTCATGTCCATTCATGAAAGGTTATCACGAATAGACATTTCTTTTGAAAATTTGAATTTTAAATTCTATGGCTACCAAGTCGACATGGGGGAATGAGGGATGTCGACATGGCTATGTTAATTTTGAAAATAGATTTTGCATTAAAATGATTTTTATTCTAAAATTTGTCAAAACAATTTCTAAACTTTGTAAACCATTTTGAATATAGTTTAAACTTATAAACGAGTTTTAGAAAGTGATCTTAAAATACATAATCTATAATATTAAAGTAATATTAAGAACTAAATATAGATTTCTTTAAAATATATTAGAGCTAAAATATTAGAATCAAGAGATGGTTTAAAAATAATAAATGATTTTGAAATTAATATGAATAAAAATAGTTTTTGAATCGAGGCTAAATTTTTTAAATTAATAGAGATGATTTTAAAAAGATAGTTTTGAAAAAATAAATCATTTTGGAAATTTCATGGGTTCCATTCCATTTTTAAAGCGAGAAGGTGGATTCCATTCCATAATTAAAATCTGAATAAAGATTTTATTGCTATTATGAAGTTTTAACATAAATCTTGACTCTTTTATTTATCTTGATATCTCAAACTCTTATACTCTTGATACTTTTGATATCTTGAACTCTTGATAATTTTGAGTCTTCAGTCTTGATTTCTTCATTCTTGAATTTGTCAGTCTTGAATCTCTATACTCAGTCTTTAATGTTTATACTGTACAGTCTTCGTTCTTAGTACTTGCATATATATTCTGCATATACATATATATATATATAGACAAGACTATTAGTATTTATATTTTATAACAAGTCCTAAGGTTGTCATCGAAACCATAATCTCAGGAACTAACAAATAGTTCCACGGATGCTTAAAGGATGGAATCCCAAATATCCTTTGAGTTACTTTGTATTTCAGTTGACATTTCACTTGAGTTGAATTGACTAGTATAAGAATGTTAATCCTGACTCGAGTGTTTTGTGTTTTGCCATATGCTCGGGTCAGACTGAGTGTCATGGTATTTGAGACTCATCTCTGGAGCTTATAGCTTTGGTTGAAGATATGCTTACATCTGTTCAGCCTTCTATTATTTCTAGTTGCTTATGTTCAGTTTTGTCAGTCAGTTTTGTATTTGAGACTACATTGTAATTGAGATTTCTGTTGTATTTTGTTTTAAACTCTGATGTTTATATAGTCGCTTGATGAACTACTATTTATCTTTTCTGCTGCTTATTGTTATATTATCTCTGTGTTTGTGATTCTATGATTGATTTATTTACTGATATGCTAAATTTTTCCAAATATAAATTAACAATCTGTTGTTTTAAGCAATTCAAATATGATATGGGTGGATGATTGTCGATTTGAATGGTTCAAAATAGCGAGTCGTCACAAAGTTTTATGGAACCAATTTTCGTACTATGATGCAATTAATAAGTGCTATATGGCATGCTCCCGCTATTTCCACCATTACAATAATAGCGTACTAAATTCAGAGGTCCATCTTTCACTTAATATAATTTTTTAGTTCATACACTACAACTATTTACAATGGAACCTTCGTTGATCAAATGTCTTGAGTTTAAAGAAATAAATCTCATAAAAAACAATTTTCTATATGAAAATACATTTTGGACAAGAAATCATATTTCTTATTCTAATATTAAGTATCAATTATTATTACAAATCTCGTTTCCAATGTTTCTCTATGAAGCAGAAGTGACTATTTATTCTCTTCTTCCCCAACTGTACCTTAAATTACATCTATTCTTATACATACGTTTTCCATTCAAATAGTCAAACTATAAAAAAGAATACCTTACTACAATATCATAACAAACTCTTTACAGAAGCGCATTAGATTATCCTTAACATTTAAGCATATCAAATATGTTGCACTTTACGTAAACCGATCAAATTACATTTCAACGATCGAATTCTCAGATCTATCTTGTAGTTTTTGTTCATATGTCACATTAACACAATATGATCCATTTTGTAATCAATCAAGTTGAATACATGATCTTAAAATATTATTTATTTAATTATTTCCAATGGACTATATTTATTGAAGTATCGTACATTATGAACTGTGACCATTCACCATATAACATTTATAAATGATACTATATGGATCGAATATCCATAGCCTTATATTGCTTTTAGAGTTCGAAACTCATAGAGTGCAATACATGGTCTCAACCAAATAAGCGCGTAAGTGACAATTTTATGAATGTATTTAGTTGTAAAATTAGACACTTCCATGGGTGTTGAAAAATTAACATGCAATAGGAATTTAATAGTGGGCATTATATTTCCATTTGTCAACTTTCAATTCAGCTCGTTTGTATATTTCAATTGAGAAACATTTTATAAATAATATTAAATGCACAAATTTAACATTGTAGATAATTATAACATTATTTAGCATATGTTCTTACAATAGTAGAAAATTTAGATGTTACCATTTCATTTTTCCGATAAAGCCCTCGCTAGTCTTTTATGTTTCTCCAAACACTAAGATGAAACAAAGAAGTGTCTCGAATTCAGTAGTGGGTGTTAGGACTCGTCTGTCTTGGTATTCTAATCTTGAGTTTGCTTAATAAATCATATCCCCACAAATGATGGATAACTCCTCATCGGTTATATTCACATACAACTCCTAACTCATGTTTCCTTGTCCTAATCTCATTTCAACCTTGAGTTTTCTCAACAAACCGAAAGAGATTATTCACTCATACCTACCATATCATGACGGCCTAAGTATGGCATATGTATATCTTGAGTTTGCTCAACAAATAAACATATTTATATTACCTCATCTATTCAATATATTAATAAAACTACACATAACATCCCTAGCTTGAGTTTGCTCAACAACTAAGGAGTGTGCAAGAAATTTATTAATATATATGGTAGATGACAACATTATATTGAAGATTCATAATCTTTAAAATATTACATCGAGTGATATCGACTTATGGAATAATGTATTTCTTATGAAATACCCTCATGATTCAAGTGTTAGACACATTAGAAATCAGGGCATACGTACGTTAACGTATGTATTTGTTCCTTAAGTCTATTTGGGCTTCTTTAATGTTCCACCTTTAGTTGATACATTCATAGCATATAAGTTTTATTGTTATATAACTTTTATTTTTCATATTACTTATATGATAGTCTAATGTATAATATTTTATTTAATTAAATCTTATTTAATTAATTATATAACATTTATATTGGAAATATATACTATAACCTTTATAGCATATACTATAACCTTTATAGTATAACACATATATCATATATATGCCAATTTTTTTATTTAATTAGTTAACCTTTAATTAATTTAATTAACTAAAAAAAATTAATTAACTTATATCAATTTCAAAATTTATCTTACATACATGCATACTTATGTTATCTTAACACTTTAAAATAACATAACATATATCGATATATATAATACATGCATATAAGTATTAATTAATTAACTCATTTAATCATTTATTTTATTAATCTTATTAATAAATTTTGAATTTTGAAATTAATATTTTAACAGTTCCAAACATTTTGAAATTTTCATTACCTTTTCAAACATTTTGAAAATTTATGTTATATTATAAACTTTGATGATAAACATGTTTTTATTTTAAATTTAACTTTTAAATTTAAAATCTTGTCTTAATTTTCAAAACTATTTTGAAAATAAGCCCAAGGCCCAATTCAAATTGGGCCTTTTCTATTAGGGGCAACCATTGGGCTCACATCATCTTTCAAGCCAGGCGGTAACGAGGTTGGACATGGTACTTGATCTTCCAATTCCAATCCTAGACATCACCTTTCTAGATACCATACTAAGTGCACAAGCTTAATTAGTTAGCCCTAACATGACTAATTTAGACCGCGTAGGCTACTAGGTGTCGATACCCTTGAAGGAACTGGGCCAGCCCACAGCGGAAGAAATAGATGAATTTCAAAATTTTACCATTTTTGGATCATTAATGGGTCTATGAAGTCTAAATTCGGTTAGAATTTTTCTAAGTTTATTTTAAATAAAATCAATATTTTATTTTATTTATAAATAATTTTTTACTTTAATTTAATGCGTACGTAAATTTGAGTATACCAAAAATACTTTTATGTAGATATTTATGTGTAATGGAATGAACGTATAAAATACATTCATGTTGTGAAACATAAGTGTAACAAATAAGAAGTGTATATTAGTATAACTAAGCATCGGAAATTTTAGAGAAGGAAAACCTTTGGTTTTCTTTCTCTTGACATGTCTAAAAAATTAAGGAAAGATAAGGCTATAATCGTAGAAAGAGTAACCCTTACGTTTCTCTTTCCTTTTAATTACATTTAATGACATATTAACTGGCATTTACAATAAAATTTGCATATACCTTTGTTGTCTAAGTTTTTTTAAGTAATAAAATATACATGTATAATAATTGATAAGTTTACACATACACATGTTAAAATGAGTTTTCCTATATATATGAGTTAGTCAAAACAAGAATTAACAATTGTAACAAAGGTTTCAATCAAGGAAGTGCTTGGTATTAAATTCCACAGTTTCACAAAAAGGTCCATTTTGATTTAGATTAAAATAACATAAACACATGTATGTCTCTATGTATAAATAATTGCAAGTTATGTATTCATTTTAAAATAACAAATATATTTATATATATGTATGAAGATTGCAATTTAAGTAACATGTATGTTTAAATTTAATGCTAACAAAATGATTCAATTTTTTAACCTTAGGTATGAAATAAAAGTATATAACTTTACATAAATGACCACTTATGGATTCTAAAACAAAAGGAAAATTAACTTTTATGACTAAAACAAGTAAAATTAAATCATTTTGAAAATTAATTATGCAACATTGGAAATTATTTTTACTGTATTAAACCACCAACTAATATAGTTTTGCCACGGCTCGAAATCCAGCGATTGAAAATCGACATCAAATACCTCACTTGTATTCGACTGTTGGAGATTCAATCGTTGAACTCTAGTTCGGATGGAGCTTATAACAACTTAGATGAATATAAGCAGCGAAAACAAAAGATGATTACATTTATCACAACACAGATACAACACTGATACGATATTCGATTACAATAATTTAATCCCATTTTCAGAGTGATATACAAGATGTAATAACAGATGAAAACACCACAGTGGAACAATAACAGTGTCTTCAAATATTTCCAACATACTTTGATTTTTGATAAGGTCTTCCAAAAACTCAAAACACTTCAAAAGGTTTCCAAGGCCAAAAGCTTCCAAAAGACTTCAAAAGATTCTAAGCTAGCTCCAAAACACGGATAACCTGCTTCTAGGCTGCTCATGTGGAAGTTATGGGCACCCAGAGTTTAGGAAGGGAACAATAAACTCCAAGTCAGTTTATGGGACTGGTATGAGTAAAAAAAAAGTTGTTAAACAAAAACAATTTATAAAAAAAATCCGTTCATGCTTTTGGAAAATGAAACTACCATAAGACCTTTCGCCACACACACAATGCAATCGCACAATTGGAGGAGATTGCTTCTTATGATAGTCAAATATGCCTGATACGAGAAAACTCTTTTAATATTATTATTAGTGCATAGTGTAAAAACATTTCGAAAGTGTAATATCAATCTTAGCCAACATACCACATTTCGTCGTATGCCTACTATAGCTACCACGTTTTATGGCAGGTTACCACCACGCTGCATGACAGGTTATAAAACTAAAACCGTACAGGGCTCGTATTGTTTATTTGAATTTTCCAACAAATGGTCAGGCTAAGGAACTTCCTTACCAAATGGAACGCCTCTGAAGGGACGCCCTAAGAACTAAACCGGATCTTTGCCAACACAAGGTCGAGTTACCTCTGTAACTAGGTAACACTATAAGTATGCCATCCCCGGTCGTTACCGACCTTTATCCCGGGATTCACCAACAAATAACAACAACCACACAGTTAAATATCTAGACTCCATATCATGATACCACCTCTTATCCAGAAGAAAATGGACATACCCTCGAGGGGCGACACGTAATAACCTTGCCGCAACATTCTTGTTTCTACCATTATCGGTTTGTGAGGTTCGACGAAGTCTCGTCCACAAAGCTACGCTTTTCACAAGAGCCATGTTTCGATCAACAAATGATCAGTAGCACTCAGGCATGCCACACTACCACGTTGGGAGTATATCACTAATAACCATCAACTACATAACCTCTGAGCTCGTACGTCTCAGAGAAGGGTGTTAAGATAAGGTGATAAATTCTCCACCACCAACAGAAATATATTTGAAAGAAATCGGCTTTATATCTCAAAGTGTAGTGACAGACATACAACCATACAAGTCTGTTCCGGGTTCGAACAGAACCAAAGGTACGTCCAAAAAAGCCGTTGCAATCTGGGCATCCACAATCCCGATCGGACTCCCCATCACATATGGAAATCTATATACCGGAGCACCTTAGTGCATAGTCATTCGACAGGTTATCCTATCGTTCTCGAAGACACCCGGTCTCCACCACCATCTTCAAATGCTATCCATTCCGTCGTATCACTATTCGAAATGGGTTATATGACACAAAGTCCTCTCCCGGCTAAACCAAATAATGAGCTCTTAATTTTAAAAACACGTGGATATATCAATCACAAAGATTCATCATTAATATTCAATGTGGGTTTCGGATAACTAATTGGAATCCAACTCCCTGTCGCATCGAAATTCAAATGTTGTTTTATGGGCTAATGGGTTTTCATATTTACATAGAAACAAATCACAGATATCGCAGTTCAGAACAAAGCAATTCACATCACATGGTGTCACAATCACTAATCAGGGATATCAATCAATACAAAGCATTCGATATCAATCATCTACAATTAAGATGAATTAATCTTGTGATTATAATCAATTAATCACAAAATTACTTTTATTAATTATCTATAATCAATGATTAATTGTACTTAATTATTTAATTAATTAAATCCTTGATTATTAATTAATTAAATCCTTAATTATTAATTAATTAAATCCTTAATTATTAGTTAATTAAATCCTTAATTATTAATTAATTTAATCTTAATTACCTTCATTAATTAATTATTCCTTAATTAATTACCTTAATTAATTAATCTTTAATTATAAATTAATTAACTTTAATTAATAATAACTAACCTTTAATTAATTATTCTTTAATTATTAAGTAATTATAAATCATTTGTCTTGATTAATCATTTAATCCAAATCTTTAATTAATAAACCTTATAATTAATCATATTAGCACATTAATTTATTCAAGATATTAAGGTAAATCAAAACATCATTTTACCTTAATAAATTACATTATTTATTTAAAATAATTAATCAATAAATATTGTCACAACTCATATAAATTAAAACTTAATTACTTTAAACATAATTATCTTAAATCCTTTATTTATTTAAATTTTAAACCAAAACAATTATTTAAAGATCATGGAATAAAAATGTTAAAAATTTAAATTTTGATTTAAAGTAAAAACTGATTCCTTTCAGCAACCCGAGACCCACTCGAGTCCACCCCCGAGCCAACCTACCCTTTACTTCGACTTTTTCCCAAATCAACCCGAGTCATTTTACAAACTTACAAATTTGTTTAAGTTTATAGAAGAACCCGATACACACACCAAACTGCCCGAGTAAGGTCTCTAGCCAGTGGCGCAATTTCCACAAGATAACTTCGAGTCAAAACCCCTCGTTCCCAACCAATCGCCTACTCATACCAAACTGGCAACGTGCACATGCACATGAACTCTGGCCATCTCCGGCCAACGCCATGCATGTCGATCAGTCGACTACAACCTCCATACATCACCATACCACCCTGAATCCCCAAACGACAGCGAATTCGCAAATTAGCAATCTGACCCATCCTGGAACAAAAGTTCGATTAACCTATCTTCCTTGTGTCAACGACATAGACCACCGGAGGCCACGCACCATCATCTAGAGCTCCTTCTATCAACCTTGCACCTCTTCCATTCGTCCAGGACCAGTCCGATGCGACGTCGATGTTGCAATTGGTCGAATTTCGATCAATACAGAAACATGGCTTAAACCCTATATCCTCAAATTTTAGCCACCATAATGATCGGAATTTTTTCCGAGCATTTTCCTAGACTCCCAGAAGACCCAACGAGCTTCATCCATGATCGCGTCAACCTACACCTCGTAGATGATCAAAAATCATCAAAAATTCTGAATACGCTCAACCCAAATTACTTCATCAATACTTCACTAAAAATTTTAATTTTACTTTTAAAAATCCTCATTTTTGAAAACAATTCAAATTTTATACCTGAAATTAGAAAACATGATTCTTGAAATTTTGATATGTTCTGGGCTTACCTGTTTTTCTTGATTTTCAGAAAATTCTGATGTTAATTATGCTTGGTTATATTTTTATAACTTAAACATATTCAAGCAAACAACTTTTTGTTGGATCCTAAAGTTAAATAAGAATCAGAGGAGAAGGATTATAAATTTTCAATCAGGGTTTGAAAACCTGTTTCCAAACAGAGGCAATATGCCTGATTATTAGGCATGCACAGTCATTCTTGCACACATTTACATATATCTTCTTGCATGTAAACTCTTTACAACTTTATCTCAAACATCATCACAAACAAAAAATGCCACTACAAATTTTAAAGAAGTTTACTCACCTGCTGTCTAAGAACAGAGAAAAAATAAAGAGCTTTTGAATTCCTGGAAAATGTATTTTGTTCTTGATTTAAAAATCCCGAGTTTGATCTTGCTTTAAATCGTTTTGTTTTGAATCTAAGATGCTTGATTCAAGTTGTCGTTGAAATCTCTGCTTGAATGTTGATTGATGGATGTTTTTCCAGATTCAGTTTTGAATTTGATTCAGGCTTTAGGTCTTTTTTTAATTTTGACAAAGATGTTTTGAAATTCTTGCTTTGGTTTAGATTTTTTCTCTGATTTGTTTTTAAAAAATTTGTTTTCTAATTTTTAGAAAGTTTACAGATTTTTTTTCTAAAGTTTTGAAGAAATTAAAAGAAATGAGAAAGAGGGGATTTGATGGCTTATAAAATCTCATTTTCTATTTTTATTTATTTTTTCTCAAAAATAAAACAAAATGACACTTGTCCAAAACCATTACATTCGTTAAAACACTAAATATGAATTACACTTGTTAAATTAAAGGTTAAGACTTCAACACTTAGGCATGCATAAATATTTTTATATAATTTTTAATTTATATTTTCCTATTTATATAATACTTTTCCTATTATATACAAATTTAAAGAAGAAATGTTTTAAACTAATTTCACATTAAAAAAATTACATATTTGTTATTTTAAGTGAATATTATTTTTCTAAGAAACTTATTTAAATTTTAAATTCAAATTCAATTCAATTACAAATTTAAATTACAATCTATTTATATATGAATAAATCAATACTAATTCTATCTGCCTTGAAAATTTTCAAATTTATTCCAAATTAAATTCCAGAAATTCAAATTAATTACTAATTTTAAGTTGATAAAATTTGGGGATGTTACAAGTTTGTTATTTCTTATATATACGGATATTACAAAATTTTGTATACAACATTACAACATAATAAAATATTTTCACATTCCTTTTTTTACAATTCCAAAACAATGACAGAAAAATACCGGATCTGACTATACAAAAGGGACACACAATAAAACAGATAAAGGATTTGAAGTCAACCATAATAAATATATAGTCAATGGATATGTAAATAAGGAAAGATTCAAATTAAATGTACATAATGATCATATAATTAAATGAGATGAACAAAAGGGGTTCTAAGTTATATTACATGATGAGTACACAAGATAGAAGAGATATAATATGAATATTTCTAAACCTTTTAAACATGATGAGATAAAAGATATACATAGTATGAATAAATCTAGACCATTTCAACATGATGCATATACAAATAAATCAAATTAGAATTTCCTAAAATAAAGCCAATGATTTTCACCTTGAATAATGAATCAAATCTCGTAGATTTAGAAATCATCCTCCAGATGTTGCACGGATCAAGAGGAATAAACCACTTTTAACAATTGATTTTATTTGTATTTGATTTTAGGAATAATTAAGCCATGGAAGATCTCATATTTTCAACTATTAGAGAAAGCAAGAACCGGAAAAGTTACAGGAAGAAGAATGAAAAGTGAGAAACTCAAATGTACGCACAAAATGAATTAGAGAATATGTTTTATTTGAATGAAGGAAACCTTTCCCATACTTTAATTAAAACTTCTCTAATAGATTATCTTGATTAACTTTCTCTTGTCACTCCTATTTCTTTACATGGTATGGTTGAAAATTACGTGTCATCAAATGACATAAGATTCTATAAAACACATGTAATTATCCTTTATTTAATTACAATGATATAATATATCAATGCGCGCAGATATAACTTTTATAAATGCATTCAAATAATTACAAATAACTCCAAAACATCAAATAAAATAAACAATAATTAATATTTGTCAAATTCTAACTAATTTAATTGATTTTCAACTTTTTATAAATTAATTAAATCATGTGGTTTTTTGGGGAGTTCATCGTCACGGTTGTGAGACTCAAAGGTGTAAATTCAGTCAGCTATCAATATTGAACTACTAAAATATTAACGTTTACATGTTACTTAACAAGTGGTGTGACATTCTGGCTGAATTCATCATTTACACATCTTTTCGTAAAATCCAATTTTACTTATTATAAGCGGTACCTAATAGTGACAATTATTTACACCAATTCTCTTCGTCAAAACTATATTGCTTTGGATTTATGGAATCTGGTAATGGTCAAACTTCCAATATCATTCACATTTAACTTTATAGTCCAAAAATCAAGTCTTGGTTCAATAATTACAGTTATTATTAACCAAAATACTCTAGCTAGAGACTTTGACTTTGAGTTGACTTGAGTTGATCAAGATACTAACCCCATATAACTGAGGAGATGAATCTTCTCTTGAATAGTGCTTCACTTCCAATACATCCACTTGACCTAACACTAGTCACTCGATGGAATTCCATGCCATGATTTGACTATAGTCAAAACGGAGCTTTCATGTTGAAGATCCACGGTATTCTCAAGTCGAGAGTGTTGAATATGCAAGTATATTATTTTTGATAAAAAAAGATATATATATATATATATATATATATATATATGTTCATTTAAATGTATTTGTTAATGTACTATTTTATTTTTCACATAATTAAATAAATAGTTGCTAGATAAAATAAATAACGCAGAATTTAAAGTCAAACGGGTATTTTATTCAAACACATATTTGTTGCAATTTTGAATAGTACAAATTTAAGCCTCAATATATATATACAAATTTCAATTACATTACAATTTCAATCATATCTCAATTTTCACTATACATACATTTGCACCTCACTACATTTCACTCATTCACTTGTATTTGATCTTTAGTTCTATTCCAGATTGAATCCAACATCTGAGCAATCTTCAAAATACACACTGATGCAGTAAAATTGAAAAGGAAATATTTTTGCAGTGTAAAATAAAATGTGATTTTGAAAATTCTATTTGCCTCAGTTATTTGGGTTGCTCGTCATCATTTAAATTTGAATTCATCATACACAAAAAACTTGTGGCATGCACAGTGTATCACTGTATATGCCACAAGACCATGCACATCGATATACACTTGATAAGATTACAGGGAAGTTGAGCATAAGGTAAAATCTAATCAAAAGCTGGGTTCAACTCAAGTTAAATACAAATAAAGTCACGATATGAGCACAAGGTCAAACCCGAGCTATAAGCTGGATTCAACTCAGGTGCAATACGAAAAACAAATCTTGATGAACATGTATACTTGAAAAATATTCGACAACTCAAACTACACCAGTGGAAGAGACAGCAGCTTCTACGAGAAAATGGACTCAAATATCATATGAACTGACTCAATTCAAATGCAAATTGACTCAAAGGAACAAGCCCATGAAGCAGCACACAATATAACAAGTGCAAGGCTACCAAGCTCAACATACATTCAAGTACGAAAGAACTATTGACCAAGGTGGAGGTTCGAATGCTGTCAGAAGGTAACTAGCATGTGACATAGAACTAAACAAGTTATAGCACATATGAATGGTCAAAGCAGTGTGCACATACCAGAACCAAGTGCATTCAATCTCAAACAAAGACGATTGCAGCTTAATATCAAAGCAAAACCAAATGAACAAAATATACTTGTGTATCTAACCAAACCAGGTAGGATACAAGTGTAGTCTCAATAGTGCAGTGCACCATGTACATACATAAATAACTCGATGTGAACAGAGCAAGTAGACAGTGCAAGGTGGTGAATGCAAATACAGCATACCAAGTAAAACTACACATGACTCAATGCAAAC
Source organism: Allium cepa (assembly GCA_030765085.1). Lineage (NCBI taxonomy): Eukaryota > Viridiplantae > Streptophyta > Magnoliopsida > Asparagales > Amaryllidaceae > Allium > Allium cepa. The sequence goes on from CM060932.1 coordinate 935,281,569, forward strand.
ACCAAGGTCCAGAATACAAATAAAATATATAGTGCAGACAAGCTACATGAAGACTACATAAAGTAAATGCATGCACACTTGTATACATATGTATGTACATGCCTGCAAGAGTGATTCAGGTGAAACTGGTAACATGCATGCAAGTGTGCAGGTGCAGTAGTGTCGACCAGTTCAAAATGAAACAGCAAGAGTGATTCAAAGCAAAGCAACAACAGAAAGCAACAAAACCAAAATTACTGAAAGCATATGATGATATACAATAGAGATGACACTGCAGGACCAAACACAATGCAAGCTCAAGTGACATTGATCATTATGCAAGTACATAACATCACAGCAGTTCAGAAAGCAACATGAACAAGCAGTAACATGAATGCAAAGCTTCAGGTGGAACTGGTAACATGTATAAAATGAACAAAGATAAAGAAGCCGAAGTCATAGCACAAATATTGGAATCAAGTCCGAAGTCAAAATAATTCAACATCGTCAGAGAACTCAAAGCCGTGATGACCAAGGAATCGAGTCGTGATAATCAAGCAACGAAAACTACGAATTAAACTAGTCTAACCAAATTGCATACATTCAAGCGAAATCGAATGGAAAATAAATTATCAGACGAATTAAATTCGAACGAAATTATAGGAATTGGAATCCTATTTAACCCATTCATCATCGGCCTTTTCAAATCATTCGAGTTCAAACAACAACAGAGAAGAATAAATCAATAACTCTAGTCAAATCGAGTTCAAGCATATCAATGAAATAATACAGAAAATCACAAACCGAACTTGACGAATTGGAACGAGCTGTTCGCAAATCAGAGGGACGATTGATCATTAAAGAAATCACGAGAATCATCTATTCGATCGATCAACAAAAAGAAGCAACTTCAAATTCCAACAAAACCGTAACTTTTTAGAAAAATAAGGAACGAAGAGGAATGAAGAAAGGCAACCATATTCAAAGAGCAAAAGCAGGCCGATAGTATAAGAGAATAAAGGTGATAACTTTTCTTACCACTTAACATATTTTGGGTCGGATTAAAAAAGGCTTTTGGGCTTATATTTTTAAATTAGGATTTTGTGTGTTTAATTTGTGTTTTAATTTTAAATATCTGTAATTTTCAAGTCGTGTGACTAGGGGACGAATTATAGTGGTGTAGTTCGAGAATTCGCAACTCAGTGGCTGAGCTGTGGCTGAGTTTTGAGCATAGAGTTAGGTTAGTCGATAACGGGTCTCACGAGTTTACATGTATAAGCGTCTGACGACTTAATTTCTAGTAGAAACCTTGGGGCAGCACGTAGGTAGGGTTTTGCCGAAGCTGGGTAAATCTATGTGTTCTGTTTTATGCTTTTGTTCTATTATTATCTATGCTGCTATTATTTTTTTGTATTCGTGTGGAAATTATTTTATATACTTCCGCATTAAATTTTTATAATTGATAGTATCACCCTATTCATCCCACCTCTAGGGTGAAATCGATCCTACAAGCGGTATCAGAGCTAGGAACAAAAGCCATTTTTGTTTTAAGAATTTGATTTTTTTCAAAAACCAATTTTCGTGTTACAAATTTAAAATGGCTTCTTTTAATGATGCTTTTACCGAGGGTCGATCCAATATTATTCCTCCTATTTTTGATGGAACAAATTTTTTGAATCGGAAATTAAAAATGGAATTTTATTTAAAGTCTGTTAATTTTAAATATTGGGATATTATTGAAAACGGGTTGATATAATAGATGAGAAAAATACTTCAATTAAAGCTCTTGCTATGCATATATTATATTCTTATATTAATCAAGATAATTTTAACTTTATCGCTTATTGTGAAAATGCACAGAAAATTAGGAATACTTTTAATGCAATATATGGTGCAAAATTCAACAATCGTGAGAGATCCCAAATAATCGACTCAAAAACAATCTTAATAGGATTGACAAAAGGCAGCGGTGATGATGATGATGATGGAGTAGTTGAGCTAGTGCTACTAATAAAGAGATTCAAAAAGTAGAACCACAAATATGGAAATCCAGCTCCAAATCAAAAATTAAAAAGCAGAATAGTCAAAGCACTAGACAATTCAGAAGAGTAGGAAATTATTTGTCACAAGTGCAATAAACCCGGTCATATCAAGACCAATTGTCATCAGAGTCAACTCGGCCAAGAAAAGAATTCAAAAAGGAGAAGATATGGAATAAAAGTGATGATAAAAGCACTAGCAGTGAGAGTGAAAGAGCAGACCTATGCCTTCGAGGTGATATAGCTGATAGCGATGATGACAGCCAATTGAGGTATCAAAACTTACTCACACAGAATTACTTATATATATTTCCACAAATTAAATGCCTGTTTTGAAAGACTTAGGGATAAATATGCTAAAATTGAATCACAAAGAGATACTTTGATAGATTAAAATAAACCGCTCGATCAATTGGTTAAAAATTATCAAAGCAAGATCCCTAAGTGTGATAAGTGTCCATCACTTGAACAAGAGATTAAAAAATCAGAAATTAAATTAAATCACTTGAAAATGAAATTATGATTTTGAAAGAGAGTGAAAACACTAGAAGAGAAAATTTTATTAAAAAGTGCACTCAATTATTGAAAGAAAACGAATCTCTTAAAACACATGTCCAACAATTATCTACAACTTTAGGAAAATTTTCCAAAAGTGAAAAATCGTTGAATATGCTATTAAAGAAACAAACTGTTAATATTGTTAGACAAGGACTTGGGTATAATCAATTTGAAGGTGCTAGAAATGTAATTAAACAAGTCAAGTCCATGTTCGTAATTTGTAGAAAGATTGGACACAGTTAAAATAATTGTTGGTATAGACCCACACACATAAAAAACTATTCAAATTTGGGTTCCGAAAGGCACGAATATAAAATCCCTCAAAGTTAAACAAATCTGGGTGCCAAAAGGAACATATATGAATAATTTTGGGTCTCCACAAACTCATTTTTCAAAATCCATTGCGACTAACAATCATGGACCTATAAAAACAAATAGGTCACAAAAATCTTCTCTCGTGCAGGTATGGTAGCAGCCTAAGGAACAACAACAGTGCTATCTGGATTCTGGCTGTTCCAGACACACAATACGGGCGATAATTCAAAGTTCCTTAGCCTAGTATAAAGGTGGTAGAATCACAATTGGCAACAATGAAAAATTATTGGCAAAGGTAAAATAGGTAACGGTATAGCTAATGGGATAATCTGCACCATAATCTGAATTTAAATTACCCAGTTATGTGATAAAGAAATAAATGTTGATTTTTATTTTTACCTATTCTTATTTGATATATTCTTATTTGACTTGTTCTTATTTTTGGTTCTGATTTGTGCAAAATGTTGATCAATCATCTTTTCATCTTTGAACTGCTTCATATAGATTTGTTTGGATTAATAGCGGTGTTTTATTGATTGATGATTACTCATGATACACATGGATATATTTGCTAATTTTGGATCTGACACTATGGTCACTGTTTGTAAATTTGCACAATTTCAGTTCATATCAAAAGAATTTCATTGTGAAAAGATTTTAAGGTATTTGTTGCAATTTCATGGTCTAGTCTATAACATTTATCTAATGTTAAAATTGAGTCAACAAGAAATTCAGATGCATATTTCACTGGTAATCTAGTTGATAGAAAAATTACTAGTGGAACGTGTTTTATATAGAGACGTTCATTAACTTCATCACATTTTCAAATAAAATATTTGCATATTTTTCATTTCAAATAATTTTCAAATTAGCAGACATCCTTCTTATAAAACCCTTTTCAGAAAATAGTTTTCTGTTAACCTTATCCCAGATTAATCATTCTTGAAAATTTGATTTTATAATTATTTTTGGATTTGATTTTAAATGACTACATTAACTAATCTAACTCCCTATTGACGATCAAAAAGATAAATAGTGATTGAAAAAGTGATGAATGTTGATATTGATCATATATTATAACTTGAAATAGTATATTTAGTAAATTTCTTTAGAAATTTAAATAAAAATTATAAAAAGTTTTTGTGGGTAAAAATTCCATGATCATCTCTATTCCTATCATACTTCTAACGATCATCACTCATCATAATCCAACATAGTATGTCAATATGTTTTATTTTAAACGGGAAATTATTCGTTCTTCGTTTTATTATATTTCTAGCAATAAAAACAATCAAAGTATTCACTCTCATTTAAAAGTCCTCACGGTTATGCATGGATGAATTACTTGGAATTTTTGATTATGTGCTTTCATGCTCATTTAAAAGTCCTCATGATTATGCATGTATGGAACACAGATCAAAATTGATTGATTAAAATGACAAGTTGATTCTAATCCCATTTAAAAGTCCTCACGGTTATGCGTGGTCAGAAGATACTTGAATTCAATTTTTAAAAAAAATGTGGAATACTACTAATCTCTTTTAAAAGTCCTAACGGTCATGCATGGTTAGTAGATATTCAAATTCCTGATATAAATATACCACAAATAGACACAACTATATGGTTTAATATGATGATTTCATTCTTATCATTCTAAAATGGAATACGCGCTTAATAAAGTATTTATGATTTTTGTTTGATTTTTTTATTGAAATTTAATATTTATACTCGATTTGGTATTAATGTGTATTAATGTCTATCAATTTATCTCCATTTTTCTAATACTATTACTCTTTTGCTGATAACAAAAGGGGGAGAGAAAAGTTAAGATTTTGGCAAATAAAGGTCAAATATTTTATTTTTTATTTTCTATTTGCATTGTTGAATTCATTTGCATATTTTTATGCATATATGAAGGGGGAGATTTGTGTAGAGAGGGAATATTCAAATAGGAAGAGAAAATTGAATGATCAAATACATTTAACAAATTCAAAGTCTTAAATATATGTTTGTTATCATCAAAAGGGGGAGATTGTGCAATATGCTATTATATGATTTTTGTTTGATGATAATAAACACACACACACACACACACACACATATATATATATATATATTTATTTAAATGTATTAGTTAATGTACTTTCTTTTTCACATAATTAAATAAATATTTACTGAATAAAATAGATAACAAAGAATTTAATTTCAAATAGATATTTTATTCAAACAAATAAATATTGCAATTTTGAATAGTATAAATTTGAGCTCTCACTATATATATACAAATTTCAATTACATTACAATTTCAATCACATCATATATTTCACTATGCATACATTTACACCTCACTACATTTCACTCATTCACTCGTATTTGTTCTTCAACTCTATTCCAGATTGAATCCAGCATTTGAGCAATCTGCAAAATACAGACTAATGCAGCAAAATCGAAAAGGAAATATTTTTGCGGGGTAAAATAAAATGTGATTTTAAATTTTTTATTTTCCCCAGTTATTTGGGTTGTTCGTCATCATTTAGATTTGAATTCATCATACACAAACAATTTGTGACATGCATAGTGTATCATTGTACATGCCACAAGGCCGTACACACTGATATACACTTGATAAAATTACAGGGATAGGAGAGCACATGGTCAAACCTAATCAAAAGCCGGGTTCAACTCAAATACAAATAAAGTCTCAGTACGTGCATAAAGTCAAACCCAAGCTATAAGCTGGATTCAACTCAGGTGCAATGCAAAATACAAATCCAGATGAATGTGTACACTTGAAAAATACTCGACAACTCAAACTACACCAGTGAAGGAGACATTAGCTTCTATGAGCAAATAGACTCAAATGTCATATGCACTGACTCAATTCAAATGCAAACTAATTCGAAGGAACAAGCCCATGAAACATCACACAATATAACAAGTGCAAGGCTACCAAGTTCAACATACATTCAAGTTCCAAAGAACTATAGACCAAGGTGGAGGTTTGAATGCCGTCAGAAGGTAACTAGCAGGTGACAAAGAACTGAACAAGTTGAAGCACACATGAATGGTCAAAGCAGTGTGCACATACCAAAACCAAGTGCATTCAATCTCAAACAAAGACAACTGCAGCTTAATATTAAAGCAACACCAAAATGAAAAAAATATACACGTGCATCTAACCAAACAAGGTAAGATACAATTGTAGCATCAACAGTGCAGTGCACCATGTATATATATAAATAACTCGAAGTGAACAAAGCAAGTAGACAGTGCAAAGTGGTGAATGCAAATACAACATACCAAGTGAAACTGCACATGACTCAATGCAAACACCAAGGTCCAGAATACAAATAAAATATACAGTGCAACCAATCTACATGAAGACTACATGAAGTAAATGCATGCACACTTGTATACATATATATGAACATGAGTGCAATGACCAAAGGCAGAAGAGAAAAGGTGCAGGTGCAGCAGTGTCGACCAGTTCAAAATGAAATAGCAAGAGTGATTCAAAGCTAAGCAACAACAGGAATCAACAAAAACAAAATTACTCAAAGCACGTGATGATATACAACAGAGATAACACCACAGAACCAGACACAATGCAAACTCAAGTGACAGTGATCAATATGCAAGTGCATAACAGCATAGCAGTTCAAGAAGCAACATGCATAAGCAGTAACATGAATTCAAAGCTTCAGGTGAAACTGGTAACATGTATAAAATGAACAAAGACAGTGAAGCCGAAGTCATAGCACAAAAATTGGAACCAAGTCATAAGACACAAATTCAAATCACTGGCGGAAGTCAAAATAAATCAACATTGTTAGAGAATTCAAAGCCGTGATGACCAGGGAATTGAGACGTGATAATCAAGCAACGGAAAGTACGAATTGAACTAGTCTAACCAAATCGTATACACTCAAGCAAAATCGAATGGTAAATAAATTATCAGACGAATTCAATTCGAATGAAATCATAGGAATTGGAATCTTGTTTAACCCATTCATCATCGACATTTTCAGATCAATTGAGTTCAAGCAATAATAGAGAAGAATAAATCAATAACTCAAATCAAATTGAGTTCAAGCATATCAATGAAATAATACAGAAAATCACATACCGAACTCGACGAATTTGAAGGAGCTGTTCGCAAATCAGAGAGACGATTGATCCTTAAAGCAATCACGAGAATCATCTGTTCAATCGATCAACAAAAAGCGGTAACTTCAATTTCCAACAAAACTCTAACTTTTCAGAACAAAAAGGAACGAAGAGGAACAAAGAAAGGCAACCATATTCACAGAGCAAAACAAGCCGATAGTATAAGAGAAAAAAGGGGATAACTTTTCTTATCACTTAACATATTTTGGGTCGGATTAAAAAAGGCTTTTGGGCTTATATTTTTAAATTAGGGTTTTGTGTGTTTAGTTTTATTTTAATTTGTATTTTATTTTTAATCATTTGTAATTTTTTAATCGTGTGACTAGAGGACGAACTACGGTGGTGTAGTTCGAGAATTCGCAACTCAGTGGTTGAGTTGTAGATTTTGGTTAGTCGATAGCGGGTGTCGTGATTTTACATGTATAAGCATCAGACTACTTAATTTCTAGTAGAAACCTTGGAGGAAGCACGTAGGCAGGGTTTGGCCGAAGCTGGTATCTTCTGCTTTTATTCTGCTATTATTTGTGCTGTTATTATTCTGCTATATCTGTGTTGAATTTATTTTACTTCCGCATTTAATTTTTGTAATTGATAGTATCACCCTATTCACCCCCCACCCCTCTAGGGTGAAATCGATCCTACAGAGAGAACTGAGTAAATCGGTCACATCGATATTTTCTATTTGACCTTAGTTATATTAACCAACAAAAAACTATGGAGTGAATCGTTCCGTATTTATCCAATAACTATCAGTACGTAACCTCTAGGTGTACCCAGCAATCATGAGTAATACACTTTCCAACATTTGGAGAGCATTACATACTCTAGTCTCAACGGCTACACCGATATTCATTCTCGGTGCATCTTGACTAGGAACATTTAAAATGGCATCTTTGTTTTATTGTCATAAATTCCTCACGGTTAGAACACTTTGTAACTACTATCACAAAATATACCATTTATGGATTTTTCTATTAGATGTGCTTTTAATTAACTAATTAATATAACCATATAATATCAAGTATATAATAGAAAGAAACACCTTTATTGTGAATAAGATTGTTCAACGACTTAGATATATGTAACAAATTACATAATTGCCCTTGGGGCATCTCTTAACTCTATCAAATATACCTACTAAGTAGTTTTCTATGCTCGATTAATGAAATTGATCCCTTCAATATTATTCGTAGCTTTTTATACAACCTTTATTTAAATAAGTAAATTTACACACAATAGTACATTTATTTACAAATATTAAAATTTCTTTTTAACAATCTCACTTCATAAGTTTGTTTTTACTTACACTAATTATTTTGACATCGATTTGTATTCATTCAAAGTCAAACCTCTAAAATCCATATATATATATATATATATATATATATATTCTTTATATAACTAAATTAGTAATTAACTCAGAGATGACCTCCGTTATTTGAAACATGTTAACTTGTGTCAACATTTATTATCAAAATTCATTAACCATCTTTTGTGCAAAATCTAACGTTATTAATTTACATTTGACGGTTTCCCCTTTTAACAAGTGAAAATAAAGATTCTACCTTTTTAATATATTTTTACATTTTTCTCTTCAGCTTATAAGAATTATATATAAACAATGCATAAAACGTATTGTTTGAATTTGCATCTTTAATTCATGTAACTGGTTACAATTTTATTGTACAACACATGTTGCATATAACTTTAATAATGAAATTACAAAATGATATTTATTCTTTAGTTAACAAAATTGGTAATAATCTTCTCTATATGTCTTCATCTATTTTACTCAACCATAAAAGTTGAATATTCACAACTTATTCCAATTCGACCTATTAAAAAATTGAAACATTTATATCTTCAAATCAACGAAAAAGACTTAATATAATTATATTCACAATATTTCTAATGTAATGAGAGAGAAATCCTCCTTCATTACCATAGTCAAACTCAAATAGTTTGACCCAAATCTCAACTCAGTATAATTTCGAACAACATATAAAATTGATTAGAATGACAGGTCAATAGTTTTGAATTAGAATTACATAACTCAATATATCTTAACTATATCCAAACTTAGATTCATTTGATTTAACAGTTACAAAATAAAGAAAAAATTAATATGATTCATACCAAAGGGGACAAAGAACTTAATTTGAATATGTATATAAAAACAATGTTTGGATTTACCTAAGCCTTTAAGCTTTGAAGAATCGTCCTGGATTGAATTATGTATATGTGTGTGTGTGTGTAATTTAGAATTTTAAGAAAATATATTTAGAGGAGAATAATATGAAGAAATGGAAACTGCTAGGGTTAGAATTTGCCTCTATGAAAGATAGGGTGTTGAAGGGTGTACTTATAGGCAATTGAGGGTTTGAACCAGATTCATACGCACAAATCACACATGACCAATCAACTGATGGTACAAGGCCCAATTGATCGGTATATGTAATGCTACACCATTAAGGTTAACGGCTTTAGCCATATGGACCCTACTTAATTATTGAAAATGCATTGTTTTATATTATTTAGGCCATTGAATTATTTTCATTTAAATTTCTTAATTCATCGATAAAATTTTCATACAGACTCGTATCTAGATGAACCAAATATAAAAATCGATCAGCTTGACATATTAACAAAATGATTTAACTTTTGTCATCATATCCTGCCATTAGTGAAAATTCCATTTTTTTTACCGATCATGAAAATTTTAAATTTTCATGATTGCTTAACGTGAATAATAATTGATACAAATTAAAATCTACATGTGGACTTTTCTATAAAATCTTAATTTTTTTATTACTTTCTTAAGTTTACAATTGGATCTGTGTTTGTTAATTTTAGTAGTTATAGGTACATATATTTTTGATTACAAACTAATTGAATACATATGTTACATGTTGTTCGGAATTTAAACATTAGTTCAATTATTTTTGTACATATACGTGTGTCTATATATATATATATATTTGTGGTGTGTGTGTATTCTTAATTCATAGTTTACAAAAAGATATTTATGAAAAATATGTAATTTTAATTTTGAACTATTTTTTAGTTAAAAGTAACTTTAGATTTAAACATGTTTGACATTCAAAATCAATCTTAATGCAACTAGGTATAAATACCTATGTATGTACGGATATATGTATATGTATACATAAAAAACCTTATTTTATTTTTGTAAAAAAATATTATTTTAGACAACAAAGGCACATGTAATGGTGAAATGTATCTGTCGCAGTATATATGTCAACACCTAAACACGTTTACATTAAATATGTGCACTTCCTATTGTTGCACTTGCATTTTCACACATGGGTACAATTGATGCACTCATTACAAAATATGTAGAACTTAAAATTAAACGCAAATTATCTTAAATAAATGAAATAATATGAAGATTCCATATATATTTCAGACTGGATCTAAAATCCATTTAGGCTTCATAGGGTTAACTGAGATCAAAATGAAAAAAACTAGAATTAACCCATTTAACCCGATTCTAAATGACCCGGTTCCAACAATTGTATTAGTGCCTCATGCCCTGAGTTGTCTAAATTAATCGAGTTAAGGTCAATAATTAAGCTTACCCATTTAATGTGGTATCTAAAAAAGTAACATCTAGGATGGATTTGGGTAATAAAGTACCCTACCCCACCTAGCTGTCGGCCAGGTCCAAAGTTGAAGTGAACCCATAGGTTATCCCCAATTGAAAAGGCCTAATTTGAATTTGGGCCATGGGCTAATCTTCAACATCTATTTTGAAATTAAAATAAAATTTAAAATCTAATAAAAATGTAATAAATGTTAAATATGATTTTCAAATTTTCTTTGAAAATTTATAAATAAATTTCAAAAATTAATTAATTAAAATTGGGTTAATAAATTAAATAAATTAATTAGATAGTCAATTATATAACATATATAATGACATATGTTACATTATCTTGAATTTTTTATGGTGATGTAAGTATGCATGGGAATTTTGAAACCAAAGTAATTATTCAAAATTATTTAGTTAAATAATTTATTAAATGTTAATTAAAATAATATATTACATTTATATAATGCTATATCTATATGGTTATAAATGTCATTCAATATAAAATGTTTAATTGAATAATATAAAATTAAGTAAAATGTAAATTGATTAATTAAATTAAATATAATTTATCAAGTAATATTATTATAAGATTATTCATAAGACTATTATATAAATTAGTTAAATTATAAAAAATCTTAATTAGACTTAACGAGTAAATACAAACGTATAAAATGTATACCATGATTTCAAATGTGTCTGATACTTGAATCACGATGGTATTTCAAAAAAATAATGTATTCCCTTAGGCAACTTAATTAAATATATTAAAATTATGAATCTTTAATATAAAGATGCCCTCTACCATTTATATATTAATAGATTATACTCCTTGGTTGTTGATATTCCTCAAGCTAAGGATGTTATGTATAGCATTATTTGTAGACTAAATAGATGAGATAAGATATATGTACGTATCTTTGATATTCCTTAAGGTTGAAATTGTATATATTTTGAAAGCATATATTTTAGATATATTGAATAGACAGGATAAAATATATTGAATAGACGAGATAAGATATATTATGAAAGCATATATTTTAGATGTGCTCCACACTTATAATAGTACATGGGATAAGAAGGAAATGGTTGGGAAAATTTGAGGAATGACAGAACAAAGTTTTAGAAGTTAGAAGCGAAATAATAGCTATAAATGCACTTTGAAAAGCCTTGTTTCGATGGATTTTTTATATGATTTTGAAAGATATCCTTATGGCTTTCTTTTATATGGTTTTAAGTACTCTAATTATATTTCTTATTATAAATTTTTTATATCTTATATCATTAATTTGGACATAGAAAACCGACTGCAAGCTTTCATGTTTTCATATATGCTCCCCATCCAATAATATTTACACCACTTCTAGTCTTCTATTGGTGTAGTTTTGTTTTAAGCTTTTTTGTGACTTTGATCTATTTAAAATGATATTTAAATATAATATTTTTATAAGCTCTTTTTAGGGTAGTTTAATAGTAGGTTTTAAAAGTGATCTGAGGTTTAGATATGTTTTTAATAATTATTTATGAAGTTCAAAGTAAAGTGTTTTATATCCATAACATGCTTTTTTGTTTTGCAAAATTCTAAATTACTTATTTATAGGTAATTTTACATAGATAATTGAAACATATTTGTAAGAATTTCAAACTTATGTATATATGTTTGAACCAAATATGGCCCAAACACCCAAATGAATGTAATAGAGACTACAAGTGAAAATAGTAAAGTAAAATAGGCAAGAATAGAACACACAAACTTTTATAATGGTTCGGTAAACGTTGGACTACGTCCACTTCATGATTTTATTGCTTATTTCTGACTTGGGGAGGAAAATCTTTTGACTCGGTATAACTCCCGCACTTGGATTTTCAGAATTACAAGAATATAGAGTAGAGTAGAAGTAGAGTCAAAAGATCCTGAAAAATATGCCCTACTTCCCTATTTGTAGAGATAGGGAGCCTAAAATCCCACACTAAATACCTCCTAGCCCTTGTACAAGATTTGGACCAATTCTCCATAGAAGTAGGATGCCACGTCAACAGAAAGTTGGGAGTCGGTACTGATCCCTAAGTGGAAGTCGGTATCGATCCTTAAGATGGCTAAATTCGATGTCTTCAACCCTCCATCTCGGATTATCTTAAACTTAGCTTCGTGATTTCATGTTTTTTGCACCAATATTTTCTTCTTTCGAGTTCAAATGATTAAGTTGTAAAAGAACAAAGTTGTTGATTCAAGTTTTAGTGGATATCGATGCAGAATCGCATTTAATTAACAAATTGACTTTGGAAATAGGCTTTTGGCATCAAATTAGGCATGTAGTCAGAAGATGGAGTCCGCCCAAGGTGGAATCGAGACTCAGTACTGATCCCTAGGTAGAAGTCACTGATCCCCAACTTAGGGAATCCCATTATATTGTTGTCTTAATTTGGGTTATTTTGGATTTTTTTGAACTTGCTTGGAGTCAGACTCAAGAAGTTTGAGTGTTTTCTTGGAGTACAACATAAAGATTTTTTGAGATTTTCATGTTCTAAGTTTCCCTTTGCCTGCTTAGAGTCAAACCTGAGTTTTCCATATGTCTAACACAACGGTATCGATCCTTAGAGTGGATGTCGCTACCGACTCCTGATTTGGAGTTTTTGCATGGGTTATTCTGGGCCGCACTTGGAGTTTTTCAAGGTAGCCCTACTCCGAGTCAGACCCAAGGATTTTATGGGTTTGTTTCAAGTCAACCCTTCTAAATCTTGAACTTTCAAATTTTCAACCTTTTTCGCTCATTTTTTAATATTTATTTTTCTTGTCTTTTTATGATATTCCCAAGATCCTGGGATCATTTATTCGTCATTCACTCATCTAATTTGATCGTTTTAGTTTGTTTGAATACTACTCGGTCAAAAAGCGGGATAACACTTGCCCCCAAAAGCACGCATTGTGAATGAAAAGTGTGCTTTGTATGAGAAAGATTGTAATATTAATCACGATGATTGAGCTCTCCGGCTACTTCAATCTTGATGAATCGTCCAATTCCTTCATAATCTTGAGCCAACCAGGGTCGTTCTAGACCTGCTACAGCCTAAGATTCTACACTTTATCTAAGTGTAATATACGCGTCATCATAATTCAGATTTCATTCGGAGTTATTACATCACATATCAGAACCACCCTATGTTCATCCGAGATTTACAACATTATCTCTCTAATTTCATTCAGAGTTATTACATATCAAAAATCGTCCCGTATTCATCTGTATTTTTCCATTCTATTTCAATAATAATGCGTTCTACTCTTTTTTATCAATTCAATATCCATTCGAGGGTTTGATCTCCTTGGATTGTTTTATATTTAGTTTAATGTTGATCTCTTTGGATCGTTAGTTGAGTTCATGGCTATTTAAATTAAATCCATAGCTGCTCAAGGTCGATAATCAAATTTGCAATCTTTCGAGATCGATAGTCGCTCATGGCGAATGATGGTCGTTCGGGACCGATAGCCGTTCGAGGCGGATGATGGTCGCTCGGGACCTCGAGGCGGATGATGGTCGTTCGGGACCTCGAGGCGGATGACCGCTTGAGGTTGATATTCAAATTCATAGCCATTCGAGGCTGATGGCCATTTGAGGCCCTTGCAAAGACAAATCCACTTGCTCTTCAACGATGGAACACGATGACAAGCAAGCCCATCGCTCATTCTCTGGTGATGGGACTTACTTCTTCAGTCCAGTCCCGTCTTTTTGAACGAGACTTTAGATGATCAATGTCAGTTTTCATTTTCAAGTGGGTTTTATAATCAAAGGTTCATCTAACAAAATCAAAGTTTAAATATAAAAGCACAAAGTCTAATATCTTGATTATCGCCACTCTATGAGTTACAGTATATCATCCAGTTCAGAGCGTGCCTAGGGACTGTTCCGGATCTCATACACGAATAAGTGTCTAAACGACATTACCTTGTGGTTTATTTAAAAGGAAACTAGAGTTCGAGAACTGAACCCGATTCCTTCCATCTGATCAAGAGATGAAGAGCCTATCCTCTGATCCAGGGATATTTATATTTACTACGGATGATGGCTGCTGCCGTTCAGTCATCGCAGTTCGATTTCTAACATACTGTTGTAATCGGTTATCCTTGACATGTTCCTCTATCAGATCCCACAGATGCTTGCAGTCATCTGTATTATGTATAATACAGCTCATAGAAAAAGCGGTATTTTCCTGACATTCGTTCATTGTATGTAGGTTTATCCATCGTAGCTATCACCGTGTTGAACCTTGTTAGAAAATTCCTATGCGCCTCTCCATCCCTTTACTTCATGCTAGCTAATGTTATTACATTCTTAGGTCGTGAGATACGGACCTTAAATTGCTTCATAAATTTGTTCACCAACTCGGCCCATGTACTAATGGAACTATTTTCCAACTGCCTAAACCATTGTGCTGCTAAACCAATAAGATACAAAGGGAAACACCATCCTATGACTTTCTCAGATGCCCCCAGCACCTCCATATATCGAATGTACCTCATCAGATGAACTGTAGAGTCTGATGTTCCATCTTATGTTTACAATGTTGGTAATTTGAATTCTGGTGGGTTCTTTGCATATTGGATGTTTGGAGTAAATGGACATCTATTCACATTTTCTATGCTCTGATTAGGCAATCCACCCCTCATAACTCGTCCCACTATCTCGGCAAGTGTACGGTTGTCATCCAAAGGAACTCGTAAGTTTGCATATCCAGCCTGCCTCCCAACGGCACATGGGAATTTTAGAACATGCTCCTCCGGTTGATTCCCTGCATTCTTATCCTCATTCAGACATACCGAACCAATTCCAGAAAATACATCATTTCTACCCAAGGCAGGATGACCTGTGCCCCCAAGTTTTTGGGGGTCGATACCGACTCCTGCTCGGGGATTAGTACAGATCCTTAAGTTTTGCTTGAGGTTCGCCCTAGGTTGTTCTGCCCCATTTCCAGTTATTTAAGCTCCTACTTATGGTGTATGATTCCGTGTTTCTACAGTTCTAGTAATCCGTGATTGTCCCATCATTCTGAAGAAGTTTTCCATCATCTCTTTCCAATGAGCCATAATCCTCTCTTGCAGTCTGTCATCGTAATTTCTATCTCATCCCTAGTTATGTACATTGATGGAGGGTGAGATTCTGAGGATACCTCCTGGCCTCCGCCTTGTTGATTTCCAGCAGTCACAACCTTACTAGTTGATTGTTTAACCATCTTCAATATCCAAGTTCTTAGATCAGCAAGTTCAATTGTTCACCTTCATGGCACGTCAAAATGTTTGAACCAAAAATGGTCCAAACACCCAAATGTATGTAGTTGACCATAAAAGTGAAGAAATTAAAGTAAAACATGAAATAAAAGAACACACAATGTTTTATAGTGGTTTGGCAAACTCTGACCTACGTCCACTTATTGGTTTAATTGCTTATTTTTGAGTTAGGGGCAAAAGTTCTTAGGACTAGCTACAACTACTACACTTAGATTTTTAGATTTACAAGAATATAGAGTAGAGTAGAGGCAGAGCCAAAGAATCCTAAAAAATGGGCCATACCTCCCTATTTATGGTGGTAGGGAGCCTATAATACTACTCCAAATATCTCCTAGCCGTTGCACAATATTCAGACCAATTCACTATAAAAGTAAGATTCTGCATCAGAAGAAATTTGGAAGTCGGTATCGATTCCTAAGTGAGATTCGGTACCGATCCCCAAGACGGCCAAATTTGGTGTCTTCAACTCTCCACTCGGATTGTCTTTTAGTTAGCTTCGTGATTCCATGGTTTTTTGCACCAATATTAGCTTGTTTCGGAGTCCAAGTGGTGGAGTTGCAAAAGAAGAAAGTTGATGGTTCAAGTGCTAGTAGAGTTCGATGGAGAATCACATTGATTCAAAACACGACTTTGGAAATAGGCTTTTGGCATTGAGTTAGGCATGTAGGCAGAAGATGGGGTTCACCCAAGGTGGAAACTTGGGGAATCATGATGTTGTGTTGTCTTGATTTGGGTTGTTTTGGATTTTGTTGAACATGCTTAGAATCCGATCAAAGAAATTTGAGTGTTTGCTTGGAGTTCGACCTATAAATTTTCTGAGATTTTCATATTCTGAGATTCCCTTTGCCTGCTTGGAGTCAAATCCGTGTTTTCCATGTGCCTGACTCGAGTTTTTAAGGCTCGGTACCGATCCCTAGAGTGGGGGTCGGTACCGACTCTTAACTTGGAGTTTTTTACATGGGTTGCTCTCGGCCGCGCTTGGAGTTTTTTCAGGACTATCCTGTTTTGAGTCAGACTTGAGATTTTATGGATTTGGTTCGAGTCAACCCTTCCAAAGACTTAAACTTTCAAATTTTCAACCATTTTTGAACATTTCTTAAAATTTCTTTTTTCTTGTCTTTTTATGGTATTCACAAGGTCATTGAATCATTTATTCATCGTTTGCTCATCTGATTTGATCGTTTAAGTCTGTTCGAATACCGCTTAATCAAAAGGCAGGATAATAGTATATATAAGTTTGAATAGTAAGTTAATTATATTATAAAAGATAAGTGGGTTTTGGCTATAGCACTTAGTTATAATAAATGGTTTTGAGAACTTATTTAAAATTATATTACCTTGTAAAATAAGTATTAATATACTTAGATCTTTAAAAAGACTATTTTAAAGATAATGCCAAGTATAAAATGATTTGGGGTCTATAGTAACAATGTTTTAGGTACATTTACTTTTAACCCATTTTACTGCACTTTTGAATGTAATTAGATCTTTAGAAAGAATATTTTAAAGATAATGAAAATTATAAAATCGTTTTAGGTTTATAATAACAATGAGTTCGTAACATCTGTTTTCAACCAATTTAAACTTTTGAATGTTATTAAATCTTTAAAAAGAGTGTTTTAAAGATAATAACAAGTATAAAATGGTTTTGGGTTTATTGTAACAATATTTTTGGAATATTTGGCCTTTACCCAATTAAGTATACCTTTGAATGTTATTAGATCTTTAAAAGGAATATTTTAAAGATAATGTAAAGTATAAAATGGTTTTGGGTTTGTAACACAATGTTTTAGCAATATTTGTTTTTAACCCATTTGAATATACTTTTAAAGTGGAAAATCTTGTTAAATGATCTGTTAATATTATTTTACATCCATGATAAGAATATGAATACGATTTGGAGTTAGAAAATGTGTCATGACCCGGTTTTTCGACCTTCGAAAATCGACATCAATGCATCCACTGTATTACATGCCGGACAATCGAATGTCGGAAATACCAGACCGTAAGGTTAAGAAAAAGGAGGCAGAAGAAGAAAATAGAAAACAACGACAAATAATCTCACAGTCGCAGCGGAAAAATGTATAATAGATAACAATTGGTCTTTATACAAAAGAACTATAACCGTTTTATACATTACATCATCAGAGTAAAACACAAATCAATAGCACAATACTGGACAGTTATAATAACTTGTCCTTATAAAGCTGAATATACTGCATACCATACATAACGGAATATTAGTCAGATACATAATATACGTCTCCGTCATTCGGTTCGTCTCCTGAGCTTCATAGCATCCTATCCTAAATCTGTAAGACTCGGTCTGACTCGAGCATTATAAAAAAATAACACCCAAGTCAGTCTGGAAAACTAGCGTGAGAAAACATACTCAATTGAATTATTAAAATTTTCAAAATCCTTTGAAAAACAAAGGTATCTTGTAAGACCACACCACAAATAAACATGTCGGGTTTTTACCTTACGATAACCAAAACATTTTATATCAAAATTCTCTGATATTATAATAGTGTCTAAATACAAATACTTATTTAAATAGCTAAAATGCCCTAACCTCACGTTCCAGCATAGTTGGGCACAATGAAAACCGTACGGGCACTTATTGGAGAATGCATTCCATACAATGGTAGGAC
Source organism: Allium cepa (assembly GCA_030765085.1). Taxonomy (NCBI): domain Eukaryota; kingdom Viridiplantae; phylum Streptophyta; class Magnoliopsida; order Asparagales; family Amaryllidaceae; genus Allium; species Allium cepa. The sequence goes on from CM060932.1 coordinate 935,300,172, forward strand.
TACTGGGGTACCGCCCTTCACAGTACCTGGTCTACATCAGCATACCGAGGACCACTCCCGATCCCCTACAACACAAGACCGACCTACCTTAACCTGGATAGATCGAATAAGATCACCCCATGGTTGGGATCAACAGTCACCACATAGTCGAGATCAAGGGACTCTAGACAGGGATGACCTTACCCTACTTGGGTGCTACCCACTTAGCCTTGCTGAACCTCTCCTATTTTAGCCATTCCCGGTTGATGTGGCTTGAGGCTACGATTAGCTTTTTAGCACATATTCACTTAGAATGTTCACCATCCTCCAATAATGATGGTCTGATAGCATTCGTCCATACAAGTCTGTTCCCGGTTCGAACGGAACCGAAAGCACTACTCCCACTATATCCATTTTGGAATCATCCTCAAGATTAGTAGCGATTAAACCTTGCACTTCACCTCTCAATCTATGACTCCAAGCTCTTGTCTTCCTTATGAAAACATACTTATTGGACTGAAGTGGTTTTTGGATCACAAATCCGATCCTGGTCTCTTCGAAACAACGTTCGCTATTTTCGATAAACTCAACTCCGATTCTCTATGGAATAAATAGACGAAATAAGATTGGAGTTCACCTCCTAACCGTTTCTGTGGACGGATTTCCTTATAAATGTCCTAGAAGACCGAATGAGTTTATACGTATAGTATAGCACCTCGAACGGTAACTGTACCATATAATTCCCATGTTTCGTCTAGATATTTTCAAAGTTATATTCGGGTCCAGATTTGATAGTCGGTAATTTAACTATCAAATAAACAATCATTCAATCAAATATTTTATTTCCACTGAAAAACACCTAGTCTTATTAAATTTAGATTTTAAATAAAATCACTTTATCCAAAAATATACACTTTAAACATTTAAATACAAAGCTACTTAAATTCTTTATTCAAAATAAAACTTATGAAATTCTATAATAATTTTCCAAGTAAAACTTTAGCCAAAATCTACTTTTTAAAATAAAACTAATATATAACGTATAAACATTTAATAATTACCATAATACTAATTTAACCTTTAAAATAATTAACTACTAAATGTAACTTAATTACTATTTACTTTAACACTTTTAAAATGATTAAATAAGAAATTTTCCTAAAAACATTGTTTTAAAAACACCTTTTAAAACTTCTAATTTATACTTAAAAATCTTTCTTTTAAAATAAACTTAACTTTCAATAAAAATATATTTCTACTTCAATAAAACTAGTCTTGTCATTTATAAATCCTTCTCGATTTATCTCCAATTTAAATTTACGTTCCAACTCCGTAATTTTTCTTTCTCGCATTTTTAAAAACGATTTACCATTTCCCTATAAATACCCACGGTGAATTTTTAATTTCGAATTATCCACTGATAAATACTTCACTTAATTTTATAAACCCAATTTATAAATCCCATAGTCTTATCCCCCTTTTTAATCACTGTTTCAAAACATTTAATCGATTTTCAAATTGGTTTCGTTGAATTAAATTTCATTTAAAAGTTTATTTCTTGATTTACACAAGTTTATTCCAAAATCCACAAATCCCAGATTCACCCCTTTATTATGATTTAAAACCTTATTTAGGTATAAAATATTAATTACATATTTTACATTTTTCCCAAATTTCCTCTATATTTTTCTCAAATCCGTTGTAAACTTCAGATTTTAAAAGTAAATACTTTTATATTAACCAAATCGCATAAAACCTAGTATTAAATCCTTTTATTCAATTGTTTCAAAATCTCTACCTTTCCATATTTAGAAATTATCAAGTACAAAATATAAAATCAAACTATTCATTTTCCCAAATTCATTACTTTTAAGTTTATCCATCTTTACTATAAATTTCTTACTTTAAATTTTTCTTTTTTTATTTTCCTTTAAAAATTCAATATTTATATTCCTGATATTTCAAAATGTCAAAAACATATCCAGCAATATCCTAGCATCACATAAAATTAATTCTCCAACATAACCTATCACAAATTATCAAATAAATCATATCACTGCAAATGTAAATAAATCTCAACATTTTTTAGGAACCCAGTTGGATCCCTCCAACCTATTTCCATGCATTCATAGATGTAAGCACAATATAAAATAACCAATCCCACTTCGAAGGGGATATCGTGGTATATAGGGTCATCCGCTATTATGCGTGGCGCATAGGGTCTCATCCGCTATATAATACAAGAATATCAATCACTCCAATATAATTACTACTATATATAATATCACATCTAGACTGATAATAATTATCAATTTCAATTAATTATCCCATAATTTGAATTTAACTAATTAAATTAACTAGTAAATCCAATATGAGTGAAAATAACTCAACCTTGACTTTTAATTTGCAATCCAATCCAATCTCGATTTGGTTTCACGATTCTTGACCTTTCATAAACATTTTATGGTTTATTATCATTTGAACTAATCGAATAATTAATTACCATTTAATAAATTTAATTAACTAATAATTTAATTAAACAAATTTTCCTTTAAAAATCTTTTAGTGACTAAAATAATTAAATAAGTTAATTAAACAAATTAATCACCATAATACATTATTCTAAAATTAAATAACAGGTTTAATATGTGTATAAGTATATTTATTTTATTTCATTTTCTCTTAAACTTCATATACTAAAAATAACCTGTATAGATCAAATTTTTATATAAATTCCTGTATTTCCTCAAAATATTATATATATACATATATTTACTGTTTCCTATATATATGTATTTTTATTAAAATAGAGTTATTTTCACCTTGCTGTAATTATTTTATTTATTTTTTTCTAACATATATATACATATAAAATTAAAACTAAAATAGGTTTGTACCTTACTGCAAATATTACTTGAAACACGCTCGCTACTCTGCCATTGCCGAGGATCAACTGACGATGACACATCCCCGTAACGATTGCCAAGCCGATGCACCTCAAATCGCCTTCATCCATCGCCTGCCCGCACCCAAGCGTCTTCGCTTTTGCCTCAGCCTCATTTGAAAACCCTGCTCGACCACAAGAATACCGGCCACGAATGAGCACGAGACTTTTAACCGCCATCCTCAAATCCTAATTCGACCTCCTTCCATCGCCTCTAAGGAATCGCGAAACCCCCCTCCTCGAACACGAACCCTAGCTTCGATCGAGACGTTTCGCGCCTACGCGATAACCTCTCTTTGCCACGCCGCACTTGCCAGAGATTTGAAAGGATTTGATGGGCCATTAGCATTTTTTAGAGGAACTAAAGTGGAAATTCGAATTGAGGTAAGAGAAAAAGGAGGGAGCTCGCGAATTTGTTCGGCCATTGATATATATTTTTCATCATTTAAAATTCGATCTAACGCATGCGTTATTTTAAAAAGGAGAAGAGGGAGATAAGAAGCGATGTTAGCATGTGGAGTTGAAGGCTACAGTATTCTAAAATGAAGGGGAAAAGCACTGATGTGAAATGATAAAGTTTTGATGTGAAATTATTTCGGCTGAAGTTTGATTAGTATATATGAATATATATATATATATATATTATTCAAATTTAAACCGTCTCAAATTTGTAACTCAAAATCTCGATCTCCTATCGAGACGTGTCGTGTGGCGTTCATAATGTTATACCCTTATTTCGAAAACTATGAAATAAGTTTCGAGTCCTAATTCGTTCGTATGGCGAAGATAGCTTTTTGGACCCAGTTATATATTGAATTTCCGATATAGATCTAGCATGTTTATATACCGTACGATCACACAATAACTCTAAAAGCTACAAAATTTGAAATTCGATAACAATACACAATTTTGGATCCAATGGGACTTGTTTCGTCGAAATCCGAGACCGTGCCTCAGAAGGCTAATTTTAAATGTCAATTTAAATGACATATTTTCAAAATCGAACAAATCACCTTTAAATTAAATTTCAAAACTTTTATTATCTTCAGTATTATCAACATAAATTTTATAAGCCTCTAAATTATTTTGATCAAGCTTGAAACCTCAGATTCAATATTTTATCCAATTCCAATTGTTAAATTCAATAATTAAATAATGAAATTTGAAATTCAAGTTAAAAGCTAACTTTAGAATATTTAAAATAAATTAAATTTCCAAACTCATCCATAGATTACAATTAATATTATCCCCTCAATAATTCAAATTATAACTCAAAACCAAATTTTAAACTATCAAAATTTTCTTTAAAATTTTTCTAACACCTTAAATTTTTAAATTTTTTTTGCCAGTGTCTCCTTTGCGCGGTTAGATCGGAACAACTAAAAAACTGTCTCTACGGGCCCCAAATTTTCAAAAGAAAACAAAAGCCAAGTGGCTAGATCAGAAAACCATCAAATTTCATACGACAATTTAAAATACATACCTTTTTGTCGGGCAATTCAAATTTATCCCTAAAATCAAAAACATCAATTTATCTTTTGCTTTTAAATACCTGCATCTTACTTACCAATAATTCTCGATCCTATAATTCAAAATATTTTATTCATTTCTTTTACAAAGTTTTAGTATTTTCTTTATTTAAGTCCATACGATGCACATATATCATCTGTACGCAATATCAAATTTGATCGCTCACTCGATCACACAATTTCACTTCCAAACTAATATCATCCACCCGACTTTCCAATGCGGACTCAGGTCTGGTTTCTTGATCAAAAACTGTCATTCTCCTTGCATAGCCATATACTATGATAGAGAATTTCGAAAACAATCAAAAATCCATATCCAAGGTTTGCCGTTGAAAATCAAATGAAAAATCCCAACTCGGATCGATATACTACCTCGAAATTCTATGCTCGAACCTGGATCAAATCGTCATGCGAATAAAATAATATACGTACATCCTACGTATTTATCTCCACTGATTATTTGCTATATCAATTTTCTTTTTATTCACATTTACTTTGATTTCTATCCACTTACCCAACTTATCATTTTACACCACTTTATTAAATCTTCATTCAAATACTTACTTAGTATTTTTCCCACCACTAATCTTACTTAAGAATTTCACCATTTCTTCTTAAGTTTATTACAACTATTTTATACAATTTCTTATATTTATTCCCACTTCGCCACCGAAGTTTATATCCATTTTTATACAAATTCACTTTTCAATTCCATTTGACTTTAATTTGCCTTCCAATTCTTAGTTTATTTCCAAATCAAATCTAATATTGAATTCTATTCACCTTATCTCAAACCCATTCTTAATTAATCATTTCTTTAAATTAGTTCCACTCACTAGTTTATTCATATCTCAATCAGATTTTATTTCCAAACTTTATATTATTTAGTCCATTCGAACTACTCCTTCAACTTCACTTTATTTAAGATAATGCAAATTAAACATCACTCCAACATTCAATTTCAGTCCCATTTACTTACAACTAAATTAATTAATTTATCCACAAATTTACCTCCAATTTAATAAAATTTTATTTAAATACTCTTAGTCCATTTAGCCTACCTAGGCCAAATTCTCAAAACTCACTTTATTTTTAAACGGTAAGTTAAGTTTCAATTCCATTCCAATAATCCCATTTCAAAATTTTTATAAGTCCCAACTTGTTTATATCCAATAAACATTTTAAATAAGATTCTAGAGTTTAAGAAATTACATAAGTTGTTATCCCGCCTTTTGGCAAGGCCGTGACACAAAAAAAATGACTGGAATCTAAAGATAGTTCGTCTTAAAGATTGATTATACACTGCTTCGCTATGGATATCGATGAATTTTGTCCGAGTCTGGATCGCGCCACAATCGCCAAGACACGACAAGCAAAGCCATAAAAGCTAGCATTTCAAATTTCAGGTTAATTGGAGTTTGTATAAATGAGATATGATCGATACAACTTAGAGAAAATGTGCTGTTCGTATCCATCAGAAGGTCAAGGTGATGGTCTGCTCGCACCGATCAGATTCGTATCCATCAGGATGCGTCCAGCTCGATCAATTCGAATCCAACACGTTCGAACCAATCCACCATTACACTATTCGAATCCATTGAACTCAGTCACTTCGTATCGATCGGGGCTCTCTCACTTAGCAGCCTTGTTTGCATAAATTGCATCAGTCGACTTCGTATCCATCGACAAGCATTTGTTCAAATCCATCAGGATACGCGATTTCGTATCCATCGAAGGAGTATGCTTGCTCATATCGATCTACCTAATATCATTGTTCGAATCCATCGAGGCTCGTTAGTTCGTATCCATCAATCGTACCCATCACGTTTCATCGATACGAACAGGGCCATTTTTATCGATACGAACAAGCCTACTTCCATCGATACGTATTGGAAATTGCTATCGACTTTAACAAGACAACGGTATCGATACAAACGAGGCGAAGTTCATGGATGCGACACGGTCAACTCGAAGCAAAAGGCGGATCGATGCGAGGAGTGCATACCACGTCGCCGCGTTGTCACATGCAACCTTCGATTCGAAGAGATCGGTTCGAATTGATCGATTTGAAGCAAATAGCCAACCGAGAAACTCTATCTCGTATCGATCATAACTCAAGATCCACAGGTCCAAATGCTAAGAAATTTTCACAGGAGCTTACGTACAACCTAAGAACAATCCTGCCAAGTTTCAGCTCGATTGGATCATTTTTTGATCGATACGAAATTATTTCATATCGATCACAGATCGAGTCGAAATTTGGTGGGGTCGGTCGCGTGGGCCCACTCACGTGCCAAAAGAAGTCTCCCGAAGTCTGAGTGGGATATCAGTCTCCTACACCTATAAATAGCCCCCTGAAGCCTACAGAAAAGGGATCTTTTGGCCATTCAAAGTCCAAACTCTGTCGGATTCAATTCGACATCTTTCTATCAACATTGTATTCAAACTTCAGAGCTATAACCTACTGTAATCTGCTGTAACAGATTGAAATCATCAAGTTAATCAATAAAGTCAAAAACTTCAAAGTGGACATAGGCTAGATCGCCGAACCACTATAAATTCTGTGTTGTTTACAGCTTTCTTTTGAATTTTCTGAGTGATCTACATATTTGTTATTCATCTGAGATCTGTGATTGTGAATTATCAACTATCAGGTGTTTGTGATCAATTTTGGCACAAACATTTAGTGCTTTTACTGAGAAGGCTAATTCAGGAGTTCTGTTAGTTGAATTTGAAAGTTTAGAGATTCAGATCCGAAGAGTCATGACAAAGCAATCAAGTAGAAGGCAAAGACCAAGAGAAGTCAACACGAAGGGAGTCAAGAGGCTTCCTCGGAAGCGAACCAAGCTTCAGTCTTCATCACCAGGGATGAGATGGAGACAATGATGAGAAGGCAAGAAGAGATGATCCAGAATTTGTTTCAACAGATTGGACAACTTGGAGCGCAGAATCGAGGAGTATACGGAGTTCAGAATAGAGAAGGACCATCCAGCATAGCACCAGGACTAGGGGCATACACTTAGAGCATGTTGATCCAATCTCGGGGAGAGAGACAGGGGCATCCGAGCAACATGAGGGTGGTAGAGGGATGAAGGCTCAGCCAGGGGGCAGATTCCTGAAAGCTCACATGGACTGGGGGGAAGGTCGAAGGAAATGAACGAGGACTACATCTTGGAGACAATGACAGATTGGCAGAGATGGTCAGGCGAGCCATGAGGGGTGGATTAGTAAATAGGGATCTTGAAGATGTAAATATGAGTCCCTTTTCTCCTGCGATTAGGATGGCTAGGAACCCACCAGAGTTCAAGTTGTCATCAGTGGAGATGTACGATGGGTGGACTGGCCCCGCGGTCCATCTGACAAAGTTATGAGGCACATGGAAGTGCTGGGGGCATCACACAAAGTAATGGCCCGGTGCTTTCCATTGTATCTGACAAACATCGCAGTACTATTGTTTAGGCAGCTGGAGAGCAACTCCATAGGAACGTGGGTTGAGTTAGCCGAGAAGTTCATGAGGCAATTTAGGGTTCACATTGCAAGACCTAAGAATGTGATGAGTTTGGCAACTTTAAAGCAGAAAGCTGGAGAGTCTTTGAGGAGTTTTCTGACACGATTTAATGCGGCTGCAGCATCGGTGGATCGACCAGATCCATCCATGGTAATGATGGCGGCTGTATCTGGAATAGCTGATGGCACAGAGTTCAAAAATTCGTTAACTAGAGATCCACCTATGGATCTGGGAGAAATCTATCATGAGGCCGAAAAGTTTTTACGATTGGAGGATGCTAGTGCAGAAAGAGAAGAGGGAATCGATGTTTATGCTGTCAAGGGTGGAAACCCATCTGGAAAAGGTGTAGAGATTGGTAAAGGGAAACGAAAGGCTGAGAATAATGATGACAAGTAAAAGCGGCAGCGGAGGGAGCCGCGATTCACCACTTATTCTGAGCTGAATGAGAGTTTGGAGCGAATCTATCAGGATACGAGAGAGCAAGTTCCCTATCGTAGACCAATGCGAAGGGATCCAACTGTCGACGAGAGGAAATCAGAAAAATATTGCTTATTCCACGAACTGAATGGTCATAACACAAACGACCGTAGACATCCGAAGGATGAGGTGGAAGGGCATATCAAGAACGGTAGGCTACTTCAGTATGTGAGGAGGCAAGCTCCAGCGGTGGAGCCAAAACGACCACCGTCTACCTCAACTAGGGGTGACCCTGAACCGGGACACCGGATGGTTATCAATCGATTGAAATAACGATGAACAAGTTGTAAATTTCTCACTAACGCGGTTAAACCATTTACACATGTACGAGATCGCAAACGATCAACAGGCATGCTCTGAATGACTACTGATCGCATCATTGTAAGATTTTACACTTTGACAACCTTGTCTTGCTTCTGTTTAGTTTTGATTTGGACATTTGGACTTTGTTTGGACATTTCTGTTATGGAATTCATGTGAACATTTCTTTAATATTTGCAATTCTGTGAAAGAATTAACTTGTATACCCGTTGGATCGCGAATGGTCCACAAGCACACTTTGTATGGCGATGAACCGCCAAAGTCTTTAATTTAGAAATTCACCCGAACATGATATCTGACTCTAGTAATGCCAAGTTCCCCTCAATATTCGATCGTGAACGATCACATTCTGCCTTGTGCGGCATCCGATCGTGAACGATCACCATTTGCTTCGAACGGCACTCGACCTCGAATGGTCACAATTCGCCTTGTGCGACATTCAATCGCGAACGATCACATTCTGCCTCGTGCGATATCCTATCGCAAATGATGACACTCTGCCTCGTGCGGCACCCAACCGCGAACGGTCACTATTCGATAAGAACGACGCCCGATCGCGAACGATCACAAATCGTCTAGAACGACGTCCAACCTCAAACAGCCGCCCTTCGTTTGAAGCGGCATCTCGACCGCGAACGGTCACCATTTGCCGCGAACGGCATTCGACCGTGAGCGGTCCCATTCCATCATTTTCCGCGAACGGCATCGACCGCGAACGGTCCCGTTTCACCTCAAGTGGCATACGATCCCGAACGATCGTCATTCGTGATCATATGAAACTATCGAGTTCTTTACAGGATATGAACATCCAGCTTATGACATTACAAAACATACCTTCCTATCGCAAGGCATGTTTTGGGGGGCAAGTGTCCCGCCTTTTGACAAGGCCATGACACCAAAAAATTGACAAGAAACTAAAGATAGTTCGTCTCAAAGATTGATTATACACTGCTTCGCTATGGATATCGATAAATTTTGGCGGAGTCCGGATCGCCCCACAATCGCCAAGACACGACAAGCAAAACCATAAAAGCTAGCATTTCAAATTTCAGGTTAATTGGAGTTCGTATGAATGATATTTGTAGCTATTCAAGTTAGAGAAAATGTGTTGTTCGTATCCATCACAAGGTCAAGGTGATGGTCTACTCGCGCCGATCAGATTCGTATCCATCAGGATGAGTCCGCCTCGATTAGTTCGAATCCATCACATTCGAATCGATCCACCATCACACTATTCGAAACCATTGAACTCAGTCACTTCATATCGATCAGGGCTCTCTCACTTAGCGGCCTTATTCGCATAAATTGCATCGGTCGACTTCGTATCCATCGGCAAGCGTTTGTTCGAATCGATCAGGATACGCCATTTCGTATCCATCGAAGGAGTATGCTTGCTCGTATCGATCTACCCAAAGTCATTGTTTGAGTCCGTCGAGGCTCGTTAGTTCCTATCCATCAATCGTACCCATCACGTTTGATCGATACGAACAGGGCCATTTTTATCGATACGAACAAGCCTACTTCCATCGATACATATTAGCAATTGTTATCGACTCTAACAAGACAACGGTCATCGATAAAAACAAGGCGAAGTCTATGGATGCGACACGGTCAACTCGGAGCAAAAGGCAGATCGATGCGAGGAGTGCGTGCCACGTCGCCGAGTTGTCACGTGCAATCATCAATTCGAAGAGATCGGTTCGAATTGATCGATATGAAGCAAACAACCAAACGAGAAACTACATCTCGTATCGATCATAACTCAAGATCCACAGGTCCAAATGCTACGAAATTTTCACAGGAGCTTACGTACAAGGTAAAGAGAAATCCTGCCAAGTTTTAGCTCGATTGGATCATTTTTCGATCGATAGAAATTGTTTCGTATCGATCACAGATCGAGTCGAAACTTGGTGGGGTCGGTCGCGTGGGCCCACTCACGTGCCTGAAGAAGTCTCCCGAAGTTTGAGTGCGATATCAGTCCCCAACACCTATAAATAGCCCCCTGAAGCCTACAGAAAAGGGATCTTTTGGCCATTCAACGTCCAGACTCTGCCGGATTCAATTCGACATCTTTCTGTCAACATTGTATTCAAACTTCAGAGCTATAACCTACTATAATCTGCTGTAACAGATTGAAATCATCAAGTGAATCAATAAAGTCAAAAACTTCAAAGTGGACGTAGGCTAGATCGCCGAACCACTATAAATTCTGTGTTGTTTACTGCTTTCTTTTGAATTTTCTGAGTGATCTACATATTTGTTATTCATCTGAGATCTGTGATTGTGAATTATCAACTATCGGGTGTTTGTGACCAATTTTAGCGCAATCATAAGCATTTCAAAAATCATTTTTGAAATCAATTGCACCCCAAAATCCTTTGGCATATCGAATTATTCCTTTGAATTTTCAAAACAAAACCAAATTTTGCAAACCATTCCAATTCACAACGTTCAGATAGCAATTCCTCCCTTGGAAACTCGAAAATGAATACTATAGTCATCATTGAAATTATTTTCCAATGACCGAAGTGAGTTTCAGTGCTTTTATTCTTTTTAAAAACATTTCAAATATTTTTAATTCCAAATCTCACCAGATTTCATATCCAATTCAAAAATATTTCTGAATAATACTACTCTCATTCCTCCAAAGCCTTTGAAAATCATTTTCAAACTCAAAGGGAATTAAATTTCCCAAATTTTCGAATTTCAATCCTTTCAATCTATATTTCAAATATTACTCTTGAATTTTGTCCCATTTCAATTATAAATCACATTTATAATTCACATTTACAAATTCCATTTTGTTATATGAATTAATTTCCTTAACTTTTAGCCATAATTTAAATTCCTTATTCAATTTCCACAATAATAATGATCATAATCCAATATTATCATTTCCTAACAACCAAGCAACCGTATACTATAATAATTTATGAAAATTATTCCTTTTATATATATAAATAATTTGGGTAAAATTATTTCATTCACCCCATTTAAACAACATTATGTCAAATTGTTCTATTCAAGTGTTTAGAGATTCTTCTCAATAACGTTAATTACTCATATTGACCAGAATCCATAAGCCACTCAACAAACCAATCAACACAATATATAACGATTTTATATTCACTAACAAATACGTGCTCATATCTATTAACACACTCAAACTCATTCTATGATGCTACTGACCATATCTCCAATGAGTAATCCCCACCAAAGCCAAGATTCTCGCTTAACCTTCAACTTTGATACCACAATGTAACGATCCGGTTTTTTGACCTTCGAAAATCGACATCAATACGTCCACCGTATTACATGCCGGACAATCGACTGCCGAAAATACCAGATCGTATGGGTAAGAAGAAGGGGGTAGAAGAAGAAAATAGAAAATAACAACACATAATCTCACAGTCGCAGTGGAACAATATATAATAGATAACAATTGATCTTTATACAAAAGAACTATAACCGTTTTATACATTACATCATCAGAGTACAATACAAATCAATAGCACAATACTAGACAATTATAATAACTTGTCCTCACAAAGTTGAATATACAACATCCTATACACAGCGGAATATAAGTCAGATACATGATATACGTCTCCCTCGTCCGGCTCGTCCCTGAGCTCCACAGCATCCTATCCTGAATCTATAATACTCGGTCTGAGCCGAGGATTATAATAAAATAACACCCGAGTCAGTCTAGAAAACCAGCAAGAGAAAACACACTCAATTGAATTATTAAAGTTTTCAAAATCCTTTGAAAAACAAAGGTATCTCATAAGGCCAGGCCACAAACAAACATGTCGAGTTTTTACCTTACTGTAACCAAAACATTTTATATCACAATCCTCTGATATTATAATAGTATCTAAGTACAAATACTTATTCAAATGGCTAAAATGCTTGCATCTCATGTTCCAGCATTGTTGGGCATAATCAAAACCATACTGGCACTTATTAGAGAATGGATTCCATACAATCGCAGGGCTACTAGGGTACCGCCCGTCACAATACCTTTTCTAGATCAACGTACCGAGGACCACTCCCGATCCTCTACAACACAAGATCGGTCTACCCCTAACCTGGACAGACCGAATAAGATCACCTGCGGTTGGGATCAACAACCTTCACACAGCCGAGATAAAAGGACTCTAGACAGGGATGACCTTACCCTATTTGGGTGCTACCCCACTTGGCCTTGCTGCACCTACCTTGTTTTAGCCATTACTGGTTGATGAGACTTAAGGCTACGATTACCTTTTTAGCACATATTCACTCAGAATGCTCAACGTCCTTCGATGATGATGGTCTGGTAGCATTCGTCCATACAAGTCCGTTCTCGGTCCGAACAGAACTGAAGGCACTACTCCTACTACATCCATTTTGGAGTCATCCTCAGGATTAGTAGCGATTAGCCCATGCACTTCACCGCTCCATCTTCGACTCCAAGCTCTTGTCTTCCTTACGAAAACATGCTCATTGGATCGAAGTGGTTTTCAGATCACGAATCTGATCCCTGTCTCTTCGAAACAACGTTTGCTATTCTCGGTAACTCAGCCCCAGTTCTCTAAAAATTAACAGACGAAAATAAGATTGGAGTTCACCTTCTAATCGTTTCTGTGGATGGATTTCCTTATAAATATCCTAGAAGATTGAACGAGTTTATACGTACAGTATAGCACCTCGAACGGTAATTGTACCATATAATTCCCATGTTTCCTCTAGATATTTCCAAAGTTATATTCGGGTGCAGATTTTATAGTCAGTTATTTAGTTATCAAATAAATAACCATTCAACCAAATATTTTATTTCCACTGAAAAACACCCAATCTTGTTAAATTTAGATTTTAAATAAATTAAATCACTATATCCAGAAATATACACTTAAAACATTTAAATACAAAGCTATTTAAATTCTTTATTCAAAATAATACTTATGAAATTCTATAATAATTTTCCAAGTAAAACTTTAGCCCAAAACTACTTTTCAAAATAAAAATATTATATAAAGTATAAACATTTAATAATTAACATAATATTAATTTAACCTTTAAAATAAGTAACTACTAAAATTAACTTAATTACTATTTGCTTTAACACTTTTAAAACGATTAAATAATAAATTTTCCTAAAAACATTCTTTTAAAAACATATTTTAAAACTTCTAACTTATACTTAAAACACTTTCCTTTAACATATACTTAACTTTCCAGAAAAATACATTTCCACCTCAATAAAGCCGGTCTTGTCATTTATAAATCCTTCTCAATTTATCTCCAGTTCAATTTACGTTCCAAATCCGTATGTTTCCTTTCTCACATTTTCTAAAAATAAACCACCAATTATTTTTAAAAACGATTTATTATTTCCCTATGAATTCTCATCGTGAATTTATATTTTCAAATTATCCGCTAATAAATACTTCGCTTTATTTACAAACCCAGTTTATAAATCCCATAGTCTCATTCCCCTTTTTAATCACTATTTCGAAATACTTAACCGATTTTCAAATCGGTTTCCTTATATTAATTTCCATTCAAAAGTTTATTTCTTGATTTACTCAAGTTTATTCTAAAATCCACAAATCCCAGATTCACTCCTTTATTATGATTTAAAATCTTATTTAAATCTGAAACATTAGTTTCATATGTTATATTTTTCCCAAATTTCCTCTTTATTTTTCTCAAATTCGTTTTAAACTTCGGATTTAAAAAATAAATAATTTTATACTTAACCAAATCGCTTAAGTACCATTATTAAATCCTTTTATTCATTTATTTTAAAATCTTTACCGTTCCATATTTAGAAATTATCTAGTACAAAAATCTAAAATCAAACTATTCATTTTTCCTAAATTCATTACTTGTAAATTTATCCATCTTTACTTTAAATTTTCCCCTTTTTATTTCCCTTTAAAAATTTAATTTTATATTCCTGATATTTCAAAATGTCAGAAACATGTCCAACGATATCCTAGCATCAAATAAATTTAATTCTCCAACATAATCTATCACAGATTATCAAATAAATCACGTCACTGCAAATTTAAATAAATCTTAACATTTTTTAGGAATCCAGTTGGATCCCTCCAACCTGTTTCCCTACATTCATAGATGTTAACATAATATAAAAATACCAATCCCACTTCGAAGGGGATATCGCGGTATATAGGGTCATCCGCTTTTATGTGGGACGCATAGGGTCTCACCACTATATAATGCAGGAATATCAATCACTCAAATATATATGCTACTATATATAATATCACATCCAAACGGATAGTAATTATCAATTTCAATCAATCGTCCCATAGTATAAATTTAACTAATTAAATTAATCAGTAAATCCAATTTGAGTGAGATTAACTCACCTTTGACTTTTAATTTGCAATCCGATCCAATATCGACTTAGTTTCACGATTCTTGACCTTTTATAAACATTTTATGGTTTATTGTCATTTAAACTAATTGAATAATCAATTACCATTTAGTAAATTTAATTGACTAACAATTTAACTAAACAAATTTTCCTTTAAAATTCTTTTAGTAACTAAAATAATTAAATAAATTAATCACCATAGTACATTATTCTAAAATTAAATAGTAGGTTTAATATGTGTATAAGTATACTTATTTTATTTCATTTTCTCCGAAACTTCATATACTATAAATAACGTGTATAGATCAAATTTTTGTATAAATTCCTATATTTCCCCAAAATCTTATATATATAGATATATTTATTGTTTCCTATATATATGTATTTTTATTAAAACAGAATTGTTTTCACCTTACTGTAGTTATTTTATTTATTTCTTCTAACATATATATACATATAAAACTAAAACTAAAATAGGTTTATACCTCATTGCAAATATTACTTGAAACACGCTCGCTACTCTGCTACTACCGAGGATCAACTAACGACGACACATCCCAACAACGATCGCCAAGCCGATGCTCCTCAAATAGCCCTCGTCCATCGCCTGCCCATGCCCAAGCGTCTTCACCTTTGCCTCAGCCTCATTTGAAAACCCCTACTCGACCACAAGAACACAACTATGATCGAGCATGAGATTTTCAACCGCCATCCTTAAGTCGACTTCCTTCCATCGCCTCGAATGAATCGCAAAACCCCCCTCATCGAACACGAACCCTAGCTTCAATTGAGACGACTTGCGCCTATGCGATAACCCCTCTTCACCACGCCGCACTTGCTAGAAATTTGAGAGGATTCGATCGACCATTATCATTTTTTAGAGGAACTAAACGAAAATTCGAATTGAGGTAAGAGAAAAAGGAGGGAGTTCATGAATTTGTTTGGACATTGATATATATTTTTTATCATTTAAAATTCGATTTGATTTGTGTTTTATTTTAAAAAGGAGATGGGAGAGACAACAAGCGATGTTGGCGTATGGAGTTGAAGGCTACAGTATTCTGAAATAAAGGGGAAAAGCACTGATTGAAATGATAATGTTATGATGCGAAATTATTTCAGCTGAAGTTTGACTAGTATATATGAATATATATATATATTATTTAAATTTAAACCGTCTCGAATTTGCATCTCAAAATCTCGACCTCCTATCGAGACGTGCCGCCAAGCATTCATTCTGTTATACCCATATTCCATACACAATGGAGAATGTTTCGAGTCCTAATTCGATTATATAGGGAAGATGGCTTTTTGGATCCGGTTCTATATTGAATTTTTGATATAGATTTTAGCGCATTTATATACCGTACGATCACATCATAACTCTAAAGCCTATGAAAATTGGAATTCGAAATAATACACTATTTCTGATCCAGTGGAACTGATTTCGTTGAAATCCGAGACTGTGCCTTGGAATGCTATTTTTAAATGTCAATTTAAACGATATATTTTCAAAACTGAACAAATCACCTTTAATTTAAATTTTAGAACTTTTATTTTGTTTAGTATTATCAACATAAATTTTATAAGCCTTTAAATTATTTTTACCAAACTCTAAACCTCAGATTCAATATTTCACCTAATTCCAATTGTTAAATGCAATAATTAAATCATCTAATAAATAGTGATATTTGAAATTGAAGTCAAATGCTAACTTTTAAATATTAAAAAAAATAAAATATTCCAATTTCAAATGTCCAAAATTCCGGTTCATTACAAAAGGAGTAGAAATGAATAGTGAAGTAGTAGTATACTTGTATATATCTTCTATAAAGGTATTTTAAATACATATGCAAGTTTTTACATAAGTATTATTTGATAATACGAGGATTAGAAATTGTTTGTGTGGCTTTATCGTGTTTGTGTATTTACTCATTTATGGAAAGTATTTAATCCTATAATGAGCACTAAAAACTAATAAAGTAGACTTGTTTTGATTGCGAGAGTCAAGAATGAGGTTTCAAGGTACAAATTTAATGTAACCAGTGCTTTAACCTACTTAGTTTCATGCTTGACTGAGGGATAGCATAATTTGAGTAGGTCCGAAATGATAATAAGTATAAAAGGCTTGATTTCCATATGCAATCGTTTTTATTCCTATCGAACTTGACCAAATTAACTAAGGAAGTATGTAAAAGCTTCGTGGCTTCATACGGTTTAAAATGCTCTGGAGAGAGCTCATTAGTATGAAACATCTCTCAGTTTAACAGCATATATAAATGAGATCCTCCAGGAACTTTCATATCATTTTCTTACTTTCTAAAGAAACAAAATTGAGTTAATTGGAAATTCACCAATTTAATTTTAAAGAGTCAAGGATCAAATAAGTACACTTATGGAAAGTATTTCATATACGAGTTCGATGTTTTGGAAGTGATTATGAAGTGGAATGTTATAGAGTTGAACTATCTATCCTAAGGTTAGTCCAAGGGTAGGTCATTGTCAAAATTTCAGGAATATACTATAAAGTTGAACTGTCTATCCTAAGGTTATGTCTAAGGTAGAGGTCAACATTAGCGTTCATCGGATGGCTTATGCTGGAATCCAGGGAGAGATTCAAGATCGGTTCGAGTGATAAAAATTCATGTATTGAGATGCTAAATATGACTTCACCATCGGAAATGACAGAAAATAGAGTAGGATGCACAATCAATGTGTTTAGCTTACCCAAGGGTATAAAAACACCAAATGTCTAAAGATGCTTTCGATTAAGGCTTATGCGAGTTGTTGGTATTTAGGATCATATGTTTAGGCATGGACCAACTATGTTTACCTTTGTGATATATTTTATTTAGAGATATAAGTGGTTTCGAAAGGTAGGTTCTGATCCTTGTCAAGTGGTCGGCCTCGATGTACCGGGGAGACCTCCTACGAAAATCCGCATACGAAAGTTCCTTAGCGGTTTTAGTTGTATTTCTAATATTTTTGTGTTGTGAGATGCAAGCAGCATAATTTTTTTTGGATTTATATTCTACACCCCCAAACATTATCTATCGTATCTCCTTATTTAGTTATTAGATGATTTAAGTTCTTTTATCGAGAAAACTGTTAAGGTGGTTCGAAGGGTCTCAAAGGATACCGTTATATCTGTAGATGTTTCTTGAGTTTCTAGGATTAGACTTATGTCTAACTCATAGGTTATCTTTCCCTTAATTTCTCAGGTGCTCTTTCAAGTAGTCTAAGAAAGGTAGGTTTTCGTTAATATTCGTTGAAGCTTCAAGAGATGAGAAGGATGCTTCCATTCGCTTGTGGTAGTATTTTATTTCTACTACACTACTAGTACGTACGTATCAGCAATTGTAAAGACATATTGTTTTAACTTCCCAGGCTGATGTTAGTACTTAGGTTAGTAACTCCAAAATTACATTGTATCTTGGAGTAACCTATTCGGGGGTCAAAAAGGTGATTCATTATAGATAATGTGGTATCCATCATTTGCATAAGTATGATTTGTTGATATTCCTCAAGATCAGAATCCCAAGGCAAATGAGTGCTACCATCCACAAATAAAGTCAAAAGGATTCTATGTTTCATCTTAAATTTTGAGAAAAATAAATTACTAGTGGAGGCTTATTAGTAAAATTAAATTTATAACCTTACTAATATTCTAAGAAGGTCTACTATGAATAATTTCCTAATCTACTAAGTTAATATCCGTAGAAAATATTTATGCCTAATTGTTTTCTAAAATCGAAAAACTCACCAGATCTAACCATATAATTGGTTAAGGGAAATAAAGATATCACTAACATACAAATCTCTATGGTTGTCAATAATCGAACCTCCAAGTGAAAAACCTATTAATGATGCAGACCTTGAATTACACGTAGCCTATAACGAATAGGTCACGGATCATGAGATCGCCCATGCTTACTTACTGTCTACGTTGGACAAACTGTTATAGAGACATCATGGAAACATGAATGCCCATCAAATTTTCGATAATCTCAAAGCTTTGTTTAGAGAATAATCTCATTCCACAAGGCATGAAATTATGAAGAAATTGTTCGATACGAAAATAAAAAATGACATTAAGTGGACGAGTCCATTCTAATGATCAAAAGGTATATTGACGAACTTTCTCGGTTGGATAAGATGACAGGCACTGAGTTGCTAGTGGATCTTATACTACGATCTCTTACTTGTTAGTCTGAGCCATCCATATTAAACTATAATGTAAACTAGTTGACAACTCAAGCCTCGTAAAGCTCCTCGGTATGTTGGGACAACTTGAGTCTTCGTCCAAAGATTAGAGCATGGAACTCGTAGTTAAAGGCAATGCATCATCTTTGAATGGTTCAAAGAAGTGCATAAGGGTTATAAGAAGAATAAGAAGATTGATTCAACTGACAAGAGTGGATGTCATCACTGTCACAAGATGGGACAATGGAAAAAAGAACTGTTCGGAATACTTGAAGATTGTCAAAGAGAAGAAATATAAGATTTCTGCAGCTCATACAAGTATATTTATGATTCAATATTGTTTTTCAATCAATAAATTATTTTGGTTTTAGATACTAGATTTGGAACTTCCAATATGCGTCATAGGGACTTAGGAACATGCGTCACGTGGAAAAGGGAGAGATGCGGTTTCAAGTTGCTAAGGGATCTGTAGTAGTTACAACGGTATTTGGAGATTTTCATTTAAGTTTTCCAAATGGATTAGTTTTAATATAAAATAATTGCTACTATGTAAAAGACTTTATTGGTTGTATTATTTCCATGTCTAAATTGTTTGAGTGTTGTCATATATTACACTATGATAATAATGATATAAACATTATGTTTAATGGTAGTAGTGTCTGCGATGGTATGTTAAATAAAGGCATTTACGTGATTAATACTAATTATGTATATACTATGATTAATTCTTCTAATGTTTACATAAATAAAAACTATCTTTGGCATTGTAGAGTTGGTCATATAAGCCAGAAACGACAATACAAATTGAAAATTAAATGTTTTCTACCATCATTTCATTTTGAATCATTTGATATGTGTGAGCCATGTCTCAAAGGTACAATAACCATGAAGCATCCCTTTAGTGAGATTATGAGAAAGTTGATGAACTCATGGTCTTGTACATAGTGATGCATGTTACCATGTACATATAGTTACCAAATATAATTCTCCTTATTTTGTATCCTTTATGGATGATCTCTCGATACTCGAATATATCAATCTTATGAAAAACAAATTTGATGTCTATGAGAAATTAATAGAATATAAAAAAGAGGTCAAAAATCAGATAAAAAATAAGATTAAAATAATTTGATCTAATCAAGGAGGTGAGCTTGTTGAACAAGATCACTAACAACACAAAAAAGATAATGGTATTATCCCTTAGGTTACTCTACCAAACCCTATTAGATATGGTTCATTCCATGATGAGTAAAGCCAAGTTATCTCTGTAGGATATGTGCTAGAAATCATAAAGCATACGGTGAATTTGATTCCCATAAAATATTTTCCTAAGACGCTATATGAAATGTGGCATGGGAAGAAACCCCACCTCAAATATTTGAAGGTGTAGCGTCGTCCAGCCTATGTTAAGAACGTTGCCCAAATAAAAATGAGGAAAGATTGATCTTGTATAAACTCGAAGGATAACCCAAGAACTCCTAAGCTATATTTTCTACAATGCTAAGGAGAAAAAGGTTATTGTTATCCAACATGTTATCTTTTTAGAAAATGAATTTTTGTCAAAGGAAATTAGAAGCAAAGTTATGGAACTAGAAGAGATCCAATGGTCTAACATGGAGAATGAACCCATAGGAGAAAGAAATTCACTTTTGTGCAAAAATGAAACCTATTAGAAGACCTGGTAAGGAATCTCATGCACCAGAGAGATATAATAGTTTTCTCATGGATGGCAAGAAGGAGGACTATTTCTTAAACGACGATACTCCTCTCTCATTCCAACAAGCACTATTGAATAAAGACTCTGCATTTTGGCTTGGAGCTATGAAATATGAAATGGATTCCATGTATGAAAATAATGTATGGACTTTGGCTGATATACCCAAAGGGATAAAACTCGTTGGCTGCAAGTGTATTTTTAAGAAGAAGCTAAATGCAGATAGACAAGTGGAGACTTACAAATAAAAAGCTATCTGGTAAAGGATTTCGTCAAATTCAAGGTACTTATTATGAAAAAACCTTTTTTCTCATTGCAATGCTTAACTCCATTCGGATAATGCAAGTTGTTGTTACATTCTACAACTATGAAATATGGCAAAATGATGTAAATATGACATTTCTAAATCATGATTTAGAGAGACCATCTGTATGTCACAACCCAGGGTTTCGAGGTCAATAGGAGTGAGGGCAAGCCTTGTAAGTCATAAAAATCCATTCACGGATTTAAACAAGATTCAAGGAGTTAGGCTAAGTGTGTTGATAATGTAATCAAACAATTTGATTTATTTATCAGAACAAAGAGAAAACGTGAATATAACGAGAGAAACAAGGAAGTGCTATCATGTTCTTAGTATTATACATTAATGATGTACTATTGATTGGAAATGACATTTCATTGTCGCAAATCAGTGAAAACATGGCTTTCCAAGAATTTCTTCATGAAGGATTCAGAAAATGCAACCTATATACTAGGTCAAAAACCTATGGAGATAGATCTTAGAGGCTGTTGGGTTCTTCTAATTCCTATACATAGATACCACAGTAGAAGGGTTCATTATGAAGAATTCCAAGTGCAGAAATGATCCATCTAGAATTGTTCTTTTTAAGATGGATGCTCTTTAAACTGACAAGGAGAAAAATCATATGAAGAGGATACCGTATGCTTCATAATTTGGTTCCATAATATATGTCATCCTATGTAGTAGATAGAGTGTAGCATATACATTGGGATGCGTAAGTCAACACCAATCTAATCTTGGAGATAAACATTGGATGGTGGTAAAATGTATACAAAAGTAATTAACATATACTATGGACTTATTCCTTATACATAGGAATTGAGACCTCCTTATGAAGGGGAATACAGACTCTAGTTATGCAAGTGATATCGATAGTAGTAAGTCAGTGTCATACTACCAAAGGTGAGGCCATCATTTGCAGGAGTTCAAAATAGGAAATGGTTGCAAATTCCATAATGGAATTTGAATAAATTGCTCTCGATGAAGTAGCAAAGAAGCAGTCTAAATGTGCTAGTTTTTAAGTGATCTAGGAATGATTCTTGGCATTTGGATTTTAATGGCATTACTTTGTGACATTGATACTAAGCTCCAGATCATAAAAGAGCTTAGAGCGCACAAGAAATCACGATACATTCTTCGGAAGTTACACCTAATTGGAAATTCATTGAGAAGAAAGAGGTTATGATTCAAAGGGTAGATACGAAGGACAATATAGTATATCCATTCACGAAGAGACTAGCTTAGTTAGTTCTTATTAATCTCATTGAAGGGATGAGATTGAGATTTTGTAATTGGCCCCAAGTGCAAGTAGGAGGTTGATATAATTAGGGATATGTCGTAGGGGAAATTCTGTAATTTGTTGCAAATTGTTAACCCTGTAATGAAATCTCGTTTGAAATAAAAGGCGTTTTTCTCTTTATTGTGTATTGTTGTAATATGTTATTAATTTTTTAGTTTAAGTAAATTTAATAGTTACTCCACATTTGGAATACTTTTTTAATAGTAATTACAATGTGTTGTAATCATTAGTAATTTGTCATAATATAATAAATATCATCTAGATATTCATAGCTAGATGTATCGAGACTGCATATTGATGCATTCATTGAGACTAGAGTACGTAATTCTCTCTAATTGTTGGGCAGTGTATTACTTGTGGTTGTTGTGGACATCATGGGATTACATACCAATAGTTATTGGCTAACAATAGAACAACCCACTTAAGAGTTTTTAGTTTGTTGACATAACAAAAGTCAAACCAAGAATTTTGACGTAATGATTTACACAGTTCCCTCAACTTGAGAATAACATTGAAGTTTAATGTGGATACTCTACTTTTATTATAGTTAAATCATTTCGTGGTGTCCATTGAATGGCAATAATAATGTCTAAGTTGAAGCATTGGAAGTAAAACATTATTCAATTGAGAATTTCTCCCCTTAGTTATACGGGCTCGTATCACTGTAAACTACAGCCATCAAAGTAAAAATCTCTGGCAAGAGTAGTATGGTTAATAGTAAAAGTTATCACTAAAGAAAGGACCTTTTTAAACTCACAAAGTTGAATATGGACAATGTTGGAATTTTGACAAAAACCAAATTTCATAAGTTCTAACATGATGTAGTTTTGAAAAAAAAGAATTGGTATAAACAATCATTACTAGGTACCATTTACAATAAGTAAAATTGTATTTTATCGAAAAGACGCGTAAATGATAAATTTAGTCCAAATGTCACACCACTAGTTAAGGTGACGTGCGAGCGTTAATATTTGAATTCAATATTAGTCATCGGCTTAATTTACACCGTTGAGTTGTACAACCATAATGACGAATATTCTAAATAAACCACATGATTGAATTAATTTATAATCACTGTAAATGAATTAAATTATTTTTCGTTGCTTAAATACCTTTAGTATTTAATAAAGTGGGCACATAAAAATTAGAAATGCAAGTAGTGACATACGATATTGTTAGAATATTTAAATTAGATTTAAAAGAATTAATAGTAATTTGATTTTGGAATTTGTAATCCAAAGCCACCATGTTATGGTCGACCAAAATTGATAGGGAGAGTTGGAGTTTCTATTTTTGAAAGGAATGGGCAAACCTTAATTGCAGGAGCAAACCATAATTAAAGGAAAGCGAATCATCCCTTTCTTTAATTATAATTTATTTCCTCCTTTAAGTGATTGCATTTGTCATTTTTCTCCCTCGCTTTCTATCATTTTGTGATTGAATTTTTCATCGCAACTTGTATATAATAGTGCCAAAACAAAATCAAAAAAAATTTAAAGGTGAATATCTCTCAATTCTTGCAAGAAGCAGAGATTGATTTGTTGAACCTAGGAATCCTTTCATCTTTCAAGTTCTTATTTTGGCTGCATCACATGGTAACTCTCTATTTTGTTGATATACAAATTTATCTTGTTTATTTGGTTTAAATTTTACACCTCTTTTTTCACTTTTCTATATGAATTTTGTAATGTATGAATTCCTGTTTGTTTCCTTTAAATCAGTTTTATGCTCATCCTGTTGGTATGATTTTAACACTTCGTCCTTCTCTTCAGTTGTTCATATTTTATTTATGTCAATAATTTCAAATCCATCACCTCATTTCTATTTATTTTCATATTGTATTTTTAATTCAGATCTAAGTCCCGTTACGATGAATTTATATATGCTTAAGTTGTCTAACTCTTTTCTATTTGAAAATTTTTGTTCAAACAAAATTCTATTCAAAAAGATTTTAATTTATTGATTTAAATTTTATGTTATATTTTAGAATTGAATATGTGTGTTGCAAGTTATTCTAAAACAATTTTGGTCATTGCCTACATGAGAATAATAATTGATTTAAATTAAATTCTACAAGTGGACTTTTCTATAAAATCTTGAAACTTTTGATTTCTTTTTTAAGTTAACAATTGGATCTAAGTTGTTAAATTTATTGGTTATAGGTATATATTTTAAATTATAAACTAGTTGAGTACATATGTTGCATTTTTGGAATTAAAAACATTAATTTAATTATTGTAGTACATGAATATGAGTATATATGTTCTTTATTCAAGTTTACAAATGGACTTTTATGAAAAATTGTAATTCCGATTTTAAATTATTTCTTAATTGAAACTAACTTTAAATTGTTTACTTTAACTTTGAAACATGTTAAACGATCAAATCAATCTTAATGTAAACTAGTATATATACGTATATATATGTGTGTGCGTGTGTAACAAATCTAAATTTTATTAAAAAAATATCATTTTGGATAACAAAGGCATCGATAAAGGGGAAATGTGTCCATTGAGGTGTAAATCATAGCACCTAAACACCTTAATATTAACTATATACACTTTCCATGTATAGCACTTACACTTTCACGCTTGGTGCATTTGATCCACTTCTTGCAAGATACATACAACTTAAATTTAATCTCAAACTATTTCAAATAAATTAAATAAAATCCATTTAGGCTTCATAGGCTTATCAAAGATCAAAATGGAAAAAAATATGAAGTTTGCCCAATTAATCCACATCCGACTGGCCCGGTTCCAACATAATGCATGTACATAGAGGAATATCAATAAATATGTGCATGTATTTTACCTTGTCTAGTCATTATAGTATGCTGCACATAACATCCTTAGCTTAGAGAATATCAATAATTGTGGAGTATCAAGTGATATATTAACATATAAATGGCAGATGATAACCTATATATTAGACATTCATAATCTTTAATACATTTCTTATTAAGTTATATTGATTTAAGGAATAATGTATTTCTTTGAGAAATTCTTTCCTGATCAAATGTCAAACATATTTGAAATCACGGTATACATGCATTACATATGTATTTATTCCTTAAATCTAGCATCGATTTCATAGAGTTCCATTCTATTTAATTTAATTTTAATATTATTAATTAAATCTTATTTAATTAATTATTTTAATTAAAACTTTATTTTTATTTTTCTTTAAACCATTGAATTCTAATTTATTCGTCCTTAACAGTTTAAATTGAACATAGACTATTACGTTATATTAATTATATACATATATCATTATACATGTATATCATTTATAAATTAACCTTTAATTAATGTAAATAATTAAAGCAATTTTAATCAAAATAATGTTAATAAAATTTGAAGTTTTATCGTCGTTAACCTTAAACATTACAAGATAAATATGTTAGTCCCTGAGAAGATGGTTTTGAGGACAACAACCTTAGAATAAGATTATAAAATAAATACTAACATTATAGTTTAGATATATATGTATATGCAGGATTCAACTATGCAGGTATGAAGAATGAAGACTGTGCAGTATAGAGATTCAAGATATCAAGATTCAAGACTCATGAGTATCAAGATTATCAAGAGTTCAAGAATTCAATAATAAGTAATTTAACTAGGAATTTTGTTAAAACTCCTAGAGAAGCACTGGCATCTTAAACTCCTGTTTATTCGTGGAATGGAATCCACTTCGAGCCTGTTAAAGGGATGGAACCCTAAGTAGGATGGAACCTACGAAAAATCTTATGGAACATAGTTTTGTATCCACTAACTTTTATTCAAATATTTTTACAAAATTATATCTTGTTTTCAAAATGATTTCAAAACCTTCCTTTTAAAAGAATCAAAAATATCTATCCTGGTTTTAAAATACTTTTAGCCTCAAAATAATCTTTATCTTCAAAATAAAATTATCTTTGGTTTTAAACAATCTTTTAATAATAATATATTTAAAATTTAATATTTATACCTAGATTTAAATATAAAATTATAGTAAAATTCTATATACCAAATTATTGTTCTCTATAATTATTTATGTATGTTAACTATGGTTAAGTATATTTATAAAGTTTAAAATAGTTTTAATACAAGATAGAAGTTGTTTTCAAAGAAAAATAAATTACCAAAAATACCATAGGCTTGTAGAAAATCCCTAGGGACCCCTGTCAACAAGGTGGCAATTGATTTTAAAAAATTTGAATTTCAAAGGAAGTGTCTATTCGTCATATCCTTTCACGAATGGACATGGCTGTTATTCTATCATAAATAGAGGCATTTTAAACGAATTTATATTCATATTTTCTTTGATTTCACTCCTCTTCTTCTTGCACGTTTCTTTATATTTTTTTTTACCATTACTCTACCGAAATCCCCATTGAATCTAACTAGATCATATCTGGTTTGATTCTCTATCGCTATCTCAACAAGATCTCAAAGTTATTCAGAGTTATAGGTTTCTTTGTAATTAATTAAGCGAGAAAAGGTGTGATTGTAGCCTGTGAAATCAATCAAGCGAGAAAAGGTGTGATTTTAGCCTATGAAATCAATTGGGTGAACTTGTTGCCCATAAAATCAAGTATCTCTACCCAGAGGATTGTGAATCTGGAGTGGTGTAACTCGTGGCCTTGAAATCGAGGGTGTAATTGTAAAAATTGCTTTTGAAAGGAAATCTGTACCTGTATGCGGGACTGGATGTAGGGTAACTCCGAACCGGTATAAAATCCGGTGTGATCTTTTCTTTATTGCTTTTACTTTGTTTCTGCATCTGTATTTGATTCTGTGATCATACCGGTGTCTGAATATTGCATACATTGTGTTCAAATATAAACTCAAAAAGATTTAGTATTTCCTTAAACATTATTCACCCCCACCCCCTCTAGTGTTAATTCTAGCCTTAAGATCCATAATCTGCATTTCTCACATTTGGTATCAGAGCAAGGTTCTCAAAGTTTCATAATCTGAATTTTGAAAAAATTTCAAAATGGCTACCAATACTGGTACTGTTAATACTACCAACACTAGTTCTATTATCCTTGTCACTAGTTCATTTGTATAAGGTCGGTCTACTCTCATACCACCACTTTTTAATGGCAGTAACTATGCATATTGGGCATGTAGGATGAAAATATATTTACAATCTATAGGACTAGACACTTGGAATATCACACAGACTGAATATTTTGAACCCATAACTGATTTTGCACAGTGAGCTGTTGAGCAAAAGACCGTTGCACAAAACAACTCTAAAGCTATGGAAATTTGTTTTGTTCACTTGATAGGAATGAACTTAATAGAGTGTCAATTTGTATGTCTGCATATGAAATCTGGAAAACTTTGCAAGTTACTCATGAAGGAACAAGCAAAGTTAAACAAACCAAAATTTCCATGCTCACAAATCAGTTTCAATTATTTAAAATGAATTCTAATGAGTCTGTTTTCGATATGTATAGTAGATTTTAGAATATTGTGCATTCTCTAATATCCTTGGGAAAGGAATTTTCGGAAGAAGATCAAGTCAGAAATTTTTTAAATTTTCTTACTCCAGAATGGGATCAAAAGACACTTGCGATCGAAGAAGCAAATGATATCAGTACCTTAAAGATAGAAGAATTAATTGGAAATCTAATATCGTTTGAAGTATAAATGATTGAGAGAAGAGAAAGCAAAGCATCTGAAAATAAATCAATGGCATTCAACGCATTGACCGATGGATCAGACTCAAACAGCGATAATGATGAAGAGATAGCCTTTATGACCAAGAATTTTCGAAAATTTCTGAAATACGGAAAGATGAATAATCTCAAGAGAAACAACTATAAGGACTTTCAAAATCAGAATGTAGTGTCAAACTATATCAAATGTTTCACTGTGACGAACTAGACCATATCAAAAGAGACTGTCCGCATCCAGATAGGCAAAATCTTCCTATAAACAATGATTCCGTAAAGAAATGAAAACGTGCATTCACTGCTACTCTAGATGACTCAGACTCGTCTTCAAGCAATGATGATCGAAAGACCGATAATTCAAATATGTGTTTCATGGCTTTTTACGACTCCGATGAATTCAGAGAAATGGACTCAGAAAAAGGTATACATTTACAATACATTTGTTGAAATTGCATGCTTAGAATTGAATGCTTGATTGGTTGATTTGGAATTGGTGTGTTGTTTGAATTTTATTTTATTTTACTTTTTTTAATTTTTTTTAATAATATCATAATATTTTGTGGAATATACTATAATTCTAGTAATATTCCAGATATATATAGACATTAAATATATATATATATATATATATATATATTAGAATACTTAAGAGAAATAAATCATAAAAATTCAGAGGCACCTGTCGACAAGGTCCCCACCATGTTGTCGACAAGGGTACAGAAATTTGAATTTCAAAATTTGAATTCAAATGTTAAAATTTCCTCCATCTTTTCACTTCATTCGAGTCTCTAAAAAGTCATCTTTTGACCAGAACATGTCATTTGAGAATCTATTTATTCAATATCTCTTATCACAACTTTTCACTTTCATTTTCAAATTCAAACTCTTATTCCAAAATATTAAGCTTTCTACTCTGTACTCTAATTGGTTCTTCAAGCAACCCTTCTACAATGAGAATTTTCAGAAAGATAAAAGAGCAACTTTACAATGATCCGGAGGCTATAAAAGCATATATCAATTATGCTAACTATGGAAAAGTCCATCTCGGGAAGTTTGCTCTATTTCAAGATTTCTCTTCTTATGAAATCGATTCTCCGTTTGCAAACAATCAAGTTCTTAGTCTTGTTGATGCTTCACAAAATGATTTTTTTTATTATCCAAATCTTGTTAAAATTTTCTATGCAAAACTCAACCGTGGATTTTATAATGGAAATGATGATGAAATTTGGAGTAGTGTCAAAGACACTAGAATCATTTTAAATTGTGATCTTTTGGGTACCATTCTCAATTGCAAGAGCATGGGAATGGATCTTTATAGTTTTAATATCGATGAAAATGACCGTGAGACATTTCATCATATTTTCAAAGGAGTTAACTTTGATTTCATAAATCGAAATTTTCGACCAAAAGCTAGAATTGTTAATCTTCTTTTACAACATATTTCGACCCCAAGATCGGGGAGTTTTAACAATCCAACTTCAAAAGTTTGCAAAGCACTTTTTGCTATTTTTGGAAATTATGATATTAATTGGGCTCAAGTTATGTTGAATGAATTTCGTCCTAAAAATCTTAAAATGGGTGAAAACACTTCGTATCATGGAATCCATCTCACTCGAATTTTTAATTATTTTGTAGTAGATTTCAGAGAGAAGAATTTGTTTCAAGAAAAGTTTTTAATCATTCAAACATTTCTCTTATGAAAATTCCATATGTTTTTCAATCATATGAAACTCTTGTCGAAAAGGATGAGCATTTGGTTCATGAGGAGATGGAAGAAGAAGAAGAAGGGGATGAAATGGAAATAGAAGAAGAAGAAAGTGAAACATCCTTGGAAAGTATTGACTATCCCTCTAATCCAACCAACAAAACCTTACTCAAAAATCAAAATATCATTGTTGATAATCAATGGACACTTAATCGATCCGTTAGTACGAAGTTGGATAAAATTTCATTCAAGATGAACATGTTTTTCTCCAAAGTCAGCAAGAAGGTTGGATTATCTTCATCTTCATCACCCTCTAACTAGTTCTACCTTTTCATGTCTTGTTGTATTAGTTTTAGTTTGTTTTGATTTGAATATTCGTGTAGTTCTTAATGTTTAATCATTGTATCGTTCTATTATGAAATGAAATTGAATTACTTTTCTTTTATCTAACTTATCCTATCTCCAGAATAAATGTTAGTATATTATATAAATATAAATATATACACAATAATTCACAAGACCAAAATGAGTCATCAAAATTAACCGACCCCTGTCGACAGCCCCCCATGACCATGTCGACAAGTACTGGTAAGAAATGGCTTTTCATTTTAAATTTGAATTTTGAATAATTGTCGTATGTCTATTCATTTCAAACAAATTTCTACACCTATAATACATATTTCTTCCAAAATTCATCACCCAACATCATTTCTTATCTACTTTATCAATATTTCTTCTTGCAAACTCAAATATGGCCAATCCAATTCATAGTTTGACCGAGAATCTTAAAGAAACCCTTAACTCTTTCAACTCTCATTCATCCTTCGTAATCAACGACACTTAGAGTTGAGTCAAATGCAGATGATCAAGGAGCAAGAAAAGCATTGCAATGTGATACGATGGTTGATTTCCTTCCGGCACAAAGATGATAATGAAGCACATCCTTTAATCTCTCTCACCAATGAAAATGAAAATTAGGATGCCATTAGAGCAGACCCTATACTTAAAGAAGAAGGGTGGGTGGAAGTTCCTCGTAATGTTTGATTTTATTTGATTACTTTGTTTGATTTGAATTGATTGCTTGGATTGATTTAATTTGATTTGGTTTGATGTGGATTGATAATTGGTGTGCAAAACATAATATATATACACATTACTTTCTTTTCTCTCATTTTGTCCTTATATGATCTTACTTATGTTTTCAACGCAAATGTAAATATAACAATATATAACTAATAAATGATTTGTGTTCTTATATTTGATTTCTAACATTTGATTTCTCACATTTGTGTTCTTATATATAATTATCACTATTATAAGCATTATCATATATGGATTCTTAGTTAGGATAGTTAGTTATTAAGGACTAAGTTTTAGTTTTAGAATTAAGTGTTGATTATTTATGATAACACTATCATTATAATCACATGTCATATAATACTAGATTAAGAGGGAGTTATATAGTTTGGAGTTAGTTTTTGTTGATCAAAGGGGGAAAAGTATAAAATATGATAGTTAGGCATAGATTAAGGGAGATTATTAGTTTTAGGGGGAGTTATTAGGATAGAAGTAATATTTTATAAACAAAGGTTGTCATCATCAAAAAGGGGGAGATTGTTAGTCCTTGAGAAGATGGTTTTGATGACAACAACCTTAGAATAAGATTATAAAATAAATACTAACATTATAGTTTAGATATATATGTATATGCAGGATTTAACCATGCAGGTATCAAGAATGAAGGCTGTACAGTATAGAGATTCAAGATATCAAGATTGAAGACTCATAAGTACCAAGATTATCAAGAGTTCAAGATTTCAATAATAAGTAATTTAATTAGAAATTTTGTTAAAACTCCTAGAAAAGCACTAGCATCTTAAAGTCTAATGTATTCGTGGAATGGAATCCACTTCGAGCCTGTTAAAGGGATGGAACCCTAAGTAGGATAGAACATACAAAAAATCTAGTGGAACATTGTTTTGTATCCACTAACTTTTATTCAAATGTTTTTTTTTACAAAATTATATCTTGTTTTCAAAATGATTTCAAAATCTTCCTTTTAAAAGAATCAAGAACATCTATTCTGGTTTTAAATATTTTTAGCCTCAAAATAATCTTTATTTTAAAAATCAAATTATCCTTGGTTTTAAACTATCTTTTAATAATAATAATATATTTAACTTTTAATATTTATACTTATATTTAAATATAAAATTATAGTAAAATTTTATATATACCCAAATATTATTCTCTAAGTATAATTTTACATCTATAAAATTTTACTATAATTTTATATTTAAATCTAAGTATAAATATTAAAAGTTACTATAATCCTTGGTCGAAACCGCACTTTTACTATAATTTTATATTTAAATCTAAGTATAAATATTAAAGTTAAATATATTATTATTATTAAAATATAGTTTAAAACCAAGGATAATTTGATTTTGAAAATAAAGATTATTTTGTGGCCAAAAATATTTAAAACCAGGATAGATGTTTTTGATTCTCTTAAAAGGAAGATTTTGAAATCATTTTGAAAACAAGATATAATTTTGTAAAAAAACATTTGAATAAAATTTAGTGGATACAAAACAATGTTCCGCTAGATTTTTCATAGGTTCCATCCTACTTAGGATTCCATCCCTTTAACAGGCTCGAAGTGGATTCCATTCCACGAATAAATTAGATTTTAAGATGCTAGTTTTAACAACAAAATTCCTAATTAAATTACTTATTATTGAAATCTTGAACTCTTGATAATCTTGATACTCATGAGTCTTCAATCTTGATATCTTCAGTCTTGAATCTCTATACTGTACAGTCTTTATTCTTGGTACCTGCATGGTTAAATCCTGCATATACATATATATTTAAACTATAATGTTAGTATTTATATTTTATAATCTTATTCTAAGGTTGTTGTCATCAAAACCATCTTCTCAGGGACTAACAATCTCCCCATTTTTTATGATGACAACCTTTGTTTATAAAATATTACTTCTATCCTTATAACTCTCCTTAAAACTAATAACTCCCCATTAATCTATGCCTAACTATCCTTATACTTCTCCCACTTTGTCATCAACAAAAAAATAACTCCAAACTATATCACTCCCCCTAAAACTAATACTATATGACATGTGATTATAATGATAGTGTTATCATAAATAATCATCACATAAGTCTAAAACTAAAACTTAGTCCTTAATAACTAACTATCCTAACTAAGAATCCGTATATGATAATACTTATGATAGCGATAATTCAAATAGAAGAACATAAATAATTTATTAATTATTTACTGTTATATTTACATTTACGTAGAAGACGAAAGAAAGAACATATAACAATAGAAAAGAGAGAAAGAAACTAATGTGTGTCCTTGAAGATGGGGGATCTATGAACCGAAAAATTTGGGTAGTGGAAACAGAAATTTCCACGTTGTTCGACTAGATTTACATCCTTGTCAAAGCACACTTCGCCAATGCAAATGACTTTGTCGTCATCTTCAGTGTGCTCTTCTTCCATGAAGGCTTCTTCTTCATCATCATCGCTATCCTCTTGCACTTGATCTCCTGAAGTCTCTTCATCAATCAAGATCGGATTAGCGTGATTGTCCATTAGAAACTTTGCAAATTTCTAAGGATTTTGCCTTGCGGTTCTTGTTCTTTGGCCATTCTAAGTTGCACTACATGAATTTCAGTCACTAGTTGCAGTGCATCCTTCAAGAAATTTTCCATTTTCATCACTCGTGCAAGCGTAGTTCGTTGAAATGGTCCAGAGGAAGGAGAAGGGTACGAAAAAGTTGAATTTTTGTTTGATTTGGAAGAGGAGGCCATTGTTTAAATGTTTTCAGAAGTTAGAACAAAGAAAGACTAGAGAGAATGATCAAAATTTTGAAATAAGAAGAATATATGACCACTTATTTGAATTTTTGTAGGAAAAATTTAAAAATAAAAAAATCATTATATGTCGACAGGGGTAGGAGGGGGTTGTCGACATGGTGCTTGATATTTTTGTTATTTGATTTATTTTGATTTAATTTTTAATTATACTTTGTTATTTATATTTTATATTTCAGTCATTGAACAAATACCAAATTCTCTTCTTAATTTAGTAAATAAAGATTCATTTAAGGGTTTTTTTAAGATATCAGCAATTTGGTTCTCAGAGTTGATATAATCAAGAGAAATTACTTCCTTACTTATATTATCTCTGAGAAAATGATGTCTGATATCAATATGTTTAGTTCGAGCATGATGAGTAGTATTTTTGGATAAATTTATTGCACTAGTATTATCATAATAAATTGGTGATTTTGAGATATTTAAACCAAAACCTTTTAATGTTTGTTGCATATATATTACTTGAGAACATGCCAAAGCAGCAGAAATATACTCTGCTTCAGTTGTTGATAAACCGTGTTTTGCTTTCTACTAAATCAGGAAATCAGAGAATGCCATACAAAGTGACAAGTTCCACTTGTACTTTTTCGGTCTGGTTTACAACCAGCATAATCAGCATCAAAGTAAGATATTAAGTCAAAAGAATCATTTTTAGGATAAAATAATTCATAATCAAAGGCGTGTTTAACATATCTTATGATACATTTTACGGCTTTTAAGTCGGTCTCTTTAGGTTGAGATTGATATCTTGCTCAGAGACAAACACTATGCATGATATCAGGTCTACTAGTAGTGATATAGAGTAGTGATCCGATCATTCCTCTATATAATTTTTGATCTACATCTTTCGAGAGATCTTATTTACTTAGGTACTCATTGGTTGCCATGGGAGTGGGTTTTCCACTTGCAGTAGTCAAACCAAATTTACTAACTAGGTCTTTGGCATATATTTCCTGACTAATAAAGATACCATTATCTAATTGTTTTATTTGTAGTCCTAGAAAGAATTTTATTTCACCCATATGACTCATCTCAAACTCTTTTGTCATTATTTCAGAAAATTCTTTATTCATTTCAAAATTAGTTGATCCAAAAATGATATCATCTACATAAACTTGTACTAGTTGAATATCATTTTTATTTCTTTTAATAAAATGAGTAATATCTACTTTACCAATTTCAAACTTTGATTGTAATAAGTAAGATCTTAGTCTATCATACCAGGCTCTAGGAGCTTGATTTAGACCATATAGAGCTTTCTTAAGTTTGTAAACATGATTTGATAATTTTTCATTTTCAAAAAGTTGCGATTGTTCAACATATACTTCCTCTTTTACAAATCCATTTAAAAAGGCACTTTTAACATCCATTTGGTATAATTTGAAATTATTATGATTTGCGAAAGCAAGTAAAATCCTAATGGCTTCTAATCTTACTACGGGAGCAAATGTCTTATTAAAATCTATTCCTTCTTCTTGACAATAATCTTGAGCGACTAACCGGGCTTTATTTCTAACAACCTCTTCATGTTCATTCATTTTATTTTTATAAACCCATTTAGTTCTAATTATAGTTTTATTTTCAAGTTTAGGAACAAGCTCATCATTTCTAGTGAATTGATTTTGTTCTTTTTGCATAGCCAAAATCCATGAATCATCAGTTGATGCTTCTTTTGGATTTTTGGATTCAATAGTTGATATAAAGGCTACATTGCTCATTTTACACGATTGATTTCTAGTTTTAACAACAGGTTGCATATCTCCATGTACATTTTCTATAGGATGATCTTTTAAAAGTTTAATCTTTTTATTAGGATGATTAATTTCATTATTAGTTTCTGTTGACTCTTGATTTTGAGTGATTAAATCCTCTTCATCATTTGTATCTTTAAAATTTTTAAGATTTTCATCGATTGAAACATGCACTGTTTCTTCGATGGTATTAGTTCTTAAATTTAACACTCTGTACGTTATACTTCTATTAGAATATCCGATAAAGATACCTTTGTCGGATTTAGGGTCAATTTTATCTAGATTATCTTTTGTATTTAAAATAAAACATTTACTTTCAAAAATTCTAAAATAAGATACCTTAGGTTTCTTTTAGTGAAGAAGTTCATAAGATGTCTTATCAGTTAAAGGTCTAATTAAAATTAAAATTAAAATACAACAGGCGCTAGCAACTGCTTCTTCCCAAAAATACTTTGGTAATTTACTATCTGAAAGCATAGTTCTCGCACACTCTTGAATCGTTCTATTTTTACATTCTACTACTCCGTCTTGTTGTTGTGGAGTTCTTGGAAATGAAAAATTGCGAGTTATTCCCTTTTCATTGCAGAATTCCTCAAACTTTTCATTTTCAAATTCACCACTATGGATGGTTATAATTTTTTAGAGAAAGTTGATTTTGAATCCTTTTTGTAAAGTTCTTAAAGCATTCAAAAGTATCACTTTTATTTTCAAAAATATTGTCCATGTAAATCTAGAATAATCATCTACAATTACAAAAACATATTTACTATGGTTTGTTGACAGAATTTGAGATGGACCAAATAAATGAAGATGAAGTAATTTAAGAGGTTTTGATGATGGAATCATATCTTTTAATTTAAAGGAACTTTTTCTAAATTTTCCTAATTGACATGCATCACATAGACTATCTACTTTTAAATTCATTTTAGGAAGACCTCTTACTAGATCATATTTTAACAGTCTAGATAAGAGTTTGAAATTCAAATGTCCAAATCTCTTATGCCAAATCCAAGGGTCACTTGTATTTGCCAAAAGACACAAGTTATCATTTGAAACTTTCATACTAAGAATATAAATATTCTTTTTCCTAATTCCCTCAAATATTATGATTGAATTATTATCTTCAATGTGACACTTATCTTTTTCAAATTTAATTTTATATCCTTTATCACAAAGTTGACTAATACTTAGCAAATTATGTTTTAGATTTTTAACTAGCAAAACATTAGCAATAATAGGAGTTTCAGAGTTACCGACTTTGCCGATGCCAATCACATATCCTTTTGTGTTGTCTCCAAAGTTAGCTAGTCCTCCATCTTTGTATATTATATCATTCAGCATATCTGGATTGTCAGTCATGTGTCTAGAGCATCCACTATTGAGTATCCATCTATTCTTTTTGATCTGCACAATTTATCCATCGTGGAATGATTCCTCAACACCCATAAAGCATGTTTCCTGCACATCGTACAATTTTGGTAGACAACTTGAATTCGAATATTGATTATATGCAGACTCAAGAGTCAATGATGATCTGAATATTTCTAAACTAGTATTAACAAGTTTCTTAAACATAGCCATTTTAAAAACTTTTTTCAAAAATCATATTATGAAACTTTGAAAACCTTGCTCCAGTACCAAATGTGAGAAACGCGGATTACGGATCTTAAGGCTAGAATTAACACTAGAGGAGGGGTGAATAGTGTTTTAAGGAATTACTAGATCTTTTTGAGTTTATGTCAATTTGAACACGAATGTATGCAATATTCAGACACAGATATGATCACAGAATCAAACACAGATGCAGAAATAAAGTATAAACAATAAAGGAAAGAACACACTGGATTTTATACTGGTTCGGAGTTACCCTACATCTAGTCCCGCACACAAGTACGGATTTCCTTTCAAAATTAATTGTACATTTACACCCTCGATTTCAAGGCCATAAGGTACACCACTCCAGATTCACAATCCTCTAGGTAGAGATACTTGATTTCACGGGCAACAAGTTCCCCCAATTGATTTCACAGGCTACAATCACATCTTTTGTCACTTGATTGATTTCACAGGCTACAATCACACCTTTTCTCGTTTAATTTATTACAAAGAACCATATAACTCTGAATAGCACTGAAATCTTGTTGAGATAGTGATAGAGAATCAAACCAGAAATAATCTAGTTAGATTCAATGTTGATTTCGGCAGAGTAATAGTAAAAATGTATATAAAGAAATGTGGAAGAAGAAGAGAAGTGGAATCAGAGAAAAATTGTATTTTAAATTCGTTAAAAACTGCCCATATTTATAGTAGAACAACAGCCATGTCCATTCATGAAAGGATATGACGAATAGACACTTCTTTTGAAATTCAAAATTTTGAAACAAACTGCCACCTTGTCGACAAGGGGTACTTAAGGTTGTCGACATGCCTAAGGTTTTTTTGGTGATTTATTTTTCTTTGAAAATAGCTTTCATCTTGTATTAAAACTATTATTCAAAACTTTATAAATATACTTAACTATAGTTAAAATACATAAATAAGTATAGAGAATAATATTTTGGTATATATAAAATTTTACTATAATTTTATATTTAAATCTTGGTATAAATATTAAAAGTTAAACATATTATTATTATTATTATTATTATTATTAAATGATAGTTTAAAACCAAGGATAATTTGATTTTGAAAATAAAGATTATTTTGAGGCTAAAAATATTTAAAACCAGGATAGATGTTTTTGATTCTCTTAAAAGGAAGATTTTGAAATCACTTTGAAAACAAGATATAATTTGTAAAAAAAACATTTGAATAAAAGTTAGTGGATACAAAACAATATTCCACTAGTTTTTCGTAGGTTTCATCCTACTTAGGGTTCCATCCCTTTAACAGGCTCGAAGTGAATTCCATTCCACGAATAAATTAGATTTTAAGATGTTAGTGCTTTTCTAGGAGTTTTAACAAAATTCCTAATTGAATTACTTATTATTGAAATCTTGAACTCTTGATAATCTTAGTACTCATGAGTCTTCAATCTTGATATCTTCAGTCTTGAATCTCTATACTGTACAGTCTTCATTCTTGGTACCTGCATCGTTAAATCCTGCATACATATATATATCTAAACTATAATGTTAGTATTTATATTTTATAATCTTATTCTAAGGTTGCTGTCATCAAAACCATCTTCTCAGGGACTAACACTATTTAGAGTTATAGGTTTCTTTGTTATTAATAAAGCGAGAAAATGTGTGATTGTAGCTTGTGAATCAATCAAATGAGAAATGGTGTGATTGTAGCCTATGAAATCAATTGGATGAACTTGTTGCCCGTAAAATCAAGTATCTCTAGCCAGAGGATTGTGAATCTGGAGTGGTGTACCTCGTGGTCTTGAAATCAAGGTTGTAATTGTAAAAATTGCTTTCGAAAGGAAATCCGTACTTGTGTGCGGGATTGGATGTAGGGTAACTCTGAACCAATATAAAATCTGATTTGTTCTTTCCTTTATTGCTTTTACTTTATTTCTGCATC
The DNA here is from genome assembly GCA_030765085.1 of Allium cepa. Lineage (NCBI taxonomy): Eukaryota > Viridiplantae > Streptophyta > Magnoliopsida > Asparagales > Amaryllidaceae > Allium > Allium cepa. The sequence continues at coordinate 935,339,405 of CM060932.1, forward strand.
TTTGTTTGATTCTGTGATCATATCTGTGTGTGAAAATTGCATACATTTGTGTTCAAAGTAACATAAACTCAAAAAGATTTAGTAATTTCTTAAAACACTATTCACCCCCCTCTAGTGTTAATTCTAGCCTTAAGATCCGTAATCCGTATTTCTTACAAAGTATACATATAATATTATACGTATTTTAATTTAAATAATTAACTTTAATTAATCAATTAATTATTTAATTAATCTAATTAATTAAGTAGTTAGGCTAAATATTTTGAATTTTTTTTATTAATTTTCAAAACCGATTTTGAAAAATCCTTTTATAACATTTATAATAGGTTATTTTTAAACTTAACTTTTAAATTCAAAATATATTTTTAGGTTTTCAAAACATATTTTGTAAAATTAGTCCACGACCCAAAATCAATTTGGGTCTTTATATTGAGAATAACCTTTCGGCATACTTCATCCTTCGGGACTGGCCAATAGCCAAGTAGGGCATTATATATAATTACTCCATCCCAACAATAGACACTACCTTTCTAGACCACCTACTATATGGGTAAGCTTTAGTCAGTTAGATCTAACATGGCTAATTTAGACTGTATAGGCTATTGGACTCTGATATCATTGAAGCAATCAAGTCGGGTCGTAGTGGAATAAATGAGAGAGATTCAATTTTTTTTTATTTTAGATCTTTATTGGGCCTATGAAGCAGTTTGGAAAAAGTTTTTTAAGTTTAAATTTATAAGTTTACCACATACGCTTATTTGTGTATAGTGCATATACTACAGATAAGAAGTATGCATAGCTAATGTGACTATATGTAAGTATTGGGATTTACACCGCAATAGACTCATTTATTTCTTTTTGTATGCATTTGTTGTCCATGGTTTTGATTTTAGACACACACACATACATATATAAAATTGAGGAATGGCTTAAAATTAAATTCTATAGTTTTACACAAAAGTCTATTTTATAAAATTTAAAATAGCACACGTACATATATCTATATACATATATAATAAAGTATGTTTTAATATTAAAACAACATTTGTACTTAAGGCTGTAATCTAATATATATATATATATATTTCAATTTAGAAAGGATTCAACTAATTTTTGGTTTTACATAAAAAAGCTCGCTTATAGATTTTTCAAATTGAAATAACTTTTAAAGTAGACAACAACCATTTAAAATATGTTTTTAATTTTAAAGGTAAGTTTAAATAATCAAATTGTTTTCAACCAAAATTGTTTACAACAAAGTTAATTAAAAGTTAATCATAATTGTTTTCACTAAATATATTGTTTAAATAACTGCGTAATAACTTTAGTAGAGAACAATATGATCATTGATAATCGTCATTCCATCCCTCCTTTTCATTCTTCTTCTTCCCATTTAACCCATCTATCACCTTCCTCGAACCCCACCTTCCACTACTGCTCCTATGCCGAAGTCCTGTTATCCCTACTACATCCTTTCTGTCCCACAGAAGACACCAATAACAACAGCGTCAAGTTTTAGGGCACTTTTGACAAGGCTAGAAACTCTTTTCGATGTTTTAGATGCAGCGGTAGTAGGCACGTAGCTTGAGAGTGTAGAGATCCGGTGCGATGTTTTAGGTATGGTAAATTGGGGAACAAGCGATTCAATTATTTCACTACTTACAAAGCTTCTCCATGCCTCAGATCTGGTTTCAACAAAGCTTCATCCAAGTTCTCGAGGCTCAAGGTTCCCGCTTCCAGTTCGTACTAAACTTCTGAAAGTTAAAACATGTTATGCTGGAATGTAAATCTCTGAATCACTCTGAGACGTTAAGACTTTTGGATAAGAGCTTCTCTACTATGACTTAATGTTATGCTGGCTATTATCTAACACAATTATGACTGATGGGCCGCATGAATTCGAGCCTCTCTTTCTTGTTGTTCGACACGATTCCAAGTGAATAGAACTTCCTTCGAACAAGTTGTTGAAGGGAAAGCATTCCTTGTTGCTATAGGAGAAGAGATGTTGTTTGAGAAACTAAAATGCCTTGTGATCATCGATGATTGTGGACTGAGTTTGATTCCCTTTAACAGCTTTGATCCGTTATAGGATTGTGTGTGTGTTAGGGTGGGGGGGGGGGGGGGGATGAGCCATCGGCCCTATGGAGGGAGATGGGTCAGGTGTCGTGCATAAGTGAGGCTGATTCTGATGGCTGTGGTGGTGACTGTTGCAGATTACACACACTTTTTTGAGAGTTTGAACTGCATTGGGATGGATGATTACCGTGATGAGGTTGCAGAGAGTGGTAGTGCAGAGATCGAGGCTTCGATTACTAGTTCAAATAATGATGGAGTTAGTGTTCGAGACGTCAGCGTTCCTGTAGGTGATGGAGTTGATGATGTTGATGGACTAGTGGATGGAGGCCTTGCTGTGGGTGATGGAGTCGGGGCCGGCCCAAAGAGATTTAATGCCCTAAACGAGCTTTATTTTTTCATTTTCTTTTGTCCTATTTTTAGAAGAGAACGATAATTTTAAACGTAGAAACAAAGTAATTTTTTTAACGTAGAAACAATATGAAAACTCCATATGGCTCAAATCCGGAGTGCAATCGAGAATAATAGAGAAGTATTTTGCTTTCTTAATCTTTGTAAGCATTGCTAATTTGATCTTGTTAGCCAACAAACTTATCAATTCATTTTGAATTTTGTGACTTAAATAATGATTATTGATTTCATTATTACCACTCGTCTAAGATGATCTTCCATAATTGGATCAAACTCGGCTATAAATTCTAGAAGTTGACAAAAAAACACATTATTTTTCTTATAAATTTTCTCATTTGATCCACGAAATGGTAAATTATTTCTAGAAAGTGTTTGACAACATCAATTATGCGCACAAGTACCTTTTTCCAACTTTGTTTTTCTTGATCAATTTGTGCTTCCATTGCTTTATCGATTGTTGCCTTCTATTGAAGCCCTTTACGCAAATTCACCCATTTAATTAGATTTTCATTGTGCAATGGATTACCTTCATGCTCTCTTAATTTAGTAGATAAATTATGTCAATCATTAATTTCTTCATCGGCTAACTTGGATGTTTTTTTTGTGTGCTTAAATAGCTTACAACAAAAACAATAAACTTTATCACTCATCCGAGTACACAAGCCATTTTCTTTCATGCTCTTCTCTCCATGGACAGCCGCCGGCGTAATGTTTAAATGAGAAGTGTCTACCGTCAATCTTATTTCTTGGGAACATATCATTTTCTTTCACTATTTTGATGGGACCACGTTGAATTAGCATAATTCGTTTGGTATCGGTAATTTTTCCCCATAATTCCGGATCGCAATTTATATCAACATCCTTTTCAATATCAAGTATAGCTACATCCCCAACATCTTCATCATCAATGTGTACATGTACATTATTATCCTCGTTTACAACTCCCACAACATGTTGATCTTTAATTTCTATTTCAACATCCTCTTTTTTAGGCATTTCATCTTCATTTATCTCGACATTGGCATCAACATCATCATGCTCAAAGTTAATTTTTTCAACTTGTCTTGATTTTGAAGTTTGAGATTTCTTTTGTCTTGCTTCAAATAAATTTGAAGTTGAGCCTACCATTGATTTTGCTTCTTCATTTTTGTGTTGTTTTTTTCTTCCTATTTTGGTATCCGGAATTTTGTTTCCGAATCCTATATCAAATTTAAATACGGCACAATATTATTAAAATAAAGTATGAAATCAATGTTGTTCATTTTCAAATTCATTCGTAAAAAGAATGTCCGTTCATTTTTTTAAAAAAAATATTCATTCACAAAACTTACATACTGTTAATGCAATATTGTTTTCAGTACCTTAGTGTGTTTTGTTAGGCCAAACTTCGTCTTTTTTTCTTTTTTCTTTTTAAATACTGTTGATTGGGATACACAAATTTTTAGTTGGAAAATATTTAAACACACAGAATTTAATTATACAATCAAATGTCTATCTAAGCTAACATTTAATTATATTGCTTTTATATTTCAATTGTAAACTTGTAGTCCATGAATATTGGATCTGTACTTGGAACGTTTAATGCATAGCAGAAGCTTTTCTAGCTAACCCAGGGACCATATCAAACATAACTGGATCAGCAACTCATATTTTCAACTGACCCCAACAACAATCTTACTTTCAAGAGCAATCAAAACAGCAATCAAGTTTAACTTTGAAAATAAAATTAATAGAAAACTTACATTTTAAAAATCAATAAAGCACAGCAGCACAGGAAGAGCAGCAGAGCACTGAGTGGTGGCGCGCGATTGGGCCTGGTGGTGCGCGATTGGGTCTGGACCGTCTGGTGGTGCGCGATTGGGTCTGGCGGTGCAGCACAGGTAGAGCAGCAAATTGAAAATTGAAAGTAGGGCAAAATTAGATTGGGCACTGCAACTGCAATCGTTTGTCACTTCCGTTATGGTGGCGCGCGATAGGGTCTGGTGGTGCGCGAAAGGTTCTGGTGGTGATGGGCTGCTAGGTTGGCCGCCGGTGGCGTGCGATTGTGGAGAGATTATGAACGGCGATTTTTTTCTTCTATTTTTTTGCTGCCCCTTGCGTGGCCGATGCCCTAGACATAAGTCTTGTTTGCCTTGGGCTTGGGCCGGGCCTGGATGGAGTTGATGGTTTGGTAATTAGTGAAGTTAAGGAGGTTGTGCTACCGAGGGCTGTTGTAGGTGGAGTTGTTGGAGTTGATGATCGACGGGCGGTAGTTGTTGGAGTTGGTGGATTGATGGATCGCAGTTCTACTATATGTAATAGCTATAGGATTGTGGTCTTGCCATAGGTGGTGTTGATGGAGTAGTTGAGGGTGGTTTTGTTGTTAATGAAGAATTTGTCGGAGTTGATGGCCTAATAGTTGGTGGAGTTGACGTTGTTATGCTGTCAGGTGCTGCTGCAAGTGGAGTTGTTGGAGTTGATGGCCATCAATTAGCAGTTGGGAAAGTTGATGGATTGGTGGATGGTGGATTCGTTGTAGGTGTTGGAGATAATGAAGTTGTTGATGGTGGAGTTGTTGTATGTGATGGAGTTGACCTTGTTGTTATTGAGGATGTTATGCTGTCAGCGGTGGCTGATGTTGTAGAAGGGGTGTCTGATTGCCTTGCCTTGGCGTTGTTTTCTAATGGGTTGACTGTTGAAAAGGTGGGTGATGGTTTTGCTCTGGACTCAATTTTTCCAGGTGCATGTGGTCTGGGGCCATTCAACTCTCCATTGGATAGCCCACGCATTGTTTCTAGACCTGCTATCTCCTCTAAGAGAAACCGTAAAGAAAAGAACAAGATGACTTCCAATGGCATTATTAGGAGAAGCACGAGGTTGAGAGGCTCTATAGATCATTTTGCTTCTGTTCTTGTGCATGCTTTCCTTGGCTCGGGTGTTGAAGGAAGATTACAGGGTCAGACTTAGGTATGGATCGCCTCTTCTGCTGCACCTATACTCCTTGTGCCTTGAGTACCTTATCTACTTGGGCTTTGTGTCATGTAGGTAGCAATGCACGTTTTTCCTTGATGGCTTTCAAATTGACTCCGTGTTCACTAGAAGTAGGAAACTTGAGCGGGTTCGATCTTTTAGAATATGAGGTACGATAATTGGAATTAGGGCTCACACATTTTTGAAAAATCGAACAAGATTGGAGCTTTTTTTAAGGATAATAACATTGATATTACGCTATTAAAAAAACTAAAATTGAAAATCCTAATTATCGCTTATATAGGAGTCTAGGAGGTTATCACGTCGGTCATTGGGTTTGTCTTTTGGTAAGGGTCAACTCGCTTTGCTTATTAGTTTGTTGGCATGATAGTTGCGTTAACATTTTGCAGCTGATTATTAGTGTTCATTCATTGCACCTTCTCTTCTTTGACCTCAGTGATAATTCGATCCTCAATGTTTCTATTGTTTATGGTCCTCGCTCCAAGGTCCAGCGCAAGTTCCATTGGTGAAAATGTCTTGTTTTTAGAACATCACACCGAGCCCTTAGGCTATGGGTAGTGACTTCAACATTACTAGGATTTTAGGGAAACGGGCTCCTGGAGAGGGTGACTATTCCACTACGGAAGGGATCGACTTGTTTATCGTTAATGAAACTTGATTGAGTTACCATTAGAAATTGGCGTTTCGACGGGTCAAATACTAGAGAAGTCTCTTTGATGACACTCTTGGATAGCTTTTTCATTAGTGATAAGATCAAGGATAAGTTCCCCATCTGTATGTTTTTTGGTCTTTGAGTATCTACTCGGATCATTGTCCTGTTATACTTTCTTGTGGTAATCTTAGCATTTAGAAAATTTTCAAATTTGAAAAGGTGTTATTGCTCGATAATAACTTTATGAACATAATTACAAATAAATGGCTTTTTTGAGTTAGTATAATGATAGATTTTCAGGTAACATAGCCAAGATTTTTATAAGCAAACTTAGAGTTTTAAGAATCTTTCTTAAAAAATGTATTAAGGATAATTTTAGTAATACTAGTGTTGTAAAGGAGAATTTACTTTATGAGATCCTAAAGTTAAACAAAATCTAGAACCCTGAACTTATTAGAGAAAAATATGCTTTCAAAAGTAAAAGAAGAATTATATAAAATTTAATTCAAAAGGAAGTTATGAGAAAACAAAGAGCTAGAGTCCAATGGATGGACGAGGGAGATAAAAATACCCAGTTTTTTCATAAAGTAGCTAAGGGTAGAAAGCGTTGTAACACCATTAACTATTATTATTATTATTATTATTATTATTAACGTAGAAATTTTGATCAAAGTTAATTAACAGAGGCATTTACCAATTATTATAAAGAATTTTCAAAACTAGGATAAGCCGCAAGATTAGAGCTCATCACGAAGACTTATTTCTCATTGGTACTAGAGTTGTCTTGGATGGTTTGGACTCCCCCTTTTAGGAGGAGGAAAATTTATAGACTATTAAGATATGCCATACTATAAGGCGCCAGGTCTCAACGGGTTTCCCTTTTTATTTTGCAAAAAGTTTTGGATTGTTATAAAATCCGATCAAATTAAAATGTTTGATGGATTCTATTATGGTACATTACAATTAGGTAGGTTTAATTTTGCTAGTGGAGTTTTATATATAAGAAAGTTGGTGCGAATGCAATAAAAGATTTTAGACCAATTTTTCTACTAAATTGCTCCTTTAAATTTACTTTAAAAGTTTTAGCTAATAGACTTAGTTCTAAATTGAATAATCTAATCTAAACCGTTTATTAAGGGTAGAAATATCACTTATGGAGTTGCGGTGGTTCAAGAATTCATTAATTACTATAGTAAAAATAATGCCACTTATGCGATTTTAAAACCATACTTGGCCAAAGCTTTTGATCATTGGATTGGACTTTTCTTAAAGATTTATTACTAGTTAGAGGATTTAGCAAAAAATAGGTAGGATGGATTATGGCTCTTCTTAGAATTCTAGTTGTGATAACCCGAATTTTTGGACATCTGTTAATTGGTAATTAACTGGATTTAATTTATTAAATACAAATTGGTGAGTTGAACAAATAAGAATCCGATGACAAAAAAAATCTGGATGTATATAAGTGGATTTAAAACTATAATAAATGTTGAATTAAATATCTGGAATGATGAATCTTATAGTAAATTAATAAATATATAAATAGATATTTGAAAAAACTTTATAATATTGAAAATTTTAAATGTGTTTATATACAAGCATATAAGTGATTAAATAGCTTTTGAAGAAAAACTATTATATTGAATTTAAAACATAACTTCCAAATCTGTATATATATTCATATAAATTATAATTTGAAAACATATTTTTATTAAAAGTATTTTGCTTAAGTTTGAAATAGAAATTGATAAAAGATTTAATATTCTTTCTTTTAAACATGAATAAATGTAATTTGTATATGTATAAACATTTAAAACATGATAGATAAATTTAAAACAATTAAATAAAAGGTTTTGATATTTGTAAAATAATAAAAACATATATTAAACATGTGTAAGCTTAATGTAACTTGAAATAACAAGTGGCATGAGTTTTCTTTTAAATTGAAAATATATATATATGATTAGGAACAAACCAGGCTTTATTTTTCCTTACTTCTCAATCTTCTTTATTTCTTTCATTTATTTTCCAAACTGAAAACTAAAACAAAACGAAAATCAAAACTGAATCAAACCAGCAATCAAGTAGCAGGTTAACATCAAGCTTCAGATTCAACTAAAAATCAAGTTTTCAAGTTCAAATAAAATCCCAGGCTTCTCTGTCTATAAATACCGTGAGTAAACATTATCTTTAGAAGTTAAATCTTCCTGATTATTTTGTGCATGTGATAAATGAGGGTAGTATTGATTTAAAATGGCTTGCAAAGATGTATAAATGGTTTGCCTGATATATATGTCGAATTGCTCTATGTGTGTGTCTATATATATATATTCGCATGTCTGATCTGGCCTCTGTTTTTGTTTAACGGATCCTAGATTATATTCAAAAATTAATATCTCTTCAATCAATCATCTTTGGGTTATGATCATTAAAGGAAATTAGTTTGTAAATAAAAAATCTCATTTAAAAAATATTTTTTTATGTGAAATTTAGTAAGTACTGTACTAAGAGGAAGGAAATTTCAGTGGAAGTGAAGCATCTCTAAAAATCAATCATTTTAATCTCCTGTTTCACTTATATAAATCAATTCGTCTTTGAAATTGATGATTTTTAATAGAAGTTTTAAAAATTTTAAGTTTAAGTATGGAGAGAAATTGAGGGACGATCGAAATTTGGTCATGGGTCAAATTCCGACAAACCTCTTGATTTGGTGGTTCGTCGTTAGGCACGAAGGAGGGTAGGAAGATGGCGTATCTGCGAAAAATGGTAAGAAAATTTTTGTACAGAGGGATGGAGTGCGGCGAGGTCTTTTAGGGTTTAAAGAGTGTTTTCGTTGGTTTCTGTTCATGGTCGAACTGCGGCAAAGGAAGAGAGGGAAGGGCGTGCGATCCTGGTGGAAATGGAAGAGGATGGAATGGCGCTCTTATCGGTGAAGTTTGGGCGATGATCAGCGTTGGGATGGTGGCGAACGAGGAATTGGGTGAACGCAGTTTTTCGTTCAAGCGTAATTGAAGTTCAAAGTTCGATTTGGGGTTTTTGGGCGACGTTCCGGGTGGTGGAATGAAGGGGGAGGTCGAGTGCGATTTGAATGGGTAGTCGGTGATCGGAGTCGATGGACGGAGTTGGCATACACGTGCTCGGTGTGCACCTCTGGTTCGAATATCTGGAATAGGTATCGGGGAAGAAGGGAATCTGATCGGGTAAGGACTCGGGTTGGACCTGAGGTGTATGTAAGTGTTTTGCTGGTTCAAGTGAAGAAAGAGGAGAGGGGAGATTCGTGGGTTTGGGCTTGGGCCTGCACTTAAAAAAAAAAGAATTTGAAATTAACAAGTTTTTAAGTAAAGCTAAAAATATAAAATAAACAAGTTTTCAAGAAAGTTTTCTAACAATGCTTTAATAATAAATGTTTACCTTAATATTGGGATTGATTAAAGGATGTATAATAAATTATTTTTAACTAAAATAAATGAAGTTTGGAATATTTTGTCATATGTCCATTATTTCATTTAATTCCTAAGTTTATTTAATGAAATAAATAGTGTTATTAAGAAATTGATTAAAGGGAAGTAAAATGTTTTTAACTATTAATTAATGTAAGGATCTTAATTAATTTATGTGTTAATAATACATTAATTTCAATCAATTAAAATTAAATGAAATTTAAATGTTAATTGAGTTAATGATTAAGATAAATGGTTATCCTTTTAGTTAATTAAGGTTCTAAGTAATAATTACTGAATGTAGTTAATTAAAGGATAATTATTGAATGTAATTAATTAAAAGAATAATTACTTACTTAATGTAATTAATTAAAGGGTAAATTAATGAAAGTAATTGAAGGATCATTAATTAATGTAATTAATTGTAGTATAGTTAATCAATGTTAATAATTAAAGGTTGATTAGATAATTTCAATCATTAATTAAGGTGATGATAAATGGTTGTAATTCATTGATGTTGAGTAAGCAGGATTTAATGGTAATTAATTTAATTTATTTGGAGATTAAATTAAATTAATTAGGAATTGAACAACTAATTAATATTGAATGTGGATGATTAAGATATGTTGAATAACCGAGATTATTTGATAACTCGGATATGTGTTTTGTGATGCTCTGTGATATGAGATACTTTAGTTGAACTGTGATATTGTGGGTTATCTATCTAAGATGAATTGTTGTGTGAATATGATATCTTGAATATAAATTGTATTGTTTAAACTTAAAAAATTTGGCTTAAAGAATAACATTGGATACGAAGAGACCGGAGTCAGGTATCAGCAAATACCCGAAACCACTTCGATTAGTAATCTATAATAATTCTTTATAGATTAGAGTTAGAATCAAATAGGCTGGACTAAAATAAATTAAGTAACATGGCCTTTAACTGAGTAATAGTTCTTAAATATTATTTGTAATAAGTATTGATTTCAAACAAGATAAGAATTCGTAGTGAGGTACGAGTTACCCGGGATTTCAACTAAGTTTTGTATCTTAATATTTCCAGTTATATGGGTTTACTCACGCTGGTTTCCAGCCTGACCCGGGTGTTACTTTGTTGTGATGCTCAGGTCAGACTGAGTATTATAGATTTTCAGGTTAGGAGGTTCTGGAGCTCGGGAGGCGAGCTGGAAGGCAGGAACGTATGGAGTATTTTCCGCTGTGTATTAGACTTTGTTTTGATTGTATTCTGGGACAAGTTTTTACAACTATCCAGTTTAATTATGATTGTACTTTGATGTATTGTTGTAAATTAATAGTTACAGCTTTCTTTGTAAATGCTATTATTTGATGTTATATTTTGATCCGCTACGAATGTGAGATTCTGTGTTTCGTTTCTGTTTCTTCTTCTACCTCTTTTCTTCTTTACCCTAACAATCTGGGATTTTCGGCGTTCGGATACTCGGCATTTCTACAATGAACGTATTAATGTCGAATTTTCGGAGTCGAAAATTTCGGGTCGTTACATTGTGGTATCGGAGCAGAAGTTTGAGCGAGAACCTTAGCTCTGGTGGGTTTACTCATTAAGGATAGGGTCAGTAGTACCCTAAAATGAGTTGAGTCTAATATATATATATATATATATATATATATATATATATATATATGATAGTGTATTTGTTATTTCCTTATATAAAGATTTTAAAATGGTTTTAAAAAGTGAATGATTTTTTTATGTAAGTTTATATTTTAATATATAAAGAAACAATTTTTCTAATTATTATTATACTAAGGTAATTGGTTGTTGACTGTTGGAATCAAATGTAATAATAAGAATTAAGTGGTAGTAGAAATACAACCAAATATGAATTGGATAATATGAACTATACAAATAAGATAAGCTAGAAATGGATTCAAACTAAATTCAAAATACCAGAAATTTTTTCCAAAGCATTGTTTTTCCGCAAATGATTATGGAATATAAGGTGTATATGATTTCTAGAAATGACAACTATGATAAGTTGGGTATCGTATCTTAATAATGGGATGTTTATTTTTAATAAACAATGATAAAGTAAAATGAATGATTTGAGGAAGTAATAATCTAGATAAGTGTAAGTTATAAACTGGAAAAGATTTAAATTGAGAAATTTTAAATCTAAGTCCAGAAAATTTAAATTGTTTCAAAGTATTAAAAAGATATAACGAATAATATTTTTAAATGTAGGAATCCTATTTTAAAACAAGAGTTGCTTAAAAAAAAATTAAAGAAATTTTTTGAACTAAAAACCAAGAATGGATCAAATTTTTAAATATATCTTGGGGTGAAAAAGAAATGAATATGTGTATATGTGGGTTATACATAATAACAAGTTGATGGGAAGTAAAACTCAATGTTAAGTTTTTAAATTTCCCTAAAATGTGATAAGTTTTTAAACTTATAAGTGGGAAAGGATATTGATAAGAAGTTTAAAATTTGCAATGGAGAATACAAACTGAATAAGGTTCACTGGATTAATTAAATTGAATTTAACTTAAGGGAAGTTAAATGGTTGGTTTGAATGGGAGTAATGTGTGATCTTAAACCAAGTTTGAGTTCTGAAAATTGGTAATGGATGCTATTGATGAATGTTTTAAATAATTTTGATGCTTATTTATTTTGACTTAATCTAATATCATCCCGTTGTTATTAATAATATATGGAAATATGAATTGAATTATTTTGAATGAATAAAGAAGTGGGTTGGGATAATTTGTAAATCCATTACTGAAATTAAATAGAAATAAAACTTTGATTTGAAACTATTTAAATAATTTTGAATTTAAGAGATAAAGATTGAACATATGGTGATGGAATCACTTTGAACTTAAGATTTAAATGCTAAAAATAAGCTTGCAAACTAATATTGTTAAGAATTGGTTAGAAGTTAAAATTTGGTAATAAATTGGATTTTGTAGATTGAATTGTTTAAAATAGTTTTGAACTCCTATTTGAACCTTGAAATAAGTTAAGTAAAGGTAATTCAAAATGAATATTTGAAATTTTGGGCTCAGAATTAAATTGTTTAAAAATCTTAGTTGTTAAATTAAAAGTAAAGGTTAATTTGATTTAAGGAATTAAATAAACATTTGAAAATTTAGCTCGAGTTTATATAATTCGGGATAGATTAAAGTTGAAATTTGGGATAGGAATTGAAGTTAATTCAAATTGAAGTGAAATTGAATAAATTTAATGGGATGTGAAATTGATTGGAAGTGGAGATTGGGGGAATTAAATAGTTTGACTCTGAAACTATTTTCAAACAAATAATTTTAATATAGTTTTCTTAAATCTATTTTTCCTAGCTATTTAATTTCTTTTTTAAAAAAAACCCAAACTATCTTATACTTATTCTACAACAATTTTTGGAACTAATTAACTATTTTTCAACAATTTTACAACAATTTTATAAACTAATTGCTATTTTACAACTACTTTATAACCAATTACTGTTTTGCAACTATTTTAAAATTATTTTATAACTACTTAACTATTTTACAACTAATAACTATTTTTCAACTACTTATCTATTTTAAACTTTTCAAGCTATTTTCCGGTTTCAAGCCGGTCAGAGTGCAAACCGATTATAATTAAATACCGATTGAGATGAGAATTGAAGTGATAATCCAAATGGAAATTGAGGCAATTGTAAATAAGTGAATGGAAATCAAAATGAATGTGAATAGAAAGAGGATTGATTTGGCTAATAAACGATGGAGATAAATACATAGGATGTACGCGTATTGTTCTATTCGCACAACGATTTGATCCGGATTCGAGCACAGAATTTCAAGGTAGTGTATCGATCCGAGTTGGGATTTTTCACTCGATTTTCGACGGCGAACCTTGGAAATGGATTTTTGATTGGTTTTGGAAATTCTTTATCATAGTTATGGTTATGCAAGGAGAATGACGGTTTCTGATCAAAAAGTCAAATCTGAGTCCGCACTAGGAAGTCGGGTAGACGATACTAGTTCGGAAGTGAAATGGTGTGATCGAGTGAGCGATTAAATTTGATATTGTGTACGAATGGTATATGTACATCGTACGTGCTTTAATGTAATAGATACTGAAATTTTGTAAGGAAATGTAAAAATGATTTTTGAAATGAAAAACTATATTTTGGAAATATATGATGAAAGTAGAAGTTGGATATTTCTATGATTGAAATTCACTTCATGAAGAGTAAGTAATATGATGAATAAATTTATAGGGGAAATCAAATTTGAATACTTTATTTGGTATAAATAAAGTTGTATATGTTTGTTATATATGATAAAATTCCCTTGTTGCATCAAACCAGAAGAAAAGAATTTTTAAAATATTTGAAGTGTAAAAGGAAATTTATACAAGTATGAAGTTATCCAAATATTTTTGAAGATTATATATATAAATGATTTTATGAGAATGATTTTGGGAAAAAGGTTTTTGGAATTCACTGATTTTGAAAGGCTTTTGATTTTTGGGAAAACTAATTTTGGGAATTTGGAAAGCCCAGTTTGAAACTATCGATTTGAGATATCGATTTTGTGTAAAGGAGATTTATGTGAATCATAAAAGGTATGATTTGAAAGATACTATAAGTGTATAGTATAAAATGTTTTGAGATTGGCTCTGGAGAAAAAGGCGCTCCCATAAAATGAACTTCTTAGGAGATCCACGGGGTGGTTCTGCCTTGAGCCCTAAAAGGGGTTCTAAATTTGATCCTGGGAGGAAGTCCGGACAAACTGAAGTTCCTAAGAATTGTGTGTGTAGGTAGAGAAAGTTGAGGGCACTGATGCCTACAGAGACATTTGGGTTATGTTGTGACGATAGTGTAACTCGATGTCACTGCGATCTACTGCGGACCATAGCGGAAGTCGTGTGGAGTGAGAGCCAACGGTCTACGTTTAATTTTGCCGTGATGGCAACGTAACTTCGATAGACTGCGATCTATGAAGACATGGCGAAACTCGTGTGGCAATGAGTGCCTACAGGCAACATTGGGACTCGACTGATGTAGTCTGCGATCTATGTAGGAGTGATGAAGTTTCATTTGGCAGCAAAATTCGAGGGCACTGACGCCTACAGCTACATGCTTTTTGCCCTAGTGGCGACATAAAATCTGGGTGTAGCTGCGATCTGTGGCGGGTTCTATGGCGTAATCGAGGGGCGCAGAATGCCTATAGTTTTCTATGGATTTTGCCAGGATGGCAACGTAACCATCGGGTTAACTGCGACCATGGAGGGGGTGATGATTTCCAAAGCATTCTCACCAAAAATGATTTCTATATTTCCAAAAAAATTGTTTTCTACATTTTCAAAAATGTTTTCTATATTTTCGCTAAAATATTTTTCAAGTATTTTTACTGGGTGTTGAAAACGGGTCTGCTAAGTACTTCTAGATTTTCAGTCCTACGTCTACAACGTATGACTGAATTTCTGTGAGAACAAGGATGGATTTGTTGGGACATCGAGTTATAAAAATTATTTTTATAAAGCTATTTTGGCAATATTATGTAGATTTTAAAGTGTTTTAAAAATTCTTAAATAAAAAGAGTTTATATTTAAAATGTTCAGAGATAATTTGACTGTTAACAAGCATTTTAATTAATTCTGGCTTCGTTCATTTTCGATGACGAAAAGATTTAAAGGGGGCAGGAATGTGATAACCCGAATTTTTGAACATCTGTTAATTGGTAATTAACTGGATTTAATTTATTAAATACAAATTGGTGAATTGAACATATAAGAGTCTGATGACAAAAAAATCTGGATGTATATTAGTGGATTTGAAACTATAATAAATGTTGAATTAAATATCTGAAATGATGAATCTTATAGTAAATTAATAAATATATAAATAGATATGTGCAAAAACTTTATAATATTGAAAATTTTAAATGTGTTCATATACAAGGATAGAAGTGATTAAATAGCTTTTGAAGAAAACCTATTATGTTGAATTTAAAACATAACTTCCAAATCTGTATATATATTCATATACATTATAATTTGAAAACATATTTTTATTAAAAGTATTTTTGCTTAAGTTTGAAATAGAAATTGATAAAAGATTTAATATTCTTTCTTTTAAACATGAATAAATGTAATTTGTATATGTATAAACATTTAAAAACATCTAAAAAAATTCATAAAACCTGTTCGCAATGGCGAACTTCTGTTCGCACTTGTATCGTTCGTCCAGTGCTCCTTAGCTTCCAATTGTGCTTCGTCTTTCCATTCACCCTCCATTCCGTCCATGCCTAACTCTCCTCTTCTTTCGCACCTCCCCGTTTCTCTAACCTCTTCGCCCTCTTCAACTAGATCTGGTAGGATTTTTAAGGTTCCTACGACCTCGTGTACTATGCCGCCATTGCTATCTGACTCCGAGTTTCCTCCTCTGCCTTCTATCAACAATTCTATCCTAGCTGCTGTTGCGTGCTCATGCATGCGACCCGAATTATTGATTTCTAAGGTTGGTGTTGACTGTTGTTCTGTATATGGTACAGCGCCATCGCTTGTGAATGATGTCCTTGTCACCTGTGCTAATGGTGAGCAACTTGGTGTGTCTGGTAGTGAGATTCGTTCTGTCGCTGCTGAAAATATGAATTTAGCTCAATGCACTTTGGTGTTTGTCCAAATGTTTATGAGAAAGATGTTCCCAAATTTAGTGTTTTGAGTTCTGGTGATTTATTGCTTGCGGCCTCCTCCCCAGCTGGTCCCAATCCTAAGCTTGCGGACTTAGTTGGTGTTCCCATTGTGGAGGTAATTCCTCCTGCTGCGCCTTCCCCATCTGGTCCCAAATCATGGTCTTCTCTCTTTACATCTCTTCCCCGTAATGCGGGTGTTTATGAACCAGCTGAATTTGATATCGTTGAGGAAAATGGAATGATGATCCCTCCTCCGAATGTTATGCACGCCGGTTTGGACTATTGATCAGAATATTTGGTTGGTTTCTTTTTGGACCCAAATCAACGGCTTCATGATGCGTCTTCAGTTTGTCGTAGGGCTTGGGGGCTTCGCGGTCATCTTCACGTTAAGCTGGTTGATTCCATGTATTTCCTATTGTTCTCCTCCTCTGAGGATCGGTATCGTGCTCTTGAGGATGAGCCTTCTTTTTTTGATGGAAAACCATTTATTGTTACTCCCTGGTCTCCAACGGTAGCAAGTGCTCATGAACAAGTTCTTTCTATCCCAGTTTGGGTTTATTTTTCTCAAATTCCTTCTGCGCACCAACCGCTGCTTGGTTTGAATTGGATAGCTTACAATATTGGTAAATTGAAATGTTTTGACGGTAATACTGTTGCGCGTGAAAAGCTGGTGTATGTTAAGGCTCTGATTGAGATTTCCCCCTTTAAGCCTCTCCCTTCCACTATTCCTATTCAGCTAGCTGTTGGATATGTTGTGGAAGTCCGTGTTCGTTACGGTTGGGTCCCAGACATTTGTTCCTCTTGTCACTCCTTTGGCCACTTAGTTTCTGATTGCACGCATTCTGATGTTTCCACTGCTGCGCCTAAGATCCCTCTGCCTCGGCCTCCGCTCACGAAATGGGTTCCCAAAGTCTCTAAGGTTGCTACTCCTCCCGAAGCTCCATTATCTGATCCGGGTACGACGTCTTCTATTGCACGGCCTGCATCCCCTTCTGCATCCATTGTCCCTGGTGTTGACTCTGCGGATTCCATTACTGTTCAGAATATTGCTCCGCCTCAGTTGCCTGTAGTTTGGGTTGAGTCTGAGAGATGTTGGGTTGATTGCCGGTTTGATTTGCGATTTAACCCCGTTGATGATTCCTTTTTTAGATTTGTATCTGATGTTCTTCTGGACCTTCGATGCCTTTATTATCAACCTTCAGGTGATTCCTTGGTTCTTGACTTGGATGGTTCGTATGCTGAGTTAAATTCTGTCATGCTTGCTGATACTACCTGGGATCGATCTTTTATTTGCTCTTCTGATGCTGAGATTTATGATCCTTCACTTGCACTCATATTTCGCCCCTATACTGGTCTTCTTGGGAACGTCTCTTTGGTTTCTTCCCAGGTGGAAGATGACGTTCGTGTTACTATCTCTTCGAAGGAGTCCTAGTATTGTTAGTTATTTATTGGAGCTGTGACATATCTGTCACACTCTTGTGCTGTATTTTCTTCTTTCTTAATAGTTAAGATGCCTCTACCTTACTCCTGTACTTCATGTTTTTATTACGTTCGTAATAAAAAGTGGACGGTCTACTACAAAACCGGCTGGCCTTGCTAAAAAAAACATGATAGATAAATTCTATCAAAACATAAGTAAACAATTAAATAAAAGGTTTTGATATTTGTAAAATTAAAAAAATAACATGTATTAAACATGTGTAAGCTTAATGTAACTTGAAATAACAAGTGGCACGATTTTTCTTTTAAATTGAAAATATATATATAAATGATTAGGAAGAAACCAGGCTTCATTTTCCCTTCACTTCTTAGTCTTCTTTATTTCTTTTATTTATTTTCCAAAATGAAAACTAAAACAAAAAGAAAATCAAAACTGAATCAAACCAGCAATCAAGTAGCAGGTTAACATCAAGCTTCAAATTCAACTAAAAATCAAGTTTTCAAGTTCAAAACAAAATCCCAGGCTTCTCTGCCTATAACTACTGTGAGTAAACATTATCTTTAGAAGATAAATCTTCCTAATTATTTGGTGCATGTGATAAATGAGGGTAGTATTGATTTAAAATGGCTTGCATGGATGTATAAATGGTTTGCTTTACATGTCTGATCCAGCCTCTGTTTTTGTTTAACAGATCCTAGATTATATTCCGAAATTAATATCTCTTCAATCAATCATCTTTGGGTTATGATCATCAAAGGAAATTAGTTTGTAAATAAGAAATCTCATTTTAAAAAATATTTTTTATGTTAATTTTAGTAAGTACTGCACTAAGAGGAAGGAAATTTCAGTGGAAGTGAAGAATCTCAAAAAATCAAGCGTTTTAATCTCCTGTTTCACTTATATAAATCAACTAGTTTTTGAAATTGATGATTTTTAATAGAAGTTTTGAAATTTTTAAGTTTAAGTATGGATAGAAATTGAGGGACGATCGGAATTTGGTCATTGGTCAAATTCCGGCGAACCTCTTAATTTGGAGGTTCATCGTTAGGCACGAAGGAGGGTAGGAAGATGGCGTATCTGAGAAAAATGATAAGAAAATTTTTGTACAGGGGGATGGAGTGCGGCGAGGTCGTTTAGGGTTTAAGGAGTGTTTTCATTGGTTTTAGTTCATGGTCGAACTACGACAAAGGAAGAGAGAGAAGAGCGTGCGGTCCTGGTGGAAATGGAAGAGGATGGGATGTCGCTTTTACCGGTGAAGTTTGGGCGATGATCAGCATTGGGATGGCGGCGAACGAGGAATTGGGTGAACGCAGTTTTTCATTCTAGGGCAATGGAATTGCAAAGTTCGATTTGGGGTTTTTGGGCGACGTTCCAGGTAGTGGAACGAAGGGGGAGGTCGAGTGCGATTTGGATGAGTAGTCGGTGATTAGAGTCGATGGATGGAGTTGGCATAAACGTGCACGGTGTGCACGTCTGGTTCGAATATTTGGAATATGTATCGGGGAAGAAGGGAATCTGATCGGGTAAGGACTTGGGTTGGACCTGAGGAGCATGCGAGTGTTTTGCTGGTTCAAGTGAAGAAAGAGGAGAGGGGAGATTCGTGGGTTTGGGCTTGGGCCTTAATGATAAATGTTTTCAAGTTTTCAAGCAAATTTTCTAACAATACTTTAATGATACATGTTTACCTTAATATTGGGATTAATTAAAGGATGTATAATAAAATATTTTTAACTAAAATAAATTAAGTTTGGAATATTTTATCATATGTCCATTATTTCATTTGATCCTTAAGTTTATTTAAGGAAATCAATAGTGTTATTAAGAAATTGATTAAAGGGAAGTAAAATGTTTTTAACCATTAACTAATGTAAGGATCTTAATTAATTTATGTGTTAATAATACATTAATTCCAATCATTTAAAATTAAATGAAATTTAAATGTTAATTGAGTTAATGATTAAGATAAATGGTTATCCTTTTAATTAATTAAGGTCTTAAGTAATAATTATTGAATGTAGTTAATTACAGGATAATTATTGAATGTAATTAATTAAAAGAATAATTAATTAGTGTAATTAATTGAAGGGAAATTAATTAATGGAAGTAATTGAAGGATCATTAATTAATGTAATTAATTATAGTATAGTTAATCAATGTTAATAATTAAAGGTTGATTAGTTAATTTCAATAATTAATTAAGGTGATGATAAATGGTTATAATTCACTAATGTTGAGTAAGCAGGATTTAAAAGTAATTAATTAAATTTATTTGGAGATTAAATTAAATTAATTAGGAATTGAACAACTAATTAATAATGCTTATGGATGATTAAGTTATGTTGAATAACTGAGATTATTTGATATCACCGATATGTGATTTGTGATGCTCTATGATATGAGATACTTTGGTTGAACTGTGATATTGTGGGTTATCTATCTGAGATGAATTGTTGTGTGAATATTATATCCTGAATATAAATTGTATTGTTTAAAATTGAACAATTTTGCTTAAAGAATAACATTGGATTCGAAGAGACTGGAGTCGGGTATCAGTACATACTCGAAACCACTTCGATTAGTAATCTATAATAATTCTTTATAGATTAGAGTTAGAATCAAATAGGCTAGACTAAAATAAATTAAGTAACATTGCTTTTAACTGAGTAATAGTTCTTAAACATTGTTTGTAATAAGTATTGATTTTAAAAAAGATAAGAACTCGTAGTAAGGTACGAGTTTCCCAGGATTTCAACTATGTTTTATATCTTAATATTTTCAGTTATAAGGGTTTACTCACGCTGGTTTCTAGCCTGATCCGAGTATTACTTTGTTGTAATGCTCAGGTCAGACCGAGTATTACAGATTTTCAAGTTAAGACGTACTGCAGATCAGGAGGCGAGTTGGAAGGTAGAAACGTATAGAGTATTTTCCGCTGTGTATTAGACTTTGTTCTAATTGTATTCTAGGACAAGTTGTTACAACTGTCCAGTTTAATTATGATTGTACTATGATGTATTGTTGTAAATTAACAGTTACATCTTTCTTTGTGATTGCTATTATTTGATATTATATTTTTATCCGCTGCGAATGTGATATTTTGTGTTTCATTTCTATTTCTTCTTCTACCTCTTTTCTTCTTTACCCTAACAATCTAGGACTTCCGACATTCGGATACTCGGCACTTCTACAGTGAACGTATTAGTATCGAATTTTCGGAGTCGAAAATTTTGGATCGTTACACTAGTACTATAGTAAATCGTATCTTATGTAACAAAGTTCAATCAAAACGCAGACTTAGACAAGGTAAACCATTGTCGCCTCTTTTATTCAACTTAACGGTTGATATTGTTTTAGGATTATTAAGTTAGCTACTAGTAACAAGATATTAGAAAGCGTTGGAAAAGAGGTTATGAGTCATGTTTCTTTGTCCTCCTATATGTAGACTACACGATGCTCTTTACTTCGCACTTGCCCTCGGCAAATTATAGCTCTTAAATTTATTTTGTACAGTTTTGAGTTACTCTCTAGTATAAAAATAATTTTAGCAAAAGTTCAGCTTAGTTCTAAATGATGTAGGCAACTTAGAGAGTGAGGCTGTCAACACATTATACTGTCGCACTACGAACTTTCTCATAGATCACTTAGGGTTTTTGATAAGACTAACCAAACTTAGGCATGATGACTGATTAACTATCATTGATAAAATTAGCAAAATATTATGTAAATGGAACAGTAAATATTTATCAAGGGTAGGTATAGTGGTACTGGTTAACTCTGATTTATCGGCACTACCCATTTATTGGATGTTGTTTTATCTCTTTTCAAAATGGTAACCGATAAATATATAAGATTAGGAAAGACTTTTAATGGGCTAGGATAACCCCAATAGTAGATTGAGGTGTCTTGTTAGTTGGGATTTGGTTTTTAAACCAAATGAGGAGGATGGTTAGGGATAATTAGTCTCCATAACCTCAATATTTCTTTATTATTGATTAGATTGTAGACGTTTAATATTAATAACGATAACTTAATTTGGAAAGAACTAATTTCTAATCAATTTTATGGAGGCTCCCATAACTTACGCCAACTATCTTCTAGCAAATACAATAATTTTTCACACTTTGAAAATCAATGTGAAAACGTTTGGATATTTTTTTACTAGGTATTAGTAACATTGTCCATTCGAGGAATAACACAACTTTCTGACATTATTGCGGGATCTCTCATATTCCTCGTAAAATAGAATTACAAACCCTATGATAATTGTAATTTTAAAAATGTCTTAACTCGAAAGTATATAAACCTAACCGAACTTTCCTTGGGATTTTTGCTTTAATCGTGCATTAGGAATAACTTTCTACCAGTTTGCTCTTCTATGTACCAAATTAGAATTATATAATACAGGCAATAATAATGATATTTAAATTTGTTATTGCGATAAGACGAAAAACATCACAGCTGATTTATTTTATATATGTCTAAATTTGTCAAAAATTAAATCAAATCTTTTTAAATTTATGTTGAAAGCGAATGCACCTCTTAAATCTTCAATATGAACCCAGAAACAATTGCACACTTATACTACGACTATCGGTTTACTAATTTTACAATCTTAGAATTTTTGGTTTTAATATAAGTAATCACGTGTTTGATTGTGAGCCTTATTGGTCTAGGTCGAGATTTTACATTATTTGTTGTCAACGATTCTTATTAGACACTATTTTTACTATCACAATTTGTTATATTGGTTTGACAGAAATCAATGATATTTTAATAATAATAATAATAATACTTCAATAATAGATAATTTGACCGATGTAGCCATGTTATTTTGTTCCAATTGGATTTTGAAATTTCATACGAATTGGCCAAAAACAACGGCTTTAAAGAGTTGCTTTAAAAAGTCAAATTTCATATTGATGCCTTATGAGAGAGAATTGTTGTTAATAATAAAAATAATAATGCTTTAACTTTTTCTCTGGTAGATGATAGCACAGATGATCATTTTGACTCGTTACTTTTATTAGGAAACTATCTTTTGCTTAGAATTGTTGTCCTTTACCTTCTTTCCTTCTATTGTTCTACATTCAAATTAATGTTGTTTAGAAATCATAGTCTTATTTCTATAGGTTATTTGTATGAATTCATGAGTACATGTACTCATACATCTCGTTTAGGTTAAGTGTAGGTCCTTCAAGGCTATTCACACGCTTTTGGTTCTTTTCATGCTGTTACTTTTTTGAAATGTTAGGGAACTCACTAATATTGCTTAAAAGGTACATTTTTATGCTTAACAGGTGTTTATGCAATGTAATGTACACACTTTATAAGATATATATAATTAAATACTTATATTTATAACACGTGTTGGTGTTTGTGATTATTATACTGTTATTTTGATTATGTTTAGATCGTATATATCTGTTTTTGCATTTGGAATTTTTCTTGGAACTAGCCGCATAAAGAAGACTTTGGCAAAAAAGTTCGAAAGTTTAGTCACTTAGAATATATTTTGACAAGAAATATTCAACAAAAAGGTTTTTCCTTACATCCTTTAAATTATATCCAGTAAATATTTCCTAATTGTGAGGGAATTTTCCTCTCCTTTATCGTGTAACACCTAGGTTACTACATCTCGTACTTATTCCACCTTTTCCTCTTGCATACACACACACGTACATAATGTTTTGGTATGCATATATAAGTTTAAGTGTTACATTATTTGGTGAGTATTTCAGTTTTAGCTGTTGACATGAGTTGTTTCGATCGGGGTCCTCATTCATTGGATGAGCTATATGTCCATGTACCGTTGGGCCTTTTGTAGCTTATTTGGACTATCTTGACAGTTCTTCATATTGTTCTCTTGTTCCTTGTAGTTAGATAGGGTCCTTCTCTCACCAATGATTCTTCTTTGATGCTGCGTTTGGCTTTTGTTGCTGCTAGTTTTTTTAGTGCATTCTAGTCTTTTCCTAGGTTTTATTAGGGAGGGTTTTTGTATTTTATTTGTATGGGTTTATGAAGAAGAGCCACCTAACAGGATTGATGGTGGCTTCTTTTTTAGTGTAGAATAAAATCACATTTGAGTGCTCTCCACCTCACAGAGAGTCACTTGCTTCAAAGATAAAAAATTGTTCACAATCAAAATTAATTAACAAAATTATCTCCAACCAAAATTATTTGAATGACCACCTAACACACACAATTAAAAAATAATTCAGTCAATTTTTTGATTAAGCAATCATTTTTAAAAACAGCAACAAAATAGATTTTCCAACTTAGGCTCATATAAATTCATAATAAAAGGTTAAGATCTAAATTATATAGACAATATGAACCAATAATAAAAAGAGATGAAGTGTGATACCCCGAAAATTTGGGCAATACTTATTTAATAATTTCATCAATAATTATTTTAAAATGTGAAATATTGATTTGATAATCAAATTCAAACTAAAATTATCTTTGAAAACTAATAATCATTTGGTTTGTTAAATGATATTCTTTTGAAAATTTATAATAATAACTTTTGGGAATTTTATTCTTTTCAAAAGCTAAAATTATTTAAATGATAAAATTGTTTTTCTAAGCTAATTTAAAGAATATTTTATTTATAATATTTTGTATATATGTGTATACATTATAAATAGAGGATTTGATTTTAATTTAAATCTAAACTTAATAAAGATATTTTCAAATTCATAATATATATAAGATGTATAAATTATGAATTGATTTGTTTGATTTAAAATTAGTATTGAAAACTGTTTAAAAAGTTTGTTTTAAAAATCTATCTTATATTTTAAAAAGGAAGTATAAGTAAATATTTATTTGTTATAAATATAAAATAGTTTAAATTTGTATTTTATAATAAAAGTCTATTTTGTTTAATTTTAAAAATTGTTTTAAAGTAAGATTTAGTTCAATTGTATTAAAGAATAATATTTTCGTTTGAAAACTTTGGACTAAAATATAATTCAACATTTTTTTCTTTTTAAAATTTTTCTTTTTTTAAAATTAGTTTTTAAAAATATTATTTTAAATTCTTCAGGTAAACATTAAAATGTGTAAAGGTAATTCATTTGTAATCATTTAAAGACTAAATATAAATAAACATATACGACATCTTAAATTAAAATTAGAAATGGTTTTAGAAGAATTTAAAAACATTTATAAACAAAGAAATTTATCTTTATATTAAAATCATACATGTGTTAAGCATTCATATTTTAAAATGGACGCTTGTAATTAATCTTCAAACTTAAGTAACAAGTGGAAATACTAAATCATTATTGAAATTAATTATTTTAGATAAGAACTTAACAAATCTTTTTATTCAAACCCTCTATCTTCAATGGAGAATCTAAAATCGGATGTAAAGAAACTGAAATACAAATCTACTCAAAGATCTGCAAACAAAATTTTAAAATCTGCAAAAGAAAACCCAATTGCAAATTCTGTTTAATCTGCAAACAAAAATTCAATCTCAACTTCAACTCTAACTCAAGCAAATAGAAGATGGATTTGCATGCAATAATTCTGTAGTCAAATAGGAAGCAAATGCAGTTTCAAAACCTACAAACAACAAGTTAAAATCAACTTCAACTAGCAAGCAAGCACAGATTCAACATTCAATCAATGCAAATGCAAATCAGGCTGCAGGAAATGAACTTGCATCTGGATTGTTCTCTGCCCTTCTATCAATAGGTGAGTAAATTTCTGTTTTAAAAACAGTTTCTTCCTTTAAAAATCAAGCTAACAAGGTCTCCAGAACTCAAGTTTTAATTCAAAATGTTTTTCAAATAAGAAAATCAAAACAGTGGTAAATAAAAACTGCACTGTTCTTTTCTTTTGAGTAAGTAACCTCACAATTTATAGGTTGTTTTAAAATTTATCTGTGCATGAGTTCTGATAGGATTGAGTATATTCGCTTGACTGTTGTGTGATGATGTTCTGTGTACATTCTTGAATATGCAGATAAGTGTGATGCAAATTTTCTAACTGACCTGCTTCTGTTCTTAACTAGGATTTTAAATACAAATCCATTTCCATATGTTTGAATCTTAGTTAGAGATTATTATGTAAACAAATTGTGTTTGTTTAGCATAGATTTAGGTTTATAAATTTTAATTTAGTTAAATTCAATCTGTTATTTCTGAAAATCAATAATAACAGATATTATTTTCAAAAGTAAGATTATCAAACATCTTTAATTATTCAATCAAGTTTAAAACTTGAATGCATGTTTAAAACATGAATATTAAAACAAGCATCACATTTTAAATCAACTGTGGAGTTATCATTTAGGGATTGTACAGAATTTGGGTGTTTGGGATTATCTGATCATATAGTAGATTTTGGAAACTGGAATTCTTCCGGAAGGTGGAGTGTTGACTGGAGAGTGGAGGAAAATTAAGAGGAAGATGGTCAAAGAGTGGTGGCGATGGCAGTAGGGGTTTTCAGGCTTGAACCCTAGTTTTTTTAAGTGATCGAAGTTTTGTAACTTCTTGAACTCTGTGGTAGTTCGAGTGATGCGAGGCTTTGGGGTTTGGCAGAGGGGGTATAGGCAAAGCAATGGCCGGAGTTGAAGATGATCTGATGGTCGGAGTGGGCCGCCGCGAGGGCTGACAGGTTTGGTATGTATTTTGGTGATGTTTCCAGGTTGCTTGATTTTGCTTGATTCTAATTTCAAGCTGCAGTGGGTTGGTTGTTGATCGGTATCGGGTTGAGGGATGGACGATGTCTTGGAGGGGTTGATGAAGGTAGCTGGAAGCCGTCGGAGCACTGGTGCATATGCACCGTGTATATTTGAACTCTGGTGAACATTGGGTTGTGTAGGGTTTTGTGACTTGAGTTTCACTCGAGTGAATCAGGCAGTTTACTCGAAGCAAGTGGTTTGTGAACTCGAAGCATATGAGGGGAGGTCTCGGGTATTTTTTTTGCAGGTGATAAATTGTCAGTATGCAGTTTTTAACTTGAGTGAATTCAATTTTTATAAGCAGGATTTAAATAGTTTTTTTTTATGCAAGGTTGGAATTTGAATTCAAGTGTACTTTCGAATTCAAAGTTTTAAAAATGAGAATTTTAAATTTTAAGCAAGATTTAAATTTAGTTTTGAAATCAAGTTTAAATATGATTTTCAGGTTTACTTTGAAACCAGTTTGAATTTAAAACTGTTTCGAAATTTTTTAAATATTGGACAGATTCAATGTTTTAAAAGTAGTTTTAAAATAAATTTGTTTTCAAATAAAGGTTTAAATTTAAAAGAATTCTTTCCTTTAAATATTGAAATAAAATTATGAAATGTTTAACTTAAATTGAAAGGTTAAATAATCTAACTATTTTAAAAAGCTTGATTTCTTTAGTAAAATTAAGTAATTTAGATTTTCAAACTTTACATATATAATAATGATGGTTCTTTACTTTTAGGTTTATAAATTAATTTAAATTTGGATAGTGTTTATATGGTTAAATATTTTTAAATCTTAAATTTTTAAATGGAAGTTGAATTTAATTTAGGAATGTATTTTTTTAAATACATTTGAATAATTAATAAGTCATTAATACGTAAATGGATTAATTTGGAAATAATTAGGATAATTTAAAATTTTACTTATTTAATTGATTTTAATTAATGTTTTGGATTAATTTATAATTAGAGATGATTAATGAATAATTAATCTAAGATTCAATTTTCTTAAGTAAGTAATTAATGAAAATGTTGTTAATTAAATAAGATAATTATCTAAGGATAATTAAATAATGCAATTAATTTTGATGAATTAATTAGATTAATTAATTGAAGATAATCAATTATAATTTGTTAAGTATAATTACTTTATAAAAGTAATTAAGGGATTAATTACTTATTGTAATTAATTCTGATAATGTGTATTGTTTAAATTAATTAATTTAGTTTAATTAATTTAAGAAATCATTTAATGATTTAATGATAGTAATTACTTAATATAATAATGGAGCAGGATTACTTAAAGAAGTAATGATTGTTAATTACTGGAATGTAATTAGTGAGAGATGTTTTATTTTAACAAGTAATTTGGATAGATTACTTTTGTAATTAATCAAGGGATAAGTTAATGAAGATAATTAGTTATGGAATAATTAATTTGTTAATGAGTAATTAAGGGTAATTAATTACTGGATTAATACTAATTAAGGTGATTAATAATTGTAACTTAATTACTAAATGTAATTAATTTTAATAAAGTAATTAATTTTAAATATAGATTAGAGATCATTAATTAATATAATCAATGATGTAATTAAGAATTGTTTAATTAAGTAATAATTAATTAATTAAGTGATTAATTAATATAATTAATTAAGGATAAATGTAATTAATTATAGTTAATTAACAATGAAGTAATTAAATGGTATTTACTTATGATTAAGGTTAATTAATTTTATGAAATTAATTCAAGACTAACTACTTATTGTAATTAGTGAATGATTAATCGTAGATGTTTAATCAAGTTGAATACTTAATGAATGATTAATTAACTAGGTTGATTAATCAATGGATATATAAGCAGGATTTATAGGTGAGTAATTAATTTAATTTATTTTAAATTAATTTGAGATAGAGGTAATTAATTTAATTCATTTTAAATTAATTACAGATGGTGGATAATAAGTCTTTGCTTATGGGTGATATTGATTGGATGGATGTGATCTCAATAATGAGATGAGTAGTATCTGTATGATATGGATGCTTAGTTATAGTATGATAATATGGATTATTAGGTTGTGATGATTGTCTGTTGTGATGATTATCTGTTGTGATAATGTTACGGGTTATCTGTTGTGATGAGAATGTGATTTATCATCTGTGCGTAAATAGATAATGATGAATTGAATTAATTATTCAAATTAAACTCACTTGGACATTAAGATGGCATTTGGATTTCGGTGAGACCGGGATCGGATTTCCAAATTTGGAATTCCGAAAACCACATCGATCCAAATTAAACGCTAGGTCGTGAATCTCAAGTGAAGAGTGAAGACTCGAGGTGTAAGAACTATACGTCAGTATAACTCTGTGGGTGATTCCGTAATGAATTTGCTGGAATAGTACTTGTAGGCTCGAGATGGTGATTCAGAGTGCAAGGGTTATCGTCGGTAACTCTGAGGGTGATTCCAAAATGAGTGTAGCGAGATAATGCCTTCGGTTTCGTTCGAACCCGGAACGAACTTGTATGGATTGATTGCTTTCAGAACATCGTCAGGTGGACGATGAGCATTCTAAGATTGATATGTCCTATAAAGGTAATCGCAGCCTCAAGCCTCATCAACCGGGAATGGCTAAAACAGAGGAGGTGCATCAAGGCTTCGTGGGTAGCCCCCATCGGAGAGTGAGATTTACCCCTGTCTACATGTCCCTTTTATTCGGCTGTGTGGACGGTTGTGAGCTCCAACCGTCGGGGTGGTCTTGTTCGGAATTGTTCAGTAAGGAATGGTTCCGGCCTTGTGTTGTAGGGGAGCTGGCGTACTCCTTGGTACTGTGATCTAGGCCGCGTACTGTGACGGGCGGTTCCCCAGTAGCCCTTCCATTGATGGAATCCAAAATCCAATAAGTGCATGTACGGTTTTGATTGTGCCCAACTATGTTGGAACGTGAGATGTAAGCATTCCAGCTATTTCTGTATTTTATTTTGAAAACCCTTGACACTATTATAATACCACTGGATTTCCTATCAAATGTTTTGGTTAGCTTAAGGTAAAAACTTTTCCATGTTTATGTGTGGGAAGTCTTACGTGATACCTTGTGTTTTCAAAGGATCTTCTAAAGTTAAGAAACTTTTAAACCCGTTTACTCACACCAGATCCCTGTCTGACCCGAGTGTTTATTTTCTGTTTTATTAAACTCTTGGGTACTCATATTATGTATGAGCAGTCAAGTGATTCAGGATTGTTTTGACGAGTTCTGAAGGAGATAATGGAGCAGGATGCTTCAGCGT
Source organism: Allium cepa (assembly GCA_030765085.1). NCBI lineage: Eukaryota > Viridiplantae > Streptophyta > Magnoliopsida > Asparagales > Amaryllidaceae > Allium > Allium cepa. Next base: position 935,369,039 of record CM060932.1, read on the forward strand.
GTAGATATATATAGTGGTTCTGCTGTGTTTGAGTTGTATCTGTTTTTCTCTGATGCACTTGAATTGTAATTGCTAGACAGATGTTTATAACTGTCTAGTTTGTGTTGTATTAGCTGTATAACTCTGACGTATATGATACTATGTAAAGTTTTATGTGATATATTATAATTTATTCAATTCCGCTATGAGATTCTGATGTTGTCTGTTGCTTTCTTTTCTTTCTTTTCTCTTTTCTATCCCTTTCTTTCTTCTTAATGATGCGTCTTTCTATGGAATGAAAGGCGGGTCGTTACATTGTGGTATCAGAGCCAGGTTGAGCGAATACCTAGACTCTAGATTGGTGTCCTTCTTGAGAGAACGTATTTGTAATTTTGAATATATATATATATTTATTTATTTCTACCTATTAGATTGGGTTACCCGTTCAGGTTTTCCAATATAAGTAATAAAGGTAGATAGGGTAGTAGTGTATGTAACACAACTACCAATGGTGGGAGTCCGAGTGTTTGAGGTTGGAAGTGATATGCTAGGGCAGTATTGGGCATCTTGAGTAGTTTGGCAGTTTGGTGTAAAGGATTTCACCGATCTCTGAAGGAAAATCTTTTCAAGATTCGTAGTGTATCTTTGGATTTTAAGATTGATTTCACTCATATGAGTGGATTTTCTTGAGTCTGGATCAGTTTGGAGTACTGAAGCCAGCAATGGAATTTTGGCAACCTTAGGAAGGAGTTCTGTCTGTATTTGAGTTTGAGACTCAGTCTGACAGAGTGTTTTGTGCTTGGGTTGAGATCGAGTTTCCTGAGGGATATCTGTCTTTTAAAGGCTCTATAATGGAAGGGGCTGGTGTAGCTTTGAGGTTCGATGAGCTTTTGGGTAAGGAAGTTTTTGGCAGCAGTAGAAGCAGTGAGTGGCCTGTTTCTTCGAAGTCTCTGTGATTCTTTTGTCAGTAGGCCGGGCAGATGGTGAAGCTTGTCCATTTCTTATGGAAGCTCAACTGGGTGTGATGTTTGTGGTTGATGGTTGACCACTAGTTTCCCTTTTTGATTTGAAGGCCTGGACTGTTCTGATTATTGAAGAGAGAATGATTTCTTGGAATCTGAACGGAGTAGAATCGCAAAAGTGACTTGCGATGGTTCGGAAGTTCTCTGAATAATCTTTGTTTGGATTGAAGCATTCCTAAAGGATGTTTGAGTTATCGACATGGTTTGGTATTTCTTTGGATATCTTCGAAAGAGTTAAGGTTTGCATCTGCACCGAGAGATTGAGTTTTGTTTCAACTTGGTTCTTGGAGCTTTACGACGGTTCAGCATAGTAGGGGGGTTCTTTGAGAGAGAGATCTGTTTAAGCTGGCAGGGCAGATCAGATCAAGATTTCTGGTTGAATTTTTGTTGTGGCCTTTGTGACCGAATCAGATAGGTCACCGAGATTTTATGGAATTTGATGAACAATGTTTCCGGAGTAAGTTGATCAAGTCTATACTTGTGTTCATCAACACCATTCTTAAATCAGAGTTGTGCAACGGAAGCATAGTGGAAGCTATTCCAGAATAGAAGCAGCACCTGATTCTTTAGGAATTTATGTTTTGACTTGGATTAGAGGATTTCTACAGGAAATTCATTTTAATCTGGAGACTTGGATGTCTTGTGCATCTATTCTGTTTTCCGAATAAGAGTAATTTGTCTGAAGTCTTCTGATATCTGTAGTAGAGTTTGTGTGGTGGATATGTTTGATCAAGAAGGTTGGAGGCAGCCCAGGATCGACAGGAGATATGTGTGGATAAGAGATTGTATCTTTCTGTTTTCTCTTAAGAGTTAAGTATTGAATCTACAGGGTTGAATTTCCAGTTTGGATGGCTGAAATTTGTTATGTATTTCACGTACCTCTGAGGGAGTACGTGAATAGTTTATCACTGGTTTTAGAATCAGTAATTCTGGAAGATTTGGAAGTTGATCAGGACTTGCTGTGGTCCAGTATTCTGTTTAGATTTGTAGATCTAGATATATAGGAGCTCTTGATTTGAGTGGTGTAGCTAGTTTAGATTCTGCAGGGCGAATGTCTCGGTGTTTGTACCTGGGAAACTCTAGAAAATCCTATCCAGAATTTTGTCTAGATAGTTGGAATTGTTTGTTTGAATTGGTTGCTATGGTTGCTAGTTTATGGTTAATAGCATATGTTTGCTATTTTAAATTGTAAGATCTGTATGGGATTATTAAATTACCTTTGCTTTTAAATTTCGAGGACGAAATTCTTTTAAGGGGGAAGGAATGTGATACCCCAAAAATTTGGGAAATACTTATTTAATAATTTCATTAATAATTATTTTAAAACGTGAAATATTGATTTAATAGTCAAATTCAAACTAAAATTATCTTTTGAAAACTAATAACCATTTGGTTTGTTAAATGATATTCTTTTGAAAATTTATAATAATAACTTTTGGGAATTTTATTCTTTTCAAAAGTTAAAATTATTTAAATGATAAAATTGTTTTTCTAAGCTAATTTAAAGAATATTTTATTTATAATATTTTGTATATATGTGTATACATTATAAATAGAGGATTTGATTTTAATTTAAATCTAAACTTAAAAAGATATTTTCAAATTCATAATATATATATAAGATGTATAAATTATGAATTGATTTATTTGATTTAAAATTAGTATTGAAAACTTTTCAAAAAGTTTGTTTTAAAAATCTATCTTATATTTTAAAAAGGAAGTATAAGTAAATATTTATTTGTTATAAATATAAAATAGTTTAAATTTGTATTTTATAATAAAAGTCTATTTTGTTTTATTTTAAAAATTGTTTTAGAGTAAGATTTAGTTCAATTGTATTAAAGAATAATATTTTGGTTTGAAAACTTTGGAATAAAATATAATTCAACATTCTTTTCCTTTTAAAATTTTTCTTTTTTGAAAATTAGTTTTTAAAATTATTATTTTAAATCCTTCAAATAAACATTAAAATGTGTAAAGGTAATTCATTTGTAATCATTTAAAGACTAAATATAAATAAAACATATAAAACATCTTAAATTAAAATTAGAAATGGTTTTAGAAGAATTTAAAAACATTTATAAACAAAGAAATTTATCTTTATATTCAAATCATACATGTGTTAAGCATGCATATTTTAAAATGGACACTTGTAATTAATCTTCAAACTTAAGTAACAAGGGGCAATACTAAATCATTATTGAAATTAATTATTTTGGATAAGAACTTAACAAATCTTTTTATTCAAACCCTTTATCTTCAATGGAGAATCTAAAATCAGATTTAAAGAAATTGAAATACAAATTTACTCAAAGATCTGCAAACAAAATTTTAAAATCTGCAAAAGAAAACCCAATTGCAAATTCTGTTTAATTTGCAAACAAAAATTCAATCTCAACTTCAACTCTAACTCAAGCAAATTGAAGATGGATCTGCATGCAATAATTCTATAGTCAAATAGGAAGCAAATGCAGTTTCAAAACCTACAAACAACAAGTTAAAATCAACTTCAACTACAAGCAAGCACAGATTCAACATTTAATCAATGCAAATGCAAATCAGGCTGCAGGAAATGAACTTGCATCTGGATTGTTCTCTGCCCTTCTATCAATAGGTGAGTAAATTTCTGTTTTAAAAACAGTTTCTTCCTTTAAAAATCAAGCTAACAAGGTTTCCATAACTCAAGTTTTAATTCAAAATGTTTTTCAAATAAGAAAATCAAAACAGTGGTAAATAAAACTGCACTGGTCTTTTCTTTTGAGTAAGTAACCTCACAATTTATAGGTTGTTTTAAAATTTATATGTGCATGAGTTCTGATAGGATTGAGTATATTTGCTTGACTGTTGTGCGATGATGTTCTGTGTACATTCTTGAATATGCAGATAAGTGTGATGCAAATTTTCTAACTGACCCGCTTCTGTTCTTAATTAGGATTTTAAATACAAATCCAATTCCATATGTTTGAATCTTAGTTATAGATTATTATATAAACAAATTGTGTTTGTTTACCATATATTTAGGTGTGTAAAATTTTAATTTATTAAATTCAATCTGTTATTTCTGAAAATCAATAATAACAGATATTATTTTCAAAAGTAAGATTATCAAACATCTTTAATTATTCAATCAAGTTTAAAACTTGAATGCATGTTTAAAAACATGAATATTAAAACAAGCATCACATTTTTAAATCCTCTGTGGAGTTATCATTTAGGGATTGTACAGAATTTGGGTTTTTGGGATTATCCGATCATATAGTAGATTTTGGAAACTGGAATTCTTTCTGAAGGTGGAGTGTTGACTGGAGAGTAGAGGAAAATTGAGAGGAAGATGGTCAGAGAGTGGTGGCGATGGAAGTAGGGGTTTTCAGGTTTGAACCGTAGTTTTTTAAAGTGATCGAAGTTTTGTAACTTCTTGAACTCTGTGGTAGTTCGAGTGATGCGAGGCTTTGGGGTTTGGCAGAGGGGGTATTGGCGGAGCAATGGCCGGAGTTGAAGATGATCTGATGGTCGGAGTGGGTCGCCGCGAGGGTTGACAGGTTTGGTATGTATTTTGGTGATGTTTCCAGGTTGCTTGATTTTGCTTGATTCTAATTTCAAGCTGCAGTGGGTTGGTTGTTGATCGGTATCAGGTTGAGGGATGGACGGCGTCTTGGAGGGGTTGATGAAGGTAGCTGGAAGCCGCCGGAGCACTAGTGCATATGCACCGTGTATATTTGAACTCTGGTGAACATTGGGTTGTGCAGGGTTTTGTGACTCGAGTTTCACTCGGGTGAATCGGGCAGTTTACTCGAAGCAAGTGGTTTGTGAACTCGTAGCATATGAGGGGAGGTCTTGGGTATTTTTGTTGCAGGTGATAAACTGTCAGTATGCAGTTTTTAACTTGTGTGAAGTCAATTTTTATAAGTAGGATTTAAATAGTTTTTTTTTATGCAAGGTTGGAATTTGAATTCAAGTGTACTTTTGAATTCAAAGTTTTAAAAATGAGAATTTTAAATTTTAGGCAAGATTTAAACTTAGTTTTGAAATCAAGTTTAAATATGATTTTCAGGTTTACTTTGAAACCAGTTTGGATTTAAAACAGTTTTGAAATTTTTTAAATATTGGACAAATTCAATGTTTTAAAAGTAGATTTAAAATAAATTTGTTTTCAAATAAAGGTTTAAAATAAAAGAATTCTTTCCTTTAAATATTGAAATAAAATTATGAAATGTTTAACTTTAAATTGAAAAGTTAAAATAATCTATCTATTTTAAAAAGCTTGATTTTTTTAGTAAAATTAAGTTATTTAGATTTTCAAACTTTTCTTATATAATAATGATGGTTCTTTACTTTTAGGTTTATAAATTAATTTAAATTTGGATAGTGTTTATATGGTTAAACATTTTTAAATCTTAAATTTTTAAATGGAAGTTGAATTTAATTTAGGAATGTATTGTTTTAAATACATTTGAATAATTAATAAGTAAATGGATTAATTTGGAAATAATTAAGATAATTTAAGAATTTACTTATTTAATTGATTTTATTTAATGTTTTGGATTAATTTATAATTAGAGATGATTAATGAATAATTAATCTAAGATTAAATTTTCTTAAGTAAGTAATTAATGAAAATGTTGTTAATTAAATAAGATAATTATCTAAGGATAATTAAATAATTAAATAATGTAATTAATTTTGATGAATTAATTAGATTAATTAATTGAAGATAATCAATTGTAATTTGTTAAGTATAATTACTTTATAAAAGTAATTAAGGGATTAATTACTTATTGTAATTAATTATGATAATGTGTATTGTTTAAATTAATTAATTTAGTTTAATTAATTTAAGAAATCATTTAATGATTTAATGATAGTAATTACTTAATATAATAATGGAGCAGGATTACTTAAAGAAGTAATAATTGTTAATTACTGGAATGTAATTAGTGAGAGATGTTTTATTTTAGCAAGTAATTTGGATAGATTACTTTTGAAATTAATCAAGGGATAAATTAATGAAGATAATTAGTTATGGAATAATTAATTTGTTAATGAGTAATTAAGGGTAATTAATTACTGGATTAATATTAATTTAGGTGATTAATAATTGTAACTTAATTACTAAATGTAATTAATTTTAATAAAGTAATTAATTTTAAATATAGATTAGAGATCATTAATTAATATAATTAATGATGTAACTAAGAATTGTTTAATTAAGTAATAATTATTTAATTAAGTGATTAATTAATATAATTAATTAAGGATAAATGTAATTAATTATAGTTAATTAATAAATGAAGTAATTAAATGTTAATTACTTATGATTAAGGTTAATTAATTTTATGAAATTAATTTAAGACTAATTACTTATTGTAATTAGTGAATGATTAATCGTAGATGTTTAATTAAGTTGAATACTTAATGAATGATTAATTAACTAGGTTGATTAATCAATGGATATATAAGCAGGATTTATAGGTGAGTAATTAATTTATTTTATTTTAAATTAATTTGAGATAGAGGTAATTAATTTAATTCATTTTAAATTAATTACAGATGGTGGATAATAAATCTTTGCTTATGGATGATATTGGTTGGATGGATGTGATCTCAATAATGAGATGAGTAGTATCTGTATGATATGGATGCTTAGTTATAGTATGATAATATGGATTATTTGGTTGTGATGATTGTCTGTTGTGATGATTATCTGTTGTGATAATGTTACGGGTTATCTGTTATGATGAGAATGTGATTTATCTATCTGTGTGTAAATAGATAATGATGAATTGAATTAATTATTCAAATTAAATTCACTTGGAAATTATAATATCACTGGATTTCCTATCAAATGTTTTGGTTAGCTTAAGGTAAAAGCTTTTCCATGTTTATGTGTGGGAAGCCTTACGTGATACCTTGTGTTTTCAAAGGATCTTCTAAAGTTAAGAAACTTTTAAACCCGTTTACTCACACCAGACCCCTGTCTGACCCGAGTGTTTATTTTCTGTTTTATTAAACTCTTGGGTACTCATATTACGTATGAGCAGTCAAGTGATTCAGGATTGTTTTGACGAGTTCTGGAGGAGATAATGGAGCAGGAGGCTTCATCGTGTAGATATATATAGTGGTTCCGCTGTGTTTGAGTTGTATCTATTTTTCTCTGATGTACATGAGTTGTAATTGCTAGACAGATGTTTATAACCGTCTAGTTTGTGTTGTATTAGCTGTATAACTCTAATGTATACTATGTAAAGTTTTATGTGATATATTATAATTTATTCAATTCCGCTGTGAGATTATGATGCTGTCTGTTGCTTTTTTTTCTTTCTTTTCTCTTTTCTATCCCTTTCTTTCTTCTTAATGATGCGTCTTTCTATGGAATGAAAGGCGGGCCGTTACATGAAGGATCTAAAATATATCAATATGATGATTGTTTGCACCAACAATTAGCATAAACACCCACAGAGATTTTGTAGAGAAATAAATGAAGAATATAGAATTAAAATAGAGGAAATAAGCAATTATATGACAGAAAATCAAAGCAATAGCAAGAACACAACGATTTATAGTTGTTCGGTGCTATTTGCCAACATCCACTTTGAATATATATCTGTATTAATCACTTTGCAAACTTAGTACAATAGGGATTGGATGAAAATAATAAGTTACAATAGAGTATAATGCAATGAGCAGTGTAAAGTCCCTATAATAAACAATCAAGCCTATATTTATAGAGGAAGATGGAGAAATATCTCCGTGAAAAATTGGCAGAAGGATCTTTAAAACCATATGGACCCATAAGAGGGATCACGTAGCCTAATCCCAAGGAATAGGGCCGGTGTCTATCCCTATTTTGGAGGAATTTGAGGGTACGATCCCTATGGGAGATTTTCCATGTTTTAATATGCTTCGCCTCCAAGTTTCGTGCCAATTGGATTAGTAGAACCTGAGTTATTGCTCGATTTTACTACAATGTGAGTTGTTTCCTTATTTAGGCCGATCCTTATAGAGGGAAGAGGACCGGTCCCTCTCGCATAATCATTTTGGGGTGCATTCCTAGGGTAGGCTTCCAATGGTCTCCACATCATTCTTCCGAAGTTTAATATGCATTGGACATCTGGATCTTGAGATATTGATTGTTTTCCATTGAGTTGCACTTGTTTAGCTGAAATATGCATTGAGGAGCTCGAAGCTCAGGGGGAGTCGTAAAGATATTGCGAAGAGGCCGTCGGAGCTCGGGGATTGAAAATTAAGTTTGATGAGCAACTCGCTCAAATTGAAGTTCTCAAAGAAGAGCCAAGAGAAGTGGGCTGCAATGAGATGAGAGAGCAGATCGAGGCCCAATTAAAAGATGTTAATGTAGCTAGTTGAAATGAAATTAAGAACATGTTAGATTCTCTGATCGTTGAATATAATGCTAAAGTCTTAATACATCGCGATTTGAGTTTCCTTGGAGAGGGCTATCTTGAATCGCTCGCCGAGGCCTAGGAATACATGGTCGAAATGAAGAAGAAATCCCTCGGTGAAGCTGATTTAGAGGAAGAGAAGCCGGTGCATGAGATTCTCTCCATAGGGATGAACCTTTAGACCCTGCTGCTCCGAGACTTCGATACTTTGATATTCTAGCACCCTTTGGCAAAAGAAAAAATATATTGCCGAGTCTTCGAAGTTCGATCCCAGAGGTCCCTCTTCATTTCAAATGGCTGGAGAGTCGGTTTCTCTTGGCCGGGACAGGATTTGAGTTACGATCTGGACAGACCAGGCTACTAATCAAAATTGATGACTCGTATTTAAGAGCATAGCACTCCGATGACAACTAAAAGTCAAATGGACATAAGTATTCCATTTTTTTCTCCATTATTTGAGAGATTTTGTTCCTCACGCCCAATATCCATTGGCATATCATCTTGTTTAGACAAATCTTCAAGTCTTTTAGGTCCTAGCTAGACTTCAAGAAGTGGTGCTGCCATGGAGCAACAGTCGACATCTATTGAAATTCCAATGACGAGCAAAATTCTTGGGCCTGGTGCTAAATTATTGGAGCGCTTGATGATGAAAAAGTTGATGACCCACCATTGCCAGATGAATCAGATGACGTTGTGATTATTGGCGCTACCGAACATACCAATGAGCTTAGCTTAGAAAGGTGCATCAAGAGAGGAATTGTTGAAGAAACAAGCCAAAGTTGAACCTGCTGATGTTGACATCCACGATCCAAATCTCATCCCACTGCAAGTCATTCCACCTGGGGTTCCTGAAGAAGTCCTCCAACCTTGGAAAACTCACTGGCCAACGGCGGCAAAGGATCGAGGAAAAGGACAGGCAGAAGTTCGGGTGGTGCCACTCCTAAGAAATCCAAAAGGGAGAAAGGGAGAAAGGGAAAAAGATAAAATCGTTGCTTCAGCTTAGCTTGCATATCACTTATATTGCTGTTTTTCTCCTTTTGTTGGCCGTGATGGTGCAGGTACGACCCCTGCTTTAGAATAAATTTTATACTACAATTTTGAAGTTTAGCATGCAAATAAAAGTTCTTTGTTTTCTGTTGATCTCTTATATGAATTTTTCTAAGTAGTCGAGCTATTACTTTTCCATTGAATATACTTGTAATTCGTTGCTCGTTAATTCGGACAATCGTACATTAATTTTTTACTCAAGGCCTTCATGTGGTTGTAGCCTGAATTTGCATCAAACATTGAGCTCGAGCCCAAGTATTACGATGTCGAATTCAGTGGTTTGAGTGATTATACTTCTGCCTCCAATCTCGGGTTAGCGGAGTTAGATAGTGGATGGTCAAACTCCATCCTTAGTGAGTTTATACTCCACTTGTTGGTTTCAGGTTGGAGTTTATGAATGAGCGGTCGAAACTGCACTTATCTATTTATTTATACTCATACCAATACTTTGGGGATAAGAGTTAGTTGGCCGGTGGTCTAATTGCACCTAACTTTTATTTATACTTCAATCTGCACTCAAGATACTTAGAGTTATTTTAGAAAATAGTAGGACCGTATTTTGCTTAATTGATTTATTTCCTCTCAATCCGAAGTTTAACTTAGTGAGCGATCGGTTGTATCACGATCGCTTTTGGTTCATGTTTGTCCTATCACTTGGTAGGATTAACTTGGTTATAGGATGGTCGAGCCACATCCATTCCTTGTTAGGTATTCCATCCATTAGGTTGTGAGCGAGAACCAACAAATGAACAGTCGGACCATTCTTTTTTTGTTTAGTTCAATTGTGAACTTATGTAATCGGCTAGCTCTAAACTCTGGGAACCTGCTTGGACATGTCAATATTAATTAGTCAGGTACCGTAACTAATATATGGTGCTACAGCAATCACAAACATGAAGGGAATTTAAAACTTTATTTGCCAAATGGAAAGAAATGAAAAAAATATGTCTTATTACATATCATGGAAGATAAAATGCTGAAGCAAATTCGAAAATTGAATACAACTAAATGAAAAAGAATAAAATAAGTGAAATGGTGTCGTAAATCCTCGCTATTGCATGCCCTTTGGAGTGTGACGCCATCACCAGTCACCAGCTTGAAAGTCCCCTCTCCAAGCCTATGTCTAATGACATATAGTCCTTCTCAAGTAGGATTCATGCGTCACGGGCTAAGAAAACCCCATTTCTAGAAAATATCGTCGATTTCAAAGGTTCTAGGTCGGACTTTAGTATTGTAATATCAGGCGACTTGGTGTCGATGTGCAGCTGCTCTCAAATCAGCTTCCTCTTGCTTCTCATCTTCAAAGTCTAGAGATTCCAAGAGGAGATTTTTATTCGTTCTGATATTGTAGTAGGTCACTTGATGAGAAGAAACTTCGAGTTTAACAGGAATACCGGCTTCGGAGCCATAAGCAAGGGTGAATGGAGTATGGCCAGCCGTGGACTTATGGATGGTTCTGTGAGCCCATAATGCTGTCGGGAGTTCATCCACCTACTTCCCTCTAGCCTTATACAAGCGCTTCTTCAGGATGGACTTTATGATTTTATTCACAGCTTCAACTTATCCATTTGCTTGAGGATAAGCACCTGCCGCAAATATTTTCTCAATATGATGTCGACGTCATAAATCTTTGATTTCGATGCTGTCAAATTGGGTTCCATTATCAGTTACAATGGTTCATAGAAGGCCAAAATGATAGATGATGTTCCCGATGATGAAGTTGATTACTTTCTTTGTCGTGATCATGGCTAATGGTTCCACTTTGGCCCATTTAGTAAAGTAATCAACAACGACGATGTCGTACTTTGCACCACCTTTAAGGATAGGCAAGGAACCGATAATACCTATGCCCCATATGGAAAATGGCCATGGATTGAGCATTTGTGTGATTTCTATTGGCGGAGCTCTCGGAACATTTGCTCGCATCTAGTACTTGTCACATCGCCTAGCATAATCAGTAGTTTCTCGGTTGGCAGTTGGCTAGTGAAACCAATAACAGAGTATTTTCTTTACTAGGGGTTCCTTTAAGACTCGCTTTTCTTCATCATGAGTGATAAACCGAAGCAGGGGAACAAATAATCCCTTTCTATACAAGACTCCTTCCTGAATGATATATCGCGAGGCTTTACGAATGATTTGTCTCCTTTCATTCCTCCATCCGGGAAGGACTCCCTATAGCAAATAGTCTTTAATCTGAGTCATCCACGACTCATTCTCAGGCTCCATCCCTAGTACCCAATCAATTTCAGTTTGGTTTATGCTCGAAGCGTCTAGTACTTTGAATGGAACCTAGCCCATCTTTTGTGTATCCCCGGTGCTAGCAAACTTTTCCAATGAGTCCGCCTTTTTGTTTTGATCCAAGGGAATGTGCGTGATGCCATATACTTAAAGCTAGTTAATAGCACTTGGACATAGGTAAGGTATGGAGTGTAACGATCCAGAATTTGGATTATTTGAAATTAGAATATTTAATTGATTTTAAATTTCAAACATAAACATTTATTGGATAATGTAATTATTGAATTTAATAATTGAATATTGGTTAAAATATCGAATCTTGAGTTTTAAGCTTGTTAAAAATAATTTAAAGGCTTATAAAATTTATATTGATAATAATGAAGATAATAATTTTTTTTAATTTTTTTTAAAAGGGGTTTGTTCAGTTTTAAAAATATATTGTTTGAATTAGCATTTAAACATAGCCTTCCAGGGCACGGTCTCGGATTTCGATGAAACTAGTACCATTGGATCCGTAATAATGTATTATTATCAGATTTCAAAAATCATAACGTTTTGAGTTATCGTTTGACCGTAAGGAATATAAATGCACTGAAATTTATATCGAAAATTCAACATAATAATTGGTTCCAAAAAGCTATCTTCTCCATACAATCGAATTAGGACCCGAAACCTTTTCCATTTCGTTCGAAATAGGGGTATAACATTGTATACACCTAGCAGCATGCCTTGATAGGAGTTTGATATTTTAAGTTACGAAATTGAGGTAAATTGAAAATTTAAATTATATATGTTAATTTGTCAATCGTTCACATCAACTTGCTTTCTATCTTTCTCAGCTACCCTATGATGTGAAAACATCTTGCCATGTAAAACACACTTCGCTCCCTTTTCAAAACACACGACCGAACTCTTCTTTTCAAAAATCTACTGTTAAAAAAAAAACATAACAACGAATAATGGCCATGATTTCCAATTCGAGTATCGATGGAAGCTTCCTACCGAGGTGCATTTGGTGTTGTTCGTCTTTGGCTTTGGGATTCGACAGTTAAGGCGAAAGCTATATAGAACTAGGGTTGAGCTTCTTTGGTGATTCAGGCAATGAGAGGCTACGGGAATGGTTTCTTAGGGTTCGTGACGTCAAACAACGCATTCACCCAAATTTCTATGGCTCGCGATGGGATATTGGGGGGTGCGACATTCCACGTCGAGGGGGAGAAAGAGCAAGTGGTGCTTCGAAAATGAGGATTGAGTTCGACGCCTTGGGTTTGGTTGGGTGGGGATCGAGGGGAGGGATCGAATGTGGGAAGAGATGGTCGATTCATGGCCTCTTTTGGGTGTGTCATTGCGTGCATAAACATGGGGATGCACAGGAAGTGATTCTAGAAAGAAGATCATTTTGGGTCGGGTCGTGTACAATGGTATGGGCTGTTTTCTGTTTAAAAAAATTATTTATACAAATTACATTTAAACTTATAAAATTTATATCTCATGCGTACGAGGTCCGATTCAAGATTCGTTGGGATCGTGATGTCGTCATCTACGCATTGGAAATGGTTTGGACGAATTTGGAGCTTCTAGAATTTTTAGCTAAATTCGAATGCGAATGCGACAAAAAAAATTAAAAGTGAGTTAATCTCACTCAAAATTTGGATTACCAGAATTTGTTTTAAATAGTTAAAATTAATTATTTAGATGATGTTATATATAGTAACATATAAATGTAAGTGTGTGTCTGTCTATGTATATATATATTGAAGTGATTGATATTCCTGCATATATATAGCGGATGAGACCCTATGTGCCCCCGCATAATAGCGGATGACCCTATATATCGCGATATCCCCCTCGAAGTAGGATTGGTATTTTTATATTGTGTTAACATATCTGGATGTAGGAAAATAGGTTGGAAGGATCCAACTGGATTCCTCAAAAATGTTGAATCTATTTTCATATTCAGTAATACGATATATTGAATAATCAGTGATAGATTATAGCGTGATTGAATTTATTTGGTGCTATGGTATTACTTGTTAGATTTTGGTATTTTAAAATACAAATGGTAAATGTTTAAGGTTTGAAAAGAAATTAAAAAGGAAATTTGAAGTAAAAATATTTATAGTGAAATTTGGATTTATTAAAGGAAATGAATTTGGGGAAAAAATAAATAGCTTGATTTTAAAAATTTGTACTTGGTAATTTTGGAAAAAATAGAGATTTTGAATAATGTAAATAAAAGGATTTTTAAATAGTAGAAATCAAGTGATATTTTTTAAGTATAAGAGTATTTACTTTTAAATTTGATATTTAAAAAGTTGGAAGAATAAAAAGGGAATTTTGAAAATAAAATATGGGATTGTCATACAAGATTTTAAATAAAATTGAAACTATAAAAAGGAAGTGGAATCGAAATGTTGTGGTTTTGGAGTAGAGCTGGGTTATTTTAGAGAAATTGATTTAAAAATGAAATTTAAATTAGAAATTGATTTAAAATCGATTAAGTGTTGTGAAACCGTTTTAAACGGGAAATAAGACTATGGAATTTATGAACAAAGTTTATAAATAAAGAGAAGTAATTTTCAATGGACAAATTGAAATTATAAATTCACGGTGAGGATTTGTAAGGAGATGGGTAAATCAGTTTAAAAATAAGCGGGAATTAATTTAAAGGACAAAAATTTATATACATTAGCCTCAAGGACACGACCTAATATTTTAACCATAAGGACAAACATTCTCCTAAAAATTATTCATAAGGACAAACATTCTTTCAAAATTATCCATAAGGATAAACCTTCTTTCAAAGCTGCTGCCGAACTAAAAATTGATACCTAAAAACTGCTACCAATAACTACAAACTTATGCCTAAAAACTGCTATCAATAACTAAAAACTGATACCTAAAAAAAGTTGTCCTTTAGGCTAAAATACCGAAGTTCTATCCATAAGGCTAAAACGCTGAGATATTTTGTCCTTAACAATAATTTCCTGTAAAAATAAATGGTATATTTATTTTAGAAATGAAGAAAGAGAATTTACGGAGTTGGGACGTAAATCAAATTTGGAATAAATCGAGAGGGTTTTTAAAGGTTAACCGGCTATAGTGAAATTGAAAGGTATACTTTATTTAGAAGTTAAGTTGGTTTTAAAAAAGGAAGGATTTTTAATTATTAACTGGGTAATTTTAAAATGTGTTAAAGAATTTTCTAGAATTTTTTTTAATTATTTAGTTGTTTAAAAATTGTTTAAAGTATATTTGAATATTAGTTCATTTAGTTTGCTTGGAGTTTAACTTGAAAAATTATTATATATTTATAAGTATTATTTTGAAAAATTTTAAATAAATTTTTCGAGAAGTATTGGTATACTTGCATGGGATAAAGATGTAATCATTGAGCTGTGAATCCATAGTTGGATATCGAAATGGTACTTTCCATATTATTTTGAAAAGGGTTTTCAAATATTTTGGAAAGATAGTTAAATAAAAATGAGGCTTGGTGTTTTCGGTGGAAAATGAAGTATTTGGTTGAATGACCGTTATTTGATAGTTAAATAATCAACTATCAAATCTGGACCCAAAATATAACTTTGGGAATATCTAGGAGAAATACGAGGATCATATGGTGCAGTTACCGTTTGAGGTGCTATACTGTACGTATAAACTCATTCCGTTCTTTTAGGATGATGATAGGGAAATCCATCCACAAATGGTTAGGATGGGATCTTCGATCTTATTTTGTCTGTTTATTTTCTAAAGAACCGGGGTTGAGTTTACCGGAAATATCGAACGTTGTTTCGAAGAGACTGGGATCGGATAAGCTATCCGAAAATCATTTCGATCCAACGAATATGTTTTCGATGTGAAAACAAGAGCATGGAGTCGAAGATGGAGCACTGTAGTGCAAGGGCTAATCGCTACTAATCTTGAGGATTTTTCAATAATGGATGTAGTAGGAGTAGGTCCCTCGGTTCTGTTCGAACCCAGAATGAACTTTTATAGATGAATGTTATCAGTACATTGTCAATGGAGGACAGTGGGCATTCTAAGTTAAATTTCTTAAAAAGGTAATCATAGCCTCTAGCCTCATCAGCCGAGAATGACTGAAAAGCAGGGGAGATGCAGCAAGGCTAAGTGGGTCGCATCCAATTTGGATATGTTTATCACCATTCTAGATACCCTCAGATATTATTACTACGATACATGGAAGGAGCTCGGCAAAGTGTGGGAACACCCAAGGTGATAGCATATTCGGTCTATCCAGGTTACGGATAGTCCGGTCTTGTGTTGCATGAGATCCAGGCAAGGTCCTCGATAGCTGTCTTTAGACATGTACTGTGACAGGTGATACGCTGGTGCCTATTCATTCGTATGGAATCCATTCTCCAACATATGCCTTTGCGGTTTTGATTATAGAGCCTAGTATGCTGGAATTTAATTAATGTAACAATTTAACTATTTGAATAAGTATTTGTACTTTGACACTACTATAATGTCAGAGGATTTGATATGAAATATTTTGGTTATCGTAAGGTAAAAACCCGTCTTGTTTATTTGTGGCGTGGTCTTGCGAGATACCTTTTATTTTCAAAGGATTTTGATAACTTTAATAATCCAAATTGAGTGTGTTTTCTCACGTTTGTTTTTCCACTGACTAAATCGGGTGTTATTTTATTATAGTGCTCGGTCAGACCGAGTATTACAGATCCAGGATAGGATACTATGGAGCTTAGGAGATGAGCTGGATGGCGAAGACGTGTTACCTGTATCTGATTTATATTCCGCTGTGTATTGTAGGTTGTATACTCAGCTTTTTTGAGGGCAAATTATTATAACTGTCTAGTGTTGTGCTATTGATGTGTTGTGCTCTGATGATGTAATGTATAAAAACTGTTATTGTTCTTTTTGTAAAAATATCAGTTGTTATCTATTATATATTGTTCCCCTGCGATTGTGAGATTCTGTGTTGTTATTTCTATTTTCTTCTTCTACATCTTTCTTCTTTTTCTTTAACGATCTGGCATTTTCGGCATTCGATTGCTTGGCATGTAATACAATGGACGTATTGATGTCGATTTTCGAAGGTCGAAAATCTGGGCCATCACGTGGAGTGAGTCATTGTCCTTTAGCTTGATAATTTCCATGACTCGGTATACTACCAACTGTGAGTCGCAAAAGATTTCAAGGAATTTTATCCCCAGTTCCCTGACAAGTTTGAGTCCAAAAATCAGAGCATCATTCTCAGCTTCGTTATTCATTGCAAGGAAGTTGAGCTTCAAAGCGTAGCAAATTGATCGGTCTTCCAGATTTACTAACACAATTCAGGCTTCAAAACAACGATCATTGGATGCTCCACCTATACGCATTCTCAACCGAATGGTAGGGGCTTCCCGCTCTCTGGGAGATTATCTTGTGCAGTGAATTCTGCTATAAAGTCAGCCAATGCCTATACCCAGATAACTTCTCGAGAGAGTAAGTAATATCGAATTGACTAAGTTCGGTGTGTTGAGGATGCGGATTAAGGATCTTAAGGCAGAAATAACACTAGAGGGGGGTGAATTGTGTTTTAAAGAATATATGAACTATATGACTAAATTAAAACTTTCAACACAAATCTAAACAGAATTCTAACACAGAGTGATCACAGAACATATAACAAATGCAAATAGTAAAATAAAGCAAGTAAAAGGAAAGAACACACCGGATTTTATACTGGTTCGGAATCCTCCTACATCCAGTCTGTACCAAGGCAATATCCTTGTACAGATTTTTATAAGCCAATATCCAAATTACAACCCTCAATTTCTAAGGCCTTGAGGAACCCTCCTATCTCCGAGTCTGGGGTAAACTCTCTTGATTTACGGGACACAAGATCACCCTAATACTTTCTAATAACAATCCTTTTGAATGGATAGACTCTATGGACTTTTTGAATACAAATTAATCCTATAACTCTGAATAGCACTTTGATCTTTAGTAGAATGATGGAGAATCAAATAGAGAGAGTATCTAAATGATTTCCTATTGAGAATTTGGCAGAATGATGGCACGATCTTGAAATATGAAGTTTTATGGATATAGAATGGTAGAGAAGAAAGAGTGAAGAAAATAAGAAAGTAGTTGTAAAAAAATTCGTTTTGGAAGCCTTTATATAGATGCTCAACAGTCATAACCATTAGCGAAAGGTTTTTGAACGAATGGACAATTCTTTTGAAATTTGAATTTTGAATCCAACTATCACCATGTCGACATGGGGTATCCCCATATGTCGACATCCCTTAGTTCAAAATTGTAGAGATGTTGTTTTGTAAAAGCATTTGAATCTAAAACAAGTTGAAACTTCTCTGAAGAAAAATAAAGTGTTTAAACAATATTTTGAGATAGAGAATGAATATAAAACATTATTTTAAATATATATATATATATATATAATTGATATAGACCGTCAATTATATAAGTAATATTTAAAATCAGAATAAGTTTTGATGTTTTTAAAAATAGAAGTTTTTAAAATCAGAATGGAGGAATATTTCAAGGCTAAAACAAAGTTTGAAAACATTTTTGAAAACATGATTTTGAAAGCTAAAACATTTTGAAAAACAGATTTAAAAACATTTTGAAAAATCTATCCAAACTGAAATTGCAAGAACCTTCCTACAGAGCTTCTCCATAGGACTCGAGAACTTGTACAAAGTAGTTTAAATGATTTTGATTTTCGTGGGTTTGTAAGCCACTTGTCGTAGGTTTGTAAGCTACTTGTCGTGGGTTTGTAAGACACTAGTTTCGATAGAAATTGGGTTCCATCCCAAAAGAAAATTGGAAGAAAGATGAGAGTGCTATTATGAAGTTTTAACCAAATACTAGACACTTATCTTGAGATCTTGAAATCTTGATTCTCTAGAGTCTTGAATCTTGAATCTCTAATTTTCATCTTGATGCTTGAGTCTTTATACTGATCAGTCTTCGATAATACCTGCATATACTTCCTATATACATACATATATATATATTTATCTATATGAAAATGTTAGTATATATTTAATAAAGTAAAGTATAATAACTATATAAGGTTGTTGTCATCAAAACATCATCAACTCAGTTCCTAACAATCTCCCCCTTTTTGATGATGACAACCTTTATTTATAAAATATTCTTACCATACCATAACTCCCCATTACTCCGTGACTTCTTCTTAAAACTACAACTCCCCTTTATTCCATGACTCCCCCTTACACCAAGCACATATATTTTTATAACTTTCTCCCCCTTTGTCATCAACAAAAAGGAATAAAAGATTTACCTGTTCTAAAGTATATATAGAATAAAAGTGTAAAGTAAACGTGTAAGTGATCAAGTGTGTGTGCATATATATAAGTGTAACTTGACAATCAAATCAATATCATACATAGCAAACCGATCATGTCTAGTATATGGAGTTATATACAAACCAAATCCAAATCAAACTTAAGTAAACAATCCAATCAAATCCTAATTGTAACGACCCAACTTCCACACTCCAGGAAGTCGCATCGCTAAGAAGAAAGAAAGGGATAGAAAAGAGAAAAGAAAGGAAAGAAAGAACAAACCACATCAGAATCTCACAGCGGAATCGAATAAATTATAATGTATCACATAAAACTTTACAGTGTATCTTATACATCAGAGTAATACAGCTAATACAACACAAAACTAGACAGTTATAAACATCTGTCTAGCAATTACAATTCAAGTACATCAGATAAAACAGATATAACTCAACACAGTGGAATCACTACATATATCTACACGCTGAAGCCTCCTGCTCCATTATCTCCTCCAGAAACTCGTCAAAGCAATCCTGAAACACTTGACTACTCATACGTAATATGAGTATCCAAGAGTTTAATAAAACAAAAAATAAATACTCAGGTCAGACAGGGGTCTGGTGTGAGTAAACGGGGATAAAAGTTGCTTAACTTTAGAAAATTCTTTGAAACAAAAGGTATCACGTAAGACTTCCCACACATAAACATGGAAAAGTTTTTACCTTACGCTAACCAAAACATTTGATAGGAAATCCAGTGATATTATAATAGTGTCTAGGGTTTTCAAAATAAAATACAGAAATAGCTGGAATGCTTACATCTCACGTTCCAGCATAGTTGGGCACAATCAAAACCGTACAGGCACTCATTGGATTTTGGATTCCATCAATGGAAGGGCTACTGGGGTACCGCCCGTCACAGTACGTGGCCTAGATCACCGTACCGAGGAGCCACCCTAACTCCCCGGCAACACAAAGCCGGACCCGTTCCTTACTGAACAGTTCCGAACAAGACCACCCCGCAGATTGGTCGTCACCAACTTCCACACAGCCGAATATAAAGGGACCTCTAGACAGGGGTAAATCTTGCTCTCAAGTGGAGGCTACCCACGAAGCTTTACTGCACCTCCCATGTTTTAGCCATTCCCGGTTGATGAGGCTTGAGGCTACGATTACCTTTATAGGACATATCAATCTTAGAATGCTCATCGTCCACCTGACGATGTTCTGAAAGCATTCAATCCATACAAGTTCGTTCCGGGTTCGAACGAAACCGAAGGCATTATCTCGTTACACTCATATTGGAATCACCCTCAGAGTTAACGACGATAACCCTTGCACTCTAAATCTCCATCTCGAATCTATAAGCACTATTCCGTCAACTCATTACAGAATCACCCACAGAGTTATACTGACGTATAGCCCTTGCACCTCGAGTCTTCACTTGCACCACTTGGATTAACGACCTAACGTTTAATTGGAATCGATGTGGTTTTCGGAATTCCAATTATGGAAACCCGATCCCGGTCTCACCGAAACCAAACGCCATTTTAATGTCTAAGTTGTACTTAAGGGTTTTAAATAATTAATTCGTTTCATTACTATCAATTTCACACAGATAGATAAACTACATCTAACAATAGATAATCACATTCATATCATAAACAGATAATCTGTATCATCCATAAACAAATAATCATCACAACGAAATAATCAATACTTAAACCAATCATCCATATCATACAGGTATAACTAATCTCATTATTGAGATCACAACCATTCAATCAATAACATCCATAAGCAATGATTTACTAACCAACAATTATAGTTAATTTAAAATGAATTAAATTAATTACAACCATCCCTAATTAATTTAAATTAAATTAAATTAATTACTCATTTAAATCCTGCTTAATATCCTTTAATTAATTAACTCAGTTAATTAATTATCCACTAAGTATTTAACTTGATTAAATATCTTTGATTAATCATTCACTAATTACAATAAGTAATTAGTCTTTAATTAATTTCCACAAATTAATTAACCTTAATCATAAGTAATTAATATTTAATTACTCATTTATTAATTAATTAAAATTAATTATATTTGTCCTTAATTAATTACAATTAAGTAATCACTTATTTTAATTATTACTTAATCAAACAATCCTTAATTACATCATTAATTATAATAATTAATGATCTCCAATATTTAAATAAATTACTTAATTAAAATTAATTACATTTAGTAATTAAATCTAATTATTAATCACCTTGATTAATATTCAATTTAGTAATTAACTATCTTTAATTACTTATTTATAAATTCATTATCAAATCATTAATCATTAATTAATTCCTTAATTAATTAATTACAAAATAAATTATCTAAGTTACTAATTACATTCCAGTAATTATCAGTATTACATCTCTAAGTAATCCTGCTCCACTAATTACATTAAGTAATTACTCTCTTAAAATCATTAGATGATTTATTTAAATTAATTAAACTAAATTAATTAACTCAAATAAATCACATATCAAAATTAATTACAATAAGTAATTAATTCCTTAATTACTTTAACTATTAATTATACTTAACAAACTATAATTAATTATATTCAATTAATTAATATAGTTAATTATCAAAATTAATTACATTAATTAGTTATTAAATTATCCCTAGATAATTATCACCATTTATTAATTACATACTTAAGAAAATTTGAATTAGATTAATTATAAATAAATCATTTCTAATTAATATTAATCTAAACCATTATTTAAAAGTCAAATAATTAAGTAAATCCTTAATTATCTTAAATATTTTCAAAATGATTAAATTACTTATCAAATGACTCATTTAAATTCAAAATGTATTAAAACAATACATTTCTAAATTAAAATTCGAATTCCATTTAAAAATTTGATATTTAAAATGTTTAATCATTAAACATTAATTCAAATTAAAAATAATTATAAACCTTACAACAAAATGAATGTTAAAGAACATTCATTACCTAAATATAAAGAAAGATTTAAATTGATTATTTCAATTTCCAAATTTAAATTAAACACTTCATATATTAATTCAAATACTAAAGGAAACAAATTCTTTCAAGTTTTAAAACTTATTTGAAATCAATTTCTATTTTCAAATCTATTTTTACACATTTGAATATGTTCAAAACTGGATTCAAAACTGCTTTGAAATCAAAACTGGATTCCAAAGTAAATTTGAAACTGTTTTTAACTTAATTTCAAAACAATTTAAATTTTGCTTAAACATTTTAAATTTGTTCAAAAATTAAATCTTACAGACTATTTTGAAACAAAAATCTAGTTTTAAAACAAACCTGAAACTGTTCTATACATGATTTAAAACCAGATTTAAACCTTGTTTAAATTTAAGATCTCATTTTTTTTAAATAAAACTTGAATTCAAAACTACATTTAAATTCAAATTCAAGTTTTACTTGAATCAAGTTGCAACTAAAAAAAATATGAATTTTATTCAAAACTGTCAAACTACAGGATTTTTAAACCTGTAATCCATACCCTACAACCCCTCATTTATTTTAAAAAAAAACTTTGGATTTCAAACTTTATTTGAATTCAGATCCAACTTGTACCTGAATCAAGTTGTAACTTAAAAATATGAATTTCATTCAAGAATCTAAAAACTGCAAACTCTCTCTGGATTTAAACCTGCAAACTGTTTTAAACTCTTGATTTAAAACAGAATTTTAAATCTTGTTTATATTTAAGATTTTACTTTTAAAAACTTTGAATTTTAAACTACATTTGAATTCAGTTTAATCTTACATTTGAATTAATTTACAATCTTTAAAATATGTGTTTCATTTAAAAAATTTAAAAACTGTAAAATTACAGATTCTAAAACCTGCAACCAAATACCCGAGTAACCCCATCATATACTTCGAGTTCCTAAGCTACCAGCTCCGAGTCAAAAACAAAATCACTCGAGTTCTACTTCGGGTCAAAACCCTGCACATCCCAATAGTTCACCTGAGTTACCACTGTAACCAAGACCAACCTGTCAACACCCAAAAATACCACCTCCAGCCACCATCATCGACACGACCTTGGATATAGCTTCCTTTACACCCCCTCTACAAATTCCCAAAGCCTCAAATAACTCGATGCAACAGAGAGGATGGGGATAAACTAAGAACTGCACACTTTAAACAGGGTTATGAAACCTAAAAAAAAAACTCAATCCCAAACTCTTCTCTTCCTCTGATCATCAAATACCAAATTTACTCCATTCCTACATCCATACTCCACTAACATGAAGCATCATAACACCCTAATCCCACTAGCTTAACAGATTATTTTCAAATTTTCCTATTTCTGTTTTAAAACAGAAATGTCTTTCCCTAACAGTTTATTTAAAACTGTAATATAGTTTTTCGAATTCCTAATTTCCGAAAGCAATTCAAGCAATATTGGCGAATTCAAGAATTATCAAGTTTTGGAATTTCCTACTTTCTAGATTTTCACTGTAACTTTAAACTTTGTACAGTTTTAACCAAATATACTTATCTGAATCTATTCTTAAAAGCAAGAACACAATGTTATTAACCATTTCTTTTTAGTAATCAAAGCCAAATTCTAATTATGTAGTGAGATATGAATTCATTTGTGATAAAGATGGTCTGTTATCAACAACAGAGCACAAAAAAAATGTAATACTCAGAAACAAGTATGCAAGCAATATCCCACTCACAAACACATATTCATATTCAAACTCAAACAATCATTAGAGACCATATTACTACACATGCAATAAACCTCATCCAGATTTTTAAAAGGAAGAACTGTTTTTAAGATAAAAAGGTTTACTCACATTTTAATTGAAGCAGAGAAGCATTTTCATTTTTTTTCTGGAGCTGCTGTAGTTGAATTTCTTGAAACAGATTTGCATTTGCTAGTTGATGATGCTTTTACTTGTTGATGCAGATTTGCATGCAGACCCATTCTTATTACACAGACTTGAAGTTTGTAATTTGCAGATTTGTAGAATTTAGATGCAGATAGATTGTATGCATATTTGAAGAAGTTTGGTTTGCAGATTTGATTGAAGATGTATGCAGATTTTTAACATGCATTTGTTTTAAGTTTTGTTTTTTCTCAAATCCGATTTTCAGATTTCATTTTGAAGAAAATGTGTTTTTAACAAAATGCTTTAGCTATGTTATGTTTTCTTATCAAAATAAATTAAAATGAAAAGTTTTAAAACAAATGCCACTTGCTATATTGTTATGTTAAATGTTTACAAGTGTCCATGTAATAGTTTAAGAATTTAACACATGTTCATTTAAATATTTAAAAGCAATTTCTAAATTTATACTTGTATTAAAATTATCTTAAACTATTTCAAACTTAATTTAGCATGTTACAAATGTTTATTAACATCTAGTCTATAAATGAATACATATAAACTTCTTATAACATTTATATTTACACCTTAATGTTTGTTTAATTGTTTTTAAAATAATATTCCTTAAATTTCAAAAGAAAAGATTTTTAAAAGAAAAAGAAATGTTGAATTAAATTTTATTCAAGGGTTTTAAATCAAATGTTATACTTAAACAAGAATGAATTAAATCCTATTTCAAAGAAAAAAAACAAACTTTTATTATAAAATAAAATTTAAACAAAACAAATTCTTACTTACATTTCTATAAAACTATAAGATAGATTATTAAAACAAACTTTTGAAAGGTTTCAATACTAATTTAAATTAAATTAATCAATTTACAAATTATACAATTATATAATATTTAGAAAATATCCTTTATTTAATATAAATTAAAATTAAAACCAAATCCTCTATTTACAATGTATATCATTTATACATTATAAATATTTTATTTTTAAATTAGCTTAGAAAGATAAATTTATTATTTAAATATTTTTAACATTAACAAACTAAATAATTATTAATTTTCAAAATAGAATTTCTGTTTGAATTAAATTATTAAATCAATGTTTCACATTTTAAAATAATTACCAAAGGAATTATTAAATAAATATTGCCTAAATTTCCGGTACATCACATTCCTCCCCCTTAAAAGAATTTCGTCCCCGAAATTTAAAAGCAAAGGTAATTTAATAATCCCATACAGATTTTAAATTTAAAAAGATCAATCATAAACTATCAACCAAATATTAGCAACCATAACAACCAATTCAAACAAACAATTCTAATTATCCAGACAAAATTCTAGATAAGATTCCCTAGAGTTACCCAGGTATAAACACCGGGACACTCGCCCTACAGATCCAAACTAGCTATACCACTCAGATCTAGAGCTCCTATATATCTAGATCTACCAATCTAAACAGAACACAGGACTACAGACAAGTCCTGATCAACTCCCAAACCTCTCAGAACTACTGATTTTAAAACCAGAAATAAACCATACACGTACTCCCTCAGAGATACGTGAAAAAC
The DNA here is from genome assembly GCA_030765085.1 of Allium cepa. Taxonomy (NCBI): domain Eukaryota; kingdom Viridiplantae; phylum Streptophyta; class Magnoliopsida; order Asparagales; family Amaryllidaceae; genus Allium; species Allium cepa. Next base: position 935,394,503 of record CM060932.1, read on the forward strand.
AAAACAAATTCCAGCCATCCGAACTGGAAATTCAATCCTGTAGATCGAACACTTAATCCTTAAGAGAAGACAGAAAGATCAAATCTCCTATCCACACATCTCTCTTGTCGATCCTGGGCTGCCTCCGACCTCTAGATCAAACAAAATCCACCACAAACTCTTCTACACAAACATCAGAAGACTTTAACATACTACTCTATCTGGAAACAAACAGATACAAAACAATCAAGTCTCCAAATCCAAAATGAATTTCCTGTAGAAATCCTCTGATCCAAGACAAAACTCAAATTCCCAAATAAAATCGGTGTTGCTTCAATTCTGGAATAGCTGCCACCATGCTTCCACTGCGCAACTCTGATTCAAGAATGCTACTGATGAACATAAGTATAAACTCGATCAACTTATCCCGGAATATTGTTCATCAAATTCCATAAAATCTCGGCGACCTATCCGATTCAGTCACAAACACCATAGCAAAATTTCAACCCGAAACTAGATCCGATAAATCTTGCCAGCTTAAACAGATTTCTCTTAAAGAACCTCCTACTAATCTGATTCACCGGTAAAACTCCAAGAACCAAGTCGAAACAGAACTCAAACTCCCGATGGATGCAAATCTTAACTCCTTCGAAGATATCCAGAAAATACCACTTCGAAAACTCAAACATCCATTAGAGATGCTTCAATCCAAACAAAGAACACTAAGAGAACTACCAAACCATCGCAAGTCACTTTTGCGATTCCACTCAGTTCAGATCCCAAGAAATCGTTCTCACTTCAACAATCAGAAGAGCTAAAACCTTCTACCCAAAAGAAGAACTAGCGGTCCACCTCTTAACCACTAACATCACTCCCAATTGAGCTCCAGAAGAAATGGACAAGCTACACCATATGCCCGGACTACTGACAGAAGAATCACAGGGACTTCAGAACCATCGAAGAAACAGGCCACTCACTGCTGCTACTGCTACCAAAACTTCCTTATTCAAAAGCTCAAAACACCCTGCCAAACTGAGTTTCAAACTCAAATACAGACAGAACTACTCCCTGAGGTTGCCAGATACCATATCTGGCTTCAGAACTTCCAACTAATCCAAACTCAAGAGAATCCACTCACCCGAGTGAAATCCAACTTATAATCCAAAGATAAACTCCGAATCTTAAAAAGATTTCCTTCAGAGATTAGTGAAATCCTTCACACCAAACTGCCAAGCTACCCAAGATGCACTAGCAGATCACTTCCTACTTCAAACACTCAAACTCCAACCATAGGTAGTTGTGTTACACACACCACTACCCTATCTACCTTTATTACTTGTATTGGAAAAACCCGAACAGGTAACCCAATCAAATAGGTAGAAATATATATATATATATATATATATATACATACATACATACATATATTCAAAATTGCAAATACGCTCTCTCAAGAAGGACACCACTCCAGAGTCTAGGCATTCGCTCAACCTAGTGCTCTGATACCACGTTATAACGACCCAACTTCCACACTCCAAGAAGTCGCATCGCTAAGAAGAAAGAAAGGGATAGAAAAGAGAAAAGAAAGGAAAGAAAGAACAGACCACATCAGAATCTCACAGCGGAATCGAATAAATTATAATATATCACATAAAACTTTACAGAGTATCTTATACATCAGAGTAATACAGCTAATACAACACAAAACTAGACAGTTAAAAGCATCTGTTAGCAATTACAATTCAAGTACATCAGAGAAAACAGATATAACTCAACACAGTGGAATCACTACATATATCTACACGCTGAAGCCTCCTGCTCCATTATCTCCTCCAGAAACTCGTCAAAGCAATCCTCAAACACTTGACTACTCATACGTAATATGAGTACCCAAGAGTTTAATAAAACAAAAAATAAACACTCAGGTCAGACGGGGGTCTGGTGTGAGTAAACGGGGATAAAAGTTGCTTAACTTTAGAAAATCCTTTGAAACAAAAGGTATCACGTAAGACTTCCCACACATAAACATGGAAAAGTTTTTACGCTAACCAAAACATTTGATAGGAAATCCAGTGATATTATAATAGTGTCTAGGGTTTTCAAAATAAAATACAGAAATAGCTAGAATGCTTACATCTCACGTTCCAGCATAGTTGGGCACAATCAAAACCGTACAAGCACTTATTGGATTTTGGATTCCATCAATGGCAGGGCTACTGGGGTACCGCCCGTCACAGTACGTGGCCTAGATCACCGTACCGAGGAGCCACCCTAACTCCCCTGCAACATAAAGCCGGACCCGTTCCTTACTGAACAGTTCCGAACAAGACCACCCCACAGATTGGTCGTCACCAACTGCCACACAGCCGAATATAAAGGGACCTCTAGACAGGGGTAAATCTTGCTCTCAAGTGGGGGCTGCCCACGAAGCTTTGCTGCACCTCCCCTGTTTTAGCCATTCCCGGTTGATGAGGCTTGAGGCTACGATTACCTTTATAGGACATATCAATCTTAGAATGCTCATCGTCCACCTGACGATGTTCTGAAAGCATTCAATCCATACAAGTTCGTTCCGGGTTCGAACGAAACCGAAGGCATTATCTCGTTACACTCGTATTGGAATCACCCTCAGAGTTAACGACATTAACCCTTGCACTCTAAATATCCATCTCGAATCTATAAGCACTATTCCGTCAACTCATTACGGAATCACCCACAGAGTTATATTGACGTATAGCCCTTACACCTCGAGTCTTCACTTGCTCCACTTGGATTAATGACCTAACGTTTAATTGGAATCGATGTGGTTTTCGGAATTCCAATTATGGAAACCCGATCCCGGTCTCACCGAAACCAAACGCCATTTTAATGTCCTAGTTGTACTTAAGGGTTTTAAATAATTAATTCATTTCATTACTATCAATTTCACACAGATAGATAAACTACATCTAACAATAGATAATCACATTCATATCCTAAACAGATAATCTGTATCATCCATAAACAGATAATCATCACAACCAAATAATCCATCACAAACCATCATACTCAAACCAATCATCCATGTCATACAGATACAACTAATCTCATTATTGAGATCACAACCATTCAATCAATAACATCCATAAGCAATGATTTACTAACCAACAATTATAATTAATTTAAAATGAATTAAATTAATTACAACCATCCCTAATTAATTTAAATTAAATTAAATTAATTACTCATTTAAATCCTGCTTAATATCCTTTAATTAATTAACTCAGTTAATTAATTATCCACTAAGTATTTAACTTGATTAAATATCTTTGATTAATCATTCACTAATTACAATAAGTAATTAGTCTTTAATTAATTTCCACAAATTAATTAACCTTAATCATAAGTAATTAATATTTAATTACTCATTTATTAATTAATTAAAATTAATTATATTTGTCCTTAATTAATTACAATTAAGTAATCACTTATTTTAATTATTACTTAATCAAACAATCCTTAATTACATCATTAATTATAATAATTAATGATCTTCAATATTTAAATAAATTACTTAATTAAAATTAATTACATTTAGTAATTAAATCTAATTATTAATCACCTTGATTAATATTTAACTTAGTAATTAACTATCTTTAATTACTTATTTATAAATTCATTATCAAATCATTAATCATTAATTAATTCCTTAATTAATTAATTACAAAATAAATTATCTAAGTTACTAATTACATTCCAGTAATTATCAGTATTACATCTCTAAGTAATCCTGCTCCACTAATTACATTAAGTAATTACTCTCTTAAAATCATTAGATGATTTATTTAAATTAATTAAACTAAATTAATTAACTCAAGTAAATCACATATCAAAATTAATTACAATAAGTAATTAATTCCTTAATTACTATAACTATTAATTATACTTAACAAACTACAATTAATTATATTCAATTAATTAATATAGTTAATTATCAAAATTAATTACATCAATTAATTATTAAATTATCCCTAGATAATTATCACCATTTATTAATTATCAACATTTCAATAATTACATACTTAAGAAAATTTGAATTAGATTAATTATAAATAAATCATTTCTAACTAATATTAATCTAAACCATTATTTAAATGTCAAATAATTAAGTAAATCCTTAATTATCTTAAATATTTTCAAAATGATTAAATTGCTTATCAAATGCCTCATTTAAATTCAAAATGTATTAAAACAATACACTTCTAAATTAAAATTCGAATTCCATTTAAAAATTTGATATTTAAAATGTTTAATCATTAAACATTAATTCAAATTAAAAATAATTATAAACCTTACAACAAAATGAATGTTAAAGAAATTCATTACCTAAATATAAAAAAAGATTTAAATTGATTATTTCAATTTCCAAATTTAAATTAAACACTTCATATTTTAATTCAAATACTAAAGGAAACAAATTCTTTCAAGTTTCAAAACTTATTTGAAATCAATTTCTATTTTCAAATCTATTTTTACACATTTTAATATGTTCAAAACTGGATTCAAAACTGCTTTGAAATCAAAACTGGATTCCAAAGTAAATTTGAAACTGTTTTTAACTTAATTTCAAAACAATTTAAATTTTGCTTAAACATTTTAAATTTGTTCAAAAATTAAATCTTACAAACTGTTTTGAAACAAAAATCTAGTTTTAAAACAAATCTGAAACTGTTCTATACATGATTTAAAACCAGATTTAAACCTTGTTTAAATTTAAGATCTCATTTTTTTAAATAAAACATGAATTCAAAACTACATTTAAATTCAAATTCAAGTTTTACTTGAATCAAGTTGCAACTAAAAAAAAATATGAATTTTATTCAAAATTGTAAAACTACAGGATTTTTAAACCTGTAATCCATACCCTACAACCCCTCTTTTATTTAAAAAAAAACTTTGGATTCCAAACTTTATTTGAATTCAGATCCAACTTGTACTTGAATCAAGTTGTAACTTGAAAATACGAATTTCATTCAAGAATCTAAAAACTGCAAACTCTCTCTGGATTTAAACCTGCAAACTGTTTTAAACTCTTGATTTAAGACAGAATTTTAAATCTTGTTTAAATTTAAGATTTTACTTTTAAAAACTTTGAATTTTAAACTACATTTGAATTCAGTTTAATCTTACATTTGAATCAATTTACAATCTTTAAAATATGAGTTTCATTTAAAAAATTTAAAAACTGTAAAATTACAGATTCTAAAACCTGCAACCAAATACCCGAGTAACCCCATCATATACTTCGAGTTCCTAAGCTACCAGCTCCGAGTCAAAAACAAAATCACTCGAGTTCTACTTCGGGTCAAAACCCTGCACATCCCAATAGTACACCTGAGTTACCACTGCAACCAAGACCAACCTGTCAACACCCAGAAATACCACCTTCAGCCACCATCATCGACACGACCTTGGATATAGCTTCCTTTACACCCCCTCTACAAATTCCCAAAGCCTCAAATAACTCGATGCAACAGAGAGGATGGGGATAAACTAAGAACTGCACACTTTAAACAGGGTTATGAAACCTAGAAAAAAAAAACTCAATCCCAAACTCTTCTCTTCCTTTGATCATCAAATACCAAATTTACTCCATTCCTACATCCATACTCCACTTACATGAAGCATCATAACACCCTAATCCCACTAGCTTAATAGATTATTTTCAAATTTTCCTATTTCTGTTTTAAAACAGAAATGTCTTTCCCTAACAGTTTATTTAAAACTGTAATATAGTTTTTCGAATTCCTAATTTTCAAAAGCAATTCAAGCAATATTGGTGAATTCAAGAATTATCAAGTTTTGGAATTTCCTACTTTCTGGGTTTTCACTATAACTTTAAACTTTGTACAGTATTAACCAAATATACTTATCTGAATCTATTCTTAAAAGCAAGAACACAATGTTATTAACCATTTCTTTTTAGTAATCAAAGCCAAATTCTAATTATGTAGTGAGATATGAATTCATTTGTGATAAAGATGGTCTGTTATCAACAACAGAGCACAAAAAAAATGTAATACTCAGAAACAAGTATGCAAGCAATATCCCACTCACAAACACATATTCATATTCAAACTCAAACAATCATTAGGGACCATATTACTACACATGCAATAAACTTCATCCAGATTTTAAAAAGGAAGAACTGTTTTTAAGATAAAAAGGTTTACTCACATTTTAATTGAAGCAGAGAAGCATTTTCATTTTTTTTCTGGAGCTGCTGTAGTTGAATTTCTTGAAACAGATTTGCATTTGCTAGTTGATGATGCTTTTACTTGTTGATGCAGATTGCATGCAGACCGATTCTTATTGCACAGACTTGAAGTTTGTAATTTGCAGATTTGTAGAATTTATATGCAGATAGATTGTATGCAGATTTGAAGAAGTTTGGTTTGCAGATTTGATTGAAGATGTATGCAGATTTTTAACATGCATTTGTTTTAAGTTTTGTTTTTTCTCAAATCTGATTTTCAGATTTCATTTTGAAGAAAATGTGTTTTTAACAAAATGCTTTAGCTATGTTATGTTTTCTTATCAAAATAAATTAAAATTAAAAGTTTTAAAACAATTGCCACTTGTTATATTGTTATGTTAAATGTTTACAAGTGTCCATTTAATAGTTTAAGAATTTAACACATGTTCATTTAAATATTTAAAAGCAATTTCTAAATTTATACTTGTATTAAAATTATCTTAAACTACTTCAAACTTAATTTAGCATGTTACCAATGTTTATTAACATCTAGTCTATAAATGAATACATATAAACTTCTTATAACATTTATATTTACACCTTAATGTTTGTTTAATTATTTTTAAAATAATATTCCTTAAATTTCAAAAGAAAAGATTTTTAAAAGAAAAAGAAATGTTGAATTAAATTTTATTCAAGGGTTTTAAATCAAATGTTATACATAAACAAGAATGAATTAAATCCTATTTCAAAGAAAAAAAACAAAACAAACTTATATTATAAAATAAAATTTAAACAAAACAAATTCTTACTTACATTTCTATAAAAATATAAGATAGATTTTTAAAACAGACTTTTGAAAGGTTTCAATACTAATTTAAATTAAATTAATCAATTAACAAATTATACAATTATATATTATTTAGAAAATATCCTTTATTTAATATAAATTAAAATTAAAACCATATCCTCTATTTACAATGTATAACATTTATACATTATAAATATTTTATTTTTAAATTAGCTTAGAAAGATAAATTTATTATTTAAATATTTTTAACATTAACAAACTAAATAATTATTTATTTTCAAAAGAGAATTTCTGTTTGAATTAAATTATTAAATCAATATTTCACATTTTAAAATAATTATCAAAGGAATTATTAAATAAATATTGCCTAAATTTCCGGGACATCACACTAATCAAATCTAAATCAAATCAAACAAACAAACAAACATACATAATGATCAGACATTCCTTGGGACTTCCACCCATCCATCTTCTCCAAAGATAGGATCAGTTTTGATAACATCCCAATTATGTTTGTCGAGAGTGACTGGTGGATTTGCTTCGGGTTCGTCTTTGCTAAGTCTTGAGATCATCCAACGAAGTGCGTCGAAGTATTTCTCTTGCTCTTTGATCATCTGCATTTGGCTTAATTCTAAGTTCCTTTGATTTATAAGTATAAAAGAAAGAATATTCTTGAAAGAAATAAGAGTTTCTTCAAGATTTTCACCTAAATTCTTAATTGGAGAAGCCATAATTTAAGAAATAAGTTGAAGTATGAGAGGAGATGAATAGAAATGGAGGTAGAGAAGTTTTTCTGGAAGAAATAGGTATTTATAGGAGTTATTGGCCGTTTAAAATGAATTGTCACTTGGTAGTTACAAGAATTTGAATTTAGAAATTGTAACTACTTTTTGACTGTTATATGTCGACATGGGGGGACGGGGCATGTCGACATGGTCTAGACAGAATGACCAAGTTGAGTTATTTTTTATTTTTAAGTTTATTTTTATACTAGTGGACCTATATAAACTTAAAATAAATAACTATCAGAGATATATAAAGCTGGAAAACAGAGAATAAGATAGCATTACTTATATTAGTTAACATTACATAATCTTAACTAAAAAAGTAGAAAATACAAAGATAGATAAACGATAGCTAGAGAGATAATGGCTAGGATTAGTTTGATGAAGATGATGATGAAGACGAGCCAAGTTTCCTGCCTATCTTTCCAAAGAACTTGTCGATCTTGTTGGAGATTTTATCCATTTTCTTGCTAATAGATCCCTTAAGAACCTTTTGGTTTTGGGCAAGTATCTTTTGGTTCTTGAGTATGGTTTTGTTGGACGGATTGGCGGGTGTATGTGGATACTCTATACTTTCCAAAGAGGTATCTTCATCTTCCTCTTCTTCAATTTCCATTCCTTCCCCTTCTTCTTCCTCTTCTTCTTCCTCTTCATCCATCTCTTCATGAACAAGTCTCTCTTCCTTTTCGGCAAGTGTTTCATATGGTTGAAACATGAGTGGGATTTTCATAAGAGAAATGTTCCCATGATTGAACACTTTTCTACTTACAAACTCTTCCTTTTTAACATCCACACCAAAATAATTGAAATCTGAGTAAGGTAAATTCCATGATAAAGAGTGTTTTCTCCCATATTAAAATTTTTGGGTCTTAACTCATCCAAAATAGTTTGTGCCCAATTAATATCATATTTTCCAAAACTAGAAAAAAGAGCTTTACACACTTTTGAGGTGGGATTATTGTAGTTTCCCGACCTAGGAATAATTGTGTGTTGAATAAGAAGGTTGACAATTCTTGCTTTTGGGTGGAAAAAGCGATTCTTAAAATCCATGTAGTCATCGCTTTCAAAAATGTGATGAAAAGTCTCTCGATCGGTTTCATTGATTTGAAATTCCGAGAGATTCATACCGGTAGATTTGCAACCCAAAATAGTACCCAAAATATCGGAATCCAAAACAATAAGTGTTCCTTTAACACTACTCCAAATTTGATCTTCATTTCCATTATAAAATCCACGATTTAGGTTTGCATAAAACATTTTGACAAGGTTTGGATAACAAACGAAATCATTTTTCTTGTTATCAATCAAGCTAAGAATGGAGTTTTCTTCAAAAAGTTGATCGATTTCATAAGAAGAAAAATCATCAAAAATGGCAAATTTTTCCGTATTGACTTTACCATAGTTTACATAGTTTATGTAAGCTTTGATAGCCTCCGGGTCATTGAAAAGATCATTTTTGATGGATTTGGGCAGCCTCATAGTTGATGGGTTACTTGAGGAAGCCATTGATGAGTGTTTGAGAGGAGTAGAAGATAATGAAGAAAGTTTGAATTATAAGAATAAAGTGAAAAGAGATGATAAGAGAAGTATATTAAATAGATTCTCTAAAGTCATGTTCTCTGGTCAAGAAGTGTCTTTTCAGAATTTTGAAGTAAGTGAAAAGGTGGAGGGAAATTCAAAAGTTTGAATTCAAATTTTGAAATCAAATTTCTGAGAGGCATGTCGACATGGGGTATCATGGCATGTCAACATGTGCCTGTTGAATTTGAAAAGAGGTGTCTTTTTCTAAAATCTAATAAATTCCTAAAATCCTAAGAAAACTAATCTATATTCTATATCTATATTTAATTATAGTAATAATATTAAATATAATAATATTAAAATATTTTAATATTTAAAATATTATTAAAATAATATTATTTTGAATTTAAAAATTCAATTTTCAAAGGGTGATTTTGAATTTAAAAATTCAAGAAATTGCAAACAAAATCAAATCAAGCAAGCATCCAATAAAATTAAAATAAATGTGTACCTATTATTAGATCCAAACTTCGATCGTCTTCTGATTCAAGAATAGCCGTGAAACACAGATTTGAATTATCAGTTTTCTTCTCGGCATCACTGGATGAATCTGAATCGTCAAGAGTTGCTGCATATGCCTTCTTTCTTTTCTTTGGTTGCTCGTTGTTTGGTTGAAATGTCTGTTTGTCTGGATATGGACAATCCATCTTGTAGTGCCCTGTTTGTTGCAGTTATAGCATCTATCACAATTATTGTTGTTGTTGTAGTTCTCCGAAGTATTTCTGGAATTTCTTTAATCATTTCTTTTAAAGTTATTCATCTTTCTATACTTCAGAAATTTCCTGAAATTTCTGGTCATGAAAGCAATTTCTTCATCACTCTCTTGTTCTGAATCTCCAGTTGTTGCTTTGAATGCGATCGATTTCTTTTCCGTTGCCTTAGATTCTTTTCTCCCTTGTAGTTGAACTTCATAAGACATTAGATTACCGATTAACTCTTCGATCTTCATTTGACTAACATCATTTGCCTCTTCAATAGTAAGTGTCTTTTGATCCCATTCTGGAGTGAGTGAATTGAGTATTTTTCTGACTTGATCTTCTTCTGAGAAACCCTTTCCTAAAGCAATCAATGAGTGTACAATGTCTTGAAATCGACAATACATGTCGGAAATAGACTCATTTTCGTGCATTTTAAACAATTGAAGCTGGTTAGTTAATATGGAAATTTTAGTCTGTTTAACTTTGCTTGTTCCTTCATGAGTTACTTGCAAAGTTTTCCAGATTTCAAATGCAGACTTACAAACAGATACTCTATTAAACTCATTCCTATCTAGTGAACAAAATAGTATATTCATAGCCTTAGAATTGTTTTGTGCAACTGTCTTTTGCTCAGTAGTCCACTGGGCAAAATTTGTAGTTGGTTCAACATATTCAATTTGTGTCATATTCCAAGTATCTAAACTTATGGATTGAAAATAAATTTTCATCCTACATGCCCAATATGCATAATTACTGCCATTAAAAAGTGGTGGTCTGACAGTAGACTGACCCTCTACAAATGAACTAGTGTTAGTGCTTGTGTTGACAGAAGTAGTGGTGACAGGAGTGACATTATTAGTGTGTTGTACCATTAAAACTTTTCAAAATTTCAGCTTATGAAAACAAAGAAAACCAATGCTCTGATACCAATTGTTGAGGATGCAGATTAAGGATCTTAAGACAAAAATAACAATAGAGGGGGGTGAATAGTGTCTTAAAGAATATATGAACCATATGACTAAATTAAAACTTTCAACACAAATCTAAACAGAATTCTAACACAGAGTGATCACAAAACATATAACAAATGCAAATAGTAAAGTAAAGCAAGTAAAAGGAAAGAACACACCGGATTTTATACTAGAAAGAACACACCGGATTTTATACTGGTTCGGAATCCTCCTACATCCAGTCTTGTACCAAGGCAATATCCTTGTACAGATTTTTATAAGCCAATATCCAAATTACAACCCTCAATTTCTAAGGCCTTGAGGAACCCTCCTATCTCCGAGTCTGGGGTAAACTCTCTTGATTTACGGGACACAAGATCACCCTAATACTTTCTAATAACAATCCTTTTGAATGGATAGACTCTATGGACTTTCTGAATACAAATTAATCCTATAACTCTGAATAGCACTTTGATCTTTAGTAGAATGATGGAGAATCAAATAGAGAGAGTATCTAAATGATTTCCTATTGAGAATTTGCAGAATGATGGCACGATCTTGAAAATATGAAGTTTTATGGATATGGAATGGTAGAGAAGAAAGAGTGAAGAAAATAAGATAGTAGTTGTTAAAAAATACGTTTTGGAAGCCTTTATATAGATGCTCAACAGTCATAACCATTGGCGAAAGGTTTTTGAACGAATGGACACCTCTTTTGAAATTTGAATTTTGAATCCAACTGTCACCATGTCGACATGGGGTATCCTCATATGTCGACATCCCTTAGTTCAAAATTGTAGAGATGTTGTTTTGTGAAAGCATTTGAATTTAAAACAAGTTGAAACTTCTCTGAAACAAAATAAAGTGTTTAAACAATATTTTGAGATAGAGAATGAATATAAAACATTATTTTATATATATATATATGTATAATTGATATAGACCGTCAATTATATAAGTAATATTTAAAATCAGAATAAGTTTTGATGTTTTTAAAAATAGAAGTTTTTAAAATCAGAATGGAGGAATATTTCAAGGCTAAAACAAAGTTTGAAAACATTTTTGAAAACATATTTTGAAAGCTAAAACATTTTGAAAAACAGATTTAAAAACATTTTGAAAAATCTATTCAAACAGAAATTGCAAGAACCTTCCTACAGAGCTCCTCCATAGGACTCGAGAACTTGTACAAAGTAGTTCAAATGATTTTGATTTTCGTGGGTTTGTAAGCCACTTGTCGTAGGTTTGTAAGCCACTTGTCGTGGGTCTGTAAGCCACTGGTTTCGATAGAAATTGGTTACATCCCAAAAGAAAATTGGAAGAAAGATGAGAGTGCTATTATGAAGTTTTAACAAAATACTAGACACTTATCTTGAGATCTTGAAATCTTGATTCTCTAGAGTCTTGAATCTTGAATCTCTAATCTTCATCTTGATGCTTGAGTCTTTATACTGATCAGTCTTCGATAATACCTGCATATACTTCCTATGTACATATATATATATATATATATATATATATATATATATATGAAAATGTTAGTATATATTTTATAAAGTAAAGTATAATAACTATATAAGGTTGTTGTCATCAAAACATCATCAACTCAGTTCCTAACATGGTGTTCAACCCGAGTAACCTCCCAAACGTCTCAGGTCATTGTAGGACCAGTCGTAATGGCTGATCACTGTAAACGTTGATCAGATGAGCTCGATAATAGGGACAAAGCTTTCATGAAGCAATCGAAAAAAAATACGCCAATTTCTTTATCTTCGAATAGTTCCTTTCATCTCATGTTAATCGTTTACTAACATAATAAACCTGTAACAACGCAGAATTTCACAACTTTGATTGGCAAATGTTTAATTAATTTTAAATGTTCAAATTATATAAAAAGTTGTTTGAAATGTTATGAGACTTCTTTATATTTGAAACAACATTCAAATGGTTAAGAATGTAAATATGTGAGTATATATTTGTGTATATATACTTAAGTATATACGTGTATATACTAAAAGATGCCTTAAGTGATATGATTAGACACTTTGGAGACTCGAGTGCAAAACACGTTTAAACATGTTTTCTTTGACTTGATGAGGGGGGAAAGGTGGAGGCTGAAATGGAATGTGTGGTGGAGGGAGTTGAGATGGCGAAACAATGTGGAAGGTAAAGGATAAGGGTTTTTTAGGAAAATGATTTTTTCTTTCTTTCTTATAAATAGCCTCTTTCTTATAAATAGCCCTTTCCTCCTTCCATTTTTCCTCCTCTTCCTCCTATCATATATTCCTCATCTCCAATCCAAATGGAGATTTTGTTTTTTTCATACCATGTAAATTTTCAGTTACTACAACTTTTATCATTATGACTTCTTTAAATTTTAAGCTTATCTATGTCCAAATCTCATTTCTTTCAGAACCATTTTTGGACCCATATTTTCAAATCCAAAAATACCTCTTCTTCTATTGACCATATCCCCCTCAAATAAAATCCAAATTAAGAGAGTGTTTTTAGAAATGACGAAGAAAAAAATTTCCAAGAACTTTTCTTTTGACCGCTTTTCCAAATTCCTAAAGTAACATGGCCAAAAGTCAAAGAAAAGATGACCCATTTTCGAGTTGATTTTATTGTTTTCCAAGCTTTGCAAGGTCCAAAATGTTTCAAGGTTTCAAAAGAATTTTGCAAAATTTTAGCGAGTTGACTTTTATTTTTTTATGGAAATATTCAACTTTTATTATGTTTCCTATATGGTTATAGAATATATTGTTTGGATGGTGAATTATCATATGGTTTGGATGTACATTTGTTGCTAATTTTTTTGGTTTAGCATGGATTTGTGAATCGAATGTTAAAGTGATGTTTTTAACTGTAAAGTTATGGTCTTTATCTTATGATTGGAAGTGATATGGAAATTTAATAAGTAAAGTTAGTAAATGGAAAAGTTAGCGAGCAAGGTTAGCATTTGAAAGGTGTTTGTGTTCGACATAGCAATCCTTTGGGCTTTTAAATTTTATTACTTACTTTGTTTTAAATAAAAAGCTTTCTAGAGTTTCTAACGTTTTTTTTCTTACAAAACTTTATACTAAGTTAAAAAAGTGAGTTAAACTAAAAAGTAATGTTTTAAAAGACTATTTGAGATGCTAATCAAGTTTGGAAGTTATGGTATCCATATCGATAGTCGTTATAAATGCAGTTTCGATAAAAGACAGTTTTCTTGAAAATTGAGTTTCATACTTTAAAAAATATTTTCGAAAGGTTTTATAAACTTAATAAAAATGTGTTAGAAAGTTAATTAAGTTTTAGTATTAATTATTAATTAATTAAGCTTGGTAATTAATAATTAATTAAGTACTAAACAAAGTTCATTAATCTTAATTAAATAAAAATTAGTACTAGCTAATTATCCTTTAAAAGTAAGATTAATTTTTAACTAATTATGAGTTAAGTACATGATTTATGTTCAATTATTTATAATCAAATATAGGTCAATTATTTATTTATTCAATTAATCAAATGTCTAATTATTTTTAACTATAAACTAATTAAGGTTTAATTTTAAAATAATTATTTATTAAAGGTTTAATTTATTATTTAAGTTTTAATTAAAAGATTAATTAATTAATTAATTAAGATTAATTAGTAGTTAATTATTAATAAAGGTTTTAAATTATTATTTAATTAATTAATAAAGGATTGATGAAGGGTTTAATTTATAAATAAATTATTTATTAACGGTTTAGTTATTTATTAATTTATAATTAAATTAAGTTTAGTTTAATAAATATCAATTACGATTTGATAAGAGTTTAATATGTAATTAATCATTTTATGGAATTTTAAGTTTTTAATCCTTTTTTCCAAGAATCAAATTGTTTTATAGATACCTTTTTCAAAGATGGTTTTGAATACAAGGGATACAAATATTGATATCATTAAGTAGACAAAAAATTATGAAAGTGTTATGTAAGTGTTTTGATTGTGTGGTCTTGTGTTAGCAGAATAAATCCCCGTTCTGCTATAATGTAAAATTGTATGTACATGAGTTAGCAGAATAAATACTTGTACGGCTATAAGTAGATTGTTTGATTTTATCTGATAGCAGAATAAATCCCCGTTCTACTACAATATAATTGTTGTTTGTGTGGACATGTGTTTTAGCAAAATAAATTCACGTTCTGCTATAAACCGATTGAATTGTTTGGACATCTATTTAGTAGGACAAATCATCATCCTGCTATTATGTTATTTGGGTATGTATATGCTGGTGTTTATATTGACATGTTATTCCCTGTTTTGGATATGAATTGAATTTACATACCTGTTGACCTATGCAAATAATTATTAAGTGGATTGAAATTCAGATTGAAATTGAATGGTAATTTAAGTTTTTTAACCGAATTGGGTTTTACAGTTTATAAATGATTTTCAGGTTATATTATTGCTTAATAAAGATATTTATAAGTAATAACTTGTTTATAAAAGGAGTTTTTACTAAATAAAAGGGTTTTCCTAAAGTGTTTCACAAATGATATTTTATAAACGATATTTTATAAAAGTATTTGTTAAAGGAGTTATATTTTTGGAAGAGGCTTGAACTTAGAAAATAAGTTGGGTTTTGAATGATTTTGGAAAAGTGGTTTATTAATGGTTTAGTGATTTGAAAAGGGAAGTTTTATAAATGGTTTGAGATTTATAAAAGAGTATCTTCTAAATAAAAATTAGGAATTTATAAAGAAGCTTTATAAATAGATTTAGAGAAATTTATGAAATAAAGAGATTTTGGACAGAAATGGTTGATTTTCATGGCGTAAATCATGGGGCAGAAATTGCCAATAGTTTACTATGTTTTCTCTGATATAAAGACTGCGACCCATGATTGATGTTGAATGGTACTTTCCATATCTATTTTTAAATTTTTTTAAGTATTTCTGAAAGGAATGGTTTGTGAATATACTTATTTCAGTGAGATAAGTATATGATAATTTGATAAATATTCCAAAAAAAGATTCTAATTAATGGAAATTTAATTAAATAAGGCTTAATGGTTTTCATGGGAAATGTATCTCTGTTTGATTATTCGATAGTTAAATAATCGACTATCAAATTTGGCCTTAATGTGTAATTCTTCTTAATTTTGGTGATAGGAAAGCAATTCTCTACTTAACACCAAAGGATTTCACTCTGTAAATATCTTGGAGGAATATGAGAATTATGTGGTACATTTACCATCGGTGGTGCTATATGTATAAACTCTTTTGTTCTTTTAGGACAAATGATAACGAGATCCGTCCACTTAAACGATTAGGGGGTGATCCTCACTCTTATGTATTGTCTGATTATGTCATAAAGAATCGGTATTGGGCATTTCGAAAATAGACAATTGGTATTTGGGGCGCCCGGTAAGCAGGGAGTATACTCATAAGAGACGACTCGTACCGTAACCGCTCCAACAACCATATACAGTTTTATTAAGGAGTTTTGTAATATACTGAGATGTTGGAATCCATATGTGGTTCCAAAACCCATTGAGGTATGCGAATCCATGTATGATTTCAAGATCTATTTGAGATAGGGAATCCATGTGTGATTCCAAGATCTGTTGGTGTATTGGAATCCATGTGGGATTCCATGATCAGTTTTGATGGTGGTGCATAAGCAGGAATGTCGAACGTAACCTCATCAGCGGTAATAACTAAAACCAGAGATAGGAGGGATGGCCAATAGCATTGGCAAACCCATAGGATGCAATCGGCTCCACCTAGACATTATCTACAGTTGTTATGCATGTATAGGGCGATGCACTCGGTCTTAGCGAAACTAGCCATGTTTTTCCTATGGTACATTACTAGTGATGTATGCTGCTTCGTAAGGATATCTTTGATCGTTGTGTAGGAGGACCATTTCTCAAAGTACTGAGAGCACCACTGTAGAATCCTGCACAATTAACGAGCGTACTTTATCGGTTTTTGATTATATGCCTATTATTGTTGTTATGTACACTCACGAGCATCACAGCTACTTAACTATTATAATTTTCACCGTTAGACATTATTATAATATTACTAGATTTTCTAAATAAATGTTTTGGTTATTAGGTAAAACTCGCCTCTGTTTATGTGCGGCGTGGTCATATGAGATACCTTTTATTTTAAAAGGTTCCAACGTAATAATTCAGTTGTTTGAGTTTACTCACACCAGACTAGTGTCTGACTTAGAATTTTATTTTCTTTCCCTTAAACTCTTGGGTTCTCAAATTTTTATAGGTAGCCAAGTGTTCATGTTTTCCTTAGATGCATCTCGGAGGAGCTTGAAGCAGGAGGCTCCACCGATAGCTAGCTATTATGTTGTTTCTGCTGTATTATATGTATCTTGTATCAGTTAGGTGGGTACAGGCTGTTATAACTATCCATGGATAGAATTGTATTAGTATGAATCTAATGTATCATTTTGAAATGACTTTGTAAAGTATTATGTTGATCAATATACGTTATTCCATTGCATTGTCAGATTCTGTGATTTTTTTTGTTTCTTCTGTCTTCTTCTTTCACCCCTAACGATCAGTTTTTCCAGCACTTGAATGCTCAACACACAATACAGTGGATGCATTAGTGTCGATTTTTAAGGTCGAAAATTCTGGCCGTTACAAGACCGGATTCAGTTTTCGATTCTCTTCGCGAAGCAGTGTGGCACTTATAGCATGCACCGACGTAGCCAAGTAGATATATAAATCTTCATGGTCCACAAGCTTTGATAAGATAGGAGGCCTCTCTAAATGGTTCACAAAGCTCAGAATGCATCTTTACAATCCTGTGTCCATTCAAAGTTCCTTTTCCTTCTTCAAATCAAGTCGAAAAAAGGAATGCATTTATTGGTTGATCTGGAAACAATTCGACTTAGGTGGGCAACCTTCCCATTTAAGCTATGTACTTGCTTGATGGTCTTTGGCACTTGG
Source organism: Allium cepa (assembly GCA_030765085.1). Taxonomy (NCBI): domain Eukaryota; kingdom Viridiplantae; phylum Streptophyta; class Magnoliopsida; order Asparagales; family Amaryllidaceae; genus Allium; species Allium cepa. Next base: position 935,412,491 of record CM060932.1, read on the forward strand.
ATTTTGCGAATTGCTTGAATCTTCTCAGGGTTAGCTTCGATTCCACGAGCATTGATGATGAAATCCAAGAACTTTCCAGATGCAATGCCAAAAGAAAACTTTAGAGGATTGATCTTCATTTTGTAATAGCAAAGGATATCAAGCATTTCTGCTAAGTCCCTAATGTGGTTGCTTGATTGTGGTGACTTTATAAGCATATCATTCACATATACCTCCATCATCTTTCCAGTCCGATCTTTAAACATGCTGTTGACTAAGCATTGATAGGTTGCTCTAGCATTCTTCAATCCAAATGGCATTTCCATATAGCAATACAATCCAACATTGGTAATGAAGCTGGTGTGCTCCTGATCGGGAATGTGCATCAAGATTTGATTATATCCAGAGTACGCATCCATGAAAGATAGCAACTCGTGTCATGCAGTCAGTCTACAAGCCGGTCGATCATTGGAAGGGGATAACTTTCTTACGAGCACGCGTTGTTCAAGTCCGAGTAATCAACGCATGTTCACCATTTTCCATTTGGCTTTCTTACAAGTATAGGATTAGATACCCATTTAAGGTAGAGCACATCATGAATAAACTCATTGCTTTTGAGCTTATCCACCTCCTCTATAAGGGCAGCAGATCTCTCCGGATCCATGCACACCTTTCTATTTCACCGGGACATGCCTTGGGTCGATATTTAATGCATGGCTCACAATGGTAGGAAAGATCCCACACATGTTAGAGCGAGTCCAAGCGAACACGTCAAGATTCGCTTAGAGAAATCTAGCAAGTTCTTTCATCATTATGGGATAAGCTGTGTCCCAATCTTTAGGACCCATGACCTGTCGTCGTGGCTGACCGTTATGTCAATTGTCAACGCAGTCGGTGCATCCTTGGTCTCTTTGGGCTCCTCCTCATCATCCATTAGATCTATGTCATTATAGAACTGATTGTGGCACCCGAGCTAAGGCCCAGGAATTGGCTGTCAATCTTCGGCAGTTTGGATGCGATGAGATTTATCCGCACCCTTACCTTTCTCCTTCCATTGAGCATCTCTCAATTCCGCTACATAATAAGCACATCCTTTCACCTGAACATCATGCACAACACTGGCACCGTTATCAATAGGAACTTAAAAGTCAAACCCCATGGGGCAAGAGCTGGCCGGAAGTCAGTTGGGGCTGGTCGGCCCAGAAACGCATTGTATGGAGATTAAACATCTAGGACAATAAATGGTAAACTCCACACTCTCCTGCGGTTAACTCTCCCAACTCCACGGGCAATTTGATTTATCAAACAGCCTTGGTCACAACACCATCAAAGCCATGAATACGGGCTTTAGATGGTTTCAAGACTTTTGCTTCGCTAACAGCAGGGATTTTCAACCCTCAAAAATTGACACTAATATGTCTACTATAGTACGTGCCAAATAATTGAATGCCGAAAAACCCAAAAATTATGGGAAAGAAGAAGGAAGAAGTAGAGGAAGAGAAGATAAAGAAGAAACTAAACAACACAAAATCTCACAGCAGAACGAATAATCTATGATATACAACAAATCTTTACACAAAGAAATATGTAATATACATATACCAATCAAAGTAATCTAATCTACTTCAGCCCAGACAGTTATAACAGCCTGTCCTCACAATTGTGATAAATACAACACTAAATGTAGCATAAAAATAACCATATACATGAATGCGTCTCTGGCCCCCAGCTCGTCTCTTGAAGCTCCAAAGCACCCAAATTAAATTCGTAATATGCTTAGTCCGACACGAGAATTATAATAAAATAAATTCGGAATCAGTCTGGAAAACCATCGTGAGAAAAACACACTCGGTTGAATTTTAATGTTTCAAAGATCTTTAGAAAATAAAGGCATCTCGTAAGACCATGTCGCACATAAACACGGATGGGTTACCTTACGATAACCAAACATTTAATATGAAAATTCTCTAATATTGTAACAGTGTCTCAGATACAAATACTTATTAATCATAGCCGAAATTGTAAGATTAATCGAATTCTAGCATAATAGGTATACAACTAAAACCGAAAAGGTGCGTATCGGAAAATGAATTCCATGCAATGACTGAGCTACAGAGGTACTGCCCGTCACGGTGCATCTTAATTTAGCTAAAATAACACAGAGGTCGAACCTATCGACCCCTTCCAACATAGAAACGATCTACCCTTTGCTGGATAGTACTGAATATGATCATCCTTTATACATTAGGCCTCGAAACATACAAATGAGAGATAATATCGACTATAGCTAGAAATGATCATACCCTAATTGGGAGAGACCTACTTAGCCCTACTCTATCTCCCCTGTTTTAGTCATTCCCAGTTGACGAGGCTTAAGGCTACGTTTTGTCTTTTATATAGCATTTCCCACTAAAAATGCTAACACTGACCTCCAGGAAATAATACAATGCCAACATTATCCATACAAATGATAGAAAAAATGCTTAAGAACTCCATCTTTAGTTCCATTATTTCCAAGATGTCTTCACTTCAAAATGCTTGGGTTGAGTCGAAGTGGATTTCATATAACATATCTGATCCCAGTTTCTTCAAAAAAAACTTTAAATAATTTTCGGTAAAGTCAACCTCGATTCCCTAGAAAATAAACAAACAAAGATAAGAGCGGAGATCACCTCCTAACTGTTAGTGGATGGATTTCCTTATCATTTGTCCTAGGAGAACGAAACAAGATTTATACACACAGTAACGCATCACCGGAGATGACTGTGCCATATGACTCATGTGTCTCTCCTAGATATTTCCAAAATTGTGTTTTGGTCCATATTTGATAATTGGTTATTTAACTATAAAAAACACACATTCAAATTAGGGATTTAATTCCATATGGAAAACCAATATTGGTTAAGCACATAAACAACCACTAGCCTTCTTAATCTTTTCATTAATTAAATCACTTTGTAATACTTGCATAAAAATACTTTCACAAAGATATATTCACAAATCTCTATATTTTCAATACTTAGAAAATATCCAGATGCTTATCTCAAGGGTATAAGTATATTCACAAAATGGAGGAAGATTTCCTATTTACACAATTCTAAAACCATTTATAAACTCCTTTATAAATCTCTAAAATCATTTATAAACTATTTATAATTTTTAAAAACATTTAGTACTATTTCTAGATCATTTCTCAAGTCATTTATAAACCCTTTATAAATCCATATAACTATCTGTAGAACTCTTCTTATAAATCTATAATTTATAAAATTCCATTACAAATATCTAAAACCATTTGCAAAGCAACAAATTTCCCTTCAAGTCTCTAAAACATTTTATAAACTCCTCTTATAAACCCCAAGCCTGTTTATAAAACTCTATTTATAAATCTCAAAAAAACATTTATAAGTAAATAATAATCCTTTACTTCAATTGTCCTTCCGCCCAATTTCTGCTTCTCCTCTTCTCCTTAAATTCCTCATCAATGGCCAAGAACCGAAAAGCAAAATTGCGATTTAATTCCTCCAGTGCTAAGCGATCACATACCAGATCTGGCCGAGCGTATGCCGCTCTCAATCCCCGCTTTTGGATTTGGTGCTATTTCTCTACTAGTATTTTCTCGCGATGGTCATTCTATCTCTATTAAAAAGTCGAATTTGTTGGATTCAATTGCTTCTGACTTTATTTTCTATCTCCAGTTATTGGTCCTTTATCAGGTATCTCGAATCCTACTACTTCATCTACTATTTCACTTATCCTCCGGCATACAGACTCAGACTGGAATCGTGATAACCTGGTTAATGATTGATGCGTTGTACTAGGTTTTGATGTTAATGAATATAACATCTATTGAAAATGAAAACATTAAAGCCATAGTTGCCCAGGATATTGCTAATAGTGGTAATAAAACTGCTGATTTGAAATTTCATTCAATCGAGAATGATTGTAATGGTGCTATATGTATTAATGGTGATTGTATTGGTGCTATCGAGACTGTCAGTGGTGATAAAACTACCATTGCTGATTGTATTGGTGTGTATACATATTCCCTTTTTAAGGATTCATGCAATATTGCACGTATATCTATTGGTATGATGTCCATTTCAGCTTGTTTAGTTAATAGTTCAACTGAATTTCCAAACCATAGTACCGATCGATCGAGATTGATTATAAATGATGTGGGAATCAATAATCCAGTTGTTGCCTGAACTCGTACATATCCATTTACTTTTATTTATCAGTTGCACTCCTTTGATGTTCGCGTAGCTGATGCTATTTCACAGGAAAGTATACCACCTTCAGTAACTCCCCAACCTAATGAGCTAAATTCAGGATTAAAATGGTCCTCATTATTCTCTACTTTGCCAAAAAATGTGGGCGTTTTTGTGCCACATTCCTTTGATATGGTTAGCGATGAAGGGGTTTTGATCCCCCCTTTAGAGGTTATTCAAGCTGCTATTAACTATTGGTTGGATATCTTGTTGGTTCCTTTTTGGACTCTAACCCATCAAATTTAGTGGTTAAGGATCATTGCTACAAAGCTTGGCAACCAGAGGGTAGCCTCCTAATCTACGCGAACAACTTTATGATTTTCTTCAAGTTCTTCAGGCCTAAGGAGAGGCTTCGAATTCTTAGTAAAGATCCTATATTTATCAGGGGCAAGCCTTTTATAGTCACGCCATGGAGTCCGTCTGCTGAGTGTGTCAAAGAGCAGGTACTATCTATTCTTGTTTGGACTTATTTCTCTCGTATTCCCTCCGTTCTACAACCATTGTTAGGTCTAAACCGGCTAGCTAGTGTGGTGGGTAAAGTAAAATGTTTTGATGCTAACACCGTAGCTAGGGAAAAACTAGTCCATGCAAAAGCTTTGATTAAGATTTCCTCAAATAAGCCTTTACCCGATACTATCAAAGTTAGAGTGACCGAGGATCAAGTAGCCACTACAAAATATTTGAGTTTTAGTGGCACTCAAAAAATGCTACAAAAAGTTTTGGTGGCGTTTTGATAAACGTCGCTAGAAAACATGCGACTAAAAATCCATGATTTTTTGTTGCATTTATTTTAACGCCACTATAAATGAATTTTTGGCAGCGTTTTTTAAACGTTACTAAAGATCTTTTTTATAGCGTTTAACAAACGCCACCGAAAAGGTGCCGTTTACTATCTTATTTTTTGTTACACTTATTATTATTTTTTGCAGCGTTTTTTGAACACCACAGAGATTATCTGAGTTACTGTAATTGCTGATTCTGTAGCGCTTTTTAAACGCTATAAAAAATATTTTTGGTGGCGTTATTTCTCCGCCACCGTATGTTTCGATTTTATTGCCTGTTGTTCCACGACTACATCTGATTTCGCCTCCAATTCAAGTACTTCAAAATTTATACTATAACGTAATATATAAACACATACACATTCAAAAATAACACATTCAATGAACCACGATAACACAAACAAAAGCAATTACATAATCACCACTATATCATAACATTAGTGTCAAGACAAAAGGTTAACCATACGTTTACACAACCAAACTATCATAAACAGTTTCATAATAGTACATGCACCTAAAGTAGTGCTGCTACCATACATACTAGTTTCATAATAGTTTCATAACAGTTTTAATCAACCTAACTACATACATGTGCTACTACCATACCAAAAACCAGTGCTGCTGCTTGAATTCTTCACAAACGTTTATCTACCTGTAAACAATAATAATCATGTTACTAAATATTTGTGAGGTGAAGGTATCAAAGATCAAAAATGGACAAATATAGAAGTCCTTAGACTATAATACTTCAAACAAATATGCCTCTGCGTATTAACTACTGATGTAAGCACATTGTAATCGTCCAATAACTTTTACATCATATTTGTGAAGTCAGTGCACTAGACTTGCCATACGACAACCATCCTCTTCATCCATGCACTCCATTCAAAAAAGCAAGTTCACCTGATAACATCCCCATTTCCTTCCTTCATTCTCTCTTCCTGTACACTACTTCTTCACACCAACTTCTAACACAACATAGTCAACTTCTCCACCAAAACTTCCTCACAATCATATTTGATACAAACTTCCGACCATACCCACAACTCGTCCCATAACACAGCTAAAAAAAATTCGAACCTGCCAAACAACTCGTCCATCTTCCCTGTTCTTCATCACTAGTACAATCGAACCACCGTGCTTTTGAAACCTAACTGCAACTCCTCTGATCACTCAACAGACCTACTGCAACCTAACCTTTCGTGCATTGCATATCTCTATAGTTCAGTACAAATGCACTTCGACCACACTTCAATCATCTCCACACTTCGACCACTCAGCAATCTCCCCTTCAATCTTCCAGCCACTCCTCTTTAACACTTGCTTCATATACCACCCTACATCCAAACAACACACTGCCAACATGTCAACACCAAACCCTTGAATACAAACTCTAACTCCACAACATATCCAAATCCGACAATAGCCAAACTGTCCACCATCTCAACTTCACCAAAACTCCACCATAAAACTGCTAACATCCCCGACAGTTCCCTGACTTCTGGATCATCACTGCCAACACTTCCTCCTCCCTATAACCTCACTCAAACCTGATAACAACCATCATCACAACTTCCTCAAACTGCCACTCCAACACCAAGTCTAAATTATTCCTTCCTCAGTCACAAACAATACAACCCTCCCTATCCCTTAAACAACCTACCACCAATATCACCCTACTTCTAAAAACTTCACCTTCACTTGAACTGTTCCACCTCCAAACCGCTTCAGTTCAAACAACGTCGGTCATTATAGTTCTGTCTACTACAAGTATCACTTCCCTACTTCAACACAGTTTCCATCAACTTTCTTGAAACAGCCCCTCCCCATTCATACTATAGAAAAAATCCACAATATGCCAAGTTAAAATTAAAGACAAGTTGACAGTCCTGCCACTGTTTGACCTAAACCGTACCCCCCCCCCACTGAATGTTAGCCTTACTCCATCAACAACCTCAGCCAAACAGACAACATTCAATCACCAATTCAATCACTTTCTGGCTCTACACCAATATTTATTGAGTAATATAACTAATTTTTATAGTCGATTATCTAGGAATATTGTCAGGGTATTAGAATCAAAGTTTGAAAACATTTATGATGAACAAGTTATATACCTTTCAGTTTGTTTTCAGAATGACTTTTTCCGTTGGCCAAGCTATGGGAACGCCAAGTGCATCTTCCATGCACGTCAATGCCGATGTTGGTCTCCATAGCTCTGCATTTGCATCTCTCACAATATCAACCCAAACTTTTACAGCATTAAGTCCCAATGGACGACAATGGACCAGCGTTATCGGATCAGTTATGCAACAGTTCCTTCAGCCACTACGTTTGTTCCACCCAAATCAATCAACTGACATTTGCTATCTTTTGTCCACTTTGCAATTGGTTGGAAAAAAAAGAGATTATTATGCAGAATATATACATACACATAATAAATAAACTTTCATACACAGGTAATTTCTTCAATTTTGAAAATTAATACTTACATGCTCTGATTTCTTTATGACCAAGGGTGTAGATTTCATGGGAGAAGTAGCATAATTTACACTGTCATTTACATTTTCTTTATCAACTTGAACTTTTGAATTTGGCCATGCTACTTTCCTACCAACTGCATCTCCAATGCACGACATATCACATATGGGTCGCCACAAATAAGCATCTTTATTTATTACTTTGTCGACCGAAATCACAACGGCAGACGGACCGAGCGAAATACCATTAACAACATATTGTGGCTCTCTAGAGTAGACTCTTCCTTCGGCAACTACCCTTTCACCCTCATTCCAACCATAAATCTTGCATTTGTCGTCTTGGACAGTGCTGTTACTCTAAAAATGAGAAGTGTAATTTCAACAAAAAATATAAAGATGGTTTATTTTAACAAACAAATAAATTTCTATTTAGCAAATCATTCACAGGTTATAAAATGAGAAGTGTAATTTTTACAAACAAATAAATATAAAGATGGTTTATTTTAACAAACGAATAAATTTCTACTTAGCAAATTACTTAGCAATTCATTCACGGGTTATAAAAATGAAAAGTGTAATTCCAACCATAATATAGTGGACAGTGCTGTTAATATAAAAAAATTATTCAATTTTTTCTTAAGATTTTAACAAACAAATAAATATACAAATGGATTAATTTGGGGTATTAATATCTAAAAAATAATACTAAAACTTTAGTATGTTTCAATGAGAAGTGTAATTCAACAGTTTAGTATGAGAAGTGTAAAATTTACCGTACCGACGTCGTTCAAATTTACCCGCAGCGCTATCTTAATGCAAGTTGATGGCCAAGCTACTACCTTATTCACAGCGTCTGCTAATACTGTCATTTTAGGTGTAGGCCTCCATAAATAAGTATCTGGTTTGTCCACGATATCTACAATAACGCTCACAGCATTTGGTCCAAGATGAATGCCATTGACAACCGCAGTGGGTCCCTGGACAACACCCTCCCATTGGCAACAACTTCACAGTTTCCATCCCAATTCAACATCGAACATACATCGTCATTGCTCTGCAATTATTCAACCAAAAATTATAGCAATCACTGGATCAAAATTTAAAATCTAAATGTTATTCTTGAGTAATATAATTATTATTTTTACCAATTCAGACGTGCTCCTTTTCGAACTTTCTACACCCTGCAGCAAAACTCTAATATCAGGATATTTTAATCTTAAAAGCACTCAAGTAAATGTAATGCAGGCGTTTAATTGACTATTGAAAACTACTAAATGGACTTTGATCAGTTAATGTATTTTACAACTATAAATGATGGGATGAAATTAATATGGCTACCGAAACCAGCAAGTGAAAAACATAAAATTGAGTTGCTAAAATTAAAATGACCACACTTCAAATGGCAGAGAACATATAATAAGTTTGTGAGAGAGAATAAATTTGTTCTTTTTAGTATTTTAAATTATATGGCGCTTTGAATTTTTTATTTTACATATATAGATTACTCTTAATAGTTTACCTTCTGGTTCATCAGAACCTGCAGCATACTCTTCATTTCTGCTATTTCCTCTCGACACTGCGATACTTGTTTATCTTTGGACTGGGCCACAGCTAGCTTGGTTAAAGTGTAACCCTTTCCCAATGCCCTTAACCGTCCTGGTTTATCTTGTCCGAGTACATGTACAAGAGCATCTCAACTGACATTCTGTGACGAACCAGAATGTGATAGGCTACCAAATTTTTTAATCTCCTCCTACATAAATACATACAAATAGATAATGTACAATGGTAAAATTATCGTACTTTCGTACAATTTTTTATATACAGATAAAATAAAAAAAACTTACGATAGCATTTCCAGCTTCCGCGGTCACCGGTTCACCATTTTTTTATATGTAAGATTTAATCCAAACATCAGCTCTGGTTATGGACGATGGAATTAGTATACCTATATCATTGAACTCAACTTCAATACGATCCTGACTGCTTAACGGCAGTCTTTTTGCTTTTGCTGGACCTCTACCGCCTCTTTTCCGAGATGTAATTCTGGATTCATCTTCACTTGCTCTCCCAATTTCTCCCTCAGCATCATCAGTTTGTTCAGGAAGGATTTCATTTTCTGAGCAAAGTCCTTCATTTGGGTCGGAGGGGGTAACATGTGGCTCTTGTTCTTTGTCTTCATTGCAAACAATGGCTTGCTTCTTAGCATTGGCTGTTGGTTCTTCACTGTCGGTGCAAGCACCAGCTGGAATCTTAACCTTTTTCTTTGGATTATACTTCCGCTTTGAGTTATACTTCTGAGATTCCTCATCAGCCTTTCTTTGGTTGCGAGTACGTACAAAGCTTGAATGCATCTTTTTTCTGCCAATGAAACAAAAAAAGTAACTTATTTTGAGAATACTTCATATAAAGGACAGTTAACAGTATCTATTATGTAACCTTGAATACAATAGTTATTAATGCATGTATATGAACTCTGTAATGTAAATTCTGTAAATAATCACATTAATACTTAATAATGGAATAATCAAAACATATAGTTTCTGTAAATGTATATTAATATGTTTTGTATGCTTGCATTTACAAACGAAGGCACCTAACATCTAATAAAAAAAAGCACAACACACTCAACAAAATTTGCAACCTCTCACAAACACAAAACATAGCAATGCTAACTCACACAAGCATACAGTACACAACATATTCACAAACCCAATTCACCCTACAGACAGTCAGACAACCCTCACAAACACAGTACACACAAACACATATGTAGACTAACTACCCACTTACCTTATCATTCACTATGCTCTGGTTATCACTCACTGTCTTCTGAGTTTCGATTCTTTAATATTATTTATCTGTTAATATGGAGCAAATACTTGTTACTTTACGCAATACCATGCTCAAGTATTTGTTTTATATAGTAGATAAATGTTGTGTAAAAAAAAGATAGTATTAATATAAATGAAAATATTCCAAAGTTGAAAACTTGTATTACATAAACAGTTTTACAGTGCCTTGTGATCTGAGTCTGGGAGAGGACATGCCCAAATCATAATTTGATATCATATAAGTCATAAAACAATATGAATACATTGTTGTTGTCACATACTAAATCTATCAAAAAACAACAAAATATGCCCAACTTCCAATTATGGACCACATATGTCAAGGGAAGATTATCAAACAAACATTAGCCTGAATCGCTATTAGACTTAGAAAAAATATGCTAATGATTATGTAAAAAAAAAGAAAAATATCATCGAATGCTAGAAAATAAATGTGTCTACTTCATAATTTAATTTGTTCTTATATCAGCAAAAAGATAACTATAGATTATTTTCAATCTAAAGTACAAATCCTTTAGACACATCTTCCCAAGCTATCTAACCCTATTGACATCCATGAAACCATTTGGCACATCTTCCTAAGCTAAAGTAGAAATCCTTTGGAAGTTAAGATAAACATAAAATTACTTCTTTCCTTTTGAGAAAACAAATTTTTTTTCATCAATAAGTCAGGTGTAATTAAGATGTTATTACAAGGGAAAAAGGTATCTTTTGACAATTATGCAACAGGGAACAAACTTGGCATAGGAATGGAATTAAATTCAACATAAACATAATATTAAATTTGATTTGACATATCAAATCCAAATGGAGTCAGACAAAAAAGAAGTATATTACAAAATTAAAATAGAAAAAAAATGAGTTACATGTAGAAATGATGCATGCTAGAGAAGAAATGAAGATCCTCAATCAGAAGCTGACCATACATCGTCAAATGACATATATATATAAGGTTTAATGCTAGGTTTTGATTCTTGAGTAGTAGACAGAACAAAGGTGTAAATGTCAAAGCTGTCATGAAACAAGGAAAAGAAACTACTTGATTGTAATACATTTTTCAAATGATAGTACAACAAATTTTATAATCTACTCAAGTAGAACATATAATCTACTCAAGTATGCCTTCGCAATCCTCTCTAACATAACTAACATTTTCATCATCCATTTCGGTTATTTCATTACCTTCCACGACTTGGATATCTTCCTCGATGCAATCGTGATCCTCTAAATCATTAAAACTTCTTGATGGTGCTTTCATTACAACATACCAATTAGAAACATCATTTTCTCTTGAATAAAATACTTGTCTTGCTTGAGATGCAAGTATGTATGGATCTCGTGAAAACGATGCTTGCTGTAAATTAACAAGAGTGAACCCATCATCATCAACTTTTACTCCATTTCCTTTATTCGCCCAACGACAATTAAATACTGGAATATAAAACGAATGATAATCTAATAAAATTATATCTGTCAATATTCCATAGTAAGTGACCACATCAACCACTTGGGACATATCTTTTGCACTTGCTCTACACATAGTGGTCGCATCAAAAGTCACCCCATAATTCTGAGTTTCTCCCCCTGCATCTTGTATATGAAAACGTTGCTCATTGATGATATATCCGTTGTAAGACATGGCATCATCCTTCGAACCAAAAGCAATCCATCTTAACATGTGGTCATGATCCTTAGAGGTAATAGGTATCTACAACAAATTTTATTTAGCACATATATTTTATAGTAAGATTAATAGTCAAAAGAGAATATTTTTGAAATCTAACTAACCTTTCTTTTAATCCAATCGGCAAAAAATTTTGTATGTGTTTCCCAAAGTAAGGTCGCATTTTTTGTCATGCGTGGGTCTGACTTTTCTAATTCCTCCAAATGCAAACTAGTATTGAATAATTAATTATAAGTTATAAATAGCATTACGAACACATCAAAATAATTAAAACAATATAACATACACTTACCCTATAAATGGTTCCACCACAGCCATATTCATTAACATGGCTAAATGAGCACTTTCTTTGTCATTAACTGACAGTTTAACTGTCTTGGATATTGAAATCGGACGTCCCTCGAGTATTACACTGCTTTCATAATCTTCATTTCGAGCTTCTTTCCCCTCTATATGTCCTAATTTTTTCAAAAATTCATCGAAAAACATCATGGATTCTTTTGCAAGATGGGATTCTGCAATACATCCCTCTGGTCATGCATAGTTTCTGACATAGTCTTCAAGTGTCTTCATGAATCTTTCGAATGGGTACATCCAATGAAAATGAACCGGTCCACACATTAGTGCTTCTTTTCCAAGATGAATGGATAAATGTACCATTATATCAAAAAAAGATGGTGGGAAATATTTTTCAAGCTCACATAAAACTTCAATAATCTCAACATTGATTTGTTCTACGTGCTCTCTATCAAGAACACGTTGACATAATTTGTTGAAAAAAGAATATAAGCGAATTATTGTTTTTCTTGCCTTCTTTGCCATTAATCCTCTCGATGCTACTGGCAATAACTGTTGCATTAATACATGGTAATCATGTGACTTCAATCCGCTAATTTTGCAATCCAGCAACTAAATCCGATTTTTCAAATTTGAACAGTAGCCATCTGGTCCTTTGAAATCGTACAATCTTTTGCAAAATATTTTTCTCTCGGATTTTGACAACATGTATGGAGCCGGTGGAAGATATGTTTTATTCCCACAAGGTTGTGCATGAAGCTCACTTCGAATTCCCCAATCCTCTAAATCCTTTCTACATTTGGTTCCATCTTTTGATTTATTACCATGCAACATCGTGCCAAATAGGCTTTCACCAATGTTTTTCTCCACATGCATCACATCTATACTGTGACATAATGGAAGCTCCTACGAAAACCAAAACTATAACGCGTTATTGGGTTTTTCTTCTATTAAAATAATGAAAAATAAATAAATTAACCACTAACCTTCCAATAAGGCAAATCAAAGAAAATTGATCTTTTTTCCCACCTCGATAGCTCCATTTTTGTAGAATCGTTATTATTATCATCTTCATCTTCTGTATCATAACACACTTTCTCTTCTTACTTTTCTCTTCTTTTTCTTTTCCAAACTCATTTGGATAATCCTTCAACAATGCATGAATGTTTCTCCCAATTCGTATTCTAGGAGCACTACCTTTCTCTATGGTGTTATCAAACAATGCATTTTGTTTCCTCTGTGAATCTGAAGCAGGTGAAAATCTTCAATGACCCATGTAGACGCTCGTTCTGTAGGATCTAGATTAACCCTAGAAGGGGGGTGAATAGGATTATAGCAAATTTTCTCGAATTAAACACAAAAACAAACTGCAGAGAAATAAATATGCTGAAAAGTAAATCACACACAAAATTTACCCAGCTTCGGCAACCCCTGCCTACTGCTGCATTCCTAGATTTCTATTAGAATTAAACAGTCTCCCGCTTACAAACACTCTAACAGACTCGCAAACCCTGCTCCCGCTTACAAACACTCTAATAGACTCGCAACCCCTGCTCCCGCCTATAGAGTTTTGCAAACTCGCTAACCCTGCTCCCGCCTATAGAGTTTTGCAAGCTCGCACACCCTGCTCACTAAACTAATTCTAACTAGACAATCTGACACTACCTACAACCTAGGTGGTGATTTACCAAGATTTGAAAGGTACAGATTTCAAAATAAAAATAAAAGCAAAATAAATAAAAACACCCTTATATTTAAAATAAGGATTCTTAAACCCTAATCCCCTTTTACAAGGCCGACCCTTTTATTATTCTCTAGCCCGTTCCTTTTTTTCTTTTGCTATGGCGACTTCGTTCGTTCTGAATTAAACTTCGTTCCCATGCGAAAATTAGGGCTTTCTTCAATTTCAATTTCTCTGATTTGTGATGCTCTTTGCTCACTGCTTCTCTGATGATCGGCGGCTTGCTTTACTTGAGGTTGTTCGCATCTGCTCCTTTGTTGATCATTTTGCGAAATTATGGCTTGGTTGCTTCGAAACGATCGAATCTGATTTGCAAATTCTGGTATGTTATTTGTTGCTTTCTGGATTGATTGCTTGAATTCGATTGTTCTTTTTGCTCCACAACCGATGATGATTTTGGGTTAATATTTATATGGATTCTGAGACCCTATAATTCGTTCGTATCTATTCGATACTTTCCTAATTTTCGCCTTCTTGATATTGTAACAACTTGATGCGCACGGCCTTGATTTTCAAACGTTTGATTTTCCCTTTGATTCATACGGCAAAGAACTTTCTTCTTTTATTTTTGATTTTTGACTTTTTCAAAATTGCATATGCGCACTTGAATTTATTTCACGATATTAATTAGTTGGTCTGCATTGTTAACTTCGACTTGTTTACTTCTGCTTTGACTTTGAACTTGTCTTCTTGTCTTTGATACATTGATGTCAGTTACTTAGAACTGTTAAGAACAGTTCGACTTCAACTTGGTCTTTGAGTTGCTTCAGTCTTGTTGTTTTGTATATATGTTCTACTCTGCATCACTTGTATACATTTGCCACTGTTTGTTCACTTTGATTCTGATGTGTCTAACTTGTACTACTATGGTCTTTCTTTGTACTTAGCTCTGAAATATTCTGACCTGATGCATTTGGACTTGATCATACTTGATGCATTTTTGTTTGTCTATCGAGTCTGTTGGCACTGGTCATTTGAAGCACTGGGTCTGCATACATGTGCTTTGATGCTGTGTTGCATTGAGCTCTGTTGTTGTCTGTTGCATTGAGTTGGTCTGGCCTGAACTTGATTCACTGTATATATGGTTGCTGTGCATTGATTCTTGATAGCTTGCATGATGCATTTCTTTGTTTCATTTGACTTCACTTGTGTACGCTGTGTCTTTGGTATCTTTACTTGAATTTATCTCGGTGGTCATTACTGCACTCATGTTGCTATGGATATGCACTTGCTTGTGTTTCACTGAGCTTGATGTCATGGTGTACATGTGAGTTGTACTCTCTGTTTTGATTTACTTCCATACTTGGTCGTGCTATAGTCTTCAAGCATATTGCTGTGATTGAGCTCTGGTCGTCATTAACACTTCCATGTATCACTTGATTGACTCATGTATTGTAGTCTTCATGTATGTTGGTTTGTTGAATTCACTACTGTGTTCATAACGTGGTCTGGTTCAAGTTCTGATCATTTATTTGGTGGCATTTTGTCTGCACTTGCATTATTTGTAGTCTCTGGTATTCTTGTTGCTTCCCTGACCTTGTAGTTGTTCAATTGTCTTTTGTTCACCTGTAGTTGTATTCATGTACATTGCATTGTGGTCTTTGCATCTATTCTGGTTGGTCTGACCCGACTTGATGCTGTAGTCTTCCTTGTTGAGTTCCTGTAGTTGCATTCACTTCATTGTTGTGTTTACATCCCTTTCTGTTGCACTGAGTCTCTGGTTGGTGCATTGCCACACCGAACTTGATTCATGCTTGTTGCATTCATTTGTTTGTTGCCGTCCATGTTGCATGCATGTTTTCCATTGTTGCTTGAGCTGTTTCATTTATGATCTGCCATGCTTCAGTTTTATTGTGCCTTGTGTTCAACCCAGTTTCAAAACTCGGGTTTGACCTTGTGCTCGTGTCGTGATTTTATTTTTATATTGCATGTGAGTTGAACCCAGCTTTTCATTTGGGTTTGACATGTGCTCACCTGTCCCTGTAGCATTATCAAGTGTATATCGATGTGCACGGCCTCGTGGCATGTACAGTGATACACTGTGCATGTCACATTGTTCGTGTATGATGAATTCAAATGTGAATGATGACGAACAACCCAAATAACTGAGGCAAATCATATTTTCAAAAATCATATTTCGTTTTATGTTGCAAAAATATTTCTTTTTCAATTTTACTGCGTTAGTGAATATTTTTGCAGATTTCTCAGATGAGGGATTATAACTGGAATGAAATTGAAGATAAACTACGAGTGTGAGTGATATGTAGTAAGGCATTTATGTAAATTGAATTGTGATGTAATTACAGTCAAAATTGTATATGTATAGTGAGAGCTTGAATTTGTACTATTCAAAATTGTAATAAATATTTGTTTGAATAAAATTCTGTTTGAATTGGAATTCTGTGTAATTTATTTTATTCAACAAATATTTATTTAATCTATGAAAAATAAAATAGTACATTAACAAATACATTTAAATGAACATATATATGTTTATTATCATCAAACAAAAATCATATAAGCGCAAAGCGCATATTCAACAATCTCCCCCTTTTGATGATAACAAACATATATTTAAGATTTTGACTGTGTTAAATGTATTTGATCAATGATATGCTCTAATAGCTCCCCCTATTTAAATTCTTCCTCTCTACATGATGCTCCCCCTACGTATATGCATATAAATAGAAATATACAAATGAGCCTAGATGCAAATGGAAAATTATTTGACCTTTGCTTGACTTTATTTGACAAAATCTTAACTTTCTCTCCCCCCTTTGTTGTCAGCAAAAGAATAATAGTGTTAGAGAAAATAGAGATAAAGTGATCAATAGTAATCCAACATTAAACTCAAATTGAATATAAATATTAAACTTCACTAAAAATCAAACAAAAATCATAACTACCCTTGTTAGGCGCATATTCCACTTTTAGAATGATGGAAAGGATGTTCTCATATAAAATCATACAATTGTATCTACTTGTGGTAATTTATATCAGGAGTTTGAATATCTACAAATCATGCATAACCATTAGGACTTTTAAATGAGATTAGTAGTATTCCAATTTAATTTTTAAAAACGAATTCAAGTATCTTCTAACCACGCATGACCGTGAGGACTTTTAAATGGGATTAGAATCAACTTGTCTATTTAATCAATCAAATTTGATATGCCTTCCATACATGCATAACCGTAAGGACTTTTAAATGAGCATGGAAGCACATAATCAAAAATCCAAGAAATTCACCCATGCATAACCGTGAGGACTTTTAAATGAGAGTGAATACTTTGGTATTTATTTATTTTTACAAAAAAAATGTGAAATGAAAAACAAATGATCCCTGATTATAGTACCACATATCGACAAACTATATTTAAGATTTGATAAACAATGGTCGATAGAAATATGATAGATACAGAAATGGTCATGGAATCTTTACCCAACAAAAAGTTTTATAACTCTTGTTTGAATTCCTAAAGAAATTTTCCAAATATACTGTCTTGAGTAATGTATGTTAAATATCAACACTTATCACATTCTCGATCACTATTTATCTTTTTGATAATTAGTAGGGAGTCGGATTAGTCAAAATTTGTCATTTAAAATCAAATAAAAATGACTAATCTGAAAATATGGTCAAAAATGATTTTCTTGAAGGGGTTATATGAGAAAAAAATCTGCTATTTGAAAATTATTTGTAATGAAAATATGCAGATATTTTTTTTTGAAAAACGATGTAATTACTAAATGTCTCACCACAAATCATGTTCAACTAGTAATTTTTCTTACAACTAGATTACCAGTATGATCTGCATCTGAGTTTCTCTTTCACTCCAAAATATCACTAACTAAATTTGATAGACCAGATCATGAAGAGTGCACAAAAACTCAAACTCAACTTTTTACAGCATTCTTTTGAATTTGGATTGAAGCCGTGTAAATAATCAGAAAACCGTGAATATAGAGTTAGCCAATATTATCATCCAACAAAACACTATGTTTAATCCAAACGTATATGAATGAAGTAATTCAAAGAATGGTGTTTTTGGCATAAATATAATTGGCCAACTATGTTGAACAAGCCAGAATCAAAAAACATCATCTTTACAACATTTCACATTATTGGCTGATTTAATTCAGAATACGGTGCAGATTATCACATTTAATATATCGATCAAATAAATATACCTTCACCTGTTTTACCTTTACGATAATTTTTCATGATTGCCCATTATGATTCTATCACCCTTGTACTAGGCTAAGGAACTTTGCTTTGTTCCCCGTTGTGTTTCTGGAACAGCCAAAATCCAGAGAACACTGTTGTTGTTCCTTAGCCCGCCACCATACCTACACGATGAAAGATTTTTGTGACCTATTTGTTTTTATAGGTCCATGATTGTTAGTGGCTGAAGCATTGTGAATAAACAAACCCTTTGGAACCCAAACTTGTTTTGTCATTTCATTCTTGTTCCAATAGACATGAAATTTGTTTGTAGAATTCTTAGGAACCCAGACTTGTATAAATTTTGTGTTCTTGTTCCTATGACTACAATTTTCAACACGATATCCAATTATTTCACATCTATCAAAGACACTCTTACCAGTTGTATTACCATCAACTTGTGTTTTCCCAAAGCCTAATCCTTTTCCATTGTTAGCAAAAATTTGATTTCCCAATAGCATGTTGAATGATTTTTCTCCTCTTGAAAAGTTATTCAGGGATTTCTCAAGATTTTGGACTTTGGTTTTGAGTGTTGTGTTTTCAGTTATAAGTGAGGTGCATCTATTTATAAAATCCTTTTTCCTAGTGTCAGTGGTTTCCTTAAGACTCAAGTTTTCTTTTTCAAGATTCTCAAAGCTATTCTTAAGTCTTGATAATTCTGAATCTAAAATTTTACATTTTTTACATTCTAGGTTTTGAATATTTTCAAGTTCAGTTTCTAACCTAAAATTTTCATGAGCAAGTACTCTCCTATCAGATTTCAGTTTTTCAATTTTAGATTCAAGAGTATCAACTTATTTAGTAAGATCAAGACACATAAAAACTAGTTCTTTATAAGAATAGCCACCTCCCTCACTAGATTCCTCTGAGCTTGCTTCTGAATTTGATTTTGCCATAAGACACAAGTTAGCCTCCTCTGAGCTACTATTCGAAACTTCCTCTCCTTCTTCATCATCCCAAGTCGCTGCAAAGGCCTTCTTCTTCTTTTTCTTTCCTTTGTTGTTTTTGAGAAGTGGGCATTGTTGTTTGAAGTGGCCAGGATTCTTGCAGTTAAGGCACGTCAATTCATTATCGGAATTTTCAGAATCTTTTGTCCTATTACCATTTGTTTTCTTCTTACGTGGCTTGAATCTTGACCATTTTCTAAGATTATTGACAGCCATTGCAAGCTCTTCAAATGGATCTTCTTCTTCTTCATCGCTCTCTTCTTTGCTCTTTAAGGCAATCGTCTTCTTTTTTGATTCGGAGTTGTTGAGTTCCTCCTTTGCTTTTAGCTCAAGCTCATATGTCATCAAGTTGCCGATCAACTCCTCCATGCTTAGTTTACTCAGATCTTTTGATTCTTGTATGGCCGTGACTTTTGCCTCAAAGTTCATTGGTAAAACTCGTAGCACCTTCCTCACAAGCTCTACCTCAGTGAATACCTTCCCAAGCGCTCTAGCGTTGTACACCAAAGTTGAAAAGCGTCCAAACACGTCCTTTATGCTCTCGCCTTTGTCCATCACAAAGTTCTCGTATTCATTGCTGAATAGGGCTAGACGAGACTCCTTGACTTGGGAAGTTCCTTCATGTGTCACCTCCAAGGTATGCCAAATTTCCTGTGCAGTTTTACAATGAGAAATTCTATTAAATTCAGACTTATCAAGAGCACAGATCAGAGCATTCATGGCTTTAGCATTTGTAGTTTTTAATTTCTTATCGTTAGCATCCCACCTATCCTTAGGTTTAGGAATCTCAGTATCACCAACTATTATAGTGGGAGATTTATAGCCAGTTTCAATAATGTCCCAAACATCATAATCAACAGAACTAAGACAAATGCCCATCCTAACTTTCCAATAAGCATAATCATTCCCATCAAACATGGGTGGCCTAACAATAGATTGCCCCTCAAAAAAAGCATTATTTGGTGGATTCATGACTCTAGAGTTAAAGAAAAATACCGTGCTCTGATACCACTTGTAGGATCTAGATTAACCCTAGTGGGGGGTGAATAGAGTTATAGCAAATTTTCTCGAATTAAACACAAAAACAAACTGCAGAGAAATAAATATGCTGAAAAGTAAATCACACACAAAATTTATCCAGCTTCGGCAACCCTGCCTATTGCTGCATTCCCAGATTTCTATTAGAATTAAATAGTCTCCCGCTTACAAACACTCTAATAGACTCGCAAACCCTGCTCCCGCTTACAAACACTCTAATAGACTCGCAACCCCTGCTCCCGCCTATAGAGTTTTGCAAACTCGCAAACCCTGCTCCCGCCTATAGAGTTTTGCAAACTCGCATACCCTGCTTACTGAACTAATTCTAACTAGACAATCTGACACTACCTACAACCTAGGTGGTGATTTACCAAGATTTGAAAGGTACAGATATCAAAATAAAAATAAAAGCAAAATAAATAAAAACACCCTTATATTTAAAATAAGGATTCTTAAACCCTAATCCCCTTTTACAAGGCCGGCCCTTTTATTATTCTCTAGCCCGTTCCTCTTTTTCTTTTGCTATGGCGACTTCGTTCGTTCTGAATTAAACTTCGTACCCTTGCGAAAATTAGGGCTTTCTTCAATTTCAATTTCTCTGATTTGTGATGCTCTTTGCTCACTGCTTCTCTGATGATCGGCGGCTTGCTTTACTTGAGGTTGTTCGCAGTTGCTCCTCTGTTGATCGTTTTATGAAATTATGGCTTGGTTGCTTCGAAACGATCGAATCTGATTTGCAAATTCTGGTATGTTATTTGTTGCTTTCTGGATTGATTGCTTGAATTCGATTGTTCTTTTTGCTCCACAGCCGATGATGATTTTGGGTTAATATTTATATGGATTCTAAGACCCTATAATTCGTTCGTATCTATTCGATACATTCCTAATTTTCGCCTTCCTGATATTGTAATAACTTGATGCGCACGGCCTTGATTTTCGAACGTTTGATTTTCCCTTGATTCATACGGCAAAGAACTTTCTTCTTTTATTTTTGATTTTGACTTTTTCAAAATTGCATATGCGCACTTGAATTTATTTCACGATATTAATTAGTTGGTCTGCATGGTTAACTTCGACTTGTTTACTTCTGCTTTGACTTCGAACTTGTCTTCTTGTCTTTGATACATTGATGTCAGTTACTTAAAACTGTTAAGAATAGTTCGACTTCAACTTGGTCTTTGAGTTGCTTCAGTCTTGTTGTTTTGTATATATGTTCTATTCTGCATCACTTGTATACATTTGCCACTGTTTGTTCACTTTGATTCTGCTGTGTCTAACTTGTACTACTCTGGTCTTTATTTGTACTTAGCTCTAATATTCTGACCTGATGCATTTGGACTTGATCATACTTGATGCACTTTTGTTTGTCTATCGAGTCTGTTGGCACTGGTCATTTGAGGCACTAGGTCTGCATACATGTGCTTTGATGCTGTGTTGCATTGAGCTCTGTTGTTGTCTGTTGCATTGAGTTGGTCTGGCCTGAACTTTATTCACTGTATATATGGTTGCTGTGCATTGATTCTTGATAGCTTGCATGATGCATTTCTTTGTTTCATTTGACTTCACTTGTGTACGCTGTGTCTTTGGTATCTTTACTTGAATTTATCTCGGTGGTCATTACTGCACTCATGTTGGTATGGATATGCACTTGCTTGAGTTTCACTGAGCTTGATGTCATGGTGTACATGTGAGTTGTACTCTCTGTTTTGATTTACTTCCATACTTGGTCGTGTTGTAGTCTTCAAGCATATTGCTGTGATTGAGCTATGGTCGTCATTAACACTTCCATGTATCACTTAATTGACTCATGTATTGTAGTCTTCATGTATGTTGGTTTATTGAATTCACTACTGTGTTCATAACGTGGTCTGGTTCAGGTTCTAATCATTTACTTGGTGGCATTTTGTGTGCACTTGCATTATTTGTAGTCTCTGGTATTCTTGTTGCTTCCCTAACCTTGTAGTTGTTCAATTGTCTTTTGTTCACCTGTAGTTGTATTCATGTACATTGCATTGTGGTCTTTGCATCTATTTTGGTTGGTCTGACCCGACTTGATGCTATAGTCTTCCTTGTTGAGTTCCTGTAGTTGCATTCACTTCATTGTTGTGTTTACACCCCTTTCTGTTGCACTGAGTCTCTGGTTGGTGCATTGCCACACTGAACTTGATTCATGCTTGTTGCATTCATTTGTTTGTTGCAGTCCATGTTGCATGCATATTTTCCATTGTTGCTTGAGCTGTTTCATTTATGATTTTCCATGCTTCAGTTTTACTGTGCCTTGTGTTGAACCCAGTTTCAAAACTCGGGTTTGACCTTGTGCTCGTGTGGTGATTTTATTTTTATATTGCACGTGAGTTGAACCCGGCTTTTCATTTGGATTTGACCTGTGCTCACCTGTCCCTGTAGCATTATCAAGTGTATATCGATGTGCACGGCCTCATGGCATGTACAGTGATACACTGTGCATGTCACATTGTTCGTGTATGATGAATTCAAATGTGAATGATGACGAACAACCCAAATAACTGAGGCAAATCACATTTTCAAAAATCATATTTCGTTTTATATTGCAAAAATATTTCTTTTTCAATTTTACTGCGTTAGTGAATATTTTTGCAGATTTCTCGGATGTTGGATTATAACTGGAATGAAATTGAAGACAAACTACGAGTGTGAGTGATATGTAGTGAGGCATTTATATAAATTGAATTGTGATGTAATTACAGTCAAAATTGTATATGTATAGTGAGAGCTTGAATTTAAACTATTCAAAATTGTAATAAATATTTGTTTGAATTCAAATTCTGTATAATTTATTTTATTCAACAATTATTTATTTAATCTATGAAAAATAAAATAGTACATTAACAAATACATTTAAGTGAACATGTATATGTTTATTATCATCAAACAAAAATCATATAAGCGCAAAGCGCATATTCAACACTTTCGACTATGATTCAACCAACGAGAATGGGTATTGACACCACATAATGGGCAAGCTTTTCCCCCCTTTACACGACATCCAGCAAGATTTCCATAAGCCGGAAAATCGTTAATCGTCCATAGCAAAATTGCATTCAGTTTAAACAAAGTTTTACTAAATGCATCATAAGCATCAACTCCATTACACCACAAATGATGCAAGTCTTCCACCAAAGGCGCCAAATATACATCAATATCATTCCCGTGTTGCTTTGGGCCTGGAATAAGTAAAGTTAACATAATATTTTCCTTCTTCATACACAACATAGGCAAGAGATTGTATGTCACAAGCATCACCGGCCAACAACTATATTTCGAACTCAACATGGAAAATGGGTTGAATCCATCTGTAGCAAGACCAAGCCTAAGATTGCATGGATCAGATGAAAAAGATTTATACTTTTCATCCACCATTTTCCATGTCGTAGAATCCACGGGATGACGCATTTTTCCGTCGTTGCTTGTATTATTAAAATGCCATCTTAAATCTTCTGCCATCTTTTGAGATCTATACATTCTTCTAAATCTCGGAATTATTGGAAAGTATCTCAATACTTTAACTGGAATACCTTGTATAACCTCTTCAGTATCTTGATTTTCTTCCATCTTGAAGAACCACATTTTGGACAACTCTCTAAATCTTTGTATTCTTTTCTGTAAAGGCAACAGTCATTCTCACAAGCATGTATCTTTTCAAAACCCATGTAGAATGCTCTAAGAAATTTCTTTACTTCATATAAGTTTTTGGGAAGCACGTTATCCTTCGGCAGAAATAAATGTTGCACAGTTAAAATCTTATCAAACCCACTATCAGACAAGACAGTCTCACATTTAAGATTATACAAGACGGTGATAACATATAATTTTGTGTGATTTATGCAACCAGGATATAATGGAGTTTCTACATCTTCCAAGTTCTTGAGTAACTCATCCTCTTTTCTTTGAGAATTAACATTATTTTTATCATCATCAAAAAAATCTTGATTCAAAAAATCTTCATCTTCATAGTGAATCATCTTGAATAGATCATATACATCAAACGTATTTGTTTTCTTCTCTACATTTATCTCTTCACCATGGTTAAACCATACACCACCCATGTATTTATGATCCATTCCTTTTATAATTAAATGTTCAACGATGATTTGTTCATCATGACGACTAAGATTCTGACAATCCTTGCAAGGGCATAAATTTTTTGTACACATCTTGCATTCCTCTTTGCAGCATTCACAAAATTCATTGCTCCTTGTCGGTACTCTATACTAGTTATATGAAAAAAGTAAAACAAATAAAAAAATTGAGCTTTAATATTATATTATATGTTATAATTCTCAAAATACATATTAAGTTAACCATGGTTTTATCACCTGCTTAAAAAAACCCAGTCCTTTTACATTTTCGACATATGAAGGCAAATAAGTTTCCAATCTTTGACGTACAAATTGGTTATCTATTGTAATCAAAAAAATAACTAGACGTTGAAGGTATTACCCAAAAAGACATCCAAGCATCTTATAAATAATGCACTATCTGGAACATTGGTAACACATCCATAGTAAGGATAATAAACTACTATAAACCACATAAAATGAATAATAACAGAGATAGCATGTGCTGCAGTGAATGAAATAAAAGAGATAGTTTTTATTTTTAGGATACTGCACACATGAATCAAACCCCATTCACAAGGTTACATAGATTTGTTTTTCTTCGTTTGGCGACTGAAATTATGACGCATTTGCTGAAAATATAACGCATATAGATGTATCAGTGAGATAACTCCATGTGACCATGTAAACGCATCTGCCGGAAAATTATTTATAGAAAAATAACACACACGTTTTTCTCATTTAAACTCATTCTAATCTATCATTTGTATATTTTATACATATAAATATACATGCTTCATTTCAACATTCAGTGACATGCTTCTAAAATTATAATCAAGTATAGAGATTATATCTGAGTTTTACTTACAGTTTCTTTCGCAATGGCACAAGTAAAGCATGGGAATATAATAAATCCTCATATTGGTGATGAAGAATAATATCAAGAAAACAATGGTTATGATGGATATTTGAGCTCTTTATCAGAAGAAGAAGAAGAAGATGATAGCTGCAATTCAATTGGCAAAAATTCATCTGAAGATGAAGATTTTATAGACGATTTGAATTCATCTTCATATTCTTTGAATTCTTCCTTATCATCATCGAATTCATCACTTTATGATATGTCATCTCTCATTTCACATCTTCCTTTGAAGCAAGTTTTTGTTCAATTGTGTTCTGATTTTGCTTCTTTTCATATATAGAACATTTCTTTGTTCAGATTTCTTTTTCTAAAATTCTTTCTTTCTTTTATTTTTTATTTTTTTGGTCTAAAACATTAATCATACAAAAATAATTTATGGTATCATAACATTCATAACACGTATACATAAGTTTTCATATACAAGTTGTCTAACAAATCATCTGAATTTCAGGAGAAGTTTATCAAAACACTACGAAGGAAAATCACAGTCATTTACATCACTATCGAGCATGAAGAGTTTGGAGGATCTAATCAAAACTGAAAACCCATCAAATAAGAAGATCAAAGCATTGAAAAATAATAGTTGGAGTATGATGAATTCATCAAGAATTATAAAGAAGAAAAGCTCTAAAGGATCAGTAAGCTCTTCGTTAAGAAACTTGAAGAGGAATGATAGTTTATTCAGAGGCAAACCATGTAAATGCAAATAAAAAAATAACATAAATTGGATACAATTATAGCAAGCACATCGCACTAACATAATAGGAAATGATTAGAATATAAGTAAAATTTATAAAAAAAATAGCTCGAACATAATCATAAAAAATCAATTATTCCAGCTAGGATTTATTCCAATAAGGGTTAAATCGACTATTCCAATTAGGGTTTACGTAGAAATTCGTATAGAGTGTCCATATATAATCATATAAAATTCAGTAGACTCATAAAATCGGTTCATAAAATTTTGCACCTAATCCGCGAGGTGAGATCTGTGAAGGGCAACCGCACGATGTGTAGAGGAGTAGAATGAAGGGCGTCTACCGCAACAATGATAACGAAGCAAGGTGGATTTTGTTGGAGGGTGAGGTAGATTTTGCTGGAGTGAAAAGGAAAGCGTGAGGAGAAAAGTTTCTAAATAATGAAGAGGAAGGGAAACGTGACAGTAAATATAAAATTTCATCAAATATTTTTTACTTTAGGCGGGTGCAAAGCGGGAACGCGAAATCTTTTTAGCCGCATTTATATTTTTTAGGGAAATACTTTTTGGTTGCATTTAGAAAGAAACGCCACCAATTTTTGCAACTATAAATGGTTTTTCTTGTAGTGAGCAGAGATTGTAGTTCATTATGGTTGGAAGCCATACATATGCACGTTCTATCAATCCTTTGGTCATATATCATCAGCTTATTCTCGTTTGTCTTTTGTTTATCCCTTATCAGTTCGGACCCCTCTTCCTAGGCCTCCGAACATGAAATGGGTCCTAAAAGAGTGCAATATTCCTCCACCTGTGGAACCTTCCCCACCAGTTGAACCTTCGGCGCCTCCTATTATTCCACCCTCCCTATCGTCGATATAGATTCTTCTGATCCTCCCAATATATCTGATCCTGAAATTGTCCCGGCATCAGATATAGTGTGGCATCCTACCAAGATGGCCTGGATCCATGTCCAGTTCGAAATGAGATACGACCTAGCTAGACACGATTTCCATTCCTTTTTTATAGATGATGGTGCGAATCTAGGCTACATTACTCTGTAGTTGGTGGCGAACTTAAACATATAGTGGATGGAGCTCGTAGTAAACGGAATGGGTCTCCTCTTCTTGATGATAGCTGGGATAGGAGATATATATACTGTAGGGATCTCCCGGTTATGACTTGGATATTGTGTCTCACTTTGCAGATTATTTGCATGTGCAAGGCCATGTTGGTAGTGATTCTTCGTCCTCTTGGGAGGATGAACCGTTATTTTTTAGTTCACTTTTATAGCTGTGGAAGCACCATTGCTTCTCTCATGTTACGTACTTAAGTGAGATGGCCAGTATAAAACCATGTATAGTGTTTCTGTGCATGTACAGAACACCTATTTCTACATTTATATACAGTGGCACGACCCACTATAAATCGGCTTGCTTTGCCAAAAAATTAATCCTTTACTTCAAACACTATTATATAATTATTACTATTATATAATAATTAATAATTTTAAACATTGTTAACAAACAATAATAATTTATCTTCACCATTAT
Organism: Allium cepa; assembly: GCA_030765085.1. NCBI lineage: Eukaryota > Viridiplantae > Streptophyta > Magnoliopsida > Asparagales > Amaryllidaceae > Allium > Allium cepa. The sequence continues at coordinate 935,440,053 of CM060932.1, forward strand.
TATAAATAAAAATATATAAATTTGAAAATTTTATTAATAAATTATTATTATTAATTTCAAGCCATGTTCATTTTTAAAATAACTAACTTGCAAAATATTAAAATATAATAAATAACATTGAAACAACGTTAAGTATAAATAGATAATCTTTAAAAATATTAAATAAAAATAATCTTAAAACAATATAAAGTATAAAAATATAGAAAACAACATTAAATATGAGTAAATAACTTTAAACCATATTAAATATAAATAAAATAATTTTTTAGAACAATATTAAATAAATAACTTTTAAAACAATTTTAAATATAAATAAATAACTTAGAAAAAGATAGATAAAAGGTTGGAATAAAACAGAAATTAAATCTTTTTGAAACAAAATATTTCTAAAATCGAAATTCAAATTTTAAAATCATCTCTTGTCTCAAAATTCAATTCAAACTCCAATAATAATTTATAGTATTTTTAATATACTATTTGGAGGACGCTAGCTAACAAACGCTTTACCAACAACAATATTGATTTCCTATTACTATAATGTTTTTAGTTACTCATACAACAATATCATAACCAATATAGTTAACAATCAGGTTTGATATTCCATAATCATTCGACCAAAATATTATTGAAACATTTCAATAAATGGCGAGGAATCCCGTTGGATCCCTCCAACCTGTTTCCATACGCATCACAACTCGTACATATGTCAAGATGTGTGTGTGTATAAAAATCAAGAATGATGAGGAATCTTGTTGGATCCCTTCAACATGTCCTCCTGCATCCCAAACACTATATAATTATATAATATGGGTCATCCGCTACTAGGTGGGTATATATAAAAGATCATCCGCTCCAAGGGCGGGAATAATTCTAAGCCAACTGATAAAAGCAGTAAACCATCCAAATATCTAATCAACATTTTTTATTAACTATATAACATTTCTGGTCAACCAAATAGGTGAGTTTAACTTACCAATATTTTTATTATCGTCGTGGCATTCCAGTTTGGAACTAAAATCTAATGATGCACTAAATTTTCAACTATCTCCAACTTTGACTAAACCAGTACCATTGCAAAGCTTACATTATCACGAGCATAATGCAAAAATCCACGTCTCGATTGGACTCCTATGAGAGAGTTACTCAAATTTTAAGTTATTGATAATTTTAAATTACAATATAATAACTAATCATATTTTAATTAAACAAATCCCACCACTTAACTCTTCTTCCCTAATTCAAAATTAACCACCCCTACATGTCCAAATGACATGATAGTGCATGTCCAAGCAGAGATACGAGCCAAGCTCCGCTAAACTCCATTCCGTCGATTCTTACGAACTCCGCCTTCTGACCATCACCATGAATCAATGCCCATAGCCCACAAAAAGATCACGATCGACAACCCACTCCCCTTTGCTACAATGGATGCGGCCACCAATCCTCCATCGCAAGTCAACAAAGTCCGGTCCGAGATGCTATTTTCAACCTCGAATCCAAATCCAGGCTTCAATTTGCAAATCGTTGACTCAATCAAAGCCAAACTAAAATCCTAGACTCTCTACTTCAAGGTCGAACACCATAAATCCATATGGTGCCTTTTAATACCTATCTCAAATTAAAGCCAAGGCTAAAATAAGATTTTTAAATTTTTTTCATGATTTTTCATTTAGTACATGGCGAGATTTCAATTTTTAAAGTTTTGATTTTTAAAAGGAGAACTCCATTCTCACTTACAGGAAACAATAAGTAGAAGAGGGATTATGGTCATGGAATGTGGGGGTATGGTATACACAGTAGAGAGTATGGTTGGTTATGGTTATATATATATATATATATATATATATATATATATATATATATATATATATATATATTATATTTTTAATTAGAAAATATCTAGATTTAAACGTCCGAAAATCCTGTACACCAAACGAGACGTGGCGCTTGGCGTCCTATATGCAATACCCATATTCTGAATACACTGGAACTAGTCTCGAGGACTAATTCAATCATATACAAAAAATAGCTTTTCAAACCTAATTATATTATGTAAATTCCTAAAATCAATTATATGCGTTTCAAATTCATATGACCACACGATACGTCCAATCGCCGTTAAAATCGTCGGTATATAATAACTCACTATTACGGATCAAATTAAACTGGTTTCCTCGAAATCCGAGACATTGCCTCGTAAGGCTATTTTTACATTTTAATTGAAACGAATTGTAACAAAAACAAAATTAATCACTTTTAAATCTAAATTAAGAGTTTCTATCCACATTCTTATTTAAATAGAATTTAAATTAACTTTTCACATAAAATTCAAGAATTAATTATTTAACTATTACAAAAATTAAATTCAACAAATTAATTATCAAATAAATCGTTTTTTAAATCAAATTATTTAACATATAAAATTCCTTTTCGGTATTTTAAAATCAATTAAATATTCTAAATTCATATGATTGAAATTTTGGGTCATTACAGCTTCCAACCTCATTAGAACGTAAGCCTTTTTGAAAATTATATTAACGGAACTTCCACGATCAGCTATAATCCTTCTTACTTAAGCAGGGCCGATCATGGTCGAAATGACCATTGGATCGATCGTCGATGCCTCCACCTTATTTGCATCTTTGTTTTTGAAAACAATGCCATTTGCCATTGTACACTGCTGTTTTGTCGAAGCTCCATCTTTTATATTCGATCAACACTCAAAATTCATCCACTTGATTACACAAGCATAGCGCTCCATCTCGTGCCAACTCTTATCAGTTGGATATGGTCCTCTAACTATCATATTGGTCACCAATCTTCCACCAGTCCGTGCAGGCACCTCAACGATGTGCGGGGTTTGACCTCGATTAGGTTCAGATGTCCCCTGCCCATTGTCCTATGGGGATTTGACAAACTACTGTAACTTTCTTTCCTAAATCAGCTTCTCAATAATATCCTGGAGATGTCTATACTCATTTGTGTAATGTCTATAGCATTTATGGAACTGACAATATTTTCCATTCTGCTTCTGCTTCTGCTTCTCTATCGAATCTTTCGGAGGTGACTTCCTATACTGCATGGTATTGCAGATAGACAAATAAACGTTCTCTAGAGATGTATTTAGTGGTGTGTAGGTGTCATACATTGGAATCCTAGACTTTCCTCTTCCAGCGTCCCTTTTATGCTCACGGTTCCGATCACCACATTTCTTTTGCTGATTCGGTTTACTTTGGACACTCACTTGAACTTTTCCAGAACTATCACCAGACTGCTTCACCGCAATGTTACAATGTACTCCTTCTCTACTTGGTCCTACCACATTCTTCTTCCTAGAGCATCTAGCTTTCTCTTTCCTTAAGTACTAAGCTGCTTTACATAGAAACACTTCGTTGGTGGTTTGCCAGCAATCCAACCGTCGAAGACAAATTCAGGATAAATTCCTCTCATAACCGCCATCAATATTGAACGATCGTTCAGATTACTGACTTCTATGATAGCCGTATGAAATCTCTCCTAATAATCTTTCAACGACACTCCTTGAGTTTGGATTACGCTAGATAGGCAATTACATCTTCGGGTTGAGTTGCGTGCATACAGAACTACTCCACAAACTTCGTTGCTAAATCATCAAATCTAGAGATTGACCACGGAGGTTAGCTTGCGAACCATATCATTACTATGCCAAAGAGAGTTATAGGAAAACGACTATATTTTGTTGTCTCGTTAGCTCGTGTGGAATCCATTAGCCATTCATATCTCATGATGTGCTGCATGGGATCTATTTTTCTCATATAGGCATGCATTGATGGCATGCTGAACCTTCTTGGATACTCTACATATAAGATATTATCGATGAACGGGGTATGCTTCTAGAGATGCCCCAATCGTCATTGGTCATGCCTTGGCTCTGCCTCACTAACTGTCTAACCTTAGCTGAAGAGTCTGGCACTCGGATAGTAGGAGCAAAGCGGTGGTCATGCTCCACCTCACATGAATGGTTCGATCGATGTCTACGGGCTGTTCCACGCCTTCTTGGCTCTATATCCTCTCAATGTAGATCACGTCCATTCGCTTCATCGTCGTACGGGGAGGTAATTGGCCTGCATCCATCTAAACTCCAACATCCAAATCAATCATAGCTGCTCCAACATAGAGAAGTAGGCTCCCTCCTCTGAAGGAGGGATCGATATCGATCCCTATAGAGGGATCGACACCGATCGATCTTGGCAGACCATGTTGATTTTCCTGTCGATGTTCTAAAGCTTCTATGTGATATACATCAGTTCTGCGATGTCAGTGACTACGATTATCATCTGATGAACTAGAACTTTTCGATGTAGAATAAGGGGTAGGGTCCCTTCCAGTTTTCCTGCACTGTTGTTGACTTATTGGTTCATTACATCGATATTATCTTGAATTTGATGATTCAACTATCGACGCTATCTACTAGATCTCTTATCAGATTCTGGAAATCGGCTCTTGTGATGGAATCAGCCGTGTTTTATAGATCAACTGGATTAGTAGCATTAACGTATACTGGTGGATTTATCGTGCCACCTTGTCGGATAGTAGCGTTCTCATTTCCTTCTACATTTTGAGATATAGATCTAGTTTTGATAACCATTTTTTATAGTTTTCCTTAGGATTTTGCAAATATTTATAGAACAAGCAAGCTTTTTGATGATAATTCCGGAACTCTTTGGGTGATTTATGCAATCCAATAGCGACAAAGAGATCCAAATAGGGCTGAAAATCTAGGTTCTCAGTGAAAGTACCAAAATGTGGCCCAAACAAGCAATAAAGTGTTTGTTGAGAAATAAAAAAATAATACAAAATGTAAACGGAGGATATAAGCAATTAAATAACAGTAAATCAAAGAAATAATATGATCACAATGATTTATAGTTGTTCAACGTTGTTTGCCTATGTTCACTTTGAATAGATTGCTTTATTAATCACTTTTTAAACCGAGTACAATAGGGATCGGATGAAAATCCTTAGTTACAACAGAGCACAAAGCAACTAGCAACCTAAAAATCTCAACAAATGAATAACCAAGCCAGTATTTATAGACGAAGATGGCAAAATATCTCCTTAAAAATCCGGCAGAAGGTTCTCCAAAACCACATGGACCGATAAGAGGGATCAGATGGCACATATCCTAAGGGATAGGAATCAGTGCGAATCCCTATTTTGAAGGAATTTGGGGGGAGGGGTGCAATCCTTATGGTAGGTTTCCCATGTGTAATGTGCTTGCCTCAAACTTTCATGCCAATTGGATTAGTAAAACTTGAGTTATTGCTCGATTTTTCCTTCAATATAAATTGTCTTCTGTTTTTGGCCAATCCCTATTGAGGGAAGAGGGTCAATCCTTCTTATTTCATCCTTTTGAGGTGCGATCCCTCGGGTATGTTTCAAACAGTCCCCACATCTTGGTCACAAAATTTCATACGCATTGGACTTATGGATTTTTAGATATTGATTGTTTTCTATTGAATTGTACTTGCTTCCTGAAATATGCTGACCCCTATGTTGGAGAATAGTAATAGTCATTCCCTCCTCTACGTTGAACTATATTTGTGATGACCCGTCTCCTCGACCCTTAAAAAATGACACAAATACATCCATGTTATCCACATGTCGTAAATCCAAGTGTTGGGGATGCTGGGGAGGCAGATTATCAGGGGTGTAAAAGAAAATAGAAGATAACACGATAATAGAATCTCATATCGCATTCAACATTTTAATTATACATAAATGATCAGAGTCAAATACAAATCCAGCAAGATATTTATAACTGTCTATCCGTACATATGCTGGAAATACATACTACATAACACAGCAGAAAATGGGTAGATATCTACATAAGGTACTTCAGCTTCATAGCTCCAAAAGCCTTCCCCAACATGCTCCAAAATGCTCCTAAGGTATCCTGACTGCACAGCTGCCTGAAAAATAGGGCACCCGGAGTTTAAAGGGAAGAACAAACTCCGGGTCAGTCATTAGAATTGTGTGAGAATTCAAAGTATGATGTTTTGAAAACAAAAAGGCATCTCATAAGACCATGCCATACATAAACACAGAATGGGTTTTACCTTATGATAACCAAAATTCTTTGTTACGTGAAATTTAGGGATATTATTTTTAATGACTTTCTTAGAAAACATTTGCGATTAAACTTATTAATCTTAGCCGAAATTGTTACCATTATTAAATTCCACCATATTTGGTTCTACAAACAAAACCCCAAGTCCTTATTGGAGGATGGATTTCCATACAAATGACCAGGTTAATGGACTACCTTCTGATGAGTACAACTCTAGATGGATGTCCCAAGGACCATCACAAAGGATCCTCTACCAACACAAGATTAGCTATCTCTGTAACTAGATAGTACCAAATATACCATCACACGGTCGTTACCGACCTTTATCCGAGAGCTCTCTTCACATAAATCCATATTAATTTACATCCCGAACGTCATAGTGGGAAGAAATATTTCTAGAAGGGAATGATCATACCCTAATTGGGAATGACCCACTTAGCCTTGCTGCATCTAACCATGTTTCGTTCATTTCCAGTTGATGAGCCTCGAGGCTACGATTATCTTTTCACATAGCACATCTTCTTTCACTTTGAATGCCACATTGCCATTCCACATTCACACGACTGGTTTCTACAAATATATAACTTCTTGGGCTCGTATGTCTCAAGAAAGGGTGTTAAGTTAAGAGAAGGTGTCTTCTCCGCCACCGACTGATATACTTTAATGGAGATCACTCATTGTGATTTGTAATGTAAGGTCAGACATTCATTCATACAAGCTCTTTCTGGGACTGAGCAAACCTGAAGGCACTTTCGTCGACCAATACTAGGCGACAAGTCCTTGTGGTTATGAGATTTTTAATAACAAAGAGACAACTGCTACAATATAGTGAATCGGGAGTTTATCCCCAATTAATCAACAAGTAATCCCTCTTTATTATTCGTCACAATATCTCCATCTTCAAATAACTTCATTCTTCGAACATGTAAACTGGTTCGAAGTTGTTTTCGGATAGGAATCACCCAAATCCGACCTCATTTCCTTCGAAATCCAATCATCGATAGAAATGATGTAATTAGGTGATTGTTTTTCGATTCATTCATTTTCCTTTACCATAATATCTTCAAGAGATATATATTTTAATAATATTCTTTTGGTGAATATGGAATCATTTAAACCTCTTTTTGAATATTTCTCAAATCATTTTTAAAGAGTATCTTTTCAGAAAATAGGATTGTAGAAATCATTCTACTTTTACCCAAAATCAACTTCCGTATTCAGCGAGTACTATGGGTAGAATAACGGTAAGATCACCTTTTAAATTCCACGAATAGGACAAGTTCTCTCTTCGGATTTTAATAATGAGTATAAGAAGATTATTTCAATAAAATTCAAGTTGAGCATCCGGGCTATCCTTTCGATATGTTCCACCCTTCGCCTAAAAGAGAAAACAAAGGCCATGTAAGTTCAAGGCACTGGTTGCTTCATCCCTTACCTTAGTCACACTCCTTGTTTTTACTTATAGATCTCATAGGCAGGACAAATGTACTAGTCGTTTCCGCATACTCATTTTTTCTTTTTAAATCACTTAACTATTTGTTTAACCATCTTTGAAATAATGTTAAATTGTTCAAATTTCTTTTGAAATGCTTTATGTAACGAACCAGAATTTTGGTCGTTAGATTTTGAACATTTACTTCATTTTAAATGTTAAATGTGGATTTTGAATTGATTTAGAAATATAAAAAATTGGTTAAATTACTAAAATTAGTTAAAATTTTAAATATGGCCATTCAATTGAAATTGGATAATAATAATTAAATATGTGGAATTGGGATAATTGGTGAATCTGCGTGTAAATAGATATAAAAATAGTTTCTAAAATTATTTTTAGTTATTTGGATTCAAATAATGATGTTGGACTTTTGGATGGAATCAAAAGTCGATAAGTTTAAAATTTGGAATTTTATATTATTTTAATAATGGAATTTAATATTTAAATAATGTAAATAATCAGATTTTGATTCGAAATGAATCAGAATGATTTCTAACGTGAATGTAAATTCTATATGATTTATAATTAAGTTAGTAAGGTTTTAAAAGTGAAATTTTAAGTGGTTTCGACGATTTTGAAAATCGCTCGAATTTACCGACGAGTTAAAATAGCCTTCCGAGGCACAGTCTCGGAATTCGACGAATCAGTTCTACTGGATTCGTAATAATGTATTGTTTTCGGATTTCAATTTTCGCAGCGTTTGGTATTACCGTTGTTCGTACGGGTGAGAAACGCGTTGAAATTAAAATCGATAATTTAATATTTAAACTCGATTCAAAAGGCTATCTTCCACATATGAATGAATTAGCTTTCGAAACACGTTCCATTGTGTTCGGAAGGCAGGTAAGACCCTATGATTGCCTGTCGGCACGCATTGTTTGGAGATCGTTTGAGAAAGTTGTTTAACAGTGAATTTAATGATAATATAATTAGATTACATGTATATATATACGTAAGGTCGAAACCTAGCCTATTTTTCATGGCCACCTTCTAATGTTTTAATGGCCGAAAATAATTCTCTTCTCCCACGTTTTCTCGAAATCTACTCAATTTTGGCAAAATTTTCCAACTATGAAGGTGAATAGGTCATCGAGTTCTTCAAGTTGAATGGCTACGATCGCGTATTGAGCTTTGGTTGGATGGGAAATCATGGTGGAAGGTGGACATTCGCGCACGTGTTTTTAGAGGGTGGAGCTGCCGAGCTTCACTGGATTTTGGGTGGAGGTGGAGTTGACGTTGGGCTTCGACGTGGAGGCGTCGGATCGTCGTGTAGTCGAGTATAGGAGGAATGGTTCCAAACCCTAATTTGGCGATGATGGGTTCGGCTCCTACCTGTAACGCGCGATTAAGAAGAAGAAGAGCAGCCTTGATTTCGAATTACAGATGAACTGCCAGATCTGTTGATGGTATATAAAAGAAAAAAAAAAGGAATTTTGTTTTAAATTTATAAACAAATCTTTAAAACTGAATAACTTTTGCATACGTTATCAGATTCAAACGAAACAAGAAGCGCCGGAATCGTAGCGATGCGGTCTACGCTGAAGCAAGTCCGAAGATGATTGGAGCAAGCGGAAATTGTGGATTAAATCGAACGGCTCGATTTAATTTAAAATTTAAAACGCTCGTCGAAATTCAAGGTGAGTTAATCCCACTCACATCTGGATGTCATTTAATTTTAATTAGTTAGTATTTAAATAATTGATTGGATTGAATAGATGAATGTAATAATTATTATCAGATTGGGTCGATAATTATTGGTTGTCCTAGCATCTGTGGATGCAGGGAAATAGGTTGGAGGGATCCAACTGGATTTTTCACAATATAGAAATTATTTGCAATATTGATGATGTATTTCATTTATATACTGTGATAGATTAATTTGGAAATTAAGTTGTGCTGTGTTATGATTTAATAAGTATAATCTGGTATGTTAAAATATAAATGAAAATAAAATAAATTGGGATTAAAAGGGAATTGGAAAGGAATTTTTGAGTAATGAATTTAAGGAAATTAAATTCAGGAAATTGTTGTGGAATTTGAAGTGTTTATGAAATTGTGATTTAAAAGGAAACAAGAAACGGAAATTTATAAACTGGGTTTATAAATAAAATGGAATATTTATCGGTGGATAAATTTTTGAAAGATAGGTTTCCGGTGGGAAATTCTATAAGAAGGTATAAATTATTTTAACAATAAAGATGAGATTACTTTTAAAAGACGGAAGATGTATTTTCCCTGGGAAGTTATGTATGTTTCCAAAGAAAGCCTTCGAAATATAAACTAGAAGTTTGAAAGATGTTTTTTTTCGATATTTAAAAAATATATCATTTTCAATTATTTTAAGTATAAAGAAAATATTTATTTAAGTAATTATGGTATTCAATTAATTTAAAGGTGAAGTAGTATAAAGTTTCAAAGGGAAATTTTAATATAAAATTTGATTTCATAACTTTATTTTAAAAGGTAATTTTGGTTTAAGTTACTTAGAAACTCCTCTATATTTCCTTAAGTATTATTTTCATTTATGTAATTTCTAGTAGCTTTATTTTAAATATTTTAAACATATATTTTGAAAGTGATTTCCAAGAAATGGGCAATGTGTTAAAAATAAAAAGGTGTTTATATTTAAAGTGTTGGGAGAAATTTACAGGATTTAAACGCAAATTCGAATTGAGATAAATCAAGTAGGATTTATAAAAGGATTCTTTGGTTTATTCTGAAATGAAAGTGTATTTCCCTGAAAAGCCAAGTACGTTTCAAAGCAGATTTTTAAGTAAAAGTTAAAGGTTTTAAATTTGATTTTAAAAGAATGTTTTTAAGAAAAATTCTTATTTAAGTTGTAAAATTTTTAAAAGTAAATTTTTAATAAATTAGTTATAGTAATAATTATTTTAAAAGGGGTAATTGGTATTATGTTTTAAAAGAATATTATTAATATTTATATTTTACAAAATTGTTTTATTTTAAAGATAATGGGTTAAAGTTTTATTTGAAAATTTTATCAGATTTTGTAACCCTTCTTGTAAAGTTTATTTTAATTGAACTTTTATTTTAAAAATTAGCTTATATTTTATAAAGTAGTTTGGTTTATATATTTTTAAATATATTTTAAGGTATATTTAGAATAAGGTGATTTAAATTATTTTAAAATCTAAAGTATTTAGACTTGGTTACTTTCAGTGGAAATAGAAAATGTTTGGGAAATTCATTCCGTAAAAAGGAAGATGGTTTGGAAACTATTTTCAAAGGGTTGAAAATGGAAATATATCTTGCGAAGATATTTTGAGGTTAATAAATAATTTGGGAAAATTATTTATTGTTTGATGGTTGTTTGTGGATGTTAATTGATAGTTAAATAACCGACTATCAATATTGGCCAAATGCGTTGATCGTTTCGAAGAGACCGGGATCGGGATTAAATTCTCGAAAACCACTTCGATCCGGTTTGTACGTTTTCGTAGGAAAAATGAGTTCGGAGTCGAAGATGGAGCAGTGAAGTGCAAGAGCTAGTCGCTACTAATCCCGAGGATGATTCCAAAATGGATGTAGTAGGAGTTGTGCCTTCGGTTCCGTTCGAACCTGGGACAGACTTGTATGGATGAATGCTTTCGAAACATCGTCAGGTGGACGATGGGCATTCTAAGTAAACGTTCTAAAAGGGTAACGCTTGGCCTCAAGCCTCATAAACCGGGAATGACTGAAAATCCGGGATTATGCAGCAAGGCTAAGTTGGCAGCACCCATTAGGGTGAGGTTATCCCTGTCTGGATGTCCCTTTTTATTCGGCTTAGTGGTGCGGTTGCTGATCCCAACCGTGGGGTGATCTTACTCAGGATTACCCAGTAAGGGGTAGTCCCGGTCTTGTGTTGCAGCGGAGATCTAAGCCACGTACTTGACAGGTGGTACCCCAGCGCCTAGTCATTCTTGGAAATCCATTCTCCCTAAGCGCCTTTTACGGTTTTTGTTTGTATAACCCACTTGGTGGCTAGTAGCTGGAATTTAATCATGTAACAATTTCGGCTACTTGAATAAGTATTTGTATATAGACACTATTCTAATATCAGAGGATTTTGATAACAAATGTTTTAGCTATCGTAAGGTAAAAACCCGACATGTTTATTTGTGGCGTGATCTTACGAGATGCTTTTATTTTTCAAAGGATTTTGAAACATTAATAATCAATTTGAGTGTGATTTCTCACGCTGGTATTCCAGACTGACTCGGGTGTTATTTTATTATAATGCTTGGGTCAGACCGAGTATTATAGATTACAAGAAAGGATGCTGTGGAGCTCAAGAGAGGAGCTGGAGTCCGAGAAGTGTTACCGTATTTGTTTATATCCGCTGCTGTAATTGTTTGAAATTGTTAGGCTGGTAATTGTTGTTGTTTGTGATACTCTAATGATGTAATATATAAAATAGATATGGTTTTCATTTTGTGTAAAGATCTGTTATTGACTATTATATTTTGTTTCGTTGTGATTGTGAGATTCTGTTATTGTCTAGTTCCTTCTTTCTTCTATCTTCTTTCTTTTTCCTCAACAATCTGTCTTTTCCGGCACTCGAGCGTCGGCATATTATTCTGTGGTGTATTTTGTGTCGATTTTCAAGGGTCGAGAAGGGCGAGTCATCACATGCTATTTACTTAAAAACATTTACTAAGGATTTGGAAAAGGTTTGTTAAGTTTCAACCTTTATTTCAAAAGTTATTGAAAACATTGCGAAAAGTGTTGCAAATAGTATTACAAAAAGTGCTTTAAAAGCTATATTCATCAAAACAACTTTTGTATCATTTAGAAAACCATCTTTTCAACTTAAATCACTTTTAAAACATTTTAAAATATTTTTAGAATTTATTTCGTATTTTTAAAACGACTATTTTATCAATTTCCAACTTTGGTCATTTGGTGCAAAAAATTTACGCGTTGCGTCAAATTTTGGACGTATTTTGAGATTCGTATCCAAACTTTGTTGAGACAAGTTTAAACACTTAGAAATCATTTCTAAAGCATATTCAAACATTTTTCAAAAGTATAAATGATTCGATATCTCCTTTCATTTCTTTTGAAAAGTGATTTCCATGTGATTACACTTCGTATAAATCCATGACTTATTTCAACATATATATTCAATACACAACTATTAAACATCCAAAACAATGTTTATAAGCATTTTAACATATCCTAACATGTCATATGAACTTGAAAATCAATTTAACACCTTTTTTTTATTACAATATCACATGATTTATCATATATGTACATTTTTGCTTACTAACTTTTGCAAATAACTTAAAGGTGGTTTCTTTCTTTTTTAAACACTTATCAAACATCATTATTAACACTCAAATAACATTTATAACTTGCAAAACATCATATAAACATCTCCTACTTAAAAATTTAGAGTTCTCACTTTGTTTGATTTTGACGAACGAAAAATCGGTTATAGCTTCGCTACTCGACATTTTTTAGCATACGATTCCTTGAATGCTTAGACTTGGATAGCTCGATTTGGCTTCGAGAAGGCTAGGACAGCTCAGCCCTGGTTGATGGTGGAAGACGGGGGCATGAGCAATAAGAGGGAGGAGGAGAAATTTGAAGTGGTTTGGACGAAGTTTTTTGTTGGAATTTTCCTTTTTTTTATTTTTGGAAATATTTTGGCATTATTTAATTATGGAAAGAAGCCATTAAAGGAGATAAGAGAGCTTGAAAAGGTAGAGAACAAATGGTGCAAAAGTGAAGAAGAAGTGGATGGGTATTTATAAAAAAATATTTGAGATTAAAATATAGATTTGTATTTTTACTTAAATAACATTCTTTAAGAATTAAGTAAACTTACTTAATTCAAAATTTACCATGCATATCACATCACACTTTTAAAATTCAAACACTTAAGAGTTAAGTAAAGAACAAGAATAATTACTTTACTATGTCACATTTCTTTACTTTATGTCAAATGTGGTATGACATGTGTTTTGTCTTTTTTAGTTTACTTTTGCTAATTACTATTTAGAATTTTCTAAGTGTGATTATTAAAAGTAGCATTGTTTAGTTAATTGTTAACTATATATATGTTAACATATTTATTAAATTACGTACATAAAGGTGCAACAACGTTGCAACAACTTTAAATTGACAATAAGTTGATTTTTGATAAAATGTTTTACGGTCATATTTTGACGTTTTATTTAAACAATTTATTTATGTAAACCAAATTTAAAAATAAATTTGTATAATGTTATTTAAAAATATAAACACTCTAAATAAATTAAAATAATTTATTAAACCATTTAAACTTATTTTTCTGAAATCAGGATTTTGTCACTTTTATCGATATAAGCAAATGTTACTATTTTTATGTATATTTTTATTTTCAAATCCTATCTAATATTGTTTGAATCATTAAACCTTTTATAGTTTATATTTAAAATCACTTTAAATATTATATTTGCAAGTAGTTAAATTATGGATCGTTACAATACTACATACTTCAAACAATGTTTATTGCATATCTCTTAATTCCGTTAGGTCACGCTTCATATTACCATATGTACTTGACTTCAGGACCCCACAATCATCGCCTTAGACTTACTGCTCTTGACGACAGTTGAATCTAACTTGTCCAATCAATTCGAATATAGTCGGGTCAAAATGCTGGAAAACAAATATAAAATGAAAATAGAAGAAACAAGCGATTAAACGATAGAAAATCAAAGCAATAGCAAGAACACAACGATTTATAGTGGTTTGGTGTGTTTGCCTACGTCCACTTTGAATAGGTAGCTTTATTAATCACTCTGTAAACTGAGTACAATAGGGATCAGATTAAAATTCTTAGTTACAATAGAGTACAAAGCAATAAGTAGCGTAAAATCCCTAAAATAAACAATCAATCTCTATTTATAGAGGAAGATGGTGAAATATTCCTTGAAAATGAGAAAGATGGATCTCCAAAACCATATGGACCTATAAGAGGGATGGCATGGCCCAAATCCTAGGAATAGGGATAGGTGTCGATCCCTATTCTGGAGGAATTTTCGGGTGTGATCCCTATGGGAGTTTTCCCATGCTGTAATATGTTTAGCCTTCAAGTTTCATGCCACTTGGATTAGTAGATTTAGTTATTGCCCGATCTATGCTGCAATATGAGTTGTTTCCTGATTTAGGCTGATCCCTATAGAGGGAAGAGGACCAATTCCTCTCGCTTAATCCTTTTGGAGTGCGATCCCTAGAGTAGGCCTCTTGTGGTCCCCGCATCTTGTTTCCAAAGTTTCATATGCATTTTACATCTGGATCTTGCGATATTGAACGTTTTCCATTGAGTTGCACCGTTTGGCTAAAATATGCCGATCCCTACATTTGAGAGTGGTTATAGCCAATTCATTCTCTATGTTAAACTATATTCCATACATATAATGTTCGGTATGGCATATCTATTTTTTCTGATCAATTGTGGCTTCATATTATCATATGTACTTGATTTGTGGACCCCACTATCATTGCCATTGACTTACTGGCCATAACGACCATCGAATCTAACTTGTCCAATCAATTAGGAGGTGTAGTACAAAAGGGGATCTAAATTAAATTAACATAACAAACATTTAATTTACTAAGGTGTAGCAAAGTGGATCTGAATTATACTATAAGATGAATATATAAACAGATTACATATAGCATGTAAAGGATCTAAACTATATAAACATGATTAATATGTGATTAAATAAATTTTTAACGTCACCTAGGGATGTAGCCAAAAAGTTGCACGTTGAATAATAACCAAAGCTCCTAGATTCAATTGAATCAACCTTTGTATTTTGTAAGAATCAAGAGATAGCAACCACCTTTTTATTTTGATTTTGTTTGGATTTTGTTTTTGAAACTTTTTAAGTCCTAGAAGCCATGAATTTTTGGCTATGCCTAAGGTGGGGGGAGAGAGGAAAAGCCTGAATCAATAATGAGATCTTTTAAAAAGGCAATAAAAGGTACTTGTAGGCTAGAGATATTTTGCGTTCCTTTAGTTAATCTTTAGCCTTTTCAATTCAAAATTGAAACACTTCCTCTCCCCTTCTAGGTCTGCTGTAGAACAAACAGATAGGCCTTAAAATTCCCTAAATCCATTTAGTACTTATTTCATTTAAATCCATTTAAATATTCCATCGATATCGAATATCGATACATGCATAAATAACCTTTATAAATGCACATTTTATTAAATACTACAGGTGTTCAAACATCAAAATAAATTTAAAAATTAACATTTCATAAATATAAATTAGTTTAATTAAAATATAATAATTATAAATTAACTAAATCATCTGGTTTATTCGGAGTATTCATCGTTGCAATTGTACAACTTAAAGTTGCAATTTCAATCAGTGATTAATATTGACTAATTTGAATATTAACGTCCACAGATCACCTTAGCTAGTGGTGTGACACTATGGATGAATTTATTGCTCATGCTTTTTTTGGCAAAATCTTGTTAAACAACGGATTTTCCATTTATTAGAAAACCATCTAAACTATATCGTTATAAAACCATAAGACAATGGCGTACAATCATAGTACGTATGCGAATACAGGTCGATCCATAGGGAAATAATTAAATTCTAATATTACCCAATCAAATTAGCCCAAGGTTTTGAAATTGTTTTAAAGTAAGAAAATTGTCACGATCCAAATTTCAACGTTCGAAAATCGACACCCGTACTTTACTTGTACTTGAATGTCGTAGATTCAACCGTTGAAATTTGCCTCGTGCCGCAGCTTATAACACATTAAGTATAACAACGCAGTGGAAGAAAAGAAATGAATATCATATACAACTCCAATGAATACAATATCCAACGATATACAACAATGATATCAATATGATACAAGAATACCAGAGTCAATAAACAACAGCGGAAAACAAATAACAGAAGAGATAACTCCAATATCAAACTGCAACTCCAATCCAATGCTCTAAAGACAAAACTCCAAAACACTAGCTCGAACCCCCATCAAGTTTGCACAAAGCTAAGCAAGTCGACGTACGAGCTCATAGGTTATGTAGTTGATGATTACTACTTATACATTCCCAATTTGGTAACGTGGCGTACGAAGAGCTGCTGATCATTTGTTGATCAAAGCATGGCTTTGTGAAAAAGTGTAGCTTTGTGGACGAGACCTCATCGAGCCTCACAACCCGGTAATGGTCGAAACAGGAAAGACGCGGCAATGTTTCAGGGGTAGCTCCACTAGGGTATGTCCATTCCTTCTGGAAAAGGATGATATCATGGTGTGGAGCACAGATACTTACTCATGTGGACACTGTATATTATTACTGTATGATGTTTTTGGTGTAGAGGATCCTAGGATAAAGGTTGCAAACGACCGAGGGTGGCATATCTTTGGTTTTGCCCCCAAGAAGAGGGTATACCGGCCTTGTGCTGGCAGAGAGCCAGGTAGGTTCTCGCGGCGTCTCTCCAGAGGCGTTCCCATATGGCAATAGGAAGTTCCTTAGCCTGACCATTTGTTGGAAATCCAATCATCCAATACGAGCCCTTTATGATTGCAGTTGTATTACTTGCCACCTCAGGTGGTAGCTATAGTAGGCATAGTATAATGGTACCTATGCTGGCTAAGATTAATATTATACTTTCGAAATGTTTTCCAATATGCACTAATAATAATATCAAAAAGGATTTTCCGTAGTAAGCATGTTTTACTATCATAAGGGGAAATCTCCCCCAAATATGCGTGGTGTATGTGCCGGGGGGCCTTATGGTAGTTTCATTTTCCAAAAAGCATTGCGGATTTCAATTTAAATTTTTTTGTTTTTTTTAAAGATAAAATGTTTTTGTTTGCTCATACCAGTCCCATGACTGACCCGAAGTTTATTGTTCCCTTCCTAAACTCTGGGCGCCCACAATTTTCCACACGGGCAGTCTAGAGTTGGTTTTTCAGATAGTCGAATAGTAGTAATTGATTCGATAGCCTTCAGCTTTCGGTTTGGTATTCTTTGGAGTCTTTGGATCCATGACTCAGAAAAGTGTGTTAAGCTAAGAGAATAAATCTCCGCCAC
Organism: Allium cepa; assembly: GCA_030765085.1. NCBI lineage: Eukaryota > Viridiplantae > Streptophyta > Magnoliopsida > Asparagales > Amaryllidaceae > Allium > Allium cepa. The sequence continues at coordinate 935,457,723 of CM060932.1, forward strand.
CAAACAGAAATGTATTTGATAGAAACCGGTTTTACATCTCAAAGTGTAATGTCAGACACACATCCATACAAGTCTGTTCCGAGTTCGAACAGAACCGAAGGCACTTTCGAAGATGCCCTTGCAAATCCGGGTATTCACAATCTCGATCGGACTTCCCATCACTTAGGAAATCTCTATACCGGTGCGACTCAGTGCAGAGACAATCGACGAGTTATCCTTTCGACGAGTTATCCTTTCGTCTATACCGGTCTTCAAATGCTATCCATTTCGTTGTATCATTATTAGGAATGGGTTATATGACACAAGGTCCTCTCCCGGCTAAACCAAATAATGAGCGCAATATTTAAAAACATATGGATATAGGATTTCAGTTAAGTCACAACTTATTATCCAAACCTTTCTTTAAATGGTTTAAAACAAATTACCATTTCAAATCTTTAAAAAGATTCATTTCACAAAGTTCACCCGCCTTTCACAAAGATGCAATTATAGCTTTCAAAACAATTTCAAATTGGATTAACTCATCCAATTATTTAATAAAGGACTCAATTCATATTTACCAAATCCATTTCCAAAAATTCATAGCTTTTCAGAAAGAAATTTCATTTCAAATCTTTTATTCAAAAGATACACCTTTTAAATCTTCTTCAATTTCAAAACAAGATTCAATTATCTTTCACAAAGATTTATCCATAGTTTTCAAAACAATTCGCACTTTCATTTTAAACTTGAAATATTTGGATACAAATCGGAAATGCTTTCCTTAAATGAAAGCTTTTATTATTTGAAAACAAATAGTTTTCGTTTTGGGAATAACTGATTACATTTACAAAAGTTAGCGCCATTCAAGTATAAACTTGGGTTTAAATTTAAATTTCCAAAACAATACTTTTTAAATGGTTAAAAACCGATATAAACACCTTTATAACTTGTATAATCTTTTTAACCATGATTTCCAAATCATTGAATTCAATTTCAAATATTGAATTCAAATTTAAAACAAGTTATTTAAATTTTCAAAACTCAATCTAGTTATTCAAAATAACTTTTATTTTTTTGAAACTCATTTTCAAAAGCTTTCAATTCCAATTCCAAAACTATTTTGGATTCAAAAATTCAATTTTTAGAATCATTAAAAATCTGTGACTTAACCGATTTCCTCGTGCAATCCATATTTGTGTATGTAGGGTGTAGTCCAGGGGTTTAAACAATAGTGCAACAACATCATCAATCATTACAGATTCAAACACAGAAATATATTTGATAAGCGGTATAAACTATAACGCTTATCTTTCACAGATCACAGATATATATCACAGATAATTACATTCATCCCAGATAAATAAATTACATCACAGATGAATAAATTACATTAATCACAGCTCAAATCAAAACAGAGTATCATATATCATGGATATCAAACAACTCAATTATCCAATAGAATCCAAATACCCATAAGTTGGATTAATTTAATTATCTAATTTATTTAAATCAGATTAATTACTTATGAATAATTTACTAATCCTGGTTAATTTATATTAATTAATCATAAATCAATTAGATTAATTACCCTTTAATGATTTATTAATTAACCTCAATTAATAAATTAATTAATCCTTTGACTATTAATTAATCAACGTTAATTAATAAATTAATTAACCTTAATCATTACTTTAAATCAACGTTGATTAATAAATTAATCAACCTTTAATCATTAGATGATTAACCTTTTATTTTTAAATAATTAACCTTTAATTATTCAATTATCTTTTAGTCATATATCTTTAATTAACTAATTAACCCTTTAAATCAATTACCAATTAATTAATTACAATAAGTGATTATCCTTAATCATTTATATCACAAATTAATTACATTGAGTAATTGCCTTTTATCATTTGATAGATCAACGTTAATAATTAATTAATTACTTATCATTAAAAATCTTTAATTAACCATCTTTGTAATTAATTATCATTAATACAAAATTTAACTTAAGAAATTTAAGTCAATTAATGATTCCAAAACATTTCTTTTGATTAACTCTTTAACTTCATTATTGATTTAAAATAACTTTAGAATTATTTATAAATACTGATCACATAACTAAATAAAACTTAATTACTTCTTTATTAACTTTAAGCTTGAATCAAAATAATTATTTAAAATCCATTAATTTTAAATATACTTTAAAACTTTGCTAAATATGAATTTGTGAAAATTAATTATTTTCCATATCTTTAAACTTGTTTTTACCTTGCGTTTAAACTTAGAAACATTTGTAAAACCCAATTCCTTTGTTTTAAAACCTGAAACACATTTCTATTAAAAAAAATTAAGCTTGCACTTACTCAAAAAAATTTCCCAAGCCTAACTATTGAAATCCCGAGGCAAACTTACTTTTCCCCGAGCTAGATTCAAAAATACCCGAGATGAACTTTTCTTTTTATATTTTTTCTTGTTTTTGATTTAAACTGTTAAAGCCTGGTTCATGAGCGATAATAACTTGATCCCTTACTCGAGCCAAACCCACGATTTCACAAGCACGTCTTCGAGTTAAATCTTCATCTTCTTCCGCAATTCCCTGACACACACCAACTCCCCCCGTTTACGTGCACAGATGATCAGAATTGCTCCGATCATCATCGAGGACGCCGTCAAGTCGACGATGATCTCCTCATCACAAACAGCCACTCCAATCATCATTTTCTTCGCGAATCTAGAATCGAGTTAAATCCTTCTTCCTGGAACCAAACAACCATCAGAAAAAAAAACCTTATCACGACGAATGCATCAACCAGAATCCACGCATACCGAGCTACAGCTGCCTCGCACCTCCACATTACGTTCCCCACATATGCGATCGCCAAGAAAATCTTATCGACGACGCAATTTCCCCAAAACCAACCTCGACTAAATAAGGTCATTAAACCCTAAATCCACATCATTCCAATGCTTTGATCATTTATAAATTCGATTAGTATTTTTCCATTAACCCTTAATGCTCTAGCCATCTTCACTGATGATCACGGTCTTCACTTCATCGTGGATCGTCAAAAATTGATAGAAATAGATTTTCTGATCATCATACAATTGCTCGAAATTTAATCATTTAAAAATTTAGATTTAATCATCAAAATTCATCAATTTGTAACCCCTATCAGATTTTAATATCCATTTATCAAATTAAAAGCATTGATTTTTCTGGAATTAACAGATTTTACTGCTTTCTTGTTTTCTGGAAATTCACTTGATAATTTCATTTGAAAATAATTGCTAAACTTTAATCTTGATTATACAAGCAAGTTTGATTTAAATTACGAAACCTGAAATCAATTAAAGAGGAAGAATTTGATGTTTTGAACAGGGTTTTTTGAAAACCTGAAACTAAAGACAAGGATGAACAACCAGTATATTAACATGCACAGGCCAAATCTAAACATATACCTAGATTTTTTTTCATATGCAAACCAATTGTAACGCCCGCGGATTTTCGTTCTTCGAAAATCCGACATCGACACTCACTTTATCGACTGCCGAATATCGAAGGCCGAAAACCGAGAAGTTATGGGTTTTAAAAAGAAAAGAAAAGAAAGAAGAGAGAAAAAGAAGAAAGAAAAGGGAAAAGAAGATAGACAATTTTTAGAAAACAGAAAATTAGAAAAACAGAAGATAGAAGAATTTTAAAATTAGAAAAAGAGAATTTGAAAATAGAACGGACAGAAAGGAAACAAAAAGAACAACAACAGAATCTCACAATTCGCAGCGGAACAACATATAATAATAAATGAATAATCTTTAAACAAAGAACTATATCAGTTATTACATTTCATTCATTTCATTACATCATATCATATCATCAGAGTGTACAACAACATACAACAATAAACAGTGCAGCGGAAAAAGAAATACTATATAAACTAGTAATACGCCATGCCATCCAGCTTGCCTCCAGCAACTCCAGAATATCCAGAATATCCTGATAAACCTTAACTTTTGACTGCCCGTGTGGAAATTGGTGGGCACCCAGAGTTTAGGAAGGAAAACAATAAACTCCGAGTCAGTCATGTGACTGGTGTGAGAACTCAAAACAGTTTATTTATCTTTAAAATCAAAATAGAGGAATATTTTTAAATTCAATTCGCAATGCTTTTTAAAAATGAGACTACCATAAGGCCTCCCGCACACACACACAATGCAAACGCAGAATCGGAGGAGATTTCTCCTTATGATAGTCAAAGATGCTTGATACGCATTTAAAATAATATTTGATATTATTATTAGTGTATAGTGTAGGAAAAATTTATTTCGAAAGTAGAATATAAATCTTAGCCAACATACGACCATTATCGTATGCCTACTATAGCTACTATCCAAACAGTGGTGACCACCATAAGTGAATAGCAGGTTCTACAACTAATACCGTACAAGTTTTGTATTGGGAATTGGATTTCCAACAAATGGTCAGGCTAAGGAACTTCCTACTGTCACATGGGATCGCCTCTGGCTGGACGTCCCGAGAACTTAACCAGCTCTCTGCCAACACAAGGCCGGGTTACCTTTATCACTAGGTAACTACTACACGAATATGGCATCCCCCGGTCCCATCGGACCTTTAACCGAGCGCTCGTCACCAACAACACCACACAGAAAAGATATAGTGTATCAACATGAGTAAGTATCTGGGCTCCATACCATGATACCACCCTTTCCAGAAGGAAATGCACATACCCTAAAGGGAGCTACCCCTCATAACCTTGCCGCATCATTCCTGTTTTGACCATTACCGGGATGTGAGGCTCGATGAATTCACGTCCACAAAAACATACTTTATACAAAAGCCATGCTTTGGGTCAACAAATGATCAACACAATGATCACTAAGATAGACGATCAAATAAATGATCCTATCACAATAATCAACACAATGATCATTTCAGCATCACTCAGCATGTCACATTACCAAAATGGGATATATTGCTGATAACTTCAACTATATAACCTTTGAGCTCGTACGTCTCAAAGAAGGGTGTTAAGCAAAGAATAAATTCTCCGCCACCAACAGAAATATATTTGAAAGAAATCGGCTTTATATCTCAAATTGCAATGTCAGGCATACAATCCATACAAGTCTGTTCCGGGATCGAACAGAACCGAAGGCACTTACAAAGAAGTCCTTGCAATCCGGATATTCACAATCCTGATCGGATTCACCATCACATATGGAGAACTCAATACCGGAGCAACTCGGTGCAGAGTCAATCGATAGTTCATCCTATCGCTTTCGCAAATACCGGTCTTCAACACCGATCTTCAAATGCAATTCACAACGACGTATCACATATTCGGAGTGGGTTATACGACCCCATGGTCCTTTCCCGGTTAACCCGAATAGTGAGCGCTTATTCAAAAATAAGTGTGCATTCAAATTCAATCAATTCACATCAAATACCCATTCAAAGGGAAATATTGATAGTCGGCTATTGAACTATCAATGGATATGCATACATCACCAGATTCCAAATAATTTTCCAAATTATTTACATTTCCAAAATATCTTTACTAGATATATAGTTTCAACACTTCAAAAAATAAATCAATATTTATTTTTTTACCAATTTCACTTTTCACATATAAATTCCATAATGAATTTATATTTCCAAAATATCCATGCATATGCGATTTCAATAATTCATTTCAATTTATCTTCAAAAAGATAAATTCTAATTATTCACTTCATATTGGAAAACATTTCCATACTTATTTATTCATAAGTAATTCACAAATTTCTTTTATTTTCAACACTTAGAAAATATTCAATATACTTAAATCGAATTAAGTATATATTTCATTATATTAAGAAAATCCTTTCTTAAACATATCTACTTGGGCCAAAACGAATGTTACGTAAAACATCGTTACGACAACCCAAAATCACTAGTATAGGGATTCGAAATTTAAAATAGATATATAAATCCCAATACTATTCAAAACATTTCCTTTCGGAAATCATTTACTATAACAACAGTGTTATAGTCCACTATTTCCTTTTATTTCTCGAAAACGTCTATTTCAACAATAAATGTTGAAATCTATGGTTTCGAATCTCAACACCTTTAAAACATCGTTAGATCGTTTTAATTCTGTTTAAAATATCACATTCTAAAACATTTTCTTTAACATGTTATTCACTATTCAAAAACGTGAATAAACTACGTTAACAAATTTCATCCTTTTATTCAATTTATTTTAAAGGATTATTCACTATTCAAAAATGTGAATATAACTCCATTAATAGGTTATAACAATTAACTTATCAAAATAAGTCGTTTGCGAATTTATAAAACAACGTTTATAAATTCCTCTTCTATTTATTTATAAAAACTTCCTTTAATAAATTCCTTTATTAACCTATTTGATTTCATATCTCAATTATAAACTAAAAGTTCATATTATAAGTCAATTGCTTATAAAACGATTATTTTACAAAATCGTTCCTTTAGAGACTTTCCAATTTATAAATCTTATAACTTATAAGATCCATTTATTTATCAAAAACCATTATTCACATAATTTCACCAAATTTATAAATCTACCTATTTATAAATTTCATTTATAACCTCCCAGTTTATAATTCTACAAATTTCATTCATTTATGAAATTCATTTTCACTTCATTTAAACATTTATAAAGACTCGTTTTATAATGTCAATATTTCGATTTATAAATATCTATTTATAAATCTCTTAATATAAATCAATTTATATTATTCTTTTAAAACGTCTTTAAATTCCTTTATAATTTCATCATTCTGATTTATAAAATAATCAAATTTTATAAATCCTATATTTAAACTTTTATCATATATTCAAAAATCCAATCTAAATTATTTTATAAAATCATTAGTTCATATTTCTCAAAAATCGACTTTTAATCGTATTTCTAAAAATCAGCTTTTTAACTATATTTCACAAAAACCATAATTTTTATAACTTTAAAAATTATAACGTTTATTTATTTATAATGGATCAATTCCAAAAATATGGTATATTTTCAAAAATCACTTTAAAATCATTTTAAAATCCCAAAATCTGGGTCCAATGATGCTACACATCAAATAGTCAATCACGACTAACAACGATATCATATATCGATATGATAATCCATCAAATATCAAAATATCTGAAATAAAATAAATACTGTTGAGGAATCCTGTTGGATCCCTCCAACCTGTTTTCCTGCATCCAAAAACATTAGCACAATACCAATTTCGCTCCAGTACGAAATTATCGCGGTATATGTTCTTAATAAATATTATCCGCTTACTAACGGCGTAATAGGGTCTCATCCGCTAAACAAAAAATGCGGGAAATCAACAACTGCAATATATACATATGCCAATATATATATATTGATATTATATATAATACCAATTTCACTGTTTATGAAATATTCGCGGTATATGTTTATATTAAATAACATCCGCTTACTAACGGCGCATAATGTCTATTTTAACAATCAATAATTTACAGTCATCATTCAAACATGCATTCAAATATTTTAAATCTAACTATTTAAAATAAAATCGAAATCTATTCGATTGAGTGAGAAATTCTCACCTTGGTTTTAATTTCCGTTTAAGCTTTTATTTCGAATAAAATTAAACGCGCGTTTAATTTTACCCGAAATTCTCACTAACTCCAAACGACTCCAAACCAACTCCATCGCGTAGTGCTCGTTCATACGATTCCAACGCAACTGAGTTTGCATTTTTTCGACCTCGTATGAAAAAGTTATGAATTTTTAAAGTTCGTACACGATTTTTATAACCAAATCAGCATAAACTTTTAAAATTAAAACCTACAACAATTTCAGGCCACATGATCCTTCATCACAACATCTGGACCGTCCCCCCTCATCCCCTACCTTCTTCATTCCAGGCCGACATCCCTCCCCATAGCCGAACCCAACATGCTTAGATTAGGGTTCCAAATTCAACCTCCATCGTGCAACTATACTTCGATCAACAAGTGCCATTTTGTAGCCCTCGACCTATGCTATGTTCGGCCCCCCCTAGGTGAAGCTCGGCTGCACCATGAGCCTCGTATGGCGTGCGCAAGTTCCGTGCTTCCATCTCGATTTGCCGCCAATCCGCTTCGAGTTAAACGATCATAACCGTTGGATTCCGAGATCTCAGAGTGCTCTACGATTTCTTAGTTTAGAGTTTGTGATAAAAGTGAATGGATTAGGAGATTTGGAGGGATGAATTTGATGAACTGCTGGCCGTTCAGGGGGGGGTGGCGGCTGCAACATAGAATTAGGGTTTTGTAATATTTTTATTTTTATTTTTGAATGGTGCTATTTATAAGAAACAGCTAGCGTAAACACTATTCATCCCGGGAATTTCGAACTCCGATTTAGGCGCCGTAACCAGCGTACCTAGGGTTTATCCCGCGTTCCGGACACAATGGAACAGGTTTCGGAAGCTAATTCGGAAGTATGTGCGAGTTATGGCTGAAAACGTTCAATTTAAATTAAACCGATTTAAGTCGATTTCTAGGCGTTTTAATTTGTACCGGACAAACGGTAAATCCAATTGACTTGAAATTTGAAACCTTACAATAATATCACATTACGGATCCGATGAAACTGGTTTCGTCGAAATCCGAGACTTTTTGAAAAATGGCTATTTTGACTCGCCAAATTTAAATTAAAAACGATTCGATGCGTTTCGAGCTGCCACGATCAAACGATAACTCCGATTGACACGAAAATTGAAATCCGGTAATAACTAACTATTACGGATCCAATGAAACTGGTTTCGTTCAATTCTGAGACTGTCCAAAAATTGACTATTTTACAGTCGATTATTAAATATTAAAATATTCAATTTTCACAAATTAACTTTTAATTCGATTTTAAAAGTTCTAAAATATCATTCTAACTTCAACATGATAAAATAAAATTTCACAAATTATTTTCAATCATTTTTAACTCATTTTTAATTATTTCCATAATTTAACATATTAAATTATCGATTTAATAATCCAATTAAATCCAATAATTCAAATAAAAATTTATTTGACTTATAAATTCACTTATTAATATTAAAAATTAATTAAATATTCAAATTTTAATTTCTAAAAATTCTGGGTCGTTACAATCTTTCCCCCTTAAAAGAATTTCGTCCTCGAAATTACAAATAAGAAAGTTACAAAATCTATTAATTTTTCCCAAAATTCATAGTTGAATTTCTTATAATTCTTTACTAAGTTTTTAAATCATACTTAGTTATCTTTCCAAAAACAATTTATATCATTTAACTTTCAACTCTAAAACAAAGTTAAAGTTTTCCAAAATTTTCCCAATTTTCTCAAAATTTTCTAACGCCTTAAATTTTCGGAAAAATTCGCCATGTCTCCTTTGCGCGGCTCGATCCGAAAAAAAAAATGACAGTATATATATCACAAATATACATCTCATCAAGTAATGAGGCATCCCGAAGGGAAAAAAATGTAAAAGTACGATATTTAATCCGAGATATGTACCTTATATTTTATTAGCGAGCATATACGGCTAATATAGCGCTAAAGCGAGCTCCAAATGCGAAGCAAACGCGATCCGCACCTACTAAACTCAACAAACAACATGAGAACATGCACATATGCAAATAATCTCAATATACAACATATAGCAACATAACTACTACATATGTCACATAGAAATGCAACTAATCAACAAATGAAACCATCAACCAACTATCATCCATATCCAAATAAACATTCATTCATATTCTTATTCTCATTATATGTTCAATGAAATGGTTTTCACTCTAAATCATATTTGATTTATTAACATTGGATTTTATCAACATTCATTCTTATTCAATTTTAATTAGTTTGCATTCACTAATTAAATCCTATTCACATTCAATTCTATTCAAATTTATTTACTTCAAATTTGAATTCAATTACATAGCTTTCAATTTCATTAACACTTAATGAATTATATACAATCAACTAACAACCATATAACAACCAATGTATATTAGTTACAACCAAATTCCTTTTCTTACATTCATTCTCATTCAATTTATTCAACTTCTAATAACATTTGATTTCAATGAATTTCTACTTTCATTCATTATTTCCTATCAATTTTAATTACATCCAATTGATTAACATTCAATCCATTCATTCAATTCAATTCAATTCTAAAGTTGAATTTCATTCACATAACTTAAGTTCACATTCATTTAATCCACTTGATTATTTACTTCGATACCAAAATCAATTCCATTCAACTTTAAATTCACTTTTATTTACAACTCATATTAATAGATATATCCATAAAGTTTCACTTCTTATGTATATAAGTTTATTTCACAATTGTAAATCACTTTAATTATAATTTTAATTCTTATAATTCATTTGCTTATACAATTATTCTTTTTATTTAGATTATCCAAACAACCTAACAATCAACTTATATACACTTTAATAATTCTGAAAAATTATTCCTTTATATATAAAAATATAATCAAGGCAAAATTATTTCATTTACCCAATTTTAAAATCAATACTGTGTCGAATTGTTCTATTCAAGTGTTTAGAAACCCCTTCGGCAAAGTTGTACATACCGTGCTGAGGAAGGTTCATATGCCACTCAATAAACCAATCATCACAATATAAAACAATTTTATATACACTAACAAATACGCTCTCATAGCTATTATTACACTCAAACTCATTCTAGAGTACTACTGACTCTATCTCTAATGAATTATACCCAACAGAACCATGGTTGTCGCTTAACCATCAGAGCTCTGATACCAAATGTAACGCCCGCGGATTTTCGTTCTTCGAAAATCCGACATCGACACTCACTTTATCGACTGCCGAATATCGAAGGCCGAAAACCGAGAAGTTATGGGTTTTAAAAAGAAAAGAAAAGAAAGAAGAGAGAAAAAGAAGAAAGAAAAGGGAAAAGAAGATAGACAATTTTTAGAAAACAGAAAATTAGAAAAACAGAAGATAGAAGAATTTTAAAATTAGAAAAAGAGAATTTGAAAATAGAACGGACAGAAAGGAAACAAAAAGAACAACAACAGAATCTCACAATTCGCAGCGGAACAACATATAATAATAAATGAATAATCTTTAAACAAAGAACTATATCAGTTATTACATTTCATTCATTTCATTACATCATATCATATCATCAGAGTGTACAACAACATACAACAATAAACAGTGCAGCGGAAAAAGAAATACTATATAAACTAGTAATACGCCATGCCATCCAGCTTGCCTCCAGCAACTCCAGAATATCCAGAATATCCTGATAAACCTTAACTTTTGACTGCCCGTGTGGAAATTGGTGGGCACCCAGAGTTTAGGAAGGAAAACAATAAACTCCGAGTCAGTCATGTGACTGGTGTGAGAACTCAAAACAGTTTATTTATCTTTAAAATCAAAATAGAGGAATATTTTTAAATTCAATTCGCAATGCTTTTTAAAAATGAGACTACCATAAGGCCTCCCGCACACACACACAATGCAAACGCAGAATCGGAGGAGATTTCTCCTTATGATAGTCAAAGATGCTTGATACGCATTTAAAATAATATTTGATATTATTATTAGTGTATAGTGTAGGAAAAATTTATTTCGAAAGTAGAATATAAATCTTAGCCAACATACGACCATTATCGTATGCCTACTATAGCTACTATCCAAACAGTGGTGACCACCATAAGTGAATAGCAGGTTCTACAACTAATACCGTACAAGTTTTGTATTGGGAATTGGATTTCCAACAAATGGTCAGGCTAAGGAACTTCCTACTGTCACATGGGATCGCCTCTGGCTGGACGTCCCGAGAACTTAACCAGCTCTCTGCCAACACAAGGCCGGGTTACCTTTATCACTAGGTAACTACTACACGAATATGGCATCCCCCGGTCCCATCGGACCTTTAACCGAGCGCTCGTCACCAACAACACCACACAGAAAAGATATAGTGTATCAACATGAGTAAGTATCTGGGCTCCATACCATGATACCACCCTTTCCAGAAGGAAATGCACATACCCTAAAGGGAGCTACCCCTCATAACCTTGCCGCATCATTCCTGTTTTGACCATTACCGGGATGTGAGGCTCGATGAATTCACGTCCACAAAAACATACTTTATACAAAAGCCATGCTTTGGGTCAACAAATGATCAACACAATGATCACTAAGATAGACGATCAAATAAATGATCCTATCACAATAATCAACACAATGATCATTTCAGCATCACTCAGCATGTCACATTACCAAAATGGGATATATTGCTGATAACTTCAACTATATAACCTTTGAGCTCGTACGTCTCAAAGAAGGGTGTTAAGCAAAGAATAAATTCTCCGCCACCAACAGAAATATATTTGAAAGAAATCGGCTTTATATCTCAAATTGCAATGTCAGGCATACAATCCATACAAGTCTGTTCCGGGATCGAACAGAACCGAAGGCACTTACAAAGAAGTCCTTGCAATCCGGATATTCACAATCCTGATCGGATTCACCATCACATATGGAGAACTCAATACCGGAGCAACTCGGTGCAGAGTCAATCGATAGTTCATCCTATCGCTTTCGCAAATACCGGTCTTCAACACCGATCTTCAAATGCAATTCACAACGACGTATCACATATTCGGAGTGGGTTATACGACCCCATGGTCCTTTCCCGGTTAACCCGAATAGTGAGCGCTTATTCAAAAATAAGTGTGCATTCAAATTCAATCAATTCACATCAAATACCCATTCAAAGGGAAATATTGATAGTCGGCTATTGAACTATCAATGGATATGCATACATCACCAGATTCCAAATAATTTTCCAAATTATTTACATTTCCAAAATATCTTTACTAGATATATAGTTTCAACACTTCAAAAAATAAATCAATATTTATTTTTTTACCAATTTCACTTTTCACATATAAATTCCATAATGAATTTATATTTCCAAAATATCCATGCATATGCGATTTCAATAATTCATTTCAATTTATCTTCAAAAAGATAAATTCTAATTATTCACTTCATATTGGAAAACATTTCCATACTTATTTATTCATAAGTAATTCACAAATTTCTTTTATTTTCAACACTTAGAAAATATTCAATATACTTAAATCGAATTAAGTATATATTTCATTATATTAAGAAAATCCTTTCTTAAACATATCTACTTGGGCCAAAACGAATGTTACGTAAAACATCGTTACGACAACCCAAAATCACTAGTATAGGGATTCGAAATTTAAAATAGATATATAAATCCCAATACTATTCAAAACATTTCCTTTCGGAAATCATTTACTATAACAACAGTGTTATAGTCCACTATTTCCTTTTATTTCTCGAAAACGTCTATTTCAACAATAAATGTTGAAATCTATGGTTTCGAATCTCAACACCTTTAAAACATCGTTAGATCGTTTTAATTCTGTTTAAAATATCACATTCTAAAACATTTTCTTTAACATGTTATTCACTATTCAAAAACGTGAATAAACTACGTTAACAAATTTCATCCTTTTATTCAATTTATTTTAAAGGATTATTCACTATTCAAAAATGTGAATATAACTCCATTAATAGGTTATAACAATTAACTTATCAAAATAAGTCGTTTGCGAATTTATAAAACAACGTTTATAAATTCCTCTTCTATTTATTTATAAAAACTTCCTTTAATAAATTCCTTTATTAACCTATTTGATTTCATATCTCAATTATAAACTAAAAGTTCATATTATAAGTCAATTGCTTATAAAACGATTATTTTACAAAATCGTTCCTTTAGAGACTTTCCAATTTATAAATCTTATAACTTATAAGATCCATTTATTTATCAAAAACCATTATTCACATAATTTCACCAAATTTATAAATCTACCTATTTATAAATTTCATTTATAACCTCCCAGTTTATAATTCTACAAATTTCATTCATTTATGAAATTCATTTTCACTTCATTTAAACATTTATAAAGACTCGTTTTATAATGTCAATATTTCGATTTATAAATATCTATTTATAAATCTCTTAATATAAATCAATTTATATTATTCTTTTAAAACGTCTTTAAATTCCTTTATAATTTCATCATTCTGATTTATAAAATAATCAAATTTTATAAATCCTATATTTAAACTTTTATCATATATTCAAAAATCCAATCTAAATTATTTTATAAAATCATTAGTTCATATTTCTCAAAAATCGACTTTTAATCGTATTTCTAAAAATCAGCTTTTTAACTATATTTCACAAAAACCATAATTTTTATAACTTTAAAAATTATAACGTTTATTTATTTATAATGGATCAATTCCAAAAATATGGTATATTTTCAAAAATCACTTTAAAATCATTTTAAAATCCCAAAATCTGGGTCCAATGATGCTACACATCAAATAGTCAATCACGACTAACAACGATATCATATATCGATATGATAATCCATCAAATATCAAAATATCTGAAATAAAATAAATACTGTTGAGGAATCCTGTTGGATCCCTCCAACCTGTTTTCCTGCATCCAAAAACATTAGCACAATACCAATTTCGCTCCAGTACGAAATTATCGCGGTATATGTTCTTAATAAATATTATCCGCTTACTAACGGCGTAATAGGGTCTCATCCGCTAAACAAAAAATGCGGGAAATCAACAACTGCAATATATACATATGCCAATATATATATATTGATATTATATATAATACCAATTTCACTGTTTATGAAATATTCGCGGTATATGTTTATATTAAATAACATCCGCTTACTAACGGCGCATAATGTCTATTTTAACAATCAATAATTTACAGTCATCATTCAAACATGCATTCAAATATTTTAAATCTAACTATTTAAAATAAAATCGAAATCTATTCGATTGAGTGAGAAATTCTCACCTTGGTTTTAATTTCCGTTTAAGCTTTTATTTCGAATAAAATTAAACGCGCGTTTAATTTTACCCGAAATTCTCACTAACTCCAAACGACTCCAAACCAACTCCATCGCGTAGTGCTCGTTCATACGATTCCAACGCAACTGAGTTTGCATTTTTTCGACCTCGTATGAAAAAGTTATGAATTTTTAAAGTTCGTACACGATTTTTATAACCAAATCAGCATAAACTTTTAAAATTAAAACCTACAACAATTTCAGGCCACATGATCCTTCATCACAACATCTGGACCGTCCCCCCTCATCCCCTACCTTCTTCATTCCAGGCCGACATCCCTCCCCATAGCCGAACCCAACATGCTTAGATTAGGGTTCCAAATTCAACCTCCATCGTGCAACTATACTTCGATCAACAAGTGCCATTTTGTAGCCCTCGACCTATGCTATGTTCGGCCCCCCCTAGGTGAAGCTCGGCTGCACCATGAGCCTCGTATGGCGTGCGCAAGTTCCGTGCTTCCATCTCGATTTGCCGCCAATCCGCTTCGAGTTAAACGATCATAACCGTTGGATTCCGAGATCTCAGAGTGCTCTACGATTTCTTAGTTTAGAGTTTGTGATAAAAGTGAATGGATTAGGAGATTTGGAGGGATGAATTTGATGAACTGCTGGCCGTTCAGGGGGGGGGTGGCGGCTGCAACATAGAATTAGGGTTTTGTAATATTTTTATTTTTATTTTTGAATGGTGCTATTTATAAGAAACAGTTAGCGTAAACACTATTCATCCCGGGAATTTCGAACTCCGATTTAGGCGCCGTAACCAGCGTACCTAGGGTTTATCCCGCGTTCCGGACACAATGGAACAGGTTTCGGAAGCTAATTCGGAAGTATGTGCGAGTTATGGCTGAAAACGTTCAATTTAAATTAAACCGATTTAAGTCGATTTCTAGGCGTTTTAATTTGTACCGGACAAACGGTAAATCCAATTGACTTGAAATTTGAAACCTTACAATAATATCACATTACGGATCCGATGAAACTGGTTTCGTCGAAATCCGAGACTTTTTGAAAAATGGCTATTTTGACTCGCCAAATTTAAATTAAAAACGATTCGATGCGTTTCGAGCTGCCACGATCAAACGATAACTCCGATTGACACGAAAATTGAAATCCGGTAATAACTAACTATTACGGATCCAATGAAATTGGTTTCGTTCAATTCTGAGACTGTCCAAAAATTGACTATTTTACAGTCGATTATTAAATATTAAAATATTCAATTTTCACAAATTAACTTTTAATTCGAT
Organism: Allium cepa; assembly: GCA_030765085.1. Lineage (NCBI taxonomy): Eukaryota > Viridiplantae > Streptophyta > Magnoliopsida > Asparagales > Amaryllidaceae > Allium > Allium cepa. Next base: position 935,474,000 of record CM060932.1, read on the forward strand.
TTTAAAAGTTCTAAAATATCATTCTAACTTCAACATGATAAAATAAAATTTCACAAATTATTTTCAATCATTTTTAACTCATTTTTAATTATTTCCATAATTTAACATATTAAATTATCGATTTAATAATCCAATTAAATCCAATAATTCAAATAAAAATTTATTTGACTTATAAATTCACTTATTAATATTAAAAATTAATTAAATATTCAAATTTTAATTTCTAAAAATTCTGGGTCGTTACACCAATGCTCAATCGTGCTTCCATCATGAATTCAAACCACATATAAAATACCAGAGTTTCAAAAGATTTAAAGTTTGCTCACCTTGGGTGGGAAAGAACAGAGAGGAACCTGAGCCTGGAAATGGTCTGGGATTTGAAACTGAAATTGAGCATTTTGAAAGCTGAAATCTTTGAATTACTGAGTTTGTTGTATTTAAAGTTACTGCTCAGGCTGCAAATTTGGATCTGCATGCCTTTTTGAATTCAAACAGAAATTTGAACTGAAGCTTTGTATGCCATATGATTTTTTTCTAGGTTTTTGATTTTGTTTGAGATGTTCTTGGATCTGAACTACTGCTTGCTACTAATTTTCATTTTCCGGGTTGAGTTTCTTTTTTTTACTGTATCAGGGATTTGTTTTCCAGATTTTGATCTTGATTTCATTTCTTTCCTTTTGTTTTGTATTACAGGTTTTAAAAAATAAAGATGAAGGAATATTTGATTAGCCTGGTTTTTCTTTTAACATGTTATTTACATTTTTATTTGGAAGAAAATATTCATTTGCCACTTGTTTACATTGCATGTCAATTCAACTACACTTGTAATCCTACACACCTATTTGTTTCACAAATGTCATTTGTTATAAATTTATGTGTACATCCCTTCTCTTAAATTTTATAAATTTTGTTTTAAACCCTTTCCATTTTATAAGTTATGAATTACATCTTTATATGTTTATATTTACATATCTGTATGTATTTTAAATTTATACGTTCAAAATATACATTCTTATCAAAGCTTTGTATTTATTTATCAACTATATTTATTTTCAAGTATATAAGACAAAATCATTTTAAATCTTTTATTTAACCTTGTTTAACATCGTATTATATTTGCAATTCTAGTCATATACCTACATATTATATATATTAAAATTAGAAAACAATTTCTTATTATCTTTAAAATATAGTTTTAAGTCCAATTTATTTTCTAAGATATCTATTCGTGAATTTCAATCTCACAATTCAATTTAAAATTAATTTTATATACAAATGTCTTATTAAATTTGCAAAAATTCACATTTATTCAAAATTTGATTCCAAAAATTAAATTAATTGTCAAATTAAATTTGTTCAAAATTCGGGAATGTTACAAAAATGGTAGAAAACAAACTGGAGCAAAAGTGAATAAAAATATAAGATTAAGAAGCAATTTAGAGGCAAATCCACTTCCAATCATTCATATAAATCAACGCAAAATTCATCTATAATCTCTCATTTAAATTTTAAGCAGAAATGATTGACGTGTTTATTATAAGTATGGTTTATTTGTGCTATTAATTAGCACAACTTAAACCATCAAACTCTAACACACCATTCAAATTCACTTATCAACTCTCATGAAAATGACATAAAATTTAAATCTATTTTAAGCGTGATCTATTTAGCGTGAACTAGTAACATAGATTGTCAAATTTTGAGTCTAATTTGACAACTACAACAAAAATATCCTTTTACAACGGGCAATGCCCCTTGTAATAGGGGATTCGAAATGTGCCTGCGTCCGTCTTATTAGGCGATGTTGTAATAGATCCTGAAGATTTTACAATGGTCTAAAATCATTGTTAAAGCCTATTGTAGTAAACATTTTTTACAATGGTCCATGGTCGCTGCAAAAGGGGTCTTTGCAACAGTTTTCACCCGTTGCAATAGGGACTTTTACAACTATTTTTTCACATTGCAATACAGTCTTTTACAACAATTATTTTCCATTGCAATAGGATCTTTTACCACTATTTTTGCCCGTTGTTAAAAAAATTCAAGTGAGAAATAAAATATAAATACTACTACAATGGCCGCATAAATTTAAAATTAATTTGCTATTAAAATCAAAATATTATAGCAATAACAAACATATTCAACTCTTCATCCATTGAATACATCTCCATAAACACCCAACAATATCAAACTAAAACCATAATTCATTCATCATCTTAATTTAAGCTTCAAGTTATAGTGTCATCATACAATCTAAGAGCAGTAAGCAATTGACTTTTAATCATGAACCATGCAGCAATTTTCACATTCAACATACTTCTTATAGCAACTCCAATTGTAGACTCGTCAAGCTCAGAAACACTTCAACATAACAAAGTTGTTATGTGCAACACGATAATATGAGCATTCTCGAGCGAGCGAAGGAATCCATTAAAATTGCAAACTTCAAGCATCATCTCCAATGCATAAGTATCACAACCCAACAAAGCAACAAGACTCTCTCTTCATTTTGGAAATCCAAACCCAACTATTTGTCTCTCTGTTTAAAAAAGAGAGAGTTTAATATGCTCTGTTTTATCTTATTTTTAAACAGACTTTAATGTTGTAACGACCCAGAATTTCTAGTCGTTGATTTTTAACTCATTTTACATGTTGAATGTGAAATATAATTTGATTTTGAGTAAAAAGACTTTGATTAGATTAATGAAATTAGTTAAATTTTCAATATGGAAATTCAATTGAAATTTGAATAATAACAATATAATATTTGAGATTGGGATAATTTGTGAATCTGAGAATAAATAGATATGAAAATGGTTTCCAAGATTTATTTTAAGTCTAATTTGAAAGCAAAATTTGGGATTTTATATTAATTTAATAATGGAATTTGATAATACAATAATGCAAATAATCAGATTTTGATTTAGATTGAATCAGAATGATTTCTTATGTGATTATAGATTTTATATGATTTATAATTAAGTTAGTAAAGTTTTAAAAGTGAAATTTTAAGTGATTTCGACAATTTCGGAAATCACTCGATTTAATCGACGAGTTTAAATAGCCTCCGGGGCACACTCTTGGAATTCGATGAAACCAGTTCCAATGGATCCGTAATAGTTAGTTATTAACGGATTTCAATTTTCGTAGCAACCGGAGTTGTCATTTGACCCTGTCAGCTCAAAACGCATAGAAATTATTTTAATCGATTAAATTTAAAATTGATCGTTTATTTCCATAACTAGCGCATATGATCGAATTAGCCTCTGAAACACGTTCCATTATTTTCGAAACATAGATAGAACCTTATAAGCGCCAGGCGGCATGTGTGATTTGGAGTTTGTTTGTTTAGCTTGTAAAAATTTGAGAATATTAATAAAATAATAATTATAAAACGTATATACATAAACGTTTTAAGGCCGAAACCCTATTCTCCTTATAGCCGCCGCTTATGTTCATCAATGGCCGAAAACATCCCTAGATCTTCCACATTTTTATCTCGATCCACTATCTGATTTCAAAAACTTCCTTCTAGAAAAGCGTCGAACTCACCGTGCTCTAGAGATCCAACAGCCATGACCGGGGTTGGAGAGAGGGATTGCGACAAATTAATGGTGAGTGTCGGCTGTTCTTTTGCGATTTCTAGGCCGATGGTATAGCCGAGTTCGACGAAATTCTGGGTGGAGGTGGAGTTGACTTTAGGCTTCGGAGTGGTGACCTCCGATCGAGGTGAATGGCACCAGGGATGGTCGCGTTTCTCGATTTGTGGTAGCAGCGTGGGTTTCGAACAACCCATGGTCTCGTAAGTGAAGATGTTGAAGAAGAAGCAATTTTGACGGCCGATGGTAATATGTAAAAAAAAATTAGTTTATAAATTTTATTCAACTGTTATAAATTCGTAACTTGAGCGTACATTGTCAGATTTCGATGAAACTGGCAGCGCTGGAATCGCAGAGACGAGCACTACGTAGTGGAACAATTTTGGGGTCATTCGAAGCTCGTAAATTTTTTAGATTAAATCGAAGGCACTCGATTTAATTTAAAATTGGAATGGCTCAACGTTTAAATTCAAGGTGAGTTAATCTCACTCACATCTAGAATTTCCAGTTAATTTAAATTGTTAAAATTTAAATGAATGATTGATTGGTTGAATGTGAATATCATTATCAGTCTGGATATGATATTTCATCTGTTATGCCAACGTCTGTGGATGCAGGGAAACGGGTTGGAGAGATCCAACTGGATTTCTCACAATACAGAAATTATATTTATAATCTGTGTTGTATTTTTTTGAAATTCCATGATAGTTTAACTTGGGAAAATTTAATTATGATGTGTTATGGTTGGATAAATAAAATTTGGTATTTAAAATAAATAAAGTAAATTAGGTTTAAAAGGAAAATAAAAGGAAATTTTAAGTAATGAAATTAAGGAAATTAAATTCAGGAAATTGGTCTGGAATTTGAAGTGTTTTTGAAATTGTGATTAAAAAGGAATGAGAAATGGAAATTTATAAACTGGGTTTATAAATGGAATGGAATATTTATTAGGGAATAAATATTGAAAGTATAGATTTCCGGTGGGAACTTCTATAAGAAGGTGCAAATTGTTTTAAAAGTAATAGTGGGATTATTTTTAAAGAATGGAAAGTGTATTTTCCTGGAAAAACTAAGTTTATTTCAAAGAAAAGCTTTCGAAGTATAAACTAGAAGTTTAAAATGTGGTTTTAGAATGTTTTAGAAGAAAATACTATATTTAATTATTTTTAAGTGAAAGCAAATACTTATTTAAGTAATTATGGTTTAATTATTTAAAAATTAATGTAGTATTATGTTTTATAAAGGGAATTTAAAATAAATATTTGATATAATAACCTCATATAAAAAGGAAATTTTTGATTTAAGTTACTCAAGAAACTTGTATGGATTTTCAAAAGTATAATTTGGATAAAGAATTTAGTAATCATATTTTAAATACTTTAAGTACATTTTGAAAGGGATTTCCAGGAAATAGAAATGTGTTTAAAAATAAAAGGAGTTTATTTGTAAAGTGTGGAAAGGAATTTACGGGATAAACGTAAATTTGAATTGAGATAAATCAAGCAGGATTTATAAAAAGAATTCTTTAGTTTATTCTGAAATGGAAGTGCATTCCCTGAAAAGCCAAGTACGTTTCAAAGCAGTTTTTTTTAGTGAATGTTAAAAGTTTAATTTTGTTTTTAAAGGAATGTTTTAAAGAAACTATTTAAGTTGTTAAGTTTAAAGGTAAATAGTATTAAAATAGTTATAGTAGTAATTATTTAAATGGGTTCGTGGGTATTATGTTTAAAGATAATTTTTAATTTTTATATTTTATAGAATAGTTTTATTTTAAGAATAAGTTTGGTTAAAGTATTATTTGGAACTTGAATAGAATTTCATAACTCCTATTTTCAAAAATTTAGTTAACTTAACCTTTACTTTAAAGAAAATAGTTTATATTTTATAAAGTAGTTTTATTTGAAACATTTAAAAAGTATATATATTTTAAATTAAGTATGTAAGTAGTTTAATATAAATGTTTTGATGTATTTTCAAGAATATAGAATTTAAATTATTTTAAATCTTGAGTATTGGTACTTGAATGTTTTCAGAGGAAGTAAAGATTTGGGAATTTATTCCATGAGAAGAGTTGAGTTTGAAAACTGTTTTCAAAAAGGGTTTGAAAATGGAAATATATCTTACAAAGATATTTTTGGGGAAAATAAATAATGGGGGAAATTATTTATTGTGTGATGGATGTTTGTGAATGTTAATTTATAGTTAAATCACCGACTATCAATATAGGCCAATGCGTTGGTCGTTTCGAAGAGACCGAGATTGGGATTAATTTCTCGAAAACCACTTCGATCCGATTTTTACGTTTTCGTGGGAAAAACGAGTTCGGAGTCGAAGATGGAGCAGTGAAGTGCAAGGGATAGTCGCTACTAGTCCTGAGGATGTTTCCAAAATGGATGTAGTAAGAGTAGTGCCTTCGGTTCCGTTCGAAACCGGGACGGACTTGTACGGATGAAAACTTTCGGAACAACATCAGGGGACGGTGGGAATTCTAAGTGAAACATTCTAAAAGGTAATGCTTAGCCTCAAGCATCATCAACCGGGAATGACTGAAAATCAAGGGATATGCAGCAAGGCTATGTGGGTAGCACCCATTAGGGTAAGGTCATCCCTGTCTAGATGTCCCTTTTTATTCGGCTTAGTGGTGCGGTTGTTGATCCCAACCGTGGGGTGATCTTACTCGGGATTATCCAGTAAGGGGTAATCTCGGTCTTGTGTTGCAGGGGATGGGAGTAATCCTCGGTACGGTGATCTAGGCCACGTATTGTGACAGGTGGTACCCCAGTGCCTAGTCATTAGCTGGAAATCCATTCTCCCTACGAGCCTTTTACGAGTTTTGTTTGTATTACCCACTTTATGGCTAGTAGCTTGAATTTAATCATGTAAAAATTTCGTCTATTTTAATCAGTATTTGTATATAGACCCTATTATAATATCAGAAGATTTTGATAAAAAAATTAGCTATCGTAAGTTAAAAACCTGACATGTTTATTTGTGGCGTGGTCTTACGAGATGCTTTTGAAAGGATTTTGAAACTTTAATAATCAATTTGGGTGTATTTCTCTCACACCGGTATTCCAGACTGAGTCGGGTGTTATTTCATTATAATGCTCGGGTCAGACCGAGTATTATAGATTACAAGAAAGGATGCCGTGGAGCTCAGGAGAGGAGATGGAGACCGAGACGTATTATCCGTACTTATTTATATCCGCTGCTGTGAAATATGAAATTGTCAGGCTGGTAATTGTTGTTTGTTTTGTGATACTCTGATGATGTAATGTATAAAATAGATATAGTTTTCATTTTGTGTAAAGATTTGATAGTATGTATTATATTTTGTTCCGCTGCGATTGTGAGATTATGTTATTGTTTAGTTCCTTATTTCTTCTATCTTCTTTCTTTTTCCTCAACAATCTATCTTTTCTTGCACTTGATCGTCGGCATATTATATTGTGGAGTATTTATGTCGATTTTCGAGGGTCGAGAAGGGCGGGCCGTCACATGTGGTATCAGAGCTTAGGTTGGCGATAACCTTAGCTCTGGTGGGGAAATTACTCATTAAACAGAGTCAATAGTACTCTATAATGAGTTGAGTGTAATAATAGCTATGAGCGCGTACTTGTTAGTGGATATAAAAATTGTTTTTATACCGTGTTGACTTATCGGTTGAGTGTTTATGAATTCTGGTCGGTACGGGAAGTACAACCGTATCGATAGGGGTTTCTAAACTCTTAAACAAGATAAACCGACATAGTATTATTTTTAAAGTGGTAAATGAAATAATTTTACCTAAAATTATATTTTGATATAAAAAGAATAATTTTATGAAATTATTATATATATATTTAGATGTTTGGTTGTTAATATTATAATCAAATATAAGAATCTAAAATTTGAAATGGTTATAACCAAATAGGATTCTATAAGTATGATTTATCCAAAAAGAGTATAGCTAAAATTTGATTTAAACCAGAGTTTAAATCCCAGAAATTTTGAAAAGAATTTTAAATGTATTTAAACAAGGGTTTGGAAATCTTGGAAATAGTGGAAATGTTTTCAAAAAATTTGAAGGAAATAATAGAGTATTACTTTGGGAAAATTTTTGAATGGAAATTGTTTTGAAAAGAATTTGTGGAAGTAAGAAAGCATTGAACTCACTCAGTCGCTGGAAAATAATCTTGATGATGATGGCCACATCATCAGAATTCATTTTCGAGTTTTTAAGGTGATGGACTGCTACCGTGGTGATTGGTTATGATATCTGTTTAGACTTGTTTAATATACGAGTTGTTTTAGAAATTTCAAAAAGGGAAATTTGTTTTGGTATAAACAGGTTGTTTTGGAAATCCGGAAGTTTGATTTGATATTCCAGGTGTGTATGTGTTATATATTATTTCAGAATGGTTTTGAAATAAATCCGGGTAATTGAATTTTGGGAACTCTATTTAATAATGTGAAAGGTTAAGACAAAACAACTATTGAACCTATTAAGTGAAGTTGATATTAATAAGAAAAAAATGAAAATTTTAATCCTGGAATTATAATTTAACTTGAGTGTATGGAAGTGAATAAAATATATTTGAATTTAACTTGAGATAAGTTAAGATAAAACTGAAAATGGAATTATAATCAAATGGGAAATAGTTGAATGGTATGGTGAATTCAAACTTAATCCTAAATGAAATGTAAAGTAAGATAAGACAAAGGAAAATATAAAAGGTGTACGGACTCAAGTTAGTAAATAAGCTTTGAACTTATATATGGAGAAATAAAATTGGATTGAATTGGATTTAATTTAAGAGTAAAGGGGATTGAGTTGAATTTGGATTGAATTGAAATCAAAATCCAGCTGTGTTATAAATAATATTGAATGGAATTAAATTCTTATTTAATAGTAAAGGGAATGGTAAGAATTTAAGTTGGGTGAATAAATTTAGTTGAACTTGAATTAAATTTGCAAAAATTGAGTTGAAGAAAAATTTAATTAAGTTGAAATGGTATTGTATGAATAAAATTCTTACACAAATAAATTCAAAAGAGAAGTTTGAAGATGAATCTAGTGTAAACTAAATTAAATGGAATTTAAATTAAGTAAGAATGATATTGAATGAATTAAATTCTCACTCAACTAAATTCAAAGGAATTGAATGAAGATGAATTTAGCGTAAGCTAAACTAACAAAAGGTGTAATGGGATGAATATAAATTTTGGTAGCTTGTAAAATATTAAAAAAAGAGCAAAATAAAACCCAGTTTTGATTTAGAATAATTGGAATGGTTATGTTATTAATAAATTTAGAAGTGAATTAAGAAGGTGAATTAAAATTTAAAATGGATTGAGTAAGTAAACAATTGAATTAAAATTTGTAATGGATTGGAATTTGATTGAATAAGAATCAAATTAAAATGGAAATAAGATTAATGTAAGAAGAAATGGATTTATTTTGGAGTCGAGCTTTATAAGGGATCTTGAATGAAATTTTGTTTAGATAATAAAATTTTAATACAAGTGAAAGAATTTTAATTTCTTATCATGATGAAATAAGAATGTTTGGATTGTGAACAATGCATAATTGAATAAAATTAATATAAATTGATTTGAAATTAATTTAAAATGATTATAAGCTTAAGTATTGGTTATTGCATGAATAACATTTAAGTTTGCATAGAAAATTTGTCATTTTGTTATAAATGGAAGTAAATTGTTTAAAGGAAGTAAATAAGTAGTTTTTGAATGAATTGGAATGGGTCGGAATTTAATTTGGTGGATTTGCATATAAATGGAGTGAATTATGAATATAATGCAAATGTATCAAATTGAAAATAAAGATTTGATTGTAAGTTAATTTGGAATTGAATTGAAGTAAATATAAATTGTATGTAGAAAACTTGAATGTAGATCATTCGAGTGGAATAAAATGAAACGGATTTGTAAAGAAATCTAAATAGTATTGAAACCTTGTGATTTCTTATAAAAGCTGGATTACATGCAGGATTATGAAATTTGTTTGTTTGGGTATGTAATTGATATGTTTGGCTAAGATAAATGAATGTAATGTTGTTAAATTCTCATATTATTGAAAACTGATGTGTTTGTTTAAGTAAGTACAGGTAGGGGAGGCAATCGATAGAGTTAGAGCGCGTATATGCAATATAATTAGCCGCTTGCTTTTAAAATGCTAATAAAAGGTAAGCCAACGCAATAAAATTTGAAAAATGATACACACACACGCACACACACACACACACACACACACACACACACATATATATATATATATTGTGGTATATTCTGTTTTCCGACCGTGTGGGTCGATGTATATATATTTATGTCTATTGTGATATTGCAAAAGCTCCTCCGTATAAGGGAGACTCTGCCAAAATTTTCCGGAAATTTTTGGAGTTAGAAATTTTTTGAAAACGTTTCGTTAACGACAAATTGTTTTTAAATTAAAATTAAAATAAAAGGATGTTGGAATAGGAATCGAAATTAGCAGTTTTGATTTGAAACTAAAGAGTTTAGGCAAAGTGAATTTAAGATTTTCACAAGGTGGGTTTTGCTATTGGGTTTGGAGCATGTTTTCTACCTTAGCAAATTTCGGGGACAAAACTTTTGTAAGGGGGGAGAAATGTAACGACCCAGAATTTCTAGTCGTTAATTTTGAACATTTAATCCATTATAAATGTTGAATGTGAAATATAATTTGATTTTGAATAAAAAGTTTTTGATTAGATTAATGAAATTAGTTAAATTTTCAATATGGAAATTCAATTGAAATTTGAATAATAATAATTTAATATTTGGGATTGGGATAATTTGTGAATCTGGGAATAAATAGATATGAAAATAGTTTCCAAGATTTATTTTAAGTCTAATTTGATCTAAATTATAATATTTGACTTTTGAATGGAATCAAAAGTCGATAAGCAAAATTTGGGAATTTATATTAATTTAATAACAGAATTAATAATAATATAATAATGCAAATAATCAGATTTTGATTTAAATTGAATTAGAATGATTTCTTATGTGATTATAGATTCTATATGATTTATAATTAAGTTAGTAAAGTTTTAAAAGTGAAATTTTAAGTGATTTCAACAATTTCGGAAATCGCTTGATTTCGACAAGTTAAAATAGCCTTCCGGGACACAGTCTCGGAATTCGATGAAACTAGTTCCATTGGATCCATAATAGTTGGTTATTATCGAATTTCAATTTTCCTAGCAATCGGAGTTGTCGTTTGACCCTGTCAGCTCAAAATGCATAGAAATTATTTTAATCGATTGAATTTAAAATTGATCGTTTATTTCCGTAACTCGCGCATATGATCAAATTAGCCTCCGAAACACGTTCCATTGTGTTCGAAACATAGATAAAACTTTATAAACACTAGGCGGCATGTGTGATTTGGAGTTTGTTTGTTTAGCTTGTAAAAATTTAAGAATATTAATAAAATAATAATAATAAAACGTATATACATAAACGTTTTAGGGCCGAAACCCTATTCTCCTTCTAGCCGGCCCTTATGTTCATCAATGGCCTAAAACATCACTTGATCTTCCATATTTTTCTCTCGATCCACTCTCTAACAAAAACTTCCTTCTAGAAGCGTCGAACTCTTTGTGCTCTAGAGATCCAACGGCCATAATCGGGGTTGGAGAGATGGATTGCGACAAATTGATGGTGAGTGTCGGTCGTTCTTTGCGATTTCCAGGCCGATGGTATAGCTGAGTTCGACGAAATTCTGGGTGGAGGTGGAGTTGACGTTGGGCTTCGGAGCGGTGACCTCCGATTGAGGTGAATGGCACGAGGGACGGTCACGTTTCTCGATTTGTGGTAGCGGCAGTGGGTTTCGAACAACCTAGGGTACCGCGTACGTGAAGATGTTGAAGAAGAAGCAATTTTGACGGCCGATGGTAATATATATAAAAAAGAAATTTGTTTATAAATTTTATTCAACCTTTATAAATTCGTAACTTGAGCGTACATTGTCAGATTTCGACGAAACTGGCAGCGCCGGAATCGCAGCGACGAGTACTATGCAGTGGAGAAATTTTAAAGTCATTCGAAGCTCGTAAAAATTTTAGATTAAATCGAAGGCACCCGATTTAATTTAAAATTGGAACGGATCAACGTTTAAATTCAAGGTGAGTTAATCTCACTCATCTGGAATTTTCAGTTAATTTAAATTGTTAAAATTTAAATGAATGATTGATTGGTTGAATGTGAATATCATTATCAGTCTAGATATGATAGTTATGCTAACGTCAGTGGATGTAGGGAAACATGTGGGAGGGATCCAAATGGATTTCTCACAATATAGAAATAATCTTTATAATATGTGTTGTATTTTGTTGATATTCCATGATAGTTTAATTTGAGAAAATTCAATTATGCTGTGTTATTGTTGGATAAATAAAATTTGGTATTCAAAATAAATAAAATAAATTGGATTTAAAAGGAAAATAAAAGGAAATTCTAAGTAATGAAATTAAGGAAATTAAATTCAGGAAATTGGTCTGGAATTTGAAGTGTTTTTGAAATTGTGATTTAAAAAGGAATGAGAAATGGAAATTTATAAACTGGGTTTATAAATGGAATGGAATATTTATTGGGGAATAAATATTGAAAGTATAAATTTCCGGTGGGAACTTCTATAAGAAGGTGCAAATTGTTTTAAGAGTAATAATGGGATTATTTTTAAAGAATGGAAAGTGTATTTTCCTAGAAAAACTAAGTTTGTTTCCAAAGAAAAGCTTTCGAAGTATAAAGTAGAAGTTTAAAATGTGTTTTTAGAATGTTTTAGAAGAAAATGCTACATTTAATTATTTTTAAGTGAAAGTAAATACTTATTTAAGTAATTATGGTTTAATTATTTAAAAGGTAATATAGTATTATGTTTTCTAAAGGGAATTCAAAATAAATATTTGATATAATAACCTCATATTAAAAGGAAATTTTTGATTTAAGTTACTTAAGAAACTTGTGTGGATTTTCAAAAGTATAATTTGGATAAAGAATATGGTAATCATATTTTAAATACTTTAAGTACATTTTGAAAGGGATTTCCAGGAAATAGAAATGTGTTTAAAAAAAAAAGGAGTTTATTTGTAAAGTGTCGAAAGGAATTTACGAGATAAACATAAATTTAAATTGAGATAAATCTAGCAGGATTTATAAAAAGAATTCTTTAGTTTATTCTGAAATAGAAGTGCATTTCCTGAAAAGCCAAGTACGTTTCAAAACAGTTTTTTTAGTGAATGTTAAAATTTTAATTTTGTTTTTGAAGAAATTTTTTAAGAAATTGTTTAAGTTTTAAGTTTAAAGGTAAATAGTATTAAAATAGTTATATTAATAATTATTTTAAAGGGTTCACGGGTGTTATGTTTAAAGATAATTTTTAATATTTATATTTTATAGAATAGTTTTATTTTAAGAATAAGTTTGGTTAAAGTATTATTTGGAACTAGAACAGAATTTCATAACTCCTATTTTCAAAAATTTAGTTAACTTAACCTTTACTTTAAAGAAAATAATTTATATTTTATCAAGTAGTTTTATTTGAAACATTTAAACTGTATATATATTTTAAATTAAGTATGTAAGTAGTTTAATACAAATTTTTTGATGTATTTTCAAGAATAAAGAATTTAAATTATTTTAAATCTTGAGTATTGCTACTTGGATGTTTTCAGAGGAAGTAAAGATTTGGGAATTTATTCCATGAGAAGAGTTGGATTTGAAAACTGCTTTCAAAAAGGGTTTGAAAATGGAAATATATCTTGTAAAGATATTTTTGAGAAAAATAAATAATATGGGAAATTATTTATTATGTGATGGATATTTGTGAATGTTAATTGATTGTTAAATCACCGACTATCAATATTGGCCAATGCGTTAATCGTTTCGAAGAGACTGGGATCAGGATTAATTTCTCGAAAACCACTTCGATCCGGTTTGTACGTTTTCGTGGGAAAAACGAGTTCGGAGTCGAAGATGGAGAAGTGAATTGCAAGGGCTAGTCGCTACTAATCCCGAGGATGTTTCCAAAATGGATGTAGTAGGAGCAGTGCCTTCGGTTCCGTTCGAACTCGGGACGGACTTGTATGGATGAATGCTTTCGGAACATCGTCAGGTGGACGATGGGCATTCCAAGTGAAACATTCTAAAAGGTAACGCTTAGCCTCAAGCCTCATCAATCGGGAATGACTGAAAATCAGCGGATATGCAGCGAGACTATGTGGGTAGCACCCATTAGGGTAAGGTCATCTCTGTCTAGATGTCCCTTTTTATTTGGCTTAGTGGTGCGGTTGCTGATCCCAACCGTGGGGTGATCTTACTAAGGATTATCCAGTAAGGAGTAGTCCCAGTCTTGTTTTGCAGGGGATCGGTAGTAATTCTCGGTACAATGATCTAGGTTACGTACTGTGATAGGTGGTGGTACCCCAACGCCTTGTCATTAGTTGGAAATCCGTTCTCCCTACGAGCCTTATACGAATTTTGTCTGTATTGCCCACTTTGTGGCTAGTAGCTAGAATTTAATCATGTAACAATTTCGACTATTTTAATAAGCATTCGTATATAGACCCTATTATAATACCAGAGGATTTTGATAAAAATGTTTTAGCTATCGTAACGTAAAAACCCGACATGTTTATTTGTGGCGTGGTCTTACGAGATGCTTTTGTTTTCAAAGGATTTTGAAACTTTAATAATCAACTTGGGTGTATTTCTCTCACGCTGATATTACAGACTGACTCGGGTGTTATTTCATTATAATGCACGGGTCAGACCGAGTATTATAGATTACAGGAAAGGATGCTGTGGAGCTCAGGAGAGGAGCTAGAGACCGAGACGTATTATCCGTACTTGTTTATATCCGCTGCTGTGAAATTTGAAATTGTCAGGCTGGTAATTGTTGTTTGTTTTGTGATACTCTGATGATGTAACGTATAAAACAAATATAGTTTTCATTATGTGTAAAGATCTGATAGTAGTATTATATTTTGTTCCACTGCGATTGTGAGATTCGGTTATTATTTAGTTCCTCCTTTCTTCTATCTTCTTTCTTTTTCCTCAACTATCTATCTTTTCCGGCACTTGATCGTCGGCATATTATACTGTGGATTCTTTGTGTCGATTTTCAAGGGTCGAGAAACGCGGGCCGTCACAAATGTATTCTATTTCACCAACTATAGTCTCAAAATTTGAGCCCATGAACATAAAGATCTGAACTAATTTTCCTTAATTTGACCAAAGATAGCTTGACATATCTATAATTTCAAAAACTATGGCTATGAAATAGCTTTGGATATTAACAGTGGATGAAAAAGTCGGGTTTAAAATTTAAACAAAAAACCTCCAACTAGCCATGCAAAAATTTGAATTGCGCTGTAGTTATTAATGGACTTAATTCATATTCATAGGTAATCCTTATACTAAGCTCTAAAATTATTAACTAAGAAATATTTGCTAAGTGGATTTGTCATTAACTCATTATTTTATTCTTTTAGATCTAATGCACATAGGACACAATTATTACTGCCAAAGTGTATACGAAAAAATCGAATCGCACTTAAAAAGTGAAAGATGCAAATGCAAATGGGACATATTTTTTTTAATAAAATACTATATTCGAAATAAAGTTATACAAGAACATATTTTGAAAAGGCCACAACCTTTGTATACTTGAAGACCAGAGGCTGAAAAATGAAGATCCACTTTGCACATCGTTCTGTAGCACTTTATTGATGGAACTATTTAATGCATACACGAAGAGCAATATTTGAAGATAAATTCTGTGTACCAGGTAATCAATACCTTATGCGTACATGAGCAATAGCTATGCTAGTAACCAGTCCGAGCAGTGTACATACACTAGGCCATCATTTTGTATAGATGAGCTATTTAAAATTCACAGACATGATGCATATCTAATATAATTCGAGGCAAAAGAAGAAAGGATCACACCTGGACAAAGCACTATCTTTTGCACCTAAGACAAGTGCTTCTTCGGAGACAACGTCGAATCTGTTTGAATTAATTTTTTAAGACAAGTATATAAGTAAGATCCATAACTAGGTACAAGTGAATAAAACCTATATTGACATTATGATTTTAACATGAAAAAAAAAGATACAGACTAGAATTTAAATGTCTTATTCTAGTAGCATTTCCGTTTTATCTTTTTATTCAATACTGGTATTTTGGGTTTTCGATGGTAACTGAAGATTTGAAGGTTTATTTTAGTCACTCGGAATAAACACTATCAGTAGCCATGACAAGTATATATACCACGAAATCCATAATGCTATTAGCCTGTTATTAGCATATCAAAACCCATAACATTTCAACAAAATGTTATACGCATAGTGCTAAATGTTGACCTATCAAATTTATATAACAGTGATTTAAAAATTTAAAAAGATAAAGTTTTTAGGTTAGAATATTAATTATAATTGAATATTAATCGATAATTATTAAATATTAAATATTACTTCTTAGTTATTAGTTATTAGTTATTAATTATTAATTATTAATTATCACGTCTTAATTATAACTGAATATTTGTTATTTAATATAAATTATTAATTATTTAACATTAATTATTACTTCTTAATTATAACTGAAATTAGTTATTTGATATTAAATATTAAACATTAATCACAAAATATCAATTATTAAAAGTTAATTATTAATTATTTAACATTAATTGTTTTACTAAATATTAATAAAATTTGTTAATTATTTAATATTAATTATTTTACTAAGTAATAATAATATTTGTTAAGTATAAGTCATAAATATTAGCTATAGTTTACTAATTACTAATAATTAACTATAATAAATTATTAAATATTGATTATAGATAATAATTAGTAACTATAAATTATTTATTAGGAATCATTAATTGTGATAAATTGTAAATAATGACCTACGTTCGTTATCATTTATAATTATTAATTATAAATTACCATTTATAAATTATTAAGTAAGCATGTATAAATAATCGAAGATAATGATGATTAATATTAATATTATTAATAATTAATGATTGAATATTAATAATTATTTGTAATTAATATTTTTGAAGAAAGCATTGTAATTATTAATTATTAATTATCAAAAATCAACAACGGCATTTATTACAACAGGAATTGTATGGCCGTCGTAAAATCGGCATCTATTACAACGGGCAAAAGTAAATAGTTGTAATAGGCATCTACTACAACGGGCAAAAGAGGGTGAAAATCGATATCTATTACATGGGCAAAAAACTGTTGTAATAGGCAAATGTTACAATGCTCAAATTAAAAACGTTGTAATAGGTGTTTATTGCAACGTGCAAAGTAAAAAAATTGTTGAAAAATTGTATCTATTACAATAGGCATTTAAAGACTGTCGTAAAAACGACGTTGTAATATGGTATATTTGTTGTCATGGACTTTCATTGTCAAAATCACTTAGGCAAATGATCAAATAGATTATGTTCATATTGGATTAAGCATAGCCTATTCGAGATGTCAACATAGTCTACCAAATTCACTAAAAAAGAAACATAAACTACCATCATTCATAATTTCCATTAAACACAAAACAAGAGACTAAAAATGCAACCATGTCATGTTGATTTAGTATGATTCATGAGAGTTTCATTACCCCTAAATTGAAGAGGTTTAGCTTCTCATACTTGAATTCATATCAACAGAAAATGATTTAAGCATAAAATTCAAGGGAAATGAGAGCTAATTAAAGGAAAAGAGAGCTAACTACTTGCATGAAATAAAACTAAATTAATTGCAAGAATTAAATATATGCTACTAACATGAAATAAGAGAAGCGTAAACTAAATAAGAGAGCATAAAATAAAATAGCAATAAAAAAGCATGAAATAAAAGTGCATGAAAGTAAAGAATAGGGCTAAGAAGCCATTAAAGAGATATGTTATTTATCACTAATTTTGTGCTACAATTTCGCATAAAAAAAAAGCTAATTACATGAAACACAAGGGGGTATTTATACATGCTTAAAACCCTAATTCCATTTTTAAGGAACTACCGAAAATGTCCTTGAGATTGTGTAGCCTCCGATTAATCATTAGGGAATTAATTATTCCCTACTATCATGCCTTTAAATCTCCATTAACATGTTCATGGGGTTTTAATTATGGTTCACTAGTTAGTGGGTATGTGGGCTCATCCATATTGCATTATTTCTTTTCTTTTTTGCAATCTTTTGGCCTTAAACATTTGTGCATGCATATACCCATGAAGCTCCATCCAATTTCCTCTCAATTTCCTACGGTTAAAAATAAAAATGTGCAAATAAATTTTCTCGAATTAATTCATACACAAAATTAGCTTTTTTCCACCAAATGAAGATGAACAAGGCTAAGAAAGGCCACATTTTAAATTTCAGGTCAATCGGAGGTCGTATGCTCGAGTTATGGATGGATCAGTATTGAAGACAAATGGTTAGAATCGATACTGTTCGTATCAATCAACGTGGATTACTTCGAACCAATGGATGTCGTTCATATCGATATGGTTCGTTTCGATCGAGGGGTGTCAGCAGATGGATGCGAATATGGATAACATGCATGGATTTGGATCGATAGTAGTTCATATCGATCTAGGATGGCCTCATCATCGATGGTTTCGTATCGATCAATATGAGCTTGAATAAGAGAAATGCAATTGGAACTCAGTCACGGTGCGTATCGAACACATTCCTGATTGATACGAGATGCTATGCTTGGGATCGACACGAACAAGAGAGCAACCGATGGGGACACAGAAGCAAAGTTTCGATCGATGCGAAGGACAGATATGAACGACATGGATACGAAGGAGGGTTCGTCGTGGATACGAACAGCGCATGCCGATGATACGAATGGGATACAAATAAGCGGATGACTCGGTCAAATGGCACGAAAGGTGGATCTTTCTTGGATTTTCAAGACACGATATCAATGCGAACTATATCGATACGAAGAGACGAGAATGTGGAGCTTTAGATCGATACGAGCGCGAAGTCCGACTTGTGAACACAAACTTGCGTCAATCATAACTCACAATCTTCAAGTCCAAACGCTATGAAATATTAAGAGGAGTTTCCTGACACACTCTAGAACCTCTATGATCGATCTCAGCTCATTTGGGCCAATTTTGGATCGATACGAATTGAACACGCATTGATCCAATATTGCTACAGATTGATGTGACGTGATGGGCCCACCTACGCAGGAGAAAAGGTATTCCAAGTTTTGAGGGGGATATTTTTAGATCTACACCTATAAATAGGAGTGCTATAGAAACTAAAAGGAGGATCTTCTCCTTCTCTGATGTGGAAGCTCTGCCATTTTTGTGATTGATACTAAAGGCTTGTAATTGTAACTACAGTACAAAGGGAATAAAAATGATTGATTCGAAGTGGACATTGGTTGGATTGTCGAACCACTATAAACCTTGTGTTCTTTCCTACTTTCTTCCATTTTACCGTTACCGTTTCTTCACCTTTATTCTCCACTTTATCTGGATCTGAGATCTGTGTTGAAATATTGTGAATCTGCGTATATACATGGGTGATTTCATTACTTCTAGGGTTTGTAACTAATTTTGATGAAAACACTTTGGTGCTTTCACTGAGAACGACTGTCACCCACTATACTGAATTTGGAGTTCGGATTTGGAGAACTAAAGGATCAGATCTAAAAGGAATCATGACAAAGCAATCAACAAGGAGACAAAGCGCGGAGAGAAGTCAGCATGATGGAAGCCAGGAAGCATCTGCAGGAGCTAATCAAACATCGGCCTTCATCACCAGAGACGAGATGGAAATGATGATGGGAACTCTACATAAAGAGCTTCTAAAATGACAGGAGAAAATGATGCAGAACATTCTCAGACAGTTTGGACAGGCAGGAACAGCTGGTGCAGCTGGAGTTCAAATCTGATAGGAATGATATGGAATAAGTAGCAAACTCTAGGAAAACGGCCAAGTACTTACTCATATACGCGGACGGAGATATCCCCTAGGCATGCTTTGAGATGATGATGAACCGTAACGCTATAGTTTTAGAAATCTGTTTTTTCATTTTTGGATTTGGACATTTACTTTTTGCTAGTTTAGTTTCAGAGTTTGGTTTGAATTCCCAGTTGTGCTTGTTTTCTGGTTTAGACTTTGTTTGGATGCTTGTTTTCTGGTTTGGACATTTTTTTGGATGCTTGTTTTCTGGTTTGGATATTAGTTTGAATTTCTAGTATGGAATTTTGGTTTCCCAATTTGATCGGGATTTTGGATTGGATTTCGACTGGATTTTTTATTTGGCTTTCAGTAAATAGTCATCGGGTATGGATTATGCCCGGCAAGGAGTAAGTCGTTTCGTTCGAGCGCGGCGAATCGACTTATTTAGAGTATAAACTATGCTTGGCAAGGGTACGGAGAAACCAGGATTCGGCCTAGGACTTAGGCCTAATATTATCGGTTACTATTTCATGTCATCGAGTGTGGACTATACTCGGCAAGGGTACGGAGTGACCAAGATTCGACTTAGGACTTAAGCCATGGTATTACTCTACGTTCAAGGAAACTGGACCACGGACACTAAGGCATTTCTTAGTCCAGGTACTTGAGTGTGGATTGCGCTTGGCAAGAACCTAAAGAGGCTATGGATTCAGATATTGGATATGAATAGCAAACGATTTGGATATCTACCTGAAGAGGTCCTAGATTAGATTATTGGTTATTGGATATGGATGGATTAGAACTCGGTTGTCGGGTTCAGATGGATACGAAATTGGCTAAGAGTTTAATTATTGGATTTCGAATCACACATCGACTCGGAGCAGTCGCGTATTTGGATAAGGATATGGCTGTGGCACTCGAATAAGAAGACTTGGTAATGGATTGGGTTGTAGATCGGATGGTACGGCTATTGATCGAATATGGATTTCAGATGTCGGATTTAGAGCTATTCAAAATACGCTTTCTTACCACAAGGCATGTTTTGAGGGGCAAATGTTACCCCACCTTTTGGTCAAGGCTGGGATATCAACATATTGGCTGGAAAAGATGGATATCAGGATTGGATGTTGATTGGAAACAAGACTATGATCGATATCATCAAAATTTGACCGAGCACTAATTGAGACAGGATCGATTGGGAATGATGAAAAAGGCTAGGAAAGGCCACGTTTCGAATTTCAGGTCAATCGAAGGTTGTATGCTCGAGTTATGGATGGATCAATGTTGAAGAGAAATGGTTAGAATCGATATTGTTCGTAATGATCAATGTGGATTACTTCAGACCAATGGACGTCGTTCGTATCGATATGGTTCATGTCGATCGAGGGGTGTCAGCAGATGAATGCGAATATGGATAACATGCATAGATTTGGACCGGTAGTAGTTCGTATCGATCAGGATGGACTCAGCATCGATGGTTTCGTATCGATCAATATGAGCTTGAATAAGGGAAATGCAATTGGAACTTAGTCACAGTGCATATCGAACACATTCCTGACCGATACGAAATGCTACGCTTGGGATCGATACGAAAAAGGGAGCAACAGATGGGTACGAAGAAACAAAGTTCGGATCGATGCAAAGGACATATATGAATGGCAGGGATACGAAGGAGAGTTAGTCGATGGATACGAACAGCGCATGCCGATGGATATGAATGGGATACAAATAAGTGGATGACTAGGTCAAACGGCACGAAAGGTGGATCTTTCCTGGATCTTCAAGATACATCATCGATGCGAAGTATATTGATACGAAGAGAGGAGAATGTGGAGCTTTAGATCGATACGAATGCGACGGCCGACTTGTGAACATAAACTTGCATCGATCGTAACTCACAATCTACAAGTCCAAATGCTATGAAATTTTGAGAGGAGCCTCCTGATGCACTCAATAACCTCTATAATCGATCTCAGCTCAATTGGACCACTTTTGGATCGATACAAATTAAACACGCATCGACCCAAAATCGCTACAAATCGATGTAACGGGCCCACCTTCGTAGGAGAAAAGGTATTCTAGGTTTTGAGGGGGACATCTTCGGATCTACACCTATAAATAGGAGTGCTATGGTAACTAGAAGGAGGATCTTCTCCTTCTCTGACGTGAAAGCTCTGCCATTTTATTGATTGATACTAAAGGCTTGTAATTGTAACTACAGTACAAAGAGAATAAAAAGGATTGATTCAAAGTGGACGTAGGCCGGATTGCCGAACCATTATAAACCTTGTGTTCTTTCCTGCTTTCTTCCATTTTAACTTTACTGTTTCTTCACCTTTATTCTCTACTTTATCTAGATCTGAGATCTGTGTTGGAATATTGTGAATCTATGTATATACACTGGTGCTTTCATTATTCTGAGGTTTGTGACCAATTTTGGCGCAAACCGTTGATAACATAGAGCAATTATGAAATGAATGCTTTAGTTGATTATCAAAGTTTTGCAAAGTGGTATTTTTATTTCTTTTGAATAACAAGTCAAATCAAAAAAAATAAAGGTAGTGCTTGGATTTCAATAGCTTACTCTCTCTATTTGAAAAATATTAACATTATTATTTACACACATAACTCGGATATACTGAGGCC
The DNA here is from genome assembly GCA_030765085.1 of Allium cepa. NCBI lineage: Eukaryota > Viridiplantae > Streptophyta > Magnoliopsida > Asparagales > Amaryllidaceae > Allium > Allium cepa. Next base: position 935,496,211 of record CM060932.1, read on the forward strand.
AGATATACCGATCTTGCACTGCCATATGGGATTACGTGAGAAGAGTACAAAGCATGGTGAGTGTATATACTTGCGTATGAACACATGACACTAGGTGTTTATGATTATTATTTTAATTTTATTTGCATAAACCTAGCTGAGTTAAACTGATGTCAGATATACCAATCATGCACTATCTTTCGGGCTTATGTGAGAAGGATACAGAGCGTGACGAGTGTACACACTTACATGTAAACACGTTACTCTAGGTGTTTCTTATTTTTATGATTTTTTGGAAAAGAGAGAGTTATGCAAAATTATCTTAGCACCACTTAACTTAGAAGATCAAAAATATTATCGACGTTACTTTAAATCAACCACTCTTTTAATAAAATATTACAATTAGGATATACTTCATAATTATCACATATGAACTTTCCTATTTTCAAAAATTTCAATTTAATAACCAAAAATATTTAAATATTTATCGTATTTCAAAAGTAAATCCATATGCTGAAAAAAATTGTTTTGGATTTTTTGAAAGAGAATGCAAAATATAAAACATGAAAAATCAACAAAAAAACATGAGACTCCCCCGACACCTGATTTTGACTGTGACCCAACAGTCAATACATGATATAATGAGTGTAATGGAGAAAAATATGTACATTTACAAGAGAGGGTTAAAATTTCATACCAGATGTAGTGTGGCTCATGAAGAATCATGAGCTCCTCCTCTCGGTCACTCGCCAACTCCAAGTAAGATTTTAGATGATAACCATTGACTTTAAAAACTGATCCATCCTTACGGTTTTCTATTTATATGACATCGTGTGGAAAAATAATAAGTACCATGTATGGTCCTGTCCACTTTGATTTTAATTTCCCAAGGAATAAATAAAGTCGAGAATCATACAAAAGACTTTTTTGATTTTGTGAAATGTTTTCCTTAGGATTGAATTGTCATGAAAAAAATTCTTTGTAAATTTTCTCATTTTCATACGCGTCATTCCCAATCTCCTCCAATTCGTTGAGTTGCAATTTCTGTTTTCACCAGCCTTTTCAAGATCAAAGTTAATGTTCTTAATTTCGCATTATGTTCAAGTTCGACAAGTATATGACATGCTTAACCATATTAGAACCTAAAAGGAGACATCTCTAGATTAGTTTTGTATGCAGCTCTATAAGCCTAAAGCATATTTGTCAATTTTTATGACCAATCCTTTCGATCTTTATTCGTGGTTTTCTCCAAAATTTCCTTGATCTGGCGATTTGAAACTTCAACTTGGCCACAAGTTTGAGGATAATAAAGAGTGGGTAACTTGTGGATTATCAAGTATTTCTTTGTTAGAGTTTTAAATGATCGATTACAGAAATGGGTTCTGTTATCGCTTATTATTATGCGAGGTGTTCCAGACCGTGAAATGATGTTTTCTTTTATGAATTTCACAACAAATTTTTGGTCCTTTGTTTTACATGGAATGGATTCAACCAATTTAGAGACCTAATCAACAGCAAGAAGAATGTATAAATTTTCAAAAGAGTTGGGAATTCGTGAAGTCCATACCTAAAATGTCAAAGATTTCAATCATAAGAATAGGGTTCAAAGCCATCATGTTTCGTCGAGAGATTTTTCCTAACATTTGGCAACACTATAAGTTTTACAGAACTCAAATGCATTTGAAAAGCGTAGGCTAGTAAAAACCACACTGAAGCAGCTTTTCTGATGTTTCCTTTGGACCGAAATGACCACTGCAAGCTTAGTCATGACAAAACGAAAGAACACTCTTAATTTCGCAATGTGGGATGCAACGTCGAATGATTTGGTCAGAATAATACTTAAATAAGTATAGATCATCCATATAGAAGTACTTAACTTGGGAAAGAAATTTATATTTATCTTGTTTTGACAAAAATGAAGGAGCTTCCTCAGTGACTAAATAGTTTATTGTATTGGCGTACAATGGACCGATGGAAAAGGAAAGGAGTTGTTCATTAGAAAAGTTCTCGTTGATCGGAAAAGAAGAAGGTGCATTTGGAAGATGCAACAGATGATCAGCAATAACATTCTCAGATCCTTTTTATCTTTAATCATTAGGTCAAATTCTTGAAGTAAAAGGATCCGATGGATTAAACGAGACTTAGCATCCTTTTAAGCGAAAAGGTACCTAAAAGAGGGGTTGTTAGTGTAAACAGTAATGTTTGAGCCAATCAAATAAGGCCGGATCATTTTGGGCGCAAAGACTACCGCTAGAAGCTCTTTTTGTAGGATCTAGATTAACCCTAGAGGGGGGTGAATAGGGTTATAGCAAATTTTCTCGAATTAAACACAAAAACAAACTGCAGAGAAGTAAATATGTTGAAAAGTAAATCACACACAAAATATACCCAGCTTCGGCAACCCCTGCCTACTGCTGCATTCCCAGATTTCTATTAGAATTAAACAGTCTCCCGCTTACAAACACTCTAACAGACTCGCAAACCCTGCTACCGCCTATAGAGTTTTGCAAACTTGCAAACCCTGCTTACTACACTAATCCTAACTAGACAATCTGACACAACCTAAATCCTAGGTGGTGATTTACCAAAATTTGATTCGAAAAGTACAGAAAAAAATAAGAGCAAAAAATACACAAATTTTTGCCCTTAAACAAAACAACCTGACCCAAAAGAAAATAAAGCACCCTTATATTAAAATAAGGATTAAACTCTTAAAAACCCTAATCCCCTTTTTAACAAGGCCGCCCCTTTTTCTTTTATTATTATCGCCCGTTCCTTCTTCAATTTCTCTGAGAGAGAAAATGCGGCTCTGTCTTTGTTGCTCTGAAAACAAAATTAGGGCCTTCTCAGATCGCCTGTCTTGATCGATTCTCTGGTTTGCGTGTTGCCTTGCTCGATCGAGTGTGTTGCTCTTTGCTTCTCTGATGATCGACTGCTTGCCTCGAGATTGCGAATTACCTTTGGTACGTTGTTCGTATCTTTTGCTTTGTCAGGATTTAATCTGATTGTTCTTGTTAGCTCCACTCAGCCGATGATGAACTTGGGTGAATATTTATATGGTTTCCGAGACCCTAGAATTTGTTCGTATCACTTTCCTTTCTCAGGTTGTGATATTTTTTACTTCCTTGATTCATACGGTCTTTACTTTGAGGCGTTCGATTTTTCCTTGATCGATACGGCAGAAACTTTCCTATTTTACTTGGATTTGATTTTTGACTTTTTCCATTTTTATACATACTTGATTTCATTTGACGACGTTGATTCTTTGGTCTGCATTTACATTTCTTATGGCTTCAATATAGTCTACATTGCATATAGATAATCTCGAGTCCATCCCTGTCTTCGGCTTTGACCTTTTCTGATGATGTTGATTTCACTATGATCTTGCTTTGTTCACTGTGACTTTGGTTCTTTATATTGTTCGAACTTGTTCATGTGATTCCATGGTAGCATTTGGTATTGCTTCGACCACTGTCTTGCATTCACTCCAAATATTTTTGATACCGGGTTGTATTGAGCTTGACATGCTTCATGTTGCCTTCATGTGCTGTTGACATGTTCATTTGTCTTTGTGTTCTGCACTTGCACACTGCTGCTTGTTGCACTTGTGTACTTCATATACATGTGTGTCTTTGCTTGTTGTAGTTCGATTACTTGTGTACATACTTTGTCGAATTCATTTGCATTGTGTTGTTTGGTGATTGCTTTGCTACTGCATATTTGATGTGTGGTCAGACCAGGTGTATTTGATAGCCTTGGCCTTTGTTGTTGCAGCATGCACTCTGTTTATTTCCACTGGTTCATTGTTATTTTGGTATTGTTGCATTATAGTTGCATCACTGTATGTAGCTCATTGAAGTGTTGCATTGTTGATGCTCTTTGAGTTGCAGTGTTTCATTTCTAGTTGGTCTGACTTGAACTGATCATTGAAGTATGTGTGTCTGACCATGTTGTAGATGTTGATGTTGTACAATGTTCGACCTGGCAGTATTTTGCTTCATGTGTTTGATTTGCTACTGAGTTCATTGCATGATGTTGAGCATTGGATTTCATTGTGCATATATGCAGCTTGTTGAGTCTTTGATATTGGTCTGGAGTACATTGTTGGTTATGTTCATTCTGCTTTGCCTGGATTGTGAACATTTGTGCACTTGTTTGCTCATGAACATATGATGGCGTTTGGTCTAGACTTGAGTTCTTGTTTGATTGTATCTTGACCTTTTGTTGTTTGGTTGATGTGCATGTCACTGTTGCATTACTGACTTCAGATTTGGTTATCTACTTTGGCTTTGATCAGTTGGAGTGACATTTGTTCTGGTTTGAGCCTGATTTTGTTTTAGCATACTTAGTGGTCATTTTGTACTTCTAGTCTTTGTTTGGTTCTTGATCATTTCATGCTCATTTTTGAAATTTCACTTGAGTTGAATCCAGTTTCAAAACTCGGGTTTGACCTTGTGCTCACTTGTCCCTGTAACGTTATCAAGTGTATATATCTATGTGCACGGCCTTGTGGCATGTACAGTGATACACTGTGCATGTCACATTGATCGTGTATGATGAATTCAAATGTAAATGATGACGAACAACCCAAATAACCGAGGCAAATAATATTTTCAAAATCCATATTTTATTTTATATTGCAAAAATATTTCTTTTTCAATTTTACTGCGTTAGTGAATATTTTTGCAGATTGCTCAGATGCTGGATTCTAACTGGAATGAAGTTGAAGATAAACTATGAGTGTGAGTGATATGTAGTGAGGAATTTATGTAAATTGAATTGTGATGTATTGTAAACAAAATTGTATATGTATAGTGAGAGCTTGAATTTGTACTATTCAAAAATGTAATAAATATTTGTTTGAATAAAATTTCTGTTTTAATTCAAATTCTGTGTGTTTAATTTTATTCAGCAAATATTTATTTAATCTATGAAAAATAAAATAGTACACTAACAAATACATTAAACGAATGTATATATGTTTATTATCATAAAAAAAAAATCATATAAGCGCATATTCAACCATCTCCCCCTTTTGATGATAACAAACATATATTTAAAATTTTGACTGTGTTAAATGTTTTTGATCAATGGTATACTCTAATTGCTCCCCCTATTTAAATGCTTCCTCTCTACACGATGCTCCCCCTACATATATGCATACAAATAGAAATATACAAATGAGCCTAGATGCAAAGGGAAAATTATTTGACATTTGCTTGATTTTATTTGACAAAATATTAACTTTTCTCTCCCCCTTTTGTTATCAGCAAAAGAATAATAGTGTTAGAGAAAATAGAGATAAAGTGATCGATATTAATCCAACATTAAAACTCAATTTGAATATAAATATTAATCTTCAATAAAAATCAAATAAAAATCATAACTACCCTCGTTAGGCGCATATTCCACTTTTAGAAGTAATGGAAATGATGTCATCATATAAAACCATACAGTTGTATCTGTTTGTGGTACACTTATATCAGGAATTTGAATATCTACTAATCATATATAACCGTTAGGACTTTTAAATGAGATTAGTAGTATTCCAATATAATTTTAAAAATGAATTCAAGTATCTTCTAATCACGCATGACCGTGAGGACTTTTAAATGGGATTAGAATCAACTTGTTTATTTAGTAAATCAATTTTGATATGCGTTCCATACATGCATAACCGTAAGGACTTTTAAATGAGCATGGAAGAACATAACAAATTCCAAGTAATTCACTCATGCATAACCGTGAGGACTTTTAAATGAGAGTGAATACTTTGGATTTTATTTTGTTTTATAAAATGAAAATCGAATGATTCCTGTTTAAAGTACCACATATCGACAAAACTATATTGAATTTTTGAAGAGCGATGGTTGATAGAAATATGATAGACATAGAAATGGTTATGGAATTTTTACCCAACACTCATCACTTTTTTTTGAATCACTATTTATCTTTTCGATAATTATTAGAGAGTTGGACTAGTTAAAATTGTCATTTAAATCAAATTCAAAAATAATTATGAAATCAATTTTTCACACTGACTAATCTGAAAATATGATTAAAAATGATTTTCTCGAGGGGGTTATATGAGAAAATTTTCTGCTATTTGAAAATTATTTGAAATGAAAAATATGCAGATATTTTCTTTGAAAAACGATGCAGTTACTAAATGTCTCAAAAATCACGTTCAACTAGTAATTTTTCTATCAACTAGATTACCAGTGTAATCTGCATCTGAATTTCCTTTTCACTCAAAAATTATCATTAATTGAATTTGATCGACGAAACCATGAAGTGTGCATCAAAAATTTCAAACTCAATTTTAACAACAATTTAAATGACATTCTTTGAATTTGAATTGAAGCCGTGTAAATAATCAAAAAAAACTGTGAATATAGAGTTAGCCAAATTATAACCAAATGTATTAATATCCAACAAAACACTATTTTTGATCCAACCTAATATAATCAAAAAAATTTAGAGAATTTTATAGTGTTTTTGGCATAAATATAATTAGCCAACTATGTTGAACAAGTCAGAATCAAAATCACCATCTCTTCACCATCTCAATATTGGCTGATTTTAATGCAGGCAATGGTGTCGATCATCACATTTAATATATCGTTCAAATAGATATACCATTGCCTGTTTTACCTTTATGATATTTTTCGTTGTTATCCATTGTGATTCTGTCACCTTTATAATAGGCTAAGGAACTTTGCTTTGTCACCCGTTGTGTTTCTGGAACAACCAAAAATCCAGAGACCACTGTTGTTGTTCCTTAACCTGCCACCCACCAACACGGGAAAATTTTTTTGTGACCTATTTGTTTTTATAGGTCCATGATTGTTAGTGGCAGAATATTTTGAAAGATAATTTTGAGGAGACCCAAAACTATTTATATATGTTCCTTTCGGCACCCAGATTTGTCTTGTCCTTTCATTCTTGTTCCAATGGACATGAAATTTGTTTGTAGAATTCTTAGGAGCCCAAACTTGTATAAATTTTTTGTTCTTGTTCCTATGACTACAATTTTGAACACGATGTCCAATTATTTCACATCTAGCAAAGACACACTTACCTTTTGCATTATCATCAGCTTGTGTTTTCCCAAAGCCTAGTCCTTTTCTGTTGTTAGCAAAAATTTGATTTCCCAATAACATGTTGAATGATTTTTCTCCTCTTGAAAAAGTCATTCAGAGATTTCTCAAGATTTTGGACTTTGGTTTTTAGTGTTGTGTTTTCAGTTACAAGTGAGGTGCATCTATTTATAAAATTCTTTTTCCTAGTGTCAATGGTTTCCTTAAGACTCAAGTTTTCTTTTTCAAGATTCTCCAAACTATTCTTAGGTCTTGATAATTCTGAATCTAAAATTTTACATTTTTTACAGTCTAGATTTTGAATATTTTCAAGTTCAGTTTCCAACCTAGAATTTTCGTGGACAAGTTCTCTCCTATCAGATTTCAGTTTTTCAATTTTAGATTCAAGAGTATCAATTGTTTTAGTAAGATCACTACACATCAAAACAAGTTCTTTATAAGAATAGTCACCTACCTCACTAGATTCCTCCGAGCTTGCTTCTGAATCTGATTTTGCCATAAGACACAAGTTAGTCTCCTCTGAGCTGTTATTCGAAACTTCCTCTCCTTCTTCATCATCCCAAGTCGCTGCAAAGGCCTTCTTCTTCTTTTTCTTTCCTTTGTTGTTTTTGAGAAGTGGGCATTTTTGTTTGAAGTAGCCAGACTTCTTACTGTTAAAGCACGTCAATTCATTATCGAAATTGTCAGAATCTTTTGACCTATTACCACTTGTTTTCTTCTTGCGTGGCCTGAATCTTGACCATTTTCTAGGATTATTGACAGCCATTGTAAGCTCTTCAATTGGATCTTTTTCTTCTTCATCGCTTTCTCCTTTGCTCTTTAAGGCAATCGTCTTCTTCTTTGATTCGGAGTTGTTGCGTTCCTCCTTTGCTTTTAGCTCAAGCTTATATGTCATCAAGTTGCCGATCAACTACTCCATGCTTAGTTTACTCAGATCTTTCGATTCTTGTATTGCCATGACTTTTGCCTCAAAGCTCATCGGTAAGACTCGTAGCACCTTCCTCACAAGCTCTACCTCAGTGAATACCTTCCCAAGCGCTCTAACATTGTACACCAAAGTTGAAAAGCGTCTAAACATGTCCTTTATGCTCTCGCCTTTGTCCATCACAAAGTTCTCGTATTCATTGCAGAATAGGGCTAGATGAGATTCCTTGACTTGAGAAGTTCCTTCATGTGTCACCTCCAAGGTATGCCAAATTTCCTGTGCAGTTTTACAATGAGAAATTCTATTAAATTCAGTCTTATCAAGAGCACAGATCAAAGCATTCATGGCTTTAGCATTTGTAGTTTTTAATTTCTTATCGTTAGCAACCCACATATCCTTAGGTTAGGAATCTCAGTATCACCAACAGTTATAGTGGGAGATTTATAGCCAGTTTCAATAATGTCCCAAACATCATAATCAACAAAACTAAGATAAATACCCATCCTAACATTTCAATAAGCATAATCATTCCCATTAAACATGGGTGGCCTAGCAATAGATTGCCCCTCAGAAAAAGCATTATTTGGTGGATTCATGACTCTAGAGTTAAAGAAAAATACCGTGCTCTGATACCACTTGTAGGATCTAGATTAACCCTAGAGGGGAGGTGAATAGGGTTATAGCAAATTTTCTTGAATTAAACACAAAAACAAACTGCAGAGAAGTAAATATGCTGAAAAGTAAATCACACACAAAATATACCCAGCTTCGGCAACCCCTGCCTACTGCTGCATTCCCAGATTTCTATTAGAATTAAACAGTCTCCCGCTTACAAACACTCTAACAGACTCGCAAACCCTGCTACCGCCTATAGAGTTTTGCAAACTTGCAAACCCTGCTTACTAAACTAATCCTAACTAGACAATCTGACACAACCTAAATCCTAGGTGGTGATTTACCAAGATTTGATTCGAAAAGTACAGAAAAAATAAGAGCAAAAAATAAATAAAAACTTGAGTACAAATTTTTGCCCTTAAACAAAACAACCTGCCCCAAAAGAAAATAAAGCACCCTTATATTAAAATAAGGATTAAACTCTTCAAAACCCTAATCCCCTTTTTAACAAGGCCGCCCCTTTTTCTTTTATTATTATCGCCCGTTGCTTCTTCAATTTCTCTGAGAGAAAAAATGCAGCTCTGTCTTTGTTGCTCTGAAAACAAAATTAGGGCTTTCTCAGATCGCCTATCTTGATCGATTCTCTGGTTTGCGTGTTGCCTTGCTCGATCGAGTGTGTTGCTCTTTGCTTCTCTGATGATCGACTGCTTGCCTCGAGATTGCGAATTACCTTTGGTACGTTGTTCGTATCTTTTGCTTTGTCAGGATTTAATCTGATTGTTCTTGTTAGCTCCACTCAGCCGATGATGAACTTGGGTGAATATTTATATGGTTTCCGAGACCCTAGAATTTGTTCGTATCACTTTCCTTTCTCAGGTTGTGATATTTTTTACTTCCTTGATTCACACGGTCTTTACTTTGAGGCATTCGATTTTTCCTTGATCGATACGGCAGAAACTTTCCTATTTTACTTGGATTTGATTTTGACTTTTTCCATTTTTATACATACTTGATTTCATTTGACGACGTTGATTCTTTGGTCCGCATTTACATTTCTTATGGCTTCAAGTATAGTCTACATTGCATATAGATAATCTCGAGTTCATCCCTGTCTTCGGCTTTGACCTTTTCTGATGATGTTGATTTCATTATGATCTTGCTTTGTTCACTGTGACTTTGGTTCTTTATATCGTTCAAACTTGTTCATGTGATTCCATGGTAGCATTTGGTATTGCTTCGACCACTGTCTTGCATTCACTCCAAATATTGTTGATACTAGGTTGTATTGAGCTTGACATGCTTCATGTTGCCTTCATGTGCTGTTGACATGTGCATTTGTCTTTGTGTTCTGCACTTGCACACTGCTGCTTGTTGCACTTGTGTACTTCATATACATGTGTGTCTGTGCTTGTTGTAGTTCGATTACTTGTGTACATACTTTGTCGAATTCATTTGCATTGTGTTGTTTGGTGATTGCTTTGCTACTTCATATTTGATGTGTGGTCAGACCAGGTGTATTTGATAGCCTTGGTCTTTGTTGTTGTAGCATGCACTCTGTTTATTTCCACTGGTTCATTGTTATTTTGGGTTGCATTATAGTTGCATCACTGTATGCAGCTCATTGAAGTGTTGCATTGTTGATGCTCTTTGAGTGGCAGTGTTTCATTTCTGGTTGGTCTGACTTGAACTGATCATTGAAGTATGTGTGTCTGACCATGTTGTAGATGTTGATGTTGTACAATGTTCGATCTGGCAGTATTTTGCTTCATGTGTTTGATTTTCTACTGAGTTCATTTGCATGATGTTGAGCATTGGATTTCATTGTGCATATATGCAGCTTGTTGAGTCTTTGATATTGGTCTGGAGTACATTGTTGGTTATGTTCATTCTGCTTTGCCTGGATTGTGTACATTTGTGCACTTGTTTGCTCATGAACATATGATGGCGTTTGGTCTAGACTTGAGTTCTTGTTTGATTGTATCTTGACCCTTTGTTGTTTGGTTGATGTGCATGTCACTTCAGATTTGGTTATCTACTTTGGCTTTGATCAGTTGGAGTGACATTTGTTCTGGTTTGAGCCTGGTTTTGTTTTAGCATACTTGGTGGTCATTTTGTACTTCTGGTCTTTGTTTGGTTCTTGATCATTTCATGCTCATTTTATAAATTTCACTTGAGTTGAATCCAGTTTCAAAGCTCGGGTTTGACCTTGTGCTCACTTATCCCTGTAACGTTATCAAGTGTATATATCTATGTGCACGGCCTTGTGGCATGTACAGTGATACACTGTGCATGTCACATTGTTCGTGTATGATGAATTCAAATGTAAATGATGACGAACAACCCAAATAACTGAGGCAAACAATATTTTCAAAATCCATATTTTATTTTATATTACAAAAATATTTCTTTTTCAATTTTACTGCGTTAGTGAATATTTTTGCAGACTGCTCAGATGCTGGATTCTAACTGGAATGAAGTTGAAGATAAACTACGAGTGTGGGTGATATGTAGTGAGGAATTTATGTAAATTGAATTGTGATGTATTGTAAACAAAATTGTATATGTATAGTGAGAGCTTGAATTTGTACCATTCAAAAATGTAATAAATATTCGTTTGAATAAAATTTCTGTTTGAATTCAAATTCTGTGTATTTAATTTTATTCAGCAAATATTTATTTAATCTATGAAAAATAAAATAGTACATTAACAAATACATTTAAACGAATGTATATATGTTTATTATCATCAAACAAAAATCATATAAGCGCATATTCAACACTTTTTGGGTTGTTGTGTAATTGGGTTGAGCATCATTTAGAGTCGTATTAGCGTAGTAGATGACGTTAAGAATTTTTTTGATGCATTGTCCTAAAAAAGCACCAACAACAAAGTTAGAAGCGTCACACATTATTTCAAAAGGAAGATTCCAATTGGTTGAACAAATGATGGGAGTGAAAACGAGTTCATTATTGAGACGTTCAAAAGCAGAAACATGGTCAGGATGAAAGTCAAATGGAACGAATTTCCAAGGAGAGTCGTTAGAGGTCGAGCAATTTTACTAAAGTCTTTCACAAATCATCGATAGAAACCAGCGTACCTAAAAAATGAAGAATGTTCTTGACAGATCTGGAAATGGGAAGATTCGCAATTAAATAACCTTTCACTTTAAATATCTCAATGCAATTGTTTGAAATGACATGCCCAAGGAAAATGTCATGTTTGACCATAAAATGGCATTTTTCCTAATTTAACATTAAGCGTTTGTCCTTGCATCGATTTTAGCATCCAAAGCCAAAGATGATCCTATCGAATGTGCACTTGATCATGAATAAATGAATTTTTCATTAGAACATTCATATTGGGATGAATTTTTGACCAAGTTCTCATGGAATTACCAAGCATCATCGTGATGTTGGGCGAGAAAATTGCCTTGGCACATCGATTCAAGCATGGTTCGTGAACTACTTTCAAGTCCATCATATAAGATTTGGCAGAGTCCATTTTCCAAAATTATGTTGGGGACATATTATCAAAAGCTCATTAATTCTTCAAAGTATTTTCCGAAAGTTTCACCCCTGTGTTGAAATTTCACAATTTCATTTTCGTATTTTGGTAGTTTTTTCCAAAGGGTAGAACTTTTTTAGGAAAACTTTAACAAATTCATCCCAAGCTTTGATTGAGTTCGACAGTAAGCTGTACAACCATTTCTCAGCATAATCGGTAATGGCGAATGGAATTAACCAAAGTTTGATTCCATCATCACATAATTGTTGGATTTTAATGGTTGCACATACTTGCTCGAATTTTGTTAAGAAGATGTATGGATCATCATGTTCAAAATTTCCAAATTTGGAGAGTGTAGCAAAATGATTTGAATGAACTCTGAAAGTGATTACCCGTTGGGGAGGGGGGGAGTAATGTGATACAAGAAGGAATAGAAACTATATCGAGAAAGATTCTATCCATGAGAATTTAAGGAGCGTTTTCATTAACCACCGTTGGAGGATTGTTCGTTCGAATAAAACGATTTGTCGTTGTGTCACGAGTCAATGTACTCATGCACAAGTGAAAAGATCATGTAGAGAAAAACACGAGAATCAAGGTTAAGAAAATGAAACAAGGTTTAGAGAAAGAAATGAAGTGAAAAAACCTTTTCTTTTGTTTTTTTTTTAAAGGAACAATATTTACAAAAAGAATTTATTTTTTCAAAATGTAGATTTGATTTGGTTTGTTTTTTGGACTTTAAAATTTTTCTTTTTTTTAAAGGTTTTTTAACTAAATTAAGGGAAATGTTTTTTTTTGAATTTTTTGTTTTTTCCTTTTAAAGGAAAATATTTGTCTTGTTTTTGTTGGATTTTTTATTGGATTTCTGTTTAAAAACCAAGTTCAGGAAAGTGTGATTTTTTTTTTTTACTTTTGGTGTTTTTTGTTTTTGTTTTTTATATATGCATGGACTAATGCAACTAAACAAATGCAAGGTTTAGCTCCTAACCCAAAATTGTATAACCACTCTGACTTAATCTAACAAAATAGTTTTTAGCCAGGTAATGGACATGGATTATCGGTGCACCACGAATCAACGCAGCAATGTAGTCGAAGGTTTAAGTGCCTTCAAATAAACAATCGCTATAATATTTATGAATCACCGTAATATTTATAAATGATTATTGCTCTGTCGTAGCCTAGACACCAAGAAGTAAATTGTTAAAAGAAGATAACTTATCAAGATACAATTAAGCCATAGATGAGCCTACGACACCCTTAAGTCCAATGTCTAACTGTTATTGTTAGTCAAATTCTACTACGATATGCAATTTGTGGGCCAATGAAAGAGTGATGAAATCCTCCACCTTATAAGAAGTTGAATATTGCCCTTAAAAAAGAAAACAAGATGAAATGAATGCAAAATAGAAATTAAAAGTATATTAATAACGCAACTACAAATGATATTTGATTTTTATTTTTGGTTTTTTTATTTTTTTATTTTAGAAATGCAAGTATCCGACAATGCAATTAAACCAAAACAGAAGATAAGGAAACGATATCAGAGCGTACAGAATTATTAGCAATTTATTTAAAAGCAGCGTTTTTATTAAGAAAGCAAGCAGTTCAGTGCAATTATTTGGCAAGCAGTTAACCTGTAATTCATAACCTGAAAATTTGAAAAAGATATTTGTTTATAGGGATAAAATTAAAAAAAAAAACGATTTTTTTTTAAAGCCAAACAACAACAAACCCAAGCCAAAAATAAGTTTACACTTTTAAAAAGTTTCAAAAAGCCTAATAAGCCTACAGGTAATATCCCAATTCCCCTATCCTCTCTCATGAAATAAGAACAGAAATCAAAAATAAAGAAAAGTGGGCAAACGCGAAGAAAAAGAAAATACAAAAAGAAATCAAATTTCCAGAATTGATTACTAGGTTTGTTGAAGTCGCACTTGTGCTGTTACGGTTTTGCGTTTGCTTCTGGGTGGCGATAGAAGTTTGACTGGGTATGAGGTCGTGGATGCTAATATGGGTTCGTGGATTCGGGTTGCGGTGGCTTGAGGGGATAGATGGTTGATGTTCGGTGATGGTGGAGATTGCAGTTTTTGGTTTGATTGCGATTTGAAGCAGAGGATGGTCGAAGGAGATGGAAGGTTGTAGGGTATTGTGGATTTGTTGAATTCTGGTAGTTGTTGGTTTCAGTTTGAGGAAGCACGGTATTTGGTGAGGTTTATGTTTTGGGGAGATGCTGGTTGCGATCTTGTTTTGGCTCTAATGAGCTGGGTTCACTGTTATTGAGGAGGTGGAGAGGTTCGGGAGGTGGAGTGACTGAACTGGTAGTAGAGGTGCTGCAGTGATGGGGTGGTGCTGTTTGGTTTGCGCAAGGTGATAGTTGTTTGCTGAGCGGCAACTTGTGTTGATGGTTTAGAGGAGGTAAGGTGGTTTTAAAATGCAGTTTTGAGTGGTGGGTGAACTTGACAGAGGAGGGATGTTGTTCACAGTTTAGTGGTTAGAGGAATAGAGTGGATTGGATCGAATCGAAGTGGTAGAAGGTTTACTCGATTGTAGCAAGGAGGAAATGGGTATTTGAGGAGATGGCCGCTGGTTGAATCTATAGGCTATGGTTGTTTACTTGCTGGTCGAGGAAGTGGTGATGGATGTTATTGAAGTGTAAAGTAGTAAGGATAGTGGAAGTTTGAAGGCGGGGGTCGTGGCAGCAAGGTTGAAATTGCATTGTGGTGATGCGAGGTGAATGAGCGATGGAGTGTAGATGATGAAGTGTTTTGGGATTTGATGTTGATGGAGGATGATGGTTTTGAGTTGTAGGAGACGGGATGCAAAATTTTGGTTGAAAGCAGGTCATGGGGGATGATTGTGAACTGTGTAGGATGAAGTGTTGGGAGTGATGAGGTAGGTTGATAATGGTGGTGAAGCAATTTCTGGTGGTGGGTGGAGAAGGTGTAGGAGGTTGTAAAGGCAGTGGGAGGTGATGGTAGAGGAGTTGTAAGTGATGGAAATGGATTCTGTAGGAGATGGAGTTTGAAGATGCAGTATAGGATGTGAAGTTGCAAAGTTTAGGTTGTATTTTCTGAAGGTCAAGTTAAGGCAGAAGGCAGCGTGTTTGTGTACATGATTGTGGAGAAATGCAGATAAGAGAATATAAGCAGAAGTTGTATTGAAATGTAAGAGAACAGAGAAATGAAAAAATGTGAATGTCATAAAAATGAATTCAAATGCAATGGGCATTGCTAACAATTAAAACCAAATGCAATTCGAAAACTACATGGAGACAGAAAACAGAAGTGCACAATATGTAACTGTGAACAGTGTTTGCAATATTTTTTTTATTGCAACTCATCACACAAAATGAACACACAATAAAATCAAATAAAAATAATTCGAATAGTAGAATTAAAATCAAATTGCTTTTTCCGGCAACGGCGTCAAAACCTTGTCAAACGATAAATTCTCTATCGATTACAACGAAAATATATCGTTATAAAACCGCAACTGCACGACGTACAATCGTAGTACGTATGCGAGTACAGGTCGATTCACAGGGAAAGAATTGAATTCTAATATTACTCAATCAAATTAGCCCAAGATTTTAAAATTGTTTTAAACAAAAAAAATTGTAGAAAATGAACTAGAGCAAAAATGAGTACAACTATAAGTTTAAGAAGCAATTTAGAGGCAAATACACTTTCAATTATTCATATAAATCAACACAAAATTCATCTATAATCTTTCATTTATATTTTAAGTAGAAATGATTGATGTGTGTATTGTAAGGTTTATTTGTGATATTAATTAGCACAACTTAAACGATCAAACACTAACACACCATTCAAACTCACTTATCAACTCTCATGAAAATAACATGAAATTAAAAATAATATTTATTTCAAGCATGATCTATTTACTATGAACTAGTAACATAGATCATCAAATTTTGATTCTATTTTAACTTTCATCATCAAAATCTTTTAGGCAAATGATCAAATAGTTTATGTTTATATTGGATTAAGCATAGCCAACTTGAGATGTCGACATAAACTATCAAATTCATTAAAAAGAAACATACCATCATTCATAATTTCCATTAAGTACAAAATAAGATACTGCAAATGCGACCATGTCATGCTAAGTTAGTTGTTATAACCCAGATTTTTGGACAGCTGTTAATTTGTAATTAACGGGATTAAATTTATTAAAACACTGATTTATAGATTTAACAAATAAATCTGATAATAAATATTTATATTTGGTTGAATATTTGTTTGATAATCTCCTAATATAATTATTTAAAAATTTATAAATTGAATTGGTGTTGTTATATATGTATATATAAATATAAGTTGATTTTAAATTGGATTTTAAATTGAATTTGAATTCGAATATGGATTTGAATTTGAAATTTCAAAAGAAAGATATATATCTTGGATATATATTTTTTGGATTTAAAATATATTATATATGATTTTTATTTATGAATATAGTTTGTTTTTTTATTATTTCTTTTAAAGAATTTTATTTATAAAATTAAGATATGTATTTATTAATTAGAAAATTTATTATAAAAGTTTTTTAACCATTTAAAAATTAATACATTCATGCAAATTACAAGTGTTAATAAATATGTCTTTTCAATAACATGTGTAAGTGTATTAACTAATGCAAAAGACAAATGTCACCATTCTATTTTTATTTTCTTTTATTTTTTATAAATAATAATTAATCTATATAAACTTGTATCTTTTCCTTGTCATCTTTCTTTTTCCTATCTTCTTATTCAAAAGCATAAAGAAACAAAAGTCTGTAACTAAAATTAAAGCAACCATTTTTTTAAACAACTATAGAAAATCATCTCAGTTTTTTTTAGAAGCAATCTTCAAGCAACTTCAAAACTAAATCAAGCCAAGAATCAACCTAAGCATTTTAGACCAAGGATCAACAAAACTTGCAGTGAATCAAAATCAAAGTTCAGACTAGATCAAAAGCTTCCAGGCTCTATTTTCTTCAAACACAAGCGAGTAAACTGCTACTCTTTCTAATGCTTAAACCTATTTGATAATTTATGCATGTGAGTAAACAAATTCTAATCTGTTTTAAAAATCTTGTTGCATGCAGTAATTTGAAGTGAAGTGTGAAAAATATTCATATGATTGTTTAATATGAATTTTATATATACATATGAATTGAATGGGTGTGCATGTCTTTTTACATAACATTTATACTATTCTTGTTGTTCAGGTTTAAGGTTTGATAAAAGAAAATCATGTTCTTCTTCCCTAGTGGTCGGTGGGAGAAATGAAGTGTGGTCTTCGGTGGAGCTTTGGACGGAGTTTCGAAGATCCTAATGGTCGATGGCCTCGGATCGAGTCGTTTCTGCTCGATGGGTTTCATTCCAGTAGATTCGATCAGGTTCGAATTTGATTGCATGGGCGATCTGGAAATATGAGTGGTCGGGTAGTCGGAGGAGGTGGTCGACGACATGGAGATGGTCGCGTCGATGATCGGAGTGGTGAGTTTCTGGCATACACGTGCACGCGTGTCAGGGGTTTGAAAGTGGGTCGCTGTAGTTTGGGAGGAAGAGATCGTCTCGAGTAAAGATGAGTGAGGCTCAGGTTTTAGTTCGTGTAAGCTGGGATTTGTCTCGGGTTAGTATTTGAAGGTCAACAAGTTTTAATATGCAACAGTTCAAAAAAATTTAAAAAAAATGAAGAAATCTCGGGCAAGTCTCGAACGGGTATCGAGTTTAACCCGAAGCAGTTTAATCAAGTTTTAAAAAGCAAAGGTTTTGAAATTTAAATGAATTTAGTTTAAAAAACTTTCTTAAATAAATTCTTTTACAAATAATAAATGTTATCTTTAACATTTTGATTTAGAAGTATATGATTTGTTTAACTTAAATTTGTTAAGTAATTTTTAAGTTATTTTTTTTTAAAAACTTAATGTATAAATATGATTAAGTGTTAGTTAAAAGATAAGTTTTTTAAGTATTTGATTAGGTAATTAATTGAGGATATGATTTATCTTAAAATTAATTAAGGTTTTGATAATTAATGAAGTAATTAAAGAGTCATTATTAATTAAAATAAATTAATGGTTAAAGATTCATTAAATTGTAATTAAGGGTTGTTAATTAGATAATTAGAAATTAATTAATTAATTAATAATTAGAGATAATTAATTAATGGTTAAGCATTAATTAATTAAGTTGTAATTAAGTATTAATTAATTAAGTAATTAGAGATTTAAGATCGAATTAACTATTAATTAGAGATTAATTAATTTGTAATTAAGTTTTATTAATTAATAAATAAGGTTTATTAATTAATAATTAAGAGGTAATTAATTAGATAATTAAAGATTAATTAATTGATTTGTAAGGTAATCAAGGAATGATTAATTAATTAAATGATTTGTAATTAATTAATGATTAATTAAGCAAGATTAAGTGATTAATTCTTAAGTAATTACTTTAAATAAGTGATTAGAGAATCATTAAATTATGTGATTAACTAATTAAGGAGATTAATTAAAAGTTAATGTGAATGGTTAAGGCTAACTAATCTATGGAGTAATTAAAGATTAATTACTTAATGTAATTAAGGGATAATTAATCAAGGATGATTAATTAAGATGGATGATTAAAAAATGATTTATTAATAGGTTTGTAATTAATAAATGTTGAGTATGCAGGATTAAGGTAATCCAAGTGATTAAAGTTGGTAATTAATTTAATTGAAGATTAAGTAAATTAATTAAGAATTATATATATCTAACAAATCTTGTTATGAATGGTTGAATGAGATTTGATGACTTGAATTGATGATATCTCTGATAGGAGATTGAGATGTGTTGTGATATCAATGGGTTGAACTGTGATAATTTAAGTTACCTATCTGAGTTGAATTGTTATGTGATATGATATCCTGGATATGAATTGAATTGTTTAAAACTTAACAACATTGGATTAGAGATGACATTGAATTCGAAGAGACCGAGGTTGGGTATCAGTAAATACCCGACACCACTTCGATTCTTTATAAATTTGAGTTTATAAGCAAATGGGCTGGAATGAAATAAGTTAAGTGTCATGGATATTTAAACTAAATAACGATTCTTGGATATTGATTTGAGATAAATGATTGACTTAAATAAGATTAGAACTCGTAGAAAAGTACGAGTTACCTTGGTAATTTGCTTAAGTTATATAAATTGGTATTTCGTATTATATGGGTTTACACATGCAGGTTTCCATCCTGACTCGGGTGTTATTTTGATGTAATGCTCGGGTCAGACCGAGTATTATAGATTTTCAAGTAAGGACGTTTTGGAGCTCAGATGGAGAGCTGGATGGCAGGAACGTATGGAGTGTATTCCGCTGTGATATTGTTGTATATCTGGGACATGTTGGTTTTATCTGTCCAGTGTTTGTGTAATAATTGTTGTAACGACCCAGAAATTTTCGATCTTGAAAATTCCAGATAGTTAGAAAAAAGAAGAAAGAGATAGAAGAATAAGAAGAACAGAAATACCAACATCTCACATTCACAGCGGATAAAATATAATAACAAATAATAACAGTTATACAAAGGAAAACTGTACTTGTCAAATTTCTCTTTAATACATCAGAGTTACAACATATATACATATACAATCAACATGCCTCAGATATATAACAATATAATACCGCGGAAACACTCCATACGTTCTTACCATCCAGCTCGCCTCCTAAGCTCTAGAACGTCCTTACCTGAAAATCTGTAATACTCGGTCTGACTCAAGCATTACATCAAAGTAACACCCAGGTCAGGCTGAAAACCAGCGTGAGTAAACTCATCTAACATGGAATACAAAGCATACAACTTATATAAAACCCGGGGTAACTCGTATCAATTTACAAATTCACAATTTGTTATAGACATCACTTATTTCACACATCAATTTTCTAAGTACCAAAATTTAGATTAAATAGTCCAATTCACTTAAATCATTTCATTCCAGCCTATTGATATCACATATCAATCTATAAAAATTCGAAGTGGTTTCGGGTATTTTCTAATACCCGACCCCGGTCTCTCTGAATCTAATGTCATCTAAACCCAAGTTATTTAAATGAAAACAATTCAAAAAAATTTATATACAGGATGCCACTTTACACGGCAATGCATCTCGATAAATGACCACATCATCACTATTCAACCCAACATATCATATTACAGAAACATTTCATATCAGTAATACCAACAATCATTCATAAGCAAAATTAATTAGTCACCCATTTCTAATAAATAAAATAATTACATTAATCATTTTAATCTTGCTTACTTAACCACAATTAGTTACAATCTATTAATTAATCATCCCCTAATTATCCATCTTAATTTATCACTTCGTGTAATTGTTTTAAAAGATAATTTATTATCTTTAATTAATCCCCTGATTAATTAACCTTTAATTACTTCCATTAAGTAATTATCCTTCTTATCAATTTCACTAAGTAATTTAAATCCAAATTTATTCCATTTATTAACCATCCATTAATTAATTACATCCAGTAATTATCACTAATTACTTCACCAAGTAATTATTCTTTTATAAATTACATTAAGTAATTATACTTACCAAATTACACCGTTGATTATCCTTAATTAATTAATAAAATTAATTATCTTAAATTAATCACATTAATTAATCATTTTATAATCCTTAATTAATGACCTTTCATTAACTATATTCATTAACCAATCCTTTAATTACTTCTCTAGTAATTAACTTTAATTAATCATCTTTAATTACAAATTAATTAATTCTTAATTAAAAATTAATTAATTTCTAATTACAAAATTAATTTCTAAATTTTAACTAAATTAATCTTTAATTACTTGATTAATTAATTCCTAATCATTAATTAACAATCCAAACTTATTCAATTAATGATTCTTAATTTCAATTTAATTTTACCCTAAATTAATAATCTTAATCCAAATCATTAATTAATTAACTTATTGATTTAACCATTTTATTTACCTTAAAAAAAATTGAATTACAAATAATCTTAATTAACTTTAAGATAAAAACATCATTTTTATAAGTGATTTAATTATCATTCTCAAACACATTTGAAAACATTTACTTTCAAATTCACTTTTAAATTTCATTTCAAAGTAAGATTCAACTTAAATACAATTTAACTTTAACAAATTAAAACAAGTTAAAACTCTTTTTAAAATCAAATGTTGTAAAACACTTACCTTTATAAAAGAAATTTATATAAGAGTTTAAACCAAATCATTTGAATTTGTTACAGTTTTTTTTCTTAAAATCTGTCTGTTTAAAACTGCATTTATATGCTCCAGTGATATTATACCAACCTATCTGAAGTTTTAATTAAACTCTATTCAAATTTCCAACAGGATGGTATACGTATTATCTGGTTTCAAATCTGCATATATATATATATAAATTCAATCGAAACCAAAAGCAGATATACCTCCCTGCAGTATATATTTTCTATTTTTAAATAGTTTATAAACAAAGTATACTTCTATTTTATTTCTTCAGTAATAAAAAAATGTTAGCATTCACCTCTAGAATTTAAGACCCAAAACCGATATGCATATATACATATACAGATCGAAGATTACTCACCCAACCAACTGTCGACACTCTTCCTCAACCACGCATCCACTTCAGGTCATCGCCACGACACCCTTTGACCTCGCAACCCTAGTTCTGCCGCCCTCTACGGGAGCGCACGCGACCTCGAGCTCGCGTGCCAAAACCCCCTTCCTATACTCCTCGTAACTTCCATTCGCCTTGACTCGACTATGCCTGGCCTTCGACACCGCCGCCGCCCCTGCACGTATCACCATCTTCGACAAGTCGCGGCCCTCATTTGCCCGAGCGAGATCGAATTCGCCTTGATTTCATTCGTGGGATTTTTTTTCTCTCTTGGTTTTGATTCCAGTCACCATTTTTTATTTGCGTTCGATTCGGTTATGATGTATTGAGGGACAACGGGAATAATTAGATGGAGACGACATGATTTTGAATTCGAGCAAAAGATTGTCGACTTTGATTTGATTTTGGCTTCTGAGGGAAGACAAGGAGTACGTGATTTTGCAGAGAGGAATAGGTCGGCTTGCTCAGGAATAGAGTGGCTGACGGAAAGAAATCTCAACCATTGACCAATACACACACACACACACATATTAATTTGAATTCAAACTGTCTCGATGAATGCAACTCAAAATCTTGACCTCCTACCGAGGCGTGCCGCTAGACGTTTATAATGTTATACCCCTATTCCGAACGTAATGGAAAAGGTTTCGTGTCCTAAATCGATCATATGGAGAAGATAGCTTTTTGGACCCAGTTATTATATTAAATTTTCGATATAGATTTAAGCGCGTTTGTATATCGTACGATCACACGACAATTCCAAAGACTACAAAATTTAAAATCCGATAATAACTAACCATTACGGATCCAATGGAGCTGCTTTCGTCGAATTTCGAGACTGTGCCCCGGAAGGCTATTTTTAAATTCAATTTAAACGATATATTATTAAAACTGAACAAATCACCTTTAAATTAAATTTCAACCATTCTATTATCTTCAGTATCATCATTATAAATTTTATAAGCTTTCAAATTATTTTAAACAGGCTTAAAACAGAAAATTCAATAAGTTAACCAAATTCAAATTATTAAATTCAATAAATTCAATCGCCAAATTCAAACTGATATTTGAAATCCCAGTTAAACTATCTTGCAAATATTTAAAATTAATTAAATATTCCAATTTCAAATGCTTAAAAATTTCAGGTCGTCACATTCCTCCCCCCTTAAAAGAATTTCGTCCCCGAAATTGCTAGTTAAGAAGAATGGTCCATTACCCATTTACTTTTTCCCAAAACCAAACAATTCTCAAAACAATCTTTTTATTAAATACACATTAACCCTTTTTCTAGCTTTCCAAACTTATCCATAAGTCCCAATAATATTATTTACTTAACAATTCAAATTTGAATTTAAAGAATTATCAAAAATTTCTCAAAAATTTTCTAACTCCCTAATTTTCCGAAAAATTTCGCCAGCTTCTCCTTTGCGCGGCTAGCTCGGTACAACTACAAAATGCCTCTACGGGCTCCCAACTTCCAAAAGAAAACAAAACGCCAAGTGGCTAGGTCAAAAACCCAATCATATAGAAATTTAAACACATACCCTTTTGTCGAGCAATTCCAATTTATCTTCTAGAATCAAAACCAATTTTCCATTTTCATTATAATACTTGTATATCCTACTAAGTAATAATGTTCAATTACAACATTCAAAAATTGCTTTACACATTTTTTTACAAAAGATTTCATATCTATTTTGATTTCTATTCACTTATTCACAATCATCCATATTCACTTTTCTAATCCTTTTGTTCCACTAAACCATTAATTACACTCCCCATTTTCAAAATTCCTTATTTCAATTCCAATTTGAAATCATTTTATTGCTAACAAAAATTTTCCCCAAAAATTTTCAAAAATTTTCCAACTCCCAAAATTTTTGGAAATTTTTTGCAGAGTCTCCTTTGTACGGAGGAGCTTTTGCAATTTGACAAGAGATATAAATATATATACATCGACCCACACGGTTGGAAAAACAAAAACAGCTCTTATTTCCTATTTTTATTGCGTAGGCGTACCTTTACTTAGCATTTTTACACAGGCAGGTTATTATTTTAGCAAATAGCGCGCCCAAATCCAGCCAAACGGCCTTCAGGTACATGTACTTACTCAATTTAAATATGTAAGTGCCTTATATAGGAAATTTATTTACATTTCACTCATTTTCAATAGCTAACACATGGATTTCATAAGCCATACCTACCAAACAACACTTAAAAGTAATTAATAAGGTTTCAATCACCAATTCATTTGCTTTCACTCGCTTTTCTTACCTTGCATTCAATTTAAGTGATGTGCAACTCACTTACTTACCTTCAATTCATTTATAATTTCAAACAAACTCATATTCATATCAATTGATTCAAAAATCAATTATATTTGCTTCCACTAATTCATAGAATTTAATTAAATCTCCTTTACGTCAAATGACAATCATTTCTACGCAATTTGATGACATCCATGTGAATAAATAATTATTTAAGTTTTATAACCAATTTAAATTGATTTCGACTCAATTTATATTTAATTCCTTCCATTTTAATTCATTCACGACCATTTTATTTTGCTCGACACATTCCATGCTTGTATACTACTAACCATTCCCAAATTAATTCAACCCAAGCTGTTATTTAATGGTCAACCCTTCCTACTTGAATTCTTTAGTTTCTATAAATTTTAAAATTATGTTAATTTACTTTAATTTAGTCAAACTTCAAAACTTAAGCTCACTTCATTTGCAAAATAAATTTTCCTTTTCAATTTAACTTGGTCCTATTTCAATCAAATCTCATTTCAATCTACAAATATATTTGATTAGTTATTGTAAATTTAATTTCCAAATTCAATTCATTCACGACTCATTTAACTAATTACAAGGCCATTTCAATTTATTTCTACCTTCTTGAACTTAATTTGCAATTCAAATCATTTCTGTTTCAACCCAACTTCCTTCTTATTCGACAATATTCCAATTGCATTCAATTTACTAACAATTAAAGTCAAATTTAATTTATAACTCAAGTTTTCATTTTCAAACTCCATTAATAACTCCCAATTCAACTTCTATTTAACCAATTTAAATCTTATTAACATACTCACTTAACTAATTTATTTAGCTAACTAGCTTACTCCTTTATATTAAAATTTTAGAAATACTTTTAAATTCACATAATACCATTAAAATGGCTTTTTACAAAAATAATTCTTATAACTCAATGTCTCAACCAGTCCATCCTTGTTCTCACAGAAATGCGGTCATACGTTGATCAACCGCTGGACTAAAAATCTATAATACTTAGCAGACCCATTTTCAACATCCAGTGAAAATACTTGGAAAATAATTTTATTGAAAATATCGGAAACAGTTTTTGAAAATAGAGGAAATATCTTTGGTGAGAATTCTCTGGAAATCATCACCCCCATCCATGGTCGCAGTTACATCCTGGGTTACGTTGCCATCGCAGCAAAAGTCTATGTAACTGTAGGCACTCCGCGCCCCTCGATTATGCCATGGAACCCACAATAGATCGTCGTTACATTCCAGGGTTACGTTGCCATCGCAGCAAAAGTCCATGTAACTGTAGGCATCAGCACCCTCGATTTTCGCTGTCAAAAATGAAAATTCTCCACTCCTACATAGGTCGCAGTCTACCGAAGTAAAATCAAACATAGACTGTTGGCTCTCAGCGGCGCACATGAGTTTCGCTATGTTACCATAGGTCGCAGTCTACCGATATAAAATCAAACACAGACTATTGGCTCTCAGCAGCACACTTGACTTTCGCTATGTTACCATAGGTCGCAGTCTACCGATATAAAATCAAAGGTAGACTGATGGCTCTCAGCGGCACACGACTTTCGCTATGGTCTGCAGCAGATCGCAGTAACATCGAGTTACACCATCGTCACAACATAACCCAAATACCTCTGTAGGCATCAGCGCCCTCGACTTTCGCTACACACTACTCATAATCCTCAGGAACTAGTTTTTCCCGGACTCCTCACAGGATCAACTTTAGAACCCTTCCCCCTTAGGGTTCAAGGCAATACCACCCTGTGGTACTCTTGAGAAGTTCATTTCAAGGGAGCTCCTTTTTTTCCCAGAGCCATTTGTCAAAACACTTTATACTATACACATATAGTATCTTCCAAATCATACACCTAGTATGAATCTCATATAAATATCCTTTTCTAAAAATCGATTATCCTAAAATTGATAATTATCAAACTAGGCTTTTCAAATTCCATTATAGATTTTACCCAAAAATCAAAAGCCTTTCCAAATCCAAAAGTTCCCAAAACCTTTCTCCAAAATCCTCATAAGATCCTTTATATATATATATATATATATATATATAATTTTTTTAAAACTTTGGATCATTTCAAACTTGTATAAAACTCTTTTTATACTTCAAACACCTTCAAAATCCTTTTCTTCCGGCAATAGATTCAACAAGGGGAGATTTATCTTATATATAAAAAAAAAATTGTTTATTCAAAATCAAAATATTCAAATTTGATACTCTTTTTTTTATAAGGTTGTTTCCATCTTAGTTATCATCATAAAAATATCCAACTTTCACTTTTATCCATTGTATATTTCACAAAATGTACTTTCATTTCAAAAGAAATCATTTCACATTTCTTACAAACAAATTTTCAATGTCGATTTCATTCAAATCCATACGATGTACACTTATCATCCGTACGCTATATTAATCTGATCGCTCACTCGATCGCACAATTTCACTTCCGAACTAGTATAGTCCACCCGACTTCCTAGTGCGGACACAGATATGGTTTCTTGATCAGAAACCATCATTCTTCTTGCATAGCCATAACTATGATAGAGAACATTCAGAACCAATCAACAATCCATACCCAGATTCGCCGTCAAAAATCGAGTGAAAAATCCCAACTCGGATCGATTAACTATCTCGAAATTCTGTGCTTGAATCGGGATCAAATCACTATGCGAATAGAATAATATACGTACATCCTACGTATTTATCTTCATTGATTGTTAACTAAATCAATTTCTCTTTCTATTCACATTTCCTTTACTTTCAATCCACATAATTTACAAATGTTTCAATTTCATTGGATTATCACTTTAATCCTTATTCCAAATGGATATTCAATCATAAACAGTTTGAACTCTGTCCAGCTTAAATTCATAAAATAGCTTGAAAAGTTTAAAATAGATAAGTTATTGAAAAATAATTATTAGTTTGTAACATAGCTAGAAAATAGTTAAGTAATTGTAAAATAGTTGGAAAATAGTCAAATAGTTATAGAATTTTAAATAATTGCAAAATAGTTGTAAAATAGTAATTAATTTGTAAAATAGTTGAAAAGAGTAATTAGTTTATAAAACAGTCGAAAAATTGTTAAATAGTTTCAAAATAATTGTAGAATAGGTATAAAATAGTTTGGGGTTTAAAAAGTACAGTTGTATATGGTAAATAGATAAGAAAATAGATTAATAATAGTTTATATTAAAATATTTTATTTGAACAAATATTTCAAAGCCAAACCGTTCAACTCCCAATCTCCATTTCCAATTAATTCAATTTAAATTTCCATTCCCATTTGAATTGACTCAACTCGAATTTAAACAACTTCAATTTCCATTGAAATTGATTTAACCCCTATTCAAGTTGAATTAACCTCAATTTCTACCCACAATCAAATCAAATTCCATTTGAATTCAAAACTATTCAACTTTAATCACAATTTCAATTAATTCAAATAAATTTCAAATTGAACCAATTCAATTCATATCAATTTAAATTTTGAATTAATCCCAATTTCATTTTGAAACTTCAAATTCAGGTTGCTTGTTAAATTACTTAACTTTCCCAAAGTTAAATTCAATTCATTCATTCAGTCAATCCTACTCAAATTTGAATTCCCACGTCAAATTTCCAAATTTCTAATAACATTCTTCCTTACTTATAAGTTCAAAATTTATATCACTTTGTGTTTCACAACACATTCCAAGGAAAATTCAAAACTCAACCTTAGAGTTTATTTCATATTTATTCCCTTTACACACCAGGTTACTTTAAATTTTAAACCACCTTTGGTTTTAAATTCAAAACAAATTCCTATAAATTTTCAAACAACTCTTGTTTGAATCAAGCTCTTTTATTCAAATAATACTATTTATAATTTTTTTTCAAACACTTGGAACAAATTCCCAAAAAATTTTGGACTTAGATTTAATACTTCACCGTTTAAACCCTTTTCACTTTCAATTCATAAGTCATACTTACCTAAATGTTTACTTCCTTAAACATTTCATTTTGCTTACTCATTATTGCACATTTTATTATTAAACACAACAATCAAGGAAACCAACTCATTATAATCTTATTTTGAAAACTCTTTTCCAAATTCAAGATTTTAATTTCAGTTTGAATCCCTTTCAAGCTTATCTTTATATAATTTCAATTTGGTTGTATTTCCATTACCACTTAATTTAATTCCAATAATTTAACAACCAATTACCTTAATATTCATTAGAAAGAAATATTGCTTTATTTATCAAACTATATTCTTATATAAAATCAATTAAAATCTTTATATAAGAAAATAACAAGTACGCTCTCATACACACACACACACACACACACACTCAACTCATTCTAAAGTCCCATTAACCCTACCCTTAATCAGTATCCCCTACCAGAGCCAAGGTTCTCTCTTAACCTTCAACTCTGATACCAACTACAACGACCCAGAAATTTTCGATCTCGAAAATTCCAGATAGGTAGGAAAAAGAAGAAAGAGATAGAAGAAAAAGAAGAACAGAAACACCAACATCTCACATTCGCAGCAGATAAAGTATAATAACAAATAATAACAATTATACAAAGGAAAACTGTACTTGTCAAATTTCTCTTTAATACATCAGAGTTACAACATATATACATATACAATCAACATGCCTCAGATATATAACAATATAATACAGCGGAAACACTCCATACGTTCTTGCCATCCAGCTCGCCTCTTGAGCTCCAGAACGTCCTTACCTGAAAATCTGTAATACTCGGTCTGACCCAAGTATTACATCAAAGTAACACCCGGGTCAGGCGGGAAACCAGCATGAGTAAGCTCATCTAACATGGAATACAAAGCATACAACTTATATAAAACCCAGGGTAACTCGTATCAATTTATAAATTCACAATTTGTTATAGACATCACTTATTTCACACATCAATTTTCTAAGTACCAAAATTTAGATAAAATAGTCCAATTCACTTAAATCATTTCATTCCAGCCTATTGATTTCACATATCAATCTATAAAAATTCGAAGTGGTTTCTAGTATTTTCTAATGCCCGACCCCGGTCTCTTCGAATCCAATGTCATCTAAACCCATGTTATTCAAATGAAAACAATTCAATTTTTTTTTAAATACAGGATGCCACTTTACACAGCAATGCATCTCGATAAATGACCACATTATCACTATTCAACCCAACATATCATATTACAGAAACATTTCATATCAGTAGTATCAACCAATCATTCATAAGAAAGATTAATTAGTCACCCATTTCTAATAAATCAAATTAATTACTTTAATCATTTTAATCTTGCTTACTTAGCCATAATTAATTACAGTTTATTAATAAATCATCCCCTAATTATCCATCTCAATTTATCACTTAGTGTAATTGCTTTAAAAGATAATTTATTATCTTTAATTAATCCTCTGATTAATTAACCTTCAATTACTTCCATTAAGTAATTATCCTTCTTATCAATTTCACTAAGTAATTTAAATACAAATTTCTTCCGTTTATTAATCATCCATTAATTAATTACATCCAGTAATTATCACTAATTACTTCACCAAGTAATTATACTTTTATAAATTACATTAAGTAATTGTACTTACCAAATTTCACCGTTGATTATCCTTAATTAATTAATAAAATTAATTACCTTAAATTAATCACATTAATTAATCATTTGATAATCCTTAATTAATGACCTTTCATTAACTATATCATTCACCAATCCTTTAATTACTTCTCTAGTAATTAACTCTAATTAATCATCTTTAATTACAAATTAATTAATTTCTAATTACAAAATTAATTTCTAAATTTTAACCAAATTAATCTTTAATTACTTGATTAATTAATTCCTAATCATTAATTAACAATCCAAACTTATTTAATTAATGATTCTTAATTTCAATTTAATTTAACCTCAATTAATAATCTTAATCCAGATCATTAATCAATTATCTTATTAATTTAACCATTTTATTTACCTTAAAAATTTAATGAAGTACAAATCATTAAATCTTAATTAACTTTAAGATAAAAACATCATTTTTATAAGTGATTTAATTATCATTCTCAAACACATTTGAAAACATTTACTTTCAAATTCACTTTTAAATTTCATTTCAAAGTAAGATTCAACTTAAATACAATTTAACTTTAACAAATTAAACCAAGTTAAAACTATTTTAAAATCAAATGCTGTAAAACACTTACCTTTATAAAAGAAATTTATATAAGAGTATGAACCAAATCATTTGAATTTGTTATAGGTTTTTTTTTTTTTTTAAAAACTGTCTGTTTAAAACTGCATTTATATGCTTCAGTGTTATTATACCAACCCATCTGAAGTTTTAATTAAACTCTATTCAAATTTCCAACAGGATGGTATACATATTATCTGGTTTCAAATCTGCATTTTTATATTTAAAATCAATCGAAACCAAAAGCAGATATACCTCCCTGCAGTATATATTTTCTGTATTTAAACAGTTTATAAACAAAGTATACTTCTATTTTATATCTTTAGTAATAAAAAAATAAATGTTTAGAATCCACCTCTAAAATTTAAGACCCAAAACTAATATGCCATATACAGATCAAAGATTACTCACCCAACCAGCTGTCGACACTCTCCTTCGACCACGCATCCACTTCAGGTCATCGCCAGGACACCCCTTGACCTCGCAACCCTAGCTCAGCCGCCCTCTACGGGAGCGCATGCGACCTCGAGCTCGCATGCCGAAACCCCCATCAACGCTCCTCGTAACTTCCATTCGCCTTGACTCGACTACGCCTGTCCTTCGACGCCGCCGCCGCCCCTGCACGTATCACCATCTTCGACAAGTCGCGGCCCTCATTTGCCCGAGCGAGATCAAATTGGCCCTGATTTCGTTTGTGGGATTTCTTTTTTCTCTGG
This sequence comes from Allium cepa, assembly GCA_030765085.1. Classification (NCBI taxonomy): domain Eukaryota; kingdom Viridiplantae; phylum Streptophyta; class Magnoliopsida; order Asparagales; family Amaryllidaceae; genus Allium; species Allium cepa. The sequence continues at coordinate 935,527,239 of CM060932.1, forward strand.
GTTTTGATTCCAGTCGCCATTTTTTAATATGCGTTCGATTCGATTTTGATGTATTGAGGGACGAGGGGAATAATTAGATACATACAACATGATTTTGAATTCGAGCAAAAGATTGTCGACTTTGATTTGATTTTGGCTTCTGAAGGAAGACAAGGAGTACGTGATTTTGCAGAGAGGAGTAGGTCGGCTTGCTCAGGAATAGAGTGGTTGATGGAAAGAAATCTTAGCCGTTGACTAAAATATATATATATACATATGCATATATATATTAATTTAAATTCAAATTGTCTCGATAAATGCAACTCAAAATCTTGACCTCCTATCGAGGCGTGCCGCTAGACGTTTATAATGTTATACCCCTATTCCGAACGTAATGGAAAATGTTTCGAGTCCTAAATCGATCATATGGAGAAGATAGCTTTTTGGACCCAGTTATTATATTAAATTTTCGATATAGATTTAAGCGCGTTTGCATATCGTACGATCACATGACAATTCCAAAGGCTACAAAATTTGAAATCCGATAATAACTAACTATTATGGATCCAATGGAGCTGGTTTCGTCGAATTCCAAGACTGTGTCCCGGAAGGCTATTTTAAAATTCAATTTAAACGATATATTATTAAAACTGAACAAATCACCTTTAAATTAAATTTCAACCATTCTATTATATTCAGTATCATCATTATAAATTTTATAAGCCTTCAAATTATTTTTAACAGGCTTAAAACTGAAGATTCAATAATTTACCCAAATTCAAATTATTAAATTCAATAAATTCAATCGCCAAATTCAAACTGATATTTGAAATCCAAGTTAAACTATCTTGCAAATATTTAAAATTAATTAAATATTCCAATTTCAAATGCCTAAAAATTTCGGGTCGTCACAATTGTACTCTGATGTATTAGTTGTAAATTTAATGATATAGCTTTTCTTTGTATAAAGAATATTATTTGATATTATATTTGATCCGCTGCGAATGTGAGATTCTTAGTTTTGGTTTTTTGTTTCTTTTTCTTCTACCTCTTTTTTCTCTAACTATCTGGAATTTTCGGGGTCGAAAATTCCGGGTCGTTACATAGTATGATTCATGAGAGCCTCATTACTCCTAAATTGAAGGGGTTTAGCCTCTCATATTTGAATTCATATCAGCACAAAATGATTTAATCATAAAAAGAAAGGAAAATGAGAGATAATTAAAAGAAAAGAGAGCTAATTATACGCATGAAATTATATTAAACTAATTGCAAGAATTAAATATGTGCTACTAACATGAAATAAAATAAGCATAAACTAAATAAGAGAGCATAAAATAAAATAGAAATAAAAGAAAGCATGAAATAAAAGTGCTTGAAAGTAAAGAAAAATGCTAGGAAGCCATTAAAGATATATTTTATTTATTGTTAATTTTGTGCTATAATTTTGCATAAAAGAGCTATTATGTGGAACGTAAGGTGTATTTATACATGCTTAAAACCCCAATTCCATTTTTAGGAGACTACCATAAATGCCCTTGAGATTTTGTAGCCTCCAAGTAAGCATTAGGGAATTAATTAGTCTACACTAACATGCTTTTAAATCTCCATTAACACGTACATGTGCTTTTAATTAAGGTCCATTAGTTAGTGGGTATGTAGGCTCCTCTATGTTGCATTATTTTTTCTTTTCTATATTCTTTTGGCCTTGAAAATTTGCCCATGCATATATCCATAAAGCTCCATCCAATTTACACTCAATTTCCTACAAGAAAAAATAAAAATGTGCAAATAAATTTTCTCAAAACTATTTCATACACAAAATTACCATGTTTCCTCCAAATGAAGATAAATGAATGATGATTTGAAAACAATTTAGATTTAGGTTTAAACATATAAAATACCCTAATATGCTCACTAATTTTAATAGAAGAATTGTAACGAATGCGATTTTTCATTGTCGAAAACCGACATCAATACGTCCACTGTATCAACCGCCGAGCAATCGAAAGCCGAAAAACCGTACCTTAGGGTTTTAGAAAAAAGAAAAAGTAGAAGAAGATAGTAAAAGATAGAACAGAACAGAATAAATAACAGAACAACATCAGAATCTCACAATTCGCAGCGGAACAACATATAATAGATAAATGAATAATCTTTAAACAAAGAACTATATCAGTTATTACATTACATCATATTACATTACATTACATCATCAGAGTGTACAACAACAACATGCAGCGGAAAAGAAATATGATATACTAGTAATACGCCATGCCATCCAGCTTGCCTCCAGCAACTCCTGAATTTCGGAATATCGTGATAAACCTTAACTCTTGACTGCCCGTGTGGAAATTTGTGGGGACCCAGAGTTTAGGAAGGAAAACAATAAACTCCGAGTCAGTCATGAGACTGGTGTGAGAACTCAAAACAGTTTATTTATCTTTAAAATCAAAATAGAGGAATATTTTTAAAATCAATTCGCAATGCTTTTAAAAATGAGACTACCATAAGACCTCCCACCACACACACAATGCAAACGCAGACTTGGAGGAGATTTCTTCTTATGTTAGTCAAATATGCTTGATACGCATTAAAAAGAACATTTGATATTATTACTAGTGCATAGTGTAGAGAAAATCATTTCGAAAGTAGAATATAAATCTTAGCCAGCATAGATACCATTATATTATGCCTACTGTAGCTACCATATTAGATGGCAGGTTCTACAACTAAAACCGTACAAGTCTCGTATTGTTTCTTTGGATTTCCAACAAATGGTCAGGCTAAGGAACTTCCCATTGCCACATGAGAACGCCTCTGGATGGACGTCCCCGAGAACCAAACCGGATCTCTACCAACACAAGGCCGGGTTACCCCTAACTGGGTAACTACTGACACGAGTATGCCATCTCCCGGTCGTAACCAACCTTTAACCGGGGCCCCAGCAACAAATCACAAAGTAATATATATATATATATATATATATATATATATATATCTGCGATATCAACATAAGTTAAGTATCTGGGCTCCATACCATGATACCACTTCTATCCAGAAGGAAATGCACATACCCTAAGGGGTGCTACCCCCAATAACCTTGCTGCATCTTTCCTGTTTTGACCATTTCGGGGTGCGAGGTCGGACGAAGTCACGTCCACAAAGCCATGCTTTATACAAAAGCTGTGCTTTGGGTCAACAAATGATCATAGAAATGATCACCAAGATAGACGATCAAACAAATGATCCTATCACAAATGATCAACACAATGATCATTTCACAGCAACACTCAGCATGTCACATTACCAAATTGGGAATATATCGCTGATAACCTTCAACTACATAACCTCTGAACTCGTACGTCTCAGAGAAGGGTGTTAAGCTAAGAGAATAAATTCTCCGCCACCAACAAAAATATATTTGAAAGAAATCTTCTTTATATCTCAATTTGTAATGTCAGACATACAATCCATACAAGTCTGTTCCGGGCTCGAACAGAACCGAAGGCACTTACAAAGAAGTCCTTGCAATCCGGATAATCTCTAATCACGTCCGGACTTCTCATCACATAGGGAGTCTCTATACCGTAGCTACTCGGTGCAAAGACAATCGACGAGTTGTCCTTTCGCTTTCAAAAAGATTCGGTCCTCAACACCGGTCTTCAAATGCGATTCATAACGACGTATCACATATTCGGAATGGGTTATACGACCCCAAGGTCCTTTCCCGGTTAACCCGAATAGTGAGCGCTTATTCAAAAATAAGTGTGGCATTCAAATTCAAACAAATCACATCAATTACCCATTCAAAGGGAAATATTGATAGTCGGTTATTGAACTATCAATGGATATGCACAACATCACCAGATTCCAAATAATTTTTCAAATTATTTATTTTCAAAAAATATATTTACAAGATATATAATTTTCACACTTCAAAAATAAATCAATATTTATTTTTAAACAAATTTCCCTTTTCATTTATAAATTCCATAGTGAATTTTCATTCCAAAATATCCATGCATATACGATTTCAATTATTCATTTCAATTTATCTTCAAAAAGATAAATTCTCTAATATTCACTTTATATTGAAAAACATTTCCCATACTTATTTATTAAGTAATTCTCAATCCATTTATTTTCAACACTTGGAAAATATTCAATATACTTCAATCGAAATTAAGTATATATTTCATTCTTTAAGGAAATCATCCTCTTAAACATATTTATTTGGGCCAAAACGAATGTTGCGTAAAACATCGTTACGACAACTCAAAATCACTAGTATAGGGATTCGAAATTAAAATAGATATATAAATCCCAATACTATACAAAACATTTCCTTTCGGAAATCATTTACTATAACAACAGTGTTATAGTCCACCATTTCCTTCTATTTCTCGAAAACGTCTATTTCAACAATGAATGTTGAAATCTATGGTTTCGAATCTCAACACATTTAAAACATCGTTAGATTGTTTTAATTCTGTTTAAAATATCACATCCTAAACATTTTCTTTAACATATTATTCACTATTCAAAAACGTGAATATACTACGTTAACAAATTTCATCCTTTTATTCATTTTATTTCAAAGGATTATTCACAGTCAAAAACGTGAATATAACTCCATTAATAGGTTTCAACAATTTATTTATCAAAACAAGTTGTTTGCGGATTTATAAAACAACGTTTATAAATTCCATTTCTATTTATTTTATAACAACTTCCTTTTATAAATTCCTTTATTAACCTATTCAATTTATAACTCAATTATAAAACAAAAGTTCATGTTATAAGTTAACTACCTAGAATTTATTTGTTTGCACAATCGTTCCTTTAAACTTCATAATTATCAATCTTATAACTTATAAGATTCAATTATTTATCCAAAACCATTCTTTTAATAACTTTATAAATTTTATAAACCTACTGCTTATAAAATTCCATTTATAACTTCACCATTTATAATTCTATAAATTTCATTCATTTATGAAATTCATTTAAACTTCTTTCTAACACTTATAAAACTTGTTTTATAATTCAAATATTTTAATTTATAAATATCAATTTATAAATCTCTTATATAAATCAATTTATACTATTATTTTAAAACATCTTTAAACTCCTTTATAATTTCATCATTTTTTTTTGATTTATAAAATAATCAAATTTTTATGAATCCTATATTTAAACTTTTTTTATAATAAATTCAAAAATCCCGATTTAAACTATTTTATAAAACCATTAACCCCATATTTTCAAAAATCAGTTTTTAACTATATTTCTCAAAAATATAATTTTCACAACATTAAAATTATAACGTTTATTTATTTAAAATGGATCAATTCCAAGCATATAGTATATTTTCAAAAATCACTTTAAAAATCATTTTAAAGTTCCAAATTTGGTCCAATGATGCTACACACCAAATAGCCAATCACGACAACAACGATATCATATATCGATATGATAATCCATCAAATATCAAAATATCTGAAATCAAATAAATACTGTTGAGGAATCCAGTTGGATCCCTCCAACCTGTTTTCCTGCATTCACAAACATTAGCACAATACTAATTCCGCTCCAGTACGGAATTATCGCGGTATATGGGATTTAAAATATTATCCGCTTAATAGACGGCGCAATAGGGTCTCATCCGCTATACAAATGCGGGAAATCAATAACTCCAATTGCTACGAAAATTGAAATCCGGTAATAACAAACTATTACGGATCCAATGAAACTGGTCTCGTCCAATTCTGAGACTGTTCAAAAATTGGCTAATTTCACTAGTCAATTAAATATTCAATTTTCACAATTTAACTTTTAATTTGATTTTAAAAGTTCTAAAATATCATTCTAACTCCAACATGATTAATAAAATTTTACAAATCATTTTCAATCATATTTAACCCAATTTTCAATTATTTCCGTAATTTAACATATTAAATTATTGATTTAATTATTCAATTAAATCCAATTATTCGAATAAAAATTTATTCGACTTATAAATTCACTTATTAATATTTAAAATTAATTAAATATTCAAATTTTAAATAATTAAAATTCTGGGTCGTTACAAGAATATTAAATATGGGAGTAAAAATATACTGTGATGACCTGTATTTTCAACCATTTAGAAATTTTAAATTTAATATAATTATTGATTGCAAATGGTTGGAAATAAAGATTTTATGATTTATCAATGTAAAAATTTGTTAGAATATAAAACATGATCTTAAATAAATGCTAAAGTAAATGATTTTAGTGAGGTAGAAGATTGTAACGCATATTAGAATATAATTTAATGATATTGATTCGAATATGATTTATTTAATAATTGTTGGAATGTAAGTCAATTGACTGTAATAATAGATGTTAATATAAGAGCGAAATAATTTAAGAAGCAAATGTTGGAATACATGAAATGCGTAGAAAACAGTTGTGCTATAATGAGAATTCATCTGAAATCTAATATTGTTTATAAGCTGCAATAAGAGTTGTTGGAATCCTTTAACTGAAAAGTAAAGACAACTGCATTGTAATTAATAAGTTCAACATAAAAACTTATATTTTAAATTAAACTAAAACTGAACATTTGAATGAAATTTAAGCTTTGACTTAAAAAGAATAAACTGAATGTTTAAATCTAATTGGAATATAATTGTAAAGTTAATTTGGATATAATTGTAAAGTTTAATAAGGAACAAAATAAATGATCTATTAAAGGAGAAATCATATGTTAATTGAAATTGGTTTTAGCATAGAATATGAAATCAGTTATTGGTAAGTAAACTTATTAACCATTGTGTAAACAATAAAATTATAGGTAATTGAATTACTATGATGTAACAATTGTTTTATTTCTCATCTCATTATTTAATCTGTTTTAGAATTAAATTTTGTAACCAATGGAGTTTAATGTAATTGAAATAATTCAATTAATATGAGAGTGGACGTTAACTGTAGAGTATGAGTACAATAAATGGAAACTTGTGTTACATAAGATATATAAGGGAATTGTTAATTTTATATAAAGGACTTTTATATAAAACTAATAAGAATTAAAAAAAAAAAAAAGAATTTGTTGGAAATTTAAAATGTAATGAATTAGGGTTTTATTACTGTTGTAATTAAATGTTGAAATTAATTTAATATTTAAATTTTGGGTTTAACAAAAAAAAATTGGATTTCAAAGGATTGTTAAAATTATGTTCAATAAAAATTAATGATAGAAAACTTTAGTTTAGAATTTAAAGTAATTAAATCAGCTTGTAATAATTTGTTTTAATTAATGTGTAAAAATAAATATAATTTGATTTTCAAAGCTAACTTCTATATACAAATTAGGGTCTCAATTTAGTTTCATTGAGTTTAAAAATATGGAAAACCTATATTTCGATTAGGATGACCTACTATCATTTTGAAAACGAAATGGGCTTTCCGGGGCCTCATTATTGCTTTAGCTAATTGATATCTATTCAATCTATTCTTATTCCATCTTTATCTATAAATATGCTGTTATGAAACCCTAGCAGGCTTATGTTCTATTTTTTGTACATACATCTCAGTTCTAATCTACTCCTTCTCAATGGTCTTTATCCTAAAACCATAATTCCAATTTCAAATCAAATCCAAAAGTTCAAACTGCTCAAACCCTATCATATTATACATCATCATGAAGCTCTCGTCGAATGGAATCAGCGCCTGCAATTAGTTTTGAAATCGAGTCTCGGTTTGATCATAAATTGGAGAAGAAGCTCAGCAGTCCATTCTGGGGTTTGATTTCAATGGTGGATATGCAACGATATGACGATCGAAGGCTACTGAACCGTAGAGGGCTTTGAGGCAAGTTCATCTGCTGGATCGGATTGAGATCGAGCACCTTGAGATGGCCAGAATCGACAAACGAAGTTGCGGCTAGGGCTTTTGGTCATGGCCGTTCCTAGGCAGTGAAGGTGACCATGTCTTCGTGGTAGGCGCGGCTTATGATGAGGATCACAGTGGCGTGGTCCAATCGGAGGATAGTTGATGGACGTGGCTGCGATTTGGAATGGAAGGGAGGCGGCTGGTGGGAGCATATGGGTTTCACATGTTGTAGGGTTAGAAGAAGATAGTGCAATTCCATTTTCGCCCCTTTATTTTTTTAGTTAAAATCTAAATTTCCAATCTTTTAACTAGTATAACTTTTGCATACGAACTCCAATTGACGCACAGTTTCTTCCATTGGAATCGTGTCCAAATTCTAGAAACAAAGAATAGGTTTAGGTGAATTTGAAGATTATTGAATTTAAGCCTTTATTGGATTTTTAATGGGCTATAAATCAAAAGTGAGTAATTAAACCCAGTCACGCAATACTAAAATTTCCATTTGTAAGTTAAATCAAATTTACGATGTGATATAAAACTTTTGATTACTGTTGGTTAATTTAAATTGACATTTGATTTGATATTGAACCTGAATTGACATTAAATTATATTGACATTTAAATTTATATTGAAATTTAATTGCTAATTAAACCCGTGACATTGGTAACTAGTAATTGTCGCGACATACTGGTTATTTGGATGTTGGTTGAAATGGATGTTTATTGATTGATCTGTTGGATGCATGGTTGTTTATTTATCTTGATATATCCTTGTTATCACTTTGTATGTTATTAACATCAGCTAAATGATCATTTGAATCATCTTAAAATTGGATACCTATGACAATTAATTTATGGGTAGAAATGATATATACCCATACAATTGCGTTTGTAAAAATGATCACTTGGATATAGGGTAAAAATTGTGTACGAACATCGGATTTGATTAAATTGAATGGTTTTAAAATCTTGATGTTGAATTGGTTTGAATAATATTTTTTAAATGAAATAATAATTTGGATTTATATGTATTTAATTATTTTCTAATTTGAGCCTAGAAAAGATGAAATTGAAATTGCTTAAATGAAATTGTTTAAAGGATTTAAATTGGAATCTTAAAGATGGAATTGAGATATGATGTAAATTTATTAGAAATGATCATTTGAAAGGCCTCAGTTTTAGTTTAAACTTTGGATTTATTTTAACAAAGTTGTTTAAATTGGTATTTCGAATTTTGATTAGGGGATGGAAAATAACATGAACATCTCTAAAGCTAGTGCATTCATACTTTACTTAATATTGATTTGACTTACATAGGAATTTTTAGTTCTGACTCGAGTGTATTGTTTTTTCATAATGCTTGGGTCAGCCTGAGTATTTCAGTCTTCAAAGACGCTATTCCTTGAAGATGAAGATTGGTGATCATATTTATTATTATTTTTACACTGCATTATACGGTATGTTTGTTTATTTTACTCTGATAGATGTTGTAAATTGTGTAATCAAACATACATTGTAAAAAAGCTCCATGAATTGTTTTATTTGATTATTATATTTTTTCGTTCCAATGTGAGATTCTATGTATTGGTTTCCTTCTTTTCTCTTGTTTTCTTCATTAAACTCCATTGATAATCTGCCTATTTGAATGGTTTGAGTTGACATATGTGGTTTACTGTCGACTTGAATCGTCCAAAATGGCTGGTCGTCACAGTTGGTATCAGAGCCAGGTTTAGAGATACCTTAGCCTATTGAGGTAAACTCATTATAAGATAGGGTAAAAGAATGCCCTATTATGAGTTGAGTGTGTGTGTGTGTGTGAGAGCGTATTTGTTAGTGTTAATAAATATTTTGAAATTAATAAATGAAATGATTTTCACTCGGATTATATTTTGTGTATATGTATATAAGAATTAATTTAAATAAAACAATATATTCCTTAATGATTGTTTCATGATTAGTGACTGTTATCACGTTACTGATTGATTGATTGGAATGGTGGTGCTTATTATCATTTCTTTATTGATTAGTTGTGCTCGACCGGTTTATAAGCACCGACTATTGGTTGTTGATTTGAGCATTGATTATTGTCATGAATTTTCAAAATAGTTCAAAACGGTTTAATTTTTTTTGCATATTTTCAACATGGGATTTCGAAATAAATACATATATGAATTCTCCACTGTATTATTATACTGAGTATTTGATGCCATATCAGGAAGTGATATGCATAATATGGTTTAGATAGATATGATTTATAACTAAAAAGTTATTCAAATTGAAAATTTGAGAACTTGAATTTCGGGATTTTTGAAATTGGTTTGTAAGATTTTGTAAAAATATAGTAGTATTGTTTGAAAGTATTTTCTATACTAAAATGTTTCCAAAATGATTTCGAGGGAAATAAAGTGCAGAACTCACTTCTGCCACTGGAAAATAATTTCGGTGATGGTCGTGACATCATCAGCATTCATTTTCGAGTTTCAGAGTGGAGAAGGCTACTATAGTAGCTTTGTTACACGATTAAATTGATGAAACTTATTTTGATTTAATTTCATAAAGTATGATTTGATATTCGAAAGATATGTAAATATTTATTTCAAATGGTCGAAATAAACTCGGTGTTCAATTCTCGAATTTCGGTCGAATAATACTATGGACACATGTATCATATGCATTAGGATTGATTGATTGTGCATCTCGTTAAGATGATTGATTGTTGATTCCTAATTTTTTCTGAATTAGAATTTGATTTTTTTTTATTTTTGAATAGTCTGACAACACTTCCAAATTGATATTTAAAATTTAAAGCTTGGCATTTTAGAAAGATATATAAAGGCTTAGTTTTGTAACTCTCAATTTAAAGGATAATAAAATTTAAACAATTTTAAACTGTTAATTAATTTGGTAAGTAAAATGAATATGGTTATTTTGTATAACACAAATATGAAATTTAGTTCTAAAATGTTTTAGACGAAATTTTGTTTTAGGAAATGTTAATGAACTTAGTAATGTTCTATAAAGTAATTTATGTACAGAATGATTTTTCAAAAACATATTGATTTGGAAAAGAAAATCTTGATTTATAAACTTGACATAAATATTAAATTAAATTTATTTCTAAAAACTATCGATTGTGGAAATTTTGAATTTTAAATGGTATTCGATTTTGGAAGGGAAAATGATGATTCAAATGCTATGTGAATTTGATACCGAATTGATATTTTGAAACGGATTGATTTGGAAGACCATTGACCCTATATAAATATCTAATTTGAAAGTTTTCGACTCTTATATGAAAATGATTTGTATAAGTATGAAGTTATTTCTAGAACTATTAATCTGGAAGGTATTCGCTCTGAAAGCGATAATCTTATGTATAATGGAATTTATATAAGAAAGATATGATATCATATTCGATACTATTGATTTTGGAAAGTACTCAATTTGTAAATGAAATCTTATATATAATGGAATTTTTATGATTTTGAAAAGGGTACTATATATATTATGATACATTTTGAAATAGAAGATCTAGGAAGTATCCTCCGCGAAGAAGTATAATATGATATGCTTCGAACCCTGATGGACTTGGGTTAATCCATGAATGGATTCGATCAATAATCCTAACGGACATGGGTAAATCTAAAAATGGATTCAAACCGATATATTGTCCGGACTTAAACTTATGAGTTCTTCGTTATTTTTTTAGGGTAGATGGTTCTTTAGTTTACCCAATAGATATGCTTTCAATCCCGGGATCTGTTGTTTGTGGATCTTCCGGGAAGGAAGTGCAACTATTATGTAAATCATTGAAGCACTTACCACTATGGCAGGGGGTCGATGGTCCCTTGTTTACGAAATGACTACGATACTCTTCTGGAATATGGTAGGTTGATGGATCTTTTAGAAGGTTTTGTGTCTATTGCATAAACAATGAAATGAGCAGCGGGCTATTACTATCATAACATCATCATTTGATATCATATTTTTGAGCGGTACTTTTCATATCTGTTTTTAAGTATTTTCACTGGGTGTTAAAACAAGTCTACTACGTACTTAGCGAATTCTAGTCTGGCGCTTGATCGATATATTCCTAGAGGCTGTAAGAATGAGGATAAACTTGTTAAGACGTCGAATTATAAAAGTATTTTGATAAATATTATATAAAGGACATTTGATTATTTTTCTTTCTTTTCTGAATACTTTAAAATGTTTAAAAGGTTGTTTATTTATGTACAACATGGTTTAATAGTTAATTATCAATGTTGTAAATTTTGTGAAAAATTATTAATTTAGTAAAACATAGTCAAATTTAACGATTATTGATTTATTATTATTGTTTGAAAATTATTTTAAGATTAAAGAAAATGAATTTACAAATAATGGATTTAAGATTTTCAATGGCTCCTTTCTAAATATAAATGATGATGTAAATAATTATTTTCAAATAGTTTACATATATTTATAAAGATGTTATTTAAAATATTTAAATGGTATCTATAAATGAAGCAAGAAATTTTACAAATGAATTTTTGTAAGGTATTAAAGATGTCTGATTCGCAAATGAAGTTTTCAAATGAATCTTTCAAATAGAATTTATATAAGCTTTTTTGAATATACAATTTAGAGATATTATATAAATGGAATATATATTAAAAAAATTGTTTTAAAATTTTATGAAAAAAAGAAACGATTTGGGAAGTTTTATTTATAGTAATACGTTTGAAAAATAAATTTGAATCTCAATCTTTTAAAGTAAGGTTTCAAATATGCACTTGATTTCGAAGTAGTAACTTGAAATTTATAAGTATATTTACTATTTTAATTTCATATTAAATCAAAATAAATGTTTTCCATGATTTGAATATTCATTTCAAAACAAGTATTTTAAAATTAATTAAGAAGAGATGAAATTTTATACTTTGATTTGAAAATTTAATGTAAGATTTGAGTATACTATTAGTTTCAGTTTAATAATCTTTGAGTTTATACTTATATTAAAATAACGAGTCTAGTAAATTATCGGATTTAAAGAATTTTATTATAAAACGTGTTAAAATGTTTTGATATAAATTTCCAACAGTATTTTAAACTTTTTGGAAAATCTTTGCATAATGCTATGAGGATATTTAAAATATATCATATATTTGTACTAGGTGAATAAGGTTAAATATTTAGTATAATTTTAAGATATATTGAAACATTTCTTTCCTCCTCAAAGTTGAAAACCAAAAAATTAAATTTTTATTCTATGATCGAATTAAGTTATGAACTTAAGTAAATGAAGTAGAGCTTAAGTAGTAGTTTTTAGAAATGATTTATTAATGACCTAAATATTTAAAGCACACTAAATTATGTAAGAGATTAATCTTTATCTAATAAACGAATATTAAAAATGAAGGAAAAGTAAATCATGTGTTAAAGAAACCAATGGAATAAATATGTAAGTCGTGCGTAGATCATTTTGTTGGCACAGTAGTTTTGATCCAGATTCGAATACATGTTTTGTAGTAATTTATACCAGTCCGTATTACGATTTTTCACTCAATTCTTGACGGCTAACATTTGGTACGATTTTTTTATACGAATTTTAAGTTTTCTGTCAAATTTTACGGCTATGTAAGGATAATGAAAATTTCAAATTAAGGAACCGAATAAGAGTCTACACTAGAGTGGTCAGGTTATCAATAATAGTTCGAAAATGGAATTTTTGTACTCAAGCAAGTGATCAGAATTGATGTTGTGTACAAATAATATATGTACATCGTACGAACTTTAATAATTAAATGTTGTGCTATGATTGTTGCTTCTGATTGCTATGCAATTTTGCTTGCATGTAACTGATACATTCCATTAAACTTGCTTGTAGAAGCGCATTATACTTATTAGACTCGTTACATTGCCTTGTTGCATATGATTGTTGTATTGTGTGTCATTGGTATTTATGATAGAATAATTAGTATATTGCCGTTTTATCATGTTAATTTTATTGAATCATGTAAGTAAGATACAGATTTATGAAAGCAATAGTTGCTGCTTTTGGTTTCATAAATAAAGTTTGTTGCCCGACAAAATAGGTATGTTTTCGATTACGGTTTTATAGCAGTATTTTGTTGTTTTTCCCATGGTTTGGGAATATTATTGAAATATGATATATTAAATGTAATTATTGATATTTTTATTTTTCCGACCTATCTGTGCAAAGGAGATGTTGCCGAAATTTTTCGTAAATTTAGGACTTAGAATTTTTTTCATGGAAGTTTAGTTATTTTCATAATTATATTAAACTTAAATATGTAAGTTAAATTGTTTATAAATTGTCTATTTTGAATAAAATATATTACATCTCTTAGTTCTTTCTTATTCCTTTTCGACGACGAAATTTTTTGAGTATAGGAGATTGTAACGATCTGTATTTTCAAAAATTTAGAAATATTAAATTTAATATAATTGTTGATTAAAAATGGTTAGAAATAAAGATTTTATGACTTATTAATGTAAAACTTGTTAGAATATAAAACATGATCTTAGATAAATGCTAAAACAACTAATTTTAATGAGGTAGAAGATTGTAATGCATATTAGAATATAATTTAAAGATATTGATTTGAATATGATTTATTTAGTAATTGTTGGAATGTAAATCAATTAATTGTAATAATAGATGTTAATATAAGAATGGAATAATTTAAGAAGTAAATGTTGGAATAAATGAAATGAACAGAAAACAGTTGTGGTATAATGAGAATTCGTTTGAAATCTAATATTGAATATAAACCACAGTAAGAGTTGTTGGAATCCTTTAACTAAAAGAAAAGACGAGTGCATTGTAGTTAATAAGTTCAATATAGGAACTTACATTTTATATTAAATTAAAATGAACATTTGAAGGAAATTTAGGCTTTGACGTGAAAAGAATAAATTGAATGTTTATCTCTAGTTGGAATATAATTGTAAAGCTAATTTGGATAATATTAAAGTTTAATAAGGAATAAAATAAATGATGTCTTAAAGGAGAAATCATATGCTAATTGAAATTGGTTTTAGCATAGAATATGAAATCAGTTATTTGTACGTAAACTTTTTAAACATTATGTAAACAATAATTTTATAGGTAATTGGTTTACTATGATGTAACAACTGTTTTATTTCTCATCTTATTATTCAATCCGTTTTAAAATTAAATTTTGTAACCAATGGAGTTTAATGTAATTGAAATAATTCAATTAATATGAGAGAAGATGTTAGCTATATAGTACGAGTACAATAAATGGAAACTTATATTAAATAAAATACATAAGGGAATTGTTGATTTAATATGAAGGACTTTTAAATCAAAATAATAAGAATTTAAAACAAAATAAAAGAATTTGTTGGAAATTTAAAATGTAATGAACCAGGGTTTTATTACTATTGTAATTCATTATTGAAATTAATTTAATATTTAAATCTTGGGTTTAATATGAAAAATTGGATATCAAAGGATTGTTAAAATTCTGTTCAAAAAAATTGATGATAGAAAACTTTAATTTAAAATTCAAAGTGATTAAATCATTTTATAATAATTTGTTTAAATTAATGCGTAAAATAAATATAATTTGATTTTTAAAGCTAACTTCTATATAAAATAGAATTAGGATTTCAAATTAGTTTCATTGATTTTAAAAATATGAAAAACCTATATTTTGGTATATAGGATGACCTACTTCAATTTCGGGAACGAAATGGGCTTTTTGGGCCTTTGTTATCACTTTGGCTAATCGATATCTATTCCATTTATTCCTAGTCCATCTTTGTCTATATATATGTTCGTACATCTCAGTTCTAACATGCTCCTTCTCATTGGACTTTATCCTAAAACCCTAATTTCAATTCAAATCAAATCCAAAAATTCAACCGCTCAAACCTTACCATATTATATATCGTTGCAAGCTCTTAACGAATAGAATCAGCGCCTGCAATCATTTTTGCAATCGAGTCTTGGTTTGACCAGAAATTGGCGAAGAAATTTTGACCGTCTATTCTAGGGTTTGGATTCATCGGTGGATTTGCAACTATACAACGATCGGAGGCTACTGGAGTGTAGAGGGAATTTAGGCAAGTTAATATGTTGGATCAGATCAAGGTGGACGGCCTTGACATGGCTAGAAACAGCGAATGAAGCGGCGGCTAGGGCTTTCGGTCGTGGCCATTCCTAAGCGGCGGAGGTGACCATGCCTTCGTGGTTGGCGCAGCTCATGACGAGGATCACGATGGCATGGTCTAATCGGAGGATAGGTGATGGACGTGGCAGCGATTTGGAATGGAAGAGAGGTGGCTGGTGGGAGCATATGGGTTTCGCGTGTTGTAAGGTTGAAGGCGATAGTGTAATTTCATTTTTGCCCTTTTATTTTATTTCAATTAAAATTTAATTTCAAATCTTCTAACTTGTATAACTATTGCATACGAAATCTGATTGATGTGTGATTTCTTTCGTTTGATTCGTATCGAAATTCCGGACAAAATGAAAGTAGTTTTGTTGAATTTTGAGACTATTGGAGTTTTGAGCTTTTATTGGATTTTTAAAGGACTATAAATCAAAGGTGGGTGATTAAACGCACTCACGCAATACTAAAATTTCCATTTGCAAGTTAAATCAAATTTATAAAGTGATATAAAACTTTTGATTGCTATTTGTTGATTTAAATTGACACTTGAATTTATAGTGCATCTGAATTGACATTAAATTGAATTGACATTTAAATTTATACTGAAATTTTATTGCTAGTTAAACCCCCGACATTGATAACTAGTAATTGTTGTGATATATTGGTTTATTTGGATGTTGGCTGAAATGGATGCTTATTGATTGATATGTTGGATGTATGGTTGTTTATTTGTCATGATATATCCTTGTTGTCACCTTGTATATTATTGAAATCATTTAAATAGCCATTTGAATCACTTTAACATTGGATACCTATGATAAGTAATTTATGGGTTGAAATGATATATTCCAATACAATTGAATTTTTAAAAATGATCATTTGGACATAGGGTGGAAAACTGTATACGGACACCGGATTTGATTAAATTAAATGGTTTTAAAATCTTGAAGTTGGATTGGTTTGAATTATATTTTTTGAAGGAAATAAAAATTTGGATTTGGATGAATTTAATTATTTTCTAATTCGAGCTTAGTAAAGTTCAAATAGGAATTGCTTAAATGAAATTGTTAAAAAGATTTAATTTGGAATCTAAAAGCTGGAATTAAGATATGATGTACATTTATCAGAATTGAATCATCTGAAAGCCTAAGTTTTAAATTAAACTTTGGATTTATTTTAATTAAGTGGTTTAAATTGGTATTTCGAATTTTGATTAGAAGATGGAAAATCTCATAAACATCTCTGAAGCTAGTGCACTCATATTTTACTTGATATTTATTTGACTTACATAGGAATTTTTAGTTTCGACTTGTGTATATTGTTTCTCATTATGCTTGTGTCAGCCTGAGTATTTCATTGTTCGAAGACGTTATTCCTTAAAGATGAAGATGAAGATTGGTGATCATATTTATGATTATTTTTCCGCGGCATTATTTGGTATGTTTGTTTATTGTACTCCGATTAATGTTCTAAAATGTGTAATCAAGCGTATATTGTAAAACATCTTCATGAACTGTTTTATTTGATTATTGTATTTTGTCATTCCATTGTGAGATTCTGTGTATTGCTTTCCTTCTTTTCTCTTATTTTCTTTATTAAACCCAATTGATAATCTTCCCCTTTGAACGGTTTGTGTTAGACATGTGTGGTTTATTATTGACTTGAATTGTCCAAAATGGCTGGTTGTCACATGTACACTTATATATGCACATTAAATCTAATTTTACTTATTATAAGCAGTAACCAAGAGTAAAAATTATTTACACCAATTCTCATTATCAACACTATATCACATTAGGACTAATCGAATTTGGTTTATCAAATTCCAACATCGTCCATGTTCAAATTGATTAGTCCAAACACAAAATCATCGGTTCGATAATAAAACTTATTCTTAACTATACTGCTCTAGCCGAAGACTTTGATTTCACCATAGTTAACCGTGATACTAATCCCATATAACCGAGGAGATGAATCCTCTAATACATAGTGTTTTACTTCTAGTGCTTGAATTCTAACCCAATTATAATCAAAGTGGAGTGTCTACATTGAAGTTCATCATTATTCTTAAGTCGAGGAAACAGTGTAATACCATCACTTCGAGATTCTCTGTTTGACCTTAGTTGTATTAATCAATAGGAAACCTCGAGTGATGCATTCCATAGTAATCTAATAGCTATCAGTACGCCACCCGTTGGTGCGGTAGTAGCGATGTGAAATACTTAACCCAGTATTTAGAGAGAAACGTACTCTAGTCTTAACGAATTTTCCAATACGTGTATCGAAACAACTTAACTAGGAATGCATAAAGTAATATATTATTTTAACATGATAAATTTATCTTGATTAAAAAACATTATAATTATCATCACATAATATATCATTTAGGGATTTTCTATTTAATATACCTATATTAATAATTAACTAGGATATCATAATATGACAAGTATATAATAAAAAGACAAACAACTTAACATGTAGATGTGGATTTCTTTCTCGAAAAGTTAATTACATGTTGCATGAGTACATTTCCTTGCTTGAAAGTTTCAATATTCACCTTATAGGTATGGAATTTATATACTTAGATTAGGACTATTCGTACATGCTTATTGATCAACATCTTTAGACCTTTATATAAAATACATTTATAAGATGCATCACCTAGATCCATTATTGATAAATTATAGCATATAAATTATGCCTATATCCTCTACTCATAGTGTCAACACCGATACTTCCACATCGTTATCTCTAGTGACACCCCTTATACCCTAATGTAGATTATGCACATCCTTTTACACTATCCACTCATTCCCCCCATCGCCTCGGCCTATGCTTCCCCTCGCAAACCAACTTCCACTATGAACATCAATGATAATTCCACTTACCCACCTCCTCCTTTCCAAAACATTTGGTGCCTTGGCCATAAACTCCTCCTCTTGTAGTCATACAAAACATAGCAAATCGATCCATATTTGTATTTCCATTAAGCATTACACTAGATTTGTTTTAACTAAAATGTCAAAACCGTTTAAACCCGCCATACATCTCTATGATTAATATTCCAATTTTGGAATATCCAAGGAAATGGGTAACGACCCTACTATCAATAGGCTCAGATGCACTATAAAAAATAGAACGTTTTAGTGATTTCTACCAAAGAACCACTTGTTAGTTCCCATTGTTTGCCTAACTTGGTTTGGGAAGTTGGTTTCAAAGGGGACTCCCTGATTGCAATGGGAAAATTTAGGTTTTATGGAGATTTGATTTAGATACATCCATTAACTTAGACTTGGACCAAAATCTAACCTTTTCTACCAAAATATAACCTCAATTTCCCTCTCAGCACTTTACTTTATCTATGCTCAGTGTAATGTGATTTACGGGAAGGGACTTTGGAAAGACATAATTTATTTGCCTTCCCTCGGCATCAAGTCTTTGGTTATCCATGGTGATTTTAATGTCAAGTCAATCGTGAAGAAAAGATTACAGGTAATCCTTTAAATAGGAAACGATTAACGACTTCAATTCTACAATATCATTAGTAGGGTTACACGAAATTCCTTTTCATGGTTCCACCTTCACATGGTGTTACAATAGGGAAAGTGAAGCCCGTGTCTCTGTGTAACACCCATATTTTGTTGTACCATAAAATTGGAAAATTAATTAAATAATACTTTAATCAAATTAATTTATTCAGGTGAAAAAAGACAAGCTATTTAAAAGGGAATAAGTTTAAGATGAAGATTTAGGAGAATTAATAAGAATAGACTAAAATGGGGTTTTAGCACAAAGCTCGAATTACTAACCCCCCAACCCTCTCACCTTTCATTCATTCCATTATTAACTCAAAAACAAAAAAATAAAGTAACAAAAGAGAGACCAACTATATTTTTAAAGGAAGAGAAGAATAAAATTTAAAGGAAAAGAATAACTTCCGTTCATAAGAAGAAGCAAAGCATTAAATCAAGTGCAATTAAAAAAAGGTGAGTAATTCTTTATCTGAAACCTTACAAACCCATATGGAATTGGATTTTATGTATTTATGATGTTTTGAATGTTAATGAACAAGTTTATGAAGATTAGAAAATATTTTTTCATGTTTGAGAATTTAAAGCTAATGATTTATGAAGTGTTCAAAGAAAATCATGAACGAACATTCTCTAAATCATTTGACACTTATATGTAATATGCAGAATAATATAGAGGTAGGATTTTAATTTCATAATTTTTTCAATTATTTGGAATTTATATGGATTTTCTACATTGAGAAAATGCCTAATTTCAAAAATTTATTATCACAAATATTAAAATAATTATTTTGGCTTGAAAATTTTATATGAAGCAAAATCAGATGATTAGGATTTTTGAATTTTTTAAAGTTTTTCCATCCATTTTCGATATATGAATTATTTGTCAAAGGGAAGAGCTATTACAAAAGAGTAATTGATTAAGAAGATAATTAGTAATTTTTAAAAGGAAAATGGCATAAAGCCCCGGTAAACCAATTGTAATTCGACAAATAACTTGAGATAGCTCAATCTCAACTGGCGATAGTTCAATCTCAACTTGCGATAGCTTAATATCAACTTGCTAAAGCTTAATGTCAACTGGAGATAGCTAAAATAAACTATAAATATAAACTTGCAACGGCTCAATCTCAACCAGCTATAGCTCAACTGGCTATAGCTCAATTTCGACTTGCGAAAGACCAACGTGCGATACCTTTAGTATTAACTTGTTATATCTTAATGTCAATTGGAGATAGCTAAAGTAAATTAGAAATGTCAAGTTACAATAGCTCAATTTTAAATAGCTATAGCTCAATTGGCCATTACTCAATTGGTTATAGTTTAATGTTAACTTGAGATAGCTCAACTTGCTATAGCTTAATGTCGACTAGATGCATTGAATATTTATGTAGAAATATCAACCTACGATTGCTTAATCTCAACCGATTATAGCTAGCTCAACTAGCTATAGGTAGTAGGTTATAGCTTAATATCTCTTATGTTAGCTCAACCTATGATGTTATGCTCTAATAACCGATGATAATTAAAGGTACTAAAAAATTCAAAGTAAATAAATGAATCTTTATAGTACATGGGAAGTCATCTTTCCTAAGTGATGGTTGAGAATTTTATAAAATGAAATGACCACAAAGAATAATATGTTATAATGAAATAACATATTTAAAGAATGAAAATGTAAGTATATAGCCTTTTTAGCACAATACGTCTACTCATGACTTTATATTTGATGATTGTTGACGTAAGACCAACATGGCAACCGTTTATCTAAGCATGACATTATAATTGATGATTGGTGAAGTAAGTTCTATGTAGCAACTATTTGTCTAAACTTTATATTTGACTATTGCTAGTATAAGGCCTTTGTGGCAACCATTTGTCTAAACTTTACATTTGACAATTGGTGGTAAAAGGCCGTTGTGGCAGCCGTTTAACTAAAAACAACAATCTCTTCGAAGATGGGAGATACAAGGCTTTGGTGGCAACCTAATAGATAATTTGAGATACATATAAGGGGATAAAAATCTTGAGTGATAAGCTTAAGTTATAATACTCTAGTTAAACTAATAAGAGTAAGGCCCAAGTGAAAAATATAAAAATAAACTAACTATAAAAATTAATCAAAAATATTATGAAGGGAATTTCACCTTTATGTGAAAATCATGATTTTCGTTTGGCGATTATTTGATACTATCAAATTATACGATGTATTGATGAAGTTTTGGATTTCTACATAATCATCAACAAAATAAAACTATAATTTACCACACAAAACGTAGAATAATGGAAACACATCCAAATATGATCTCATCGAAATAAAATAACGTATGTGATAAGTAAAATGAACCGTTAATCACATATTACACCCTTTCAAAACATCACATTTGCATTTATTATTCTCTTTTAGGTATAACATCATCTTTATTATTATTTATTATAAAATCACCTTTTATTTACATAAAAAACAATAAATAATCCCCTCAAATTGATAATATACTTAAAAACACTTCGTTGCAATTTCATTACTTCAAATCTTTCTAAATAATACATTTTACCAAATTAGTAATTTTGTCAAATTACCTTTCAAATCAACATTATTATTATTATTATTATTTTACACCAAAGTGATAATATTCATATTAGATCTCTGTAATATACTCCAAAATCAATTCACTTTTATTTATTTCGAAGTAGTGCAATGTTCGCAAAAACCCACATTATTATTATTTATGAAATCTGACTTTGTTGAATAATGAAAATAATAAACATTTCTAGTTAAGTTCAAAGTATATTCTTCGTTACTATTTATGTATTTTCTCAAAAATTCATAATTAATAACCTTATTAAATTTCTCCAGATATCATTTTTATTTTATTCATGTACTATTATTCATAAACATTACACAGAAATTATAAATATCACATTAATCATCTATTTATCTGATTTTATCCCTATTTCATAATTTTACTTACTTTATTTTAATGAATAATAGTCATATTTTATATCCACGGAAAATTATGATTAAAATTCCAATAATATAACAATCAGCAGTAAACAATCAACTCAAGGCGCAGCATATCCAAAATGTCCAAAATATCAAACAATTATCAATATATCACATCATAGATCAATAATTATAATTTTCCATTAAAAGATATCTATTTTATGATTCAAATTCAATTAATTAAATTAACCAAACCATACAACGTGCTTTTTCTAATAGTCTCCAAACTCGGTAAAATCCGTTCTATGTCATCGGAATTTTGATGCAAGTCTAATAAGAGAAACCACGCGTGAATCGGAGTTTATATGTGGAAGATATTCAAGTTAATAGAAATATTATTAAAATATTAATTTGTCCATAATTTAATGTTAATGTTAATTTAGAAATATAATGTGCTCCTTTCTTTCTCCTGCACGCTTGCCGTAGGCACAAACCACAAAACGTGAACTTTGACCGTTGCCACATGCCATCCAAGGCCGTCGTTGACTAATCTGAGACCACCATCAGATTCCATGCCCTCATTTCTACCTTTGTCGAGCTTGCCGCCACCTTTGGTCATCCCTACCACCTCTGATTTGATGCCACATTCACCGCCGTAATCAATAGATTCTGGCAAATCTATATTCTTTTAACTCAATCCAACCATATAGATGAACTACCGTTATCGTCCTCTACAACCCAGTAACCTCTGATCGTTTTGTAGTCGACAATTCACAATTGATCTCTAAGCCCTAAAATGGACGGTTGAAAAATGTTTGCTAATTTTTGGTCAACTAGAGCATCAAATGGAAAAGCGAATTTCAAAAGCATCTTTGCTTCATCGAGTGCTTTATAACGGTATATAATTCGATGGGTTTGGACACTTCTGGTTTTAATCACTTTTTAATTATTTTTCTAATGATCATTAGCATGTAATTAAGAAGTTTCGGGATTACGGGAATAAATCTGGGAATAGAGATTACGGCTAAGGTTTCGTACTCTTAAATATATAGTCATTGGATTGGTTATGGTTTGTATATCAGTTTGTCTCGAAATAGCTACGTACATTGTTTAAACACTATAACGCTTCTATTTTGCAACATGTAACTCCAAATATATCAAAACTACACATCAAACCGGTCGTCTCGAAAATACCTTCACAATGGTTATAAATATGATATCCAATTTACCCTTTTATTAAAAGTTTACTTTTAACTAATTTAATACTTTCTAATGTTGAATTTATGAGTCGTTACATTGGGATTGCAAGGGGAAAACCCATTACGTGCTTTAGCAGCATGGTCTCACTATATAGTTATTTACTTAGGGTAAATTATTAGCCATACTAGGGCATATGACTTACATGTGTTTTTATTATTTTCCATAAACCTATGAGTACTCATTCGAGTAGGCTAAGTTTATGGTGTTGATAGGTAGTTTTGGAGAAGACGAATAAAGACTCAAAATACGAAGCAGGAGGAATATTTTGCAAATAAAAGATATTTTGAAATTTAGCTTTGTAAAACCATAATTTATAACTGTTGAGTGTCCATGTTGGCATCCTTATAAGTCAAGCATGGCACTTTAGTTATATCTTATTATATATTTACCGCTGCATGGGAACAATATGAATTAATGATGATGCAAAAACTTTTGTAAAATATTTTGATGTAATGAAATTATTTAGCCACTCTATTTACTTAATGCTATGAAATTTTTTATACTGATTTCACTTTTTTCTTAAAAATAACTCCGGTGATGGTTGTGGTATCATTGGCATTCATTTTTGAGTCTCTAATTAGAGGATGCTACAGCTTGGTAACAAAGCAAGGTTAGGGGATACTTAAGTGAAGAGCTAAACATAAGTTAGACGAAGAGAAAAAGAACACCTTAGAGAGGGTATACGATGTGTGTGTAACATACTTGTATTTTGATATAGATTTAAACATGGATATCTTTATCCCTCTACTATTGTTTTTATTCTCTTTTACTTTCATGTCTTACGAATGCTTGCTTACACAGAAAGATGGAATGGATTTGCAAAGTGCATATTTGACTCTAGGAGGAGGAAGGACAAATCTAGAAGAGGAACCACTAATATTCAAACTAACAACCAAGGAAGAGTGGTAGCCCTGAAAGTTCATGCTAAAGCTGGTAATGTAATGTTTACCCCAGCTGTAGGGGATATGGATATGAATGCACTCTTTTAACAGCTTTTAGGATACTTATCTTAGCAGCAAGTACCACCGCAGGCCCAGAATGTACCAAGGAGCCTCCTGCAGTCAGTTAGAGAGGATTCTGCCAAAATGAATAAGGATTTCAGCAGCCTAGGAGGAGAGTTGTTTGATGGGACAAAATAGGCATTGAAGGCTATTGATTGGCTGATGATGTGTGAGTGGATTTGTGAAGACATAAGGTTTACAGTTGCTTAAATGGTGAAGCTTGTATCTAGACCGTTCAAGGGATTGGCAAGTGTTTGGTGGTGAACTGTGAGAACAGAGATTCCTAAGTAAGAAATCACTTGGGAAAAGGTTTAGGAATATGTTTAAAGAGCAATATATTCCTGGATTAGAGTTGTCAACAATGTTTCGAGAATTTGTGAAGTTGCAACTAGGTAATTTTACAATTATGGAGTATGTGTAGAAGTTTAATGCCCTATCTAAGTATGGACTTAATCTTATTAAGACTCTTAGAAAAAAGGTAGAGAAGTTCATCTTGGGATTGAGTGTCCATAAAATGAATCATCTAGCACTTTAACTCAACAAAGTCGTAGATATAATGAGGAGGTATGAGCTGATGTACATTAAAAGGTGCGGCAAGGGGCATAAGGATCAGAATGATAAAAAGAAAATGAAGTTTGCTCCATATCAGAAAGGTAAGAAAGGCTAATAACAAAAGAAAAGGCTAAGGGTGGAGGAGAGTAGAAGGATGATGCTAATGTGATATGCTATAATTGTAAGCAAAAGATGCATTATGCAAATAAGTGTCCAAAACTAGTTGGGGTGTTGAAGGTCAAATGCTTTATCTCTGACAAACCCAAACATAAGAAGAAAGACTCTCTTAAGTTAAAGAAGCAAAAGGCTTTTGCTTAACCGGACAGATGGCTAAAGAGTGGGGAAGAATGTTATGTTATGAGTTATGATCTCGATTTCTAGTACTCGGTTAGAGCATTTTTGATATGGATGTTATCTATTATTTCATTTCAAAAGACGTAGTGGATAGTTAGAGTTAGATACTACTTATATAGTCACACATTATGTGTTATTAATATGATCAGTGGGTATGCTACTCTCGGATTAAGGTGCATTGACCTTTATGTTTGATGTGTGTGATGATTTATTTATTGCACCCATATGTGCTTGACTTCATGGGGTATGGGGTAATATGGGGTATAGACTGGTTTGTGCATAATGATGCTAAGATCTTTTGTACTGATAGAGTTATCACATTATGGAATCCAAATGATGGAAAAAGGAACATCGTAGCGCTATATGTGAGGGATGAAAAGTTGGGGTTGGCATTGTGAGTGGTGGAGGATTTAAAGGAAGACATAAGTAGAGTAAAGGTAGCATGGGAGTTTATGGATGTTTTGGAACCAGTAGTGGGATTACCACTAAGAAAATCAATTGAATTCTATATATATTTGATCTTTGAGGCACAACCTATTAGTACACCACCTAACAGAATGTCATCCAAGGAGATAGAAGGATTGAAGAAGCGGTTGGATAAGAATAATGGACTGGCAGTGGCTCCATCGAAGATAGAATTCATTCATGGTTGAAAGAAATCAGAGATGGTAATGGAGATAAGAAGTTTCATGGGATTGGCCAGCTATTAACGTAAATTCATTACGGATTTCTCGTATACAGAAGCACCCTTAACTAAGTTATCCGGAAAGAATGAGAAGTTCGAATGGACTAATAAAGTCATTTCAGGGGTTGAAGGAGTTATTAACAAATGCTCCTATCTTGATTGCATGTGAAGGGAATCAGGACTTTTTGTTGTATAAAAATGCTTGTGGAACAAGTTTGAGAACGCTGATAATGTAGAAAAGGAAAGTGATGGCTTGGGCATCAAGGTTGTTGAGAATGCATGAATTAGATATCCGACTCACGACTTCGAGTTGGCAGCGGTAGTTTTTGCACCGAAGATTTGGAGACATTAACTTTTGGGAATGTGGTCCGAATTGTATATGGACCACAACTCCCTTCAATATTTATTCTCTCAAAAAGAGTTGAATATAAGGCAACGGAGATGGCTAGAATTGTTGGCAGCATATGAGTTCAATATAGAATATACGCCAGGAAAGGAAACAAATTTGTGAATGCTTTGAGTAGATAGCATTAAATGAAGTGTTAGTACTGATTGAGGATTGCAAGTCGTAAGAGACATTGGCATCTTGTGAAGTGTCTTATTGAGCAAATGCAGGATCAGGTCGAGATTTCGGGATGGTAGCTAGTTTGAATCTACATCCAACCCATGTAGACAGAATTGCCATAAGGCAAAGAGAAGACATATTGTTAGTCGAAATAATTACTCAACGGGGAATGAGTGCAAATGTTGAGGACTTAAAAGGATTCAAGGTCCACTCGAATGGATGGCTTTGGAGAAAGGAAGACTATGTGTTTTGAATGTAGAAAATACTCAAAAAAATGTATTAGAAGAAAGTCATCATCTAGGTTTACCATTCATATCAAATGAACAAAGATGTATTATGACACGAAGATAGTATTCTTTTGCGAAGGGATGACAAAGGATGTCAGTGAATGTGTGAAGAGATGTTTCACCTGTCAGTATGTAAAGGCTGAACATCAAAAGTCAAGCGGATTACTTCAACCAGTGGAACAACCGACTTGGAAGTGGGATTCTGTATCCATGGATTTTACAGATAGGTTGCCTAGGTCGACAATAGAAAGCGATAGGATTTGGGTGATAATTGATAGATTGACTAAGGCTGCTCATTTTTTCCAGTAATTCAACAAGAAAGGTAGGTAGTTTGGCCAAGTTATGTATGAAATAAGTGGTGAGACTACATGGAATTCTAAGCAATATTGTAAGTGATAGACACGCCTTTTACTAATGAGTTTTGACAAAGTTGGCAGAGTGCGTTGGATATAGAATTAAGCATGAGTGGTTTATCATCCGCATATTGATGGCCGAACAGAAAGGGTGAACCGTATGCTCAAAGATTTGCTAAGGGCATGTGTTTTAGAATTCGAATGATCTTGGGATGATTAATTTCATTTTGTAGAGTTTTCCTTCAATGACAGTTACTAATCATGTATTGGGTTGGCCCCGTTTGAGGCACTATAAAGTATATTGTGCGGGTCGCTTATTTGTTGGTTGGACATAGAGGACGTGCTCGTGTTGGGACCCAATTTGGTAAGGGACACTGCTAAAAAGGTAGAATTGATACGTGCTAGAATGAAGACATTATAATCAAGAAAGAGTTATGTCATAAGAGGAGAAAAGAGCTTGGGTTTGCTATATGAGATTCTGTGTTTGTGAAGGTTTCTCTGACGCGAG
The DNA here is from genome assembly GCA_030765085.1 of Allium cepa. Taxonomy (NCBI): domain Eukaryota; kingdom Viridiplantae; phylum Streptophyta; class Magnoliopsida; order Asparagales; family Amaryllidaceae; genus Allium; species Allium cepa. The sequence goes on from CM060932.1 coordinate 935,555,284, forward strand.
GAGTTATACGTTTTGGGAAGGCGGCGACATTGGCATTTAAATATTCAGGACCATTCCCAATGATCGAAAGAATTTGTATGGCCCTTACCCTGTCTATTTACCAAGTAGTTTAGTAGGTGTACATAATGTCTTTCACGTCTCATACTTGAGGAAATGTGTGCACGACCCAAATTTGGTAGTAGAGCCGAGATCAATTCTATAGAGCCAAATTTGACTTATCTTAGACGACCGAAGGGAATACTAGGTCATAATATGAAAGAATCAAAGAATAAAGTTATCAAATTTATTCTCATCCAGTGGAGTGATGATGGCGATGATTGTACTTTTAAGGTAAATGACAAGACTAGAAATCTCTGTCCCACTTCGTTTTGACATGTATGATTAGTCAACTATATATTTTTTGTTTTGACTAATAGTGACACTATTATTTCATGTTAAGATATAATTGTATGTTAGTAATCTAATACATTATGGTTGATAATTGATGATTTTCATTAGATGGGAACTAGTGTAAATACTATACTATGTGGACATTGTTTAGATGACAGTGGTGTTTATCCAACTTTATATGAATTTTGAGAACTAATTAAGAAAGAGAGATTGAAACACCAAATATTTTGGAATAACATAATATGGAAAAATTAATTAAATTAATTTATGAAGACAAAAATAAAGTTTATTTAAAAGCGAATAAATTTAGGATAAAGAGTTAAGGGAATTAATAAGAATAGACCGGAATGAGGTTTTAGCCCAAAGCCAAAATTACTAGATCCCTAACCATCCACCTTTCATTCATTCCAATCATCCGCTCAAAAAGTGACTTTCCATATTTTTGGAGAGAAGAAGAAAATTTGAAGTAAAAGAAGAAGTTCCATTCATAAGAAGAAGCAAAGCTCTAAATCTAGTGTAATCAAACAAAAAGTGAGTAATTTTCCCCTAAACCATCCAAAACCTATAAAATTTTAGATTATATGTATTTGTTGATAGAGTTAGGGGTATTTCCTGAGGGCAGTTATATAATTATAACATATATCTGTTACCCCGCCTTTTTGGACAAGGCTGGGATGTCATCAAATTGGCTAAACAAGGATGGATGTCGAGATTGGAGATCGATTGGAAACCAAGGCTATGACCGATACCATCAAAATTGGACCGAGCTCCAATGAAAGTAGGATTGATTGGGAATGATGAACAAGGCTTGGAGAAGCTACGTTTCAAATTTAGGTCAATCGGAGTTTGTATTCTAGAGTTATGGATGGATCAATATTGGTGAGAAATGGCTTTGGATTGGTCTCTTCATATCGATCATCGTGATCACTTGTATGGATCAATAGGTCTTCAGATCGATGCTTGCTTTCGTATCGATCCCAATGGATACAAATACAAATAACACATACTCTCTCCTATACGTTTGCTTTGGGCCAATAGTAGTTCGTATCAATAACATCATGATCGATACGAAGGACACAGATAAAAGGCGGCAACTTTGGATGGATACGAAAGGCTATGAACTGATGGGCACTGGAGATCGATACGAAGAAGGGATCGATATGAAGAGTGAAGCGGTTTGATGAATACAGGGCGATGGTTACAGGTAAAAGCATTTCATATCGATCAATAAGTGATCGATATGAAGGACACACCCGAGATCGATAAGTGGATAGGTGCACGGGATCGATACGAAGAGTACAACACGCATGTGTGGATCAATACGAAGGAGGGATAATGGATGGATATGAACAACATATATCTATGGATACGAAGACTATAGACTGATGGATGCGAAATGATGGACATATGGCAATGGGATATGATGGATACGAAACATTGATGAATACGAAGCTACCAGCCTATATTGGAAAACACGAACCTGGATCGATCATAACTCGCAAAATACCGGTCCAAACGTCACGAAACATTCACGGAGGCTTGCTTTTGCACTCGAACACCTCCATGATTGATCTCAACTCAAATGGGGCCAATTTGGATCGATACAAATTATGCTTGGATCGATCAGGATCGATTCAAAACGACTCCAGATCGATTTGGGGGCCCACCTGCACATGAGAAGAGGTATTCTAGGTTTTGGGGTGGATATTTTCAAATCTGCATATATATATAGCTGCTCTATGGCAACTAAAAAGGGATCTTCTTACGCTTTTCAAGGTGAAACTCTGCCATTTTTGTTTACTGATTTCCAAGTCTTGTAATTGTAATCTCAATATAAAAGGAATAAAAAGAATCAATTTAAAGTGGACGTAGACCAGAGATAGCTGAACCACTATAAACCTTGTGTTCTTTTCTTTCTTGCTCAATTTAATTTAGCTATTTTCTTCACTTTTATTTTCTACTTTATCCCGATCTGAGATCTGTGCTTGGATATTATGGATCTAGGTGTAAACACTGGTGCTTTCACTACTTCTGGGGTTTGTGACCAATTTTGCCACAAACACTTTGGTGCTTTCACTTAGAACTGACAAGCACCCGCTATACCTGATTTGGAGTTCAGATTTGCAAAGCTAAAGGATCAGAATTTGGGAAGCAATGGCTAAACAATCAACAAGGAGACAGAGAAAAAATGGAGCCAGCATGAAGAAAGTCAGGAGGCTTCTTCAGGAGATAATCAGGCCTCAGTTTTCATCACAAGAAATGAGATGGAGATGATGATGGAGGCTATGCAGGAAGGGATGCTGAAAAGGCAAGAGGAGATGATGCAGAACCTACTCCGACAAGTGGGACAAGCTAGAGTGCATAATCAAGAGAACATAGCTGAAGGAAGTGTTGGAAATAGGGACCGCAAAGCTGGAGCAACAGGAATGGATATAGTCTGGAATCAAGATCAAGAGCATGGAGTGACTGGGATTCAGGTTAGAGCGGGGCCATCAGGAATAGTCCCTGAGTTCGGGCATGCCCCCAAATCATCATGGCTCAATTCTAGGAAGGGTACCAGGCGGCGCCGTGCAGTTTAGCGTTGATCGGAATATGGATGCTCGTCTAGAAGGGTAGATTTCAGGATTTCTTCACAGACTCAGGAGGTAGGTTGGAGATCATAGAATGAGGCTACCGCTTGATGACAACGACGGGTTAGCGGACATGATCAGACGGGCTATGGGGGGAGGATTAGTGAATAGAGATTTAGAGGATGTGAACAGAGGTCCCTTTACTCCTACAATCAGACAAGCTTGAAATCAACCAGATTTCAAACTACCAACACTAGAGATGTATGATGGGACAACTGCTCACTTGACAAGGTATATGAGACACATGGAGTAGTGAGGGCATCGGTGGAAGTCTTGGCGCGGTGCTTCCCTTTGTATTTGACGGATATAGTAGCATTATGGTTCAGACAGCTGGAAAGCGGCTCCATTGGCACATGGACAGAGTTGATCAAGAGATTTACGATGCAATTTCAGGTCCATGTCGTGAGACCTAAGAATGTGATGACTTTAACATCGATGAAACAGTGGAAGGGTGATTCACTAAGGGAATTCTTAATCAGGTTCAATGCGACAGTAGCTTCGGTGGATCAACCAGATCCGTCGATGGTTTTGTTGGTAGCAGTCTTAGGAATTGCGGATGATTCAGATTTTAAGATATCATTGGAACGGTATCCACTGATGGATCTCGGGGAGTTTTATCATGAATTAGAAAGGTTTTTAAGATAGGAAGCTGTAAAGGCTGAGAGAGAGGGGAGAGAGGCTGAAATTTATGCGGTAAATGGTGAAGGTCCGCCTAAGGAGGATTCAAACAAGGAGGATAGTGGCAAAAGGAAAATGAACGACAACGGTAGCACATCAAAAAGGCAATGGATGGAATCTAAATTCTCTTCTTACAGGATCTACCTGAAACTCTAGAAATGATTTACTTGGATATTCGAGGGAGCCTCTAGTATTGAAGGCCAACAAAAAGGAGATCCTCTTAATATAAACGGGTATCGGGAAAGCATTGCCTATTTCATGAGCTGGATGGGTACATCACGAACGACTACAAGCATTTGAAGTATATAGTTGAGGATCATGTAAGGAATTGTCGTTTACAACAATACGTAAGAAATCGAGCTTTGGTAGTGGGACAGGAGAAGTCGCCGCCCACCTTAAGCGAAGATGGCACTGGGTCTAGGCACCGTCAGCTAATTATCAGCTGAGTGGATTTATGGCTTTGAATAAATAATAAACCCTAAAGTGATGCAGCTAAATCACTTACACATGTACGGGATCGAGGACGGTCCCTAGGCATGCTCTAAGATGATGATAAATCATGATGCTCATGTTTATGAACTCTTGTTTCCTTTCTGTTTTTCTGCAAACTAGGGTTCCTTCCTTAGTTGTATGGACTTTTATTTAGTTTTGCCTGGTTGTACATACTTCTATTTTGTCAATTGCACTTTGTGATGATTGGATTTGAATTGATGTAATAAATAATACAGGTCACGCGATTACGGGACCGGAGAGACGGGACAGTAATCGCAAGTTACGAGCCCTTTGTCGGAGAGCGATGGAATGGACTCGAACAAAATATAAAAGTCCTCGATCGGAGAGTAGAGACCGAAGAATATAAAAGGCCTCGAACGAAGAGTCGAGGCCGGAGAATATAGAAGTCCTCGACTAGAGAGTCGACGCCGGGAAAAATAAGACTTTGATCGAAGAGTCGAGGCTGGAGTATGATAAAACAACTCGGCGAGGTCTGTGGATTTGAATTTAGACCGAAGAGGTCATGGATTCGAATTTCGGTTTTGAATGTCTAAGGATTGGATGCGGACCTAGAATAGTCCCAGATTTGGCTAAGGGTCCGGAGCGGTCCCGGATTTGGATATCGACTCGGAGAGGTTATGAATTTGGTTATTGGATATGGATGGACTAAGAATCGGTTGACGGGTTCAGATGGCTATGGAATTGGCTAAGGATATGGATACTAGATTCGAAATCGGTTATCGACTCGGAGCAGTCGTGGATTTGGATAAGGATATGGCTATGGTACTGAGATAGAAAGGCTTGGTAATGGACCGTGTTATGGTTCGGATGCTATGGCTTTGGATGAAATATGGACTTTGGACGACATATTTAAAGCTATTCAAAACATGCCTTACTATCGCAAGACATGTTTTGGGGGGCAAATGTTACCCTGTCTTTTTGGACAAGGCCGGGATATCATCAAATTGGCTAAAAAGGGATGGATATCATGATTAGAGATCGATTGGAAAGCAAGGCTATGACTGATACCATTAAATGACCGATATCATTAAAATTGGACCGAGCTCCAATCATGGAAGGATTGGCTGGGAATGATGAACAAGGCTTGAGGAAGCTACGTTTCAAATTTCAGGTCAATCAGAGTTCGTACGCTCGAGTTATGGATGGATCAATATTGGTGAGAAATGGCTTTGGATCGGTCTCTTTGTATCGATCGTAGTGATCGTTGGTATGGATCGATAGGTCTTCAGATCGATGCTTGCTTCGTATCAATCCTAATGGGTACAAAATTTTGGATAACCACACTATGTATTATACATTTTCTTTGGGCCGATATTAGCTCGTATCGATAGATACGAAGGACGCACATAAAAGGTTGCAGTTTTGGATGGATACGAAAGGCTATGGACAGATGGGAACTGGGGATAGATACGAAGAAGGGATCGATATGAAGATTGAAGCGGTTTGATGGATACATAGCAATGGTTAAAAGGAAAAGCGTTTCATATCGATAGTAAGTGATAGATACGAAGGACACACTCGGGATCGATACGTGGATGGGTGCACGGGATGGATACGAAGAGTGCAACATGCATGTGTGGATCGATACAAAGGAGGGATGATGAATGGATATGAACAACATATATCTATGGATACGAAGACTATAGACTGATGGATGCGAAATGATGGACATGTGGCAATGGGATATGATGGATACGAAACATTGACGGATACGAAGCTACCAGCCTACAATGAAAAACACGAACTTGGATCGATCATAACTCGCAAACTACTTGTCCAAACGTCACAAAACATTCACAGAGGCTTGCTTATGCACTCGAACACCTCCATGATTGATCTCAACTTAAATGGGGCCAATTTGGATCGATACAAATTATGCTTAGATCGATCAGGATCGATACAAAACGACTCCAGATCGATTTGGGGGACACCTGCGCATGAGAAGAGGTATTCCAGGTTTTCGGGTGGATATTTTCAAATTTTCACATATATATAGAAGCTCTATGGCAACTAAAAAGGGATCTTCTTATGCTTTTCTAGGTGAAACCCTGCCATTTTTGTTTACTGATTTCCAAGGCTTGTGATTGTAATGTCAATATAAAAGGAATAAAAAGGATCGATTCGAAGTGAACGCCGACCGGAGATAGCCGAACCACTATAAACCTTGTGTTCTTTTCTTTCTTGTTCAATTTAATTTAGCTATTTTTTTCACTTTTATTTTCTACTTTATCCCGATCTGAGATCTGTGCTTGGATATTATGGATCTAGGTGTAAACACTGGTGCTTTCACTACTTCTAAGGTTTGTGACCAATTTTGGCACAAACACTTTGGTGCTTTCACTTAGAATTGACAAGCACCCGCTATACCTGATTTGGAGTTCAGATTTGCAAAGCTAAAGGATCAGAATTTGGGAAGCAATGGCTAAACAATCAACAAGGAGACAAAGAACAAATGGAGCCAGCATGAAGAAAGTCAGGAGGCTTCTTCAGGAGCTAATCAGGCCTCAGTTTTCATCACAAGAAATGAGATGGAGATGATGATGGAGGCTATGCAGGAAGGGATGCTGAAAAGGCAAGAGGAGATGATGCAGAACCTACTCCGACAAGTTGGACAAGCTAGAGTGCATAACCAAGAGAACATAGCTGAAGGAAATGTTGGAAATAGGGACCGCGAAGCTGAAGCAACAGGAATGGATACAGTCTGGAATCAAGATCAAGAGCATGGAGTAACTGGGATTCAGGTTAGAGCAGGACCATCATGAATAGTCCCTGAGCTGGGGGGCACGCCCCCGAATCATGATGGCTCAATTCTAGGAAGGGTACCAGGCGGCGCCGTGCAGTTTAGCGTTGATCGGAATATGGATGCTCGTCTAGAAGGGTAGATTTTGGATTTCCTCACAAACTCATGAGGTAGGTTGGAGATCATAGAATGAGGCTACCGCTTGATGACAACGACGGGTTAGCGGACATGATCAGACGGGCTATGAGGGAAGGATTGGTGAATAGAGATTTGGAGGATGTGAACAAAGGTCCCTTTACTCCTACAATCAGGCAAGCTAGAAATCAACCAGATTTCAAACTACCAACACTGGAGATGTATGATGGGACAACTGATCACTTGACAAGGTACATGAGACACATGGAGTAGTGAGGGCATCGGTGGAAGTCTTGGCGCGGTGCTTCCCTTTGTATTTGACGGATATAGTAGCATTATGGTTCAGACAGCTGGAAAGCGGCTCCATTGGTACATGGACAGAGTTGATCAAGAGATTTACGATGCAATTTCAGGTCCATGTCGTGAGACCTAAGAATGTGATGACTTTAACATCAATGAAACAGTGGAAGGGTGGTTCACTCAGGGAATTCTTAATCAGGTTCAATGCGGCAGTAGCTTCGGTGGATCAACCAGATCCGTCGATGGTTTTGTTGGTAGCAGTCTTAGGAATTGCGGATGATTCAGATTTTAAGATATCATTGGAACGGTATCCACTGATGGATCTCGGGGAGTTTTATCATGAATTAGAAAGGCTTTTAAGATAGGAAGATGTAAAGGCTGAGAGAGAGGGGAGAGAGGCCGAAATTTATGCGGTAAATGGCGAAGGTCCGCCTAAGGAGGATTCAAACAAGGAGGATAGTGGCAAAGGAAAATGAACGACAATGGTAGAACATCAAAAAGGCAATGGAGGGAATCTAAATTCTCTTCTTACATGGATCTACCTGAAACTCTAGAAAGGATTTACTTGGATATTCGAGGGAGCCTCTAGTATTAAAGGATGACAAAAAGGAGACCCTCTTAATATGAACGGGCATCGGGATAGCATTGCCTATTTCATGAGCTGGATGGGTACAGCATGAATGACTACAAGCATTTGAAGTATATAGTTGAGGATCATGTAAGGAATTGTCGTTTACAACAATACTTAAGAAATCGAGCTTTGGTAGTGGGACATGAGAAGTCGCCGCCCACCTCAAGCGAAGATGGCACTGGGTCTAGGCACCGTCAGCTAATTATCAGCTGAGTGGATTTATGGCTTTGAATAAATAATAAACCCCAAAGTGATGCAGCTTAATCACTTACACATGTACGGGATCGAGGACGGTCCCTAGGCATGCTCTAAGATGATGATAAATCATGATGCTCATGTTTATGAACTCTTGTTTCCTTTCTGTTTTTCTGCAAACTTGGGTTCCTTCCTTGGTTGTATGGACTTTTATTTAGTTTTGCCTGGTTGTACATACTTTTATTTTGTCAATTGGACTTTGTGATGATTGGATTTCAATTGACGTAATAAATAATACAGGTCACGCGATTATGATCTTGACCGGAGAGACGGGACAGTAATCGCAAGTTACGAGCCCTTTGTCAGAGAGCGATGGAATGGGCTCGAACAAAATATAAAAGTCCTCGATCGGAGAGTCGAGACCGAAGAATATAAAAGGCTTCGAACGAAGAGTCGAGGCCGGAGAATATAGAAGTCCTCGACTAGAGAGTCGAGGCTGGAAAAAATAAGACTTTGATCGAAGAGTCGAGGCTGGAGTATGATAAAACAACTTGGCGAGGTCTGTGGATTTGAATTTAGACCGAAGAGGTCATGGATTCGAATTTCGGTTTTGAATGGCTAACGATTGGATGCGGACCCAGAATAGTCCCAGATTTGGCTAAGGGTCCGGAGCGGTCCCGGATTTGGATATCGACTCGGAGAGGTCATGAATTTGGTTATTGGATATGGATGGACTAAGAATCGGTTGACGGGTTCAGATGGCTATGGAATTGGCTAAGGATTTGGATACTAGATTCGAAATCGGATATCGACTCGGAGCTGTCGTGGATTTGGATAAGGATATGGCTATGGAACTTGGATAGAAAGGCTTGGTAATGGACCGTGTTATGGTTCGGATTCTATGGCTTTGGATGAAATATGGACTATGGACGACATATTTAAAGTTATTCAAAACATGCCTTACTATCGCAAGACATGTTTTTGGGGGCAAATGTTACCCTGCCTTTTTGGACAAGGCCGGGATATCATCAAATTGGCTAAAAAGGGATGGATATCATGAAGAGATCGATTGGAAAGCAAGGCTATGACTGATACCATTAAATGACCGATATCATTAAAATTGGACCGAGCTCCAATCATGGAAGGATTGGCTGGGAATGATGAACAAGGCTTGAGGAAGCTACGTTTCAAATTTCAGGTCAATCAGAGTTCGTATGCTCGAGTTATGGATGGATCAATATTGGTGAGAAATGGCTTTGGATCGGTCTCTTTGTATCGATCGTAGTGATCGTTGGTATGGATCGATAGGTCTTCAGATCGATGCTTGCTTTCGTATCAATCCTAATGGGTACAAAATTTTGGATAACCACACTATGTATAATACATTTTCTTTGGGCCGATATTAGCTCGTATCGATAGATACGGAGGACGCACATAAAAGGTTGCAGCTTTGGATGGATACGAAAGGCTATGGACAGATGGACACTGGGGATAGATACGAAGAAGGGATCGATATGAAGAGTGAAGCGGTTTGATGGATACAGAGCAATGGTTAAAAGGAAAAGCGTTTCATATCGACAGTGAGTGATCGATACGAAGGACACACTCGAGACCGATACGTGGATGGGTGCACGGGATGGATACGAAGAGTACAGAAGGCATGTGTGGATCGATACAAAGGAGGGATGATGAATGGATATGAACAGCATATATCTATGGATACGAAGACTATAGACTGATGGATGCGAAATGATAGACATGTGGCAATGGGATATGATGGATACGAAACATTGATGGATACGAAGCTACCAGCCTACATTGAAAAATACGAACTTGGATCGATCATAACTCGCAAACTACAGGTCCAAACGTCGCGAAACTTTCATAGTGTCTTCCTTATGCACTCGAGCACCTCCATGATTGATCTCAACTCAAATGGGGCCAATTTGGATCGATACAAATTACGCTTGGATCGATCAAGATCGATTACAAACGACTCCAGATCGATTTGGGGGACACCAGCGCATGAGAAGAGGTATTCTAGATTTTAGGATGGGTATTTTCAAATTTTCACCTGTATATAGCAGCTCTGTGGCAACTAAAAAGGGATCTTCTTCTGCTTTTCTAGGTGAAACCCTGCCATTTTTGTTTACTGATTTCAAAGGCTTGTGATTGTAATCTCAATATAAAAGGAATAAAAAGGATCGATTCGAAGTGAACGTGGACCGGAGATAGCCGAACCACTATAAACCTTATGTTCTTTTCTTTTTTGCTCATTTTAATTTAGCTATTTTCCTCATTTTTATTCTCTACTTTATCTGGATCTGAGATCTATGCTTAAATATTGTGGATCTGCTTGTAAATATTGGTTCTTACACTACTTATTGGGTTTGTGATCAATTTTGGCGCAAATAATATCTTGCTCAATAATTAATCTTGTTCGAAATAAAAGGCGTTTTCTTTCTACTATATACTTGATATAATTTGTTATATATTAATTAATTATTTTAACTAAAAGTATATTTAATCGAAAATCCATAAATGGTATGTTTTGTAATAGTAGTTACAATGTGTTGTAACCATGAGTGATTTATCATAATAAAATAAACATACCGTTTAAAATATTTCTAGCCGAGATGTACTGAGACTGGATATCGACGCATCCGTTAAGATAAAGGACGTAACGCTCTACAAATGTTGGGCAGTGTATTACTCATTACTGCTTGGAGCATCAAGGGGTTAAGTACTGATAGTTATTTTATATCTTGTAGAATGACTCACTCGAGAGTTTTCTGTTGGTTAATATAACTAAAGCTAAACAGAAAACATCGGTGTGACAAAATTACATATTTCGCTTGACTTAAGAATATTGTTGGTCTTCAATCTGGAAGCTCCACTTTGACTAAGTTAACCATGGAATAGTACCCATCGAATGACTATGGTTGGGTCAAGTGGAAGCATTGAAAGTGAAACACTATTCAAGTGAAGATTCCTCTCCTCTGTTATATGAGGTTGGTATCATGGTCAATTGAAGTCAACTCAAAGTCAAAGCCTCTGGCCAGGGAAGGATGGTTAATAATAATTATTATTATTGAACCAAGGACTTTGTGTTTGTACTAGGGAGTTGAGTATGGACGGTATTGGAATTTTCACAATTACCAAATTCCACAAATCCAAAGTGATATAGTTTTGATGAAAAGAACTAGCATAAATAATCATTACCATTGGGTAATGCTTAACCAAGTATTACCAAAACCAAGTAAATGACAAATTTGGTGAAAATGTCACCCCGCCTGCGAAGTGACATGTAAACGTTAATATTTGATATTAGCGCTAACTAAATTTACACCTAACAGTCACACAACTGAAATAATGAATGCTTTTTTTATCACCTAATTTAATTAATTTGTAACTATTATAAATTAATTAACACTTATGAAATATTAACTACAAAAATTTGCATTAGATGTGTTGAACAACGTTCAACAGTGCATTTATAGTAGTTATAAATTTATTAATTGATATACGATATCAGTACGCACTTAAATTTAGACTTAAATGCAATAGACATTGTTCGGGTAGGAATTAGCTTTAAGTCCCACCTTAGGCATGCAAATTTCAGCTAAAATAGCATAGACAAGCCAGCCAAATGTTGGTAGAAGAGCGAGTCTTTTGAATAGTTCTAAAAAGTGGGGGAGATGACGATAAGATCCACTTTTCTCTCTATTTGACTTCCTATATATATGCCACTCTCTACATCATTCTTTTTGACACTTTTTTACTCTTCTCCCTCAGAAAATTTCTACCAGAAAATCCCATTTAAACCCAAAATAAATCCAAGCTCAAATAACATGAAAATTCTTCGATTCAATCCATGCCGATAAAGCAGTTCGAGAGCAGCAACTCTAAAACTTGGAATTTGATTCAAGGAGTCATTTCATTTTTCAAAGTGAGATCTCTAGGCCTTCATGAAAAGTATTCAACATGTTTATTAATTCATATAATATTGTTATCTTAATATATTTTTGGTTATCAGATTATATTATGAATCTAGTGTATCGATATTCTGTCATATATGGAACGCTTGAATGTATTGGTGCATCTATATATATGTTATTAAAAAAATTATACATATTAGCACTAAACTCACAGCCTAAAATTAAAAAATTCATTTTTAATTAAATATATTATATATAGGATTTTATCAATTAATATATTATATCTTAAAGACAAAAATCATATTATAAACAGTTTAAAATTTAGTTTTTGTATAATATTAATTCTACAATAATGAATGTTCAATTTTAACATATATATTTATATTTAATTAATGGTTGAACTATTTATTTAAATAGAAATAATAATATTACATAATATTCAGATCTCATAAATGACTTTCATCATTTTAATGAATTTCATTAAATTTGTTTTAAAATTATTTTATGACTATTTAATTAAAAATCATTTGAAAATCCAAAAAAAATTCTTTTACTGTGAGCTTGAAGCGGGGTATTATTAAAAAAATAATTCATTTATATGTATATGTATATGTATATGTATATGTATATAAATAGATATATTAAAAAATTGATTTTGTACACAACTTTGAAGCGGCGATTTGAAAAAAAATTAAAATTATTTTATATTAATTATTAAATAATTTGTTATTTAATATAAATATACATTTGCTCAAATATATTTAAAATATTATGTATAAATTTCTATAAATATTACTTCCACATATTTGTATATATGTGATTATATTTTACATAAGTATAATTATATATACGAGTATATATGCACGCTCAGGTGGACCTGCATTTAATCACATGAATATTAAACTCGGCCCCTTAAAATCAAAATTAATACATGAAAACTCCTCCTCAAAATAAGATTGTAAATTAGGTCTCTAGAATTAAGTTACTGAATAATTGTACACATTTATGCAACTATTCAATGAATAATTGCAGACATTTACGCATTTATATCCAAAAATTACGCAAATGTCTGCAATTATTCAGTAAATAATAAGAGAAATTTTCGCAATTTTTTGTGAATAATTGCATCCACAATTTTTCAGTGAATAATTATGGAAATGTCTGTAATTTTTGGATATAATTGCATAAATGTCTGTATTTATTCACTGAATAATTGCATAAAGGTATGCAATTATTTAGTAGCTTAATTTTAGGGACCTAATTTACATACCTTTTATGGCAATGTTGTTTGGTGCATTTTGATACTTAACTGGGACTTTAGTCAAACTGTCTCTTAATCATCATGTACATGCATTTATGGTTACACCTATGGAAGTATATTTCACAATACCATTGCTAACATAAAATGAACCCGAAGCAACAATCGAGAAGACCGAGACAGCTAAAGAACATTCATAGAGCTAATAACTTAAAAGCTTTCATTGTTTCATTTGTTTTGACTTATTTTACATTACTAGAAATGGAAATAATACTTATAGTTTTACATGCATATACTCGTTTTGCTAATGTGGGCTGTGAGCAAAAATTTATCTGAATACATCATCTTTTCAAAGTTCTATTAACAGTGAGAATTTAACAAACATGATTTCCATCGTGGCTTTTTGAAATTTCAAATTTGAAAGGTGATTCTGATATACGACCATGTTTAGAAATTTAAATGGTGGCTTCCAATAAATTATTATTATGGCCAATTTGGGATGCATCATTTAAACTAAAAGATTCCATCGAAGTGATTGGCAGTTTTTATGACTGCCAATGTCTATGAAAGGTCCAACTAAATTTTCAATAGATAAATATGAACAAATTACACAAAATTTAGACTTTATAATCTTTGGGTACATTTCAGTAAAACATTATCCATGAAAATAGACAATGTATAACTTAGTAAAATTTATTTGGCAAACAATTATGTACTCAGACTTTAACTTAAATAAACTCTATTGCAATTCCTAATGCAACTTCATCTGAATATACACGATCAAGCTCCCCAAAACAAATGACGGCTATGCCTTCTAACTGTGCACACCTTACCAAATTCATATTTCTATCCAAATCCAACGTCAAAGATGAAACCCAAAAGCTAACTAATATTTCAAAATTCATACACTAATCAACTGCAAGTCTTATTTATAAAAGTGAAACGACATGATCATAAAATAAAAAATAAAAAAAATTCCAAAAAAGGAAGCAGACTTCACACATTGAAATGTCCGGTGTATAAAAATAAATTACAAAGAATCCAATCATAGTATGAAATAGCACCACCTGTCGTATTCACCTGTTGTGGAAAACAAAGAACTTTCAAACAATAACAAACATATTTACATAAATAACTTAAGTTACATAAATGCATCAAATATTCCTACATAATTATCAAATTCATGATCACTATTTAGACATATAATCTACATCACCGCTATTGACTTGATCCGAACCGAGCCAACTCAATAACCCAACATGAGCTTCACCATTCAATCTTTGAGTACAATACTCTACTAACATGCTCCAAAGATCTCCAACTGTTCATACAGGCATCAAGACCCATTGTGTCACCTGCCATACATACATATATGTGAATACCTATTTTTCCATACATCCTTCTGAATATTATTTACAATTGTTTTTACATTTTTTTTCCTTCTAAAACACTTTCATATGAAAAATATCATAATACCCATTTAAATGTGTTGGCATCATTGGTCTCCTACTTTCCAGCAAGGCATCGGTCGTTTCCTTCTCTATAAACAAGAATGTGTTTTTTGTGCTTCAGTCCAAGCTTCTCAATGGCTTTCTTCATAACTACATATCCCTATGTAATCTTGTGCGTAATCTAATCCCTTGTACAGTGCATGTATATCAAGGAGTTTCAGCAAAATATGAGCATATTTCTTGCTATAGAGTTGCATATAACAAAGATAAGAAAGCCTGACCATGTTTTACATGAATTTGTTGAAAAGGTGAGACTATTTTCAATGTTGTGTTATTTCCAACTCAAATATAAAATGAATTATAGATAGAAGTAACAGATAATGTTTGCTGTTAGTTGTGCTAAAACTAAAAATAAAAACAGTTCATGCATGAATTAATTACAACAAAGCTCCCTAATGTTTTGCAATTTCTGAATACTAACAATTAAAGATGAAACTAAGAGTTAACTTAACCTTATGTGGTCAACCCACTTCTACATATGCTGCAAGTTATGAATGTCCTGACGTACAAACCTCCATGCAAACTCAAATATTTTTATTTATGTTCATATGCGCCCATCCAAAGCTGTATAAAAAAAACATAATTTTCAGTTTCAGCCATTTCTAGTAAACTGCACGATGATATGCAGGCTCAATGCATTCTTAGATAATTCAAACTTAGGCACATGTACAAAAATACTTGTGTAGCAGATATAAACATGTGTCATTTTCAAAATTCAAAAAATGTAATTCCATTAAAATATAATCAATTTTTTCACATGAATATCACAAATTTGAAAAACCCATAATACTAAGTTAATGTAAATCACATTAACATGTAGGTTAAGAAGGATGTGTTGAAATGAGTTCACACTAAAAGGCCCGGTTCTAGGTTTCTGAAAAAGTGAGCATGAATGAAAATTTGAGAAAAAGGATAAGGACTATGGAAGATGGATGATCATATGCAATAATTAACTTAAAAGGTGGATACATTTAATAACTGCTTACCAAATATTACTAACTAACCAAAAGATAAGAAACGTTAGATAAGAACATAAAAAATTGCAATCTACAAAACAAAAGGCTATAAAATTAAAAATATTAAAATACCTTAGGTGCAAAAAAAAAGCTTAACAGCGGATAGATTAGTGTGAGAATTATAGATTTGAGGAAAATCAATGTGCTTTTGTTTAAGGAAGGAGAAAAATTCATGATAATGACTCATAGGTAACAACCGGAATAAGAACGGGGAAACCATATGATATTGAATTGAGAGAATTAATTTAGGTTTTTGAATCGATTTTGTGGTGGGAGAAAAGTTGATGAGAAGAGGGAGCATGGATTGGAAATTAGAACGGAGGAGAAACTAATTCCATCATAGGCTTTAATCTAGAAAGCAATAAGTTTTATGTGTGCATTATTGTTACTCATACAAAAATAATAGCATAAAATTATTAACAAATAAAGTAATTAATTCATCCCAAATTAACCAATCCATAAATAATCAATCATCTCACACAACACCATTTTTTAAAAACATGGTTTGAAAGCAATTTCAAAAACAATACTGAAAAAAAATAGAAAAAAAATGGGAAGAGGTAACGGTGTTTGCATCGTTTTCATCCTCTGTTTGCTCATCATCATAAAAGCTCATCATAAGCACGACGAACACACTGATGAGGAGAAGAAATGCTATGAAAAATGCAAAAAGAATCTGGTAATGGGTATCTTCGGAGAATTCTGCAACTTTTGCTACTCAAACAGTGACGGCTATTCAATCTCAGAGATGGGTGAAATGAAGGCAGGTGGTAAACATGTCAACATATCATATTATCTAAACCTCACCAACGATCCCAAGTAAAATCCATTTCAAATGTAAACAAAGCAAAAAAAAACTATTAAATGTATTATATGTTTGATGTCCGTTTTAGCAACAAAGATCTGCTTTACATTATATATTAACTTCATCGTTAAAGCATCAAGCTGATTTTTTCTTAGCAGTCTGTAAAGGTTGATAAATAATTGCAAAAGTTCAAATCTGAATTTCCTCTATAAACATTCATTGTTATTCAGTTTGGCTGGTGAAATATAAAAGCAAATATATAACATTCAACTTGTATTATCCTCTTCAATTCAATAATATGAAGAGATGTATTCAACTATATTCCGTGGATCAATAAATACTATAAAAATCATATAACCAATCCTACAACAGAAATTCAACCAAACTGACCCAACATTGAGAGAATTAAAGTTTCAGGAACCATAAATTTATCATCTTCATACTGATGATACCACAGGAAAAGAGTGGAATTGAGTCTATTTTGAATGAAAAGCTGCACATTTATTTTTCTTTGCCATTTTAGCTTTGATTTAGAAAGCAAAGAGTTTTATGTGTTCATTATTTTTAATCATACAAAATTAATAGCATAAAAATATAGCAACTTTTAAGCTAGACAATGTTACATTAAATGTCTCTTTCACCACACTTCAAAACATCTCACAACTGACCTGACATTCCTCCAACCAAATACCACATTTCAGATCACTGTAATAGTCACATCCACCATCTATGACATCATCACAGTCTTCCTCCATCATCAGATCAACTACAAACTCCATCTAACAGCT
The DNA here is from genome assembly GCA_030765085.1 of Allium cepa. Lineage (NCBI taxonomy): Eukaryota > Viridiplantae > Streptophyta > Magnoliopsida > Asparagales > Amaryllidaceae > Allium > Allium cepa. The sequence goes on from CM060932.1 coordinate 935,572,812, forward strand.
ACTACGATAATTGCACTGCACTTTGTAACAATTGCACTTCATCTAACTGATCACACTGCAACACTCACAACCTCAGCCAGTCCACACTTCAACCTTCTACTGCATTTTAATACACTCAGCCACTTCTCACCAAACATTATTGCTTCAATCTCCACAATACCATCATTTCTTTCTTCACCATCAATCAATTTCATCATCATACTTCTTCCTTTACGCCAACAACAACATAGCCATCTTCATTCATTAACAGTTCCACCACCATTACACTGATACATTTCAGCCACTGCACTTATCAAACCATCCACTGCTATTCAAATACCCCCCTGAAATGACAAACTACATCACAGTGCCCTTCACCGAACTCTACTCACGAACCCATGAGCAAATTTACTGCCCATTCCAACATCGCCTGCGAGCACCATCACCCCAATTCACCTTCAACTCAACTCGCCTACCACCCTCGAAATCACGACCAAATCAGTGAGCTCGTGACTTCACCGCATTCCAACCACCACTCGAGGTCATCCTCTTCGCCATTGAACTTCGCGACCACTCCATTCCAAATCGAATTCGTGAAAAACAAACCAATTCGAATCTACTGTCGAACCTGCATCACAAACGAACTATCTCCTTCTCCCAAATCTGGACCGCAACCTCATCGTCTTGTGTACCTAAATCACTACAATTTCCTTTCCGGAATATAGTTTCCGAATCTGCAGTCGCATTGGATCTGAGGTCGTGTCTTGCTTTGTAGGAAGGAAGAAATAAGAGTAAGGGTTTTAATTTGGGAAAGGCTAAAAGAAGCGGAAGTGATAATGGATCGTGAGTCGAGTTGGATGTGGATGTAGAACAATGTTTGTTTACAACGAGTTTAGGATCTGGCTTTTTAGGTTTATTTATTCTAGGGGAGGACGATGCAAGACTTTTTAGGTTTTTTAGTTTAGGGGAGGACAAAGTGAGAAGAGTAGAATGTGGTGAGAAGAAGATGCGAAAGAAGACGATCCGATATGAACAGCGTGCGAAAGAAAAGAAAGGGCATTTTGGGGATTTCAAAAGATACCGTGCAAATCAGTTCATGGAGTTTTCATTATTAGTAGTAAAGATACTCCATTGCATACACACATAGATACATATATTCATTTAGACAGCACATAGAATACCAAAGGGACTAACTTGTCTGTTGCTGTAAATCCTAGCACCTATACACGGGCATGTCAAAGCATGTACAATTTATTATTTTGCACATGCACATACACATGTATGTGTACATGATACACATATTCAAATACTATATAAAATAATATAAAACAAAACATTATTAATTAAATTAAATAAAACAATTATTTTATTTAAAATAAATTTAGAAATGTTCTAATTGGATTAGACTTCGTTACCCCAATAAAGATCCAAAAAGGTAAAAAAAAAATTGAAATTCACCTATTTCTTCCGCTACATATTGGCTCGGCTCAAGCATGGTGTTAATTTCAAATATCCTATGCCGTCCAAATTAGTCATACTATGGTTGACTAATTAAGCATACAACCCAGTTAGTTGGGTGTTTAAGAAAGGTGGCATCTAGGTTGCATTATTGGGTAATCAAGTACCCTATCATACCTGGCTATTGGCTTGACTCGAACAGTTACATAAGCCCAAAGGTTACCCCTAATGAAAAAAGGCCCAATTTGAATTGGGCCTTGGGCTATTCCAAAATTAATTTTGAAATTAAGACAAAATTCAAAACTTTAATTTAAAATAAGAAAAATACTATAAATGTCATAATATAGATTTTTAAATTTTTTTGAAAATTAAAATTTAAAATTAAACACATATTGAAAATGTTATAATATAATTTTCAAAATTTTAGAAAATGTTATGATATTAATTTTGAAATTATTATTTATTAATAATATTAGTAAAATAAGTTCATTAAATAAGTTAATTAATTAAATATGTGTATATATAATGACACATGTTATGTTGTCTTGAATTGTTTGTGACAATATAAATATACATGTGTGTACAGATGAATTTTCAAAATTAATAAAATTTAATTAAAATTAATTTAATTTAATTAATTAAAATTTAATTAACAAATTGAAATACATACATATATATAAGGTAGATGTCTATTACTACAAAAGTTATAGTATGTAAATGTTTAATATAATGTGTTACAATTGAGTAACATAATAAATAGGTAAAGTGTTAATTAGTTAAATTTATTAAATAAAATTTAATCAGTATAATGTTATACATAAAGAATTATATAAGTTAAATAAAATATAAAATTTGTATAATAATTAAATTTATATAATATAAATGTATAAACTAAAGTTGGAACGGTAAGACATCCAGTCAGACTTAAGGAATAAATACATACGTATGCCATGATTTCTGATGTGTCTGATACTTGAATCACGAGGGTATTTCATAAGAACTACATTTGTTCCATAAGTTGATATCAATAACTAAATATATTAAAGATTATGAATTTTTAATATGTGTTTCCCTCTACCATTTATATATTAATAAATTAATTATGTGCTCTCTTGTTATTGAACAAACTCAAGCTAAAGATGTTATGTGTAGTATTATTAAATATCGACTAGACAAGGTAAGATAACTATATGTATTGTTGAGAAAACTTAAGGTACATATACTATAATAGTATGTTGTGAAATGGTAGGTACTAAAGAATAATTTCTTTCGATTTATTGAGAAAACTAAAAGTCGGAATGAGATTGGGACGAGGAGCCATGGTTTTCGAGTTGTATATGATACAACCGATAAGGAGTTATCCATCGTTCATGGGGCTATGACTTGTTAAGCAAACTAAATATCAGAATCCTAAGATAGAAGAGTCATAACACCCACCAGTGAAGTTGAAAGACTTATATGTTTTGTCTTAGGTTTTGGAGAAACATAAAAGATTAGTGGTAGCCTTACTTGAAAAACTAAATAGTAACATTTAATCTCTCTAATATTCTAAGAACAGCTGCTATTTAAACTTATAATAATGTACATCAATAAAATTTTGCATTAAAACAATTGATAAAATGTTTGTAAATTAAAAGATATACAAATGAACTGAATAAATATTGACAGCTAGAAGAACAAAATATACATACCAATAAAGTTTTGCATGTTGACCCATGCAATCGCCTAATTATTCAACCACCGAATACGTTCATAACTTGGTCATTTACGAATTTACTTGCTCGAAACTATGTATTGTCTTCAATAAGTTTCAAACTCTAAAAGCAATACAAGGATATGAATATTTGATCCATATATGATTACATATAAGTTTTATACGGTAATGGTCATAATTCATACTGTACGAAACCTCGATGAAAATAGTTTATTAAAATAAGCAAGTAAACTATAGTGCGAGATTGGGTATTCAATATGATTGATTATAATAACGATCTTGTTGTGTTAAATGCAACATTAGACCAAAGGCTACAAAATAGATCAAAGAACTCGATCACTGAAATGTCAGTTTGATCAGTTTACGTAAAGTGCAATTTATTTGATGTCCTTAAAAGTTAAGGAAAATCAAATGCACTTTTAAGAGTTTGTTATGATATTTTAGTAAGGATCACCATTGAATGGTTCAACCCTTCAGAAAGGAAATCGAAAGTATAAGAGTGGATGTAACCTAAGGCACGGCTGGGATGAAGAGGGTGAATGGTCACTTCTGCTATGTAAAGAGACATCGGAAACGAGAATTGAGAAATAATTGTTAAAAAATATATTTTCTATTTCAAAATATATTTTCATATAGAAATTACTTTCTATAAGATTTATTCTTCCGAGTTTGAGATATTTGATCTGAAAACCCTCATCCTTAAAGCTAGTTACAGTTGATGGAATAAATAGCCTATATTAAGTGGTTGAATGGAACTTTGTATTTCGTAAGCCATTATAGCAATGACAGAAATAGTGGGAGCTTGCCATAAATACTTATTGGTCGCATCAAGTTATCAAAATTGTTTTCATAAAACATATTAAGCATTATGTATGAAATAATAATTGTCTTCTAGTGTTGACTGAAAAACAGACATTTTTATTTTAATAGAAATATTATGAATATTCATTATAAAATAAAACTATGGTACTGGTATCAGTAATGCATTATAAATACATAAGTATCTAAATTTATTTGCAATTATATTGGAATTATTTACTAAGCCACAGTTTTGAGAAATCATTTTTGATTATATGATTATGAACCATATGGTCCTAGTAAATTTTATCTCAAACGATTTAGTGCAAAACACTCATTCAATGGGAGCGTGATAAAAGTTGATGAACTATTCGGATTCATATATATAGATGTATTGAATGACAAGTCTGTTAATACCAAAACGGTTCTACATACTTCATTATATTTACCAATGAGTCATCACCGACATTGACATCTATATTTGATACATACTTAGTATACTTGTGATAAGCTCATAGAGTATAAAATAGAAGTAAATAAAATAACATGCAATAGAAAACAAAATTGATTCAATTTGATCGAATAAGCGAGTATAATGTAAAGAGTTCCGAATGCACCTAAAATGAATAAAGATTCAATCTTAATGTCACTCCTTGCTATAATACATAATGATGTATCGACATGGAGTAATCGAACTTTGTAAACAAAGAATGATTAATTGTGAGTGAGATTGAGTTTACTTCTTTCTATAAGGTCGTATACTTAAGAGTAGTGCACAAAATAAAATTAATTTCATCAAAAGAATATTTTACAAAATTATACAAGATAAGGGTTTAAAAGAAATCCCAACATATCCTAGGCCAAGGAGTTGGCAGGTTGTGTAACTCAAAAGACTACATCTAATAATTATACGTGGGAGATCTTGTACGAACCACCCTAAAAGAAATTTGGGAACGATTATCATTAGATGGCCTATTTACGTTTTAAACATAAGTTGTGTAAACTAAAACCAAATTGGTTTTATGTACAAGGAAATTCATAAAGTGTTTATGAATATTTATTTCATTGCATTGAGCAACAATTGTTGTTTCAAGAAATACAAACTTTGTAGCGAAGGAATTTTGAGAAATTATTGGTATTAAAATGTATTTGGATATGATCCAAAGATAAAACTTATTATGAGCGATAAAATGAGGTTAATCTAAGTTAGAAAAACACATCACATTAGAGTGTACAATAAGTGTTCTCACACATTTAAGAGAAACTATGACTTTCTTATCAATGTCGAGAATAGATAATCGTCAGTTGTCAATTAAACCATTAAGAGTTTTGACTCTGTTATATGGTGTCATGCACAGATTTAAAAGGGATTCCAAGTACTTTACCAAAATATGATTTTGGTAGTCATACCCAAAGGGATATGATCCGTCGGTTGTGAATGAGTCATCAAGAGCAAGATAATGCATTTGGAATATAATGAGCAACTTAATAAGAATAACATCGTAAATTTGAATTGTTGAATTACATAATAAATTCGTTATTCAACGGGCTCAACTTAATTCGGATTTACTAACAAAAATATCGCTTGGTATGAATTTATCTTTGGTACATATGTGTGATGACCCAGAATTTTGAACATTTAAATTTGAAAATTTAATTGATTTTAGATATTTGAATGATAGTTTAACTTGAATTTCCAAATTAACTATGGATTTGGCAATTTAATTATTGAATTTAATTTATTAAAGTTAGATAAAAATTTGAATCTTAAGTTTTAAGCTGATTAAAAATATTTTAAAGGCTTAAAAAATTCATATTGATAATACTGAAGATAATGGAAGCTTCAGAATTTAATTTGGAAATGTTTTGTTCAATTTTGAATTTATATCGTTTAAATCGATTCTTAAAAATAGCCTTCCGAGGCATAGTCTCGAATTTCGACGAAACCAGTTCCATTGGATCCGTAATAGTTAGTTATTATCGGATTTCAAATTTTCGTAGCAATCGGAGTTGTCGTTTGACCCTGGCAGCTCAAAACGCATAGAAACTATTTTAATCGATTTAATTTGAAATTGATCGTTTACTTCCGTAACTTGCGCATATGATCGAATTAGCCTTCGAAACATGTTCCATTGGGTTCGGAATAGGGTTATAATATTATAAACGCCTAGCGGCACGCCTCGATAGGAGGTCAAGTTTTAAGTTGCATTTATCATGACAGATTGTAAACTTAAAATTATATTGCTAGTCAAATCTATCTTGTTTACTACAGCCTAGAATCCCACTTTACCCATTCAAACAGGTAAACCATAAATCACACGCGACTTTTCTTTTCAGTTAAAAATCAAATCATGTTCCCCACTTTCTGCTTAAATCACTTCTTGTCGTCCTCCTGATACAAGCTTCCTTATTTCTTTTAAATCATCCAACCGGTCAAAGATATAAATGGCCGAAGCCTCTGAAAAATAGTTTGAATTCCCAAAACTCTAATGGATATGTCGTTTTCTAGCTCAAAGTCGAATCGAAACCCAGTCCAGAAGTGGCACGACCTGTTCGAGATCTCGACTAGAAGAAGATGCGTCTATATCAGCAAATCTTGTATTCGATCGAATTCAAGTCGTCGCGAGGCTGGAGGAGGGGTCCAGGCGACTGCACGTGCGTCGCAAGAAGGGGCATGGTCGAAAATCAATCGAGTGATGCCGGGAGGTGGCACGTTGGTCGTAGGCGCGGATTAGTAATGGTGGTCGAACTGGGATGCATGATTTTCACATCGCGTGCGCGAGTGGCCAAAACAAGCTGTTCATCTGAAATTCTAGGGTGGAGGTATTTTATTATTATTATTATTTTTACATTCAGAGATTTTTTTTTTATATAACAGAAAAATGTTTGTGTTCAGAGAAAGAAAAAAAAAGAAGAAAAAAGAAAAAATAATAATAAATTTTCAGTAAAGGTAAAGTAAATTTACAGAAAAGTATAAATATAAATTTTTAATTTCTTTTACAGGAAAACAGGTTTTAATATATTTATATACTAGTATGCTTATTTTAAATTTAAAATTGTATAGCATAAACAGAAATTATTATCGATTTGAAAGATATAAGGATTAAAAGTAAATATTTGATTGAAAAAAATCTATATGGATTATTTTTACAAAATATATATAATTTTAAAGGGGAGATAAATTTGTTTAATTTACTTGTTTAATAATTTTAGAAATGGTTAAAAGAGAATTTAGTTTAAAATTAAAGTATTAGTTAATTAAATTATATAATGGTAAGTGATTTTTCAGTTTAGTTCAAATATTTTATTAAAAAAAATTTTTGTTAAAAGGAAATTAGTTGAAATCGGATTTTAAATTTAAAATAAAATCATTGGTTAATTAAAATTTTAAAAAGAAAATAAATTGTTCGATCATTTCGAATATTAATCAACTGTATAAAATTATCTATACAAGGTCAATATCTGGAAGAAATCAATTTGGAATGAAAATGGATTGCATGCAAAACAAAGGTGAGATCTTCTCACTCAAATTATAATGATTGAAAATTTCAGTTATTGATTGATGGTTGAATTGTGATAGTTAAATTTAAAATTAATTGACCGTGTGCTTGGATGATTAATTTATTATCAGTTATATTATTTAGACCCTATGCACCGCATAATAGCGGATGTTATTATATTAATCCTATATATCGCGATATTCCACCTCAAAGTGAAATTGGTATTATATATGTATATTGGAGTTGTTGATTTCTCGCATTATATAGCGGACGAGACCCTATTGCGCCGCATAATAGCGGATAATATTTTATAAAACCCATATACCTAGACATTCCACCTCGAAGTGGAATTGGTATTTAATTGTTATGCTAACATTTATGGATGCAGGGAAACAAGTTGGAGGGATCTAACTAGATTTCTTAAATTTGTATGAATATTATTTCATATGTGTGATGTGATTGAATGATAATTTATGGATGATTATATTAATGATTGAAATTGTTGAAGGCTATAATTTAGTCAAATATGTTTTTGGTATCGTAGAATACCAGAAATAAATAATGATTTTTGAAATTAGTAGGAAATTTATAGTAAATTAATTTTAGAAAATTGAATAAATTTAAAAGAAAGAGTTTGTTTCAAAAGATAATAAATTCGTGTTTGAAATAAATTTGAGAGTCAATTTGAAATTTGATTTGGTGTTTTGAAAATAAATTAGAAAATCAATGTGGTGTTGATTTGGTAAAAATAATAAGTATTTGGGAAATGATCTAAAATTGACTTGATGTTTAAAAATAAATTTTGGGAAACCAATTCTGAAAACGGATTTGGTGTTGTAAGTGAACATTTGGGAATTGATTTGAAAATTGTATAGCTGTGGATATTTGAAAATTTAAGATTTATAATGGGAATTTTATAAAAGAAAGGGAATTTTTTTAAATAAACATTGGTTTATTTTTAAAGTGTGAAAAGGAATTTACGGATTTGAAACGTAAATTTAAAGTAAATCCAGAAGGATTTATAAATTTATTTGAATGAACCATTTTAGAATGGAAGATGTACTTTCCCTAAAAAGCCAAGAATGTTTGTAAAATAGCTTTGAAAATATAAATTAAAAGTTCTAGGGTTGGGTTTAAAAGAATATTTTGGAGAAATTAGTTACATGAAGTGATTTTGAAAATCTTTAAAGTAAAGATTTATTTAATTAATTATGGAAGTAATGATTTAAAGATCTAATTGATATTTGTTTTAGAAAATGGATATTTAAATAGTTGTATCTTATCTATTAATTTTATTTTAAAATTAGTTTTGGACTTGAATTTTTATATAAGATATTAGTATAATATTTTCATAACTAATATTTAAATAAATGTTTTTAAATAGTTTTATTTCCAAGTATATATGTTTGGATAAGTAATTTAAATTATTTTAAAGCATTTGAACTCGGTAGATTTTCAATGGAAATAAATAAATATTTTGAAATGTATTCCGTGTAAGGAAAAGTGATCTGAAATTTGTTTTAAAGTATTGAAATGTGGTAAGTAATTTGAAATTTGTTTTAAAATGGTTCAAGTGTGAAATATATTTTGCGAAAGTATTTTGAAGATGAATAATTGGGAAAAATCATTTACATCTTGGTGATTGTTGTGATGTTGATTGATAGTTAAATAACCAACTATCAATATTTGCCTTTAAACGACATTTGAATTTCGATGCGACCGGGGGTCGGATTCCAAATGGATATCTGAAAACCACATCGAACCTTTGTGATTGTGGTGGATCTTTTATTTAAAAGATCAAAGTGAAAATTGTTATAATATGTTCACATCTGAATGTAACACTTATTTTAAAAAAATAAGCTCTCATTATTCAGATTAGCTAGGAGAGGACCTTTGTCATAAAACCCATTCTGAATAACGATGCGATGAAATGGGATTGCATTTGAAGACGGTGTTGAAGACCGGGTGTTTTCGAAAGCGAAAGGATTACCTTTCGAATGTCTCTGCACCGGTTTGCTCCGGTATAGAGATTTTATCACCTTTGTGATGGGGATTCCGGACGTGATTTGTGAATATCCGGATTTGTAAGGGTTTGTTTGAAGTGCCTTCGGTTCCGTTCGATCCCGGAACGGACTTGTATGGATGTGTGTCTGACGTTACACTTTGAGATGTAAAGCTGGTTTCTATCAAATACATTTCTGTTTGTAGCGAAGAATTTATTCTCTTAGCTTAACACCCTTCTCTGAGACGTACGAGCTCAGAGGTTATGTAGTTGATGGTTACTAGTGATACATTCCCAAACTGATAATGTGACATACGAAGTGCTGCTGATCATTTGTTGATCAAAGCATGACTTTGTGAAAAGTGGAGCTATGTGGACGAGACCTCATCGGACCTCACACCCCAGAAATGGTTGAAACAGGAAAGATGCGGCAAGGTTATGAGGGTCGCGCCCTTTAGGGTATGTCATTTCCTTTTGGAAAAGGGTGGTGTCAGGTATGGAGCCCTGATATTTAACCTTTATGGTTACTGCAAATACTTTTCTTTGTGGTTTTTGGTGTAGTGGATCCTCGGATAAAGGTCCCAAAGGACCGGGGGATGACATACTCGAGTAGTAGTTACCTAGTTACAGAGGTAACCCGGACTTGTGTTGGCAGAGATCCAGGTAGGTTCTCGGGACGTCCCTCCTGAGGCATACCCATGTGGCAGTAGGAAGTTCCTTAGCCTGACCATTTGTTGGAAATCCAAACTCCAATACGCGCCTTGTAGTGTTTTAGTTGTATAATCTGCCATTTACGTATGGTGGTCACCACTGTTTAGATGGTACTATAGTAGGCATAGTTCGGAATGTCTATGCTGGCTAAGATTAATATTATACTTTCGAAATGTTTTCTGCACTATGCACTAATAATAATATCGAAAGAATTTTGCGTATCAAGCATGTTTGACTACCATAAGGAGAAATCTCCTCCAATTCTGCGTTTGCATTGTGTGTGTGGCGGGAGGCCTTATGGTAGTTTCATTTTCCAAAAGCATAGCGGATTTCTTTTTCTTTCTTTGTGAAAATAACTATTTTTAAGATCTCACACGACTCCCATGACTGACCTGGAGTTTATTGTTCCATTTCTAAACTCTAGGTGCCCATAATTTTCCACAAGGGCAGCATAGAGTCAGGTTAGCAGTTATTCGGGAGCAAAGTTAAGAAGTTGTTGTGGAAATCAGGAGTTGGAGCTGGATGGCGAGGCGTATCACATATATGTAATATTTCTTTCCGTTGTTTGTTATTGTACACTCTGATAATGTAATGTGATGTAATGTAATAACTGATCTAGTGATTCTGTTTAAAGATATTTATTTATCTATTATATTTTTTCTGCTGCGAAATGTGAGATCTGTTTATTGTTTCTGTTTCTTCTTCTACCTCTTTCTTCTTTAACCTTAAAGATTCATAAGTTTGTTCCTCTTTGGGCTGAATTGTTGTGGAATTTTTCCAGCTCGAAAGGTGTACGGATTTGCGGGCCTTTACAATATGTGTTGAAATGAAAAATATTAGATAATAATTTAGAATAGACTATTTGCACATAACAATCAAAGTATCTCGAAGTCAGTGGGAGCGATATTTGGGGTTTGTGAGTTTTTGGATATGATCCAAGAAGTAATATGAGAGTATCGTTTTATAAGCGTTAGAATTGAATAAGTATGTGATAGAAACATCAAGGGGTTTGATTTTTAGTCATAATGCGGAGGAAACGTGTGTCCATAAGAAAGAACCACTAAAAGGTAACTATAAGTAAATGACATACTGCTGATTGTTAACGATGTACTTGTGTTAAAATGGGTAATACTTTAACAGTAAATGTTGGATTTGTAAATTATATCTTTTATAATAAGAATAAAGGATATTAGGAATGTCCTAAATGATATGAAAGACACCTTATTCAAATGTTTAATAAGGAACATGTAAGATGGATTCATTATGTTTTAGCAATAGGGATTATCGTACATATTGTATTATCCACATTATTTTAATTGCTTACATTTTTGACGCATGAAGCAAATAAAAAATCCAAATTAAGATTACTAAATGGTAATTTAGAGTATTCTCAAGTATTTACAAAATACTAGAGAATTTTTTATAAAAACAATGAACTCCTTATGAAGGAGTGTATGAACTTAAACTTCATCAGTAATATTGAGTATAATATGTCAATTTTAAATTCATGCTCAAATCATAATTAAGAAGCTTTAAGTTGGAAATGTTCCAAATAAAATATTGTAGCTAATTCAATGAAAAAGATAAGTACATCGCCTTGAATTATGTCATGATAAAATCACTTATAAATATAAATGCACAAATTTATAACTGAGCTATGGTGATTCCAAGTATTAAGAATACTAATCATTATTATATAATAAAAGTGTAATAATAAAAGATTACTACAGGTCAAGAAACATACTCCAAATATTTACACATGAGAAAGGTAGTTCATCGACTTCCGAGCGAGTTAATTGCAAAGTAGAAAATTAAACAACACAGCAGATCCATTCCCGAAGGGTCTAACTCGATTAGTTTTCATCAAACTGATCGAAGGGATGGGATTGAGATTCCATAGCTGGCCTTAAATGCAAGTGGGATATTGACATAGATAAAGGTGTGCCCTATGAGTAATTAAGTGATCGTTACATATATCTAACTGAATGATTAATTTTGTATAAATAAAAGATGTTTTATTTCTAATATATACTCGATGTAATGTGTTATATTCCAACTAATTATTTTAGTTAAAAGTATATTTCATAGAAAATCCATAAATGGTGTATTTTGTGATAGTAGTTACAAAACATTTTAACCATGAGTGATTTATCACAATAAAATAAACATGCCATTTTAAATATTCTTAATCAAAATGTATCAAGATTGGATATTGATGCATCCGTTAAAACTAGTGCTCTCTAAATATTGGGCAGTGTACTACTCATAGCTACTATGGGCACAAAATGGTTATGTACCAATTGTTAATGGATAACTATGAAATGGTTCGCTCAATAGTTTTTTGTTGGTTAATATAACAAATATCAAACAAAAAATATCGATGTGATAAAATTACATAATTCTCTTAACTTGAAGATACTGTTGATCTTCAGTGTAAAACCTCCGCTATGATTACAGTTAAGTCGTTGCATGACGTGCATCGAATGATTATATTTAGCTTGAGTGAAAGCATTGAAAGTGAAACACTGTTCAAGAGAAGATTTGTCTCCTCGGTTACATGAGGTTAGTATCACGCTCAACTGAATTCAACTCAAAGTCAAAGTCACTTGCAAGGCAGTTCAGTTAATAATTATTGTTATTATTAAACTAAGGACTTTGTGTTTGAACTAGAGAATTGAATATGGATGATATTGGAATTTTGACCATTGCACAATTTCATAAGTCTAAAGTGATATAGTTTTGATGAAGAAAATTGTTGTAAATAATCATCACTACTGGGCAATGCTTAACAAAGTAAAATTGGATTTTACCAAAACCAGTTAAACATAAATTTGGCCAAAATATCGCACCACCTTCTAAGTGACGTGTGAACGTTAATACTGGTATTGTTCGATATCAATCGCTAACCAAATTTACACCTAAAAGTCACATAACCGAAACGATGAATACTCCTTTCATCACCTGATTTAATTAATTTGTAATTCTTATAAATTAACCAAATTACTAAATATTTATGAAAAAATAATTACAAAATTTTGTATTTGATGTGATGAACAATGTTAAAACATGCATTGATAATTGGTATAAACGCATTAATTGATATGCTATATCGGTACACGTTTAAATTTAGATGTAAATGCAATAGACATTGTTTGGGTTGGAATTGGCTTTGAAGCTCATATGGGGCGTGCAAATTTTTGATAAAAATAGCTTGGAGAGGCTAGCCAAGTGTTGGTAAAAGAGGGAGGCTTTTGAATGGTTTTAAGGAGTGGAATTAGTAAGAGAGATAATGATAAGATCCACTTTTCTCTCCATGACTTCTTATTTATATCCTACTCTCTACATCATTCTTTTTGATAAGTTTTCTCTCTTCATCCTCTTTAAATTTCGATCAGCAAACTCGTCTAAACTTAAAATAAATCGAAGCTCAAATCACATCATAATTTTTTGATTCGATCATTGGTGGTAAAGTAGTCTAGGAACCAATAATTCAAGAACTTGGAATTTGATTATTTCAAAGTGAGATATTTAGGCCTTGGTGAAGGTATTAAACATGTTTACTAATTCATATAATACTATTATCTATTATTGTAATATATTGTATGGTGAGTATAATATATCGATATTATGTCACATATTGGACGGTTGAATATATTGGTGCATCTATATTTATTTTAATAAAAAACATTATACATACTAGCATTAAAATTAGGGCCTAAAATTAAAAAAAAACATTTTTTAATTAAATAATATATATACACATGTAATTTTGTTAATTAATATATTATATCTTAAAGATAAAATTATATAATAAATATTCTAAAATTCATAAAAGTTTGTTTTTGTACAGTATTAATTCAAAAACAATGAATGCTTAATTTAATATATATTTGTATTTATTCAATGGTGTAACTATTTATCTAACTAGAAATTGATTATGTGTGTGTCTACATACATATACATGAATATATACATACATACATATGTGTGTGTGTTTACTATTGTTTGAAATTAAGTGTTAAATTTTACATAAAAATATTACACAGTTTTCAGATCTCAAAAATGATTTCTATAATTTTAACTAATATACTTAAACGGGTTTAAAATTATATTAAATTTTTTAATTAAAAATTATTTCAAAATTAAAAGAAAAAATTCTTCCATGAGCTTGAAGTCAGGTAACATTAAAAAAATTATATATGTGTGTGTGTGTGTGTGTGTGTGTGTGTGTACGTATGGGGACATTTATATGTATATTTTTTTATACATCCTATTCCAAAGGGTAAAGCTAAGGGATACAGATGGCCTGCCAAAACCAACCCCCGTTTATAGCCAGCTCAACATAGAGCATCAATACCCCAAGCATTCTCGCTTTTTCGATGGATAACTGCTCCACATCTAAAAGGTTATACTGCGCAACTTGTTAAGACTTGAACCCACGACCTAAAATTCCCTTGATTTAAATTTTTTAAAATTAACTTAACTTTTTACATAATGTCTTGTACTGCTTTCTATAAAAGTCTTCTGGTATAACAATTTTCCGATCTAATGTCTTATACTATTTCTATGAAATTGCTACGTAGCCCTGACTAGCTGAGTTATGCACGTGGACAATGTGTGTGTATATATGTGTATAAATTGATTTTATACACAACTTTGTGGCAGCAACCCAAAACAATTGATTATTTTAGATTAATTATTAAATGATTCATTATTTAATATAAACATACATTTGTTCAAATGTATTTTAAAATATTACATATAAATTATTATAATTATTATTTCCATATATTTGTGTGTGTGTGTATGATTATATTTTACATACGTACAATTTACATAAATATATAAATTTCGATGCATATATATATATATATTCATTTATACAACACATAGGATACTAAAGGTGATAACATGTTCATTGTAGAGTAAATTCCAACATATATACACGAACATGACAAGCCATGTATACTTTATTATGTTGCACGTGCACACGTATGAGTATATATGACACACATATTGATACAAAATAATTTAAAGCAAAACGGTATTAATAAAATTACACAAAATAATGATCTAATTTAAAAGGAATTTAGAAATTTTCTAAATGAATTAGACTTCATAGTCCTAATAAAGATCCAAAATTGTAAAAAAAATTGAAATTTACTCATTTATTCCGCTGCAGGCTAACCCAATTCCAACATTGTGATGTTTTTAAAATTAATGAAAAATTTAGGAAGACTAAAAAATATATGTTCATGTCAGGGATTAGATCGCTTAGCTCATGAGACTCATTAGTTGGAATGTTCGAGGTTTGTACAACTCAGAAAAGTGCAGTAAAATTAGATCCTTTTTAAAAGATAATTATATTGATAAAGCTTTATTATAAGAAACTAAAATAGTGGGTCTTAATTTTAGGTTTTATAAAAGATTAGGGGGTTCTATCTAAATAGTTGGGTCTGTCTCCCTGCCATGGGTAGTTCGAGAGGCTTAATGGTGGGATGGAAGCATAATCCTGTTAAACTCATGCAATTTATTATTTACGTCCACTCGATACATCTTTATTCTTAGACTTAAGGGATAATTCATTTATAAATAAATCCAATGGTTATGGGCCATATAGTAAGATCAACAGAAAGGTGATTTGGAGTGAATGACTCGAGTTTAGATCCCTCTCCATTGCTCCATGGTGGTGGGAGGGGATTTCAATGTGACTAGACTTTTACGAGAGCGCTCGCCTAAAGACAGCAGCATCTCTCTATGGAAGAATTTGACCAGTTTAATTTTAACGGAAAGTTGGTATAATTAACTCTCGGTAATAGAAAGTTTACATGGTCAAATAAGAGAAAAACTCATTCAATGGCGCTCCTCGATCGATCATGAGGAGTTGGAAGATAAATTCCCAGTCCTTCGGGTTAGTAGGCTTCCAATGGTGTTTTCAGATCACTATGCCATTATTCTTTCCTACGAGTGCCT
This sequence comes from Allium cepa, assembly GCA_030765085.1. Classification (NCBI taxonomy): domain Eukaryota; kingdom Viridiplantae; phylum Streptophyta; class Magnoliopsida; order Asparagales; family Amaryllidaceae; genus Allium; species Allium cepa. The sequence goes on from CM060932.1 coordinate 935,588,947, forward strand.
CCAACTCACCCACAACATCTTTAGATTTGAAATGATGTGGCTCTTAGAGAGTAATTTTTCAAACTTGATTAATAATAAATAGCACTCCATGAGTTTGGACAACACTAGATATTCTGAAAATAAAGCTAAGGTTTACGCTTGAAAGCTAAGGATAGCAATTTTCTTTAAAAATGGAACAAGGATGTCTTTGGTAACAATAAAAAGAAAAAAGAAAAGCTACTTTCCAAAATATTAAAATTAAATAAATTAGGGGAATATAGAGCCTTAAATGTTTCTGAACAAAATATCCTTTCAAACCTAAGAGAAGAACTTAGCAAAACAATTAGTCAAGAGGAAATAATGTGGAAACAAAGGTCTAGAGTCCAGTGGATGGATGAAGGAGATAAGAAAATCAAGTTTTTTCATGAAATAACTAACAGACTAAGCGTAGTAATGCCATAAATGCAGTGTGATTTAACAATATGGAAATTACATATAAAAACGAGCTCAATAATGCTTTCACAAATTATTAAAAAATATATTTGATATTAAGGAGGTCATAAAATTAAAGCAACATGGAATTACTTGTATCCTAAATATTCGAGTGTTGTTTTAGAAGGGCTAGATAATCCTTTCTTCGAAGAAGAAATTCTTAAGGCCATTAATAGCATGACTAGCGATAAAGCACCGAGAACGGTTGGTCTCCCTATCTTATTTTATAAGAAATTTTGGCATATGTTAAAATATGATATAATTAAAATGTTTGATGAATTTTACAGTAATAATTTAGAACTGGAAAGATTTAACTTTGCAAACGTTATTCTGCTCCATAAGAAATTGGGGGTTATAGTGCTTAAGGATTTTAGGCCTATATCTTTAATTAACTGACATCTTACAATGGTCTCAAATGTTTTGGCGAGTACATTATGCTCTAAAATGAATAAGCTAATTGCTAATACACAATCTGTATTTGTTAAGGGTAGAAACATCATAGACAGAGCCAGTTTAGTTCAAGAATTCATCAATTATTGTTGTAAAAATAATATTTCCTATGCTCTGTTAAAACTTAGTTTTGCTAAAGCTTTTTATTTCATCAACTAGTTTTTTATATTAAAGATCTATTACTGGCTAGAGTTTTAGTTCTAGATGGGTTAGTTGGATTAGGAACTTGTCAAAGCAGGAAACTCTAGTATAATGGTCAATGGTATACTAGGAAACAAAATTCATTCTAAACGTGGGCTTAGGCAAGGAGATCCTCTTTCACCTCTGCTATTCATCTTGGTGGCGGATGTCTTCTCTAGGATCATTATGCATTCTATTGCAAATGGGGTTTTAGATAGTGTAGGGAATGATATCACTAGCGAAGGACTCTCCATTCTCCAATTCACTAATGATATCGTGCTCTTTAGTTCACATTCTCTTAAATTTTACTACTCTTAAATTTATTTTATATAATTTTGAAATGCTTTTAGGACTTAAAATTAGTTTTGACAAGAATAAAGTCTTGGTTTTGAATAGTGTGGAAAATGTAGAAAACCAAGTGGCTAATACCCTTAACTGGAAAACGATGAAGTTTCCCATAAATTACCTAGGGTTCTTGATAAGCCATACAAAAATAAAAAAAAGACTCGTATGCAATAATCAATAAAGTTAAAAGAAAATTATCGAACTGGAACAATAGGCTGCTATCCAGAGCACATAGAATCGTCTTAATTAACTCTGTTCTTCTAGCTCTACTGATTTATTGGATGCCCTACTACCTCTTTCCAAAATGGGTAATCGATAAAGCAGATAGAATCAGAAGAAATTTTCTTTGAAGCATAAAAATTTCCTATCGTGGCATTAATTGCCTTGTCAACTGGGAAACAGTCTGTAAATCCAAAGAGGAAGGGCGGCCTATGAATCATAAGTCTTCATAATCTTAACGTATAATTATTAGGTAGATGACTTTGGAAATTTAACTATAATAATTAAAAATTAATTTGAAAAGAAATTATTTCAAACCAATTCTATGGTGGTTCCCACAACCTCCACCATATCACTTCTAACTCTAAAATAATGTCTTAATTTTTGAAATCCATCTTAAACATCTTTAGTATTTGTAACCTAATTAGCAATATAGTTCACTTTGGTAACAACACATCATTTTGGCATGATTGTTGGATTTCATTATAACCTTGAGAATTGAATTCAAGGAACTTTTTGAAATTTTTAACTTCAAAAATGCATCTATTCTTGAGGTCTCTAGGCGTGATAATGAATTCCCATGAAAAATCAAGTTTGAATGTGCCTTAGAAGATCCACTTTGAACCAATTTGCATCTCTGTACATTAAGCTTGGGTATTATCACTTAAATACCGAGAGTGGCACTAAAGTTTGGTGCTGGGAAAGTTAAAAAATTTACTCCTCAAACTCCGTCTGTAAATTTTTAAATTTCCTCGAGGTTAAGTCAAAGAACTTTAAATGATCATATGAAAACCAATGCTCCTTCCAAAAAAAACTTCACATATAGCTAACCTAAATCCCTAAAAAAGAAGAACTTATATATATATAAGAAATGTACCTTCTATAATTTGAATATATAAAGTATAACACACTTGTATTAATGCTGCCCCTAACTATTTCTATTTTTATAAGTACTCTTATAATTTTGACTTCAACCTAACCCACAATGAATTCAACTACGACCATTACTGGAATGAACAAAGTTTCTAATTTTTAAAGTGTTATAGAACTCTTCTCGATATCATCTTAACTGTTGCTAGTAGGTACCTATGGTTCAAAAGAAACCAAAGAAAGTTCAATAATGCAATCAGCCCACCTAATAATCTAATCAAGAAATTATTGTCAAAGTCAAAATTTCATAGCAATAATTCCCCCTAATCTAATATAGGCGATTATGCTTTTAGCTACAATTGGATGGCAAATCCCACTTATGAATTAGCCATTAACTTTTTTGTTCAACGAATTCCCCAAAAATGGTTAAAGGTCACATTATCATCTTGAGAATAAAAATCATCCACGCTGACAGAAGACACAATAGGATCTTTAATGCTGACCAAGCTGGCTCTTCTAATGAAGACATTCACTCAAATGTTCTGCTCCTAACAGTGAATTAGGTTTACTTCTTTCTCTCCTTTTCATACACACACACGTGTGTGTATCTTATATACATACATACATACATACACATATATATCTCTGTGTGTGTGTGTGTGGTGGGTACTCACTTTTTGTCAAGTTCTTTCAAGGTAAGTTGGCTATCATGGATTGAACTCCCTTTACCATGGCATTGTTGAGGAAAGATTATGTATGCAGAGCAGCTGTTAGTGGATGCTTTTTAATAGATTTCTATGGATTTTGCTTTTTGAGAAGACGTAGGGTAGGGATGTTGTCATGTTATCCAAGGTGTTCATTTTGCACTTGGGACGATGCAAATTACCGATCCGACTTTTCTTTTTGGCTTTCCCAGATGGTCTTAGCTAGTAGCTTCTTGCTATGCATTGTCTTACACTTTTTGTGCCATGGTAGCGATTTTATATACACATACACATATATAACAGGGATCAAGAGGGTTTTTTCTTTCTTCTATTTTCATTGTTGAGGGGAGTTTCTGCTACCTATTAGGCTTGTTGGTAGCTCATTTATTAGTGTAATTTAAAATTATATGAATGCTCTCCTCCTCGAGAGGATCACTCATTTCTCTTAAAAAAATATTGTTTATGTTTGAAAATTTAAAGATGGCAATTTATGAAGTGTTCAAGGAAAATATAAATCAAACTTTCTTTAAATCACTTAAAAGTTTTATATGATGTATAGAAAATTTTCAACTAGAGATAGCAAAAACAAATTAGAAATGTCAACTTACGGTAGCTCAATTTCAGCTGGTTATAGCTCAACTGGATATAGCTTGATATCAACTTGTGGTAGCTTAATATCAACTTGCTATAGCTTTATATTAACCGAACATAGCTAAAATAAATTTGAAATGTCAACTTGCGATGATTCAATCTCAAATGGCTATAGCTCAACTGGTTATAGTTCAATGTTAATTTGTGATTGCTCAACTTATGATATCTTAATATTAACATGATATGGCTTAATGCCAATAGGAGATAGCTAAAATAAATTAAAAATATCAACTTGCAATAATCCAATCTCAACCAGCTATAGCTTAACCGATTATAACTCAATGTCAGCTTGTGATAGCTGAACTTACGATAGCTTAATATCAACTTGCTATAGTTTGATGTAAACTAAAGATAGCTATAATAAAATTTAAAATGTTAACTTGTAATAGCTTAATGTCAATTGGTTATTGCTCAACTGGCTATAGCTCAATTGGTTATAGCTCAATATCAACTTATATTTGCCTTAACCCGCTATGGTTATGCACTGACAACCTACAATAGCTAAATGTGCTAGGAAATTTTAAGTAAACAAATGAACTTTTATAGCACTTGGGAAGCCATCTTTCCTAGGTGATAGTTGAGAATTTCATAATGATGAAATGACCATAAAGAATAATAAGTTAAAATGAAATAACTTATTTAAAGAATGAAAATGTAATTATATGACCCTTGTGACACTATTATGTCTACTCACGACAATATATTCATTGATTGTTGGTGTATGGCATGTGTGGCTACCATTTGTCTAAACATGATATTATACTTGATGATTGGTGATGTAAAACCTATGTGGCAACCATTTGTCCAAACTTTATACTTGACTATTGGTGGTATAATGCCTTTGCAGCAACCGTTTGTTTAAACTTTATATTTTACGATCGGTAGTGTAAGGCCTTTGTGGAAACCATTTATCTAAACGCAACATTATCTTCAATAATGATGTATGGTGTAAGGCCTTGGTGGCAATAAAATAAATAGTTTGAGATGCATTTGAGGGTATAAAACTCCTAAGTGATAACCTTAAGTGTATGACCTGATTGGCACAAATAAAATGTACTGACTGTAAATAGCCAGAAATGTTGTGAAGAAGATCTCGCCCTTACGTGAAATTTAGGATTTATGTTAGGTCATGGTTTGATATATCACATTATATGATGTAATTGATAATGTTGGAATAACGAGGGGAAACCCGTTCCATGTTTTAGCATCATGGTCTCACTATATTATTATCTTCTTAGGGTAAAGCATTACTTGTACCAAACTTTATGTCTAATTTGTGTTCTTATTATTTCCTATAAACTCATGGATACTCATCCGAGTAGGTTGAGTTTATGGTGTAGACAGGTATCTTAAATACATTGAAGATAAAGAAAGCATGAGGCTTATTGTGGGAATAAAACCTATTTTGAAATTCCACTTTGTAAAACCAGAATTTATAACTGGTTAAGTGTCCATGTCGGCATTCTCATATACCGAGCATAACATTTTATTTGTAACTTATTATATAATTACCCCTGTGTGGGAACAAATTGGATTAATTATGATGTGATAACTTTTGTAAAACATTTTGATGCAATGAAATTATTTAGTTGCTCTATTTACTTAATGTTTTGAATTTTTTTTATGCTAATCTCACTTTGTAGTTGAAAATAATTACAGTGATGAATGCAACATCATTGACACTCATTTTCGAAGGTTGAAGTAGGGGATGTTACACTCTATAAGAGTTGATCGAGTGTTTGGGAAGGGTGGTCCAACAACCCTTTTACCTCCATGATGGATAGCCTCCATCGCTCTAACTTAGATTGTTCCCCCATGATTCTCCATCTGACTTTAGCTTCAAACACAATCCTTAAACCTGTTAGATTTCAAAATATATGGATATTTCATCATACCTTTCTCGATAAGGTCGACGACGCTTAGGCCGTTTCAGCATCCCGGAATCATTTAGTCCTGTTTGAATCTAAGCTGAAAAATGTTAAAAATATTGCACGTATCAGGAGAGAAAAACACCTTCTCTAATATCCTTGTCGAGTCATGAATGTCGAGAAAGAGGTGATCTTGAAAGTGGACATTTATGATGACGATCAGTGGATTCATGCTAAGGAAGCCCATGATCGTGAGCTACAAGTTGAAAGATGTATTGGAAACAAATGGCTCGCATAAAATGGACTATCCATGGAACACCAACTCTAACTTTTCGCACTCTAAGTTTATTAAGAATATAAACAAATTAGTCATTCACAAAATTAAGAAAGTTGGTGGATCTTGGGCTTCTTCGTTTCAAGAGATGGAGGAAGAGATCTTGAACCACTTTCTTGAGCTCCTCGGGTCTCATTCTTCTATCCTTCAAAATCAGGAAGCACATGATCATATATCTTGTCTTTTTAACGATGCCAAAAGCTCATATTATATGCGAAGCCAACCCCCGAAGAGGTAAAGATGGATGTGTTCGACCGCAACACGAACTATAGATTGTCGTCATGATAAGGCATTTAATGATGAGATAATAAATGAGCGTGTTTTGATCAAATTCGAGATCTAGGACCCTAGGCTAGTGTCACTGAAAGTTGAGAGACAAGGATCATTGAATGATGAATGCAATAGAGACAAGTGTCATGTTTTTTTCACTATAGCTGAGATTGTGACAACTTGGTTAAGAAGAGACATTGCAGAGGACAGCCTAGACCGGGGAGAATGGCGGGTAATTGAGGATCTTGTAACATGTACGAGATCAAATTATATGCGCTAATACCTCTGTTGACCACGTATCCGACTAAGGTTCTTGGTTTTAATTAGATTGTGTTTTGTTAGGTTCAACCTATACACTTTAAAATAAAGATTCGATCTTAGCTGATCTTCGGTTAATATCGATTTGGGCTTTGTTGGATATAATGGAGTAATAATACTATAAATATGTATGTTTTTATTTCTTCGAACGTTGTTTGATCGGATCTTTTATGTTATTTTCAGCTGCCTAGCTAAAACCCAAAACCCATGGATTTTATGTTTTGATGCATTTATGTTTCGTTGCATCAAATTGGTTCAACTTTGCCGTTTTCAGTTTTAGTGTTTTCTTTCTTTTTTTCCCAGTATGTTCGTGGGCTTTTTGTTATGTGAGTTCCATTGTAAATATATTTGGTTTTATTTTGTTTAATACAAGTGCCTTGCTGCTATATAAAATAAGAAATGATTGACCGTCCTATTTTTCTGTTGAAAATGCCCTTAACGATTAGTAGTTATATAATCCTAAATTTTGCCTGATGACGACATTGCACTGTCATTATTAATAATGAATCTAATTCACATCGGAGGTCCTCTAATCATCAATTAACAGGAGCTAATGTAATCCAATAACTCATCCATGGATACTGTATATTTTTCATTATCTTCAACATAATATCCAATCAAAATGGTAATATATTTCAATTCGTAGTCATTTTCAGCAAATCATAGGCTCCAACGTAGGAAGCAGAATAGTCAATTCTACCACCTACTCCCTTGTACGATTCCACATATCTTGCCTAACAAAAACATCCTATCAATCCTTTCCTCCTTTATTACATGGAAGATGTTTCATTCATGCTTGCTAGCTAAGCTCAAGACTGCCACGTGTAACCCACAGTAATTAATCCAAAGTCATGTGCAGATTGATGTCCTGCCATTAACGTCTATTTATTGTGTTTTCATGAAATAAGTGACTACAGAGTAGCTGCACACTACTGCACATACATCAGCCTGCTTACGTCCACTTCTTCATTTATTTTTTTGAGTATCAGGTTGTGCGTACCCTCCGCTTTCTTTCTTCAACTACCTTAATTTCCTTTTCTGCCCCAATTTTTGAATTCGCATGTCCTTATCTGCTTATTTCATTCATCTGTTTAATGCATCATGTTTCAGGCTGGGTTACATCAACTGTACCTACACTACACCCTGTGCATGCATGTAGTCTCTACCCTTTTACTCATGGTAAATGAAAAACTTAAACAGAATTTTCTGCTAAATTTAATTCAATGTTTGAAGTTTTAATACAGTAATTAAGTGGAATGAACATCAATTCAATCAGTTCATAGGGTTGGGTTTTAAATTCAGTAGTGTATATCTGTGTGGTGGTTTTATACTCAGGCTACGGACAAATTTTATTCTTTACACTGCGTTCATATTATATATATATAGTAATAAAGAAGTTTGAAACAAATTTTGGTTTTGTTCGGTCAAAGTGTATATTAATCTATCATCAGAAGATTAACTGAAAACCATGTGGGGATGTCATCACTTTCATATAGAAGAATAGTCAAAAATTTGGACTGGTTGTCCCACCTCAGTTAAGCGGAAGACTTTGAATAAGCAGCAATTCTTATTGAAAGATAAACATAAGTATCAAGTTCCTGAGAACTGGTTTTTAGTCATTATATGTAGACTTTGATAATTCGACTTTGAAAAAAAGAAAAGATGATATAAGACTGCATTCATGTCGGTCTGCGTACATTGAATTCGAATATGTTCACAGGTAAGTGCCATAACATCAATAAGAAGTGATAGGTGACAACAGACTCTACATCTTTATGATTTCTCTTTCATCCATATGTTTTTCATACATCGATAAGAATTGACTTTAAAGTCTCTGTTTTCTCGCAAAATAAAGCTTTTCATTGTATGAATTGAAGTGCACATGTGAAGTTTTAAAAATTACAAAAATGAAGTAGCTCTTAGTTATGGCCATACATGGTTAATTAATAAAATATATAGTAAGGTATATTTGCTAATTTCAAATCAAATAAACGCAATTAGAGGTGAGTTTTTTGGTTGGTTTGGTTTATTCAATGATGAAAATTGTTAAATTAAAATAAAACCATTAAAAATGAAAATCAAAACAAATCAATCAAGTTAAGTTTGCCTGGTTTGATTGGCTATTCGATTTACTCGAATAAAAATGTTTTACACTTTATATTTGGAATATTCCTTATGATTTGAAATAAAAGAAAAATAATATATATTTATCATTCTTAGGCTTTCTAAAAGTAATTTTAATACAAATATGATATATGAAATTTATTTGGGTTACTAAACTAATCTAAAAAATATATATTATAACATCAATAATTTGAAAATATAATAAAAATTTGATTAATTTGATTAAATCGAAAATCAAACTAAATTTTTTTAAGGGTCAATTATAAACCAATCTATTTTCAAAATCAAGCTAAATCGACTAACATAAATTGGTTTGATTAGTTTATTTTGTTCAACCAAGTAATGCTCAACCTTATTATACACTGTGGGTAAAATGATCTTTTGACTTCTTGATAACTTTGCAATAACAACAACGGGAAATCTAGAGAAGTGATAGTAAACTTGTATGTAAATACTATGACCTACCTCTCATTTTAGCGTTCGACGTTTTGTACATTCGTCGAGGTCATGTAACCTACATACATGTTAATTAAAGAATGAATAACAGTTGATTAATAAAATCAATCTTAAATGTATAAAATAAAAGAGGAAAATTAATCAATTAATTCAATCAACAATCAGTTAATATGGAATATGAGAGAAAACATATTAATTAATAATTCAATAAATTAATTAATTATTTGGTATTTGAGATTGTTTCATCCTCAATCTTCTCCTATAAAAGGTAAACTAAGATCGTTGGAAATGCATCTAACAACTTGTAAAATTAGTCATAGCGTTTAATCAACTCCTTCCGCAACTCAAATTTGAGGATAGAGGTTTGTGTTTTTTCTTCCTTAAGACCTAAATCTAGTTACAATATCTCATGCATCTCCTCAAAATGAAGAAAAAAGGAAGGTTGCTCCAAATTTGTGTTTTTCGCTTGTATTTGAATATATTGCACTTGTTCATTATGTTACATTTATTGATCTTTTAATCGGTGATTCTAAGTCATAGTTGTCAGAAATTCTTTACTGTTCGATCTTTCATGATTAATGATGAACAATTCAAGTAATAGCCCAAGTATCACCGATACTGAATATTTCACAAACAAAGCTTAATATGATTTTTTTTTAAGACAACGTTCCTTGATTAACAGGGAAAGATGTAATGGCTGCCATCTTCTTCTTCTAACTTCTAATAATTACTCTTCTTCTCAGAATTCGGTTTCTCTCTCTAACTCTATTTCTTTATATGTTTCTTGATGGAGAAGAATACATCTATATGCCAAGAGAGAGAGGACCCAATCCTTTATATAACACTTAACTCTAAATCTGGTACGTCCGTCATGTACCAATTCAACGCTTAAGATTAATCACAAACCTAATGTTCTAATTATAGAACGGTCTATTTATGACTTAATTAATCGGGTCACATTAAGAATAGAAACTGCATAACGTTAAAGGTAAATGAAACGTTCTATTTATGACCTAATCAATAGGGTCATATTAAGATTAGAAACTGCATAACTGTGATGACCCGAAATCGATGTCCGACAAACAACATCGAATCCGTATCGCCGGAGCTTGCAACAACATTATATGATAAATAACACATCGGAAAAAAAAGATGATATCATTGATACAACATGAATACAATATCTGATACATCAATTTGATACAATGATAATCATCAACATCAGAGAATATATACAACACAAAAATATAGCGGAACACGACACAATATGAGATGAGCCTTCAACAGAATCCAATACTGCAACTCCAAACCAAAACTCCAAAGCCAAAGCTCTAAAACTCCAAGCTCGAATCTCCATCAAGGTTGCACAAAGATAAGCAAGTGCAGCCTATGGACTACAAAGACTCCAAAATGTATCAAACAGAAAGCTGAAGGCTACCAAAACGACATCTACTACCTGACTATCTAAATAACCAAACTCTAGACTGCCGTGTGGAAAATCGTGCACACCCAGAGTTTAGGAACAGAACAATAAACTCCGGGTCAGTCGTGGGACTAGTGTGAGCAAACAAAAACATTTGGTCTTTAAAACAAACAAAAGAATTTAAATTTGAAATCCGCAATGCTTTCTGAAAAATGAAACTACCATAAGGCCTCGCGGGCACACACGCCATGCAATCGCACACTTGGGGGAAATTTCTTCTTATGATAGTCAAACATGCTTACTACGCAAAATCCTTTTTGATATTATTATTAGTGCATAGTGGAAAATATTTCAAAAATATAATATTAATCTTAGCCAGCATAGGTACCATTATACTGTGCCTACTATAGCTACCACCTGAGGTGGCAAGTAATAAAACTGCAATCGTAAAGGGGTCGTATTGGATGATTGGATTTCCAACAAATGGTCGGGCTAAGTAACTTCCTATTTCCACATGGGAAAGCCTCTGGAGAGACTCCCCGAGAACCTACCCGGCTCTCTACCAACATAAGGCCGGTTACCCCCTTCCCGGGAAGTAAAACCTAAGATATGTCACCCACGGTTGTTTGCGACCTTTATCCGAGGATCCTCTACACCAACAACATCACATAGTAATAAATATACTACAATGTCCACATGAGTAAGTATCTGGGCTCCATACCATGATACCACCCTTTTCCAGAAGGAATGGACATACCCTAGGGGAGCTACCCCTGCAACCTTGCTGCATCTTTCCTGTTTCGACCATTACCTGTTTGTGAGGCTCGATGAGGTCTCGTCCACAAAGCTACACTTTTTCACAAAGCCATGCTTTGATCAACAAATGATCAGCAGCACTTCGTATGCCACATTACCAAATTGGGAATGCATCACTAGTAACCATCAACTACATAACCTCTGAGCTCGTACGTCTCAAAGAAGGGTGTTAAGCTAAGAGAATAAATTCTCCTCCACCAAGCAGAAATGTATTTGATAGAAACCAGCTTTACATCTCAAAGTGTAACGTCAGGCACACATCCATACAAGTCTGTTCCGGGTTCGAATAGAACCGAAGGCACTTCCGAAGAAGCCCTTGCAAATTCGGGTACTCACAATCCCGATCGGACTTCCCATCACTTAGGGAATCTCTATACCGTAGCTACTCAGTGCAGAGACAATCGATGGTTATCCTATCGTTCTCGCAAATACCCGGTCTTCACCACCGGTCTTCAAATGCTATCCATAACGTCGTATCATTATTCGAAATGGGTTATATGACACAAGGTCCTCTCCCGGCTAAACCGAATAGTGAGCGCAATATTTTAGAAACATATGGATATGAGATTTCAATTAAGTCACAACTTTAAAATTCAAAACTTTCTTTCAAATGGTTTAAACAAATTACCATTTCAAATCTTTATACAAAAAGATTTATTCCACAAAGTTCACACAGCTTCACAAAGATCCATTCACAGATTTTCAAAACAATTTCCATTTCAATTAGGATTAACTCATCAAATCTTTAAATTAAAGATTTAACTTGTAGCTTTCAAAACATGTTTCCAAATATTCATTCATAACTTGGAAAACCATTTTCAATTCAAACTTGAAATTCCTTTAATACAAATTGGAAATTTATTTCTTATATGAAAGCTTTTATCATTTGAAAACAAACAATTTTCATTAGAAAAAATCCGATTTCATTTACACAAGTTAAAGTCCTTGGGTTAAGTTCAAATTCTCAAAAAAAAACACTTCTAAAATGGTTTAAAACCTATATAAACTTGTATAACCTTTTTAAATCATAAATTCTCAACATAGAATTCAATTTCAAATTTTGAATTCAAATTTAAATCAAATTTCAAAACTAAATTAAGTTATTCAAAAATAATTTTTATCTTTGAAATTCCTTTTCAAAAGCTTTCCACTAAAAATCCGATCCATTTCCAAAACCATTTCGATTTAAAATTCAAATTCAAAACTATTTTAAAAATCTGTGACTTAACCAATTTCCACGTGCAATCCATATTTGTGTGTGTATAGTGTAGTCCAGGGGTTTTTACCCAATAGCGCAACATCGTCAATAATCACAGATACAATCACAGCAATATCGATAAACGGTATATCCTATAACGCTTATCTATATACACAAAATCACAGATGATAATATAAATGCATGATAGATAAATAAATTACATTCATCACAGCTTGAATTAAAACAATTTACATCACAAAGCATCACACAGTAGAGATGACAAAACAATTCACAACATTCAATAGAATACAATCATCCATAAATAAGGTTAATTGATCATCTGATTAGTTGAAATCAGATAAATCACTAATCCTGTTAATTAAAATTAATTAATTACAGTTTATGCTAATAATTATCCTTTACTTATTTATTAATTAACCTTAATTAATGAATTAATTAACCTTTAATTATTAAGAATTAATCTTAATTAAATAATTAACCTTAATAAATTATCATTTAATTAATTAATCCTACTTAATTTAAACTAAGTAATTATCCTTAATTACTTAGTTAACTTTTACCATCAATTAATTACTTTTATTAATTAACTAACTTTTAATTAATCACTTCTCAAATTAATTACCTTAATTACATTAATTAATTATTCTTTAAATTAATTAACCTTTAAACACCTGATTAAATCAATCTTTAATCATTTGTTATCCATTCTTAATTACTTTCACTAAGTATTATTTTTAATTAATTATTCATTAATTACTTGATTAATTAAACTTAAATTATTAATTAATTTTATCTTAATTACTATTAAGTAATTAACTTCAAGTAACTAATTTCCTTTAACAAATAATTTTAACTTAACCTTTAAAAGTTAATTAACAATTTTAACACATCCTTTATATTAATTAACTTCTTTAAATATTATTAAGAAAATAACTCTCAAATTAAAGTTGAATTTATTTTAAACCGTCTAAAACTAGGTTAATTAAAACAATTTATTTAAAAAATTCTTTAACTAATTTTTAAAAACTTAAATAACATTTAACATAAAAAGAGAATTGGTTTAAACTAGATTTATTTTTAAAACTCGATTTCCTTTAAATTTTAAAAACTGCTTTTTTTGTATATCCTCAGCAAACCCAAGCCATCGCCGAGTCAAACTAATCCCTGCTTCGAGTTTTTTTCCAATCCAACCCGAATCACCTTCCAATTTGAAAATTTTATTTAGAAAAGATCTGGTGCATCCTAAAAACACTTCGAGAAAAGGATCAGTTCCCCGTGCTTGGCTTCGATCCTTCCACCTTCTTCCCCAAATACTCGAACCATTGATACAAACGTTTGTACGTATACGCGCACAAGCACGTTGACCACTTGCGATCGACGTCGAAGCCTTCCGATCATCCATAATGATCTCCAGAAATGATTTGTATAACCAAAAACGCGAGATTGCTATTAATTCGAAATCGAGCAAAATTTCGAAACCAGTACTACTTTCTGTAACCTACACGATCACCCGAACTCCCCTCGCTCCGCCGCTACACAACACCAGAACCTACGCGCTTCCGACCAAAAGTACACTGATCCACCACGAACCTAACGCCACAGGTGCAGTCGCCTGAATCGCCGTGGCTACGACGCAATTTACTCGCGACTTCGACCTTCAAAACACAGGGTTTAAACCCTACTTTGATTCAAACCTCAACCCATAGTGAATTTAAAATTTTACTTGCATTTTTCCTACAATCTCTAATCATTCCAGCACCTCCATACCAAATTCCAACTACCGAAAACCAACTGATCATCAAAAAATCGCTATCACCCATTTCCTGTTCATTTAACAAATGCAACCTTAATTCAAAATTAAAAATCCTGATTTTTGTTTTGAAAATCATTGTTTTCGAAATTGATTTAGATGATGTGAATGAATTCAGAAACATTGATACTTGATTTTTCTGATATAAGAGTGTTCAATCTGTAATTTCCTAATTCTAAATTGTTTACTCAGTAAGTATACTTGAAATAATTTTTAAAATTTGCATTTCATAGTTATAATTACTTTCCATTTATAAAACGAAATCAGAAATCATTTAGATAGGAAGATTTCAAATTTCCTAACAGGTTTCAATGCCTGTAACAAGAACAGAGGCCAATGTCTAATTTCCACACATGCACAAGCAAACATGACTAATATACATAGATTTTGCATGCACATTCATTCAAACAACTTCAAATATGTAAGGGTTTAAGTGTTTGCTCACCTGATTCTCTTTTGAACAGAGGAGGTTGAATACTGGAAAGAATTATGAAGCATGATGCTTTGAAGGTTGCACTCTGATCTGTGTTTTAAAACTATGATGATTTGCTTTGATTTCCATATTTGAACTTGAATATGAGACTTGATCTTGTTTTTGTTTTAAATTTACCGAGTTGAATTTTTCTTTTGCATTTAAACTAAAAATGATCTTGCTTTTACTCTGATTCCAGACTTTGATTTCTATTTCAGAAATAAACTGAAGCTCGCTTTTTTTTTCTTTTGGTTTTAAATTTTTGATTGAGGAGGATTCGAGTTTCTTGAGTTGAAGATGATTTTGTTTCTTCTTTTCTCAGGCATGAGAAAATTTGGAAGGAACGAACATAACCTGACGTTTTCCTTTCTTCTTTTGCATGTTTACAATTTTTTTTCAAAAGAAAAAATTATCTTGCCACTTGTCTACTTTTATTACACTTGAGTTTACATATCTTCTTTAATTTACAAATGTCCATATATAACATTTTTATGTTTATAACCTTGGTTCAAATTATTCTTGTAAATTTGGCTTTAACCCTTCATGTAAATATATTTCCATATATAACATATGCCTCGATTTCAAAATTGTTTATATCTTCTTTTGTATTCATCTTTACACAAATAATTTTTTTTCATCTCCATTGTTTTTCACATTCAATATTTAATTTAGTTCAATATATTTATATACATATATTTATACATTTTACATTCATGCATTTCTTATGATTTATTTTTGTACAACTTTTAAAAAGAAAAGAATGATTTAAAAATCTTGATTACATATTAACAAATGATCACTTTTATTTATATAAGTACATATATAAGAGGATTAAATCCTAAAAATAATATTTCGAAAATTAGTACATTAATTCTTTGAAAATTAATACATCGTCCAAATATTAATATATTAAAAAAAATTAGAAAACAAACTATCATTAACTTTTTATAGATTTTAAATTCTACTTTATTTTTAATACATTTTATTTTTAAATTCAATATTTGTTTATAAAATACTTATTCTTATATTTCAAATCAAATTACTACTTATAATCTAAAATTTTAAGTTTATTCTAGAAATCTTTAATTTATTCACAATTTAATTCCATAATTAAATTAATTGTCAAATTAAACGTGGTTGATTTTCACGAATGCTACAATAACGTTAAAAGTAAATGAAATGATTGCAGTTTCTAATAGCAGTTTCTCTAACATTCTCCCACTTGACCCGATTATTCATAATATCAAGTGTTGAACATCATACTATGATAAATTGCTGAGAGTTATGGCGGTTGTGCATTATTAATTCAATGCATTCCCTTCCATATACTATAATACCAGCAATCCATCATTTTATACTCATAATTTATATAAAACATCATAATGGTCCACATAATGTCTTATATCATAATGATTAAACATAATATCTTTATAAGACTCTTTCTTGTTTAAAATTACATAAAGTACGTACTACCACATTAAAACAAGAGACACATAATTGTATGTCAGAAACACACAAAGAAGCTCAGAATGTCACACATCAATTATTATTAATACAACCAAGACCCATTCTTTGAACATGTTCCTTAAATTGTCTTGGCTATAACCCTTTCGTCAAAGGGTCTGCAATCATAAGTTTTGTCCTGACGTGCATGATTGACACTCTTTGTTTCTGAACCTCATCTTTCACAACAAATACTTCAGTTCCATATGTTTGGCACCTTTAGAGTACTTGTCGTTTTTTGAGAAAAACACTACTGCAGAGTTATCACAATAAATTTTCAACGGCTTGCTAATGGTGTCGACAACCGCAAGTCCTGAAATAAAGTTCCGCAACCGTAATGCATGAATTGTGGCTTCATAACATGCCACAAATTCTGCCTCCATAGTAGATGAAGCAACGATAGTTTTATTCACACTTTTCCATGATATGGCTCCTTGAGAAAACATAAACAGGTAACCAAATGTCGATTTTCTAGTATCGATGCATCCAGAAAAATCTGAATCGCTATGTCCAATCACCTCCAATTCATTGGATCTAATATACATGAGTGAAAGTGCGGTGTGTATACAATTATATGTGCTAATATAGTATACACGGATCATGTAATATGGATTACAATACAAATGCGGAAATAGATGATAATAGCATTGTAAATAGAAAATAGAAAAATCACACCAGAGATTTTTATACTGGTTCGGAGCACCGTCCTACGTCCAGTCCCAGACTTCTATCTGGATTTTCACTATTAGCAACCTCGCTTCACCCGGAGGAACAGGTTTACAACACCCGAACAGCCGAACGGGATTTCACGCCTCTAATACACTGAGGACTTCAACACTTGCCTCTTACAACACAAGGACTTCAACAAAAACAAATACAATTGTTGTTGACAACTTGTGTTCTTGAAAACACGGATTTGTCACTAGTAGTACACCCTTCCTATAATCTTATCCTCAAAGAATATGAATGATGTTTTGTGAAGATTAAAGAAGGTATATTGCTTATTGAATCAAAAGGTATAAAATAGTTTCAATGATTCAATAAGCTATTAATTAAATGAGTGCTTTTAGAATGCAAGAATGTTAGAAAGTAAGATCAGAGAAAGCATATAATAATCATATAAATTCATGTTTGAATCAACGATTTAGATGAGTATATATAAGAAGAAATAGTTGTAACTCTTGGTGAAACAGTTGTCATTAAGAGTTGTGATTATTGGTGAAAGGTAGGAGATGTAACTTTTGGAGAAGAGAAGTGTCTTTTGGAAAACTTGCTTTCTGTTTAAAAACGGTCGACAGGTCAAAAAATGACCGGTAGACAGGATTTTAAATATATAGTCGTTATGTGCATGTGTGCACGTTTACTGTGCAACTTTACCAGAAACGGTCGACCGCCCCATTTTCAACCGGTCGACCGGTCTGTGTAAATTTTCACAGTGAATGTGCAATGATGTTTAAATGTATATATATCGACTATATTTGAAATGCATGATTATTTGAGGATAGATTTTAACAAGTTTATCACTATTACAACATCAAATAATCAACCTATAATCTAGAGTACCATATGTAGGTCTTGATTTGTCGATTGCCGTTATATTGTTGTCAGCAATCAAAATCTTCATAGAAGCTTTGACTCAACATTCTCCCCCTTTTTGATTGATGACAATATATAGCTAAAGTATTGAATCTCCCCCTGAATATGTGATTTCCTGCAGACAATTATTAGCACCTTTCTCCCTGCAAACAATTATTAGCACCTTTCTCCCCCTTTGTCATCGACAAAAAGGAGTAAACAAAAGAGAATATGAACCAAAAAAGAACAATGCATAATACATATTTAAACATAAGATGTTTTGAAAACTACCATACATGCCATAGTTCAATAAGATGGACACTAATTAGTACAAGTGTCACAGATGTTTTTAAAGAACTTAAAAAAATAAACAAACTAGCTTTAGTCCGACTGAATCTCCTCCTCATCATCTTCATCATCATCATCGTCATCATCGTCATCGTCATCATCGTCATCGTCATCACCTCTAGACGTCTCTCCATGACCTTGTCCGCTTGTACCAGCAGATTCCTCGGATGTTGACCAAGTGAAAGTGGGAGGAGCCGGACGCTTTCCGGGGTCTTGATGTTGGGTAGAGACAGATGTGCTACATGATATAGCATCCCATATAGCACTGAAGAAAGACTTGACCTTGTTGAATCGTTTGTCAATTTTTGAATCCATACGTTTGAGTCTCGCTTCAAGTAAGAATTGATTACGAGCGATGGTTTCAAGAGATTCTCTTGTAGACGACTTAGATTTCAACAACCTAACTTCTCCGGAACGAGGTCGGAAAGATGGAGCTCGTTGTGCTTGTGTACCTCGTTGTTGCCATTGTTCGAATGGCATAATCTGAACATAGGGAGGAGGAAGTTTCATGCGCTTGATGGTAGTGGAGTCAATGCATTTTGGTGTAGATGTTGCTGAATCAGGGGCTGTTACTCCACATGCTAGCAATATGCGCATAATATACTCATTATAGAAGAAATGAGGTCGAGTGGAGTTATTCACTTTTAAAATTTCATCGAAAATCATGTGAGCCCAGTTGATTTCGATTTCCCCGTATATAGCATAAAGAGCCTTGAAATTTTCCTTGTAGACGGCATCATAATTTCCTAATCGAGGAAATAGAGAGTGCATCAAGACACGATGTAATAGCCTTGCTGTCGGTCGTAGCCCAATCGATTTGGTGCCGTCACTATTATCTTCTATAAACTTATGGCTAGTGCTATTTCGGGTGAATACTTCACAAAATGTCGATGAAAATTCTTCACCTCGATTTGGTATTCCAAGAATAGAAGCTATTCTATCATGAGTAAGATAAATTCGTTTGCCGCAAACTACCGACCAAATAACTCCATTTGGATTATCCGGTGTATATTCTTCTAAATTCATATTTGCGTAGAATAATTTAATCATTAAGTGATTAATTTCTACGCTATTATCTGAAAAATCTATTAGAGGAGAAATATTGGAATTGTTTGCTAAACGACGAATACCGTATGAAGTGAAGTCTTCGAATTTGATGAATGAGCCCGGATGGAACTTATAATTTGTCATTTGATTCCATCGAGTTACGGCAACTGGAGTTTCAAGCCACTTTCTGGCAGAGAGAGTTAGAGATGAAGATTCTAAAGATGCTCTTTTCTTTGATTTCTTTTGTGGTGGAGCCATTGATGAGGATTTGAGAGTTTTGGAGCTTGAGAAATATGAACTAGGGTTTGGGAATTGGGAAAGCTTTCAGTAGGAAGTAGAAAGAAATGAGTGTGGGGTATAAAATATATACGTGAACTGTAAAGAAACTGTAAATGCATGCGACCGGTCGACCGCCTATATATGACCGGTCGACTGTTTTCAACCCGAGAGCATTTTTGGTCGACCGGTCATATTTCCGGTGGTCGACTGGTTTTGCTCTGTGTTGAAAACAGCTTGATTTTGCAAAAAATTTTGAAAAAAATCGATTGCATATATTTTATATTATATTATTATTATAGAATATATGATATTACAAGAAATATATATGAAAACAAAACAATATACATTATGAAATTCTAATGAGAAGGAGAGTTGTCATTAGAATTTTTGTTGTCTTCAATAGGTTTAGCCCTTGGACTCCACTTATTTCGAGCTCCTTCATTCTCGTTATAATTTCTATCCCAAGAGTTTGGAGTCGTTGAAGTCGATGGCCTGGATGGCATTGGTTCATGAACATCGTGCTTGTTTGATCCGCAGAAGAACGATGCCATTCTTTCTAAGACGGATAATCGCGCCGACGTACGTTGTTGTTCATGATACAGTTGGTTTTGTCCATAATGCAATTGTCTCTGAAGGTCGATTTGATGTTTTTGGTAGTGGTGTATCTCTTCAATTTGAGCTTTGGTTCGAGGAGAATAGAATAGTGTCCTTTTAACTCGTTTTGAATTTGGAGTTTTATCAGACATACAGGAGCATTGATGATGACAGCTTGATTTTTGTTTTGGAGTAGTAGGAGAATAATATTCGTCCGACTCAGAGCTTGTAATAGAAATGTGAGATTCTTGCTCACATTTGTCACAAATATGAGCCATAGTGTAAGTTGAATATATTATTATGGATAGATAAGAATTAAAGATGATCAAAGTATAAAAAATTTGCAAGCTTATATATAAGTTTCTTATATATAATCTTATGGATGTGAGTTAATGATAACTTTTAACCACGAAAATATAAGCAGAAATTTTATTGTTATTCTAAAAATAGCTTTGTTTTTAAAACTGAATTTATAAAATGAGTAAATAAAATTTAACCATTTAAATAAAGCAATGGCTAATATAAAAAATAGGTTAAGTAAAAGATACGGTTACTAGGAGAAAAGACATTAGTTTAGTTTAAACAAAAAAAAATTATAATTAAAGAGAATAACCAAAAGAGAAAGTGTACATTAGTAATTGCTTAGTCAAGATTTTTTCTTGAAATTAAACCAAGCTCTCTTCGTAATCTAATAAAATTAGATTCGAGCAGCGGCTTAGTAAAAATGTCTGCTAATTGATTGTCAGTATGGATATATTCAAGACATATATTTCTTTTTTCAATATTATCTCGAAGAAAATGATGACAGATATCAATGTGTTTAGTTCGAGAGTGATTCACTGGATTTTTAGAAAGATTTATAGCACTTGTGTTATCACAGTATATAATAGAATTTGATAAATGAATATCAAAATCTTGAAGTGTTTGTTGCATATATAGTACTTGAGTACAAGCAAGAGCCGCTGATATATATTCAGCTTCACATGTTGATAGTGAAACACAATTCTGTTTCTTACTAAACCAAGAGACAAGTGATTTTCCAATAAAATGGCACGTACCACTTGTACTTTTTCTATCCGTTCGTGAGCCACCAAAATCAGCATCACTATATGATACTAATTCAAATGGACATTCTTTTGGATAGAAAAGACCAAAATCTTTGGTATTATTAAGATAACGAATTATACGTTTCACTGCTCGTAAATGTGATTCCTTTGGATCGGCTTGAAAACGAGCACATAAACAAACACTCATTAATATATCTGGACGACTAGCTGTAAGATAAAGAAGAGAACCAATCATGCTTCGATATAATTTCTGGTCAACATTCTTACTACTTTCATCTTTTTCAAGATGTGTAGTTGTACTCATAGGAGTTGGTTTACCAGATGTATTTTGTAATCCGAAGCGTTTGATAAGATTTTCACAGTATTTTTCTTGATTGATAAAAATACCGTTTGAAAGTTGTTTGATTTGAAGTCCAAGAAAATAAGATAGTTCTCCCATATGAGACATTTCAAATTCTTTGGTCATAATACTTGCAAATTCCTTGCAGAGTTTATCGTTTGTTGAACCAAAGATTATATCGTCTACATATATTTGGATAACCAGAATATCTTTTCGAGAATGTTTAATAAACAAAGTTTGATCGACTTTGCCTATTTCAAAACCTGAATTAATAAGATAGCTACGTAATCGTTCATACCAAGCACGAGGTGCTTGTTTTAAACCATACAGAGCTTTCTTAAGTTTGAACACATGGTCAGGATATTTTTCATGTACGAACAACGGAGGTTGTTCGACATAGACATTCTCTTTGATAAATCCATTGAGAAAAGCACTTTTGACATCCATCTGATAAAGTTTGAAATTATGATGACAAGCAAAAGATAATAGAATTCTAATAGCTTCTAGTCGAGCAACTGGTGCAAAAGTTTCTTCATAATCGATACCTTCTTCTTGATTGTATCCTTGTGCTACTAATCTTGCTTTATTTTTGGTGATATTTCCTTGTTCGTCAGCCTTATTTTTATAGACCCATTTAGTACCAATTACTGACTGATCAGTTGGTCTTGGAACAAGTTCCCAAACGTCATTGCGCTCAAACTGATTTAGTTCTTCCTGCATGGCAATGATCCAGTAATCATCTGTAGCAGCTTCTTTTGGATTCTTGGGTTCGATATTTGAGAGAAAAGCGACATGACCCATTTGATTGAGTTGACTCCTTGTTCTGACATGTGATGTTATTTCACCTATTATATTTTGGGCCGGATGGTCTCTTAATATTCTTGGTGGTGTTTGTAATTCACATATTTGAGGAGCATTCTCAATAATTACTTCTGAGTCAGAATCAGTATTTGAGATGATTGGATTATTAATGACTATTGATTCGTCATCATCTGATATTGTGTGAGGATGCTGATAGATTTCATCAAAAGATACATGAAGTGATTCTTCAATAGTTTTGGTTCGTTTATTAAATATCCGATAGGCCTTACTTCGTTCCGAATAACCGACAAATATTCCTTCATCGGCTTTTGGATCGAATTTTCCAAGCTGGTCTTTCGTATTTAAAATAAAGCACTTAGAACCAAAAACTTTGAAGTATGAGATTTTGGGCTTTCTTTTGTTAAACAATTCATAAGGAGTGTTCTTGGTAAGAGGTCTTATGGACACACGATTTAAAACATAACAGGCGGTTGCGACAGCTTCTGCCCAGAAATGTTTTGGTAAGGTAGTTCCATTCAATAATGTTCTTGCACATTCTTGTAAAGTTCGGTTTTTTCGTTCTACTACTCCGTTCTGTTGTGGAGTTCTGGGAAACGAAAAATTATGATATATACCTTTCTTTGTACAAAAATGTTCAAATTCATTATTTTCAAACTCTCCGCCATGATCACTTCTTATATTTTTAACTTTAATCCCTTTTGATTTTTGAATTCTTTTGACTAAGGATTTGAAATGATTGAAAGTATCACTTTTATTTTTTAAGAAAATTGTCCATGTATAACGAGAGAAATCATCAACAATTACAAGCACATATTGATTGTGATTTATTGATTGAACTCTAGTAGGTCCAAATAAATCCATGTGCAGTAACTCAAGTGGTTGTAATGTTGATATAACTTTCTTGGATTTAAAAGATGATTTGGTCAATTTTCCTAATTGACATGCATCACAAATGTTGTTAACTTTAAAACTCATTTTGGGTAGTCCTCTAACTAGATTGTTTTTAGCTAACTTGTCAATATTTCTGAAGTTTATATGACAGAAACGTTTGTGCCATAGCCATGGATCGTTGTCATTAGCCACAAGACACATATCTGAATTATGATTAATATTCATATTTAGAATATATATATTTCTGTCTCTATAACCTTCAAAAACTAAATTATGGTCTTTATCTAAAATACTACACTTATTATTTGAAAAGGAAATTATAAAACCCTTGTCACATAACTGACTAATACTAAGTAAATTGTGTTTTAAATTTCTAACTAGCATGACATTAGTAATAAGAGGTAAGTTAGATGTACCGCAATTGCTCACATCGCCTTTGCCGATGATATAACCTTTTGAATTGTCTCCAAAAGTGACTGAGCCACCATCTGAGTATTTAATATTTGTTAATAAGCTTTTGTCTCCCGTCATATGTTTTGAGCAACCACTGTCCAATATCCACTTTCCTCTTTTCTTCAGTGGGACCTGCAAAAAATAGAATTAAGTTCATGGTACCCACTTTTTATAGGGTCCTAAGAGTTAGGTCTTAGGAGTCCAAACCCATTTGGGTCCGGTATCCCCTTTATATATATAATTGTTATTAAAATGTACAGTATTCATGAAATGCTGAATGTATTTGTTCCTAATCAAATTATTATTTGTTTTAGGAACCCATATTTTGATAGTCTTAACATTTCTCTTTTGAAATTTCACAACTGGTTTTGGTTTGAAATATAATAAACTAAAATTTTTCTTAGCTTCAGTTTTTTGTACTTTTTTCTTCCTTTTATTTCTAAGATGTTTCTTAGTTTCATGTTTGTTATATCCCAAACCTTGTTTATCTGAAATAGATTGTGAACTTTCAATGATTTTAGTCAAATTTTCTCGACCTTTGTTAAAGTTAGAAACATTTTGAGTAATGTCATCAAACTTTGTTTGTAAACTAGCTTTTTCTAGGTCTAGAATTTTGACTTTTGCTTTAAGTTCATGATTTTCAGTAGTGAGAGAATTATTTTTCTCTTTTTGAGCTTCTATTTCTTGACTCAAAAGAGATATTTGAGAGTCAACATTAGATGATGATTCTTGAATATTTTCAAGTTCTTCTTCTAATATTTTCTTCTCATCTTTTAACATATCTCGTTCAAACTCTGCTCTACTTAAATCTGCTTTGACTACTTTTAATTGACGTTTTAAGTCTTTATATTTGACTATCAATTCAGCATTAATATCAAGTAATTCATCAAATGTAGGAATTTGTACCTCATCTTCTGTTGCCATAAAGCAAACATTAGCTTGTTCATTCTCCGAATCACTTTCACTTTCTGATGAAGATGACTCTGAATCATCCCATGTTACTGAGAAGGCTCGTTTCTTTGATTTGTCCTTCTTATATTTGAATTTGTCATTTTCTGACTTTTTATTTTGTTCTGGACAATCCTTCTGCATGTGTCCCTTTTTATGGCAGTTGAAACATTCTATAGCAGATGAAGATGGTTTATTTGATCCAGGTTTCCTTTTATTGTAGCGACTGGCTTTTCGATATTTTAGGAATTTTTTGAAACCTTTAGCAATGAACGCCAAATCTTCATCTTCAGAATCTGATTCATTTTCATCTTTCTCAACATGAAATGCTACATTTTTCTTTTCTTCTTTCTGTTCTTTTCTAGCCTGCAAATTTGCTTCATAGGACATTAAATTTCCTATCAATTCATCTGGCTTTATGATGGAAAGGTCATTAGCTTCTTCAATTGCTAATACTTTTCCTTCCCATTCATTAGTCAGAGAATGTAGGACTGTTGAAACAACATCAAAATCAGAATACTTTTGTCCTAACCCAATAAGTGCATGGTGAATAGTTTGAAACCTTGAATACATGTCATTGATTGTTTCATTTGGTTTCATTTTGAAATTTTGAAATTGACTTTTCAGCATGGCTATTTTGGCTTGTTTAACCTTGTTAATACCTTCATGAGTGATTTTTAGCGTTTGCCAAATTTGATATGCAGTAGTGAAGATACTAACACGGTTATATTCATTTTGGTCTAATGCACAGAACAACATATTTATTGCTCTTGCATTTACGGCTGCTGCCGTTTTCTCAGCCACAGTCCATTCTGAATAATCAGTTGTTGGATTCACTATTTCTCTTTGAGTAGCATTCCAAGCATCATAGCTACTTGATTGCATAAAGAATGACATACGTGTTGCCCAATAACTATAGTTAAGACCATTGAAAAATGGAGGTCTTTGTGTCGATTGCCCTTCTGTGTAAGTGGTGTTTTGAGTGCTAGTACTTGCGTTATTTGTCATATTACAAGAATATATCAAATAACTGTGTTACGGTTATATGATGACCGAGCTCTGATACCAAATGAAAGTGCGGTGTGTATACAATTATATGTGCTAATATAGTATACACGGATCGTGTAATATGGATTACAATACAAATGCGGAAATAGATGATAATAGCATTGTAAATAGAAAATAGAAAAATCACACCAGAGATTTTTATACTGGTTCGGAGCACCGTCCTACGTCCAGTCCCAGACTTCTATCTGGATTTTCACTATTAACAACCTCGCTTCACCCGGAGGAACAGGTTTACAACACCCGAACAGCCGAACGGAATTTCACGCCTCTAATACACTGAGGACTTCAACACTTGCCTCTTACAACACGAGGACTTCAACAAAAACAAATACAATTGTTGTTGACAACTTGTGTTCTTGAAAACACGGATTTGTCACTAGTAGTACACCCTTCCTATAATCTTATCCTCAAAGAATATGAATGATGTTTTGTGAAGATTAAAGAAGGTATATTGCTTATTGAATCAAAAGGTATAAAATAGTTTCAATGATTCAATAAGCTATTAATTAAATGAGTGCTTTTAGAATGCAAGAATGTTAGAAAGTAAGATCAGAGAAAGCATATAATAATCATATAAATTCATGTTTGAATCAACGATTTAGATGAGTATATATAAGAAGAAATAGTTGTAACTCTTGGTGAAACAGTTGCCATTAAGAGTTGTGATTATTGGTGAAAGGTAGGAGATGCAACTTTTGGAGAAGAGAAGTGTCTTTTGGAAAACTTGCTTTCTGTTTAAAAACGGTCGACAGGTCAAAAAATGACCGGTAGACAGGATTTTAAATATATAGTCGTTATGTGCATGTGTGCACGTTTACTGTGCAACTTTACCAGAAACGGTCGACCGCCCCATTTTCAACCGGTCGACCGGTCTGTGTAAATTTTCACAGTGAATGTGCAATGATGTTTAAATGTATATATATCGACTATATTTGAAATGCATGATTATTTGAGGATAGATTTTAACAAGTTTATCACTATTACAACATCAAATAATCAACCTATAATCTAGAGTACCATATATAGGTCTTGATTTGTCGATTGCCGTTATATTGTTGTCAGCAATCAAAATCTTCATAGAAGCTTTGACTCAACAATGAGCATGTAATCTTTCGTGCCTTGTAAGTACCTTCACACTTTCCTTGCAGCTTGCCAATGTTCCCTTCCTGGATTACTTTGATACCTCCCTAACATACTGACCACAAAACCGATATCCGGTCTAGTATAGGTTTGAGCATACATTAGGATACCAACTAAAAATGCATATGGAATTGATTCCATTTCCTTTTGTTCAACATCATTCTTAGGACACTGCATGAGATTGAATTTATCACCTTTCTGTACAGGAACTTTCCTAGGTGAATACTTACTCATTCCAAATCTCTTTAGAATCCGTTCGATATATCCTTTCTAAGACAATCTCAATATTCCTTGTGATTGATCACGAAATATTTCTATTCCAATCACATAGGATGCCTCTCTCATATCTTTAATTTAAAAGTTCGTTGAGAGAAATTCCTTAGTCTCATGCAATATGCTTAAATTATTTGCAGCAAGCAAGATGTCATCAACATACATGACTAGATAAATAAACTTGCTCCCACTAATCTTCTGGTATAAACAACGATCAATCGTATTTTTCTTAAAACCAAAAGATGTAATAATGGTATTGAACTTTATATACCATTGCCGGGATGCTTGTTTAAGCCAATATATTGACTTCTTAAGTTTATACACCAATTGTTCTTTACCTTTTATAGAAAACCCTCAGGTTGATCCATATAAACATCCTCATCAAGATCTCCATTCAGAAAGGCTGTTTTCACAAGCATTTGATGCAATTCCAAATCATAATGTGCTACTAATGCCATCATTATTCTTAGTGAGTCCTTTTTGGAAACAGGAGAAAATGTCTCCTTGTAATCAACACCATCTTTCTGAGTGTAAACCTTAGCAACAAGTCTAGCTTTATACCGTTCGACATTACCACTAGAGTCGTGTTTGGTTTTAAAATCCCATTTGCATCCGACTCTTTTACAACCATATGGTAACTCAACGAGAACCCAAACTTCATTTTGTTACATGGATTTTAGTTCTTTTTTCATGGCATTAATCCATTCCTTTGACTCTTTACTTTCTACAGCATGTGAAAACGAAACTGGGTCCTCATTGATTCCTAGATCATAATCTGATTCTTGCATATAAACCATATAATCATTAGAAATAGCTAACCTACGATCTCTTTGAGATCTTCTTAATGCTACTTCTTGTGGTTCATGCATATCAGCATTATGTAAGTCATTTCCTTCAGGAAGTACTTCTTCATTTATATGTTGTTCATCATCATGCTGTTCTCCAACAGCTGGAACAACATTTGGAGTAATAGAGGATGGATGAACTATTCTAGGCAATGTAACATTTATCCTTGTTTCCTTTATTTCCACTATTTCTCTTCTAGTAGTCCCACTGACTTCACCAATCTAAATGAATCTTGCATTACCATTTTCTATAATTCTTGGACTATGATTAGGACAGTAAAACTCATATCCTTTAGATTTTTTAGGGTAACCGAAAAATACCCACTAATCGTTCGAGAATCTAATTTCTTTTCATGTGGATTATAAATTCTTGCTTCCGTTGGACAACGCCAAACATGCAGGTGTCTTAAGCTAGCTTTCATGGTAGTCCATAATTCAAAAGGAGTTTTTTGAACAGCTTTACTAGAAACCCTATTCAATAAATAATTAGCGGTTTTGAGAGCATACGACCACAAATTCTTAGGTAGTGCAGAATCTGACTACACACTCCTAATCATATCTATTAATGTCCTATTGCACCTTTATGCTACACCATTTTTCTGTGGTGTACCTGGCATTGTGTATTGCTCACATATGCCATGACTTTCAATGAATTTTGCAAATAGACCTAGACACTGGCCTGACTCATTATATTTGCCATAATATTCACCACCTCTATCAGACCTTATGATTTTCACATTTTTATCTAATTGCCTCTCAACTTCCTTTACAAACGTCACAAGATATTCACAGATTGAGATTTTTCATGAAGCAAATAGACATAACCATAGCGGGAAAAATGGTCAATAAAAGTGGTGAAATACTTTTCTCCATTAAAGGCTGGAGTGTCCATAGGCCGCAAATATCAGTGTGCATTATTTCAAGAAGTTGGCTGCTTCTAGTGGCTCCTTTCTTATTATGTTTGGTTTGTTTACCTTTAATACAATCCACACATAATTCTAGATCACTAAAGTTCAAATTTGACAAAATTTCATTACTTACTAATCTCATCATTCTTTCTTTAGATATGTGACCTAGTCTTTTATGCCATAAAAGCAGAATTTTCATTCAACATGCTACGTTTGCATCCAACATTATTTATTATATTCAGCAAGGAATTCACATCAGTGTCATTCAGTTTCAATTTATATAAACCATCAATTAGAATACCAGAACCAACATTATCAGTATTCTTGTATAAATCAAAACAATCAGATCCAATACATAAGGTTTCTAGATAATGAAGGTACATAAAGGGTACTATATAAGTCCAATACATATCCACTTTCTAGAATTAGACGATAAGTCCCAATGCCTTCTATTGTGGATTTCATTCCGTTTCCCATAAAGAGAAAATGATCTTCATTTGGATTTATGGTTCGGATCATAAGAAATCCCTTTCTTTTCGAACCAAGCTATCCTTTTTGGACAGTCATTATGATAATGTCCTTTCCTTTTACAGAAATGACATCGAGCATCCTTTAGTTCCTTCTTTTCCTTATCCTGCCCATTCTTAGCAGGTGCCTTTTTCTTCTTGAAATGACTTGATTTTCCATTCTTTTCTTTACCAGCTTTATTACTCACAAAACTTACTAAGTGATTCACTTGATTTTTCAAACGTCCTTCTTCCTGAACAAGTCTATTGGCTAATTCATTAACATTCCACTTATCCTTTATAGTGTTATAGTTAATTTGAAAAGGTCCATATTCAAAAGGTAGCGAGTTCAGGATAAACTGGACAAGAAAAAAAATCCTCTACTGTAAGTCCAAATGAGTTTAACCTTGCTGCAAGATTAGTCATCTCTATAATGTGCTCTTGCATAGTTCGCGACCCATCAAACTTCATGGTCGTGAGTTCTGCCATAAGAGTAACAGCGAGTGACTTATCAACTAAACGAAAATGCTCTTCGACAAACTGCATATATTCCTTAGCACTTTCTGTTTGCGGAATTGTTGACTTGATGTTGTTAGCGACAGTCATCTTAATAAACATAAGGCTCAATCTGTTACTGCGTTCCCATGCTTTATAGTCTGATTTTTCTATCTCGGTACTAGCTGTTGTAAGAGAAACTGGTTTATCCTCAAGGAGTGCCAAGTCAAGGTCCTGAACACCTAAATGAAAATTCCCTCCATTCAGAAAAATTAACAACAGTGAACAATGTAACAGATGAAGCATGTGTATTCATGGGAACTACTACAAATTAAATAAAAAAATTGAAATAACTATAAGCTCATAGCTAACGCGATTCAGATATGTAAATAATAGTATAATATAACACTCCTTTGGGTAGATACTATCTTATACTTAACATAATTAAATACCAAAACATAAGTAAGTAATAAATATATTCAATTAAATAAAACTTACATCATCGATTAAACCTCATCATGTCAACTAGTTATAGAACAAGACTTTCCTTTGGGTAAGTTCTCAGGTTCTACCATTAGTGAGGCCGGTTTTTTTTGGTATTATTATAATTGGCAATTTCTATCAATAATCATTATGTCACTAATGCACTAAATGATTATTATGATTTTGACCACTTTGGTGATTAATAAAATCATAAATCTCATGTGCATAATTGACTTATAACACATACTTGATTAAATATCATGAGTAAAGCGTAGAACAGATCAATTGCAATCATAGGAAATATTCAGTTATTGATTGGTGGCTTTAATGCCAAATGTCAGAAATTCTTTACTGTTCGATCTTTCATGATTAATGATGAACAATTCAAGTAATAGCCCAAGGATCACCAATACCAAATATTTCACAAACAAAGCTTAATATGATTTTTTGGTTTAAGATGACGTACCTTGTTTAGCAGTGGAAGGTATAATGGCTGTCATCTTCTTCTTCCGACTTCTAATAATTACTCTTCTTCTCAGAATTCGGTTTCTCTCTCTAACCCTATTTCTTTATATGTTTCTTGATGGAGAATAATACATTTATATGCCAGGAGAGAGAGGACCCAATCCTTTATATAACATTTAACTCTAAATCTGGTACGTCCATCATATACCAATTCAACGCTTAAGATTAATCACAGACCTAATGTTCTAATTATAGAACGGTCTATTTATGACTTAATTAATCGGGTCACATTAAGATTAGAAACTGCATAATGTTAAAGGAAATGAAACGTTCTATTTATGACCTAATTAATAGGGTCATATTAAGATTAGAAACTGCATAACGCTAAAAGTAAATGAAACGATTGCAGTTTCTAATAGCAGTTTTCTAATAATAGTTGCTTATTTATTCCGACAAATTAGGAATTTGGAGTATCCTTAATTTTAATAATTAATATCAAAGCAAAGAATCATATACATTTGGAGTATCCTTAATTTGGAGTATCCTTAATTTTAATGATTAATATCAAAACAAATAGTGGTGGTTGTTCTACATATACATTTTCTTTGATAAACCCATTTAAAAAAGCAATTTTGACATCCATTTGAAATAGTTTAAAATTATTATATGTTGCAAAAGCGAGTAATGTACGAATGGCCTCCAATCTTGCTACTGGAGCAAAGGTTTTATCGTAATCTATTCCTTCTTCTTGATTGTAGCCTTGAGCAACTAATCGTGCTTTATTTCTAATAATATCTCCGTTTTCATCGGTTTTGTTCTTAAATATCCATTTTGTTCCTATTACCGATTGATCTTTAGGTCGTGGTACTAATTTCCATACGTTATTACGTTCGAATTGATTTAATTCTTCTTGCATAGCTATTATCCAAAAATTATCATTTGACGCTTCTTTATAATTTTTTGGTTCAAAGTTTGACACAAATGCTATATGGCTTATATGATTGAGATGATTTCTAGTTACTCTTGTATTAAGATCTCCAATAATATTAGCTATTGGATGATTTTTAAGAATTCTAGGAGGTGACACCAGAGTGTTATTTCAATATTTATGTCATTATTAACGGTATTTGTTGGATTTATTAGTGGAATATTTTCTTCTTCATCGTTAGTTTTAAGATTACAAAGATTTTCATCGAACGAACGTGTAAACTTTCTTCAACGGTATTAGTTCTTTTATTAAAAATTCTATAGGCTTTACTCCGATCCGAATATCCAATAAAGATACCTTCATCAGCTTTTGGATCAAATTTACCTAAGTTATCTTTTGTATTCAAAATAAAACATTTTGACCCGAAAGTTTTAAAGTACGATACCTTAGGTTTTTTACCAAAAAATATTTCAAAACACGTTTGTTTAGTCATAGAACGTATTGTCACACGATTTAATACATAACAAGATGTCGCAATAGCTTCAGTCCAAAATTGTTTAGGTAAACCACTACTATTTAGTAATGTTCGTGCGCATTCTTGTAATGTGCGATTTTTTCTTTCTATGACACCATTTTGTTGCGGTGTGTGAGGAAAAGAAAAATTGTGAGTTATTCCTTTTTTATTACAAAAATTTGTAAAAAGATCATTTTCGAATTCTCCTCCATGATCACTTCGGATATTTTTAATTTTTAAGTTCATTTGTGTTTTAATTCTTTTAGCAAAAATTTTAAACATTCCAAAAGTATCACTTTTATGTTTTAAAAACAAAGTCCATGTATATCTTGAAAAATCATCAACTATTACAAAGACATATTTGTTGTGATTTATAGACCGAATTTGTGTAGGGCCAAATAAATCTAAGTGTAACAGTTCTAATGGTTGTTTTGTAGAAATATAATTTTTAGATTTAAACGAGCTTTTCTTTAGTTTTCCAATTTGACAATCATCACATAAATTTTCTACTTTGAAATTTATTCTAGGTAATCCTCTTACTAGTTCATATTTTGCTAACTTATTAATATTGTTAAAGTTGATATGACAGAATCGTTTATGCCATGACCATGGATCATCATGTTTGGCGGTTAAGCATAAGTTTGAATTTTTATTTATATTCATGTTTAATACATAAATATTTTTGTTTTTGAATCCTTGAAAAATGAGTTGTTTGTTATTATCTAAAATATTACATTTATCTTTTTCAAAATTTATTTGAAAACCATTATCGCATAATTGACTAATGCTTAGTAAGTTGTGTTTTAGATTTTTTACTAATAAAACATTTGTAATAATAGGAGAATTTGATATACCAGAGTTGATGACTTCTCCAATGCCCACGACGTATCCTTTTGAATTGTCTCCAAATGTTACCGTTCCACCATCAATGTATGATATATTTGATAACATCGTTGAATTTTCGGTCATATGTTTAGAGCAGCCACTATCTAGTATCCATTTCTCTTTATTTTTTATTTTGGGTACCTGAAAAATAAAAGATGTTTCAATTGGTACCCATATATTATTAGGGTCTTATTTGTTAGGAGAAGGTAGCCATACCCAAGATGGTTTGGTACCTTTATAAATATAATTTTTATTATAGACCACATTCTCCATATAATTATTGATATACTTTTGTCT
Organism: Allium cepa; assembly: GCA_030765085.1. Taxonomy (NCBI): domain Eukaryota; kingdom Viridiplantae; phylum Streptophyta; class Magnoliopsida; order Asparagales; family Amaryllidaceae; genus Allium; species Allium cepa. The sequence goes on from CM060932.1 coordinate 935,622,621, forward strand.
AATTAAATGATTATTTGTTTTAGGAATCCAAATTTTTATAATTTTGGTATTAAATGTAGACTTAGGTACACTTTTAGTTTTTTTATAACTAAGATTTTTTGTAACTTTTTCTTTTTGTTTAGAGAAATTTTTAAAACTTATTCCATTTTTGTTGCTTAATGGTTTTGATATTTTTATAAGGTTTTCCAAATCTTGTTTTCCTTTATTAAATTTTGACACATTATTTGTAATCTTATCTAGCTTTTCTTTTAGTTCTACATTTTCAATTTTAAACAATTCAATATCATTTTTAAGGTCGGTATTTTCTTTCAAAAAATTATCGTTTGCCTTTTTAGTGTTTTCAAGTTCTATAGTGGTAGCCTCATTCATTATCAAATTACTTTTGAATTTTTTGAGATAATTCAAGTTCTTCTTCTAGAATGATTTTTTCATCTTTTAACATACCTACTTCAATTTCTAATCTATTTATTTTAGCTATATATTCTTTATTCAATTTTTTAACCTGTCTAAATTTATCATCCAATTCCATGCTTAGTTCAAATAGTTCGTCATAGCTAAGTTCCGGACATACCTCATCATTTTGTGCCATAAAACACACATTTGCTTGTTCTTCGTCACTATCGCTATCACTTTCTGATGATGAAGAATCCGAATCATCTCATGTTACTTTGAAAGCTTTCTTCTTCTTGAATTTTTCAAATTTATTCTTCTTTTTATCATTGTTGAGTTTTGGGCATTCTTTCTTCATGTGTCCGTATTGATCACATTCATAACATTTGATTTGAGATTGATTTGTCGAGTTGGACTTTCCTTCTTTTTGAAATTTTGTTATCTTTCTAAATTTCTTGAATCTATTATAGTTTTTGGCAATGAATACTATCTCATCTTCATCTAAATCTGAGTCATCATTCTTTGTTGCCTGAAATGCTATGTTTTTTTTCTTCCGAATTTAGTTCTTTTCGTGCCTGCAAATTTGCTTCATAGGACATCAAATTTCCTATCAACTCTTCAACTTTGAGGGTAGAAAGATCATTAGCCTCTTCTGTAGCCAATACCTTTCTTTCCCAGTCAGGTGTTAAAGAGTTGAGTATTCGAGAAACTAAATCAAAATCAGTAAACTTAACTCCTAATGCCATAAGATCATGTTGAATACTTTGAAATCTAGAATACATGTCTACTATAGTTTCATTTTGTTTCATTTTGAAAGATGAGAATTGGTTTTGCAAAATTGAAATTTTAGTTTGTTTGACCTTTGTTGTACCTTCATGTGTAATTTGTAAGGTACGCCAAATATCAAATGCAGTGGTGCATAGCATTACACGTGAAAATTCATTTTTGTCTAAAGAACAAAATAAAACATTCATAGCTTTAGCATTGTTTGATGCTAAGGTTTTTTATGCATCGGTCCAAGTGTTCATAGCAGTAGTGGGTGCTTCATATTTATCTTGAGTGGCTGACCAAATTTCTAGACCGTTAGCTTCCATAAAAATTCTCATACGTTTTGACCAATATGCATAGTTAGAGCCATTAAAAAGTGGGGGTCGTGCTGTGGATTGTCCTTCTTGAAAAATACTTGCCATATTTAAAAAGATTCAAAAACGTGTTACTGTTCTTTGATCAAACCTCGCTCTGATACCAATTGTGAGTCTATATGAGTGGATCGTGTGATATATATGTGCAAGTATAAATAATCTACAGTAAAACAAGATAGATAAAAGTAGTAAAGTAAATTAAACTAATCACACCAGGATTTTATACTGGTTTGGACCTCCCGTCCTACGTCCAGTCCCGAAGCTCCTCTTCGGAATTTCCTTTCACTAACTAACCCTCACTTGACCCGGAGGAACAGGTTTACAATAGCAGAGTTTCTTTGTCAAAGATGTGTTCTTATAACACTGATGTTGACTGTTGAATACAAGTGCTTCCAATATATTTATCTAGAAAGTGTTGAATGCGTAATCTAGAATATATGAAAGTGTAAGTAGTAAATTGCTTTGAGAACAGATGTAAGTTAGAGTATAGAAAATAGTAGCATAGGAAAAGTATCTATTTCTTTGCATTGCTGATGCTATTTATACTGATGAAGGGTTATCTTGTATAGTTGTATCCGTTGTAATCTCCTAAAAGTCGCTTCTGATGATGATGAAGAGTTGCGATAAGAAGAAGCAGACGTGTCCCTTCGAGTGTGGCAGTTGGAGTTTGAAAATGCTCTGCCGAATTCAAAATCAGACGTCTGAGAGCATGTGTCAGACGTCTGCCCTTCATATATATTTTTGTATGTGGTTGTCTTTCAGACGTCTGAGTTTAATACCAGACGTCTGATTCCTTCTGAAAAATAGAACCAGAGAATATGATCAGACGTCTAGTATGTTTATCAGACGTCTGTTTTGTACTGATTGGCAATACAGAGGAATAATCCAGACGTCTGAAAGTGTATATTTTGCTTTCTTTGTGTCTTGTGCATTTCCATTTCAACTTCCATTGATTTGTTTGCCTTTTGATTCTCGTTTCTATCTCTTTGGTCATCAACTACCTGTAAATATAGATATATACATACATATGCTTTCCATTGTATAGTTGTTATCAACGAAACCGTAGAATAGATTTCCTAACAATCTCCCCCTTTTTGATGATGACAACTTATTCAATGTACTTATATATAGATTTGAAATCTCCCCCTGAATATATGCTTATATTATGTTATGAGAATATTAATATTTCTCCCCCTTTGACATTATCAAAAAGAATTTTTAACAAATAAGCCAATATGTCAAAAAATATTCATTAATAAGAAAAGGATTACATGCATTGTTATATTACAAAAGTACACAAAAGCTACAAAAGTAAACTTAAATCTATTTCGGAGAGGATTGATTTTGGTCATCTTGTTTTGGTGTAGATAGTTTTGGATCACCTTCCTTTGGCGAAGCTTGTTTTGTATCATCCTTGTTTTGATCCTCTTTTGTAGAAGTACTAGTTTTTGAAGGAGATATCATAGCTTCCTTTGGAGGATCATCGTCAAATAATTTAGAGTGCTTTGTAGGAGGGGAAGGAACGGGAGTTGGCCAATCCTCAGAGGGTGGAGTTGGACCACGGACCCGTTGTAATACCTCTTTCAGCACTGTCAAAGCAGTTGAAAGGGAATCTTCAACTGTGGCTAGGCGAGTAGCAAATGATACTTCAAGGTTGTCAATTTGCTTAGCCAAGTGTTTTTGATTTTGGGACAGTATATGTTGATTTCGAAGAGTGAGATCTCGAATACTTTCATTTGGTTCTGTTTCTAGTCGAGTCTCCATAATATCCTCTTGTCCCGGGTAATTAAAAGGTTGAGGAGGAGGAGGAGTTGCTTCGTGTTGGTCTTCTCCTTGAGAAGGTATCATGGGTGGTGGAGGAGGAGGCTTAATATGACGAGATTGTCGATTGCGCGTCCAATCCTCAAATGTCATGAATTCGGGGGGAATTTCGGGCAAGTGCATCAAAGAGAAGAATTTTGTTGAAGCATATTTGGGTGAAATTTCTTCGAATGTTGATAAATATGATTGAATGTTATTAGCCCGAAGAAGTCGCATAATATAAGTCGGGTAAATAATGGAAGGTCGAGAGCGATTCCTGTTGAATATGCGCTTATATGATTTTTTGTTTGATGATAATAAACATATATACATTCGTTTAAATGTATTTGTTAATATACTATTGTGTTTTCACGGATTAAATAAATATTTGTTGAATAAATTAAATAACACAGAATTTGAATTTAAACGAATATTTTATTCAAACAAATATTTATTACAATTTTGAATAGTATACAAATTCAAGCTCTCACAATTCACTATACAACTTTGATACAAATTAAATTACATCACTATTTTACATATCATCACCTCACTACATATCACTCACACTCGTATTTCATCTTCAACTTCATTCCAGTTTGAATCCAGTATCTGAGCAATCTGCAAAAATATTCACTAACGCAGTAAAATTGAAAAAGAAATATTTTTGCAATATAAAATAAAAGATGAATTTTGAGAATGATATTTGCCTCAGTTATTTGGGTTGTTCGTCATCATTTACATTTGAATTCGTTATACACGAACAACTTGTGACATACACAGTGTATCACTGTATATGCCACAAGGCCGTGCACACCGATATACACTTGATAATGCTACAGGGATAGGTGAGCACAAGGTCAAACCCAAATATACGGACAGGTTCAACTCAGGTGCAATAAATTCAAAAATACGACACGAGCACAAGGTCAAATCCGAGTTTTGAAACTGGATTCAACACAAGGCGACATGACATGAATGCAATGAAGACCAACATCAAAATGGACTGCAACAATCTTGGCAGTTCACATGTCAAAAACAGTTGCAACATGGATATCACAAAACAAAACTCACTGGAATGAACAATGCACAGCTAGTCCAAACTCGAGTGCAATAGAGAAGCTATGGTACTATGCAAGTACAAGCTGCAGCATACCACAGTGATACAGATGCAAGCAAGTTCGACATACAAAAACCATGGTTCAAAATAAATACCAAATACTACAAGATGAACCAGACAGTGATACAAGTTCGAACAATGCTCAATGCACAGCCAACAAGATGTCACCAAAAACCAAACAAGGGACAGGCTAACAGGTGCAAACAAAAGATACAGTACAACTACAACTCGATGCAACTGACACAAACAACTACAAAATAATCAAATTGCATCAAGGCAACATGAACTGCAGACCAAACACATGAGTGTAAACAAATGAATCAGCAAGGCAATGCACAAATGCAACAGAATGCTCAAGTGAGGATAACAAATACAACTGATACACGAACGGTCTCGAACAATAAATGAACATCACATAGGACAGTGAATAATGAAGTAATGCAATGCTCAATAACACTACAAACTGCAGTGGACAGCAAAAATGATCAGCCATCAAAGTACAAGAACAAGTTGAGATGCACAAGGCAAGACCAAGCTGCAGTATACAAGTAACAAGTACAGGTAGCATTCAATTCAAGTACTACAAGCATGGCCGTGCATGCGACAACAACAAAGACCAAGGCTAAAAATGTGCAGCATCAGTGAAGCCAAAACATGATACAGGTGAACAGAAGTAACAAGTGCAGATTGGATGCTTCAGTGGACATAAGCACAACACAAATCACCAATGTTCAAGACTAAGCAAATATGCCAACAACTAATACATCAGTACAGGAAGCAAGATGACCACAACACCAAGCTACAAACTCAGTGCAACAGAGCTACTCCAGACCAGGGCATATTGAAGCATGTTCATGGAAAACAGCAAATACAAACTTCTACAACACCAAGTAAAGGACACAGCAGTATACAAGTACAAGCAACAGTTCGAACATGCCAAAGTCAAAGAGAAAGTCACGGGTAATCAAGGAAATCAATGCCGTGTTTCTAATCAAAGTCAAAATCGTGATGACCACGATATCAATTCGAAGCCGCGTCAACCAAGGAACGTGAAAGATACGAATTTGACAAAGTCAGTTCAATCATCAATCGTTCAAGCATAATCATACGGCAGAGATAAAATAATTGACAAACTCAAATCATCAGAACGAACGAGAATATAGGAATTCGATTCCTATTTAAACACAATCATCATCGGCAATTTAAAATCCATCGAGTTCAAGCATCAATCAGAAAGTAAAAAGAGCAAAAAAAATTACTTACCGAAGCCATCTCGAACTCGATCAAATTCGAAGCCGTCGAAGCAACAGTGAGCAACGAAGATTTGATCAAGCAAGGCAACACGCAAATTTCTATAGATCGAGCAAATAGCGCAGCTTCGAAAGCCCTAGTTTTGGACAAAGAGGAACAGCCATTATCACATACGAGATAAAAGAAAAAGGGCCGGCATAGTGAAATAAAAAAAAAAGGGATGAACTGTTTTTAGTTTGGGCCGGCCTTTTTATTTTAAAAGGCTTTAGTTTTTTTTTTAGGGCTGTTTTTATTTACGTTGTTTTTAAATTTGTATTTTCATTTTTTAAACTGTTTAAATTTCTAGTCGTGTGACTAGGGGACAAGCTACGTGGCGTAGCTTGAGAATTCGCAACTCGGTAGTTGAGTTGTGGCAGGGTTTTGAGCGTAGAGTTAGATTAGTCAATAGCGGGTATAGCGAGTTTACGTGTGTAAGCGAGGGACTATCTAATTTCTAGTAGAAATCTTGGGGGCAGCACGTAGGCAGGGTTTTGCCGAAGCTGGGTAAATTCTGTGTTGTTCTGTTTTATTCTGTTATTTTATATTCTGCGATATCTGTGCTGCTATTCTGTGCTCTGAATTGAGATTAATTTATAAGCTTCCGCGATTAATTTTTATAATTTATACCATCACCCTATTCACCCCCCTCTAGGGTGAAATCGATCCTACAAGTGGTATCAGAGCTAGGAATAGAAGTCAACATCTGTTTTAAAAATTCGATTTTTTTTGAAAAAATCAGTTTTTGTGTTAAAAAATTTGAATTTTTAAAATGGCTTCTTTCAATAATGCTTTTGCAGAGGGTCGGTCGATAGTTAGACCACCAATGTTCAACGGTGAATATGCTTACTGGAAAAATAGAATGCAAATTTTTCTGAAAACCATTGACGCTTGGAATATTGTTGAGACAGGTTATAGAATACCAACTATAACTATAGATAATCAGGAAATAGAGAAACCAAAGGAACAATGGACAGAACTAGAAAATAAATTACAAAATGCTAATGCTAGAGCTATGAATTCTATTATTTTTTCATTAGATCAATTTGAATTTAATCGTGTCTCACATTGTCTAACTGCACAGGAAATATGGCACACACTAGAAGTGACTCACGAAGGAACATCTCAAGTCAAAGAACCTCGCCTTGCCATGCTAAGCAGCGAATACGAGAACTTCACAATGGCGAAGGAAGAAAATGTCAAAGAGATGCATGGACGACTTTCCAATATCGTTTACAAATCAAAAGCTCTTGGAAAATCATACACAGAGTTGGAGATAGTCCGAAAAATCCTTAGAGTCCTTCCACGAAAATTTGAAGCCAAAGTGACTGCCATTCAAGAATCAAAAGATTTGAAACAAATGAAAGTCGAAGAACTCATCGGAAATCTCACCACTTATGAGCTAGAAATGAAATTCAAGGAAGAGCGTGAAGGAGGAGATAATCGAAAGAAATCAATAGCGCTCAAAGGAACTACCGAAAGTGATGATGATAACGATGAAGATGATGGAGCAGCAGAATTGGCGCTACTAATAAAGAAATTCAAAAAGTGGAATTACAAATATGGAAATTCAGCTCGAATTCAAAAAGCGAAAAGCAGAATAGCCAAAGCACTAGACTACTCTGAAGAACAGAAGATCATCTGTCACAAGTGCAACCAACCCGGACACATCAAGCCCAATTGTCCTCAAAATCGACGCGATTTTGAAAAGAAACAGAAAAAGAAAAGTTTTGCAGCCACATGGAATACAAGTGATGAAGATAATCAAAATTCTAGCAGTGAGAGTGAGAAAGCAGATATGTGCCTTCAAGGGAATATAACTGATAGCGACGATGACGAGCCAAGCGAGGTATCAAAACTTACTCACTCTGAATTGCTTATATATTTTCATGAAATAAATGGCTGTTATGAACGACTTAGGGAAAAATATGCCAAACTTGAATCTCAAAAGGATACTTTGATAGAATGTAATAAACAACTTGATCAACTAGTTAAAACCTATCAAAGTAGGATCCTTAAGTGTGATAAGTGTCCAACATTCGAAAAAGAAATTAAAAAATCAGAAATCAATATAAAATCACTTGAAAATGAAATTCTGATTTTAAAAGAGAATGAAAACACTAGGAGAGAGAATTCTATTAAAAAGTGCACACAGTTGTTAAACGAAAATGAATCTCTTAAAACACAAGTCCAACAATTGTCAACGACTTTAGATAAATTTTCAAAAAGTGAAAAATCGTTGAATATGCTATTAGGAAAGCAAACTGTTAATTCGGTTAGACAAGGACTTGGATATAACAGTTCGAAAATTGTTGAAAGCAATATTAGTCAAATTAATTCCATGTGCACGATTTGTAGAAAATATGGACACAGTCACAATAATTGTTGGTATAGACCCAAACATGTGAAAACTATACCGATTTGGGTTCCCAAGGCACAAATATAAAATCTCTCAAAGTTAAACAAATTTGGGTGCCAAAGGGAACAATTATAAACAGTTTTGGGTCTACACAAAATTATTTTTCAAAATTTTCTGCCACTAACAACCATGGACCTATAAAAACAAATAGGTCACATAAATCTTTTCCCGTGTAGGTGTGGTGGCAGGCTAAGGAACAACAATAGTGTTCTCTAGATTTTTTGGCTGTTCCAGAAACACAACGGGCGACAAAGGAAAGTTCCTTAGCCTAGTATAAAGGTGACAAAACACAACGGACAACAACGAAAAATATCGTAAAGGTAAAACAGGTAATGGTATGTTTTAAACGATATATTAAATGTGATAATCTGCACCATATTCTGAATTAAAATCAGCCAATAATGAGATGATGAAAAGATGATGATTCTGACTTATTCAACATAGTTGGCCAATTATATTCTTATGCCAAAAACACTATAAAAATCTCTAGATTCTTTTATTTCATATATATCAGTTTGGATTAAAAATAGTGTTTTGTTGGATAATACAATTGGTTATAATATGGCTAACTCCTTATTCACGGTTTTCTGATTATTTACACGGCTTCATTTCAAATTCAAAAGAATGTAATTTAAATTGTTGTTAAAATTGAATTTGAAATTTTTGGTGCACACTTCATGTTTTGGTCTATAAAATTCAATTGATGATAATTTTTTGAGTGAAAGAGAAATTCAGATGCAGATTTCACTGGTAATCTGGTTGATAGAAAAATTACTAGTGGAACGTGATTAATTTTTTGAAACATTCATTTGCTGCATCGTTTTTTCAAAGAAAATATCTGCATATTTTTCATTTCAAATAATTTTCAAATTGCAGAAAATTTTCTTATAAAACCCCCTGGAGAAAATCATTTTTGACCATAGTTTCAGATTAGTCATTTTTGAAAAATTAATTTCATAATTATTTTTGAATCTGATTTTAAATGACTATTTTGACTAATCTGACTCCCTAGTGTTTATCGAAAAGAAAAACAGTGATTGAAAAAGTGATGAGTGTTAATATTGATCAAATATTATGACTCGAGACAGTATAATTAATAAATTTCTTTAGAAATTTAAACAAGAGTTATAAAACTGTTTGTTGGTAAAAATTCCATGACCATCTCTATCTCTATCATATTTCTAACAATCATCACTCATAAAAATTCTATATAGTTTGTCGATATGTGGTACTTTAAACAGGAATCGTTCGTTTTTCATTTTCACATTTTTAAAAAAAAAACAAATAAATAAATAAATACCAAAGTATTCACTCTCATTTAAAAGTCCTCACGGTTATGCATGGGTGAATTACTTGGAATTTGTTATGTGCTTCCATGCTCATTTAAAAGTCCTCGCGGTTATGCATGTATGGAACGCATATCAAAAGTTGATTTGTAAAATAAACAAGTTGATTCTAATCCCATTTAAAAGCCCTCACGGTTATGCATGGTTAGAAGATACTTGAATTCATTTTTTTTATAAAATTGGAATACTACTAATCTCATTTAAAAGTCCTAACGGTTATGCATGGTTAGTAGATATTCAAATTCCTGATATAAATATACCACAAATAGACACAACGTATGGTTTTATATGATGATATCATTCATATCATTCTAAAAGTGGAATATGCGCCTAACAAAATATTTATGATTTTTGTTTGATTTTTTATTGAAATTTAATATTTATATTCAATTGAGTTTTAATGTTGGTTAATATCGATAACTTTATCTCTATTTTCTCTAACACTATTATTCTTTTGCTGATAACAAAATGGGGAGAGAAAAGTTAAGATTTTGTCAAATAAAATCAAGCAAAGGTCAAATAATTTTCTATTTGCATCTAGGATCATTTGCATATTTTTATTTGTATGCATATATGTAGGGGGAGCTTTGTGTAGAGAGGAAGCATTTAAATAGGGAGAGCAATTAGATATATCTATGATCAAATACATTTAACATATTCAAAATCTTAAATATATGTTTGTTATCATCAAAAGGGGGAGATTGTTGAATATGCGCTTGTATGATTTTTTGTTTGATGATAATAAATATATATACATTCGTTTAAATGTATTTGTTAATATACTATTGTGTTTTCATAGATTAAATAAATATTTGTTGAATAAATTAAATAACACAGAATTTGAATTTAAACGAATATTTTATTCAAACAAATATTTATTACAATTTTGAATAGTATATAAATTCAAGCTCTCACTATTCACTATACAACTTTGATACAAATTAAATTACATCACTATTTTACATATCATCACCTCACTACATATCACTCACACTCGTATTTCATCTTCAACTTCATTCCAGTTTGAATCCAGCATCTGAGCAATCTGCAAAAATATTCACTAACGCAGTAAAATTGAAAAAGAAATATTTTTGCAATATAAAATAAAAGATGAATTTTGAAAATGATATTTGCCTCAGTTATTTGGGTTGTTCGTCATCATTTACATTTGAATTCGTCATACACGAACAACTTGTGACTTACACAGTGTATCACTGTATATGCCACAAGGCCGTGCACACCGATATACACTTGATAATGCTACAGGGATAGGTGAGCACAAGGTCAAACCTAAATATACGGATAGGTTCAACTCAGGTGCAATAAATTCAAAAATACGACACGAGCACAAGGTCAAATCCGAGTTTTGAAACTGGATTCAACACAAGGCGACATGACATGAATGCAACGAAGACCAACATCAAAATGGACTGCAACAATCATGGCAGTTCACATGTCAAAAACAGTTGCAACATGGATATCACAAAACAAAACTCACTGGAATGAACAATGCACAGCTAGTCCAAACTCGAGTGCAATAGAGAAGCTATGGTACTATGCAAGTACAAGCTGCAGCATACCAGAGTGATACAGATGCAAGCAAGTTCGACATACAAAAACCATGGTTCAAAATAAATACCAAATACTACAAGATGAACCAGACAGTGATACAAGTTCGAACAATGCTCAATGCACAGCCAACAAGATGTCACCAAAAACCAAACAAGGGACAGGCTAACAGGTGCAAACAAAAGATACAGTACAACTACAACTCGATGCAACTGACACAAACAACTACAAAACAATCAAATTGCATCAAGGCAACATGAACTGCAGACCAAACACATGAGTGTAAACAAATGAATCAGCAAGGCAATGCACAAATGCAACAAAATGCTCAAGTGAGGATAACAAATACAACTGATACACGAACGGTCTCGAACAATAAATGAACATCACATAGGACAGTGAATAATGAAGTAATGCAATGCTCAATAACACTACAAACTGCAGTGGACAGCAAAAATGATCAGCCATCAAAGTACAAGAACAAGTTGAGATGCACAAGGCAAGACCAAGCTGCAGTATACAAGTAACAAGTACAGGTAGCATTCAATTCATGTACTACAAGCATGGCCGTGCATGCGACAACAACAAAGACCAAGGCTAAAAATGTGCAGCATCAGTGAAGCCAAAACATGATACAGGTGAACAGAAGTAACAAGTGCAGATTGGATGCATCAGTGGACATAAGCACAACACAAATCACCAATGTTCAAGACTAAGCAAATATGCCAACAACTAATACATCAGTACAGGAAGCAAGATGACCACAACACCAAGCTACAAACTCAGTGCAACAGAGCTACTCCAGACCAGGGCATATTGAAGCATGTTCATGGAAAACAGCAAATACAAACTGCTACAACACCAAGTAAAGGAAACAGCAGCATACAAGTACAAGCAACAGTTCGAACATGCCAAAGTCAAAGAGAAAGTCACGGGTAATCAAGGAAATCAATGCCGTGTTTCTAATCAAAGCCAAAATCATGATGACCACGATATCAATTCGAACCCGCGTCAACCAAGGAATGTGAAAGATACGAATTTGACAAAGTCAGTTCAATCATCAATCGTTCAAGCATAATCATACGGCAGAGATAAAATAATTGACAAATTCAAATCATCAGAACGAACGAGAATATAGGAATTCGATTCCTATTTAAACACAATCATCATCGGCAATTTAAAATCCATCGAGTTCAAGCATCAATCAGAAAGTAAAAAGAGCAAAAAAAATTACTTACCGAAGCCATCTCGAACTCGATCAAATTCGAAGCCGTCGAAGCAACAGTGAGCAACGAAGATTTGATCAAGCAAGGCAACACGCAAATTTCTATAGATCGAGCAAATAGCGCAGCTTCGAAAGCCCTAGTTTTGGACAAAGAGGAACAGCCATTATCACATACGAGATAAAAGAAAAAGGGCCGGCATAGTGAAATAATAAAAAAAAGAGGGATGAACTGTTTTTAGTTTGGGCCGGCCTTTTTATTTTAAAAGGCTTTAGTTTTTTTTTTTTAGGGCTGTTTTTATTTACGTTGTTTTTAAATTTGTATTTTCATTTTTTAAACCGTTTAAATTTCTAGTCGTGTGACTAGGGGACAAGCTACCTGGCGTAGCTTGAGAATTCGCAACTCGGTAGTTGAGTTGTGGCAGGGTTTTGAGCGTAGAGTTAGATTAGTCAATAGCGGGTGTAGCGAGTTTACGTGTGTAAGCGAGGGACTATCTAATTTCTAGTAGAAACCTTGGGGGCAGCACGTAGGCAGGGTTTTGCCGAAGCTGGGTAAATTCTGTGTTGTTCTATTTTATTCTGTTATTTTATATTCTGCGATATCTGTGCTGCTATTCTGTGATCTGAATTGAAATTAATTTATAAGCTTCCGTGATTAATTTTTATAATTTATACCATCACCCTATTCACCCCCCCTCTAGGGTGAAATCGATCCTACAATTCCAAAATTGTTTAAGCTCATCGAAAATAAATTTTGCCCAATTCACTCTTGTCCGACTAAATATAGCATACAATGCTTTATGCTCCATTTCAGTGATTTGCTCGTGACTACCTAATCGTGGAAAAATTTTGTTTATTATCATCCTTGTAAGTAGTCGAGCCTTAGGGCGTAAATACTTGGAAGAAAATTTCGGCATATTATCTTCCCAAATTTGATGTGTAACACTATTCCTAGGCTAAAATCTCATATCGGGAATGTTATACAGGTCTTCCCCGGTGTTAGAGCAACCAAGTGTTCGACCTATTAAGCCAGGGGTTAATCGAATTGTGTTTCCATATACACTGGACCAAATCCAATTTTCTTCATTCTCAGTATTCCAAACTGCGGTGCTATCTAAATTTGAGTAGAATAAGAAGATGGCTAATTGGTCAATTTGAATATCGTTTGTTTGAAAAGAAATCAGGGTATCTAAACCGGCTGTTTCACACAATTCATCTAGGTCATACATAGGAAATTTTAGTAAATTGTAGAATGGACCTGTGTGAAGTTTCTTTTTTTGAATCTCTTCGTACCTTTATAGAGAATGAGGAGCTCTATTCATCCAACGTTCGATTTGATCATCCGAACAAACTTGCGGATGTGAAGATGTTGTTGGTTGATCTTGCTTTCTCTTTTTAGTAGGATTTTTAGTACGAGGCGGCATTGTTCTTAATAAAAATGCTGTATGATTTTGGAGGAAAGAAGTTTATTTGAGAAGATCGTGGAAAAAAACGGTTTTAGGTAAAAAAAAATGACGTTAACGTGATCGATTTTATAGGGTCGATTGGGAACCAGACATCTGAATAAATAATAAGACGTCTGGTTTGCCCTAATTTTTGTCCAGTAGGCGAAAAAAGACGTCTGAGATCTTTAGTCAGACGTCTGGTTGTTAGTTTGCGTATAATATTATGAAGCAGAGAACAATTGCAGACGTCTGAAGTTTAAAGCAGACGTCTGTTTTGGTTTGAGATTGAAACAGAGGACTTATACAGACGTCTGGTTATCTTTCCAGACGTCTGAAATGGCTATAATTTTATTTTAGAGTGGGCAGAGACATATTTCAGACGTCTGGCATTATTTCAGACGTCCGATATATTCACATATCAACAGTTTAAGTATAGTATCAGACGTCTGGTAGCTTTTGGCAGACGTCTGAATTTTGTTGATTGACAAAAATGTTAGAAATTTTATTTGAACGTAAAAAATAAATTTCCTTATTGTTATAAAACATGTATACTTATAGATACATACATCAATGAATTATAAATCATTTATTTAGATGGAGACGGAGTTTTAGGTTTTCTTGATTCATCATCATTTCATGGTTGAATTGGAGACCATATATTTCCATGTTCCTGTGTTCGTGGAGAGCCAGAATATCGTGTAGGTGAAGGGTCTGAAGGAGTACGATACGAAGAAGATGGATCCAATGAACTACAAGGTTTTGGAAGTGGTTCATGAACATCTTTCTTGCGTGATGAGCAAAATTTCATTGCAACTTGCTCGATAAAGTTTAACCTCCGTGCCATAACTTTTTGTTCGAAATAAAGTTCCCGTTGAAGATTCATCTGTTGTTTTTGGTAATGATGGATTTCATTGATTTTCTCCTTTGTGTTAGGAGACGTAAACAAAGATTTTTTTGTTTTCTTATTATCTAGTGTAAAACCTGTGCGATACGAAGACCACGTATAAGTTGATTCTTGCTTTGGGGTAGGCGTTGGGAGTTGTTGTGGTGTGTCAACCGCGCTATCCGTCGAGGGTGTTGATACGGAGATGGATATATAGGAATCTGGAGAAGACATTTATATATATATATATATATATATAAATGGTTGAATAAAGTTGTTCTATTTAGCTATATTTATAATTTGGAAAATATGTAAATATAGATAATTAAAGAATTTTAAAGGTGCAGAAATAAATATCCTAACTTGTGGTTATAATTTTTCTGAACACCTTAGAAGTGCAGAAATCAATAATATATCTTGTGGTCAAAATTTTGGTAACTAAATGTAGCTTTAAATTTTTTTTAATGTATTAAGGAAAAAGATCATTCAGTGAACAAATTCCTAAACTTCGTCGAAGCTTAGAAAAAGTTTGTTCATTTAATGGTTTAGTAAAAATGTCAGCTACTTTCCGTTTTCATCCTTTTCTAAGTTAGCAGTGGTACTCATTGGAGTTGGTTTACTTGAGGTTCTATTCATTTCAAAACGATTTAATAAATTATTACAATATTTTTCTTGATGAATAAAAATTCCATTATCAAGTTGTTTTATTTGTAAACCTAAGAAAAAATTTAATTCTCCCATGTGGGACATTTCAAATTCACTTTTCATAATATTTGAAAATTGGTTGCATAAATTTTCATTAGTTGAGCCAAAAATGATGTCATCGACATAGATTTGCACTACTAAAATATCATTATTTTCTCTTTTAATAAACAAAGTTGTATCAATTTTGCCTATTTGAAAACCTGATGTAATTAGATGATTTTTAAGACGTTCATACCAAGCTCGTGGGGCTTCTTTTAATCCATATAAAGCTTTGTTTAATTTATATACGTGATCGGGATATTTTTCATGAACAAATAGTGGTGGTTGTTCTACATATACATTTTCTTTGATAAACCCATTTAAAAAAGCACTTTTGACATCCATTTGAAACAGTTCAAAATTATTATATGTTGCAAAAGCGAGTAATGTACGAATGGCCTCCAATCTTGCTACTGGAGCAAAGGTTTCATCGTAATCTATTCCTTCTTCTTGATTGTAGCCTTGAGCAACTAATCGTGCTTTATTTCTAATAATATCTCCGTTTTCATCGGTTTTGTTCTTAAATATCCATTTTGTTCCTATTACCGATTGATCTTTAGGTCGTGGTACTAATTCCTATACGTTATTACGTTCGAATTGATTTAATTCTTCTTGCATAGCTATTATCCAAAAATTATCATTTGACGCTTCTTTATAATTTTTTGGTTCAAAGTTTGACACAAATGCTATATGGCTTTTATGATTGAGATGATTTCTAGTTACTCTTGTATTAAGATCTCCAATAATATTAGCTATTGGATGATTTTTAAGAATTCTAGGAGGTGACACCAGAGTGTTATTTCAATATTTATGTCATTATTAACGGTATTTGTTGGATTTATTAGTGGAATATTTTCTTCTTCATCGTTAGTTTTAAGATTACAAAGATTTTCGTCGAACGAAACGTGTAAACTTTCTTCAACGGTATTAGTTCATTTATTAAAAATTCTATAGGCTTTACTCCGATCCGAATATCCAATAAAGATACCTTCATCAGCTTTTGGATCAAATTACCTAAGTTATCTTTTGTATCTAAAATAAAACATTTTGACCCGAAAGTTTTAAAGTATGATACCTTAGGTTTTTTACCGAAAAATATTTCAAAACACGTTTGTTTAGTCATAGGACGTATTGTCACACGATTTAATACATAACAAGATGTCGCAATAGCTTCAGCCCAAAAGTGTTTAGGTAAACCACTACTATTTAGTAATGTTCGTGCGCATTCTTGTAATGTGCGATTTTTTCTTTCTACGACACCATTTTGTTGCGGTGTGCGAGGAAAAGAAAAATTGTGAGTTATTCCTTTTTTTTACAAAAATTTGTAAAAAGATCATTTTCGAATTCTCCTCCATGATCACTTCGGATATTTTTAATTTTAAGTTCATTTGTGTTTTAATTCTTTTAGCAAAAATTTTAAACATTCCAAAAGTATCACTTTTATGTTTTAAAAACAAAATCCATGTATATCTTGAAAAATCATCAACTATTACAAAGACATATTTGTTGTGATTTATAGACCGAATTTATGTAGGGCCAAATAAATCTAAGTGTAACAGTTCTAATGGTTGTTTTGTAGAAATATTATTTTTAGATTTAAACGAGCTTTTCTTTAGTTTTCCAATTTGACAATCATCACATAAATTTTCTACTTTGAAATTTATTCTAGGTAATCCCCTTACTAGTTCATATTTTGCTAACTTATTAATATTTTTAAAGTTGATATGACAGAATCGTTTATGCCATAACCATGGATCATCATGTTTGGCGGTTAAGCATAAGTTTGAATTTTTATTTATATTCATGTTTAATACATAAATATTTTTGTTTCTGAATCCTACAAAAATGAGTTGTTTGTTATTATCTAAAATATTACATTTATCTTTTTTCAAAATTTATTTGAAAACCTTTATCGCATAATTGACTAATGCTTAGTGAGTTGTGTTTTAGATTTTTTACTAATAAAACATTTGTAATAATAGGAGAATTTGATATGCCAGAGTTGACGACTTCTCCAATGCCCACGACGTATCCTTTTGAATTGTCTCCAAATGTTACCGTTCCACCATCAATGTATGATATATTTGATAACATCTTTGAATTTCCGGTCATATGTTTAAAGCAGCCACTATCTAGTATCCATTTCTCTTTATTTTTTATTTTGGGTACTTGCAAAATAAAAGATGTTTCAATTGGTACCCATATATTATTAGGATCCTATTTGTTAGGAGAAGGTAGCCATACCCAAGATGGTTTGGTACCTTTATAAATATAATTTTTATTATAGACCACATTCTCCATATAATTATTGATATACTTTTGTCTAATTAAATGATTATTTGTTTTAGGAATCCAAATTTTTATAATTTTGGTATTAAATGTAGACTTAGGTACACTTTTAGTTTTTTTATTACTAAGATTTTTTGTAACTTTTTCTTTTTGTTTAGAGAAATTTTTAAAACCTATTCCATTTTTGTTGCTTAATGGTTTTGATATTTTTATAAGGTTTTCCAAATCTTATTTTCCTTTATTAAATTTTGACACATTATTTGTAATCTTATCTAGCTTTTATTTTAGTTCTACATTTTCAATTTTAAACAATTCAATATCATTTTTAAGGTCGGTATTTTCTTTCAAAAAATTATCGTTTGCCTTTTTAGTGCTTTCAAGTTCTATAGTGGTAGCCTTATTCATTATCAAATTACTTTTGAATTTTTTGAGATAATTCAATTTCTTCTTCTAGAATGATTTTTTCATCTTTTAACATACCTACTTCAATTTCTAATCTATTTATTTTAGCTATATATTCTTTATTCAATTTTTTAACCTGTCTAAATTTATCATCCAATTCCATGCTTAGTTCAAATAGTTAGTCATAGCTAAGTTCCGGACATACCTCATCATTTTGTGCCATAAAACACACATTTGCTTGTTCTTCGTCACTATCGCTATCACTTTTTGATGATGAAGAATCCGAATCATCCTATGTTACTTTGAAAGCTTTCTTCTTCTTGAATTTTTCAAATTTATTCTTCTTTTTATCATTGTTGAGTTTTGGGCATTCTTTCTTCATGTGTCCGTATTGATCGCATTCATAACATTTGATTTGAGATTGATTTGTCGAGTTGGACTTTCCTTCTTTTTGAAATTTGTCATCTTTCTAAATTTCTTGAATCCATTATAGTTTTTGGCAATGAATACTATCTCATCTTCATCTAAATCTGAGTCATCATTCTTTGTTGCCTGAAATGCTATGTTTTTTTTTTCCGAATTTAGTTCTTTTCATGCCTGCAAATTTGCTTCATAGGACATCAAATTTCCTATCAACTCTTCAACTTTGAGGGCAGAAAGATCATTAGCCTCTTCTGTAGCCAATACCTTTCTTTCCCAGTCAGGTGTTAAAGAGTTGAGTATTCGAGAAACTAAATCAAAATCAGTAAACTTAACTCCTAATGCCATAAGATCATGTTGAATACTTTGAAATCTAGAATACATGTCTACTATAGTTTCATTTTGTTTCATTTTGAAAGATGAGAATTGGTTTTGCAAAATTGAAATTTTAGTTTGTTTGACCTTTGTTGTACCTTCATGTGTAATTTGTAAGGTACGCCAAATATCAAATGCAGTGGTGCATAGTATTACACGTGAAAATTCATTTTTGTCTAAAGAACAAAATAAAACATTCATAGCTTTAGCATTGTTTGATGCTAAGGTTTTTTGTGCATCAGTCCAAGTGTTCATAGCAGCAGTGGGTGCTTCATATTCATCTTGAGTGGCTGACCAAATTTCTAGACCGTTAGCTTCCATAAAATTTCTCATACGTGTTGACCAATATGCATAGTTAGAGCCATTAAAAAATCGGGGTCGTGCTGTGGATTGTCCTTCTTGAAAAATACTTGCCATATTTAAAAAGATTCAAAAACGTGTTACTGTTCTTTGATCAAACCTCGCTCTGATACCAATTGTGAGTCTATATGAGTGGATCGTGTGATATATATGTGCAAGTATAAGTAATCTACAGTAAAACAAGATAGATAAAAGTAGTAAAGTAAATTAAACTAATCACATCAGGATTTTATACTGGTTCGGACCTCCCGTCCTACGTCCAGTCCCGAAGCTCCTCTTCGGAATTTCCTTTCACAAACTAACCCTCACTTGACCCGGAGGAACAGGTTTACAATAGCAGAGTTTCTTTGTCAAAGATGTGTTCTTATAACACTGATGTTGACTGTTGAATACAAGTGCTTCCAATATATTTATCTAGAAAGTGTTGAATGCGTAATCTAGAATATATGAAAGTGTAAGTAGTAAATTGCTTTAAGAACAGATGTAAGTTAGAGTATAGAAAATAGTAGCATAGGAAAAGTATCTATTTCTTTGCATTGCTGATGCTATTTATACTGATGAAGGGTTATCTTGTATAGTTGTATCCGTTGTAATCTCCTAAAAGTCGCTTCTGATGATGATGAAGAGTTGCGATAAGAAGAAGCAGACGTGTTCCTTCGAGTGTGGCAGTTGGAGTTTGAAAATGCTCTGCCGAATTCAAAATCAGACGTCTGAGAGCATGTGTCAGACGTCTGCCCTTCATATATATTTTTGTGTGTGGTTGTCTTTCAGACATCTGAGTTTAATACCAGACGTCTGATTCCTTCTGAAAAATAGAACCAGAGAATATGATCAGACGTCTGGTATTTTTATCAGACGTCTGTTTTATACTGATTGGCAATACAGAGGAATAATCCAGACGTCTGATAAGTGCACTCAGACGTCTGAAAGTGTATATTTTGCTTTCTTTGTGTCTTGTGCATTTCCATTTCAACTTCCATTGATTTGTTTGCCTTTTGATTCTCGTTTCTATCTCTTTGGTCATCAACTACCTGATTATACATAGATACGCTTTCCATTGTATAGTTTTTATCATCGAAACCGTAGAATAGATTTCCTAACAAATAGTGTCTAGGGTTTTCAAGTAAATAAGAAATAGCCGAAATAGTTACATGATTAAATTCCAGCTACTAGCCACAAAAGTGGGCAATAGAAACAAAACCGTAGGGTCTCGTAAGAAGAATGAGTTTCCATCAATGACAGGGCTACTGGGGTACCGCCATTGATTAATTAATAATTACTTTAATTAATTAATAATTACTTTAATTATTTAAACAATTAATTTATAATTAATCATCTCATAAACCATAAATAGTAATTAACAACTTGTAATTACTTATCTTAATTACTCAACTTCTTAATTAATTATATTAACCTTTGATTAATTAATCTAATTAACTAGTCTTTAATTACTTCATTAAGTAGTCAATTAATTAATTAAATTAATAAATAATCCTTAATTAATTACTTTATAAATTAGTTACATTTTTAATTAATTACCCTTAGTGATTAACCTTAAATTAATTACATTAATTAATTAATTAATCACATTAATTAATTAACTAAAATAATTAAGTAATTAACTCTTAATTTCTTACATAAGTAATTATCTCTAATTACTTCATTAATAAATCTTGATTACTTTCTTAATTAATCACTTAGCAAATAATTAATTCCATCATTAAATAATCTTTAATTCATTAATTAATTAATTACTCCATAATTAATTAATTTCAAATAATTATATTAATCAATCCCTTAATTAATATCATCAAGTGATTGTCCATTTATCACTCCTAATTAATTATTCCCATTTGTAATTTCCACTAATTACTTCCATAAGTAATTAGACACCAGTTACTTTCATAGGTAATTACTTCCATTCTTAATTACATTCCAAATTAATCATTAATTACTTCATTAAGTAATTATACTTAATTAATTCATAATTAAGTGATTATTAATAATTAAATAGACAATTAACTAATTATTTAAAATTAATCAAACAATTAATTAACTAACTTCCTATATTTTTAAAATCCTTAATTAATTAAGAAAAACATTATCCTTAATAAAACTTTATTTATTAACAAATTATATTAATTAAGTATTCTTAAATTCATATCAATAATAATTTGACCTTAATTTTCTCATAAATAAATTATTTGAAATTAGTCAAACTTTAAGAACTTCAAAACAAACTATTTGGATTTCAAAATCATAACAATAACCTTATTTTGAAGATAAGGCATTTAGGAATCAAGTTTAAATTTTTTAAAATACTTTAAACATCTAATTAAAACTTATTAATTTTCAAAATAAATTTGAAAACGTTACTTAACAATTTACTTAAAACTTTGATTAATATTTAAATTCAAACATTTCCCTTTTAAATTAACATTCAAAATTAAATTAAATTAATTACTTCAAAAGAAATCATTTTAAACAAATTTAAAACTCAAAATAAATTCAATCAATACTTTTAAAGTTTGATTTGCAATTTAATTCAAATCAACAAGTTTTACTTTTATAAATTTGTTTCCCTTTTCATATAAACTTGTTTATAGCTTAATACTTGATTTTATTTCAACAAGAAGTTAATTTTGCAACATATATTATTAATCAGAACTTAGCTAAAAATCACCACCTAACAAACTCGAGACTAAACACAGAAATTCCCGAGCCCTCCCCGAAGCAGACCCAGCTACCCTTCGACTTTGAGTCAACCTCGATGAAAACGCAAGAGTTCTCCGGGTCAAAACCTTCTTCCCCAAAAGCACCAACCTCTCCAGATAAAACGTGCACGAGGTACACGGTGCACCTACCCCTCCGCCTCCGGCTGTTGATACGCTAGATTTTGATCAATGACAATGTGCTTCAAAAAGGAAGAGACATGTGCAAAGCTAAAGGAAGAACGATAAAAACCAAGGATAAACATGAGTATGATTTCTATATAGGTCTTAGTTTAGATTTATTGTTAAAATATATCCTCAAGAGGCTTGCACAAACACTAGAACAAATTTCATAAACTTAATATTTTAGTTAAGTGTTCACTGTGCAGAAGCAACCAGTTCCGTCAACTGAACAGGAAATTTCAGTTGACTAAACCCGTTACAGAATTACAACATGCAACCAGTTCAGTCAACTAAACAGGAAATTTCAGTTGACTAAAACTATTACAGAATTACAACATGCAACCAGTTCAGTCAACTGAACAGGAAATTTCAGTTGACTAAACCTGTTATAGAACTACAACATGCAACCAGTTCAGTTAACTGAACAGAAAATTTCAGTTGACTAAACCTGTTACATATACACAAACATGTACAGTTTCAGTCGACTGAAACACACTGCTCAGTCGACTGAATTTGTTCCTGAAAATTTTACTTTGCATTTTCAGTTGACTGAAATCCCTGCTCAGTCAACTGAATTTGAACCTGCGAATTTTCTCTGAATGGACACCTTCTTCCTCCCAAGAGTTGCAACCATTCTCCAATGGAAATGGAACCATGTCTTGTCAACATCTCTAGCCAACAAATGCATCTCTTCTACACTTATATATACATGCTTCTAACATCTTCAAAATTACGAATTCTCTTGCTTTAATCTTACTATTTTCTTGAATATATTAACTAGAAATTCTCAAAGCAATCACAAATCTATTGCTTGAATCACTACTTTGTTTTTAACATTCTTTTGATTCATAGCAATTCATATTTCCTAAATCTTCACAAACACATTGCATACTCTCGAGGATAAGATTATAGGAATATTGTACTACATTAGACTCATTAGTGTTGAAAAGAACACAACAAGTCGAATATTGTTTTTTAGTAATTGAGTTGAAGTCCTCTTCGGTAGTTTAGGCAAGAAATCCCGTTCGGTTGTTCGGGTAAGTTGTAAACCTATTCCTCCGGGTTAAGTGAGGTTTTGGTTAGTGGAATTCCTAAGTAAAGCTTAGGGACTGGACGTAGGACTAGAGGTCCAAACCAGTATAAAATCCTGGTGTCTACCTTACTTTTACTTACTTTATCTACCTAGACAATTCCGTTATTCCATATTACACGATCCTACCGCATAGCCTCTTTCAATTGGTATCAGAGCAAGGCCATCCTATAACCATAACACCGTTATTAGACATATTGATAATATGGAAAATAACGCAAGTACAAGCACAACATCTGTCTATAGTTCTACATTTGTGGAAGTACAATCTACCCAAAGACCTCCTCTATTCAATGGACTAAACTATAACTATTGGGCTACAAGGATGAGGATTTATATGCAAGCAACAAGTTTCGAAGCCTGGAATGCTACTCAAGCAGAGCTCGTTGTACCCACAACCGATTATCCTACATGGACACAAACTCAAAAGAATGAAGCTAGTGCAAATGCCAAAGCTATGAATATGCTATTTTGCGCCCTGGATAGAAACGAATTCAACCGTGTTAGCATATGTACTACTGCATATCAAATATGGGAAACACTTAAAGTCATACATGAAGGCACAAACAAGGTTAAACAAACAAAGATATCCATGCTGAAGAATCAATTCCAAAACTTTAGAATGCGACAAAATGAATCCATCAATGACATGTACTCGAGATTTCAAGACATTCATCATGCTTTAATCGGACTAGGAGAAAAATACACGGATTTTGGTATTGTGTCTAAAGTTCTAAATTCACTCACTGATGAATGGGAGAGAAAAGTACTAGCAATCGAGGAAGCAAATGATCTATCTACAATGAAACCAGAGGAATTCATTGGAAATCTTATGTCGTATGAAGTAAATATGCAAGCAAAGAAAGATCAAGCTCAAGAAAGAAAGAATGTTGTTTTTCATGCAGAAAAGGAAGAATCAGAGTCTGAAGATGAGGATTTAGCATTTATAGCCAAAAATTTCAAGAAATACTTAAGATATAGAAAAGGAAATAAAAACGGATTCAATAAGAATTTCTTGAACAAACCTACATCCTCGAATATAGAATGTTTCAACTTTTACAAGAAAGGTCACATGCACAAGGATTGCCCAGAGCAAAAGAAGGAGAATCAGAAAGCTCTCAACAACAAAAAAAAGAGAGAGAAATTCAAAAAGAAGGCATTCTCTGTAACATGGGATGATTCGGATTCATCTTCATCTGAAAGTGAAAATGATAGCGACAATTAACAAGCGAATGTATGCTTTATGGCTCAAGAATCCGAGGTCCCACTCAAGAAAAGAAAATTGATTTTGGATATTGGTTGCTTTGTTTGACAATTATATACTTCTACAAATTATTACTTCCTTTTTGTCGATTACAAAGGGGGAGAAAAGTCTATGTCACTAACTTTTTTTTGTCGGTAAGATAGTGCATATATTCAGGGGGAGGAAAAATAATTACATCTCTACACACATCAGTATTGTCATCAATCAAAAAGGGGGAGAATGTTGATACGCTAGATTTTGATCAATGACAATGTGCTTCAAAATGGAAGAGATATGTGCAAAGCTAAAGGAAGAACGATAAAAATCAAGGATAAACATGAGTATGATTTCTATATAGGTCTTAGTTTAGATTTATTGTTAAAATATATCCTCAAGATGCTTGCACAAACACTAGAACAAATTTCATAAACTTAATATTTTAGTTAAGTGTTCACTGTGCAGAAGCAACCAGTTCAGTCAACTGAACAGGAAATTTCAGTTGACTAAACCCGTTACAGAATTACAACATGCAACCAGTTCAGTCAACTAAACAGGAAATTTCAGTTGACTAAAACTATTACAGAATTACAACATGCAACCAGTTCAGTCAACTGAACAGGAAATTTCAGTTGACTAAACCTGTTACAGAATTACAACAAGCAACCAGTTCAGTCAACTGAACAGAAAATTTCAGTTGACTAAACCTGTTACACATACACAAACATGTACAGTTTCAGTCGACTGAAACACCCTGCTCAGTCGACTTAATTTGTTCCTGAAAATTTTACTTTACTTTTTCAGTTGACTAAAATCCCTGCTCAGTCAACTGAATTTGAACCTGCGAATTTTCTCTGAATGGACACCTTCTTCTTCCCAAGAGTTGCAACCATTCTCCAATGGGAATGAAAGCATCTCTTGTCTACATCTCTAGCCAACAAATGCATCTCTTCTACACTTATATATACATGCTTCTAACATCTTCAAAATTACGAATTCTCTTGCTTTAATCTTACTATTTTCTTGAACATATTAACTAGAAATTCTCAAAGCAATCACAAATCTATTTCTTGAATCACTACTTTGTTTTTAACATTCTTTTGATTCATAGCAATTCACATTTCCTAAATCTTCAAAAACACATTGCATACTCTCGGGGATAAGATTATAGGAATATTGTACTACATTAGACTCATTAGTGTTGACAAGAACACAACAAGTCGAATATTGTTTTTTAGTAATTGAGTTGAAGTCCTCTTCGGTAGTTGAGGCAAGAAATCCCGTTCGGTTGTTCGAGTAAGTTGTAAACCTATTCCTCCGGGTTAAGTGAGGGATTTGGTTAGTGGAATTCCTAAGTGAAGCTTAGGGACTGGACGTAGGACTAGAGGTCCGAACCAGTATAAAATCCTGGTGTCTACCTTGCTTTTACATACTTTATCTACCTAGACAATTCCGTTATTCCATATTATACGATCCTACCGCATAGCCTCTTTCACCGGCCACTGACGATCGGTGCGACGATCGCCTACAACTCCACGAACCCATATGAGCATGGAAACAAACCCAGATCAAACCAAAGACCAATGCAACAAAAACGAGCCAAAAACACGACACTGCAAAAACCACCATGGTCAGAATCTTCCTCATTACCGACGCCACCGTTCACGATTATCCTCGCCATCCACACAATCCCTTCGTTTCAACCTCCAGCTACACTCACAAGTCATGCTATCGATTCCGATATACCACAAACAACACAATTGTCGTGACAGTCAAACCCAGCCGAAACAAGCTTAAACCCTACTACCCCCAATTCCAACTACCACGTCACATGATAAATCAAGCAAATATTTTTCCACTAATCCCAGATCCATCCTCCTCCTCAAGACCAAAGCCCATGGCCTATCATCACCTCGTTCGCGGGAATTTGGCGAAAGTACCAATTTCGTTCATCTCACAAAATCACAACAGTTATTAACCTCAAAATTATGATTTTGGTACCTAAATTCATCATTTCCAATTATTAACCCATTCCTGGAATCAACTTACAAAATCATGAGTATTTATTTTTGACATGCAAATGATTCTTACTGTATATTTTCATTTAAAAATAATTTACTCAAATAAAAATCCTAATTCCATTTTTAAAATCATCCTTATACATTAACAAACCACTTCCATTTATATTTTGAAGATTAATGTTGATTTGATTTAGAGATTTGAATTTCTGAAAGCAAACATGGCCTGTGAAACATCAAAGAATAGAATAGCTTTACATACAGACCCACTTCCACACATATATTCGTTCCAATTCAATTATATAAAAATTGAAAGGTTTCATGCAACATCAATAACAATACATGATTAAGGATAGTAACGAATTAAACTGTTTTCAAAAAATGTTTACTCACCTGTTTATAATATGCAGAGTAGAGCAGTTTTTGATGTCCAGGTTTTAAATCTTAGATCTGAAAAACTTTGATTGCATGCTTCAATTGATGCTCTAAAATGTTAAGCTTGATCTTGAAACTGTGGAGTTGATCATCATTTGAATTGCAGAAGGTTTTAATTGATGTTGCAGCTTTGAAGTTTGAAGTTGCAGATTGAAGTTGATTTGTATTTGCAGATTTGATTAAATTCAGATTTTCCCTTTTTTTTAGATTTCAATTCTAGTTTTTGAAAGTAGTTGACTGATTGCCATTAATTTTAATCTCAGCTGAAATAGAAAATAGTTTGAAGAAAGAAGAAAGATATGTTTTAAATTTCAAAAATGAAAGCCACTTGTCATTTTATTCACTTAATCTTCTTACAAGTGTTGTTAAGGGTGTTAACTTGTTTACACATGTTTATAAGTGTTTTTAATTAAATTTTTACTTAATTTAAATGTAAATATAACTTACTTTCTTAAGTTACTAAACAAAAAATTATTTACATAAGTATATAAATTTACTTTTAAAAGAAAAATATTCTAAAACTAATAAATACAAATACATTCTCATGGATTTAAAAATCTAAAACATTTATATTTATACACTTATAACCATTTTATATTAAGCACTTTAAAAGAAAACAAAATAAAACTTTTATTAAATCCTTATTTAAACTATTAATTTTAAAAATAAACAATCATCTTATATTTTGAAAACAATTGAATTTTAAAACAAAGCTTTCAATTACAATATCCATACATATATAAATTATTAATAGATTAAATTAAATTTAAAAACAATCCAAATTATAACATATACATACATATATATTACAATTTGAAAATTCATCTTTCATTTAAAACAAAAGATATTTCTATTCATAATATATATCAAATATATATATATATATATATATATATATATTATAAATAGAATAAAATTTTATTAGCTTTGAAAAATAATTCTTACCAATTTTAAATTGTTAAAAAGATATTGATCACAATTACCAGATTAATTATTTATTAACCTTTAAAAAGATTAAATTTACCAATTTAAATTAAAATTATAAAGAAAAATTATCAAATCAATTTAATTATTAATGCAGATTATTAAATTGATATTGCCTAAAATTCCGGGTCGTTACAATCCTCCCCGTTAAAAGAATTTCGTCCCCGAAATTTAAAAGCAAAGGAAATTTAATAACCCAGCAAAGATTTCAATTTCAAACAGCAAAGCATACTTAACATCCAATTACTAACAACCATAGCAATCAATCACACAAACAAACCTAACTAATTATCCTGACACAAATCAGAATAAATCCTACTAACACTATCTCGAGTTTCCCAAGTAAAAATCACCTGAAGACTCGCTCTACAGAAGCTAAACTAACTACACAACTAAAATCAAGAGCTCCTCTCATCACAAGATCCACCAATCTGAACAGAACATCAGACTATACTTTAGTCTAGCACAACTTCCAAATCCAACTGGACTGCAGATTCAACAACCAATGATGAATCATACACGTACTCCCTCAAAGGTACGTGAAATACAATGAATTCCAGCTATCCAAACTGGCAATTCAATCTTATCCTATCAAAACACAGATAAAAAATCTCAAATGCTTCAGAACTAGCCATCCCATCTTACTCAATTACCGCTCCCTTAACCAGAGAAATCTTAACAACAATGAAGTCTCCAACTTCGAATTTCAAACTCCTTATCTCATATCTGTATAACTCAACAGACAATCCTGGGCTGCCAATCTCCTTCCTGATCAGCTCAACCTATGGTGATGCTTCCAGAAATAACTAGACCAAAGCAAACCAATTTCTGAATCCTATCCATCAGAAAAGTCTTCCAGAATCCGTCGAAATCCAGAACACAAGCTCTACTTCCCAAGCAATAGCAAACTGAACTTGATTCCTTCCTTGCACAGCTGCTACCTCGCTTCCGCTGCACAACTCTGATTCTGGAATAGATGAGAATACTATTGATGAACACGAATACAACTTATCCAATATATCCAGGAAAGCTTTGTTCATCAAATCCATAAAATCTGAGTGACTCAACTGACTCGGTCACACAACCTTACAGCAGAATCCAACTCAAAACAAGATCTGACCAATCCAAATTCAAAAAAAAAATCTGAGCTGCTACACCCACTCTCTCTTCTCCAAGAACCATCCTACAGCCAGGCTAACTACCAAAAATTGCTTCTGGAACCAAAACAATTAGGAACTCAACTCCAGATGCAGACAAACTTCTGATTATTTCAATAGCTCCTACTTCCATATGAGAACCCTCGGTCTCAAACAAAAGATTGCCCAAGAAAAACTCCCAAACTAATCGCAAGTCACTTTTGTGATCCTACCTAGTTTAGATTCCAAAGAAACCGTCCCCTCTTTACCAAATAGAACAGCTTTAAGCTTTTCCAAACAAGGTTATCCTTTCAAGAAAACTTTCACCATCTGCCCGGACTGCTGAAAGAAAAACCACAAAGATTCCTGAACCATCGGAGAAACGACCACACTGCTGCTTCCAAACTCTACCTCGAAGATACTGCAAAGCTAAAAGACCTTTTCGTCAGCACACCGATCACTTCGAGTTGAAAAGCTACCACAGCTAACCAAAGACTTCTAATCTAAAGGCTCCTCGAAAACCAAAACCATTAACAAACCACACAACGGACCTTCGAGATGGCAGACAACCTCTTCAATAAATTCGGGCTCCAAATCAAGCATCAACATCTCGCTCTCCTTAGGGAATGACAAATGAGACCATGCCAAAACGAATAACTTATAGACCTTAGTCTCATATTCCAGAACAGCCAACCTGCTTGCTAAAGATCCAGACAACTCTACACAGATGAATCTTCCCTGCGGCAGGTAAAAACTGCTCCTCAGCTACTTCTAAAACTGCTTCAAGTGAAAACATCTTCTGAAAATATCCGTGGATACTGCACCTCATCACGCAGTTATCAAGATACCATCACTTAATTCTGCACTTCTGACAGATCCAAACTTACACTTCAAAGATAAACTCCAAATCTTTAAAAAGATTTCCTTCGAATATCAGAGAAATCCTTACTCCAAACTACAAAACTTACTCGAGACGGTATCAGGTCTACAGTCTCGACAAATACATCTCCAATCTCAACATATGGACCTCTTCCATCAGTGGTAGTCATGTTACACACATGCCACTACTCCATTTACCTCTAAAATTTATGTTGGAAAATCCGAACAGATAACCCAACAGATTAGGTAGATATAAATATATATAATTATATATAAAAATACAAGTACGCTCTCTCAAGAAAGACACCACTCCAGAGCCTAGGTATTCACTCAACCTAATGCTCTGATACCAAATGTCACGACCCAACTTCCTATCTCCAGGAAGACGCATCGCTAACGAAGAAAGAAAGGGATAGAAGAAGAAAAAGAAGAAAGACAACAATATCAGATAACTCACAGCGGAACGAATGAAATATAATATATCACATAAAATATTACATAGTATCATATTTCATCTGAGTACACAACTTAAAACAACACGTATTAGACAGTTATAAACATCTGTCTAACTATACAACTCAAGTACAACAGATACGGATACCAAACAAACAGAGCGGAACCATGATATATCTACACGTGGAAGCCTCCTGCTCCATATCTCCTCCAGAATTCGTCAAGCTAACCTGAATCACTCGACTACTCATACATAATATGAGTACCCAAGAGTTTAATAAAACATAAAATAAACACTCGGGTCAGACAGGGGTCTGGTGTGAGTAAATGGGTTAAAATTGCTTAACTTTAGAAAAACCTTTGAAAAGAAAAGGTATCACGTAAGACTTCCCACACATAAACATGGAAAAGTTTTTACCTTACGCTAACCAAAACATTTGATAGGAAATCCAATGATATTATAATAGTGTCTAGGGTTTTCAAGTAAATAAGAAATGGCCGAAATTGTTACATGATTAAATTCCAGCTACTAGCCACAAAAGTGGGTAATACAAACAAAACCGTAGGGTCTCGTAGGAAGAATAGGTTTCCATCAATGGCAGGGCTACTGGGGTACCGCCCGTCACAGTATGTGTCCTAGATCAACATACCGAGGAGTATGCCCGCTCCCCTGCAACACAAGGCCGTGACAGTTCCTTACTGAACAGTCCCGAACAAGACCACCCCGTGGTTGGCGCGACCAACCACACACTAAGCCGAAATAGAAAGGGACCTCTAGACAGGGGTAAATCTCGTCCTACTTGGGCATGACCCACTTAACCTTGCTGCACATCCTCTGTTTTAGCCATTCCCGGTAGATGAGGCTTGAGGCTGCGATTACCTTTATAGAACACATCTATCTTAGAATGCTCATCGTCCACCTGACGATGTTCTAAAAGCATTCAATCCATACAAGTTCGTTTAGGGTTCGAACGAAACCGAAGGCACTATCTCGTTGCACTCATTTTGAATCACCCTCAGAGTCAACGACCATAGCCCTTGCACTCTAAATCACCATCTCGAATCTGTAAGTACTATTCCGTGAAACTCATCACGGAATCACCCCCAGAGTTATACTGACGAATAGTTCTTACACCTCGAGTCTTCACTTGCTCCACTTGGATTCACGACCTAACGTTTAATTGGAATCGGTGTGGTTTTCGGATATCCAAATATGGAAACCCAATCCCGGTCTCATCGAAACCAAACGCCATTTTAATGTCCATGTTGTTTAAGGGTTTAAACAATTTAACTTATATTCAGGATGATATAAACAGATAGATGAATCACATTATCACAATAGATAATTTATATCAAACATTCATCTCACAAAGCAGCATATCACATATCATAGATATCATACCAAATCATCCAGTATCAACCAATCACCCAATATCAATAATCCAATATCAACCACCCAATATCAATCAATAAATATTTACCGATCATCCAATATCAATCAATCAATCATAACAGAATTGATTAAATCTAATCAATTGGATTACTTAAATGCTTCTTCATTTATTTATTCCAAATAAATAAATTAATCATCTCTTAATGATCTTCTTAATTAATCTTCCTTTGATTAATCATACCTTAATTACATTCAAGTAATTATCCTTAACCATATGCAGTAATTAACCTTTAATTACTATCATTAATTACAATAATTAATGATCCTTCATTTACTCCCATTAACTTAATTAACTATAATTAATTACATTAACCTTAATTAATCACAATTAATTAATCGCACTTAAATTAATTACTTTTACTAATCAACCTTGATTATCTCATTGATTAACTAATAATCCTTATTAATTAATAATCACTTTAATTATTTAAACAATTAATTTATAATTAATCATCTCATAAATCATAAACAATAATTAACAACTTGTAATTACTTATCTTAATTAATCAACTTCTTAATTAATTATATTAACCTTTGATTAATTAATCTAATTAATTAGTCTTTAATTACTTCATTAAGTAATCAATTAATTTATTAAATTAATAAATAATGCTTAATTAATTACTTTATAAATTAATCACATTTTTAATTAATTACCCTTAGTAATTAATCTTAAATTAATTACATTAATTAATTAATTAATCACATTAATTAATTAACTAAAATAATTAAGTAATTAACTCTTAATTTCTTGCATAAGTAATTATCTTTAATTACTTCATTAATAAATTTTGATTACTTTCTTAATTAATTACTTAACAAATAATTAATTCCATCATTAAATAATCTTTAATTAATTAATTAATTAATTACTCTATAATTAATTAATGTCAAACAATTATATTAATCAATCCGTTAATTAATATCATCAAGTGATTATCCATTAATCACTCCTAATTAATTATTCCCATGAGTAATTTCCACTAATTACTTCCATAAGTAATTACACACCAACTACTTTCATAAGTAATTACTTCCATTCTTAATTACATTCCATAATTAACCATTAATTACTTCATTAAGTAATTACACTTAATTAATTCATAATTAAGTGATTATTAAAAATTAGATAAACAATTAACTAATTATTTAAAATTAATTAAACAATTAATTAACCAACTTCTTATATTTTTAAAATCCTTAATTAATTAAGAAAAAATTATCCTTAATTAAACTTTATTTATTAACAAATCATATCAATTAAGTATTCTTAAATTCATATCAATAATAATTTAACCTTAATTTTCTCATAAATAAATTATTTGAAATTAATCAAACTTTAATAACTTCAAAACAAACTATTTGGATTTCAAAATCATAACAATAACCTTATTTTGAAGATAAGGCATTTAGGAATCAAATTTAAAATTTTTGAAATACTTTAAACATCTAATTTAAACTTATTAATTTTCAAAATAAATTTGAAAACGTTACTTAACAATTTAATTAAAACTTTGATTAATATTTAAATTCAAACATTTCCCTTTTAAATTAACATTCAAAATTAAATTAAATTAATTACTTCAAAAGAAATCATTTTAAACAAATTTAAAACTAAAAATAAATTCAATCAATACTTTTAAAGTTTGATTTGCAATTTAATTCAAATCAACAAGTTTTACTTTTATAAATTTGTTTCCCTTTTCATATAAACTTGTTTATAGCTTAATACTTGATTTTATTTCAACAAGAAGTTAATTTTGCAACATATATTATTAATCAGAACTTAGCTAAAAATCACCACCCAACAAACTCGAGACTAAATGAAGAAATTCTCGTGCCTTCCCCGAAGCAGACCCAGCTACCCTTCGACTTTGAGTCGACCTCGATGAAAACACGAGACTTCTCCAGGTCAAAACCTTCTTCCCCAAAAGCACCAACCTCTCCAGATAAAACGTGCACGAGGTACACAGTGCACCTACCCGTCCGCCTCTGGCCATTGACGATCGGTGCGACGATCGCCTACAACTCCATGAACCCATACGAGCATGGAAATAAACCCAGATCAAACCAAAGACCAATGCAACAAAAACGAGCCAAAAACACGACACTGCAAAAACCACCATGGCCAGAATCTTCCTTATTACCGACGCCACCGTTCACGATTAACCTCTCCATCGACAAAATCCCTTCTTCTAACATCCAGCTACACTCGCAAGTCATGCTATCGATTCCGATCTACCACAAACGACACAATTGTCGTGACAGTCAAACCTATCCGAAACAAGCTTAAACCCTACTACCCCCAATTCCAACCACCACGTCGCATGATAAATCAAGCGAATATTTTTCCACTAATCCCAGATCTATCCTCCTCCTCAAGACCAAAGCCCATGGCCTATCATCACCCCGTTTGTCAGAATTTGGCGAAAGTACCAATTCCGTTCATCTCACAAAATCACAACGGTTATCAACCTAAAAATTATGATTTTGGTACCTAAATTCATCATTTCCAATTATTAACCCATTCCTGGAATCAATTTACAAAATCATGAATATTTATTTTTGACATGCAAATGATTCTTACTGTATATTTTCATTTAAAAATAATTTACTCAAATAAAAATCCTAATTCCATTTTCAAAGTCATCCCTATACATTAACAAACAACTTCCATTTATATTTTGAAGATTAATGTTGATTTGATTTAGAGATTTGAATTTCTGAAAGCAAACATGGCCTGTGAAACATCAGAGTATAGAATAGCTATACATACAGACCCACTTCCACACATATATTCATTCCAATTCAATTATATAAAAACTGAAAGGTTTCATGCAACATCAATAACAATACATGATTAAGGATAGTCACGAGTTAAACTGTTTTTAAAAAATGTTTACTCGCCTATTTATAATATGCAGAGTAAAGCAGTTTTTGATGTCCAGGTTTTAAACCTTAGATCTGAAAAACTTTGATTGCATGCTTCAATTGATGCTCTAAAATGTTAAGCTTGATCTTGAAACTGTGGAGTTGATCATCATTTGAATTGCAGAAGGTTTTAATTGATGTTGCAGCTTTGAAGTTTGAAGTTGCAGATTGAAGTTGATTTGTATTTGCAGATTTGATTAAATTCAGATTTGCCCTTTTTTTTAGCTTTCAATTCCAGTTTTTGAAAGTAGTTGACTGATTGCCATTAATTTTAATCTCAGCTGAAATAGAAAATAGTTTGAAGAAAGAAGAAAGATATGTTTTAAATTTCAAAAATGAAAGCCACTTGTCATTTTATTCACTTAATCTTCTTGCAAGTGCTATTAAGGGTGTTAACTTGTTTACACATGTTTATAAGTGTTTTTAATTAAATTTTTACTTAATTTAAATGTAAATATAACTTACTTTCTTAAGTTACTAAATAAATAAATAATTACATAAGTATATAAATTTATTTTTAAAAGAAAAATATTCTAAAACTAATAAATACAAATACATTCTCATGGATTTAAAAATCTAAAACATTTATATTTATACACTTATAACCATTTTATATTAAGCACTTTAAAAGAAAATAAAATAAAACTTTTATTAAATCCTTATTTAAACTATTACATTTTAAAAATAAACAATCATCTTATATTTTGAAAACAATTGAATTTTAAAACAAAGCTTTCAATTATTATACCCATACATATATAATATATTAATAGATTAAATTAAATTTCAAAACAACCCAAATTATAACATATACATACATATATATTACAATTTGAAAATTCATCTTTTATTTAAAACAAAAGATATTTCTATTCACAATATATATCAAATATATATATATATATATTATAAATAGAATAAAATTTTATTAGCTTTGAAAAATAATTCTTACCAATTTTAAATTGTTAAATAGATATTGATCACAATTACCAGATTAAATATTTATTAACCTTTAAAAAGATTAAATTTACCAATTTAAATTAAAATTATAAAGAAAAATTATCAAATCAATTTAATTATTAATGCAGATTATTAAATTGATATTGCCTAAAATTCTGGGTCGTCACACGTATAGTAATTAATACTTTGTTTTAAATGATTTTTAGTAAAGATGTTTCAAGAAAAAAGGACATCGATACATCCATTGTGAATAGTGTGTGAAATGCTCTTCAAATATTGTATAATGTATTACTCATGGTCATTAACGACACCAAAAGGTTATGTACTTGCGGTTAAGGGATAAATGCGGAATGACTCAACCAAGAGTTTCCTACAGGTTAATTACAAGAAGGTCACATATGAAATCTCCTATGACGAATTAAGACAATCATTTGACTTTATTATACTATGGAACTGCGATATGATTAGTCCGTTTTGATTTTAGTCAAATGATGACATAGCTTACATGATATTGCTTTAGTTGGTTTTGACTTGAAGTATTAGAAGTTGAGTGCTATAAATAGAAAATTCCTCTCCTCTGTTGTAAGAGGTCGGTATCAAGGCCAACTGTGGCCAACTTAAAGTAAAAGTCTTTGACTGGAGCATATTATTTAATAATAATATTATTGTTGAACCTAGGACTTTGGAGACGGACTATATAGTTGTATATGGGTATTGTTAAAGCTACAACTAAGACCAAGCTTTAGATATCAAAAGTGATACAATAATGACAAAGAAAGTATGTGTATAGTATATTGTTGCTTAATGGTGCTATTTAAAGATTAAAATATGATTTTACCATGAAAATTTGTTAGTGATGAATTTGGTCATAATGTCACACTATTAGCTAAGTTAAAGTTGTAAACTTAATATTCAAAGTGTTCAATATTGATTACTAATCGAATTCACATCTGCGAGTCGCATAACCAAATTTGAGTAGTCTCCTAAATCATCACCTGATTTAGTTGATCTATGAAGTAAATTAATTAGTATAAAGATTATATAAATTATCGTGAATGCTTATAGTAATTGTAGTGCCTTTAGAAAGTTTGATAGCTTTCGAAATTTTTTTGATTCCTTCATGTATTTATTTAATGTATATATAAATTGTTATATGTACATTTATTCAAGTTTCAAAACATACTGGTATTAAATGAGATATAATATTCATGAACTTTTAAATATGGATTTAAACGAGAGGATGAAATTTTGGAAGGAACATGAGAGGTTAACCATATAGTGATATGGCATAGGTGAGAAGCGTATTTGGTGAGAAAGTTGAAAAGGGAAAGAAATATTTTGTCAAAAATTTGCCACTTCTCATTCCCTCTTTATAAATACTGGCCACGATTCTCATTCTCATTTTATACAAAACCAAAAACCTAGCCAGCACAATTCTACCAAACGCTAACCTACAAGCCGTGAAGAACTTTGAGCATTGCAAAATCAAACTGGAATAATTTGGAATTTCAAAAGTAGACAATTAGGTTTAGAATGATGAGTAGGCATATCGAAACGGTAAATTCATATTTTAATCTATTACAATATCCCTAACCGTCATATTTAGCTTCAACCATTAATTTACTTGTAATGCAAGTTTGTGACATTATTTTAATAAATTATATTTAATGGATTTTACGTTGGTATATAATGTTAGCGTATACATGTTTGAAATTGTTTGAAATATTATAATTAAAGGAATATAATAGTCCTTGCTTCTAATTTTGGCTATAAATTATTGACATACATTCAAATCATATACACAATGTAATATTTTTTAAATGATTCAATTTATGTAAGTAGCATTTATGTATTAATTAACTGAATAAAAATTATTTTTCAACACATGTACTTGGTTTTTAATAATAATAATAATAATTTATGCCATATATATACGCATATGTATTTTCTAATATAAAATATGTTTTATGTATATTTAGAAGCCATGCATATGTTAAAGTAAATTTAGATATTGGATTCTAAAAATTCAATAGTTTCCATATATTAAATACTAAATTTACTTATTTACATAATTAATAAAAGCATTAATTTAATACTTACATATATACATACATAGATGCATATATAATAATAATAATAATAATAATAATGACTTAGATTCCTGAATTAATATTTATACACACGCACACGTATTATAAGGAGTTGGATTCCTAAATTATAAATTACATCAAACCCTAAATGGTTGAAGTGAATAATGACACACACACACACACATACACACGTATATAAAATATATAAATATGGTATTAATATTTTTACATGGAGAACTATATGCAAATATGCATTAATATGCTTAAGCATATGTACATATATATGTGTGTGTGTGTGTGTGTGTGCGCATATGCATATGCATTTATACTTGTGTATGTATGTGTGTGTGTATGTTTACATATATGTATGTGTGTGTATGACAACCGATATGTATATAAAGGACCTTGCATACATATATAGTAGTAATGTTAGCACTAAGTTTGGGTTAACACATCTTAAGATATTCAAGTAGGATTATGTTCCTAATCGAATATGCTAGCATATGAATTCACAAGAAGTCATCATCAATTCAAAGGGAGTCATTGTACTATTTATGGTTGTTCAAGTTCTTCGTTATAAAATTACAAAGCCAAAGTGGCACAGTCCGCCATTAGCGTCCTTCATCCAAGCTTTTGTGCTTTCTTGCAATAAAATGAAAATGATGAAGAAGAAGAAATCAAAAAATTATCCCCTTTATGGGAGTACCCCTCTATTTATAGAATACTCCAACCTCTAGATTTTTGCCGCCTTTCATTTCTAATTGATAGATGATGGATATCCAGCTCCATGCAAGGAATTTGACGCTCGTCACATGATGTCTTGTTTTAGTTTTTTACACGACGGCTTGATTATTCAGCTTGAATAAATCATCTCAAGATAGCTGCAATACCTCACGACAACCATCAAAATGGCAATAAGAATGTTTTGATTCATCACCTTACAGTGGCTAGTTCAATAAATTTCCGGATGATAGCAACCACATGTAACTTTATAATTGTTTTGGAAATTATTACATGAGGACACTCATACATCACCCCACGTCGATTATTAGCATTGTCACATAAAGGCTCTTACGTGTTGTTTTACAATTACTCTAATATATCACACAACATTGGCTCCTTATTTTACTATATCTCTTATTCGTTACTTCACAAACACCATATGCATTATTATACTAAGACTTCAACATGTTACCCCATGACAGCTGCTTGAATGAATCTTTTTACGATGGATTGACTGAATCATTCCACGATGGCTCTTATGTATCATCCCATCTCAACCATAAACATTTTTTAAGAAAGTTTTAAATAACTGCTTTAGTGGATCTTATTTCAAGAATACCCGGCCACTCTGCTTTTTGACTCACGATTGCTGTTTCACAATAGCAAACCAAGTTTAATTGGCTTCCTAAAATGTATATTGTGATGACTTTAAGGGATTCTTCTTGATAGTTTCTCTTACGGCTTGTCTCATATGTTCTCTCAAATAATCATAATAGCTCCGATTTTATTTCACGACAAACCTAATGAGGGTCTTATTATAGCCATGATAAATGATCCGCGATGGCTAAATTTGTACTATATGATGGTAATGGATGGCTCATTACGACTTTAATGAATTTTCTCACAATGGCTCTTATATTTCTTTTCACGACGACTCTAAGAAATGCTTCATGAAGGCTTTTATATATTGCTTCACGATAGCTCTCAATGCTTTGCATTCTGATGGCTTTATGAGAACACCTCAGGATGGCTTCTTCACACCACATTAATGTTTTAAGTTTCTCATGATGGGTTTATACACTTCACTCCATAACATTTTTAATGGATTCATCATGATAGCTTAAGCATTCACGATGGTACTCAGATCTTTCTTTACAATAACTTCAACATATCATTTTTCAAAGAGTTAAAGGAATGCTTCATGATGGCTTCTATTTAACATACGAAGGCTTTATACGAAGGTTCTAATTAGCATACAAAGGCTCTTTCGTTTATTAATTCGTTCTTGAAATTTTGTCTATAACAAGTTTATTGGATGTATGCAAACATTGGTTATAAATCCCAATAACCTTTCTTTTAAATAAATTTAAAGAATGAAAAAAGTTAAAGTTCTTTTATTTTTGTTGTGCATTAGTCGGAATTGCAGAAGAACATATACTCCTAAAAGATTTAGGGAACACGGCATATCTCACGCAAAGAAAGTTGGAACATACAATGTCATATTTTCCTTTGATAAAATAGAGAAAAATACTCTTTGTTTTTTATTGTCATACCATAGCCTTTGCACATATAAAATATGCTTTTGTTAACTAAAATATATGTTCAAAATCTTTAAACTTATAAAAGCGCAAAGTTTTTCTCATTCCGGCTATATCCAAAGTCATCAATTATAAATGCTAATACTAGAAGCTCATACAACACAACGTAAATATTGTCAAGCGGAACGTTACGAATATGATATAATCGGATAAACCTTAAAAATAAAATGATCATGGTCAATATCAAATATCAATGAACTCAAATGTAGAAACCCTTTATGATGGGAGATCTTTAAATCTCAAAGTATAAGGCCAGATTCAAGGTTGAATATGTCTTTAAGCTTTTCCTATAGACGAATAGACAAGATTGCCACCTATACTTCATTCCCAAAACCGCGGTCGATATAGGCAAAAAGTACCTCAAAAGATCATCTATAAACCCCAATGTTGTGCCTTAAGAAATTATCTCAAGCAAATGTGCCATATCAACAATAACATGATAGCAAAACCTCAGTAAAACTAAAAGAGTTTCCACAAAGCAATTCAAAGAGAAAAGTCAAGTTAGATGCACCATCAACAAACAACATGTCATCAATCGACATGATTCAACATTACAGTAAGTATTTCAATCAAGCTCCTTCAAATAGCTAAATCAACAAGTCACAACATCTCAAACAACTATTAATAAAAGGTTTGCATAAAATAAAAAGTTTTTTCAACAAATATAAAATAGTTTAGCGTTATGTAATTAGATATGCTAACTTGTTATTATCTTACGTACCAAGTATTGTTGGTGTTATTAAGCATAAACTAGACAATGCTAAATTAGAAGAAAACCAATCAAGATCCTTAAATAATTGGGGTGTCATTAATAATAACTTAATGAGTGAAAATGGTAGAGTAATAATTCTATGGGATCCAAATATTTGGGATTTAAGTCAACATTTTATAAATTTGCAATAAGTACATTATAAATTTATAAACAAAGGGGGGTTTTAGCTAGAAGTAACATTTGTGTATGCTTCTAATATTGAGAATGGAAAGAAGTTGTTTTGGAATCACTTGGAGCTATTTAATAAAAGTACAAATAAACCTTGGATTATCTTGTAGATATTAACACAATGATGCATACGTTTGAAGCAAGGGGAGGAATTCCAATTCCTTTAAAAAAAACTAGAATTCCTTACTTATTTTATTTTAAAAACAGGTTTGAGTGAACCTACAAAAAATGATAAATAAATTTACTTGGAAATCTGGTGAATTCAGAAATGTTCACTGTAACTTGATAGAATACCGTTTAATCTGGAATTTATAAACTATTTTTCAAATTTTAAATATAATACTTTATCTTAGGCAACAAGTGATCATACTCAACTTGTGATATCCCGGAAATTTGGGACAATATCAATTTAATAATCTACATTAAAAATTAAATTGATTTGATAATATTTGTCAATAATTTAATAATCTTCTTTTAAATAAATATTTAACTGATAATTTATCTTTTAGAAGTTAATCAAATTGCCTTCTATTTATAATGTATATATATCTGTATATATTGTACAGGGAAAATCTTTGTTTTAATTTAATAAATAGACATGTTTTCTAATTCTAATATTTTTGGAAAATTTATAAATTTGATATTTAAGCTATTTAATAAATGATTATATGATTTTAAATTACTCAAGATTTAATTTTAATTGTTTTAAGTAATTTTAGCTTACATTTAAATTTAGCAAAAAGGTTTGTTTAATTTGTTTTAAATTTATCTTGATAAAAATACACAGTTTATTAATAGATAAATACTTTTATAAATCATTTTGACTTAATAATGAGCTCTATTAATTATGAAAATTTTACAAATGAATTTTTAATAATGTCAACTTTATTTATATGTGTGTTTGAATGAAATTTATGATTTGGTAATTAAAAATAAAGGTTTCAAAAAGTTCAAATTAAAATAAACATTTATTAATATTAATATAAGTATAAAATAAAATAATAATAAGTAATTGAATATTTGTTAGGCATAGTTAAAATACAAATGTAAATACAAATTAGAAATGAAGTGAAACACAAACTACAGAATAAACAAACTTACAACACAAACTATAAATTTGAAACCAAAGAATAAAACAAGAATAAAGTATAAAATAACATTCTTTCACAAGAGCATCCACCTGCAATGATACAAAATAAAATAAGGAAAATATGATGCAGGCTAATGATAAGCTAGGTGTGTAGCTGCAATATAGTATGCAGGTTAGAGAAAAGAATGCAGAGCAAAGTTAAGTAAACAAAGTTAAATATATATGCTTGTAAAGGAAATGTAAGGAATAGTATAAATATGAATGCCAACTGTTAAAAGGCAAAGCATAAAAAAAAAACATATGTAAGTAGCCTGTAAATTAAGTATGCGGGCAGAAAAGAAAAAAAGAGACAAGTATGCAAAGCTAAATAAAAATATCTTCATTTTAGTCAAATGGTATTAGTCAAAGTATAGAAATAAC
Organism: Allium cepa; assembly: GCA_030765085.1. NCBI lineage: Eukaryota > Viridiplantae > Streptophyta > Magnoliopsida > Asparagales > Amaryllidaceae > Allium > Allium cepa. The sequence continues at coordinate 935,665,168 of CM060932.1, forward strand.
ACCTCACAAAAGATGTATAGTATAGTTCAAAACTAGAAACAAGAAAAACAGAAATTTATAAATAAGTAGCTTCATGGGTAAGCTAAATCTTGATCTGCAAGTTGTACATTTACACACACATATCTTTTAGCAGCTGAACCAAAATATACTTATGTCAACTAATAGAGAAACCAAGCATTAATCACTATCTTATCAGCACATAATTTTGTCAATTCAAGTGTATGCAAGTATCTGGCCTGATAAAACAAATTTTGTACCTGCAAAGAAATTTTTGTCCCAGTTATCACCTTCCCCTATAAACTTCTTTTTATACATGCTTTCTAATTCGTTCAGCATAGTCTTTCATAGAAAACACATATATTTTAATAACTGAAGCATCAATGCAAAGTCAAAGCAGAAATATTTCACAACAGTTTCAATTTTAAAGTATATGCCATTTTCAACACTCAGGTGCTCTGTTCATTCCTTCAAATGCAATGGTGAGTAACTCCTTTAAATAACTTAAATTTTTAAACTTGTTGCATGTTAATATTTGAATGCATAAATATATTGTGTGGATATTTATATCTTCATTTCTCTGGGTGTTTGTGAGATGAAAATCTCTGCATATTTAAAACCTGCAAAATTCAAAAAAAAACTGTTTCATCATAAATCTGTTCTATTTATTTTCAAGTGTGTAACATCATTTCCTTTAAATCTAAGAATAAATATGGTTATATGTTTTCTGTGATAAATGTTGTGGTATGTACATATGTAAATGAATCTGTCTGTGCATGTTTATGTCCATTTAAACACCATCTGTTAGTTTCCAGTTTTCTTGTTTAGATTTAATTTAATAATTCTATTCAGTAAATTGTTAATAGAACTTAGTTACAAACAAAGGCTGTTTGTTTCATTATGCATTTATGTTCAGAAGCCCGTTTTAGTTAAACTTCAAGTCTGTGTGTCCCAGAGAGCTAAAACAACAGTTTTGATAAACAAAGTAAAATTTCAACTTGTAATTTGGAGGCCCAGTATTAAAAATTTGGAAAACAACAACTATAATAAAATTTTTGAACTCAACATTATAAATTTTAGTTTGGATTTTAGGAAATGGTTCTGGTTTAAATGAAATATGAGTACATGGGTTTTTCTGGTGATCAAGTGGACTGGAGGGGTCGAGGATCTTCAGATCGATGGAGGAGTGATTGGTGATGCTGGGAAAAATAGGTGGCGGTGATGAAGTTCATCAGGGGAGATGCGGTAGTGGGTTTTCTCCTAAAACCCAAAAGTTCTGTTGTGTATAAGAATTGATCGCCACGGCCCATGTTGGTGATAGAGTGCAGGGACATTTGGGGTGGTGGTAGTTGGGTTGTTGTCGAATAAGGTGCCGGAGCTGTAGACCCTCCTATGGTCGGAGGGTGGAGAATTCGATGATGTCAGGTTTTGAGGTGGGGAGGTGTTGGTGGTTTCAGGTTTTTTTTACTGTCATTTTTTTTTAGTGTGCAGGGTTTTAGGTCTCGGGGAAGTCTCGGGTCATTTGCATGGTTTACTCGAAGTAGGGAGAGCATTGACCCGAAGCAATTTTGTTTAGGTTCGGGTGGAAGTTAATTTCTACAGGCTGTATAAACAACCTGTATATTTAAAGTTAAACTAAAATTTAAAGCAAAATTAAATGGTAAGTTAGTAAAATCTCGATGTAATTGAATTTAAGTTGTCAAATAAGATTTTATAAGATCTAAATCTAATTAGAAGTTTAAACTCAAATCTATAGTTTGAATCTAAAATGCAGTTTTGAAATATTTAAAAGAGTTTCAGTTTTAAAACTTGATAAATTTCCAGATTTTAAAATTTAATCTGAAACAAAATGCCACTGCAGTTAAATATGATTTTTGTTAAAAGTTTTGATTCAAATGGATATTTGAATTTTAAAGTTTAAAATGAATTTGGATTTAAAAATCAAATTTCTGACTCTAGTTGTTAAAAGAAAGTTAAATCGAAGTTTAAAATCAAAATAAATTGAGAAATTCAAGTTTGCTTAGAAGTCAAAATCTGAAAATTTAAATTAGCTTAAATATGAATATTTTAAGAATGAGTTCAAAATAAAATAGGGAACAAGTAATTTGATTTAATAAAATTAACTTGATTTTGAGAATTCTTGATTTAAAGTTTTTGAATGAAATATAAATGAATTGTTTAACTTGAGATTCGCAAGTTAAATATTACTGTAAGTGGGAAATTTAAATTTGAATTAAAAATTCAAATAGTTTAATTTAAAAGATTTTAAATTGAATTTAAATCATTTTGAATCTTCAATTCAAATGATATTTAAAATGCAATGTTAATGAAGTCATTAATTAAAGAATGAATTATCTTAAGGATAATGGGGTAATTAAAGAATGACCTATGTATTAAAGTTAATAAATAAAGATCAATTAAGAATTAAAAGTAGTAATATAATTCTTGATGAAAGTAATTAAGAGATTAATTACTTATGGTAAATTAATTTTGATAAGATGATTAATTTAAGTTAGTTAATTTATTTTAATTAATTTAAAGAAATCATTTGCTAAATTGATTAATTACTAGTGTATGCAATGGAGCACAATTACTTAATGAAGTAATTAATGATAATTACTGAATGTAATTAGTGAAAGATGATATATTAATAAAGTAATTTGGATAATTACTTTTGTAGTTAATCGGAGGATTAATTAATGGAGATATTTAACTATGAAATGATTTATTTATTTATATGAGTAATTAAGGATATTTAATTACTGGTTGCTATAAATCAAAGGTGATTAATAATTATGTTTAGTTAAAGATTAATCACTTAATGTGATTAATACAGTAATTTGATCTGAATTAGAGATCATTAGTTAATATAATTAACGTTGTAAAATTAAGAACTGTTCAATTAAGTAATGTTTAATAATGTGGAGATTAATTTATGTAATTAGTTAAAAATAAATGTAATTAATGAAGTAATTAAAGTTAATTACTAGGAATAATTTAGAATAATTAATTTGTATAATTATTAAAGACTAATTACTTACTGTAATTAGAAAATGATTAATTAGAGGAGTTACTCAAGATAAATATCTAGAGATTAATTAATTAATTTGTATAAATTTAATGATTAGTTGTATAAGCAGGATTTATAAATTAAGTAATAATTTAATTTACTTTAAATTAATTAGAGATAGAAGTAGTTAATTTAATTCATTTTAAATTAATTACAAATGGTAAGATTTTAAATCATTGCTTATAAATGAATGATATTGATATTTCATTTGATATGAGATGGGTAATATCTTGTGATATGGATGCTTGGTTTAAGTAAGATAATATTTAATTATCTGATGGATGATATTTTGATTATCTGTTTATGATGATGATATGATTATCTACTGTGATATTATGAATTATCTATTTGTGTGTATATTGATTATGTTAAATTAAACTGTTAAGGCTAAATAGACAACTTGGCCCTAAAAGACACGTTTTGGATTTCGATGAGACCGGGATCGGGTTTTCCGCATTAGGAACATCCGAAAACCACATCGATTCCAAATTAACGATAGGTCGTGAATCTGAAGTGAAGATGAAGATTCAGAGTGCAAGGGTTGTCGTCGTTAACTCTGAGGGTGATTCCAAAATGAGTGTAACGAGATAATGCCTTCGATTTCGTTCGAACCCGGAACGAACTTGTATGGATTGAATGCTTTCAACACATCGTCAGGCGGGCGATGAGCATTCTAAGTAATGTTTTCTTTAAAGGTAATCGTAGCCTCAAGCCTCATCAACCGGGAATGGCGAAAACAGGGGAGGTGCAGCAAGGTTAGGTGGGTCATGCCCAAGCAGGACATGATTTTCCCCTGTCTAGATGTCCCTTTTTATTCGGCTTTGTGGGCGGTTGGATGTACACCAACTGCGGGGTTATCTTGTTCGGGACTGTTTAGTAAGGAATGGTTCCGGCCTTGTGTTCAGGGGATGAAGGGAGTAATCCTCGGTACGTTGATCTAGGCCACGTACTGTGACGGGCGGTACCCCAGTAGCCCTGCCATTGTATGGAATCCACAATCCAATAAGTGCCCACGGTTTTGATTGTATTACCCACTTTTGTGGCTAGTAGCTGGAATTTAATAGATGTAACAATTTCGGCTATTTTCTATTAACTTGAAAACCCTAGACCTATTATAATATCACAGAATTTCCTATGAAATGTTTTGGTTAGCGTAAGGTAAATTTTTTTTCCATGTTTATGTGTGGGAAGTCTTACGTGATACCTTTTTGTTTTCAAAAGATTTTTCAAAGTTAAACAACTTTAACCTGTTACTCATACCAGACCCATGTCTGACCCGGAGTTTATTTTTGTTTTCATAAACTCTCGGGTACCCAAATTTTTACGGGTAGCCAAGGGATTCAGGTTAGCTTTGACGCGATCTGGAGGAGCAATGGAGCAGGAGGCTTCCGCGTTGTAGATAGATATATATAGTTCCGCTGTGTTGGTATCTCTGAGTCATTTGTTTGAGTTGAGTTGTATGAACTGGACAGGTGTTTATAACTGTCTAGTATATGATGTATTATCTGTATAACTCTGATTGATGTTGTATATTATGTAAATACTTATGTGATTATTATAATTTATTCGTTCCGCTGTGAGATTCTGATGTTGTTGTTCTTTCTTCTCTATCTTTTCTATTTTCTCACCTCTTTCTTTTCTTATTAACGATACTTCTTCCTAGGCGTAGGAAGTGGGGTCGTTACACAACTACAATTATTTTTTCTCTCAAAAAAAGAACTAAAGTAAGAAAAATGTTCCGTTCAGATTTAGATATGGTGAGACTTATGATAAGGAATACAGAGTACTAGTTAAAAACAGTTTTTCAACCCAAATTCAAGGCTCTACTCAATTTAAATTCAAAAAACTATTACAAAACACTAAAGAAAATATGAAAATTTAGAAGAAAAACAAAATTTAGAATGAAATTAATCAAATTAGAGAGGAATGCATGAGACAGCGAGATAAATTTGATTTTGATAGCTCACGCAATATGCAAATCAATAATTCATTTCATATGCAAAGAAAATTAATCAAGGAACTGCAGATCAAGCTATTAATATGAAATAGAAAGATCCTGATAAATCATGATGTTAAAACGCTTACGCAATATTTAATCCAAGATAGAGAAGTTAGTAGAGAAGCGAATCTTATCTGCGATAACTGGAACATCGTCAGTAGAACCTCGGTTCTGCCGCATCCCCCCTGACCTGTTCTCCACACTATAGGGATACTTCTGGCACCTCCCCGTCGAAGAAATTTATGTCCCCTTGTGTCTCCAGAACCGATAGATCCATTTGCTTGACATGGGTACCTCTAATTCTCTAGCTATGACTTTTACTCCCCGTTCGAGACAGAAGTGGTTTCACACTCCTTTTAAGAAGTTTCTGGAATTCATCCTTGTGAAGGATGTCTTTTTCTTTGTTTTTTTTGTTTTATTTTACTTTTAGTTTTTACGGTCCAAGTTGTTATTACGGATGATTTTGAGTGCATTTTAAACGTTGTTCCCACTCCTCCATCTGTTCAACAACTTGGATCCGTTTTCTCTGTGTTGTACCGTTAATATATGGAAGTGATATGTACTCTTTTTCCTTGTAAGGTACCCGACTAGGTTAGGGGGATTGCAAGGTTTTATTGAGGCATATCATGGAAATATATGCCCTACTTTGTGAATAAAGTACCCTTTTCAAAAAAAAAGAAAAGAAAGCCTATATAGTTTGCCTTATGAATGGGAATATATGAAGTACATTTTTCTATGCTAAAATGTCATGTAGGAAGTATAAAAATGACCTAGGAAAATTACTTAATGATAAGGAAGTAATTATTAGTGAAGTCTCCCAATTAGAAGGGGAAGCCATTATTTATTTCATCGCTCTATAAAATTCTGACTGGTGTTCAATAAATTTCCAAGTATCACTAACAATTTTTGTTGCATGATGATAGTGACAAAATTCTACCCGATCAAGTCTATTTAGAGGAAACTAAAATTATAATTTCAATGCCAATAATTATAGAAGTCCTAAATCAGATGGGTTTGAGACTAAGTTTTATAAATCGCATTGGAAGGAAATAAAATTCAACTTATTTGATGCAATAAAAGAATTTTTCACTTTTGGAAATTTTTTGAAAAATATTAATCATACTTTTGTAACTCTTGTACCAATGGTCAAATTCCTAAGTTGCTTAGGGGACTATAGACCTATTGTCTATTATAATTTTATTCATAAAATTATAGCTACAATTTTAAGTAATAGACTAAAAAATTTCAATAATATTTGATTTTAGAGAATCAAAGCACATTTATACCTGGCATGCTTTAAAGAAAACATCCTTTTGGCTCATGAATTGATCAGAAATTATAATCAGGGTAGTAACAAAATGTGCTAAAGTTAATTTACAGAATACATTTGATAAATAAACACACATTTTGTTATTTATATGATGATGCAGTTAGGATTTCATGAATTTTTTTGTAATTAGGTCAAAGAATGCATTGATAATGTAATTTCCTCTATTCTTATTAATAGATCCCTTTATGGATTTATTCACAGTGGTAGTGGAATTAGACAAGTGGACTCTCTTTCTCCATACTTATTTACTTTTTCCACGAAATATTTACCTTTGCAAATGGAATTGGAATAGTTGAATAAAAATTTAAACCCGCAAACAGAATTGTTCCATACATTACTTATTTACTATATGCTAATGACTTGTTGATTATTTTGAATGAAGATATTGAAAATGCCAAAATAGATGAAAAAAATTTCAAAATCAGAAAGTTTATGCTGGTCTACAAATAAATGAACGCAAGAGTAAAGTATACTTTAGTAAAGCATGCATCTAAAAAGAGGGAATTCCCAATATTCTAAAATTTCAAAAAAGTAAACTTCCGGTCAAATATTTGAGACTTTCCTCTCAGTGTGAATCAAATAAATGACAGTGATTATGCTAGATTATATGAAATTATACAGAGCAGGTTCGATAACTGGTCAGGCAAACTACTATCAATAGCAGGCGGAATAGAACTTACACACACAATCATCACAGCTATAATCATGAACTGGCTATAAATTCACAACATTCCAACAAAGACAGCAAAAAAATAGAAAGAATGTGAGTAAATTTTGTTTGGAGAGAAATATATCATAAAGTTTCATGGAATATATTAACAAAACCAAAGTAGGCAGATGCATTGGAGCTAAGAAGCTTTAAAGATTTAGGTGAAGCATGCAACTTCAAGTTATTTTGAAAATTCTTGGAAGGCAAACCACTGTAAGCTAAGTGGATTAAAGGAAAATATGTCCAAATCAAAAAATTCTAAACTTTTCCAGTCGAAAATGACTACTACTACACTTGGAAAAACATCTTAAAATACTGAGAAACATGGATCAAACTAATTGTATGAAAATTCTAGGAAGGAAAATAGACTAACCTTTGGTTTGACCATTGAATTAATGAAAAATACCTAGTCAGTCTACTAGGCTGGAATAATCTTTATGATTTTAGAGGAGCAAATGCAAAAGTAGAAAGCATCATACAAAAATGATCTTGGAATACACATATGCAACCAGCGGCTTTTATTTTTAAAATGAAGACATTTGGAGCTAGAAATCAGTAACTAAAGGCAAAATCTCTTTCAAAAACACTTGGGAATACATTGAAGGAGAGGAGGTGGAAGTAGATTGGTACAAATCAATTTGGAATAAAGCAAGTTGTCCAAAAATGGCTCATTGTGCATATTTTTCTATGTTAAAACCAATTGTCAAATAGGGACGGATGCATCAAATGGAATATATTGCAAAAACCAAATTAAAGCTCAATCAACTACAAGCTCTGCAAAACATTAGGGAAAACATACAACACATTTAGCAAGTTTTCGATAAAAAGAAAAGGAAACTTGATAAAGCTTGTATAATTTTAACGAAAGTAATATACTTCATTTGGGAGGAGAGAAACAATAGATTACATAAAGATATAAAAACAGAAAGCTTGCAATTATGGAAAATCATAGAACCAAATACCAAATTATGTTTCTAAATACTCCCAAAGAAGAAAATCATAAAGATAGTCACACTCAAAGCATCTGTGAATTCGACAATATGAGGATGGAGTGGAGCTTACTTATAGAGCGGGAAATATTCTTTAGAATTTTTCCATGAAAGGGACTCAAAAATTGGCATTGATTTTCCTGGATGGAAGCTTGGAGGTGGCCTTTCAACAATCCAACCTGAAGCTTCTCCTGCAATAAAGATAAATCTGTTAGTAAAGATAGATCTGGACTTAAATTAGGCATCAAGGATAAAGAAAAAGGTAAATTACCTGGTTTGGATGAAACTATTGCGCTACTCAAGTCCCAATAGATGATAATCAACTTCTGCGAACAAATAGAAATTCGAAGCTTGAAGATATTATTCAGAGAGTAAGTGAAAATTATTACAAAAGTAGGATTAATAATCAAGTATATTACTTATCTATTTAGAACAACGACGAAAGCAATAAAGCTCAAGACTTAATGCTCCAAAGCTTTACTGAGAAGGCTTAACAGATATGAAGCTTACAGAGGAAATAATTTTAAATTCGAAGTAGTGGAAGACTCCATGAAAGAGGAAAAGAGAGCTGAATAAGAAAAACTGGAGATCGCCTTCAATTCAGCATGATTTAGGCTAACCCTAATTTAAGGAAAGAAGAGTCGCTACTTTGGTTTATTTTTGTTTATTATGTAATAGCCTCGGGTATTTATGCGATATTGTTCTCTTATATGGGACTTGGGCCAATGTACTATTTTCAAAAAAATGTGTAAGAATTACTAAAAGAGAAATAAAAAGGTAGATAGAAAAGATATATTTTATTGTAGAATAAATGTACACATATGTTGAGAAATAGGAATGATAGCCTCATAATATTTCATCTAGGCTGAATAGAAGAATAAAAATAAAAATATAGCATCCATTATATAACTGTTAGCTATACTTGATACATTGTTTTAATTATGGTGCAATTAGATAATTATAATTTAGAAAATAAGCAACAGCTAGTAGAATTATAATTTGAGAAATAAGAAACGGCTGGTAGAATTATAATTATAGAAATAAGCAACGGCTAGTAAAATTAAGATGTTTATATAATTATGTACAAAGAGCTTGCAGAATCAGAGAAAAAAATTGCAATAAAATTAATTATTCATCATATTCTTTCTTCTCCTCTAAAATTCAATATGGTATCAGAACAGGTCAAATCCTGACTCAAAAGTTCCGCAACAACACGAATTGCTACTGATATCAAATAACCGCAGTAAGTTCAACATGTCTCAATCCGAAAACGTTAAACTCACAAATATCATTCTCTATGGCTACAAAAATTACATTCCTCGATCAAGATCAGTATCAATTGATCTTGGAGGCAAAGGAAAATTAAGCACTATCATTGGCAAAAAGGAATATGGTATCAGAATATGTAAACAAAGATTTCATAGAATTTTTTAAACAAAAAAGAATTTTACACCAAACTACATGGAGTTTTAGGAAGAAAAATCGACATTTACTTGAAGTCACTATATCTCTTCTTTTCAAACTAATGTTCCAAAATCTTATTGGTCAGATGCTGTGCTAATTACGACTTACCCAATAAATAGATTGCCAAGCGTCATGCTTAAAAATATGGGTCCCTTAGAAATTCTTAAGAATAGAAAAATAAATCTTGATCACATAAGAGTTTTTAGGTGAACATGTTTCGCACACACAAAAAGACCTAACAAGCTAGATAAAAATGTTGTTAAAGCCATATTTTTAGGATACTCATAAAAAAAAGAGGTATAAATGTTATGATCGAAAAAACCATAAATTTATATCTCATGAGACGTATTATTTTTTGGAAATGAACCATACTATCAAACAAGTGAACAAGGAAATACACAAGGTGAGCTGGTCATATTATCTCTAATTAATTTCATGAGTCCTGAAGAAACAAATCTAGGACAGGTTGATCATACAGACGAAGAACAAATCGAAGAAACAAGTTCAATTCGTTCAGGGGGAGAAGAAGAGATAAATCAGTCAAGTGAAGAACTAACTCATGAAGAACCAATTCAAGAAGAAAATGCCATAAGAAGGTCCACAAGACAGACTCGACCTTCCGTCAAATTGAGAGATTATGTATCTCAACCGGTGATGTATCCAATACAAGATTTTATTTCATATAACATGGTATCCATTTCATATCAAGCCTACTTAAGTAGCATTACTAACCAAATGGAACCAACCAACTTTAGTGAAGCCAATCAATGCTCAATTTGGCATAAGGCTGTGAACGAAGAACTTCAAGCCTTAGAAAAATGACACATGAGATATTATTAATTTACCAAAAACCAAAAAACCTGTAGGTTGTAAATGGGTATACAAAGTCAAATACAATAGTGATGGTAGCATTGAAATGTACAAAGCTAGGTTAGTGGCCAAGAGATTTAGCCAAATGTATAGTATTGACTACCAAGATACTTTTGCACTAGTAGCAAAAATGAATACTGTTAGAATTTTGCTGTCAGTAGCCACCAACTTGGGATAGAATTTGTTTCGAATGGATGTAAAAAATGCATTCCTTCAAGGAAATTTAGAAGAGGAAGTTTATATGACTCTTCTTCCGTGCTAAAAAAGTGAGACGGACTCATCACTAGTGTGTAAATTAAAAAGGCGATCTATGGTCCAAAGAAATCTCCAAGAGCATGGTATACCAAGCTAAGCTTTTCAATTTTAAAGATTAATTTTTTTAAAAAAGTACCGTTGATTCCTCTATGTCCATCAAACACTCAAAAAATACCACTATTATTATTTCGCTTTATGTTGATGACATTGTCATCGTTGGAAATAATAAAGAGGAAATTAAATGGGTTAAACTATATTTAAAAAAGGAATTTGACATCAAAGACCTTGGAAAATTTTCATATTTTCTTGTAATATAAATAGACCACTCAAGTAAAGGATTATTTCTATCCCAAAAATATATATCATTAATCTATTAAAAGAGACTAGTAAATTAGTAGCAAAACTAGCTAATACTCCTATGGAGACGAGTATAAAATTTGGAGTTGAAGATGGTGAGCAATTATCTGATAGGACAGTATCAGAGAATGGTAGACAAATTAATTTACCTTACAGTAACCAGATCTGATGTTTCCTTTGCAGTTAGTGTCATAAGTCAATATATGCATACCTCACGTATCAGCCACTTAAGTGCAATTAGGGTATTAAGGTATCTTAAAGGCACTCCAGGTTAAGGAATTTGGACGAAGAAAAACAGTTCTAATGATGTGGTTGATTTTTCTGATGCATATTGGACCGTAAGCTATGACAAAAATTCAACCACATGGTTTTGTACATTTGTAGGTCGTAGCTTGGTAACTTAGAAAAGTAAGAAGTAGAATGTTGTAGTAAATCAAGTGCAAAAGTAGAATATTGAGCCATGACATGCACAACAAGTGAGCTTGTCTGGATCAAACAATTAATTAGTGACATGAAGATATAGCACAAATAATCAATGCAAATGTACTGTGATAATCAAGTTGCATATCATATTGCATCCAATCCTATTTTCCATGAGAGGAAAAAATATATAGAGGTAGGTTGTCACTTCGTTAGAGAAAAAAATGCAACTGGGGGAAATAGAAGCTCCATTTGTCAAAAGAAAAGAGCAACTGACAAATATTTTTACATAAGCACTCGACAAGAACAACCATCTTAACATATTTGAAAAGTTTGGTTCTATGAATTTATTCGAACCCAACTTGAGGGGGGAGTGTTAAGAAATAGAAATGATACTATTAGAATATTTCATCTAGGATGAAAACAGAAAACAAATAAAAGCTAGTATCTATTATACAACCGTTGGCTATGCTTGATACTTTGTTGTAATTATGGTGTAATTAGGTAATTACAATTTTAGAAATAAGCAATGGCTAGTAGAATTATAATTTGAGAAATAAGCAATGGATAGTAGAATTATAATTAAGGAAACGAGTATATTTACACACCCATGTAGGCTTGCATTCAATCACAACATGCATACATTTATAGTTGCACCTATGGAAGTATAACATTACTTGCATAAACTGTACCTGAAGCAACGACCGAGAAAACTGAGACAACTGAAGAACATTCGAAGAACCAATAAGTTGAAACCATTCGTAGTTTTATTATTTATTTCTTTGTTTTAGTTTATTTTATACTACTGAAAATGGAAATAATACTTGTACTTTTACATGCTTATGCTCTTTTAGCTAATGCGAGTTGTGAGCAAAAATATATCAAAATACATCGACGATTAAATATTTCTTTACCGCTCTTTTGTAGATATTGTCTTTATACTTTCGAGTCACCCTTTTGGAAATCGGCTTTCAAACTACAATTTTTTCTTTTGAAAAACGGTAATTTCGTATTCGTCTTTCTTAAATTTGTACAGCTTATTTTAACAAAGTTAATTACCAGAGTAAAATCTTTATATTTTATTTCTATTTTAATGATTTTTTTTCTTCATTTGTTCGGCATTCAAGAAATGAAGCATGAATCTCAAAGAATAAACATGAAAAGAATATAAAAAATTAGTATAACGGAATTATTGGTGCAGATAGGTGCAAGAATTCTTGAGGTTGCATGTAAAATAAATTCCAGAAGTGTATTGCAGTTTTTCTACTATTACAATTAAAATATGAAAGTCAATTTCTTCCTTGACATAACACGGAATGAAATATATCCTGAACTAAATACATACACAACCTTAACAAAATAATATACCAATGGATAAGCCTAAATAGAAAAGCATCCATAAGAAAAAAACAAACTAATAATAGAATAGAATTATTCATAAACAGTAATCACACCCTACTCACTGGATAAAGATTGAAATAGGAGCAAAAAATAAGCACATGTCAGAATAGAATTATTGATTTTTTCTACTCCTAAAACAAAAAACCTCCAAAATTTTTTTAGCATCGCGCGAAAAACACCATCTCTCTATATTTTATGTTGAACAACCTTATACTACATTGTTTTGTTTAGACTGTAATAACTTCTTCATAATAACTTGGACTCAGGTGAGACTTCGACCGATGAACTCCAACCTAAATTACGGACAATACGGAACACTCAGATACTTTACCTTATGAACACACATTGTTGTTTCTCATGGCGACTAACATTTGTACTTAGAAAATAACATTCTACATCCCAATGTTTGAACACCGCCTAGGCCGAAGCCCTTGTTTTTAAGTTTAAACTGCAATAACTATTTCATACTAACTCGGAATCGGGCAGGACTTCGACTAATGAACTCCCACCTATATTATGAACAATATGGAACACTCAAATACCTCAACTTAAGAATGTATACCGTAGTTCTCCATAGCGATTAACAGTTGCACTTAGAAAATAACAGGCTAATTTTCTATATTTGAACTCCGCCTAGGATGAAGCCACTAGTTTTTTGTTCATACTGCAATAACTTTTGCATATTCACTCGGAGTCAGGTGAGACTTTGATCGATCAATTCCCACCTAAATTACTGACAATATCTAACACTTGGATACTTCATCTCTTGAACACACACTATAACTCTCTATGGTGGCTAATAGTTGTACTTAGAAAATAACATGCTACATCTTCATATTCAAACTCCATCTTGGTAGAAGCCGCTAATTTTTTTGTTCAGACTGCAATAACTTCTTCATACTATCTCTGAATCAGACGAGACTTTGACCGATGAACTCCCACCTAAATTATGGAAAATATGAAACATTCAGATACTTCATCTTATGAATGCATACTGTAGTTCTCCATGATGACTAACAGTTGCACTTAGAAAATAACAGGCTACACCCATATTTGAACTCGGTCTAAGTAGAAGCCGCTATTTTTTTGTTCAGATTGCAATAACTTTTTCATACTAACTCGGAATCAGGCCAGACTTCAACTGATGAACTCCAACCTAAATTATGGGCAATATGGAATACTTTGATACTTCATCTCTTGAATGCACACTATAGTTCTCTATGGTGACTAACTGCTGTACTTAGAAAATAACATGATGCATCCTCGTATTCTGAACTCCGCCTAGGCAGAAGTCGCTATTTTTTTGTTCAAACTGCAATAACTTCTTTATAATAACTCAGAATCAGGTGAGACTTCGACGGATGAACTCCCATCTAAATTATGGACAACATGGAACACCCAGATACTTCATCTTCTGAACGCACACTAAAGTTCTTTATGGCGACTACCAGTTGTACTTAGAAAATAACATGCTACAATGGCTTATATGAACTTCGCCTAGGCAAAACTGCTATTTTTTTGTTCAGACTGCAGTAACTTCTTCATACTAACTTGGAATCAGGCGAGACTTCGACCGATGAACTCCCACCAAAATTACGGATAATATGAAACACTCAGATATTTTAGCTTATGATCGGATATCGTGGTTCTCCATGGTGATCAACAGTTGTACTTAAAAAATAACGGGCTACATCCCCATACTTGAACTCCGCCTAGGCAGAAGCCACTATTTTTTTGTTCATACTGCAGACGAACTAGAAATCAGGCGAGACTCGACGAATGAACTCCTTCCAAAATTACGGATAATATGGAATACGCGGATACTTCGGCTTATGAATGTATACCGTAGTTCTCCATAGTCATTAATAGTTGTACTTAGAAAATAACATGCTAAATCTCCATATTTGAACTCCGCCTGTGCTGGAGCCGCTATTTTTTTTGTTCATACTGCAATAAATTATACTAATTCAGAATCAGACGAGACTTCGACCGATGACCTCCCACCTTGGACAATATGGAACGGTCGGATACTTTGTCCTATGAACGCATACTGTAGTTCTCCATGGTGATCAACGGTTGTATATAGAAAATAATAGGCCACATCTCCATATTTGAACTCCTCCTAGGCAGAAGCCGCTATTTTTTTATTCAGATTGCTATAACTTCTTCGTACTAACTAGGAATTAGGCAAAACCTTGACCGGTGAACTCTCACCTAAATTACAGACAATATGGAACGCTTAGATACTTTGTCTTATGAATGTATACCTAGTTCTACATGGTGATTAACAGTTGCACTTAGAGAAAATAACAGGCTTTATCCCCATATTTGAACTCCGCCTAGGAGAGGCTGCTATTTTTTGTTCATAGTGCAACAACTTTTTCATACTAACTCGGAATCAGGCGAGACTTCGAACGATGAACTCCCACCTAAATTACAGATGATATGAACCACTCGGACACTTCGACTTGTGAATGTATACATCAATTCTCCATGGTGATGAAAAGTTTTACAGAAATAAAAGGATACATCTCCATATTTAAACTCCGCCTAGGCAGAAGCCGTTGTTTGTTTTGTTCAGACTGCAATAATTCTTCATACAAACTCGGAATCAGGCGAGACTTCAACCGATGAACTTCCACCTAAATTATGAACAATATGGAACACTCGAATACTTCGGCTTATGAACGTATACCGTAGTTCTCTTTGGTGATTAACAGTTGTACTTTGAAAATAACAGCCTACATCTCCATATGTGAACTCCGCCTAGGCAGAAGCCGCTATTTTATTTCCATACTGCAACAACTTCTTCATCCTAACTCGAAATCAGACGAGACTTCGACTGATGAACTGCTACCTAAATTACAGACAATATGGAACACTCATATACTTTGGCTTATGAACGTCTACTGTAGTTCTCCGTGGTGATTAACATTTGTACTTAGAAAATAACAGGCTACATCTCCATATTTTAACTCTGCCTAGGAAGAAGCCGCTATTTTTTTCGTTCAAACTACAATAACTTCTTCATACTAACTCGGAATTAGGTGAGACTTCGACCGATGAACTCCCACCTAAATTATGGACAATATGAAACACTCAGATAATTTGGCTTATGAACGTATACCGTAGCTCTCCACAGTGATAAATAGTAGCACTTAGAAAATAACATGCTATATCTCCATATTTGAAATCCGCGCAGGCAGAAGCCGCTACTTTTTTCAAACTGCAATAATTTCTGCATACTAACTTGGAATCAGGCAAAACTTTGATCGATGAACTCCTACCTAATTTACGGACAATATGGAACACTTAGATACTTCAGCTTATGAACATTTACCATAGTTCTCCATGGTAATTAACGGTTGTGCTTAATAAATAATATGCTACATATACATATTTGAACCCTGCCTAGGCAAAAGCGGCTATTTTTTTGTTTAGACTGCAATAACTTCTTCATTCTAACTCAGAATCAAGGAGACTTCGACCATGGAACTACCCTCGTAAATTACCGACAATATGAAACACTGAGATACTTCAGTTTATGAATGTATGATGTCGTTCTCCATGGTGATTAACGGTCGTACTTAGAAAATAACAGACTACATCCCCATATTTGAACTTCGTCTAGGCAGAAGCCACTATTTTTTTGTTCTGACTACAATAACTTCTTCATTTGTTTGCGCCAAAATTGGTCACAAACCCCAAATATCAAGAAAACACCAGTCATTAAAACAGATCAGCAGTATATAATCACAGATCATAGGTTTGAGTAATGTAAAGAATAAAAAAGAAGATTAACAAACTTAAAATAGAGAGAACTAGATGGAGACACAAGATTTATAGTGGTTCGACTATCTACGACCTACATCCACTTCAAAAGATAATCTTTTATTGACTTTGCTTGCTGGTTACAACGGATTACAGTAGTAAATTTCGAGTGCAACAGCGAAGTTTGAGTACAATGGTGAATTCGGCAGAGTCTGGTTGTCGTAGGATCAAAAGTCCCTTTTCTATAGGCTTCGGGATGCTATATATAGGCGTGGGCTGCAAATATCTCGCTCATATCTCGAGAGACCTCTTCTGGCATGTTTGTGAGCCTACACGATCGACCCCACGTGATTTGCACTCAGTCTGTGATCGATACGAACGAAATTCGTATTGATCCAAATCTTGCCCAATTGAGCCGAGATCGAACACAAACATTCCTTAGGTTGTACGTAAGCTCCTGTGAAAATTTGGTGGCATTTGGACTTATAGATTGTGAGTTATGACCGATGCAAGTTTGGGTTTTATGTAGGCTGTTTAGTTCATATCGATCCTCTTCGTACCGATCTATTGTTCTGTTCGTATCGATCGATTGTACTGTTCGTATCGATTGTTGTTGCACTATTCATATCGATCGATTACACTGTTCGTATCGATCGATTGCACAGTTCGTATCGATCGTTGTTGCACTGTTCGTATCGATCGATTGCACTGTTCGTATCGTTCGTTGTTGCACTGTTCGTATTAATCGATTGAATTGTTCATAATGATCGATTGCACTGTTCGTATCGGTCGTTGTTGCACTGTTCGTGCTATGTTTTCGATGGATACAAACAAGATGGTTGCATGGCGAGGGATACGAATAGACGGATGCGAAATGGTGGATACGAACAAATGGATGCGTGATGGATACGAACAGATGGATGCGAAATGATGGATATGAATAGATGGATGCGTGATGGATACGAACAAGGCCTTTTAGTGGATGGATACGAACAGTCGAGGCATGATGGATACGAACAAGGCCTTTCAGTGGATGGATACGAACAAGGTGATTGCTGAAATTGCATCGATCATATCCTGAGCATGCGAACTCCGATTGACTTGAAATTTGGAACGTTGGCTTTTATAGCTTTTCTGATCCTATTATATCAATTGTGGCTCAATCCGGACTCAGACAAAATTTATCGATATCCATAGTTGACTTGGGCTTAACGATCTCAAGGATGAACTATCCTCAGTTTCCAATCAAGTTCTTAGTGTCATGGCCTTGCCAAAAGGTGGGATAACATTTTCCCCCCAAAACATATCTTTTGGTGAAAGGCATGTTTTGAATAGCTTCAAATCCAATGTCACGAGTCCATGTTTTATCCATAGCTATAGTATCCTTTATCAAGTTCGTGGCTGCTCGAAGCCGAATCAGTATCCATTTCAACTTGTGGAAGTCGGTAATCAAATCCTATGGCCTCTTTGGACTATTGACGGCCACTTTGGACCCTTGCTAGGTCCATTTCAAACTTAACGATCGAATAGAAAGATCCTGTCGCGCACCAGTGTTGCTTTCTATCCCTTGCATTCTGGCCCCAGGGAGGGCATATAGCGATGTCTTGCTCCTTCTAGACCGATCATAGTCTCTCCGGGCTCTTGCTGGATCCCATCCTGTTACTCATTGGTGAAGGGGAAACAACGTCGAGTGAGCCGATCCTGTCGGTGTCTGGCGAAGTGGTGGCACTCCATGCACTCTGGTTCATCGTCCCTGAACATTAAGTGATGTCCTAGCCTGAATCCTTGACAGATTGTAGCCACTTCGGGCTCTTATCAAACCTCGATCCAATCTCTCTCCAGTGAATGGGGAATGACATTAAGTGAGTTGATCTTGTCGCTATTTAGCGAAGCAACTCACTTCTTGCACCCCGGACCCCGTCTCTCCGGGTAGGATCATAAAGCGATCAATTTCAAATTGACTTTCATTATTCATCCTTTAACTTTCCGGTCAAAGGTTTATTTTATGAAATTCAAGCTCATTTATTAAATTCAAATTCCAAATGTTCAATCATAAACAAAGGAAAAGTTAAATATTACCTCTTCGGGCAGAGCGGCTTGCCATCTCAGAGCATGCCTGGGGATTTCTTCGGTTCCCTTACATGTGTAAGTGGAATAACCGTTTTATTTTGAAATCAAATCTAAGAAATTTATGTAATCGACCAAAGTTCAAGTCCTGAACTCGGTCCTTGCCATCATGATCAATTGATGATGAGTTGTGATCTCGATCCAGGATTAGTTCTGTTAGGTGCAGACAGTGGTTGATCAGGTCCTACGGCCACTGTCCGATCTCTCACGTATTGTGGCAATCTTCCATTTCTGACATGCTCTTCCACCTCATCCTTCAGATGGTGGCACTCATCGGTAATATGCCCTTCCAGCTCATGGAATAGGCAGTACTTTCCACTTTTACGTTTCCGTTCTGTAGGATCTCTCATGGGTGGTTTCCGATAGGGGAGCTACCCTTGAGTCTCCGTGAAAATCTATTCCAAGTCTGCAGTCAAGTCAGCGTATTGTTTGAATTTGGGTTCTCGGAATTTCTTCTGTTTGTCAAGAATGTCGTATCTGTCATCTTGGTTCTTCTTTCCTTTGTCTATTCCAGACTGTTCTTTGGAGGTTCCTTCGCCTTGCACAGCGTTTGTTTCCTGCCTCTTGATGCGTGAATCCTCCAACCGAATGAATCTTTCGGCTTCATGGTAGAATTCTCCAAGGTCTTGTGGCCTGTCTCTTTCCAGCGAATCCTTGAACTCTATGCCTTCTGCAACCCCTACTACCACCACCATCAAAATCATCGATGGATCGGGGCGATCAACTGAAGCGACCGTTGCATTGAATCGTAATAGAAAATCTATTATGGACTCTCTGATCCTCCGTTTCATCGACGCTAAGGTCATCACACTCTTGGGCCACGTCACGTGGATCCTAAACTGCCTCATGAAGCATTCCACTAGCTCGCTCCAATGTTCAAATTGACCCGTTCTCTTGCTGCCTGAACCAAAACGCAGCCAAGTCTGCCAAATATATAGGAAAACATCGTGCCATCACTTCCTCGGATGCCCTCAACACTTCGATATGCCTGATATATCTAGTAATATGCATGGTCGGGTCTGAATTTCCATCATAAGCTTCGAGGGTGGGTAACTTGAATTTTGGAGGATTCCTTGCATTTCTGATATACGGTGTGAATAGACTCCGATTAACTTCCTCTAAGCCTCCGCTCGACAATCCTCCCCTCATAATACGTCGCACTAGTCCAGCCATTCGTTCGTCTCCGTTTAGGGGTTGCCTCCTTAGCATGTTTCCATCCTGCTCCCTATGTCCCGAAGGGTATTCTTGGTAATATTCTTCATGTGGCTCATTCACGTTGGCGTCGGCTCTAGCTTGCTGAGCTCCATCTATGGGTCTTCCAATATCAAATCCCAAGGGTCTGACCCCAGGCCCTTGTTGATTGTCTCCATGCTCTGCTTTTTTATCTTGGATTTGACCTCCAACGGTCTTTGTAGCTCTAGCTCCTTGTCCTATGTCTACAGCCGCTATAGCCGGTCCAAGGTTCTGTGCTCCGGCTACTCTCATCTGATCAAAGAAGCTCTACATCATTTCTTGTTGGCTCTTCAGCAATCTTTTGTGCATTGAATCCATCATAGCCTCCATCTCGTCCCTAGTGATGTAGATTGAAGCTTGACCTGCTCCAGCTCCAAAAGAGGCCTCTTGACTTCTCCCTTGTTGGCTCCTTTCTTCTCTCTGTCTTCTACTTAATTTCCTTGTCATAACTTTTCAAATCTGAATCCTTAAGCCTTCAAATCCAATATCCAAGTGGTAGATCCCTGAGTTCAACTCTCAATGAAAGCACCAAAGTGTTTGCGCCAAAATTGATCACAAACCACAAATATCGAGAAAGCACCAGTGTATGAACACAGATCAACAGTATATAATCACAGATCACAGATCTAAGTAATGTAGAGAATAAAAATGAAGATTAACAATCTTAAAATTGAGAGAAGTAGACGAAGACACAAGATTTATAGTTGTTCGGCTATCTTCGGCCTACATCCACTTTAAAGACAATCTTTTATTGACTTTGCTTGCTGGTTATAGCGGATTACAATAGTAAATTTTGAGAACAACAGCGAAGTTTGAGTACAATGCTGAATTCGGGAGAGTCTGGACGTTGCATGATCAAACGACCCTTTTCTGTAGGCTTTGGAATGTTATTTATAGACGTAGGCTGCAAATATCTTGCTCAGATCTCGGAAGACCTCTTTTGGCATGTGTGTGGGCCCACGCGACCACGTGATTTGCATCGGTCCGTGATCGATACGAACGAAATTCGTATCGATCCAAATCTTGCCCAGTTGAGCCGAGATCGATCACAAACATTTTTTACGTTGTACGTAAGCTCCTGTGAAAATTTGATGGCATTTGGTCTTGTAGATTGTGAGCTATGACCGATGCAAGTTTGGATTTTATGTAGGCTGTTTAGTTCGTATGGATCATCTTCGTATCGATCTAATGTTCTATTCATATCGATCGATTGCACGGTTCGTATCGATCGTTGTTGCATTGTTCATATCGATCGATTGCACTGTTCCTATCGATCGATTGCACTGTTAGTATCGATCGATTGCACTGTTCGTATCGATAGTTGTTGCACTGTTCGTATCAATCGTTGTTGCGTTGTTCATATCGATCGATTGCGCTATTCGTATCGATCGTTGTTGCATTGTTCGTATTGATCGTTGTTGCACTGTTTGTATCGATCGATTGCACTATCCGTATCGATCGTTGTTGCACTACATGTATCGATTGATTGCACTGTTCGTATCGATCGTTGTTGCACTGTACATGTTGTGTTTTCGATGGATACGAACAGGACGGTTGCATGGCGATGGATACGAATAGACGGATGCGAAATGATGGATATGAACAGATGGATGCGCGATGGATACGAACAGATGGATGCGGAATGGTGGATATGAACAGATGGATGCATGATGGATACGAACAGATGGATGCGGAATGGTGGATACGAACAGATGGATGCATGATGGATACGAACAACGCCTTTTAGTGGATGGATACGAACAAAATGATTGCTGAAATTGCATCGATCATATCTTGAGCATACGAACTCCGATTGACTTGAAATTCGTAACGTTGGCTTTTATAGCTTTTCTGGTCCTGTCATATCAACTGTAGCTCAATCTGGACTCAGACAAAATTTATCGATGTCCATAGTTGATTTGGGTTTAACGATCTCCAGGACGAACTATCCTCAGTTGTCAGTCAAGTTCTTAGTGTCACGGCCTTACCAAAAGGTGGGATAACATCATTCTCACACGGAATTAGACGATACTTCGAACGATGAACTCCCACCTAAATTACGGACAATATTGAACACTCAGATCTTCGACTTCTGAACATATATCGTAGTTCTCCATGGTGATTAATAATTGTACTTAGAAAATAACAGACCGCGTCTGCATATTTGAATACTATTTCTCTAGGAAATGTAAAATGGTATATTTGGAATTTCAAAAACACACCAAGTAAACCTATTTAATTAATTCTCTTTATTAGTTGTAAAGATAAGCAACGACTGGTAGAATTAAGCTACATATAATCATGTACAAAGGGCTTGTAGAATCAAAGAAAAAATTTGCAATAAAATTAATTATTCATCGTTTTCTGTCTTCTTCTCTAAAATTCAGTAACGTGCTATACTATATCATCTTAAGCTTTAAAATTGTGTTTGCTTTTATTTAATTTCAAAGAGATGCACACGCCGACCGAAAGCATTCAACTTACTTCGTTTTTATATACAAAGACGCTTAAACCTTTTATGTTTTTTATTGAGTTATTTGATTTCTTAATTGTCCAAAGTTATTAAAATCACACTCTTGATACTTTATATCGAAATTATAAAAATTATTATTTATGGTAAAACCTTAATGCTGTGGAAATAAATACTTATATAAACATATCACTAGTTAAGTATCCTAATATTTGGTTTATGTTGTACCAATATGTCTTGAATATTCTACAGATAGAAACATTTTAAATTCTAATTTATAAAAATTAAAATGTGGGAGCTTAGTAAAGCTGGTTAGGACATGCGATGCTATTGACTGTTCAATTCTTGCCAACTATATATCATCGAAGAAATTGAAACAGGTTCCAAAAAAAATAAAAATAAAAATAAAAATTGCATGCTCTTTGTTCAATTTGAACTTTGATTTCTAAAGAATGAACATAACCTTATATCCTTATATTTGGTCCTATTGTACCAATATGTCTTGAATAAGCTACTAGTTTTAATGGTGCAAATGTGGGTGCATATTGGTTGGATTTGACATGTGTTTTGTATTTCTATTCGATAAAAACCTTGGACGGATAATGAGACTTGAGTTAAAACACTTCATGCATAAACCAAACAACATATAAACAATATAAAAATCATAACATGAGTTCGTATAGATTTTCTAATTCAAGTTTACGTCCTTAAAAAATAAATAAAAAACGAATAGTTACAGACGAACGTACTGTAGATTCATACTTGAACAGACATCAGGCAATCTAGGTGCAACTAAACATATTTGATATTTCAGAAGCACAGAATTAAATTTAGAACATTCAAATCATATGAAATTTTGGACAAAAACCCATTCAAATTAGGATAAAATTTTGTAATAAGTTAAGAACAATAATAAATCTTTTTCAAAGCTTATTGCAGTAATATATCTAACGTCTCATTTTAATAAGATTAGAAAATGAATTAACTAGTATAAAAGTGCACAATAAAAAATTTAAGAAGGAAAAAAAAGTTTAACCATAAAATTTCATAATTTGAACATGTATAATTCTAAAATGCGCAATTTCGTTCTTCCCTAATGTAAAATGCTATACTTTTTTGATCTGGTGGAAACAATTTTTATTTTGTCCAAAAATTTGTTTTCTAAATTATGAATTGAACAAGGATGAAACTATATTCACTCATCTTCCATGCCATTCACCCACCTTTATATTCATTCAAGAAACGTCTCCCCAAACTTACTGTAGTAGCAAAATGCAATACGTTTCATCAGTGACGCACGCCATCTGGTGGGTGTTAATAACAATAAAATGAAGATAGGAAATTAATAATCCCCGTTCAGTGTTTACCTAAACCTAATATAGTAATTAATTATCTTTCTTGGAAAACCCAATGCAGACCTAACAATGTTCCCTTTCTACCAACATTACAATTCAATTCTTCCACCTCCATCGTTTATCTCGTAACACGATCCAAACTCCCACCAACAAACAGCATTCCGTTCTATTTTTTTGTGTCTTCAAATTGACAGTTTTTTTCCCGGTTTTCAGATGATGCTCTCTTTCCTACAACCCTTAAGTTTTCTGCATACTATTCTTTATCTTAATACTTAATTACTAACAGAGAAACATCAATGAAATAGATCCAGTCCTGTGGTTAAATCCATAGACACGCGTTAAGACTTAAGAGTCGATAAAAAAAATAAAAAAAAAACAAAAAATGGAGCAGGAGAAAGTGACATAATAATAATAACGGTCATGTATATCTCATGCACTAATTCCCTAATACGCGGAAAGGATTTGATTTGATACCAGCTAGCAGTGGACATCTGTTCTGTGAACCTCTAACAAATGCAGTCATATATATCACACTTACGTGAAACAAAATTCCATTATTCAAACTTAAAAAAATGCATTATGCATGGTACAGTGATCATACCAAGTGGTCCATGCATATAACATAGGCGTTTTGTAATTTGTAATCATATACATGCTAGCCAAGAAACAACAAACAGTTATTCTATTTTTAGTAATATATGTGTGATGGCGTGACTCATGAGCAAACTTCTTGTTTTATGTAACTTGAACTCGACGCTTGTTCATTTATTCACACTGTTTGTCACTCTATCCTTCTTTTTTCTAGCTCAACTTTAGTGAAAAGTCCCCTTGGATTATTCTTCTTCTTTTTATTTTTTTACAGTAGACTACCTGTTGCTTTCTGAGCTTATGGTCGTTTTATTTGTGATTTCTTTATACAACTGATACTGTGATCTATTTGAATGTGACACTTAACCCAATTTTCTTGCAAGATCGACTTATAAGATTTGGAATTTTGACTAAATGCTAATTTTCATGGATATATAACGTTTATATATAAATCACAGTCTGGTGTTGTTTTTAAGGTCGTTTAAAGTCAAAGCTCATTAATGGCAGTGATAAAATTACGAACTGTGAGCCATAAAAAATTTATACTGGGGTCTAGATTACACAATTCATTGAGCTAGCTAACTATTCATCGAGTGATTTTCGTTTTGCCATGTTTGTTTCGAAACCAATTCATCCTTATAATTTTATACGAAAACACGATCCTTTCGTGACTGAATACCGATAGCTCGTTAGTTCATGTTCCTGTAGTACTTTCTAACAAGGTTTCTTCAGTAAAATTATTTATGTTAATTAAACGTTGAAACTAAACGAACAAAATATTCATGTTTTTTGTGTAAACATGACACCACCTAGATAATCAGGGCTGGCCCTAGGACAAGGCCAAACAGGCAGCCGTCTAGACCAACCCCCTCGACGGGGGCAACAGGTTGCGGAGGAAAAAAATATTGATGATGAATAATATATTTTAAATATATATAGATGCATTTTATTTAATAAAGAGTTGTTAGTCAAGTTGGTTAAGTATGTTTTTTTCATGTTTGAGGTCCTGATGGCAACGAGTTTTTTTCAACCTCTCCGTTTTTTCACCTTTCGTCTATGGCAACCTAATGTAAAGGTCCGACACTGTAGATAATTAACAAATTATTTAATTTATAATCTCCTATGCTAACTTTAATGATATGTATTATTATACCCAAAACATACTAGCTATTGCACGTTGATAATAAAAGAGGCTATCCCATGTTTAAATTGATAATAAAAAGGCTATCGTACGTTAAATACCAAGGTTGATAATTAAGAAGCTATAACATGTTGAAGGCCAAAGTAAGCTACCACAAATTGGTGAAAGTTGAAGTCGTCGTATTATAAATGCCAAAAAAAATCTATCGCAAGTTGGTGGGTCAAAGTCATCGCTAGCTAGCAATCGAAGATAGATACTTCAAAGCTATCGTGTGATGAATGATTAACTATTGAACGGTGAAATTCCAAAACCATCGCATGTAGGATAATTAAGCCGTCGAAGGATGATTCTTCCTACTTATCGCATGTTACCTAAATTACTTATCAGTGGATGATTCTTCTAAGCTACCATATGATGATTAATTTGGCTATTAAATGAGGGAACTTCCTACCTATCGCACGTTGATTAATTTGACTATCGAAGGGTGAAGCTTTCCAGCTATCACATGTTGATTAATTTGGCTACGGAAAGATGAAGCTTCCTAGCTCTCGCATGCTGATTGAATTAGCTATCGAAGAATGATGCACCTAAGTTATCGCATGTTGATTAATTTGATTATCGAAGGATGAGGCTTCCTAACTATAGCATGTTGATTATATGGGCCGTCAAAGATTGATTTTTTAGCTATCGCATACTGGCTAATTCACATAAGAGCAGCATCTAACTAGCCACATGGTACTCTCTAGTTGGTCAACAATACTACACCATTATGAATCAAGAAAAGGGCAGTGCCACATATCATCTCGAGCATGTGCCACGTCAGCAATTCATGACCGTCCGCTACTAACAATTGACACATGTCGTCAATCTAAAGGTCCGAATCTTCTATGAATAGACAAGTACCCTCTACTGGAAAGGGGATGAACTCGATCCTTCTTTCTCATTCTTCATTCTCTTGAGTGCGTGAAGAAAAACAGGAGATTGGGGTTTCAATATCTTTAGGTCAAATTCAAATCGTAATTTTGTAACGAATGACCCAATGAATGCCAATTTGCGTATTTATTCTCATCAAGACGCTTGCTTTGTATACATAACTTGTGACTTGCTTTTGATAAAAAAAAACTTGCCATCTTGACTGGTATATTGAACTATGAAAACTTCCACTTTCAAATTGAGTACCCGATCTTGGACTAAGCGTGATTTTTGCCCTAACATGTGTAGTACGACGTGATAATTTTTTTATTAGACATTGTAAAATGAAACATCTACGTCTAGACGTTGTATTTCACAATGTTAAGAGTTAACTACCACTTATTTTTTGACATGTAAGCAAATTTTAACGTTTAAACATGTTTGAATTGGAGCAAATAACATTATTTTGTTGTAACGTGCAATATATTTTTTACAACTTTATTCTACATTGCCTAACCGTTCTTGCTATATGGAAATTACATTGTGCACGGTTGAAGATGCTCTAAAGAAAAGAAAGAACGTTTGTTGATCTAAGATTAACGTCAATCCTAATGTTAAGGATGCATTTTTTTTGGATGTACAAGAGTATTTAAAAGATTAGTCAATGGAAAAAATTTTTTGCTGCTTTAAAATGGTTCGGAAGTATTTAGTTTATTTATATGTGGAAATTGATAAAATACTAGGTGTGATCCGTACAGTTGAACGGAGAATTTTTTTTCCATTCAAAGTTGGATGCGATTCATTTCTCTATTGGTCGGTGTTAGGAACTGGAGTTCCACAAACGAAATGTAATAATTTTATCTCTGCATAATTTGTGTAAAAATGAGAATGATAAAGTAGCAAGAATCGAATGTAAGCAACGAGAGATATTTTTAGTAATACCGACGAGTTATTTCCATTACATAGTCAGTGTGCAAATACCAATACAACTCCGTAACAATTGGTAATCGACAGTTTGATAAAATGATTTTGTAAAAATAAACTATTTAATGTAGTTTTTTTATAATGTTATTTAAACAACAAGTGATAATGATGATAATATTTAAAAAATATAGTTAGAGAGATTTAAAGAAACTTTTGTGAAGTAAACAAAGTACATAACATGAAAAGAGATTTAGTGAGAAATGTAAAAGACACGTTCCTTGGTTATTTGGTTCCACCTAACTGGCTTTGCAAGCTTACAGTATACAAGCCTCATTAACTGTCGGTTTGACTAAAACCCATGACTATCCATATAGATAGGTAATTAAATTTGACTTACTGTTTAGAAAAATAGTTAAGTGTTATAAATCAAAACTCACTTCATAGGTGTTGGATATGAACAATCGATAAATTATAAAATACCATTGGTTGCTTGGAAATTGTCCAAATCACATGAAATGTCATAAGGTGATGTACTAGTGTGATATAAACACATCATAAAAAGTCTGGCTCAGAATAACTCAATTATGATCATTTTTGCGTGACGTTATAAGGCAAACTCCAATCGAGCCTATCACTCGAATGCTAGTTTATTCTTAATGTCTTTACATGAGGCTAAGTGGAAAATTTTCCTATATGAATTTAGATTATAAGTATGTAATATTTGAATTGGACTATGTTAGCTATCATAAGATAATAGAAAACACCGATAGAGCCTCGACCCGATCGATCCAAGCAGAAAATTCCATGCTTTTAAGAAAAGCTTACCATTTCTAGATCATCGAGCAAAGTCGTTCAAAATTTAACCTATTATAACCTAACTTACGCCTTTAAATATCCTAAATGGTTTCACATGAAAAGTACTTTTAAACCAAAAAATGATCCCACTTCAAAATTGTTGCACTCTTATTTTCAAAGTTCAAGCAATCGTTTCCCTCTACAATCAACAGTCCTACTCATCGAAGCTTTGGCTCTCCACTGTATGTTGTAAAAGCTTGTAAACATGAGTGGAATAAAACTTTCCTCATAGTGGATCTGGATCTACAGATCGAACCACCACAACTATGCACGTCAATCTATATTCTACCTAATACAATATTTGTATTATATAGACAAATGAATAAAATTCCATAGATTTCATTCTAAAATCTTAGGAACTACATAAAAAACTACAGGTCCATAATATTTATCCCAAATTGGTGATAATAGGTTTTGTAACGACCTAGAATTTCTGTCAGTTAAAATTCGTATATTTAATTGATTTCAAATATTAATAAGTAAAATATGTAAGCCGAATAAATTTAATTTTGAATATCTGGATTTAATTGGATAATTTAATCGATAATTTAATATTTGAAATTTCAGAAATAATTGAAAATTGGGTTTAATATGACTGAAAATGATTCGTAAAATTTTATTAAATCATATTGGAGTTAGAATGAAGTTATAGAACTTTTAAAATTGAATTACAAGTTAATTTGTGAAAATTGAATATTTTAATATTTAATTGACGAGTTAAAATTGCCATTTTTCAAACAGTCTCGGTTTTCAAAGAAACCACTTTCATCGGATCGGTAATATTATATTATTGTATGGTTTCAAATTTCGTGTCAATCGGATTTACCGTTTGTCCGGGGCAAGCCAAAACGCATAGAAATTGGTTTAAATCGATTTAATTTAAATTTGATCGTTTATTTCCGTAACTCGCACAGATGATTGAATTAGCTTCCGAAACCTATTACATTGTGTCCGGAACGTGGGGTAAACCCTAGAAACGCCAGCCGACATGCTTCGTTTGGAGGTCGGAAAATTTTGGATAAATAGTGTTTTGGGCAATTTTCTATATAAGCACCTCTAATTTCACAAATTGCAAAAGAAAATAAACCAAGGGTTTCAGGAGCCAGCCGCCACTTCTATTATTTTCAATGGCCGAAAATTGCCATTCTTCTTCCCTTGATTTCTTCAAATCTACACACTAATTCGAAAAACCTTCAACACGAAAAACGTAGAGCACTACAAGATCTAGGTATTCAACGGTTATGATCTTGATTGGAGCATTGATGGAGGCGCAACAGGTCAGGGAAGTACACACGAACGGGCACGAATTTCTAAGCCCAGGTTTGACCGATCTCGTGCGGTCTTCGGCCATAGGTCGTGCTCGCGTGGGGCTTCATGATGGAAGTTGCTGATCGAGTTGAAGATGCTCGTAGCGGTGGCGAAAAATTTGACCAAGAGGCGACTACCGTGGTTATTTGCGTGCGTATTATCTGGAGAAGAAGAAGATAAGGGGAGCGGCCACGATTTCAATCCCTGGGAGCAACGACTGATATTGATAGAAGGGTTTGGAAATTTAAAATGAATTTGTAAATTATTATATAAATTGTATAAACTTTAAAAATTGACATCTTGTTCATACGAGGTCCGTTTTGGACGAAACGAATTGCGTCGGGTTTATTTTGACGAGCACTACGTGATGGAACTGGATTGGAGTTGATTGGAGCTAGTTTGAATTTTGGGTAAAATTAAACGCTCATTTAATTTTATTCTAAATAAAACGCTACAACTGTTATCGAAAACGCAAGGTGGGAACTTCTCACTCAATCGAATTGTTTCGATTTAAATTTTAAATAGTTGGATTTAAAATTGCTTGATTGTATGATTGAATGATAAATTACTATCTGTTGTATAGTAATAGACCCTATACGCCGTATATTAAGCGGATGTTATTTATTAAAAACATATACCGCGATAATTCCATCTTGATTGGAATTGGTATTATATATGTACTTGGAGTTGATTTCCCGCATTATATAGCGGATGAGACCCTATTGCGCCGCATAAATAGCAGATAATATTTCATAAATCCCATATACCGCGATATTCCGTATTGACACGGAAATGGTATTGTGCTAACGTCTGTGGATGCAGGGAAACAGGTTGGAGGGATCCAACTGGATTCCTCAACTGTGTTGATTTATTTACAAATGTTGTGATATTTGTTGATTATCATATTGATATATGATGTTTTGATTGTCGTGATTGATATAGTGTTGCTGTTGTAGTATTGACCTATTTTTGGAGTTTTAAAAATATTAAAGTAACGATTTTGAATTTAAAAGGATTTTTAAAGTGATTTTTGAAGGTATACGTTTATTAAATTTTGAATTGTTAAAATAAATAAACGTTATAATTTTTATTATTATAAAAGTTATATTTTTGCAAAATAGTACTTAAGTATGATTTTGTAGTTATATATAAGCTTTAATAACGATTTGTAAATTATTAAAAAGATTGGTTTATTTAAATTGAGATTTCTGAATTATTATAAACGATTTATATAAAAGATTTATAAAATTGATATTTATAAATTAAAATATTGAAATTTATAAAACTAGTTTTTATAAGTATTAAAATGAAATAAAAATGGATTTCATAAGTGAATGAAATTTATAGATTTATAAATTGTGAAATTTTAAAATGAATAGATTTTTGTAAAATAAAAGATTTATAAGTAATTAACTTATAAATTGGATTTTGGCATTTAAATGAGATATAAATAGAATTTGTTAATTAAGGGATTTTATAAGTTGAAGTTTTTATGAAATATATAAATGTGAATTTATAAACGTTGTTTTATAAATCCGAAAACGACTTATTTTGATAAGTTAATTATTATAGCTTATCAAAGGAAGTATATCCATGATTTTGGATAGTGGATAATCCTTTAGATAAAATGTGTAGAAATGTTGAATTTGGTTAACGAAGTATATTCACGATTTTGGACAGTGAATAATATATTAAAGAAATGTTTTGGGAAAGTGATATTATAAAATGAAGTTAATTGTTTTAATGATGTATTAAAATGGATTAACTATCGAAACCATAGATTTCAACATTCATTGTTGAAATAGACGTTTTCGAGAAATAAGGAAATGGTGGACTATAACACTGTTGTTATAGTAAATGATTTCCGAAAGGAAATGTTTTATATATTATTGGGATTTATATATCTATTTTAAGTTCGAATCCCTATACTAGTGATTTTGAGTCGTCGTAACGATGTTTTACACAACATTCGTTTTGACTCAAATAAATGTGTTTAAGAGAATGTTTTCCTTAAAGAGTAAAATATATACTTAATTGTGATTTAAGTATATCGAATATTTTTGCAAACGTTGAAAATGAAGGGATTTGTGAATTACTTATTATTAAATAAGTATGGAAATGTTTTCCAATATGAAGTGAATATTTTGAGATTTTATCTTTTAAAGATAAATTGAAAATGAATATTAGAAATCGATTTGGACATCGTATATTCAAACATATTTTGGAATTGTAAATTCACTATGGAATTTATAAAAGAAAGGGAAACTTGTTTAAAAAAATAAACGTTGATTTATTTTTGAAGTGTGGAAATTAGTTTACGGATTTGGAACGTAAATATAAAGTAAATCGGTAAGGACTTATTTAATTGGTTTAAATGAACCATTTTGAAATGAAAGTATTTCCGTGTAAGGAAAATGATTGAAATTTGTTTTCAAAAGTGGTAAAAGTGAAAAGTGATTTGAGAATTTGTTTTCAAATGGTTGAAGTGTGGAAATTATATATATAGTAAAGTTATTTTGGAAAATAAATAATTTGAAATCTGGTGATGTTGTGCACGCCTATTGATAGTTAAATAACCGACTATCAATATTTACCTTTAAATAGGTATTTGTTGTGATTTGCTTGAATTTGAATGCCACACTTTATTTTCAAAATAAACGCTCACTATTCGGGTTAGCCGGGAAAGGACCTATGGGTCGTATAACCCATTCCGAATATGTGATATGTCGTTATGGATTGCATTTGAAGACCGGTGTTGAAGACCGGATATTTTTGAAAATGGAAGGATTACCGTCGAATGACTCTGCATCGGCTGATCTCCGATATAGAGGTTTTATCACCCTTAGTGACGGAAAGTCCGACCGTAATTAGTGAATATCCGGATTGCAAGGGCTTCTTTGGAAGTGCCTTCGGTTCCGTTCGATCCCGGAACGGACTTGTATGGATGTGTGTCTGACGTTACAATTTGATATGTAAAGCTGGTTTCTATCAAATATATTTCCGATGGTGGCGGAGAATTTATTCTCTTAGCTTAACACCCTTCTTTGAGACGTACGAGCTAAGAGGTTATGTAGTTGATGGTTACTAGTGATACATTCCCAAATTGGTAATGTGGCATATGAAGTGTTGTTGAGCATTTGATGATCAAAGCACAACTTTTGTATAAAGCGTAGCTTTGTGGACGAGACTTCGTCGGACCTCACACCCCGAAAATGGTCAAAACACGAAGGATGCAGCAAGGTTATTAGGGGGTAGCGCCCCTTTAGTGAATGTCATTCCTTCTGGATAGAGGTGGTATCATGGTATGGAGCCCAGATACTTAACCTATGTTGTTGCTGCAAATTTATTACTTTGTGGTTGTTGGAATCGAGGATCCTCGGATATAGATCGGTTACGATCGGGGAATGACATATTCGTGTCAGTAGTTACCCAATTTGAAGGGTAACCCGGTCTTGTGTTGGCAGAGATCTAACCGTAATGTTAGGTTATGTTCTCGGGGTCGTCTTTCCAGAGGCGTACCCATGTTGCAATGGGAAGTTCCTTGGCCTGACCATTTGTTGGAAATCCAAACTTCAATACGCATCTTGTACGGTTTTAGTTGTAGAACATGCCATTTACTTATGGTGGTCACCACTGTTTAGATGGTAGCTATAGTAGGCATACAATAATGGTCGTATGTTGGCTAAGATTTATATCTTTACTTTCGAAATGATTTTTCCTACACTATGCACTAGTAATAATATCAAATGTTTCTTTTTAATGCGTATCAAGCATCTTTGACTATCATAAGGAGAAATCTCCTCTGATTCTGCGTTTGCATTGTGTGTGTGTGCGGGAGGCCTTATGGTGGTCTCATTTTCCAAAATAGCATTGCGAATCTATTTTAAAATATTCCTTGGTTTGTTTTTAAAGATAAACTGTTTTAAGTTCTCACACCAGTCCCATGACTGACCTGGAGTTTATTGTTTACCTTCCTAAACTCTGGGTGCCCACCAATTTCCACAGGGGCAGTCTAGAGTTCGGTTATCAGGTCATTCTGGAATTCGAGAGTTGCTGTAGAGATCTGTAGGCAAGTTGGAGGGCATGGCGTATCAAACTAGTATATAGTATTTCTCTTCCGCTGTTTGTTGTTGTACACTCTGATGATGTAATGTAATGTGATGTAATGTAATAACTGATATAGTTATTTGTGTTTAAAGATAATTCATTTATCTATTACATGTTGTTCCGCTGCGATTGTGAGATTCTGATATTATTCTGTTGTTTCTTTCTGTTCTGTTCTATATTTTTCTCTCTTCTTCTATCTTTTTCTTCTTCTTTAACCATAACTTTTCGGTTTTTCGGCATTCGATTGCTCGGCAGTTGATACAGTGGACGTATTGATGTCGGTTTTCGAGCGTCGAAAATCATGAATGTTACAATTTGGTATCAGAGCATATGGTTAAGCGACAACCATGGCACTGTTGGGAATTACTCATTAGAGATAGAGTTAGTAGTACTCTAGAATGAGTTTGAGTGTAATAATACCTATGAGAGCGTATTTGTTAGTGAATATAAATTGTTTTATATTGTGATGATTGGTTTGTTGAGTGGTATATGGATTCTGGTCAATACGAGTAATTAACGTTGTTGATAGGGATCTCTAAACACTTGTACAGAACAATTTGACACGATATTGTTTTAAAATAGGGTAAATGAAATAATTTACCTCGATTATATTTTATATATAAAGGAATAATTTTTCAGAATTATTAAAGTGTATATGAATTGATGGTTTAGTTGTTGAATAAGTTAAATAAAAACAACAACTGTAAAATAATGAATTGTATAAGCAAATGAATTATAAGTATGAAGTTATAATTAAAATGATTTACACTTGTGGAATAATCTTATATATAAGAAGTGAAATTATATAAGTAAAAGATTTGTAAATGTGATTTGTAATTTGAAGCAAAATTCCAGAGGAATATTTGGAAATGTTTTGAAAGGGTTTGCAATTTGGAAAAGATTAAATTCCTTTTTGAGTTTGAAAATGGTTTTCAAAGGTTTGGAAAAATTGTTTTGGGGAAATTAAAGCTCTAAACTCTTTGCGGTCGCTGGAAAATAATTCCGATGATGATTGCAACATCATCGGTATTCATTTTCGGGTTTCCAAAAGAGGGATTGCTGCCAAATTGTTTTAAATAAAAGTTGTTTGGAAAATTTGGGTTTGGGTTTTGAAATTCAAAGGATAATTGAATTGGTTTCAAAAATGGTTTTGAAAGATTGAAAAGACTCTGGAATTTATATAAAATGATTGGAATACAATTATTAAGTTGGAAAATAAATTGTGAATGAATAAATAAAATTTGCAAGTGCAAGGAAATGAAATTGAAATCCATTTCGAATTTGTAAGTAAATAGAACTGGAGTTGGAATCTGAAATGGATTTATATGTGGAATATAACTTAAGTGAAGTTGAATAAAGTTGATTTTGGTATCGAAGTAAATTAATAAAGTGAATTAAATGGATGTGAACTTGAGTTGTATAAAGGAGATTCAACTTTATTTGTAAGATCAATTAGTAATTGAATTAATGAATTAGCAATTGAAGTAATGGATAAATTGAATGTAAATCAATTGGATGTAAATAAATTGATATGGGATAATGAATGTAAGTGTAAATTTATTAGAAGCTAATGAAGTTGAGAAATTGAATAATTGAATGGAAGTCAATTTAATATCGACCAATTGGAATTAAAAGTGTTAAACCAAATTGAATGAATGTAAGCGAAGTAAATAAATTTGGTAATGTTGGATATACATTGTTTGTTATATGATTGTTAGTTGATTTTATATAATTCATTAAGTGTTAATGAAAATGAATTAATGAAATGGAAATCTATAAATCATTAAAATCAAATTGGAAGTTAAGTGAATCTTAAATGGAGTTGAATTTGAATGTGGAAGTGAACCAACTTGTATGTAAATTAGTGAATGCAAACTAATTGAAATTGAATATGATTGAATGTTAGTAAATCCAATGTCAACAAATCAAATGTGATTAAATGAAAAACCAATTCATTGAATATTAATGAGAAGTGAATGTATATTGATTTGGTTATGAATTTATTTGGATAGACATTGATTTGTTGGATGTTAGTTGGATGATAGTTGTTTGATGGTTGCATTTGTTGCTTTTGTGGCATTTGCTATGTTGGCACATGCACTTGTTGTGTTGCTATATGAGTATATTGATATTATTTTCATATATGCATGTTTCTCATGTTGTTGTTGAGTGTATAGTAGGTGCAGATGGCTTATGCTTCACATTGGGAGCTCGCTTTCGCGCTATATTAGCCGTATAAGCTCGCTAATAATAAATAAGGTACATATCTCGAATTACATATCGTACTTTTACACTTTTTTCCCTGCGGGATGCCTCATCACTTGATGAGATGTATATTTGTAATATATATACTGTCATTTTTTTTGGATTGAACCGCGCAAAGGAGGTTATAGCGAAATTTTCCGAAAATTTAAGGCGTTAGAATATTTTTGAGAAAATTGAATTTTTTTTGAAAACTAAGTTTGGATTTGGAAACTTAGTAAAGATTTTGTAAGAAGTTTAACTATGAATTTTGGAAAAGTTAAAAACTTAAGAGATTTGAAAAATCCAATTAGAATGGTCTGTTTTGGAAAGTTAATGGATTCTGTAACATTTTCCTTACTTGGTAATTTCGAGGACGAAATTCTTTTAAGGGGGAAGTTTGTAACGACCCAGAATTTCTGTCAATTAAAATTCGTATAGTTAATTGATTTTAAATATTAATAAGTAAAATTTGTAAGCCGAATAAATTTTATTTTGAATATCTGGATTTAATTGGATAATTTAATCGATAATTTAATATTTGAAATTTCAGAAATAATTGGAAATTAGGTTTAATATGACTGAAAATGATTCGTAAAATTTTATTAAATCATATTGGAGTTAGAATGATGTTATAGAACTTTTAAAATTGAACTAAAAGTTAATTTGTGAAAATTGAATATTTTAATATTTAATCGACGAGTTAAAATAGCCATTTTTCAAACAGTCTCGGATTTCGATGAAACCAGTTTCATCATTTCCGTAATATTATATTATTGTATGGTTTCAAATTTGGTGTCAATCGGATTTGCCGTTTGTCCTGGGCAAGCCAAAACGCATAGAAATTGGTTTAAATCGATTTAATTTAAATTTGATCGTTTATTTCCGTAACTCGCACAGATGATCGAATTAGCTTTCGAAACATATTCCATTGTGTCCAGAATGTGGGGTAAACCCTAGAAATGCTAGCCGGCACGCTTCGTTTGGAATTCGAAATTTTTTGGATGAATAGTGTTTTGGGCAATTTTCTATATAAGCCCCTCTAATTTCACAAATTGCAAAAGAAAATAGACCTAGGGTTTCAGGAGCCAACCGCCACTTCTATTATTTTCAATGGCCCAAAATTTCCATTCTTCTTCCCTCGATTTCTTCAAATCTACACACTAATTCGAAAAACCTTCAACATGAAAAACGTAGAGCACTACAAGATCTAGGTATTCAATGGTTATGATCTTGATTAGAGCATTGATGGAGGCGCAACAGGCCTGGGAAGTACACACGAATGGGCACGAATTTCTAAGCCCAGGGTTGACCGAGCTCATGCGATCTTCGGCCATAGGTCGTGCTCGCGTGGGGCTTCATGATGGAAGTTGCTGATCGAGTTGAAGATGCTCATAGTGGTGGCGAAAAATTCGAGCAAGAGGCGGCTACCGTGGTTATTTGCGTGCGTATTATCTGGAGAAGAAGAAGATAAGGGAGCGGCCACGATTTCATTCCCTTGGAGCAACGGCTGATATTGATAGAAGGGTTTGGAAATTTAAAATGAATTTGTAAATTATTATATAAATTTCTATAAACTTTAAAAATTGACATCTTGTTCATACGAGGTCCGTTTTGGACAAAACGAATTGCGTTGGGTTCATTTTGACGAGCACTACGCGATGGAACTGGATTGGAGTCGATTGGAGCTAGTTTGAATTTCGGGTAAAATTAAACGCTCGTTTAATTTTATTCGAAATAAAACGCTACAACTGCTATCGGAAACGCAAGGTGAGAACTTCTCACTCGATCGAATTGTTTCGATTTAAATTTTAAATAGTTGGATTTGAAATTTCTTGATTGTATGATTGAATTATAAATTATTGTCTATTGTATAGTTATAGACCCTATACGCCGTATATTAAGCGGATGTTATATATTAAAAACATATACCGCGATAATTCCATCTTGATTGTAATTGGTATTATATATGTACTTGGAGTTGATTTACCGCATTATATAGCGGATGAGACCCTATTGCGCCGCATAATAGCGGATAATATTTTATAAATCCCATATACCGCGATATTCCGTATTGACATGGAATTGGTATTGTGCTAACGTCTGTGGATGCAGGGAAACGGGTTGGAGGGATCCAACTGGATTCCTCAACCGTATTAATTTATTTACAGATATTGTGATTTTGTTGATTATCATATTGATATAAGATGTTTTGATTGTCGTGATTGATATAGTCTTGCTGTTGCAGCATTGGCCTATTTTTGGAGTTTTAAAAATATTAAAGTAACGATTTTGAATTTAAAAGGATTTTTAAAGTGATTTTTGAAGGTATACGTTTATTAAATTTTGAATTATTAAAATAAATAAACGTTATAATTTTTATTATTATAAAAGTTATATTTTTGGAAAATAGTACTTAAGTATGATTTTGGAGTTATATATAAGCTTCAATAACGATTTGTAAATTATTAAAAAGATTGGTTTATTTAAATTGAGATTTCTGAATTATTATAAACGATTTATATAAAAGATTTATAAAATTGATATTTATAAATTAAAATATTGTAATTTATAGAATGATTTTTTATAAGTGTTAAAGTGAAATAAAAATGGAATTCTTAAGTGAATGAAATTTAAAGATTTATAAATTGTGAAATTTTAAAATGAATAGATTTTTGTAAAATAAAAGATTTATATGTAATTAACTTATAAATTGGATATTGGCATTTAAATGAGATATAAATAGAATTTGTTAATTAAGGGATTTTATAAGTTGAAGTTTTTATGAAATATATAAATGCGAATTTATAAACGTTGTTTTATAAATCCAAAAATGAATTTTGATAAGTTAATTATTATAGCTTATTAAAGGAAGTATATCCATGATTTTGGATAGTGGATAATCCTTCAGATAAAATGTGTAGAAATGTTGAATTTGGTTAACGAAGTATATTCACGATTTTGGACAGTGAATAATATATTAAAGAAATGTTTTGGGGAAGTGATATTATAAAATGAAGTTAATTGTTTTAAAGATGTATTAAAATGGATTAACTATCGAAACCATAGATTTCAACATTCATTGTTGAAATAGACGTTTTCGAGAAATAAGAAAATGGTGGACTATAACACTGTTGTTATAGTAAATGATTTCCGAAAGGAAATGTTTCATATATTATTGGGATTTATATATCTACTTTAAGTTCGAATCCCTATACTAGTGATTTTGAGTCGTCGTAACGATGTTTTACGTAACATTCGTTTTGACTCAAATAAATGTGTTTAAGAGAATGTTTTCCTTTAAGAGTAAAATATATACTTAATTGTGATTTAAGTGTATCGAATACTTTTTTCAAATGTTGAAAATGAATGGATTTGTGAATTACTTATTACTAAATAAGTATGGAAATGTTTTCCAATATGAAGTGAATATTTTGAGATTTTATCTTTTGAAGATAAATTGAAAATGAATAATAGAAATCGCTTTGGAAATCGTATATTCATAGATATTTTGGAATTGTAAATTCACTATGGAATTTATAAAAGAAAGGGAAACTTGTTTAAAAAAATAAACGTTGATTTATTTTTGAAGTGTGGAAATAAATTTACGGATTTGGAACGTAAATATAAAGTAAATCGGTAAGGATTTATTTAATTGGTTTAAATGAACCATTTTGAAATGAAAGTATTTCCACGTAAGGAAAACGATTGAAATTTGTTTTCAAAAGTGGTAAAGGTGAAAAGTGATTTGAGAATTTGTTTTCAAATGGTTGAAGTGTTGAAATTATATACCTAGTAAAGATATTTTGAAAAATAAATAATTTGGAAAATTATTTGGAATCTGGTGATGTTGTGCACGCCTATTGATAGTTAAATAACCGACTATCAATATTTACCTTTAAATAGGTATTTGTTGTGATTTGCTTGAATTTGAATGCCACACTTTATTTTCAAAATAAGCGCTCACTATTCGGGTTAGCCGGAAAAGGACCTTTGGGTCGTATAACTCATTCTGAATATGTCGTTATGAATTGTATTTGAAGACCGGTGTTGAACACCAGATATTTTTGAAAACGGAAGGATTACCGTCGAATGACTCTGCATCGGCTGATCTCCGATATAGAGGTTTTATCACCCTTAGTGACGGAAAGTCCGGTCGTGATTAGTGAATATCCAGATTGCAAGGGCTTCTTTGGAAGTGCCTTCGGTTCCGTTCGATCCCGGAATGGACTTGTATGGATGTGTGTCTGACGTTACAATTTGAGATGTAAAGCTGGTTTCTATCAAATATATTTTTGTTGGTGGCGGAGAATTTATTCTCTTAGCTTAACACACTTCTCTGAGACGTACGAGCTCAGAGGTTATGTAGTTGATGGTTACTAGTGATACATTCCCAAATTGGTAATGTGGCATACGAAGTGCTGTTGAGCATTTGATGATCAAAGCACAACTTTTGTATAAAGCGTAGCTTTGCGGACGAGACTTCGTCGGACCTCACACCCCGGAAATGGTCAAAACAGGAAGGATGCAGCAAGGTTATTAGGGGGAAGCGCCCCTTTAGTGGATGTCATTCCTTCTGGATAGAGGTGGTATCATGGTATGGAGCCCAGATACTTAACCTATGTTGTTGCTGCGAATTTATTACTTTGTGGTTGTTGGAATCGAGGATCCTCGGATATAGATCGGTTACGATCGGGGAATGACATATTCGTGTCAGTAGTTACCCAGTTTGAAGAGTAACCCGACCTTGTGTTGGCAGAGATCTAACCGTAATGTTAGGTTATGTTCTCGGGGTCGTCTTTCCAGAGACATACCCATGTGGCAATGGGAAGTTCCTTGGCCTGACCATTTGTTGGAAATCCAAACTTCAATATGCATCTTGTACGGTTTTAGTTGTAGAACCTGCCATTTACTTATGGTG
Organism: Allium cepa; assembly: GCA_030765085.1. NCBI lineage: Eukaryota > Viridiplantae > Streptophyta > Magnoliopsida > Asparagales > Amaryllidaceae > Allium > Allium cepa. Next base: position 935,705,982 of record CM060932.1, read on the forward strand.
GTCACCACTGTTTAGATGGTAACTATAGTAGGCATACGATAATGGTCGTATGTTGGCTAAGATTTATGTCTTTACTTTCGAAATGATTTTTCCTACACTATGCACTAGTAATAATATCAAATGTTTCTTTTTAATGCGTATCAAGCATCTTTAACTATCATAAGGAGAATTCTCCTTCGATTCTGCGTTTGCATTGTGTGTGTGTGCGGGAGGCCTTATGGTAGTCTCATTTTCTAAAAAAGCATTGCGAATCTATTTTAAAATATTCCTTGGTTTGTTTTTAAAGATAAACTGTTTTAAGTTCTCACAACAGTCCCATGACTGACCTCGAGTTTATTGTTTTCCTTCCTAAACTCTGGGTGCGCACCAATTTCCACATGGGCAGTCCAGAGTTAGGTTATCGGGTCATTCTGGAATTCGAGAGTTTCTGTAGAGATCTGGAGGCAAGTTGGAGGGCATGGCATATCAAACTAGTATATAGTGTTTCTTTTCCGCTGTTTGTTGTTGTACACTCTGATGATGTAATGTAATGTAATGTAATGTGATGTGATGTAATAACTGATATAGTTATTTGTGTTTAAAGATATTTCATTTATCTATTATATGTTGTTCCGCTGCGATTGTGAGATTCTGATATTGTTCTGTTGTTTCTTTCTGTTTTGTTCTATATTTTTCTCTCTTCTTCTATCTTTTTCTTCTTCTTTAACCATAACTTTTCAGTTTTCCGGCACTCGATTGCTCGGCAGTTGATATAGTGGATGTATTGATGTCGGTTTTCGAGCGTCGAAAAATTGTGAACGTTACAGTTTTTCTTTCATCGAGCCCTTCCATTTTTCAGTTTGTTCCAATGGGAAGACCGAGAGGATCAATTTACTATCACGATGAAGATTTTGTTGAAAGTGAGAACTTAAGTGAAATCTCATTCGAAAGTTGTCGAGCTTAGAGTTTAGGAAAACTAAGGTCAAATCTTGTTTGCAATGCTTAGAGCAATCGAGAAATGCTATGGGTGCTCTCTAGAAGACTTTTATAGAATCATAAACCGAAAAAAAATTATTCTCGAAGAAACTACTCAGGAAGAACGAGGAGGTTTCAGCCCATTAGCTAGACCATATCTAGATGCAGCATTCAAAGGAAAGTCTAACCTCTTTTTCCCAAAGAAAAATGGTATGTATTTTGGTAATGCTCTGTTTTTGGGTGGAAGTAAGACAAATGGGGAAGTCACCCAGATATCCAAGTGACATATTACCTAAAAAATATAAGAGGTCAATCAAACAATCGAGCGACGCATAAAGAAATTCATATGGGATGTGTGAATTACCCTAATATACCGATGTGGAATAGATCTTAAGGCTACTAATACATTAGAGGAGGGCGAATAGTGTATATCAACTATTTTACTATATACTTGTAATTTTAAAAATTATTTACTTGGAATCATAGATATATGGAGTTAACTATATAAACGCGGAACAGAAATAAAAGCTGCAAAGTAAATGCAGTAGGAATTTTTATACCAGCAGGAATTTTTATACCGATTTAGACTCTCAATCCTACGTCCAATATTGTATCCCGTACATAATTTTCACTATAACAACATTCTTTCTACAGGTGGCAAGTACGCCAATATAATGTTGACTTTCCATAGGTGCTAGAATACACCTAACCTTTTGACTTTGCATCAGGTGGCAAAAATATATATCCTGACTTTCCATGGGTGACAGGACACACCTAATCTTATTTACAAATAGTAGAGTAATGTGACAAGTAATTACATTTTTGATAAAAATTCTTGCAAACTTCATTAGAAAGACCCTACATACTAATAATAGTAGTTTGTCTTTGAAATTTGAAAGGGTGAAACCAAAGAGAAAATGATTAAGAATTCAAATATGAACTCTTTGATCTTATGTGGTTGCAAATCTATGAAGAATTAGAGTGAGTGATTGTGAGTTTGCAAAGTAAATAGTAAAGTGTTAAGCGAACTTTATATCAAAGTAACGGGGATGAAAACTTAAGAGAAGAATGAGAGAATGTAGTTGAAATTTCGTCTTCTAAAGTCTTTATATATAAGATAAAGAGATATGACTTTTAGCGAAAGATTGAAGAGAAGTGTTCACTATAACAAAACAGTCTTTTTACAACAAGCAATGCCCATTGTAATATAGTTTTCGCAACGGACATGTGCCCGTTGTAATAGGCCTCGTTGTAATAGATCCACCACATTTTACAATGGGCAAAGCACGTTGTAAAAACCGTTGCAGTATACCTTTTTACAATGGGTTATGACCGTTGTAATAGACTATAATACAATGGCATAAACCGTTGCAATAGAATAACCATACTAGTTGCATAGCCTGTTTCACAATATGCATTGACCATTGTAAAAAGCATATTTAGTAACTTGTGTTGCCCGTTGCAATATACTATATTACAATGGCCATAACTAGTTGCAATAGACTAACCATACTAATTGCATAGCCCATTTCACAACATGTATTGACTGTTATAAAATACTTATTTAACAACGTGTGTTGACCGTTGTAAAAATCTTATACAATAACGTGCAGTGACCGTTGTAAGAAGCTCATATAACAACGCACATTGCCCGTTGCAAAATAAATGCAAATTTAAAAAAAAATTTACAGCAGCATCCATGCAATACATCTATACTAATACTAAATATTGTTGTAAAATAATTAAAATCACATACGAATAGACTAAAAGCTAGAGTCATAGAATTCTAACACTCCAAAAAGTTAGATAAGTTTAAGTGCCAAATACATAAAGCATTAACATATAACAATCCGCTACAAATATCATGTTCTAAGTACAATCATACTATACCACAAAGATGAAGTCTTTATGCCACGCGACGGTTGATCCAACGGCCTCTTTGATAGTCCGCATCTCTGAATTTGGCCTAAATAAAAAGGCTTCTGGTTCCACCGCTACATTAACCCATATTTTCCAAGTATTTTCTCCAAGCTTTACAAAATGTACTGAAGAATCAGGGTCAGTGCTTGCTATCGTCCCCTCTGCAACTATGTTCTTCTGCCAACCCAATAGCTTGCACTTTTTTTTACCAAACCATCCACGGTAAGCTGATCTTGAACCTGCATATTGTTACTCTCGTGGTGTGACTGCAAGCAAAAAACCATGGAACAAGGTTATATAAAAATACCGAGATTCAAAAGGTGAGTATGGAACAAGGTTTATATTACAGTATTCATCATACTTGACATACTCTAGTGGTTTTAAAGTTTTGAAATATAGGGTAAATAAATATGAACTGAACAAACTAAATAACATCAATAAGCCTTACTAATAGCTCTAAAAATAAAAACCATAAAAAATGCAACAAAAGACTCATAGCCAGTAAAACCGACTCTTAATTTCATAAAACACCTACTTTAACTATATTGGTCAGAATGACCTCTACGGTGCACTTGCTTCAAATTTCACTAATCGTACTAATTTACTTGTTTCAGAAATCAAAAATACCGTCCAGAAAGTCTTTTACACCCCTAATAAAATTTTTATTTATCAGTTATTCATATCTCAATTGGTGGATAATTAAATTTGAAACTTTGGACAACTTAAAATTATAATAAAATTTGCTAATGCTATTACGTCATTTTCTAATACAGCTAATGAGACTAGATTAAACTTCGCTAGAATTATAGTGGAAGTAGAATTTGATTTCTGCTGTGGAAACAATTGTGAAGGTAATAGTATTGAAATTGAAGTATCTTACAAGTATCAACCCAAACTATGTACACATTGCAACGTATTTGGCCATAATACACAAAATTGTGATAAATTTGTACATTCAACCTGGCGACCAAAGGAAAAAGGCACTGACCTTGAATAAAAAGAAATGGCTAGGCAACAAAAATAGCAGCCAACAGGAGAAACCCAAAATGTTTAGAAAAAAATACAACATAAGTTAACTCAACCTACATTCTAACTGCTGCTAATCATCCCCTCGCCATCCCTCTACTTCAACAAACACCACTTCAACACCCACCAAACCTGCAAGCATAACCACCCTTTGTTACACCTTCCTTTACCTATTCAATAATTCACAACAACAAAATTTCAACTTTGCATCTACTACTTGTCACAACCTTCCATCCAACTGCAGCATTACACATCAAGACCAAAACATTACAACTTCAACAACCAACCATCCACTGCCAACAACCAACCTGCACACATACTTCAACTACTCCTCCTCCATACAATTCATTGCCAATACACAAAAAACCACTTCCGTACAATTTCCACTGCATCAGCAAGTTCGAATAAACAACCATCCGCTATCTCCTTCTTCCTAGTGTGTTTCACAAGCATAGCCCAAACACCACAACCACCTGCAACAAATAAATCTATCAAAACTCCTCTACCATTCTTAACCTACACATATACTTCAACTACCACCCTGCTCCATACATTCCATTAGTCACTTCCTCCATCTTTGAATCACACTTCATCACTTACTACCAACCAATTTCCATCTCAAAACTCACAGTTGCATCGACTCACCAAAAATATAAAATTGCTACTCGTCACCTCTGCCACACTTCCTAACTTCACCACCCACCTGCAAACTCCAGCCTCGACCGTCTCCATCACACATCACTCAAAACACCGCAAAACTGCTCCAATAATCATCAACAAAACCCCCCCATAACATCAAAAACCAACCAGTGACTTCATCATTACTTCGGCACCGACCACCAACCCACTTGAACAACCCAATCCCAATCTCACTGTTCCCTCAACCAAAACTATTATCACAACAACCATTCCTCTGCATCACTTCCCTCCTTTACCCTCGCTATCATCAGACATCACTGCCTACAACCTACCATAATTCTCCAAACTCCTCCTATAACTCCTTTGCCTCGTTTCAGTACAACATCATCAACAAGCGAACTACCTCAGCACCACAAGCACTACTGCACAACAACATTAGCAGATTTTGGTCTATTAATCCCTAAAAGTTCAGTATAAATATTTGCAATGTAAAAAATAAACGCTGAAATCATAAAACACGGAATTGTACGTAGAAGGATAAAACCTATCGCAGAATTAAATAGCCGATGCTTGCTATATTCATTTTTGACCTCATGCAGAAAGCAATATACCATATAGCTGAGCAAGTAAACAATTCAGTGTATTCCTAATCACACGACTTAGTGTCATGAGCCAACATAATAAAGAAGTAAATTAATTACTCAAAACTAAACTATATATGAACAAGTGTTGCCTCTCTTTTCAACTATATATGATTTTTTCTGGTTTAACTTTTACTTGTAATCTAAATAGGGCTTTCATTCCAATCCATTTTTTCCCAGATCTTTCTATTCAAATTCAATGCGTTATAATTTTAAAACTATGGTTTTACTTGAGTAAAAATGTTAAATTAGCCAAGGAGACTTTTGCCTTGCATTAAAACCGAGTATAACCATAACATAAAGAAGGGCATTTCAAATTTAAATTGCATTTATGTTCTTTATTTTCAGTTCTCAGCATTATGATTTTATTCCCTATTTTCAAGTTACAAACACCCTATTACCACATCAACCACCAACTGAACTGCCACAAACCCTTCAATACCTCTTCACCAACCATGCACATCATCATCCCAAAATAAGAACTGCTCACCACATCACCTATTTCTTACTCAACCATTCACAACTTACTCCCTTCTTAACTTCACATTCTTCCACTATCACCAATACACCTCATTACAACACCATCACAAGCCTCACTACAACACTTCACTGTGCACACTCTAGTGCAACCACAATCCCAATACACCACCTTCAACCTGATACACTAAGCAAACAAACTTCCACAGTCTCAAACTCCACCTCCCTCTGAACTACCACAATAGCCATTCAACTCATCCTTTGTCAACTGCTACAGCTTCCACTTCAATAGCCAATACTAGCAAAACTACCATCGCACCACAGCCATACCATCTCTTACTTGACTTCACTCACCATCTCCCACTGCCTCTCTCTAACACAACCTTCCTCCACTTCAATAGCCACCGACATCACCATCTTTCCCCTGTTACTTCACTTTCTTTTTGTATAAAAATACATGTGTTTGATATTGTGTATATTCGTATTCTACTAATATAATTCTAAAAATAAAGGATATGTGAACTAATTAAACTAATTAAACTACTACCATGATTAATGAACAACAATTTCTCAGAGCAAAAAACCCAAAATTTCATATAATAATTTAGGATCATTTATATATTCTAACCTGAGATGTATGAGCTTCCACATTATCATTTCTTCTCTGTAAAAGTACAAGAGATGGCTTAATAAGCATATATCTCATATTTATTAACATTTGCTAATTAAATATAAACTTACTGTCATGACCAAATTAGTCAACTCTTCTACTCTAGCCGCCAAATGAGTTACTTGATTTTCCAATGCAATCACTTTTTTTGAATTAGTTGAATAAACACCCATTTGAGATGGTACTACACCAAAACCCAGTCCTCTCACCTTTCCCCTATGTTCATTTCCAAAAACATATGACACCCTATCTCCACTTACCGATGTTGTTCCATGAGAGCTCTAAGCACCACTTTGCAATTTTATCTTAGCCTACAAATAAAAAAAGACCATTCAAGAAAAATGAAATATGAATAAACTATCATCCCTCAATGTTCAGTTCAATGTATTTGATATTTGCAGTGAAATATTGATCGCAGAATATATATATGAGCTGATATATGAGTGGATCGCAGAAATATTGATCCCTCAATGTCAAGTACATACGAGTTTTGAATAAATATCTACACTCATATCTCAAAAGAATAATAAAAATTACGATGCAATCGAAAACAACGGAATTCGGTGGGTCACCATTTTTCTTTGCAATGTTTTGCACCATAGCTCGTCTCTGCTAATATTTGATATTCTAGTTTCCTTTTTCTGCAAATAATAATAGTAAGAAGACGAACCAAAGGAAAAAAATATCGATGTAAAATGTACATGCATTTCTTACCATATCTTTAGCTAATCTCGCATTACTCTTTCTGCTCATTGTATGTGGAAGTTTATCTTTATCTCTCAGTGCTTTGAATTTTTTGCTAGTTTCCTACATAGGAGAAATTCATTAATAAACTATTATTTACCTTTTAATTTATACTGAATAAAATACAACTTATTACCTCAAATTTCTCTAACAACTTTTCCTTAACAAAGTCGTTCCACTCTTGAACATTTTCTATAGTATCCGGTTTTAGCATCGCTAATCTAGAGGAAGTGTCAGGGCAAGTAGAAGCTACTTTAATAGCCAAAACTAATCTTGACTTTGCCTCTCTCCATCGTACTCCTAACATCTTAAGCAATAAACCCTTGTATGCTTCATCCACCATGAATCTTGACTGCACAACAAAAATCAGAAAACTGAATTCAAAGTGCATTATAGTAAACTGAATTATGAAAACAGGTCTAGACCCAACATTAAGCAATATAAAATATTATTCAGTGTATCTGATAACAATTGAAGCAAATGTTAACTAAAATTTATATCTTAGGCAGTTATGCTCTTCGCATTCAATAATAATGCTGATCATCTTGTGTTTGAAGTTTGAAACATCAACTATGAAATGCAGACCTTAAAATCATTTTTGGTGTTTAAAGTTGATTATTTAATGTATGGTTTAACTTTCTCATTTAGAGAGCATTAATAATACCAACTCATCAATTTGATTTTGAACAAAAAAGGTAATTCATTTCTTGTGTTTAACTTGTATGAAAGAAAAAAGATGCAAAACATATGAAGCTTGCTAATCAAATATTGGACTTAACTCTACAGCTATAGGATTCATTTTCAAAATTTATATAACTATAAATAATAATTTGGTGTATGTACATTTATCTTTAAAAAAGATTTTTTTCAAAGATATGTATCAGCATAAATTATATCAGACATACCGCTTACATAATTCTAGTCTGAAGCTTTATGTAATCTACAATTATACTGTTATTTTGCATCATGTGCTAGTTTTTCGAACGTTAGCATAAAATAGGCATCTGCCTGATGAGACGCTTGAAAAGGTGAAGTACCAGTTATTATTACCTTAGCTACAAAAGCTAGTAATAGTAGTTCTGAGGAGACTCGGAAGTTTCTGCATAGCATAGGTTATGTTGAATGTACCCAACATGAAACAGTTTATAGTGCAAGATTACAGAAACTTCTCAAACTATTCATGATCATTTGCAATTAATTGCATATAGGGATTTTCTTGACTCAATGTTATAATTGTCATTTACTAGAAAATGATAACCATGTAAGAGGATTATGACTCATCTAATGGTTCTCATAAAAAGTTCTCAGCTTTTTTCATATCTGAATATAAGTCCATAAATCTTTCTTTAAATTTGCATCGACTTTTTTTCACTCTAAAATGGTCAAAGGTACCATCTCCCTTGCTAAGGTACCAAGATAGGATGATAAGTGCTTAGAGTTGGAGCCTATTGGTTGACCTTGATCGTTGAATTCAATTTCGGCCTTTTTATTCGGCATACAAGAAAACGTTTTCTTCATCGTATTCCCTCTTTTTTTCCAAGACGTCTCTTGTTGAATACCATCATTGTAATCTAGGTTGTTCAAGGCATCCATGGAGTTAAGCGGGTCTGTGTTTATGGGAGTAATATTCGGAGATTTAGTTGAATTAGGGCCAGGATTGAGATTTGAAGACTGGACTTGAACGGGTGGAGGCTGCATTTCAGTACGCTTCCGAGGGGATCTTCTAGCATTGCTGTTTAAACTTTTAAGAGGATGCGCTACATCAACACGTCTTGTTTCATTGGTATTCACACCAGCAGTCTTATCTTTTGCACGTAAAGCTGCAACTACAGCTAGAGATTGCCTCTTTGAATATCTCGTTGCTACCTTTGACATCTGAAATTAGCATACACAGTCAAAATAAATTCTAGTACAGTCCGAAATATTACTACTAGATCAGAATTAAGTCAAGTGGACATAGTCAGGCACTGATCCTGAATCAAGTAGCAATAATGTATCATACTTGCTTGTTAGCTACACTGCTCCAAAAACCATAAATGGAACAAGTTACCGCGGGATAAATTTCCACTTCTTGAACGCTTAGGAGTCTTGCTTCTATAGGCCTGCTCCTTAGCTACACTGCAGAAGTTGAATTCTTAGTGTTCTCGATATTGGTTATGTTTATATTCACACAAATGAGATGGGAGTTTATCATCACCACGCTGATTGCTTATTAGATTCTTTTCTTTTATCTATGCTTATTGATCTTCTTAGTTAGATGCTTAATGCAAAACATATTTTTTCCAAAGCTTAGTTTATTCAGTTTCTTTGTTTCCCTATTTTATGTAGTAGAAAAAAATTCCATTAACGTTGTTTCTACTTAGGATATATCGATTTCTTAATTGATATAACATAGGTTAAAAATAATGAGAAAACAAACAAGTTAATAAAGTATAAATTGGCTCAATCACATTCACAAAAAATAAAAACCTGAAATTGAATAAAACTAACGTTTGGCAAAATAAATTCAGAAAAGAAAAGTATGTTGATAAGTTATGCTCATTTTTCATAAAAAATACAATTAGAAAATATATTCTCTAATCTACATAATTTTCGGTTATACGCGATTTAAATATAGTAATTTATTCGATTTTAATCTCTAATTTGAAATACCGTTTATAAAAAGTGGGCAAATGCTCCATTTACAAATTGAATAAATGCTCAATTTAAAAACTAAATATGCAGTTTAAAAACTAAGCATTGCTTAGTTTTAGAAACTAAGCATGCTCGGTTTGTAAGCAGAGCTATAGCTTAGTTTTAGAAAACTGGGCATTGCTTAGTTTTAGAAAATGGGAATTACCCAGTTTTAGAATTTGAGCATTTTAGAAACTAAGTATTGATTGTTGATTGCGTATGCTGTAACGTTACTCGATGCTTACATGAAGACAGATCTCCAGTTCTTCATATGTTAAGTAGACATGACAAAAAGTTCAAGCAATAATGGGTAAAATAGGTAAAAGAGCAGGAAAAGCTTTAATTTTTAAAAACCATACATGTAATTAGTTATAAATCAACATAAGATTAGGGCAATTAGATAACAAGCTCTTTACATAGATAATACTCTGCAAATTGTAAAAATTTGAAATGAAAATAATTCAAACAGAGGTAGGTTGTCGCTAACTTTAATTGCATGGATCAACAACTACATAAGCAGTTTTGTAGATATCGTTGGATGAACATTTTATAATTGTGTATCATAGGAAAAAAAATCAATGTGCACCTCTATACATAGGCCATTAATTTATCTAAAACAATATGGGTTTTAAATTACAAAAAATGAATACAATGCCTAATGAATTTTTCCTATTTACATAACACACATATTATGTGTCTAATTAAGCTTTTTGATATGAATGTATGGGATTATGAAGACTGAAAGAAAGTAGAGTAGAGGGCAGAGGAAGATGTCAAATAATATTTTATAAACAATATTTTTTTACTCAAATATATAGTTCACATAGCAAAATTATCACGTACTTTTTGTTGTTAGATGGTTAAGCTTTTTGAATAAATCATGGTTGATCCAGTGTACACCACAGTTTGTGTAACAGGGGTAGAAACATTAAAACTGATCTTTTTGAATCTAATGGACTGGGTTCTATCTAATGAAATTCGTAAATCAAGTCTGAAATGCATTTAAGTTTCATTTATTATTGCATGTGGGTCACAACAATTATTTCATATTCAAATAGGGGCTGCTGACAGCCTGACTTGCATATGAAGTGCCTTTGTGGTTCATCCTTGATATAATAAAAGTTTTTTAAAAAAAAATATGCATATGCAGAAAACTATGTGTGGAAATAAAAAAATTATGTCATGATATAAGAAATGTCAGTTTAAAAAAAAAATAGAAGTGCATATTTAAATTTTAATATTTTACCTCTCCTTGACCTTGCTCCATTTTACCCATTGATGCTTCAAGTTCAACTATCTTCCGTTAAGGGCAGAATCTAGAAAAAACATAATATATATATAAATAATTAGAACATCACACTAATTAACCATTATTGTAAACTATGAAAATCCTAATATACAATACAATACTTTGCAAAAGAAAGATTTTTTTTCAAGTTTACAAATCAAAATTCATGGTTAATAATTCATGATTAATTAATATAACTATGCATAAAACTATGTATAATTACACTCTTTACGAATATAACTACGTGTAACACAAATATCAATAAATGATGCTTGTATCATACCAAAATACTGTCACAATCCTTCCTTATATAACTTTCATCCCCATCATCGACATCTCTATCATCAAGTAGCGACTCATCTGCCGGTTTGCTAGTTGACTCATCCTCCTCATCATAGCTTTCCAACTCTTGAAAACCTCTAGGAGGTGCTCTTAGCACTACGTTCCAATTTGAAAAACTACTTTCTCTAAAAAAAACACTTGTATGGATTGCGTTGCCAAGATGAAAGGGTCGCTTGCAAATTGATTTTGGAATTGATGTAAATTGACTAACGTAAATCCATATTTGACCTTAACTCCACGATTAATATTTTCCCAATCACACTTAAACAAGGCAATTTGAAACTGGCGGCAGTCAAACAACAAAATCTCATGCAAAACACCATAATATATTACTTTCTCAACGGATCCATCTATGCAAACAGTACTTGCCTCAATGGAAACACCACTATTTTGTGTAGATTTATCATTGTCTTTAGTATGAAAATGACGACCGTTAGTTATATAATCAGTATAAGAAATTACTTGATGGTGAGGTCCATATGAAAGCAAATTTATTTGTTCACTAACATCGGATGTATTTCTATCATCTTTAACCTGGAAAAGCATAATGTTATATATAATAACTAATCACAATAACATATACTTCTATGTCAAACTTATCCATCTTAAAATATATAACACTGTCAACCTTTTTTTTAAACCAATGACTAAAAGTCTCTGAATGCAGCTTTGAAAGTTCCAACTCATTCGTGAAAGCCGGGGATGCGAACATTTCAATTCCTCATTGTGCATCTTATATACGTAAACATACAAGTCAAAATCTAATTTATTTCACACAAAATAATTGAACTGAACTTTTGCTTACTTTATATAAGGCTCCACTTCCTTGGTATTAAACAACACATACCGATGAGCGGCATCAATCACCTCCTTCGTGACTACCATAGGTTTTCCTTTGGAAATAGGACGCCCCTCGAGTATGGAATAACTTTGTTCCACTTCATTTCTATTTTTCCTTTGTCCAATTTCTAATGCACCATTAATATATCCAGCACAATACTTCATGCATTCATCAGCAGAATAGTGCTCAACTATGCACCCTTCAGGCCATGCTTGATTTTTAACATACCCCTTCAGTGTTCTCATATATCTATAATCAAGATGCATAAGTAAAATATTTTCATAAGCACATGTATTATTAACTACTATAAGTACTAATGCCGAATTTTACCTCTCAAATGGATACATCCACCGATATTGTACTGGCCCACAAATTCTTGCTTCCCTCGCAAAATGTATTGTCAAATGAATAATGATGCCAAAAAAAGTAGGAGGAAAAAATCTCTCAAGATCGCATAGTGTTAATGTGACCTGATTCTCGATGGATTCTAATTTATCTTTATCAAGCGCTCTTTGGCAAATGTCATTGTAAAAAGAACATAGTCGTAGTAATGCTTTCCTTGTCTTTTTAGGTAGAAGTCCTCTCAGTGATACAAACAATAGTTGTTGCATCAAAACATGATAATCATGGGACTTCAGACTTGAAATTTTGTTTTGTTTTGCAAAAATTTTTCCAATATTTGAGCTATACCCATCGGGTACTTTCAAATTCCTCGTTCTATTGTAAAAGATCTCCTTTTCTGGATCAGTTAAGGTGCATGGGGCAGCTGGAAGAAATACTTTGCTTCCCATGTCTATAGGATGTAACTTTTTCCTAATACCCAGTACTTCTAGATCTTTACGTGAATTAATGCCATCTTTTGATTTTCCTTTGACATCAAGTAACGTACCAAGGATACTTTCACCGATTTTTTTCTCAACATGCATTATATCTAGATTTTTACGCAAAGGAAGTACCTAAGAAAATCAAAAATAGACTATAACTAATAAAATATCGATTACATAGATAGAATGGAAGAAGCAATTTTGTTTCTGATTAAACTTTACCTGCTAATAAGGCAAATCAAAGAAAATAGACTACTTCTTCCACATTTGACTTCCTTTTTCTTCTTATCTCCCCCTTTTCGTTGTCTTTTTTCTTTCTATTGATCTTTCTCTTCCTCCTTTGATTTTTCCCCCAATCATTGCAAATATCTTTAACAATATCAAAGATTTGAGCATCGGTTTGTATTTGCGGTCTTTGCCTAGTCTCTTTGGTTCCATCAAACAAGTTTTTTCATTGGCGATGGTCATGATTAGGATAAAGGAATTGCCTATGGCCTAAATATGCACACTTCTTACTAAATGGTAACCATAATGAGCATGTATTAACGCCACAAACATGACATGCCCTCTTGCCCTTTACGGTGCAACCTGCTGAATTTCCATAAGCTGGAAAATCATTTATTGTCCACATTAAAACCGCATTTAATCTAAATTCATTGTGAGTGTATGCATCATACGCCTTCACCCCTTTATCCCATAATTTTTTCAAATCTTCAATAAGTGATTGTAGATACACATCAATATCATTTCCTGGTTGTCGTGGTCCAGGAATTAATAATGATAACATCATATTATCTTTGTGCATACAAAGCCCCAGAGCAAAGTTGTACGCAACAAGAAATACTAGCCAACAACTATAGGCAGAGTTCCAATCCCTAAAGGGATTAAAGCCATCACTTGTAAGACCAAGCCTTAAATTTCGTGGATCAGATGCAAAGGAAAGATACATCCTATCAATTGTAGCCCATTGAGAAGAATCTACTGGATGACTTAATTTACCATCTTCACTCTTATGATTGCTATGCCATCTTAATTGCTCTGATGTTTCTGCGGACATAAACATTCTTTTCAGTCTTAGTATTATTGAAAATTATCTCATGACTTTTGTAGGTACTTTGGTTTGCTTTCCATCTTCCTTCATCTTTTTTTTCCAACGAGATTTTCCACATTTTGGACAAAAATCACTATCTACAAGCTCTTTCCTAAAAAGACAACAATCATTTACACATGCATATATTTGTCTATAGCCTAAACCAAATGATTTAAGCAGCTTCTTTGTTGCACACGTAGAATCAGGAAGCGTGTTTTCCATAGGCAGCATTTCTTTGAGAAGTTTATGAAGTTCCGTAAATGCTGTGTCCGATACACCATTTCAAGCCTTGTGCTTGTAAAGAAGTATTGTAGCTGACAACTTTGTGTAGCTTGCACAACCAGGGTACAAAGGAATTTTAGAATTTTCTATTATCTCCTTAATCTCTACCCCATGTACCTTATGTCTTGTATTAGAATGATCTTCCACCTCGTCATTACATATTTGTGTGTCTAAGTACATTCTATATGTATTTCTCACTTCATCGCCTTCTGAAGGGCGTGCTTCCCCGTGAAAAATCCATACATCATACGTTGGGTCAATTCCAAAATAAACCAAATGTGATACAACTTCCTTTGATGGATGGCGGATAAGATTCCTACATTTTAAACAAGGGCAAATGATTTTTTCTAGATTTCCCTTCCTTTCTGCATGCTTATATACAAAATTCCGAACAGCTTGCCTGTATTCTTCTGTCATCCTATGACATATAAAGAGATCAATAATCAACCATAATAATTACAAGAATAAAACTGATAATCAAAATTGACAAAACCTTGATAGGTGGATCCATGCTTTGTCCATCTTGATAATCCTTTGATGTTAGAACCTAATGAAAAGACGTTATGCCAACAAAAATATGAATTTTTCTCGACGGAATTGCGCAATTACCTCCTAATGAAAACTATATAGTAATGTGACCTTTCAAACTAAGCCTAAAAAGAAAGAAAACTTGTGTGTCATGTAGTAACTTGTGCGTCATGTAGTACCATATCCTAAATAGGGCTAATCAGTATATATGCAAATATTAATTTAACATGTCACTTCCTTACTTTCACAGTTTTATAGTAAGATCAATCATGCCACCTCGCTTGTAGTTAAACTCAGTTGTGACTTGACATTCAGAAATGCTTATTGTCTCCACTTCAAAATTGACACCACTGGCACTATAACTAGGCAGTCTTTAATATAAAGTTGATATACGTTTCATAGTCCAAATGCCGCTAAGCCACATATTTTTATAAAGAACTATCTTGTTGTATGTGTTGTATATGTTAATATTTTATAGTTTGAATGTTATTAATACCCATCAGATTAAGTGGGTTGATATGCTACAGTCCCAGGTAGTAAAAAATATCTGGTTAATTAAAAATATCTGCTAGAAACTTTTATAAAAAATACACTATTTTTCTATGGTTTTCTAAATATTATAAAAAAATCTTCCTCGGAGTTATAATTATTTTACGCGTTTACTACTGATTCATCTTTTAATGTATTTTGCTAAGGATTTTTAGATGAATGAGAAACATATATGCTTAAGAAAGTCCTTTTTCACTTAGGATTCTAAATTCAATCCCATCTTGAATATAAATACATAACCTAACTGTTTTTTTCATTCAAAAAAATTAAATTGAAATCATCAACTAATTGCATTATATCATTACCTATATGCATCCAGTATATAAATTTCAGAGATTCTGATTGTTGTATTTCGAAACTATTAGTAAAAGCACATTATATTCTGCTTTTAACAATAGTGAACTCCATTAAATATGTATATGTTTTTATTTTTTGAAGCAACTTTTGATATCTATCTTTCATGAGTTGATTGGATAATAAAATAGTATTATAAGTGCAGGCCAGCAGCCTAAAACTATGTTTTTGACCATGAAAACTTCAAAATTTCACAAAACATTTCAACTGAAAGTTATAACTTATGTTTTAGGTTTTCCCGAATGTGCAAGATCATCAAAATCAGATAAAAAATGAAAAGTTATGTACAAATCAAGTTCAGCCTCGAAATAAACAAGTTGCATGACCAAAGCAACACTAAATTTCGAATATAATGAAAGCAAATATGTTGGGGTAGCATGTACAAGTCAATAGTAGGGGAAAACTTTAAGTATTTGAAAAAGAACTTATGAGAAAAAACATGCACACATGCAGAGTGTTATTATAATAAACCTTTAGCAGCAGTCGTGTATTCACAGTTTTAAACTACAAAATCTGGATTTAGTTATCTCATACATGAAAGAATGAATTTACACCTATAACTGAATTAATTATGTGGTTGAAATGTGCACCTCGTATATATGAAAAATATACATGATGCATGTTTAGTATTATTTCTTTTTTTCAATACCGTAGAATCTGGCTTCTCTCTGTTTTCCACTATATCTCACTCTTTATCTAGAGTTTCTTTTCTTCTATCTTGTTATTGTTTATCAGATATCCATAAATTTACTCTCACTTTTACAGATACTAATCTCACCCATTTTCATACTATTTCTCATACAATATTATCAAATAGTATGCATCCATTCATATTACTAAACATTAACCCAAAATATTAGAAATGATCGGTTATTATTAAATTGATAAACAACGATATATATGAGATTTTATGAAACTCAACGCACGTACATATAAAAAATTATTATATAATAATCAAATTTGAAATTCCTAAGTAATTTGAGTAAAATTTAGATGAAAAATGTGAATAAAAGGGGTTTGAAATTACAATCCAAAAAAATTATTTAAAAATAGATCCTAATATTAGTTCTTCGTGGAATTCGAATTTTTTTATATAAGGGTACTTTTGGAATTCGTGGTCTGACCAAAAGATCATGTTCTATTCCAAGTGTTATTAAAAATTATTCCATTTTCAACAACTACCTTTGACCCGGTTACTTTGTTTTATATAATATACATTGCTGACTTTTACGAACTCGTACATTTATCCTCTCCAACAAAAAGTACCAAACTACTCAATACTCCCACCAACATCGATAACAAACAAAAGAGCAAATACTACACAGATCCAAATGACAACGGACAGACACACACAAATAGACAACAAGAAACACCCCCACAGCCCACACACATAGCAATATACAACAACACTCTTTCACTCTCTAATGGCTTACTAAACCCATAGCAGATCCATAAATCTTACTCAAAGCCTGGGAACAACATCCATGCCCATCATCAACCATTGGAATCCTCACTTCAACAGAAGGCAAAACAGACTTATGCGTTTGCTTCCTAACAACACCAGCAAACAATTAACAGATAAGTTTGATATAACAACAATCATCACTAAGGAACTAAATATCAAACTAATGCATGATAGAAAATCAACAGATAGAAAACCTAAATCACATATAATCAAAACCCTAGATGCAATCGAATACGAAAAGCACAAACAATAGATACGAAAAGCACAAACCTATTTTCTCTTCACTAATTTTGAATCCTTAATTCCTCGATTTCTCCGATCGTGAAGTGGAGAGAAGGTAAAATACGTAGTGCCCAAGTGCCCTAATTTCGGGAAGTGGAGAGAAGATAAATTTCATTTGCATGGGGAGAGTAGTGCCCTAATTCCGTAGTTTGGAAAATGAAATATGTAGTCGATAAACTGGATAAAAGGTTAAAAATTTACATTGATCCTTTGTTACAACGGGCCCTAATTTCATTGTCGATAAACCACGTGATAACTGGGGAGAGAAATGTCCTAATTTCATAGTCGATCTATTACAACGGGCATTTGCTGAATGTTGTAAAATATACTTCCATTACAATGGGAAGAAGTTGACCGTTGTAATATCTCTCTATTACAATGGGAAAATAATGCAAGTTGTAAGAAGGGCGTTGGATAGAGCATCTATTACAACGATCCTAAAACGACCGTTGTAATAGCCGTCTATTACAACGGGCAAAATATGCCCGTTGTAAAAAGGAAGTTGTAATAAGGTATTTTTGTTGTAGTGGTTCATTCAGTTAAATCTGAAAATGTTTCCTATGGTCATTTTGTCGAAATATGGTGAATGAACATGTCAAATCCTTATTAATTTTTTAAAAACTTCTTAATTGTCACTATGTCGACATATGCTAGTTAATTTTTGAAAAAAACTTTATAAAAATATTTTAATATTTAATATTTTAAAACGATTATTTTATATTTATAAAAAGTTACTGGAATTGAAAATAAAGTTTAGTAAGAGAGAAAATTCGAAGATATTTGCTGTGGGGTTTTCAATAAAAAGAATCCATGACTTGATAAATACTTTTTCTGACCAATTGTGATGTCTTATTCTTGAATCTCTTACCTTCTTATATTCTGCTAGTCTTGTCTTTGAATCTCTTTTGTCCTTCTAGTCTCTGCTTTTATTCCTCTTGTTTTATTCTTCTTTATCTTTTATTTTGCTCTTTGAGTCCTTTTATCGATCCTTTTTGATGTATAGTCCTTCTACACTTGAATATTTATGCAATATATTTGAATAGTATACCTAAAATTCTTGCGATATTACCAGCACAACATGGAAAATTATTAGTAGTAACGTTTATATAGTTATTGATGTCTTCAAAATCAATACTTGTAGTGTTAACAATTCGTTCTTACTTCCAAATAGTGTATGGAAAAAGTTGACTTGTAAGTGACAAAAACAGACTACCGAAGTAGAAAAGTAAGCTTAGGAAAACAAAGCCATTTTGATTTCCAAGTGACATGTCACAGAGAGATGATCACTTAAAAATCCCACCAAGATGGGAGAGAGACTCTTAAATCCCTTGCGACTTTGGTGAATGCATTAGTGATCAATAATATGATCACCCTAGGCGTATAACATTAGAATCTAAGTATGGTAGAACTTTACATGTCAAAAAGAAGAGAATAATGTCAAGTGAAACTTGTTGAAGGGTGAGGAAAAATTCATAGGGACTTTGATTATTGTAAGGGATGAGGGAATCCATCAAAGCCCCATATTGCATATCATTAGAAATTTTTAGAGCTTGAGGTACCGTCACTATATTCATTTGCTTGATCAACTAAGCTTAGTATAAAATATTTATGGTACGCTTGATATAACTAATCACATAATGGTACAACCAATTACATCCAACTATTATCGTTTCTTGGCTAACGCGACTGGTCGCGTTTAGAGAGTATTTTTTTGGAAATGAAGAAAGGGTGAAAGAGGTTGTCTCTTTGACAAGCATAACACCATAGGAAAATGTGGCTATGGAGTAGTATATTAAGAAGTCCATTTTTGTTAATGACAAAATCAAAAGTGTTTCCAAAGGACAATTAGGTAATTAAATTATATAACTAACTCTTATAGCGAATTTTGTTCGATATAAAGTAAGCTTTTAGTTTTATTTTCTATTATATATTGTTATATTGGGATGTAATCGATATTTTAAACACATTTAACACACACACAAGTAGGGAATCTCTAGGAAAAGTATTCAATTGATTATAGTTATGAATATGTTCGTAACCATGAGTATTGAATTGTTTCAAATAAATGGTTATCCTTAAATGTTAGTGGTCAAGATGTGTCTAAAATGGGATATTGATACATCCATTAAAAGCAGTATGCATGATGCTTTATATATGATAGATAATGAATTACTTATGACCATTGAAACTATTATACATGATGATACGCAGTTGTCTCTTGAGAACACTATGTATTTTAACTATATAAACTATATTTTGATTCACATAACAACGATGGTCATGTTAATATAATTGTTCGGTATGAGTCGAACCACTTTAAGTGAAACACTATTCAAAAGAGGATCCATCTCCTCTGAATAGAAGGTTAGCATCACCATAATTGGTAATCAACTTAAAGTCAAAGTCTTTGGCCTTTTATCGATTATTTGATAATTGTTATCAAATTCAACCTTAACTTTAATGTTGTATATTGTAATTAAATATATATATATATATATATATATATTAGAGTTTGTCCATTGACCAATCTCTTGATATTTAAGTGATATTATGATAGGGAAGAGAAAATATGATGACCTTCATTTTGTAATACCTAGAACAACATCGAATGACAACATTTGACTCTCGAATACCATAATTGGGGGTAAAAATAGAAAACACTAAACCAAGGCGTCGAAGATAGTATGTCAGAGAAGAATGATAATATGTGATATATCGAATATACATGAACATAACAGGATAAACACTGTATAAGAGACGATACTGATGGAAGTAACCGACAAACAAATATCAATATTGAAAGTTAAAATACAATATTTGATACAACAAATCTCATACATAAATAGCATATCTACAATATACTACCACAATATCAAGTATATATCCAAAGTATCGACTTTGCCTCAAATGCACCCCAGTCGTACTAGAAGCATATCCCTAGATGCATTTGGCTCCCAAACAAATCAGTCGAGTACCCAAGTGTATTCATAATACAAACAAACAAAGAAAAAGTGCGGATTAGATATAATGTCTGGTGTGAAGGATAATTATATAAAAATGTCGTATATCAAAACCCTATACAAATAAATAGGAAACTATAGAAATTCAACCAGTCTTCTCCATAAATGTGGCTCAGGGATAATCCAGACTGCGCATAAACAAGTAAAGTAAACCCAACTCAAAGGTAAGGCATCGTACCAGAACCTGCTCTTCTCCTGTCATCACAAGTCAACACACTAATATAGTATGACTGGTATGTCACAGTATAACAGTATACCGCGATAAAGGTTACCTAATATACAAATGTAATGGTAATACTGATATCACAGTAGTACTAACAACCAACTAATATGCTACACATAACATAACGATAAATGACAAATAGAGAATAAATTAATATCCATCAATACTGATGGGTAGATATAGATATCTATAAGTAATACTTGTCCCGAATTACCATTAGCTACCAAAGAAATCTATCGATAGCCATAACTATATTATGGACCCCCTAAAAACCAACACCTCAAAAGAAGTTGGTATGTAGGTTCTGTTGCGGCATCTTAGAGTACCATGAAATGGTGTATGACTTACTCCAGACTATCATCCTAGTCTCTCTCTGCCCCTACTCTGGGACCACATCTGTAGGTCGTGCACCTCATTGGTATAGTGGATTCCATGCACCAATGGTAGCCCTAAGTCGGACATTCCAAAACTATATATAGACACTTTAAACTGTATATCGTTAAATATGTATATAATATTCCATGCATCTCCCAGTATACCTTAGTCGGACATACTAGAACTATATGTATGCACACAGACATGTATAAATCACATATTGTATGCAATACACACACACACACACACTCATATATATACATATGAGTGTATATATACAAAAGATTTTCATTTCACATGAAGACGTAGAGGTATTGCTACTCACATTGGCAAAGTGCTTATAAACAATACTTTTCTACAACACTTCCAAGATTTTATTGCCACTACCAATACCTCGGTTTTGAGTGATCACAACCCTATTATCATCAACCTACATACACTGACTACTAAACAAAAGGGCAAAGCTTTCGTATAACAAAGTTGGCATTTGGTTGATTGATATGAAGATCAGGCCCTACCAGTTTTATTATAAATGTATGAGGCACTAAAATTCAGAAATGCATTATCAAACTAAGAAGGATAAAATATATCTCAAAAACCATAATAAGTTAAGAGCAAAGGATGCAAACACTTTATCAGCTTTGGAATCAGAATATAATGATAAGTTATTGACTGCAGACAACAATCTAGATAATGTACTACTATATGAAAATTTATTACATGTAGGTAATGCTCTTAAAAACACAACACACGGAAAGTATGTTGAAGCAGTTCAAAATTCTAAAATTTCATGGAGACTCAAGCTCAAAAAATTTCTACACTAAAATGTTAATAAGGAAGTATGAAAATAATATCCAGCTTTGTATAATGACAAAGGTGAACTGGTTTATAATGCATAACAAATACAATCCCAGGCTATCACCCACTACACACACCTATTTAATGGAGGACAACCAAAAATTAGGCTTTTGAAGACATACAATGCAGAACATTAGTTAATGAACTAGGCAGTCATTAGATACTACAACCAATTTCAGATAAAGAAGCACATTAAGAAATCTTTTTAGTTAAATATGAAAAATCACCATGGTCTGATGGTCTCTCTTCTAAATTCTACAAACTACATTAGGCTTTGATTAAAAATGAGTTAACTGAAGCAGCAAATTATGTATATTTTTCTGCTAATATACCAGAGGGATCAAATCACATATTTTTAACATTAACCCCTAAGAAAGATAATTTCTCAGATATATCAGATTATAGACCCATTGCCTATTGGAATGTGTTACATAAAATAAAATGAAAGGTTATATGCAATAGGATGAAAGGTGTACTGCCATTTTTAATTTTTAAATCCCAATGTGCTTATATTCTATGTAGAAACATTGCTGATAATATCCTACTAGTAGATGTGTTTATCAAAAAAAATTAATAAGAAGGGTATTAAAAAATTCTACATAAAGGTGGACCTATAAAAGGCTTATGACATAATAAATTGAGGATTCATCCGCCATATGCTAGAGGGAATTTGTTTCTCTCCTCATCGTATTGGCTAATTCGCAGCTACTTTACTAGTCCAACTGCTTTACTAGTCCAACTTTTTCGTACTCATAAATAGAGTTCCACAGTGTTATATATCATCAATAAGGGGGATAAGACAAGGGAATCCCCTTTCCCCTTATCTTTTCTGCATTGCAATGGAATATTTATCTTTAAATTTAGAAGCTGCAGCAAGAAACAAAGATATAACACTTATTAACAACATCCAACCACATTTATCCCACTTACTATATGCTGATGATGTTATGTTATTTTCTACAGTTGATATAAAGAGTGCTCAACATATTAAAGCTATTACTCACTGTTTTGAGAGAATGGCTGGTCCGAGCATGAATCAACTAAAAACTAAGGTTTGTTTCAATACAAGCCACCATAACAAAAATGATATACTAGATGTCCTACAATTACAAGAATCATCTCTACCAGTCAAGTATTTGGAGGTACCCATCTATACTAAGTACTTACATTACTCAGATTGCAATACTCTTTTTTCAAAGAGTTATGGATAGATTTGAAAATTAGGATATTAATATGCTCTCCACGGTTGGATGGCAAGAATTAATTCATACTATCATCACCCCAATGGTTTAATATTGGCTACTAGTTTATCACATACCTACCGCTACTCTTATCGAGTTAGGTAGCCTTTGTGCTGATTTTTCCTAGTAAGGCAAAAAATATAAAATTGCATAGAGTGAACCTTGTAGGTCTAAGGCGGAGGGAGGTATAGGCTCAAAAGCTTTGAAGACCTTAGATCTATAGCATGTTTAAAGTCAATTGGGCAATTGCATTTAAAAAACGATATGTGGCCACAATGGATGAATAACAAGTATTGTAGAAATATTACCTTTTGGCAACTACGATATAACAATAATATATCATGCACCGTGAAGAATATGCTTAAACATAGGGTTGAAAGCTTGAATGCACTAAAAGTGTAATAGTAAATGGAAATAATACTCCACTCTGTACTAACCGATGGATTAAAAAGAAAACCTTAATGGATGTGTTTGCTTTTAGGAAAGATACTCTATCAGTAAATATAAATATGTGCTAGTCTTATAAATTATACATGATGGGCAGCGAAATACATCTACACTATTAGAAACAAGAGAAATATCACACTTAATTCAACAAGTGCAAATTATTCCAAAGAACAATGATTACTGGGAATGGTGTAGTCAACAAGCTTTTTCTTTCTTAAATACATGGCACCTATGTCAAGAAACTTTGAGCAGTATGACTGGTGCTCGGTCATATGAAATAATATAAATATTAAAAAGAAGTCATGTTGTGTATATCGGGTTACGTTGGGTAGAATTAATACAACATATAAGTTAAGACAATGGGGGTGTGGATTGTGTAGAGGAGTGTGTACTATGCAACGAACATCTAGAAATGACGCATCATTCGTTCTTTAATTTTAATTACAGCAGATATATCTGGACACTCATGAAACTAAAATCAAATTTGTATGCAAGCAATTACTTCATGAACAATGAACATGAAGTAGATATGATCAAAACTCATTTTCGTGGTGTGGACTAGATTAGCTGACTCACGGCATGTAGCTTAGTATCCACTACCTACCACCTATGGGATGAACGCTACAAATGAATTTTTCAGCATAAGAGTTTGAACAAAATTGAAATAGAAAAGCTTATTCAGTTATATATCACTTATCCGATAACAAAATCAAAGGCCAAAAAAAGTTGAACCGCCAGAAAGTTGCAGATGTTAAAGAAATGGGGCATCAAACTCAATGACGTAGGATGATAAAATCAGGAGACAGCTGAAAACTTTTATGTGGCTCTTACTCGCACATTAGGATTTGGAGATGCAAGGACATATTGGGACGGGATTTGTTTTCCACTATGTATTTATCTTATTAGTTTTGTATCAAATTGAACTTGTAATGTGGCACGTATTAATGAGCTGGATGGTGTCGTACTCTTTCTCCCTGCTACTTTACTAGGGGTTTTAAAGGAGATGAACCACCTAAGTTCTTTACATCAATAGAAGGAACCATTTTTCAAATATATATATATATATATAATTAGTCCAACTATATGGAACTAACAAACATGTAAACACATATCATGCACATTTACATACACTAAGGCAATGCACAACCAAAGTAACAAATCTACCATCTCAACGTCAATAACAATTTACATATATAATCATATAAACAATTTAACAAAAATGCATTTTATTTAAGCAAACAACCTAACAATATTATCTTCTTCATATTATTTTAGAGAAGTCTCAAATAAATTTTATAAGCTAATGTGCTTGCCTATCAATTGTAATACAATTTATTTTTAGTTAATTCTTTTATTTAAATTTAGTTTAACAAGCAATAAGGCCTCAAAATATGATATCTCTCACGTATATTATTTCTATATATATGTATATACATATATCTCAAATCATTTCTTAAGGCCTAAAGTTAATAAATCACATTATTACAATATTCTGGATATATAACCTTAATCAAAATCTATTAAATAATATAATACTTTTTTGTAGTTTCTAACTTCTCAAATCACCTTTATAGAAATTCACTTGTCAGTTAATTATTGACTTACATTATAATAAACTAAAATCAAGGCCAAATAAACTTCAAAACCATTTTAATACAAGTATGACCTGCATAAATCATTATTTTAGCCTTACAGCTTAGTTGAAAGGCCATACATCTAATTTCTGATTAGTAATAAAATATATATTAATATTTCTATCACTAATGTAACTACAAATTAGGGTTTCAGTTAATTTATAACAATTATAAATTAATTCCAACTCCATCTAATTCTATTAAATATGAATAGAGCACAATACCTAAATATACAGGGTCTTAATCAATTATCCTGAACATCTACTTAAACCAATCCAATCAAATAAGAAAATAACTAGTTATGTGTGTGTGTGTATTATTCTACCTCTCTTAGGTAATATTTTTCTTCAATTTATAATTATAGGAATTTATACCGAGATATAAATTCAGAGTTGTAGTTCTGTTCAATTGAAATAAAATTCCTAATTGTCTAAATCTAGTCGAAGCCCATACCATGCCACAGATTATCCCTTTGTGATGTACTTCGCGAAAATCGCATCTCGATTTGACCTCGTATGTAAGAAATATGAATTAAATACGAAACGAGATAATCAATCTATTAATTAACTTCAATAAATTAATAAATTACCACACTTAATAATCATTCCTCTCCCACTTTTCCAAATCCCATTGAAGAAATATGCACGAATCCAGTATCATGCATATGTCCTCATTTGATTTCTTCTTTCACAATTACTGACTCAAAGAACCGGCAATTGCAATGCATCTCACTATGCATGCTCTCTACGAGGCACCTAATTTCATGAGGCTTAAGCCCCCCATGACAAACCCGACCTGCCCACCCCATCACTAATTCCAAATTTTGCAATGCCCAAGATGAAGTGAAAGCTCCGATGGTTGGTGCAAATAGTTACACACCGCCAAGAAAAGCACGACGGTGCACCTCGCTTCACCTAAAATCTCCTCTATCACCAAAGAAGTCCAACCCTAGCCGTTGTCTTTCAAGATGGATCTTTGACAATCAGCGTCACACCTACCATCGCCTACACCAATGTGATGCTCTCCCTCCTTAAGCCAAACATATCCAACTTGTTAACATTCACGGCCTATAGTTTCGGATTTAATTTAAAGAAGGCAACTGCTAATTTTGGACTTGTTGAAATGAAAAAGGGAGAAAGAACGGTGAGGAGGAAGTGGCATGATGAAATGTTTATATATGATATATATTTATATATATATATATATAATTTCTCAGTTACATCACTGTACATTTCATGCTCGTACAATCACATGGTACATCGGATCGCCATAAAATTCATCGATGCACATCACCTTATTTCCATGGTCTCAATGGTATAAATTTCATCGTTATCAAAGATAACATCCCGAGATGATAATTTTATGCATTTTAAAGTCGTTTGGCCATCAGATCGTTTGATTCCAAAAATTCCAAAACTATACTTCTCATAATAAGGTCCTCATCCTAATAACGTTAGTCATCAGCTAAGATCCCATTAGACTCGACTGTGCATGTATTTTTATAAAATTCTTATACATAGATGTTAAAATATCGTGATCCAAAATATAGCGATATTAACACTCGTTTTAATTCGCAAAGTGAATCCTAACTCAATGGAAGTGGTCTCGAGTCCTAATTCGTCCATATACAAAAAAAAAATTAGAATTTGACCTTCAGTTCATTACGGTTCAAAATTTAAATAAATTATTTAAATATCCAGTCCTTAATAGTGTGGGTTATTACAGAAAGCATGCACAATATGCTATAGCTAAGGGTGTAGCTGAATACTTAAACATATGACTTTATCTAATTGACCTGTAAGCAACTAAACTTATATCCAATATTGTGGTTCAATAAAGTCTGTACAGGCTTTAATATTTAAATCGTTAAATATTATTGAGGGATGAGTTCACGCTTGGGATGCAATTGTAACTATCAAGATGCATTCAAAATTGACTATAAATATTGTAAATTACTTTGGAAAAATGAATATAATAGTTATATTGATTATTTTATTACGTTATCAATATTATTAGAGGGCTGAAAGTACTAATTAATAAATATATAATAATTATTTAATATTATTATTTAT
The DNA here is from genome assembly GCA_030765085.1 of Allium cepa. Classification (NCBI taxonomy): domain Eukaryota; kingdom Viridiplantae; phylum Streptophyta; class Magnoliopsida; order Asparagales; family Amaryllidaceae; genus Allium; species Allium cepa. The sequence continues at coordinate 935,733,441 of CM060932.1, forward strand.
ATTGGTCATAAATAATATTTATTAAATAATGAATGTTGTAATTATTAATATTGATTTATAGTTAGAAGACTAGTCATATTGATAACAGCTAAATTGTTTATCATTTAAATGGGTTGATGGGAACAACTAATAAATAAAATCTGACCTATGGAAATATGTTAAGGAGATATTTTTGCGGTATCTGATGCTATAAATAAACCATAAATCCTCTGTTTAGAGAAAAGGAATCACTCCACCATTGGGTTATATTAATGGTTATACGTCCCATTAATCGAATTTGACAAGGAGTTCTCCGAGAAGAAATTTGAAGGTTCAGTGTGACAATAATCGGAGAAATTTAATAGGTCACGTCAACAAATATGATATGTGAATCGAATGTGTCAAATATAGGTAAATTAGATGCTAGAATTTTTGTTTTAACAAGATGAAGGAATTAGTAGCTGCTTGATATGTTGAATGAATCGATTAGTAAAGATAATCTATGCTGACTAGGTATATTGTTCATCATCATCTTCTCCATTATTCCACTGTTAATGCATCTCCTTCCCTGCATTTTACACGCCATGAAGAACGTTGCTTCTTTACCTGAGTTGTTATAGAAGATACCTCCGACGCCAACATGACAAGTCAAAAGTCAAACGACGACTGGACTCCTCTAGCTTTATGGGGAGTGGCATTGGGTGATTTTATGGGTCTTTGAATTACATGGTTAGAGATGAAAAAAGTAGAATTGGTCGATAACTTTCGTCATTGGAAGTCTACTAGTGACATCAGCGTCACCCAAGGCGAGCTATGTCGGCATAAAGAATATAGGGAGAAGCGTAGGTTGGCTGAGGTGCCGGGGTCAAAGTATTTTTATTTTGAACTCCTCCAAATTATAAAATTATACTTAAACCTTAAAATTTTGTTAATTGCATATATTGTAGGATTAGTAGGATCCGTAGAGGGGAAAAAAGGCGAATTCGAAAATAGATTCCCTTATTAATGTTTCAAAATGATCTTTTGTGTTATTGTGAACAAGCATTTTATTCTATTAAGTCCATTTTAATATAATTTTCAACTTTTATTAAATTTGAATTTTTTTTTTGTAAATATTTAATATTAAAATGTATGTATTATAAAGTGTGATGTGTATAAGATAACATAATAACAAATGACTATATATATTATAATATTTATAGATGATATCGTATGTGTGTATATGGTTATATGGAATACACACACACACACACACACACACACACACACACACACACATATATATATATAACTAGCGCTATTTTGAATTGAATGAGAAAAAACCAAATGCTATTTTAATAAAACATGCATTAGAAGATATGAAATCCTGGAGTATTTAAATGTGAAAGAAGGTACACTTCCTGCTAAATACCTAGGCATTCCTCTATCATCCAATAAGATAACTGACAGAGAATGTGCAGTTTTAATCACTTCGATAAGGGACAGATTACAAGGATGGAGTTCCAGACTCCTATCGCTAGCAGGCAAAATTGAACTGGTGCACACAGTTATCCACTCCAAAGTTAACTTCTGGCTACAAACATTCCAACTACCGGATGCAACAATACAGAAAATAGAAAAAGTTTTTGCAGACTTTATATGGAAAGGAGGAATACACAAGATCAAATATGAGAATTTGTGTAGACCTAAGGAAGAAGGGGGAGTGGGACTTAGAAGACTTACAGACATGAGACTGGTCTACACCCTGAAACAAGCCTAGCGAATTATTAAAGGAACGGGTTTGTGGTGAAATTGGATAAGGAAAAGATATATCAGAGGAAATTTCTGGTGCATGCAAATTGATAATAATGCTTCTTCTGTCTAGAAAGCAATTATGAAAGTGCGAAAAACACTAGCATCTTGTTGTACAAAGGAGATTGCCACAGGTAGAGATACTAACCTCTGGAAAGACCCTTAGATCTTTGGAGAATCCTTGATTGATATCTTAGGGCTCAACACCTACTCTAACTATGGTTGCCCAGAAAAAAGTGGCAGATGCAATCAATAACAATGAATGGAACTGCTCGGTGATACCGGTGAATCAAGGAATTAAGGAAAAAATACAATATATGCCGATATTTAGTGGACGAGAACATGACCTATGGGTATGGAAACATACTGGAAATGAATTTACCACTAAGTCAGCTTGGAACGAGGTCAGACATAGAGATGATAAAGTGAACTGGTGCAAAATCATCTGGAATCGAGTTAATTGTCCAAAAATGGCCTTTACCACATATAAACCGGTGCTCAAAAGATTACCAACAAAAGACTGACTTTCAAAATGGGGGATTATAAACGAAAAGAAGTGTGTGTTATGTGAACAAGAAGAAGAAACTCATGAACATCTTTTTTTTCCTGTAAATACTCGGCAGAGATATGGAAAACGTGTAAAATCTCAATAAATTCAACGACGCAAGCAAAAATATTAGCAAATGAACTAAATTACCTGATCCAAAAAGGGAATAGCGAAGACATGGAATCCAAATTAAGCAGTATCGCCATTACTGTAGCAGTTTGGAGTGTGTGGAAGGAAAGAAATCGATGATTATTTCAACACAAACAAAGAATATTTCAGAAGTTAGTAAGCTAGCTGTAAATGACATGAATTTGGTCCAACGACGCATTCAAGATCTTACCTTTCGGGGACGAGACGAAGCTCAAATGGAGTAAGGGATCTGAACTATCCATTGGTAAATAACTCAAGTACAAGTTACTCTCCTCACTGGCCGCCATGAACAAATGAAGAAGAAGATAGCTGTCGGTTTTGTATTTTTATTTTTTGTAAAAACGAGATCGTCTGTACTAAATTAAATATAATAGCTTCGCTTATACGTCTGCTTGGGACAAATTTTGGGCCTCACACTCGGGCTGAAATTGCCTTAATAAAATACTTACTATTTTCAAAATATATATATATAACTAGCGCTATATGCATTTATGTTTGATATTAATATAAATGCATATTATAAGGCAATATATATATATCATTATTTTTGGGTTAATATTAAATTATTTTGTTATTCATATATACACCGCTTACTTATGTTTATATATAAAAATTAATCATAATATGTGCAAATAATAATAATATTTATTTAAATTCAAAAATTAATTTAAAATATTAATTTAGCTAATACATAATTTACCATATATAGTTTCATTATAACATTTGCTACTTAAAGTATATTTGACCGATTATAAAATTATTTATCAAGGTAGATCTTATAAATTAGTAATTTAATTAATTTAAATTTAAAATAGTAACATCAAATTACCATTGATATACTAACATATATAAGATCATAATCAAAATATATTTAAGGTTACTATTTTTTATTAAATCTGAATATATATATGTAAGTATGTATATAATTGACAGTAATAAAATGCACAATATTAATGCATATTTATTTAAATTTGAAATATTATTTATACATAATTTTGTTAATATGTATGTATGTACGTATGTATGTATATGTATCTACGTATCTATGTATGTATAATTTAATATATATGGTTTTGTTATATTATTTCTTACTCAAAACAAATTTGACTAATTATAAGTTAACATATAAAGTAGATCCTATAAGTTAATTAAATATTAATAACTTAATCTTAATATATTAACATATATATACACAAACACATATATTATATACAACCACAGATTTTGATAATTCCTTATATAAGCATATAAATGCATATACACATTTAGGCGAACATACAAAATTTCAAATATATGAATGTGTATATATATTTCGTAATTGAAATAAAAATACTATATATATAAACAAGTATTAGATTTAGATGTTTTGAAATAATTTTAATTCAAAAATGTTATTTATTTTTCCATAATTAGAGAGAGAGAGTGTGTGTGTTTGTATATTATGCTGATAAGGTGACATATTTAAAAACAAGGATTAGGATTACTTGATGATGCCATCGAATCCATTCACGTCGAAAATTCAATTCGAGCTTTTCTTCTCAACTTGAACTTTAGCTTGCAACCCTGAGCTCAAAGAATTTTAATAGATGATAACCTTTTTGGAGTGGATAAACAAATAAGAGCCCCTGTCCCTTATTCTTAATAGTGAGATCACACGGGAAACATCTTTCATTTCCTAATATATATCGATCAAATCAAACAAATATTATCCGTATTTTTTAACAAATAGTAGCCACATATTTTAAATAAAATTATTTCAAAATCTAAAGAATTTCATCCTATATAATATATATTATTTATATACATATATATAATTTACTATTTATTAATTATTAACTACCCCTCAAAAATTAAGTAATTACACATAACACTTATATAATACTAAATGGATTATTTTACAATTAAAATTATATATATATATATATATATCTATCAAATATATAAATTTATTTTACGAATGATTTATATAACAATTATAAAAATTCATCTCCGATTTAATCCAAAATAATTATAAATTATCATCAAACATTTTGGTCCAATGCTACATTTCTCTATTATATGACTTATAACTGCAACTTGGTCCATAGTTAATATTTAAACTATTACATATCTAATTCAGTCTGAACTTTACTGAACCATAACATACAACACAAAGTCATCATTTATCAATCATGTAACACCCGATATTTTCAAGCATTCGCATCCGCACATGTCGGACTTGAATTGCTCAAAATACCATGTTGTAAACAAAAATTTGGCAAATCTCAGAATATACAGTAAATAAATAATCATGGATCATAGACACAGAGTAATAATAGCGTAGCGGAAGTAAAAGAAATAGTAGTTCATGAAGCTACTATGTAAATATATCAGAATTACATAAGATACCACAGGAGAAATAGAGTACAACAGAAGTCTCAATACATAGAAGTCTACTAATACAAGAGCTGAAAAGGAACAAGAGACTGAAAAAGATGAAACTAGACAAGTAGATAATCTCCAGCGATTCCAATCTATAGAAAGTGGAAATCCAAATCAGTGAATACTCAGGCTGACTCGAGCATAAATAAAAATACAAACACTCGAGTCAGGACATACATACTTATACAATGCAATCCAACTCAAGTGAACGGTAGTAAAAGTACAAGTAACTTAAAGGATGCTTGGGACCGTCCATCCTCTAAGGATCCGTTAAAATATTTACTATGTAGTAATATTGCGCTATTATAATAATGTCTATAGTAAAATAAACTTACTTTAAAATAGCATCACGGGGTTACCCATATAGCCCCAAACACGTAATAGTCCCAGTAGTCCATCTAATATCTGCATATCTCCTGATCGGGAGACTACAAGAAGATACGCATGGGCTATGGGAGAAAAACCAAACTTGTAGTAAAGGCTCGATAGGGTAGGTGACACGGCACACAAGGCAATTCCAGGGTGGATATACCAATTACGCACACGGGCTGGTGGTAACGCAGTAGCCACATACGCCCACCTTGGAACACATTCCCAAAATTGGAGGGGTGCCCAAACAATCACAAAAGAAATAGAATGGTATCGAAGAAAGGTGTCCGACCAGAGGAGCTACCCCTTTTGGCCGAAGATCGCTCCTGTTTCAGCCACCTTATGCCAATTCACGGGAGTTGGGTCCACATAACATACCTCAAGAACGTCGCCACCATCCTACTTCATTTTGGAATCTCCACCACGTACACGATTGTCAAAGTGGTTTTCGGTATCGACAGAGAGTATGCCCATATCCGATCCCGGTCTCTTTGCCAACTAATCGTTATTATAACCCGTGGTTATAACTTAATAATATTTTATACTTCAAAATATCATTTCAATCCAAATCTTTATCAAAATAAAGATTATATCATTTCCAAACCAAATCAATATATCAACGTACCATACCTTTCAAATTCTAATATTTATCAAAATAAATATCAAGTCATTTCTAACCATTTCAATATATTAAATTATCATATCCTTTTAAAACTTCCTTTCTAATCATTTTAATACATTAAAATATCATATCCTTTCAAAGCTTCATTTCCAAATCATTTTAATATCAAAATATGATGTCTTTCAGAACTTCATTTTGAAATTATTTTATCAAAATCATATCTTTCAGAACTTCATTTTCAAATCATTATATAAGTTCAAATCCAAACATTCAACTTTGAATACCTTCTAAATTCAAGATAACATTCATTTATTATCCTTTCAAATCACCTTTTAAAATAATTTATATTCCATCAAATTAATTCATTTAAATGATTTAAAAGTGGAGTTATTATACTTTCAAATTAAGTACTCGATTCCCAAAGTTCCAAACCATTCAGAGCTCATTTACTTAGTTAAAAACCAAAAACATTTAAAATTTCAGCCTTTCACGGCATTTAGGAAAGGCTGTTATAAGTTATACTTGAAAACATTCTAATTCAGCAAAGACAACATTTAAAACTGCTGTTAAATCTCATTTTAGTTGAATTTCTAATTTAAAACAGCAAAGACAGCATTTCCAAAAATGCTGTAATAGCTCAGGTTTTAAATTAAAGGTTTCTTTTAATTTCAGCAAAGAAAACAGACCACTACAGCATTTACAGTAATAGGCCTTTATTAAGTTATTAGACTTTTAGTTTACTTCAGCAACTATATCATTTCAGAACTGCGGTAATAGCCTTTTTATTAGGTTTTTTTGTTCATTTACAGAAACCATAACATTTTTGAATGCTATTAAAAGTATTTTCCAGATTTTACTGTATTTCCAACAAATAATAAATTTCAATTTAAACAATATAAAAATCATATTTTACATTCAAAAATGTTTATTAACATCCCTTTAACATATGATTTTTATAAAATAATTTTCTTATAAACAAATCAAATTTTTCAATAAATTTACTTAACAAATTCAAGTGTATAATTTTCTTTCCTTCACATATGCAACTTATTAACACTTGCACTTTTAAATTTCCATTTCACAAATTAAACTAAATTTCTAATTGATTTCATTTAACTAAAACCTTTAATTAAACCAAATTTCACATTTCCAAGTCAAGTTGTATTTTAAAATTACACATTTAAGCATTCATTTATTTAACCATTTAAATTCATAGAAAAAAAATCAATATTAATAAATCACTTAAATTCAAATTTAAATCAAATTATCATATTTACCATTTTCCAAATTAAATTAAATTTCCATTTTATTTATATAACTTAAATATCATTTTTAACCAAAATTCTCAAATTCCAAACTTAAGCCATATTTCAATAATCCAATTTAACCATTCATTAATTTCATTTTTAACTCATACAAAAAAAACCATAATTTCTTTATTTTAAAACATTTCAAAATCAATTTAAATCAAATTTCATAAATTTAAATTTTTTTTAAATAAAAATATCTAAAACACTTTATAAAATAACCACGGGCCTGTATATAGTTTTTTAACCTAGGTCAAGTGATACAGATATATATCATTTCAATCCGCAGTTTAAAAAGAAAAATCCGGATTCTATCATTTCAAACCCACAATTCCAAGTTAAAATAAATAAAGAAAAACTGTTCAGGCCTATCATTTCAGCCCAGAACGATTTTTCCCTATTCTAAAGTCCGTTCGGGTATGTATCATTTCAACCCATAGTGAACCTAATCTACAGGGAACTTGCAGTGTGATAAACAGATATAAATGAGCAGTTAACAACATATAACAGTAACAGATGAGATGACACGTAAATTAATAGGTTTAGCATCATATATAAATAATCACAGGCAGTTATAACATCATATATAATTCTACACATTCAGTTGTTGTCGCTTCATAATTGCATAAGTATAAAATGTCGTGTGAGATTTACTCACCTTTTTGTGCTGGAGATAGCGAATCAAATGACACAAACGGATTACCAAAGGAATGATGACACAACAATAGATTCAAGTGGATGAGAGTCAAGATTATTGATCTTGTACACAGCCCATGAACAAAACCAAAATAAAGTTATAATTCAATACAACATTAAATTTAAATAACTTTGAAATGAAAAACAATTTGAACACACAAACTTTTGCCTTGTTTTCTAGATATGTTTGCACGGCTTAGGGTTTGATTTGGTCAGGTTTTGGTATGACTTTGGCTCAAGTTTGGGTCCTATAAGGCACGGCTACAAGGTGATGAAGTGAGTAGGAGTTACAATGTAGAGAATATAAAAGGTTAAGGCATATATATGAGTTTTGGTGCACCACAAGGCTCGGCCACATGCATTTTTTGGCTCGGCCATTCACATTTCAGATATAGATAGAAGCTAAGGTGATGGGTGGTGGTCATATCAAGGTGGTGGCGGCGGCTAGAGGTGGTGGCCTTGGTGGTGGATGAAGGTGATAAGGCATGGAGTGGCTAGCATGGATGTTTTCAAGGCAATTTCAATGTTTGGTGGAGTTTTTGTGGTGTTAACATCCAAAAAAAGTCACGGCCAGAAGTAAACCAGTGGAGTAGAGGGTGGAGAGGCCATGGATGATGGTGGTGCTAGTCGTGGAGGTGGTGGAGAAGCCATGGCCGATCAACACTATGAAGAAGCAAGGCAAAATATTAATAAAACAAGAAGAAAAGTAAGAAAATGAGAGGCCATTACCAAGCATTTTCTAAGCCATGAATGAATTGAGAAAGAACAATAATTTATTCACGTGAAAGTGATATAAAACTCACAGCTAAACAATGTAGTGTATGGCCAAAAGAAGTAATGAGAAGGTTATGGCAAATCAAAAGTTTTTGGAAATGAAAAGCCTTAAGTTTTAAAAGTCTTTTTAAACCCTTCATATTTCCATTTTCTTAATTCAATTAAAACAAAATAAAATCAGTAAATTTGACATTAAAAACCGAAACAAAGTAATATAAAATAAAAATAAATAATAAATTTTAAAGAAAATGGAAAAAGAATTAAAGAAATTGCTTAAAATTCAAAACAGGGTTCAAAATTTCAAATAAAACATCACAAGCTTTGGAAATATCTACTTCATTTTAAAAATATTCTAAAGCAAAATTTTGAAATAAAATAATTTTTTAAACATATACAAAGTGAAATAAATAATTAAATTTAGATAAAATAGAAAAATAATTAAGGAATTTATTTAAAAATTGGAAACGGGACATGAAAATTACAAATAAAATACCATTAGCTCTAGAAAATTTCTATTTCACTTTAAAACAAATAAAAAGTCAAATAATTAAAATAAATGAGAAAAAAAATAAAGTGGGAATGAGAATAAATAAGATCTTAAAAAAATGGAAAAATAAAGAATTTCTTAAATTAATTGAAGCTGGAAATTAGAAATTGTAAAAAAAAAATACAACTGACCCTGAAAAATGTCAATTACACTTTCAAAAATGTTTTAAAACCAAATTATATATAATACATGTTATTTACCCATATAAACATAAATTATAACATTACATGACCAAATAAAATATTATTTATATAATTTAAAATATACAATTTTGTTAAATACAGCAAATTTCACACAATAGTTAAAAAGGCATAACTTTCACATTATAAATCAGATTTCAACGAAACGAAAAGAAATGTTCTTAATATTTTATTTACTTTCATAATAAAAGATAAAATTCAAATTTTCAAACTTTCAAATTTTAAATTTAAAAGTCAAATTTTGACCATATTGACCAAAATTCACTTTTTGGAATATATTCTTTTTAGTCATGTTTTGGAATGATAATTCATATCAAAATCAAAGTTTATATTTTAAAATAACAAAATTTATCCATTTCAAATAAATAAAATAAAGCTTTAAAATTTGAAATTCAATTAAAATAATTAAAATATACAATTAAAATAATCACAAAATACAGGGTTGTTACACTCTCCCCCACTCAAAACTTTTCGTCTCCGAAAAGGAATAAGGTACGAGAAAGCATAGAAAAGATAGAAATGCAATAAGATTAAGACAAGGTGACAAGAAGATTGAGATTATACCTGATAACTATTGTTATAGGTAAGTTTAATATGGTAGAGATGATCTTTCCAAAATCCTCCAGAATCAAGAACACAAGCACGAAAAAGGTGGATTCAAAATGAGTACCAAAGATTTTCAAAGATTATAGAAAGATGTCTATACCAGTCTGTAGCAAGATAAACATAATAAGGACAACCAAAAGATAGTTTGAAAAACAAAATAAGGAAACAAATTTGAAACCATGGAAATTTCGACTTAAATAGAAAATAAATTTTTACACAAGTTAAATAAATCTTAAATATCTCAAATTTCATTATCTTATCATCCAATTACCTTAAATTAACAATTTTAAAACCATGGGTTTGAAAAATAATCATTTATTATACTCATAATGTACTTAATAATTTAATTCTTCTTTATTCCTAATAAAAATTAAATTTATTCCTCTCAATATATTTATCACTTATGTTAAATATACTTACACTTATTATAACTGCTTTATTTTATTCTTAGTTCTTTTAACATTATTTTATTGTAAGTTATTCAATTACCCTTTATTATATTTACCTCTGTTAATCGTTTTATAACTAAAATTTAGGTGTATAACATTTATTATAACCACTCAAAATTTATTTATAAAAATCCTTTTTTTATATTGTATATTATCCAATTACATTGTTAACTTCTGAAATTAAGGTAAGTTATATTTGAATGCAATTGTATTATACAAATAAAACTTTCCAATTAAATCATTTCACGCTTGAATATTCATTCAAAATTTTGATTTTCTTTTTTATAATTGAAATTATTCTTTAGAAAAAAATTTGAGAATTAAATTTCCGATTTCTTCAAACCATTTAGAGATAAACAAATGTATGTATATAATTTATCAAATCAAATTTAAATCATATATCTATATATATTATAAATCAAGTCATATTTTATAAATTCAAATCAATTTGATTTCCCAAAATAAAGCTGTAGCAAGACTATAGAGCGGTCTCTTTACCTCGAAACTTGAAAATGAATGTCGATGATGCTGCGGTCATCACCGAAATTATTTCCCAACGACAAAGAGAAGAGTACCAATTTTAAACTTTAAAATTCTTTGGAAACATATTCTTATTCAAAAATTCTTTAATTAATATACTTTAAAACTTAAACACAAGGTTTGAAACCATCGGAAATTAAATTCTCAAATTTCATGTTTTAAATTCATTTCAGTTCCCAAAGCCAATTTATAAACAACTATTTATAAATTCATTTATAGAACAATAAATGATAAATCAAGTATTATCATTTCAAATAATTAATTTAAATCAATTTATTAAGTTCCATAAATTTACTTATATATCAAAATTTATTTCATTAACCAAATTTTAAAATAATATTGTGCCAGTTTGTTCTGTCGAAGTATTTAGAAATCCCATCGATAGTGTTGATCAGACGAAACGATCGAAAACCCAAATCAACATCAACAACTCAAACAACACAATATATAAAACAAAATATAGATTTACAAGTACAATTCAAAATGTTTGGAAGAATAGATTGGGAACAAAAGACAAGATGATTAAATAATAGAGTAGGGAGATGGGTAAGCTTAAGTAAATCACGGGAAACCTTAACCGGGTCAACCGTAACTTAAAGAGTAAGATAAATGTGGATTTTTCTGGGGTAAGTCTACATTTGATCTCAAGAGATAGAGTTCGGAATAACAAAAGACATTAGCATCTAAACCAAGGATAGATATAAATCTCTGGAGAATCGATGCTAATAGTAAAGGAGCTTCCCTCTTTTACAATTCAATTTGAAATTGACGAGACCTCCGACTCACTAAAAAGATCATTCGAAGCGGAGTTATGGGATACTCTAGAATCAAAAGAAGATGAATAGTGAGGGACACGAATGGATTTTGGAACCGTAGGGAACGTTCCAAAATTAAAAAAAAATTCGAATCAAAGAGGAAAGATTCAAACTCGAACGGAAGTGATTCTGTAAATAATTTACCTTATATTCTAAGTTTTGCCTCAAAGCCAAAGCTCTGATACCAAATGTAACACCCGATATTTTCAACCATTCGCATCCGCACATGTCGGACTTGAATTGCTCAAAATAACATGTTGTAAATAAAAATTTAGCAAATCTCAAAACATATAGTAAATAAATAATCACAGACACAGAGTAATAATAGTGCAGCGGAAGTAAAAGAAATAGTAGTTCATGAAGCTACTATGTAAATATATCAGAGTTACATAAGATACCATTGGAGAAATAGAGTACAACAGAAGTCTCAATACATAGAAGTCTAATAATGCAAGAGCTGAAAAGGAACAACAGACTGAAAAAGAAGAAACAAGACAAGTAGATAATCTCCAGCGATTCCAATCTCTAGAAAGTGGAAATCCAAATCAGTGAATACTCAGGCTGACTCGAGCATAAATAAAAATACAAACACTCGAGTCAGGACATACATACTTATACAATGCAATCCAACTCAAGTGAACGGTAGTAAAAGTACAAGTAACTTAAAGGATGCTTGGGACCGTCCATCCTCTAAGGATCCGTTAAAATATTTACTATGTACTAATATTGCGCTATTATAATAATGTCTATAGTAAAATAAACTTACTTTAAAATAGCATCACGGGGTTACCCATATAGCCCCAGACACGTAATAGTCCCAGTAGTCCATCTATTATCTGCATATCTCCTGATCGGGAGACTACGAGAAGATACGCATGGGCTATGGGAGAAAAACCAAACTTGTAGTAAAGGCTCGATAGGGTAGGTGACACGGCACACAAGGCAATTCCAGGGTGGATATACCAATTACGCACACGGGCTGGTGGTAACGCAGTTGCCACATACGCCCACCTTGGAACACATTCCCAAAATTGGAGGCGTGCCCAAACAATCACAAAAGAAATAGAATGGTATCGAAGAAAGGTGTCCGACCAGAGGAGCTACCCCTTTTGGCCGAAGATCGCTCCTGTTTAAGCCACCTTATGCCAACTCACGGGAGTTGGGTCCGCATAACATACCTCAAGAACGTCGCCACCATCCTACTTCATTCTAAAATCTCCACCATGTACACGGTTATCAAAGTGGTTTTCGGTATCGACAGAGAGCATGCCCATATCCGATCCCGGTCTCTTTGCCAACCAATTGTTATTATAACCCGTGGTTATAACTTAATAATATTTTATACTTCAAAATAAAATATCATTTCAATCCAAATCTTTATCAAAATAAAGATTAAATCATTTCCAAACCAATTCAATATATCAACATACCATATCTTTCAAATTCAAATATTTATCAAAATAAATATCGAGTCATTTCTTACCATTTCAATATATTAAATTATCATATCCTTTCAAAATTTCCTTTCAAATCATTTTAATACATTAAAATATCATATCCTTTCATAGCTTCATTTCCAAATCATTTTAATATCAAAATATCAAGTCTTTCAGAACTTCATTTTCAAATCATTTTATCAAAATATCATATCTTTCAGAACCTCATTTTCAAAATATTATATAAGTTCAAATCCAAATATTCAACTTTGAATGCCTTCTAAATTCAAGATAACATTCATTTATTTTCCTTTCAAATCACCTTTTTAAATAACTTATATTCCATCAAATTATTTCTAAACCATTTAAAAGTGGAGTTATTATACTTTCAAATTAAGTATTCAATTCCCAAAGTTTCAAACCATTCTGAGCTCATTTACTTAGTTAAAAACCATAAACATTTAAAATTTCAGCCTTTCGCAGCATTTCGAAAAAGCTGTTATAAGTTATACTTGAAAACATTTTAATTCAACTAAGACAGCATTTAAAACTGCTGTTAAATCTTATTTTAGTTGAATTTCTAGTTTAAAACAGCAAGGACAGCATTTCCAGAAATGCTGTAATAGCTCAGGTTTCAAATTAAAGATTTTTATTAATTTCAGCAAAGACAGCAGACCATTGCATCATTTACAGAACTGCTGTAATAGGCCTTTATTAAGTTTTTAGCCTTTTAGTTTACTTCAGCAACTACAACATTTCAGAACTGCGGTAATAGCCTTTATTTTAGGTTTTTTTAGTTCATTTACAGAAACCATAGCATTTTGAATGCTATTAAAAGTATTTTCCAGATTTTTATGTATTTCCAACAAATAATAAATTTCAATTTAAACCCTTTAAACATTATGAAAATCATATTTTAACATTCAAAAATGTTTATTAACATCCCTTTAACATATGATTTTTATAAAATAAATTTGTTATAAATAAATCAAATTTTTCAATAAATTTGCTTAACGAATTCAAGTGTATAATTTACTTTACTTCACATATGCAATTTATTAACACTTACACTTTTAAATTTCCATTCCACAAATTAAATTAAATTTCCAATTGATTTCATTTAACTAAAACCTTTAACTAAACCAAATTTCACATTTCTAAGTCAAGTTGTATTTTAAAATTATACATTTAAGCATTCACTTATTTAACCATTTAAATTCATAGAAAAAAATCAATAATACTTTAATAAATCACTTAAATTCAAATTTAAATCAAATTACCATATTTACCATTTTCCAAATTAAATAAAATTTCCATTTTATTTATATAACGTAGAGATCATTTTTAACCAAAATTCCAAATTTCCTAACTTAAGTTATATTTCAGTAATCCAATTTAATCATTCATTAATTTCATTTTTAACTCATAGAAAAAAATCATAATTTCTTTATTTTAAAACATTTCAAAATCTATTTAAATCAAATTTCATAATTTTTTTTAGATACTTAAAAATATCCAAAACACTTTATAAAATAACCACGGGCCAGTATATAGTTTTCTAACCTAGGTCAAGTGATACGGATATATATCATTTCAATCCGCAGTTTAAAAAGAAAAATCCGGGTTCTATCATTTCAAATCCGCAATCCCAAGTTAAAATAGATAAATAAAAACCGTTCAGGTCTGTCATTTCAGCCTATAACGATTTTTCCCTATTCTAAAGTCCGTTCGGGTATGTATCATTTCAACCCATGGTGAACCTAATCTACAGGGAACTTGCAGTGTGATAAACAGGTATAAATGAATAGTTAACAACATATAACAGTAACAGATGAGATGACATGTCAATTAATGGATTAACATCATATATAAATAATCACAGGCAGTTATAACATCATATATAATTCTATACGTTCAGTTGTTGTCGCTTCACAATTGCATAAATATAAAATATCGTGTATAGATTTACTCACCTTTTTGTGCTGGAGATAGAGAATCAAATGACACAAACGGATTCCTAAAGGCACGATGATACAACAATAGATTCAAGTGGATGAGAGTCAAGCTTATTGATCTTGCACACAACCCATGAACAAAACCAAAATAAAGTTATAATTCAATACAACATTAAATTTAAATAACTTTGAAATGAAAAACTATTTGAACACACAAACTTTTTCCTTGTTTTCTAAATATGTTTGCACGGCCTAAGGTTTGATTTGGCCAGGTTGTGGTATGACGTAGGCTCAGGTTTGGGTCCTATAAAGCACGGCTACAAGGTGATGAAGTGGGTAGGAGTTACAATGTAGAGAATATAAAAAGTTAATGCATATATATGAGTTTTGGTGCACCACAAGGCTCGACCACATGTATTGTTTGGCTCGGCCATTCATGTTTCCGATCTGGACAGTAGTTAAGGTTATGGGTGGTGGTCATATCAAGGTGGCGGCGGCGGCTAGAGGTGGTGGCCTTGGTGATGGATGAAGGTGATAAGGCATGGAGTGGATAGCATGGATGTTTTCAAGGCAATTTCAATGTTTGGTGGAGTTTTTGTGGTGTTAACATCCAAAGCAAGTCATGGGCCAGAACTAAACCAGTGGAGGGGAGGGTGGTGAGGCCGTTGATGATGGTGGTGCTGGTCGTGGAGGCAGTGGAGGAGCCATGGCCGATCAACACTATGAAGAAGCAAGGCAAAATATTAATAAAACAAGAAGAAAAGTAAGAAAATAAGAGGCCATTACCAAGCTTTTTCTAAGCCATGAATGAATTGAGAAAGAACAATAATTTATTCACGTGAAAGTGATATAAAACTCACAGCTAAACAATGTAGTGTATGGCCAAAAGAAGTAATGAGAAGGTTATGGCAAATGAAAAGTTTTTGGAAATGAAAAGCCGTAAGTTTTAAAAGTCTTTTTAAACTCTTCATATTTCCTTTTCATTAATTCAATTAGAACAAAATAAAATCAATAAATTTGACATTAAAAATCGAAAAAAGTAATATAAAATAAAAATAAATAATAAATTTTAAAGAAAATGGAAAAAGAATTAAAGAAATTGCTTAAAGTTCAAAACAGGGTTCAAAATTTCAAATAAAACATCACTGGCTTTGGAAAAATATCTACTTCATTTTAAAAATATTCTAAAGCAAAATTTTGAAATAAAATATTTTTTTAAACATATTCAAAGTGAAATAAATAATTTTTTAAACATATTCAAAGTTTATATTTTAAAATAACAAAATTTATCCATTTCAAGTAAATAAAATAAAGCTTTCAATCAGAAATTCAATTAGAATAATTAAAATATATAATTAAAATAATCACAAAATACAGGGTTGTTAAAAATCATCTAGGTTAAGTCCTTGTTATTCATTTTAAAGCTACACTCTTAAGCTCGATATATTATGCTTGTTTTATCCATTTATCAATACTATGCCCATTAGACATCTATGATTAGTTCCTCGGTCTAAACCCTAATAATGTTCAAAGTTAATTAAAATCATTTAGTTCAATCGATAACAATTATTGATTTACTGAATTACTCTTGTAAGATATTTATGACTTCGTATCTGAATCCAATTTCAGGGACACCAACCTTCTGTATCGAAGGGTACGAATTCTATCTTGAGCAATGATTCACTTCTTACACTTCATTGCATGTCCAAAAATAGTTTAACTCTAACTAATAATGAGTGAAACTTCCATGTTCATAGAAAGGCATTAGTGTAAAACATCTATAGTACTCTCATATTGAAAAACCGCAGAACATTGTCATGTGAGATCTTCTATTTTGACTCAAATATAGTTATCCAATAGAAGGCTTCTTGGTGTGTCATTATGTAGTTTATCTACAACAACTACAATTATGTAATCTATTGGTGTCCCCAACGGTCATGAGTAAATCACTGTCCAACATGTGGAGACCTTTATGTACTCTAAATTACATATGTATCGATATCCCTTTCTCGAGACATCTTGACTAGGAATATTAGGTAAGTATTTATTTATTCGATTCAATACTCACGACTATAAACACTTTCTTAATTGCAATCAATTTAATACTTAGTCCTAGGGATTTCATATTGCATGTATTTTATGTAATCATCAATAGTAACTTCATACTTATCAATATATGTACATACAATAGAAAAAGAATCAGAAATCTACTTTCATTTCAAATAAGATTTTTTTATTTGTGTCAATTGTACAATATATAATCAAAAGATTACATGGTTACTACAAAGGCATATCTTAAACTCTATCAATCTCCAACTTTCACTTAGGGCAAATTATGGTGTTTCTCGAATCAACCAGTCCTCCTAGAGTAGGCTGAGAAAGTATGTTAGTGATGACCATTCCCCCATAGTTGATAAACAATTTTATCATGCGATACTATGACGAATGTTTCTCAGCTTTCGTTTTCAATTCAATTGCATCACTGAAATCATAATAGACAAGTGATGGTTCTTTAATAGTTGGACTTTTCATTTTTGGCGAAAGAATAATTGGAATTTTCATAGCTCTCTAATAAATTTTGCGTAAACATACTTCTTCCCTTTGTAGCATTATTCAAGGTGATGTACTTAGCCTTTAAAATTGAACATTCTATAACTTCTTATTTAGAACCTTTCCAAATCATAGCCCCTCTATTGAGGGTGAATCTGAATTTCGAGATTGACTTGCTTCTATCAATGTCACTTTGATGGCATGAGTTTGAACACTCCTTCATAAGGGGTTTTGTTATCTTTTGTATTCTGTAAATACTTAAGATTACTCTTACTAGCTATTTCATGATTTTTATTTTTATTTGGCACACACACACTGTTATTGCGTAAAATGCAAGAGCGACATGGGATCTTAGTACAACATGGCATATATAATGTATCCTATTGTCAATGCATAAGGAATCCTTCTTATATGCTCCTACTCCTTATTTAAAACACGGAGTACTTTTTATAATGTATAATTCCAAATTAAATAGAAACATTTCCTTTCTTGCAATTTCATCTTGATCATTTTAGCATGGTGTTTTGTATGTAGATTTGGATAACCCAGCACCTTATTTGATTTATCTTTATGATCAATATACTTAGTATAGATACGATGCCTCATGAAAATCCTACACTAGTGACTTCTTAATACAAATTTATTCTAAAAACCTGTAACACAGGTACATTATTACCAACCGGTTGTAATTCGGTTGCTATCCGTTTCCTACTTATCTCTTTCTTTCTTATAGACAAACGCTTCTTCTGTAATTTGACTCTAACCAACAATTTGATTACCATACAAAAAATGCTCGTTTCAACCGCTATATTAATATTTAAGATCTTGACAAGGTATTACTAGTCTACAAGATTTATTAGCGCCCCTATTGAAGCCAAGAACCTTTGGTTGTGATGTTTATATAGTCTCTTCTAAACCACAATTAAGATAAAATGTTTTATCATCCATATGTCATGTCTCATAGCCATAGCCTGGGCTAACTGCAAGTAGACTCCAAATGGATCATGAAAAGGTTATGTCACAACGAACATTTTAAATTGACCAAATTCTTTTTCCCATCATCCTTATATGTAAGTCTACACTTCTCCACTTGTAGTAGTACTTCTAAATGATAATCTTCTTGTAGTCAACAAGTATCATCCCTTCATGTATATTTCCATAGTCCAAAGTTTGTTAATGCACATAGAATCCATTTTGGGTTTCACAGCATTAAGCCATAAGGCAGAGTCTATAATCTCCTTGGCTTGTTGGTAATTGAGGGGATCGTCCTTATAAATGATACATTTCTCTTTCTTGCCATTGATGAGAAAATCAAAGTTCTTTTTGATGTGCAAGGGATGTATTAGACCTTCTGATATGGTGTGTCTCTTAGGGCATAGTAATTGGTATCATCTCCTTGATTAGTTTCAATGGTAGATTTCTTAGATTTTTTTTCCTAGTTTACCATACTACGGTTAATTTCTCTAGAAATAAATTCCTTCTTTTAGAAAGGTTACACGTCTTGGAACAATAACTCTCGTTCCCCGGTACGATAAGCTAGGTATATGTATAACCTATAATCTCATGCAAAACCAATTAAGATTTCAGTGGGACTTACGTTCCTTGATGTAGATTAGACAACCTTGTATCTTAAGCAAGATATGATTTCTTCCCAGTTCATAATTAATATGGAGCCACAAGCATATATTAGATTATACCACAATCTACGTAAGCACTATGATCATTGACGTATATCCTTTAAGTAAAGAGTATTCGGTCATAAACTAAAACATATCCAACAAAATTCAACTTCTTCCTTTCGAAATACAGTTAAGTGAGGGAGCATAGGGATAAGTGACTTGGGAGAGAACTGTAGTATCTTTTACAAACTCTTAGAGAACCAAGGTACCTCTTTGATATTCTCAATGTTATTTCGTACTTTGCGTATTTTATTTTTTATTCCACTCTAATATTTTCGAATTTATCATTGACCGCCGATTAGTATTTCATTTGATACATGCCTATATCTAAAATAAATGTCAATAAATGTGATGAAGTGAATGGATCAACTCTTGGATTTCATGAATTTCGATTACATATATATGTACGCATCAGTCCAAAGAGTTTAAATACCCTTTCATTGCTCAATAAATGGGCGCTTATCCACATTCCTTTTGAGACATAATTTAAGATCATCATATGATTCATAATCAAATAAAGGAAGACAACTTTTTTTCCTCTACTTGTACAATCATTTCTCATTGGTATGGTCCAATACATAGTAACATTAATTTTTTTTTTATTTTTATGCTTTTGTATTTTCAATGGCTAAGAGACAATCATTATTTAGAATGAAATATGTCATTATTTAAGTGTACCAAAGTAGTTTTACTTCAAAATTATTATACATAATAACCTTATCGTATAAAACTATATCCTTGTATTGTTAAGCATGAAAGGATATTGTTTCATATATAATTTTGGCATATAAGGACAATTATTCAAATTTTAGATGTGTTTATTTGCAGGCGATTTATGATACACTCCCATTAGTCTAACTAGCATGAAAGAGCCATTTTCAATGTGAAGTTCTCTGGATTAGGCTCTTCTACCACTATATTTGTACAACAATTATGAAAGCAAGTTATAGATCTGGTAGCTGAAACTAAATGAATAAAAATCACATAAAGATAATCTTTTATAAGAAAAAACCTTTAGAAGGGAAATAAAATTCCTTTTTATTCTTAAGTGCCTTTAAATATTTCGAACAATTATGTTTTCTCGGTTCCTTCTTCGAGTAATGATAACAATCACCTTTCTATCCCATCTGTGCCTTTATTACTACTGTCTTTAAACTTTTGTTTCTTCTTCTTGGAGGTAAAATATTTTAAAGAAGATAAGAACTAGATCAGAATTCTTTCACAAAAGTGCATTTAGTTATCTTTAATAATTTAGCGGTATCAATTATATTGCACTTTGGTGAGTTAATCAATATGAACTGGCCAAACTAAACCATTAGTGATCCAAGAATGGTTTTAGTATAATCTTTTATATATAATCACATTCAACTTAACAAGTTCGATGATGTAATGAATCATATTAAGCATTTGGTCTTGCAATATGATTTCTTACCGATGTCCGAAGTAAACAATTTGCTTAAGCTTTCTTAATTTGCGTAAAGAGATAGTTCACTACACAACTATTGTAAAGAAAGATAACATGGAACAAATACCAGTATTCTCATGTTTCCTCATAGTAGTCAACACGTAGCATTGGCTAAATTTGCTGTCAGGTGACCAAGACTTGAAAGTTTTAATCTTATTAGTTATTGTTGTATTATTTGGCTCTTGTATAGGCACTAAAGTGATAAGATGCTAAAGTTAAACTAGCGATTATTATTTACATTTCTATGTTAATTTTTTTAATTTAAGGCTCATTAGGTATGTTACCAAGAAAATGTATCTCGCAAATCTATTAAGTAGATTGGAAAATAATTGCATACGTTCTTACAATTATTAGAGTGCTTTAAATTATTTATCTGACAAGGTATCAACTAGATGTCCTATATATCCCCAAACCCTAAGGAAGTTTGGAGAATTCTTTGAATTCCACTAGTGGAAGTAGGATCCACATATCATGTTTTTCATGACCTTGAGAGTTCTCAAAAAACTGTGGTGTCCATGAGTGATGAATAGTGCTTTATTAATTGTATCACATACAACTACTAACGTATGGTCTTTGTACCTAATCATCTAGCCTTGAGTGTGCTCAACAAACCATATAGTACTTTAAACACCCATGATCCACCATTTTTCAATGCTTTAGTGCATGTATATAACCCTTATGTGTTTCCAACAAAGCCATATCATATGTTTTACCTAACTTAATGACACACAAAGCTTCTTTAGAACCTATAAATAGCTTGAGTGTGGTAAAAAACTATCCATATGTCCCACTACATGACTTTGGATGTAAATGTTAGAGAGTAACATTTATTCATATATTCGTGTATATAAAAAGGAACCGAGTGTTATAAATTGTAAGGGATGATATGTACGCAGTGTTCAATGACATGTTATTTTAGAATATAACATACACTTCCCAAATTATGACACGTGTATGTAGTGAAATCTAAAATGAGGTACTTCCCGAAGTACGAGAGTTATTATGTGTATGTTTGTGGTGAAGATGTTTCCTATAATCAAAAATATCTACACTCCTATGATTCGGTGGATTATGTTCATGACTTGGCAGTCCTATTCTCTGGTCCCATTCATGTAACTGGGCCTATGCCTAACGATGAAGACAGTATTTCCTCTTCTCTAGAGCGAGCATAGTCTCTTCTTATGTTCTTAGAAGTCTAGGTTCTTTTGCATAGTCCTGTTCTTTTCTTAGTGTTTAGCTATTCTAGCGTACGTGCCAAGCACCTATTCTAAATGAGTTTTAAAAAAGTGACTACCCACTCTAATGCCGGCTAGCTTTGCTAAAAAGAACAAAAAAAAACATACACATCCCTTATAACTTTTTGGTTTTTATTATTTCATAAATTTTACTTTAATTTTAACTATTGAAATTATTAAGTATAGAGCGAATTATAACATTTATTTTTATTTCAAACAATTTTGAAAATTTTCTTATAACATTTATAGTTATAACTGAAAGAAGTTCAAAATGATTTCGAATTTATTTTTATTCTAATTTAAACGTCTTTAGATTTTATTTTAATTAAAAAATTAGAATTTGCAATTGTAACATTTATAATTCCGTTTTATATATAAAACACGTTCAAATTTCCATTTATAACATCTATGAATTTCTTGTAATTTTAAGTTTAATCTTTCTAATTTGTTTTTGTGATGTTTATGCAGTGTACTTTAAATAAAAAAGAAAAGCCATTTTTTTAATAATCTATTCAAATAAGCATTTGAATCAAACTAAGGTGCCAAGCTATTT
This sequence comes from Allium cepa, assembly GCA_030765085.1. Lineage (NCBI taxonomy): Eukaryota > Viridiplantae > Streptophyta > Magnoliopsida > Asparagales > Amaryllidaceae > Allium > Allium cepa. Next base: position 935,756,127 of record CM060932.1, read on the forward strand.
TTTGGACCTTACACCTAGGGCATACCAGTTAATGATAATTAGGTCAACTTCAGAATTATGACTAAGGGTTGATATTAGTAAATGTTACTTGCTGATACCTTGATTAAATTGTAAAGTAAGGAAATAAAATATGTGAAAAGTAAAGTACTATATGATTTGGAGTGGTTCGATCAAAGGTAATTTACGTCAACTATGATAAATTTCTTATTACTTTGTTTCTCTTTTAATAGCTTAGATTATAAGAAAGAATAACTAGAAAGCTAGTGCTTGAGTGCTTATGTTGTTCAAAACTTTTAAAAATGTAGGTCTTGATGTACTTATAGCGGTTGGAACCTATGTTGGGTGATTGAGATTATGCGGTTGAGCTACTAAAATCGCGTTGGGATATTAATTAATTTGGCCGATTTAATGCGTGAGCCAGTTGGACTGTATGTTAAGATTATTAGTAGTTGGCCGACCATACTTTGAGCATGCATTGGTCAGGGACATGTGACATGGGATCAGGTAGCGGTTGTGTAAGGGGCATCACTAGGCTAAAAACAAAGGACATGGAGTGGTCACTACAAAATAACTCTTTTATCAGATGAACGGTGTCATTTATGCCAGTCTCAAAGAAACAATGCAGGTGAAGCTTCTTTTTATGGGGCAATTAGGCACCTGTAGCCAAAGCTCTCCAAAACAAAACAAGAAAGCTTCAGAAGGTGCAATATATCGACGAGGGAGGCGAGCAGGGGAATTTGTTAGGAAGTGGGTCATTGGCTGGGCCATTTAGTTGTTGAGAGGCATGTTGCATATTAAGACCTTGTCCATTTCCAATTGTCAAATAATAACCTTTAAGTTCTTTGCTTTGACTTGTGCGGGTGGTGATGTCGAGCAGGCTGTTTTTATTATGAGAACTAGCCACTTGGGTCATTTGTAGACTAAGTGAAGTGGGCATGCTGAATATACTAGAATTTAGAAATAAATTGGCCAAGATGTTGGCTATTTGAATCACGTCGGACGATTAGGCAATGTGGGTCAGCCCATCCTATATGTGCGAGGAAATCAAGCAACATTTTTCCTTGATTTTGCTTCCTTGAGCGAGCTCAAGCTTGTCAATCATTCATTTAATGCTGCTACACATGTCATCATGCTATTGATAATGGCAGTTTATTTCACTAGACATGGAAGAGTCTACTTATTTTTATGATGTGTGAATTGACATGGTTAATGTTGGAACCTAGACGACCTAGATTGCTTTACAGATCCAGAGGCTTGAATCATCCACTATTGCTTAAATACCTCTGCTCCTCTCCTCTAAATTATTTACTGAACTTTTGCATTTTACCATGAAAAATGCTCTCTTTACTTCTCCATCTTCGATTAACAATTACAATCTTCTATCTATATCAATACATATTTGTAGCCTTGATTCATCGTATTATTCACCTTATTTCTATGTAGAACTTTTAATTGCTTTTGGAATGATTTCATGGCCTTTGCTTTTAATTTCTTTTTCATTTTGATATCGCTTTGTTCTTCATTTTTGGTTTTTTGTCGGAATATCATCGGTCATCTAATGGACTTTAACTATACGATGAATAATCATCATTGCTAAATTAATGGTGATTGTTCTACGTCATTTACTGCCTGGAATGCCTGAAAATGAAGAACTTTGCATGTTGTTAATATTTTTGAACTGCCTCTTCACCCCGCTTGAGTAGGTAGACAACACACAGAGCTATGGTTGGTAACTTGGATCAAGCATAGACTTATAGTGAGCACATGCCATACAGTTCGCCTCAATTCAAGTTAGCCTTTAAGTTATTTGGGGTTGTTTAGTAATTAGTTTGAATTTTATTTGCAAATGACTGAAATTGCATCTATAAACAAAAAAATTCCTTTTATGCTCCTATAAGATTTGGGAGGACTGGGTTGATTTCACCTACTCATTGGCCCGCTATAGTTATATGGGCATCAACCCTCGTTATTCTTTGGCTACTGACCAAGCCAACCAGCCCCAACAGGCTATTTAATATGGTCTCTTTTTTATATGAAGAGTAGGATGATGCTTATCCTCCGCCCCTTCTTTGTTATATTTTAAATATGTACCACATGGCTCTTGGACAGCTTACTATGAACAATTATTGCTTATTGGTGGGCCTCTTCATAGTTTATCATGACTTGTGAATCCTGGAGCCTAATTTGATCCTGATCAGGCTGGTCTTAAGATTGTGCTATCGGGCCAATACCGATCTGGGTCATTACTACTCCCTCCAGGGGATCGATGAACTCCTTTGGTATCCTAACAAGTTGTTGGGGGTGTCAAGATCAGTTCTTTTTGTGCCTAGATCCATCAATTCTAACCTCACAACACAATCATTTAATGTGCTTGGTATGTTCTTAGTGTATGTCCTCCTTGAATTTTTGCAATAGTTGATATTTTGCTTTCATTTTATTATAGTGCCCCTTATAAGCACTGGTTTGGGCATGTTAGTCTGCTAGGAACACCACCGTCGGATACATGATACTTTTGACGATGCCAAGAACATGTCATTGGATTTAACTGTTGAGAATCTCCACCGGATAGGATTGTTTGTCCTAAGGCATACTTTGAGTGGAGGTGAGGCGTGGCTAGGGCCCTTAGCAAGAGGCTAGTTAGGTCCACGTTGGTCATTATTAGGGAGTGCCGGCGGATGATCTAATGGTGGACAATGAGGATGAGGCCATAGATTTTGATCCGGGCCCCAATGAAGGTAGGTGGGAAGCATTTAACCTAAGTATCTTATAGGATGGGGTGGTTTCCGACCACATCATCACATGGTCCTCGATTTATTCCATTCTTTTGAGATGCCCGAAGCAAAGAGGACAGCCAGGTGGGCATAAGAGCCAGACATGCAGACGAGGGCAGTCTCCTCCTTTGAGACCCCTACCGCTCATGCATCTTCGTCTCAAGTAACACACACCATGCTCCTTGACACTTAAATCTTCTAAGGGGCAGACTCTAGTGATAATGTCACGGGGTCCTCCTACCCACCTCTAGTTCAAAGGTTGGGGGACCAATATGATGATGGTAGCATGAACTCATATCGTGTTGCCTTGGTCTTTTCTAAAATTTTGCTAACTCATTTTTGTTTGCTTTGTAATGGTCCGACTTAAGCTTGCGGAGATAGTTGATTCAATTACGATAAGGAGAACACTTTCGTAGAACTTCACATCCCAACCTAGCGGGGGCAGTAGCGCCTAATGACATAAGTTGGTTACTTCTTAATCACCGCACCCAAGGGAGATCACCCATCGAAGCTGCATTATCCCTCGCCATATGGTCCTACCCATCTCTAGCTCGACCTCGGCCAGATGTTTCCCCCAAAGGTGATAATGGAGCTGGACTCAATTAAATTCAATAGAAGGAGGACCAAAGGGGGTTCGAAGATCCATGAGATCAGACATTTTTTCAGCTTTTCTCAAAAGGCTGAGATTAGGGTTTAGTTGCCTAGGACCGACCGTATAGGGCTGATTGGTCAGTAGCTCGTCGGTGGTGAGCAACATAGATGAGATGGGATTAATTAGTGGGTAGTGGGTAGGTTGACCACTCCATTAAGGTGGTGATGGTTTTCGATGTCAGGGAAGCTTCCTTGTGAGGTTATGGACAAAAGCCCTTTTATTCCTTTTGTTTCTGTTTTTGCTTACCCATTACATATCGCAGACTGGGTCCTATGCTCTCAGCCTTCGCAATGATTTGCTGCTATAAGAAGAAAGCTATAGATGAGGCCACTACCCATTACTTGGTAAAGAAGAAGCTTTTAAAACTTGATAAAGGGGATACCAATGCCATAAAGCTCAGGGACACTATAATCAAGGAGAGGGCAGAGAAGGCGACCATAAGAGAAAGGCTTGAGGAAGAGAACGCCGAGCTGAGGGCGGACTTGGAAGTTAGCATAAGGAGACAGATGACATAGTAGGTAAGTTGTGGTAGCACTTGCATTGTGTCACCCAGGAGGAGCATGCAAGGGAGAAGACTATTCTAGAAGAGAAGTAGAATGATAGGATGAAAAAGATGCTGAAGTTGATCTTTACAACCAATAATCATCTCCCCTTGGTTATTGGTTTCCTTTCTCAGGTCCTATATGATGAAGTGTGATGGGAAGTGGTGGAAGATACGGCGATGGTTGAACGGGTTCTCCCGACGATTCTATCCTTGGAGAAAATCATCTCTTTGGCAGATGTCCCTAGTGAGCTGTCCACCAATTTTTCTCTAAGGGGTGGATAAGGAAATGATACTTAATGATGATTGCTACATCACCGGGCACCTCCCATCTCTATGAGTGGTGGAGTTACAGGTGTCTTTTTATTCCCGTTTCCTCAATTTCTTTTTGTTGTTGTTTGTTGATCGGGTGAGGCCCGGTGTTGCAACCAAGTTCTTTTTATAAAATTAAATCTTTTGATGTATTGACTTTTTATTGTAGTTATTGGCTTGGACTTGTCTATTTATATTAAGATTGTGTGTTTTCCTTTTACTTTTCTTCTAATATTTCACTTATATGCTTGTCTGTCAACAATTCCCATATTATAGAGAATAAATAGATTTTATATTTGAAAATACTTTAAAAATACTATAGAATAATTATTTTAAATGCCAATTTATTTTAAAATTACTCCAAAATCGTTTGGAAGAATCCGTGCTCGAAATCGAAGAAAAACCAAGAAAACACTCAAAATCGATATTCAAATTGAATTCAAATTTAATTCAAATTGAATTCAAATTTAATTCAAATTTAATTCAAATTTATTTCAAATTCTCCAAAATTTGGCTAGTAAATTGATAGACATCATGGCCTTCAATACAATCAGAAATATCACAAAAACGAGCAAGAGAAACTAGCGAAATAGGAAGCAAAACAAGGCAAAATAGGCTTTTAAAACCAATTTCGAAATCGTTGCTTAGCTTGTGACTATTATTTATTATATGATGAGCGAGTCAAGTGTCCCTTGACTTTGTTAAATAAACACATAGACTTAGCCATTTATGCACAATGCGACAAAGAAGTAGACATTATGAAAATAATGAACAAGCAAACTAAACAAACTTACCTTTTGTTATGGAAATATGCCATCAGCCTTACGTGGAGGGAGTGAGTCGAAGGTCGAATAGGTTTTGTCGGTTGTTCGGTTCTCATGCTGGCTTGCCTTTGTTGTATTTAGGATGTCATAAGGCCTAGCTTGGATGGGGTGTCGATCGACTGACGCATCCTCATGGGGCCATTTAGGCATTCTCCAATTTCAAATAAGTACATATTATGGGCCTCCCTCTTTGGATATCCTTGTTAAGCGGTTTTACCCGGCTAAAGTGAGCATTGCATTGATCATCCCAACTAGATAGTCTTACAGCTGATGCTTGTGCATTGAATACCTTGAGATACTTTGTTTTCAATTCATACTTAGATTTATCATTACAAAACAGTTCTTCACCTTATAGTTATGGCTTATAAAGTTTTACCTTTAGTGTGCTTATAGATGTTCTAGATTCTAAGTCCTAGGCACATGAGCGTCCTCCGGGCATGAGAGGGGGTAGGCACTATTGGCAAGTGTGGCGCTGACAGCATACGAGCCCTCCTAATTGGCCCCAATATGCGTTCGATCGGGTTTTTGTGTTGGAAAAAACCTGATGCTGGACTAAATCTTCTATTTTATAGTTGACGAAGCTTCATGCTTATGTTGTAGTGTTTGGCCATCTTACTTTTGTATGCTTTATTGTAGAGCTCTACCTCCGCTCTCCTTTCTTCTAAAAAAATCAAGCCCTAGTTTGAGTAATTCTTCATTTCGCTCGAAATTGGGATGTCAGCATCGACGGGATGCATGGCTTCATACCTATAGGCTAAAGAGAATGTGGAGTACTCGGTTGGTGTGTCGCTTGAGGTTCAAATTACCAAAGTACAAGTGGAAGGTCTTTATCCCAATTCCCCTTTGCCTTGGTGAGGTATTTCTTTAATATTTATTTGATGGTTTCACCTATGGACTCTACCTGCTTGTTTGCTTATGGGTAGGAAACTGCGGAGAAACACCTCAATATCTCTTTTCTATCACAAAAATCTCGGAGGAACCCATTTTATAACTACATGCCATAGTTCATGATGATTATTTTTGGGTGTCCAAAGCGACATACAATGTTCTTGTTCACGAAGTTGTGAATCACGGACATGGTGAACCCTGTAAAGATTTCCTCCTTAACCCATTGTGAAGTAGTCGATGGCGATGATGGCATGATTATTCACCCTTAAGCATTGGAGAGCTACCCTACCCCTAGGCATCGAATAACCAAAGCGATGTCATAAGGATTAGAGTAATTGGAGCATCACTAGGGATCTTGGTGAATCGCTAACATCGATCGTATTTCTCAAGACAGTTTATTGCGTTTTTGATAACGTTTAGCTAGTAGTAGCCTTGGCTGACAGCTTCTTTGCTAGGCTTTAACCCTTGGCATGGATCGTACGGAATCCCCTCTTGCAACTCTTCTAATATTTGATCGATTTCATCATTTGGTACACAGTTGAAGGAGAGTGAAGTAACCTCATCGGTATAGATTTACGTCCATGGTTGTGTAGTGAGGCACCCAATAAAGGATTTTCCTATCCTCTTTCCTGTCCATGGGAAATTCTCCGCCCACAAGATACTTCAATAGCAGGGTAATCTAGGTTTGGTTAGGGCTTCATCAATCTCCATCATAGATACCTCTAATTGAAAGTAAAGGATGACTTAGACATGTAATAGGACGCAAGGCTAGTGTTTTGCCTTTAACTTGGAAAAATTCTCCGTTCTAGTTGACAACTAGTGAAAAGTCTGTGATGCATGGAATGATTCTATCCATAACTCTTTAGCCATCCTGAGACCGACCATGATAACTTAATATTTTCCTTTATTGTTGCTAACAGTGAAGCTAAGGCGGATGGTGGTGCACAATTTGTTCCCAAGACCCAACTCCTTTCTCGTTAATGCATTGTTGGCATACATCACCCATGCCTACGGACTGGCTGTTGCTTCTTCACCCCTGTCGTATGAGCTAGAACACACCACTAAAGTCAGCTAATGCTTGACCTTTGATTGAGCTGCGAGGGTGGAATGTGATATGTTGTTGCCCGTATTCTATGGATCGCTTCAATAGTTGCCCCATTGTATCAGGTTGGCTTAGCACTTATTTCAATGGTCGGTTGGTGAGTACTTGATTGTATGAGCTTGAAAATATGGTTAGAGACATCGAGCTGCCATTAGAAGGTAGAAGGCTAAATTATCCAATTTGGTATATCTTGTTTCTAGGCCTAAAACCTCTTACTTACATAGTATATAAGCCGTTTGATTTTCTCTCCCTCTTGGGCCAGGGCCAAACTAATTGCATGATTAGTAACCACGAGGTACAAAAATAAGTCTTCTATATTAATGGTCTTGTATAGTATAAGGGGTGAAGCAAGACATCATTTAAATTCTTCAAAGACCTTCTTGCATTCTTCATTCCAGACAACAGACTTTCCTTCTTGATGAGGTTAAAGAAGGGTACGCATTGGTCGATTGCCTTTGACACAAAACGGCCCTGCCTCACGATCATCCCATTTAGGCTTGCACTTGTTTGACCATGTGAGCCTGAATCTTATTAAGGTTGGCTTCAACACCCTTTGCACTCACCATAAAACTGAGTAATTTTCCATATCGGATGACGAAGGAACAAATTCTTAGGGTTGAGCTCCATGTTACAGTACCAGGGAATGTCAATAGTATCAGTCGAGTTATTTATGTATCCTTCGACCTCCTCAGTTTTCACTGGCTTATCATCCATGTAAACCCCCATGAGTTGACCGATTTTCTAGTCAAACATTCTATTAATGACCCATAGATATGTTGCGCCTACGTTGTAAAATCTAAATGGCATTGTTGCAGCGTTAGATCCTGACATCTGTTATGAAGGAGGTGTGCTTCAGGTCCATCCCATGCATCACAATCTGGTTGTACCTGGAGTAGGCATCTATTAAAATAAATAGCTCATGTCCTCTAGTCTCTTTCATAAGTTGATCAATGTTGGGTAGTGGAAAACTGTCTTTCGAGCAGGCCTTATTGAGATCCGAGAAATCAATGCAAGTCCTTCGGACCACATTTGGATTGTGGACCCATACCGGGTTGGTTATCAAGACTAAGTATTCTGCTGAACGACTGAACCCATTAGCGAGGATCTTCGTTACTTCATCTTTGAGCGCTTTATTTCTTTCCAGATCAAGTAGCCTTCTATTCGTTAGACAGGATAAGCTTTAAGGTCGATGTTAAGGGTGTAGCAGATAATTGAAGAGTCTATGTTGGTCATGTTAGCAAGCCCCAAGGAAAACACGTTTTTTCTTTTCTTTAAGAAACATACCAGCTCATCCCTCATCTTCGGACTCAATTCTATGCCTACTTGGATGACCTTTCTGGGATTGTCTTTGTATATTGGTGTCATTTTAAGTGGAATTGTTGACCCACCATCGAGGTTTGAATCTCCTCCACTGGAGCCGAGTGGGCCTTTATTATTTTTTTAAATGCTTTCTTTTATTTGCAATGTTCCAATGCATGAATCATGTGTTTCATGATTTCCTCGGTTAGGATGGATGCCTGCGCTCGAAATTGGGAGTTGTGATTGCCCTCAACTCTTATAGATGAGTTTTTCGGCATTGTAAGGGTGGGAATTATTGTGTCTATTGTTTCCTCTTACTAGCAAAGTTGACCCTACTCATTCTATGCATTTATAAGCTCTTTCACTTTTTCTGGGTTGGCTAAGGGAAGACGATCCTAACCAACCATGTTATCTCGGCCTCTAGCATGAATAAGTGCATTGGTTGTCTTACATTCTCTCTAAGGGGCAGTGGTTGTTGTTGCTTCTCCTTCAATGTTTCAGGTGGCCCCGATGTGAATGGGATCATTGAATGGCTTCTACGTTATCCGCTAAGCATTACTAACTCTTGTTGTTGCATGAGGATTTCCTTCTCTACTCTCTCGAGTGATATGCTATAGCACTCTCTAGCAGCCTGCTAGTTGCTACAAACACACCATATTCCTTCCTTGGCTAGGAACTTTATTGTTTGTTGCCGATAAGCCACAATTTCATCCAAGTCCGTCAATGCTGATCTACATATTAAATATTATAGGCAGATGGGCAGTCTGCTACTATAAAATTTGCATTAATCTTGATCGTAAGAGGTTCTTTAATGAAAATAACTATACGCAAAGTTGTCCCAAGGGGTACTATGCCAACACTCTTGAAGTTGTAGATGAGTAATGTGCATGGAGTGAGGTTGGAGATATGGAGCATCATCTTGTCTAAAACTTCATAAACATCACATTGTTGGAATTGCCCCCATCCATAATAACCCAGTGCACTCGTGTACTGGTCCTTCCTCCATCCATACCAAGTGGGGCTCCATTAAAATGGCATGCGATCTCAAGTGTTAAGATAGACTGTATCTATGCCCAGATCCAAAGTTTCATAGTTTGTGTAGCTAGGGTTGAAGCTAAAGCATCTTCTGTATGTCTCTTACTATTTTCTTGTTGACCATTCCCGCGTCTATCGTCTTCGCTTGGGCTAGCGTGTTATTCTGCCTGCTCTTCTCATCACTATTTGAGAAGGTGACCTCTTCAACCCTCATTATATGACTATGTCATTCACACTCTGGAGGAAATCAATCGAGGGCGAAGCGGGTTGTTTCTATAGTTCCTCCCACATCCAGGGTCAGTGCCTTATCCCTAAATAAAGGGCAATTACCTGGCTATTCTTGTTTGCTAACCTAGAAAAGGTTGATTCTACGTTGAAACGATTGACATACGAGCAAAGAAACTCGGACGAGCCTTATCTTATGTTGCCTAAATCGCTCGCCGTCGTGATTCTAGTCTTTGACACAAAGAAGAAAGGTGAGAAGTCAAAACCGAATTAAGACCATGAGTGAATACTGCCAACTTGGTGATGATGGAACTCATAGGAAGCATATGGTCAAGGTGGACAATACGGGGTAAATAACATGGTCGAAGAGCTGGTTGTTGCGAGTTATCAAGTTGAAAGCAGTAACGTGGTTGAAGAGGTCAATGCTTTTGTCGTGCTTATCCATGGAAGGCAAAGCATACTTTCATTTGATGTAGGTGCTCTAGATGTCTTTAAAGAAGGGATTCTCGTTCTTGTCATTTGGAAGACCCTCGCCGTCCCCTGCTCATAGTCTGGATTCTATGCATTTGCTGGCACAATTCAACCATTTCGTCGCAGAGACCAGCTTCCACTTTCCGCATGCAACACTAACCCCTTGCTGGTGAGAGACCCCTTATTCTTCTATCTGGTGATGACCAATGACAACAATACGGTGAGTGGGATCAATAGAGTCAACCAGTGTAGGGGTCCTGGTTTGGATGATTGAGGGTGATCTGGGTGGGTTGGCCCATCCCTCGCGAGATCTAGGCTAGGGTACCTCCCCTTAGGGTCAAAAGTGCACTAGTGGTTTTTTGGGTTTTGAATTTCTACCTCGTCCTCTGCAACTGAGCTGATTAAAGCGTAAGTCGCATTCCCTATCCGCTAACCTAAAGGAGATGAGACATGGACAATCTTCATGTTTAGAGGGAACACTTATCTGCATGGAACTCTCAGTACACTTCTGGTTCAGGTTCCAATATGTCGTGAACTTTCCCCTGCTCATGGATAGTATACACGTCCCAGTATTGGACAGGAGCACCTTCGACGGGTGTCTCCAACACCGCTCTCTCATGCGCATCTTGAAATATGTTGTAAATGTTACAAACCGCAAGCTGATTGGGGTCCAGTTATTTCTGAGGGTTTCTGCCAGACGGCGTTTATGGTAGTATGGCGTCCATTCATGTCCTAAAGTTGTTTACCTCATGATAAGTTGCCATCTGATGGCCAAGCCATTGATCGTGCTAAATCACACGTCATTGCTTAACCCAGGGATGGAGAACACAACATTGGTCCGGTTTTCCCGTTTGGGGTTGTGCCCATTTGAGTTATCGGCTTTATTCTCACTATGGAGCTGCATGATGTGAACGTGAAGGAATTTGCAGAGAAGAAAAGTGAAAAAAAGAGAACTTTTAAAGGAAGACCCTTCTTCTAGCGCTAAATATTTAATTAAAAGTTTATTCAACCTTAAATTATGAATAATGGTGGAATTAGTAAAGCTTACTTGCTAGTGCCTTGATTTAAAATGTAAAATGAGAAAATAAAATGCATGAAAAGTAAAGAAACACAATATATAGAGTGGTTCAATCTTAGTTGATCCATGTCCACTATATGGAATTTCTTATTACTTTATTTCTCTTAAAGTAGTTTGGATTAAAAAGAGAATAACAAGAAAGTTCGTGCTTGAGTGCTTGGGCTGTTCAACCCTTATAACAATGTAGGTCTTGATGTATTTATAGCTACTGGAATTTATGTTGAGTGACTGAGATTGCATAGTTAAGCTACTAAAATCACACTGTCCATTGATCATGTCGCTTGGGCCGATGTAGGACGGTTGGTGTAACATCCACCTCTCCAAGACTCAAAAATGGATATCGATGATGCAGCAGTCATCATCGAAATTATTTTCTAGCGATAAAGTGAGTTCAGTATTATCTAGCACCGTGTACGCAAAGGGAGCTACTAAATTGTTTTTTCATTTCATCAATTTGAATTACATAATTCGCTACATCATTTTAACCGAAAATCATCTCCCCGGTAGGATAAATATGAATAAAACATTGATAGAGTAGTATCTGTGCAGTTAAAGCCCTGCTAAATTCCAACTATAGCTCATAGCACTCTTTGACCACTATGCTTTTTCAATTTAGCACTAATGTAGTAAATCATCTTTAAGACCTATTATTTTCCGCTACGTCCACTAAATCATGGTATTTTAGCACTCACTTTAGCACAATTAATATAAAAAGTTAGATTTGATTTGTTCTACTTTGAATGAAATCAACAAAGTTACGGTAATGACCTATTTAAGGTTTAATGCTCAAAATAAGTTAGAAATCTATTGCAGTCACCAAATTTGAACTGCATAAGTCATGATATTCTTCGATTTTGTTGTATAAGATTAAATATTAATTGTTCTTCCTACATAAATGAGGTCCGAATGATAATAATTTAACTTTAAACATTTTTTTATGTATAATGAGGCTTTTTGCACCTCCGTTATATCCCCACTTTATCCTCCATTTATCGCTGCTATAAATTTATACATCTCCACCGCTATGGAACCGTTGAGCACTTTAACTACACAGAGTAGTATCGTGTCCGACATATGAATATGCCAACATCACACATAGCCGGATATAAATTCTGGTTTTACATAGCGGAATTTTAAAATAACTTGTACAAAATAGCAAACCTGATATGAGTAAAACCTTTACCTAGTCATCCATAGTGAGGCCATGTTGCTAATGCGGAATGGGTTTTCCCCACACTTACAATCGTCATATAAATATACATCATATCGTATAAACTAACACAATCATAAATTCATCAAAATATGAATTTTCTTTCGTACATACATGACCAACCATTCTTGTCTTGTTTTAGATTACCACACATGCCTAACTTTACCGGTTCAACTTCCAGTTCGTAACACTTATGGGTTATTCATAGGTTTTGCATCATTCTTTTATCATAAATATGTAATTTGGTTGCCACAAAGGCCTTGCACCTTTGCTATCACATTTTGTTGTAAATAGACAATTGGCTGTTACGCAAGCCTTGCTTCATCATTCTCTTTTAACTATTGTGAATAGACGTGGGTTTTCCACTACGTACTTTCATCAACGATACTAATTATAATGCCATGGGTTTGACATTTGGTAGCCACTCAAGCCTTCAATTTCCACTCAGGCCTTTCCTCAATTAAAATATTGTATTTAGACATGTGATTGCCACAAAGGCCTTACATCACTCATCATCAAATAAAAAGTTGGGTTTATACATCTTATTGCCACAAAGGCTATCTATTTGCTTTTATATTTCTCACAAATGGTTCCATTCATCATCATGTAGCTTGATCAACTTTTAACTTTTTTATTCTTTAGTTAAGTTATTCATTCTTTATTTATGGTTTCTTATGTTCATTTCATACTTAGGATTAACCATCATTTTGCACTTAGACTTCAGAGTTTATTTTGTCTATTAATTCAAATTAGCTTTACTAGGCCCTTGTGAGTTAAATCTCCTAAGGACATTGCATATTGAAGTAACCCTACCCAACACATATAACAAATAGCTTCCAATAATAAAATATAGTTATCCATGGTTAGTATGGACATAGCTTAGTATATTAATGAAATTTGGTTTTCGTGTGTTTGGAAAATATGGCTACTGAGCCTTATTAAATATTTCGTGAGTTACGAAATTGTGGCTTTCGAGCCTTGCAGCCAACTTTCACAAGTTAGCTCCCACGTGGTCATTGCGCCTTAACAAAGCACAACCATCACGTGCTGTCTTTCCCTGAAGCCATCGTGTATTAATTTCCTCTAGGTTATCATGTATTACCATTCTCAAGTCCATCATGTGTTTCCCTAAGGACATCCTTTTTCACCTCGTTCATAGTCATCTGTGTCATTCCATCTAAAGCCATCTTGTGCTATCTCCTCCATAGCCATCACGAGCTATTTCTATAGCTTTTGTGAGCTAAGTCCCCTTCATAACTTTCGTGGCTTAATCTCAATAGTGAAAGTGCAGTGTGGATCGTATAATATGGATTTATGATAATACAGAGTATAATGATGATAATAATACTGTAAATAGTGCGGAATAAAAAGAAATATAGTAAAATGACACCAGAGATTTTTATACTGATTCGGAGCAACGTCCTACGTCCAGTCCCAGACTCCTTCTGGAATCGCACTAAAACAACAACCCTCACTCAACCCGGAGGAACAGGTCTATACAACCCCTGAGCAACCGAACATGGACCTGAGCAGCGGAACAGGATTTCGCCACAGCAGCCGAAGAGGACTTCACACGCCCGAGCAGCAGAACAGGACTTCAACAAATACAAAAGATTGTTTGACTTTTTGTGTGTTCTGATAACACGGATTTGTCACTTGTAGTACACCCTTCCTAAAATCTTTTCCTTACGTATGATGTGTATATTTGAAGTTTATGAAGATTAGAAAGGAATAGTATTTCTTAGAATATATATAAATCTGATATAAGTAATAAGTATGCAAGAAATTTAGATAAGAGAGAAAAGTAGATTCTGTAATTTGAAATCAAGTTAGAATATGCATTTATAGATGTTAAAAGGCAGCGACCATTGTTAAAGAGTTCCGGTTGAAGTGTTGTGTCCAAATCTCTTTGTAAAGGTTCGTAATTCCTCACAAATGGTCGTGTCTTTTAAGAAAAATATAGTTGTTATAGAAATTCAGTCAACTGAACCTCTAGGTCAATCGACTGAATATTCAACCAATTTTAAATAAATATTTGAATATTTGTGCACCTGTGCATGTTGCACAAAAATTATCAGGTCAATCGACTGACCTGGTACTTTCTGTGTAATTTGCACAGTTTTACACAGGTTTACTAGGCTATTTATAGATATTCAGTCGAGTGAATGACTTGTTCAGTCGACTGAATCTGTTAATAATCAAAAATCACCATTGCGCATTTGGTTATAGCATTTGCCTTCTAAACTAGTGACCTGGGTTCAAACCCCGCTCCATGCATTTTTTGAAACCTTGATTTTGATTAAAAAATGCATGCAAGTTTATTTGAATGTAAATGATGATTCTTGAGGAAAGATTTTAACAAAGTGCTAAATTAGACTCTATATACATATTTGATGACTCTTGTTAAAAAATATATAAATATATGAACCACACCTTGAGTCGTTGAGTTTAGATGTTGTCTTAGTCGTAGATTCATGAATTGTTGTTTCATGTCAGCAATCAAAACCTATGATCCAACAAATAGAGCTCCAATTTGTTAGCTCTTCCAAGTCATCACGGGTAGATAGCTTCAGTTCTATCTAACTCGTTTATGACCATAGTGGGTTGTTTTCAAAAGTGTTATAACGGGTAATGTTATATAGGTTTTCGTGAGTTAAATGACGAATTCGTAATTAATTTGCAAATGGATTCATTGCCTTATTAAGTATTAACCTTACATCAAATCTTATTTGGTGTCTAATTCTCATTGGCTAATCTTCTTCTTTGCAGCTTACCTTCCAGAAACTGTCTAATTATAACTTTCATTTACTAATAAATTATCATTAATTAATTACTTCTTTTCTTAGCCATTTAATTCATATTAAATAAAAAATTGATGGAAAAAATCCAAAAAATTCACCTATTCACCATATTTTACCTTATCCCAAGCTTTTAGAACAAAATAATATATTTTATTATTTTAGCAATTAATTTATCCAAAATTAATCATTTTTCTCAACTTGGAAAATTAATAAAATTCAAGTTCCAAAAATTATGAAATTAAAAACCCATCTCTATTTCATCATTACAAACATTATACTAAATTTTCATGGTATTTAACTATGATTTAATCATGTTTGTTAACCCATTTTTCGGCAAGGCCATAGACAAGCGGATTCAAGTAAGTCGACTTCACGATTATCGAGGTTGGAATATGATGGATTCGGTTTAAAAGGTTGAAGTTCACTTGGATATGTCGTTCGGTCAAGAAGCGGAGAAGTTACTCGGCTCGGTTTGGATGCTCTAGGTCGCTCGGCCTTGGTGGGATGGTTCAGTGTTGGAGGTGGCTTGGTATGGTTTGGGTTGGCAAGGTGATGTGGGCCGGCATCGAACCTCGCTCGGCATTGGACATCGCTCGGCATCGAACCTCACTCCGCATTGGACATCGCTCGAGATCGAACCTCGCTCGGCATTGTACATCGCTTGGCATCGAACTCATTCGACATTGGAAATCACTTGGCATCGAACTTCGCTCGGCATTGGACATCGCTCGGCATCGGACATCGCTTGGCATTTTGTGGTTCGGTCTGGGAGTCACGGGTCGTTCGGCGTTGGTGGATTGGTGTGCTCGAGAGGTACCGGTGTGGGGAGTGGCTCAGTGGTGGAGTATGGATATATTTGATCAAAGTGGATCGACATAGGCTGGTCAGCCTTGGTGGATCGGCATAGGCCATTCAGCCTTGGTGGATCAGTCTTCAGGGTTCGGTTGGCTGGTTTGAACACGAGAATAAGGAAGTGGGTTTGGCATTGAGTTACTTCGAGTCAAACATGAGGTTACTTCGAGTCTCTCCCAGGATGAAACTGAATCGACTTGCTTAGATTTTAGGTTCAGTCACAATAGTAATTCTTGTTCTACAATGGCCTTGGTGGGCCCAGAATACTCAAGAAGCCCAATTACCTGGATTTGCCTATAAATACAGCATGTGAGGGTTCAAAGAGGGGGGTTCTTCTTTCTGCTCTTTGACCTTCTCTTCTCTAAGGCTAAGGCACTCAGCCATTGTTAAATTTTGGATTGTAACTGTAATCGATTATCACACCAATAAAAAGGAAATTCTTAGAGTGGACGTAGGCCGAAATTAGCCGAGCCACTATAAAAATCTATTGTTCTTTGCTGCTTCCATTTTAATGCTTATTGTTCTTCATATTAATATCCTCCACGTATATTCTATCGGTGAGCTGTTACTGGTATTTGGTGCTTTCGCTTGGATTTGGATGTTAGTGACCAATTTTGACGCTAACATTTTGGTGCTTTCACTTAGAAGGCAAGCACTCGGGAATTTTGGAGCTAGGAACTTGGATTCTAGGAAGTAATGGCTAGGCCATCGACAAGGAAGCAAGTGAAACAAAGAAGTTAGCATGAAGGAAGTCAACAGGCTTTCTTTGGAGCTAATCAGGCCTCAATCTATATCACGAGAGAAGAGATAGAGACGATGCTAAAAAGGCAAAAGGACATGATACTGAACCTACTTTGGTAAGTTGGACAAGTTGGAACACAAAGTCAAGGGAATGGACCAACCGCGGCTACTGGCAATGCAGAACCAGGAACCGGAGCTGTAGAAGTTTCTGGAGGTCAAAACCAGAATCAGACTGGAGAGGTTGGAGGAAATCATCCCAGGCCTGGGGTTAGACCTCCAGGATTGGATATTGGGAGAGCGGTGAATGAAGCTCGGCAAGTAGGGATCAACGTGAACGTAAATGGCTAAGATGAAGAGTACTACTCGGAGTACCCCCTAGGACATGAGAGGCTAGGTGAGGAGGCAAGCAGGGGACTGCCCCTAGATGCAGACGAGCGGATGGCTGGATTAATAAGAAGGATTATGAGAGGCGGGCTACCGAGCATAGGCTTGGTGGAGGTCAGTCGAAGTCCGTTTACTCTGGAAATCAGGAATGCAAGGAACCTTCTAGAATTCAAACTGCCTACACTGGAGGCCTATAATGGAAAATCAGATCCAACTATGCATGTAACCAGATACATCAGATATATGGAAGTGTTGGGGGCATCTGAGGAGGTGATGGCAAGGTGTTTCCCTTTATACTTGTTGGATTTGGTTGCGTTTTGGTTCAGGAAGCTAGAGAACGGTTCGATCAGGACATGGGGCGAGCTAGTGGAACGCTTCATGAGACAGTTCAGGGTCCATGTAACGCGACCCAAGAGTGTAATGACACTGGCATCAAAGTAGAGGCCAGGAGAGTCCGTGAGAGGTTTTCTAATGCGATTTAATGCAGGTGTGGCCTCGGTAGATCGCCCGTATCCATCAATGATTTTGATGGCGGCGGTAGCAGGAATCGTGGAGGGCACAGAACTCAATGGTTCATTAGCACGGGATCCACCACAGGATCTTGAAGAATTCTATCATGAGGCTAAGAGATTCATTCGGCTGGAAGATTCACGAGCCAAGAGATAGGAAATAAACGCCGTGCAAGGCGAAGGAACCTCGAAGGAACAGTCTGGAATAGACAAAGGAAAGCGGAAGTAGGATGACAGATACGATGGTCCTGACAAACGGAAGAAATTCCGAGAACCCAGATACAAACAATACGCTGACTTGACTGTAAACCTGGAACAGATTTACACGGAGACTCGAGGGCAGCTCCCCTATCAGAAGCTACCCAGGAGAGATCCCACTGAACGGGAATGAAGGAGCGAGAAGTATTGCCTATTCCATGAGCGAGAAGGACGCTCCATGGATGAATGCCACCGCCTAAAGGATGTGGTGGAGGAGAATGTTAGAAGTGTCTGGTCGCCATAGTACGTGAGGAATCAGACAAGAGCAATGGAACACGAGCAACTACCGCTTGGATCAACTAGGACCGACCCTGGGAGGGGGTCACGACTCGTCATCAATTGATCATGATGGCATGGCCAAGTTCAGGACTTGAACTTTGGTCGATTACAAAAAATTCTTAGATTTTGATTTCAATATAAAATAGCTATTCCACTTACGCATGTAAGGGAACCGGATAGATCCCCAGGCATGCTCTGAGATGGTAATAGACCGCCTTGCCCCGAGTTGCAGTATCTAGATTTTTCCTTTGTTTGTGATTGAACGTTCAGAATTTTAATGTAATGAATGAACTTGAATTTCATAAAATAAACCTTTGACCGGAGAGTTAAATGATGAATATTGGAATTCAATTTGAAATTAATCGCTTTATGACCCTACCTGGATAGACGGGGTCTGGAGTGCAAGAAGTGAGTTGCTTCACCGGAGAGCGACAGGAACAACTCAGTTAATGTCGTTCCCCATTCAGCAGAGAGTGATTGGATCGGGGTTCGATAAGAGCCCGGAGTGGCTGCAATTGGCCTAAGATTTATGTCATGACATGGCTTAATATTCAGGGACGCTGAACGTGAGTGTCGGGGGTGTTGCCGCTTCGCTAGAGAGAGACATGATCGGCTCACTCGATGTTGTTTCCCCTTCACCGGAGAGTGACAGGATGGGATCCAGCAAGAGCCTGGAGAGGCTATGATCGGTCTAGGATGGCCGAGATGTCGCTGAAATGCCCTCGTTGGGGCCAGAGTGCAAGGGATAGAAAGCAGCACCGTAGGACTACAGGATCTTTCTATTCGATCATTAAGTTTGGAATGGACTTAGCAAGGGTCTGAAGTGGCCGTCAATGGTCCAAAAAGGCCATAGGATTGGATTACTGATTTCCATAAGTTGAAATGGATACTGATTCAGCTTCGAACGACCACGAAACTGATCGAGAATATTATAGCTATACATAAAACATGGACTTTGGACATTGGGTTTGAGACTATTCATTGAAATGGATACTGATTCAGCTTCGAACGACCACGAAACTGATCGAGAATATTATAGCTATACATAAAACATGGACTTTGGACATTGGGTTTGAGACTATTCAAAACACACCTTCCGATAGTAAGGCGTGTTTTGAGGGCAAATGTTAACCTGCCTTTCGGCAAGGCCACAGACAGGCGGATTCAAATAATTCGACTTCACGATTATTGAGGCTGGAATATGATGGATTCAGTTTAAAAGGATGAAGTTCACTTGGATATGCCATTCGGTCGAGAAGTGGAGAAGTTACACGGCTCGGTATGATGCTCTAGGTCGCTAGCCTTGGTGGGATATTTTGGCGTTGGAGGTGGCTCAGTATGGTTTGGGTTGGCAAGGTGATGTAGGTCGGCATCGAACCTCGCTTGGCATTGGACATCGCTCGGCATCGAACCTTGCTCTGCATTGGACATCGCTCGATATCGAGCCTCGCTCAGCATTGTATATCGCTCGGCATCAAACTTCGCTCGGCATTGGACATCGCTTGGCATCAGACCTCGCTCGGCATTTGTGGTTCGGCCTGGGAGTCACGGGTCGTTCGACATTGGTGGATCGGTGTGCTCGAGAGGTACCAGTGTGGGGAGCGACTCAGTTGTGAAGTATGGATATGGTTGATCAAGGTGGATTGGCATAGGCCGGTCAGCCTTGGTGGATTGGCATAGGTCGTTCAGCCTTGGTTGATCGGTCGTCTGGGTTCGGTTGGCTGGTTTGAACTCAAGAATAAGGAAGTGGGTTCAGCATTGAGTTACTTTGAGTCAAACATGAGGTTACTTTGAGTCTCTCTCGGGGTGAAACTGGATCGGCTTGCTTAGATTTTAGGTTCGATCACAACAGTACTTCTGGTTCGGCAATGGCCTTGGTCGGCCCAGAATACTCAAGAGGCCCAACTACCTGGATTTGCCTATAAATACAACATGTGAGGGTTCAGAGAAGGAGGATCTTCTTTCTGCTCTCCAACCTTCTCTTCTCTAAGGCAAAGGCACTCAGCCATTGTTAAATTTTGGATTGTAACTGTAATCAATTATTAGACCATTAAAAAGAAAATTCTTGGAGTGGACGTAGGCCAGAGTTAGCCGAACCACTATAAAAATCTGTTGTTCTTTGCTGCTTTCATTTTAATTCTTGTTGTTCTTCATATTAATATCCTTCACGTATATTCTATAGGTGAGTTGTGACTGGTATTTGGTGATTTCGCTTGGATTTGGATGTTAGTGACCGATTTTGGCGCTAACAATGTTTCTTTCTAAAGCATGAACAAAATTACTTTATTCAAATTTCTAAATACAACTCAATATTGTTTAATCATTCAGACTTGCTTAACATCACCGATAACATTAATACCCAATCAAATTCGAATCAAAATAGGTAAGTATTGTTCTAAGAGAGAATTTTTACTCACTTTGATTTGATTAAGCCTCGTTTAAAGTTTCCTTAATGATGAAAGCTCCCTATTTATCTTTATCTTCTTCGCTTTCCCTTTGAAATTATTACCAACCTTGGTTATCAACTTTCTTTCTTTTGTTTGTGGGATAATAAGAGAATGAATGGGGGTTATGAATTTAAGGAGCTAAAAATTTAGGCCTTGGGCTAAAATTTCATTTCTATCCAAATCTTAATAAATCCCCAACTCCACTTCCTTTATTCATTCATCCTATTTTAGTTAGATTTTACTTTATTCAATTTGTTCGATTACTTACTTATTTTATTATTTCCCGATGTTTGGCACTCCCCAAAATATGGTATGTTACAATCTCTACTCCTTATATGAATTTCATCCTTTAAATTCAGACAAGGAAAGATAAAGATCACTACTGTCAAACCAATGTACACACTATACAGTAATTACGCTATTTCCCCACTAATGTAAATCATCATCGTTCACCCATAATTATGTATTAGTATCTTTTCTAACACCAATCTAAGGTGGACTTCATGGTCTCTTTCATCCTTAGAATACACCAAAATGGCACCTATTAAGACCAACACAAATCTATCCAACTAATTGTGGAAGATTCGATTCATAAGGACAACAAAGAATGCAAGGGCGTTGGTCAGTCCAAATGGCATCACTAACCACTTGTATGAACCGTACGTTATTCAAAACCACGTCAATTGAACACTATCTTCTGCTACTCTTAGTTGATGGAAACTTGATGCCAAGTCTACTTCGAGAATATCTGACCTCCATTCAAATGATAAAATAAGTCATCTATCCTAGGCAAATTATAACGATTCTTCACTGTCAACCCATTCAACAGCAGATAATCAATACACATCCATAAAGATCCATCCGACTTATTTATGAATACCATGGATGCTCCCCATAGAGAACTACTTGGCCTAATGAAACTTTTATCCTTAAGTTCCACTAAATGCCTCTTCAATTCCTCCATCTCCTTTCGCGGCATTCTATTAGGTGGTCTACTAACAAGATGTGCCACCGACATCAAATCTATTCAGAATTTAAATGCTCATTTCGAAGGTAATCCCACACTACTTCAAAGATATTCTTGAAACCCTGAACTACCATGGCTCTACTGATCACATCCTTAAGTTCCTCCATCGCTCACCATCGTGCACAACGCTAATCCAAACTATTCATCCATCGTATCTATGCCACCATGATCCTTTTTCCATCACTTGGATTCTGTAAGGTGATAACTCTATTACCACAAAATTTCCTAGCATTGTTACTTGATAACTAGTTCATTCCCTAAATAACCTCGTACCTCACGAAGACAAATACATATGGGTTGCAAACAAATATGTGACCTCAAATTAAACATTAGGCCGGTGCACCTTAATTCGAGAGTAGCATACCCACCAATTAGATTACCCACACTTAAAGACATTACTTAATAAGTAGTTTCTAACTTCAACCTATCTACCAAATCTTTTGAGATAAAAGAATGGGTAGCACCAGTATCAAGCAGAACTCTAACCGAAGTACTTGAGATCTAGATCATACCTCACAACAAAACTTTCTTCCCTTTCTCCTCAGTCGTTGGCCTGACGGATGGCGCTTCTGAAGCAAAAAACCTTAGGCTGCTTTATCTCGGGACAATCCTTCTTTTTGTGCCCAAGTTTATCAAAGATAAAGCATTTAACATTCACTGCTTCAACTGGAATTAGACACTTGCTTACACAGTGCTCCCTCTTCCTATAATTATAACAAGTCACATCAGCAACATCTTTGCATTCTCCATTGCCCCGAGCCTTTTCTTTTTTTTACTTCTGGCGCTTCTAGTATGGAGCAAACTTTGTTTTCTTCTCATTATGAGCCTTTTACCCCATACCCCACCTTTCTGTATACATCGGCTAATACCTCCTAGTCATATCCAGCAGTTTATTAAATGGAAGTGTCGGGTGAGTCATCATTTTGTCATCGATCTCGGCCTCAAACCCAAAATGAATTTTGTACCTTCTTCCTTGGAGTTCTATTCAAATAATCCCCATACTTAGATAACGCATTAAACCTCTGCACATATTTTGACATGTCAGACTCCCTTGCTATAACTCCACAAACTCATGAAACATCGCAAACAATTCCGATCTAGGAATATAATATTCTTCAAACATCTCCTTGAATATATCTCAGATAATTTCTTGCTCTGGGATCCCTGCTCTCAATGTCCTCCACCAAACACCCACCAGTCCCTTAAACTGTCTAGACATCATTTTACCTTCTAACTGTCCATTAGCTCTAAGTCCTCACAGATCCTTCCTACACTAACAACCAATTACTTTCTTCCAACTCTTACTTCGTGCCCACAAACATCTCTGCTTCTAGACTTCTCAAATCCTTTTTCGTCTTAACAAAGTTTTCCCTATCTAGGTGCATCCGATCCTTTGGTACATTATAGGCCTGTAATGGTACATGTTGCTGCACCAGGTTTAATAGAAATCGCTAAAAAGCATATTCACATCTGGGTTCCCTATGGCCAGGGTAGGCATTCCATTACCAACATCGGCACGAACTTATATGACTGCCTGCCCTCCTTCAACATTAGTCGGAGTACTGTCATCGCCTCTACTAGCATTCACTCTCATACTTCCTCTGGTTAAACATTGGTTACATAGATCCATTCTAGCTTTCTGCATAAGCAACAGTTCATAAGACACGAAAGAAAGGGGAGTGACATCAATCATAGCGGGGTAGATATATCTCCCATATATATATATATCAAAATGCTGGTACGTAATATATGTAGTATATACCCTTCCTAGGATGTTTATTTTCTACTATTAAGTTTCTACTTCGCACCATTTTACTTACGCGTTCCCTTAACCTAAGCTCTAATACCAAATTGTAACTTCTCCCACTCCGAGACTCAAAATTGAACGTCGATAATTTTGCAGTCATTACCAATATCATTGTCCAAAGGCAAAGTGAGTTCAGTATTATTTAGCGTAACATTAGCAAAGAGAGCAGATAAATAGTTTTTTTACTTCATCAATTTGAATTACACAATTCGTTACCCAAGTAGGGGTAAATATAAATATAACGTAGATAAAGTAGTGTAGTTTCTGATATATAAAGATGCTCATAGGATACATAACAAATTATAAATCTTGGTTTTACACAGCAGAATTTCAAAATAACTTCTACTAAATATCAAGCCTCTTACTTTGTCTTTGATATCTTTATTCCTCCTTTAAAATATACCTATCTACATAAACCCAGCTTGCTCGAATGTGAACCCGTGAGTTATGGGAAGTAATAAAAACACAGGTAAAAAATAGAGCCTGGTATGAGTAAAACCTTTACCCTGGTCATCCATAGTGGACCAGGTCGCTAATGCGGAATAAGTTTTTCCTTCACGTCAAGCCATCATAGAAATATACATCATATCATATAAACAAGCATAATTTTATCAAAGTATTGGGATTTTTTCACATATGCATTATTAACCATTGTAGTCACATTTTAGAGACTACACAGGCCTAGCTTTACCAGTTCAACTTCCAATTCTCAACACTTACAGGTTATTCATAAGTATTACATCTTTAATTTATCATAAATAGGTAATTTTGTTGCCACAATAGCCTTGCACCATTTCTTTCGCATTTTGTTATGAATAGACAATTGGATGCCACGCAAGCCTTGCTCCATCATTCTCATTCAACCATCGTGAATAGGCATTGGTTTGCCACTAAGTACTTTTATCGACGACACTAATTATATTGTTGTAGTTTTGACATTTGGTAGCCACTTAGGCCTTCGTTTTCGACTTAGGGCTTTCCTTCAATATAATACCATATTTAGACATGTGATTGCCGTAGAGGCCTTACATCACTCATCATTATATAAAAAGTTGGGTTTATGCATCTTATTTCCATAAAGGCATTCCATTTTATTTTATATTTCTCTTAAATGGTTCCATTCAACATAATGTAGCTTAGTCACGCTTTATCTATTTTTATTCTTTGGTTAAGTTATTATTTCTTAACTTATTGTTTCCTTAGTTCATTTCATACTTAAGATTAACTATCATTTTTCACTTAGCCTTCATAAATTACTTAGTCTATTGATTCAAACTAGCTTTACTAGGTTTTCACGAGTTGAATCTCCATGGGACATTGCTTGTTAAGACGACCCTAGCCAACACATACCACAAATAGCTTCAGATAGTAAAATACTATTATCCTAGGGTAATATGGACAATGCTTTTGTACCTTAACGAAATTTTGTTTTCATGCGTTTTGAAAATATCGCAATCGAGCCTTACTAATAGTTTTTGTGAGTTAAGAAATTATAGCTTCCGAGCCTTGCACCTGGCTTTCATGAGTTGGTTCCCATGTGGCCATCACGCCTTAACAAAGCATAGTCATCGCGTTTTGCCTTTCCCCAAAGTCATCTTGTATTAACTTCCCCAAAGATATCGTGTATTATCATTTATAAGGCCATCATGTGTTATTTCCCCAAGGCCATCGTATTTCATCTCGTTCATAGTTATTTTGTGTCATCCCTTCTACAGCCATTGCGTAATAGAGCTCCTCATAGCTTTCGTAGGTTAAGCTCAATAGAGCTCCCATTTGATAGCTCTTCCAAGCCATCATGGTAGCTAGTTTCAATGTTATCACGTATTAATTTATTTATAGTCATCATGATTTCCATAAGTACTATCATGGGTAATGTTATATAGGATTTCGTGAATTAAATGACACATTTGTAATTATATTAAAAACTGATTCATTGGATTATTAAGCATCAACTTTACACCAAATCCCATTTAGCGTTGAATTCTTAATGATTAATCTTCTTCTTCATATGTTACCTTTTAGAAATGGTTTGATTATATCTACTATTTACTAACTAATTATCATTAATTAATTACTAATTTCCTTAGCCAACTAATCATATTAAATCAAAAATTAATGAGGAAAATGCCAAAATTTCACCAAAAATCAATTTTACCTTATCCGAAGATTTTAGGCTAGAATAATTAGTTTTATTATTTTTTAAATTAACTTACCCAAAATTAATAATATTCTCCACTTATAAAATTCATAAAAATTATAATTTAATTCCAAAAATTATGAAATTAAAAAGTTCTCTATTTCATTATTATAAACATCATATTAAATTTTTCATGGCATTTAATTATGCTTAATCAATTATTTTTTCAAAAACATGAACAAATTTACTTTATTTAAATTTCTAAACAAAACCCAATAATGTTTAATTATTCAAACATGTCATAGTTTCCTTGGCCCCAAAGTTTTCAAATTAAAAAAAGTTTTCTCTCATGTGTGCTACCCACATCCTTCCCCATGCCCCTGACCCCATTTGTACTGCTTCCATCACAATCAACCCCATCAGCTCTGTCCTTCCAGCGTCCTCTTCTGTTCATTCGCCCCATTGTCCCATCAAACCAGCCCTACCCGCCTTGGATTCCTCGTCTTGTCCCTCTACTGTTGTACCTTCCACTTCTGTGCCTTCTCGTCCTGTTCCTCCGCCACCAGTCCCTCCTGACCCTCTCCCTTCTAGGCCACCTTTATTGCCTTTTCCAGCCCCATCCACTGTCCCATCCTTACCGTCACATGGTGAACAGAAATGGACTTCTTTATTTAAGCATAAACCAAGAAATGCCGGGAAGTACATCCCTGTTGACCTCTCTCCTGAGTATGAAGACAATATGTTAGTGCCACCAAAGGAAGTACTAGAAGCTGGTGCAATGGTATGGAATGACACCTTAGTTGGTTTCTTCTTGGATAAGCCACTTTCGTATACGGCAATAATACAGAAGCTAAAGTTAATCTGGAAGCTGAAAGGCTCTGTAAAAGTGAAATCAGATGGTATAGTATTCTTGTTTAACTTCACTTGTGATGAAGATAGATGTAAAATCCTTCAGAGTGACCATGTTATAATAAAAAACAAAATGTTCATCATAAAACCATATGATGCTGCTGTCAGTAATATCACTGGCTCTGTCACCGCAGTTCCTGTTTGGGTTCACATGTATAACCTTCCCTTATATGCGTGGTCACCACTGGGGATCAGCTGGCTCAGCAGCCATCTAGGCAAATTACTGTGTATGGATGAAATGACAGAGAAGCAAAATAGACTGAGCTATGCAAAATGCTTAATAGAAGTTAAACCAAATAAGGAGCTACCACATGAATTGTTGGTTAAACTTGTTGAAGGAGGCTTTCAGAAAATCTATGTGCAGTACCAATGGAGGCCAGATGTTTGTGTGCTGTGCAAAAAGTTTGGACATGCAACTGAATGCCGTGATGTCAAAGATAAAAATGAAACAGACAAAGTGACAGAAAAAAAGAAGAATGGAAGGAAAGAAAATAAGGAAGAAGCTGAAGACATAGCCCATAGTATTAAAAAGTTCAAACCCTTACAAAAACAAAATGCCAGGAGATGGCAACGAGTTAATAAAAAAAGAGTAGGTAATGTAATAAAGGAGACAGAGAAGGAATTAAATAGAGGGGATGAAGAAATCAAGGTGAATGAAATAGAAATAAACAAAGTTAATGATGAACATAAGAATGAAAAGGGTGATGAGATAGAGCAGGAAGAAGAGCAATATGAAATCAGAAAATAGAAAGGAGAATGCAGCAATAAAAGTGAAGCAGACAATAGACAAACTCCAACAGTAGATTTGGGCAATGAGATAAGAATCAAGAAAACTGAGAAATCGGCGGTTAATGAGTTGGTTGAAGAAATCCTGATATCAAATAAATTCGATGCACTGCTTGATTTAGATGATACTGAGAATATGAGAGAAGTGCAGAAAAAAAATGTTATAGTGCATGGAGAAACTGGTGAAGAAATGAGGAATTTTGAAGGTAAAACTACAAGTGAAGCACAAAATAAACTTACACGAGGGAAACAAAGCAACAAAAATATGCAACAAGTGAAGATATCAAACACAATACAAATACAGTAGCAAGAGCAGAACTCAGGAGACAAATTAGCAATCAACAATGGAATTAAGGAGGGTGGAACAGATGAAGATAAGGAAAATGAAGAAGATTCAAGCTTGACTAGTAGGAAAATTGAGAAGAGTAAAGGCAAGAAGATCAGGAATACTGATGTAACAAAAAATAACATGTACAATGTTCAGGAGACATGCACAGCTGACACAACCTACCAACCTGTTACAGTTACACCTCTCAATTCTCTACCTCATTCTTACTCCAATATCAAGCCACCTATTGCCTATAAACCTCCTCCCATATCCCCTACCCACTCCTCCCCACCCATTCTACTTTCCTCTCCAATTTTACCCTCTCAGTCCCACCAGACCTCCTCACCGATAGATGGTACAACAAACAATGAAGTGACCCGACTTTCAGCAACTATTCCAAATTACTTAACCTCAAAGCATGCAGTAACTAGGAGAATGAAGATAGAAATGCTCAATGCCCGTGTCCTATAATGATGTCGACCATTGGAGCATGGAATATACGAGGAGGACACAACACTATCAAACTTGATCAATGTAAACAGCTTATTAGTACACATCAATTAGCGTTACTGGCGATTCTAGAAACAAAATTAAACCTTCCCTTAACTCTCAAGGCAGCTAAGTACATAAAATCTGAGTGGAAGCTCATTCACAATCTGAATGAATCTCCTTATGGGAGAATAATGATTCTATATGATCCCCTTCAGCTCCAATTAACACCCATCCTCTCCACTGCCCAATTGATACACTGTCATGCTCAGGAAAGCAATGATAATTCATCTTATTACGTAACCATTATTTATGTAGCCAATTCTGCTGCTGCAAGAAGCTCCATGCATGCGGTCATTCCTGCGCTCAGGCAATCCACGCATCCGTGGTTAATTTTTGGTGACTTTAATTGCTGTTACAACCTCTCTGATAGAGTTGGAGGGAATCCACTGTTCCAAAGTGAGATACAGCCTCTTAATACAATGCTAATTGATGCTGATCTAGTTACTGTTAAATCTGTGGGAATGCAATACTCGTGGAATAATAAAAGAAGAAATGGAAGCAGGACCTTTTCTAGAATAGATCACACCTTCTCCAATCAAACTGCCCTTCTCAAATGGCCTCTCCTCTACAACCACCTTCCCCTCCTCTCCTTTCTGATCACTCTCCACAAATCATTCATCTTCGTGGAGTTGATAAGAGAGGAAAAACAAATTTTAAATTTTTTAATTCTTGGTTTCTTGAACCTGACTTTAAATCTACTGTTACAATAGCTTGGAACAAAACTAAGCCTGGAAATCATTTATTTGTTTTGCAGGAAAAAATTAAAGAAGTGAAGGAAGTCTTAAAACTTTGGGCTTATAAGAAGTATGGTAAAGGAGATAGAATGAGCACATCTATTCAGAAGAAGCCTGTTGAAGCTCAAAATGCAATGATGGCTGATGTTAATAATGCACAACTCTCTGATGCTGAAACAACTTTGTCTAAGCAATACTACGAAGCTTTAGCCAAGGAAAGTGATATGATAAGGCAAAAGTCAAGAATTAAATGGTGGGAAAAGGGGGATAAAAACAGTGCTTACTTCCACGCCAGTCTAAAAAATAAGCAGAATAGGGAGAATATTGCTTCTATCATAGATAAACATGGAGTCCTTCAAACAACAACTGATGGAGTTCAGGAAGCTTTTAAACAACATTTCTCTACGTTGTATGGCAACTCAGACAATTTCATACCTGATATAGATAACATACCCTCTGATATCTTGCCTAGACTTGATGAAAATGATTATAACCTTCTCTGTGCTGAAGTTACAAATGATGAAATTGTTAAGGCGATGTTCTCTCTAAAAACTAACTCCTGTGGTGGACCGGATGGTTTGAATGCATGTTTTTATACCTCTTGCTGGTCGATTGTAGCTGCTGATGTGTGTAATGCTATAATCTTTTTCTTCAAGAAGTGTAAGATCTACAGATCGTATAATTACACCAATATTGCGCTTATCCCCAAGCTCAAGAATGCTAATGAAGTTAAAGACTTTCGTCCTATATCATGCTGTAACACTATATACAAATGCATCTCAAAGGTTATTGCTTCCAGATTAAAGTATGTGCTTCCTCGTTTAGTATCCAATATTCAGGCTGCTTTTCTTCCAGGAAGGAATATTCTCGACCACATCCTTCTTGAACATGAACTAATAAAAGGTTATAACAGTACAAATTCTCCCCCGAAAGCGATGATGAAGCTCAATATCATGAAAGCTTTTGATATGTTACAATGGGACAGCATTGTACGAATTATGGGTTATATGAACTTCCCACCTCATTTTATGGCATGGATATATGAATGTATATCGATTCCTACTTACTCAATCAATGTCAGCGGTGTGCTGAAAGGTTTTTTTAGTAGCAAACAAGGAATAAGGCAATGTGATCCGTTATCTGCTTACATCTTCATTCTGGTTATGGAGCTTCTGACCAGGTTGATTAACAAAACAATTCAACAAGGAAAATTTAAACTTTACCCCTTGTGTAAAGACCCACAAATCTCTGCTCTTATGTTTGCTGATGATCTTGTCATGTTCTGTGCACCTGACATCAACACTGTTCAAAACATCATGAATACTTTACAACAGTTTCATGCTATGACCGGGTTAAAGGTTAATCTCCAAAAATCTGATATCATACTGGCTGGTGTGAGTATGGAAAGAGTTAATCAGCTTACACAAATCACTGGTTTATCTCTTAACCTATCCACTGTCTCTTATCTTGGTCTACCTCTAACAACATCCAGAATTACAACAAATCAGTGTCAACCACTCTTCGAGAAGATAACATCGAAAATGAACTGCTGGACCACTAGAAGTCTTAGCCAAGCTGGTAGATTAACATTAATCAAGGCAGTAATTTTTTCTATGCAAGTGTATTGGGCCAGAACCTTTGTTCTCCCCTTCAAGTTAATTAAAATGATTAGAAGTGCAATTATGAGATTTTTTTGGACGGGCAGAACTATGGGCAGATACATTGCTCCTATTAAGTTTAGTACCCTCGAGCAACCTATGAACAAGGGAGGGCTTGGGCTATTAAACCTCAAACAATGGAATAAAGCAGCCTTTGCTAAGCATGTTGACACATTGTTTAATTGTCCAGATAGTCTATGGGCTAAATGGTCTGAGAAAAATGTGATTAAAGGAAAGAGTCTCTGGAATATGAATAAGCCACAAAATTTAAGCTGGACATGGCAGTGCCTCTTCAAGCTGAAGGAATTTTTTATCCCTCTTATACTTATGAACTCTGATCCTATTTTCAGTGTTAACTTTTGGGATGATCCCTGGCTGGAGAAGGGATACATACTGAGACGTCAGCTAACCCACAACGAAATTAATCAAACTGGAGTTCACCCTGCTACGAAAGTTAGAGATGTCCTCTTCACTTTTCAAGGGGTGGGTACATTCTCTTCTAACCGGTGAGTCCAAAGCATATGGGACAAGATAGGAAAGTTCACCCCGAAATCTACTACTTCTGCTAGAATTGTTTGGGGTGAGAAGATGGTATCATATAAAATTGGTGATGCTTATGAATACACGCAACAGAACAGTGCCAAACCAGCTTGCAAATGGTGGAAGTGTACTTGGACAAACGATAGCAGTATGCGTGAAAACTTAATATTGTGGAAGGTGCTGAAAAGAGCTATCCTAACTAAGGCGAAACTTGTGAGTATGGGAATGAATTTGAATGTTCACTGCACATTCTGCTGTGAGCAACCAGAGACTGCTGAGCATTTGTTTTTTGAATGCTCAATAATAAAACAAGTATGGACTGATTTGATGATAAGGATACAGAGTTCTGGTCCTTCTCAAGACAATCTGAGTGAGTGGGAATGTATCCATGCAAAGGCCGGGGGAAAGCAGAAACATAAAAGAATATTTACAGTGGTGTTGAAGAGCTTCATCAACGCAGTTTGGAGAGAACGAAATACTAGAATTTTTTATGTCAATAATGCTAAATCTGATACATTATTAAGTCTTTGGATAATGCACGAGATAAAATGTTCATTGGATATGCTCTTCACTTATGACCCTAGTATATTCATGAGATACCACCTGGTGTAAATGAAGTGTTCCTCTTTTCTTTTCCGTCTTCTTGTAGCTTTCCTTGTGTTTGTAGCACCTTGTTCCTCTGTTTTCTTTGAGCCTTTGCTCAAGTCGTTGTTAGTGTTTGTACTCTTTGGTGTTGCAATAAAATGGTCGGGGACCATTCAACCCCGTCGGTCATGCCAAAAAATTATTCAAACATGTTTAGTATCACCAAAAACATTCATACCCAAGGAAATCGAAACCAAAATGGATGGGAATAGGTTTAAGAGAAAGATTTTGTTCACCTTTGGTTTGAGTAGGCCTTGTTTAAAGTTTCCTTAATGGTGAAAGCTCCTTTATTATCTTTATATTCTATGTTTCCCCTTTGAAAGTATAATCAACCTTCATTCTCAATTTTCTTTCTTTTGTTTTGTAGGGTAATGAGAGAAAGAGTAGGGGTTGGGAATGTAAGGAGATTATAATTTAGGCTTTGGTCAAAAATCTCATTTTAGCCTAATCATAATAAATCCCTAACTCCACTTCCATTATTCATTCACATTCTTTTAGCTTGCTTTGTTTATATTCAATTTGTTTGATCACTTACTTAACTTATTTGTTTCCCCATATCTTGGTACTACTCAAAATATGGGATCTCACCATTGAGTGCAAGTTGGATTATATGGTTGAGATTCCAATTCGTTGACTGTGATTTAAGCTTGCATTGGCTTGCGATAGACGACATTGGATCGTGTAGTGATTGTTTAAGGATGCGTTGCTAGGATGGCAGAAAAAGATAAGGGGTTACTGAGCAGTAGCACTTTTGGCAAATGAACAGTGTCGTTTATGCCTATCTTTTCAAAGAAATAGTATAGGAGAAACTTCTTTCTTTAGGGGCACTTAGGCTCCTATGACCAAAGCCCGCTGAGGAAAGAAAGCTCCAAAAGGTGAGAGCGGTCGATGAGGGAGGCAAGAAATGGACTTTTCTAGGAAGTGGGTCGTTGGTAAGCCACTTAGTTATTGAGAGGCGTGTTGCCTATCGGGCAGCCGTCTACTAATAACCGTTAAGAGCTTTACTTTTACTTGTGATGGCACTAATGTCGAGTGGGATGCTTTTGATAGGAGAACTGGCCACTCAGGTTGGTTATAGTCTAAGTGAGGTGGGCGAGCTAAATATATTAGTTTCTAGAAATATATGGGCTGAGACGTTGGCAATTTGAATCACGTCGGTGAATTGGGCTATATGGGTCTTCCCGTCTTATATGTGCAAGGAAACCGAGCAACAATGCCTTAGAAAATAGACCACGTCGATGAGTCGGGTAAGGCCCAGGAGTATGAAGGTTTTCCATTTGTAAGAATGTTCCTTAGGTAACCTTCTTCTTAGTTAACCATTCTTCCTAGAAACTCATCTACGTGGACTCTCCATAAGGCATGCCTTACATGTTAGTCATTTATTCATAATAACACGTTGAAGCTCTGATACCATAGTTGGGTTGATAAGATCACGCAAAGGAGAAAACGAGGCAATTTCAAAAAAAATCACTTTATTAAATTATGTTTAGAATAATATTTAACATCTATTTAACTTGAAAATGATTTTTAAATTAATTTGATTATTTAATTATGGGTACCAATATATCAACATGTATAATGTGATGTGTATGAGTTAACATAATAATAAATGGACGTACACACATATATTTATAGATGATAGGATATATACTTGTATATATTTGCATGGTTATTTGGATTTATAGCTATATACATGTTAATAACGGGCACTTTATGAATTTATAATTGGTATTCAATATAAACGCATATAATGTAGCGATACATACAAACACGGATATAAAAATATATACACACACACACACTCATATATGTGTGTGTGTGTGTTTGTGTGTGTATAATTATTTGAGGCCAATATTAACTTATATATACACCTCTTTATAAATATATATAGATTAATAATAAAATAGCACAAATAATAACTAACATTTATCTAAAAATTCATAAATATTTTTAATTTTAAAATAAAACATTTAAATTATCATTGATATATTATCCTACATAATATTATATCTGTGAATACTAAAAATTTATTTATTTTTATATTAATCTGAATACATATATATAATTAACAATCATAATACGCTCATAATATTAATGAATACTTACATAAATGCGAAAATTTATTTACAAATATTTCAATTAATATACATGTATAATATAATATATATGGTTTCATCATTACTATTTGTTACTTAAATAATTTCTGAATGTTTTAAAACAATTTTAATTTAAAACTTTTAAGCCAAAAATTAACACACGTACACATGCGCTCGTGTGTGTAGGGAAGGTGACATGTTTAAAAGCAAGGATTAGGATTACTTGTATGATGATGCCAATTTCATATATGTCAAAAATGCAATTTGACTTTCAAGCATTTCTACTCAACCTAAGACTTTAGTTTACAAGTATAGAGCTCATGGAATTTGAATGGAGAAGATGATAATTTTTATTTTAGAATTGAATGAATAACTTAGAGGCCTTTAATTTTACTTGATATGGTGAGATTAAATGCAAAATATCTTATGTTTCCTAATATATCTTATTCAAATTAAAAAAACCATATTAGTTGAAAAATAGTGGCCGTGTGATTTGAACAAAATCTCTATTTAAATACCTTTTGGCAATAAATACTTATATACATATATATATATATATTTATTATTTACTATTTATAAATTACTATCACCCTTATATATCAAAATAAATACACATAACACTTATATATAATTAAATAGATTATTTTATAACTAATTTTTTTAAGGTTAACTTATATATCAAATATATAAATTTGTTTTATAATAATTTATATAACAATTATATAAATTGATCTCCATTTTAATTTATAACATTTCCAAATTATCAATAAATCATCTGGTCCAATGCAATATTTTTCTGTTCCGTGACTCATAGGTGTGACATGGTGCACGGTTCATATTTGAACTATTTAAATATCAAAGCATCTGTGGACTCTATTGAAGCACGATATAAGGCTTAAAGTCCTTACTTATCGAACATCTGGGTGAAGCCCAATATCTTAATCATTTTAAAGTTTCACCCTTAAGCAATGATATGTTGTGGGCTTTTTGTATCATAGTCAACACTATGTCACTTAGACGTCTAGGGTAAGGTCTTGGGTAAAAACCCTAATAAAATATGTTGTCAACTATGAAGTTGAAATAACTCACTTAGTTCAATCGATAACAAATATTGATTAACTGAATTTACTCGGTCTAGAGATTTACGACTTCGAGTCAAAATTCAGGTACACCGACACTAACCTTTTATATCAAAGGAGATGAATTATTACGTGAGTAGTGATTCAATTATTATACTTTAACAATACACAAAAATGGTCGCGACACAAACCAATTGAGTGAAAATTAATAATTAAAGTAAGGTATTCATGTAAATGATCCATAGTATTTTCAAGTTGAATGACCATTGCTCATCATCATGTGAGATCTTCTATTTTGACTTAGACTATAGGAGACTTCTTAGTGAGTCCTTTTGTAATTAGTTCGCAACACTTACAGATATGTAACAGCTTGGTGTCTCTAATAGTCATGAGTAAATCATCATTCGACATTTGAAGAGCATTATGTACACTAGTCTCATAGGTGTATCGATATCCCTTTCTTGAAACACCTTAACTATGAACTTTTAAAGATAAGTATTTATTTAATCAGTTCAATCCTTAAGATTATGAATGCTTCCTTATTCACAATCGATTTAAATATATAGTCCCAGGGATTTCGTACTAAATCTATTTGAGTGAGCATCAATATTAAATTTAGAATTATCAATATATGTAATACAATAGAAGTAAAAACCATAAAACCTCTTTTCATTTCAAACAAGATTCATTAAAAAGAGATAAGTGCACATTTATGTAGTCAAAAATTTACATAATTTCCTTTTGTGCATACCCTCAACTCTATCATATATAACCCTACAACTTGTAATTTTCAAAACTACCCCATACGAGCTTCGTTTTACATGCGACTTACGCCGTTAAGTTTGTTGGATCAAACATGTTGCGTAAAGATGTCAAAGGGCTAATTTAAAAATCCTTTCATTAAGTTTACCTAAAGATCAGTTTTGTGTTTCTAAACAAATATGGGAGTAATATTAAATCATATTTAATATAATTTTAATTTTAATATAATTTAATAATTATTTTGTTAAATAAGCTTAATTATGTTATATGAGTATCAATCTACTCGAAATAAATTAGTTTAGTTTCATATAAGCATAACCATATGATAACATTAATTCATTGATAAATGTATAGATGGTATATATGTGTACATCTATAGTTATTAGGTTTAATAATAATGTATACACACACACATGTGTGTGTGTGTGTGTTAAAAACAAGAAATATATGCATCTATATTTGGTATTTAATATAAATGCATGTTACATTGGTAATTATATATACATATGCACACACATAAACACACACGTATACACACACATTATATACATACACTAATTATATTCATCCATAGTTAATGTATATATATAACTTATTTATTTCAAGTTATTTGAAATATTTTTTCAAATCATAAAATCTGTTTACAGTATTTTTATAATATGCATACATACATGCTTACATACGTGTGTATGCACATATATATATATATGTGTGTGTGTGTGTGTGTGTGTGTGTGTGTGTGTGTGTGTGTGTGTGCATATACGCATGTATGTATTGTTAATTAGTTTCAAGAATATATATATTTATATTCTTATTTTGTGTAAGTTATATTTTGGGTAATTTTTACTAAAATATCTTTTCTATTAAACAGGGCCTCTATATATATTTAATTTAACAAGATAAATAATAACTCCTTTTGATGAGGATCGAATTCCTTATATTTAGGATCTACACATTGATTTAAATTTAAACTATAGTTGATAAGATATTATATATACACATATACTCAGGAGAACTCGACAGACCGGTAAACTCTTGAAGGAAATTAAGTGTGCATGTCTGCTTCAAATCATGACACTTGTAACCTCCGGATGCTATTTTTTACGAGAAGTGTGTACAAGGCAGGGCTCGAACCTAGGTTTATTAGCGGACTTAGGAACCCCTTTTCCATTTTGCCACACCATGGACACACATGCATACATACATACATACATACATACATACATATCATCATTCATACATAATGTTCGGGTTCAACAACATTTTTTGTAAGGCCGAGTAAAATGGGAAATGCATTCACACGCATACAAATAGGCATATGTTTATATATATTATAATTAAAATATAAGATATAATCTACAACTGATTATCATACACACACACACATGCACATATTGAATTAATAAATG
Source organism: Allium cepa (assembly GCA_030765085.1). Lineage (NCBI taxonomy): Eukaryota > Viridiplantae > Streptophyta > Magnoliopsida > Asparagales > Amaryllidaceae > Allium > Allium cepa. The sequence goes on from CM060932.1 coordinate 935,793,275, forward strand.
AATTCACACACACACACACACACACACAGATATATATATAACTTATTAATTAATGTCATGTAACATTGTTTTTGTTGTGAATAATGGTCAAATATAATCATTTGAATCATAGTGACATATCGAAAAATGGAGAATCAAATTTACCACAATAAAAAATCTAGTGTTGTACATATTGGAATTGATAATCGACCTTCAAAACATCCTTTATGATTCTAGCTATATTTCCAATTCCAAGATTGAAGTAATCTAATAAATAAGATGAAGTGGAGATGAGGAAAAGAACTCTTCTCTAGTGAATGGAGAAAGAATAAATTTTTTCTCTTCATTCTGTTAGAGTTGGTATGGAATTCATTTAGGACAAGGAGAGATTATATGGGTCTATTTATTGTGGGTAATAAATCTCTTTTATTTCAACCCTTTTGTATGACAAGCTATCATGCAAAAATAATTAAATAGATTGTTTAATTGATTCTGTTATTAATATATGCCATATATATATGTATATGTGTGTATATATATATATCAAATCTCCATTTATTTCTCCTTTTGTACCAAATACATTTAACCCTTCCTCTTACATCATATAGCCGACCGTATATATTTGGTAGTACGTAAGTAAACTAATTAATTCATAACAAAAATATATATATAAATTATATGTTTTATACTACCTATTCAATAAGTAAGATCACCCATCTAAATAAAGTTGAATATATTCAACAATTATACATATTTAATTAAGCTAATTTGGAAATTTAGACTGCAATTTCTATTGCAACTAGGAAATATAAATTATATGTTTTGTACAACCCATTTAATTAGTCAGATCATCCATCAAAATAAAGTCGAATATATACTGCAATTTAAGCCAAAAGAAAATTTGCAATTACTTATAAATGAAATAACCTTTCAAAAAGGATTTTTTATTCAAAGTAAACAGTAGCTGTAACAAGAACTCGGATGCCTAAATTTAGAGTTCATGCATCTAAATTTCTACAAACTCTAAACAAAAAAGTATCAGTTCAAATTCAGGCTTGTTTGGACGTTTGGTTAATTCTTTTAGATGTCTGGACTCTTGAGATTTTTAAAAATATAAAGCATCAAGTTTTTTTACACATGAAAACAATAATCGAAAGTCTAATTTTCTATTCAAACGTCCTATAATTTGTTTTAGGTGTCTATTTCTTACAGGGTTTTAAACAGAGAGGAAGTAGTTTAAAAAAGCTTGTATTCGAACATTTGAATTTTTCAGTCAAACTTCTAACTCCCTATAAAAATTGAGATATACTGTGAAGTTTTTTAGTAAAAAATGTGTATTTTTTTAAAAATACTCAAAGTAATTTTGTATATATAAAGAATTATGTTTATGTATCATAATCAAAGGAAATTGTACATGTATTCTAAGACTACAAAACAAGACGCTCTAGTTTACTTAATCTTCAATCATCGAGCAATCTGCCTTAGTAGTTCCCCTTAGCCATCATATATTATTATTCCTAAAAAGTCAACTTGTATAAAAAATATTGAATTGTATAGTTGTCTATACAATACCCAAAAATGTAGGATCTAACATTCTCTCTCTTTTTGATGATAACACTTTACATTTATATAAAGAGATGAATAATTTTTTCCTCCCCTATCGATACGCCAAATTTTTCAGTCCCTTTGTCATAAAAAATGGTAACATAGGAGAGAAAGGTCAAAGTATAAGAGAGAGTAAAATGGCAAACATCACACTTCATTTAACATGTCCACAAATGCATATCATGTCACAAAAATCACAATTACATGTGTCAAAACAATACCAATGCTAAAAATTATACAACTACAAACGCGAAATGTATCAATATTACAACACAAGTATGAATGTTGATAACTAAAGTGAATAATAAATGCAATCTCCATGCAAACCACAATGTCCAGACATAACGCAAAGTCTCCAAAATACCTGAAAATTAAAAAAACAATAAAATTTACTGTATTATTTTTAATAAAAAAAATTATATTACAAAATTGTGCCTCTAATCACATGGTGCCCAACCATCGGCCCCTTCATTTCTTTTAGGAATACCTCTATTCATGTCTTTATTTTCTAATACATATTATGCAAAGTCAGATATAAAAAATAATTTGAGTAGGTGGAGGAGTGACTAGTGAGGTAGACCTAGATTTTCCATCAAGTTTCTTTCAAATCTTTCTAAGAAAGGATTTGATTCTATCTACCTTCTATTCAAACCTATCCATTCTATCCTCCAATGATTTTGATTTTGATTTTGAAAGGTTACTCTAGCGGTCGAGTAAGCTTGAGGCCATCTAAATTTGGGGAGTTTTCTAGAGATAACTTCAATAGAATTTCCAATACTCTCACCACTTTCTTCTTCTTCATCCCTACTCTCTTCTTCTTCTTCTCTAATATTTTTTTTCCTTAATCCAAAGGAGTAGTAGATCATGTTCTATTTGGAGAGTATCAATGCTTTTGAGCTTCTAATTCTTTATATTTTTGGTAACACTCTTCAAAAATTTAAGAAGGAACAAGGAAGTTTCATCAAATTAAAAGAATTGTTCCCACATACGTGACTTCTATAGATTCATCCTCAAATGAAGGAATTTATGCATTATGTATAAGATGCATGATGTATGGAGAATAAAAAATAGTTTTTCTTGCGTGATCAAAGAAAGATGAAATTTCTTTTGCTCAATTAACCTCAATATTGGCGAAAATTGCATATAAGGCATGTTAATCTTTATTATAAATCTACTTATGACTATCATTTCTAAGGATAAAGGTGTTTATAATCATTCTTTCAATAAGTCTAGGTTTAGGTCTTAGATCTTTAAAGATTCCTTTAATAAATTTTCCTATCCATGGGAGATGACTAATTATTTTTTGTTTTAGTTGTGAATTTCAGCAACACTTATGTCTAATCCTTAATAACCACTCTAATGTCATTAAAATGGAATTAAATTATTTTTTCGTAAACAGTAGACCAAATAAAATTCTCACCATTAGGAAATTTAATAAATTTTCCATTCAGTTTTGCCAAAAATGATTTTACCATTGATGTATCAATTTTCACACTGTTACGCTCAAATTCGATAATGGATGTAATTTTAGTATTATCCGCTAAGCTCCTCATATTCTAACTAGGGAAATCATCAACGTTATAGAAAGGTCCATTAAAATATTTCACTAAATTTAGTACCTTGAAGCTATCAATGCTTCTCTTATCATGATGAAGCCATTCTTTAACTTTTTCTTGAGATATTGAGTAGATTGAGTTGAGGAAGATTTGGCCGATCTCTTCTTCTTTGAAGTAAATTTGGGTGCCACTGATTTGAGTATTTGGACTTAAATTGGGAGCTATGATTTGAAGTATAAAATTCTTTTATAAAAAAACTAAAGATGAGGTTGTGAAAGAAGGAAAGATGGTTACAAAAGGATAGAGAGCCAAAATTTTGAAAATTGTGATTGGCTGGTTAAAAGAATAGTTATTAGACGGCTACACGTTTGAAAAATTCATTCAAACATCTGATTTTGCAGGAAATTTGACCCAAAAAGAAAATAAATCAAACTTAACTGTATTCTGATGTTTTAAATTAGCAATCAATCGTCTGAATAATGATTCAGATGTCTGCAAATTTAATTTAGATGTCTGAAAATATATACAACAAATTTATTAAAAATATCTACGTCCATCCAAACATCCGATTAAAGGCATTAATCAAAATATGTGTTTAGACGCCTGGTTATCTTTGTAAGATGTATGAAATAATATAAATTAAATATATAATCGGTAAATAATTTGAAAAAAATAATATAAATTTTAAATAAAATCACTTAATGAACAAATATCCATATCTCTTCTTACTTCTTAAGATGTATCTTCACACAACGGTTTTGTAAATATCAATATTGTGATTTTGTGAATTTTCATAATCTTGTAACATGATGCATTTTTCAATGTTACCTCTTAAAAGGTGATGTCCAATGTCAATGTACTTTGTTCTAGAATGATCAATAGGACTGTTAGGCCAATTGATATCATAAGTGTTATCATAAAATATATGTGATTTATTTAACTTTACACCTAAACCTTGAGGTGTTTATTGCGTTTATTTAATCCGATAACATGTAAAGCAATAGAAACGTATTCTCTTCCCATGTTGAGAAAAAAAAATCTTACTAAACTAAGAAACTAGAGACTATCCGATAAAATGACAAGTAGCACTCATATTTTTCTGCTCTATTTTGCATCCTCCAAAATCAGTGTTGCTATCTGATGCTGATTCAAAAGGACAACCTTTCGGATTGAAAATGTTGTTTCGAGTGTTGGTTAACTAGCGTAAAATCGGTTTCACGACTTGCAGATGTGGTTCTTTGGATTTGCTTGAAATCTAGCACAAAAACAAACACTCATATTATGCCTTATCTACTAGCCGTTAAATAAAGTAAAGAACCTACCATACTTTTATATTTTTTTTATTTATATCTTTACCATGTTCATCTTAGTCTAAATGAATACTAGTACCCAATGGCGTTGGTTTAGTAAAAGTATTTTCCATCCCAATTTTAAGTAAATCATTACAATACCTTTCTTGGTGAATAAAAATACCATCTTTAAGTTGTTTAATTTGTAAATTTAGAAAAAAGTTCATCCATATGTCACGTTTGAAATTTACTTTTTATAATGTTAGAAAACTCACTGGCATAGATTTTCATTCGTAGAATACATCATTTGCACAACTTTGGACAAATGAAATGTCATTTTTCCCCTTATAATAAAAAGATTAGAATCAAACTTGCCAATATCAATACTAAAGTTTAAAAGTAACTCTTTAATCATTCATACTTAAGAATGTGATGCTTATTTGAGTCCATAAAGAGCTTTCTTAAGTTTATAAACATGGTTTTGGAAAAATTTCATATATAAAGAGCTGGGTTGTTCTACATAAACATTTGATTTCATAAAACCATTAAAAATGCACTTTTAATGTCCATTTGAAAAGCTTAAATTATGGGGACATGCAAATGTTAGTAAATTTTTAATTACTTCTATAGGAGCTATAGCGGAAAAATTCTTTTTATAATCCATTCCTTCTTTTTGATTATACCATATGATACTTATCTAAAATTATTTCTAATTATATCACCATTTCTATCAACTTTATTTTTGAAACCCGAATTTGTGCCAATATCGGTTTGATCATTTGGTCTTGGAACAAATTCCTTAACGTTATTTTGTTGAAATTGTTATAATTCTTCTTACATTGCAATTATTGAAAAACCATTATTTTTAGTTCGTTTATCATTCTTAGGTTCTAAATTTGAAGTAAATACTGTGTGACTCATTTGATTTAATTGACTTCTAGGTTTAACCCTAATATTTACTACAACAATAACATTATCAGTAGGATGATCTCTTAAAATATGTTGTGGAGATATAAAATCATTATTAATGTTAGTATCCACTTGTGAGGGATTTTCAAAAAAGATAGTTTGTTTATCAAAAAATTGTCTCCATCAACATTATTAAGTTTGAAATCCTTATCAAAAGGCACATGTAATGTTTCTTCAATTGTACTAATTCTCAGGGCTGGCCCAATACTATTTAATTCCCTAGATGAACGAGATTCTTTTCACTTTTTACTGCCCCATTTTAAAACATAACAATACATTTATATGCAAAAAATCAAATGAAAAACATAATTATGAAATTTGATGCTTATTACAAAATATTGTTAAACTAAATCATCTTTATTAGTTTGTATGCCAATAAATGTAAATGTCAACATGGTAACACGCCAAAATACAAGCTAACGAAAACAACTTCTTCTTGCATTCTTTGAAGCAAACACCTCCATTATCACTTCATATTTAAGTTTATCCAAGTATTCATTTACAATTGAAATAATAGCAAATCCACTTACTCCCTCTTGCAAAATAGTGCCTTAAAGATATATTTTTATCAATTTCAATTTTAGAAACGCCTTTCTGCCATAGCAAGCATGACCGGAATAGTCAATAAAATTCAATGAGCAACCCAAACATTTAGAAATCCACTTACATCCTTATATAACCGTAGGAAATTTTGAATATCAATTGATTTAGTTACTTCCAATGGAAGAATTCTTTTTAGTTATAAAAGATCATATTATGCTTCTTTAATTCCTTATCATCTATATTTTTAAATCTCAAATTTAACAAAAAGCCAAAAGTTTCTTCATAAAGTTTAATTACTCAAACCAATCTCTAAGTAAAATTAAAGCATAGTCAATTATATATAGAAAATAAGTAATTCTAAAATTGTCATTGGGAGATTGTTTGTCATCATCCTCCATAACATCTTCATCAAATTGTTTTTTTCTACATATGATTCTCTTTTCCAAAAAATTTAGAACAATACCAACATCATTTGTTCTTTAATCTCCTTGCTCAATGTCTCAAATCCATATTCTCTAAATTTTTCAAAAAACACTATAACCACCTTAATTTTTTTGATTACACCGTTGATATCAATTTCTTCTCATTGAAGTATTTTACTTACATGATTAATATTTTCCAATACCATGTACCAAATACACAATCTGATTAAACTCAAAATTTTCCAAAGCATTTTGGCACCGTGCCGACCACCCTACACCACCTGCACTCAATATACATAAGATAATGCGTCGTTAATGTGCTCGGTCGATGTAGGACGATTGTCAAGGTTTTCAAATGAAATAATACATCATGGAACCTATCGTATATTCCACAACACATAGAATAAAATATTATATACGTTACTGATATATAAAATAGAAGAGACAGTAATGATTAGGTGAGCCAAATATTAGAGTATAGCTTCAAAGAGTTATACGAGCAATAGAGTTTATACAACAGAAATAAACTCCAATGATTGTCTTATAATAATAAGAAGCAGCGCCAAGGCTCCATAGTGTTGCACATCCAAATAAGCATAGAGATCCATATATAATACGAGATAGCTCCATCCAACTCGTCCTCTACATAGCTACTGCAACGCACCTAGACCTTCTCTCTAGTCTACTTATTTGATAGTACCTAAGATAATGAGAAGCAAAGCAGAAAACCTCAAGTCAAACAATGGTCTGGTGTAAGCCGTAAATAAATCTCAAAATACTATACAAGTCAATATAATAAGGAACAAGTTTATATGAATCATACCTGATATGTCGCTACAACCAAAGAGTTAGCATATAATAACATAATATGCTTCTCTACGAATAAAATAAAGGTACACTACAAATCAAGTGCAATGATGGGTTTCCACGTATCCCTATCTCCAATGCATATCTCCACTTACATCCCTAGAGTGATATATTAAGAAAGAACAATGAAAACAACCATAGCATCCATCAAACAATCCTCATAATCACTCAATATGCTTTGGATATACGATAATTCGTATAATCTTTCTACCGCTAGGGACTAATGGAAATCCTAGTTTCTAGTGTACTCTCTTAAGCCCGAAGCTGATAATAGACTCATCCAGCTGGTGTAGGGTATAGGATCTATTCAACTGATCTAGGATAGCCTTTCAATGTACCCATGAGCGTCCTCATAATAACCTTACTTTGAGTAAATCAGAAAATACTTCGTGTATCAACAATCCCTTAACACGTGTATCCAAGCCCTTTCCTTACTCTACCCAGTTTTCATTATTCTCGAGGGATCATTCTACATTCATCCATTCCTCGATATAAGCATTTAACCGTCCTATCCATACGTCACCTTCCTTAGAACCTACCCTTTTCATAAATAACTGTTCTTATGACTCCATTCGACATCGAGTCATCATCACTGAAACCTAACCCCTTCCACTATCGAGTTGTCATCAAAGTCCTGAAACTATCATCGTGCCACTATGTCGCCATCAAATCCCAAGCGAACAAACAAGCACTTTAGCACAATCTATAGAGCCCCTGCTCCCTCTCCAAGAAGATTCTCTCCCATCTCATCAAAATAATAACTCAACAATGACATGAGTGAGTCGGTACCGACTTATTTACTTATCAATTTTGGTTAAATCTACTTCCCTGCTTCAAGTGCTTCCTTCCTCATATGCTTTAAACCTCTTCCTATACATCTAAACAACTTGATCTCATGTAAATACCTTCATCTTCCAATTCAAGAAACAAGTCGGTATAAAACCCAACACTTAGCCAAACTTATGTATCTTGCCATGGTCCACCTCTACTTGCCATGCTCCTGAAATCCCCCACAATCACCTAATTGTCTGACCAGTACAAACAAATAAGTATAAATAAGTTAGTACCGACTTATTTACATAACATATTTTTTTAATATAGCTTGAACTCCAAACTCCTCCCATGCTCCCAAGCATTTCCTCCAAGTTTCATCCAATTTCGACCATCTTTGCTTCAATTCATCTAATTTGCCAACCAATTTCCTACGTATCTAATACACTAGCAAACATCATCAAAGCACAACATAAAAACATGAAATAATATGAGTAAACATCCATTCACATATGCAATACATCAGAATGTAAAAACCAAGTAAATCTCAATGTAGATCAAAATTTTACACTAGAATATGAATATGAATGCAAGGGATTGAAAAACCATTTTAAAATCATTTTAAACCTTTGAAATTCATCCATAGACATATATAGAAGTGCGATTATGGTTAGAAAACATTTTAAGGTCAAAATCATATCAAAAACATCAATTTAAACTATATAAACATGCATAGTAGAGTGAGAAGTCAAAAGGCACCCACCACATATCCAAAATACCAATCTTTCACCTTAAATCTGAAGTATAAGACAAAGGAAAGGATTCAAATCAGCAAAAATGATAATCTCTAGCTTTTATATACTAATCACCCTTCTAATCAATGACTTGGCTAAGATTAGCAAGAAAAAAATGTGATTTTTATGAAATTGGGGTACATGGAGAATTATAATTATTTTTGGGAAGATAGAAATGACCTATATAAGTTCCTACTGCCTTCCCTCAGCACAAATATCGAACTGGCTTAGTGGGCCTAACCATGGCATAATTAATTACCCGCTAAAACTTGTCAGTAGCAGCCAAAATTTAAAACATCCATAAATTTCAAATGATAAGTTCGTTTTTTATAACCACTCAACATAATGAGAGACCATCATTCTGAAGTAATGAAGCGGTTTGAGACCCTAATTTAGCTCTTATAAAAAGTTATAGTCCAAACAAGCTTTTTTGGGCTAAAATGGTCACATAGAAATTCGGCAAATATTATAGATGTGGAAAATGTTCCCAAGAGTTGCTTCCTAAAATTCTAAAGTCATGCAACCTTACATGAATAAAAGAAGCATATTTTACGATCCTTCGATACTCAAAAAACGGGTCGTTACTGTTGGCATCAAAATTGACCACCAACACCCAATTATATGTGAAAGCACCGATATCCAGTCAAAAATCACAGATAGTATATGATGTAGAGCATATAATATGAAAAATAAGAAATTTAAAATGAAAGTAAGTAAAAAAGACAAGATTTATAGTGGTTCAGCTAACTCCGGTCTACGTCCACTATAGGATAATCCTTTTTATTATACTAAAGTTCGATTACAGTTAAAATCCAGAATTCTAGAATAAAAATAGAAAAGTAGCCTTTAGGTAGAAAATGAAGAGAAGCCAAATGAATCTCTCCTTTCTGAAGCCAAGGCTGTTGTATTTAGGTTAAACTTCAGCTACTGGGTCTTCTCTCCTACATGGGCTCATTACAGGGAAGGCTAAGCCGAACTCACTATACTGATCCATAACATTATGCCAAGCCAAACCATGCCATGCCGACCCGGTTCATACCATGCCGACCCGATTCATACCACATCGACCTTCCAGTATGCCGACCAGATCCACACCATGCAGACCCCATCATCTCCACATTCTATGCTGATCCATATTATGTCAATCCAACCTCATCATGCCTACCCCTCTTCCAGAAGCATCAACATACTGACCCCTTCTTATGCTAATCCCTTGCATATTGAGTCTTTCCTATGCCATGCCCAATCATGTCGATCCCTTCCTATGTCGAGCCCAAACATGCCACACCAATCCAAGATATGCCGACCCCTAAGCTTCCCCCTGATCATGTCGACCCATCCTATACCGACCCCTTCATCTCGCTGAGCTACTTGAACTACACTGATCCCTCCATATTGAGCCCGTCGATCCCCTTGTATTGAAGTATACCGATCCCTTCACCATGGACCATTGTTAACCCGCCTTTTGGCAAGGCAATATACTGGCGGATTTAACCCAATCAACTGCACAAGGCATAACATAGTCGACGAACAAACAGTGCAAGACATTTAAAATATGGTTTCAACAAAAATCGAAACCCTACAAGTCGCTTGGAGTTTGCTCCGAGTTGTCTCCAGGCTTACTTCGGGTTTTCAGAGGTATTGCTTTGGGATAGAGAAGGGTCTGCTTCGAGTCTTTGATGGATTAGCACATTTACGAGTTATTTCGAGCCAACCCAACACTTGCTCTGAGTCAATGACAGGTCTACTTCGGGTCAAGGAGGCGGGTGCTTCGAGTCAAGGCCACAGATCAATCAAAAATCATTCGCTTCGTATCCATCAATGCCATTCCATCTAGTTCGTATCCATATGCTCCAGATCCATCCCCTTCATACACTTCATATTGATCCAGTTATTTCCACGCTCACTAGTTTCGTATCGATCAATCTCCTACATGTTTCATATCGATCAGTCAATTGATCGACATGAAGTAGTGAACCATGATCAATACGAATCCACAAACTGAGCATCAATGCAAAGTGCAAAGGGATCAATCCAACCCTCACAATCGCTTGCTTTTGTATCGATTAATATTATGTATGTTTCATATCGATTGGTCAAACGATCGATACGAACCAATGACCATTCGATCTATACAATGGCAAGGACATATGATCGATACGAAGACAATATCCTTGCATTGATACGAATAGAGGCGGGGATTGATAAGAAGAACATAGCAACCGATGGATGCGAATAAGGCAGAGTTAATTAAAAGAAGCCGCCAATCGGCATAAAAAACGGATCTCCTTGGATTCTCGAGTCACGTCATCAATGCAAATGGAATGGATACGAATGAACGAAGCTTGGATCGATAAGAAGTGACGGATACAGATCGTAATCGATACAAACGTGATAGCTTACTTACGATATCAATCTTGCATCGATCATAACTCGAGATCTAAAACTCCAAAAGCCCTCAAATTTTCACTATAGTTTGCTTACCATTAGAAGGTGTTCTTGATCGATCTCAGCCTCGTTGGACATCATTTTGATTGATACGAAGAGCATATGGGTCGATCAGGGATTGATCTCAAGCGACCTTGGATCGACCTGGTGTGCCCACCAACGTGCAGGAAGGGATTTCTGAATTCAAAGTCAGATATTTCCATGCCACGCCTATAAATAGTAGCCCAATGCCTCCACAAAAAGGGATCCTTTTGGCTCTTCTACGCCTTACTCCACTGAACTCTATTGTAACTATAATATTATCAATTGTACTCTTGTAAATCATCAATAAAGCAGCAACTCTTCAAAGTGGATGTAGGCTACAACGTCGAACCACTATAAACCTTGTGTTCATACTGTCATCCTTTTGTATTTTGAGTGGCCTTTTATATTTTGAGTGTTCTTCATATTTATATTCTCTACAAATTGTCTATCTGTGATCTATGATTGTGGGTTGGCGCTTTCATCTACAATTGGGTTTTTGTGACTAGTTTTGACGCAAACATTTTGGTGCTTTCAATGAGAAGGCTTGCACTCAGGATTTATAGCTTGGATTTCAGATCTGGAAAGCTATGGTGAAGAAATCAACATGGAGATCAAGAGCAGCAAGGGGTCAGCATGAAGGAAGTCAGGAGGCCTCTTCAGGAGCTAACCAGACTTCAGTTTTCATCACCAGAGACGAGATGGAGATGTTGATGGAGGCTATGCAGGAAGGGATGCTTAAAAGGCAGGAGGAGATGATGTAGAACCTACCCCAGTGGATTAGGCAAGCTAGAGTGCAGAATCAAGGAAACGCAACTGCATGAAGTGCTGGAAACAGGGATCAATGACATGGAGCAACCAGGATTCAAAATAGAGCAGGACCATCAGAAGCAGCCCCCGAGCTAGGGGCGCACCCCTAGAGCATTTTGATCTGATCCCAGGCAGGATACCAGGTAGAACTATGCAACATGGCGTTGAAAGGGGAATGGCTGAGACAAGGACCACAGCTTGATGACAGTGACATATTGGCGGAGATGGTCAGACGAGCCCTGAAGGGACGACTGGTGAATAAAGATCTAGAAGATGTAACCAGGAGCCCCTTTGCTCCCACAACGAGGTAGGCTAGGAATCCACCTGACGTCAAGCTACCAACACCGGAGACGTGTGATGGTAGGACATATCTTGTTGTTCATCTGACAAGGTATATGAGGCCAATGGAGGTACTTGGAGCATCAGAGGAAGTCATGGCGTTTAACGACGAATTTTCTATCGGTTTAGAAAATCACCGATAAATTTTGTATTAAAATTAACCACAAGTGCATGACATGCAATTTTAGTACGTGTTGAGTATGGGTCGATCCGTAGGGAATTATTTTAGATTTTAAAAATCAATTCAATCAAATTAGACCAAAGTGAGAGCGAATTGTTAACGACAAGAAAAATGAAGCTAAACTTAGAATTAAAATGAGATTTAAACTATGAGACTAGAGCAAAATTTAGGGGCAAATCCACTCTCGTATTTTTATAAATTAACAAACAAATAATTTATGATTTCTAATTATGATACTAAGTGAAATAATTGTTTCATTGATCATAAGTATAGTTTATTTATGTTATTAGTTAATATAACTTAAACCATCAACTATAATACAACAATTATACCACTTATAAATTCTCATAAAAATGATGCCAAAGCATATTTTAAGTATGATCTATTTGTTATTGTAATTAGTAAGATAGATCATCAAAATTTGTTTTTACTGCCTTTTCAAAATCAAAAATCAATTAGCAAATGATGATGTAAATTGTGTTTATGTTGAATAAAAATAGCTCATTTGCAAAAGCCAACATAATCTATCAAACCCACTTGTATAAACTTACATAAAATTCTGCTCTCATGAAGCACAAATAAAAGAGATCATAAACCATAGAATTGTTGAAATTACATAAAGTTAGAGAGCTTCATTACCTCTAAATTAAAAGGGTTTAGCTACTCATTTGTTTCATCAAATCAAAACTTGTAAATTTCAACATTAAAAAGAAAATAAATGAAACTAAGCAAAGAAAGAAAAAGAGATGTTTGCATAAAAATTAAATTTACACTACTTGCATGAATGTAAATCTAAGCTGTGAACATGAAATAAAAGAAAGCATAGAGATAAACATCAACATAAAGTAAAGAAAAACAAGTAGAAAAGAGAAGAGAAAGAGGCTAAGAAGCCATTTTTATTTCATGAAACATAGAGCTTACATCTTGCATTTTTAATTTCAAAGAGTAGAAGATATTTAAATGTACATAAGAGGGCTATTTATACATGCGTAAAGCCCTAATTCAATTTTTATGGTGCTTTCTAATGTGCCCTTTAGGAAGTGTGGCCACCAAGTAACCATTAGCCACCAATTAATCCATCATTAAATGTGCATAAAGCTTTAACCTCACTTAGTTGTCCATTATCTTCTAATTATATATTTACGTAAGTGGGTATGTAGGGTCCTCCATGATCATGAACTTGAATTATTTCCTCTTCATTTGTTTGTATTCCTTTGTGCATGCATATATCTTCATGAAGCCTCTTCTGTATGCATCCAAATTTCTACAAAAGTCATAAAAAATGTCCAAGTAAAAATTCTCAAATTGACACATGCATAAAAATGACCATTTTCCCCTGTATGAAGACGAATATTCGTTGATTTGAAAATAATTGAATTTTGGTTTTAAACATGTTAAAATGCCCAAATATTACATTTATTTAAATAAAAATAGGTAAAATATAGATGTAAATATATGCACATTTACGTGCACATCACATGGCTCGGTATTTTCCATTGTATTTGATGGATATAGCAGTACTATGGTTCATACAATTGGAAAGTAGTTCGGTTGGAACGTGGACCGAGTTGATTGAGAAGTTTATAAGGCAGTTCAGAGTTCACATTTCGAGGCCCACGAACGTAATGAGTTCGACAACACTGAAGTAGAAAACCAGGAGTCTTTGAGGAGTTTTTTAACATGATTCAATGTAGCGGCGACATCGGTGGATCGCCCAGATCCGTCAATGGTTTTGATAGCAGCTGTATTTGGCATAGCTAGTGGAACAGAATTCAAGAATTCATTGACAACGGATCTACCATGGATCTAGGAGAGTTTGATCGAAGGTTTTTGCGACAAGAGGATACAAGTGCTGAGAGAGAGGAAGGAGAGTGAGTTGATGTTTATGTAGTCAAAAGCAGAGATCCGCCCGGAAAGGATTCAGGCAAGGATGAAGGAAAATGGAAAGCAGAGGATATTTGTGATGAGCTAAAGCGGCCGTGAAAGGAACCGAGATTCACCTCTTATGCGGAGTTGAATGGGACCTTGGAACAAATCTACCAAGTCACTAGGAAGCAGGTTCCCTATCGAAGGCCAATCAGGAGGGATCCAACCAGTAACGAAAGAAAATCAGACAAGTACCGCTAAACCTATTCCATGAACTAAGTGTCCATAGTACAAACAATTGTAGGCACTCGAAGGATGAGATAGAAGTACATATCCGAAAAGATATGCTTTTACGGTACGTGAAAAGGCGAGCGGCGACAGTGGAACAGGAATGGCCGCCATCTGCATCAAATGAGGACGGTTCCTGATCTAGGCATTGCCAGCTTATCATCAATTGATTAGAATAATGACGAATAAGTAGCAAACTCCATATTAACATAGTTAAGTCACTTACACATGGACGGAATCATGAACGGTCCTTAGGCATACTTTGATACGACAATCAACCACATCAGTGTTGGTGTTTGCACTTTGACATCTCTGTTTTGCTTTTATTTTCTAGTTTTTTACATTTAGACTTGATTTAGTTGGACATTTTTGTTACAAAACTCATTTGAATGTAAATATGGTATTTATAATTCCATAATGGCCAAGTCACTTATACATGCGCAGGATCGTAAGCGGTCATCGGGCATGCTCGAGGATGGCGATGAATCGCCGTAACAAACGATTCAGAAACTCACTCGAACATGAAATCTGACATTATTAATACTAAGCCCCCTTCCAGGCACACACAATTCGCCTCGAATGGCACTCGATTACGAACGGTCACAATTCACCTCAAACGACACCGGACCATGAACGATCAAAATTTTCCTTGAACGGCACATGACCTCAAACGGTCACCATTCACCACAAACGACGTCCGACCTCGAGTGGTCGCAACTCGCCAAGAACGGCATACGATCTTGAACGATCGCTATTCCCAATCATGTAGGATTATCAATTATTTTGCAGGTCATTAACAGGATACGAACATCCGGTTTATGGCGCTACAAAACACACCTTCCTATCACAAGACATGTTTTAGGGGACAAATTGTTAACCGCCTTTTAGCAACACAATAAACCAGCGAATTTTAACCTAATCAACTGCACAAGACATAGCATGGTCGATGGACAAACAGCGCAAGACTTTTAAAATATGGTTTCAAGAAAAATTGAGTCCTTACAAGTCGCTTGGAGTTTTCTCCTAATCGTCTCGAGGCTTGCTTCAAGTCACCCCAAGCTGGCTCCGAGTCAATGCCATGTCTACTTCGGGTCAAGGAGGTGGCTTCTTCGAGTTAAGGCTATAGATCAATCAAGAACCGTCTGCTTCGTATCCATCAACGCCATGTCCATCTAGTTCGTATCCATGTGCTCCAGATCCATCACTTCATGCACTTTGTATTGATCCAGTTATTTCCATGCTCACCAGTTTTGTATCGATCAATCTCCCACATGTTTCCTATCGATCAATCAATTGATCGACACGAAGCAGTGAACCATGATCGATATGAAGCAACAAACTGAGCATCGATGCAAAGTGCAAGGTAATCAATCCTACCCTCACAACTGCTTTCTTTCGTGTTGATCACTTTTATGTATATTTCGTATCGATCGGTCAAACGATCGATGCGAACCAATGACCATTCGATCGACACGAAAGCAAGGACGCATGATTGATATGAAGATGGTAGACATGCATCAATACAAATAGAGATGGGGATCAATACGAAGAACATAGCAACCGATGGATGAAAATGAGGCAGGGTCAATTAAAAGAAGTGGTTACTCAACACAAAAAATGGATCTCCCCTAGATTCTCGAGCCAAGTCATCGATGTGAATGGAATGGATACGAAGGAACGAAGGTTGGATCGATACGAAGTGATGGATACGGATCATAATCGATACGAACGTGAAAGCCTACCTATATATCAATCTTGGATCGATCATAATTCAAGATCTACAACTCTAAAAGCCATCAAATTTTCACTATAGTTTGCTTACCACTAGAAGGATGTTTGTCAGCGATTTCGGCCTCATTGGACATCCTTTTGATCGATACGAAGAGCATAGGGATCGATCAAGGATCGATTCCAAGCGACCTTCGATCGATCTGGTGGGACTACCCGCGTGTAGGAAGGGGTATTCCAATTTCAAAGTTAGATATTTCCATACCACGCCTATAAATAGTAGCCCAATGCCTCCTGAAAAGGGATCCTTTTGGCTCTTCTACGCCGTTAGTCTGCTGAACCATATTGTAACTCTAATACTATCGATTGTAATTTTGTAAATCAGTAGAGAATTATCAATAAACCAGCAAATCTTCAAAGTGGACGTAGGCTACAACGCTGAACCACTATAAACCTTGTGTTCATACTGCCTTCCTTTTAAATTTTGAGTATTCTTCATATTTATATTCTCCACAAATTGTCTACCAATGATCTGTGATTACGGGTTGGTGCTTTCATTTGCAATTGGGCGTTTGTGACCAGTTTTGGTACAAACAACCATGCGGAGCCTTCTGTAATGAAGTGAGCCGAGACCTCTCTTCCATAATGAGGTATGTCAATGCTTCATGATGTTGATCCCTTCCTTATTCCTTCCTACTATGTCGAGCCCTTTCTTACCATGCCGACCCCTTCCATTTGCTATATCATTAAAGTGTGTCGATCCATCTAGATGTAGCATATCGATCCCTTTCCCGTCTAAGCTACCACCTATATTTCAAGCATCTTGCATCATTTATCTTTCAAATTTGTTCAATTTGGACTTTGTATAACCATCTTTCTCTTCCTTCGGGTCCTACTATCGTCACAATGCACTCATCAGCTTTGATAAGCGTGAAGTCTGTTGGGTTAAATCCTTCTATATACTACCTTGACAAAAGAAAAGTTAACACTTTGCCGCCCAAAACTTGCCTGGCGTTAGGAAGGCGTGCTTTGAAATGCCTTAAGTTCGATGTTCTAAACCTATGGATGACCTATGAAGAGATTAATGATCCTGCCTGATTGTTAGTAACGATCGTTAATAAGAATTGTAGCTATCCCAGGCTAATGATGATCACATAGGATCGAGTGTCTGTTCGAGGTAAAAGATCATCACATGGGATCGAGTGCCTGTTTGATGTACAATGCGATCATTCGAGATCGAGTGCCTGTTAGAGGCGGAGTGAGATCGTTCGAGATCAAGTACCATTTGAGGCAAAATGTGATCATTGGAGTCGGGTGCCGTTCAAGGTGAAATGTGATCGTTCGAGATCGGATGTCGTTCAAAGCGAAATGTGATCGTTCGAGATTAGGTGTCGTTCATTGCGAAATGTGATCATTCGCAATTGGGTGCCGTTCGAGGCGAAATGTGAGCATCCGGATGGGACTCGAAATTATCAATGTTAGATTTCACATTAGAATGAGTCTTATAATAAAAAATTCGACAGACAAAATGAAGTTCCAGTACAGAAAAGAGAAACAAAAGAAAAAACTAAAAAAACCAAAGTGCATGCCGTAGGATCGATTTCACCCTAGAGGGGGGTGAATAGGATGATGCTATTAATTATAAAATTATTGCGGAAGCTTATTATTTCAACACAGATAAATCAAAATTATAGCAGCACAGATAATAAATGCAGAAATAGAACGACACCGAATTTACCCATCTTTGGCAAAACCTGCCTACGTGCTGCCCCCAAGGTTTCTACTAGAAATTAAGTAGTCACACGCTTACACACGTAAACTCGCGACACCCACTACTGACTAACCTATCTCTACGCTCAAAACTCTGCCACAATTCAGCCACTGAGTTGCGAATTCTCAAACTAGGCCACGTAGTTTGTCCCTTAGTCACACGACTAGTAATTACACAATTTTCAAAAGAAAATACAATTTAAAAACAATTTAAATAAAACAAAATCCTAACAAAACCCTAATTTAAACTATTAAATTCCAACTTAAAACAAGGCTGGCCCTTTTCTTCTTTTTATTATTATATTGGCCCGTTCTCTTTGCTCTGTATAATGGCGGCTTGTTCTCGTTCCATTTCGCTCTGAAATTAGGGCTTTTTTTTTGAAGTCGCCGACTTTTGGTTCTTAATCGAAATAGATGTTTTCTAGTTCATTGCTTCCATCGATTGTTTTGCTCTTTGAATCGTCTTCGGCTACTTCAATTCGATCAAGTTTGAATTTGATTCTGGTATGTAATTTACTCCTTTTGCTTTACTGTTTTGGCTTACTTGAACTTGATGCTTCCATTTGCCGATGATGATTGGGTTTTTATATAGGGTTCGAACCCTTTGATTTTCGTTCGTATATATTTGTTTGAATTCGTCTGTAATTCTCCTCGGCCATACGATTTGGTTTCGATGTTGATGATTTCTCTGACTTTGTCAATTTCGTATAATTTCATGATGGCTTGTTCATCACGGCTTTGAATTTTCCTTGCTCGATTCTTGACCGCCTCATCTCTGACTTGTTCATCATATTCTTTGATCACGGCTTTGACTTGGTTCGATGTTAACTTCGGTTTTGATTGAATTCATTACTGTAGCATACTTGACCTATTTTGTTCTTTGAGCTTGTTAACTTCTACTTCTCTGTCTTGTTTGAAACCGATACTTGCATTTGACAATCACTTGACATTACTGACATCGACTATGGTAAAAACTGTTCAGGTTGCATTTGATTCATGTACAATCTTTTTGGTGTCTTTTGCAGCATTGTTTACATGATTACGGAACGGTTCTGCTTTAGTCGTTGTTTTCTGGTTCTAATGTGTGTATGCATACATGTCACTGATTGATTTTGACCTGATGCTTGAGGTTGAGTTGCTTTTATGTGTACTCGAGTGTGGTCTGTACCTTATTTGCATCTCCAGTGGCATTGTGCTCGAGTCTGATAATTGCACTATCCAGTTTCACTGTTGCATGTCATATGTATGTTTCCTGAGTTCACATGTACTGAGCTCTGGTTTCATTTTCACGTGCAGTTTAGCTTGTTGATGATTTGATGTTAAAGTCATAGTGATGCATTGTGGTGAGTTCGATGTGCATGCTTTGTTCTTGTAGTCTTGTATATTGCACACTCTGGCCTTCATGTATACTTGATGTGCATTTGTAGTTGAAGTATTCCTCTGTTTAGTATTGGTGCACTTGGTTTGCATATAGTTTTCACTGTGCATCCTTGCTCATTGATCATTTGATCCACTGTTGCATTTGTTTTGGTTGCTGCATTGAGTTGTTTTCATGTGTGACTTGAACTTGGTTTGGATTTTTTCTTCTTTGAGTTTGGTAGTTTGTATACTTCATGTGTACTTCAAGTTAGAGTTATTCTTGCCTTTGAGTTTCATTTGTTTCAGACCTGTAGCATGCATGTTGCCATTCCTTTGGTGTAGTTTCATGTATTTTGTTTATAGCGATTTCATTGTTGTTGTGTTGCCGTATTAATCCCTCTGGCCATTTGTGTTCATTCCTGATAGTACTTGTTCTGTCCACTGGTTCATTATAGTTTGATTTGAGTTGTTGTGCACTGACTTGAGTTCGAGCCTTTTACTTGTGTACCATCTGGAGCTTGCTGTCTTGAATCGAACTCTTCTAGTTCGTGTGTACACTTTGACTGGCTTACTCCTGACCATTTTATCAAACTTGTATATTCGAACTGCACCTATGTTGAATCCAGCTTGGAGCTTGGGTTTGAACTTGTGCTGATATTGTGACATTATTTTTATTGCACTTGAGTTGAACCCGGCGTTTTGGGTTTGACCTGTGCTCACTTGTCCCTGTAATTTTATCAAGTGTATATATCGGTATGTACGACCTTGTGGCATATACAGTGATACACTGTGTATGTCACAAGTTGTTCGTGTATGATGAATTCAAAATTAAATGATGACGAACAACCCAAATAACTGAGGCAAATATTATTTTCAAAATCCATATTTTATTTTATACCGCAAAAATATTTTATTTTCAATTTTACTGCGTCAATGTATATTTTTGCAGATTACTCAGATGCTGGATTCACATTGGAATGAAGTTGAAGATATGTATGAGTTGAGTGAATGAGTGGATTGTAATTGTAGCGAGGTGCAATGTAAATGTGAAATTGTGATGTAATCAAAATTGTATTGCAATTGAAGTTGTATATATATAGCGAGGCTTGAAATTTGCACTATTAATAAATTGTAATAAATATTTGTTTGAATAAAATTTCTGTTTGAATTCAAATTATGTATTATTTATTTTATTCAGCAAATATTTATTTAATCTATGAAAAATAAAATAGTACATTAACAAATACATTTAAATGAATATATATATATATATATGTTTATTATCATCAAACAAAAAATCATGTAATCGCATATTCAACAATCTCCCCCTTTTGATGATAACAAACATATATTTAAGATTTTGAATATGTTAAATGTTTTTGATCATTGATATACTCTAATTGCTCCCCCTATTTAAATGCTTCCTCTCTACACAAAGCTCCCCCTTCGTATATGCATACAAGTAAAAATATGCAAATGAGCCTAGATGCAAATAGAAAATATTTGACCTTTGCTTGATTTTATTTGACAAAATATTAACTTTTCTCTCCCCCTTTTGTTATCAGCAAAAGAGTAACAGTATTAGAAAAATGGAGATAAAGTGATAGATATTAATTCAACATTAAAACTCAATTGAGTATAACTATTAAATTTCAATAAAAAATCAAAAAAAAATCATAAATACTTTGTTAGGCGCATATTCCACTTTTAAAATGATGGGAATGATGTCATCATATAAAACCATATAGTTGTGTCTATTTGTGGCATATTCATATCAGGAATTTGAATATGTACCAACCATGCATAACCGTTAGGACTTTTAAACGAGATTAGTAGTATTCCAATTTTATTTTTTTTAAAATGAATTCAAGTATCTTCTAACCACGCATAACAGTGAGGACTTTGAAATGGGATTAGAATCAACATGTTTATTTAAAAAAAAATTGATATGCGTTCCATACATGCATAACATTGAGGACTTTTAAACGAGCATGGAAGCACATAACAAATTCCAAGTACTTTACCCATGCATAACCGTGAGGACTTTTAAATGAGAGTGAATACTTTGGATTATTTATTTATTTTTATTATTGTTATTTTTTTATTAAAAAAATGTAAAATGAAAAACGAATGATTCCTGTTTAAAGTACCACTTGACAAACTATATTGAATTTTGATGAGTGATGGTCGTTAGAAATATGATAGAAATAGAGATGGTCATGGAATTTTTACCAACAAAAAGTTTTATAACTCTTGTTTAAATTTATAAAGAAATTTACTAATTATATCGTCTCAAGTCATAATATATGATAAATATCAACACTCATCACTTTTCCAATCCCTATTTATCTTTTCGATAATTATTAGGGAGTCAGATTAGTCAAAATAGCCATTTAAAATCAAATTCAAAAATAATTATAAAATCAATTTTTCAAAATGACTTATTTGAAAACATGGTCAAAAATGATTTTCTAGAAGGGATTATATGAGAAAAATTTCTGCTATTTGAAATGAAAAATATGCAGATATTTTCTTTGAAAAACGATGCAATTACTAAATGTCTCAACCAATCACGTTCTTCTAGTAATTTTTTATTAGCTAGATTACCAATGTAATCTGCATCTGAATTTCTTTTTCACTCAAAATTATCATTAATTGAATTTGATAGACCAGACAATGAACTGTGCAACAAAATATCTCAAAATCAATTTTAACAGCTTTTTAAATGACATTCACTTGAATTTGAATTGAAGCCATGTAAATAATCAAATACCGTGAATATAGAGTCAGTCGTAAAATAACCAAATGTATTATTATCCAATAAAACACTATTATTAATCCAAACTAATATATATGAAGTAATTCAAAGACTCTAGAGATTTTTATAGTGTTCTTGGCATAAGACTATAATTGGCCAACAATTTTGAATAATTCAGAATCAAAAATCATCATTATTTCATCATCTCATTATTGGCTGATTTAACTCAGATTACGGTGTAGATTATCACATTTAATATATCGTTCAAATAAATATACCATTACCTATTTTACCTTTACGATATTTTTCGCTGTTGTCCATTTTGATTCTGTCACCTTTATACTAGGCTAAGGAACTTTTCTTTGTCACCTGTTGTGTTTCTGGAACAGCCAGAATCCAGATAACACTGTTCTTGTTCCTTAGCCTGCCACCACTCCTACGCGATGAAAGATTTTTGTGACCTATTTGTTTTTATAGGTCCATGATTGTTAGTGGCAGAATATTTTGAAAAATAATTTTGTGGAGACCCAAAACTATTTATATATGTTCCTTTCGGCACCCAGATTTGTTTAACATTGAGAGATTTTATATTTGTGCCTTTTGGTACCCAAATTGGTATAGTTTTCACGTGTTTGGGTCTATACCAACAACTATTTTGATTGTGTCCAAATTTTCTACAAATTGTGCACATTGAATTTACTTGATTAATCTCATTTCTAACATTTTTAGATTGATTATATGCAAGTCCTTGTCTAACAGTATTAACAGTTTGCTTCCCCAATAGCATATTCAACGATTTTTCACTTTTTGAAAATTTATCTAAAGCCGTTGATAATTGTTGGACTTGTATTTTGAGAGCACTTTTTATTAGAGTTCTCTCTCCTAGTATTTTCATTCTCTTTCAAAATCAGAATTTCATTTTCAAGTGATTTTATATTAATTTCTGATTTTTTAATTTCTTCTTCAAATGTTGGACACTTATCACACTTAGGGATCCTACTTTGATAGGTTTTAACTAATTGGTCAAGTTGTTTATTTAAATCTATCAAAGTATATTTTTGTGATTCAAGTCTGGTATACTTCTCCCTAAGTCGTTCAAAACAGCCATTTACTTCGTGGAAATATATAAGTAATTCTGAGTGAGTGAGTTTTGATACCTCGCTTGGCTCGTCATCGTCGCTATCAGTTATATTTCCTTGAAGGCACATATCTGCTTTCTCACTCTCACCGCTAGTACTTTTATTATCTTCATCACTTGTATTCCACGTGGCTGCAAAACTTCTCCTTTTTGATTTCTTTTCAAAGTCGCATCGATTTTGAGGACAATTGGGCTTGATGTGTCTGGATTGGTTGCACTTGTGAGAGATAATCTTCCGTTCTTCTAAGTAGTCTAGTGCTTTGGCTATTCTGCTTTTCAATTTTTGATTTCGAGCTGGATTTCCGTATTTGTAATTCCACATTTTGAATTTCTTTATTCTCAACTCCAATTCTGCTGCTCCATCATCATCATTATCACCATCACTATCTGTTGTTCTTTTAAGAGCTATTGATTTCTTTCGAGTGTCAACTCCTTCACGCTCTTCCTTGAATTACATTTCTAGCTCATAAGTGGTGAGATTTCCGATAAGTTCTTCAACTTTCTCTGTTTTAAGTCTTTTGATTCTTTAATGGCAGTCATTTTGGCTTCAAAACTACGTGGAAGGACTCTGAGGATTTTCCGGACTATCTCCAACTATGTGTATGATTTTCCGAGAGCTTTTGAATTGAATACGATATTGGAAAGTCGTCTATACATCTCTTTGACATTTTCTTCCTTCGCCATTGTGAAGTTCTCGTATTCGCTGCTTAGCATGGCAAGGCGAGATTCTTTGACTTGAGATGTTCCATCGTGAGTCACTTCTAGTGTGTGTCATATTTCCTACGCAGTTAGACAGTGTGAGACACGATTAAACTCAAATTGATCCAATGAACAGATAATAGAATTCATAGCTTTAGCGTTAGCATTTTTTAATTTATTTTCTAGTTTTGTCCATTGATCCATTGGTTTATCTATTTCCTGATTATCTATAATTATAGTTGGTGCTCTATAACCCGTCTCAGCAATATTCTAAGCATCAATGGTCTTTAGAAAATTTTCATCCTATTTTTCCAGTAAGCATATTCACCATTGAACATTGGTGGTCTAACTATGGACTGGCCCTCAGCAAAAGCGGTATTGAAAGAAGCCATTTTAAAAATTCAACTTTTTAAAAACAAATATTGATTTTTGATAAAATTAATTCTTTTAAAAAACAAAAGCTGACTTCTATTCCTAGCTCTGATACCACTTGTAGGATCGATTTCACCCTAGAAGGGGGGTGAATAGGGTGATGCTATTAATTATAAAATTATTGCGCAAGCTTATTATTTCAACACAGATAAATCAAAATTATAGCAGCACAGATAATAAATGCAGAAATAGAACGACATAGAATTTACCCAGCTTCGGCAAAATCCTGCCTATGTGTTGCCCCCAAGGTTTCTGCTAGAAATTAAGTAGTCACACGCTTACACATGTAAACTCGCGACACCTGCTATTGACTAACCTAATTCTACGCTCAAAACCATGCCACAACTCAGCCACTGAGTTGCGAATTCTCAAATTACGCCACGTAGTTTGTCCCCTAGTCACACGACTAGTAATTACACAATTTTCAAAAGAAAATACAATTTAAATAAAACAAAATCCTAACAGAACCCTAATTTAAACTATTAAATTCCAACTTAAAACAAGGCCGGCCCTTTTCTTCTTTTTATTATTATGTTGGCCCGTTCTCTTTGCTCTGTATAATGGCGGCTTATTCTCTTTCCACTTCGCTCTGAAATTAGGGTTTTTTTTCTGAAGTCACCGACTTTCAGTTTCTTAATCGAAATAGACGTTTTCTAGTTCGTTGCTTTCGTCGATTGTTTGGCTCTAAGAATCGTCTTTGGCTACTTCAATTCGATCAGGTTCAAATTTGATTCTGGTATGTAATTTACTCCTTTTACTTTACTGGTTTTGGCTTACTTGAACTTGATGCTTCCATTTGCCGATGATGATTGGGTTTTTATATAAGGTTCGAACCCCTTGATTTTCGTTCGTATATACTTGTTTGAATTCGTCTGTAATTCTCCTCGGCCATTCGATTTTGTTTTGATGTTGATGATTTCTCTGACTTTGTCAATTTCGTATAATTTCATGATGGCTTGTTCATCACGGCTTTGAATTTTCCTTGCTCGATTCTTGACCACCTCGTCTCTGACTTGTTCATCATATTCTTTGATCACGGCTTTGACTTGGTTCGATGTTGACTTCGGTTTTGATTGAATTCATTGTTATAGCGTACTTGACCTGTTTTGTTCTTTGTCTTGTTTGAAACTGATACTTGCATTTGACTTCGGTCACTTGACATTATTGACTTCGCCTATGGTAAAAACTGTTCAGGTTGCATTTGATTCATGTACAATCTGTTTGGTGTCTTTTGCAGCATTGTTTACTTGATTACTGAACAGTTCTGGTTTGGTCGTTGTTTTCTGGTTCTAATGTGTGTATGCATACATGTCATTGATTGATTTCGACCTGATGCTTGAGGTTGAGTTGCTTTTATGTGTAGTCGAGTGTGGCCTGTACCTTATTTGCATCTGCAGTGGTATTGTGCTCGAGTCTGATAATTGCACTATCTAGTTTCACTGTTGCATTTCATATATATGTTTCCTGAGTTCACGTGTATTGAACTCTGGTTTTATTTTGATGTGCAGTTTAGCTTGTTGATGATTTGATGTTAAATTTATTGTGATGCATTGTGGCGAGTTCGATGTGCATGCTTTGTTCTTGTAGTCTTGTATATTGCACACTATGGCCTTCATGTATACTTGCTGTGCATTTGTAGTTGAAGTATTCCTCTGTTTAGTATCGGTGCACTTGGTTTGCATACAGTTTTCACTGTGCAGCCTTGCTCATCGATCATTTGATCCACTGTTGCATTTGTTTTGGTTGTTGCATTGAGTTGTTTTCATGTGTGACTTGAACATGGTTTGGATTTTTGCTTCTTTGAGTTTGGTAGTTTGTATACTTCATATGTACTTCCAGTTAGAGTTGTGGTTGCCTTTGAGTTTCATTTGTTTCAGACCTGTAGCATGCATGTTGCCATTCCTTTAGTGCAGTTTCATGTATTTTGTTTATAGCCATTTCATTGTTGATGTGTTGCCATATTAATCCCTATGGCCATTTGTGTTCATTCCTGACAGCATTTGTTCTATCCACTGGTTCATTATAGTTTGATTTGAGTTGTTGTGCACTAACTTGAGTTCGAGCCTTTTACTTGTGTACCATCTGGAGCTTGCTGTCTTGAATCGAAATCTTCTGGTTCATGTGTACACTTTGACTGGCTTGCTCCTGACCATTTTATTAAACTTGTATATTCGAACTACACCTGTGTTGAATCCATCTTGGAGCTCGGGTTTGACCTTATGCTGATATTGTGACATTATTTTTATTGCACTTGAGTTGAACCCGGCATTTTGGGTTTGACCTGTGCTCACTTGTCCCTGTAATTTTATCAAGTGTATATATTGGTATGTACGGCCTTGTGGCATATACAGTGATACACTGTGTATGTCACAAGTTGTTCGTGTATGATGAATTCAAAATTAAATGATGACGAACAATCCAAATAACCGAGGAAAATATTATTTTCAAAATCCACATTTTATTTTATACTGCAAAAATACTTTATTTTCAATTTTTCTGCGTCAATGTATATTTTTGCAGATTACTCAGATGCTAGATTCACATTGGAATGAAGTTGAAGATCAGTATGACTTGAGCGAATGAGTGGATTGTAATTGTAGTGACGTGCAATGTAAATGTGAAATTGTGATGTAATCAAAATTGTATTGTAATTGAAGTTGTATATATATAGTGAGAGCTTGAAATTTGTATTATTCAAAAATTGTAATAAATATTTGTTTGAATAAAATTTCTATTTGAATTCAATTTCTTTGTTATTTATTTTATTCAGCAAATATTTATTTAATCTATGAAAAATAAAATAGTACATTAACAAATACATTTAAATTAATATATATATGTTTATTATCATCAAAGAAAAAGTCATATAATCGCATATTCAACACATGCATCTCTGGGTGCGATGGTTCATTGTCATCTCAGAGCATGCCTAAGGACCATTCGTGATCCCGTATATGTGTAAGTGACTTTTCCATTTTATTGTGGAGTTTATTACTTACTCTTTGCCATTCCGATCAATTGATGACAAGTTGATTCCTCGATCCAGGGTAGTCTCCATTCGATCCAAGCGATGGCAACTCCTGTTCCACCACCGCGGCCCGTGTTCATACGTATTGCAACAGCCTATCGTTTCGGATATGTCCCTCAATCTCATCCTTCAAGTGCTTACAATCTTTTTTTCTCTGCCCGCCCAGCACATGGAATAAATGATATTTTTCTGATTTCTTTCCATTATTGGTAAGCTTCCTCCTCATTGGCCTTCGATAGGGGATTTGCTCTTAGTGTCCTGATATATCCGTTCCAATGTTTCGGTTAATTCCGTATAAGAGGTGAATATCAATTCCCTTCGTAGCCTCTTTGATCCATCGGAGTTATTCTCTATTTTTCGTTTTCCCTTATCCTTGTTTAAATCTACCCTGGGCGGACCTCCACCTCTTACCGCATAAACTTCAACCTCCTCTCTCCCCTCTCTATCAACCTTTGCATCTTCCTGTCATAGAAACCTTTCTACTTCATGGTAAAATTCCTCGAGATCCATCGGTGGATCCCTTTCCAATGATACCTTGAAATCCTAATTATCTGCAATCCTTGAGACTGCTGCCATCAGAACCATCGCCGGGTCGGCTTGATCTACCGAAGCCACTGCCGCATTGAACCTGGTTAAGAAATGCCTGAGTGATTATCCTTTCCACTACTTTATCAATGTTAAAGTCATCACACTCTTGGGTCTCACGATGTGGACTCAAAATTGCCTCATAAACCTTTCAATCAATTCCGTTTATGTGCCAATAGAGCCGCTTTGCAACTTTCTAAACTGGAGTGTAGATATATCTGTTAAGTATAAAGGGAACCACCATGCAATGAATCCTTCCGATGCCCCAAGCACTTCCATATGTCTCATGTAACTTGTCAAATAAACGGCAGGATCCGTCTTTCATTCATATGTCTCAAGCGTCGGTAGTTTGAACTCCGGCGGATTCCTAGCCTGCTTGATATTTGAAGTGAAGGGACTTTTATTTACATCCTCCAGATCCTTGTTCACTAAACCTCCATGCATAGCTTGCCTTACCATCTTCGCAAACCTGTCATTGTCTTCAGGTGGTAGTCTTCTATGATCATGCCCAAGCTGCCCCTTGAGTCTACGAGGGAATTCCGGAACGTACTCCTCCGGTCGAGCATCCATATTTCGATTAGTGTCAAACTGCACAACATCAACCGTAGGTCCTCCATCATCACGGTCAATTAGACTTGAGGGCATGCCCTCCAGCCATTGGGGATCGGTACTGATCCCTCTGGAGGGGTTGGCGCCGATCCCTCTTGGATGGCAAGGGACTGCCCCCGGCTCCTCTGCTCCATTTCTCTGTTTATTAGCTTCGCTTCTATGCTCTCGGATCTGATTTTCGACGATTCCCATTGCTTCAACTCCTTGATTCTGTATTCCTACCTGTCTAACCTATTGGAATAAAGTCTGCATCATCTCCTCTTGCCTTTTCAACATTCTCACCTATATAGCATCCATCATCATTCCCGTTTCATCCCTTGTGATTTAGATAGATGCTTGATTATCCCCAGCTCCTAAGGAAGCCTCCTGACCCCTTTCATGATGACTCCTTTTCGATAGCACTCAACTTGTGGATTGCCTAGCCATTGCTATATAAATCTAAGTATCCAAGCTTCTAACCTAAGATCTTTTCTTCCAAATCTCGAATGAAAATCTTCTCAATGAAAGCATAAAAACGTTGGTGTCAAAATTGACCACCAACGCCCAATTATACGTGAAAGCACCGATATTTAGTCACAGATCATAGATACTATATGATGTAGAGAATATAATATGAAGAATAAGCAAATTAAAATGGAAGCAAATTAAAATCTTCATAATTACTCTGCTTTACTATCAATCTTGTGCAAGCATCAAACAATCAGTCATGCAATCAATAACATAAGCAAACCTATCCTGGCATATGAGATACAACGGTACCCTCTATGATATTAGAGGTAAAAGTAAATACGATAAATTATAGGTTTTTACCATGCAAAGAGCTCCGGATATGTAGCCCTCATGCTCTCCTTAGTTTTGCACATGCAGTGGTCTCCACTTTCGCTCCATCAAACTTTCACAAACACCACCATATTCCTTCTAAGATATTTCGTATCTCATCCGACAATACGAACCGGCCTAGAGGTCTCGAAGTTTTGGTTCAATTTCAATATCATCCAGTTGATTCATGTAATCATCACGCCTGAGTCATGCACATACTTCCATAAGAGGGAAATATAGAAATCATTATGCATACTTGCCATCTGCTGAGGCAAGCTCACCCTATATGCTAGGTTCACAATGCTCCCTATAATCGAAAAATGACCTACGAATCTCAATGTCAACTTTCCCTTACTACCGAACCGAATAACATTCTTCAAGGAGAAGTATTCATAAACACCGTATCTCTAATAGAAAACTCCAATTCTCTATTTCTCCTACCCGCGTACCTTTTTTACCTATCCTAAGCAGCTTTCATTCGCTTTCAAATTATCTTTATCTTCTTCGAGCTTTCTTTGATCATATCTAGCCCAAGTATCAGTTTCTCATCTACTTCCACCAACACGAAGAAGTGTTACATGGTCGGCCATACAATGCTTCATATGGAGCCATATAGATATAGATTGATATATGCGAACTATAATAAATGTTGATGGTCATCCCACAAGCCTTCGAAATCAAGTATGTAAGCCCATAAGAGACCCTCCAATATACGATTCACTCTCTCGGTTTTCCCATCCATTTGCGGGTGATAAGCTGTACCGAGATGCAGCTCGGTATCCAACATCTCTTATAAGCTCTTCAAGAACCAACAAGTGAACAACGGGTCTCGATCATCCACAATGCTCTTTGGCACAATATGAAATCTTACAACCCATTTGACATACAATTCTGCCAGTTTGGCTATCGTTCTACTTGCTTGATGGGTATAGATCTAGTTTTCTTTGTCGATCGATCGACTGTGACCCATATACTGTCGTACTCTACTCGAGTCCTCAGTAATCCATCAATAAAATCCATCGATACTTGTTCCTACTTCCATTCGGGAATTCAATATGTTGCAACAACACATTTGGCTTCTTCTTCTCCGCCTTTACCAATTGGCAGTTCATACATTTCGAAAAAAATGTCCTGACATCCTTCTTCATCCTCCCTATAATTGGTCTATTTCATATCACGGTACATCTTATTACCATCGGGATTTATTGTCAATATGAAATGGTGGCACTCTCGTAGCACCTCATCTTGTAATCCATCAACATTGGGAACAACCTCCAATCCTTATGGAGAAAACCTTCTCGGTTGAGCCCGTATTGTTTCCTATCTTTAGACTCTACTCCTCCTTCTATTTTTGACATGATCTCTGCTAGTCTAGCATCACGCTTTTGACTAGTATCGATTCGCTCAATCATAGTAGGTTGATAGTCAAACTCGCCCGCATATGTGGTTCTTAGTCGTAATGGGGCCTAAAGTCAAGCCAACGACATACTCCAACTGTTTCAACTCCATAAACATCGCTTCCAAACTGACATGTCTTCTACTCAATGCATCGGTAATCGAATTCTCTTTACCAAGTGTATAAGAAATACTGATATCATAGGAAGCCAAGAATTTCAACCATCACTGCTGCCAAAGGTTGAGATCCTTCGGGGAGAAAAGGTAATTTTAGGATTTATGACCCATGAACTACTTGAACCTTTCTCCTAATAAGTATTGCCTTCAAATCTTCAAAGAAAACACTATAGCTGCCAATTCATACCATGAGTTGGATACTTCTTCTCGTGTGGTTTCAGCTATTAATGAGCATAGGCGATAACTTTTCTCTTTTGCATCAGCATCGCACCAAATACAATACTATAGGAGTCTGTGTATACTGTCAACTCCTCATTCCCGCTCGAAATGGTCAATTCCGATGCACTCACCAACCTCTCCTTTCGACTTACAAATGCATGCTCACACTTCATGTTCCAAGCAAAATTCTGATTCTTCTTCGTCAAATTAGCCAATGGTGTTGCTATCTTCGAGAAGTCTTTCATAAAGCATCTATAATATCCCACCAATCCTAAGAAACTCTCATGTTTGTAGCATTCTTGGGTTGCATCCAATCTTAAACCGTTGCCACCGTGGCAGGATCTGTTAGTTCGTGAGATGATGGTTTTGATGACAACAACCTTAGAATAGATTATAAAATATAAATACTAAGAGTATAAGTTTAGATATATATGTATATGTAGGATTTAACCATGCAGGTACCAAGAATGAAGACTATACAGTATAGAGATTCAAGATATCAAGATTGTAGAATCATGAGTATCAAGATTATCAAGAGTTCAAGTAATTTATTTTTTAATTAGAAAATTTGTTAAAAATCCTAGGAAAGCACTGGCATCTTAAAATCCAATTTATTCGTGGAATGGAATCCACTTTGAGCCTGTTAAAGGGATGGAACCCAAAGTAGGATGGAACCTACGAAAAATCTAGTGGAACATTGTTTTGTATTCGCTAACTTTTTATTCAAAATATTTTTCAAAATTATATCTTGTTTTCAAAATGATTTTAAAACCTTCCTTTTAAAAGCATCAAAAACATCTATCCTGATTTCAAATACTTTTGGCATCAAAATAATCTTTAATTTCAAAATCAAATTGTCCTTGTTTTTAAACTATCTTTTAAATATAATATATTAAATATTTATACTTAGATTTTAAATATAAAATTATAGTAAAATTTTGTATATATTATTCTTTATATTTACTTATGTATTCTAATAATAGTCAAGTATATTTATAAAGTTTAAAATAATTTTATTATAAAATAACGGTTATTTTCGGAGAAAATCAAAACACCAAAAATCCTTTTGGAATGTCGACATACTCATGTACCCCATGTCGGCATGGTGTTAGTTGAGTTCAAAATTTAAATTCCAAAAGAATTGTCCATTCGTCATAACTCTTCACGAATGGACATGGCTGTTGTTTCTCTATAAACAGGGGTTGGTTTCAACGAATTTTAACATAGATTTTCTGGTTTTCACTCCTCTTCTTCTTCCACATTTCTATATACAAATTCTTATCATTACTCTACCGAAATCAACGTTGAATCTAACTAGATTATCTCTGGTTTGATTCTCCATTACTATCTCAACAAGTTCCTCAGTGCTATTTAGAGTTATAGGCTTTGTGTAATCAACTTAGCGAGAAAAGGTGTGACTGTAGCCGTGGAAATCAATCAAGCGAGATAAGGTGCGATTGTAGCCTTGGGAAATCAATTGGGTGAACTTGTTGCTCGGGAAATCAAGTATCACTGCCTAAAGGATTGTGATTCTGGAGAGTGTACCTCGTTGCCTTGAAATCGAGGGTGTAATTGTAAAGATTGTTTTTGAAAGGAAATATGTACTTGTGTGCAGGACTGGATGTATGGTAACTCCAAACTAGTATAAAATCCGGTGTGTTCTTTCCTTTACTATTTTTACTTTATTTCTGCATCTGTGTTTGTTTCTGTGATCATATTTGTGTCTGAATATTGCATACATTTGTGTTTAAATTAACAAAAACTAAAAAGATTTAACAATTCTTTAAAACACTATTCACGCCCCTCTAGTGTTTATCCTTGGCCTTAAGATCCTTAATCCGCATTTCTCACATTGGTATCAGAGCAAGGTTTTTAAAGTTTCATAATCTGATTTTTGGAAAAGTTTTTAAAATGGCTACCAACACTTGTATTGTTACTAACACTAGTATCCCTGTCACTAGTTCATTTGTAGAAGGTCAGACCACCACTTTTTAATGGCAGTAATTATGCATATTGGGCATGTAGGATGAAAATATATCTACAGCCTGCAGGATTAGATACTTGGAATATCACACAAACTGAATATTCTGAACCCACAACTGATTTTGCACAGTGGACCGCTGAGCAAAAGACTGTTGCACAAAATAATTCTAGAGCAATGAATATTCTATTTTGTTCACTTGATAGAAATGAATTTAATAGAGTGTCAGTTTGTAAGTCTGCATATGAAATCTGGAAAACTTTGCAAGTAACTCATGAAGGAACAAGCAAAGTTAAACAGACTAAAATTTCCATGCTCACAAATCAGTTTCAATTATTTAAAATGAATCCTAATGAGTCTATTTCAGATATATATAGCAGATTTCAGGATATTGTGCATTCTTTGATATCCTTGGGAAAGGAATTTTCTAAAGAAGATCAAGTCAGAAATTTTTTAAATTCTCTTACTCCAGAATGGGATCAAAAGACACTTGAAGAGGCAAATGACATCAGTACCTTAAAGATAGAAGAATTAATTGGAAATCTAATGTCGTTTGAAGTCCAAATGATCGGGAGAAGAGAAAGCAAAGCATCTAAAAATAAATCAATGGCATTCAATGCATTAACCGATGGATCAGACTCAAACAGTGATAATGATGAAGAGATAGCCTTTACGACCAGAAATTTTAGGAAATTCCTGAAATACAGAAAGATGAATAATCTCAAGAGAAACAACTATAATAACTCTGGAAATTAGAATGTGATGCCAAATAATGCCAAATGTTTCAACTGTGATGAACCAGGACATATCAAAAGAGACTATCCTTATCAAGATAGGCAAAATCCTCCTATGAACAATAATCCAACAAAGCAACGAAAGCGTGCATTTACTGCTACTCTAGACGACTCAGACTCGTCCTCAAGCGATGATGATCAGAAGACAGATAATTAAAATTTGTGTTTCACGGCAGTTCACGATTCCGACGAAATCAGAGAAATGGACTCAGAAAAAAGATACACATTTACAATATAACCTGGTTGAAATTGCATGCTTAGAATTAGATGTTTGATTGCTTGATTGATTGATTTTGAATTGGTGTGTTATTTGAATTTTAAAATTTTTACTATTATTTTTATTATTTTATTATCAGTTTTTATTATTATTTTCATAGTATAATAATATATTGAAAATACTATAATTCTGATAATATTCTAGATATATATACATGAAATATAATATATATATATATATTAGAGTACTTAGGAAAAATAAATCATAAAAATTCATAGGCACATGTCGACATGGTCCCCACCATGATGTGGACATGGGTACCAGAATTTGAAATTCAAAATTTGAATTCAAATGGTTGAATTTCCCTCCATCTTTTCACTTCATTCAATTCTCTGAAAAGGCATCTTTTGACCAGAGAACATGTCCTTTGAGAATCTATTTATTCACTATCTTTTATCATATCTTTTCACTCCCATTTTCAAATTTAAACTCTCTCTTCAAAACTTCGAGCTCTCTACTCTCTACTTTAATGGCTTCTTCAAGCAACCCCTCCACCGGAGGCTATAAAAGCATATATCAATTATGCAAATTATGCCAAAATCCATCTCGAAAAGTTTGCTATTTCTCAAGATTTTTCTTCTTATGAAATTGATTCTCTTTTTGCAAACAATCGAATTTTTAGTCTTGTTGATGCTTCTCAAAATAATTTTGTTTGCTATCCAAACCTTATCAAAATTTTCTATGCTAATTTAAACCGTGGATTTTATAATGGAAATGAGGGTGAAATTTGGATTAGTGTCAAAGGCACAGAATTGTTTTGAATTGTGATCTTTTGGATACCATTCTCAATTGCAAGAGTACAGGAATGGATCTTTCTAGTTTTAAAATCGATGAAAATGGTCGTGAGACATTTCATCACATTTTCGAAGGGAATGATAATTTTGAATTCAAAAATCAAAATTTTCGACCAAAAGCAAGAATTGTCAATCTTCTTTTGTAACATACTTTGACCCTAAGATCGGGGAATTTTAACAATCATACTTCAAAAGTTTGCAAAGTATTTTTTGCTATTTTCGAAAATTATGACATTAATTGGGCGCAAGTTATTTTGGATGAACTTCGTCCTAAAAATCTTGAAATGGGTGAGAACACTTTGTATCATGGAATTTATCTCACTCGGATTTTTAACTATTTTAGAGTGGATTTCAAAGGCGAAGAATTTGTTTCTAGAAACGTTTTCAATCATTCCAACATTTCGCTTATGAAAATTCCATTTGTTTTTCAACCTTATGAAATTCTTGCCCAAAAGGAAGAGCGTTTGGCTCATGAGGAGATGGAAGAAGAGGAAGAGGAAGAAGAAGAAGAGGATGAAATGAAAATTGAAGAAGAAGAAGAAGGTGAAACTTCTTTGGAAAGCATCGACTATCCTCCTAATCCATTCTACAAAACCCTTCTCAAAAACCAAAAGACGATTGTTGAGAATCAACGGATTCTTAAACGATCCGTTAGTAAGAAGTTGGACAAAATTTCATCCAGGATGAACAAGTTCATTTCCAAAGTCAGCAAGAAACTTGGACTTTCTTCATCATCATCATCCTCTAACTAGTTCTACCTTATCGTATCTCGTTGTATTTGTTTAATTTATTTTGATTTGAATGTTCGTGTAGTTCTTTATGATTAATCGTTGTATCGTCTTAGTGTGAAATGAAAATAGATCATCATATTTGTATCTTATCTCCAGAATAAATGTTAGTATATTATATAAATATATATATACACAATTATTCACAAAATCAAAATATATCATCAAATTTCACTACACCATATCGACATACCCCCTATGACCATGTCGACATGTACTGGTCAGAAATGACAATTCAATTTGAATTTGAAATTTGAATATCTACCATATGTCTATTCATTTCAAACGAATTTCTACACCTATAAATACCTATTCCTTCTAGAATTCATCACTGAAAATTATTTCTAATCTACTCTATCTCTCATTCTTCTCACAAATCCAAATATGGCTAATCCAATTCATAACTTATCCGAAAATTTTGAAGAAACTCTTAATTCGTTCAAGAATATTCTCTCGTTCATTCTTTGTAACCAACGACACTTAGAATTGAGTCAAATGCAGATGATCAAGGGGTAAGAAAGGCATTTCAATGCAATACGATGGATGATTTCCTCCCTACACAAGGATGTTAACGAAGC
Source organism: Allium cepa (assembly GCA_030765085.1). Lineage (NCBI taxonomy): Eukaryota > Viridiplantae > Streptophyta > Magnoliopsida > Asparagales > Amaryllidaceae > Allium > Allium cepa. The sequence goes on from CM060932.1 coordinate 935,829,951, forward strand.
ACATCCTCCAGTCTCTCTCACCAACGACAATGAAAATTGGGATGCTATTAAGGCAGACCTATCTTTGGAGAAGAAGGATGGGTGGAAGTTCCTCGTAACATTTAATTTTATTTGGTTTCTTTGTTTGAATTTTTTGCTTTGATTGATTTGATTTCATTTGCTTTGGCTTGGTTTGATATTGATTGATATTTAGTGTGGATCAATGATTGTTGTACAAAACAAATATAATTATTCATTGATATATATATATATATATATATATATATATATATAATCTTTGATTCATTATTGTGACTGTCAATATAATTATCTCTTAATTCTATATTCCATTGTATAAGTTTATTCATGCAGGTATTTTAGTCCAAGAATGAGGGGAAGTTATAAAGTTTGGTGTTATATAGTTTAGAGTTAGTTTTTTTTGTTGATGACAAAGGGGGAGAAGTATAAAATAGGGTAGTTAGGCATAGATTAAGGGGGAGTTATTAGGATAGAAGTAATATTTTATAAACAAAGGTTGTCTTCATCAAAAGGGGGAGATTGTTAGTCCGTGAGATGATGGTTTGATGACAACAACCTTAGAATAGATTATAAAATATAAATACTAACAGCATAAGTTTAGACATATATATATGTATATGCAGGATTTAACCATACAGGCACGAAGAATGAAGACTGTACAGCATAGAGATTCAAGATATCAAGATTGAAGACTCATGTGTATCAAGATTATCAAGAGTTTAAGTGTTCAAGTAATTTATTTTTTAATTAGAAAATTTGTTAAAGCTCCTAGAAAAGCACCGGCATCTTAAAATCCAATTTATTCGTGGAATGGAATCCACTTCGAGCCTGTTAAAGGGATGGAACCCTAAGTAAGATGGAACCTACGAAAAATCTAGTGGAACATTGTTTTATATCCGCTAACTTTTTATTCAAAATGATTTTTCAAAATTATATCTTGTTTTCAAAATGATTTCAAAACCTTCCTTTTAAAAGCATCAAAAACATCTATCCTGATTTCAAATACTTTTAGCCTCAAAATAATCTTTATTTTCAAAATCAAATTATCCTTGTTTTTAAACTATCTTTTAAATATAATATATTAAATATTTATACTTAGATTTTAAATATAAAATTACAGTAAAATTTTGTATATATTATTCTTTATATTTACTTATGTATTTTAATTATAGTCAAGTATATTTATAAAGTTTAAAATAGTTTTAGTATAAAATAAAGGTTATTTTCAAAGAAAATCAAAACACCAAAAATCCCTTTGGGATGTCAACATACACATGTACCACATGTCAACATGGTGTCAGTTGAGTTCAAAATTTAAATTTCAAAAGAAGTGTCTATTCGTCATAACTCTTCACGAATGGACATGGTTGTTATTTCTCTATAAATAAGGGTTGGTTTCAACGAATTTTAACATAGATTTTCTGGTTTTTCACTCCTCTTCTTCTTCCACATTTCTATATACAAATTCTCATCATTACTCTGCCGAAATCAATATTGAATCTAACTAGACTATCTCTGGTTTGATTCTCTATCACTATCTCAACAAGATCCTCTGTGCTATTCAGAGTTATAGGCTTTTTGTAATCAACTTACCGAGAAAAGGTGTGATTATAGCCTTGGAAATCAATCAAGCGAGATAAGGTGTTATTGTAGCCTTGGGAAATCAATTGGGTGGACTTGTTGCTCAGGAAATCAAGTATCTCTATCCAGAGGATTGTGATTCTAAAGGGTGTACCTCGTTGCCTTGAAATCGAGGGTGTAATTGTAAAGATTGTTTTTGAAAGGAAATCCGTACTTGTGTGCGGGACTGGATGTAAGGTAACTCCAAACCAGTATAAAATCCGGTGTGTTCTTTCCTTTACTGATTTTACTTTATTTCTGCATCTGTGTTTGTTTCTGTGATCATATCTGTGTCGGAATATTGCATACATTTGTGTTTAAATTAACAAATACTAAAAATATTTAACAATTCTCTAAAACACTATTCACCCCACCTCTAGTGTTTATCCTTAGCCTTAAGATCCTTAATCCGCATTTCTCATGGGATCTACTCAATACCCTGCTCAGAGATGACATGACCCAAGAACTTACTTCTTTCCTTCAGAAGTGACACTTTGAAAACTTCACAGTCAACTTATGCTTTCTCAACACCTCAAGTACAATCCTCAAGTGTGTTTTGTGTTCCTCCTCTTTCCTAGACTAGATCAAAATATCATCACAAATGCTAGCATGAACTTGTTTAGGTGATCCCTGAAGACACGGTTCATAAGATCGACAAAGTACGCCCGAGCATTGGTTAGCTGAACGGCATAACCAACCACTTATAGGAACCAGACGACATTTAAACGTGGTGATCGGCACACTCTCCTTTGCTACTCTCAATCGGTGAAATCCTACCATAATATCCAATTGAGAGAACACCTTCATCCCGTGGAGATAGCCGAATAAGTCATCAATATGGGAAAGCGGATACTTGTTCTTCTTCGTCACCTTATTCAGCTCACGGTAGTCCACACAAAATCTCAAAGAACCATCCACCTTAGTAGTGAATACTACAAGTGCACCTCACTCAAATATGATTCTACGAATGAACCCCATCTTCAGTAGGCCATCCACTTGCACCTCCAACTCTTTTTGATCTCTGGGAGACATAAGCCACAAAGGCATAACTATCAGTCTGGTATCCTTCAACAAGCCTATACGAAATTCAATCTCTCTATGCGACGATATCCCGGCCACCTCCTCAAACACGTTCGGATACTCTCCAATGATAGGCACAGATAAAAATTACTCTATGGAGTCTTAAGAAAATATAAAAAGCTAACCATAACCCCATCCTCCGGGAGGCATCCAATCACTAACGTCCGCCCCTCCACAGCCTCAATTGTCACCAAAAGCCTGTCGCAATCCACGATTACTTCATACTTCCTTAACCACTACATTCCTAAGATAATCCCAAACCCAATGAAATTTGAAATAAAGACACCACAGACAAAAGAGCATCCACGAATCTTTAAGGTCAAACCACAACAAACAATGTATAGGCTAGTGGAGGCTCTAACGGGGTTCGCCGTGTTTAAGGATTGGTCAATGCTTTTGGATTTTTATCGCAGTCTATCTATCAAATCACAAGATATGAAGGAATGTGAAGCCCCTGTATTGAATAAAACACATATGAGAACCTCATCCATGAAATCATACCTTGAAAAAAAATGCTCTTCTCCTTCGCTCTCACCAAGGGAGTACTGGATGAAGTCAGAACAGCGTCCAAAGCATATGCCTTCACCACCTATTTCTGCTGCGGAGGTTCTAGACAATTCTTCTGCATATGTCTACGTTTGCCACAGTTATAACACTTCTTTTTCCCATCAAATTTGAGGTATCAGATCAGGTGACCCTTGTCTCCACAACTATAACAAATAGGATCCCATTTAGTCTTCTTTTGCGCATTTTTTTCCTTGAAAATGCTTCCTCTTTCCATCCCATTTCTTCATGCCTCTACCACTGTGTTGCGGTTTTGGCTCCTCTTAGCAATCAAAGCTGATATGGACTTAGGGTATAAACTATCCTAGTGATGAGATTTCTCGACGAATCACTCAAATGGCTCATCGATATGACAAACCAACTTCTCCCTCGGATATTCGTCCAAACCCATAAGGAATTTTCATTTTTCCTTAAAAGACTGTCGATTAAAGACATCCTATATTTTGACAAAGCATCGAATTCAGCAATACAATCGAAGACAGACATATCTCTTGCTTCAAATCAGCAAATTTACTGAATAGTATCGACTTCTGAGCAGTCGAAGCAAACTTCTCCTCAAACCTGACCTTGAACTGATCCTAAGTAAACTAATTCTCGGTTGCGGAAATAATAATTGTATTCAACTCACTCATGGCCTGCCTTTGAAGCAATCTGGAGGCCAACTTGCTCTTCATGGCATCATCTACTTTCATATTGCCAAAGATATGCTCGTAGGTGTCCAACCAATCATATACACCAATAGTCGACTCGGTTCCAAGGAATGGTCTGCCTCTCAAGGTGGAGTAAATTTTCCATGGGTTGACAAAGTCAGCCCTCGGCACCTATACATAAGAACCACCACCAACTTCAAAATTTGGAGCCGCCACTTGGGAATTTTGAAGCATGTTCGCCATCATCACATTGAACATAGCATGCAAGTCTGGGTTAGTAGCCCTTGATCCCGCTGCTTTCTCAACTCTAGAAATAGAGCTCCTCATACTGTTTCTTGTCTACCAGCTCATTCTTGATCTATAACAAGAATGATCAGTCTCTATAAAATACTATGTTGATAGTACTCATGTGTGCATGCAATTTATATACTGTATAGTCTTGAAAACCCAAATATATAACAATTGTGCACTCTCTCGTATCCATGTATACTCTCGATCCAGTCTAGGATTATAACTTTGTTCCTATCTCCATTAGACTACAGCATAAAATCAGATTAATTGTGTGACATAAGCTTTGATACCAAATGTGAAGACCGACCTACACCACTGGTACTCAATATACATAGGTTAATGCATGACTGACATGTCCGACCGTTGTAAACCTCAAACAGAATGGAATAAAATATAATATACATCACAAATATAAAATAGGAGAGATAGTAATAACTAAGTGATTCAACTATCAGAGTACAGATTCACAAATTATATAACGAGCAATAAATTTTATACAACAAAAATAAACTAAAATAACTATTCTTATAATAATAAGCATGCACTACAAAGGAACCACGGTGTTGCCCAACAGAAAAGGCAAAGAAATACATATATAATACGAGATATCTCAATCTAACTTGTCCTTTGCACAACTAATGCATCGCACTAAGATCTGTTCTCTACACCTTTAAGAGCACTTGAGATAATGAGAAGCAAAGCATAAAACCTCAAGTCAGACAGCGGTCTAATGTAAGTGATATATTAATATCAAAATACTATAGAAGTCGATATAATAAAGAACAAGGGTATATGAATCATACCTTAAATGTCCGTGCAGCAAAAAAAGTTAGCAAATAAAAACATAATATGCTACTCTACGAATAGAATTAAGTTACAAACCAATTGTAATGACCAGTATCTAGCTATCTCTTTCTCCACTAATATCCCTAGAGTGATAGACTATGGATGAATAGTGAAAATTACCGTAATATACATCAAACGATCCTCAGTATCACTCAATATGCTCTAGATATATGATAACTTTTTTGACCTTTCTGCTGCCAGACACTAATGGAAATCTCGAATTTCTATGTACTCCTTTAGACCTGAAGCTAATACATGACCCATTCAACTGGTCCAGGTACACGGATCCATTTAAGTGATCTGGGGTGGCCTTTTAGTATACCCATGAGCATTCTTACAATACCCCTACTTTGAGTACAACAAAAAACACTCTAAGTTTCAACAATACCATAGCATACATATCCAAACCCTTTCCTTTCTCCATTCAATTTTCATTATTCTCGAGGAACCAATCTACATCCCTTCATTCTAGGATAGAACCATTCTACCATCCTATTAGCAGGTAACCTTTCTTAGAACCCATCCTTTTCATGGATAATCGTTCTCACAACTCTGTTTAACATTGAGTCATCGTCATTGAAACCTAACTCCTTTCACCACCGAGTTGTCATCAAAGTCCCCAAACTATCGTCATGTCACTATGTTGCTATTAAACCCCAATAGAACAAACAAACACCCTCAGCATGATTTATAAAGCCTCTGCTTCCCCTCCAGGAAGTTTCACTCTCATCCCATCAATAGAAATAACTTGACACCAACATGAATAAGGTGGCATGAACTCATTTACTTAACCAATTTTGGTTAAGTCTTCTTCCATGCTTCTAGAACTTCCTTCCCCATGTATTTTAGACCTTTACGTATTCATCGAAACAACTCGATTCTCATGCCAATACCCTCATCTTTAAAATCTAGAAACAAGTCGGTATAACACCCAATATTTATCATAACTTTTGTATGTTGCCATAGTCCACCTCTACTCGCCATGCTCTAGAAATCCCTCACACTCATTGAATATTTGACCAGTACAAATAACTCAGCACTGATATGAATAAGTCAGTACCAACTTATTTACTTAGCATATTTTTGATGCGACTTGAACTCCAAACTCCTTCCATGCCCAGAGCCTATTCCCTAAGTTTTATTCAATTCTGACCATCTTTGCCTTCTATTCATTTAGTTTGCCAACCAATTTCCTATGCATCTAAAAAACTAGCAAATAACATCAAAGAACAACATACAAACATGAAATAACATAAGTAAACATCCATTCACACATGCAATACAAAAAATGTAGTAACCAAGTAAATCTCAACCTGATCTGTCTTTCACGTTAGCCTATGCATATAAATACAAAGGATTTTAAAACCATTTAAAAAATCATTTTAAACCTTCAAAATTCATCCTTATACATATTTAGAAGTATGGTTAAGGTTAGACAACATTTATGGTCAAAATCGTATAAGAAATCATTTTTAACTATATAACCTACATAGTAGAGCGAGAGGTCAAGAACAACTCACCAAATATCCAAAGCACCAATTTTTTTTCCCTTAAATCTGAAGTAGATAGTAAAGGAGAACGATTCAAATCACAAAAATGAAAATCTCTAGCTTCTGTATAGTAATCACCACTCTAATCAATGGGTGCGCCAAAGTACGAGCATAGTTAATTACTCACTAAAACTAGCCAACAACAGCCTAAACGTGAAATAGCTGTAACTTTCAAATGATAAGTCTAATTTTCTATTATAAATACTCTACAAAATGAAAAGTTATCATCCTGAAGAAATGGAAGTGGTTTGAAACCCTAATTTGGCTCCTATCAAAAGTTATAATCCAAATAAAAAATTTAAGGTTAAAATGATCGCATGGAAATTCAAAAAAAAATCGTAGATGTGGACAATGTCCCTAAGAGTAACTTTTCAAAATTTTAAAGTCATACGACCTTACATGAATAAAATATGAATATTTTACAATCCTCCAATATGTAAAACACGGGTCGTTCCTGGCACAATACTTTAGCCTCCATCCTCGCAACATAATCTTTAGAACTATTGGCAACGTCAATTAATGCATTTAGGTGCAATGCTTGAGTTCTTATTGCTTTAACACTTTCAATGTGGCTTTTCCAACGTGTTGCCAATAATGGTTTTGAAGTCAATCCCTTTACATAACTCTGAAGTATTTCCCATTGTTGAGTTGAGCCAGAAAATAAAGCAAAAATCTTTTGCACAAAAGTGAAAATCTTCATACTTTCATACATGATTTCGCCATATCATATAAAGTATGATTTATACAATGACACCATGTGAAATGCAGAAAGCTTTATGATTTACATCAAGTAACATTTTTTGTACACCTTTCTATTTACCTATAACAAAGTCAATTAAATAGTTAATATTATAGTCAAGCAAAAAGTAAAATTTAATCAAATAACTTTCATATTTGAACGATTATCATAGCCTTGTCCTCTCAGGTCATCAATATCAAGTTTGAGATAAATTAATACATTTTGAAGTTCTTTGAAAGACCAAGCCTGGATGTTTTGCCAATGGTTATATATCCAAGAAAATATTCCTCCACTTTAATGTCATTTGCATCGTCAACATTCATACATCTTTTAAAAATGGACTTTTGCTCTTTATTGCTTAATTCAGAGTGCAATCAAGGATAATGAAGAAGTAATTTGCTTTCTTTATTTTTGTAAGTGTTGTCAATTTGATTTTATTAGCCAATAAATTTATCAATTAATTTTGAATTTTATGGCTAAGATAATGATTATTGATCTCATTATTCCCTACATGTCTTTGATGGTCTTCAAAAATTGGGTCAAACTCGGCTACAAATTCGATAATTTGACAAAAAATCCATTATTTATCTCAAAAAATTTCTCATTTGATACGCAAATTGGAAAATTAATTCGAGAAAGTGTCCAGATGACACAAATTATGCGCATGAATACTTTTTTTCGATGTTATTTCTCTTGATCAATTTGATCTTCCATTGCGTTATCAGTTATCGATTTTTATTGAAGCCATCTATGCAAATCAAACCATTTGATTAGATTTGCATTGTGCAATGGATTGCTTTCATGCTCTCTTAACATGGTAGATATATATTATGCCAATCATTGATTCCTTTATATGCCAATTTGGACGCTTTTCATGTATTTTTAAACATCTCATAAAAAAAATAAAAAACTTTATCACATGCATTTGAATACACAACCATTTTCTTTCATGCTCTTCTCTACGTAAATATTCCCCAATGTAGTATTTAGAAGTAAAGTGTCTACCATTAATCTTATTCCTTGGAAATACGTCATTTTATTTTGAAATTTTGATGGGACCGCACTGAATTAACATAATTTTTTTAGTATAAGTGATTCTTCCCCATAATCTCAGATCATTGTTTATATCAACAGTTCTTTCAAGGTCAAGTACCGGTACATCATCAACATCTTCTTCATGATCATTAACTCGACGTTTACATTATTATCCTCCTCCAAAACCTCTACAATATGATCTTCAACTTCTACTATAATATTATCGTTTATAGGCTCGTCATCTTCATGGATATCAACATTAGAACTAATATTTTCATGCTCTAAATTCGTTTCTCCAACTTGATTAGAATTTGAAGTTAGAACCTTCTCATTTCTTGCTTGAAAAAAATGTGAAGTTGAGCTGATTAATGATTTTTCTTTTTCATCTTTGCGTTGTTTTTTCTTCCTATTTTGATATTTATAATTTTGTTTTCAAATCCTATATCAAATAAACAACATAATATTATTGATCTGATAGTAATAGCATTTTACACACCAGAAAAACAATAAACAATTTTACTATGCATATTTAATTGGTTTAATTAATCAACTCAATTTGTAACAATATACAAAATCCAATTGAGATTAATTTAAATCAAGATTAATTTATCAATATGAGAATTTAATTTTTAATTCATTCAAAATAAAAAATGCGACAATGTATAAAGACGAACTATGTATATCATACAATGTATATAATACTCTAGGTCAATCCTTAGTATATGGTCCCGATAAATAACTTCCTAACCAACGCTGATTTAACATTCTCAACGACGAACTATGTATATCATACTAACACACCGAGTGAACATCGCAATTCCCAGGCTCATGCCGAGTACGCTAACTTGACGATTCAAGGCATACCTAAGCATTCGTGTCAACTTCTCAATGTATAAAGACGAACTCTAGGTCAATCCTTAGTATATGGTCCCGATAAATAACTTCCTAACCAACGTTGATTTAACATTCTCAATGACAAACTATGTATATCATACAAACACCCAGTGAACATGCATTGCCCGGGCTCATGCCGAGTACACTAACTTGATGATTCAAGACATACCTAAGCATTCATGTCAACTTCTCAATGGTAAACGTGTCATATTCTCTTATCATTCAACCTAAAGTGTAAAGAAATCACTTTAGTGATCCCCCAGTTGGTCCAATCGCTGCCCACCCATCTAGCCCTACTATGCGAATGCCTCCTTCCCCTTCTATAGTTCTTATATGTTTAACAAGTGACTAGGCGTACCCTAGTAACAATAAGAGCTTCTATTTTCGCTACTAATGCATGCCTTGTTAAGTTCCACGTTATGCCCGCCATGAAGTGATTTTACTCGTTGCACCTACTCCATGCAGCTACACCAACTCCATGTTGCTATGTGAACTCCTAAAAGTTGAGAAAGTGGGGATAAGTTCCCTTATTCGCTCTACTAGCTGTACCAGGTCCGGGTTCAACCTAGGCTTACTGAAACAATTCAGATGTCTGAAAAATGATTTTAGATGTAGTACCTTATAAAAAACATGCAGATGGTCCAATGTCCAATTTCCCTTCTCAGTCATATGACATCCATTTTAGACGTTTGAAAAAGGAATTTATACATTTGAGTAAGGTCAAATTTGAACTATAAAACCTCAGGTCGGAATTTCCTGAAATCCGGACTTCAAGTTGAATTTTCAAACATCTGGTTGTGTTTTTCTAGATTTTTATAACTTTATTTACCTTCGTATATAAACTTTAACATTGTTTTAACCATTTTAGGTTTAGTTTTAACCAATTTTTTTGTATAAACTTTATCTTTATTTGTAGGAATTCAACTTGTTAATTTCAACGATTATATTCATACACACACACATACATACATACATACATACATATATATATATATATCTTTTTCTTAAACTGCCTATGTGTTTTTAAATAAAAGGTCTACATATATTTCAGGTTATAACCAATTCAAGGTGAAATAAAAGGATATTTGATTTCTTTATTTATCAAATCACACCGCCTTTATCATAAAGGGTTTTATCTATAGAATATAGGGTGCGTTAATTTAGTCTATCTCCCCACTTTTTCTGCACTTACAATTTATTAATCTAGGGTTTTTCCATCATACCTACACTTAAGATTCTTTAATGAAATAAACCAATTTAAATAAACTTTAAACTGAAACATTCATTCCAAATTCAAAGATTATATTTTTAGATTAGGTGGAATTATAAATAAATTTGGATACTTATGAATCAACGTAATGACGTAATCAATTCACTCACCTCAAAGGAATTCTTTATCTAGTTTTATTGGAATCCATGCTTCTAGCCCTTTTTGATTTGTCCTTAGATTTGTAGCTTCTATCTCCTTTACTTTAATTTTGATTTTTGCCTTGTTTTATTTTATTTTTAATGTAGAAGATTTTGAGGAGAAAATAAGTTCTATTTAGAGCGAGGAGCTTCTAAGAGAGAGAAAGAAGATATGAGCATACATGTGATGGTTAGGGTTTGGAATAAGAAATGGTGGAGACAAGGGTCTAATTTATAGTTGAAAACTACGGTTTTTTGACTTAGGCCCGAAGTCCATGTTTATGAAAATTCAACTAGTCTTATTTTCCATTATTTTGCGAATCGTTTTGTCAAATTTAAAAAGTTATATATATTTTTCTAACTCTAAACGACAATACAGATGTAATGGAATATGTCACGTGGCCTAATTCCAATATTTTTGAAAATTTATCATTTTTATCCTTGAATGCAAAATTACATTTTAACCCTTACTATTATTTTAGTTGACTATTAAAATTTCTGGAGTGTTACATTTTCCCCTTTAGAATGATTTTGTCCCCAAAATCTTGAAGGATGGAAAAATACGATTTTCTCTCACAACCAATATTTACATCCATATATTCAACCTTCAACCATTTGCAAACGTTGTCCTCAAATTCAAAATTTATATTGCTAAATGTACATATAGTTATGGAATGCGTATGCAATATCTTATACTAATTCAAAATTTATATTTGCTACTCATAACGTATGCAATATCTTATACTTACAATTCTATATGGATGAGTAAACATTTAGTACATATACAAAAATACAACAACCATTGTGCTTGCATGTAACTGATAAAATAGAATGTATAATGTGTTGTGTGTTCTAGGCCGACATGAATATATCAACACATATGCTCAATACCATCTAATAAAATTCATCCATTAACAATCATCATCTAAAACACGTCCTTGCTACTTTTTCGCAACCATGCCTTGCATCCAAACTTTCCTACTGTGGAATATTCTAAGCTAAATAATAAGTACACTAGTAATTACACTAATTTAAATGTAAACATACCAGAAAAGAGATCTAAATGTGTAGCTCAAACTTTCTCCTCGGGCTCCTATGTACTTTGAGTTAGATCATCTCTCCATTTGACTTTAAGAAGCTTAATTACTTTGATGCGAGGTCATCTTATCCCATGCTCGATAGTACGGGCAGGTGCACGTCGAACATGTGACTCTCTCCTGTTCAACTTCTTCCAATTGACTTGGCTCGACCATAGTAGTTAAATCATGTAGACAATTTCACAAGTGTGACACACATAAAATATTACAAACACCCGCTAACTTTTCAAAAAACTACACACTATAAGCTAACTTCCCTACTTTCTCCATAATTGGAAAAGGCCCTACAAACCTTGGAGCTAGCTTTCCCTAACTACATAACCTTATAATGCATCTAAGTGCTAAGATCTTTAGAAAGACCATGTTGCTTATTTTGAACTCCAACTCCATGCATCTCCTATCAATTTAAGATTTCTTCCTATCCTAGGCATTCTTCATCCTTCTACAAATCAAATCTACTTCTCGATATCTCTATAACCATTTCTGGTCCAAGAATGATTCTATCTATAATGTCCTACCAATAAGATGGTGATCTAAACGACCTCTCGTATAATGCCTCAAATAATACCACCCCTTTATTGGCCCGATAGCTATTATTATATGAAAAATATACAAATGTCAAGTGATCCTCCCAGGAACCTCCAAAATCCAAAACATACATCCGAAGAAAATCTTCCAATGATGTCTATCTTTCCGTAGGTGAATAGCGGTATCCATAATTAATTTATTACCCAAGGCCTCCTAAAGACTCCTTCAAAGCTTATGAGTGTAAATAGATCTTGGTCACCAACAATGCTAAAAGGAACTCCATGCAAATGAACTATCTCCCTTACATATAAGGTTGATGAAGATGTAGTTATCCTTATCCTTCTGGCTAGAATACAATGTGCGAATTTGGTAGGTCGATCGACTATGACCTGAATGCTCACATTCCCCCTTCCACTCCAAGGTAGCCCATCAACAATGTTCATAGTAATACTTTCCTATTTCCACCGTGGAATATCTAATTGCTATAATAATCCACCCTACTTTTACTTCTCTGTCTTTGCTTTTTTGATAAGTCACGCACTTGAAAACATGCTCCACTGCATGCCTCTTCATACCAAGCCAATAAAAGACTTTCTTCATATCACGGTACATTTTGTCACCGCCAAGATAAATAGTCATCCTAGAATGATAGGACTCCACTAGCGCCACATCTACCAGCTCCTTATACAAGAGACACATAACCTACCATCTCTTTGAAACCATCCTATAGAATTACCAGAATAGCATCAAATGAATCGAATGCTCTCCTCTATTTATCTTTTCAAAAATTCCCAACTACTCTGACTTAACAATACGGTCCATAAGAAAAGGCTAAACATCCAAAGCCGCCGACAGTCCTAGCATAATGTTCGATGAAGGGCGAAAATCAAATGGGAAATGAACCCTAAGTGCATCTATTCAAAAACCATAGGGCTCAACATCGCCGCTTCCTACTCAAGGCATTAGCTACAACGTTGCTCTTACCTAGAGTGTATGAGATACTAAAATCATACTATGCTAAGAACTCCATCCACCTATGTTGCCTCAAATTCAAATCATTTTGAGAGAATAGACACTATCGAAACTTATGATCCATGAATAGCTCAAATTGCACCCCTAAAAGATAATGCCTTCATGATTTGAGGGCGAAGACAATGGCTGCCAACTCATGATTATATGCAGGATATTTTCTCTCATGTACCTTCTATTTTCATCTAGCATAACAAACAAAAATACTCTCCTACATCAAATCTATGCTCAGTCTTGTACCACAAGCATCAATATGTACTACGAATGCCTCTGTACCATCAGGGAGTACTAAAACATGTGCACTAGTCAATAATTGTTTCAGCTTAATAAAAGCATCTTTGCAGTCTAAGCTCCATAGGAAAACCAATTTTTTGGTAAGACGGGTCAGTAATGTAGAAACTTTAGTGAAGTCCTTACTAAACTTTCGATAATAACCAGCAAAACCAAGAAAACTTCACATCTCCATAGAATTCTTTAGTGCAAGTCAATCTTGTACAAGCGAAACTTTACTAGGATCAATTGCTAGTTCATTCTCAGAGATAACATGCCTTAGATAGCGAACCTTCTTGTGCCAATTTGGAAAAATTTTCCTTTATTTTATGCCTTCAGAGTGTATTGAGCACTTCTTCTAAATGCAACATACTCTCCTCCTTACTTCATAAATAGATATGTCATCAACAAGTACCACCACAAATTTATTTAGCAATTCTCTAAAAACTCAACTTATAAGGTCGAAAAAATACGTTGTGCATTGGTCAATCCAAATAGCATGACTAACCACTCATGAAGTCCATGGGTGTACAAAAAGTAGGTGCTTGAATACTATCCTCAGCTGCACGCAACTGGTTAAATCCGTTAGCCAAGTCAAGCTAAGTGAATACTTTTTTCCAACGACAAAGCAATCGCCTATATAAGGTAGTGGATAATAATTCTTCTTCGTCTGTTTATTTAGCTTACAATAATCGATGCAATGCCTTAAAAAGCCATCTACTTTAGTAGCAAAGATTGGTCCTCGCCCCTCTGAAATAATCCTCTAAATGAAACCCTTATCAAATAGTTCATTTACTTGCATATTTAGCTTGCATCTTTTCTATGAACCGTATGGCTAAGAGTTATGGTAAAATGCCTAGCATTCTCTTCAAGAAAGATTCTAAATTGAATCTCTTTATAGGGAGGAAGACTTGAAACTTTGGAAGGACATCTCGATAATCACAAACTGCGAGTACTAATGCTAACTCACAATGTAGTAGGCCTAATGAATATATGTAGCTCAATATAACTAAACTATTTGGGTCATCATAAACCTTAAGGATGCGCCGACAACAAGTACCTAACAAAACCACCTTCCTATCAAAATCTACCAATGTTTCATACATAGTCATCCAGACGATTCCCAAAAATTACACTAGTACAGCAATTAAATTCATCACCCAAAATATACAACTTCAAACCTTTGCAAATAATGCATAAATAAATCGATCCTCTAACAGGGTTCGATACAACTACAGGGTATGTAACTACACTAGATTATAAGATCAATTCATCTATTATTTTACTTGAAATAAATGGGTGTGATGCTTTAATGTCAATTAAGTTATGAATATATATCAGAAAGAGTTAACACAATTTTTATAACGACCTTATTTCCCTTATCCATAGCTGGAGCAGCGCTCAGACTAGGAATATCATCTAGTGCATATGCTGGAACCACCTGAGGAGAAGTCTTAGTTGCACTCTACAACTTTGGCTTCTTTATCTTGCCCTGAGCTTATGTTTCACTTCGACGGTGGTCTTGGTGAACTGAATCCATTTATGCCTTCTTTAAATTTAGCAACACAATCTCAACCAAGCTACCAAAAGTAGCTCTAATGGGTACATGGCTCAAAGAAATACCTCTCAAAAATGGATTCAATTCCTTGATAGACTTCATTGCCATTTTCACTAGGGTATTAATTAAGATTTAAACCATACTTCACCAATTGATTAAACTCATTAACATACTCCTTGACACTACGGTCACCTTGCTCCAAATGAATGAACTCCTCTAGCACTATTCCCCATTCTGCCTTAAAGATGAACTTAGTCTAAAAGCGCCTCTTAAAATCGACCCAACCAATACTATTCTCAGTAACAACAATCTCCAACGAGTTTAAGGCCTCTACTTGTAGATGCTACGAAGCTAAATGCCTCTTCACTACAACCATAACACCCATAATAGCAAAAATCTTATCACAATTCCTCTACCATGACTACATCTCCATAATTGATTCAATCCCATAATAATTATTTCCACTTAGAATTTGGAAAACCCGACACAACTTGGGGAAATCCAAAGCTAGCGGTGGAGCTAGGATGGCAATTTACGCTTGCCCTATGGGTACTCCATTGGGGTTTAGTTCATCTGGCCAGTTGTTTGAAGATACCGTGGAACTCTTTAGGAATGTTCACTCTCGCTACCTTAGCCGCCTCACAATAAATATTTCCAGGTTGATTGCTTGTTCTCACTTATTTGGAAGTAGGAAATATTAACAACTTTCCTCATTAGTGTTAAGCATTACTCGAGATAACGGTGGGTTTACATTTTACTCATATAATAATAATGATAACTTTGGAAAATATACATGTACTCTCTCTCGATACATTCCTAATTCATAAAGTATCCTAAACCCGAGATCTAATACCAACTATGACAACCTGCACTATTGGACGCACCGATTCAAAGCATGACATAACTTCTGAACTCACGTCGTGCCAATAAATATGAATCATTGTGTTTTTAAAACAATACATGAAAGTATAAATATTAGACAATAACCAAATCAGATAATATCTTAGCAATACATAGTCCATACAATAATTGACATAATAAAGTTCCAAAATAAAAACTATTGTTTGACTAATAATACAATATAATAAATAGTGCATGGAGAGTAAATGTAAATAATATAACTCTAGGTATATAGTCTCTTCCGTGTATTGTGTTCGTGTCAAATCACCTTTTGGTCGTCCTCCTGTAGTAGGTATAAAAGGAGAAGAAAAGGAGTGGATCAGACAAAGTCTAGTGAAAGAATTTTATTGCCAGATTATGGCACTTACAAGCAATTAATTTCATTTATAACCCACATGAGCTAGGGTGTCCATATATATTTAAGTATTTCATATAAAAGATTAGTTACTTTACAAATCAAGGATATAATTATGATTACACCTACACCCATAAATAACTTACAAAGGTTTCCAACCGATGTTGAACAACCAATCTCTAATAATTCTTAGTTAATCCCTAGTATATGTTCCTAATAAATAATTTCCTAACCAATGTTGAGTTAACATTCTAAATAACAAACTATATATATCGTACTTACACACAAAGCGAACATTGTAGTGCCTGGGATCGCGTTGGGTGTACTACCTTGATGATTTATGGCCTACCTATGACTTTATGTCAACTTATCAATGGTAAACATGTCTTATGATTTTTATCATTAAACCTGAAGCATAATGAAATTGCTATAGTGTTCCTTATATTGGGGCTGTAAATTTCATACAATTGTCCAACGTCTGATTTGGTCCAAGGCTATAAGGCATCCGGTCCATGTCCATATGATTCTCATTTAGAACACAAATTAGGATAAGGAAAAATGTTCGAAAATATGTTCATCTAAAAATGACCGGAAATTTTCTATTGTTTGAACATTGTCTGCTCGTTGTCCGGCTCATACAAACAATGTCCATGCTTAATGCTTATCTGATCCATGTCCGTTCGAATCTCTTATGGGAAAAATTAGTACACACCTTCATGCTATCCACACCAAACCATTTACACCTCTACCCCACATAGGTCCAGCCGTTACTCATCCGTGTTTCCCTACTTTACAGATGCCTCCATCTCTCTTCCTCGGTTTTTACATGTTTAACATGTGACTTGGCGTACACTAGTAATAGTAAGAGCTTCTAAGTGCAATGTTAATGCACACCTTATCGATTTCCATGCTACGCGTGCTAGTAAGTGATCGTACTTATTGCACGGACTCCTTATGGCTACATGAACTCCTAAGAGTTTTGAAAGTGGGGGCTAGTTTCCCTTTTCGCCTTACATAGCCTACACCAGGAATAGGTTAAACCTATGTTTGCTGAAACATTACAGACATTTGAAAAATGTTTTTAGATATTTGATGTTATAAATAAATACTTATTGGTGTCTAGAAATTTGACTTCACCCTAGATTTAAATTTATAGGTAATTAAATTTATTTATAATTCTACTTGATCTAATAATATAATCTTTCAGAAGGACCAAGTCAGAAAACCCCAATTTTCAACGGTGAATTAGACCCTAGCCTTTACTATTTCTTCTTCTAGCCCTAACAGTCGCCTATACATAGATTTCTTCTCCCTCTCTTATAGAAACTCCTCAATCCAATCAAAACTTCTATTCTCCTCAAAACCTTCTACATCAAAAATAAAATAAAATAATGCAAAATTCAAAAATAAAGGAAAGGAGATAGAGCTAAAAATCTAGGGACAAATAAATAAGTTATAAAAGCATGAATTCTAATCAAACTAGAAGTGGAATTCCTTCAAGGTGGGTGAATCGATTACTACATTATGTTAATTCATAAGTAATCAAATTTTTACAATTCTACTAGATTAAATAATATTATCTTTGAATTTAGAATGAAAGTTTAATTTAAAGTTTATTTAAATTGGTTAATTTCAGTTATGAATCTTATGAGTAGGTATGATGGTAAAACCCTAGATTAATAAATTTTTGTTGTAGAAAAAGGGGGAAAATTGGACTACATTAATTCACCCTAGATCCTACGATTATAAACCCTTATATGATAAAGTTGGCATGACTTGATAAATGAAGAAATAAGATTGCCTTTTATTTCAGCTTGAATTGGTTATAACTTGGAATATAAATAGGATTTTCGTTTGAAAACACATAGGTAGTATACACGCACACATATACATACATATATGTACATATATACACAAATAAATACATATATACAACATATATATATACTTATGCATGTGTGTGTGCGTGAATATAATCGTTGAAACTGACAAGTTGAATTCGTGTAAACAAAGGCAAAGACTATGCATAGAAATTGGTTAAGCTAAACCTTAAATCCATACTTGAGTCAACGAAAAAGATGAATATAAATAACCAAAACCAGTTATAAAATTATAGAAAAACCCAATTAGACATAAAAGCAAACATATGAAAATTCAACCAGATGTTTGATAACTCAACTTAACGTCTGCATTTTAGGAAATTCCAACACGAGAGTTTATTGTTCAAATTCAGACTTATTCAGATGTCTGAATCCATTTTCAAACGTCTGAAATGAAAACCCAGGTTGAACCTTAACCTGGTTCAAGCCTAGTTGGGCGAATAAAGCAACTTGTCACCACTTTTTCGACTTTTAGGAGTTCATGTAGCTACAAGAAGTAATGTAATGAGTAGGATTACTTCATAGTGGATGTAGCATGGAACTCGATAAGGCATGCACTAGTAGTGCAATTAGAAGCTCTTATTGTTACTGGGGTATGCTTGGTTACATGTTAAATAGGTAAGAGTCGAGGAAGGAAGATAGAGGTATCCGCATGGTAGGGCCACATGGTTGGGCAGTGGCCGGACCTATAGGGAATCACTATGTTGATTTAATAAGATTTCAAATTGAACGATAAAGAGCATAGGATACGTTTACCACTAAGAAGTTGATACAGATGCTTAGGAAGGCCATAAATCTTTGAGGTGGTATACTTGGCACTATCCCAAGCATTGCGATATTCTCTCAGTGTGTAAGAGCATAATTGTAGTTCACCATATAAAATGTTAATCAATGTTGGTTAGGTAATTATGGATCATGACCATATACTTAGGATTGACTTAGAGTTTTTAGATGTTAGTCAAACCCTCGAAATCTTTGTAAGTTGTTTATGGATGTAGGTGTAATTAGAATTACACTCTTGATTGACCAATCCTTTATAATCTTAAATGTAAATGAATATCCTAGGTCATGTAAATTATAAATGAAGTTAATTGGTTGTGAACACTATTGGAAGCTACGTATGGGGATAGTTGATGGCCAACCATAATAAACAATGTAAATGTAGCTGAAATAATATAGTAGATCACACAGTTGGTTTTATACGGATTCAGACCTCCCATCCCACGTTCAGTCCCTAAGCTCCCCTTTGGATTTCTACTAACCAGAACACCCTCACTAAGCCTGGAGCAATACAATTACAACTACTACCCGAAATCGCAAAAATAGGACTTCAACAACCAATGTAACAAAAAGTTACTCCTTGACACAGTGTATCTTATACATATAAATTGTATATTTTTAGTTCACAGACTCCTATAGCACAACCAAATGATATTAAGTGGAGGAGTGGAGGCTAAAGAGTTTATTTGACTAGATTATAGGATAAAAAGATAAAGAACACTAGTTGATATTATCTGAGTCACATGAAACTTTTGAAGTTTAGACTATTCTTTTGGGTTTAAGAGTTTTAGGCATGGATTTCAAAGCATAGGTTGTGTATAGATTCAGAGATGATTATGGGTATTTATAGTTGTTGTAGGGATGCTAAAATAGGGTCGCAACCTTTCAGAAGTATCCAGGAATGAAGAGAAGCAACCGTAATCATGAAGAGATTTAAAGTCACCTTTTCAGGTACTAACCATTAAATATGCATTCAGTCGACTGGATATGGAGCATTTGACCGACTATTTGTAGAAATCAATCTAGAGAGCATAGCTAAAAGCAAAAGGACTTGAATAGTATATTCATTTGACTAATCCAATTGACTAGATGCAATTCCAATCGACTCCATCTATTGAATGGAAATGGATTTAGTCAACTGACTCCTTTATATTTTTGTTTGAGCTCGTTCTATCCATAATTGAGTGTATCTTTAGCAACGATGCGTTCCTTAACACCATTGTAAGTTTTCTATATCTCATGTACTCCTATGGTATTACTTTGAAGCAAAATAACCTCTAATATGTGCATTTTATTGTTGTGTCTTCATTGACTGCTACTAAATCTATAACGTACTTCATGAAGATCATTAGTAGCATTGTTGTTTAGTTTTTATCATAGACATGGTTCTTTCATTCTCCTCCTTTTTGGTGATGACAACCACACAACTTTATAATTTAAAATAATAGCTCCCCCTTTATATGTTCAGTATATAATAAGTTTATTTCTCTAAACTTAGGTAGTTTATGCCAATATAAAAACAAATAAACATTCTTCTCCACCTTTATCATCAACAAAAAGAGATAAGAGAATAGGCATTTTATATTTTAAAAACACCCCTTAAATATGATATTTCTCAGAAGAAATATATCTATGTACCTTTTCTATTTTTGTGTAATTTTATCCCCTTTTATATAAGAGACAGGAAGTATGATAAATAAGTCAATAAAAAATAATTTAACATTAATGTAAAGTGATGAGTGTCTAATAGATATGCCAAGTGTGAACAAAATGATACTCACTTTTTCGAAATATTGGGTTTATGACATAGGAAACCATATCCAGTAAGATGTGGTTGATCACTTAAAAATATAGTTTTCATTATTAACCATAGTGTCTTAATAATTTCTAATATATAATTGTCTATCGTGCTTGGTTAGACTAGCAGGAAACCATTTATCAATATTAATTGTCATTAGTTTGATATTCAGACAATTTTTTCTATTTCTGAACATAATACTATCCTGAAATGAAGTGGTTTAGAACTATCTCTACTATTAGTGCTAGCATTAAAACGTGTATACATGAATGCATATCTAGTACTATTTCTAAAATTATCCTTTCCTCTAGTAAAATTTGTGATTTTCTCATTAAATTTTTCTAAAACAAATTTAGAATCACAAATTTCTTTTTGCGAAATAATATTATCATATTTTAAAAGTTCACATTCTTTAATTAACTCTAAATTTCTATCATTAGAGCGCTATAATCTTTTTCAATGGATAAAAAGTTTAGAATTAGAATCATTTAAAGAAGTTTACAAAAATATAATTTTATTTTGCAAAACTTTGATTTCTTCAAAAGATCAATATTTTTATCATTTAAATGCTCACTATCATTTAATAGGAAATCTTTTTGTAAAATAGGTTCTCCTAATGTATTTTCAAAAACTTCATTTTTTTTACTAAAAAATTATTTTCTTCCTTTAAAATACTAATTTTATGCTCACGATCCTATGTTTTAGCTAAGGCAATAAAATTGACCTTTTGTAACACTTTAAAATCTTTCAGTAAGTTCTAATGTGTTTTTAAAAGACCACTATATAAAGAATCAAAGCGTACCATTGCGATTTGAGTTTAGCCATAAAGCATTTGCTTGTAGTTCTTTCGACTTTCTGTTGCAATAGCTAATGTATTTATTTACGATTTCCTTTGAGGGCTGGCCAGATCTTCTTTTGGCTATTACTCTAGGGTTTTGTTGTGATCAGTAGTCTACCAAACTCCGATACCACTTGTTAGTTGCAATGCACGGGGATTGTTAATGGCCAACAGTAATGAACAATGTAAACACGGTGAAAATAATATTGTAAATCACATATTCAATTTTACTTTGGTTTGTACCTCCTATCTTCGTCCAATCCCGAAGCACCTCTTTAGATTTCTACTTGCCAAAACACCCTCACTTAGCCAAGAGGAATGGGCTTACAACAACTGCTTGTAGCAGAAAAAATAGGACCTCGACAACCAATGTAAAAACACCCACACTTAGCCAAGAGGAATAGGCTTACAACAACTGCTTGAAGCAGAAAAAATAGGACCTCAACAACCAATGTAAAAAAAAGTTACTTCTTATCACAGTGTATCTTTTATATACAATTTGTCTCTTTTCAGTACGCAGACTCCTATAAATAAACCAAATGATAGTAAGTTGAAGTGTAGAGACTAAGGAGTTTATTCGACTGGAATATAGGATTTGGAGATGAAGCACACTCATTGGTAGTATTTGAATTAAATGAATCTTTTGAGGTTCAGACTATTGCTTTTGGATTTGAGAGTTTTAGGCATGGATTTCAATGTGTAGAGTTATTTGTAGATTCAGGGATGATTATGGGTATTTATAGTTGTTATAGGGATGCTAAAATCGGATCATAACCATTCCGAAGTATCTAAGAATGAAGGAAGCAACCGCAGGTGCAAAAAAATGTGAAGACACCTTTTAAGAACTAGTCGTTTACCATGCATTCAGTTGAGTGGATATAGAGCAGTTGACTGATACTTTATAGGAAACAACTCAAAAGGCATAGCCAAAAGTGGAATATTTGAGTAGTATATTTAGTTCACTGTAACGACCCGTAAAAATTTAATAATTTTATTTGTTTCAATAATATATTTAATTGAAATTTTGGAAAATTTTAAATAATAAAACTTGAAAATAAAAATTTATTATTTGGAAAACGCCTATTCAAACATAGAAACTGGAAAATTTTCATCCGATAATATTGAAGTTTATTTTCTTGTGAAATTTTATTTTAATTTAAATTAGTTAATAACAGTTGAATTTAAAAATATTCCGAAACCTAAATATGTCAACATGAGAAAATTTGTTTAGAACACTCAGAATCAGACTGCGAAATTCGTTTCGCGAAATTCGAACGTTTCTAGGCTCGTTTGGATTTTCCGTACGGAATAACAACGTATATCGGTGTCCGTATCGACTTTTTGATCGGATGATCCTACCACTGATATACTATATACCGTTTTGATCATCTCGTCGTGCTGATCTCTGTGGTATATTCAATTCTGTGTTTTGAAATCCGGTTCGCTATGGAATCGATAAAACAATTTCGTATCGATACCGATTTTAAAATCTTTTGGGCTCCATATACCTATCGATCCAAATTGGATAGCCATAACTTTTGAAACACCTAGAATTTAACAGTCTGATCTTTTTTATTCAAATGTTCCAATTTATTTACTAGCTTTTGCAATTCCATTTGTTTAAATTCGTGTAGCTCGTATTATAAAAAAGGAAGAAAAAAACATTGTTTGCTGTCATATATTTGGTTCTCACCCCACAGTTATCTTCCTCCACCATTTCTAACGCTTGAAGCTCTTCACATGCCTGCAGCCTTTTGTCCTTCTTCTTCCATATATAATTGCCACACCATGCCACCTTATACCCGAGAGCCAGACGATCACTTTTCCCAGACCCGAGCCCCTCCGACCCGCCTTCCACTCCTCCTTTCAAAACGCTCGATACTGCCGCCACCTCGCTCACCACCGCATCTACCAACCCGAGCTGCAGCTCGCTTCCAACGCTAGCGCATCCATCTCCTTTCCAGCCTCCACCTATTCCACTTTGCCATTTTTTTGTTTATGTTCGTAAATATAGGTACGTATATTTTATTTTGAAAAAAGAAAGTTTATTCAAGGGTTATATTTTAAAATATTAATGGTGTCTTTGATTTCGAAATATACATGTATAGATTTTTTAAATGTTAATATTTGTGGCTTGAAAGGTACACGAATCTTATAGATAAGTATATAATGTTCATTAGTTCTGTTTTGGTTTGTAGAGTAGGATCTGCTTGAGTTAAAAATATTTATGTATAGTTTGGCATGTTGTTCTTATTTAAGTTTATAGTGCATCTTCTTTTTATATATTAAGGCGTGGTACATGTCAGCATATAGTATATTGATTTATATATATATATATATATATATTCATATAGGTTATATAATATTTATATTATCGGCTAGTTTATATATACTGAGTTGGTCTGAATATGTATGTGTGTTAATATATAAATATATGGCAAGTGTTTTTGATATAACTAAATATTAATAAATATATAAAGTTGTTCTCTATGTTTATGTTAAAACTAAAATTTTACAGTTTATATATAAAGTTACATATTTTATTATAAGTGTATTGTTAAATATTATATTTATAGTCATAACATGTATTATAATAATAAGTGTACTGTGTATTATATTATATTACTATACATATGTAGTATAATTTAAATATAGTCTAGTTTACATATATAATGGATATATGTTGATTAAACAGAACGTGTGGTCAATAGTTTGTTTCTAAACTATTTTATATTTTTGGAATACATATATATAATTTTAATTAGTTTCAAAGTTAATATTGGTTAAGAAAATAATATATTGGAAGTGTGTGTGTCTGTGTATTGTTTCGGTCTGCATCAAGCAGTTTCTGATCTATTTTCATCGATCACAATTTATCATCTCTGTTCGTCCAATTCGTGCCAATTTTGTTCATTTTGGAAATTTGTTCTTGCATCCGTAACCCATTTCAAATCTCTCTAGCCTCAAAATGTGAGCAATCACTCATGATTAATGTTCTTATGTTTATTGAATCTGACTTCAATTGAAACGACAATTGAAATATGCTGCTATAGTTATTTAAATTGTTATATATATATATAAATGCTATTATCTGCAATTGTTTACCTGTGGGATATGACACCATATCCTGTTGTTTATAGTATATTGTTATTTACCATATATGCCTATTATTATTATCGTATCTGTCATCACTCTGCAAGTTCCCTATTAGTATATAATACACTATGGGTTGAAATGACACATACTCGAACGGACTTTAGAATAGGAGAAAATTGTTATGGGTTGAAATGATAGACCCAAACGATTTTCATTTGCATTTAATTTAGGATTGCAGGTTGAAATGATATATATCCGTATATATTAAATTGCGGATTGAAATGATAAATATCCGCATTACTTGACCATAGGATAGATAAATATACAGGCACCGTTGGTCTATGTATAAATATTTTGAAAATGATTTCTATAGTTTTGAAAGGGAATATATATGGTTTATGTAATACAGAAATATTTTATATAAATATGTTTAAATATAAAGTAGACTCAATAATAAACTTAAATTTAATAAAGTTCGACTTAACTAATATAATATGTTAAGTATTATATTTTTAAATAAATTTTCAACGATTTGTATAAATTAATGAAGATAAAGTTGAATTGATTGATATTGCATTTTATTAAGAAATTTACTTAATTAAATCGATTTGAAGTTATTGAATTGGAAACTTTAAAATATGATCTTATAACTTGATTTTGATTTAAGTAACTTCATGGATATTCCACGTCTAAAGAAATCGAAGGTAATATATAGAAAATGTAATTTGAGGTCATATAAATAATATTGAATTTATTAAGTAAATATTTCAAAATTAAATAATAGTGAAGTCAAATTGGGAGATAAATGCAATTATCAAATTTAGTCTTTGGAATGTTGAATATTTAAAGCTTTGAAATATATTGACTTTGAATTACCTTGAAATCTAAATGGTTTATTTGTGGTTCAAATCTGTATTTGAAATCGATAAAGTTTGAATTTGTTTAGTCAAAAACTGAATCGAATGGAAATTGATAAATTGAGATTGAATTAAATTTTAATGGGAAAGTCGAGTTGATTTTGAAGCGATTTGTGAAGTTTGAGGAAATTACAAATACTTTACTATATAAATTATTTAATATATATAAATATACATACTATTTTGAAAATAGATATATTTGAAATGAAAATGATATTTTGGATTTGAAGTATAAATTAATTTGAAATGACCACGGTGTTATAGTGTATATTTCTACATTGTAGATAGTTCCTCGGATCCTTAGAGGATGGTTATCCCAAACATCCTTTAAATTGCTTGTATTTCAGTTGATATTTCACTTGAGTTGGGTTTATTGATATAAGAATGTTAATCCTAACTCGAGTTTTTTGGGTTTTTCTTTGCGCTCATGTCAGACTGAGTGATACAACATTTGAGACTCGCCTTTGGAGTTTGGAGCTTCGTTTGGGGATCCAACTATCGATTCAGCTTTCAGCTTTTCCAGTTGATTTGTTCAGAAAGGTCATCTGTTTGTATTCGAGACTTCACTGTATTTGAGATATTCTGTTATATTTTATTTCTAACTCTAAATTTATATAGTAGCTTCATGAATTACTATTTATCTATTCCGCTGCATTATTATTATATTACTCTGTGTCTGTGATTCCGTGATTGATTTATTTACCATATCTGTCAAGTTTTGCCAAATTTTAAATTAACAATCTGATATTTTGAGCAATTCAAGTCCGGCATGTGTGGATGCGAATGATTGAAAATATCAGGTCGTTACAGTTGGTATCGGAGTTTGGCTCTAGGCAAACTTAGCACATATAGTAAATTAATTTGCAGGATCACTTTCGTTCGAGCTTAAAAGTTCTTCCTCTTTGATTCGAATTTCTTTCGAACTTTGGAACCCTACCCTCGTTCTGAAATTCATTGTTGTCTCTCCCTATTTATATTCTTTTGATTCTGGAGCATCCCATAACTCCACTTCGAATGATCTCTATAAAAATCGACGATCCCGCCAATCTTTGAATGATTTGTAAAGGGTTGAAACTCCGTTACAACGGCACTGATGCACCGGAGATTTCTATATCTTTGGTCTAGATGCCGCTATCTCTTTCGATGGAATGTTGATTTTCCTTAGAATTCTGCATCGATCTTGTTTCTGAAGTCACAGTTGACTCGGTTAAGGTCGCCCGCGATTTATATAAGTAAATCCATCTTCTATTTTGAAATTTAATTATCTCTTTTTCATTCGAGCCTATCTTCGGATTAGAATTCTATTCGATTGGAGTTCCTCTAATTTGAATCTCTATCTTTGTTTTCAAATACATTCTTGAATCATCCTTTGGAAAAAAATCGGGCTTGTTTGTATGTTAGAAATTGTTTTATATATCGAAATTATTATTTTAATAAGTATGATTTTATTCACTATATAAAAGTGAAATGTTTTCGACAAGGATTGTATACCTTTTAAAAACGAGAATTTGAAGTTTCGAAAGGATTTGAAAATTATATAAGAAAGTGATTTATATTAAAAAAAGATTTATAACTAAAAGGGTTTTGAATTTGAAATGTGAAAGATTGAACTCCGGTATTTTGAAAGTTGGTTTTAAGATTTCGGTGATGAGTGCACGCATCATCGACATTGATTTTCGAGTCACAAAGTGGGTAAGAGGCCACTTTAGTAGCTTTGCTATGCGAATGATTGTGTGCAACCAATTTTGATTTCAAATTTCGAAGTATGATATGATTTTTGAATGATATATGTATATATACGTGTATTTGAAATGATCGGAAGTGGGTCGGTGTTCAGTCCTCGAGTTTCGAATTTGATATAACCCTATCTACTGAAACTGATTTACTGGTTTGTCGTTGATTTCCAACTATTGGATTTGAAATTTGATTTCTCTGACTATTTTGAATGTTCGAACACTTCCAAATCAAGGTTTAAATTTCAAAGCTAAGTAATTTCGAAGAGTATAAATTATTTGATAAAGTATATAAGTTGTTTGAATTTTAATATGAAGTAATATGATTTAAATATGTTTGAAACTGTTTTGTTAAGAAAATGAATTAGACTATTTTGAATTACACTAATATGAAATTTAGTTTTGAAATGTTTTGAATAAAATGTAGTTTTAAATAAATTGAAAAGGGTAAATTGGATCTTTCAAACAGAAATAAATAGTTTAAAGGTTTTAAAAGGGATGGTTATAAACTTGGTAATCATTTTTGGATATAATTCGTTTTGAAAAAAATATTTGGTTTTGAAAATAGATTGGAATTTAAAACCTATTATTTATATGATGATTTTGGAAATGAATTTGTTTGACTTAAATTCTGTTGATTTAGAAACTAGGATTATTTTCCAAACCTATTATTTTGGAAACTTTGAAACTGAAGATATTAAATTTGGAAGAAATAATTTGGTGAAATCATATACAATTTTGAAACTGAACTGATATTGAAAGGAATCGAAATTGAGAACCTTGTCTTACTAGATACTGTATTTGGAAGTTATCGAACTTATATAAAATTGATTTGTATAAGTATGAAGCTGATTTGAAAACTATTGATTTGGAAAGGAACTCAGTTTTTAAAGTGAAATCTTATATGATCGAAGTCTATATTAGTTTGATTTGATATACTATTGTTTTGGAAAGTATTCGATTTGAAAATGAAATCTTATATAATGGACTTTATATAAGTATGATATTTGAAATTGATTTGAAAAGGTACTATATGATACATATTTTTGAAGTAAAGATATGGAAAGTGCCTTTTGCTTGATATCCGTTTTCAGGCCGCATTGTGGATTCATTCTATAATGTCATTCTCTTTGATTTTGGTTTTTTGGATGTAATACTCGAGTGTCCTACCATGGCGTAACCCATAGTTGTTTTTTTGGGTAGCGTAATCCGCAAGGCAGAGATTGCATAAAGGGTGCGGATGTTTCCTTGGGGATCCAAGCGTACCATTGTGTATCATGCGGTCTACAGTTTTGTTGTGGTGGCGTAATCCACAAGGCTGAGATTTCTTAAAGGGTACGGATATTTCCTGGGGGATCCAGGCGTAACCATTGTTGTGTATCCTGCGGTCCACTGTTTTGGCTATGATGGCGAAATTCGCAAGGCAGTGATTGCTTAAAGGTACGGATGTTTCTTGAGGGATCCAGGCGTAACCACTGTGTATCTGCGATCCAGGTGATTCATTTGGAATGTACTTTCCATATCGGTTTTGAAGGTTTTTCAAGTATTTTAACTGGATGTTGAAACATGTCTACTAAGTACTTAAAGAATTTTAGCTTTGTGCCTGATCAACGCATGGCCAGAGTCTGCAAGAAAGGAAAATTTGTTTCGATATAAAAGAATTTTATTATAAAAGAATTTTGTTATAAAGGTATTTTATAATAAAAGTATTTCCAACAAAGAAATTCTGTATTAATATTTGAAATTGAAATTCTTATGGTTTGAATTAACTATTCATGCCAGATACTATTCTTTTGAATCTACCTTATCTGCCCAGCTTTATTTATTCACCTATATTCTTTTTCTGAATCTACCTTCTTTTCCTTTTGAATATATCCTTTAAAATATTGTTTATTTGTATGCTACATGGTTTAATAGTAAATTATTAGTGTTGTAAATATTTTAGAAGTTATTAATTAAATATAACATATTTAAAGTAAATGATTATTGATTTATTAATAATATTTGAAAGGTATCTTGAGATAAAATTAATAAATTTATGAATTATGGATTTAATGTTTTCAAATAGCTTCTTTGTAAATATAACTAATGATGTAAATAATTGTTTTCAAATAGGTTTCATGTATTTATAAAGGTGTTATTTAAACATATAAATGGTATTTATAAGGGAAGAAAGAAATTTTACAAATAGGCGTGAAAATTAAAGTATTAAAGAAAATTGAATTGCAAATGAAGTTTTCAAATGAATATTTCAAGTAAAATTTATATAGTTTTAAATTAATTATGTATCCTTGTCTTTCAACTTATTTTTTTTGGGTTATTTCTATTCTCCTACCTCCTTCCTTTTCGGGGATGAAAAGTTTTAAATGAGGGAGAGTGTAATGACCCGTATGAATTTAATAATTTTATTTGTTTTAATAATATATTTAATTGAAATTTTATGAAATTTTAAACAATAAAATATGAAAATAAAAACTTATTATTTGGAATACGTCTGTTTAAACATAGCAACTGGGAAATTTTCATCTGATAAAATTGAAGTCTATTTTCTTATGAAATTTTATTTCAATTTAAATCAGTTAATAACAGTTGTTGAAACCTAAATATGTTAACATGATAAAATTGTTTTAGAACACTCTGAATCAGATTGCGAAATTCGTTTCATGAAATTCGGACGTTTCTAGCTCCGTATGGATTTTTCCGTACGGAATAACAACGTATATCAATGTTCGTATCAACTTTTTGATCGAATGATCCTACCACTGATATCTGTATACAGTTTTGATCGTCTCGTAGTGCTGATCTCTTTGGTATATTCAATTTTGTGTATCGAAATCCGGTTCGCTACGGAATTGATAAAACGATTTCGTATCGATACCTGTTTTAAAATCTTTTGGGCTCCATCTACCAACCGATCCAAATTGGATAGCCATAACTTTTGAAATTCCTAGAATTTAACGGTCTGATCTTTTCTATTCGAATGTTCCAATTTATTTACTGGCTTTTGCAATTCCATTTATTTAAGTTCATGTAGCTCGTATTAAAAAAAAGAAAAAAAAACATTCTTTGGTGTCATATATTTGATTCTCACCCCTCAATTTTCTTCCTCCACCATTTCTATCGCCTGAAGCTCTTTACTTGGCTGAAGCCATTTGTCCTTCCTCTTCCATATATAATTACCACACCATGCCACCCTATACCCGAGCGCTAGATGATCACTTTTCCCGGACCCGATCCCCTCTGACCCGCCTTCCACTCATCCTTTCACAACGCTCGACACTGCCGCCACCTTGCTCACCACTTCATCTACCAACCCGAGCGGCAACTCGCTTCCAGCGCCAGCTCACCTGTCTCCTTCCCAGCCTCCACCTATTCCACTTCGCCATTTTTCTATTTATGTTTGTAAATATAGGTACGTATATTTCATTTTGAAAAAAGAAAGTTTATTCAAGGGTTTTATTTTAAAATATTAATGGTGTCTTTGATTTTGAAATATACATGTGTATATTTTTAAATGTTAATATTTGTGGTTTTGAAAGGTATACGAATCTTATAGGTAAGTATATAATGTTCGTTAGTTCTATTTTGGTTTGTAGAGTAGGATCTGTTTGAGTTAAAAATATTTATGTACAGTTTGGCCTATTGTTCTTATTTATTTAAGTTTATAGTACATCTTCTTTTGTATATTAAGGCGTGATACATGTCAGCATATAGTATATTAAGGTATATATATTCATATAGGTTATATAATATTTATACTATCGGCTAGTTTATATATACTGAGTTGTTCTGAATATGTATGTGTGTTAATATATAAATATATAGCAAGAGTTTTTGATATAACTAAATATTAATTAATATATAAAGTTATTCTCTGTGTTTACATTAAAACTAAAATTTTACAGTTTATATATAAAGTTACATATTTTAATATAAGTTTGTTAAATATTATATTTATAGTCATAACGTGTATTGTAATAAGTGTACTGTATATTATATTATATTACCGTGCATATGTAGTACAATTTAAATATAGTCTAGCTTATATATATAATGGATATATTGATTATACAGAACGTATGGTCAACGGTTTATTCCTAAACTATTTTATATTTTTGGAAAACGTATGTATATAATTTTAATTAGTTTCAAAGTTAATATTGGTTAAGAAAATAATATATTAGAAGTGTATATATATATTGTTTCGATCTACATCAAGCAATTTCTGATCTATTTTCATTGATCTCTATTTATCGGCACCGTTCGTCCAATTCATGCTAATCTTGTTCGTTTTGGAAATTCATTCTTGGATCTGTAACCCATTTCAAATCTCTCTAGCCTTGAAAGGCGAGCAATCACTCACGATTAATGTTCTTATATTTATTAAATCTGATTTCAATTGAAACGACAATTGAAATATGTTGCTGTAGTTATTTAAATTGTTATATATATATATATTATATGTAATTGTTCACCCGTGGGATATGACACCATATCCTATTGTTTATAGTATATTATTATTTATGATATATGCCTGCTATTATTATCGTATCCGTCATCACTCTGCAAGTTCCCTATTAGTATATAATTCACTATGGGTTGAAATGATACATACCCGAACGGATTTTAGAATAGGGGAAAATTGTTATGGGTTGAAATGATAGACACAAGTAGTTTTCATTTGCATTGAATTTGGGATTGCGGGTTGAAATGATATATACCCGTATATTTTAAATTGCGGATTGAAATGATAAATATCCGCATTAACTGACCATAGAATGGAAAATTATACAGGCACCATTGGTCTTTATATAAATATTTTGAAAATGATTTCTATGGTTTTGAAAGAGAATATATATGGTTTATTTAATATTGAAATATTTTATATAAATATGCTTAAACATAAAGTAGACTCAATAATAAACTAAAATTTAATAAAGTTCGACTTAATTAATATAATATGTTAAGTATTATATTTTAAATAGATTTTCAAGGATTTGTATAAATTAAGGAAGATAAAGTTGAATTGATCGAAATTGCATTTTATTAAGAAATTTACTTAATTAAATCGATTTGAAGCTATTGAATTGCAAACTTTAAAATATAATCTTATAACTTGGTTTTGATTTAAGTAATTTAATGGATATTCCACATCTAAAGAAATCGAAGGAAATATATAGAAAATGTAATTTAAGGTCATATAAATAATATTGAATTTATTAAGTAAATATTTCGAAACTAAATAATAGTGAAGTTAAATTGGGAGATAAATGCAATTATCAAATTTAGTCTTTGGAATTTTTAATATTTAAAGCTTTGAAATATATTGACTTTGAATTACCTTGAAATCTAAATGGTTTATTTGTGGTTCAAATATGAATTTGAAATCAATAAAGTTTGAATTTGTTTAGTCAAAAACTGAGTCAAACGGAAATTGATAAATTGAAATTGAATTAAATTTGAATGGGAATGTCGGGTTGATTCTGAAGCGATTTGTGAAGTTTGAGGAAATTACAAATATTTTACCAAATAAATTATTTAATATATATACACACACAAACACAATTTTGGAAATAGATATATTTGAAATGAAAATGATATTTTGATTTTGAAGTATAAATTAATTTGAAATGACCACGGTGTTATAGTGTATATTTCTACATTGTTGATAGTTCTTGAATCCTTAGAGGATGGTTATACCAAACATCCTTTAAGTTGCTGTTATTTCAGTTGATATTTCACTTGAGTTGGGTTTATTGATATAAGAATGTTAATCCTGACTCGAATGTTTTGTGTTTTGCTTTATGCTCGGGTCAGACCGAGTGATACAGCATTTGAGACTCGCCTTTAGAGTTTGGAGCTTCGTCTGGGGATCCAACTATCGATTCAGCTTTCAGCTTTTCTAGTTGATTTGTTCAAAGAGGTCATCTATTTTATTCAAGACTTCACCATATTCGAGATATTCTGCTGTATTTTATTTCTAACTCTGATATTTATATAGTAGCTTCATGAACTACTATTTATCTATTCCGCTGCATTATTATTATATTACTCTGTGTCTGTGATTCTGTGATTGATTTATTTACTGTATATGTTGAGTTTTGCCAAATTTTAAACTAACAATATGATGTTTTAAGCAATTCAAGTCCGGCATGCATCAATGCGAATGGTTGAAAATATCAGGTCGTTACATTCACCGTTCCGGTCGACTGGATCCAATTCCATTGGGCACCTTAAGTCTATTGGAAATGGATTCAGTTGACCTTCTTTTCATATTTTTGTTTGAGCTTCTTTTGTCTTTAATTGAGTGTAGCTAAAGATCATGTACTCCTATAGTATTACTTAGAGAAAAGTATCCTCTTATATGTGCCTTTTATTCTTGTCTCTTCATTGATTGCTCGCTAAATTTGTAATGTACTTTATGAAGGTCATTAGTAGCATTATTTTTTGGTTGTTATCATTAAAACACCATGTATATAGTTCTTTCAAATACCATATGCCTGTAATACAATTCTTTTACTAAATTTTTCCATATCCACTCGTTTTCATTTCATTTTATACCCACTACAAGAGGATAGGCCAGCATATGAGTTGGCCTAGAAACATTGCATGGAGGAGGAGACTAAGTGTTGAGGTTAAACTATTTAAGTTACTCTCCATGCACTATTTATTATATCATATTATCAGTCAGAAAACTTGTTGTTCTTTGGGAATTTTAGTATGTCTGTTATTGTATGAATTACCGATTACCGAGATTATTATCTGGTTTAGTTATTTTGTAGAATTATATTTTATCTTATTTCGTTGTGAGTTTTGAAAGTGTAGAATGCTGAAAATTTTATATTCGTCTCTATATCATACAATGTTTTAGAACCTTAACAATTCGTACTTCTTGGCATCACATGAGTTCGAGAGTCATTTAAGGTTTGAACTTGTGTGTTCGGAGGTGTAGGTTGTCATACCTATAATCTTCATGATGGTTGTTGTATATTTTGATTGTGAGAAATGCGGATTACGGATCTTAATGATAAGATTAACACTAGAGGGGGGTGAGTAGTGTTAATAAAAAATTACTAAATCTTTTTTGATTTATGTTAATTTAGACACAAAAGTATGCAATATACAGACACAGATATGATCACAGAAACAATCACAGATACAGAAATAAAATAAAAACAGTAAAGGAAAGAACACACCGAATTTTATACTGGTTCGGAGTTACCCTACATCCAGTCCCGCAACACAATTACGGATTTCCTTTCAAAAGCAATCATACAATTACACCCTCGGTTTCAAGGCTACGAGGTACACCCTCCAGAATTTCGATCCTCTGGGTAGAGATACTTGATTTCCGGGCCTCAAGTTTACCCAATTGATTTACCAAGACTACAATCACACCTTTTCCCTTTTGATCGATTTCCAAGGCTACAATCACACCTTTTCTCGCTTAATAGATTACAAAGAAGTCAATAACTCTGAATAACACTGAGAATCTTGTAGAGATAGTGATAGAGAATCAAACTAGAAGTAATCGAGTATGATTCAATGTTGATTTCGGCAGTACCAGAATCACAAACTATTTGTAGCTTCTGATGCAATGGAATACCAGTTACTTATTAAAAGATAACCCAATATATTCATCCATTCAGCATAAAACATACCTAACACAATTGAGTAGTAATTAAAACAATTTCCTTCAACGGCTCTAATGGCTTCTCCTGCTTAGCTACTGCGATTCTCTCTTCTCTACTGAATCTTCGCTCTTCTTTTTACTGCTCTATTTTCTGCATTATTTCGGCGGATCTATCGTTTCTAATCCTCTTGATTGTTGGAATCGATGCCGTTCTCGAACGAGGGAGAGTTCCTCCTCTCCGGTTCATTTGTGCGTAATTGTCCATCGTTCGAAGCAATTGGCGCCGCCTTATTGGCGGAGGTTTCTGGGCCTTGTTCGGTGATTTTTACTGGTGTTAACTCGATCGAGGTTAGGGTGTATTGCTTGGCTACTTTTAGGGATCTCTGCAGATCTCGGTTTGTATGGGTCGATTACTGTTTTTTGGAGCTTTTACCCGTATCGGGTGATGGTCTTCAAACTCATATGCCGACCCGTCATTGCCTCGATGAGGCTGTTGGTTGGTCGGTGGAACCGTGTTCTCTTTCAGGGTTTGGTGTGGTTTCGAAAAGGGATTTCATCCCCCATTTCAAACCGATGCTTCTCTTCTCTGATTCTTGTGAGTTGATGCCTCAGGGGGAGTTGCCTCTGCTGGTGGGGTCGGTGTTTTGTGGTTCTGTAGATTTGGGTAACTATGTGACTGAAGAGGAGTTCACCGCCTCTTCGAGTCCATCTGCCGTGGCTAGCGGGCCTGTGCCTGTCCTGGTGGATTGCGTTTCTCTAGGGGGGTTGTTCGATGTGGATTTGTGTTGTCTTGATCTTAAGGCTTGTGGTTGGGGCGGTTTGCTGCGTCGATCAGAGCTTGTGTTTGGCCCAGTTGTTTCATCGGCTATAACTTTGACTGAAGGGGATTTCATCACCTCTTCCAGTCATGATGATTTGGGTTGTTCACTTGTGTCAGTGCAGGTGGATTGCGTATCCCGGTATAGGTTCTTTGATGTGGTTTTGGGTTGTTCTGTTTCGTTGCATTGGTTCCGGGCTGTTGCTTTGCGTGGCTCTGTTAGGTTTTTTTATTCTTTTGGGTCTGATCTGATGATTGCATCGGATGGTCTGCAGTTTTCGGGTGATTGCCAGGATTATCACTTTGCTTTGTTGCAGCAGGCAGGTGGTTATTTGTTCTGTCAGGTTTTGGTGGGCTGTTCATTTGTTTACCTCGTCGTTCAGCTGCAGGTAAGGGCTATGTTGGCCGGTCAGGTGAGTTTTTTGGTAGTGCATATCCTGTTGGTCGTTGATTATGAGATTTTGGTTCCTTGTCGGCTAGTATCTGTTGGTTTATTCTTTATGGTTATGAGCCCTCGCGCGCTTCGGCGTGTGCTCCCTGATACTGTTACCCTTCTGATGTTTGGTGACGTGTCAGGTCATTTAGGCATTGTGATCTCCGCTTGGAGCGAACAGTGTGGTTACCCTTGTTGGTATTTTATTCTTAGCCATAGCGAGGCCAGGTCTGTGTCGTTTGTGGCTTATAGTCTCCCTATTCTGATTAGTTCCCATTGGTCTCTACGGAGAAATTACCCGTTTGGGTCGATTGGCTCAGGCGGTGTTCCATTCCTGATTGCATAGTGTACCCTCATAGTGTACCCAAAACTGCTTCGTGTCCATCAACCAAAAACTTCGAGCAAACTACCCAAAATCACGAGTAAAAACTCTAGTACAAATTTCCTACACAAACAAAGTTCATCAAAACTTCAAGATGCACGGTGCACATGCACCGTGACTTTGGCCATCTCCAGCCATCCACCCGTGCCTCAACACATCGCCGATCAACCTCACGTCCCAACACTATCAATAGAATCATCCCTCCAAAGCTGATCATTGAATTCAAGTTCAATCTTCCCAAACCTGGAACAGAAAACAGATATCAACTCCAAAACCTGTCAACACTTCATCCAAGAAAACTCCGACCACCTGAGAGCCACCACCACCGTCCATAGCCTCGACTACGACTAAGCTTTCAACTCCTAAAACCTAGTTGAACTCGAACACCCCTACAGGCCGTGTCGATCCTATCAAGTTGCCTAGTTAAAACTGGGGTTACAGGAGATAATCCACTACCACTGCTTCCACAGTGATTCGCTTACACTTCTACCATTTTTCCCCTACTCACCGATCACCCATCCATCACCAGAAGAAAGCCCGACCTCCAAAATCAAATAGAGCATCAGAAATTCCCAAAAAAACCCAAAACTAGTGCAATTCAAAACTGTGCCTTCAATCCTAATTCAAAATTTTTGATTTTAGTGTTACAAATCATGATTTGGTTTATGAATTCATTCCATAATACTAAATCTTTAAATTTCACAGTTTGAAATTTTATGTATTTAGAGCATGCACTGATGTTATAAGATATACAGAGATACTCAAGTTTTTAAATTAGTTAAATTAAGTTTTTAAACCTTAATATATGTTAAATCAACATCTTGTTTGTAAAACAAGTCCTAACAATAATTGTTTCCAGAGAAATTTTTTTTTTGAATTCAAACCAAAACAAAAATCAAGAACTATAAAACAGAATAGTTTTTGTCGAAACAGACAAGCATACATCTTACATATATGTATACAGCAGGTTCACACAATCATGTTCAACTCATCATCAACCAGCATGCAAACTGATTTTTATAATAATTTTTTTTAAAAGTTACTCACCTGTTAATAGAAAGACAGAGCCATGATTTTGAAAAACTTTGTACTTTAAAAACTAGAAATTTTCTTTGCTTAAATCTTTAATTGCTTGAATACTTTGCACAGAAATTTTGGAATTCTTGTTTCTTTAATTTGAAACTGCATGAATGCTTTTGACTTCCAAATTGAAGAAAAATGCAGGCTTCAGATCTTTTGCATGGTGACAGATTTTCTTGCATGCTACATGTTATCCCGCTTTTTGGCAAAGCCGTGATACCAAAAGATCGGTCGAAAACAAAAGACAGTTTGTCTCAGAGATTGGTTGTACTTCACTTCGCTATGGATATCGATGAATTTTGTCAGAGCCCGGATCGGGCTACAACTGATAGGACATGGCAAGCAAAGTCGTAGGAACCAACGTTTCAAATTTCAGGTTAATCGGAGAATGAGATACGATCGATACAAGTTAGAGGAGACGCGTTGTTCGCATCCATCAGAGAACCGTCATATTGGTTTGTTCGAATCCACCAAGAACGAGCGGCTTCGAATCGATCAGGTTCGAACCGTCCATGTTCGAATCGATCATCTTCGAATCGATCATATTCGAATCCATCGGCTTGACTTCGCCTTGCTCTATTCGAATCCATCGGGTCTTGTATAGTTCGAGTCCATTGGGTTCGTATCCATCAACCTCGCATCGATCAAGAGTGCCAGATCATTACTTCGTATCCATGAAATCTTCCCTGTTCGTATCCACTTGGTTCGTCTCGATCCCCTTCGTATCGATCCATGATTCGAATCCATCGATGCGAACAGGGTCGTGGCACACGATACGAACGAGGCGAAATTCATGGATGCGAAGCGGTCAACTCGGAGAAAAAATAGGATCGATGCGAGGAGTGTGCGCCACGCCACCAAAGAACCACGTGACAAGGTCGATTCGAACGTATCGGTTCGAACTGATGGGTTCGAACCAAATAGCCAACAGAAGCATTCCGATTCGTATCGATCATATCTCCCAAACCACGAGGCCAAATGCAATGAAATTTTCACAGTAGCTTCCATACAAGGTAAAGATTGTTCCTGCCAAGTTTCAGCTCGATTGGGTCATTTTTTGATGGATACGAAATCACTTCGTATCGATCTCAGATCGAGTCAAAACTTGGTGGGGTCGGTCGCGTGGGCCCACTCACGTGCCAAAAAAAGTCTCCCGAAGTTTGAGCAAGATCAGGGCCTCCTACGCCTATAAATAGCACCCTGACGCCTTCAGAAAAGAGGATCTTTTGGCCATTTAACGTCCCGACTCTGCCGGATTCAATTCTATTCTTTATTATCGCTGTTGTATTCAGATTTCAAAGCTATCATCAACTGTAATCCGCTGTATTCGATTAATATCATCAAGTGAATCAATAAAGCCATAAGCTTCAGAGTGGGCGTAGGCAAGATCGCCGAACCACAATAAATCCTGTGTTTGTGATTGTTATTTGTGAATTATTGTGATTGTTATTACTTAGATCCGAGTTCTATATTGATTGTTGCTGATTTGTGTTCATAAACGGGTGCTCTCACGATATTGGGTGTTTGTGGTCAATTTTGACGCAAACATTTTGGTGCTTTCACTGAGAAGGCTATTCAGTAGTTCTACCAATTAGAAGTTGATTCAGAAAGTTTGAAAGTTCAGATTTGGGAAATTATGACGAGACAATCAAGCAGAAGGCCAAGGCCAGAGCGAAGTGAACACCAAGGAAGTCAAGAGGCTTCCTCAGGAGCGAATCAAGCGTCGATCTTCATCATTAGGGACGAGATGGAGACAATGATGAAGAACAGGAGGAGTTGATCCAGAGTTTATTTCAGCAGATAGGACAACTTGGAGTACAGAATAGGGAAGCGGATGGAGTTCAGAACGGAGCAGGACCATCCGGCATAGCACCTGGATTAGGAGGCACACCCATGGAGAACATTGATCCAATTTCGGAGAGAGAGAGAGAGAGAGGAGCATCTGCGCTACACGGGAGTAGTAGAGGAGTGAACGCTCAGTCAAGGAGGCGGATCCCAGAATTCCCTCGTGAACTCGGGGGCAGGTTGAAGGTGACGAATAAAGATTGCATCTCAGGGACAATGACAAGCTGGCGGAGATGGTTAGAAGAGCTATGAGAGGCGGTTTGGTAAACAAAGATTTAGAGGATGTTAATAAAAGCCCTTTCACCACGGCAATCAGACGAGCTAGGAACCCACCGGATTTCAAGTTACCATCGTGGGACATGTATGACGGGAGAAAGGACCCCACGGTTCATCTAACAAAGTATATGAGGCATATGGAAGTGCTGGGGGCATCAAGAGGAGGTTATGGCCCGGTTCTTTCCATTGTACTTGGCGGATATTGCAGCGTTATGGTTCAGACAACTAGAGAGTGGATCTATCGGAACATGGAATGATTTAACTGAGAGATTTATGAGGCAATTCAGGGTTCACATTACAAGACCCAAGAATGTGATGACTTTGGCAACTCTAAAACAGAAGGCTGGAGAGACTTTGAGGAGTTTTCTGACGCGATTCAATGCAGCAGCAGCTTCGGTGGATCGAGCAGATCCATCTATGGTGGTGATGGCAGCTGTGTCCGGAGTAGCTGACGGAACAGAGTTCAA
The DNA here is from genome assembly GCA_030765085.1 of Allium cepa. NCBI lineage: Eukaryota > Viridiplantae > Streptophyta > Magnoliopsida > Asparagales > Amaryllidaceae > Allium > Allium cepa. Next base: position 935,870,357 of record CM060932.1, read on the forward strand.
AAATTCATTAACTAAAGATCCACTTGTGGATCTAAGGGAATTCTACGACGAGGCAGAAAAGTTTTTACGATTGGAAGATGCAAACGCCGAAAGAGAAGAAGGAGAAGGAATTGATATTTATGCGATCAAAGGAGGAAATCCCCCTGAGAAAGGTGCAGAAACTAGTAAAGGCAAAAGAAAGACTGGGAATGACGGGGACAGGTCAAAGCGGCAATGGAGGGAGTCGCAATTCACCACTTACTCTGAGTTGAATGAAGAGCAGGTTCCGTATCGTAGACCGATGCGAAGGGATCCAACTTCTGACGAAAGAAAATCAGATAAGTTTTGTGTATTTCATGAATTGAACGGTCATAACACTAATGATTGTAGGCATCTGAAGGACGAGGTGGAAGGGCATATCAGGAATGGTATGCTCCTTCAATATGTGAGGAGGCGAACTCCAGCGGTGGAACTAGAGCGACCACCGTCTACATCAGCTAGAGGCAACCCTGAATCAAGGCATCGTTTGGTTATCCATTGAACGACTGAAATAATGATAAACAAGTCGTAAGCTTCCCACTAACACAATCAAATCATTTACACATGTACGAGATCGCGAACGATCCCCAGACATGATCTGAATGATCATTGACCGTTTCGTAGTGGGAACGTACACTTTGACATCCTTACTTTGCTTTTGTTTCATTTTGATTTGGACATTTGGACTTGGTTTGTTTGGACATTTCTATTTTAAAACTCATCTGTTGAATAGACATTTGATTCTGATAATTCTGGAATAGCTAAGATACTTACACATGTACGGGGTCGCGAACGGTCCTTAGGCATGCTCTGAGATGGCGATAAACCGCCCTGACAAACGATCCAGGGACCCACTCGAACGTGAGCCTGGTATCGATAATATTAAGTCCCCCCCGGGTATACTCATTTTCCTCGAACGGCATCCGACCTCGAACGGTCACAATTCGCCTCGAACGGCACACGATCGCGAACGATCATAATTTGCCTCGAATGGCACCCGACCTCGAACGGCGCACGATCGCGAACGATCACAATTTGCCTCGAACGGCACCCGACCTCAAACGGTCACAATTCGCCTCGAACGGCGCACGATCGCGAACGATCACAATCTGCCTCGAATGGCACCCGACCGCGAACGGTCACGATTCACTTATTATGTCGGACCTCGAACGGTCACAATCAGCCTTGAACGGCACTCGATCGCGAACGATCGATATCCGCCGCGAACGGCATACGACCGCGAACGGTCCCATCTCCTTATTCGCCACGAACAGCATCGACCGCGAACGGTCCCACTCCATCCTTTGCCGCGAACGGCATTGACCGCGAACTGTCCCGATTCACCTCAAATGGCACACGATCCCGAACGATCGCCATTCGAGATCATATGAAATTATCAAGTTCTTTACAGGTTATTGATAGGATATGAACATCCAACTCGAGGCATTACAAAACACGCCTTCCTACCGCAAAGCATATTTTGGGGGGCAAATGTTATCCCGCTTTTTGGCAAAGCTGTGATACCAAAAGATCGGTCGAAAACAAAAGACAGTTTGTCTTAGAGATTGGTTGTACTTCACTTCGCTATGGATATCGATGAATTTTGTCTGAGCCCGGATCGGGCTACAATTGATAGGGCACGGCAAGCAAAGTCGTAGGAACCAGCATTTCAAATTTCACGTTAATCGGAGTTCATGTGAATGAGATACTATCGATACAAGTTAGAGGAGATGCACTGTTCGCATCCATCAGAGAACCGTCGTATTGGTTTGTTCGAATCCATCAAGAACGAGCGGCTTCGAATCGATCAGGTTCGAACCGGCCATGTTCGAATCGATCATCTTCGAATTGATCAGATTCGAATCCATCGGCTTGACTTCGCCTTGCTCTATTCGAATCCATCGGGTCTTGTATAGTTCGAGTCCGTTGGGTTCGTATCCATCAACCTCGCATCGATCAAGAGTGCCAGATCATTACTTCGTATCCATGAAATCTGCCCTGTTCGTATCCACTTGGTTCATCTCGATCCCCTTCGTATCGATCCATGATTCGAATCCATCGATGCGAACTAGGTCGTGGCACACGATACAAATGAGGCGAAATTCATGGATGCGAAGCGGTCAACTCGGAGAATAAATATGATCGATGTGAGGAGTGCGCGCCACGTCACCAAAGAACCACGTGACAAGGTCGATTCGAACGTATCGGTTCGAACTGATGGGTTCAAACCAAACAGCCAACCGAAGCACTTCAATTCGTATCGATCATATCTCCCAAACCACGAGGCCAAAAGCAATGAAATTTTCACAGTAGCTTCCATATAAGGTAAAAATTGTTCCTGCCAAGTTTCAGCTCGATTGGGTCATTTTTTGATGGATACGAAATCACTTCGTATCAATCTCAGATCGAGTCAAAACTTGGTGGGGTCGGTCGCGTGGGCCCACTCACGTGCCAGAAAAAGTCTCCCGAAGTTTGAGCAAGATCTGGGCCTCTTACGCCTATAAATAGCACCCTGAAGCCTTCAGAAAAGAGGATCTTTTGGCCATTTAACGTCCAGACTCTGCCGGATTCAATTCTACTCTTCATTATCGCTGTTGTATTCAGATTTCAAAGCTATTATCAACTATAATCCGCTGTATTCGATTAATATCATCAAGTGAATCAATAAAGACATAAGCTTCAGAATGGACGTAGGCAAGATCGCCGAACCACTATAAATCCTATGTTTGTGATTGTTATTTGTGAATTATTGTGATTGTTATTGCTTAGATCTGAGTTCTATATTGATTGTTGCTGATTTGTGTTCATAAATGGGTGCTCTCACGATATTGGGTGTTTGTGGTCAATTTTGACGCAAACACTACAGATTTATAGGGTTTTGAAGATTTACAGGGAAATGATTTATAGGCTTGATATTTGAAGTGGATTACAGGTTTCTAAATGTTTCAGGTTTTAAAAATGAAGATGAGATTTTAAACTTGTTCTTGTTTTCTGATTTTGGTTACAAAGGAAGTGTGTTTTTTTCTTCAGATTTTCTTAGCATCATAGATTTAGAAAAAGAATAAAATGAAAGAGGATTTGTTTATATATATAAAAACTGAAATACTTATTAATAAAAATAAAAGAAAAACAAAAATAAATGACACTTGTCTTCCAATTTAACATTTGTCATAATCCTTACTTTATTAACTAACACATGTCTTTTAATTTATAAAATGTTTACATTTGACTTTTAAAGTTAATTAGTTATAATTAAATGTTAAATAGTTATTTAGTTAATAGATTAATATAAGATAAATGTAAACTTATGTTTTAATTAATTAGTTATTATGTACTTATTTACATGTAGAAAATTTCGAAATGAATAAATCCAATTATATTTATAAAGTAAAGGTTTATACAAATATTTTAAAATCCAAAACAAATAAAAATATTTATACTTTAAATTTTCAAAGCTTTAAATTCAAATTCAAATCAAATTCTAAAATTAAATTTTGAAATCAAGTTATATATACATATATAACTACACAATTCTTTTTTGAAAAACAAACTATTTTTATAAAAATCTATTTGTTAAAAACAATTACATTATTATATTTTGAAAATAACAAATTATTTTTATTAAAAACAATACCTTATTATTATTGTTTAAAAACAACTCATTATCAAATTAAAATAATTATAAAAGAATTATTTCATTATTAATAAATTATTTATTTTATCATACTATATTTAAAAAGAAAATCAAAATAAACCTTATTGTTAGTTTATTTAAATTTAAACTTACTTTAAAACATATTTTAAACCATTTAAACATTTACCTTATGTATTTAAAATCATATAAATATTAATTATATACTTTTATAAAGCTTAATATCAAATAAATCAATTTAAACAAATTAAATTTTTATCTTAACAATTTAAAACCATTGTTCGTGCCAAAATTGGGCACAACACTCGTCGGAAGTTTTTTGAAGAGATAATAAATGAAGAAAGTAAATTAAAATGTGGATTATCTAACAAAAACTCTAAATAACAGGAAGTAAATTGCACAAGAGACGACGATTTAGAGTGGTTCGGCGTATTGCCTATGTCCACTATGAAGTTTTGTTACTTTATTGCTTGATATTCGGAGAATACAACTTTTTTATGTCAAAGTACAGCAAGTAGTTAGCCAAAATTCGAAATCAAAGGCAGCGGTGGTGCTCTGAAGCAATTCTTGCAGCGTCCGGGTGTTCTCTTACTCTGAAAGTTCTCCGATCCCTTTTCTGAATGACCAGGGGCTCTATTTATAGGTGTATGAAGCTGATATTTCGCCTAAAATTCGAGGGGACCGCTTCTGACACGTGTGGGGGGCCCACATGGCCGAATTCTGGAGACCCGGGCCCACTTTGGGATCGATTCGACCCTTGGTTCGAATCGATCAAAAAAGTGTCCAATCGTGAAGAAACTTGGCGTGGACATCCTTCTATGTATATGCAAGCTCCTGTGAAAATTTCATAGCAATTGGATTTGTAGATCTCGAGTTATGATCGATTCAAGGTGGTGTGCTTCGCCCTATGGATTCGTTCGAATCGATATGGTTCGAATCCATAAGGTCGAATCCATGCTTCCTGCGCGTGAAAGTGATGACGTGGTGCGTATGCTTCGGGTCAATCCTCTTGTTTCTCCGAGTTTTCTGGGTCATATTCCTAGGTTTTAGCTGTGTGGACTTGATGGATTCGAGGTTATCGATTCGAAGAGTCGCTTCCTTCGAATCGGTCAAATACGTGCTCCTTCGTATCGATCGTGGAAGGCCGCGGTCGATCGATACGAAGTTTCCTTTGCTTATTGGATTCGAAGACAGTTACAGCATGGAGTCGGAGCTCCCTCAATTGCATGGATTCGAAGGACTCTTCCTTGGTGGATTCGAAGGTGGGAATGCTCCAATGGATTCGAACTTAAGGCACGCGAGTATGGATTCGACGCACGGCTATCTGAGGGCTTGCTCGATGGAGTCGAAGCAAAGGAGCTTTTCATGGATTCGAAGCGAGGCTCTGGGAGGATGGATTCGAAGGAAGGCTCTGCTTTATGGATTCGAACGACGTGGGTTTCCTCCAATTTCCATTAGTGTCAACTCGAGCATACGAACTCAGATTGCCTCGAAATTTGGAACGTTGGTTTCCATGGCTTTGCTTGACGTGCCGTATCAATTGTAGCCCAATCTGGACTTGGACAAAATCCATCGATATTTGTAGTTGCCCAATCGATCATTCCAAATTGAGGACATGTGATCCTGTCTTTTTCCAGTCAGTTCCTGGTTATCTCGGCCTTGCCAAAAGGCGGGATAACGTTTTCCCCCCAAAGAACGTCTTGTGTAAACATGACTTGCTTTGAAAAGCTGCATTCTATCGTTGGACAACTAGAACATGCTTAGCTGAGAGTTGTAACCTTTATTGCTGTTGCCAATCGTCGTATGATCGTGATCGGCTGTTCGTCGTCTACATCATGACGAAATGGACATTTGATCCCTGTGAATGATAACGATCATATATTAGTCAAACATATGTGCATATATGTACCACCTTGACTTTGGCTAACGCTACGTGATTGCAAGTTTTTGTCAGTTCGGTTTGTTATCGAATTCTGCATCGGTCCTCTCCTGAACCAATTTGAGATTCAAGTTAAGACACTGTTTTTATGATTGTCTATGATCGTCCTCTTGTATCGATCCTCTCCTGAATCGATATAAAAGGTAGATAAGTAATTTTTCAAATGGAAGCGATTCGTCCGTTCTCATCGGTGGATTTTGATGGATTCGAAGTCATGCATGTTCGAAGCGATAGCTTTCGAATCAATGGTTCAATGGTCTTCGTGCTTCGAATCGATACAATTTTCAATCCAACCTTTGTTCGATGGTTCCTTCGAATCGATAATGCCTCGCACCGATCCTGCAGGAATGGATTCGAACTTGTAATGGATAGGAAGGCAATGGATTCGAAGTGAAGTATGGACTCAGCCGTGTGATGGATTCGAAGCAACGGCTTGACGCTAGGATGGATTCGAACGTAGTGGGTTATTGAGCGGTCGTTCGAATCGATGGAGCATGGCGAGTGACCGGTGGTAGAAGGTCAATATGACCTGGAGACGAATAGCCACAACTCATTTCTTGTACCCATATAAATACGCAAGGCCATCTTCACTTTCACCTTTTACTTTTTTATCATTCACTGTAGCTATTTCTTCGACTCGATCCTTCAAAGTAAGAAATTACCGTGTCTCTGCACGAATTGATAAAATTCCACCAAGTCTTTATTTGCAATCGAATCCATTCAGGTAATTAAGGGATTGATTCGAGTGTAGAACGATGAAACTGGAATTTTCGTCATCGATTTCAATCCTTTCTTTTGAAAATCATAAAGGGTTGTGAGATCTGGAATGGGTCGACTCGATGGATCTGAGGAACGAAACCATTCAATTCGTATCGATTGTAGAATGTTGTCTTGGAGGAGCGTAGATATTGATGGACGCTATCTTCCTTCATTGCTTCGCATCGATCCAGGAATGAACAGTTCGAATCAATCTTGAGAGCAAGGCTTCGAATCAATGGTTGTGAAATAAGAAAGGTCTCGTGCCGATCGATTCGAAGTAACGGTATTCTGATGGATTCGAAGGTGTTCAATATTGATCGATTCGAAGTTATGCAGAGCTCATGGATTCGAATTGTTCCTCTGTCCCTAGGTCTTATTGATTCGAACTACGCGGAGTCGGGGCGTGCCGATTCGAAATTCATCGATTCGACTCGTATCGATTCGAGTCGATCGATTCGAAGTTCGTCGATTCGACTCGTATCGATTCGAGTCGATCGATTCGAATGTCCTTGCTTCTGGGACTCCCACTCTTCTGATTTGCTCCAACATCTGAACTACGACCAATTTCAAGTTTGAACTTTAACGAACTCACTGAACTTTAGCATACTTGACTCCGGCGAGCTTCGGCCTTGCATAATCGAATTTGACTTGACCTCCTTTTTGAAGCTCGTCGATGGAACTATGACTTAACCAATAATATAACAGAATGGTACTTGAATTGGTCAGTAGCATCTGGATGGCGTGAAAGTGACGGTCAGCGATGACGATCATTTTCATTCTCAAATTCCAAAGTTTCGTCGTTCGGACATCTTGTTTCAACTTGTGAAATCTGCTTAAGTTATGCATAGCACTTGCACTGCACGACATATTCATACACTTTACACTGGGGGAATGTATGGGCTTTTTATGTATTTAACGCTGCTTTCTGGTGAGTTAGTTAATTATGGAATCTTCGAGTCCTCAACAACAAGAAGTACAAAACTCGCCTCCTCCAGTGCTTGAGATTTTGAAAATCCCTCCTGAAGTTATAGATCCGGCTCCGGATGAGTTGCCGGAGGCCATATTTATCGAAGATCCCGTTGATTCTGTTCAGTCCAATATCTCGGAGTCTTTGTTGGGCCGGATATGTTCGAAGCATAACATATCCCTGGACGATGTTCTATTACCTAGTGCCAATGACAGACCCCATAACCCACCTGAGGGATATACTGCCTTTTACTGCCATGCCTGCGCGGCTGGATCTCTCCCTCCTTTTAACCAATATATCAGAGAGATGCTGTCGTACTTAGGAATCGCTCCTTCACAACTCCATCCCAACGGGCATGCATTGCTGAACAGCGTCTTTGTCATATTTATGGACTGCCTTTTTCGCCCGCCAAGGCCAAACGAGATCAGGCACATATTCAATTTCAAGAGTAGGGGTGATAGCCCATCTTTTACTTTTCTAGAAGCGGTTAGAAAATGTCAGATTGCGACTGGGGCCTGGACCAGGCTTAGCTATTTCAAGAATGAGTGGTTTTTTGTTCGATGCCCCCCAGGGTTTGCCAGGAGATGGTTGTCTAGACGTAAGTATCATAAGTCATCCTTGAATGGCCACTCTTAATACTTGCACTAATACTCTGTTACTCTTACAGCTATCATTTCGAGACCTACCGGTGGGCATTATAGAGGCATCGTTCAAAGTTTGCAAATGGTCTCGAGCGACTCAAGGCACATCGACTTGCTATTGACCGACGATAACTTAAGAACACTGGGTTTGATTGAGATGAGCCAGAGCATTGTGATTGAAGGGTTGGAAAAATCGGCCTCGAGGAAGAAGAAGAAAGTGGTAAAAAGAAAACCTGGCATTGTGATAAGAGAAGCGAGCGATGGTGAAAGAATGCCCACGGACACTGAGATAGCAGCCGACCTTTCCCGAATTGAAGAGGGTCAGAAAGGCAAGGCTGAAGTTCCTAAGTTTAAGAGATGGAAGTCTGTAGTCGTAAACCGTTCCAAACCTGGGGTTACTGTCTCCGGCGCCGCTCCTTGCCAGTCCGGAAACTTTTTCACAGGGCTGGATGATATTCCCATTCCGGACTACGTATCTCTCCACCACGGGTCCGGGTTGGAAGAGCTCCGGGGAGCGCTTGATATAAGAGAATCTTTACCCGTTAGTGTAATCGACGCTTCTGGTTGGTCGGGGGGTTTGCGCATTCATACACTTTCACAATACTTCACGACTTCCATATGCATTGCAGTGCTTTTCCTTGGTACTTAGTTGAATTGTTTCTTCTTTACAGGTGCCATGTCGGATCGTCCTTCTACACTTGATAGACTTCGGCGAGTGCATCATTCTTCATCTTATTACGAATCTCGCCGTAGGGATTCTGATCGTGATCGTGACCGGAGGCATTATGAGCAAGAGCATCGTGAGAGGGACCATTCCCGACATTATTCTACCCAGGAGCGTTCCGATAGGGACCGAAGGTACCGTTCACCCTCTCGTTCTCCTCCGCCGCCCAGAAGCCAGGCACCTGCACTTGAACCTTCGCGACAACAGCCATCTTTACAGATCTCGAAACCTGGGCCACATCGTTTTAGGACTGATACGGCTACGACCATAACTGTGGAGGAGGCCCCTCTCGAACCATCTGGTGAAGGGGCTATAAGAATTGCTCAACTGAAGAAAGATTTTCCAGAAATATGCTTTGATGCTTATATCTTTCCTCCCAATCTCAAAAGAATTCCTGTGTGAACACCGCCCTCAGCTATACCCGTAATTTTTATGCTCAGTACAAAGAATGGTACAAGGCGGCTGTTAAAGCTTCGAAAGTAGCCTTCGATCGAGCCAAAGTTATTGAGAAACTGGAAGCAGACTTGGCTTAGAAGAACCGTATTGTTGACATACTTCAATCGGAAGCGGAATCCTCTCGTAAGGCCGAAGTTGAGTCGCTAAAACAGGCCGATGAGACATTAGTTAGGATGGCAAAGATGCAACAGGCGCATTGCACTTTAGTTGAGGACTTGGGCCATCGGTACAAAAGTGTTGAGGCCGAGCGGGATGCGGCAATCAAAGAACTAGAGGAATTGAAGGCCAAGTTTGCCGATATGAACAAGGAAAAAGATAATGCTAATGTGGCCGCACAAGAAGCGTGTGAGCAAGCTGTGTCTCTCCGAGCTGAAGGGGACGCGGCGGTCGCTAAAGCTGAAGTGGTGGAGGCAGTAGTGGAAGGGAGAGTTCAGGCAGAGATATTTAGGGTAGAAGCCGAGTTTGATGAGCTTCTTGACACTTACAATGCTAATGTGCTTGAGCACAGGAATCACTCATGGCTCGGAGATTATTCTACGCTTCTACTCAACGCTTGGAGAAAATTGGTGTCGAACAAGAAAGCATCTCTCCCCGAAGGTTCCGTGGATGAATTTGAACTCGAATCTCGCTTGTTGAGCGAGGAGGAAAGGGAACTTCTCCATGAAGCGATGATTGCTACTGAGAGAGAGAGACTTGGTTTTCACCATGTGGAGACTGGCGAGGGTTCTGGAGCTGCACATTGTAGTGAGGATGTTTCAGTTGCTGCCCCGACCTCGTCTGGAGTTACCGCTACAGTTGGTCCACATGTTGTTCCTGCTTATAACTCGGATCGGCCGGAACTGTCTCTCGGTACAACTACTGTTTCCGAACTCGTCTCGCCACCGAGCCGAGGCGAAGAAGGTATTTCAAATATTCCTTAAGTGTTTTAGAATGACGAACTTGGAGCAGATCGTTTGACTGATTGTTCTTGTTTCTTTCGATCAGTGACTGAAAGTGATGCGCCAGCACTTCCAGTACCACAAATTTCGCAGCCAATGCAAGGAGCTGTCGTTACTGAGGCTATTACGACTACCACTGTAACCGGCGATATTGGAGAGGGGAGTTCAATGTCGTTTGATGTTCAGATGATTGAGGAACTTCTCAAGCAGCCCTGTGAACCTTTTACCGATCCTTCTTTTGCAATGGGTGGAGTCGCTCCAGCTTTTAGCTCGTTTATGCCGACTATCAGTGTGTCCGGTGCTGCTCGATCTTCCCGAGAAGAAGAAATCCCTGCCGAAATAAGCGCTGAAATGGCTGCGGCGACGACGATTGGTGGTTCCGGAAGCGATGTTGCTCTACCAAGCTTAACTCCTTTAATGGTTACCTCTCCTGTCGGTACAGCTATGACTTCTAGTGCCGAAGCTCCACCTCCTGTTACTGCTCCTCTGCCTCCGGTTCATCCTCACAAAAGGATCTCTATTCCTTCCAGCTCTGAGGAAGACGTTGATATTATGCCAGATCCTGAGGATGTTCCAAAGAAGGACAAAAAGTCTCGCAGGAAGCCGGGCAGTGGGTCTAGCGGCTCAACTCCGAAGAAGAGACCCCGGAAGAAGAAGGAGTGAACTTCTCATTTTATCATGTGGTTGTGAAATGGCAACTCTTTTTACTTCTCCTTTCTTGAGCCGTGTATAAGTGTGGATTCGACACCCACTCTATGGACTATTTTTTGTTTCGTCATGTAATCAAACTCTTTTTTTGTTTGTTGATAAAATGAAAAACAACTCTTTTCTCTTTTGCTTAAGTATTGCGTTGATTAACTCGTGCTCACATATGTCATAAGCCTTGAATACATGTCCACACTCCGGGGACTTAACACAATTTGCAATTAATAGTTCGGCCCATATTCTGGGAACTTATCAATTTTCAATGTTTATGACTTAGTTCGCTCTCCGGGAACCTATAATTGACGTTTATACTCCAATTCACACTCCGGGAATTTGAAGTTAGCGATTTACACTCCGGTTCGCGCTCTGGGAACCAAGAGTTGGTGTTTATGCTCCAATTCACACTCTGGGAATTTGGAGATAGAGTTTTATATTCTGGCTCGCACTCCGGGAACCAAAAGTTGAAGTTTATACTCCAATTCGCACTTCGGGAATTTGAAGTTAGCTCACACTCTGGGAGCGATGGATTTATACTCCGGTTCGCGCTCCGGGAACCGAGAGTTGAAGTTTATACTCCAATTCGCACTCTGGGAATTTGGAGTTGGCTCACACTCTGGGAGCGATGGATTTATACCCCGGTTCACACTCCGGGAACCGAGAGTTGAAGTTTATACTCCAATTCGCACTCTGGGAATTTGGAGTTGGAGGAGGGATTGTCGTGTATCAATCCCTGTGAATGTTGATGTGGTGTTCTGCCCCCGAGCTTTTGTTTCACTTAGCGAGTGACCGGTCGTATCACAGTCACTCCCTATTTGAATAAATCCCACCGCGTGATGGAACTTAGCTCTTCGTGCATCGTGATATTGTACGTCATATTCAGTAAATCACAGCTCTGGCTCGAAGAGAAGGCATTTTATTGCTGAAACGAGAAAATATGGCAAAGTCAGTTTCCTTATTACAAATTTAAATCTCGAAATGCTAGAATAAAATGCAAAGGGATAAATCGACAGAAAATAAATAAGTAAAGTCTTTCATATGTAGTAGCGACGAAGAATTTCGCTATTCCAAGCTCTCGGCAAAGTAAGACCGTCAACAGTCGATAATTTGAACATGCCATCCCCGAGCTTTTGTGAAATCACATACGGCCCTTCCCAATTTGGCTTCATGTGCGAAGGGACCGGATAGATCCTTTTGAGTACGAGATCGCCGAGTTCGAAGGTTCGCGGACGGACCTTGGCATTTTACAGTCGGGCGACTTGACTTCGATATGCGGCTGGCCTCAGGTTAGCCTCTTCGCGCTTCTCATCGAGTAAATCCAAAGATTCAGCAAGTAGTATGGCATTTGTTTTCGGATCATAATATGTTACATGATGAGAGTGCACTTCCATTTCGACTGGAATAACGGCTTCAGAGCCGTAGGATAGAGAAAACGGGGTATGACCGGTTGTAGTTTTATGAGTTGTTCGATAGGCCCATAATGCCATAGGAAGTTCGTCGACCCATTTGCCCCCGGCTTTTTTCAGCCGCTTCTTTAGAATGGAGTTTATAACTTTATTAACAGCTTCAACTTGACCATTTTCTTGAGGGTGCGCTACTGCAGAGAATTTCTTATGAATGTGGAATCGTTGACAGAAATTCTTTAATTCAGCACTATCGAATTGGGCTCCGTTATCGGTGACGATAGTATGTGGGAGACCAAACCGGCAGATAATGTTACGTACTACAAAGTTGATTACTTTCTTTGTTGTAATTGTTGCAAGAGGTTCAGCTTCAGCCAATTTGGTGAAATAATCAACTGCGACGATGGCGTACTTCGCACCACCTTTGGCCAGAGGCAATGTGCCGATGGTATCTATTCCCCATACCGCAAATGGCCAAGGATTGACCATTTGGGTTATCTCGGTAGGCGGGGCTCTAGGAATTCGAGCGTATTTCTGGCATTTGTCACATTTTCTAGCATAGTCTGCAGCATCGCGATTAACTGTAGGCCAATAATACCCATATCGAAGTATTTTCTTTGCATGTGCTTGCCCCCCAGTGTGATCGCCGCATTCTCCTTCATGTACATCGTGTAACACTCGTTTAACTTCATCGTGAGCGATACACCAGAGGAGAGGAACAGAGTATCCTCTCCAGTACATGACTCCACTTTGAATAACAAATCGTGAGGCCTTTCGTAGAACTTGTCTTTTCTCGCTTCGACGCTCGAGCAATATACCACGTTCGATATAATCTCGATAAGGAGTCATCCACGACTCCCTGTTGGAGGTAGCTTCAAATGTGAAATCGGTCTCCCTTCGATCAATGCTCGGGGAGGATAGGGTTTCAACCGGAACGACCCCTAACTGCTGAGCTTCACCCGTACTTGCTAACTTTGCCAACGAATCAGCTTTCTGATTGTGCTCTCGGGGTATGCAGAAAATGGCATAGCAATCGAACCGATCAAGCATCTCCAGAACTCGAGTTAGATAAGCGGCCAATCTTCGGTCTTTGGCCTGATATTCTCCTCGAACTTGACATACTATCAACTGGGAATCACAGTAGGTCTCTACAGCGATGATTTTCAGATCACGGGCAAGCTTTAGTCTGGTAAGTAGAGCTTCGTACTCGGCTTCATTGTTGGTTGCGCGGAACTTGAACTTTAAAGCATAACATATGGATCGTCCCTCGGGGGTCTCAAGCACTACCCCAGCTCCTGAGCACCGATCGTTTGACGCGCCATCAGTGTACAGCTTCCAGATGTATTCGGGAGATTTGCTGGTCTCGGGCAAGTCTTCAGGAACAGTGAATTCGGCTATAAAATCTGCTAGGACTTGGCTGTGAATGGCTCTTCTTGGAGTATAAGTGATGTCGAATTGACTCAGTTCGATGTTCCATTTTAGTAACCTACCAGACGTCTCAGGCCGCGTGAAGACCTATCGTAACGGCTGGTCGGTGTACACAGTAATAGGATGAGCCTGGAAATATGGACGGAGCTTCCTCGAGGCAATGACTAGGCAATGTGCCAACTTTTCAAGCTTTAGATAATTTCTCTCGGCTCCGGTCAATCGTTTACTCACGTAGTAGACTGGTTTTTGCACTCGGTCTTCCTCCCGAATTAATGCAATACTGATTGCATTTTCAGATATCGCTAGGTAGAGATATAACTGTTCATGATCTACAGGCTTTGAAAGGATTGGTGGTACGGAAAGATGTTGGATTAGTGATTGAAATGCGCCCTCACATTCTGCAGTCCATTCAAAGTTTCGTTTCCCTTTTCGAATCAAATCGAAGAAGGGAATGCATTTGTCGGTCGACTTTGGGATAAACCTGCTCAGTGCTGCAACTTTCCCATTAAGACTCTGAACTTGCTTTATGGTTCTCGGAGTTTGAAGATTTCTGATAGCCCAGATCTTCTCGGGGTTGGCCTCTATTCCTCGGGCATTGACAATGAACCCAAGGAATTTTCCGGATGCGACTCCGAAATGACACTTTAGTGGATTAAGCTTCATCCCGTATTTCCGGAGGATATTGAACATTGATTCCAAGTCTCTGACATGATCATCGGAGTATCATGATTTCACCAACATGTCATCTACATAAACCTCCATAGTCTTTCCAATCTAATCGGCAAACATCCGGTTGACTAAGCGTTGATAAGTTGCGCCAGCATTCTTTAATCCAAAATGAATGACCTTGTAGCAGTATAATCCTAAGTCGGTTACGAAGCTTGTGTGATCTTGGTCGGGTACATGCATGGGTATCTGATTGTAACTTGAGTAAGCATCCATGAAGGATAATAATTCATGTCCGGCGGTTGAATCTACCAGTTGATCGATTCGGGGAAGTGGAAAGCTGTCTTTCGTGCAGGCTTTATTCAGGTCAGAGTAATCGATACATGTTCTCCATTTCCCATTTGGTTTCTAGACAAGTACGGGATTGGACACCCATTCTGGGTATAAAGCGTCTCTAATGAACCCATTCGTCTTTAATTTGTCGACCTCTTCCTTAAGGGCGGCAGATCTCTCTGGATCCATACCACGTCTTTTCTGTTTGACCGGGATATACCGCAGGTCAATATTTAAAGTGTGGCTCGCGATGTCCGGCGAGATTCGACACATATCAGAGTGCGTCCAGGTGAATACGTCGAGATTCGCCTGGAGAAAATCAACCAATTCCTGTTGTGTCTCTTGGTTCAGCTGAGACCCAATCTTCAACATTCTCGAGTCATTGTTATCATCGTAAATCGGGACATCGATGGTTAGCTCTGCCGGAGAAGCTTGATTTTTCGTAGATTCTTCTTTATTATCATTGTCCCTTGGGTCAAGATCCTTTTGGAATTGGTTGTGGTGCCCAGGCCGAGGCCCAGGCGCTAATTGTCAATCGTCAGTGAAACAGACGCAGAGAGATTCCTCTACGTCCTTTCCATTTTCTTTTCGCTGCGCCTCCCGCAGCTCAGCAACATAACAGGCTCTTCCAGCAGCCTGATCTCCTTGTACAACTCCTATCCCGTGGTCAGTAGGGAACTTCAGAGTTAAACACCATGGGGCAATAGCAGCCCTAAATTCAGCAAGGGCCGGTCGGCCCAAAAAAGCATTGTACGGAGAAGGAATATCCAAGACAACAAATTGCAACATCCGAACTCTTCGGCATTCTCCCACTCCCAACTCCACCGGCAATTCAACCATTCCGGTTGGTATTATCGCACTTCCGTTGAAGCCATGGACCCGTGATTGACAAGGTTTTAAGTCCTTAGCTTCCATCTTCATTAAATCGTATGCTCTTTTAAACAGTATGTTCACGGAACTCCCACTGTCTACCAAGATCCTCTTCATCCAAGCAGGACCAACTTGAGTGGATATGACCAACGGGTCAATTGTGGGGGCTTCGACTTTATCGGCATCTCGATTTCTAAATACGATTTCATCAGCCATCGTCTTTTGTTGTTTAGCCGGTGTTCCGTCTTCAGAGTTACTATAGCATTCAAAGTCCACATGCCTGATCGAGCTAGCATATGACTCCATTTCTCTCCAGCTTCTGTCTACTGGATGGGGACCACCACTTATTGTATTGATAACTAACCTCCCGCCCGTACGAGCGGGTTCACCTTGTCTTTCCTGATTCTGTGTTCGATTTTGTTTAGATGGGCCCGCCTCACCGGACTGCGGTGCCCGAACAAACTGATCCAACTTTCTTTCTCTGATCAATTTTTCAATGAGGTCTTGCAAATGCCTACACTCATTGGTGTTATGTCCATAACTTTCATGAAATCTACAGAATTTTCCTATTTGAATCTGCCTCTCCGACGATGGCTTCGAAGCAGGCTTTTTGTATTGCACAGTATTACAAGTCTGTAGGTATACATTTTTCGGTGACGTGTTAAGTGGTGTATAACTGTCAAACATTGCGATTCTACGCCTCGAACCACGATTCTGGTCTTGGTTCTTGCTCTGGTTATCACCGTTCCTCGGTTGTTGGGTCTGCTTATTTTGAATATTCAACTGGACTTTTCCTGAACTTTCGCCAGACTGTTTAACCGCAACATTACTCTGAATGCCTTCACTGCTGGGCCTTGCATCGTCCTGCTTCCTAGACTGTTTCGCATCCTCTCGCCTCAAGAATTGAGCGGCTTTGGAATAGAAACGGTCCAATGATGCGGGAGGCTTTCCAGCTAACCAATTTCCAAACTTGGAATCAGGGTCGATTCCTTTAGTCAAAGCCATTAAAATAGAATTATCATTGGGGTTGGTGATCCCTGCGCATGCAGCATTGAATCTCTCCAAATATCGTCTAAGTGTCTCTCCGGGAGCTTGAGTGACACTTGATAAGGTATTAACATCTTTAGGTCGGGCAATATGCATGCGAAACTGCTCAACAAATTTGGTAGCTAACTGATCAAACGAAGAGATAGATCGTGGCGGTAATCGTGTAAACCACATCGTCGCAATTCCCCCTAAGGAAATGGGAAAACTATGGCATTTCACTGCGTCATCAGCTCTCGCAGCTGTCATCAACCATTCGTATTTCAAAATATGTTGATTTGGGTCGGAATTCCCTTCATACGTGGGCAGGGTTGGCATTCTGAATCGCCGAGGAGGTTCAGCATACAATATGTCATCAGTGAACGGGGTATGACTTCGAGAGATTCCCCAATCGTCATTTGTTAGGCCTTGACTCTCGCGAATCATTTGTCGTACCATGGCTGCGAAGTCTGGCATTGGAACATTCTGTGCGTGGTGAGCCAAAGTGTGGTCGGGTTCCACAGTGCGAGGTGGGATCGGGCGTTGTCGACGATCCGTATCTCGCCTCCTTGGCTCGACGTCTTCTGGGACATATGGCTCTGGAGCATGTCCCTGCTGATGATAATTTTGATTGGAGTGATCTCGGGTATTAACTCCTATGTCAACTGCAGTGGCTGTGGCAGCACGATCATCTGCAGTGTATTGTGGAATAGTGCCTCCTCGGGAGGAGGGTCCAGTATGGAAGCTGGTAGATGGGCCAACTCTTACTTGCCCAACGGTTAATGCCTGTTGATAGTCAGAATCTTGCGCATGGTTTCCGTCTAGCCTGGGACGGGTAGATCTGTTATTGTAGTCATATGAAGCAGAGCTTTCGGTGGAAGAATGAGGAGCTTGATCCCTTCTGGATCTTCTTCGCTTTTGGCGATTTAGTTGATTGATCAACACAGCATTAGCGTGCAACTGCTCAGTTAGCTGTTGTCGGCTTTGGGTTAGTTCCTGGAGTAGCGCCTGGAACTCTTGTCTTGTGACCGGACCTGACTGTTCCGTATGCCCAGTAGCATCTTGATTGGTAGACTGTAGCTGTGTGGGATTTTGCCTATCCCGTCCTTCTTGATCACCAACGTTAGAAGTGGTTCTTGTACTCACCATCTTGAAGCGTTGAATCCTTTCCTAGACTTTGAAAAAATCTGAATAGAACGGAAGGAATCTGAATATGAGGTATGGATCTCTCTCTTAGATTTATGCAATCCGGTATCGAAGATAGATCCAAGGAGCAGGAGAAAAACTGGGTTTTTCCCAGTGAAAGCACCAAAGTGTTTGTGTCAAAATTGGGCACAACACTCGTCGGAAGTTTTTTGAAGAGATAATAAATGAAGAAAGTAAATTAAAATGTGGATTATCTAACAAAAACTCCAAATAACAGGAAGTAAATTGCACAAAAGACAACGATTTAGAGTGGTTCGGCGTATTGCCTACGTCCACTATGAAGTTTTGTTACTTATTGCTTGATATTCGGAGAATACAACTTTTTTATGTCAAAGTACAGCAAGTAGTAAGCCAAAATTCGAAATCAAAGGCAGCGGTGGTGCTCTGAAGCAATTCTTGCAGCGTCCGGGTGTTCTCTTACTCTGAAAGTTCTCGGATCCCTTTTTTGAATGACCAGGGGCTCTATTTATAGGTGTATGAAGCTGATATTTCGCCTAAAATTCGGGGGGACCGCTTCTGACACGTGTGGGGGGCCCACATGGCCGAATTCTGGAGACCCGGGCCCACTTTGGGATCGATTCGACCCTTGGTTCGAATCGATCAAAAACGTGTCCAATCGTGATGAAACTTGGCGTGGACATCCTTCTATGTATATGCAAGCTCCTATGAAAATTTCATAGCAATTGGATTTGTGGATCTCGAGTTATGATTGATTCAAGGTGGTGTGCTTCCCCCTATGATTCGTTCGAATCGATATGGTTCGAATCCATAGGGTCGAATCCATGCCTCCTTCGCGTGAAAGTGATGACGTGGTGCGTATGCTTCGGGTCAATCCTCTTGTTTCTCCGAGTTTTCTGGGACATATTCCTAGGTTTTAGCTGTGTGGACTTGATGGATTCGAGGTTATCGATTCGAAGAGTCGCTTCCTTCGAATCGGTCAAATACGTGCTCCTTCGTATCGATCGTGAAAGGCCGTGGTCGATCGATACGAAGTTTCCTTTGCTTATTGGATTCAAAGACAATTACAGCATGGAGTCGGAGCTCCCTCAATTGCATGGATTCGAAGGACTCTTCCTTGATGGATTCGAAGGTGGGAATGCTCCAATGGATTCGAACTTAAGGCACGCGAGTATGGATTCGACGCACGGCTATCTGAGGGCTTGCTCGATGGAGTCGAAGCAAAGGAGCTTTTCATGGATTCGAAGCGAGGCACTGGGAGGATGGATTCGAAGGAAGGCTCTGCTTTATGGATTCGAACGACGTGGGTTTCCTCCAATTTCCATTAGTGTCAACTCGAGCATACGAACTCGGATTGCCTTGAAATTTGGAACGTTGGTTTACATGGCTTTGCTTAACGTGCCATATCAATTGTAGCCCAATCCGGACTTGGACAAAATCCATCGATATTTGTAGTTTCCCAATCGATCATTCCAAATTGAGGACATGTGATCCTGTCTTTTTCCAGTCAGTTCCTGGTTATCTCGGCCTTGCCAAAAGGCGGGATAACAACCATATTTTATTTATTCAATAGCTTTTAAAAGTTTAACTTTAAATAAAATCATAATTCCCAATTTTACTAAAGATATATATGTTTATAGAAAACAAGATTTATTTATTAAATTTAAACAAGGCTTATCTATTTACAATATATACATTTTCAATATATATTATAAATAGAAAACAACTATTAGGTTTTAAAAGATAAAATCTATCAATTAAATATTTATTTTAATTGGATTATTAAATTAATTCCAATCTAATTAACAAAGATTATCAAATCAATTTAATTTTTAATTCAGATTATTAAATTGATATTGCCTAAATTCCGGGTCATCACATTCCTCCTCCCTTAAAAGAATTTCGTCTCCGAAATTTAAAACAAAGGTAATTTAATAATCTATTTAATGATTTTGTTTTTAAAGCACAAGCATATATCAAACATATGCCAACAACCATAGCAATCAATTCACCCAATCAAACAAATCTAACTATCCAGACAAAATTCTGGATAGAGTTTCCTCGAGTTTCCCAAGTTTATATATACCGGGATACTCGCTCTACATAATCCAAACAATCAATACTACTAAGCTAAGAGCTCCTACTCATCTAGATCTACAAAACTAGACAGCATATCAGACTACAGACGAGTCTGATTCAACGACCGAACCTCCTGAACTGTTGGTTCCAAAACCAGAGATAGATCATACACGCACTCCCTCAGAGATACGTGAAACTCATTGAATCCCAGTTATCCAATCTGGCAATTCAATCCTGAAAACTAAATACTTATCCAACCAAATCACAGAAGAGATCCAAAACACCTCAGAGCCAGCTTCCCAGCCTTACCCCAAAACTTACAACTCTCTCGGTCGGAGAAAACTTCACCAAAATCAAATCTCCGACTTCGAATCCAAATTATTTCGTCTCTTATCCACAAAAAGTCTTTAGACGATCCTGGGCTGCCCACATTCTTCCTGATCAGCTCAACCCTTGCTGATTCCTCTAGAAACAAACAATTACAAAAACCACCAATACAATGATCTCCTCAAGATCAATCCAAAACCAAGAACACAAACTCTACTCCTCCAACATCAGAAGACAACAAACTTCTCCTTATCCGGAAAAGACAAAAAGAAACACTCCCAAACTGCTTCCGTTGCACAACTCTGATCCGAAGTAAATAAGAAAATGCTGATGAAGAACACAAGCACAAACTGGACATCACGTCCCAGAAATATAGTTCAACAGATCCATACAAGAAAACTCTGAAATTCCACCAAAGCCTGAGTTGCTTCATCAAACTCTATCTCTAGGAACCATCTTCTACTAAGCTGAACCACCGGTTTCACTCCTGGAATTCTAGTCGATAAGAAAACTCAATCTCCAGATGCGGAAAAACCTCTGACTTCCGTGAAGACATCCAGAAAATCTCTGACAATGTAAGAGAAGACTCAACTATCGCAAGTCACTTTTGCGATCAAACCAGATCAATTTCCAAAGAAAAACCGTTCTCTCTTTACAAACAGAACAGCATACGCTGGTGTATCCAATCCATTGAAGAAATGGATCCACTCTGCTACTTCTGAACTTCACTTCCAGAAGAACTACTCAGCTAAAGACCTTCCTGTCGGCACACAGAACACTTCGAGCTGCACCGCTGAAATGGTTGCCCAAAACTTCCTAATCCAAAGCTCTTCAAAAAACTCGGACCTCAAACCAAACAGAAACATCCTGTTGACCCCAGCCAGAACACCGAAGCACGCACACTACCCTAAACTTGTTCCAAAGAATACATCTTCGGAAACATCCATAATCATTGCATCTCATCATGTAGTTATTACTTCTTGAGGTATCAAGATACCATCACTTGCTTCTGCACAGCCGACAGATTCAAACTGAACTCATCCAATTTAAAAGATGAACTCCGAACCTCAACAGGTTTCCTTCAGAGATCGATGAAATATTTCATCACAACAAAGCTCACTCGAGACGGTATTAGGTCTATAGTCTCGACAGATACACTTCCAACCTCAACATATAAACTCCAACCAATGGTAGTCGTGTTACACACCACTACCTCATCTACCTTTATAACCTATATTGGAAAACCTGTACGGGTAACCCAACAAATAGGTAGAATAAATAAATATATATAAATATATTTAAAAATACAAATACGCTCTCTCACGGAAGAAAACACTCCAAAGCCTAGGTATTCACTCAACCTAGCGCTCTGATACCACTGTAATGACCCGCCATTCATCTCCACAGAATGAAGCATCATTAATAAGAAAGGAAGGGATAGAAACGAGAAAGAAAGAGAAGAAAGAAGAAATAACACATCAGAATCTAAATAGCGGAACGAATAGATTATATTAATAACATAAAGTATTACATAGTACAACAACTATCAGAGATACACAACTTATACAACACATACTAGACAGTGTCTAGTTATTACAACTCAGAGAAAACACAGAGATACCAAACACAGCGAAACACTAAACATATCTACAACGCTGAAGCCTCCTGCTCCATTGCTTCTTTACAATTCATCAAATCTAACCTGAACCCCTTGGCTACTCATAAAAATTTGAGTACCCAAGAGTTTAAGAAAAACAGAAATAAACTCCGGGTCAGACATGGGTCTGGTGTGAGTAACAGGTTAACGTTGCTTAACTTTGAAAAACCTTTGAAAAGAAAGGTATCACGTAAGACTTCCCACACATAAACATGGAAAAGTTTTTACCTTACGCTAACCAAAACATTTGATAGGAAATCCAGTGATATTATAATAGGTCTAGGGTTTTCAAGTAAATATGAAATAGCCGAAATTGTTGAATCTATTAAATTCCAGCTACTAGCCACAAAAGTGGGTAATACAATCAAAACCATTGGCACTTATTAGATTTTGGATTCCATATAATGGCACGGCTACCGGGGTACCGCCCGTCACAGTACGTGGCCTAGATCACCATATCGAGGATCACTCCCAATCCCCTGCAACACAAAACCGGAACCATTCATTACTGAACAGTTACGAACAAGCCAACCCCGCAGTTGGTGCGCTATTCCATCTGCCCACTAAGCCAAAATAAAAAGGGACCTCTAGATAGGGGGAAATCTCGTCCTACTTGGGCATAACCCACTTAGCCTTGCTACACCTCCCCTGTTTTAGCCATTCCTGGTTGATGAGGCTTGAGGCTACGATTACCTTTAGAGAACACATCTCTTAGAATGCTCATCATCCACCTGACGACATTCTGAAAGCATTCAATCCATACAAGTTTGATCCGGGTTCGAACGAAACCGAAGGCATTATCTCGTTACAATCATTTTGGAATCACCTTCAGAGTTAACGACGATAACCCTTGCACTCTGAATCTTCATCTTCACTTGAGATTCACGACCTATCGTTAATTTGGATCAATATGGTTTTCAGACATCCAAATCTGGAAACCCAATCCCGGTCTCATCGAAATCCAAAACGCCATCTTTTAGGTCCAAGTTGTTTTAGAGTTTAAAACAATTCAATTTCATTATCTATATATACACAAATAGATAATTCACAGATTCACAATAGATAATTATCATTATTATCACAACAGATAATCTATATTATCATTATCAAAATATAATACATATTATCATCACAATGCAGCCAATGCATCCATACCACTCAACATTACTCATCTCATATCTGAGATTTCAAACCATTTAAGGCAAATAATATCATCCATCCATACATAAGCAGTGATCTATAAGCACACCATCTACAATTAATTTAAAATGAATTAAATTAATTTAAAATGAATTAAATTAATTACTTCCATCTCTAATTAATTTAAAATGAATTAAATTAATTACTTTCATCAATATAAATCTTGCTTACATATTCATTCATTAATTACAAATTAATTAATTATTCTCTAGTTAATCAACTTAATTAGTCACCCTTGATTAATTATTCTTTTAATTACATTCAAGTAATTATCCTTTAATTAATTGCACAAATCAAATACTCTAAACCAAATACAGTAATTAACCCTTAATTACTTCATTAATTAATTAACTATAATTAATTACATTAAACCTTAATTAATTACAAACAATTAATTACCCTTAATCACTTATTGTTGATTAATTAATCTTAATTAATCAACATTAATTACATCATTAATTATATTAATTAATGATCCTAAATTATATTTAATTAATTATCTTATTTAAATTAATTACATTCAGTAATTAATCTCAATTAAACCATAATTATTAATCACCTTTGATTAATTACACTTTGTAATTAACTACCGCAAATATTTATCAAATTAATTACTTCATCAAATTAATTACTCTTTAATTAATTTCTTTAACTAATCCTTGATTAATTATACTAAGTAATTTAATCCAAATTACTTCCATAATTAAACCATCTTCCACTAATTACATCCATTAATTATCATTAATTACTTCACTGAGTAATTATACTTCATGAATTACATTAGGTAATTATTATCCAAATCATCAGTGTTTAAAATTAACTAAACTTAATTAATTAATTTAAACCAATCACATTAAACTCCGTTAAGTAATTAAACTTAAATAAATTTCACAATTGATTATCATAAATTAATTAATTTAATTAATTATCGAAAATGAATCACGTTAATTAATTATTAAATAATCACAAGTTAATGAACATCATTAACAATTAAAAATTCTTTAATTATTTTTCCAAAGTAATTAACATACATTAATCATTATTAAATTTCAAATTAATTAATCTTTAATAACCAATTAATTAACCTTTAATTATTTAATTAATTAAGTGTTAACTGTAACTTAATTAATTCATAATTACTTGATTAATTAATCATTAATCATGAATTAAATCTAATTAATGATCCTTAATTACAAACTAATTATCCTTAATTTATTAATTAACTTAACTTTAATTAATAAATTAAAAACCTTTAATTACTTTTTTAATCCAAATCATTACATAATTTAAATAAATAATCCATTTTAATTAACTTAATAATTCAAATCATTGAATCCTTACTTGTTTTAAAGATAAAAATATTTTCTTATTAATAATCACATTATCATTAACAAAGCATTTAAAACAAATTACTTTAAATTTACTTTCAAATATCATTTTAAATTTAAGATTTAAAATGAATTGAAATGATCTTTAACAAAGTTTTAAAACACATTTCTAAACCTTTCATTTCACAAGTTAAAGATATACTCATTTAATAAAGAAGTTTAAAAGGATTTAAAACCAAATTCATATTTAAATTCAAATCAATTTGAGTTATACTTTAAACATTTCAAATTGTTTAAAACATTTTAAATTTTTAAAACTTTCCTACATTTCAAAACTGAAATACTTATTTAAAATTTGAATTCGGATTAATCTTCAGATTTTAAAACTCTACTTATATTTCTAAAGCTTTATTTAAAAAAGATTCAAACTACTTAAACCTTTCTTAAGTAAATAAATCAAATCAAATTTAAAAACTTCATCTTACTTGAAATTTGAGATTCAAACTTAAACTTAAAATTCCAGATTTTATAAACTAGGTTTAAAACTTGTTTAAAACCTTGCTTTGCATTTAAATTTAAGTCTTAAAAATTACAAAACAAACCAATACAGGTTTCAGTTTAAAACCTATTTTGAAATTAAACCCGAGTCTACCCAAAATTGCTTCGAGTCCATCAACCAAAAACTTCGAGCAAACTACCCAAAATCACGAGTAAAAACTCGAGTACAAATTTCCTGCACAAACAAAGTTCATCAGAACTTCAAGATGCACGGTGCACATGCACCGTGACTTTGGCCATCTCCGGCCATCCACCCATGCCTCAACACATCGCCGATCAACCTCACGTCCCAACACTATCAATAGAATCATCCCTCCAAAGCTGATCATTGAATTCAAGTTCAATCTTACCAAACCTGGAACAGAAAACAGGTATCAACTCCAAAACCTGTCAACACTTCATCCAAGAAAACTCCGACCACCTGAGAGCCACCACCACCGTCCATAGCCTCGACTACGACTAAGCTTTCAACTCCTAAAACCTAGTTGAACTTGAACACCCCTACAGGCCGTGCCGATCCTATCAAGTTGCCTAGTTAAAACTAGGGTTACAGGAGATAATCCACTACCACTGCTTCCACAGTGATTCACCTACGCTTCTACCATTTTTCCCCTACTCACCGATCACCCATCCATCACCAGAAGAAAGCCCGACCTCCAAAATCAAATAGAGCATTAGAAATTCCCAAAAAAACCCAAAACTAGTGCAATTCAAAATTGCGCCTTCAATCCTAATTCAAAAATTTTGATTTTAGTGTTATAAATCATGAGTTGGTTTATGAATTCATTCCATAATACTGAATCTTTAAATTTCACAGTTTGAAATTTTATGTATTTAGAGCATGCACTGATGTTTTAAGATATACAGAGATGCTCAAGTTTTTAATTTAATTAAATTAAGTTTTTAAACCTTAATATATATTAAATCAACATCTTGTTTGTAAAACAAGTCCTAACAATAATTGTTTCCAGAGAAAAAAAATTTGAATTCAAACCAAAACAAAAAACAGGACCTACAAAACAGAGTAGTTTTTGTAGAAACAGACAAGCATACATCTTATATATATGTATACAGCAGGTTCACACAATCATGTTCAACTCATCATCAACCAGCATGCAAACAGATTTTTATACTAATTTTTTTTTTTTAAAAAAGTTACTCACCTGTTAATAGAAAGATAGAGCCATGATTTTGAAAAACTTTGTACTTTTAAAACTGGAAATTTTCTTTGCGTAAATCTTGAATTGCTTGAATACTTTACACATAAATGCTGGAATGCTTGCTTCTTTAATTTGAAACTACATGCATGCTTTTGACTTCCAAATTGAAGAAAAATGCGGGCTTTAGATCTTTTGTATGGTGACAGGTTTGCTTGCATGCTACAGATTTACAGGGTTTTGAAGATTTACAGGGAAATGATTTGTAGGCTTGATATTTGAAGTGGATTACAGGTTTCTAAATGTTTCAGGTTTTAAAAATGAAGATGAGATTTCAAACTTGTTCTTGTTTTCTGATTTTGGTTTAAAAGGAAGTGTGTATTATTTTCATATTTTCTTAGCATCATAGATTTAGAAAAAGAATAAAATGAAAGAGGATTTGTTTATATATATAAAAACTGAAATACTTATTAATAAAAATAAAAGAAAAACAAAAATAAATGACACTTGTTTTCCAATTAACATTTGTCATAATCCTTACTTTATTAACTAACACATGTCTTTTAATTTATAAAATGTTTACATTTGTCTTTTAAAGTTAATTAGTTATAATTAAATGTTAATTACTTATTTAGTTAATAGATTAATATAAGATAAATGTAAACTTATGTTTTAATTAATTAGTTATTATGTACTTATTTACATGTAGAAAGTTTTGAAATGAATAAATCCAATTATATTTATAAAATAAAGTTTGCACAAATATTTCAAAATCCAAAACAAATAAAAATATTTATACTTTAAATTTTCAAAGCTTTAAATTCAAATTCAAGTCAAATTCTAAAATTAAATTTTGAAATTAAGTTATATATATACATATATAACTACACAATTCGGTTTTGAAAAACAAACTATCTTTATAAAAATCTATTTGTTAAAAACAATTACATTATTATATTTTGAAAATAACAAATTATTTTTATTAAAAACATTACCTTATTATTATTTTTTAAAAACAACTCATTATCAAATTAAAATAATTATAAAAGAATTATTTCTTTATTAATAAATTATTTATTTTATCACACTATATTTAAAAAGAAAATCAAAATAAACCTTATTGTTGGTTTATTTTATTTTAAACTTAAGTTAAAACATATTTTAAACCATTTAAACATTTACCTTATGTATTTAAAATCATATTGTTATTTATTATATACTTTTAAAAAGCTTAATATCAAATAAATCAATTTAAACAAATTAAATTTTTATCTTAACAATTTAAAACCATATTTTATTTATTCAATAGCTTTTAAAAGTTTGACTCTAAATAAAATCATAATTCCCAATTTTACTAAAGATATATATATATTTATAGAAAACAAGATTTATTTATTTATTAAATTTAAACAAGGCTTATCTATTTTCAATATATACATTTTCTATATATATTATAAATAGAAAACAATCATTAGCTTTTAAAGATAAAATCTATCAATTAAATGTTTATTTTAATTGGATTATTAAATTAATTCCAATCTTATTAACAAAGATTATCAAATCAATTTAATTTTTAATTCAGATTATTAAATTGATATTGCCTAAAATTCTGGGTCATCACAAAAAGTTAGCGGATACAAAACAATGTTCCGCTAGATTTTTCGTAGGTTCCATCCTACTTAGGGTTCCATCCCTTTAACGGGCTCGAAATGGATTTCATTCCATGAATAAATTGGATTTTAAGATGGCAGTGCTTTTCTACGAGTTTTAACAAAAATTCCTAATAATAAAAAAATACTTATCCTTGAAATCTTGAACTCTTGATAGTGTCGATACTCATGAGTCTTCTATCTTGATATTGTATCTTGATATCTTGAATCTCTATACTGTACAGTCTTCATTCGTAGTACCTGCATGGTTAAATCCTACATATACATATATATCTAAACTTATAATGTTAGTATTTATATTTTATAATCTATTCTAAGGTTGTTGTCATCAAAACCATCATCTTACGGACTGACAATCTCCCCCTTTTTGATGATGACCACCTTTGTTTATAAAATATTGTTTCTATCCTAATAACTCCCCCTAAAATTAACAACTCCCCCTTAATCTATACCTAACTACCCTATTTTATATTTCTCCCCCTTTGTCATCAACAAAAACTTACTCCTCCTCATTCTTGGACTTCAGTACCTGCATTGATAAACTATACAACGGAATATATATAGAGTAGGAAATAATTATACTTCTAAGCATGATAATATATATACACACATATGTTTTACACACCAATCTTCAAATCAATAAGAAATCAATTCACACAAAGTATCAATTCAAACCAAATCCATTCAAACAAATCAAAAAGTAAAAAAAATCAAACGTTTCGTGGAACTTCCACCCATCCTTCTTCTCCAAAGATTGGGTCGCCTTAATAGCATCCCAATTATCATTGTCATTGGTGAGAGAGACAGGAGGATGTGCTTCGTTATCATCCTTGTGCAGAGAGGAGATCATACATCGTATCGCATCGAAGTGCCTTTCTTGTTCCTTTATCATCTGCATTTGACTTAATTCTAAATGACGCTGGTTTCGTAGAATAAATGAGAGAATATTCTTGAACGAATTAAGAGTTTCTTCAAGATTTTCGGATAAATTGTGAATAGGATTAGTCATAGTTGAATTAGTGAAAGAAATGGAGGATATATATGATAAGAAATAAATTTCAGTGAAGAATTCTGGAAGAAACATGTATATATAGGTGTAGAAATTCGTTTGAATTTAATAGACATGTGGTAGTTATTCAAATTTCAAACTCAAAATCAATTGCCATTTCTGACCAGTACATGTCGACATGGTCACATAGGGGATGTCGACATTGGTTAGTGAAATGTTATGACTAATTTCGATTTTGTGAATAATTGTGTGTGTGTATATATATATAATATACTAACATTTATTCTAGAGATAAGGTAAGGTAGATAATAGAAAGAAAATTTCATTTCATTGCATACTTCGATGATACAATGGTTAAGCACACAACAAACTACATGAACATTCGAAATAAAGCAAACTAAAACAAATACAACAAGATACGAAAAGATAAAACTAGTTAGAGGATGAAGATGATGAAGATAGTCCAAGTTTCTTGTTGACTTTTGGAAAGAACTTGTTCATCTTCGAAGAAATGTTATCCAACTTTTTACTAACGGATCGTTTTAGAATCCGTTGATTCTCCACAATTATCTTTTGGTTTTTGAGAAGGGTTTTGTTGGATGGATTGGAAGGATATTCAATACTTTCCAAAGATGTTTCACCTTCTTCTTCTTCTTCTTCTTCAATTTCCATTTCATCCCTTTCTTCTTCTTCTTCAACTTCCTCTTCTTCCATTTCCTCATGAGCCAACCCTCTTCCTTTTCGGTAAGTGTCTCATAAAACAAATGGAATTTTCATAAGCGAAATGTTGGAATGATTGAAAACTTTTCTAGAAACAAATTCTTCGCCTTTGAAATCCACTCCAAAATAGTTAAAAATCGGAGGGAGATAAATTCCATGGTGTAAAGTATGCTCACCCATTTCAAGATTTTTAGGACGAAGTTCATCAAAAATAACTTGCGCCCAAATTATCTCATAGTTTCCGAAAATGGCAAAAAGCGCTTTGCAAACTTTTGAAGTAGGATTGTTAAAATTTCCCGATCTTGGGGTCAAAGTATGTTGCAAAAGAAGATTAACAATTCTTGCTTTTGGTCGAAAATTTATATTTTTAAAATCAAAATCATCATCTTTTTCGAAAATGTGATGAAATGTCTCACGATCATGTTCATCGATTTTAAAGTTAGAAAGATCCATTCCCGAACTCTTGCAATTGAGAATGGTACCTAAAAGATCACAATTCAAAACAATTTGAGTGCCTTTGACACTACTCCAAATTTCATCTTCATGTCCAACAATCCGTGATTTAAATTCGCATAGAAAATTTTGACAAGATTAGGATAGCAAACAAAATCATTTTGAGAAGCATCAATAAGATTAAGAACACCATTGTTTGCAAAAAGAGAATCAATTTCATAAGAAGAAAAATCTTGAAAAATAGCAAATTTTCCGGGATGGACTTTGGCATAGTTAGCATAATTGATGTATGCTTTAATTGCCTCCGGATCATTGAATAATTGCTCTTTGATTTTTCTGGAAATTCTCATGGTTGAGGGGTTGCTCGAAGAAGCCATTTGAGTAGAGAGTAGAGAGCTTGAAGTTATGAAGAGAGAGTTTGAATTTGAAAATGAAAGTGAAAAGATATGATAAAAGATAGTGAATAAATAGATTCTCAAAGGACATATTCTCTGGTCAAAAGGTATCTTTTCAGAGAATTGAATGAAGTGAAAAGGTGGAGGGAAATTCAAACATTTGAATTCAAATTCAAATTCAAATTTAGGTGGCCATATCGACATCATGGTAGGAACCATGTCGACATGTGCTTTTGAATTTTCATGATTTTTTTTATGATCTCTAATATATATATATATATGTATATATATATTATTAATGTCTATTATATATTTCTGAAATATTATTATACTTATAATATATTTCAGAAAGTATTAAAAATAATAAAAATAATAATAAAAATAATAAAAAATAGAAAATAAATTTTAAAATTCAAACAACACACCAATTCAAAAATCAATCGATCAAACAATCAAGCAACTAATTCTAAGCAATCAATTCCTACCAATTGTATTGTAAACGTGTACTTTTTTGAGTCTGTTTCTCTGAATTCGTTGGAGTCGTGAACGGCTGTGAAACTCAAATTCGAATTATCCGTCTTCTGATCATCATCACTTGAGGACGAGTCTGAGTGTTCTAGAGTAGCAGTAAATGCACGCTTCCGTTTCTTTGCTGGTTCGTTGTTCATAGGAGGATTCTGCCTTTCTGGATACGGATAGTCTCTTTTGAAGTGGCCTGGTTTATCACACTTGTAACACTTGTCATTATTTGGCACTATATTCTGATTTCCAGAACCCTTATAGTTGTTTCTCTTGAGATTATTCAACTTTCTATATTTCAGGAATCTCCTAAAATTTCTGGTCATAAAGGCTATCTCTTCATCATTATCGTTGTTTGAGTCTGATCCATCAGTCAATGCATTGAATGCCATTGATTTCTTTTCAGATGCTTTACTTTCTCTTCTCCTGATCATTTGAACTTCATACGACATTAGATTTCCAATTAATTCTTCTATCTTCAAAATACTGATGTCATTTGCCTCTTCGATGGCAAGTGTCTTTTGATCACATTCTGAAGTTAGAGAATTTAAAATTTTTCTGACTTGATCTTCTTCAGAAAATTCCTTTCCCAAAGATATTAGAGAATGCACAATATCCTGAAATCTACTATACATATCGGAAATTGACTCATTAGCATTCATTTTAAATAACTGAAACTGATTTGTGAGCATGGAAATTTTGGTCTGTTTAACTTTGCTTGTTCCTTCGTGAGTAACTTGCAATGTTATCCAGATTTCATATGCAAACTTACAAACTGACACACTATTAAATTCATTTCTATCTAGTGAACAAAACAGAATATTCATTGCCTTAGATTTATTTTGTGCAACAGTCTTTTGCTCAGCAGTCCACTGTGCAAAATCAATTGTGGGTTCAGAATATTCAGTTTGTGTGATATTCCAAGTGTCTAATCCTATAGATTGTAAATATATTTTCATCCTACATGCCCAATATGCATAGTTACTGCCATTAAAATGTGGTGGTCTGACGGTAGACTGACCCTCTACAAATGAACTAGTGACAGGGATACTAGTGTTAATAACGGTACCAGTGTTGGTAGCCATTTTGAAAACTTTTCAAAAATCAGATTATGAAACTTTGAAAACCTTGCTCTGATACCAATTGTGAGAAATGCGGATTACAGATCTTAAGGCTAAAATTAACACTAGAGCGGAGAGGGTGAATAGTGTTAATAAAGAATTACTAAGTCTTTCTCGATTTATGTTAATTAGACACAAAAGTATGCAATATACAGACACAGATATGATCACAGAAACAATCACAGATACGGAAATAAAATAAAAGCAGTAAAGGAAAGAACACATTGGATTTTATACTGGTTTGGAGTTACCTTATATCCAGTCCAGCAACACAAGTACGGATTTCCTTTCAAAAGCAATCGTACAATTACACCCTCGGTTTCAAGGCTATGAGGTACACCCTCCAGAATTTCGATCCTCTGGGTAGAGATACTTGATTTCCGGGCCACAAGTTACCCAATTGATTTACCAAGGCTACAATCACACCTTTTCCCTTTTGATTGATTTCCAAGGCTACAATCACATCTTTTCTCACTTAATAGATTACAAAGAAGTATATAACTCTGAATAGCACCGAGAATCTTGTAGAGATAGTGATAGAGAATCAAACTAGAAGTAATCAAGTATGATTCAATGCTGATTTCGGCAGAGTAATGATAAGAATATGTATTAATAAATGAGGAAGAAGAAGAGGAGTGAAAACCAGAAAATTATGATTAAAAATTCGTTGAAACCGACCCCTATTTATAGAAGAACAACAGCCATGACCATTCATGAAGAGTTATGGCGAATAGACACTTCTCTTGAAATTTTATTTTTGAATCAAACTGTCACCATGTCGACATGGTCATGCTAGGCATGTCGACATCCCAAAGGTTTTTTTGGTGTTTTTGATTTTCTTTGAAAATAACCTTTGTCTTATATAAAAACTATTTTAAACTTTATAAATATACCTGACTATAGTTAACATTCATAAGTAAATATAAAGAATAATATACATATTTTAACTATAATTTTATATTTAAATCTAAGTATAAATATTTAAAAGTTAAATATATTATTTAAAAAGATGGTTTAAAACCAGGAGTAATTTGACTTTGAAATAAAGATGTTTTTGAGGCTAAAATTATTTAAAATCAGGATCGAGAGTTTTGAATCTTTTAAAGGAAAGTTTTAAAACATTTTGAAAACAGGATATAATTTTGAAAAACATTTTGAATAAAAGTTAGCGGATACAAAACAATGTTCCGCTAGATTTTTCGTAGGTTCCATCCTACTTAAGGTTCCATCCCTTTAACGGGCTCGAAGTGGATTCCATTCCATGAATAAATTGGATTTTAAGATGCCAGTGCTTTTCTACGAGTTTTAACAAAAATTCCTAATAATAAAAAAATACTTATCCTTGAAATCTTGATAGTCTCGATACTCATGAGTCTTCTATCTTGATATTTTATCTTGATATCTTGAATCTCTATAGTGTACAGTCTTCATTCGTAGTACCTGCATGGTTAAATCATGCATATACACATATATCTAAACTTATAATGTTAGTATTTATATTTAATAATCTATTCTACGGTTGTTGTCATCAAAACCATCATCTCATGGACTAACATTGATTTGGTTGATTTCATGGTTGATCCCCTTTATTTGTTGTAATGATGTTATTTGTCGTGTACGATCTTGCATAATGTTACTACCTGTAAATATCTTTCTGCTTATGTACGCTAATGAATTATACCTTAGCTTATTTATTAATCTTGCATCATTTAAACATGGATCGTTGCAAAGCTAGTGTCTCTACAATTCACTATCCTCCTATCAAACAAGTTTAGGGCTTTTCGTCTCACTCTTAACTTGTTTTTTGAAATCTCAATTATTTGACTTAATATTTGCATCTCCCATATATATTTCCATATATTATTTTGCAAAATATACTTGTTGATAAGCCATTTATATCATAAAGAAATTTAAATTAAAAGTTTCCATAGTTTAGGGTTTCTAGTGGTCCGAATTTTAGCCAACCTCGGAACTAGACTATAGCGTTACAAAGAGGAAAGATTATACGATAATCACCAGGTTAAAATGGAAAATGTTAAAGAAAATAAGCGATTAAATTAAATGACACAAAGTAGAGAATGGTCCAACAGTGTCGCCTACTTTCACTATGAAGCTCTTTTACTATACTTCTCTTTTACAACTATAAGGAATTACAAGAGGATAATAAGAAAAAGGAAGCACATATGACTAATGAGGTAACTAATATTAAGAACTTACCGTATAAAGTGCTCTGAATTATGCATAATATCTAGAATCCTTATATTTCCCAATTCCTTTGAAGTGGTAATGATAGGGCATTTATAGTACTTGGAATGAATGATGGATCTCCGAGATGTTGCTACAAAAACAGGTGGGAAGAGTTTATGGCCTTTGATCCGGTCTTGCGGACCGATGGAAGACAGTGTAAAGGTACAAACGGATGTGTGACTACAAAATATACCCATTTTCCCTTCTTACCATGCATAGGCTCTGCAAATAATGCACATTAAATGTTGATGGCCTACCATAATTGTAGTTATCACTTCAGCAGCCAAGCTACAGGGCTTTGTATAGACGAACAAACAACTTGTCATTTATGATTGTGTGCTTATTTGGCAATCCTTGCTAAGACGGCTAGTTGGAACTAAAGGTATAAAGGAGACTGAACATAGCTAAGGACCTTATAGGAGGATGGCACTAGGCTAGAAGTAAGGTGATAAAGAGGCTACTTAGGACCTATTGTAGGCCCCTGTATTGATGCCCGGCTAAGGGGATAACGCTTATGTTGGCCTTGTTGAGTATGGTTTACTAAGGCAGTCTAGAGTAGTGTTGATCGACGAATGAAGCAATGTTGAATTAGATGGGATAATATGGGATCAGGATGAGAGGAGGTTGGTATAAAGGAGTCTGTCTTCTTTAAGCCAAGCCCGAATGGACTAAGTAGGGCTATACATCGCTTTGGTTTTATCTACGTAGTAGACTATGTAGGTTTCCAAGGGATAAGACGATCAGGCTTCACTTTAATATCTTGCTGAGTGGATAGGCTTACCAACTTGAGTCCAATCCTCTTAAATGGGATGGCTTAAAGAATAGTCAGGTCGCCTTTAATTGTGTCGAGCTGTACCTTAATCGACTAGCTAATTACTCAAAAGAAAATTGAGCAACATTTTTCCCCCATGCTTATATCTATATACGAGGGTGGGCTTGTCAAATCATGAAGATCTTGGGCCACTATACCATATATCTAATGCGCCAGCCACATGGCAGTACACTATTCGCTATAACTGCTTTTCATGATTTCGCGTAGACATGTCACATCTCCCATATGAATGAAGTGACACCATACCGATCGCATCTAAACGGTTGAGATCCCTTTTTCCTTTTGAATATAATGCACATGATTGAAGGAGTAGATAGATAAATACCCCTGTTTTCCTCCTTTCTGAACACGAGAAACTTATGTTATGTAAATTCGTTCAGAAACCCCAAACATTGTAGAGTTTTCTATTGGTAAAAAATAGATAACTTCGCTTTTCCCTTTCTCTCCAAGTGTTCTTGAATGTATTTTATTTTATCTAACTTTTTTGGTGTTATAAAAAAGGTTCCTTAGTGCCATTGTGTTGAGCTTATGCTCTCTTGTCATTTTTCTAACTTCGATTGGCAATCGTTGTCTTCTGTGGATTTTCTCACCATCTTGCTCTGGCAGTACTATCTAGGTTGGGTTGCATACTTTACTGCCATGTTGGAAAGATTAGAGGTTGTTGCCTTTGCCTCAAATGTCATAGCTAAAGTCATTAGCGGCTCCTTCGCTTCCTTGATAGTAGCTTTTCAAGATCTCTTATAAGATTTGATGTGGAAGGCTATGAGGATGGAAGAGTACCTCTACTTCCATAGTAAAACACTAATCCAGCGATGCTAGAAGGATTCATCTGTACGCTTGAAGTTTAGTCTTCATGGAGCGTTCTAAGACATGAGTTTTCTCTTTATTCTTTTCAACTAGTTCGCTATAAGATATCTTTATATGCCTAGCGGAGTGGTCATTGTGCCACTGCACTCTTTGGACTAAATAAGACATATCCTTTGGAGGGAATCTTGTCTAATAATTTATTATCTAGCCATGCTTTCTTTTCAATGTATGACTTGTAGGGTAGCGTACTTCGAATAGCAAATAGTTCTTGTTTATGTATGGCGGTAATAGGGTGGACCCAGCCATTCTTGTGAACCATATGTCGGCCAACTGCGAATTGGTGGTTGGCATCCACGTGAGCTAAAGTTCACATTAGCTTGTGGGTTCTCTTAGGGGACAAGTGGTCATACATGGTGTGGCGGGCGAGCCATAAACGAATCAAAGCGCAAGTGATATGTAAGTTCTCCTAGATGACATATTGCCAATTGTAAAGCGAATGTTGATCCTGATTCGAACTAGAGCACGCTTCTGGCTCGTTCACTCATGTTTACAAATGAATTGTACAATTGAGAGATGGACTAATATACCTTCCGTTCATGAGAATTTGTAGATAAGGTGAATTTTAGAAATGAGAACTAATCTACATTGGTCAGCCTGAGTGGATGTGATGATGTCATCAACTCTCTCAGATGAGTCGATCAACTATGAGAGGTACGAGCTATAATTGATGACCCCGCTTTCCAGTGGGGAGCAACTAGCTCATTCCATGTTGTAATGAGCTCTCTAGTTCTTTGGGGAGTGGCCAAGTATATATGGTTCCTGCCATCGCAGTACTCAGTGTAATTGACAATTGTGGTATGACCCTGAACGTTATTAGGTTCGGCAGTATTTATAAGCAAAATGTCACCGATTGCTCCATCTGGCTCAAACAGGTTATTTGTAGTAGTATTGTAACATCCCCTACTTTAAAATTTGAAAATAGACGCAGATGATACTGCAGTCATTACCCAAATAATTTTCTAGTGACAAAGTAAGTTCGGTAATTTTTTCACAACATGGGTAAAAGAAGCAGCTAAATATCTTTTTCATTACATCAATTTGAATTACACAATTCATTACATCATTAATCCTAAATCGTTCTGCAGAGGTAAATATATAATAAGAAAATCATAGTAATGTATGTCCGACATATAGGATGCCAATACTACATCTAACCAGTAATAAATTGTTAAACTCGGTCTGCTCAAATGAATACCCGTGAGTTTATGGAGAATACTAAAAACGCGGGTCAAAAAATAAGTTTGATGTAAGTAAAATATTTACCCTAAGCACCCATAATGAGAACTCGCCGCTAACGTAGAAGGGGTTATCACCTCAGTTTATCATCACAACATAATATACATCAATATACATATATATACCACAAAAATAATACTATGTGCATATGTTCAGTCAATAAGTGTTCCCTACACATGTCATCTAAACGTGTCAAATATTTAAATCAATTCAAGTCAAGTATGCCCTATACTTATCACCTAAATATGAACCAAGTCATATAATTATTCGTCATCTGTTCATCTATCGTCTAATCTCTTATTTTACGATTTCTTCATTAACTTATCATTAACTTATTTTAGCAATCTTCACCCTAGGCCTTCCTATCACTAAATTTAATCTTTTGTTTGAACAATGTCACCGCTGAAAAAGTCTACTCGTTATCCCATGGGAGCCATACTAATTAGAATCCCTCAGACTCTCCTAAGAGGTTGAATATATGGACTTTGAATATATTCTAGGATGTGTCCCTACTAGGCATCAATAACCCATCTTAGACCTTGAACCGCAATGGTTTACAGAGTTGGTTTATTTATAACATCCTTCCCTAATGTTTTGGCACTCTACTATGGCGCTCTGTCTTAACTCCTCTGTAGAGTTTTATAATATTCTCAGTTGAACCCTATCATGGCTCGCTACCCAATACAATTGGATTTGAGACTTAATCAAGGTTCTTCGCCATCTAATAAATCCATGAGTTGGTATATGTTAAGAACATGGCAACTCTTTTTTTAATTATTAATTACGTACACTCCACATTTATAAGATAAATTATTTTTATCTTTTATTTAAATGATCCCACATCATTTATTAGCTTCTCTAAGCTTACTTCATTTCAAAAATTAGTAAATACAATTTTAACTTATAAAATCTTCCATTTTTTTCTTTGGTATCAAATAATTCAATAGCACTTGCAAACTATCTTCCAGAGTGCCCTAAATATTCGTTATTTACGTAGAAAAATATAGCTTTCCAAATAATTACAAGTTTCATTTTACTTGTTGTATATTGTCTATCCCATAGCCATCATGTTTAATTAAAAATGTTATTAACGACTAATGCAAATCCTAAGCCAACACATACTACTACCGTGTTTTAGTCCAAGCCATCGCACGTTATTTATCCAGAGCCAACGCTTGTAATCCTACTTCATTATTTGCCTCGCATATAGTTATTACTTCATGTGCACGGGCTTGCATGCATGTGTCACAAGCCTTCGAGTATTGTGTTACTAACATAGTTTTTTATAATATTAATGCCTTTGCATGTAATGGTATGCAATATGCCGTATTTAATGTGCCATCGCCAAGAAAGAAGATCCATTTTCTAATGTCATGCCTGTTGTATTTATACGAAAAAACAGGTATGGATTGGATTGAAATTTCACCAAAAGAACCTACAGGCCCAAACGACTAAGCCCAAAGAAACTTGAACCGATTCACTCCAAAATAGGAATCATGACTGATCCCTATTTTATTATTTATGGGGTGCAATCCCTATGGTGGATCCCTCATAACATAATATAAATGTCCTTAAGTTTCATGTTAATTTGGTTTGTAGATGTTGAGTTATTTGTTGATATTTGTTGCAATATGTTGCAAAAGCTGATTATAGCTGATCCCTATAGAGGGAAGAGGGTTGTTCCCTCCAACTTACTCCATTTGATGTTGGATCCCTAGGGTAGACACTCTAGGGTCCTTTCGTCTTGTTCCTAAAGTTTCACTTCATTCTCCTTATAGTTGTGAGTTATGGAGCGATCATCATTGAGATGTGTAATGTATATCCTGTTCAATCCGATCCCTCTACTCTGATCCTTCTATTCTGATCCCTTTTTGTAGAGTGAATATTCCAATCTGATACCTCTCTTAAGGGGGAATGCTAGTTCAATACCTACCCATTTTTTGAGTGTTATCCATCTGAAACCATTCAACTATAATCCATATTTTCAAATATAACCAATCTCCAATCCTAATAACCATCTCTCCAAGCTTTGTGCATTGATTATCATGAATTCTGTTGGGTTAAATCTGTCTATGTCCTGCCTTGGCAAAAGGAAGGTTAACACTTGCCCCCAAAAACATTCCTTGCGATGGAAAGGTGTGTTTTCAATTGCCATAATAGAAGTACAAAGTCCATAATCCATCGATAGCCATATTATCCAATCTGAATCCAATCCGTTGCCAATCCAAATCCATGATCTCTCCAGATCATTAGTCAAATCCATGACCATTCCGAGTCGATGTCTAATTCCAAATCCACGATCTCTCCAGATCGATTTATCCAAATCTTTATTTGTCCAAAGCCAAATCCATTGTCGTTCGAGGATGATATCCAAATCCGTAACCTCTCCGGGTCATTAGCTAAATAAAGGACCGCAAAGGGCCCATATCCAAGTCCACGATCGCTTCAGGTCAATGTCCAAATCCACAGCTGTTCGAAGCTGATATCCAAATGTATGACCTCTCCAGGTCCTTGCCCAGCATAATCCATATTGGACGACTGAGTAAGCCGGTCTTGTCACTCTTTGATGAAGTGCTATTACTTCCTATACCCTGGTTCAGTGCCCCTGAACATTAAGTGCATCTAGGCCTAAGTCCTAGGCCGGTTGTGGTCTCTCCAGACACTTGCCAAGCATAACCCATACTCGACAACCTAACCCATACTCCTTGCCAGACATAATTCACAACCGACATCATGTTGGGTTTTATTATCTGGCCTTGACTCTCTAGTCAAGAACTTAATCCATGTACGAGTCCATTCTGTCGCTTTCCGACGAAGGGACTCACACCTTGCAATTACCAATCTGTCACTTCGGTCAGGAAAATGATCACGTCCTATTTTATTCATCGCAGTAATGCAGATCATAAATAACCTAATGAATAAGAGTTTGTACATCCAAAAATCCAAAAAACTAAGAAAGCCTAAGGGTGCCTCTCCGGGCATGACGGTTCATCATCATCTCAGAGCATGCCTAGAGATCATCCCCGATCTCGTACATGTGTAAGTACTTGGTTGCCTTATTACAGAGTTTATTATTTTTATTATGGCCAGAGTCCTAATCCTGAACTTAGCCCTTACCATCACGATCAGTTGATAACGATCGGTGACCCCGATCCAAAGCCATCCCTATTTCCACTCGATGTGGACGGTGGCTACTCTTATTCCACTGTTATTGTTCGATTCCTCACGTACAATGGTAGTCTGTCGTTCCTGACGTGCTCCTCAATCTATCCTTTAAGTGCGTACATTCATCCGTGGTGTGCCCATTCAATTCGTGGAACAGGCAGTACTTCCTAGACTTGCGCTCCTACTCCGTACGATCCCTCCTTGCTGGTTTGCGATAGGGGAATTGCCCCTTAGTATCCAAATAAATCCATTCTAGGCTTTCCATCAAATCCGAATAGAAGGAGAACTTCAACTCCTACTCTTTCCATTGCCTTTTCGTCCCATCATATCCATCATCCAGTTTTCGCTTGCCTTTATCATTCTTTGCTACATCTCCTGATGATCCTCCACTTTGCATAACGTTCACCTTCGATATGTCAACTCACGTGTCTTCCTGCCGCAGGAACCTTTCCACTTCATAGTAATACTCCCTAAGATCCACAGGTGGATCATGCACCGACGAATCCTTAATATATGTGCTATCATCAATTTCCTATACAACTGCCATCAAAACCGTGGATGGATCAGGCCCGTCCACTGATGCCGCCATGACATTGAATTGTGCTATAAAGCCCCTTAGTGACTCTCTAGTCCTCTGTTTCAGTGTTATCAAACTCTTCATATTTTTTGGTCTCGAGTTGTGAACTCTGAACTACCTCAGAAATCATTCGACCAATTCCATCCATGTGCCAATAGAATTCCTCTCTAATTGCCTGAACCATAGTGCAACTATACTCGTTAAATACAGGGGAAAGCGCTATGCCATGACTTCCAGCGATGCCCACAGTACTTCCATCTGCCGTATATACCTCATA
This sequence comes from Allium cepa, assembly GCA_030765085.1. Taxonomy (NCBI): domain Eukaryota; kingdom Viridiplantae; phylum Streptophyta; class Magnoliopsida; order Asparagales; family Amaryllidaceae; genus Allium; species Allium cepa. The sequence goes on from CM060932.1 coordinate 935,911,434, forward strand.
TGCACAGTTAGGTCCAACTTTCCATCATATACTTCCAGTGTTGGTGTAACGACCCAATTTTTCGACGCCCGAAAGTCGACATCAATACGTCCGCTGTATCGAATGCCGCACAGTCGAATGCCGAAAAACCGAACCGTTAGGGTTTAAAGAAGAAGAAGATAGAAGAAGAAACAGAAATAATAACAGAATCTCACATTCCACAGCAGAAAAAATATAATAGATAAATGAATAATCTTTAAAACAAAAGCACTATATTCGTTTATACATACATCATCAGAGTTTAAAACGACACAATACAATACTGGTAGTTATAATAACTTGTGTACAAGAAAAATTTGACTCGCAATTACCCAAACGCAAAGGACACTACATAGTATAATGATACGCTTCGCCATCCAGCTTGCTCCTGATCTCCACAGCATCTCTTTTCTGACTTCGTTCCAGAATAACTGATAACCTGACTCTAGGCTGCCCGTGTGGAAAATTGTGGGCACCCAGAGTTTAGAAAGGGAACAATAAACTCCAGGTCAGTCATGAGACTGGTGTGAGATCTTAAAAATAGTTATTTTCACAAAGAAAAGTAAAGGAAATCCGCTATGCATTTGAAAAATGAAACTACCATAAGACCTCCCGCCACACACACAATGCAAACGCAGAATTGGAGGAGATTTCTCCTTATGGTAGTCAAACATGCTTAATACGCCAAATCTTTTTAATATTATCATTAGTGCATAGTGCAGAAAACATTTCGAAAGTATAATATTAATCTTAACCAGCATACAACCATTATTGTATGCCTACTATAGCTACCATGTTCAATAGCAGGTTACCGCCACATTCCATGGCAGGTTATACAACTAAAACCGTACATGACACATATTGTTTCTTTGGATTTCCAACAAATGGTCAGGCTAAGGAACTTCCTACTGCCACATGGGTACGCTTCTGGAGGGACGTCCCGAGAACTTAACCGGTTCCGGCCAACACAAGACTGGGTTACCTCTGTAACTAGGTAACTACTACACGAGTATGCCATCCCCTGGTCGTTTGCGACCTTTATCCGAGGATCCTCAACCACAAAGTGTAATAGATTTGCAGCAACCACATAGATTAAATATCTGGCTTCTATACCATGATACCACCCTTTCCAGAAGGAAATGACACACCCTAAAGGGTACGACCCTCATAATCTTGCCGCATCTTTCCTGTTTTGACCATTTCCGGGGTGTGAGGTCCGACGAAGTCTCGTCCACAAAGCTACACTTTTCACAAAGTCGTGCTTTGATCAACAAATGATCAGCAGCACTTCGTATGCCACATTACTAAATTGGGAGTATATCACTAATAACCATCAACTACATAACCTCTGAGCTCGTACGTCTCAGAGAAGGGTGTTAAGCAAAGAGAATAAATTCTCCGCCACCAACAGAAATGTATTTGATAGAAATCATCTTTATATCTCAAAGTGTAATGTCAGACACACATCCATACGAGTCCGTTCCAAGATCGAACGGAACGAAGGCACTTCTAAAGAAGCCCTTGCAAATCCGAATATTCACTAATCACGTCCGGAGTCCCCATCACAAAATGTGATAAAATCTCTATACCGGAGCAACCCAGTGTAGAGACATTCGATAGGAAATCCTTTCGTTTTCGAAAATACCCGGTCTTCAACACCATCTTCAAATGCAATCTCATTTCGTCGTATCATTATTCGGAATGGGCTTTATGAACAAGGTCCTCTCCCGGCTAATCCGAATAATGAGCGCTTATTTTTAAAAATAAGTGTTCAATCAGATTCCAAACAAATCACAACAAATTTCCACTTTGATCTTTTAATTAAAGATCCATCACAATCACAAAGGTTCGATGTGTTTTTCGAATATCCATTTAGAATCCGACCCCCGGTTGCATCAAAATTCAAATGGCATTAAAAAGTCCAATATTGATAGTCGATTATTTAACTATCAATCATCATTCGCAACCATCACTGGATTTCAAATAATTTTCCCAAATCATTTATTTCCAAAATATCTTCGCAAGATATACTTTTATCACTTTAATATTTTGAAAACAAATTTCAAATCACTATTCTCATTTCAATCCTTTGGAAACAAATTTTCAAAGCATTTTGCTTACGCGGAATATATTTCCAAATATTTATTCATTTCCACTGAAAATCTGCCGAGTTCAAATATTTTAAAATAATATAAAATACTTACCCAAAATATACTTGGAAACATTTAAAATAAAACTATTTTAAAATACTTGCTTAAATATTAGTTATGAAATATTATACTAATATCTCATATAAAAATTCAAGTCCAAAACTAATTTTAAAATAAAATTAGTAGATAGGATATAACCATTTAAATATCCAATTTCTAAAATAAATATCAATTTAAAACTTTAAATAATCACTTCTACAATAGTTTAAAATATATTTTACTTTAAAGATTTTCAAAATAACCTAAGTAGATAATTTTTTCCAAAACATTCTTTCCCTTAAACCATCTTTACAACTATAATCTATATTTACAAACTATATTGAAAACATTCTCGGCCTTCAGGGAAAGTACACATTCCATTCTAAAATGGTTCATCCAAACCAATTTATAAATCTTTTTGGATTTATTTTAGATTTACGTCCCAAATCCGTAAATTCCTTTCCACACTTTTAAAAATAAAACAATATTTATTTTTAAAACAAATTTCTCTTTCTTTGATAGAATTCCCATTTGTAGATTCAAATTCCCAAATATTCACTGATATATGATTTTTAAATCGATTTTTAAAAATCATTTACAAAAACCAAATCAATTTCCAAATTGATTTCTAAATTTATTTTAACACCAAATTGATTTTCATTCAAACAACAAATCAATTTTCATATTGATTCCCCAAAGATTTATTCTTTTAACACCAAATCAATTTTCGAATTTATTTTTAAAATAAATTCCTGTGTCCTTTCCAAAATATTTAAAAATCATATTTTTAAAATAAATTCTTCACCTTTTGAATATTATTACTTGAAATCCATTTATTAAACTTTTTCCCATATTTTGAAAATTTATTCAACAGGATTTCACTATAGATTTTCCACTTAAATTTAAAAATCCAATTTTTATTTATTTCTGGTATCCTACGATACCAAAAATATATTCGGCTAAATTTTAGCCTTTAAGTGTTTCAATCACATATAATCATACACAGATTATAAATAACCAACAAAAATTTTTGAAAACAAATCAAATTTTTTTGAGGAATTCAATTGGATCCCTCCAACCTGTTTCCCTGCATCCACATACGTTAGCACAACAATTAAATACCCATTCCACTTCGTGGTGGAATATCGCGGTATATGGGTTTAATATAATATCATCCGCTATTATGCGGCGCATAGGGTCTAAACTAATATAACTGATTATAAATCAATCATCCAAGTGCACAGTTAATTAATTTTAAATCTAACTATTCAAAATTTAAATCAAAAACATATTTGATTGAGTGAGAAGATCTCACCTTTTACTTACACATGCAATCCATTTCCAATCCATCTTGACTCGTTTTCATGTCTTTTGACCGTGTATAAATAATTTATACAATTGATTAATGTTTGAAACAAATCCAATAACTAATTTCCTTTTAATTATTTAATAACTAGTTAACTAGTGATTTAATCCAAACTGATGATAAAATTTTAACTAATCTCTTTTAATACATTTATTTAACTAAAAATTAAATTAAAACTAAATTTCCTTTTTTTAAATTTTTTTTTTGTATCTTAGAATAATTAAATAGGTTAAATGAACCGCCTTAATAAATTATTTTAAAATAAACTTGGTAAATTAAAATATCTATATGTATATTTATTTTCTTTAGGACTAAAAATATCTATATGTAACTTTTAAACCTTTTTTTTAATTTTCCTTTCAAAATTCTATTTTTATATATACACACACATTTTGAATAAAATAGTAATTTAATTTACTGTCAAAATCTTTTCAGTAGCCTAAGTTTTTTTTATATACACACAAAATTGAATTAAATATACTATTATACCTCACTGCCTTGTCCACAACTGCGAGCACCAACCCAAAGCGAACGACCACCCTACCAGGCTGTGAGCTCCATTGACCAACCCTAAATCAATCGCGAGCCGTCGCACTCGAGCTATACGCGCCCTCCTTTCATTGCTTGCTCGAGCCGCCATCGCGACAACCCAAACCCTCACGCGCGCGACAGGCGACGAATCCCCTCAGCCATGCCCTACGCGACTGCTGCCCTTGTCGCGTCGCCTCCAAGTAACAGTCACACGCGTGATAACTCGATTGAACTGAACCCTAACTGAGATGAGAAATCGCGATCTCACTCATCACCTTGGTTGCAACGCTTTCGAACACCCCTCCACCAGAGTGAAGCCCCTTTTCCTTGATTGACTAGTGATGATGCTTCATTTAACTGATTTCGTCTCCTCTCTTTTTATTCGAACGTTTTAATTCGATATGAATTTTGATTTCTTGAGAAAGGAAAGATAGGAGCCGCAAATTGAATTGAGAGGAGGACTGGGAATCGTCCATCAATTTTCTAAGTTTTGGTTTCAAAATGCTCGGCCGTTAATATAAAAGAAGAAGGAGACACGATGATATTGGCGTGTAGAGAAAGACTGCAGTGATTTGAAGAGGGAAAGTATCGATGTGAAAGGAATACGGCTGAAAGTTGACAAGGATATATATTAATTAGTTCAAATTGTCTCGATAAATACAAATCAATATCTCGACATCCTATCGAGGCGTGCCGCTAGGCGTTTATAATGTTATACGCCTATTCCGAACGCAATGGAAAAGGTTTTGGGTCCAAATTCGATCGTATGGAGAAGATAGCTTTTTGAACCCAGCTATTAAATTAAATTTTCGATTTAATTTTTAACGTGTTTGCTTATCGTATAGTCAAACGACAACTCCAAACATTACGAAAATTGAAATCCGATAAAAATACAATATTACGGATCCCATGGAACTAGTTTCGTCGAAATCCAAGACTGTGCCTCGGAATGCTATTTTTAAATATCGATTTAAACAATATAATTTCAAAAATGATCAAATATTTTGAATGTCAAATTCTAACACTTCCATTATCTTCATTATAATATAGATTTACCAAGCCTTTAAATTATTTTTAACAAGCTTGAACTTGAAGATTCAATTTTTTTTATCCAACTTTAATAAATTAAATTCAATAATTTAATTTTCAAATTCATATTTATATTCGAAATTCAAGTTAAACTAATCTCCAAATATTTAAAATCAATTAAATATTCCATTTCAAATGTTAAAATTTCCGAGTCGTCACATCCTTCCCCCTTAAAAGAATTTCATCCCGAAATTTCTAGTTAAGAAGATTGATCCTTAACCCATTTGCTATCTTTCCAGAACTAAACAGTTTTATCAACTTGCCCAAAAAAATGTTTTTATTAGAGACCCACTATCATTTCATCTAACTTTCCAAAATCAATCATGGATTCCAAGCAAAATTGTTTTTTCAATCATTCAAATTTAAATTTAATTTTAAATTTCAAATTTTCAAAAAAAATTCAAAAATTTTCTAACTCCCTAATTTTCGAAAAATTTCGCCAGCGTCCCCTTTGCACGGCTAGCTCGGTACGACTACAAAATGGCACCACGGGCCCTCAGATTCAAAAAGAAAACGAAAAGCCAAGCGGCTGGACAAGAAAATCATCAAATTTCATATATAAATTTAAATACATACCTTTTGTCGAGCAATTCAAATTTATCTTCGAAATCAAAATCCCAATTCCATTTCCTTTAGCACACCTGTATATCCTGCCTATCATTTTTGCACATTCCATTACAAAATTTTCTATGTATACTTCTTGTACCATCTTTAGTTTACTATTGAAGTTATATATCCATTTTCATTCTATCTTGCATTTTCAATTTCATTTGAATTCAATTTACAATTTCAATTTATTTGGATTTAGTTTACCTTCTGAATATTGAAGTTTATCAACTATCTTTCATTCACAACTGATTCATATCGCTATTTTAAATTAGTTTCATTTACTAATTCATTACAAATTCCAATTCATTTTATCTCAAACCATTTTTTTCCTTTTAATTTCCACCCTTATTACCTTTAGTTCACTTTGAACTAATTTTACAACTTCATTTTATTTCACACAATTCAAATTAGTTTTCAATATTCAGTTTCAATTCTAGTTTTATTCTTTTGTTCAATCCGGAATTATTTTCAATTTGCCACTTCGGTTAATATCTACTTATATGTAAACTGGATTTCAAATTCCATATGAGTTCAATTCACCTTTCATTTACAATTATTGAATTCAATTCATTCCAAACCATATTTTCTTTGTCACTCCAATCCGTTTCACTTACTATTTTTTTTAATTCCAATACTTTGTTCGTTTTGCTCTAACTTGACAAATTTTCCATTTACTTACATATTTGGAACGAACTTCCACACTTTTTTTTTCAATTTCATTTTGAATCCATACCATCATTTTGTTTGACTCAAATTTTCAATCTCATTTCTTTTATTCAATTTTCATTTTTTTTAATTCCACTTGAATTTAATTTTCCTTCCAACTTATTTTTTTCCACATTTACTTTTATATAACTTCTCTTTAAGTTAGATTTTTATTTTAACAACTTTAAACTTTACAAGTTATCAAACTTAATGATTTCCATAAATATTTTATATAGTATTCCAAAGTCTTTCCATCTTTTCAAAACCATTTTTGGAATCAATTCAAATTATCTTTTGAATTTCCAAAACCAAACCCAGTTTTCCAAACAACCTCAAATTTTAAATAATTTGGCTGCAATTCCTCTCATGGAAACTCGAAAATGAACATCGATGATGCTGCAGTCATCATTGAAGTTATTTTCCAACGACTGAAAAGAGTTTAGAGCTATTATCCCTTCAAAAACATTTTTTCAAAACCTTTGAAAATTCATTTTCAAACTCAATGGAATTTAATTTTCAAAATTTCCAATTTCAAATCTTTTCAGTCCACTTTTAAATATTTCTCTGGAATCTATTTCAAATTATAAATTACATTTACATTTACAATTTATATTTGCAAATCCCATTTGTATATGGATTTTATTTTCTTAGCTTTTGGTTATGTTTTCAATTCCTATTCAATAACCAATGATAATAATTTAATATTTTCACTTCCTAACATCCGAGCAACCATATACTACTATAATAATTTACAGAAAATTTATTCCTTTTATATACGAAAATAGTTTGGGTAAAATTATTTCATTTACCCCATTTTACAACAATATCGTGTTGAATTGTTCTGCACAAGTGTTTAGAGATCCCTATCGTTAGAATTGTACAAACTATATCGACCAGAATCCATATACCACTCGACAAACCAATCATCACAATATAAAACAATTTTTATATTCACTAACAAATGCGCGCACATATCTATTATTACACTCAAACTCATTCTATAGTACTACTGACTCTATCTCTAATGAGTAATTCCCACCAGAGCCAAGGTTGTCGCTTAACCAAATGCTCTGATACCATAATGTAACGACCCAATTTTTCGACGCCCGAAAGTCGACATCAATACGTCCACTGTATCGAATGCTGCACAGTCGAATGCCAGAAAACCAAACCGTTAGGGTTTAGAAGAAGAAGACAGAAGAAGAAATGGAAACAATAACAGAATCTCACATTCCGCAGCAGAACAAATATAATAGATAAATGAATAATCTTTAAAACAAAAGCACTTATTAGTTTATACATACATCATCAAAGTTTAAAACGACACAATACAATACTGGCAGTTATAATAACTTATGTACAAGAAAAATTTGACTCGCAATTACCCAAACGCAACGGACACTACATAGTATAATGATATGCTTCGCCATCCAGCTTGGTCCTGATCTCCACAGCATCTCTTTTCTGACTTCGTTCCAGAATAACTGATAACCTGACTCTAGGCTGCCCGTGTGGAAAATTGTAGGCACCCAGAGTTTGGAAAGGGAACAATAAACTCCAGGTCAGTCATGGTACTGGTGTGAAATCTTAAAAATAGTTATTTTCACAAAGAAAAGGAAAGGAAATCCGCTATGCTTTTGGAAAATGAAACTGCCATAAGGACTTCCGCCACACACACAATGCAAACGCAGAATTGGAGGAGATTTCTCCTTATGATAGTCAAACATGCTTAATACGCAAAATCTTTTTAATATTATCATTAGTACATAGTGCAGAAAACATTTCGAAAGTGTAATATTAATCTTAGCCAGCATGCAACCATTATTGTATGCCTACTATAGCTACCATGTTCAATAGCAGTTTACCGCCACATTCCATGGCATGTCATACAACTAAAACCGTACATGGCGCGTATTGTTTCTTTGGATTTCCAACAAATGGTCAGGATAAGGAACTTCCTACTACCACATGCGTACGCCTATGGAGGGATGCCCCGAGAACTTAACCAGTTCTCTGCCAACACAAGGCCGGGTTACCTCTGTAACTAGGTAACTACAACACGAGTATGTCATCCCCCAGTCGTTTGCGACCTTTATCCGAGGATCCTCAACCACAAAGCAACAACCACAAAGTGTAATAGATTTGCAGCAACCACATAGGTTAAATATCTGGGCTCCATACCATGATTCCACCCTTTCCAGAAGGAAATGACATACCCTAAAGGGAGAGACCCTCATAACCTTGCCGCATCTTTCCTGTTTCGACCATTTCCGGGGTGTGAGGTCTGACGAAGTCTCGTCCACAAAGCTACACTTTTCACAAAGTCATGCTTTGATCAACAAATGATCAGCAGCACTTCGTATGCCACATTACCAAATTGGGAGTATATCACTAATAACCATCAACTACATAACCTCTGAGCTCGTACATCTCAGAGAAGGGTGTTAAGCTAAGAGAATAAATTCTCCGCCACCAACAGAAATGTATTTGATAGAAATCAGCTTTATATCTCAAAGTGTAATGTCAGACACACATCCATACGAGTGCATTGCGGGATCAAACGGAACCGAAGGCACTTCTAAAGAATCCCTTGTAAATTCGGATATTCACTAATCACGTCCGGAATCCCCATCACAAAGTGTGATAAAATCTCTATACCGGAGCAACCCGGTGCAGAGACATTCGACAGGTAATCCTTTCGTTTTCGAAAATACCCCGTCTTCAACACCATCTTCAAATGCAATCTCATTCCGTCGTATCATTATTCAGAATGGGTTTTATGACACAAGGTCCTCTCTCGGCTAACCCGAATAATGAGCGCTTATTTTTAAAAATAAATGTCCAATCAGATTTCAAGAAAATCACAACCAATTTCCACTTTGATCTTTTAAATAAAAGATCCATCACAATCACAAAGGTTCGATGTGTTTTTCGAATATCCATTTAGAATCCGACCCCTGGTCACATCGAAATTCAAACGACATAAAAAAGGCCAATATTGATCGGTTATTTAACCATCAATCGTCATTCAAAACCATCACTGGATTTCAAATAATTTTCCCAAATCATTTATTTCCAAAATATCTTCACAATATATACTTTTATCACTTTAATATTTTGAAAACAAATTTCAAATCACTATTCACATTTCAATCCTTCGGAAACCAATTTTCAAAGCATTTTCCTTACACGGAATGTATTTCCAAATATTTATTCATTTCCACTGAAAATCTGCCGAGTTCAAATATTTTAAAATAATATAAAATACTTTCCCAAAATATACTTGGAAACATTTAAAATAAAACTATTTGAAAATACTTGCTTAAATATTAGTTATGAAAATATTATACTAATATCTCATATAAAAAATCGAGTCTAAAACTAATTTTAAAATAAAATTAGTAGATAGGATATAACCATTTAAATATCCAATTTCTAAAATAAATATCAATTTAAAACTTTAAATAATCACTTCTATAATTGTTTAAAATATATTTTACTTTAAAGATTTTCAAAATAACTTAAGTAAATAATTTTTTTCCAAAACATTCTTTCCCTTAAACCATCTTTACAACTTCAATCTATATTTATAAACTATATTGAAAACACTCTCGGTTTCGGGGAAAGTACACATTCCATTCTAAAATGGTTCATTTAAACCAATTTATAAATCTTTTTGGATTTATTTTAAATTTACGTCCCAAATCCATAAATTCCTTGCCACACTTTTAAAAATAAAACAATATTTATTTTTAAAACAAATTTCTCTTTCTTTTATAAAATTCCCATTTGTGGATTCAAATTCGCAAATATTCACTGATATATGATTTTTAAATCGATTTCTAAAAATCATTTAGAAACACCAAATCAATTTCCAAATTGATTTCTAAATTTAGTTTAACACCAAATCGAATTTCATTCAAACACCAAATCAATTTTCATATCGATTCCCCAAAGATTTATTCTTTTAACACCAAATCAATTTTCGAATTTATTTTTAAAATAAATTCCTTTATCCTTTCCAAATTATTTAAAAATCATATTTTTAAAATAAATTCTTCACCTTTTGAATATTATGACTTGAAATCCATTTATTAAACTTTTTCCAATATTTTGGAATTTTATTCAATAGGATTTCACTATAGATTTTCTACTTAAATTTAAAAATCCAATTTTTATTTATTTCTGGTATCCTACGATACCAAAAATATATTCGGCTAAATTTTAGCCTTTAAGGGTTTCAATCACAAATAATCACACACAGATTATAAATAATCAACACAAAATTTTAAAAACAAATCAAAATGTTTTGAGGAATCCTGTTGGATCCCTCCAACCTGTTTCCCTACACCTACAGATGATAGCACAATAATTAAATACCCATTCCACTTCGAGGTGGAATATCGCGGTATATGTGTTTAATATAATATCATACGATATTATGCGGTGCATAGGGTCTAAACTAATATAACTGATTATAAATCAATCATCCAAGCACACAGTTAATCAATTTTAAATCTAACTATTCAAAATTTAAATCAGAAAAATATTTGATTGAGTGAGAAGATCTCACCTTTTACTTACGCATGCAATCCATTTCCAATCCATCTTGACTCGTTTTCATGTCTTTTGACCTTGTATAAATAATTTATACAATTGATTAATGTTTGAAATAAATCGAATAACTAATTTCCTTGTAATTAATTAATAATTAATTAACTAGTTATTTAATTCTAAACTGATGATAAAATTTTAACTAATCTCTTTTAATACATTTATTTAACTAAAAACTAAATTAAAACTAAATTTCCTTTTTTAAAATTTTTTTTAGTATCTTAGAATAATTAAACAGGTTAAATAAATCACCTTAATAAATTATTTTAAAATAAACTTGGTAAATTAAAATATCTATATGTATATTTATTTTCTTTAGGACTAAAAATATCTATATGTAAACTTTCAAACCCTTTTTTTAATTTTCCTTTCAAAATTCTATTTCTATATATATACACACTTTTTGAATATAACAGTAATTTAATTTACTATCAAAATCTTTTCATTAGCCTAAGTTTTTTTATATATACACACAAAATTGAATTAAATATACTATTATACCTCAATGCCTTGTCCACAACTGCAATAACCAACCCAAAGCAAACGACCACCCTACCAGGCTGCGAGCTCCATTGACCAACCCTAAATCAATCGCGAGCCATCGCACTCGAGCTATACACGCCCTCCTTTCGTTGCTTGCTCGAGCCGCCATCGCGACAACCCAAATCCTCATGCGCGCCACAGGCGACGAATCCCCTCAGCCATGCCCTACGCGACTGCTGCCCTTGCCGCGTTGGCTCCAAGTAACAGTCGCACGCGTGACAACTCGATTGAACTGAACCCTAGCTGAGATGAGAAATCGCGATCTCACTCATCACCTTGGTTGCAACGCTTTTGAACACCCCTCCACCAGAGCAAAGCCCCTTTGCCTTGATTGACTAGTGATGACGCTTCATTTAACTGATTTCGTCTTCTCTCTTTTTATTCGAACGTTTTAATTCGATATGAATTTTGATTTCTTGAGAAAGGAAAGATGGGAGCCACAAATTAAATAGAGAGGAGGACAGGGAATCGGCCATCAATTTTCTAAGTTTTGGTTTCAACATGCTCGGCTGTTAATATAAAAGAAGAAGGAGACATGATGATGTTGGCGTGTAGAGAAAGGCTGTAGTGATTTGAAGGGGGAAAGTATCTATGTGAAAGGAATACGGCTGAAAGTTGACTAGGATATATAGTAATGAATTCAAATTGTCTCAATAAATACAAATCAAAATCTCGACATCCTATCGAGGCGTGCCGCTAGGTGTTTATAATGTTATACGCCTATTCCGAACGCAATGGAAAAGATTTTGGGTCCAAATTCGATCGTGTGGAGAAGATAGCTTTTTGAACCCAGCTATTAAATTAAATTTTCGATTTAATTTTCAACGCGTTTGCTTATCGTACGGTCAAACAATAACTCCAAACATTACGAAAATTGAAATCCGATAATAATACAATATTACGGATCCCATGGAACTGGTTTCGTCGAAATCCGAGACAGTGCCTCGGAATGCTATTTTTAAATATCGATTTAAACAATATAATTTCAAAACTGATCAAACATTTCGAATTTCAAATTCTAACACTTCCATTATCTTCAGTATTATTAATATAGATTTTTCAAGCCTTCAAATTATTTTTAACAAGCTTGAAATTGAAGATTCAAATTTTTTTATCGAACTTTAATAAATTAAATTCAATAATTTAACTGCCAAATTCATATTTATATTCGAAATTCAAGTTAAACTAACCTCCAAATATTTAAAATCAATTAAATATTCCATTTCAAATGTTAAAAATTTCCGAGTCGTCACAGTTGGTAGTTTAAACTCTGGCAGATTCCTAGCATTCCTAATATTAAGAGTGAATGGACTTTTATTTACATCCTCTAGATCCTTGCTTACTAATCCTCTATGCATAGCTTGCTTGATCATCCCTGCAAACTTGTCACTATCATCCAACAATAGTCTCCTATCATTATTTCTAAAATGGTGCCCTAGTCCATGAGGGAACTCTAGAACATACTCCTCCGAAGGTGCATCCAAATTTCGATTTGCACCAAACTCCAAAGGATCAACCGCAAGTCCTCTATCATTGTTATCGACTAGACCTGGGGGAATGCTTCCAAATCTTTGGGGATCCTGGAAAATCCCTCTAAGATGGTCGGAGATTGCTCCTGGCTACTCTATTCTATTCCTTTATCAAATAGCTATGTTTCCATGTTCCAAGTTTTGATTTCTAGCGATTGTTGCTGCTTCTACTCCTTAATCTAAGTTATTTTTAGAACCTATTACTCGATTCCCTTGGTTCTGCGCTCCAGCTGATCCAATCTATCAGAGTAAATTCTACATCATCTCCTCCTATAATTTCAACATCCTTTCCTGCATAGCATCTATCATCATTTCCATTTCATGCCCGGTGATGTGGATAAATGCTTGATTAGCTCCAGCTCCTAAGGAAGTTTCCTGACTCCCTCTACGGTGGCTCCTTTTTGGTAGCACTCACCTTGTTGATTTTCTCACTATTGGTACAAATCTAAGCTCTAGATCTTTTCTAAACTCTGAATCTGAATTCCAACTCCGGGGGAGGGGGCTAGCTTTCTCAATGGAAGAATCAAAATGCCGGCGTCAAAAATGGCCACCAATACCTAGTTATGTGAAAGCGCCAATATTCAGTCATAGATCTTAGATAATATAATCTAGAGAATACAAACTGAAGAATAATAAAATTAAAACAAAAGTCAAGCAAAGAGAGATAGATTTATAGTGGTACTAACTTCGGCCTACGTCCAATCCAAAGATTTTCCTTTTATTCGTTTATGCTGCTATCACGGTTACGAATCTACGAAACCACATAATAAAATGGCAGAGTATAGCCATGTAGAAGATAGAATGAAGCAAAAAGAAGATCCTTTTTCCAATGCCATGCCTACTGTATTTATAGGAAAAGATGTGTATGGATCGGATTGAAACTTCGCTAGAGAAACATCCAGGCCCAAACGACTCGGCCCAAAGAAACTTGGATCTATTTCACTCCAACATATTGATTGGGGCTGATCCCTATTTTTTTTATTTTATGGGCTACGATCCCTACGGTGGGTCCTCTATGCTATAATATACTTGTCCTCCAAGTTTCATTTCAATTGGATATGTAGATGTTGAGTTATTGATCGATCTTTGTTGCAATATGTTGCGAAAGCTGGTTATAGAAGATCCCTATGGAGGGAAGAGGGTTGTTCCCCCCAGCTTGTTCTTTGATGTGCGATTCCTAAGGTAGACTCCCTAGGGTCCCTTCTTCTTGTTCATATAGTTTCACTTCAATCCGTCTTGTGGTTATTGAGTTATGGAGTGATCATTATTGAGTTCTGTTGTGTGTGTCATGTTTAATCCGATCCCTCTATTCTGATCCCTTTTCATAGAGTGAATATTTCGATCTGATCCCTCTCCCGAGGGAGTGCTAGTTTCAAACTTAGTCAATTTTTGAGTGTTGTCCATCTGAATTCATCCAATTATACTCCACGGTTTCAAATATAATCGACCTCTAATCCTAGTAACCATTTCTCCAGGCTTTCTACCTTGATGATTGTGAAGTCTGTCGGGTTAAATCTGCCTGTGTACTGCCTTGGCAAAAGATGGGTTAACGCTTATAAACCATCATGTGCAAATATATTTATACAGTCATCAATTGCTGCTACTGCCATGAGTTGCCGTGGATTATCAGCCACCGCCACTACACTACACCAAATTAACCGTTTTGCGACACTTATTTTTTTAGAATTCCGAATGGTTATTACTGTTATAAAATGGCAATAATCATTTCTGTTGTTATCATTTTGTAAGAGTTATAACAATGATAATATTTTTCAGTGATGTAAATAAGATGAAGTACATAGGATAAATATGTAGTTTTGCTAACTTTCTCGGTTTTAATGCACTTTTATTCATTTCCTCATCTAAATCTCTAGGTTTTTATCTTTCGAGTGGAAATCAAAATCTAGAACCAACGATACTCTATAAGGCATCCATCGAAATCGATAAATCAGTGACGCTTGAAACCTCCGGAGGCTTAACTGATCTCTCTCGGCGCGCCCTTAAGGCAACATCGCACAGTTGTCAACATCCATCGAAGACTCAACATGCGATTGTATATTGGATGCATCTTCTCTTCAGGCAACATCGACCAAAAATTGACTGCTCTTATGGCTTCGGGTTCTACACATCATCTTCCCAGGCCATACAAGGTTCGATTTTGAATTTTTTTATTGGATCGTTGGATATAATTATACGTCTGAATATCTATTCGGCAAAAGCTAAATATCTTTAGTAGATGAGAAGTATAAGGAGAAAAAAATTTACGTTGAAGTTACAGATATGAAGTAGCTTATGCTTATTTTTTGTTATAATATGATTCACTATTGATTTAGCATCATTAATAAGAAGATTATTCATTATTTGTTGTTATAATAGTACAACACAAACTACCTGTATACATATATGTACCCATTATTTAAATTAAAATATAACTATTTCTTGAACTAGGATACATGATAAATTCTGTTACTACAACAAAACATAATTAAAAAACTCCAACCAGCATTTAGAGGCTAACACAGTAGAAATGAACTCACTTTTTTTGGTAAAATTATTTACCTTTTTTGGATTACTATTTACTACAACTTCCAATTTAAACAACGGTTCATTACTTTTCTACTAAAAGTTAATGAACAACTAAACTCATAGCCCATTTAGAACCCAAGTCATAGTCTCTGATATAATGCATAATTTACTTTACAAGATTTTCTATTATAGAATCGAACTGTAAATTGTACTAATTACAATATATTCTAGCTTAACATCATAATAATAGAATGAAGCAATTTCCATGTATTTAATTGTACACACTTTTTAATTACGTGATTCATAATTTTTAAATTTTGTAAAGTAACTCAAGTTAATCATATTATGTTTTAGTAATTAACAAATATTGCTTTAACAATTTATATTTGATGTTTCTTATAGTTTAAATTGAGGCTATTAAAAGAAAAGACGGTCTGTGACTATTCAAAGGTAATAAAAAGAAAAGGCTAAATTATATGAATCAAGAACATATGAATCACTAACATCATGTATTGCCTCACTTCCAAGGTTCGAGTTATCTTATTTTAGCCGTATCATTTCAACTAATTTAGTTGTCACAAACAATATACCGTGATGCAGTTAGAAGTATGTGCATTAACTCAATTAACTGCTTAGATCTTTTTATGTTAAATTCACCTCCCTATCCATCTAGATTGGGCAACTTCTGGAAACATTATAACTAATTGGATCTAAAACTTTATTATAATTCCATATGGATCTAAAACTTTTTACATATGCTTGAACTATATTACTGCAGTTGGAAGTGTGTGTAACTGAACTTCCATATGGATCTAAAACTTTTTACATCTTTATCAATTATAACCCTGGTGTAATTTTTATGACATTGATATAAAGCATTAACCAACTAGAATTCTTTTCTTTTCCGTTGTTTAATGCATAAGACTGGCAATATAGTTCAAGCAATTCGGGAAGTGTAACAGCCCGCAAATCCGTACCTCTTGAGTCAACACTATTCTACAACAATCAACTCAAGTTGCACAGAAATACGAACCATTTGGGTTTAAGAAGAAGAGGTAGAAGAAGAGAAAACAAAATCAACATCAGAATCTAACCATCGCAGCGGAATAAAATATAATAGATAATAAATAATCTTTACTCAAAATCAAATATATCTGTTTACATACATTACATCATCAGAGTACATCAGTCACAGCTCACATCAATAACATACAATGAGTACACAACAACTCAACAGCGGAATATATATATAACAAGTACGACTATACGTATCGTCATCCAGCTCGTCTCCTGAGCTCCACAGCATCAATCCTGTATTCTATAATACTCGGTCTGACCCGAGCATTACAGTTAAATAATACCCGAGTCAGTCTGGAATACCAGAGTGAGAAAATCACACCCAATTGATTATTAAAGTTTCAAAATCCTTTGAAAACCAAAAGCATCTCGTAAGACCACGCCACAAATAAACATGTCGGGTTTTTACCTTACGGTAGCTAAAACATTTTATATAGAAATCCTGTGATATTATAATAGGGTCTATATACAAATACTTATAAAATAGCCGAAATTGTTACATCTATTAAATTCCAGCTACTAGCCACCGAAGTGGGTAATACAAACAAAACTCGTACAAGGCTCGTAGGGAGAATGGATTTCCAACAATGACTAGGCACTAGGGTACCACCTGTCACAGTACGGGGCCTAGATCACCGTACCGAGGACTACTCCCTTCATCCCCTGCAACACAAGGCCGGAACCATTCCTTACTGAACAGTCCCGAACAAGATAAACCCCGTGGTTGGCGCGACCAACCACCCACTAAGCCGAAAGAAATATAAGGGACATCTAGACAGGGGAATTATCTTGTCCTGCATGGGCATGACCCACCTAACCTTGCTGCATATCCCCTGATTTTTAGTCATTCCCATTTGATGAGGCTTGAGGCTAAGCGTTACCTTAAGAACGTTTTCACTTAGAATGCCCATCGTCCACCTGACGATGTTTCGCAAGCATTCGTCCATACAAGTCCGTCCCGGGTTCGAACGGAACCGAAGGCACTATTCCTACTACATCCATTTTGGAAATATCCTCAGGATTAGTAGCGATTAGCCCTTGCACTTCACAGCTCCATCTTCGAATCCGAACACGTTTTTCGCACGAAACGTACAAACCGGATCGAAGTGGTTTTCGAGAAATAAATCTCGATCCCGGTCTCTTCGAAACGATCAACGCATTTGTCCAATATTGATAGTCGGTGATTTAACTATCAATTAATATTCACAAACAACCATCAACCAATAAATAATTTCCCAAATTATTTATTAATTTCCAAAAATATCTTCACAAGATATATTTCTATTTCCAATCCTTTGAAAACAGTTTCAAATCCCTCATTCTTTTCAGAATCAACTTTCCCAAATATTTTCTACCTTCTCTGAAATCACCAAGTACAAAACTAGATTCAAAAATAATTTAAAACACTTTACTTTGAAATATATACTTTAAAAACATTTAAATTAAAACTACTTTTAATAATTTGGTAAAAATACATCTTATATGAATATTTGAAAATAAAGTTACTAAATAAAATATAAAACTAGAATTACACTTTTGAAACAAAATATTAAGTCACTTTTTAAATAATTACTACTATAATAGATTTGAGGAAATACTTACCTTAAAATTTAAATATTAGAAATAATAAATTTTTGAAAACATACCTTTTAAAAACAATTTTAAAACTATTAACTTATATTTAAAATTTACTTGAAAGCGTACTTAGTGATCCAGGAAGAATTCCAGCTTCAAACATTTAAATCAATTTTCCAAATTGATTTTCAATTTATTTCATTTGAAATAAGTTTATTAAATTACTCAATTTATTTCAAATTTCATTTAATTATGCACTTAATTATTATTATTGTTATTCTTTTCCATTTGATTTTAAATCTTTTAACTGAAATATACAAATTTCAGCTTTTCCCAACTTCTTCTTTATTCCTTTCAAAATTTAGAATCTTAGATTTAAAATAAATGTTCCGTTCCTTTAAATATTAGCATTGGAGTTTACAATTCATTAACTCTCTATTAATTCAAAAATATCCTTTCTATATTCAAGATTTATTAATTAGAATTCTTATGTCACTTTATTTATTTTTATTCTCTTTTTCCATTGTTAAATTTATTCAAATTTCCATAATTATCTTACATACAAATTCACTTCCTTTCTTTTCTTTCCAACTTCTTTCTAGAAATTCATTATACCCAATTATCCAATCAAACCATAGCATTCAATATTTCAACATAATCCATCATAAAATATCAAATCATCATAACAGGATAATTTAAATAATATAAATAAATGTTGAGGGATCCAGTTGGATCCCTCCAACCTGTTTTCCCTGCATCCACAGACGTTAGCATTACATAATATGCCAATTCCAGAATATATCATACTATAACACATCAATCAATTAATTTCAACCATTCAAACAATTAATTTAAATTTAATCATTTAAATTTAAATTTAAACTGAGTGAGATTAACTCACCTTTGCTATTCAAATTGAAATCCCTCCAACCGACTTGAATTCCATGATTTCAGACCTTGTAAAGATATTGATATAGTTTTATTAATATTCGTACTAATCGTAAATAAATTATCGTTATAAATTCATTTAAACCAATAATTAAATTTTAAGTTGATTTCCTCTTTATAAAATATTTTTAGTACCTAAGAAAATTCAATGAAGTTAATATCTTCATCATACATTATTACAGTAACTGGTTAGTAAAGACATGTGTGTGTGTGTGTGTGTGTATATATATATATATATATATATACTTAAATAGATATTGTTACACATATATATTTTTTTACTTTAAACTTATTCACTTAAAAACTCATTTATATGAATCTAAAAATCTAATTTATATAACCTCCTTTTTAATATTCAAAATTCTATCTATATCTTAATTCTATCTATATCTTAATCCTTGTTTCTGTCTATATTTCAAACATGTAAGTATATATGTATTTTTAAATAACATAAAAACATGATTTTATTACTATAAAATCAAAGACCAGATCAAAATATAAATATCTATTATTATCTTCTTCCTTTCTTAAGTTTCACTGGCATATACATCTATATAAATTAATTTAATTAAAATAAATAAATTGATACCTTACTGACAACTCTCCCCCTCGTCAGAGACGGCCTCCACCAGATCACCTATCGAACCCTCTACCTCTCGAGTTTCACCCAAACACTGCCACGCACGCGATGTCGATACACTGGCCTACCATACGCGCGACATCAAATGTCGCAGCAACTCGAGCCACTCCCAGATCCGCCGCGAAACCCTAGTTCACCAGTCGCGACGACGAGCTTGAGCCACGATGAAACCCAAAATCGGTCAGAACCCTAGACTGCACCGATGCAGTGCCACCCACCACAGGTTGCGCACGTAGCCGCGCCTTGACTCACAACCCCCTTCGTGCTTCGACACTCAACAGCGCCACCCATCCTCCCTCGATCGCCTAGATCGATATCCCCAGCTCGAATGAAAGGGAAGGGGGAAAAAGAAGTCGCGATTTGGTTTTGATTTGGGGAATACTGTTTCGGCCATTAAATTTTTTTTTTTAAAAAACTGTTGTTGCTCGAACGTGAGAGGAAAGAAAAAAAAATGAGCTTTGATTACAAGGTTCGGTCGTATTAAGTTGCTCCCCCCTTTTTTTTTTTCAACGCAACTTAAAGCTTCTCCATGAAGCTTCTTTTATTTATTTATTAATACATATATTATTATTATTTTTAGTTCTAGCATTTTGGTAGTTGGTTGAACAACTAGGAATCGGGGAAAAGTATGTGATTAAACGGCAGGAAGATGACGTATACCAGAAACTTGATTAACTAAGTTAAATTTCATCAAATTATTACCCATTAAATTTTCAACGTGCTTATATATCGTACACTCACACACTAACACCGATCAATACGAAATTTGAAATCCGATAATAATACAATATTACAGACCCAATGGAACTGGTTTCGTCAAATTCCAAAACTGTGCCTCGGAATGCTATTTTTAAATTCAATTTAAACGATATAAATTTTAAAATTGAACAACCCACTGTTATTTCAAGTTTACAACTTCTTTTATCCTCAGTAATACGAATATAAATTTTATAAGCCTTCAAATTATGTTTAATAGGCTTAAAATTCTGGAATTCAACATTTCATCCAATTTTAAATTATTTAAATCTAATAATTAAATTATCAAATAAATTGTGATATTCGTAATTCAAGTTGAAACTATTACCTTGAATATTTAAAATCAATTAAATATTCTGATTTTCAATGCTTAAAAATTCAGGGTCGTCACATTCCTTCCCCCTTAAAAGAATTTCGTCCCCGAAATTACTAGTTAGGAAGAATGTTCCAATACCCGTTACTATTTTCCCTAAACTAAACAGTTTTCTAACAATTCAACATCTTACCAATTATCTTTTATATAAAAGACTAATTATCTTTCTTACTAACTTCCAAACCTTTCTCTAGTTCCAAACCATACCATTTGTTTAACCATTCAAGTTTCAATTGAAAACCAAATTTTGAATTATCAAAATTTTCTTAAAATTTTTCTAACTCTCAAAATTCCCGAAAAATTTCGCCAGCGTCTCCTTTGCGCGGCTAGCTCGATACAACTACAAAAGGGCTCTACGGCCTCCCAAATCCAAAAAGAAAACAAAAAGCCAAGTGGCTCAATCCAAATCCAAATCCCAATCAATTTTCATACCAAATTTAAATACATACCTTTTGTTGGGCAATTCAAATTTATCTCTTGAAATCAAATCCAATTTCCTTTTCCCCTTTTATCATACCTGCATATCCTGCTTAGCACTAATATCCAATCACAATATTCCAAAACATTTTATCGACTTTTCACAGAATGTCAATATCTATTCATTTCAATATTATCTTAGATTATATTTGTAATATCAATTTCCAATTAAGAATTCACCATTCCCTTTTTAAATTAATATAAACATTTTATATGTTTCTTATCTTTATTTCTCTTTACCTCTTTTAGTTTATACTTACTTCTATTCAAATCGATTTCCACATTTCATATGTATTCCATTTATTTTCAATTTTGAACTTTTAAATTTTACCCTTCATTTAACTAATTTAAGTCATTACTTTAATTAGTTTTATTTACTAACTTATTTTAGTTTCCAATTCTAAATAGTTTTGTCGTTAACAAAATTTTCCAAAATTTTCTAACTCCCAAAATTTCTGAAATTTTTTGGCAGAGTCCCCTTTGTACGGAGGAGCTTTTGCAATTTGCCAAAAGAGATAAATATATATACATCGACCCACACGGTCGGAAAAAACAAAAACAGTTCATATTTCCTATTTTTATTGCGTAGGCGTACCTTATTTAGCATTTTAAGCAAGCGGCTTATTATTTTTAGCAAATAGCACTACCAAATCCAGCCTCACGGCTTGCAGGTACCTGTACTTACTCAATTTAACATGTAAGTGCCAAATATATGCAGTTTAACTATATTTCACTTATTTATAATAGTTAAAACATATGAATTCTAAAAGAAACTCATACCAAACATTTTTCTGTAAGCAATTTATATAGTTTCCATGCTAATTCAACTGTTCCAATTTATTTATAACCATTTTCACTCAATTCGGATGGTTTTCGATTCATTCGTATACAATTCCATCAATTTGAATGGTTTAGCATTCAATTGCTTACTTTTAATTTATTCTTAAGCAAATTGAACTCACATTTAATTCAATTTCTTACAAAATCAATTTATTTTTCTTCTATCCATTTATAGAATTTAATTACTTCCATTTACATCAAATAACAATTTATTCTATGAAATTCGACGAGATTTATGTGAATAAATAAGCACTTGAGTTATATAATCAATTTAAATTAACTCCAACTCAACTTACACTTAGTTCAATTCCATTTCGGATTTATTCACCATCCACATATTCTCAGTTTTATTGCATTTAAATTTTATTGACCAAACTAGTCCATTCAAAACCATTAACAATCTAGGCTTCATCTCCATTAGCAATTAATCTTCCCTTTTATTTTAATCCATTTACAATCATTTATTTAGCTCGACACATTCCATTTAAATTTTATTTACGATTCATTCCAAATTTGTTTATTCTAAACTATTTTATTTAGCTCAAAAATAATCCAAGCTATTTCATTTTGATAACCATTTCTCAACTTATTTAACCACATTTCATTTGATACTTATTTATTCCATCATTTATTTATTCAATATAATTAGTTTATCCACATTCACTTAAACCATTCTAATAAACTTGAAACATTCTATTTTCCCTATTGTCTCCAGTTATTTCAATTCTTTAATAATTTTTTAAATGGTTTACAATTATTTATTCTGGAATTCCATTCCATTAATATTAGTTAATACTCATCGAATTTTATTTCGATCAACAATTTATTTTCACTTAATTTAAATCCAACCCAATATCATGAAACTTGGTTCAAGTTGAATTCAATTCAACTCTCCTCCATTCATTTAGCTTAAGTCAATTTACTTCAATTTATTCGAATTTTATACTTAAGTTCATTTCCATCTTACAAGTATATTTTCTCTTTTATACTCAGCTTGACTCAATTTATTACAGAGCCATATCCAATTTATTTCCATATATTTGGATTTTATTTGCAATTCATACCATTACTATTTTAAATCCAGATCCATTTTTTTTTTCGATACATTCCCAATTATTTTTAATTTGTTAACACTTCAAGTTAAATTTTAATTAATAACTCAAGTTCTGATTTCACCATTTACATTTTAACTTACCATCCAATTTATTAACTTACATTGCAATTTGGTTCACAAATCAATTAATTAATTGCAAGGCCACTTTCCATTATATTTTCTTCATCGACAATGTAAGTCGAATTTAATTATAACTTGAGTTTTATTTTCAAACCTCATCATAAACTCACAATTCAATTTCATTAACTAATTTATTTCCAATTAGTTCTCCCATTATTCATAATCCAACACTTGAAATTTTATTTAAAATATCACTCCATTTAATTTTCTTAAGTTCAATATTTATTTTATACTTCAAGTTTGGATCCTCATTTCATTTTTCAATTTATCAAAATATTGATTTTGGGCATTCTATTCCATTTTCAATTTAATTTTAACTCAGATTTATTTAATCCAATTTGATTTCAACTTATTCAATCAATCTCAATCCAATCAAATCTTTATTTCCAAATCCAAGTTAATTCCATTTTTAACTTTTCTTTTAAATTTAAGTTCCAACATTCAAAGCTTATATTCCATTTCTGATTTTAAAAATCATCTCAATTTATAAGCTTACAACTTATCTCATTAGAATTTTATACACCCGGCTTTTGCTTTCAAATCATTTTGAAATCTCCAATATCCCAAATCACACTTCTCAAATTTTTAAACCAATCTTGGTTTTATTCCCAACAAATTTCCTTTGTAATTTCAAAAACAACTTGCTTTTCTAAACAAAATCAATTTGGTAGCATTACTTCACTTAGAAATTCGAAAACGAATACTGATGATGCGGCCGTCATCATCAGAATTATTTTCCAATAATCCAAGTGATTTCAATGCCATATCACCTTCAAAATCCCTTTAAAACAATTTCCTCTCAGAAATATCTCCAAAACGACAATACTATTATGTATCTTCAAAACACCTCCAAAATCTCCGGGATTTTAAACTTTCAAATCCTGCTTAAAACAAATTTAAGTATAATTCATTTGCATAGCTTATGTTCATACAGATTCTCGTTTGATTATATTTCAATTTATAATTTTACATTTATAATTCATATTTACAAATTTCATTTTATCATGAATTTATTTCCGTAAACTTTGTTTATTTTCAATTTCTAGTTAAATTTTCATTTAACAATGATAATACTTTAATATTATCATTTCTAACATCCAAGCAACCATATAATAGCTATATAGTTTACCAAAAACTTTCTTCATATCAAAAATATATTTTGGGTAAAATTATTTCATTCACCCACATTTAAAACAATATTGTGTCAATTGTTCTATTCAAGTGCTTAGAAACCCCTTCGATACAGTTTTCGAGGTTGTGCCGACGAAGGTTCATATACCACTCCATAAACCAATCAACACAATATAAAACCATTTTATATTCACTAACAAATACGCGCTCATATCTATTAATATGTTCAAACTCATTATAGAGTACTACGGACTCTAATTTATGAGTAATTCCCACTAGAGCCAAGGTTATCACCAACCTAAGCTTTGATACCAAGTGTAACAGCCCGCAAATCCGTACCTCTTGAGTCAACACTATTCTACAACAATCAACTCAAGTTGCACAGAAATACGAACCATTTGGGTTTAAGAAGAAGAGGTAGAAGAAGAGAAAACAAAATCAACATCAGAATCTAACCATCGCAGCGGAATAAAATATAATAGATAATAAATAATCTTTACTCAAAATCAAATATATCTGTTTACATACATTACATCATCAGAGTACATCAGTCACAGCTCACATCAATAACATACAATGAGTACACAACAACTCAACAGCGGAATATATATATATAACAAGTACGACTATACGTATCGTCATCCAGCTCGTCTCCTGAGCTCCACAGCATCAATCCTGTATTCTATAATACTCGGTCTGACCCGAGCATTACAGTTAAATAATACCCGAGTCAGTCTGGAATACCAGAGTGAGAAAATCACACCCAATTGATTATTAAAGTTTCAAAATCCTTTGAAAACCAAAAGCATCTCGTAAGACCACGCCACAAATAAACATGTCGGGTTTTTACCTTACGATAGCTAAAACATTTTTTATAGAAATCCTGTGATATTATAATAGGGTCTATATACAAATACTTATAAAATAGCCGAAATTGTTACATCTATTAAATTCCATCTACTAGCCACCGAAGTGGGTAATACAAACAAAACTCGTACAAGGATCGTAGGGAGAATGGATTTCCAACAATGACTAGGCACTGGGGTACCACCTGTCACAGTACGGGGCCTAGATCACCGTACCGAGGACTACTCCCTTCATCCCCTGCAACACAAGGCCGGAACCATTCCTTACTGAACAGTCCCGAACAAGATAAACCCCGTGGTTGGCGCGACCAACCACCCACTAAGCCGAAAGAAATATAAGGGACATCTAGACAGGGGAATTATCTTGTCCTGCTTGGGCATGACCCACCTAACCTTGCTGCATATCCCCTGATTTTCAGTCATTCCCATTTGATGAGGCTTGAGGCTTGAGGCTAAGCGTTACCTTAAGAACGTTTTCACTTAGAATGCCCATCGTCCACCTGACGATGTTTCGCAAGCATTCGTCCATACAAGTCCGTCCCGGGTTCGAACGGAACCGAAGGCACTATTCCTACTACATCCATTTTGGAAATATCCTCAGGATTAGTAGCGATTAGCCCTTGCACTTCACTGCTCCATCTTCGAATCCGAACACGTTTTTCGCACGAAACGTACAAACCGGATCGAAGTGGTTTTCGAGAAATAAATCTCGATCCCGGTCTCTTCGAAACGATCAACGCATTTGTCCAATATTGATAGTCGGTGATTTAACTATCAATTAATATTCACAAACAACCATCAACCAATAAATAATTTCCCAAATTATTTATTAATTTCCAAAAATATCTTCACAAGATATATTTCTATTTCCAATCCTTTGAAAACAGTTTCAAATCCCTCATTCTTTTCAGAATCAACTTTCCCAAATATTTTCTATCTTCTCTAAAATCACCAAGTACAAAACTAGATTCAAAAATAATTTAAAACACTTTACTTTGAAATATATACTTTAAAAACATTTAAATTAAAACTACTTTTAATAATTTGGTAAAAATACATCTTATATGAATATTTGAAAATAAAGTTACTAAATAAAATATAAAACTAGAATTACACTTTTGAAACAAAATATTAAGTCACTTTTTAAATAATTACTACTATAATAGATTTGAGGAAATACTTACCTTAAAATTTAAATATTAGAAATAATAAATTTTTGAAAACATACCTTTTAAAAACAATTTTAAAACTATTAACTTATATTTAAAATTTACTTGAAAGCGTACTTAGTGATCCAGGAAGAATTCCAGCTTCAAACATTTAAATCAATTTCCAAATTGATTTTCAATTTATTTCATTTGAAATAAGTTTATTAAATTACTCAATTTATTTCAAATTTCATTTAATTATGCACTTAATTATTATTATTGTTATTCTTTTCCATTTGATTTTAAATCTTTTAACTGAATATACAAATTTCAGCTTTTCCCAACTTCTTCTTTATTCCTTTCAAAATTTAGAATCTTAGATTTAAAATAAATGTTCCGTTCCTTTAAATATTAGCATTGGAGTTTACAATTCATTAACTCTCTATTAATTCAAAAATATCCTTTCTATATTCAAGATTTATTAATTAGAATTCTTATGTCACTTTATTTATTTTTATTCTCTTTTTCCATTGTTAAATTTATTCAAATTTCCATAATTATCTTACATACAAATTCACTTCCTTTCTTTTCTTTCCAACTTCTTTCTAGAAATTCATTATACCCAATTATCCAATCAAACCATAGCATTCAATATTTCAACATAATCCATCATAAAATATCAAATCATCATAACAGGATAATTTAAATAATATAAATAAATGTTGAGGGATCCAGTTGGATCCCTCCAACCTGTTTTCCCTGCATCCACAGACGTTAGCATTACATAATATGCCAATTCCAGAATATATCATACTATAACACATCAATCAATTAAATTCAACCATTCAAACAATTAATTTAAATTTAATCATTTAAATTTAAATTTAAACTGAGTGAGATTAACTCACCTTTGCTATTCAAATTGAAATCCCTCCAACCGACTTGAATTCCATGATTTCAGACCTTGTAAAGATATTGATATAGTTTTATTAATATTCGTACTAATCGTAAATAAATTATCGTTATAAATTCATTTAAACCAATAATTAAATTTTAAGTTGATTTCCTCTTTATAAAATATTTTTAGTACCTAAGAAAATTCAATGAAGTTAATATCTTCATCATACATTATTACAGTAACTGGTTAGTAAAGACATGTGTGTGTGTGTGTGTGTGTGTATACTTAAATAGATATTGTTACACATATATATATTTTTACTTTAAACTTATTCACTTAAAAACTCATTTATATGAATCTAAAAATCTAATTTATATAACCTCCTTTTTAATATTCAAAATTCTATCTATATCTTAATTCTATCTATATCTTAATCCTTGTTTCTGTCTATATTTCAAACATGTAAGTATATATGTATTTTTAAATAACATAAAAACATGATTTTATTACTATAAAATCAAAGACCAGATCAAAATATAAATATCTATTATTATCTTCTTCCTTTCTTAAGTTTCACTGGCATATACATATATATAAATTAATTTAATTAAAATAAATAAATTGATACCTTACTGACAACTCTCCCCCTCGTCAGAGACGGCCTCCACCAGATCACCTATCGAACCCTCTACCTCTCGAGTTTCACCCAAACACCGCCACGCACGCGATGTCGATACACTGGCCTACCATACGCGCGACATCAAATGTCGCAGCAACTCGAGCCACTCCCAGATCCGCCGCGAAACCCTAGTTCACCAGTCGCGACGACGAGCTTGAGCCACGATGAAACCCAAAATCGGTCAGAACCCTAGACTGCACCGATGCAGTGCCACCCACCATAGGTTGCGCACGTAGCCGCGCCTTGACTCACAACCCCCTTCGTGCTTCGACACTCAACAGCGCCACCCATCCTCCCTCGATCGCCTAGATCGATATCCCCAGCTCGAATGAAAGGGAAGGGGGAAAAAGAAGTCGCGATTTGGTTTTGATTTGGGGAATACTGTTTCGGCCATTAATTTTTTTTTTTTTAAAAAACTGTTGTTGCTCGAACGTGAGAGGAAAGGAAAAAAAAATGAGCTTTGATTACAAGGTTCGGTCGTATTAAGTTGCTCCCCCCCTTTTTTTTCGACGCAACTTAAAGCTTCTCCATGAAGCTTCTTTTATTTATTTATTAATACATATATTATTATTATTTTTAGTTCTAGCATTTTGGTAGTTGGTTGAACAACTAGGAATCGGGGAAAAGTATGTGATTAAACGGCAGGAAGATGACGTATACCAGAAACTTGATTAACTAAGTTAAATTTCATCAAATTATTACCCATTAAATTTTCAACGTGCTTATATATCGTACACTCACACACTAACACCGATCAATACGAAATTTGAAATCCGATAATAATACAATATTACGGACCCAATGGAACTGGTTTCGTCAAATTCCGAGACTATGCCTCGGAATGCTATTTTTAAATTCAATTTAAACGATATAAATTTTAAAATTGAACAACCCACTGTTATTTCAAGTTTACAACTTCTTTTATCCTCAGTAATACGAATATAAATTTTATAAGCCTTCAAATTATGTTTAATAGGCTTAAAATTCTGGAATTCAACATTTCATCCAATTTTAAATTATTTAAATCTAATAATTAAATTATCAAATAAATTGTGATATTCGTAATTCAAGTTGAAACTGTTACCTTGAATATTTAAAATCAATTAAATATTCTGATTTTCAATGCTTAAAAATTCAGGGTCGTCACAGGAAGATTATAGTTTATGAGCCAAACATTGTTGCATTTACTTCATAGAGGGATGTATACATCTCAACTCAACTGTGTGCAATACTTATAATCATTAACCTAAATTAAATATTTTAATTTTACTTAACTTACTTTCTACTTGATATCTTGAAGTTTATTCAATATTAACATTAACTAATCTTTCTCATTTGTTATCTTGACTATAATTAAATTCACATTAACTGAACTTTAAATCAAAAGTAAATTACGATTAATTAAACTTTAAATTAAAGTTATACTACTCGTTTTTTATCACTAGCTTAAAAAGAAAATTTGGAATGCGCAAGTAAAAAATGTTGTTATATGTAAAAAATGTCTATTTATGTATTAAGTTTTGAACGAGGCCTAAAGTTGAAATAAGTTTTTTCAGGCCTACAAGTAAAATTTGTCTTTTACAATAAGTAGCCGAGATACTAATATGAATACCAATTGAAATTTAATAAAATATTCGATAAGAAGATTGTTGTTTGCATATGAACGGAACCATTCCTAATTCTTTTGGACAATAATAAATTAAGCAGAACAATTACTATATATAAGACTTTTCCTCCTAATCCTAACATAACACAGCCAAGCTTTTTTTCCAATCACTTTATTTTGAAAATCTAATGGTTCAAGAAGTTATGCTAAACTATTGAAATTTATAGAGATATAGTGAACAAATCGTTTAGTATGAGTTAAAAATCATAAAACAGTTTGATAAAGTTTTAAAGGATTCGAATTACATACAAACCACACTGTGCTAAAAGAAAAATCAACAGTAATGTTTTTAGAGGAGTACTGGAAGTCTGGAACGATAAAATTATGTGTTGTTTCTATTTTTTTATGTCTTTATCGTTGCTTAATTGATTCGATATTTTTAAATATTGATGTACAAATTCATAGAAAGCTGAATCATCAATTTTTAAAAAATATTAATGCACATTCATTATTATTAATACGTGAGTTTACTAAAGTGAAGTTACATTTGGTATTGTTACCTTGTTTCTTTTCTTTGTTGTGGTACCAAAATTTGTGGATTTATTAGCTAGGTGATTATTGTTATCGTGGGAATTTTTTTTGCATGATAGCTCATAACAGTTTAAAAATTAGTATAGTTGCATGTCATGTTCACTATTAAACACATAAAAAGTAGGTTATGTATCAGTTAATTTATTTGATATAATTTATTTTAATGTGCAAGGCATATACTGGCCTATTTTGGTAAAAGTATAACTAATGCACTGAACAAGCAGTTCCTTTGAAAGTAAATTTAGGTCTAATCAATAGTTAATTAGAAACCAAATAGCAACTTAGCTGAACTATATAATCTGTCTTGCATAATAGTAACAATATGCAACAAGCATCAACGGTGAAGGAAAAGGTGGATAAAACTTAGCAAATCCATGTTATATGATCTACATCTTGCACAACCGGTTATCAAATTAATGGTGTTTTACCGCAACCCTCATGGACAACAAAAATAAGATATAAAAAATATACACTTCATCAAATGCATAAAAACAATCCATGGGATGGAAGGACTAAAAACAAATATTCTCCTTAATTGTGAGTTTTATGGT
Organism: Allium cepa; assembly: GCA_030765085.1. Classification (NCBI taxonomy): domain Eukaryota; kingdom Viridiplantae; phylum Streptophyta; class Magnoliopsida; order Asparagales; family Amaryllidaceae; genus Allium; species Allium cepa. The sequence goes on from CM060932.1 coordinate 935,942,543, forward strand.
AAGTCTAATGCTTAATGTATTTTCATTGTTGATATTGACAGTACATACTTTGCTGCAGCTTTCAGAAACTACGGGTTTTCCAACAAGTGGTCGTCCAGATGTAACAAGTACATGTAAAATTTGACATGACTTGATTAGTTACCCCTTATACTCTTCATTCTTTGGAAGCTGGGCTCTAAGCTCAGTTTTTATGAGCTTAGCATGCTTATTTTCTATCAACTGAGCTTGCTCAGTTTATAAAATATGAGCAATCAATTTATAAAAACTTAGCTAGCTCAATTTCTATAAACTAAGCAATCTTAGTTTTTTTTGTTGAGCTTACCACTCAATTACAAACTGAGTGTTGAAGCTCGGTTCCAAATTGAGAAGTAAGCTCAGTTAAAAACAAAGCTTAGCCTATTTTATAAACTGAGCTGTAAAGCGCAATTTTAACTGAGAAAAGCGCTTGGTTTTAAACATCAGATTTGGTGTAGTTCTAATTTCAAATACAACAAAGCTTTCCTTCTATTTGATTTATAAACTGAGCATTGTTTCTGCATATGCAGGCTTTAGTAGAAGCCGTTGAAGAAAAGAAAAAATCAAAAGTGAGTAATTATTGGTCGAGTTAGTTGATGGAAGGTTTTGTAATTTGGTCGGAAATTCGCATTCTTTGTTTGTAAGCTTGTAGACTTTTTGTACTAGTAAAGTTCGAAGTTATCATGAACTTTGTAGAAGATATGAATTATTTAGTATGTATGATGTTTGTTGGCGCAACAAATTTGAAATTTGGTTACATGTTTGTCATTAATATAAATTTGAATTTGTATTATAAATGAAATCTGTTTTATTTTTATTGTTATATGATATGCTTCAACAAAACCAAATTTATATTTATAAATTTGAATTTGTATTTTAAATGTAATCTGTATTATAAATGAAATCTGTTTGATGGTATGAATGATGTATTTTAGTAACATATTTACCAAAGATTATAACTGTTGGTAAATACATTATATACCAATGGTTATAACCGTTGGGAATATGAAAATTCTCAATGGTTATAACTGTTGAAAATATGTTGTAGATTTTGTCACATACCTATTTGTAATGGTTATAAGTGTTACAAATTTGATTTGTAATGGTTATAACTGTTGTGAGTTGACAATTTCGGTGTCGTATATTTCATGCTATCACCGTTATTTCATGCTATTGTAAGAGATTTATGTATTATAAGCCATCATTGGCTTTTCCTTTTGTTTTTGCTTGGTCTCAATAGCAGTTTTCTAGTTGAATTAAAAACAGACTTACTACACACTTTTGGAATTACTTCTCATCTATCATCGTTTGGTGTTGAATTGCTATTGGCTAATCATAATATCTTTTCAGTTTTATTTCAGAAATGTTAAACACCCCAGTTAAATGATTTCTATTATGTGGGAAACATTATTTGTGAAATAATTTTAGATTGCTTGAGATTAGGTATATCTTTCATTATATGGATAATGTTATGAACATTATGTTGAATGGAAATAAAATCAAATGGTGTTTTGGATAATGTCATTTATGTTATTGATACTAATTACGTTTGTGTATGAATAATTATTCTGATATTAACATTAATAATAATTATCAATGCATTGTAGGCTAGGTCAAATAAGCTAGAAACGAATACACAAATTTAAAATTGAAGATTTTCTACCATCATTTGGTTTTAAATCATTTGATACATGCGAGTCGTGTTTTAAAGGAAAACTGACCATTCACCCTTTTAGTAGGATCAATGAAAGAGCTAATGAGCTCTTGGGTCTCATAAACAATGATGCATATAGCCTAATGCCCATAGTTACCAAAGGTAGCACTTCTTATTTTGTTACTTTTACCGATGATTTCTCAAGACTGGAATATGTGTATCTTATGAAGAGCAACAAATCTAATGTCTGTGAGAAATTTATAGAATATAAGAATAAGGTCAAAAATCAAATGAACCATGTGGTTGAAATACATCGATATGATCGAGGAGCTGAGTATGTTGGATAAGTGCTCCAACATCACTTAAAAGATAATGCGATTATCTCTTAAGTTACCTCACCTCAAACGTTTGAAGGTGTGGGGTTGTCCACCTATGTTAATAAAGTTGTTCCCTTTTGGATATATTTTCTGCAATACTGAGGAACAAAAGGTTATTGTTTCTCAACATGTTGTCTTTTCGGAAAAAGAATTTCTATAAAAAGATATTGAGAGTGAAGTTATAGATTTAGATGAGATTTGAGAGACTAACATAGAGACTGAACCAGTGGGAGAACAAAATTAAACCATATATAAAAATATGCAACTTTAAAAGATCTAGTATGGAATCTCACACGATTAAGAGATGCTACGATTTTCTCGTAACGACGAGAAAAAGGAGGCATATTAGACGATGACACTCCTCTCTTATTCCAACAAGCATTATGGCGGTCAAGACTCTACGTTATGGTTTAGAGCGATGAAATCTAAAATGGATTCCATGTATGAAAGCAAAGTATGGACTTTAGCTTACATGTCGAAGGGATGAAACCCATCGATAGCAAATGATTTTTGAGGAAAAGTTAAATGCAGATGGATGATTGGAGAGTTTCGAAGCAGGGTTAGTGATGGAGGATTTTGTCAAATTCAAGGTATTGATTATAAGCAATTTTTCTGTCCTTGGCAGTGCTTAAGTCCATTCGAATAATGATGCCTGTTGTATTTTATGACTGAGATATGGAAAATGGACGTGAAATGACATTTCTAAATGGTGATTTATAAGAGACTATTTACATGTCGTAGCCCATGGGTTTTAAGGTCAATGCGAGTAAGGGAAAGGCTTACAAGTTGTTAAGATTCATTTATCGACTCAAAATGCTTTAAGAAATTGGAATAAGTGTTTTGATAAGGTAATTAAACAATTTATTTTTTATTAGGACGTAAAGAAAGCATGTGTATATCGATAGGAATAAGAAAGTGCTATGGTGTTCTCAGTAATATACGTCAATGACTTATTATTGATTGATAATAATGTTGAGCTATTGTAATTAGCGAAAGCTTAGCTTTCCAAGAACTTCACTATGAAGGATTTGGGAGAAGTAGAATATATATTAGGTATAAAAATATAAAGAGATATATCTAAAAGGCTATTGGGATTATCCCAGTCCTCGTACATAGATACCATATCAAAAAGGTTTGGTATGCATAATTTCGAACATGGAAATGTTCTGGTATAATCTGAATCGTCCTTTTTAAAAAAGATGCCCTCGAACTGATGAGGAGAAAAAGCATATGAAGAGGATACCATAAGCATTGGCAATTGGATCCATAATGTATACTATGCTATGTACTAGGCAAGATGTAGTATATGAATTGAGATGCTTAAGCTTATACTAGTCTAATCTTGGAGAAAAACATGGACAACCATAAAATGTATACTTAAATATTTAAGAAATTCTAAAGACATATTCCATTTATATGGAAATGGAGACCACCTTACGAATGGGTATACAGTCTCTATCTTTCAAAGTGACATCGACGACGGTAATTCAATGTCAGTTTAAGTCTTTGCTTTAAATGGTGGAGCAGTTAGTTAGGAAAGTTCTAAATTAGAAATGGTAGCTGATTCCACGATGGAGGCCGAGTACATCGCTCTCAATGAAGCAACTAAGGAAGCGGTCTAGATGTATAAATTTATGAATGAGCTAGGAGCGATTTCCGACATGGAGAATCCAATGACATTATTTTGTGAAAACAATGTGGCGATGAACATCAGAGTGGTACCTAGAGCACACAAGAAATCAAGACACACTCTTCGAAAGTTCCACCTAATAAGAGAATTTTTCGAGAAGAAAGAAGTCTTTATTCAAAGAGTAGATACAAAAGACAATATTGCAGTTCTATTTATGAAGGGATCAAGTTAGTCAATTCTTATCAAACTAACTGAAATGATGGGATTGTGATTCCATAATTGGCCACAAGTGCAAATGGAAGATTGATAGATTAGGTGTACGCCCTAGGGGCATTGTAACGACCCGTGAAATTTTAATAATTAAAAATTAATAAATTTAATAAGAATTTAGAATTTAATATTTGGAGAAACTAAAATTTATGAATTATAAATTGAATGGATTATTAGAATTTAATTTAATAATGTTAATTTAACGTAATTGAAAACTAATTTAATGTAATTTCAAGCAATTGAAATAATTGTAAAGTTAATTTGGTTATAATTTGCTAATAAGGAATTAAAATGGTAATTAATGGAATTAATGAAATTGAAATATTGCAGTTAATATGAATTAAGATAATTACTGTAGAATAAGAACGTAATAAAATGTAAACGAATGTTAATTATATTCATTAGGTAATAATCGATTCAATAGTAAAAGTGTTAATCGAAATAAAAGAATTTGATTGAATTTAAAATATAATTGATTGGAATTTTATTACAATTGCAATTGAACTCTGAAATGAATGTAATATTTAAATAGTGGATTTAATATGGAAAATTATTTTAATAAGTTATTAATTTCTATGTAATCAAGAATGATAAAGTTGTTAACTTTTAATTTAGAATTCAAAAGTGATTAAATCAATTTAATAATAATTTAATTAATTAATGTGAAAATAGCCATTTTGGCCACTGTCTCGGATTTTGATGAAACTTGTTTCATTGAATCCATAACAAGGAATTATTGTAGGATTTCAAGTTTCATAGCAATCGAACTTAACGCTTAAACATGCGAGCTCGAAACGCGTAAAAATCAATTTAAGAGATACAATTAAAATAATTTGATTTTAAAAGATAAATTTTGTATACAATGGAACTAGGGTTTGAAAGTAGTTCCATTGCGTTTAAAAACGTTGAAAACATATATTCCAATATATAGGATAACCCACTTTCATTTCGGAAACGAACGGGCTTTTCGGGTCGTGTTACCGTTTGAACCAATTCATCTGTCCACTCGTTTTATCCATCTCTGTCTATATAAATAGTTTTTCTGTAGCAGCCTTTCATCTTAGTCTATACATACATTAACTTCTTACATGTTCCTCCTTCTCAAATGTTAGATAATTTCAACCCAAAACCCTAATTCCAATATCAAATTCAAACTTCAAAATCCAAACTCCTCAAACTATGTCAAATTATATATCGTTGGAAAGCTCTCGACGAGCGCAATCTATTGCTGCAATTCATTTTTGCAATTAAATCACGATTTGGCCAGAAATTGGCGATCTTCCTTAGCCATCCATTCCTATGGTATCGATTTCAATGGCAGATGTTAACGATGGATCTTCGTCGATGGGTCGATCGGAGGTTGCTGGCGCGTAGAGGAGGTTGAGGCACACTCATCTGTATGGTTGGTTCATGTTATTGGTGTCAGATTTCACCAGATTTGGCACCCAAAGGAGACAACGGCGGTAAGAACCAGGTAGGGGCATGGCGGCGCGCGTGTGGTGGCAGTGTCGGCCGGTGGTGGACGATGCAGCGGCGGGGATCGATCGTGAAGAAGCAGCATAGATTGGTGGTAAATTGTGGTCAAATAGCAGTGACTAGGGTTCATCGCATGCATGGTCGTAGGTTAAGCACACTGTAGCAGTAGGGTTTCAGGTGATTAAAATTACTAAACTACCCCTTGTTTATTTAATTTAATTTATAAATTTCAACAGTTCTAATATCCATAACTTTTACATATGAGCTCGAATTTAGACGCGGTTTTCTCTGTGGCAATCGTATCGATATTCCGAATATTATATAAAAGGTTTGGTCAGATTCTAAGACTGTTGGATTTTCGGGCTATATTTGGATTTTAAATCGATTAAAAATCAAAGATGAGTGTTTTAATCCACTTACGAATACTAAACTATCTTATGTTAGTTAAATTAAATTTATGATGTGATTAAAAATATTGATTAATATTATTTTTTAAATATCCATTTAAATTTAATTTGACTTAAATTTCCATTTAAATTTATATTAAATTTAAAATTGTTAGTTAAATACCTAATAATGATAACCAGTTAATTTTTGTGATTTATTGGTTGATTTAAATGATGATTGTGATAGACGCTTAATTGTTGAAATTTTGGATTATTTGATGTTAGTCTATTTTATATGTTGCCATCACACTGCTAGTTCCCTTAGTTATTGTTAGGAAAATCACTATGGGTTGAAATGATACATGCCTAAACGGTCTTATTGATTAGGGAGAAATCATTATGGGTTGAAATGACAAACCTAAGCGATTTTATGGATTTGGAAAATTGTGATTCGGGATATGGTTTGAAATGATATAAATTCAAAATTTTAAATTTATTACGGGTTGAAATTATATATATATATATATATATCCCTTAATCATGGGATAGAAAATTATATACAGACACCAGATTGGTTAAATTAAATGGTTTAAAATCTTGAATTTGGATTTTTTTTAAATGTTATTATTTTAAAGGAAATAAATTATAGATTTATATAAATTTAATTATTTTCTAATTCAAGCATTGAAAGTTGAAATTGAAATAGTTAAAAAGAAATTGTTTAAGAATTAAATTGGTAATGTAAAGTTAAAATCGATATATGGCTTTAATTCGAAAGCTTGAATTATTTTCCAGATTTGGATCTTAAAATTTAACGATGGAGTTAATTTGATTTAAGTGGTTTAAAGAAGTAAATTGAAATTAGGTTTGATATTGATATGAATTTAATGGTTTAAAATAAGAATGGAATTGAATTCAAATCATTAGTTTGAATTATTAAATATAAATTGAGTTAAAAACGAATGTTTTAAAAATTGAAGTTATTTCGAATTGAAATTGAAATCACATTGATTTAGAACTAAATCGAAATTAAGTAATTTGAATTGAAAGATTAAAATTTAGTTTTGTTAATTTGAAATCTAGATATGGTCCAGATTTGTTGAAATGGAAGAAACAATTTGATTTGATACTATTTTCAAAATAAAATTATTTTAAATATAAACTGTTTAAGCGGGCGAGCAAACTTAGTGCCATGTTGAAAGAAGATCGATGTGAGATAACTGGTTGACAAACAACTAGGAGATGGGTTGAAGCATACAAGCTATATGTTTGTGCCACGTCTAGATTGGCGAGCTGGCTCCTAAAGTTTCTATGGTGTGCCTCGATCAGAAGCTGGCTTGACGTATAATTGAGTAGAGCGGTAGAGAGGGACATAGATTGGATTTGGGTTGGCACTAGGTGTAGAAGCCCATCTGAACTGGCTCCAGCCTTAGTTGAATTGTTGGCTGACTTGGATCCGAGTCGGTCTGGACTGGACCAAGCTAGGCTACGAAACCTTGATTAGTCTGTCTTCTTACTTACGAAAAATTAAGTAACATTTTCTCCTCAAGTATGTCCCCACATGCAGAAGCAGGATTGTTAAACCATAAAGCTTCATCGATTGACGGCTCTGTTATGCATTTTGTGCACTTTCCATATGATGTTGCACTAATAGCAATAGTGGTTGCACTTCTCGAGCGTGGCAGAGAGGTGTAATTTCCTCTATGTACAAGATATGCCACGGCATTTGAGTATTTTTTTGCAGTTGTGATCCTTTTTTGCCATCTTGAGCAGAACATCCACGACTGAAGGGAGAGGAATGTAAATACTCCCATTCCTCCACTTTTAACGTATGGAGCTTTGCCATGTGATTTTTTCAGATAAGCCAAATATTGCATATTTTTCCACTGGTAAACTAGTTAACCTTGTCTTCCTCTTATAATTTTTTTTAGAGTTCAACAAAAAGGACGAAACTTTCTAGGTTGCCAAATTGTTTTCGTTCATTGCAGTTCAGACCATTGTTTAGATTTCTGCTTCTTGAGATTGATGTTGCTTCATTGCTTAGCCTGGGCTTGCATGTAACAACCTGAAATTTAACCCAAAATAATAAATTTGTTAATTAATTAAATAATAAAATAACTTTGTGAAATTAGCAGAGTCAAGCTACGGAAGTTGCACCGTTGTGTCCATGGTAATTTTCTGGTCAATTTCCATATATATAACGTTAGAAACCGAGCTGATTTGACCAAGTTATAAAACAATCAAAATAAGCAGAATATATATATATATATATATATATATATATATATATATATATATTATGTGTGTGTATGTATATATATACACAGGTCGACCGACCGGTCGACCTGGGCAAGAGGCGGTCGACCTGCCTTGCCTTTGGCAAGCAAACAACGTTCGTTCATTCGAATGATACGGTGATGACTAAACATGTCTTTTTCATCGGTTAAACCGATTTGGTCCATCTATTTCTGCATCTGATGTCCCCTATTCAGCCTATGACGTGGTTGTATCCTGCTCAATCTTCAAATCCAATGGTCCGAGATCCACTTTACCCCTATAAATAGACCCATAGACCTAACACTCTTTCTCATTCTAGGTTTTCTCCAATTGGGTTCACCTTTCAAGGAAGGACCCTAAACGGAATAATTTTTCCAAAGGAGAAAATCGTTATAAATTAAATTATTTTACAACTTAATTGGATCCAGGAAGATCAAAGGAAAAGCTTAGGATCAGAGGTGAGTGATTGTAATTATTTTAATATCTCTTTAAGTAATTTAAAATAATAGGGTTTCCAATAGTTGTAGTTTTACTACGATTTTTAGAATAACCTTTTTAGTAATTTATTTGTAGTTTTTAGAATTATTTCAGCCTATTCCTTTCAGCTATTCTTTTCAGTAATTTTGGTTTATTTCTGTCAGTTTATTTAAGTTTATTTACTGTTATTTACATCTTTTTCGACATTTTGGATTTTATGCAAGCGTCTATTCTCTCCATCTCCCTTTTTCTTCGCATATGGATTAGAATAAATTAAACACGAATATGTATTATATAAGTTAGAATACTAAGTGAAGAAAATAAGATGTAAATTATAAAGCCTACAATAAATAATGGGATTAGATTGTAATAAATAATGAAATTGGACTGAAATTAAGCCTAATTATAATTAGAATTGGACAAATTAAAAATAATTGGCATAATTATCTTTACTACTAATAATGAGAATTCCAAGAATAGAAAATCAACCGTGTCTTTTCGGACTACCCGAAATACCCTTTCGCATTTCGCCTGCCACCCTTCTCAAAATCAAGAAAACGGACTACAGAAAGCCCTAAATTCGTCTCCTTTCCATCCCACTTTTGGAAATACTAAATACGATCCCTTATCTAGGTCTTCTGGAACTTTGATCATCAACTATTCAACCCTCATTTCTATAGGAACGTTCGTCTTCCTCACTAATACTCAATGGAGGGAGGCATGATTGTCGACTTCTTTATCAGCTTCTTCAATTCAAGCTCTCTAGGCCAAAATTCAAATAACAAAGCTGAAGACAGTAACATCATGGTTGTTGGAACTGAAGTAAGCCTAATTCGCATTCCGATACTACCCGTACGTCGTCGGATTGCGGCGATGTATAGCTTTTAGCAGTTTTCCTGTTGATTGTAATTATTATGAGAGTAAACAAATGAAATCCACTTCACATTATATGATTTATTCGTTATTTTGACTTGAATTGGGTTAGATATGTTCATTGGAAAGTTTTTTTTGGTACGAGTCTAGCATTTTGATTGACTTGTGAATCTAAGGACAATGGCCCAGATGGAAGAAAAGCTATTGAAATACCTCCACCATGACCTAAAAGAGGCCTTTGTGACCATATCCTTGCAAAATGGAGAATATGGTAACTATGCATATACTATTCATTGAGATTATTGACTAACGAAGTGGCTGATTTTCAAGTACAAAGTATTCATTATACAAAATTTGCTTGCATTTTAGGGCCTCTAAGGTTTTAGACAATTTTGATTCAATGTAGCATCATAGGGTTGGTTTGAACAAATTCATATAACATGCTTAGTCTGTGCTAATAACCTTTCTAGGAGGGTTAGTTTAAATAAATTCATATATCTTATTATTATAATCAATTTTCTGTGCCATCAAATGTACCTTTGTTATGGTATTTCAAGAGCTTGCAAGTATGTTCCATCAATAGTTGATTCATAAGAAGCACCATAAAACAAATATACATGGTTATTGATTGCTAACTATGACTTCCTATGGACAAATAGTAGTAATTTGATAATAGTGCTTGATTAATAAGAAACTGTAAGAACCTGCATCTGTTGTGTTGTTTGAAAAACGAATGCATATTTTTCTTTATACATTGTTGGACGTCAAAGTATCAGGCTGCTTACAATCTGGTGTCTTGATGTGATTTTTTTAATGTAAGGGGTGTACTGAAATGGGAAGCATGGTGCAGAATATACTGATTCGTAAGGATTATAAAGGAGTGTATCAGTTCTGTAGAATCTTGGAATTGTCACAATGTAGCATGGAACTTTGATTATTCATGTTGCCTTAGAGAAGCTACGACTAAAATACATCATTGAGGAACTTTGCAATACAAGTCTATACCATTATATATTTCATTTTGTAGAATATTCACTTCGTTTTAATAATTACATGGAGATGTGTGGGCTTACAATTTTTTCCTAGACATTTTGCACATTATCGATCCTTCAATAAACATAATAAAATATGAGTATAAATCTTTCAAAAAAGAAAATAGTTTCATTATTCAAAATAATTAATAAATAAATAAAAGATGAAAATAATGAGTTATTAAGCTATGATCAAAGCAGATAAGTAAACAGCTAAGCCTCATCAGCTCAATAGCTTTCAAGGTATATATTGCATAAATTAAAGATCATCCCGTTTCCTAAAAGTGCATATGATCACCATGCGATGCGGTGGAATTTGTGGCTTATATATGCTAACCAAACTGTAATAAATTTCACGAAAAGCTGGGTCCAAAGATAGAAAGACAAATATGCAGTTAAGTCGACACTCAAGCAGTCATGTTTAATTGAACACTTTCTCATGGTCTCTACCATGTCTGTGTTACATTTGTACATAGTCTTTTGGATAATATGATTTCTTTTCATATGGATATACTCATATACATATGTAACGATTAAGTAGATATATAGAAATTGAGTTGATTTCCAAAAGTTTCTATTTCATTGACATCGAAAATTTTAGCAGAATTCAGCAATATTGCACTTTATAATTTTGAGAATATACATATTTAAAATTTTAGGTAGGATCCATTTGAAAGAAGAAAATAAACAAATCCATGTATAAAATTAATCGGGGAACAATGGAAACAACAAAAGAAAGAAATCATATAATTGACAATGTGAATTTTACAATTCCTGAATATGATGTAGTATGTAGATCCGTAAATAAACAACAAAACGAACAAAAAGATTCACTATTTTTCTACTGTAAACATTCAAATCACATGCATGCATGCATGCTAGTACACACACTCATCTCACTGTTTCATAAATGAAACCTTATAAGGAATCTTTCTTATTACGCATTAAAATAATAATTAGGCTATATAAGAGTTTTCTTTTATTTTTTCCTAACAATCAATTACCTTTCTAATAGAGGAAATAAATGCCTAATTAACTACGCCACATATGCAATAATTATACGTTAATTATGCAAATAGAAATAAATAAATATTTGCGCCTAGAAAGTTCTAAACACATGAATTTCACACTCTAAACTAGCGTTAAATGTCAATTACCTAACCAATTATTATTACAAATATTTTTCATCAAATTTCCAAAATTTCAACATACCAAAATAAGGGATTCTAATATCCAAAACAGGGAATAAATCTCTACTACTAATAACGATAATTCAATGAACAGAAATCAATCGTGTCTTTTTGGAATTCTCATAATACCCTTTGTGCATTTTGTCCTCTGTGTCTTACTCTCCTCTGCATGTCTTCCCAAAACTTAGCAAAAGCTAACTCTCCAACCTGCCTAAATGCAAAAGGACGTAAGTCAATTTCTTCAAATTCGCAGCTCCGCAAATATGCTAGGGTTAGTTCAGTTCGATCTTCTACATCTTCTATCATCTATTATCAATTGTCGATGGATTAATTATAAATCGATCAATACTAAGGTCAAACCATGAAGCCGTGGTTCCTATGTTCGATTATGGTCTAGCCTCAACCATAATTATACAACATCCATTAACCCTCGATCTCATGTAAGTATTCATTGATTTTCATTAGTTACTTTGAATTTTGAGTTAACGATTTTTTTTAATAATATTTGAGGTTGCATTTTATTTCCTAATCCGCTTATTGATAACTATGCACTTTTTTGTTTTGGTTGGATTTTATCTATGGATTATTTCTGTAGCTGTATTTTGTAAATAATGTTCATTAACTCTATAGCACATAGATTTAAAGTGATATAGATCTGAATTTTTGCTACCTAAATTTTAGCTGATTGGTTGGAATATATTTCCAATACTTTTATTCACTCATTTATAGAATTTTTGTAAAGACCACGATGAATTTGTTGATGACTTTGTTGATCATTATGTCATGATGGAAAGAAAAAGAATAGTTGAGAGGTTAAGTAAACCAATTATTTTAGTAGAAATGCTACTGGAACTTTTATTGGCTATTTTTATCGTTAGTGTTGAATAAAATAAGCCATCTCAATTTGCCTATGTCTCTCAAGGACAATTTGTGTCGATGTTAATGTCTAAAAATTAGCTAACAAATAAATATCCATTTTGGACAATACATTGAAGGTCATGGATAATTAGAACAAGGCCTTAAGTGAATACATAACTCTTCAAATCCTTAAGTTTTCAAGCATGATGCTACAGATTTCACATGCATTTTTTGTAACTAATAGGCATAGCTTATAGAAACCATCGACCATTAAATATTCCCCCACGTTATTTCTGTAGAGATACATTTATATATTGCACATGGGTTGTTACTCATATATACCTTTATATTTATATATTGTATTTATTTATGGATGTGAGATATGTGTAGGATATAGATAATTACCTTCACAATAGTCGGTAAAATTCAAAATAATCAACATTTCACTGTATTGAATAAAAAATACTGCATATAGCATACACACCCTGGTTTCAGATTCAACCCTAGCTATTAAACTATAAATCTGTAAACGCAGTTGATGTCTGTCCAATTTTTCCTTCTTTGTGTACACTTACTATGCTAAAGGTTCATTGACATACGACATGACTATCTATATGTTGGCTCTGTTCTATTTTTTGTTATGTAGTTTACCTACAGTTAGATCCATATCTACTGCAAGGACATGTCAATTATTTTCTGCCATACACTTATAATGTCCTTAAATTAACTATTAAGTGTGATCTAGTGGACCACTGAAAAAAAATCCATTTACAATCTTATATGCAGTGTCCTTAAATTAAATGTAGGGATTCATTAGGTAGATTGAGTCTGAACTGTGCATCTGTTCATGGTATAACCTTTGAATGCATTAGGATTTGGCTGAATGAAGATTTTGTACATTAAAGTAAATTTTAATGGCTATTACGACAAATTATATCCGTATGTAGAATTTAATTTTAAGCACTGAAGATAAGTCGGTACTCAATTAATTGTAGTGAAACCATAATTTGAATTGTTTGAGAAAACCGTCAAAAAAAGAGAGTAAACTGAAAATTGTTAAGGCTTCTCGAAATCTTCATTAATTTTTAAAACAAGACATAATATTACGGTCCTATGCATACATCGAAAAAAATTACAAGCGTAAACATAAACTTTTTGAAATATGATCTGTGAACATTGAAAAGCGTTCAAGACATTCTTGATAAGAAAGTGAAGTTGAATACGGTTCACCCTCAGGCAATGAGATAGACCAAGCAAATGAACAAGTACCCATCAACCAAAGTTGCCAAAGGATAGACATTTTTAAGTAATCTCAACAAAATGTATAAGCAAATTAGATATGCATATTAGAACCACAAGTTACCTTCTGCTAAAGTTGCAACAGAATTGAGATGTCGAATCTGCAGTGTATTTGAGATGCACGGCAGAGCTAAAGTAGTGGAGTTGAAAAGGTCATATGTGATGTGTTATGTGTAACGACCCATAAATTTTGATGGTTTTAATAATATATTTAATTGGAATTTTGCGAAATTTTAAATAATTGAATTTGTAAATAAAAATTTAATATTTGGAATACATATTCAAAAACATAGCGAATGGTAATTTTTCAATTAATAATACGAAAGTTTATTTTATTGTGCAATTTTATTTCAATTCAAATCAGTTAGAATTTGATGGTAAAAAAATATTTTCCAAACCTGAATATTTTTACATAATAAATTTGAAAATCATCTTCTGAGTGAGACAACACATTTCGTTTATCAAAATTTGGATGTTATTGCTCTATTTATCTTATTGCTAGCAGATTAGCAGCATTTTCGCTACCGATTATTGACTTTTGATAGGATGATCATACTACTGATATCTATATACCATCGTCTCGTCGTGCTGATCTCTACGGTATATTCATTTGTGTGTTTCGAAGTCCGGGAGACGGCGAAATATACAAAAATGACTTTCGTATTGGTTCCGCATTTTTGAACCATTTTTAAATTCCTTTTTGATTCGTTATCCATTGGGTTAAACCCAAAAGTCCACTGGCATTAATTATTTTGAGAAAATCAATGCCTGACCTTTTATTTTTCGCTGGTTCCAATAGTGTGTCGGTTCATTTCGTGTACCTCTATTCATTCATTTGAAAATAAAATATAAAAAAAATAACTGTTGCTTTACTTCATTTATTCGGCCGATTCCTCTTCCCTTTACACAATTTCACAGTTGTCCTCCCATAGCCTTCCCCAGCCTCCGCATTTACCATCTTCCCCACTCTCTCATCTCCCTTCTTCCTTCATGAGGTTGAGACCCATCAACTTTGCTCCGACCCACACTTCTCTACGCAACAAGCCAACCACCAACCATCTCCATCTGTGCCATTGTGATTGCCCACCTCTATACTCTCGCAAGCAAAGGACACTACGAAGTAATGCCTTCAATTAGCACGAAGAATAAGGCTGTTGAGGAGCAACCATCCATGTAACTGCTTTGTGCGAGCACCGATATGTCAGATAGTATAACATGCATTTCTTTTCAAGAGGAAATCTGACATACCGATACAAACTCAAAGCTACTACACAGTGGCTATATGATCTTCGGAAACAAATATAGAAATAAGCATAACACAAATCAGTCACAGATATCCATATCACAAAGGCAGAAACAGATAAGAATATAGAAGTGTACATCAGAGTAGTGGTCAAATAAGATCCACAATATCATAAAAGAATAGGTACAAGTGCTAGACAAAAGAATAACTATACATCAAGGAGTCTCTATCTTGAATGTATAACAACAAAAACTACTAAACTAGAGTAGTTAGTCAAAAGTCAGATAATGTTCCCAGAAGAGGAGTAAAGCCGAAGCCCCTGTAACATCTCGGTCTGACCCGAGTATTATTTAATATAAAAATAATAAACAGATAAGTCTAGCTATAAATATCAAATAAAATGAGATAAAATAAGAGATATGACAGAAACGTATGATAACAATAATGCCATACTACGACAAGTATACATTAATAACAACAAAAATCATCAATATCTCAAGAAATATCAAAACACGGAAAAGAATGTAATATTCTTTATTTTATTCACCCTACCACAAATATTGACAAATATATCAATGCTAATCATAAAATTGGTGAATCACAAATTCTAGAAATCATCAACTAGAAATCAAGAAATCATAAAAAGGGGGAGGCCTATAACAAAACGGGCGCATGAAAACTCACCAACACGTGTATCACAAATGGGTCGCTAACCCATGGTCTCTAACCATAGAGCCGGTGCAACAGCGTAGTACAATGGTACGCCTGAGTAACTTGAAACTCGAATGATTCGGAACAACGACGTAGTACAACGGTACGCCCGATGAACCTGATAAGCTGGTACAACGATGTAGTACAACAGTACGCCTGACGGACCGAACTCCATAAAAGAACATGGGTCTCTAGCCCACAACAATGAGTCGAAACTCCAAAGAACCAATTGGTCGTTAGCCTATAAAAGAAATGAGACAAAACTCAATAAATCGAGGTACAGTCCCCCACGTGGACAAAGAGACATAGCATATCGCTAGTCTAAATCACAAAATAATCATCATTGATCAATAAAAAGTGTGAATTACACTAAGCTAGTAAATAAATGAGTTTAGCTTCATGTCCCATAACCACTGGCTTAGCTTAAATATTTACGAACAAATTGTAGATCTCCACTAGAAAATTGTCACAAGAGTTTCATTCGAACAAGTCTAAAAATTAACCGACGAAGTAAACGCATGCATTTCATACCACTTGTTTTGCTTAGCCATTTAATTAGATTTTCTCATACGAACGAGGTAAAGGTTTGTATATACTAATAGATTAGAAAACAGTTTTATAAAGAGCTTTGTATTAAAAATAGAGTTGAAATCATCTTTGTAAAATGGTTTGAATATTTACGATTAGTATAGAAACCTTTGTATTTGAAAGTGACAAATCATAAAAATGATTGTAAAAACAATCAATCACCAAAAATTCACATACGAAAACGTGAATCAAATCCATAAAAATCGATACCAAATCCATCCAGATGGATACTCCCAAAAATCCTAAAGAAGAAGTCATCAAAGTGGATAATAAATGATAACAACAAATCAGATCATCACGAATCGATTAAAATTGGAAATCCAAGCAAAATAGGAAAATTGGGCTGAGACAAGAAGATCAGTCGACTGAACCAGGTGGTCAGTCGACTGACACAGGGACACAAATTTTCTGTCCCCAGGTTCATTCGACTGACCTCCTGGTCCAGTCGACTGAACCTGCTTCTAAGCATTTTTTTCATCTTCTGGTTCAGTCGACTGACCTTCTGGTCCAGTCGACTGAACCTTCTTCTGAAGCACATTCAACCTAACCCCCAAGTGGGGAAAAAATCCTACAAATCACGATCGGACGAGCAATGGGCACTAGGTGTTTACGCCAATTGGCTACCCAGCCCTATAGGCTCTTCGATACACCACCAAAATCATGTTCAAACACGAAAGCTAGGATTTTTAAAGATTTGACTTCAAAACACCCAAAAATTGGAATATTCATAAAACCAATTCAATCCAAAGCAAAAGAACAAGAATAGTTGTTAGAAATTCATACCTATCAACCAAGAAAATTATAAGCATAGATGTGAATTCAAAAACTCACCTTTTCTCAAAAACAATTAAGGAGAAGCTTGAAAACAAAAAGGAAGATCAACTACCCTTCAATTTTAACTCTAAAAGCTCCAATCTAAGATCATAAGCCAATATTTCCTAAGTTAGGTTATAGAAAATTTCTGAAATTGGAGAGAGATTGAGATGGAGAAGAAGAAGAGGATGCTTACCTAAGCTTCTCTTTGATTTTGGAGCTAGAACTTGGATTTGGAAAAGAAAGTAGGGCTTAGGATTTTAGTTTCCAATCTCTTCCTCCAATTTTGCTAAATCTTGAAGTGTTAGGAAAATAATAGAATGAATGAAGAGGAGAGGGGGTGGAGTTAGGATATAAGATGAGTTGGGTTAGTGGGCTGAAACCCAAACCCAAAGCCCTAAGTGAAAATATCAAAATTCTACTCAACTCTAAACATATCAATATTTATACTCAAAAAGGTCGCAAACGCCATTTTGAACTCAATGGAAATGGTCTCGAGTCCTAATTCTACTGTTTGCAAAAAGTAGCATTTCGGACTTTAATCCGACTAACGATGCTATAGTCAAATAAAATATTTAAATATACAATCGTAAAATATGCTGGTTGTTACAGAGTCCCCTCATTAAAGAAATTGCGTCCTCGCAGTACTTAATAAAAAATGAGAAATAAAAAGTAACAACCATAAAAGCATATCAACACAAAAGAAAAATTGAAATAAGAAGTTCACCTCAAAGAGCATGGGAGAGTAGGTCTGGATGTGTCCGCTCGATGAATTCTATGGATTCCCAAGAGCAATCCATAGGATTTGAGGACCATTGGACTTTCACAAGAGGGGCATCTTTATTTCGAAGGTGTTTAACCTCCGTAGCAATGATGCGAATAGGATGTTTCTCATAAGTCAAATTAGGAGAAAAATTAATTTCTTCCACAACACCAGGTTCAAGAATAGAATCGGAATCTCGAAGGCATTTCCGTAATTGAGAAACGTGAAACACATCATGAATAGCAGAAAATTAAGCCGGTAATAAAAGGCGATAAGCCACGGAACCAATGCGTTCGGTGATGGGAAACATACCAATATATCGAGGCGCTAATTTTCCCAATCGACTGAAACGCACAACACCATTCATAGATGAAACACGAATAAACACCATATCTCCCATAGAAAATTCTAATTTCCTTCTTCGGTTATCGGCATAGGATTTTTGTCTACTTTGAGCTTCTTTCATACTATGGCGAATAAGATCAATTTGTTCCATGGAATCACGAATAAAATTTTGACCTAAAACCAGCTTCTCACCGACCTCAAGCCAACAAGAAGGAGATCGGCATGGCCTTCCATAGAGTGCCTCGAAAGGTGCCATACCAATACTAGATTGGAAGATATTATTATAGGAAAACTCAACAAGAGAAATATGATCTCCCAACTTCCACCAAAAACAAGAACACATGCACGAAGAAGATCTTCAAGAGTTTGATTCACACGATCGGTTTGTCCATCGGACTGAGGATGATAAGCGGTGCTAAAATTAAGCTTCATTCCCAAAGCTTTTTGAAGACTCTTCCAAAATCCACTAATGAACAATGGATCACGATCACTAACAATGGAAGTAGTACTCCATGTAATTTAACAATTTCTTTAACATAAAGTTTGGCCAAAAGAGGTACGACCCGATTAGACCGAACGGGAATAAAATGGGCGGATTTTATAAGTCTACCCACAATCACCCATAGGCTATCATGGCCCGAACGAGAACGGGGAAGTCCGTCAATAAAGTCCATGGAGACTTGATCCCACTTCCAAATTCGAATGTCCAAAGGATGCAATAATCCACCGGGCCTTTGATGCTCGGCCTTAACAAGTTGGCAAGTCATGTAATGCTTAATGAAGTTAGCAATATCATATTTCTTTCCATCCGAATAATAAAGTCGCTTCATATCCGCATACATTTTACTACTACCAGGATGAATGGTAAATTTAGAACGATGAGAATCTTCTAAGATGTCTTAACCAAGATCACTAACATTTGGTACGATAAGTCTACCAAATTTTCGAATACCGCCACGAGCATCAATATCAAAGTCTTTCAAACCTTCAATATTAATTTTATCCCTACAACTTTGGCTAAGAAGAACCAATTCAGGATCTAGCTTTTGAGCTTCAAGAGTGCGATATAAAAGAGAAGGACGAGACTTAAGGCTACATAGAACAAGATATGAACATAAATCAGATTCACGATCTCGAATCTCACAAGTGGACAAAATCCCAAGATCATTCCATTCGGATATCATCATAGAAACAACCGTTTGTTGCTTACGACTAAGGGCATCTGGAACATGATTTCCCTTTCCGGGAGTATAAAGAATATCAAGATCATAAGATGCAAGGAACTCGAGCCGACGTTGTTGATGCAAATTAAGTTCATTTTGAGAAAATAAATACTTCAAAGATTTATGATCGGTATAGAGAACAAATTTCTCTCCTAAAAGATAATGACGCCATATTCTAATGGCGAAAACAATAGTCACGAGCTCCAAATCATGAGTGGTATATTTAGTCTCGGCAGGCTTTAATTGTCTAGAAGCATAAGCAATAACACATTCCCTTTGCATGAGAATGGCTCAAAAACCAACACGGCTAGCATCGGTATAAACAATAAAGTCTTGGTTCCCTTTGGGAATCACAAGAATAGAAGCATCGGAAAGGAATTCTTTTAATTTTTGAAAAGAAGCTTCACATT
Source organism: Allium cepa (assembly GCA_030765085.1). NCBI lineage: Eukaryota > Viridiplantae > Streptophyta > Magnoliopsida > Asparagales > Amaryllidaceae > Allium > Allium cepa. The sequence goes on from CM060932.1 coordinate 935,962,452, forward strand.
TGTCTGACCAATTATATTTAACTCCTTCCCTTGTCAAACTAGTAAGAGGCATGGAAATTTTAGAGAAGTCTTTTATGAACTGACGGTAATAACCATCAATCCAAGAAAACTATAGATTTCTGTCACGCTCTCCGGTCTCTTACAATTTTGAATCGCTTCGATCTTTGAAGAATCCACGGGTATTCCGGATTCGAAAATAATATGACCGAGAAATGTTAGGAAATCAATTCTATGGTTTCGATGATAACAACTATACACTGGAAATTGAATATGCATATATATCTATATTTACAGGTAATTGATAAAGTAACAGAAACAAAGAGACAAGAACAAGACTCAAAAGAAGTATCAAGAGGCTACAAGTCGATAGAATTAGAAGAAGAATGACACATGCACAAGAAAAGCAACATGCACAAATCCAGACGTCTGAGTGCACTAGCCAGACGTCTGATTGATTCCTCTGGTTTGCAAATCAGACAGAATCAGATGTATGTTTAATATACTCAGACGTCTGAAAAACAGCCATATACAAAAAATATATGAAAGCCAAACATCTTAAACATTCTCCAAACGTCTGATTTTGAACTCGGCTATGTAAATTCAAAGTACAACTGTCACAATCGAAAAGACACGTTCGCTCCTCTTCGCTGCAACTCTTCATCACCATGAGTAGCAACCTTAGAGCACTTACTAATAGATGCAACTACATAAAGGATCTCTCTACCACTATAAATAGCATCAGGAATTCAAGAGAAGATCTCACCTTACTCACCTATACTCTTTACTCTTGTACTCTGATTAATACTTGAACTCTAGCATTCTAATACCTGTATTTTAAGTCTTCCATATACTCAAAAAACTTCAATCAATATTATATATATATATATATATATATATATATATAGATTGGAAGCATTTATACTCAACAGTCAATATTCGTGTTATAGAACACACACTTGACAAGAACAAGCTTTTGTAACCAAGCTTATTCCTCCAAGCGAAGTGAGGGTGATAGTTGAATTCCGAAGAGGAGCTTCGAGACTGGACGTAGGACGAGAGGTCCGAACCAGTATAAAATCCTAGTGTGATTATTTCCATTTACTTTGCTATTATCATCTATCAAGTTTATATTAGATACATTATATAGTTAGTCACTTATACTTGCATATTTATACACTACACGGTCCACTCACATAGACTTTCAATTGGTATCAAAGCAAGGTTATGATCAAAGAACAGTAACACGTTTTTGAATCACTTTAATATGGTAAGTATCTTTCAAGAAGGACAATCCACAGCACGACCCCCACTTTTTAATGGATCTAACTATGCATATTGGTCAACACGTATGAGAACTTTTATGGAAGCTAATGGTCTAGAAATTTGGTCAGCCACACAAGATAAATATGAAGCACCTACTACTGCTATGAACACATGGACCGATGCACAAAAGACCTTAGCGTCAAACAATGCTAAAGCTATGAATGTTTTATTTTGCTTTCTAGACAAAAATGAATTTTCATGTGTCATGTTATGCACTACTGCGTTTGACATTTGGCGTACCTTACAAATTACACACAAAGGTACAACAAAGGTCAAACAAACTAAGATTTCAATTTTGCAAAACCAATTTTCGTCATTCAAAATGAAACTATTGTTGACATGTATTCTAGATTTCAAACTATCCAACATGTACTTATGGCATTAGGAGTTAAATTTACTGATTTTGATTTTGTTTCTCAAATACTCAACTCTTTAACAACAGATTGGGAAAGGAAGGTATTAGCTATTGAAGAAGTAGTGATCTCTCTACACTCAAAGTTGAAGAGTTGATAGGAAATTTAATGTCCTATGAAGCTAATTTACAGGCACGAAAAGAACAAAATTCAAAGAAAAAGAACATAGTATTCCCAGCAACAAAGAATGATGACTCTGATTTAGATGAAGAAGAGATAGTCTTCATTGCCAAGAATTATAACAGATTCAAGAAATTTAGAAAAATGACCAAATTCCAAAAAGAAGGAAAGTCCGACACAACGAACCTATCTCAAATCAAGTTGTTATGAATGTGATCAATACGGACATATGAAGAAGGATTGCCCAAAACCCAACAATGATAAAAAGAAAAACAAATTCAAAAAAATCAAAAAGAAGAAGGCTTTCAAAGTAACATGGGACAACTCAGACCCATCATCGTCTGAAAGCGATAGCGATAGTGACAGAGAACAAGCTAATGTGTGTTTTATGACACAAACTGCAGAGGTATGCCCTGAACTTAGCTATGACGAACTATTAGAACTTAGCATGGAATTAGATGATAAATTTGGACAAATTAAAAAATTGAACAAAGAATATATTGTCAAAATAAATAGATTAGAACTTGAAGTAGGAATGTTAAAAGATGAAAAAATTATTCTAGAAGAAGAACTTGAATTATCTCAAGAAAAAATAAAAATAATTTGATAGAAAGTGAGGCTATTACTATTGATTTTGAAAACACTAAAATAGTAAAGGATAATTTGTTAAAAGAAAATTTTGACCTTAAAAATAGTATTGAAGTATTGGAAATATAGAATTAAAAGAAAAATTAGATAAAATTACAAATAATGTGTTAAAATTTAATAAAGGAAACTAAGATTTGGAAAATCTTATCAAAACTTCAAAACCATCAGGCAATATAAATGGAATAGGATTTAAAAATTCTTCTAAACAAAAAGGAAATGATGCTAAAATATTAGTTATATAAAAACTAAAAGTTTACCTAAGTCCAAATTGAATACCAAAAATATGAAAATTTGGATTCCTAAAATAAATAATAATTTGATTAGACAAAAGCTTATTAATAATTACTTAAAGAATGTAGTCTATAATAAAAATTATATTTATAAAGGTACCAAACCATCTTAGGTATAGCTACCTTCTCCTAACAATTAGGACCCTAACAAAATATATGGGTACCAATTAAAACATCTTTTATTTTGCAGGTACCCAAAATAAAAAATAAGGAGAGATGGATACTAGATGGCGGGTGCTCAAAGCATATGACCGGAAATTCAAAAATGTTATCAAATATAACATACATCGATGGTGGAATGGTAACCTTTGGAGATAATTCAAAAGGATATGTTGTGGGCATTGGTGAAGCCATCAATTCTGGTATATCTAACTCTCCTATTATTACAAATGTTTTATTAGTAGAAAATCTAAAATACATCTTACTAAGTATTAGTCAATTATGTGATAAAGGATTTCAAATAAATTTTGAAAAAGATAGATGTAATATTTTAGATAATAACAAACAACTTATTTTTGAAGGTTTTAGAAACAAAAATATTTATGTATTAAACATGAATATAAATAAAAATTCAAATTTATGTTTAACCGCCAAACATGATGATCCATAGTTATGGCATAAATGATTTTGTCATATCAATTTTAAGAATATTAATAAATTGGCAAAATATGAACTAGTTAGAGGTTTACCTAAAATAAATTACAAAGTAGAAAAATTATGTGACGATTGTCAAATTGGAAAACTAAAGAAAAGTTTGTTTAAATCTAAAAATAATATTTCTACAAAACAACCATTAGAATTATTACATTTAGATTTATTTGGACCAACACATATACGATATATAAATCACAACAAATATGTTCTCGTCATAGTTGATGATTTTTCAAGATATACATGGACTTTGTTTTTAAAACATAAAAGTGACACTTTTGATATGTTTAAGGTATTTGCTAAAAGGATTAAAACACAAATGAACTTAAAAATTAAAAATATTCGAAGTGATCACGGAGGAGAATTCGAAAACGATCTGTTTACTAATTTTTGTAATAAGAATGGAATAACCCATAATTTTTCTTTTCCTCGCACACCTCAACAGAATGGTGCTGTGGAAAGAAAAAATCGTACATTACAAGAATGTGCACGAACATTATTAAATAGTAGTGGTCTACCAAAACACTTTTGGGCTGAAGCTATTGCCACAGCTTGTTGTGTGTTAAATCGAGTAACCATACGTCCTATGACAAAACAAACTTGTTTTGAAATATTTTTTGGTAAAAAAACCTAAAGTATCATACTTTAAAACTTTCGGTTTAAAATGTTTTATATTAAATACACAAGATAACTTAGGAAAATTTGACCCAAAGGTCGATGAAGGTGTCTTTGTTGGATATTCGGATCGTGGCATAGCATATAGAATCTTTAATAAACGAAATAATGCTATTGAAGAAAGTTTACATGTTTCTTTCAACGAAAACCTTTTTAACTGTAATAATAATGATGAAGAAGAAATTATCTCACTAACTAATTCAACAAATTCCATTAGTAGTGAAACAAATATGCAAAATAACACGTTGATATCATTTCGTAGAATTCTTAAGAATCATCCAAAAGATAATATCATTGGAGATCTTACTTCTAGAGTAACTAGAAATCAACTCAATCAAATAAGCCATATAGAATTTGTGTCAAATTTTGAACCAAAAAATTATAAAGAAGCTTCAAATGACAATTTTTGGGTAATAGCTATGCAAGAAGAATTAAATCAATTTGAACGTAATAATGTTTGAGAATTAGTACCAACACCTGAAGACTAATGGTTATAGGAACAAAATGTGTATTTAAAAACGAAGCAGATGAGAATGGAAATATTGTTACAAATAAAGCCCGTTTAGTTTCTCAAGGCTATAATCAAGAAGAAGGTATCGATTACGATGAAACCTATGCTCTAGTAGCAAGATTAGAGGCCATTCGTACATTACTCGCCTTTGCAACTCATCACAATTTTAAACTATTTCAAATGGATGTCAAAAGTGCCTTTTTAAATGATTTTATTAAAGAAAATGTATACGTAGAACAACCACCATTATTTGTTCACGAAAAATATCCCAATCATGTTTCTAAATTACACAAAGCACTATATGGATTAAAACAAGCTCCTCGTACATGGTACGAACGTCTTAAAAATCACTTAATAACATATGGTTTTCAAATAGGCCAAATAGATACAATTTTGTTTATTAAAAGAGAAAATAACGATACTTTAGTTCTGCAAATTTACGTTGATGATATTATCTTTGGTTCAACTAACGAAAATCTATGTAATCAATTTTCAAATATTATGAAAAATGAATCTGCAAATGTCACACATGGGAGAATTAAATTTCTTCTAAGGTTTACAAATAAAACAACTTGAAAATGGAATTTTTATTCATCAAGAAAAATATTTTAACGATCTATTATGACGTTTTGAAATGGATAAAAGTTCAAGCAAACCAACACCGATGAGTATTACTGTTCACTTAGAAAAAGACGATAACGGAAAAGATTTTGACGAAAAATTATACCGGAGCATGATTGGTTCTTTACTTCATTTAACGGCTAGTCGATCCGATATTATGATGAGTGTATGTCTTTGTGCTCTATTTCAAGCAAAACCAAAAGAATCTCATCTAAGAGTTGTTAAGCGTATTTTACGTTATATATCTAGTACTAGAGATTATGGTTTGTTTTACCCTAAAGAATCATAGTTTGAACTAGTTTCATATAGCGATGCGGATTTCGTTGGATGTAGAACAGATCGTAAGAGTACTAGTGGAATTTGTCACTTTATCGGACAATCTTTAGTTTCATGGTTTAGCAAAAAGCAAAACTGTGTTTCGTTATCTACTTACGAAGTCGAATACATCTCCGCCGCTCTAGCATGTGCACAAGTGATCTACATGCAACAAACACTAATGGATTTTGGAAAAATTATTAACAAATCTCCAATATATTGTGATAAAACAAGTGCTATAAATTTATCAAAAAACCCCGTTAATCACTCACGAACCAAACATATAGATATACGACATCATTTTTTATGAGACAATGTTGAAAAAGGAACTACTTCATTAGAATACGTAAATACCAAAAATCAAGTAGCAGAAATCTTTACGAAACCACTAAACGAACAAACTTTTATTAAACTATGACGAAATTTAGGTATATGCTCACTCCAAGATTTACTTCCTTAAAATTATACAATGTTTCTCTTTAAGGCTATGATAAGTTGTTTATTTTACTACCACAAATTATACTTAATAATTTCTGAACCTTTAATTTTTTAGACAGTTAGTTTGTCTATAAATAATTCTTTCAACTTATATAAAGAGAGGTATACAAAACTATATACACACAACTCATATCTTCCTTAAACTAACAAAATATAGTCATGTCATTTGGGGATTCTTATATATCCATCTCCATCTCAACACCATCGATGGACAGCTCGGTTGACACGCCACAACGACTTCCTACACCTACACCAAAGCAAGAGCCAATGAATAGGTGGTCCTCATATCATACGGGTTTTACCCCTGACAACAAGAAGACCAAAAGATCTCTGTTTGTCTCTCCTAACACAAAGGAGAAAATTGATGAAATTCATCATTATCAGAAACAACAAATATATCTTCAACGAGAACTATATTTCGAGCAAAAAATTACAGCACGTCGCCTAAGCTTTCTGGAGCAAGTAGCGATGAAGTTTTGCTCGTCACGGAAGAAAGATATCCATGAACCGCTACCAAAACCTTGTAGTTCTTTGGACCCTCATCTTCATATCGTACTCCTTCGGACCCTTCACCAAGACGATATTCTAGCTCTCCGAGAACCCATGAGTGTGGAAATATATGGTCTCCACTTAAACCATGGATGGATAACAAGTCAGGAGATCGCAAAACTCCATCGCCTTCTAAATAAATTATATTTGTATATATCTATGCTTGTTTGTTATTTTATTTCTCAATAATAAAATTACTTCTTATATAAATTCGAGAAATAAGTAAAACCATCAAATTTTAGGCTATTTTTAGCCACAATGCTTATTTCATACGTTTAACTATGGCCTTCAGACGTCTGACACAATGATATATGTCTAAAATTTAAGCACTGTGCATATGTCAGACGTCTGATATATCCCCCCAGACGTCTAAAATTTTGCTATGTCATCTCCAAATAAAAATCAGAGCATTTCGGACGTCTGAAATAAGATCCAGACGTCTGCCTTATTTCTCTGTCTCAAAATTTTTCAAAAATAAACCAAACCAGACGTCTGGTTTTTATACCCAGACGTCCGATAAAACTCTCCGCCTCTCCAATTTTACAAATTCGATCAAACCAGACATCTAAATCAAAAACTAGACGTTTAATTTTATCTGCTGCACATAACTTAGGGCAAACCAGACGTCTGATTTCCAATCCAGACGTTTGATTCCCAATCGACCATTTAAAATTAACCCAGATAACGTCGTTTTTCACTTTCATCTCAAAATTTTCATCTGATATTTCACTATTGGCGATTTTTTTCAACAATTCATCTTTTTATGCAAAGATCAAATCACAATGCCTCCTGGAAAAAAAAATCCCAAAATATCAAAACGAAAACAAGACCAACTACCTCATCTTCAAATCCTCAGGTGTGCTCCGATGATCAAATCGAAAGGTGGATGAATAGAGCGTCACATTCCATCAAAAGGTATGAAGATATTCAAAAGAAAAAACTCCATATAGGCTCATTCTATAATCTCCTTAAGTTTCCTGTGTATGATTTGGATGAGCTATTTGAAAATGCCAGCTTGGAAACCCTAATTTCTTGTACTTCTAATGACATCCAAATAGACCAATTAGCGATATTTCTATTCTACACAAATTTAGATAGTACTTCAGTGTGGTACACTGAAGATGAGGATAACTGGCTCTGGTCTAGCGTGTATGGGAACACGATTAGATTAACTCCGGGCATAATATATAGAACCCTAGGATGCTCTGACACAGGGAATATTTATACAACATTCCCGATATGCGTTTCAAGCCACGGAACAGTATTACTCATCAAATTTAGGAGGACAAAATGCCAAAATTTGCCTCCAAATATCTACGTCCAAAAGCTCGACTCCTATCTCAAATGATAATAAATACAATTGTTCCACGTATGGGAAGTCACGAGCAAATCGTCGAATTAGAGCACAAAGCCCTATATGCTCTATTTAGTGGAACAAGAGTAAATTGGGCCAAATTCATCTTCGACGAGCTAAAGCATTTATGGACTCGATCAAGGCCGTCAATTATTTACCCAACTTATATTATGAGACTTCTTCGTGCACATAACATTCCATCCTACCTATCGACATTGGAAGAAATCTCACCTAAATATGCTTCCACCAAATTCTTTTCTCTGATGCACCTACCCGAAATCCCTCCAGAATTCATGTCCTTCGAAGATTGGATGCATAATCGTCAATCTAGAAGAGTTGAGCCTCCTCCTCAACCACACATTGATCCATCCCAAGAGGAGGAACATCAGCGAGAAGCCGCTCCTCCTCCTCCCGCACCATTTGATTATCTGGGACAAGAGGAAATTATGGAGACTCGAACGGATACAAATCCAAACGAAAGTGTTCGAGATCTCACTCTTCGAAACCAACAAATTCTATCTCAAAATCAAAAAAAATTGGCTAAGCGAATTGGCAACTTCGAAACATCATTTGCTACACGCCTAGCCACAGTTGAAGAATCCCTTTCCACTGTCTTGTCAGTTCTTAAAGAAGTGCCACAACGGGTTCGCGGTCCAACACCATCTTCTGAAGATTGGCCAACCCCAGTACCTTCTCCTCCCGCAAAAAAGTCCAAACTCTCTGAGGATGAACCTCTCAAGGAAGCTTTGACATCTCCTACGAAGGCTAGCACTTCTGAAAAAGAAGAACCAAAGGAATATGATCAAATAAAGCTTCTCCAATGGAATCATAGATTTTGGGAATAATAGATTTAAGGTTTTTGGAATATCAATTTTTATACAAAACTATGTTTGTAATCTCACTTCAAGTTATTAATGAAATTTTCTTTTTGTTTGACGATTGGCTTCTATTTTATAATTCTTTTTGATAATGCCAAAGGGGGAGAAATATAAGTATAATCATAAAACATTAAAAATAAGCACATATTCAGGGGGAGATTTATACTTTATATATAAGTACATTGAATAGTTTTCAACATCTAAAAGGGGGAGATTGTTGGGAAATCAATTCTATGGTTTCGATGATAACAACTATACAATGGAAATCGAATATGCATATATATATATACAATATATATACAGGTAATTGATAAAGTAACATCACCAAAGAGACAAGAACAACACTCAAAAGAAGTATCAAGAGGATACAAGTCGATAGAATCAGAAGAAGAATGACACATGCACAGGAAAAGCAACATGCACAAATTCAGACGTCTGAGTGCACTAGCCAGACGTCTGATTGATTCCTCTGGTTTGCAAATCAGACAGAATCAGATGTATGGTTAATATACTCAGACGTCTGAAAAACAGCCATATACAAAAAAATATGAAAGCCAGACGTCTGAAACATTCTCCAGACGTCTGATTTTGAACTCGGCTGTGTAAATTCAAAGTACAACTGTCACAATTGAAAAGACACGTTCGCTCCTCTTCGCTGCAACTCTTCGTCACCATGAGTAGCAACCTTAGAGCACTTACTAACATATGCAACTACACAAAGGATCTCTCTACCACTATAAATAGCATCAGAATTCAAGAGAATATCTCACCAAACTCACCTATACTCTTTACTCTTGTACTCTGATTGATACTTGATCTCTAGCATTCTAATACCTGTATTTTAAGTCTTCCATATACTCAAAACTCTTCAATCAATATTATATATATATATATATATTGGAAACATTTGTACTCAACAGTCAATATTCGTGTTATAGAACACACATTTGACAAGAACAAGCTTTTGTAACCAAGCATATTCCTCCCGACGAAGTGAGGGTGATAGTTGAATTCCAAAGAGGAGCTTCAGGACTGGACATAGGACGGGAGGTCCGAACCCGTATAAAATCCTGGTGTGATTATTTCCATTTACTTTGCTATTATCATCTGTCAAGTTTATATTAGATACATTATATAGTCACTTATGCTTGCATATTTATACACTACACGATCCACTCACATAGACTTTCAAGAAATTTCACACGAGATTGCCAAAAGTGACACTTAGAAAAAATTTCTTTCGATTGATTGCTCCTAAGAGTTTCCAACACGATCCGAAGATGCTTTTCATGCTCTTCCTCGGTTTTAGAATAAACAAGAATATCATCTATGAAGATGAGAACAAATCGATTGAGGAAGTCTTTGAAAACTCGATTCATAAGGTCAACGAAATAAGCTGGAGCATTCGTTAAACCAAATGGCATAACAAGCCATTCATAAGAGCCATAACGAGTAGCGAATGATGTCAAAGGAATGCTATCCTCTGTAATATGAAGCTGATGAAAACCGGTTGCTAAGTCTAAGTGTGAAAAGACTCTAGCACCACTAAGTTGATCGAACAGATCATCAATCCGAGGTAAAGGATATTTATTCTTAATGGTAAGATCATTAAGTTTGCGATAGTCAATGCAAAGCCTAAATGTACCATCAGATTTGTTCACAAAAATATCTGAAGCTCCCCAAGGAGAGGAACTAGAGCGAATAAACTGCTTCGCTTCCAATTCGGATAATTGTTTACACATCTCCCCATTTTCCTTATTAGACATCCGTTATGGAGGACGAGTGATAGATAGAGCTCCAGGGATTAGATTAATTATGAACTTAATTGCTCGCTTAGGTGGTAATCAAGGGTTCAAATATATCGAAAAATTCACGAACAATGTGAATGAGAGAAATGACATCTTCCTCATCATCATTATCGTCATCTTGAGGATTTAGAGAATATAAGGATGCTGCCAAATTGGAATCCGAATCTTTGAGAACAATAGAAATCTACTTAACAGATTGAGGATGTCAAAGATGAATAGTCCACTCAGGACATAGGATATGGGCTTCATAACATTTAAGCCAATCCATTCTCAAAATCATTCTGAAGCCCAAGTACCTCATGACATGCAAATCGGCTTGGAAAGAAAAGCCATGTAAAATAATCTCGACATCTTTACAAAGCAAACTGAATGTTGCAGAACCACCAACCGGATTCGCAATTCTCAAAGAAGTCATAAAAGCCATAACACTTAAAGAAAAAGTATCAACAAGTTCTTTTGATATAAAAGAATGGGACGCACCCGTATCAAAAAGAACTCGAATAGGATGATCACGAAACATAATAATGCCATCAAGGATAGAATGAGAAATACCTTAACCATGAGAAGTGTTACTAGGAACTTGCACAACATTTAGCTTTCCCTCCTTCTTGCTTTGAAGTTTAGGACAAGAAGAAAAGAGATGACCTGAACTTTTGCAATAACGACAAAAGATAGGTTTCAGAGATCTATTAGCGAAATGGTCCTTAGAACCACAATTGTAGCATTGCCCGTGACTAGAGGTAGTAGTCTTTGCTACCGAAGCTGCTTGCTTTCCTTTCCTGTTAGGATAAGGACCTTTGAACTTAATAGGCCTCTTCTTTTTATTGTTGAAGTTCAGCTTGGGATCCATAACTTCAACATCATTCTCTTTATCTGCCTCTTTAAGTCGAAGAGCGATATCAACAACTTGATCAAAAAAAATTCTAATTTCAGAAGTAAAGGCTTTTTGAGATTCTTATTTAAGCCATAGATAAACCTATGATTTTTCTTTAATGGGGTATTAATGTACTCGACCCCATATTTAGAGAGGGATTCATAAGATGCGACAGTCTGTCATAGAAGATTCACCTTGAACAAGGTCAATAGAGCGACGGGCCAGAGTCACTTTTTCAGCTTCTGGTACAAACTTCGATTCAAATCTTTCCTAGAATTTCTCCCAAGTAAGATCCGCTTCAATAATTTCGTAAATCAAAAGCTCATACCAATCTAGTGCTCTTTTTTGGAGCATACTAGAAGCCACTTGGACTATATAAAGATCAATGAGATTCATGCGATAAAAGATGCGATCGCATGTTCTAAGTTAAGCTTGAACTTCTATAACGCTCTCGGAACCCTTGAATGGCTTTCCACCCAAATTAGTATAATCACTACACAGGCATGCAAATCCAGATTTTGGGTGAGTAGGCTCTGGAATGGGTCCGACAGCTTGAGCATTCTTTACAAGATCTAGAAGTTGTTGAGCTGACCTAAATACTCCATCCTGGGGAGTAGCACTGGATTGCCCGGCGCTGGCACGGTTTGGTCTAACCATTTCTCTTCTTTAAGAAAGAAAGAAAGAAGAGGAAAAAGGTTATTCTCAGAATGAATATCAAACAATCATGATTGATAAAGCAAGGCACCATAAAAGAAAAGGATAAAACAGGTCCAATGACTCGAATAAATCTTAAGGCACAACTCCTAAGAAGGACTTAGGACAAAGATTCTTGCTAGATTATTCTACATTGTTCCGAAGTTTGGCTTTAATACAAAGCTATGACCCCCCATCTCTATACTCACGCTAGCCAAGGACACTATGAGGTAATGCCGTCAACTATCACAAAGAATAAGGCTGTTGAGGAGCGACCATCCGTGTAATTTCTTTGTGTGAGCAGCTATATGTCAGATAGTATAACATGCATTTTTTTTCAAGAGGAAAACCAATATACCGATACAAACTCAAAGCTACTACACAGTGGCTATGTGATCTTCGAAAACAAATATAGAAATAAGCATAACACAAATCAGTCACATATATCCATATCAGAAAGGCAGAAACGGATATGAATATAATACATAGAAGTGTACATCAGAGTAGTGGTCAAATAAGATCCACAATGTCACAAAAGAATAGGTACAAGTGCTTGACAAAAGAAAAAGTATACATCAAAGAGTCTCTATCTCGAATGTATAACAACAAAAACTACTAAACTAGAGTAGTTAGTCAAAAGTCAGATAATGTTCCCAGAAGAGGAGTCAAGCAGAAGCACATGTAACATCTCGGTCTGACCCAAGTATTATTTAATAAGAAAATAATAAACGGATCAGTCTAGCTATAAATATCAGATAAAATGAGATAGAATAAGTGATATGAAAGAAACATATGATAACAATAATGTCATATTGCGACAAGTATACATTAAATAACAACAAAAATCATATAATATCTCAAGAAATCTCAAAACACGGAAAAGAATGCAATATTCTTTATTTTATTCACCCTACCAAAAATATTGACAAATATATCAATGCCAATCATAAAATTGGTTAATCATAAATTCTAGAAATCATCAATTAGAAATCCAGAAATCGCAAAAAGTGGGAGGGCTATCACAAAATTGGAGCATGAAAACTCACCAACACGTGTATCACAAATGGGTCGCTAACCATAGAGCCGGTGCAACAGCGTAGTACAACGGTACCCCCGAGGAACCTGAAACTCGAATAATTCGAAACAACGACGTAGTACAACGGTATGCCCGATGAACCTGATAAGCCGGTACAATGACGTATTACAACTGCACTCCCGATGAACCGAACTCCATAAAAGAACATGGGTCCCTAGCTCACAAAAATGAGTCGAAAATCCAAAGAACCTATTGGTCGTTAGCCTATAAAAGAAATGAGACAAAACTCGATAAATTGAGGTACAATCCCCCATACGGACAAAGAGACATAGCATATCGCTAGTCTAAATCACAAAATGATCATCATTGATCAATAAAAAGTGTGAATTACACTAAGCTAGTAAATAAATGAGTTTAGCTTCATGTTCCATAACCACTGGCTTAGCTTCAATATTTACGAACAAATTGTAGATCTCCACTCGAAAATTGTCACAAGAGTATCAATCGAACAAGTCCAACCAATGAAGTAAATGCAAGCGTTTCATACCACTTTTTTTGCGAAGCCGTTTAATTTGATTTTCTCATACGAACGAGGTAAAGGTTTGTATATACCAATAGATTAGAAAACGGTTTTATAAAGAGCTTTGTATTAAAAATAGAGTTGAAATCATCTTTATAAAAGGGTTTGAATATTTACTATTACTACAGAAACCTTTGTATTTCAAAGTGTCAAATCACAAAAATGATTGTAAAAACAATCAATCACCAAAAATTCACATACGAAGATGTGAATCAAATCCATAGAAATCGATACCAAATCCATCAAGATGGATATTCCCAAAAATCCAGAAGAAGAAGTCATCAAAGTTGATAATAAATGATAATAACAATCACGAATCGATTAAAATTGGAAACCAAAGCAAGATAGGGAAATTGGGCTGAGACAAGCAGGTCAGCCGATCGAACAGGTGATCAGTCGACTGACATAGGGACAGAATTTTCTGTCCCCAGGTTCAGTCGACTGACCTTTCGGTCCAGTCGACTGAACCTGCTTCTAAGAATTTTTTCATCTTCTGGTTCAGTCGACTGACCTTCTGGTCCAGTCGACTGAACCTGCTTCTGAAGCACATTCAGCCTAGCACCCAAGTGGGGCAAAAATCCTACGAATCGCGATCGGGCGAACAATGGGCACTAGGGGTTTACGCCAATCGGCAACCTAGCCCTATGGGCTCTTTGATACACCACCAAAATCATGTTCAAACACCAAAGCTACGATTTTTAAAGATTTGACTTCAAAACACCCAAAAATTGGAATATTCATAAAACAAATTCAATCCAAAGCAAATGAATAGGAATAGATGTTAGAAATTCATACCTAACAACCAAGAAAATTATAGGCATAGATGTGAGTTTAAAAACTCACCTTTTTCTCAAAAACAATGAAGGAGAAGCTTGAAAACAAAATGGAAGATCAACTACTCTTCAATTTCAACTCTAAAAGCTCCAATCTAAGATTATAAGCCAATATTTCCTAAGTAAGGTTATAGCAAATTTCTGAAATTAGAGAGAGATTGAGTTGAAGAAGAAAAAGAGGATGCTTACCAAATCTTCTCTTTGATTTTGGAGCTAGAACATGGATTTGCAAAAGAAACTAGGGCTTAGGATTTTAGTTTCCAATCTCTTCCCCCATTTTTGCTAAAGCTTGAAGTGTTAGGAAAATAATAGAATGAATGAAGAGGAGAGGGGATGGAGTTAGGATATAAGATGAGTTGGGTTAGTGGGCTGAAACCCAAACCCAAAGCCCTAAGTGAAAACATCAAAATTCTACTCAACTCCAAACATATCAATGTTTATACTCAAAAAGGTCGCAAATGTCATTTTGAACTCAATGGAAGTGGTCTCGAGTCCTAATTCGACTGTTTGCAAAAAGTAGCATTTCGGACTTTAATCCGACCAACGATGTTATATTTAAATAAAATATTTAAATATACAATCGTAAAATATATGGGTTGTTACATCCATGCCTTCTCCTCCACCTATGGCCGCGTCTTCCTCTTGCCGTCCAATATTCCGCCCACTTATGCTTGCCACTGCCTTGCTTGACCTCAGGCCCAGCTCTGTGCCAAACTTCCACTTCTCGACCCAAAAGCCCGTCACCACATGTTCTCTCATTGCTCGGCTCATCTTCTTATGCTAAATGCTTGATTTTTAGGAGGATATATATATATATATGTATGTATGTATGTATATATGTATATATATATATATATATCTACGTGTATGTATAAGGTATATGTTCGGTTACATAAGCTAGTGGTATATATATGTTGGGGATATATATGGTGATATTGATTTTATATATATACACACACATAAGAGTATAGATATGTTGATATTTGATACGTTTGTATATATAATATTGTGAAAAAGTGCTATATCTGTTTACTAAATAGTGATTTTTTTAAAAATTTGTTATATAAAATGCGTAAGCAGTATATAAGTTTTATTCTGTTATGGATATTAAAAGTACAGATGTATATAGTTTATATAAGATATGTTGTATAAAAAGTTATGTAGTTGTATTTATAATTATATATTGAGTCTTGTATAAGTATAATAGTTTCTATTTACAAATCTACTATGTACAGTAAGTATAAGGAATATGTTAGTATAGTATATTTATGAAGCATACAATTCAGAGCTAAATATTATGTAGGTTAGTTTATTTCAGTTTTATAATATTTCATCTTATATACATTGTTGTATAGTGTACAATTCTGTTTTGTATATACATAGACTAACGTAAGTTATATATGCAGTATTTTATATGTGTTTGTATGTACTATGTCAGCCTATATATATATATATATATATATATATATATATATATATATATATATATGTCGTACATATATTTTAAAACTTTCCTTTTTGTTAAGTTTTATGTATATTATATTAAATCGCTTATATTGATTTGATAATAAATATTGTTTTATAGCCCGTATGTAAGCTCATGTACAGGTGTATATATTTTTGTTTATATATATGGAGGCTTGGTTTTCAATTTCATATAGATATAGTACGTTTGGGATTTACTATATATTAGTACTATATTGGGTCTTATAAAGTGAATTGGTCCAGTGCAATTTGCTGCTATGCATATATATAGTTTTCTTTTAATGGTTACGGTTGAAGAAAGTTTGTTGTATTAATTAGAGTATACTTTGTTGTTTGGGAAACCGCATATTTTTGTATATACTATAATAAAAGTAAATTTATACTGATTTTAAAATTTTAAGTTGTCTATAATACATAGATTTTATAGGTAGTATGTAAGGTTACTTGCATATATATGTACAAATTTTCGTAAGTATACTCTGGCTTCAGTATATACGTGAATTTTGTTTTCATATATATATATATATATATATATATATATATATAAATTATTTCTGATATTAAAGCTAAATTATTGATTTGAAGAATATATATATATATATGTGTGTGTTGATTTTAATATATGTTTGAATTTGGAATATGACTTTATATATAGTTATTTTTAGTTATATATATACACACACACGAGTTCATTTATATCATTTATCTGTGTCGGTCCAGTTCTGATTTGTTCTCATCAATATCTATATATCAGCTTTGTTCGTCGAATTCGTGCCAATCTAGCTTTGCTTTGGATTCGTAACTCATTCTATCGTGGGATCTCTCCAGCCTCGAAAGGTGAGCAATCACTCACGATTATATTCTTATATTTATTAAATTTGATTTCAATTAAAATGACAAATGAAATATGCTGCTGTTAGTTATTTACATTGCTATGTATATGCTAACTGTTCACCTATGACACCTGACACCATTATCTGTTATTTATATTGATGATATATGTCTGTTATATTATTATCATATTTGTTATCACTTTGCAAGTTCCCTATTAGTATAGAATTCACTATAGAATTCACTATGGGTTGAAATGATACATACCCGAACGATCTGTAGAATAGGAGAAAATTGTTATGGTTTGAAATGATAGACCCAAGTGTTTTTCATTTGAATTGAATATGGGATTGCGGGTTGAAATGATATATACCCGTATATATTTAAATTGTGGATTGAAATGATAAATATCCGTATCACTTGACCATAGGATAGAAAATTATATACAGACACCGTTGGTCTATATATGAATATTTTGAAAATGATTTCTATGGTTTTGGAAAGAAATATATGGCTTTATATAAATATTGATTTTGATAGTGTATAAATGTTATTTTATATATAGTTAAATTCTTGATTTTAAGCTATGTATAAATTTGTTTAATATATAATAAGTTTAATAATAAAGTTTGATTTTATTAAAATATAATATGGTTAAGTATTCATTTAAATTATATTTCAATATAGAATTTATAATGATTTTAATAGATTAAGGTTGAGAAGTTGGATTTGAAATTGATTTGAAATTTTATTTAATTACAAATTATATTTGGAACTTATTGAATTTGAGATTTTAAAGGATATGATTTTATAAATCGATGTTGGTTTAAGTGATTAATCAATATTTCAAGTTTGAGTTTTATTTAAATAATATTTAGTTTATTAAGTAAATATTTCAAAACTAAATCATAGTAAATTTAATTTGATATATATAAACGAAATTATCAAATTTAGTTTTGGAAAATGGAATATTTAAAGCTTTTAAATATATGAAAATTTTAAATGGTTTATTCGATTTCAAATCCGTATTTGAAATCGATATAATTTGAAATGGTTTATTGAGAACTGAACTGAAATTGATGATTTGAGATTTGATTAAATTTGAATTTTGGAATTCGAATTGATTTAGAATGATTTATGAGATTTGAGGAGGCTATTTTATTATATCAAGTATTTTAAATTTTATTTAAAAACTATTTATATATTTTACTTTATAAATTATTTTCATACAAATTATTTTTCATACCAACTACTCTAATATAAACCATTTTAACTTATTACTCTTTCATATAAATTATTTTACTTTCTAAACTATTTTATTATATATACTATTTTAATGTCTAAACTATTTAAGTGGTGGAAGTTATGTTTTCAAAGTTATGAATTTTAAAGTATTATGTTTGAAAGTGTTATAATTTCAAGTGTTTAGGTTTCGAAGCATTATAACTTTGAAGTGATATGGTTTTTGGAAATGGATATATTTGGAATGGAAATGATATCGTATTTGGTTTTGAAATGGAAATGATATCGTGTTGATATGGTTTTGAAATGGCAATTATATTTTGGTTTTGAAGTATAAATTATTTTGAAATGGCCGTTGTGATATCTTGGAATTTCAAGAAATTTAAAATGTGATAATCTCCTTCATTTATTATTTTAAATTGGTAAAATTATTAATTTTCAAACAATAATAATAACGTGATGTTTTAAAATATAGATAAGCGGATTTTAATTAGATTTATTATTTTCAAATTTGATAATGTGTTTGTTTAAATTAATATATATATATATATACTAATATATATATTTGAGTTGATTTTAAATTGGATTTTTAACTTTGAATTTGAATTTGAATTTAGATTAAATTTGAATTTAAAGGATATACATCTTAAAAATATTTTGGATAAAAAATATACATAAATAAGGTTTTTATTTAAAATAAGATTTATTTGATATTATTTTCCATAAAGAATTTATTTATATAAATTATGAAAGTATTTATTTAATAGTGAAATAAATACAAAAGTTTTATATTTACATTTAAAAATGGATTAAATATATATTATATAATTATATTTAGAATATAATTGGTTTTTATTTTATTTTAAAGGTTTTATTTATAATTAAGAAAAGCATTTATAAACTAATAAAAGTACTTATTTAGTTAGGAAAATAAATACAAAAGCTTTTAAAATCATTTTAAAATTTATTAAACATGAATAACTACAAGTGTTTAATTTTAAAGCTTGTTGTTAACATGTGTAAGTTAACTAGAAATTGAAAATGAAAAATGTTAAAGAGTTAACATGTGTCACTAGATTGTTTTTATTTTCTTTTATTTTAAATAAATTCTAATAAACTCTATATAATCACCTATCTACTCTATTCTATTCTTTTCCTATCTCCTCCTAAGTAAATAAAGAAACTCAAAAACATAAGCTGGTAAACAAATCGTCTAACCAGAAAATTCAAGCAAACTCAACCTATCAAACTATTTCGAACCAGAAATCAAACAAATCAGACCCAGTAACCATTTTATCTCCAGCCTGTAATTTTCGAAAGCAAATATTATCAAGCAATCAAACTTCCAATTAAATCAAAGGTCTTAAAGCATTCAAGTTTCCAGTAAAACAAGATCAAGTATTTCAGATTTCTAATCAAAGCAATTCAGTTTTCAAAAATCAAAGTTTCCCTGTTTCAAATCAACCCCAGTTTCAATCTCTCTGCCTTTTTTAAAAAAAAGGTGAGTAAACATTTAATTTTAAAGCTTAAGTAAATTTAATTCAGTTGCTTGTGAAAGTTCTGAGTTGAATGATGACTGCTTGTGTATATATGTAGTGATATCTCTGTGTATACATGAAGTGCGCATGTCTGTTGTTTGTAAACACCCATGTTCTTAGTTCAAAGCTTGTAGTTTTGATCAAAAATTCCAAATATTTTTATCAGTTTTCTATAAATCTTTGGATTTCAAAACAAGATAGTTTAGTCAAACATAATCTAGGATTTAAAAATAGATTCAAGTATTTTAAGTTTGAAAATCCTCTGAGATCAATAAATACATTAGCAATTCTAATATCATGTTAAAAATCAAATGATGTATTTGGCTGATTCAATTATATGAATTGAATCGTCTCAGGAAAACATGATTTTTAAAAAGAAAATCATAATTTTTAATATGGTATTGAGAGTGCACTGCATCGATGACCAGAAAATGATTTTTGAGGGAATTCTGATGATCGGAAGTGCTTGGGAGATCGGGAACTTGGCTGGAGGATGAAGGATGTCAGGTGGTTTCGGTAAAAATATCTGGTGGAGTTCCAGATCACCATGGCGGCGGTGGTGGGTTGAAATAGTTTTTAACCCTAGTTTGGGTTGAGGTCAGATTTTGGTTCATTGCATCGTTTCTGGGTGATCGAGCGGCTCGAGACTTTGGGAAAGGGCAGAATGGAAGGTCGGCAAGGCTGGCTGGAGTTGCTACGGCTTCGATGATCGAAGACGTGGATTCAAGGAGTTTTTCTAGTGATGGTTTAGGTTCCAGGTCGAAGTCTGATGGGTTCGAGTTCGCTCGAATTTGATTTCGAGTTCGATCGATTGTATGGTCAGAATAGTAAGGGATGGTTATCGGCAACTCATCAGCAATGATAGTGATGGACGGAGCGACGCCGAAGATCTATGCATATGCATATGTATCCAATGTGTTAGGTGGTCATGGTAGTGTGTTTGAGCTTCGGGTGCGTTGAGGTTTTTCTTTGAGTCGGTCTCGAGTTTTTATGAGGAGCATGAATAGGAAGGGAAGAAGAGAGGGGACCAGTTTTTGTCTCAGGTTTCATTGAGTTGTGTTCGGGCCTATACCAAAGTGAATGAGCACAGTAGTTGGTTTTACAAGCTTTTAAAAAGCAAAGATATAAAGGGTTTTCAAAGTAAAGTATTGACAGCAAGGTTTCAAAGTCAAATATTTGAACAAGTATCATGTATAAGATTTTAAATCAAATGTTTTTGAATTTAGGTTGTTTGGTTTGAAATTATTATATAAAAGGTTAATTACTTTATTAAATTTCTATGTGATTTTCAAACGATATTTAATAATGATTAAGTAATTATTAAGATGATGGATTATCCTAAGTTAATTAAAGTAATTAAGGATAGTTAATTACTTCATGCGATTAATCAAGGTAAATTAATGAATAGGATTCCTTGTTAAATGCAATTAATTCAAAAAGAATAATTAATTTATGAAAATAATTTGAGGATGTAATTATTGAAAGTAATTAAAGGTAAATTACTTAATGAAAGTAATTAATGATTAATTACTAAATATAATTAGTTAAAGGATTGATTAATAAAGGAAATTAATTAAGGGTTAGTTAATTAATTAAAGGATAATTAATCAATATAAGTGATTAAAGGATAATTAATTTGAGTAATTAATTAAAGATCAATGTGATTAATGTGAATCGGTGTAGGTTAATTAATCTGTGTAATTAATTAAGGGTTAATTACTTATTGTAATTAAAGGATAATTAGTCAAGGATGATTAATTAAGATGGATAATTAAAAGATGATTAATTAATTGGTTTGTAAATGTTAAGTAAAGGTAATATAAGTGATTAAAGATTAGTAATTAATTTAATTAGAAATAAATTAAATTTATTTTGGAAGTGATCAATCTTGCTTATAAATGATTGAATGATGTTAAATGCCTTGAATTGGTTGATATCTTTGATATGAAATGTTTTGTGATATGATATTTTTGGGTGGACAATGATAGTATGGTTATATATCATTGATGAATTGCTGTGTAAAAAAGTTTCATCCTGTATTTAAAGTTGAATTGTATTTCACTTGAATAATTTGGGTTAAGATGGTATTGAATTCGAAGAGACCAGGGTCGGGTATCAGTAAATACCCGAACCCACTTCGATTTGTAACCTACAATGAATTTTTATAGATTAATATGTAAAATCAATAGGTTGGAATGGAATAATATAGATCTTGAAACTAAGGGATTGATTTGTGAAATAAGCATTGACTAACAAGTTGTGAACTTGTAGAGAAGTATGAGTTACCCCGGGTTTTAAATAGTCTTTATGCATTGGTATTTCTTGTCAGATGGGTTTACTCATGCTGGTTTCCAACCTGACCGGGTGTTACTTTGATGTAATGCTCAGATCAGACCGAGTATTACAGATTTCCAAGCAAGGACGTTCTGGAGCTCAGATGGCGAGCTGGATGGCAGGAACGTATAGAGTATTCCGCTGAGAGATATTATTGTTTATCTGGGACAAGTTATTTTAACTGTCCAGTGATTGTGAAATGTTGTAACTTTGATGTATTGATGTAAATTAACTGATACAATTTTTCCTTGTATAACTGTTATTTTATTTGATATTATATTTTGATCCGCTGCGAATGTGAGATTTTGTGTTTCTTTTTGTTTCTTCTTCTATCTCTTTTCTTCTTTTCCTAACTATCTGGAATTTTCGGGATCGAAAATTTTGGGTCATTACGTTTTGGTATCAGAGCAGAAGGTTAAGCGAGAACCTTGGCTCTGGTGGTTTTACTCATTAAGGATAGGGTCAGTGGTGCCGTAAGATGAGTAGAGTGTGTGTGTGTGTGTGTATATATATATATATGAGAGCGTACTTGTTATTTCTTATATAAAGGTTTCAAAAATTGTTTTAATGAATGATTTTGATAAAAGCTTATATTTTATATATAAAGCAATAATTGGTTGTTAGATATTGAAATTGGATAAGAATTAAGTGATGATTGTGTGTGTGTGTCTATATATATATATAACCAAATAGGAATTTGATAAAATGAACTATACAAATAAGATGAATTTGAATTGGTTTCAAACTAGAAAATAGAATGGTTATTGTGTTTAATAATGGGATGATTTTTTTCCAATAAACAAAAAAATGTTTAAGGAAGTAACCATTAGATGAGAATAATTTGTAAATTAGAAAGGATGTAAATTGAGAAGTTTTGTATTCTAATTCTAGAAACCATTGAAATTGTTTTCAAAATGTTAAGAGATAATACTAGTACTATTCAGACTATTTTGAATGTGATCTTATTTTAAAATAAGAGTTGTTTGAAAGCTTTAAAGAAAATGGTTTTGAATTAAAACCAAAGGTGGTTTAAATTTTAAAATGTGGCTTGGTGGGCTAAGAAATGAATATGTATATATGTGTGGATATACATAATATCAAAGATGATTTGGAATAAATTTTAAAGTGATGAGTTTTGATTTTCCCTGAAGTGTGATGTAAAAACCCAAAGTAAAATAAGTTTTTGAACTTTTAAGTAATTTGAAATTTTAAGTGGGAATTCAAATTTGAGTAAGGTTACGGGATTAAACTGAATTTAATTTAGAAGAAGTTAAATAAGTTTGGAATGAACAACCTGAATTGAAAATTTCAAGATGAATTAAAGATTTAACTTAGGAAAATTGAATGGATTGTTTGGAAGGGAGTTATATGTGATCTCAAACAGATTTGAGATATGGGAAGGGGTAGTGAATGTTATTGATGGATGTTTTTAAATAAATTGGAAGTTTATTTATCCTAATATCATCCTATTATTATCAATAATTTTGAAATGGTAAATTGTGTAGTTTAAAATGAATTAAAAAATGGATTGGAGTAATATGTATGTCCGTTGCAGAAATTAAATGGAAATAGAACTTTAATCAGGAAATTAAACTTGTGGAGATGAAATTACTTTGAAATTAAGATTTAAATGTTCAAAAGGAAACTTGGAAATTTAAATTGTTAAGGATTGGTTTCAAAAATTGAAATTTGGTAATAAATTGGATTTCAAAGATTAAATTATTTATAAAAAAGGATTTGAATTATTATTTGAACCTAGAAATGGGTTTATGGAGAAGTAAAGTTTAAATTGATTTAAGAGAATTAAATCAACATTTGAAAATTTAACTCGAATTTATATAATTCGAGATGATTTAAAAAGTAGAGATTGGAATTAGGATTAATTCTAACAGGAATTGAAATGATTAGAAATTGAAGTGGGTACAATTTGAAATTAGTCCAAATTTATATGAATAATTTGGAATCGTGAGTAAAGTTGAATAGATTTAAAATTCAAATGGAATTTGATTTGAATTTGGAAAGAAATTGAGGTTAATTCAACTTAAATTAGGATTAAATCAATTTCAATGGAAATTGAAGTTATTTAAATTGGAATTGAGTCAATTTAAATGAAAGCGGAAATTTAAATTGAATTGATGGGAATGAAGATTTGGAATTGAACAGTTTGACTTTGGATTATTTTCAAAATAAATTGTTTTAATATAAACAAATTTTGCAAGCTATTTACTATATACAACCTTCCTTTTTAAAGCTAAACTATTTTATACTTATTTTACAATTATTTTTGAAACTATTGAACAATTTTACAATTGTTTTATAAACTGATTTCTATTTTATAACTATCTTATAATTAATTACTATTTTACAACTATTTTACAATTATCTAACTACTTTACAATTATTTTATAACTACTTAACTATTTTACAAATAATAACTATTTTTCAAATACTTATCTATTTTAAACTTTTTCAAGCTATTTTTAAATTTAAGTTGGTCAGAGTACAAACTGTTTATAGTTAAAGTGATAACTCAATGGAAAATGGAAGCAATTGAGAATAAGTGAATAGAATTAAAGGAAATGTAAATAGAAAGGAGAAATTGATTTAGCTAATAATCAGTGGAGTTAAATACGTAGGATGTACGTATATTATTCTATTCGCATAGTGATTTGATTCAGATTCGAGCACAGAATTTCAAGATAGTACATCGATCCGATTTGGGATTTTTCACTCGATTTTCGACGACGAACCTGGATATGGATTTTTGATTGGTTCTGGATATTCTCTATCATAGTTATGGCCATGCAAGGAGAATGATGGCTTCTGATCAAGAAACCAGATCTGAGTCTGCATTAGGAAGTCGGGTGGACGATACTAGTTCGGAAGTGAAATTGTGTGATCGAGTGAGCGATCAGATTGATATAATGTACGAATGATATGTGTACATTATACGGATTTGAATAAAATTGATATTGAAAATTTGTGGATAAGAAATGTAAAATGGTTTTTGAAATGAAAAGTATATTTGTGAAATACATGATGAAATAAAGTGGAAAATGGATATTTCTATGGTAGTAATTTAATTTATGGAAGTAAGTAATATGGTAAGTGACTTTATAAGTAATCAAGCTTCAATATTGTTTTGGTATAAACAAAGTTATGTATATATAATTGATAAACTTCCCTTGTTGAATTTATAGCCAGAAGAAAAGTGTTTTTGAAAGTATTTGAAGTATAAAAAGGTAATTTATACAAGTTTGAAGTGATCCAAAGATTTTTAAATTTATATATATATATATATATATATATATATATATATATATAAAGGATCTTATGAGAATGATTTTGGAGAAAAGGTTTTTGGAACCTATGGATTTTGGAAAGGCTTTTGATTTTTAGGGAAAAATCAATTTTGGAAATTTGAAAAGCCTAATTTGAGAATTATTGATTTTGGGATAATCGATTTTGAGAAAGGAAATTTATTTGAGATTCATACTAGGTGTATGATTTGGAAGTACTATATGTGTATAGTATAAAGTGTTTTGAAAATGGCTCTGGAGAAAAAAGCACTCCCTAAAATGAACTTCTTAGGAGTACCATAAGTTGGTACTGCCTTGAGCCTCAAAGGGGGGAGGTTCTAAAGTGGATCCTGTGAGGAAGTCCGGACAAACTGAAGTTCCCGAGGATTATTGGGTAGCAAAAGTCGAGGGCGCTGATGCCTACAAAGGCATTTGGGTTATGCTGTGACGATAATGTAACTCGATGTCGCTGCGATCTACTATGGACCATAGCGGAAATCGTGTGGAGGTGAGTGTCAACGGTCCACGCTTGATTTTGCCGGGAAGGCAATGTAACACCGGTAGACTGTGATCTATGGTCGAGTGGCGTGGAGAAGTTTCATTTTTTGGCAGCGGAATTTTTGCTGCGATAGCAATAGCAATGTAACCCCAGTTGTAGCTGTGATCTGTTGCGGGTTCCATGACGTAATCGAGGGGCGTGGAGTGCCAACAGTTATCTATGGATTTTGTCGGGATGGCAACGTAACCATCGGGTTAACTGCGACCATGGCTGAGGATAATGATTTTCAGAGCATTCTCACCAAAGAAGTTTCCTCTGTATTCAACAAAATGTTTTCTATATTTTCAATATAATATTTTTCAAGTATTTTCACTAGGTGTTGAAATGGATTTACCAAGTACTTACATTTTCCGTCTTACGTCTGATCAACGTATGACCGAATTTCTATGAGAACGAGGATGGACTTGTTGAAACATCGAGTTATAAAAAGTATTTTTATAAAAAACTATTTTATTATATTATGTGGATTTTAAAACTATTTTTATAAAACTATTTTGGTAAAATAATATAAATTTTGAAAGTGTTTAAAGAAATTCTTAAATAAAGGATTTATAGTTGAAAAGATCAAAAGGTAATTTAACTGATAAATGGCATTTTAATAAAATTTTGGCTTCATTCCTTTTCGAGGACGAAATGATTCTAAGAGGGGAGGAATGTGATATCCCGAAATTTCAAGAAATTTAAAATGTGATAATCTCCTTTATTTATTATTTTAAATTGGTAAAATTGTTATTTTTCAAACAATAATAATAATGTGATGTTTTTAAATATTGATAAGTAGATTTTAATTAGAATTATTATTGTCAAATTTAATAATGTGTTTGTTTAAATTAATATATATATTTGAGTTGATTTTAAATTGGATTTTTTAATTTGAATTTGAATTTTAATTTGGATTTAAATTTGAATTTAAAGGATATATATCTTAAAAATATTTTGTATATAAATATATATGAATAAGGTTTTTATTTAAAATAGGATTTATTTTATATTATTTCCATAAAGAATTCATTTATATAAATTATGAAAGTATTTATTTAATAGTGAAATACATACAAAAGTTTTATATTTACATTTAAAAATGGATTAAATATATTTTATATATGTTTTATTTAGAATATAATTGGTTTTTATTTTATTTTAAAGGTTTTATTTATAATTAAGAAAAGTATTTATAAATTAATAAAAGTACTTATTTAATTAGGAAAATAAATACAAAAGCTTTTAAAATCATTTTAATATTTATTAAACATGAATAATTGCAAGTATTAATTTTAAAGCTTGTTGTTAACATGTGTAAGTTAATTAGAAATTGAAAAAGACAAATGTTTAGGAGGTTAACATGTGTCACTAGATTGTTTTTATTTTCTTTTATTTTAAATAAATTCTAATAAACTCTATATAATCACCTATCTACTCTGTTCTATTTTTTTCCTATCTCCTCATTACTAAAACAAAGAAACTCAAAAACATAAGATGGTAAACAAATCGTCTAACCAGAAAATTCAATCAAACTCAACCTGTAAAACTATTTCAAACCAGAAATCAAAAAAATCAAACCTTATAACAATTTTATCTCCAGCCCGTAACATTTTTTTCCAAAGCAAAGATTATCAAGCAATCAAGCTTCCAATTAGATCAAAGGTCTTAAAGCATTCAAGTTTCCAGTAAAACAAGATCAAGTATTTCAGATTTCTGATCAAAGCAATTCAGTTTTCAAAAATCAAATTTCCCTGTTTTAAATCAACGCCAATTTCAAGCTCTTTGACTTTTTAAAAAAAAGGTGAGTGAACATTTAATTTTAAAGCTTAAGTAAATTTAATTCTGTTGCTTGTGAAAGTTCTTAGTTGAATGATGTTTGCTTGTGTATATATGTAGTGATATCTCTGTGTGTGTATGAAGTGTGCATGTCTGTTGTTTGTAAACACCCCTGTTCTTAGTTCAAAGCTTGTAGTTTTGATCAAAAATTCCAAATATTATTATCTATTCTCTGTAAATCTTTGGATTTAAAAACAATATAGTTTAGTTAAACATAATCTAGGATTTAAAAATAGATTCAAGTAATTTAAGTTTGAAAATCCTCTGAAATCAAGAAATACCGTATCAATTCTAATATCATGTTAAAAATCAAATGGCGTAATTGGCTGATTCAATATATAAATTGAATCATCTCAGGAAAACATGATTTTTAAAAATAAAATCATAATTTTTAATATGGTATTGAGAGTGCACTTCATCGATGACCAGAAAATGATTTTTGAGGGAATTCTGATGATCGGCAGTGCTTGGGAGGTTGGGAACTTGGCTGAGGTAGAAGGATGTCAGGTGGTTTCGAAAAAAATATCTGGTGGAGTTCCAGATCACCGTGGCGGCGGTGGGTTGAAGTAGTTTTTAACCCTAGTTTGGGTTGAGGTTATATTATGGGTCACTACATCATCTTTGGGTGATTGAGTGGCTCAAGACTTTGGGAAAGGGCAGAGTGGAAGGTCGGCAAGGTGTAGCCTGAGTTGCAGCGGCTCCGGTGATCGGAGACGTGGATTCGTGGAGTTTTTCTGGTTATAGTTTAGGTTCCAGGTCGAAGTCTGATGGGTCCGAGTTTGCTCGAATTTGATTTCGAGTTCGATCGATCGTATGGTCGGAATTGTAAGGGATGGTCATCGGCAACTCATCGGCGATGTTAGTGATGGACGGAGCGACACCGAAGATTTGCGCATGTGCACATGTATCCTATGTGTCAGGTGGTCGTGGTTGTGTGTTTGAGCTTCGGGTGCATTGGGGCTTTTCTTCGAGTCGGTCTTGAATTTTTGTGAGGGAGCATGAATAGGAAGGGAAGTATAGAGGGGACCAGTTTTTGTCTTGGATTTCTTTGAGTTTTATTCGGGCCTATACCGATGTGAATGAGCATAGATAAGTAGTTCGTTTTACAAGTTTTTAAAAAGCAAAGATATAAAGGGTTTTCAAAGTAAAGTATTGACAGCAAGGTTTCAAAATCAAATATTTGAACAAGTTTCATGCATAAGATTTTAAATCAAATGTTTTTGAATTTAAGTTGTTTGGTTTGAATTTATTATAGAAAAGTTTAATTACTTTATTAAATTTCTATGTGATTTTCAAACGATATTTAATAATAATTAAGTATTTATTAAGATGATGGATTATCCTAAGTAAATTAAAGTAATTAAGGATAGTTAATTACTGCAGGTGATTAATCAAGGTAAATTAATGAATAGGATTACTTGTTAAATGCAATTACTTTAAAAAGAATAATTAAGTTATGAAAATAATTTGAGAGTCATTAAATAATGTAATGATTAAAAGTAATTAAAGGTAAATTACTTAAGGAAAGTAATTAAGGATTAATTACTTAGTGTAGTTAATTAAATGATTGATTAATAAAGGAAATTAATTATGGGTTAGTTAATTAATTAAAGGATAATTAATCAATATAAGTGATTAAAGGATAATTAATTTGAGTAATTAATTAAGGATCGGTGTGATTAATGTGAATGGGTGAAGGTTAATTAATTTGTGTAATTAATTAAGGGTTAATTACTTGTTGTAATTAAAGGATAATTAGTCAAGGGTGATTAATTGAGATGGATAATTAAAATATGATTAATTAATTGGTTTGTAATTAGTTAATGTTAAGTAAAGGTAATCTACGTGATTAAAGATTAGTAATTAATTAATTAGATATAAATTAAATTAATTTTGGAAGTGATCAATCTTGCTTATAAATGATTGAATGATGTTAAATCCTTGAATTGGTTAATATCTCTGATATGAGATGTTTTGTGATATGATATGCTTGGGTGGACAGTGATAGTATGGTCATCTATCGATGATGAATTGCTGTGTAACAAAGTTACATCCTGTATTTAAAGTTGAATTGTATTTCATTTGAATAACTTGGGTTAAGATGGTATTGAATTCTAAGAGACCAGGGTCGGGTATCAGTAAATACCCGAACCCACTTCAATTTGTGACCTACGATGACTTTTTATATATTGATATGTGAAATCAATAGGTTGGCATGGAATAATATGGACCTTGAAACTAAGGGATTGATTTGTGAAATAAGCATTGACTAACAAGTTGTGAACTTGTAGAGAAGTATGAGTTACCCCGGGTTTTAAATAGTCTTTATGCATTGGTATTTCTTGTTAGATGGGTTAACTCACGCTGGTTTCTAGCCTGACCTGGGTGTTACTTTGATGTAATGATCGGGTCAGACCGAGTATTATAGATTTTCAGGTAAGGACGTTCTGGAGCTCAGATGGCGAGCTGGATGGCAGGAACGTATAGAATATTCCGCTGAGAGATATTATTGTCTATCTGGGATAGGTTATTTTAACTGTCCAGTGATTGTGAAATGTTGTAACTCTAATGTATTGTTGTAAGTTAACTGATACATTTTTTCCTTGTATAATTGTTATTTTACTTGATATCAATTTTGATCCGCTGTGAATGTGAGATACTGTGTTTCTTTTCTATTTCTTCTTCTATCTCTTTTCTTCTTTTCCTAACTATCTGGAATTTTCGGGATCGAAAATTCCAGGTCGTTACAACCGTTTTGTTATAATAACGATTGATTGTTAAAGAGACCGGGAGCGGAAGTTATCATACTCTCTGCCAACTCCAAAAACCACTTTAACAACCGTGTACGCGGTGGAGATTCCAGAATGAAGTAGGATGGTGGCGACGATCCTATATGAGGTACATATGTGGACCACACTCTCGTGAGTTGGCATAAGGTGGCTAAAACAGGAGCAATTGATGGGCCAATTAGGTAGCTCCTCTGATCGGACACACTCCTTCGATGCCATTCTATTACCTTGTGATTGATTTGGTGCGCACCTTTGATTTTTGATTTTGGTTGTGTAGCAGGAGGTGGGCGGTAGTGGCTGTTATGCGTTACCACCAGCCTGAAAGTGTAATTGGTATATCTACCCTGGCATTGTTTAGTTGTGCCATGTCACCTACCCAAGCATGCTTTATTACATGTTTGATTTGTGTCGTACCTATGGAGTATTTATGGTAGCCTCCCGATTTGGAGGTACGATGGTACTGTATAGACTATTGGCGCTATAAAATGTGTTAAGGTGGAAAATGTAAAGCCTTAACACTATTTTTAAAAGATATCATGCTTTACTTTAGACATTATTATAATAGCATATATTACTACGTAGTAGACAGTTTAACGGATCCTTAGAGGATGGTTATCCCAAACATACTTTAAGTTACTTGTATTTCAGTTGATATTTCAGTTGAGTTGGAGTTATTGATATAAGAATGTTAATCCTGACTCGAGTGTTTTGTGTTTTGCTTTACGCTCGGGTCAGACTGAGTGATACAGCTTTTGAGACTCACCTTTGGAGTTGGAGCTTCGTTTGGAGATCCATCTACATCTTTTCAGCTTGCAGTTATTCAGTTGGTTCTAGCGATGTATTCTGATCTTGTATTTGACTATTTGATTTGAAACTTCTATTGTATCTTATTTAACTCTAATATATGTATAGTAGCTTCATGAACTACTATTCATTTTGTTTGCGCTGTATATTGTATATTACTCTGTGTCTTTGATTCTATGATTACTTATTTACTGTATATGTTGAGTTTTGCCAAATATAAATTAACAATCTGGTATTTTGAGCAATTCAAATCCGGCATGTGTGTCTGTCTATGCTCTTGGCGGGTGCAACATGATAGGGGCTTCTCGCATTTGGTTTTGTAGCGAGCGGATGACTGTTACACCTACATTTCCTTGCGGGGGTTGGTGCAGTCGAGAGGCTAGCAGTAAAGGCAGAACATAGGTACCAATGTATGCTACGGTGGACGTTACCCCACTGACGGGTGGTTTGTTACATGTGGTATCATAGCTTTGGCTTTAGGCAAAACTTAGCATATATGTAAATTTAATTACGTAATCACTTTCGTTCGAGCCTGAATTTCTTCCTTGTTGATTCGAATTTCCTTTGAATGTTGGAACGATCCTCTCAATTCCAAAATCTACCCTTATCTCTCCCACTCCTTCTGAAATCCATCCTTATTTTTCCTATTTGTGTTTTCTTGATTTTGAAGCATCCCATAGCTCCACTGAATGGTTTGTAACTAGGTGAAACTCCTTTACAGTAGGCATTGATTTACCAAAAATTTCTCTATCCTCCGTTTAGATTCTACTATCTCTTGCGATGCTCGAATTCTATCTCTTGGAATCGAATGTCGATTTGCCTCTGGATTTTGCATCGATCTTATTCTTGAATTCGTGGTTGACCTGGTTAAGGTTGCCCGCGATTAATATTGGTATATCCATCTTCTTATTTTGAAATTTAATTATTTTATCTCCCGCTCAAGCCTATCTTCTTAACTAGAATTTGCTTTGATTAGGGTCCCCTTGAATTTCCTATCCTCGCTTTGAAATTCGTTTTGTATTATCAAGTGAGGGTGTATATTTGTAATTTTAAATAATTTTATATATTATGTTGGTTGAGTCGTTAATGCTGATTTGGATTTTCAATCGATTCGTCTGATCAACGCTATCGATAGGATTTTCAGATGGTAGATGAAATAAAATTTTATACATTACATATATATATATATATATATATTACTATAATTTTCTAAAATTGTATAGTTAAACGAATTGGTTGGTAGAAATAATAATATTTGATTTTCATTTATTGTGTTGTAAACCATTGATTTTACAAACATATAAATAAATGAAATTATAAAACTTGGCTTATAGATTTGATTTGGAATTCAAATGAATATGAATTAAGAATTTGAGAATTTAAACATCCGGGATTCCAAACTTTAGTTTTCAAAGTTGCAAAACGCATATTATTTAAAGTAGTTTCAAATAGAAATGGTTTTTGTTAACGAAAAAATTTAAACGCTAACACCCTGGTGTATAAGATGTGATTGTGAAAGCACCACCCGTTTGTACGGGAAACAGAAATAAGCAGAAAGTATGTAGAAAAACAGTAAGAGACACAGTATTTATAGTGGTTCGGCTTATAATCCAGCCTACGTCCACTTTAATCTTTTTATCACTAGTTTGATTACAATTCTTTACAAGATCTTTCAATTACAACACACTTCAAGTGATAGGATATGTGAAACAAGTAGCTCAAGCTTTGATGTTGACAATCATCTTCAAATCCATGGTGAATGTGGATGATTCCTTCATGGAGTTCCTTTAGAAGTTTGTTGGATCTAAAAAGCTTTGAAGTCGTCTGGAATTCGGCAGAGTAATGGCGCTTGAAGAGAATGAGCCCCAAAGGTCCTTTGCATGTTGGAGATGGTTTCATATTTATAGAGAGTTCTGGGCGGAAAAAGTGCTAAGTCCTAACTCGTGACCGACTTAAGATAAGTCGTGTTCGACTTAAGGTAAGTCGTCCCCGGGTCACTGAGCCGAGTCTATGGCAGTTCCCCTTTTTTGAACCCATCCCTAAGTTCTAAGTCGTGTGCGAGTTATCTGGCTGCAATTGCTAATTTCCTTTCTTAAGTCGTATACGACTCTTTTTATGTCGTAAGTCGTAGTCGACTTAACCAATTGCAACTGGTTTAAAGCAAGTCTTAACTCGTAGACGAGTTAAGAGGTGTGTCTTTAGGTCGTATCCTCCTTAAGTCGTATAACTTCTTTAAGTCGTAAGGGTCTTAAGTCGTACAAACTGCAGTTATCATTAAGTCGTAGGCCATCAATTTCCTTAAGTCGTAAAGACCTTAAGTCGTTAGCTTTTCTTAACTCGTATGCCTGCTAACTCGTAGAAGATCTTAACTCGCAGAGGATTAACTCGTAGAGGCTTAACTTGTGGAAGATCTTAACTCGTACACTTGCTAATTTGTAGATATGCTAACTCGTAAAGGCTTATCTCGCAAGTAGCTTAACTCGGGTACTCCTTAACTCGTAGGCTGCTTATCTCGTAAGCTTGCTAACTCGTAGAGGTCTTTAAGTTGTAGGAAGTTGCTGACTCATGTATCCTTTAACTCGTACATGCCTTGAGTCGTACATGCCTTGAGTCGTACATGCCTTAACTCGTGGACCTGTTAACTTGTGAACGAGTTAGGGTTAACATTTGCCCCTCGAAGCACACGCTTAAATCGTAAGTCGTGTGCTTCGACTTATCATAACTCGGTCATGTCGTTTCAAATCCCAACCTTTCCAGATATAAAAGCCTGAGTCGTCCTTCTTCTCATCACTTAACCTTTTAAACTGCTTTCTGCCATTAACGCATCTTCAAGCTCTCGAGGCGATTTCGACCCGATTCATCTCTGATTCTTTCTAGCATCAAACAATCGTAAGAGATCTTGCTTCAAACTTCGACCGTTAACCATTGTTACTTTATGTATTCAGTTCATCATCTTTGGTTTGCCCCATTCAAACCCTGCGAATTCTATTCGAATTGATTACCGATGAACTAAAATTCATCTGATTTGGCCTATGGTGATTCGCGCTTTGGGGCGATTCATAGTGTAACGGGTTAAGGTTGTCGCTGTTGAAGAAGCCAAGGATGAACAGGTTAAGAGATTTGAAAGGGAGGCGAGTTGGTCGAATAGGTTGAGTGAAAATAACAAGGGATCGTCTCATATATGACTCGGCTTCTTCCATGTGACTTAGCGATTTCCATGAGCCGTAGCCGAGTTAAGACTTGGAGGATTTCTAGTTGTTTTGGATCAGAGCCTTTCTCCTGTTCCCCGAGTTACGACTTAGGACTTAGAGGATAAGCAGCTTGATGTGTTTGATGGCTGAGGATAGGAACGACTCATCCCTTGAGTCGGTTGCGACTTAGTACTTGAGTCGGTTTTGACTTAGCACTTGAGTCCGATACGACTTAGCACTTGTGTTGTTTTTTTTTTTTTTTAGGATCTGCTTAAACCTTGAATTTGCAGTGATGTTGAACTGTTGAACTTTGATGCCTTCTTTTACAAATTACTTTGACTCGCAAGTTAACAACCTGTCCAATACAACATTTACAGAAAAACCGGGGCGAATATACTGCCATTGATCGCCCTCTTCGAATGACAGATTAGCTAACAACAGTCATTAAACTTAAACAGATTGTGTGAATGAAGTGCTCAACTTATTAACTTCAAGTAAAATACTAAAGCAATACTGAAATAGTCAATTAAAATTGACCAGCTCGCATTAATATTATACTTGAACTAAAGACTAACAAGTTCTGAAATTTTTGTAATCGATCAATCGTCGACTAGTTTTATTTCAGTTATATTTACTTGTTATTATTATTTTTTTATTAGCTTTTTGCACAACACTTCACACTTTTTTAGGAAACGTGCACCTTCATATTTGAATATCCAGTTGTTTGTGTAGAATGACTTCTCAGGAAGGTGATACAACAGTTCGGACTGGAGAGGTAACTGTTCTTCCGGCTCCACTGGTTAATCCTCCCGAAAGAGCTCCTACTTCACTATCATACAAAGTTTTTCGCCAGTTGTGTGCTCAGTTTGGTATCGTTGAATCAGATGCCATTCTTCCCGAAAGAAATAACACTGCCGATATAGCTCCTTCTGGCTTTGTGACAATTAACCGGCAAATGTGCCTAAGTGGAGGCATTCCTCCTTTCAACGACTTTTTCCAACAACTTCTCCGTCAACTGGCCATTGCTCCATCCCAGCTACACCCCAATGGCTATGCCATTCTAATGGGGTTGTGTGTGCTTTTTAGGAGAACACTTGATCGACTTCCAAGCTTTGGTGAAGTTTGTTATCTATGCTCTTTTACTCGGACTAAGGATCATCCTTCCATTACTGTTGTGAGGAGCGCCCGAAACCGCAAACTGATTGTTGGCCTCCCTGATACTGCTCACGGGTTTTTAACCCAATTCTTCTATGTTCGTTGCCCTCCGGGGTTTTATGGTGTGTGGAGAGTTGGAAGTAAGGGCGTTCAGCTTTATTCCTGACACATGTTTTCCTTATAAAATCTTTTCATAGCCTGAGTAGTTAGATGTTAATTTCCCTTTTTACTTTTCAGCGCTTCCACCTCCTTCTAGAGACCCAGGCTATAAGCAAATTTTTGAAAGATTGAATGCTGTGCCAGTAGAAGAGAGGAATATAAAGTTTTTGCTGAGAGATGACTTTTTACATCAATACGGGCTTCTTCACTCTTCTCGCTATACTCAGCCTCATGAAGCCCCGACTGAAGTTCCCGATTCCCCGACTGAAGCATCAGATGCCCCCGTTACTATCGAACAATCTTCATCAAAAGAGTCTAACATCGAAGCTTCATTGATGAAATGTTCCACCCCTACCGACATTATGGGGTCATCTAGTAAGACGGCACTTGCCCCGATTGAGGAAGAAGAAGGACCTTCACAGCCTCTCGGGGGATTAGCTGATGTAGGAACTGAGAAAACAAGTCTCACCGAGCATGATGGTGACGATGTTTATGATGGGTTGAGCGACATAATAGTGACCTCACAGGAGCTTTTTAGAGATGACGTGTCTAAAACTATCTCTCCTATAATTGAGGCGACGTCCCTTCTTCGACTAACACCAACACAAACACCAACTCCTCATACCCAAGCTATCATCACCCCTACACCAATGAGTGGTTTGTAGCTTAATGCGCGTAGCTTGCACATCACACAACACTTAGGATTTTTCGGCATTTGTTCATATTTAACTTCTTTTCTTCGGAAGTTTCTAAGACTTGCTATTTTTGCCTTTTCAGATTCCTCTATGGGGCGCAGCGGCAGCGGTTCTTATTACAAGGACTTTCGACGCTATGGAGGGCGTGGCAGCTATGACTACAAGCAATACTATGCCGATCCCAGAGAAACCAATGAGCAGAGAGCTGCGCGAAAAGCTGAAGAGAGGAGAAGGTATGAAGAACGTCATGAGGGAGCGGGCACGCGACATGAATCCTTCCCAAGGGATGATGACTCCCATAAACGTAAAACGCACGATGATAGGGGGAAGAGCCATATTGAGGATTCGAGAAAGCGGACCAAACTTGGCGAGGAGCACGTGCCCGTGACATCTGAGAGACCTGGTGCCTCAGTTTCTATTGACATCCCTTCCAAATCTCCTGCTCTTGAAGGAAGTGCCATCCAAACACTTCTCAACAGGCCTTCATACCATGTTGAAAGGGCCCCCCCGACTTTGCAGAGCCGATTCCCGAACTGGTGTTTGAGGGGGGTACGCTTCGACCTTGATTTGGTCCCCATCGACAAAGAAGCTATGTACAGAAATCTCGATGCTGTCAAGCTTGATATCGATAGAATGTCTGGATGGCAAAAGCTGGTTGATGAACTTCAAAGAGTTAATCGGGCTAACATCGAAGCAATGCTGACCATGGAAAATGACAAATCAGAATGGCAGAAGATTCTTGATCAACACAACGCTGAGATGAAGGAGATAGCCGAATACAATGAAAAACTCGAAGCTGAAGTAAAGCAGCTCAAAGATGATCTTGCCTCTTCTACTAATACTTACACCCAAAGAGAAGAGGTATTGCAAAAACAAGTGCGAGATGCGCACGCCAGCCAGAGGGACGCTGAAGCTAAAGCCGAGAGGTTGGAACAAGCTGTAGAGAACCACCGCACTGATGTCACCCAGCTGCAGAATAAACTGAGCGCCCGGGACATGGAGATTGAAGCGCTAAAAGCCCAACTTGCTCAGACCGAAAAAGATCGAGATGAGGCCATGGCTGGCAAAATTGCAGCCGAAGAAACTGCTCAGACCATGGAAAACGATATCAATTCGACTTTATTCGATTTTTATTTACATTGTGTCTTGGGACGCGGCAGCCTCTCTTTTCTTGGTCCTAAGTAAGAAATCACCCTGGCCGAGGTGTGGGAAGCTGCTCTTAACATGTTTAAAGACGCCGGGTATGGCGATGAAGATTTTGAGGCGCGTTACCTGGATGAGGGAGCTCGCGCTGCTCTTGCGAAGGGGCGAGAACAACTTGCCAGGATGAGAACTGGAATGGCGGAAGAGGAACGTTCTGGAAAGGAATTAACGCTTACTTCCTCTGTCCAACCTCCAGTTTCTCCTGTGGTTGACATCACGGGTTCTAGCTCCTCTACTCCGCCTGCAACTAAGACAGTAACTGAAACTACAAGTGCACAAGGCGGGGATGAAGGTGGTGAAAGCAACGAAGCACAGCGATATGAAATCAGCCTCAGAGATCCAACTACCCCAGGTAAACTTGACACCGGACCAGCCCAAGTGGTGAACTGCTCGTTCGCTCCTTGTGAACTTGACGATCTTCTTGATTATTTTTCAAATGTCAATGAATTCCCGACTTTTGATTATTCCTCAAATGTTAATGAATTCCCGACTTTTGACGAGCCGTCATCCCCTCTCTTTTCGAAAGATACTGATATTTTAAGTTTTTTCTCCTTTGTAGAGAAAGCACCGAGTCAAACTCAAGCTTCTTCTCCCCCGGTGATCCTTCCTCCATCTCTTCAAGTGGCGCCTCCTTCTGCCTCGCAACCTGGGTCACAAGAAGAACAAATAGAAGCTCTCCATGGCCTGGATGATCCCATTGCTTCGCAAGAGCAAAAAGATGAGGGACTTGAGGGAGGTGACATATCTCCGGAGCGGACTCCTTCTGACGATATAACTTTATCTAAACTTGTCACTCCAGGAAGTGAGTCTTCCTCAAAGAGGAGAAGGAAGCAAGGAGCATCAAGGAGGAGAGGGAAGATAATCACTGCCACTGAAGAGGAGCCAGAAGTTGGGCCAGCTGCGCCTACCTCTCCTTCCTCCCTTATACCCACTGGCCGACCTGAAAAGCTGATCATTCGGCCGGGTAAAGGGTCTAAAGGCAGCAAAAAGAAGTGAAGATCTTCAGTTTCTAGTTTTTTGTGTTTTGCATGTACTGGCCGAGAATTGTGCGGGTACCGGCCCCCGCTTTTCTTTATTTTGAAACCTGTACCTGCGTTGTAATTGAATAAAATGATTCCTCGTTTGTACAAACTTTTGTTTGAATTAAAGAATACATTTGTTATTCGTTTTGGCATGAGTTTATTTGATATTGCAGCGAGCTTATGGTATGTTACTTGAGCGTTACCTTTTGCTGGTTTAGTTATACCATATTGTGTGTAATTATACTATATTATATTGCCCCCATTCCATAAGTATGCTGCAATATTCTATACCTCGAGGGGACTTACACTCTTATTTGCTAAAGAATAACTATTTTATTCTTTAAAGAAAATTTTATAGAGTACAACTCCCTTCGTATAAGTTTTTACGCTTGGTCGTTCGAAGAAATCACTTTTTTCTTTTGCTTATGTGCATATCTCATCAAGTGAATTCCTCTATGTGGTAAAGCGGACCTCTGAAGGGTACTTTAACTTCTTTTCTTTTTACGATCATTTCCCACAGTAGGCAAATTACTTTTCCTTTGAAAGTTAAAGTACGCTTTTGATGAGGATTTTTTTTTTTATAGAAAGTTGTACCTCTGAGGAGGGATTTTTTCACGTTTCAACACTTGGAAGTTTTATTTCAATCTCGGTGAAACGTGTACCTCCAAAGAGTTATGCTTTAGAAATCCTTTTCACGTTTCAACACTTGGAAGTTTTATTTCAATCTCGGTGAAACGTGGGTTTCCAAAGAGGTCTTTTTTCTTAATTGTGTTCCCGGGAGGGGGTTGTACCTCTGAGGAGGGATTTCTCACGTTCCAACACTTGGAAGTTTTATTTCAATCTTGGTGAAACGTGTACCCCCAAAGAGTTGTGCCTTTGAAGAAAGCCTTTTCACGTTTCAACACTTGGAAGTTTTATTTCAATCTCGGTGAAACGTGTGCTTTCAAGAAGGTCTTTGTTTTTACATTTCAACTTTGGTGAAGTGAAATTCCGAAGAGCGGCTGCTACACTTCAACTCCTGGCGAAATGGGCCTCCGAAGAGGGCTTTTATTTTGTTTACATTTCAACTCTGGTGAAGTGAAATCCCGAAGAGCGGTTATAACACTTCAACTCCTGGTGAAATGTGCCTCAGAGAGGGTTTTCATCGCCTGGAAGTTACTCTCTCATGGTTGGAGGGTCATGACTCCTCCAATCTTTTTTGTTGAGTAGAGAACTTTCTTTTTTGTGGCATATGACCCATTAGAGGTCTTTTATTATCCGAAGAGTTGCGCCTCCGAAGAGGACTTGTGGCGCTGATGGTAGCTTTGGTTGTTCCTCTGTTCACTTGCTTATGCCTTTTCAGCGATCCTTTTTTTTTTTTTTTTTTTTTTTTTTTTTTTTCTTTCTTTTCAAGTTTTCATCCCCCTTTTTCTCACAAGTGGCTTGTTTAATCCAAGGAAGTGTACTTCATTGCCAGGCAGGTTCGTGAGAACGGGCACTAGCTTCCTAATTGGATGTTTGTTTGTTTAAACAATCTCAATTTATCAGCAAGGGCTCGTTCCTATCGAAATCATTAGCCGTTCAATTGAAGCATTTCCTATCTAGGATTTGAATTCGGGGTCTTTGTGACTTGAAATTTGTTTGTTGAATGATGGTGAGAATCGCTCGGTCTTATTATGCGCAAGTTTTATCTCCACTGTCTGCAAAAATTTAAATCGATATTTCAGCAATACATTTTGTGTATTTTTATATCGAAAACAAAGCAAACATATAATGATAATAAGGAACACAAGATTTATAGTGGTTCGGCCATGAAATTGGGCCTACATCCACTTTATATTCTTTCATTATTTACTTGCATCAGTTTCACAATTGCTTTCAATTACAGGAATCATACATTCATAATTCTTTTTACAATGTTTCAACAAAATTTTCAAGTAAAGTATGGACGCAAGTGATTGCTGTTCCATGCCCTTGGAATTTGATCTCCATCAACTGTGGTGAGCTTGAATGTGCCGTCAAGAAGTTTCTGACCTATCACATACGGTCCTTCCCAATTTGGCCCAAACACACCTGTCGCAGTCATAATTCTTTTTAGGACTAGATCTCCAATTTCAAAGCTGC
Source organism: Allium cepa (assembly GCA_030765085.1). Classification (NCBI taxonomy): domain Eukaryota; kingdom Viridiplantae; phylum Streptophyta; class Magnoliopsida; order Asparagales; family Amaryllidaceae; genus Allium; species Allium cepa. The sequence goes on from CM060932.1 coordinate 936,003,349, forward strand.
GTTGACGAACTTTGGAATTGAAATGTCTGGCTATCCTTTGCTGATGAGCTGCAACTCTGAGGTTAGCTTCATCTCTTTTTTCATCAAGGAGATCCAGCGCTTCAAGTTGCAGCTTTTCATTTTCTGCTTGATTGAAATGGATTCTTCTGTGTGAAGGGACCTCTGTTTCAACCGGGATCATTGCTTCCGATCCGTATGCTAACGAAAAAGGAGTATGCCCAGTTGCAGTTTTGTGAGTAGTTCTGTATGCCCATAGTGCAAGTGGTAGTTTATCGACCCAACCACCTTTTGCTCTTTCGAGTTGCTTTTTGATGGTTGATTTGATGATCTTGTTCACTGCTTCCACTTGCCCGTTTGCCTGCGGATGAGCTACTGCCGAAAAGCTTTTCTGGATTTTGAATCGTTTGCAAAAATCCTGGAATTCCTCACTTTCAAACTGAGTACCATTGTCTGTGATTATTTTTTGAGGCACACCGTATCTGCAAATGATATTCTTGGTCACAAAGCTTATCACTTTCTTAGAAGTGATAGTAGCCAATGGTTCAGCTTCAGCCCACTTAGTAAAATAATCAACCGCAACAATAGCATATTTAATCCCTGATTTAGCGGTTGGTAGCGGCCCAATGAGATCCATTCCCCAAATTGCAAATGGCCATGGACTGATCATCTGTGTGAGTTCGGTAGAAGGTGCTCTAGGAATTTTGGCATATCTTTGGCACTTGTCACATTTTCGGGAGTAATCTGCGGCATCCCGATTAATTTCTGGCCAAAAATATCCGTATCGGAGAATTTTCTTTGCTAATGTTTGACCACCTGAATGATCACCGCATTCTCCTCCATGCACTTCAGTTAGGATTGTTTTGGACTCTTCCCGGGATACACATCGAAGCAATGGCATTGAGAATCCTCGTCTGTATAATTGACCATCCTGGATTATATATCGAGAAGCTTTTCTCAGTAGCTTTTGTCGTTCTTTAGAGTTTTCTGGTAAAGAGCCATTGAGTAGATACTTTGTTATTGGAGTCATCCATGATTCTTGCTCTTGCGACATACTCATAACCCAATCGATATCCATTTCATCAATGCTCGGATTTGACAAAACTTCCACTGGAACTAACCCTAAGGATTGGGCTTCGCCAGAACTTGAGTATTTTGCGAGAGAATCTGCTTTCATGTTTTCTTCTCGAGGAATATGACTTATCGTGTAATGGTCGAATTCACATAAAAGTTCCCAAGCCTTTGACACATAAGCGGGCAGATTTCCTCCTTTCGTTTGAAACTCCTTCTTGACTTGGCATACTATAAGCTGAGAATCACTGAAGATCTGTAACGCTCGAATGTTTAGTTCTTTAGCAATTTTCAAACCAGCGATCAGAGCTTCATATTCTGCTTCATTGTTTGTTGAAGGAAATTCTAATCTTAGCGCATAGCATAATGACCGGCCTTCAGGAGTTTCAAGAACAATTCCAGCACCTGAACAGTAATCATTTCTTGCGCCATCTACAAATAACTTCCATTGGGTTGGGGAGTTCTCGATTGTTTCTTCCTCGCTGTTACCCTTGTCTGTAAATTCTGCAATAAAATCTGCCAAAGCTTGTCCGTTGATCGCTTTTCTAGGATGATAAGTGATGTCATATTGGCTCAATTCAATATTCCACTTTAAAAGGCGGCCCGAAGTCTCAGGGCGAAACAAGACTTGCTTTAAAGGTTGATCAGTGAGGACTTTGATAGGATGAGCCTGGAAATATTGCCTCAACTTTCTTGAGGCAATCAATAGACAATAGGCGAGTTTTTCCAACTTGGAGTAATTCATTTCTGCCCCAGTGAGTCTTTTGCTGATATAGTAAACTGGATGTTGAATCCTTTTGTCTTCCCGTACCAGCGCTGCACTTAAAGCATGAGATGAAACTGCCAAGTATATAAGAAGATCCTCGCCATCGCCGGGCCTGGAAAGTATTGGAGGCGTTTCCATATGTTGAATCAATTCTTCAAAAGCTTTCTGGCATTCGGGAGTCCAGTCAAAGTTTTTCTTTCCTTTCTTTAGAGCGTCGAAGAATGGAATGCATTTATCAGTAGCTTTGGATATGAACCGACTTAAGGCGGCAATTTTTCCATTGAGACTTTGCAATTCCCTCTTTGTTTTAGGAGCTTTGACTTCTTTTAGAGCAGTGATTTGAGCCGGACTAGCTTCAATGCCCCTAGCGCTCACGATGAAACCCAAGAACTTCCCAGATTCTACCCCGAAAGAACATTTTAAAGGGTTAAGCTTCATTCCGTATCTTCGGAGAATTGCGAACATTTCTGCTAAGTGTTCGATGTGATCCACTGCTTTCTTAGATTTTACTAGCATGTCATCAACGTAAACTTCCATAGTCTTTCCCAACTGCGGTTTGAACATAGCATTAACCAGTCTTTGGTATGTTGCCCCCGCATTCTTCAACCCAAAGGGCATAACTCTGTAACAGTAAAGACCGACATCGGTGATAAAGCTTGTGTCCTCCTGATCTGGCTCATGCATCATGATCTGATTATATCCGGAGTAGGCATCCATAAAAGACAACAATTCATGACCCGCTGTTCCATCTACCAGTTGATCGATCCTGGGTAATGGGAAGCAGTCTTTGGGACAGGCCTTGTTTAGATCTGAAAAGTCGATGCACACTCTCCATTTACCATTGGCTTTCTTAACTAGCACTGGATTTGAAACCCAATTTGGATAGGTAGATTCTCTGATGAAATTATTCTCCATGAGCCGGTCAACTTCCTCTTTCAATGCTGTCGACCTTTCTAGACCTTGGATTCTTCTTTTCTGCTTTACTGGCGTGAACTTTGGGTCAATATTCAGAGCATGTACCGCAACTTCTGGGGATATTCCGCACATATCGGCATGGGTCCAAGCGAAAACATCCAGGTTTGCTTTCAAAAAAGATATCAAGGCATTCTGAACTGACACATTAAGTTGTGAACCCACATTCAACACCTTGTTTGGGTCCTTCAGATCAACGGGCACCGGTATCGTTGTTTCTGCTGGTACCACCCTACTCTCCCCCGCACTGGCCTTTCTAGGATCCATCACTTTTCGTGCCCCGCTATGCTCGCCAGTGCAGGGTCCGCCCTGTAGTTGCTATAGGGTTGGTGTTTTGATGCGGATTGGGGTTGCCGCATCTTTCCCCATTTCTCTCTTCCTTGTTTCTCGCAGCTCTGTCATATAACATTCTCGCCCAGCGTTCTGGTCTCCTTTAATAACTCCTACCCCATTGTCTGTAGGGAATTTAATAGTAAGACACCATGGGGCAAGGACAGCTTTGAATGCAGCAAGAATAGGTCGACCAAAGAAAGCATTATAAGCAGAAAATTCATCTACTATCACAAAAGTCTGCTTGCGAACTACTTTTCTTTCTCCTTCTCCGAGTTCCACAAGCAAGTCAATGGTTCCTACTGGTTGCTTTGGCTCCCCAGTGAAGCCAACAATCTTCTGAGATGAGGCTTGCACATCCGCCATCGGGATTCTCATCTGGTCAAACGTTTTCTTGAAGAGGATGTTGCAAGATGCGCCGCAATCAATAAGAACTCTTCTGACAATAGCCGGTCCAATACCGGCCGAGATGACTAACGGGTCCAAAGTAGGGGCCTCAATGCCCGTGGAATCTCTAGCCCTGAACACAATATCATCATTAAAAGCCCTTTGTTGTTTCAGGGGTGTAGAGTCCTCTAAAACAAAGACATTCTCTTCAGTTGGCATATGTTTCAGAGCTCGAGTGTACCTCTCCATTTCACCCCAGCTTCTGCCTGCTGGGTGGGGTCCTCCTGTGATGACATTAATAACTGGCCTTCCAGATTCATGTCCTGCGGCCTTCTCATTTGTCCTGGGCTGATGAGCAAGAGCTTGTTGCCCCTGACTTGACGAAGCAGGATCATTACCACTCTTCTTCACAAATTGCTGCAGCTTATTTTCTCTTAGCAATTCTTCGATTATATTTTTCAATTGACGGCAGTCGTCTGTGTCATGACCAGGCTGATTATGGAAGCGACAGAACTTCCCACTTTGCACAGCTTTTCTTCCGGTTCTGAGAACAGGAGGTTTGGGATACTCAAAAGAATCTTTTGTAGCCAGGTAGATGCGCTCTGGTGTCTCTAACAAAGGAGTATATTCTGATGGCTTGAAGGATCGAGGCTTCTTCGAATTGTGTTGTTTCCTTCCATCATTATTTTCTCTTTTCTGTCCCACAGATCCATTCTTACGTGGCGCAGCAGTGTTGTCTTCAGCTTTCTCTACTGTTGCCTTTGCCGGGACAGGACGGCTTTCCAAACGCATGAATTCATCCGCCTTTTTGTAGAACTTTTCCAGAGAATTTGGCTCCTTCATGTTCAGCCACTTTCCGAATTCACTTGACTTATCAATAGCTCTCATCAAATAGGTCAAGACCATGCGGGGTTCTGCATTATCCACCTCAGCTAACGCTATATTAAAGCGATTTAAAAAAGACTTGATAGTTTCCCCCGGATTCTGTTCCAAACCGGATAACGACATGATGTCTTTTGCCTTTGAAGCATATAGCCTAAATTGCTCTTTAAATTTCCTGGTTAGGTCTGAAAACTGATCGATGGACCGGACAGGTAGTTTTGTGAACCAAAGCAGAGCTACCCCTTCCAAATACACAGGAAAATAGCGGCATTTTATCTCGTCAGAAGCTCTGGCACCTGTCATGTGCCAATCATATTTGTACAGGAACTCATTTGGATCACTTGTCCCTTTGTAAGCTGGAATGGTCGGAGGGACGAACTTCCTTGGGAATTCAGCTTTTAGGATCTTTTCAGTAAACGGAGTCTTGCTCGGAGCGAAACCCCACTCTTTCTCATCTTCGACCCTTTGCATACTTTCTTTCATAATCTGTCGAACCATACCAGAAAGATATTCTTCGTCATTCCTATTTCTGGATCCTCCAGCCTCAGGCAATGTCTGTTCAAAGGGGCTAGCAGCCCTTTCGGGAATGTTTCTAGTTTCAGCATCATGGACATTACCGACAAAGTTCCTTTCATTATTCGCAGGTTGACGGTTTGCCCCGAGCAGATCGTTTAACCTATTCAGAATCAGAGCATTCTGAGCATTCTGAGCTTCCAATTGCGCGTTCTGGGCATTTATTTGCTGATTCAACCCAAAGATAGCAGCGTCCAATTCCGCTTTTGAAACTCCAACAGCTGGAGTGGCTTGATTTGGTGTTGGGGAAGTGGAGGTTCCCTCTTGAATGTTTGCAGATCTCACAGATTTACTTTTCCTTCCAGGAGCCATGATTTCGGATAGACTTCTGGTTCTTAAAGAAACTCTATCTACAAATCTTTCTGAAACAATGATGATAGATGTCCTGAGTTCAATTCTCAGTGAAAGCACCAAAATGTTAACGAAAAAATTTAAACGCTAACACCCTGGTGTATAAGATGTGATTGTGAAAGCACCACCCGTTTGTACGGGAAACAGAAATAAGCAGAAAGTATGTAGAAAAACAGTAAGAGACACAGTATTTATAGTGGTTCGGCTTATAATCCAGCCTACGTCCACTTTAATCTTTTTATCACTAGTTTGATTACAATTCTTTACAAGATCTTTCAATTACAACACACTTCAAGTGATAGGATATGTGAAACAAGTAGCTCAAGCTTTGATGTTGACAATCATCTTCAAATCCATGGTGAATGTGGATGATTCCTTCATGGAGTTCCTTTAGAAGTTTGTTGGATCTAAAAAGCTTTGAAGTCGTCTGGAATTCGGCAGAGTAATGGCGCTTGAAGAGAATGAGCCCCAAAGGTCCTTTGCATGTTGGAGATGGTTTCATATTTATAGAGAGTTCTGGGCGGAAAAAGTGCTAAGTCCTAACTCGTGACCGACTTAAGATAAGTCGTGTTCGACTTAAGGTAAGTCGTCCCCGGGTCACTGAGCCGAGTCTATGGCAGTTCCCCTTTTTTGAACCCATCCCTAAGTTCTAAGTCGTGTGCGAGTTATCTGGCTGCAATTGCTAATTTCCTTTCTTAAGTCGTATACGACTCTTTTTATGTCGTAAGTCGTAGTCGACTTAACCAATTGCAACTGGTTTAAAGCAAGTCTTAACTCGTAGACGAGTTAAGAGGTGTGTCTTTAGGTCGTATCCTCCTTAAGTCGTATAACTTCTTTAAGTCGTAAGGGTCTTAAGTCGTACAAACTGCAGTTATCATTAAGTCGTAGGCCATCAATTTCCTTAAGTCGTAAAGACCTTAAGTCGTTAGCTTTTCTTAACTCGTATGCCTGCTAACTCGTAGAAGATCTTAACTCGCAGAGGATTAACTCGTAGAGGCTTAACTTGTGGAAGATCTTAACTCGTACACTTGCTAATTTGTAGATATGCTAACTCGTAAAGGCTTATCTCGCAAGTAGCTTAACTCGGGTACTCCTTAACTCGTAGGCTGCTTATCTCGTAAGCTTGCTAACTCGTAGAGGTCTTTAAGTTGTAGGAAGTTGCTGACTCATGTATCCTTTAACTCGTACATGCCTTGAGTCGTACATGCCTTGAGTCGTACATGCCTTAACTCGTGGACCTGTTAACTTGTGAACGAGTTAGGGTTAACAGTTTTCAAAGAATTTTAAGGTTTTAAATCAGTACTCTCCTCCATTGTCACTGGAAAATAATTTCGATGATGACTGCAGCATCATCGACATTCATTTTTGAGTTTCAGAGCGAAGAGGCCATTTTGTAGCTTTGCTACATGTTGTTTTGAAAAACAAATTTGATTTGAAATTCTTAGGTATGACTTATTTATAATGTATAGGTATAGGTATATGAGTACATATTTGATTTGATATATCTAATATATATATTTCTCCTTAAATTGTTTGAAGTGAATTGGAAATTTAATTCTTAAATTTTTATTAAAGGATTTCAATCATAAATAAAGCTATAGTCTTGAAAAAATTACCTGAAATAAATGAATTGGGAAAATTTTACTTGTACATGACTCAATTACTTTCCAATATACATAACTTACCTAAATCATTCAGAAGTTGAATATATAATTGAATAATTTAAAATGTAAAATGATGATAAAGGAATTTATAAATAAAATTTGTGTGGTTATAATAAATGGTTATGCACTTAATTTATAAGTATAGAAATTGTTAACTAAAATAATTGAATAATAGGATAATGAGTAAATAAACATGAATTAGAAATAGTTAAGAATTGAATTATAAGTGAAATTAATTTAATTGAAATCAAATCGATTAAATAAAGGAGACAAATAATTTTTTCTTTGAAGGAATTAATAAATTGACATTAAATTAACTTAATGAAATGCTTGAATTTAAAATCCAATATTGAATATTAATTAATTTAAACTAAAATTATATGGTTTTAAATTAATTGTTTATTTTATTTCCCAATCTATTTTTCTTTTTGTTGTTTCTATTCTCCTACCTCGTTTCTTTTCGAGGACGAAAAGTTTTGAGTGGGGGAGAGTGTAACGACTCGTAAATTTTGATGGTTTTAATAATATATTTATTGGAAATTTGCAAAAATTGTAAATAAAATTTAATATTTGAAATACGTATTTAAAAACATAGCAAATGGTAAATTTTCAATTAATAATATGGAAGTTTATTTTATTGTGCAATTTTATTTCAATTCAAATCATTAGAATTTGATGGTAATAAAACATTTTCCAAACTTGAATATTTTTACATGATAAATATGTAAATCATCTTCTGAGTGAGACGTCACATTTCGTTTATCAAAATTTGGACTACTATTGCTCCGTTTATCTTATTTCTGGCAGATTAGCAGCATTTTCAGTAAAGATTATCGACTTTTGATAGGATGACCGTACCACTGATATCTATGTACTATTTTGATCGTCTTGTCATGTTGATCGCTATGGTATATTCGTTTGTGTGTTTCAAAGTCCGAAAGACGACGAAATATACAGAAACGACTTCCGTATCGATTCCGTATTTTTGAACCATTTTTAAAATTCCATTTTGATTCGTTATCCACTGGGTTAAACCCAACAGTCCACTGGCATTTGCTATTATGAGAAAATCAATGCTTGACCTTTTATTTTTCACTGGTTCCAATAATGTATCGGTTCATTTCGTCTACCTCCGTTCATTCATTTGAAAATAAAATAAAATAAATATAACTATTGCTTTTCTTCATTTATTCGGCCGACTCTCCTTCCCTTTACACCATTTCACAGCAGTCCTCCCCATAGCCTTCCCCATCCTCCGCATTTACCATCTTCCCCACTCTCTCATCTCCCTTCTTCCTTCATGCGGCCGAGACCCATCAACTTTGTTCTGACCCACACTTCTCTATGCAGTAAGCCAACCACCAACCATCTCTATCTACGCCATGCCTTCTCCTCCACCTATGGCCTCGTCTTCCTCTTGCCGTCCAACATTCCGCCCACATATGCTTGCCGCTACCTTGCTTGACCTCAGTCCCAGCTCTATGCCAACTTCCACTTCTCGACCCAAAAGCATGTCACCACCTTCGTCCTGTCATTGCTCGGCTCATCTTCTTGTGCTGAATGCTTAATTTTTAGGAGTGTGTGTGTATATATATATATATATATATATATATATATATCTGCGTGCATATATAAGGTATATGTCTGGTTACATAAGCTAGTAGTATGTATATGTCGACGATGTGTATAGTGATACTGATTTTATATATATACATAAGAATATAGATATGTTGATATTTTGTAACGACCCTGACTAGACCTTCGAAAATCGGCACCAAATACATCACCCATATTCGAATGCCGCAGATTCAAACTTCGAATCTGGTTCGCCGGAGCTTATAACACATTAAGTACAACAACACAGCGGAAGAAAAGAATAATATCATTGATACACAACAGTTGATACAGTATGATACAGTCAAATATCAATACAAATATCAGAAATAGATACTGCAGCAGCAGCGGAAAAATAGTAACTCTAATAGAATCTCCAAAAGAATCCAACACCATCCTGCAACTCCATCTCCAAAACTCCAAACCAAAGATAGCTTGAACCAAAACCATCATCGATGCATTAAGCAAGGTCTGTCATCGATGCGATCGCCAAACTCCAATGACTCCAAAGATATCGAATCTACATCTACTAGCCGACTATCTAAAAATCTAACTCTAGACTGCGCGTGTGGAAAATTGTGGGCACCCAGAGTCTAGAAAGGGAACAATAAACTCTGGGTCAGTTATGGGACTGGTGTGAGCAAATGAAAACAGTTTTATCTTTTAAACAACTATCAACAAAAAAATAAAAAGGAAATCTGCAATGCTTTTTGGAAAATAAAACTACCATAAGGCCTCCCACCGCACACACAATGCAAACGCAGAATTGAAGGAGATTTCTTCTTATGATAGTCAAACATGTTTGATACGCAAAAACCTTTTGATATTATTATTAGTGCAAAGTGCAGAAAACCTTTTGAAATTAAAATATTACTTTTAGCCTGCATACAACCATTATTGTATGCCTACTATAGCGACAATCTAAACAATGGTGACCACCATAAGTAAATGGCATGTTTTACAACTAAAATTGTACAAGGCGCGTATAGGTGATTGGATTTCCAACAAATGGTCAGGCAAAGAAACTTCCTGGACCACATGGGTACGCCTCTAGAGGGATGTCCCGAGAACTTAGCCAGCTTTCTACCAACACAAGGCCTTGTTACCTTTGTAACTACGTAACTACTACACGAGCATGCCATCCCCCGATCGTTTGCGACCTTTATTCGAGAGCTCTCAACCACAAAGCAACAACCACAAAGTAATGAATTTTCAGTAACCACATGAGTTAAGTATATGGGCTCCATACCATGACACCACCCTTTTCCAGAAGAGAATGAACATACCCTAAAGGGCGTGACCCTCATAACCTTGCCGCATCTTTCGTGTTTCGACCATTTTTGGGTTGTGAGGTCCAACGAGGTCACGTCCACAAAGCTATGCTTTACACAAAAGCCATGCTTCGATTAACAAATGATCAGCAACATACAGCAGCACTCAGCATGCCACACTACCAAATTGGGAGTATATCACTGATAACAATCAATTACATAACCTCTGAGCTCGTATGTCTCAGAGAATGGTGTTAAGCTAAGAGAATAAATTCTCCGCCACCAAACAGAAATGTATTTGATAGAGATCAGCTTTATATCTCAAAGTGTAATGTCAGACATACAACCATACAAGTCTCTTCCGGGTTCGAATAGAACCGAAGGAACTTCCAAAGAAGCCCTTGTAATTCGGGTATCACAATACCGATCGGACTCCCCATGACATATGGAGATCTCTATACCTTAGCTACTCAGTGCAGAGTCATTCGACGGGTAATCCTTTCATTTTCAAAAATACCCAGTCTTCACCACCGGTCTTCAAATGCAATCCATAACGTCGTATCATTATTCAGAATGGGTTATATGACACAAGGTCCTCTCCTGAATAAATTGAATAATGAGCGCCATAAACATATGGATATATGGGATCTTAGTTAAGTCACAACTTAAAGTCCAAAACCTTTCTTCATATGGTTTAAACAAATTGCCATTTTCAAATCTTTTAAACAAAAAGATCCACCTCACAAAGTTCACCCATTTTCACAAAGATTAATTCATATCTTTCAAAACTATTTTCATTCCAAATCTTTTATACAAAAGAAACACCTTAAGACCCTCTTCAATTTTTGAAACAAAGTTCAACCATCTTTCACAAAGATTTATTTATATCTTTCAAAACAAATCCATTTCAAACTTGAAATCTTTTCAACACAAACTAGAAGTTCTTTCGTTATATGAAAGCCATCATCATTTGAAAACAAATACATTTCGTGTCGGGCAGATCCGATCAAATATGCACAAGTTATAGCCTTTAAAGTATAAACTTGGGTTAATTTTAAATTCCCAAAAATAATACTTTTAAAATACTTTAAAGATGGTTAAAAAAACCCTATATATATTATATAACTTGTATAAACCCTTCAAACCAAATTTCCAAAACAATTTCAAAACTTAACAAGATATAGTCTTATTCAAACTAAATTTTAATTTCAAACTTCCTTTCAAAAAGCTTTCCATAATCAACTTAATTACATTTCCAAAACCATTTGGATTCAAAATTCAACTTTTTAAACAAATAATATCTTAGTTCCAAAACATCCATGACTTAACCGATTTCCCACGAAATCCATATTTGTGTGTGTATAGTGTAGTCCAGGGCTTTTACACAATAGTGCAACAACATCAATCATCACAGATTCAATCATATCAATATCGATAAGCGGTGTAATCTATAACGCTTATCTTCATTCACAAATTTGCGGAGAAATAATATAAATTCATCGCAGACAAAATAAATTACATTCATCATAGCTCAAAACAAAATAATTTATATCACAAAGCATGACATATCAGGGATATCAAACAATTCAACATTCAATTGAATCCAAACATCCATAAGTCAGATTAATTAATCATCTGATTAATTTAAATCAGATTAATCACCAATCCTGGTTAATTAACATTAATTAATTACAAATCATTGGATTAATTATGCTTTAATCATTTATTAATTAATAAATTAATTAACCTTAAATCATTAAATAATTAACCTTTAATTATTTAATTATCCTTTAATTAATTATCCTTAATTAATTACATTAATTAATTAACCATTAACTAATTAGCATTTAATTAATTATCTTTAATTATAATAAGTGATTATCCCTAATAACCTATATTAATTAGTCACTAATTCTTATATTGAGTAATTATCTTTTAGTCATTTGATTAATCAATTTTAATTATTAATTAATTACCTTTAATTAAGTAATTATCTTTACATAATTAATTACCCTTAATTAATTACCTTTAATTAATGAATCTTTAATCAATTAATTATCCTTTAAAGTAATCATCCTTTAATCACCTTCATTAATCAATTAATCATCTGATTATTTTAATTTAAACCTTTAAATTTTAAGTGATAAATTAATTAATCCTTAATTTATTTTATTAACAAATTAACCCTTTATATTAAGTAATTGTCCTTATTTACTTTCATTGATCACATTAACAATTTTTAGCTTACATAAATTAATTAACCACACCAATAAGTTAACTCTTGACTAATCATATTAACTAATTAATCACCTTTACTTATTTTAAATTTTAGCTTTGAAACTTGTTTCTAAAACTTGTTTGAAATTTAATTTGAAACTTGGTTTATTTTTCCTTTGGAAATTTATTTATTTTAAATATACTTCAAAATTTTGCTTAAACAAAAAGTTGCTTTGTAACTTTTAAAAACAGTTGTAATTTAAAACCTGAAAAATAATTTCCTTTTAATTTCAAAATCTGGTTACATTATACAAAATAGAACCCGAGCCAACCACGTTTCTTCCTCGAGACACACGCGAGCAAACCCTTAAGAAAACTCGAGAACTCCAAATCGTCCACTGCTCCGAGGCAAACACACAAATTCACGTAAACAAACTCGAGAATACCTTCATCTTGCTCAAACCCACGAACACCAGATATACTGATGATACACATGCAGATGTACGATCGTTTCGATCGCTTCCGATCGTCACCACGACCTCTGGCAAGTCGGTGGCGAACCCCTCAACCCTCACAAGCGCCAATATTCCACATTTTCGACGTCGAGCAAAATAGAGCTAACCCACTTCTTTTTGAAACCAACTTAGTCGAAGAAATCCACCTCGCCTCGACGATTCTGATCGCCAAAACCCACGCCACTCCTCTCAGAGATGCAACACACGTCATCGTTGCAATTCCCCTTGGACCGATCGAATATTGATCAACATCGACGGCAAAAATATTCCTCAAACTTCGTCGACCGACTGAGCCTTTAAACCCTAAATTGCCTCCCTACCGTTGCCACCGCCACCAATAAATTCTTCCACCATTTCTCCTATGTTCGTTGTCATCCCAACTTCCTCCGACACGAACCCCGTCATCCAAGAACCTTGCGTTCGCTGGAATTTGCCTCACAACCAATTTCCAACCAACTCCCATTTTCTCATGAATTGATAAACTAAAAATCTTGAAATTTTTATTAAACTTCATCGATTTGAAATGCGAATTCATTCATATAATCATAACTCGAAAATTAAATCATTCAATTTTATGCTTCATGTTAATCATCACTGTAATATTCTAATTTCTAAATATTCCATAAATATTTCCACTTAGAATTATTTTTAAAATTTAGATTAGAATGTTATAATCAATTTTTATTCAGACATCATAATCTAAATTTTATTATTTAAAGAGATTATGAATTTTCTTTCTCTAGTTAATTTGGGTCTGTTGATATACAGGGTATATACCTATATGTACAGGCATGCATCACACAAATATATATACACACACACGTACATACATTTAGATATAATTATATTCATGCAACTACTTACTTCCAAAATCAATCACAAGCATTTAATTATAGATTCAAGGCTTTAAAACAAAGATCTGCTCGCCTAAATTGGATGTTTGAACAGAGCAAAAGCCTGGTTTTGGAGCCTGGAAAATGTCGGGAGTTTGAAACTGATCTGGAATTGATTTAAATTCTGGAAACTTATAACTGGCCCTGAACTTTGATCTGCTTACTTAAGTTTGAAATGCTTTCAGTTTGATTGCTTTGATTCCCAGATTTGAAACTTGAATCCGTTTCCATTTGCTTCATGTTGTTTTAAAATTTTGATTTGCTACTTTGAATCTGGGAACTTGATCTTGTTTTGGTATTGTTTTGCTTGATTCAACTTTGCTTTGAATTGTTTCTCTTTGGTTTTAAGAAAGTGTTTTGATCTTGGTTCTATACTGGATTTTGAAACCGAGTTGTATTTGAATTGTCTTCTTTAGTTCCAGGTTTGATTTTCTATTTTTGAGATGATCTACAGGTTGAAGACTTTGATCAGAATGAAGATTGAAATCTAATTTTCCAGATTTGTTTCCAGGCTTTGAGAAAATTGTTTTGATTTTCATTTTCCAGATTTCAACATTTATTTTGAAGATGAGGAAGAATTGGAGAGGAGAATGAAAAATATAACCTGGTTTCTTTCCCTTTGATATTTACATAATTTTTTTTAAAAGAAACAAGCATGCCACTTGTCTTTGTATATTAACACTTGTTATATGCATCCTTTTATAATTGTACAAATGTCCCAAATTTGTATTTTATGTTAAAAACCTTAACTAATTTTTGTTTGTAAATCTTATTTTAAACCCTTATCATTTTATAAATTACCTTTGCCTTATTAAGTTGTAAATTATATCATATATATTTAATGTTTGTACAATTTAAATTTATCTTATTTACATACGTATTATATCTTGTTTACACTTGATAAAACAAATGCATTTATATATATATATATATATATATATATATATATATATATATATAAGTTTTTGAAATTTAATTCTAAACAACTTTTGAAAATTATCTATATCCAATTCAAAATGTAACTTCCAAATCACAATAAAGAATTAGAAAACATATTTTTTATAAAAAATTCAAAATATAGAATTTTAAATCCAATTTATTTTCAAAAAATTTATCTTTGAATTTCAAATTATAATCAATTCATATATAAACAAACGAATATTTTATTTTTTATTGGGAAAAATTCAAATTAATTTACAATTTAATCCACAAATTCATATTAATTACTTAGATTCAATTTTTCCTCAAAACCGAGATCGTTACATATTTGATACATTGATATATGATACGTATATATAATATTTTGAAAAAGTGATATATCTTTTTACAAAATAGTGATTTTTTTAAAATTCGTTACATAAAATGCGTAAGTAGTATATAAGTTTTATTCTGTTGTGGATATTAAAAGTACAGATATATAGTTTATATAAGATATGTTATATAAAAAGTTATATAGTTGTATTTATTATTATATATTAAGTCTTGTATAAGTATAATAGTTTCTATTTACAAATCTACTATGTACAATAAGCAATATGTTAGTATAGTATATTTATGAAGCATACAATTCAGAGCTATATATTATGTAGGTTAGTTTATTTAAGTTTTATAATATTTCATCTTATATACATTGTTGTATAGTATACAATTTCTGTTTTATATATAAATAAACTAACGTAAGTTATATATGCAGTGTTTTATATGTGTTTATATGTACTATGTCAGCCTATATATATGTTGTTTAAGATATATATATATATTGTACATATATTTTAAAACCTTCCCTTTCTGTTAAGTCTTATGTATATTACATTAAATCGTTTATATTGATTTGATAATAAATATTGATTTATAACCTGCATGTAAGCTCGTGTACATGTGTGTGTGTGTGTGTATGGAAACTTGGTTTTCAATTTCATATAGATATAGTACGCTTGGGATTAACTATGTATTAGTACTAAATTGGGTCTTATAAAGTGAACTGGGCCAGTGCAATTTGCTGCTATGCATATATATAGTTTTCTTTCAATGGCTGCAGTTGAGGAAAGTTTGTTGTATTGATAAGAGTACATAAAGTTGTTTGAGAAACTGCATATTTTTGAATATACTGTAATAAAATTGAATTTATTTTGATTTTAAAATTTTAAATTGTCTGTACTATATAGATTTTATAGGTTGTATGTAAGGTTAGTTGTATATATATGTACAAATTTGTGTAAGTATACTCTGGTTTCAGTATATATGTGAATTTTGTTTTCATATATATATATATATATATATATATATATAAAGATTTTATTTTTAATATTAAATCTAAGTTATTGATTTGAAGATATATATATATATGTTGATTTTAGTATATGTTTGAATTTGGAATATGACTTTATATATATAGTTATTTATAGTTATATATATATATATATATATATATATATATATGAGTTCACTTATATCATTTATCTTCATCAGCCCAGTTCTGATTTGTTCTCATCAATATATATATATATATATATATATATATATATTAGCTTTGTTCATCGAATTCGTGTCAATCTAGCTTTGCTTTGGATACTTAACTTATTCTATCGTCGGATCTCCCTAGCCTCGAAAGGTGAGAAATCACTCATGATTACATTCTTATATTTATTAAATTTGATTTCAGTTGAAATGACAATTGAAATATGCTGCTATTAGTTATTTACATTGCTATGTATATGTTATCTGTTCACCTGTGACACCTGACACCATTATCTGTTATTTAGATTGATGATATATGTCTGTTATATTATTATCATATATGTTATCACGCTGCAAGTTCCCTGTTAGTATAGACTTCACTATGGGTTGAAATGATAAATACCCGAATGATCTATAGAATAGGAGAAAACCATTATGGGTTGAAAAGATAGACCCAAGTGATTTTCATTTGAATTGAATTTGGGATTGCAGGTTGAAATAACATATACCCGTATATATTTAAATTGTGGATTGAAATGATAAATATCCGTATCACTTGACCATAGGATAGAAAATTATATACAGACCCCATTGGTCTATATTTGAATATTTTGAAAATGACATCTATGGTTTTGGAAAGAAATATATGGCTTTGTATAAACATTGATTTTGATAGTATATAAATGTTATTTTATATATAGTTAAATTCTTGATTTAAGCTATGTATAAATTTGTTTAATATAAAATAAGTATAATAATAAAGTTTGATTTTATTAAAATATAATATGGCTAAGTATTCATTTAAATTATATTTTAATATAGAGTTTATAATGATATTAATAAATTATGGTTGAGAAGTTGGATTTGAAATTGATTTGAAATTTTATTTAATTAAGAATTATATTTGGAACTTATTGAATTTGAGATATTAAAGGATATGATTTTATAACTCGATGTTGGTTTAAGTGATTAATTAATATTTCAAGTTTGAGTTTTATTTAAATAATATTTAATTTATTAAGTAAATATTTCAAAACTAAATCGTAGTAAATTAAATTTGATATATATAAACGAAATTATCAAATTTAGTTTTGGAAAATGGAATATTTAAAGCTTTGAAATATATGAAAAATTTTAATGGTTTATTTGTGGTTCAAATCCGTATTTGAAATTGATTTAGTTTGAAATGGTTTATTTAGAACTAAACTGAAATTGATGATTTGAGACTTGATTAAATTTGAATTTTGGAATTCGAATTGACTTAGAATTGATTTATGAGATTTCAGGTGGCTATTTAATTAGATAAAGTATTTTAAATTTTATTTAAAAACTATTTATATATTTTACTTTATAAATTATTTTCATGTAAATTATTTTTCATACCAACTACTTTAATATCAACCATTTTAAATTATAACTCTTTTATATAAATTATTTTACTTTATAAACTATTTTATTATATATACTATTTTAATATCTAAACTGTTTAAGTGGTGGAAGTTATGTTTTCAAAGTTATGAATTTCAAAGTATTATGTTTGAAAGTGTTATAATTTCAAGTGTTTTGGTTTCGAAGCATTATAACTTCTAAGTGATATGATTTTTTGAAATGGATTTATTTGGAATGGAAATGATATCGAATTTGGTTTTGAAATGGAAATGATATCGTGTTGATATAGTTTTCAAATGGCAATGATATTTTGTTTTTGAAGTACGAACTATTTTGAAATGACCGTGGTGTTCGAATAACGGTTGGTTGTTAAAGAGACCGGGATCGAAAGTTGTCATACTCTCTGCCAACTCTGAAAACCACTTTAACAATCATGTACGCGATGGAGATTCCAGAATGAAGTAGGATGGTGGCGACGATCATGTATGAGGTATATACGTGAACCCGACTCCCGTGAGTTGGCATAAGGTGGCAAAAACAGGAGCAATTGACAGGCCAATGAGGTAGCTCCTCTGATTAGGCACACTCCTTTGATGTCATTCTATTACTTTGTGATTGATTTGGTGCGCACCTTTGATTTTTGATTTTGGGAGTGTGGCACAAGGTGCGCGGTAGTGGCTGCTATGCGTTACCACCAGCCTAGAAGTGTAATTGGTACATCTACCCCGACATCGCCTAGTTGTGATGTGTCATGTACTCTAGCGTGCTTTACTACGAGTTTGACTTGTGTCGTACCTATGGAGTATTTATGGTAGCCTCCTGATCTGGAAGTACGATGGTATTTTATAGACTATTAGCACTATAAAATGTGTTAAGGTGGAAAATGTAAAGCTTTAACACTATTTTTAAATATATCATGCATCATTTGAGTTACTTGTATTTCAGTTGATATTTCACTTGAGTTGGATTTATTGATATAAGAATGTTAATCCTGACTCGAGTGTTTTGTGTTTTTCTTTACGCTTGGGTCAAACTGAGTGATATAGCCTTTGAGACTCACCTTTGGAATTGGAGCTTCATTTGGAGATCCATCTACATCTTTTCAGCTTGCAGTTATTCAGTTGGTTCCAGTGATGTATTCTGATCTTGTATTTGACTATTGTATTTGAAACTTCTATTGTATCTTATTTAACTCTGATATATATATAGTAGCTTCATGAACTACAATTCATTTTGTTTCTGCTGCATATTGTATATTACTCTGTATCTGTGATTTTGTGATTATTTATTTACCGTATATGTTGAGTTTTGCCAAATATAAATTAACAATCTGGTATTTTGAGCAAATCAAATCCAACATTTGTGGATGTGAATGGTTGAAAATATCAGGCTGTTACATTATGGCTGAGCCAATCATTATTCACCTTGTGACCTACCGATGTGTCGATGAATTTTTTAGGGCAGTCATATCACCTGATAGTTTTTGCTATTTTCTTCTCCTTGGAAAAAGCTTGATATTTTATGTTCTTCTTTCTAACATGTTTATTGCTTGAAATTTTTTATAATGTAGAGTGAAATTGTATATTGACAAATATATTTGTATTCACGGATGATATTTGAGGTATTGGGATATTAAGGTAATATCTAATGAGAAATTGCATGAGTTCCAAGCCATATATATCATATATGGATAAAAGAGTGACTTATTCATGATTATCTTTTACACTTTTGTAGTATTTTGACTTATAAGTGATAAGTGCTGCCCATGAATAAGTTTACGTAATGTATGGTTAGCAAAGATGAAGTCATTATTATTTTAAATGGATTTCTGAACTCGTAGCTACATAAATTTCTGAAAGTAGATTTTTAGTTGAATTTTCAAAAGCAAACAACTCCATCTTTTCATGTTTCCCAGGCGAGATCATACTAAGAACTATAGAAAAGCAAGATTATGGACTAAAATTCTAGATCAAGCTTAATCTAACAGTCTTAGTTTTTCTAATATATTTAATTTTGACAATTATTCACTAAATAAATCAGAAAGCGCATTGTGTGTGCCTTTATACTCCTTAATAATCAACATTTGTTTTAGAGGGAAGTGGTAAGTTGATAATGTATATTGAAACTCATTCAAAAGCGGGAGATACAAACATTTCCAGTTAGAGCATCTTCAATACAATTCAATGCAAATAGAACATAATGTTAATTAATTCCTATATGTCAAGAGATAAATCAAAGTGTTAATTCGATGTAATTTCTAAAAATTAAACATCACATTAAAAAAAATAAAACTAATCCAATACAAATATATTCGTAGAAAAAGAATTAACCATCTGTCCCAATCAAAATTTAAATAAATAATAATAATAGATAGAAAATTACTCCATTATATATATTTATTACTTCATATTGTGAAATTTAATGTCTAAAAATAGATATTCACTAGACAATGTCTAATAAATTTTTCACCAAGCCATCATAACATTATAATTAACAATGGCATTGGAGATGAAAATTTAGGCTACAATACATGTCGATGATGTACAATTGGCATTACATCAAAAAAGTTGATGGGTTGGAGATACTATTACATGACTTTCATATTCTGTAACTATAAAGAACTTTTGTGCAACATGGGTCAAAGTTTTGTGCACATGCATAAATATAAAAACAAGAAATTAATTCACAAATATATGTGAATTTTCTATTTATAGTTGTACATATTCTTAGTGGAATAAGTATATGCGTGTATATTCTTAGTGGAAGAGGTGAGTCACAGAGATGGAGCAAGAATTATCATCTATTTTGAAAAGAGTCGTACTGAGAAAGTGGTAAAATATGAAACAATGAAATAATGAGGTAGGAAAGAAAAATAAATTAGCAGCTATAACAATGTCAATAAATATATAAATCATGTAACATACTGTATTCAAAAGAAAATGTGTTATTGAAAAAGAGTGTAGATATCACCATATATAAAGTCCAAATAATTTTTTTACCCAGCTTAAGAGATAGTCCAAATAGTTAAGTATCTAAATGCAGGTCCAAATGGACGTGCGTATATACTCGTAACTTAGAATTATAACTAAATAGAAAAAGCTTACTTTTACACTTAGACCTTGGGTAAAGTAATAAGCATGACATAACATAGGTTATAATAAGAAATGGAACAGAATGAGGCTTATTTTAAGACTTAGGACAAATTAATAAGAAAAAGATAGCAGGGATAAATTGTAAAGGCTTATTCAAAATAATTTATCTAAGTTAACAAGAAAAGATAAAAGTAGAACCTGTACCAAATAGCATTCCCTAGGGCACACTTATGATAAGAATGGTAGTAATTGGTCAAATAGAAATCCAAATCACGAGGGATTTGGATAAGGGGCGCAGCTAGATATTGTTTGGATGAAGGACCAGTACCAACAGCATTTCCCCTATAGATTTTGTGGGCACACAGTGATCTCACGTCAGCCTGAAGTGGGACGAGGGGCGCGCTTATGTTGGATGTTGAGGTAATATGAAGACCCAATACGAGGAGCAAAAGGTAGCATGGGAATAATGATAGTTACGCGTGCGACTTCCACTCGGGTGCTCAGTAATAGCTATGAGTTCCAAGCGCTTAGTATGAGTGTCTTTTGTAGACATCATTTCCTTCTATATAGGGAGCTATATATGTCATCCGGATCTACTGTAGTTGCTCTGTGCATCTTTCATAGGTACCATTGGCTGCGGTGTGGAGAGTTATATAGCGGTTGGTCTGCAGTAAGTTCTATGGAGTAGCAGGCCGATCAAAAAGGGTAGAATTAGGGTCACATCCTAATTACAGGATTAGCAATTCAGCCTATTTAAAGAAAAAATCAAGGACAAGTGCAAGCAATCAAAGTTATCTTATCTTATAAATTGAGCAACATTTAATCTTACTTATTTCCAATTTATCTCTTTCCTATTTCCTTTATTATCCTTATTTATGCTAGAACTATTGTAGAGTCTATTACTTTATCTTGCTTAAAGACTCTAATAATTACTATCATTCACCAGACTTTTAGTCTGACCCACTCCTCTATTTTCCCCTTTCCCCCAGGCAATCAAGGGGGTGGTCGGTAAATTGCTGCAGCTTGGAGTTCTCTTGCAGGAGATTTCATCTATATATTTCTTTTATTTCAGCTTTTGTTCTTTCTATGCACCGGCTTATTTTGTGAGATATTATCTACTCTGATTTTGAGACTATGAGTTTTTTTCATGAGACATATTGGATTTTTAGACTTATATGTGGTATTTGGTATTTGACTTTTTATGAAGCAATTATGAAGCAATTTTTAATTAAGTTATTACTTTAGGTTTCTACTATTTTATCTATATTTGTCTTGTGAATTTTAGTCTCTATTAGTTCAGTTATACCTATAATGCACCACGCCTTTTAATGTGTCCTTTTGGGCATATTAAGGGGTATGGGGTGTTTCACTTTGTATTAGAGCCTAAGGTTACAAGATTCCAATTTTTTTCAAAAGTAAAGTATTTTCTTCAAAATAACTTGTTTTAAAGGTATTTTTCAGAAAAGAACTTTTAGGAATGATTTTTAAGTATAAAAGAGTTCTTATAAAAATCCCCTGCTAAGTAAAATTTAGTTCCCTTTAACTCTTTCCTAAAATACCTCTTTCTTTTCATAGAATTCGATGCCCAGAACCTTCCCGAGGGCATTCTAGTCCCAGCCTGGTATCGTAGGTACTTTCAAGCCACGACTCCAGAGGTGCATGGGCCTACGCCCAATCCTGCCCCACCGGGTGGGAATCCCACAACCCATATGTTGCCATCATTTTCTCTAAGCTTTGTAAAGTTTTTTCGAGTTGGCCGGGAAGACTTTTTCCAATAAGGAGACTTTTGTGGAGGCGAGAGCATGGCTTAAGGACACAGAGAGGATTTTTGGTCTTTTGGGATTGGATGGACAGCAGTGAGTTCAGCTGGCCACTTAGCAGCTGAAGGAGGAGGCATCTTATTGGTGGGAGGTGATCGAGTTATAAGGAAGGAATACTACTTGGGATGGATTCAGGGAGCGATTCGATATGAAGTTTATATCTCAGGCAGAAGAGAGTGTTCAGTTGGAGAGGTTTATCAATATGAAGCAAGGGAGTTTGTCTGTTAAGGAATACATCAATTAGTTCAATGAGCTGTCGCAATTTGGTATAGATTTGGTGAACACACAGCAAAAGAAATCTATGAAGTTTACGAAGGGATTGAATCAACCGCTTCAGGGATTATCGTTGACTCATGTACCGATAGGAGCTACTTATGAGTCTTTGTTCAAGATGGCGCTTATGTTGTATACGGTCAAGGAGGGGGAGTCTAAAGAGGAGGTTAAGTCAGAAGGTCCAAAGAAGAAGTGGTGAGAAAAGAATAAGATAAAGAAGAAAGGTGATGGTCCTTAGAAGAGATTAAGAAGGGAATAAAGTGCAATGGTTGTGGATAGGTTGGACATATGATCAAGGATTGTTGGAAGGAGAAGATGAAGAGTAACAGCCCGGTCATATGAGTAGGAGTTGTCCTCGGGGGGAGAGTGCACAGCTGCACAAATGCAGGCACTAGACATAGCACCTTCCATAGCATTTCAAATAAAGGTAGGAAAGTTACAGTTGAAGGTTTTATTTCTATATCTTATTTTCCCATTTGGACTTTATTTGATTCTGGAGCATCACACTCTTTTATCTTTAGCTCTCTAGTAGATTGTTTGCACTTGGACATATCATTAGTAGTAGACCCCATTATTGTTTCAAACCCCATAGGAGAATCAGCACACTTATCTATGATTTGTAGGGGTTTGAAATATTTATCCTAGGCGTAGAGTTTGACTGTGATGCCTTCGTTTTGGGCTTCTCGGGGTATGGGATGATCTCAGGGATGGATTGGCTATCCACATACAGAGATATCTTAGACTGCGAGAGGAGAGTCGTTAGACTTAGGACTTGCAGTGGTAGGACTCTAGAGGTACCTTGCGACCCGCAAGGGTCAGTCATCTTGAGTTTTCTCTATTCCTTTTATTCATCATCGTCGGAGTTGCATTCGGTTCCTATCGTTAGAGATTTTGTAGACGTTTTTAAGGAGGTTGGGGGACTATACCCCCTAAGAGAGAGATTTACTTCATGATTTATTTGACTGAGAATGTCAATCCAGTAGCATTACCTAGGTACATGGCACCTAGAGAGAGGAAAGAATTGAGTAAGCAGATTCATGATCTTTTGGAGAAGGGATTCATAAGAAGGAGCATATTGGAGTGGGGAGCACTAGTCGTCTTCGCCACTAAGGCGGATGGTTCTCTTCGGCTTTACATGTACTATAGGGAATTAAATAAGCTCACCAAGAAGAACTAATATCCACTTCCTAGTATTGATGATCCTTTTGACCAGTTGGTAGGTTCTTCAGTTTTCTTTTAGCTTGATTTAGCCATAGGATTTCATCAGCTTAGTTTCGCCGATGATAGCATAGATAAGACTGCCTTTTGGACACCGGATAGATTCTACGAGTGGTTGCTTTTGTTTTTTGGGATAACCAATGCTCCAGCCTATTTCGTTGATTTGATAAACCGCATCTTTAGGGATGTCCTAAATAAGTTTGTGGTGGTATTCGTGGATGATATCTTGGTATTTTCTAAAAATATGGAGGAGCATGCTGTTCATTGGGGTAAGTTCTTCGCACACTTCATAGTCATCATTTAAGAGCAAAGTTTTCAAAGTGACATTTTTGGAGAGAGGAAGTTCATTTCTTGGGGAACCTAGTCTCGAAGGATGGTTTGGCTGTTGACCCCGCCAAGGTTATTGCAGTGCAAGATTAGAAGCCCCCAAGAATGTTACTAAGGTTAGGAGCTTCCTAGGATTGGCAGGCTACTATAAGAAGTTCATTAGAGACATTGCCAAGATTTCGGCACCACTCACGCACCTTACTAACAAGAATAAATCTTTTGTGTGGGATGTGGATTGTGAGGATTCCTTCATGAAGCTTAAGAGAGCCCTTACTAATGCACCAGTATTAGTTTTACTCGACGGAGCTAAGCCTTTTATAGTATACACTGACGCATGCGGAACGGTTTTAGGAGCATTGTTGATGCAAGAAGGAAGGGTAATGTGTTATGGTAGTAGGTAGTTGAGGATGCATGAGAAGAACTACCCTACCCATGATTCGGAGTTGGCTGCCATAGTTTTTGCACTTAAGGCTTGGAGGCACTATTTTCCTGGAGAGAGGTTTGAGCTTTTTACCAACCATAAGTCTTTGAAGTACCTATTCTCGCAGAAGGACTTGAACGAGAGGCAACAGAGGTGGATGGAGTTTTTAGCCTCGTATGATTCTGAGATAGCTTATACACTTGGCAAGGGTAATGTGGTTGCGGATGCATCGAGTAGAAAGAAAGAAACCCTTAGTCCTTTGTTCGTAGAGTGGAGGAGCTTGGAGTTTATTTCTACCTTTGATTTTAAGCCCTCTACGGACATTACTCCCGGGTTGTTAGCGACATTAGAGGTGAAGCCTACCCTTATGGATCAGATTGGCTCGAGGCAGCGGGAGGATCCGGATATCATGGACATTATGGATAGGATTAGCCGAGGAGAGGTCTCGAGACATCTCCGACGCTATTCCATTGATATTAGAGGGTGGCTTAGGAGTGATGGGAGGCTTTGTGTTCCACACGCTAGTGACTTTTTGGGGGCAGTTTTGGAGGAAGCGCACCATTCCTGTATGACTATTCATCCAGGTGGTGACAAAATGTATCAGGATATGAAGAGGATGCTATATTGAGATGGTATGAAGAAGGACATGGTGGAAATCGTAGCTAAATGTCTCATATGCCAAAGGGTAAAAGCAGAGCTATAGAAGCCCAGTGGATTACTTCAGCCCTTAGATGTGCCGGAGTGAAAGTGGGATAGTATTAATGGATTTCGTTGATAGTTTACCCCGTTCTAGAAAGGGGAAAACTAGCATTTGGGTGATTATTGATAGATTGACCAAGAGTGCTCACTTCATCCCAGTTAAGAGTAAACGTATGGCTTCATATTTGGCATCCTTGTATATTCGAGAGATAGTCTGTCTGCATGGAGTTCCTTCTAGCGTTTTTAGTGATAGAGATCTCATTTTCACTAGTGAGTTTTAGAGAAGCTTACAGGAGGCGCTAAGGACGCAACTTAGGTTGAGTTCGGCCTATCACCCCCAGACCGATGGCCAAAACGGAGAGGTAAATAGGGTGCTTTAGGATTTGCTGTAGATGTGCATTTTGGACTTTGGAGGTACTTGGGAGGAGCATCTTCCGTCGGTTGGGTTTGCGTACAATATTAGTTACCAAACAAGTATAGGAATGGCACCATTTGAGACTTTATATGGGAGACCTTGCAAGTCCCCATCATGTTGGGTAGAGTCTACGGAGAAGTTATTATTTGGACCCGATATGATTAGGGAGAACTTTGAGAAGGTGGATTTGATTCGGCAAAGGATGAAGATGGATCAAGACAGACAGAAGTCGTATGCGGGTAAACGGAGGAGAGATTTAGATTATGAGGTTGGAGACTTATTTTTTATCAAAGTATCCCCGTTTAGAAAGGTGGTAAGATTCGGATCAAGTGGGAAGTTAGCCCTAGATTTGTTGGATCATTTCCTATCACAGAGAGAGTTGGGAAGATGGCTTACCGAGTGAAGCCACCAGAGAGGCTCATAGGAGTGAACGACGTTTTACATGTTTCGCACTTGCGAAAGTGCTTACATGACTCGACGGAGGTTGTGAGCCAGTTAGAGGAGATGGAGGTAGAAAGGAAAGCTTCTGTTCGGCGTATTCCCAAGAAGATTGTTGGAAAAGACATCAAGCGACTTAGGAATAAGGAGGTTTTACTGGTGAAGGTGCAATGGGGAGCGGATGTTGCAGATGCTACTTGGGAAGCAGAAGGGAAGATTTGTACTTCCTATCCTCATCTTTTTTATGGTAATTTTTAGAATCCATCTTCAGATTTGAATAGGTTCTTTCCTTTATTATCCTTTGGGAGGGTAACCTATGGATGATAGGATTTGATGTAAACATGTTAATGAAACATGTTATGAATGTTGTATGGTCATGGTTGCAAGTGTTTTCCAGTGGATGCTATGGACACATATATGTGGACTAGGCACTATTATTCCTTAGGGATCAGCCTAAGTAGGACATTAGAGCATATGCATATGGATGTGTGCGCATTTTTATTTTATTTTCATGGTTGCTATAAACGGATGTTTATCATTTGATTGTTGCATTTGAGTGATGTTTGTAGCACGCATATAGAATTATCAGCTATCATTAAGGAATTTTTGCATTCATTTGGATACATGGCACAGACATGATTGCCTAAAAGAATGTCAACTAAATCAGTAGACAGCCTAATCTTTTGCATTAGTTAGGAATATTTACACTACACTAATTGCATAAGTATCATAAACTGCATTCGAAAAACTTAAGGGCACTGGATGAATGGTTGATGATTGAGTAGTTGGTCGTAGAATTGGATGAAAACATTTAGTACATTCTTTTATCCTTAGACATTTTGGGGACCAAATCCCTTAAGGAGGGAGAATGTAACAACCTAAAATTTAACCCAAAATAATTAATTTGTTAATTAATTAAATAATAAAATAACTTTGTGAAATTATTAGAATCAAGCTATGGTAGTTGCACCATTGTGCCCGTGGCAATTTTCTGGTCAATTTCCATATATAAAACATCAGAAACCAAGCTAATATGACCAAGTTATAAAACAATCAAAATAAGCAGAAGAAAAAAGTATACAGGTCGACCAGCCAGTCGACCTAGGCAAGGAGGCAGTCGACCACACGGTAGACCCACCTTGCCTTTTGGTAAGCGAATGAACGTTCGTTCATTCGAACGATTCGATGACGAGTGAACACATCTTTTTCATCGGTTAAACCAATCTGGTCCCTCCGTTTTTGCATCTGATGGCCCCTTATTTAGCCTATGACATGGTTGCATCTTGCTCAATCTTCAAATCCAATGGTCCAAGATCCACTTCTACACCTATAAACAGACCCCTAGACCTAACACTTTTTCTCATTGTAGATTTTCTCCAATTGGGTTCACCATTCTAGGAAGGACCCTAAATGGAATAATTTTTCCAAAGGGAAAAATCGTTATAAATTAAATTACTTTACAACTCCAAGTGGATCCGGGAAGACCAAAGGAAAAGCTTAGGACCGGAGGTGAGTGATTTTAATTATTTTAAGATTTCTTTAAGTAATTTAGAATAATAGGGTTTCCAATTGGTGTAGTTTTACTACGATTTTCGGAATAGCCTTTTTAGTAATTTATTTATATTTTTTAGAATTATTTTCAATCTATTTCCTTTTAGCTATTCTTTTCATTAATTTTGGTTTATTTCTATTTAGCATAGTTTTTTATTGATTTATAATTTATTTAAGTTTATTTACTGTTATTTACATCTTTTTAGAATTTTTTGATTTTATGCAAGCGTCTATTCTCTTCCTCCACCTTTTTCTTCGCGTATGGATTAGAATAAATTAAATGTGAATATGAATTATATAAGTCAGAAAATTGAATAAAGAAAATAAGATGTAAATTATAAAGACTGCAATAAATAATGGGATTAGACTGTAATAAATAATGGAACTGGAATGAAATTACGCTTAATTATAATTAGAAATGGACTAATTAAAGATAATTGGCATAGTTATAACTTAGAATTATAATTAAAAAGAGTAAAAGATGAAAGAAGCGTATTTTCATACTTAGACCTTGAGGAAAGTAATAAACTGATTATAACGTAGGTTATAATAAGAAATGGAACAGAATGAGGCTTATTTTAAGACTTAGGATAAATTAATAAGCAAAGATAGTAGGGATAAATTGTAAAGGCTTATTTAAAATAATTTATCTAAGTTAATAAGCAAAGATAAAAGTAGGACCTGTATCAAATAGCATTTCCTAAGGCACGCTATGCTAAGAATGGTAGTAATTGGTCAAATAGAAGTCCAAAACACGAGGGATTTGGATAAGAGGCACAACTAGATATTGTTTGCATGAAGGGCCAGTACTAACAACATTTCCCCTATAGATTTTATGGACATAGGGTGACCTCACGTTAGCCTGAAGTGGGATGAGGGGCACGCTTATGCTAGATGTTGAGGTAATAAGAAGACCCAATAGGTGGAGCAAAAGGTAGCATGGGCATGGTGGCAGTTACGCGTGCGACTTCCATTCGGGTGCTCAGTAATAGCTATGAGTTCCAAGCGCTTAGTAATGAGTGTCTTTATTAGACATCATTGCCTTTTGTATATGTGCATCTTTCATAGATACCATTGGTTGTTGTGTAGGTAGTTATATAGCAGCTGGTCCGCAGTAAGGTTTATGGAGTAGTTTGCCGATCAAAATGGGTAGAATTAGGGTCACATCTTGATTACAGGATTAGAAATTCATCCTAATTAAATCAGAAATCAAAGACAAGCGCAAGAAATCAAACTTAACCTATCTTATAAATTGAGCAACATTTAATCGTACTTATTTCCAATTTATCTCTTTCCTATATCCTTTATTATCCTTATTTATGCTAGAACTGTTGTAAAGTCTATTACTTTATCTTGCTTAAAGACTTTAGTAATTACTATCATTCACCAGACTTTTAGTCTAACCCACTCCTTTATTTTCCCCTTTCCCCCAAGGCAATCAATGGAGTATTCAGTAAATTGATGCAGCTGGGAGTTCTCTTGAAGGAGATTTCTTCTATGTATTTCTTTTATTTTAGCTTTTATTCTTTCTAGGTACTGGCTTATTTTGTGAGATATTATGTACTCTAATTTTGAGACTATGAGTTTTAGCTTCATGGGACATATTGGATTTTTAGACTCGTATATGGAATTTGGTATTTGAATAATTCATGAAGCAATTATGAAGCTTTGTTTTAATTAAGTTATTACTTTACGTTTCCACTGTTTTTATCTATACTTATCCTGTGAATCTTAGTCGCTATTAGTTTTAGTTATATCTACAACGCATCACGCCTTTTAATGTGTCCTTTTAGACATATTAAGGGGTGTGGGGTGTTTCATTGCACTAAGTGGCCATCTTTCCAATGGTGATTGCTCATCAGCTTGAACTAATGACCCAGATGATGGCCCAACTAATGCTAATTTACTTGCTCATGTTCTTTCTCTGGCATTCTGTAAACAAGGTTGACTTGGAAGCTCAACCGCTTTTGTAGGAAAGAGTTGTAGCTGTCGCCTCTGCCTTTAATGTTGTAGTCGAAGTCTTGGTCTGCTCCTTGACGATGCTGTCTGGAAGGTTTTCGAGCTCTCTTGCGAGATTCAGTGTGGAAAACTTCAAAGGGGTTGACGCTCCCCATGGTCAATTGAAGTGCCTAGAGCGCTCATCAGAACATTCGAAGCTAGATCTTCTATAGTGCATTTGGGTGTGCTTCTCCTTCTCTCTCTCGTTTTCATCTTTTCGGGAAGTTAGAGTTAAGAATGTCGTTGTAAACCTAACGAGCTGGACATTATGTCCTCACACTCTTCTAAACTGAATAAAACAGATTCTTTATTTCAAATTCTCGCTTGAATTTATTTATAAAGACATGTACTTTATGTATCGGGGGATTGTGAAATATTATTTCTAAATTCATATAAGGTCCTATGGCTCTATTAACTTTGGAAAATGCCTATTAGAAACATTTCCTATGTTTAGAATTTTACCGAACGATTTTACATCGTGGAAATTTGCATCGGCTATAAATTTTGATAGGAGCCAAATAAGACCACTTCCAATGGAAATATATGATGGTTTTCCTTTCCACAAAGTGGGCATAATAGCAATTTGGACTCTCTGGCTGTGAGATATAGCTGTTTGAAGATTGATCATTTTTAGAGCAGCTTAGTGGGTAATTGGTGAGTTTGAGGGCAAGCCCATTAGCCTGTTTTCAGTTTGAAGACCTTATATGGCTGAACCATCATCTTCAAATCACTTTTACACATTTCCTCTTTGATCTAAGCCTCCATTAGCCCATCCTCTATCCAAAACCTTCTCTTTTCTCCTCTAATTCAAGTCTCTTTTCTCCTCTAATTCAAGTCTATATTTAGATTAGTGATAGATTAGCAAGGATATTTATTATAGATCTTCAAATGTACATTTTAAGGAAGAAAAATTACAGATTTTCTGTTCATTTTAGATCTACCTCGATTCATGTGCAAAACTTGGATTTTGTGGGTTTTGATGTGTGAATTATCATCTTGCCTTACTATATATGCATTTATAGGTTTTGATATGTTTTTAAACCCATTTTTGAGTCAAATTAAGGTTTTAAAAGTGGTTTCAAGGCCAGATTTATACAAAAACAAATTTTAAATTGTTCAGATCACCCTAATCATGTTGTTTAGGAGTGTTGTTGCCTTTGTATTTGATAGGAAATACTAGGGATGCAATTGTATAATGAGTTTCTATGGTTTGATGTGTATTTGGGTGTTGTATGCAATGTGTGCGCGCATGGGCGTTGTGTTTGTGTAAATGCACATATGGTTCAAATGCACTTCGGAGCAACTTAGATAGGAACCGTGAAACCTGGCTTCGACGGATTCCCTCTAGAGGATCTAGAGTTATATTGTTGCATAGGCAATGCATGAGAGTTGAAGCATTAAGTGTAGTGATGAAATCGACGCGATTTGGAGTGCTGGAAGTGCAACAGGATTTCGGGTCGGCGACCAGTCTTAGAATCTTGGTCGGCAAGTGGATTGGTCGGCGACCGATCTTGGAATCTTGGTCCGCATGTGGATGGCTCGGTGGCCGGCCGAGGAAAAAAGGTCAACATATATGTTGGCTCAGTGGCCGGGTGCTGAAATGGGGTCGGCATATGGGGTCTCTCGATGACCAAGTGTTGAAACAAGGTCAGTGACCATGCCTTGGAACATGGTTTGTGGCCGAATGGTGAAACAGGGTCGGTGGTTTCGCACAGAGCGTGGTTCAATGGGATTGAAGCATGGAGTTTAGCTATGGACTTCGGGGCAAGACTCGGATTGCTTGATAATCTTCGGAGTGGGTTCAAGATAAGGGTAGATGACCCTATGATGGCTCTAAATGACTTGGGTCGATGTTATCAGAAAGATATACAAAATGTGTTGTAAATAATGTACATATTGCTGTGTAAATAATGTACAGGTAGTTGTTTCCATTTTCTTATTTTTCTCGGGTTGTAAATATTACTGTGTAATCGTTGGGCCAATTGTTTTGTAGGCCCAATTATATGTATATATGTAAAGAGGCTGAAGTAATGAATAAGTGAGATTTTCTCTGAGTTTCATTTTTCTAAATCTCGACTTCATTTTATATCATGGTATCAGAGCGCGGTTAAATTCAAATTTCAGATCTACATCTCTCAATCTTTTCTTTGAGCTATGGGAGAAGTTAAATCAGTAATGGAAGTTGTACCGATGATGTCGAAGATAACAGAGCACAAATTAAGCGAATCAAATTATTTTGATTGGAGTAAAACAATTCGATTATACCTTAGAAGTATTGATAAGGATAATCACTTGAGAGAAGATCCACCGAAAGAAGTTTCATCAGACAAAGAAGCGGTGATTTGGTTTCGAGACGATGCTCGACTGTTTCTTCAAATTCGAAATACAATTGATAGTGATATTATTAGTCTGGTTAATCATTGTGAATTTGTCAAGGAACTAATGGATTATTTGGAGTTTTTATACTCTGGAAAGGGAAATTTGAATCGAATGTATGAAATATGTAAATCATTTTATCGGGTTGAGAAACATGATCAATCTCTTATGAACTATTTTATGGCATTCAAGAAGACTTATGAAGAGTTTAATACGCTGCTTCCTATTAGTGCAGATGTGAAAGTACAACAAAAACAAAGAGAGCAAATGGCTATTATGAGTTTTTTAGCAGGGCTTCCATCTGAATTTGAATCGGCTAAAGCACAAGTTCTATCTGGATCTGATGTAATCTCATTAAATGATGTTTTTAGAAGGATACTTCGAACTGAAACTTCAATTTCAAACACATCTGTCTCTGCTCAAAATAATAGTGCTCTAATAAGTTCAAATAATAAATATGTACCATGGAAACAAGAACAGAATATGCATAAGAGAGATACAGGCGTATCTGGATATCGCATGGTGAATACAAATTCATGTGCATACTGTAAGAAACCAGGACATACAAAGTTTGAATGCTGGAAATTACAAAACAAGCAAAGGCAACTCGGAAATTCGAATGCACAGGTAGCTAATGTGGCAAAAACACAAGATCAAGCTAACCAAACTGTTTCTGTATCTATTGAAGAATATGCAAAATTCACTGAATATCAGAAGAGTTTAAACAAATCTACATCAACTACACCAACTGTCTCTACTATTGCAAACAACAGTAGATCTATAAGTCCAGGTAAAACTCAATGGGTGCTTGATTCTGGTGCAACAGATCATATGACAGGTAATTGTCTTCTCTTCACAAATCTTCAATCACAAACTTTCACTCATAATGTTACTTTAGCTGATGGTTCTTCCTCTAGTGTTCAAGGTTTTGGAACAATTAGTTCAAACCATTCACCTTTTCCACTGATATCTGCTTTATATATACCCAAGCTTGCATTCAATTTGCTATCAGTGAGTCAATTAACTCAGAAGCTAAACTGTTCTATCTCATTTTTCCCATCTCATTGTATATTTCAGGATCTTATGACGCAACAGATTATTGGTAAAGGACATGAGTCAAAGGGATTGTATGTTCTTGACACTCCTTGTGTTAATACTAGATCTGTTACTTGTTCAAGTGTTTCACAAGTATTAAAAACTCATTGTCAATTAGGTCATCCTTCTCTTTCATTTTTAAAGAAGCTATGTCCACAATTTAGTTCTGTTCAATCATTAAATTGTGAGTCATGTCAATATGCTAAGCATCATCGAGTTAGTTTGAGTCCAAGAGTAAATAAAAGAGTTGACTGTCCATTTGAGCTTGTTCATTCTGATATTTGGGGACCTGCAACTGTTATTTCTAAACCTGGATTTAGATACTTTGTTACATTTGTAGATGACTATTCTCGTGTGATTTGGTTATTTCTTATGAAAAATCGTTCTGAGTTGTATTCAATATTCTGTTCATTTTGTGCTGAAATTAAAACTCAATTCAATGTTTCTATTCAAACTTTAAGAAGTGATAATGCAAAGGAATATACCTCAACTCAATTTCAAACTTTTATGAATCAAAATGGAATACTTCATGAAACATCATGTGTAGATACAGCACCTCAAAATGGGGTAGCTGAAAGGAAAAACAGACACCTTCTTGAGACTACTCGTGCTCTGTTATTTCATATGAATGTACCCAAACAATTTTGGGCTGATGCTGTATCAACGGCATGTTTCCTCATAAATCGTATGCCATCAACTGTTCTGAATGGTGATGTTCCATATAAAATCCTTTTTCCAACTAAAACATTATATCCAGTAAAACCAAAAATATTTGGTTGTATTTGTTTTGTTCGAGATGTTAGACCGCATATATCCAAACTTGATCCAAAGGCGGTAAAGTGTATATTCCTTGGTTACTCTCGTTTGCAAAAAGGTTACAGATGTTTTTGTCCCTCTCTAAATAAGTATCTTGTATCCATTGATGTCACCTTTGTTGAAGAAACACCATTTTTTCAATCATCACCAAGTACGTATGATCAAGTTCAAATAGAAAATGATGAATTCCTTGTATATGAGGTATCTGAAGTTCAACAGGAACCTTATGTTGATACTAATGCCTCATCACCTCATCATAATACAACTCTACTTCCTCAGCCAGAAAACATACCTCCACATGAACTAGTGTCCACATTTGACCCTGAATATGACTTACCTATTGCTTTACGAAAAGGAAAACGTCAGTGTACATATCATATTTCCTCATTTGTGTCATATGAACATATCCCATTATCTACTCACTCACTTGTTGCTTCCCTTGAATCTGTTTCTATACTTAAAACTGTTGAAGAAGCTTTATCAAATTCTAAATGGCACGCTGCTATGGTTGAAGAATTGGATGCTCTTGAATATAACAAAACTTGGGATTTAGTTCAGTTACCCAAGAATAAAAGACCCATTGGATGTAAATGGGTTTCACTGTGAAAGCAAACTCAGATGGGTCCATTGCCAGATTAAAGGCACGGTTGGTTGCAAAGGGATATGCTCAAGTATATGGTATAGATTACTCTGAAACTTTTTCTCCAGTGGCAAAGTTAACTTCCATTCGATTATTATTTCCTTAGCAGCAACTTATAGTTGGAAGTTACATCAACTAGACATAAAAAATGCATTTCTCCATGGGGATTTAGAAGAAGAAGTTTATATGATCCAACCACCTGGATTTATTGCTCAAGGAAAAAGTGGCCTTGTTTGTCAACTTAAGAAATCATTGTATGGATTAAAACAGAGTCCCAGAGCCTGGTTTGGGAAATTTAGTAATGCTATGGAAAGTTTTGGCATGGTAAAGAGCAAATGTGATCATTCAGTGTTTCATAAACATACTAAAGCTGGTATAATTTTACTAGTCGTTTATGTAGATGATATAGTGATTACTGGTGATGATGAATTGGGTATTTCATCTCTTAAAACCTTCATTCATAAACAATTCTATACTAAAGACCTGGGAGATTTGAAATATTTCCTAGGAGTGGAAATCACAAGAAGTGATGAAAGCATTTTCATGTCTCAAAGGAAGTATGTGCTTGACTTGTTGGAAGAAACTGGAAATTTAGGGATAAAACCAAGCACTACACCCATTCTACAGAATAATAACATGATGGAAGGTGGTGAATTATTCAAAGATCCAAATAGATATAGAAGGTTAGTAGGAAAGCTGAATTACCTAACATTTACACGACCTGATATTTCTTTCTTTGTAAGTGTAATAAGTCAATTTATGTCATCACCTACTGTCTATCATTGGAGTGCATTAAAACAGGTTTTAAGCTATCTCAAAGGAACTGTTGGATGTGGAATAGCATATAAAAACCATGGACATGCTCAAATTGAATGTTTTTGTGATGCTGATTGGGCAGGGTCTAAGGTAGACAGAAAATCTACCTCTGGCTTTTGCATATTTGTAGGTGGTAATTTGATTTCATGGAAGAGTAAAAAGCATAATGTAGTTTCAAGATCAAGTGCTGAATCTGAGTATAGAGCCATGGCCAAAATAGTTTGTGAAATAATGTGGATAGATCATCTTATGGGTGAAGTTGGACTTGAGATTGTTAAACCTGCCATACTGAATTGTGATAATCAAGCTGCTATGCATATTGCATCGAATCCGGTGTTTCACGAAAGAACTAAGCATATTGAAGTGGACTGTCATTTTGTGAGAGAAAAAATACAACAAGGACTTGTTGTTACACAGCATGTCAAAACCGAAGAACAGCTCGCTGACATTTTCACAAAAGCTTTAAGTGGAGCTAGAATTGAATATCTGTGTAACAAGTTGGGCATGATAAATATCTATGCACCAACTTGTGAGGGGGTGTTATCAGAAAGATATACAAAATGTGTTGTAAATAATGTACATATTGCTGTGTAAATAATGTACAGGTAGTTGTTTCCATTTTCTTATTTTTCTCGGGTTGTAAATATTGCTGTGTAATCGTTGGGCCAATTGTTTTGTAGGCCCAATTATATGTATATATGTAAAGAGGCTGAAGTAATGAATAAGTGAGATTTTCTCTGAGTTTCATTTTTCTAAATCTCGACTTCATTTTATATCAGTCGACAATCAACAAAGTATGATGACTTCGATGATTCGATATGGCGAGTGACAATGGTATCTGGTGGTGGATCGGGAGGACGAGATCAGCATGATAGCTTGCAGAGTAAAACATGAGGTTGTGATGCTTGTGAGTAGGAAAGAGTAGTCTGTGTGTACCCATTTTTTAGACGTATGTGTGTGTCCAGTCCTTAGCCATATGCATAAAGGAGAGTGAGCATTCATGGAGTAGTTCTACTATCGATATTTGTGCTAAGGGGTTGATGGATAACTCTATAGTTGTGATGCTCATTAACGGAATAGGTAGTCCGTGTATACCCATATGTTTGAACTTTTGTGGGTGTCCAGTCGTTAGCCATCTGCATGGGCGAGAGTGAGCATCCATGAAGTAGTTCTACTATCGGTACATATGCTAAGGGATTGATTGATAACTCTATGGTAATGATGCTCATTATGGGATAAGGTACTCTTTGTGTACCTAAGTACTCTACATGTACCCATATTTTGTTTTGCATGTGTCTTGTCCCTAGCCATCTATGTGGACAATGACTTGCGCATATGAGAAAATTATCATATATCTGAAGTGCTTGATACGAGAGTTGCAAGGCTCACTATAGGAAAAAATGAATCACATGATAAATATGCTCTGTTGTCAGATGAATACCCATCTGTCATTAAATCCCATGTCATCTCATTACACATCAGACCACAGAGATGCCCCGTCGTCTGTTATGCACTAGCATAAAAAAAATCAAAAGTTGTTTGATGTTATAGTATTATTTCTGAAATTCCTGTTAGACAACATGTAAATACTGACTAATATGAATAATTGTCCACGGTATGAATTTAAATATTTTATTTATACAAATATTTTATTTCAAATCAAATTCAAATAGAATACAGTTCACTATCATTCTACTTACATTTTCAAATACAACTTTCATTACAACATTTCTCTACACTCTCATATATAACATTTTTTTACTCACATGAGTTTGTTGTTGATGTTGACCTTGATTTGCTTACTCCAGCTTGTGTCCAGCCATCTCCTATACCTATCAAACAAACAATGGGTAAATGGAAAAGGAAATAAACCTAAATTGCAAAAATAAAATAAAACTGAATATTAATATTGCCTCAGTTTATGGATTTGTTTTCTCATGATGTTTTAGACAGCGAAAAATATATATGTGCACGAAAAATTTATGGTGTGCATGGTGTAAGTAAATATAACAAGGATGAGCATTGATTAAATCTCACAGATTGTTGCAAAAGTCAAGCCCGAAGG
This sequence comes from Allium cepa, assembly GCA_030765085.1. Taxonomy (NCBI): domain Eukaryota; kingdom Viridiplantae; phylum Streptophyta; class Magnoliopsida; order Asparagales; family Amaryllidaceae; genus Allium; species Allium cepa. The sequence continues at coordinate 936,040,758 of CM060932.1, forward strand.
CTTAACACGGTGAAAATGTGCACAATGTCAAGCCCAAGCCTCCTCCTGCTCAACTTAGGTGCACATATCATAAAACAAGTTTCATCAATTCAAGTTCAAAATAAGTTTCAACAATTCAAGTTCAAAACAAGTGCACTAACAGGTGAAATGCTAGAATACTCAAACAAGGAATATGTGCAATTCAAGTATGAGATAATACAAGCAGAATATTCAAACCAGGAAATGAATACTCGCACATTCACACATATATACATATATATATGTATGTATGTATGTATGTATATGAAAATGCACATTTGCACATCCAGGAAATGCAAACAAGACAACTAGGTAAGAATTCAAGGAAAAACTGCAATTCACACAATGTTCAGAACTGCAGTGCATATAAATAAGAATTCAAGTGCACATAAACAGGCTCAGGCAAAACTACAATGCACATAGGAGCAACTCAAGGCAACTCAAAACAAGTTCAAATCAAAATGGTTCTGATAAAGGCATAAACACGGAACAACAGAAAATGCACACATGAAGCATGTATAACGGTACATGCATAACAAGCATTTCATGTTATAAATAGCAAGTATATATCACCAAAGTAAGCATGTACATATATACATATATATGTACATATGCGTACTTGTACATAGGCATCAAACAACAAGTGCTAAGGCAAAACAAGAAATCACAGTGCTGAAGCAAGTATATACAAGCTCGATTGCACATAGTATATACAAGTACATACAAGTATATACAAATATATATTCAAGAACTGAATTGGAATCAGATTTGCAATTGAAAGTGTAACAAGAAATCACAATTCTCATAAACAAGCTCAGGCAAAACGATAAATGCTGAATCAAGTATCAAAGTGCACAAATAAGAAACTAAAGCACATGAAAGGGATTTAACCAATGTCAACGTAGTGCACTGCCTTGAAAAAGGCAGTGTGCAAGTACATGGACAAGGATAACAATGCAACAAGGCAGTGCTACAAATAGTAAGTGCCACAAATTAAAACAAGGCAGTGCCACAAACATTTAGGCAGCAAAGCGATGTACAAGTATAGATCAACCACCAACATTCACACATAATGCATACATATGTATGTATATACAAGGGTGATTTTTGAATCAAAGTACACTGCAACAAGATCAACTCAAAATGCTTAATCTCAAAGCAACAATGAGAAGCAAGTGACAATGTACATGAAAACGTAGGATCGGATAAACAATGGACAATAGAAACATTATGCTTCTACATAGAAAATTTAGGGATTGTTTCGACAGATATGGAAACATATAAAAACATATAAAAATGTTAAAGGGTATATGAAAACGTACTTATAGATAAACAAAGGAGCAGCAAGACTTAAGTGCTAGTGCACATAAGAGCAGCTCAAGGCAACTAAAAACAAGATCAACTCAAAATGGTTCAGCTCATAGCAATTCAATAATTGGTTCAACTCAAAATGGTTAAAGCTCAGATCAGTTCATATATATGTACATAGCGAGTAGAAATAGTTCAAGCTCAACCAGCTCAAAGCAATTCAACAAATGGTTCAGCTCAAAATGGTTCGAGAAATTCAAAATGGTTCGGCTCAAAGCAAACCAGTTCAAGCTCAAAATAGTTCATAAACAAATTAAAACAAGGTAGTGCCATAAATAGAAAGTGCCATAAATTAAAACAAGACATTGCCATATATGTATGTATGTATATACATGGATGATACTGGAATCAAAGTGCACTGCAACAAAATCAACTCAAAATGGTTCAGCTCAAAGAAACAAGGAGAAGCAAGTGATAGTGTATATGAAAACATAAGAGCGGTTAAACAAGAGACATATGAAAACATTCTGCTCCTATATAGAAAATTTATGGACAGTTTCGACAATCATGGAAACATATGAAAACATAGGAACGTATGAAAACATTAAAGTGTATATGAAAATATACATACAGAAATATACATGTATATACATATATGCATATATATATATATATATATATTTACATAGTGAGTAAAAAGGCAACAAGTATATCACTCAGTGTCAAGCATCAGGCAAGACGTTTCATTTCAGTTTGAGGAAAACACAAACAGATAAGTGAAAGAATCACAAGTGCAAGGGGAAACAAAACAAGCAAGGGGCAACCGGCAAAACAATGAAGTGATCAAAGTCGAACTTAACTTCCAAAATCGTACAATGAAATTGTAAGGTGCAAGAATAAAGTGAACAAGAATCAAAAGGACATTCACATATATATACACAAATATGTATGTATATACATGGAAGTTCAAAACATCCACTGACTTAGATATGAGCTAATAAAGCAACAACAAGAGTTTTCACTATCACAACACATATATCTCAAAACATTTATGTACATGACCAAAACATGTTGGTCAGTGTACTTCAGCTAAGTTTTGTTCATTATCACATAAACATCCAAATCATCATAGGAAAATCAAGTCGAGATCAATACAAATCAAAAGGGAGGCAGAATTCGAAAGGGAATCTAATGGCCAAACAAATACATTAAAATTCAAATCTCAGCATATATATGAAAATATAGGAAACTAATTCCTATATAAAGAACCCAATTCATCATTGGCAGGATAATCAAAGTCGAGAACAATATATATCGAAAGAGGCAAAAATCATACCAATATCAATTGAAGAACACTCAATAAGGAGTCACAACCATCAATAGCCTTGAAATTGACGCACGCAATCAACAAGGAATGAAAGGAGCAAGATGATTCGAATGAATTCCAAAGCGGCTGAAACCCTGATTCTAGAAGATGCTCGATTTTTTTCAAACGACGAGAAGGTTTGAGAGGGAAAATAAAATAAAAAGGAGGGACAAAAATATAAAGGGGTAAACAAAAAAGCGGCCATGAAATAATTGATAGGGAAAAGATGGAGCCAAAACTAAAAAAATTGATAACTTAAATCAAATGAAATAAAAAGTTGTTTGAATAAAAAGCATGTACATAAAGAATTCACGGGCTACTTAGAAAACAGATGAAAGATTTCACGGGCTATTCACACAACAGATGATTTTTCCATGTGTTGTGTGAAAAAGTAGGATAATAGGAAATCTACCTTATGTTGTGTGATCACTGTTGTCTGATTCACTTTATAGTATAGGGGCTATATGATATATGTTATGTTTACTGTGTGCTTGATATGCTGTATGATTCCCCTATACCCTGTATCTTCCTCTTGTGATAGTAGTTTAGCATATACTATGTTTATTTGCTAACTCTTTGAATGTAGGAAGAGGTCGGATATGGTTGTTCATATCCTATACTCTATTTACTATATATAAGTTTTATAGTATTTTGAGTTGATATATCACTTATATCATACTGTTGTCTAACTCGAGGTTTTATGCTTTATTTCTTATTATCTTGGGTAATCCCAAATGAGTAAATGGAATAATAATTCTAGATAGCGCATGGAGATGTACAAAGTACAAGCAAGAGGCTACGCTTTCATATATCTGTACTTGGCGCTTACAATCACTTATAGTCCACTGTGCAGTACTATGGAGCTATATCGGTACTTATATTATTAAAGGCAATTATAGAGTTTATTATGATGATTTTTGAATGTATAAACTCTTTATTTCAGTTTTTGTATAGTCTATGAACCTTTGCACTCTACTGTTCTTATTTACGGTTTATTTGATTAAATTACTATCTTGCCTATTTACATCTATGTTGTTGTATTATATTTTATCCATGTGCTGTGAGATGTCCTATAGGTATTGTATTTGGATTTTCCCCATTTTGTTCTCTTGGTTACCGTTCAACATCGGCCGGGTACTTCCACGGTGCATCACTTAGGTATGTTGGTTACCGGAGGCATAAGTGGTTGTCATATTTGGTATCAAAGATTAGGTTACATGGACGACCTAAGTTGATTACATGGATCCTTTAGGGATAAGGAAGGAACCATCGCCTTAAAATGGATCCATCGATATATGGGAAAGCGTACTTATTATATTTTGATTTTCATAACTATATATGATATAAGTCACATTTCATTTATGGACATCACTTATTCATTTTAGAGAGACGGTTATTACAGCTTATAAGAATTAGCCTGCTAATAAGGAACACCGTTCGGAACTCCATCTTTGAAGTTGAGGAGGAGGCAGGATTGGAGGTGCTAACCCAGATTTGTAGAATATATTCATTGAGATAGTGTGAAACATGGTTCAGAATGACTAAGTTTCTCCTGCTGCAATTGTTGGCGGTGGTGCTCCAGTGAAAGCGCCAAAGGCTAACTTAACCAAATTGAGCAAGGATTTCCCTACTCTGGGTGGCAATCAATTTCTTGGAATGGAATCCACCATTGAAGTGCAGGATTGGTTTGACACCTGCGAATACATCTTTGAGGATATGGAGTTAGAAGATGCGATGAAGAGGAAGTTGGCCTCTAGACAGCTTCAAGAAAAGGCCATGGGGTAGTGGAATGCCATCAAAATTATTACTCCTGAGGGCCAGATTGCTTGGGATCTGTTCAAGACAAGATTTGAAGAGAAGTATATACCGGCTTGCTTGGAAGTCTATCTTTTATCAATACTTCACTCAAGAAGAACGAGAAGTTTATCATAGGCTTGAATGATTACCTTGAAATATGGCATATTGATGTGTTGTTCGAGAGGCTAGTAGAAAAGATATTTGAAATGAGAGTCCGTACCCTAAGCCAAAGTTGGTTGTTTCTCCTAAGGATGAACTAAAGCCGCAAACTAGTGGGGGAGACAAAAGGAAGTGGGATAACAACAAAAACGAGAAGCAGCTTCAGAAAGAAGGGAAAGTTAAAGCCTACGAGTTATACTATGAACAGAGATGCCATCTTAGTAAAGATTGCAGGAACAAGAAGAAAGGATGTTTCAATTGTAACAAGCCGATACATATCAAAAATTGGCCAGAAAAGCTAGGAAATAATTAGGTTGTGTCTGCTTATGCTTTAAACATTGTTTTAGCCTCGTCGAGTCCTTCACCGGCGAAAGAAAAGGGAAAGAGTGTTGCTATGCAGGGTATGCTTTCTATTTCTGGTACACATGTATATTATTTGATACCTAAGCTTCACATTCCTTCTTATCTAGTGATTTGGTAGTGCTAACCCAAAAAATGAATCAATATCCTGAATTGAGTGTGAGAGCACCAGCCCTGTTCTCACAGAGCAACAATATAAAAAATAAATGTATAAAAAAAGAAATAATAAGAAGAAAAGATTATTTTTATAGTGGTTTAGTTGTTAATGAAGCCCATTTCCACTTAATGACCTTCTATTAACTGATTGTTGTTACAAGTTGAATCGGATTACAATATGATTGAATATTCTAAGTTATCAAGTCATAAGTTCAAAAGTTCATTGGAGAATCACAACGAACCGCAAGATAAATATTGTGTAGGAAGATAAGAGTGAAGAATAATCTCTGCAGAGTTTCGGCAGCCAGTCTAGAAGATCCCTTTATCTTGTAGGTAGGATTGTATCTATGGGAGTTGGAGAGCTATTTGGCTATCCCGCTTTTCCAGAAGCCTACACTCGACAATAAGAAGGTGCTTTGAAAATTTCATAATGATCCAACATAATCTACATGGATTGCTAGCGATCCATGTATTCAGGGAACTTTTGTGATTATTTCTTTGGGTTGCACTCTTGCCTTATGTAGGTGATTTCCATGTAATTTCCTAGCTTGTTTTGGTGATGGTTCGCACACGGGTTAGATTGTTCTACAAATTGAACTAGATAAATGTTTACTTCTCCAACTAGGTTTCTAGGAATACTATGAAACTTGGCAAACAACCCTATAAAAGATATTGGCTCAAGATGCAAGAGGATAGAACGATCCACAGAGCTTCTTTATGGATCACTAGCGATCAATGGGTGATGGATCGCTAGCGATCCATCCAGTTAGTCCATTTTCGGGCAATTCTTCTTGAATTCTTCTTAGCGAATTCATTTAGTCCTTTTGGTTGATTCTTGAGTTTTTTTGGCTTAGCCTAGACGTTCTAACTCATCTGGATTCCTGGTTGGGTAAAAACCCAGTTAACAGGTAGATAGGTTAAGATTGAAACCCAAGATAGTTAACTGACCTTTGATTCTCACAAACCCTATTGAAGGATAGACTAGCCTATGCAATGTCTATCGAGGCTTAGCCATATCGAGTCATGGATGGTTGTTTGCTTGTGATTGCTTTCTTTGTGGTTCGGTATTATACTGGGGATGGACTGGTTGAGGAAGTATGCAGTAGTGATGGATTGCGAGAGGCTGTTGGTGATGATTGGGGTTGTGGAGGGGTAGACAGCAGTGATTGGCTGCACGCCAGAGGATGGAACTATGGTTAGCTTTTTATATTTGCTTGAGACTCCATAGGATGAGTTGTCATCTATGCCATAGAGCAGAAAGAGTTGGAGGTGCAAGTGAATGACTTATTGAGGCGAGGATTCATTCGTAGGAGCATATCCGAATGGGGTGCACCTGTAGTATTCGCCACTAAGGCGGGTGGCTATTTGAGTTTGTATGTAGATTATTGTGAGCTGAATAAGGTGACAAAGAAGAACAAATATCCATTCTCGCATATTGATGACTTGTCCGATCAGCTTCATGGTGTTATTGTATTCTCTCAGTTGGACCTTGCGATGGGGTTTCATCGACTGAGAGTGGCGAAGGAGAGTGTGTAGATTGCATCATTCCATATGCCATTTGGATTCTATGAGTTGTTGATTTTGTCGTTCGAACTAACCAACGCACCGGCATACATTGTTGATCTTATGAATCATGTTTTCAGGGATCAGCTAAATAATTTTGCATTTGTGTTCACGGATGATATCCTTGTTTATTCGAGGACGGAGGAAGAACACAAGGAGCATTTGAGGATAGTGCTCGAGGTGTTGAGGAAGCATTGATTGAAGATGAAGTTTTCTAAGTGTCGCTTATGGAGAATGGAAGTATGATTCTTAGGTCACGTTGTTTCTGAGCAGGGTATTATTGTGGATCCTGTGAAGGTGGCAATAGTATAAGGCTGGGTTCGGTTGAAGACCGTTACAGATGCAAGAAGCTTCCTGGATAGGCGAAATACTATAGACATTTTATCCCAAACTTCTCTAAGGTAGCAGCATAGTTAATCAACTTGATGAAGAAGAATCGGACTTTTATTTAGGACGTGAGGTGCAAGCATGCATTAGTGAGTCTGAAGGAGAGGCTGACGAATGCACCAGTGTTATTCATTCAAAGTAGGAATGGTGCTAACAGTATATACAGACGCCTGTGGTACTGGACCTTAACCTTCGATAGTAGCGCCGATTAGAGTTCCTAGGCTCCTATGACTTTGGCATTTCTTACATGCCTAGTAAGGGAAGTGTGATTGTTGAAGCTTTAAGTAGGAGACATGCTAGCTTGGGATTGATGTTCCTAGAGTGGAAGCAGTTGTAGTTTATTGCTGGCTATGATTTTAGATCTCGATGTGAGCTGGAGCTGGAAGTGTTGGCTATCTTGACAGTCTAACCTACCTTGATTAAACGGATAGGTGCTAGTCAGAGGCGAGATGCTAAACTAGCAAAGATCATGGAAAGGATAGAGGATGGGGTAGAGTCTAAGGAGATGAAGCCGTACAGGATTGACCGTGATCGTTGGCTCCGTAAGGTTGGGAGATTGTTTGTCCTGACGTCGACGAAATGAAGGATGAGGTATATGTGAATGTCATAATTCAAGGTTGACTATACATCCCGGCGGCAACAAAATGTACCATGGTATAAGGTATAAATTTTATTAGGAATGGATGAAGAAGGATGTTGGGGCATTCATTTCAAAGTGCATTAACAGTCAAGTAGTAAAGGCGGAGTAGAAGAAGCCGGTTGTTTTGCTGCAATTGCTCGAGATTCCTGAGTGGAAATGGAAACAAGTTTCGATGGACTTCATTGATGGATTGTAGAGGACCATTGGAGGGTATGACAACTCTAGGTTATAGTCAATATATTGATGAAGAGTGCCTGATTCATACCCATTAAGTCATGCGGAACGACATCCAAATTGGCTGAGTTGAATGTGAAGTGGGTCATGCGATTCCATGGTTGCCAAAGATAATTGTGAGCATCCGAGACTATTTGTTCATTAGCGAGTTTTGGAAGAGCTTACAAGAGATGATAAGGATGGAGTTGCATCTCAATATAGCATATCACTCAGAAACTGATGGGTAGACCAAGAGGGTGAATCGTATTCTGGAGGATCTCTTGCGAGCTTGCATTCTCGATTTGGTGGCTCATGGGATGGCCATCTATAGTTAGTAGAGTTCGGATGCAATAACAATTATCAGTCTAGCATCGGTATGGCACGATTTGAGGCATGTATAGCTGACCATACAACTCTCCTTCATGTTAGTGGGAAATGGGCGAGAAACTGATACTTGGACTACATATGATTAGAGAGAATTCGGAGAAGATCAATATCATTTGGCAATGAAGGAAAGCTGCTTAGGATAGACGAAAAAGCTACACTGATAGCAGAAGACATGGTTTAGAGCTCTCCACCGACGACATGGTGTTTGTCAAGATCTTTTGACTAAAGAATGTTGTTTGATTCAGTACTAAGGGAAAGTTGACACCGATCTTCGATTGTCCTTTTCCGATAATTGAGAGGATTGGGAATTTAGCATATAGACTCGACTTACCTTAGAAGACGGTGGGCATGCACACTGTGTTCCATGTATCTCACTTGCGAAAGTTTGTTCACGACTCAGGCTTGGTAGTTCAACCGAATTAGCTTGATGATATTGAGATTGAACCAGAAGCATCGAGACCTCTTAGGCATTTTGGTAACGTTAAACATGTTACGAAGCAGCTTAGGAAGAAGATTGTAAACGTTTAGTCGAATGAGGGCAAAGTAAATTGTACTTGGAAGACCGAGGATAGCACAAGGACCACTTTTCCAGAGCTCTTTATTTGGTGAGACTTTAGTTTATCATGTTTACTTTCGCTTTCAATATCATATAGAGTAGTTTAATGTCCTAATTGCTAGGTTGGGCTTAGATGTCATTACCTGCTTTTGTGTGCATGTTTGACGTTTGATAGGGTTGCTTGTGGATGTTAGGCATGCGGGATAACTATGATTGGTTTCACCTTAATTGTGTTGGAGATTTCGGGATCGAAATTCCTAAAAGGGAGAGAGTGTAACGACCCGTATCTTAAGTATTGGAGTATCATAAAATATTATTTTTAAATTCATATGAGTTCGTATTACTCTATAACTTTTGAAAATGCCTATTAGAGACATTCCCTATATTTAAAATTTTGCCAATGGATTTTACAACTAGAAAATTATATCGGCGATAACTTTTTGTAGGGGCCAAATTAGCGTCCGAGATCACATCCATTGAAAAGATATGATGGTTTTCTTTTTCGTAGAGTGTTCATAATAGCAATTTGGATTTCCTGACTAGGAGATATAGCAGTTTGAAGATTGATAGTTTTTAGAGTAGCTTAGTGATTAGTGAGTTTGGAGGCAAGTCCATTGCCATTTCAGGATTGGATACCATATATGTCTGAACCATCATCTTCAAATCACTTTTTACACAGTCTCCCATAAACCTAAGCCTCCATTAACCCATCCTCTTTCCAAAACCTTCTCTTTTCTCCTCCAAATCAAGTCTAAATAAATGATTAGTAATAAATCAGCAAGGAGATTCATCAGAGATCTTCAAATCTACATTTTTAGGAAAGAAAAATACACCTTTGTTGTTCCTTTTTGGATCTACCTCGATTTGCATGCAAAACTTGGATTTTGGGGGTTTCTAGTGAGTGATTTATCATCTCTCACCATATTGTATATGTATCTATAGGTTTAGATATGTTTTAAACCCATATTTGTATGCAAATTAAGATTTTAAAACTGTTTTCAAGGCCAAGCCTGTAGCAAAATGAATTTTAAATTGTTTAAAGCGCCCTAATCATGTTGTTTAGGAGTATTATTGCCATTGTGTGTGAAAGACTATATTAGGAATGTAATTGTATGATGATTTGCTATAGTTTGATGTGTATTTAGGTGTTTAGATGTTGGATGTAATGTGTGTGTTATGTGTTTTTGTAAATGTGTGTATGATTGAAACGCTCATCGGAGCGACTTAGAGTTAGGCATCGTGAAGCCGCGCTTTAATAGTTTGGATCTAGAGAATTTGGAGTCATACTGTTGCATAGGCGATGCATAAGAGTTGAAGAATTAAGTGTAGCGATGAAATCAGCGCGATTTGCATGTTGGAAGTGCTACTGGGTTTTGACGATGTCCAACCTTGGGATCTTGGTTGGCAAGTGGATGGATTGGCGGTCGGTCTTGGAATCTTGCTTAATATGTGGATGGCTCGTGGCTGATCGTGGAAATAGGGTCGACATATGGGGCGGCTCGGTTACCGGGCGTCGAAAGAGATCGGCATATGCGGTGGCTCGATGACCGAGCATTGAAACAAGGTCGGTGACCGGGCGTTGAAACAAAGTTGTTGGCCGAATGGTGGATCAAAGTCGGTGGCTTGGCACGGAGGATGGTTCGGCGTTCGCAATTGGGGCTTAACTCGGCAGTTGTGTCCTACTTGGTTTGGTCAAAGGAGGGACAAATGGGACTGGAGCACGAAGTTTAGCTCTGAACTTCGGGGTAAGACTCCTGTTGCTTGGTAGTTGGGGAGTTGGTTCGGGGTAAGAATGGATGACCATGGGATGGCTCTAGATGACTTTGATGGAGGAACTGAGCCAGCCCACGGAGCAAGTTATAGGTAAATTTCAATTTTTTTATCCTATTGGATCTTTATTGGGCCTATGAAGTCTAATTTTTTTAGAACATTTCTAAATTTAATTTAAATAAAATCATATATTGCGTTTACATTTATAAATATTTGACAGAAATTTATTTAATTTATTTTCAGCTAGTATATAAATATACAGATGTATCATATACATATGTATATGTATGTGCATATGTAACATGATATTTTGTATAAAGTTGTTGTGATTTACAACGCAATGAACACATTAGCTCATCCTATATGTATTGTATGTTGTTCAAATTTATGTACATATTTACATTCAATATATATATGTATGTATATTTATATTATGGAAATATCATATATATATATATATACACATGAACATTAAACATTATAGTACTAAATAAACATATGTACATAATATATGTATATAAGACATGATTTTACTTAAATTCCTTTTAATTATTTACATATGTGTATGTATTAAAGCAACATAATTATACATACATATATATATGTATGTATATTTAAATATAAATATAATAATTAAAATGTAAAAATGAGTTAGGATAGTTTATAAATTTGATTATTTTTATAAATCATTCTAGATCATATATACAGCAAATCTGAATATAAATATAATTTTATTGTACTAATATATATATATTATAAATTAATTAGTTAAATTAACAATAATTAAATAATATGAAATATTTATACAATAGATATTTTGAATTTTAAAGTCCCATAAAATTAGGAATAGTATTATATAGGCTGTGAAATTTTTTCAGAATTTTCCAAGTCAAAATAATATATATTTTTAATTAAATGCTTTTCGGTCAAATTTCAAAAGATTTTTTAAAAATATAAAATTTGGTTTATAAATTTTGTGTTTTTTGACCAAGAGCATACCTGATAACAAGTTAATTAAAATTTAATTTTTGAAACATAATTTATTTTACATGAATTTATTAATTCATGCAAAGATTAAATAATATTAAATAATTTTAAAAATTTATTTTTGATTACTAATAAACATAATTAATATAAATACACATTTGGAAATTATTAGAACAATTAGATATGCAATATAGTTGTATGGTTTAATACATATCATATAAATAAATTAGTTAATATATTAATCTATGTATATAATAATTAATAAAGTATAAATAAGTAAAAATGAGTTTTTAGGCTCAGGGAGAAAATTTTATTTTAGAGACAAGAAGTTTGCGTTTTAGGCTGAAAGACACTTTTTACTGTAAATCAAAGAATGATAGTTGCAACCATCATTTTCTGTTTACACTAAAAAGTGTCCTTCAGAATAAAAACCAAACTTGTTGTCCCTAAGACTAATTTTTTTTCAAACTTCTTTCCCGTTACTATTTTTCAGTAAGTAATACATAATGATATTGGTTGTGTGTATTAGATCCTTGAAAAAATTTGTTTTTTATATTTGATAAACATACACACATAGACCGACTAATATATGTGACAGCAACAATGCCTATAGGAATCCCACTTAACTAACAATTCAATAATAATTGTGTGTGTCTATATGTATATGTATATATATATGAATAATATAGAGTTTGTTTGAACCAAAAATGACCCAAACATCAAGAAGTAATAATAGAGAAATAAAAGTGAAGAAAGTAAATGAAAAACAATTAAAAAATAAACATACAAAATTTTATAATGGTTTGGCGAACCCCGACCTATGTCCGCTTAATGATTTTATTGCTTATTTTTGACTTGGAGGCAGTAATTCTTAGGACTCGGTACACCTCCAACCCTTAGTAACTCAGAGTTGGAAGAATATAAGAAATAATTGAGCTCGAGCCAAAAGATCTTCAAAAATGTGCCCTATCCCTCTATTTATAAAGGTAGGGAGCTAAAATCTCACTCAGAAATTTCTCCAAGCCATTATACCCGATTTAAACTTGTTCTCCCAAAAGAATACGCGCCATATCAACAGAAATGAGTTGCCAGTACCAATCCCTAGTGGGGGTAGCTACAGGTCCCCAACCTTTCCATATTTGGCATCTTCGACTCTTCACCTCGGACCATCCTGTAGTTTTCTTTGAGATTCCATAGTTTTTTGCATCAATAATAACTTGTTTTGGAGCCCAAATGATGGAGTTTAGAAGAGAAAAGTTGTTGATTTAGGAATTTGTGCAGACCGATGGAGAATTGCATTGAATCAACAAATCGACTTTAGAAATAGGCTATTGGCATCAAGGTAGGCGTGTAGGCAGAAGATGGGGTCCACTCAAGTCATACTTGGGAGTCGGTATCGATCCCCATGTTGGAGCCGGTACCGATCCCCAACATGGGGGATCCTATTGTCTTGTCATCTCGAGTTGTTTTGGTTTTCATCCTACGATTCTGTCTGCTCTAGATTTTTGGACTCCTGGGCTTCCTGCCTCAAAAATCTAAGTTCGATCCATCCATTCCGTCTGAATACTTCTTGATCAATAGACGGGATAAAACTTGCCCCCCAAAGCACGCCTAAAGCACACCTTGGGATTGGAAGGTGTGCTTTGTTTGAGAACAAATGTTTTGTTAATCTTTGGTAGTTGAGCTCTCAGGCTACTTTAATCCTTATGAATCATCCAGTTCCTACGGATTCATTTTTTTTATCACGGGTCGTTCCACCTCTGTCATGGCTAAAGACTCTACACTCTACGTAGGTGTTTCCTATGCGTTATCACAATTCCAATTTCATTCGGAGTTATTACATCACATAGAAAAACCATCTTGCGTGCATCCGGGACTTGCATCATTATCATCCTGATTTCATTTATGGTTATTACACTCAAAATCAACCCATGTTCATCCAGAATTCTTCAATTCTATTCCAATTATAAGGCGTTCAAATCCGTTTTATCAAAAGCAAGTTTGTTTTTAAGTTCGATCTCTCTGGATCGCTTTAGAGTTAGTTTAGTGTGTGATCTTTCTAGATCGGTGATCAAATTCGTGATGTTCAGGATCGACAGTTAAATTCGTTACCGTTCAAGGCTGATAATCAAATTTGTAGTCATTTGAGACCGATAGTCAAATCCTTGGTTGTTCGAATCGATAGTCAAATCCTTGGTTGTTCGAGACCGATAGTCATTCACGATGAGTGACCGTTCAAGGACGATATAGCCGTTCGAGGTGGATGGTGGTCGTTCGAGACCGATAGCCATTCGCTGTGGATCATCGTTCGAGGTTGATATTTAAATTCATAGACATTTGAGGCCCTTGTCGAGCCCAATCCTCTCTCTCTCTCTTTGATGAGGGGAGTCGACGACAGCAAGCCCATCTGCTCACTCTTCGATGAGGGGACTTACTTCTTGCACTCTGATCCCGTGTTTCCAAACCAGACTTAAAGCAATCAATTTGGGTTTTTACATTCAAGTGGTTTTTATAATCATAGGTTCGTCTAACAAAATCAAAGTTCAAACATAAAAACACAAAGTCTAATATCTAGGTTATTGCCTCTTCAGGCGTTACGGGCTAGCATTCAGCTCAGAGCGTGCCTGGGGACCGTTCGTGATCTGTACACGAGTAAGTGTGTAGACGATATTACTACATGGTTTACTAAAAAAGCAAACTGAAGTGCAAGAACCGAACCTGATTCCCTGCCATCCAGTCAAGAAATGATCGGTATTGCTCCTCATCCATGGCCATTTTTATTTGCTACAGTAGATGACTGCTCTCGTTCCGTCACCGCGGTTCGATTTCTAACATACTGTCATAACCAGTTATCTCTGACATGTTCCTCTGTTAGATCTCGTATGCATGCAATCATTCGTATTATTCCCATCCTGCTCATGGAATAGGCAGTATTTTCCTGACTTTTTTCATTTCCTACAGGCTCTCTCCTTACCGGCCTCGGGTAGTGGATTTCTGCCTAGTATTTAGATAAATTCGCTCCGGGGTCTCATTTAAATCGGTGTAAACATTGAATCTCGATTTTCTCCTTTGTTTCTTTGATCCTCCAGAGCTATTATCCATCTTTCGTTTTCCTTTATCCTTGCTACATCATGTTTCGAACGGTCCTCCTTTATCCACAGTACTAACCTCTTCCTTATTAGCTTCAGTGTCCTCCTGCCATAGCAACCTTTTGGCCTCATGATAAAACTCCATGAGATCCATTAGTAGATTTCATTTCAAATCAATTTTAAAATCAATCTTCACGGCTATTCCTGAAACTGCTGCCATTAAAACCAACGAAGGATCGAGTTAATCCACCACTACTACCGCCACGTTGAATCTTGTCAGAAAACCCTTGAGAGTCTCTCCAGCCCTTTGCTTCATGCTTGCCAACGTTATTACATTCTTGGGTCATGAGATATGACCCTAAATTGCTTCATAAATCTATTTACCAACTTGGCCTACGTACTAATGGAACCATTTCTCCGCCTTCCCCTAACTCTGCGAGTAAATTCAAATATGTACTCCTTTGGTCATGCTTCTGCATTCCAATTCACGTTCAAATGCTCTACATCAACTCCAGGTAGTATATCATTCCTTCCCAAGGCAGGATGACCCATGCCTCCAAGTCCTTGGGAGCTGTGCAGTCAATTCCCTGATATTGCCCCGATATATCCCCGTTATATCCCATAGCAAACTTTTGGGGCAACGATATTCCTTTAAAGCGACCCAATATAGCAGATCTGCTAATTTCCCGATTTTGTTCCCCTGCGATATTCCCCTTTCCTGTAAATAAGAATTTTTCGATGTCTTGCTTTTAACTTCTATAGTAACTTCAAAGCTGATGTAACAATGAAATATGCTGTTGGTTATTATAACTAGTTCTATCTTTTTAAGTGTCAACTTTATTTATCTTTATTTTGTTATAACTTGTTTTGCTTGGTGGGAAATGACAAGTAATACTTGTTCCTCTTTTTAAGTTAGAATGTTCATCATTCCTCTTTTTAAAGTCATCTGCTATATCCCCGATATATCCTTGCTACAACTTTTCGCATCTCAAATGCTATGGAGCGGCATGGCGCTTTAACTACATAGCTTGGGAGTCAGTACCAACTCTTGTTCTGGGAAAGGCACATATCCCTAAGTTTGGCTCGAGGTTCGCCTTAGGTTGTTCAGCCTCATCCAGCTCTATATTCCAGCTTTAGGTCTCTGATTCTATGTTTCTGCAACTCCAGCCATTCCTGCTTATCCTATCCTTCGTAAGAATTTTTCCATCATCTCCTTCTGACATGCCACCATCCTCTCCTACAGTCCATTCATCATAGTTTCTATCTTATCCCTAGTTATGTAGATTGATAGGGGTAAGATCTTAAGAACCCTCTTGGCTTCCTCCTTGTTGATTTCTAGTAGTCACAGCCATCCTACTTGATTGTCTAGCCACTTACAATCCTTTTCAAATCTTATGTCAGCGAGTTCTAATGTTCTCAATGAAAGCACCAAAATGGTTGAACCAAAAATGCCCCAAACACCTAAAAGTAATAATAGAGAAAAAAGTGAAGAAAGTAAATGAAAATAAGTAAAAAAAATGAACACACAAAGTTTTATAATGGTTCACAAACTGCCGCCTACGTCCACTTAATAATTATTGCTTATTCTGACTTGGAGGCAAAAGATTTTAGGACTTGATACACCTCCAACCCTTAGAATCTCAGAGTTGCAAGAATAAAAGAAATAACAGAGCCTAGGCCAAAAGATCCTCGAAAATAAGCCCTACCCCTTTATTTATAGAGGTAGGGACCAAAACTCTCCCTCAAAAATATCTCCAAGCCATTATATGTAGTTTAGACTAGTTCTCCCAAAAGAATAGGCATCATATCAACAAAAGCTGGGAGTCGGTACCGAACCCTAGGTGGGGGTCGATACCGATCCCAACCTTGTCATGTTTGGTATCTTTGACTCTTCTACTCAGATCCTTTTGTGGTTATATTTGAGATTCCATGGTTGTTTGCATCGATAATAACTTGTTTCGGAGGCTAAATGATGGAGTTGTAGAAGAGCAAAGTTGTTGATTTAGGAGTTCACGTATAACGATGGAGAATTACATTGGATTGAAAAATCGACTTTGGAAATAGACTATTGGCATCAAGGTAGGCATGTTGGCAGAAGATGGGGTCCACCCAAGTCAGACTTGGGAGTCAGTACCGATTCTCGAATGGGAGTCGATATCGATTCCCAACTTTAGGAATCCCTTTGTCTTGTTTTCTTGAGTTGTTCCAACTTTTGTTCTGTGATTCCTTCTACACTTGATTTCAGTACTCCTGGGCTTCCTGCCTTAATAACTCTAGGTTTGATCCGTCTAGTCAGTTCGAATACTGAGTGGACAAAAGGCAGGATAATGGACTTATACAGAGAATATGCATCACATATAAAACTAAATAATAATCTAAACTAATGCCCTTACGTATACCGTGTGATTGTTAGTTCCTTTCCACTTGAAAATTTCCTGATTCAGTAGATTGCTAGTCATAGACCCTTTCTATCAAATAACTATTGATTTGAACCGAATTTATTTGAGATTTGATGGGGTGTGTAGAACTATGGTTCGATCATGATAATTATAAAGGAGGCAGCCAAAAGTCTATAAAAATTTAGGGTTATGATTCCTTTTATAGTGGTTGAATTAGAGAGAAAAATGGATCACATTACTTACATTTTTCTCACCAGATCTTAGCCACCCATCACACACCCTAATACTCTATTTTGACCTCCCTCAATATCACATAGTTGCTATTAAATTTTTCCTCTAACATTATGGGCTAATAGCCTATTTAAGCACAAATAAGTACATTTAATTAAATCCAATTTAATTTCTTTATCGATATCTCATATCGATCGATATATTTATAACTATTACAAAAATATACAACAATATTTATTCCTTAAGTCATATTCAAAATTTATAATTAATATTTCATAAATATTAATTAATTTGTCTAATTTATAACAATTATCAAATAATTAAATTGTTTGGTCTAAAGAGAATTCATCATTTTGGTTGTGACTTGTGGATGTAAATTCAGTCAGTGACTAACATCGAACTATTTAAATGTTAACGTTCACACGCCACTTAGTAGGTGGTATACTGTTTTGGCCAAATTTATCGCTTACTTAGTTTTGATAAATCCAATTTCACTTTATTAAGCGTTACCCTGTTGTGACCTTTATTTATACCAATTCTCTTCATCAAAACGATATCACTTTGGACTTATGGAATTTGGTAATGGTCTGAATTCCAGTATCATCCGTATTAAACTCCATAGTCCAAACACAAACCCTTGGTTCAATAAGAATAATTATTATTAATCGAAATATTTTAGCCGGAGACTTTGACTTTGAATTTCCTTGAGTTGACCATGATATTAACCTCATATAACTAAGGTGATGAATCCTCTCTTGAATAGTGTTTCACTTCCAATACTTCCACTTGACACAACCATAGTCACTCAATGGAACGCCAGAACATTCTATTTCATCACATATGTAACAAAACATTAAGTCTTATCAAGCGACAATCCACTGAGTAAGTCTAAAATAACTTGACCATGTTGAATGATGAATCTACTACGCTAATCTCAACATTTGAAGTTTATGAGATTATTCTTATAGTAGAGTCGATAATGATAAGAACCTAGGGTTGTATATTTTCGATAACGACAACCAAAATCATATTTCGATAATGTACTTGCATTACACCATATAGTAGAGTCGACAATCTTAAAGGTTTAATTAAACAACCTAGGATTGTATATTTTCGATATTGATAAGAAACTCATTGTCTCTCTTCACTGTGTGAGAGTACTTATTAGACACCCTAATATGATGTGTTCATTTTGGTTAAGTAGTTTCATTTCATCTCATCTAATCAGTTTTATCTATGGATCGTATTCAATTCCATTTTACTACCAATAATTCCTCAAAGAAATTCTTATACAATGAAGTTGATGTTTTTTGAAATAACAATTGTTTCTCAGTGCAACATAATATGTATTCATATATTTTTTATGAATTTCCTTATTTATAAAACTGATTAGGCTTTTAGTTTAGAAAACTTATGTTTAAAAAACAAATGTCATCCAACGATAGTCTTTCCTAAAATCCTTTCGAGAGATTCATAAAAGCTCCCTCACGAACAATTATAATGTGTAATCTTTGACTCGCACAACTTGCCAATGCCTTGGCCTAGGATTTTTTGGGATTTCTTATAAACCCTTATCTTGTATGATTTTGTAAATTGTTATATAGGTGAAATAATATTAACCTTTTGTACTACTCTTAAGTACATACCCTATAGAAAGAAACTAACTCATCTTCGCTCACGATTAATCGTAGATTGACTAACTAAGTTCGATTACTCCTTATTGATACATCTTTATGTATCATATAAATGAGTGACTTTTGAGATTGAATCTTTATTCATTTTTAGGTACTTTTGTAACTCTTTCCAACATACACCCTCATTTGATCAAATCGATCCATTTCTATTTCATGTTATATTATTTGCTTCCATTTTATACTCTATGAATCTATCTTAAAAATACTACATTTATCAAATACACATGTCCACGTCAGCAATAACTCATCGGTGAATATGATGAAGTACGTGGAACTGTTTTGGTATTAATAGACTTATGATTGCATACATCTATATGAATCAATCCGAAGAGTTAATCAACTCTTATGATGCTCCCATTGAATAGGTGGTGCTTAGCCCTAAACTATTTGAGATATAATTAACAAGTATCACATGATTCATAATCATATAATAAAAATATTTCTCAAAACTACGGCTAAGTCTATAATTCAAAAATAACTGTAAATAATATTAGATGCTTTTGTATTTTCCAATGCATCACTTTTTTTATGAAAACAAATGCCATATTATAGTTTTATTTCATAACTAATATTTATAAATTTCATACTGAAATATAACTATGTTTATTCAATCAACACCAAAAATAGCCATTATTTCATTAATAATGTTCGACGTATTTTACGCAAACAATTTTTGCAATTTGATGCAATCAATAAGTGCTATATAGCACGCTCCTACTATTTCCTCCATTACTAACAGCGTACTAAATTTGAACGACCATCGTTCACTTAATATAGATTATTTATTTCATATACTGCAATAAGTTTACAATGGAGAGTTTTTTGACCAAATATCTTGAACTAAAAGAAATAGATCTCATAGAAAACAATTTTCTATATGAAAATACATTTTGAAAAAGAAATCATATTTCTCATTTCAATGGTAAATATCAATTATTATTATTACAATTCTTGCTTCCAATGTTTCTTTATGAAGCAGAAATGACTTTTCACTCTCTTCATCCCAATTATGTCTTAAATTATATCTACCTTTGTATATTCATTTTCCTTTCAAATGGTCAAACCATTCAAAACATGAACCTTACTACAACATCATAACGAACACTTTACAAAATTGCATTTAATCATCCTTAACATTTAAGAACATAAAATATGATAAACCTTATATAAATTGATCAAATTGACATTTCAGTAATCGAATTCTAAGATCTTTCTTGTAATTTTGGTTTAGTGTTACATTCAACACAATACATTCCTTTTGTAATTAATCAAATTGAATACTCGATCCGGTAATACTATTTATTGGCATGTTTCGAATGAATTAACTTATCGAAGTATCGTACATTACGAACTATGACCATTCCCTATATAAAACTTATATGCGATAATATGTGGATTAAATACCCATAGTCATGTATTGCTTTAGAGTTCGAAACTCATAGAATGCAAGACATGGTCTCAACCAAATAAACGTGTAAGCAACCAAATTATGAATGTATTTAGTAGTTGTAAAATTAGATGCTCGCATGGGTATAGAAACATTAACATGCAAGAAGCATTTATTAGTGAGTATACGTTATATATCTATTGTCAATCTTTCATTCAAATCATTTGTATATCTTAACTGACAAACATATTATCAATCATATTAAATGCACAAATTTATTATTGTAAATTATTATAACATTATATAGCATATGTTCTTTCAATAGAAATGTTAAATTTATCATTTTATTTTTCCAGTAAGGCTACCACTAGTCTTTTATGTTTCACCATACTCTATGCGAAACATAGAAGTCTTTCGGCTTCACAAGTAGGTGTTAGGACTCGCCCATCTTGTAATTCTAATGTTGGGTCTACTTAGCTTCATGGATGATGGATAATCCTTATTGGTTGTATCACATACAACTTTTATCCCTTTGGTACCTTGTCCTAATTTCGCTTCGACCTTGAGTCTGTTCAACAAATCGAAACTAAATTATTCACTTGTGCATATCATATCGCAATGGCCTACGTATAGCGTATGTACCATGAGTCTGCTCAACAAATATGTATGGTTATCTTACCTCATTTATTCAATATATTAATAATACTACACATAACATCCCTAACTTGAGTCTGCTCAACGTCTAAGGAGTATGCAAGTAATTTATTAATATATATGGTAGAGGACAACATTATACTGAAGATTCATAACCTTCAGTATATTATATTGAGTGATATCGAATCATGGAATAATGTATTTCTCTTCGTGATTCAAGTGTTGGACACATAAGAAATCACGGTATACGTACATAGATGTATGTATTTATCTCTTCGGTTTATTTAGGGTTTCTTTAACATTCCACCTTTAATTCATACATCCATATTATATAAGTTTTATTATTATATAACTTTTATATTACTTATATAATAGTCTTATGTGTAATATTATATTAATTAAACATTGCTTAATTAATATTTTAATTAATTAACATTTTAATTAATTTTATACCAATTTAATATAAAATTTATATTAAATATTTAATACATACTATAACCTTTATAGTATTATACACATATCTTATATATGTGTATATTCATTTAATTAATTAACCTGTAATTAATTTATACATTTAATTATCCTTTAATTATTTAGTTTAATTAAATAATTTTAATTAAATTATATTAATTTCAAAATTAGATTCATATACATACATGTATATTTATGTTAAACATCGTAAAACAATATAACATATATCATAATATGTAATACATATATACATTTATCAAATAATTAACTTATTTAATTAAATTGTTTTATTAATATAATTAATAATTTTTTGAAAGTAATATATATGTATTTCCAAGCATTCTGAAAATTATTATTATATTATAACTTTTATAACATATTTGTATGTTATCTTAAACTTAACTTATAAATTTAAAATCTTTTATTTGTAATTTTCAAACAAATTTAAAAATTAGTCCAAGGCCCAATTCAAATTAGACATTTTCTATTAGGGATAACCTTTTGGTCTTACCTCATCATTTCGGGCCAGGCTAGTAGTCTGGTATGACAGAGTACATGATTACTCAAACCCAATCTTAGGCACTACATTTCTAAGCACTCTACTATATGGGTAGGCTTTAATTAGTTAACCCTAAAATGACTAATTAAACCGCGTAAGATATTGGGCTCCAACACCATTGTTGGTATTGGGCCAGCTTGCAGCAGAAGTTATGAATGCATTTCAATTTTTACCATATTGGATCTTTATTGGGCTTATGCAGACTAATTTATTTATAAAATTTTCAAATTTAATATAAATAAAATAATATATTTCAATTTATAAATTATTGATAGAAATTTATTCAATTTATTTTCAACTCATATATAAATATACATATGTATATGTGTGTGCAAATATAACATGATATTCCATGAAGAGCATAATATGTCCGTATATGGATGTTGTGATTTACATCGCAACAGACATGTTAGCTTATCCTATATATATTGCATGTTATTTAAATATGCGTATATATTACTGTTATTATATATATATATATCCAAATGAAAGTTATATATATTTATATTATGAAACTGTCATATATATATATATATATATATATATATGTGTGTGTGTGTGTACATAAAATATTATACTATAAATTATTAAATAAACACACACACATATAGTACAGACATACATATAAGATACGATTTTACTTAATTTTTTTAATTATTTACACATATATATGTATTAAAGTAACATAATTATATATACATATACGTACATATATATATATATATGTATATGTATATATAACTATAAATGTGCATATATAAACATAAATATGGGTGTGCGTGTGTGTGTATAATAATTAAAATATAAATATGAGTTAGAACAATTTTAAATTATAAAACTAAAATAATAATAATAGTAGTAATCATTATTATTTTAAAAAAAAACTTTCAGACCATATCTAAAAAAACCGAATTCAAATATAATTTTATTATTTTAGTGTATATATATACTATGAATAAATTGGTTAATTAACAATAAGTAAATAATAGAAAATATTTATATAATAGATATTTATAATTTTAAACTTTCGTAAAATCAGGAATAGTTTTATATATGTTACGATTTTTTTTAGAATTTTCCAAATCAAGTAATATTTTTTATTCATTAATGCTTTTCTGTCTAATTTTAAATTATTTTTTAAAATAAAAAAAAAGGTTTAAAAATTCTTATTTTTTGATCCAGAGCATATGTGATAACAAAGTAGTTTAAGAAAATTTAAAATTGAATCAAAACATAATTTATTTCCTATGGATTATTACTTTGTGCCAAGATTAAATAATATTAAATTATTTTCAAAAATTTATTTTAGGTTACCAAAAATCATAATTAATATAAATATACATTTAAAAATTATTATATCAACTACTTATGGAATATAGTTATATGGTTTAATGCATGTCATATAAATAAATTAGTTGATATGTTAATCTATATATACATTAATTAACAAAATGTAAACAATTAAAATATTATGATATTGGTTGTATGTAAGAGATCTATGAAAAAAGTTAGTTTTTTATGTGATAAACATATATACATAACCAATAAATATATGTGACACCAACACTACTTATAAGAATCTCACTTAACTAATCATTCAACAATAACTGTGTGTGTGTATTTGAATAATATAGAGTTATACAGAGAATATGCATCATATATAAAAGTGGAAACTTACTAAACTAGTGCCCTAAATGATGCATTATATACACCTTATAATAATGCATCATATACACCTTGTAATGATATACACCTTGTAATGATGTACACCTTGTAATGATGAGTTCCCTTTCTCTTGAAAACTTCCAGATTCATCAAATTGCCAGTCTTTGAATCGCAGACCCTTTGATATCGAAAAGCTATTGATTCAAATTGATTTGATTTAGCCAAAAAGTCTATAGAAAGTTAGGGTTATGATTCCTTTTATAGTGGTGGAATTAGATAGAAAAGTGGATCGCATCACTTACCTTTTCACACCAGATCTTAACCATCCATCGTATACCCTAATACTCTATTTTGGTTGCCCCCTATATCACATAGTTGCTACCGAATTTTTCCTCTAACATTATGGGCTAATAACCCATTTAAGCCAAAATAAATATATTTTATTAAATCTAATTTAATTTCTTTATCGATATCTCATATCGATCAATATATTTATAACTTTTATAAATATATACAACAATATTACTCCTCAATTCATATTCAAATTTTATAATTAATAATTATTAATTACATGGTTAATTTATGACAATTATAAACTAATTAAATCATTTGGTATAAAGTGAATTCATCATTTCTATTGTGTGACTCGTGGATGTAAATTCGATCAGCAATTAACACCAAACTATTCGAATGTTAACATTCACACGTTTCATAGTAGGTGGTGTGACATTTTGGCCAAATTTATCGCTTACTTGGTTTCGATAAAGTCCAATTTCACTTCATTAAGCGTTACTTGGTTGTGACATTTATTTACACCAATTCTCTTCATCAAAACTCGCTTTGGATTTATTAAGTAATGGCCAAAATTCTAATATGTCCATATTCAACTCTATAGTCCAAACATAATGTCCTTGGTTCAATAATAACAATTACTATTAACGTAAATGCTCTGGTCAGAGACTTTGATTTTGAGCTGACTTGAGTTGACCGTGATATTAACACTATAAAACTGAGGTGACGAACCTTCTCTTGAATAGTGTTTCACTTGCAATACATCCACTCGACCCAACTATAGTCAGTGGATGGAACGCCATGCCATGATTTGACTATAATCAAAATGAAGCTTTCATATTGAAGATCCACAACATTCTCTAGTCAAGAGAATTGTGTGAATTAATCACTTCGGTATTTTTTGTTTGATCTTAGTTATATTAACCAACATAAAACCATCGAGTGATTCATTCCATAGTTATCCAATAACTGTCAATATGTAACCTCTAGGTACCCCCAACAACCATGAGTAGTACAATGTCCAAATTTTGGAGAGCGTTGCGTACTCTAGTCTCAACTGATACATTGATATCAAGTCTTGATGCATCTTGACTGAGAACATTTAAAATGGTGTATTTATTTTTATTGTGATAAATTACTCATGGTTACAAACTTTTAACTACTATCACAAAACATACTATTTATGGATTTTTCTATTGAACATACTTTAAATTAAATTAATTGATACATCCACATTATGTTAAGTGTATAATAGAAAGAAAATACCTTTGATTTCGAACAAGATTGGTTATTGAGTTAGATACATGTAACAAACTGCAAAATTTCCCTTAGGGCATACCCCTAATTCTACTATTTGTGATAGCAATCAACAAAGTATAACGATTAAGACGATTCAATGTGACGAGTGATATGGCATCTAGTGGTGGACCGAAAGGACAAGTTCTACATGATAGCTCATAGAGTAGAACATGAGGTTGTGATGCTTGTGAGTAGGACATGGTAGTCTACATGTACCTAGGGTAGTCTGTCTGTAGCCACATGTTTGGATGTCTGCGTTTGTCCAGTCCTTAGCCATCTTCATGGGTAAGAGTAAGCATTCATGGAGTAGTTCTACTATTGGTACATGTGCTAGTGGATTGATAGATAACTTCATAGTTGTGATGCTTATTAATGGGAGAAGGTAGTATATGTGTACCAGGGTAGTTTGCATATACCTATGTGTTTGGTCGCTTGTGTGTGTCCGGTCCTTAGCCATTTACATGGACGAGAGTGATCATCTATGAAGTAATTCTACTATCAGTACGTGTGCTAAGGGATCGATGGATAACTCTACGGCTATGATGCTCATTAATGGGATAGGATAGCTTGTGTTTACCCATGGTAGTCTAGATGTGCCCATATTCTAGGCGTCTGCGTGTGTCCAGTCCCGAACCATATGTGTGGGTAATGAGTTGAGCATGCGTGAGAGTTATCATATATTTGAAGCACTTGATATGATAGACTTAAAGCTATGTAATGGATGCTATGTTTACAATGTGTTTGATATGTTGTGTGATACCTCTATACCCCTTTTCTTCCTCTTGTGATAGTAGTTTTGCATATACTATGTTTATGTGCTAACCCTTTGGATGTAGGGACAAGCCAGATATGGTTGTTCATACCCTATACCATATTTACTATATATGGGTTTTATAGTATTTCGAGATGATATATCACTCATACTTGACTATTGTCTGACCCGAGGTTTTATGTTTTACTTCTTATTATCTCGGTACTCTTAAATGAGTAGACTGAGGATACCATGTCTAGATAGCGCATAGAGCTGAACAAAGTACGAGCTGGAGGCTATACTTTCATATATCTATACTTGGAGCTAATTATTGCTTATAGTCCGTTGTGTAATATAGTGGAGCTATATCGGTACTTGTATTATTAGAGATAGATATAGAGTTTATTATGGGGATTCTAGGATGTATAAATTCTTTATTTCAGTTTTTTTATAGTCTGTGAACCGTGCACTTTTATGTTCTTATTTATGGTTTATCTGATTATATTACCGTCTTGTCTATTTTACACCTATGTTGTTATATTATATTTTAACCGTGCGCTCTAAGATGTTCTGTAGGTTCCATGTTTGGATTTTCTCCATTTTGTATTCTTAGCTACCGTCCTGCATAGGCCGGTACCTCCACAATGCATTACTTAGGTATTTTGGGTACTAGAGGTATAGGACGGTCGTCACATTATTGCTTTTTCTTGTTAAGTAGTGTATCTCATATTTCTAGCATAGTCCCTAGCAATGATTAACCAATCTATTTTAGTTGATAGGCCAAGCAGGTCAATGGACCCAGAAACGAGCATTGATCAAGCTACTCGGTTGCTTGTTGGGTGCCGAAGCCGACGTATGAATGTTGGGCCTTATTGTGTTGCTTTTCTATTGGGCAATCCCAACACAAACCTGGACGTTGAGTGCTAGAGGTTTTCCTAGGAGACACTCAATGGGGAGGAGTTCTTGCATGATTTGCTGAAAACATGTGTCTATTTAGGATATATTAAATGAAGATGAGGTAATGTGATGGGTTACGACTGGACATGCATATGAAGCAAGTGTCGGGCCGGTGTTGAATAAAGGGCGACATAGGTGTTAAGTGAGAGCGCATGTTTGCCCTTGGGTTCTCCTAGATGACAAGCGATCATGTGCAGAGTGACGGACGGGACCAGCTCGAACCGACGCATATGAGGGCTCTAGGGTTCTTCTGGGTGACATGTCAGGAATTTGTCAAATGGTGCAAGTACCGGCTTAAATCCGAGCGTACAACTGGCTCGAGCACCTGGTATGAGTGTTATGTCAAATGGTAAGACAGACGAATTGTGCCAGTATTCATAATTACTTCGTTACTTGTTGAATTTATTATCATGAGCAAGAACTTATCTGTGAAAATGGGTAAAGCTGGTAAGTGTGCTTGAGGATGCCGGATTTTATGTTTGGACGTCTCTAGACACGTCAATAGGTGCTCTACTACTACATTCAAACATGGTAGAGGCGAAGACGGATGAGGGGGCCGTTTGATGGCCTGAGGAGGCTGATCCATATAAAACCCGAAGCACTAAGCGGCTCAAAAATCCTTTTAAAAGGAGGGTGTATGACATGTGGCTAATATTTCTAGGTTTGATATCTTCATCCTCTTGCCCCCTGGTTTAGCCGCGAGCGTGAACCGGCTAGGGCATTCCTTTGGGAAGGAGCATTCTTAGACGGAAAGAGATGGCATACGGCGGAACTCGGCCTTTGACACTTGACCAAATCCTTATGCGGAACGTACGTGTAACCTTCACAACTTGGTTGATAGCAATAGTAACGTAAGGTGTGGGCATGCACTACGGCGGCACACGACATGAAGCGAAACTGAGATCATGGCCTAACTCCTTAAAGGGATCTGGTTTTTGTTGCTGATTATAGCATCAAGATGTTGAAGCCCATCATAGGTTTGGGCATGTGGCTGTCAACCACATGGTCGGAGATGGCCTCCTTTTAACGCCAAATTGTTGACTATATTTTTCATTAACCTCGAAACTATGATGATGCGCCATGAAGAGTAATGGCACTTGTTAATCACTATGCTTAAGAGTGGAAAATTATGATGGAGCAAGCATTTAAAGATAAATGACACACATATAAAGTGGTTTGGTGGAAATGCCTATGTGTACTATGAAGATTTCTTATTATATGGTCCTCTTACAATTACAAGGAGCTACAAGTGAATAAGAAGAAAAGAATAAGAGAAAATGATACACTTAAGACTAATGAAGCAATTAATCTTAAGAATCTGTTGTGCGAAGGACTGTATTGTGTATAGTGTCCAAAATTCTCATTGTTTCCTACTTTTTCGAAGCAGCGTCTGTTTCCTGAGCAAAAAACCAACAACCACTAACATGACGTTGGGGTTCGAAATTGAACCTAATATGATGTTGCAATGCACTGTATATTTATAGCTAATGTTTGGACGGTTTAGATTGTGCGGTAATTGGCAGAAAGAATGCCTGGCCGTTGATGTTGCTGAACAGACTAGATAGAAGACAATTGGGTAAACGAAAGCAATATCTGATTGAGATGGGAGCCAATAGGAGAGCTGTACCAAATGCATGTCTTGCCTCACTTCGCATTCAATGCAATTGTACTATGGCGGCATGCTAGGAAAATGGAATATGTTATTTGTTAGGAGTAGGTACAAGTGGCTGTGTCTTTTGTTGTTTTACACCTGTATTCCTAGATGGTAGGACATGCCGAATTAGTTTGATGGTCGTTGGGACCATGAAGTGGATAGAGAATAGTTAAGAACTAGGACATGTCGAGCTGGACGAGGTATGCCGAAACGACCTTGAGTCATGATGGTCGACAAGGAGCTGAGAGAGATGCTTAAGCGGGCAGCCAGACTTGGTGTCGTGTTGAAAGCAGACTGGTATGAGAGAACTGGTCAACCAACAGCTAGGAGATGGGTTAAAGCGGACCAGATTGGGTTTATGTTTATATGTCGCCCTGATTGGCGAACTGGCTGCCAAAGTTGTTGTGGGGAGCCTTGGTCAGAAGTTGGCTTGACCTGTAATTGAGTAGAGGGGACGAGAGGGACATAGCTTGGATTTGAGTCGACATTAGGTGTTGAAGCTCATCCAACCCGTCTCTTGCCTTAGCTGAATTTTGTGGGTTGACCTAGACCAAAGTCACGCTGGATCGGCCAGACTAAGAAACCTTGATCAGTCTATCTTCTTACTTGTGAAAAAATTGAGCAATAAATACGAATGTAGATTTTTTTTGAATTTTTCGGATATACACTTAGGTCATTGATTATTGATTGTTTGAAGAGGCAAATAGTTCTATTGAAAAACTCAAAATCGATTTTAGTCTGAAGGATACAAGTGTCAAATATTTGTCTGAATAACATCGAATGCTTAGATAAAAATAGAATTCAATATTAAACTAGCATCAGATAATTAGAATGCTAAATTAAATTAGCATCGGATTAATACATTAGATTAACTAAAATAGCATTTATTTTCACGGTTACAAAAATACTAAATTAACATATAATTACACATAAATAATGTTAAGTCATATAACCTCACACATATATAATGCTAAATTCATATAATATTCATTTTCATTGTTGATATAACATTTTTTTTTTGATATTATATTAATAAAATTCAGTGTCATTCAAACTAAAATTTAAAATTTACGACTTTCGTTTAAAATTTTGGCAATTATTTTTTTTACGTTTCCATTTTCCGGTCATTCAAAAAGCCTGCTTTTTATATTTTATTTTCGACGGTAAAAGAATCAAGCATGAGAGAAAGGGCATCCTAGAAAAACAATAGAATTTACGCATGCCAAGGCTAAAAGATGATAATGCTCCTCCATATCTACAAAGGAAACCCCTTCTGCATATTTAATTTGCGGCCAATTGGATTATATTCTAGGTAACATTGTAAACATTAAGCATCAAATTTACTTTTTGTATCCTGATTTGCAAATTAATAATAATCATGTTTGAGAGGCAAAATATACCTAATTTTATTCTTGTACTACTGTTATCACATATTTATGTTTATTCATTTTAATTTATATATGTCAACTAAATATGTATGAAATCGTCATGCCTTTTCATGTGAATCAAACTAACCATGCTTTTAGTCACAAATCACCCTCGGTGCGTTGAATAAATTATTAATTTATTACTTCATAACTCCATTTTTTAATTCCTTGATTTTCCCACATCTATTTCTACTTCGTTTCTATTCTCTTCCCTCTGCATTCCCTTTTTTTTTTAATGGACGCTTTCACTTTCACAAACCTTCTCCTTCTTTCCTTTGTACTATTCTCACTCCAATTTCGAAATACTTCTTCTTCTGAAAATGCAGCTGCCATCTTACTAAATGCCAAATCAAATCATCTCGATGATCCTGACCATAATCTCAACAATTGGTCGCAAAACACTTCAGTCTGCAACTGGAATGGCATCACCTGTGATCCCGTAACTAACTCGATCACCGCCATTGATTTGTCAAACTTCAATCTCTACGGTGAATTTCCCTTTGATTCGGTTTGCACTATTCACTCACTCACTACGCTCGCATTACCATTCAATTACTTAAATGGAACCATCTCATCCAAATCCATCTCATTTTGTTCGAATCTTCAACATTTGAATTTATCCGCAAACAACCTCGTCGGTAGTTTGCCTGAATTTTCAAATTTTTCGAGCTTAATTTCTCTCGATTTATCTCAAAACAACTTCTCCCGTTCGATTCCTCTAAGCTTTGGACAACTTCGCAAATTAAAAATTTTGAGCTTGTTTGGAAATTTGCTTTCGGGTCCGCTGCCTAAGGTTTTAGGCAACCTTACTGAACTAACAGAGCTTAACCTTGCATTCAATCCTTTCACTCCTGGTCCTATTCCCGACGAAATTGGTAGTATGATGAACCTTGAAATTATTTGGCTGCCAAACTTGAGTCTTATTGGAGAAATACCTCAATCCATTGGAAGATTGTATAAGCTGAAAAACCTTGATCTGTCTAGTAATATGCTAACGGGTTACATACCTGAAAGTTTAGGAAATTTGAAAAATGTCTATCAGATTGAGTTGTTTAGCAATCGGTTAAGTGGAGAAATACCGGAAAGCCTTGGAAATTTAAAACTGTTGAGAAGATTCGATGCATCTGAAAACAATCTTACTGGTACCTTACCTGAAAGGTTTGCTGCGTTGAAACTCGTTTCTTTGGGACTTAATGATAATTTTTTAACCGGTGAAATTCCTCATGTTCTTGCATTGAATCAAAACTTAGTTTCATTAAAGCTTTTCAACAACAGTTTTGTTGGTAAACTTCCAGTAGAGCTTGGAAGATACTCTGATATGTACGAGTTTGATATTTCTACAAATAACTTTGAAGGAGAACTGCCTAAAAGTTTATGTGCAAGAAAAGCTTTAACAGCGTTGATCGCTTTTAATAATAGACTTTCAGGTAATTTACCAGAGGATCTTGGTGATTGTGAAAGCTTGAACTATGTTAGGATTCAAAACAATGAAATTACTGGAAAGTTGCCTGATAAATTTTGGAGTTTGCCGAAAATTTACCACCTTCAAATCGAGAACAACAAGTTTAATGGCTCCGTGTTAACAAGTATTTCTGGAATGAGGAATTTAACTAAGCTGCTGCTTGCAAATAATGAATTTTCAGGTGATATTCCTTCATCAATCTGTCATTTGCCTATGTTGACTATAATCGACTTAAGTAGAAATCATTTTTCTGGCAATGTACCAAAGTGTATATCAAATCTATCTAAACTTGAGCAACTTGAACTTCAAGATAATTCACTCTCTGGTGAAGTTCCTTCTGGTTACTGGTCTTATCTGACAGAGATGAATTTGTCGAACAATTCATTTTCTGGTGTTATTCCGAGTGAACTTGGAAACTTACCTGTGCTTACTTACCTTGATCTGTCCTCAAATTCTCTATCTGGAGAAATTCCTGAGAGTTTAGTAAACTTAAAGCTTAACATTTTCAACCTGTCCAGCAATAATCTTTCGGGAAAAATCCCTTCTGGTTTCGACTCTTCTTTTTTCATCCAGAGTTTTCTTCAAAATCCTAAGCTTTGTTCACCGTCAAACTTAAATTCAATCCCTCCTTGTTTTCATGGGTCTAAACCCGCAACCCGTTTCCGATTCACATACATTGTGACAGTCATTCTTCTTGCATTAGCTCTTATACTGCTAATCTTGCTTTGGTACATGCACAAAATTCGCCCAACAAACCCTTTTGCTAAGAGGAACCGCAAGCCATGGAAGCTTACTTCGTTTCAACGGGTCGGGTTCAATGAAGCTGAAATATTCAGGTGCCTTACAGAAGAAAACCTTATAGGCACAGGCGGGTCAGGTCGGGTTTACCGTGCATGTTTGAAAACGGGCGAAACAGTTGCTGTCAAAAGGCTTTGGACAGGCCCACTCGGGCCCGATTCGGAGAGAGTATTCAAGTCTGAAGTTGAGACTTTAGGCTACGTTCGACATGGTAATATCGTGAAGCTATTGTTCTGCTGTTGCTCTGAAGATTTTAAAGTGTTGGTCTACGAGTACATGGAGAACGGGAGTTTAGGGGATTTGTTGCATGGAGGTAAGGGAGGTGGGACGTTGGATTGGGATCGGAGGGTCAAGATTGCTTTAGGGGCAGCCCAAGGGCTAGCTTACTTGCACCATGATTGTGTGCCTAGTATATTGCATAGAGATGTGAAACCGAGTAATATATTGTTGGATGGGGAGCTTTGTGCGCATGTCGGAGATTTCGGATTGGCTCGTGCTATTGGTGAAGATACTAAGGCCGGGGAGAATAGGCTTATGTCCAATGTGGCTGGTTCATGTGGATACATTGCACCAGGTAATTTTTACCTAATTTTCCATGTTATAATTATAACACCAACTTTTAAGAAAGCGCCATCATATTACCCTATAAAGAAGAGGAGGAGTTTGCATGGGTATCATTTGTATTAACTGTGTTAACATAATTTTTTTAATATCTTTTATCCCACTAAATTCCCTGAATATAAGAAAGAATGTTAATCCCACACTCTTCTTAAGAAGTGCGAAGTTATACACCCTTCTGGAAAAAGTCATGTGTTTTCAATTGATCATAGAGTGAGCTATATTATGACTAAAAAAAATCTTGTTTGTGTGGCTTTAAAGAAAATGCATGTATTACATTAATTTAATTTTAATACAGATTATCATACATACAATATCTTCTTACATTTTGAACTCCATCCTTCAGTTCACATATGACATAATTGTTATAGAGATATATGTTCACAACTATATCAATCAATTAGTAAACATGCACACATGTATGATATGTGCAGAGTATGCATACACACTAAAAGTGAACGAGAAGAGCGATGTATACAGCTTTGGAGTGGTACTACTAGAACTAGTGACTGGAAAAAAGGCAGTTGACCCTTCTTTTGGGGAGAACAAGGACATAGTGAAGTGGGTAATGGATCACATTTCTGTAAAATCACCTAAAAATGATGAAGATGATGAAGTTGATATACAGTCCCTGATCGATCCCACACTGAAACCGCTTTCGGTTGACGAATATGAAGGCATGGTACGTGTTTTGCATGTGGGGCTTTTATGCACTTCTGCTTTTCCAGTGAACCGTCCTTCAATGAGAAGAGTGGTAGAGCTGCTTAGGAGCTGTAGAGATAGTAATGCGCAGAGAAGTTGTTATCTGAAATAAATGTATCAGGTAAGTTACTTTTATGTCCTCGTTTGGTTTAATAGTTGGTTTTAAACGTGATGATGTTAGATATGCGATTTTTGTTAAGCGGAAAAAGAAATTTATTTTTTGGTGTGTAGCGTTATCCAAAGAACAAACTCATATAAATGACAAAAATCATAAAAATGCTTTAACGTTTTATGATTTTTGAGATAGAGATCACAAGGAAATGGTGACTCAAAGAAAGCATTCCAACAGTAAATCAAGTTGAATCCAGTAACCGAAGCATTTTGAAGAATATGAAATATAACCAGTAATAGTTACAGCCAAAAAAAAGAAGAAACAATTCGGTTAAATGTCGATGTTGAAGAATGATCAGTTTTGTTACTTTTTGCTTAAAGCCAAGTAAATTCTTTCATGCTTCATTCGGTAATGTGATGGATATAAAGATTCAATATTTCAGTTCACAAAAGGAAAATGACAAAAGTAATGGGTTGGTGATGTTTCCTTAAGGAAGAAATCATGCTTTTGTAACAGTTGGTTCACATTTATTTTGCGTTTAGTGTGCTATGTATAAAAGATAATGATCGATAAAAGAAAAAAGATGGAAAAGAACTGTTTTGAGAGTTTTTTTTTCTTCCATTTTTTTTAATCAATTATTTGAACCTTCTTAGATTAATGTTTGCACAAATGCGTGCTTGTTTAACATTAAGATATGAAAATATGGGAACAGTATAGAGGTGGGCACATATAAATTTGGACCGGTTTATATTCATGTAAATTGTTGTTTATCCTCCCCTGGGATTACTAGCAAAGTCCTATTTTCAATCCATAAATAGACCATGCTTTGATGGATTGAGAATGTTTGATCCATTATCAATAAGGTGTACCCAGTTTAATCATTTCAGTGTAACATGATCAGACTAAGGTTATCTTTAGTAATGTTTTGTTGAT
The DNA here is from genome assembly GCA_030765085.1 of Allium cepa. NCBI lineage: Eukaryota > Viridiplantae > Streptophyta > Magnoliopsida > Asparagales > Amaryllidaceae > Allium > Allium cepa. Next base: position 936,075,578 of record CM060932.1, read on the forward strand.
TTCTGAATAAAAAATCTAAATACATTTTGAAACAAGCTGTAATAACCAATCATATTCCTTGCATAAAGTTGAAAGAGCATCAGCGTAAATGACTTTCCCCCTAAATTAACCGCTCTACTAGAAGGAAAATCAACAAATTCTCAAAATAGAAACAATGTGGAGTAAATTATAATGTGGATCTGACAAGCATAAACCAAATAACCTGATGCATACCAACGTTGGAAAAATATAGGTAATTATGCCATGCATGCGTGTGTTACTGTAATAAGTCTCAAGTAAAGTGTATTAAAAACTATTTTTAATCACAAGGAGGATAAAATGTGTTTACCTAGTTGAAATGGAAAACGAGCGCAGAAGAAATTTGAGAATCAAAGAATAGAAAAGAAAAGTAGCACTAGGGTATAATGGAATTCATGAAAGAAAGTGTGGAGCTTCAATTTGTGAAACAAGGAACCAAGGAAGGGATTTAGAGGGACGGAATTAGCATTAGGGTTGAAGAGTATGGAGTTGGAAAAAAATTGTGACAAGGATTTTGGGAAAAGAGGGGGAAAAGGTGGGAATGAGAGTGGAGAAGAAATCTATTCATGGGAGAATGCCGCAAGTGGTGTATTTTGCAAAAACAGAAGTTGGGAAAGGAAAAATTGGAGATGCAGGGGATCGAACCCTGTGCCTCTCACATGCAAAGCAAGCGCTCTACCATTTGAGCTACATCCCCTTCTCTGCTAATTATCGCTTATAAGCTTATTAAAATTATACAGGAAACTACGACCTTACAAGTTTAGGTGTTTTTAACTGTAAACTAGCACTAAATGTGTGTTCTTTGTCGAGCAAACAAGATATTTGAAGGGAGGACGAACGGAAAAGGTTTAGCAACAGAGGAACACGTTTTTTTACCGCGTGAAGGAAAAGCGAGCAGGCAATTATTGTTTATTTATACGAGCGTTACGGCACGCGTTTCGTCCGTGATGATGTCATGTGTTTTGCGTGTGAATTTATATATGATTGGCACATTCAATATAAATTGATTTGCAAAAATATTTAGTCATGTTTTTACGTTGAAATTATGAGTAATTAATTTTAATTTTAACTTCTAAATTGTAACATTTAATTTTTTGTTAGTTTGAATTTTGTTTTATTGTTAATTAATAGACAACGAATTTTAAATGATATTTATTTGTTAGATCATAATCTTAAGCGTAGATGAATAGTTTGAATCTGTAAAGAAATTTAACTATTTTAACTTAGTTTGAATAGTTTCAGTCTAGTTTAGAAATAATAGGCTAAAAGTATATGAAGAACATCTGCATTTGAAGATGACTACGACAAGGTGACCCCTCTCACCATATTTGTTTGCCATAGCTATGGAATTTCTGACAATTAATTTGGATATGAAATTCATCAAAGGTAATATCAAACTCATATACCAAGCAGAACCTTTGATTACGCACTTGATGTATGCAGATGACATTCTGATCTTAACCAAAGCTACTATTGAAAATGCTAAGTGTATCGAGCAAGTTTTTCAAGATCTGAATAACATAGCACGGCTGGAATTAAACAACAAAAAAACTACACTATTTCTTAGCAAAGGGGCCACAAATAAAACTCAAACTGCTAGCATTTTAAATTATAGCATTGGCAGCCTGCCAATAATTTACTTCGGCGTTCCATTATCAAATAACAAATTAAGAGCAAGAGACTTTGGCTGGCTGATAGACAAAATAAACAAAAAGTTTAACCATTGGCGCAACAAGATGCTTAACATCAGTGGTAGAGCTGAATTAATAAAAACAGTTATTCATCCTACATTGCAGTTCTGGCTTCAGTTCACATAATTCCCACTAACAGTAACACAAAGAATAAATTCTTTATGTGCTAATTTTTTATGGAAATCTAAAGCCCACCAAATGAGATGGGAAGAGGTGTGTAGAACCAAAGCTGAAGATGGCTTTGGTATAAGAAAAATTGAAGATATTTCAGAAGCCGTGGCTACAAATCTTCTGTGGAAATTTATTAATGGTGGATCTGTATGGGCTAAATGGATTCAAAACAAATATTGTAAAAATGCAAACTTTTGGACTGCTACCATAGATCCCTCTGCATCATATACTTGGAATACCTTACTTCGAGCAAGACAATGGTGCAAAGGTCTCATTAATAAAAACATTGTCAATGGGGACATCACAAATTTGTGGTTTGATCCCTGGATCAACGGATCCTCATTAATAGATAAAATTGGCTGGAATGCCATGAATGTGGTAAGAGGATATGACAAGAAAGTTTCTGTGTTGATCTCTAACAATAAATGGAAAACATAGAACATGTTTCTATTCAGTATCATCAAACTATACCTAATATCAACATTCAGCAACAAATGGAAAAAGATTACTGGATATGGACCCCCAGTAACAACGGGCAATTTACACTGAAATTAGCATGGAATCAAATTAGAAACAAGAATTCAGAACATTTCTGGACAAAAATCATATGGGGTAAAGGGTGCGCGTCGAAAATGTCAATTTGTGCTCTAATGGCCATACAAAATAAATTGAAAACAAAGGATCGTTTTAGTAGATGGAACACAACTATTGACCAACGGTGTAATTTATGCTCTAGTCATGTAAAAGATAGAGACCATATCTTCTTTAACTGTCCATATTCAAGTAAACTATTGGACAATATCATGCAGAAAATCAACATAGATTTCCTAATTTCTTACATTGGAGAAGTAAAAATCGCAACAAACCTGTAATAACCCGGATTTTCGAATATATGTAATTGATGAAATAACTGGATTTAATTTGTAGAAATACTAATTTATATAAATAATTCTGGTAATTAAAAAAATTAAATATATATGTGTATATATCTGAATAAGTATTAGTTTAATAATCCACCTAGTACAATTTTTAAAATTGGCAAAAATATTATTTTCAAACAAATTTAATGTGGGTTGTTTAAATATATATATATAGACACACACACGAGTCAATTTAAAATTAAATTCGAATTTGAGATTGAATTTTCAAAGGATAATTATCTCAAAATAAATATGGTTTTAAAATATAAAACATATGTCTGTAGAACTAATTTTTATAATATAAGAACTTTGTAAACATATTAAAAACATTTAATTTCATGTGTAACCCTTTTTAAACAAAGAATTTAACAAGTGTAAGTATATAAATAGCATTTAAACATTTGTAGCTTAGGCATGACATATATAATACAAATGGCAAAAAGAAAAAAGAAAAAAGAAATTCTTTTGATTTAGAATTCTAGAAAAATGTAAGTGAGAAACCAGGATACTTTTCACTTCTAAAATTTCTTTATTCATCTTCATAACCTGGAAACAAAAAAGAAAAAGAAAATCTGAAATCCACAAGCCTGCAAGCATTTTCATTTTTGTTTCAAAGCAAGCAAACCTGAGTAATCAAAGGCAAAGAAACTCAACAACAACCCAAACCCTGGTAATCAATCTAGGATCAAACAAGCTTCAGCATATCAATCAAGTTCAAAAACAAAGCAAGTACAGATTAGTTTCGAATCTAATTCAAGCTACAGATCTATTCCAGATTTTCAAGTTTAAATAAAATTCCAGAATTCTCTGTCTCTGTTCTAATTTCCAGGTGAGTATACAAAGTACTTAAGAACTTAAGTAAACCAAAATATGTGCTTGCGATTCTTGAATAAATTATGCTTGCATGTGTATTTTAAGTATGTATTTCTGTGTATAAATGTGTTTGTGCTGTGCATGCTGAGTATACCCTGATCTTCTCTGTTATCATGGTTACAGAGTTGCAAAATGAAATAAAAATTCAATATATCTTCATCTATTCATTGTTAGGCTTAGAGTTTCAAACAAAACAAGTTTGTTTAAACATAAATCAAGATCTAAAAATAGTTTAAGCATGATGGTGATATATTGCATCTGGTAAATTAGTTTTACAGAGGAAAATTTAAAATGTGTTAATTTTGAATGTTGTAAATTATTGATTCAATTATATAACCTGAATCATCTTTAGAAAATAGGATTTTTAAGATGAAATTGGTGATTTTTAGTTTAGTTTTGGGATTGCATTTCGGTGATAACATGGGATGTGATTTTAAGCAAAATTTGATGACTGGGTGGATTCTGGTGGTCGAGGCTTTGGTCGGAGCTGGAATGGTGGTTGACGAAGTTGAGAAAAATGGTGGAAGCGGGTTACTGTAGCCATGTCATCAGCGATTGGCAATTTGGGTTTTAAACCGTAATTCTGTCATGATTTGAAAAGTGGGTTATCGGGGCTTCTAGGATGCATGGAGTTGCACGAGGTTTGGGGTAGTGATGGCGTGGAGTCTAGAGGTGTCGTTGGCGAAGCTTCGGTGGCTCTGGTGACAGGCGATGGTGGTTCGAGACATTTTACAGTGGTTGTGTGTTTCCAGTTTCTATTGGAAGGCTCGAATCTGAATTGGATTTTGCGACATCGAATTGAAGGTCGAAATTGAACGAGTGGTGGATTGTCGACGTGCGCGTGGTGTCGCCGGAGGTGGCAACGCCGTCGATAGCACGTGCATGTGCACGGCAACGTTGTTCGTGTCTGGGTGTTGGGTTGAGATTGTCTCGAAGTGGTACTCGAGATAGTGAGGGTCAGGCTCGAGTTTTGCTCGTGTTCGTTGAGTTTTGTAACAACAGTTTTTTTTTTTAAATTTGACAAGAGTAAAATAAATAAATAAACAAGTAAAGAAAAAAGAGAAAGGGGGAAACTCGAAGCTTGTCTCGAGTAAGGTTCGGGTTTAACCCGAAGTAGATAATATGCAAAGTTTTAATAAAGTTTTTAAAAGTAAGTTTTGAAATGAAATTGTTTTAAACTTATCTTAAATAAATTATTTGCATTTATAAATGTTTACTAAACCTTTAATTAAGAAATTATATGTTTGTTTAACTTAAGTTTGTTAAGTTAAAATTTAAGATATTTTAAACTTAATTATTATAAATAAGTAAGTGATAATTAAAGGTTAAATGTCTATAAATAATATGATTAAGTAATTAATAAAGATGATGATTTATGTTAAAGGTAATTAAGATTTTGATAATCGAAGAGAAGTAATTAAAGAATAATTACTTAGTAGAAGTAATTTAAGATTAATTATTTGGTGTAATTAATCAAAGGATTTTGGTAATTGATGATTACCTAATGGGATTGATAAGCGTAATTACTTAGTGAAGTAATTGATGGATAAATTACCAATTGTAATTAATATAAGGGAAATTACTTAATGGGAAGTAATTAAAGGTTAATTACTTAGGAAAAGTAATTAAGGATTAAATTACTTGGTGTGATTAATTAAAGGATTAATATAATTACCCTTTAACCAGTTTGAATTTTAGAAAATAGTTTAAAATAGTTAAATAGTTAAAAATTGTTTGATAGAAAAATATTTAAATAGTTAAAAATAGTTTAATATAAAATATTTAAATAGTTAAATCGAAAATAATTTGAATATAAAAAAATCGTTTATATAGTAAAATCGTTTGGAAAGCAAAATAATTTGAATATTTAAAGAATATAGATTTTAAATCATTTATACTATAATATTCATTTTAAAATAATTCCAAAATCAAACCGATCAACTTTCCAATTTACTACCCAAATCAATTCCAAACTCCAATTCGATTTAATCGATTCAATTCTGATTTGAACTCGAATAAATTTTGATTCCACGCATATTTCTTTCAATTTCCATTTCCATTTCCAAATTAATTTAAATGTCAATTCCAAATTAATTTCCAATTCCAATTCCAATTCCAAATTAATTAAAATTCAAATTTCAAATTAATTTCCAATTCCAGATCAATTTAAATTCCAATTTCAAATTAATTTCAATTTCAATTTCAAATTAATTTAAGTTTCAATTTCAAATTTATTTCCCATTTCCAATTCTAAATTTGATTTCAAAATATCGATTTAAACACTTAAATCAGATTTACTTTCAACACCAAATTTTAAATCCAAATTTCAATTTATAATTCGATTCCAAACTCAAATTTTGAAATATCATTTTTTTTTCTTATAAATATTCAAAGTTCGAATCAAAGCCAATCTTTTTAAACAAATCCATTTCTGAAATTTACGATGTATTTTGTTTACAACTTAAAAATTTAAACTTTGATTAATTAAACAATCTCATTTATCAAGTTTAAATTCCAACATTTCGAGTTCAAATTCAAGATAATTCAATTTTCATAAATTTGATTTTATTCTTAAAATCAATTCATTTAAATAATTTCAAAACAACTTTAAAAATCATTTAATTTAACCAACTCGGTGTCCATATATAATTCTCTACTCTATGGCCAAGTGGATAATTATTTCAATTTAATTTCAAGGATGAATATATATTATTTCAATCCAAATTGATGTCCTAGGTATATATCATTTCAACCTATTTCTTAATTTATTCGAAATAATTCAGTTTACAGTTTTATATGCAATAAACAATATACAAGATGATTGCATGATATATCAAAATAAATAAACAACCAATATCAACCAATAGAATCCATCACAACCAATCAACCATAAATCCGATAACATTCACCAATTTCAATTTTTACCATATCGGGTAATATGCTGCTAATTAAATTTAAATTTATTTAACGGTCAATTTAAATTCTATCAATTGATTCATATACCAATTTAAATGACAATTAAACCTACCAACAACAGCCAATCAAATTTATATCATTTCAGAATATAAATATAACTAACATAAAATTATTTTAGTCAATTGTGAGCGTATAAATACTCACCTTCTATTTGAAACTGAAAGTAAATTTCAGCTTCAAATAAATTTCCAATTCGATCCCGAGCTGTAGACGGCTTCGATATGGTTCAACGCAAATTTGATTCATCCGAAACCGATCTCATAAGCAAGAATTACGAATTTGTCAATATCGATAAAATCATAAACATTAGTTAGCCAAAATGATATTAAAAAAACAACAAATTACCCAATTCCCTTCCACACATGATCTATCCTCTCTCGGCTCGAGCTTGTGCACGCAGAAAAAGAAAACCTTGCCGTATTCTTTTTTGCTTAAGAACGTCGTTTCCCACCAAACATCCTCTCCTAAAACTCACCAACAACCCTCGTTCCAATCACTCACACTCAACATCGTCATCGCGAGCAACTCGCGCTCGAGCATCACCTTCAAGCGAACCATTGCTGACCATCGCCCATACATCAACTAGCTTCTCTTCTCGCGCACGCGCCCAGATCCACTTGCCGCCATCGTCTTCGCCTGTAACTCCATCGCGCACTGCCTTGACATCGTGCTGCCATCCTGCGCAATACGTGCAACCCCCAACACGCCTCCTCATCGCCTAGATCCACTTGGCTTCCCAGATCGAAGTCTCGTGTCTCGTTTTTATTTTTTATTTTTTTAATTTGGCTGCGGCCATTTTTTTAAGATCTGTCGGTTTTTCTCTCTCTCTTTGAATCTGCGATTTAGCAATAAAAAAAGAAGAGGGAGCGTATATGTAGGCATATAGAACGTGTATATTGAACGGGTGTTACCTTTTTTTATGTAAATAAAAAAATATCTGGCCCGATTGGTTCGAAAAATACCGAACTCCAAAAGAAACCTGTCGTTCGGCATTTCTAATGTATTACCCCTATTTCGAAAGCAATGAAATCAGTTCCGGTGTCTAATTCGATCGTATACGGAAGATAGCTTTTCAAAGTCGATTATTAAAAATAAATTCGAAATTAAATTTCTGCGCAATTCAAACCCGTATGGCCAAACGAAAAGTCCGATCGCTACGAAATTTGAAATCCACCAATAATTCACCATTACGGATCCGATGAAACTGGTTTCGTCGAAATCCGAGATAGTGGCCAAAATGGCTATTTTTGCTTGTCAATTAAAATATAAAATTTTGAATTTCTACTTATTCACGGTTAACTCCAATTTTAAATGTTAATTATCTTCGTTCATATTCTGATTAAAATTTAAATCAATTACTGATATATATTACAATCATCTTAAATCCAAAACGAAATTATTCAAATAATTTTCAATATTAAATTTTAAACAATTTAAATATCCAATAAACCAATATAAATAAATCATTAAATTTTATTTCTACCCATGCTTATCCAATAATTACATTAAATTTAAAATTGAATTTGCCAAATATACGGGTCGTTACATACATATTTATATATGTTAGGATTAATATTAATTAAGCATACTTATATATATATGTATGTGACAAATTATATTACAAAAGACATATATATACGTATAAACACACGCATATATACACACAATCATATGCCATACCGTAAGAACCCTACAACCTCGCCTGGGGGTGTGGTAACGTGTACAAATGATGAGAGAGAGGTATGGTGTTTGTCATGTGCATGACATGTATATATATATTATTTTATAGAAAGGATATTTTAGTAATTTCTAATTTTCTATGCTTATAAATACCTCAACCTTCTCATGTCATTCACATTACACTTTCATTTCTTCATTTCTATTTTCCTAACACTCTTCTTGCATTCTCTTATTTCCATGGCTTTCAAACAAAAAATCCTAAATTAAAATCTTGTGTATACACTTTAAAAACTAGCTTAAAACACTTCACTACACTTATACTACCACTACCCTCCAAAACAAACCCTATATACCCCCACATGCAAGTAGGCCGAGCCCAACACTAGCCAAGGTCGAGCCAAACTTGTCCCTCCAGGGCAACACAACGTCATATTTTCAAATTAAGGCAGTTTGCTAGTGTTGTAGCCAAGTTCGGTGGAAGTTTAATTTGATTTAGATAAGATACAATGAGTAAAATTCATGTTTTTAAAACTCAAGTTACTAACATTTTAAAGTTGTAAAATTTATGAGTTAAAATGTTGCTTAAGTATGTAGTAGTGTTATATATTGTGTATATATGCATATATGCTATTTGGTGTTGATTGCTTATGTCAAAATTTGAGTAGGCGATAAAGATTATACCTTGAATATTGAAAAATTTAGTATTTGTGAAGTAATATTCTTGCTTATGATTGTGTTATAATGTTATGATGTGGTATTGTGACTGGATGTTGTATGGGGTTAATGACATGAAGATAGCGATGCGCTAACCAAAAGTGTCGTAGAAATCCCTTTTTTTGTCGAAAGTTTGATTTTTGTTTCAAAACTAAATGCTATGAAGTTTAAAATTTTGATTTTGGTTTTCAAAAAGTTTATTTTCATGTTTTAAAGAATACAAGAGTTAAAACGTTGAAGTTTTAAAAGTTAGAAAGTCAAAGTTTCAAGTTTTAAAATAACATGTTCGTATAGCAATAGTCGCTGTACGCGCGGTTCGGAAAGTCTAACTATTTTTCTAATATAAACTTGTTTTCACTTAGAAATCCTTTTGAAAATGTTTTCTAACTTTAATTAAGTAATTAGAGAACAATTGTTTAATTTTTTTAATGGTTAATTAATTAATTAAGGTAATTAGTGCTTAATCATTTGTTAATAATGGTATTTAAACTTAAACGTTTATCAGTTAAGTTAATCATGTATTATTACTTAATTAAAGTTAATTATTATCTAATCATTAATTAAGGATAAATTAATTATTAAGGTAATTATTAATTAATTATTATTTTAAAATGAGGTTTTATTTAATCAATCTTTGATCAAGGTTAATTATATTTAATAAGGTTTAATTAAGGTTTAATTTCATTAATTAGAGTTTAATTACTATTTAACAAAGATTTTATTCTCATTTACAAGGGTTTTAATTCATATTAAAATCACTTTGAGTTTAAGTAATCGGTTTTATTTTAAACTGTTTTCAGTTCCAATTTGTTTTAAATCAAGGGATTTTATGTTACTTACTCTTAAGTAACCTATATGATTAGGAAAACTAAATAACATCTATTTGCGGAACATAACACCATTTTACTATCACAATTAACTTAGACATTTACTTAAGTTGATTGATTATTGTTGGTAGATCCTGTTAGGAACTGAGTTGATGATGTTTTGATGACAATAACCTTATATAGTTATTATACTTTACTTTATAAAATATATACTAACATTTTCATATATATATATATATATATATATATATATATATATATATATATATATATATATATATATATATATGTATATGTATATAGGAAGTATATGCAGGTATTATCGAAAACTGATCAGTATAAAGACTCAAGCATCAAGATGAAGATTAGAGATTCAAGGTTCAAGACTCTAGAGAATCAAGATTTCAAGATCTCAAGATAAGTGTCTAGTATTTTGTTAAAACTTCATAATAGCACTCTCATCTTTCTTCCAATTTTCTTTTGGGATGGAACCCAATTTCTATCGAAACCAGTGGCTTACAAACCCACGACAAGTAGCTTACAAACCTACGACAAGTGGCTTACAAACCCACGAAAATCAAAATCATTTAAACTACTTTGTACAAGTTCTCGAGTCCTATGGAGGAGCTCTGTAGGAAGGTTCTTGCAATTTCAGTTTGAATAGATTTTTCAAAATGTTTTTAAATCTGTTTTCAAAATGTTTTAGCTTTCAAAATCATGTTTCCAAAAATGTTTTCAAACTTTGTTTTAGCCTTGAAATATTCCTCCATTCTGATTTTAAAAACTTCTATTTTTAAAACATCAAAACTTATTCTGATTTTAAATATTACTTATATAATTGACGGTCTATATCAAATATATATATTTAAAATAATGTTTTATATTCATTCTCTATCTCAAAATATTGTTTAAACACTTTATTTTGCTTCAGAGAAGTTTCAACTTATTTTAAATTCAAATGCTTTTACAAAACAACATCTCTACAATTTTGAACTGAGGGATGTCGAAATATGAGGATACCCCATGTCGACATGGTGACAGTTGGATTCAAAATTCAAATTTCAAAAGAAGTGTCCATTCGTTTAAAAACCTTTCGCCAATGGTTATGACTGTTGTGCATCTATATAAAGGCTTCCAAAACGAATTTTTTAACAACTACTTTCTTATTTTTCTTCACTCTTTCTTCTCCACCATTCCATATCCATAAAACTTCATATTTTCAAGATCGTGCCATCATTCTGCCAAATTCTCAATAGGAAATCATTTAGATACTCTCTCTCTTTGATTCTCCATCATTCTACTAAAGATCAAAGTGCTATTTAGAGTTATAGGATTAATTTGTATTCAAAAAGTCCATAGAGTCTATCCATTCAAAAGGATTGTTATTAGAAAGTATTAGGGTGACCTTGTGTCCTGTAAATCAAGAGAGTTTACCCCAGACTCGGAGATAGGAGGGTTACTCAAGGCCTTAGAAATTGAGGGTTGTAATTTGGATATTGGCTTATAAAAATCTGTACAAGGATATTGCCTTGGTGCAAGACTGGATGTAGGAGGATTCCGAACCAGTATAAGATCCGATGTGTTCTTTCCTTTTACTTGCTTTACTTTACTATTTGCATTTGTTATATGTTTAGTGATCATTTTGTGTTAGAATTCTGTTTAGATTTGTTGAAAGTTTTAATTTAGTCATATAGTTCGTATATTCTTTAAAACACTATTCACCCCCCTCTAGTGTTATTTCTGCCTTAAGATCCTTAATCCACATCCCCAACAATTGGTATCGGAGCATTGGTTTTCATTATTTTCATAATCTAAAATTTTGAAATTTTTTAATGGCACAACCCACTAATAATGTCACTCCTGTCACCACTACTTCTGTCAACACAAGCACTAACACTAGTTCATTTGTAGAGGGTCAGTCTACTGTCAGACCACCACTTTTTAATGGTAGTAATTATGCATATTGGGCATGCAGGATGAAAATTTATTTACAATCCATAAGTTTAGATACTTGGAATATGACACAAATTGAATATGTTGAACCAACTACAATTTTTTCCCAGTGGACTACTGAGCAAAGACGGTTGCACAAAACAATTCTAAAACTATGAATATACTATTTTGTTCACTAGATAGGAATGAGTTTAATAGAGTCTCTGTTTGTAAGTCTGCATTTGAAATCTGGAAAACTTTGCAAGTAACTCATGAAGGAACAAGCAAAGTTAAACAGACTAAAATTTCCATATTAACTAACCAGTTTCAATTGTTTAAAATGCATGAAAATGAGTCTATTTCCGACATGTATTGTCGATTTCAAGACATTGTACACTCATTGATTACTTTAGGAAAGGGTTTCTCAGAAGAAGATCAAGTCAGAAAAATACTCAATTCACTCACTCCAGAATGGGATCAAAAGACACTTACTATTGAAGAGGCAAATGATGTTAGTCAAATGAAGATCGAAGAGTTAATCGGTAATCTAATGTCTTATGAAGTTCAACTACAAGGGAGAAAAGAATCTAAGGCAACGGAAAAGAAATCGATCGCATTCAAAGCAACAACTGGAGATTCAGAACAAGAGAGTGATGAAGAAATTGCTTTCATGACCAGAAATTTCAGAAAGTTTCTGAAGTATAGAAAGATGAAAAACTTTAAAAGAAATGATCAAAGGAATTCCAGAAATACTTCGGAGAACGACAACAATTACAACAACAACAACAATGGTGATAGATGCTACAACTGCAACAAAACAGGGCACTACAAGATAGATTGTCCATGTCCAGACAAACAGACATTTCAACCAAATAACGAGCAACTAAGGAAAAGAAAGAAGGCATATGCAGCAACTCTTGACAATTCAGATTCATCCAGTGATGACGAGAAGAAAACTGATAATTCAAATCTGTGCTTCACGGCTATTCTCAAAGCAGAAAACGATCAGAGTTTGGATCTAAAAATAGGTACACATTTATTTTAATTTTATTGGATGCTTGCTTGCTTTGATTTTGTTTGCAATTCCTTGAATTTTAAATTCAAAATCACCCTTTGAAATTTGAATTTTTAAATTCAAAATAATATTATTTTAATAATATTTCAAATATTAAAATATTTTAATATTATTATATTTAATATTATTACTAGAATTATATATAGATATAGAATATAGATTAGTTTTCTTAAGATTTTAGGAATTTCTTATATTTTTGGAATAGACACCTCTTTTCAAATTCAACAGGCACATGTCGACATGCCAGGATACCCCATGTCGACATGCCTCTCAGAAAATTGATTTCAAAATTTGAATTCAAACTTTTGAATTTCCCTCCACCTTTTCACTTACTTCAAAATTCTGAAAAGACACCTCTTGACCAGAGAACATGACTTTAGAGAATCTATTTAATATACTTCTCTTATCATCTCTTTTCACTTTATTCTCATAATTCAAACTCTCTTCATTATCTTCTACTCCTCTCAAACACTCATCAATGGCTTCCTCAAGTAACCCATCAACTATGAGGCTGCCCAAATCCATCAAAAATGATCTTTTCAATGACTCGGAGGCTACCAAAGCTTACATAAACTATGTAAACTATGGTAAAGTCAATACGGGAAAATTTGCCATTTTTGATGATTTTTCTTCTTATGAAATCGATCAACTTTTTGAAGAAAACTTCATTCTTAGCTTGATTGATAACAAGCAAAATGATTTCGTTTGTTATCCAAACCTTATCAGAATGTTTTATGCAAACCTAAATCGTGGATTTTATAATGGAAATGAAGATCAAATTTGGAGTAATGTTAAAGGAACACTTATTGTTTTGGATTCCGATATTTTGGGTACTATTTTGGGTTGCAAATTTATCGGTATGAATCTCTCGGAATTTCAAATCAATGAAACCGATCGAGAGACTTTTCATCACATTTTTGAAAGCGATGACCACATGGATTTTAAGAATCGCTTTTTCCTCCCAAAAGCAAGAATTGTCAACCTTCTTATTCAACACACAATTATTCCTAGGTCAGAAAACTACAATAATCCCACCTCAAAAGTGTGTAAAGCTCTTTTTGCTATTTTTGGAAAATATGATATTAATTGGGCACAAACTATTTTGGATGAGTTAAGACCTAAAAATTTTAATATGGGAGAAAACACTCTTTATCATGGAATTTACCTTACTCGGATTTTCAATTATTTTGGTGTGGATGTTAAAAAGGAAGAGTTTGTAAGTAGAAAAGTGTTCAATCATGGGAACATTTCTCTTATGAAAATCCCACTCATGTTTCAACCATATGAAACACTTGCCGAAAAGGAAGAGAGACTTGTTCATGAAGAGATGGATGAAGAGGAAGAAGAAGAGGAAGAAGAAGGGGAAGGAATGGAAATTGAAGAAGAGGAAGATGAAGATACCTCTTTGGAAAGTATAGAGTATCCACATACACCCGCCAATCCGTCCAACAAAACCATACTCAAGAACCAAAAGATACTTGCCCAAAACCAAAAGGTTCTTAAGGGATCTATTAGCAAGAAAATGGATAAAATCTCCAACAAGATCGACAAGTTCTTTGGAAAGATAGGCAGGAAACTTGGCTTGTCCTCATCATCATCTTCATCAAACTAATCATATCCATTATCTCTCTAGCTATCGTTTATCTATCTTTGTATTTTCTACTTTTTTAGTTAAGATTATGTAATGTTAACTAATATAAGTAATGCTATCCCATTCTCTGTTTTCCAGCTTTATATATCTCTGTTAGTTATTTATTTTAAGTTTATATAAGTCCATTAGTATAAAAATAAACTTAAAAATAAAAAATAACTCAACTTGGTCATTCTGTCTAGACCATGTCGACATGCCCCATCCCCCCATGTCGACATATGACAGTCAAAAAGTAGTTACAATTTCTAACTTCGAATTCTTGTAACTACCAAGTGACAATTCATTTTGAACGGTCAATAACTCCTATAAATACCTATTTCTTCCAGAAAAACTTCTCTACCTCCATTTTTATTCATCTCCTCTCATACTTCAACTTATTTCTTAAATTATGGCTTCTCCAATTAAGAATTTAAGTGAAAATCTTGAAGAAACTCTTACTTCTTTCAAGAATATTCTTTCTTTTATACTTAGAAATCAAAGGCACTTAGAATTAAGCCAAATACAGATGATCAAAGAGCAAGAGAAACACTTCGACGCACTTCGTTGGATGATCTCAAGCCTTAGCAAAGACGAACCCGAAGCAAATCCACCAGTCACTCTCGACAAAGATAATTGGGATGTTATCAAAACTGATCCTATCTTTGGAGAAGATGGATGGGTGGAAGTCCCAACGAATGTCTGATCATTATGTATGTTTGTTTGTTTGATTTGATTTGATTTAGATTTGATTAGGATTTGATTGAATTGTTTACTTAAGTTTGATTTGGATTTGGTTTGTATATAACTTCATATACTATACATGATTGGTTTGCTATTGATTTGATTGTCAAGTTACACTTATATATATGCACACACGCTTGATCTCTTACACGTTCGCTTTACACTTTTATTCTGTATATACTTTAGAACAGGTAAATCTTTTATTCCTTTTTGTTGATGACAAAGGGGGAGAAAGTTATAAAAATATATATGCTTGGTGTAAGGGGGAGTCATGGAATAAAGGGGAGTTGTAGTTCTGAGAAGAAGTCACGGAGTAAGGGGGAGTTATGGAGAGTTATGGTATGGTAAGAATATTTTATAAATAAAGGTTGTCATCATCAAAAAGGGGGAGATTGTTAGGAACTGAGTTGATGATGTTTTGATGACAA
The DNA here is from genome assembly GCA_030765085.1 of Allium cepa. Taxonomy (NCBI): domain Eukaryota; kingdom Viridiplantae; phylum Streptophyta; class Magnoliopsida; order Asparagales; family Amaryllidaceae; genus Allium; species Allium cepa. Next base: position 936,091,254 of record CM060932.1, read on the forward strand.
CAACCTTATATAGTTATTATACTTTACTTTATAAAATATATACTAACATTTTCATATAGATATATATATATGTATATAGGAAGTATATGCATGTATTATTGAAGACTGATCAGTATAAAGACTCAAGCATCAAGATGAAGATTAGAGATTCAAGATTCAAGACTCTAGAGAATCAAGATTTCAAGATCTCAAGATAAGTGTCTAGTATTTTGTTAAAACTTCATAATAGCACTCTCATCTTTCTTCCAATTTTCTTTTGGGATGGAACCCAATTTCTATCGAAACCAGTGGCTTACAAACCCACGACAAGTAGCTTACAAACCTACGACAAGTGGCTTACAAACCCACGAAAATCAAAATCATTTAAACTACTTTGTACAAGTTCTCGAGTCCTATGGAGGAGCTCTGTAGGAAGGTTCTTGCAATTTCAGTTTGAATAGATTTTTCAAAATGTTTTTAAATCTGTTTTCAAAATGTTTTAGCTTTCAAAATCATGTTTCCAAAAATGTTTTCAAACTTTGTTTTAGCCTTGAAATATTCCTCCATTCTGATTTTAAAAACTTCTATTTTTAAAACATCAAAACTTATTCTGATTTTAAATATTACTTATATAATTGACGGTCTATATCAATTATATATATATTTAAAATAATGTTTTATATTCATTCTCTATCTCAAAATATTGTTTAAACACTTTATTTTGCTTCAGAGAAGTTTCAACTTGTTTTAAATTCAAATGCTTTTACAAAACAACTTCTCTACAATTTTGAACTGAGGGATGTCGACATATGGGGATACCCTATGTCGACATGGTGACAGTTGGATTCAAAATTCAAATTTCAAAAGAAGTGTCCATTCGTTTAAAAACCTTTCGCCAATGGTTATGACTGTTGTGCATCTATATAAAGGCTTCCAAAACGAATTTTTTAACAACTACTTTCTTATTTTTCTTCACTCTTTCTTCTACACCATTCCATATCTATAAAACTTCATATTTTCAAGATCGTGCCATCATTCTGCCAAATTCTCAATAGGAAATCATTTAGATACTCTCTCTATTTGATTCTCCATCATTCTACTAAAGATCAAAGTGCTATTCAGAGTTATAGGATTAATTTATATTCAAAAAGTCCATAGAGTCTATCCATTCAAAAGGATTGTTATTAGAAAGTATTAGGGTGATCTTGTGTCCCGTAAATCAAGAGAGTTTACCCCAGACTCGGAGATAGGAGGGTTCCTCAAGGCCTTAGAAATTGAGGGTTGTAATTTGGATATTGGCTTATAAAAATCTGTACAAGGATATTGCCTTGGTGCAGGACTGGATGTAGGAGGATTCCGAACCAGCATAAATCCGGTATGTTCTTTCCTTTTACTTGCTTTACTTTACTATTTGCATTTGTTATATGTTCTGTGATCATTCTGTGCTATAATTCTGTTTAGATTTGTGTTGAAAGTTTTAATTTAGTCATATAGTTCATATATTCTTTAAAACACTATTCACCCCCCCTCTAGTGTTATTTCTGCCTTAAGATCCTTAATCCGCATCCCCAACAGATCCCTTATATACTTGTTGTTATATGATACATGTTAAACTGGATAAGTAAAATCAAATTAAAAGCACCATTGTGGTCGCTAATCCCCCGTTTGGTTTTGTAAATATAAATATTTTCTTTTCTTTTTTGAATGGTTTCAAATTTATTTCAATTTGAACAAGGATTTTGAAGAATGATTTGACAAATGGTATTACTAAATATGTTTTTAACTAATGAGAATGGTTTTCTATGTTATAAAAAGAAGTTTTTATAAAAAAAGTTATAAAGAAATTTGGAAGCCTGTAAAGTTCCTTGGATAACAAAGAAGATTTCATAAATAAGAAAGATTTATAAAATGGATTTGCTTATTCACGGTAATTAATTTGATTTAAGATTATTTAGGAAGATGTTTAAACAGAAAAGGTTTACAAAGAAGTTCTATAAATGAATTTGGGGTACTTATAAAAGAAGTTTTAAAAAATGAATTGGAAATTCATAAAGGGGGTTTATAAAATGGTTTGCTCGTAAGAAGTTATTCGCAAGTGCTGTGAGTATATTTATGTTAAAGAGATAAGTATATGAATGTTGTAGACACACTTTGAAAAGAGATTTATTAAATAAAGATTTGTTTTGAGGCTTAATGGTTGCCATGGATAAATAAATTTCAAATGGAATTGGTTATTGTTTGTTTATTTGATAGTTAAATAATCGACTATCAAATATGGACTCAAAACATAACTTTGAAAATATATAGGAGAAATACATGAGTTATATGACAAAGTCTTCTCCGATGATCTTATACTGTGCGAATTTTTTTTGTTTCGTTCCCCTAGGTTAAACAATAAGAAAATCCATCCACTAATGTTTAGAAGGTGGCCTCCGCTCTTATCTTTAACTGTTTCTTTCCTAAAGAATCAGGGTTGAGTATACCGAAAAGTATCGATTGTTGTTTTGAAGAGACCAGAATCATAAATGTTTTTTGAAATCCAGTTTGATCGAACTCAAGCATTTCGAAGTGAAGACATCTTTGGAAATGAAGATGGAACCCTCGAGGTGCAATGGCTACTTGCTACTAATCTTGATGGTGATTCCAAAATGGATGTAGTAGAAGTAGTGCCTTCGGTTTGTCTATCTTCTAGACAATTTGTGTAGATGAATATTGTCATTGCACTATTACTTGGAGGGCATAGTTGACATTCCAAGTGGGAAGTGCTACAAAAAATGTAAAACGAAGCATCAAGCCTCATCAACTGGGAATGACTAAAACATGGGAAATGTGCAGAGCTACGTGGGTCGCTCCCATTAGGATATAGTCATCCCCATCTAGAGTCGATACTGTGACGACTCGCAAATCCGTACCCTTTGAATCGACAATATTCCACACATATAAGAACCAAAAGCACAAACTGACGAAAAGTCAAGAGAAAGAAAAGAAAAAGAAGAAGAGAAGAGAAGAAAGAGAGAAGATAGAACCAAACAGAACAATGCAGAATCTCACATCGCAGCGGAAAATATATAATACCATATCAATGATCTTTACAAAACAGAAACTGTATATATATACACACATCAATCAGAGTTCAACAATCAATCAATAGTTAACAGCCTGAACAGTTATAATAACCTGTCCTCACAATTGCCGATAATATACAACAACAAACAAAGCACAGCGGATAATCAAAACAAGTACGTGTATACGAAAATGAAGATCTCCAGCTCTCCTGCTGAAGCTCCAAAAGCACCAAATCTGAACTTGTAAATGTACTCGGTCTGACCCGAGCATTGAAAGTGAAGAATGCCCGGATCAGTCTGGTAAACCAGCGTGACAAACACACTCAGCTGAATTTATTAAATTACCAAACTTTTCCTTTATCAAAACAAAAGTATCTCGTAAGACACGCCCACACATAAACACGGATATATTTTTACCTTACGATAACTAAAACATTTCTTTCATATCAAATTCATGTTATATTATACTAGTGTCTAGTATACAAATAATATTAATCATAGTCGAAATGGTTACCCATATAGCATTTCGAGTCTATTCATTACGCCTTTACAAACAAAATCACAGCTCGTAGTAGGTTTTGGATTTCCATACAAATGACCAGGTGAAGGGACTACCTTCCGGCAGTACATCTCTGGAAGAATGTACCGAGGACCATCACAAAGGATCCTCTACCAACACAAGACCAGCCCACCTCTATAACTAGATGGTACCGAATATATCATCCTCCGGTCGTTACTGACCTTTACCAAGGGCCCTCTAGCATACAAACCACAATAATCAAATACACGACGTCATAGCGTGCAAAGATATATCTAGAAGAGGATGATCATATCCTAATAGGAACGACCCACTTAGCCTTGCTACATCTAACCCTGTTTTGGTCATTTTCGGTTGATGAGGCCTGACAATGTAAAGATTACCTTTCACAAAGCACAATCACATCACTTAGAATGTCACACGGCTATTTCCGTTGACTACTAATTGCATTCCACAAAAATACAACCCTTAAGATCGTATGTCTCAAGGAGGGAGTTAAGCTAAGAGAAGTTGCCTTCTCCGCCACCACTGATGTACGTTTGTAAAAACTAATGTACGTAATCTTTAGAAATGCAATGTCAGACAAACATCCATACAATTTGTCCAGGAACAAGACAAACCGAAGGTACTTTTCCTACCACATCCTGTCGGAAAATCCCTAGGATTAGCAGCGAATAGTCCTTGCATTGGATATTTCATAATGAAGAGACCACTGCTACTGAATGTATATTGGGATTTTAACCCCAAACAATCAACAAGCAGTCCTCCCCTATGAAAATCCGAAATATCAATATCATCACAAAGCAACCTGCACAATCGTCGCATATACGTTGGTCCGAAGTGGTTTTCGAATAAATCGATCCCGGTCTCTTCGCACCAACAACGCAAAAGCGTTTCTCAACCTCACATAGAAACTAAGTCTCATAGACTTATCACGTCTCCAACTTTCAACTTGCTACCCTTCGGGCCAAGAAGGAAGCTCGATAGATTGGAGTAATACTCCGCACTATACAAATAAACATCCTCAACACAAAGGATAATCAAGCCTACACAGAAGGCTGCGTACTAAGTGTACGACTAAATAGTTCCCACATTAGGTCAAGGAACTAAAATTTTGGCCAATTTGATAGTCGGTTATTTAACTATCAAAGCAAACAAACAAATATTCAACACCATAACAATCACTATGCCCTTTTAATTAATCTTTTATTAATTAAACCATTTGCCAAATATTCACTTCAAATTATCTTTAAAAAGATATAATCTCAAACCATTTCAACTTTCAATATTGGAAAACATTTCCATATAGTAATTCACAATTATATTTATTTTCAACACTTGGAAAATATTTCATATACATAAATCACGATTAAGTATATATTTTATTATATAAGGAAAACGTTCTCTTCAAACGTCTTTTATTGGGTCAAAACGGATGTTGCGTAAAACATCGTTACGACAACCCAAAATCACTAGTATAGGGATTCGAAAATTAGATAGATATATAAATCCCAATATTATACAAAAACATTTCCGTTCGAAAATCATTTACTATAACAACAGTGTTATAGTCCATCATTTCCTTACTTCTCGAAAACGTCTATCTCAACAATGAATGTTGAAATCTATGCTTTCGATACTTAACACAATTTAAAACAACTTTAAACCCTTTAGCTTCAACTAAAATATCACTTTCCAAAACATTTCTTTAACTTAATATATTATTCACTGTCTAAAATCTTGAATATAATCCTTTAATAAGCTTTCATATTTACTTATAAAATTCAATTGATTTCGGATTTATAAAACAATGTATATAAATTCCTTATATATTTTATAAAAAGTTCAAGTTATAAATTCATTTTATTTACCAATTCCATTTACATCTCATTTCTGTGCCAAATCCAAATTTTAAGTCAATTACTTATAAATCTCTTATTTCACAAATTCATTCATTTTATAACTTCACAATTATAAATCTTATTCACTTATAAAATCCATTTATAACTTCATTTTAACATTTATAAAACTCATTTATAATTCTAACACTTTAATTTATAAAATATCAATTTTATAAATCTTATACTTACATACCGTTTATTATAACTTCAAAAATCTCCATTTAAACTATTTTACAAAATAGTTCATTTCATATTTCAAAAATCATAATTTACTATATTTCACAGAAATCATAATTTTTATAACATAAAAATTATAATATTTATTTATTCAAAATAAATTCAATTCCTTTACAATTCAAAAAATCAATAAAACGTTTATTTCCAAAATCACTTTTAAAATCCTTTTAAATTTGGAAATCATCACTTAAACATTTTTAAAATTCCAAAAATAGGCCCAATGCTGCAATTTTAGCGACAAATACATCAATCACGGCATCCAAAACATGATATATCATATGATAATAGAATATATAACAATATCTATAAATAAATCAATACTGGTGAGGAATCCAGTTGGATCCCTCCAACCTATCACCTGCAACAAATATACATATAAAAAATATGTGTACAATGACTGCTTCAAGACAAGCGTGCGTACAAAGGGTCACACGCTCATACAAGGTAACATATAGGATCATGTGCTCCACTAGCCAGGTATATATCCAAGTACCAATCGATATATCATATATCATCCAAACAATCATCAATCATCATATAATAAATTATTTTTCACTTATATAAAATATCAGTGAGTCAGAAAGAGTAAATTGTACTCACATTGCTTGTAGTTGTCGTGATAGCGATTTATTCCGATTAAAATTAAACAAGTATTTAATTTCAACCAAAATTTTCACTAGCTCGAATAAATCCCAATCCAGCTTCATAATGTAGTGCTCGTCAATACAATTCCAATGCAATTCGTTTCGTGCGAAATGGACCTTGTATGAAAAAGTTGTAGCATTTTAAAGTTTGCACGAGTTTAAATAATATATTTACAATTTATTTTAATTTTTTCAAACCCTAGAATAGATCTGGCCGTTAGATTTTGCTGCATCCATCAAGTCCACATGTTTGTTTCATCTTCCTTACCAGGTTTATACGTGAATAAAACCCATTAGCCGCCTCTCCTCCATCGAATTATCCTTCGTCGACAAACTAGAATTCGATCGGCGAGTGCCACGACGAAGCTCACCAACTCCACTACCCACAGCCTCAAGACTATCAAGCTCGGACACCCCCTACACGAGATCCAACTCCATGAACGTGGCCACAACGCGAGACTTCTTTTCCTTCATCGTTGCGTCGATCACGATCATACCCGTATGGATCGAAAGATCTCGTGATCCTCTTCGTTTTTGTAGTTGAGAGTTTCTTGAATTGATTTATGAATTGGAAAAGATAAAGGAAAAAGAATCGAGTGATTTCAGCCGTTGACAGTATAAGTGGCGGCCTGACCTAGGTTGGTTAGGGTTTTGGCAAAATGAAAGTGTTGAGGTCCTTTTATATAAAATTTACGCGCACTATTCATCCGAAATTTTTTTCAAACTCGAAATGAAGCATGCCGCCTTATGTTTATAATGTTTTACCCCTATTCCGAATGCAATGGAATATATATCGGGAGCCAACTTGATCGTATTTGAAAGATAGGTTTTCAAATCGAATTATTTAAATTTAAAATTCACTTAAATAGGTTTCTATGCGTTTTAGCTTGCCCCAGACAAACCGTAAATCCGATTGACACGAAATTCGAAATCTTACAATAATTTAACATTACAAATCCGATGAAACTGGTTTCGTCGAAATCCGAGACTGTTTGAAAAATGATCATTTTCACTCGTCAATTAAATATTAAAATATTCAATTTTTACGAATTAACTTTTAATCCAATTTTAAAATTCCTCTAACATCATTCTAATTCAAATAGAATTTAATTCATCTTTATAAATCTTTTTTATTCACATTTAATCCAAATTTCAATTATTTCTGCAATTCTAAATATTAAATTAACAATTTGATCATCCAATTAAATCACTATATTCGAAATATTATTTATTCAGCTTATAAACTTAACTTTTAAATATTTAAAATTAATTAAATATACGAATTTCAAATGACTGAAATTCTAGGTCGTTACATTCACCCCTACTTAAAAGAATTTCATCGAAATTACCAAGTAAGAAAAAGTCACAAAATCAATTAACTTTTCAAAACAATTCGTTCAAATTAGATTTATCAAATCTATTTAACCTTTTAGCATTTTCCAGAAATCATTAGATAAACTTCTTATAAAAACTTTATTAAGTTTTCAAATACATTCATAGTTATCTTTTCAAAAGTACTAATATCGTTTAACTTTCAACTTAGAATCAAAATTTAGTTTTCACAAATTTTTTCAATTTTTCCAAAATTTTCTAACGACTTAAATTTTCAAAAAATTTCGCCAACATCTCCTTTGCGCGGTTCGATCCGGAAAAAAATAACAATATGTATCACAAATATACATCTCATCTCGAGGATGAGGCATCCCGAAGGGAAAAAAAGTGTAAAAGTACGATATATAATCTGAGATATGTACCTTATAAATTATTAGCGAGCATATACGGCTAATATAGCGCGAAAGCAAGCTCCAAAAGCGAAGAAAATGCCATTCGCACCTACTAAACACTCAATAAACCAATGAGAAACATGTATATATGAAAGTAATATTAATATACAACATATACACATACAACAACTATATATGCCAATATAGCAAATGAAATCAAAAACAACAAATCCAACCATCCAATAACTATCATCCAACAAACTAATATCCATCCAATCAATCCATAACAAATCAATATTCATTCACTTCTTATAAATATTCATTGAATTGGTTTTTCAATTTAATCATGTTTGATTCATCAACATTGGATTTTACTAATATTCATTCATTTAAATTCAATTAGTTTACATTCACTAATTACATTCAAGTCTGTTCACTTCCAATTCAAATCAAATCAATTCTCTTTAAATTCACTTAACTTCCAATTTGGATTCAATTATTTAGCTTTCAATTTCATTAATTCAATTTCATATGGATTTTCTATACAATCAATTAACATCCATCTAACAATCAATGCATATCCAACATTACCAAATTAATTTACTTTACATTCATTCAATTTGGTTCAACACTTTTAATTTCAAATTAGTTTAATATTCAATTGACTTTCATTTAATTATTCAATTTCATTAGCATTTTATGAATTAACTCCTACATCCACTATTCCATATCAATTCATTTCCATTCAATGATTAACATTCAATTCATATTTCGTTCACTAATTCACTTTTACAATTAAAGTTGAATTTCTTTATATAACTCAAATTCATTTTCATCTAACTACTTTTATCTCATTAATTCACTTTATTAATTTACTTAATACCAAAATCAACCTCATTCAACATTATTTAAGCTATATTTCATTTTATAAACATTAGTTGGTTTCACTTAACTTAAATTTCAACTTATAAATCTAAGTCAGATTTCAATTCTAAAGTCAATTTTATTTAACTTAAGTCAAAATCATATCACCATTCAAATTCAAATTTTGTTTTTCCTAACCAAAAGTGTTTAACCATTTTAACAATTGGTTTTACTTATATTTTCTCACTTTATAAGTTATAAATCTTATTTATTCAAACTTGCCAATTCATGCTATATAATCACTTATCTTTTAAGTTTAATTTCCATTTCAATAATGTATCTAATCCAATTCAAATCCAACTTATTTAACTTTCCTTTAGTTAAATTTCAAATCACATATTTATTATGCTAACTCACATTTATTTCAACTTTACCAAAGCTAAAATTTTATTATCTCATGTATTATAAGTCCAAAACTCGTTTCACTTATATTTATCGATTACAACTTGGATTTTAAATCAAATTTGTTTATCAAAACAAAACTTCAATTTCAATTTCAGTTTACTATTGGTAGCAAATCATCACACAGAAACTCAAAAATGGTACTGATGATGCTGCAGTCATCACCCTTATTATTTCCCAGCAAGAATAATGAATTCAGTGCTTTGTATTCTTTTAAAAATAAATTCTTTTATTTATAAATTACATTTATAAATCTCTTACTTATATAATTTCACTTATTTTCTATTTATAATAATATAACCTCTTTAACTTTGAAAAATAACTTCAAATAAACGGGATTCTAATGTTTCAAATTCTTAGTTTAGATTCATTTTTATTTATAACACATATTGTTTCATTTCTTATATATAAGATCATTTCACAATTGTAAATCGTATTAATTATAATTCCATATTTATAATTCATTTGCTTATATAATTTATTCTCTTACAATTGTTGCTTTTATTTAGATTACTCAAACATCTTTATTAACTTATATATATTTACATTTTCAAACAATCAAACAATTCATTTCAATTTATATACACTTTAATAATTATGAAAAATTATTTCCTTTATATATAAAATATAATCGAGGTAAAATTATTTCATTTACCCAATTTAAAATAATACTATCTCGACTTGCCTCGTTTAAGTGTTTGGAAATCCCTATCGATAACATGGCGTCGCACATACCGACCAGAATTCACAAACAACTCAACGGATAAGTAAACACAATATAAAATATTTTATACCACTAACAAATATGCGCTTATATATATAATCCACTCAAACTCAATCCAGGGAGCTACTGTCCCTACCTATAATGAGTACACATCAAAGCATAGGAATATACAAAATCTAAGCTATGATAGCACGTGTGACGATCCGCAAATCCATACCCTTTGAATCGACAATAATCCACACATGTACGACCCAAAAAGCACAAATTGGCGGAAAGTCAAGAGAAAGAAAAGAAGAGAGAAGAAGAAAAGAGAAGAAAGAGAGAAGATAGAACCAAACAAAATAATACAGAATCTCACATCACAGTGGAAAATATATAATATCATATCAATGATCTTTACAAAACAGAAACTGTATATACACACACACACACACACATCAATCAGAGTTCAATAATCAATCAATAGTTATCAGCTTGAACAGTTATAATAACCCGTCCTCACAATTGCCGATAAATACAACAACAAACAAAGCACAGCGGATAATCAAAACAAGTACGTGTATATGAAAATGAAGATCTCCAACTCACCTACTGAAGCTCCAAAAGCACCAAATCTGAACCTGTAAATGTACTCAGTCTGACCCGAGCATTGAAAGGGAAGAACGCCCGGATTAGTCTGGTAAGCCAGCGTGAGAAACACACTCAACTGAATTTATTAAATTACCAAACTTTTCCTTTATCAAAACAAAGTATCTCGTAAGACACGCCCACACATAAACACGGACATGTTTTTACCTTACGATAACTAAAACATTTCTTTCATATCAAATTCATGTTATATTATACTAGTGTTTAGTATACAAATAATATTAATCATAGTCGAAATGGTTACCCATATCGCGTTTCGAGGCTATTCATCACGCCTTTACAAACAAAATCACAGCTCGTAGTGGGTTTTGGATTTCCATACAAATGACCATATGAAGGGACTACCTTTCGGTAGTACATCTCTAAAAGAATGTATCGAGGACCATCACAAAGGATCCTCTACCAAGATAAGACCGGCCCACCTCTATAACTAGATGGTACGAATATATGATCCTCCTGTCATTACCGGCCTTTACCGAGGGCCCTCTAGCATACAAACCACAATAATGAGATACACGATGTCATAGCGTGCAAAGATATATCTAGAAGAGGATGATCATATCCTAATGGGAATGACCCACTTAGCCTTACTGCATCTAACCTTGTTTTGGTCATTTCCGGTTGATGAGGCCTGATGAGGTAACGATTACCTTTCACAAAGCACAATCACATCACTTAGAATGCCACACGGCCATTTCCGTTGACTACTAATTGCCTTCCACAAAAATACAACCCTTAAGCTCATACGTCTCAAAGAGGGTGTTAAGCTAAGAGGAGTTGCCTTCTCCCCCGCCACTGATGTACGTTTGTAAAAACCAATGTATGTAATCTTTAGAGATGCAATGTCAGACAAACATCCATACAAGTTGTCCAGGAACAGGACAAACCAAAGGTACTTTTCCTACCACATCCTGTCGGGAAATCCCTAGGATTAGTAGCGAATAGTCCTTGCATTGGATATTTCATAATGAAGAGACCACGGCTACTGGATGTATATTGGGATTTTAACCCCAAACGATCAATAAGCAGTCCCCCACTATGAAAATCCAGAATATCAATATCATCACAAAGCAAACTGCACAATCGTCGCATATACGTTGTACCGAAGTGGTTTTCGGATAAACCGATCCCGGTCTCTTTGCACCAACAACGCAAAAGCGTTTCTCAACTTCACACAGAAACTATGTCTCATAGACTTATCACGTCTCCAACTTTCAAGTTGCTATCCTTCGGGCCAAGAAGGAAGCTCGATAGATTGGAGTAATACTCCGAACTATACGAATCAACATCCGCAATACAAAGGATAATCAAGCCTACACAGAAGGCTACGTACTAAGTGTATGACTAAATAGTTCCCGCATCAAGTCGAGGAACTAAAATTTTGGCCAATTTGATAGTTGGTTATTTAACTATCAAAGCAAACAAAAAAATATTCAGCACCATAACAATCAATAGGCCCTTTTAACTAATCTTTTATTAATTAAACCATTTGCCAAATATTCACTTCAAATTATCTTTAAAAAGATATAAACTCAAACCATTTCAACTTTCAATATTGGAAAACATTTCCATATACTTATTTAATAATAAGTGATTCACAATTCTATTTATTTTCAACACTTGAAAAATATTTCATATACTTAAATCACAATTAAGTATATATTTTATTCTATAAGGAAAACGTTCTCTTTAAATATCTTTTATTTGGGCCAAAAAGGATGTTGCGTAAAACATCGTTATGACAATCCAAAATCACTAGTATAGGGATTCGAAAATTAGATAGATATATAAATCCCAATACTATACAAAAACATTTCCTTTCGAAAATCATTTACTATAACAACAGTGTTATAGTCCATCATTTTCTTACTTCTCGAAAACGTCTATTTCAACAATGAATGTTGAAATTTATGCTTTCGATACTTAACACATTTTAAAACAACTTTAAACCCTTTAACTTCAACTAAAATATCACTTTCCAAAACATTTCTTTAACTTAATATATTATTCACTATCCAAAATCGTGAATATAATCCTTTGATAAGCTTTCATGTTTACTTATCAAATTCAATTAATTTCGTATTTATAAAATAATATTTCTAAATTCCTTTTATATTTTATAAAACTTCAAGTTATAAATTCCTTTTATTTACCAATTCCATTTGCATCTCATTTATGTGCCAAATCAAAATATTAAGTCAATTACTTATAAATCTCTTATTTCACAATTTCATTCATTTTATAACTTCACAAGTATAAATCTTATTCACTTATAAAATCCATTTATAACTTCATTTTAACATTTATAAAACTCGTTTATAATTCTAACACTTTGATTTATAAAATATCAATTTTATAAATCTTATACTTACATACCGTTTATTATAACTTCAAAAATCTCCATTTAAACTATTTTACAAAATATTCATTTCATATTTCAAAAATCATAATTTACGATATTTCACATAAATCATAATTTTTATAACATAAAAAGTATAATATTTATTTATTCAAAATAAATTCAATTCCTTTACAATTCAAAAAATCAATAAAATGTTTATTTCCAAAATCACTTTTAAAATCCTTTTAAATTTGTAAATCAACACTTAAACATTTTTAAAATTCCAAAATAAGGCCCAATGCTGCAACAACGCCAAATACATCAATCACGGCATCCAAAACATCATATATCATATGATAACAGTATATATAACAATATCTGTAAATAAATCAATACTGGTGAGGAATCAAGTTGGATCCTCCAACCTGTCACCTGTAACAAATATACATATTATAAATATGTGTACAATGTTCGCTTCAAGACAGACGCACGTACGAAGGGTCATCCGCTCATACACGGGAACGTATATAGTCGTCTGTTCCACTAGGCAGGTATATATCCAAATACCAATCAAAATATCATATATCATTCAAACAATCATTAATCATCATATAATAAATTATTTCTCACTTATATAAAATATCAGTGAGTCAGAAAGAGTGATTTGTACTCACATTACTTGTAGTTGTCGCGATAGCGATTTATTCCGATTAAAATTAAACAAGCGTTTAATTTCAACCAAAATTTTTACCAGCTCAAATAAATCCCACTCTAACTCCATAATGTAGTGCTCGTCAATATGATTCCAATGCAATTCGTTTCGTGCGAAATGAACCTCGTATGAAAAAGTTATAGCATTTTAAAGTTTGTACGAGTTTAAATAATATAATTTACAATTTATTTTAATTTTTTTAAACCCTAGAATAGATCAGGCCGTTAGATTTTGTTGCATCCATCTGGGCCGCAAGTTTGTTTCATCTCCCCTACCAGTTTTATACGTGAATAAAACCCATTAGCCGCCTCTCCTCCATCGAATTATACTCCTCCGTCGACAAACTAAAATTCGATCGGCGAGTACCACGACAAAGCTCATCAACTCCACTACCCACAGGCTCAACACCATCAAGCTCGGCCACCCTCTACACGAGATCCAACTCCATGAACGTGGCCACAACGCGAGGCTTCTTCTCCTTCATCGTTGCGTCGATCACAATCATACCCGTATGGATCGAAAGATCTCGTGATCCTCTTCGTTTTTGTAGTTGAGAGTTTCCTGAATTGATTTATGAATTGAAAAAGATTAAAGGGAAAAGAGTCAAGTGATTTCAGCCATTGACAGCATAAGTGGCGGCCTGACCTAGGTTGGTTAGGGTTTTGGCAAAATGAAAGTGTTGAGGTCCTTTTAAATAAAATTTACGCGCACTATTCATCCAAAAAAAATTTCAAACTCGAAAGTAGCATGCCGTCTGGCATTTACAGTGTTTTATCCCTATTTCGAACGCAATAGAATATATATCGAGAGCCAACTCGATCGTATTTGAAAGATAGGTTTTCAAATCGAATTATTTAGATTTAAAATTCACTTAAACAGGTTTCTATGCGTTTTAGCTTGCCTCGGACAAACCGTAAATCCGATTGACACGAAATTTGAAATATTACAATAATTTAACATCACAGATCCGATGAAACTAGTTTCATCGAAATTCGAGACTGTTTGAAAAATGACCACTTTCACTCGTCAATTAAATATTAAAATATTCAATTTTTACAAATTAACTTTTAATTCAATTTTAAAAGTCCTCTAACATCATTCTAATTCAAATAGAATTTAATTAAACTTTATAAATCATTTTTATTTACATTTAATCCAAATTTCAATTATTTCTACAATTCCAAATATTAAATTAACAATTAATTATCCAATTAAATCACTATATTCGAAATATTATTTACTCAGCTTATAACTTAACTTTTAAATATTTAAAATTAATTAGATATACGAATTTCAAATGACTGAAATTCTGGGTCGTTACAGATATTATCTCTCATTTGTATGCTTTAAAAGTGAATAATTAGAAATTGTTAACATTTAAAATTGGATTTAAAAGTGAATAATTAGAAATTGAAAGTTTTATATCATACTTAACGAGTAAAAAAAATAGTCATTTTAGCCACTATCTCGGATTTCAACAAAACATGTTCCATTGGATCCGTATTAGTGTATTATTATCGAATTTCAAATTTCGTAGCGTTGGGAGTTATCATTTGGTCATATGGTATAGAAACGCGCTGAAATTAATATCAAAAATTCAATATAATAATTGGATTCAAAAAGCTATCTTATACATACGATCGAATTATACCCCGAAACTTGTTCCATTACGTTCGGAATTGGGGTATAACATTATGAACGTCTGACGGCACGCCTTGATTGGGACCCAAAAATTATAGCTAGATATTTCGAAAATTATAGCTAGATATTTCGAATTTAAATAATATATATTCACTTGACCATATATTTACATCAGCCTCCATTCCTTCATTTCAGTCGCCCTACTTTTTCAAATCCAGCCACCCTATTGTTCTACAAGCCTACACTTTGTTCTTCTATTTAAAATTCACATTCCCTCTTCAATTTTTTTTATGCAGAAAAAAAAAATGAAAGCTTCAAAAATTTATAATTCAATTTATATTCAATTAAAATTCCTGAAACAAGCTTTGGAATTCCTATTTCAATGGGAGCTTTGAGATGGCATGCAAATCGTGGTGTTCGATCTCATTTCTAGGGATGGTCGAAGTGTAGAGTAAACTATGGTATAAGTTTCATGGCGATTAGAGCATCGATCATTGATATCGAGGTGATATTTGGCTTAGAAGGTCAAGAAGCTTTGGAGGGATGAATTTTGTAGAGCGCAACATCGAGATGGTCGTCGCGTCCTATAACAGGTCGAGAGGGAGTAGTTGATTATCACGACTTATGTGATGGCTCCGGAGATTGGCGACTGGGGCAGATTGATTGAGCGTGCAAAGAGATGGCATTTGGTGGTTTCAATGGGTGGTTGCGTCGAGTTGGTTGCCGTGTCAGTGGCAAACGTGCACGATGGTGCACTGCGTATACGAAGAGAAGGGGGAAAAGGGTGAAGAAGAAGAAGTTTGGGCCGGTCTTTTGATTTATGGGTAATGAGTTTAATTTAAGTCAAGTAATATAAATTATTTAGTTTAAAAATTCTAATTCTTATAAATTGCATAACTCGTTCGTTTTAGGTCAAAATCCAACGCGATGAGTCGCTTGGGGTTCGTACTATCGAGATCTTTGCTATGGGATCGAATTGGTTGGATTTAGAGCTTGTAGAATTTTCAGTTATAATCGAATGCATTTGAATTTAATCGAAACCAAAACATGAAAGCGACAACAAAAATAAAAGGTAAGTGTTTTATCACTCACAACATACTAACATTTTTATGTCGTTAAATTGAGATGGTTAAATTACTTAATTTTATTGACAGTTATTTGGAAATGGAATTGAAATTTGAATTGATTGTTAAAAACTAAAATTGGCTGTTAAATTTGAAATTTGAATTTAATTGTCAGTAAAATACCCTATATTGATAACTATATAATTATAGTAGATTATATAGACTGTTTGGATGATTGATTATGATGGATGCTTATGATTGATATTTGGATGATTTGATGGTTATTTATCTTATATATAACTTGTTATCACCTGGTAAACTATTTACAGTAAATAAAACTATAAATTGAATTATTTTGAATAAATTAATAAATAGGTTGAAATGGTATATACCTATGACATTTATTTTGGAATGAAATGATATATATCCGTTCCTGAAATTAAATTGAAATAAATGATCCACTTGGCCATAGGAATGAAAATTATATACGAACACCGGATTGGTTAAATTAAATGATTTTAGAAATTTTGGTTTAAAATTATTTAAATGATTTTAATTAAGTAACAAAAATCTAATTTATGGAAATCGAACTCTTTTTTGAACTTGAGCTCAAATTGCGGAACTAAATTGTGTTAAACGAAATCGTTTAAAAATGAAATTTGAGATTTTGAAGTATAATTGGAATATGATTTGAGCTTTGGAAATTTATTATTTTAAGAAACTTGGATTTTTATTCAAACTTTGAAATATTTCTAGGTGAACGTAATTTAAAACGATATTTCAAAATTGAGCTTGGAATTGGATTACTTTGAAGATTTGAATATTAAATTGAATATTGAAGTGAAATTTGATATAAATGATTTAAATTGATATTTTTAAACTGAACATGGAATTGATAAAAGTTTAATTAGTTAAAATTAGAATTGAATTTAGACTTAAACCATTGACTCGAATTGTTGGATCAAATTTGAAGTTAAAAATGAAAATCGAAATTGATTTGAATGGAAATTGGAATCGAAGTTAACCCGAATTGAAATCGGAATGGAATCGATTAAATTGAAATGGACATTGAGTTATTTGGAATTGGAAAATTTGGAATTAGATTAGTTTGAATTTGAAACTATTTTCAAAATAAATTATTTTATTATATAAACTTTTTTAAAATCTATCTTTTACATATTCAAATTATTTTGATTTCCAAGATATTTTACTATATAAACCACTTCAATACTCAAACTATTTTATATTAAACCATTTTAACTATTTAAAACTACTTAAACTATTCAAACTATTTACTAAAAGTCAAATTGATCAAGGTGGGAATGTTTATTTTTAAATTGTTGATTTAAATTCGAATTGGGTTAAATGAATGATAACCTAGATTGAAATTCGAAACGATTTTGGAAGTGAAATCGATATATTGAGGCAAAAATGATTTTTTGAAGTGAATTGCTATATTTTAGGTAAATATGATGATTTCGAAATGAATTTGATTTTGAAGCGAATATGATATTTTGATATCAAGTATGAATAGTTTTTGAAATGTAAAAGAACCAGTCATTGTTTAAAACGACGTTTGGTTGTTAAAGAGGCCATGGCCTCTTATTGGCGTACACTATGTCAATTTTTAAACCGCTTTAACAACTAGATACGTGGAGTGATGGTCCAAAGTGAAGTGGTTGAATTTGGCGTCGCTTGCTGAATTTGTAGAAAGAGAACGATGATGGATTAGCCTAGCACTTGTGTCAAATTGAAATGACTAAAATAGGAGCCGTACCGGCCAAGCGGGTTAGCTATGCCGAGCCGACGCACTTCTTATATTACCATCATTTACATTGTGATTGATTTGTGCGCACTCTAGGAGTTTTAGAGTGTTGGACGAGGTGGACGGTTATGGCTATGATGCTTTACCATCAGCTGAGAAGGGTAAACTGGTAGTATCCTACCTTGGGCATTGCCTAATGTGTCATGTCATACTTTTGCCCTTTTACGAGACCCCTAGGATTTTGGTTTAGTGTTGTCGTATCACGGCGCATCTCTATCAACCGATGATTTAATGGTGTTTTATATGCAAAATATACGACAATGCTTAAAAACACATTAAGAGAGATCAATGTAAAGCCTTAACTCTATTTTGATATTTATTTTACTAATTAGACATTATATATGTAGCGTATTGTACTACATATAAGCATTTGATGGATCCTTAAGAGATGGAAAATCCTATAACATCTCTTGAGTTATTGCACGCACCTTATACACTAGATAAGAGATGTGAAACCCCGTAAACATCTCTGATGCTACGGCACTCATGTTTTATGCGATATCGATTTGACTCACATAAGGAAAATTTAGTTCTGACTCGAGTGTTTTATCTTTTCATTACGCTCGGGTCAGCCCTGAGTTTTCAGCTTATTGAAGATTTATTCTGGAGGACAAAGACGAAGAATTGGTATATTGTTACTATTATTGTTCCCTACATCATGTTGTCTGCTACATTATCCTTGTTATATATATAACTATGATAAATGTTGTATAAATAATAGTTAAATGTATAGTAAATAGCTTCATGTACCGTTTATTTGATTATTATATTTTATCGTTCTATTGCGAGATTCTGTGTTTGATTCTTCTTCTTTTCTTATTTTTCTTAATTAACCCCAATGATTATCTATGTTCGAGATTGTTTAAGTTAGACATGTGTGGATTATTGTCGATTTAAACCTTCTGAAATGTGGATCGTATAGCTGGTATCAGAGCTTTGCTTTAGCGATAACTTTAGCTTTGTGAGGTTTGACTCATTAGAGATAGGGTACTAACACCCTAGAATGAGTCTGTTTGAGCGTGTATATATGAGAGAGCGTATTTGTTAGTGTTGTATAAAATTATTTTACATTGTGTTGTTTGAATTGTAAAGTCTGAATTTTGGGTTCTGATCGGTACGTGGGACGCCACTGTATCGATAGGGATTCCTAAAACACTTGAACAAAGCAAACCAACACAATATTGTTTTCGAAATTTGATAAATGAAATAGTTTTACCAAGAATTATATTTTATATATAAAAGAACGGTTTTCTGAAATTTAAACAGTTAAATGAATTGGTTGTTAGAAATGATAATATTGATCATTATCGTTTATTGTTTGATTATTCAATATTCCTAAACTATTAGCTATTATATGATTATAAGAAAATGAAACTATATAAATATGATTTAGAAAATATAATTTGCAAGTAAAATGAATATAGAATTTAGAATTTGAGAAATTTAAATTCCGGTGTTTCTGAAAAAGGTTTCCAAGGTTTGGAAAATAATATTAGTATTGTTTAAAAGTATATACATATACAGATGGTTTTCAAATAAATTTTAAAAGGAATGAATTCAGTACTACCCTCTTCCGTCGTTGGAAAATAATTTCGGTAATGATTGCGCAGCATCATCGATGTTCATTTTCGAGTCTCAAAGTGAAGGGGAAACTTCTGAGAAGCTTTGCTACGAAATGATTTGATAAACGGATTTTGGTTTAAACTCCAAAAGTACGATTTGATGTACAAAATATAGATGTATATATACTTATTTCAAATGATTTGAAGTGAACCCGGTATTTAAATTTTGAAGTTCTGTTAATTAATAATCTTCAAATTATTTGAATAAAATGAAATATTTGACTAACTAGAACTTATAAAATAAGAGAATTAAGAAATCTAAGCTAAATGTTTTGAGAAACTTTAGAGTTGAAGTTTGCAACTCTAAAATTGAAAGTAAAGAAAATTTAAACAAGTTATAATAGTGAACTTCTAAATAAGTAAAATGAATCAGATTTATTTGTATAATACCAAATGCATTCTAATAACATATAACAAGACTTACCAAATGTTAAAAGTTAAAATGATGATTTGGATATGTAATGAGATATTATACAAGTAAACAAAACTTAAAAGTAATTCAAATGTATATAATTGGAAATTTGATTTTAATAATAAATGTCATACTTAATTAGTATATTACGAAATGACTAATGACTAAGTGGAATAATTAAGTGGAACTTAAGAAAGTAGAAAAATGAAATAAATAATATCTTTGTAAATTAGTTATAGAACTAAATATAAATTCGTAAAGAAATTTTGAGATTGAATTAGTAGATTATTATAAACTTAGATAAAGTCATATATAAGAAGTTGGACTTTTATAGAATGATTATAAACTAAAGTGGTGATTAAAAAAATGTTTCACAAATAAATTTGTTATTAAATGAAATTGTGAAAATAAATGTGAATTAAGTTGTAAAGAAACTCAAGTAAGGATATAAGAAATCATTCATTAATGATGTTGATGCTGAAAATGAAGATATGAATATCGCCACAATGTAAAGTAAAGTTTACAGTTTATAACTTTGATAAATGTTATTAAACAAGAAGTTAAATTAATTGAATATGGATGATAAAGGAAGGAAGCTAATATTGAATTATGAAATGAACATTAACTTATTAAATGCTAACCGAAATGAACAAATGGAAAAAGTTAGTGAATTGTATTAATAAATTGAGTAAATGAAATAACATTGATTTAAAATAAAAATGAACTTAAGTGTAGAATGAATGTGAATAAATGAATTGATATGAGATGTTGCTAAACGTAAAATGAAACAATTGAAATTTAAAAAATTGAATTAAACAAAAATGAATACAAATGAAATAGATTTGAATAAATTGGAAGTAAATCAATTAAATGTTGATGAAATTTGGATGTTAATAAGAAATGAAGTATATAAATTGAAATATTGGCATTGCATAATGTAAATTCATATCGTTATGAATTAATTGGATGAATACAAATAATTGAATGGTTTCTTTTGTTGTAAATCATTGTTTTAAGTGTTTTATTTGTATATGATTGTTGTTTATCGTACATTAATGCTTATTTTATGGTTTGGGTTTAAAATTCATGTTATATGCTTCTATAAAACTCATACATGCTATATATCATCATATGCGACTAATATTCTAAATTAAGTTGAGATAGGTACATACGAGGATCGTTTGGACGTATATGCAGATTATATTTTGATTTTGCTTGCTTAATACGAGCGAACTCGCTCGTATTAATAATAATAAGGTACACATATTGGATTACATACCGCTTTTTTATATTCTTCCCTACGGGATGCCTCATCATTGAGATGAGATGTATATTCAATATATTTGGGTTATATTTTGAATTATGAATTTTTTCGATGGAGCCGCGCAAAGGAGACGCTGTCGAAATTTACCGTAAATCCAGGTTGTAACGACCCACCTTTTTGGATGGTTTAAATTGACAATAAACTACACATGTCAAACTCAAACCATTCAAAAGGGAGGATTGTTATGGGGTAAGTAAGAAAAGAAGAGAAGAATAAAAACAAAATACAGAATCTCATAGCGGAATGACAAAATATAATAATCAAATAACAGTTCATGAAGCTTTTACAAATAACATTTGGTTACACTTTTACAATATAGATCATAGTTACATTCAGCAGAAATAAATAAATAATGCGGCGGAACAACATGAT
Source organism: Allium cepa (assembly GCA_030765085.1). Classification (NCBI taxonomy): domain Eukaryota; kingdom Viridiplantae; phylum Streptophyta; class Magnoliopsida; order Asparagales; family Amaryllidaceae; genus Allium; species Allium cepa. The sequence continues at coordinate 936,113,353 of CM060932.1, forward strand.
GAGTGGAACACATATGAAATAATATAGTAATAAATCTCTGTCTTTGTCCTGCTGAAATGAAGTCTTCAATCACTGAAAAGCTTAGACTGACCCGAGCGAATTAAAAAGACAAAACACTCGAGTCCGAACTAAAAGATCTTATGTAAGTTAAATCAATAGTAAATAAACACGAGTGTAATGCTGTCAGAGATGTTTACGATGTTTGAGACCTCCTATCCAATGTCTAACATGAGTGCAATAACTTAAATGATGTTCGATATTCCATCCCCTAAGGATCCGTTAAACTATCTACATACATAGTACAATACACTATTATAATAGTGTCTGTAGTAAAGTAAACTATTAAAATAGTGTTGAGGCGCTACTCATATCACCCTTAACACATTTTATATAATTCCATAGTCTATATAGTACAGTAAACTCCACCGTAAACTGGTGGGCTCTCATGGAGCACTCCATAGGTATGACACAAACCAAACACGTAGAAGGCGCGATAAGGCGTGTGATAAGGCATGCAATGTAATGCCCAGGGTAGGATACTGCCGTTTTGCGGATCCGGACTGGTGGTAACGCATAGTAGCTACAACCTTCCACCTCGGAACACACTTCCTGTAACGGCCCGTAAATTTTCGATAATTAAAATAGCTAATTTGATAAGATTTCATGATTTAGTGTTAGAAAAAAAATTGTAAGTCATTTGGAATAATAATAAATGTTGATTCCATTGGGTATAATAGAGTAATTGATTGATAAGTAAAATCTATTTAAATCAAATATTGAATAGGTAAATTGTTTAAATTAAATATTTAAAACTTATTGAATAATTGAATAACTGTAAAATGAAAACAGTGTTCTAAATTGTGAATTGGTTTTAAAAGTTGATTCTTATAAGTTCAATTTCAATATTTCAAAAGATAATGAATTATTGGATAATCGAAATTGTTTAAATTTAATATTTGGAATTTATTGAATAATTTGATAATGGGAATCGAATAACCGTATAATGGAAATGGTTGTTCTATAATTTTAATTCGTTTCAAAAGTTAAGTTTTAAGTTCGTTTTTGAATATATCAAAAGATAGTGATTTAAGAATAATCAAAATTGTTTAAATTTAATATTACAAATGTTTGAATGATTAAATTTCGAATTTGATATGATTAATTTGATATTGAAATTTAATTTATGAAAATAGAGTGAATAATTGAAATTTGATTTAATATGATTCAAATTGGTTTCCAAAGTGAATGTAAGTTATATTGGGATTATAATAGAGTTAATAAGATTTTAAAATTGGAATTTGTTGGATAAATTGAATAACGGGTTTAATATGATTAAAAATGATTTGTAAAATTTTATTTTATCATATTAAAGTTAGAATGATGTTGTAGAACTTTTAAAATCGAATTAAAAGTAAATTTGTGAAAATTGAATATTTTAATATTTAATTGACGAGTTAAAATAGCCATTTTTCAAACAGTCTCGGATTTCGACGAAACCAGTTTCATCTGATCCGTAATGTGATATTATTGTAAGATTTCAAATTTCGTGTCAATTGGATTTACCGTTTGTCCGGGGCAAACCAAAACGCATAGAAATTCGTTTAATCGGTTTAATTTAAATTTGATCGTTTATTTCTGTAACTCGCACAGATGATCGAATTAGCCTCCGAAACCTGTTCCATTGTGTCCAGAACGCGGGATAAACCCTAGAAATGCCTGTCACCGCGCGTAAATCGAAGTTCGAAAATTCGGAGTGAATAGTGTTCGTTATTTTTCTATAAAAGCACCCTCCATCATTCATTTGCAAACACCATCGTCCAAAAACCCTAGCCGCCACCAGTAATCTCGAACGGCCGAGAATTCATCTCATTCTCCTTCAATTTCCTTCCAATCTGCACACTGATTTCAAAAACTCTCAACTGCAACATCGAAAAGCAATGCGAGATCTCCACGACCAACGGTTGTGATCGTTTTCTGAGCTATGGATTAATGGCAAAGCTCGTTCAAAGGCACGCCATTCATCATCGTTTTTCGAGCCATAGTGACGACCGAGCTTCGAGCCTTTCAGGCCGTGGGTAGGGCTCGGGTAGGCGCTTCGAACGATGCGTGTTGATCGGCTTGGATGCCAACGAGGAAGGCTCGAAAATTAGGGCAAGTGCGGCGGCTACATGGGTTGCTTCGTGCGTGAGCTTCCTGGAACGAACGGGAAGAAGAAGGAAGAAAGGAGCGGGCCGATGTTGAGTGGGGGAAACGTGTGGCTCAGATTCAATCTAGGTTTTGAAATAAATAAATTTGTGAAATTAGTTATATTAAAATTTGTACAAACTTCTAAATGCGATAACTTTTTCGTACGAGATCCGTTTTGGACGAAACAAATTGCGTTGGCTTCGTTCAGTCGAGCACTACGCTATGGAGCTGGATTGGAATCGTTTGGAGCTAGTGAAAATTTCAGGTAAAATTAAACGCTCGTTTAATTTTATTCGAAATAAAATGTTGGAACTGCATTGAAATCAAGGTGAGTGTTTTATAACGCTCACAACGTACTAAATATCTTTATGCTAGTTAAATTTGACATTATGAAGTGTTATGATTTTTATTTGTCGTTGTTTGATAAAATTTAATTGTCATTTGAATTAACCGTTGAAAATTTAATTGACAGTTAAATTGAAATTAAAATTGAATTGCGATTAAATTACCTGACATTGATAACTATGAAATTGTCATGAATTGTATTGTTCTATTGGATGATGTATTTCGATGGATGCTATTAGTTGATATTTAAATGTTTGGATGTTTATTTGCATATATATGTTATGCATACATATGAAACTGTGATTTGATTTAAGTGATATATATTCATCCCTGACATTTAATTGAAATAAATAATCACTTGGCCATAGGATAGAAAATTATATACGGACACCGGATTGGCTGAATTAATAGTTTTTAAAATCGTCGATTTGAAATTTATTTAAATGTTTTGATTTAAAAGTTGTAAATAGAAATCAATTTACAGAAATCAAATTTATGAAAAAATTGAGTTTGGAATGTTGAAATAAATTTTGGTTAAAAGAAATTGTTAATTAATTTAAGTTGAGACTTTGAAATTGGATATGATTGAATTTCGTTATTTGTTTTAAAGATTTAACATTATTTCGAGCTTTGAGTATTACTAAGTAAAAGCGATATAAAAAAATGATATTTTGAAATTGAGCTTGAAGTTGAATCATATTTGTAACTGGGATTTAAATTTGAATATTGAAGGATAATTTTGTTAAGTGTTATAAATTGATATTTTCAAAAATCAAGCTCCAAATCGATATAAATTGAAATTGAATTAATTGAAGGTGAATGTAGAATTGAATTAATTTGAAGTCAAAGTTGACGTTGATTTGAATTGAAATCGAAATTGAATCGGTAGAATGGAAATTGAAATTGTTTTGAATTGGGAAGTTATAATTGAAATGGTTTGGTTTTGAAGCTGTTTTATTTTATTTTCCAAATTACTCTGTTTTATAAACCATTTTTAAATACTTAAACTATTTTAATCTATTTTAAATCTACTTGACCCAATTTAAATTATTTTAAACTAATTTACCTATTTCAAATCCATTTTAAGATTTTAAGTATTTTTAACTATTTTAATTATTTAAACTACTTTTAAACTACTTAAAACTATTTTCTAAAATTTCAAGCTGGTTAATAAGGTGAAATGTTTATGTTTAAATCTTGAATTTAAATACGAATTGGGTTAAATGAAGTTGCAACCTAAATTGAAATTCGAAATGATTTTGGAATCATAATGAGATATTGAGACGAAAATGATTTTTGAAACGGAATCTTACATTTTGAATAGCTATGATGATATTTGAAAGGGATTTGATTTTTGAAGCGAATATGATATTTTGATATCAATTATGAATCGATTTGAAATGTAAAAGAGCTATCGGTGTAATAATACGTAGTTATTAAAGAGACCGGGATCGGATATGGACATACTCTCTGTCGATACCGAAAACAACTTTAATAACTATTATACGCAGAGTGTTGATCTGGAATGAAGTGGATGGTTTGGTGAACGCGTTGACTGAAGAAAGAGAACGATATTAGATGACCCTTGACATGACTAAAACAGGAGCCGCGCCGGGCCATTGAGGTTCTCCATCTCTAGCGGACACACTTCTTCGATACCATATCTATTACATTTTTGATTCGATTTGGGTGCACCCCTTGATTTGGGAGTGTTGTTTCGCGGTGTTGGGGTAGCTGCTGGCTATGCTCAACATCAGTCCGGATCACGCAACTACTAGTATCCTAGTTGGTATCGCCTCATGTACCTTGTCATACTGATTATCCTATTCGCGGCCACTACGTTATGTTTTGTGTTATACCTATGGGGTACCTCTGATAACCACCAGTTTACGGTGGGGCTTACGGTGCTGTATAGACTATGGCATTATAAAAATGTGTCAAGGGGGATTATGGTAACGCCTTAACGCTATTTTGATACTTTATATTACTGATAGGCATTATCTACTTAACCTACATTACTACATAGTAGATAGTTTAACGGATCCTTAAGAGATGGAAAATCCCGTAACATCTCTTAAGTTATTGCACGCACGTTGACACTGGATATGAGATGTCAAACCCCGTTAATATCTCTAACGCCGTTACACACATATTTATTTACGATTGATTTAACTTTCGTAAGGATATTTTAGTCCTGACTCGAGTGTTTTGTATTTTCATTACACTCGGGTCAGTCCTGAGTTTTTCAGATTTTTGAAGATCTATTCTAGAGGATGAAGACGAAGATTTGGTATACTATTACTATTATTACTCTTGCATCATGTTATCTACTGCATTATTTTAATTGTTCTGTTGTATATGTATAAACTCTGATAAATGTTGTATAAATAATTGTCAAAGTATAGTAAACAGCTTCATGAACTGTTTATTTGACTATTGTATTTTATCGTTCCGCTGCGAGATTCTGTGTTGTTTCTTTTTCTTTATTTCTCTTTCTTTTCTTTTCTTATTTACCCCAATAATCATCTGCCCTTTTTAATGGTTTGGAATCGGCATGTGTATTTGATCGTCGGTTTAAACTGTCCAAAAAGGCGGGTCGTTACAGTTGGTATCAGAGCTTTGGTTTAGCGATAACCTTAGCTTTGTGGGGTCTGACTCTTTATAAATAGGGTAGTAATACCCTATGACGAGTCGCTGAGTGTATACATATGAGAGAGCGTATTTGTTAGTGATATAAAATGTTTTATATTGTGTTGGTTGATTTATTGAGTGGCTTATGGATTCTGGTCAATACGAGTAATTAACGTCATTGATAGGGATCTCTAAACACTTAAACAGAATAATTCGACATAGTATTGTTTTGAAATTGGGTAAATGAAATAATTTTGCTCTAATTATATTTTGTATATAAAGAAAAATTTTCATAAATTATTGTGACTTATCTAGCTTACCTGGTTGTTAGAAATGATATATTGGTTATTATCATTAATTGGATATTGTAATTTAATAAATAATGTGAATTACAAAATGAACAATGATAAAACATTTGTGGATTGTTTTAAGAGAATAAAATCCTATAAGAATATTTTATAATGGTGACTTATAAATTTAAAATAGATTTAAATTGAGAAATATTGAATTTAAGACCCGGAGATCTTGAAAAATGGTTTTCAAAGCTTTGAAGAAAATATATTGTGATATTAGTTAGAAAATATTTATGAGAAATATTTTGAAAGGATTTTAAGAAGGAATGAATACAGTACTCCTCTCTTATGTCGCTGGAAAATAATTTCGGTGATGACCGCGCAGCATCATCGACGTTCATTTTCGAGTCTCAAAGTGGGGGAGACTTCTAAGAAGCTTTGCTTTTCTTCGAAATTATTTTGGGTAAATGGGTTTTGGTTTAAACTCCAAAGGTATGATTTGATATATTAAAGATATAAGTGAATATATTTATTTCAAACGATTTGAAAAGAACCGGGCATTTAAATTTCTAAGTTATGTTAATTAGTAATTTTCAAATTATTTGAATGAAATGTGAATGATCAGAATTTATAAAATAAGAGGATTAAAATATCTAAGCTTATTGTTTTGGGAAAACTTTAAAGTTGAAAGGTAAAGAGGATTTTAACAAATTAAATTTGTGAACATTCTAATTAAGTAAAATGAAATTCTATAAATTTGTATAATACCAAAATTACATTCTGATAACATATAACAAGACTTACCAAATGTTAAAAGTTAAAATGATGTTTTGGATATGTAATGAGATATTGTATAGATAAACAGAACCTGAAAGTAATTGAAATATACAAGTAAGGAAAACTCAAAAGGAATTAAATGTATATAAATGGAAATTTTGGTTGTGATAAAAATTATAAAAACTTAAATATAACATGAAATGATGAATGGATAAATGGAACAAGTAAGTGAACTTAAGAAAGAAGATAAATGAATCGTAATATATTTTTGTAAATTGGTTATAGAAAATAAATATGAATTGCAAAGGGGTTGTAAAAATTTTCTGAATTTGTAACCTTTAAGATAACTGTAAACTAAGAAAAGTCATTTATGAGAGGTAAGACTTTTATAGGATGATTAATAAACTAAAGTACCGGTTGATAAAATGTTCCACAAATGAATTCGTTATTAACTGAAATTATGAAAATGCAATAAATGTAAACAAAGGAATTTCTTATAGCTAAGAATCAAGTGGAAAATGAAATTGGATTTAATTAAATTATGTAGAATGTTTAAAATGAACTTGAGTAAGAAAATTCTATGATATGATGTTTAAGAAAAGATAATGTTAAAGAACATGCTATGTAAAGAAATGAATATACTAACTGAATAATAGATTGTGAATAATTAATTGAAAAAAAAAGAAGTCAGTAAAATAATTTAGTATAGATAAATTGGATAGAAATCCATTGGAAGGTAATACGTGAGATTGTACGTATATTATTTTATTCGCATAATGATTTGATCCAAATTCGAGCACAAAATTTCGAGATGATTTATATCGATACAAGCTAGGACTTTTCCACTCGATTTTCGACGGCGAACCCTAGATATGGATTTTTAATTTGATTCTGGAATTCTCTATCATAGTATATGGCTATGCAAGGAGAGTAACAGTTTCCAATCAAGGAACCAAATCTGAGTCCGCACTAGAGAGTCCTGTGAACGATACTAGTTTGTAAGTGAAATTGTGTGATCGAATAAGCGATTAGATTGATATTGCTCACGGATGATATATGTACGGTTTACGGACTTAATTAAAGTTAATATTGGAAATTTATGATGCCAAATATAAAATGATTCTTTTAAAATTGTATGATTTGGTTGTTATATGATTGTTAGTTGATTGTATATAATTCATTGAGTGTTAATGAAATTGAAAGCTATAAATCATTGAAATCAAATTGGAAGTTAAATGAATTTAAATAGAATTTAATTTGATTCAAATTGGAAGTGAACTAATGTAAATATAAATTAGTGAATGTTAACTAATTGAATTGAGAATGAATGTTAGTAAAATCCAACGTTAATGAATCAACTGTGATTAAAATTGAAACCAAGTCAATAAATATTAATGAGAAGTGAATTTATATTGATTTGTTATGGATTCGTTGGATGATAGTTGGATGATAATTGATTTGGTGGATGCATTTGTTGTTTGTTGCATTTGCTATGTTGGCACATGTAGTTGTTATGTTGCTATATAGTGTATATTGATATTATTTTCATATATGCATGTTTCTCATGGTTTGTTGAGTGTTTAGTAGGTGCGGATTGCGCTTGCTTCGCATTTGGAGCTCGCTTTCGCGCTATATTAGCCGTATATGCTCGCTAATAATATATAAGGTACATATCTTGGATTACATACCGTACTTTTACACTTTTTTTCCTACGGGATGTCTCATCACTTGATGAGATGTATATTTGTGATATATATACTGTCATTTTTTTTCGGATCGAGCCGCGCAAAGGAGACTCTGCCGAAATTTTCCGTAAAATCCGGGTGTTAGAAAAATTTTCAAGTTTTAAAAAATAATAATTATATAACTTGTTTTGATAACTAACTTTTAAAAGTTAGAGCCGTTCGGAGTAACTTAATGGAAGCGTAGTTATGACTTTATAAATGGAATTTCATTGTTTTATAAGTTGGTAACTTTGAATAAAATATATCTAATGTTGAATTCTATACTTAGTTCCTTTTCCCTTCTTTTTCCTTTTCGGGGACGAAAAGTTTTGAGTGGGGGAGAGTGTAACGACCCGTAAATTTTCGATAATTAAAATAGCTAATTTAATAAGATTTCGTGATTTAGTGTTAGAAAAAAAATTGTAAGTCGTTTGGAATAATAATAAATGTTGAATCCATTGGGTATAATAGAGTAACTAATTGATAAGTAAAATCTATTTAAATCAAATATTGAATATTGAACAGGTAAATTGTTTAAATTAAATATTTAAAACTTATTGAATAATTGAATAAATGTAAAATGAAAATAGTGTTCTAAATTGTGAATTGGTTTTAAAAGTTGATTCTTATAAGTTCAATTTCAATATTTCAAAAGATAATGAATTATTGGATAATCGAAATTGTTTAAATTTAATATTTGGAATTTATTGAATAATTTGATAATGGGAATCGAATAACCGTATAATGGAAATGGTTGTTCTATAATTTTAATTCGTTTCAAAAGTTAAGTTTTAAGTTCGTTTTTGAATATCTCAAAAGATAGTGATTTAAGAATAATCAAAATTGTTTAAATTTAATATTACAAATGTTTGAATAATTAAATTTCGAATTTGATATGATTAATTTGATATTGAAATTTAATTTATGAAAATAGAGTGAATAATTGAAATTTGATTTAATATGATTCAAATTGGTTTCCAAAGTGAATGTAAGTTATATTGGGATTATAATAGAGTTAATAAGATTTTAAAATTGGAATTTGTTGGATAAATTGAATAACGGGTTTAATATGATTAAAAATAATTTGTAAAATTTTATTTTATCATATTAAAGTTAGAATGATGTTGTAGAACTTTTAAAATCGAATTAAAAGTAAATTTGTGAAAATTGAATATTTTAATATTTAATTGACGAGTTAAAATAGCCATTTTTCAAACAGTCTCGGATTTTGACGAAACCAGTTTCATCGGATCCGTAATGTGATATTATTGTAAGATTTCAAATTTCCTGTCAATCGGATTTACCGTTTGTCCGGGCAAGCCAAAACGTAAAGAAATTCGTTTAATCGGTTTAATTTAAATTTGATCGTTTATTTCCGTAACTCGCACAGATGATCGAATTAGCCTCCGAAACCTGTTCCATTGTGTCTGGAACGTGGGATAAACCCTAAAAATGCAGGTCACCGCGCGTAAATCGGAGTTCGAAAATTCGGAGTGAATAGTGTTCGTTATTTTTCTATAAAAGCACCCTCCATCATTCATTTGCAAACACCGTCGTCCAATAACCCTAGCCGCCACCAGTAATCTCGAACGGCCGAGAATTCATCTCATTCTCCTTCAATTTCCTTCCAATCTGCACACTGATTTCAAAAACTCTCAACTAAAACATCGAAGAGCAATGCGAGATCTCCACGACCAACGGTTGTGATCATTTTCTGAGCTATGGACTAACGGCAAAGCTCGTTCAAAGGCACGCCGTTCATCATCGTTTTTCGAGCCATAGTGAGGACCGATCTTCGAGCCTTTCAGGCCGTGGGTAGGGCTCGGGTAGGCGCTTCGAACGATGCGTGTTGATCGGCTTGGATGCCAACGAGGAAGGCTCGAAAATTAGGGAAAGTGCGGCGGCTACATGGGTTGCTTCGTGCGTGAGCTTCCTGGAACGAACGGGAAGAAGAAGGAAGAAAGGAGCGGGCCGATGTTGAGTGGGGAAAACTTGTGGCTCAGATTCAATCTAGGTTTTGAAATAAATAAATTTGTGAAATTAGTTATATTAAAATTTGTACAAACTTCTAAATGCGATAACTTTTTCATACGAGGTCCATTTTGGACGAAACAAATTGCTTTGGCTTCGTTTAGTCGAGCACTACGCAATGGATCTGGATTGGAATCGTTTGGAGCTAGTGAAAAATTCGGGTAAAATTAAACGCTCGTTTAATTTTATTCGAAATAAAACGCTGGAACTGCATTGAAATCAAGGTGAGTGTTTTATAACGCTCACAACGTACTAAATATCTTTATGCTCGTTAAATTTGACATTATGAAGTGTTATGATTTTTATTTGTCGTTGTTTGATAAAATTTAATTGTCATTTGAATTAACCGTTGAAAATTTAATTGACAGTTAAATTGAAATTAAAATTGAATTGCGATTAAATTACCTGACATTGATAACTATGAAATTGTCATGAATTGTATTGTTCTATTGGATGATGTATTTCGATGGATGCTATTGGTTGATATTTAAATGTTTGGATGTTTATTTGCTTATATATGTTATGCATACATATGAAACTGTGATTTGATTTAAGTGATATATATTCATCCCTGACATTTAATTGAAATAAATAATCACTTGGTCATAGGATAGAAAATTATATACGAACACCAGATTGGCTGAATTAATAATTTTTAAAATCGTCGATTTGAAATTTATTTAAATGTTTTGATTTAAAAGTTGTAAATAGAAATCAATTTACAGAAATCGAATTTATCGAAAAATTGAGTTTGGAATGTTGAAATAAATTTTGGTTAAAAGAAATTGTTAATTAATTTAAGTTGAGACTTTGAAATTTGGATATGATTGAATTTCGAAAATTTATTTGTTTTAAAGATTTAACATTATTTCGAGCTTTGAGTATTACTAAGTAAAAGCGATATAAAAAATGATATTTTGAAATTAAGCTTGAAAATGAATCATATTTATAACTGGGATTTAAATTTGAATATTGAAGGATAATTTTGTTAAGTGTTATAAATTGATATTTTGAAAAATCAAGCTCCAAATCGATATAAATTGAAATTGAATTAATTGAAGGTGAATGTAGAATTGAATTAATTTGACGTCAAAGTTGACGTTGATTTGAATTGAAATCGAAATTGAATCGGTAGAATGGAAATTGAAATTGTTTTGAATTGGAAAGTTATAATTGAAATGGTTTGGTTTTGAAGCTGTTTTATTTTGTTTTCCAAATTATTCTGTTTTATAAACCATTTTTAAATACTTAAACTATTTTAATCTATTTTAAATCTACTTGACCCAATTTAAATTATTTTAAACTAATTTATCTATTTCAAATCCATTTAAGATTTTAAGTATTTTTAACTATTTTAATTATTTAAACTACTTTTAAACTACTTAAAACTATTTTCTAAAATTTCAAGCTGGTTAATAAGGTGAAATGTTTATGTTTAAATCTTGAATTTAAATACGAATTGGGTTAAATGAAGTTGCAACCTAAATTGAAATTCGAAATGATTTTGGAATCATAATGAGATATTGAGACGAAAATGATTTTTGAAACGGAATCTTATATTTTGAATAGCTATGATGATATTTGAAAGGGATTTGATTTTTGAAGCGAATATGATATTTTGATATCAATTATGAATCGATTTGAAATGTAAAAGAGCCATCGTTGTAATAATACGTAGTTATTAAAGAGGCCGGGATCGGATATGGACATACTCTCTGTCGATACCGAAAACCACTTTAATAACTATTATACGCGGAGTGTTGATCCAGAATGAAGTGAATGGTTTGGTGAACGCGTTGACTGAAGAAAGAGAACGATATTGGATGACCCTTGACATGACTAAAACAGGAGCCGCGTCGGGCCATTGAGGTTCGTCATCTCTAGCGGACACACTTCTTCGATACCATATCTATTACATTTGTGATTCGGTTTGGGTGCACCCCTTGATTTGGGAGTGTTGTTTCGCGGTGTTGGGGTAGCTGCTGGCTATGCTCAACATCAGTCCGGATCACGCAACTACTAGTATCCTAGTTGGTATCGCCTCATGTACCTTGTCATACTGATTATCCTATTCGCGACCACTACGTTATGTTTTGTGTTATACCTATGGGGTACCCTCTGATAACCACCAGTTTACGGTGGGGCTTACGGTGTTGTATAGAGTATGGCATTATAAAAATGTGTTAAGGGGGATTATGGTAACGCCTTAACGCTATTTTGATACTTTATATTACTGATAGGCATTATCTACTAAGCGTACATTACTACATAGTAGATAGTTTAATGGATCCTTACGAGATGGAAAATCCCGTAACATCTCTTAAGTTATTGCACGCACGTTGACACTGGATATGAGATGTCAAACCCCGTAAACATCTCTAATGCCGTTACACACATATTTATTTACGATTGATTTAACTTTCATAAGGATATTTTAGTCCTGACTCGAGTGTTTTGTCTTTTCATTACGCTCGGGTCAGTCCTGAATTTTTTAGATTTTTGAAGATCTATTCTGGAGGATGAAGGCGAAGATTTGGTATACTATTACTATTATTACCCTTGCATCATGCTATCTGCTGCATTATTTTAATTGTTCTGTTGTATATGTATAAACTCTGATAAATGTTGCATAAATAATTGTCAAAGTATAGTAAACAGCTTCATGAACTGTTTATTTGACTATTATATTTTATCGTTCCGCTGCGAGATTCTGTGTTGTTTCTTTTCCTTTATTTCTCTTTCTTTTCTTTTCTTATTTACCCCAATAACCATCTGCCCTTTTTAATGGTTTGGAATCAGCATGTGTATTTGATCGTCGGTTTAAACTTTCCAAAAAGACGGATCGTTACACTTCCATAATCAAATCGATGGTGGCCACCAAATCAATCACAAACTCATAATATGGTATTGAAGAAATGTGTCCGATCGAAGGTGCGACCTTACTTGGCCCGACATGGCTCCTGTTTTAGCCACATCAAGCTGACTCACGAGAGTCAGGGCTACGTAAATACCTCATACAGAATCGTTCGCCAAACCATCATACTTTATTTTGGAATCTCCACCACGTACACAATTGTTAAAGTGGTTTTCGGTATTGGCAGAGAGTATGACAATATCTGATCCCAGTCTCTTCGACAACCAAACGCTTATTTCACACCGGATGGTTCTTTTACATTTCCAAAATCAATTGGTATCAAAATATCACATTCAATTTAAATCGTATCACTTTCGAAATCATATTCACTTTCAAAATCATATTCACCTTTGAAATCATATCACATTTGAAATCGTATTCATAAAATAGGTTAAAATCTCATTTCAAATCATCATATTCACTCAAATATGTCATTTCTTTGGAAAATATCATTTCAAATCCCAGCTTAGGTTATAACATCATTTAAATATATTCGCTTTTAAATCAAGGATTTAAATATAAGCAGTTCAACCTTGTACCGTTAGAAATTTAAAAATATAATTTAAATAGTCATAAATAGTTTATAAATAGTTTCAATAGTTTAAAATACTTGTAAATAGTTTAAATGGGCTAAAATAGTTTAAATTATATTAAAATAGCTTAAATTAAATTAAATGGTTTAATTAATTTAAAACAGATTAAAATGTTAAAATAGATTAAAATAGTTTAAAATGGATTCAAATAGCTTAAATAAATTAAAATAGCTTATAGTTTTATTAGTTTAATATAAAATGGTTTGATTATTGAAATGGTTTATATAGTAAGTATTTTTGAAAATCTAAATAAATCAGAATTAAAATGATATACACTACACCAGAAAAGGCATTTTGTAGCATTGAAAAACGCTACCAAAACTTTTAGAGCGTTTCCATAAACGCTGCGATACGACATGCAACTAAAAGTCTGAAACTTTTGTAGCGTTGTAGAAAATGCTAACAAAACTTGACCTATTGTAGGGTTTTAGAATTGGTACAAAAAGTTTCAGACTTTTAGTTGCATGTCGTATCGCAGTGTTCATTAAAACACTACTAAAAGTTTTGGTAGCGTTTTTTCAACGCATCATTTACATTTATTTTGTAGCGTTTTTAAAACGCTACTAAAAGTTATTAACTGTTTTGTAGCATACTATGCACCCTACTATTTCATGTTAATGACCTATACCATTTACAACCATCGCTCGCATAATAGTCTTATTACAACCAGCAATCAACCACATAATCGTCGTATTCAAACAATCAATCGGTAAATCACATAATCATCGTATCAAGCAATTGAAAAACATGTAAATTAGATAATAAAATATTTTATCCATAACTATTTCGATAATAGTTTATCGACAAACCGAGCAAATTCACATAAAATCCATAACCATTCATAAACAAGTTTACACAACAAGTACTAACGAAATGTTATAGTATATATAACAATTAAAGACATGTTCATTACTTGATTACCCACAGTTCTTTGCTGTAACTGGCTTTACTCCTGAAATGCTAATTACCTATAGATAAGTTTAACAATCAACAAATGCTTATGAAATTGTTTTCATATTTAAAGTATATGTTATCAAACATCCTTAGTTGAACTTTTCTTAAATTTAAATAATTTTTATAAAACTTAGTTACATTTTTATAAAACTTGGTTAATTTTTATAATAAATTTATTTAATTTTTAAAAACTTATTTATGTAGTTAAATTTTAATAAAACTTAATTAATTTATATAAATATATTTAATTTTTATGAAACATTGCTAAATTATATAAAACTTAGTTAATTTTTAGAATTTTGGTTAATTTTATAAAATTTAGTTAATTTTTTATAAAGCTCAGTTAATTTATTTATAAATTTATTTATATTACCCAATCTTATAAATTATCTTAATTGGTAAAACATAAATGTCATGGCTTATATTTTAATTAACTTAAATGTATAAATTATCTCAAACTTAAATTTTATATCAACTTGGTTAATTTTGATAAATTATCTCAAACATATACATTTTTCATAAACTTGGTTAATTTATTATTATTATTGTAAACTTAGTTAATTTGTTATTATTATTATTATAGACTTAATCAATTTTTATAAACTTATTTATTTTTTATAAAACTTAATTAACTTAGTTAATTTTTATAAACCTAGTTTTAGTTATTATTGTTGTTTTTAATTTTATTATTAATAATTATAAAACTTAGTTGACTTTGTTAATTTATACAAGGATCAAATGACCAGTTCAAACAGACATATATTATTCAAGATAATTGCTTAATTATTTCAGAAAGATAACATATGCATCGCTCAGAATCACCACTAACTTTCACCCACTAATTTTATATGAACTGCTTATCTACACTGATTAATACTGGATATAAATTTGACTTTGCATCATATATTATCACATGATTATAAATGTGTATTTCTAGGAACAAAATTATTTTTTCACTAATCTTCATAGAATTTTTTTACTCTATGCTAGTTCTTCTCCACTCCATATGCAAGGAATCTGAAAAGGAGAAATAGCATATCAATATAAACTACTAGCTTATGTTTCAAACATACAAAGCACAATTGACAAAAATTTGATTAGTTTTTCCAGCCAACACAATATTGATTTTTGAAAGTCAAGTTCAGTGAATTTGTTTCTATAACCTTAGGTGATGGCAAACACACTGCCAGTTTAAATATTCCAGTGCAATCATTTTCTAACTGACTACAATATATACGAGACAGCCTATATAAGTAAAATGGGAACTTGATGATATTAACATAACGTTAAGGACTCGCAAAAGAGCACATATATTATCTGGTGGAGGCAAAGTTCTATTAACAAAGCATGTGACAGCTGATACGGTGGAAATTTCACTGGCAGTGATCTGAACTTGCACAAAAAGAAAAATGAAAATTGAATACTATGTTAAATGGAGAATGTTACAGCAATTACTTGGCATTAAATGTGACTGTTAAATTTAGACATTGACATACCATTCTCAATCCTGCTATGAAATGTACCCCATGTCTAAAATAAAACCACCCTGCAATACACAAGCAGATTCATGTTGATTTGCAAAGCATGTACTGAAATATTAACCAGTTATAGAACAATTATCCAAGAAGAAGAACACTGCATGAAACGTAATGTAATTTTTCAGTTGGTTCAACCAACATTGTAGATATTATTTTACAATTGATGGATTTGAGAGTTGCATGAGTCAAATATCAAATCTTTGATAATGCACAGACTTACCAACATATATAGGCTTATAAGAAAAATGTTACGAAATGAAAGCACTTCTATAAAAGGAGCAGTGAGGAGAAATTTCAATGACTATTCAAAATTAAAACACATACATTTAGTTTTCTCCTCCAATTTCTCTGAAAAAAACAGATTTGAGCTAGTTACATCCTTCAATGATATCTCTTGTATGTTCATCATATCACCAATCTCACTAACAAATTTTCTAGACTGCAGAAAAAGTTGAAATATCTAACTGTGTCACATTGCTAACTATAATTATGTTAGGGGAAAAATAGTTATTTACCGCGACGAAAACAGGTTCAAAATGGTAATTTTCTGCAACTGCCCAAATCAATCGACGAGGAACATTTGTATAGAGGAACTTATAGACTGACAGTGCAATTTCTGCCTTAATTGTTGCTAGTGATATATAGATCAACCAATGTGATGTGGGAGTTTCTTTAGTAGCTTTGATTTCATTAATTTTTACACATATAAAAGTTAAATGGTGCTGTATATTAGGGTACGTAAGATTTGAAAAGTGATGTAAAAGATCACTTACATTCAGAAGCAGGTTTCTCTACATGCCAAGCCATGCAAAAAATATTGTTCAAATTCATTAGTCTTTTGTGGGAGAGTAACATAATCGAAATAAAGATAAATTTGTCCATAGCATGTTAGTGCACATTGAATGGTTTAAGCTAGTAGAATATCACACACAATCATTTGATCTTAAATATATTTGAGTAATCAATCCTATATCGGTTTCATAATTACCTGGTAAAACATGTTTTCCAACCTTTAGCATCTTCAGAGAAAACTATTAAGATTTTTTTGGTGATACAATATTTCCAAAATTAATAGATTTTGGAGATATTCTCGGTATTTAGTTACCCGTTCTGTGCATGAAGGAAATGGAAAGAGAAATTAAAGAGATAGGGATGTGGAGATATTTGCTATATATATTTGATTGCCATATTTTATAAAAGGAATTAAATAGGGAAATAATTGATTGATGGAGAAAATGGAATATTATCAATCAATTACATGGCAAGGCAATTAATGGGAATATTATTATTGCATGAATTGATTTATTTACATAAATCAATTGCTTCATCCCTAAGTAACTTTTCTCTATATATAAAGAGAGGCATAGAGAATGTTAAGATATCAGATGTGAGATAACAATCTCTTGTTTATTTTTCTTCATTTCTTTACTCTGTAATCTCTTCAAATAGTAATAAATCTCTTCCCCGTTAAAGTGGACGTACACTATCTCGCGATGGTGGAACCACTATAAATCTGTGTGTTCTCTCTTGTCTCTATATTTTTTTTTTCTGTGATCTATAACTATCTGTTTGTTCTATCACGCCAAATTGCAAGGTCCTATTTTTCTGCTGAGAGGGATTGATCACCCCTCCCCCTAACAACTGGTATCAGAGCTAGATTCGCAAAGAAGGTGTTTGGTAGAATGGCAGGAGGAGATGAAAATAGTACAAATCGTACTTTAGTGCCAGTAGTTGCTCCATACGTCAGAGGCTCCTATGTGGCTTCAGGATCACAGTTGACGATAGAGAAGTGGAATGGTGAAGGAGATTTTGAAAAATGGCAATGGATGATGAAAGCAGTTTTGAGGAGAAATCGCGTTCATCGAGTAGTATTTGATACAGAGACACTGCCTGCTGATATTTCATCAGTGGAATTAGAAGAGATGGAAGAATGGGCCTTTACTACTCTCCAGCTTGCTATGGGAAAGAATGTAATTTCTGAAATCAGTCAGGAAACCACAGCCAAAGGCATTTGGAAGAAGTTGGAGGACCTCTACATGAAGAAATCCCTAACTAACCGTCTGATCCTATTGAAGACTTTTTTCACTTATAAAATGAAGGAAGGTTCTTCAATTAAAACACACCTAAGTGTGTTTGATGACCTGTTGATGAAGATGAAGTCTGTTGAGCTGAAAGTTGATGAAGAACAGAAAACAATGATTTTGTTGTGTTCGCTTCCAGAACGATACACTGGTTTCGCTAACAGCCTTATCTATGGTAGAGATACATTGACATTAGATGATGTGAAGACAGGTTTGCTCAGTGAGGAGTTGAGAGATCAGATGAAAGAGTTTGGTGTTGGTGATAGTAGTGGAGGAAGTAATAGTAGTTCAGGTTTATTTGTTGAGAGAGGTAGAGCAGAGAAGAAAGTGAAGAATTACAGGGGGCGTTCCAATTCTAGGAAGCCTCATTGGCGGAGTAAGTCAAGAGATGGAAGGTGTCATCATTGTAAGAAACCAGGCCATTGGAAAAGAGACTGCCCAGATCTGGAGAAGAAGACTGAAGGTTCTTCATCTATTGCGATGGAGAAAGATGATAGCGATTTATTGACAGCGGTTGTATCAGATGTTGTAGACCACTGGGTATTAGATTCTGGAGCATCATTTCACATGACTCCTAATAAGGATTATTTTTCTTCCTTTGATGCTAAAGAAGGAAGTTCCATCCTTATGGGAAACGATGCTACATGTAAGTCTATGGGAGTTGGTTTAGTTCGCATTCGCATGTATGATGGGATTGTTCGCACACTTTCAGATGTTCTTTATGTTCCTGGTCTTCGAAAGTCATTGATATCATTAGGCCAATTGGCATCATTGGGATGCAAGATAACCATTGTCAAAGATGGTTTGAGAGTTTCTAGAGAGGCACTTGTATTGATGAAGGGTGTTATGGTAAGAAATCTGTATTTGCTGATGGGTACCACTGTTCATGGAGAATTATGTGTTGGAGTTGATAGTTCTAAAAGTTTGGATGCTACCAAGCTTTGGCATATGAGACTAGGTCATACTTCGGAGAAGAACTTAGAGTTGCTTCGTAAGAAGAAAAAGATCAAGGGAGAAATCTTCAACAAGTTGAACTTTTGCAAGGAGTGTGTATTGGCAAAGCAAACCAGAGTTTCTTTTGGTGACGGTATGCATACTTCTAAGAGTGTACTTGATTATGTACATTCAGATATTTGGGGGCCATACCCTACTGCTTCCATTGGTGGGGCTTATTATTTTGTTTCATTCATTGATGACTACTCGCGCAAGGTTTGGGTGTATGTAATGAAAGCTAAGTCGGAAGTATTTCAGAATTTCAAGGTTTGGTTAGCTCTTGTTGAAAACCAAATAGGAAAGAAATTGAAGATTCTTAGATCCGATAATGGTGGCGAATATGTCTCCAAAGAGTTCCTCGACTACTGCAGACAACGCGGTATTAGAAGACATTTTACTACACCTGGTGATCCGCAATCCAATGGGGTTGCTGAGAGGATGAATAGGACTCTACTTGAGAAGGCCCGTTGCTTGATATTGACTGCGGGTATGTCTAAGGGTTTTTGGGCTGAAGCTGTTTCGACTGCAGCACATATTATTAATCGGATTCCGTGCTCATCCATTGGTGGGAAGATTCCAGAGGAGTTATGGAGAGGTAAAAGCACTTTATTAAGTTATTTTCGTATATTTGGATGTCCAGTTTATGTTCACAATACAGGACAAGATAAGTTGGAGCCTAGGGCCTCCAAGTGTGTTTTTCTTGGTTATACAGATGGAATATAAAAGGATACAGAATTTGGAATCCAGTTACGAAGAAAGTTATACACTCCAGACATGTGACTTTTGACGAGTCAGCAATGTTTAAACCTTTGGAAGGTTTATCAGACGGTTCAGATTCAGTTGATGAGAAGGCCGAAAAGACCGAGATTCCCAACTTTCAAACCCGAAGTACAGCTATTACTATTGGCAATAGTGATAGAACAGTTGATGATACATCACATGATAGTCCACAGATTTCCTCTAGTAGTAATGGAGATGGTCATGAAGCTAGAGAGGATTCAGCTCAAGATGGAGCTCAAGGTGGAGCTGAAGGAGAGTCAGGCGATATAGTCATTCGGGCTAGTCAGAGACCAAAGAGAGCTCCAATTAGATATGGAGATTGGGATTATGCAAATTTGAGCCTTGATGATCAGTTTGAGTATGCTTTACATGTTGTTCATGATGAACCATTAAGCCTTGAAGAAGCCATGAAGTCGAATGATATTTCGAAGTGGAATTGCGCTATGGAAGAGGAGATACAGTCTTTGCAGAAGAACAAGACTTGGGATTTGGTACCACTACCTCAAGGAAGCCGAGCCATAGGTTGCAAGTGGGTGTTCAAGCTGAAAGATGATGGTAGATACAAGGCAAGATTGGTAGCCAAAGGGTTTTCACAAAAAAAGGGGTTGGAGTATGATGAAATATTTGCTCCAGTTGTTAGACAAACTTCAATTCGAATCCTACTTGCGATAGTTGCTGCTCACGATTTGGAGTTAGAACAACTTGATGTGAAGACTGCTTTCTTGCATGGTGATTTGGAAGAAACCATTTACATGAAGCAGCCAGAAGGATTTATTGTAGATGGAAAATCAGATTGGGTATGCAGGTTGAAGAAATCTCTTTATGGTCTAAAACAGTCGCCTAGACAATGGTACAAAAGGTTTGATTCTTTTATGCTTTCACATGGTTTTAATCGTAGTACAAAGATGCATGTGTTTATTTCAAGCATTTAAAGAATAGTAATTGGGTGTATTTGCTTTTGTACGTGGATGATATGTTGATTGCTTCTAAGGATAAAGCTGGAGTTGATGAGTTGAAGTTGAAATTAAAAGCGGAATTCGAAATGAAAGACCTTGGAGAAGCAAAGAAAATTTTGGGGATGGAAATCCAAAGAGATAGAAAGGTTGGACTTTTGAGACTTACCCAAAAGGAATATATTCAAAAGGTGCTTGCTCGGTTTAGCATGGATGGAGCAAAGGCTATCAGTACGCCCATGCCTTTGCATATACAGCTCTCTAACAAAGGCTCTCCGATCTCAGAAAAGGATAAGGCCTACATGAAAAAGGTGCCTTATGCGAGTGCGGTAGGTAGCTTGATGTATGCTATGGTGTGCACTAGACCTGACATTGCTCAGGCTGTTGGATTAGTTAGTAGATATACAGCAAATCCAGGAAAATCGCATTGGGAGGCAGTGAAGTATATTTTTAGATATCTTAGAGGAACATCAGATTATGGTCTTGTCTTTGGAGGCAGAAATAAAGATTTCAACTTGATTGGATTTTGTGATTCAGACTATGCCGGAGATAGAGATAGAAGGAAGTCAACCTCAGGCTATGTGTTCACTCTTGGAGGAATGGCTATTAGTTGGAGAGCGAGGTTGCAGACTATAGTTGCTTTGTCTACTACAGAGGCAGAGTTGATAGCTGCAGTTGAGGCAGCTAAGGAGGCACTTTATTTGAAGAAGTTGTTGTGTGATTTGGGCTTTGTACAAGATAATTGTTTCGTGAATTGTGATAGTCAGAGTGCAATTCATTTAGCTGAAAATCTGGCTTTCAGCTCTAGAACAAAGCATATAGAGGTAAGAGAGTCTTTCCTTATCTCCATGAATGAAGAGAAGTTAGTTCGCCTTCAGAAGGTTCATACAAATGACAATGCAGCAGATATGTTTACGAAGGCCTTACCTGCTACTAAGTTCGAGCATTGCTCGAACTTGATTCACTTGATGAAGTGCTAGGTGCCACATGGTGGCACTATGGGGAAGAGAGTAACTTGGTTGAAGTTAAGAGAAGATGTGGCATTCTTCTTGTATGAAGAGATATGAGTTTATTTTTTTGGTTGCACAACGTCTGCCTTATTTTTTTTTGAGTGTTTCCAACACTTTGTTGGTGGGCGGTGGCCTTGTCGGAGTTCATTAATAAAGTGCAATGAGAGGTGGCTTTTGCAGGAACTCATTGGGAAGCATTCATTTTGGAGTATCTTGGTTTGGAAGAGATATTGTATCAAGGTGGAGATTATTAAGATTTTTTTGGTGATACAATATTTCCAAAATTAATAGATTTTGAAGATATTCTCGGTATTTAGTTACCCGTTCTGTGCATGAAGGAAATGGAAAGAGAAATTAAAGAGATAGGGATGTGGAGATATTTGTTATATATATTTGATTGCCATATTTTATAAAAGGAATCAAATAGGGAAATAATTGATTGATGGAGAAAATGGAATATTATCAATCAATTACATGGCAAGGCAATTAATGGGAATATTATTATTCCATGAATTGATTTATTTACATAAATCAATTGCTTCATCCCTAAGTAACTTTTCTCTATATATAAAGAGAGGCATAGAGAATGTTAAGATATCAGATGTGAGATAACAATCTCTTGTTTATTTTTCTTCATTTCTTTACTCTGTAATCTCTTCAAATAGTAATAAATCTCTTCCCCATTAAAGTGGACGTACACTATCTCGCGATGGTGGAACCACTATAAATCTGTGTGTTCTCTCTTGTCTCTATATTTTTTTTTTCTGTGATCTATCACTATCTGTTTGTTCTATCACGCCAAATTGTAAGATCCTATTTTTCTGCTGAGAGGGGTTGATCACCCCTCCCCCTAACAAAAACTCGACCTAAAAAATCGACTATAGTCACGCTTATTGTTAATAATTAAACTGAACACTGACAACAAACTCAAAAATGTGTTATACATCAGTTTGAATGTCATAGATAAGCAAAGCAATGCAGTTAAACCTGAAACTGTGCACCAAGAACTATAACAACTCCTATTTTACATAATAATATAACCCATGCAATTGCTTAATCTAGTTGTTCACATGCAGTCCAAACTGGGTGCCTTCAAAATTGATATTGCAAACAGCTTCAGCAAACGAAACACGGATTCCATTGTCAGCTTTAGTTTAAATCAGAGTAGCCTTGACAACCCA
The DNA here is from genome assembly GCA_030765085.1 of Allium cepa. Lineage (NCBI taxonomy): Eukaryota > Viridiplantae > Streptophyta > Magnoliopsida > Asparagales > Amaryllidaceae > Allium > Allium cepa. Next base: position 936,136,338 of record CM060932.1, read on the forward strand.
AACTTGTATGCTAATGAATATAAACCATTTGTAAGTTAATAAAAGTAGGACCGCAAAGCTCTATTTTTTTATGTACAATGCGCTGTTGATGAGCTCAATGTTGAGTTTCGACATTCCCGCGTACCGTACGCGTTCGCTTCACCGTGTCTATGGGGGTCAACGGTCGAAGTCTCTCATGCCGGCGTCCCGATTGAACATCCCTCCATCGCCTCCATCGAGCATATAATCTGGTCTTGGCAACACATTGTAACAAAAGGAATCCCTCATGTTACGTGCCACCAATCCCATATATATACCACGATTATTCTGAATATTCTACGATGTGGGACTTTAACCATCCAATCCACGCACTCACTCCATTACAATGCGAGCCACACCTAACACTCAATCACTGGTAAGGCTGGTTAACATTTTGGTAGATTGTTAAGTTCTTACTTTATTTATTACAATTAATAAATTAGCAATACAACTAAGCCTATCAAGTTTATCACATATAGATCACCATGAGCATATAAAACATAAATAGGTAGAGAACTAAATATAACAGTAAGACCTAACATGTTATAAACCATTCAACTGTTTGGCCTTCGAGAATCTCACAAAGGCTATACCTTTTCTCTTTTTTCCCACTACATTATTATATTATACCTTGAATAAATTGCTTGATTAATAACTAGTACACTCTTTATATTTAATTTTATCTCTAACTTTACTTATCCTTTTCATTTTCTCAGATTCTAAATCTAAATAACTCTGTCATCTTTACCCATTAAATCTTCAATTCATCAACTAGTATTAGTTAATTCCAAACTTCGACAATAAGGAATTAAAATAGTAGTATATAACAAATACTAAGATGTCATCACCATCGTGCTTCTACTACCCTGTTAAGAAAATAAAAAGCAAATAGTTGTACCTTAAATTTCGTAAGCTTTGGAGTTTTAATAATTTGAGATAGGTCTCGATAATTAATCCGTCTAACAAAAGTTGAAAATCCGAGGGGGTCAGCTGACCTACTTCATTGATCTATAGGTTTGTGACTAATTTGGGATGTGTGCAATTTATAAGTGGTTGTCAATATTCTTTTCCTATTGTAGAATTTGAAATCCTTGGGATGGGTTGAATGACTACCAAAGTATCATTTTGAGTAGTTATCTTTGTATTTAAAGTATGAACACACAGCATGGATCAAACAGCAATGCCATATAATATTAGAAAATTTATAGACTTTCCAATAATTAATTTAAGCTTTGTACCCAATTTGCGTAGTTTAATATCATGGCCATTGCACTTGTCATGTTCAGCAAGTTTAACAACTCTTCTACTTAGAAATTATCAAGTGCCTTGCCATATTATACCATGACAGTCTTAAAATTACTTTCCCATCTGACCCAGTGCTATCCCACGATGAAATGCAAATAGTTTAAAAGCATTCCAAGAAAATATTAGCAAGACCGAAACTAGTTAGTACAAAGGCACTCCAATACAAATTAATTTTGAACTTACGAAGATAACAACATGCTTTTCTCTACAGATACGTGTCCAAACATTTAAGTACCACCTTATTAAAAGCATATAGGAAATAGATTCCCCTTATAGAGTATTACATGCTATCTTCACAAATACATTTCACCTTGTTTTGATTGATGTTTATTTTTCAAAAATTGGATATAAAGACGGCATTACTAAAAAAAGCAAAGAAATAAGTTTTTGTTACAAGTAAAGTGAGTTATCACATGCTATTTTCACAAATATAGTTCATCAAGTTTAGTATTATATAGTTAATAACGCTCAAGAGTTCCTATCAATCATATACCATAAATACTTAGATCGCTTAAGATGAAATAATCATATGCAGACAAGTTTATGATGGAAACATAAGAAGTCGGTTATCTCCAGAAAAAGTAGAAATTCTTAGATCATTGGAAATGACATCTTGGGCAGATAAAAACTTCCTAACAATGTTGAATCCAATAGAAAAATCATGGAAGCCTCACAACTTTCTTCCTGCACGCATAAATGTTTAAAACCTCATCATTTGATGCAGACCTTCCAACAATATTAACGTCAAACAGTACTAGCACAATTTGAATGGATTTTAAGTCGTAAAAATTTGGCAAAGGCTTATTTTCAAATGTATAGGTCATCTATGATAAATCAATTAGAAAAATGCAGGGATGATCATGAGCATGGTTGCCCAAGCTAAACTAGCACCAATAAGTGCAACTAAATGCAAGTTTTCTTGTAGTATTCGCATTTAACATCTACATTTGATTGTGAGTTATGTTATCCATGTTAATGTTTTGTAACTGGAGGTTGATATTATTTGATCTATACTCCTTTTATGTTTTACATATAGTTATTATAATTTATAAAAGATCGGATCTTCGTACTCAAAATTTACACTTAAAATTCAAACACAAATTTCAATATGTCAGATTGTTAGAAGTCTGCCCGTGTTTCATATATCGTAGGGATTGAAACTAATGTTATAATTTAAGTTGAAATTTATGCACGTAAATGCAAATCCAAGTTTTAAACGTGAAGATCTTGTCCCTTTTATATGACTGCACTAATATACTAAAAGTGACATTTCCATTGATAAAGTAAACTACATATGTATAGCTACAAGTTCAACGATTGATTGAAATTCAAATGTAGGTAGTTATTGGTACTTCTTTGCAACTCCATGATGGATGAGTAGTGTAAATGCGAGTCCTTTGCAAACACTGTAAATAATCATGGCAATGAAGTTAGCTTGATATTCATTTGCTCATCTTATCTATCAAGAGAGTCATGAAATAATTGAAGTATGCAAGTAATAGTAATAGATTCATGTTCTTCTATCTTCTTCAGGCAACCAAAGTGGCTATGTATTGCTTTCTCAAGTACTTAATATTGTTCTCATATACATTGTAGGCATGACCCAAAAGGTCCTTGTATCCATAACTAATCTATTTTTTAGATTACAAGGAGTATATAGAACTTGCCTGGTCATCCCAAGCATTCTGTTTATTATAAACAAGGGCAGATCCTAGACTGCGTGTAGGGCTGATGCATGTCCCCGTAATCGGAATAGTAGCCAAGTGCACCAAAAATACAGCAAATCCTATAAGTAGCGACGCCAGTACCTATTTTAATGCTCTAAATTAAGTGCTATAATACATTAATTAATAAGCTTAAATCGATTATCAACAATATTGATATATATATTACGGGGACAAGAGAGTCGCGGGCATTGCATTTAGCATCAGTAGCAGAGAACACCGTATAAACAAGCACGAATGTTCCCATGATATCTGCACTAAGAGTAGTGTTGTTACTGTACCCTTCGCTCACTAAATTGACCCCACCACCATACAAATCTTACATTGAGCTCTCTAAAGTTTTGACCAAGGTCGCACCACATGTTGCACCCAGTCACTGCATTACAATATAACTCGTGGAATCGATAGCTTTCTTGCCAGAAGCAGGCCTAATGTCACCGCTGGGTTTATGTTGTTAAATTTTGGTGATACAAAATCACAAAAAGAGGGAAAGAAATATGCAAAAGAAAGAAATAGAAGATTTTGTTTCCCCTAATTAATAGGCATATTGAGCATGTTTATTTCTTTCTCTAATTAGCTAATCAAATTATTTTTTGCCATCTAATGTTAACTTGGGCATTAAGTAATTGATTATATAAATAGAGACTAGAAGAGAGGGTAAACATATGGTGGAAAATCTATTTGCTAATTCCCTGTTCTCCATCTTTATTTTTCTTCTCCAACAATTTTAGCCATATAGATATTTGCTCCCTTTCTCAATTTGATTATTGGCTCAATGGTATTTTGTTTATTTTAGCTTTGTTCTATTAATTGTAAACAAAAATTTTGGTGAATCAATAAAGTGGGTGGTTGGGTGGAATATCTTGTCTTATTGCTTTTAATTTCAATTCCGTCTTATTTTTAATCCAAGTTATCTCTTTGTGATTTGGGTGACAAAGATCCGTTGATATAAGCTTCCGCAAAGCGCTGCCATTTTTTCACAACAGATTGGTATCAGAGCACAGATCATCGCAAAGCTTAGAGTAATTTTGGATTGAAAAATTATTGATGTCGGATATGATTTCGTTTTCGAAGATGGCTATTTTGGATGGAAAAAATTGGGGTATTTGGAAGCCTAAGATGGAGGATGTTCTGTACCTCAATGATCTTCATGATCCGATTGATGGAGATGGAGATGGAAAGAAGCCCTCTAATGTAGATGAGGGAAAATGGAAGAAGATGGATAAAAAGGCGATTGCTTTGGTTCGCCAATATCTTGATGATTCAGTTTTCCATCATGTGGCTAGTTGTGAATCCGCAAAGGCTTTGTGGGATAAGTTGGTATCTTTATACGAGTCAAAGAGTGCTACTAGTAAGGCTTTTCTGGTTCGAAAGTTGGTACAACTGAGATTAGATGAAGAGAAGTCTGTTGTAGAGCATTTGAATGAATTTCGGGATGTAATAAATCAATTGGCAAATATGAAGGTCAATTTTGATGATGAGTTACAGGCTCTTTTATTGATGAGTTCGCTTTCAGAAAGTTGGGAAACTTTGGTTGTTTCATTGAGTAATTCCAATGCTAATGGAACTATCTCTTTGGAAACTGTTCGAAGCAGTCTTTTGAATGAGGAGCTTAGAAGAAAAGGGTTAGGTATGAAATCAATTCAAAGTGAGGCTATGGTGGCAAGGGACTCGAAGAAAGATAAAATTTGAAAGAAGAAGGATGCTAATGGTAAAGGTGTTATCACTTGTCATTATTGTAATAAGAAAGGTCACATACGCAGCAAGTGTTATGCTTATAAAAGAGATCAGAAAAAGGCTGCGCACGGTGATGCTAGTAGTGATGCACATGCAGGTTTTGCTGAAGGTACCGATAGTGATGCTTCTTATGATGTCCTCTTTAGTGAAAATAAGCCTTGGAAGATGGATTCGGGAGCCAGTTTTCACATTTGTAGAGATGTGAATTGTTTTTCTTCTTATGAGAAGATTGTCGACATGATTAGGACAGCCAATGGAGAAGAGCTACCGATTTATGGTATTGGATCTATCCGGTTTCGTATGCATGATGGTGTGGTTAGAGAAGTCTCTGGAGTCAGACATGTACCCACTTGTTCACATAATCTTATTTCTCTCCGTCAGTTGGATCGCCGTGGTTGCACTTATGAGACTCAAGGTGGAGTTTTGAGAGTGAAGAAAGGTGGTCGTGTAAGGATGAGAGGAGTATTGGAAGAAGGAAACCTTTATAGCTTGGTTGGTTCTGTAGTAGACTATGGAAAGCGAGTGACGGTTGAAGAACCTAGTCCACAACAAGGTGGAGAGGTTAATGTGGTCACTGCTTATGATTCTAGCATTGAGGATCATATTTTAGGCACGGGTCTTCATGTTGATGATGCTCGGGGGATCGATAGTGATCAGGTAATGAGCTCAGATCGAGTGATAGACGGGTGTCGAGTTGCAAAATCCACAAAGAAAAGACGGAGATCTTTGTGGTATTACAAACATTTTTGAGACCAGATTTGTGTGGTGCACCTCATGTGGGAGATGCATCATTTGCAGTCGGTGGTAGAAGTTTGTAATTTGGTATGATTGAGATATATGGAGTTGTGATGGATCTAGATATGGCATGTTTGATATGTTAGAGATATGTGATTTTGCATCAAGGTGGAGTGTTAAATTTTGGTGATACAAAATCACAAAAAGAGGGAAAGAAATATGCAAAAAAAAGAAATAGAAGATTTTGTTTCCCCTAATTAATAGGCATATTGAGCATGTTTATTTCTTTCTCTAATTAGCTAATCAAATTATTTTTTGCCATCTAATGTTAACTTGGGCATTAAGTAATTGATTATATAAATAGAGACTAGAAGAGAGGGTAAACATATGGTGGAAAATCTATTTGCTAATTCCCTGTTCTCCATCTTTATTCTTCTTCTCCAACAATTTTAGCCATATAGATATTTGCTCCCTTTCTCAATTTGATTATTGGTTCAATGGTATTTTGTTTATTTTAGCTTTGTTCTATTAATTGTAAACAAAAATTTTGGTGAATCAATAAAGTGGGTGGTTGGGTGGAATATCTTGTCTTATTGCTTTTAATTTCAATTCCGTCTTATTTTTAATCCAAGTTATCTCTTTGTGATTTGGGTGACAAAGATCCGTTGATATAAGCTTTCGCAAAGCGCTGCCATTTTTTCACAACATATGTGACCTCCTACACAGAGCTTGAAGTTTGAAGTTTAGTCATTTCACAATAGATTTTCTATTAATGTGGTGTAAGTGTACGTATACTACGAAGAAATTAAATGAAGTATAAAATTATCCTATTGATTCATCTCTAAAGTATAACGTGAAATGCCACCATTGCAGTATACTAGAATGATGATCATGCCATCGACTGCCCAAGCGATGCCTTGCATTACAGTGTTGTTGCACATGTCAACATGAGCAGTTCTCTTAACGCTTATAACTGTAAGCACAAGTATGTGTTGTGCAGAAATTGCACAAATGCGGAAAGACAATAAACATGATCTAGATTTGCAAATTTGAACATCACATAATCTAGCAGCAATTATTCCATTACTCCAAATAAATAGCAAATAACTATAAAAAAGAAAGAAAAGAGACACACGATATTTATACTGGTTCTACTATCATCTAGATAGTGTACGTCCAGTCCAAAAGAGAGAGATTTTATTACACTTGAGAGAATTACAAGAGATTACAAAATAAGAGTTTACATACCAAAGCCCCAAATTAGGGATAACAAGAAGAGACACTCTATCTGGAGATCGCTGGCTGAATACCAGGATGGGTTTACAATGAAGTCTACCCTCAATATATATTCAACATAAATTCATGTGAATCATCAATTAAATTACCAAAATATGGTAAGAAGATAATGGAGGCAAATTACAATGGTAACAAATCGCGCAAACATAGCAAGTAATTCACTCGTTCCAAAGATGGAAGAAAATAATCCCAAAGCAATATGATTACGAAGAAAGATATAATATGCATATCATTTTGCATATATATTATTCCACAACATGCGCATGCAGATAATCCTTACCATCTCATTCAAATGCAATCCAATTATTTATGCATTTCCATAATGAACAAACGTGATTACTTTCCCTTTTGCATATTTGTTTCCTTCTATTTGTGATTTTGTATCACCAAAATTTAACACTCCACCTTGATGCAAAATCACATATTTCCAACACTCCACCTCGAGTCAAATTCTCTTTTCAACGTAAAACTCTTCAAATCAAACTCCACCTTCAACCAAAATCTCTTAACGAGATACAAAAGAAAATTGAATATTTTCCCAATGGGTTCCGGCAAGGCCATCCCCCATGACACCATGCTAACGAGCTCAGACTATGTCCCCGCCCGCCAACAATGTGTTGCAAATATCCAAAATCAAAAGAAGGTAGATACCAAAATAATCTCAAAGCCACTAAGGCCAAAAAATTCTCTCAATCACCAATCCAAATACAGAGCCAACAAATAAAAAGCCAACGGACATAACAAGGCTAATCCAAATCTCTGTATACACGACAAATCTCTCTCCTTCCACATACCTTATCTGCCAAATAACAAATTTTCCATAGAAATCAACATAAGACTGTAACGACCCGTATTTTACGTGTCGATAAAACGTAGAATTTGCAGGTCGATAGTGTTGTTTGTGTGGCCTCTAGCTTGAGTCGTTTAGGAGTTGACCCGAGTGCAAGTGATGAGTCGTGACCGACTCATAGATAAGTCGTAGACGACTTAAGGGGATGGACCGAGTTAAGGGATAGAACGGCATAGTAGTTGCCGACTTAAGAAGAGAGGCGAAATAGGGGTCAAGTGATGAGTCGTGGCCGACTCATAGAGGGCCGACTCATAGGCATTGCCGAGTTAAGGGTTGAGTCGTGACCGACTCATAGGATAGGTCGTGTACAAGTTACGACTCATAGGATGGAAGGCTTGGGAGTTAGGTCGTTTGAAGGATAGGTCGTAGGTAGGGGTGAGCGACCTAAGGAGCTAACGGGTTAGGATGTTAATGTGTTGAGAGTTAGGTCGGTTGAGCGACCTAGGATAGAGGAACGACCTAAGAAAGTGACCGACCTAGTGGAGAGCGACCTAAGAGGGGGTAGCGACCTAAAGGAAATAGGTTGAGTCGTGAGTCGGCTATGTTGTTAGGTCGTAGCATGATAGGTCGGCAACGACCTAAGTTAGGTCGGAGGCTTTTGTATTGTGTGTTTGTTAGGTCGTTGGGGACATAGGTCGGCAGGGGTTTGAGTCGGCACTGGTATTAAGTCGTAAGTCGGCATGGTGGTTAAGTCGTCATACGACTTAGGACTTGGGATATGCGGCCTGTGTTTTAGGTTATGTCTGGGTTGTGTCGTAGGTCGTTAATGTTATAAGTCGTTAGGTCGGCCTTGGGCTTAAGTCGGCCTTGTTTGTTAGGTCGCAGGGGGTTTAGGTCGTGAGACCCTGTGTGTTTGGATAAGCCGTAGGTCGCTAGGGCGGGCTGGTTTTAGGTCGTAGGTCGTTGGAGTGTTAGGTCGGGGACGACCTAAAGGGCGACGACCTAAGGGTTGTTCAGCCTATAAATAGAGGGGTTTGGCTCACTTTTTGGCACCGGTTTTTGAAGCGACGAAGTGCTGCCATTTTGAAGACTCGACTACAACATTTCTTCATCTTCTTTTCTCCATTCCAATCTAATTCTAACATCCATCCAAGATCGAAGATCGAGATCGAAGATCCAAGTGCCAAAGTTGAAGATCTTCATCCGTTCGAGCTAGAATTCATCGATTGGAGCGAGATATTGCCGGATCAAGCCTTGATCTTTGCTGTCCAGATCTGAAGTTGATTGATTTTAGGTTGTTTTGGTGATTTGGTGAGTGGTAGTTATCTCTCACGCGGATCCAAAGGAGTATATTGGATTGGTGGCATGTTTGGGTGTTAAAGTTAGAGATTTCATGCATTTTTCTTAGATCGAAGTCTAGATCCATGGTTTTTGAAGATGTTTACTTATGCAAGTTAGTTTAACAAGCATTAGAGACAAAACCCATGTTTTATAATTGATAGATCTATGCTAAAAACCATGATTTCACATATGTTGGACTTTTGCTCGTTTATTTACGAAATTCCCATTATAGTTGATATTGCTTAAATTGCTTAATAGATCTTGTTTGAATGATTGATTATTTGAATGTATGATTGATTTGATTGTTTCCAAGTTAGCTAGTAGTTGATTTGGAACAAGATGATGAAAGAGGATTCAAAAGCTATGGAAGAAGGCTCTTGAATGGTGAAAGCTGCTTAAGGCATATGTAGCGGATGTTGAAGCTCATATGTATAGATTGGATGATGTTGAGATGGGACTTTGCCATGATTTGATGAGGCAAACCATGTTGTTGAGTTGAGACTTTGCTTTGATGCGATGAAGCGAAGTATGATGTGAGTCTTGGCTTAATCCAAGCAGGGATCATTCCAAGCATGTTGATAACTTGAAGAGTAGTTCAAGTTGGTTGATAATGGATTGTTCAAGAGGTAGCTTGAGCTTGTATGAGGATAGTCGTCAAGAAGGATGGCTAGGAGGCTTGGATCTCGTCGTTGTTGAAGGTTCTAGCATGCTCAAAAGCAAGAGTACATGGGGCGCCCATAACGACTACAGGTAGGTAGTCGGGACACCCAAAAGACTACAGGTAGGTAGTTGAGTACTCTGGGCAAAGTAGATAAGTCCTAGGCACAAGGCAGTGTGCGGAGTTATGGTTAGAACCGGGGTTACCATTAGCCCTTGACAGATGGTCATTCAACTAACGGTGAAATCGAGGCAAGGATAACAGTGATAGCCAGAGTCATGGATGTTTGGTTGTATTATCATTCGGCTTCAAGAGCGGTGTTTTCTGGGTGCTTATCTGATCTTGGTTTAGGCCTTGGGGGTTTGTATTTGGAAAACATCGTCCTTGACTCGAGTGGTATTCGCTTTACCTTAATTGTCTATGTTATTATGCTTGCTTCTCCTTAGTGTATGTCTGGGGCTATCACTGTAGAAAGAGGTGGAGTGGGATGGTTTGGTTCCTATTCCTTTTATCCTTTATGCTCTTTTGGTATGTTTGATAGTTAATTTACTGCTCACTAAGACTTTGTCTGACTCAAGGTTTTATGTCTCCTCTTATTACCTTGGGCTGTTCATCCATGTTTGGGATGGGCAGACTAGGTAGCAGGTGACAGGTGCTGTGCTAGGAGTTCTACGATGAAGATGACGAAGACGAGCAGGAGGCTTTGCATATTAGTTTTCTTACTATATGTACTGGGTATCCGCTGCTGTATTTGGTTGAGTGATTTGTAGTGAGGCTTTCATGTATGGATTTGAGTAGATGATTGTATGAAACTACTGTGATGCTTATATGATGATGTTCTGTTCTATGGAGCTTCACTATATTATATTTCTCTATTGTATTTTATCCATGCGCTGTGAGTTATGCGATAGAGATTCTTCTGTTTTGTTTTACCCTGACTATCGTCCATGGCTGCCTGGCACACCTTTTAGCGCATTGTTTCCTTGATTTGGTGCGGGAGTCATGGGCGGTCGTCACATTTGGTATCAGAGCTTTGGTTAATCGATTTTAGCCAACGCTCGCTGATGTAACTACGTAAGAGAGACGTAATTGTAATTTGATGGATGATTACTATATATAATATAGTAGTTTAGAAGGGTTTGAACTCCTTATGCAGTTGTTTCTTAAGGTGTTCTAATCATTCTTATTTACAGATATTAAGGATGAGTCGAAGTGAGAGACAAGCTGCGAGGGGTAGCCGTGATGCTAGGGAAGCTGTTGATTATGCTCCTATGTTTGAGGCCATGATGACTTCAATCATGAGGAGAATACCAGCTTCAGGATCATCTGTGGATGTGGGAGTTCAAGTCCAAGCTCCGAGACCGGTGGATTTTGCCAAGCTTTGCAAGGATTATACTGCTCTTGGAGGGAAAGTTTTCTTGGGGACGGAGTCGACTATTGAGGTGCAGAGATGGATTGATGCTTGCAAAAGAATCTTTGGTGACTTAGGGATTGAGGATGCAACTAAGAGGAAGCTTGCATCGAGACAGCTTCAGGGAAGAGCTGCTGATTGGTGGAATTCTATCACCATCGATACTCCAGAAGAAGAGATTACTTGGGAGCAATTCCAAGTTAGATTTGAAGCTAAGTTCATCTCTACTTCCCAGAAATCTGTCTTGTTTAAGAGGTTTGTGGAGCTCAAGCAAGGGGGAAGGCCTGTTCTTGAGTACATTTCTGAGTTTGAAGCTTTGTCTAAGTATGCCAGATCGTATATTGATTCTCCCTACCAGAAGAATGAAAAGTTTGTGACTGGTCTGGATGCTTATCTTGGGAGGCAGTTAGTGGATCATCTGGACGATCCATTTGAGAAGCTTGTGGAAAAAGCTCTTAGGCATGAGAGTTTGTTTCCTAGGGAAAGTTCTGTCGTTTCTGTAACCAGGGAAGGATCTAAACCACAGCAGAGTGGCAATAAGAAGAGGAAACAACAGCAACAGAGGGGTAGGGATGGCCAGAAGAAGCCGAAGAGTGAAGTGACTTGCTATAACTGCCAGCAGAAGGGCCATCTTTACAAAGATTGTAAGAATCCCAAAGTGCCGGGAAAGTGTTACAACTGTGATAAGCTGGGACATATCAAGAAGGATTGTCCAGAACCGAGGAAAGATAGGCAGGTTGTGCAAGCCTATGCTTTGGGGGCTGTTCCATCATCTTCGAAAGCTCCTACTGCTGAAGAGAAGGGGAAGAGTGTGGTTGTTCAAGGTACTCTTTCTATTTGTGGTGTTCCAGTTAGAGTGTTGTTTGATACTGGAGCGTCGCATTCTTTTGTTTGTGATGATTTGGTAAGCCGGTTAGGTATGAAACCGGATATTGTTGATAGGCCATTGGTTGTGACTAATCCGGTAGGGGGTTCGTCATGTTTGTGTATGTTATGTCGTGGTCTAGTTGTGTCGAGTCATGATTGCTCGTTTGTTTGTGATTGCTTTGTTCTGAACTTTGCGGGGTTCGGAATTATTTTGGGTATGGACTGGCTTAGGAAGTATGCGGCTAGGATTGATTGTGAGAGGCTTGAGGTGACAGTCGGGAATGTGGAAGGGCGAAAGGTTGTGATACGATGTAAGCATGAAGAAGGCGTCTTCATGAGCTTCATGTATTCGCTAGTTGTTCCACGGGATGGACTGTCATCAGTGCCTATTGTGAATGAGTTTGGTGATGTCTTTGAGGAAGTCAAAGGGTTACCACCGCATAGGGAGATCGAGTTTCGTATCGATCTAGTTGAGGGAGCCAGACCTGTTGTGATGCCTCTTAGGCGGATGGCACCGAGGGAGCAGCAAGAGCTGAAGGTGCAAGTTGATGACCTTTTGCAGAAAGGATTCATTCGGAGAAGTGTGTCCGAATGGGGTGCGCCAGTTGTGTTCGCAACCAAAGCGGATGGATCGTTGAGGTTGTGTGTGGATTATCGTGAGCTGAATAAGGTGACTAAGAAGAACAAGTATCCATTGCCGAGAATAGATGACTTGTTTGATCAGCTTCACGAGGCTAAGGTGTTTTCTCAGATGGATTTGGCAACGGGATTTCACCAGTTGAGAGTGGCGAAGGATAGTGTGCCGAAGACTGCTTTCAGGACACCATCCGGGTTTTATGAGTGGCTGGTAATGCCGTTTGGATTGACTAACGCGCCAGCATATTTTGTGGATCTTATGAATAGGGTATTCAGAGATCAGTTGAATAAGTTCGTGCTTGTGTTCGTGGATGATATTTTGGTTTACTCCAGAACCGAGGAAGAGCACAAGACGCACTTGAGGATTGTTTTGGGAATTTTGTGGAAACATCAGCTGAAGGCTAAGTTTTCGAAGTGTCACTTCTGGAAGAGTGAAGTGAGGTTCTTAGGCCATGTTATCTCTGGAAATGGAATAGCGGTTGACCCCGCTAAGGTGGCAGCGATCCAGGATTGGGTTAGACCTAAGAATGCATCTGATGTGAGAAGTTTTCTTGGATTAGCAGGATATTATCGTCGGTTTATCAAAGACTTTTCCAAGATAGCTGCACCGTTGACAGGATTGACGAAGAAGAACCAAGTGTTCAGATGGGATGATAAGTGTGAGCAAGCTTTCGTAATCCTGAAAGAACGACTGACAAGTGCTCCTGTTTTGACTATTCCTAGTGGGAATGATGAGATGGTGGTCTACACCGATGCATGTGGCACTGGACTAGGAGCGGTGCTAATGCAGAAGGATAAAGTTGTTGCATATGCTAGTCGACAACTGAAGCCGCATGAAAGGAATTATCCGACTCATGATTTGGAGTTAGCGGCGATTGTGTTTGCTTTGAAGATATGGAGACATTACCTATTGGGAGTTAGATTCGAGTTGTTTACAGATCATAAGTCGTTAAAGTATCTGTTCTCCCAAAAGGATTTGAATCTTCGACAGCAAAGGTGGCTAGAGTTCCTAGCATCTTATGATTTTGGTATAGCCTATACTCCAGGAAAAGGTAACGCAGTGGCAGATGCGTTAAGTCGAAGACATGCAGGATTAGGAGCCATGTTTTCGGAATGGAAGAGTCTTGAGTATTTGGCTGAGTTTGACTTCAGGCCTAGATGTGAATTGGAACCTGAGATGTTGGCAAACTTATCGATAAGGCCTACTCTTGTGGAAAGAATTGGTGAAAGCCAAAGGCGGGACGATAAGCTTGTTAAGATTATCTGTGATTTGGAATCCGGATTGGACCCGGAGAAGGATAAGGGATTCGAGGTCGATCGAGAGGGTTGGCTTCGAAAGCAAGGACGATTGGTTGTTCCCGATATAGATGGATTGAGAGATGAAGTTCTGAGGGAAAGTCATCACTCGAAGTTGACAATTCATCCAGGTGGAAATAAGATGTATCGGGATATGAAGAGAGCTTACTACTGGGAAAGTATGAAGAAAGATGTTGGAAATTTTATTTCCAGGTGCATGAACTGCCAGTTGGTGAAAGCTGAGCAGAAGAAGCCCAGTGGATTGCTTCAGCCATTAGAGGTTCCTACATGGAAGTGGGAGCAGGTGTCGATGGATTTTATCGATGGTCTGCCTAGGACAAGAGCGGGAAATGAAGGGATTTGGGTCATTGTAGATCGCTTGACCAAGAGTGCAAGATTCATTCCTGTTCGGTCGACTAGGACTGCATCGAAGTTGGCTGAGCTGTATGTTAAGGGGATAGTTCGTTTCCATGGTGTTCCGAAGAGTATAGTGAGCGATCGAGACCCGTTGTTCACTAGTGGATTTTGGAAGAGCTTCCAGGAAGTTTTGGGAACCGAGTTGTGTTTGAGTACAGCTTATCACCCTCAAACAGATGGTCAGACTGAGAGAGTCAACCGAGTTTTGGAAGATCTTCTTAGAGCATGTGTTTTGGACTTCGGAGGATCATGGGAAGATCACCTTCATTTGGTGGAGTTTGCTTATAATAACAGTTATCAGTCGAGTATCGGTATGGCACCATATGAGGCATTATATGGAAGACCGTGTAACTCTCCGACATGTTGGTTGGAAACTGGAGAAAAGCTGATACTTGGGCCAGAGATGATTCGACAGACTTCAGATTGTATAGAGATCATTCGGCAACGAATGAAGGCAGCCCAAGATCGTCAGAAAAGTTATGCCGATAATCGTCGTAAGGATTTGGAATTCGACGTAGGTGATATGGTTTTTGTGAAGATTTCTCCTCTGAAGAGTGTCATTAGATTCGGGAAGAAAGGAAAGTTAACTCCGAGATTTGTTGGGCCATTCCCGATTATCGAGCGTATTGGAAAGCTCGCTTATAGATTGGAGTTACCGGAAAAGATGGCGGGTGTGCACAGTGTTTTTCATGTATCTTATCTACGGAAGTATGTGCACGACCCAACTACGGTGGTTTCTGCTGATAGCTGTGAAGACTTGGAGGTTGATCCAGTTGTTTCGAGACCTCGTAAGCCGCTTCGTATTGTTGAAACCGATACGAAACAGCTTAGGAGGAAGACGATTACGTTGCTCAAGGTACAATGGAGTGATGATGTTAACGACTGTACATGGGAGGAGGAAGAGAGGATGAAGGCAGCTCATCCCGGACTCTTCGAGGTATCGCCCTAAAGTGTCGTGACATCTCATGAATTTGTAGCTTGTTCTGAGTCTTAGAATTCTGCATCCTAGGCTAGAATTGGTTGCATGGTTTGTTGATTGCTTTGGATGGTAGGCATGCAGAATATCTTTGATTTCTGATTGTTTGCTTGGAATTTCGGGGGCGAAATTCCTAAGGGGGAGAGAATGTAACGACCCGTATTTTACGTGTCGATAAAACGTAGAATTTGCAGGTCGATAGTGTTGTTTGTGTGGCCTCTAGCTTGAGTCGTTTAGGAGTTGACCCGAGTGCAAGTGATGAGTCGTGACCGACTCATAGATAAGTCGTAGACGACTTAAGGGGATGGACCGAGTTAAGGGATAGAACGGCATAGTAGTTGCCGACTTAAGAAGAGAGGCGAAATAGGGGTCAAGTGATGAGTCGTGGCCGACTCATAGAGGGCCGACTCATAGGCATTGCCGAGTTAAGGGTTGAGTCGTGACCGACTCATAGGATAGGTCGTGTACAAGTTACGACTCATAGGATGGAAGGCTTGGGAGTTAGGTCGTTTGAAGGATAGGTCGTAGGTAGGGGTGAGCGACCTAAGGAGCTAACGGGTTAGGATGTTAATGTGTTGAGAGTTAGGTCGGTTGAGCGACCTAGGATAGAGGAACGACCTAAGAAAGTGACCGACCTAGTGGAGAGCGACCTAAGAGGGGGTAGCGACCTAAAGGAAATAGGTTGAGTCGTGAGTCGGCTATGTTGTTAGGTCGTAGCATGATAGGTCGGCAACGACCTAAGTTAGGTCGGAGGCTTTTGTATTGTGTGTTTGTTAGGTCGTTGGGGACATAGGTCGGCAGGGGTTTGAGTCGGCACTGGTATTAAGTCGTAAGTCGGCATGGTGGTTAAGTCGTCATACGACTTAGGACTTGGGATATGCGGCCTGTGTTTTAGGTTATGTCTGGGTTGTGTCGTAGGTCGTTAATGTTATAAGTCGTTAGGTCGGCCTTGGGCTTAAGTCGGCCTTGTTTGTTAGGTCGCAGGGGGTTTAGGTCGTGAGACCCTGTGTGTTTGGATAAGCCGTAGGTCGCTAGGGCGGGCTGGTTTTAGGTCGTAGGTCGTTGGAGTGTTAGGTCGGGGACGACCTAAAGGGCGACGACCTAAGGGTTGTTCAGCCTATAAATAGAGGGGTTTGGCTCACTTTTTGGCACCGGTTTTTGAAGCGACGAAGTGCTGCCATTTTGAAGACTCGACTACAACATTTCTTCATCTTCTTTTCTCCATTCCAATCTAATTCTAACATCCATCCAAGATCGAAGATCGAGATCGAAGATCCAAGTGCCAAAGTTGAAGATCTTCATCCGTTCGAGCTAGAATTCATCGATTGGAGCGAGATATTGCCGGATCAAGCCTTGATCTTTGCTGTCCAGATCTGAAGTTGATTGATTTTAGGTTGTTTTGGTGATTTGGTGAGTGGTAGTTATCTCTCACGCGGATCCAAAGGAGTATATTGGATTGGTGGCATGTTTGGGTGTTAAAGTTAGAGATTTCATGCATTTTTCTTAGATCGAAGTCTAGATCCATGGTTTTTGAAGATGTTTACTTATGCAAGTTAGTTTAACAAGCATTAGAGACAAAACCCATGTTTTATAATTGATAGATCTATGCTAAAAACCATGATTTCACATATGTTGGACTTTTGCTCGTTTATTTACGAAATTCCCATTATAGTTGATATTGCTTAAATTGCTTAATAGATCTTGTTTGAATGATTGATTATTTGAATGTATGATTGATTTGATTGTTTCCAAGTTAGCTAGTAGTTGATTTGGAACAAGATGATGAAAGAGGATTCAAAAGCTATGGAAGAAGGCTCTTGAATGGTGAAAGCTGCTTAAGGCATATGTAGCGGATGTTGAAGCTCATATGTATAGATTGGATGATGTTGAGATGGGACTTTGCCATGATTTGATGAGGCAAACCATGTTGTTGAGTTGAGACTTTGCTTTGATGCGATGAAGCGAAGTATGATGTGAGTCTTGGCTTAATCCAAGCAGGGATCATTCCAAGCATGTTGATAACTTGAAGAGTAGTTCAAGTTGGTTGATAATGGATTGTTCAAGAGGTAGCTTGAGCTTGTATGAGGATAGTCGTCAAGAAGGATGGCTAGGAGGCTTGGATCTCGTCGTTGTTGAAGGTTCTAGCATGCTCAAAAGCAAGAGTACATGGGGCGCCCATAACGACTACAGGTAGGTAGTCGGGACACCCAAAAGACTACAGGTAGGTAGTTGAGTACTCTGGGCAAAGTAGATAAGTCCTAGGCACAAGGCAGTGTGCGGAGTTATGGTTAGAACCGGGGTTACCATTAGCCCTTGACAGATGGTCATTCAACTAACGGTGAAATCGAGGCAAGGATAACAGTGATAGCCAGAGTCATGGATGTTTGGTTGTATTATCATTCGGCTTCAAGAGCGGTGTTTTCTGGGTGCTTATCTGATCTTGGTTTAGGCCTTGGGGGTTTGTATTTGGAAAACATCGTCCTTGACTCGAGTGGTATTCGCTTTACCTTAATTGTCTATGTTATTATGCTTGCTTCTCCTTAGTGTATGTCTGGGGCTATCACTGTAGAAAGAGGTGGAGTGGGATGGTTTGGTTCCTATTCCTTTTATCCTTTATGCTCTTTTGGTATGTTTGATAGTTAATTTACTGCTCACTAAGACTTTGTCTGACTCAAGGTTTTATGTCTCCTCTTATTACCTTGGGCTGTTCATCCATGTTTGGGATGGGCAGACTAGGTAGCAGGTGACAGGTGCTGTGCTAGGAGTTCTACGATGAAGATGACGAAGACGAGCAGGAGGCTTTGCATATTAGTTTTCTTACTATATGTACTGGGTATCCGCTGCTGTATTTGGTTGAGTGATTTGTAGTGAGGCTTTCATGTATGGATTTGAGTAGATGATTGTATGAAACTACTGTGATGCTTATATGATGATGTTCTGTTCTATGGAGCTTCACTATATTATATTTCTCTATTGTATTTTATCCATGCGCTGTGAGTTATGCGATAGAGATTCTTCTGTTTTGTTTTACCCTGACTATCGTCCATGGCTGCCTGGCACACCTTTTAGCGCATTGTTTCCTTGATTTGGTGCGGGAGTCATGGGCGGTCGTCACAAAGACTCTCACATCAACATCGAGCCATAAAGCAGATACAAGTTTCCAAATCCACTTACCTGCCAAACAACAAATTTCCCATGGAAATCAACATAAGACTCTTACATCAACATCGAGCCATAAGGCAGATACAAGTTCCAAAATCCAGTTGTCCCTTCAACACAGTAAACTCCTTATCACCAAATTTCCAAGACTGGAACACTCTTCTCTTTTATCATAATCTCCTCCACTCCATATTGCACAAAATCTCCTTTTCCATCCAAATGAGTAATAGTATAATCACCATCAGATCTGCCGCTCTTTCTAGAAGCCATTGATGCACAAATTTGAACAAATCGCCAAGCTCCGATACCAATCTGTTGTGCAGAAATTGCACAAATGCGGAAAGACAATAAACAGGATCTAGATTTGCAAATTTGAACATCACATAATCTAGCAGCAATTATTCCATTACTCCAAATAAATAGCAAATAACTATAAAAAAGAAAGAAAAGAGACACACGATATTTATACTGGTTCCACTATCATCTAGATAGTGTACGTCCAGTCCAAAAGAGAGAGATTTTATTACACTTGAGAGAATTACAAAAGATTACAAAATAAGAGTTTACATACCAAAGCCCCAAATTAGGGATAACAAGAAGAGACACTCTATCTGGAGATCGCTGGATGAATACCAGGATGGGTTTACAATGAAGTCTACCCTCAATATATATTCAACATAAATTCATGTGAATCATCAATCAAATTACCAAAATATGGTAAGAAGATAGTGGAGGCAAATTACAATGGTAACAAATCGCGCAAACATAGCAAGTAATTCACTCGTTCCAAAGATGGAAGAAAATAATCCCAAAGCAATGTGATTACGAAGAAAGAAATAATATGCATATCATTTTGCATATATATTATTCCACAACATGCGCATGCAGATATTCCTTACCATCTCATTCAAATGCAATCCAATTATTTATGCATTTCCATAATGAACAAACGTGATTACTTTCCCTTTTGCATATTTGTTTCCTTCTATTTGTGATTTTGTATCACCAAAATTTAACAGTATGTACAGAAACAGAAACGTTCATATGAATTTTGCTATTGCAACATTTAGAAAACAGAAGAACATGAATCTATTACTATTTGAAAAAAGAATTATTTAGAGAATAAATTATCAACGGACACCTACAAACAGTAAATATAAATACTCAAGAGCATTAGTAATTGTAGAAAGTTTCAACTCGAACCAATTTTTGTAGCTGCTAGAAAAAATAGAACACATTTTAAAAACTTTTTGGAACTTTATGCTAGTCGTTTAAAAATCAATTTTGCAGCCGTCTTTTTTTCCCCTGTATATAAAGGTGCAAGTCTGAATTGCTTCAATATAATAACGTATGGATGTTATAATCAATGTACTAATACAAGGAGAACAGGAAGAAATGGAAGAAGAAATAAGGTTAAAGTTGATACCTAGGCTGAATGTGTCTATTAAGAAGCTTCTCAATGCTGGAGAGATGATGATTTAGGGTTTGTGACTAGAAGGAGATGGCGTTTTTCATCGCTGGCGAGTAGATCTATTACGACCAGGTAAATAAACGGCAGTTGATTACCATGAAGTTTTTGATTGCCTTAGTAGATCGACAACTTAGGGCTTCTGGTGTGTTAATGGATTGATGAGGATTTGGTGCTTCGAGGGTGGAGTAGATCAATGAAGTGGTTTTTGAAGGTGGATTAAGGAGGTGACGATGCAGGGTTTTCTGAGAGTGTTATTGTGAGTGGAAGTAAAGGAAACGAAAAACGAACGGTGCATGGAAAAAATTTCGCGAAAATATTAGGCGGGCCAATCAAAAATTAGCCCCAGTGTTCTACAATTTCCCCTGCAGCAGCATGTGATAGCACTTGATTTAAAAGCCTGTCGTTATTTGCAACTAAAAGTAGGTATTCTTGTAGTGATATCTTTAAACGGTTTATAATATAATAATTAATTCGAAATTAATATCAAATTAAACTATTTTTTTTCATTTCAACACATCTAGAGCACGTCCAGCTTTCAAATCAACAACCTCAATTTTGCCTTTCAATTCAGATTCTCATTTAAACCGTTTAATCGACATCGATTTCTAGTCCATATTCGAACTATAAATTTTAAACTATTTCAAATTTAGTATATTTCAAACTTTAAATATTTAAATATTTCAATAACTCAATTTTGATAAATTTCACTTATAATTCAGTTCCAACTTCGAATCTTCAATTTAAATTCTTTAAACAACTCATTTAAACTAATTTCGAATTCAATATTTAAAGCTTGGATTTTTGGAAATAATTCAGTTTATGTAAATCCAAATTTTTATTTCAAAATATCATTTAACTGGATTCAAAAATTTAGGTTTTAAAAGTCAATTAATTGAACCAATCTGGTGTCCGTATATAATTTTCTACCGTATGGTCAAGTGATATGGATATTTATCTTTTCAATCCACAAATATATAAATTTACGGGTGTTTAACGACGTTTTTTCTATGAGTTAGAAAAGTGGCGATAAATTTTGAATTAAAATTTACCGCAAGCGCACGGCAATGTTAGTACATGACGAGTACGGGTCGATCCATATGGAAATATTAGATTTTAAAAATCTATTCAATCAAATTAAACCAAAATTGAGAGTGATTAGCTAGAAAAAGTAAGAAAAATGACAAAAAGAAAGTGATAAAAATATGAGAGTGTTAAAATAATTTAGAGGTAATTTCTACTCTCTAGATCACATAAATAAACAAAATGAAGTTATGATCTCTCTTTTGGTCGTTAGTGAAATTAGTTGATGCACTTATCATAAGTATGGTATATTTGTGCTATTAATTAGCCAAATATAAACCATCAAACTATAACATAACCATTAATACACATTTAAATCTCATGAAATATGACAAAAAGCTGGAAGCAAAATCTATTTTAAGCATGGCCTATTAACTATTGTTTAGAAATATATGCCATTAAATTTTAATTTCAATATTCACTTCGTTGCCATAAAACATATCTAGATGATGATGCAATTTGTATTTTGTTTGTTTAAGCATGGCCTATCTGTTATGAACAACATAGATTATCAAATTCAAAGCTAAACAACATCATTAAACCAGTTCAAGTGTTTCCATTAAGCACAAAAAGAGAACATAAGTGATCAAAATGTTGAAGCTACATGATTAGAGAGATTCATTACCCCTAAATTGAAGGGGTTTTGCCTCTTATATTTGTTATCATTTCAACAATTAGCATACAACATGAAAGAAAAATAAAAGGAAAAAGAAATCAAAGTAAAGAAGAGTTATTCTACTTGCATGAAAAATAAATCTATACTACTAACAAAAAAGGAAAAGAACACGTAATTAAAAGGAAACCATAATTAACATTGCATAGAAAAATACATAAGATAAAAATAGCTAAGTAGCCATGAAAAGAAATAGAGAGTTTTCTTTTATTTTTACTTTAAGCTAAAACTAACTAAGAGAAAGAGAGGTTACATGAAACATAAGAGGTATTTATGCATGTATGAAACCCTAATCCATTTTTTTGGAAATACCCAAAATACCCTCTTAGGAAATGTAGAGGCCAAGTAATTATTAGCATCAAATAATCATCATTTAAGTGTGCATGAAGATTTAAACTCTATTAGCATGTGCATTAGCCTCTAATTTTTACATTAAGATAGATGGGTAGGTAGGGTCCTCCATGATCCATGAAATGAATTATTCCCATCTCTGTTTCTTTGTATTCACTTTTGTGTATGCATATATCTTCATAAAACCACTTGTATATGAAGCCAAATTCCTACAAAATATTACAAAAATTTCCAAATAAATTTTCTCAAATTAATATATACACAAAAATGACTATTTTACCCTTGGATGCAGATGAATATGTGACGATTTCAAAATAATTTGAATTTTGATTTAAACATGGTAAAACACCTGATATGATCATTTATTTACTTTAAATAGATTAAATATGGTGGTAAAATATGCACATTTACGTGCACATCAAATACATCCACACTTATCTTTTTATTCGTCCTCGTATAAACTAAAAACTAAGATAAATCTGTTTTCTAGGGGGCATGATTGCATTGAGCATATGTAACAAGCCGTTAAACCTCTGGGTGTCTCCAATGGGATGAATGTTGTCTCGTGAGGGTTTTCAGCGGATACTACCCACAAAATCCAAATGCAGGATGTAAATATTTACAAAATGCAAGATTTATTTACAAAGAAATGAATGCGAGTTTTTGAAAATATTTACAATGAAGGATTTATTTTTAAATCAACACAAATAAGTTAAATATAGGTTTCGTTCATTATCTTGAAAATTTAAGCCATTTACTCGTCAAATTTTCAATAAAAAAGAAGTTATCAAAGCATATATACTATAGTTTAACTCGTTGTTTCAGTTGATAACACGGTGTAACTATGAAATAGATCCTTAGTCGATTATCAAAGTTTGTCAAAGTGGTATTTTCATTTCTTTTCAATAACAAGTCAAACCAAATAAGTTAAAATTGTGCTTGGATTTCATTTCCATACTCTCCCCATTTTTTTGAAAATTTTATTGACATTAACAATATTTACATATGCCTAATTCTGATAAACTGAGGTCGGATATATTACCCGTGCATTGTCTCGCATACTTATGTGAGGGGAATACAGAGCGTGGCGAGTGATCACACAAGTGTGAACAATTATCGACTATAGGCATTATTTAGAAAGAATTTTTATATGCACAACACATACACCTAACTCAGATAAACCAAGGCCAGATATGCTGATTGTGCACTGCCTTTCGGGCTTACGTGAGAAGGGTACATAGCATGACGAGTGAACACACGAGTGTGAACACATGACTCTAGGTGTTTATTAAGAAAAATACATACATATATATATATATATACAATATTTTTTTAAGAGAGATTTTTGCAAAATCATCTTAGCACCATTTAACGTAGAAGACAAAAAAATGTTATATCCTTTTATTTGAATTCACCACTTTTTAAAACAACGATTTTCAATTAGGATATTTCATAATTAACACATATGAACCTTCCTATATTGTGATGACTCTGAATTTCTGGATATTTGAAATTGAAATATTTAATCGATTTTAAATATTTGAAAGTTAGTTTAACTTGAATTTCAAATATCATTGTTTATTTGGCAATTAAATTATTGAATTTAATAATTGGAAATTGGTTAAAATTGAGAATCTTGTTTTTAAGCCTATTAAAAAAAATTTAAAGGCTTGTAAAAATTTATATTTATAATACTGGAGATAATAGAAGTTTTAAATTTGAATTTGAAAGTGTATTGTTCAGTTTTAAAAATATATTGTTTAAATTGAATTTAAAAATAACCTTCCGAGGCACAATCTCAGAATTCGACGAAACCGGTTCAGTTGGATCCGTAATAGTGTATTATTATGGGATTTCTATTTCGTAGTGTTTGGAGTTGTCGTGTGATCGTACGGTAGATAAACGTGCTGAAATTTATATCGAAAATTTAATTCAATTACTGGGTTCAAAAAGCTATCTTCTCCATATGATCGAGTTAGGACTCGAAACCTTTTTCATTGTATTCGGAATAAGGGTTTAACGTTATAAATGCCTTGGTGCACACCTGATAGGAGGTTGAGATTTTGAGTTGCGAATTTAAGACGATTTAAATTCGAATTTAAATTCAAAATATAAATAAATAATCTAATTGTATTGCAACCCAGTTGCAAGCATAGCCACGTAAAGAAATTTCAAAACACGTGTCTCCCCTTTTCTGTTTTAATCATGCGTGGAAGAAAGAAAAGTAAATTGCCGATAAAAAAATCTCAAATAAAATCCATGTCTGAACTGATCAAAATAAATCGACAGTTAAGAATAATGGCTGCGCTTACCTTCTAATTCGAATCAAAGGATAAATCACCGACCTCCTTTCCTATTAAATCCAAAACCAATCGAATCACCTATTCAAATCTAGGAACACGAGAGGGGAAGGGAGGGTCGCGGTTTTGATCGCGAGGCTTGGCAAGCGATGTCGTTCGATTTTGGGGCTCGTCTTGGCTTGAGTTCTCATATGAATGGAGAGACGCACGAGGATGAAGATCGGAGGTCGATGGTGTTCGCATGAAGGCTTGGTGATGTTTGGAAGCTCGAGCGTGGTTGGCGGCTAGGGGTTAGGGCCGGTGTTGTAGGCGCGCGTCAATGGGAAGTCGATGGGTTGGAGGAGGAGTTTGGCGATGTTGGTGACTGGTCAACAGCGGTGAGGTATTTCTTTATTTAATTATTTATAAAATTTATATGTATATATATATACACACATGCATGAAGATTCTTTATATATATACGGAAACAGGATGTTTTATAATACAATTAATTTTCCACAATTTATAGACTTATATATGCAGATGTATGTATATACAATAAAGTAAATTATTGTTGATATTTATTGAATCAGAAAGCAAACTTATATATATGTATATATATATGAATACACTCATATTTTAGTAAATAAAGGTGAATATGGATATACAAAATTTTAGGAAAATATAGGAACCTTTAAATGTTTGGAAGTTATATGAAAATTAGATTTTTCTAGAATGTACATAGGTTGTTTCTAGTTTCATAAGTATACTAATAAAATAAATATACATATATACATATTTTCATTCACTAAGTTTAATTTTAAATAATGAAGATTAATTTATTTAATTAATTTATTTTAATTATTTTAGTTACTAAAGATTATTTAAAAGGGAAATTAGCTTAAAATCAAATTATTAGTTCAAAACCAAATGATCGTTTTAAATTAAATTATTGGTCAATTTAATTTATTTATTAGTAAATTATTGGTAGATTATATCAGACGTTAATAAACCATATAATATTTCTACAAGGTTTAAAACTATGAAGAAAATAAGTCGAGATTTGGATTGGGATTGCAAACATCAAATGTTAGTTAATCTCAATCATCTAGGTATTATTTAAATTCAAATAGTTAAATTTAAAATATTTGGTTGAATGATTAAATTTTTTGGATGTGGTATATTATATAGTAGTATATATATATATTGGAGTGATTGATTCCCGCATTATATAGCGGATGAGACCCTATGCACCGCATAATAGCGGATGAGATGGTATAATCCCATATACCGCGATATTCCACCTCGAAGTAGAATTGGTATTTTATATTGTCTTAGCATCTGTGGATGTAGGAAAATAGGTTGGAGGGATCCAACTAGATTCCTCAAAATATTTAGATTGTTTTAATATTTTGTGATATGATTTATTTGATAATCTGAGATAGATTATATTGACGATTTAAAATATTGGATGCTATGGTTTGATTGAATATATTTGGGTATACTGAGTTATCAATAATATATAGATTGGATTTTTGATGAGAAAATAAAAGAGAGAATTTTTAAGTAAAATAATTATAGAGAATTTGAAATAATTAAAGAATGAATTGGAAAAGAATAAAAGTGATTTTTGAATTCTAATAAATAAATTCCGAGTATAGGAAATGAGATTTTGAATAAAAGGGGAAATAATTAATTTTAAAACTTAAGTAATATTATTTAAAGGAACAAAGAATTTATTTTAAAATTAAAGGTTTAAATTTATTAGAAAGAATAAAGAAGGAATTTCGAAAAGTATGAAATAGGTATTTTCAGTTAAATAAGATTTTAAATCATATAAGAAGTAAAATATGAAGTTAATGGGTTTTGAAATAAAAATGGAGCAAGTAAAGGAATTTATTTTAAAATGGAGTAAAATCTGAAAATCGATTTGGAAATCGATTTAGAGTTTGAAATTGTGTTTTTAAAGAAGATGAGCTATGGAATTTATAAACTGGGTTTATAAAGTGAAATAACTTATGAGTGGATATTTGAAAGTATAAATTCACGGTGAGAATTTATAAAGGAATGGATAATTTTTTTTAAAAATAAATAGTGGTTTACTTTTAAAGATGTGAAAGAAAAGTGCATTTCCCTGAAAAGCCAAGTACGTTTCCAAAGCAGATTTTTTAAGTATAAGTTAAAGTTTTAAAGTTGTTCAAAGGAACGTTTTATAGAAAAAAAAATTATTATCTAAGTTGTTAAAATTTTAAAGGTAAATATTTATTTAAATTAGTTATAGTGGTAATTATTTTTAAATGGTTAATTGGAATTATGTTTTAATAAATAATTATTAATATTTATATTTTATAAAATTGTTTTATTTTAAAGATAGTTTGGTTAAAGTTTTATTTGAAAACTTGTATAGAATTTCGTAACTCTTATTTTAAAATTTAGTTTGGCTTAACTTTTATTTTAAAAATTTGTTTTATATTTTATAAAATAGTTTTAAAGTATATATTTTTCAATAAAGTATCTAAGTAGTTTTAATTTAAATGTTTTAAAGTATATCTTAGAGTAAAGTGATTTAAATTATTTTAAAATCTAAGTATTTGGACTTGGTAATTTTCAGTGGGAAATAAACAATTTTGGGAAGTTATTCCGCGAGTGGAAAGAGATTTGAAACTAATTTTAAAAGATTGAAGTGAAGAAGATATCTTGCAAAGATATTTTGAATAATAAATAATTTGGAAAATTATTTAAATCTGATGGTTGTTTGTGGATATTATTTGATAGTTAAATTACTGATTATCAATATTGGCCAATGCGCTAATCGTTTCGAAGAGACCGGGATCGAGATTAATTTCTCAAAAACCACTTCGATCCGGTTTGAACATTTTCGTGAGGAAGACAAGAGCTGGAAGTCGAAGATGGAGCAATAAAGTGCAAGGGGTAATCGCTACTAATCCTGAGGGTGATTCCAAAATGGATGTGGTAGGAGTAGTGCCGTCGGTTCCGTTCGAACCCAGAATGGACTTGTATGGACGAATGCTTTCAGAACATCGTCGTGAGGACAATGAGCATTCTAAGTGATTGTGTGCTAAAAAGGTAGCGCATAGCCCCAAGCCTCATTAACTGGGAATGGCTAAAACATGGAAGGTGCACATAAGGCTAAGTGGCTAGCAACCAGTTAAGGTAACGTCACCTTATCTAAAATGTCCCTTTTTTTGGCTATGTGGGCGGTTGCTGATCCCAACCATGGGGTGAACTTATTCGGACTATCCAGTAAGGGGTAGCTCCTGTCTTGTGATGCAGGGGATCATGGTGGATCCTTGGTATGGTGATATAGACCACGTACTATGACGGGCGGTACCCCAGTAGCCCTGCCATTGATGAAAATCCATTTTCCCTACATGCCTTTACGGTTTTTGTTTGTAGAACTCACTTTGTGGCTAGTAGATGGAATTTAATAATGTAATAATTTTGGCTATTTGAATAAGTATTTGTATATCGACACTACTATAATATCAGAGGATTTTATAAGAAATGTTTTGGTTATCGTAAGGTAAAAACCCAGCATGTTTATTTGTAGCGTGGTGTTACGAGATACCTTAGATTTCAAATGATTTTGAAAGCTTTAGTAATCCACTTGAGTGTGTTTTCTCACGCTAGTTTTTCAGGCTAACTCGGGTGTTATTTAACTATAATGTTCGGGTCAGACCGAGTATTATAGAGTACAGATTCTAGACGGACTGCTATGAAGCTCAGAAGACGAGCTGGATGACGAGGCGTATTTCTATAGATTCATATTTCTGTTGTGCAGTGTAAGCTATATATTCATTTTTTGGAAGGACAAGATATTATAGCAGTCCTGAATAATGTTGAATTGATTGTATTGTACTCTGACGATGTAATGTATAAAACAGATATAGTTTCTTTGAGTGAGATCAGTTATTACCTATTATATTTATTCCGCTGCGATGGTAAGATTCTGTTGTGTTATTTTCTCTTCTTCTGCCTCCTTCTTCTTTTAACTCTAATGGTTTGATTTTTCGGGCGTCGAAAAATCGGGTCATTACATTGGGTATCAGAGCTGAAGGTCAAGCATGAATCTTGGCTTAGGTGGGGATTGCTCATTAAAAGTAGAGTCCGTAGTAATCTAGAATGAGTTTGAGAGTATTAATAGATATGAGCGCGTATTTGATAGTTAATATAAAATTTGTTTTTACATTGTGTTGCTTTATCGGTTGAGTGTTCATGCATTCTGATCGATATGTGGGATACCATGTCATCAATAAGGATTTCTAAACTCTTAAACAAGATAAAGCGACACGGTATTATTTTAAAATAGGGTAAATGAAATAATTTTACCCAAATTATTTTTAAACGTAAAAGAAGTAATTTTCCACAAATTATTATAGTTATATATGGTTGCCTGGTTGTTAGGGAATGATAATATCAAATTACTATCATTGTTGTGTAGAAATTGGATAAGAAACTGAAAATCATAACTAAAAGTTAAGAAATAATTTATAAAATAGAATAAGATTTGTAAATGTGAATTATAAGTGTGACTTATAATTAAAATAAAATTTCAGAGTAATATTGAATATGAATTGAAAGAATTTGGAATTTGGAATTTTGGGAAATTTTAAATTCCTTTGAGTTTGAAAATGATTTTCAAAGGTTTTGGAGGAATAATGGTGATATTATTTGAGAAATATTTTGGATTGGATTTGAAATCCGGTGAGATTTGGAATTTAAAAATATTCGAAGGGTTTTGACGAGATAAAATCATTGAACTCTTTTCGGTCGTTGGAAAATAACTTCGGTAATGACTACAGCATCATCGATGTTCATTTTTGAGTTTCCAAAAGAGAAATTTCTACTAAATTGATTTAAAATGGAGTGTTTGCAAAATTAAGTTTGGCTTTAAAATTCAAAGGATAATTTGATACCAAAGGATTTTGGATATAATTGATTTCAAAATGATTATTGAAGACTCTGGAAATGGAATAAAATGTTTTGAGTGTTTAAGTAGTGGTTTGAACTCTGGAACCGTGACTAAAAATGTTTATGGATTATAAACAGGTTTGGAAACTTATAAGTTATTGAAACTGGATATTGAAATTAAATTTGAATGTTGTTAAATTAAGTAAAATGGAAAATATAGTTGAGTTGGACTAAAAAAAACTAAAGAAGGTTAGTAAATGGAATGAAAATAAATTGAAAAACTTATAGAAATTTAAAATTTAAATTGAATTGGAGAGTAATTAAATATAATTAAGTAAAGTGAATTTAAAGAAAGTCTAAGGAAACTAAGAGAAATAGTTACTTAAATAAAATTGTGGATAGACAAATGAATTTGCATTTGTAAGTAAATAGAATTGGAAACTAAATATTGGGAAATAATTTGAATTAAGTTAAATGGGAAATTAGTCAAGTGGACTAAACAAACAAAGGATTGAAAATAAAATTTGTAAGTAAGCTAATTAATTTAAGCAGGTAAGTCAATTGAATATTGGAATTCAATTTGAATCATGTTAAGCAAAGTAAAATTGGTTGTGTTGGGTTAAGTAAAAACAAAAGCTGGGGATTAGGTTTGATTGATAATTGAGATAAATTAATGAATCAAACATAAAAATTCAAAATTTAATTTGTTAGGATAAATTGGTGAAGGGAAGGTGAATAGAAATGGATATAAGCTTCAGTAGTGAAGTAAAAGTGAATATAAGAAGTATATAAAATATTTATATTGGACTCAAGAAATGAATAATGAAATTCTCAAGTAAAGTTGGTATGGGAAAGATACTAGGTTAAAATTTGAAATAAAGATTTAATAGAGGCATATGGAATAATCAATTGTGAATAAGTGATAGAAATCAAAATAAATGTGAATAAAAAGAGAGTTGATATAACTAATAATCAATTGAGATACATATGTAGGATGTACATATATTATTTTATTCGCATAGCATGTTGATCCAGATTCAAGCACATAATTTCGAGATATTTATATCGTTTCGAGTCGGGATTTATCACTCGATTTTCGACAGCGAATCCTGGATATGGATTTTGATCGATTCTAGAAATTCTCTATCATAGTTTGTGGCTATGCAAGGAGAATGACGGTTTCTGATCAAGAATCCAGATCAGAGTTCGCACTAGGAAGTCGGGTGGACGATACTAATTCGAAAGTGAAATTGTATGATCGAGTAAGCGATCGAATTTGGTATTGCGTACGGATGATATGTGTGCATCGTACGGGCTTGAATGAAAATAAATATTGGAAATTTTGTAAAGAAATGTACAAAATGATTTTTGAAATCTTTCATTGGATATTTTTTCTAAGTAGGATATACGGGTATCTAATGACAAAGGATAAATATATGTTTTGACTTTCGAAGATAAATTTGAATTGTCCATCATATAGGTATGTGTTTAAATTTCAGTACGAAATTTGATGATTTTCTTGTCTAGCCACTTGGCCTTTCGTTTTCCTTTTGAATCTGGAGGCCCGTAGAGGCATTTTGTAGTTGTACCAAGCTAGCCGCGCAAAGGAGACGCAGGCAAAAATTTTGGAAATTTAGGGAGTTAGAAAAATTTTGAGAAAATATTGATAGATTTAAATTTGGTTTTATATTTAAATTGAATGGTTGAGTAAGTGGTATTGTTTAGAACCTATGGATGAGTTTAGAAAGTTAGTAAGTGTGATAGTGTCTTTAATGAAAGGATTGTTTGGGTGGTGTTAAAACTGTTTGGTTGTGGGATTAATAGTTAACGGGTTATGGACCATTCCTCTTAACTAGTAATTTCGAGGATGAAATTCTTTTAAGGGGGAAGGAATGTGACAACCTCGAATTTCAGGATATTTAATATTGAAATATTTAATTGATTTTAAATATTTGAAAGTTAGTTTAACTGGAATTTCAAATATCATTGTTTATTTGGCAATTAAATTATTAAATTTAATAATTGGAAATTTGTTAAAATTGAGAATCTAGTTTTTAAGTCTGTTAAAAATAATTTCAAGGCTTGTAAAAATTCATATTTATAATACTGGAGATAATAGAAGTTTTAAATTTGAATTTTAAAGTGTTTTGTTCGGTTTTAAAAATATATAATTTAAATTGAATTTAAAAATAGCCTTCTGAGGCACAGCCTTGAAATTCTACGAAACCAGTTCTATTGGATCCGTAATAGTGTATTATTATGGGATTTCAATTTTCGTAGTGTTTGAAGTTGTCGTATGATCGTAAGGTAGATAAACGCGCTGAAATTTATATCAAAAATTTAATTTAATAATTGGATTCAAAAAGCTATCTTCTCCATACGATCGAGTTAGGACTCGAAACCTTTTCCATTGCGTTTGGAATAGGGGTTTAACATTATAAACGTCTGGCGACACACCTCGATAGGAGATTGAGATTTTTAATTGCGAATTTAAGACAATTTAAATTCGAATTTAAATTCAAAATATAAATAAATAATATAATTGTATTGCAACCCTGTTGCAAGAACAACCATGTAAAAAAATTTCAAAACACGTGTCTCCCCTTTTTTGTTTTAATCACGCGTGGAAGAAAGAAAAGTAAATTGCCGATAAAAAAATCTCAAATAAAATCCATGGCCGAACTGATAAAAATGAATCGACGGTTAAGAATAATGGTCGCGCTTACCTTCTAATTCGAATCAAAGGATAAATCACCGACCTCCTTTCCTCTTAAATCCAAAACCAATCGAATCACCTGTTCAAATCTACGAATGCGAGAGGGGAAGGAGGGATCGCGGGTTTGATCGCGAGGCTAGGCAAGGGATGTCGTTCGATTTTGGCGGTCGTCTTGGCTTGAGTTCGCGTACGAATGGAGAGGCGGGCGAGGATGAAGATCGGAGGTCGATTATGTTCGCGTGAAGGCTTGGTGACGTCTGGAAGCTCGAGCGTGGTTGGCGGCTAAGGGTTAGGGACGGTGTTGTAGGCGCGCGTCAATGGGAAGTCGACGGATTGGAGGAGGAGTTCAGCGATGTTGGTGACTAGTCGACGGCGGAGAGGTATTTCTTTATTTAATTATTTATAAAATTTAAATTTGTATATATATACACGCGGATTCTTATACACACACACACACACACACACACACAAACACACACAGAAACAGGAAGTTTTGTAAAACAGTTAATTTTCCATAATTTATAGATTTATATATGTAGATGTATGTATATACAGTAAAGTAAATTACTACTGATATTTACTGAAACAGAAAGCAAACTTATATATATATGAATACACTCATATTTTTATGGATATACAAGATTTTGGGAAAATATAGGAACATTTGAATGTTTGGAAGTTATATGAAAATTAGATTTTTCTAAAATATATATAGGTTGTTTCTAGTTTCAAAAGCATAATAATAAAATAAATATACGTATATACATATTTTCATTCACTAAGTTTAATTTTAAATAATGGAGATTAATTTGTTTAGTTAATTTAGTTTAATTATTTTAGTTACTAAAGATTATTTAAAAGGGAAATTAGTTTAAAATCAAATTATTAGTTTAAAACCAAATGATCAGTTTAAATTAAATTATTGGTCAATTAATTAATTTATTAGAAAATTATTGGTAGTTTATCTCAGACGTCAATAAACCATATAATAGTTCTACAAGGTTTAAAACTATAAAGAAAACAAGTCGAGATTTGTATTGGAATTGCAAACATCAAAGATGAGTTAATCTCACTCGTCTGGGTATTATTTAAATTTAAATAGTTAAATTTAAAATGTTTGAATGATTGAATTGATTGGATGTGGTATATTATATAGTAGTGTGTATATATGTTGGAGTGATTGATTCCCACATTATATAGTGGATGAGACCTTATGCGCCGCATAATAGCGGATGAGATTATATAACCCCATATATCGCGATATTTCACCTCGAAGTAGAATT
This sequence comes from Allium cepa, assembly GCA_030765085.1. Taxonomy (NCBI): domain Eukaryota; kingdom Viridiplantae; phylum Streptophyta; class Magnoliopsida; order Asparagales; family Amaryllidaceae; genus Allium; species Allium cepa. The sequence continues at coordinate 936,169,489 of CM060932.1, forward strand.
GGTATTTTATGTTGTGCTAACATATTGGATGCATGAAAACAGATTGGAGGGATCCAACTGGATTCCTCAAAATATTTAGATTATTTTAATATTCTGTGATATGATTTATTTGATAATCTGAGATAGATTATATTGGTGATTGAAAATATTGGATGCTATGGTTTGATTGAATATATTTGGGTATACTGAGTTATCAAAAATATATAGATTGGATTTTTGATGATAAAATAAAAGAGATAATTTTTAAGTAAAATAATTATAGAGAATTTGAATAAATTAAAGATTGAATTGGAAAAGAATAAAAGTGATTTTTAAATTCTAATAAATAAATTCCGAGTATGGGAAAGGAGATTTTGAATAAAAGGAGAAATAATGAATTTTAAAACTTAAGTAATATTATTTAAAGGAATAAAGAATTTATTTTAAAAATTAAGGTTTAAATTTATTGGAAAGAGTAAAGAAGGAATTTGGAAAAGTATGAAATTGGTATTTTCAGTTAAATAAGATTTTAAATCATAATTAAGAAGTAAAATTTGAAGTTAATGGGTTTTGAAATAAAAATGGAGCAAGTAAAGGAATTTATTTTAAAATGGAGTAAAATTTGAAAACCAATTTGGAAATCGATTTAGAGTTTGAAATTGTGTTTTTAAAGAAGATGAGACTATGGAATTTATAAACTGGGTTTATAAAGTGAAATAAATTATCAGTGGATATTTGGAAGTATAAATTCACGGTGAGAATTCATAAAGGAATGAGTAATTTGTTTTAAAAATAAATAATGGTTTACTTTTAAAGATGTGAAAGAAAAGTGTATTTTCCTGAAAAGCCAAGTACGTTTCCAAAGCAGATTTTTAAGTATAAGTTAAAAGTTTTAAAGTTGTTCAAAGGAATTTTTTAAAGATTTTTTTATTATTATTTAACTTGTTGAAATTTTAAGGTAAATATTTATTTAAATTAGTTATAGTGGTAATTATTTTTAAAGGGTTAATTGGAATGATGTTTAAAAAAATAATTCTTAATATTTATATTTTATAAAATAGTTTTATTTTATAGATAGTTTGGTTAAAGTTTTATCTAAAAATTTGTATAGAATTTTGTAACTCTTATTTTCAAATTTAGTTTTTCTTAACTTTTATTTTAAAAATTTGTTTTATATTTTATAAAATAGTTTTAAAGTATATATTTTTGAATAAAGTATTTAAGTTTAAATGTTTTAAAGTATAATTTATAGTAAAGTGATTTAAATTATTTTAAAATCTAAGTATTTAGACTTGGTAATTTTCAGTGGGAAATAAATAATTTTGGGAAGTTATTCCGTGGGTGGAAAGAGATTTGAAACTGATTTCAAAAGATTGAAGTGAAGAAGATAACTTGCGAAGATATTTTGAATAATAAATAATTTGGAATATTATTTAAATCTGATGGTTGTTTGTGGATGTTATTTGATAGTTAAAAAAACCGACTATCAATATTGGCCAATGCGCTAATCGTTTCGAAGAGACCGGGATTGGGATTAATTTCTCGTAAACCACTTCGATCCGGTTTGAACGTTTTCGTGAGGAAGATAAGAGCTGGAAGTCGAAGATGGAGCAATGAAGTGCAATGGCTAATCGCTGCAAATCCCGAAGGTGATTCCAAAATGGATGTAGTAGGAGTAGTGCATTTGGTTCCGTTCGAACCGAGAACGGACTTGTATGGACGAATGCTTTTAGAATATCGTCAGGAGGACGATGAGCATTCTAAGTGATTGTGTGCTAAAAAGATAACGCATAGCCTCGAGCCTCATCAACCGGAAATGGCTAAAACAGAGGAGGTGCACACAAGGCTAAGTGGCTAGCAACCAATTTTGGTAAGGTCACCCCTGTCTAGATGTCCTTTTTTCCGGCTGTGTGGGCGGTTGCTGATCCCAACCGCGGGGTGAACTTATTCGAACTATCCAGTAAGGGGTAGCTCCGGTCTTGTGATGCAACGAATCGGGGTGGATCCTCGGTATGGTGATCTAGACCACGTGCTATGACGGGCGGTACCCCAATAGCCCTGCCATTGATGGAAATCCATTCTCCCTACGTGCCTTTACGGTTTTTGTTTGTAGAACCTACTTTGTGGCTAGTAGCTGGAATTTAATAATGTAACAATTTCGGCTATTCGAATAAGTATTTGTATATAGACACTATTATAATGTCAGAGGATTTTATAAGAAATATTTTGGTTATCGTAAGGTAAAAACCCGACAAGTTTATTTGTGTCGTGGTCTTACGAGATACCTTTGATTTCAAATGATTTTGAAAACTTTAATAATCCAATTGAGTGCGTGTTCTCACGTTGGTTTTCCAGACTGACTCGGGTGTTATTTAACTATAATGCTCTGGTCAGACCGAGTATTATAGAGTACAGATTCTGGATGGACTGCTGTGGAGCTCAGGAGACGAGCTGGATGACGAGGAGTATTTCCGTAGATTCATATTTCCGTTGAGCAGTGTAAGCTGTATATTCAATTTTTAGAAGGACGAGATATTATGACTGTCTTGAATTGTGTTGAATTGATTGTATTTTACTTTGATGATGTAATGTATAAAACAGATATAGTTTCTTTGAGTAAAGATTGGTTATTATTTATTATATTTATTACGCTGCGATGGTAAGATTCTATTGTGTTGTTTTCTCTTCTTTTACCTCCTTCTTCTTTTAACCCTAATGGTTCGATTTTTCGAGCGTCGAAAAATCGGATCGTTACATATATAGTAGTTAAACTATCATTATTTGTAATCAAACTTCATTTTTATTTTTGTTGAGACAAACAAATTCTTCAAAAATTTCAATTTAATTAACCAAAACCATATATTTATCCTATAGTGTTTCTTTAAAAGTAAATCGAAATGCTTAAAAAATATATAATTTTTTTGAGATTTTTTTTAGAAAAATAATAATTTGGAAAGAAAATGTAAAAATAAACCATGAAAAATCGAAAATTATGATGAGTCTACCCCCACACTTTATTTTGACGGTATCCCCACAATCAACCCAAGTGGAAGAAGAAAAATAAAACAAAAATAAAAATATGACTTATTTACATGAAAATGAACGGTATTTACACAAGATCAGAAAGTGTCGTCAAAAAGTAAATGAAAATGGTCTTCCAAAGACAGATTCATTTGTCTCGTTAAGTATGTGAGACACAGATTAAGCTTGAAAAACCAAACCATAAATGATTTCAAAGTTGAATGTTGATTTGGAAAAACGAATGTCGTTTTATTAAAAATCTTATGGGTTGTTTCCTTTTCGATGATTTTCAGCGTTGATAAAACATTTGATTGATGTTCAAGTTTATTTTCACCAATTTGAAATTCAAATTTATCATTGAAAAATTCTTCAAAATTGTTGATTTCAAAATCAAAATAATGATTTAAATCTTCCTCTTCGGAATTTAACAACTTAGCTTCAAAAAGTCCATAAAATTCATGTTCATTAAATTCATCTTCCTTTATTGGATTATCAACAACTTTACTACATGTATCGTGTTCCAAATCCAAAGTTGTTGCATTCAAATTTTTGAAATCGGAAAAAGGAAGATCGAAATTTAAATCGAGTTTCTCACCCTCAAAAGAATTGAAATCCAACTCAATTACCGTGTTTTCAACAACTTCATTAAGATCATCATTTTCAATTTCAAAAGTTGTTATTTGAAAATCGTCGATTTGGGTAAAAGGTGGATTATCACTTGACTTGTCACACATTGGGATTTGATTTTGTTTATCACCTAATTTTTTGTACTTTTCAATCAGCAAATCCGTGTGAACATCATAAATTTCATTCATTTCCCAACAAAGTCAAATTTATAGTTATTGACTTGAGAATTTTTGATTTGGACTTGTTGAGAACAAAAATTGTCAATTTCAAGAGACCTTGGATTATTATTTGATTCTTCACAAGTTAGGATTTGATTTTGTTTCTCATGAATTTTTTGTAGGTTTCACGCAACAAATCCTCGTAATCTTTTTCCGTTTTCTCAACTAAATCAAATTCATGATTAATAATTTGAAAATTTTCAATTTGAATTTGTTGAGAAGAAAATTTTTCACTCGCATCGTAGTCTAGACTATTCCCATTGCCAAAATTATTTGAGAAGTTGTTCGCATTTTGATTTTGATTTTGAAATTCACTTGGAGTTCAAAATTGAATTGGCATGGGTTATACTCGAAATAGTTTGAATTTTGAAGTGGACTCAAATCGTTTGAATTGGCATGGGTCATTATTTGATTCTGTTGTGTTAAAATTTCAATTAAAGATTTCATTCTCTTTTCAAAAGTTGAGGGTTGTTCATCATTTTGAAAATTTTATGGTTCAAAATTCGAATTTTTTTATACAATAGTTGTTGTTGAAATATCCACAAGAATTTGAAGTGAAATTATATGGATTATATTGATTTTCACAATTGCCCTAAAAATCACTTGAGTATGGAAATTCAGACATTTTCAAGAATGTTTTTGGTTTTTTCTTTTTGTAAAGGAAAAATATTTACAAATAGAATTTTTTTTTTCAAAATGGAAAATTGATTTTTCTTTTGTATTTGGTTTTTCATTTTCTTTGTTTTTGAAAAGGTTTATATATATTTTTTTGGATTTTTGATTTTGATTAAAAATATATTCAAAAGGATTTAAAAACAAAGTTAAGGAATATTTACAATTTTTTTAGTTTTTTTATTTTTGATTTTTTTTTAAAATATGCATGAACTAATGCAACTAAATGAATGCAAGAGTTTAATTGTGAATTATTTATCTTAAATAGCTCGTAACCCAAAATTGTATAATCACACATTGTCTAAAATCAAGAAGATAGTTCTCAGCCAGATAACGGACAGGATTTATCGGTGTACCATGAATCACCGTAGCAATGCAGTCGAAGGTTTAAGTACCTTCAGAGAAACGATTCAGTATAATATTTACGAATCACCATAATATTTATAACTAATTATTGCTCTGCTGTAGCCTAGACACCAAGAAATTAAATTGTCAATATACAATTAAGCGTTATCGGTATCTAACCGTTATTATTAATCAAAAGTCTAGAATGAAATTCAAAACTGAAATTATACGTATATTAACAATGCAACCACGAGTGAATTTTTGTTTTTGATTTTGAATTTTATGAAATTTTTTTCTCTAAAATGCAAGCAAACAACAATGCAATTGAAATAAAACTAAAGATGAAAGTAGCAAAGTTTTTTTTTAAAACATGCACAGAGCAGTTTTATAGCAGCAACTCCTTTTTATTTCCTGCAACGTGAAATTAGAGACAGGATATATACACTAATTTATTTTATATTAATGAAGAAACTAAAACAAAACAAAACAAATTTTTTATTTTTTTTATTTTTTTAGAAACAAAGAAAAAGGATGAAACAAAATTAAAAACTAAATAAACAAAACAGATTAAGCAAACTCTTTTTTTTAGGATTGGACTAAAAACAAAAATAAAACTAAATAAAAGAAAACTATATTTTTTTAAGAGAAAGAAAGGAATAGCAAATCGATTTTTTTTCTAAGATGGGTGGAACTAAAAACAAATTGAAACAAACTAACTCAACAAAACAAATTAATTCAACAAAACTTTTATTTTGGGATTGGATTTACAAATCAGAAACTAAATAAAACACAAAAAAAAAAAAAAATTAAACCCAGCCCACACGAAATATACCCGGCCCAATTCTTATAAATCAATTTCATCATTTATTTTGCTTTCGGCCAACCCAATCTCGTCCAACATCTAATTTATTAAACTGCAAATCCTCAAATCCCACAAATCAAAAAAAAATTCTTTTTATAAATCACCATGATTCCAACCCAAACGAATTCCTACAAATCAAAATTCTCAACTAACGATTTGCGATTTGTGGTATGAGGCGATTGGTGGTGATTTGAGTTTCGGCAGTGGACGTGATTTTTGGTAATGGAGAGGAAGGTGATGGGGTTTCGATGACGGTCGAGTGGTAATTTGGGGATTCGGTTGTTCGAGCGGTTGAGGGATTGGATTGGTTGCAATTGAGGCCGTGGGAGGGACAGAGGTGAGGTTATTCAGTTTTTTTTTATTGTTCGAGAGTTTGGGTTGCGGATTGCCATTTCGATGGTGGTGATTGTTCGACGGTAGTTTGTGATTGTGGGAAGTTGTTGGCAGCACAGTGGTCGTTTGAATACGAGACGGTGCAGTCTATTGACAGTGGGTGGTGGAGAAATGATGAGCATGAGGTTGCGGTAGTAGCCGTTGATGATCGGAGGCTAGTTGAAATGTTGACAAAACTGTTGAAGGGGGCTGGGTGGTGAAGAGGCAGAGGCTAGATGAAAGTGGTGATAAGGAATGTTACAGCAGTTGATCGGGGAGTAGTTTTGATTTTGACTATGGATGAATGTGGGTTGTGACAGGAGCAGTTTAGTGATTGATGTGTTATGTCGGCGATGGTAGACTGTGGTATTGACTAATCACAGATAATAGAAAATTCTTTTATATGAAATTACGTGGTGGATGGTGAACAGGCAGTGAAGAACAGGTTGGGTTAAGTGGTGGATGGCAAGAAGAACAGGTTGGGTTAAGTGGTGATGGTGAACAGGCAGTGAAGTTACGTGTGGGAAGAAGTAGGCAGTTAAGTAAAGTGGCAATGTAAACTGTAAATGCAATTGAAAGTGCAATGGAAAAATTCTTTTATATGAAATTGTGTAATTTTATTTAAATAGAAATGCAAATGGAACTGAAATTAGAAAACAAGAGAAATGCACAAAATCACAATGCAAACAAAAATCACACAACAATTTTTTTTTTTGAAATGCAACACACATATAATGAAAGCATGCAAAAATCAAGCGAAAATAATTCGAAGAATAGAATAAAATCAAAACTATTCCCCGGCAACGACGTCAAAAACTTGTTTATCGACATTTTTTTCCTATGAATTAGAAAACCGTCGATAAATTTTGAATTAAAATTTACCACAAGCGCACGACGTACAAATTTTAGTACATGACAAGTACGGGTCGATCCATAGGCAAATGTTAGATTTTAGAAATCTATTCAATCAAATTAAACCAAAGTATCATTTCAATCCATAGAGATTTTCTAACAATAAATTAAGGAAACTTGCTGTGTTATAAGAATATAAATATAACATCCAGTCATCCAATATTAACAATCAAATATCCATTACAATCACCATTCAATTAACCAATAAATAACATCAATTAACTGATTATCATCAACATGTATTCAATTGACAATTAAATTTAATATTAAATTAAATGACGATTAAATGTAATAAAGGTCATATTTAACTAGAATGACAATTTAAATATACCAAACATCAATTTATCAATTTCTAATCACATCATAAATTGTGAGGGGGTAAAACACCCACCTTTCATTTCAAAACAATTTCAAATTCAAATAAAGACCAAATTTCAATAGTCTCCTAATTTGTCCAAACCAGTTCCAAAATGTCCAATATTTCGATACGATTGCAATGCAAGAAACCGCGCGTAAATCCGACCTCGTACGTAAAAGTTATATACATTAGAAGATACAATAATTGAGATTTAAATAAAATAAAACAAAAGAATTACTATCGCCAGTGACGTCAGCACGTTCCTTTGCTCACACCCGAAACCTAGTAGCACATGCACGCGAAGAAAAACCGAACCGAACCCGTGACTTTTGACCGAACTTTGACACCTCCTCAGGCTGTCTGTGCGATCGCCGAACCCACTGTTTCCTTGCCGCGACTTGACCCACGTCTTCTCTACCACCCGTGATCGATCAAACCTCACCAACGACTCCCAAATTTGCAGTCGCCGCCATGTATTTGAAACCCTAATTGAATTTTTCAAGGCAATCTGACCGTTATTTCGCCAAATGAACCATACCGAAGTGCTATCCTCATCGATCTCCACATGACAATATCCCCGAATCGACGATCCATCGTCGATCATCAACCACCAAACGAATGGACAAGAATGTTTTGACCCATTGCGGACAAACCAAAACCCGATTGCAAAAACGTATAGCAGATTTAAGTTGAGCTCGTCAAGAGCTTTCTATCAATATATAATATGACATAGTTTGAGGAGTTTTAATTTTTTGATTTGATTTTGATTCATAATAAAAATAAAAAGACTGCTAGAGTTTAGAAAAATCTATTTATATAGGTAAGGCCCGATAAGAAAAAAGATCATATTGAATCGGTTTGAAATGACACCAACGACTCAAAAAGCCATTTTCGCTACCAAAACGAAAGTGGGTCCTTCAATATATCGAAATAAATGTTTTCGATACTTTTAAATTCAATAGAACAAGTTTCGAGTCCTAATTCCATTGCATGAAGATGTTAGGTTTTAAAATCAGCTTAATTTCAATGAGTTTATTAGTTGATTTCTACGCGTTTCAAGCCTGCACGATCAAACGACAAGGCCGTTCGCTACAAAATTCGAAATCCTATAATAATTCGATGTTATGGATCCGACGAAACTAGGTTCGTCGAAATTTGAGACAGCGGCCAAAATGGCAATATTCACGTTAATTAAATAAATTATTATTAAATTAATTTAATCCACTTTTTACATTCAAGTTTTATAGCTAACAAATTTTATCATTTTTAATTACCTATTAATATATAATCTTTTAATGTAAATTTCAAAGTGAAAACCAATGTTAAATATTGCATTAATGACAGTGTTTAATTTCAATAGCAATAAATTCAATTGATTATTATTGTAAATTCCAGCAAATCCATTTATTTGATTTTTCATCTTATTATTCAATCCATTATTACTCTATGGATATAATTTACATTGGTTACCATTTATTACATCAATATCCTACAGTTATCATTTTAATTCATATTAACTGCAATATTTAGGTAGACTAATTACAACTGATCTCCAATTTATTTCAACGGATTGAATAGTGAATTGGTAATTAAACAGTCACTACACATTAATAATTCAAACACCTTTTTATGTTTATTGTTTATAAACAATAAACAAATAAATTCACATACTGATTAGTTATTCTGTATTAACCAGATTTCAATTAATTACATATAATTTCTCTTTTTAACACAACATTCAATTCATTACTTATATACAGTCTATAGCCAATTATAACGCTATAATCAATTCAATTGCTTGAAATTACATTAACGTAGTTATCAATTACCTTAAATAAAAATGTCTAAAATACATTCTAGTTATTTTTGTAATGATTAAATCTTCAATTTTTTAATTTTTCACAACATTAAATTGCAAAACTTATTTAATTAATAAATTTAATTATCGAAGATTTCGGGTTATTGCACGGGTGTTAGAAAATTCTTGAGGTTTTAAAATTTTTATAACTTGTTTTGATAACTAAAACTTTCATAAGCCGATTGGAGTAGCGTAGTGGAAATGTAGTAATGGTTTTATAAATGAGATTTAATGTTTTATAAGTTGTTTGTTTTTAATAAAATATATCAAGTATTAAATTCTATACCTAGCCCTTTTTAAAGACGAAATTTTTTGAGTAGGGAGAATGTAACGACCTGTATTTTTAACTATTTTAAATTATTAAATTTAATATAATTGTTGAATAAAAATGGTTAAAAATAAAAATTTAATGATTTTGAACGTAAGTTATTGGATATGAACTTGAATAAAATTTTAAAATAAACTAATTTCGAAGAGTTGGCGATAACGAGTATTGAAATGAAATTCAATATATTAACTTAGTTTATAATTAATAACTGAATTTGAATAATAACCGTTAATTATTTAGTTAGAAATAAAATGATGTTGATAACTAAAATTTATTTGAAACTTAATGATTTATTTATATTGATTTATAGAATAATTAAATTGTTTAAATTTAATATTGGAAATTATTTGAATAATTGATGAATTTAATATGATTGAAAATAATATTGAAAGTTGATTTAAATTTTATTTAAACAACAATGAGGATTGTTAACATTTAAACTTGGATTTAAAAGTGAATAATTAAAAATTGAAAATTTTATATTATACTTAACATGTAAAAAATAGCTATTTTGGCCACTGTCATGGACTTCAACGAAACTTATTCATTTGAATCCGTAATAGTATATTATTATCGGATTTCAAATTTCGTAGCGTTGGAAGTTATCATTTGGTCATAAGAGAGAGAAACATTGAAAATGTGTACGTGCTAATATAGTACACACGGATCGTGTAATATGATGAATAACACACAAAAATATGACTAATCACAGATAATAGAAAATTCAGTAAAATAGAAAAAGCACACCAGAGATTTTTATACTGGTTCGGAGCACCGTCCTACGTCCAGTCCCAGACTTCTATCTGGATTTTCACTATCAACTACCTCGCTTCACCCGGAGGAACAGGTTTACAACACCCGAGCAAACGAACGGGATTTCTCGCCTCTAATACATTGAGGACTTCAACACTTGCCTCTTACAACACCGAGGACTTCAACACTTGCCTCTTACAACAACGAGGACTTCAACAAAGATGAAAATAATTGTTTGTTGACGGTATGTGTTCTTGCTAACACTATTTTGTCACTTGTAGTACAAACTTCCTATAATCTTATCCTCAAATAGAATATTTGTATATATGAAGATTTGGAAGTGGATATCGTATTGAATCAAAAGAATGTTAAATAAATTTCAGGATTCAAAAACGATATATGATAGAATATGAGGAATTTGGGCGCTTGAGAGTATAAGATTGAGATCAATGGAATAGAGATTAGAATAATAGAATTTCATTTTTTATTTTATATAATAATGATTTCATAATGTTTATATATATAATAAATAAACAGTTGTAACCCTTTGTGAAAAGGTACAAGCAAAAGTCATGATCATTGGTGAAGAGAAAGAGAAGCAACCGTTGAAGAAAAGGAAGTGTCTATATGAAAGGTTGCTTTCTGTTTGAAAACGGTCGACAGGTCAAAAAGGACCAGTAGAAAGGAATTTGAATATATATACGTTATGTACACTTGTGCACGTTAACTGTGCATTCTGGGCAGAATCGATCGACTGCCTTGTTTGAACCGGTCGACCGGTTTAGCCCAGATTGCACACTTAATTGTGCACTAATTCACATATATATATATATATATATATATATATATATATATGCAAAGATTGAAGGTATAAGATTATTTGAGGCTAGATTTTAACATAAATAACATTACTAACATACCAAATAATCAACCTTTAACATATGGAGCTCTTTGTGACTTTTTGAAGAATAACTTCTTTTTGTCAATATCCCTTTGTCTTGTCGATCACGGCTTATCCCTTTGTCAGAAATCAAAACTCTATAAAAATCTTGACTCAACATTCTCCCCCTTTTTGATTGATGACAACATAGTTATGAATCCCCCCTGTATATGATATCCCCCTGAGATTGTGTCCTGCATATATACTGTTAGCACAATTTTCTCCCCTTTTGTCATCGACGAAAAGGAGTTGTTAAATGAGATTATAAGCAACATAAAACTATGAAAGCAACAATTTTCTCCCTCTTTGTAAATGAGATTATGAGCAACATAAAACTACTACCATAGATCAAGAGTAACATTCACATAAGATGATGATACACACAAGTCTAGTACGAATTAAAACACGACACTATTTAGTACAAGTGCCAGATAAAGTCTTTAAAGCAAATACTAAAGTTATAAGAACGCAAAATAAACTAAAATAGACCTAATCTGACTCCGTCTCTCCCTCTTCTTCTTCTTCAACAAGCTGAGATTTTCCGTGTCCACGTTCACGACTAGTTCCCGAGCTTGTACCCTCCTCCGAAGATGTCCAAGCAAAAGTAGGAGGAGCTGGGCGCTTGCCAAGGTCTGGAGCTTGCATTGATGAAGATGATCCCCCACATGATATTGCTTCCCATATAGAAACGAAGAAAGACTTAAGTTTGTTAAAGCGTTTATCCATTTTTGTATTCATGCGCTTAAGTCGAGCTTCAAGAAGGAATTGATTTCGAGCAATAGTGTCAAGTGATTCTTTTGTTGAGGAAGATGGTCGTAAAAGTTTAACTTCCTCAGGTTTAGGGCGGGATGATCATGATGAAGCTTCTTTATGTCCTTGTTCTTTCCATTGTTCAAAAGGCATAATATTAAAGTATGGAGCGGGAAGCTTCATTCTTGTAATCGATGCTTTGTTGATGACTTTTGGTTTGGAAATTGAAGACTTGGGAGGTTCAATGCCACAATCAAGCAAGAGACGCATAATATACTCGTTATAGAACAAGTGTGGCCTAGAGCAATCATTTACTTTCAAGATTTCATCAAAGATCATACCAATCCAATTTATACGAATACCCCCATAGATTGAGTATAATGCCTTGAAATTTTCTTTATAGACGGCATCAAAATTTCCTATTCTCGGTAAAAGAGAGTGCATAAGAGTATGATGAAGAATTCTTGCAGAAGGCCGTAAACCAATAGACTTAGTGCTATCCTTGTCATCTTCAATAAATTGATGGCTAATTTGATTACGGACATGAACATTGCAAAAATTACTTGAGAATTTTTCACCGATAAACGAAGAACCAAGAACGGTTGTCATCCTATCACATGAGATAAACACTTCTTTGCCACAAACAACGGACCAAAGACAATAATTAGGATTCTCTGGCTTGTTTTTCTCTAAATTTAGGTTAGCATAGAATAACTTGATCATTACATGGTTAATTTCCACATTGTTTTGATCAAAGTCAATTAGGTTTTCAATGTCGGCATCCTTTGCTAAGCCAAGAATACGAAAACTAGAGAAATCAGAGAAATTAACAAAAGAACCTGGATGGATTGTAAAATCTTTCATCTCATTCCACCTTTTGACTACAATTGAATCCACAAGCCACTTCCTGACAGAGAGATCGATTGGTTGAGTTTCGGAGGTAGAAGCTTGCTTTAATTTCTTTTGTGGAGGAGCCATTTGGGTGAGATTGGTAGAAGATTTTAGTTCTAGGGTTATGAGAGTTTGTTAAAAAAAATGAAGAGATGGAGTTATGAGAGTTTAAAGAAGAGATGGAGTGAATAAATAACCGTATGTGCCTTTTAAAAAACAAAACAGCACGAAATCGGTCGACCGCCCCAAAATCATCGGTCGACCGTTTTCATACAGAAGAAAAAACGATCGACTGGTGGTTTATGTCCGGTCGACTGGTTTGCCTGTAAGTGGTTTTTCTTTCTTCTTTCTTGAATTTCTGAAAGTTAATGGTCCATATAATATTAAGTAGATTCAAAACATGGTATATATATACATATATATCAGTTCATAAAAACAAATACGATAATACAATCATAATATTGAAACAAATTTAATGAGAGGTAGAGGAATTATGGTCGGAAGTCTTTTCTTTGACATCGGTAATGCGTGGTTTCCATGGCGACCATTTTTCTTACGCTCCTTCATTCTGAGCATAGTTTTTATCCCATGAATTTGGGCTTCTAGAGGATGAAGGTGCATGAGGCATTGGCTCGTATACGCCATGTTTGTTTGAACCATAAAAGAATGATGCCATTCTTTCTAGAAGAGATAGACGTTCCGAAGTTAGTTGTTGCTCATAATGCAGCTGTCTTTGAAGATCGATTTGATGTTTTTGATAATGATGAATCTCATTGATCTTCTCTCTGGTACGGGGTGAACAAAACAACACCTTCTTTGCTCGTTTCGAAGTTGGCGTATTGCCAGGAGTATGAATGCATTGGTGATGACACTTTGATTTCTGTTTTGGAGTTTTCAGGAGAGTAATATTCTTCTGGCTCAGAACTTGTGACCGAAATATGGGACTTTTGAGCACACTCATCACAAATATGTGCCATAATGAACTATATGTATAAATTTTTAGGCTTAGATAGGAAGTGATAAAAACAATATTTTTTGTCAAGCTTATATAAAAAAAAAATCCTATACATAAGCTTGTGGATGAGAATTGTCATGCAAACTTGGCCGAAGAAAAAATTAGAAGCTCATATTCAATTTCCTAATATAGCAAGCAAAATACTCCGAAAAGAACTTAAGAACATAACAGTAGTGATTACTTATCAAGTTCTTTTCTAGAAATTAAACCAAGTTCTCTACGAAATTTAATGAAACTAGACTCAAGTAGAGGTTAGTAAAAATGTCCGCTAGTTGACTATCAGCTTGGACATATTCGAGACATATATTTCCTTTTTCGATATTGTCTCTAAGGAAATGATGACGGATATCAATGTGTTTGGTTCTGGAGTGATTCACTGGATTCTTAGAAAGATTTATAACACTTGTGTTATCACAGTATATAATAGAATTTGATAAATGAATATCAAAATCTTGAAGTGTTTGTTGCATGTATATTACTTGAGTACAAGCGAGAGCCGCTGATATATATTCAGCTTCACATGTTGATAGTGAAACACAATTTTGTTTCTTACCAAACCAAGAGACAAGTGATTTTCCAATAAAATGACACGTACCACTTGTACTCTTTCTATCCGTTCGAGAGCCTCCAAAATCAGCATCACTATATGATACTAATTCAAATGGACATTCTTTTGGATAAAAAAGACCGAAATCTTTGGTATTATTAAGATAACGAATTATACGTTTCACTGCTCGTAGATGTGATTCCTTTGGATCTGCTTGAAAGTGTGCACATAGACAAACACTCATCATTATATCTGGACGACTTGCTGTAAGATAAATAAGAGAACCAATCATGCTTCGATATAGTTTCTGGTCAACATTTTTACCATTTTTATCTTTTTCAAGATGTGTAGTTGTACTCATAGGAGTAGGTTTACCAGATGTGTTATTTAACCCGAAGCGTTTGATAAGATTTCCGCAGTATTTTTCTTGATTAATAAAGACACCATTTGGAAGTTGTTTGATTTGAAGTCCAAGAAAATATGACAGTTCTCCCATATGAGACATTTCGAATTCTTTGGTCATAATATTTGCAAATTCCTTACAGAGTTTATCGTTTGTTGAACCAAAGATGATATCGTCTACATATATCTGGATAACTAGAATATCCTTTTGAGAATGTTTGATAAATAAAGTTTGATCGACTTTGCCTATTTGAAATCCTGAGTTAATAAGATAGCTACGTAGTCGTTCATACCAAGCACGAGGTTCTTGTTTTAAACCATACAGAGCTTTCTTAAGTTTGAACACATGGTCAGGATATTTTTCATGTACGAACAAAGGAGGTTGTTCGACATATACATTCTCTTTGATAAATCCATTTAGAAAAGCACTTTTGACATCCATCTGATAGAGTTTGAAATTATAGTGACAAGCAAAAGATAATAGGATTCTAATAGCTTCTAGTCGAGTAACTGGTGCAAAAGTTTCTTCATAATCGATACCTTCTTCCTGATTATACCCTTGTGCTACTAATCTTGCTTTATTTTTGGTGATATTTCCTTGTTCGTCAGCCTTATTTTTATAGACCCATTTAGTACCAATAACTGACTGATCAGTTGGTCTTGGAACAAGTTCCCAAACGTCATTGAGCTCGAACTGATTTAGTTCTTCCTGCATGACAATGATCCAGTAATCGTCTGTAGCAGCTTCTTTTGGATTCTTCGGTTCGATATTTGAGAGAAAAGCGACATGACCCATTTGGTTGAGTTGACTCCTTGTTCTGACATGTGATGTTACTTCACCGATTATATTTTGGGCCGGATGGTCTCTTAATATCCTTGGTGGTGATTGTAACTCACATATTTGAGGAATATTCTCAATAATTATTTCCGAGTCAGAATCAACATTTGTGATGATTGGATTATCAGTGACTATTGTTTCGTCATCATCTGATATATTTTACGGATGCTGATAGAATTCATCGAAAGAGACAAGAAGTGATTCTTCAATAGTTTTGGTTTGTTTATTAAATATACGATAGGCCTTGCTTCGTTCCGAATAACCGACAAATATTCCTTCATCGGCTTTTGGATCGAATTTGCCAAGCTGGTCTTTGGTATTTAAAATAAAGCACTTGGAACCAAAAACTTTGAAGTATGAGATTTTAGGCTTTCTTTTGTTAAATAATTCATAAGGAGTATTCTTGGTAAGAGGTCTTATGGACACACGATTTAAAACATAACAGGCAGTTGCGACGGCTTCTGCCCAGAAATGTTTTGGTAAGGCGGTTCCATTCAATAATGTTCTTGCACATTCTTGTAAAGTTCGGTTCTTCCGTTCTACAACTCCGTTTTGTTGTGGAGTTCTGAGAAATGAAAAATTATGATATATACCTTTCTTTATACAAAAATGTTCAAATTCATTATTTTCAAACTCTCCGCCATGATCACTTCTTATATTTTTAACTTTAATCCCTTTTGATTTATGAATTCTTTTGACGAAAGATTTGAAATGATCGAAAGTGTCACTTTTATTTTTTTAATAAAATTGTCCATATGTAACGGGAGAAATCATCAACAATTACAAGCACATATCGACTGTGATTTATTGACTGAACCCTAGTAGGTCCAAATAAATCCATATGTAATAACTCAAGTGGTTGTAATGTTGATATGACTTTCTTGGATTTAAAAGATGATTTGGTCAATTTTCCTAATTGACATGCATCACAGATGTTGTTAACCTTAAAACTTGTTTTGGGTAGTCCTCTAACTAGATCGTTTTTGACTAGCTTGTCAATAGTTCTGAAGTTTATATGACAGAAGCGTTTG
Source organism: Allium cepa (assembly GCA_030765085.1). NCBI lineage: Eukaryota > Viridiplantae > Streptophyta > Magnoliopsida > Asparagales > Amaryllidaceae > Allium > Allium cepa. Next base: position 936,186,208 of record CM060932.1, read on the forward strand.
TGCCATAACCATGGATCATTATCATTAGCCACAAGACACATATTTGAATTATGATTAATATTCATATTCATAATGTATATATTTCTGTCTCTATAACTTTCGAAAACTAAATTATGGTCTTTATCTAAAAGACTACACTTATTATCCGAAAAGGAAATTGTAAAACCCTTGTCACATAACTGACTAATACTAAGCAAATTGTGTTTCAAGTTTCTAACTAGCATGACATTAGTAATGAGAGGTAAGTTAGATGTACCGCAATTGCTCACATCGCCTTTGCCGATGATATAGCCTTTTGAATTATCTCCAAAAGTGACGGAGCCACCATCTGAGTATGTAATATTTGTCAATAAGCTCTTGTCTCCAGTCATGTGCTTCGAGCAACCACTGTCCAATATCCACTTTCCTCTTTTCTTAAGTGGGACCTATAAAAAAATAAAATTAAGTCCATGGTACCCACTTTTTATGGGGTCCTAAGAGTTAGGTCTTAGGAGTCCAAACCCACACGGGTCTGGTATCCCCTTTATATATATAATTTGTATTAAGATGCACAGTATTCATGAAATTTTGAATATATTTGTTCCTAATCAAATTGTTATTTGTTTTAGGAACCCATATTTTGATAGTCTTGACATTTTTCTTCTGAAATTTCACAACTGGTTTTGGTTTGAAATATAATAAACTAAGATTTTTCTTAGCTTCAATCTTTTGTACTTTCTTCTTCCTTTTATTACCAAGATGTTTCTTGGTTTCTTGTTTCTTATATCCCAAACCTTGTTTATTTGAAACAGATTGTGAACTTTCAATGATTTTTGTCAAATTTTCTCGTCCTTTGTTAAAGTTAGAAACATTTTGAGTAATGTTATCTAACTTAGTTTGTAAACTAGTCTTTTCTAGGTCCAGAATTTTGACTTTTGCCTTAAGCTCATGATTTTTAGTAGTGAGAGCATCATTTTTCTCTTTTTGAGTTTCAATTTCTTGACTTAAAAGAGATAATTGAGAGTCAACATTAGATGATGATTCTTGAAGTTTTTCAAGTTCTTCTTCTAATATTTTCTTCTCGTCTTTTAACATGTCTCGTTCAAATTCTGCTCTACTCAAATCTGCTTTGGCTTCTTTTAGCTGTCGTTTTATGTCTTTATATTTGACTATCAATCCAGCATTAATATCAAGTACTTCATCAAATGTAGGAATTTGTACCTCATCTTCTGTTGCCATGAAACAGACATTTGCTTGTTCATCTTCTGTATCATTATCACTTTCTGATGAGTCTGTATCATCCCACGTTACCGAGAATGCTCGTTTCTTTGATTTGTCCTTCTTATATTTTAATTTGTCATTATCTAACTTCTTCTTTTGCTCCGGACAATCCTTGTGCATGTGCCCCTTTTTTGTGACAGTTGAAGCATTCTATAACGGATGATGTTGGTTTATTTGATCCAGATTTCTTTCTGTTATAACGACTGGCTTTTCGCTGTTTTAGGAATTTTTTGAAACCTTTTGCTATGAATGCCAGATCTTCATCTTCAGACTCTGATTCATTTTCGTCTTTTTCAGCATGGAATGCCATGTTCTTCTTTTCTTCTTTTTGTTCCTTTCTAGTCTGTAAGTTAGCTTCATAGGACATTAGATTTCCTATCAATTCATCTGGCTTCACGACGGAAAGGTCATTAGCTTCTTCAATTGCTAATACTTTTCCTTCCCATTCACTAGTCAGAGAATGTAGGACTGTTGAAACAACATCAAAATCTGAATACTTTTGTCCTAAGCCAATAAGTGCATGGTGAATAGTTTGAAAACGTGAATACATATCATTGATTGTCTCATTTGGTTTCATTTTGAAATTTTGAAATTGACTTTTCAGCATGGCTATTTTGGCTTGTTTAACCTTGTTAGTACCTTCATGAGTGGTTTTCAGCGTTTGCCAAATTTGATATGCAGTAGTGCAGATACTAACACGGTTATATTCATTTTGGTCTAATGCACAAAACAACGTATTTATTGCTTTTGCATTTACGGCTGCTGCCGTTTTCTCAGCCGCTGTCCACTCTGAATAATCAGTTGTTGGATTCACTATTTCTTTTTGAGTAGCATTACAGGCATCATAACTGTTTGATTGCATAAAGAATGACATACGTGTTGCCCAATAGCTATAGTTAAGACCATTGAAAATGTAGGTCTTTGTGTCGATTGACCTTCCGTGTAAGTGGTGTTTTGAGTGCTATAACTTGCGTTATTTGCCATATTACAAGAATATACCAAATAACTGTGTTACGGTTATATGATGACCGTGCTCTGATACCAAATGAAAATGTGTACGTGCTAATATAGTACACACGGATCGTGTAATATGATGAATAACACACAAAAATATGACTAATCACAGATAATAGAAAATTCAATAAAATAGAAAAAGCACACCAGAGATTTTTATACTGGTTCGAAGCACCGTCCTACGTCCAGTCCCAGACTTCTATCTGGATTTTCACTATCAACTACCTCGCTTCACCCGGAGGAACAGGTTTACAACACCCGAGCAGACGAACGGGATTTCACGCCTCTAATACACTGAGGACTTCAACACTTGCCTCTTACAACACCGAGGACATCAACACTTGCCTCTTACAACAACGAGGACTTCAACAAAGATGAAAATAATTGTTTGTTGACGGTATGTTTTCTTGCTAACACTATTTTGTCACTTGTAGTACAAACTTCCTATAATCTTATCCTCAAATAGAATATTTGTATATATGAAGATTTGGAAGTGGATATCGTATTGAATCAAAAGAATGTTAAATAAATTTCAGGATTCAAAAAGGATATATGGTAGAATATGAGGAATTTGAGCGCTTGAGAGTACAATATTGAGATCAATAGAATAGAGATTAGAATAATAGAATTTCGTTTTTTTATTTTATATAATAATGATTCATGATGTTTATATATATAAGAAATAAACAGTTGTAACCCTTTGTGAAAAGGTACAAGCAAAAGTCATGATCATTGGTGAAGAGAAAGAGAAGCAATCGTTGAAGAAAAGGAAGTGTTTATACGAAAGGTTGCTTTCTGTTTGAAAACGGTCGACTAGGTCAAAAAGGACCAGTAGAAAGGAATTTGAATATATATACGTTATGTACACTTGTGCACGTTAACTGTGCATTCTGGGCAGAATCGGTCGACTGCCTTGTTTGAACCGGTCGACCGGTTTAGCCCAGATTGCACACTTAATTGTGCACTAATTCATATATATATATATATTCAAAGATTGAAGGTATAAGATTATTTAAGGATAGATTTTAACATAAATAACATTACTAACATACCAAATAATCAACCTTTAACATATGGAGCTCTTTGTGACTCTTTGAAGAATTACTTCTTTTTGTCGATATCCCTTTGTCTTGTCGATCATGGCTTATCCCTTTGTCATAAATCAAAACTCTGTAAAAATCTTGACTCGACAAACATGTTGAAATTAATATCGAAAATTCAATATAATAATTGGGTTCAAAAAGCTATCTTCCACAGGCGATCGAATTAGACCTCGAAGCTTATTCCATTACATTCGAAATAGGGGTATAACATTAAGAACGCCTGGCAGCATGCCTCGATTGGGATTCAGAAATTATAGCTAGATATTTTGAATTTAAGTAATATATTTATTGACTTGACCACATATTCACACCAGCCTCCATTCCCCATTTCAGCCACCCAACTTTTTCAAATCCAACCGCCCTATTGTTCTACAAGCCTACACTTTGTTCTCCTAATTAAAATTCGTGTTCCCTCTTCAAATTTTGTTTTACGTGGAAAAAAAATGAAAGCTTCAAAAATTTATAATTCAATTTGTACTCGATTAAAATTCTTGAAACAAGCTTGGAAATTCCTATTTCGATGGGAGATTTGAGATGGCATGCAAATCGTGGTGTTCGATCTCATTACTGAGGATGGTCGAAGTTTACAGTAAACTAGGGTTCGGGTTTCGCGGTGATTCGAGCATCGATCGTTGATATCGAGATGATATTTGGGCTTAGAAGGTCGAGAAGCTTTGGAGGATGAATTTCGTGGAGCGCGACGTCGAGGTGGTCATCGCGATCTGTAGCAGGTCGAGGGGGAGCAGTTAATTTTCACGACTTTTGTGTTGGCTCTAGAGATTGACGACTGGGGAAGAATGATTGAGCACACGAAGAGAAGGCATTTGGTGGTTTTATTGGGTGGTTGCATCGAGGTGGTTGCCGTGTCAGTGGCAAGCGTGCACGATGGTGCACTGCGTATACAAAGAGAAAGGGGAAATGGGGGAAGAAGAAGAAGTTTTGGCCGGGCTTTTGATTTATGGGCAATGAATTTAATTTAAGTTAAATTATATATATTATTTAATTTAAAAATTCAAATTCTTATAAATCGTGTAACTCGTTCATTTTAGGTCCAAATCCAACGTTGTCAGTAGCGTTGGGTTTATATTACCGAGAGCTTTGCTATGAGATCGAATTGGTTGGATTTAGAGCCTGCAGAATTTTCAGTTAAATTCGAGCGTGTTCGAAATTAGTCGAAACCAAAAACGGGAAAGCGACAAAAAGAATAAAAGGTGCGTGTTTTATCGCTCACGGCATACTAATATTTTTATGTTCATTAAATTGAGATTGTTAAATTACTTAATTTTATTGATTGTCATTTGGAAATGGAATTGAAATTTGAATTGATTGTTAAAAATTAAAATTGACAGTTAAACTTGAAATTTGAATTTAATTGTCAGTAAAATATCCGATATTGATAACTATGTAATTGTTGTAAATTATATTGACTATTTGGATGATTGATTGTGATGGATGCTATTGATTGATATGTGGATGATTGGATGATTATTTATTATATATATATATCATGTTATCACTTGGTAAAATATTTACAATATATAAAACTGTAAATTGAATTATTTCGTATAAACTAAGAAATAGGTTGAAATTATATATACCTATGACATTTGTTTTGGATTGAAATGATATATATATCTATGCCTGAAATTAAATTGAAATAAATGATCTATTTGGCCATAGGATAGAAAATTATATACGGACACTGGATTGGTTAAACTAAATGATTTCGAACTTTTTGGTTTGAAATTATTTAAATGATTTGATTTTAAGGAATAAAAATCGAATTTATGGAAACTAAATTCTTTTTCGAACTTGAGCTCAAATTGCGGAATTAAATTGTGTTAAACGAAATCGTTTAAAAATGAAATTTGAGATTTTGAAGTATAATTAGAGTATGATTTAAGTTTCGAAAGTATATAGTTTTAAAGGACCTGAATTTTTATTCGAACTTTGAAATATTGCTAGGTGAACATAATTTAAAACGATATTTCAAAATTGAGCTCGGAGTTGAATTACTTTGAAGATTAGAATCTTAAATTGAATATTGAAGTGAAATTTGATATAAATGATTTAAATCGATATTTTGAAATGGATCTTGGAATTGATATAAATTGAATTAGTTTAAAATTAGAACAGAATTGAGATTTAAACCATTGACTCGAATTGTTGGATCAAATTTGAAGTTAAAAATGAAAATCGAAATTGAAATTTATTTGAACGGAAATTGGAATCGAAGTTAACCTGAATTGAAATCGGAATGGAATTGATTAAATTGAAATTGAAATTGAGTTGTTTTGGATTGGCAAATTTGAAATTAGTTCAGTTTGACTTTGAAACTATTTTCAAAATAAATTGTTTTATTATATAAACTGTTTTAAAATCTATCTTTTACATATTCAAATTATTTTGATTTCCAAGCTATTTTACTTTATAAACCACTTCAATACTCAAATTATTTTATATTAAACCATTTTAACTATTTAAAAATATTTTAAACTATTCAAACTAATCCAAAAGTCAAATTGATCAAGGTGGGAATGTTTATTTTTAAATTGTTGATTTAAATACGAATTGGGTTAAATGAATGATAATCTAAATTGAAATTCGAAACGATTTGGAAGCAAAATCGGGATATTAAGGCGAAAATGATTTTTTTGAAGTAAAATGTTATATTTTGGGTAAATATGATGATTTTGAAATGAATTTGATTTTGAAGCGAATATGATATTCTGATATCAAGTACGAATAATTTTCGAAATGTAAAAGAACCAACCGGTGTGTAAAATGACATTTGGTTTTTAAAGAGACCAGGGCCTCTTATTGGCATACACTCTGTCAATATTGGAACCACTTTCACAACTGTGTATGTGGAGTGATGCTCCAGGACCAAGTGATTGAATTTGGCGCTGCTTGCTGGATTTGAAGAAAGAGAATGATGATGAATTAGCCTAGCACTTATGCCAAAGTGAAATGACTAAAATAGGAGCCGTACCAGCCAAGCGGACTAGCTACCCCGAGCATACACACTTTTTTGTATTACCATCATTTACATTGGGACTGATTGGTGCACACCCTCGGATTTTGGAAGTGTTGGACATGGTGGGCGGTCAGGGCTGCGATGTGTTACCAGCAGCCAGGAAGTGTAAACTTATAGTATCCTACCTTGGGCATTGCCTCACGTGCCTTTTCATACTTTTATCCTTATACGAGACCCCTACGATTTTTGTTTAGTGTTTTCGTATCACGACGCATCCCTATCCACTGACGATTTACTAGTGTTTTATATGTAAACTATACGACAATGCTTAAAAACACGTTAAGAGGGATCAATGTAAAGCCTTAACGCTATTTTGATATTTATTTTACTGATTAGACATAATATATATAGCATATTCTACTACATATAAATATTTAATGGAACCTTAAAAGATGAAAAATCTCGTAACATCTCTTGAGTTATTGCACACACATTATACACTGGATATGAGATGTGAAACCCCGTAAACATCTATGATGCGACGACACTCATGTTATATGCGATATCGATTTGACTCACATAAGGATATTTTAATCCTGACTCGAGTATTTTGTCTTTTCATTATGCTCAATCTGCCCTAAATTTTCAGTTTATTGAAGATTTATTCTAGAGGACGAAGTTGAAGATTTGTAATATTATAACTATTATTATTCCCTGCATCATGTTGTCTGCTGCATTATGTTACTTTTCTCTATTGTATATATAACTCTGATAAATGTGGTATAAATAATAATCAAATGTATAGAAAACAACTTCATGAACTGTTTATTTGATTATTATATTTTGTTCCACTGCAAGATTCTGTGTTTGATTTCTTCTTCTTTTCTTATTTTTCTTAATCAACCCCAATGATTATCTATGTTCCGGATTGTTTAACTTGGACATGTGTGGATTATTGTCGGTTTAAACCTTTCGAAATGTGGGTGGTATCTTGATTCCTTCTTATTCCTTTTCGAGGTTGAAATATTTTGAGTAGGGGAGATTGTAACGACCTATATTTTTGATAATTAAAAATCGGTTATGTGGTAAGTAATTTATAATCCTTGTTTGCAAATAATAAGCAGTAGATATGATTTATTAATGGATAACAATGTTTTTATTCATCATCTTATTATTAAATCCATTTGAAATTAATTTGGAAATCAATGAAATTTAATGTAAATTGAAATATTACACTTAACATCATAAAAGACATTAAATTGTAGAGTGATGAGTGAAATAAAATTGAAATTTATGTTTAATGAATATATAAGGTATTTGTTGATTTTATATAAAGGACTTTTCAATCAAATAAAAAGAATTTGTTGAAATTTATAATATGTATTGAACAAAGCTTATTATAGTTGTAACTAAACGTTGAAATTAATTTAATATTTAAATCTCGGATTTAACATAGAAATACTAATTTTAAAGATGGTTAAAATCCTATGTTATCAAGATGATAATATAAAACTTTTAATTTAGAATTTAAAGTGTCTGAATCAATTTAATAATAATTCATGTAGTTAACGTGCAAAAATAAATATAATTGATTTTTAAAGCTAGCTTCTATATACAATATAATCAGGGTTTGAAATTAGTTCCATTGAATTTAAAAATATTGAAAACCCATATTTTAATATATAGGATGACCTACTTTCATTTCGGGAACGAAATGGCTTTTTCGGGTCTTTGTTATCGCTTCGACCCAATCGATCTGTTCCATCCATTTCTATTCAATCTTTGTTTATATATATATAAATATTTTTATAAACCCTATTAGCTTTCTATTTGATTTTCTATACATACAATTTCAGTTCTTATCTACTTCTTCTCAATAGAGTTTAGCCAAAACCCTAACTACAATTTCATATCAACCCCAAAAATTCAAACTGCTCAAACCCTATCAAATTATATTTTTTTTTTCAAAGTTCTTGACGAATGGAATCATCATCTGCAACTCATTTTTTGACTGGAGTCACTTTTTGTCCAGAAATTGAAAAATCATTCTCAACCGTCTATTCCAGAGTTGTTGCCCAATGGTGGATCGTCGACCAAACGACGATCGAGAAGCGCTGCATCGTAAAAGGCGTCTAACAGAGAAGATCTATGGTGGCGGATCACCATTTAGTGGTTCGAATTCACCAAAACTCGTGAACGAACACGGCGGCGGCGGGTCTCCTTTAGCGGCGTTGTGGTGGTTGCGCAATCATAGGGGGTGCGGCTCCAAGCGTGGAGCACGATGGTGATGGCCGATCTGGTTTTCGACACGTGGATCGGTGGCGTTTGGCTCTTGGTCGTGGCGGCTGAAGAACATTTGTGGGTTTCTCGATGCGTCCATTAGGGTTGAGAGGATGGTAATTTACATTATTTCCCTTTTGTTTATTTAATTTTAAATTTTAAATCTTCTAACATAGATAACTTTTGCATACGAACTCCGATTGATGCACAGTTTCCTCCGTTGGACTCGTATCGAAATTCAAGACAACATGAAATCGGTTGGTTGATTTTGGAGACTGTTGAAATTTTGGACTTTTATTGGATCTTTAATGGGCTTTAAACCAAAGGTGAGTGATTTAACATACTCAAGCATTACTGAGTTTTCTTTTGTTAGTTGAATTAAATTTATAAAGTGGTAAGAATTTTATTAGTTGTTGTTTTAGCAGTTTAATTTGAAATTTTAATTAAAATTGAATTTTATATTGAATTAAATTGATATTTAAATTAATATTGAATTTAATTGCTAGTTAAACACTAACAATGAATAATCAGTAACTGTTGTGATATATTGGTTGATTTGGGTGTTAATTGTTATTGTATGCCTATTGATTGATGATGGATGTATGGTTGTTCATTTGTTTGACTTATTCCTGTTACTACCTATTTATTTATTGACGTATTTATATTATCATTTGGACCATTGAAAGTGAACTAATAAATATGTTGAAATGATATATACCAATGACATTTAATTATGGGTTGAAATGATATATATTCATCCATTAAGTAAAATTGAAATAATTGATCACTTGGCCATGGTGTAGAAAATAATATACGAACACGGGAATTGGTCAAATTAAATGGTTTTAAAATCATGATATTTCATTTATATGAATTAAATTATTTTCTAATTCGAGATTTGAAACATTGAAATTGAAACTATTTAAACGAAATTGTTTAAGGATTAATTTGTAACCTTAAATTGAAATATGATTTGAATTTATCGAAAGTGAATTATTTGAAAGGTTTAATTTTTAATTTAAACTTTGAATTTACTTTATTTAAATTGGTTTAAATTGGTATTTCCAAATTTGTATGTTAAATGGATTTAAACTAAATTATTTTAAAAATTGAGAATTTGAATAGAAATTCCAGCCATTGAATAGAAAAGTTTAAATTGAATTTGAAGTAAAGTTTGAAATTGTTTTGAATTGAGGCTGATTTAAATTGAAATTTGAATATGAAGTGACTTGATTTGGAAGTCAAAGAATTGATTTCGTCATGATTTGGAACATGAGTTCAAATTGTTGTGAAAGAAGAAACAGTTTTATATAAACTAGTTTAATATATAAATTATTTAATAATCAAAATATTTTAGTATATAAACTATTTTAATTATCAAAACTATTTTTAATATTAAAACTATTTATATTCAAAACTATTTCCAATCTTTAAAACTATTTTAAACATCCAAATTATTTTTCAATATTAAAATTATTTTAATTATTTAAAGCCATTATCAATATTCAAACTGTTTTGAAGGGGGAACTGTTTAGATTTAAATCATTGATTTAAATATGAATGTTTTGATATGAAGGTATAACATGTTTTGAATTCGAAATGATTTTTGATGCAACCAAATATTTTGATATGAAGTATGATTTGTTCTTGAAATTTAACAGAACCGACCGGTGTGTAAAATGGACGACTGGTTGTTGAAGAGACTGGGGTCGGATGAATGACATACTCTCAATCATTCTACCAGAACCACTTTAACAACCGTGTACACGGTGGATGTTATCCAGAATGTAGAGGTTGAATTGGCGATGTTCAATAGAATGAAGAAATAGAACGATGATGGATGACCCCGACACTGTTGTCAATTTGAAATGACTAAAACTGGTCAGCTTGTCAGGACCACTTAGTCTAGCTACCCCTAGCAAACACACTTCTTTGTATTACCATCTTGATTTTGAAACTTGATTAGTGTGCACCTTCAAATTTTGGGAGTGTTGGATACGGTGGATGGTCGTGGCTATGATGCATCACCACCAACCCTATGATCCAAACTGGTAGTATTCTACCTTAGGCATTGCCTCATGTGTCTTATCATACTTTTATCCTTATACCCGCCCACTATGATTTTGTTTTAGTATGGTACCTACATGGGACTCACTGGCTACCGACATTACTAGTTGTATTACAAGACCTACATAGACTACCTACTTAAAAATGTGTTAAGAGGGATTAGTGTAAAACCTTAACGTTAAGAAAAATATTTATTTCATTGATTAGACGCTACATATACAGCGTACCTTACTACATATAGATAGTTTAACGGTTCCTTAGAAGATGTAAAATCCCGTAAATATTTATTGCACTCACGTTATACACTGGATAGGAGATGTAAAATCCCATAAACATCTCCGAAGCTATTACACTCATATTTATTTGTTGTTGATTTAACTTACGTAAGAACTTTTATTTTTGACTCGAGTGTTTTTGTCTTTTCATTACGCTCGGGTCAGCTTGAGCATTTCAGTGTTTGAAAACATTATTTCTAGAGGACAAAGACGGAGTTTGATACATTATAGTATTAGTATTATTCTACTGCATCATTATTGGTATATTGTTGTTTGTACTTGATTATGTTGCAAAAATTGTGTAATCAAATGTATATTGTAAAACAGCTTCATGAACTGTTTATTTGATTATTATATTTTATCATTGCACTGCGAGATTATGTATTTTATCTTCCTTCTTTTCTCTTATTTTCTTATTAAATCTCATTAACAATCCTCCCTCTTGAATGGTTTGAGTTAGACAAATGTAGTTTATTGTCGATTTAAACCGTCCAAAAAGGTGGGTCGTCACAAGCCTTCAGTTCCAAGTGCATGTGGTGAACTGGTAGGGGCGTGTGCCTTGTACCTAGTCGACCTGGGTTTGATTCTCACTTGATCGATTTTTCAACAATTTTTTTTCTTACTTTGAAATAACAGTAACCAACTAGTAACGGTTATTTAAAGTTGCAACATGCCTTGAACTATAAAGATATTTGGTAGAGGCGCATACTCCTTCCCATGCCGCCTGGATTCAAATCCTAGTATGTATTTTTGCAAACATTCTCATATTTATTGGTGACGGTCATTTAAACTTGTAGTCGAATTTGAATTAAAAGCTAGTGTAACTTGTTTTGTAGTGTGCTTCATTTCTTCCATAAAGACCACGGTTCAAAACCCGCTCTATCTATTTTTCAGCAATCCAAGTTCAAGTCTTTTTATTCTCTCCTTCTATTTTTATTAATTATTTTTCCATCTTTTCTTGTCCATCCATTTATAATTTGATTTTTGCACAGATCCCACCATTTGCATCATTTAATATGGCTTGTGAAAACATCATCCTTTACCGCATGGCTACTTGATCTGAAATCACTCAATAAACACATTAGTAGCATTGTCATATAGTTGTCATCGAAACATTAAAATCGTTCTTTCAACATTCTCCCCACTTTTTGATAATGACAACTATACGACTTTCTAAAATAATATTATATTTCTCCCCTTAATATTTGCTCCCTCCCTTATCAATATGCTCAATTTTCTCCCCCTTTGTCATCAACAAGAAGGTTGAAAATCTTCAAATATTTTTAAATCGTATATTAATTCAGTTAAAAAATAGTTTCTTTCATTTTTTTAAGTATTATTTTACAAGGAAAGGATAATTTCGAATGTGTGCTATTATATATTTTAGGACTATAATTATTGGCCAATTTTGAAAATATTTTAACTAAATGGAAAAAATATGGACCGATGTTACTTAAAAATATAAGTCGTAGAATATTAAACATAAGTACCCTAAAAAATTGTTGCTTTCAGAAAATAAATGTTTTTACGCTCATTTAGAGCAAAGGGAAATGTTTTAAATATTGCCAGCACTTTTGAAAACGTCTCATATAAAAAGAGCATCGACACTACAACAAAAAGTGTCTTTTATAGCGGCATATAGCCGCTATTAATCACAACCATAGCGGTTTGATAAGCGCTGTATATCGACATGTTATAAAAACAGGTAAATAGGCATAAGGAAGAAGTTGCAAAAAAATTTAGTCTAAAGGACAACAAGTTTGCTTTTTAGTCTGAAGGACACTTTTTAGTATAAACTGAAAATGATAGTTACAACTATCATTCTGTGATTTACACTAAAAAGTGTCCTTCAGCCTAAAAAACAAACTTCTTATCCCTGAAACAAAATTTTTCTCTAACTTTTTCCTTGAGCCTAAAATCTCCTTATAAAAAACTGTTGAATATTTATAACACAAAATATGCCGCTATGGTTGAGCTTAGTTTTATAACGCAAATTCGCCGCTATGGTACGTTAATTCAATAGCTCATTACAGCTGCTATAATACAGGTAAATCTCAACGGAACTGAAAATCTTTATAACACCATTTTGTCGCTATAAAATATTTATTCAATAGCTCATTGTAGTCGCTATAATACAGCTAAATCTCAACGGAATTGGAAATCTTTATAACACCATTTTGCCGCTATAAAATATTTATTCAATGGCGGTCATTTCACGCTATTAAATCAACATGTTATAGTTTTGATAAATTCTTTTACAGCTCATATACGCCGCTACAAAAATCGTAGATACACTTTTCAAGAGCTATGCCTATATATTACATTTTAATAATAGCAATCAAACTAAATCTTCATAAACGAATAAAGATCAAATATAACACAAGAGCATGCTCAGAAAGAAATATATCATTACAGTGTACAAACATTCAAGAAATGTGATATATTTGAATACAGAATTGAAGTATCTCATAATATAATTGATCATACATCAAATTCAATAATTTATTTTTTAAAGACAAACCTGTAGCACAATTGGCGAAATCACATCAGCATATTTGACCGTGATTCAAACTCATGCACCTGGCAGGTGCAAGCGCGTAGCACTTAATCTTCTCTCTGGCAATCCCACCAAACTGTTGTCTGTGGTTAACTACTATAATTGTCATCAGAGCTGCCACACTAGATCCAAGTGAATGACTTGTAAAACCAACTCATAATCATTTCCCTTCTCTTTTTCCTTGCACAAAAGTTCCCTGATCGTCTTTGCTTCCCTGTTCAGTACCCGTATAGCTTCCTTTAACCATCCATGATGCACGTATCCTCCATTAAACATTTGCATTCGTAGCCTGTTATCAAGAAGCACCTAACATAAAACAAATATAGTCGATATTTTACTTGCATAAACCTGTATTGTTAATCTCATTAACATCCAAATATTGGTCAAGGACTTCTTATTATTAAGAAAAATATCAAAATAATGATGGACTATTAGTATGTTAGCAAGTTATTGGTTCCCATAATCAAAATTGTACTATCACCATAAAATGTCCACATTTCAAAAGTATGATCCGTAGGCCATAATATTATCAATAATTACCAGATCCATTATATTAAATCTGATAATTTTCCACTATTTCCTATTGATAATCTAAGTAATTGATCTTTGTATTGGCACATCTTCAGTGTTATCTTAATATTCCTCCTCATCAATAACAACATAATCATAAATAAGTAAATAGGTAAGAAGGATAGAACATAACAGGTTCAGCTCCCTACTACTGCTAACACAATTATTGGTTATTATTATTATAGTTAATTTCATAATTATTGGTTATTATTATTATTGTTATTATATAAATTAGTTAATTTTTATAAAGTTAAATGTTTATTACTGTTATTATTATACTATATATGTTTTTAAATTTTATAGTACTTAGTTAACTTTAATAATTTATTATTATTATAAATTTAGTTTACTTTCATAAACTTATTTGACTTTTATAAAACTTAACTAACAAAGTTAAATTCTTTTAATCATTATTAATATATTTTGACTATTTTGATTATTATTATCATTATCATCATCAACTCAGTTTATTGTTGAATTCTAGCTTAACCGATAATAAATCTTTGGGTTTCAACTATACAAGCAGGAGAAAATAAAACTTTGGATTTCAATTATATAAGCAGAGAAGCAGGAGAAGCTTTGGGTTTCAATTATACTCATCGATCGATAAAATATAATGTCCACATGTAAAGAAACATATTGGTTGTTAAGAGCATCGAACAGTCTATAAAAATAGAATTTATTTCCCATTCACCATAAATGTCAAATTGATTTCTAGGATTTACTACAATACTGGGATATATAAGAAAAGAAATTCGAGTTCTGTGGGTTGGACCGAAAGAGGCAAAAGATTTTTTATCCGATGTAGAGTCTTGAGTATGGTGTTAAAAATAGTTGAAGGCAATTTTGATTTGGTTAAATTTGATGGAAAAAAGCATGCATTTTGATTGATTCAAGCTGTGAAAGCAATCATGAAGCTGTTAGTTTGGTCAGCTAGTTTATTGGCAGCAATATACACTAAAACTGTAAAATTCGTCATCATGATATGCTGCCATTGCAATTTTTACCCCTTTTTTTTTGCAATTTTGCATGTTAGAATGAATCAAAATATTTCATTTCATATGAGGTGGATTTAAGTGAAACAGAATAACATGAGGTTTGATGCTTGGGAATTTTGAAGAGAACAACACTATATAAGGAATGTGTAGCAACATAATTCTTGGAATCAACCAACTTTCACAATCATCTTCAAGAACTTGAGGCATATCTAAGTGCAACAGGTAACATGGGGTAACATGGGGTTCACAACAGGTAACAACGGGCATATCTAAGACCCAATGAATAACGAAGAGACACTTAAGCATGCACAAGTGTTAAAAGTTAGCTACATATGAATGAAACATGCTGAAGTTATTTTAAAAAAATCACAGACCGTGGGCAGTCATCAGGTGGGCCAGAGCCAAATAGTCTGCGTGGAGACTTGGAAGACATCTTCAAAGTTGCTGTACGATCCCAGTAGGAAGATTCAAGTGAGTCCATTATTTTCTTTACTCCAATTTGCTGAAGCAGAAAAAATATAATAGTACCATAGTCAAATACGCCATTCACTCAGTCATCATCGGCAATGGATCCCAGAACATAATGGACAAAGAATGAATTCAGAATAATTTTATGCATGAGCATGTATATTGTTGACATTTCAGCAATATACAGCCCATTTCCTTTTACAAGTTGTAATATGTTTCCTAACGAAAGTTTCCATATTATTGAAAATAGAAATTATGATATCCAATTTGATGACAAACAATAATTTCTAATTTACAATAAATTTTACATATAATCGAATGATAAATCTTAATTGTATACAATGAACTTACCCTGAACCCAGGTAGATATTCAAATGGAGCAGTAGCCTTTCTCCACCGAAATCACCTTGACCAGCATGAGAAGCTCCTCTGTATTCTTCTTTGTCACTTCGCCTATCTCCCTCAAGTTGTGGGCCTTTACATATTAACTACCCTAGTTTTATAAAAGTCTCAAAAAAGTTTATTTTTTTACCTTTTTATGTATAACCTAAACCATATATATATTTTGTATTCTTTCAAAATTGTTTCACTCTTCGAACTAATTAATCAAATTATAAATAATCTAAGTAGAATTTGCAAATCACAAGTAATCCAAATTATTGCAAATCATAATATGTCTGAATTTCAGGAACCATGAATAGCACAACATAGTTGCTACCCATATGAGTTTATGACCAAAAGCTTTTTATTCTACAATTAACCTAAGCCCATGTTTTCAAATCATGGCCCAAGACAATGTAAAAGTATTTTCATTTTCAGGCTTGATTCTGAATTGCTAGAACATACAAATCAACTTATACAATGAACAATTTTAAGATTTGGGGTCCTGGTCATAGTTTACCCAACAGTATATTGCGGATTTGTTGTTAAAATACATATGTTATTATAACTTATCTTTTACAACATCAATGTAACCATTACAAACTTTTTACATTAGTATTTTTGAAAGCAAGCATTAATTATTGCATTACTAAACTTGTAACAGGTGCCTAGTAGACAAAAGTTTACATTACCTTTAACATTATTGTTATCATGACTGGAGATGCAACAAAATGAAATATTAAACAATCTGGATATAAGAAACTTGAAATTAATAATATAGCCATGTTTATAGCACATATCAAAGAAGGAAGACAGAGTAACTTAACTTGAAATTAATAATATAGCCACGGTCTAGAAAGTAGTCCTGCTTTTTTGGCAAAGAATTCTTAGGTTGGATTATCTGATGGAGTTCTACAGAAGTTGAACGAGCTAACATGAGATTGGCAAGAAACATACATAATCTTTTATATTAGAATTGGGTACCAACATGTTTGCAACAAGTATTTTAAAATGTAGTACAACTTATGAGAAAGATAAACTGGTAGAAAATTTATAGCCCTACCATCAAAGGGACAAAAGATGGGCCAGTGTTTGTTGATATAAAAATGCTCAACACTGTGTAAAATATCATTTCACCTAGAAAATTAGTTTCAATGAAAGGAGGATGCCAATGCTTCCTTAATTAATTACATTTACATTTAGCTTTGAGAAACCTGATGGCGTTTCACCTTTCTCAATGTTAGGAATCAAAAACTACTAACTAGGCGACAGTTAGTGGGCTTCATAAATCATGATAAATGCTACATTCAATATATTAGATTGTCTAAAACCAAGGTATAACTGTAATTGTGATCAAATCATGCCGAGAATCAAGGTAGTAATCTACCTTGGAGACTGTATGTCTGTACCACCGTTGGCTCTGCAATGTGGCTTCCAACATACTCTCCACCGTAATAGCCCTCTTCTCCATTTCTGCAAGCAAAGACATTGCTTCTTCGTACTTTTCCTACGTAAATCTGGAAATGGGGATAAATCCATATAATTCAAGTAAAAAAGCAAGCTAGATAGGAATAAATGGGACATCTGCCCCGGTCAAATAGCGTAAAAGCACCACAAAGAAATAGCCATATATGATAAATCCAGTGTCATGTGCTTTCCGTGCATTATTTCAATGCTTTTCTTTCCAATGTTTGGTTTGATACATCACTCCACACGGTTAGATCCTACATTCTCCAGTTTTGAAGAGATAACTATACATTTTCATATATTTTCTATGACTAAGGCGAACTACTCGATGACTAAGAAAAAGCACTCGAAGATTGAAGATCAAACTTAAAGAAAAGTCGTCATGTATTGTGAGTATTGAAATATTATTACTTGTGCAATCTCCTTGATGATGACACACAAATTTTTTTGATATAAAATTACTTTGAATATTTTAAATGTAAATACTATGAAAATATTTTCAAAAGCGTATCCCAGATTTTTATAGGATTTCAGACGTCTGGCTGAAATACTCGGACGTCTAAACAAAGATTTTTTTTAACCATTAACTTTCTGTTTTATGCTCTGTTAGAAACAGTCATCTGAAGCAATTTCCAGACGACTGAACTAAAATTTTGACGTCAGAATGTTGGTTCTAGACGTCTAAAAACCTTAAGCATTTTATTCTTTTAAAGACGTCTGACTACTAATTCAGAAGTCAGATTGACTGTTACAAATGTCTGAACAAGGCTAAAATTGGATTGCTTTCTTTTTGTTTCCAAAATGTAGAATTTCAGACCTTTGATGGCTGAATTCCTGTAACAGCCACTTTTAATTTTGAACAGAAAATTCTTTTCGAAAGGTTATCTTATTCTTCATGAGTTGCACCTTTTCTAATGGTTATTACTTTTCAAACAGAATCTCTCATACACTACAAACAAACATTATTTTTGAACTTTTGACCTTACCTTACTACTCTTACTCTCTCTACTTTCCATGCTCTATATTTTCTGAGATTTCAATAACATTCAAAACAAACCTTTTACTTTCTAAAATCTCCACGTTCAAATCACAATCATTAAAGGAGATTATAAGAAGGGTTTACTTAAGGTGACTCATCAGTGTTATCAAAAAATACAAGTCAAATTTACTCTATTTTAGTGAAGTCAAAGTAGGATTATAGAAAGGATTCTGGAACTAGACGTAGGACGGGAAGTCCAAAAGCAGTATACAAATCGATGGTACAATCTTCTATTTTCTGCTTTTTTTTAGCTGCTTATATAACTAGTTTAAGTTATATTATTCATATTAGTAGATCCTTAGCGCTCTTTCACGCACCAGCATGGAGAACCTATGCTTAGAAATTAGGTGAAAAACCATCACACTTATAAACCAACAATTCAAGTTTTGAGCTTCATCTAGTTTTACCATAGTTGTTTGTGCATTAAATAGATTATATAAAACCGTGGGGGAAAATTGTTCCTTCAGAACATTATGGATATAAGATTGAACTGCATCGAGTCAACCTCTCTGCATCCAATCTAAACATCACTGATGCAGCATATAAATAGCAAGTACAAAATGAAAAATAAAGATAAGAATGTACTTGAAGCTCATGAGCAATAAGTTTCTGTTTAATAGCCTCTTGTTTAGGAGTACACGATCATCTTCAGTCAGCTTTTGTTCTTGTTCCAACATCATCAAAACCTACAAGAGAAAAATATGTATTCATCACATTATCAATATGTAATAGGAAAAAATTCAACAACAAAAGACTTAATCATGGCATGTTCTTGTCTTGCTTGTCCCTAAGAGTCTGCTGCAACTCTGATGCCATCTGCTCCAATTCTTCAACCTGTACACAATTATATTGAGGATTAATAATTGTTACTATAGATGTCCCTAAAACAATTAAGTCAATATGCATTAAGTTAGGAAAGGAAACCCTTTAAATCATTTTGATTTCACTTATTATAATATTTATACCATTTAAAAAATGATTATCTTTGGCTCATTTACTGATATTATACCAAGACAATTGTATTTAAATATTTATACCATTTAAAAATGATTATCTTTGGCTCATTTACCGATATTATATTAATGGTTTGACTGGAGATCTCCAGGAAAATTTTGTTTGTCCTCAGATATTTGACGGGTAACAAAAAATTGAGCTGGAAAGTTAAATATGAATATTTAGGTAGGTGCGACAGACAATCATATAACAGTTTAGAGAATCCTATAACATCTTTTTTAATAGTTAGAATATATACACGGTTTTTTGGTCCGTTAGTGAACTTTCTATACATACATACATACATACATACATATATATATATATATATTCATAATTGGAATAGAAGCACAACCTTTTGATTCAATCGTGAAGTTTCAAAAATACCATATATGCAAATAAAATGTCAGTAGTTCGAATTTCACAAAGAACAAAAACTAACATTTATTCTCAAATTGAAATTTTTGATGATAAATAAGACTACAACTTCGAAATCCTATTTCGACAAAAGAATTACAATTTTTTTAATATTTTTCAATTTGTTTTTATCAAAATTACACAGAAATTTTAAATTTAATAATTTTATAAGAGAGTTTTATATGCACGTGCCATAAAATCTTCTGTGCGTGTGTAAGCTTGCGAGTTCAAATCCAAGTTACAGCAAAAATTAGTCTTTATTTTTATTTGGAAAGATCAGAAATATTTTAAGGTCATGTGTTTGGATCTTGGCAATGACAATGTTTGACATTTCTTTCCTTTTTGTTTTTCATTTTCAGTACCAAATACTACCAATAATCATTACCATTCTACATTGATTTTAGATTTAAGTAGAAGCCATATTTTGTCATGATCCTTTTATAGTTTTAGCTAGTTTGTGGCCAAAAAAAATATATGTGAAAATAAATGATAATTTCGTGTAGCCATAGTATAATCATTTTTTTTCTAAACATTTTGCATGACAACTAAATTATTTTCTTATACTTAAAGGATATTTGAGAAAATATTACAACTGAAAATCAAGTTTATATCTATGTGTCGTTTTACATATTATTATTTTCAAATCTATAATACAATATTTTGAAATCATCGTTAATTATATAACTATTATCAAATTGGAAATAACTAATTCATCATGTAAGGTTTGGTTATTTCAAATGCATATGTATTTTGTTCAAAATAGTATTTAATCCAACTAACGCATCCACAACCCAACAGAAAAATTTAAATGAGTTTCAACTTCATCCATAAAAATTTCCAATTAAATTAGTTTTTACTTTAAAAACTTTGAAACTAAGTTTTAAGTTATGCCAAAACGTTGTTAATTTCTTTACCATATTTACATAAATTATGAAGCTAAGATACGAACAACCAAAATTTACTATAGAGGATAAGTAGTCAATTTTTATATTAAATTCCTCATTAATCATTAGATTTGAGTTAACGAATTATCTAGGATCATTCACTATTTGATTAGCATTAAAGCTTTGTGAAGTATATAATCAAACTTCATTTAAGTAACATTTATTAACATACTTTAATAAATATTGAAGGCAACACACTTATTGTTAACTGAAGAATTGAAAAGCATTACTACTTTGAGTATTGTGTCGTCTACTGTTACAAGAATGACTTTGCTGTGCCAAATCCTACACATGAAAAACAGCAAATAAACCTATGAAATAAAACAAACGAACTGTTTTCTAGTAAAACATAACCTAGAAATAGTAAATAAAATAGTTAACAAACATAACCAAATGATTAAATCATAACCTAAGTATAAAAAATTTCTAAAATCATAACCAAACAATAAAATCAAAATAAAAAAATTAATAAACATAACCTATAAATTTCTAACCTAGAAATCTGAGTAGATGATTTAGGATTCTGGACGTGTCGACTTCGAAACTGCTGAAGAGTGATGAGCAGAGATCGGAGATGGTGAGCTGGATCGGAGATCGGAAATGGCAAACAATAAGCGACTAGGAAGGAAATGTAACTAGAACTCTGAGCAGATGATTTAGGGTAGGATGCGTATACTTTAAAATGGCCAAAGCGCGGTAAGCGAAGCGAGCTGAATCAGAGACCGAAGATCGAAGAAGGCAAGGGATGAGCGATTAGGAGGGAGATGAACTGAATAAGTGTAATTTTGGTTTTGGAAGGAAGATGAACTTAATAATTATTTTGAGAGGGAGATGAAAATTCTGGGAGGGATAACTTTTTTTTTGGGCCAAAGCGTTACGTGGTAAGAGTGCGCAGAAGAGAATAAATAAAGAAAAAAAGTAACTAGCCACGCTAGACAATAACGCTTTAGAATAATGCGTTATCGAATGGCGTTATTAATAACATACTTTGTTGTAGTGCGAGTATTTTTAAAGAAAAAATAATATTACTTTATGCTACTCTAAAATTAACAATACCAACCACCAACTATTTATAAAAATAAAAATGTGTTAGACAAACCGAATTTGCACCGAATTTGCGACAGTTCCGTTATCTGTAAATGCTCTTTCTCCATCGTTTGTATGGAACATTTACTATTCCAATACATCTCACATTTCGTCTTTCTTGGGTTGTAACGACCCGATATTTTCAACCATTCGCATCCGCACATGTCGGACTTGAATTGTTCAAAATACCACGTTGTAAATAAAATTTGGCAAATCTCAAAATATACAGTAAATAATTAATCACAGAATCACAGACACAGAATCAGAATACTCGCAGCGGAATTTAAAATACTTCGTGGTTCATGAAGCCACTATAAATAGTCTCAATCAAATAAAAATTACACAGTCTTTAATCCAAATATAGTTTTAAATCATCAGTAGAACAATCCAAATGTCTACTAGTCTTGATTTCAAAAATTTAGATAAAGAACCGGGAAGGAAGTTTGCCAGCAGCTTGAAAGTGATCTACAGAAATCCTAGCTCCGGGATAGAACTGAACTGCAACTCAGGCTGACCCGAGCGTAAAATAAAACATAAACACTCGAGTCAGGACATACATACTTATATAGTGTAAGCTAATTCAAGTGTACTGTAATATAGAGCAAGTAACTTAAAGGATGCTTGGGACCGCCCATCCTCTAAGGATCCGTTAAACTATTTACTATGTAGTAATACTTCGCTATTATAATAGTGTCTATTAGTAAAATAAACTTACTTTTAAATAGCGTTAAGGCTTTACATTTTCCACCTTAACACATAATATATTCCCATAGTCTATACAGTACCGTAATCTCCCCCGTACCGGGCGTCGTCAGAGGGCACTCCATAGGTATGGTACAAAACGAAAATCGTATAAGGCTCGCTATGGTAGGTGACACAGCACAACTAGGCAATGCCAGGGTAGATATACCAATTACGCATCCGGACCGATGGAAACGCATAGCCGCAGCTACCGCTCACCTCGAACAACACTCCCAAATCAAAGGTGCGCACCAAACAATCACAAAAGTAATAGGATGGCATACGAAGAAGTGCGTCCGATCAGAGGTGCTACCTCATTAATCCGTCAATCGCTCCTGTTTTAGCCACCTTATGCCAACTCATGGGAGTCGGGTCCACGTATTTACCTTAAAGGAAACGTCACCACCATCCTACTTCATTCTGGAATCTCCACCGCGTACACGGTTGTTAAAGTGGTTTTCGGTATCGACAGAGAGTATGCCAGACATCCGATCCCGGTCTCTTTAACAACCAAACGTTATTATAACCCGTGGTTACAACATTTAAAAATGGTATTTATACTTTTCAAATTGAAAAATCCTTTTAAACATCATTTATTTAAACATCAGTCATTCTATAAAAATACCATTTAAATCTATTTAATTTATTTAGGAATTTATTGCCTTTCAACTCACATTTAAGAGTTAAATCCTTCCATTAAAACTATTTAAAGTCAATTCCTTATTTTTGTAAATTACATATTAAATTTCAAAATTTCAACCTTTTCCCAAAGATTATTTCCATAACTTTTATTTAAAACAATCGAAATTCAGTTTCCGTATCACTTATGAAATGCTACCTAAAGTCTATAGGTTAAAACAGTTCATTTATAAAGACAACATTTAAATGTTGTAATAGATTATGAATCTTAAATTTTAGTTTTACATTCCAAGATATAACTTATTAATTTACTTAAATAAAATCTCACTTATAACAACAATTCAGAATTTCCAAAATAAGTTATATTCCAAAATTTTACTTAACCATTTATTTATTTAACATTTTGACTTATTTAAAAATCTTTATAAATTTATAAAAATTCTTTAAATACATTTATCCTAGAATATTATAAACTTTCCATTTAAATTATTTAAAATATATCAGAAAAATATTATATAAACCACGGGTCTGTATATAGTTTTCTAGCCTAGGTCAAGTGATATGGATATATATCATTTCAATCCGCAATTTACAAAAAAACCCGGGTTCTATCATTTCAAACCCGCAATCCCAAGTTAACAAATAAATAATTAAACAATTAAATAAATGAACAAATGATTATCGTTCAGGCCTTTCATTTCAGCCTATAACGATCTCAAATTTACAGGGAACTTACAGTGATGATTTAATCAGTAAATAAGCATTACATAGTATAACTGCAATAATATTACAATAGATAAACAACTGATGAGGTGTCAATTTAAAATAGGGTTTAACATCATACGTTATATCACAGGCAGATAAAATTTAATAAATAATTTACAAATACACTTGTGATAAATCACGGATATATTGGTATGTTTGTCTGGTGAGAAATATTCACCTTAGAGCTGCAGAAAATTTGATTCAAACGATTGTACCACTTGATAAAGAAACGTACAAACGGCACGATTAGATTTCCACGGATGCAACGACTTGATTCAAATCTAGAACGAGATCCAAAAAAAACCAAACGCGCGACTTAAATTTACGGTCAAAGAAAAATTTAAATAAACGAAATTGAGACGGGATTATAAAAAGATAAATGGACCCACTTTGCTCGACTACTCCCCACACCCGACTTGATTTTAACTAATAGGTGGCGTTCATTCAAATTTCTCAAGCACTCCTTCTTCCTTTCCCTTTTCAATCTCACGTACTAACTTCTATTTGTTTTTTTCCTTTTCCTTTTCCTTTTCTTTTCTTTTTTTTTTTGGTGTGGCACGACCGCTGCTATCTTAACCCGAAAGCATGTACACCTACCCACTTACTCCTGGCCCATGCATGCATACTTCTACTTTCTCTTTTTCACCTACAGACCCACCCACGCGTTTGTAATATATACCTAGACACACTCAAATATCAGTTAATCCTCTCTTCACTGAAATGAATCTAATCACTCAAACAAAACAACCTTCACCTATTGTCCAATATAATATCTAAAGCAAACTGAGTTATATTTTACTAGTCTGGAGACAAATATGATTGGTCTAAGCTGAATTTAAGTGTCACGGTCCTAGCCCACATAAGCTTGAATGGATGCTCTAATGATAATTACAAAACCGTGTGATTGCTTCGCACACAACAAATATATTACGAAACATTTCCAGGTTATTTTTTTTTCTATTTTACACTTGCTTTGCTATCATGACTCACGCATGAAGGTCCCATGGCCACAACTACAGGGACGCATGCATTTTTCTATAGAATGCAAAAGAAGGATACTAAGCTTGACTTCCTACAACAATCTGACATACATGGCAAAAAAGATCCGAGGGGGAAAAAGAGATATGGCATGGACATGTGGTGGAGCAGCCGAGTATTTAGATTGATCAGATGAACATACGATAGAAAAGCAAAAAAATAAAAAAAATAAAAGGAAGAAGAAAGAGAGTAAACTTCCATTACCTGAAGGAGCTTGCAAGCAAGAAAAAGAAGGTTGAAGAGCTGATGCTATGCGTATGAATAATTGTATGGGCTTATATATATAGGCAGGGGGTGCGTGATTTAAGGTGAACAATATAGGAAGAAAATAAATTTAGATTAACTTGCACGGTGGCTTGGATTTACACAAAGAAACAGACAGGAATATTAGGCACATTTGTACACGTTTCTTTTCTTCTTAATTTTTTTTTTGGAAATAATTACGTTGATTAAAGAGAAGAAACGGTAAAGTTTTTATTTGGCAAAGATTTTTATGACAAATTTAAACATATATTGAATGTGTTGATAAACTTTTGGCAAAGATAAAATTTTGATTTGAACGTGTAAAAGAAGGAAGCTGCATGATTTTCCTTTGATTTTTCAGAAATCTCGTTCTACAGGTGAGGAAATAAATTTCTTTCATTGATTGCAAACGTTTCCAATGGCAAGCGTTTTATTTTGTAAACGCATTCTTACGTGCACGAATTTAGGAAGAGGAAAAACAAAATATCTAGGAAATATTTGCTCTTGCTTTAAATAAGAAGTAAATGTGACTGGGGTGGAGAAACAGCAAGAATTTATTGCTGAGAATGGTAAAAGGAAATCACAGATTATATACCTATTAACCAAATGAAGTTGTACGTGGATTTGAAATTTTTATAATCAGCATTGATTTATAAAGAAACGGTAAAGTTTTACTAGACAAATATTTATACCAAATTTAAAGCAAATTGAATGCGTTGATTTTTATTATTAATATGTTTTCCTATATACGTTATTTATACCATTAAATATCGTACCCTCTTAAATGCGAAATTATCAGTTTATTAATATGCTATAAATTCTTAACATTTATTACTAAATTAAAAAGATAAAACTTTGCTTACATCTCTCTCTGATTCTTATTACCATTAAAAGGCGATTTATTATCCAAATGGACCAAATATTACAAATTTTTAAAGCAAGTATATAATCCAATTTTTTTTTATATTAAAATTCCAATTAGAGTTATCCTTAAACAAAGTGAAACTTTCATTTATTATTTAGCATTTTGGAAATGATTTGATCAAATTAACATATATATAAATTGGGAAGTAAATTTTAGTGGAAAGAGAAAAATAAACGTAAGAAATATGGGTAAAGAGAAAAACGCATATGAAATAGGCAAGCAGATAGGAGAATGGATACTGCGCATGACTGAGATTTAGGAGAAAATTGTGTTTTGAAAAATGCAAGAAATAAATTTTGTTGAATGGAAAAATCTATGGAAATCAAATTTTTAAAGCAATGCGTTGAATTTAGAGGCAACATACTTGATTTGAACGTTAGAATATTACTTCCCTCTAAAAACACATGCCACTGATAAATTTACTCATTTACACTAAGGTCATATTTTTAAGAATGTGTACCATAGCCATAATATTTTATGCCCAAAATATACCGAAATAACGGATTAAAATTCTATACGTTTTCTTAAATATATATACGGTATTTATTCCCTAAATTTACGCGCCCTTTAAACGCATAATTACCCAGTTCATTTATACACTATATAAATTTAAAATTTACTACTTAAATGGAATAAAATTTGTTTACATTTTTTTCTTCTGATCTATTTACCATTGACAAAGAAATGTATTATTCAAAATATTACTTAACTTTAAAAGGTAGATAATCCATTTTATAGCTAAGATAAAAATTATTGTGTTGTTTTAACAGTCCAGAAAAATAGAAAATTGGCGAGCGTTATAAAATTGAACAAAGAAAAGTGTTGATTCTTAGAGTAAAGAAACGGAAAAGAATATTTGATTTGAACGTTATTGAAAAATCAATGGGTTTTATTTATTAAATATGTGGAGTCAACGGAAAGAAAATTTATTCCTTTCCCACTTAAAATGCATGTATACTGATTTATTTGATTATTTATATCCAAGGAAATAAATTTAGACGCGTAAAAAACCGATGCAAAACACGCGCCCAGTTTCATAATAAAAGTGACGCTTTACGCGTTCTCTTATGTAGTAAATATACGTTAAAAGTATTCCATCAATAACACGCATTTTAAACGCGTAATTAAATAGTTTATTTATACACTATTTTTTTTTCAAATCTTATTTCTTAATTAAAACTTGATTTTGCTAGAAATTAAGTTATTTACCATCTTCGACAAAAACCCAAATTTCCAATTAAAGTTAATTCTTAACCACGTCAAAATTTCAGAGATCTTATTATTTAATTAAAAATTTGGTTAATTGTTTTTTTTAATCAATTTAAAATTTAGATTTTTATATAATAAACCCCAAAGTTTTAAAAATACAAGTGAAAAATAATTGTTAAAAATTTGGGCTGTTACACTTCCCCCACTCAGAACTTTTCGTCCTCGAAAAGGAAGAAGATAGGGGAATAGAAACAACCTGAAAGAAAACTAAATTGAAACGTAAATTAGAACCATTAATCTAAACAATAAAAATTCAATTTTAAATTAATAATTGATTTCATCTATTTATACTTAAAATTTTAACATTTATTTATTTACATATTTACTTGTATAATATCCCTATACTTATAAAATCATTTTTTTTCCAAATTTTACACAAGGTATTATAACATTCTAATTTAAAAATGTTTAATTTTAATCCAAATTTGAAATGGTAATTTAACTTAATTGTTAAAGTAAATTTACCATTTCCCAAAATAAACTAAATTCCCCATTTAGTTTCTTTTTTATTCCAAACTATAATTAAATTTATTTCTCTCAATATATTTTTCTCATCTATGTCAAATATGTTTACACTTATTACAACTGTTTAAATTTATTCTTAGTTCCTTAACATCATTTTATATTGAAAATTATTCCATTACCCTTTTATTTTATTTACCTCTGTTAATCTTTTTATAACTAGAATTTAAGTGTATAACATTTATTATAACCACTCAAATTTTATTTATAAATCTTTTTATATTGTATATTATCCAATTACATTGTTAACTTCTGAAAATCAAGGTAGGTTATATTGAAATGAAATTGAGTATTATACAAATAAAACTTTCAAATTCAATTATCTCAAGTTGGAATCATTTATTCAAAAATTTGATTTTTTTTAATTGAAATTATTCCTCAAGATAAAATTTAAGAATTAAATTTCTAATTCCCTTCAACCCAAATAAATATATGTACATAATAGGTCAAATCAAATTTAAATCATATATCTATATATTATAAATCAAGTCATATTTTAGAGATTCAAATCAATTAAATTCTCAAGGTAACACTGTAGCCAGACTACAGAATGGTCTTTTTACTTCGAAACTCGAAAATGAATGTCGATGATGTTGCTGTCTCGAAATTATTTCCTAGCGACAAGGAGAAGAGCACTGATTTTTAAACCCTTAAAATTCTTTGGAAACAAATTTTTATTCGAAAATAATTTAAATAATATCTCCCTTTAAAATTTTAAACACAAGGTTTGAAACCATTGAAAATTGAATTCTCAAGTTCTGGTTTTAAATTCATTTCTGTTTCCAAATTAATCTATAACCATTTGTTTATATTCAATTATTTATATTAGACAAAACACATGGTCTATAAAACCAAAAATAAAATCAAAACTATTATCTCTTGACAACTAGTTAAATTAATTATAAAATTCTGAAAATTATACTTATATATAATATTAGATTTTTCCCAAATATAGGAATAAATTTTTCAAAACAAGGATAGAGATTCAAATTTGATGGATTCAAATTAAAGATAATTTTGATTTAAAGATAAATTGGAATCAGAAGATCCGATGATTAAATAACAGAACAAGGAACTAGATAAGTTTATATAAATCGCGGGCAACCTTAACCTGGTCAACCGTGACTTAAAGAGTCAGATCGAATGTAGATTTACCATTCGATCCGAAGAGATAGAGTTCGGAATAACCAAAGATACTAGCATCTAAACCGAGGTTAAATATAAATCTCTGGTGAATCAATGCTAATTGTAAAGGAGTTTCACCCTTTTATTAGAATATTGGCGAGACCGCCAATTCACTATAAAGATCATCCGAAATGGAGTTATGGGATACTCTAGAAATCAAAAGAAGATGAATAGTGAGGGACACGAATGAACTTTGGAACCGCAGGGAACGTTCCAAAATTCAAAGGAAATCGAATCAAAAGGAAGAGATTCAAGCTCGAATGAAAGTGATTCTGTAAATCAAATTTACCATACATTCTAAGTTTTGCCTAGAGCCAAAGCTCTGATACCAAAATGTAACGACCCGATATTTTCAACCATTCGCATCCGCACATGTCGGACTTGAATTGTTCAAAATACCGCGTTGTAAATAAAATTTGGCAAATCTCAAAATATACAGTAAATAATTAATCACAGAATCACAGACACAGAATCAGAATACTCGCAGCGGAATTTAAAATACTTAGTGGTTCATGAAGCCACTATAAATAGTCTCAATCAAATAAAAATTACATAGTCTTTAATCCAAATATAGTTTTAAATCATCAGTAGAACAATCCAAATGTCCACTAGTCTTGATTTCAAAAATTTAGATAAAGAACTGGGAAGAAAGTTTGCCAGCAGCTTGAAAGTGATCTACAGAAATCCTAGCTCCGGGATGGAACTGAACTGCAACTCAGGCTGACCCGAGTGTAAAATAAAACATAAACACTCGAGTCAGGACATACATACTTATATAGTGTAAGCTAATTCAAGTGTACTGTAATATAGAGCAAGTAATTTAAAGGATGCTTGTGACCGCCCATCCTTTAAGGATCCGTTAAACTATTTACTATGTAGTAATACTTCGCTATTATAATAGTGTCTATTAGTAAAATAAACTTACTTTTAAATAGCGTTAAGGCTTTACATTTTCCACCTTAACACATAATATATTCCCATAGTCGATACAGTACCGTAATCTCCCCCATACTGGGCATCGTAAGAGGGCACTCCATAGGTATGGTACAAAACCAAAATCGTATAAGGCTCGCTATGGTAGGTGACACGGCACAACTAGGCAATGCCAGGGTAGATATACCAATTACGCATCCGGACCGATGGAAACGCATAGCCGCAGCTACCGCCCACCTCGAACAACACTCCCAAATCAAAGGTGCGCACCAAACAATCACAAAAGTAATAGGATGACATACGAAGAAGTGCGTCCGATCAGAGGTGCTACCTCATTAATCCGTCAATCGCTCCTGTTTTAGCCACCTTATGCCAACTCACGGGAGTCGGGTCCACGTATTTACCTTAAAGGAAACGTCACTACCATCCTACTTCATTCTGGAATCTCCACCGCGTACACGGTTGTTAAAGTGGTTTTCGGTATCGACAGAGAGTATGCCAGACATCCGATCCCGGTCTCTTTAACAACCAAACGTTATTATAACCCGTGGTTACAACTTTTAAAAATGGTATTTATACTTTTCAAATTGAAAAATCCTTTTAAACATCATTTATTTAAACATCAGTCATTCTATAAAAATACCATTTAAATCTATTTAATTTATTTAGGAATTTATTGCCTTTCAACTCACATTTAAGAGTTAAATCCTTCCATTAAAACTATTTAAAGTCAATTCCTTATTTTTATAAATTACATATTAAATTTCAAAATTTCAACCTTTTCCCAAAGATTATTTCCATAACTTTTATTTAAAACAATCAAAATTCAGTTTCCGTATCACTTATGAAATGCTACCTAAAGTCTATAGGTTAAAACAGTTCATTTATAAAGACAGCATTTACATGTTGTAATAGATTATTAATCTTAAATTTTAGTTTTACATTCCAAGATATAACTTATTAATTTACTAAAAAAAAATTTCACTTATAACAACAATTCAGAATTTCCAAAATAAGTTACATTCCAAAATTTTACTTAAACATTTATTTATTTAACATTTTGACTTATTTAAAAATCTTTATAAATTTATAAAAATTCTTTAAATACATTTATCCCAGAATATTATAAACTTTCCATTTAAATTATTTAAAATATTTCAGAAAAATGTTATATAAACCACGGGTTTGTATATAGTTTTCTAGCCTAGGTCAAGTGATACGGATATATATCATTTCAATCCGCAATTTACAAAAAAAAAACGGGTTCTATCATTTCAAACCCGCAATCCCAAGTTAACAAATAAATAATTAAACAATTAAATAAATGAACAAATGATTATCGTTCAGGCCTATCATTTCAGCCTGTAACGATCTCAAATTTACAGGGAACTTACAGTGATGATTTAATCAGTAAATAAGCATTACATAGTATAACTGCAATAATATTACAATAGATAAACAACTGATGAGGTGTCAATTTAAAATGGGGTTTAACATCATACGTTACATCACAAGTAGATAAAATTTAATTAATAATTTACAAATACACTTGTGATAAATCATGGATATATTGGTATGTTTGTCTGGTGAGAAATACTCACCTTAGAGCTGCAGAAAATTTGATTCAAACGATTGTATCACTTGATAAAGAAACGTACAAACGGCACGATTAGATTTCCGCGGATGCAACGTCTTAATTCAAATCTAGAACGAGATCCAAATAAAACCAAACGCGCGACTTAAATTTACGGTCAAAGAAAAATTTAAATAAACGAAATTGAGACAGGATTACAAAAAGATAAATGGACCAACTTTGCTCGACTACTCCCCACACCCGACTTGATTTTAACTAATAGGTGGCGTTCATTCAAATTTCTCAAGCACTCCTTCTTCCTTTCCCTTTTCAATCTCACGTACTAACTTCTATTTGTTTTTTTTCCTTTTTTTTTTGGTGTGGCACGACCGCTACTATCTTAACCCGAAAGCATGTACACCTACCCACTTACGTCCTGGCCCATGCATGCATACTTCCACTTTCTCTTTTTCACCTACAGACCCACCCACACGTTTGTAATATATACCTAGACATACTCAAATATCAGTTAATCCTCTCTTCATTGAAATGAATCTAATCACTCAAACAAAACAACCTTCACCTATTGTCCAATATAATATCTAAAGCAAACTGAGTTATATTTTACTAGTCTGGAGACAAATATGATTGGTCTAAGCTGAATTTAAGTGTCACGGTCCTAGCCTACATAAGCTTGAATGGATGCTCTAATGATAATTACAAAACCGTGTGATTGCTTCGCACACAACAAATATATTATGAAACATTTCCAGGTTATTTTTTTTTTCTATTTCACACTTGCTTTGCTATCATGAGTCACGCATGA
Source organism: Allium cepa (assembly GCA_030765085.1). Taxonomy (NCBI): domain Eukaryota; kingdom Viridiplantae; phylum Streptophyta; class Magnoliopsida; order Asparagales; family Amaryllidaceae; genus Allium; species Allium cepa. The sequence goes on from CM060932.1 coordinate 936,218,763, forward strand.
AGGTCCCATGGCCACAACTACAGGGACGCATGCATTTTTCTATAGAATGCAAAAGAATGATACTAAGCTTGACTTCCTACAACAATCTGACATACATGGCAAAATAGATCCGAGGGGGAAAAAGAGATGTGGCAAGGACATGTGGTGGAGCAGCCGAGTATTTAGATTGATCAGATGAACATACGATAGAAAAGCAAAAAAAAAAAAAAAAGGAAGAAGAAAGAGAGTAAACTTCCATTACCTGAAGGAGCTTGCAAGCAAGAAAAAGAAGGTTGAAGAGCTGATGCTATGCGTATGAATAATTGTATGGGCTTATATATATAGGCAGGGGGGTGCGTGATTTAAGGTGAACAATATAGGAAGAAAATAAATTTAGATTAACTTGCACGGTGGCTTGGATTTACACAAAGAAACAGACAGGAATATTAGGCACATTTGTACACGTTTCTTTTCTTCTTAAATTTTTTTTCTTGGAAATAATTACGTTGATTAAAGAGAAGAAACGGTAAAGTTTTTATTTGGCAAAGATTTTTATGACAAATTTAAACAGATATTGAATGCGTTGATAAACTTTTGGCAAAGATAAAATTTTGATTTGAACGTGTAAAAGAAGGAAGCTGCATGATTTTCCTTTGATTTTTCATAAATCTCGTTCTACAGGTGAGGAAATAAATTTCTTTCATTGATTGCAAATGTTTTCAGTGGCAAGCGATTTATTTTGTAAATGCATTCTTACGTGCACGAATTTAGGAAGAGGAAAAACAAAATATCTAGGAAATATTTGCTCTTGCTTTAAATAAGAAGTAAATGTGACTGAGGTGGAGAAACAGCAAGAATTTATTGCTGAGAATGGTAAAAGGAAATCACAGATTATATACCTATTAATCAAATGAAGTTGTACGTGGATTTGAAATTTTTATAATCAGCATTGATTTATAAAGAAACGGCAAAGTTTTACTAGACAAAGATATATACCAAATTTAAAGCAAATTGAATGCGTTGATTTTTATTATTAATACGTTTTCCTATATACGTTATTTATACCTTTAAATATCGTACCCTCTTAAATGCGAAATTATCAGTTTATTAATATGCTATAAATTCTTAACATTTATTACTAAATTAAAAAGATAAAACTTTGGTTACATCTCTCTCTCTCTGATTCTTATTACCATTAAAAGGCGATTTATTATCTAAATGGACCAAATATTACAAATTTTTAAAGCAAGTATATAATCCATTTTTTTTTATTAAAATTCCAATTAGAGTTATCCTTAAACAAAGTGAAACTGTCATTTATTATTTAGCATTTTGGAAATGATTTGATCAAATTAACATATATATAAATTGGGAAGTAAATTTTACTGGAAAGAGAAAAATAAACGTAAGAAATATGGGTAAAGAGAAAAACGCATATGAAATAGGCAAGCAGATAGGAGAATGGATACTGCGCATGACTGAGATTTAGGAGAAGATTGTGTTTTGAAAAATGAAAGAAATAAATTTTGTTGAATGGAAAAATCTATGGAAATCAAAATTTTAAAGCAATGCGTTGAATTTAGAGGCAACATACTTGATTTGAACGCTAGAATATTCCTTCCCTCTAAAAACACATGCCACTGATAAATTTACTCATTTACACTAAGGTCATATTTTTAAGAATGTGTACCATAGCCATAATATTTTATGCCCAAAATATACCGAAATAACGGATTAAAATTCTATACGTTTTCTTAAATATATATACGGTATTTATTCCCTAAATTTACGCGTCCTTTAAACGCGTAATTACCCAGTTCATTTATACACTATAAATTTAAAATTTACTACTTAAATGGAATAAAATTTGTTTACATTTTTTTCTTCTGATCTATTTACCATTGACAAAGAAATGTATTATTCAAAATATTACTTAACTTTAAAAGGTAGATAATCCATTTTATAGCTAAGATAAAAATTATTGTGTTGTTTTAACAGTCCAGAAAAATAGAAAATTGGCGAACGTTTATAAAATTGAACAAAGAAAACTGTTGATTCTTAGAGTAAAAAAACGGAAAAGAATATTTGATTTGAACGTTATTGAAAAATCAATGGGTTTTATTTATTAAATATGTGGAGTCAACGGAAAGAAAATTTATTCCTTTCCCACTTAAAATGCATGTATACTGATTTATTTGATTATTTATATCCAAGGTAATAAATTTAGACGCGTGAAAAACCGATGCAAAACACGCGCCCAGTTTCATAATAAAAGTGACGCTTTTTAAATTTACGCATTCTCTGATGTAGTAAATATACGTTAAAAATATTCCATCAATAACACGAATTTTAAACGCGTAACTAAATAGTTTATTTATACACTAATTTTTTTTTCAAATCTTATTTCTTAATTAAAACTTGATTTTGCTAGAAATTAAGTTATTTACCATCTTCGACAAAAACCCAAATTTTCAATTAAAGTTAATTCTTAACCACGTCAAAATTTCAGAGATCTTATTATTTAATTAAAAATTTGGTCAATTGTTTTTTTTAATCACTTTAAAATTTAGATTTTTATATAATAAACCCCAAAGTTTTAAAAATACAATTGAAAAATACTTGTTAAAAATTTGGGCTGTTACATGGGTACTTACAAAAAATAAATTATATATTTTGGCACCCACTTTCTACATTAGGGTCCAAAGGGTTAGATCGAAGGTAACCATACCCAAGTGGGTTTGGTTGAACCTTTGAAAGTAAAAATTTTATTGTTAATTACTGTATCAATATAATCATTAATATATTTTTTCTCCGTTTTTTCAATTAACGGAAACCCAAATATTTATAAGATTTTGTTTTCATATTTTCTATCACTGATTTTGTACTTCGAGAGATATTATAAACATTACAACTTATAGAAATACTTGAATATCCATAAAAAGTGGATTTAGATTTTACTTGGTATCTAGAACCGGCATTGACCTTTTTATTATACATTAAAGTGTATCTAGTACTATTACAATTAGCTTTACTATATCCTAAACCACTTTTATTATTCAAAGATCTAGAATTTGATAAAATTGAAATTAAGTTATTTTGACCTTCGTTAAATTTTGTGACTTTTTTATTAAGATCATCAAATTTAATTTTATAGTCATAATGTTTTTTAAAATACTCTTTACTATTCTTTAAAGCATAAATTTCTTCAACCAATTCAAAATTCTCATCTTTTAAAGCACGGTTCTCTTTTACAAAAAACGAGATTTGAGTAACTGAATCGTCTAAAGTTTTTTGCAATATATCAATTTGATTGCTCAAGTTAGCAAATTCAAAATATTTTTCATTTAAAAACCATTGAGTACTAAAATATTATTTTTTAATTTGGAATTTTCATTTTCTAGTTTGCAATCTTGATTTTACATGCTTTCATTTTTTTCTAACATTTTTTCTAACATGATAAAAATAAGTTTTGATACTTTTTCCAAATTATCACATAATTTATCGTAATTACTAGATAATTAATCATATGAATCATAAAGTACCTTATTGTAGTTTGTAGTTGCTTTAGCAATAGCGTTGTTCTTTTTCTTGCTGACAGTTTCTCGACTGGATCTTATTCTAGCCAATTTTCTTGGATGTTTTAAAGATCGGTAGAACACTGGGCATTGATACCACTTGTTAGTCGCTATGCAAAAGATCAAAGATTGCCAATAGTTGTAAATAATGTAAATGCAGCGGAAATAAAATAGTAAATAACACAGTTTATTTTATACTGGTTCGGACCTCCCGTCCTATGTCCAATCCCTAAGCACCTCTTAGGAATTTCACAATCAACATCCTCACTTCACCCGAGGGAATAGGTTTACAGACTTCACTTGAACAACCAAACAGGACTTCATTCTTTTCTTTTACAAAGAAATAACTTGACTATATATTTTGTCTTCAATAGACTGAGTAGTCGAACTAGAGAACACCTTATATAACCTTTAAAAAATGATGCAGAACGAGTGCATAGAGGCTAGGAAGTGAAATAAGACCAAACTCAAATACTGTGGAGTGAAAGAGCGTTGGTCTAAGTTTGCTTTTGAAATAAATATTGAATTTGGAGCGTTTGGAAGCAATATTAGAATGGTTTTAGAGAGTAGGATTGTGTGTTTGATTTGGAGACGATACGAGGCTTATATAAGAGTGATAAGATGCCACTAAAAAGGAGCAATCCTCCGTCAATTCAATTTGGAAGAGATGCATCGATTGAAAGTTTGCAACACTTCAAAAAGGTGCTAGAATAACCACTTGAAATGTCGTTTATAACAATCATTTAAATTTGTTAGCAGCTATAAATTCATAAGTGTATGCGGTGAACTGGTAGGGGCATGTGCCTTGTACTTGGTCAACTTGAGTTTGAACCCCTTTAAGCCATTTTTTCAACAACTTATTTTCCTGCTTTCCAATAGCAGTAACCAACTAATAACAATTATTTAAAGTTGTAACATGCCTCGGTTATTTAAAGTTGTAACATGCCTTGAACCGCAAAGATATTTGGTAGAGTGGTAGAGGCGCATACTCCTGATTGGGTTCAAATCCTAGTGTTTTCTTTTGCAAACATTCTCCTATTCACTAGTAACGGTCGATCATTTAAACGTGTAATTGAATTAAAATATAGTGTAGCTTGTTTGGCAGCGTGATGCATTTTTTACTTAGAGACCATGGTTCAAAACCTGCTTTATCTATTTTTTAGCAATCCACGTTTAAGTCTTTTTATTCTCTCCTTCTTTTTTTATCAATTATTTTTCCACATTTTCTCCATCCAATTTATAATTTGATTTTTGTAAGAATCCTACCATTTGCGCCATTTAATATAGCTTGTAAAAACATCATCCTTTACCGCATAGCTACGAGTTCTGAAATCACTCAATAAACACGTTAGTAGCACTGTCATATAGTTGTTGTCATCAAAACATTAAAATCATGTTTTCAACAACTATGAGCTTTGTTCATTATTCAAGTTGCAACTTTTTGGATACATCTTAAGGTGAAATTCAAATTTCATCTAATCAAATATTAACATGTTTTATTGTTTAGATTCTATAAACGCTACATATCATTTGTTAGTATGTTTATCTCACAATATAATTCAGATCCACTTTGCCACACCTATGTTAGTTAAATGTTCACCATGTTCATTTTAATTTAGACCCCCTTTCTTACTATACCTCAATCGACTATATGATCATTATGTTGATATAATTTAGATCCTTCATCTCTTTGGATTATTTGTTTATATTGTTTGCATAACTTAGATCTGAATCTTTTACGAAGAATTTATATATGCGTAAGTTATCTTATCTGTTTTGTTGTTGTTTTGAAATTATTATTCAATAAAGAAAAAAATTAATTGAATTTCTTTTAATTAAGTGTGTGTATGTATATGTGTGTTACATGGTTATTTAAATAGTTTTGACTAACTTATAATTAATTATGACTGAAAACAATTTTGGTTATTTAAACTCACCATTATTGAATACATGTTTTACATGGTTGTTTTTTTTAGTTTTTGTTCACGTTAGTGTAAAATTTTATTTTAACGTGAAAATTTATTAGTGGAATTTTAGGTGAAATCATAAACCATTTGATTCCTTCCTAAGTTGAAACTTGGATTTAATTTTGTTAACTTTATACACACACATACACTCAATATTACAAACTTTACATACATATGTTGTTTTAAATATTAAACATGATTCATAATTATTTATGTACAGACATATGTATGTGTACGTAATTTTAACTCAAATTTATAAAATGGACTGTTGTGTAAGACTATAAAGTTTAATTTTAAACCCTTCCTTAGTTATATATGCATATGTGTATGTGTGTATATGTTTATACATGTATATGTGTGTAGGTATATGCATAAATGAAAATCGCAGACAATAGAAAGATATATGTAGGGACATATGGGTCCATTGTTGCGCAAATTCCATCACATATATACGATCACATTAGCCATATAAATTATTTGTATTTTGCACTTACACATTTTGCACTAGAATATATTTGAATATACTCACTGTGTATGGCAAGTACAAATTTGATCATATATATCATTTAATAAATCAATTAGTCCAATTAACGAGTAAGAAGTAAATGTTTCTCTTTATATATATATAATTCAAAATCTTCCTTTGATCAGTTGAATAAGTTTAAGAGAGAGAAATAAAATGTTTCATTCTTTAAATTAACTTTAACAAGTAACTGTTACACACGCATATGCACAAGAGTATATTTCTTTTGCACTATTTTATAAATATCATATTGATTAAAGTTTAAATAATATTAAGACTCCTTTTTCAACCAAAATGAATAAACTAAGATTTTATTTAAAACTATATTAGATTGGATCTTATAAACTTTTTAGGCTTCACAGACCCAATAGATCTAAAATAGGAATTGTTTGAAATCTACCTATTTCGCCCGCTTTCGACTGACCTATTTCCTTCAGTTGTACTAGAGCCAAATGGTCTATTTAATCTAAATTAGCAATGTGGCTAAATGAATAAAGACTACCCATTTAGTAAGGTGTCCAGAAAGGTAGCGTTTAAGATAGGATTTGGGTGACTAGTACTCCGCCTTACCTGAATACTAGCCCAGCCTAAAGGATGAGTAAACCCAAGGTTATCCCTAATATAAAGGCTTAAATTGATTTTGGTTCTAGGGTTAATTTTTAATAGTTGTTATAATTGCATTTATAATTTTCAATTCTTTTAAAGAAATTAAATTATTAAATTTTTTTTTTATTAATATGATTAATTAAATATAATAAAATAGTTAATAAAAACTTAATTGATTAAAACATATATATTGATATATCTCTACTATTAATAATGTGAATTCCATGAATAGAATTCAACTGTTTCTTTTTGAATTTTCCAAAATACCCTTTACATTACCATAGAGAAGTATTGATGATAATTGGTTGTTGGTAAGACTGCAAATTGTAGTACAGCTATATTAGCTAAAAAAATTTGAACTAATCTCTCAGTTCGCATGTCATTTGTTCATAGCCTATATATTATTAAACTTCACAGCATCATCTCATCTCAATTAGAAGATATTGGAACTACTTCCTTCTTCATCCCTTAGCTTATATACAACAACTATTAATATATTTTTTATAATGTGGGACTAATTAAAACAATTTGAATGTGTTTAATATTGCTGCAGCTCTGATTGTCCATTTAAAGTACAATCTACATAATAAAATTGCTTGGACATAGCAGAATGGTTAAGGAACAGACATGATTTATTGTTGAGAAAGATATCGGATGGATATAATTCATCCACCAAAGAAAAACTGTTTTATGTATTGACTGTGTTAAGGTCTCCATTAAATATTTAAGTACATCCATCATTTCTACTCCAAACTTCCTCCTTCATAGTCGCCCCCACTCAGCCATCATCTTTCCAAACAAAAGATCATGTAGAGGTTATGTTTTCATCGTTCTTTATTATTTGGTTTTCATATCCCTAATAAAAATCTCCATCCGCTCAACTCTGTTTCTCCTCCATCTCTGGTCTCCAAGCCACCTCGCCTCTTCTTATCCGCTTTTCTCCTATGGCAAAATCATGTCGCAACCCAAAATTACTTCTCTTACTCAATAATAATGTTTCTTCATTCCTAAGGTTAATAATTGGTTACCTACAAGTTTTAATCATGAATCATTCTACTTCCTCAAATCAACTCACATTGATTCTCCTTAATTCCATAATTTTTCCCCTGATCTATCCGTTTTCAATTGCTTTTGATCTCCAGGTATATTTAGATTACTAATTTGATACTTATTTTTTTCGTATATTTTGCAAAAAATCAAATTTTTTATATATATTCTTATATAATGTTTCTTTTCTACCCACCTATTAGTTAATTACCGACTATATTACTTAGTTCCTTATCTTATTTCTCATTTTTCTATTCATGCCTCTTTTTCCAAATGCAGAACCACTCCTTGTAGCATAAAGCTATTTCTAGGCATTGGTTTTAGCCTACATGTTACTCCGAGTTTTGTCATTTTTCAAATTTGTGATACTCATGTAAAAAGACCGATTTATATTTTATTAGATTTAAATTTTTTGAATTTTGGGTGGATTTTAATATCTTTTATCCTTTTTGTATTACATATTCAATCATATATGCATGAAGTTCAATTCTGTAGTCCAATTTAGAGTATTTTTAAAGATGAAATACGGACGAAGGATCCTCGATGCAATGCTATCATTCCCATTATGAACTAGATCATTTTGATTAGCAAGTTTGATGTTGTAATTTATAACATACCTTACCTATTTGTAGTTTTGCGCAGGCTCAACGGCCTTCCTTTTTTAGCAAAAAGTATACTAGAAATTAATGTATAAAATTCAAACAAAAAAAAACAGTTTTTGTACCTACCAATTGCTATCTTTTGATTACTACATCGTATATGCAAATTGACATAACATGCTGCTTTGTTAAAAAAGGAAATTCCTTTTACAAGACATTTCGAAGAGGTCATGGTTGACCAAATAGGTACGACCCCATCATGTCTCTACAACCAAAAACTATAACTAAAACTAAAAAAGCTCATAACGTCTTTTCAAACATGACTCCAATAATATGTGATAAGCACTACCAACTAGACTATATGTTTAAATAAATACAGGTCATTTAATTTTTCTAAAATAAATTTGATAAAAAATATTGGAAATTAAGTATTATGATCACAAGACCTAAACTAAAAATAATACAATTTAAAAGCACGATCACTAGACAATTCATATATTTATTCGGTTTAAATCCTGAATCTGATATCAATAATTTCATATGCAACTAAACAAGTAGCTTTAAAACTTGGATTTGCTAGTGATAGTTTCACATGCAGCCAATGTGACAGTGCTTTATTTAAAGTGCATATCTTCTTTATATTTGTTTACGCTACACTTAAAATCATAGTTTAGATTTATTTCAAGTGCTGATCTTCTTCATTGCTGTTTATGATACACTTAAAAATCGTAGTTTAGCTTTATTTTAAGTGCAGAACTTCATCGTTGTCTATGGTACGCTTAAAATTCATTGTATGGATGACATCCAAAACTTTGATTTTGACCTTACATGCCTAACGTTAGGAACTAATAGTACAAATATATAAATATAGTCAGAAATAAACTAGGTGTTCCATTTTAACAACACATGTGTATATTTTAAATATTATTCGTATAAACATGAGTATTTTTAATATTTTGCATAGACAATTTACTTTGTTCTATTTGACCTGACTTTTGTTCATAATCTCATCTCTTATACTTTTTTCAGTATAATAGTTTTGTTGGTCGGTAGTCATAAAGATCATCCTTATTCTTAGGTGATAAACTTGAATACAATTGGACATTCATGATGTATATTATATTATCGAAGCATGACACCCAACCTAACTGCAATTTGCCTACCCTATTGAATTCGTTTTATTTTGAGTTTTCAAAGTTTTTATAATTTGCTTTTAGTTTTTATCTCTGATTTTCTTCTTCAAGTTAATGTTATGTTAAGAATTTTAATACCTAAACATATAAAATTATCATTCTATATTTAAGATAGCGTTTTGTCTATGATTTTGGTAACAAATCTAAGTTAGAATGTATTGATTTGGAAGCCATAGTTTAAAGTAAAGGTCATCCATATTCCTAGGTGATAAATTGGAACACAATTGGACATTCATGATGGATACTACATTACTGAAATATGACACTCAACCTAACTGCACTATGCCTATCGTAGGGAATTAGTTTTATTTTGAATTTTCTTTAATTTGAGTTTTATTCTTTTTTTCAAGTTAATGTGTTGCTATGATTTTTACTAATCTTTAACATATAGAATTATCATTTTATATTTAAAATAGTGTTTTGCCTATAATTTTGGTACCAAATTTAAGTTAGAACACATTGATATGCTATAGTAGGATGCAATGATTTAAAGTAGTAGTAATATGGTTTAAAGTAGTTGCATTGCTCAGATGAAACCCTAAAACTAAAAAATTGGGACTAGAGTATGTTAGGCATTTTGGAGGCTTTGAACGATGTTGCAATGGCTTATGATTATGCACTATATATAATGCATGGATCAATGGTGATTTTGAACACTTATTTAGAATTTGGCAGACACAAAGATGGGATGTTTGAGAGAGTGACTTATGGACCACATGATCAAGAAGTATAGGATTATTAGTTTGTTCAGCGGTCTACTTACTGCATTGTTATCTATCTTCACTTGGAATGTTTCTTTTAAGTGCAAGATTATCTAAGCTATAGAAGGTTTTTCCAAAGTAAAGATTAGGCACACATCACTAAAAGAAAAGTTAATTCACCAAAACTCCTCCTGCTAAAGACATACTTTGCATATCCCTGTTTTTATTTTGGCTATTTTCTTCCCCAAAATACCCCTCTGCTTCTTATCGGATAGACTTTAATGGTGAACTCATCTTTCTTGATTTCATTTTCTTTTTCAATGGCGAGCTCAGCTTTCTTGATTTCATCTTCTTCTTCAATGGCGAGCTCATCTTTCTCGATTTCAATGAAAAACTGCATTTATTTGAAGACGAATCAATATTTTTTTCAAAATATGAATTGTGGTTGATGCCGTATTGATGTTTAAATTCATTAATGATAACGAGAAATGATTTCAGTTTAATGTTTGAAGTTTTTATGCAAATATTCACACTATGTGCATAAATACTGCAAATATTAAAATATTTGTAGTTTTTTCTATAATTATTCTCAAAATTTACAGAAAAATTTGCAAATATTGATAATACTTGCATAAAATACTGCAAATATTGTCAACATTTGCAATAAAACATCTAATTGTACAAATAAAAATGTAAGAGTCTTCTCAGCCAATATTTCCTCATTTTTATGCAAAGATTCTGAATACTTGCATTTATTACTGCAATTATTCTTAATAATTGCAGAAAGCTCTGCAAATTTCGAGAATTTTTGCTTAAAATACTGCAAATATGACTAATACTTATAGTAAAAAATGTAATAATATATGCTGGAGCTGCAAAAGTTTTTTGAATTGAAATAATTACAAACATACATTGAAAAAATACATGTTTTTAAGTGAACAATTACTAATGAGTGAGCAGTTACTTAGAATAATTGCAGACATACATTGACATAACTTTATTTGAATAATTGCTGACAAGTAAACAATTTTCAGCATAATTGCAGACATACATGCAGTTGTTCAGAATAGTTGCATACATCTCTGCAATTATTATGAATAACTGCAGAGAAAGATGCATATAATATTCTTTATTAGTATAAAATGATTTTTATATTATTTACAGCTATAAATGTCTTTTTTTCAATTGAAATGATTTTAGTTGAATAATTGCCGACAAGTAAGGATTTATTCAACGTAATTGCAGATATACATGCCATTATTCATAATTGTTGCATATATCTTTGCAATTATTATGAATAATTACTAAGAAAGATGAATATTAATGATTTTAAGTGAATAATTGCTAAAAAGAAAGCAATTTTTCTGAATAATTGCAGACATACATTGAAATTAATTTATTTGAATAATTGCTTACAAGTAAGCAATTATTCAGCATAATGCTTTATTTTGTTATTTTACAGTTATAATTTATTTATTTTTTGATTAAAATGATTTTATATGAATAATTGCTGATAAGAATGTAATTATTCAGAACAATTACATATATACATGCAATAAATCATAATAATAGCATATATGTCTGCAATCATTTTGAATAATTATAGAGAAAAATGAAATTAATCCTCATAAGTTCTAAAAAAAATCTTACAATGTTTGTTTCGGTTTTGTTACACTTTCTACTGTATATATAAACAATATTTGCATTATTCTAAGCAATCATTCACAATAATTGCGGCAAAATCTACAAGTATTGTATTAACTGCATATTTTTTTGCTGATATTTTCAATATCAACAGAAAATTGAAAAAACAATAATTATTTGCTGAAAAACTCTTACACAACATTTATCATAATCATTGAAAATTAAAACATCAATACAACTACAACATTGAAGAATACTATGCAATAACTGAGAAAATATGAAGATTTGCATTTATTTTTAATTTTGATGTTCCGTTTTGAAATCTAAATGTTGAAACTGAATTTGATGATGCTTCTGTAAATTAATTTGTTAATAATGAAATTTTCGATTTGTTGATAATAAAATTGTTGATGATTTACTGTAAAATCGATGAAGATTGGAAAGAAAATACGTGGGTGAATTTATTTGATGAGGCCGAGTTAATTTGGTAGGTAAAATAAAGGAATTAGAAAATAAAGATGTAATTTATAAGTTATTTTTTGGGAGTATATTTTGTGTATTTTGGAACATATTAGGAATGTGAGCCAGTTGCAACCTTTTCTAAATTTCATGAACTTTCTTTAAGTACATGTGAATACTCATTGAGTTGGTTATATTTACAATTGAATCATCAAGATTGTAAGTTGAATTTTTATATTATTTTACATTGTTTCCATCTTAAGAATTTAAGGGAAATTGATTAAGGTTTTTTTACCTCACATGTTGATAGTGCAACTTATTTCTTTTATGGTACTAGGTAGCAATAGTAGATATTAAAATGGATTTCTCCAAGTATAACATGTTTGTATGTAATTTGTAATAGAGGCTAATATAGAAATGAGCTAACAATGAAATTTTCTCGCTGTGCTAATTTACATATGGTAATCGACTAATAAAAAGCTAAAGAATATTGTAAATCAATAAACATTCCTTGGAAATGGGTAAACGTAACATAAGATATTTATATTGTTTTCTTTCCTAAAAAGATTAGATGCATGATAGGTGCATTATAAATAATTACTACATATGAAACGTTAATGTACTTTCACTAATTGTATCATCATTAAATTTTGTTTTCTAATGTTTGTTTATGGAAACCTAGGTAGTATTTGGTATGTTGTTCTTAGTTTTGGGTTTTTGTTCGTACAAAAATGCACATGACGTATGTATATTGCCGAAAGTGAACAATTTAGAAAACGACGTTAACATACAAAATAGAAAACAACTTTTTCTTATTTTTCGTGTTTTACAAAATAACACAAGCACATGAAACAATTCATTCTTCTGTCGTCCCTCTATCCCCTTCGTCCTCCTACCATCCTTCTTTCATCCCTCCGGCATCCCTCCATCCTTCTCGTATTTGACATACATATTGAAAACTGAAAACACAAAATTCGCTTTTAAACCAAACACTAGCTTAGTTTTTAAGCTTTAAAACATAAAATTAATCTCAATCAAGTTAAAAGAAACATAATGAACATTATAAGTCAATGATTAATTTCCTTATTAGTAATATAAAAATTCACTAAATGAACTATTTGTCTTAAAATAATGATAAAACCATTCATGTTGCATTTTATATCTTATATTCAATAGAATTGAACATCACTAGCCAAACCTATAACACAATGTATAAAGTATGTAAAATCTTTACTCCCGTGCCATCAACACGGGCTTCCTACTAGTGTGTATAACTATAATTGTTGTAGCTATTTATTTATCTTAAAATCATTTATGATAAATTAAACTAAAGTTTCAAATCAATTAAAATATTAAGTTAAATTGTTTAATTAAGTAAATTTATCAAATAAAATTAATTTAAATCTAATTATTTAAAATGTATGCATATATCAATATATACACATAAATAAACCATAAATTCTATAGCTAATTAACTATCGTAAATAGTTTAAGATGTGTAATATAAAATTGTAAAAATATAATATAAATTTAATTTAATTGAATATGATTTATTTAATAAGAATTAAAATTAAGTATGTAATATTTAATTAATAAGATGCACGTATATATTGTAAGTGAACTAAATTATAAAAGCTAATAAGTTGATACTTATACAGCTACACATGTTTAAAATTAAGTGGAACATAAAAAAAACCTAGTTGAGATTTAATAAGTAAGTATTCACAAATAGTACAGACAATGTGATTTCAAATGTAATTAATACTTGAATCACGAGGGTATTTCAAAAAAGATACATTATTCCCTAAATCAGTATCGCTCAGTGTGTATATATGTATTATAGATTACTAATCTTTAATATAAGTTATCCTCTACCATTTATACATAAATAGATTACTTGTGTACTCTTCAGTTGAGTTTTTCTTAAGTTATAAATGTTATTTATCGTATTGTTGGTATATTGACTTAGTGAGGTAATATATATGCATATATTTATTGAGCTTTCTTTAAGGTACATGCATTATATTTAGGCCATCAGGCACGAGTAAATAATCTCTTTTGATTTATTTCTTTCTTCAAGTAGAGATGAGAATTGAACAAAGATCATGGGATAGGGCTTGTATATGATATAATCAATAAGATTTTATCTATTGCTTGACCTCAGGATAAGAACCCAAGGCAAGCGAGTCCGAGCACCCACTATAGAAATCAAAAGATTATTATGTTTGCTCTTAGGGTTCATTTTAAAGCCAGCCGTCTTTAAAGTGGGTCGTGCCACTATGAATATAGATAAAAAACAGGTTTTATTTACATGCATAGAACAAATAAAATCTGGTTTTATAGTGGCCAGACCACTTAGTACAAGAATAAAGAGAAAAGAACAGGAGCTAGACATATGGCCCAGACTACTCGGAAGGGCATAAACCTCCCCTACCATGACCGATATCAACATCAGTACCAGGACCTATGACATGCTGAACTGTAGAAAAATACGAAGCCAGATTTGGATCAAAAGACCTTAAGAGATGTGAGTAGAGATAAATCCTATCCCAAGTCGGATCCAAGAATAGCCCCTAATTCTTAGCACCAACAATCCCAATGGTCGTAAAGAAAGATCATCACCCTCAGCATGATACACTAACCTTCTAGTCTTATCAGGACCACCTAAGAACATATGATAACCATGCATTTGTAGGTCATAACTCATTTTCGACGCGTCGTGAATCCAAGAACACTCTTCAGGTTCCCTTACAACAACATCATCATCTGAATCACTAACTACATCAATTTCTGTCTCCATAACAGGAGAACCAGAAACAACAGGATCAGTGGTGGCAGAGTTCTAACTTTGGGAACCCATTTCATTTCCATCCTAGGGAGGGGGATTTTATCGGTATGAGATAGAGGAGCATTCCTATAACATTTCTCTACAGAATAACCAAATGAATAGCATATAGTACATATGTCAGGCTTCCAGCTATAGTTACTATTATTTCCACCTCGTGACATTCCATGATTCTTACTTTCAATATCGATGGTAACAGATTCTCTAGGGTAATTTCAATCAATGCCGTAGCAAATAATAGATTCTTGTGTGCAATAGTATTTGCATCAAAGCATTTGAAATCCCGAATAAGGCTTGCTAGCCACTTCAGACCAACAAGGGTTGAAGGACAGAAGGTATATCGGAGAACGTGGCCCAAACCGGAATATAAAGAATTTTCTCTCTAACAACTGTCTATACTAACACTCCAAGGAGTCACAATAAAGGGTTTCCCCTTATAATGAGAGGGCTAGTATCAAGCGCCGTAAGTCTATCTTCCTTAGAACCAAATTTAAAACGAAAAAGGAACTTAGGAATTTGACATGAAGTGAACCTGACAGTTTCCATGCTCGCCTACAGTGCTCACGAACAATAGAGTAAGAAGATGAACATTAAGGAAAAATCAAACTAAGTGGTCAGACCAATGGCTCTTCGCCTCCCTAAGAAAATAAAAACTAGTGGAATCACGTTAATTCCATCAACAACCTGAGTTTTGAATAATTGTAGTGAGTACGCACCAACATTCCTAGGCAATGTCTTGAACAAAGACGACCAAACAGGTTTTGCTACAACATTAGCAGTGGTATCACTACAACCATTAGAAAACATATCACCAACAAGAAAAACACAGGGTTCAGGAATTGGCAAATGGGCAGTTAAAGTAGGAAGCATGGGAGATTTGCTCTTAGGGTTTTGAAAAACATAAAAGTCTAATAAGAGCCTTATAAGAATTATGAAATGGCAATGTTTAACCTTTTTAATATTGTAAAAATCTGTGTTATACTAGTTAAAATAATCTACTTGATAGATTTATGCAACTAATATAATTGATAAAATATTTATCGATTAAAATATAAAAATGGAACAAATTAAAGGCCAACATTGAAATATAAAACATACTTACTAATAAATCTTTTGGCATGTTGTCACTTCAAGATCCATGCAAGAGTCCTCTATACAAACACTAAAACATTCATGCCTTAGTCACTTAAATATTTATTTATACGGGACTATGTATTATCTTCTATAAGTTTTGAACTCTAAAATCAATACAAGAATATTGATATTTGACCCATATTCGATCATACGTAAATGTTATATGGTGAATAGTCATGATTTGTAATGTATGAAATTTCAATGAAATTAGTTCATTCGAAATAAGCAAGCAACCCATGATGATATATCTATATTCAACATGATTGAACATAATAAGGATCTTGTAGTGTTAAATGTAGCATCAAAACAAGATCTATTCAATTAAATGCAAGTTCGATTAGTTTATGTAATGTGAAACTTATCGATATCCTTATTTTAAAGATGAACAAATGCACTTTTTAAAGAGTTTGTTACGGTCTTTTGGTAAGTTTTATGTTGGATGGCTAGACCATTTGAAAGGAAGGCTAATGTACTATAGTGGAAGTGCCTTAGGGATGTTTCAGATGAAGATAGTGAATCATCACTTCTGCTTCATGAAGAGACATAGGAAACAAAATTTTATGAAATATTAGTAGACACTTTGTATGGAACGAGAAATGTGTTTTTATTGCAATTTTGTTTATTTATGTTGAAAATTGTTTTTTTATAAAAGTCAATTCTATGAGTTAAGGTAATTGATCAAAAACTCTCGACCACAAACTAGTTAAAATATAAAAAAATAGCTCATAACAAGTAGTCAAATGGAGTTTCGTATTTCAGAGGCAATTATAGTAATGGCGGAAATAGTGAGAGCATGCCATATAATAATTATTAATGGATGCATCAGGATGCAAAAAATTATTTTCCCGAATATACCAAATATATATTATGAAATAATAATTATTTTCAGTATTGACTGAAAATGAAAATACTTCTATTTTATTATGTATATTTTTTATATTTTTTTGTGAAATCCATTAGGATGACGATATTTGTTAATTACTTGCAAAACACAAAAGTATCTAAAAAATTTACAATTATCTTTGAATTAAGAACAAAGAATTCATTTGGCGGAAGCGACAAAGAGTTGGCCAACACTTTGGATTGACACATAAAGATGTATGCAGTCGAAAGTCCAATGATACCAACACAGTTCCATATATTTTGTTTAATTTATAAATGAATAATCATAAATTAAACATGTGTACTTGATATACATGTCTATGGTAAGTTCATAGAACACAAAACAGAAGTAAAATAACATAACGTGCAAAAGAAAATAATATTCGATTTGATCGAATATGTGAGTATATTGGAAATGGTTCCAAAAGTATAAAAGTGAATAAGTTTCAATCTCCAAAGTTGCTCCCCTGGTGATACATAATGTCTTATGGAAAAGGAGTAATTGACTTTATTGGATAAAGTACGAGTGATGATGGATGAAGTTGAGTTAGCATCTTTCTATAAGATCGAGTACTTAAAAGTAAGTATATAAGGTTGAAATAGTTTCATCTAAAAACATACATATCCTTAGTTAAGGATTTGGCAAGTATCTGAGTCAAGAGACTACATATAATTATTGCTTGCAAGAATCTTATGTGGATTACCCCAAAGAAGTTTGGGTCGATCAATAACAATCAACCAACTTGTGTTATGAACATAAGTTTTGTAAACTTAAAACCAAATCATTGTGTGTGTGTGTATGTATGTATGTATGCAATTCATAATGTTTATGAATACATATTCCATTGCACTGAAAAGCAATTGTTATTTAGAGAATCAACAATTTGATTATGAAGGGATTCCTTTTAGATACTAGTGGTAGTAAACTAAATATGGATGTGATGTGAAGATAAAACCGACGACAAAGGATGAAATGAAATAGATCAAAGCTAAACGGACACAACTAACTAGAATGTATAATAAAAACCATCGCACATTAATGAGAAACAACAATTTTTTATCGCATGTCGAATAAAAAGGATTTCTTGGTTGTTAATAAGCCATTAAAATATTAATTCTATCATATGTCGAGATGCACAAATCCAGAATGGGTTCCAAATACATTAGCAAAATATGATTTTAATGGTTGTACCCATAGGGATATGATCGATCAATCATAAATGTTTGTTTGAGAGGAATTCTAATCCAATTGGATTATAGTTGAAAAATTGATAAATCATTTGTAAATTTCAACTACTGAAATTAACATAACAAATTTATAAATAAACATGCTTAAGTTAATTTGCACTGTACTCACAAAATTATCGCTCTATATGATTTTGAGTATTGGTATATGTATGTTGAAAAAAAAAAAATTCTAAATAATAATTTTGAATATGTTGTTTGTGCTTTTGATACCCATCTCTATACTCATACTAGCCAAGGACACTAAGGGGTAATGTCATCGACTAGCATGAAGAATAAGACTGTTGAGAAGCTACCATCTGCATAATTGCCTTGCGTGAGTATCAATATGTGAGATCGTATAACATGCATTTCATTTCAAGAGGGAATCTGACATATTAAATACAAACTCAAAGTTACTACACAGTGGCTATGTGACCTGCGGATACAAATATAAAATAAGCATAACACAAAATCAGCCATGGATATTCATATCACTAACGCGAAAACAGATATGAATGTAACACATAGAAGTGAACATCAAAGTAGTAGTCATACAAGATCCACTACATCATAAAAGAATAGGTACAAGTGCTAGACAAAAGAATTTGTATACATCATGGAGTCTCTATCTCAAATGTATAAAAACAAAAACTACTAAGCTAAAGTAGTTAGCCAAAAGTCAGAAGCTAGTCCCTGCTAAGAAATCAAGTGGAAGCACTTGAAACACCTCAGTCTGACCCGAGTATTATTTAAAAAGAAAAATAATAAACGGATCAGACTAGCTATAAATATCATATAAGATGAGATAGGATGAGAGATATGAATAAAATATATGATAACAATAATGTCATACTGGGACAAGTATATATTTTATAAGAATGAAAATCATATAATATCTCAACTCTCCTCAAATATCCAAAAAGAATATCATATGCTTTAGCTTATTCACAAAACTTAAATATTGACAAAACATATCAATGCAAATCGCAAAACTTAGTGAAACCCAAATTCTAGAAATCAATAATTTGAAATCCAGAAAACACAAAAGAAGGGGGAGTCCTATCACAAACAGAAGCATGAAGACTCATCAACATGTGTATCACGAACGGGACGCTATCCCATGGGTCGCTAACCCATAGAGCTGGTGCAATACGTAGTACAACGGTACACTTGAGGAACCTGAAACTCAAACAAGCCAAAACAACAACGTAGTAAAACGATACGCCCGATGAACCAATCTCAATAAAACAGTTAAAAAAAACCCATAGGTCGCTAGCTCATAAAAATGAGATGAAGCTCAACGGAACGGGATATAGTCCCCCACGCGGACAAAGAGACATCACATATCGCTAATCTAAATCTCAAAATTATCGTCATCAATCAATAAGTATAAATTACACAAGATAGTAAATAAATGAGTTTAGCTTCATGTCCCATAACTAATGCTTAACTTAAATATTTACGAACAAATTGTAGTTTTCCACTCGAAAATTGTCACCAGATTTCAATCGAACAAGTCTAAAAATTAACCGACGAAGTAAACGCAAGCATTTCATACCACTGGGTTTGCTAAGTCGTTTAATTGGATTTCTCATACGAATGAGGTAAAGGTTCGTATATACTAATAGATTGGAAAATGGTTTTAAAAATGAGCTTTGAATTAAAAGTAATGTTGAAATCATTTTTGTGAAAGAATTTGAGTATTAACTATTAGTATAGAAACCTTTGTATTTTAATGTGACAAATCATTGAAACGATTGCAAAAGCAATCTATCACCAAAATCCACATTCGACAACGTGAATTAAAACCACAAAAATCGATATCAAATCCATCAGATGAATATTCCTAACAATCCAAAAAAGAAGTCATCAAAGTCGATAATAAATGACAACAACTAACTGGATCAATAAAAATCGATAAAAATTGGAAATCCACTCAAAAATAGGCAAAATAGGCAAAATTCAACAGGACCAGATGTCTGGTTGGTTTGGCCAGATGTCCGACCTGGAGTTCTAGAAGTTCTATACTTATCCTCCTTTTTCATTTTTATTCCCTGAAGCCTACCAGATGTCTGGTTCTTGGCTCTACCATTTTATTTTTCTGCCGTTTCTTTTTTTTTCTTCCGGTGCCTTAACTAGATATCTGAAATTACCAACCAGATGTCTAGTTGGTTCAGCTGGGCAAAAAATTTCCTAGCCTAAAGAGGGCAAATCCAAACCGAAAGCGATAGAACGAGCGATGGATGCCAGGGATTTATGCCAAGCGACAATCCAACCCTATAAGCTCTTCGATACACCCCAAATAACATGTCCAAACATCCATATTGGATTTTCATAAATTTTGACTTCAAAACCAAAAATTATAAAATTCATCAAATCAATTCAAATCAAAAGCGAATGAACATGAAATAGATGTTTGTAATTCATACCTAACAACAATTAAAGCTATACACATAGATGTGAGATCAAAATCTCACCTTTAAACTCAAAATCAACAATTGAGAAGCTCTGAAACAAGGACAGATAAACTCCACTTCAATCACAAATCTAGAAGCTCCAATCTATGATCATACACAAATATTTCCTAAGTTAGGTTATATGAAATTATGAAAATTGAAGAGGGATTGAGATATAGAAGATGAAGATGATGCTTACCTAAGATTCTCTTTGATTTATAACTTGAATTTGAATTCCTAAGAAAAGCTAGGGCTTAGGAATTTTAATTTCCTCTTCCCACCATTCTTCCAGGCTTGAGTGTTAGGAAATTATGAGTGGAATGAATGAATTAAGAGGAGTGGAGTGGGAGTTATTAGGTAGAAGATTTGGGTTATCTTGTTGGGTTAGTGGGCTAGAACACAACCCAAAGCCCAATTGAAAATACCAAAATCCTAACCAGCTTCAAGCATATCGATGTTTATACTTAAATAAGTTGTAAATGTCGTTTAAAACTCAATGGAAGTGGTCTCGAGTCTAGATTCGACTATTTACAAAAAGTCACATTTCGGACTTCAAATTCAACTAACTATGTTATATTTAAATAAAACATTTAAATATTTAATCGTAAAATATGCGGGTTGTTACAGACTCCGCTCCTTAAAGAAATTGCATCCTTGCATTACTTAAGAAGAAAATAAAGAGCAATTACCACTCTAAGGCATAGTAACACAAAAGAAAATTTTGAAGTGAGAAGTTCGCCTTAAGGAGCACAAGAGAGTAAGTCTGGATGTGTTCGTTCGATGAATTCTCTGGGTTTCCAAGAAGAATCCTTTGGATTTGAGGACCATTGAACTTTTACAAGCAGAACATCTTTATTTCGAAGGCATTTAACCTCTGTGTCAATGATGCGAATAGGATGTTGCTCATAAGTCAAATTAGGTGAAACTTCAATTTCTTCGATAACACTAGGCTCAAGAATAGGGTCGGAATCTCTAAGGCATTTCTGTATTTGAGAGACGTGAAATACGACATGAATAGTGGAAAAATGTGCCGGTAGTGAAAGGCGATAAGCCACGAAACCAATGCATTCGGTGATGGGAAATGGTCCAATACATCGAGGTGCTAATTTTCCTGAATGACTAAAATGCGCAACACTCTTCATAGGCGAAACACGAGTGAATACCAAATCTCTCATAGAAAATTCTAATTTCCTCCTTCGGTTATCAACATAGGATTTTTGTCTACTTTGAGCTTCTTTCATCCTATGACGAATAAGGTCAATCTTTTCTATGGAATCACGAATAAAATCTAGACTTAAAACTAGCTTTTCACCGGCTTCAAGTCAACACGAACGAGATCGGCATGGCCTTCCGTAGAGTGTCTCGAAAGGTACCATACCAAAACTAGATTGGTCGCTATTATTTTAAGAAAACTCGACAAGGGAAATATGATCTTCCCAACTTCCACCAAAATCAAGAACACATGCACGAAGAAGATCTTCAAGAGTTTGATTCACACGCTCTGTTTTTCCATTGGACTGAGGATGATAAGCGGTGCTAAAATTAAGATTTGTTCCCAAAGCTTTTTGAAGTCCTTTCCAAAATCCATTAGTAAATAATGGATTACGATCGCTAACAATAGAAGTAGGAACTCCATGCAATTTAACAATTTCTTTAACATAGAGTTTGGCCAAAAGATGTACAGTCCGGTTGGATCGAACATGAATAAAATAGACGGATTTTGTAAGTCTATCTAGAATCACCCATAAAATGTCATGACCCGAACGAGAACGGGAAAGACCGTCAATAAAGTCCATGGAAATTTGGTCCTACTTCCAAACTGGAATGTCTAAAGATTGCAATAACTCACCGAGCCTTTGATGCTCGACCTTAATGAGTTGGCAAGTCTGCAACGCCTAATGAAGTTAATAATATCAGATTTCATTCCATCCCAATAACGAGATCATCCATTTGGATATCATTATGGAAACAACTGCTTGCTGCTTACGACTAAGGGCATTGATAACACGATTTCCCTTTCCGAGAGTACAAAAAATATCATGATCATAAGATGCAAGAAATTCGAGCCAACGTTGTTGATGCAAATTAAGTTCCTTTTGAATTCAAAGATTTTTGATTGATGTAGAGAACAAATTTCTCTCGCAAACGATAATGACGCCAAATTCTAAATGCGAAAAATTTGGCCGCGAGCTCTAAATCATGAGTTGCATATCTAGTCTCAACATGCTTTAATTGCCTTAAAGAATAAGCGATAATACGTTTCCTTTGCAGGAGGACGGCTCCCAAACCAACACGACTAGCAGTGGTATAAACAATCAAGTCTTGGTTCCCTTCGGAAATGAGTTCTTTTAATTTCTGAAAGGCAGCTTCACATTTGTCTGACCAAATGTACTTAACTCCCTTATTTGTAAAACTAGTAAGAGGCACGGAAATTTTAGAAAAGTCTTTTATGAAACGACGGTAATAGCCCGCCAATCCAAGAAAACTACAGTTTCGTCACACTCTCCGGTCTCTTTCAATTTTGAATCGCCTCAATCTTTGAAGGATCCACGGAAATTTCGGATTCAGAAATAATATGGCCTAAAAATTTCACATGGGATTGCTAAAAGTGGCACTTAGAAAATTTTGCTTTCATTTGATTGCTCCTAAGAGTTTCCAACACAATTCGAAGATGTTTTTCATGTTCTTCCTCGGTTTTAGAATAAACAAGAATATCATCTATAAAGATAAGAACAAATCGATCGAGGAAGTCTTTGAAAACTCAATTCATAAGGTCAACGAAATAAGATGGAGCATTCGTTAAAAAAATTGCATAACAAGCCATTCATAAGATCCATAACGAGTATGTAACGACGTCAAAGGAATGTTATCCTCTGCAACAAGAAGCTGATGAAAACCGGTAGCTAAATCTAACTGTGAAAAGACTCTAGCACCACTAAGTTGATTGAATAAATTATCAATCTGAGGTAAGGGATATTTATTCTTTATAGTGAGATCATTAAGCTTGCGCTAGTCAATGCAAAGCCTAAGTGTACCATTAGATTTCTTCACAAAAATAGCTGAAGCTTGCCAAGAAGAGGAACTAGAGCGAATAAACTGTTTGCTTCCAATTCGGATAATTGTTTACCCATCTTCTCATTTTCCTTATTAGACATACGATAAGAGGATAAGTGGTAGGTAGATCTCCATGGATTAGATTAATTTTGAACTCAATTGCTCGCTTAGGTGGTAATCCTAAAACGGGCTCAAATATATCGGGAAATTCACGAACAACGCGAATGTGGGAAATGACATCTTCCTCATCATCATTACCGTCATCATGTGGATTTAGAGATTATAAGGATGCTACCGAATTGGAATCTGATTCTTTAAGAACAATAGAAATCTGCTTGATAGATTGATGATGTCGAAGATGGATATTCCTCTCGGGACATAGGATGTGGACTTCATAACGATTAAGCCAATCCATTCCAGAAATCATTCCGAAATCTAAGTAACACATAACATGCAAATCAGCATGGGAAGCATAATCACATAGAATAATTGCAACATCCTTACAAAATAAACTGAGTGTTGTGGATCCACCAACCGGATTCGTAATTCTTAATGAAGTCATCAAGCCCGTAACATTCAAAGAAAAAGTATCAACATGTTCTTTTGATATAAAAGAGTGAGATGCATCCGTATCAAAAAGTACTCGAATAGGATGATCACAAAACATAATAATACCATCAAGGACAGAATGAGAAATACCTTGACCAAGAGAAGTGTTACTAGGGGCTTACATAACATTCAGCTTTCCCTCTTTCTTGCTTTGAAGTTTGGGACATGAAGATATAAGATGACCCGAACTTTTATAATAGCAACAATAAAGGGGTTTCAGACACCTATTTGCATAATGGTCCTCAGAACCACAATTGTAGCATTGTCCATGAATATAGATAGGAGTCTTTGCTACCGAAGTTGCTTGCTTCTCTTTCTTGTTGGGATTAGGGCCTTTGAACTTACTATCAAGTTGCCTCTTCTTGTTGTTATTGAAGTTCTGTTTTCCGCCGCCAACATCACCATCACTTTCTTTACCGGCCTCTTCAAGTTGAAGAGCGATATCGACAAGCTGATCAAAAGTAACTTCTAGTTTCAAAAGTAAAGATTTTTTAAGATTCTTATTCAACCCATGGATAAACCTCTAATTTTTCTTCAAGGAGTATTAATATACTCGGCCCCATATTCGGAGAGGGATTCAGAAGATGCGACATAATCTGCCACAAAAGATTCACCTTGAACAAGGTCAATAAAGTGTCAGGCTAAAGTTACCTTTTCACCTTCCAGCACAAACTTTAACTCGAACCTTTCTTGGAATTGCTCCCCAGTAAGATCCACTTCAATAATTTCCGAAACCAAAGCTCATACCAATCTAGTGCTCTCTCCTGGAGCATGCTAGAAGCCACTTGGAGTCGATGTAGATCCATAAGGTTCATGCGAGAAAAAATGTGGTCGCATGTTCTAAGCCAAGCTTGGACTTCTATAACGCTTTCAGAACCCTTGAATGGCCTTCCACCTAAATTGGTATAATCACTGCACAAGCATGCAAACCCGGATTTAGGATGAGCAGGCTCTGGAATGGGTCCGGTAGCTTGGGCATTCTCTACAAGATCCAAAAGCTATTGGGCAGATATGAATACGCCATCTTAAGGAGTAGCACTGGATTGACCGACGCTGGGATGGCCGGGTCTAACCATTTCTTTTCTTTAAGAGATAAAGAAAGAAGAGGAAAAAGTTTATTCTTAGAATGAATATCAAATGAACTTTATTGATAAAACAAGGCATCATAAAAGAAAAAAGGATAGAATGGGTCCTAAGACTCGAACTAAATCCTAGGGCATGATTCCTAAAGGAGACTTAGGACAATGATCCTTGCTTCATTTTTTCCGAAGTTTGGCTTTGATACCAAGTTGTGATGCCCCACATCTATACTCATACTAGCCAAAGACACTATGAGGTAATATCATCGACTAGCACGAAGAATAAGGCTGTTGAGGAGAGACCATCTGTATAATTGCTTTGTGCATGCACCGACATATCAGATCGTACAACATGCATTTCATTTCATGAGGAAATCTGACATATAAAATACAAACTCAAAGCTACTACATAGTGGCTATGTGACCTTCGAAAAAAAATATAAAATAATAATAACACAAAATCAGTCACAGATATTCATATCACTAAGGCGGAAACAGATATGAATATAACATATAGAAGTGAACATCAAAGTAGTGGTCATACAAGATTCACTACATCACAAAATAATATGTAATACATCATGGAGTCTCTATCTCTAATGTAAAAAAAATACTAAGCTAAAGTAGTTAGCCAGAAGTCAGAGGCAAATCCCTGCTCAGAAGTCAAGTGGAAGCACTTGAAACACCTCGGTTTGACCCGAGGATTATTTAAGAAGAAAATTAATAAACGGATTAGTCGAGCTATAAATATCATGCAAGATGAGATAGGATGAGAGATATGACAAAAATATATAATAAAAATAGTGTCATATGGTGACAAGTATATATTTGATAACAGTGAAAATCATATAATATCTCAAATCTCCTCAAATATCCAAAAAGAATATCATATTCTTTAGCTTATTCACCAAACCTCAGATACTGATAAAACATATCAATGCAAACACAAAAATTGGTGAAACACAAATTCTAGAAATCAATAATTAGAAATCCAAAAAAAAAGAAGGAGGCTAACACAATTGGGAGCATGAAGACTCACCAGCATGTGTATCACAAACGGGACGCTATCCCATGGGTCGCTAACCCATAGAGCTGATGCAACGACGTAGTACAACGGTACGCCCGAGGAACCTGAAACTCGAACAAGCCTGAACAACGATATAGTACAACGATATGCCTGATGAACCGAACTCCATAAAACGGTTGAAAAAACCCATAGTTTGCTAGCCCATAAAAATGAGATGAAGCTCAACAGAATGGGGTATAGTCCCCCATGCGGACATAGAGACATCGCAAATTGTCAGTCTAAACCTCAAAATGATCGTCATCGATCAATAAGTGTAAATTACATCAAGTAAGTAAATAAATTAGTTTAGCTTCATGTCCCATAACATTTGGCTTAACTTAAATATTTACGAACAAATGTAGATTTCTACTTGAAAATTGTCTCAAGATTTCAATCGAACAAGTCTAAGAATTAACCGACGAAGTAAAAACAAGCGTTTCATACCACTTGTTTTGCTAAGTCGTAGAATTGGATTTCTCATACGAATGAGGTAAAGGTTTGTATATACTAATAGATTGGAATACGGTTTTAAAAATGAGCTTTGTATTATAAGTAATGTTGAAATCATTTTTGTGAAAGAGTTTGAGTATTTACTATTAGTATAGAAACCTTTGTATTTTAAAGTGACAAATCATAGAAACAATTGTAAAAACAATCTATCATCAAATCCACATTCGACGATGTGAATTAAAATCATAAAAATCGATATCAAATCCATAAAATGGGTATTCCAAAAAATCCAGAAAAGAAGTCATCATAGTCGAAAATAAATGACAACAACTAACCGGATCAACAAAAATCAATAAAAATTGGAAATCCACTCAAAAACAGGCAAAATTCAACAGGGCCAGACGTCTGGTTGGTTTGGCCAAATGTCTGACCTGGGGTATGGGAAGTTTTAAACTTTTTTCCTTTTCTTTTTTATTCCCCAAAGCCTACTAGACATCTGGTTGGGTTTAACCAAACGTCTGGTTCTTGGCTCTGCCATTTTATTTTTCTGTCGTTTCTATTTTTTCTTCTGGTGCTCTAACCAGATTTTTGAAAATACCAACCAGACGTCTGGTTGGTTCAGCTGGGCAAAAATTTCCTAAGCCAAAGAGGGAAAATCCAAACCGAAAGTGATGGAACGAGTGATGAATGCTAGAGATTTATGCCAAGCGACAACCCAGCCCTATAGGCTCTTCGATACACCACAAATGACATGTCCAAACATCTATAGTATGATTTTCATAAATTTTGACTTCAAAACCAAAAAATGAAAAATTCATCAAACCAATTCAAATTAAAAGCGAATGAACATGAAATAGATGTTAGAAATTTATACCTAACAACAATGAAAGCTATAGACATAGATGTGAAATCAAGATCTCACCTTTAAACTTAAAAACAACAATTGAGAAGCTCTAGAAC
This sequence comes from Allium cepa, assembly GCA_030765085.1. Taxonomy (NCBI): domain Eukaryota; kingdom Viridiplantae; phylum Streptophyta; class Magnoliopsida; order Asparagales; family Amaryllidaceae; genus Allium; species Allium cepa. The sequence continues at coordinate 936,246,818 of CM060932.1, forward strand.
AAGGAAAGATCAACTCCACTTCAATCACAACTCTAGAAGCTTCAATTTATGATCATATACAAATATTTCCTAAGTTAGGTTATAGGAAATTATGAAAATTGGAGAGGGATTAAGATGAAGAGGATGCTTACCTAAGCTTCTCTTTGATTTATAACTTGAATTTGAATTCCTAACAAATGCTAGATCTTAGGAATTTTAATTTCCTCTTCCCACCATTCTTCCTAGGGCTTGAGTGTTAGGAAATTATAAGTGGAATGTATGAATGAATGAAGAGGAGTGGAGTGGGAGTTATTAGGTAGAAGGTTTGGCTTATCTTGTTGGGTTAGTGGGCTAGAACACAACCGAAAGCCCAATTGAAAATACCAAAACCCTAACCAACCCCAAACATATTGATATTATAGATAGACAAGCTGTAAACGTCGTTTTAAACTCAATGGAAGTGGTCTCGAGCCTGGATTCGACTGTTTACGAAAAGTCATATTTTGAACTTTAAATTCAACTAACGATGTTATATTTAAATAAAACATTTAAATATTTAGTCGTAAAATATGCGGGTTGCTACAGTGCTTAATGACTAAAGTGTCTCGAAGTCAGTAAGAGCGATTTTGAATTTGTGGGTTATTGGATAAGATCCAAAAATCGAATGAAAGTATCATTCAACAAGAATTAGAGTCGAGCAAATATTTTGACAAAAAAATAAAACAGTTTGAATTTTAGCAAAACGCGAAGGAAGCTTATGTTTCTTAGAAAGCACTATAAAAGCACTGAAATATTTCAAAACTCTAAGTAAATAACAAACTTTAGATTACTAATGATGTACTCGTGTTTAAATCATTTTAGTTTGGTTTAATTCTAGATGTTAGATTTGAAAGGACATCTATTATAATAGTATAAAAGGATGTTGGGAATATCCCATATAATATACATAAACATCATACTAAAATGTTTAATATAAAGCATCTAAGAGGGATTCCTTATGCGTTGGCAATAGGAGTTATCATGCTTGTTGTGTTGTCTACCATACCACGTTTCGCTTATGTATTTGATAGATAAAACAAGAATCCAATCCATATATATCCTCTAAAATTCTCTTAATATATATCCCCTAGAATTATTGGGATATCCTATAAACTTACACAAAGTTGATCTTGCATTAAGATTGTCAGGGCCAATATTCTTAACATAGGTCGGGCAACCTCGCATCTTTAAATAATTGAAGCAGGGTTTCTTCCCATACCATATCTCATATGGCGTCTTAGGTGAAGATTTAGTGGGTACAAAGTTCAGCATATGCGCTGCAGTTTTTCTAGAGCATATCCCTAATAGGACAAAGGCAACTTGCTTTACACATCATGTAATGGATCATATATAATAAGGCTCAGTTTCTTTGCTTTGACACACCAGTGTGTTTTGCAGTATAGGGTGAAGTAACCTAAGATATAATTCCATTATCTTTTAAGTACTATAGGAGCTCTTATCCAATGTACTCGCATCTTCGATCAGATCGTAGGATTTTAATCTGTTGCATCGTTTGATTTTTAACTTCATTTTTGTACCCCTTAAATTTCTCACAGACATCAAATTTGCACTTAATAAGATATACATATCATAGTCTCGAGAAATCATCCGTAAAAAGTAAGAATTATTATCTTTGTTTATCATAGGCATTTACATACATCACTATGTACTAGCCCTAAGAATTCATCAACTCTTTCATTACTACAACCAAAGGGGTGCTTGGTCAATTTTCCTTTAAGAGATGACTCACACATGTCAAATGATTCAGAATCACTTGATTGTAGAAAACCTTTGTTTTCATTTTGTGCTATCATTTCTCACTAATATGACCTAGCCTACAACGCTAAAGATAATTATCAGTTATATTGCTATTCGAATTACTCATAAATATACATATTTTGTATTGATCACATAAATTTCATTTTGTAGAGAACCATCACAAACTTTATTTCCATTCAAACTAATGTTCTTTGCACAACGGAATATATATCCCATCTTAGACAATCTAGAAACGGAAATAATACCACAAATAAAGTCATTTACATAAAACCATTTATTTAATATCAAAAAAAACCACTAGGCAAAAATAAATGAAAATCACCCACTATCGTTGCATCTACAATAGACCATGAGCAACTTAGAGTCTCATTTCGCAATTTATCAAGCGATGCCAGTTCCTATGCCCCTGTAACTAATTACAAATGTGATTTCCTGTACCTAAATCCTAAGACATTTATCGATTACAAAACTATTTTAAATCATAAATGCACCTGATGGAGCTATAGAACTATTATGCTTCTTTTCTTTCACAATCTTAAGGTATTCGGGACACTTACTCTTCTAGTTTTCTTTTTTATGGCAATGGTTACATTCTCCTGTGTCATCGACACCTTTCTTTCCTTCCTTTCTTTTCTTTTTACCATTTATCTTTTGCTTCTTCGAACCGCTCGAAGATGACGTCCAACTTTTAACTACAAGTACGGTCGACTGATCCTTAGATTGTAACTTAGCCAACCTCAACATATTGTGGAGCTCTATGAGATTCATGTTCACATAGTTTATGTCATAGTTCAGTATAAGCAGTTCATACCAAGGGTTTATTGAACCTAGAATAAAATCGACTTGTAGTTCATTACTTATAGTCACGTCTAATGGTGCAAGCTTATCAATATAACCTTCATCATCGCGCATAATTGTCCACCTTCCATCCCTTTTACATTTTGGTTGTTAAATACTTTCTTAGTAATCTCAGACCTTATGGAACAAGACCGCTCGCCAAAAAGTTCCTTGAGACTAATAAATATCTCATGGACATCGATTCGTGTTGCCTTTATTGATAATTAATTTAATTAAAATAAAATTGTTTGGATTTGATATTTGATAATTATTATTTTTGAAAATAGATATTTAATTAATTAAATTTTATTTAACAAATATTTTGTTTTAATAACTTAAAATCAACAAATATTAAATTAAATGAAATAATAAAGTTGTTGATATATATTCTGGACTAAGAAGTATAAATCAAATTAAATTAGCTTGGAATTAATTTACAAATAAATTAAAAAGAATTGTAAAAAGAAAAGAAATGAAAAATCAATTAATTTAAAACAAAGCCTAGATTCTTTTGGCCTAAACCAAAAGTTTATATTTCTAGATATATGATTTTATATGTTGAGTTTTTAGCTAGCATTGATATTGATTTGAGTTTATATTTCTAGATATCGCTGAGGGCCTAACAGTCAAAAGTTATCAATTCCATTAGGATTATAGGTCGAGATGGCTATTTGAAAATTGTTTCAATAATTTGTATTGATTATATTTTATTTGGGATCTGAGTTTCTTGCTATCTTCTTGGATTAATGGTCGGAAGATTTTACTTCCATCAGGACTGCAAGTCGAGATAGTATTCTTGGATATTGATTTTCATATGTAGTTTGGATTTTGTTCTATTTGGGTTTGTATTTCCTAATTTATCTATCATGGCTTAGTAGTCGGAAGTTATTACTTCCATTAGGGTTGTAAGTCAAGTTTGATGTTTCGATTAATCATTTGGGATTATGCTATTTTGATTTATATTTTTAAAGCTTGACAATTTGGAAGTTTGTACTTCCACTAGGACTGCAAGCTTAGACTGCATTTTGGGTTGTTCACCCTTAGACTTTGTTTAATTCAGGATTTATTCTTTTATTGCGGATTTATGGATACATCGTGTGCTTATCCATAGGATTTTAAATTTTCGATGTGTTTGATTGTTATCACCTAAATATAGTAGTCGTGGTTCTTACTTGTGCTTATTTCATGGGTGATATTGGGATTTGAGGCATGGTCTATTCTTATGATGTTATGATGGATAGATGTATTTTTGCTTTGCCTATTATTTCCATGCCTATTGTTAGTATCCATACTAGATTTACATAGAGTCTGGCCCATTGATTATTTATATAATAATCGGGTCAGTCCGAGACTTTTTAGGTATATGGACATTAGCCATTTTGGATGTTAGGTTTTAGAGTATATAATATATACTTATTATAGTGTATTTTAAGCTGTTGACTATGTGTATTTTTCTTTCAGTGTCTCCTTGTATTAATTTTATGAGATGGCCAAGAGTTGTGTATAGCGAACTTGATTTGGTATATATTGTCACATAGAGACAGACATTATTTTGTATCAGTTTAATATGTATGATATTTTTCTTCTGTGATCGGTGAATCTGTATTCATTATATATGTTGTATATTGTTCTATCCTGATAGACCCATGTGTTTACTGCTTTGTGCCAGTATCGGATACATACAGTTTGAGATTTTTAATATGTACCGGTGTTAACCTACGGAAATATTCACATGTGGTCACTCCTAACAAGCCTCATTCTCTATATTACCAGACATAATTATATAGTAATTATCTTTGGTAGTAGGGGTATAGAGGTGGGGTATTATCGTTGATATTAGTGTAGGTTCAGAATAATATAAAACATTTATGACACGAGCCTTGCCTTAAAATGACTTTAGAGTTCTTTTTCCCATTTGGGTGTGTGGTAGTTACCCTATAATAAAAGCATAATAAGAGTATATGATGATTACTGGGTAATCACCCGGGACGTACTTATTATTTTTCTTACTATATATTTATTAGTTTTATCTCTACCTCATCTATGTGTTATTCCGAGTGAATGGAAGTGTTGAGAGAGGTAAGGAAGTGAGAAGTTGTTAATTCGATGAGTACTGTCGGAATGATGGTGAATAAAACTCTATGCGGCTTAAATGCGAATGTAGTAGCTCGGTTTGGGAAGCTATAAAAGCCCCTAATCTGAATCTCGCATTTTAAACACCTCACAATCCTAGATTGCGATGGGCAAGTGGAGTAAGAGGACCCACTAGTGATTAGAGTTGCATTATATATATATATATATATATATATATATATATATTTCCATTGAAAACAAATTTAAAAATGACGACATCAAAGAATCTTAAATCTTTAGGCGAATTGGAGGAAGATGACGGATGCGGATGTAAGACGATTAAACGTAAGGGGAAAATGACTTTTGCTGAGGTTCTAAAACAGACAACTCAAGAATTCTAGTGGCAGGTTAAAAACTCTAAATCATGGGTGGAGGCGGTTGGTAATAATTTCGAGATACAAGGTAAAATTGATTATTTTGAACCAATCAAAGACATGACCGAGCCGTATCAACTGACCGATGAACATGATTATGTGGATCTAATCAGATGTGGTCGAATTCGTTATACGCATACATGGCAGGTAAATGACCTTACCTCGTACACTTTAATACTTACATTAGGAGGGTATGGAAACCTAAAGGTTCTTGGGATGTTTTTACTAGAGAAAATGGTTTTTATCTCATTAAATTTGAAAAGGGAGAGGATTATGAGTGTATTATGAAATGAGGTCCATGGCTCATGGATAGTAAACTGATCACCATTAAAAAAATGGGAAGCATATTTTAATTTTGAGAAGGCAATGCTAACTACGTATCCAATATAGATTAAATTCAACAATCTTAATTTAGCATTGTGGAATATGAGATCCATTGGTAAGCTGGCAAGCATAATTGGCAAACCTCTTGATATAGATGAGTATACTAGGAAGGTTAAAAGAATTAAATATGCAAGAGTATTAGGGGAAATTAAGGAAGATTTTGAACTGCCACAAGATGTTAAAGCAATAGATAAGAGAGGTAATGTTTATGTGTACGAAGTTGAATATGAGTTCATACCTTTGAGATGTTCTGAATGCAAATGCTTTGGCCACGCAAGCACACAAGAATGTAGTGAGCTAGACAAGCCCAAACAAGTTTGGGTACAAAAACCGAAAGTGCTATGGATACTATTCACATAAACAATATGGAAGTTGAACCCATGGTGTCAACCACTACTAACAATTCTGGGGAAACACCCCAAAAAGATGTTAGAGCAACAAAAAGTTATACACAAAATGCTGTAACAAAGGATTCATACCCAGAATATATACATCCCGAAGCCAGTGCTATCAAGGATTATGTAGGAGTGATAGAAGAAGTTCATCAATCTCCAAAGTCATAGGTGGATCATCAGGTTTGGAGGATCATAGGCAACAACCATAGAATCAGAGTATGGAGGGAACAAGTGATGCTGAGGATATTCCTGAAACAATTAACGGTATATAAAAATTAGACATTCATTTGGAATCATCAGAGGAAGAAGAGACAGAAGAAAACCTGCTAAAATATACTGAAATTAATGATAAATATAACGAAATGTTTTCTTTGAAGGGGAAAAATGTAGCTGATAAAAAAGCTAAGGTAGTATCAGCTCCGGTTATAAGGAGCAGAGCTACTAAATCACAGTGACTATTCTATGATGGAATGTAAGAGGTCTATATAGTGATAGTAGAAAATTAGACCTCTATAATCTTCGTAATAGATATAAACCTACAATTTTTGCTATATTAGAAAATAAACTAACAGAAGATAGCTTGGAAGAATTCAAAAATCAAATGGGAGAGAATTGGAATGTCATATATAATAAAACTAATAATATTAAAGGCAGAATCGTGGTATTATGGGATTCCAACGTATAGGCATGCAATCTGATGAATATAGATGAACAGCAAGCTACCATTAACATGAAAAATATAGGAGGAATGGAGATCACTACAAAAGTGGTTTATGCAAGTAATTTGGCCTCAGATAGGAAAAGCTTATGAAAAAACTAATCGACATCCCAAAAATCATAGGAAAACCTTGGCCAGTGTTTGGAGACTTTAATGCAGTAATGAAATTGAATGAAAAACAAGGTGGCCTTACCCTCAAGGTCTGCCAGGTAACTGAATTTAATAACTGTGTATTGGCAGTCGGGCTTATAGAAGTGCTCCATACTGGCTTGAAATGTACATGGAAAAGTGGCGAGTCAAAAAGAATTCAATCAAAACTAGATAGAGCTTTAGGCAATGCATATTTATTGAACAAGATGGAAAATATAAAAGTTACAGTGTTACTAAGCTCTACTAGCGATCATTGCCCTCTTTACATTCAATTTAATGATGAAAAGCAGTTACAGTAAGGCAAACTGTTTAGATATGCAGACAACTGGCATCTAATCGAGGGATACAAAGAATAGTTGATTTCAATAAAATCCAAATTCCAGAGGGGAATCATATGTACCAATATATAATGATAGTGAAACAAACGAAAAATAAACTAAAGGAATGGAATAAAATAAGGCCCAAATCGCATGATGTTATAGAGAACTTGCAGGAAAAAGCTGGAGAAAATACAATATCAATTAGAGGAAGAACCTCAAAACGAAGAGCTGAAAGCATAATATTTCTCCAATCAATAGCAATTAAAGCAACTATTGGGTATTCAAGCCATAGAGATAAAGCAGAAAGCAAAAGAGAAATGGCTGACTGAAGGGGATGAGTGCAATAGTCTTTTTTATACCAAAATGTCCCAAAGGAAAAATCAAAATAATTTACTGAATTGCTTAAATGAGCAGGGGGAGATTGCTGAAAACTTGCAAGTTTTGGAAACTAAAGCTATAGAGTAATTTATAGAAATTTATAATGGAGATTATATACAACAAATACCTCAAATTAACCGTAGAGAAAAAAAATCTCCAGAGAAGGTGCTTGTATGCTGGCATCTGACATTACAGAAAGGGAGTTGAAAAGTGCCATTTTCTCTATCCACGACAAGTCCAGTCCTGGACCCGACGGTATAAGTGCACTCTTCTTCAAAATGCACTGTAAATACCTAAAAGAAAACATGCTTAAAAGCTATCAGGAGGCTTTAAACACAGGTGAATTTATTCTGGAAATAAATCGCACGTTCATCACATTGATTCCCAAAGTAAAAAAGCCAGAAGGAATTGAAGAATACAAACCTATTGCATGTTGCAATGTTACATATAAAGTACTTAGCAAGATCATTTGCATGAGGCTCAACAAAGTATTACCACAGCTCATATCACAAAGTCAAAGTGCTTTCATTAAGGGAAGATTCATATCTGAAAACTCACTAATGGCGCACAAACTAGTAAGGGAATTTAATAAAAGAGGGGCAGATAGGGTGTGTTTGAAGATAGGGTGTGTTTGAAAATTGATCTCCACAAGGCATATGATAATGTAAATAGACAATTCATGCTACACATGTTGCACGAGATGGGAGTTCCGGCTGAGCTACTTAAACTCATAACTCATTGCATATGTACACCTACATTTTCAGTGATCATAAATGGGGTTCCTAAAGGATATATGAAAACCAATAAAGGGATTAGAAAAGGAGATCCTTTATCCCCATATCTTTTTGCTATAGCTATAGAATGGTTTTCTCTTCAAATGGAATTAGCTGGCTACCAATCTTTAATCAAACCTATATATAAGATAAATCTAGAAGTCAATCACCATATTTATGCAGATGACTTACCGGTTGTGTTTAAATCTAATACCATAGGTATAAACACAATAAAGGAAATATTTAAGCAACTGGAATTTCTAGCAGGACTCAAAGTCAATGAATTTAAAACCAAGTGCTACATGAACAAGTATTGCAAAAATAAAACAAAGATATTAGCACAACTTGGTGCAGGAGAAGGAAATTTGCCAGTAAAATATTTAGGAGTGCTATTTTCGAATAATGATGTTACAGATGCTGAATGTGGTAAGCTCATAGGTAATATCAGAGAAAATTTACAAGGTAGGAGGTCAAAATTATTGTCTTTTATGGGGAGAGTGGAACTAGCACATACTGTTATCAATTCAAAGGTCGGGTTATGGTTGCAGACCTTCCAAATACCAGACCGTTCACTTGCTCAAATCAACTCAATCTATGCCAATTTCATATGGAAAGGAGGTATCCATAAAGTGAGCTATAATGAATTAAACTGACCTAAAAGTGAAGGAGGGGTGGGACTTAAAAATCTGTTTGAGCTTAAAAATATCTATGGACTCAAACTAGCTTGGAAAATTCTTAATTCTGGGAATCTGTGGGCCAAATGGATGAGGGCTAGATACTTAAAAAAAATTTCTAGACTATAAAAGCATATAATAGCACCTCAGTCATCTGGAAAAATATTGTCAGGGATATATTAAAAGAGTCCGTTGAATGACAAATAACAAATGGCCAAGACCTTGATCTATGGAAGGAACCTTGGATTAAAAACAAAAGCCTTCTAGATAGAATGGGATGAGAAAGCTTTTCAGCTAATAACTCCCTAAAAATTCAAGTTGCTAGCATAATTCACAACCAACGATGGGAGCTAGAAAAATAGTTAACCAGAAGCCTGAAGCAAGAAATTGAGGAACTCCCACTTTTTATAAATAGTGAAAAAGACGTATGGGGCTGGAAAAATAATAATAATGGGCAATTCAAAATGAGGGAAGTCTGGGAAGACAATCGACAACATTATTCAACTGTTCACTGACATAAAGTAATCTGGAGTAAATCTAACTGCCCCAAAATGGCTCACACTACTTATAAAGCAATCAAGAACAGATTAAGTACAAAAGACAGACTCAAAAGTTAGGGAATAATCGATGAAGACACATGCAATTTATGCAGACGGGAAATTGAACAAACAGACACTTATTTTTCGAATGCAAATATAGTAATCGTGTCTGGGCTATTTAGAAACTTAAAAACATGCAAACAGAAGCAGTGTTAAGTTTAGAAGATGAAATTAAATACCTGAGTGACCGGACAGACCTCACGAACCTTATGAAGGAAGTCGGGAAAATTGCATTGACAACAACTATTTGGCATCTCTAGAGAGAATGAGATGTACGGGCTTTCACCAGAAACAAAGAAAAGATAGAGTTAGAGCTATTGGAAAACATTGCAAGAGAAATTAAGATTAACATTGAAAGAATCAGGAGAATTACCAACTCAGAGGCAAGTGAAAAATAGCTACCGGAGAACTGGAAGTGCAAGGTTGCAAGGCCAGGAAATTAAGCAAACATCGAAGACGCACCATAGAGATCGAAGCTGATGAACCCTAAATTAAATTAGGAAAGTTTGTGTTAAGTTATGTTAGTGTCGAGCTGTCGGCTGAGTTGTCTAAGATTTATCCTTGTATTTTGCGGTTGTAAATGCTTTTCGGCGGCATAGCCCATTATAATATCATTAACCTATTTTCAAAAAAATAATAATATATATTTCCACTGAAGGCATTGGTTTGCTTGTCTGAAAATGCATGAATTGTTGTTTAATGCCTATTGGATTTTGTGGATGATGTGATGATTTTCGTTGTTGCCAATAATTGATGAAATGGATGTAGATATGAATTTTGAAAATAAATATTTTTATTCAAACAAGCAAACGGTTTAATGAAATATGAGTTTTACTTTATAAAGTAATTGAGATTATTTTAGTAGTTTCTTTTGGTGTTCATTCGTCCATCGAGTGCTTTAAGGATTCTGGTCGATGTAAGTGCATACATATTTCGATATGGATTCTTAAACATTATGATGAGACATCTCAACGTAATGATTTAAAAATAATTACTATTTTGGAAAAAAGTGTAAATATTTTAAAAGGACTATAAATAATATTTTGGAAAAATGAGGATGTTATTTATTTCTAAAATGCTTTGAAAAATATATATATTAATTGGCAAGGTAAAAGATGTTTTGAAAAATAATAATTCAAGTAAAGATGTTTGAAAATCATTTCAAAAGAAATAAAGTTCTAAGTTTGGTATTTTGATTGAATTCCCGTTTTGATAAATCTTATTATTATTTTTGTTATTATAGAAACAAAATTTCAAAATCGTTAAAATTATTATCACAATGGGGCTTTGTAGATTTTAACTGAATTAGGAATTTAATTTTTAGTATTGAAATTTCATATTTGGGTTTCGAAATGGTTTGAAATTGAAATCATATTTTAAAAATATATATGGAAGATTTGTTTTAGTAAAAAGTGTTTAGTAAGTAATACCTAATGGCATTTTAAAATTTTAAGTTTACTGAATACGATGAAATTTAGGGTATGAGTTGTGTATGTTTTTCCCAATAAGAAACTACAAGGATGCAATATTCTTAAGTGGGAAGTCTGTAACAACCCCTTCAATGCCGTAAAATAATTAATTTAATTAAAATATAATTTTTTGAATTTGATATTTGATAATTATTATTTTTGAAAATAAATATTAAATTAATTAAATCCTATTTAACAGAAGATTTGATTTAATAAGTTAAAACAAACAAAAAGTGAATTGAATGAAATAATGAAGTTGTTGTATATATTTTACACTACGCTGTATAAATCAATTAAGTTAGCTTGGAATCCATTTACAAATAAATTAAAAAGAATTGTCAAAAGGAAAGAAAAGAAATGAAAAGTCAATTAATTTTAAACAAAAGCCTGGATTCTTTCAGCCGAAACACATTTCTTCCTTTGTGGAATACTCTCCATACCTCAGAACTCTAACCCAAACCCATTCTCATCCTTAGCAAAAACCCAATCACCCAATCTCATTTTTCCCTAAAAAAACTAGAACCCACATCAATTGAAAAAACATATCGCGAGTCACGCTTGAGCCTGGAGGCAGAATCCAGCTCAATGAACAATGTGAAGGGAAAGGCGGAGTCCGCGGAGGCATAGAGCATGTTGCGTTCAGGTCGAAAAAACTTGATGTTTCTTCATGCATGCGAACTCGTCTGGAGAACGTGCTCGATTGAGCCAGTGTTTGCAGCAGCGACACGTCTTTCTTTGGCCTATGTGTGATCATGCGTGATGGCAGATGGTTGAGCTATATCGCGTCTTGGTGTAGAAGCGAGCGTTGATAGTGACTTGGAGCTGCTGCTTAGGTTGAAGGCAAACAACTTACTCAGTGAATTATTTTTATAACTCACTACTATTTCTATGTCGAATTATTTATATAATTGTCCCAAATTATTGTTTGAATTGTTGTTTGAGATGTTTGTTTGGGTTATCGGTTGAATTGGTCATTACCATATTGGATTGATTGTGTGGTTTTGGATATGATTTTGGATTAGGCAATGAGATTTTATGTAAGTTGGATTGTCCAAAATGCAAAAGAGATGTTGTCCATCTGCATTTTGGATTTGTGTATTTTATATCACATAAGGTCATTCAGTTGAGAGTAATACCTTTCATTAGAACTGTCTGTCGAGATGGATCGTAAACTTTTATTAGTCGTACATACATTTGTAGATGATCGGAATTCGTTGTAATTCAGTTTGGATCAAATGATAAAATATATATTGGTGATTTTGGAGTATTTTGCTCCATAATTTATATTTTATGTGATTTACTGATTTTCCCATTTTAAAATATTTTTGAAAGCTTTGGGAAATTATTTTGGTGTTTCAATACTTATTTGAAGTATATTTATAAATAAATAAAGTGGAAAATGTTCGTTGGAAATTGTTTTGGAAATAAATTCGATTTGAAAAACGAAAATAAAGAATTTTCAGTAGTATTGCAACATATGGAGTTTGGATAAGAACAAATGAGGTGTTCTAATAATATATTTTCGAAAGGGAGTTTCTTTTGTAAAATTGAATATTTAAGAAAAAGGATTTAAAGATGATCTTAATAGGGGATTCTGATTATAAGAATCTATTTTAACAAGTTATAAAATATATTCCCATATATATATATATATATATATATATATATATATATAACAGCTCGAAATTTATATATATTTAATGGCTCGAAATTAGTTTATTTGATTTGATAAAAAGGATATAAAGCCATTTCAAAAAGGGATTCTTTTAAAATGTACAATCTATTTTGAAGATATATAAATCGTGAATCATTCAATTGATTTGAGAGTTTGAGTTATAATTCCCTTTTGTATATGGTTTGATATTTAATGATTTATATTTGATGGTTTTGGATTTAATTCTATATAATGAGGGTGTACAATAAACAAATTAGTAGTATTAGTGGTATGGGATGCTCGGTAATATTTTTTTGGTTATTTTAGTGATTCATATTATAGAATAATTTTTGATTTAACGAGTGTAGTTTACCTACTTCTAGTAAGCGTTTGAATAAGACTAATTGGTATTGGACGCTCAAGTAATACTTGTTTGATTACTATTAGTGAGTAGATGTCACTTATATTTCGAAGATGGGTTAGGAATTTGTGATATCGTCTAAAGGTGACTCCTTAGAGCTTAGTAGAGAGTCCTATTACTCTCTAAGATCTATAAGCTAGAGATATGTTGGGATTTACATATTTATCCTCTTAGGACTAAATAGCCGAGTTTTATTATTATTCACTCTTAGGGCTAGAAGTTGAGGAATTGTTATGCGGTACACTCTCTTTAGGAAGTATAGAGTCGAGAGTACTTATTATTATTACTCTCATTAAAACTTGTCTTGTTGAGAGTATTTTGTTGTATCCTCTAAGTAATAACTAGTCAAGTATTATTATCTACTCTTAGGGCTAGCAGTCGGGGATTTGTTATGTTGAGATTACTCTCACCAGGACTTATGCAGTCGAGAGAACTAGTTATTACTCTCACTAAGACTTATATAATCGAGAGTATTAGTTGGAATCTATGTCATGGGGTTCAAGCCACTATGGAGAGTGCATGTATTAGACCCACTAAATAGGCAATTTATCCATCCTTGCGGTCTTGATTGTGGGGTCGCGTCCCGAATTCGCGATGGTACCTTGTTAAGTTTGTAGGCTGAGAGTTATTTCTCTCATTAGATAAGTTGCCCCAACGTTATTTAAGGACCAATAGTCCACTATCAAAGGCTAGTAGGAATCGTGACCAATGCTTGGCATAGTCCGACAGTGTGCTTATGGCATTCAATGGATACGAGTGTCACAATTCTGGGAGTAACGTAGTGACTATCGAAAACGGGCTACGATCATTAGCGTTCTTAGAGCTGTGCTACGTTACATTAGTCTCCCATATGGATGACTTTAGTAGATCCATTATATTTGAGATAATTGATATTATCACCTTGATTGAGACGATGATTGTTTGAAATTAGAGACTTACTGTGTGTTCGTCTGTCAATCGGTATACCCTAACCAGAGACAGCTGCGTGTTGTCTATTTATGACATTAGAGACTTGCCATGAGCTTATCTTTCATTCTGTCATAAGAGCGTATGGCCAAGAAATCTTTTTTTTCTTTGATTTGTTGTCTCTATCTCCTAGGACCATTCAGTCGAGAGTTTTATCTCTCAAAGGACTCGGGGTGGAGATTTTTTTTTTGTGTATTGAGTTTTTGATTGGCTTTGATATTGATTTGAGTTTATATTTCTGTATCTCTAAGGGCCTAACATTTGAAAGTTATCAGTTCCATAGGACTATAGGTCAAGATGATTATTTAGATACTTTTCAATATTTTGTATTGATTGTATTCTATTTGGGACTTGAGTTTCTTGCTTTCTCCTAAAATTAATGGTCGGAAGATTTTACTTCCACGAGGACTGTAAGTCGAGTTAGCATTCTTGGATATTGATTTTCTTATTTAGTTTGGATTTTGTTCTATTTGGGTTCCATGTTTCCTAATTTATCTATTATGACTTGCAATAAGAAGTTATTTCTTTCGTTAAGGCTGTAAGTCGAGTTTGATGTTTCGATTGATCATTTGGGATTATACTGTTTTGAATTATATTTTTAATGCTTGACAGTCGGAAGTTTATACATCGATTAGGATTACAAGTCAAGACTGTTTTTTGGGTTGTTTACCCTTAGACTTGGTTTGTTTGGGATTTATTCTTTTATTGTGGATTTGTGGATATGTCATGTGCTTATCCATATTATTTGGAGTTTTTGACGTGTTTGATTGTTATTACCCAATTTATAGTAGTCTTGATTCTTACCTATGCTTATTTCATAGGCGACATTGAGATTTGAGACACGATACATTCTTTTGATGTTATGATGGATAAATGTTACGTTGTGTCGTATTTGTGCTTTGCCTATTACCATGCTTATTGTTATGTATCCATACTAGATTTAGATTTAGTCTGACTCGTTATTATTAATATAATATTTGGGTCAGTTCGAGACTTTTCAAGTACATGAACATTTGCCATTTTGGATGTTTGGCTTTAGATGAGATAGTATATACTTATTGTATCCTAATTTGAGTCAGTGACTATGTATATTTTTATTTAAGTGTCTCCTTGTATTTATTTTGATGAAATGGCTAAGAGTTATGTATAGTGAACTTTATTTGGTATATATTGTCATATTGAGACAGACATTATTTGGTATTAGTTTAATATGTATTATATTTGTCTACTGCAATTTATGACTTTGTACTCATTTATATATGTTGTATATTTTTCTATCTTGGTAGACCCTGAGTTATTGCTTTATGCCAATATCGGATACATATAGTTTGAGATTTTTAATATGTATTGGTGTTAGCCTAAGGGAATATTAATGTATGGTCGCTCCTAAGAAGACTCGTTCTCTATATTACCAAACATGATTATATAGTAATTCTCTTTGGTAGCATTAGTGTAGAGGTAGAGTGTTACATTTACTTTGAGGAAAGCTCAACAAATAAAGTAGTAATATCCACTTGGACCAACCATTTCACAATGGTCGAAGTACAATGCACATACTTTGTGGAAAGCTCAACAAATATGTATAGTTATCGTATCTCGCCTGTTCAATATATTAATACTACTACACATAACATCCTTAGCTTGAGGAATGCTCAAAAACAAAACGGTATGCAAGTAATCTATCAATATATAAATTTTAGAGGGCAACATTATATTGAAGATCCATAATCTTCAATATTTTTCATTGAGTGGTATCGACTTATGAAATAATGTTGTTCTTATGAATTACTCTCGTGATTTAGGTGTCGAATATATCAAAAATCATGGTAAACATACATATATGTATGTATTTACCTCTTAAGTCTGGTTATGGTTTTTTAATGTTCCACCTTTAGTTTATTCATTCATATTATATAACTTTCTTATCACATAAAGTTTATATTTATAACTATATAATGGCTTTTATGTATAATATTATATTAATTAAATATTATTTAATTAATTTTAGTTAATTAACGTTTTAATTTAAAAAAAATGCAAAGCAAGCCGGCTTTATAGTGGACCGTTCACTTTTATCACCAACCAAAATTACACAAAAGGTATAAGAACAACAAAAGGCGAATAAAAAGCCCAATAAAAATGTGGCCTAGAGAAAAATTCCGTCAATACACCAATAAGGAGAATTAACAGGAATTTAAACCCTAACCACACTCAACTTTTCATGATTTTCTATAAATTAATAAAAATTGAAAGTTTTTCCCCCTTAAACAGGCGTGCATTCCTTTCCTCCCAAATCACATGTAGAACTTTCTTTAATAACTTAAGAAGTAGAATAGAATTAGAAGTCATCCATTGAATAGGTTTGAAAATAAAAATCCATTCCATAATATGGTTTCTAGTTGGAGTATGCTGATTGTAATGAAGTAAAATCATCCTCCATAATTTCTGAGCATATAAGAAACTAAAGAACAAATGACCTATATTTTCTGGAGCTCAAGACAAAGCAAACATGTTGTAGAGTTGATAATTCTTCTATTGAATAGGTTGTCTTCGGTATGTAGATCATTATGGATTATTTTCCATTGTCATAAAATTTCTTAAGGATTAGAACCTCCTTTCCAAATTCTCCTTTGCGAAATTATTCAAATGGTGAGTGTTAATAAGAGTACCTTACACAGAGGAGATTGAACGACTGGTCTTGTTATTCCAAATAATATTCATATTAGGAGATAATGACTTTGAATTATATTCCATAAGGATCTAACAATGGGAGATCTAGCATAAGGAAATATTACCAAACTATGGTGAATAAAATCATCAGCTAATGTAGATATAGGAATACCATAGAGGGCACGTAGGTTATAGTCAATCAAGGAGGATAGAATAATACCACCATTACTCCACGTAGAATGCCGTAGGGACAGAATTGGTTGCATCTAATCATTGGTGGAAATATATTTTTGAATTTGAGAATGCTTCTCCAGTTCCAACTAAAAACCAAGGGAATATCAATTGTTCAAAAGTTCTTATTCTTTTAAATTGTAATTTAGAGTCCACATTGACTATACACTGCCACTTTTGTTAAGAATTTGATTGAAGTAGTGAGAGGCTGCTGTTTGATTCCAAAGTTTGAGATTAATAATTCCAAGACCTCTATATTTGAATGGAAGCTAGGTATTTTAAGCTATGGGTATTAGCTTATTGGAATAGGGATTGCCATGTCACAAATAGTGATTAAAGACCCTACTAAGAATTGAATCAATTTAGCAAGCACCATGAATATTCTGATATAGTAAGTGCACATTGAAGAAGCCACTTTTTAAGCTATGGGTATTAGCTTATTGGAATAGGGATTGCCATGTCACAAATAGTGATTAAAGACCCTACTAAGAATTGAATCAATTTAGCAAGCACCGTGAATATTCTGATATAGTAAGTGCACATTGAAGAAGCCACTTTTTATTGATAACAAGCCTGGCTACCTTAAATAACTTATTTTTCAGCACTTGATCTATCCTTGCTATAATTGTTTCAAGGAGAGGAAGATATTAAGCTGCTGAAACCCTAGAAGAGCACATAGAAGCTCAATCATATACTTTTAGAATCAAGAAGTTGCAAACCAGATAAAGTTAGAATTTCATTAGTTGCATTCAAGGCTAGACCTACCGTATTGTAAGATCCGCCTATTCGACCCTCGAAGTTGTCAACTAATACATCTTTGGTATTACAATGATGAGCATCCAAGTGCCCAAAAGGCAGATTGTTAGGGTAAAAACAAAAAAAAATAGGGAAAAAATAATCTCACGGCGGAACGATCACATATAATATAACAAAGACGGCAAAAGCTATCACTCTAAAATACATGGTATATCTGAGTTAAAAAAACCTCATCGGTCTAGGAAATTATAATTTCATGACCATACAATTGCTGATGGGCATACATAATGTTACAGCAAAAATTAAAAATACTACAGCAATTGAGCATCTGGCTCTACTTCATGAGCTCTATGTCCAACCAATGACAACCTGAAAAAATACTAGGTCTGACCCGAGCATTATAATAAAATAACACCCGGACCAGTCCGAAAAACCAGCATGGAAATACTCAAGTAATATGAGGAACATATAATAATTCTATGAGACCACGCCGCTAGGCACAGAATGGTTTTTACCTCACAAGAAAACATCCATAGATAAAATAATGGAAAACGAGTTGAATCGAAATCAGACTTAAAAGGATGGAAAAAATTATTAAAAACCAAGAAGAGCTCCATGCTGTAACTAACGAAACGGTTCAAAATTTTAAATCAAATAACGAAAGTGAATTTTCCAACAATGGGTAGGAGAGTGTTCCCCTTACCGAAAGTATGCCTCTAGACAATATGTTTGAGAGGGTCATTATCTTTGTGACTCTCTCAGAAACGTACATGCCAGACCCCGCCAACGTTAGCGAATATCCAAGTATTTCCCATCTCTGCGCGCATACAACAGAATTCAATCTAGAGTAGATGTGAAGACATCCTAATGGGAGCAACCCCACATAGCTTGCCGTCCACTTGTTTTCTAGTTTTAGTCATTTCTGACAAAAGATATCAATGCTCAAATGAGCAACAAACCGTTTTAAATTGATGAAACTCAAAGAAGATATCAAAATCAATATTTAATAATTCAACTATTGGGAATAACAAAATGTTCGTATAAGAAAAAATTAATCTCTTAAAATATTTGACGCACACTTGTGCTTGATTTTCACATAACAAATATTTGTAAAACACTTTAAAACACACTTTGAAAATAGAGAAAAGTAGGAAAAAGGACAAACTTTGAAGAAGAAAAAATTAGGTTGAAGGACATCAAGTTTTATTTTTAGGCTGAAGGACAAATGCTAGTTATAAGTAGCATTAGATTCAACTTTTGCACTATACAACATGCTATTTATATCTAGCATTATATTCAATTTTACACTATACAAAATGCTATTTATATCTAGCATTATCCTTCATTCTAAAAAACAAACTTGTTGTCCTTCGGCCTAAATTTTTTTCTATGTTTGTCCTTCTGCCTATTTTCCTGTTGAAAATATTCTTTTTAAAGATCGAATTTATATTTCTAAGTGTATTAAAAAGAAGAGTAAAAAAAACAAATGTAATTAAAACATCGTTTACTATAAACCCAAAACCATTTACACTTAGCTTATTTTAAACACCCCTTTTAAGGATTCCTTACTCATAAACTATCATTTATAACTTTTAAAACAATATTTATTATCCTAGAAGAAAATAAATTAATTAAAAACGTCTTTATAAATTTGAAATAAAGCTAATCATCCTGAAAGATAATTGATATAATTCCTTTGTAAATTCGAAACAGTATTAATTATCCTAAGAGATAATTAACTAAATCTGTAACTCCTTTAATAAATCAATTAATTAACCTTAAACACCTTTATTAAATCAATTAATTAACTTTAAACATCATTAATAAATTTATCAATTAACTTTATTAGCATTAAATAATAATTAAGAATATATTTAAACCTCCAATTCTTTTCAAATACTTATACAATCCTTACAAACCCATTTGAAAAGAATTTATAAAATATTTAAGGTAAATAACCTTTATAAATTAAACAACATTAATTATCCCAAAAGATAATTAAATCCAATTTATAATCTTTTTATAAATTTTAAAATGCCATTAATTATCTCGAAAGATAATTAATCAATTTTAAAATCTCCTTATAAGTTTAAAACAGTATTAGTTTTCCCAAAGGTAATTAAATTTATAACTACTTTTATGAATTTTAATCAACACTTATCCTTTAATTTAAAAATTCTCAAATACTCGAAAATATTGTTTAAATAACTTTTAAAGTACAAAAACACGACCAAACATTTCGTAAAAATACAAGCTCAAGTTCAACACACAGCAAGGGTTTAAGGAGATGATATTTCATAAGTGATACAACGATAATCGCTATAACGATACTTACTCAAATTACACAGTATGTCACAAATATTTCAACCACATTAAGTTAAGCAGCATAAGAATATGAGTAAGGTGCATATAATAGTAACTTATTAATGACGAGAAACCCCTTAGGGCCTTTCTACAAAAGTCCCTTCCAAAATAATGGTTATTTGTACAATCCACTCTTTAAGTTAGAATTCAAATCCGAACAAACAATCAAACAGTAATACCAAGTCTATTATTATCAACAATTAGCAATCAATAGCTAATGTATCATTTATTAATTAACCCATATATTAATTAACTTCAAAAATAATCTTTTTACTTTGCAAACAAAAAACGGTGATTCATTCTGTTTGCTAAATGTCCAACATAATCTATTCAATTTCATTACAATAGAACGGTGTTTTATTCTGTTAAACAGATTTCAGAATAAAGTACAATTAATTTGACTACATTAATCATAATTAAATTAAATCACTATAATTGTATCTTTAGTTTATACTTCATAAAACTATCAACTATTATCCATGCATTCAACAATAATCTATAGGAGTACATATACCATACGATTTATTTAGATGTGAGTAAACTCACTAAAATTCCAGTTTATGCTTTCACATTTCAGTTTGATCTTAGCTTAAAACCCAGCTAGCTCGAAATTCCACAAGTCTAATTCCATCGTGTAGATAAAGTCAATATGAGTCCAACGCTACTGACCGTGACCGAATTCGATCTCGTATGAGCAATATACTAATTTTATACGAACTCGAACTAATTAAATTAATTTTCATTAATCAACATTAATCACCTAATCATCACTTTTAAAATTTCTTCCCCATATATAATTTCCCCTAATATTCGTTCCAATGCGCGCACACCACCGTGCACTAATTTCAATGATACGAAGCAATTCTCGATGAAATCTAATTCGGCCTTCGCCATTAAGCTCCTCTCCACATACTCGACTTGCCGGACCCATGACTTTGAACTCGATCAACCCAGACCTACCACGACATCCATGCACCCCTCCTCATTTAGGCTGAAGTCGCGGTTCACAATACCTCATCGCTCACCTCCAAACTTCAGTAAAACGATGCTCCCACTATAGAAACCCAAATCCATCCTTCCCTTAGCCCAAATCACCTCCAATCCTCAGCTAAGTGAAACCCTAGTTTCACTGTAAAATTACGAACACTCCAAACGTCGACCGAACTCAATCAAACTACATGGGCTTGTAGAAATCAGCACCACGAACTTAAAGATTCTTGTTTTATAATTTGAGTAAATTTTTTTATTTAAATTTTTTAATGAGGAAGGTTGCTTTGATTTCGGTTACTTCAAATAAAAATGAACAGAAAGAAGGAAAAGAAAATTTTAAGAAAAGAAAATTTTAAGTAAAGAATAGCCTTGCGCTGAATTTTCTATGCATTGAGTTTGGTTTATTTAGCAACTTCGGGCATCTTGCTACACAAAATTTTGTTCATACATGAATCACGAACAATAATACAAAAATATGATCATGCATAGAAATGTGATACGATCACAAAATAATAGTAATATACACAGATTATTTCATTCTGTGAGATTTCAAAAATACTATCATTTGTCGTAAAATACATGGAACGACAATTTGAATATTTTTCAAATTAAAAATTATGTAAAAATCAAATAAACTGATTAAAAATACTACAAGAAAAGCCAAATCATTTTATTAACAAATTATTTTGTTTTTATTAGTTCAAACTATTTATTATTGTAAATAAATTTACAAAATGTGTTCGCCATTATTATTTATTAGCTAAAATGAGTTAAAAAAAGTAATTAAATCCATTTAATTAATATTTAATTCACAATTCAAATATTTAAATAATCTTTATATTTGAACTCAAGTTATTTATATTTTAAAAATCAATTATTTAAATATTTAAAATTAATTAAATATTCACATTTAAAATGATAAAATTCTGGGATATTACATATACCACTTTGAGATTTCTGCCTATTGTAGTTCAGTCATATTTTTAAAAATATCCAAAGCATTAAAAGTACTAGATAATTAATGAATAGAAGACTTTGTAAATAATAGTATGTCACCTGCATATATAAGAGATGAAATTTTATGTTCCTTGCATTTAGGATGAAATTCAATCAACCTATCATAATTTGCTTGTTCATGACACCCATAAGCAGCTTTGTTATTAAGATGAAGATATATGAAGAGATCGGGTCTCCTTGTCTGATACCCACACTAAAAGAGAAGTATCCAAAGCTTTCACCATTCAGAGATAAAGATAACTTTGCTGTTGAAATACAAGTGTGCAGCCAAGCAAGTAATGGCAAGATGAAGTTAATCTTGGACATTATTGATATTATTGCCGACCATTTTACAGTGTCATAAGCTTTTTGAATACCAAGCTTGAGAACACAACGTGTAGATATTTTTTTCTATTATATCCTTTCATTAATTCTTGAGAGAGAATTATATTTTTTGTAATGGATCTTCCAGGCAAGAAACCAGATTGATTTATAGAGATAATTTCATTGAGGCATTCTTTCATTCTACCAAGAATTATTTTAGATATGCAGTTGTATATAACATTACAACATGTTATTGACCAAAATTAGATGACATCCTGAGGAAGATTAGACTTAGGGATAAGGACATTTTAATATGATTTATACCACTTAACATAATATTGAACTTGAAAAAGCGCAGGATAGCTTTAATACAATCAGAATTAATTATATGCCAACAAGTTTGAAAAAAATGTGTAGTGAAACCATCAGCACCTGCGGAACTTGTTGGCTTCATATCAAATGTACCTTTTTAATCACTTCATCAGTAATCTGCGTAATAAGTTTGATAGCTTGAGATTCTAATATAGCAGGGAGATGGAGCTAATGGAGGGGAGAAAGGTCAGTCTGCATTGAAGAAGGGACAGAAAGGAGGTGAGTGAAATATGCAAGTAGAATCCCCTTGATTTCAACTTGAGAATTTTGAAGAGTTCCATGCCGATCTTTAAGGGAATGAATAATTGTATTATCATTTTTGTTCTTGAGAGAGTTATGAAAATAAGAAGTATTCCTATCACCTACTTTAGACGAAAAAAACATATTTTTTACCTAATTATCTCATGCTCAGTTCTAATTGCTGTGATAGGTTGAGTATAAAGGAGATGTTCTTAATCTAAAATAATCTTATCATTTGGATTTACTTACAGTTGAAGCTGCATGGAGTGCAATTCATCTTTGATCTTATTAGAGAGGAGATTTCCTTTGCTGTACTAGTTGTGAGACCATGCCTTGAGCATTAAGTTAGTATTTTTTTTAATTTTCTTTGCAAAATAAAAATAGGATTGCCATAGACTAGAGCACACCAAACCTGAGAAACAAGGGAAAAAAAATTCAAAATCATTAGTCCAAGTGTTAAAAAAATTAAAATTAGAGTGATTTTTTTTGGCTACCATGCCCCAGTTTCAGATTATAGGGCTGTGATCAAAAAGAATTAGGGCAAGGAAATGAGAGATAATGCTAGGCCAAGAAGAGAAAGTAGTAGCATTGAAATATGATCTATCTTATTTACAGAAGATCGCATTACCAGATCTAGTGCAATTATTCCAAGTGATGAATGAGCCAGATTTAGGAATATGAATTAAGTTTGATTGAATTTTAGCATTATTCAGGAGACATATCAGAGAGCATTAGGGGATTTCCATCATTTTTTTCAAAGGAAGAGTTCATGCTATTAAAATCCCTTAAGCATATCCAAGGTAGAGATGATGTATAAAGAGTAGGCAAAAAATCAAAGAGTTGCTGACAAGCTCTGATACCGTTGTTGGAACTAGATCAGCCTACTGCAGAAGTAATGCGTGAATTCAATTTTTTTAAAATCACTTTGGATTTTTATTGGGCCTATGAAGTCTAATTTATTTAGAATATTTCTAAATTTCTTTTAAATAAAATCTTTACTTTATTTAAATTTATAGAAAAATACTCTATGTGTGTGCGTGCAAGCTCATCATACACACACACACACACATATAGAGATGTATATACATACAAACATACATACGTACACACATATATATGTATGTACATATATGTACATACATATATACATACATACATATATATATAGACACATGTACATATTTATACATATACATGTATATATGTGCATCTATATAGACACATGTACATATATATGTACATATGTGTATATATATAATCAATATATGTGTACATGTGTATATATATTTGTGTATATATATATGTATGTATGTATATAGCAAAGAGCTAAGAGCTTGATCAGTAATAAGTGAACTGAATGAATGAACGTCTAACTGGGTGAGCTAAGTTGCATGATGACTTGCATATAAATATGTAGGCTGCTGAATTTGAATATGAGGCTAGCATGCATTGTAAAGGCAAGGCGTGTAAAGCTTAAATGCAGTGGTGTAGTAGGAAATTAAAAATAACATGAGTTTAATACATTAACTTGAATTTGAAACTGATGTTGTGAAGCAGAACTAATGAGTGCTATTTACTGGTGCCTCAGTTAACTAATGCAGAATCAGAATAAAACCTATGCTGTTATGCTAATTAATAAGTAGAATTAACAGGCGTAAACGCATGGGATAATAAGAGCACGAGCAAAGGTAGAAGCTAAATCCAGGCAGCTGTCTAAAGGGCCAAAACTGGTAGGCTGCTGCCCAAATAAAGGGAAACCATGCTGTAATAGGTTAATGTTTTCTCCATGCTTTCTTTCTCATAGCTATACTATTAGTATTCTTAAAATTCAATTACATTGTCCACTTCTTGCATGAACATTCAGATGTATACTATTTGAATGAAACTCCTTTTCGCTTATTACTTTCATCATTCAATTCAAGTGAACATCCTATTTTGACATTCTCTAGAAACAAACTAACATAGAAATTCTATATTTTGCATATTTTAAGCATGACTGAGCTCTTCTTCTAAGTAGTATAAGAATTGTAATATGTTTTTGGTATTATTTAGATCCGGCAATAATTTGAGCAATTGCACTATGCATCTTCATAATTTTTGATTGATCTCGTTTTGGATTATCTTTTTTTGGTATAGCTTGCCTCTATCATAGTGCTTTTACCAACATAGCTGTAAACTTATTTGACTAAGTATGAAGCTAGATATTTTAAATGTAAAATAGTAATGAAAATAACTTGTGCAAATGAAATTATATTTATATTTTTTGTATTAACATTTTTCTTTCCATCGACATGAACCTTGATATGTAGGTTAGCTTTGTGATTATAATGATTGCCTGTATCATAGCCATAGTACGTGTATTATACTTTTGTTTCCCAAATGCTCAATCAGGTACTAATTATTTAGTACTCGTAGCGGCTAACTTTCTTTTGTGTAAAATGTAGTTTATTTTTTTTTAGGGTTGGAGCTATATGTGTTTCGTAGAAAAGTGATAAAATTGGGGAAATACTCACTAGAACCATTGGTAACTTAATGATATATTATCAAAATATTTTACCAAGTATTCAAATAAGATTTCTGAAAGTAAAAGGCAAATTATATGTTAACTTTGTGCAACCTATGTTTAACAATCCTGTAACAATCCTATATCGAGTTATTGTTCTTTGTATATTTCTTTTACACCAAATTTTACACCGATCAAATTTCACCTTAGTGTAATGCGTAAACTCATACATTATAAGCGAAGCAAATTTTGCAATATATTTTATATTAAATAACCGTACAAAAACTATTAAAATTAATAAAATATTTTTGAAACTAATTTTGAACTTTAAATTTTTATGATTTCTGATTGATAATTTTTTATTTTGAAAATTTATTATATAATTTTATAATGTAAACAAATTAAAAACCATTTTTCAACTTTCTACTTATATTTAAATATTTAAAAAAATAACGTTTTTTATTCTTGCCAAGAGTACAATGTGTATTAATCTAATTTTATAAAATATAAAACACAATTTATAATACATATATGTATTGATATTATTATTTTTATGATTCATTGATTAAATATTATTTAAAATTAATATGTAAATATAAAAACATAGTTTGTTCCTATAAAAATGTTAAACTTTATGTATAAAATTATACTTTCATATTTTTTTGGCAAGGCCAGCTGGTTTTATAGTGGATCGTCCACTTTTTGTTACTAAGAAAAGTAATAGTACATGAAATACAGGAGTAAGACAAGAAGCCTTAACTATTAGAAAGAAAAAAAGGACTAATTAAAAAGCCAAGAGGAGAAACCCTGTTAATTCAAACAGCATGAATTAATAAGTTTCCAAACTTGATTCCTAAATAGACTAGTAAACTGTTGAAGAATCGAGTTCTCCAAGTTCCTTTTACCTTGGAAAAGCCTAAAATTTCTCCCAGACCAAATAGCATACACAAATTTCTTCAAGACCCTATGCAGTAGCCTGCCATTGAACTATCTCCATCTCATAGCCATAAAAATGTAGTAGCATTGTAACGACCCAGAATTTTAGTCATTTAAATTTGAAATATTTAATTGATTTTAAATATTAAAAAGTTATTAAAAATTTAATTTTATAAGTTGAATAACTTGCATTTCAAATATTGCGATTTATTGAGTAATTAAATTGTTGAATTTAATATTTTGAATTATTTAAATAATTTAATCCTGAATTTAGTGTGAATAAAAATGAGTTTGAAAGTTGAATTAAAATTCAATTTAAATAAGAATGAAGATAAAAATCTTTTAATTTAGATTTAAAAGTGATTAATTTGTTTTTTATAATAATAAGTTTTAATTACATGTAACATAGCCTTTTGGGGCACTGTCTCAGACATTGATGAAACCAGTTCCATTGGATCCGTATAGTGAATTATAGTTTGCCGTCAAATTTCATGGCGATTGGACATATCATTTGGTCGTGCGAGTTTGAAATGCGTAGAAATTAATTAAAGGAATTTAAATCAATATAATTCGGTTTTGAAAGCACATTTTTGTATATGATGGAATTGGGTCTCGATACTAATTCATTATCTTTGGAATAGAGGTATAACATATAAAATGCCAGGCGGCATGCTTCGTTTGGAGTTCGGAAATTTAGTGAGTGAATAGTACCGTGAAATTTTCTATAAAAGGACCTGGAGAATTCTCTTTTGCAAAAAAAAACCCTAGCTAGGTCACAGCCGCCATTAAATTCCAATGGTCGAAATCTACCACTCTTTCTCCCTCAATTCCTCATCAACCACCTAAACAAAAGTCGCGGCGCATGAAGGAAAGTCATAGAGCTCGATGAGCTTTACGTAATGTACAATTGGATCGTCGAATCGTCGATAATTGGAGCTAGATTTTTGCTCAGTTCGTGGTCGAAATTGGGCTCGGGGGAAATTTTCAGGTGTTCGGAGGGGGCCGCATTTGGCCGTGGATGGAGGTGGGAAAAGGCGACATAGTGGTGACGTTGGATCAAGCTATAGTGGATTGTGGGTGGTGTGGTGGATGGTCAAAGGAGGCATGGATGGGTGCACGAACGGGAGCTTGGAAAATGAGCCTGAGGATAGAGAGATGTAAGGGTTTAAAAATATAATTAATTTAAGTCAATTATGATTTAATTATTTCAAAAACTCGTAACTTATTCATACGAGGTTGAAATCGAACGCAGTAAGCTACATTGCAATCTTATCAGCGAATACTATGCTATAGAGCTGGATGGGATGGATTCGGAGCTTGTAGGAATCTGGCTTAAAATTGAACGTCTGTTCAATTTAGATTCAAACTGAAACTCTTTGGCCACTAATATAATAAAAAGTGAGTTAAACTCACCTTTCGGTTAACTAGCATGACGTATAGTTGATAAAAATTACTGATCGAATGTTTGGATGATTTATTATTTTATATTGTTGATTTGAATATACTCGTGCCCTTGGAGTGGATGAGCCCCTATTATGTTCTCGTGTAAGAGTGGATGACCCTTTGTGTACGATCCCGCCTCAAAGTGGTTGATTTATTTTATCTCATTATATACTATATGTGATGCAGGGAGATAGGTTGGAGGGATCCAACTGGATTCCTCAAACTGTTGGTCTTACTTTTCATATATATTGTGATATATGACTTATTGGATACAATATTTGATGACATGGGTATGATTGTGCTTATTTGGTGATTTGGTAGCATTGGGCCTTGTTTTTGGTATTTTAAAATACTATAAAATAATGATTTTAGTTTAAAAAGGGATTTTAAAGTGATTTTGGAAATTGTATATGTTTTAATAATTATTCTTGAATTATTTAAAGAAGAAACTTAATTTGAAAACAAGTATGATTTTTAGATATTATAAATTAATGATTTTATGAAATATTTTAAGTATATATTTTTTAACAATAAAGTAAAGGTTTTAAAATCTTAAAAATAAGTCCTTTTATAGTAAAGGATTATAGTTTTTAAAAAAAGATTGAAATATTTTGATACAAATATTTATTGAACGTTTTATATAGAGTGATATATATATGTACATATATTAAAATTTATTTATAAATGTGGAATTTATAAATGTGATATTGAAAAATGAAGTGAAGGTCTGTAAAATCATAATTTTGTTAATGAAAGCATGGTAAATGGTGTTTATAAATTAAGAGAAACTTTTATCATTTGATAAATTGAGAAATAAATCACAAATTAAAAATCAGAAGTGGAATGTTGTTTTAGAAAAATAGTTGATTCTATTAGAAAATTGAACGTGATGGTAGATTTGGAGATGTTAAACAATATTTTATAAACTGAAAGGGATTTATAAAAGAAACTTGTTCATATGGAAGCAACGTTAAAAATGGATTTAAATTGATGTTTACGGTGGATTTTTTTGTAAATAAGCAAGATTTATAAAAAGATAGAGTTATAAATGGTTTTTTATAGATAAAGAGATTTTATAAAAAGGAAGTTTTATAATATAGAGGGAGATTAATAAAATATAGTTTTATAAATATAGAAATGATTATGTGAAATTTAAGTATGGATTTTTACTAAGGAACTATATTTATCTTTTAAAGTTATTTATTTATATTAATATTTTTTAAAAGTTATTTATAGATATTTTAATATTTTAAAAAGTTAATATTTTAAAATATTAATATGGTTTGAAATTAATTTTAGTTATTTATCAGGAAGGTTTGGGAAATTTATTACTATTATTTATAGTAATATTAAAAATAAATTGTTATTGTTTTATGAAGAATGTTTTGAAATTATTTATTTCTTTTAATAACTATTATTGCATAATAGTGTTTAAAAGTAAATGATTAGAATTTGTTTATAAATGTTATCGAGGTTTATAAATTGGATTTTATAAACAGATGTGGATTTTACAAGAGGAATCTTATAACATGATTTGGAAAAATTAAAGGAAGATTTGTAAAGGGTAAAAAGAGTTTTATAAATGGTCTTAGATATTTATAGAAGAACTTAGAAATGGGTTTATAAATTTATAAAAGGAGCTTATAAATGTACTTATGGAATTGTAAAGGGTTTATAAATGATTTTAGGAATATACATAAAAAGGAAGTTTATAAATGATTTCAGAGATTAATGAATGGGGTTATAGACAGGTTTTTAGGGGTTTATAAAGGAATTTATAAATCTTTACTAGAATTGTGTAAAAAAGGAAATCTGTCACTGTTTTGTGAATATACTTATACCGTTGAGATAAGTATATGGATATTTTCCATATATTGAAAATATAAGGGTTTACGAATGAATCTTTGTAAGTATTTTGGTACAATTATTTATAAAGTGATTTAATGAAAAGATTTATTTAAAAGAGGCTAGTGATTGCATGTGTTTAACCAATGTTGGTTCCCTATGGAATAAATCTCTGATTTGGATGCGTGTTGTGGATAGTTAAATAACCGACCATCAAATTTGGACTAAAAATATAACATTGGAAATATCTAGGAGAAATAGGTGAATTATATGGCACAGTCATCCCCGATGATGTTGTATTGTGTGTATAAATCTCGTTTCGTTCTCCTAGGACAAATGATAAAGAAATCCATATAGTAACGGCTAGGAGGTGATCTCTGCTATTATCTTTTATTGTTTATTTCCTAATGAACTAGGGTTGAGTTTACCAGACACCATCGAATGTTGTTTCAAAGAGACCAGGATCAGATATGTTATTCAAAAAACCACTTTGATCCAACTTAAGCATTTCGAAGTGAAGATATATTGAAGATGATGAAATTGAAGATGTAGCTCTTAAGCGTTTCGTTTAGTCCTAGAATGAACTTGTATGGATGAATGCTGGCATTACATTATGTCCTGGAGGGCAGTGTTAGCACTGTTGCCTGAATGGCATGTTAGCATTCCAAGAGGGAAGTGCTATATAAAAGTTAAAATGTAGCCTCAGGCCTCATGAACCAGGAATTCCTAAAACATAGGAGATGCACAAGGCTAAGTGGGTCGCTCCCAAGTAGGGTATGACCATCTCTATCAGGAGTCGATATTATCTCTCATTTGTATGCTTCAGGGATATTAATGGAGGGACAATAATATTTGGTATTACTAGTCAAGTGGTAGGCCAATTCTGTGTTGGCAGGGGATCTAGGCGAGGTCCTCGGTGTTATTTTATCTAAAGATGCACCGTGACAGGTAGTACCCCAGTAGCCTAGTCATTGTATGGAATCCGTTCTCCAACACGAGCCTTTACGATTTTATATGTATACATATTATGCTGGAATTTGATTAATGTAACAATTCGGTATTATAAATAAGTACTTGTATCTTAGACACTGTTATAATATCAGAGAATTTCATATGAAATGGTTTAGTTATCATAAGGTAAAAACCCGTCCGTGTTTATGTGCAGCGTGGTTTTACGAGATACTTTTGATTTTCAAAAGTTTTCTATAACTTTAAAATAGAGTTGGGTGTGTTTTTTCCATGTTGGTTTTCCAAACCGACTCTTGTGTAATTTTATTATAATACTTGGGTCAGACCGAGCATATTTACAGATTTCTTTGGATCCATTAGAGTTCAGGAGATGGGTCAGGAGTCTTCAAGTCGTATTTACGTATATGTTTATTTTCTACCGCTTTAATGTTGAAATTACCGGCATTTGTGAGGATAGTTTGTTATAACTATCCAGGTCGGTGATTGTGATTTGGTGTTGTACTCTAATGGATGTGTGTGTATAACAGCTCTTTTGTAAAGATCATTAATAATACAGTGTATATTATTCCGCTGCGATTGTGAGATTCTGTGTTATTTTAGTCTCTTTTATCTTCTTCTTTTCTTCTCTTCTTCTTTCTTCTTTTTTTCCCATAATTATCATTCTTTCCGTTCATATTGGGTTGGACATGTGTTGTATATTGTCAGCTTTAATTGTGTGGATTTGCGGTCGTTTTAGCTTGGTATCAGAGTGCAAGAACCTTGGCTTTGGTGGGGTAGTTCATTAAGAGGTAAGGTAATGGAATGCCTTATTCTAAGTTTGGGTGTATTATGTATATGAGAGCGTATCTGTTTGTGATATAAAAATATTTTGTATTGTGTTGATTTATCTATTGAGTGGCTTATGGTTCTAGTCAGTACATGGGATGCCAAGATATTGATAGGGGTTTCTAAACACTTATAGAAGGCAAACTGACATAGTATTGTTTTGAGAATTGGTATATGAAATAATTTTACCTAAACTATATTTTATATAAAAGAATAATTTTGAAGAAATTATTATAGTTATATATAGTTCGTTCGGATGTTAGTGAATGATAATACTTGATTATTATCATTTGTTATTTGTTGTTCTAATAAAAGTTGTGATTATTATAATATAAACAGAGATAATCATTTGTAAATTGAGTTATATAAGAAAATAAATTTATATGTATGAATTATAGAGTATTTTGTTATAATTAAAATAATCAACATTTGTGAAATGAAATTCCATAAGCATATTTATAAATATGATTTGTAAATAAAAATGAATTTAAGACACGAAATATGAGAATTACTATTCCATTGATTTGAAAATTGATTTTTCAAAGGTTTTGGAAAAATAGTTATAGTATTATTTTGAAACGTTTTGACTAGAAATATTTTTGAAAGGATTTAAAAGAAAAAGAAAGCATTGAATTCACATCGGTCGTTGGAAAATAATTCGAGTGATGACTACAACATCATCGGTGTTCATTTTATTTTCTAAGTGATGCATTACTACTTTAGTGATTTTCCATTGGAGTTTGTTTTGGTAAAACAAGTTTTGATTTTAAAATCCAAAGTATGATGTGGTAAATAGATGCAAAATAAGTTTTAGAACTTATAATTTGAAATTGTAAAGATAAGAAAGAAGATTTGGAATTGAGATATGAAATTAAATTTAACTTAAGTTAAATAAATTAAGTTAATGAAATGAATTAAATTAGATGAAGTTTAACTTAATAAAGTTAAATGAAATTGAATTGGATTTGAAATGAATTAAGTGAATTAATGAAATGAATAAATGAAATGGATATGAACTTGAGTTATAAAATGAATGGAATATGTTTGGAGTGATGTTTGATAAAATTGAGTATGTACTTAAGTGTTAAAGTGATAATAAACACTAATGGTGCAGTATAAAATGTTTATAAGAAACTCAAGTAATTGTCGTATGGAATGGTTCATAAATAATATTAATATTGAATAAATGTACTAAGTAATAATTGAATGTGAGTAATTGAATGTAAATAAATTAAAAATGAATCAACTGAATGTTAACAAGAAACGAAAGAGTATAAATATAATGTTCACCTTGGAAAACGTAAATTGATATGGTTATAAATTAATTCGATGGATATTATTTGTTTGATAGTTTCTCTTGTTACATTTTCTACAATTGCATATGGTTATTGCATATTCTATGTTATATAGTGATGTTTCTTTCTATAAACATGGTTGTTGATTGATTAGAAGATGCAGATGGCGTATGCTTTGCATTTGGAGCTAGCTTTTGGATTTTATTGGTTGTATATGCTTGCTAATACTAATAATAGGTACACATCTCAGACTACGTATCGTATTTTTATATTTTCATATAGGATGCTTCATCCTTAAAGATGAGATGTATGTTTTTGATTATATATATGTTATAAAATTTTACGATCGATCCACGCAAAAGAGACGTTGGCGAAATTTTCTATAAATTTAAGACTTTAGAATTTTTTAAAGAATTTTGAAAAAATAAAAAAAATTCATAACTGAAATTTGATTTTGAGTTATAACTTTGAATGATGAATGGAAGAAAATCAGTTGGTATAGACGGATGAATCTAAAAGACTTAGAAATTTTATATTCCATTCCAGCTAATTGGTTTTGGAATGTTAATGGATTTGGGGTATTTTTCTTATATATGTACTCTGATATGGCGACTGAGATGATGTTTTCCATAAGACATATGTACTTGGTATTTTGAGACTTATTTTGGTTATGACTTATTTTATGAAGTTTGATTTTTAATAAGTTATTGTTTTTAAATGTTTTCGCTATTTTATTTATTTTGTCTTGTGAATCTTAGTCTCTATATGTTTTTAGCTATACCTAAAATGCACCATATTCATTAGTGTGCCCTTTTTGGGTATATTAAGAGGTGTGTGGTGCTTCACTTGGTATTAGAGCCTAAGGTTACAGGATTCCTAATTTTTTTAAAAAGTAAAGTATTTTTCAAAAATAACTTATTTTAAAAGTATTTTTCTAAAAGAAACTCTTAGAAAAATTTTCAAGTATAAAATAGAGTTTTTATAAAAATCCCCTCAAAGTCCAGTTTAATCTTCCTTCAATTCTTTCGAGCCTAAATTCTCTTTTTCTTTGCACAGAATGGCGGAAGCCCCTAATCTTCCTGAGGGTGCCCAAGTCCCAGGTTGGTTTCGTAGATACCTTCAAGCTACAACTCCAGAGGTGCAAGGGCAAGCGCCCAATCCAGCACCAGCGCGTGGAAATCCCATCATTCCACCCGTAATAGCCAATTTCTCTAAGTCATGCAAGGACTTCTCCAATTTAGGAAGCAAGACATTTTTTGGTACAAAGGATTTTGTGGAGGCGAGAGCTTGGTTAAGGAGTATAGAGAGGATGTTTGGGCTATTGGGATTGGAGGATCAACAGAGAGTTCTGCTTGCATCTTGGCAGTTGAAAGGAGAGGCTTTTTATTGATGGCAGGTTGTTGAGTTGGAAGGAAGGGACGTTGGATGGTTTGGATTCCGAGAGAGGTTTCAGTGGAAGTTTTTGTCACAAGCAGAAGAGAGTATGCAGTTGGAAAGATTTATTAGCTTGAAGCAAGAAAGACTTTCAATAAAGGAGTATGTCAACTAATTTAATGAGTTGCCGCAGTTTGGGATGGAGTTAGTGAATACGCTGCACAAGAAGGCCATGAAGTTCGTGGAGGGATTGAATCAAACCCTTCAAGGGTTGTTATTGACTCACATACTGATGGGAGTTACCTATGAGTCACTAGTGGAGATGGTGCTTATGCCTGATGCAGTTAAGGAAGTAGAGTCTAAGGAGGTCCCTAAGACAGAAGGTTCTAAGAAGAAGTGGTGGAAGAAAAATAAAGATAAAAAGAAAGGAGAAGGCCCTCAGAAGCATATTAATAAAGGAGGGAACTGCAATAGTTATGGGATGGTTGGTTTTTACGCAAAAGACTGTAAGAAGGCAGGGATGAAGGGAAAGTGTTATAAGTGTGGACAACCCGGTCACATTAGTAGATTTTGTCCTTAGAAGACGGGGAAGGGAGTGGGTGCACCGGCAACACGGATTTAGGCATTGGATGCATCAATACCTTCTAGCAGCGGACCAAATAGAGGTAGGAAAGTCACCGTGGAAGGTTTGATTTCTATTTTTGATTTTTCCATTCGGACCCTTTTCGATTCTGGAGCATTACACTCTTTCCTCTCTAGTTCTTTGGTTGATTGTTTGCACTTATATATCTCTTTAGCAACGGACCCCATAGTTGTTTCAAACCCCATATGAGGATCAGCACATTTTTCTATTATTTGTAAGAGTTTGAAATTTTTTTTCCTAGGGATAGAGTTTGATTGTGACGCCTATGTATTGGGATTTTCAGGGTATGGAATGATTATGGGGATGGATTGATTATCCACTATTGGACTACAAGAGGAGAGTCGTTAGACCAGAGACATGTGGTGGTAGGACTTTCGAGGTTTCTTGCAACCCACAGGGATCAGTCATGTTGAGCTTCCTTTATTCTCCTGATTCGTCATCAGTAGAGTTAGATTCAGTTTCGGTCGCCAAAGATTTCCCGGACGTCTTTGAGAAGATTAGTGCATTACCCCCGAAGAGAGAGAGAGATCTAATTTAGTACTTATTTGAATGACAATGCTAAGCCAGTGGCATTTCCCGTGAGACACATGGCACCTAAGGAGAGGAAGGAGTTGAGCAAGCAGATTCGTGAGCTATTGGAGAAATGATTCATCAGAAGGAGCATATCTGAGTGGGAAGCATCAATCGTATTCGCTACTAAGGTGGATGCCTCCCTTCGACTTCACTTAGACTATGGAGAGTTAAATAAGCTCATGAAGAAGAACATTATCCACTTCCTAGGATAGATGCTCTTTTCGACTAGTTAGTTAGCTCTTTAGTATTTTCTCAGCTTGATTTAGCCACTGGATTTCATCAGCTTAAGGTCGCTGACTATAGCATTGATAATACGACAGTTTGGACACCCGACAGATTCTTTGAGTGGTTGGCTATGCCATTTAGGCTAACCAATGCTCCGGCCTATTTTTTTGGATTTGATCAGCCGTATTTTTAGAGATGTCCTAAATAAGTTTGTAGTAAAATTTGTGGACGACATTTTGGTGTTTTCCAAAAGTATGGAGGAGCATGCTGTTCATCTAGAGGAGGTTCTTCGTACACTTCATGCTCATCAGTTGAGGGCAAAGTTCTTGAAGTGTCACTTTTGGCGAGGGGAGGTACGTTTCTTGGGGCAAGTAGTCTCAAGAGAGGGTTTACCTATTGATCCCACTAAAGTAATTGCAATGCAAGATTGGAAGGCTCCCGAGAACATTACCAAAGTTTGAAGCTTCCTAGGATTAATTGGCTATTATAGGAAGCTCATCGGAGATTTTGCCAAGATTTCAGCACGCGCCTCACTAAGAATAATAAAGCATTCGTGTGGGACGTGGATTGTGAGAATTCCTTTACGATGCTAAAGAGAGCCCTTACTAGTGCACCAGTGTTAGTTTTACCTGATGGAGTTAAGCCTTTTACAGTATACACTGATGCATGTGGGATGGGTCTAAGAGCAGTGCTGATGCAAGAAGGGATAGTGGTATGTTATGGGAGTAGGCAGTTAAGGACGCATGAGAAGAACTACCCTACCCATGATATGGAGTTAGCTGCTATAGTTTTTGCACTCAAGTCTTGGAGGCATTACTTTCTAAGGGAGAGGTTCGAGCTTTTCACTGACTATAAGTCATTGAACTGCCTATTCTCAGTGAAGGATTTGAACTTGATGCAGCAGCGATGGATGAAGTTTTTGACATCATACGACTTTGAGATAGCTTATACCCCTGGCAAGGGAAACGTGGTAGCGGATGCGTTGAGTAGGAAGAAAGCAACCCTTAGTTCTATGTTCGTGGAGTGGAAGAGCCTAGATTTTATTTCCATCTTTGATTTTAAGCCGTCTATGGACATTACCCCGGGATTGTTGGCAGCACCTGAGGTTAAGCCTACCCTCATAGATCAGATTGTCTCAAGGCAGTGAGAGGATTCAGAGCTTATGGATATTTTAAAGAGGATTAGCAGATGAGAGGTCTTTAGACATCTCCAACGCTATTCTATGGATAGCAAAGGGTGGCTAAGGAGAGATGGAAGACTTTGTGTCCCCCGCACTAGTGATTTGTTGAGAGCAGTTCTAGAGGAAGCACATCATTCTCGAATGACTATTCATCCGGGTAGAGATAAGATGTATAGGGACATAAAGAGAATGTTTTATTGGAGTAGCATGAAAAAGGATGTGGCGGAGTTTGTAGTTAAGTGTCTTGTGTGCCAAAAAGTTAAGGCAGAGTAGCAGAAGCCCGGTTGATTACTTCAGTCATTGGATGTACCCTAATGGAAGTGGGACAGTGTTTCGATGGACTTCATAGATGGTTTACCTCGATCTAGGAAGGGGAATACTAGCATTTAGGCGACTGTAGATCGATTGACTAAGAGCGCCCACTTCATTCTGGTTAAGAGTAAGAGGACGACATCTTATTTGGCGTCCTTATATGTCCGTGAGATGGTCCGACTTCTGGAGTTCCCTCTAGCATAGTGAGCGATAGAGACCCTATTTTTATTAGCGAGTTTTGGAGAAGCTTGCAAGAGGCCTCAAGGATGCGGCTTTGATTTATTATGGCCTATAACCCTCGGACGGATGGCCAAACGAAGAGAGTTAATAAAGTGCTTGAGGATTTGTTGAGGATGCGCATTTTTGATTTTGGAGGAACTTGGGAGGAGCATCTTCCTTTGAAGAAGTTCGCATATAAAAATAGTTTTGAAGCTAGCATTGGGATGACACCTTTCGAAGCTCTTTATGGGAGACCTTGCAAGTCACCTTCATGTTGGGTGGAAGTCTACGGAGAGATTTCTACTTGGTCCCGACATGGTTAGGAAGACTTCAGAGAAGGTTGATTTGATTAGAAGGAGGATGAAAACAACCCAAGACAAGCAGAAATCTTATGCAGACAAGTGGAGAAGGGACATTGAGTTTGAGGTAGGAGACTTAGTTTTCATTAAAGTATGCCCGCTAAGGAAGGTGGTGAGGTTTGGATCGAGTAGGAAACTAGCTTCCAGATTTGTTGGACCGTTCCCCATTGTAGAGACAATAGGGAAGACGACATATCGAGTAAAACTATCAAAGAGGCTCGTGGGAGTACACGATGTTTTTTATGTTTCACACTTGAGAAAGTTCTCACATGATTTAATGGAGATTGTGGATCCTAGTCAACTGGAGGAGGTTGAAGTGGAGAGAGAAGCATCGGTTCATCGTATTCATACCAAGATCATTGGACATGACATCAAGAAGCTTAGGAATAAAGAAGTCCCGTTAGTGAAGGTGCAGTGGGGAGATGATGTTGAAGACACTACATGGGAAGCTAAAGAGAAGATTCATACCTCTTATCTGCATCTCTTTGATAGTAAGTTTTAGAATTTCATGTTTCCATCTTTAGTTTTGAATAGGTTCTTTCCTTTGTTATCCATTGGGAGGGCAGAACTTAGGATTTAACCTATGGATGGTAGGATGTGATGTAAACATGTTATTAGAACATGTTATGTATGATGGATACTAGTGGTTACAAGTGGTTGCAAGTGGTTGCTAGTGGATGCTAATGGACGCATATAATTACACTAGGCACTATTTTCTCTTAGGGATCTGCCTAACTAGGACACTAAGGCATATGCATATGGATGTGTGCGCATTTGAATTTTATTTTTATTTTATTCAATGGTTGCTATAAATGGATGATTATCACATGATTATTGCATTTGGATAATGATTGTAGCATGCATATAGAACTATCAGTTATCATTAGGGAATCTGCATTCATTTGGATACATGACACGGACATGATTGCATAAAAGGAGGTCAACTAAATCAGTAGACCGCCTAATCTTTTGCATTAGTTTAGGACATTGGCACTACACTAATTGCATATGTATCATAAATCGCATTAGGAAAACTTAAGGGCAATGGATGTAGTGGATGATGGTTGAGTAGTTGGTTGTAGAACTTGGATGAAACATTTATTTCATTCTTCTATCCTTAGAGATTTCGAGGACGAAATCCATTAAGTAGGGGAGAATGTAACAATTCGAAATTTAAGCTATAGTAATTAATTAACGAATTAATTAAATAATAAAATAACTTTGTAAAATTATCAGAATTGGACCATGGGAGTTGCACCATTGTTATATAGATTGTCAAAATTGGAGTTAGAATGAAAAAGTTACGAAATAAACAAGAAACGAGAAAACAAAAGAATATATATAGGCAAGGTCGACTCTAGGGTCGACCCTCACTATGGCTAGGTCGAAATATAGGTCGACCCTAGCAAGTGATAGGTCGACACACAGGTCAACCCACGACATTCTTTTGCTGGCTTCATCCAGTTCGATTTCAACACGTCATTTTGCTATTTTTACCCCATCTTGTGCGTGGGTGCTTCCATCCGACGGTTCCCATCGGACCTATGACGTGGTTGCAGCAGATTTAATCTTCAAATTTAACGGTTTGAGATCCACAAGTGACACTATAAATAAGACCCCAGCCTAGCTATTTTTCTCATTCAGATTTTCTCCATCTGGGTTCATTGCTTGAGGCTGGACCCTAAAAGGAATATTTTTTCAAGGAGAATATCCTTTTAATGAAATTATTTTATACCCCTCAAGTGGATCTGGGAAGGCTAAAGGAAAGAGCTAAGGACCACAGATGAGTATTTAAGTAATTATTTTAGATTTTTAAGTAATTTAAAATAATAGGGTTTTTAATAGTTGTAGTTTTTCTATAATTTTAGGATAACCTTTATGCAAGTTTATTTATAGCGTATTTTTAAGTAAATTTCAGATTTGTTTTCTAGTCTGTTTTCTTTTAGCTATTTTATTTCAGTTATTATTTACTATTAATTATAACATTCCCAATTATTTATAGTTACTTACGGTATCTATAGTTATTTACTGTTATTTAAGTTTTATTTACATCTATTCTACGTTGTGATCAATTCTATAAATGTTAGTTTCTTTTTAATTCCCTTTTTACGCGAATGGAATAAATAGAAGAAAATAATTCATTAATATGGACTAAATATAAGAATATTGAATTTATAGAAAATGGGATGTAAACTAAGAAGAACTGTAATAAATTGGACTTAGACTTAAATAGGCAAATTTAAGACATTTGCAAGCATGGTTATTACATGTAATTATAACTAAAAAGAGAAAATAGAAGAAATAGCAGAAGTAGCTTATTTTTTAAACTTATCCCTTGGGTTAAGTAAATAGGCAAAGTTATAACACACAGTTTATAATTAGAGACAAAACAAAAAAGGCTTATCTTAAAGAGTTATACTAAGTTAATAAGCAAAGATAGAAGTAGGACCCATACCGGCAGCGTTTCCCGTGGGACATGCTTATGTTGTTTAGGGTAGATAAGTGGTCAATAATTAAAAATTCAAATAAGGGGATTTGGACAAGGGGCGCAACTAGATTTTGTTAGTTATGACCCATAACGGCAGCATTTGCCTTCAGTCAGGAACTAGTGATCTCACAACACACGGAGGTGAGACTGGGCAGCTTATGCTATTTAGGGTAAATATGAGGTCCAAAGAGGGAGCAACAGGCAACGCGAGCCTAACGGTGGTCGAGCGTCCGGCCTTGGTGCATGGAGATAAGTCGCTATTGAGTTCCGTGTGCTAAATATGTGTCTTTTGCTGTGGGAGCCACATGATGGGACTAGCCTGTAGTAGGCACGACAGAGATAGAAGACCGATCAAATGGTAGAATTAGGACTTTAGCCTAATTAAACTAGGATTAGGATTTCAACCTAATCAATGCAGTTTTAGAAAAGTGCAAACAATCCAATCGAATCATCTAAGCAAAGCAAATAGTTAAACCGTATTTTATTCCAGCTTTATCTTTTCCATTATTTCCCTTTATAATAGAACTGTTGCAAAGCCTATTATCTTTACCTTGCTTAAGAACACTTGTAATTACTTTCATTCATCAGACTTTTAGTCTGACTCACTGCTCTATTTCCCCCTTTCCGCCATAGACCGGTAGAGGCTGGGACAATAGATTTTGGATTTTCTTAGAGATTCAGCTGCGGAGTTTTTCTTCATGTATTCTTCTTCTTCTTTTCAGCTTTATTTTCATGTACTGGCACTTGTTGAGAGGAATGGTTTTATGTATGTACTCTTATATGGCGACTAAGATGATGTTTTCCATAAGACATGTGTATGTGGTATTTTGAGACTTATTTTGGTTATAACTTATTTTATGAAGTTTGATTTTTAATAAGTTATTGTTTTTAAATGTTTCCACTGTTTTATTTATTTTGTCTTTTCTTGGTCTTTGTTAGTTTTTAGCCATACCTAAAACGCACCATATTCTTCAGTGTGCCCTTTTTGGGTATATTAAGGGATGTGGGGTGTTTCATGTACATATATTAAAATTTATTTATGAATGTGGAATTTATAAATGTGATAATTTATAGAAATGATATTTTACAAATGAAGTGAAAGTTTGAAAAATCGTATTTTTGTTAATAAGGGCATGGATTTATAAATGATGTTTATAATTAAGCAAAAAATTTACCATTAGATAAATTGGAGAATAAATCATAAATTGTGGATTTAAAATAAGATTTGGAATCTTGTTTTAGAAAAATAGTTTATTCTATTTGAAAATTAGATATGAAGATTTTAAATGATATTTTATAATTTGAAAGGAATTTATAAAAGAAACTTACACATATGGAAGCAACGTTAAAAAAGATTGAAATTGATGTTTAAAATGGAATTTTTATAAATAAGCAAGATTTATGAAGAGAGAGCTGTCAATGGGTTTTATTTATAAATAAAGAGATTTTATAAAAAGGAAGTTTTATAAAATAGAGGGAGTATAGTTTTATAAATATGGAAATGATTATGTGAAATTTAAGTGTGGGTTTTTACCAAGAAAGTATATTTATGTTTTAAAGTTGTTTATTTGTAGTAATATCATTTTAAAGTCATTTATCAACATTTTAATATTTTGAAAAGTTAATTATTTAAAATATTAACATGGCTTGAATTTAATTTTAATTATTTATCAATAAGGTTTGAGAAATTTATTATTATTATTTATAATAATGTTAAAGATAAATTATTATTGTTTTATTAAGAATGTTTTGAAATTGTTAATTATTATTTAATGTTTATTATTATATAATAATGTTTTAAAGTAAATGATCAAAATATATTTATAAATGTATCGGGGTTAATAAAGAGGATTTTATAAATAAATGTGGGTCTTATAAGAGGAATCTTATAACATGGTTTGGAAAACTTAAAGGAAGATTAGTAAAGGGTAAAAAGAATTTTATAAATGGTCTTAGATAATTATCAAAGAATTTGAAAATGGGTTTATATATTTATAAAAGGAGCTTATAAATAATCTAATGGATTTATAAAGAGTTTATAAATGATTTTAGGAATATACGTGAAAATGAAGATTATAAATGATTTCAGAGATTAGTGAATGGGGTTATAAACGGGTTTTTAGGGGTTTATAAAGGAATTTATAAATCTGTTCTAGAATTGTATAAAAAAGGAAATCTTTCATTTTTTTGTGAATATACTTGTACCGTTGAGATAAATATATGGATAATTCCCAAATATTGAAAATACAAGGGTTTGTGAATGAATCTTTGTAAAAGTATTTTGGTACAAATATTTACAAGGTGAC
The DNA here is from genome assembly GCA_030765085.1 of Allium cepa. Classification (NCBI taxonomy): domain Eukaryota; kingdom Viridiplantae; phylum Streptophyta; class Magnoliopsida; order Asparagales; family Amaryllidaceae; genus Allium; species Allium cepa. Next base: position 936,289,298 of record CM060932.1, read on the forward strand.
TTTAGTTGGTAAGATGATTTATATAAAAGAGGCCAGTGGTTGCTTATGTGCTTAATCAATTTTGTTTTTCCTATGGAATAAATCTATGATTTGGATGTGTGTTATGGATAGTTAAATAATCGACTATCAAATTTAGACCCAAAACCTAACTTTGGAAATATCTAGGAGAAATACGTGAGTTATATGGCATACTCATCTTCGATGATGCTGTACCGTGCATATAAATCTCGTTTCGTTCTCCTAGGACGAACGATAAGGAAATTTATCCACTAACAGTTAGGAGGTGACCTTCACTTTTATATTTGACTGTTTATTTTCTAAAAAAACTGAGGTTAAGTTTACTGGAAACTATAGAATATTGTTTCGAAGAGACCGGGATACACATATTATTCGAAAACCACTTCGATCCAACTCAAGCGTTTTGAAGTATAGGTATCTTGAAGATGATGAAATTAAAGATGAAGCTCTCAAATGCTTTTTGTTCAGTCCTAGAATGAACTTGTATGGATGAATGCTGACATTGCATTATTGCCTAGAGGCCCGTGTTAGCATTCCAAGTGGAAAGTGCTATGTAAAAGGTAAAACGTAGCCTCAAGCCTCATCAACCTAGAATGGCTAAAATAGGAGAGATGTAGCACGGCTAAGTGGATCGCTCCTAAGTAGGGTATGATCATCCCTATCTAAAGTCAATATTATCTCTCATTTATTTGCATCGGGGCCCATTATTAGAGGTATGATCATATTCGGTGCTACTAGTCAAGTAATAGGCCATTTCTGTGTTGGTAGAGGATCCAAGTATGGTACTCGATGTTATTTTATCTAGAAATGCACCATGACACATGGTACATGTAACAAACCGCATATTTTACGATTGTGTATTTAAATATTTTATTTAAATATAGCATAGTTAGTCGGATTTTTGTCCGAAAAGCTACTTTTTGTAAACAGTCGAATTAGGACTCGAGACCACCCCCATCGAGTTCAAAACGACGTTTGCGACCATTTTGAGTATAAACTTCGATATGTTTGGAGATAGTAGAATTTTGCTACTTTTCACTAAGGGCTTTGGGTTGGGTTTCAGCCCATTAACCCCACTTATTACTCTAGCTCAGTCCACCTCTCCTCTTCACTTCATTCTTATTTTTCCTAATACTCAAGCTTTAGCAACAATGGAGAGAGGAATGAGAAATTAAAACTCCAAGCCCTAATCATCTTTGCAAATTCAAGTTCTAACTCCAAATTCATAGAAGAAGCTCGGGTAAGCCTTCTCTTCTTCTTCTCCAACTCATTCTCCTTTCAATTTCAGAAATTCCTAAACCTAACTTAGGAAAGGTTTCTCTTTTAAGCTTATATTCAAGCTTGTTGGGTTCGAATTGAAGAGTGATTGTTCTTCCCATTGCTCTATAGCTTCTACTTCATTTGTTTTGTGTAAAAAGGTGAGATTTTTATCTCACATCTATATCTATATCTATCATTGTGTTATGTATGAATTCCTAACACTTGTTCATGTGCATTTGCTTTGGATTTGGATTGCTTTGGTGAATATTCTAATTTTTGGTGCTTTGAAAGAAAATTTTATGAAAACCCTATTATGGATATTTGGACGTTGATATTCAAGGCGTATCGAAGAGCCTTTAAGGCTGGGTTGTCGCTTTGCATAAATCCTTAGTCGTTGTTTCTCGTCCGATCGCTTTCGATATTCGTTTTGGCCATTTTTGGCCTAGGTTCAAGAAAGGCCTGAGAAACAGGTTTCAGACGTCTGAATGCTCCTTTTCAGACGTCTGAATATTATACTGGGAATTTTTATTCCCCAGTATTCAGACGTTTGAATCAATATTCCCAGACGTCTGAATTGGTTCGAATTGAACCAGAGAGGAAATAGGCTAAAAATTAGCATTTCCAAACGTCTGAATTTATCGATTCAGACGTCTGAATTTGTTTCAGAAAATATTTTATTTTTCAGATTCAGACGTCTGAATCATACCTTTCAGACGTCTGAATCTGCTTGTTTTTGCCTATTTTGCCTATTTAGCTTGAGTTTTCAAATTTAATCGATTCATGTTGTTTCCCTTTTGTTGTTATCATTTATTATCGACTTTGATGACATTTTCTTCGGGATTTTTGGGAATACCCATTTCGATGGATTCGGTATCGATTTCTTTGGATTTTATTCACGTCTTCGAATGTGAATTTTGGTGATTGATTGTTCTACAATCATTTTTGTGATTTGTCGCTTTAAAAATATAAAGGTTTCAATACTAGCAGTAAATATCAAAACTCTTTCATCAAAACGATTTCAACACTATTTTATTACAAAGCTCATTTCTTAAACCGTTTTCCAATCTACTAGTATATACAAACCTTTACCTCACTCGTATGAGAAATCTAATTAAACGACTTGGTAAAACAAGTGGTATAAAACGCTTGCGTTTACTTCATCGGTTAATTCTTGGACTTGTTCGATTGAAACTCTTGTGACCACTTTCGAGTGGAAATCTACAATCTGTTCGTAAATATTTAAGTTAAGTCAGTGGTTATGGGACATGAAGCTAAACTCATCTATTTACTAGCTTAGTGTAATTGACACTTCTTGATGATCGATGATGATCATTTTTGCGATTTAGACTAGCATTGTGCAATGTCTCTTTGTCTGCGAGGGAGACTAAACCTCGTTTTTGTGGAGTTTTGACTCAAATTGGTGGGGTGGTGACCCATGGTCTTCGGGCCGTTTTGTGGAGCATCGGCTCGAAATTAATGGTTAGCAACCATGGAATAGCGTTCCGTTTTGTGATACACGTGTTGGTGAGCTTTCATGCTCCCGTTTTGTGATTGGCCTCCCCATTTTTGTGATTTCTGGATTTCTATTGATGATTTCTAAAATTTATGTTTCATCAATTTTCATGATTTACATTGATAAGTTTTACCAATATTTGTGCATTGGTGAATTTGTGTGTCATTAACTTATGTTATTGGAATTGATATAATTGTCAGTACTTATGGTTTGGTGAAAAAAAATAAAGAACATGACATTCTTTTCTGTGTTTTGAGATTTCTGGAGATGTTGTATGATTTTCGTGTTGTCTAAGGAATACTTATCATTGAATGATATTATTGTTATCATACGTTTTTGTCACATCTCATATTCTATCTCATTTTATCTGATATTTATAGTTAGTCTGATCCGTTTATTATTTTCTTATTAAATAATACTCAGGTCAGACCGAGATGTTACATGTGCTTCTGTTTGACTCCTCATCCGGGATTATTATTTTGACTTTTGGCTAACTATTTAGATTAGTAGTTTTTGGTTGTATACATTTGAGATATAGACTCATTGATGTATACTTATTCTTTTGGGTAGCACTTGTAACTATTATTTGTGATATTGTGGATCTTGTTAGGCCACTACTCTGATGTACACTTTTAAGTGTTATATATTCATATCTATTTCCGCATTTGTGATGTGAACTTCTATGACTGATTTGTGTTATGATATTTCTATATTTGTTTCCGAAGATTTCATATAGACACTGTGTAGTAGCTTTGAGTTTGTGTCGGTATGTCGGATTTCTTCTTGTGATGAAAAGTTACATTTTTATCTGGCATATCAGTACTCGCACAAAGCAATTATACAGATGGTCACTCCTCAACAGCCTTATTCTCCACGCTAGTTGACGGCATTACCCCGTAGTGTCCTTGTCTAGCATGGGTATAGAGGTGGGGTGTCACAGCATGGTATCAGAGCCAAACTTCGGAACAATGTAGAATAATCTAGCAAGGATCATTGTCCTAAGTCCATCTTAGGAGTCGTGCCTTAGGATTTAATTCAAGTCTTTGTACCGTCTTATCCTATTTTCTTTTGTGATGCCTTGTTTTATCAATCATTATTGTTTGATATCCATTTTGTGAATAACCTTTTTATTCTTTTTTCATTCTTTCTTAAAGAAGAGAAATCGTTAGACCTGGACGTCCCAGCGCCGGTCAATCTAGTGCTACTCCCCAAGACGGAGTATTTATGTCTGCACAACAACTTCGTGATCTTGTAAAGAATGCTTAAGCAGCCGGTTCTATTCCGGAGCCTAGTCACCCTAAGTCTGGATTTGCACGCTTGTGCAACTATTATACCAACTTGGGTGGGAAGCCATTCAAAGGTTCTAAAACCATTATTGAAGTCCAAGCTTGGTTAAGAACATGCGATCGAATCTTTCCTTGCATGAACCTTATTGATCTTCACCGAGTTCAGGTGTCTTCTAGTATGCTCTAAGAAAGAGCATTAGACTGGTACGAGCTTCTGATTTCTGAAATGAATGAAACAGATCTTACCTAGGAGCAATTCCGGGGACGATTCGAATTAAAGTTTGTACCAGAAGCTGAGAAGGTAACATTGGCTCGTCGTTTCATAGACCTTGTTCAAGGTGAATCCTCCGTGGCAGATTATGTCGCATCCTTCGAGTCACTTTCTAAATACGGGGTTGAATACATAAACACCCCATTGAAGAAGAACCAAATATTTGTCTATGGCTTGAAAAAAAATATCAAGAAGCCATTACTTCAAAATTAGAAGTTTCTTTTGATCACCTTTTCGTCTTGAAGAGGCGGATAGGGAGAGTGATGTTGAAGTTGGGTGTGCCAAACCGAACTTCAACAACAATAAGAAAAGGCCTATTAAATTCAAAGGTCCTTATCCCAATAAAAAGGGGAAACAAGCATCTCTGGCAGCGAAGACTTCTGTCTGTAGTGGTGGGCAATGCTACAACTGTGGTTCTAAGGACCATTATGCAAATAAGTGTTCAAAGCCCCGTGCTTGTCGCTATTGCAAAAGTCTGGATCATTATTTATCTGCATGCCCCAAACTCCAAAACAAGAAGAAGGGAAAGCTTAATGCGGCGCAAGCCCCTTTTTAACACTTCTCGTGGTCAAGGTACTTATCATTCTATCCTTGATGGCATTATTGTGTTTCATGATCATCCTATTTGAGTTCTTTTTGATACGGGTGCGTCCCATTCTTTATATCAAAGGAACTTGTTGATACTTTTTCTTTAAGTGTTATTGCTTTAATGACTTCTTTGAGAATCGCGAATCCGGTTGGTGGATCTGCAACACTCAGTTTACTTTGTAAAGATGTTAAGATTGTTTTATGTGATTTTTCTTTCCCAGTCGATTTGCATGTCATGCATTACTTAGGCTTTGGAATGATTTTGAGAATGGATTGGCTTAACCGTTATGAAGCTCATATCCTATGTCTTGTGCGGACTATTTTTCTTCGACATCCACAATCTGTTAATCAGATTTCTATTGTTCTTAAAGATTCAGATTCCACTTTGGCAGCATCCTTATATTATCTAAATCCTCGTGATGACGATAATGATGATGAGGAAAATGTCATATCTCTTATTCATGTAGTTCGTGAATTTTTCGACATATTTGAGCCCATTTTAGGACTACCACCTAAGCGAGCAATTGAGTTCAAAATTAATCTCATCCCTGGAGCTCAACCTATCATTCATCCTCCTTATCGTATATCCAATAAAGAAAATAAGGAGATGCGCAAACAATTATCCGAATTGGAGATGAAGCAATTAATTCGTTCTAGTTCCTCTCTTTAGGGAGCTTATGCTATTTTTGTGAAGAAATCCGATGATACACTTAGACTTTGCGTTGACTACCGCAAGCTTAATGATCTTACCATCAAGAATAAATATCCTTTACCTTGGATTTATAATTTATTTGACCAACTTAGTGGTGCTAGAGTCTTTTCACAGTTAAACTTAGCAATCGGTTTTTCATCAGCTTCGTATTGCAGAGGATAGCATTCCTTTGACATCGTTCCGTACTCGTTATGGATCTTACGAATGGATTGTTATGCCATTTGGTTTAATGAATGCTCCGGCTTATTTCGTTGACCTTATGAATCGAGTTTTCAAAGATTTCCTTGATCGATTTGTCCTCATCTTTATTGATGATATTCTTGTGTATTCAAAAACCAAGGAGAAGCATGAAAAAAATCTTTGGATTGTGTTGGAAACTCTTAGGAGTAATCAATTAAAAGCAAAATTTTCTAAATGCCACTTTTGGTAATCTCGTGTGAAGTTTCGCGGTCAAATTATTTCCGAATCCGGAATATCCATGGATCCTTCAAAGATCGAAGCAATACAAAATTGGAAGAAACCGGAGAGTGTGAAGGAAATCCGTAGCTTTCTTGGATTGGTGGGCTATTACCGCCGTTTCATAAAAGACTTTTCCAAAATTTCCATGCCTCTTACTAGTTTAACAAAGAAGGGATTTAAATACATTTGGTCGGACAAATGTGAAGCTTCTTTTTAGAAATTAAAAGAACTCCATTCCGATGCTCCTATTCTTGTGATTCCCGAGGGAAACCAAGATTTTATTGTTTATACCGATGCTAGTCGCGTTGGTTTAGGTGCCGTTCTTATGCAAAGAGAACGTGTTATTACTTATGCTTCTGGCAATTGAAGCCAACCGAGACTAGATATGCCACTCATGATTTAGAGGTCACGGCTATTGTTTTCGCCCTTAAAATTTGGCGTCATTATCTTCTGGGAGAAAAATTTATTCTTTACACCGATCATAAATCTTTGAAGTATTTATTTTCTCAAAAGGAACTTAATTTGCGTCAACAGTGTTGGCTCGAGTTCCTTGCATCTTATGATCTTGACATTCTTTATACTCTCGGAAAGGGAAATCGTGTTGCCGACGCTCTTAGCCGAGAGCAACAAGCGGTTGTTTCCATGATGATTCCGAATGGAATGATCTCGAGACTTTATCCACTTGTGAGATTAGAGATCGTGTGTCCAGTTTATGTTCATCTCCTGTTTCATGTAGCCTTGAGGCTCATCCATCTCTTTTAGACCACATTCTTGAAGCTCTAAAGCTAGATCCTGAGTTGGCTCTTCTTAGCCAAAGTTGTAGGGATAAAATTGATATTGAAGGTTTGAAAGACTTTGATATTGATTCTCGTGGCGGTATTCGAAAATTTGGTAGACTTATTGTGCCAAATATTATTCATCTTAACAAAGACATTTTAGAAGATTCCCATCGTTCTAAATTTACCATTCATCCCGGTAGTAGTAAAATGCACGCGGATATGAAGCGACTTTATTATTGTGATGGAATGAAATATGATATTGCTAACTTTGTTAAGTGTTGCATGAATTGCCAACTTGTCAAGGCCGAGCATCAAAGGCCCGGTGGGTTACTGCAACCTTTAGACATTCCAATTTGGAAGTGGAATCATATTTCCATGGATTTTATTGACGGCCTTCCCCGTTCTCGTTCGGGTCATGATAGCTTATGGGTGATTATTGATAGACTTACAAAATCCGCCCATTTTATTCCTGTTCGGTCCAATCGGACCGTACCTCTTTTGGCCAAACTTTTAATTAAAGAAATTATTAAATTGCATGGAGTTCCTACTTCTATTGTTAGTGATCGTGATCCATTGTTTACTAGTGGATTTTGGAAGAGTCTTCAAAAAGCTTTGGGAACGAAGCTTAATTTTAGCACCGCTTATCACCCCCACTCCGATGGACAAACCGAGCATGTGAATCAAACTCTTGAAGATCTTCTTCGTGCATGTGTTCTTGATTTTGGTGGAAGTTGGGAAGATCATATTTCTCTTGTTGAGTTTTCCTATAATAATAGCTTCCAATCTAGTATTGGTACGACACCTTTCGAGGCACTCTATGGAAGGCCATGCCGATCTCCTTCTTGTTGGCTTGAGGCCGGTGAGAAGCTGGTTTTAGATTCAGATTTTATTCGTGATTCCGTAGAAAAGATTGACCTTATTCGCCATAGGATGAAAGAAGCCCAAAGTAGACAAAAATCCTATGCCGATAACTGAAGAAGGAAATTGGAATTTTCTGTGGGAGATTTTGTGTTTGTTCATGTTTCACCTATGAAGGGTGTAGTGCATTTCAGTCGATCGGGAAAATTAGCACCTCGATATATTGGTCCATTTCCCATCACGAATGTATTGGTTCCGTGGCTTATCGCCTTTCATTACCGGCTCAGTTTTGTGCTATTCATGACGTCACGTCTCTCAATTACGAAAATGCCTTCGAGATTCCGATTCTATTCTTGAGCCCGGTGTTGCTGAAGAAATTGAAGTTTCGCTTAATCTGACTTATGAGCAACATCCTATTCGCATCATTGCTATAGAAGTTAAATGCCTTCGAAATAAAGATGTCCTACTTGTGAAAGTTCAATGGTCTTCAAATCCTAAGGATTGCTCTTGGGAATCTAGAGAATTCATCGAGCGAACACATCCGGACTTACTTGCTAGTGCTCTTTAAGGTGAACTTTTTATTTCAAATTTCTTTTGTGTTGAATATGCTTTTATGGTTGTTACTTTTATTTTCTTCTTAAATATTGCAAGGATGCAATTTCTATAAGGAGGGGAGTCTGTAACAATCCACATATTTTACGATTGTGTATTTAAATATTTTATTTAAATATAGCATCGTTAGTCGGATTTTTGTCCGAAAAGTTACTTTTTGCAAAAAGTCAAATTAGGACTTGAGACTACCCCCATCGAGTTCAAAATAACGTTTGCGACCTTTTTGAGTATAAACTTCGATATGTTTGGAGATGGTAGAATTTTGCTACATTTCACTTAAGGGCTTTGGGTTGGGTTTCAGCCTATAAACCCCACTTATTACTCTAGCTCAGTCCATCTCTCCTCTTCACTTCATTCTTATTTTTCCTAATACTCAAGCTTTAGCAACAATGGAGAGAGGAATGGGAAATTAAAACTCCAAGCCCTAATCATCTTTGCAAATTCAAGTTCTAACTCCAAACTCATAGAAGAAGCTTGGGTAAGCATTCTCTTCTTCTTCTCCAACTCAATCTCCTTTCAATTTCAGAAATTCCTAAACCTAACTTAGGAAATGTTTCTCTTTTAAGCTTAGATTCAAGCTTGTTGGGTTGGAATTGAAGAGTGATTGTTCTTTCCATTGCTCTATAGCTTCTTCTTCATTTGTTTTGTGTAAAAAGGTGAGATTTTTATTTCACATCTATATCTATATCTATCATTGTGTTAGGTATGAATTCATAACACTTGTTCATGTGCATTTGCTTTGGATTTGGATTGCTTTGGTGAATATTCCAATTTTTGGTGTTCTGAAAGAAAATTTTATGAAAATCCTATTATGGTTATTTGGACGTTGATATTCGAGGCGTATCGAAGAGCCTTTAAGGCTGGGTTGTCGCTTTGCATAAATCCTTAGTCGTTGTTGCTCGTCAGATCGCTTTCGATATTCGTTTTGGCCATTTTTGGCCTAGGTTCAAGAAAGGCCTGAGAAACAGGTTTCAGACGTCTGAATGCTGCTTTTCAGACGTTTGAATATTATACTGGGAATTTTTATTCCCCAGTATTCAAACGTCTGAATCAATATTCCCAGACGTATGAATTTGTTCGAATTGAACCACAAAGGAAATAGGCTAAAAATTAATATTTCCAGACGTCTGAATTTATTGATTCAGACGTCTGAATTATGTTCTGGAAAATATTTTATTTTCCAGATTCAGACGTCTAAATCATACCTTTCAGACGTCTGAATCTGCTTGTTTTTGCCTATTTTGCCTATTTAGCTTGAGTTCCAAATTTAATCGATTCGTGTTGTTTCCCTTTAGTTGTTATCATTTATTATCGACTTTGATGATATTTTCTTCGGGATTTTTGGGAATACCCATTTCGATGGATTCGGTATCGATTTCTTTGGATGTTATTCACGTCTTCGAATGTGAATTTTGGTGATTGATCGTTCTACAATCATTTTTGTGATTTGTCACTTTAAAAATATAAAGCTTTCAATACTAGCAGTAAATATCAAAACTCTTTCATCAAAATAATTTCAACACTATTTTATTACAAAGCTCATTTCTTAAACCGTTTTCCAATCGACTAGTATATGCAAACCTTTACCTCACTCGCATGAGGAATCTAATTAAACGACTTGGTAAAACAAGTGGCATGAAACGCTTGCGTTTACCTCGTAGGTTAATTCTTGAACTTGTTCGATTGAAACTCTAGTGACGACTTTCGAGTGGAAATCTATAATCTGTTCGTAAATATTTAAGTTAAGTCAGTGGTTATGGGACATGAAGCTAAACTCATCTATTTACTAGCTTACTGTAATTGACACTTTTTGATGACCGATGATGATCATTTTTGTGATTTAGACTAGCATTGTGCAATGTCTCTTTGTCTGCGAGGAAGACTAAACCCCGCTTTTGTGGAGTTTCGACTCAAATTGGTGGGGTAGCGACCCATGGTCTTGGGTCGTTTTGTGGAGCCTCGGCTCGAAATTAATGGTTAGCAACCATGGAATAGCGTTCCTTTTTGTGATACACGTGTTGGTGAGCTTTCATGCTCCCGTTTTGTGCTAGGCCTCCCCTTTTTGTGATTTCTAGATTTCTATTAATGATTTCTAGAATTTGTGTTTCATCAATTTTCGTGATTTACATTGATAAGTTTTATCAATATTTGTGCATTGGTGAATTTGTGTGTCATTAACTTTTATGATTGGCATTGATATAATTGTCAGTATTTATGGTTTGGTGAACAAAAATAAAGAATATGACATTCTTTTTTGTGTTTTGAGATTTCTTGAGATGTTGTATGATTTTCGTGTTGTCTAAGGAATACTTGTCATTGAATGACATTATTGTTATCATACCTTTTTGTCACATCTCATATTCTATCTCATTTTATCTGATATTTATAGTTAAACTGATCCATTTATTATTTTCTTATTAAATAATACTCGGGTCAGACCGAGATGTTACAGGTGGTTCCTCCTCATCCGGGATTATTATTCTGACTTTTGGCTAACTAGTTAGATTAGTAGTTTTTGGTTGTATACATTTGAGATATAGATCATTGATGTATACTTATTCTTTTGGGTAGCACTTGTAACTATTCTTTTGTGATATTGTGGATCTTGCTAGACCACTACTCTGATGTACACTTTTAAGTGTTATATATTCATATCTATTTCCGTCTTTATGATATGAACTTCTGTGAATGATTTGTGTTGTGATATTTCTATATTTGTTTTCGAAGATTTCATATAGCCACTGTGTAGTAGTTTTAAGTTTGTGTCGGTATGTCGAATTTCCTCTTGTGATGAAAAGTTATATTTTTATCTGGCATATCGGTACTCGCACAAAGCAATTATACAGATGGTCGCTCCTCAACAGCCTTATTCTCCGTGCTAGTTGACGACATTACCCCGTAGTGTCCTTGTCTAGCGTGGGTATAGAGGTGGGGTGTCACAGTACCCCAGTACCCCAGTCATCGTATGGAATCGGTTGTCCAATACGAGACTTCAGGTTTTAGTTGTATACCTATTTGCTAGAATTTAACTAATATAAGTATTTCGGCTATGATTAGTAAGTATTTGTATCTTAGACACTATTATAATACCAGAGAATTTCATATGAAATGGTTTGGTTATCGTAAGGTAAAAACTCATTTGTGTTTATGTGCGACGTAGTCTTACGAGATACTTTTAATTTTCAAAGATTTTATTTAACTTTAAAGTCCAATTGGGTGTATTTTTTTCACGCTAGTTTTGCAGACTGACTCGTGTATTATTTCATTATAATACTTGGGTCAGACCGAGCATATTTATAGATTTCTTTGGATGCATTGAAGCTCAGGATATGAGTTGGAGGTCTTTGAGTCGCATTCACGTATATGTTTATTTTCTGCTACTTTGATGTTGAAATCATCACCATTTGTGTGGATAGGCTGTTATAACTGTCCAAACCGGTAATTGTGATTTTTTGTTGTACTTTAATGGATGTATGTATATAATAGTTTCTCTTTTATAAAGATCTCTAATATTATAGTATATACTGTTCCGCTACAATTATGAGATTCTGTGTTGTTTTTTTAGTTTCTTTTCTATTCACCTTTTCTTCTCTTCTTCTTTCTTATTTCTTTCCTATAACTATTCATCTTTCCATTCAAATTGGGTTGGACATGTGTGGTTTATTGTCAACTTTAATTGTGTAGATTTACTGGTCGTTGCAGGCATTCCAGTTTTGAATCGGTAGAGGGGTTATTTAAATTCAATACTCTAAGAAATCTTAACCAAATGATATAGGTAAACCGACAAGAGAAGAATATATGACTAGTGCTTTCTAGGCTGCTGCAACATAAACAACATGAAGAATTGTGTAACATTCCTTTTAACATGAAGTTGTCTTGGGTGTGAACTGCGTTGTTGATGATTTTCCATAATAACACATTCTCTTTGGCGCTAGAATCAGATGTCCAATTCCTGGAGTTCCAAGGAAAGGTCTACATTATATTGAAACCAGAAATAGCTTTGTAAACTGAAGAAATTGAGTGATCTTTATCACACCACTAATTAGAAGTGTGAGATAAATAATAATAAGAACCATCAACAGTAGACCAAGCAGTTCTAATAAGCGTCGAACTAGAGTGAGGCAAGATCAATCTATTGCCATTAATAAACCCACTAGCTTTAGAAGATTCAGGAATTCCAAAGAGATATATGAGATTGCCATCAATAATGTTTGAGAAAATAAACCCTTTAGTTGACCAAGGGTCATGCCAAAAGGAAACTTTTGAAGCATGTGGTATGAGGCATTGGAAAATTGGAAGGAAAGATTCTCTAAGTTTCAATATACTTCTCCGTGTCCAACTGCAGCCAATAGGGATTTGCATAATCCAAAAGTGATTTTTCTTGATTACGTTATACCTAGTCCATGAAGCCCAAAGATTTAAAGAGATTGAAAGCAATTTATTTATGATAGGTGAGTAGGTTGCTTTATTCCAATTTTTCATGATACCTAGGCCACCATATTCATATGGCAAAGCAATTTTCTTGGAGAAATAAAGATTAACTTGTTTGAATGAGGATTACCATACCGAAGAAAGTGATTAAATGCCGAGTTGATCATGTTTATAACTTTGAATAGAAAGATATCAATACGAGCATAGTATAAACAATAGAGAGGGCATAAATTTCACAACAATCATTATGCCAGCGAGGGATAATTTTAAAGAAGGCCAGTAAGAAAACTTGCTTATTGTTTTACCAAACATAGGCAGGCATTTAGAGGTAGAGACTTTGAAGTAAGGAGAGGGGCTCCAAGGTAATTATCATTTATATGGAGAGAAGAAAGGGAAGATAAGTTAATGGATGTTATTTCAGTATTAGAGGCACCAGTAATCAGAATATTAGATTCTGCCTTATTAATAGATATGCTAATGATATTGTAAAAACAATATTGGGTTTTAAATCAAGGAACAACGGACTTGACATTTGGCTTGGTGAAGAGAATTAGGTTATCAGCAAACATTAGGGAACAAACCAAAGGGGATTTACACATAGAATCCAAGTCAATTTCTTTGTTAAAGATAGCTTTATTGATCATATTAGTGAGAAGCTCCATAACAGCAACGATGAGACAGAGGGAGGGGGGATCCCCATGCCCAATACCCTATGTACTTATAAAGTAACTAAATATGTAAACATTAAGGAATAGTGAGAAGAAAGTAGTAGATATACAAGTATAAATCGAGGTCAAAGATAGAAGAGGAATGTTCATAGCATGAAGTATGTTGATGATAAACTTCCATTATATAATATCAAATGCCTTTTGGATATCTAGTTTAAGCAAACATCTAGGAGATATATTTTTTCTAGAATATCCTCTGTTTAATTCCTGAGTGAGAAGTATGTTGTCAACAATATTTCTGGCAGGTAGAAAGACATTCTACATTGGAAAGATAATAGGAAAATGGACATGTTTCATTCTGCGGGCTAAATGCATTTGTAAATAACATTACAACACGCTATAGGACGAAATTGAGTAACACTGTTTGACTGAAGAGATTTAGGAATCAAAGCCAATTTTGTGGAATTAATGCCAGAAAGCATTTTGTTACTTTTGAAAAAAAATTAACCGCCCTGATGACATCCTCACCAATTATATCCCAAGCATATTTATAAAAGATAGTATTACAACCATCTGATCTAGGAGAACCAGAGGAGTTCGTAGAAAATATAGATTGTTTTATTTTAAGAGAAGAAACCTCATAAATGAGGAACTTCTTTGAGGCTTCAGAGATTGTAGGCAAGTTGAATTAGGACATGGAAGAAAAGGATGGGGTATTAGGATTAGAATCAGCAAGAATTCCTTTTAAATAATCAAGAAAAGCAACCCGAACAGATTCTGGACTATAACAATATTGATCATTCTTATCAGAAATGAACCAAATGTTGTTACCACCGGCTTCATCTTAAGTGATTTACGAATGTATGAAGTATTTCTATCATTAAATTTATCCCTGTTTATTATACATTTTACCCTCTTCCTGAATAGTTTTCCTAAAGGCAACTTTAAGCTTATATTCTTCATTGAATAAAGAAATATCAGTGGGATTTGATAGCATGGAAGATTGGACATTCGATAGGAGGATTCTTAAGGTTGAAGAAAATTTGGTACCATCACCATAGTGCTTATGAGCCCAGTCTTTTAATGTGTACTTTAATTTCCTTAATTTAGCCTGCAAAATGAAATTAGGGTTACCATATTGAGCAATATTCCAAGAATCTATAAAAAGTTGTTTAAAATATAGATGATCGGGAGTTAAATAAAGGATGACAGCTTTACCAATCTAAGATAATTGGGGAGTGGTCAGACGATGAAGGTTAGGAAAATGAGCGACAAGATAATCATGTAGCTTCAACATTTTGATAATTTTTAATCTCTTTTTATGCTTAATGGAAATGTTTGAATGGGTTAAAATTTGTTGTTTTAACTTTGAATTTGATAGCCTATGTTATTGACATCAAATAAACTATGCTTAAACAAACACAAACACAAATTACATCTTCGTCATATGATTACGGTAATGAAGTTAATGTTAAAATCAAAATTTGATGCTCTATATTTCTAATCTGTATTTAATAGATCATGCTTAGAATAGATTTTATTTTCGGCTTCATTAACATTTTTACGAGAGTTAAAAGTGATTTAGTGGTTGTGTTATAATTTGATGGTTTATACTGAGCCAATTAATAGCACAAATATTCCATACTTATGACAAGCATATCAACTAATTTCAATAATGACCAAAAGAGGGATTATAATTTCATTTTGTTGATTTATGTGATCATGAAAAGGAAATTACCTCTAATTTGTCTTCTACTCTCATATTTTTATCCATTTTCTTTTATTAGTTTATTTACATTTTAATTCAAGCTTGACAACACTCTCAACTTTGGTTACTTTGATTGAATAGAATATTAAATCTAAATTATTTCCTACGGATCGATCCATACTCGCCACGTACTAAAATTGTACGCCACGCGCTTTGCGGCTATTTTCAATTTAAATTTGAATGGCTTTTTTCTAATTCGATAGAGATTGGGCATTCGAACAAGTTTTAACGCCATTGCCAGGGTATTGATTTGATTTTATTTCTATTCTTCGAATTATTTTTGTTTGATTTTTTTGTGTGTGTGTGTTTTTTCTTTGAACCGTGTATAAAAAAAAAAAGAATATTCTATTGTTGTGTGTTTGTGTGATTTTATTTTTCATTTGATTTGTTGCTTGTTTTTTTTCTATTTGTATTGCATTTGCTTATAATAATAAAAAATATACACAATTTCATTTGTAAAAGAAAGAAAAAATCATTCCATTTCATTTTCTTTTACAATTTTGCATCTACATTTTCTTTTTACAATTTCATTTTCCTTTTTTGCGTTTTCATTGAAGAAGAAAAAAATATACTGTTGTGTCATCTTCAATCCCTCCTTTAACTGCCTTCCCCAACCTCTGCACATATCCTCCCCGATCAAACTGTGCACCATAAACCCTCTGCCGTTTAACCCACTCCACACTCACCAACATCGGACATTGCAACCTTCCACTTCCATCAGTAACTTCACCTTCCTTGAACCCCTGCCACTGTGAACAGTCCAAGCTTCTGTTGCCTTGCATACTAACTCCATCAATACTACTGCACACACCAGAGAAACACCACCCCCAACAACCATCACTAACCATTCTGCCATTTCAACCACATCACATACTTCCTCATCATTACCACGACTTCATCAGCAACTGAACTATACCTGTGTATACATATCACAGTGTCTAGCCTCCATAACCTCTGCAACACCCTCCACAAACATCATACAACTGACTTCACAAACTTTACAACTGACTTCACAAACTTTGCAACTGACTTCACAAACTTTGCAACTGACTTCACAAACAAATTTTCGACTTCATAAATATCAGCCAATTGGGCATTCTCCTCCGCATCTACTTCCAAGCTACCACTACAGTTCAACCTCTAACCATAAACCACCTGAAAATTCCCACCGATCGCTGCCAGAGACCATCCCCTATCATCAAACTTCACAACACTGCTACTCAAACATCCTTTGCCACCGACCAAATAGCAACCACCCTCCATCATACTCTTACCACTGCTCCATTGCCAACAGTTCTTCACCTGTATCAGTTCAACCCCCCATCATTCTTCACTGCCCCAATATAACAGTGCACTTCACCTGAAATACACACCACAAAATTTTACCATCCACAACTCCTTCTATCACTTCATTTCAACAAGTCTTCATTTCACCATCCTATTTCTGACAACAACTGACAGTGCAACTTCACAAACAACCCAGACCACCTCTGTCACCAAAAATCACAACCCTACGCTTCAAAACAAACTACATATTTCATTCAACACTCATGCATACCACAAAACAAACATGTTTACACACTTCTAACCACAGACTCAGACAACAACAATACCCAAACTTCAACTTGATGCCACAGTCTTAATCTACTTCCATCCACTTCACTGCTTGTACCACACTATCACGCTTATAATCAAAACTGCCATACAAAACAGAACAGCAGCAACCACTTACCTACCTTGCTTCATCTACATATGCTTGCATATAGAAACCATCAACTGCTGCATTCCAAACTGTGCATCACAACAGCAGTCTACCACTTCTTCAAACTGACCACTGAACTCGACTACAACCATCAACAAAACTGACCACCACTTGTTAAAAAACTGTGCAAAGACTTACTCATTTTTTTTTTTTTTTTTTTTACTGTGCAAAAACTGTGCACATCATTGCTGCGCTTCTCTACATACTACTATTGCCATACCATACCTCATTCAGCAACCACCTGCTTGCCTGACACTTCACTGCTACTTTCACCTCTCAACACTTTCCATCACCACAATTTCCAACAATGCCTTATTTCATCACCTTGCTCGATACACAACCACCAACAAACATATACCATCATCCCACAACCCATTACCTCTGTCAGAAATCATCATCCACTTCATTTCATATACCCTACACCATGCTCACCCTCGGCCTGTCAACAGCCTACGCGACCATAACCCAGCAAGCCACTGTTCCACTGCATCACAGTGCCAATCCTCCTTCGCATTCTTCAACAACCTTCTACCATCACCACTGAAGCAACTTCAACTTCTCCAACAATTCCTCTGAAACCACCACAACTTCAACCTGAGCAAACCTCAACCGCAAATCGAAATCGCCACTGTGCTTCATTCCCCACTGCAAATAGAAATCGCCCTCTTTCGACCTCACTCCAAACAGTAGCGAATATCGAACAAACCTCAACCGCAACCTTCAATTTGAATGCCCGAACTCCTCTAGAATATCCAATTACCAAACCCTCAACCCGTATCGCAAACCGCCTCACCCAATCCAATAACCCAAACCCATCGACTTCTCCACCTTCACAACCACAGTCGTTGATTCCTTTTGCCGCCATATCCAACTCGCAATCTCCTTGTGTTTTCTTTTAATCGAGAAAACTTGTTATTTTTGTTCAGTTTGTTTTAATTTGTTTTAACAGCAGGGATTAAAAAAATTGGGTATTAGCTTGCGGGTTTGGGCCTTAAAGTAGGCTTGGGTTGTGATGCTGTAAAAGAACTTCTTTTTATAAGAAATTTGCTTTGTTTTTATTTTCTTTAGGAAAAGTTTTCTTCTTAAAAAAATAGTATATTTTCATAAAAAAGGGAAGTTTTATTTATCTTGTTTAAAGTTGCACATTGCAAAAGCATATAAGGAAAGGAATTGCCGCTAAAATAACTGTTTTACTTGCTTGTTATATGTATAAAATAAATCGCTGCTTTTAAAATAAATTGCTAATAATTCTGCATGCTCTGCTATCGTATATTCATCTTCTATTTTTATTTGCTTTGCATTGTTGGTTGCTTGCATTTTAAAAAAAAAATTCAAAAAAAAAAAACAAAAATTTCATTCGTAGTTGCATTGTTAATTCACGTTTAATTTCAGTTTTGCATTCTGTCTCAGAATTTTGATTAATAATAACGATTACACATCTTAAGGGTGTCACGAGCGCACTTAGGGTTTAAATGTATATTGACAAGTTGTCCACTTTCGACAATTTAATTTCTTGGTGTTTAGGCTGCGGAATAGCAATAATCATTTATAAATATTACAATGATTTGTAAATATTATAGTGATTGTTTCTCTAATGGTACTTAAACCTTCGGCTGCATTACTATAGTGACTCGTGGTGCACCGATAAATCCTATCTATTACCTGGCTGAGAACTATCTTGTTGGAATAAGACAAAGCACGATTATACAGTTTTGGGTCAGAAGCTACTTAGGATGGAAAATTTGTAATTAAGCCTTACATTCATTTAGTTGCATTAGTTCATGCATATTAAAAAAAATTAAAATCCAAAATTAAAAAAATTGTAAATATTCCTCAACTTAGTTTTTTAAATCCTTTTCCTTTGAAAATTTTCAAAATCAAAAGTCCAAAAAAAATTAAGTTCGTTTTTTCTAGAAAAACAAAAATTCAAAAAATAATAATCATTTCAAAAACAAAAAAAATTTGAAAACCAAAAATAAAACTAAAATCCAAATTTCCTTTTAGAAAATAAAATTCCTTTTGCTAAATAGTTTTCTTTTATCAATTTTTTTTTTTTTTGCAATTTTTTTCTGACTTTCCCTACTTATATGATTTTTACGATAGTTGTGAAAATCAGTATAACCCATATAATTTCACTCCAAGTTCTTATGGATATTTTAATGACAACTATTGTACAAACAAATAGAATTTCGAACAACAAAATTTTCAAAATGAGAACCAACCCTCGAATCTCGAAAATAGCATTGAAACAATTTTGTCTTTACTTGAACTCTCTACATAACAAAATCAAATGATAAATGAATGGTGTAATTCTTATTTATGCAATAACTCGAGTCAAAGATTTCAAAATTTGAATTCAATTCAAAATTCAAATGATTTCGAGTACAACACATGCCAATTCAATTTTGAACTCCCAAATGAAATTCAAAATCAAAATGGAATTAATTGTTTAAATAATTGTGGAAATGAGAATAATCTCAACTTTGATGGTGAAATTTTTTATTCTCCACAAGTTCAAATTGAAAATTCTCAAGTTAATAATCATAAATTGGATTATGTTGAGCAAATGGATAAATTTACAATGATCATTCAGATTTGCTGTTTGAAACTTATATGAAACAATGTGAGCAACAAAATCCCAACGTGTGATGAGTCATATCATAATCCACCTTTTACCCCAATTGACGATTTTCAAATAAAAACTTTTGAAATTGAAAATGACGATCTTAGTGAAGTTGTTGAAAATACGATAATTGAGTTGGATTTCAATTCTTTTGAAGGTGAGAAACTCAATTTAAATTTCGATCTTTCTTTTTTCGATTTCGTAAATTTGAATACAACAACTTTGGATTTTGAAATTGATACATGCAATGAAGTTGTTGATAATCCAATAAAAGAAGACGAATTTAATAAATACGATTTCTTTAGATTTTTTGAAGATGAGTTGTCAAATTCCAAAAGTGAAGATTTAAATCACCATTTTGATTTTAAAATCAACAATTTTGAAGAGTTTGTCATTGATGAGCTTGACTTTCAAATTGGTGAAAATAAACTTGAACTTCAACCAATTGTTTTATCGACCCTGAAAATCATTGAAAATAAAACAACTCACACGATTTTTAATAAAACAACGTTCATTTTTGCAAATTAATGTTCAATTCGAGATCTTTTATGGTTTGGTTTTCTGAGCTTAAGCTGTGTCTCACATACTTGATGAGACAAACGAATTGGTATTTAGAAGACCGTTTCATTTACTCTTTGACGATATACTTTCTGATGTTGTGTAAACAATAATCCTTTCATGTAAATATAGGTCATATTTTAATTTTAATTTTAGTTTTCACCTTTCACTTGGATTGACTGTGGGGACGTAGTCAAAATCAAGTGTGGAGGGAGTCTTATCTTCATTTTTATTTTTTCAAGGTAATTTTTAATTTTTCATGATTTATTTTTTGCATTTTCTTTCCAAAGCTCAAAAAAATCCAAAAAATATATTTTCTTTATGATTTACTTTTGAAGAAACACTACAGGATAAATTTATGGTTTTGGTTACTAAGCTGAAATTTTTGAAAATTTATTTATCTTAATAAAAATAAAAATAAAGTTTGATTACAAGTAACTATGGTTTAACTAGTATATAGGAAGATTCATGAATGATAATTGTGAAATATATCCTAATTGAAAATATTTGTTTAAAAAAAGGGTGGATTTAAAGAAAGAATATAACATTTTTGATCCTCTAAGTTAAATAATGCTAAGATGATTTTGCAAAACTCTCTCTTCAAAAAACCAAAAAAAATGTATAACAAAAAAAAAACAAAAAATTATTTGTGTATATCTATATATTTTAAAAACACCCAGAGACATGTGTTCATATGCAAGTGTATACACTCGCTGTGATAACCCGGATTTTTGGACATTTGATAATTGAATAATTAATTGATTTTTACAATCGAGAAACTGATTTTATTTGGTTGAACAAATAAGATTCTGATGACTAAAATAAATGTTGAATTTAATATCTGGAAATGATGAATCTTATAGTAAATTAACACACACACACACACACACAAAAACACACACACACACACACACACACATATATGCAAACTCTAAAATGTTGAAATTTTAAATGTATAAATATACAAGTATATAAGGGTGTGTATAAATATTTATGTGTATGCACATATTGAGATTTTGAAGCATTAATTTGAATTCAATGCATTAAATTTTAAAAGAGTATTTAAAAATTAAAAATTCTATATCTCCAAAACACCAAGGATAAATTTTTATGTATAGTTATTATTTGAAATAGTAATAACTTAAGTAAAGTTTTAAGCAAGAATAAATAGAAAGCTTGATATATATATATATCTTTTGGAATTCATGAGATAAAAGAAATTTGTATATTTATATAAATAAAAAAACATAATAGATAAAATAAAAAACATATAAATACATGTGTAAGTATTTTAACATGGAAATTAACATGTGTAAGCTTTGTAATACATGGGATTAACAAGTGTAAAGGATTTATGTCATGCATTAAACAAGTGCGTACTAAATTTCAACATGTGATACAAGTGTCATTTATTTTTAAAAATTATTCAATAAAAGGAAATTCAAATACACACACACACACACACACACACACACACACACACACATCTATACTTTTACTTTTCAATTTTTCTTTCATATGTTTCAAAATCCAAAACTAAAACTAAAAAGTAAAACCAGATAAAAGAAACTGAAGCGAACAATTTTTACAAACTAAAACAGAAAAAAAAAAAACTTAAGCAACAAATATTTCTACAAACTTTACAATCCATATTTTAGTTCAACATCAAAGCAACTCAGCTTCAACAACTAGGAACAGATCAAAGATTCAAGATTCAAATAACCAATCAGAATCAGTTTCCGGATTCTCAAAATAAAGCTTTCTCTGTTCAACAAATACAGGTGAGTAAACTACTGTTTTAAAAGTTGAATCTGGGTTGAATATTGATGCATGTGATAAATGATTGATATAATGTTGTGAGAAATGCTTGCATGTATATAAATATGAAGTACATACATTATATATATATATATATATATATATATATATATATATGCATGTATGTACATATGAATATATGGCCTCTGTTTCAGGTTTACAATGTTTAAAACCAAACTAAAAAAAATCGAAATCTCTTCAACTAACCTCTTATAAGCTTCAATGTTTAAACCAAATGTGTTTGAATTAACATGATTTAAATTTTAAAAATTCTTTTAAGTATAAATAATAAGTGGATTTGCTGGAAATTGTAAAATACAGGAAAACTCGATATATGTTGGAAATTCAAGCATCATGATTTCTGGTTTCAATTATATTATCCAAAACGTTTTCGAAAATGAGGATTTTTAAAAGTGGAATCATGAATTTTAAGTGTGTATTCATGGATAACTTACGAGTTGAACGGAAAGGGGTTTATTGGCAAATTCTGGTGATCGGAGTAATGATGGATCTTGTGATCGTAGCTGGAGCATGCTTGGTGGACGGGGATCATCAGAAAAATATTCGGTGAATTTATAATTCACCGAGGCGGCGGTACGACATCAATTTGGGGTTTTAACCCAGTTTTTGGTCGATCCTATTCTCAAAGCAATTCCATCGTCAATGGTAAATCGGACTTGACCGGGGCAAGTGGAATTGAAGCGTGGGTCTTTGACGAAGGGATGAACGTGATGGTGAGGTTTCAAATCATTGGGATCGATGAGGTGAGTCAATTTTGTTGATCGAAGTTTGGGTTCAAGTTTATGTTGAGTAGCTATATCTCGAGTTCGTCGTCGATTCAAGGTTCTGGGTGGTCTGAGGGTTCGAGTAGATGGTCGTCGACGTGTTGAAGGTGGCGAGGTCGATCGGAGTTGGTCGAAACCACGAGATATCAGGCTTGGGTTTGTTTACTGGTGAATTTGAGAATGTGTTGTCCCGAGTTTTGTCTCAGGAAGATGAAGCTTTGGCTCGGGTTAGCATACGAGATGTTCCGAGGGTTTTTACTGTTTTAACATATTTAAATTTTAATACCAAAAAAAAATGACTCGGGAATTACTCGGGAGATTTTGTTTTGGACTCAGGTTGTCACTCGGGATTGTCTCGGGTATGAAAAGTTACATTTTTAAACTTTAAACAAATTAAGTTTAAATTAATTTCTAAATTTATTCTTTTAAAATAATAATTGTTTATTAATTATGGGAATAGTTTGAGGTTTGAAAGTAAATTATTTTAAGTGATTAAGTTTAAATTAATTGATTATGTAACCATTACTTATAATTAATTTTTATTTTATTTTAAATAAACTTAATAATGTAATTAAGAAGTTAACTAAGAAGAGATGTTTTGATTGTTAATTAACTTAAAAGTTTAAGTTAATTTATTTGTTAATGATAATTAGTTCGAAGGTTTATTAAATAAAGATTTGTAATGATAATCAAGTAGTTAATTAAAATAATGTTTTATCTTTAAATTAATTAAAGTATTAAGTAATTAAAGATTGATTAATTAATGATAGTAATTAAAGGATAATTACTCAAAGGATAATTACTTAATGTAAGTAATTAAAGAATAATTAATTAATTTGTAATTAGGGATAATTAATTAATAATTAAGGGTTAATTAATTGATAATTAAAGTATAATTAATCAATAATTAAAGGATTAATTAATTAATAATTAACGATTAATTAATTAATAATTAAGGATAATTAATCATTAATTAAAAGATAATTAATTAATGTAATTAAAGGGTAATTGCTGAAAACTAATTAAGGGACAATTCATTAATTAATGTAATTAAAGGATCATTAATTAGTGTGATTAGTTAATGTAAGTAACTAAAGGTTAATTAACGTGAATGATTAAATTGAATAAAGAATAATTAATTAATTTCAATAATTAATTAAATGGTTTAATTGATGTTAATTAAGTAGGATTTAAAGGCAATTAATTTATTTCGTGTTAATTTAATTTATTAGATTGGGTGACAAATTAATCTTACTTATGGATGATTAAAATTGTATCGAATATTTGAATTAATGTCTTTAATCAGATAAAATTTTGATGTTCTATGATGTGATATGTTTGGGTTGAACTATGATAATGTGGGGTATTTATCGGTGATGTATTGCTGTGTATTGACATCCTGTATTCAAAATTGAATCGTATTCACTTAAACAACTTGGATTAAAGATGACATTGAATTCGATGGGACCGGGGTCGGGTATCAGCAAATACCCTAAACCAGTTCGATTAGTAACTACAATAATTCTTTATAAATTTTGGTTGTAGAATCAAACAGTCTGGAATGAAACAAGTGAAGCTACATGGCCATTTAAACTGAGTAACAATTCTTAGATATAATTTTTTGAAATAGATATTGAGTATAATGAGATAAGAACTCGTGGTGAGGTATGAGTTCCCAGGTTTGCAACTATGTTTCAAAATATAGTATTTCAAATTATTTGGGTTTACTCACGCTGGTTTCTAGCCTGACCCGGGTGTTACTTTAATGTAACGCTCGAGTCAGACCGAGTATTGCAGATTTTCAAGTTAGGACGTTCTGAGATTAGGCGGCGAGCTGGACAGCAGGAACTTATGGAGTTTATTCTGCTGTGTATTAAAGTTATATTGTTTGCATTTTGGGACAGGTTGTTACAACTGTCCAATTTTGATGAACTTTGATGTATTGTATGTAAGTTAACAAATACAACTTTTCTTTGTATAATTCCTGTTATATGATATTGTATTTTGATCCATTGCGAATGTAAGATTCTGTATTTTGTTTTTTGTTTCTTCTTCTACCTCTTTTCTTCTTAACCTAACAATCTGGAATTTTCGGCGCTCGGATGCTCGACACTTCTACAGTAAACGTATTAGTGTCAAATTTTCGAGGTTTAAAATTTCGGGTCGTTATATTATGGTATCAAAGAAGAAGGTTAAGCGAGAACCTTGGCTCTGGTGGGTTTACTCATTAAGGATAGGGTCAGTAACACCCTAAAATGAGTTAAGTATATTATATATGATGGCGTATTTGTTATTTTCTTATATAAGGATTTTAAAACGTTTTAAAATTAGTTTTTATATAAGCTTATATTTTGATATATAAAGCAATAATTTTTCTAATTATTATATATATTAAGTTAATTGGTTGTTGGATTATTGGAATTAAATATAATAATAAGAATTAAGTGGTAATAGCAACCAAATAGGAATTGGATAATATGAACTATACAAACAAGATAAGCTAGAAATGGATTCAAACTAGGAAATAAAATCGTGAAATTTGTAGAAGTGTTTTCAGAATATTGAATTAAGTTACTCTGATTTTATTTTCCAATAAACTAGTGTGTTACCCGTGCGTTGCACACGGTGTGTTGTAGAAAAATAATATTTTAACTATATTTGAAGAATAAAATTTATTATGCAACATCTCATGAATTTGTTAAGATAAATGAATTATAAAATGAAATTACTATATTATAAGTGTGTATGTTTTATGAGATTCGTATATTTTAATAAAAATGAAATTATCATTTTTGCTGATAAAAATGAATAATATATTAATTTATTATTTTTTAGGATTCATTATTTATTAATCAAATAAATGAAAATAAACATTCTTAATAAATTGTGAAATTAATATTTTTATAAAATTTCATAAATAAATATTCATGTACATATATCCTGAAATTGACATTTAGTTTTTGATACATTTGGCTAAAAGATAAATGATGTATACATTAGATATCAAATATTACTTGAAAGAATGACGACTATTACCTAAAAATAAAAGTGTAGTACCAAAGACTCAATGTATTTGTATGCATTTAAAATTCTTGCAGCACACATTTATAAATATTTATTTATATTAAAATAAATATTAAGCGAAAATAAGATCTAAAACGTTACAATTCATATTGTTTCATGCCTTACTATTTTTATTTTATCATAAAACTTTTCAATTTTTTTTTAATATTCATGTAAAAAAGATAATAAAATATGAAAGAAAAATATTTCTAATCAAAATATGGTATAATGTTTGTCCATTGATCAACTCATATTATGAATATAAATAATCAAGTTGTAACTTTTTGTACAAAAACATACTAATTGAAAATATTTATTCTTTTTTCAATAATACAAAATACAAACATTCATCAATTATCATTAATTGTAACGTTATTCTTCATAAAATATAATTTAATAATGATAAAGAGTCCATTTGATTTACCAATTTTAGGAAGAAAAAACGTTGTATATGTTTGTAATCATGTACCAATTTGGAAGAAAAATTTGTATATATTTTTCTGTATTGAAACAACAACTTTAAAAAGAAATAATTATGTATATATTTCTTTGTATTAAATAACTAATTTTAGATATGCATATATTTCTTTGTATTAAATAACTAATTTTAGAAAGAAAGAAATTTATGAACTTAAATGTAGAAAAATGTAAAAGTATCAAAGATAATTTTGTATATAATTATGAAAATATTAGATCATACGGACTTGAGTGAAAAAATAGTTTTACCATTTATATCAGTGCAAATGCGGTATACACATTGAATTATCATTTTTTATGATTTATTAGATCAATCAATAAATATTTGTTAATTGGATTTAGTTAAAAAGTTTAGATTCAAGATCAATTAATAAATTCAAAATACGGAGTTAAATGTAAAATAATATAGGAAAATTTAGGAGAAATTCATAAATAATTGTAAAAATTATTGAATGTTGGTATTTAAATGCAAAATGATAGGAGGGAATATTAGTAGAACATTGTATAATTTGTATATAGTTGTGGAAAATTAA
The DNA here is from genome assembly GCA_030765085.1 of Allium cepa. Classification (NCBI taxonomy): domain Eukaryota; kingdom Viridiplantae; phylum Streptophyta; class Magnoliopsida; order Asparagales; family Amaryllidaceae; genus Allium; species Allium cepa. The sequence goes on from CM060932.1 coordinate 936,316,140, forward strand.
AACTATATGGACTTCAATAAAAAACTAATTTTTACCATTTTTATCAATATGAATGCAGTACGCACGTGGAATTGTTATTTTTCAAAATTTATTAGATCAACTAATGAATATTCATTAAAACTTAAATTTAAGATCATCTAACTAAATTTAATGTGTATGGGGGTTTTTAGGCTAAAGGAAAAAGTTAGAAAAAAATTTAGTTTCAGGGATAAGAAGTTTGTTTTTTAGGCTGAAGGACACTTTTAGTGTAAATCACAGAATGATAGTTGTAACTATCATTTTCAGTTTACACTAAAAAGTGTCCTTTAGGCTAAAAAGCAAACTCCTTGTCCCTGAAACTAAATTTCTTTGCAACTTCTTCATTGTTCCTATTTACCTGTAAATTTTAGTAGTAGAAAAGAGAATCAATAAAAACACTGTAATAATTATAATAACAATAAATTGTGAGATAGGGAAATAAAATATCTGGAGTGAATTAAGGAGAGAGGAGGAAATACCTAGAATTAATAAGAGAGCTTTAAATTCTTCTGCTTTACTATTATTTAATAGATTATGAGATAATATATAGTGAATTGGTTTCCAGATATGATAATCTTGGTTATTATCATAAAATAGTTATTGTTGCTAATAATGGGATGTTTGTTTTCTAATATTGATTAATGATAAAGCAGAATGAAATATTTTAAGGGACTAATAATTTAGATAAGTATGACTTGTAAATGAGAATGAATTTAAATTGTGAAGTTTTAAAATCTAAGTCCAGAAAATTTAAATTGTTTAAAGTGTCAAAAGATATAATGAATAATATTTTCGATGTATGAATTTTATTTTAAACAAGAGTGTTTTGAAATTTCAAAAGAAATATGTTTTGAACTGAAAACCAAGAATGGTTTAAAATTTAGAAAATGTCTTGGGGTGCAAAAGAAATGAATATGTATATATGTGGGATATACATAATAACAAGTTGATTGGAAGTAAACACTAAGTATTGAGTTTTGAATTTTCCCTTAAAAGTGATAAGTTTTGAACTTATAAGTAAGAAAGGGTATTAATAAGAAGTTTAAAAATTTAAAATGGAGAACTCAAATTGAGTAAGGTTGACTGGATTAAATGAATTGAATTTAACTTAGAGGAAGTTAAATAAGCTTAACAAACAACCTGAATTGGAAATTTCAAGAAGAAATTAAGATTTAACTTAGCGAAGTTAAATGGTTGGTTTGAATGAGAGTTATATGTGATCTCAAAACAAGTTTGAGTTCTGAAAATTGGTAATGGATGATATTGATTTGTGTTTGGATAGTTTGAATGTTTATTTACCTTGGCTTATCCTGATATCATCCTATTATTATTAATAATCTATGAAACTGAGAATTGGATTATTTTAATTGAATTAAGAAGTGGATTGAGTTAATATATATCCATTACCGAAATAAAATGGAAGTAAAACATTGATAAGTTAAGTAAAGGTAATTTAAAATGAATTTTTGAAATTTCGACTCAAAATTAATTGCTTAAAAACTTAGGTTGTTAGATTAAAAGCAAAGAATATTTTGATTTAAGGGATTAAATAAACATTTAAAAATTTAACTCGAATTTATATAATTCGAGATGGTTTAAAGTTGACAATGGAATTGAAATAAATTTTAAATGGAAAATTGAATTAGAATTAGTTCAAATTGAATTTAATTTGAATTAATTGGAAGTGAGATTGAAGTTGAATAAATTTAAGTTCAAGTGAAAATTGATTGGAATGGGAGATTGAACCAGTTTGACTCTGAAAACTATTTTCAAAATAAATTGTTTTAATATAAACAGTTTTAAATCTATTTTTCTAGCTATTCACTATACAATTAAAAACCAACTATCTTATACTTATTTTACAACTATTTTGAAAACTAATTACTATTTTACATCTGTTTTATAAACTAATTATTATTTTACAACTATTTTGCAATTATTCAACTATTCTACAACTATTTGACAACTTTACAACTATTTTATAACTACTTACAGCTATTTTACAATTAATAACTATTTTACATCCACTTATCTGTTTTAAACTTTTCGATCTATTTTCTAATTTCAAGCTGGTCAGAGTGCAAACTATTTATAATTGAATACCAATGGAGATAAAAATTGAAGTGATAACCCATATGGAAATGGAAGCAATTATGATTAAGTGGATATAAATGAAGGTGGATAAAAGGGAAATTGATTTAGCTAATAATCAATGAAGGTAAATACGTAGAATGTACGTATATTATTCTATTCGCATTATGATATGATGCAGATTCGAGCATAGAGTTTCGAGATAATATATCGATCCGAGTTGGGATTTTTCACTTGATTTTCGACGGTGAACCTTGGATATGGATTTTTGATTGATTCTGGCAATTGTCTATCATAGTTATGGCTATGCAAGGAGAATGACGGTTTCTGATCAAGAAACCAGATCTGAGTCCGCATTAGGAAGTCGGGTGGACAATACTAGTTCGAAAGTGAATTTGTTTGATCGAGTGAGCGATCAGATTTGATATTGCATACGAATAGTATATGTACATCGTACGTGCTTAAATGTAATAGGTATTCAAATTTTGAAAGAAATGAAAAAAATGATTTTTGAAAAGAAAAGTATATTTTGAGAAATATATATGAATAAAAGTGGAAGTTGGATATCTTTATAATTGAAATTCACTTTATGAAAACTAAGAAATATGGTAAATCACTTTATAAAGGAAATCCAACTTGAATATCTAATTGGCACAACTAAAGTTATATATATTTGTTACGTATGATAAACTTCCCCTTGTTGAATCTAAAACCAGAAGAAAAGATTTTTGGAAAGATTTAAAGTATAAAAGGGAATTTATATAGTATGAAGTGATCGAAAGATTTTTCAAGTTAGAAAGGATAAGTTATATATATATATAGATATATATATATATGTATATACAAATGATTTTATGAGAATGATTTTTGGAAAAAGGTTTTTGGAACCCACTGATTTTGGAAAGGCTTTTGATTTTTGGGAAAAATCAATTTTGGAAATTTGGAAAGTCAAGTTTGGAACTATCGATTTGAGATATTGATTTTGTGTAAAGAGAATTTTATGTGAATCATAAAGAGTATGATTTGAAAGATACTATATGTATATAGTATAAAATGTTTTGAGATTGGCTCTGGGAAAAAGGCGCTCCCATGATATGAACTTCATAGGAGATCCACGGGGTGGTTCTACCTTGAGCCCTATAGGGGGTTCTAAATTGGATCCTGGGAGGAAGTCGGGACAAACTGAAGTTCCTGAGGATTGTGTATGGGTAGCGAAAGTCGAGGGCACTAATGCCTACAAAAACATTGGGTTATGCTGTGACGACAGTGTAACTCGATGTCACTGCGATCTACTGCGGACCATAGCGGAAGTCGTGTGGCAGTGAGTGTCAACGCTCTATGTTTGATTTCACTGGAAGGGCGACGTAACATCGGTAGACTGTGACCTATGAAGACATAGCGAAAGTCATGTGGCAGTGAGTGCCTATATGCTACATTAGGACTCGACTGATGTAGTCTGCAATCTATGCAGGAGTGGTGAAGTTTCATTTGACAGCGAAATTTGAGAGCGTTGATGCCTATAGTTACATGGATTTTGCCATGATGGCGACGTAACCCCGGGTGTAGCTGCGATCTGTGGCGGGTTCCATGGTGTAATCGAGGGGCGCAGAGTGCCTACAGTTTTCTTCGAATTTTTCCAGGATGGCAACGTAACCATTGGGTTAACTGCGACCACTGCGACCATGGAGGGGATAATGATTTCCAGAGCATTCTCACCAAAAATGGTTTCTCTAATTTTTTTTAAATTTTTTTTCTATATTTTCACGAAAATATTTTCTAAGTATTTTCACCGGGTGTTGAAAATAGGTTTACCAAGTACTTATAGATTTTCAGTCCTATGCCTGATCAACGTTGACCGAATTTCTCTGAACGAGGATGGACTTGCTGAGACATCGAGTTTAAAAAGTATTTTCAAGCTATTTTGGTAATATTATGTAGATTTTAAAGTGTTTTGAAACTTAGAGTAAAGAGTTAAAGAATGTTTAAAGGATAATTTAACTGATAATTAACAGTATAGTTTAAATTCTGGCTTCGTTCCTTTTCAAGGACGAAAAGATTTAAAGAGGGAGGAATGTGATAACATGGATTTTTGGACATCTGGAAATTGAATAATTAATTGATTTTTACTATTGACATACTGATTTTATTTGATTGAACAAATAAGATTTTGATGACTATAATAAATGTTGAATTAGATATCTGGAAATGATGATTCTTATAGTAAATTAACAAATATATACATATACATATACATATATATATATATATATACACATATATACATACATACATACATACATATATATATATATATATGCAAACTCTAAAATGTTGAAATTTTAAGTGTATGCATATACAAGTAATAAGTGTGTATATATATTTATGTGTGTATATATATATTGAGATTTTAAAGCATTAATTTGAATTCAATGTATTAAATTTTCAAAGAGTATTTAAAAATTAAAAATTCTATATTTCCAAAACACTAAAGATAAATTTTTATGTATAGTTATTATTTGCAATAGTAATAACTTAAGTAAAGTTTGAAACATGAATAAATAAAAAGCTTGATATATATATATCTTTTGGAATTCATGAGATAAAAGAAATTTGTATATTTATTTAAATAAATAAAAAACATAATAGATAAAATAAATAAATAAACATATAAATATATGTGTAAGTATTTTAACATGGAAATTAACATGTGTAAGCTTTGTAATACATGGGATTAACAAGTGTAAAGGATTTATGTCATGCATTAAACAAGTGTGTACTAAATTTCAACATGTAATACAAGTGTCATTTATTTTTAAAAATTAGTCAATAAAAGGAAATTCAAACATATAGACACATTTATACTTTTTCTTTTCAGTTTTTCTTTCATATGTTTCAAAATCCTAAACTAAAACTAAAAAGCAAAACCGGATAAAAGAAACTGAAGCAAACAATCTTTACAAACTAAACAGAAAAAAAAACTTGAGCAACAAATCTTTCTGCAAACTTTTACAATCCAAAACCTGGAATCCAAAGCAAGATCCAGATTTTAGTTCAACATCAAAACAACCCAGCTTCAACAACTAGGAACAAATCAAAGATTCAAGATTCAAATAAAAAATCAGAATCAGTTTCCAGATTCTCAAAATAAAGCTTTCTCTGTTCAACAAATACAGGTGAGTAAACTACTGTTTTAAAACTTGAATCTGGGTTGAATCTTGATGCATGTGATAAATGATTGATATAATGCTGTGAGAAATGCTTGCATGTATATATATATATATATATATATATATATGCATGTCTGTACACATGGTCTCTGTTCCAGGTTTATAGTGTTTAAAACCAAACTAAAAAATCAAAACCTCTTCACTTATCCTCTTATAGCCTTCAATATTTAAACCAAATATGTTTGAATTAACATAATTTAAATTTTAAAAATGCTTTTAAGTATAAATAATAAGTGGATTTGCTGGAAATTGGAAAATACAGGAAAACTCAATATATGTTGGAAATTCAAGCATCATGATTTCTGGTTTCAATTATATTATCTAAAACGTCTTCGAAAATGAGGATTTTTAAAAGTGGAATCATGAATTTTAAATGTGTATTCATGGAGAACTTACGAGTTGAACGGAAAGGGGTTTATTGGCAAATTCCGGTGATCGGGGTAATGATGGATCTCGTGATCGTAGCTGGAGCATGCTTGGTGGACGGGGATTATCAAAAAAATACTCGGTGAAGGCGATGGTACGACATTAATTTAGGGTTTTAGCCCAGTTTTTGGTCGATCCTATTCTCGAAGCAATTCTATCGTCAATGGCGAATCGAACTTGACCGAGTAAGTGGAATCGAAACGTGGGTCTTTGACGAAGGGATGAACATGATGGCGATGTTTCAGATGGTCGGGATTGACGAGGCGATTCAATTTTGTTGATCAGAATTTTAGGTTCAAGTTTGTGTTGAGTAGGTCGATCTCGAGTTCATCGTCGATTCAAGGTTCTGGGTGGTCTGAGGGTTCGAGTAGATTGTCGTCGACGTGTTAAAGGCGGCGAGGTCGATCGGAGTTGGTCGGAAGCACGAGATATCAGGTTTGGGTTTGTTTGCTGGTGAATTTGAGAATGTGTTGTCTTGAGTTTTGTCTCGGGAAGATGAAGCTTTGGCTCGGGTTAGCATATGAGATGTTCGCGAGGGTTTTACTATTTTAATAGATTTAAATTTTAAAACTGAAACAAAAAAATGACTCGGGAGATTTTGTTTTGGACTCGGGGTGTCACTCGGGATTGTCTCGGGTATAAAAAGTTACAGTTTTAAACTTTAAACAAATTAAGTTTAAATTAATTTCTAAATTTATTCTTTTAAAAATAATAATTGTTTATTAAGTATGGGATTATTTTGAGGTTTGAAAGTAAATTATTTTAAGTGATTAAGTTTAAATTAATTAATTATGTAACCATTACTTATAATTAATTTTTAATTTATTTTAAATAAACTCAATAATGTAATTAAGAAGTTAATTAAGAAGAGATGTTTCGATTGTTGATTAACTTAAAAGTTGAAGTTAATTTATTTACTAATGATAATTAGTTCCAAGGTTTATTAAATAAAGATTTATAATGATAATTAAGTAATTAATTAAAATAATGTTTTATATTTTAATTAATTAAATTCTTAAGTAATTAAAGATTGATTAATTAATAACAGTAATTAAGGATAATTACTCAAAGGATAATTACTTAATGTAAGTAATTAAAGAATAATTAATTAATCTATAATCAAGGATAATTAATTAGTAATTAAGGGTTAATTAATTGATAATTAAAGTATAATTAATCTATAATTAAAGGATTAATTAACTAATAATTAAGGATTAATTAATTGGTAATTAAGGATAATTAATCATTAATTAAAAGATAATTAATTAATGTAATTAAAGGGTTATTTCTTAATGAAAATTAATTAAGGGATAATTCATTAACTAGTGTAATTAAAGGATCATTAATTAGTGTGATTAATTAATGTAAGTAATTAAAGGTTAATTAATGTGAATGATTAAATTGATTAAAGAATAATTAATTAATTTCAATAATTAATTAAATGGTTTAATTGATGTTAATTAAGTAGGATTTAAAGGAAATTAATTTATTTCATGCTAATTAAATTTATTAGACTGGGTGACAAACTAATCTTGCTTATGGATGATTAAAATTGTATTGAATGTTTGAATTAATGTCTTTAGTCTGATAAAATTTCGATGCTCTGTGATATGATATGTTTGGGTTGAACTATGATAATGTGGGGTACTTATCGGTTATGTATTGCTGTGTATTGACATCCTGTATTTAAAATTGAATCATATTCACTTAAACAATTTGGATTAAAGATGACATTGGACTCGAAGGGACCGGGGTTGGGTATCAGCAAATATCCGAAACCACTTTGTTTAGTAATTATAATAATTCTTTATAAATTTTGGTTGTAGAATCAAACAGGATGGAATGAAACAAGTGAAGCTACATGGCCATTTAAACCGAGTAACAATTTTTAGATATAATTTTGTGAAATAGGTATTGATTATAGCAAGATAAGAACTCGTAGTGAGGTATGAGTTCCCTGGTTTGCAACTATGTTTCATAACTTAGTATTTCAAATTATTTGGGTTTATTCACGCTGGTTTCTAACCTGAACCGGGTGTTACTTTAATGTATTGCTCTGGTCAGACGGAGTATTATAGATTTTTAGGTTAGGACGTTCTGGAGCTCAGGTGGCGAGCTAGATGGTAGGAACATATGGAGTTTATTCTGCTATGTATTGAAGTTATATTATCTGTATTCTGGGACAAGTTGTTACAACTGTCCGGTTTTGATGAACTCTGATGTATTATATGCAAGTTAATAGATACAGTTTTTCTTTGTATAAATGCTATTATATGATATTATATTTTGATCCGCTGCGAATGTAAGATTCTGTGTTTTGTTTTCTGTTTCTTCTTCTACCTCTTTTCTTCTTAACCCTAATAATCCGGAATTTCCGATGTTCGGATGCTCGGCACTTCTACAGTAAACGTATTAGTGTCGGATTTTCGAGGTCGAAAATTTCGAGACGTTAAATTGTGGTATCAAAGCAGAAGGTTAAGCGAGAACCTTGGCTCTGGTGGGTTTACTCATTAAGGATAAGGTCAGTAATACCCTAAAATGAGTTGAGTATATTATATACGAGGGCTTATTTGTTATTTTCTTATATAAGGATTTTAAAACAGTTTTAAAATTAGTTTTTGTATAAGCTTCTATTTTGATATATAAAGCAATAATTTTTCTAATTATTATATATATTAAGGTAATTGGTTGTTGGATTATTGGAATTAAATATAATAATAAGAATTAAGTGGTAATAGAAATACAACCAAATAGGAATTGGATAATATGAACTATACAGATAAGATAAACTAGAAATGGATTCAAACTAGGAAATAAAATCCTGAAATTTGTAGAAGTATTTTCAGAATGTTGAATTAAGTTACCCTGATTTTATTTTCCAATAAATTATGAGATAATATATAGTGAATTGGTTTCCAGATATGATAATCTTGGTTATTATCATAAAATGGTTATTGTGTCTAATAATGGGATGTTTGTTTTTTAATAATGATTAATGATAAAGCAGAATGAAATATTTTAAGGGAGTAATAATTTAGATAAGTATGACCTGTAAATGGGAATGAATTTAAATTGTAAAGTTTTAAAATCTAAGTCCAAAAAATTTAAATTGCTTTAAAGTGTTAAAAGATATAATGAATAATATTTTTAAATGTAGGTATTTTATTTTAAAACAAGGGTGTTTTGAAATTTTAAAAGAAATATGTTTTGAACTGAAAACTAGGAATGGTTTAAAATTTGAAATATGTCTTGGGGTGCAAAAGAAATGAATATGTACATATATGGGATATACATAATAACAAGTTGATTGAAAGTAAACACTAAGTACTGAGTTTTGAATTTTCCCTGAAAAGCGATAAGTTTTGAACTTATAATTAAGAAAGGGTATTAATAAGAAGTTTAAAATTTTAAAATGGAGAATTCAAATTGAGTAAGGTTGACTGGATTAAATGAATTAAATTTAACTTATACGAAGTTAAATAAGTTTAACAAACAACCTGAATTGAAAATTTCAAGAAGAAATTAAGATTTAATTTAGGGAAGTTAAATGGTTGGTTTGAATGGGAGTTATGTGTAATCTCAAAACAAGTTTGAGTTTTGAAAATTGGTAATGGATGCTATTGATTTGTGTTTGGATAATTTGGATGTTTATTTACCTTGGCTTATCCTGATATCATCCTATTGTTATTAATAATATATGAAACTGAGAATTGGATTATTTTAATTGAATTAAGAAGTGGATTGAGATAATATATATCCATTACTAAAATAAAGTGGAAGTAAAACCTTGAAATAAGTTAAGTAAAGGTAATTTAAAATGAATGTTTGAAATTTGGACTCAAAATTAATTGTTTAAAAACTTAGGTTGTTAAATTAAAAGCAAAGGATAATTTAATTTAAGGGATTAAATCAACATTTAAAAATTTATCTCGAATTTATATAATTCGAGATGGTTTAAAGTTGAGACTGAATTTGAAATAAATTTCAAATGGAAAATTAAATTGGAATTAGTTCAAATTGAACTTGATTTGAATTAACTGGAAGTGAGATTGAAGTTGAATAAGTTTAAATTCAAGTAAAAATTGATTGGAATGGGAGATTGAACCAGTTTGACTCTGAAAACTATTTTCAAAATAAATTGTTTTAATACAAACAGTTTTGAATTTATTTTTCTAGCTATTCACTATACAACCTTTCTTTTAAAACCCAACTATCTTATAATTATTTTACAACTATTTCGAAAACTAATTACTATTTACATCTGTTTTATAAAATAATTATTATTTTACAAATATTTTGCAATTATTTATCTATTCTACAACTATTTGACTATTTTACAACTATTTTATAACTACTTACAGCTATTTTACAATTAATAACTATTTTTCAACCGCTTATCTATTTTAAACTTTTCATGCTATTTTCTAATTTAAAGCTGGTCAAAGTGCAAACTGTTTATAATTGAATACCAATGGAGATAAGAATTGAAGTGATAACCCATATGGAAACGGAAGCAATTGTGAATAAGTGGATAGAAATGAAGGTGAATAAAAGGGAAATTCATTCAGCTAATAATCAATGAAGGTAAATATGTAGGATGTATGTATATTATTTTTATCCCTTTTATTTTGTTAGTTTATTTACATTTTCATTTCTAGCTTGACAACTCTCCCAACTTTGGTAATTTGATTGAATAGAGTTTTAAATCTAAACAATTTCCTACGAAATTGATCCGTATTCACTACGTACTGAAATTATGCATCGTGCGCTTGCAGTTACTTTTGATTTAAATTTAATCGGCTATTTTCTAATCCGATAGAGATTTAGTCGTTTGAACATCCTTAAACCGTTGATCACCAGTTATCGCATAACACTTGAATTGATTAGACTTGAACTTAGAAATTAGAGAGATAAATGGGATGGTTCGGCTAGAAATAGAGGGTACACTGAGGATCCAAAAATTTCGAAAACAAATGTGGGTAGAGATGCTTATATATGGAAAATGTAGAGATATTTTAGGATCAAGATCCTACATCATCTCTTACCAATTCTCTTCTGTCTTATCCCTCCACCTCAAAACGTCTCTAGCACAATCTTATGGCTACATCATGTCCCTATCATAGCTAAATATGACTAGCCTTATATGGGCTTCAAACTCATTTAAAGCGCGAACAAATATATTGCATTTAAATCCAACTTAAACACGTATCGATATCATATATCGATTAATATATTCATAACTATTATAAATAAATTTAATAATATTTGTTTATCAAATCAAAATCAAATTTTATAACTAAACTTTCAAAATACTAATTAATTTATATTAGTTACAAATTAATTTAATTGTTTGGTCAAGAAGTATTCATCGTTTCAATAGTGTGATTCATTAAGTGTAAATTTAATCAGTGATTAAGATCGAACTATTCGAATACTAACGTTCACATGTCACTTAGTAGGTGGTGTGATATTTTAGCCAAATTTATCACTTGGTTTCGATAAAATCCAATTTTACTTTGTTAAGCATTACCCGATTATGACTATTATTTACACTAATTCTCTTCGTCAAAACTATATCACTTGGACTTAAGGAATTTAGTGATGGTCAAAAACTCCAGTGTCGTCCATTTTTAACTCTACAGTCCAAACACAAAGTTCTTAGTAAAAGTAACAATTATTATTAACCAAACTACTTTAGCCAGAGATTTTGACTTTGAGTTGACTTGAGTTGACCGTGATACTAAACCCATATAACTAAGGAGACGAATCTTCTCTCAAATAGTGCTTCACTTTCAGTACTTCTACTCCATCCAATTATAGTCATTCAATGAACGTTGTTCCATGATTTGATTACAATCAAACATGAGCTTTCATATTGAATCAACAGTATTTTGAATTTGAGAGAACTGTGTAAATTAGTGGTATTGGTATTTTTTGTTTGACTTTAGTTATATTAACTAACATAAAACTATCGACTGAGACATTCTATAGTTATCCAATAAATATAAGTATGTCACCCACATTGTCCAACATTTAGAGAGCATTATGTACTCAATTCTTAATGGATACATTGATATCCAATCTCGATGTATCTTGACCAGAAATATTTATAATGACGTGTTTATTATATTGTGATACAATATTAATGATTATAACTAATTATAATTACTATCACAAACACTCCATTTATGGATTTTCTGTTAAATATTTTTTCTATTAAATAATATATAACATAAAGAAAATACAGCTTTATTACGAATGAGAATTGATTACAGAGTTAATTTAATTACAATAAATTACAAAACCGTAAAACAATATAATGATTGGTCATTTCCCAGTCTCATCACATTGAAAAGATCCTAAAAAGTTTTTGGCGATTTGATTGCAAACCTATAACCATGCCATTTGACCCAAATATGTAATTATATTATAATACGGGTAGATTGGTGGGTCAACTAGAATATTCTAAAGTTATTAGGAGTCTAACAAGTGTCATGATTTGTGCTAGACCTAATATTGCATATGATGTTGCAAAATGAGAAGATACACCAGTAACCCTAGTAATATTCATTGAAAGTTGTACAAAGAATTTTGAAATACTTAAAAGGTTGCATAAATTACTGTTTTTTGCACAATAGGTATTCAAGTGTGTTAGAAGGGTCCACATGTTGGAACTGGGCCAGCCAAAAGTAGAAGAAATGGATGATTTTTTTTACTATTTTAGATTTTTATTAGGCCTACGAAGTCTAATTCTAAAATTCTTTTAAATAAAAATATTATTTAATTTAAATTTATAAATAAAGTTTTGCTTTATGTTGTTTTATATAATGTTAAGTATATGTTCATAAACTCATATGTGTGTATGTGCAATATAATAAAGTATGTATGGTTTGACATGTCCATGTATATGTGCTAGTATTTATACTACAATGGACATGTATACCCCTCCGGTATTATATGTCTTGTCTAAATATAAATATATACATGCATCAAATACTATGTATATAATTACATAAAATCATGCATATGTAAAATTTAAGCATATATGTGTGTGTGTATATGCATGAAAACTAATTACAATAATTTATATGAAATATTTAGAATATATTTATACAAATATTTAGTTATATTAAACTACAATATAAAATAATTAAAAAACATTTACTGCTGCAAAACCAAAAATATAGTAAATAAAAATAATTTTTTTAGTTATAATTATTTATAAATATATAAAAACATGTTTATATACATAAATATACATATAAATATATATAATAAAATTTAAAAATTAATTTAAGCTTACTTGAAACTGATATCGTAATAGGATTTAAAAATTAATGTAACATCCCCAATTTTTGATACCATTATTCAGAAGATTTGGTTAAATAAATTAAATAGAATAATGATGATAAGTAGATTGACGTTTGATTAAATAGCATAATGGGCCGTGCTTACTAACAAAGTAATTGGCCTTTAATTTGGTTTAAAGGTTAATTAAACAACATATGGGCATATTAGTAAATTAGCCAATTAATTATACATGGCTATTACTTCTCCTCTATGTCCATTCACGTATCATTTGTTTCACGAAAAATAAAAAACTTAAATCAAAGCCGGCCATTACTCAGGAAGAAAGGAGGAACTTTAATCTAAACCAAAGATCAAGCCAGAAAGGATTAACCAATAACAAATCTCAAGTTCCTTATCAAATCTAAGGTGAATAATAATTTATCCCATCTTTTTTTGGTTTATATAATCCTATGATTTTGGATTTATATATTATTTCATTTCTATGAAATTCGGATAATGATACGCTTAAATTATGAATTGTTTGATTTAAACAATTACCTTCTATATATAATTCATATGGTTTTAAGGGTAATACCATGAGATATTGACTTTGAAATGCCATATAAATTTTTATGTTAAGTAAAACATGATTCTGGAGATGGGTATTGATTTTCAGAATTTTCCAAGCAATGGAAATTTTGTTATGAATTATTGATTGAAAATCTGATACAATTGGGTTAAATATTTATTTTGTGAATTTCAAGAAGAAATTGTGTCTATAAATTTAGTATGTTTGATTACATGATTAATTCGAATTTTTATGATTTTTGGGGATTTATCCCAATTGATTTACCAGGGGAAATAAATTATTTTGAAAGAAGGGATTTTCTAAAAATGTCAGATTTAATTTATTTTGGAAAGGTTTTAACGTTTAATTCTTATAATTTAGGATCTGAATAAATGTAGTAGCTTCAAAGAAAAGAAATTAAAATGTTTTTCGATAGCCAATCTGAGTTTCACAACTAGGCAAGTTGTTAAAAAAAGTTTACTTAAAGTTGCTATAATTCAGCCTTTAATCTGAATCAGGTGTTTCGCCTTTAATGGAAAATACATTTCGACTCACTTGGTTCCGCTCCATCATAGTCAAAACCATCATAATCGAAACCAACCCACATGGTATCTCTTGGAAGATATGTAATAGATTGGAAAATGGGCGGAAACCTTGGTGTCGAAGGTAAGCTTCCGATGGGGTTGAAACCCTTTTTTTCCTTAAGTTAAATATTTGCCTTGTTTTATTCAAAAGAGTTGACTAAATTGGAACTTTTTTCCAAGGGGTATTTGTTTAGCTTTCGATGCAGGTCGCCATGTTAATACTAAAGTACTAGCTTTTGAAGGGGATTCCTTTTTCTTTAAACAAAAACTTTCGAAAGGGGTTGCTTTCGACCTAGTCGAAGCCTAGCCACTGCTCTACCTTTTAACCATTTTGTCCACTAACGCTTTCGAAGAGTTGTATTTGGTTTTACTTTAAACCAAACCTTTTTCTCAATTGCTTTCGAAAATGGTTGGGGTTTCGAAGGAGATGGAGTTGAAAGGGGTTTCGAGCTCGACTTTCGAAGTTTTGATTTTTAAAGACTTTTTCTTTCAAATTAGATGGCTCTAACACCATCAATTTTTCCCAAACTAGTTTATGTTGGTTTCGAAAGAGATACTTTCGTATATAACCATTTTGACCCAAATGAGGGGTACTTTCATTTGTTTCGAAGCTCTATATTTTTAAAAGATGATTTGATACCATCGAAAGGTATAATAGGTTTTGAAAGAGAATGTTTATTAAGTGCTTCGAAATGTATGTATTCAATGTTTTGAAAAGAGGTCTTTGCTTTCGAAAGGAGGCTATCCAGAGGTTCTGAAAGAGATGATTTTGATTTCAAAACATAAACCCAATATCAATTTAAAGTAATGACCATGGCATAAATAAGGATTTTGAAATGTTATTCACTCTGTTATTAACCATTACTATATTTTAGGGAAAAAACAGAAGAACCAGTTAGGTTGACCCAGTAGTGATAACAGATGTTAAAATTTTAATTAAGATATTAGCAGTGGCCAATAGTTTTGTAGTAAGCCCGTAAAAAATTTGCGATATTGGCGGGGGCAATAGGTTCATAGTCATCTCATAACAACTATGATTTGATACTGGTAGGCACCTGTAGGTTTATAGTTAGCCCATGAAAACTATATATGGATTAAGATATTGACAGTCAGTCAATAGGCTTCTAGTTAGCCCATGAAAACAAGGATAAGAGATAAGATATTGGAGTTACCAATAGGTTCTTGGTGATTCTATGAAAACTAAGTAATTGGACAGATATTCCTTAACATTTAACAGATTAATAGTACCCCTAGAAACTATAATTGAGTCTTAGATAGATAGTCATAATGAATGGAAATGGGTCATGTAGAATTGATGTAATTGTTTTTCATATCATCATAATGTTTTGAAATACTATGTTTTAACCATTGTGGATGTATGCACACGGTATATGGTTTTATAAATGTTTTACGATACTAATGAGGGGAAAACCCGGTCTGCTAAGCAGTGTGGTCTCACTAGATATCCAAATGGTTTGAGATGGTAAATTATTATTCATACTAGGCTTTATGTATGACTCAAATTTTTTTCTCCCTTAAACTCTTGGGTACTCAATTGATTTTGAGTAGGTTAAGAGTTAAAGGTTTTTAGGTTTCTTTTTAGATGAATAAAGCTTCCAGAGGCATGCAGGAGGCTGATAGTTATTTAAAGTTATTTTATTTCCGCTGTATGTTTGGTTGTAAAGGAAATCTGTTTTTACACCCTATTATATACCCTGATCAACCAAGGGGGCATCTTTATATGTCACTCTTGGTGTATTTTGTTATTATATGTTACGTGAACATGGTTTTCAAACTTGGATTATGTAATCAATTTGAAATATTTTGAGACGGAATGTGGAATTATTTGCTGCTTAATTTTTTTTCATATTTTTGTGTTTCTGTGTATCAATGTATCTAATATCGCCGTATTTGGTTGCGAGGATTAATAACTATGGATGACTGTAGCATCCGTAACCGTTAGTTTTAGGCCTACAAGTAAGGGAATGTGACACGTTGGTATCATAGCATAGGTTTATAAAACATTAAAAGAAACTTAAACCTAAAAGATTTTTCAAGCATAATCCAATGAATCATATAATAAGATGGGGTTTGAGTTGACGCTATAATAACGTACTTGTGTTTGATATATATAGTTATATATATAAGTATATATACCTCGCTTTCTTAAACCGTTCTTCTGTATCTTACTAAGGCTTGTATGCAGATTTACGTGAAAGAAGATATGGATGCAGGAAACGAAAGAGGAAATTTCGCTGGAGGAAGCATCATGACTAATGGAAATGCTCGACCCACTACTAGAAGAAACCCGGATCGACTAGCTAATGCAAGTAACCAAAATACTGAAGGCAATGCAGGTGTTGGAAATTTACCTGTAGATATGGGGGCGATGTATCAGTTCTTAGCCGGTTTGATGCAAGCTGGTGTTGCTGCTAGAGTTGTTGGAAATGGAGGAGGAGCAAATCTTGTGGCTCATAGTTGGGAATATTGCTCTGCTGAGTAGAGATTACACCAGTTTGGGTGGATAGCCATTTTTGGGAATGGAGAGTGCCATAGAAGTTCAGAATTGGCTGTTGCATTGTGAGTGTATATTTACTGATATGGGTCTGAGTGATGGGTAAAAGAGGAGGTTGGCCTTTAGACAGTTGCAGAGGTCAGCACTGTATTGGCGGAATAGTGTCACTGCCAGGGTTTCAAAAGAGTAGTTAACTTAGAATGATTTTAAAACAAGGTTTGAGCAGAAGTTTGTATCTAAGTTTGCTAAGTCTAGGCCGGTGAGGAAATTTATGAATTTATTACAAAGAGATATGTCAGTGATTGAGTATGTTAAAAAGTTTGAAGAGATTTCTAGATATGAGTATTCTCTTATAGACACTGACATCAAAAGGAATGAGAAATTCATTCGGGGACTGAGGCTCGAGCATGGTAGAATGATGATGACTCGTGTTCATGATCCTTGTAATATTGTGGTGGAGATGGTTATTCTCTATGAGGAGTTGCATGCTGGTCTGGCTAAAGAAAAGTCGATGGAGACTCAGGGTTCTTAAGGAAAGAAGAGGAAGTTCTTTAAAAAGAAAGGAGCCCAGAAGGGAGACATAACTAAGAGGTCGAAGGCTGAGGTAATTTGTTATAAGTGTGACAAGATGGGTCACTTTGCGAACGAATGCCGGTCAGGAAATGGGAGAAAATTGCAGTTAAGAAGAATGTGAAATGCTTCAACTGCGATCAAGTTGGGAATTATAAGCATCAGAGTCCAGAGCCAGTTAAGAAGGGCAAAGGAAAAGTTTTTGCTATAGAACCAGCTAGGCTTACTGCTAACTATAAACCAGCTAGGCTAAGTATCCTTGTTTTCCCTTATCTGCCAATCTGAGTTTTGCAACTAGGAAAGTTGTTAAGAAAATTTTACTTAAGGTTGCTATAATTCAATCTTTAATCGGAAAAATGTGTTTCGCCTTTAATGGAAAATACTTTTCGACTCCCTTGGTTTCTCCCCATTAGAGTCGAACCATCACTGTTGAAATCATCATAATTAGAACCAATTCACATGGTATCTCTTGGAAGATATGTAGTGGATTGGAAGATGGGTGGAAACCTTTGTATCGAAGGGTAAGCTTCCGATGGGGTGGAAACTTTGTCATGTTTTCATAAGTTAAATACTTGCCTTGTTTTATTTAAAAGTTTTTGACTAAATCGAAACATTCATTTTCGAAGGGGTTTGTCTTTAGCTTTCGAAGTAGGTTGCCATGTTAATACTAAAGTACTAGCTTTTGAAGGGGATTCCTTTTTCTTTAAAAAAAAGCTTTCGTAAGGGGTTGGTTTCGACCTAGTCGAAGCGTAGCCACTACTCTACCTTTAGACCATATTGCCCACTAATGATTTTGAAGAGTTGCCTTTTTTTTTACTTTAAATCGAACCCTTTTCTTAATTGCTTTCAAAATGGGTTGGGGTTTCAAAGGAGACGGAATCGAAAGGGGGTTTCGACCCAGACCTTCGAAGTTTTGATTTTTAAGGATTTTTGCTTTCGAACTAGATGGCTTCGACACCATCAAATTTTCCCCAAACTAATTTATATTGGTTTCGAAAGAGATACTTTCGTATATAACCATTTTGACCCAAATGATTTTTAAAGAGCAAATCCAATTCTTTTGAAAGGGGTACTTTCATTTGTTTCGAAGCTCTATATTTTAAAAAAATGATTTGATACCATAGAAAGGTGTAATAGGTTTTGGAAGAGAATGTTTATTAAGTGCATCGAAAGGTATGTACTCAATGTTTTGAAAAGAGAACTTTGCTTTTGAAAGGAGGCTATCCAGAGGTTTCGAAAGAGATGTTTTTTATTTCAAAACATAATCCCAATCTCAATTTAAAGTAATAACCATAGAATAAATAAAGATTTTGAAATTTTATCCACTCTGTTATTAACCCATAACTATATTTTTGGAAAAGGGCAGAAGAACCAGTTAGGTTGACCCAATAGTGAATATAACTTAACATATGTTAAAATTTTAAATAAAGATATTGGCAGGGGATAATAGGTTTGCAGTAATCCCATGAAAACTGTGTGATATTAGCAGGGGTCAATAAGTTCATAGTCAGCTCATAAAGACTATGATTTGATACTGGTAGGGGGCAGCAGGTTTATAGTTAGCCCATGAAAACTATATCCGGATTAAGATATTGACAGTCAGTAAATAGGTTCCTAGTTAGCTCGTGAAAAATAGGATAAGAAATAAGATATTGGAGTTACCAATAGGTTCTTAGTAATTCCATGAAAACTAAGTAATTGGACAGACAGTCCTTGACATTTGATAGGTTAATAGTAACCCTATAAACTATAATTGAAAAAGATAGCCAGAATGAATGGGAATGGGTAATCCAGAATTGATTTAATTGTTTTGCATATCATCATAATATTTTGAAATACTATGTTTTATCCATTGTGGATGAAGGAGCACAGTGTATGGTTTTATAAATGTTTTAGGATACTAGTGAAGGGAAAACCTGTTATGCTGAGCGGAATGGTCTCACTAGATATCCAAATGGTTTGAGATGGTAAATTATTATTCATACCAGGCTCTATGTCTGACTCGAAGTTTTTGTTTTCCCCTTAAACTCTCGGGTACTCAATTGATTTTGAGTACGTTGAGAGTTAAAGGTTTTTAGGTTTCTCTTTTGGCGAATAAAGCTTCCGAAGGCATGCGTGAGGTAGATAGTTATTTAAAGTTATTTAATTTCCGCTGTATGTTTGGTTGTAAAGGTAATTTGTTTTAACGCCTTATTATGTACTCTGATCAACCAAGGGGGCATCTTCGTATGTCGCTCTTGGCATATTTTGTTATTATATATTATCTAAATATGGTCTGCAAATTGAGATTATGTAATTAATTTGAAATATTTTGAGATGGAATGTGGACTTTATTTATTGTTTAATTTTTTTCCATATTCTTATGTTTCTGTGTATCAATGTATCTAATATCGCCATACTTGGTCGTCAATAATCAATAACTTTGGATGACTATAGCATCCGTAGCAGTTAGTTTTGGACCTCCAAGTAGAGCGATGTTACAATATGCATAAATATACATATACATATACATACATACATACATACATACATACATACATACATACATACATATATATATATATATATATAATAAAATTTGAAAAAGAATGTAAGCTTACTTGAAACCAACAATATCATCAAAAAATTAATATTTTAAATAATAATTATTTACAAATATACAAATACATATGTATATATATAAATAATATATATATATATATATAATACAATTTTAATTAATGTGAGCTAACTTGAAGCTTACAATTCGGATTTTTTTTATAAAATTCATTGAATGATTATAAAATAAACAATTATGAAATAAATTTAAAAATCTTTTTATATAGTTAATAAACTAATAAAAAAATGGTTTTAGAAATTTGAAAATTATGTAATGTGTTATTTAAAATTTCATACTTAATTTCGTATTATATTAAATACATACATACATACATATATATATTGAGAAAAATGTGTGATTCTCTAAAATAGAGGAGAGCACACATGTAAATATACAGATATCACAGAAGATAAGGTGCTGCTAACATGCCTGGCAGACAGCTAATCAAAATACGAATAACAAAGAAAATAACTCAAGTACCTTTAGAATGAGCTTCGGCAAGGCCACCAACCATTACACCTCAACATCGAGCTTCGGCAAGGCCACCGTACGGTATTGAGATGTTAGAAGTACCTAAAAAACTATGGAGCATCTTAGAGTCAATGATACTAAAAGCCATCTCCATCTGAGAAGGAAACACCACGCTGCATACTCGGAAGGAAAGGAAATGTAAATAATTTGGAAAGGAAAGCACCACTCTATAGACTCGGTAGAACTGGAGGGAGCGCCACGCTGAAGAGTAATCATCCAGAAAGTAGACTGCCACAAAGGAGATGTAGAAGAACTGAGAAGCACTTCTCATTGCAAATAGCAATCCTGCCATTGGAAATACTATGAACCTGTATAAAGAATCTAACACCATTTATGGCCCAAACCTGTATCTGAAAAGGAGCTAAAGAAAATATTAAAAATAATACACATATGTACATAAATAAAATTTATATATATCTATATATATGTGTGTGTATGTTAATGAAATAAAATAAAAGATATAAAAGTTAAGAAATAGGACAAAATATAACAAAAATTAGGGGAAAAAACTAAAAGAATCCATAATCAAAAGAAGTTAAAGATCTATAAACTAAAATACAAAACAAACTAAAATTAAAACAATAACAAAAAAACAAGATAGAATAAAATAAAACCTACCCTAATGGTCCTTTAACTAAAAGGAAATTATGATAAACAGTGAAATCATCATTTAAGTTTGGAAAAAAAGTTAATACTACAATTATTAATGTCAAAAATATAGTTTTTATGTTTAAATATCTTAATATTATTTCTAACCTTATTAAGATATTCTTTAAAATAAATATTTTTATCTAATTTATATTTATGATTCGGTATTCAATTAAAACAAAACGAAGAAATTATAAAAATCAATTTATTAAAATGACTATTATTATTATTATTTTTGATTTATCTCAAATCAAATATACTAACAAATTATAATGAATAAAGCGTCTAGTAAAAATCAATTTCCTTTTTAAACTTAAATCTAAAATTATTCCACTAGTAACCACAATCAGAAATTTTAGTTGTAAGACTAAAGTTAAAGATTTTGAGAGTATTATTTAGAATGTAATAAGTATCCACACAATCATAGTATATATGTTTAATATCTTCTAAATGCATATTACAAAAATAACATTTATTTTCAATTTGCATTTTTTTTATTTTTTAAAATTATATAGTATTTAGTTTTCCATGCAAGTTTAACCACATATGAATTTTAGATTTAGGAGGAGCATTTGTTTTCCACATAAATTTAAAAGAGCTATTAGCTATACCCGAGTAGTTAAGAAATCTATAAAAAGAATTAGAAGTATATTTCTTACTCTTATCCCATTCCCAACTTATATTATCATTTTCATTATCAATATTATAAAGATTCAATCTAGCATAAAGCAAAGAATACCTAAGAAGAGTACCAACTAAAATTCTATTAAAACCAAAATTCCAAGGGGGATTATTTTTGGGAGGAAAAACATCAATAATTAAAGCATTCTTAAAGTTATAAATTTCGAACAGCTCTTTAAATTCTATTCTAAGAGTAATAACCGAAATCCAATGGTTATACCAAAAGGAAGTACTATTTCCTGAATGAACTATTGTATTAGTACCTAGATTAAAAATCTCATGACATTTTAAAATAGATTTCCAAAAATTTGACAATTTACATATAACCGTAGGAGTAATTTGATGTAAATTATTCCTACCATTATCGTAATTTTTAGAAATGATTTCCTTCCAAACAGAATTATCACTAATATCCTTAAAATTTTATAATCATTTACCCAACAAAGGCAAATTCATGTTACACAAATTAATGACTCCTAAACCACCTTCCTTTTTAGATTTACAAATAATTTCCCCATATACCAAACACTTAATACTATCGTTAGAGTTTTCCCCACTCTATAAAATGTCCCTTCTTATTTTGTCAATTTTGCTAATCATCCATTCTTGAAAAAGATGCATAGACATCCAATAGATTTTGAGAGCTAATAAAATAGAGTTTATAAGAACCATTCTACCCATTCTCAATAAAAATCTCCCGTTCAAATTAGAAATCCTATTTTTAATTTTATCAATGATAATAAACCAATCATCATGTTTAAGTTTAGTTGGCCTAATAAAAAAACCAAGATAATCAAATGAAAAATTCATAGTTTTACAATTAAGCGTATTAGTGACTAAATTTTCATCCTTTTTAAAATCATTTAAAAATAAAACCGAAGTTTTATCAAAATTCATTTTTAAACCTGAAAGAAGTTCAAAACTATATAAAATAAATTTAAGAGTAACAACATGATTAGTCAAATGAGATGTAAATGGCAAGGTATCGTCCGTAGATTGAAGGATAAATAGACCATTTTGCAAGATTTCACTACCAACACTCCCTAAAGATCCATTATCAACCTCTTTTTTAATTATCTTAGCGAAAACATTTGCGGCTAAGTTAAAAAAGAGAGTCGATAAAGGATCACCTTGCCTCAAAACTTGTTTAGATTGAATTTCATTACCTAAAATACCATTAACCATTATACTAGAGTAGCCGGTTTCAAATAAAGTCATCAGCTAATCCATATATGGCTGAAACCTTTAGCATGCAACATATCTACTAAAAAATCCCAATCCACCGAATCAAATGTTTTCGCACATTCAAGTTTTAAAATCCACAAGTAATATTATTCTTACAACAATGATTAATGTATACTTGAAGAACAGTCACACCATTAGTGAGATTTCTCCCCTTAATGAAAGCAGTTTATGAACAGTCAATTAGATCATTCATTCTCTTACTAAGTCTATTAGCTAAAAATTTGGAAAAAAATTTAATGAAACAATTAATTAAGGAAATAGGTATAAAATCTTTCAAATTATTTGCACCGATTCTTTTGTGCAATAAAATTACATTAGCAAAGTTAAATCTTCCTAATTGCAATTTTCCATTATAAAATTCGGTAAACATGCTCATTAAATCAAATTTTAAAACATCCCAAAAAAAATTTTGTAGAAGAAAATAGGGAACCCATCCGGTCTCAGGGATTCATCACCAGGCATGTCAATAATAGCTTTTAAAATTTCCTCTTCAGAAAAAGGATTATCAAACTTAGAAAGGTCAATGCTAGAATCATAAGGACAAAGATTATTCCATCTAACATTAATTCTATTGTGACGACCAAGAATTTTTAGATGTTTGAAATTGGAATATTTAATTGATTTTAAATATTTAAAAGTAAAATTTTAACTTGAATTCAAATATCACCATTTATTGGGTAATTTAATTATTAAATTAAATAATTTGAAGTTGGGTAAAATGTTGAATCTGGAGTTTTAAGCCTGTTAAAAATAATTTGAAGGCTTGTAAAATTTATATTGATAGCACTGAAGATAATAAAAGCTTTTAAATTGAAAATTGGAAGTGTTTTGCTCAGTTTTGAATTTATATTGTTTAAATCGATATTTAAAAATAGCGTTTCGAGGCATAGTCTCGGAATTCGACGAAACCAGCTCCATTGGGTCCATAATATTGTATTATTATCGGATTTCAATTTTCATAGTGTTTGGAGTTTTGTGTGAGTGTATGCTATATGAACGCGTTGAAATTTATATCGAAGATTCAATATAATAACTGATCCAAAAAGCTATTTTCTCCATACGATCGAATTAGGGCTCAAAACCTTTTCCATTGCGTTCATAATAGGGGTTTAACATTATCGATACCTAGCGGCACGCCTCGATAGGGGGTCGAAATTTTAAGCTCCGTTTTCGAGACAATTTTAATAAAATTATATATGTATTGTATATGCTAACCAGTCAACTATTTTTCCTTCTCCAATACGCCATTCTATACCTATTCAAGCACGCAACCCATCCCACTCCTTCCTTTCAGTCAGAAGTCACGCAGCCTTTTTCCTTTCAAATTTCTATTCAAAATCAGGTACAATTCGAAGAATAATAAGTCATGCTCTCGACCTTCTGCTATTCATATTCTCGGCAAATAATTCATTCAAAATCGAAAATGGCATTCGATCCTCTTTCCATTTCAAAATAAAAGAACGCTTTTCATTCCTCCTCAAATTAAAAACCAAAATCGTCCCATTTAAAAAAAAAGAGAATCGAGACTTCTGCCTTTCAAAATTTCTAAACCCAGATCGATTTGTTGTAGGGTGCGGTCGAGATAGGAGGGAGCGGCAGCTCATCACGGTCGAGCTTCAAGTTAAGGTTGGGGAAAAATTGATTTGTTGTGCTCGATACGAGATGGGTGTCGCGATTTTTGGGGCACTCGAGTTCGAGCTAGGGCTTTGTCGTGGATGCCCTGATGGAAGCGTAGCATCATTGTTCGAAATCGCGTGGCCAAGGAGAGGCGTTCGCGTGCTCGCGTGGGTGGCTGAAATCGCCAATCTGATTGAGCAACCGATGGATGTTTGGGGGCAGCGCCTATAGGGTTTGGTGAGTTTGGGTGATGCTGGGCTCGAAATCGAGTACTGCGACTAGAATTTGGAGTCATTTTCAAGGTTCGTGGATGGACTCGAAGGTGGCAACGGTGGTGATTGGGGCGGAAGCCATGGTGAGGGAGGAGCAGAGTTTTAGCGGCGAGGTCAATAATCGTGGAATCAAATCGAGAATGAAGTGGATTTACAAATTTAAGGGGCAAAGGTGAGTTAATCTCACTCATTTGGGTTTAATTTAAATTTAAATGGTTAAATTTAAATAATTGGTTGAATGATTGAATTGATTTGATGTGGTATATTATATAGTAATATATAATATATATTGGAGTGATTGATTTCCTGCATTATATAACGGATGAGACCCTATGCGCCGCATAATAGCGGATGATATTATATAAATCCCATATACCGCGATATTCCACCTCGAATTGGAATTGGTATTGTGCTAACATCTGTGGATGCAGGGAAACAGGTTGGAGGGATTCAACTGGATTCCTCAAAATTATTTAGATTGTTTAATATTCCGTTTTATGAATATTTGATATTCTGTGATGAATTATATCGATAATTGGAATATTGAATGCTATGGTTTACCTTTTCTTTTAATCTATTGTAGCAGTAATTATTTAAAGGTGGCTTGGTGTTATGTTTTAAAAGTTAGAAATTTAGTTTTATATTGTACAAAGTAGTTTTATTTTAAATATTCTTAAAGTATATATATTTTGATAAGTGTTAAAGTAATTTTTAATTCAAATGTTTTAAAGGATATTTTATAATAAAGTGTTTTAAATTATTTTAAAAATCTAAAGTTTTGTACTTAGTGTTTTCAGTGGAAATAAATATTTGAAAATTTATTTCATGATAAAAGTGTGGTCTTGCGAAGATATTTTGGGGTTAATAAATAATTCAGGAGAAATTATTTATGTTTGATGGTTGTTGTGAATGTTAATTGATAGTTAAATAACCGACTATCAATATTGGTTAATGCGCTGATCATTTCGAAGAGACCGGGATCGGTTTTGCTATATTACAGCATGATATAATCAATTTGAGTGTGGTTTTCTCACGCTGGTATTCCAGACTGACTCGGGTGTTATTTCACTATAATACTCGGGTCAGACCGAGTATTATAGGATACAGGAAAGGATGCTGTGGAGCTCAGGAGACGAGCTAGACGGCGATACGTACCGTATTTGTGTTAAATATTCCGTTGTGTATTCAGATTGTGAGGACAAGTTATGATTACTGTCCAGTTATGTGTTATATATACTCTGATGATGTAATGTATATACAAATGTATTTGTTCTTGTGTAAAGATCATTATTTATCTTTTATATTTTATTCCGCTGCGATGGTTAGATTCAGATGTTGTTTTCTATTTTCTTCTTCTACCTCTTCTTCTTTAACCCAAATGGCTCGTATTCCGTACATCTTTAGTTGATTGAAGGAGAATAGTGTCGACTCTAGGGGTACGGATTTGCAGGTCATCACATCTATGCTTATTTTTATTACCTGTTAGCACCAAAATTGGTCACTAACACCCTTGAGTAGAGTTACGTAGAGAGATTAATGAAGAGAGCAAATTAGGACTGAAAAATAGTGTAATTCAATGAAAAATAATAACAAAAACGAGAACACCAGATTTATAGTGGTTCGGCGTAACTGCCTACATCCACTTTGAGTTTAATCTTTATTGCTTTCTCAATTACTTGAATACAGATACAATCCGTAAATCAATCACTTGGATACAAGTTTGAATTAAAAAGAGGAGAGTATAAGAAATGGCAGAGTCTCCCCAGTATTCCCGGAAAAGGTCCATTTCACTGTGCCCCTGCCCCTCTATTTATAGACGAAGGTGGGTTGGATTTCCCTGGTGGGCCTGGTAGCTGAATAGCTCGGTCCAAATGGAATAAGCCCTGTGTGCTGACCCAAACATGTCGAACAGCCAAATGCCGAACCTCCATCTTTATGCCGAACGAAGTGAGGCCGAACGCTCTACATGCCGACCACCCATTGGTGCCGAACGACTCTGGAGGACGAACGATAGGTGATGGCCGAACGAGATTTGTGCCGGACGAGGTGAGGTGTTGAGTGAGGGGTGCAGGCCGAACGAGGCTGGAATGCCGAACAGTCCAGGAATGCCGAGTGAAGCATGAATGTCGAGCGTTCCTGAAGCCGAACGCTCTTTAATACCAGTTGACCCAGTCATGCCGAACGTACCTTGTGGTGCCGAACGTCCATGGATGCCGAACGTTCTTGGTGCCGAGTGCTCCTATATGCCGAGCATTCCATAGATGCCGAACGATATACAATATCGAACGTTTCTCAATGCCGAGCGTCCTTCTAATGCCGAACGCTCTTGATTGCCAAAACATGTCGACTGCATCAAACCCGTATATCCTCAGGCTCTTCTTGGTCAGAATCTTATCTAGTGCTAATGATAATTTCTTCAACTGTCGTCTTGTAGCCGGACCAAGGTGCCGGTTAACACTTGCCCCCCCAAAGTGTGTCGTGTGAAGCAACGCGACATGCTTTGAATCAGCGAGTATTCCTTGTCTCTAGAAAGAAATCCATCGTGTTCCTTGAACAGTCATTATCCTTTAATTTTATCCTCCCAAGGTGTCGTATCCTTCTTTGGTCATCATGATGCTTGGTCAATTCCCAATGTTATAAATCCTGGCTTGTAGTTCATCAGTGGCAATCCGTGTCTGATTTTACAGTGGTAGTAAGCTTCGGCTATCTGATTTAGTCTTTTCTTAATAACCCTTAGTGAGAATTCAATTTCTGTTGATTTCAAGAAGTCAGACTTTTTCGGATGTACACATGCACGTTCGGGTACATGTTCTTTCCATTGGCTCTCGAATGCGTTTTATATGCTCATAAGTCGTCGCCAACTCCGTCCAGTTTAATTGCAATTCAATTGCGATTCTTTGTTTGTATTTTCTGTGAAATAAGGGTTGCGATCAGCCACTTGAGGAGTTTTCCAAACCCCTCTTCAGTACAGACTCTATGATTTTGTTCGCAGCTTCAATCTGTCCATTTGGAGGTATAATGGATCATGGAAGGTCATAAGGACAGATGACTTTACGGATAAAGAAGTTGATTATTTTCTTCATCTTGGTCGTGGTTAAGAGTTCTTTATCTGCCCATTTGGTGAAGTAATCAATTACTATGATGGTGCATTTCGTTCTACCTTTAGGATTGGTAAGAAGAGGACGTCAATGCCCCCAAGTGGGAAACGGCTGTGGACTAGCCATTTGAGTAATTTCCATCGGTGGGGTTCCTGGATTTTTTCAAACATCTTGCACTTTCCGCATTGTCTAGCATGATCGACTGTATCTAGATTGGTAGTTGGCCAGTAATACCTGTAGCAGAGTATCTTCTTTATCATGGTTTTCCCCCTGATGTTATTACCGCATTCTTCTTCATAGAATTTGCTCAAGATATCATCATGGGCGATGCGCCGAAGCATGGGGATGGATAAACTCCTTCCGACACACGACTTATTCTTAGATGATTTGGCATGAAGCTTTGAGGAGGATCTATCGTTTTCCATTCCTCCGTTCAGTAAGAATTCCTCATTGTAGATAGTCTTTGACAGGAATCAACCATGACACCTTTTCATTTTGTTCGCTGAGTACATGTGTAATGATGTAATACGTGAAGTCGGTTAGTGGCTCTTGGACTTGGCTGAGATAAGGAGCAAGACAATGCCCCCTAGCAAGATCAACTTCCTCAAATTTGTATACTACCAATCAAGAATCACAAAAGATATGTAAAGTTTTCACTTCAAATCCTCTAGCAAGCTTGAGGCTGGCAGTCAAGGCTTCATACTAAGCATCGTTGTTTGCTATAAGTAAATCGAGTTTCAGGATGTAGCAGATTGATCGTTCCTCAAGAGTCATTATCATGACTCGAGTCATTATCATGACTCCTATGCCATAATACTGATAATTGGATGCTCCATCCGCGTACATTTTCCATCTTATGGTTGGTTCTCTACTACTCTTCAAGTAGTCATCTGAGGTAGTGAATTTGGGTGTGAGGTCTGCTAATTTCCGTCCTTGGATATCCCGTCGAGGGAAATAAGTGATATCGAATTAGCTTAGTTCAATATTCTATTTAAGTAGTCTTTCAAACATCTCCGGTCATTGTATGCCCTGTCGCAACGGCTGGTAAGCATAGAAGTTGATGGAGTGATCCTAAAAGTAAGAGTGGAACTTTCATGATGAAATCAATAGATATTGTGCTAGATTTTGTAGCTTCGGGTTGATATTTAGTGCATGGCTCACGATTGTTAATGAAATCACATATGCATGCCAGAATGGGTCCAAGGGAACATATCATCATTTATTCAAAAAAAAAATCCAACTAATTCTTCTATCATCACTACACTGAGCTGTGATCCGATATTTAGCACCCGGGATGGGGTCACCATGGCTGGCTGTAATGTCGACCGTCAGCTTAGCAGGTGCCATCCCAGATTCTTTTGAGTATAGATGTAACTGTTTTTCATAACATTCAATGTGAAATATGGTTGGGACGGCCAATGTTGACGGTTACTCTAGTCGAATCCTAGAGTCTTGTCATGGGTCATTAAGTCTAATAGTGAAGGACTCTGAATGCTCTAATAGATTATCAACAAATGGCCAAAGATTAGGCTTAAAAGCGCATTGAAGGAAATGTCGAATGGGGGTCAGCCTCGAGTGGCGTGCAACCGTATAGCTGGATCTTGCTATGAGTTTGAATTTGCTTGTGTATTCGAGTAACGCACTTTCTATTCAATGCATTCATGATCCTTTACCCGTCCTTCGGGTTGGAGTGAAAGTCAATTGCTCATGAGCTAAGGTGTCAATTCAATGATTCAATCTTTAGGCATCCTTTCGGTCGTCTCCTTGAGCAACTGTAAGCACTATATATAAGTTTTAATACTGAGCTATCGTAGCCAGTTTTAGGATGACCATGCGTCTTCTCCCAGTCTCGGGTTGATAAATGTACTGCATGGACGGTTAAGTCTTGTCCTAGCTATGTTTATGTTTTCACCTAAGTTCCAAAGACATAGAGGTGATCGGTGAATAGTCGGTTCACATTCATTTTGCTCCTCGCTCGTGCCCCCAGGTCTGGGGCATATACCGATAAGTAGGAAGGCCAGCCACGCCCACTTTAGCTTTACTCTCTTTCCCGTTGAATCGTGGGATCATGTCAATCGATGGGAGACTAGGTCTCACCTATCTCGGATTTTATCGTGGTTTTTCATTCCAAGAGGAATACTTCGATGCCACGTCAGTTTCAGGGCGTAATTTGGACAGTGGATGGTCATCTACGTCCACTTTGGTTCATGCTCTATAACCAGTTCTCGGGGTAAAGTTGGCTACAAATGAAGTCGGGTTATGCTCATCCAGTTTCATACTCCTCCTGACGAATCGAATGAGGGTGCTGGAGAATTTTTGACCAAGTATTCATGGTTTACCCTCCTTTCCACACTCTGGAGGTCATAGTTTTTCAAGAAACATCCGAGTCACATCCGTATGTGCTTGGTGCGGATCGGTATTGACCCTTGATCTGAGGTATGATATAGTCGATTGCTCGTAGCTTTGGATGCCATTTCGATTGGTTTTGTATTGAGGCTTCCCTGCAGTCGTTGCTTCAAGTTATAAAGAACGCCACGCTGGAGCTATAGTAAGCTGTCGTATTCAGCTTTTTAGTGATTTTTACCCATGCTCCCAGCATTGATTTGGCCAGGCCACTAGTTGGATGGTCGAAATCCATCCTTAGCGGGTTAATAATCCTTCGGTCGATTCCATGCCGAAGTTTGCGTAATAGAGAATGGTCGGAATCCACTTGTCTATTTATCGATGTTTATACACCACTCTGCATTCTGGTGACTTAGTGTTATTCTCCCCCTGGTTGATTCGCGCCCAATTTGTACTCATGCTTCGGTCCATGCTCCGGGGACTTAGAGATTTGTCGAACGGTTTAGGCTTTAGTCCACAGTTTGAGACGCAGGGATTTTTGTTAACTCGTTTATACTCCAGTCCGCATTCTGGGATTCTAGAGTAATCTAGTCCGCTTCTGGGATTTGGAGATTCTTCTCAAGTCTTCTATAACCTAGTCCGTGCTCTAGGGACAGAGAGTACCGTAGTCCGCACTCTGGGGATGTAGAGGTTCTTTAAGCCGTTTATACTCTAGTCCGCACTCAGGGGACTTAGAGCACTCTAGTCCGCACTCCGGGGATGTAGAGGTTCTTAGGTCGTTTATACTCTAGTCCGCACTCAGGGGACTAGGAGCACTTTAGTCCGCACTCTGGGGACATAGAGGTTTCTGAGTCGTTTATACTCGAGTCCGCGCTCTGGGGACTTAGAGTACTCCAGTCCGCACTCTGGGGACTTGGAGGTTTAACTCGTTCATATTCTAGTCCGCACTCTGGGGACTTAGCGTACTACAGTCCGCACTCTGGGGACTTGGAGGTTTAAGTCGTTTATACTCTAGTCCGCACTCTGGGGACTTAGAGTACTCCATTCTGTGCTCCGGGGATGTAGAGGTTCTTAGGTCGTTTATACTCTAGTCCGCACTCAGGGGACTTAGAGTACTCCCGTCCGCGCTCAGGTGATTGGAGCGCTTGATGAAGACAAGTCCGGAACCTCCTCCTATACCGACGGGGGTTATGAAGTAGAAATTACAGGCGCCTCTAATCACACATCCGAATTGAGCATGAAGGAGCGGCTCGAGAAAGAGAAGGTCAGGGTCAAGGTCGAGCCCCGAGTTGTGGACTTGGACGATCCTTTGAACAAGCCGTTGAAGGTCATCCTTCCTGGCGGGTCCAAGCCTATGGAAGTTCTCCGTACTTCTTCAATTGCTACCCCTCTATCAAAGAAGAGTACCAAGGGTAAATGTTATGGAGAGGAGCCTTCCGGAAAGGAGTTGAAGAAGTACAAGAAGTGATTACTATCCTCGTTCAACGAGAGTTAGTTTAAGTCATGTAATTATTTTCATCTATTTCCTTAGTCCTTGTAAATAGAATGTCGACTCCGAACTTTGGAGGGATTGTAATAGGAACTCATTTCTCATTAAAGTTTAGTTCCTTTTTCCGTCTTACAAAAGACTCATATTGTTCAGTTTTCTTTGTGATTGTGATGTTGATCCAAGCAGTTGTGAGTAACATAGACTTCTCGGTCCATCTTCATATAACTCGGAAACACTTCGGGAGTTGTTGAACTTCCATTCTGTGCTTCGAGCACTTAGAATACATTCTAGCCCGTATGTCAGGGATTTGACAAATTCAAGTCATCTATGTCATAGTTCATATTCAGGGAACTAGGAGATCCGAATTGCTTATATTCGAGTCCGCACTCTGGGGACTTAGAGTACTCCAGTCCGCACTCTGGGGACTTGGAGGTTCAAGTCATTCATACTCTAGTCCGTGCTCTGGGGACTTAGAGTACTCCAGTCCGCGTTCTGGGGACTTGGAGGTTTAAGTCGTTTATACTCTAGTCCATGCTCTGGGGACTTAGAGTACTCCAGTCCACGCTCTGGGGACTTGGAGGTTTAAGTCCTTCATACTCTAGTCCGCGCTCTGGGGACTTAGAGTACTCCAGTCCACGCTCTGGGGACTTGGAGGTTTAAGTCGTTTATACTCTAGTCCGCGCTCTGGGGACTTAGAGTACTCCAGTCCACACTCTGAGGACTTGGAGGTTTAAGTCATTCATACTCTAGTCCGCGCACCGGGGACTTAGAGTACTCCAGTCCGCGCTCTGGGGACTTGGAGGTTTAAGTCATTTATACTCTAGTCCGCGCTCTGGGGACTTAGAGTACTCCAGTCCACACTCTGGGGACTTAGAGTACTCCAGTCCACACTCTGGAGACTTGGAGGTTTAAGTCATTTATACTCTAGTCCGCGCTCTGGGGACTTAGAGTACTCCAGTCCGCGCTCTGGGGACTTGGAGGTTTAAGTCATTTATACTCTAGTCTGCGCTCTGGGGACTTAGAGTATTCCAGTCCACACTCTGGGGACTTGGAGGTTTAAGTCATTTATACTCTAGTCCGCGCTCTGGGAACTTAGAGTACTCCAGTCCGCGCTCTGGGGACTTGGAGGTTTAAGTCATTTATACTCTAGTCCGCGCTCTGGGGACTTAGAGTACTCCAGTCCGCGCTCTGGGGACTTGGAGGTTTAAGTCGTTTATACTCTAGTCCGCGCTCTGGGGACTTAGAGTACTCCAGTCCACGCTCTGGGGACTTGGAGGTTTAAGTTGATAGTAGTCGTATTTCCACTCTTTAATTTGTATTCATCTACCGTATCGAGGCTAATGTTGTCGAATGAACAGTCGAACCACGTTTGCTCATGGAATGGGATCTTGCCCCCAGCTCAAGGGACGAAATTTGAAAAATGGACGATCGATTCTCGTCTGCTTGGTAATTATAGCTCTTCCAATCGAGTCAAGGAAGGATGTATATGACAGATGGTTGGATCACATCCATGTTGGGTTAGATAGCAGAATCTCTTACAATTTTCTCTGTATCTCCTTCTTTTGTGTTGAAGGCAGGATTTGGTGTGTAGATGATAAAATCACGTCCACTCTAGACAGATCTTGGCGTCACTGAGCTTCAGAAGAGGCCTCTGTATTTTGTCAAACTTTGTTCTATGACTTGATTTGAGTGGGCGATCAGGCCATACTAATTCCAAGCCTTATTCAGGTCTCCGAGTCAAACGTGGAGGTCAATGAATAGATGGTCAGTCATGTCGACTTTATATTTGGGCTCTAATCGTAATGAGATTTTCAATCTCTAGTTCTTGGCCCTAAATTAAAGGCACATGATTGATGATGAGCGATTGAATTATTCTCATCTAGATGTACTCCACACATCTGATCATGGTCTGCGTGGATTGGTTGGTGACCAAATCTGAGTATCCAATCTCCTGCATCGTTTTGAAAGTAGTTTAGTTAAAGTTAGTCGTAGTTCATAGAACAATTGAAATAGAAATGGAAATGATTCAAAGAAGATTATGATAAATCTCATTGATAGATGAAGTAGCATCGTGTGCTTGCTATTCGACTTTTGCCCTTGGCTCTTTTCAAAGGGATGTCGGCTGTCAGCAGTCCAATTGATAATCATAGCCCTTTATTAATAGGCATCGGATATTCGTTGCCCGCCATTCTGCAGGACATGTACATATTATTGAAGCTTTACTTTCTAGATCAGCTTTTTGGTCACACCTCGGAGGTGTTTGTAATCGCCCGTGTTAGGATCAGTGAGCATTTGGGAATATACAACATTCCCCTGATTTTCTTTAGACTTTGGTGTACTCTCTCGAGGTTGGTTTCCAATATCACTCCGAGTCGTGAGTCTTCAAGTAGAGGTTGTCAATTGAATCTTTCAAAGAGCATATGAGCCAAATTTTGAGGTCTTGTTTCGGCTTCTAGGATCTACATCCTTTGTCAACGGGCCTTCATTGCTATTTTCCTTAGTCTGTTCTGCTCCTCCACACTTTGATTTAATTCATTATTGTCATAGAGACGATCCATGGTCGTTGGAGGCTCTCCAGCTAACCGGCTGCTAAAATATATATGGAGGTCGATTATTCTCAAGTGATCAATATAATATCCCTTTGAGAGTATCGTTCGAGTAGCATTTGTTTGTCCTCTCCCTTGTTGTCGTTCAGAAGCTGTCGCTAGATCCTCTATGCCCCGGTCGATCAGGGGATGTAAGGGAAGTAGATAGAATGTTCCTTTATTAAGTTGAGTTTTGAATTCACTATAGGGGTCGTATAAGAGACCGGTGCAACTTAAGTTTGGAACGGTCTGGATGCCGCTCGACATATACAATACCGTTCGGCATTATAGAGGTGGTCGGCATAGAGGTATGTTCGGCCTGGAAGAGCGTTCGGCCTAGAGGATCGGCCATGAGTGTTCGGCCAAGATGGTTCGGTCAGGAGTGTTCGGCCAAGATGGATCGGCCAGGAGTGTTCTGCCAAGATGGTTCGGTCAGGAGTGTTCGGCCAAGATGGATCGGCCAGGAGTGTTCTGCCAAGATGGTTCGGCCAGGAGTGTTCGGCCAAGATGGATCGGCCAGGAGTGTTCGGCCAAGATGGATCGGCCAGGAGTGTTCGGCCAAATGTAACTCGGCATACACCTTTTCTGCAACGATCGGCATATACTTTTTCTGGGGCGATCGGTTGAATTGCCTTTAGAGGAGGGTCGGCCTTCATTCAACTTGAGTGCAAACTTTAACATCCAATCGCCAAATCTTGCGTACATCAGTGAATCCAATCTACGGCTATCAGCTTCCTTTAGATTTCTTTCAAATCTGAGTAGAATAGGAAGTTTTCTATTAGACAACTGGATCTATCTCGCGAATATGGAAATCCAATAGTAGATGATGAGATCCAATCAAGCTGAGAATTCAATTCTCAGTGAAAGCACCAAAATGTTAGCACCAAAATTGGTCACTAACACCCTTGAGTAGAGTTATGTAGAGAGATTAATGAAGAGAGCAAATTAGGACTGAAAAATAGTGTAATTCAATGAAAAAGAATAACAAAAACGAGAACACCAGATTTATAGTGGTTCGACGTAACTGCCTACATCCACTTTCAGTTTAATCTTTATTGCTTTCTCAATTACTTGAATACAGATACAATCCGTAAATCAATCACTTGGATACAAGTTTGAATTAAAAAGAGGAGAGTATAAGAAATGGCAGAGTCTCCCCAGCATTCCCAGAAAAGGTCCATTTCACTGTGCCCCTGCCCCTCTATTTATAGACGAAGGTGGGTTGGACTTTCCTGGTGGGCCTGGTAGCTGAATAGCTCGGTCCAAATGGAATAAGCCCTGTGTGCTGACCCAAACATGTCAAACAGCCAAATGCCGAACCTCCATCTTTATGCCGAACGAAGTGAGGCCGAACGCTCTACATGCCGACCACCCATTGGTGCCGAACGACTCTGGAGGACGAACGACAGGTGATGGCCGAACGAGATTTGTGCCGGACGAGGTGAGGTGTTGAGTGAGGGGTGCAGGCCGAACGAGGCTGGAATGCCGAACAGTCCAGGAATGCCGAGTGAAGCATGAATGCCGAGCGTTCCTGAAGCCGAACGCTCTTTAATACCGACCCAGTCATGCCGAACGTACCTTGTGGTGCCGAACGTCCATGGATGTCGAACGTTCTTGGTGCCGAGTGCTCCTATATGCTGAGCATTCCATAGATGCTGAACGATATACAATATCGAACGTTTCTCAATGCCGAGCGTCCTTCTAATGCCGAACGCTCTTGATTGCCAAAACATGTCGACTGCATCAAACCCGTATATCCTCAGGCTCTTCTTGGTCAGAATCTTATCTAGTGCTAATGATAATTTCTTCAACTGCCGTCTTGTAGCCGGACCAAGGTGCCGGTTAACATTACCAAAAATATCTCTATAATAGTCGGTAAAAGCCTTATTAATATCTCTTTGACTATCAATTCCTTGTTATTCACAAAAATGGAATTAATCGTAGTACTACATTTTCTACCATTAGCCATATTATATATATATATATAATTTATTTATATAATCAATTTCTAATCAGATAAATAGTTATATTATTAGTTAACTATATAATTAATATAAATATATATTAAAATTAAGTTTTCTTACTGTCAAACTATTATTATGATGTATATAAACAAATTTATAAATTATAAATTGTTTATTATATGATTTTAATCTTTAGGGTATAATTAATTAGTGAATCATACATAATATTATTTAGGGGGGATTAGCGAAAAAGACAAACTTTAAAAAAAAGTTTGACTAAAGGATATAAAGTTTTATTTTTAGGCTCAAAGACAAATGCTAGTTATAATTAGCATTATATTCAACTTTTACACTATACAAAATGCTAGTTATATCTAGCATATATTTAGTTTTACACTATACAAAATGCTAGTTATAACTAGCATTGTCCTTCAGCCTAAAAACCAAACTTGTTGTCCTTCAGCCTAATTTTTTCTCTCTAAGTTTGTCCTTTTGTCTATTTTCCTGATTATTTAATTACAAATAAATGTTCTTTTGTTTGTTCGTGAGTTAATACCAACAAGAATGAAAAATTACCTTTTTAATATACATATACATATACATAGATACATATATAAATATATATTGACGCACCATATTCAAACATCTAATATGTGACAGAACACCGATATATTGATTTGTTATTGCTATCTCACAAACATATAATATAGTACATGAATGTAACAAAGTTAGATCATATGTCTACCTTATACCAATGAGTAATTAGTACACACTGAAATTAAGATAAGTTCTCCTTGAATCATATTCCGATCCTAAAGTTGTCGTCACCCGAACAGCTTCACCTCTAGAGATCTAGTTACATTAATTCGATGCGTTTTATAGTTTGAATTTTTTGGCAATTGGAGAAGACGTGGTTGGCCATCTTCTCTACTGCAAATGGGTGGATTTTTCAAAAAAAAGTCAAATGACGTAAAAGTGGAGTAACAAAGAAAGTACGAGGGAGTAAAAGGTGGATCAGGTCCTCATATCTCTATGCCAGTTCTTGCCTTTTATTTACTCAAATTAATTAGTCATGTACCATACATGGTTGGCCTCACCTATCAACATCTGTGGCCAAATTTTGCAGCTCCAAATAGAGCTCAAAACTATTCCAAGCCTAAGAAAAAGATTTTCTCGCATTCAAATTTGATTTAAAAGCATATCGATACCGTATATCGATTAATGTATTTATAACTATTATAAATATATTAGTATTGTCATTCAACATATCAAATAATTTTTTTATTAGCATTTCATAAACATTAATCAATTTAATGAATTTATAACAATTGAAAATTAATTAAATTTGGTGATAAAAGGAGCATTCATTGTTTCGGTTGTTTGAGTCTTAGGTGTAAATTTAGTGAGCAATTAACATTGAACAAGTCAAATATTAACGTTCCCACGTCAATTTGCAGGTATTGTAGCATTATGGCTAAATTTATCGCTTACTCTATTTTGATATATCCAATTTAACTTTATTAAGTGTTACCCGGCAGCGTCAATTATTTACACCAATTTTCTTCGTCAAAACTATTTTACTTTGGACTTATAGAATTTAGTAATGGTCAAAAATTCCATTATCGTCCGTATTTAACTCTATAGTCTAAACACAAAGTTCTTGGTTCAATAATAACATTATTATTAACCAAACTGCTCTGGCTGAAGATTTTGATAAATCGCTCATGGTTACAACACATTGTAACTACTATCACAAAACATACCATTTATGGATTTTCTATTAAAGATATTTTAATTAAATTAATTAATTAATAAAACATATTATATCAAGTATATAATATAAGGAAACACCTTTTATTTCTAACATGATTGGTTATCAAGTTAGATATATACAACAGATTACATAAATGCCCATAGGGTATACCCCTAACCCTATCAATCTTCTACTTGCACTTGTGGTCAATTATAGAATCTCTATCTCATCCCTTCAACCAATTTGATTAGAATTGATCCAGTTAGACCCTTCGTGAATGGATCTACTATGTTGGTTTAATTAACTACTCTATCAACCAACTCTCTCCAATCTTGATAAATTATCTTTATCATGTGAAACTATTCGGTGTATGTTTCTCGACTTCTAATGAGCTCTTAATATTACATTATTATCATATAACAATAATCTAGTATTCTTAATTCTCAAAATCATCCCTAACTCAGTTATAATTTTATGCATTTATATTCATATACATTGCTTTTATTGAGGTGCTATTCACGGCGATGTACTTAGCCTTCCACTGAATCAACCACAACCTTTCACTTGTAACATTTTGATCTTAGATCTTCTTAATTAAGGTTTGAAAATGAATTTAACATTGACATATGATACTCGATAGCACTTATGAAGTTCGACTCTGAACACTCATTCATAAAGAGTTTGTTGTTTATGTAAACAATTCATTAGTATTTCATAAATACTCAAGAACTATCTAAACTACCATTTAATGATCCTAATTCAGATTTGATATTTTCTTCATACATCAAATACATAAGCAAATTACGATATTGTAGATAATTTAACATGTGTGATAATTCCTATTGCAATACATAAGGAATCCATCTTACCGTTTCCTTATTAAACATTTTAATATATTGTCATTGCATATCATTTTGGACATTCCCAATATCCTTTATACTTATTATAAAAGATGTAATTTACAAATCCAATATTGAGTATTAAATAACCAAACCATTACTTATTTTAACATAAGTACATCGTTAACAAGCAACTATATGCCATTTACTTATAGTCTAGAAATATCTATGTACATTTTAGAAGTTCTTTCATATGGACACATGTTTATGCTGCATTTTGAATGAAAATCAAACCATTTGATATTTCTATCAAAATACTTATTCAATTCTGATGCTTATAAGACGATACTTTCATATGATTTCTTGGATCATATCTTAAAACCAACAAACTAAATATCGCACTCACCGACTTCAAGACACTTTGATTATTATATGATAGTCCAGTCCAAATAATTATTTAGTATTTTCCATTTCAACGCATATGTACTAAACACAAAGTGATACCAAGAAGTGAGTTTGTGAATAAATCCAAATTATTAAATCTAAATTAATTTGAGCCCATTGAAAAATTAATCTATTAAGCTAATTTCAACCATTGAAATTTTTGATATTATTCTTGTTAACATTTCTCATTATATTACAACCGCGTTTGTCTTTCTCTTGAAGACTCATTGCGGTGGATGGATCATATCTCTTTGGGTACAACTATCAAAACCATATTTCAATAATGTACTTGGAATCCTTTTTTAGATTTTTGCATCATACAATTTTATAGGGTCAATATTCTTAATGGCTTAATTGATAAGTAAGGATTATCTTTCTAACTCATAATTTCTCTTTAATGTGCGAGAAAACTTAGAAGACACTCTAATATGATGTATTCATTTAGGTTAGGTTAATTTCATTTTATCCCTTGTAATCAGTTTCATCTTTGGATCGTATTCGAATCTATTTTATAATAAATAATTTCTTAGAGAAATTTCTCTACTACGAAGTTGGTATTTCTTGAAATAAATGTGGTTTCTCAGTGAAATATAATAGGTATTCATAAACACTTTATGAATTGACTTATATATAAAACTGATTTGGTTTTAGCTTGTGATACTTACATTCAAAACATAAGTTAGTTATTCGATGAAAATCGTTCTCGAACTCCTTTTTGGGGAGATTCATACAAGATCCCGCATGAACAAATATAACGTACGGTCTTTTGACTTGCATAACTTACCAACTCATTGGCCTAAGATATGTTGGGGTTTCTTATAAACCCTTATCTTCTATTTGGATTCGAATCAGATTTCAGATCAACCTATGTTGAGTAACTGCCTCCATGATGTTGTTGCCAGCAAATACCACTGCTTTTAGTTTTGGACCTTCCAAATCATTTTCGTAGTGGATTTTGCAAACTATTATTTAGATGAACTAAATTTTACCCTTGTGTAAACTCTTAATCATACAATGTTCAACAAAGTTTGATTACTCCTTATTGATACATCATTATGCATCACAGGGAGGAGTAACTTTTGAGATTGTATCTTTATTCATTTTTAGGTATGTTCGAAACTCTTTCCAATATACCTAACTATTCGAACCAATCAAATCAATTTTATTTCAACTTGTATGTTATCTTATTTACTTCCGTTTTATACTTCATGATCTTCTATAGACTTACTTCATGTGTATCAAATACACAAGTTCATGTCGGTGATAACACATCAGTGAATATAACGAAGTATGTGGAAATGTTTTAGTATTAATTGATTTGTAATTGCATACATCATTATGTATCAATCCAAAAAGTCCATCAACTCTTATGATGCTCCAACTGAATGGGTGCTTTGTCCTTAATTTTCTAAGATACAATTCTCTAGTACCATAAGGTTCATAATCATATAATCAAATAATTATTTCTCAAATCTATGCCTTAGTCTGTGGTTCCAAAGCAATTGAAAATAACTTCAGATGCCTCTATATTTTTTCATGCATTACAAATACCACTATTTGAGTTTTATTTTATAATAGTCATACTAAAATAAAGCTATGTTTATTTTTCAATTTACACTGAAATACAATTATTATTTCACAAATAATGTTTGGTACGTTTTATAAAAATAATTTTCGTAACCTTATGCGACCAATAATTATTATATAGCATGCTTCCATTATTTCCGCCATTACTATAGTAGCATACGAAATAAGGAGTTCCATTTAACCAATTAATATAGGCCACTTATTCCATCAAATATAACTAGTTTATAGTCAAGATTTTTTAGATCAAATATCTTGAACTCAAAGAAATAATTTTTTTATTTGAAAATACAGTTTGGAATAGAATAGTATTTCTAATTCCAATGTTAAGTATCATTTCGTATTTTATAATTCTCGTTTTCGATTTTCTTTGTGAAGCAGAAATGACCACCCATCCACTTCATCGCAGTTTTGCCTTAGGTTACATCCACTCTTGTACATTCGATTTCCTTTTTGAAACTATTTAAAGAAAATCCTTACTACAATATCGTAATGAATTCTTTAGAAAAAAGCATTTGGTTATCCTTATCTTTTAAGGATATCAAATTATGTAAACTGATCAAACTGATATTTCAATGATCAAATTTTTGATCCATCATGTTGCCTTTTGTCCAATGTTACATTTAAAACAACAAGACCATTATTGTAATTAATCATATCATATACACGATCTCGCACTATAGTTTACCTGCTTATTTCAATAAACTAATTCTACCGAGGTTTCATACATTACGAATTGCAGCCATTCACCATATAATATTTATATGTGATCATATATGGACCAAATAACTAGATTATTATTTTGCTTTTAGAGAAACTCATTGAAGACAATATACAGTCTTGGACACGTAAATTTGTAAGTGACCAAGTTACAAATGCATTTAGTGATTGTATAATTATGCGCTTGCATGGGTCAACATGCGAAAATTTATTGGCAAGTGCATTATATAGGCCTGTTTGTCAATATTAATTTAGTTTATTTTATATTTTAATCGATAAATATTTTATCAATTATATTAATTGCATAAATTTATCAATGAAAATCATTATAACTTTATGTTGCAGATGTTTTTATAGTATTAGTAAGGTTAAAATTTATGTTTCATTTTACTAATAAGCTCCCACTAGTCTTTTATGTTTCGCCAAACTCTAAGCCAATACATAGATGTCTTTCGACTTCACTACTAGGTGTTAGGACTCATATATCTTGGGATTCTGACCTTAAGGAAAGCTCAACAAATCATACTCTCATATATGATGGATAACTCCTTACCCGTTATATCATATACAACTCCTAACCTATGGGTGTTATCCTAATATAACCTTTACCTTAAGGACAACTCAACAAGTAATAAGAGATTATTCACTCACACTCATCAGTTCGTGATGCCCTAAGTATACTATACATTCCTTGAGAAAAGCTCAACAAATATGTGTAAATATCTTACCTTGTCTAGTCTATATATTAATAAATACTATACATAAGATCCCTAGCTTGAGGAAAGCTCAATAACTAAGGAGTGTGCAAGTAATCTATTTATATAAATGGTAGATGACAACTTTATATTAAAGATTCATAATCTTTAAAAAAATTAACAAGGTGATATCGACTTATGGAATAATGTATTTCTTATGAAATACATTCGTGATTCAAGTGTCGGGCATATCAAAAATCATGGTATATGTACTTTTACGTATGTATTTATTCCTTAAGCCTATTTAGTCTTTCTTACCATTCCACC
Source organism: Allium cepa (assembly GCA_030765085.1). Taxonomy (NCBI): domain Eukaryota; kingdom Viridiplantae; phylum Streptophyta; class Magnoliopsida; order Asparagales; family Amaryllidaceae; genus Allium; species Allium cepa. The sequence goes on from CM060932.1 coordinate 936,358,863, forward strand.
TTTAGTTTGTACATTTATATTATATAAGTTTAATTATTATATAGCTTTTATATTTTACTTAACTTGTATAATATTTTATGCATAACATTATAGTAATTAAATCTTATTTGATTAATTAACGCTTTAATACTATTATGTTATTCAATTATAACATATTATATTGAACATATATACTATAACTTTTATGGTAATACACATATATCTTATATATATGTATTCTAATTTATTAATTAAATGTTAATTAATTTATTTAATTAAGCAAATTTAATTAACCTTCATCAAAAAATAAATTTAACTTAAATTTTACTAATTTCAAAATTCTTTTGTACACACATGTATACTCATGTTGTCTTAAATAATTCAAGATAAAGTAACATATACCATTATATATATTGTACATGTATGTGTGTGTGTATATCTAATTAATTAACATATTTAACTAATTCTTTTATTTTATTAAACTTATTAATAAATAATATTTTCGAAATAAGTTTTGCAACATTCTAAAATAGTTGAAAATTTTATTTTATAACTTTATAATATGTGTTTTATTTTAAATGGACGATATTGTAATTTTGACCATTATCAAACTATATAAGTCTAAAACGATATAGATTTGATGAAAAGAATTAGTGTAGATAATTATCACTACTGGGTAATGCTTAATAAAGTAAAATTGGATTTCACCAAAATCGAGTATATGATAAATTTGGCAATAATATCACACCATCTGCTACATGAAGTGTGAGCGTTAATATTCGAATTGTTCAATATTAATTGCTGACCAAATTTACAGCTAAGAGTTAGACAACTTAAACGTTGAATACTCCTCTTATCATCTGATTTAATTGATTAGAAATTGTTATAAATCAATTATTATTTATGAATTATTCATTATAAAATTTTATTTCTTGAGTATTGGACAACATTAAATAATATGCATATAATAGTTATGTAAACACTAATAGATAGATATTGATATGCGTTTAAATTGGATTTAAATGTTATAAATATTATTCGAGCTTGAAGTGGATTTGAGGCACACAGGGGCTTGATATTTTCGGCCAAATGAGATAAAGATAGGCCGACCATTTGCTGGCTTATGGGGGTGGTTTGAATGTTTAAAAATAAGAGAATGTATAGGAGAAAACTAAGGATCTTGATCCTACTTTTGCTCTCTACTCTCTCCTATATATAAATATCTTTACCCTCATTTTTTTTTGATTTTTTGTTGCCTCCGTCATCCCTTTGCTGGTCGAAATACTACCTTTCCCTCTCCTCAAATATTCAACCAATTAATTACAAATAAAAATCAAATATTAATTAGTGGTAAGGTAATTCAGAAGCTAACAACTTCGAGATTAGAATTGGATTCAAGTAGTTCACTTCTTTGTTTCAACACGCGAACTTTGAGCTTTAGTGAAAGGTACTTTTTTAGTTTGCTATTATATATAATTATTTATATGTTCATTATTCAACATATTGCTATGTTAGAAATAACACAAATCGGTATATCGATGGATTGTTACATGTAGGTGGTTGTGTATATAAATGTAAATATATATTTAAAAAAATTATGCTCATTTACCTGTACATGCTTTCGGCTTCGAAAATTAAAAAATTATTTTTATTTTAGTATTGAATTTTAAAATAATAATACATCAAATATTTTAAATTCTGAATTTAATTTTAAAGGTTTAACATAACATAATATATGTCTTATATTTTTGCAAAATTTAATTTTATTAAAAAAGTTTTTGACAAAGAAAATTCTTAATTTTTTCTTCGGATATATATATATATATGTATATATATATACACACATTAATATATATTATCATTAATCAAAAACTAATTATATATATAAAACGCATATATATTTATATAAAAAAATTATAACATATTTTATTAATTTTTTTAGGAAATATTTATTATATTTATTTTATTACCAATATTGCTGTGTTTTATAATTATTAAATTTTAAATTTTATACATACATATATATATATATATAATCAAAAATTAAATGTTTGGGCGATGAACATTATAATAAATATTTGTCAATATATTTCATTATACTTTATTTTTATATATACATATTTAATTAAACTACTAATTATATGTTTTGTATGTATAATTCGTATATATATGTTAATTAAAAATAATATTAATCAGAAACTCTATTCGACTTTATATTATAATACACACACATTTATATTATCAAAATTAATTTTAAAATATTATTTCAAATTAATTTTATCGTATAAATACACACACACACACACACACACACACACACACACACACACACACATATATATATATATTCTAAATACATATTGTTTGCATCAAAATGTGGCACAAACGTCACGAGAATTAGAATAAAGAAAAAGCAAAGAAAGTAAATAAAAACGTAAAATAACAAGACACAAAAGGTTTAGAGTAGTTCGATCAATTGTTGCCTACGGCCGTAAAACATTTTTACTGATTTAGTTGCGTTTTACAAGAGGTGTTCTTATAGATTGGTGAAGATCCCTAAGAATATAGGAGAAGCACAGAAAATTGTTTTGAATGCTAGCCCTAAAAGGTCCTATAAATGGAGCCTCACCTCCACTATTTATGGCTAAGGCAGTCGGAATTTTCTCACCCATGTTTTCGCCTACTTTTCCTACTCCCAAGGAGTGCTAACTGAAGAAGATCATGGTGATGTCATCAACATTCAGGGATTGGTATAGATCCATGAACTTGCTTTCTGGACCGCGTCCTTCCTCTTACAAACACTTGGTTGACTTGTATCTTGGTCCTTGGCATCAAGTTGTGTAGATATAAGCTCGAGTTTGATTGAGTTCCGTGGTTCGAATGTCGATTAAAGCTTTTGGTTTTCCCATCAATTGTTTGAGTTGCACCTTGCTAGCAAACCATCATCTAATCACATGTTTGAGTTGACGGGGACCTTAGCCTTACATTTCATAAAGATCGAGAAGTTTTGGGGCAACTTCCATCGATTGGTACCGGTCCATGGCATGGATTGGTACCGATCCATGACTTTGATTGGTATTTGAACATAGATCTTGCACTTGGGTTTGTTTAGCATGCCTTCCATTTTGGGAGTCTTTGGAAAGTTTGTAACTTTGTCTTCGAACTTTGTTTGATATTCAAGTTTAATGGTTATTAATCTGGATTCCTGCTTGGTAATTTTTCTATTTAGTCGATCGAGCTCATGAACTATGGCCTGTCCACAAGGCTGGCTAACATCCCCCCTAAGCACGCCTTATGAATGGAAGTTGTGCTTTGCTCAAGATCAAATATCGAAGTCGATGAAACAATAGTGGTTGCATTTTCTAGCTATCAACCCACCAAACCATGACGAATCATCTGATTCCCTTGGATTCACCTGTAAATCAAAGATCGCTCCTGACCATTATAGCCAGAAAATCGAGTCTGGATCAAGTGCTAGCCACAGATAATTGTTTCACGTTTTCCTAAAATTATTATATCATGTGTTGTGTCACGAATCAAAGTCATCCTATGTTTATATGGGAGTTAGCAATCACGCACTAAAATCAATGGTTTGGTTCGATAATCACTGCCAAATCATTTCAAGGTCAAATGGCATTTAAAATCAAAGTCTAAATTTCGATTTCTCCGAGTCATGTATTCGGTAACCAATTCAATTACTGATCGCTCCAGATCGTTAGTTGAAATCTCGATCTCTCTAGATCATTAACCGAATCCACGACCTTTTTAGGCCATTAGTGAAAACTCAATCTCTCTAGATCGTTATTTCAATCCATGACCTTGCTGAATAATTTAACATCCAACTAGGGATCGATCTCTCCAGATCATTGCTAAGTCTAGTCCACTTGCTCTCTGGCAAGGGGACTCAGTGATTGAAGCATTTCCATTTGCTCACTTTCCGATGAACGGACGTACTCTCGTACAAACCCAACCCACTTGCTCTTCGGCAATAGGACTTGTACCTTATGGTCATTGCTCTGCCTCTTCGGCAGAGCTACCTCAATATCAGTCATAATATTCAAGTAGATTTCAAAAATCAAGCATTCATTTACAAAGTTCAAATTCAAAAATCAATCACACACCACGACTCATGCATTACAGCCTAGCATTTAACCTAAAGCATGCCTAGAGACCGATCAAGGTCCCATACACGATTAAGTGGCTTGACTGTAGTATCGCATCATTTATTCTGGAAAAAACACAAAAATCCAAGGCAGCTTTCATTTGCCATAGATGATAGTTGCTCTTGTTCTATCACTGCAGCCCAGTTCTCATGTATTGCCATAGTTAGTTGTTCCTAACCCGCTCCTCAATCAAATCACGAAGATGTCTACAATCATTGTTCCATGCCCATCCAGCTCATGGAATAAATAATACTTTCTCAGTCTTCTTTCTCGGTTGATGGTTCTCTCTTTACTGGTTTTTGATAGGGGATCTGCCTCTCGGTGTCAAGGTAATTCCTCTTCGAGATGTCATTCAGCTATGAGTAAGAAGAGAATTTATGTTCCCTTCTTCATCGCATTGGTCTCCCAAAGCCGTTATCAACCTTTTGCTTTCCTTTATCTTTACCAATTCCTTCTCTGGACAGTCCTCCTCCATCCATAACATTAACCTTTGCTTTTTCAGCTTCAAAATCCTATTGATGTCGGTATCTCTTGGCCTACTGACAAAATTCCGCTAGATCCACTGATGTATCCCTTTCCAAAGTAATCTTTAAATATATTTTACTAGTGACTTCTTAAACTGACGCCATCAGAACCATCAATGAGTCTGGTTTATGAACCGCAACAACTACCGCATCAGATCTAGCTGGATAACTACTTAGGATCTCTCCAACCCTTTATTTCATGCTTGATAACATCATCGAATTCTTCAACCATGAAATGTGCACTTTGCACTGCCTCATGAATCTATACACCAACTAGATCTACGTGCCGAGGGATCCATTCTCCAGTTGTCTAAACCATGTCGCTGTCAAATCTTTTAAATACAAAGGGAAACCCCATCGCATTACTTCTTTAGAAGCACCCAGCACCTTCATATGTTGGATGCATCACATTAAATAAACCGTTGGATTGGTTTTTCCATCGTACAGTTCCACCATCAACAGCTTGAAATCAAGTATATTTCTTGCATACCGGATGTTAGGTGTGAATGGGTTTTTAGTCACGTCTCTAGGCTCTGGTCCGGTGGCCTATCTCTCAATTCTCACTTGACTATCTTGACAATTATGTCATCGTCATCTGATGAAGGTCTCCGCTCCATATTCTCATTCTGCCCCTTATTCCTGTAGAGAAATTCTAGCACTACTCCTTCGACACCACGTTCCCATTTTGATTCACATTATGGTGTCCAGCAACTTTCCTTAAATGAGAATCTCCAAGTTTTGGTTTCATGTTAATATTTCACTCATGGATTCCTAGATTGGTACCAATCTGTGTCCTTGAATTGGTACCGATCTGAGGTGCTTCTGTAGGGGTTACTTTGACCTACTTCACTTCATTCCTAGTTATGCTTGTCCTACTTTCAGGCCTTCAATTCTGGTTTTCAGCTATTCTAATTGTCATTGATTATTCCATTCTATTGAAGAATTCCTCCATCATTTCTTTTTGATGGGCTACCATTTTCTCTTGAATTCCTATCATCGTTGTTTCTATTTCATCTCTGGTTATATATGTGGGAGGGGGGTGATGTGCACGTAAATGTGCATATTTTTACCACCATATTTAATATATTTAAATTAAATAAATGATCATGTCAGGTATTTTAACTTGTTTAAACCAAATTCAAATTATTTTCAAATTGTCACATATTCATCTTCATATAGGATCAAAATTGTCATTTTTGTGCATATATTAATTTGAGAAAATTTAATTGTAAATTTCTATGTTATTTTGTAGGAAAATTAGATGGAAATTACATGTGGTTTCATGAAGATATGCATGCACAAAAGGAAACAAAGCAAATGAAGATAAAAATAATTAAAACTCATGAACATGGAGGACCCCACCTTCCTTCATGTACAAATTAGAAGCTAATCCACATGCTAATGGTCATCACACTTTCATGCACACTTAATGGGTGATTATTGAAGCTAACGATAACTTGGCCACCACACTTCCTACAATGGCATTCTCTAAAAATATGGATTGGGGTTTTCAACTTGTATAAATACCCATTATGTTACATGTAACTCTCTTCCTTAGTCCCTCTTAGTTTAGTTTAGGCTCAAAATAAAAAGACAAGCTCTCTTTCTTTTTTCATGGCTACTTAGCCATTTTTATTTCATGCACTTTTCCTTTTTTTTGCGCAATGTTAATTAGTGTTTTATTTTACTTACATTCTCTCTTTCTTTCATTCTAGTAGTGTAGATTTTATTTATGCAATTAGATTAGTTCTCTTTCCCATTAGCTCTCTTTTTCTTCTTATTTATTTCATGTTGCATGCTACTTGTGTTGACATGATAACACAAATGAGAGGCTAATCCCTACAATTTAGTGGTAATAAAGCTCTCTTGAATAATGTAGATGCAACATAATTTTTCATTTATGTCTCTTTTGTGCTTAATATTGAGTTTGATAGCTTATGTTGTTCAAAACAAATATGTTATGCTTAGTCATATGAATCACTAATTACCTCTTTATCTACATATGATCATGTTAATGGAAGTGGATTTAAAATCAAAATTTGATGGTTTATATTTCTAATTCAATAGTTAATAAGCCATGCTTAAAATAGATTCTACGTTTAATTTCATGTCGTTTTCATTAAAGTTAGTAAGTAGGTTAGAGGGTTCATTAAAGTTTGATAGTTTAAATGTGTTAATTAATAACACAATTAGGTCATGCTTATGATAAATGCATCAACTAAACTCCCAAATGACCAAGAAGAGATCATAATTTCATTATGTTGGTTTATGTGATCATGAGAGGAGATTTGCCTCTAAATTTCTCTTTAATCTCATATTTTTATTCTTCTTAGTTTTAGCTTGTTTTTACTTTCTTTTAGTTAGTTAACAATCCGTCGACTTTTGTTTAATTTGATTGAATAGAATTTTAAAATCTTAAAAGTTCACCGTGGATCGACCCATACTCGCATACGTGCTATATTCGTACACCGTGCGATTGCGGTAAATTTAATTGAAATTTCTCGACTATTTTCTAAACCGAAAGAAAATTAGTTGTTGAACAGGGGGTTAGATCCTAAGGACACTTGCTTTTCAATCTCAAGTTTCAAGTCATTGAATTAAAGGATTTCTCAGTGGAAGTACCAAAAATGTTTGAAATAAAATGTGACACAAAAACCAAGTGAATTAGAATAGAGAAAAAAGTGAAGAAAGTAAAAGAAAATGTAAAATAACAAGATACATAAGCTTTATAAGGGTTCGACAATTCATTGCCTATGCCCACTTAACTTTTTTACTAATTTGGTAGCTGTTAACAAGAGGTGTTCTTATGGATCGGTAAAGATCCCATAGATTATAGGAGAAGTACAAAAAATTGTTAAGATAGCCCAAAAAGGTCTTCCAAATGATACCCCTCCTCCCTTATTTATTGTTGAGAGTCATTGGAATTTTCTCACCCATGTTCTCACCCACTTTTCACATTTTCAAGGATTGCTACCCAAAGAAGATCATGGCCACGTTATCAATGCTCCTGGATTGGTACCAATTCATACCAGGGATCGATAACAATCCATGAACTTGGTTCCTGGACTATGGGTTTCTTCTTATAAATACTTGATTGACTTGTATTTTGGTCCTTGGCATCAAGTTGTGTAGATATAAGCTCGAGTTCACGTGAGTTCCTTGGTTTGGATGTAGGTTAAAGCTTTTGGTTTGCCCATCAATCGTTTGAGTTGCACCTTGCTAGTGAACCATGATCTAATCACATGTTTGAGTTAATGAGGACCTCAGCCTAGCATTTCATAAAGATCGAGAAGTTTTGGCACGACTTCCATCGATCGGTACCGATTCATGCTTACCGATGGATATTGATCCATGACTTTGATTGGTATTCGAACGTGGATCTTGCACTTGGATCTATTTAGCATGCTTTCCATTTTGGGAATCAAATTGGTAGCATTATCTCTAGATTTTGTTTGATGTCCAAGTTTGCCAGTTATTGTTTTGGATAAGCTACTTGATAATTTCTCTGTCTAATCGATTGAGCTCATCAAATACGGCATGTTCACAAGGCTGAATAACACATATATTTAAATAAGTTATTTACAATTACTATTTTCAATATATAAATATATAAATATTATTTTCAAATAAATATGTATATATGTTATTCTTACATAATATTATTTTCATAATAGTTTGATGTATACTTATATACACATTTAGACAATCCAGCTGTATACACGAGGGACTAATGTTTGCATTACGGTGTAAATCCCAACATTTATACACGTGCATGTCAAACCATGTACGCATTACCGTGTTGCATATGCACACATATACACATATGTGTATATGACAAATATATTTAATAATAAAAGTTATATGTAAAAAAATTATTTATAAATTTTATTTAACAGAAAACTTAGAAAAGTTCTAAATGAGTTAGACTACATAAGCCATTAAAGATCCAATAGTGGATTTTTTTTTAAATTCATCCATTTGCCCCGTGGTGTTTGTCTCAGTTCCAATAATGGTCTCAGAGCTAAATAGCCCATGCAGTCTAAATTAGCAGTATTAGGGCAAAGTTATTAAAGTCTATCCATATAGTAAAGTGTCTAAAATAGTAGTGTCTAACGTTGAGTCTGGGTAGTCTAGTATTTTATTCTACCTTGCCAACGGCCTGACCCAAAAGGATGAGGTATGCCCAATGGTCATCTCCAATATAAAGGCCCAAACTAATTTGGTTCTTGGGAAAATTTTGAAAATTTTGTTATTGAAATTAAAATAATAGTTTTAAATTTAAAAGTTAAATTTAAAATAAGGAAAATATTATAAATGTAACAATATAGGTTTTTAAATTGTTTTGAAAGCTGAATTGAAAGTTTTAGATTTAAAAGTTAAATTTAAAATAAAACACGTATTAGAAAAGTTATAATATAAATTTTCAAATTGTTTGAAAATGTAGTAAAATTAACTAAAAATATTATTTATTAATAAGTTTAATAAAGTAAATTAATTAATTGAATAATTTAATTATATATATGTATATATATATATATATTCACACTTACACATATGTGCAATATATATAATGATATATGTTATGTTGTCTTCAATAATTTAAGATAATATGAGTATACATGTGCGTATAAAAGAATATTTGAAAATTAATAAAATTTAATTAAAATTATTTAATTAAGTAAATTAATTAAAATAATTAATAAATCAAATACCTATATACATATATAAGATATATGTATACTACTATAAAGGTTATAATATATATATATATATATATATATATATATATTCAATATAATATGTTACGTTGAATAATATAATAATTAAATAAAGTGTTAATTAATAATTAAAGTGTTAATTATTAATTATATTAATTAAATAAGATTAATTAGTACTATGTTATACATAAATACTATATAATTTAAATAAAGTATAAAAGTTATATAATAATAAAACTTATATGATATAAATGTATAAACAGAAGGTGGAACGTAAGAAACCCAATTAGACTTAGGGAATAAACTTATATGATATAAATGTATGACAAAGGAGTCCTAACGCCCATTAATGAAGTAGAAAATTCATCTTAGGGTTTTGAGAAACATAACATACTTATGAAAGCCTTATTATAAAAATAAAATGATAACATTTAATATTTCTAATATTGTAAGAATATCTGCTATATAAAGTTATAATAATATGCACCGATAAATTTATGCAATTAACATAATTGATAAAATATTTATTAATTAAAATTTACAAATGAATTGAATTAATATTAATATTTATAAATAGAAATATAAAACATACTTACAAATAAATTTTTGCACGTTGAATCATTCAAACGCCTAATTATACAAATTACGTTTATGCTTGGTAACTTACGAGTTTACTTGACTGAGGCTATGTATGATCTTCAATGAGTTTCAAACTCTAAAAGCAATAAAATAACATGGATATTTGATCCAGATACAATCATATATAAATGTTACATGGTGGACGGTCATAGTACATGTTGTATAAAACATTGATGAAATTAGTTCATTGAAGTAAGCAAGTAAATTGGAGTGTGAAAATGTGTATTCAATATAATTGATTACAATAATGATCTTTGCTACACCAAAGGCTACAAGGTAGATCTAAGAATTTTATCAGTGAAATGTCAGATTGATTAGTTTACGTAAAATGCAATTTATTTGATATCCTCAAAAGTTAAGGATGACCAAATGCACTTTTGTAAAGATTTCAAGTATTGTAGTAAGGATTTCCATTGAATGGTTTGACCATTGAGAAAGAAAATCGAATGTATGAGAGTGGATATATCCCAAGGCATGGTTGGGATGAAGAGAGTGAATTGCCATTTTTTCTTCGTGGAAAGACATTGAAAATGAGAATTATAGAATCTTATGAATACTTCTTATATAATAACACTATAATAGTTGTATTGTAATATACTGAAAAATATAGAAGTAACTAAATTTATTTACATTATTTTAGAATTATGGACCAAGCCAAAGTTTGGAGAATTTTTTTTAACTATATGGTTAAGAATCATATTATATTAGTGAATCATATAGTACTAGTGAATCATGTGCCATAACACATCCATTCCATAAGTGGAATCATAAGAGATGAAAAACCTTTTGGGTTGATACTTATAGATGTATGTAGTTGCAAGTCTATTAATACCAAAATGGTTCCACATAATTTGTTATATTCACTGCTAAGTTATCACTAACATGAACATGCGTATTTGATACACACGTAGTATGCCTATGATTAGCTTATAGACTATAAAATGGAATTAACTAAAATAATGTGCAATAGAAAGTAAAATTGATTCTATTTGATCAAATATGTGAGTATTCTTGAAAGACTTCCTATTGTACATAATGATGTATCAATAAGGAGTAATTGAACATTATCGAATAAAGCACGATGAATTATGAGTGAAGTTGAGTTAACTTCTTTCTATAAGGACATTTACTTAAGAGATGTACAAAATGTCAAATTAGTTTTATCTAAAGAATAGTTTACAAAATCATACAAGATAAAAGTTTATTAGAAACACCAATATATCCTAGGTCAAGAGGTTGACAGGTTGTGCGAGTCAAAAGGCTGCACGTACTAATTATTCGTAAGAGATTTTATATGAGTTACCCCAAAAGAAGTTTGGGAACTATAGTCATTGGATATGTTTTGAACATAAGTATTGTAAAATAAAACAAAATCGATTTTATATATAAGGCAATTCATAAAGTGTTTATGAATACCAATTTCGTTGCACCAAGAAACAATCCTTGTTTCAAGAAATATCAATTTCATTGCACCAAGAAACAATCGTTGTTTCAAGAAATACCAACTTCGTAGTGAAGGAAGTTCTTTTAGAAATTAGTGGTAGTAAAATGGATTTGGATACAATCGAATGACAAAACTGATTACGAGGGATGAAATGAAATTAACCAAACCTAAATAAACACAACGCACTAGAATATCTGATAATTATTCTTGTATATTAAAGAGAAACTATGAGTCTCTTATCAATGTTGAGAATAGGTAATCTCGACTGTCAATTAAACCAATAAAAGTGTTGACTTTGCTATATTGTATGATGCGCAAATCTGAAAGGATTCCAAGTACATTCTTAAAATATTATTTTGATAGTTATACCCAAAAGAATATGATCCATCGGCCATGAATGGGTCTTCAAGAGTAAGACTAACGCGGTTGGAATATAATGAGCAATGGTGATAAGAATAAGATCGTAAATTTCAATTGTTGAAATTTACGTAACAGATTCACCATTCAATGTGCTCAAGTTGATTTGGATTTTACTCATAAAATTATTGCCTAATTTAACTTTGTATTTTGGTACGTATGTGTTGAAATAGAAAATTTTAAATTATGATTTAGAATAGATTGTTTGCACATAACAACTAAAGCGTCTCAAAGTCAATGGAAGCTATATTGAGTTTGTGGGTTTTCAAATTAGATCCAAGAAATGATACGAAAGTATCATTATGTAAGCATCAGTATTAAATAATTATCTTGATAAAACATCGAATACTTTGATTTTCAGTCAAAATGCAGGGAAGCGTGTATCCATTTGAAAGAACCAGTAAAAGGTACATCGATATTTCTAGACTATAAGTAAACAACATACTGTTGATTGTTCACGATATGCTTATGTTAAAATCTGTAATAGTTTAGTTGTTTAATATTTGATATTGGATTCTTAAATTGTATCTTTTATAATAAGTATATAACGATATTGGTAATGTCCCAAATGATATGCAAAGACAACTTATTAAAATGTTTAATATGGAACATATAAGATGGATTCATAATGTATTGACAATATGAATTATCATACATGTTGTATTGTCTACAATATCGTATTTGCTTATGTATTTGATGCATGAAGCAAATGCCAAATCCAAATTAAGATCAATGAATGGTAGTATAGAGCATTCTCGAGTATTTACAAAATGTTAGAGAATTATTTATAAAAACAACGAACTCCATATGATGGAGTGTTCTAACTCGAACTTCAAAAGTGCTATTGAGTATAACATATCAACATTAATTTCATGTTCAAACCTTAATTAAGAAGCTCAAAATTGGAAATGTTCCAAAAAAAAATGATGTGGCTACAACTAAAAGGCTAAGTACATAGCCTTGCATAGTGCCATCATAAAACAAATGTATAAATATAAATGCACAAATCTATAACTGAGCTATGGATGATTCCAAATATTAAGAATGCCACATTATTATTATATGATAACAATGTAATGAAATGAGCTCACTAAAAGTCAAGAAACATACTCCGAATAATTCCATTTGATAAAAATAGTTTATCGGCATCGGAGAGAGTTGATTGACATAGTAGATAATTAAAACAACATAGTAGATCCATTCATAAATGATCCAACTCGATCAATTCTTATCAAACTGATTGAAGGGATAAGATAGAGATTCCATAATTAGCCCAACTGCAAGTAGGAGATTGATAGAGTTAGAGATATGCCCTGTGAGCAATTTGTTAATTATTACATATATCTTACTTGATAACTAATCTTATTCGAAATAAAGGGTTTTTTCTTTCTATTATATACTTGATATAATATGTTATGTTAATGAGTTAGTTTAATTAAAATTATATTTAACAAAAATATATTTAACAAAAATATATTTAAATTGTATGTTTTGTGATAGTAGTTACAAATTTGCGATTATGGGTGATTTATAATAATAAAATAAACATATCATTTTAAATATTCCTAGTCAAGATATATCAAGACTGGATATTGATACATCCGTTGAGACTGGAGTACATAATGCTTTCCAAATGTAAGATTGTGTACTACTTATGGCTGCATAGGGCTCTTGGGGTTATGTATTGATTGTTATTTAATAACTAAGGAATGAATCACTCGATATGTTCTATAGGTTAATATAACTAAGGTGAAACAGAAAATATCAATGTGACAATATTAAACATTCTCTTGACTCGATAATACTGTTGATCTTCAAAGTGGAAGTTCCTCTTTGATTATAGTTAAATCGTAGCACGATGTCCACCGAACGACTTTTGTCGAGTGGGAGCATTGGAAGTGAAACACTATTCAAGAGAGGATTTTTCTCCTTGGTTATATGAGGTTAGTATCAAGGTAAACTGAAGTCAAATTAAAGTCAAAGTCTTTGGCTAGAGTAGTTTGGTTAATAATAATTATTATTATTGAACCAATGAATTTTTGTTTGGACTATAGGGTTGAATATGGATGATATTGGAATTTTCCCGTTGTCAAATTCTATAAGTCCAAAGTGATATAGTTTTAACGAAGAGAATTAGTTCAAATAGTTATCACTACCAGGTAACGCTTAATAAAGTAAAATTGGATTTTATTGAAACCTAGTAAGCAATAAATTTAGCCATAATGTCACATCACCTGCTAAGTGAAGTGTGAACGTTAATGTTCGAATTGTTCAATATTTACCGCTGATCAAATTTACGCCTAAGAGTCACACAACCAAAATGTCGAATGCTCCATTTTCACCTATTTAATTAATTTGTAATTTTTATAAATTAAATGGTATTTATGTAATATTAATTATAATATTTTATTTACTGTGCATTGAAAATGTGACGACACACCTTTTCGACGGTTTAAATCGACAATAAACCACACATATCTAACTCAAACCATTCAAAAGGGTAGATTATCAATGGAGTTAAATAAGAAAAATTAGAGAAAAGAAGGAAAACAAAATACAAAATTTCACAGCGCAATGAAAAAATATAATAATCAAATAAACAGTTTATGAAGCTGTTTTACATTATACATTTGATTACACAAATTTATAATAAAATCAGAGTACAATCAACAACATACCAAAATGATGCAGCGGGAAAACACTAATAATATAATATACCAAACTCCATCTTCGTCCTCCGAAAATAATTTCTTCAAACTCTAAATTGATCTGGTTGACCCGAGCGAGATGAAAAGACAAATTACTCGAGTCAGTGCTATAAATTATTTTGCAAGTTAAATCAACAACAATTAAATATGAGTGTAATAGCTTCAGAGATGTTTACATGATTTTACATCTTCTATCCAGTGTATAATGTGAGTGCAATAACTTAAGAGTTGTTACGGGATTTTTCATCTCCAAACGATCCGTTAAGCTATCTATATGTAGTAAAATACGATATATATGTAGTGTTTATCAGTAAAGTATAATATTGAAAATAGCGTTAAGGCGTTACCCATATCCCCCTTAATACATTTTTATAGGTATCGTAGTCTATACAGTATTGTAAACTCCACCATAAACTGTAGACTATCAGGGAGCATTCCATAGGTACGACACAAACCAAAATCATAGTGGGCTCGATAAGGATGATATGATAAGGCACATGAGGCAATGCCTAGGGTAAGGTTCTACCATTTTTCGCTCCTAAACTGGTGGTAACACGTAGCAGCCACTACTGCCCACCTGGAAACAACACTCCCATAATCATGGGTGTCCACTAATCAATCACAAAGTAACAGATATGGTAATGAAGAAGCGTGTTCGATCGGGGGAGCGACCCCACTTGGCTTGGTATAGCTCGTGTTTTAGTCATTTTAATTATGACCCGAAAGTCAAGGCTATCTGTCATCGTTCTCTTTCTTCAAATCCAGCAAACGCCTCCAATTTAACCTCTACATTCTGGATAACATCCACCGCGTACATAATTATTGAAGTGCTTCCAATATTGACAGAGAGTATGCCAATAAGTGGCCCCGGTCTCTTTAACAACCAAACGTCATTTTTCACACCGGTTGGTTCTTTTACATTTCAAAACCAATTCACATTTGATATCAAAATATCATATCTACTTCAAAATATTGTTCATTTCAGAATCATCATATTCACTAAAAATATGTCATTTCCATTTGAAAATATCATTTCAAATTCCAATGCAGGTTACAACCTCATATAACCACATTCGCATTTAAATCAACGATTTAAATATAAAAATTCCAACTTTGCACAATGAAATTCTGGAAAATAGTTTGAATAGTTATAAATAGTTTAAAATAGTTTAGAGATTTAAAACAGTTTAACGTAAAATGGCTTGAGTATTGAAATTGTTTTATATAGTGAAATAGTTTTGGAAAATCTAAATAATGTGAATATTAAAAATAACATATTTTAAATAGTTTATATCAAAAATAATTTATTTTGAAAATAATATCAAATCAAACTGTTTCTTTTACATTTCAACAATCTGGACCCATATCCAATTCCACTTTACTGATTTAAAACACTTAAATCAAATTAACCCGTATCGTTCAATTTTAAGGTTAAAATCTTTAAATAATTCAATTTCCAAATATAAAGTCATATATCAATTACAATTTCACATTTCCAATTCATTTCTTTAAAACAAATATTTTTACCGATTTCAGTTTCAACACTTCAAAGCTTGAATTAGAAAATAAGTCAATTCATATAAATCCAAAATTTTATTCCTTTAAAACAATATCATTTAACCAAATCCAAATTTCAAAATTTTATAACCATTTAATTTAACCAACCCAGTGTCCGTGTATATTTTTCTACCCTATGGCCAAGTGATTAGTTATTTTAATTTTAATTTCAGGGATTAATATATATCATTTCAATCCAAATCAAAGTGTCATAGGTATATATCATTGCAACCTATTTCTTAATTTATTTAAAATAATTTAAATAATAGTTTATATGCTGTAACTTAGTATACAGAGTGATAACAGATATATATGTATATAAGTAAAATAAACATCCAATTATCCAAATGTTAACAAATAGACATCCATCATAATCAACATCCAAATTTGCCAATAAATCATAACAATTAACTAGTTATCAATATCAGGTACTTAACTAGCAATTAAAGTCCATATTAATTTAAATAGCAATTTAATTCAATAAAATTCAAATTAAATTTAAATGACAATTTAAATTAATAAACGACAATCAATAAACTTTTTATCACGTTATAAATTTAATTCAACTATCATAAGAAGAATTAGTATCACATGAGTGGGTTAAATCACTCACCTTTGATTTATAGTTGATTATATATCCAATAAAAGCCCAAAACTTGAAAAATTTCCATTCGACGACACCAGTTCCATCTTGTTTGGAATTTCAATACAAACCCAACAGAAGAAATCATGTCCAAATTCGAGCTCGTATAAAAAAGTTATTCAAGATAGAAGTTTGAAATTTTAAAATAATATCAGGGGCATTTGTGAATTAACATTACCTTCACTCGAATCCGAGCCGAAGCGCGCGTACACAACCATCAACCACCGCTCATCATCGTTGAAAACAACGCGCCACGTTCTCCTGACCCTAGATCTGACACCATCGCCGAGCTCCCTATATCCACACACCCCATCGTCAAAGTCGCAATGAACTCTGGCCATCCCCTTCTTTCCACCGATGCTGCCTCTAAATTCGCCAAATCTGGAGAACTTCGTTGACTATGGCCTATTCCAACCTTATGGATGAATGCTACTCAACGCCCTCTATAATACTGTTCCCTCCGGTCGTAAGTTAGTCGATGATCCACCGTTGATTTACAAACCCTAATATGAACGGCCAAAACTTCTTTGTCAAATTCTAGCCAAACTGAGACTCAATTGCAAAAATGAACTGCAGACGTATATTATGTTCGTCGAGAGCTTCACAACGATAGATCATATGATAGGGTTTGAGGAATTCGTATTTTCGATTTGATTTGAAATTGCAATTGCAATTAGGGATTGAGATGTCCACTTTAAGAAGGAATAGATAATTGAACAGATAAATAGAATTCGTACGTATAGAAAATGAAAATAAGAAGCTACTAGGATTTATAACATCCTATGTACAGATAGAGATGGACAAGAAATGATGGAACAGATCGAATTGGGTCGAAATTATAACAACGCCCGGAAAACCTGTTTCGTTCCTGAGACGAAAATAGGTCATCCAATCTATTGAAATTTATGTTTCGATATTTTTAAACTCAATGGAACTAGTTTTAAACCATAATTCCATTTTATATAGAAGTTAGCTTTTAAAATCAAATTATATTCATTTAAATTCCTTTAATTGATTTCTACGCGTTCCGAGCTTGCCCGATCTAACGATAAGTCCGATCGCTACGAAACTTGAAATCCTTTAATAATTCACTATTACGGATCCGATGAAACTGGTTTCGCCAAAATCAGAGACAGTGCCCAAAAAGGCTAATTTTACACGTTAATTGAATAAATTATTATTAAATTGAGTTAATCACTTTTAAATTCTAAATTAAAAGTTTACAATTTTCACCATTTCTAATTGCACAGAAATTAATAAAATTTTACAATACAGTTTTCCATGCCAAAACCAATATATTATACTAATTTCATGTCATATTACAATAGTAATAAATCCTAGTTTATTCTAATTTAAATTCCAACAATTTCTTTTATTTTGATTTATATTCTTATATTAAATCAACTAATAGCTTACAAATTGATTAGACACAAGCTTCTATTTTATTACATTCATTATTTTACAGTTAACATATTTCCTTATATTAATTGCAACATTTCAATTACATTAGATTCACATTTATTTTCAAATTAATTTCAACGGATTAAATAATAAGATGGAAATAAATCAATTGTTATACGTTAATAATTCATCTCTATTATCAAATTGTTTACAAACAAAGGTTGATAAATTACTTACCAAATATTGATTCCATTCTATATTAACCTATTTCAAATTAAACAACTTATGATTTCTATTGTTCTATACAACATTTAATTTATTCCTTATTAACCTTTGCAACTATAATTGATTGGAATTACATTAAAGTAGATGTCAGTTACAGCCAATCAACATTATTAAATTCAAATTTAATAATTTCTTTCCATTTATTATAAATTTTAATTTCTCACAATATTAAATTCCAAAATCTTATTAAATTAAATATTTTTAATTATAAAAAATACGGGTCATTATAGAAAATTCATAAATAGTATGCATATAATAGTTACATATACACTAATCAATATACAATATTGATACACATTTAAATTGGATTTAAATGCAATAAATATTGTTTGGACTTAAGTGGATTTGAAGCCCATACGGGGCTTGATATTTTCAGGCATGATGAGAGCAAGATAGGTTGGCCATTTGATGGCTTATAGGGGTCGCTTTGAATATTTAAAAATAAGAGAATAGGCAAGAGAAAATTAAGGATCTTGATCCAACTTTTGTTCTCTACTCTCTCCTATATATAATCATCTTAAACTTGTTTTCTTTTAACCTTTTTATTGCCTCCATCATCCCTTTCTTGGTCAAAATATACCATTCTCCTCTCCTCAAATCCATGTTTCAAATCTTGGATTTTGGATAAAATCTCAAACTAATATCTCAATTGAAGTGAAGGAGATTTAAAATTCTGATAACTAGCCAAGCTGTCAAACCTCAGATTTTGAAGAAACTCTTAGAATCCTATCTCGAGTGTGATAAAGGAGATTTAAAACCTTGCCTTAAATTTTCAAGTAATTAGATACAATTTAAAATCAAATAAGCATCGATGGTAAGGCAATTCGGGAGCTAGTAACTTCGAGATTGGAATTGGATTCAAGGAGTTCACTTCTTTGTTTCAACCTACGAACTTTGGGCGTTGGTGAAAGGTACTCTTTTAGTTTACTAATATAAATAATTATTTATATGATCATTGATCAATATATTGCTGTGTTCGAAATATCACGAATCGACATATCGATGGATTGTTGCTTGTACATGGTTGTGTATATTTATGTCTGTATTATAAAAAATTATGCTCATTTACTTGTACTTGCCCTCGGCTCGGGAATTAAAAAAGTTATTTTTTATTTTATTTTTGAATTTTAAAATAATACACTAAACATTTAAATTCTAAATTTAATTTTGAAAATTTAACACATCATAATATTTGTCTAATATCTTTAGAAAATTTAGTTTTAATGAAATACCTTTAGCAAAAAAAAAATTTAATTTTTTCCTTTGGACATATATATATATAAGTATGTATGTATGTGTGTAATATATATATATATATATATATATATATATTATTTAACAAAAAAAGATTATATATATATATATAAAATACACAGATAGATATATATATATAATAGTGTTCTGTAAAAAAAATTTATAGCATATTTTATTTATTTTATTTCTGAAAATATTTTTAATATTTATTTATTATTAGCATTTCATGGTTTTATAATTATAAAATTTTAAATAATACATATACATACACATACCTACATACTGATACGTACGTACATACATTCATACATACATACATACATACATACATACATACATACATACATATATATATATAATCGAAAGAAATGTCTAAGATGTGAACATTATAGTAAATATTTGTAAATATATTTTATTATTATCTATTTTTATGTATAAATATTTAATTAAACGACTAATATATTTATACATATAATTCATATATATATATATATATATATAAGGTAATTAAATAATAATAACAACAATAAATTTTAGTAGTCTTTATGTTGTAATATGTATACATTTATATTATTAAAATTAATCTTAAGATAATATTTACACTAAAATTTATCACACATACATAAATACATATATTTTGTAAATACACATATTTAAATATATTATATATAATTACTATTTCAGTATACACACACACACGTATATGTATATATTATATCTTACATAATATTATTTTCATAATAATTCGATTTACACATGCACACATTTAGAAAATCCATTTATATACACGAGAAGATGACATGTCTGTTGCGATGTAAATCCCAACATTTATACACAGACATATGAAACCGTGTACACATTACCCTGTTACACACGCACACACACACATATGTATATATGATACACATATATATAATAATATAAAATAAAACTTTTTTATACATTATATAAAATATTGATTTTATTTAATAAAAAATTTAGAAAAGTTTTAAATGAACTAGACTAAATGGGCCCACTAAACATCCAATAATAGATTTTTTTTGAAATTTATTCATTTACCCCAACGTGTATGATGTGCACGTAAATGTGCATATTTTTACCATCATATTTAATCTACTTAAATTAAATAAATGATCATATCGGTTATTTTAACTTGTTTAAATCAAATTCAAATTATTTTCAAATTATCACATATTCATCTTCATATAGGGACAAAATGGTCATTTTTGTGCGTATATTAAATTGAAAAATTTTAATTGGAAATTTCTATATTATTTTGTAGGAATTTAAACTCAATTACAAGTGGTTTCATGAAGGAATATGCATGCACAAAGAAGATACAAAAGAATGAAGATGGAAATAATTCAAAATGAAGAACAGGAGGACCCCATCCACTTACCTTGATTTTCAATTTGGAGCTAATGCACATGCTAAAAGGCCATTAAAGCTTCATGTACATTTAAGTGCGTGATTATTGAAGCTAATGATAACTTGGCTACCACACTACCTCAAGGACAATTTTGGCATTCCCCAAAAATATGAATTAGGGTTTAACACTTGTATAAATGCCCCTTAACCTTCTTCCTTAGTCTCTCTTTTAGGCTCTCTTCTCTTAGTCTCTTAAAATGATAGCTCTCTTTCTTTTCATGGCTGCTTAGCCATTTCTTCTTTTTATATAACTTTTTTATGCAATTTAATACATGTTTTTTTCCTCTTCTTGTTTATTTCCTTTCATGTTGTAGTGTAGTCTCTTTTATTTTATGCAATTAGATTAATTCTCTTTTCCATTAGCTTTCATTTTCCTCTTCTTTTTGTTTTTGTTTATTTCATGTTGCTTTCTACTTGTGTTGACATGATAACACAAATGAGAGGCTAATCCCTTCAATTTAGGGGTAATGAAGCTCTCTTGAATCATGTAGATGCAACATAATTTCTCATTTATGTCTCTTTTGTGCTTAATGGAAAGTTGGATGTTTGTGTGATTTTGTGTTTAATATCGTGTTCGATAGCTTATGTTATTCAAAACAAATAAGCTATGCTTAGTCATATGAATCACTAATTACCTCTTCATCTACATATGATCATGGTAATGGAAGGGGATTTAGAATCAAAATTTAATAGTTTATGTTTCTAATTCTATAGCTAATAAGCCATGTTTAAAGTAGATTCTACTTTTAATTTCATATCTTTTCATTGAAGTTAGTAAGTGGGTTAGAGGGTGCATTAAAGTTTGATGGCTTAAGTGTGTTAATTAATAACACAATTAGGTCATGCTTATGATAAATGCATCAACTAAACTCACAAATGACCAAAAAGAGATCATAATTTCATTATGTTGATTTATGTGATCATGGGAGGGGATTTACCTCTAAATTGCTCTTTAATCTCATATTTTTATTTTCTTTAGTTCTAGTTTGTTTTTACTTTCTTTTAGTAGGTAACAATCATTCGACTTTGTTTTAATTTGATTGAATAGAATTTTAAAATCTACAATTCCCTACGGATCGACCCGTACTCGCCACGTACTACGATAGTATACCGTGCGCTAATGGTTATTTTTATTTCAAAATTCGTTGGACTACTTTTTAACTCAATAGACATTTAGCCATCTGAATAGTGTGCTTGTCCGGTTCTAACAGTACACATGCATATATGTATATGTTTATGTATATGTATATATGTGTATGTATATACATACATATGTGTGTGTATCTATGTATGTATGTATGCATGTGTGTATCTATGCGTATGTATGTATACACACACATGTGTGTACATGATCGGTCCAAGATAATTTGTCACCACAGCTGATTTTGAAAAAAAATTACCCCTAAAAAATTAGTTTATGTGGTAGGGTATCGAACTACGACCACTTGTTACATTGATTACTAAATAAACCACTTGAGACATGATACAATTATCATGTGAACTGCACTTCAATATCATACAATTTTAATTCTTGTGGATGCAAGCTCCGGCCTTAGCAGCTTTACCTTAGGGTCGAGCCTGTGTGTATATTTATACACACAATAAACATACTGTATACATGTATAGACATACATATGATTGCATCCAATAGAAGAGCTAGCAACATTATTCGAGCAATATATATGGAGCTAGGATCAGCAACCCCCTTATTTAGCACAATCACGTAATCCCCTAATTTCAACCATATGTTTATATAATTAAATAATTGGCTTTTCTATCTCCTATCACATGGGCATATTATTTAAATACAAACATATGGTTGAAATCAAAGAGCTAAATGATAGTGCTATATAAGGAGGACTGCGGATCCTAGCTTATATACATACATATATGTATGTACATTTATGTGTGTATAGACGTATGTATGTATATGATCAGTTAGACGTCATTTCTGCTACACCTCTATTTCTACCCGATTTCAACCGCGCATTCCGATTTAAATAATTATATAAGTGATAGGAGGGAGAAACTATATTTATTTATATCGGAATGTGTGGTTGAAATCAGAGGGAAATACAAAGCTAGCAGAAATAAGGTGCAACCGATACTTGCAAACCCCTCCCCCCTCCCCCACACACAAGCGTGAAAATTCTATTTGAATACAATTTATAGCCACAGATAATGACACTGATGATTTTAACATTTAGATATTCCCTTGATTTTCACCTTCTATATAATAACAAAATATTCAACGGTCCAGGTATATTATGTATGTGCTTGTGTTTTATTTTGTTTTCTATAAGAAATAATGAAGTAACGGTTGAGACATTTGTCTCCATTTTATCTTTTCAAAGCGGTTAGGGTAGAAATGTTATTGGGCCAACTTTATTTTAGCTCGTATCTATATTTATTCAACTTGTGTAATATACTGTCGTAAATAATAGTAGTCGAATTACATTGAATCAATATCAATATACTATTCATTTCATCATCTCTTTTACTTTCAAATTTTGTTTACAATTCATCTGAAAATCCAAAATCAAGAAATTCCACAAAATCGAGTATTATATCAGAGCCAAACAAAGCCTAATGGCAAGACTGCAATCTCAATAACATCAGAAACTCATCATTTAGCATTTCAAAAGTTTCAGAATATCGTCAAAAACACATTCATCATCTGAGATCAAAACAATTTGAAAGTTCTTGTTCAAGAAGGAAGAAAGTGCCATGCCTAAGTACCATAGTGATACTTGCTGCATCACTCCTCCATACAAGAAAGAAAAATCAAATTCTTTACAAGAAAATCATCATAAAACTCATTAAAACATCAAAGAATCGTGCCTTGCCAGAAAAAACCCATCATTTAAACCAATCATCTGGGTTAGTGGCTGCACTTACTTGAATTTTTGAAGCTTTTCAGATTAGTTCTTGTTCCTTTTTTGTTTCTCTTAACCCACTGTAGCAGTTCTTGGATCAAGACTACATTCCCTTCCTTGTCACTTGTTCACGGTTCTTTGATCTTGCATCATGGCCAATTACTCAGCAACATCAGCAACCTCTGAGTTTGATCAAACTATAATAGAGAGTCTTATCAAAACCATCGTCAGCCCACAAAGTCAATTAGTTACGGGCTCATAGAAAAAGATAATTATCTTCTTTGGAAGGTACAGGTTGAGATAGTTGTCAGGGGCTACGGGCTCGAATGTTTCCTCAATGAAACCATTAGAATCCCACCAAGATTCATCACTAGTGCAGAAAACACAATAGTTAGCAACCCAAAATTCATAAAGTATCAGAAACAAGTCAGCTTGATTTGTTCTTGGTTACTTTCTTCTATAAGTGTAAAATTGTTACCACGAGTAATTGGAAGTAAAACTGCAAATGGTGTTTGGTTAACAGTTGAAAGAATTTTTAATTCTCAATTTGCAGCTAAAGTGATGCATTACAAAAGACAACTTCACAGTATTAGAAAAGAAAATCACACCATAGGTGAATATCTTGCAAAAATCCAAACTACATGTGATCTTCTTGAAGCAGTAGGACACAAAGTGTCTGCATCTGAGATGGTGTTAATCATATTAAATTCTTTGAGTGAAGATTATGAATCCGTTGTAGCTATTATATCATCTCAAAGAACAACACCATCTCTAGGGGATGTTCATGCTATACTTCTAGCCCATGAAGGAAGGCTAGAATTCAAGAAACCTTTAAATATTGATATGTCAGTCAATTATGCAGCAAGTTATAAAGGCAAGAATCAATATAATAATAAAAGAAATCCACTTGTTAGAGGCATAGGCAGAGGAAGATATAATAACAACAGCAGACCAAAATGCCAAATATGTGAGAAAATTGGCCGCACTGCTCCAAAGTGTTATTTCAGACTCAATATGAACTATACCCCAGGTCAGAGTTCAAGTAATCAAAGAATTGGAACTACAGTGCAAACATAGCTCAAATACAATAAGATACTGGCAATCAGACAAACAGTAATAAAGCAAGCAATCAAAGTGACATCAGTAGACCAGATCAAACATTTGATGAAAGCTGGTATCTAGATTCTGGGGCAACTAATCACATCACCAACAATTTGGACAACCTAAATCTAGGAAACAGGAGTACAAAGGTAATAAAACCATATATATGGGAAATGGTGAGGCAATAAAGATCGCACACACTGATATTGCTTGCATCAAAGGTGAAAGAAAATTGTATCTTAATAATTTACTGATGGTTCCACAAAAAAAAATCTTCTAAGTGTATCATAGTTTGCAAGTGGTAACAATGTATATTTCGAATTTTATCCTAGGCAATGTATATTCGAGACCTTCTAATAATAGGATTTTAGTGCAGGGTGAAGCTATGAAGGGCCTATATAGATTTAATCTTGTTGATTCAAGAAACTCTAATTCAGATAAATATGTTGAGAGTTGTAATTTTTCTGAACTTGCTTAGAGTGAAAAGAAACTGAGCAACTTTGATATTTGGCACTACAAACTTGGCCACCCTAGTGCTAATATTGTAAAAAAAAGGTGTTATCTGAAAACAAAATTCCTTTTAGTGATGTTATTCTTCCTTATATCTGTACATTTTGTCAAATGGGAAAAAGTCACAAGTTATCATTTTCTAATTCTATAACTCAATATGATAAACGAATATTGTTGATTGCCACCGACCTCTGGGGTCCTGCTCCAATCAGTTCAAATTATGGGTATAAGTATTACATATCTTTTGTAGATGCATATTCCAAGTATACATGGATATATTTTTTAAAAACCAAGGCAGAAGCACATCATACTACTATACACTTTCTCACACAAGTAGAAAAACAGACCAACCATCAAGTTAAAGTTATACAAACTGATGGTGGTGCAGAGTTTAAAACTCTCAATAATTACTTCAGTGAAAAAGGAATAGTTCATAAAACAACGTGCCCTTATACTTCTAAACAAAATGGTCTAGTAGAAAGAAAACACAGACATATTGTTGAATCAGGTCTAACATTACTTGCTTAGGCAAATTTACGTTTAAAATTCCGGTAGAGTCCTTTAGTACTCTAGTGTACTTGATAAATAGGCTACCAACTAAAGTTTAAAGGATAAAAGTCCAATAGAAAGGTTATTTAAAATAAGACCTGAATATTAAGGCTTAAAAACATTTTGTTGTCTATGTTTTTCCTATACTAGACCATACAACACTCACAAACTAAATTTCAGATCAACACCATGCACTTTTCTTGGATATGCATCAAATCAGAAAGGTTATAAGTGTATTGATAGCAATGGAAAAATATTTGTAAGTAGGCATGTAGTTTTCATTGAGCATGTCTTTCCCTATTCTACCAGCAGCATCAAAACAACAAGGAAAGTATACAATCCAAATGTATTAATTCCTTCCATACCTCTGTATCCATGAGAATGGACTCAAGTGAAGACTAGAGGTAACTCAACAAACTCTGCTCCACAACACACATTGTCTATTCAACCAGGTTAGGCACAGTCATTTGATTCACCTGGAAATGCATCAAATTCAACACAAAGTGTGAGTGAGTTTGAATCAAATGCTCAACACAATGAATCAAAAAACAACTTAGATCAAGACACTAAATCATCACACAGTGAAGATCAAGTCAGAACTGGACACCATATGATCACTAGATCAAAAACTGGCATATTCAAACCAAAAATATATGCATCTATTATATCAGAATAACCAGAGACATTTGATCAACGCTCAAAGACAAAAAATGGAAGACTGCAATGGATGATGTATATAATGCACTTATCAAAAACATGACATGGAATCTGGTTCTGCCACCTGAAAAAAAATGTTGTGGGATGCAAACGGACATATCAACTAAAGAAAAATCCAGATGGTACAATTTTCAAGCATAAAGCAAGACTGGTAGCAAAGAAGTACACACATGAACATGGCTTTCACTTCAGTGAACATTTTCACCAGTGGTTAAGTTAACAACTATCAGAGTTATTCTCACTATTGCATTGTAAAAAGGACTGGAAAATCAGACAACTAGTTGTAAACAATGCCTTTCTCAGTGAGGAGTTAAAAGAGGAAGTGTACATGCAGCAGCCACCTGGATATCAATAAGACAGAAATCTTGTGTGCAGGCCAAATAAGGCCATATGTGGTCTCAAACAAGCATCAAGAGTGTGCTTTGACAAATTAAAAATCACTTTGTATAATATAGATTTTCAATCCAAAAAATTAGATAACTCACTTTTCACAAAGATTAATGATGCTGTTACAATTTATATACTTATTTATGTTGATGATTTAATTGTTACAGGGAATAGTAAGACAGAAATCAACAAAATTATTCAGCATCTTGATAGGCAGTTCTCAATTAAAGACCTTGATAGTTTAAATTGCTTTCTGGAAATTGAAGTTAAAAGGAAATCAGACACATGTTGTGTCAAACCAAATATATCAAAGAATTATTAAACAAGTCAAAGATGTCTGATGCTAGTCCTCAACCAACCCCAATGATAAGTCGTCAACATTTATCCAAAAATAGAGGAGAAGCCATATTTAATGATAAACAATATAGAAGTCTAGTAGGGGAATTACAAAATGTCACCATAACTAGACCAGATGTTTCATACAATGTTAATAAAGTTTGTCAATTTATACAGAAACCACTGGATCAACATTGAAAAGCAGTCATGAGAATACTACAATATCTAAAAGGAACTACAGATTATGGAATTCTACTAAAGAAAAGCAAACACCTCAATATAACTGGCTATGTAGACGTTGACTGGGCTACGGATCCTGGTGATAGAAGATCTAGTATAGGCTACTACATTTATATAGGTGATAATCTTGTTTCATGGTGCTCAAAGAAACAGTGTACAATATCTAGATCAAGCACAGAGACAGAGTATCGAAATGTAGCTAGTGCAACAAAGGTCATGTAGATACAACTACTTATGCATGAACTACAAATGAATATAAACAACAAATCAACAGTGTGGTGCGACAACTTAAGCACAGTTTAATTATCAGCAAATCCAGTGCTTCATTCAAGAACAAAACACATAGAAATCGATCTCTGCTTTGTAAGAGAACAGATCTTAAAGGAAAACTGCAATTAATCACGTACAGCTACTTACCAAGTCGCGGATGTTTTAACAAAGCCACTTACAACAAGGAATTTTGTTTGCTTTCGAAAGGAACTGAACATCGAACAAAATATCATCAAACCTGAGAAAGCTCTAAGCAACAGATTCAGCAACAAGACAAATTGAGGCCTCCCAGCCTTGTCTCTCAC
Source organism: Allium cepa (assembly GCA_030765085.1). Classification (NCBI taxonomy): domain Eukaryota; kingdom Viridiplantae; phylum Streptophyta; class Magnoliopsida; order Asparagales; family Amaryllidaceae; genus Allium; species Allium cepa. The sequence goes on from CM060932.1 coordinate 936,387,314, forward strand.
TACTAGAAAAAGGCCAAATAGCGATGGGTGGGAGCGACGGCTTCCGACGGGTCGTCGGCGGCCGTCGGAAGCCGTCGGAAATTCACGATATCTGCAGCCTTTCTTCCTCATTTTCCAGCCTCTCCATTTCTAAAAAAACCCCCAAATCCCCATTATCCACCTCCAATCGCCGATTTCGTGATTTTTTCTCCTTCCCCGCGTTAATTCAACGTTTCTTGCTCTTAATCTCAGGTATAATCTCTTATTTTTGTGAAAATTTCAGTTTTTACCCTAATTCTAGATTTGCATAAATTGATAAATTAGGCGAATTAGTGATTGCAATTGTTTCCAATAGCGTAATAACGGTTTATAGCATCACATGGCATACATATTTCATCTTTTATCGTGAAATTGTGAAAAACACGTATAATTTGTGGTTGCTCATGTATATGTAAATTGTTGTGTATGCCTTGATTCGACGATTGTATACGTTATTTGGAATAAGATAAAATGATTGAATGCACTAGGAGTATTATACTGTGCACGTATTTACTTATGAAACAAAAAAATGCATTACTTTAAATTATAATTGTGTGTACAGAAAAATGACCAAAATGTTAAACCAGCTTTAAGATGATGCGTAATACGTCGAATAAATGTGTTAAATTAATATATATTTTTGTAAATGTGAACAGTGAGTAAAACTATATTTTTTCGTAAAATGCACGCATGTTAATTGACAAATGTCCCTTAGAGAGTTTTTGGCCCCGTCTGACGAGTGTTGTACATGATCGTTGTATAAATAGTCGTTTTTTTTCGAAAAACGACCATTTATATTCATCTGGTACAATGTTTGTCGGATTTGTCCCTGTATTGGACAAGTTATGAACACAGTAAGAATTTACATTTTGTATACTACTTCGTCTTAAACGGTTCATAAAATTTTGGCCTAACTTTTCTTTTTTGTTTCCTGCGTACACGCATTTGTGTACAATGCAGGGAACAAAAGGGAAATGCTGCCGAAATTTTGTTGAATCGTTTGAGACGAAGTAATATACGAAATGTAAATGCTTACTGTGTTTGTAATGGGAAGTAGGATGACTGACCAATGAAAAAAAATTATATATATTTTTAAATCGTTACATTAAAAAATAAAACGTGCCGTATTTGAAAATATTTTTAAATTTGTGAAGTTGTTCTTTAAATTCAAAATATTATACGACTAAAATAATCTTTTTCGAATTTGTATTCTTCAAAATAAATATTAAATTTTGAACTTCTCATTTTGTCAAATAGGAAAAATGATTGATTATTTTGTTGATCGGAGGAGATGGATGTACCAAAGAAAAGGACCGAGGGGCTTAATAAAAGAAGATTTTTATAATGGTATAAACGTGTTTGTTGAATTCGCTTTAAGTAATAACGGAAACGATCCAGAAATTCGTTGTCCGTGTAGTAGGTGTAGACATTTGAAGTATTTGTTACCAGATATTGTGAAAGTTCATTTGTGCCAACATGGTTTCGCACCCGAATATTATGTTTGGGATCGGCATGGAGAAGTTGTAGCAAATACTTCCGTGGAGTCTGAAAGTGTCGGTAACGAAATAGTTTCAACGACCCGTATAGAAAATATGGTCGAAGATGCAGCACAATCAATTTTTCCTATGGTTGAAGTTGACGACGACAATGGAAATGTTGAAGAACCAAATATTGAAGCTAAAAAAATTTATGATTTACTAGATGCAGCTAAGAAACCTATTTGGGATGGTTGTAAAAGCGGCACTCAGCTGTCAGTAATCGCAGAATACATTGCGATGAAGTTAAAATACAACATCACTGAAGCTGAGTTTACAGCTGTTGTACAAGCTGTAAAACGACATATGCCGTCCGATAATCTAATGTGTGAAAATCACTACGAAGTTAAAAAACTTATGTCGGCTTTTGGTTTACCGTATCAGAAAATAGATGCATGTTTAAAAGGATGCATGTTGTTTTGGAAAGAAGACGCAACCTTAGAAATTGTAAAGTTTGTAACCAGGAGAGATACAAATCAAGAAAAAAGAAGGGGAAGGAAGTTCCGTACAAGCGTATGCACTACTTACCCATAACTCCAAGACTTCAAAGATTATATGCATATTCTGTAGCTGCGTCTAATATGAGATGACACAGTGTGAGAACGGAGGAAGAGGGTACGTTGACACATCCGGCCGATGGAGAAGCATGGAAGCATTTCGATAAGACGTATCCAAATTTTGCACTGGAGAGTCTAAATGTTAGATTAGGATTATGTACGGACGGTTTTTCTCCATTTTCTCAATTTGGTTCCAAATATTCATCATGGCCCATTATCGTCACACCGTATAATTTACCTCCATGGATGTGCATGAAAACGCAATATATGTTTCTTACTGTTGTCGTTCCTGGCCCCGACGATCCGACACAAGGAATCAATGTATATTTACAACCGTTGATTGAGGAGTTAAAAATACTGTGGAACGAAGGAGTAGAAACATACGATGTGTCCAAGAAGAAAATTTTTCGTATGTTTGCTTCTTTGTTGTGGACTATAAGTGATTTTCCTGCCTATGCAATGCTTTCGGGATGGAGTACTGCTGGTCGTCTAGCATGCCCATATTGCATGGATGAAACACGAGCGTTTTCTTTACCTCATGGTAAGAAAATTTCATGGTTTGACTGTCATCGATATTTTCTCCATGTAAATCATTCCTTTAGAGGAGATAAGAAAAGCTTTTTTAGCTAATAGAGTAGAACCAGACAACCACCGCCGATATGGTCAAGCGAAAACATATATGAACTTGTTAAGGACTATCCAAAGATATATGAAACTGGCGAGCAAACAGAAATTGAAGGCAATTCAGTTGTTCATAACTGGTGCAAACAAACTATTTTTTGAGAGTTGCCGTATTGGAAACATCTTCTACTTCGCCATAACATAGATGTGATGCACAATGAGAAAAATGTATTTGACAATGTTTTTAACACAATTTTGAATGTGAAAGGGAAGACGAAGGATGATTTGAAATCAAGACGTGATATAGAAGAATTATGCAAACGTCCTGAGCTTCATATGAAACCAAATGACAGTAAAAAATCCAAAGCTTGTTACGAATTAGATAATAATCAAGTTAAATGTGTGTTAAAATGGGTGGAAGGGTTAAGATTCCCTGATGAGATATCATCAAATCTTCGTATATGTGTTGACTTTAAAAATGGTAGATTGAGCGGAATGAAAAGTCACGACTGTCACATAATGATGGAAAATTTATTTCCCGTAATGTTCAAAGAAATACCGCCGTTAAAAGTTTGGAAAGTAGTAACGAAGCTTAGTATGTTTTACAAAGAGCTTTGTTCGACTACTTTAAAAGTGCAACGTTTACGTAAACTTGAAGTGGACATTCCTATATTGCTTTGCAAATTAGAGAAAATATTTCCGTCCAGTTTTTATAACGTGATGGAACATTTACCTGTTCATCTTCCATCTGAACACGACTTCGAGGTCCTGTCCAATATGAATGGATGTATCCATTTGAGAGGTATGTAATATATTATAACGTAATTTAATTGCATTTGAAAGATGAAGTTAATATAAATTAATTTTGCATAGATATTTGAATCACCTGAAGAAAAAAGTGAGGCAAAAAGCACGGGTTGAAGGTTCGATATGTAAATCTTACATCGAAGAAGAAGCTTCGTTCTTTTTCTCTCACTATTTCAGTGACCATGTGAATATTTCATTTCGAAGTGTTCCTCGTAATGACAAAGGCGACGAACAAGAGTCCTCTCAAGCAATGTTATCTATTTTTAGACAACATGGTCGGCCTTCTGGAAAATGTGTAGAAATATGGCTAGACGATAGAGATCTTCATGTAGCACACACTTATATTCTTCTAAATTGTGCCGAGGTTCACCGTTTGTTAGGTAATCTGAAATAATAACTTGTGTTTTATTCTTTTCTATAATGCATGCGTGTGTATAACCTAATGTAATAATTTGTTTATATAAACAGTGTTTATGAACGTGAACATCCGAACGGAGATCTCAGTAAAGAATTTTCCGGTTGGTTTTCAAATTACGTTTATGAGCCGAGAAATAGTGTTGTTGACGAAGGGTTGAAACATCTTGCGATGGGACCAAAAAGAGTGGTCAAGACATATCCAATATATTTCGTCAATGGATATAAATTTAACACCAAAGAATACGGTGCAGAAAAATTAACAAATAATACTGGTGTATTTGTTAAAGGTAGTGACGATCCAGAAAATCATTTAAATGATTTTTATGGCGTTCTGACACAAATTTTGCAACTGACATATTTCTCACGACCCGTGGAGGAGGTGTTTCTATTTAGATAAAATTGGTTTAGCAATGTTCCAGGTTCTGGAATTAATGTGCACAAGGATTATAATCTTATCAAAATAAAGCATACATCGCACTATCACAAGTATGATCCTTTTGTACTAGCCAAACAAGCATTGCAAGTTTATTACTCTCCTTATCCGTCTCTAAAAAGAGATAAAGCAGATTGGTTTGCAGTTTTTAAAACAAAGGCCAGATTCACATTCGATGGGAAGAATATTCCGGACGAACAAGCTTATCAGGCAAATCTTGAGCAAAATAACGAAATAATAATTACAGACGATCATACAGATTTTGGTTCCTTGATTGATGAATCAAATGTTTGGGTACAAGCGTTTGACAGTGCAGAGGAAAATATCGTCGAAAACGAGACCGAATCTGAATCAGAAGACGATGATGACTGATACAAATCTGAATATGTTTTTTTGCAATTGATGTAACTATGTTGAATTCTTGATGTATTATGAAATTGATGTAACTATGAAACCAAATCCGTGTACTATTGTTTGCATGTTTTATGTTATTTCCATTTGTCATTTATTTAGCAATTATTATTAAAAATGCAATGAATCAGGTATACCCATTATAAATCAGGTATAACACACTTCCATTTCTATTTCCATTCAGTCATTAATTAAGCAATTTATACCGTTGATGTCATTTTCATATGAAATATATTTCATTATCATGTTTTTATTTCTTATATAGTGATGTGTATATGTCACAGGTTTATCATTATGTCGTATAGAGGTAGGAGCTCTTCCCGATCGTCAAGAGGCGATGGCAGTGGCCCATCACAAGAGCCACAGCGTGCAGTTGTATCGTTAGTCCCTAGAGCAGATGGGTAAGAATTAAATTTTATTCAGCATCTTATTTCTTCTATGATATACGTACGTACTTATCTATATCGTACTTAAAAACAGGGGTTTCGACCTACTTCCCTCTAAGGTTGTACTGGACGTCTCTAGAGCATCTTATCGCAGTAGGATGAGTGCGTGCTGGCCAGGGTGGGATACCATCCCTCCTCACATCATAGAGTGCATATGGCAGGATGTCCTAGTATGTATAATTTTTCTGTTTTTTAATTCGTTTTTGTCGTTTTTCTATTGTTTATCGTTTAAAATGTAATCTTTTTTTTAATACAGGCTGAGATAGACATCCAGACAGACGATATGATGCTGGCACGAGCATACTGGATGAAGAAGATGCGCAAAAACTATAGGGACACGATATCTGAGATTAAGAAATCTGGTAAGAAACCACGGTGGATGGGAGAGAGCGTGTGGCAAGCTTGGTTGAGCTACTGGGAGACGGACGAGGCGAAGGCAAGTATACTAATTTTTTTTGAATTATTAATTTGACGTGATTGAAAAATAATGTATCAAATTTTGAATGTACAGGCAGAGTCGGATAGAAACTCTGCAAATAGAAATAAGAATCCCGTCACTCATCGCGGAGGATCGAAGTCGTTTCAGCAGTATCGGCAGGAGTTGGTAAATTTACTGAATAATAAATGTAAATAGTTTATGCTATATGATTTTAAACGTATAATAATTGTATGTAACAATCAACTTCAGGAAGCCGAGACACATGGTCCTGTCAGCTATATGGACATGTTCACCCGTACGCATGCTGTCGAGCATGTTAATCCAGACGAGTCTGTTTCGTACACATGGCAGGACGATAAATCCAGCAAAAGCCATGTAAGCATATTTCATGTTATTCAGTATTAGTAATTGTTTTAATTGTTAAATTATGATGAAATAAGATTTGATATTATTAATTTGTTAATGCAGGGGATTTTTATGGAGCAGCGGCAGAAACTCCTTGCTGATACGGGTAGAGAGCAGCTGACGACCGATGAGGATGACGTTATTTTTGAGTCCGTTATGAGTCCAGCAGAGCATGGTCGACGATACGGATATGACAATTTAGCGGTAAATAATTTACGTTTTCTTAAAATACTAAAAATATGATATTTTTACCTTTTCAAAACAATAAACTTGAATTTTATTTATTTTTCAATTATTGTAGTTCAGTAGTCAGAATAGGGGACGGCGGAGTAGACCTCAGAGCGATTTAGCAGGTATAGAAGAATTGCGGACTAGAGTGTCCCAATTGGAGGAGCAGAACCGCCAACAGGCCTTGCAGACCGCACAGTTGTTAGAGTACATGCAGCAGTTTGGTGGCCGCTTCCCTTCCTCGGCTGGCTCTGGATCTGGAGGAGATTGATTCATTGCTTGCTTATTCGTTCATGCAGGTATGTTTTGTTTTAGTTTAGAATGATTTGGTAGATGGTGCGATTAATTGTTGATTTGTATAATTATGTATGACACACTTGGTTCTGTAGTTGTATGAGGATATGTATGAGAATGTTGATGAATTTGTGTATTAACAACATGGTAGAACAGTTATTGTTAGGATTATTGTTAATGTTGGAATGATATGTATATTTTGTATTTTATTTTTATTTTAATTTTATCCAATTATGTGTTTACTGAATATTTTGTAGTCTAGGTTTGGATATTTGGTTGGATTATTGTTTATTGGATTGTGCAGTATTGATATCGTAGTGTTTGGAAGAGAAATGTGGTTGGAAGGCTCTATTTGCAGCAAATATAAAAAAAAACAGCAGATTTCCGACGGGTTCCGACGGCTTACAGGTCAAAACTTTCGACGACTTCCGATATTTCCCGGCGGCCTGTAGCTGCATATTTCCGACGGCTTCCGACGCCCGTCGGAAGCCGTCGGAAATCGTCGAGAGCCGTCGGAAACGTGCTCGGCAGCACCCGTCGGAAGCCGTCGGAAATACTGCTCCCCGACGCAGTCTTTTCCGACGGCCGCCAACGGCTTTCGACGACCGCCGACGGATTCTGTCCGTCGAAAAATGCGTTTCCCCTTGTAGTGTCTAGGCATAAATCTCCAACCTGACCGAAATTTGAAGAAATTTTGATCAAAAATTAAATGAATCTGAAGGCGGCGCGAATTTGGAAATCCTAACCTAATCGCTTTGAGGGGATGTAAGAAATAATGAAGTATCGGCCGAGACATCTGTCTTTGTTTTATCTTTACAAAGCGGTTAGGGTAAAAATGTTATTGAGCCAACTCTATTTTGGCCCGTTTCTATATTTATTCAACTTGTGTAACATACTGTTATAAACAACAGTAGCCGAATGTACATTGAATCAGTATCAATATATCATTCATTTCATCATCTCTTTTACTTTCACATTCTATGTACAATTCATCTAAAAATCCAAAATCAAGAAATTCCACAAAATCGAATATTTTCAAATAGCGTGTCCATACACACACACATACACACACAAAAAGAATGTGTTTAAATGCCTTGTATTGAAAATTAGATTCAAAGATCCACCAAAAAAAAAAGAACCACCTTTCTGTCAAGAATTAATACAATTAATTGCTTATTTTTTAGAAGAATATCTTATTTGTAGTACATTTTTATTTGAAAACTAACATAGATTTGGAGATAACTTAAAACTGTATCAATATACCCAAATTAATAAATTCAGACATGATAAGATTTTGTTTCAGGTTTGGCATTTAATCAAAAAGCAATTCATCTTAAATTTTGTATGACAGAGTGCATCTAAATATGAGTATCTATGCATGCATGCATCAAAATATGCAAGCTGTATGTTTATAATCATTCAGCAATGAGTGCATGTATGAATATATACGTTTGTCAATATACAGGCTACTAAGAAATATCTATCTACAACGCATGAAACTATTCATACATCAATGGATCTATCCAAATTTTAATTGGAATCCAAGGGAGCGTTAGTTATTTCAGTTGAGATCCATGTGTTATATAAACTTATTCTAGCAACAATTATTTTCACGACAGTATATTCTTCTTCAGAAATTAATTAGAAATGACAATGGAGATGCAAAGCGTACTAAAAGACACTAATGGATCTTATGCTGAAGCAAAACAAGAGGTTGATGATGATGGTCAACCCAAGAGAACAGGTTCTCTATCTTTCTCTTTTATAATCACTTTATGTCTTAAGTTATTCAATGATTGTATAACCTAAAAGCAGTTATATTCAATGTTGAATATTATGAATGTCTCCATGTGTCCTGAGATCTTTAAATTTATAAGCAAAAACAATTCAATATATATATATATATATATATATATATATATATATATATATATATTTATATTTATATGAATTTATCATATAGTTGTTCAATATTTTTTTTAATATTTAATCATGTCATAATCTCTTTTTGCACTACATTAAATGTATTTGTTACAAAATAGAACTATACAAGTAGATTTTTATCTTCTAGAATATATGTGACATCCAGAATTAAATCCATCACTGATTCAAAATTTATAACTCTCTTTTTTACTCAAAAACAAATATTAACCACCATGTTGCTACATAAATCAAACAAAAAAGTAAAACGAATGGATGAAATATATTAAAGTAAACTTTTAGAGATCCTTATGAAAAATATTTGTTGGGCATTTATTTACACGAATGAATCAGCACAGTTTTCATATATTTAATCTTATTATGATCATTTAAACATTAGATTAACCATTAGTTCGTTGTAAACTATATTTGCTACACACAAGATTGAATAATATAAGTGGAGTTTCATATTTAATTAGTTAAAACTGAAATAATCAAAGTGTAAATTTTATTGGACTGAAGAAAATATTCTGCAGTTTTACTTAGCATCGATGAACTCTAATAAGCTTGAAAAAAAAAGGAAAAAAAATAATAATCTTTTAGCAAAACCTATTCGGTTATGATTATAACATGACCCAACCTGTCAGATCTTAAACATAATTGTGAAATTACTATTAAAAGAAATCTTCTTACTTGGCATTAAAATCAGTTTCTCTCTGTCATTATATACAAAAATCTGGGGGATTTTTTTTAATGATGTATTGCTACTGATGCAAGGCTTCAAGTTCGCATTAAACATCAGTGTATACTTTGAATTAATTTTCAATTGGATAAGCCTTTAGATACAATGTTCAGTTACATTACAGGTGATATTCATCTCTTAATACCATGTTTTTTTATCCAGGGACATTGTTTACTGCAAGTGCTCACATAGTTACTGCAGTAATTGGATCAGGGGTTCTTTCATTGGCATGGGCAATGGCACAGTTAGGATGGGTTGCTGGGCCTATCGCTTTAGTAGCCTTTTCCGTGATTACTTGGTTTTGTTCCGTCTTACTTACTGACTGCTATAGGTCTCCTGACCCTGTTACTGGCACTAGAAACCCTACTTACAGCACGGCAGTGAAAAATATTTTAGGTAAACTGTTTTCTACACTTTTTGTCATTTTCTTCTACTTTCAAATAACTGTTTTAACCATTTGTACGTGGAACTTTATTTCAGGGGGAGTTAATTTCAAACTTTGTGGACTTGCTCAGTATTCAAATTTAATAGGCGTGTCCATTGGCTACACCATTACAACTGCTATTAGCATGGCGTGAGTATTTTGTAGTTTTATTTGGTGGAAATTTATCTTACACGTGCTTTTAACATTTATTGTCAATTTGATTGGTATTTATTCTTACCTAACTAGTAGTAAAACCGACCATTAGATTACATAATTTAAAAATATTTTTAAACTAATTTTTCATTAGTTTTAGTCAAACAACAAATAATGACATGCTAGAAAATATTTAAGATTGAAGAGATATAAGGAGATAACAGTGGAGAGAAAAGGTAAATTAAATTGAACAGGTATAAGAAAACATATCACAGACATTTTTCATGTTTTTTTGGCTTCACACACTTTGGTTTAGCAAGCCTACTTTTGATTAGCTAAAAATGGGTATGTTAAAGGGACAGCGAAAACAAGAAAAAAACTTTGGGTCTCTAGCTAGCTATAACAGTTGATCGATGTTTAGGCCGAAAGACGGTCCATGATTAAAATTCATTGCAAGGGTCTCTTAACTCTACCATATCTAGATTCTTCCTCCAAAATTACCAAAATTGATGTTTTAAAATAAAAATATATACGGAAAACAGATTAAAAATGCAAGGTGCGCACATATGGAGAGTTTCATTAAGTTTTATGCAGTTTTTGAAAATTTGAAAATGCATGCGTCTTGCACTTTCATGTTAATTTCAGTGTTATTTTTGTATTGTTACTACTAAAAATTCATTTATGTAACTGTTTCGTTTTATTTTTTTTAAGGTGATTTGTATTTTCTAGAATTTTGTTTTGTATTTTTAAAAAGTGCATGATATCTAAGTTCTCAATCTCAAAATAATATGTTTTTATTCATTTATTTTTTATTTTTTAATTAATAACGAGTGAGATTAAGGATAATTTATCAAAGTTTGGTTTCTTACAGCTTCTTAATCAATTCCTTTTAAATCTAACCAGGGCTGTGAAAAGATCTCATTGCTTCCACAATAATGGTCATAATGCAGCATGTCATGTATCATTAAACTCATACATGGTAGGCTTTGGTGTCATTCAGATTATTCTATGCCAGCTTCCAAATATTCACGAGATATCATGGCTGTCAATTGTTGCAGCAGTGATGTCTGTTATTTACTCTTTGATAGGCCTTGGGCTCTCTATTGCAACAATTGCAGGTAAGGATAGTCAAGTCCGAAGACAGTTTTCTAATTAACTTGTAAGCTTATATTCTGTCTCTCTAATACGTCAAAAACACAGACAAAGGCCACCATGTGAGAACAAGTTTAACAGGAGTTACTGTTGGCATAGATGTTACTGTAAGCGACAAAATTTGGAGGACTTTTCAGTCTTTAGGAAATATAGCCTTCGCTTACTCATTTTCTAATGTTCTGATTGAGATAGAGGTACAGGTTATGTTCTTATTTATTGATATGTGAAAACTAGACAGATTCACAGCTTTAATAATATTTATATCCTTTTTTTGAATGTTCAGGACACTTTAAAATCAAGCCCACCTGAAAATCAAGTAATGAAGAAGGCTTCTGCTATAGGGATTAGCATAACAACCACCTTCTACATGCTGTGTGGTTTGCTTGGATACGCAGCATTTGGTAGTGCTGCTCCAGGCAATTTTCTCACTGGGTTCGGGTTTTATGAGCCTTATTGGTTGATTGACATTGGAAACATCTGCATTGCTGTTCATCTTATTGGCGCATATCAGGTATCATGGTTTACATAGAACAAGTGTTTTGCAATAAATTCAAATAAAAAATTATATGGGTTTTCTTACTCTTTCCTCATGGCCTTTTTTTTGGCCATAAACAGTCCTATAATTGGTTCAAATATGAAACGTGTTTGGAAAACTGGTCTAAGTGAGTGTGTTAAAAAAAAAAAAAAAAGAAGTTACATATATACATATACATGCGAAGGGAAATTCAGAGTTGATAACCGATGAAATTGCAGGTTTTTAGCCAGCCGATATTCCAATTTGTTGAGAAGGCATGCTCTAACCGATGGCCTGATAATAAATTCATCAATACAGAATACATGATTAAGTTTCCATTTGTTGGAAATTTCCCATTTAGCTTCTTCAGATCAACATGGAGGATAGCATTCGTCGTATTTACTACCATCCTGGCTACAATATTTCCTTTCTTCAACGATATCTTAGGTTTGCTCGGAGCCTTATCATTTTGGCCCTTAACCGTGTTTTTTCCAATAAAAATGTACATGGTAAAGCAGAAGATTCCGAAACTTTCTGCATCTGGATTTATGTTGAATCTTGTGAGCGGCTTGTGCTTGGTGGTTTCTATTCTGGCAGCTTGTGGATCGATTCAAGGACTTACTGAAAGTCTTAAAACCTACAAGCCTTTCAGAGATTAGTCATTGCCTTCTTCACATGGATTAAATGCGGTTTACTGGACGAATTTATGTTGGTTATGTCTGATTTAAGGGGTGTGTTTTGTATGTTATTGTAGTTTAAACTCTGCATTCGTTATTGTAATTTTAAAACTCTGTATTTTCTGGTTTTCGTAATTGATGTTCAAACAGCCGACTGCTTCGGAGGGTAAGGACTTTCAATATATAAGTTTATCCTTGGTGTGTGACTATTTGAACCATGATTTCTGCCACAGGCCACCGCATCAATTTTTTTTTTAACTATGGTCGGTGATTCGGTGGGCAACCGTCGAACCAGACAAGGTTTGATCGGCGGTTGCCCACTGATCGTGGTGGCCGCTAGCACAAACTGGAGTGCTGATAGCGCCACACTATGCTTATGTATCAAATTAGCCTGTATGTAGTATAGGACCATCTATTATTTTCATTGCAAACCGTATGTTTTCAAATACTCTGGACGTGACTTCAAATTTACAAAGTTTTGTCTTCGATGCCTGTATTTTGTCAAGTTGTACTAGTAAATTTTTTAACCATGGATTTCATTCACATGTTGGGCATCGTAGATTCATATTAACCATCATGGGTGAAGCTGCGTGACAAAGGAATAATGAATACACACACAAACACACACATATTTATACCAAGCTTTGTGCACTCGATTCGGTTCTTTGAAATCTCTTAGTTTCGAACGATTTTGAAAATTTCGAAAGTTTCGGTTTTTGTTTCGGCTTCGGTCCCAATGTTGGATTTTAATGATTCCTTAATGAAAGTGTAATGACGATCTTTGTAAATAAAATATAATATACATTGAACTTAACAACAAATTCTACCTAATCCTAATCAAGTTAAACTTAATAATTATATACTAAATTAAATTAAATAACTTCAAATTGAATTTAAAATAATGCAATATTAAACTTGACTTTGCAAGCCCAAATTACACAAAATTTAATTTAAATGCAACATAACATTAAGCCAAATGAACTGATTTTAGTCTAACATAGCCCAGCCCAACCTAACTTAAACATACATAGGGCAAATTATTCTATCGCACAAATTCATATCGACCAAAGCTAGGGTTGGTGAAAAATAGAATAATTGCTCATTTTATTTTGCTCGAAAGCTGAAGTTGAGTTCAAAAGCTACAATTGAGGCCGATCTTAACCCAGGTATGTTCTTTCGATTTTATGTTTCGTATTTGTTGATTTTTTGTTTTTGTTTCTATAGTGAGTTGATTTTTTGTTTTCAGTTTGGATTTTGGTTGATTTTGGTTTGCTGCGATCTTGGTTGGCTTTTTTTTACATCAGAACCGAAACCGATTTTTTCAATCGATTTTGCCTCGCTCAACATTGGCACCGGCATGGTGCTCCTGAAATTTCGAGGTATCGTCCAATACCTCAAACCATGTTATATATATATTTATATTTATATATATAAGCAAGCAATCTTCTAACAAAATAAATCTAGGTCCATGTATATTTCAAAAATGAAAAAAAGTAACAAAATACAAATGACTTGACAGGGGTAGATGTGAAATCGTATGATTTGACATTTAACAAATTATACAATGATTGGTAAGTATTGGCTAAAAAATTAGCCAATGCCCCAAATCAATCAAAAACAAAAAAATAAAATGTAAGAATTCGAAATAAGATAGAAAAGACACCATTTGTAGAGTGGATCAGCCAAATCTTGTGTCTACGTCCACCATCCAATACTATTACCGATTTACTCTTGCAAATACAATCAAAATCGATGAGTTTGGAATTTAACAGCGTTTCCTTGCTAAATCAGAAGAAGATTCAAAATGTCTGTTTTTAGTCGTTGCAGGATGTCTATTTATATTCAAATTTGAGCACGAAAATCACAAGATCTGCTTTGAACGAGCAAATATCTCCAGATCTGAAGTTCCAGCAAGATGAACAAGTCAATACACAACCATCATTCGGTATCGATCAAGATAGATCAGTAACGGTCGATGTCTTGACTATTTCTCTGATTCACTTTTTTACGTACTTCAAGTCTTCAACCCTTGAGTGCTTAAATCCTCAAGGCAAGATTGTTCAATGACCGACCTTATGGATCGGTACCGATTGATATCAACACAATGTACTTGTTTTTTTGCAAGCTTGAATACTAAGTCATATTGGAGCATAGAGGGTTCCACAACAAGTACATACCATTAGAAACTGATCTGTATCGGTCGGTACCAATCGATAACACTTCCCTCATACTTTAACCAATTTCTTTGTGTCTTCTATCTTTATCTTCCAAGCTTCTTAATCCATTCCTTAAGCATTTCGTAGTCCAGATCCATCGAAATATAGTTTGGTTCAAATATCGGAAAACAATTACCCTCGAAAAATTGTGATAACAATGCATGCTTTGGATCAAGACAAGCATGATTCAGATTTATAAAGACGCGCTTCTATCATCTCAGTCATTTTGTAAGTTGTTGTATATTCTTCGAGAATATCGGCATATCATCTCAAACAGTTGTTGTTGACTAAAAACTTAGCTAACCTCAGAATTATGAATAAGAGTTGGCATTAGCAATCGTGATTCGCTAATACCTTGATTTAAAATGTAAAATGAGGAAGTAAAGTACATGAATAATAGAGAAACACAAGATTTAGAGTGGTTCGTTCTAAGTTGATCTACATCTATTATGAGGATTTATTCTTATTTTGCTTCTCTTACAATAGCTTGGATCACAAAAGACAATACGAAGAAAGTAAAAGCTTGAGCGCTTGCATTTTTCAACCTTCATTAAAATTTATGTCTTGAGGTATTTATAGCTGATGAAATCTTCATTGAATGACATTGATTGCCCTGCCAAAGTCCATAAATCGCTCTAGGCCGTTAATTGAGGTTCTTGGTTGATGTGTGCAACTAGGATGCTAGTTGGACTATATGGTTCTAATAATGTTAATTGGAGGTCCATACTATGGCATGGCCTGGTCAGGGATAAGCGGCATAGGACCAACGAGTGGTTGTGCAGTGGCATTTTACTAGAGGCAGCAAAGGACATGGAGTGGCTACTACACAATGACACTTTTGGAAAATGAACAGTATCATATGTTTTTAGCATAACAGCGCATGCGAAGCTTCTTTTTACATAGGTGGTTAGGCGTTTGTGGCCAAAGCCTACCAAGTCCAAACAATGGGCTTTAAATGGTGCAGGCGACTGAGGAAAAAAGCGAATAGGGAGCCTCATGGGAGAGTGGGCCGTTGGTTGGGCTACTGCTTGGACTTCTTGACTACTAAGAGTTACTTGCATGTCGAACCCCTATGTTCTGCTGTTGTCCACTGATATCCATCACTAGCTTTCCATGATTAGCACGTGTGACTGTGCATGTAACGTTCTACAAAATTCCCGCTATAACACATAACGCTTTTCGACTGTTATGCTTTTTCAATATAACATTAGAAACAGTAGATTTACTTTAAGACCGACTATTTTTCACTACATCCACTAAATCAAGACTTTTAGTATCAGTTTTAGCAACATTAATATAAAAAGGTTAATTTGACTAGTTCTCTTTTGAATCAAATCAACAAAATCTGGGCGGAGATCTAATTTTAAGGCATATGTGCTTGATATAAATTAGAAATCTATTGTATCATCGAATTTAGACTACATAAATCATGATATTCCTCGGTTTTGTTATATAAAACTAGTGCGAACCCGTGCTTCGCATATGGACCGCACTCAACCTCTTATCATCATAACATATTTAAATGATTTATATGGTTCATTGATTAAGAAATAATGATATTTTTTTATCAATTTTCAAATAAGTTTGCATTTTGTCTAAAACTTGTGTATAAATCTTTGAAAACAGTAATGCAGATAGTACTGGTGCTTGATAAACAATTGCAAAATATTGAGCAAAAATAATTTCAGAGATAAAATTTTCACACAATACACATATAAATTATACACATATAAATTCATTGTGTGCATCAGCTGTTGCTCCATGCATCAACTGTATTATATGTACTTCATTTGGTGAGATACCTTTATCAATCATTTCCTTTAATACTTGATGCCGTTGATTCCATTTACTGCTTCGGTAATAACTATCTATAAGAGCAGTGCAAGTAACAACATTTGGTTTACACTTAACCATTAATCCAAAAATGCCAAAAGCAACGTTGACATGATTCGTGAGAACGCAAGTGTTGATGATGATCCCATAACTGATTATGTCTAGGAACACATTATGCAGCATCATATTATTGTAGAATGATAAAATTAAAGGATAAAAAGATTTATTTCTGTTTTGAACGATTCTTGTGAAAAATATGCTAAATCTAAAGCATACATATTTTATGTCTGAAGTGTTGGAACTAACATTCATTATTCAACAATATTTATTTTAATGTGAATCATTGTATTTCTTTTACAGTCAAAGAAAATTCAATATAATAAGAAGCATATAATTGTATTTAATGCTTTTGAGCTTTCTGGTTCCATTTCTAATTCCCTATAACATTGTTGTTTTATTTTGGTAATATTGGGTTTCACCAGACTTAACTTCAATTTGTGAAAGTAGAATCAGAGACTGGAAATTTTCAAAACAATCAATGACATAGATTGGTTAAAAGAAATAAAGTCAAACAGATTTAATAACTTTAATAATATGAATAATCCAAAAAACTATGATTTTAAAAAATTTATTTTTAGCTATCAAAAATGGATATCATTGGAAAGCATATTAAATTTGAGACTTAATAGTGAAATCGATTCTTAAATCCAATTAATATAGAAAAGTTATCACATTTTAAAGTTTGAAATAGGAAGAAATAAAAAACGTGACTATTCATTTCTCAAAATATGAAGGAGGCTTATGTGCTCTTGAAATCTAACTCAATAATAATATTATGGTATAGATTAAAAAATATTTTTTTTCCTACATCAATGATGCAAAAGTGAGAATAAATTAACTTTAAAAAATTGATTTTACATCTAAAGAAGCTTTTTGTACCTCCACTATTTTTTGCTATATCCCAGCTATAACCTTTTACACTTCCACCCTATGTAATTGCTACGCGTGTGCTAATGTCGAATAGGCCGCTATCTATTGCTCGTCTATTTATATCCATCATAGGCTTTGCTTGATTGGCATGTGATGATGTCGAACATGCCACTTTGATGGAAAAAGGACCATTAGCTGGTTGTGGGTTTCCTAAAATGGCGAGCCAGCATACTAGCTTTTAAAAGTACGTAGGTCTAGTACGGGACCAGATGTGGGCCAAGATGTTGGCTGTTTGAATCATACCAGCTAGTAGGACTATGCTGGCTGTTACCATTTAATGTTGTGTACATGTATCATCACGTTATTGGGCAATGGAAGTTTGCTACCGATGATTTAGTTTATCTGACATGTGATTTGAAAAAGTTATTGATGAAACCTAGACGATCCAGATACTTCCCACTTTGTTGATCCGAGGGCTTGAATTGAATGTCGTTTCCTATATAACTCCCTCATCTCTTCCCCTTTAATTATTTATCGATAATTCATACTATAGCCATTAAAGTGGACTTTGAGCTCTTGAGTTTTCTGCCTTTAATTTCCAACTTTTGACTTCAAATCTCAATCTTAGTGAGTGAGTATTCCTCATTTCATATTTAGTTTTCTGCCTTCAACTACCAACATTCGATTCAAATCTCGATCATAATCAGTGAATACTCCTCATTTCATATGCCTTTTATCTCGCTTTTTATGAATTTTCCACCATCAACTACCAACATTCGATTCAAATCTCAGTCTTAATCAGTGAGTATTCCTCATTTCATATTGCTTTCATATCAGTTTTTATTTCATTACTATGTTGAATCTTGAACTATTTTTGAAAGTTTGAGTAGTTTTAATACTTTTTCTATCGGTTTTTCCTTTATCTTTTCCTTTTTCTTTTGTTCTTATTTTGCTATCTTGAATACTACCATTGCTCTAATGAAATTACACTATACACAACATCGAAAAAAATCATTGTGAAACCAACAAGTATCATTCAACGTTGTACAATGACTAGATCAATAGAAAAATCTTCAATGAGTTGTCAGTATTATTGAACTACACCTTCCCCCATTTGAGTAGGACAGTAACACGCCGAGTCATAGTTTGTAACTTGGATTGGTTGGATCGGTAGAGGGTGCAGGTCACACTGGTTGCCTCGAGCAAGAGTTCGGGCCTTAACAGGTTTGTTGAGTGACCCTAGGTCACCTATTTTTATGACAGGGGAAGACTTATCAGCCTTTAAGTAGTTTGACTTGGTTCAGTAATTAGGTTGTTTATTGATTGCAGATGACTGTGAAGCTTTGACCTAGCCTGCGGTGGAGTTAAAGAATAAATTTAAAAAAAATTACTTATTAGATCTTTAAAGGGCTTATGAAGTCTAAATTCATTTAGAACTTTTTTATGCTTCTTCTATGCTTCTTTTAAATAGAATCAATATTTTATTTTATTTAACAAGTGAAAAGAGTTCTAAATTTAATTTGATTTCAGATATATAATAATGAACGTATCAAATACATTCATGTGTGTATGGTGCAAGTGAATGTATCAAAAGGTTTATAATATTTTGCAAAAAAGTCCACTTATTTTTTCAATTGAAACAACATTTAAACAAATATCAACAACAACCAAAATTGTATTCTAAATAACAAACATGTAAAAAATGTATTCAATCTCCAAAGTAATTATAAATAATTTACATATTTATATTTATATATATAATGAGGTGTAAAATACATCAAGTAATAGTTTCCAATCTAAAATTGTGTGTTAAAAGTCTGCCCCTTTTACAAAATAATAATTTCTAAAACAATGACAAAATTAGATTGGACAAATTAGGCATATATAAATTTGTTGCAAAATAAATTAGATATAAATATACATATAATATTAACATATAATGAAATGGTCATAGCAAATGTAGTATCTACTTACATTATCATAATGAATATACAATCAATTAAAATATATAAGATCAAAACTTTAGTCAACTTAATGAAAAAATGATGAGATCAGATGTATCATTTGTAGGATTTAAAATTCATTACTATGGTGAATATAAAATAAGATAAAATTAAAATCACCTAAAGATGAAATCCAAGGTTAGCACCTTGAATGAAGAATAAAGCTCCGAATCGATCGAATAGACATGTAGATTTTGCAAGAATCTAGAGGTAATCACCACCTTGAATGCTAGTAATTTATATTTGAATTTTTAAGGGAATTTTTTTCATGAAGCCCATTGAGGGAGAGGAGGAGAGAAAGAAGATAAGATGTTTTGTCAAGGTAAGAATAATGATGAATCGAATAAGAGAGAACATTTCTTAAAGAAAACATAGAAACCTTTCGATTTCCCCTTTTAAAACCTCCCTATTTAATTCCTAATTAAATCCAATCAAATATTTTCCCTCTTCTTCATATTTTCGCTGAAAGAAATAAAATAAAGAGTAAAGGTCAATAATCATTTCATAAATGTGATTTAACTTAGTCATAAAGAGGAGTAAAAGATGAAGATTTAAATCCTTCTTTTAATCGCTTCTATTGGATTTTCCAATCATATTGGAAAACTCTACCCTTTTTCATCGTGCATGTGGGTCTCAAAAAAAAATTCCTAAAACAACTTAACAATTAATTTATTTAAACTCAGTTTAAATATTCTATACCATTTATCAATGCGCACATTTATAACTTTTATAAGCACACTTTAGCAAATGCTAATGATATTCAGAAAAAATGAAATTAAGTTCAATAATTAATATTTCATAAATATTAATTAATTTTACAATAATTTTTAATTAAATCATGTGGTTTATTTAGAGTATTCATCTTTATGGTTGTGCAACTCAAAGGTGTAAATTCAATCAACGATTAATATCGAACAATTCGAAATAAACATTCACACGTCAGCTTAGCTGGTGGTTTTCCATTTTTGCTTAATTTATCACTTACATATCTTTTTAATAAAATCCAATTTTACTTATTATAAGCGTTACCTGATAGTGACAATTATTTACAACAATTCTTTTCGTCAAAACTATATCACTTTGAACTTGTGAAATTTGGTAATTGTCAAAATTCCAGTATCGTCCATATTCAACTCTATAGTCCAAATACAAAGTTTTTGGTTCAATAATAACAATTACTATTAACTAAACTACTTTGATCAGAGACTTTGACTTTGAGTTGACATTAGTTGACTATGATATTAACATCATATAACCAAGGAGTGAATCCTCTTCTGAATATTGTTTCACTTCCAATGTTTCTACTTGACCCAACCATATTCGTTCGATGGACGCTATGCCATGATTTAACGATAATCAAATGGAGCTTCCACATTGAAGTTCAACAGTCTTTTCAAGTCGAGAGCTCTGTGTAAATTAGTCCCATTGATATTTTCTATGTGACTTAGTTATATAAACCAAAAGAAAACCATCTAGTGAGTCTTTCCATAGTTATACAATAACTATCAATATTTAACTTTTGGTGCCCTCGGCAGCTATGAGTAATACACTGCTCAATATTTGAAGAGCATTACATACTTTATCCTTAATGGATATATCGATTTCTTGTCTTGACTAGGCATATTTAAAACGGTACATTTAGTTTCGATTTGATGAATTACTCATGGTTACAATACTTTGTAAGTACTATTGCAAAACATACCATTTATAGATTCTCTATTAAATATAATTTTGATTAAGTTAATTAATTAATTAATATATAACACATTATACTAAGTATATAATAGAAAGAAAACATCCTTTTATTTTGAATAAGATCGGTTATCAAGTTACATATATGTAATAGATTACATAATTGTTCCTAGGGCATATCCCTAACTCTTTAAAGCCGCATCAACATATGAGGGGACTTTTAGTTTAGGTCTCTCTAAGGATCGAGAAGATCAAATTAATCTTGCAGTTTACTTAGCCCGCTATGGTTTTAAGGCAATTGAACCCTTGTACCCTTAGTTAGAGACTGGGCCAACCAACCCCCAAGGGGCTATTTCTCATGGTCACTTGCTTATATGAGGAGAGAAGTAATCCACGCCCTTCACGATTTCTTCATTCAATTTCTAAATACGCATCGCATTGCACCTGGGTAGCTCTCCTCATATAGCTATAGTCTCTTGGCAAGGCTCTTTACCGTTTGCCATGATTTGTACATCTCGGAGCCCCATTAAATACTAATTAGGCTAGTCTTCAAATTGTGCAAGTAGGCCAAGACTGGTCTAGAAAACTACTATTTCTTAGAGTTAGGGATATGCTCTAAGGGAAATTATGTAATTTAGTATAAATTACTAACTCTATAATAAAATCTCGTTCGAAATAAAAGGTTTTTTCCTTCTATAATATACTTGATATAATGTGATATATAAATTATTTATTTAATTTAAGTATATTTAATTAAATGTCCATAGGTGACATGTTTTGTGATAGTAATTACAATATGTTGCAATCATGATAAATTTATCACAATAAAAATAAACATATTGTTTTAAATATCTTAAACAAGGTGCATCAAGACTGGATATCTATACATCCATTGAGACTAGAGTACGTAACGCACTCCAAATGTTGGACGGTGTATTACTTCTGATTGTTGAATGCACTAAGGGGTTACGTAATAATAGTTATTGGATAATCATGGAATGGCTCATTCGATAGTTTTCTGTTGGTTATACAACCATGGCCAAACAGAAAATATCGAAGTGACAACATTACACAACTCTCTTGACTTGAGAATATTGTCAAGCTTCCATATGGAAATGCTGCTTTGATTATAGTTAAATCATGGCACAACATCTGTTGAATGATTATAGTTGGGTCCGAGTTGAAGCATTCGAAGTGAAACACTATTCAATAGAGAATTCATCTCCTCGGTTATATGAGGTTAGTACCATGGTCAACTGAAGTGAATTCACACTCAAATCATTAGCTAGAGAATTCTAGTTAACAATAATTGTTATTATTATACCAAAGGCTTTGTGTTTGGTTTAGACAAGTTGAATGTGGATGATTTAGAATTTTGACCATTAACAAATTTCATAAGTCCTAAACCGATATTGTTATGACGAATAGAATTGGTATGAATAATTTTCAGCACTAGAAACTGCTTAAAATAAGTAAAATTGGATTTTAAAAAAACTATGAAAGTGATAAATTTGGCCATATGTCACACCACCAGCTAAGGTGATGTATGGATGTTAATATTCAAATTGTTCGACATTAATCACTGACCAAATTTATACATAAGAGTCAAACAACCAACATGTTGGATACTCCGGCTATCACCTGATTTAATCAAATTATAATAGTTAAGATTACTAAATTAACTAATATTTGTAAATTATTAATTATAAAATTTTATTTTATTTGTGTTGATCAGTATTGGAAACAATATGCATATTAAAGTTATATACACACGTATTGATGTACGTTTAAATTTTATTTAAATAGGAATGATTTGATCTGGTTTGAAAATGGAATGGAAGCCCATATTGGCCTAGTAGTGGCTTGGCATGGCTATTAGGGAGGAAGCGTTATTTTTTATTCTTTCGAGTTCGAATCAGCATAGAAAAGAGTGGATCTAGATCCACATCTTATTCTATTTTTTCTCTCTTATTTAAACAGCAAAACTCCTTACTTTTGATTTCATATAGCTAACCTATACCTCTAGCCAAAAATAGGTTGCTCTCTCCTTCGAATCAGAAGTGATTTGATACGTATATGTACGAAAACAATTTTAGCAATACTTCGACGCGGTGTTGAAGTATTTTTATTATTTAGGAAACTATTGAAGAAAGCTATTAGAGAGATCAAGAAGAAGAAGAAAAGTGAATTTGTGAAGAAAGGAAGATGATATGCATGTGTATTTATAGGGTAGAAATTGTTGTACGTCAAATTACCAAAATACACCCCTCTCCCATCATAGCTTTGGTCGAACCCACTCCCTTCTCCATGTGCTTGTCTTCTCTTGATTGAGTGATGGGGAGTTTGCTATTTTTGAGATTAAGGTTGAAGTTTCATTAATATACATATAAGGAGTTTAAATATAAATAAGCATACTTTATTTTAGATATTTTCTTCAGCTTTGATTTGACTAATTATGAAGGTATATGCGTATGTATATGTATTTACATGCATGTATGTATGTGTATCAAATACATTGCAATGATTTGAAACAACTTCTATTCGATGAAAGGTCGAAAATCCGAAAGCTAAATCCCGGTTACATATCCAGTTTTTAATCAAACTATTTATTTATATAAAAAAAACTTGGAAATAAATTTCTTATCACGTCTAAATAATTAAAAAAAGATTATTTTAGTTATAAAACGATATTTACTAATATAAAAATCCAATTGTAAAAATACGACGTCGATCTGCCAAAATGCAACGAAGTTTATATATCTTTATAAAAAAGTTTATGTATTTATAAAATCATTATAAATCACCTATTATCATTATATAATAATTGAAGTGAACTATTCATCATTTAAAATAATTATCTGAATATTTAAAATTAATTATATATTCCAATTCAAAGTGATAAAATTACATGTCATTACATTCTTCTCCTCTTAAAAGAATTTCGTCCCCAAAATTTCTCCACAGCCCAAAACCAAAAAAGTTTACTCAAAATATTATCTTTAAACTCAATTCGTATGATATACCTAGATCATCCATATGCAATATCTGATTTGATCTCCTATCCGAATCCACAACTTTACTTCTAAATTTTATTGATCCCTCGATCCACTAGTGCAGACTCTGATTATGCTCCTTGATCAGAAATGCTCACTTCCCTTACATAGCTCTCAACTATGGTAGATAACACAAGTATCTAACCACAAATCCTCATTAATGTTCATCGTCAAGAATTGAGTGATAAATCCTTTTTCGGACTGGTGTAAACATCTCATAGTTCTGTACTCGAATCTTAGATCAGAATTGTATGACGAAAGGATCTTCGTTTCTCATACGTACTTAGTTATATAAAATTCCTTTTTCAAAATTATTTATAAAAAAATTTCATAAAACTTTTATCTTTTATTCAAATATTTTATAAAGCTGCTTCTTTATATGTAGTCAAAATTTTCTATCATATTTCCAAAAGAAACCATTTCAATTTAAAAGATAAATTATCTTTTATAATAAACTCCTTATGTTATAATATACTACCTTTAACCAATATTAAATACCAACACCTTGATAAAAATTAACAATCACTGATTAATCCATCAATTAATGATTCACATTATCTTTTTAACTTTAGAAAATTATATAGATTGAGTAACTCAAAAATGATATGAAGGAGCTTGGTACTACTAATAATATCATATATTCCCTTCATAAGAAGGGGAATACTTAAGAGATGCGTTTATCATCCGAACACATCTTCTGCTCATTTTAGTTACTTTTGAGCCACTTGAACTTGTTAATCATTAGATTCTATTCAAAAATACAAGGATATAAATTCTCAAAAACCTCTTTATAAAATATGTTTTATAAGTCCAATTTATAAAATCACTTGTCTTTATAAAACTTTCGTAAAATCCCATCCAAATATTTTAAACCTTTTCGTATATCCCAAATATTTTTAACGTCATTTAAAAGATATCTTTAGAAGTTATTCTTCTTATTTAAATACTCTTTTTAAAAGTTTCAAAGAAACACAACTTTTAATAAAACAAGCATTACTAAAACCTTTTACTAAGTTTAACTTCTGAAAATCTCATTTATCAACACACTTATTTGATAAAACACTCATTTTTCAAAATAATTTTCATTTTGAATCAACTTTCTTAGGAATTCAAATACCTATTTTATTATTTCAAAATATCGCTATATTTTTTATTCAAACATTTTTATAAGATATAGCTTTACTTCATAAAGAAAATTATCAAAGAAGTAAAATTCATATAAATTATATATATATAGGTCATTTAAACATGATTTAAGAGAAGCTATAATAAGGATCATGCATATATATATATATATATATCATAATTCAAAGTATTACATTTGCTAATCAACCATACTTAAACCATAATTAATTATTTTACATACCCGTGAATACGCTAACATATTCCTAATATACTTAGGATATCCAAAATACTATCACTCCCTAGCAACTTTCAACCCTATGAAAATTTAAATCAAATCAATTGGACATGCATGTTGATGGACCATAAGAATATGAGAACACTACCACTTCAAACTCTTCTTCCTTCTATTCATCATCTTCTTTATTTTCGTTATCTTCTTCGTTCTCAAGATTCCATCCTATAGGACGCCAGGGTTGTTCCTAGGGAACCCATGGTTGAGAAACAGGGTTTCTTGGAAGGATGCCCGAAACCTCTTCAACTTCCTTATTCCCTGTTGTCCCTTCTTAATCAATACCTGAAACATGTGACTCTCTCTCTCAGATGGTGGAACGCCCATCTCCTAGATAATTTGATCATCATTATTGTCTTCTAATTCGTTGGGGATATCATCCATCCATGCATCATATGCTATTGAATCTAGGTTATTCCTTTCTACCATCATATTGGTATTCTCCTTTCGAACTTCTTTAGCTTCTAATTCTTCTAGATCTATTAACCATGTCATTTTTTTATGATTCCTGACTTACTTCTACATTATTTGTTATCTGGTTCCCTACTTTGTCACTAGATAATAATACTAGTTCCGGAGTCTTGGGTTCTACTAGCATCATAGCCATTGGATACCCATCCTCATCATAATGGGTATTTTCATCAAACTCTTCATTTACCTATGGCAGATGGTTGTCAAGCGACCTTTTTCTATTCCCTCGTCATCACTTGACAGGATTATTAATTCATCCTTTTTTTTACCCAATTTGCTCTTGAGGATTCTCCTTTGCAATAATTCCTATCGCAATTGGAAGGCTTATATAATAGACAATGAAGTACTTAGAATTTCAAACTAAGCTTTTAACTATTCTAGCCTGAATCTAATATCATATTTTAACAAGTTTCTTACAAACTTAACTTCTTATACTATCATATCTTATAGTCAAACTATGAAATTCTAATCATATGATGTTCCTATATCAGTTTATATCTTTTAACCAACACATGGTAATAACTGAATATTATTGTTCACTTAACAACCAAACACTACATAAGTAACTATATCATTTGAAAGATATTCCTTTATATACAAAATATAATCCTAGGTAAAATTATTTCATTTACCAATTTTCCAAAATAAAAATAATTTTTATATAATATTGACAAATACACGCCTATGTATGATATGTTCAAACTCATTATAGGGTGTCACTTAAACTATCTCTAATGAGTTACTCATCCTAAAGTGTTACTTACCCTAACTTTGATGAGACTTTACCCCTACCAGGCTTAGGTGTTCGCTCAACTTAAGCTCTAATACCAAATGTGACGATCGGGATTTCCGACTATCGAAGACTGACACTAATACATCCAATGTACTGTGTGTTTAGCATTCATGTGCCTGAAAACTATTTGTTAAGGGTAAAAAGAAGAAGAAGACAGAATAGAATCTCACATGAATGAAATAACATATATTATTACAATAATCTTTACAGTGGAAAAACTTTTATATACATATATCAGAGTCTATCCTAAGCTCAGTCTGGACAGTTATAAAAATCGGTCCTTACAAATGCTAAAAAACAACAAACACAACAGAAAAGTAAACTAAGTCCATAAGTTGATGAAGATCTTCAGCTCTCCTCTGAAAAACGCCAAGCATCTCCAGCTAATCTCGACAATGCTCTGATCTTACCCGAGTAATAAAAGTACCTAGACTGGGCCTGGAAAACCAGGGTGAGAAACGAAAATCATAAATATATATGACAATGTTATAGATCTACTTTGATTTTCAACAAAACCTTTGAAAAGAAGAGTATCTCATAAGACCACGCCGCACATAAACATGGATGATTTTTTACATTATGATAACTAAAACATTTTTATCAAATCATTTGATATTATTTCAAATGATATTGCTTCGAAAGCACTTTTCAAATAACAAATTAAAATCGCCAAAATTATTACATTTATTAAATTCGATAGCATATTTAGGTACACAATCAAGTCCGTAAAGGTACATATTAGAGAATGGATTTCCAACAATGACAATGTAAGGGGTTACTTTCCATATAGTACGTCTCTAGAGGAATGTACCAAGGCACAACCCAGCTCCCTCTACCAACATAGAACCGGTCTACCTCTACCATAGATAGTGTCGAATATGTCATCACCTAGTTGTTTCTGACCTATCCGTGGCCACATCATACATAACAAAACCGATATATAGATGGAAATCTAAAATGGTGATGATCATCTCCTAATAGGTGCGACCCACTTAGCCTTGCCGCATCTACTCTGTTTTTTCCATCACTGGTGTGTGAGGCTTGAGGTAATGTTTTAACTTTCTTAAAATAACAATCAGACCTTAGTGATGCTTGGCCAAGCTTATGTGGAGGTGGAAGCTCGATTTTGAGATGGTGGTGGTATAGGTCATGCACTTTAGTAAGGAAGAGGTATAGTTTGGCTAACTTTTTGAAGCAATTTGATATTGTATATGTATGGAAAAGATTTTAGTAAAACTTCGATGCGGTGTTGAAATATTTTTACTATTTATGAAACCATTGAAGAAGAGCTATTAGAAAACTCAAGAAGAAGAAGAAGAAGAGAAGTGAAGTGAATTTGTAAAGAATGAAAGAGAATATGGTTGTGTATTTATAGGGTAGAATTACTTATGCTTTAAATTACCAAAATACCCACCCTCTCCTATCATAACTTCGGCCAAACCCACTCCCCACTCCATGTGTATGTCTTCTCTTTATTGAGTGATGGTGGGTTTTCTTTTTTTAAGACTTAAGGGTAAAGTCTGCATTTACATACATATAAGGAGTTTATATACAAATATGTATACTTTATTTTAGATATTTTCTTTACTTTTGATTTAACTAATTATGAAGGTATATATATATATATGCATATGCATATGCATATGCATATGCATATGCATATGTATATGTATACGTATGTATGTGCGTGTGTGTATGTGTATTAAATAACGTTGAAATGATTTGAAACAATTTTCATTCGATGATAGGTCGAAAATCCGAAAGTTGAATCTCGGTCACATTTTTATTTTTTAATCAAACAATTTATTTATATAAACAAAACTTGAAAATAAATTTCTTATCATCTCTAAATAATTAAAACAAGATACTAATATAAAAATCCAATTGTAAAAATACCACGTCGATCTGCCCAAATGCGAAAAATTTATATATCTTTATAAAACAAGTTTGTATGTTTAGAAAATCATTATATATCACTTATTACCATCATATAATAATTAAAATAAACTATTCATCATTTAAAATAACTATTTAAATATCCAAAATTAATTAAATATTTTAATTCAAAGTGGTGAAATTACGAGGAGTAACATGGTTCGTAAATTATTTGATATCATTTGGATGATTTGTTAGGCTATCTTATATTATCTTTTGATCTATGACTTTTTGATATTATATTAGGGCATTAGTCTGGGTTATCCCTTTTCACTTGATGATTTCATTTTATATGATGAGTTTGTATTGTATAGATGATTCAACCAACGGAGATAGTCTTCTTGAATTCTATTGATTTGTTTTATGTTGGTAATGATACCCTATTATATGATTTCCAATTGATGTAGTTGGATTTTAGGTATTTGAGTAATGTGATATATTATGGATTATTTATATATTTATCTGTATATATACAGACATATTTTGACATGTCGTTTGACGTTTGAGTATCTTTGATAGTAATACCATAGTATTCTTTGTTGTTTATATTGTATCAACTTATTTATAATCCTTGATTAGACATATTCTGACCTATGTGTTATTTTATAATACTTAGGCAGTCGAAGACATTTCAAACACAAAGACGACAAGAATAACTTTATTTTACTAGGTTTAGTGGAGATAAGTTATACAGTTAGTTATAGGTTATTATATATATGTACTACATGGATGTATATTCTTAAAATGGTATTTTAGATATAGTATTTTTTTTATTGCTGCGATTCCGACTCTATGTTCTCCATTTATGTATTGTATGTTTTATATTATCTATCCTAGAGGCATACGTGTTTATTTCTTTGTACCAATACTTTGTACATTTAGATGTGTTGTTTACGTGATGTTTTAATACGTACCAGTGTTAATCCAAAGGAATATTCACATGTGTACCTCTTTATTGCCTGGTCCTCTGTATTGTCTGAAAATATTACTCTGTAATACTCTTGGATGATATAGGTATAGAGGTGGGGTGTCATAGTTGGTATCATAGTATATTCAAGTGATACATTGTATATAAGAGACAAAGGTCATTGGCCTAAATAAGACGAAGAGTCCCTATGCTTTGGAGTGTTGGGTAGTGAATCAATAATTGGGTATAATAAGTGTATGATGACTACTGAGGGTAATCATCTAGGGATGTTCTTTTTATTTTATATATAATATAATATAATATTTGAATTTTGATATTTGAGAATGGATAAAAATATAAAAATGATTTATCTAGGGTGGTTTAATATTGAATTGTTATGTTTTAATTTGATTTTAATCAAAGTCCATAGCAGAAAATTTCTTTATTTGTTTTGTGCTGAATGCACGAGTTATTGTTGGTTATACTTCTTTGATTTTTAATAGTTATTTGAGCTGGTTTGTCCTTTGGGTACTTTAAGAATTCTAACTGATGCAAGAGCACACGTATTCGATAGGAGTTCCTAAACAACACAAAGAGACACATGGTACAAAATTTTAGAATGTTTTGAAGCTTGGAAACAATATACTATCATAAAAAGATGAACATATTTTGAGCTATATAGAAAACTAGTGGTTGGAAATGATTATATTTAGCGTTTATAAGAATGAAGTATTAGTCTTTTCAACGATCCCTATTTATGGAAATTACGAGGACTCAATTTTATTAAGTGGGAAGTTCGTAACAACTCGAATATAGGCGTAACTAATAATAAATATTTAGTTAATTAAAAGTGGAATATTTGTTTGGCGTTTAAATACATAATCTTGATACATTTCAGAATATCAGGATTTTATTACATGGGAATTAGTAATGCAATTAAATAGGTATTTTTAAATTTTGAAATAGAATGATTTTGAAATGGTTTAATATTTAGTTTAAATGTGAATAATAAGTATTTGAATTTAAATAAATTTAGATAGTGGAAATAAATTAATAAATTCCAGATGTTTTACCGTAATAAATAAATGAGAATAATGCATATAGATTTTGCTTAGAGCTTTATTATAATTTGAATTAAATTTGTGTTGTATATAAATGAAAATGAAAAGTAAGAAATATACCTAGATATTTACTTAACTATATTTATTTACTAAACCCAAACCTAAGCAAACCAAGCCCAACAACAACAAAAGCCCTAAAATCACGTTTACTGATTTCACTCTCTAGAGATTTTGATTTCCAAATGATTCATTCTCGTTTATAAATATGCCTGCATTCATTCATTTAGAGGCAGTGTGAGAATTCAAAATATTAACCACCTTGTACTACTTTAAGAATTAGATCAAAAATCAAATAAATGATTATTAATTATCTAATTCAAATATAAGTGCTGCTAAGCAACAATGTACTCTTTCACAAGAAGGATGAAGATTGATCTACTGTGGTGTTCTTTTTAAGCAAAGAAATGACCCTTATTATTAAAAAAATAAATTCTCCCAAACTGCAAAGAATTAAACGATGCCATCTGCGGCATTATCTTTACTGAGCGATGGAGAATTTTTGGTGCGAATTTGGAAGTGTACGGTAGTGGTCGAAATTGAAGGTTCCGATCTAGGATTAGGTATTATCGGTGCTTCAGGCAATAGAAGGTCGAAGCGGTAATGGTGTGTGATTTATGATTTAGAGGAGCGTCTTCGGTGTTGGTATGGGCATGTTCAATGAAGGTGGTGTCATAATTTTTGTTCGCCTATAGCCGAGCGTGAGCAACACATTTTCATTGGTTAGTTCAGGAATGATGGCGGTGGTGCAAGCGAGTCGGGATGTTGAAGAGAGATTTGTTGGTGAAAATGGGAGGAGATTTCATGGTTCCTAGCCCTGTATCACTATGTTGCTATGCACGATAATGGTGCTCTGTGCATAAATGCATGCTAAAGGAGAAGAACATTTGAGAAGAAGCAAAAAGGAAAGTAGCCACATTAGGTGAGTATTTTTATTTTTATCCCCTACTATTATAGATCAAATTCTGAAATAAATAATCGTGTTGGATGCTTTGCTGTATACATATGTGTGTATGTGTTTATAAGTGTGTGTATGTGTAGTATGTGCACTTGTGTGTGTAACTATGTCAGCATGTATAAGTACATGTGTGGTGTGCATATGTGTATTTGGGTGAAGCAGTTTTGTGTGTTGGTGCATGCGTGCGTGCGGGGTGATTATTGTTATGTGGGTAAGAAAGAAAAGGAGGGACATAACAAATTGGTTAAATAATCATATAATAGGAATGTTTCCAGGAAAATATCAATCTGCTTTTGAGTTTGTTATTTTATTTTTATTTAGCCATACAATTAATGGCAGACTTTTCATTTAAATATCGGGCATTAACAAAATTCAACCAAAGGGAAGTCTCATCATATATTATATTAGAATAGCTTCATTTTTATACCTAAGATTACATGGATTTTAGGCTCTGAGTGAATGAATATTTGTCATCATATATTATTGTTACTTATTATGGAGAAACCGAGTATCAATATTTATTTCCCCCATTTGAATGCTTCTAGAGTATAAATTCAATACCAAAGTATACGCCAAAGTGGATATGATATCATGTTATTCTAAAATTAGTGGAAGAGTCTAAAACATAATATCACAACAGTTGAACATTTGGATATCTATCCAAAATATATATCCTAACTATAATATATTACTCTTCGTAATACTTGCAACTCTATTAAATGCTGAATTTGTAAATAAAGCTCATGTACCTATGGGTTTTAATTAGATTAATAAGTCCTTATCTATAAATTGGTCAACCTATTTATACAAATGTGATGTCCCGGAATTTTGGGCAATATTTATTAGATAATTTCCATTAATAATTATTTTAAATGTGCAATATTGATTTAATAATCTAATTTAACAGAATTTATCTTTTAAAAACTAATAATAATAATAATTAAATTTGGCAAATTTTATTCTTTTCAGAGTTAATAATGTTTAATTGATAAAAAATTATCTTTCTAAGCTGATAAAAAAGTATTCTATTTATAATGTATATATATATGTATATACATTATGGATAAAAGTTTGGTTTCAATTTAATAAAAACGTTTTCAAATTATAATATATATGTATATATATATATAAATAAATATATTGTGATTTGGAAGATTATGATTGAATTTAATATAAAAAATTTCAAAGGAACTATTTAAAAATTTGTCTCATATTTTCGAAAATACTTAAAGTAAATATTTTGTTTAAAAATATGATAAATAGTATATTATAATCAGAGTTTAATATGTTTTCTTTTAAAAATTTGTACTTGAAATAAATTTGATTTATATATATAATATCAATATTAGGTATAATAACTTAAGTTTAAAATTTAAAAATAAGATTTACTTTAATGTCCATTTCTTTTGTTAAAATTTTCTTTCTTTTAAATTTAGCTTTGGAAAATGTGTTTTTGAATATATATATAAATAAAACATAAATTGATATAAGCATAAGCATATTAATATAAAATATAAGAAATTAATTAAATAATGATTTAAAACATTTGTAAATATAAGTAATTAATATAATATTGAAATCAAACATGTTAAGGCCATATAATATGCAATCACATATGTAAGCTTAAGAACATTTCAAGTTAACAAGTGGCAACACTTTTGTTTAAAAAATTAGGTATATAACTAATGTTTGAAGAGGAAAAGCCTGTTTTATTTCCTTCAGTTCAAATTTTCCTCGGTTCTTTCTTTCTTTCTTCTTAAACATAGAAACAAAACCAAAACAAAATTTAATCAAAACACAACTGCAAGCTCTCTAGTTCAGACATCAATTTCAATAAACAAAGGTTTCAAAATTCAACAAGCAAACTCAACTTAAACAAACAGGATTCAAATGCCAGCTAAAACAAGCAAATCGATTCAAAATGCCAAACAAAGTTCCAGGAAACAAAAGTGATAGATCTGTTCTTTGCTTCTCTCAGTTTCTGTTGAGTATACTTTTTTTAAATAATTTAAAAATCTGTGTTGAAACCTTGTTGCATGTGTGGAAATCTTGTAGAAATATAGTCTAAAAAGATTGCATGAATTCTTGGTTATGAATGTGTGTGTATAAGTATAACATGTCTGTATATTGTCTCTGATACCACAATGTAACGACTCGCCTTTCATTCCACAGAAAGACGCATCGTTATTAAGAAAGAAGGGATAGAAAATAAAAAAGATAGAAAAGAAAGAACTAGACAATATTAGAATCTCACGGCGGAACGAGTAAAGTATATTAATCACATAGATATTACATAGTATCATCATACATCAGATTACACAGATTATACATGTAACGATCCCGATTTTTGAGTAAAATTAAATTTAGTAATTAATATAAAATTTTGAATTTAAATTGTAAATTAATTTAAGTTTTCCAAGGTTAAATAATATATTTGTTATTTGGACATTGATTTTAAAATTTAATTGTGGGTTTGAAATTCTATATTTAATATCTTATAAATAAATAATATTTGGATTCGAAAACTATATAATTTTATAGAAATTTGTTTTCTAATTTTAAAAGACATACGTAATATATTTACAAATTATATTTTGATTTAAACACAAATGATTTTCAAAACAATTGTTTAAAGCTAAATTCTACATATAATATACATATGTGTGTTTATTTATTTAAAGGTATAATAACTTGAATTTAAATTTTAAAACAAGAATGAATGAAAGCTTTAGATATGTATACATAAGGAAATACATTTTTATTTACTTATAATAACATAAGGGTTTAAAATAAAATTTATAAATTAAATAAGAGACAAGGGTTTCAACATAAAAATACAAATTTAAAAGTATAATAAATAAAGTTTAAAATACATAAGAATACATAAAAACATGTTTCATAAAATTAGAATAAAGCAAGGTCCAAAACAAAATTTATAAAATAAATTGATGTAATGATATAAACATAATTTGTATTGTTTTTACAAATGTAAGTTAAGGAATAACATAAATTAACAAGTGTAAAAAATGAGACAAGTGGCAAATTTTTGTTTAAATTTAATTTTTAGCATACATAAGAGAGAAAACAAAAACCAGTTTGCTTATTTTTCTCTTCACCATTCTCTGAAAAACAAAGAAAAACAGAAATAAAATCAAACTAAAACAACTTCAGCCTGAACAACAACTTCATCTGTTCAATCTTCAACCTGAGTAAGAGAAAAACAAAGTTTAAAACCAGAAGGAAAAAAATCTGAAAACACAAATCTGCAAATCAAAGAGCGGTTCAAAATCAAAGCTCAGTTTTAAAAAGCAAACAGAAGGAAATCAAAACAGTTTCAAAGGCTAAAACAAAGGTCTCAAGCCTGGAAAACCTGAGTATCTTTAATCCGAAAACAAGCAAGACAATCAACCTGAAGCCAAAACAAGTTCGATTCAAATCAAAGCAAGGATTCAACTCAAACAATAAGCAAGGTTTCAAATCATAAAAACAAAAGCAGTTTCAGGTTTTAAAAGCTAGAAATCTATTATCTGCTTCAACATAAAGGTGAGCAAACATACCCAAAATTGTGTTATATGCAATGATAAATGCTTGTTCTGTTGCATGTCTGTATGTATGTGAATATATATACACTGTGATGGATGCATGCTTGTGTATATGTATATTACACCTCTGTTATATTATACAGATTTAAAAACATAAAACCCTTAAAACCCTTTATACTTTGGTTTGCATATTGAATGTTTGTTTGAGAAATATGATTGCATGCCTGGATACAAGTATGAATATATACATATACACCTTTGTTTAAAACTTACAGGATTTAAATCAGTTCAAAACAGAAAATCAAAGCAAAAGATTAAGTAATCAAGCAAGATCCCAGATTTAAAAATAGAACCTGCCTCTCTGTTCCTTCTTTTTGAACAATGCGAGTAAACTTTACCTTGTTCAGATTGAATCCGGATGCATGAATAGAATTTAGAAGCTTGATAAAAAAAAATTTGTCGCATGCTGTTGTACTGAGTATATTTGGATGTAAATCTGGATGCATGTGTTGATATATCAATATTCATCTCTGTTAAAAGGTACAAAATATAAATTTGAATAAAATTTCAATTCTTCCTATTCTAATCTTTGTTAGGCTAGGGTATTTAAATAAAAAATGTTTGTTAAAGATTAAACTAAGATTTAAAAATATTTTTAAGTTTAATAAATAGAAATATTATCTGGAAAAATAAAAGAATAGGGGAACATTGGTTTATGCTTAAAAATCAAATATATTGATTTGTAAATTCATTTATATAATCTGATTTCCCTTTACAAAATGTGATTTTTAATGCAAAAATCTCGAATTTTAGTTGGGTTTTAAGTTCACATTTCTGGGTTGGCCACAAAAAGGTATTTGAATAGTTCCTGGCGATCTAGTTGATCTAGGGTGTCGTGGTTCTTTCTGGAGATAGAAGAGTGGGCGGAGGCTTGGGGAAAAATATCAGGAAGGCGTTCTAGGGACGGTGGCGATGGTGATTGATTTTTGAAATCTATAACCCTAGTTTTGAATGGGTGATGTATTTTGATCGAAATGACTTCGTGGGTTGATCGAGTTAAACAATATTCAGTGAATGCTAGCTTGGATATTTTCGAAGGCGTGGCCGGAGTTGCTGACGCTCCCGTGGTCGGAGAAGTGCGTGCGAGGTGATTACAGGGTTGGGTTATAGTTCCAGAAAGACGAAAATGCCTCGATTTCGATTAAACAGTGATTTTGGGTTTTGAGTTGTTCAGATTGGTTCTGATGACCGCAGATAGTGTTCCGGTGGCCTCGACGTCTATCGACGATGGTTGACGTGCTTGCGCACGTATACGTGTACCTTTCTGATATCAGTGCATTGGGTTGTTTGGGGAAGAAGGAAGGGGCTCGAGGCCAAGCACGAGGATTTGGTCAATTTTCTCGAAGCAAGTGAGAAATTGGGTGTGCCCGGGTTTAAGCTCGGGTGGGAAGTGTTTCTTCTCGGGTTTTTTTATGTTGGCCAAAACAGTTTTAAGATTCAAAGGAAAATCAAGTTTTTAAAATTGAAATCTTGTTAAGTCAATTTTCTTTCAATATTAAATGTTATCTAAGTTTTGAAATTAGTTAAGAAAGATTTTTAAATAAACATAATCTTTATTTTTAAAAAGTTTATTTTAAATAAATTTAATGATATTTAAAGAAGTTAATATAAGGATGTTTTAAAATGGTTAATTAACTTTTAAAGGTTAAGTTAAATTTATTTGTTAAAGGAAATTAGTTACTTGAAGTAATTACTTAATAAAAGTAATTAAGATAAATTAATAACTTAAGTTTGGTTAATCAAGTAATTTATGAATGACTAATTAAGGATAATTACTAAGTGAAAGTAATTAAGAATGGATAATTTATGATTGATTAATCAAGTATTTAAAGATTAATTAATTTAAAGAATAATTAATTAATGTGATTAATATAATT
Source organism: Allium cepa (assembly GCA_030765085.1). Taxonomy (NCBI): domain Eukaryota; kingdom Viridiplantae; phylum Streptophyta; class Magnoliopsida; order Asparagales; family Amaryllidaceae; genus Allium; species Allium cepa. The sequence continues at coordinate 936,424,309 of CM060932.1, forward strand.
AAGGTAATTAATTTAAGAAGTGATTAATTAAAGGTTTGTTAATTAATAAAAGTAACTAATGGTAAAAGTTAATTAAGTAATTAGGGATAATTACCTATTTTAAATTAATTAGGATTTACTAATTAAATAATAATTAATTAAGGGTTAATTAATTTTTTATTTTAATTGTTAAGTATAATTAATTAAGATTAATTCTTTTATAATTAAAGGTTAATTAATTCATTATTTAAGGTTAATTAATAAATAATTAAAGGATGATTAATTAACATAAACTGTAATTAATTAATGTTAATCAACCAGAATTAGTGATTAATCTGGTTGCAAATTAATCAGATGATCAATTAACCTTATTTATGGATGATTGTAGTCTATTAAATGCTGTGAATTATTTTGTTATCTCTGCTGCGTGATGCTGTGTGATTTGAATTGTTTTAATTCAAGCTGTGATGAATGTAATTTATTTATCTATAATGCATTTATATTATTTATCTGTGATTTTGTGTATATAGATAAGCGTTATAGGATTATACAGCTTATCGATATTACTGTGATTGAATCTGTAACGATTGTTTTGATGTTTCACTATTGAGTAAAACCCCTGGACTACACTATAAACACACAAATATGGATTGCATGAGGGAATTGGTTAAGTAACAGATTTTAGAAATGGTTTTAAATTTAAAATTTTGAATTCAAAAGGTTTTGGAAGTGGATTTGTGTTAAATGTAAAAAGGCTTTTGAAAAGGTGTTTTAAAGATAAAGGTTATTTTGAATAACTTAATAAAGCTTTGAAATTTAAATGGTTTGATTTGAATTTAAAATTCAAGAATTGAAATTGAATTCTATGTTGAGAATTATGGTTTAAAAATGTTATACAAGTTATAATGTATCTATATGGGTTTTAAACCATATTATTTTAGGAATCTATATTTAACCCAAGTTTTATACTTTAAACAAATATAACTTGTACAAATGTAATTGGATTTTTCCGAAACGAAAACTATTTGTTTTCAAATAATAAAAGCTTTCATATAAGGAAAGAATTTCCATTTTATGTTGAAAAGTTTCAAGTTTGAAATGAAATCGTGAATTGTTTCGAAAGCTATGAATGAACCTTTGTGAAGGATTATTAAATCTTGTTTTGAAATCGAAGAGGATTTTAAATGTTGTATCTTTTATATAAAGATTTGAATTGGAAACGAGTTTGAAAGCTATTAAATCTTTGATTTAAAGATTGAATGAGTTAATCCAACATTGAAATGGAAATTGTTTTGAAATCTGTGAATGGATCTTTGTGAAAAAGGTAAACTTTGTGAAGTGAATCTTTTTGTTTAAAAGATTTGAAATGGTAATTTGTTTAAACCATTTGTTTTGGGCTTTAAGTTGTGACTTAACTGAGATCCCATATCCATATGTTTTTAAAATATTGCGCTCATTATTCGATTTAGCCGGAAGAGGACCTTGTGTCATATAACCCTTTCCGAATAATGATACGTCGTTATGGATAGCATTTGAAGAACGGTGGTGAAGACTGGGTATTTTCGAGAATGGAAGCATAACCATCGATTGTCTCTGCACTGAGTCGCGCCGGTATAGAGATTCCCTAAGTGATGGGAAGTCCGATCGGGACTGTGAATACCCAGATTGAAAGGGCTTCTTCGGAAGTGCCTTCGGTTCTGTTCGAGCCCGGAATAGACTTGTATAGATGTGTGTCTAACATTACACTTTGAGATGTAAAGATGCTTTCTATCAAATGCATTTCTGTTTGGTGCCGGAGATTTATTCTCTTAGCTTAACACCCTTCTCTGAGACGTACGAGCTCAGAGGTTATGTAGTTGATGGTTACTAGTGATACATTTCCAATTAGGTAATGTGGCATACGAAGTGCTGTTGATCATTTGTTGATCAAAGCATGACTTTATGAAAAAGCGTAGCTTTGTGGACGAGACCTCATCGAGCCTCACAACCTGGTAATGGTCGAAACAGGAAAGATGCAGCAAGGTTTCAGGGGTCGCACCCCTAGGGTATGTCCATTCCTTCTTGAAAAGGGTGGTATCATGGTATGGAGCCCAAATACTTACTTATGTGGACACTGTATATTTATTACTGTGTGATGTTGTTGGTGTAGAGGTACCTCGGATAAAGGTCGCAAACAACCGGGGATGGCATATCTTAGGTGTTACTCCCGGGAAGGGAGGACACCGGCCTTGTGTTGGCAGAGAATCGGGTAGGTTCTTGGGGAGTCCCTCCAGGGGCGTACCCGTGTGGCAATGGAAAGTTCCTTGGTCTGACCATTTGTTGGAAAATCTAAAGAAACAATACGCGCCCAGTACGGTTTTAGTTGTATAACCTACCATGGAATGTGGCGGTAACCTGCTATTGAACATGGTAGCTATAGTAGGCATACGACGAAATGTCGTATGCTGGCTAAGATTAATATTATACTTTCGAAATGTTTTGCACTATGCACTAATAATAATATCAAAATGGTTTTCGCGTATCAAGCATTTTTGACTATCATAAGGAAAAATCTCCTCCAATTCTGCGTTTTCATGTCGTGTGTGGCGGAAGGTCTTATGGTAGTTTCATTTTCCAAAAAGCATTGCGGATTTCAATTTTAAAATCTTTTGTTGTTTGTTTTAAAGATAAACATTTTTTGTTTGCTCATACCAGTCCCATGACTGACCCGGAGTTTATTGTTTCCTTCCCGAACTCTAGGTGCCCATAATTTTCCACACGGGCAGTCTAGAGTTGGGTCTTCAGATAGTCGTGTAGTAGGTGTAGATTCGATAGCTTTCGGAATCCTTGGTTTGGTAGAATTTGGAGATCTTCTTCAGTCTTTGGACGGCTGACCTTGCTAAGTTCAAGTTGATGAGTGTTCGAGCTAGCTTTGGATTGAGTTATTATCTTTCCGCTGCTATTTCTTATATCTTTGATGTATATCGATATTCATTATTCCATTATTGTATCGGATATTGTATCAAATGTTGTATGTCAATGATATATGATATATTATTCTCTTTTCTTCCGCTGTGTTGTTATACTTAATGTGTTATAAGCTCCGGCGAACCAGAGTCGATGTTTGGATCTGTGGCATTTGAATACGAGTGACGTATTCGGTGCCGATTTTCGAAGTTCGTGTCAGGGTCGTTATAGTGGTATCAGAGCCGAAGGTTGAAACTTTAGTTCAGGAATATAACACATTAGGTAACTCATTAGAGATAGGGTGAAGTATACCCTAGAATGAGTATTCCCTAAGATATCTGTCTGTATGCCTCAGTAAATTCTCTTACTATCCACTGATCGTAAGTATGAGTGCAAGAAGAGGAAGAGATAGGGGACAGGGGAGTACCGGTACAAATGGTCGATACCTTGCAACAACGGAAACAGCTTTCTCTATCAGTCTCCTTTGTTAATCATCCAATTTCAAAATTCTTTGAGGTCTTCGTGGCAGCTGCAAGGAGAAGCTTCAGTGTGATGGTGGCCTTGTGAATCGTGTAGATAAGTTCCTATCTCGTATTCCAGATTCAACTTTAAAGAAATTGAAATTGAAATTGGAATAATTTGGTTAATAAAATATAAAGTTAAAATTGATTTGTATAGATAAAACGATTTCAATTATAAACAAATTTGAGAAATTCTATTGTGATTTCTTGCGAGGATTTAAAGTCCGAAGAGGGACAAGTTATATATACTTGGGGTATTCTGACCTGAGTTTGGAATCCATACCTAGAATTTGGAAATTATGGAAGATTAAATCTATCTATCTATTCTCTAGGATCAGATATATTCTACGAATGGTCAGTTATCCCATCGAACTAACCAATTCCCTGTATATTTCGTAGATCTGGTGAACCGAGTATCTTGTGTAATATCGAATGAGTTTGTTCTCATATTATTGATATTCTGATTTGGTAAGCCAAATGCAGAATAGATATTCAATTTGATCTGAAAACTGTTTCTCTATCTTTGTGTATCCATTCTTTGTTGTCTCCCTGGCAAATTTCGAGGACGAAATTTTCTTAAGGGGGGAATCTGTAACGATCTCGATTGTTGACTAAAATTAAATTTAGTAATTAATATAAATTTGTGAATTTAAATTGTAAATTAATTTAAGTTTTCCAAGGTTAAATAAGATATTTGTTATTTTGACATTGATTTTAAAATTTAATTGTGGGTTTGAAATTCTATATTTAATATCTTGTAAATAAATAAAATTTTGATTTGAAAACTATATAATTTTATAGAAATTTGTTTTCTAATTTTAAGAGACATACGTAATATATTTATAAAGTTATATTTTGAATTAAATACAAATGATTTTCAAAACAATTGTTTAAAGCTAAATTCTATATATAATATACATATGTGTGTTTATTTATTTAAAGGTATAATAACTTGAATTTAAATTTTGAAACAAGAATAAATGAAAGCATTAGATATGTATACATAAGGAAATACATTTTTATTTATTTATAATAACATAAGGGTTTAAAATAAAATTTATAAATTAAATATGAGACAAGGGTTTCAACATAAAAATACACATTTAAAAGTATAATAAATAAAGTTTAAAATACATAAGAAAACATAAAAACATGTTTCATAAAATTAGAATGAAGCAAGGTCCAAAACAAAATTTATAAAATAAATCGAAGTAAGGATATAAACATAATTTGTATTGTTTTAACAAATGTAAGTTAAGGAATAACATAAATTAACAAGTGTAACAAATGAGACAAGTGGAAAATTTTTCTTTAAATTTAATTTTAGTAAATATAAGAGAGAAAACAAAAACCAGGTTGCTAATTTTTCTCTTCACCATTTTCTGAAAAACAAAGAAAAATAGAAATAAAATCAAACTAAAACAACTTCAGCCTGAACAACAACTTCATCTGTTCAATCTTCAACCTGGGTAAGAGCAAAACAAAGTTTAAAACCAGAAGCAAAAAAATCTGAAAACACAAACCTGGAAATCAAAGAGAAGTTCAAATCAAAGCTCAGTTCTAAAAAGCAAACAGAAGGAAATCAAAACAGTTTCAAAGGCTAAAACAAAGGTCTCAAGCCTGGAAAACCTAAGTATCTTCAATTCGAAAACAAGCAAGACAATCAACCTGAAGCCAAAACAAGTTCAATTCAAACCAAAGCAAGGATTCAACTCAAACAATAAGCAAGGTTCAAATCATAAACACAAAAGAAGTTCCAGGTTTTAAAAGCTAGAAATCTGTTCTCTGCTTCAACAAAAAGGTGAGCAAACATACCCAAAACTGTGTTATATGCGATGATAAATGCTTTTTCTGTTGCATGTCTGTATGTATGTGAATATATATACATCGTGATGGATGCATGCCTGTGTATATGTATATTTACACCTCTGTTATATTATACAGATTTAAAAACATAAAACTCTTAAAACCCTTTGTACTTTGGTTTGCATATTAAACGTTTGTTTGAGGAATATGATTGCATGCCTGGATACAAGTATGAATATATACATATACACCTTTGTTTAAAACTTATAGGATTTAAATCAGTTCAAAAAAGAAAATCAAAGCAAAAGATTAAGTAATCAAGCAAGATCCCAGATTTAAAAATAGAAACCTGCCTCTTTGTTCCTTCTTTTTGAACAATGTGATTAAACTTTACCTTGTTCAGATTGAATCTGGATGCATGAATAGAATTTAGAAGCTTGATAAAAAAAATTGTTGCATGCTGTTGTACTGAGTATATTTGGATGTAAATCTAGATGCATGTGTTGATATATCAATATTCATCTCTATTAAAAGGTACAGAGTATAAATTTGAATAAAATTTCAATTCTTCCTATTCTAATCTTTGTTCGGCTAGGGTATTTAAATACAAAATGTTTGTTAAAGATTAAACTAAGATTTAAAATTATTTTTAAGTTTAATAAATAGAAACATTGTCTGGAAAAATAAAAGAACAGGGGAACATTGGTTTATGCTTAAAAGTCAAATACATTGATTTGTAAATTCATTTATATAATCTGAATTCCCTTTACAAAATGTGATTTTTAATGCAAAAATCTCGAATTTTAGTTGGGTTTTGAGTTCGCATTTCTAGGTTGGCCATAAAATGGTATTTGAATAGTTCCTGGCGATCTAGTTGATCTGGGGTGTTGTGGTTCTTTCTGGAGATAGAAGAGTGGTCGAAGGCTTGGGGAAAGATATCAGGAAGGCGCTCAAGGGACGGTGGCGATTGTGATGGATTTTTGAAATCTATAACCCTAGTTTTGAATGGGTGATGTATTTTGATCGAAATGGCTTCATGGGTTGATCGAGTACAACAATATGCAGGGGAATGCTAGCTTGGAGATTTTCGAAGGTGTGGCCGGAGTTGCTGACGCTCCGGTGGTCGGAGAAGTGCGTGCGAGGTGATTACAGGGTTGGGTTACTGTTCCAGGAAGACGAGAATGGCTTGATTTCGATTAAACAGTGATTTTGGGTTTTGGGTTGCTCAGATTGGTTTTGATGATCGTATATGGTGTTCCGGTGGCCTCGACGTCGATCGGCGATGGTCAACGTGCTTGTGCACGTATACGTGTACCTTTCTGATATCAATGTGTTGGGTTGTTTGGGGAAGAAGGAAGGGGCTCGAGGCCAAGCACGGAGATTTGGTCAATTTTCTCGAAGCAAGTGAGAAATTGGGTTTGCCCGAGTTCAAGCTCGGGTGGGAAGTGTTTCTTCTCGGCTTTTTTTATGTTGGCCAAAACAGTTTCAAGATTCAAAGGAAAATTAAGTTTTTAAAATTGAAATCTTGTTAAATCAATTTTCTTTCAATATTAAATGTTATCTAAGTTTTGAAATTAGTTAAGAAAGATTTTTAAATAAATTGTTTTTAATTAGCTAAGTTTTAAAATGGTTTTTTAAGTAAACATAATTTTTATTTTAAAAAGTTTATTTTAAAAAACTTAATGATATTTAAAGAAGTTAATATTAAGGATGTTTTAAAATTGTTAATTAACTTTTAAAGGTTAAGTTAAATTTATTTGTTAAAGGAAATTAGTTACTTGAAGTAATTACTTAATAAAAGTAATTAAGATAAATTAATTAATAACTTAAATTTGGTTAATCAAGTAATTTATGAATGATTAATTAAAGATAATTACTTAGTGAAAGTAATTAAGAATGGATAATTTATGATTGATTGATCAAGTATTTAAAGATTAATTAATTTAAAGAATAATTAATTAATGTGATTAATATAATTAAGGTAATTAATTTAATAAGTGATTAATTAAAGGTTAGTTAATTAATAAAAGTAATTAATGGTAAAAGTTAATTAAGTAATTAGGGATGTTTACCTATTTTGAATTAATTAGGATTTATTAATTAAATAATAATTAATTAAGGGTTAATTAATTTATTAATTTAATTGTTAAGTATAATTAATTAAGGTTAATTCTTTTATAATTAAAGGTTAATTAATTCATTAATTAAGGTTAATTAATAAATAATTAAAGGATGATTAATTAACATAAAATGTAATTAATTAATGTTAATCAACCAGAATTAGTGATTAATCTAGTTGCAAATTAATCAGATGATCAATTAACCTTATTTATGGATGATTGTATTCTTTTGAATGCTGTGAATTGTTTTGTTATCTCTGCTGTGTGATGCTTTGTGATTTGAATTGTTTTAATTCAAGCTGAGATGAACGTAATTTATTTATCTATAATGCATTTTTATTATCTATCTGTGTATAAAGATAAGCGTTATAGGATTATACCGCTTATCGATATTGCTGTAATTGAATCTGTAATGATTGTTGATGTTGCACTATTGAGTAAAACTGTAATATAACGATTTTATCAGGATCCGAAGGTCGGCATTCTTACATCCACTGTATCAAATGCCGCATAATCGAATGCCGGAAAACCGAATTGTTAGGGTTAAAAAGAAGAGGTAGAAGAAAACGATAGAAGAAATAAGAAAACAGAACAGAGACAATATCAGAATCTCACATATCGCAGCGGAACAACATATAATAGATAAATGAATAACTTTTCTAACAAAGAACTATATTAGTTATTTCATCACATCACATCATCATCAGAGTGTACAATAACAATATACAGCACAACAAAACAATGGACAGTTATACAAACATGTCCCTTCAAGTGAATTACAGCTGAAAGATAATATCATATACAAGTAATACGTCTCGCCATCCAGCTCGCCACTTGAGCTCCAAAGCACTTCTGAATCCAGAATGACTTGATAATCTGACTCTAGACTGCCCGTGTGGAAAATTATGGGCTCCCAGAGTTTAGGAAGAGAACAATAAACTACACGTCAGTCATGGGACTGGTGTGAGAACTCAAAACAGTTATTTAACTTTAAAACAACAACAACAAGGAAAGTGGAAAAATATCCGCAATGCTTTTGGAAAATGAAACTACCATAAGGCCTCCCCGCACACACACAATGCAAACGCAGAATTAGAGGAGGTTTCTCCTTATGATAGTCAAAGATGCTTACTACGCAAAACAAATCATTTTTAATATTATTATTAGTGCATAGTGTAGAAACATTTCGAAAATAGAATATAAATCTTAGCCAGCATAGGTACCATTATATTATGCCTGCTATAGCTACCTCCTGAGGAGGCAGGTTATACAACCAAAACCATACAAGGCTCGTATTGTTTGTTTGGATTTTCCAACAAATGACCAGGCTAAGGAACTTCCTACTACCACATGGGATCGCCTCTGGCGGGACGTCCCGAGAACTTAGCCAGCTCTCTGCCAACACAAGGCCGGGTTACCTTTGTCACTAGGTAACTACTACACGAATATGCCACCCCCCGATCCTTTGGGACCTTTATCCGAGGGCGCTCTTTCACCAAGCAACAACCACACAGAAAAATGAGATTGAAGCAACCACATAGGTTAAGCATCAGGGCTCCATACCTGACACCACCCTTTTCCAGAAGGGAATGACATACCCCAAAGGGAGCGACCCTCATAACCTTGCCGCATATTCCTGTTTTGACCATTTTCGAGGAGTGAGGTCTGACGAAGTCTCGTCCACAAAGCAACGCTTTTTCACAAAGCCACGCTTTGATCAACAAATGATCAATAAATAATCATCACACAGCAACACTCAGCATGCCACATTACCAAATTGGGAATATATCGCTGATAACCTTCAACTACATAACCTCTAAGGGTGTTAAGCTAAGAGAATAACTTCTCTGCCACCAACGGAAATGTATTTGAAAGAAATCTACTTTATATCTCAAAATGTAATGTCAGACATGTAACCATACAAGTCTGTTCCGGGTTTGAACAGAACCGAAGGAACTTCCAAGGAAGCCCTTGCAATCCGGGTATTCACAATCCCGATCGAATTTCCCATCAGAAAGGAAATCTCCATACCGTAGCTAACGGCGCAGAGACAATCGATAGGTCATCCTATCGTTTTCACAAATACCCGGTCTTCAACACCGGTCTTCAATGCTATCCATCACGTCGTATCACTATTCGGAATGGGTAATCCGAATAAAGAGCGATAATTTAAAAATAAGTGTAGCATTCAATTTCATCCAATTCACAACAAATACCTATTTAAAGGTCAATATTGATAGTCGGTTATTTAAGTATCAATCAATATTCACAACATCACCCGATTTCAAATAATTTCCCAAATTATTTATTTTCAAAAATATCTATACAAGATATATTTTCCACACTTCAACCATTTGAAAAAAATTTCAAATCATTTTTCACCTTTGAATCTTTGAAAACAAATTTCAAATCATTTTTCACCTTTCAATCTTTGAAAAAAAAATTCCAATCAATTTCATTAAACGGAAAACACTTCCAAATATTTATCCATTTTCAATTTAAAATGGTTCATTTAAATCAATCAAATAAATCCTTACCGATTTATTTTAAACTTACGTTCCAAATCCGTAAATTTATTTCCATACTTCACCCGATTTCAATTATTCACTTTCTATTTATCTTTAAAAGATATAATCTCAAAACATTCACTTCATATGAAAAAAACATTTCCATACTTATTTAATAATAATAAGTAATTCACAAATCCATTTATTTTCAACATTTGAAAACATTCAATATACTTAAATCCAAATTAAGTATATATTTTATTCTATAAGGAAAACATTCTCTTAAACACATTTATTTGGGTCAAAATGAATGTTGCGTAAAACAACGTTACGACAACCCAAAATCATTAGTATAGGGATTCGAACTTAAAATAGATATGTAAATCCCAATACTATATAAAACATTTCCTTTCGGAAATCATTTACTACAACAACAGTGTTATAGTCCACCATTTCCTTCTATTTCTCGAAAACGTCTATTTCAACAATAAATGTTGAAATCTATGGTTTCGATACTTAACACATTTTAAAACATTTTTAAATCGTTTTAATTCTATTTAAAATATCACTTTCCCAAAATATTTCTTTAATATATTATTCACCATCCAAAATCGTGAATATACTTCATTAACCAAATTCAATTTCTACATATTTTATTTAAAGGATTATCCACTTTCCAAAATCGTGAATATACTTCCTTTAATAATCCATAATAATTAAACTTATCAAAACGAGTCGATTTCGGATTTATAAAACAACGTTTATAAATTCCATTCATATTTTATAACAACTTCACTTATAAAATTACTTTATTAACAAATTCTATCCATATTCCATTTACATGCCAAAGTCCAATTTATAAGTTAATTACTTATAAATATTTTATTTTACAAAATCTATTCATTTTATAACTTCACGATTTATAAATCTATAAATTTCATTCACTTATGAAATCCATTTACATTTCATTTTAACACTTATTAAAACTTGTTTTATAATTCCAGTATTTTAATTTATAAATATCAATTTTATAAATATTTTATATAAATCATTTATAATAATTCAAAAATCCCAATTTAAACCATTTTATAAATTAGTCAACTACTTATTTAAAAAATCACATTTTGGTTATATTTCTCAAAAATCATAATTTTTATAACATAAAAATTACAACGTTTATTTATTTAAAATGAATAAATTCCAAAATTAAATTTTTATTATGAATTCTCAACTTAAATTTTCAAAAATCAAATTTTATTTATTTTCGGCATCTAACGATAGCAAAAATATATTCGGCTAAACTTTAGCCTTTAACGATTCCAATCACAAAGATAATCACGCAGATTATAAATAGATCAATAAATAGATCAACACACAACATTGAAACTAATTCAAAAGTTTGAGGAATGCAGTTGGATCCCTCCAACCTATTTACCTGCATCCAAAGATGTTAGCACAATACCAATTCCGCTTCGAGACGGAATATCGCAGTATATGGGATTTATAAAATATTATCCGCTATTATGTGGCTCAATAGGGTCTCATCCGCTATGCGGGAAAATCAACTCCAAGTACATATATAATACCAATTTCACTTTACGATGAAATATTCGCGGTGTATGTTTTTAATAAATAACCTCCGCTTAATATACGGCGTATAATGCCTATTTCACACAATAGATAACAATTTATCATCCAATCGCACAATCAAGCAATTTTAAATTTAACTATTTAAAATTTAAATCGAATAATTCGATTGAGTGAGAAGTTCTCACCTTGAGTTTCTGATAATAGTTGTAGCGTTTTATTTCGAATAAAATTAAACGTGCGTTTAATTTTACCCGAAATTTCCACTAGCTCCAAACGACTCCAAACCAGCTCCATTGCGTAATGCTCGATAAAACGAATCCAACGCAAGTCGTTCCGTAAATTTCCGACCTCGTACGACAAAGTTATGATAGTTTAAAGATTATACAATTTTAAATATAATCAATTTACAAATTTATTTTAATTTTCTTAACCTAAAACAATATCGGCCGTCCATTTTTCTCTCTGCAGATCCAAGCTGTGACCTATCTCTTCTCCCTCACGTGAAAACTTCCAGTAAACATCGAACCCAAACCGCCTTGCTAACCCTAATACACGCGGCCAAATCCTCCACTTCTGCATCGATCAACTGTGTGCACTTTGAAGCGCTCGCCAAGAGCTACCCACGGCTGCGACACCATAGAACTCGGTCGAGTCATCCCCTCGAAATCGTGCTCGAAACGTACGTGCTTTGAACCCCTATTGCCGATGATCCACTACACTAATTACGATCTTAACCGTTGATCTTATAGATCTCATTGGCCTCTTCAACTTTGCAGTTGGAACTTTTTAATGATAGCGAGTGGATTTGATGAAATCGAGGAGGGAAGAAACGAGCATTCTTGGCCATAGAATGTTGTAAGCGGTGGCCTGAAACCCTAGGGCTTAATGTTTGCAAATGAAAATATAGCAAGTCCTTTTATAGAAAATTTCCAAATTACTATTCATCCCGAATTTTTCGAACTCCAAATCTCGCGCGGTGACTGACGTTTCTAGGGTTTACCCCACGTTCCGGACATAATGGAATAGGTTTCGGAAGCTAATTCGATCATCTGTGCGAGTTACGGAAATAAACGATCAATTTTAAATTAAATCGATTAACCAAATTTCTATGCGTTTTGGCTTGCCCCGGACAAATGGTAAATCCGATTGACACGAAATTTGAAATCTTGTAATAATATAACATTACGCATCCGATGAATCTAGTTTCGTCGAAATCCGAGACTGTTTGAAAAATGGCTATTTTAGCTCGTTAATTAAATATTAAAATATTCAATTTTCACAAATTAACTTTTAATTTAATTTTAAATGTTCACAAACATTGTTCTAACTCCAATATGATTTAGTATAACTTTATAAATCATTTTTAATCACATTAAACCAAGATTTCAATTATTTCTGGAATTTCAAATATTAAATTGTCGATTTAATTATCCAATTAAATCCAGATATTCGAAAAATAAATTATTTGACCTACTATAAAGAATTGGGATTTTGCCCGCTCAAAAATCGACATCCATACTTCAAATCGTATTCGAATGCCATAGATTCGAACGTTCAAATCTGATTCGCCGGAGCTTATAACAACATTAAGTAAATAACACAGCGGAATAAAAGAAAGAATAATATATTGATATACAGCTTTGATACAATATTTGATACAACAGATGATCCAATAGATATCAATATACATCAGAGATCTAATACAAGAAATAGCAGCGGAAAAGAACATAAACAACACCAGCAGCGGATAATCTTCAAGATAATCTCCATAAGAGAACTCCAACAGAAGCAGCTCGATCCAGCATCACAATGCACAAAGATAAGCAAGTCCGGTGTGGTCCAGAGACTGAACTAGCTCCAGATAATCTACTAAACCTAACTATCTGAAAAATAAACTCTAGACTGCCCGTGTGGAAAATTGTGGGCACCCAGAGTTTAGGAAAGGAACAATAAACTCCAGGTCAGCCGTGGGACTGGTATGAGCAAACAAAAACATTTGGTCTTTTAAAAACAATCAAAGATTTAAATTTCTAAATCGCAATGCTTTTGGAAAATGAAACTACCATAAGACCTCCCGCCACACACACAATGCAAACGCAGAATTGGAGGAGATTTCTTCTTATGATAGTCAAACATGCTTGATACGCAAATTTCTTTGATATTATTATTATAAGTGCACAGTGCAGAAAACATTTTGAAAGTAGAATATAAATCTTAGCCAGCATAGACATTTCGAACCATGCCTACTATAGCTACCATGTTCAATAGCGGGTTACCGCCACATTCCATGGCAGGTTATACAACTAAAACCGTACAAGGCGCGTATTGTTTCTTTGGATTTTTCCAACAAATGGTCAGGCCAAGGAACTTCCTATTGCCACATGGGAACGCCTCTGGCGGGACGCCCCGAGAACCAAACCGTTCTCTGCCAAACAAGGTCGGGAACCCCTTTTCCCAAGGGATATTATAAACCCTCAGATATGCCACCCCCGGTCCTTTGGGACCTTTAAACGAGGTACCTCTAATCCAACATCACACATAAATAAATATAATGTGTCCACATGAGTAAGTACCTGGGCTCCATACCATGATACTACCCTTTTCCAGAAGGAATGGTCATACCCTAGGGGAGCTACCCCTGAAACCTTGCCGCACGATTCCTGTTTCGACCATTACCGATTTGTGAGGCTCGACGAAGTCTCGTCCACAAAGCTACGCTTTGGTACAAAGCCATGCTTTGGGTCAACAAATGATCAAAGTAATGATCACAAAGATAAATGATCAAACAAATGATCCTATCACAAATGATCAAACAATGATCATTACATAGCTATACTTAGCATGTCACATTACCAAATTGGGAATATATCGCTGATAACCTTCAACTACATAACCTCTGAGCTCGTACGTCTCAGAGAAGGGTGTAAAGCTAAGAGAATAAATTCTCCGCCACCAACAGAAATGCATTTGAAAGAAATCTGCTTTATATCTCAAAATGTAATGTCAGACACACAATCCATACAAGTCTGTTCCGGGTTCGAACAGAACCGAAGGCACTTCCAAAGAAGCCCTTGCAATCCGGGTATTCACAATCCCGATCGGACTTCCCATCACTTAGGGAATCTCTATACCGGAGCAACTCAGTGCAGAGACAATCGACAGGTCATCCTATCATTCTCGCAAATACCCGGTCTTCACCACTGGTCTTCAAATGCTATCCATAACGACGTATCACATATTCGGAATGGGATATATGACACAAAGGTCCTCTCTCGGCTAAACCGAATAGTGAGCGCAACATTTAAAACATATGGATATGGGATTTCAATTAAGTCACAACTTAATAATTCAAAACTTTTCTTTCAAATGGTTTAACCCAATTTACCATTTTAAATCTTTTAAACAAAAAGATTTACTTCACAAGGTTCACTTAGTTTCACAATGATCCAGTTACGGATTCCAAAACAATTTCCATTCAAATTGGATTAATCCATTTAAATCATTAAATCAAGATTTTAGATTTTAGCTTTTGAAACTCGTTTCCAAAGATTTATTCTTAACTTGAAAAATTATTTCAATTCAAACTTTAAAACCTTTTAATTCAAATTGGAAATTCATTACTTATGTGAAAACTTTTATCATTTGGAACACAACAGTTTTATTTCGAAAAAATTCAATTTCATTTATACAAGTTACAATCTTTGGGTTAATTCGAATTTCAAATTTTTATTAAGTTATTCAAAATAACTTTCATCCTTTAAAACACTTTCTCAAAAGCTTTTCACATTAAAACTTAATTTGTTTCCAAAACTATTTGAATTTAAAAATTCAAATTTAAAACTTATTTAAAAATCTGTGACTTAACTGATTTCCACGTGAAATCCATATTTGTGTGTGTATAGTGTGGCCCAGGGATTTTACACAATAGTGCACAACATCAATCATCACAAATATATCAATATCGATAAGCGATATAATCAATAACGTTTATCTTTATTCACAGATTCATAAATATCAATCACAGAGATTCGTCATTACGATTCGATGTGGGTTTCAGATAACCAACTGAAACCCGAATCCCTGTCGTATCGAAATTTAAATGCCGTTTTACGGCTAAGGGTTTTCACATAGACATACAGAATAAAATCACCAATCAAAATCCTACACAGTGTAATCCACATCTCATAGCATCACAATTTATAAACAGGAATATCAATTCATTATACAACAAATCAGATATCCTACTTACGAAATCCACAAGCAATCATCTTAAATTCTCATTGTAATTAATTCAAATTAAAATCGATTACTTGAGAATTAATTACTTAACCTTGTTTAATTAATCATTAATTTATAACTTTAATTACCTATCTATCTACCATTAACTACTTAGTTGATCAATTTTTTATTCTTAATTAAATTCCTTAATTGATTAACTATTAATTCATAATTAAATTACTTAATTCATTACTGATAAAATTCTTTTATTCTAATTACTTTCAGAAAATAATCAATTAATATTAATTATTCACAAATTTACATTTTTCAAAGAAATTTTCTTTAAACCTTGAAAGTCAATTTAATATGAACTATAAAACTTTAACCGTTAATTAATTTTAAACTTACTTAAACTAATTGCTTAATTAAAATATTAGTTAAGAGTTTTAAAACATTGTTATACATTAACTAAACAATTAAACTTGTATAATGTTTTAACTTAATTTGTTTAACATTTATTTACTTTTGCCATGCTTAAATCCTGATAAAACATAAGTTTGCTTAACTTCACTGTTGTGTTAAATACTGCCGTTTTGAAAGTAGAAGCATCGGGTACTCCCTTATTAAAAACTCGAGTTATACTTCGAGTTACCATTCTATACCCCCTCAAATCTCTCCCTGTTCTTTCCCTTTATTTTTATTTTTTTTAGCTTGCTTAAGTTTTTAAGTTAAACAAAAGCATCAGGTAAACCCAGCTGGAACATGCGAACACCCATTGCCCCTGTACCCTTCTTCTTCCCAAATGCATCACCCAGATACGCGACGTGACGCGTGCACGTGTACAAACAGCCCGGTCACCATTGACCATCGACGATGATCGCTACACCTCAGAAATCGACCCAGCAACCCACCATCATCATTGATTTAAGTCCAACGCAAGGAAATCAAAATCGAGCGCAAATTTAGAACTTGGAACGAAAGAAACCACCAACCCCAAACCCTGTCAACGCATAGCGCTCACAGTTTCGACCACCGGAGGCTACCAAATTCCGGCCGTAGCCTCGTCTACCTCCCCTCCACCTTCCCTCAAAACCGCGATGAACTCGATCAATTCGTGGTGGCAAAATCATCGCGCTACAGAACACTGCAAAAACTCAAGGTTAAACCCTAAGTTCAACTCGTTCGAACAATCCTTGTGTTTGAAAATTAATTCAACAATTTTCCCAACATCCTAGATCTTCAAGCATGCTTCCATACGAATTTCAATATTTATAAATGATTTGATTTTGAGAAATTCGTAAAAGTACAATTTTTGTTCATATACCAATTTCTCTGAGAATACCAAACTAAAAATCTAAACTTTTGTTTTAAAATTCACGTCTTGCAGTATAGATTCAATAATTATTCTTGAATTTATATTATACAACAATTTATTTTTATCAATATTAGTAGAATACCTGTAAACCAAAGTTACAGTGGTGGTAATCCACTGCATATTTAATAAACTTTGCAAAAACTTGTTTCGTGGATTAAACAACTTGATTATTTAAAAAAAAACATAGCTTGTTAGTGGTTATCAGCAAATGGACTTTAGTTTTGAAGTAAACATAAACCCTGTATGAATTTTCACAGAACATCATAATAATGTTTTCATACCGAAGCATGTACCCAACAGTTTATAAATGATGAGATTTAAAGAAATGGTTTTTTCCTTTTTTTTCTTTTTAAACATATATTGTATTCAACATACATATATCTTAATATACACACATGCAGAATATCCACACCATAATGTGAGCACATATTTCACATTCAGATCCAATGTCAAAAGATAGAAAAAGGTCGAGTTTGCTCACCTCCATGTTGAAGACAGAGGCCTGGTTTTGATTTGCAGGTTTGAACTTGATTTGTCTTCTTTTTTTTTCTTTTTTGTTGAATGACTTTGAGTTTTAAAGATAATGATATTTATGAATTTTCCTCTGGTCTACTTAGTCTCGAACTGGAATAGAGTTGATATAGCAACAGATTATTTGTATACAGGGGAAGGTGCTATCTACTTAGGCTTTCTTCTTTGGGTCAGATCATCATTTTTCTTCTTTGTTTATTGATATAATATTATGCTATTTCAGCTGATAGATTTGTTTTTGGTGGCTATAGCAGCTGATGTCAATAAATGCAGGTGTTCCCATCTAAGTCTACATGTACATGCTGTTGATTTGTTAATAGATTTTTTTCTTTGCTTTGAAATACTTACAGCATATGCTGTTAATTTGTTTACACCAGTACAACTCGTGAATACTTTTTTTTTCTTCTTGTTTTCTTTGTTGTTTGCTGTTTTGGTCTTGCCTCTTCACGTTTGTACTGTTTTTTTTCTTTTTTTTTTGAATATTTTGTTTCTTCTTTTGTCAACTACATATATTATGTTATAAAGCAAATCTCGGCTGAGAGATTTTATATATTTGCTGAGAAGATTGGCATTAAATGCCTTAGTCTAACTTCATGTTTACAAGCTTACTTTGTACAGTTCATTATTTTACTTTGTACTTGGCTGAGATGATTTCAAGACTTGTTTTGTTTGTGTTTTTCTCATTTTGTTTTACTCTCCTATGCTATATATTTTATATGTACTTTTGTTTATAACTTTTTGTTTTGCTTTCCAAGTTGCTCTACTTTGTACTCGGCTGAAGCTTGTTTTGTTTCTAGCCTATATACTTTTGATTCATATTTTATTCACACTGCATTTTATATTGCACTTTATTTATTTTGTAAGTATATGTTACAAGCTTGTGATTATGTTACTGAGATATTTTTAGCATTGTCTTTAAGTGTACATATTCGTTTTATTAACATGTTACTTGATCTTTTATGTTGCCTTGTCTTATTGCTTTACAATATGAATGAATTCAATGTTGTTATTTTTATCTATCTAAACTTTAAAATTTTCAAACATTAAATATATAACGTATATTTTATTTTATTTATATTTTACACTTATCACTTATATTCAATATTGATACGTATTTTTATTTTATTTTAAACACTTTATTTATAATTCAATTCAACTGGAAATATTCATTTTTGAGTTTCAAATCAAATCCAAAAACCAATAAGTATACTTTTCTTATTAAATTTGAAAATTTCAAATAAATCCATAATTTAATCTAAAATTCAATTAAATTATAAATTAAAGACTAAATTATAAATTTAAATTCGTCTTTAAAATCAGGATCGTTATAGACTTCCCCCCTTAAAAGGAATTTCGTCCTCGAAATTCGCCAAGGAGATAACAAAGATAGATGAAAGATAGAGAAATATCTTTCCAGATCAAACTGGATATCAATTCTGCATTTGGTTTACCAAGTCAGAATTATCAACAATAGATATAAGAACAAACTCCATCAACTACGAAACAATTGGGTTATTTGATCTACGAAGTATACAGGGGTATTGGTTAGTCCGAAGGGATAACTAACCGTTCGTAGATTATATCAGAACCCAGTGAAATAGACCGATATGGATACAATTTCAAAACTTTCTTTTGTTTAAAACTAAAGTATACTTATCAACCATAACAACCAAAGCAACCAATTCATCCAAACAAACAATTCTGGCTAAATTGGAGTTTATGTCCCATATTAATATATCGAATTTCCTTCTTGGATCTACCAGGATCTATCAAAGAATTGAGAAGAGATGCTGAACAAAAGAGATTGATAGAGATAAGATTGTTTCCACTACTACAAGAAATTGACCATTTATAGTCATATTCCCCTATCCCCTATCTCATTCACTTCTTGCACTCATACTTACTATTGGTGGATAGTAAGAGAATTTACTGAGGCATTCGAATGGATATCTTAGGGATACTCATTCTAGGTTTTGCTTCACCCTATCTCTAATGAGCTACTTAATGTGTTATACTCCTGAGCTAAAGTTTCACCTTAGCTCTGATACCACTTGTAACGAATTGGGATTTTTCCCGCTCAAAAATCGACATCCATACTTCAAATCGTATTCGAATGCCGTAGATTCGAACGTTCAAATCCGATTCGCCGGAGCTTATAACAGCATTAAGTAAATAACACAGCAGAATAAAAGAAAGAATAATATATAGATATACAGCTTTGATACAATATTTGATACAACAGATGATCCAATAGATATCAATATACATCAGAGATCTAATACAAGAAATAGCAGCGGAAAAGAACATAAACAACACCAGCAGCGGATAATCTTCAAGATAATCTCCATAAGAGAACTCCAACAGAAGCAGCTCGATCCAGCATCACAATGCACAAAGATAAGCAAGTCCGGTGTGGTCCAGAGACCGAACTAGCTCCAGATAATCTACTGAACCTAACTATCTGAAAAATAAACTCTAGACTGCCCGTGTGGAAAATTGTGGGCACCCAGAGTTTAGGAAAGGAACAATAAACTCCAGGTCAGTCGTGGGACTGGTATGAGCAAACAAAAACATTTGGTCTTTTAAAAACAATCAAAGATTTAAATTTCTAAGTCGCAATGCTTTTGGAAAATGAAACTACCATAAGACCTCCCGCCACACACACAATGCAAACGCAGAATTGGAGGAGATTTCTTCTTGTGATAGTCAAACATGCTTGATACGCAAATTTCTTAGATATTATTATTATAAGTGCACAGTGCAGAAAACATTTTGAAAGTAGAATATAAATCTTAGCCAGTATAGACATTTCGAACTATGCCTACTATAGCTACCATGTTCAATAGCGGGTTACCGCCACATTCCATGGCAGGTTATACAACTAAAACTGTACAAGGCGCGTATTGTTTCTTTGGATTTTTCCAACAAATGGTCAGGCCAAGGAACTTCCTATTGCCACATAGGAACGCCTCTGGCGGGACGCCCCGAGAACCAAACCGTTCTCTGCCAAACAAGGCCGGGAACCCCTTTTCCCAAGGGATATTATAAACCCTCAGATATGCCACCCCCGGTCCTTTGGGACCTTTAAACGAGGTACCTCTAATCCAACATCACACATAAATAAATATAGTGTGTCCACATGAGTAAGTATCTAGGCTCCATACCATGATACTACCCTTTTCCAGAAGGAATGGTCATACCCTAGGGGAGCTACCCCTGAAACCTTGCCGCACGATTCCTGTTTCGACCATTACCGATTTGTGAGGCTCGACGAAGTCTCGTCCATAAAGCTACGCTTTGGTACAAAGCCATGCTTTGGGTCAACAAATGATCAAAGTAATGATCACAAAGATAAATGATCAAACAAATGATCCTATCAGAAATGATCAAATAATGATCATTACACAGCAACACTTAGCATGTCACATTACCAAATTGGGAATATATCGCTGATAACCTTCAACTACATAACCTCTGAGCTCGTACGTCCCAGAGAAGGGTGTAAAGCTAAGAGAATACATTCTCCGCCACCAACAGAAATGCATTTGAAAGAAATCTACTTTATATCTCAAAATGTAATGTCAGACATACAATCCATACAAGTCTGTTCCGGGTTCGAACAGAACCGAAGGCACTTCCAAAGAAGCCCTTGTAATCCGGGTATTCACAATCCCGATCGGACTTCCCATCACTTAGGGAATCTCTAAACCGGAGCAACTCAGTGCAGAGACAATCGACAGGTCATCCTATCGTTCTCGCAAATACCCGGTCTTCACCACCGGTCTTCAAATGCTATCCATAACGACGTATCACATATTCAGAATGGGATATATGACACAAAGGTCCTCTCCCGGCTAAACCGAATAGTGAGCGCAACATTTAAAACATCTGGATATGGGATTTCAATTAAGTCACAACTTAATAATTCAAAACTTTTCTTTCAAATGGTTTAACCCAATTTACCATTTTAAATCTTTTAAACAAAAAGATTTACTTCACAAGGTTCACTTAGTTTCACAATGATCCAGTTACGGATTCCAAAACAATTTCCATTCAAATTGGATTAATCCATTTAAATCATTAAATCAAGATTTTAGTTTTTAGCTTTTGAAACTCGTTTCCAAAGATTTATTCTTAACTTGAAAAATTATTTCAATTCAAACTTGAAAACCTTTTAATTCAAATTGGAAATTCATTACTTATGTGAAAATTTTTATCATTTGGAACACAACAGTTTTATTTCGGAAAAATCCAATTTCATTTATACAAGTTACAATCTTTGGGTTAATTCGAATTTCAAATTTTTATTAAGTTATTCAAAATAACTTTCATCCTTTAAAACACTTTCTCAAAAGCTTTTCACATTAAAACTTAATTTGTTTCCAAAACTATTTGAATTTAAAAATTCAAATTTAAAAATATTTAAAAATCTGTGACTTAACTGATTTCCACGTGAAATCCATATTTGTGTGTGTATAGTGTGGCCCAGGGATTTTACACAATAGTGCACAACATCAATCATCACAGATATATCAATATCGATAAGCGATATAATCAATAACGCTTATCTTTATTCACAGATTCATAAATATCAATCACAGAGATTCGTCATTACAATTCGATGTGGGTTTCGGATAACCAGCTGAAACCCGAATCCCTGTCGTATCGAAATTTAAATGCCGTTTTACGGCTAAGGGTTTTCACATAGACATACAGAATAAAATCACCAATCAAAATCCTGCACAGAGTAATCCACATCTCATAGCATCACAATTTATAAACAGGAATATCAATTCATTATACAACAAATCAGATAACCTACTTACGAAATCCACAAGCAATCATCTTAAATTCTCATTGTAATTAACTCAAATTAAAATCGATTACTTGAGAATTAATTACTTAACCTTGTTTAATTAATCATTAATTTATAACTTTAATTACCTATCTATCTACCATTAACTACTTAGTTGATCAATTTTTTATTCTTAATTAGATTCCTTAATTGATTAACTATTAATTCATAATTAAATTACTTAATTCATTACTAATAAAATTCTTTTATTCTAATTACTTTCAGAAAATAATCAATTAATATTAATTATTCACAAATTTACATTTTTCAAAGAAATTTTCTTTAAACCTTGAAAGTCAATTTAATATGAACTATAAAACTTTAACCGTTAATTAATTTTAAACTTACTTAAACTAATTGCTTAATTAAAATATTAGTTAAGAGTTTTAAAACATTGTTATACATTAACTAAACAATTAAACTTGTATAAAGTTTTAACTTAATTTGTTTAACATTTATTTACTTTTGCCATGCTTAAATCCTGATAAAACATAAGTTTGCTTAACTTCATTGTTGTGTTAAATACTGCCGTTTTGAAAGTAGAAGCATCGGGTACTCCCTTATTAAAAACTCGAGTTATACTTCGAGTTACCATTCTATACCCCCTCAAATCTCGCCCTGATCTTTCCCTTTATTTTTTTTATTTTTTTAGCTTGCTTAAGTTTTTAAGTTAAACAAAAGCATCAGGTAAACCCAGCTGGAACATGCGAACACCCATTGCCCCTGTACCCTTCTTCTTCCCAAATGCATCACCCAGATACGCGACGTGACGCGTGCACGTGTACAAACAGCCCGGTCACCATTGACCATCGACGATGATCGCTACACCTCAGAAATCGACCCAGCAACCCACCATCATCATTGATTTAAGTCCAACGCAAGGAAATCAAAATCGAGCGCAAATTTAGAACCTGGAACAAAAGAAACCACCAACCCCAAACCCTGTCAACGCATAGCGCTCACAGCTCCGACCACCGGAGGCTACCAAATTGCGGCCGTAGCCTCGTCTACCTCCCCTCCACCTTCCCTCAAAACCGTGATGAACTCGATCAATTCGTGGTGGCAAAATCACCGCGCTATAGAACACTGCAAAAACTCAGGGTTAAACCCTAAGTTCAACTCGTTCGAACAATCCTTGTGTTTGAAAATTAATTCAACAATTTTCCCAACATCCTAGATGTTCAAGCATGCTTCCATACGAATTTCAATATTTATAAATGATTTGATTTTGAGAAATTCGTAAAAGTACAATTTTTGTTCATATACCAATTTCTCTGAGAATACCAAACTAAAAATCTAAACTTTTGTTTTAAAATTCACGTCTTGCAGTATAGATTCAATAATTATTCTTGAATTTATATTATACAACAATTTATTTTTATCAATATTAGTAGAATACCTGTAAACCAAAGTTACAGTGGTGATAATCCACTGCATATTTAATAGACTTTGCAAAAACTTGTTTCGTGGATTAAACAACTTGATTATTTAAAAAAAAAAACATAGCTTGTTAGTGGTTATCAGCAAATGGACTTTAGTTTTGAAGTAAACATAAACCCTGTATGAATTTTCACAGAACATCATAATAATGTTTTCATACCGAAGCATGTACCCAACAGTTTATAAATGATGAGATTTAAAGAAATGGTTTTTTTCTTTTTAAACATATATTGTATTCAACATACATATATCTTAATATACACACATGCAGAATATCCACACCATAATGTGAGCATATATTTCACATTCAGATCCAATGTCAAAAGATAGAAAAAGGTCGAGTTTGCTCACCTTCATGTTGAAGACAGAGGCCTGGTTTTGATTTGCAGGTTTGAACTTGCTTTGTCTTTTTTTTTTGTTGAATGACTTTGAGTTTTAAAGATAATGATATTTATGAATTTTCCTCTGGTCTACTTAGTCTCGAACTGGAATAGAGTTGATATAGCAACAGATTGTTTGTATACAGGGGAAGGTGCTATCTACTTAGGCTTTCTTCTTTGGGTCAGATCATCATTTTTCTTCTTTGTTTATTGATATAATATTATGCTATTTCAGCTGATAGATTTGTTTGTGGTGGCTATAGCAGCTGATGTCAATAAATGCAGGTGTTCCCATCTAAGTCTACATGTACATGCTGTTGATTTGTTAATAGATTTTTTTCTTTGCTTTGAAATACTTACAGCATATGCTGTTAATTTGTTTACACCAGTACAACTCGTGAATACTTATTATTTTTTTTCTTTCTTGTTTTCTTTGTTGTTTGCTGTTTTGGTCTTGCCTCTTCACGTTTGTACTGTTTTTTTTCTTTTTTTTTGAATATTTTGTTTCTTCTTTTGTCAACTACATATATTATGTTATAAAGCAAATCTCGGCTGAGAGATTTTATATATTTGCTGAGAAGATTGGCATTAAATGCCTTGGTCTAACTTCATGTTTACAAGCTTACTTTGTACAGTTCATTATTTTACTTTGTACTTGGCTGAGATGATTTCAAGACTTGTTTTGTTTGTGTTTTTCTCATTTTGTTTTACTCTCCTATGCTATATATTTTATATGTACTTTTGTTTATAACCTTTTGTTTTGCTTTCCCAGTTGCTCTACTTTGTACTCGGCTGAAGCTTGTTTTGTTTCTAGCCTATATACTTTTGATTCATATTTTATTCACACTGCATTTTATATTGCACTTTATTTATTTTGTAAGTATATGTTACAAGCTTGTGATTATGTTACCGAGATATTTTTAGCATTGTCTTTAAGTGTACATATTTGTTTTATTAACATGTTACTTGATCTTTTATGTTGCCTTGTCTTATTGCTTTACAATATGAATGGATTCAATGTTGTTATTTTTATCTATCTAAACTTTAAATTTTTCAAACATTAAATGTATAACGTATATTTTATTTTATTTATATTTTACACTTATCACTTATATTCAATATTGATACGTATTTTTATTTTATTTTAAACACTTTATTTATAATTCAATTCAACTGGAAATATTCATTTTTGAGTTTCAAATCAAATCCAAAAACCAATAAGTATACTTTTCTTATTAAACTTGAAAATTTCAAATAAATCCATAATTTAATCTAAAATTCAATTAAATTATAAATTAAAGACTAAATTATAAATTTAAATTCGTCTTTAAAATCAGGATCGTTACACATACAAATCTTACTTGTTGATATTTAAAATCAATTAAATATTTGAATTTCAAATGACAGAAATTCTGGGTCGTTACAAAAACACCTGGACTACACTATACACACACAAATATGGATTGCACGAGGGAATTGGTTAAGTCGCAAATTTTAGAAATGGTTTTAAATTTAAAATTTTGAATCCAAAAGGTTTTGGAAGTGGATTTGGGTTAAATGTAAAATGGCTTTTGAAAAGGTGTTTTCAAAGATAAAGGTTATTTTGAATAACTTAATAAAGCTTTGAAATTTAAACAGTTTGATTTGAATTTAAAGTTCAAGAATTGAAAATTGAATTCTATGTTAAGAATTATGGTTTAAAAAGGTTATACAAGTTATAATGTATCTATATGGGTTTTAAACCATATTATTTTTGGAATCTATATTTAACCTAATTTTTATACTTTAAACAAATATAACTTGTACAAATGTAATCGGATTTTTTCGAAACGAAAACTATTTTTTTCAAATAATAAAAGCTTTCTTATAAGGAAAGGATTTCCAATTTGTATTGAAAAGTTTCAAGTTTGAAATGAAATCGTGAATTGTTTTGAAAGCTATGAATGAACCTTTGTGAAGGATTATTAAATCTTGTTTTGAAATAAAAGAGGATTTTAAATGGTGTATCTTTTATATAAAGATTTGAATTGGAAACGGGTTTGAAAGCTATTAAATCTTTGATTTAAAGATTGAATGAGTTAACCTAAGATTGAAATGGAAATTTTTTTGAAATCTGTGAATGGATCTTTGTGAAAAATGGGTTAACTTTGTGAAGTGAATCTTTTTGTTTAAAAGATTTGAAATGGTAATTTGTTTATACCATTTGTTTTAGGCTTTAAGTTGTGACTTAACTGAGATCCCATATCCATATGTTTTTAAAATATTGCGCTCATTATTCAATTTAGCCGGAAGAGGACCTTGTGTCATATAACCCTTTCCGAATAATGATACATCGTTATGGATAGCATTTGTAGAACGGTGGTGAAGACCGGGTATTTTCGAGAACGGAAGCATAACCATCGATTGTCTCTGCACTGAGTCGCGCCGGTATAGAGATTCCCTAAGTGATGGGAAGTCCGATCGGGACTGTGAATACCCAGATTGAAAGGGCTTCTTCGGAAGTGCCTTCGGTTCTGTTCGAACCCGAAACATACTTGTATAGATGCGTGTCTGACATTACACTTTGAGATGTAAAGCTGCTTTCTATCAAATACATTTCTGTTTGGTGCCGGAGATTTATTCTCTTCGCTTAACACCCTTCTCTGAGACGTACGAGCTCAGAGGTTATGTAGTTGATGGTTACTAGTGATACATTTCCAATTAGGTAATGTGGCATACGAAGTGCTGCTGATCCTTTGTTGATCAAAGCATGACTTTATGAAAAATGTAGCTTTGTGGACGAGACCTCATCGAGCCTCACAACCTGGTAATGGTCGAAACAGGAAAGATGCAGCAAGGTTTCAGGGTTCGCACCCCTAGGGTATGTCCATTCCTTCTTGAAAAGGGTGGTATCATGGTATGGAGCCCAAATACTTACTTATGTGGACACTGTATATTTATTACTGTGTGATGTTGTTGGTGTAGAGGTACCTCGGATAAAGGTCGCAAACGACCGGGGGTGGAATATCTTAGGTGTTACTCCCGGGAAGGGAGGACACCGGCCTTGTGTTGGCATAAAGCCGGGTAGGTTCTCGGGGCATCCCTACAGAGGCATATATGCATGTAGAAATGGGAAGTTCCTTAGCCTGACCATTTGTTGGAAAATCCAAAGAAACAATACGCGCCCAGTACGGTTTTAGTTGTATAACCTACCATGGAATGTGGCGATAACCTGCTATTGAACATGGTAGTTATAGTAGGCATACGATGAAACGTCGTATCCTGGCTAAGATTAATATTATACTTTCGTAATGTTTTCCACTATGCACTAATAATAATATCAAAATGGTTTTCGCGTATCAAGCATTTTTGACTATCATAAGGAGAAATCTCCTCCAATTCTGCGTTTGCATGGTGTGTGTGGCGGGAGGCCTTATGGTAGTTTCATTTTCAAAAAAACATTGCGGATTTCAATTTTAAAATCTTTTGTTGTTTGTTTTAAAGATAAACTTTTTTTGTTTGCTCATACCAGCCCCATGACTGACCCGGAGTTTATTGTTTCGTTCCTAAACTCTGGGTGCCCACAATTTTCCACATGACAGTCTAGAGTTGGGTCTTTAGATAGTCGAGTAGTAGGTGTAGATTCGATAGCTTTTGGAATCCTTGGTTTGGTAGCATTGGAGATCTTCTTCAGTCTTTGGATGACTGACCTTGCTTAGTCCAAGTTGATGAGGGTTCGAGCTAGCTTTGGATTGAAGATGGAGTTTTTGGAGTTTGGCATTGAAGTTATTATCTTTCCG
Organism: Allium cepa; assembly: GCA_030765085.1. NCBI lineage: Eukaryota > Viridiplantae > Streptophyta > Magnoliopsida > Asparagales > Amaryllidaceae > Allium > Allium cepa. Next base: position 936,452,356 of record CM060932.1, read on the forward strand.
CTGCTATTTCTTATATCTCTGATGTATATTGATATTCATTGTATCATTATTGTATCGGATATTGTATCAAATGTTGTATATCAATGATATATGATATATTATTCTCTTCTCTTCCACTGCGTTGTTATACTTAATGTGTTATAAGCTCCGGCGAACCAGATTCGACGTTTGGATCTACGACATTTGAATACGAGTGACGTATTCGGTGCCATTTTTCGAAGGTCGAGTCAGGGTCCTTATAATGCATCACAGATTAGACAGTTATAAACACCTATCTAACATACAACCCAAAATATAACTCAACACATCAACATAGAGAAGCTAACACAGCGGAACTATTATAACCGAGCACAAATATAAATACACAGAGACAATACACAGACATGTTATACTTATATACACACATTCATATCCAAGAATTCATGCAAGCATTATAGACTATATTTCTACAAGATTTCCACACATCCAACAAGGTTTCATCATAGATTTTTAAACTATTTAAAAAAAGTATACTCACCAGAAACTGATAGAAGCAGAGAACAGATCTGTCTCTTTGTTTCCTGGAACTTTGTTTGGCATTTTGAAATGATTTGCTTGTTTTAGATCTGGCATTTTAATCATGTTGTTTAAGTTGAGTTTGCTTGTTAAATTTTGAAACCTTTGTTTGTTTAAATTTCTGTCTGAACCAGAGGATCTTGCGGATGGTTTTTATTAAATTTTGTTTTGGTTTTGTTTATATGTTTAAGAAGAAAGAAAAAAAGAACTGAGGAAAATTTGAATTGAAGAAAATAAAATAGGCTTTCTTCTTTAAACATTAGTTATATACTTAATTTTTTGAACAAAAGTGTTGCCACTTGTTAACTAGAAATGTTCTTAAGCTTACAAATGTGACTGCATGTTATAATGACCTTACACATGTTTGATTTCAATATTATATTAATTACTTATATTTACTAATGTTTTAAATCATTATTTAATTAATTTCTTATATTTTATATTAATATGCTTATGTTTATATCAATTTATATTTTATTTATATATATTCAAAAATACATTTTCCAAAGCTAAATTTAAAAGAAAGAAAATTTAAATAAAAGAAATGGACATTAAATTAAATCTTATTTTTAAATTTTAAACTTAAGTTATTATACCTAATATTAATATTACATATATAAATTAAACTTATTTCAAGTACAAAATTTTAAAAGAAAACATGTTAAACTCTGATTATAATATACTACTTTTCATATTTTTAAACAACATATTTACTTTAAGTGTTTTTGAAAATATGAGATAAATTTCTAAATAGTTCTTTTGAAAAGTTTTATATTAAATTCAATCATAGCCTTCCAAATCACAATATATATATATATATATATATTATAATTTGAAAACATTTTTATTAAATTGAAACCAAACTTTTATCCATAATGTTTATATATATGCACACATTATAAATAGAATACTTTTTTATCAGCTTAAAAAGATAAGTTTTTATCAATTAAACATTATTAACTTTGAAAAGAATAAAATTTGCCAAATTAAGTTATTATTATTAGTTTTGAAAAGATAAATTCTGTTAAATTAGATTACTAAATCAATATTGCATTTTTAAAATAATTATTAGTGGAAATTATCAAGTAAATATTGCCCAAAATTCCGGGACATCACATTCCTCCCCCTTTAAAAGCATACCTATCAGTCGGTTACTAACAGCTATAGAAACCAATTTATTCAAACAAACAAACCTAACTATTCTGACAAAATTCCGAATAGAACTTCCTAACATTATCTAGAGTTTCCTAGGTACAAACATTGGGATACTCACTCTACTGAATTTAAACTAGCCGCACCACTCTTAACTAGAGCTCCTTATATCTAGATCTATAAACTGAGCAGGATATCTAACCACATACAAGTCCTGTTTAATTTCCAAATTCCCTCCCTCCCGGTCGAACTGTAGGTTCTAAAACCAGTGATGGATCATACACGTACTCCTTCTGAGATACATGAAATGCATCGCGAATCCCTGCCGTTCGGACTTGCAATTCAATCCTGTAGACCAAAGTACTTAACCTCATGAGCATACAGAAAGATCCAATACACCTTTGAGCTAGCATTCCAATTTTACCAAATTTTATTGCTCTTACGATCGGTGAAAACTTATCCTAAATTAAATCTCCGACTTCGAATTCTGAATTCCTTTATCTCTTATCCACAAAACACTTCTACCGCTCCTGGACTGCCTTCATCCTTTTTGATCATCTCGATCTTCGTAAATTCCTCTTGGACCAAATCTGGACCAAGAATAAGATGATCTTCGGATTCTACTCAACAAGATGGTTTCCCTAAAATCCATCGAAATCCAGTGCACCAACTCTACTTCACGAGCATCGGTGGACCTCAAACTTACTTCTCTTATCCGAAATAACCAAAACAGGTGCACTCGACAACCTAGCCTTCAGATCCTGAATGAAATTCCTGTAGAAATCCTCTCATCCAAGACAAACACAAACTTCTGAGGAGTCTGAGGTTGCTTCTATTCTAGAATAACTGCCATCCTGCTTCCGCTGCATAACTCTGATCTGAAAAAGATGAGAATGTCGTCGATGAACACAAGTACAGACATGATCAACCCATCCCAGAAACATTGTCCATAAAATTCCATAAAATCTTAGTGACCTATCCGATTTGGTCACAAACACCACAACAAAATCCAGTCAGAAACTAGATCCGATCAATCTTGAGCTACTTCACTAAATCCTTATTCTAGGAGCCATCCTTCAATTAGCTGAACCAAAGGTAGCTCCAGGAACCAGGTCGATACAGAACTCAATATCCCGTTTCGGATGTAAACCTTCGAGTTCCTCAAAGATATCTGGAAAATATGAAACCACTTCGATAGCTCCTACTTCCTCTAGAGATGCCTTAATCCAAAGAAAAGATTACTAAGAGAACTTCCGAACCATCGCAACTCACTTTTGGGATTCTACCCAGTTCAGATTCCAAAGAATTCGTTCTCTCTTCACATATCAGAACAGCTTAAGCCTTTCTAACTAAAAGAAGAAATTGACGGCCCACCCTCAGCCACAAACATCATACTCTGCTGAGTTTCCAAAAGAAGTGGGCAAGCCTTCACCATCTGCCCGGCCTGCTGACAGAAGAATCACAAATACTCCTGAACCATCGAAGAAACGGGCCATTCTACTGCTTTCGAACTCCACCTCCAGGACACTGCTAAGCCAAGAGACCTTTCTACCAGCACACTCAACACCTCCGAGCTGCTACTGCTGCCCTAGATGCCAAAGACTTCCTTATCCAAAAGCTCCTCGAATCACAAAGCTATATCAACCAACTCCATAAAAGTGCCTTCGAGATGGGCAGATATCTCTCAAGAAACTCGGGCTTCAAACCAAGAACAAACATCTCGCTCTCCTTAAGGGGGGTGACAATGAGATCATGTCTGCAGCGAGGCAACTTATTGACCTTAGTCTCATTCTCCAATTCAAACAAACTCCCTAGCTCGATATCCAAATTCCTATACAGACGAGTCTTCCCTTTGAAAGGTACAAACTACTCTTCAATACTTCCTTATACTGTTCCAAGAGAAAACATCTTCTGGAACATCCATGGACACCATGTCTCACTACACAGCTGCTCCTTCCTAAAGATGCCATCACTAGCTTCTACACATCCGACAGATTCAAATTATTGAAAATCCGCTTGCATGAGGGCAGTCGGGCTTACACTCTGAAGATGGACTCCAAACCTAAATAAAACTTCCCTCCGTGATTGGCGAAATCCTTACTCCATGCTGCAAAGCTTACTCAAGATGACCAATATCGCCTTCGCAGATACTCTTCCAACCTCAATTACTCGGACTTCTTCTATTGGTAGTCGCGCTACTCACACCACTACCCTTAACTAAAGAACTTATGTTGGAAAACCCGAACATGTATCCCAACAAATTTGGAATATAGATTATATATATATTAAAATACAAGTACGCTCTCTCAAAAAGAAATCACTCAAAGCCTAGGTATTCACGCAATCTAGCGCTCTGATACCACAATGTAACGACCCGTCTTTCATTCCACAGAAAGATGCATCATTACTAAGAAAGAATGGGATAGAAAAGAGAAAAGATAGAAAAGAAAGAACTAGACAATATCAGAATCTCACGGCAGAACAAATAAAATATATTAATCACATAGATATTACACACAGATTACACATCACAAATTAGACAGTTATAAACACCTGTCTAACATACAACCTAGAATACAACTCAACACATCAACATAGAGAAACTAACACAGCGGAACCATTATATATCTACACGCTGAAGCCTCCTGCTCCAAATCTCCTCCAGAATTCATCAAAGCTAACCTGAATCCCTTGGCTACTCATAAAAATTTAAGTACCCAAGAGTTTAATAAAACAGAAAATAAACTCCGGGTCAGACATGGGTCTGGTGTGAGTAAACGGGTTAAAGTTGCATAACTTTGAAAATAATTTGAAACAAAGGTATCTCGTAAGACTTACCGCACATGAAACCAGAATTTTTTCTACCTTACGATAACCAAAACATTTGATAGGCAATCCAGTTATATTATAATAGGGTCTAGGGTTTTCAAGTAAAATAGGGAAATAGCTGGAATGCTTACATCGCACGTTCCAACATAGTTGGGCACAATTAAAACGTACGGCACTTATTTGAGAATGGATCCCATACAATGGCAGGGCTACTGGGGTACCGCCCGTCACAGTACCTGATCTAGATTAGCATACCGAGGATCCACCCTAAATCCCATGTAACACAAGGCCGGAACCATCCCTTACTAGATAGACCCGAACAATACAACCCCGCAGTTGTTCATGAACCAACTGCCACTAAGCCGAATAAAAAGAAACCTCTAGACAGGGGAAATCTCGTCTTACTTGGGCATGACCCACTTAGCCTTGCTACACCTCCCTTGTTTTAGCCATTCCCAGTTAATGAGGCTTGAGGCTACGATTACCTTTTAGAACACATCTATCTTAGAATGCTCATCATCCTCCTGATGATGTTCTAAAAGCATTCAATCCATATAAGTTCATTCCGGGTTCGAAAGAAACCGAAGGCACTATCTCACTACACTCATTTTGGAATCACCCTCAGAGTTAACGACAATAGTCCTTGCACTCTGAATCTTTATTTCGAATCTGAAAGCACTATCTCCGTTATACTCATTTTGGAATCACCCTCAAAGTTTTAACGACAGATAGCCCTTACATTTCGAGTCTTCATCTTTACTTGAGTTCATAACCTATCGTTTAATTTGGATCGATGTGCTTTTCGGATATCCACATTTTGAAATCTGATCCCGGTCTCATCGAAATCCAAAACGCCATCTTAATGTCCAATTTATTTAATTTAAACAATTTAATTCAATTTAATACATCGAATTCACACAGCATCATTCACAGATAAATATCACACATTTATCATAACTATAACCAATATGACATTACAGAATATCATAGATTATCAAACTGTAGGTATCAATCAATCCAGACATTCTACTCAAACAATCATCCACAAACACGTATTATCAATCCATATTATAATTAATTTAATTAACTTAAATTAAATTAATAACTTGAGAATTAATCACCTAATCCTGCTTAATCAATCATTTCTATTAAATTAACTAATGATTCTTTAATTACCTTATAAACCAATTAACTAATCTTTAATTATAGATTCATTATCCTTTAATTATTCTCTTAATAAATCATCCTCGATTGATTATTCTATAATTACATTAATTAATTAGCCTTTAATTAATTACACAAATTAGTTATTCCTTAATCATTTACATTAATTAACTTTTAATTACTCTCATTAATTAATTATAATTAATTACGTTGATCCTTAATTAATTATATTAATAAATTATACTATAATTATTTCCATTGATTAATTAATCTCATTCATTAATCAAATAAACCTTTTATTATTTTCATTAATTACACTAATTATTGATCCTTTAATTACCTCATTAATTAATTATTCTCTTAATTAAATTAATAATTAATCTTATTTAATCATATTCATTAATCAACCTTGATTAATCACATTTAGCAATTAACTAACCTTAATTACTTACATTACTTAATTAACTTCTTAATTAATTATATTGATTACTCTTTAAATTAATTACACTGAGTAATTAACCCTTAATTACTTCCATTAACTAATTACTCTTTAATTACTTTCCATCAAGTAATTCCCCTTTAATTAATTACATCCAGTAATTGTCCATTAATTACTTACACTATGTAATTACACTTTATTAATTACATTAAGTAGTTATACTTAACCAATAATCCAGTGATTAGCTTTAATTAATTAAACTGATTAATTAACCTAAATTAACCACATTAATTTAATTAAATACATTGAGTAATTCATTTATTTAATTGCTTCATTAAGTAATTACCCTTAATATTCCTTTTAATATTAAATTAACCTCTAATTACATCCATTAATTAATTATTCCTTAATTAATTAACCTTTGACTACTTAGATTACTCAATCCTAAATTAAGTAATCTACCACCCTTAATTAATTATACAAATTAATTTATCTTAATTTAATTACCTAAATTAATCATCTTAGTTAATTAAGTAATTATACTTTAATTACTTTTGTTAAGGCAACTTGAATAAATTAAGATAACTGATTTACTACATTAAACTTTACCTACCTTTTAAATTAAAAGTTTGAAATTGGTTTATACAAAAACCCTTTTTTTGAGAAATCTTTGATTTATTAAAGTTAAATACCCTTTACTTTAATCACATTTCAATTTCATCATTTCATTATACTTGAAAACATTTAGGGATTAATTACAAAATTTGTCTAATGTAATATTTATATAAACCAAACTATTTTTAAAATATAAAATTGACTCTGAAAATCTGTACTTTTAAAACTTAAACTTGTTTAAACATCTTGCTCTAAACTTCAAGCACTTCATACATCTTTAAAACTGGTTAGTATACTTGGAAATTTCTTTTGAAAACTTTGTTCAAAATTTAGCTTTGCTTTCAAATTTGAAATTCATTCAACAATTTAAAAACTAGACAGAGTTCTTTTTAGAAACTTAAAACCTAGACAAGATTAAAACCTGGTAACAAATTGTCCTGAGTCAAAACAGCAAAAACTCCAAGAAAATTTACGAACTTACCTGAGCAACACACGCGAAACCCTTCCCTCGAGTTGCACATGAGAAAAACTTCGAGAAAAACCCGGCTAAACTTCTTCTTCCTAAACCGACTAATCTACCATATACACAATTGACCACCATGCACGTGCACGCTAGTTTCGATCACCGATGACCATCACCACGACCCTCGACATGACGACGCCGACCTTGCCAACCATCTCGACCACCCTGATCGGCAAATCCACCATTGAAACGAAAACGAGCATCACGACACTCAACAGAAATTAAACCTAAATGACAAAATGTCCTATTGCCGACGATGACCGGAAACCCCGGCTCTCCTCCAAGAGCAGCACCACATCACAATGTCGCGATTCCCCACCTTGCATTCGAGCTCGATGCACCGTAGTCGTCGAGATCACCTCGACATCGACACAGACAAAAACAGGTAACCCAACCCTAGATCACCTCTGAACAATCTACGCGTTCATCAAAAAAATATTCACTTATTTTTCCCGAGATCTTCTATACCCCAGCCTCCTCCACAGTAGTCTCCTCGCTCACCATAACGTCGTTCACTGGAATTTGACCATAAAGCAAAGCCCGTTCATCCCACTAATTCACGACAAATACCATCTTAAAAATTACCAAAGTCATATTAAAATTCATGATTCACCAATACGAATCAGGTTCTAAAATCCAAAGATAAAAACATACACATTGATTTTCAACTTATATTTCGCTAATTACTGTAATCTTAAATTTTCAGAACTTTTAGTAAGTATAATCACTTAAAATTATTTTTAAAAACAATATTACATTGTTACAATCAATTTCTTTTCATTAATCAAAGTCTAATAATGATTATTTGGGAAGATAGGAATTTTTCATGATAAAGTTGAGCTTGTTACGTATAATAGAGCACAAATATAAATACACAAAGACAATATACAGACATGTTATACTTATACACACACATTCATATCCAAAAATTCATGCAAGCATTATAGACTATATTTCTATCAAATTTCCACACATGCAACAAGGTTTCATCGCAGATTTTTAAACTGTTTTAAAAAAAAGTATACTCACCAGAAACTGATAGAAGCATAGAACATAACTGTCTCTTTTGTTTCCTGGAATTTTGTTTGGCATTTTGAATTGATTTGCTTGTTTTAGATTTGGCATTTGAATCCTGTTTGTTTAAGTTGAGTTTGCATGTTGAATTTTGAAACCTCTGTTTATTGAAATTGCTGTCTGAACTAGAGGAGCTTGCAGTTGTGTTTTGATTAAATTTTTTTTTGGTTTTGTTTATATGTTTAAGAAGAAAGAAAGAAAGAACTAAGGAAAACTTGAACTGAAGAAAATAAAACAGGCATTTCCTCTTCAAAAATTAGTTATATACTTAATTTTTTAAACAAAAGTGTTGCCACTTGTTAACTTGAAATGTTCTCAAGCTTACAAATGTGATTGCATGTTATAATGGCCTTACACATGTTTGATTTCAATATTATATTAATTACTTATATTTACAAATGTAAATCATTATTTAAATAATTTCTTATATTTTTTTATTAATATGCTTATGTTTATATCAATTTATTTTTAATATATACATTTTCCAAAGCTAAATTTAAAAGAAAGAAAATTTAAACAAAAGAAATGGACATTAAATTCAATCTTATTTTTAAATTTTAAACTTAAGTTACTATACCTAATATTTACATATATAAACCAAATTTATTTCAAGTATAAATTTTTAATATTAAACTCTGATTATAATATACTATTTATCATATTTTTAAACAAAATATTTACTTTAAGGGTTTTTGAAAATATGAGATAAATTTTTAAATAGTTCCTTTGAAAAGTTTTATATTAAATTCAATCATAATCTTTCAAATCACAATATATTGATATATGTATATTATAATTTGAAAACAATTTTATTAAATTGAAACCAAACTTTTATCCATAATGTATATACATACATATATATATATATACACATTATAAATAGAATACTTTTTTATCAGCTTAGAAAGATAAATTTTTATCAATTAAACATTATTAACTTTGAAAAGAATAAAATTTTCCAAATTAAATTATTATTATTAGTTTTGAAAAGATAAATTCTATTAAATTAGATTATTAAATCAATATTGCACATTTAAAATAATTATTAATGGAAATTATCAAATAAACATTGCCTAAAATTCCTGGACATCACATAACACCCCCTTAAAAGAATTTCGTCCCCAAAATTTAAAAGCAAAGATAATTTAATAATCCAACAAAGGTTTTAATTCAAAATTTTTAAAACGCAAAGCATACCTATCAGTCAGTTACTAACAACCATAGCAACCAATTTATTCAAACAAACAAACCTAACTATTCTGACAAAATTCCGAATAGAACTTCCTCATATTATCTACAGTTTCCCAGGTACAAACACCCGGATACTCGCTCTACTGAATTTAAACTAGCTACACCACTCTGAATCAGAGCTCCTAATATCTAGATCTATAAACTGAACAACATATCTAATCACAGACAAGTCCTGTTCAGTTTCCAAATCTCCCACCCCTCCCCCAAACTGTAGGTTCTAAAACCAGTGATGGATCATACACGTATTCCTTCTAAGATACATGAAATACATTGCGAATCCCAGTCGTCCGGACTGGCAATTCAATCCTGTAGACCAAAGTACTTAACCTTATGAGCATACAGAAAATCCAATACACCTCTGAGCTAGCTTTCCATTTTTACCAAATCTTATTGCTCTTACGATCGGAGAAAACTTATCCAAAATTAAATCTCCGACTTCGAATTCTGAATTCCTTTGTCTCTTATCCATAGAACTCTTCTACCGATCCTGGTCTGCCTTCATCCTTTTTGATCAACTCAATCTTCGCAGATGCCTCTTGGACCAAATCAAGACCAAGAATAAGATGATCTCTGGATTCTACTCAATAAGATGGTTTCCCCAAAATCCATCGAAATCCAGTACACCAACTCTACTTCACAAACATCGATGGACCTCAACTTACTTCTCTTACCCAGAATAACCAAAAAAGGTGCACTCAACAACCTAGCCTTCAGATCCCGAATGAACTTCTTGTCGAAATCCTCTAATCCAAGACAAACACAAACTTCCGAGGAGTCCGAGGTTGCTTATATTCTAGAATAGCTACCACCTTCCTTGCGCTGCATAACTCTGATCTAAAAAAGATGAGAATGCCATCGATGAACACAAGCACAGACTTGATCAACCCATCCCGGAAACATTGTCCACCAAATTCCATAAAATCTTAGTGACCTATCTGATTTAGTCATAAACACCACAACAAAATCCAGCCAGAAACTAGATCCGATCAATCCTGAGCTGCTTCACTAAATCCTTATTCTAGGAGCCATCCTTCAATTAGCTGAACCACCGGTAGCTCCAAGAACCAAGTCGATACAGAACTCAATCTCCCAGTGTGGTTGTAAACCTTTGACTTACTCGGAGATATCCAAAAAATCTCAAGCCACTTCGATAGCTCCCACATCCTCTAGAGATGTCTCAATCCAAAGCAAAGATTACTAAGAGAACTTCCAAACCATCGCAAGTCACTTTTGCGATTCTATCCAGTTCAGATTCCAAAGAATCTGTTCTCTCTTCACATATCAGAACAACTTAAGACTTTCTCACTAAAATAAGAAATTGATGTTCCACCCTCAACCACAAACATCATACTCTGCTGAGCTTCCAAAAGAAGTAGGCAAGCCTTCACCATCTGTCCAGCCTACTGACAGAAGAATCACAAAGACTCCTGAACCATCGAAGAAACGGGCCACTCTACTGCTTCCGAACTCCACCTCTAGGACACTGCTAAGACAAGTGACCTTTCCGACAGCACACTCAACACCTCCGAGCTGCTACTGCTTCCCTAGATGCCAAAGACTTCCTTATCCAAAAGCTCCTCGAATCTCAAAGCTACATCAACCAACTCCACAAAAGTGCCTTCGAGATGGGCATATATCTCTCAGGAAACTCAGGCTTCAAACCAAGCACAAACATCTCGCTCTCCTTAAGGGGGGTGACAATGAGATCATGTCTGTAGCGAGGCAACTTATTGACCTTAGTCTCATTCTCCAACTCAAACAAACTCCCTAGCTCGATATCCAGAAATTCCTATACAAACGAGTCTTCCCTTCGGAAGGTACAAACAGCTCTTCAATACTTCCTTATACTGTTCCAAGAGAAAACATCTTCTGGAACATCCATGGATACCATGTCTCACTACACAGCTGCTCCTTCCTGAAGATGCCATCACTAGCTTCTACACATCCGATAGATTCAAATTCTTGAAAATCCGCTTGCATGAGCGCAACCGGGCTTACACTCCAAAGATGGACTCCAAACCTAAAAAAACTTCCCTTCGAGATTGGTGAAATCCTTACTCCATGTTGCAAAGCTTATTCAAGATGCCGAATATCTCCCCGGCAGATACTCTTCCAACCTCAGTCACTCGGACTTCTTTTATTGGTAGTCGTGCTACTCACACCACTACCCTTAACCAAAAAACTTATGTTGGAAAACCCGAACAGGTAACCCAACAAATTTGGAATATAGATTATATATATAAAAATACAATTACACTTTCTCAGAAAGAAATCACTCCAAGGCCTAGGTATTCACTCAACCTAGCGCTCTGATACCATAACAAACTTGTAAAGGTTAGATGATGTAAATGATTCCTGTTTATATATTTATTTGTTATCTTATATACATATCTATTTGCATTATTTATTTTCATCTTACTATTTTGATAACTCTTTTCTAATTTATTAGATTGTATCTTAAGAATAATTCTTATAGGATATATTTAACTCTATAAACTAAATTCGAAACTTAAAATGAGTTTTTCCAATATTATTAACAAATATTTAATGTTGTCCAATTTTACAAATGGTTTAAGAAATTGGTTTTTATTGATATAGAATACATTATTTTATGTTATAATTTAGATTAGTAAACTGTTTATTTAATTCCAAAATATATTTTTATTATTCATTGACTAATCCTAAGTTTTAATTGTTTTATAGAGTTATATGTTGTACGTGATTTATTATTGAATTTTGATTTATTTATCCCATTCCTTATATGCCCTTTCGATTAATCTACTATCTTGTTTTTTTGATTTTTCTTTACACACACACACACACATATATATATTTGTATTGATTTGTTTAAATGATTTACCGTTGAGATGGATTTGATTGATGATTTTGACATGATATGGTGAAGTGTTCTACTCTGTGCAGTTAATGCCCCGCTATTACCCCACTATAACTTTGTTCTATCTCATAGGGGATTTCTACCGCTATGACTTTTTCCATATAGCCCCAAATGTAGCCTTTCCGCTTTAATCCCCACTAATTCTGTTATCCCGTTATTCCCGCTATATTCCGCTATATCTTCTTGGAAAAAATAAATTGAAAAATGACATTTATACATTAGAAATTTTTTGAAATTAATTTATTTTATTGAATTTTTGATATATTTTCGGAAATGAAAATATTCTAATATTTTACTAAATTCAATTATGTTATATATAACAGTTTTATGTTTATTTACAGTATATTCGCATATGTTTTTATTTAAAATTATTTATGTATTAATTATAATGCAATTGAATGTTAAATTTTCATTTAACTACCATTTATATATTTGTAAGAACATTAATTACAAGTTTTATATGCTATTTTAGAGTCATCTACTATATCCCGCTATATCCTCGTTGTATCCCCGCTATGACTTTTTGCACCTCCGCCGCATTGAATTTGCCGAGCGCTTTAACTACACAGGTTCTATTATATAATTTTGTGACATTTTATGTTTGATTTTTGAGAGTTCATTTTTGTGTGATATAAAATTTGAATAAATGGATTAGTGATACTATTTGGTATAGGACTTTCAATAACACTTTTCTGGCTATTCATCAGACTTGTCTTATGGAGATGCATAGTATGGATCGAGTGTAGTTTATGAGCATTAAATTACCTAAATAACATATGGTGGTGTGGGACACTATTATTTTATTTATTTGATTATCCTTTGTAAGTAAATGTCGCACAAACAGGGATTACTCATGTATGTGATAAGTATATATTATAGCCAAGTGTTGGCTAATGAGTAAAGCCATGTGTCGATACGGGGTTATAGTTCAAGTACAACATGTTCATGTGTTAACTTATACAGAGTTGTGTGTCAGCTTAAATTTGGAGCTATATGTAGATAAGATATGAGTCCTATATATCATCCACTTGTGTCCAACTCCCTTTATGGTTCGGGAGTGAACCAAATTGGCCAGTATTCTCCCTGGCGACCTGGCTCTAGGGTCGCGTCCTAGATCTATGACACCATTATTAGATATTATATTCTACGTGCATCATAGGATTGGTAGTGTCACGATCCGTTTTTCCATACCCTTTGAATCGACAATAAATCACACATGTCCAACTCAAATTGCATGAAAATACAGAACATGAAGGGTAATAAAGAAAATAAGACAAATCAGAATCTCACATGAATGGAATAACATATAATATTGAAAAAATATGTTTATGATGGAAAACTTTTTAATACATATATCAGAGTCTAACTTAATTCAGCTTAAACAGTTATAAACATCTGTCCTTATAATTGTTGACAAACATCAATTATAGCAAACTAACTACAGCGGATAATTGAATATGTCCACACATAGATGAATATCTCCAGCTCTCCTCTGGAAACTCCAACCATCTTCGAAAAAACCTAAAACTACTCGGATCTGACCCAAGTATTGAAAATACCTGAATCAGTCTTGATAAACCAGCGTGAGAAAAACTCAATAATAAATGACAGTGTCATATATCAGCCTTTGAATAAAATCCCTTGAAATTAAAGAGTATCTCATAAGACCACGCCCACACATAAACACGGACGGGTTTTTATATAATAACTAAAATACTTTTATACCAAGACCTTTGATAATATTTCTAATGACATTCTTTGAAAATATTTGCAAATAAACTTATTAATCTTAGCCGAAATTGTTACTATTATTAAATTCCATCATACTGGGCTCTACAAACAAAACTGTATGTTCTTATTGGAGAATGGATTTCCACACAAATGACCAGGCGAAGGATCTACCTTCCGAATGGGTACACCTTTAGATGGATGTCCCGAGGAACCATCACAAAGCCCCACTACCAACATAAGACCAGCCTACCTCTATAACTAGATAGTAGCTAATATGTCATACCCTGGTCGTTACCGACCTTTAACCGAGCGCTCGTTTCCACACACCACATTAATTTACATCTCGAATGTCATGGCGGGAAGAAATATATCTGGAAGGGATGATCATACCCTAATTGGGAATGACCCACTTAGCCTTGCCGCATCTATTTCTATTTTGGTCATTTTTGGTTTGACGAGGCTTGAGGCAAACGATTACCTTTTTACATGGCACATATCACTTCTTTGAACGCCACATTGCAATTTCCATTAACTACTAGTTGCCTTCCACAAAAATACAACTCTTAAGCTCGTATGTCTCAAGGAGGGTGTTAAACTAAGAGAAGTTGTCTTCCCCGCCACCACTGATGTACGTTTGTAAAAACCAATGTACGTAATCTTTTAAAAATGCAATGTCAAACAATCGTCCATACAAGTTGTCCAGGAATAGGACAAACTGAAGGCACTTTCTTATTACCACTAGTAGCGAGTAGTTCTTGCAATTCGAAAAATCTCCATCACGAGGAGACCACTGCTATAAATAACTCTATAAAGGGGGCCAACCAGAGCATGTTCAACAGGCAATCTTCACGCTACGAGGATCCACGGTCTTCAAAAATCATCACCTTCAACATGTCTTCATGTTCCAACGTATATATTGGTTCTAAGTGGTTTTCGGACAGGAATAACCCAAATCCGACCCCGGTTCCATCGAAATCCAATTGTCGATAAAAAGTGAATATGAATATGCATGATTTATTGAATCTCTTTTCACTTTAATTCTTTTCGGATGATTTCAAAATCTCTTTCTTTCGATGTAGAATAATTCTACGTAATTCATTATTTTGCTTTGGAAAATATCTCAAATTTCCTCACTTAACTCTCGATCCAAACTCCTTAAATTTTAGGCCGGCCAAAAATAATGCTATTCAAGACATCGTTTACGATAAATACTAAAATCAATCTTAGCAACATTTTTTCGAGTAAATAGAAATAATTCATTTTATTTAAGAGCATTCGGGCTTTCCTTTCGATCTGTTCCACCCTTCGTCTAAGAAAATAAAATATAGACCAGGTAAGTTCAGAGCACTGGTTGCTCCATCCCTAACCGTAGTTAAACACATTGTTTTATCTACCCAGATCTCACAGGTAGGACAAATGTACTAATCCTTTTCGCATACTTAGATTTCCAAATTTCTTTTGGAACTACTTATAAATATTCCAATTTATCTTTCAAAACGCTTAATCATCCTTTTTAAAAACATTCGTAATTGATTTAAGGAAAAGTCGTTACATTTAAATTCACATTCCAAAAATTATAGAATTCGCAGCAGAAAAGTGTTGCGAAAAGTGCTATATAAGCTTATTTGATTTAAACAATTTTTAAACATTCGATAATTCATATTTACCAATCCAAATCTCTTTTAATCATTTAAATGGATTTATCAAATTTATTCCATATTTCTCTATAATTAAAAACGTTCATTTAAACAAATTTCCTATTATGGTGACTTAGCTGCACTAGCGCAATTTTTCTAGAAAATTGATTTGGACTTATTTCAAAATCTACTTATCAAAATTTTGATTTTCTTTTTTCATTTAGGAGATATGAATATAATAGTCTGGAATTTTCTTATCTCGAAGAATCCGAGATACATTTCACTCTATGCACTCATTTGAACTTTTCGGCGTAAAATCGCGAACTACCATAGCGCGACGCACCTAGTTTCAACTTTTTTTTTCAATATTTGAAATAATCTACTCAACTTGAATTTTATCAATTATAAAATCATTACAAATCATTTTAAATTAATATTTCCACTTTTTAAAGCATTTAAAATGAATTTTCACTATTACCATATCAATATATTATTATATTCCCATAATTTTAATATTAAATTTTAATTTTCAATTTCAACTCAATTTCAATTTTAACTTTAAATTAAACTCATTAAAAACTTAGATTTCAAATCTAATTTCAATTTAAAATTCGATTCAATCTCAAACTAAACTTCAATTTTCAAAATCGATTTCAATTTCAATTTCACTATTCATCTCAATTTTAATTTCACTTTAACTATCCATTTCAAATCCGTTTCACTTCAAATTTCAAATTCTCTTTTATTTTTACTTTAGTTTCACTTCTAATTGAAAAGAGACTTTTTTCAAAATATCTTATATCACTAAAATACGGTCTTATTAACAAAGGGATTATTAAATCAAAATGAACATAACCAATATCCATATTTATCACTAACATAACGTCCATTTAACCAATCACATAATATATAATTTCAGATTCAACACTCATTATTAATACCATAACGAAATACATTATCACAATTCAATTATCTAACCAACAATCAAACATCCATATTAACAATCAAATAAATATTCATATGTCATAAGGGTATAAATATGATTGTTTTAACTTAGTCAAAATATAAATTCAAAAGTGATGAGAATTTCTCACCTTCATATCCACTCCGTCAATTTTTTTTATAGTTTAACGTGCTTTCCGAACAAATGCGCTTGTTCCAAATGTTTTTAACTCTCGCCTTTTATTTATTTTCCTTCCGAACTTCTTTTGTTTTTCCTTTCTTTTCTTTTCCTTTCCTTTTCTTCTTATTTTTTTATTTGGCCAAAAGCTTTTTGGAAGGGAATGGGAGTACGGCCTTGGGTATGTAGGGGTATTGGCTGGTGTGTAGGCGGGTATGGGGAGTTTGGGCTCGGGTTTAGGTCTGTGGTGCTCAGCCTTGGGGTGTAGGGGGTACGACTTTGGTGGGTAGGGGGTACAGCCTTGGGTAAGCTCGCATTTTGCGAGGAGAAGGGGGTGTACATGTGTTATAGGAGGTTTGGTTGGTGGTATGTTTGCATTTTGGTGATGTGGAGGTGATAACATGAAGGTAGAAGAGAAATGGAGGAAGTAGAGAAGGATTTTGGAAATTAAGTGAAATGAAATTGAAGTGGAAATGAAGGTATTTGATGTTGTATTTATAAGTGGAGATTTCGGTGGTAAATGACATTAATGCCCTCTTCATTTTTAAATTTAAATATACATTTTCTTTTATGTGAAAGGATAGATTTGATATGTATTAATGGTGATGGTAAAGATAGAAATGATTATTTCCTCTTTCTTCTTAAATTTTGTATTTTAAAGGGAAGACTTTTGCATTGATGTGTCATTAATTCCTTTAGTTAATTATCTTTTCACTTTCCATTTGCTTGAATTCAAGGTGTATTAGTTAACATCATGTATAAGAGAAAAGAAAGATATGTAATGATGTTTTTTTTTACTTTTACACTCTTTTGTCAAATCATTGTTTTTATCATTTCCTTTTATTATCTTATAAAAAGTGATATTTTAATTTTTTATAAAATGTAAATGAAAGTGTTGTATAGTTTGTAATGTGGTAATATATAAGTTATAAAGTGCATATGATCATTCAACGTTGCGACAAGTTGTTTTGGTTGAAAACGATGTTTTTGTCGACAAATTTTGCAGTCCAAATTTGACGTTTTTGTTAAGCTATATGTTGATGTAAACCAAACTTTAAAATGAAATTTTTACTTATTTAAATAAATTAAAACATGTCTCTTTATATTTTAAAATTATATTTAATTAATATCAAAATCTATAATTTTACAGTATATGCAAAACTGATAAAATACGACAAATTTTGGTTATTTTTGTAAAAGGATTATTAACATATTTTTAAATCTTTTAATATACTTTTATTGTCTTTGTTAGGTGTTTTCAGTAAGATTTAACTTACCAAATAAATATTTAAATCCATTTATTTAAGCCTTTATTTATTATTAACAAAACTTAAGTTTTGTCAATCTGTTCTAAATTCAATTTAATACCTTTTAATTTATTAATTATAACAATAGATAATTATTTATTATATATAACATATTTATTTAAGATTTAAATCCCTTTTAAAATTTAAAACGAACGAAATCTCTCATTTTCAAAGTAGCGAAATTACGGGTCATTGCATTCTCCCCTACTTAAAATCATTTCATCCTCGAAATGAAATCAAGGATACAGAACTATAAAGGTTAACAATATGTGTCAAAGGAAATACTACAACGAAATACTGATCATGAAATACAATCATTGATCCTAGTCCCAACCTGAGCGCGTACTACACACTTGAGGTAAATACACAGTCATAAGTCACTATCTACATAAGTCAACCAAAATATCATACTAGATCTCATATCTTAGCGCGTACTATGTGCTTAAGATAATAACAACAGCTATAATACAAACCCAAAATATTCCAAAATATCCCTAAGTGAAACACTACTCATCATGTGATAACCTGAATTTTTAGGCATCTGTTAATGGGAAATTAACAGAATTAAAATTATTAAAATACTTAATTGTTAATTGAACAAATGAAATTCTGATATATATACATATATATGGATATGTATATAGATGGATGTAAACTATAATAAATGTTGAAAAATAAATCCCTGAATAAATGAGTAATATATTTATATATAAATAATATAATTATTAATTAATTACATTAATTAATAATTCTTAATAAATTACTTTATTAATTAATGTAATTAATCGAAGGATTAATATAATTAATGAAGGAGATAATCAATTAGGTAAGTAATTACAAGATGATTAATTACTGTTTATGACTAATTAAGACTAATTAATAAAGATGGTTAATTAAAGATTAATTGTTTAATTACTTAAAAGGTTAATGAATTAATGAAGTAATTAGAGGATCATTAATTAATATAATTAATGAGATTAATCAAGGTTGATTAATGGAAGTGATTAATTAATGTATGATTAATTAATTTTAATTAATTAAGGATCAATGTAATTAATTATAATTAATTAATGGAAGTAAATGGAGGATCATTAATTAGTGTAATTAATGATAGTAATTAAAGGTTAATTGCTGTAATTGGTTAAGGATAATTAATTTATGTAATTAATTAAAAGGATAATTACTTATGTAATTAAAGGATAATTACTAAATGTAATTAAAGGATAATTAATCAAGGAAGATTAATTAAGGAAGATCAATAAGAGATGATTAATTAATTAACTTGTGGTTAATTATTGTTAAGTAAGCATGATTATGGTAATCCAAGTGATTTAAGGTCAGTAATTAATTTAATTAAAGGTTAATTAAATTGATTAGGAGTTAACCAAACCTGCTTATGGATGATCGATTGATATTGGATGATTTGGATGTGATAACTCTGATATGTGATATGTGCTGCTTTATGATGTGAGATGTTTGGTTGATTTAGATAATATGAATTATCTATATGTGATATTGTGAATCATCTATCTGTATATGTTATTATGAATATAAGTTTAAACCCTTAAATAACTTGGACATTAATATGGTGTTTTGGATTTTGGTGAAACTGGGATCGAGTTTTCAAATTTGGATGTCCGAAAACCACATCAATCCAAATTAAACGTTAGGTCGTGAATCCAAGTGAAGATCAAAGTGAAGACTCGGAGTGTAAGAATTATTCATCGTTAAAAAATCTGAGCGTGATTCCAAGATGAGTTAACGGGGATAGTACTTTTAAGTTCGAGATGGTGATTCAGAGTGCATGGACTATGGTCGTTAACTCTGAGGGTGATTTCAAAATGAGTGTAACGAGATAGTGCCTTTGGTTTCGTTCGAACTCGGAATGAACTTGTATGGATTGAATGCTTTTAAAACATCATCAAGTGGACGATGAGAATTCTAAGATAGATGTGTTCTATAAAGGTAATCGTAGCCTCAAACCTCATCAACCGGGAATGGATAAAACAAGGGAGGTGCAGCAAGGTTAAGTGAGTAGCACTCAAGTAGGACGAGATTTATCGTTGTCTAGAGGTCCCATTCTATTTCGGCTTAGTGTGTGGTTGGTCGCGCCAACCACGGGGTGGTCTTGTTCGGGACTATCCAGTAAGGGATGGTTCCGACCTTGTGTTGCAGGGGATTGGGAGTAATCCTCGGTACGGTGATCTAGGCCCCGTACTATGATGGGCGTTACCCCAGTATCCCTGCCATTGATGGAAACCCATTCTTCCTACGTGCCCTTACGGTTTTTATTGTATTACCCACTTTTATGGCTAGCAGCTGGAATTTAATCATGTAACAATTTCAGTTATATCTTACTTACTTGAAAACCCTAAACACTATTATAATATCATGGGATTTCCTATCAATTGTTTTGGTTAGCGTAAGGTAATTTTTTTTCCATCTTTATGTGTGGGAAGTCTTAGTGATACCTTTATTTTCAAAGATTTTTAAAGTTAAGCAACTTTAAACCGTTTACTCACACCAGACCCATGTCCGACCCAAGTGTTTATTTTCTGTTTTATTAAACTATTGGGTACTCATATTATGTATGAGTAGTCGAAGGATTCAGGTTAGCTTTGATGAATTCTGGAGGAGATGTGGAGCAGGAGGCTTCAGCGAGTAGATATATAGTGGTTCTGCTGTGTTTGAGTTGTATCAGTATGTCTGTGATATCTTGAGTTGTATAATTAGACAGGTGTTTATAACTGTCTGATTTTTGATGTATAAGTTGTGTAACTCTGATGTATATAATACTATGTAATATTTTATGTGATATATTATATTTCATTCGTTCCGCTGTGAGAATCTATTGTTGTTGAGTTTCTTATTTTCTATCGTTTCTTCTTCTATCCCTTTCTTTCTTAATTCATGATGCGTCTTTCTGGTAGATGAAAGACGGGTCGTTGCTGAATCTCACAGAATCTGATACCAAATGTAATGACCCCGAATTTTTGATCTCGAAAATTCCAGATAGTTAGGAAAAAGGAGAAAGAGATAGAAGAAAAAAAGAACAAAAACACCAACATCTCACAATTCGCAGCGGATAAAATATAATAACAAATAATAACAATTATACAAAGGAAACTGTACTTGTCAAATTTCACTTTTGTACATCAGAGTTACAACATATATACAAACACTAGACATATACAATCAACATGCCTCAAATATATATAATAATATAATACAACGAAAACACTCCATATATTCCTGCCATCCAGCTCGTCCCCTGAGCTCTATAACATCCTTTCCTGAAAATCTATAATACTCTATCTGACCTGAGCATTAGATCAAAGAAACACCTGGGTCAGGCTGGAAACCAGCGTGAGTAAACCCATTTAACATGAATGACCAAAGCATACAACTTATACATACATACATACATATATATATATATATATATGTATGTATGTATATAACCCGGGTAACTTGTATCAATTACAAATTCACAAATTGATATAGACATTACTTATTTCGTTTACAAATTTCTAAGTACCAAAACTTAGATTAAATAGTCCAGTTCACTTAAATCATTCCATTTCCAGTTTATTGATTTCACATATCAATCTATAAAGAATCGAAGTGGTTTCGGGTATTTACTAATACCCGACTCCGGTCTCTTCGAATTCATTGTCATCTAAACCCAAGTTATTCAATTAAAGACAACTCAGCTTTAATTACCGAATAACACTTTTACACAGCAATCCATAATTGATAGATAATCATATTATCACTATCCATCCATCATATCATATCACAAAGCAATTCATATCAGAAATATCAACCAATCCAAAGCACTTATCTTCATTCAATCATTCATAAGCAAGATTGATCACTTCCATTAATTACATTAATTAATGATCCTCTAATTACTTTCACTAGTTAATTATTCTTAAATTTCAATTAATAAGTAACCTTTAACTTATTCAACCTTGATTAATCACAATCAGAAATTAACTTTCTTTAATTACTCCATCAATTAAACTAACTCCTTGATTAATTATTTAATTACACTGAGTAATTATCACTTAATTTATTCCATCAAGTAATTATCCTTTAATCACTCCCCGACAAGTAATCTTCTTTTAATTAATTACATCCAGTAATTATCCACTAATTACTTCACTAAGTAATTACACCTCATTAATCACCTTAAGTAATTATACTTAACCCAACATCAAATGATTACCTTTAATTAATTAAAACCTAATTAAAACTTAATTAATTAACTAAAATTAACCACATCAACTTAAATAATTGCACTGAGTAATTTCATTTAAGTAATTATTCTTTAATTACTTACATTAATAATATTTAATCAACAATTAATTAATTACTAATTTTCAATTAATTAATCTCTAATTAATTAATGACATTAAGAAATTATCTTTAACCGAAGTAATTATCATTAATCAATTACATTAAGTGATTAATCCTCGATTAGTCATTTTTAATTAATAGCTTAATTAATTAGTCACATTAATAAATCAATCTTTCAAATTTATTTCACAAATTAATTAACCGTTAATTAATTATCTTTATAAATAAATTGATTATTTTACTCCCTAACTAATTTCATTACCTATCAACCATCCTTAAATAGTTAATCCTAGATTTAATTGCCTTATTAAATCATCTTCGAAAACATTTAGGAGTTTGCCTTATTTTACAATTTCGTCTAAACAAAAAATTTCTAAACAACTTAAAACTTGAAAATTTGTTTTAACTTGCTAATACTTTATTTAGAACCTGTCTTAATTTTCCTTCAAACTTATTCATTTGATAAACTTTTACAAATTGGTTCAAAACTTACTTTACGTGCCTTTTAAAATTTGGTTAACACTTGGCTTAAAACTTGATTTTACTCACCTAAAACATTTACTTAAAGACTGGAACAAAATAACCCCAAGTTTTCAAAATCTGGTACCACAAAACAAAACCGAGTCAACCCAGCAAAACTCCCAAGCTATTCTCGACTAAAACTCACGTTATCCCACTTTGAGACAATCACACGAATGACACGAGTAATACCCGAGAAACAACCCACCTCCTTCCCGATGTTAAACATCACGGCGTCGCACTGATATGCCTGGAACTCGTGCACATCCACAACTGATCGCCAACGATCTGACGCCGCCACCTATCATCGACAAGTCACCTAGCAACTCCACCCTCAATTCCGACCACGCAATTCAATCATCAAGCTCAAAATCAGAATCGAGTCAAAATAGTCGAACCGAAACGGTAACCTTCAACCGGAAAATCCCTCTTCTCTGATGATCTCGACTACGAGATCACTCGCCCATCAACCAGAGGCCAACCACTACTTACAGCCTCGTTTTTCCCCCATCGCGATCGAACCCGGATCCTCATTGACATCGCAAACATCTCGCGAACCCAGGGGTTTCTTTCAGTACACAAAACCCTACATCGAACTCTCGCCGTCGCCACAGTGATTGAAAAATTCAAACGTCTATTTTGCCGAAATCATCCACCTCAAGACTCGCTTTAGCTACGATCCCGAGAACCCTAACTTTGCCGACCACTCAAAATAGCCCAAAACCCATTATCAGATCAACTACGAATTACTCACACGATCCAATTCTAAAAATTCTGGTTTAACTTTTAAAATTTGTAACAATCCGGGGTTTTGTACCAGTTAATTATCGTCATTGGGCGATTAAATCTAGCTGGCTAATTGCTATTGGGAGTTTTTAATCGGGTTGAAATTCTTTTAAAAAAAATTTTTGTTAAGGGATTATGTGGGATTTAAATTGAATCTTTGCCCACGTTTCTTTTGTTTTGGCGCTGTGATAATTATCAAGTAAATACCCGGTTCCTCCTTTATTCTTTTGATGGCAAGCCCAAAACAAAACACACATAACAATGGCAGCGCTCGTTCCTCTTTCTTCAAAAATTAGGGCTTTCATAAATTCGAGGATGCAGACTTAAATGCTCGACTGAATTCGATTTCCTTGCTCTGTTGGTTGATCGTCTCTTGAGGTGATTTTGACCGCTTGGTTGAGTTCGTCTCTGCTTCGATATGGGTGTGTGATTTTTGCTTTTTCTTTTTGGTTTCAATGCTTGAACTCGATGATTTTTCCTTTGCCGATGATGTTATTTATATATGATTCGATGCCCTTGAATTTTGTTCGTATCCATTTACTTGAATTCATCACTTGAATATTCTCGGCCATTTGATTTCGTTTTAATGCTATAGATACACTTTGACTTGTGCATATCGAATATTTCCATTTACTTCAATATCACGGTTTTGATTTCAAACCGTTTGATCTTTCCTTGATCGTTACGGTAGTGACTTTCCTATTTTATTTTGGTTTTCATTTTTGACTTTTTCAATTTGTATAGTTAACTTGATTTCTGACTTGGTCATCACGGCACTGTTGAATTTCGTGGCCACCACGGCTTTGGTTGCGACTGTTACATTTGATATTTTCTCTGCTGCATATGTGTATTCCTATGTTCACGCCTGTGACCATTCATGTTGTTTTCATTTCATCATCACTGTTGCAAGTATTTTCTTTCATACCTTGATTTTCATTTTGACTTTACTTAACGGTTTGAACTGTGCCTTGTTGGTTCATCGTTTCATTTGGTATGCTGTTGCTCTTTGTAGTTGCACTCTGGTTCATTATATATTGTCACTCCCCATGTATTTGCAGTTTGCATTTTGGGTTGTACTGTCTTGAGCTCGAGTATATGTATCATTAACTTGATCCTTCTGACTTGTTTGCATTGTTGGATTCATTGTTTTATATATGTTTACTAATATGATTCGTAGCCTTGTCTCACTTGCATTGCTTCTGATCATATGTCATTCAAGTCCATTGCTTTCACATTCATCAAACAACTGCCCGCTGCTATTTTGTGCATTTGTGTTTGGTTTCGTCTTGAACCGAGTACTTGCTGCATTTTCAAACACTTTGATTGCCTTTGTGGTCTGGTTCCTTCATGTTGTTGTACTTGTATCATTACTGTTGTTGTTGCCGATATCTTGGTTCAGTCTGTAGTCTTTAGTCATGTATCATTAGCTTGTCTTGTTCATTTGATGGTTGTTGTGCACTGGGTAGATGCCTTATCGTTGTTTGCTTTCACCTTCATTCTGCCGTGTCTTCATGTTTGTACATTGTCACCGCATACCAACTTGTTGAAGTCACATTTTCTTGTATCACACAATTCTGGTCTTTGTTGCTGTGTTGCCATATCTCTGGTGTACTTGGTCATTCAAGCCTGCTCTACTAGTTGCTGTGCATGATTGTTGTAGTCTGATTTGCATTATGTTATTACTTTGTTTTGTTTACATGTACATGGCTTGCTTCCCACACTTGTTGCAGTATAACTGTTGAGGCAGTGGCATTGATATTTGAATCTTCATTTTCTCTTCATTATTGAGGCTATACTTTTGTTTGCTGCATTTTGTAGTTGCTGTTAGCTTTGGGTTTCACTGACCACACATGTATTTTGTTTATAGTCAGTTGCCTCTGGTTTGAGTTTTGCCATGCACTGCGCATATCGCTGCACCGTTTCGAGTCTGCATTGTCATGTCATTTAGATGGCACTGTCCAATTGAGTTGTCTTTCAGTCTTTGTGACATTTGCAGTTTGATTATGCAGTTTTGGGTTTTGTTGTATAACTTGAGCTTGATCTCGAGTTGGTGCCATTTGGTTCTGATTCATTGTTCTTTTGCATATTTCATCACTATAGTGGCGAGGCAGTGCACGCGAGCGTGTACTGCAGCCAAATCAAAATTGATGTTTTAATTGATAATTTCAGTTGCTTGAATTGTTAAGTGATTCCAATTTAATATTTTGAAATTGTATTTTGATTTGGTTTAATTTGATTATTTTGTTGTTATTTAATTATCTATTAGATAATTAGATTATGTGTTTCTAATTATTTATTTAATAATTAGATTTTGCTGTAATCTGCTGTTTAAGTAACTCTGTTGTCTTTTAATTATCTTCATTGATAATTCTTCTATTTATCTTTTTTGATGATTTGGCTTTGCTGATTTGCTGCTTAATGCTGTTACGTGTTATATTTACCGTTATCCGATTTTCTTATTAAAGGATTGAATATGCGAGATTTATTGTGACTGTCGTCTATTTGTTATTTAAGTATTATTGCTTCCGTGCATTAATAACTGAGTTTGAATTAGACTGACCCGCGTATTATTTTCTTTTGAATTAATACTTGGGTCAGACCGAGTTATTACAGGCTGTTGATATCTCGCTTTGGGTCGCTGTTTGAGCTATGAAGTCTCTTCATATCTTTTGGAGTAGTCAGTGTTATTTTATAGGATGATATGTATTCATGTATATTATTTACAATAATGCACTGGTATATGTAACTTCAAGTGTCGACGGTTGTAGTTGTATCACATGTATTGTAACTGACTTCAATTATATATATATGAGATTTGATATTATCTGTGTTCTGTGTTTAGCTTATCTGTATTATTATTATATATGTTGTCCTAAACTATTATGAACCATCGTAGTTCGTTTTATACTGGAATTGGATATGTCGATGGGAGTAAATAAACAAAGAGATGAAAAAAATGAATATATACATATATATACCACTCCTATCGAGATAACCAATACTAGCGTAAGGCCTAACTACGGATGGCCGCTCTTATCCAGCCTTATTCTTCGTAATAACAGACAGTATTTCCTTTTAATACTCTTTGTTATTGTGAGCATAGAGGTGGAGCGCCACAAAAATCATGATTTTAGCTGGGAAATCAGATTATATAAATGAAACAAAGGATTGTGATGATTGAAATTTACATGTTTTAGTTTTTTTCACTGTTCTTTCTAAATTCCAAATAATTTCCAGCTTCAAGTGATTAAAAAAATTTAAAACTTAGATTATGCATAAACACACATATCTTATTTTCATTTCACAGCCTAAAGAAAGTTACAGAAGGAGATTTGAATTTTTTTTCCTTCTAAATCTTAATCCTGTAAAAAGAACAGAGTGCGCATTTTGCATACAAACATTCACATCCATATACCCATATATATATACATATAAAATTCATACCAGACAAACATACAAACAGTTATCATACTTTTTCCTAAGTAATTACTACATGCACAAGAATTTAAACAAATTTAAGGTTTATTTTACTCACCTGCAAAATTTAGATAACAGAGAACAGTCATTTCCTAGAACTTAGTTCCATTTGATTTTCTTGACCTAGAATCTTCCTGCTATGCTTGTTCAGCTTGAAGGTTTGAAGTAGCTTGATTTATTTTGATTTGAGATGATCTCTGTATCACTTCTTACTAATATTCGAGATGCATCTGAATTTGTTTCACAATGCTTCTTGTTTGATCTTAGAACTGTTTCCAGATTTTGACTTTGATTTCTAAATTGAATTTTTTTGATCTGCTGAAGTTGTTTTAGTTTTGATTTTTTTTCTTTGGTTTTTCTTTAAGATAATGAGAAAAAAATGATTTAGAAATGAAAATCATCAGGTTTTTCACTAAACACTTTAATATATATTTTTAAATTAAAAGAAATAATATTTTTGCCACTTGTTATTTCAAGTTATATTAAGCTTCCAAATGTCAAATACATGTATTATTATCTTACAAATGGTTTAAACTCTTTATTTTATCAATTACTCATGTTTTTAAATTAATATGTTTATATATGTATTATGCTTTATTTTTATATGTACTATCTATATTTCAAATATAAAAGAAAGTATATTGAACCTCCTTATTAAATCTTATTCCTAATTATCATATTTTTAATAAATATTTATCTTATGTTTTGAGGAAATATAGAACTTACTTTAACTAACCTTTGAAAATTATTATTAAATTAAAATCAATGCTTCCAATTTCAATATATATGCATATATATATATATATATATATTAAATTAGAAATATCTATATGAATTTATAGATATATATGTATTCACACTTTTACAAATTTCCCAATATCCTATCACACATAGCATAAATATATACATATATATATTTACACTCTTATATATTTGTATATGTATTCATTTAAAATTTTCAATATTATAAAATTTGCATATACTTATATATATATATATATATATATATATATAAATTTTAACTTGGATTAAATGATGAAATATATTATCCATTCATCCAGAGATTTATTTTTCAATATTTTTTTTATAGTTTCAAATCTATATACACACACACATATCCATATATTTATCAGAATTCCTTTTATTTATCAAATAATTATTCAATTATCAGATGACCAAAATCTGGGTTATCACATTCTCCCCCCTTACATCCTCGAAAAGGAACGAAGCCAGAATTTATGAAAATATTAATATCAGATAAATTATTCTTTGACCATTTTAAAACACTTTTATAAATCTATATAATATCACTAAAATGATTTATAAAAATACTTTTATAACTTAATGTCTCAACAGGTCCATCCGTGTTCTCACAGAAATTCGGTCATATGTTGATCAGGCGTAGGACTGAAAATCTACAAGTATTTGGTAAACCCATTTTCAGCACCCAGTGAAAATACTTGAAAAATAATTTATTGAAAATATAGAAATTATTTTTGAAAATAGAGAGAATATCTTTTGGTGATAATGCTTTGGAAATCATCTCCCCCATCCATGGTCGTAGTTACATCCTGGGTTACGTTGCCATCGCAGCAAAAGTCCATGTAATTGTAGGAACTCCGCGCCTCTCGATTACGCCATAGAACCCATAACAGATCGCAGTTACATTCCAGGGTTACGTTGCCATCACAGCAAAGTCCATGTAATTGTAGGCATCAACGCATTCGATTTTCGCTGCCAAAATGAAACTTCACCACTCCCACATAGGTCGCAGTCTACCGATGTAAAATCAAATGCAGTCTGATGGCTCTCAGCAGTATACACGACTTTCGCTATGTTACCATAGGTCGCAGTCTACCGATATAAAATCAAACGCAGACTTTTGGCTCTCAGCAACACACACGACTTTCGCTATGGTCTGCAGTAGATCGCAGCGACCGAGTATTACAGATTTTCAAGTAAGGACGTTTTGGAGCTCAGGAGGCGAGCTGGATGGCAGGAACGTATGGAGTGTTTTCGCTGTGATATATTGTTGTATATCTAGGATATGTTGTTTTAAACTGCCCGGTGTTGTGTAATGGTTGTAACTCTGATGTATAAAAATGTAAGTGTATTGATACAGTTCTTTTTTGTAATACTGTTATTTATTTGATATTATATTTATTCGCTGCGAATGTGAGATTGTGCTTTGATATTTCTGTTCTTCTTCTTCTATCTCTTTTCCTTCTTTTCACTAACTATCTGGAATTTTTGGGATCAAAATTTCCGAGAATCACTATACCGAGGATTACTCCCAATCCCCTGCAATACAAGGCCGGAAACATCACTTAATGGACAGTCCCGAACAAGACAACCTGACAGTTGGAGCTCAACAACTTCCCACACAGCCGAATAAAAGGGACCTCTAGACAGGGGAAAATCTCGTTCTACTTGGGTGCTACCCACTTAGCCTTGCTGCACCTCCCCTGTTTTAGCTATTCCCGGTTGATGAGGCTTGAGGGTACGATTACCTTTATAGAACATATCTATCTTAGAACGCTCACCATCCACCTGACGATGTTCTAAAAGCATTCAATCCATACATGTTCGCTCCGAGTTCGATTGAAATCGAAGGCATTATCTCGTTACACTCATTTTGGAATCACCCTCATAGTTAATGACAATAATCCTTGCACTTCAAAACATCATCTCGACCTTCACTTTGAGATGTCACAACCTAACGTTAATTTGGATCGATGTGGTTTTCAGATATCCAATTCTGGAAACCCGAACCCGGTCTCATCGAAATCCAAAATGCCATCTTTTAGGTCCAAGTTTTTTAAAAGTTAAAACAATTCAGTTCAATACAATACTTGAATTCACACAACATTAACACAAATAAATATCACACATTTATCAATGATATATCAAATATCATATCACAAAATATCACAACATATCATCCAATAGGTATCATCCAATTCAGATATTCCACCCAAACAATCTTCCATAAGCAACAATTATTAATCCCTATTGTAATTAATTAAATTAACTTAAATTAAGTCAATTGCTCAAGAATTGATCACTTAACTTTGCTTAATAAACCATTAATTAATTACAAAACTTTAATTAATTAAAAATCCTTCAAATATCCATCTTAATTAATCACCATGATTAATTGTTCTTCAGTTACATAAAGTAATTATCCTTTAATTAATTTCACAAATTAATTATCCTTAACCATTTAAAGTAATTAACCTTTAATTACTCTCATTAATTACATTAATTAATGATCCTTAAATAATTATTTCAAATAATTAATTAATTATAATTAATTACATTGATCCTTAATTAATTACATTAATTAATTATACTTTAATTAATTTCATCCATTAATCAACCTCAATTAATCATAAATAGTAATTACCCTTATGCAATTACTTACCTTAATTAATTTACTCTTAAATTAATTATTAATCCTTTGATTAATTACACTAAGTAACTAATCCTTAATTACTTCTACTAAGTAATTACCCTTTAATTACTTCTCATTAAGTAGTTCCATTTAATTAATTACATCCAGTAATTATACATTAATTATTTCACTAAGTAATTATACCTATTAATCTCACTAAGTATTTATACTTAATTAATAACCAAGAGATTATCTTTAATTAATTAACAAATTAATTACCATTGGGTAATTCATCCCTTAATTACCCTTAAAACAAATTAATTAAATCTTTAATTACAGATTAATTAATTCCTTAACCCTTAATTAATAAACCTTAATTATTAATTGATATAACTTAATTACAAATTAAGTTCAAAAATCGTAAAGGCACGTAGGGAGAATGGATTTCCAACTAATGACTAGGCACTGGGGTACCACCTGTCACAGTACGTGGCCTAGATCACCGTACCAAGTATCCCTCCCGATCCCCTGCAATACAAGACCGGGACTATCCCTTACTGGATAATCCTGAGTAAGATCACCTCACGGTTGGGATCAGCAACCGCACCACACAGCCGAAAATCTAGACAGGAATGACCTTACCCTAATGGGCGCTATCCACTTAGCCTTGCTGCATAACCCTTGATTTTCAGTCATTCCCAGTTGATGAGGCTCGAGGCCAAGCGTTACCTTTTTAGAACACATCTCTTATAATGCTCATCGTCCTCCTGACGATGTACTGAAAGCATTCATCCATACAAGTCTGTTTCGGGTTCGAACGGAACCGAAGGCACTACTCCTACTACATCCATTTTGGAATCAACCTCAGGATTAATAGCGACTAACCCTTGCACTACAGTGCTCCATCTTCGACTCCCAGCTCTTGTCTTCCTCACAAAAATGTTCAAACCGGATCGAAGTGGTTTTAGGGAAATTAATCCTGATTCCGGTCTCTTCGAAACAATCATCACATTTGGCCAACATTGATAGTCGGTTATTTAACTATCAAATAACATTCACAAATAATCATCAAGCCATAATAATTTCTCCCAAATTATTTATAATCCTCAAAATATCTTTGCAAGATATATTTCCACCTTTTTCAATCCTTTGAAAACAGTTTCAAACCATCTTCCTCTCACGGAATAAATTTCCCAAATATTTTCTATTTCCACTGAAATCACCAAGTACAAATGCCTTAGATTTAAACTAATTTAAAACACTTTGTTTTAAAATATACTTTAAAACATTTAAATTAAAAACTACTTAAACACTTTATTCGAAAATATATAATTTAAAAATATTTAAAATAAACTACTTTATAAAATATAAAACTAATTTTTAAAAATAAAAATTAAGCCAAACTAAATTTAAAATAAGAGTTACAAAATTCTATACAAGTTTTTAAATATAACTTTAACCAAACTACCTTTTAAAGTAAAACTATTTTATAAAATATAAGTATTAATAATTATCCTTTTTTAAAACATAATACCTTTAAAACTTACTACTAAAATAAATTTGAAAAATATTTAATTTAAAATTTAAAACATTTAAAAATAATAAATATTCTAAAACATTTCTTTAAAACAAAATTTTAAAGTCTTTAACATATAATACGTCTCCTTTTAAAATATACTTGGCCTTACAGGGAAATACACTTCCCATTTCCATACCTTTAAAAAAAAATAAACCATCGTTTATTTTTAAAACAAATTCACATTCCTTTATAAATTCCTACCGTGAATTTATACTTCAAAATATCCACTGATATCCATTTCATTTTATAAACCCAGTTTATAAATTCCATAGTCTTATCTTCCCTTTTAAAAACACAATTTCAAACTCTTAATCAATTTCCAAATTGATTTCCAAAATTTACTTCATTAAAATAAATTCCTTTACTTATCCAAATTTTATTTCAAAACCCATAAATTTCAGATTTATTTTCTTTATTATAATCTAAAATCTTATTTAAGCTGAATACCAATTTCATACTTTTCCAAATCTCTTCTTTATCTTTCTAAACAAATTTTAAACATTGAATTTTAAAAAAATTCTTTATTCCCTTAAATAATATCCCTTAAGTTTAAAATTCATTAATTCCCATTTATCCATATATCTCCTTTCCCATACCGGAATTATTTATTTGAATTTAAAATCAACTTTTATTTTCTCCCAATTCATTCTTTAATTATTCCAATTTTCCAAAATTAATTTTCTTAAAAAAAAAATCTCCTTTGATTAGCTTTCAAAAATCAAATCTTTATATTTTTATAACTCAATACCAAGATTATTCAATCCATTCTAGCATCCAATATTCCAATTCCCAATATAATCAATAACCTATCACAGATTATCAAATAAAACATAGACTATAAAAATAAATTACACTACTTTGAGGAATCCAGTTGGATCCCTCCAACCTGTTTCACTGCATCCACAGATGTTAGCACAAGATAAAATACCAATTCCACTTCAAGGTGGAATATCGTGGTATATGGGATTAAATAATATCACCCGCTATTATGTGGCGCATATGGTCTCATCCGCTATATAATGCGAGAAATCAATCACTCCAATATATATACTACTATATATAATATACTATATCCGATCAATTCAGTCATTCAACCAAAAATTTAATTAACTATCTAAATTTGAATTAACCCAGATGAGTGAGATTAACTCACCTTTGTTTTGCAATCCGACTCAAACCGGCTATTTCCTTCACAAAATTTGGACCTTGAATAACATTAAAGGATTTTATTAATATTTGAACAAATCGAAAAATCAATTATCGTTTACTACGTTTAATTTTAGCCAATGATTAAATTTAAAAAAAATAATCAATCTAAACTAATTTCCTTTAATAAATAACTTCCTTTTGTAACTAAAATGATTTAATAAGTTGATTGAACGAGTTAGTCACCCTAATACACACACACACACACACACACATATATATTTATCTTTAGTAAGTGAAAACATATATGTATATTTCTTTTGCTACATACATATTTATAAAATAGATTACAGATTTCAAAAATCCAACTTTTATAAATTCTTTGAACATTTTACAACCCCTGCTTTTTTATTTTTGAAAACAAATATTGTAATATGCCAGTAACCAAAACTATTTTTAAATAATACATAAACTAGTTCTTATTATTATTCTGACAAATCACTTTAGCTATTTAATATTATCAATTAATAAACTTAATTAACCAATTTCAAATTAAAAATTTATCTAGTATAATCTACATATCTTATTCTATCTCTCAAGATAAAAATAAATCTAAACTGTTATTAAGTTTATCCAGAACCAAAAATAAAAAAAATAAAAGAAGAGACTCACCAACATCCCACACGTCGAAACCTAAGCCGTGAACCCACAAACCAAATGCTACAGCGCTACTATCCCTTCCAAAGCTTCGACATGACGTCTCAGCTTCACCTACAACCGCCGCCTTCAACCGATTCCAGACTACAAACGTGGATCTCGCAACTGGCGTGAAGGTGGAGTTCTGATAGCCTTCTTCTGCGTCGATGCTCCACCAGTCCTGCTGCCATCAGTATCTCCAAACGAACCCTAAATCGAAACTTACTTCGCCTCAATCCCACTCTTAATTCACGCCACTATCCATAAATAACAAATCCCATGTGAAATCCTAGCTGCTGCGATGCCAACACCACCTAAAATCGTGACCCCTCGCTTCATCATGACACGCCGCACCTCTAAATTTGAGGACGAGGTCACGGCCAAATGCTCGACTAATGAAAGCGCTCTCTCGGTTCGATGCTGTTTCGATTCCTCACATCTTTTTTTTATTTACAGATTTGTTCTGGGTCGATTTAAAAGTAAATGGAAAGGGAGCGAAAATGATTTCGAAGAGGCAGAAGGACTTGTTATACCCCTGCCGAAGATTAATTTATTTCTTCTCTATCCAAGTGGACCTCTGTTGCATGATGGAGAAGGCAGGATGACACATTTTGATATAAGCGTGTTTGAACAAGCCAGCTGCAGCGATCATAAGATGAAAGCAAAACGATCTGATCTGAAAAGTATTTCAACTGGTTGACCAAAATATAAAATATATACATTAAATTTTCGATATGAATCTTAGCGTGTTAACCAATCGTACGATCACTCGACAACTCCAAACACTACGGAAATTGAAATCCGATAATAATATACTATTACGGATCCAGTGGAACTGGTTTCGTCGAATTCCGAGACTGTGACTTGGGAGGCTATTTTTATATTCAAGTTAAACAATAAAATTTCAAAACTGTGCATATCATTTTAAATTCAAATTTACCACTTCCACTATCTTTAGCACTGTCAATATAAATATTACAAGCCTTTAAATTATTTTTAACCGGCTTAAAACTGAAGATTCAATAATTTGCCCAATTTCAAATTATTAAATTCAATAATTTAATTGCCAAGCAATAATGATATTTGAAATTCAAGTTAAATCAACTTTCAAATATTTAAAATAAATTAAAATCCCAGTTTCGAATATATAAAAATTCTGGGTTGTCACATTCATTCCCCCTTAAAAGAATTTCGTCCCCGAAATTGCTAATTAAGAGGAATGATCCTTAACCCGTTAACTATTTTCTCAATCCAAATAGTTTTTAACAGCCAAACAATCTTTTATTAAAGACACATTATCATCTTTATTAACTTTCCAAATCTATCCATAATTTCTAAACAACATTACTTACTCAACCATTCAATTATAAATTCAAATTCAAATTTAAATTTAAAACCAAACTTTAAATTATCGGAATTTTCGCAAAATTTTCTAACTCCCCAAATTTTTGAAAAATTTCACCAGCATCTCTTTTGCACGGCTAGCTCGGTACAGCTACAAAATGCCTCTACGGGCCCGAAATCTCAAAAGAAAACAAAAACGCCAAGTGGCTAGACCAGAAAACCATCAAATTTCATATAGAAATTCAAATACATACCTTTGCCAAGCAAATTTCAATTTATCTTCTAAATTCAAAAATCCCAATTTCCTGTTGTTCTTTAAACACCGAATATCCTGCTAGGCCATAATATTCAATTACAACATTCAAAATTGCTCTACACATTTCTTTACAAAAGTTTTCATTTCTATTTCATTTACATCCGTATGATGCACATATATCATCCGTACGCAATACCCAGTTCGATCACTCACTCGATCACACAATTTCATTTCCGAACTAGTATCGTCCACCCAACTCCCTAGTGCGGACTCAGATTTGGTTTCCTGATCAGAAACCGTCATCCTCCTTGCATAGCCACAAACTATGATAGAGAATTTTCAGAATCAATTAAAAATCCATATGCAGAGTTCGCCGTCGAAAATCGAGTGAAAAATCCTAACTCGGATCAGTATAACTATTTCGAAATTCTATGCTCGAATCTGGATCAAATCACTATGCGAATAAATAATATAATCACATCTTACGTATTTTTCCCCAATTGATTTGTTAGCTAATCATCCCATTTCCAAACTTCCAGTTTAAATTTCATCCAATTATTAACTTAATATACTTTCAATACCAAATTTACTTAAGAATTTCACCATTCATTTCTTAAGTCCAATATAAATATCTTACACACTTTAAATATTTATTTTTATTTTACCGCTTTAGTTTATAACTACTTCTATTTAAATTGAATCTTCAATTTCCATATAAATTCAATTTACCTTCAAGCTCTGAATATTGAATTTTATCACCATCTTTTTTTTCCTGTACAATTGCAAAACAAAACAAAGAAAATAAAATGTAACTTAAAACAAGAGAAAAATCAAAGAAATAAAATCAACTTCAAACTAAAACTTAAAAACAACTTCAACCGGATTTGTCAAACAAATTCAAGATCAGTTTCAAAGCAACCCTGATTCGATTAAGCAAGATTTCAGCAACTAAGTCAGATCAAAAAGTGATTTTCCGGTCTACATAGTTTCCAAAAAGATTTTCGGCATTTTCAAGTTTCCAGTTCAAAAGAAATTTCTATGTTCAAACTGAATCTAAGGTGAGTAAACTACACGTGCAGAAATTACTTAAAGTTAAGTGTGATTAATGTTTGCATGATGATTTTAATATGAATGCATGTATGTTTGTATGGGGATGTTTGAATGCATGTCTGTAAACATATAGGACTCTCTCTGTTTTACATTTCTAGGTTTAAATATAATTCAAAAATTCAAAAATCTACTCCGTAATCTCTTATAGGCTGCGGAGTTCAAATTAGATTTGTTTAAATGATTGAAGTAATAGGCTATGGTAATATATCCATTATTAAGATAAAATGAAATTTGGATCTAGAATTAAATGGTTTAAAGATATAAGTTGATTTGATTTAAAGGATTAAATCAACATTTAAAATTTTAACACGAATTTATATAATTCGGGATGGTTTAAATTTGAAATTTGAATTGAATTAGGTCAAATTGAATTTGATTTGAATTAATTGGAATTGTGATTGAAGATGGATAAGTTTAAAAAATTCAAATGGGAAATTTGAATTGGATTAATTGAAATGAAATTGACGATGAATGAGTTCGAATTCAAATGGGAATTGGGATTAATTTAAACTAGAATTGAAATGATTTGAAATTGAAGCCGGTTTAATTTGAAATTAATCTCAATTGATTCGAATAATTTGGAATTGTGATTAAAGTTGAATAGATTTAAAATTCAAATAGAATTTGATTTGAATTTGGAAAGAAATTAAGGTTAATTCAACTTGAATTAGGGGTTAAATCAATTTCAATGGAAATTGAAGTTATTCAAATTGGAATTGAGTCAATTTAAATGGAAGTGGAAATTTAAATTGAACTGATGGGGAAAAAGATTGGGAATTGAACAGTTTGGCTTTGGACTATTTTCAAAATAAATTGTTTTAGTACAAACCTATTTTTCCAAGCTATTTATTATATATACGACCTTTCTTATTAAACCCAAAACTATCTTATACTTATTTTATAACTACTTTTGGAATTATTTAACTATTTTCAACTGTTTATAAACTAATTACTGTTTTTCAACTACTTTATAACTAATTTCTATTTTACAACTATTTTGCAATTATTTAAAATCTTTATAACTATTAACTATTTTCCAACTATTTTACAATTACTTAACTATTTTACATCTATTTTACAAACTAATAATTATTTTTCAACTACTTATATATTTTTAACCTTTTAAATTATTTTCTAATTTTAAGCTGATTAGAGTACAAACTGTTTATGATTAAATATCTATTTGAGATAAGAATTGAGTTGATAATCCTAATGAGGATTTCAGATATTGTGGATAAGTGAATAGAATTAAAGGAAATGTGAATAGAAAAGGAGATTGATTTGGCTAATAACCAATAAAGATAAATACGTAAGATGTATGTATATTATTCTATTTGCATAGTGATTTGATCTAGATTCGATCATAGAATTTCGAAATAGTTATATCGATCTGAGTTGGGATTTTTCACTCGATTTTCGACGGCGAACCTGGATAAGGATTATTGATTGGTTCTTGATATTCTCTATCACAGTTATGGCTATGTATGGAGAATGATGGTTTCTGATGAAGAAACCAGATCTGAATCTGCACTAGGAAGTCGGGTGGACGATACTAGTTTGGATGTGAAATTGTGTGATCGAGTGAGCGTTTAGATTGAAATAACGTATGGATGATATGTGTACATCGTACGGGTTTGAATGAAATTGATATTGGGCAGTTTGTGGATAGAAATGTAAAATGGTTTTTGAAATAGAGAGTATATTTTGTGAAATATATGATGAAATTAAGTGGAAATTAGATATTTCTATGATTTACTTTTTGGAAGTAAGTAATATGGTAAGTGCCTTTATAGAATAATCAAGTTTGAATATTGATTTGGAATAAACAAAGTTACATATCTTTATTATATAAGATAAATCTCCCTTTGTTGAATCTGTTGCCGGAAGAAAAGGGTTTTTGAAAAGTATTTTAAGTATAAAAAGGAATTTATACAAGTTTGTAATGATCCAAAGATTATATATATATATATATATATATATATATGTAAAGGATCTTATGAGAATGATTTTGTGAAAAGGTTTTTGGAGCCTATGGATTTTGAAAAGGCTTTTGATTTTTGTGTAAAATCAATATTGGATTTGGAAAGCCTAGCTTGAGAATTATCTATTTTGGGATAATCAATTTGAGAAAGGAGATTTATATGGGATTCATACTAAGTGTACGATTTGGAAGATGCTATATGCGTATAGTATAAAATGTTTTGAAAATGGCTCTGGAGAAAAAGGCGCTCTCTTGGAATGAACTTCTCAGGAGTGCCACAGGGTGGTACTGCCTTGAACCCTAAGGAGGGGTTATAAAGTTGATCCTGTGAGGAGTCCGGACAAAACTAGTTCCTGAGGATTTAGTGTAGTATGTAGCAAAAGTCGAGGGCGCTGATGCCTACAGAAACATTTGGGTTATGCTCTGACGACAGTTTAACTTGATGTCACTGCGATGTACTGCAGACCATAGCGAATGTCGTGTGTACTGCCGAGAGCCAACAGTCTACATTTGATTTTATATCAGTAGACTGCGACCTATGGTAACATAGCAAAAGTCGTGTGTGCTGCCGAGAGCCAACAGTCTACGTTTGATTTTACATTGGTAGACTGCGACCTATATGAGAGTGGAGAAGTTTCATTCTTTTGGCAACGAAATTCGAGGGCGCTAAGGCCTACATTTACATGGACTTTTGCTGCGATGGCAACGTAACCCTGGATGTAACTGCGATCTGTAGCGGGTTCCATGGCGTAATCGAGGGGCACAGAGGCCTACAGTTATCTATGCATTTTGCCAGGACGGCAATGTAACCATCGGGTTAACTGCAACCATGGATGGGGGTGATGATTTCCAGAGCATTCTCAGCAAAGATATTTCCTCTATTTTCAAAAATGTTTTTCATATTTTCAACAAAATATTTTCCAAATATTTTCACTCGGTGTTGAAAACGAGTCTGCTAAGTACTTATAGATTTTCAGTCATACGCCTGATCAATGTATGACCGAATTTCTTTGAGAACAAGGATGAACTGGTTGAGACATCAAGTTATAAAAAGTATTATAACATCTCCCCTTTTTGTACGCTTTAAATCGACAATAAACCACACACGTCGGACTTAAACTATACAGAAGGGCGAATTGTTATGGGGTAAATAAGAAAAAGCAGAGAAAGAAAAGAACAAAACAGAATCTTGCAGCGGAACGATAAAATATAATAATCAAATATACAGTTCATGAAACTGTTTTACAAAATATTCGATTATACATATACAATACATATCAGAGTTACACATACAAGAAAATGATACAAAATGCAGCGGAAAAATGTGATGCAGTGGAATACTATAATAAATAATAATAAACCTTCGTCTTCGTCCTTCGAAAATAAGGTCTTTAAAATCTTGAAATGCTCAGACTGACCCGAGCGAATTGAAAAGACAAAACACTCGAGACAGAACTAAAAAATCTTATGTAAGTTAAATCAACTGCAAATAATATGAGTGGAATGACATCAGAGATGTTTACGGGGTTTGACATCTCCTATCAAGTGTCTAACGTGAGTGCAGTAACTTAAGAGATGCTCGGGATTCACATCTTCTAAAGATCCGTTAAACTATTTACTATGTAGTAATTTTTCACTATTATAATAATGTCTATAGTAAAATAAACTTACCTTTAAATAGCGTTAAGGAGCCACCCAATATTCCCCTTAATACAATAATAGTCCCAGTAGTCCATCCAGTATCAACGCATCTCCAGATCAAGAGACTACCCTAAATACTCCACGGGCTAGGGGAGAAAACCAAACTCGTACAAGGCGCGCTAGTGTAGGTGAGACGACACAATTAGGCAATGCTAGAGGTAGATATACCAATTACGCTTCCGAGCCGGTGGTAACATGTAGCGCACAGCTACCGTCTACCTCGAGCCACACCCCTATATCGAAAAAATTAAAAGTGGCCACCGAATCAATCCAAAAGTCAGAGTATAATATCAGAGGGATGTGTCCGATCAAAGGTGTTACCTCATTACCCCGTCAATTGCTCCTGTTTTATCCACCTTATGCCAAATCACGGAAGTCGAGTCCATGTATTTACCTCAAAGGAAACGCCGCCGCCATCCTACTTCATTCTGGAATCTCCATCGCGTGCACGGTTGTTAAAGTGGTTTTCGGAGTTGGCAGAGAGTATGACAACTTTCGAACCCGGTCTCTTCAACAACCAAAAGTTATTATAACACCTTGGTCATTTCAAAATAGTATATACTTTAAAAACCAAAATATCATTGCTATTATTAACCATATCCTTTATTTCAAAATAACATATACTTCAAACCCTAATTCAATAATATATCATTTCCATTTCAAAAACGATTCAATAATATATCATTTAAATAAAACCCAATTTTCGATCACTAAATCTTCCTTTAATCTATATAAACTTGAAATATTATTTTAAATCATCTTAAACCCAAACCACATTATGAAAACATATTCTTAATCTTCAATTCCAATAGGTTTCCAATCAATATATTCAAAGATAATTCTTTAAATAAATTCAATTTCAACTAATTCATTTTCTAACCATAAAACTTTCAAAGTTATAACAACTCCAAAACCCAACACTTTGAAACCATAATACTTCAAAATACTTAAATTTCGATAAAACATTTCAATTTTGATATATTTCAGGTCTTTAAATATTCCAGAGTTTCCAAACCAAATCTGATAATCTCATATATACCTTAATTCAATTTTCTACTATTTAGTTTAGAAATATTTATTTAGTACATTCATTTAAATAAAGCTCAAATTTGGAATAATTGTTAATCACCTTAAACCCTCATCAAGCTATAAAATCATGCACTTTTAAAATCTCAAATTCAATAAGTTCCAGGTTGCTTCAATTAAATAACATTCTTAATTTAAAAAAAATAAGCCGATTTCAAATCCATCTTCTCAACCTTAATTTAAAAATATCATTATAAACTCTCTATATATTAAAATATAATTTAAATAAATGCTTAACCATATTATATTTTAAATAACATCAAACTTTATCATTGAACTTACTATATAATGAACAAAATTATACATAGCTTAAATTTAAGAATTTAACTATATATAAAATAATATTTATATAATACTCAAAAATCAATATTTATATAAATCCATATATTTCTTTCTAAAACCATAGAAATCATTTTCAAAAATATTTATATATATAGACCAATGGTGTCTGCATATAAATTTCTATCCTATGGTCAAGTGATACGGATATTTATCATTTTAATTCACAATTTAAAGTAAAAATACGGTTGTATATCATTTCAAACCGCAATCCTCAATCAATAATTAAAAATCAATAAAGAACTTTCAGATTATGATGATATAAATCAAACATCCATTCATCCATCATAAAATCATACATCCATCACAATCATCATCCAAAACAATCAATCAATATCAATATATAACTGATAATATATAACAGGTAATTAACTTGCAGTTATATTCAATAATAAATTAAATAACGATTTAATTTAAATAAACGCAATTAACTGAGATGATGATTTAAAATATACAAAACAGTCATAAATAAATTCAAAATCACAACATAAATTAAATTTAATGAACATAAGAAATTTTAGAAGTTGTGAGTGGCTTAAAAGACTCACCTTTTGAATTTAAATTGAATTTAAATCGAATTTAAATCGAATTTAAACCCAAAATTTCAACAATCTCCAAATTCGTCCAAACTAGCGCAAAATGTTCGAAATTCCAGTATGAACCTAGCAGAGAAAACCGCGCGTAAAACCGACCTCGTATGTGGAAGTTATTGATGTTGTAACAATTGGATTTGAAATAAAAAAACAAAAAAAACAAAGCAACATACGCTGAAGCCACGTCAGCACGTCCTCTCATCGTTTTGGAAACCCACGTGAAAACGCATCGACCAAAAACCTACCCATCAGTTGTAACGACGCAGAATTTGACCGCTATAAAATATATTATTTAAAGTGATTTTAAATATAAAATATAAAAGGTTTTATCATTTAAATAATATTCGATAGGATTTGGAAGTAGAAACAAACATAAAAATAGCAACATTTGTCTATATCGACAAAAGTGATAAAATGCTCATTTCAGAAAAGTATGTTTCAATGGTTAAATAAATTATCTTAATTAATTTATGAGTGTGTACATTTTTAAATAGCATTATACAAATTTATTTTTAAATTTGGTTTACGTAAATAAATAGTTTAACTAAAACGTCAAAATGTGACCGTAAAACATTTTGTCGAAAATCAACGTTTTGTTCGAAATAAGTTGTCTCAACGTTGTCGCATCTTTATTTTCTTATATAGGAACATATATTCAAATAGTGTAACTATTAATTAATTCCCTAACATGTTTACTTTTATTAAATAATATTAGAAAACTTCTAGAAGTCATTAGTAAAAGTAAGTAAGAATTAACAAAAGTAAGAAAAAGTAAACATCAAATTAAAGCCAACATAATTATGATATTATTTACTTAATCTTTAAGTGACTAAGACATAAAGTAAGGATGTGAAAGATGATGTTAAGTATTGAAAAAGTGTATATTGCTTTAGGTTAAAGTAAGGTTAGTTTGGTAATTTGGTAAGAGGTTGTTTTGGTAAATTTGCCACTTCTTTCTTTTTCTATAAATATCCACCTCCTT
The DNA here is from genome assembly GCA_030765085.1 of Allium cepa. Classification (NCBI taxonomy): domain Eukaryota; kingdom Viridiplantae; phylum Streptophyta; class Magnoliopsida; order Asparagales; family Amaryllidaceae; genus Allium; species Allium cepa. Next base: position 936,496,000 of record CM060932.1, read on the forward strand.
CTTCACTTTCATTCATATTTTTTTCTTCTTCTTTTCTCAAGCTTCTTCATCTTCTTCCTCTTCTCTTTAATGTCTTTCATGCCATATAAAAAATTAAAAAGAAATAATGTTAAAATATTTATAAAACATTCAAAAGAAATCAATGTTTATTCTCTTCAAATCAAACTCCTCTTTTCTCCACATTTTACCACTTCTTCTCTCGGCCATAACTTATTAAAACCGACTCAAATTGTAATTTTTTTTTAAAATCATGTACTTTTCTAGTGGCTACAACTTTCATGTTGACTATTTTGTCTCATTATGAAGATAATCATGTCAAAAATCCACTTCTTTCAAGTGCATTTTCTACCCTAGTTTTTATGCCAGAGAATATGCCATTTTATTTTGATCATAATAGATCCAAATCAAGAAATTCTTCTTTTTAAACCATATAAAATTTCAGTGGTTACAACTTTTATGTTGATTACTTTTTTCAGTTTTGAGGTTTGCTATACCTGAAACTCAATTCTTTGAAGTGCATTTTCGGGCTTTATTTTTGTGAATACAAGAATAGCTCTTTTTCTTTCGAACATATCTTCCTCAAAATTAATCAAAATCAAGTGATTTTTTTTTTAAATTCAAGTAAAAATAATTTTCAGCAACTTTTCTGTTAACAAGTTTTTCAAATTTTGAGAGTAAAAGAGTCAAAAACAAGATAGAATAAGACCTATTTTTCGGGTCTAATTTTGAGAATTCAAGTTCAAAGCTCCACCACTTCTTCTTTATACTTTCCGCCAACTTCCATCTCAAGCCTTGGACAAGCACTAGGAAGGAGGAATTCGAGCTCATATTCATTTGATTACGAAGCATGGTAGGAAGTATGCGTTAGATCTTAAATTTCTTGCCTTAAAGTTTGACACAGTGGAATCCAAAGTAAGTTATTTCTTATTTTATGTTCATTAAAACCATTGCTATGTTGAAAGAACTTTAAGTGTTAAGTTGTTTGAAAACCCTTGTTAAATTCTTGTTTACTTTGTTTCCTAGAACAATGGTTTGATTTCCTTGCTTGATATTATGTTTGGATGATTAATTAAGTAATTTAAAATTTAGAAGTTAAATATTGAATGAGGTATGCACAAACAACTAGTACATGTGTTTCGTCTGTGAGATCCAAGGAGACTTGGGCGAGGGATGAAACATGTCGAAGGGAAAGCCCGGATGCTCCAAAATATATATCAAACCGTTAAAGTGTTATAAATATTTGATAGAATGAAGCATTGTTTATAATTTATTGCTGTGTTTATTTCATTAATTGATTGTTTGAATTAGACTCAACCAGTTTATGAGCACCGATTATTATTTATTGATTATTTATTTGTTCGACCAGTTTATGAGCACTGATTATTATTATTGATTATTGATTATTGACTTTGCTCAACCAGTTTATGAGCAATTTATTATCCATATGCATGGGCTGGGTAGAAAATAATTGTAGGCTTACACCTTGTGATTTATTTCACAATTTGACTACAAGGTGTTTAGCGGTAATTCTTGGTTCACTTCAATTTAATGAATTGTGTTGAAAATTGGTTTTCAAATGGAATTGTTATGAAAAACTTTCCCTTTAAAAGAAATAGAAATGTTTGGTAATGAATATTTTGAAGTTATATTATATAAAAGTGATTTATATAATGAATGGTTTTATAAAAGTGTTTTATAAAACGGAAAGAATTTCGAGGACTAAACTCGGTGGTTTTAAGATGATTTTTGAACAGATTTGGGAAATGAAAATTATTATAAATTTGAAAGTACTTGTGAGTATTAGTGTGAAATGATTTATCGCTTCGGAATATAAAATGATTTGTTATGTTACCAATGATTCGGGTAACCCGTAAGTAAAAAGGTGGGCATGTGTTTTTGGTATAGTCCGCTCTTAGAATAAAGGGATATACTTATTTATCGATTGTATTAAGGTTGGGACCCAGTTGCCCTGTTATTGAGAGAAACCTCCCGATCTGCTTTCATAGGTTTGATATGTTTTATTACAGTATTTGGGATTTCCAAATAAACTTTTCAAAAGTGATTTGATTTAAGATCCCGAAGTAAAGTATAATTTGAATATAAATGTATGTATATATCAAAAGTTTTGAAATAAGAATTAGAGAATAAAGTCCAAAGAGATAATTTCCGTAAAGGTGATTAGATTTGAAAATCTAAATTTAAAGATTAGGCCTAAGTAGGTAGTTTTGGGAATTGCATATTTGTTTGTTGCATCGTAGTCTCCATGAGTCCTATTTGTGGTAGGAGAACTACGTTGGCTTGATCCTGTATCTAATTGGGACCCAATTAGACAGGGGTACGTAGGCAGTCACAAGTGGTAGTGATGAAGCCCCTAAAATGATATAACCCTTTCATGTTTATTTGTTAATGGTTTTTGTTTATCTCGTGTTATTGTATTTTTCTTGCTTACTATTTTATTCCACATTTGACATGTTTATAGAGTTAGTAGGAATGGCTATTGCTGTCTCTCTTATTAGAGTAGTGCGGCGTTAGATTTATTTGTATTTGGTTTGTATATAAGCATACCTAGTAGATTAATTTGATTATTCTGATAACTTGTAAAATTGAAATTTTATCCTATACATTTAGTAACGTTGAATAATTATCAAATATGGTGTATTTAATTAGTATTTTTCATTAGTAGTCTTAGCACAGATGGATTTTTTGGCAATTTTAACCGGTTCGAAAATTCGGGTCGTTACATCAGTACGCGAGCCGCCACCACGTTAGCCGCCACCACGTTCGCCGCCACGACGAACGCCCCCGACCTCATCGAACAACGCGTTGACCTCCCAAATGCCCATGCCCAGGCGATGCATGGCATGATCACCGAGCAAGACCAGCCGCCGTCGCCGAAGAATCAAACCTTAATCATCAATTTCTGATTGCCTCTGACCGCTATAGACCGTGCGACCACCATCGGAAGACTCCGCACGATAATCTCTTCGAAACCCATATTCTAGTTTTCGATTGATGTCGAAATCAAAAATGCCCAATTCGACTTTGACCGCGATTTGAGGTTGACTCGAGCATCGATTGCAGAAACAGACAACAGACGTAGATTCATATCGACGAGATCTTCGATATATAATTTTTCTGAATTTTTTTGAGGAGTTTGAAATTCCAATTTGATTTTTGAACTGCAATTAAATTTGGAATTATCTACCATGAAATGAGAAGGCGAGAAGGAATTATACGTACAGAAAATTTACAATGAGGAACAATTAGACTTTATAACAGGGTATTTATAGAAAAATTGAAATTAGAATGGACCGGATCGATTGGATATACGCGTTGAACGTTAAAATGGCCCGAAAAGTACGTTTGACTTCGGAACTAAATTGGGTCAACCCGTATATCAAAATAGATGTTTTTAAATATTTTAAACCTGACGGAACAGGTTTCAAGTCCAAATTTCATCGTATGAAGAAGTTATGCTAAAATCAATTTATTTCAAATTGATTTCAATTTAATTGATTTCAAGGCGTTTCAAGCCCGTACGATCAATGGACAAGTCCGATCGCTACGAAACTTGAAATCCCACTATAATTCACCATTACGGATCCGATGAAACTGGTTTCGTCGAAATCTGAGTCAACGGCCAAAATGGCTATTTTTACATTAATTAAATAAATTAATTAAATCACTTTTCACTTTCAATTCCCTAAATTAATAAATCTTATCATATTTAATATCTTCAACAATTACAGAAATTTAAACAAATTTAGATGTAAATCCAAGTTGATTAATTCATCACTTTCCGTGTTTAATTTAAATTCCATTAAATTCAGAAATTATAAATTAAATTACCAATAATTCCATTTAATTCAATTCTCATTCTGTTATTCAATTCATTGCTATCAAATGGATAAAATTAACATTGGATTCAAAATCCATTACATTAATACTCTCAAAGTTCATCTAAATTCCCATTTATGTAATATTTAAAATTTAATTCATTTAATTGCAATTAATCGTTTTATCATAAGTTAAATTCCAATATATTGATAAAACTTTATTTCAATTCCTTTTATTCAACCAATTGTCAAATTATTAATAAAATTGACATTATCTCCAATTATTTACTTAATTTATACTAACATAACTTTTAATTTAGATTTACTGCAATTGATTACCAGTTTTAATTTCACACCCTAAATAAATGGTTAACTTACAATACTTGTTACCATTTACGTTTATTCTCACCTATAAGCTATTAATAACAAACAAATGTTGCATTTGATTTAGATCTAATTCAATAAATTAAATGAATGGGTAACAATTAATAATTATCACTATTGCCAAATTTACTCACATTCATACTTTAATTATCAACTAACAATTATTATTATAATTACTTATCTAGCATTGATTCTATCAAATTGCCATTTATTACATATTATTTCATTAATTAATATAACTTTTGAATTTATTTCCTCATTCACTAATTTCAATCAATTGTAACCTTACAATTGTTTCAATTAATAGGTATTGCACTAAATTAGTTATTATTCAACTTGCATAAACCTTATTACATTAATTTACATTCAGTTACTATTAATCAATATATTATCCCATTGATCGATTCAATACTCTTACTCTTATTCATACTATTATAAGTTTTCATTTCCGAACAATATTATAATTACCTATAGGACATTGATTTTATTCAGTTACTATTTGTTATTATTAATTCATTAATCAATTCACTATTTGCCTTTGTTTTCTTATATTCAATTCTTAGCCTAGTATAATAATTTACATTACTTCAATTAATCGAAATTTCATTTCAATTGTTAATACTTAGCTTTAATTTTCATGGTTGCATTTTATTTTTAACATTTGCTTCAATATAAACTATAAATTTTTTATTTCTTTCTAAATTTAATTACAAAAATCTTATTAATTTAACTAATTTTAATTATTGAAATTTACGGGTCGTTACACTCTCCTCCACTCAAAACTTTTCGTCCCCGAAAAGGAAAAAGGAGGGAAAAGAAGAATCAAGGAATCAATATATTTTACTTAAAACATTCAATTTATAAACAAATAAATTTACAAAATTAATTGATTTAAATAATATATACAATTTATAACCATTAAATCTTTTTTATACTCAAATAAATAAAGTTTGGAAAACCATTTCAAAATTTTCTAAGTCGAAAATTTACGGAAAATTCCTATTTGTCAGGCAATTAACGCTTAATTATGAAACCAAAAGCAGTAGCAATTGCTTCCATAACCTGCATTTCACTTATATAATTTAAAGAGTTAATAATTATATAAAATGGAATGTTTAAAGTTGTTTCAACCATAAACAAACAAATCATTACAAACAACAACCACTGGCAACAAGGCATACAACCATCACATAAAAATCAACATAAATCAATCATTCCCTCATATCAACAAACAAATAGTTGTTCGGGTTCAAACTTTAAATTGCACAGAATGGAAAATAAACTACTTAGTGCACCATTTACTCAACTGTCTTAGATGAAACTAAATAGATTATTTACTCATCCAAACAATTTTAGAGTACCCTTGCCCAAACAACCATAACTAAACAAACAACAATTTCAAACAATAGATCAATTTCATTCTTATTAATTTCATTTCATACATTTGTTGTTTCATTTCCCTTTCATCCATATAATGATTTATCCTTTATATTTACACTTATTTCTTTTAAATTTTCATTTCCACCCATTGATTCAGAGTCTATTTCACTTATTTTCACTTATACTTCCATAAATTCGTTTTATTTATTCATTCATTTATCCATAGTATTCAACATTTCCTAAGTTCAAAATCTTTTACTTACAATATTCATCTTTCTACTTATTTTATTATAAGTAACTTCAACCTTTACTTAAGTTTATTATCATTTATTTATAATACTTACCTTTCTATTCTATTACATTAGTAGTCTTTCAATTTTACTTAAGTTTATAACAACCACGGCATCAAATTCTTATCTATTAAAGAATGTATTGAATACTTTCATTACTTTTAGGTTTTCTTGTAAAATTTTCCATTACACTTTCTTATTAACATCTCAACTTTTATAATCGGTAAGTTATATATATGCTTTTAAGGAGGTAATTGAAATTTTTACAAGTTTCTCATTTCTTTAATTAATTAAATGTTTAATAATCATATCCTTTGGTTTATAGGTTACAAATTTCTGCTTTCTTGTTATTTTATTTATAACCTAACATTTAATCTCTTAAATTAATTAAAAGTTCCAATTATTACTTAGTTACAACCCATTTCACTACAATAATTGAAAATATTGATTATCAGAAACTGGAGAACTAAATACCGGGTTTAATTTCAAATCATTTTAAAAATAATAGATAAATATATACTTACAACTTATATATCCAATTATATTTAAAATAATTTAAAATTAATAATTTTTTATCAAAATAAACCTGCAGGAAAACTACTGCATTGGCCTTCCCACTTCGCAACTCGAAAATAAATGTCGATGATACGCGCATTCATCACCGAAATTATTTTCCAACGACAGAGATGGGAGTACAGAACTTATTTTTTCCAAAATTTCTTTAAATAATTCTTTCAAATCATATTGAAATATTTATATCAGAAAATACTTCTAAAAATATTAGTATTATATTTCAAAATCATTCAAAAGAATTTTCAAAACCCCGAAACTTAGATTCTAAATTTCCAATTTTCATTTATTTTATTTTCTTTTCAAATCTTATTTCCAACCTATGCTTATAGATTTCACTACCTAACAACCAATATATTACAACCAAATATATATCACTTATAAAATTTTATTTTATATATATAGAAAATATAATAGGCAAAATTATTTCATTCACCTATATTTAAAACAAATATTGTGTCGGTCTGTCCTATTAAGTGTTTAGAAATCCCTATTGATGTCATAGCGTCCTATGCACCAACCGGAATTTACAAATACAAAACGGAACAAATTAACACAATATCAAAACTTTTTATAACACCAACAAATACGCTCTACCATATACATACGCTCAGCGACTCATCTCAGGGTATTACTACCCTATTGATAAAGAGTCAGACCCCACAAATCTAAGGGTTATCGCTAAACCAAAGCTCTGATACCAGATGTAATGTCCCTCCTTTTTGTACGCTTTAAATTGACGATAAACCACACACGTCAGACTTAAACCATATAGAAGGGCAGATTGTTATGGAGTAAATTACAAAAAGTAGAGAAAGAAAAGAACAAAATAGAATCTTGCCGCGGAACGATAAAATATAATAATCAAATGTACAGTTCATGAAGCTGTTTTACAAAATATTCGATTATATATATACAATACATATCAGAGTTACACATACCGGAGAATGATAAATAATGCAACGGAAAAATGTGATGCAGTGGAATACTATAGTAAATAATAATAAATCTTCGTCTTCGTCCTTTAGAAATAAGGTCTTCAAAATCCTGAAATGCTCAAGCTGACCCGAGCGAATTGAAAAGACAAAACACTCGAGTCAAAACTAAAAGATCTTATGTAAGTTAAATCAACTGTAAATAACATGAGTGGAACGGAGTTAGAGATGTTTACGGGGTTTGACATCTCCTATCCAGTGTCTAACGTGAGTTCAGTAACTTAAGAGATGCTCGGGATTCACATCTCCTATGGATACGTTAAACTATTTACTATTTACTAATATTTCTGCGACGGCCCGACTTTCTAACCCCAGAAAGTCGTATCATCATGAAGAAAGAAAGGGATAGAAAAGAAAAGAGATAGAGAAGAAAGAAGAAAACAATATCAGAATCTCAACAGTGGAACGAATAAATTATATTAATCACACAACTATTACATAATATACAATGTCCATTAGAGTTACACAGGTAATACATCACATGCTAGACTGTTATGAACACCTATCTAATTATACAAGTCAATATACAATACAACACAGAGATACCAACACAGCGGAATACTATATATATCTACAACGCCGAAGCCTCCTACTCCATTGCTCCTCCAGAATTCGTCAAAGCTAACCTGAATCCCTTGGCTACTCGTAAAAATTTGAGTACCCGAGAGTTTATGAAAAACAGAAATAAACTCCGGGTCAGACATGGGTCTGGTATGAGTAATAGGTCAATGTTGCTTAACTTTGAAAAACACTTGAAAACAAAAGGGTATCACGTAAGACTTCCCACAAATAAACATGGTAAATTTTTACCTTACGCTAACCAAATCATTTAATATGAAATTCTGTGATATTATAATAGTGTCTAGGGTTTTCAAGTAAATATGAAATAGCCGAAATTGTTACATTACTAAATTCCAGCTACTAGCCACAAAAGTGGGTAATACAATCAAAACCGTTGGCACTTATTGGATTTTGGATTCCATACAATGGCAGGGCTACTGGGGTACCGCCCGTCATAGTATGTGGCCTAGATCAACATATCGAGGAGTACGCCCGCTCCCCTGCAACACAAGGCCAGAACCATTTCTTACTGAACAGTCCCGAACAAGATAACCCCGGCAGTTGGAGCTCAAAACTGCCCACACAGCCGAAATAAAAGGGACATCTAGACAGGGGAAAATCTCGTCCTGCTTGGGCATGACCCACCTAACCTTGCTGCACCTCCCCTATTTAACCATTCTCGGTTGATGAGGCTTGAGGCTGCGATTACCTTTAGAGAACACATCTCTTAGAATGCTCATCGCCCACCTGACGATGTTCTGAAAGCATTCAATCCATACAAGTTCGTTCTGGGTACGAACGAAACCGAAGGCATTATCTCGTTACACTCATTTTGGAATCACCCTCAGAGTTAACGACGATAACCCTTGCACTCTGAATCTTCACTTGAGAATTCACGACCTAACGTTTAATTTGGATCGATGTGGTTTTCGAATGTCCAAATATGGAAACCCGATCCCGGTCTCATCAAAATCCAAACGCCATCATTTAAGGCCAAGTTGTTTTAAAGTTTAAAACAATTCAGTTCAGTTATCCATATACACACAGATAGATAATTCACAATATCATAATAGATAATCAACATTATCATAAACAGATAATCCATATTATCATCACAACAGATAATCCATATTGTCATCCAATAGATAATCCATATTATCACATTCTTAAATCAGAACATACATTTCACATGGCATTCGTTAATCTCATATTGAGATTTCAAATCATTCAAGGTAAACAATATCATCAATCCATATATAAGCAATCAGATCAGCAATAATTAATTTAAAACAAATTAAATTAATTATTGCATCTCTAATTAATTTAAAGTAAATTAAATTAATTAGTTCACCAATATAAATCTTTCTTATATAACTATTAGTCAATTTCCAATCAATTAATTTCTCATCATCCAATTATTCGATTTAATTAATCATCTTTGATTAATTAACTTTTTGATTACATTCAAGTAATTATCTTTTAATTTATTTTCAAAAATTAATTATTCTTAACTAAACGCAAAAATTAACCTCTAATTACTTCATAAATAAATTAATCTTTAATTAATACATTAATTTTTAATTACACTAATTAATTACTCTTTAATTACTTGTTATTGGTTAATTAATCTCAATTGATCAACCCTTAAATTCATCATTCAATTATATTTATAAATGATTTTTAATTCATCTTAATTAATTATCCTTTTAATATTAATTACCTTAAGTAATTAACCTCAATTAAACCACATTTATTAGTCACCCATGATTAATACCATTCAGTAATTAACTACCCTTAATTACTCCATCAAATACATCAAATATTTCTTAATTAAATTTCTTTAAGTTAATCCCTTGATTAATTATGCAGAGTAATTACATTCCAATTACTTTCATCATTAAATCATATTCAGTTAATTACATCAAGTAATTATCATTAATTACTTCCCTAAGTAATTATACTTATCACATCATCAAATAATTATTTAAATTAATTAAACTTAATTAATTAACTTAAACAATTCATATTAAACTGAATTAATTACAATGAGTAATTAATTCCTTAATTGCTTCCATTTAGTAATTATACTTAAGTAATTCATAATTGATTATCTTGAATTAATTAATTTAACTAGTTATTAAAATTTATTCCATTATTTAATTATCTTAGTTAATGTCCTTCATTAACTATTTATAATTCTTTAATTACTTTTCCTAAAGTAATTAACTAAGATTTATTATCAATTACATTTTTAATTAACGATTCTTAATTACCAATTGATTTACCTCAAATTAATTAACTTATATCTTATTTAAATAAATTTAATCTCTTAATTACTAAGTTAATTGATTCAAGTCATTAATTATCCATTTAATTAACTTAACAATTCCAAATCCTTAAGTCTTTAAAACCTTTTTCTATTTAATGATCATAATAAGGTATTTAAAACAATTTAATTTAAATTTACTTTTAAATTTCATTTTAAATTTAAGATTTAAAATGAAATTTAATTAATCTTAACAAGATTAAAACAATTCCAACCCCCTTTTTTAATTTCTCAAGTAAACGAATATTTATCTTAAAATAGAAGATAAAAAGAATTTAAAACACAATTCCATTTTGAATTCAAATTAAATTTAAAAATTACTTTATCACTCAAATTTGTTTAAAACAATTTAAAATGTCCTTTTATTTCAAATCTAAGATTCAAATTTATATTGAATCCAGATTTAAATCTTTTTATTTTAAACCTTACTTACAATTTAAATTTCACCTTTTAAAAAAAACCAAACTACTTAAGCCTTTTAAAGTAGTTAAAACACTATAAATAAAACTTTATTTATTTTTAAATTAAGATTCAAAACTAATTTGAACTAGATTAATCTTGGATTTAAATCTTATCTTTAATCTTTATTTTCACTTGAACTAAATTTTGGATTTTTTTTATTAAAAAAAACAAATCAACAGGTTTTCTGTAAAACCTGTTACATGCAAATTACCCGAGGCCCCATCAGCTGCTTCGAGTCCAAGATCTTACCTACCCGAGAAAATTACCTATCTACTTTGAGTCAAACCTTATCAACTCGATACAAACAAAAATCCACCATCACCAGACAAACACCCCACCGTGCATATGCACGGTGGCTCCGGCCACTCGTGATCATCGACGATGATCGGAACACGTCGAGGAACGACTCAGAAACACCCCACGCTCACCAAATCGAACATCAATTCTTGCAATCAAAATTGAGAATTCGACCCCAAAACCTGGCAAAAAACACATCAGAGCTTCAACACTTGAAAACCTGACATCGCCTCGCTTGAAAAATTCTGACCACCTGACGTTCGGCCACTTCAGCCATGCCTTCGTCTTCGTTCAAGCTTCCCTCACCGGAAACCCCGCATTACTCGATCCATTACACGGGCCATGGTGATTAATTAATCAAACACAGACAAAACTAGGGTTCTAAAACAAATCTTACAACCGCAACCTCCCTATTGAATTTTATCACCAACCACAATTTTTCCCCACATCAATGATCGTTCCTCCATCTCCAGGAAAGTCCACGTGCTCGCCAATCCACTTGATCACAAGGAACACTCAGAAATACATTTCCAGTATAAACCCAAACCCCACCTTCAATTCTAAACTATAAATCCTGATTCTTATGTTAAAAATCATATTTTGTTTGAAGTTTTCGATTAGTAATACTGAATTTATAATTTAAATAGCTTGAGTTTTATTTATACTTAATATATTCAGTTGTTTTTAATGTTTCCAGAGACAAACAACCCTATTTTAACTAACTTAGATTTTAAACATTAATCTAATTTGAATCAAACAATATTTGTTTGATAACCAGATCTTATCATGAACATGATCATGTGGAAGGAAATTTAAATTAAAAATTTGAGCCTGGGAAACATTGTAGAGCACAAACATAATCACAGTACTGCACACATATATATACAGGGACCTACTTATACATATACATCACAAACACATTCTCAGAGACGAGTATGCAACAGAAATTTATAACTTAAACTATTTAATTTGTGATGTTACTCACCTTGCTTTGAGAATGCACAGAGCACTGTTTTGAACTCTTTAAGACCGGAAAAATATGCTTTTTGCTTTGATTTCCTGCTAACATCTTTGCTTTTGATAATTGAAGTAGTTTAAGTTTGTAAAAATGAAAATTTACTTATGTTTCTGGTTTTGTTTATGTTTTATAAATGAAATGAACTGGAAGATATGTATATTTATAAGGGAAAGATTACAGGGGAAGGTGACATCTGGGTAGCTATTAACAGGTACCAATTATTTTCAATTTTTTTTCAAGATTGGTCAAAGATTTTTTTTCCTGCATAAGGAGGCTGAATTGCTTTTATAAGATTTTCGAATTGACTAAATAGTGTGCTAGAATTAAATGCAAAGGTACTTTGTGATTTTATGCTTATCTTCCTTTGTATGTTGATGCTTCCTTTTCTTGCCTAGTTTGTGTTTACCTCATGTACTTGTACATTTTTATTATTACTTTGTCTTGTATATAGATATTAATTTTCACTAGTTTCTTGCCTTACACATATTACTTACAGATTACATTTATATATAATTTACTTGCCTACTTATGCTTTTATACTTTATTCTTGCCTGATTTGTTTTATATTATATGAGCATATATACTTTTTGTCTTGTTTCAAACTTATCTTATTTGTCTTGCATGTACATAGATATTTTATTTTACTTTTATGTTGATAGATTTATCTTTTACTTGCTTGCATATCTATTTACAGGCTACATACATTTTTTTTATTTGTTATGGAGTTGTTTAAGTCATTTGTTTTGGTTTGTTACCAAATTTATATTCATATACTTTTTATACTTCATGTACATGATATAGAGTTGTTTTTAGTTATTTGTTATAAATTTTAACTTAAGTTAATATCAAAGTTTCTTCTATTTATTTTTATCACTCTTTTATTTTTAAACTTATCACACACTTAATTTGCTTATTATCCATTTTTATACTTATTTTAACACCATACATTTGATTTGTACTTAAGTTTAATAGTTATAAAGTTTATTTTATTTTAAATATTTTTGAAAGACTTCATTTTGAATTTTCAAATCATAGCTTCTTTCAAAACACACACATATATGTAAATAAATTTAAAATAACAATTTCTATTTGTATTAAAAATTCATTTGTAAAGACATTCGTCATTAATATTGCTTAACTATAACTCATTATTTAATTAAAATAATTCATAAAAGAATTTGTCTCTTATGTAATAAATTACTTATTTTATCAAGCTATTTAAAAAGAACAAAACAACTCTTTATGTTTAAATTTAAATCTAGGCTAGAATTATTTTTAAACAGATTAACTTTTATCCTAAGTATCTTAAAATCATATGGTTATTTAATTGGTTAATATTAATTTATTTCAAATTACAAAATTACCAAAAATATTAGAATTAGAAGACATGACTTTATTTATTAAATTAAAAACAAAGTTTATCTATTTACAATATATACAAATATGTATACATTACAAATAGAAAACAATTTATTAGCCTTTAAAGATAAATTATCAGTTTAAATATTTATTTTAAAGAAGATTATTAAATCTAGTTCAAATTCATTATTAACATTATTGTCAAATCAATTAGATTTTGACATAAATTATTAAATTGTTATTGTCAAAATTTCCGGGATAACACAATTTCACTATTATAATAATGTCTATAGTAAAATAAACTTCCTTTAAATAGCATTATGGAGTGACCCAATATTCTCCTTAACACAATAATAGTCCCAGTAGTCCATTCAGTATCAACGCATCTCCAGATTAAGAGATTACCCTAAATACTCCACGGGCAACGGGAGAAAACCAAACTCGTGCAAGGCGTGCTAGGGTAGGTGACACGGCACAACTAGGCAACGCTAGGGTAGATATACCAATTACGCTTCCGGGCTGGTGGTAACGCGTAGCACCCAGCTACCGCGCACCTTGAGCCACAGCCCAAATCAAAAAAAATCAAAAGTGGCCATCGAATCAATCCAGAAGTCAGAGTATAATATCGAAGGGATGTGCCGATCAAAGGTGCTACCTCATTAGCCCATCAATCGCTCCTGTTTCAGCCACCTTATGCCAACTCACGGGAGTCGGGGCCACGTATTTACCTCAAAGGAAATGCCACCACCATCCTACTTCATACTGGAATCTCCACAGCGTACACGGTTGTTAAAGTGGTTTTCGGAGTTGGTAGAGAGTATGACAACTTCCGGTCCCGGTCTCTTCAACAACCAAAAGTTATTATAACACCATGGTCATTTCAAAATAGTATATACTTTAAAAACCAAAATATTATTGTATTTCAAACCATATCCTTTATTTCAAAATAACATATTGTGACGACCCGTCTTTCAATACCCAGAAAGACGTATCATCAATAAGAAAAGAAAAGAGATAGAAATAGAAAGATAGAAGAAAAGAACAACAATCATCAGAATCTCACAGCGGAAACGAACAAAATATAATATTACACATATCCATTACATGTTTTACACATCAGATTACACAAAATAATACGACTCCATTACATTGGACATTCATAAGAGTTTTACATACCATACAACTCAAAACACAACATCAAAATGCCACTAGAGCGGAAAGAGATAGATAGTACGTCTGGACTCCAGCTCCAGCTTCCAAAACATTTGCTAATCCCAACCTAATCACTTGGCTACTCATAAAAATTTGAGTACCCAAGAGTTTATGAAAAACAAAATAAACTTCGGGTGAGACATGGGTCTGGTGTGAGTAAATCAGTTAAAGTTGTTTAACTTAAAAATCATTTGAAACAAAAGGTATCACGTAAGACTTCCCACAAATAAATACGGGTAAGTTTTTACCTTGCGCTAACCAAAACATTTGATAGGAAATCAAGTAATATATAATAGGGTCTAGGGTTTTCAAATAAATAGAAAATAGCCGAAATTGTTACATGATTAAATTCCAGCTACTAGCCATGAAAGTGGGTGATACAATCAAAACCGTAGGGTCTCGTAGGGAAAATGAGTTTCCATCAATGGCAGGGCTACTGGGGTACCGCCTGTCACAGTACGGGGCCTAGATCACCGTACCGAGGAGCCACCCTAACTCCCCTGCAACACAAGGCTGGAACCATCCCTTACTAGATAGTCCCGAACAAGACAACCCCGCAGTTGTGGCCAACAACTGCCCACACGACCGAAATAATAAGGGACTTCTAGACAGGGGTAGATCTCACTCTCAAGTGGGGGCAACCCACGAAGCCTTGCTGCACCTCCCCTGTTTTAGCCATTCCCGGTTGTTGAGGCTTGAGGCTACGATTACCTTTAGAGAACACATCTCTAGAATGATCATCGTCCACCTGACAATGTTCTGAAAGCATTCAATCCATACAAGTTCGTTCCGGGTTCGAACGAAACCGAAGGCATTATCTCGTTACACTCATTTTAGAATCACCCTTAGAGTTAATGACAACCCTTGCATTCTAAAACTCCATCTTGATCCTCACTTGAGATGTCACGGCCTAACGTTTAACTTGGATCGATGTGGTTTTCGGAAAATCAAATTTGATTCCCGATCCCGGTCTCATCGAAATCCAAACATGTCTTAAAGGCCAAGTTGTTTAAACAATTTGAATAGTTCAATTCAAATTTAAACATTGATTCCACACAGCATTATCCACAGATAATAACAATCATCCATTTCAGATATATACAAATCTAATCACAGAATATCTCAACTATCAATCAACAGATATCAACCATATTCAGATATTCAATTCAAACAATCATCCATAAGCAAGCACTTATTTAATTCATATAATTAATTTAATTAATTTAAATTAAATTAATTTCTTAAGAATAAATCACTTAATCTTGCTTAACCAAGCATTAATTAATTAATCACAATCATTTAATTAATTAATCTTTAATTAATTAACAATCCTTTAATTAACCATTAATTAATTACTATAATTATTCATTAATTAAAACTTGATTAAAAATTAATCATTCCTTAATTGATTATTAATTAACCCTTAATTTATAATTAATTAACCTTAATTGATTTCTTAATTAATCACAAATTAATTTATCTTAATTATAAATTAATTAATCTTAATTATTTAATTAATAAAATCTTAACAATTAATTAATTAACTATCAATTATAAGTTAATTCATGTTTAATTACTTTATTAATTAACTCTAATCAATTGATTAATTAATTCTTAATTACTAATTAATTAATCACTAATCACTTAATTAATTAGTTGCTAATCACTTATTAATTAATCTTTAATTAATTAATTATTTAATTAATGATCTATTAATTTAATCCTTAAATATCAAATTATTAAACCATAATTAAGTAATTAAGTCTTAATAAATTAATTAATTTAAAATTATAAATTAATTTTAACCTTAATTAATTTATAAACTTAAGCAAACTTTTAATTTCAAAACTTAATTAACTTTCAAAACCAAACAATTTCATTAATTAAAAAAAACTATTACATATTTAAAATATTTTCAATTTGTTAAAAATTAATTACCCTTTTAAAAGTTAAATTTAAAAGATGTAAAATCATTTTAAAATTTCAATTAACAAAGTATGAAATACTTTGAATTAAAATATTTTTACATTTTCAAAAAGTAGTTGAAATAAATTATTTGAAAGTTTAAACTAAAACAATTCGGAATTTAAAACAAGTTAGAAAATTCAACATCATTTCCTTCTTGTTTATCCCGACCAGAACTCAAACAACGGAAGACCCAAACCCTTTCTTCCATTCCTTACTCTTCTTAGTTTAAAGTTCATCAAAACCAAAAACAAGAAAAACTGGAAAGCACACCCTTCTTCCCAAACCCCTACACGAGCTACAGCCATCACACCCTCGAGTACTCACGCGAGCCACAAACCCGAATTCACGAACCCGGCTTCGAGTACTAACCCACACGCACTCGAACCAAACCCCACTGACACGGCCATCACCCCGTGCACATGCACGTTGCTCCGACGTCGCCGCCACCATCCACGACACCACGCGCAAACTCCATTTCAACCAACGACTCAACTCCATCCCCCAAACCACACTCACACGAGCTCGATCGAAAAATGGTTGCTCGAAACCAAAAACCCAAACCGCGTTCACCATAAAATCCACCATTTCTCGACATGCTGACCACCGAACGCCTTCAGATTTCGGCCACAACTCCGCATGACCTTTAGCATCATCACCCCAAGCCGATCGCAACTCGATCCATCCTACGATTCACACTTTCGAATATCTCGATTTCGAACATCACAGAGTATAAAACCCTAAAATCCTAAATTCCCAATCCCCTGTTGAATAATTATTTCATCCATTATTTTTCTCATGTTAATCAACCATTAACACAACTTCAATCCAAATTTCAAAGTCTAAAATCAGCACAGTAACAAGAATTTGCTAAAAATACAAAATTCGGTTTACCACAAAATTCTTCTTCAAATTCAAATTAAAAATTTTGATTTTTATCTTAAAATTCATGTTATACATAGTAGATTTAGGATGTGAACTTAATATATCAAAATTCAAACATGATTTTCAAGATATAAAAATTTGTTTTACTGTATTGTCTTAATTCTACAGATTTTTAAAACAGATCTTTTTAAATATCAAATTTATACTTGATTCATGTTTAAATGAAACTACTGCATTTAAGATTCTAACTTAACTATGATTTATTGCGTACATTTTGAAGCTTTTGTTTAAAATTTTACTCTGAACTTGAAAATGTAGAGAAGCCTCAATAGTGTATAGACATGCACGATTAATTTTTAAACATATAAACAAAGATTCTACAAAAATAGGTTCATGCAAACATCTACCAGATCAAAATACACATGCAAACATATTTACTTAAATTTTTAAATCTTAATATTTACTCACCTAATTTGTTGCTAAGAACTTAAGCTCTGGAAAAATGAAAGAACTGCAGTTTTTTTCCTTTTTACTTGACATTTGCTTGATTGAATTATTCTGCTTGATGATGATGCTTCAAATCTTTGAATCAGTCAGTGATAGAAGAACTTGAAATTTTCTTTCAGAAATTTTAAAGATTACAGATTTTTTTTTCCCTAAATTCTGTTTGCAGAATTCTTTTGTAATTTGCTTTTGCAGTTTTTAGATTTTTAGGTGAGGTTTGAATTGGATTAATTTTTGGTTGAAGTTGAAAGATTGAAGAATTTTCAGATTTTGTTAATGAGGATTGTAAAAAGTTCTCTTGTTTAAGAAAATTAGAAATGAGAAAATTTAGATGAAGCATAAGAGATGGCTTTTTATATAAAAATTTTGTTTTATAAAAATTTAAAGGAAATAAATCAAAATATTTGACACTTGTCACTATATCTATCTAATTCTTTAACACATGTTTATTAGTATGATTTAAATTTAAACAAGTGTACTTATCATGCAAAAAGAAATTTAAAATGTTTTTATTGAATTATTTTCTTGTTTCAAATCCATTTTTATTTCATATAAAATTAATTCTTCTTAAAGAAATAAATATAAATCAAATTTTATATCTTAAATAAAATCATGAAAATACTCTTTTAAACTCAAAGTATAATTTAGAATATAACTAACCTATTTTGAATCTTTTAATTCAACAATTTAACCTCAAATTAAATTTTTAAATTCAATTCAAAAATCAAATTTTATATGAATAAAGTTTTAACACATTCATTACCCTTATGTATATATAAATTTTAATTAGAATCAATGTACATTTACAATTCATTTATTGTTATTGAATAAAATTACAAATTTATCAATTTAAATTAATTTATTACAAAGATTATCATCTTTAAATTGGGTTTGAAATTTCGGAATATCACATTCCTTCCCCCTTAAAAGAATTTCGTCCCCGAAATTTAAACAAAAGATAATCCAAAATTTCATTTTATTCAACACTTCAAACATACATATCATCCATACATAAGAAATCAACAAACAAAACATCCAAACACGATACATCCAATACAAACACCACTAGCTATCCGGACGCATATCTGGATAAGTCTTCCTAAAGCTATCCAGAGCCTCCCAGGTACAATCTCTGGGATCCTCACTCCACTGGACTTTAACGAGCTTCACTTACTTGCTTCTGAGTTGCCTCTCGTTTTGATCAAAAATCAGAACAGGATGTCTGACAACTGATAAGTCCGGCTCAACCTCTAAGTCTTCCTGCACAGCTGGTTCCACAATAAGAGATGGATCATGTACATATTTCCGTAGATGAGATACGTGGAAAACATTGTGAAAGCCATCCGGACTGGCAATTCAATCCTGTATGCTACGACACCAATCCTCTCGAGAACTCGGAACAGACCAATGTATCTCGGAGCGAGTTTCCCTGCCTTTCCAAATCTTACTGCTCCTTTAATAGAGGAAACTTTGACAAAGACTAAATCACCAATCTAGAATTCCAATTGTCTTCGTCTTTTAGCTTCATATTTCTTTTGACGATCCTAAGCAGCTCTCATCCTTTTCTTGATAAGTTCGACTTTAGCAGATGCTTCACGGATCAGATCTGGTCCAAGCACAATACGGTCTTTCAACTCTATCCAACAAGCTAGGGATCTACACGGCCTTCCATACAGTGCTTCATAAGGAGCCATCTTGATACTTGCTTGGTAACTGTTATTATAAGAGAACTCCACTAGATGTAGATGGTCCTCCCACGATCCACCAAAATCTAATACACAGGCTCTCAGCATATCTTCTAGAATTTGATTAAGCCTTTCCGTCTGCCCATCTGTTTGGGGATGATATGTTGTACTTAATCTCAAACTTGTCCCCAAAGCTGATTGCAATGCCTCCCAGAATTTGCTGGTGAAGATAGGATCTCGATCACTTACAATACTGACCAGAACACCATGCAATCTCACTATCTCTTTCAAGAAAATTTCTGCCAGAGAAGCTGCAGTACGGGTTGCCTTAACTGGTATAAAATGGACGCTCTTGGTTAGACGATCCACAATCACCCATATTCCTTCATTCCCCTTCTTTGTTCTAGGCAAACCGTCGATGAAGTCGATCGCATCTTCCATTTCCACGTCGGAATCTCCAAAGGTTGTAACAAACCGGCTGGCTTCTACTGGTCTCCTTTAGCTTGCTGGTAGATAGCACAACTATTAATGAATCTAGTAATATCCCTCTTCATGCCCGGCCACCAAAACATCCTTCTCATATCCTTATACATTTTTGATATTCCTGGATGGATACTTAATCTGGAGCGATGACTTTCAGATAAGACCTCCTGCTTCAATTCCTTGAAATTTGGAACACAGATCCTTCCATTAATCCTCAATATTCCATGGCCATCAATCTCAAAACTAGGACACTGGCCCTTCTTAACTCTTCTGATGATTCTTTTTAATTTACTATCAGATTCCTGCTTGCTCGAAATCCTTTCCAGAAGAGATGGAACCACTTGCAAAAGAGAAAGAACTCCATTCCTGCTAAGAGCGTCTGCTACAACGTTCGCCTTTCCCGGAGTATACAGAATATCAAAATCATACGATGCCAAGAACTCGACCCATCGCTGTTGTCTCAGATTAAGATCTTTTTGAGAGAAAAGATATTTCAACGGTTTGTGATCCGTGAATAACTCAAACTTTTCTCCTAAAAGATAGTGCCTCCATATCTTTAAAGCAAAAACAATAGACAACAGCTCTAGATCGTGCGTAGTGTAGTTCCTCTCATGTGGCTTCAATTGTCGACTCGCATACGCAATTACCCTACCATTCTGCATAAGCACAGCTTCCAATCCAACAATACAGGCATCAGTATATACTTCAAACTTGCTCTTCCCATCTGGAATAGCCAATGCAGGAGCACTTGTCAATTTTGCCTTCAGATTCTGAAAAGCTTCCTCACGTTCCGGTGTCCACTTGAATTTAGCTCCCTTCCTTGTCAGCTTTGTTTGGTGAGAAGAGATCTTCGAATAATCCTTAATAAACTTTCTATAGTAACCGACCAATCCTAGAAAACTGTGAACTTCTGTTGGAGTCCGAGGCTGCTTCCACTCCAGAATAGTCTCAACTTTAGCTGGATCTACAGAGATTCCCTCACCAGAAACAATGTGGCCCAAAAATTTTACTTCAGATTTCCAAAAATGACACTTAGAGAACTTCGCCTTCAGAACGTGCCTTCTCAGAGTTTCCAAAACTATGCTCAAGTGCTTCTTGTGCTCTTCTTCCGACTTAGAATAAACCAAGATATCATCGATGAATACCAAAACAAACTTATTCAAAACATCTCTAAAGACTCCGTTCATCAGATCTACAAAGTAGGCATGAGCGTTGGTTAACCCGAAAGGCATAACCAACCACTCATAGAAACAACTAGGTCCCCTAAATGCAGTTAAGGCAATACTGTCCTCAGCTACCCTTAACTGATGGAAACCTGATGCTAAATCTAACTGAGAAAAGACTGATGCTCCATGAAGCTGGTCGAAGAGATCATCAATGCGAGGAAGAGGATACTTATTACGAATGGTCACTTTGTTCAATTCACGGTAGTCTACATAGAACCTTAGCGACCCATCCGACTTGTTGACAAAAACAGCAGCTGAGCCCCAGCAAGAAAAATTTGGTCTAATCAAACCCTTCTCCAATAAATCTTGAGTTTGCTTCACTAGTTCTTCCCTTTCCCTTGGAGCCATCCTCCTACTAGGTTGAATTACAGGTACTGCTCCAGGAACCAAATCTATACGAAACTCTATTTCTCGGTGCGGTGGAAAACACTTCAGTTCCTCAAATACGTCGAAGAAATTCCGAACTACTTCAATATCTACAACCTCCTCTTGAGAAGTCTCAACTCCATGTAAAAGACTATTCAAGTGAATTCCAGAGTTATCACACATTACTCTGGCAATCCTACCCAGATCAGTTTCCAACGAAACTGTTCTCTCATCACAATTTAAAACAGCCTTATATTTGTCAAGCCAATCCATTCCCAATATAAGGTCAAAACCTTTAAAATCCAATACATAAGGATCACAGGAAAAACTATGGGATAGAGAGGAGATTCTCAAATCCTTACAGATCCTTTCTAACTTGGTTACCCCTCCTATAGGATTAGATACATAAATGGGATTGTCTATGATACTAGGGGTAAGAAAGAAATTCTCTATAGATTCCAGGGAAATAAAACTTAAAGAAGCACCAGAATCAAACAAGACTTTAATATATTTTCCATTTAAAAGTAAGGTACCTTCTAAAACTCCCTTGCCCTTAGACGAGTTTGATGGTGCGCCTTCTAAAGCAGATACTTTGTTCTGTTAAACTTTATGAAGGAGCGGGCGATCTTTAATCATGTGTTCCGGTTGGTGATAGTTAAAGCAAAGAGACTTCTGAACTAAGGCTGACCCTGGTCCACTATAATGCTGTCGCTGCTGCTGTTGCTTTCTTTCTTGAGGACAGTGATTTTCCAAATGTCCCACTTGATTACAATTATAGCATTTTTGGGGTCCATTATTTTTTTCGGACTTCTTCTTGTTTTCTTTCTTCCAATTAGGATTAATTTTCTTTTATTAGGATTGGAAGAATTTCCTCCAGATGCAGCAACTCATGGCTCCGATCTTTTGTTCATCAAGTCTTCATATCTTAGCGCCATGTCAATAAGCTCCACAAAAGACTCTTTCAAATGTGTAGTCATTCTCTCATGATACTCAGGCCTCAACCCTTGGACAAACATCTCGTTCTTCTTAAGAGAGGTATCTATAAGTCCTGGACTGTAGCCAGATAATTCATTGAATTTAGTCTCGTATTCAGCTATAGACATATTTCCTTGTTTCAGACTCAGAAAATCTTGATAAAGCCGAGTTCTCCCTGCAGCAGGCATAAACTTCTCCTCAAACATCTCCTTAAATTCTTCCCAAGACATATCATCTTCCGAGACATTAGCAGTCACTGAATTCCACCAGACTGCGGCACCACCTTGTAATTGCCACGCAGCCATTATTCTCTTCTGCTCATCCAATAACCTCATGCTCTTAAAAATCTTCTCACATGAGCGAAGCCATGCTTGGACTTCTATTATGGTTTCTGATCCTTGAAATGGTTTTCCTCCAAGATGAACAAAGTCCTTGCATAATGCAGCAAAACTGACTAGAGACGTAACTGGATTAACAGTCTCATTATCAGTCTGCTTTCTCCTATTACTAGTTGATGAACTTCCAACAACTCTTCCCCTTCGGCCTCTAGAACTCATATTCGCTACCTGAACAGGTAACCCAACCAATTTAGATAGGGATATAGTTATATAAGAAAATATTACAAATACGCACTCTCAAGATAGATACTATTCCAGAGCCTAGGTGTTTCTCAACCTATGCTCTGATACCAACTGTGACGACCCGTCTTTCAATACCCAGAAAGACGTATCATCAATAAGAAAAGAAAAGAGATAGAAATAGAAAGATAGAAGACAAGAACAAAAATCATCAGAATCTCACAGCGAAAACGAACAAAATATAATATTACACATATCCATTACATGGTTTACATATCATAGTACACAAATAATACGACTCCATTACATTGGACATTCATAAGAGTTTTCCATACCATACAACTCAAAACACAACATCAAAATGTCAATACAGCGGAAAGAGATAGATAGTACGTCTGGACTCCAGCTCCAGCTTCCAAAACATTTGCTAATCCCAACCTAATCACTTGGCTACTCATAAAAATTTGAGTACCCAAGAGTTTATGAAAAACAAAATAAACTCTGGGTCAGACATGGGTCTGGTGTGAGTAAATCAGTTAAAGTTGTTTAACTTAAAAATCATTTGAAACAAAAGGTATCACGTAAGACTTCCCACAAATAAACACGGGTAAGTTTTTACCTTACGCTAACCAAAACATTTGATAGGAAATCTAGTAATATTATAATACGGTCTAGGGTTTTCAAATAAATAGAAAATAGCCGAAATTGTTACATGATTAAATTCCAGCTACTAGCCACAAAAGTGGGTAATACAATCAAAACCGTAAGGTCTCATAGGGAAAATGGGTTTCCATCAATGGCAGGGCTACTGGGGTACCGTCCGTCACGGTACGGGGCCTAGATCACCGCACCGAGGAGCCACCCTAACTCCCCTGCAACACAAGGCCGTAACCATCCCTTACTGGACAGTCCCGAACAAGACAACCCCGCAGTTGTGGCCAACAACTGCCCACACAGCCGAAATAATGAGGGACTTCTAGACAGGGGTAGATCTCACTCTCAAGTGGGGGCTACCCACGAAGCCTTACTGCACCTCCCCTGTTTTAGCCATTCCTGGTTGATGAGGCTTGAGGCTACGATTACCTTTAGATAACACATCTCTTAGAATGCTCATCGTCCACCTGACGATGTTCTGAAAGCATTCAATCCATACAAGTTCGTTCCGGGTTCGAATGAAACCGAAGGCATCATCTCGTTACACTCATTTTGGAATCACCCTCAGAGTTAACGACAATAACCCTTGCATTCTAAAACTCCATCTCGTTCCTCACTTGAGATGTCACGACCTAATGTTTAACTTGGATCGATGTGGTTTTCAAAAAATCAAATTTGATTCCCGATCCCGGTCTCATCGAAATCCAAACGTGTCTTAAAGGCCAAGTTGTTTAAACAATTTAAACAATTCAATTCAAATTTAAACATTGATTCCACACAGAATTATCCACAGATAATAACAATCATCCATTTCAGATATATACAAATCTCATCACAGAATATCTCAACTATCATTCAACAGATATCAACCATATTTAGATATTCAATTCAAACAATCATCCATAAGCAAGCACTTCTTTAATTTATATAATTAATTTAATTAATTCAAATTAAATTAATTTCTTAAGAATAAATCACTTAATCTTGCTTAACCAAGCATTAATTAATTAGTCACAATCATTTAATTAATTGATCACTTCTTAATTATCCTCATTTAATTAATTCATCTTTAATTAATTAACAATCCTTTAATTAACCATTAATTAATTACTATAATTATTCATTAATTAAAACTTGATTAAAAATTAATCATTCCTTAATTGATTATTAATTAACGCTTAATTTATAATTAATTAACCTTAATTAATTTCTTAATTAATCACAAATTAATTTATCTTAATTACTTAATTATAAATTAATTAAACTTAATTATTTAATTAATTGAATCTTAACCATTAATTAATTAACTATCAATTATAAGTTAATTCATGTTTAATTACTTTATTAATTAACTCTAATCAATTGATTAATTAATTCTTAATTACTAATTAATTAATCACTAATCACTTAATTAATTAGTTGCTAATCACTTATTAATTGATCTTTAATTAATTAATTATTTAATTAATGATCTATTAATTTGATCCTTAAATATCAAATTATTAAACCATAATTAATTAATTAAGTCTTAATAAATTAATTAATTTAAAATTATTAATTAATTTTAACCTTAATTAATTTATAAACTTAAGTAAACTTTTAATTTCAAAACTTAATTAACTTTCAAAACCAAACAATTTCATTAATTAAAAAAATTATTACATATTTAAAATATTTTCAATTTGTTAAAAATTAATTACCCTTTTAAAAGTTAAATTTAAAAGATGTAAAATCATTTTAAAATTTCAATTAACAAAGTATGAAATACTTTGAATTAAAATATTTTAACATTTTCAAAAAGTAGTTGAAATAAATTATTTGAAAGTTTAAACTTAAACAATTCGGAATTTAAAACAAGTTAGAAAATTCAACATCATTTCCTTCTTGTTTATCCCGACTAAAACTCAAACAATATAAGACCCAAACCCTTTCTTCCATTCCTTACTCTTCTTAGTTTAAAGTTCATCAAAACCAAAAACAAGAAAAACTGGAAAGCACACCCTTCTTCCCAAACCCCTACACGAGCTACAGCCATCACACCCCCGAGTACTCACGCGAGCCACAAACCCAAATTCACGAACCCTGCTTCGAGTACTAACCCACGCACACTCGAACCAAACCGCACTGACACAGCCATCACCCCGTGCACATGCACGATGCTCCGCCGCCGCCATCCACGACACCACGCGCAAACTCCATTTCAACCAACAACTCAACTCCAGCCCCCAAACCACACTCACACGAGCTCGATCGAAAAATGGTTGCTCGAACCCAAAAACCCAAACTGCGTTCACCAGAAAATCCACCATTCTCGACATGCCGACCACCGAACGCCTCCAGATTCCGGCCATAACTCCGCATGACCCTGACGCATCATCACCCTAAGCCGATCGCAACTCGTTCCATTCCACGATTCACACTTTCGAATATCTCGAGTTCGAACATCACAGAGTATAAAACCCTAAAATCCTAAATTCCCAATCCCCTGTTGAATAATTATTTCATCCATTATTTTTCTCATGTTAATCAACCATTAACACAACTTCAATCCAAATTTCAAAGTCTAAAATCAACGCAGTAACAAGAATTTGCTAAAATCCAAAATTCAGTTTACCACAAAATTCTTCTTCAAATTCAAATTAAAAATTTTGATTTTTATCTTAAAATTCATGTTATACATAGTAGATTTAGGATGTGAACTTAATTCATCAAAATTCAAACATGATTTTCATGATATAAAAATTTGTTTTACTGTATTGTCTTAATTCTACAGATTATAAAACAGATCCTTTTAAATATCAAATTTATACTTGATTCATGTTTAAATGAAACTACTGCATTTAAGATTCTAACTTAACTATGATTTATTGCGTACATTTTGAAGCTTTTGTTTAAAATTTTACTCTGAACTTGAAAATGGAGAGAAGCCTCAGTAGTGTATAGACATGCACGGTTAATTTTTAAACATATAAACAAAGATTCTACAAAAATAGGTTCATGCAAACATCTACCAGATCAAAATACATATGCAAACATATTTACTTAAATTTTTAAATCTTAATATTTACTCACCTCATTTGTTGCTAAGAACTTAAGCTCTGGAAAAATGAAAGAACTGCCCTTTTTTTCCCTTTTTACTTGACATTTGCTTGATTGAATTATTCTGCTTGATGATGATGCTTCAAATCTTTGAATCAGTCAGTGATAGAAGAACTTGAAATTTGCTTTCAGAAATTTTAAAGATTACAGATTTTTTTTCCCTGAATTCTATTTGCAGAATTCTTCTGTAATTTGCTTTTGCAGTTTTTAGATTTTTAGGTGAGGTTTGAATTGGATTAATTTTTGGTTGAAGTCGAAAGATTGAAGAATTTTTAGATTTTGTTAATGAGGATTGTAAAAATTTCTCTTGCTTAAGAAAATTAGAAATGAGAAAGTTTAGATGAAGCATAAGAGATGGCTTTTTATATAAAAAATTTATTTTATAAAAATTTAAAGGAAATAAATCAAAATATGCGACACTTGTCAATATATCTAGCTAATTCTTTAACACATGTTTATTAGTATGATTTAAATTTAAACAAGTGTACTTCTCATGCAAAAAGAAATTTAAAATGTTTTTATTAATTGATTTTCTTATTTTAAATCCATTTTTTAATTCATATAAAATCACTTCTTCTTAAAGAAATAAATATGAATCAAATTTTACATCTTAAATAAAATCATGAAAATACTCTTTTAAACTCAAAGTATAATTTATAATATAACTAACCTATTTTGAATCTTTTAATTCAACAATTCAACCTCAAATTAAAATTTTAAATGCAATTCAAAAATCAAATTTTATATGAATAAAGTTTTAACACAATTATTACCCTTATGTATATATAAATTTTAATTAGAATCAATGTACATTTACAATTCATTTATTGTTATTGAATAAAATAACAAATTTATCAATTTAAATTAATTTATTACAAAGATTATAATCTTTAAAATGGGTTTGAAATTCCGGAATATTACACATATACTTCAAACCCCAATTCAATAATATATCATTTCCATTTCAAAAACGATTCAATAACATACCATTTAAATAAAACCCAATTTTCGATCATTAAATCTTCCTTTAATCTATATAAACTTGAAATATTCTTTTAAATCATCTTAAACCCAAACCACATTATGAAAACATATTCTTAATCTTCAATTCTAATAGGTTTCAAATCAATATATTTAAAGATAATTCTTTAAATAAATTCAATTTCAACTAATTCATTTCCTAACCATAAAACTTTCAAAGTTATAACAACTCCAAAACCCAACACTTTGAAACCATAATACTTTAAAATACTTAAATTTCAATAAAACATTTCAATTTTGATATATTTCAGATCTTTAAATATTCTAGAGTTCCCAAACCAAATCTGATAATCTCATATATATCTTAATTCAATTTTCTATTATTTAGTTTAGAAATATTTATTTAATACATTCAGTATCATTTAAATAAAGCTCAAATTTGGAATATTTGTTAATCACCTTAAACCCTCATCAAGTTATAAAATCATGCACTTTAAAAATCTCAAATTCAATAAGTTCCAGATTGCTTCAATTAAATCACATTCTTAGTTTGAAAACAATTTTTAAGACGATTTCAAATCCATCTTCTCAACCTTAATTTAACAATATAATTATAAACTCTATATATTTATTAAAATATAATTTAAATAAATACTTAACCATATTATATTTTAAATAAAATCAAACCTTTTTTAAACTTATTATACAATGAACAAAATATACATAGCTTAACTTTAAGACTTTAACTATATATAGAATAATATTTATATAATATTCAAAAATCAATATTTATATTAAATCCATATATTTCTTTCCAAAACAATAGAAATCAATTTCCAAAATATTTATATATATAGACCAACGGTGTCTGTATATAAATTTATATCCTATGGTCAAGTGATACAGATATTTATCATTTCAATCCGCAATTTAAAGTAAAAATACGGTTGTATATCATTTCAAACGGCAATCACGAATCAATAATGACAAATTAATAAAGAACTTGCAGATTATGATGATATAAATAAAACATCCATTCATCCATCATAAAATCATACATCCATCACAATTATCACCCAAAACAATCGATCAATATGAATATATAACTGATAATATATAACAGGTAATTAACTGGCAGTTATATTCAATAATAAATCAAATAACGATTTAAATTAAATAAATGCAATTAACTGAGATGATGATTTAAAAATATACAAAACAACCATAAATAAATTCATAATCACAACATAAATTAAATTTAACGAACATAAGAAATTTTAGAAGTTGTGAATGCGTTAAAACACTCACCTTTTGAATTTAAATTGAATTTAAATCCAATTTAAATCTAAAATTTCAACATTCTCCAAATTCATCCAAACCAGTGTCATAATGTCCGAATTTCCAATACGAACCTGGTGGAGAAAACCTCGTATAAAACCGACCTCGTATGTGGAAGTTATTGATGTTAGAACAATCAGATTGGAAATTAAAAAAAACAAAAAAACAGAGCAACATACACTGAAGCCACGTCAACACGTCCTCTCGTCGTTCTGGAAACCCACATGAAAACACATCGACCAAAAACCTACCCATCAGTATGCGAGCCGTCACCATGTTCGCCGCCACGACGAACGCCCCTGACCTCATCAAACGACGCGTTGACCTCCCAAATGCCCACGCCTAGCCAACACACGGCATGATCACCGAGCAAGAGAAGCCGCCGTCGCCGAAGAATCAAACCTTAATCATCAATTTCTGATTGCCTCTGACCGCTATAGACCATGCGACCACCACCGGAAGACTCCGCACGATAATCTCTTCGAAACCCATATTCCAATTTTTCCGATTGATGTCGAAATCAAAAATGTCCAATTCGACTTTGATCACGATTTGAGATTGACTCGAGCATCGATTGCAGAAACAGACAACAGACACAGATTCGTATCGACGAGATCTTTGATATATAATTTTTCAGAATTTTTTTGAGGAGTTTGAAATTCCAATTTGATTTTTGAACTTCAATTGGATTTGGAATTGTCTGCCATGCAATGAGGAGGTGAGAAGGAATTGTATGTACAAACAATTTACAATGAGGAACAATTAAAGTTTATAATAGGGTATTTATAGACAAACTGAAATTAGAATGGACCGGATCGATTGGATATACGCGTTGAACGATAAAATGGCCTGAAAAGCCCGTTCTGACTAGGAAACGAAATTGGGTCAACCCATATATCAAAATAGATGTTTTTAAATATTTTAAATGCGATGGAATACGTTTCAAGTCCAAATTCCATCGTATGAGAAAGTTATGGTAAAATCAATTTATTTCAAATTGATTTCAATTGATTTCAATTTAATTGATTTCAAGGCGTTTCAAGCCCGTACGATCAAATGACAAGTCCGATCGATACGAAACTTGAAATCCTACAATAATTCACCGTTACGGATCCGATGAAACTATTTTCGCCGAAATCTGAGTCAGTGGCCAAAATGGCTATTTTTACATTAATTAAATAAATTAATTAAATCACTTTTCAATTTCAATTCCTAAAATTGATAAATCTTATCATTTTTAATTTCTTAAACAATTACAGAAATTTAAACAAATTTAGATGTAAATCCAAGTTGATTAAATCATCACTTTCTGTGTTTAATTTAAATTCCATTAAATTCAAAAATTATAAATTAAATTATCAATAATTCCATTTAATTGACTTTTCATTCTGTTATTCAATTCATTGCTATCAAATGGATATGTTGGGTGTGTTTCGACCGGCTCCTTCCATACCACCGAATCAACATCTCACCGAACCAACGTACGTCCCATGTCTGCCGAACCAACCTATTCCACGTACTGCCGAACCATCCTGCTCCATCTACCACCGAACCAACTCGTCCTCCAAGTGCCTACCGAACCAACCTTTTCCCCATGCCTACCGAACCATACTACTTCCCATGCCCGCCGAACCAACTCAAAGTAGCACCACTGGACCAGAAGCAAGGGAGGCCACCACCGAAGCAACCTCCACCGAACCAACGTACTACCGGACCAAGGAGTACCAGACCAACATTGCCAGGCCAGATTGCTTCAGCCCAGGCCCACCAGCAGCTATACACATCCAGGACCCCTACCCTCAGCCTCACTCTATAAATAGAGGGCAGGGGTACAACAATGGCGGATAAGTTTGAGAGCTCAAGCACGGATGGAACTTTCAAACAACTTTCAGATACTTGTAATCAAAGCTTTGTACTTGTAATCTGAATAGAAAAGGAGAATAACATATAAAGTGGACATAGGCACATTTTGGCCGAACCACTATAAATCTGTGTGTCTTTTACAGTTTAGTCCATCTACTTTACATATTTGCATAAATAACCCAAATCACTAA
Source organism: Allium cepa (assembly GCA_030765085.1). Lineage (NCBI taxonomy): Eukaryota > Viridiplantae > Streptophyta > Magnoliopsida > Asparagales > Amaryllidaceae > Allium > Allium cepa. The sequence continues at coordinate 936,527,483 of CM060932.1, forward strand.
GAACAACACATAATCAACTAAATCATACGACTTGGAGGTGTTTGCCCATTTTTTGTGCAAACATTTTTGGTGCTTTCACTGGGAACTCAAGCTAGAAGCTTCAACTTCTCCCACTCAACCTTCTTCCTGACAGCATCGCTCATTGCTTGGAAAACATGCCTCCCAGGCAGAGGAAAGATGTTAGCAAAGGAAAGAACATCGCAACTAGCAGTATCCCAGATCCAGTAATCACAGGTCAAGGGAACCGTTCCGTTCCAACAGCAAATGGAAATCAGGCAAATCCGACAGCCCCTGCCACGGAGCAACCAATTACTAGGGCAGATCTGGAAAGAGTTGTGGCTGAAGTAACTAACCGCTTCACATCTCAACAAGAAGCCTTGGTGGACCAACTCATGTCACGCTTAAGGGATGCTGAAGAATCCAACCGCAACACCGAATCATGGGGCGAGTCACAGTCTGAAGGATCTGGGAGGCGACAAAGATCTTTCTTCTTCGAAGAGGCTAACAACAGAAACAACAATGGTAGGAGCCGAGTCCAGACTCAGCCCGAATTCCGACCCAAGGAAACACTTGGAACCGAACCCAATAGGGGAGGTACCGGGCAGGGGTCGGATATGGCTGAGCCTGTCATGCTACCTAACCATGGGAACACCAATGGACGGGGTCGAGTTGGAGACCAGCCCAAAGTTGGGCCCGAGGGAATGCTTAGAACAAAGCCCAGCAGGGGAAGGTCGAGACAAGGGCCAACTGTGCCAACTGTGGCTGACCCCAGCATGCTCCCAGAAGACCGGAGACAGCCACCGGAAAATGTTAGGAGTGATAGACGATACCATCCCTACAGGTCATCCGGATTGAATCGATCCTGCAGAGAAGAACCAAACTCATTTCTATCCGCTCCAAATTCTGATGAAAGGATGGCGCGATTGTTCAGAGAGTGCGTCCAACGGGACCAAAGGGATCGGGGGATAGGCGCTAGGGTAACCAGCCCCTTCACTCTCAATATCGAAACTGCCATCACCCCCCGAGAATGGAAAATGCCAACAATGGAGCCTTACAAGGGAACCTCTGACCCCGTCGTACACTTACAAAGATACACACAGCATATGCTCATGAGCGGAGCGACGGAAGGAGTATTGTGTAAATGCTTCCCACTCTTCTTGGCCGATCCAGCTACCTCCTGGTTCTGCCACCTACCCCAAGGGTCCATCAGCTCATGGGAAATGTTGAAACAAAAGTTCATCAGCCAATTCCGCATTCATGTGGAACAACCCAAGGACGCTTATTCCTTATCCAATATCAAACACAAGCCCGGAGAAACAGTGCAACAATATCTAACCCGATTCAATGCCGCAGCGGCCGCAGTCCAGGATGCCGATGAGAAACTTATCCAAATGGCCCTCTGCAGTGGTGTGCATCCGGATACTAAATTTTCTAGGAAGCTAACGAAAGAAAAGCCAGCTACCTTACCCGATTTCTTCCACGAAGCCGGAAAATATATGAGACTTGAAGACGCTGCCATTGAAAGGCAGACAGGGCAACAAGCTAAGGCAGCTCATGGCAACACACCCGCAGTAGCAAAGGACGTTCGAAGAAATGACGCCAGAGATAGTGCTTGGAGCAAGAGGGGAGAAAAGCGCCTATATCGGACAGGACCAAGATTTGACGCTTACACCCCTTTGAATGAAACCGTCAAAAACATCTTCCTGGCCACCCAAGACGAGCTTAAATACAAACGCCCCCCCGTACAAGAAGGAATCAGATCACGCAATCAAGTCTGAAAAGTTCTGCCGTTTCCACGAATCCCATGGGCATGATACCAATGAATGCCGTCATCCGGGACCTGATTGAAGAACATATTAGAAGGAAGAGATTGGAACACTATGTAAAGGGTCAGGACAGGACTCCAGCACCTGCCAAGGAGAACCCAGGGCAACTCCACCCAGAGATAGGCGGAAGAAATCACAACACCAGCGATTCTAGTCAAGAGAAGATAGTGGTCCATACGATATCGGGAGGACCACACATCGCCGACAGAAACTGGGCAGAAATGGAGAGATATGGAAAGTCACTTAGAAACAATGTGGACTGCATCAATTCCGTCATGGAAGAACGCCGCCCGAAGCGGAAAGAGGATAATGACATCACATTCAGTAGGCGAGACCTAGAAGGAAGGCAGTACCCTCACATGGATCCCATGGTTTTCTCTGCCTGGTTCGGCCCAGCCGAAGTTTTTCGAATTCTGGTAGATACTGGAAGCTCCGTAAACATTCTATTTAAGCATGCTTTCAACAAGATGAAGCTGTCAATGAAGGATGTGTCTCCCTGCAACAAACCACTACACGGTTTCGCTGGAGATGCGAAGATGCCCCTCGGGCAATTGGACCTCTTTGTCGAAATAGGAAGTCATCCCCGCTCCGTTGTGCGGAAACAAAAATTTGTGCTAATAGAGAACCACTCGGCCTACAACGCCTTTTTGGGAAGACTAGCCTTGTATGACTTCCAAGTTGTCCCATCCCCGTGGTGCTTGAAGATGAAATTTCCAACAGACAACGGAATAGGAGAGGTAGAGGGAGATCAAGACGCTGCTCGAGATTGCTATGTAACTGAACTTCGCAATAACCGTAGGAAGGATAGAGGGAAGGATGCAGAGACTACTCTCTGCAAGAAAAACTTGGAAGCATAGCAACTAAAGAAAGCCCCTCCTCTTCGATATACTAGTGATTCTTTTAATGAATTAGACCCCAGGGACAAAGAGGAGGAGGCCACCGCCGATCCTGCAGAAGTCATGGAATTCGTATCGGTAGACATACACGACCCAAGTAGACTGCTGAGAATCGGGTCTCAGTTAAGAGCAGAGTTGAAGGATCAACTCGTCGATTTTCTTCGCCACAACTTGGATGTATTTGCATGGATGCACGCTGACATGACTGGAATCTCCCCAGAAGTAGCGTGCCACGTACTGAACATCGATCCCACCAAGGTACCAGTAAAGCAGAAAAAGAGAAGTATGGGGGCAGAACAGTCAGCAGCCCTCGAGGAAGAAGTAAAGAACCTACTTGCCAATAACTTCATACGAGAAGCCATCTACCCAGAATGGATCGTCAACCCTGTACTGGTAAAGAAGGCTAACGGGAAGTGGCGAACGTGTATTGACTTTTCCAACTTAAATGACGCTTGCCCGAAGGATTGCTTCCCGCTCCTCCGAATCGATCAGCTTGTAGACAACACAGCCGGGCACGAACTCTTATCTTTTATGGACACATACTCGGGATATAACCAAATTCCTATGCACGCCCCCGATCAAGACTACACTAGTTTCATCACTGACCGGGGATTGTACTGCAACAGGGTAATGCCTTTTGGACTTAAAAACGCCGAGGCTACTTATCAGCGCCTCGTCGACAAGATGTTTGCGGAACTAGTAGGACGAACTATGGAAGTTTATGTGGACGACATGCTGGTAAAATCGAGGAAAGCCAACGATCATGTAAGCCACCCGGACGAGATGTTTCAAGTACTTCGCCAATATGAAATGAAGCCGAATCCTCTAAAGTGCTCCTTCGGAGTATCGTCGGAAAAGTTCTTGGGATTCATCGTTCATGCCAGGGGGATTGAAGCAAACCCCGAACAAGTCCGGGCTTTACGAGATATCAAGATACCATCCACTCGAAGAGAGATGCAAAGCCTAAACGGAAAGGTGGCCGCCCTGAGCAGATTCATCTCTAAAGCAACCGACAAATGCATCCCTTTCTTCGAAGCTCTAAAGAAAGACAAAGGGAAGTTCGAATGGACTGACGAATGCTCAACAGCCTTCCTTAACCTCATTGAACACCTCCAGAGACCACCAGTACTCTCAACTCCAAATGAAGGCGAAGAACTATACCTATACCTTGCTGTATCATCCCATGCCCTAAGCGCCGCTTTGGTGAGAGTAGACAACCGCACGCAGTGGCCCGTATACTTTGTAAGCAAGAGGTTCACGGGGGCAGAAGCCAGATATCCTAAACTCGAGAATTTAGCATATTGTTTACTGAACACATCACAGAAATTGCGACACTATTTCCAATATCATTCCATCAGAGTTTTAACCGATCAAACCGCTAAGGCAGGTACTCCATCGCCCCGACACTTCTGGATGACTACTTAAATGGTGCATTGAACTGAGTCAATATGATATCACCTACCATCCTCGCACCGCCATCAAGGGACAAGCCATGGCCGATTTCATTGCCGAATTCACTACCAACGAAGGTAAGGAGCAATCTGAAATAACAGGAGATATCAAGTGGAATCTCTTTGTAGATGGAGCATCGAACGAACAGGGCTCGGGGGCAGGTATTGTGATAGTCACCCCTAGGGGAAGGAAGCTGCACTATTCCCTAAGGTTGGAATTCATCGCCACCAACAACGATGCAGAATATGAAGCAGTAATAGCAGGATTAGAACTTGCCTTAGAAATTGGAGTCCAGTTCTGTATGTCTTCATAGTGATTCTCAATTTATCGTAAACCAAGTACTAGGAGAGTTTCAGACTCGAGGAGAACGACTCACAGCATATCTAAAGAAGACCAAGCTGCTGCTCGATCAATTAGATCACTATTTAATCAAACACATTCCTCGAGAAGAGAACCGAGAGGCCGACAAACTGGCAAAGCAAGCTAACATGAAGAACAGCACCATTTCCGGAACAGTAGTCATCTCGAAACAACTATCCTCAAGTTTCGAACGAGAAGATCTGATAGCTGCAATCGAAGAGGAAACTTGGATGACTCCTATCCGGAAATACTACAGGATGGCACACTACCCAACGAGCGTAACGAAGTCAGGAATATCTTGAGGAGAGCTTCCCGCTACACAATACAAGAAGGCATCCTCTATCGGCGCGGCTTCTCTAACCCCCTGTTAAGGTGTGTTACTGGAAGGGAAGCCAAGAGAATCTTATCCAACATCCATCAAGGGAGCTGCGGAGATCACACAGGTGGGCAGACTCTGGCGAAGAAGACGCTCCGATATGGATACTACTGGCCCACTTTAAACAAAGACGCCTTAGACTTCGTCAAAAGATGCGACAGATGTCAGAAATTTGCTAAGATTCCTTGACTACCAACAAATGAGATTACTCAGATGACCAGCCCTTGGCCCGTTGTAGTATGGGGAATTGACTTGATTGGCGAACTGCCAATGGGCCGAGGCGGAGCCAAATATGCTATAGTGGCAGTGGACTATTTCACCAAATGGGTGGAGGCGGAACCCCTAAATAAAATATCTTCGGCAAAAGTTATTAACTTCTTGATCAAAAATGTTCTATGCAGGTACGAGGTTCCACTCAAAATCATATCAGACAATGGACTTCAGTTTGACAGCGAGGAGTTCGCCGACTGGTGCCAAGAGCACAGAATTCACAAAAGCTTCTCATCTGTGGCTTATCCACAGGAAAATGGACAAGTCGAAGCTGTCAACAAAATTCTTAAAACTCTAATCAAGAAGAAGCTTGAAAAGTCAAAAGGCGCTTGGGTAGATGAACTTCCTACGGCACTTTGGGCCTACCGGACGTCTTTCAGAACATCAACAGGGCATACTCCTTTCTCTTTGGCATACGGATCGGAGGCCATGCTCCCAGTTGAAACTATAGTGCCATCCCACCGTAGGATCCACTACAACCCAGAAGAGAACGAAGAACTCCTCCACATGTCTTTGGATCTAATCGAAGAAAGAAGAAATGATGCAGCACTCAAAGCAGTAGCTCACAAGCAAAAAGTGGCAGCACAATACAACTCCAAAGTCAAGCGTCGCAGCTTACAAGAAGGAGATCTTGTCCTCAGGCGAATCTTCCCGCGCCCTAGGGCGCTAGATCCAATCTGGGATGGACCGTATGTCATTCATAAAGATCTCCACAACAGAGCTTATATTTTGTCAACAGTGGACGGAGAGGTGTTGTAGAGGGCATGGAACATCCGACACCTTCGTCGATACTTTTCTTAACTTGTACTGCCCATATGAAGTGAATTAACAAAGAGAATCAGTGGACGTAGGCATTTTCCTGCCAAACCACTTTAAAAATCTTGTCTCTTTTTTAATTTGTTCCTTTATATCTTGGCTGCTTGTTAATTTTATCCTTTTCTGTTGAACAAAATCCTATGACACATCACGACACAACTTCACCTGGAGAAGACCTAACAGGTACTATACGAATCTATGCCCTTGCCAATGAGACACTTTTGCTCCAGCATCCCTCTGCTGTGGGTTAACTCATTGCTCGCGACAGCCCTAAAAGCCAACTGTAATGAGCCGAGTATAAGCCACCGAGGGGGCCGAAAATAGCCTAGGCAGCTCATTACGGCGTTCGACTCGTCGGCAACCGTGAACTGATTATAAGCCCCAACATAAGGTGTGGCCAGCCAGGAGCAGTTCACAGTTGACGATCGGCACCCGCGCTAGCCGGCCATGGTAAATCGAATAATACCCACGATTACGGGCCATAATGTTCCGGGTAGTTACTGTGCACGATCTCGGCTCCAATGTGTCTTAAGTATGGCTCTGGTAAAAAAGAAAACTCCCCGCGGAGGCGTAAGATGGATGACAAATGTCTCCAAAACCCACAGCTAGGGAAAGTGACTACAAAACCCGTTTGCCATGAACTTAAGCACATCGAAGGCCTTCCATGATTGGAAGTTTTACTATTTCTTATATTTCCATTCTATTTATAGAAACATTCCTCCTATTCTCTATAACGATAACTAAAGTACATGACACAAAATAGGAAACACTCGCTAATGGGAATAAGAACTCACAGCTGAATGGCAAGTCACTCAGCTGCATTCCACATTCGAATACACAAGGCATTCAAAGCTACCGTCTACAGCAAAACCTTGAAGGGCGGTACTTTCTTCTCTTGTACATAAATATGTAACTACAATTTATTCACACATCACACTAACATTGCAAGACATGGAATAATATTTTAAGCAAGAACTTAGCGTCAAACACAATTGAATTACTAGCACATGCACAACTATATTTTATGTAACACATCGAAATAACAACAGCATTCAAACATGACCAAATCAACTTATGTTATAAAGTTACATGCCAAAAATCAAGTTATTCGTTACATAATTACAGCCCGAAAATTACATTACTGTTTTAAGACTAACATAGACAGCAACGGAAAATAAGCTAAAAAAATGTCCAGATCAAGCCAAGGAGCCGACTGCATCGGGGCCTCGCTTCTATCCTGCTGGCCCTCCGAGGTCTACTTAACCGCCGGATCAGAGCTCCCGGCATGCTGACCAGAGGTAGTTGGCGCTTCAGAGGTCCCGCCTGTCCAATTCAGGAGAAGAATTCATTAAATAAACAATAAGCAACCAAGCTATGAAACGGCTAAAAGGGAAGACTTACCAACATCCGTTCCTTGATCGTCATCTCCCAACTGCACGCCTACCTCCTCGGCAGCAAGAAGTCGCATGCCCTCCTTCACCGCCACCTTCTCTTCCTTAGTAAACTGGGCCGTAACCACATCCATCCTGAAGGCTATACCACCCTCCTTATCCGCATCATCCTTGGCCTCTTCCAGAGCCCGAAGATAAATCCTGGCCATGATCCGGGGGTAGTCATCCATCCAGGATAAGTTTCCCTGCTTCCAAGTATGGAAATACATATCCTGGAGAATCTCATCCATCATCCCCTCGTTTTCCTCAAACTCCCTCATTCGGACTTCAGAAGCCAACAGCTTTGCAACGGCAGCATCCCTCTCCGATCGGTATCGCGAGCGGTCAGCCTGAAGGGATTTCCTCATCGCCTCCATCTCCTCCTTCAGCTTGGCTTGAGCAAGCTCCACGGCTTCAAGCTTCCCAGATAACTCCTCTACCCACTTGAGATCCGCCTTCCGAACCTCGTCTACCATTGCAATGGCCATATCGATCCGTTCCTTGCAGATGGCCTCCATTTTCCGCAGCTCGGCTAGCCTCTTCCATGGTTTTATTTAGCCGTCTGGAGGCAGCCTCGCGTTGAGAGATCTGAATGGCCTGATCGGCGAGTTGCTTGGCCTGGTCGGCAACCACTAGCCGCAATCTTATGCTGGCACTCCCAATTTCCTCCCCGGCCTTGACCAGTCGGGCGTGATGCCCCATCAACTTCCTAGTCTCCTCAGCAACCCGATCGATATTTGCCTTGGCTTCATCCCCCATAGTTACAATCCGAGTAGTAAGCAAATCAAGGTCCAGGGACTTGGCCTCATCAAGCACCCTTACCATAGGATTGCGAGGAAGAAGGTGCTCACCAGTAACCTCGTCAAAGGAAATATCATGAGAACCCAGATCCAGATCTGGATGACCCGCAAATGGATTACGAGCCAAGTCGGGATGATCAATATGAGTAACGGTAGGATTCTATGATGGATGCAGAGAGGGTATGAACTCAGTATCCTCCCCCGTGATATCATGAATAAGCTGGGATGGGGGCTGAGGTCCGGGTAAAGGTTCGAATAAGGAGCGCCTCCTCCTTTTATTTTGAATATCCTCTTCAATAACTCCGAGAAGAGGACGGTAGCCAACTACGTCCCCGGAACGATTGGTCGGAAGCTTTGAGGAGTTTGAATTGTTCGAGGCGGTGCCGAATGTCTGATGTCTTGGCCGCCTTACCCGTTCCTGGAATAAAAACCAAGTGTTACAAGCATGCATGGAACTATAATTCAAGAAACATGTGAAATTAAAAGAGGGGTAAAAAAATTCACCTTGAATCACCGGAGTTACCCTAGCTGAAATGCTCTCAGAAGATGGACCGGCACCAGTCCCGGCCTTATCAGTTTTCTTTGGCTTCTCCACCAAGGCTGATCCTTCCTCCAACCCCTCAAAAGCCCGGCGAAAAGCATCATCTGTCCACTCTTGGATCTCCCCTGCTTGCCCAGAAGACAAAGCCCCGGCGCCATCACCGCTCTGTCTTTTGCCACCATCACTTCCGCCCTCCTCCTCGCCTCTTTCCTCCTCTACATTTTCCTCCTCCGGAACATCTGGACATGTGCTAAGGGAGGGTCCATCGGATTTCTTGAGCTTCTTCCCCCCGACGACTGGAGGTATCGAGAAAGGTTTCCTCTTACTGCTCTTCGACGTGGCCCCTCCTTTGGCTTTGACAGCCCTCTCCTCAGCTGTGTCTCTCTGCTTGACCATAGACTGACGGGGTAGAATCAAGTTGTGCTGCAGAAGAGTAGCATTCCTGATCAGATAAGAAGATGACCTCTCCCTTCCCAAAATAGCTTCTATCTTCGCAGCCATCTGAACCAGGCGATCGTTCTCCACGACCGCAAAGCCACCTGTCGTTAGCAAGAAATAAAAACACATAAGAAGAAGCATTGCAATCAGAACGGAAGTTATAAATAAGCTTCAACTTACAGCCGGAGGTGAAGCGACGGATAGAAACAGAGTCATCCTTGACAAAAAACCATTCTTTCTTGAACATGCTGAACTTCGAATATAATTCCAGGACCGTCTTGAAGGACACGGCCAATTCCAAGCTGATGTACGGAGACCCCTTCTTGTAGCCTCTCAAGTTGTACAAATACCAGATCTTCCGGTTGGAAGGGGAACGCCCGTATTTTCTCTGAAAAATGATGAATAGGCTCACCAGGATAGCGTAAGAGTTGGGCTGAAGCTGGAAAGGGGCCACCTTTAGGTAGGTGATGAAACTGACTATCCAAGCATTGATCGGGGGAATGGCCCCACACATGAAATGGTACCTGCTGTAAGCAAAATATCCTTCAGGAGGGTCATACGGCATCACTCCTTCCCCCGGCAACAGCATGCACGCTCTATCAATCCCAAAGGAGCGAGAGATAACATCAAGCTGCTCCTCTTTGAGGGAGCTAGCAGTCAGGAGGAGAGTTCAAGAGCTTCTGAGGGCCATATCCATCCACTAGTGATCTCGGGGTGGGTCCCTGTCGTCCCGGTCCTGGCTAGGCTGGAGGCACAGCGGGGACTCTCTTCTGTCCATAGATTTCCTCTTATCTGATCGAGTTTCCACTTTATGAGATATTTATCTGCAACACAAGAAGGTATATCGTTAAAATATATAAACTACGTAGTCTGGAATTTCACTCGTAATTTGAAACATGAAAAATTCAAGATTCGAGTTCATTCGGTAATTCAAGATTCGAGTTCATTCGGTAATTCAAGATTTGAGTTCATCCGGTAATCCAAGTATATAAGTTCATTCGGCACTTATACTCCACGAAGTTCATTCGGTGAGTCGAGTCCCCGAAACCATTCGGTAGTCCAGAGCAAAAACACATTCGGCAGAAAAGGATCTCACCTGGTTCGGCAAAACAAGATTCTGGTTCGGCTAACACGTTTGATTCGGCAGAGATGAGAGTTTAATTCGGCAAAGGCAGGGGGTTTGGTTCGGCTGATAAGGAAAAACGAAAGCGTTAGGCCCCTATTTATAAGCAAATATCAATGATTGGACCAGTTGGTTCGGCATTAGAGACCGGATGATAGCGTCCAGGATGAATGACTTAAAACAAAGCACGCCATATACAGACATATGCCCTACTTTGGGGGGCAAATGTTGGGTGTGTTTCGACCGGCTCCTTCCCTACCACCGAATCAACATCTCACCGAACCAACCTACGTCCCATGTCTGCCAAACCAACCTATTCCACGTACTGTCGAACCATCCTGCTCCATCTACCACCGAACCAACTCGTCCTCCAAGTGCCTACCGAACCAACCTTCTCCCCGTGCCTACCGAACCATCCTACTTCCCATGCCCGCCGAACCAACTCAAAGTAGCACCACCGGACCAGAAGAAAGGGAGGACACCACCAAAGCAACCTCCACCGAACCAACGTACTACCGGACCAAGGAGTACCAGACCAACATTGCCAGGCCAGATTGCTTCAGCCCAGGCCCACCAGAAGCTATATAAATCCAGGACCCCTACCCTCAGTCTCACTCTATAAATAGAGGGGCAGAGGTACAACAATGGCGGACAAGTTTGAGAGCTCAGGCACGGATGGAACTTTCAAACAACTTTCAGATACTTGTAATCAAAGCTTTGTACTTGTAATCTGAACAAAAAAGGAGAATAACATATAAAGTGGACGTAGGCACATTCTGGCGAACCACTATAAATCTGTGTGTCTTTTACAGTTTAGTCCATCTACTTTACATATTTGCATAAATCACCCAAATCACTAAGAACAACACATAATCAACTAAATCATACGACTTGGAGGTGTTTGCCCATTTTTTGTGCAAACAGGATAAAATTAAAATTGGATTCAAAATCCATTACATTAATAATCTCACATTTCATCTAAATTCCCATTTATGTAATATTTAAATATTTAATTGCAATTAATCCTTTTATCATAAATTAAATTCCAATATATTGATAAAACTTTATTTCCATTCCTTTTATTCAACCAATTGTCATATTATAAATAAAACTGACATTATCTCCAATTATTTCCTTAATTTATACTAACATAACTTTTAATTTAGATTTATTGCAATTGATTACCGGTTTTAATTTCACATACTAAATAAATGGTTAACTTACAATACTTGTTACCATTTACGTTTATTCTCACCTTTAAGCTATTAATAACAAACAAATGTTGCATTTGATTTAGATTTAATTCAATAAATTAAACAAGTGTGTAACAATTAATTATTATCATTATTGCCAAATTTACTCACATTCATACTTTAATTATCAACTAACAATTATTATAATTACTTATCTTGGATTGATTCTATCAAATTGCCATTTATTACATATTATTTCATTAATTAATATAACTTTTGAATTTATTTCCCCATTCACTAATTTGAATCAATTGTAACCTTACAATTGTTTCAATTAATAGGTATTGCACTAAATTAGTTATTATTCAACTTGCATAAACCTTATTACGTTAATTTACATTCAGTTACTATTAATCAATATATTATTCCATTGATTGATTCAATACTCTTACTCTTATCCATACTTTTGTAGGTTTTAATTTCCAAACAATATTATAATTACCTACACGACATTGATTTTATTCAATTACTATTTATTATTATTAATTCACTATTTGCCTTTGTTTCCTTAAATTCAATTCTTAGCCTAGTATAACAATTTACATTACTTCAATTAATCGAAATTTCATTTCAATTGTTAATACTTAGCTTTAGTTTCCATGGTTGCATTTCATTTTTAACATTTGCTACAATATAAACTATAAAAAATTATTTCTTTCTAAATTTAATTACAAAAATCTTATTAATTTAACTAATTTTAATTATTGAAATTTACGGGTCGTTACAAGTATTTTTATAAAACTATTTTATAATATTATGTGGATTTTAAAAGTGTTTTTAAAATAATCAAAGAAAAATTTATCCGATTACAAGCATTTTAGTAAATTCTGGCTTCGTTCCTTTTCGGAGACGAAAAGATTCAAAGGGGGAAGGAATGTGATAACCCGGATTTTTGAGCATCAGTTAATTGGATAATTATCTGATTTTAACTATTGAAAAACACTGATTTATAAGTTGAGCAGATTAAATATGTGTTTATATATATATATATATATATATATATATATAAATGAGTTGATTTTAAGTTGAGTTTGAATTTGAAATTTGAAATTCAAAAGATAAAAATCTTAAAAATAAATTAGATTTTAAAACTCTATATTTTAAAGTTAATAAAAAAATTTGTTTTCTAATGTGTGTTTATTTGGAGGTTGTGAATTGAGATTGACATAATAATTTTCAAAAGGCTATTTTTAAGTTAAATTTATATATAACAATTAAATGTGATTTCTTATTAATGAATAATTAATTCTAAAATCATTGTCTTTAGGATTTCATAAATATTTATAAAAGGGAAAAAGTATTCATTTACAATTGAAAATAGAATATAAATATCTATTATCTAAAAAGTATAATAGTTAAAATAAGAATTTAATATAGGTAATTAAGAGAGAAAAAAATTATTTAATGAAAATTTGAAAACTTGTAGAAATAATAATGCTTATTAATAACAAATGTAAGTTAGATATATTAAAAATTACAAATATAAGCTTTGGAATTCATGTAATTACAAGTGTAAGTTATTTCAACAAGTGGCATTATTTTCTTTTTATTTTAAAAAAATATAAATAAAAGATTAAGCCTGGCTATAAATTATCTCTACTCCATTCTTTTCTTTTTCTTTTTTAAGTACAATTGCAAAACAAAACAAAGAAAACAAAATCTATAACTTAAAAACAGAGAAGAATTAAAGAAATAAAATCAACTGCAATCCAAACTACAACTTAAAAACAACTTCAACTGGATTTGGCAAACAAATTCAAGATCAGTTTCAAAGCAACCCTGATTCGATTAAGCAAGATTTCAGCAACTAAGTCAGATCAAAAAGTGATTTTTCCAGTCTACAAAGTTTCCAAAAAGATTTCAGGCATTTGCAAGTTTCTAGTTCAAAAGCAATTCCTCCGTTCAAGCTGAATCTAAGGTGAGTAAACTACACATGCACAAATTACTTAAAGTTAGGTGTGATTAATGTTTGCATGATGATTTAAATATGAATGCATGTATGTTTGTATGAGGATGTTTGAATGCATGTCTGTAAACATATAGGTCTCTCTCTGTTTTACATTTACAGGTTTAAATATAATTCAAAAATTCAAAAGTCTACTCAAGTAATCTCTTATAGGCTGCAGAGTTCAAATAAGATTTGTTTGTTATACATAAACAAGGTTTTAAAAAAAATTTAAGCATAATTAGTTTGAAAACTATCTGGAAGCTTAGGAAGACAGTGGAAATTGCAACATACCAAATTCTCGATTTAATCAATTTATGTTTGGAGGGCTTGAGTTATGCCAGAAGAAGGCTGAACAGATCAGAAGTACGGCAAAAATTGTAACAACCCGTAATTTTCGTTAATTAAATTTTTCATGTTAATAAGATTTATATAAATTTAATTTAGAAGAAATAAAGATTTTATAATTAATAATGAAGCAAATGCTGAAAATGAAATGAAACCATGGGAATTTAAGGCTAAGTATTTACAGTTGAAACAAAATGACGAATAAATTGAAGTGATGTAAATTGTTATACTAAGCTAAGAATTTCATATATGAGAACAAAGGTAAGTAGTGAATTTAGTTAATGCATTAATAATATTAAATAGTAAATTCACTTAAATCAATGTTCGGTAGAAATTGAAATATTGTTTGGAATGAAAGCTTATAAAGGAAGCATTTAATTTACAAATGAAATTATGTAAATGTAAGTTAATGAAAATTTAATTTGCGCAAACCCAATTAATTGCAATAAAGGAAAGGATTTAATTAATTAATGCGATAACCATTGTAACGGTATTTGATCGTAAATTTAGGTAATCAGGTAGTACGGTATTTGGAAATAAAATTTAAGAGTAGAATCGCGACTATTTTAAATTACCTAATTAAATAGTAACTGTATGTTGCCTATTGAGGTAGCTTGTTAATTTAAAATTTGAAAATCAGTTACAATAATTTTTATTTTATATGACGTTAACGAAATGTAATAGAATAACGAAAAGAGTAAATGTATTTATGTAGAGTATTAATTGCAATTGGATAAAGTTTTAAAGTACAAATGTTAATGCAAGGTAGGTAATGCTAAATTGAGTCGAATAAATGAATAGTAAAGATGTAATCTGAGGCTTCGATAGACTGAATGGTAAAAATTTGTAATAAATCTAAGTTTAACGTTTGTGGGTGTAAATTTAAGTAATAATTGGAAATCAATGTTAATTATACCGGTGAAGGGTCAATTCATTTAAACAACAAGATTTTAAATAAATAAACGTTTTAATTAGGTTTCAATTTGATAATTTATGTAGTTTAATGGGAAATCAATTGCAATTAGTTGCCCTAATTTGTGTAGTTAGGGTGGATTTGATTTGTCATTAAAGATGGTAAATTCCATAAGATGTAATAAATGTTAGTTTTATTTGTAATATGAGGACTGGTTGATTTAAGAAGTGAAAACCAAGATTTATTAATTTGAAATCTAATAAGTGGATTTATTGCAATTAAGTGGAATATAATATTAAAAATATTACATAAGTGAGGATTTAGATGAAAATTGAGAATGTTAAAATAATGGATTTTGATTCCAATATTTATCGAAAATTTGGAAAAAATATATATCGAATCCCTCAATGAACGCCTCTCATATCTGAAATTAGTTTTTGGATCTGACTTTTTTTGTGGCCGGAATTCGACGAAAAAATCTCGGCCTTTCATCTCGTCGTAATCAACTGCAACGGATCTGCAATTCGTGGGTACAGTTGGGTAGAGGGTGCAGAGGAGATCGCATCTATGTGATTGGTTTGACGAATCGACGGTCGGATGGGCGGAAAATTTTCGTTAGGGTTTCAAATTATGGGTGGCGGCTGCGTGTTCAGGCGGCGGGGTGGTGATCGTGATGGCCAGGGGATGGTCACGTGGTCGACCAGAAGGTGATCCAGGCGCTTGCGACAATGTAACAACCCGCATATTTATCGATTTATATTTAAATATTTTATTTAAATATTTTATCGTTCGTCGGATTTTGGTCCGAAAAGCTACTTTTTGCAAACAGTCGAATTGGGACTCGAGACCACCCCCATTGAGTTCAAAATGACGTTTGCGACCTTTTTGAGTATAAACTTCGATATGTTTGGAGAAAGTTGAATTTTGCTACTTTTCACTTAGGGTTTTGGTTTGGGCTGAGCCCACTTATGTATTCAGTCCTAACCCCTCTCCTCTTCATTCACTTCTTTTCTATTTTCCTAACACTCAAGCTTCTTCAAAAATAGGGGAAGAGAAAAAGAATTAGGAAATCCTAAGCCCTAGTTTCCATTAGCAAATCCATCTTCTAGCTCCAAACACAAGAGAACCCATTGGTAAGCATCTCCTTCTTCTTCTCCAACTCATTCTCTCTTTGAATTTCAGAAATTTCCTAAACCTAACTTAGGGAATGTTCTTCTTTTAAGCCTAGATTCAAGCTTCTAGTGTGAGATTGAAGTGTGGTTGATTTCCATTTGCTTTCAAGCTTCTTCTTCATTGATTTGGGTTCAAAGGTGAGATTTTTAATCTCACATCTATGCTTATAATTCTCTTCTATTGTTAGGTATGAATTCCTAACACTTATTCATGTGCATGTGATTTTGATTTGGATTGCTTTTGTGAATATTCCAATTTTTATTGTTTTGAGTTCAATTCGTTAAAAATCCTAACTTTGATGTTTGAACATGTTTTTGGTGATGCATCGAGGAACATATAGGGCCGGGTAGTCGATTGGCATGAACCCTTAGCGTCGTTGCTCGTGCGATTGCAATTTGGTCGGGATTTGCACCTCCTTTGAAATAGGGTAGGAAGTGCAAGTATACAGGTTCGGCCGACCGAGCCCCCTGGGCCGGTCGACCGACCTGTAGTCCAGGCACTTCCTGCCTCTGTTTGGAAGTGCTGGTTACAGGCTTCGGCCGACCGAGCACCCTGGGCCGGTCGACCGACCTGGTGCCCCGAGCACTTCCAACCCCTGGTTCGGTCGACCGACTCAGAGAGTCCGGTCGACCGACCTGCTACTATTTGCCAGATTAGCCTATATTGCTAATTCGTTTGAATATCCAACTTTAATCGATTCGTGTTGTCTCCCTTTTGTTGTTGTAATTTATTATCGACTTTGATGACCTTTTCTTTGGGAATTTTAGATATATCCACTTTGATGGATTTTATATCGATTTCTTTGGATTTTATTCACGTCTTCGAATGTGAATTTTTATGCCCGATTGTTTCTACAATCACTTCTATGATTTGTCACTTTAAAATATAAAGGTTTTTTATACTAGTAGTAAATATCAAAACTCTTTCTTCAAATGATTTCAACACTATTTTATTACAAAGCTCGTTTTCTAAAACCGTTTTTCCAATCTATTAGTATATACAAACTTTTACCTCACTCGTATGAGAAATCTAATTAAACGACTTAGTAAAACAATTGGTATGAAACGCTTGCGTTTACTTCGTCGGTTAATTCTTGGACTTGTTCGATTGAATCTCTTGTGACAATTTTCTAGTGGAGATCTACAATTTCTTCGTAAATATTTAAGTTAAGCTAGTGGTTATGGGACATGAAGCTAAGCTCATATATTTACTAGCTTATTGTAATTGACACTTCTCGTTGATCATGACGATCATCTTTGTGGTTTAGACTAGCAATGTGCGATGTCTCTTTGTTTATGTGGAGGACTGTTCCTCATTTTTATTGAGCTTCGTCTCATTTCTCACATGGGTCGTACCTTTTTAGGTGCGTCAATGTTTTATTGTGCATGGGGTGTACCTTTCTAGGTGCATCGATGTTTGTTTATACATGGGTCGTACCTTTTTAGTTGCGTCAATGTTTATTTATGCATGGGGTGTACCTTTCTAGGTGCATCGATGTTTATTTACTTCGTGGAGCAATCAGCTCAATAAGTCGGGACATGGGGCGTATCTTTCTAGGTGCGTCGATGTTCGTCTATGCATGGGGCGTATCTTTCTAGGTGCGTCGATGTTCGACTTTGCATGGGGTGTATCTTTCTAGGTGCATCGATGTTAGACATTACATGGGGTGTATCTTTCTAGGTGCATCGATGTTTATTTGTGCATGGGGCGTATCTTTCTAGGTGCGTCGATGCTAGAGCATGGGGCGTATCTTTCTAGGTGCGTCGATGTTCGACTGTACATGGGGCGTGTCTTTCTAGGTGCGTCGATGTCCAGTTTGTGGGATTGGCCATCCTTTTTATTGTGATTTCTGAATTTCGTGTGTTGATTTCTGGAATTTATGTTTCACCAACTTTTACGATGGACATTGATATATATGTCATTTATTATGGCTTGGTGAATGAAATTAGGAGTATGACATTCCTTTTTATCTTGAGTAGATTATTGTGATATTGATTAATCTCTTGTTGATTTTCAATTACTTATTTATCACGGCTTGGCATTTTGATTATTATATGTTTATGTCATATCTCTTATTATATATCACTTCATCTGATATTTATAGCTAGACTGATCTGTTTATTATTTTCTTCTTAAATAATACTCGGGTCAGACTGAGATTTTACAGGTGCTTCTGCTTGACTCCTTATCGGACCATCTTCTGACTTTTGGTTGACTACTTTAGTTTAGTAGTTTTTTTGTTGTATACATTTAAGATATAGACTTCTTGATGTATACATATTTTTGTCTAGCACTTGTATCTATTCCTTTGTATTATTGTGGATCTTTTTGACCGCTACTCTGATGAACACTTTCATGTGTTATATTCATATCTATTTCCGCCTTTGTGATATGAATTGTCTGTGACTGATTTATGTTATGTTTACTTCTATATTTATTTCCGAAGATATTATAGCCACTGTGTAGTAGCTTTGAGTTTGTGTCGGCATGTCGGATTTCCACTTGAAAAGAGTTGCATGCTATACTATCTGACATATCGGTACTCGCACAAAGCAATTATACAGATGGTCACTCCTCAACAGCCTTATTCTCCGTGCTAGTTGACAGCATTACACCGTAATGTTCTTGGCTAGCGTGGGTATAGAGGTGGGGCGTCACAGCTTGGTATCAGAGCTAAACTTTGGAACAATATGGAATATTATAACAAGGATCATCGTCCTAAGTCCATCTTAGGAGTCGTGCTTTAGGATTTAATTCGTGTCTTCGTACCGATTCATCCTATTTTCTTTATGATTCCTTGTTTTATCTATCAAGATTGCTTGAAATTTATTTTGAGAATAACTTTTTCCTCTTCTCTCTTTATTTCTTAAAGAAGAGAAATGGTTAGACCTGGCCGTCCCAACGCCGGTCAATCTAGTACTACTCCCCAGGATGGAGTATTTATGTCTGCCCAGCAGCTTCTAGATCTTGTTAAGAACGCTCAAGCAGCCGGACCCAATCCAGAGCCTACTCATCCTAGATTCGGTTTTGCATGCTTGTGCAGAGACTACACCGATTTGGGTGGAAGGCCATTCAAGGGATCCGAGAGTGTTATTGAAATTCAAGCTTGGCTCAAATCATGCGATCGCATCTTTTCTCGCATGAACCTTACTGATCTACATCGAGTCCAAGTGGCTTCTAGCATGCTCCAAGAAAGAGCATTAGATTGGTATGAGCTTTTAATTTCTGAAATCGTTGAGGCGGATCTCACTTGGGAGCAATTCCGAGAAAGGTTCGAATTGAAATTTGTGCCAGAGGCCGAAAAAGTAACTTTGGCCCGGCGTTTTATTGACCTTGTTCAAGGTGAATTTTCTGTGACAGACTATGTCGCATCTTTCGAATCTCTTTCCAAATACGGGGTTGAATACATTAACACCCCAATGAAGAAAAATCAGAGATTCGTCTATGGCTTGAATAAGAATCTTAAGAAGCCATTACTTCTGAAACTTGAAGTTTCATTTGATCAGCTTGTTGATATCGCTCTTCGTCTTGAAGAGGCCGATAATGAAGGTGATGTTGAAGTTGTGCGTGCCCAACAAAACTTCAACAACAACATGAAGAGGCCTATTAAATTCAAAGGCCCCATTCCCAACAAGAAAGGGAGGCAAGAAACCCCGGTAGCAAAAGCACCTACCTCTAGTCGTGGACAATGCTACAATTGTGGTTCCACGAACCACTATGCAAGGGAGTGTCCGAGACCCCTCTTTTGTCGCTATTGCAAAAATTCGGGTCACCATATTACTGCATGTCCCGTACTTCAAAATAAGGAGGGAGAGCTCAATGTGATGCAAGCTCCTGGTAACACTTCTCGTGGTCAAGGTATTTCTCATTTAATCCTTGATTACATTTATTTTATGATCTTCTTATTCGAGTTCTTTTTGATATGGGTTCCATCTCACTATTTTATATCAAAAGAACTTGTCGATTCTTTTTCTTTGAATATTTTGGGCTTGATGACTTCTTTGAGGATTGTGAATCCGGATGGTAGATCCGCAACACTCAATTTGCTTTTTATTGATGTCGAAATTATTTTATGAGATTTTTCTTTCCGAGCCGATATTTTTACTTAGGCTTCGGAATTGATTTTTTTGAAAGGATCGGCTTAATCATTGTGAAGCCCATATCCTATTTTTCGAGTGGACTATTCATCTTCGACATTTTCTATCTGTTAAGCAGCTTTCTATTTTTCTTTGTGATTCCGATTTCAAATTTTTGGTGAAATCATTTTATTCCTTAAGCCCACTTATAAGGAAAGTGTTATTTCTCTCATTCATGTAGTTAGAGAAATTTTTCGGTATTTTTGAACTTGTCTTAGGATTATCACCTAAGTAATCTTTTGTGTGGTGCTAAGGTCTTTTCAGTTTGACCTTGCCACCGATTTTCATTTTCTACGAGTTACGGAAGTTAGCATTCCACTTACCGCATTCCGCACTCGTTATGATTCTTATGAATGACTTATTTTTGTCATTCAGTTTGTCCGCTTATTTCATCCATTTTATGAATCGAATATTCTATGAATATTTCGATCAGACCATTCTTGTATTTATTGATTTTGGATGAAAATAGAAATTTAAAATTTTGTAAATCTTTTTCGTAAGATTTATTTATAAGTACGATTTGATTTTGCTCTTAAGCGAGCAAAGAATATTTTTAAAACTTTTTAAAGGATATTCTTATCCTATAGAACATGATTTTGTGATTGTATTGCCCATTTAGTGTTTTAAGAATTCTGGTCGATGCGCTTGATCAACGTTATCGATAGGAATCTCCTAAACGCTTTGATGTGACAATCAGACACGATGTATTGACTTGTAAAACGTAAAAAATTTCTAGAAAGATAATTACATGAAGATAAGTGTAAATTTTGAAAGTTTTAACTTTATGGGAAAGAAGATTATTTAAAAGAAATTCTTTCTTTTCGATACTCTTATTCTTGTGATTCCTGAAGGGGAACCAAGACTTTGTTATTTGTACCGATACTAGTCGTATTGGTTTGGATGCCATTCTCTTGCAAAGGAGAACGTGCTATCACTTGTGCTTCTAAATCATTATAGCTTATCGAGACTAGATATGCCACTCATGATCTAGTGCTCGCGGCTATTGTTTTACTTTTGGAATTTGGCATCATCATATTTGGATAAGAAATTTGTTCTCCACCTTGATCATAAATCTTTGGAATATTTATTTTCTCATAAGGAACTTCATGTTGACTCGAGTTGCTGACATCTTATGATCTTGATATTCTTTCTATTCCCGAAGGGGAAATCATGTTGCCATTACGTTTTGTCGTAGGCAACAAGTGGTTGATTCTTCGATGATGTCTGAAGGGAATTATCTCTTTGTCAAGTTCATCGAATGTTTTGATGTACTTCGTTTTATTGAGTTTCATCTCATTTCTTTTTATGGACTCGCGTCTGATGTTCTTTTATGGTGTTCGGTTCATTGGATGTACCATTATTATACTACTTCATTGTTCCGGTTTATCGGTTCATTGGGCGTACCGTTTTTGTACTACGCCATTACATGGCTCAATTTTCTGCTATTCTTGACGTTCCCCACGTCTTTTATCTACGGAAATGCCTTAGGGATTCCGGTTTCCATTCTTGAGCCCGGCGTTATTGAAGAAATCGAAGTTTCACCAAGTTTGACTTATGAGCAACATTCCATTCGCATCATTACTTCGGAGGTTGAGCGACTTCGAAATAAAGATGTTCTTCTTGTGAGAGTTCAATGGTTCTCAAATCCTAGGGATTACTCTTGGGAATTTAGAGAATTCATCGAGCGATCCCGTTCATGCTAACTCTTTCGTGCTCTTTATGGTGAACTTCTTATTTCAATTTTCTTTTGTGTTGATATGCTTCCATGGTTGTTACTTCTTATTTTCCTCTTAAGTATTGCGAGGACGCAATTTCTTTAAGGAGGGGAGTCTGTAACAACCCGCATATTTATCGATTTTATATTTAAATATTTTATTTAAATATTTTATCGTTCGTCGGATTTTGGTCCGAAAAGCTACTTTTTGCAAACAGTCGAATTGGGACTCGAGACCACCCCCATTGAGTTCAAAATGACGTTTGCGACCTTTTTGAGTATAAACTTCGATATGTTTGGAGAAAGTTGAATTTTGCTACTTTTAACTTAGGGTTTTGGTTTGGGCTGAGCCCACTTATGTATTCAGTCCCAACCCCTCTCCTCTTCTTTCACTTCTTTTCTATTTTCCTAACACTCAAGCTTCTTCAAAAATGGGGGAAGAGAAAAAGAATTAGGAAATCCTAAGCCCTAGTTTCCATTAGCAAATCCATCTTCTAGCTCCAAACACAAGAGAACCCATTGGTAAACATCTCCTTCTTCTTCTCCAACTCATTCTCTCTTTGAATTTCAGAAATTTCCTAAACCTAACTTAGGGAATGTTCTTCTTTTAAGCTTAGATTCAAGCTTCTAGTGTGATATTGAAGTGTGGTTGATTTCCATTTGCTTTCAAGCTTCTTCTTCATTGATTTGGGTCCAAAGGTGAGATTTTTAATCTCACATCTATGCTTATAATTCTCTTCTATTGTTAGGTATGAATTCCTAACACTTATTCATGTGCATTTGATTTTGATTTGGATTGCTTTTGTGATTCCAATTTTTAGTGTTTGAGTTCAATTCGTTAAAAATCCTAACTTTGATGTTTGAACATGTTTTTGGTGATGCATCGAGGAGCATATAGGGCCGGGTAGTCGATTGGCATAAACCCATTAGCGCTGTTGCTCGTGCGATTGCAATTTGGTCGGGATTTGCACCTCCTTTGAAATAGGGTAGGAAGTGCAAGTATACAGGTTCGGCCGACCGAGCCCCCTGGGCCGGTCGACCGACCTGTAGTCCAGGCACTTCCTGCCTCTGTTTGGAAGTGCTGGTTACAGGCTTCGGCCGACCGAGCCCCCTGGGCCGGTCGACCGACCTGGTGCCCCGAGCACTTCCAACCCCTGGTTCGGTCACCGACTCAGGGAGTCCGGTCGACCGACCTGCTACTATTTGCCAGATTAGCCTATATTGCTAATTCGTTTGAATATCCAACTTTAATCGATTCGTGTTGTCTCCCTTTTGTTGTTGTCATTTATTATCGATTTTGATGACCTTTTCTTTGGGAATTTTAGATATATCCACTTTGATGGATTTTATATCGATTTCTTTGGATTTTATTCACGTCTTCGAATGTGAATTTTTATGCCCGATTGTTCCTACAATCACTTCTATGATTTGTCACTTTAAAATATAAAGGTTTTCTATACTAGTAGTAAATATCAAAACTCTTTCTTCAAATGATTTCAACACTATTTTATTACAAAGCTCGTTTTCTAAAACCGTTTTTCCAATCTATTAGTATATACAAACTTTTACCTCACTCGTATGAGAAATCTAATTAAACGACTTAGTAAAACAAGTGGTATGAAACGCTTGCGTTTACTTCGTCGGTTAATTCTTGGACTTGTTCGATTGAATCTCTTGTGACAATTTTCTAGTGGAGATCTACAATTTGTTCGTAAATATTTAAGTTAAGTGAAGCTAAGCTCATATATTTACTAGCTTATTGTAGTTGACACTTCTCGTTGATCATGACGATCATCTTTGTGGTTTAGACTAGCAATGTGCGATGTCTCTTTGTTTATGTGGAGGACTGTTCCTCATTTTTATTGAGCTTCGTCTCATTTCTCACACGGGTTGTACCTTTTTAGGTGCGTCAATGTTTTATTGTGCATGGGGTGTACATTTCTAGGTGCATCGATGTTTGTTTATACATGGGTCGTACCTTTTTAGGTGCGTCAATGTTTATTTATGCATGGGGTGTACCTTTCTAGGTGCATCGATGTTTATTTACTTCGTGGAGCAATCGGCTCAATAAGTCGGGACATGGGGCGTATCTTTCTAGGTGCGTCGATGTTCGTCTATGCATGGGGCGTATCTTTCTAGGTGCGTCGATGTTCGACTTTGCATGGGGTGTATCTTTCTAGGTGAATCGATGTTAGACATTACATGGGGTGTATCTTTCTAGGTGCATCGATGTTTATTTGTGCATGGGGCGTATCTTTCTAGGTGCGTCGATGCTAGAGAATGGGGCGTATCTTTCTAGGTGCGTCGATGTTCGACTGTACATGGGGCATGTCTTTCTAGGTGCGTCGATGTCCAGTTTGTGGGATTGGCCATCCTTTTTATTGTGATTTTTGTATTTCGTGTGTTGATTTTTGGAATTTATGTTTCACCAACTTTTACGATGGGCATTGATATATATGTCATTTATTGTGGCTTGGTGAATGAAATTAGGAGTATGACATTCCTTTTTATCTTGAGTAGATTATTGTGATATTGATTAATCTCTTGTTGATTTTCAATTACTTATTTATCACAGATTGGCATTGTGATTATTATATGTTTATGTCATATCTCTTATTATATATCACTTCATCTGATATTTATAGCTAGACTGATCCGTTTATTATTTTCTTCTTAAATAATACTCGGGTCAGACTGAGATTTTACAGGTGCTTCTGCTTGACTCCTTATCGGACCATCTTCTGACTTTTGGTTGACTACTTTAGTTTAGTAGTTTTTTTGTTGTATACATTTAAGATATAGACTTCTTGATGTATACATATTTTTGTCTAGCACTTGTATCTATTCTTTTGTATTATTGTGGATCTTTTTGACCACTACTCTGATGAACACTTTCATGTGTTATATTCATATCTATTTCCGCCTTTGTGATATGAATTGTCTGTGACTGATTTATGTTATGTTTACTTCTATATTTGTTTCCGAAGATATTATAGCCACTGTGTAGTAGCTTTGAGTTTGTGTCGGCATGTCGGATTTCCACTTGAAAAGAATTGCATGCTATACTATCTGACATATCGGTACTCGCACAAAGCAATTATACAAATGGTCGCTCCTCAACAGCCTTATTCTCCGTGCTAGTTGACAGCATTACACCATGGTATTCTTGGCTAGCGTGGGTATAGAGGTGGGACGTCACAGACAACGTACAGGTGGAGATAAGCGGCGGCTTCGTGCGATCTGGGAGCTGTGAGAAGTGCGTTCTGGAATGAGGTTTTGGGGGGGCGCTTGGGTTGCTGTGTGATGGGTGCGTGAGTAGTGACGTGGATGTGAATGTTGGTGAGAAATGTGTTCACTTTTCTTATTTTAATTAATTGAAATTCAATCACAATTTTCGCAATATCTCTCGCATACGAACTCCGTTTCACGCGCGATTTCTTTTGTTAGGATCGTATTGAAATTCCGGACTTGATGACGCTTGTTTGGACGAATTCTGAGACCGTCGAAATTTTGGGTCTAAATTGAATTTAAATTCAATTTAAATTCAAAAGGTGAGTGTTTTAACCCACTCACAACTTCTAAAAGTTTTTATGTTTGTTAAATTTATTTATGATGTGTTTTAAAGCTGTTTGGCATCTATTTCATCATTTTCTCCGTTAATTTGCATTCATTTAATTTACTTGTTATTTAAATTCATTTTGCATATAAACTAACAATTACATTTTTGTTAAATTTATTTTTGAATATAAACTGATAGTTAAATTATTAGTTAAATTTATTGGGCATATAACTACCGGTTAAATTATCAGTTAATTTAATTTGCAAAATAAACTGCCAGTAAATGCCTATGATTTATCCCCTGTTATATATTGATGTATTGTTTGAATTTGGATGATGATTGTGATGTATGTATGGTTTTATGATGGATGAATGGATACTTATTTATATCATCATAAATCTGTAAGTTTTTATGCATTCATTTCATTCGGGATTGAAGTTTGAAATGTTATACAACCGCATTTTTAATTTAAATTGCGGATTGAAATGATAAATATCTGTATCACTTGACCATAAGATAGAAAATTATATACAGGCACCGCGGTGTATATATACATATACATATACATACATACATACATATATATATATATATTGAAATGATTTCTATGGTTTGGATAGGATACGGTTTAATAAATATTAATTTTGATCTTATATAAAATCTTATTTTATATATACATATACAGTTAAATTATTGAATTTAAGCTATGTATGAATTTGTTAAATGAAAATAAATAAGTTGAATAATGGAGTTTGATAAATTATATTTATGATTAAGTACAGGTTTAAGATATATATAGAGTTTTAAATAGTTCAAATCAATTAAGATTGGAAATTAAATTGGAAATTTATTTGGAATTGAGCTTAGTTAAAAATTAAACTCCACAAGTTGGGGTAAACTTATTAAAATTGGAAATTTTAAAGGTATGATATTTATAACTGGATTTTTATTCAAGATAAATTAAATGAATATTCTAGTATAAAAAATTGAAGGAAATATTTAATTGTTAGGAATTTGAGTTTTATTTTATGGAGTTATTTTGTGAATATTTCAAAACTAAATAACAGGACAATAAATTGTTGAATGGAAATTCCAACCTTAGTTTTGAAATTGTTAAATACTCAAAGTTTGAATATATTGAAATCGAAGCATTTTATTAAAACTAAAAGTGAATCTAAATTTATGGGGTTTAGACCAAAAATTTTAAATGAATAAAATTGTGAAGTCACGGAAATTATTTTATAAAGTAAATTTTAAATTCAAACTATTTTATTCTATATACTGTTTGAATATCCAAACCATTCAAGTTTTAGAAGTTATGGGTTTAAAGCTATGAATTTCGAAGTATTATGTTTTGAAAGCTATAATTCAAATGTTGGTTTCCAGATATTATAAATTTTAAAGCAGTATGATTTTGGAAAAGAAATATATTTGAAATAAAATGATATTATTGGTTTGGGTTTATAAAAATAATATCAAAATGAGTTGTTTTGGAAATGGAAATGATATCGTATTTATGGGTTTTGAAATGGATAAATTTTATTCTGGTTTTAAAGTATAAACTATGTTTAAAGACCGCGGTGTTATAATAACGTTTGGTTGTTGAAGAGACTGAGATCGGAAGTTGTCATACTCTCTGCCAACTCCGAAAACCACTTTAACAACCGTGTACGCGGTGGAGATTCTAGAATGAAGTAGGTTGGTGGCGGCATTTCCTTTGAGGTAAATATGTGGACCCAACTCCCGTGAGTTGGCATAAGGTGGCTAAAACATGAGCAATCGACGGGTTAAGAAGGTAGCACCTTTGATCGGACACTTCCCTTTGATACTATACTCGGACTTTGGATTGGTTCAGTGGCCACCTTCACTTTTGATTTCTTTGATTTGGGGGAGTTTTTCCGAGGTGGGCGGTAGCTACGTGCTACGCGTTACCACCGACCTGGAAGCGTAATTGGTATATCTACCCTGGCATTGCCTAGTTGTGTCGTGTCACCTACCCTATCGCGCCTTGTACGAGTTTGGATTTCTCCCGTAGCCCGTGTGGTATCCTTTGGTGGCTTCCCGATCAGGAGGGACTATGATATTGGATGGACTACTGGGACTATTACATGTTAAGGTAGAAAATGTAAAGCCTTAATGCTATTCAAAAGTAAGTTTATTTTACAATTAGACACTATTATAATAGCGCAATATACTACATAGTAAATAGTTTAACGGATCCTTAGGAGATGTAAATCCCGAGCATCTTTTGAGTTACTGCACTCATATTTATTTCTGTTAATTTAACTTACATAAGATCTTTTAGTTCTGACTCGAGTGTTTTGTCTTTTCAATTCGCTCGGGTCAGTCCGAGCATTTCAGGATCGAAGACTTTGGTTCTGGAGGACGAAGACGAAGATTTGTAGTATTGCTATCTACTATATTATTCCACTACACTATTTAATTCCGCTGCATTGATATTTATGGGTATGTGAACTCTGATATTTATTGTATAAAGAAGAATCAAATGTTTTGTAAACGGTTTTATGAACTGTACATTTATTATTATATTTTATCCTTCCGCTGTGAGATTCTCCTTAGTTTTTTTCTCTTCTCTGTTTTTCTTATTTTCCTCATAACACTCCGCCCTTTCGTATGGTTTGAATTGGCACGTGTGTTGATTTAAAGCGTATAAAAAGCTGGGACATTACATTTGGTATCAGAGCTTTGGTTTAGCGATAAACCTTAGCTTTGTAGGGTCCGACTCTTTATTAATAGGGTAGTAATACCTTATAGGAGTCGCTAGTGTATATATGAGAGAGCTTATTTGTTAGTGTTATAAAAAAGGTTTTAATATTGTGTTAATCTGTTTCGTTTTGTATTTATAAATTCTCGTTTATGCATCGGACGCTATGACATCAATAGGGATTTCTAAACACTTAATAGGACAGACCGACATAATATTTGTTTTAATATAGGCGAATGAAATAATTTTGCCTATTATATTTTCTATATATAAAGTAAAATTTTATAAAATCTATATTTGGTCGTATTATATTGACTGTTAGGTAATAAAATTTATAATTAATAGTCGAAATAAGATTTAAAATAAATAAATAAAAATTGGAAATATAGAACTTAAGTTCCGGAGTTTTGGAAATTCTTTCAATTGATTTTGGAATATAATAATAATATTATTAGAAGTATTTTTTGATATGAATATTTTAATATAATTTGAAAGAAATGTTTTTAAAAGGAATTTCGGAAAGATAAAGTTGTACTTCCCTCTTTGTCGCTGGAAAATAATTTCGGTGGTGAGTGCACGCATCATCGACATTCATTTTCGAGTTTCAAAGTAAGAAGGCCACTGCAGTAGTTTACTACATATTTGTTTGAGAATTTTTTTTATCGTTTTAATTAGAATTGGATATATATATATATATATATATATATATATATATATAGTGTATACACCTATCCATTGCTTTAAATGATTTAACCCGGTATTTGGTTCTTAAGTTCCAGTTAATTAATGGTTTAATTAAGTGAAGTAAATTGGAGTATGACTAATTAATAATTGGAACCTTTAATTAAAATAAAAATGTAATATAATAGGAAGGTAAGTAATGTAAATAAATGATTGTAAACCGTAGTAAATGAATTAATGAAGTTCTTTATTTATAAGAATTGATGTTATAAAGTTATAAATTTAAGTGTAATTATAATGATACCATAATTAAATATAGTAGAAATATAAGCATTAAATAAATGAATGAAATTAAAGGTAATTTGAAATTGTAACTTATAAAACAAAGATGAAATTATTGAACCATTAATTAATTAAAAGAATGAGAAAAAACTTGTATAACTTTCAATTACATTCTTAATTTGCAAAATAAACTGCCAGTAAATGCCTATGGTTTATCACCTGCTATATATTGATGTATCGTTTGAATTTGGATGATGATTGTGATGTATGTATGGTTTTATGAATGATGAATGGATGTTTATTTATATCATCATAAATCTGTAAGTTGTTATGCATTCATTTCATTCGGGATTGCGGTTTGAAATGATATACAACCGCATTTTTAATTTTAAATTGCGGATTGAAATGATAAATATCTGTATCACTTGACCATAGGATAGAAAATTATATACAGGCACTGCGGTCTATATATATATATATATATATTTTGAAATGACTTCTATGGTTTGGATAGGATACGGTTTAATAAATATTAATTTTGATCTTATATAAAATCTTATTAGATATATATATATATAGTTAAATTATTGAATTTAAGCTATCTATGAATTTATTAAATGAAAATAAATAAGTTGAATAATGGAGTTTGATAAATTATATTTATGATTAAGTACAGGTTTAAGATATATATAGAGTTTTAAATAGTTCAAATCAATTAAGATGGGAAATTAAATTGGAAATTTATTTGGAATAGAGCTTAGTTAAAAATTAAACTCCACAAGTTGGGGTAAACTTATTAAAATTGGAAATTTTAAAGGTATGATATTTATAACTGGATTTTTATTCAAGATAAATTAAATGAATATTCTAGTATAAAAAAGTTGAAGGAAATATTAAATTGTTAGGAATTTGAGTTTTATTTTATGGATTTATTTTGTGAATATTTCAAAACTAAATAATAGGACAATAAATTGTTGAATAGAAATTCCAACCTTAGTTTTGAAATTGTTAAATACTCAAAGTTTGAATATATTGAAATCGAAGCGTTTTATTGAAACAAAAAGTGAACCTAAATTTATGGGGTTTAGACCTAAAATTTTAAATGAATAGAATTGTGAAGTCGCGGAAATTATTTTATAAAGTAAATTTTAAATTCAAACTATTTTATTCTATATACTGTTTGAATATCCAAACCATTCAAGTTTTAGAAGTTATGGGTTTAAAGCTATGAATTTTGAAGTATTATGTTTTGAAAGCTATAATTCAAATGTTGGTTTCCAGATATTATAAATTTTAAAGCAGTATGATTTTGGAAAAGAAATATATTTGAAATAAAATGATATTATTGATTTGGGTTTATAAAAATAAAATCAAAATGAGTTGTTATGGAAATGTAAATGATATCGTATTTATGGGTTTTGAAATAGATAAATTTTATTCTGGTTTTGAAGTATAAACTATTTTTAAGACCGCGGTGTTATAATAACGTTTGGTTGTTGAAGAGACCGGGATCGGAAGTTGTCATGCTCTCTACCAACTCCGAAAACCACTTTAACAACCATGTACACGGTGGAGATTACAGAATGAAGTAGGTTGGTGGCGGCGTTTCCTCTGAGGTAAATACATGGACCCAACTCCCGTGAGTTGGCATAAGGTGGCTAAAACAGGAGCGATCGACGGGTTAATAAGGTAGCACCTTTGATCGGACACTTCCCTTCGATACTATACTCGGACTTTGGATTGATTCGGTGGCCACCTTCACTTTTGATTCCTTTGATTTGGGGGAGTTTGTCCGAGGTGGGCGGTAGCTGCGCGCTACGCGTTACCACCGACCCGGAAGCGTAATTGGTATATCTGCCCTGGCATTGCCTAGTTGTGCCGTGTCACCTACCCTATCGCGCCTTTACGAGTTTGGATTTCTCCCGTAGCCCGTGTGGTATCCTCTTGTGGCTTCCCGATCAGGAGGGACTTTGATATTGAATGGACTACTGGAACTATTACGTGTTAAGGTGGAAAATGTAAAGCCTTAATGCTATTTAAAAGTAAGTTTATTTTAGAATTAGACACTATTATAATAGAGCAATATACTACATAGTAAATAGTTTAACGGATCCTTAGGAGATGTAAATCCCGAACATCTCTTGAGTTACTGCACTCATATTTATTTCTGTTAATTTAACTTACATAAGATCTTTTAGTTCTGACTCGAGTGTTTTGTCTTTTCAATTCGCTCGGGTCAGTCCGAGCGTTTCAGGATTGAAGACTTTAGTTCTGGAGGACGAAGACGAAGATTTGTAGTATTGCTATCTACTATATTATTCCACATCACTATTTAATTCCACTGCATTGATATTTATGGGTATGTGAACTCTGATATTTATTGTATAAAGAAGAATCAAATGTTTTGTAAACGGTTTTATGAACTGTATATTTATTATTATATTTTATCCTTCCGCTGTGAGATTCTGGTTAGTTTTTTCTCTTCTCTGTTTTTCTTATTTACCCCATAACACTCCGCCCTTTCGTATGGTTTGAATTGGCACGTGTGCTGATTTAAAGCGTATAAATAGGCGGGACTTTACAATAATAATGGCTCAAATTCTCTGACATCATGGAGGTGTGGCGATTGAGATTTAGAGTTTTAGGTTTGGGTTGATCGAGGGCTTTTGCGAGGCAATTCAGGGTTCGTAGATGCATCGGTCATGATCGGAGTAAGGGAGGATGGAGCATGGTACCCTTTTGAACGTCTAGGCTCGACGGTGAGGTTTCAGATGGTCGGAGGCATTGGTGTTTGGTGAATCTATGGGTTGTGTTTGATTATGATGTTCTTGTCTCGGCTCGATTTCGATCTGGAAACAGATTCAGTATTCTAGTGGTTGGAATCATTTGTGGGTGTAGTCATCGACTCTCCGGTAGTGGTTGTGGTGGTCGAAATACCACCGACGATCTGTGCATGTGCACATGTGTTTGTGTGTTTCAGGGTTGAGCATGGCTGTGTGTTTGTGATTGAGAAGAAGCTTTTTTCCTGAGTTTTAGTATAGGATGGTTGTGTGTTTGCCTCGAAGTGTTGTAGCGAGGAGATGAGTTCGCGAGAGACAGGGTTAGCTCGGTGATTTTATGAGATTTACTCGAGTTTTATCTAGAAAGCTCGGGCATTGTTTGATTTACAATCTGGTTTTGGAAAATAGAATAAGAGACAGTTTCATAAATGATATAGGTTATAGAAATGATTAATCAAGTTTTTTAAAGGTTTATTTAAATGTATAATTTTCAAAAGAAAAATACAAATCAAGTTCAGAAACAAAGTATTAGAAAATTTTAAACGAGATTTCAAATTATAAAAATAATTCAAAATTATCGTTTAAAGAAGTTGTATAATGTTTCAATGATGATTTAAATCATATATTGATTATCTAATGTATTAAAGGATTGCTAATTGATTAATGTAATCAATTAAGGAAATAATTGATTATTTTTATGATAATTAATAAAGGTTAATTAATTTGAGAAATCAATTTAATGGATTGATTTATTAATGTGATTAATTAAGAATTAATCACTTAATGAAATAAACTAGTGATGATAATGAAAGTAATTAAAGAACAGTTACTGGAGGTCATTAATTAAGGAATGTAATTAATGGATAATTACTAAAAGTGATTTAATTAATGATAAATACTTAAGGGAAGTAATTAAGGATTTATTACTTTGAGTAATTAATTGAGAGTAAATTACTTATTGTAATTAAAGGATAATTAATCAAGGATGATTAATTAAGATGGAAAATTAGAGGATGATTAATCAGTTGATTTGTAATTAACTAATGTTGAATAAGCATGATAAAGATGATGGAAGTAATTAATTTAATCTATTTAAATTAATTAAAATGGTATGGCTAATTTATCTTGCTTATGAATGAATGAATGATATTTGAATGCCTTGGATTTATTTGTTATCCCTGATATGTCATTGAGATGCTTTGTGAAATGAAATGTTTCTGTAATATGATATGTTGGGTTGAACAGTGATAATGTGGTTATCTATGATGAAATCCTGTGTAAAGTGATATCCAGTATTTAAAAGTAAATTGTATTCATTTGAACAACTTGGGTCAAGATGACATTGAATTCGAATAAAATGGAGTTGGATATTAGTTAATACCCGAAACCACTTCGATTCTTATAGATTGATATGTGAAATCAATAGGCTGGAATGGAATGATTTAAGTGAATTGGACCATTTAATCTAAGTTTTGGTACTTAGAAATTGAAGTGTAAAATAAGTGATGTCTATAACAAATTGTGAATTTTTAAATTGAGACGAGTTACCTCAGGTTTTAAGCAAGTCTTATGCACTAATTTTTCTTGTTAGATGGGTTTACTCACGCTGGTTTCCAGTCTGACCCGGGTGTTACTTTGACGTAATTCTCGGGTCAGACCGAGTATTACAGATTTTCAGATAAGGACGTTCTGGAGCTCAGGAGACGAGCTGGATGGCGGAACGTATGGAGCATTTCCGCTGTATTATATTGTTGCATATCTGTGACATGTTGATTGTTTATGTCCAGTGTTTGTATATGTTGTAACTCTGATGTATTAAGTGAAATTTGACGAGTATAGTTTCCTTTGTATAACTGTTATTATTTGTTATTACATTTTATCTGCTGCGAATGTGAGATGTTGGTGTTTCTGTTATTCTTTTTCTTCTATCTCTTTCTTCTTTTCCCTAACTATCTGCAATTTTCGGGAACGAAAATTCCGGATCGTTACTTTTGGTATTAAAAGAAATGAGAAGTGAAGAAGATAGTTTATATAAATGTAAATTAGAATTTATTTAGAATTAAGGGAAACAAAATTAATTTTGACACTTATTTACAATTGCTACACTTGTCATTATTCATAATTCATTAACTTACTTGCGTACTTAAAAGCTTTAATAAATCAACACTTGTAATTATTTTATTTATATTTATTTTTAAAAGACATTAAAAGCTCTTACATTAATTTTCTAAATTAATAAATACATTCCTAAATTAATAAATACCTTTGTAAATTGATAAATAAAATCTTTAAAAGAGAATAAAGTATAAACCAATTAAAATTTAAATAAAATTATATATAGTATATTAAACTCATTTTAAAATGTTAATATAAACCTTTTATATTTATTTTATAATTTTATAAACACTATCTTAATTAATAAATATAAATTATTTTTAAGGAAAATAAATTCAATTTTAAATAAAAAATCATTCATATATTTCTTTAAATATCCAAATAATCTCTAGATATAAATATTCGTTTAAATTTATATTTAAATCTAAATTCAAATTCAAATTCAATTTGAAATCAAATTTAATATCAATTCAAATTAATCTTAAATAAACACAAATTAAATTTGAAAATAATAACTATATTTTAAAAATCTATTTATAACTATATTTAAAATTATCATATTATTAATTATTTGGTTATTTATATTTGAAAATAACAATTTTAAAATGCATGTTAAATCGAGTATTATGATTTGATAATTCAATTACATAACTTGAAACATCTATGAAAAATATCGTTTTTAAGATAAAAATCATGAATTTCAGATTAGGATTTTTTGTGAAATCCTAAGATGACTAGAGAGTAGTTTTGAGGCAATTGCTGAAGATCGAAAGGTCTGGGATGACCGGGATCTTTGCTGGGGGTAGAGAAATGATAGGAGTATTCGGGAAAAACGGTGGGAAGGTTGACCGAACAGTGTAGCGTCGGTAGTGAGGCAATCTTGTTTCTAGCCCTAGTTTTGGGTCGAGCTGGAAGATTTGGATTCTTCTTTCCTCTGGTGCATTGAGTTTAATGATATTCTAGGAATTGGTTCGTAGAAGACAGGCGATGATGTGGCTGGAGATACAGCGACTTAGATGGTTGGAGGGAAAGTATTCGAGACATTTTATAGTGGGTTGTGGGTTCCAGTATTCATTCTGCCTAGCTTGATTTTGAATTGAGCCTTGTGTATTTGTTTGGAGGATCAAGAATTGACGTATGGGAGATGGTCGGAATGTCGAAGCCTTCGGTGATGGTCATCGCCGTCGAAATCAACCGTATAGGTGCACGGTGATACTTTGGGTGTCTGGTGTTTCGACTGAAAATTGGCTCGAAGAAGAAGTCGTATTTTTGGGGTAGTGACTCGAGTTCGAACTCGAGTAAGTTACGTGAGTGTAGCCTATGAAGTTTAAACTTAAAATAATTCTAAGTTTTTGGAAAAATTGGAAAGAAGGGATTTTACTCGGGATTTAACCCGAGTTGTCTTCGGGTTCGACCCGAAGTTAACTAAAGAACAGATTTTTAAGATTTTAAGATCAATTTGTTTTGGAATTTAAAATTTAAATCAGGTTTAAACTTATTATTTAAACTTACTCTTTTATAATTGTTTCTTTAACTATTGATTAAGAAGTTTTGGAAAATTTGTTTAGCTTAAATTTTACAAAATAATTTTAAACCTTAATTTAAAATGGAAGCTTATGATTTTTATAAAAGCAAAGTTTAAGACATAAATTGAAATTAGTTTCAAAACTTCTACTTGATAATATTTAAAAGTAAATTATGTTTAGTTAAACTTCAAATTTAACAAGTAAATGATTATTTATTTTAAAACTTAATTAATGGTTTAATTAAGTAAAGATTAATTATGAAGATAAAATGATATTAATAATTAAGGCATTAAAGAGAAAATGTTTTATCTTAAGGTTAATTAAAGCTTCTAATGAATTGAGATTAACCTAAGTTAATTATGGAAATTAAGTATAATTAATTAATTTGGTTAATTAATTATAAAGGATTAATTAATTAATTAATTAATTAAGAGTAATTAATTGGTTTAATTAATAATTAATTAAGGGTTGATTAACTGTTTAATCAACTAGTGATTAAGGATTAATTAATTTGTAATTAAGATTGTTAATTAATAATTAAGTTTTATTAATTAATAATTAAGATATAATTAATTAGTTAATTACTGATTAATTAACTAATTATAAAATTAATTATGGATTAATTAATTTGTAATTAAGAGATATTGAATAATAATTAAGGTTATTAATT
Source organism: Allium cepa (assembly GCA_030765085.1). Lineage (NCBI taxonomy): Eukaryota > Viridiplantae > Streptophyta > Magnoliopsida > Asparagales > Amaryllidaceae > Allium > Allium cepa. The sequence continues at coordinate 936,563,631 of CM060932.1, forward strand.
AATAGTTAATGGATAATTAATCAGTTAATTAAAGGTTAATTAATTGTTTATAAAAGTAGTTAAGGGTTGATTACTTTGTATTAAAGGAGATTAATTAATAATTGAGGTTTATTAATTAATAATTAAAATATAATTAATCTGTGGTGGAGATTAATTAATGGATTGAAAGGATAATCAAGAAGTGATTAATTAATTAATGATTGCTTGAGCAGGATTAGGAGATTAATTCTTAAGTCATTAATTTAATTTAAGGTGATTAAATTAATTATAACATGGATTAATAATTCCTGTTTACGGATGATTGTTTGTGTAGAATATCTGAATTGGATGATATCTATTGAATGATATGTTGTGATATTATGTGATATGACATTGGATACATCAATGATAAATGTGTGATATTTATCTATGTTAACTGTTGTATGAATTCAAGTATTGAATTGAATTGAAATGAATTGTTTTAAACTTTAAAACAACTTGGACCTAAAAGATGGCGTTTTGGATTTCGATGAGACCACGATCAGGTTTTCAGATTTGGATATCCAAAAACAACATCGATCCAAATTAAGCGTTAGGTCATGAATCTCAAGTGAAGATGAAGATTCAGAGTGCAAGGGTTATCGTCGTTAACTCTGAGGGTGATTCCAAAATGAGTGTAACGAGATAATGCCTTCGGTTTTCTTCGAACCAGGAACGAACTTATATGGATTGAATGCTTTCAGAACATTGTCAGGTGGACGATGAGCATTCTAAGATAGATATGTTCTATAAAGGTAATCGCAGCCTCAAGTCTCATCAACCAGAATGGCTAAAACAGGGAAGGTGCAGCAAAGCTAAGTGATTCACGCTCAAGTAGGACGAGATTTACCCCTGTCTAGATGTCCCTTTTTATTCGGCTGTGTGGGCAGTTGGTCTGCAGCGAACTACGAGGTTGTCATGTTCGGAACTGTTCAGCAAGGAATGGTTCCGGCCTTGTATTGCATGGGATTTAGAATGGATCCTCGGTACGTTGATCTAGGCCACGTACTATGACAGGCGGCACCCCAGTAGCCCTGCCATTGATGGAAACCAATTCTTCCTACGTGCCCTTACGGTTTTGATTGTATTACCCACTTTTGTGGCTAGTAGCTGGAATTTAATCATGTAACAATTTCAGCTATTTCTTATTTATTTGAAAACCCTAGACCCTATTATAATATCACTAGATTTCCTATCAAATGTTTTGGTTAGTGTAAGGTAAAAACTTACCCGTGTGTATGTGTAGGAAGTCTTACGTGATACCTATTAGTTTCAAAGGTTTTCAAAAGTTAAGCAACTTTAAACCGTTTACTCACACCAGACCCATGTCTGATCCGGAGTTTATTTCTATTTTTCTTAAACTCTCAGGTACTCAATTTTTATGAGTAGCTAAGAGATCAGGTTTTGGCTTAACGAATATTGAAAAGCATGGAGAAGGAGTCCAGACGTAGATATATCTATATTTTTGTTGTGCTGTGATTGAAGTCTTTGTCTGTTGTATTGGAATGTAATGGATTAGACAGATCTTTATAACTGTCTAATGTGATGATGTTGTGTATTTGTGTTACTCTGATGTAATGACTATGTAATATCTACCGATAACTCTCTATCATGGTTTATGGCTATTTTCACAATGTGATGTTAATTATAAAAATGAACTCAAAAAACTATATTATGTTTTTATCTTAAAAATTTATAAAATACAGTGAATATTTAAACATGGGTTAAAATCAATCGAGTTAAATTCAATCTTTGGTTATAAAATCTGATTCATATAACAAAACGACGAATTATGATGGGAGTATCATGATTTTAGTTGGGAAATTGGTGAGTTATTTTGAATTGTTCGAATTTGGATATATCGGCAATTGCCGATGATCTGGGATGATCTGAGACTCGGGGTTAAAATTGGAGTTGGCTGAGTTGTCAACGAATGTAGGAAAATTGGTGAAGCAATTTTTCGATGGCTGTGGTAGTCATGCTGAGGCGAACTAGGGTTCGGTGGTCGTTTGGGAACGAGGTGGTTCACAAGGCAATGGCGATGGCCATTGGGGACCAGAGTGATTCGGGAGGTGGGAATGTTGTTCGTTGGAGTATGGCGCATCTTCAGGTAGGTCGGCTGATGATTCCAATGAAGAAGGCGACGACGATGGTCTTTTTCAATCGAGAATTTGGGTTACAGTTTGATTGATTGCCTTGATTTTTATCTGCTATCGTTTTGATTGATCGGAGTGGACGAGATATTCGGTGTTGTGATGTTCGACTTGTTGATGGCCAGAGAGATGATCGAAGGAGGCTGGAAGCACTATGCATGTGCACGGTGCACCTTTGATATCTGGTGAAATTTGAATTTGAGACGAAGCTGGATTGCTTGGGGAGGTCTCGTGAGTGTTGTGTGATCGACCCGAAGCAGAGGACGAACGCGAGTATACCGTGTTTTCTTCAGGAAGGGTACGAGTTTGACTCGAGAAACTTTGATGTTGCAAACTGTTTTCAATTTTAGAAGAAGTGATGCCAAGTTTTTAAGTAATTAAGCATGAAAAGTTTGAAGCTTCAAAGTTTAAGATATTTTTGTTTTTAAAGGTAATGTTTATAAGTTTTAAATATAATTAGAGTAGATAAGTTTTAAGATTTGATAATCAAATTTTGTTTCAAAGATGAAGGTTTAATCAAGTTTAAATATGTTTAGTTGATAAATAAATCAAGTTTAAAAGATTATCAAAAGGAATAGGTTTTAAAATGTTATAAAATTTGATTGTTTAAAGTAATTTTATAAGTAGGTAAATTCCTATATGTTTTAAGAGGTGATTTAAATGATGTCATTAAATAAAGTGTAAATTATTTCATAAGGATGGTCAATTGATCGAGGTAACCAGTTAAAGGAATAATTAATTAATTTAATTATTAAGGTAATTAGTTGATTAGTTTGTGAAATCAATTTAAGGTATTGACTTATTAGGGTGAATAATTATTAAGGAAATTGATTAATAAAGAATAATTAAATTAATTAATTAAGGAGTAATTACTAAATGTAATTTATTTAATGGTAATTACTTAATGAAGTAACTAATGGATAATTACAGGCTGAAATTAAACAATGGGTATTTACTTGATGGAAAGTAATTAAAGGATAATTACTTAGTGGAAGTAATTAAGTGTTAAATTATTCAGTGTAATTAATTAAAGGATTTATTAATTAATTAAGGGGTTGATTATTTAATGTAAGTAATTAAGAATAATTAATTACTGGATGTGATTAATCAAGATTGTTTAATGAATGTGATAAATTAATTAAAGGCTAATTACTGAATGTAATTAGAGAGGATAATTAGAGGATGATTAATTAATGATTTGTAATTAATTATTGTTAAGTAAGCAAGATTATAAATGATTAAAGTAATTGAATTGATTGAATTAGTAATGGGTGACGAATTAATCTTGCTTACGAATGACTGGTTGATATTTTTGATATGAAACGTTGGTGATATGATATGTTTGTCTTGATCAGTGATTTTATGGTTATCTGTCGATGATGAATTGCTATATAAAATGTGACATCATGTATTTAAAGGTTGAATTGTGTTTCACTTGAATAACGTGGGTTAAGATGGTAATTGAATTCGAAGAGACCGGAGTCGGATATTACTAAATACCCGAAACCACTTCGATTCTCTATAGATTGATTTGAATAAGCTGGAATGGAATGATTTAAGTGAATCGGACCATTTAATCTAAGTTTAGTATTTAGAAATTTGTGAGTGAAATAAGTGATGTCTATAATAATTTGTGTATTTGTGATTGATATAAGTTACCCGGGATATATATATATATAAGTTATATGCTTTTCTAATTCTTGTTAGATGGGCTTACTCACGCTGGTTTCCAGCCTGATCCGGGTGTTACTTTGATGTAATGTTCGGGTCAGACTGAGTATTATAGTTTTCAGGTAAGGACGATCTGGAGCTAAGGAGGTGAGCTAGATGGCGGGAACGTATGGAGTGTATACCGTTGTGATATTGTAGTTTGTTTGGGACAAGTTGACTGAATCTGTCCAATGTTTGGATATGTTGTAACTCTGATGTATTAAAGTGTAATTTGACAAAAACAGTTTTCTTTTGTAAACTGATATTATTGATATTATATTTTATCCGCTGCAAATGTGAGATTATCCTTTGGTGTTTCTATTCTTCTTCTTCTATCTTTTTTTCTTCGTTTCTCTAACTACCTGGAATTTTTAGGATCGGAAATTCCAAGTTATAAATCTCTGGATAAAGGAATAATATATTTCACTATTTAATTCAAGATAAAATATCTATATACATAGATATATGCAAACTTTATGATGATAAAATCTAAGTGTGTACATATACATGCATATAAGTGTGAATGTATATATAATATCAAAAAAAATTAATTATAATATATATGTATTTATTTTGATTAGGAAGCATTGATTTAATATAATAATTTTCAAAAGCTATTTAAAGTTAAAATTCTATATTTTTCAAACTAAAAATAAATATTTATTTACTTAAAATTATGATAGCTTAAAATAAGATTTGATTAAAAAGGGTTTAATGTACTTTTTTTTAAATTTCATGAATAAACTTAGTTTGTATATATATATAAATATAGAACATTTAACAAAAATTTATAAAACATGGTTAGTATAAGAATATGTATAGAAAATAATAATATAAGAGAATACATAATATTTGTTTTTGACATTTGTGAGTCAGGAGTAGCATGCAATTGCAAAGTGGCAATTGTTTCTTTTAAAAAAAATTAAATAAATGATTAGAGAACAAAGCTGTATACATTTACAATTCTTTCATTTCATAAACCAGTTTTCCTCTTTTCATTCATCTTCTAAGCTGGAAACCAAAATAAAATCAGAAAATTTACAAGTTCAAATTCAACTTGAAACTAAAACAAAGATCCAAGTCCCGACATAACTAAATTTAAGTGGATCTGAATCAAATAAAGAAAAATTCAAGTTTTCAGATCTGTTGCAAATAAACCAATAGGTGGATCAAACATGCAGCTTCAAAAATATGTACCAGTGCAATTTTTAAATTTCAAGATCTATTTCCTGCTCAAAACTATTTAAATGTGAGTAAACAATTTCTTTTAAAAAGATTTAAATCTGATTTAAATCTGGATTCATGCAATTAATATCTGTAGGAAAGTGTGGTAAATTGTTGCATGATTGTTTATATAAATTGTACACAAATTTATCTGAATATGGCTGTGCATTCAGAATTTGGCTCTGTCGAGTTATACAATTTCTTTTTCTTTAAAAAATCTAGATCTCTATATCTATATCGAATCTGTAGATATTGTGAACTAGAAATTTGTTTATTTTATAGTATAGATTGGGTTAAAAATGGTTTGGAAGTAGATTTTCTTGTCTTGTTCATAAATGTCAGATTTTACAGTAAATATCAAATTTTAGTGATAAATAAACATTTTTAATCCTAGGATTCATACATGCAACTTTGATTCTTAGGTGAAAATATAAATTTTAGAAGCAGATTTATCATTTTTAGTATTATATATCTCGAAATATTGTTAGGTGAACGATTTTCATTCAAAAATTAAATTTCGTCGATCTCTTCGATGAAAGCTGGCACAGCTTCGATTGGAGGGGTAGGTAGTCCTAAGAAAGAGATCGACCATGGCCGATTATCTGATATGGGCTTGGTTTGTGAGGAGTGTTTAATTCTAGGGTTTTAAGATGGCTTCAGCAATGGTTTCGACGTGGGGATTTTGAGGCAAGAAGGGGCGACTGGAGTTTGCGTATTTTGGTTCGAAGGTAGCCGCATTGTAGGTTTTCATCGGAGCTAGGTGGCTTGCGTGGAAGTGATCCACCGATGTTGCTTTGGGTCGTTTTACGGAAGGAGTAGAACTTTCTGGTTTTCAAATTTGGGTGTGCAGAAGATCGATTTTCGATCGAAGGAGGAATTGGCGATGGCGAGGGGTGACTTATTGATGATGTCGCGGTGGCATGACGGTCAGTAAAGGGGTTGTGCACGTGCACGTATGTCACTGTGCATGCGCGATCCAGGCGAGGGATTTCGTGATTGCGGTTGCATATGATCGGAAGTGGGTCAGGATCGTTTGCATGCACCGTCGTTCGAGTGATGGATGAGTTGATTGGAGCAGTCTTTCCGGTTCGTTGCGATGTGTATGGGTGTTTCCAAGAACAGAGAAGGGATGAGGAAGAAGGATGGAGGTGTATGTGCATCGTTGGCTTCAGTTTGGGTCCGATATTGTAGTGTTTTGGGCTTATCCTAATTTGATTGAATTGTGTGGGATGTTTTGTCTGGTGTGAGTTGTTTAAATTGGTTGTGGGCTTCGGACCGATAAGATTTGTTTAAATTTAAGTAAGGTTATGATAAATAAGGATTTATCTTTATTCAATTAAAATTTTGATTTAAAATAGAATAATTGTTTAGTAAAATTAATTAAAAATTAATAGCTTAATGAATGTAATTTAGGGAAAAATCATTAACTAGTGGTTTGGAAATAATTAATTAGTAAAAATTAATTCAAAGGAAATTAATTGAATTAATGAATTTAAAGATAATCATTTGTGCAACTAATTAAGTATTGATTACTTAAGGTAATTAATTTAGTGATTACCGAGGATAAGTAATTAGTGGATAAATTATTAAAGAAAAAGAATAATTACTTATGGAAATAGTTAAGAATTAATTATTTAGTATGATTAATTAAAGGTTAATTAAGGTAAGTAATTGATGGATAATTTCTTAATGACGATCATTAAAGAGAGTAATTAATGGGTAATTACTAAATGTGATTTAGTTAATAATATTACTTAATAAAGTAATTAAGAATTAATTACTCGGTGTAATTAACTAAAGGATCGAATTAATCAAGAAATTAATTAGGGATTAGTTAATTAATAAGTATGATTAATTAATGAATAATTAATCAATGTAAGTGATTATAGGATAATTAATTTGTGTTATTTATTAAAGCTAATTTACTTATTGTAATTTAAAGGTTGATTAAAGGATGATTAATTAATGGATTGAGATTAATTAATATTGAGTAAGCAGGATTAAAAGTAATTGAAGTAATTAATTTAAATTTGATTTAAATTAATATTAAAATGGTATGACCAAATTAATTTTGCTTATGAATGATTGAATGATATTGTATGCCTTAGATTAGTTGATGTCTCTGATAAGTGGCTTGTGATGCTATGAGATATGCAATGTTCAGGTCGAACTGGGATAATATGGTTTGTTTATCTATGCTGAATGGCTATGTAAGTATGTAATTTTAGTTACAAATGGAATTGTTTAAAACCCAAACAGCTTTGTTTTTTATAACCTTGGATTCGAAGAGACCGGAGACGGGTATTAGTAAATACCCAAAACCACTTCGATTCTTTATTGATTTGATATGTGAAATCAATAGGCTGGAATGGAGTCATTAAATGAATTGCACCAATTAATCTAAGTTTTGGTACTTAGAAATTGATGTATGTAATAAGTATTGTCTATACCAAATTTGTGAATTTGTAAATGATGCGAGTCCCCTGGGTTTTATGTAAGTTTTATGTTGTTGCATTTCATGTTAAATGGGTTTACTCATGCTGGTTTCCAGCCTGACCCGGGTGTTACTTTGATGTAATGCTCGGGTCAGACCGAGTATTACAAATTTTCAGGTAAGGACGTTTCTGGAACTCAGGAGGCGAGCTGGAAGGCAGAAACGTATGGAGAGTAACCGCTATGTAATATTGATTTGTATCTGGAACATGTTGCTTTTGTGTCCAGTGATTGTGAAAATGTTGTAACTCTGATGTATTAAAATGTAATTGACTAACACAGTTTTCTTTGTGTATAGAATATTATTTGATATTATATTTTTTTCGTTGCGAATGGAAGATTCTTAGTTTGGTTTTATATTTCTTCTTCTATCTCTTTTCTTCTTTTCCTAACTCTTCGGAATTTTCGGGATCGAAATTTCCGGGTCGTTACATTTTGGTATCAGAGCAGAAGGTTAAGCGAGAACCTTGGCTCTGGTGGGATACTCATTAAGGGTAGGGTCAATAGTGCACTGGAATGAGTCGAGTGTAATTTTTATATGAGAGAGCGTACTTGTTATTTTCTTATATAATGGTTTTAAAAGTAAATGATTTTTATATAAGTTTATATATAAAGCAACGATTCTTCTAACCATTATATTTTAAGGTAATTGGTTGTTGTATTATTTGAAATTTTTAATAATGAGAATTAAGTGGTAATAGAAATACAACCAAATTGAAATTAAATAAAGATAAGTTTGAAATGGATTCAAAACTGAAATTAAAATCTTGAATTTAAGAAAGCGTTTTAGAATAAGATAATAACGAATTGGTTTTCAGATATGATAATCTTGGTTATTATCATAAATGGTTGATTTAATAATGATATGTGTATTAATGAGTAAGTAAAATGAAATGTTTAGGGAAATAAAACATTTAAATTGGAATTGAAGGTGATCTAAATTGTGAAGTTTTAAATCTGGGTCCAGAATTTGAAATTGTTTCAAAGTGCTAAAAGAAATAATAAATAAGTATTATTTGAATAAAAGGGACTTGTTGAAAACAAGGGTTGTTTGAAAATTCTTTTTGAATTTAAAACCAAAGGTGGTTTAAAATTTAAAGTAACTTGGTGTGTAAAGGAAGCAAATATGTATGTATGTGGGATATACATAATATCAGAAATGATTTGAAATAAACTCTAAAGTGATGGGTTTTGATTTTCCCTAAAGGGTGATGTAAGACCCATAGTAAAATAAATTTTTAAACTTAAGTGGGAAGATTATTAATCTGAAGTTTGAAATTTAAAATGGGAATTCAAATTTGAGTAAGCTTAACAAGATTAAATTGAGGTGAATTTAACTTAGAAGAAGTTAAATAAGTTTGAATGATCAACCTGATTTGGAAATTTCAAGATGAGATTAAGATTTAACTTAGAAAGTTAAATGGTTGATTTGAATTGGGAGTTTGGGTGATCTCAAAATGGGTTTGAGATCTGAAAATTGGAAATGGATGGATGTTTTAAAATAATTTGAATAATATTGCTCTATTGTTATTAATAATCTTTAAATTGTGAATTGGATTTGTTTAAAGAAATGAGGTGTGGTAATATATCCATTATTAAGCTAAAATGAAATCATTTGGACTTAAGATTTGAATGTTTAAGATAAAACTTCAAGGGTTTGGTTTCAAAATTGAATTTCAAAGATTTAGTTGTTTAAAGAGGGTTTGAATTATTAATTGAACTTTGAAATAGGTTAAAAATGAAATTGGGATTAATTCAAATAGAAATTGAAATGATTTGAAATTGAAGTGGGTTCAATTTGAAATTAGTCCAAATTAATCTGAATAATTTGGAATTGTAATTAAAGTTGAATAGGTTTAAAATCAAATGGAATTTGATTTGGATTTGGGAAGAAATTGAGGTTAATTCAACTTGAATTGGAGTTAAATCAATTTCAATGGAAATTAAAGTTATATAAATTGGAATTGAGTCAATTTAAATTGAAGTAGAAATTTAAATTGAATTGATGGGATTGGAGATTGGGAATTGAACAGTTAGCTCTGGACTATTTTTAAAATAATTTTTTTAATATGAATCTATTTTTCCAAAATATTTACTATACAAATTTTCTTTTTAAACCTAAAACTATCTTATACTTGTTTTAAAATTATTTTTGGAACTATTTAACAATTTTTCAACTGTTTTCTAACTTACTATTTATAACTATTTCATAATTATTTAACTATTTTATAACTATTTTATCATTATTTAACTATTTTACAGATATTTTGCAAACTAATAATTATTTTTAAACTACTTATCTATTTTTAACCTTTCAAATTATTTTCTAAATTTAAGCTGGACAGAGTTCGAACTATTTATGATTAAATACCCAATTGAGATAAGAATTGAGGTGATAATCCAAATGAGGATTTAAGCAATCGTAGTAAGTGAATCTGAATAGAAAAGAGAGTTGATTTGGCTAATAATCAATGGAGATAAATACGTAGGATGTATGTATATTATTCTATTCGCATAGTGATTTGATCTAGATTCGAGCATAGAATTTCGAGATAGTTATATCGATCCAAGTTGAGATTTTCCACTCGATTTTCGACGGCAAACCTGGATATGGATTGTTGATTGATTCTGGATATTCCCCATCATAGTTAGGCTATGCAAGGGGAATGACGGTTTCTGATCAAGAAACCAGATCTGAGTCCACACTAGAAAGTCCGGTGGACGATACTAGTTCGGAAGTGAAATTGTGTGATCGAGTGAACGATCAGATTGTTATAGCGTACGAATGATATGTGTACATCGTACGGGTTTGAATGAAATCGATATTGGAAATTTGGGGATAAGAAATGTGAAATGGTTTTTGAAATGAAAGGTATATTTTGTGAAGTATATGATGAAGTAAAGTGGAAACTGGATATTTCTATGATAAAAGTTTACTTTATGGAAGTAAGAAATATATTAAGTGGTTTTGTAAAGAGTAATCAAATTTGAATATTTGATTTGGCATAAACAAAGTTATGTATCTTCGTTATATATATGATAAACTCCCCTTGTTGAATCTATAGCCAGAAGAAAAGGGTTTTGAAAATATTTGATGTATAAAAAGGGTTTTATACAAGTTTAAAATGATCCAAAGATTTTTCAAGGTTATACATACATACATACGTACATACATATATATAAAGGATCTTATGAGAATGATTTTGAGAATAGGTTTTTGGAACCTTTGGATTTGGAAAGGCTTTTTGATTTTTGGGTAAAATCAATATTGGAATTTGAAAAGCCTAGTTTGTGGATTATCGATTTTGGGATTATCGATTTTGAGAAAGAAGATTTATATGGAATTCATACTAAGTGTTTGATTTGGAAGATACTATATGTGTATAGTATAAAGTGTTTTGAAAATGGCTCTAGAGAAAAAGGCGCTCCCTTGAAATGAACTTCTCAGGAGTACCAAAGGTTGGTACTGCCTTGAGCCTCAAAGGGGGAGGTTCTAAAGTTGATCCTATGAGGATTCCGGACAAAACTAATTCATGAGGATTATGTGTAGTATGTAGCGGAAGTCGAGGGCGCTGATGCCTACAAAGGCATTTGAGTTATGCTGTGACAACAGTTTAATTCGATATCACTGCGATCTACTACAGACCATAGCGAAAGTCGTGTGTGCCGCTGAGAGCCAACAATCTACATTTAATTTTATATCGGCAGACTGCGACCTATGGTGACATAGCGAAAGTCGTGTGTGCTGCTGAGAGCCAACAGTCTACGTTTGATTTTACATCGGTAGATTGCGACCTATGTGGGAGTGGAGAAGTTTCATTTTTGGCAGCGAAAATCGAGGGCGCTGACGGCTACAGTTGCATGGACTTTTGTTGTGATGGCAACATAACCCTGGAATGTAACTGCGATCTGTTGTGGGTTCCATGGCGTAATCGAGGGGCATGGAGTGCCTACAGTTGCATGGACTTTTGCTGCGATGACAATGTAACCCAAGATGTAACCGCGACCATGGATGGGGGTTATGATTTCCAGAGCATTCTCACCAAAGATATTTCCTCGATTTCAATAATGTTTTCTATATTTTCAGTAAAATTATTTTTCAAGTATTTTCACTGGGTGTTGAAAACGGGTTTACCAAGTACTTATAAATTTTCAGTCTTACGCCCGATCAACGTATGACCGAATTTCTGTGAGAACAAGGATGGACTGGTTGAGACATCAAGTTATAAATTTTTTTATAAAAACTATTTTGGCAATATTATATAGATTTTAAAAGTGTTTTAAAAATGATCAAAGAATATTTTAACTAGTTTTAAATTATTGAATAAATTCTGGCTTCATTCCTTTTCGAGGACGAAAAGATTCTAAGAGGGGAAGAATGTGATAACCTGAATTTTTAAACATCTGTTAATTAAAAATTAACAGAATTAAAATTATTAAAATACTTAATTGTTAATTGAACAAATGAAATTCTGATATATATATATATATATATATGGATATGTATATAGATGGATGTAAACTATAGTAAATGTTGAAAAATAAATCCTTGAACAAATGAATAATATATCTATATATAAATATATATAAAGATGTTTGCAAATTTTTATAATGTTGAAGATTTTTAAGCGTGTTCATATACAAGAATATAAATGTGTTTATATATATATATATGCTTTGTGAATAGAAGGCATACAATTGAATTCAATGTATTAAATTTTCAAAGGACATTTAAAGTTGAATTCTTTATATTTTTTTTATATAATACTAAAGATAAATATTTATTAATTAAAGTAAAATAGCTTAAGTTTTAAGTGGGATTTGATAAAGAATGATACTTTCTTCAATATATATATAAGTTGTATGTATATATATATATATATATCTCTAAAGGTATTAAAACTATAATATGGAAGCACATAAAATATATACATTCATGTAAACTAACAAATAAGGAAATATGGAAATACATACATTTACAAGTGTAAAACAATAAAACTTGTATTAAACAAGTGTAAGTATTGTAGAAATGTAACTTAACACTTGTAAGAAAATTTAACAAGTGTCATTACTTTGTTTTTTTTTAAAAAAAATAAAAGAAGAAACTTGGTTATTATTTCTAATTAAAAGTTTTACAGTTCAAACATATTTCTTTTCTTCTTCTTAAAAGAAAGGAAAAGAGGAATCAAAACAACAGTTCAAATTTAGCAACAACTTCACATGTTCATATTACAAACCTGAGAAGCTTTAAAGTTCAACTCAGTATGAATTCAAGTTCAAAAATCAAGCTAGCAACTAAATCAACTCAAAACATAGTGCATTCAAAACCAGCATCAAGTAACCAAATTTCCAGATCATTTCAAAAGAAAGATTTCAGAAATTTTTTATACTGCTCCTCTGTTCTTTGCTTTCTATTTGAGATGAGTAAACATTTAATTTTAAAATAGTTATAAATCTGTAATTATATTTTGATGCATGTGTGAAAACCTTGATGTTAACATGAATGCTTGGATTGGAATGTATGTGTATATATAAATGAGATGTGTGTGTGTATCCTGGTGTTACCTCTCTGTTGTTTCATAGTATCAAGAACAAAATCTTAAATTCAAATCATTCTATTTAAATTGATTCAAGCTTTGTTTTCTAAAAGGAAATTGTCTGTAACAATGTAACATCATTTTTAAAATTTGTTGCAAGGATTTATATTTAAGGAAATGTTTTGAAAATAGAAATTACAGTTAAAATGAATCAAAGTCAATAAAATCAATGTTCAAAATTTATAGTTTTGATTATATAACCCGTTTCGATCTTGCAAGATATGAATTTTAATATAAAAATCTAGATTTTTAAGTTCGTATATTTTGGGAATTTCTAGATTGATCAGATTTTGTATTTTCGTCGATTGCCATTGAACGGCGTTGAGTTGTACAGCGAGATTTGGACTAGAGATGGTCGAGATGTCGTCGAACTCAGGAAAGTTAGTGTGGAGATTTATCAGAGGTCTTGGTGGTCTGAGGCCGGAGAAGTAGGGTTTTGTGTGTTGTTTTGTGGTGTTGGTTGCTGAGGTAATCTCGTCGTCTAGAAGGCATCGGGATTGATCGCGAGGGTGGTGACGGGTTCATCGGAGCTTAGGGTAGCTTCGGGAAGGTCGGTGGGTGATTCCGAGATCGGAAGTGACGACGATGGGTATTTTCTGATTGATGATTGGGTTCCAGATTACGAACAGGAAACTCAACTTTGTCTGGATGACATTCCTGTGGATCTGGACGATCGTATAGCTTATCGAAGTCATTGGCGATGTTCTAGAGTCGGGGTCGATGATCGGAGCTCTGGCGACGGTGCGTTCATGTGCACAGTGCACATTTGTATGTCAGGATTTGTTCGGGGGTGGAGGAGAAGATGTTGGCTCGGGTTTTGCTCACAGCAATCTCGTGTTTGACTCGAAGGAATGTGTACGTGAGAGTTGCTTGAGATTGAGTTTGTGTTTTGCCTGGTTTAATAGCTAAGGCAACTAAACAAGATTCCAGATCTTTTAGAACCTAACAAAGTATTTTAAAAGGGGTTTTGAAGTTATTTTAAATAATTAGTTTTCTAAAGAAAATTTTTAAAACAAGTTTAAGATTGAAATATTGGAACTGATTGAGTTTTAAGAATATTTAGATAAGTGTGTTTAAATGAATATGTTTATAAAGTAAATTATTTAACAAGTTTTAAATCAATTTTTTAAAGAAATGAAAATCATTTTTTCTAAAGTAAAATTATCAAACGATCTTGTAAATTTATTAAAGTGGTTAAATTTCAAGAATTTAAATGTTTTTAACAAGTTAAATGTTTATAATTGTTTTGATTTAAGGTAATTAATTATGGTATGGAAGTAATTAAAGAGATTAATTACTCAATGTGATTAACTAAATTAATGTGATTAATTTAGGTTATTTAATTAGTCTAATTAATTAAAGATAATCACTTAGTGTAATTGATTAAGTATAATTATTTAGTGAAGTAATTAATGGATAATTAATGAATGTAATAAAAGAGTAATTACTTTGGGTAAGTAATTAAAGGAAATAAATTAAGAAGTAATTAAATAAATGAAAATAATTAAGGTTTAATTACTTTGTGTAATTAATAAGGAAGGAAATTACTTAGTGGAAGTAATAAAGGATTAATTACCTAGTGTAATTAATCAAAATAATTAATTAAGAAGTTAATTAATTAGAAATGGAGGATAGTTAATTATTGAATGTGATTAATTGAGGTCAATTAATGAATATGATTAATTAAATATAATTAATTAATGTAATTAATTAAAGATCAATGTAATTAATTACGGTTAATTAATTATTGTGAAAGATTAAGGATAATTAATTTATGAAATTAATTAAAGGTTAATTACTTAATGTAATTAAAAATAGAGAATGATTAATTAATTAATTGGTAATTAATCAATGTTGAGTAAGCAGGATTTAAGGATGATGGAAGTAATTAAGTTAATTAAAATGGTATGACGAATCAACCTTGTGTATGGATGATCAAATGATATTGAAAGCCTTGGTTTAATTGTTATCCCTAATATGTGATTTGTGATGCTATTAATATGATATGTTTGATTTATGCTGTGATGATGAGGTTATCTATTAATGTTGTATTACTGTGACACCTTGTATTTAAAGTTTAATTGTATTTCACTTGAATAACTTGGGTTAAGATGACATTGGATTCGAAGAGACCGGAGTCGGGTATTAGTTAATACCCGAAAACACTTCGACTCTTTATAAATTGATATGTGAAATCGATAGGCTGTAGTGGAATGATTTAAGTAAATTGGACCATTAAGTCTAAGTTTTTGGTACTTAGAAATTGATGTGTGAAATAAGTGATATCTATAGCAGATTGAGAATTTGTAAATTGATACGAGTTACCCCGGGTTTTATTTAAGTTTTATGCTTTTGTATTCCATGTTAGATGGAGCCTGGCCCGGGTGTTACTTTGATGTAATGCTCGGGTCAGACTGAGTATTATAGATTTTCAGGTAAGGACGTTCCGAAGCTCAGGAGGCAAGCTGGATGGCAGAAACGTATGAAGTGTATCCGCTAAGATATATTGTGGTTATCTGGGACATGGTTGTATCTGTCGAGTGTTTGTATATTTGTGCAACTCTGATGTATTAAAGTGTAGTCTGATAAATATAGTTTTCCTTTGTATAACAGTTATTATTTGTTATTATATTTTACGCGCTGCGAATGTGAGATGTTGGTGATTCTGTTTCTTCTTTTTCTTCTATCTCTTTCTTCTTTTCCCTAACTATCTAGAATTTGCAGGATCGAAAATTCCGGGTTGTTATATTTGGTTTCAAAAGTAAGTGATATTATTTAAAGAGGTAAAGCATTCAACTCTTTTCGGTCGTTGGAAAATAACTTCAGTGATGACTACAGCATCATCGATGTTCATTTTCAAGTTTCCAAGAGAGGAATTGCTACCCGAATGATGTAAATTTGGAGTTGTTTACGAAACTGGGTGTGTTTTAAAAATTCAAAGAATAATTGGATATGCAATTGAAGTACGGATTTCAAAAATGAGTTTTGAAATATTGAAGTTTTGGTTTAATGAAACCGTTTTGATTTTAAATACAAGGAAATATAGAATATTTTGGATTGGTGTTTGTTGCAAAATCGAGTTAAATTTTGTAATGCAAAGGGATATTTTGGTTTGAATATAATTGATTTCAAAAATGATTTTGAAGTGTTGAGTAAATGAAAAAAAATTCGAATTAAAATGGAATATAATTGAATCTAGTAAATAAAAGTACAGATATATTTATTGGAAGTAAATTTGTGGGAGAACAAATTTATTTAAATTTGTAAGTAATAGAACTGGAATTAAAATTTGATAATGGAATCAATTTGAATGGTGTCAAGAAAAGTGAATTGTAAATTTGTTCGAAGGTACTAAAAGAAGTAAAAGTTTAGAAATAAACTTTTCGTTGAAATTTGAAATTGTGGAATAAGATTCAACTTGAAAGAGTCAAATAAGGGCAAGTGTGACTAGTGAATAAGGTCAGAAAGATAAGCCAATTAAAGAAGGTTGGTAAATGGAATGAAAATAAAATTGTGGATAGACAAATGAATTTGCATTTGTAAGTAAATAGAATTGGAAACTAAATATTGGGAATTAATTTGAAATATGTGTAATGGAAGTTAGTCAAGATTTGACTAAATAAAATAAAGAACTAGAATAAAAATAGTGAGTAAACGAATTGATTCAAGATGGTAAGCAGATGAATTGGAATTGTATATTGGATAATATTTAATTTAAAATCTGTAAAATAAAGTGAAATTATGAAATTAATTCAAAGTGAACTAAAATTACAAAGTTTGGGAATAAGAAATTATTTGAGATTTAAAATAAATTAGTAAGCGAAACTAATTTTAAAATAATGATAAGAACCAGTTGTGAATGGGAGATAGTTGACAAAATTCAGTATTCAGAGTTTGAAGATGAATTGAATTCAAGTAGAATTGAAAATGAAAATCGAGATGAGATTTGAAATTAATTAGTAAATTGAAGCAAATTAAATCTATTTGGAATTGGAATCCAAATTGATTAAATATAGATAAAAAACCAAGTGATAAAGTGAAGTTGAAAGATTTATTTGTATAGACTAAAATTAATTTAAAGTTGGAAATAAATCCATTGGGATTTAAATAAATTAGTAGTGTGACTAATTAAAGAAATGATTAATTGAATATGGTTTGAGATAATGGTAAATAGAATTCAATAACTAAAATGAAGGTAAATTGAATTCATATGGGATTGGAGATCCAATTTAAAAATAGGTGGATATAAAGGCTAAGGTGGTAGAGTTATAATATAAGAGTATGTAAAATGCTATCAAACTTAAGAAATGAATGGTGAAATTCTTAAGTAAGTTTGGTATTGGAAGTATACTAAGTAATTTTGGAATGAAGATTAAGTGAAGTTGTGAAATGGGATAATTGTGGATAAGCGAATAGAAATCAAAATAATATGAAGAAAAGAGAATTGATATAGCTAATAATCTATGGATATAAATACGTAAGATGTGCATATATGATTTTATTCGCATAGCGATTTGATCCAGATTCGAGCACAGAATTTCAAGATAGTTATATCGATCCGAGTTGGGATTTTTTTTCACTTGATTTTCGACGGCGAGCTTTGGATATGGATTTTTGATTGATTCTGGAAATTCTCTATCATAGTTTGTGTTAACCTTGATTTAAAACTTAATTACATAATTAGTAATATTCATTCATCATTAATTAATAATCTAGTTAATGATCTTAATTATAGATTGATTAATCATTAATCAATTATTAATCCCAAATTCAATTAATTAATTAAATTAATTAACTAAGCTATTACCTTATTAGGCTATGCAAGGAGAATGACGGTTTCTGATCAAGAAACCAGTTCTGAGTCCGCACTAGGAAATCTGGTAGGCGATACTAGTTTGGAAGTGAAATTGTGTGATCGAGTAAGTGATCTAATTCGGTATTGCGTACGGATGATTTGTGTGCATCGTACGGATGTGAATGAAACAGATATGAAAACTTTTGTAAAGAAATGTATAAAATGATTTTGAAAGCTATGATTGGATATTATTGCTAGTAGGATATACAGGAGTGTTAAAGGAAAGGGATAAATTGGGATTTTTGATTTTTGAAGATAAATTGAAATTTGCTCAGAAAAGGTATGTATTTAAATCTCTGTATGAAATTTGATGATTTTCTGGCCTAGCCAATTGGAATTTTTATTTTCTTTTGAGATTTGAGGCCCGTTGAGGCATTTTGTAGTTGTACCGAGCTAGCCACACAAAGGAGACGCTAGCAAAAAATTTCGGGAATTTAGGAAGTTAGAAAAATTTTGAGAAAATTTTGACAATTTAATTTGGGTTTTAAATGTCAATTGGAATGGTTGGGTAGGAAGTATTGGTTGGAACTAATGGAAGAAGTTGGATAGTTTGTAAGGATGATAATGTCTTTGTTTAAAGATGGTTTGGGTATTGTTAAAAGCCGTTTGGTTTTGGGAAGTTAATAAAATATTTGGATTGGAAAAATAATTAACGGGTTAGGGATCATTCCTCTTAACTAGTAATTTCGGTGACGAAATTCTTTTAAGGGGGGAGGAATGAGACGACCCCATTTTTTTGGATATTTGAAATTGGTATGTTCAATAAATTTTAAATATTTAAGGGTTAATTTCTAACTTGAATTTCAAATATCACCATTTAATTGGTAATTAAATTTTTGAATTTAATTATTGAAAGTTGGGTAAAATGTCGAATCTTTAGTTTTGTGCTGTTTAAAAATATTTCAAAGACTTGTAAAATTTATATTTATAGTACTGAAGATAGTAAAAATGTTAAACTTGAATTTGGAATTGTTTTGTTAGTTTTGAAATTTTATTGTTTAAATTGAATTATAAAAATAACTTTCCAAGGCACAGTCTCGAAATTCGACGAAACTAGTTCCATTGGATCTGTAATAGTGTATTATTATCGGATTTCAATTTCCGTAGTGTTTGGAGTTGTATGAGCATACGATAGATAAACGCGCTGAAATCTATATCGAAAATTTAATAAAATAACTAGGTCCAAAAAGCTATCTTCTCTATACGATCGAATTAGGACTCGAAAACTTTTCCGTTGCGTTCAGAATAGGGGTATAACATTGTGATGCCTGGCGGCATGCCTCGATAGGAGGTCGAGGTTTTTAGTTGCATTTTTGGGATGATTTAAATTTAAAAATTAAATATAATTTGACTGGTCAAATATAATTCACATCGGAGCTTTTTTAACATCTCAAATCGTTGTAGTTTTTCTCCTCACACAGGGCTAAACACTTGTCATCCCTGGGACACGCGTCATCGCTAAATAAAAATAATAAAACCTGTCGTTCGAGATATAGCCTAAATGACTTCCTTTCTTCATAAATTTAGCCCTCTCCAGTTCGATAAATGGCCGCTTATCTTTTCTATTCAAACAGAGAATCACTAAGGAAATTTAAAAAAAACGATGGCCTTTCAGATTTAGAACCCAACAAATCAATTCTAGCTCGTTCGAGTTGTAGGGACGACATTCGAATTATGGGTGCAGTAGGGTTCGAATCGTGTGAATTTTGAGGCAATTAGTGGTCGAGAAAGCTAGGGTTTCGCTCTGGTTCGCATCGCATGGTCGAGGCTTGCGAATCGTGTAGGAGGAGCGGGGTAGCGCGATGAGGTCGCGATCGCTTGAGCCATGTCGCGCGCCTCGAGTTGGCTTCCTGGCAACGTGACGTGAAGGTGGGTCGCGGTCTTGGATTTGGGGGAAAAGCAGCGAGGTATAGCTGAGTTTTTATTTTTGTTTTTATTTAATAATATATATACACCTACAATCTTGAAATAAAAGTGTACAGTGAGGTTTTGTTTGTAATTAAATTAATATTTCTAAATTTGGGATGTTGATTTAGAAGAAATTAAAAATAATAAAAAAATAAATACATGTACACATTTCAAATTTACTAGTTATTTTAAAAATATGTATTTAGGGTAAAAAATTTATTTTATAATTTATTTAGCTATTTAGTTACTAAAGACAATTCATTAAAAGGGAAATTAGTTTAAAGTCAAATTATCGGTTTAAAACTTATTTATTATAGGGAATTTGTTAATTAAATTAAATTATTAAATGGAAATTGATTTTTAGATTACTCAAAATATTAATAAACCATACAATGTTTGTACAAGGTCCAAAATCAAGAAGGAAACGGTTGGTTTGGGTCAGATTTCGAAATAAAGATCAAAGATAAGTTAATCTCACCCATTTGGAATTCTTTTTAAATTTAAATAGTTAAATTAAAATTATTGGATGGATTGCTTGAATTGATGGTTTATTATCTATCTGGATGTGATATTATATATATTGGAGCGATTGATTTCCCGCATTATATAGCGGACGAGACTTATGCGCCGCATAATAGCGGATGAGATGATATGACTCCATATACCGCGATATTCCACCTCGAAGTGGAATTGGTATTTTAAATTGTTGCGCCAACATTTGTGGATGCAGGGTAACAGGTTGGAGGGATCCAATTGGATTCCTCAAATTCATTTAGATTGTTCTAATGTTCTGTGATATGATTATTTGATAATCTGTGATAAATTATATTGGTAACTGAAATATTGGATGCTATGGTTTGATTGAATATATTGGGTATACCGAGTAATCAGAAATATATAGATTGGATTTTTGAAGGAAAATAAAAAAGAGAATTCTTAAGTAAATAATTATAGAGGTTTGGATAAATGAATTGGAAAAGGATAAAAGTTGATTTTTAAATTCTAATAAATAAATTCCAAGTATGGGAAAAGAGATTTATGGATAAATGGGAACAAATAAATTTTTAAACTTAAGTAATATTATTTAAGGGCCTAAAGAATTTATTTTAAATTCAAGGTTTAAAATTTGTTTGGAAAGATAAAGAAGAGATTTGGAAAAGTATGAAATTGGATTCAGTTTAGAAAGATTTTAAATCATAATTAAGAAATAAATCTGAAGTTCATGGGATTTGAACTAAATTGAGTAAGTAAAGGAATTTATTTTAAAATGGAGTAATTTGGAAATCAATTTGAAAATTGATTTAAATGTTTGAAATTGGAATTTTAAAGGAAGATGAGACTATGAAATTTATAAACTAGGTTTATAAAGTGAAATAGGATATCAGTGGATATTTGAAATATAAATTCACGGTGGGAATTTATAAAGGAATGAGTAAATTGTTTTAAAAATAAACGATGGTTTATTTTTTAAAAGGTACAGGAATGAGAATTGTATTTCCCTAGAAAGCCAAGTGTATTTTAAAGGAGATTTTTATGTACAAGCTAAAGGCTTTAAAAATTTGTTTTAAGGAAATGTTTTAGAAAATTTATTATAATTAAAATGTTTCCAAATTTAAAGTAAATATTTTTCAAATTTATTTTAGTAGTAAGTATTTAAAGGTTAATTGGTATTATGTTTTAAAAAATTAATTATTAATATTTTATAAAGTAATCTTATTTTAAAAAAATAGTTTGGGTAAAGTATTACTTAAAAACTTATATAGATTTTCAAAATTCTTATTTTAAAATTTAGTTTGGCTTAACTTTTATTTTTATAAAATTAGTCTTATATTTTATAAAATAGCTTTATTGTAATTATTTTTAAAGCATATATTTTTAAATGAAGGGTTTAGGTAGTTTAATTTAAATGTTTTAAAATATATTTTATAATAAAATATTTTAAAATCTAAAGTATTTGTACTTGGTGATTACAGTGGAAATAGAAAATATTTGGGAAATTTATTTCCGTGAGAGAAAGATGGTTTGAAACTATTTTCAAAAGGTTGAAAAGTGGAATAATATCTTGTGAAGATATTTTTGAGGTTAATGAATAATTTGGGAGAAATTATTACGGCTTAGTGGTTGTTTGTGAATGCTAATTGATAGTTAAATAACCGACTATCAATATTGGCCAATGCGTTGATCGTTTCGAAGAGACCAGGATCGGGATTTATTTCCCAAAAACCACTTCGATCCGGTTTGAACATTTTCATGTGAAAGACAAGAGCTCGAAGTCGAAGATGGAGCAGTGAAGTGCAAGGTCTAATCGCTACTAATCCTGAGGGTGATTCCAAAATGGATATGGTAGGAGTAGTGCCTTCGGTTCCGTTGGAAGCCAGAACGGACTTGTATGGATAAATGATTTCAGAACATCTTCAGGAGGACGATGAGAACTCTAAGTGAAATGTTTTAAAAAGGTAACGCTTAGCCTTGAGCTCATCAACCGGGAATGACTGAAAATCAGGGGTTATGCAGCAAGGTTAAGTGGGTCGCGCCCATTAAGGTAAGGTCATCCCTATCTAGATGTCCCTTTTTATTTCGTTTGTGTGGTGCGGTTGCTGATGCCAACCATGGGGTGACCTTACTCGGGATTATCGAGTAAGGGGTAGTCCCGGTCTTGTGTTGCAAGGGATTGGGAGGGATCCTCGGTACGGTGATCTAGGCCACGTACTGTGACAGGTGGTACTCCGGTGCCTAGTCATTAGTTGGAAACCCATTCTCCCTATGTGCCTTTACGGTTTTGTTTGTATACCTATTGGCTGGAATTTAATAAATGTAACAATTTCGGCTATTTGGATAAGTATTTGTATATAGACCCTATTATAATATTAGAGGATTTTATAAGAAATGTTTTAGCTATCGTAAGGTAAAAACCTGACATGTTTATTTGTGGCGTGGTCTTACGAGGTGCTTTTGATTTTCAAAGGATTTTGAAACTTTAATAATCAAATTGAGTGTGTTTTTCTCACGCTGGTATTCTAGACAGACTCGGGTGTTATTTTATTATAATGCTCGGGTCAGACCGAGTATTATAGAGTACAGGACATGATGCTATGGAGCTCAGAAGACGAGCTGGATGGCAAGACGTACATCCATATTTGATTATTATTCCACGTGTATTCTGTTATGTGGACGAGTTTATATAACTGTCCAGCATTTGAATATTGATTGTGTGAATTAATTTGAGTTTTACTCTGATGATATTATGTATAAAACAGATATGGTTTTCTTTTATGTAAAGATCAGTTATTATCTATTATATTTTATTCCGCTGCGTTGGTAAGATTCTGATATTGTTTCTATTTCTTCTTCTACCTTCTTCTTCTTTAACCCTAATGGTTCTATTTTTCGGGAGTCGAAAAATCAGGTCGTTACATTTGGTATCAGAGCTAAAGGTTAAGCGAGAACCTTGGCTCTGGTGGGGATTACTCATTAAATAGAGTTCGTGGTACTCTAGAATGAGTTTGAGAGTATTAATAGATATGAGCGCATATTTGTTAGTGAACATAAAATTTATTTTTATATTGTGTTGACTTATCGGTTGAGTGTTTATGAGTTCTGGTCGATATGTGGGACGCCATGTTATCGATAGGGGATTTCTGAACTCTTGAACAAGATAAACCGGCATAGTATTGTTTTAAAATAGGGTAAATGAAATAATTTTACCCAAATTATTTTTGTATATAAAAGAAATAATTTTCTGTAAATTATTATAGCTAAATATGGTTGCTTGGTTGTTAGGGGAGGATAATATTAAGTTATTATCATCATTTTGTAAGAATTGAATAAGAACTTGAAAATCATAACTAAAGCTAAGAAAGTAAATTCATATTACATAATTAAATTGTAAGTGAGGATTATAAATGTAATTTATAATTTAAAATAAGATTTCAGAGTAATATTTGAATATGAATTGAAAGAATTTGGAACTTGGAATTTTGGGAAAGGTTAAATTCCTTTGGATTTGAAAATGATTTTCAAAAAGTTTTGAAGAAAAAATGGCGATATTATTTCAGATTGGATTGAAATCTGGAGAGATTTGAAATTTAAAAATATTTGAAGGGGATTTTAAAGAGATAAAGCATTGAACTCTTTTTCAGTCGCGGGAAAATAACGTTGGTGATGAGCAGCATCATCAGTGTTCATTTTCGAGTTTTCAAAAGAGGGATTGTTACCCAAATAATTTAATTTGGAGTTGTTTGCAAAACTTGGTTGGTTTTAAAAATTCAAAGAATAATTGGATATGCAATTGAATTATGGATTTCAAAAAAATGAGTTTTGAAATATTGAAGTTTTGGTTTGGTGAAACCGTTTTGATTTTAAATACAAAGGAATATAGAATATTTTTGAATTGGTATTTGTTGCAAAATTGAGTTAAATTTTATAATGCAAAGGAATATTTTGGTTTGAATATAATTGATTTCAAAATTGATTTTGAAGTGTTGAGTAATTGATTAAAGAAAAAAAAAGACGCTGGAATTTATTTTAAAACGTTTATGGAATTTAAATAAGTTGGAAACTTAATGGAGTTTAAAAATTTAAAATGGAAACTGTAGAATTTTGTTCCAAGGAACTAAGGGAGTAAAAGTTTAGAAATAAACCTTTTATGAAGATTTAAAATTAAATTTGAGAATGAAGTGATAAATATAATTAGTAAGTTAAATTTGATTGAAAATGAATTAAGCTGGTGAAGAAAACCAATTAGATGAAATAAATTAGAAAGATTAGTTAATAAATGTAATTAAGTTTGGAAAAACTTATAGAAGTTTAAAATTTGAATAATCAGAGTGTCATTAAATCTTGATAAGTAAAGATGAATGTAAGGAAAGTCTAGGTGGACAAAGTGGAAGGGTTACTTAAATAAAAGTTAGGTTGGAAATAAAATTGTGGATAGATAAATGAATTTGCATTTGTAAGTAAATAGGATTTCAACTAAATATCGGGAATTAATTTAAATTATGTGTAATGGAAGTTAGTCAAGATTTAGCTATATAAAATAAAGGACTAAAATAAAATTAGTAAATAAACTAATTTATTCAAGAAGACTGGAAATAAATCTGGATGAAAATTTGGAAAAGGTATTGAGATTTGAGATTAATTAGTAAATTAATGCAAATTGAATCTATATAGAATTAGAATCCAATTTGATTAAATATAGATAAAACCAAGGGATGAAGTGAAGTTGAAAGGTTAATTCGTAGTAGACTAAAAATAATTTGAAATTTGAAATAAATCCTTTGGGATTTGAATGAATTGGTAGTGAAACTAATTCAAAAAATGATTTATTTAAATATGGTTTGAGAGAAAGGTAAATAGAATTCAATATCTAAAATAAAGGTAAATTGAATTCATATGGGATTGGAGATCCAGTTTAATATAGGTGGATATAAAGGCTAAAGTGGCAAAGTGAAAGAAATAATGTAAGAGTATATAAAATACTTATATTAAACTTAAGAAAAGTTAAGGTGAAAATTCTTAAGTAAGTTTTGTATTGGAAATATACTAAGTAATTTTGGAATGGATGAAAATTAATATGGAAATTGTGAAATGGGGTGGTTGTGAATAAGTGAATAGAAATCAAAATAATGTGAATAAAAGAGAATTGATGTAGTTAATGATCGATGGATATAAATACGTAAGATGTGCGTATATTATTTATTCGCATAGCGATTTGGTCCAGATTCGAGCACAGAATTTCGAGATAGTTATATCGATCAGAATTGGAATTTTTCACTCGATTTTCAACGGCGAACCCTGGATATGGATTTTTGATTGATTCTGGAAATTCTCTATCACAGTTTGTGGCTATGCAAGGAGAATGACGATTTCTGATCAAGAAACCAGATCTGAGTCCACACTAGGTAGTCGGGTGGATGATCCTAGTTCGGAAGTGAAATTGTGTGACCGAACGAGCGATCAAATCGGGTATTGCGTACGGATGATATATGTGCATTGTACGGATGTGAATGAAATGGATATGGAAACTTTTGAAAAGAAATGTATAAAATGATTTTGTAAGCTATGATTCGATGTTATTGCAAAGTAGGATATTCAGGTGTTTAAAAAGAAAAAGGGAATTGGGATATTTGATTTCTGAAGATAAATTGAAATTTTCCCGAAAAAGGTATGTATTCGAATTTCTGTATGAAATTTGATGATTTTCGGGTTTAGCCACTTGGTGTTTTTGTTTTCTTTTGAGATTTGAGACCCGTAGAGGCATTTTGTAGTTGTACCGAGCTAGCCACGCAAAGGAGACGCTGGCAAAAAAATTCAAAAATTTAGGGAGTTAGAAAAATTTTGAGAAAATTTCAACAATTTAAATTGGATTTTAAATTTAAATTTGAATGGTTGGTAGGAAATATTGGTTGGAACTAATGGAAGAAGTTTAGGAAGTTAGTGTGGTTGATGATGTCTTTATTAAAAAGATTGTTTTGGGAAATCGTTGAAAACTGTTTGGTTTTGGGAGAATAGTAATGGGTATTGGGTCATTCTTCTTAACAAGTAATTTCAGGGACGAAATTCTTTTAAGGGGAAGGAATGTGACAATTCGGAATTTCTGGATAATTGAATTAGAATATTTGATTGATTTTAGATATTTTAAAGTTGGTTTCTGACTTGAATTTCAAATATCGCTATTTATTTGATAATTTAAATATTAAATTTAATTATTGGAAGTTGGTCAAAATATTAAATCTTCAGTTTTATGCTTGTTAAAACTATTTCAAAGTTTTGAAAAATTTGTATTGATAATACAGGAGATAATAGAACTTTTAAAATAGGATTTAATGAAGGATCATACTTTTTCTAAAAATATATGTTGTATGTATATATATGGATATTAAACATAAAAATATAAATGAATAAGTTTATATTGTTTAACTGAGTCACACACACACACACATACATACACACACACACACACACACACATATATATATATATAAAAGAAATAGAAAAGATAAAGATATATAACTAAATTTAAATTATTATAAAATACATAAAAACATATAAAAACATGGATTCACAAATGTAAATAAGTTTTCTTTGTATAATTACAAATGTAAGCCTAAGATTTAGCTCAATGACAAGTGTGATAAATTTTCTCTACAATCTAACAAGTGTCACATATTTCCTTTAAATTTTAATTAATAAAATAAGATAAAAAGTAAAGAAATATATCAGCCTATGTATCCCTATACTCTCTTCTTTTCCAAAAATTTTCTTTTATCACTTTCAAATTCAAAAAGAAAAAAAATTGGATCATCCCAAAGCTTTAGATTCAACTCAATAATCTCATTTCAAAAATCTGAAACTTTCTCAAACAAGAAAACAATGGCCAGACCAAATATGAAACTTTCCTCAATTCATAACCAGAAACATTTTCAAGTTTAAAAGCCTGAAATTCATTCCTCAAACCAAAATACAACCTGTAATTCATTCCTCAAGTTCAAATGCAAACCAGAAAATCATCAAACCCGCAACTATTTATGTCTCAAAGTAGTTTTCAAAAAGCCTACAACTTTTCTTTCAAAAGTTCAATTCTAAAATGCAACCTGAAAAGAATTTTTCAAAACGCCTGTAACAATTTCAAATCAGCAAGCATGAAACCTACAACAAATCTATGTTCAAGAAATACAAATTTTTTGGAATAAAAAACAAGAGCATGCAAATTTCATTTCAGTTTCAAATGCTCTCTGCATTTTAAAAATGGTGAGTAAACATTTTAAACTAAAACTTAAGTTGCTAATTTTCTGTTGCTTGACAAATTGCTGTGATGATGATGTCTTGCATGTGTATATAGAAGTATAAAATCTGTGTATATGAATGTTTTTGAATATGCTTGTTTGATGTTTTTACCTCACCGTTTCTTTTCTTCTACAGAGATTTTAAAATAAACAAAAAAAATTCAAACTCTCAATTTAATCACTGTGAAACTTTGATGTTCAAACAAGTTAGTTTAGTTTAAACTTCGTCTAGGTTTTTAAAACAAGTTCTAGTGTTTTAAGTTTGGAAATTTACTGGAAATAAGAAAATACAGTTGAAATCTTAAATATATGATAAAATCAAATGTTAAATTGTATTGATTCAAGATTATATCTTGAATCATCTTTGAAAGTTAGGATTTTTAGAAAAAAATCATGATTTTAAGTCTGGTGTATTGTGAGAAATCATAGGTTGAACAGAAATTGGATTTTTGGCTTTTTCTGATGATCGACCAACTTTTGATGGTCGAAGTTTTTGTCGAGACTAGCATAACAATGGGGTAGGTCGGAAAAAATGGATGGTGAGGTGCCTGATGGTCGTGGCGACGGCGGCGAGATGATTTAGGTTCTAAATCTAGTTTTGGGTCAAGCTAGATAATTGAATCACTACTTTACCTCTATTGATTCGAGTTGCATAAGACTCTAGGAAATGATGGCGTGGAGGGTCGACAAGCCATAGCCGGAGTTGTAGCAGTGTTCGTGATCGGAATCGAGGGTGCGAGGGGTTTTCCTGATAATGGTTTTTGGGTCTTAGTCCATCTGGGATGCTCGATTTTGAATCGGGGCTTGAGATGATGTTTGGATGATTGAAGTTGCTTGTAGGGATGTTCGGTGACTTGGCGATGGTGTCATCGATGGTCGGAGGAGGCTCCGATGATGGTGCACGTGCAGAGGCGATGTGGTGTCAGGAGTTTTGGGTTGTGGGTTTTTTTGCGGGTTGAACTCGAAGGAGGTATCTAGTTTTGGTGTGTGTGACTCGAGTTGAGACTCGTGGTAGATGGTGATGTTTAAAACTGTAAAAGTTTTGTTGTTCCAGTTTTTTTAAAATTTTAAATTTAAACTTAACTTTTGAAATTTTAAGAAAAGGAAATGGAACTTGTAGTGGTTCGAGTGATACTCGGGTTAAATCTGAAGCAGATTGAATTAAAGGAAATTTTCAAAATTTTCAAAAAGTTTTATAAAACAAGTTTCAAATTTAAATAAAGAAAGTTTTAAACTTTGAAATGAATCTTGTGTTTGAATACTATTCTTTATAAAAATATATGTTTTCTTTAACATTTTATTAAAAAGTTTGATATTTGTTTAATTTAAAATTTTGATAAATAAAGTTAAGTTATTTTTAAACTTAAGTAAAAACGGAATTTTAAAGACAAGTTTTAAAATCTAAATTTAATTTAGTTTAAACCATCTTTGGATAAATGTTTAAGATTATGTAATGAAAGTTATGTTTTGATAACTTTAATTTATCAACTAAATGATTATTTTAAAACTTAATTAATGATTTAATTAAGTAAAGTTATTTATTTATGAAACATTAGGAAGCTCATCCGGATTTGTGTCCGGATAGCTAGTAATGTTTGATTGTATGAAATCGTTATTTGATTGATAGTGTATGGTTGATAAGTATGTTTGAAATATAATAAAAACTTTGGGATTATCTTTTGTTTAAATTTCGGGGACGAAATTCTTTTAAGGGGAGAGGAATGTGATATCCCGGAATTTTAAGCAATTTAAATATGATAATCTCCTGGGTTTAATTAATTAAAATTTGTAAATTATTATTTTAAATAATAATAATGTGATGATTTTAATGATAGTTATAAATAGATTTTTAATGGAATAATTATTTTTATAAATTTAATTTGGTTATTTTATAAATAGATTTTAAATAGACTTACTATTTTCAAATTTAAATAAGTATTGTTTAAATGTATATGTATATATATATTCATTTAAGTTAATTTTAAAGTAGAATTATTATTTTCTAATTTCATAATGTATTAGTTTAAATTAATATGTATATATATGTTTAAGTTGATTTCAAATTGGATTTTTAAATTTGAATTTGATTTAATATTTGGATTTAAATTTGAATTTAAAGAATAATTGTTTTGAAATAGTTGGACATAAAAATATATGAATTAAGTTTTCATTAGAATATAATTTGCTTTATATTGTTTTTCCTTAAAAGAATTTATTTATATAAATTATGAAAGTATTTATTTAATAGTATATAAATACAAAGGTTTTATATTTATATTTATAAATAGATTAGACATACTATATATGATTTTATGCAAAATATGATTGGTTTTATTTTTATTTTCTTTTAAAGGTTTATTTTTATAAATTTACAAAAGCATTTATTAATTAAGAAATATACTAATTAATTAAGATATATGTATATATATAAAAGCTTTCTAAATCAATTTAAAAATATATAAAAATAAATAAATACAAGTGTTAGCATATAAACCTTCTTTGTAACATGTGTTAAGATATTAAATAGGATGGAGGACAAGTGTCACTTTTTGTATTTATTTTTCTTAATTTTTAATAAATTATAAATTAGTTTATATAAGAAAACATCTTCATTTATTCTTTCTTTTTCTCACCTCAACTCTATACTCAAAGAAAAATTCAACCTGTACTCTACAAACCAGAGAAAAAATCATTTCCTTGGAAACATTCTTCAAACTCAAATCAAAATCTGTACTTCAATCCACAAATCAAAATGCAGATCAAACTATGCCAACCTTTTCGAATCTGAGACCCAA
This sequence comes from Allium cepa, assembly GCA_030765085.1. NCBI lineage: Eukaryota > Viridiplantae > Streptophyta > Magnoliopsida > Asparagales > Amaryllidaceae > Allium > Allium cepa. The sequence continues at coordinate 936,594,168 of CM060932.1, forward strand.
AGCCTGTAACTCATCTAAAAAACAAAGCCTGTAACTCATCTCAAAAAAAACCTATAAACAAGTTCTCAAAGCAAGATTATAAACCAAGATACAGTTTCAAATGCAACCTGGATTTTCAAAGAAATATGCAGCAATTAAAGCTTCAGTAACTCAGATTTCAGAGATCAACCAAAATTTCAAAGCATCTCGGTTTAAAGGAATAAAAGCATCAACTTTTCTATTTTCTAATCAAATCTTATTTAAAGGTTTCAACCCAGTTTCAAATTCTCTACTTTTTACAAAAAAGTGAGTAAACTCAACTATTATCTTAAATTTGGTTGCTTGAATGAATCATCAATGTTTGATATATATTAATTGAATGATGATGAATTACATGTCTGAAATGATATGTACATGGGATAAACTGTTAGCTCTATTCATCATTTCAAAACTGTGAATAAATCCTTTAAAATTTGGATTTAGTTTTGTTGTTTGAAAACATGATTATAGTAGATTGATAATTTGCTTGAATATGTTTAAATTTGTGCATATATGTGATTGTATTGGCTATGCATGCCTAAAAATCATACATGTGAAATTGTTTCCAGGCTTATAGGCCTTTAATTTGTTCAAAAATCAATTTCCATATCTCTGATTCATTTTAGACAATAATTTCTAAACAAAAGATGTTAGTTTTATCAAGATTCAAACCATAAAAATAGTTTTAAAGTTAAACATAACAAAATTTCTCTGGGAATTTGGAATTACAGACAAAATTCAAAATAAGTTAAGAATCAAACATCATATTGTGATGTTTCACGATTATAACTTGAATCTATTTAGAAAGTTGTGATTTTTAAAACTAAAATCCAATTTTTTTAGTAATGCATTGAGGTTGCATTTTGGGTTTAACTGGAAATCTTATTTGAGGCAACCTCTAGCGATGGAAGGGTAGGGAGGACTTGGGTTTCATCTGAAGCTAGGCCGAGATCATGGATGTTGGGAAAAATGGTGGAGGTGGCGATTATGGACTGCATCGACGGCGATGTGATGTTTTTAGTTTTAACCCTAGTTTTTGTTGAGAATGCAATTATGGATGCTGCATTATCTCTAAGTTATCGAGTCGCTTGGGATTTGGAAGGTGGCTGCGTGGATGATGCGTGGAGATGTGGCCGGAGTTTGGGAAGCTCTGGTGATCAGCGAGGTGGATGCGGGGTTGTTTTCAGGCAGTGCTTTTTGATCGAGTTCTCCTGTAAAGCTCAATTTTGATTTAGGTTATGTGGTGGCGTATGGATGGTCAGAATCGATTGAATGGAGCATCGTCGACTTGTTGAAGGTGGTTAGAGGTGCCGGAGTGGTCGCTGGTGATGGTGCACATGTATGGCATCCTGTATGTGTCAGTGGAGTGTTGTGGGAGTCTGTCTCGAAGAGAGATTCGTGCATTTGGGTATATGACTCGAGTTTATACTCTAGTGGATCATGTAAGTTTTGGGCAGTTTAAACTTGTTAATAGTTGTGTTGTTACATGTTTTAAATTTAAACTAATTAACTAAATTTTAGAAAGGAAAAGGAACTCGGGTTAGACCCGAGCGGACTTCGGGTTTTATTCAAAGTAAGTATATAAAAAAAGAAGAGGTTTTTAAAACTTGTTTTTGAAATTTTTAAAATAAAATTAGTTTAAACTTTCTTTTATAAATACTTATATAATAGTTGTTTCTTTAACTTTGTTTAAAAAGTTTTGAAAATTTTGTTTAATTTATATATTGTTAAATAAAGTCAAAGTCATTTTAAAATTTAAGTAAAATGAAATTTTAAGGATTTATAAAAGCAAGCTTATTAATTTAAATTGAAAATAGATTTTAAACTACCACTTGATAATATTTTTAAAGCAGTTAAAAGTAAGTTGTGTTTTGAAAATTTTAAATTATCAAGTTGAATAAGTATATTAAAACTTAATTAATGATTTAATTAAGTAAAGTTATCTTTAAAATTAAATATTTTAATGATAATTAAGGCATAAATAAGATAAGGTTTATCTTAAGATAATTATGGTTTTAATGATTTGAGATTAATTAAGTTAATTTAGAAATTTAAGTGTAACTAATTAACTTAATTAATTAAGTATAAAGGGTTAATTAAGTAATTAATTAATTTAATTAACTAATGATTAAGGATTTAATTAATTTTTAATAAAGGGTTATAATTAGTTAATTAATGGTTAATTAATTGTAATTAAGAATTATTAATTAAGTAATTAAAGATGATTAATTTGTTATTAGAAATTATTTAATTAAGTAATTAGACATTGATTAATTGATAATTAAGAAATACTTAATTAAGTTTTATTAATTAATAATTAAGAGATCATTAATCTATAATTAAAGATTAATTAATGGTTGATTAACTGGTAATTAAGGATTGATTAACTGGTAATTAAGAAGTACTTAATTTGTAATTAAGTTATATCAATTAATAATTAAGGTTGATTAATTAAGGGTTAAGGAATTAATTAATCTACAATTAAAGATCTAATTAATTTGTTTTAAGGTTAATTAAGGGATGGATTACCCAGTGGCAATTAATTTGTTAATTAATTAAAGATAATATCTTGGTGACTAATTAAGTATAAATACTTAACGAGATTAATAGGTATAATTACTTAGTGAAGTAATTAATGTATAATTAATGGATGTAATTAATTAAAGGGAATTACTTAATGAGAAGTAATTAAAGGGTAATTACTTAGCAGAAGTAATTTAGGATTAATTACTTAGTGTAATTAATCAAAGGATTAACAATTAATTCAAGATTTAATTAATTAAGGTAAGTAATTACAAAAGGGTAATTACTGTTTATGATTAATTGAGGTTGATTAATGGATGTAATTAATTAAAATATAATTAATCAATGTAATTAATTAAGGATCAATGTAATTAATTAATTATTGGAAATAATTAATTAAGGATCATCAATTAATGTAATTAACGAGAGTAATTAAAGGTTAATTACTTTAAATGGTTAAGGATAATTAATTTGTGAAATTAATTAAAGGACAATTACTTTATGTAATCAAATAATAATTAATCAAGGTGATTAATTAAGATGGATATTTGAAGGATGGTTAATTAATTAAAGGTTTGTAATTAATTAATGGTTGATTAAGAAAAGTTAAGTCATTAATTCTTAAGTAATTGATTTAATTTAAGTTAATTAAATTAATTATAACAGGGATTAATAATTGTTGCTTACGGAAGATTGTTTAGGTGGAATATCCAAATTGGATGATATGCTGTGATATGATATTTGATATATCATTGATAAATGTTTGATATTTATCTGTGTTAATGCTGTGTGAATTCAAGTATTGAATTGAATTGAATTGTTTTAACTTTAAAACAACTTGGACCTAAAAGATGGCGTTTTGGATTTCGATGAGACCGGGATCGGGTTTTCAGATTTTGATATCCGAAAACCACATCGATCCAAATTAACGTTAGGTCGCGACATCTCAAAGTGAAGGTCGAGATGGAGTTTTCAAGTGCAAGGGTTATCGTCGTTAACTCTGAGGGTGATTAGAAAATGAGTGTAACGAGATAATGCCTTCGGTTTCGTTCGAACCCGAAACAAACTTGTATGGATTGAATGCTTTCAGAACATCGTCAGGTGGACGATGAGCATTCTAAGATAGATGTGTTCTATAAAGGTAATCGTTGCCTCAAGCCTCATCAGCCTGGAATGGTTAAAACAGGGGAGGTGCAGCAAGGCTAAGTGAGTAGCACCCAAGTAGGACGAGATTTTCCCCTGTCTAGAGGTCCCTTTTATTCGGCTGTGTGGGCAGTTGTTGAGCTCCAACTGCCGGGGTTGTCTTGTTCGGGACTGTCCAGTAAGGGATGGTTCCGGCCTTGTATTGCAGGGGATTGGGAGTAATCCTCGGTACGGTGATCTAGGCCACGTACTGTGACGGGTGGTACCCCAGTAGCCCTGCCATTGTATGGAATCCAAACTCCAATAAGTGCCCTCAGATTTGATTGTATACCTATGTAGCTGGAATTTAATAAATGTAGCAATTTCGGCTATTTTCTATTTACTTAAAAACCCTAGACCCTATTATAATATCACATAATTTCCTATCAAAGTTTTGGTTAGCGTAAGGTAAAAACTTACCCATGTTTATGTGTGGGAAGTCTTACATGATACCTTTTCTTTCAAAAGGTTTTTAAAGTTAAGCAACTTTAACCGTTTACTCACACCAGACCCACGTCTGACCCGGAGTTTATTTCTGTTTTATTAAACTCTTAGGTACTCAAATTCTGTGATATTATAATAGGGTCTAGGGTTTTCAAGTAAATAGAAAATAGCCGGGATTGTTACATTTATTAAATTCCAGCTACATAGGTATACAATCAAATCCGATGGCACTTATTGGAATTTGGATTCCATACAATGGTAGGGCTACTGGGGTACCGCCCGTCACAGTACATGGCCTATATCACCGTACCGAGGATTAATACCAATCCCCTGTAACACAAGGCCGGAACCATCCCTTACTGGATAGTCCTGAACAAGACAACCCCGGCAGTTGGAGCTCAACAACTGCCCACACAGCCTTGCCGCACCTCCTCTATTTTAGCCACTCCCGGTTGATGAGGCTTGAGGCTACGATTACCTTTATAGAACACATCTATCTTAGAATGCTCATCGTCCACCTGACGGTGTTCTGAAAGCGTTCAATCCATGCAAGTTCGTTTCAGGTTCGAACGAAACCGAAGACATTATCTCGTTACACTCATTTTGGAATCACCCTCATAGTTAACGACGATAACTCTTGCACTTCAAAACTCCATCTCGACCTTCACTTTGAGATGTCATGACCTAACGTTAATTTGGATCGATGTGGTTTTCGGATATCCAAATCTAGAAACCCGATCCCGGTCTCATCGAAATCCAAAATGCCATCTTTTAGGTCCAAGTTGTTTTAAAGTTATTCAATACTTGAATTCACATAGCATTAACATAGATAAATATCGCACATTTATCATATCATAGAATATCACAGCATATCATCCAATAGATATCATCCAATTCAGATATTCCACCCAAACAATCTTCCATAAGCAACGATTATTAATCCCTATTATAATTAATTTAATTAACTTAAATTAAATCAATTACTTAAGAATTAATCACTTAACTTTGCTTAATCAATCATTAATTAATTACAAACCTTTAATTAATTAACCATCCTTCAAATATCCATCTTAATTGATCACCTTGATTAATTATACTTCAATTACATAAGTAATTATCCTTTAATTAATTTCACAAATTAATTATCCTTAACCATTTAAAGTAATTAACCTTAAATTACTCTCATTAATTACATTAATTAACGATCTTTAATTAATTATTTCCAATAATTAATTATTTCCAATAATTAATTAATTATAATTAATTACATTGATCCTTAATTAATTACATTAATTAATTATACTTTAATTAATTACATCCATTAATCAACCTCAGTTAATCATAAACAGTAATTACCCTTATGTAATTACTTACCTTAATTAATTAACTCTTGAATTAATTATTAATCCTTTGATTAATTACACTAAGTAATTATCCTTAATTACTTCTACTAAGTAATTACCCTTTAATTACTCTCATTAATTAATTCCCTTTAATTAATTACATCCAGTAATTATACATTAATTTCTTCACTAAGTAATTATACCTATTAATCTCGTTAAGTATTTATACTTAATTAGTCACCAAGAGATTATCTTTAATTAATTAACAAATTAATTGCCACTGGGTAATTCATCCCTTAATTACCCTTAAAACAAATTAATTAAATCTTTAATTACAGATTAGTTAATTCCTTAACCCTTAATTAATAAACCTTAATTATTAATTGATATAACTTAATTACAAATTAAGTACTTTTTAATTACCAGTTAATCAATCCTTAATTACCAGTTAATCAATCCTTAATTAATAGTTAATCAACCCTTAATTAATCTTTAATTATATATCAATTATCTCTTAATTATTAATTAATAAAACTTAATTATTAATTAATAAAACTTAATTAAGTATTTTTTTAATTATCAATTAACCAATCTCTAATTACTTAAATAAATAATTTCCAATTACAAATTAATCAATCTTTAATTACTTAATCAATAATTCTTAATTACTATTAATTAATTTAATTAATTGATTATAACCATTTTAAAATTAGTTTTATATTTTATAAAGTAATTTTATTGTAATTATTTTTTAAACATATATTTTTGAATAAAGTGTTTAAGTAGTTTAATTTAAATGTTTTAAAGTATATTTTATAATAAAGTGTTTTAAACTATTTAAAATCAAAAGTATTTTGTTACTTGGTGATTTAAGGGGAAATAGAAAATATTTGGGGAATTTATTCCGTAAGAGAAAATGGTTTGAAACTATTTCAAAAGGGTTGGAAAGTGGAAGAATATCTTGCGAAGATATTTTGAGGTTAATAAATAATTTGGGTGAAATTATTATGGCTTGATGATTGTTTGTGAATGTTATTTGATAGTTAAATAACCGACTATCAATGTTGGCCAAATGCGCTGATCTTTTCGAAGAGAGCGGAATCGGGATTAATTTCCCGAAAACCACTTCGATCCGGTTTGAACGTTTTCGTGAAGAAGACAAGTATTGGGAGTCAAAGATGGAGCAATGAAGTGCAAGGACTAGTCGCTACTAATCCTGAGGGTGATTCCAAAATGGATGTAGTAGGAGTAGTGCCTTCGGTTCCGTTCGAACCAGGGATGAACTTGTATGGATGAATGCTTTCAGTACATCGTCAGGAGGACGATGAGCATTCTAAGAGATGTGTTCTAAAAAGGTAACGCTTAGCCTCAAGCCTCATCAACCGAGAATGACTGAAAATCAGGGGTTATGCAGCAAGGCTAAGTGGGTAGCGCCCATTAGGGTAAGGTCATCCCTGTCTAGATGTCTCTTTTATTTCGGCTGTGCGGTGCGATTGCTGATCCCAACCGTGGGGTGATCTTACTCGGGATTATCCAGTAAGGGGTAGTCGCGGTCTTGTGTTGGAGGGGATCGGGAAGGGTCCTTGGTACGGTGATCTAGTACTGTGACAACTCGACTTTATCTCCACAGAAAGTCATATCATCTTGAAGAAAGAAAGGGATAGAAAAGAGAAAAGATAGAGAAGAAAGAAGAAACAACATCAGAATCTCAACAGCGGAATGAATAAATTATATTAATAACATAAGTATTACATAATATACAACAACTATCAGAGTTACACAGATTTTACATCACATGTTAGACAGTTATAAACACATGTCTAATTATTACAATACAAGATATAACTCAAACAAACGACTCAGAGATCACACAGCGGAACACTAAATATATCTACAACGTTGAAGCAACCTGCTCCATTGCTCCTCCACAATTCATCAAAGCTAACTTGAATCCCTTGGCTACTCATAAAAATTTGAGTACCCAAGAGTTTAAGAAAAACAGAAATAAACTCTGGGTTAGACATGGGTCTGGTGTGAGTAACAGGTTAAGGTTGCTTAACTTTGAAAAACCTTCGAAAACAAAAGGTGTCACGTAAGACTCCCCACACATAAACATGGGTAAGTTTTTACTTACGCTAACCAAACCATTTGATAGGAAATCCGATGATATTATAATAGGTATAGGGTTTTCAAATAAATAAGAAATAGCTGAAATTGTTGCATTTATCAAATTCCAGTATACATAAATTTACAATCAAATCCAAGGGCACTTATTGGAGTTTGGATTTCCATCAATGGCAGGGCTACTGGGGTACCGTCCGTCACAGTACGGGGCCAAGATCACCGTACCAAGGATTACTCTCAATCCCCTACAACATAAGGCTGGAACCATCCCTTACTGGACAGTCCCGAACAAGACAACCCTTTAGTTTGGCCAACAACTGCCCACACAGCCGAAATAAAAGGGACCTCTAGACGGGGGTAAATCTCATGCTACTTGGGTGCTACCCACTTAACCTTGGTGCACCTCCCCTGTTTTAGCCATTCCCAATTGATGAGGCTTGAGGCTATGATTACCTTTATAGAACACATCTATCATAGAATGCTCATCGTCCACCTGATGATGTTCTGAAAGCATTCAATCCATACAAGTTCGTTCCAGGTTCGGACGAAACCGAAAGCATTATCTCATTACACTCATTTTGGAACCACCCTCAGAGTTAACGACGATAACCCTTGCACTCTGAATCTTCATCTTCACTTGAGATTCATGATCTACCGTTAATTTGAATCGATGTAGTTTTCGGATATTCAAATCTCGAAACCCGGTCCCGGTCTCATCGAAATCCAAAAAGTATCTTTTAAGGCCAAGTTGTTTTAAGTTTAAAACAATTCAATTCCATTATCTATATACACACAGATAGATAATTTACAATATCACAATAGATAATTCATATTATCATCACAAATATATAATCCATATTATCACCACAAACAAATAATCCATATTATCATCACACTTCAACCAAAGCATCCATATCTCACAACATTACTTATCTCATATCTTAGATCTCAACCATTCAAGGCAATCAATATCATCCATCCATACATAAGCAACGATCTATACAATCTCTAATTAATTTAAAATGAATTAAATTAATTACTTCATCTCTAATTAATTTAAAATAAATTAAATTAATTACTTCATTCTATAAATCCTGCTTACTCATTAATTAATTACAAATTAATAATTAATCACCATCTAATTTCCATCTTAATTAATCATCCCTGGTTAATTATACTTTAATTACATTCAAGTAATTATCTTTAATTAATTTCACAAATTAATTATTATTAAACAAATACAGTAATTAATCCTTTAATTACTTCATTAATTAATTAGCTATAATTAATTACATTAATCCTTAATTAATTACATTAATTACTCTTTAATCATTTATTATTGATTAATTAATCTTAATTAATCAACCCTTAATTACATCATTAATTATATAAATTAATGATCCCTAATTACATTTTATTTAATTATTCTATTTGAATTAATTACATTAAGTAATTATTCTTTAATTAAACCACATTTATTAATCACCCCTGATTAATCTTATCCAGTAATTAATTTTCCTTAATTACTGCATTAAACAAATTAATTGCTCCATAATTAATTATCTTTAATTAATCCCTTGATTAATACACAAAGTAATCTAATCTAAATTACTTCCTTTATTAAATCATCTTCAATTAATTACATCCAGTAATTACCATTAATTACTTCACTAAGTAATTACACTTCATTGATTACATTAAGTAATTACTTATCAAATCATCCAGTGATTATCTTAAATTAATTAAACTAAACTAATTAACTAATACACTAAACATAATTAATTACAATGAGTAATTAATTCCTTAATTACTTCCCTTAAGTAATTACACTTAAACAGTTCACAAATGATTATCTCTAATTAATTAATCCAATTAATTATTAAAATTAATCACATTAATCAATTCTTGAATAATCTCAAGTTAATGACCTTCATTAACCATTAACAATTCTTTAATTACTTTTCTTAAGTAATTAAACTTACAATTAATCATTCTTAATTACAAATTAATTAATCTTTAATAATCCATTAATTAATCCTAATTATTTAATTAATTAGGTTTTAACTGTAACTTAATTAATCTTTTAATTACTTGATTAATTAATCTTTAATTATTAATTTAAAATCTATTCTTATCAAATTAATGATCCTTAATTACAAATTAATTATCCTTAATTAATTAACTTAAACCTTAATTAATAAATTAATTAAAACCCTTAATTACTTAATTAATTAGCCCAAATCATTAATAAATTAAATTAATTAATTATCTATTTTAATTACCTTAACAATTTTAATGAAACACAAATCATTAAATCTTAATTAACTTTAAGATAAAAAATTTCATATTAATGATTTAGTTATCATTAACAAAGCATTTTAAAAACAATTTACTTTTAAAATTACGTTTAAATTTCAATTTAAATTTAAGATTTAAAATGAATACAAATGTAGCTTTAACAAAGTTAAAAACTATTCAAAACCCTTTTGAGTTACATGTTAAAAAGTATTTGTCTTATAAAAGAAATTTAAAAGAAATTTAAAACCAAATTCATTTTAAATTCAAATCAATTTAAAAATACACTTTAAACAATTAAAAGTTGTTTAAAACATTTTAAATTTTAAAACTTTCATTTATTTCAAAACTGGATACAAATTAAATTTGATTCCAGATTAAACTTTGATTTAAAACTTTACTTACATTTTAAAACTTCATTTTTAAATTCAAACTATATAAACATTTTAAGGTTGTAAAAATTTAAAATTTAAAAACTTTATTTTATTTTTAAAACTAAGATTCAAACTAAACTTGAATTAGATTTGAACTTTGATTTAAAACTTATTTTAAACTTTGTTTTACATTTAAACTTCTTTTAAATTTTTAAAAACACTGACAGGTTTTGTTTAAAACCTGTAACATCATTTTACCCGAGCCATAACCTATATTGCTTCGAGCAAAACCCCACAGCACTTCGAGTCAAACATCAATTTGCTCGAGTAAAAACCCTCTGCCCAAAACCAAACTTCACCAGAAACAAACAGTGCACCGTGCACATGCATGGTGACGCTGATCACCTTGGATCATCAACCATGATCTTCCTATATCCACAATCATCCCAACACCCTATCACGATCATCAGATCGTTACAACAAAATCGAAATCAAATTCGATCTTCAAATCAGACCTGGAACAAAACTTGGAACAACACTTCAACTGGAAAACATCTCGTCTTCGCATCTCCACCACCAGAAGGTCAGCACCTCCGGCCAAGTCTTCGTCAACGTCCATACTCCCATCATCCAAGATCCCGTTGCATTAGATCAACTGGAGAAACCGTGGTGATCAAATTACCAAGCCTAGTTAAAACTAGGGTTACAAAACAAAAATGAACACCGCTACCACCACAATGATCTGATCTTCTTCCTACCAATTTTCTCTGACTTCCCAATCATTCTTACATCACCATAGAAAATTGCGATCTCCCAGATCCTCGAGATCATCCCAAATTTCTATTTTCAGTTCAACCCAGAACTTCACTTTCATCCTATAACTTAAAAATATGATTTTAGTTTTAAAAATCAAGTTTTAGTTTAAGGATTTGATTTATAGCCCTGAATTAATGAATAACTAAATTTGAATTTTGACTTAGCTTAAGCATTTCTATACTTATGGTTTCTAGAGCCATTCCCAAATTTGTTTTTACTTAAATAAATTTTTAAGCTTTGATTTATGCTAAAACAAACAATTTTTTTTAATCCTAAGTCCAAACAGCAAGTAGGTCAAGAGATAATGATTTTTGAATCAAAATCTTATGCTTGGAATCACAGAACAGAGAACGTATATATACAACAGCATTCACACTATACATCTACATAAATTCGCAGCAGATTGCACTTACATATACACATATTTATCACAGAATTAACATGCAACCATAATTCATCTTTAAATTTTAAAATGTGAAGTTACTCACCTATTAAAATTGATGAACAGAGCACCCTTTTGAAACAGTTTTGAAAACTTGAAACTGTGAAAACTTACATGCTTGCTACTGGATTTAAAACTTGTTGAAGATAACTTAAGATTTGAAAACTTGTTGAATCTCTTTAAAACTGAATTGCCCTGTTTTTAAAACTGCATGCTTGTCTCAGGTTGCATGCAGGCTTGTTTTAGAGCTTGTGGGAAAATGGCTTGAAATCTTGATTTTTGAAATTGAGTTGCTGGTTTTAAGAAATGCAGGCCTTTGTTCTTGCTTTTTTAAAAATGAGTTTACAAGGTTGAAACAAAAAAGGCTTTGGTTTGTAGAAATGCACAGAGATTGATTCCAGATTGGTTTTTGAAAACAAGTTTACAGGTTGAAGGAAAAAGCTTTGCAAACTTGATTTTGAAAATGAATTACTAGTTTTGAGGAAGTGTTTGCAGATTTAATTACAGGTTGATGATTTGAAAATGTTTTCTGGTTTGTAAAGATTGATTATAGATTGTTTCAGCTGAAGATTTGGTTCTTTTGCTTGAAAAAAACTTTTGAACTTGAAGAATAGAAAAAAGAATGAGGGCGAGAAGAAATGTGTTTATATAAATAATTTTTTTTATTTAATCAAAATAAAATAAAATGAAATTTAATAAAGACACTTGTCTAATTTATTAACGTTTGTCATCTTGTTTTATTATTACTTAACACATGTCAAATTAAGCCCTTATTGATTTACATTTGTAATATAAGTAATCTTTACTTATTTTTTTAATATTAATAAAAGCTTTTTAACTTAATTTATAAATTTACAAATACTTATTTATATATATATAAAAATAAATATAAATTACTTTTTAGAGAAAATAAAATAAAACAAATTATATATGTATACAAATAAAAGCTTATATCTATATCTTTAAAATCCAAAATATTTTAAATATCTATCTTTTGAATTTCAAAAATTCAAATTTAAAAATAAATTCTAAAATCCAATTTAAAAATCAAGTTATATATATACATATATAACTACACATTCAAATTTGAAAAAAACAAATTAATTTTTATTAAAATCTATATATATCTAATCACATTATTAATATTGTTTGAAAATAACAAATTTTGTATTCCTAAAAATCTATTTATCTATACATTTATTATTATCATTTAAAAATAACAATTTATCAATTTGAAGTAATTTATAAAAGAAATTATCTCTTTATTATAAGTTACTCATCTTACTAAATGAATTAATATATCAGATATTAATTTGTATTTTAAACTTATATATATTTCAAATCATATTTATCAAGCTATATTTAAAAATAACACAAACTTTTTATGTTAATTAATTTAAATTTAAACTTAAGCTAAAATAAATTTACAATTAAACATTTACCTTAAGTATTTAAAACCATATAGTTATTTATTAAATAGCCTTGAAAAGCTTAATATTAAATAAATCATAATTTCCAAATTACCAAAAATATTAGAATTTGAAAGCATACTTTATTTATTTATTAAATTTCAAACCCAAGCTCATCTATTTACAATATATACACACATATATACACTATAAATAGAAAACATTTTATTAGCTTAAAAAAAATCTACCAATTAAATATTTATTAAAAGAAGATTATTAAATCAATTCAAATTTTATTAACATAAATTATCAAATCAATTTAATTTTTAATACATATTATTAAATTGATATTGCCCAAAATTCCGGGTCATGACATTCGTCTCCCCTTAAAAGAATTTCATCCCCGAAATTAAAAGCAAAGCTAATTTAATAATATCATTAAAGATTTGAATTTTAAACCATAAGCATATATTATCAATCATATGCTAACAACCATAACAACCAATTTACCCAGACAAACAAATCTAACTATCCAGACAAAATTCTGGATAGAACTTCCTAGAGTTTCCCAAGTATAAAGACTGGGATACTCTCTCTACAGAATCCAAACAATCTATACTACTAAGCTATAGGGCTCCTACTCATCTAGATCTATAAAACTAAACGGGATATCAAACCTCAGACAAGTCTGACTCAACAACCATACCTTCCAGAATTGCTGGTTCCACAACCAGAGATGGATCATACACGTACTCCCTCAGAGATACGTGAAACATAGTGAATCACAGTTATCCAAACTGGCAATTCAATCCTGAAGGCCAATCATTTATCCTTACAAGGATACAGAAAAAGATCCAATATACCTCGGAGCTAGCTTTCCAGCCTTACCAAATCTTACAGCTCCCTTGATCGGAGAAAACTTATCCAAAATCAAATCTCCGACTCCAGAATTCAAATTCCTCCGTCTCTTATCCACAAAACTCTTCGGATAATCCTGGGCTGCCTACATTCTTCCTGATCAGCTCAACCTTCGTTGATGCCTCTCAAAACAAACTAGAATAAAACAATCCAACAGAACGATCCTCTCACGATCAATCTGAAATCAAGAACAAACTCCACTTCACAAACATCAGAAGACTGAACTTTCTTCTCTTACCCGAAAAAGACAAAACTGATGCATTCCCAAACTGCTTCCGCTTCACCACTCTGATTTGGAGTAGATGAAAATGCTGATGAAGAACATGAGCACAGACTAGACAACACATCACCGAGATATGGTTCAATAGATCCATAAAAAGAAAACTCAAAAATTCCATCAAATCCTGAGCTGCTTCACCAAACTCTATCTCTATGAACCATCCTTCTGCTAAGCTGAACCACCGGTATCAATCCTGGAATCCTAGTTGATAAGAAAACTCAATCTCCAGATGTAGACAAACCTTTGACTACCCTGAAGACATCCGGAAAAACTCTGATAACCTAAGAGAACACTTAGCTATCGCAAGTCACTTTTGCGATGATCCCAGTCTAATTCCAAAGAAAACTGTTCTCTTTTTACCAATCAGAACAGCTTATGCTTATCTAGCCAATCCATTGAAGAAATGGATCCACTCTACTACTTCTGAACTCCACCTCTAGAAAACTGCTCAGCCAGAAAACCTCCTTGCTGAACTCAGCCTCAACACCGAAGCAGACACACATCCTTGAACTTGCTCCAAAGAAACATCTTCGGAAACATCCACAGTCACTGCATCTCATCACGCAGCTACTACTACCTGAAGTTGCCAAGATACCATCACTTGCTTCTGCCTACCAACAGATCCAAACTCTACTCATCCAACTTCAAAGATAGACTCCGAACCTTTAAAAGGTTTCCTTCAGAGATCGAAGAAATTCTATCACCACTGCAAAGCTTACTCGAGACGATATTAGGTCTACAGCCTTGATAGATCACTTCTAACCTCAACACTCAAACTCCAACCATTGGTAGTCGTGTTACACACACCACTACCCCATCTACCTTTATAACTAATATTGGAAAACCCGAACAGGTAACCCAACAGATTGGTAGAAGTAAATATATATATATATATATATATATATATATATATATATATATATATCAAAATTACAAATACGCTCTCTCAAGAAAGAAAACACTCCAAAGCCTAGGTATTCACTCAACCTAGCGCTTTGATACCAACTGCAACGACCTAGGCTTTCAACCATCGACAGCGGCCACTCTTCGCCATGGCTCACAGTGGTACCTCGGGTTTGCTTTTATGGCCAGCCTCTCAACTCGCAGCCAACCCCTCAAGGCCTTATACTACCCCAAGGGACATGTAGGGGTAAGCGTCCCCCGTTCGCCACCTAACGCAAAGCGAGAACCCCCTATCACGTTGTAAATAACTTTATCACAATTGAAGGGATAAGTTTTTGAACTCAGAATGATACCAAATGTAACGACTCAAAATTTTCGATTCAGAAAATTCCAGCTAGTTAGGAAAATAAGAAAAGAGAAAAAAGAAGAAACAGAAACAAGTCATAGAAACCTCACATTCGCAGCGGATCAACATATAATATCACATAAAATAACAATTTACAAAGGAAAACTGTATCAGTCAATTACATTCTAATACATCAGAGTACATCATTTACATAATCACTTGGACAGTTAAAATAACTTGTCCCAGATAAATAGCAATATATCACAGCTGTATACACTCCATACGTTCCTGCCATCTAGCTCGTCCCCTGAGCTCCAGAACGTCCTTACTTGTAAATCTGTAATACTCGGTCTGACCCGAGCATTACATCAAAGTAACACCCGAATCAGGCTGGAAACCAGCGTGAGTAAACCCATCTAACATGGAATACAAAAGCATACAACTTATATAACCCGGGTAACTTGTATCAATTTACAACTTCACAAGTCGTTATAGACATCACTTACATCACACATCAATTTCTAGGTACCAAAACTTAGATTAAATGGTCCAACTCACTTAAATCATTCCATTCCAGTCTATTGATTTCACATATTAATCTATAAAGAATCGAAATGGTTCCGGTTATTTGCTAATACCCGACTCCTGTCTCTTCGAATCTAATGTCATCTTAACCCAAGTTATTCAAGTGAATACAATTTGCTTTTAAATACTAGATGTCACTTTACACGGCATTTCATCATAGATAACCACATTATCACTGTTCAACCCAACATATCATATTACAGAAACATTTCATATCACATAACATCATGATCACATAACAGGGATAACAAAGAAATCCAAGGCATTCAAATATCATTCAATCATTCATAAGCAAGATAAATTAGTCATACCATTTCTAATTAATTTAATTAAATACCAATGAATTAAATTAATTACTTATTATTTATAAATCTTGCTTATTTAACATTAATTATCCAATTAATTAATCATCCCTTAATTATTTATCATGATTAATCATCCTTGATTAATCATTCTTTAATTACATTAAGTAATTTGCCTTTAAATTAATTACACAAATTAATTATTCTCAAACCCATCACTTGAACTTAACCTTTAATTACCATCTTAATTAATTACCCAAATTTGGTTTTCGACAATCACATTGATTAAATATCCTTTAATTTATTCACATTCATTAATTTCATAAATTAATAAATCTTTTAACTCATTATACTAAGTAATTAACCCTTAATTTTTCCTATTAAATAAATCACCTTTAGTAATTACCCATTAATTACCTATCTTAATTAATGGCATTAAGTAATTACCTTTCTTATTATCATTGATTAATTAAGTGATTAACCTTTAATTACTAATTAAATTAATTAATTCTTAACAATAAATCCTTTAAATTACTTACATTAAGCAAATATCATCGCTTAATTACATAATGTAATTTAGCCTTAAATAAATTAATCATCCTTAAATTATTAATTCCCTTTAATTAATAAACCTCTTAATTAATTGCATTAAGTAATCAATCTTTAATTACTTTATTAATCCAATCATTAAACATCAAAACCTAAATCAACTTTAAGATGATCCATTTATCTTATTATTTTCTTAATTACCATTTACATAAAAAAATTTTAAACATTTTATCCTTTAATTAACACTTAGTTACATTTCTATAATTAAGTTTAAATTAATCTACAAATTTAAATTAAACAAATGACATAGCTTCTTAAATCAAATGTTATATAAGAAAATATATTACATAAAAAAATTGATTTAAGAAAACAGTCTTAAAACTCGATTTATTTAAATTCCTAAAATTGATTTATTTTAAATTTAAAAGTTTAAACCCTGGTTTAAACAAACCTGGACAAAACTCTACTAGCCTACCCTTGAGCTTCTTTACCTCTCAAAAAAATCTCGAGCACAACCCGGTCCACACAGGCAAAAACACACGAGCAACAACCTGGGCAAACCCGATGCTCTCTCCTTCTTCCCTCTTATTTCTTCTTCTTTGGTCCAACATCAACAATTAAAACTCACCTAAACGCTAGTGTACCGTGCACGTGCACATGGTGGCAAAGCAACATTGAAGAACTCCATCATCGCCAGCAAGTCTGCTTTGACTTCCTTACCCGATTACGACCATCCAGTATTCCTTTCGATCACCAGAACGAAATCGAAGACTTACAGCACCATCAGACACAACAATGTCGAAAAAACTCATCTCACGCCACCACGCTCCGCCCATTAGAACCCCTGCCGCCTTGCCTAGACCTTCGCCATATGGTCGACTTCATCCTTCCCCATCCTGGCCTGACTCGATGCCACCTCGTCACCGCGCCAGTTATTCAAAAATCAACGTCCAGAACCCAATCTAAACCCTAATTCGACCAATCGTCGTCGCTACGGTGATCAATCCTCCATGCAGACATTTTTTCCCGACCTCCCTGATCGCCATGCAAGCTTCGACAAGAACCCCGACCTCTCTCGAGTTCTCCGGACACCAGGAATGACCAAAACCCATTTTATGATTATCTAAGAAATGCACATCCAAAACTCCACTAAGAATTATGATTTTTATTTTAAAAATCCTAATTCGAACAGGGGATTCAGGTTGTATACTTGAATTTACAAATCATTGCACTTGATTTCATCCCATTTCTAAATTTCCTCTATTATTTTCCAATTTCCAGCAAATTTCAAACTTAATTATGTTTAAACAATCAACTATGTTTGGAACTCAATTCCAAACAATGATCATATAAGATGATTTTGAATTTAAGGTTTTTGTTTACTCTCAGAACTTAGGAAACAAAGAAGAACGGGCATCCAAACATATACAGATCAAATACAATCATATATTCAGAGATCCATACTTATATATACACATGCACACACAAATCTAACCAAGAATCACACGCACGGTTTTAGATTTACTTAAGCTTTAAAAATATATGTTTACTCACCTTATTAAAGAAAAGAGGAAGTCTTCTTCCTGAAATCTGGAATTTCTTGATTAAGAGCCGCTGCTTGTTGAATCCTTATTGAATTAGCTTGAATTTAATTTGATGAGCTTCAGATTGTAGATTGCAAAGATGATTGCAGTTTGAAATTTGATCTTGTTTACTGCTTTTAGTACATGCCTTGATTTTCCAGGTTGAAATGTTTGATTTGTCTTAGATCTGAGTTTCTTTTATGGTTTGTTTTTTGTTTTGAAAGTGAGAAAATAGAAATAGAATGAAGAGAAGAAGTAGATGTTTATAAAACCTATATTATATTTATTTAGTTATTTAAAACAATGAAAAAGAAATTAGGACACTTGTTGAAATGATCTACATTTTTCATTAGCCTACCATCATTATTTTGCACTTGTATTAAATATACTCTTAGGCTTAGATTTGTAATTTACATGTTTTAGATATGTTTTTAAATGATTTTTATAAAATTTACATATATATATATATATATATCCTATTAAGCAAATACATTATTTTAATTTATATAAATAAATCTTTTAAAGAAAATAACATAAAATCAATTACATAAAATATAAATTTTAAATCCAAAATATTTAAGATCTTTATCTTTTGAGTTTCCAATTCAAATTCAATTTAAAATTCAACTCAAATATATATATTTTAAACAAACACAAATTCAATTTGCAAATAATAATTTTACTTAAAATCCTATTAATAAAAAAATAACACATTATTATTATTGTTTTGAAAACAATTAATTTTATCAATTTTAAATAATAATAAAGAAGATTATCACATTTATTTGTTCAATTTATAAATCAATATTTTAAATAGCTAAATCAGATAACTATCTAATTATCCGATGTCCAAAAATTTGGGTTATCACATTCCTCCCCCGTTGAATCTTTTGGTCCCCGAAAAGGAACGAAGCCAGAATTATTTAAAATACTTATTATCAGAACAATTATTCTTTTTGAATATTTTTAAAACACTTTAAAATCTATATAATATTTCCAAAATAGTTCTATGAAAATATTATTTTATAACATGATGTTTTAACAAGTCCATTCTCGTTCTCACAGAAATTCGGTTATACATTGATCAGGTGTAAGACTGAAAATCTATAAGTACTTGGTAAACCCATTTCAACACCCAGTGAAAATACTTGGAAAATAATTTTATTGGAAATATAGAAAGCATTTTTGAAAATAGAGGAATATTTTTGGTGAGAATGCTCAGGAAATCATCACCCCCATCCACGGTCGCAGTTAACCCGATGGTGACGTTGCCTTCCCGACAAAATCCATAAATAACTGTAGGCCTCTGCGCCCCTCGATTACGCGATGGAATCCGCACAGATCGCAGTTACATCCAGGTTTACGTTGCCATAGCAGCAAAAGTCCATGTAACTGTAGGCATCAGCGCCCTCGAATTTCGCTGCCAAAAGAATGAAACTTCTCCACACCCACATAGGTCGCAGACTACATCAGTCAAGTCACAATGTAGCCTTAGGCTCTCATGGCCTCTCGACTTTCGCTATGTCTCTATAGGTCGCAGTCTACCGATATAAAATCAAATGCAGACTGTTGGCTCTCAGCAGCACACACGACTTTTGCTATATTACCATAGGTCGCAGTCTACCGATGTAAAATCAAACGTAGACTGTTGGCTCTCAGCGGCACACACGACTTTCGCTATGGTCTGCAGTGGGTCGTAGTGACAACGAGTAAACTGTCGTCACAGCATAACCCAAATGCCTCTGTAGGCATCAGTGCCCTCGACTTTCGCTGCACACTACACAAAATCCTCAGGAACTAGTTTTGTCCAGACTCCTTACAGGATCAACTTTAGAACCCCCCTTAGGGTTCAAGGAAGTACCAACCTATGGTACTCCTGAGAAGTTCATTCTAACGGAGCGCCTTTTTCTCCAGAGCCATTTTCAATACACTTTATGTTATACAAATATAGTATCTTCCAAATCATACACCTAGTATGAATCTCATACAAATCTCCTTCATCAAAATCGATTATCCCAAAATCGATAATTCTCAAGCTAGGCTTTCCAAATTCCAATATTGATTTTACACAAAAATCAAAAAGCCTTTCCAAATCCAAAGGTTCCAAAAACCTTTTGTCAACATCATTCTCATAAGATCCTTTACACACACACACACACATAACTTTAAAAATCTTTGGATCACTTTAAACTTGTATAAATTCCCTTCTATACTTCAAACACTTTCAAAAATCCTTTTCTTTTGGCAATAGATTCAACAAAGGGAGATTTATTTTATATAACAAAGATATATAACTTTGTTTATTCCAAATCAAGTATTCAAATTTGATTACTCTTACTTACTTCCATACAGTAAATTTTTACCATAAAAATATCCAATTTCCACTTTACTTCATCATATATTTCACAAAATATACCTTTCGTTTCAAAAACCATTTCACATTTCTTATCCATAAATTCCCATTATCAATTTCATTCAAATCCGTACGACGTACGCATATCATCCGTACACTATACCAATCTGATCGCTCACTCGATCAAACAATTTCACTTCCGAACTAGTATCATCCACCTGACTTCCTAGTGCAGACTCGGATCTGGTTTTTTGATTAGAAACCGTTATTCTCCTTACATAGCCATAACTATGATAGAGAATATCCAGAACCAATCAACAAACCATATCCAGGTTCACCTCGAAAATCGAGTGAAAATCCCAACTCGGATCGATATAACTATCTCGAAATTATGTGCTTGAATCTGGATCAAATCACTATGCGAATAGAATAATATACGTACATCCTATGTATCTTCTTCATTGATTATTAAACAAATCAATTTCCTTTTCTATTCACATCACTTATGATTTCTATTCACTTATTCTCATTTGCTTCAACCTCATTTGGATTACCACTAAAATTCTTATCTCAATTGAAAATTTTAATCGTAAACAGTTTGAACTCTGTCCCGCTTGAATTTAGAAAATAGCTTGAAAAATTAAGAATAGGTAAGTAGTTGATAAATAATTATTAGTTTGTAAAATAGCTGTAAGATAGTTAAGTAGTTGTAAAATAGTTGAAAAATAGTCAAGTAGTTATAGAAATGTTAAATAATTGCAAAATTAGTTATAAAATAGTAATTAGTTATAAAGTAGTTGAAAGATAGTAATTAGTTTATAAAATAGTTGTAAAATAGTTAAATGGTTACAAAAATATTATAAGATAGTTTGGCTTTAAAAAGAAAGGTTGTATATATAATAAATAGCTTGGAAAAATAGATTTGTACCAAAAAAAATATTTTGAAAATAGTCCAGAGTCAAACTATTCAATTTCCAACCTCCATTTCCAATCAATTCAATTTAAATTTCCACTTCTAATTAAATTGAATCAATTCCAATTTAAATAACTTCAATTTCCATTGAAATTGATTTAACCCCAATTCAAGTTGAATTAATTATCAATTTCTTTCCTAAATTCAAATCAAATTCCATTTGAATTTTAAATCTATTCAACTTTAATCACGATTCCATATTATTTGAATCAATTTGGACTAATTTCAAATTGAACCCACTTTAATTTCAAATCATTTCAATTTCTATTTGAATTAATCCCAATTCCCATTTAAATTTGAACTTATTCAACTTCAGTTTCATTTTAAATTAATCCAATTCAAAATTTTCATTTTGAATTTTAAACTTATCCATCTTTAATCACAACTCCCATTTATTCAAATCAAATTCAATTTGAACTAATTCAATTTAAATCTCAACTTTAAACCATCCCAAATTATATAAATTCGAGTTAAATTTTTAAATGTTGATTTAATCCTTTAATTCAAAAACCGTTTAATTCTGAATTCAAATTCCATTTTTAACCTATTTCAAAGTTCAAATAATTCAAATCCTTTTTAAACAACTAAATCTTTGAAATTCAATTTATCATCAAATTTCAATTTTGAAACCAAACCTTTAAAGTTTTATCTTAAACATTCAAATCTTAAGTCCAAAATGATTTCATTTTATCTTAATAGTGGATATATTACCATATCCCTTTCTTCATTCATTTAAACAAATCCAGTTTCAGCTTAAAGATTATTAATCACAACAGGATGGTATTATTCAAATTACTTAAACATCCATACATTTCCAATTTTCAGATTTCAAACCCATTTCGAGATCACACAAACTCCCAATTCAAATTAACCATTTAACTTCCCAAGTTAAATCCCAATTTCATCTTGAAATTTCCAGTTCAGGTTGTTTGTTCTAAACTTACTTAACTTTCCCATAGTTAAATTCAATTTACTTAATCCAGTCAACCATACTCAAATTTGAATTCCTGCTTCAAAATTCAAAATTCTTTCCCTCTTATAAGTTCAAAACTTATATCACTTTGGGATTTTACATCACACTTTAGGGAAAATCAAAACTCAATACCTTAGAGTTTATTTCATATTATCTTTGATATCATGTATATCCATACATATATACATATTTATTTCTTGGCTCTTCCAGCCATGCTTCAAAATTTTAAACCACCTTTGGTTTTAATATCAAAACAAATTCCTTCAAAATTTTCCAAACATTTCTTATTTTAAAATAGGACTATATTCAAAATAATCTGAATTATATTATTTGTTATTTCCTTTAACACTTTGAAACAATTCAATTGTTTCTAGACTTGGGTTTTAAAACTTCACAATTTAAAACCTACTTCAATTTAGAAGTTATACCCACCTTAAAAGTTTACTTCATTTGGCTTACTTAGTAACAAATATATCATTATTAAACACAATAACTATTTATGATAATACCCAAAATTATCATATTTGGATACCAATTCCTTTTTATCTTATTCTTACTTCTATAAATTCAAGATTTTAATTTCAGTTTGAATCCATTTCAAAGTTGTCTTTGTTCGATTTCAATTTGGTTGTATTTCTATTACCACTTAATTTAATTCCAATAATTTAACAACCAATTACCTTAATATTTATTAGAAAGAAATATTGCTTTATATATCATAATATATTTTTATATAAAATCATTTAAAATCTTTATATAAAAAAATAACAAGTACGCTCTCATATATATATATACACACACACACACACTCAACTCATCCTAGGGTACCATTGACCTTATCCTTAATGAGTAATCCCACCAGAGTCAAGGTTCTCACTTAACCTCGCTCTGGTACCAAATGTAACGACCCGTAATTTTCGATCCTTTATTACTATGTGGAAGTAATAAATGATCGAAAATTCCGGATCGTTACACATCGGACGAACCCTTTAATGGTGCCTCCAAGTCGATCTTTTCTGGTTCCTCTATTTCTTCTCCATCCTCAACCGGCTCCTCATCATCTATCATATCCGAGGCTATGTCCCAACCTAACGGCTGCCACTGCTGGCCTCCCAGAATCCTAGGCACATGCTCCTCCATCTTGATATCTTCCAAACCGAGATCCTCCGCTATCTCTGGAATGGGAGATCCTATCTCCTGAATGGGCGTACCCATCTCCCAAATGATTTGCTCATCACTCTCTGAATCATCATCCTTATATAACCATGCATCATAAATCCCTTAGTTTTCCGTCTCTATTGCCATGGGTTCCTCCATCAAAGGCTCAATCTGCAC
This sequence comes from Allium cepa, assembly GCA_030765085.1. Classification (NCBI taxonomy): domain Eukaryota; kingdom Viridiplantae; phylum Streptophyta; class Magnoliopsida; order Asparagales; family Amaryllidaceae; genus Allium; species Allium cepa. The sequence continues at coordinate 936,618,238 of CM060932.1, forward strand.
TGGTACTTCCATAGGCTCCTCTATAGGTTTCTCTTCCTCAGGCTCCTCGTCCTCGCTCAAAGGATTCAACATCCAGACATCTACCTTATCGTCGGCTTTTGCTCCTGCATCAATATCTAGCCTATTGGCAACACATCTTCCTCGTCTGAATTAACCATCAACTCCTCATCGTCTGAGATATCTATCGGATGGTCGAATGATCCCGGTACTTTCCCCGAGGGCTCCTCTACTTGAATATCCTCCTCATCACTATTGATCGGTGTATCCAAAACTTCCAAGTCTCCGTATTTACACAAGGCTTCCCTAAATCTCTGCCTAATGGCTAGTATTTCGGTTTTGGTTGTTTTCTATAATTTTATATAAGAATTTAAAATTAGTTATCATTTCTTGTCAAAGATCCTTTCTCACTTTATTTATTTTATCTCATTTTAATAAGTTATAAAACTTAACCTTTAGTTTTATTTACCTAAGGTCTCAATTTAACTAATATTATTATCTTATCCATATATTACTAATACAACTTTGCTAAGTGTACATCTTTTCTCTCTAACTCTATGATTAACTACTTAACTTATTTACCTATCCATTTTCTAAATCAAATTTTTTAACTTTAAATCCATCAAATACCTTATAGTCAAATTGTGAATTTTACTTCACAAGATATTTGTACTTAGCTTTTAAATCCATCCATTATGATAATCACTTAATCATTATTATTTCTTAGGACAAAATATATAAGGGTATACGATTAAAGTTTTAAATTCTAGCTTACAACTAATTAATTCTACATGGAATATCTTATAGTCATATCGTGCAATTCTAATCACAGGATATTCAAACTTTAGTTTTACTAAGCTAAATTACAAATCATCCTTAATTTCTAACCCAAAAATAATAATATACCCTTTGATATTTAAAATATAAACCCATGGAAAAATTATTTCATTTACCAATTTCTTTAAAACAAAATCACTTTTATATTATTATTAACAAATAAATGCTCATATATATAATACTCTTATAACTCACTCTAGAGTGTTACTAACCGTATCTCTAATTAGTTACTCATTCTAGGATATTACTAATCCTATCTCTGATGAGATTTTACCCATAACAAAGACAAGATTCTTGGTTAACCTTCAGCTCTGATACCAAATGTCACGGCTCGATTTTCCATACCCTTTGAATCGACAATAAACCACAAATATCCAACTCAAATTGCACGAAAATACGGAACATGAAGGGTAATAAAGAAAATAAGACAAAACAGAATCTCATACGAATGGAATAACATATAATATTGAACAAATGTTTTACAGTGGAATACTTTTAAATACATATATCAGAGTCTAACCTAAATTCAGCTTGGACAGTTATAAATATCTGTCTTTACAATTGTTGACAAACATAAACTATAACAAACTAACTATAACGGATAATAGAATATGTCCATATGTACATGAATATCTCCAGCTCTCCTTTGGAAACTCCAACTGTCTTCGACAAAACCTAAAACTACTCGGATCTGACCCGAGTATTGAAAATGCCCAGATCAGGCTTGATAAACTAACGTGAGAAAAACTCAATAATAAATGATAGTGTCATATATCAACCTTTGAATAAAATCCTTTGAAAGTAAAGAGTATCTCATAAGACTACGCCCATACATAAACACAGACGGGTTTTTACCTTTTGATAACTAAAATACTTTTATGTCAATACCTTTGATATTATTTCTAACGACATTCTTTGAAAACATTTGCAAATAAACTTATTAATCTTTGCCGAAATTGTTAATATTATTAAATTCCAACATACTAGGCTCTACAAACAAAACCGTAGGCTTTTATTGGAGAATGGATTTCCACACAAATGACCAAGTGAAGGATATACCTTCCGAATGGGTACACCTCTAGATGGATGTCTCGAGGAACCATTACAAAGCCCCTCTACCAACACAAGACCGACCTACCTCTATAACTAGATAGTACCGAATCTGTCATCCCTCGGTCGTTACGACCTTTAACCGAGCGCTCGTTTCCATAAACCATATTAATTTACATCCTAAACGTCATAGCGAGAAGAAATATATCTAGAAGGAGATGATCATACCCTAATTGGGAATGACCCACTTAGCCTTGTCGCGTCTAATGCTGTTTCAGTCATTTTTGGTTTGATGAGGCTTGAGGCAAACGATTACCTTTTAACATAGCACATATCACATCTTTGAATGCCATATTGTCATTTCCGTTAACTACTAATTGCCTTTCACAAAAATACAACCCTTGAGCTCGTACGTCTCAAGGAGGGTGCTAAGCTAAGAGAAGTTGCCTTCCCCTCCACCAGTGATGTACGTTTGTAAAAACCAATGTACGTAATCTTTTAAAAATGCAATGTCAGACAATCGTCCATACAAGTTGTCCAGGAACAGGATAAATCGAAGGCACTCTCCTACTAGTCCTTGCAATCCGAAAAATCTCCATCATGAGGAGACCACTGCCATAAATAACTCTATAAAAGGGGCCAACCAGAGCATGTTCAACAAGCAGTCTTCACGCTACGAAGATCCACGGTCTTCAAAAATCATCATCTTCAACATGTCTTCACGTTCGAACATATACATTGGTTTGAAGTAGGAATTACCCAAATCCGACCCTAGCTCCTTCGAAATCCAATTATTGATAAAAAGTGAATATGAGTATACAGGATTTATTAAGTCTCTTTTCACTTTAATTCTTTTCGGATGATTTTGAAATCTCTTTCTTTCGATGTAGAATAATTATAAGTAATTCATTATTTTTCTTTGGAAATATCCCAAATTTCCTCACTTAACTCTCAATCCGAATTCCTTAACTTTTATGCAGGTCAAAAATAATGTTATTCAAGACATCGTTTACGATAAAACATAAAATCAGTCTTAGAAACATTTTTTTTGAGTAAATAGAAATCATTCATTATGGAGATTTCTTAAATTTTGAATAATATTAATCTTTTTTTTTTTTGAAAAACTTAACAGAGTCTTTACATTTAAGGGCATCTGGGCTTTCCTTTCAATCTGTTCCACCCCTCGCCTAAGAAAAGAAAACATATGCCAGGTAAATTCATGGGACAGTTTGCTCCATTCTTATCCTTAATTAAACACCTTGTTTTATCTTTCCAGATCTCACAGGCAGGATAAATGTACTAGTCGTTTTCGCATACTCAGAATTTCAACTTTATATTGGAACTACTTATAAATATTCCAAATTATCTTTCAAAACGCTTAATTATCTTTTTTTAAAACATTCGCAACTAATTCAAGGTAAAATAGTTACATTTAAACTCATATTCCAAAAGTTATAGAATTCGAAGTAGAAAAGTGTTACGGAAAGTGTTGTATAAGATTATTGATTTAAACAACTTTTAAACATTCAATAATTCATATTTCCCAATTCGAATCTCTTTTAATCATTTAAATGGATTTATCAAATTTATTCCATATTTTTCCATAATTAAAAACGTTCATTTAAACAAATTTCCTGTTATCGTCACTTAACTGCACTAACGCGATTTTTCTAGAAAATTGATTTAGACTTATTTCAAAATCTACTTATCGAAATTTTGATTTTCTTTCTTCGTTTATAAGTTATGGAAATAATAGTCTGGAATTTTCTTATCTCGAAGAATCCGAGCTATATTTCACTATACACTCATTTGAACTTTTCGGCGCGAAATCGCGAACTACCGTTGCGCGATGCACCTAGTTTTAACTTTCTTTTAATATTTGAAATAATCTATTCGAATTGAATTTTAGCACTTATAAAATCATTACAAATAATTTTAAATTAATATTTCCACTTTTTAAAGCATTTAAAATGAATTTTCACTATTACCATATTATAATATTATTATATTCCCATTATTTTAATATTGAATTTTAATTTCCAATTTCAACTCAATTTCAATTCTAACTTCAAAGTAAACTCATTAAAAATTTAGATTTCAAATCTGTTTTCAATTTAAACTTCAATTCAATCTCAAAATAAACTTCAATTTTCAAACTCGATTTCAATTTCACTATTCATCTCGATTTGGATTTCTCTTTAACTAGCCTTTTCAAATCCGTTTCACTTCAAATTTCAAATTATCTTTTATTTTTACTTTAATTTCACTTCTAATTGAAAAGGGACTTTTTTTAAAAATATTCTATATCACTAAAATATGGTCTTATTAACAAAGGGTTTATTAAATCAAAATGAACATACCCAATATCCATATTTATCTCTAACATAACATCCATTCAACCAATCACATAATATGTGATTTCAAATTCAACATTCACTATTAATACCATAACGAAATACATTATCACATTTCAATTATCTAACCAACAATCGAACATCCACATTAATAATCAAATAAACATTCATATGTCGTAAGGGTATAAATATGATTGTTTTAACTTAGCCAAAATATAATTTCAAAAGCGATGAGAATTTCTCACCTTCATATACGCTTCGTTAATCTTTATGTAGTTAACGTGCTTTCCAAACAAATGTGCTTTTTTTGAATGTTTTGAACTCTCGCCTTTTATTTATTTTCCTTCCGAACAGCTTTTGTTTTCCTTTCTTTTCTTTTCCTTTCCTTTTCTTCTTATTTTTTTTATTTGGAAAGCTGTTTGGAAGGGAATGGGTGTACGGCCTTGGGTATGTGGGGTATTGGCTTGGGTAGGTGGCTTTGGGCTTGGTGTGTATGCGGGTATGGGGAGTTTGGGATCGGGTTTAGGTGTGTGGTGCTCGGACTTAGGGTGTAGGGGGTAGGCTTTGGTGGGTAGGGGGTATGGCCTTGGGTAAGCTCGGGTTTGGCCAGGAGGAGGGCGTGTGCGTGTGTTATAGCATTTTGGGTGGTGGTATGGTTGAGTTTTGGTGATGTGGAGGTGATAGCTTGAAGGTAGAAGAGAAATGGAGGAATTATAGAAGGATTTCAGACATTTAGTGAAATGAAAGTGAAGTGAAAATGATGGGGTTTGATGTTGAATTTATAAGTGGAGATTTTGGTGGTAAATGACATTAATACCCTCTTCATTTTTAAATTTAGATATACATTTTCTTTTATGTAAAAGGAGAGATCTGGTGTGTATTAATGGTGATGGTAAAGATAGAAATGATTACTTCCGTTTTCTTTCTTAAATTTTGTATTTTAAAGGAAAGACTTTTACATTGATTTGATTTGCATTAATGGTAAGCATATATGTCATTAATTCCTTTTGGTTACTTATCTTTTCACTTTCCATTTGCAAGGTGTATTAGTTTACATCATGTATAAGAGAAAAGAAAGATATGTAATGATGTTGTTTTATTTTTTACTTTTACACTCTTTTGTCAAATCATTGTTTTTATCATTTCCTTTTATTATCACATGAAAAGTGATATTTTATTTTTTATAAAATGTAAGTGAAAGTGTTATATAGTTTGTAAAGTGGTAAAATATAAGTTATAAAGTGCATATGATCATTCAACGTTGCGACAATTTGTTTTGGTTGAAAACGGTGTTTTTGTCGATAAATTTTACAGTCCGAATTTGACGTTTTTGTTAAGCTATATGTTGATGTAAACCAAACTTTAAAATGAAATTTTAATTATTTAAATAAATTAAAACACGTCTCTTTATATTTTAAAATTATATTTAATTAATATCAAAATCTCTAATTTTACAGCGTATGTAAAACTGACAAAATACGAAAATTTTTGGTTATTTTTCTAAATTGATTATTAACATATTTTTAAATCTTTTAATATACTAGTATTATCTTTATTAGATTTTTTAAATATGATTTAACTTATCAAATAAATATTTAAATCCATTTATTTAAGCCTTTGTTTATTATTAACAAAACTTAACTTTTGTCAATTTGTTCTGAATTCAATTTTATACTTTTTAATTTATTAATTATAAGAATAGACAATTATTTATTATATATAACATATTTATTAAAGATTTAAATCTCTTTTAAAATTTAAAACGAACGAAATCTCTCATTTTTGATGTAGCAAAATTACGGGTCGTTGCATGTAGTTGGTAGGGTAGGCGCCATATAGCCCTTTGTGTTGCATATGCCAACAGTCTGTTATCTATAGGGGCAAACCCGAGTCATGACTGGGGTATGCATAGATGATCCATTGGTGGATAGGGTCACATTATCCTCAAGGTAACTAAAGGCAATAGGAATAGAAGGTACTCTATAGTTGGCGACTAGTCCTAGGTTCCTAGAGCATGCTATGTGCTATCAGTCTCCCTTTCTGGTCTATGATTGTGAGTGTGTAGTGGATTAGTAGGCATTTCTTATTCCGATAATGAGTTGTGTAGATTATAGACTGGTTGAGTCTAAAGTGTAGTCAGTCCCCTTTATATTCATACTATTTGATGATTTGATATTTTGCGATAGCCTTTGTTATTGATTGTGATTCGGTTTGTGTTGTATTATATTTGTGGTTTATATAGTATTGGATACCATTTGGATGATTTAACGGGCAGTCTCACATTATCCATTGATTTATGATTTTATGATATTATTTATGGCATTATGTGGATTATCCCTTTTCAATTGATGATTTCATTTTATATGACGAGGTTGTATTGTATGGATGATTCACCCATTAGAGACAGTCTTCTTGATTTCTACTGATTTGTTTTGTATGGGTAATGACACCTTATGATATCAGTTCCAATTTATTTACATGGATTTGAGGTATTTGAGTAACATGATGCATTGTGGATTATTTATATGTATGTATGTATATATGTATGTATGTATGTATATGTACATACACACACACTTTGACACGTCGTTTGACGTTTTAGTATCTTTGACAGTAATATCATATTATTCTTCCTTTTTTATACTATATCACCTTATTTATGATCCTTGTTTAGACATAGTATAACCGGTGTATTATTTTAAAATACTCGGGTCAGTCCGAGAAATTTCAAATACAAGAACGACAAGATTAGCTTTATTTTACTGGGTTTACGGGAGACAAGTTATACAGTTGTTTGTATGTCATTATATATATGTACTTCATGGATGTATGTTCTTAAGATGGTATTTTAAACTGATATAGTATATTGTATATTTTGTTTTATCGCTACGATTCTAGTTCTATGTTCTTTATTTATGTACTGTATATTTTGTATTGTTTTGTCTTGGAGGCACGTGTTTATTGCTTGGTACCGATACTGTGTACGTATAGTTGTGTCATTTTCTTGATGTTTTAATACGTACTAGTGTTATTCCAAAGTGATATTCACGTGTACCCCTTATAGCCTCATTCTCTATATTATTTGATAGTATTACTTTGTAATACTCTTATATAGTATGGGTATAAAGGTGGGTTGTCATAGAAATAGGGGTGGAAAAAGGAAGAGGATGACTAGGTCATGGTCATCACACATATTTCCAAGCTTAAGGCAGACCTTGCCACAACTACTTCCAATAAAACTAAGAATGAGGAAGAGTTTAGGGCATATCGCATCGAAGCAGAAAAGGCGACGAAGACTGCAGAAGATGCTTTGGCATTGAAAGATCATAAGTTAAAGGAGAAGTATGATGCAATGGCAACATCCTAGAAGAAACGGTTTTTACACTACTTGCAGCATGGTCTACCAAATGTATGCTTCATCTAAGCACTAGTTCTCCACTAAGGTCAAACTTAGCTTTTTACAGGACCCTATCTATTACCCGGCACCTTGGCCTGGCTACAAAACAACAGTTAAAGATATTATCGTTAGCACTAGACAAGATTCTAACTAAGAAGATCCTGAAGATATACGGGTTTGATGCAGTCGACATGTTTTGGCATTCAGATATGGCTCGGCAAGTACATTTCGGCACACGTCGCTCGGTCCAGATGGCTCGACAAGCCTCGTTAGGGCAGTTGAGTCATCGTCGCCCGACATCTACCGCTCGGCCAAACGAAGTGGAGTAACACGTGGCTCGGTCAAAGGAAGGGATACCTCGTTTGGTCTGAATTATTCGAGATGCCTCATTTGGTCGTGATGGATCGGCATTTCTCGTTCGGTCTTGGGGAGTCCTATTCAAAAGCAGCTCAGTCCGGGAGGACCAATAAGTGTCTTTTGACAAGAATGGACTGAACAGCTCGAGATCGTCCTATATGGGCCGAGTCACCTCGGCCTTGAGGCCTATGCAGGGACTCCAGCCTATCTTCATATATAAATAGAAGGGCAGGGGCACAGTGAAAGGGACCTTTTTTCGAGAACACTGGGGAAACTCTATCGCTTTCAAGACTCATTCTTTTCACTTAGCATTTTCATTCGAGTAGTTGGTGTACGGATTGTATCTATAATCAATAGTTTAGAAAAGCAATAAAGGTTAAACTTAAAGTGGACGTACGCAGTTACGTCGAACCATTATAAATCTGGTATTCTTGTTTCTCATAGTTATTACTGCATTTTACTACGTAATTCCTCAGTTTTAATTTACCTTCTTCATTAATCCCCTCGAACCCTAGCCGCAGCCCAGTGCCATTCAAAACTCAACTTAATAAAGGAATATTCTATCCACTTCCCTTACATCCCATGATCAACCAGGGCATAGACGATCTAGCGATAACTTCTAAATGACAACAAGGGAATGGACAAGCAACCGCTACTCAAACGATACTCCTAAAGTGACTCCAAGAAGACTAATGTTTGGCTCTAAGCAATTTATTCCAAATGCTAACTAGGATATCATATTGATTGTGTTTGAGGAAAGTCGACCTCCAGATATATTTTGGCAGCTAGTTAGCTGGAGAGCCTCCTATGACCATGGATTGTTTCTGTTACAAAATGGATTAGAACCAAAGTGAGGAAAAGTGGAGCAGACTAGGAGAAATAACAATGCAGGCCCATCGGCCAAGGACACTAATTCCAGTCAACAAAAAAAGATCTCAAAATTAGACTCATATGCTCTTTGAAAGATTCAATTGATAGCCTCTATTTGGAGACTCGTGACTCAAAGTGGAAATGAAAACTAACCTCGAGAGAATCCATCGAAATTCAGAGGAAATCAGGGAAATGTTGTATATTCCAATATGCACACTGATCCTAACACTGGCGATTATAAAAACCTTCAAGGTGTCATCTGAAAGCAAATTCAGAAAGAAAAGCTTCAATAGTACGTGCAAGCCTTGCAGAATGGCGATCCAGGACCTTCGGATGCCCATCAATAAAAAACTCCAATTATCAATTGGACCGTTAGTAGTCGACATCCCGCTAGAAGGGGCTAGGGGCAGAGTTGAATAGCGAGCACACGATACTGCCCCCCTTTATCAATGAGATTTACACCAATCTTCTTTGGATATGCTGACTTCAATTATGCTTTGAATTACGATCTACTTGACCTAAACTTCTTTCAAAACCATGCAGGTGACCGAGTACTCAGATTTGGCCACCAACCAATCCACACAGACCGTGATCAGGCCTATGGAGTTTCATCAAGATGAGCATGAATCGACTGCTCACCATCGACCATATGCCTTCGATTTAGGGCTATGGACTAGAGATTGAAAAGCTCGTGTTGATCAGAGCCCAATACAAAGTGAACACGATCGATCGTTCATTCGTTGACCTCCACATTTGACTTGAAGACGTAAGCAAGGTTTGAAATGAATATGGCCCGATCATCCACTCAAATTGAGTCACAAAACAAAGTTCAACAAAATAAAAATGCCTCTCATGAATCTCAGTGACACCGAGATCTACCTAAAGTAGATGTGATTTGATCATCTACACGTCGAATCCTACACTGAACACAAAAGGTTATTCGAAAGCCCGACTTGGAGTAGCTGTGATAGACTACCTACTCGCCAACCATCACTCTCAATACGTGGACATGACTACACCTTGAAACATATGCAACTTAGTTTGTCTACTCAATAATCTATTATCCTTATTTTTTAGAAAGAGATACGAAGAAAATTGTGTGAGACTTGATTATCTAACCCATCATGGATGTGATCCAACCATCTGTCATGTACCTCCTTCCTTGACTTGATTGGAAGAGCTATAATCACCAAGCGGACGAGAATCGACCGTCCATTCTTCAAGTATCGTCCTTCATGCTGGGGGCAGAGTCCCATTCCATGAGAAAACGTGGTTCGATCGTTCATTCGAAAACATAGCCCTGATATGGTAAATGAAATACAAATTAAACGGGTGGAAATACGACTGCTCTCGATAAAAACCTCTAAGTCCCCTGAGTGTGGACTAGAGTACTCCGAGTCCCCAGAGCCTGGACTAAAGTATAAACAACTCAAAAATCTCTAAGTCCCTGAAGCAGACTAGAGTATCTCAGTCCCCTGAGTGCGGATAAGAGTATAAACGACTTAAAAATCTTTAAGTCCCTAGAGTGTGGACTAGAGTATAAACGACTTAAAAACCTCTAAGTCCCCAGAGTGCATACTAGAGTATAAACGACTTAAATACCTCTAAGTCTGTAGAGTGCGGACTAGAGTACTTTGAATCCCCAGAGCGTGGACTAGATTGTAAACGAATTAAAAACCTCTAAATTCCAAAGTGCGGATAAGAGTACTTTGAGTCCCCAAAGCGCGGACTAGACTATAAACGACTTAAAAATCTCTAAGTCCCCTGAGTGTGGACTAAAGTACTTTGGACCCAAAGCGTGGACTAGAGTATAAACAACTCAAAATCTTTAAGTCCCTGAAGCGGACTAGATTACTCTCAGTCCCCTGAGTGCGGACTAGAGTACTCTGAGTCCCTTCAGTGCAGACTAGAGTATAAATGACTTAAAAACCTCTAAGTCCCCAGAGTGCGGACTAGAGTACGTTGAGTCCCCAGAGCGCGGACTAGATTATAAACGACTTAAAAACCTCTAAGTCCCCTGAGTGCGGACTAGAGCACTCTGAGTCCCCAGAGTGCGGACTAGAGTATAAATAACTCAAAAATCTCTAAGTCCCTGAAGCAGACTAGAGTACTCTGAGTCCCCAGAGCATGGACTAGAGTATAACCGACTCAAAAACCTCTAAGTCCCTGAACAAACTAGAGTACTCGGTGTCCTCAGAGCGCGGACTAAAGCATAAATGACTCAAAAAACTCTAAGTCCCAGAAACAGACTAGAGTACTCTGAGTCCCCAGAGCGTGGACTAGAATATAAACGACTTAAAAATATCTAAGTCCCTGAAGCGGACTAGAGTACTCTCAGTCCCCTAAGTGCGGACTAGAGTATAAACGACTTAAAAATCTCTAAGTCCCCAGAGTGCAGACTAGAGTACTCTGAGTCCCCAGAGTGTGGACTAGAGTATAAACGACTTAAAAACCTCTAAGTCCCAAAAATGCAGACTAGAGTATAAATGACCAAAGAAAAATCTCTGTCCCAGAAGCAGACTAGAGTACTCTAAGTCCCCAGAGTGCGGACTGGAGTATAAACGAATTGACGAAAATCTCTGCGTCCCGAACCGTGGATTAAAGCATAAACCGTTCGACAAATCTCTAAGTCCCTGAAGCATGGACCGAAGCATGAACACAATTTGGGTGCGAGTTGGTCGGGGGGAGAATAACACTAAGTCACTAGAATGCAGAGTGGTGTATAAACATTGATAAATAGACGAGTGGATTCCGGCCATTCTCTATTCCGCAAACTTCGGCCTAAAATCGACAAAAGGATTATGAGCTCGCTAAGGATGGAGTTCTACCATCCAACTAGTGGCCTGGCTAAATCAATGCTGGGAGCAGGAGTACAAATCTCTAAAAGATGAATACGACAGCTTATAGCTCTAGCTTCACGTTCTTTACAATTTAAGGCAACGACTGCAGGGAGGCCTCAATATTGAACCAATCGAAACGGCATCCAAAGCTGGGAAACCGACTATATCATACCTCAAATCGAGGGTTAATACTGATCCGCACCACTTACATACGAACGTGACTCGGATGTTCCTTGAAAAACTATGACCTCCAAAGTGTGGAAAGGAGAGTAAACCATGAAGACTTGGTCAAAAATTCTCCAGCACCCTCCTTCGATCTGTCAGGAGGAGTATGAAACTGGATGAGCATGACCGGACTGCATTTGTAGCCAACTTTACCCCAAGATGTGATTACAGAGCATGAACCAAAGTGGACGTGGATGACCATCCAGTGTCCAAATTATGCCCTGAAACTGATGAGGCATCAAAGTATTCCTCTTGGAATGAAAACCCACAGTAAATCCAAGATAGGCGAGACTCGGCCTCCTGTCAACCGCTTTGATCCCACGATTCAACAGGAAAGAGTGTAAAGCTAAAGTAGGCATGGTTGACCTTCCTACTTATCGCTATATGCCCCAGACTTGGAGGCACAAGTAGAAGCAAGATGAATGTGAACCGACTATTCATCGATCAACTCTATGTTTTCTGAGTTTAGGTATGAATATAAACATAGCTAGGACGAGACTCAACCGTCCATGCAGTACATTTATCAACCCGAGACAAAGAGAAGACACATGGTCATCCAAAGACTGGCTGTGATAGCTCAGTATTGAAACTTATATATAGTGCTTATAGCTACTTAAGGCTACGACCGAAAGAATATCTAAAGATAGAATCATTAAATCGATACCTAACCTCGTGGGCAATTGACTGTCACTCCAACCCGAAAGATGGGTAAAGGATCATGAATGCATTGAATAGAAAGTGCGTTACTCGAATATACAAGCAAATTCAAACTAATAACAAGATCCAGCTATGTAGCTGCACACAACTCGAGGTTGACCCCTACTCGACATTTCCTTCAACGTGCTTTTAAGCCTGATCTTTGGCCATTTTCTAATAATCGATTAGGGCATTCATAGCCCTTCACTATTAGACTTAATAACTCATGAAAAGACTCTAGGATACGACTAGACTAACCATCAACATTGACCGTCCCAACCATATTTCATATTAAATGTTATGCAAAATAGTTATATCTGAACTCAAAGAATCTGGGTGTTGAATATCGGATCATAGATCAGTGCAATGATGATAAAAGAATTATTTGGATTTTTTTGAATAAATGATGATATGTTCCCTTGGACCCATTTTGACATGCATGTGTGATATCACCAACTATCGCTAGCCATGCATTGGATATCGACCCGAAGCTACAAAAGCTAGCGCAATGTCTATTGATTTCATCATGAAACTCCACTCTTCCTTTTGGGCTCACCCCATCAACGTCTATGCCTACTAGCCGTTGCGACCGGGCATACAATGACCTGAGACGTCTGAAAGATTGCTTAAATAGAATATCAAACTAAGCCAATTCGATATCACTTATTTCCCTCGAAGGGCTATTTAAGGATGGAAATTAGCATACCTCATACCCAAATCACTGCATCAGATGACTACTCAAAGGGTAGTAGAGAACAAACTGACAGATGGAAAATGTACGCGGATGGAGCATCCAGTTATCAGTGTTATGGTGCAGGAGTCATGTTAATGACTCCCGAGGAACGATCGATCTGATACGTCCTGAAACTCGATTTCCTTGTAACAAACAATGATGCTTATTATGAAGCCTCGACCGCCAGCCTCAAACTTGCTAGAGGATTTGGAGTGGAAACTTTGCATATCTTTTATGATTCCTGATTGATAGTATGCAAAGTTAAGGTGGTTGATCTTGCTAAGGGGCATTGTCTTGCTCCTTATCTTGGCCATGTCCAAGTGCTACTAGCCGACTTCACGTATTACATAATTACACACATACTCAACGAACAAAATGAAAAGAGTCCAGTCATTGGCCAAGCTGGCTAGTTTTAGGGACGCACAACAGACATACATTGTTTCGGTTGAAATACTTAATATTCCAAGCATTGATGGATGAAGATCAGCTAGGTCTTGGAGATAGAGCCAGAAAAGGTGTCATGGTTGGCTCCTATCAAAGACTCTCTACAATGAGGAATTCTTACTGAATGGAGGAATGAAAAATGACAAATCCTCCTCAAAGCTTCACGCCAAATCATCCAAGAAGAAGTCATGTGAAGAAAGGAGTTTATCCATCCGCATGCTTCGGTGTATCGCCCATGATGACATCTTGAGCGAAATCTATGAAGAAGAATGCGGCAATAACATTAAGGGGAAAACGGTGATAAAGAAAATACTCAGCTACAAGTATTACTGACCAACTATCAATCCAGATGCGGTTGATCATGCTAGACAATGCGACGAGTGCAAGATGTTTGCAAAAAATCCAAAAATTCTGCCTATGGAAATTACTCAAATGGCTAGTCCATAGCCGTTTTCCACTTAGGGGCACTGAAATCATCTTCTTGCTGATCCTAAAGGTGGTGTGAAATACACCATCATAGTAGTTGATTACTTCACCAAATAGGCAGATGAGGAACTTTTAACCACGACCAAGATAAAGAAAATAATTAACTTCATTGTCCATAATGTGATCTGTCCTTATGACCTTCCATGATCTATTATAACTACAAATGGACAGATTGAAGCCGTGAACATAATCATAATGTTTGTACTAAAGAGAGATTTGGAAAAGGCTAGAGGTAAATGGGAGGATGAACTCCCAACAGCATTATGGGCTTATAGAACTACCCATGAGTCTATGACTGGCTGTACTCGATTCGCCCTTGCTTACTGCTCTGAGGTCGTCATCCACGTAAAACTTGAAGTCGGCTCTCATCAAGTGGCTAATTACAACCCTTATTTCATAGAAAATACAAACAAGGAATCGCGATTGAATTGCAATTAAACTAGATAGAATTGGTGATGACTTATGAGCATATAAGATGCATCCAATAGCCAATGGCAAGAACATGTACCCGAACATGCGTGTGTACGTCCGAAAAAGTTCGACTTCTTGAAATCAACAGAAACTAAATTCTCACTTAAGTTTATTAAGAAAAGACTGGATCACATAGTCGAAGCTTACTAGCCCTGTAGAACCGGACACCGATGGCTACCGATGAGCTACAACCCTGGATTTATAATATTGGGAATCGATCAAGCGTCATGACGATCAAAGAAGGATACGACACCTTGGGAGGATAAATTGAAAGATAATGACTATTCAGGAAACACGATGGATTTCTTTCTGGAAACAAGGAATGCTCACTGATTCAAAGCGTGTCGTGTAGCTACACACGACACACTTTGGGGGGAAAATGTTACCCAGCACCTTGGCCCGGCTACAAAACAACAGTTATAGATATTATCGTTAGCACTAGACAAGCTTCTGACTAAGAAGAGCCTAAAGATATACGGGTTTGATGCAGTCGACAGGTTTTGGCATTTAGGTACAGTTCGGCAAGTTCGATTTGACACACGTCGCTCAGTCCAGATGGCTCGGCAAGCCTCGTTCGGTCAGTTGAGTCATCATCGCCTAGCATGTACCACTCGACCAAACGAAGTGGAGTAACACGTGGCTCGGTCAAAGGAAGGGATGCCTCGTTCGGTTTGAATTATTCAAGTTGCCTCGTCCAGTCGAGACGATTTGGCATTTCTCGTTCGGTCTCGGGGAGTCCTATTCAAAAGCAGCTCAGTCCGGAAGGACCGGTAAGTGTCGTTAGGAAAGAATGGACCGACCAGCTCGAGATCGCCCTATATGGGACGAGTCACCTCGGCCTTGAGGCCTGCGCAGAAAGTCCAGCCTATCTTCATCTATAAATAGAAGGGAAGGGGCACAGTGAAAGGGACCTTTTTTTGAGAACACTGGGGAAACTCTGCCGCTTTCAAGACTCATTCTTTTTCACTTAGCATTTGCATTCGAGTTGTTGGTGTACGGATTGTATCCATAAAAAATAGTTTAGAAAATCAATAAAGATTAAACTTAAAGTGGACGTAGGCAGTTACGTCGAACCACTATAAATCTGATGTTCTTGTTTCTCATAGTTATTACTGCATTTTACTTCGTAAATCCTCAGTTTTAATTTACCTTCTTCATTAATCTCTCTATGCAAATCTTTCTTTGGGTGTTCGTAACCAACTCTGGTGCTAACACTATCAAAATAATAAAGCTCTCACTTACTGCCAAAATAAGTGGGCCAAGGAGCTAGCTATAGAAAATGCCGCTCCTGCTTCAGCGTATCTGATTAAAGATGCAACATTCACGGAAACTGAGACAGTTGATGATACCAAGGTGCTTAAAGAAACTGGTGTCTCTTCACCTCCTCATATAACAATTTAACTTTTGTATGTGAATCTTAAGATCTTTTCAATATGCAAATAAAAATTAGCCTTTTACTTTTGCTTTGTTATGGTAAATTTCCATTGTTGTTATGCTATTTCATTACTGTCTTATGAATGGGTATGTCAGCTTCGTTTCTTTTTTGTTTTTAGTCTTTTAAAGAAGTTTGTTTACTAAACTTCAGAGGGAAGGTAAGAGCAGTCTCAAAACTCAAACTGTTGATCATCTTGGTTTTAGTGCAACGACTATTTATAGGTGTGAAAATAGTTATATGAGTTGTTTACCCAATTAGGAAGGAAACCCAAGGTTAATTTTCCAAGATTTTTCAAGTCATTAAAGAGAACGAGGTGCTTAGTGATTTTATATAGCACCGTTGTCAATATACTTTAGAAAGTGGCTCCTTCTTACCTGATAGCCCTCACTTGGAATGGTCTAGTCATAGGCATATGAATCTACATAGGAAATGAGTTCTGCCTATGGTTGTCATTTTTGTATATATAGAGTCTTGGACTTATCGTGTGACAGTATTACAATATGTGCTTTGTTTAATTTTAACTTAGCACATTCTTATTTTCTTTAAATTGAGTTTTAATTAACACTAGCTAGGTTGGTCCCCATAAGCCTTCATTTGAATTTACCGAGGCCTTTGTATCCAACATTCCTCCTGCC
Source organism: Allium cepa (assembly GCA_030765085.1). Classification (NCBI taxonomy): domain Eukaryota; kingdom Viridiplantae; phylum Streptophyta; class Magnoliopsida; order Asparagales; family Amaryllidaceae; genus Allium; species Allium cepa. The sequence goes on from CM060932.1 coordinate 936,635,065, forward strand.
CTCTTGTTCATGGCTTGGATGATGTAAGTGTGCCCAAAATTGAGGTTTGCAGTCATGACTCCTACTGTGACCTTGGAAGAAAAGAATATCCATCTAACACTCATTGATGAAAAGATTGAGGAAGACTTAAAGGAAGCCTTTTTAGAGCTTAAGGAGATGAAAGGTGCGCTAAGTCGTCAATATCAACTTAACATTAAGTTACACAAAGAGGTCGTGGCAACCGAATCAAAGTTGAATGAAACATGGTGAGGCACTTTATGGCGTTATATATGAAGAAAAAATAACAAAAATGAATAAAAATATAGAAGATATGTCTGCTCTACTTGCCCGCCAAATTGAAGAGAAGGAAGGTATTGAAGGAGAAAAGTGGTAGAGAAGTCCAATCCAGATATGGTTCCTACTCCTCCACGGGTGTGAACCTTTCTTTGGCAAATGAGTGGAAAAAGAAAGTGGAACTTCATTTCCAAGGAAAACTAAGGGAGATGGAGGCCCACTGCAAGTGTCAGATGGCGTAGTTAGAGTCGTAGGCACTTTTTAAATCATGGAAGAAATGGTGGAGGACTGATGCCCTCAGGTATTTTGGTGGTTTCTTTAGAAATACTAAGAAAACTAAAGCTAAGTAGATCGATACTTTAGAAAGTATGAGAAAAACGGTTGTACTCAAGATATATGTGCATGAGGATTCTCTGCATGAAGCTTGGGTCACTTTCAATGAACGACATCACCTACTGATAAACCTGGGCAAGACAAGACTGTCGTTCTTACAGAAAAATTTAGACAGGAGAAAGCTGAAAGCAAGATGAGGGGATATCAATGCAACGCACCATTGATGTTTTCGGTTGTTTCTACTCAATGCTTAATCTAAGTTTCCTTTTCAATATCGAGGTTTTTGAGGTGGCCGCAAAAGAGACAATAGATAATTGGATGGGTGCTTATTATGATCCCCATAAGACTATCTAGATTGGCTTAGCTCCGCCCTCACCAATATGCTTTAGCTGATTTTAGTGTTGTTTTTTTAAGAATTCATAACTTAAAATGACTTTGTATGTATATGAAGTTGTATATATTTTGTACTCATACATGTAGATTGAGATAATTTGTGAAGCTTGTAAATTCCTTGTCAATGTTTTACATGGTCGAACTTTCTTTTAATTTTGTTTTGTGTAGGCTAATTTGATCTTCAACTTACTTTTTTCGATCGAGATCTGGAGAATATTGATCTAGAAGGAAAACTATCCTCTACTCTGACTAGGTTTACTGAGCTGAGAGGTTTGTTGAAGGATGCTAAAGGAGTATATGTGGTCGTATATACGAACAAAATTAGGGCTCTTGAATGCAAAGTTGAGGAATTGAATGAGCAGATCGCATGACAAATTAGCGTTGAAGATGCCCTATAACTCCACCAAGGGCAAGATGCCCCTGCACCTCCACCTTCGGCAGACCCTGATGTTGTTCTTACATGGAAGAATAAGTTGAAAGGCTATTACGAGGCCAAGATTACCGAGCTAACAAATTTTTGCACAAGGGATAAAAATTGCTGGCACTAGCAACTCACCTTATATTTCTACAGAAGCTTCAAATCCTACCCTAGACTACCAAGAAAACAAAGGACCAACTTTTGGATGAGATTGGGTAGGTCGAAAGAGTGGCTATGAAACATATAAAATGGACTTGAGAACAAAATTTTTACCTTAGAGTCTTAGCTCCACGTTGATGCTGCGGCCACTTTCCTAGGTGGATTGAACATGGCTTCCTTAATGGAGCCACTCTATGATGAGAAGTTAAGAAGGGTTATGTCAGACATTGCCATGAAGCATGCAATCGATATCTGCACTCGCTTTTGGGCTGGACTTAATTTGACCTTTTTATACAATCGTGCGAATTATAAGTATGATCCATGTGGTTATAGTGATGTTTGGGCCGGTGTTAACTATGACACTTGTATCACTTTTGGCAGCGGTTCACCTAGTCACTCATCAGTTGTTATTACCGAGTTGAATGACTCATCTCCTGCTCTTCAACTTAAGGACAGTTTTGCTCAGTGTCTAACATTGGATGCTCATAGACCGTATCGCCGAAACAAGATCATAGCTAACCCTGAATCCGAGTCAGATTCATGATGTTGTCTTGTTTTAATATAGGTATTTATTTGCCATGTTGCTTACATGTTTTTAAAGAACTTGTAGGAGTTAGATTCATGTAAATACATACAAAATCTAATAAGCATTAGCGAAACTAAAAAAATATAAGGAAATTGTTGTTTTTTATGCTTACTTGGCAAGCTTTTAAGTATATGCTGGGACTGTGCTTGATATGTTGATTTTTTTGCATCCCATTTGTTGTCTTTTTCCTACAATCTTTGGATTTATTATCTGTGCCGCTCAAGCTTTTGAAACTTGATTGTTTTCGCATTTAAACTTTGTTACGCACTTTGCATGGTCTGCTACGTTATTCGAGGGGCTAATGATGTTTGACTACGAAGTCAGGTCGCATATTTTGCAACTTTTTCAATTCATGTACATGGTTTTTTGTGTTGATTTAGGCTATCTAATATCCTTACATCTAGTATGGCTATCTCAAATCAATTAACATAGAGAGATTTTATACTAGTTCAAGCTATCCAATATCCCTACATCTATTTTAATTATTTGGCTGAAAAGTCGGGCTGCGTTTGCACAGTTTTGTTTTGATAGCAGATTTGGGCCATCTAATATCCCTACGTCCTACATAATTATTTAGCTATATCAAAGAGATTAACATAGAGAGATTTTTGAAATGGTTCGAGCTATCGAACAGTTCATTATATTCCTGCTTTTTGCAATATTTATAATGTTTATTACATGAGTAACATATATCAAGGTCTGAGATGCTCTAAGTTCCATGTCCTTGGAACAAAATTTTGATAGTCGGTAAGCCCCGTTACCCAAAACTTCTACTATAAATAATGGGCCTTCCTAATTTAATCCTGAAGCTCCATCCGTTGGATATTATGTGTTGGCCATTAATCTTTGCAGTACCAAATCAAGCTTTTAGAAGTTTCTTCCTTGAGTCTAGCATTGTAACTTCTTGTTATCCTTTTTTGGTACGTGGCAGATAATACTACTGCCTCTTCTCTTCATGCTTTGATGAGATTGAGGGCATCTTCTTTCAACTTCCTATTCTTCTCTATCGTATATGATATCCTTCTATATGATGGGATCTCTACTTTGATGAGGTGAATTGCTTTATATCCATATGTTAATGAAAAAGGAGTACGGGCAGTTGAAGATCTGGTAGAAGTCTTATAAGCTTGTAATGCTAAAGGTAACTTCTTCTGCCCACTTTCCTTTTACCTTAGATATTCTTTTGTTTAATTGTCTGCTGCTTTGACTAGCCCAGGTTCTCGCAGGAGTGCGATAGAGGAGAAACCTTTAATTGTGCCATTCTTTTCATGGAACTCCATAAATTCCTTGTTTTCAAACTATGTTCCATTGTCAAAAAATATTTTGCGGTGGGTTTCTAAACCTTGTGATTATATTTCTTATGACAAAAGTGACTATCATTTTCATTATGATGGTGGCTAAAGGTTCCACCTTCATCTGGTGAAGTAGTTTATCGCCAATGTAACAATCCACCTTTTCGATCCTTAAAAGTTAACAAAAATACATCAGCGGTGTTCACCTTCGAAAATCTGAGTGTCGAAAAGACAAGTTTTTAAGGGAAAACGAAAGAAAGACGGAACATAATCCCACATCATGATGTGTAATATATAATATACAATAGAACTTTACAAAAGGAAAATTGTTACATACATCAAATCGGAGTAAACTAATCCATCATCAGCCTGGACAGTTATAACAACCCATCCTCACAAATGCCGATAAATATAAACATTCAATGTAGCAGAAACAAACATACATGAATACATCCTGGAGGGATCCAACTTGTCATCTTAAGCTCCAAGAATCCATAACTAGATCTGAAAATATGCTCGGCCTGATCCGAGCATTATAAGAAAATAACATCCGGATCAATCTGGTAAATCAGTGTGAGAAACAAACATTATATGGATTTTAGTGTCACAAAACTTTTCGAAAACAAAGGCATCTCATAAGACCATGCCACACATAAACATGGATAAGTTTTTACCTTATGATAACTAAACCATTTCTATTAGAAATCCAGTGCTATTACAATAATGACTAGAGTTGAAAATACATAAGTAATAGCTATGTTGTGCGTGATTGTACAATACAGTGATAATATGTATACAAATCAAACCGCTAAGTTGTGTTCGCTGATTGTGTAGAACTCCATGGAGGTGTCCCGTAAAACATCTGGGAACGGTCCTCCTGCACAAGGATCAGAGATATCCTTCCAAAGCAACGTACGTCCCTAGTTGATGTACAATAGGCAATACATAGCTGGCCCTTATCGGTTAAGCCGAGTGCATCATGCTCGCACGCGTAACAATCATAGGTAACTCTAGAAAAGAGTCTACAGCACCCTTATGGGTTAACCAAACCCTGGCTATGCATCCTATCTTCGCTTTTTGTCATATCCATTGGTAAGGCTATGTCCGACATTCCAACATACGAGTCTCCGTTCGAATGTATCTCAGCACCATACATGGATCCCCTTACTTCAAAAGATCATGTAATCACACATGGATTCCCATATCTCAAAGGATCTTGGAATCACACATGGATTCTCATGCCTCAACAGGTCTAGGAAACACATATGGATTCCCATGTCCCAAAATAGATCATAAACCCCTTCCAAAGAATAGAACACATATATGGTTTTGGAGTGGTTATGGTTTCGAGTCATATCATATAGATACAGTCCCCTCCTTACTAGGTGCTCCAAAACCAACTAATAGTTTCTAGTGTTCTCAACTCTGGTTTTGTAGGAAATAAAAAGACATACGTAAGAGCGAGGATCGTCTCCTAATCGTTTAAGCGGACATATTTCCTTATCATTGCCCTAGAAGACAAAAACAAGTTTATATGTATAGTATAACAAAACCAAAGATAACTATACCATATAATTCTCATGTTTCTCCTTGATATTTCCAAAGTATATTTGACTAAGATTTGATAGTCAGTTAGTTAACTATCAAGTAAACAAACAATTTGATTTCAGATTTAGCTTCATATGGTTAAGCACATTAGCAACTACTAAGCCTCTTTAATTACTCTTTTCATTAATTAAACTACTTTGTAAATACTTGTATCAAAATACCTTTACAAAGATATATTCACAACCTCTTTCTACTTCTTTCAATACTTGTAAAAATATCCATAACTTATCTCATTGGTATAAGTATATTCACAAAACACTTTGAAAGATTTCACTTCCAAAACCCACACTTAGTTGGGTCAAAACAAACGTCGTTTAAAAATAGAGATAACAATAACCCAAAACACTGTTCATTCAGTGTTAAGTATGGAAAAAGAATGTTCTTTACCACCAAAATTGAGAAGGTCATTTAGGGAAAGCAAATCTCATTTCCTTTCGTGAAGTTACCTTCATAAAATCCCTTTTCTTAAATCTCTTTCTATTTATAAAACTCCTTTTATAAACCTCTAAATTTGTGTATAATTCTTTTATAAAACCCTAGATTCATTTATAAAACTTTTTCCTTATCACAAATCTTCTGTTTCAAAATTGGACTAAATACCATTTCATAAAAATTATCATTCATCACTATAAATTCATAAATGTGATTTAAATTCTAATTTATCAAAATGATATCCTTTCCCTTTTATAAAATATAATTTATAAAATTATTCCTATATTTATAAAATACCATTTATACATCTAACTTATGTTAAAAAAATAACATTATAAATCTATTCTATTATTACCACATTTTACTTAGAATGTTTCACAAATATTTATTCCAAAATATTTCTGTCTTCTTTTATACGCAAAATTTCTTTGCCTTTTTAAAAATAAACATTTATTATTATAATAATTTTCTATAAAGACAAATTCTTTCCTAATAACTATTAATGCATTTACTTATATATATATATATATATATATGTATGTATGTATGCATATATGAGTGTGTATTAGAAAAGAATAATAAAAGAAGTTAAACTAAATAGAGAGGTTTAAAAGCTCATTTTAATTAAAATATCATAGAAGTTCCAAAAGAGTCAGATTTAAATATCATTTTTCAAATCGAAACCATTTCCAAATCAAGCAACACTTGATATTATTTTTTATCCAAATACTAAAACAAAGTCAATAGTTACTATAGCACTTAACCAAGTGTATATCTACCTTTTCTCTAAAAAGGTTCACTTATTCACAGATGCTGGTGTCACATAAAATATGGTCCAACTATCAAATTTTGTCATTTAACAGTCTACAAACAGATATATGATTAAAATGAAATCAATAAATATGTATAACTGGAACTAAAAATGAAATGTCGATAAATTCAGATTTCTCTACTAAATTCATGTGTTTTCGATTTAAATGTGAATCGTTTATCAAAAGCGGATATTTAACAAAAATTCATCCAACCACAACTAGTAAATTTTACCTACTATATATCATACCGATTATCCAAAAAGATGAATTTTAAGTCATTGATGTTTCAATGGATGCGTAAGAATTTCAGTTTGAACTAACATCGAACGACATTCGATTTTAGCCCAAAATTTTCACTTGCTCCAAATTAAACAAAACCAGTTCCATCACGTAGCTATTACCATTATGATCACATCGCAAAAGACCACGTCTCAATTAGATCTCATCTGAGAAAGTTGCACATTTTATAAGTTTTTGAGATTAATTAATTTGAATAAATAGACAAATTATTTCTTTAATCAACATTACCACCTTAATCACCTACTCGTCATCTTCCCTCCCGCTCCTAAATGAACTACCCTCCCTGCACATGTCGCGTACACTTCCAAGAGAAAACCCACCCGTTCTCCCCCTTCGCTCAATGTAATACACTTTTGTCATCACCGACGCACTTCACTTCAAATGAGCATCACAATCCCTACCTATGACAAGCTTGACTACCTACCCCAAAACTCGACCTGGAGCTTCACATGCGGACCCTATAAGGTCGCAACCCCTGCTTTTGCACCGAGCATCGCCAAAATCTCCTTGTGGGCGAACTACGACACCTTGGACCTAAATCTAACACCCATGTAGCCTCCCGTCACCTAAATTCCAAAAGAACCTAAACCCTAGTGTCACACTCATAGCTCAAAACTGTCAATCACTACAACATGATGCCACACACTTAAAACTCATGCCAAATTGTAGATCTCACCATTTTACACTCAAAGATTCTCATTTTTTATTTTTCTTAGATTTTTAGATTTTTAGTTTGAATTTTCTAAGAAGTGGATTTTTTTTTTTGCTTCGGGAGGCATTTGATAAAATAGTAAAAGTGAAAATGAAATGAGGAAGTTAAGTGTTTGTATGATCCTTTATAACCAGATTTTCGGTATCTCACCTCATGGATTTTTATTCACGTATGAACCGCGAATGACAAAACAAAAATACAGTCGCGCTCAAAACAACAATGTTATCTCAGAACAATAATAATATACGCTAGTTATCGTATTCTATAAAATCACAAAATACCATTGTTTGTTTAAAAATCGTCAAACGACAAATTAAATATTTTCGAAATTAAAATTATGGAAAACCATATAAATTAAATTAAAAATGCGTTAATAAAACTCAAGTCATGCTATTAATTACTGATTCTCTTATTATTTATATGAACCATTTATTTTTGCAAATAAATTTACATAATGAATTCACCATTATAATTTATTAATTAAAAAGAGTTAAATAAGACCATTAAATCCTATTAATTAATATTCAATTCATAATACAGATATTTAAATCACTATTTAAATATTAAATTCACAATTCAAATATTTAAAATAATCCCTACATTTTGAATTTAAGTTTCTAAACTTTAAAAAACAATTATTTCTGTATTTAAAATTAATTAAATATTTAAAATCAAATGACAAAATTCTAGGTTGTAACATTCTCCCCACTTAAAAGAATTCGTTTACAAATTCCAAAAGGAAGATAAATGTCTCTAAACACTTAAGCCTTCACAATCAATTAGTTGAAATGGATTATTAAATTTCCAAGTCTCTTAAAGTTGCAAAATTTTTTAGACAACACCTCCTTTGCGTGGCCCAATTGAAAAAACTACAACTTGCCACAACGGGTCCAAATCAATAAAAGAAAACAAAAGCCCAAAAATGGCCTTCCATAACATGAGCATAAAATCAATCAACCAAAACAATAATATAAACACGTACCTACTAGTCGAGCAACCAAATTTACTCATGAAACAAAAGCATCGAACTAGCCTTTATTTCCATAAACCTACATCTCACTTGCAAAATATATCAAACCATACAATTCATAGCCATGAAAATTTGTATTTTCCAATGTCAAATACCAAATTATAATAAAGCTCATACGATGTACATATGTCATCTATATGCAATATCAAATTCGGTCACTTGCTTGATCACACAAATTTCAATTCTGAACTAATATCGCCCACTGGACCACCCTAGTGCAGACTATGGTCTATTTCCTTGATTAGAAACCTCTATTCTTCTTACATCCATATACTTTGATAGAAAACTTCAGAATCAAATAAAAAATTCACATCATGTGTTCACAGTCAAGAATTGGGTGAAAAATCCTTATTCAGATCGGTGTAAATCGCCTTAAGATCTTGTACTGAAATCTGGATCAAGAACAGTTATGCGAATAGAATGACCACATACAACTTACATATTAATACCATTGGTTTCTTAATTCTTCCAGTTACTTTTTATTCATAATTAATTGCACCAACAATATTTTGCACTTTATACTGAAAGCTATTTATGAAATATTTCATGCGACCCTCATTTCTTTGTTTATAAACATCTTATAAAACATATATGGGTTTATAAATCACTTTAAAACTTAAGTTTATACTCAAATAATACTCATTTACAACCTAAGAGTTCATACATAATTTCAAATTTGTTTTAATTAACTAGAATTTTCAACAGATTTAAAACTTATTTAACTTACTATCCCCTCAAATTTATTACAAAACTTATTTTCATATGTTTTTCACACAAACATTTAGTTTCATTTTTCTTATATTAACTCGAAAGTTTTCAACTATCCAAAATCATAGAAAATTCCATTTCATTTCAATAAATGAAAATTACCAAACATCTCAAAACGGGATGCACAAACCAAACCATCGTAATGGATATGATACATAAGTGTATAATATTACTTAACTGAAAATTTAAGAACTAACACCTAGTTATATTTCAGATCATTTTGAAATAATAATAATATACACATATCTTTTTTTTCAAATCATATTCGGTATTTAAAACAAAATCCATTTACCAGAATAGCTCTGTTGCCCATCTACTATTATCGTAGCAGTTCCTCACTTTAGAAACTCGAAAATGAAAACTGACGGTTCTGCAGTCATCATCTGAATTATCTTCCAACGACAAAAGTGAGTTCAGTGCTTTCTATCTCTTTTTATAAATCATTTCAAATATTTCTATACATATATATTTCCAAATAATATTGTTATTTTATTTCCTAAAACTTTGAAAAACAATTTTTAAAAACATCCGGATTTAAGTTCTCAAATTCATAGTTTTAAATCCTTTTCATTTATAAATTACAATTATATATAATTTCACTTTCTTATATAAAACATTTCACAAATTTTTATCTTTGTTTAGATTATAACATATAACTTTTCGCTTTTCTCTTTCTTTTAAATAAATTTTAACTCAACATTATCATCAACCACCTTTTGATCAACATGTGAAACTTAATTCATAATATGTTCTTTTGAACCATACTGAAACAATAAATGCTCATAAACCCATTAAGAACACATTATTAATCAACAATAACTAATGATAATCGAATATTATCATTCTCTAACAATCAAACACACCATGTATATTATGTTAATTTCTGAAAATTATTCTTTTATATACAAAATATAGTTTGTGTAAAATTATTTTAATTACCCAATTTTAAAATGATATTTTGTCAATTTGCGTTGTTCAAGTGTTTAGAAACCCCTATTGATGTAGTTGTTCCTTCTGTACCGACCAGAATTTACAAACCACTCAAAAGATAAATCAACACAATAAAAAACATTTTTGTAGCACTACAAATGCGCTGTCACACACACACACACACACACACACACACACACACTTAAACACATCTTAGGGTCTTACTTACCCTAACTAAAATGAGTGTACCCACCAAAGACTAGGCATTCACTCAACCTAAGTTCTTATACCAGGTGTAACAACCCACCTTTTCAATTCTCAAAAGTCAAAACAAATATATCCACAGTATTCACATGTCGAGCATCTGAGTCATGGAAAGATAGATAGTTAGGGGAAATAGAAAGAAAGGCAAAAAAGAATCTTACACCGTGATGAGTGATATATAATATACAACAGATCTTTACAAAAGGAATACTGCAATATACAAACATCAAATGACAGTATAATAATCCATCATCAATCTTGACAGTTATAACAACATGTCCTCACAAATGCTGATAAATATAAACAATCAATTAAGTGGAAATAAACATACATGAATACATCTTAGAGGGATCTAGCTCGTTATCTGAAGCTCCAATCATCCGTAACTGGATTTGAAAAATATGCTCTGTCTGACCCAAATATTATAAGAAAATAATACTCAGATCATTTTGGTAAACAAGCATGACAATCACACATCATATGGATTTTAGTGTTATAAAACCTTTTGAAAACAAAGGTATCTCGTAAGTCCACGCCAGAAATAAACACGGAAGGGATTTTACCTTACAATAAGAAAACCATTCCCGTTAGAAAACTTGTGATATTATAATAATGACTAGAGTTGAAAATTAATAAAAAAATTGTTGTGTTATGTGTGAGTGTACAATGTAGCGATAATAGGTATAAAAATCAAACCGCTAAGGCACATTCACTAGTTGTATAGGATTCCATAGAGATGTTCCAGAGAACATCAAGGAATGGTCCTCCTTCCAAGGATAAGAGATATCCTTCTGAGGTAGCATACATCCTTAGTTGATGTACCATAAGAAATATACAACTGGCGTCTATAGGTCAAGCCGAGTGCATTGCCCTCGTAAGCATAATAATCATAGTTAACTCTAGGATAGAGTCGACTACACCCTTAAGGGTTAGCTAAACCCCTGGCTATGCATCCTATCTTTGATTTTAGTCATATTTGCTGGTGAGGCTATGCCCGGCATTCCAGCACATGAGTCTCCATTCAAACAGATCTTTGAACTATGCATGGATTTTCATACCTCAACAGATCTTGGAATCACGCATAGATTTCCACATCTTAAAGGATCTCAAAATCACACATGGATTATGTTGGCTCAGTTTTCCAGCAAGCAAAGAGAAAGAAAAGCGGAAGCAAACGAGGGAACGAAAGATAGAACTACTAGACCAGATGTTTGGTTCAACATCCATTAAAATGCTGTACCAGATGTTTGGTCCAGCATCCTCTGATGTGCCGGACCAAACATTTGGTCCGATATCCTTTGATGTGCCAGACCAAATATTTGGTCCGACATAGTACGTCCAACATTGACCAAACATTAGGTCTGGTACACAAGCGCACCGAGCCAGACAAGGAAAACACCTAAGCTATGCAAGCTCCATGACCCCATATGTTGATCCAAATGCTCTTGCACAAATGCCGAACCAGATTCAAAAAGTTATAACTTCCTCCTCCATACTTCACAACTCCACTCTATAAATACCAAAGCTTCTCAACAACAACGGGGATAGATTTTGGGAGAAAATAGGGAAAACTCTGTTGAGACTCAGTCACTCAAGCTACTTTAGGTTTTTAATCTTTCCGAACAAACTTGTATTTGTAAATAAACCAAAGTAAGAACAACAAAATGGATAGTGGATGTAGGCACATTCTTGCCGAACCACTATAAAACACTGTGTGATTTACTTTACTTAACTACTTTCTGATTTATTCGCCTGTGAATTGTTCTATGACTGCAAAAATTATCCTTTAACGTGTTGGAACATTAAAAACTCCAAATCAATCAACCTAAACGTGATCTATCCAAAATTGAACTTTGAGGTATTTTTCTAATTTTTGTGCAAGCATATTACCATACCTCAATAGGTCTCGGAATCACACATGGATTCACACGACCCAAAATAGTCACAAACCCCATCCAAAGCATATAACACATATATGGTTTTGGAGTGGTTCCAGTTTCGAGTCATCTCACATAAGTACACTCCTTCGCTTACCCAATGCTCCAAAACCAATCGATATTTTCTGGTAATCTCAACTCCAGTTCTGTGAGAAATAAACAAACATACATAAGAGCGAAGATCACCTCTTAACTGTTTAAGAGGACGGGTTTCCTTATCATTGCACTAAAAAAGCAAAACGAGTTTATATGTACGGTATATCATCACTGAAGATAACCGTACCATTTAATACTCATACTTCTCCTAGATATTTCTAGAATATACTTTGGCTAAGATTTGATAGTTGGTTATTTGACTATTATATAAACAAACAATCCAATTTTAGATTTAACTTCATATGGTTAAGCACATAAGCAACCACTAAGCCTCTTTAATTAATCTTTTCGTTAATTAAACCACTTTGTAAATACTTATACCAAAATAACTTTACAATGATATATTAACAAACCATCTATACTTCTTTCAATACTTGTAAAAATATCCACATACTTAACTCATCAGTATAAGTATATTCACAAAACACTCATGAAAGATTTCACTTCCAAAACCCATAATTACTTGGGTCAAAACAAATGTCGTTTAAAAATAGAGATAACAATAGCCTAAAACATTAATCCTTCGGTGTTAACTATAGAAAAAGAATATTCCCTACCACCAAAATTAAGAAGGTTATTTATGGAAATCAAATCTCATTTCCTTTTATAATTATTATCTTTATAAAATTCTTTTTTATAATACTCGTTCTATTTATTAAACTCCTGTTATAAATATCTAAATATATATATATATAACTCTTTTATAAAACTCTAAATTTATTTGTAAAACTCTTTTCTTATCACAAATCTTCGGTTCTAAATTTGGACTAAATAACTTTTCAAAAAAACTACCATTCCATGTATCACTATAAATTCACAAATGTGATTTATATTCCATTTTATCAAAATGATATCCTTTCCCATTTATAAAATATGACTTATAAATCTATTCCTATATTTATAAAATCCCATTTATAAATCTAACTTATGTTAAAAAAATACCATTTATAGATTTATTCTTTAATCAACACATTTTATTTAAAATGTTTGACAACTATTAATTCCAAAATATTTCTATCTTCTTTTAAATGTAAAATCCTTTAAAATAAAAGATAACCTCTTTTATTTCCTTTTGAAAATTAACATTTATTATTACATTAAATTTCTATGAAAAAAATTCTTTCATAATAATTATTAAAATATTTACTTATATATATAATTGAAAAGAATAATGAAAGAAGTTGAAATAAAATAGAGAAGTTTAAAAGTTCATTTTGATTAAATTATCATAGAAATTCCAAAAGAGTCGGATTTAAATATGATTTTCCAAATCAAAACCATTTCCAAATCAAATAGCACCTAATAGTATTTTTTCAAAATATTATAACGACGCCAATAGTACTATAACATATAACCAATGTTATTTCTTTCTTTTCTCTAAGAAGGTTCACTTATTCACATATGTCGGTATCACATCAAATATGATCCAACTACTAAATTTGTTCATTTAACGGTCTCCAAATAAATACATGATTTAAATGAAATAAACGGATAATATAAGTGGTAATAAAAATTAGATGTCGAGAAATCAAGATTTCTTTACTAAATTCCTATATTTTCAATCTAAATGTCAATTGCTTTTCAAAAGCGGATATTTAACCAAACCAACCAAAAATTCATCCAAAAACAACCACTAAATTTATCTAATACATATCATACTAATAAACAAAAAATATGAGTCTAACTCACTGAAATTCTAATGGACGCTTAGGCGTTCTAGCTTGAACTAAAATCGAATGACATTCGATTTTAGCCTAAAATTTTTATTTGCTCCAAATTCAATGAAATAATTTCCAACATGTCACTATCACCATTACGATCGCAACATAAAAGACCACGTCTCGATTGGACCTCTTATGAGAAAGTTACACATTTTATATGTTATTGAGATTAATTCGTTTAATGAAATGCACGAATTATTTCCTTAATCAACATTACCACCTTAATCAACTACTCATCATTTTCCCTTCCATTCCCAAATTAAATTTCCCTCCCCGTGCATGTCGTATATACTTCCAACATAAATTCACCCATTCTCCCTCTTCGGTCCATGTACTCCACTTCCATTGCCATCGACGCACTTCACATCGAACGAGCATCACAACCCCCAACCGATGAAGATCTCAGCCACCTGCCCCAAAACTTGACTTGGAGCTTTACGGGCGTAACCTACATGGCTGCGACCCTCACTTTTGCACCGGACATCGCCAAAATCTCTCCTCGGGTGCACTACGACACCCCAAGCCCAAATCTAACACACATATAGCCTCTCGTAGCCTAAATTCCAAAATAACCTAAACCCTAGTCTCATACCCAAAGCCCGAAATTGTCGAACACTACAACATAACGCCACACACTTCAAAATTCATGTCGGTTGATCTCACCACCGTACACTCAAAGATCCTGTAACGATTGGGCGATTTTCGACCATGAAAAATGACACTAATACGTTCATTGTATAGAGTGTCGAGCAATTGAGTGCTGAAATTACCGTATTTTTAGGGTTTAAGAAGAAATAGATAGTAGAAGAAACGGAAATAACCACAACATAGAATCTCACAAACGTATCTGAACAAAACATAATATATAATAACAGATTTTTATATAAAAGAAAAACTGTAACTGTTAATATACATTCAAATTATCAGAGTACAATCATCAACATATAAATCTAGACAATTATAATAACTTGTCCTCACAAATGCGGAAAATACAGCCTGTAATACATAGTGGAATATAATCAAAATACGCGTAATACGTCTTTGCCATCCAGCTCGTCTTCTGAGCTCCAAAGCATCCTAGCCTGAATCTGTAATACTCGGTCTGACTCGAGCATTACAATAAAGTAACATCCGGGTCAAGCTGGAAACTAGCATGAGTAAACACACTTAATTTGAAATGCTTAAGTTATCAAATCCTTCGAAAAACCAAGATAACTTATAAGAACGTGTTGCATATAAACACAACGGGTTTGTTTCTTATGATCACTAAACATTTCTATAGAAAATCTAGTGATATTATAATAGTACCTAAATATAAATACTTGTTAAATAGTCGAAATTGTTAAATTAGTCAAATTCCAACATACTGGGTTCTAATATCAAAACTGTAAAGGTTCGCAGTGGTTATCTGATCGGAGTGGGTTTCAGATAATGCAAATATCTGATTACAGACTCATCGAATCCAAATAAATTTTTAAAGGCAAAGTCATTTTAAATAAATGATAATACAATCAGGGCGTAAATATTCACATATGGAAATTCATTCCATTTGTTTACTTTATCATGACCAGTCTATCGAAATTTATTTGCTTGAAATTATTACATTTTCCCAAAATCGGTATAGTGACCAGTACGAGTCGATTTAATTTCAATAAAACGCATCTACGTTTTATTTCTATATATTTTAATATATTTGGCTATTTCATGGCATATACACTAGATGATTTAAATCTATATCTAATATCAATCAAAGCATAGATTATTATTCCAATCAACGATGAATAATTAATATTCCATACATTTATAACCAGAACTGTATTGGTTTTAATAAATGGGTCAAGTTATAAATTTTTAACCTTGATTTATTTGTCAATCTAAGAAGTTTAAGGAGAAAATTTATCCTAAATTAAATTGAAATAAATAGTTCATTTAACCATTAATTTATCAATTAGCATATAAATAATTTCATAAGGATTTACTTATTCGTTCACCTTCAATCCGTTGTAAATTGCTAAATTTCCATTTGCAGAAAGACTTGGCATATTCGTTCAAGTGGGAAATTTTGACGATAGAAACATGTGCAAAAATATGTTTATCGTTCGGATTTCAGACGAGTGAGAAATAGCTGTTTAAAATTAATAGATTTTAAGGTGTAGATTTTTTCCCCTAACCCAACCCACTTAACCCTAACTCATCCAAGATCGGCCCACCCAAACCAACCCAACCTCCCCCTTCCCCTTTCTTTTCCCCTTCCTTCTTTCTTCATCGCTCCAGTTTCGTGCATGAAAACTGTGCACCACCGTGCACATATACATCACATACAGCCAACATAGCTTGTCGTCGACCATCTCTACACCTCACCCACGACCAACTCAACTTGACCACAATCCTGGAAATGCGACTAATGCTCTCAGTTCAAAAAGGAACTACAACCCAAAACTGGAGCAAACACCAAACCCTTCAAAAACCTCACCTCACCAACCACCACTACCATCAACCATCAGATTTCGCCTGAAGCTTCACCGTCTCCTCCGCTATCATTTCCCCTGGATTGCACGTCCATCATGTCTCTTCGTCATTGCCATTGCCACCTAACCGAAACACAAAAAACACTCTAAAGCCATAGTTTAACCTCGATAAGCCACCACAACCCATTATAAAATGCCACGCCATTTTTCACTAATCCCCATCGTCTACTCCTCCTCCCCGTCCAACGATTAGCCACGAAATCGTGCGCGTCGTCGGAATTTCCCATCTCACCCATATTCGATCATCTCCTAATTTCTTCTTCCACACAACATTAAAAATCTTCAAACCAACCTTGAAATTCATGCATATCAATAACAATCATAACCATATAATCCATTGATTTAATTATGATAGTCGAAACTCGACCAAAATCAACCCACTCTCTGTTATATCAAGTTTTCTCTTTCTATGCTTGATGAAATTACATGAAATCAGTTTTAAAATATTCTACATTCAAAAATAAACACCTTTCATCTTGAAATCAAGACTTAAAACTAATTAGATGAAGAGATGATGATTTTTGAAGTTAATGGTTCAACTGTTTTTAAGCCAACAAACATGAACATAGAGAATATACAGTTTTCTTCTTGATGTACAGGTGAAACTTCATCATGTCTAAACTCATGCATACACTTATGTACACATTAAACATATAAACATTTACCCAAATCAATCATTCATTCAAAGGCACAGTTGTAATGTTATATACATTAACTAGTTGAAATGTGTTAAGTTTTGTACTCACTGTTAACAAAAGGGATGAAGTGCTGCTCTATGTCCTCTCCCCTACTTCAAGCTTTAACACTTAACTTGATTTTTCATATAAACATGCACAAGCAACTAGTGTCTCTACCTATTTATAGAAGAAATAAAAGAGATGTGAGGCAAAAGGTGGCTGTACTTTTCATGTTACAGACGTTTACATTTTTTTTTTCATTTTCTTTTGATTTTCTGATTGGATTTCGTAGCTTGATTTGATTTTGTATGTTGATTTGCAATTTTATATGCTTGACTTTAAGTTTTGTATGCTTGAATTTAATGTTTGTCGCGATGATGTTCCCCCATGTATATATATGCATTCATATATATATATATATATATATATATATATATATGTATGTATGTATGTATGTATGTATGTATGTATGTACACTACTTTGACCATATTTGTATATGTACACTTACACACACACACACACACACAACACACACACACACACACACACACATATATATACTTAAATCATAAAGCTTTGTGTATATATATAAATATGCATACATTCACATTCACATATGCATATTTATCCTATCATACTTGCATTTTCATATATACATTTGCCTTCATATACTTTGTCATCATATACATATTTAATTTTATACATTTAGATATACACAAGCTTACGCGCATATATATATATATATATATATATATATCCCATATGCACTACTTTAATAAACATTTTCCCACAAATATATATATATATATATATATATATATATAATCATAATTTTGAAACTTTTCGTAATGAAGTTATACATTCCCATATACAAATTTATTTACATATACAATACTTTAATAACCATATATATCTATTATAATATACATACATACATACATATACATACACACACACACACACACACACACACATATATATATATGTTTACATCAAAATGGAGCTTTGATATATTTGTATATAGATATATATAGATATTTTGTCATGAGTCTGAAATGATGAAATTTACATACATATGTATACACACCCACATTTATATATTAATTTTCCTTATTCAGAAGTTTACATTATAAAATTTAATATAGTTTTCAAAATTTATAGATTCAGCTATTCAAAAATTGAGAAATTTATCAATTCAACTTATAAAAATAAATATTTAAAAAATTAAAATTAGTTAATCATCACAATATCGGATGGTTAAAAGTTCGGGTTCTTATATACGTCCCCCTTACGACTTTTCGTCTTGAAAAGGAACGAAGCAAGAACTAGAATTTTGATGTATATTACTAAATAAATCATCCTTTAAACATTTTAAACCTCTTACTCTTTTATTATATCTCTTAGGATGCATACACATTAAATTACATAGTATTACCGAGCTAGTTTGGATATAAAAATAATTTTTGATAACTCTATGTCTTAACAAGTCGATCCATTTTCTTATAGAAATTTATTCATACGTTGATCTGGCATACAACTAAAAATCTCTAAGTACTTAGTAGACGTATTTCAACACCCAGTGAAAATACATGAAAAACATTCAAAAATGATATGGATAGTATCACCCCCTTTCCTTCTTTACAACCATGGATCGTAGTTTACACGATGATTGCGTCGACATCTCGACGAAATCATAAGTAAACTGTAGGCATCAACACCCCTCGAATTCCGCCATGGGAGCACGACAGATCGCAGTTACATAAAGGTTGCGTCACTATCTCAGTGAAACCAAACATAGACTGTAGACAATCGTTGTCTATTGAATTACGCTATGGAACCAAATCACATAGATCGCAATCTACCGATGCTATGTTGCTATCACAGTGAAATCAAATGTAGATTCTACGCAATCGCTATCTCCCGAATTAAGCTATGGAACCAAACCACATAGACCGCAATCTATCGATGTTACATCGCTATCATAGCAAAATCAAATGTAGATTGTAGGTGTAATACCCCTCAATTTACGCTATACAAACAAATGATCACCTGGAACTCATGATTTTTTGTCCGGACGTCCTCTAGGATCCCAATTTTCCTTGAACCCACCATATGGATTCCAAGGTAGAACCACCCAGCGGACCTCCTACTCCAAATTTCAAGTTTCGTGGGTGTGCCTTTCCATACTTTTAGTTTCAAAACATATCATACTATATATATACAATATCTTTCAAATCATACACTTCATATGTATCACATATAAATTTTCTATGTAAAATTGATATCTTTAGAATCGATAGTTTTTACATTCGGTTTAACCAATTTTCAAAATCGACTAATTGCCAAAATCAAAAGTCTTTAAAAATCAATAGGTTCCAAAATTATTCCAACTTCATTCTAATATACATATAAGACCATTCTTTCCAATTCAAATAATTTAAGGACCAATAATTTCTGAGTCCACTTCATACTTATATAAACTCCATTTAGTATTTTCAAATACCTTTCAAGATCTTTTCTTTTTGGTTATAAATTCAACAGTGGGAGGTTGAATACACATACATAATCTCATTAATGCGAATAAAAAAATTTCTAAGTTTGATTATTTTACAAAGTTATCGATAACACTTATTATTTCTTATAAAGTAAATTTCAGTTATAGTAACTATTCAGTCTTCATTTTAAAATCATCATATTTATTCAAAATATACTATTTCACTTCAAAATCATTTTTGCCTTGATATCTCAATTTCGGTTCTAATTCAAAATTGCTTCGAATTTCTATTTGGGCTATAACTTCAATTTAACCCAATTTGTATTTAAATCCATAATTTAAATATGAATAATCCCTACTTTAACCAGTTTGAATTTAGAAAATAGCTTGAATAGTTTTAAAATAGTTAAATAGTTAATATAAGATAGTTTGAGTTTTATAAAATGGTTTATATAGTAAAATATCTTGGAAAACAAAATAATTTGAATATTCAGGAAGATAGATTTTAAATAGTTTATATTAAAATAACTTATTTGAAAATAGTTTCAAAGTCAAACTAATTCAATTCCCAATCTTCCAATTCAAGTCAATTTCAATTTCCCTTTCTAAATTAATTAAATTCAATTCCAACTTGAATTTAATCCATTTCAATTCTCAATTTTAAAACATTTTGATTTATATAATTCCGAGTTTGATTTTTCAGAATATCGATTTAATTCGCTTAAATCAAATTAACCTTCAATGTTCAATTTAAAAATCCAAAATCTTAAAAAAATAATTCAATTTCGAGCTCAAATTTTGAAATATCCATTTAAATTAGTTTTACTTGACTTATTTCAAGGTTCAAGTAGGAGATCAAAATTTTTGAAACAAATCAATTTTTGGAATTCAAGTGATTTCTCAATTATAACTCCAAAATTTCAAATCTAATTATTTAAACAATTCCGGTTGGCAAGATCATTTTTAACATTTCAAACTCGAGTTCAAAAATGTTTCCATTTCCATAAATTCGATTTTATTTCTTAAAATCAAAATCATTTAAATAATTTCAAATCAAAGTTTTTTTAAATCATTTAATTTAACCGATCCGGTGTTCGTATACAATTTTCAATTCTATGTCCAAGTGAAACCATTACTTTAATTTAATTTCAGGGATGGATATATGTCATTTCAATCCAAAATAAATGTCATAGGTATATATCATTTCAAGCTATTTCTTAATTTTTCGAAATTAATTCGATTTACAGTTTTATGTACTATAAATAATATACAGGATGATAACAGGATATATCAAAATAAATATCACAAATTTTCATAATTTGAAACCCATTTTATTTCAAAATCATTTTGAAATCGTTCATGAATTTATTTTTGCATCGCTTTTCACCTTTTCTTTTACAATTTAATCTATTTAACTTCCATAAGTTAATTTGAATTTCACCTTGAAATTTCCAATTTAAGGTTATAAGTTTAAAACTTATTTAACTTGGCCTGATTTAATTCCCATTTCCTTCACTCCATTTAAACTTACTCAATTTACATTTTTAATTCCAATAATCAATTCTTATTAATATCACTTCCAACTTATAAGTTCAAAAACATAATTTTCCTTTAGTTCTACTTCTCATTTAATGGGAATCCTAGAATTCAAACACCGGGTATTTATTTCAAATCAACTTTGAAATCATATATATATACCAAATCATCCTTTTAAATTTTAACCAACTTTGATTTTTACCCAGAAAAATTCTTCCAAATTTTCAAAACAACCCTAGTTTTCAAAACAAAAATTTCATATCAAAAATATTCAAAATAATATTACGTATTATTTCCTTAAACACTTTGAAACACATTTCAAAATTTTCGGGACTTAGATTCAAAACTTCTCAATTCAAATTCATTTTAATTTATCAGTCACATTTACAAGTTATTCTTGTATAATTTCCACTTCCTTAACATTTCACCATGCCTTATCATTGTTTAATTTGTAATAAACACCTTCATTAAGACACAACACCCAATTTATGGTAATATTCAATATTATCATATCCAGAAACCAAACACACCCTATATTGCATAATAGTCTCCTGAAAAATCATCTCTATATATAAAATATAATCAGGGTAAACTTATTTCATTTCAAAACACTTTGAAAACCTCTTCCAAAATTTCCTTATTTTAAATACTGGCTTTGTAATGGTCCATTTTTCCCTACCCTTTGAATTGACAATAAACCGCACATGTCTAACTCAAATTGCATGAATAAGCGGATCATTAAGGGTAGAAAGAAAATAAAGACAGAACAGAATCTCGTACGAATGGAATAACAAATAATATTGAATAAATATCTTTACAGTGGAAAACTTTAAATACAATATTAGAGTCTAACCTAAATTTAGCTTGGACAGTTCTAAACATCTGTCCTTACAATTGCTGACAAACATAAACTAAAACACACAAAGCAAAGCGGATGATAGAATATGTCCATACTTAGATGAATATCTCTAGCTCTCCTCTGGAAACTCTAACGGTCTTCGACAATATCTGAAACTACTCCGATCTGATCCGAGTATTGAAAATGTAACAACCCAGAATTTTAAGAAATTAAAATTTAAATATTTAATTAATTTTAAATATTAAGAAGTGAATTTATAAGTCAAATAAATTTTTATTTGAATTATTGGATTTAATTGAATAATTAAATCGATCATTTAATATGTTAAATTATGGAAATAATTAAAAATCGAGTTAAATATGATTGAAAATGATTTGTAAAATTTTATTTTATCATATTGAAGTTAGAATGATATTTTAGAACTTTTAAAATCGAATTAAAAGTTAATTTGTGAAAATTGAATATTTTAATATTTAAATCGACTAGTGAAAATAGTCAATTTTTGAACAGTCTCAGAATTGAACGAAACCAGTTCCATTGGATCCGTAATAGTTAGTTATTATCGGATTTCAATTTTCGTGTCAATCGGAGCTATCGTTTGATCGTGGCAGCTCGAAACGCATCGAATTATTTTTAATTTTTATTTGGCGAGTTAAAATAGCCATTTTTCAAAAAGTCTCGGATTTCGACGAAACTAGTTTCATCGGATCCGTAATGTGATATTATTGTAAGTTTTCAAATTTCAAGTCAATTGGATTTACCGTTTGTCCGGTACAAATTAAAACGCTTAGAAAATCGTTTAAATCGATTTAATTTAAATTGAACGTTTATAGCCATAACTCGCACAGATGTCCGAATTAGCTTTCGAAACCTGTTCCATTGTGTCCGGAACGCGGGGTAAACCCTAGAAACGCTGGTTACGGCGCGTGAATCGGAGTTCGGAATTTCCGGATGAATAGTGTTCGATTTTTTCCTATAAATAGCCCATAAATTCACAAAAATAAAAGAAAAAAAAGCAAAACCCTAATTCTATCAACCGCCGCCTCCATTAGGCATGAATGGCCATAAATTCACGAGCTTCTCCTCCAATTATCTCCCAATCCACTCAATATTACAATAAACTTTCAACTAGAGTATTGAAGAGGGCGATGAGAGCTACGTTTTCAACGGTGGAGATCGTGTTTGGAGTTGTGGATTGACGGCAATTGTTGTATGAAGGGGGCCAGTTCGTGCACGTGGTTCGATGTGGGGGGATGGCCGAGCTCCACAAGGTGATGGCCGAACATAGAGCAAGTGACGAGCTTCGACGTGGTGGCGACGTGATGAAGTTTCATCGAGTATAAATGGCGAAAATTTAAACCCTAATCTATGAGTATGGGTTCATGGTTGCGGTGTTGAAGCCTGTAGGGTGAACGCGTGATGTAGGAGATGGTGACGTGCGGCTATGATGGCATGATGAAGGATCCAAGGGTGATGAGGGGTAGTGGGTTTATAAAATTTAATTTAAGTTGTAAATTTTTATATAAAAACTCGTGTAACTTCAAATATTTGTAACTTTTTCATACGAGGTCGAAAACACGCGAAACCAGTTGCGTTGGAATCGTATGGACGAGCACTACGCGATGGAATTGGATTGGAGTCGTTTGGAGTTAGTGAGAATTTTGGGTAAAATTAAACGTCCGTTTAACTTTATTCGAAATAAATCGCTAAAACGAAATTTAAATCAAGGTGAGAACTTCTCACTCAATCGAATCAGTTTCGATTTTATTTTAAATAGTTAGATTTAAAATATTTGAATGCATGTTTGAATGATGATTGTTATCTATTGATTGTTAAAATAGACATTATACGCCGTTAGTAAGCGGATGTTATTTATTAAAAACATATACCGCGAATATTTCATAAACAGTGAAATTGGTATTATATATAATAGCAATATATATATATTGGCATATGTATATATTGGAGTTGTTGATTTCCCGTCTTTTTTAGAGGATGAGACCCTATTGCGCCGTCTATTAAGCGGATAATATTTTAAATCCCATATACCGCGATAATTTCATACTGGAGCGAAATTGGTATTGTGCTAATGTTTGTGATGCAGGAAACAGGTTGGAGGGATCCAACTGGATTTCTCAACAGTATTTATTTGATTTCAGATATTTTGATATTTGATGGATTATCATATCGATATATGATATCGTTGTTGTCGTGATTGACTATTTGGTATGTAGCATCATTGGACCAAGTTTTGGAATTTTAAAATGATTTATAAAGTGATTTTTGAAAATATACTATATGTTTGGAATTTGATCTATTTTAAATAAATAAACGTTATAATTTTTAAGGTTATAAAAATTATGATTTTTGAGAAATATAGTTAAAAGTTGATTTTTGAAAATATGGGATTAATGATTTTATAAAATAGTTTAATCGGGATTTTAGAATTTATTGTGAAAAGTTTAAATATAGGATTTATAAAATTTAATTATTTTATGAATCAAAATGGTGAAATAATAAAGGAGATTAAAGACGTTTTAAAAGAATAATATAAATTGAATTATATTAAGAGATTTATAAATGGATATTTATAAATTGAAATATTGAAATTATAAAACGAGTTTTTATAAGTGTTTGAATGAAGTGAAAATGAATTTCATGAATTGAATGAAATTTATAGAATTATAAACGGTGAAATTATAAATGGAATTTTATAAACAGTAGGTTTATAAAATTTATAAAGTCATTAAAAGAATGGTTTTGGATAAATAATTGAATCTTATAAGTTATAAGATTTATAATTATGAAGTTTAACGGAACGATTTTTGTGAACGAATAAATTATAAGTATTTAACTTATAATATGAACCTTTAGTTTATAATTGAGTTATAAATCGAATGGGTTAATAAAGAAAATTTATAAAAGGAAGTTGTTATAAAATAATTAGAAATGGGATTTATAAACGTTGTTTTATAAATTCGCAAATGACTTATTTTGATAAGTAAATTGTTGAAACCTATAAATGAAGTTATATTCACGTTTTTGACAGTGAATAACCCTTTGCAATAAAATGAATGGAAATGATGATATTTGTTAACGTAGTATATTCACGTTTTTGAATAGTGAATAGTATGTTAAAGAGATTGTTTAGAATGTGATATTTTGAACTGAATTAAAACGATCTAATGATGTTTTAAAAGGTGTTAAGATTCGAAACCATAGATTTCAACATTTATTGTTGAAATAGACGTTTTCGAGAAATAGAAGGAAATGGTGGACTATAACACTATTGTTATAGTAAATGATTTCCGAAAGGAAATGTTTTGTATAGTATTGGGATTTATATATCTATCTTAAAATTCGAATCCCTATACTAGTGATTTTGGGTTGTCGTAACGATGTTTTACGCAACATTCGTTTTGGCCCAAATAAATATGTTTAAAAGAATGATTTCCTTAAAGAATGAAATATATACTAAATTTCGATTGAAATATATTGAATATTTTCCAAGTGTTGAAAATAAATAAAATTTGTGAATTACCTATAAATAGGTAAGTATGGAAATGTTTTCCGATATAAAGTGAGTATCAATGTTGAATTTTCGGAAGACGAAGAATCGGGTCCTGACAATGTGGTATCGGAGCATATGGTTAAGCGACAACCATGGTTCTGTTGGGTATTACTCATTAGAGATAGAGTCAGTAGTACTCTAGATTGAGTTTGAGTGTAATAATAGCTATGAGAGCGTATTTGTTAGTGAATATATAAAATTGTTTTATATTGTGATGATTGGTTTGTTGAGTGGTATATAGATTCTGGTTAATACGAGTAATTAACGTTGTTGATAGAGATCTCTAAACACTTGTATAGAACAATTCGGCACAATATTGTTTTAAAATTGGGTAAATGAAATAATTTTACCTTGATTATATTTTATATATAAAGAAAATTATTTTTCAGTATTATTAAAGTGTATATGAGTTGATTGTTTAGTTGTTTGAATAATCTAAATAAAAGAATAATTGTATAAGCAAAAAGATTATAAGAATTGAATTATAATTAAAGTGATTTGCGATTGTGAAATAAACCTATATATATAAGAAGTGAAACTAATGAATATATTTATGAATATGAGTTATAAATAATAAAGTGAAGTGATAAAGTGAACTTGAGTTATATGAAATGAAATTCAACTTTAGTAATTGAATTGAATGAATGAATTGAATGTGAATTTTGTTGATATGAAATAATGAATATAAGTGTAAATTCATTAAAATCTAATGTTATTGAAAGTTGAATAAATTGGAATGGAAATCAATTTAATGTTAAACCAAACAGAATTAAATGTGTTGAACCAAATTTAATGTAAAGTGAATAATTTGGTTATGTTGAATATACATTGGTTGTTATTTGATTGTTAATTGATTGAATATAAGTTCATTAAGTGTTAATGAAAGTGAATTAGCGAAATTGAAAGCTAAAGTGATTGAAATTCAATTGAAAGTAAATAAATTTGAATAGAATTGAATGTGAATTGGATTTAAATTAGTAAATGTTAATTAATTGAATTGAGAATGAATATTGATAAAATCCAATGTAAACAAATCAAATGTGATTAAAATTGAAAACCAATTCATTGAATATTAATGAGAATATGAATGAATATTTAGTTGATTGATGGTTTCATTTGTTGCTTTAGTTGCATTTGCTATGTTGACATATATAGTTATTATGTTGCTATATGTTGTATATCGATACTATTTTCATATATGCATGTTCTCATGTTGTTTGTTGAGTGATTAGTAGGTGCGGATCGCGTTTGCTTCGCATTTGGAGCTCGCTTTCGCGCTATATTAGCCGTATATGCTCGCTAATAAAATATAAGGTACATATCTCGGATTAAATACCGTACTTTTACAAATTTTTCCCTGCGGGATGCCTCATTACTTGATGAGATGTATATTTGTGATATATATACTGTCATTTTTTTTTCGGATCGAGCCGCGCAAAGGAGACTATGGCGAATTTTTCCGAAAATTTAAGGCGTTAGAAAAAATTTGAGAAAATTGGAAAATTTTGAAAACTTTAACTTTGATTTGAAGTTGAAAGTTAAACAATAGTAGTTATTTTTGAAAAGATAACTAAGTATGATTTGGAAACGTAGTAAAGTATTGTAAGAAGTTTAACTATGAATTAGGGAAAGTTAATAGATTCTGTAACTTTTCTTACTTGTAAATTTCGAGGACGAAATTCTTTTAAGGGGGGAAGATTGTAACAACCCAGAATTTTAAGAAATTAAAATTTGAATATTTAATTAATTCTAAATATTAAGAAGTGAATTTATAAGTCAAATAAATTTTTATTTGAATTATTGGATTTAATTGAATAATTAAATCGATAATTTAATATGTTAAATTATGGAAATAATTAAAAATCAAGTTAAATATGATTGAAAATGATTTGTAAAATTTTATTTTATCATATTGAAGTTAGAATGATATTTTAGAACTTTTAAAATCGAATTAAAAGTTAATTTGTGAAAATTGAATATTTTAATATTTAAATCGACTAGTGAAAATAGTCAATTTTTGAACAGTCTCAGAATTGAACGAAACTAGTTCCATTGGATCCGTAATAGTTAGTTATTATCTGATTTCAATTTTCGTGTCAATCGGAGCTATCGTTTGATCGTGGCAGCTCGAAACGCATCGAATTATTTTTAATTTTTATTTGGCGAGTTAAAATAGCCATTTTTCAAAAAGTCTCGGATTTCGACGAAACCAGTTTCATCGGATCCGTAATGTGATATTATTGTAAGGTTTCAAATTTCAAGTCAATTGGATTTACCGTTTGTCCGGTACAAATTAAAACGCTTAGAAAATCGTTTAAATCGATTTAATTTAAATTGAACGTTTATAGCCATAACTCGCACAGATGTCCGAGTTAGCTTTCGAAACCTGTTCCATTGTGTCCGGAACGCGGGGTAAACCCTATAAACGCTGGTTACGGCGCGTGAATCGGAGTTCGGAATTTCCGGATGAATAGTGTTCGATTTTTTCCTATAAATAGCCCATAAATTCACAAAAATAAAAGAAAAAAAAGCAAAACCCTAATTCTATCAGCCGCTGCCGCCTCCATTAGGCATGAATGGCCAGAAATTCACGAGCTTCTCCTCCAATTATCTCCCAATCCACTCAATATTACAATAAACTTTCAACTATAGTATTGAAGAGGGCGATGAGAGCTACGTTTTCAACGGTGGAGATCGTGTTTGGAGTTGTGGATTGACGGCAATTGTTGTATGAAGGGGGCCAGTTCGTGCACGTGGTTCAATGTGGGGGGATGGCCGAGCTCCACAAGGTGATGGCCGAACATAGAGCAAGTGACGAGCTTCGACGTGGTGGCGACGTGATGAAGTTTCATCGAGTATAAATGGCGAAAATTTAAACCCTAATCTATGAGTATGGGTTCATGGTTGCGGTGTTGAAGCCTGTAGGGTGAACGCGTGATGTAGGAGATGGTGACGTGCGGCTATGATGGCATGATGAAGGATCCAAGGGTGATGAGGGGTAGTGGGTTTATAAAATTTAATTTAAGTTGTAAATTTTTATATAAAAACTCGTGTAACTTCAAATATTTGTAACTTTTTCATACGAGGTCGAAAACACGCGAAACCAGTTGCGTTGGAATCGTATGGACGAGCACTACGCGATGGAATTGGATTGGAGTCGTTTGGAGTTAGTGAGAATTTTGGGTAAAATTAAACGTCCGTTTAATTTTATTCGAAATAAATCGCTAAAACGAAATTAAAATCAAGGTGAGAACTTCTCACTCAATCGAATCAGTTTCGATTTTATTTTAAATAGTTAGATTTAAAATATTTGAATGCATGTTTGAATGATGATTGTTATCTATTGATTGTTAAAATAGACATTATACGCCGTTAGTAAGCGGATGTTATTTATTAAAAACATATACCGCGAATATTTCATAAACAGTGAAATTGGTATTATATATAATAGCAATATATATATATATATATATATTGGCATATGTATATATTGGAGTTGTTGATTTCCCGTCTTTTTTAGCGGATGAGACCCTATTGCGCCGTCTATTAAGCGGATAATATTTTAAATCCCATATACCGCGATAATTTCATACTGGAGCGAAATTGGTATTGTGCTAATGTTTGTGATGCAGGAAACAGGTTGGAGGGATCCAACTGGATTCCTCAACAGTATTTATTTGATTTCAGATATTTTGATATTTGATGGATTATCATATCGATATATGATATCGTTGTTGTCGTGATTGACTATTTGGTATGTAGCATCATTGGACCAAGTTTTGGAATTTTAAAATGATTTATAAAGTGATTTTTGAAAATATACTATATGTTTGGAATTTGATCTATTTTAAATAAATAAACGTTATAATTTTTAAGGTTATAAAAATTATGATTTTTGAGAAATATAGTTAAAAGTTGATTTTTGAAAATATGGGATTAATGATTTTATAAAATAGTTTAATCGGGATTTTAGAATTTATTGTGAAAAGTTTAAATATAGGATTTATAAAATTTAATTATTTTATGAATCAAAATGGTGAAATAATAAAGGAGATTAAAGACGTTTTAAAAGAATAATATAAATTGAATTATATTAAGAGATTTATAAATGGATATTTATAAATTGAAATATTGAAATTATAAAACGAGTTTTTATAAGTGTTTGAATGAAGTGAAAATGAATTTCATAAATTGAATGAAATTTATAGAATTATAAACGGAGAAATTATAAATGGAATTTTATAAACAGTAGGTTTATAAAATTTATAAAGTCATTAAAAGAATGGTTTTGGATAAATAATTGAATCTTATAAGTTATAAGATTTATAATTATGAAGTTTAAAGGAACGATTTTTGTGAATGAATAAATTATAAGTATTTAACTTATAATATGAACCGTTAGTTTATAATTGAGTTATAAATCGAATGGGTTAATAAAGAAAATTTATAAAAGGAAGTTGTTATAAAATAATTAGAAATGGGATTTATAAACGTTGTTTTATAAATTCGCAAATGACTTATTTTGATAAGTAAATTGTTGAAACCTATAAATGAAGTTATATTCACGTTTTTGACAGTGAATAACCCTTTGCAATAAAATGAATGGAAATGATGATATTTGTTAACGTAGTATATTCACGTTTTTGAATAGTGAATAGTATGTTAAAGAGATTGTTTAGAATGTGATATTTTGAACTGAATTAAAACGATCTAACGATGTTTTAAAAGGTGTTAAGATTCGAAACCATAGATTTCAACATTTATTGTTGAAATAGACGTTTTCGAGAAATAGAAGGAAATGGTGGACTATAACACTATTGTTATAGTAAATGATTTCCGAAAGGAAATGTTTTGTATAGTATTGGGATTTATATATCTATCTTAAAATTCGAATCCCTATACTAGTGATTTTGGGTTGTCGTAACGATGTTTTACGCAACATTCGTTTTGGCCCAAATAAATATGTTTAAAAGAATGATTTCCTTAAAGAATGAAATATATACTAAATTTCGATTGAAATATATTGAATATTTTCCAAGTGTTGAAAATAAATAAAATTTGTGAATTACTTATAAATAGGTAAGTATGGAAATGTTTTCCGATATAAAGTGAATATCTTAAGAATTTATCTTTTTGAAGATAAATTGAAATGAATAATTGAAATCGCATATTCATAGACATTTTGAAATATAAATTCACTATGGAATTTATAAAGGAAAGGGGAATTTGTTTAAAAATAAATATTGATTTATTTTTTTGAAGTGTGAAATTATATATGTAGTAAAGATATGATTTTGGAAAATAAATAATTTGGAAAATTATTTGGAATCTGGTGATGTGTGCATATCCATTGATAGTTCAATAACCGACTATCAATATTTACCTTTGAATGGGTATTTGATGTGATTTGTTTGAATTTGAATGCCACACTTATTTTTGAATAAGCGCTCACTATTCGGGTTAACCGGGAAAGGACCATGGGGTCGTATAACCCATTCCGAATATGTGATACGTCGTTATGAATAGCATTGAAGATCAGTGTTGAAGACCCGGTATTTGCGAGAGCGATAGGATGACCTGTCGATTGACTCTGCACCGAGTAGCTACGGTATTGAGTTCTCCATATGTGATGGTGAATCCGATCAGGATTGTGAATATCGGGATTGCAAGGACTTCTTTGTAAGTGCCTTCGGTTTTGTTCGAGCCCGGGACAGACTTGTATGGATTGTATGTCTGACATTACAAATTGAGATATAAAGCCGATTTCATTCAAATATATTTCTGTTGGTGGCGGAGAATTTATTCTTTTAGCTTAACACCCTTCTCTGAGACGTACGAGCTCAGAGGTTATGTAGTTGAAGGTTATCAGCGATATATTCCCAATTTGGTAATGTGACATGCTGAGTGTTGCTGTAAATGATCATTGTGTTGATTATTTGTGATAGGATCGTTTATTTGATCGTCTATCCTGGTGATCATTTTTATGATCATTTGTTGACCCAAAACATGGCTTTTGTATAAAGTATGTTTTTGTGGACGTGACTTCGTCGAGCCTCACACCCCGTGAATGGTCAAAACAGGAAAGATGCGGCAAGGTTATGAGGGGTAGCGCCCTTTAGGATGTGTGCATTTCCTTCTGGAAAAGGGTGGTATCATGGTATGGAGCCCAGATACTTACTCATGTTGAAAACACTTTGTTATGATTGTGTGAATTGATTGCGAGCGCTCGGTGAAAGGTCCCAAAGGACCGGGGGATGGCATATTCGGTCAGTTGTTACTCAGTTAGGGGTAACCCGGCCTTGTGTTGGTAGAGATCCGGTTTGGTTCTCGGGGATGTCCATCCAGAGGCATTCTCATGTGGCAATGGGAAGTTCCTTGGCCTGACCATTCGTTGGAAATCCAAAGAAACAATACGATCTTGTACGGTATTAGTTGTAGAACCTATCATTCACTTATGGTGGCGCCCCACTGTTTGGATGGTAGCTATAGTAGGCATACGATAATGGTCGTATGTTGGCTAAGATTTATATTCTATTTTCGAAATGATTTTCCTCTACACTAGGCACTAATAATAATATCAAATGTTATTTTAAATGCGTATCAAGCATCTTTGACTATCATAAGGAGAAATCTCCTCCGATTCTGCGTTTGCATTGTGTGTGTGTGCGGGAGGCCTTATGGTAGTCTCATTTTTAAAAAGCATTGCGAATTGACTTTAAAAATATTCCTCTATTTTGATTTTAAAGATAAATAAACTGTTTTGAGTTCTCACACCAGTCACATGACTGACTTGGAGTTTATTGTTTTCCTTTCTAAACTCTGGGTGCCCACCAATTTTCACACGAGCAAGTCAAGAGTAAGGTTTATCAGGATATTCTGGAGTTGCTGGAGGCAAGCTGGATGGCATGGCGTATTACTAGTTATATAGTATTTCTTTTTCCGCTGCACTGTTTGTTGTTGTTGTTGTTGTTGTACACTCTGATGATATGATGTAATGAAATGTAATGTATAAAATGTAATAACTGATATAGTTCTTTGTTTAAAGATTATTCATTTATTATTATATGTTGTTCCGCTGCGAATTGTGAGATTCTGTTATTGTTCTGCTGTTTTCTGTTCCGTTCTATTTTCTATTTTCTTTCCTTTCTATCTTCTCTCTCCTTATCTCTTCTTCTGTCTTTTTCTTCTTCTTAAACCATCAGTGTTCGGTTTTCCGTCGTTCGATTACTCGGCAGTCGATAAAGTGAGTATCAATGTTGAATTTTCGGAAGACGAAGAATCGGGTCCTGACAGAAAATATCCAGATCAGGCTTGACAAACCTGCGTGAGAAAAACTCAATAATAGATGACAGTGTCATATATCAGCCTTTGGATAAAATCCTATGAAAATAAAAAGTATCTCATAAGACCATGCTCACACATAAATAAGGACAGGTTTTTACCTTATGATAACTAAAACACTTTTATATCAAAACATTTGATATTATTTCTAATGACATTCTTTAAAAACATTTGCAAATAAACTTATTAATCTTATCCGAAATTGGTTACCCATATAGCATTTCGAGACTATTCACTACGCCAATACAAACAGAACCGTAGGTTCTTATTGAGAATGAATTTCCATACAAATGACCGAATGAAGGATCTACCTTTCGAAATGGGTATACCTCTAGATGGATGTCCCGAGAAACCATCACAAAGCTCCTCTACCAACACAAGACCGGCCTACCTCTAAACTAGATAGTACCGAATATGTCATTCTCCGGTCGTTACCGACCTTTAAACCAGGCGCCCGAGCATGCAAACCACATTAATTTACATCTTGAACGTCATAGTGGGAAGAAATATATCTAGAAGGGGATGATCATACCCTACTTGGGAATGACCCACTTAACCTTGCTCATCTAACCCTGTTTCGGTCATTTTCGGTTGATGAGGCTCGAGGCTATGATTATCTTTTCACGTAGCACATCTTCTTTCACTTTGAATGCCATATTGCCATTCCACATTCACACGACTGATTCCTACAAACGTATAACTTCCTGAGCTTGTATGTCTTTGGAAAGCGTGTTAAGCTAAGAGAAGGTGTCTTCTCTGCCACCGACTGATATACTTTTATTGAGATCACTCATTATGATTTGGAATGCAATGCCAGACATTCATCCATACAAGTTCGTTCCGGGACCGAATGAAACCAAAGTCACTTCCCCCGACCATTACTAGGAGAGAAGCTTTTGCGGTTTTGAGGTTTTTCATAACAAAGAGACCGTTGCTACAGTATATTGCATCGGGAGTTTATCCCCAATTAATCAACAAGTAGTCCCTCGTTATTATTCGCCTCAATATCTTAGTCTTCAAACATCTTCATTCTTCGAACATGTAAACTGGTTTGAAGTGGTTTTCGGATAGGAATCACCCAAATCCGACCCCGGTTCCTTCGAAATCGAATTATCGAAAAAAATGAATATGAGTACGCAGGATTTATTAAGTCTCTTTTCACTTTAATTCTTTTCGGATGATGACTTAGGATAATTCTAAGTAATTAATTCTTTTGCTTTAGAAAATATCTCAATTTTTCTCACTTAACTCTCGATCTAATTCCTTAACTTTTAGGCTGGTTAAAAACAATGTTATTTAAGAAATTGTTAACGATAAAACTTAAATCAATTTGAACAAACATTTTTGAGTAAATAGGATCAAGAAATCATTCATTTTGGAGATTGGTTAAATTTTGGATAATACCAATCTTCTTTTATTTTGGAAAACTTAACAGAATCTTTTTATTTTAGAGCATTCGGGCCTTCCTTTCGATTTGTTCCACCTCTACCTAAGAAATAAAAACATAGGCCAGATAAGTTCAGGGCACTGGTTGCTCCATCCCTAACGTTAGTTAAACGTCTTGTTTTATCTTTCCAAATCTCACATGCGGAACAAATGTACTAGTCCTTTCCGCATACTTAGATTTTCAACTTTATTTTAGTACTGCCTATAAATATTTCAAATTATCTTTCAAAATGCTTAATTATCCTTTTTTTAAAACATTCATAATTGATTCTGAGAAAAGTCATTACATTTAAACTTATATTCAAAAGGTTATAGAATTCGCAGCATAAAAGTGTTGCGAAAAGTGCTATATAAGCTTATTTGATTTAAACAACTTTTAAACATTCGATAATACATATTTTTCAATCCAAATCTCCTTTAAATCATTTAAATAGATTTATCAAATTAATTCCATATTTTTTCATATTTAAAAACATTCATTTCAATAAATTTTCTATTACGGTCACTCAACTGCACTAGCGCGATTTTTCTAGAAAATTAATTTGGAGTTATTTAAAAATCTACTCAATGAAACTTTGATTTTTTCGTTTAGAAGATATGGATATAAAGCCCGGAATTTTCTTATCTCGAATTTACAGTGAATGTAAAACTGACAAAATGCGACAAATTTTGGTTATTTTTGTAAAAGATTATTGACTACTTTTTAAATCTTTTAATATACTTTTATTATCTTTATTCGATATTCTAAATAAGATTTAACTTATCAAATAAATATTTAAACTTATTTATTTAAGTATTTGTTTATTATTAACAAAACTTAAATTTTGTCGATTTGTTCTAAAATCCAAATTTATATTTTTTAATTTATTAACTATAAGAATAGATAATTTATTTATTATATTTTACATATTTATTTAAGTATTACGTTCCTTTTAAATTTAAAATAAATAAAATCTCTCATTTTCGAAGTACCGAAATTACGGGTCATTACATTCTCCCCTACTTAAAAGCATTTCGTCCTCAAAATGGAAGTTAGATAAAGGAATCTATCTCATACTCATATCCTTAAAAAATTTGACTGATTTATACCAGTGATAGAAAAGAAGAAAGTCGATATCGTAACAACACTAAAACAATTGATACCAAACATACATAC
The DNA here is from genome assembly GCA_030765085.1 of Allium cepa. Classification (NCBI taxonomy): domain Eukaryota; kingdom Viridiplantae; phylum Streptophyta; class Magnoliopsida; order Asparagales; family Amaryllidaceae; genus Allium; species Allium cepa. The sequence goes on from CM060932.1 coordinate 936,670,798, forward strand.
AGAAAATTCCCTACACTAACCTGAGTATCTATCATGTACTTAAGGTTATATGGATTGCATCAAATCAAACTTCTATCCTACCCAACCTAATGCGTACTGCACATTTAAGGTAATCTATACAATAACCAAACAAGATTATACATCTATAAACAACCAAACTGATACTATATCAATATAAATGAATACATCTACATAACTCATACCCTGACTTGAGCATGTACCACATCTGAGGTCTATATATATATATATATACATACAACAAAAAATAAGTCTAACCCTTATCTCTTAATGTCTACTATTTAAGATAACTATCCAACTACCATGTGGAAAGACCAAAAAATTATACTATATGTGATCTATTATTTGAATCAACAATTTTACTTCCAAACTAGTATTGATCCCCCGATTTCCTAATGCGGACTTTGATCGGACTTCTTGATCACAAGTCCTTTCTTTCCTTGCATAGCTCTCAACTATGATAGAAAACTTGAGCGTATAACCATAAACTCTCATCAATGTTCGCCGTCAAGAATCGAGTGATAAATCCTTTCTCAGACTGGTGTAAACACCTCAAAGTTCCATACTCAAGTCTTAGATCAAATTTTATGTGCCAAAATGATCTACGTATAACTTATGCACTTATTCAAATTCATTTTTACCTAATACATTTTTGAAAAATTTCTATTAATCCAAGTAGATTTCACAACCATTTACTTTCTTCTAAATCCATTATTACTTAAGCTTACAAATATGACTTAACATGTATAATACCTTTACTTCCTAAGAGTATATATACGTATCCCCAAACTTGAAATTGTTATTACTTCAATTAGGGTGTTTAACCAATGTGGAATTTTACTATCATCCCAAATTAGTAAGTTATAAAGCTCAATCCTTAGTTGTGCATGGTTGTGTTTTGTTTTATTTCTATAGTATTAAAAAAATCAAACATAAACATTTCCAAGTTTAATTTGAAGGTTTGCTAGAAGCAATTGATTTCATTTGCTCCAACGTTGACCGTTTCTATTTTTATTTTACATCTCATTTCCGTGTGTGTATATATATATATATATAAGTCACATTGCATTTTGTTTACTATGCATGATTGTGTGACATTTTGTTCACCGTGCTTTTGTCACATTGTGCAATTCTGATTTCCTGCTTTCAGTTTGCATCTATGCCCAAATTCATTTTACATTACCAACATTACATTGTCCATTACACTTTCTATCACTGTTACATCCTGATGGCTACGGTTACATTGCATTAAAAAAAATTAAATTACATTGCATTTTTCATTTCTGTTTTCAATTGTTATATCTATTTTCAAAACTAGAACCAAATCCCTTCCTCTTCCTGCTTCAAAAACACCTTCTCCAAGCAAAAACAATCTCCAACCAACCTGATTCATAAGAACACTGCCAGCAAACCCCGACCATCAAACCTAAGTCCGCAAAATCCTCCTTGCACATCATCCTTCTCACTTAACTAACCCAGCTACCCCTCTTGACACCAATCCTTCCTACAACTATGTACAGGTGAAACCTCTTTATGTCTAAACTCTTATACACACAAGTATGTACCCAATAAATGTATAAACATTTACCCTAGATCAATCATTCATTCAAAGGCATAGTTATATGTTTATAGTCATTAACCAGTTGAAATGTGTTAAGTGTTATACTCACTGTTAACAAAAAGGATGAACTGCTGCTCTATATCCTCTTCCCTGCTTCAAGCTTTAACACTTACCTTGATTTTTTTATAAGCATGCACAAGTAACTAGTGGCTCTACCTATTTATAGAAGAAGTAAAAGAGATGGTCAAGAAAAGAGGTGGCTGTGCTTTTCATGTTACAGGCTTTTACATTTTTTTTCCATTTTCTTTTGATTTGCTGATTTGATTTCATAGTTTGATTTGATTTTGTAAGTTGATTTGCTATTTTATATGCTTGATTTGAAGTTTTGTATGCTTGAATTTAATGTTTAACATGATGATGTTCCCCCATGTGTGTGTATATATATATATGTATATATATATATATATATATATATATATGCATTCATATGTATGTATGTATGTATATGTATATGTATGTGTGTGTGTGTGTATATATTTATGTAAGTACACTACTTTGACCATCTATGTATGTGTACTACACTTATATATATTTTTGAAATCACAAAGCTTTGTGTGTGTGTGTATATATATGCAAACATTCACATATGCATATTTATCCTATCATACTTGCATTTATACGTATACATTTGCCTTCATATACTTTGTCATTATATACATATTTATTTTATACATTTAGATATACACATGCTTACACATATATATAGATATCTATATCCCATATGCACTACTTTAATAAACATTTTCCCATATATATAATCTTAACTTTGAAACTTTCTATAATGAAGTTTATACACCCCTATATATAAATTTATTTACATATACTATATTTTAATAACCATATATATATATATATATATATATATATATATATATATATATATATTTCCATCAAATGGAGCTTGGATATATTTGTATATAGATATACAGACATTTTTTATGAGTCTGAAATGATGAAATTTATGTACATATATATATATACACATTTATATATTAAATTTCCTTATTCAGAAATTTACATTATAAAATTTAGTATAGTTTTCAAAATTTATAGATTCAAATATTCAAAAATCAGGAAATTTGTCCATTCGACTTATAAAAATAAATATTTCAAAAATTAAAATTAATTACTCGTCCCAATATTAGATGGCTAAAAATCCGGGTCGTTACAGATCCTCACTTTTTATTTTTTTAGATTTTTGAAACTTTTAGTTTGAATTTTATAGGAAGTGGATACTTTATTTTTCTTATTTCAGAAGTCATTTGATAAAACAGTAAAAGTGAAAATGAAATAAGGTAGTTAAGTGTTTGTTTGATGGTTTATATCTAAACTTCTGGTATCTCTCCACATAGATTTTTATTCATGTACGAACCACAGATGGTAACACAAAAATATGGTTACACTCAAACAATGCGATCTCAAAACGTAATAACATACACTAGTTGTCATATTCTATAAAATCACAAAAATACCGTAATTTGTCGAAAACCATCAAAGATAGATTAACTATTTTCCAAAGTAAAAAATATTGAAAAATCAAATGAATTAAACTAAAAATACATCAATAAAAATTGAGTTGTTCTATTAATTGTTGATCCTCTTATTATTTACTCAAACCATTTATTATTGTAAATAAATATACAAAATGAATTCACTATCATTACTTAGTTAAATAAGACCATTTAATTAATATTCAATTCAAAATCCAAATATTTAAATCACAATTCAAATATTAATTCATAGTTCAAATATTTCAAATAATCTCTATATTTTGAATTCAAGTTTTTAAACTTTAAAAACAATTATTTTAATATTTGAAATTAAGTAAACATTTAAAATCAAACGACAAAATTTCAGTTTGCTACAGAAACTATTTCGTATTTCGCTCCCTTCTTCGACATTAGAAGTGGACATATTAAACTTGTGCCCCATATATCGAAGGGTCGTGGGTTAGCTAGTGGGATGAGCTATGGGATAGATGTCTAGAGATAATTGAAAATCTTTGATATTTATTGCATCTTTTTACAAATTATCTTGCATATTGAAGTGTCGTGGGCTAGGAATAACCATGCCATAGGCTAGTAATAACTATGCCTTTGTACTTTCTTCGCTAATTTGGATCCCCTAGAATGGTCCCCACATTGCCCTTCATGTACTTCTCTTAATGCTCCTATTCCCTTTTCTTTGGAAACGCACCTTAGATAAAGAGTGGAATACCTTCTCTTGTATAATGTGCCATCAAAGAATAAGTAGTACAAAGCCTGATACCATAGTTTAAGGTTTTATTTTTGTTTTGGAGTAGGATTCCATTTAGTAGGAATTGTTTTATGGGGATCATCCAAGTGTTTTCTTCAGTTTGCTGAAGTAGAGGTTCAATTGGGGACTGCCCTCGGTTTTCCTCGTTTTCCTGGTCTTGAGATCCCAAGATCATTAACCATTGGGGTTAGGCTAGAACCAGTATTTAGTTAGCTTCTATGATGCTCGGCTCTGCTTGATGTCCTATTAGGACAGATTTCATTTCATTTGCTACTTTTGTGCTTGTAGCTTTAGTTAATGAATCAACAAAAGAGTTTTTTCCCATGGAATTTGTTCTATAACAAACTGTTTGAATTGCTTTAGTAATTTCTTAGAAAGTTACGCATACTTGGCTAAGGTTGGCTCCTTCGCTTGGTAATTACCCTTCGCTTGGTTTACAATTAATTGGATATCGTTGTAAACTTTAATATGGGTTAACTTCATTACCTGGGCCATTCTCAAGCCTGAAAGGAGAGCCTCATATCTGCCATGTTGTTGGTCGCCCTGAACCCAAACTGTACTGCTCCATATAGTTTCTGCTTTTCTAGAGTAATCATAGTATATCCAATTCTTGCCCCCATGTTCATTTGAAGCTTCACCCGCAAATAGCTGCCAGAACTGCGGGGTAGGTGTTTCTTCCTTTGGATAGGGCTCAGATGGGAGTGTGCATTCTGCGATAAAGTTTGCTAGTGCTTGACCTTTGAATTTCTTTTCTTAGGCAGCAGGTGATGCTATAATGCCTGAGCTCCACTGCCCATTTTAACTAGCCGCTCGACGTCTTTGGCTATTTTAGTATCTGCGTTAGTGGTTTATCTATAAGGACTTTGATAAGATGCACTTGGAAATAGGGACGTAGCTTTCTCGCCGCGAGGATCAAGTTGTGGGCTAACTTTTTGATGACTAATTAATTCAGCTCCTCTCCTAACAAATGCTTGTTTGTAAAGTAAATTGTCCTTTGGATTCCTTCGTCCTCTTGAATCACTGCAGAACTAACAACTTTATTAGTTACGGCTAATTATACATATAAGTTCTCACCAGTTACTGGTTTAGATAACGTGGAAGTGTTGACTAGATAGTCTTTCAAATTTTGGAACCCGAATTTGCATTCTTCAGTCCATTCAAAACTTCGTCCTTTCTTTTCTTAATTGAAGAATGATATGCACTTATCTGTTGTTTTAGAGATAAACCTGCTTAGCACCACAACTTTGCTATTTAGGCTAATAAGATCCTCCAAGTCTGTTGGAATTCTCATCTTCCTTATGGTTACAATCTTCTCTAGATTTGCTTCAATGCCATGTGCGCTCATTGTGTATCCTAGGAACTTACCCGACTGAACAACAAAAGTACATTTCAAAGGATTTAGCTTTATATTGTACTGCCTCAAGATTTCAAATGTTTTTCCAAGGTCTTGAGCATGACTTGATGCCTCCCTTGACTTAACTAACATGTCATCCATATATACTTCAACATTCTTTTCGATCTAATCTAAGAACATCATAAACCAACCTTAGGTAAGTGGCCCCAACATTCTTGAGTCTGAACGACATGACTTTGTGGTAGTAAAACAACTCTTTGTCCATCACAAAACTAATATTCTCCTTATCCAGTTCAAACACAGATACCTGATTGTACCATGAATATGCGTCCATAAACGAGAGCAGTTCATGTCTACCGATTACATCCACTAGCTGATCCATTCTAGGTAGACGGAAGCTATCCTTAGGGCATGCCTTGTTGAGGTTGGTATAACCTATACATGTCCTCCATTTTCCATCAGGTTTTCGCACAATACTAGATTAGCGATCTATTTTGGGTAGTATACTTACCTAATGAATTTGTTCTCCTTTAGCTTCTTGACTTCTTCACGTAGAGCATTATACCTTTCTTGATCTAAGATTCTGCACTCTTGTCTAATCGGATAGGCATCGGGATTGATGTTGAGTGCATGATAGATGATGTTTGGGTGTATCCCTACCATGTTTGAATGTGTCCAGGCAAATATGTCTGCTGATCTTTTTAAGAAGTCTATTAGTTCAATTCAGGCCTCTGCACTGAGATTCTTCCCTATTTTAAGAAACTTTGTAAGGTCCTTTGGATCTACTTGTACATCTTTTGGGTCATTTACTTGCTTTAACTCACTCTTGTTTCCCCTAATCTCAAGTCTATTGCACTTTCTACTTCTTCTTTTGGTTAAGAGGTGACTATGAGCGCCTATTTCTAAGCTTCTTTGAAGAAGTACTGTGCATAAATTGAATTATATTCATTTGTGCCAATCGTGTGCATATACTTTTGCTTTTCCATTTTTATGATGATTTAACTGCAAGAAGACTTTTTTAGCCTTAGCATTGGTACTTGGTACCAATGCAGTTCTTTGAACTGATTTGATTCTTTTTCATTGCTATCATATAGGTATTACAAGAGACATTATAGTAGTTTTAAACAATTTTATTATTTACATTATACAATTCCATTGCTAAAAACTATTTATTCCTTATTGATCGTATCCCACTAGCGGTGTTGAATATCATGAGCAAATCATTTTATGACACAACTGCCCTTAGGTCTATCAGCCCAGATTTTCCTAGGAAGGCATTGTATGGGGAGGGTTAATCAATGATCAGCGGCTTTCATAGAATGATTTGTGTAAAGGTGCAGTTCTAGCTATAACAAGTAAGCATGTTGATCTCACCAGGATAGTTGCGGTGTTAATGAAACCGTAGATCGACCCAGGGCTAGACTTTTGAATTTCTGTTGTAAGCTTCATCTAGTCATGCACTAATTTAAAGATGACATTAACTAAAATCCTGAAATCAACAAAGACTTTTTTCATGGTGCAGTTTGAAATATGCACCGTGACAATGAGTGGATCCTGATATGGAAATACAACTTCTGCTGCATCAATTGCTTTGAAGACTACTTCTTATTTTGGCGTTTGCTTGACATGGAAGACCGCCCTCTACTGTGTCTTAGCTTCTTGCATATATCTCCCTTGTGCCTTTTTGATTGCTCCTACAAGATGTGGTCCTTTATAGATTGAGGCCATGAGGTTGGAGGGGTTCCCTACTAGGTTCTCGTTTGAATTCAGGGTGAGATTTCCTGCCCAATCTTTATTGTTATCATTTTGGAAGCTAACCAGGTATCCTTTTTGAATCAGCCTTTCTATTTCATTTTTCTAGTGTCAGCAATTGTCTATGTGGTTGCCATTTGCTATGTGAAAACTGTAACATCCCCGTTTTTAAATCAAATTTAAATTGGTAATTAATTTAATTTTTGAAATTTAATTGTGAATTAATTTAGTATTTTCCAAACTAAATAGATATGTTTTTGTTTATTAATATAAATGAATATAAATATGATTTTAAAATAGAATTTCTATTCGAAAATTCAAAAATAAATATTTTGAATAATATACTAATTATAAATCGAAACATGAATTAAATTAAAAATTTCCTAAACAAATGAAAATGTATTTATATATATATATAAATAGATGTGAATAAATGTGATATTTCAAAGATAAATAGGATATGTGTTTATTATAAATAAGAATTTGATTTGAAATTTAGAGTATATAGATGATGAATGGAATATAAAAATATATTTATAAAAAGTTGTTTGATTGTTTATTCATTTATAAATACAAATTAATTGTATATTAATTTTTGAATTTGAAATATCTTGGAAATAAATTGAATTTGAAGTACATTTTATTTAAAACGTATAAAAGGTTATTTTCCAATTATAATATATATCGATATTTGAAAGTTGTAATTTAAGATTAATATAAGATTTTTTTCTAAAAAAAGTTAATTAAAATTAAATTACTCATTTTTACACTAGTACTTGTTTCTAGCTATCTATTTAAGTATAATAACTTAAGAAGGAAATAAATATGGATAGCAAATAATATACACATGAATTTGTAAATCAATTAGAAAAAAGGGTTTGAACAAAAATTTATAAATTAAAATAAGCAGAGGGATTTGAACATAAAAGTGATATTAAGGACATTTGTAGAACAAGTATTAATATAAACTTACAAGTGTTAGTTACTGTTAACGAGTGGCAAAACAAAATATTTTTTATTTAAAAGACATAAATAATGTGAATTAAAAAGGTAACCATGCACAAAACTTGAATTCGTTTCAAAGACCGAAGCCATAACTCATCTCAAACCAGAAAAATCCAAATTTACCAAAATAAAACAAAATTTAAAAGCTTGAAAAAACATGAAAAGATTCAACTGGGAAAATTCAAAGCAACTCAAAGATTTCAAACCAGAAAACAAAAAAAAGGCTGAATTAAACCAAGCCTCAACCTGGAAATCAAAAAGAAAATCAAAATTCTAAAGCCTCAAACCAAATCTGTTTACAAATCTGTAAACAAATTCAAAGATCAAGCCTAGAAATCAAAAATACAAAAGTTTGGAACTAGTTTAACTCAAACCTGAGATCAAAGCAAAGATCAAATCAAATATCAAGCTTTCAAGAACAAATCAAAAATATGTTTCAAGCTAAAGTTTAGCAAATTCAAGAAGCAAAGTTTCAGCTCAAAATCAACCAAGTACAGGTCAAAGTTTTCAAATGCAAGATATTCCAGTTTCAAGCTTCCCTGTATTCTCTGCTCTATCAAACTTCAGGTGAGCAAACCCTATGTTTAAAACTAGATCTTCTTGATTTTATGCCTATGATGATGATTTGGAAATGTGTTTGTGAAACTGCATTGTATGTGTTCGTATATAAAAAAAAATATGTATGCAAGTTTTGAATATAGGTATATACAGATATACCTTTGTCAAAAAAACATACAGGTTATAAACAATTTCAAAATTTTATATCTCTTCTTCCAATCCTTTATAGGGTTTAATCCTTAAATGAAAAGTGTTAGTATTACCCAAAACTCATTTTTAAAAATAATTTTAAGCAACTATATTAAGCAATAAATTCTAGAAATGGATATTACAGGGATAAGCCAAAATTTGTTAGAAAATCAAATGACTCAGTTTAACCTTTTGATTTTGTAACTTAATTAGTTATTGAAAATGATGAAATTTAGTGATAGATTTATGATTTTTAAGTTAGGGATTGTTGAGAATTTTTATGATAAACGGAAAACTGGTTTTGGGCAAATATCGTCGATCGACAGGTTTGTATTCATCGTTCTTTGGTCAGAGGGTGGTTCGATCCTCAACGGTCACAGAAAAATAATCGAATTTTTTTAAGTTTGCTGCGGTGGTCATTCGACGGTGATATAGGGTTTAGTGACTAAATTAGTCGAGGTTGTTCATCGTGCTCGTGTAGAGTAAGGGGTTGATCAGAGTGATTACGACCAGGGGGAATCAAAGCATGGTCGAGTGGAGATGCTCTGGTCGAGGAGGCGTGGTCGATGATGGATGGAATCATCGACGATTGGTGGATTTCCGATCAAGTTTGGCTACAGATTTTTGAACGAGAGGCTTGATTTTGATTCGATGTTGGAATCGTGGAACCGGGTTGTCAAGTTGAATGACGAGGTTATCGTCGACCTACGGGGACTAGCGATGATGGTCGGAGAGACTCTGGCCATCTGTGCATGTGCACACGTACGTTTTTGATATGGGTTGTTTGTAATGTTAGGGAAGAAGGAAGCTTCTCGGGTTGGATCTCGGGATGAATTCGTAAGTGACTCGAAGAAATGAAGTAGGGGAAAGACTCGAGTGTGTTATCGTGTTTAACCCGTGGTTGTCTTGGGTCGGGAGTGTTTGAACAAATCAGTTTTTGAAATTTAACAAGTTTTGTTTTTCCCAAGTTTATTTTGAAAATAAAATTTAAAATTTAATAGTTTAAATGAAGAAACTGATTTAAAGGATAATAGTTTGTTTTTAATGATGTTTTAGAATTGTAATTAACTTGAAGATATTAAGTTATTTTGCATGATGATGATAATCTACTTTCTAGATTATTTAGATAGGATTTTAAAGATAAAATGATTTTTAAATATGTTAATGATAATTAATTACAAAGATGGTTAATTAAAGATTTTTTATGATAAGTTAGTGATTAATGAAAAGAATTACTTATGGATATTTGGATAATTAAGGATAATCAATTTCATGATTAAGGTTAATTAATTACTTAATTAAGGTCAATTAAATATTGATTAAAAAGTAATTAATTAATTAAAGTTGATTAAGTGATTAGGGATAATCACTTATTGTAATTAATTAAGGGTATTTAATTATTTAAAGATAAGTGCTTAATAAAAGTAATTGAGGATAATTAATTAATGAATGTGATCAAGGATAATCACTTATTATAATTTTATTTATTAAATGATAATTAATTAAGGGTTAATCAATTTTGTAATTAACTTAAGGTTAATTAATTATTGTAATTAATTAAGGATAATTAATTTAATGGTAATTAATTAAGGGTTAATTAATTTATTAATTAATTAATTAATTAAGGAAAATTAATTAAAGAATAATTAAATAATTAGAGGTTAATTATTAAATTATTATAGGTTGATTTATTAATTGATTAAGACTAATTAATTAATGATTAATGGTTGATTATTAAAGGTAAACTAATAAATGATTAAAGGATAATTAATTAACATCATTTGTAATAAATTAATATTAATTAACTAGAATTAGTAATTAATCTTGTTTAAATTAGTCAGATGATTTGTAAATCTTACATATGGATGTTTGAACTCTATTGGTTGTTGAATTGTTTGATACCCCTGATATGTTATGCTTTGTGCTATGAATTGTTTTGGTGATCTATGATGAATGTAATTTATTTACCTGTGATAAAATTTACATTATTTATCTGTAAATCTGTGAATGGAAATAAGCGTTATAGATTATACCGCTTATCGATATTGGTATGCTTGAATCTGTGATGATTGATGATGTTGCACTATTGTGTAAAGCCCCGGGACTACACCATACACACACAAATATGGATTGCACGAGGAAATCGGTTAAGTCATAGATTTTTGAAATTATTTTAAAAGATGAATTTTGAATCCAAATGGTTTTGGAAATGGAATTGGGTTAAATATGAAAAGCTTTTGAAAAGGAATTTTGAAGATAAAGTTATTTTGAATAACTTGATTAAGTTTTGAAATTTAAATTTAAGATTTGAAATTGAATTCTATGTTTGTAAATTATGGTTTAAAAAGGTTATACAAGTTATAAATGTGTTTATATGGGTTTTAAACCATTTTAAAACTATTGTTTTGGGAATTTTAATTTAACCCAAGTTTTATACTTAGAGGGCTTTAACTCGTGCAAATGTAATCGGATTTTTCCGAAATGAAAACTATTTGTTTTCAAATAATAATAGCTTTCATATAAAGAAAGAATTTCCAATTTGTGTTGAAAAGATTTCAAGTTCGAAATGAAAATTGTTTTGAAAGCTACGAATGAACCTTTGTGAAAGATTGTTGAACCTTGTTTTGAAATCGAAAAGGATCTTAAAGGTGTATCTTTTGTATAAAGGATTTGGAATTGAAATAGTTTTGAAAACTATAAATGAATCTTTGTGAAAGATTGGTGAACTTTTTAAAGTGAATCTTTTTGTTTAAAAGAATTGGAAACGGTAATTTTTTTAAACCATTTGAAAGAAAAGTTTTAGGTAATAAGTTGTGACTTAAATGAGATCCCAATATTCAAATGTTTTAAATATTGCGCTCATTATTCAGTTTAGCCGAAAGAGGACCTTTATGTCATAAAACCCATTTTGAATAATGATACGACGTTATGGATAGCATTTGAAGACTGGTGGTGAAGATCGGATATTTTCGAAAGCGAAAGGATAACCCATCGAATGTCTCTGCATCGATTGGTCCTCGGTATAGAGATTTGATCACCCTTTGTGATGGGGAGTTTGGACGTGATTAGGGATATTCAGATTGCAAGGGCTTCTTTTGAAGTGCATTCGGTTCGGTTCGAACCCAGAACAAACTTGTATGGATATATATCTGACATTATACTTTGAGATGTAATGCCGGTTTCTATCAAATACATTTTTGTTTAGTGACGGAGAATTTATTCTCTTAGCTTAACACTCTTCTCTAAGACATGCGAGCTCAGAGGTTATGTAGTTGATGGTTACTAGTGATACATTCCCAATTTGGTAATGTGGCATGCTGAGTGCTGCTAAGTGTTGCTGATCATTTGTTGATCGAAGCATGGCTTTTGTGAAAGGAACAGCTTTATGGACAAGACTTCGTCGAACCTCATAACTTGGAATGGTCGGAACAGAAAGGGTGCAGCAAGGTTATTTAGGGGTAGCGCTCCCTAAGGGTATGCTCACTTTCTTCTGGATAAAGGTGGTATCATGGTATGGATCGCAGATATTTAACCTATGTGGTTGCTGCAAAATTATTACTTTGTGGTTGTTGGTGAATCTCAGGATAAAGGTTGGTTACGACCGGGTAGTGGCATACTCGTGTAGTAGTTACCCAGTTACAGAGGTAACCCGGCCTTGTGTTGGCAGATATCCGGTTAGGTTCTCGAGGCATACCCATGTGGCAATAAGAAGTTCCTTAGCCTGACCATTTGTTGGAAATCCAATCTCCAATATGCACCTTTTACGATTGCAGTTGTATAACCTGCCATTTTTAAATGGTAGCTATAGCTGGCAGACTATAATAGTACCTATGCTGGTTAAGGTTAATATTATACTTTCGAAAGATTTTCTGCACTGTGCACTAATAATAATATCAAAAGAATTTTGCGTAGTTAGCATGTTTGACTATCATAAGGAGAAATCTCCCCCAAGTGTGCGATTGCATGGTGTGTGTGTCGGGAGGCCTTATTGTAGTTTCATTTTCCAAAAGCATTGCAGATTTCAATCTTAAATTTTTCTGTTGATTGTTTTATTAAAAGATAAACTATTTTTTGTTTTCTCATACCAGTCCCATGACTGACCTGGAGTTTACTGTTCCCTTCCTAAACTCTGGGTGCCCACTACTTTCCACATGGGTAGTCTAGAGTTGGGTTTTTTTCAAATAGTCGAATAGTAAGTGTAGATTCGATAGCATTCAATCTATGGATGTTATAAATCACATTTGGATCGTGTTCATTCACTTCAGCATGTATGGTGGTTCTCGTGTTTTGGTTTGGAGACTTTCTAGTCTTGGAGCATTGGCAATGGTGTTGTAGTTTATTGGAGACCTTCTTCCACGGTTATTTTTGTATCTCTGATGTTGATATCAATTGTATCAATGTGTTGTATCATTGTTGTAATTCACTGTTGTATATCAATGATATATATTCATTTCTTCCACTGTGTTGTTATACTTAATGTGTTATAAGCTTCGGCGAGCCAGATTTGGCATTTGAATCTGCGGCATTCGAGTGCAAGTGAAGTACGGGTGTCGATTTTCGAAGGTCGAGTCAGGATTGTTACAGTGGTATCGGAGCTGAAGGTTGAACTTTAGCTCAGGAGTATAACACATTAGGTAACTCATTAGAGATAGGGTTACAAATGCCATAGAATGAGTATATCCCTAAGATATCCGTCTGTACGCCTCAGCAAATTCTCTTACTATCTATTGATAGTGAGTATGATTGCAAGAAGAGGACGAGATAAGGGACAGGGGAGTACCATTACAAATGGTCGATATCCTGTAACAATAAGGAAACTTTCTCTATCAATCTCCTTTGATCCGATTTCAAATTCTCTAATGTCTTCGTAGCAGCTCGAGGGAGAAGCTTCGGTATGGTGATGGCCCTGTGAATCGTTATAGATTAGTTTCTATCTCGTATTCTCTTAATCAAATTTCTATCAGCTTTTCGTTTTTAACTTTAAAGAAATTGAAATTTTATTGGAATAAATTGGTTAATAAAACATGAAGATAAATTAATTAGTGTCGATAAAGCGATTTCGGTCAAAACCAAATTGGAAAACTTTATGAAGATTAAAGTCCGAAAAGGGACAAGCTAGTGTAAACTTTGGGGTATTCTGACCTGAGTTTGGAATCCATACCCAGTGTTTGAAAATTATGGAAGATTAAGTCCATTTATCTGTTGTTTGGGTCTCAATACATTCTAAGAACGGTTAGTTATCCCTTCGAACTAACCGATGCCCCGCATATTCGTAGATCTTGTGACCCAAGTATCTTGTGAAATATGGAATGAGTTTGTTCTCATATCTTTTACTGATTTTCTGATTTGGTAAGACAAATGCAGAATAAATATTCGGTTTGGTCTGGTGAACCATTCCTCTGTGTGTTCATCTGTGCTTTGTTGTCTCCCTAGCAAATTTCGGGGACGATATTTTTTCAAGGGGGAAATCTGTAACATCCTCGTTTTTAAATCAAATTTAAATTGGTAATTAATTTAATTTTTGAAATTTAATTGTGAATTAATTTGGTATTTTCCAAATTAAATAGATATTTTTTTGTTTATTAATATAAATGAATATAAATATGATTTTAAAATAGAATTTTTATTTGCAAATTCAGAAATAAATATTTTGAATAATATATTAATTATAAATCTAATTATGAATTAAATTAAAAATTTCCTAAACAAATAAAAATGTATTTTTATATATATAAATAGACGTGAATAAATGTGATATTTCAAAGATAAATAGGATATGTGCTTATTACAAATAAGAATTTGATTTGAAATTTGGAATAAATAGATGGTGAATGGAATATAAAAATATATTTATAAAAAGGTATTTGATTGTTTATTCATTTATAAATACAAATTAATAGTATTAATTTTTGAATTTTAAAATCTTGGGAATAAATTGAATTTGAAGTACATTTTATTTAAAAGGTATAAAAGGTTGTCTTCCAATTATAATATATATCTATATTTGGAAGTTGTAATTTGAGATTAATATAAGATTTTTCTAAAAAGAAGTTAATTAAAGTTAAATTACTCATTTTTACACTAGTACCTGTTTCTAGTTATCCATTTAAGTATAAAAACATAAGAAGGAAATAAATGTAGATAGCAAATAATATACGCATGAATTTATAAATCAATTAAAGAAAAGGGTTTGAACAAAAATTTATAAATTAAAATAAGTAGAGGGATTTGAACATAAAAGTGATATTAAGGACATTTGTAGAACAAGTATTAATATAAACTTAGAAGTGTTAGTTTGTGTTAACAAGTGGCAAAACAAAATATATATTTTTTATTTAAAAGACATGAATAATGTGAATTAAAAAGGTAACCAAGCATAAAACTTTAATTCATTTCAAAGCCTGAAGCCATAACTCATCTCAAACCAGAAAAATCAAAATTCACAAAAACAAAACAAATTTGAAAGCTTGAAAAAAACATGCAAAGATTCAACTAGGAAAATTCAAAGCAACTCAAAGATTTCAAACCAGAAAACAAAAAAAGCTGAATTAAACCAACCTTCAACATGGAAATAAAAAAGAAAATCAAAATTCTAAACCTGAAACCAGATCTGTTTACAAATCTGTAAACAAATTCAAAGATCAAGCCTAGAAATCAAAAATACAAAAGTCTGGAACTAGTTTAACTTAAAACCCGAGATTAAAGAAAAGATCAAATCAAATATCAAGCTTTCAAGAAAAAATCAAAAATTTGTTTCAAGCTGAAGTTAAGCAAATTCAAGAAGCAAAGTTTCATCTCAAAATCAACCAAGTAGAGATCAAAGTTTTCAAATGCAAGATATCCCAGTTTCAAGCTTCCCTGTATTCTCTGCTCTGTCAAACTTCAAGTGAGTAAACCCTATGTTGAAAACTAGATCTTCTTGATTTTATGCCTGTGATGATGATTTGGAAACGTGTATGTGAAACTGCATTGTATGTTTGTGTATATATAAAAAAAATATGTATGCAGGTTTTGAATATAGGTATATACATATATACATCTGTCAAAAAATCATACAGGTTATAAACAATTTTGAAAATTTATATCTCATCTTCCAATCCTTTATAGGGTTTAATCTTTGAATGAAAAGTGTTAGTATTACCCAGAACTCATTTTTAAAAATAATTCTAAGCAACTATATTAAGCAATAAATTCTAAAAATAGACATCAAAGGGATAAACCAAAATTTGTCGGAAAATCAAATGACTCAATTTCACCTTTTGATTTTAACTTGATTAGTGATTGAAAATAACGAATTTTAGTGATAGATTTATGATTTTTAAGTAAGGGATTGTCGAGAATTTTTATGATGAATGGAAAACTTGTTTTGGGCAAATATCGTCGATCGGCAGGTTTGTATTCGTCATGCTTTGGTCAAAGGGTGGTTCGATCATCAACGGTGATCAGAAAAATAATTTTTTTTTTTAAGTTTGCTGTGGTGGCCATTTGACGGTGATATGGGGTTTAGTGACTAAACTAGTCGAGGTTGTTCATCGTGCTCGTGTAGAGTCAGGGGTTGATCGGAGTGATTAAGACCAGGGGGAATCGAAGCATGGTCGAGTGGAGATGCTCTGGTCGAGGAGGCGTGGTCGATAATGGCTGGAATCATCGACGATTGGTGGATTTTCGATCAAGTTTGGATATAGATTTTGGAACGAGAGGCTTGGTTTTGATTCGATGTTGAAATCGTGGAACTAAGTTGTCATGTTGAATGACGTGGTTATCGTCGACCTACGGGGACTAGCAGTGATGGTCGGAGAGACTCTGGCCATTTGTACACGTGCTCACGTACGTTTTTGATATGGCTTGTTTGTGATGTTGGGGAAGAAGGAAGCTTCTCGGGTTGGATCTCAGGATGAATTCGTGAGTGACCCGAAGAAATGAAGCAGGGGAAAAGACTCGAGTGTGTTATAGGGTTTACCCAGGGTTGTGTCGGGTCTGGAGTGTATGAACAAATCATTTTTTAAAACTTAATAAGTTTTGTTTTTTTCCTAAGTTTATTTTGAAAATAAAATTTAAAATTTAATAGTTTAAATAAAGAAACTGATTAAACGATAATAGTTTATTTTTAATGATGTTTTAGAATTGTAATTAACTTGAAGATATATAGTTATTTTACATGATGATGATAATCTACTTTCTAGATTATTTAGATAAGATTTTAAAGATAAAATGATTTTTAAATATGTTAATGATAATTAATTACAAAGATGGTTACTTAAAGGTTTTTTAATGATAAGTTAGTGATTAATGAAAAGATAATTACTTAAAGGTATTCGTATAAATAAGAATAATCAATTTCATGATCAAGGTTAATTAATTCCTTAATTAAGGTCAATTAAATATTGATTAAAAAGTAACTAATTAATTAAAGTTGATTAAGTGATTAGGGATAATCATTTATTATAATTAATTAGGAATAATTAATTAAAATAATTAACCAAGGGTATTTAGTTATTTAAAGATAAGTGCTTAATAAAAGTAATTGAGGATAATTAATTAATGAATAAATGTGATTAAGGATAATCACTTATTATAATTTTATTTATTAAATGATAATTAATTAAGGGTTAATCAATTTTGTAATTAACTTAAGGTTAATTAATTATTGTAATTAAGGATAATTAATTTAATGGTAATTAATTAAGGGTTAATTAATTAATTAATTAATTAATTAATTAAGGGAAATTAGTTAAAGAATAATTAAATAATTAGAGGTTAATTATTAAATGATTAAAGTTTGATTTATTTATTAATTAAGATTAATTAATTAATAATTAAAGGTTGATTATTAAAGGTAAATTAATAAATGATTAAAGGATAATTAAATAACATGATTTGTAATAAATTAATATTAATTAACTAGAATTAGTAATTAATCTGGTTTAAATTAATCAGATGATTAGTAAATCTTACTTATGGATGTTTAAACTCTATTGATTGTTGAATTGTTTAATACCCCTGATATATTATGCTTTGTGCTATGAATTTTTTTGGTGTGATCTGTGATGGATGTAATTTATTCATCTGTGATAAAATTTACATTATTTATTTGTGAATTTGTGAATGGAAGATAATCATTATAGATTATACCACTTATCGATATTGACATGCTTTAATCTGTGATGATTGATGATGTTGCATAATTGTGTAAAACCCCTGGACTACACTATATACACACAAATATGGATTGCACGAGGAAATCGGTTAAGTCACACATTTTTGAAATGATTTTAAAAGATGAATTTTGAATCCAAATGGTTTTGGAAATGGAATTGGGTTAAATATGAAAAGCTTTTGAAAAGGAATCTCGAAGATAAAAGTTATTTTGAATAACTTGATTAAGTTTTTAAGATTTGAAATTAAATTCTATGTTTGGAAATTATGGTTTAAAAGGTTATACAAGTTATAAATGTGTTTATATGGGTTTTTAATAGTATTGTTTTGGGAATTTGAATTTAACCCAAGTTTTATTCTTGGAGGACTTTAACTCGTGCAAATGTAATCGGATTTTTTCGAAATGAAAACTATTTGTTTTCAAAAAATAATAGCTTTCAAATAAAGAAAGAATTTCCAATTTGTGTTGAAAAGATTTCAAGTTTGAAATGAAAATTGTTTTGAAAGCTATGAATGAATCTTTATGAAAGATTGTTGAACCTTGTTTTGAAATCGAAGAGGATTTTAAAGGTGTATCTTTTGTATAGAAGATTTGGAATTGAAATAGTTTTGAAAACTATAAATGAATCTTTGTGAAAGATGGGTGAACTTTGTGAAGTGAATATTTTTGTTTAAAAGATTTGGAAATGGTAATTTGTTTAAACCATTTGAAAGAAAAGTTTTGGGTAATAAGTTCTGACTTAACTGAGATCCCAATATTCATATTTTTTTAAATATTGCGCTCATTAGTTGGTTTAGCCGGGAGAGGACCTTTTTGTCGTAAAACCCATTCCGAATAATGATACGATGTTATGGATAGCATTTGAAGATCGGTGGTGAAGACCGGAAATTTTTGAAAGCGAAAGGATAGCCCGTCGAATGTCTATGCACCGACTAGTCCTCGGTATAGAGATTTGATAACCCTTTGTGATGGGGAGTCTGGACGTGATCGGGGATCATCCGGATTGCAAGGCTTCTTTTGAAGTGCCTTAGGTTCTGTTTGAACCCGGAACAGACTTGTATGGATGTACGTCTGACATTATACTTTGAGATGTAAAGCTGCTTTCTATTAAATACATTTATTTTTGGTGGCGTAGAATTTATTCTCTTAGCTTAACACCTTCTCTGAAACATACGAGCTCGGCGTTATATAGTTGATGGTTACTAGTGGTGCATTCCCAATTTGGTAATGTGGCATGCTGAGTGCTGCTGAGTGTTGCTGATTATTTGTTGATCGAAGCATGAATTTTGTGAAAGGTGTAGCTTTGTGGACGAGACTTCGTCGAACCTCACAACCCGAAATGGTCGAAGCAGGAAGGACACAGCAGGGTTATTTAGGGGTAGCGTCCCCTGAGGGTATATTCATTTCCTTTTGGATAGTGGTGGTATCATGGTATGGATCCCATATATTTAACCTATATGGTTGCTGCAAATTTATTGCTTTGTGGTTGTTGGTGAATTCTGGGATAAAGGTTGGTTACGACTGGGAAGTGGCATACTCGTGTCGTAGTTACCTAGTTATAGAGGTAACCATGCCTTGTGTTGGCAGAGATCTGGTTAGGTTCTTGGGGCGCCCTCCAGAGGCGTACCCCTGTGGCAATAAGAAGTTCCTTAGCCTAACATTTGTTGAAAATCCAATCTCCAATACGCACCTTTTATGATTGCAGTTGTATAATCTGCCATTCTTAAATGGTAGTTATAGCTGGCATAATATAATGGTACATATGCTGGTTAAGGTTAATATTATACTTTCGAAACGTTTTCTGCACTATGCATTAATAATAATATCAACAGATTTTGCATAGTAAGCATGTTTGACTATCATAAGGAGAAATCTCCTCCAAGTGTGCGATTGCATGGTGTGTGTGCCAGGAGGCCTTATGGTAGTTTCATTTTCCAAAAGCATTGTGGATTTCAATCTTAAATCTTCTGTTGATTGTTTTATTCAAAGATAAACTGTTTTTTGTTTGCTCATACCAGTCGCATGACTGACCAGGAGTTTGTTGTTTTCTTCTTAAACTTTGGGTGCCTACAATTTTTCACATGGGCAGTCTAGAGTTGGTTTTTTTCATATAGTCGAACAGTAGGTGTAGATTCAATAGCATTCAATCTCTGGATGTTGGCAATCTCATTTGGATCGTGTTGCTTCACTTCAGCATGGATGGTGGTTCTCGCTTTTTGGTTTGGAGACTTTCTAGTCTTGGAGCATTGGAAATGGTGTTACAGTTTATTAGTGACCTTCCTCCGCTGTTATTTTTGTATCTCTGATGTGATATCAATTGTATCAATGTGTTGTATCATTGTTGTAATTCATGGTTGTATATCAATGATATATATATTCATTTCTTCCGCTGTGCTGTTATACTTAATGGGTTATAAGCTCCGGCGAGCCAGATTCAGCGTTTAAATCTACGGCATTCGAGTACACGTGAAGTACGGGTGTCGATTTTCGAAGATCGAGTCAGGATCGCTACAAAAATGGTAGTACACTCCGCCTCGATTCTGCTCTGCCTTCTCCCTTTGTTGGGCATATTATATGCAAGCTTTGTCCTGGTCGTTTCATGTATTTGTCTAGGAGTATGGATGAGAGGAGTTTTTGTTGTGAGTTAAGCTCCTTTTGCCATTTTGCGGGTGGATGATACCCTTTTACCCCCTTTTCTTGTCATAGTTAGGGGGCGAAGTTCTCTAAGTTTGTGCTATGGATCCGGCTTCGTCCATCCTTATGTAGCCACTGGCCCGCTCATAGAAATACTTCATGCTGTGGCATGGCTTTCCATCGTTTTTCTCCCACATTGATGTGCCTCTTCTGATCCCGGCATAGGCCATCGTAAATTTTACTTCTTCATTGGTTACTCCGACACGAAGTTAGATTTGAAGCACTTTATAAAGTTGCATAGGCTTCAGTCTTACCCTGCTTTATGCTTGACATGGTGTTCACATCTGAGGAAACCACTCTACTTGATTTGAATTGCCTCAGAAAATCTGTGGATAGCTACCTCCGAGAACTGACCACCCCTGGTTTGTACCTCCTGAACCATTGGGATGAGGCACCGGCTAAGTAAATCGGGAAGAGTTTACATTGAGCCATTCTTCCTACTTTTAGAATGTCCATGTAATACTCAAAAGTGTAGATGTGGTCATCTGGCTTGGTGGTTCCATCGAACTTGTCAATTAATGTCAATTAATGGAGCTTTAAAGTTATCCCTAAAATCTACTTTTATAATAGTCTCATTGAATGGGAAATCACCTTCTTCCTTTACCTTTTCTCCGGCATTCTGTTGGCAAAGACTTACTACCTGTTCCACATGAGTTTTTAGCTGTCGGATCTCATTTTCCCTAGGATCCATCGGGGACGAATCGCTCCCGTACAATGTAGAAGCATCATCATCAAGAGCAGATTCGGCTTGATTTTTAAGTAGAAATGAATTTATATTGCAATTTGATCTAGGGATTAGCTTGAATTTTCCCTTGATTTTGATATCATATTTCAAGCTAGCCTCACCATTCTATTTTCTAAGAGCCCTGATATCAACCATGCACTGCATAGCCATCTCTGTCCTTGAATGAAGGTTGTAAGCTATGGATAGTTAAGGTGATATTGGCCTAAAAATAGCACGTTGGGCCATAGTCTTTTCTATCCCCTCCATTATTTTGTTTATTTGGTTAGTGATGGCCTCAACTGTGGCCATGATAGGATCAGAGGGGGCTTCTATTAGAGTTTCTGCCTTGATTCGAACTTTTAAGGTTACAGTTGACTTTTCGAGGTTTTTGAGGCTAAATGTAATTGCTCTTATGTAGGAGGATTCATGGAACCAATGGGATTTATGGTTTGTGGAGAAAATATAGATAAAATTCATTGGATTAGGGAAATGGATGTTAGTCCCTCCTTCTAGCACCAAAAATGTCGGTGATATTTTTCATGTCTCAACATCCAAGTGATCACAAGTAACTATAAAACTAATCACCTTTGCAATTAAGAATCAACAAATTTAAACAATGTTAAATTTGCCTCAAAGGTGGTGATTATGTTGCCCATTGCTTACATAATTATGTAGCTGCATTCCAAATGGTTGTTAAAAATGTCAAGTTGAATTAACATCCGATTCATCTAAAAATTAAAAAGAATCTAATACAAAAAGGTAAGAAAAAAGTGCAAAAAAGTAAAAGACATAAAGATTTATGTGGTTTGATGTTAAGCAATCTTACGTCCTTAGAAAAATATCACTTTCTTCTTTTATATTTCTCGGTGCAAATATAATGCCAGAGAGCACAAAACTTTCTGTTATTAACCTTAAAAAAATATCAAATGGGGAAAAAGATCCCCTTTCTACTATAATGCTTTTCTGTTTATATTATAATGACACATATGGATTGCAAAAATCCTCCTTCCGCACTTTCTGTTTTCTTCTTTGGATTATGTCACGTGTCATTCATCCATCTCCTTTGTTTGATGTGCATGGATTGTTCACGTGTTTTTGGTGGGAAACAATGATTTGAATGGTTGAATTGGTGGGAGATTTGAAATTGAAGCGGGAAACCCATAATTGAGTGGGAAACTCAAATTTGAATGGGTTATGCACTTCTAAGTCTCAGGAGAGGATGGTCTATATATTGCTCCCATACGTGAGTGATAGCATAACGAGATGTTGTTCTTTTATTTAGGGTGAACTCCGTTATCCTAGTATCTTTGCCACAAAACATTGAGAGTTTTGTCTTTGCCTCTCCTTAAATGACGTTGATACCTATAGGGCTAAATTATGTTGTCTGGTGTGGAATGTTTGCGTCATACTGCCCTTGAGATGGAGATAGTCAGAGTCGAGCCATATTTCATGGCAACAAATGTCAAATTGCCACTTATGGAGGTGGTTGTCTTATGTGATTTCGCACTGAACTTCTCTTGGTATTGGGCTGCAAAGTTACCAGTAAGGGCTTATATCTTTGTTTCTTACCTGTAAGTATGGATCTACGTTGGAGCATTGTTTGAGGGATCCTATATGCAGCCCCTTGTGTTGCTTTTAATTCTGCATTATACTACTTAAGTATTCCTCAACGAGTGCAGTGCAGGTCTATACTTAAAGATGTTAGCAATGCATAAGCTTTTAGAATAATGTTAGAATTTATCTGGCCTTTTGGTTGTAGTGCAGTTCTCTTCTATTGTCCCCCTCTTTATGCTCCTATGTTTGTTATGTCTCCATGGCGATGCTTTTCTTTACCAGCCTATTCTAACGGCGATGCTTTATATACTAACTTATGCAGTTTGCATTTTGATTATTCTTGACATTGTTCTTTGGTATTACTTCAAATTGAACAATGTAGCATGACTTTTGGTTATGTTGATGTAGTTCTTCGCTGTTTGGTAATACATCTTTAAAATTGCGATGCTGTTCTATTACCTTAATACAAAATCAAGATAACAGTGCATCCCTGAGGCTTTTTTTAATGTTGGTGCAAGGTTGCGGCATAGAACTGGAAGTTACGTCGTAGCCCTATATATTGGAGAGAGTATTAAGACTGCAAATTGTTTCCGACACTTTGTAGCTATCTCATGTTTTGGGGTCGGCATCATAGCGTAACAATGGGTTTGGGGGATTGGAGCAACCCTTTAGCCTTGTCTTTACCTTAATATTTTGGCGCAATACTATTTGGAATTTGCGTTATTCCTTGCTTCCTTTTTGTAGTCCAACCTATTTTATAAGGGTTGTCCTTTTGATTCGGTGCTTGCACTAACTCGCCTTTAATAGAATTTAGGAATTACGAGTGTAACGGATTGGTTTCTTATGTTGCACTTGCATTGGAGTCCTTTATATCTTGGCATAGGATCAGGTAGCTTTTAGTTGGGTAGGTGATTTTGTCTCTCACCATACTATGATTGTCATTATAGTATAAAATTAATGTTTGGAATTATCTCCAACTTCTAAATGTGATTTTTATTAGATGTAAATCCACATTTGGTTTTTTAAATTAATTTAAAAGTGCTTTAAAATAGTTTTAAGTTGAATATTATACATGTTCTTATGGATGTACTATTTTCTTAAAATCTCTAGATTTAGGCTACTTTTGTTATGAATCTGAAATTGGTTAGTAGGAAGTGTTTCACATGTTGTATATGTGTTATATTAGTCGTATGTATGCTATGTTGGTTATATGTATACTTATTTAGGTGAAAACATGATCAGTATGTGATATGCTGTTAGGAAACATCCCATGGGATAGATTTTTATGCATATCGATTGAATGAATGCATGATTGGAACTCAAATGGATAGGAAAAGTATGTCGAAGAGTGTTTGACTACGTACCGATCAATTTGGAGACAAAAGATGATGGACTAGGGTGAGTGCATTGAGCTTCAGGAGTGATATCGGAGGCTTTCACTTTGTTTGTACCCAACCTTTTTTAGCTATGTACAAAACTAAAGTGGTTGGCAGCGACCACTCTGGCATGGTTGACACCTACTACTATTGATGCCAGTTGATTTGGCCAATTTTTGAGGTAGGTGATGAAGTGATTCGGGAAGCATGATGTGGTGGTTCATTCATTCAATTTTGATTTTGACGTTATGGCTCTACGACGAGCTATTTCAATGGTGAAGCGATGATGTGATGCTTTAATGTGATGACTTCAAAAACTTTAAAGCAATGGTTCTAAAACTTATAATGGGTGTTTAAGGGTTTCCGGTGATGATGACTCGACGATAGGATTTGTGATAATGGTCTATAAGAATGAGTTCGAGGAGAGGAGCTCATCGGTAGAATGATGATGTGTTCTACTATGAGATAAATGGAGTGGAATAGAATGATAATTGGGTTCAATTATGGGGACACATGCAAAGGGATTATTGATACTCAAAGGTTTTTAGAGAGCTCGTATAGTAGGGGTGTGTGGGGATACCCACCTAGATTATGATGGTGTCTACATCTTATGATGGTAGATTACCCTAGACCTTATAATTATGGATCTATTTCCTAGCTGTATGACGTAGCATGGATTCGAGCATTGAAAAATTGAGACTTTTCCATTAGTATCTAGCTTATGATGGTGTAAAGTTATCTTATACTCAACGCACCCGAATGATGTGAGGATCGTTTGGTGGTTGTGATGACTTCCATATATGTTTATCACTCTAGGGATGTCATATAACTTAGGTATAGTTACTAGGATACCCAACAGTCGACATTGTACTTTGACTTATGGTGCTCCAATATGGTGATAGTGATAGTAGATTAGCATATATTGTCATATGCTAACTCTTTGGAGGTAGGGACATGTTAGGTATGAATTTTCATACCTATGTCCTATATACTATATGAACATTCTTAGTATTTTGAGAAAACATTTATTGCTCACAGTACACTGTTGTCTACTTGTGTTTTTATGCTTTTATTCTTATTATCTCGAGTACTCTTAAATGAGTATAATAGATAGCAAATGTCAGATAACAAGTGGCGTTATGTTGATGGAGTAATGGGAGGCTATGCTTTCATATACTATTACTTAAGCCTATCATCGCTATTATTCCACTGTCCGACGTTGTGAAACCTAGACGGTGTTTGGTTATTAATAGAGATAGTCTATCATTCGATTTTAGTTATCAACTGTATAAACTCTATTACTATTTTGTATAACTATTTGAACCTATGCACTCTGATTCTAGGGTTCATTTAGTTATTATTGTTTGGCCTATTTTATACTGTGATGATTATTATATATTATTTGATGCACTATTAGATATACGACATTTTTTGTGATTGTTTCATTTATTTTACCACTTAACTATCATCGTATAATGGTTGTTCACCGTTACAATGCACTACATAGGTATATTGCATGCAAGAGATATAGGGTGGTTGTCACTACTGCCAGATGTAAGTTATAATTATTTAAATCCTGCTCCATTTAAGTTTACTACACCGAAGCCACTGACTTCTTTTCATGTTTTATCCCATGGATAATCCTCGAAGAATCACAAATTTTTCTCTAGTCCAGACCTTCAACTCATGAAAGATATCCCAAAGGAAGAAAGAAAAAGAATGAACATCCTCGGTGACTATAACAACTAGATTTTTAAGTAATAATTAATTTAAGTTAATAATAGTAATTTAATTAATTAGATTGGAATTTTAAATTTTATTTAACAAATTGGTTATTGAAATTATTTAATAAAAGGATTTAATCATGAAATTATAATATTTAAAGTTTTAAATAAATGTGAAAATAAATTTTGTAAAAATGATGTGATTGAAACAAAATATAGTTTGGAAAAGAAATGAGTTTAGATTGAAATTTGTATTTATTTAAATAAATAGAATCATGTTTTAACATAAAGAAAATACAATTTTAAATTTACTCTTTATTATAATATGTGATAACCCGGGTTTCTGGGCGTCTGTAATTGATAAAATAATTGGGTTAATTCATAAAATACTGAATTTATAGATTGAACAAATGAATCTGATCAAATAAATATTTTTGTAATTGTTTTGTGTGTGTGTGTATATATATATGCATATATTTTAAATAAAATTTATTAATTACAAATTTAATTTATATTGCTTACATATAGTTGAGTTGATTTCAAAATTGGACTTTAAGGTGAAAATGAATTTGAATTTAGATTTAAATTTAAATCTAAAAGATAATTATTTTAAATATTTTTGGTTTAAAATACATGAATAAGAATTGTTTTACATTATTTTCCTTAAAGAACTTTATTTACATAAATTAAGAAAGTATTTATTAAATAAGAAAAATAAAATTTTAAAAAAAACTTTATAATAATAATAATAACAAAATATATAATAACATTTAAAAGTAAAATAAAAATACATAATTACAAATGTTAATGGATTAACTCATATTGTAACATGTGTAATATGCTTAAATATTGTAATTGACAAATGTCAAGGAAATTTAACAAGTGTCAAACCTTTAGGTTATTTTCTTTTTTATATTTTAATGAATCTTAAATTAATCTATATATGCATCTTTCCTTTTTCTTCAAAAT
This sequence comes from Allium cepa, assembly GCA_030765085.1. Lineage (NCBI taxonomy): Eukaryota > Viridiplantae > Streptophyta > Magnoliopsida > Asparagales > Amaryllidaceae > Allium > Allium cepa. Next base: position 936,697,749 of record CM060932.1, read on the forward strand.
TTTTCCTCTTCCTCATTTCAAAACAAAGAAGAAGAAAAAATCAATCAAAACTGTAAAATAAAAATTAGCAAACCTGGAAGTTGTAGGCAATCACCTTCTCAACCTAAATCATCAAATCAAAATCATAACAAAATTCAAGTTAAGGAGTTAATAGTTGCAAACCAACTTCATTTCAACCTGGGAGGCTTCAGATTCAACTCAGTCTAAAAACAAATGCAAAGAATCCACTCAAGTACAAGATATAATTCAATCTTCAGCAAGCTAACTGCAGTGCAACAACTCAAGTAAATTCTTAAGCAGGCTAGACAAATTCAGTTCAAATTTAAAACAGCTAGTAGCAACTTCAAAACTTCAAACTGAAACAGGAATCTTAATCAACAGATCTTTGTTATCTTCTTCTAACAAGTGAGTAATCTAACCCAGCCTTCTCTGTTATGTTTTAGTGAAAAGCCTGTCAGTAAACATTTAATTTAAAAAGTTTAAGTAACAAAATACGATGCATGTGAATCAATGTGTTGATGATTGCTAGCATATTTGTTTGCATGTAAGCTTTATGTATTTCTGTTGTTGAAATAAAAAATTTCAGATTTGTTTCAAAGGTTTTCTCTGTGCAAATCTGGAAAGGTGAGTAAACTAACCCAGTTTCCTTCTTTATACCTGTGACTAAACTACTAATCTCTACCTGATGCTTTTGATTTATACTTGAAGTTATGGTGGAAATTGTTTGTACGAGTGAAGAATTTTATTTTGTTTGGGTATACATGTTTAAAATAAGAAATATATATGCATGCATGTCTGAATATATGTATAATCACCTCTGGTTAGTTTTACAGACCCTAAACTCACTCAAAAATCCAATCATTCTCTATAAACCATTATAAGTGATGTTGTTTGAAGAGAATATGTTTGTGATAACTCGATGGATGTTTTAAAAATATTTTTAAGGAGCATCGGCAAGTAGTTTTACTGAGTAAACTTTAAACTATCTAAAGCTTAATTCTCCATCTTTATTTGTTAATATGGTAGTCCAATTGGAAATATTGATTGCATGAATTTATAAATAGATTTTGCTTGGAAATTTTAGTGGAATTACGAATGAGGATCTGCATGTCTGTGTATTATGTATATGAAGCATCTGTTCTTGGCCTTCAGGCCTAAAATAAAAAAATAAAAAATATATCTGGTTCCAGATCAAGAAATTGGAAACTTGGTCTCTGTTTTATAACAGTGAGTAGACTTTAATTCTTCAAGTTAAATCATCTGTATAGTTTTATTCACGCCTCAATCAATGATAACAATAACTTAAATATAATTTGAAATACATTTTGTCTAGGCATACAAGTGGAAATTCTGCTGCATGCCTGAATGTACACATGTATAGCACTGTAAATTTCAACAGACCATAATATGTCCAAAAAAAATTATTAAATCTTTTTCCCTGATTACTTTTAGCAGGGGATGCTTGAAAGGAATATGGTTGTAATGATGTAAAACAAATTTTTAAAAATGATAAAAAGTATATGTAGCTAAGGGCTGATTCAGGAAGAAGAATTTTACAGTAATAATCATATTAAGTTAGGGAATTAATTGTTTAAATCTGGATTTTTGACTATAACATCTGATTCATATTGAAAAGCTAGGATTTTTTTAAAGGTAAATCAAAAATTTTAAGTTTGTAAATCGAGTAGGCTTTTGGGTTTAACCGAATAGGGAAATTTCTCAATGGTTGGCAATTGACGAAGGGTGAAGGGCTGAGATTTTTGCTGGAGTAGGCATGAAGGACGGAGCTCTTAAGAAAATAGTTTCGGTACGTATCGTGGCCGTCGTGACTGAATGAGGCGAGGGTAGGGTTTTCAGGGCTTGTTCTGAAACGAGTTGGGTTTCCATTCGTTGTGACGTCGCAGTGGCGATCAGGAAGTGCGCGAAGGGGGAAAAGGATGGGAAGATGGTGGCATAGCTATGGCGAAGTTTTAAGGGTGGATCATGATCGTTTGGTGGTGATAGGCGTTGAGGAGGAGGTCGATTCATTTCTCTGGAAATTGGCAGTTGGCTCGTTTTTCGATTTGATGGGTTTTGTGAGATTTAGGGGGGTCGTAAAGGTCGAGGGTGGCGATTGAGACTTCGAGAAGGCATCGGCGTCGAACGACGAAGTTCTGGCACCGTGTGCACGTACACGGTGTGATTTCCGGTGCAGGTCATTGGGAATAATAGGTAATCGAAGGCTGCAAAAATAAAAGATAGGAAGAGAAGGGGAAGCGGGCCGAACGATAAAGGAATGGGCCAGAAGTGAATTGGACCAAGGAAATTATTTATGAGAAGAAAATAAAGGAAGGAGAAGAGGAGATGTTGCTCAAGTTTGATCTTGGGTATTTGTAGTTTTGGCCCAGTTTTCATAATTTTGTGAATGTGGTAACTAGTTTCTTAAGTTGTTTTTTTTAACTAGATTTCAGAAGCCAATGGAAGCAAAGAAATGTTATCAGTATGTTCAAAGAGATTGTTAAATAAGTTTTAGAAGAGAGAAGAAAAAAAAGAAACATGTACAAGTTTTAAAAGCATTTAGCAAATGCAAGTTAAAGCAAATTGTTAAACAAGTTTTCAGAGTTAAATAAAATAAACAAGTTTTCAAAGCAAGTTTCTATTTAAATTATAACGTCAAATTTGATTTGTTGGATTTAAATAAATTTTATTAGATTAATTATGTAGTTTAAAACTTTAAGTGGCTTCGATGGAATTTGATTATGATTGAATTAAGTAAGTATTTAGATATCTCAAGTGATTTTGTATAAATTAATTTAATCTTTTAAATTGAATAGGATCTAAATGATTTAATTAAGTAATTGATTAAGATAATGGCTTATCTTAGATCTAATAAGGGCTTAAGTGATTAAAGGTTAATCAATTAACTTAAGAATAATTATTTAATGAAAATTTATCAAAGGAATCAATTAATTAAGGATAATTACTTGATGTAAGTAAAGGGAAATTACTTAATGGGAAGTAACTAAAGGTTAATTACTTAAAAGAAGTAATTAAAGATTAATTACTTGATGTGATTAATTAAAGGATTAATATAATTAATTAAGGAGTTAATTAATTAAGACAAGTAATTACCGGATGGTTAGTTACTGAAATTGTTTGAGGAGAATTAATTTTGTGTAATTTATTAAAGGATAATTACTTTACGTAATTGAGGATAATTAATCAAGGGTGATTAATTAAGATGGTTAATTAAAAGATGATTAGTTTGAAATTAATTAATTGTTTAAGTAAAGGTAATCTAAGTTATTAAAAATTTGTAATTAAATTAATTTGAAATAAATTAAATAAATTTTGAAAATAATCCATCTTGCTTATGAATGATTGAATGATGATTAAATAAATTGATTGATACCCCTGATATGAAATGTTTTGTGATATAATATGTTTGGGGGTAGACAATGATAGTATGGTTACCTATCGTTGATAAATTGCTGTGTATATAAGTGACATCCTGTATTTAAATTTGAATTGTATCTCACTTGAATAACTTAGTTTAAAATGACATTGGATTCGAAGAGACCGGGGTCGGGTATTAGTAAATATCCGAAACCACTTCGATTCTTTATAAGATTGATATGTGAAATCAATAGGCTGTAATGGAATGATTGGACCATTTAATCTAAGTTTTGGTACGAGTACACCGGGTTTATATAAGTTATATGTTTTTGTATTCCATGTTAGACGATTTTACTCACGCTGGTTTCCAGCCTGACCCGGGTGTTACTTTGATGTAATTCTCGGGTCAGACCGAGTATTACAGATTTTCAGGTAAGGACGTTCTGGAGCTCATTTCGGCGAGCTGGATGGCAGGGACGTATGGAGAGTTTCCAATGTGATATTGTAGTATCCGGACATTATTGTTTTGTCCAATGTTTATGTATATGTGTAACTCTGATGTATTTAAACGTAAATTAACAGATATAGTTTTCTTTGTATAACTGCTATTTTATTTGATATTATATTTGATCCGCTGTGAATGTGAGGTTTCTGTGACTTGTTTCTGTCTTCTTCTTCTATCCCTTTCTTCTTTCCACTAACTATCTGGAATTTTCGGGATTGAAATTTCCGGGTCGTTACATTTGGTATCAGAGCAGAAGGTTAAGCGAGAACCTTGGCTCTGGTGGGATTACTAATTAAGGATAGGGTAAGTGGTATCCTAGAATGAGTTGAGTGTGTATATATATGAGAGCGTACTTGTTATTTGCTTATATAAAGATTTTAAATGATTTTATATAAGAATATATTTTGATATATAAAGCAATAAATCTTTCTAATAAATATTAAGGTAATTGGATGTTGAATATTGGGATTAAATTAGGAAGTAATACTACCAAACTGAAATTAAATAAAGATAAGTTTGAAATGGATTCGAACTAAAATTGAAATCCTGAATTGGAGAAATAGTTTAGAATAAGATGATAATGGATGGTTTTAGATATGATAATCTTGGTTATTATCATAAATGGTTGTTGAATTTAATAATGAAATGTTTTAAGGAAGTAACCATTTAAAAAGAAGAATAAACTTGTAAATTTGAAAGGATGCAAATTAATGTGGGTTTCCAACTGTGAATTTCTGAATTCTAAATCTGAACATTTGAAATTGTTTTCAAAGTGTTAAAGAAAATAATATTATTCAAACTATTTTGAATGTAATATTATTTTAGAATAAGAAATTGTTTGTAAACTTTAAAGGAATTTGTTTTGAATTAAAAACCAAAGGTGGTTTAAGATTTTAAAGTGTAACTTGGTATGTAGAAGAAATTAATATGTATATAGGTGGATATACATAGTATCAAAGGTAGTTTGAAATAAACTCTAAATATTGAGTTTTCAATTTGGAATGAGATATGATACCCTAAGTGAAAGTTTTTGAACTTAATAGGCGGGAAGATTATTTATGTGAAGTTTAAAATTTGAAATGGAAGTTCACTGGGTAAGGTTGACTGGATTAAGTGAATTGAGTTTAGCTTGGGAAAGGTTAAATAAGTTGGAATGATCAACTTGATTTGGAAATTTCAAGATGAGATTAAGTTTTAACTTGGAAAGTTAAATGGTTGATTGTAATTGAGAGTTTGAGTGATCTCAAATTGGGTTTGAGATCTAGAAATTTAAAATGAATGGATGTTATAAAATAAATTAAATAATATCATCCTATTGTTGTTAAAAATCTTTAAGTTGTGAATTGGAATTTTTTTATGAATGAGAGATGGTTTAAATTTGAAATCTGAATTAGTTCAAATTTAATTTGATTTGAATTAATTGAAATTTTGATTGAAGATGTATGAGTATAAGATTCAAATGGAAACAATTTGAATTGGATTAATTTGAAACAATTTGAAATTGAAGTAGGTTCAATTTGAAATTAGTCCGAATTGATTTGAATAATTTGGAATTGTAATTAAGGTTGAATAAAGTTAAATTTGAAAAGAAACTAAGGTTAATTCAAATTGAATTAAGATTGAATCAATTTCAATGGAAACTGAAGTTATTTAAATTGGAATTGAGTCAATTTAAATGGTAGAGGAAATTTAAATTGAATTGATGAGAATGGAGATTGGGAAGTGAACAGTTTTGACTCTGGACTATTTTTAATATAAAATATTTCAAGCTATTCATTATATAAACAACCTTTCTTTCAAAAGCCAAACTATCTTATACTTGTTTACAATTATTTTTGAAACTGTTTAACAATTTTCTAACTATTCTATAAACTAATTACTATTTCCAACTACTAATTACTATTTTCAACTACTAATTACTATTTTATAGCTATTTTGCAATTATTTAAAATTTCCATGACTATTTGAACATTTTCCAATTATTCTACAATTACTCAACTATTTTACAACCATTTTACAAACTAGTAATCATTTTCAACTACTTATCTATTTTTTTAACTTTTCGAGTTAATTTCTAAATTTAAACTGGACAGAGTTTAAACAGTTATTGGTTAAATACCCAATCGAGGTAAGAATAGATGTGATAATCCAAATGGGTTGAAGCAATTGTGAGTAAATGAATGAAAATTAAAAGTGAATGTGAATAGAAAGAGAATTGATTTGGCTAATAACCAATAAAGATAAATACGTAGGGTGTACGTATGTTATTCTATTTGCATAGTGATTTGATCCAGATTCGAGCACAGAATTTCGAGATAGTTATATCGATCCGAGTGGGATTTTTCACTCGATTTTCGACGGCAAACCTGGATATGGATTGTTAATTGGTTCTGGATATTCTCTATCATAGTTATGACTATGCAAGCAGAATGACGGTTTCTGATCAAGAAACCAGATCTGTGTCCGCACTAGGAAATCGGGTAGACGATACTAGTTCGGAAGTGAAATTGTGTGATCGAGTGAGCGATCAGATTTGTATGGCGTAGGAATGATATGTGTACATCATACGGATTGGAATGACATTGAAAAGAGTAATCAAATATGAATATTTGATTTTTGAGTAAACAAAGTTAAATATCTTTGTTTTATAAATGAAATTTCCCCTTGTTGAATCTTTTGCCAGAAGAAAGGACTTTGGAAATGTTTGAAGTATAAAAGGAGTTTTATACAAGTTTGAAATGATCCAAAGTTTTGAAAGATTTTATATATATATATATATATATATATATATATATATATATATATAAAGGATCATATGAGGATTTTGAAAAAAAAAGGTTTTGGGAACCTTTGGATTTGAAAAGGCTTTTGATTTTTGGGTAAAATCAATATAAGAATTTGGAAAGCCTAGTTTGAGAATTATCGATTTTGGAATAATCGATTTGGTGTAAAGGAGCTTTGTATGAGATCATACTAGGTGTATGATTTAAAGATACTATATGTATATAGTATAAAATGTTTTAATGATGGCTCTGTCAAAAAGACGCTCCCTTGAAATGAACTTCTCAGGAGTACCACCGGGTGGTGCTGCCTTGAGCCCCAAGGGGGGGTTCTAAAGTTGATCCTGTGAGGAGTCCGGACTAAACTAGTTCCTGAGGATTATGAGTAGAGTATACCATAGCGAAAGTCGTGTGTGCTGCTGAGAGCCAACAGTTACATGGACTTTTGCTGCGACGACAACGTAACCCAGGATGTAACTGCGATCTATGGTATAACATAGTGAAAGTCGTGTGTGCCGCTGAGAGCCAACAGTCTGCGTTTGATTTTATATCGGTAGACTGCGACCTATGTAGGAGTGGAGAAGTTTCATTTTGACAGCGAAAATTAGAGGCCGTTGAGAGCCTGCAGTTACATGGCCTTTTGTTGCGATGGCAACGTAACCCTGGGTGTAACTGTGATCTGTTGTGTGGGTTCCATGGCATAATCGAGAGGCCGCCGAGAGCCTGCAGTTACATGGACTTTTGCTGTGACGGCAACGTAACCCTGGAATGTAACTGTGACCATGGATGGGGGTGATGATTTCCAGAGCATTCCCACTAAAGATATTTCCTCTGTTTCAAAATGTTTTCTATATTTTTCAATAAAATTATTTTCCAAGTGTTTTCACTGGATGTTGAAAACGAGTCTGCTAAGTACTTATAGATTTTCAGTTGTACGCCTGATCAACGTATGACCGAATTTCTATGAGAACAAGGATGGACTTGACGAAACATCGAGTTATAAAAAGATATTTTTATAAAACTATTTTAACAATAACATACAGAATTTAAGTTTTTTTAAAATGATCAAAGAATATTTTAACTGGTTTTAAATATTTAATAAATTCTGACTTCGTTCCTTTTCGAGGACGAAAAGATTCAAAAGGGGGAGGAATTTGATAACCCGGATTTCTGGGCATCTGTAATTGATAAAATAATTGGGCTAATTCATAAAATACTGAATTTATAGATTGAACAAATGAATCTGATCAAATAAATATTTTTGTAATTGTTTTGTATATATATATATATATATATGCATATATTTTAAATAAAATTTATTAATTACAAATTTAATTTATGTTGCTTACATATAGTTGAGTTGATTTCAAAATTGGACTTTAAGGTGAAAATGAATTTGAATTTAGATTTAAATTTAAATCTAAAAGATAATTATTTTAAATATTTTTGGTTTAAAATACATGAATAAGAATTGTTTTACATTATTTTCCTTAAAGAACTTTATTTACATAAATTAAGAAAGTATTTATTAAATAAGAAAAATAAAATTTAAATTTTTTTATAATACTAATAATAAAAAAAATAACATTTAAAAGTAAATTAAAAATGCATAATTACAAATGTTAATGGATTAACTCATATTGTAACATGTGTAATATGCTTAAATATTGTAATTGACAAATGTCAAGGAAATTTAACAAGTGTCAAACCTTTAGGTTATTTTCTTTTTTATATTTTAATAAATCTTAAATTAATCTATATATGCATCTTTCCTTTTTCTTCAAATTTTTTCCTATTCCTCATTTCAAAACAAAGAAGAAGAAAAAATCAATCAAAACTGTAAAATAAAAATTAGCAAACCTGGAAGTTGTAAGCAATCACCTTCTCAACCTAAATCATCAAATCAAAATCATAACAAAATTCAAGTTAAGGAGTTAAAAGTTGCAAATCAACTTCATTTCAACCTGGGAGGCTTCAGATTCAACTCAGTCTAAAAACAAATGCAAAGAATCCACTCAAGTACAAGATATAATTCAATCTTCAGCAAGCTAACTGCAGTGCAACAACTCAAGTAAATTCTTAAGCAGGCTAGACAAATTCAGTTCAAATTTAGAACAGCTAGTAGCAACTTCAAAACTTCAAATTGAAATAGGAATCTTGATTAACAGATCTTTGTTATCTTCTTCTAACAAGTGAGTAATCTAACCCAGCCTTCTCTGTTATGTTTTAGTGAAAAGCCTGTCAGTAAACATTTAATTTAAAAAGTTTAAGTAACAAAATATGATGCATGTGAATCAATGTGTTAATGATTGCTAGCATATTTGTTTGCATGTAAGCTTTATGTATTTCTGTTGTTGAAATAAAAAATAAAAAATTCAGATTTGTTTCAAAGGTTTTCTCTGTGCAAATCTGGAAAGGTGAGTAAACTAACCCAGTTTCCTTCTTTATACCTGTGACTAAACTACTAATCTCTACCTGATGCTTTTGATTTATACTCGAAGTTATGGTGGAAATTGTTTGTACGAGTGAAGAATTTTATTTTGTTTGGGTATACATGTTTAAAATAAGAAATATATATGCATGCATTTCTGAATATATGTATAATTAACTCTGTTTAGTTTTACAGACCCTAAACTCACTCAAAATCCTATCATTCTCTATAAACCATTATAAGTGATGTTGTTTGAAGAGAATATGTTTGTGATAACTCGATGGATGTTTTAAAAATATTTTTAAGGAGCATCAGTAAGTAGTTTTACTAGGTAAACTTTAAACTGTCTAAAGCTTAATTCTTCATCTTTATTTGTTAATATGGTAGTCCAATTGGAAATATTGATTGCATGAATTTATAAATAGATTTTTCTTGGAAATTTTAGTGGAATTACGAATGAGGATCTGCATGTCTGTGTATTATGTATATGAAGCATCTGTTCTTGGCCTTCAGGCCTAAAATAAAAAAATAAAAAAATATCTGGTTCCAGATCAAGAAATTGGAAACTTGGTCTCTGTTTTATAAAAGTGAGTAGACTTTAATTCTTCAAGTTAAATCATCTGTATAGTTTTATTCATGCCTCAATCAATGATAACAATAACTTAAATATAATTTGAAATACATGTCTCTAGGCATACAAGTGGAAATTCTGCTGCATGCCTGAATGTACACATGTATAGCACTGTAAATTTCAACAGACCATAATATGTTCAAAAAAAAAAATTATTAAATCTTTTTCCCTGATTACTTTTAGCAGGGGTTGCTTGAAAGGAATTTGGTTGTAATGATGTAAAACAAATTTTTAAAAATGATAAAAAGTAAATGTAGCTAAGGGCTGATTCAGGAAGAAGAATTTTACAGTAATAATCATATTAAGTTAGGGAATTAATTGTTTAAATCTGGATTTTTGACTATAACATCTGATTCATATTGAAAAGCTAGGATTTTTTTTTAAAAGTAAATCAAAAATTTTAAGTTTGTAAATCGAGTAGGCTTTTGGGTTTAACCGAATCGGGAAATTTCTCAATGGCCTGCAATTGACGAAGGGTGAAGGGCTGAGATTTTTGCTGGAGTAGGCATGAAGGTCAGAGCTCTTAAGAAAATAGTTTCGGTAAGTATCGTGGCCGTCGTGACTGGATGAGGCGAGGGTAGGGTTTTCAGGGCTTGTTCTGAAACAAGTTGGGTTTCCATTCGTTGTGACGTCGCAGTGGCGATCGGGAAGCGCGCGAAGGGGGGAAAGGATGGGAAGATGGTGGCATAGCTATGGCGAAGTTTTAAGGGTGGATCATGATCGTTTGGTGGTGATAGGCGTTGAGGAGGAGGTCGATTCATTTCTCTGGAAATTGGCAGTTGGCTCGTCTTTCGATTTGATGGGTTTTGTGAGATTTAGGGGGGTCGTAAAGGTCGAGGGTGGCGATTGAGACTTCGAGAAGGCATCGGCGTCGAACGACGAAGTTCTGGAACCGTGTGCACGTACACGGTGTGATTTCCGGTGCAGGTCATTGGGAATAATAGGTAATCGAAGGCTGCAAAAATAAAAGATAGGAAGAGAAGGGGAAGCAGGCCGAACGATAAAGGAATGGGCCAGAAGTGAATTGGACCAAGGAAATTATTTATGAGAAGAAAATAAAGGAAGGAGTGTTACTCAAGTTTGATCTTGGGTATTTGTAGTTTTGGCCCAGTTTTCATAATTTTTTGAATGTGGTAACTAGTTTCTTAAGTTGTTTTTTTTAACCAGATTTCAGAAGCCAATGGAAGAAAAGAAATGTTATCAGAATGTTCAAAGAGATTGTTAAATAAGTTTTAGAAGAGAGAAGGAAAATAAAGAAACATGAACAAGTTTTAAAAGCATTTAGCAAATGCAAGTTAAAGCAAATTGTTAAACAAGTTTTCAGAGTTAAATAAAATAAACAAGTTTTCAAAGCAAGTTTCTATTTAAATTATAACGTCAAATTTGATTTGTTGGATTTAAATAAATTTTATTAGATTAATTATGTAGTTTAAAACTTTAAGTGGTTTTGATGGAATTTGATTACGATTGAATTAAGTAAGTATTTAGATATCTCAAGTGATTTTGTATAAATTAATTTTAAGCTTTTAAATTGAATAGGATCTAAATGATTTAATTAAGTAATTGATTAAGATAACGGCTTATCTTAGATCTAATAAGGGCTTAAGTGATTAAAGGTTAATCAATTAACTTAAGAATAATTATTTAATGAAAATTTATCAAAGGAATCAATTAATTAAGGATAATTACTTGATGTAAGTAAAGGGAAATTACTTAATGGGAAGTAACTGAAGGTTAATTACTTAGAAGAAGTAATTAAAGATTAATTACTTGATGTGATTAATTAAAGGATTAATATAATTAATTAAGGAGTTAATTAATTAAGACAAGTAATTACCGGATGGTTAGTTACTGAAATTGTTTGAGGATAATTAATTTTGTGTAATTAATTAAAGGATAATTACTTTACGTAATTGAGGATAATTAATCAAGGGTGATTAATTAAGATGGTTAATTAAAAGATGATTAGTTTGAAATTAATTAATTGTTTAAGTAAAGGTAATCTAAGTGATTAAAAATTTGTAATTAAATTAATTTGAAATAAATTAAATAAATTTTGAAAATAATCCATCTTGCTTATGAATGATTGAATGATGATTAAATAAATTGATTGATACCCCTGATATGAAATGTTTTGTGATATAATATGTTTGGGGTAGACAATGATAGTATGGTTACCTATCGTTGATGAATTGCTGTGTATATAAGTGACATCCTGTATTTAAATTTGAATTGTATCTCACTTGAATAACTTAGTTTAAAATGACATTGGATTCGAAGAGACCGGGGTCGGGTATTAGTAAATATCTGAAACCACTTCGATTCTTTATAAGATTGATATGTGAAATCAATAGGCTGTAATGGAATGATTGGACCATTTAATCTAAGTTTTGGTACGTAGATACTGATGTGTGGTATCAGTGATGTCTATAACAAATTGTGAATTTGTAAATTGATACGAGTACCCCGGGTTTATATAAGTTATATGTTTTTGTATTCCATGTTAGACGATTTTACTCACGCTGGTTTCCAGCCTGAACCGGGTGTTACTTTGATGTAATGCTCGGGTCAGACCGAGTATTACAGATTTTCAGGTAAGGACGTTCTGGAGCTCATTTCGGCGAGCTGGATGGCAGGGACGTATGGAGAGTTTCCAATGTGATATTGTAGTATCCGGACATGTTTGTTTTGTCCAATGTTTATGTATATGTGTAACTCTGATGTATTTAAATGTAAATTAACAGATATAGTTTTCTTTGTATAACTGCTATTTTATTTGATATTATATTTGATCCGCTGCGAATGTGAGGTTTCTGTGACTTGTTTCTGTCTTCTTCTTCTATCTCTTTCTTCTTTCCACTAAATATTTGGAATTTTCGGGATTGAAATTTCCGGGTCGTTACATAATATGTTGATTTTTTTAAAACCCAAGCCAAAGAAACTCAAGCCCAATCCTTTCTCTAGAATTCTCCTCTCTCCATTCTTCTTTGTTCTTTCATTTTTATCCTACAGAGACTTCTTCGACAATACACAAAAAGCTCTTCACTTTAAAAATCAAAATTAAATTGTATAAATTTCTGAAAATTCTCAAACTTAGATATATGATTTTTTACATCATCAAGCACTATGGTCATAAGCAAATCTAGTTACTCAGTGTGTGTAATCTGCGTGCATGTGGATAGGGAGAGGAAGAAAATGAAGAACACACAACTTAAAATGAAATTATTCTCATAAATCTATTTTTAATCAAGATAATTTATGTGTTTAATTTCTCATATGACTGTGTATCATGTCTGCATCAATTTTAAAATGGAACGATCGATTAGGAGACGAAATTGCGTGAATAGGCGATCGCTTATGTAAGAGTGGTTGTCGACCGGTCGACCCTTTAGGGCCACCGGTCGATCGGTGGAGGTGACCGACCGGCTTGCTGTTGGTTGATTTTGGGTGTGTGGATTTATGTCGTGTATATGATTGTGTCCAATGCTTTGTATATGCATGAGTGCATTTGTGTGTGTGTCTGTGTTTGAATGTGTGTATGCTGACTTATGTATATGGGTTTTGTGTGTGTTAACATGTATATGTGTATGCGTTTGCAATGGGGTGTGTGCGCACATCCCTATATGCATGTGCATCTTTCAACGATAAATGATTACAATATACATTTATATTTTCATGAACTAAAATAAACATAATTAAATATATAATTTAAGTTTCAATAAATACATTTATTTGATTATGAGTATATCAAATTATTTGGATAGTTTAAAGTCATTTAGAAATGGTATTTGATTATAGGAAATTAAGAAATAAATTTTATTTATAATATTTGGTTTTATGAACTATTTTATAATTAAAATGAGTTATCTAATATTATTAATGAATACTTAACTAGTAATTAACTATATTAAAATTAGGAAATTAGTTAGGCATTGTAAATAATAAGATTACCATTGAGTTTATTCCTTGCTAATTCATGAATATCTATTTATTGTTTGTTTATAAGCATATAATTTCTTATATAAGATAAAATGATGTGGATGATCTTATTAGATGTTGAATTAGTTGTTTTATAGTTATATTTATTCAGATAACTTATTTTATAGTTTTCTTGTTCACTCTTTCCTTATACATTGAGTTGGAGTATATGAAGTAATGTTTTATTTTGGATTCGGAAATATATATTATCATGTTTTAAAGTTTGTTAACTTATTTAAGGAAAAAAATTTAGGTAGAATTATTTAATTCAAAAGGTGTATACATAAAATATTTGGAGAATAAGTAATTATTATTAACTAAGATTTTTAAAAACTATAATTATGGAATTTTAATATATAATTACTTATGAATTATTAACTTAAGATTTACATGTAAAGATATCTACACTATTATTTTCGAGTTTTCTGATCCTCATCTTCTCGATATGGATTTTGATGGTTATGAGTGATTCACTGTTGATATTGATTTGATTGGAGATTTTGATATGATACGGTGATGACATCCTTCTGTATGATTTTGTGATATAAATTCTATATGATGAGAAATTTAAATAAATGAAGTTATAATACCATTTGGGATAGAGCATTGGCAGTATTTCTTCGGTTATTCTTTGGACTCGTTATATAGAATATGTAGTGATGAGTGTAGTTATAAGTTATGAATAAACGTTTGAGTATCACGTAGTTGTATGGGGGTGTTGTTATGTTATTTTTTCATTTATTTATTGTAAGTAGATGACACTCACATAACAGGAATAAAGAGGGCATTGCAAGGTAATACACATAGTGGTATATAGATCTATGCCTATATGTAGCAAGTACGACTCCGTGCCTAACGATGACCAAAACTTTATGTCTACAAGTATTGGTTCCATATGCCAATATTATGGTATACTCCTATTATGTTTGCTGGAGAGGACCAAATGGATAGAATCCACCCTAGTGGCCTAATTATGGGGTCACACCCTAGATTTATGACATTCTATATTTATATAGCTCTGTGCTCTCGCTTCGTACATTCTACCCTGTATCACTTAAGCCAGGAATTTGTTACCTATAGGGGAGAGTGTAATGTTATCACTTGTGAGTCCTCATGTTGACGAGCACACCAATGGATATGTTTCATGATGATTGTTAAGTTAACTAAGACTATAGAGCCTTGGGTCTCTAAAGCTTACTCAGTACTATCAGTCTCCTTTTTGGTACGAATGGAATAGTATATTCGCATATACTATTGATACACCTTATTGTAGTACAGATAAGGATTGACGACCCACATATTGTTATATATATTGCTCTACTCAGGACTTCATGTATATCGTACAGTCATATCCTATCACGATAGCTTTTGATAGTACATAGATGAGGAGATGAGACGTGATATCTGTCTAGTGTATAGTAGATTCTCGGTATATTGATAGGCAACCTATCCTATTTTTTATATATTGATGACGATGTTTTATCGAGATTGAGAGATATATTGGGGCAATGCTATGTGCTAGCCTAATTATACTTGGTGATATCTTATATATTGATATTTATGGATTTGATGATGGTTTTTTGATATGTATGATTCACCTATTTGTGTTGATTCTGTGATTTCTAATTTGATCTGTTTCTATGCAGTGATGTTGTTTGATATCAATGATGATTATTTCATATGGATTTGAGTTATTTGGGTGATGTGATGCCTTGATGATTATTTATGACATTATATATATACATTCAAGGCATTCATTATTATATTTATATGCGTCTGTTGACATGTCATTTAATGATGTGATTACTTATGTTAGAGTTATCACATTATCATTACATGTTTACTCTATGTTGCCTATATTATAGATCCTTGATTAAACATAGTCTGACTCGTATATTAACTTTGTAATACTCGGGTTAGTCCGAGACATTTCAGGAATATGGACGATATGACCAGCATGTGCTTTATCGGGCTTAGAGGAGGCTTATATTAGGATTGTTATATGATGCTTGTATGACATTGATTCACTGTATACATTCAACACTAAGCTGTATATCGATTGTTTATCACATTATATCGAGATAGTTGACATTAATGATATTTGTATAATATTATATATTATCATTGTGTTTCTGACTTTGTGTTCTCTAGTATTACTGTATATTGTGTATTGTTCTGTCCTAAAGGCACACATGTTTATTGTTTTGTATCGATACTGTATACATATAGGTGGGTTATTTATTTGAGATTTTAATACGTACCAATGTTGATCCATAGGAATATTCATGTATGTGCACCGTATTGCCTCATTTTTTGTATTATCTGACAGTATAACTCAGCAATACTCTTAGAAAGTATAGGTATATAGGTGAAGTGTTTCAGTGATCTTCATTTGTGCTATTTTCGGATGTAGCAAAATTGTTCGAGCTCTATGCCTCCTGCACCAAGAGTTGCCCAAGATGTCCTACGATCCAAAATCAATCCTCCAACTCCTACACACCATGAGGCTGCACATGTGGCAAAAGACATCCACAACACCAACGAGGAAGGAGAATAGAATATAATGGAGGATGAAGAGAGAGAAGAAGAAAACGATGATAAAGAAAATAGTGAAGAAGGGAATGAGGAGAATGAAGGCGAAGATGATAATAAGTCAACTAGGGGTACCCCATAGAGGTAGGATTCCGTCTACTTGCCCCAAGACCGTCAAACATAAAATAATAACCTCAGGATTGACTATCGAGCCTCATCAAAGTCCAATTAAGGGGGGTATTCTCCCTTCTTAACTGTTGAAGATATTTATATCAACCTAGCCGACCATGACTCTATTCCTGGCTTTACTAGGCTAAGTTTGACATTGACAACTTCATTGCCTCGCATCCCAAAAAAAAAAATACTACTAATGCATTCCTTTCTCCTCAAGGAGATGACATTCCACTTCATACCACGATTGAGCATGGTTCGTATAATCAATAAGACAAACTAACACTTCATACAACACTTAGGATCATGGATAGACTCACTCTACATGCACGTCAGATTCCAAGGTCTAATTTGTAATTCTTCTCTTTTTTGTAGGTTTAATGGAAAATTTTAAGTTTGACACCTTGGACAAGAGATCTAGCAATAGTCGTCTTTTACTTCGTTGAGTCGATTCCTGCTAAGACCCTTCTCATGAATTCGATTATAGAAGAGTAAAAAGGTAGGAACGAAAGAGATACTTTGAGCATGAGAAACAAGAGACCACTCTGGGTTAAAAAGAGGTCTCGGCTCTCCTAATTGGGATTGACCTCCACTCCAAAAGGATCAAGATCCATACTCATACAAGCCCAGTTCTCCAAAAAGGAAAACTCTATCATATTCACTTTTCCCCATCTTTTACATCCTTTCCTATGTATTCTAGCATGTGTAAATATATAATTTTTTTAGTGAAATTACTTATATCACACTTGCATGTATATGTTGTTTGTGTAATGCTTTTGTTTATTATAACTCTGTACACATAAATAAATTCCTACAAGTGATCGACGTTGTCCACTGCTTAGCTTCATTTATTATCAACCAAACATTACTCATTTGACTATAAATAAAACCGTGTTTCAATGCCGCAACTAAAACTATATCACTTATCCCTCATGTTTATACGAGCACCAATACAACTTAGCATTGTACCTACAAAATTCAACCATATATCGATGCCTATCTTCGAGCATCGGTGTTTAAGATGCCTATCTCTAGGCATCTACCCTTGAACTCGCCCATCTTTGGGCATCTGTCAAATGTAAGATGGATTGGGGCAGATAATTCGTCCCAATAAATTGGATGCCTATCCATTATAGGGATGAATTATTTGATCGACCCCAATCCATTTATACTCCAATGACCCAATCACAGACTAAAGGAGTTCGTTAGCGTCTACCTTCAAGTGTTTAGACATCCAGTTTTCATATTATAGATTGTCTGATCTTGCACTACAAAGTCAAGCTTTAAGAATATTGTTCCTCTGATTCAAAAAGTTAAACTTATCTATAAAAATATTGAAATTATTGCCTTATTCAAAACAAATCATGATAAATAGGATGCTTTATTTGTAGAAAGAAATCAAGTGAATTTGCGATGTGGATGCTCGCTATTCCATTCCCACGAAATTGGGATCCCATCAATTATTGATAGCTTGAAAGCGACATCTTCAAGCTTTTGTGCAATCGCATATGGTCATTCCCAATTCGAACCAAGTACCCTCGTACATGGGAAAGACCCATTTTAAAATGAAGTTTCATATCTCGAGAGTATGGTTTTTAGACCTTGGTAATGAGCTATCTACACTCCTTATTTTGAGCACCTATTCTCAGATTAGCCTCTTCTCGCTTCTCGTCCACCAATTCGAATGCCTCAAATAAGAGTTCTTTGTTTTACCTTAGGGGCCTTGCATTTGCTTATAAGAGGGGACTTCTGCTTCAAATGGAATCATAGTCTCGGTTTCATACGCCATTGCAATCGGAGTTTGTTTGGGTGCGGACTTCTAGGTTATCCAATAAGCTTATAACGCAAATGGTAACTAATCCACCCAGTTGCCTTATGCTTGCTTCATTAGCTTATTTACGATGAAGTTAATAATTTTGTTCACTACCTCCACCCATTCATTTGCATGTGGATTTGCTACTATGAATTTTTTTCTCCGTTCAATATTGAGCGCAGAAATCACAAAATTCTGCACTTCGGAATGAGTTCCATTGTTCTTTACAATCTCGTGTGGCCTGCCAAACCTGCATATGAGAGAATTAATGGTATGCCCTAGTGGAAGTTCTAATTTATCAACTCTATAATAAAATTTCTTTCGAAATAAAAGGTATTTGATCCTTGTTTTATAATTTTTATATTGTGATATATTAACTATGTAATTAATTTAAATGTATTAAAATTGAAAATCTGTAAATGATGTTTTTGTGATAATAATTACACGGTGTTGTAATCATGAAATAATTCTCACAATATAAAATAACGTATTATTTTAAATGTTCTTGGTCAAGATGTTTTGGGAAAGAACATCAATGCATCCATTGAGACCAGAATGTGCAAGGCTTTCCAAATGTAGGATAATGTATTACTCTTGACTGTTAGGGGCATAAAAGAGTTACGTTTCATAGTTAT
Source organism: Allium cepa (assembly GCA_030765085.1). Classification (NCBI taxonomy): domain Eukaryota; kingdom Viridiplantae; phylum Streptophyta; class Magnoliopsida; order Asparagales; family Amaryllidaceae; genus Allium; species Allium cepa. The sequence goes on from CM060932.1 coordinate 936,716,600, forward strand.
TAAAGAACAATGGAATAAATCATCTGATATTTTCTTATTGGTTAGTAACAACTAGGTCAAATAGAAAATCTCAAGGTGACAATGTTATAATGTTCCATTGTCTTGAGAATACTATGGAATGATAATGTGAGTACTCCACTTTGATTATAACTTAATTATGGCATGGCAATCCATTGAGCGATTATAGTTGGATTCGAGCTGATGCGTTGGATGTAACACTTTATTCAATAAAGAATTTGTAACGCCCCACCTCTATCCCTATATTACCAAAGAGTATTACTAGGTAATGTTGTCTGATAATATTGAGAATAAGGCGATATTAGGTATCACATGTGAATAGTTCCTTGGGCTAATAATGTTACTTATTTCAAAAATCTTAATTACTCACCTATAAGTGCAATATCAGCACAAAACAATAAACTTGAGTGTTTCAAGGATAGGAAAATACATGATAAAAATACACAGAGAACATAAAGTCATAATGCAGTGATACAACATAATAGAATACAAGCGTACTAGTCCAAGTGGGTTTACCAAAAAAATGCAACGTATATTTCTAATACATATATGTAATAATCACCTTTTCGACCCCCGAATGTCGACACTGATAGGTCCACGGTATTCATGTGCTGAGCACCCAAGTGTCAGAAAGGCAGAGTGTTAGAGTAAAATAAAACGAAGAAAAGAAAAGGAACAAGAAAGAGGAGAACAAAGACAATAGAATCTCACAGTGAAACGATAACGTATAATATCAAAATGACCTTTACAATGAAAATTGTATGGGTACAATAATTATAGCAAACTAACCTATTATCATCCTGGACAGTTATAATAGCATATCCTTATAATTGCTGATATAAAAAAAGTAATATAGCCATAATAAAGACTATGGTAGGCAATCATCCACCTTCTTTCCAAGAGCATCAATGAATATTAATGAAATTGGGAAATATACATGGGGCTAACTTGAGCATTATAAGAAAATAACACCCGGATCAGTCTCGTAAAACCTGCATAAGAAACTCAATCACATGGATTCTTATGTTTATAAAACCTTTCAAAAATAAAGGTATCTTGTAAAGCCACGCTGCAAATAAACACAGATGGGTTTTCACATTATAAAACCAAACCCTTTCTATTAGAAAATCTAGTGATATTACAATAATGTCTAGGTTGTTTGAATATAAATATATAACTTAGCTGAAATGCTTGCATCTCACATTTCAACATATTGTATTATATCTAAAACCGCTAAGACATGTTCGTATAAATGGATTTCCAAGGAGATTTCTGAGTAATTTATCAGCTGATTTCCTATGACAAGGATCACAAAATACCTTCCGAGCATCGTATATTTCTAGATAAAATATATCATAAGGTAAACATAACTGGCCCATTATCCAAACACTATCATGAACAATGTAAACCAAGTATCAACACCTCCTCATGCACAACATATCGATGAGTATACTCTAAATATGGAGTTGCCATACCCTCCATAGGTTAGCTAAACCTCAGAATCATGCATCCTACTCTATATTAGTCATTTTCATGATGTCAAGGCTACATTCGGCATCTTTACACGAGTCATCATCACTCTAACAGATCATGAATCCAACATGGAATCCATTATCTTAACATATTTTGAAACCACACATGTATTCCGTCATTCCACTTTCAGAACATAGAACACATATCTCGGTTTTGAGGTAGTTTTCAATATGTAAGACGCTTACCGATCCCGGTCTCTTCAAGACTAAATGAATGAATTTGGTCATTTTCAACAATAATGAGAATGATCACATAAGGGAATTAAGTCCCTTATACTTTTCATATGCAAGTAAACACACAAGCACCATCAATTCATACAAAGCACGATTAAGTCACATGACGACTTTTAATCCCTTTTTAATTAATTTATTCTTTATAATCAAAAACATATTTTATTAGTAAAACTCCTTTTTGTCTAAAAAAATTCTTTCAACAATTGAAACTTCCTTTATTAATTAAAACTTCCTCTATCAATTAAAACTTCCATAATTAATTAAAAACTTTCTTTATTAATTAAAACTTCCTTTATATATTTATGTATACATTTAATTTCCCATTATATAAGATATACGCTTGTTTTCTTACTACTTCACTATTTTTTTATACACTTTTTAGTACTTTAAAAATATTCATATACTTATCTCAACGATATAAGTATATTCACAAATCAATTAATAAGTTTTACTTACTTAAAAATATAATCAAAGAGGTTGAAAAAAAATGCTGCTTAAATATTGTTACTGTAAACCCCTTCTCCCTCTCTCTTATATTTTAACCATATATTTTAATCTCTTTGTTCTAAAATATTTCATACCTATTATTATCTTTAAAATTACATTATAAAAAGATCTATGTATATTCATAATTAGTTAACAATATTTGTCGACTTTGAAACATAATTCAAGGGTTTAAATATAAATATCACTAAACATTATTTACTATAAACCCAAACCACTTCACATATAACCATTGTCTTTAAAACTCTCTTTTAAAGATCTTATTACAATTATAAGGGCTAAAGACAAGTGTTATTTAAACATTGTCACAATAAAAACAAAAATAATTTACTTTAAACAACATCCTTAAATTATTCCTTATTAAAATCTTAATTATAGTTAATAAGGGTTGAAAACAAATGTCACTAAAATCATTGTTTACTTAAACCCAAAACATTTCAACTACCTCTTCCAAACAATGAACTCGTATAGTAGTTTTAATGTGGTATTCGACGGGTAAAAAAATTTTGATCCCTATCACTTCAAAACCAATCAATGAATTTCCGATTAACTTAATTCTTGTTATTTTAGAAGTAACCGAAAAATAGAGGCGTTTCGTAATAATGCTCCTTCCTAGAGGTTCTCGTTTTTATAAATCTGTGAAGCCTTTCGTGTACTTCCTAAATTAAGTCTGGCCAAGACCGGTAGTCGGCTGATCGACTATTGAGTCTCAAGCATTTGCTTATGGAAATTAAGGTTCATATACTGGACATGTTTCCGACCTTCCAACTTGACTATTCCTCGATCAGGAGGAATTCCGATAGTTTAGAGCTCCATTGCTCCATCCTTACTCAAACATTAATTCCAACACTCATAAATAGAGAAGCATACCTCGTTTGGCTTGTAGTGTTAAGCGTAGTAATGCTAACATTCCATAAACAATCAAACCAAGGTCATTTCAAAATGTTGCTTTTCATCCCTTCTTCCAAACAATAATCTTCTAAAATTCCTTATGTAAATAAGTTATAAACTCTTTTTAAAATGATATATATATATATATATATGTATAATAGTTTTACGTAATAAGGAAACAGAATTTAAAGTAAGTTAAGGAAGAAAAGTGAATAAAAGCTCTTACTTTAATAAGAGATTTTAAAATAGCTTTATAGACTTATATATAAATAAAATACCTTTAAAAAGCTTATAAATAGGGTATAAATAATTATAGAAAATATTACTTTAAATATAGTCATTTATCATTAGTTCGAAAACTTTTACTACTTTAACAAAATAAACAAGTTTTATGTATATAAAATAAGAATATCCTTTATTTTAAATCATCAAATAATGATTTAAAATAATATTTGAACTTAAAAATTTCTTTAAATACTTATATAACTTTTATAAAACTCTTTTGAAAGGGTTTCATAGAAACATCTAGGTAATAACATTATAACTTTTCTAAAAAATTGTTTTTTCAAAGTGCATCCGTAGCGACAATCGCTATATGGACCATAACTTTGCTAACTTTATTTATGAACAAAATAGCCTTTGAACTTAATTTCTTACTATTTTTTTTACTTCTATAGGTATAGAAAACATTTTGTCTGAAAATAAACAAAATATAGATTTTAAAAAACAAGGAATGACTGTCAACTCCCCATAATTGAAAAGATGATGGAAGAAAAGTCCCTCCCGAATAAGTATGAAAATTAGATCCCTATTTTTAGATTTTGGCTAATTTATGCTACTTTTGCCATTGAATTTAATGCAAAGCCGATTTTCAGGAAGGGTATAATTTGGTAAAAAACAATAAAATAGGGACGTAATTTACATGAGTTTATGTGTAGGGACTTTTTGTGTATGAGCTTTGAGAATAGAGACCTTTGTCCAAAACCCCTTTAAAAAATTTGAGATAAAAGGATGGGATTTCTAAGTGCGTTTACAATGACTATCACAATATAGACAATTTCATATTCAATTCAATATTCAATATTATTCAATCATATAAATATGTGTGATTCCCAAATTCTAATCATATCACAAAGAGGCATGGTATAACATATGTACAAAAGATCATGTCAAAATAAATTTCCAAAGTTCCTATTGCATATGTTATTACATATGCTCTTTCAAACCACATCAACCAAGGCCTTTCAAGGCAAAACAAGTACACCAAATAACATGTTATTCAATGTAAATAATTATGTGTTATGACTTTACATAGTTAGGGTTTATTATTATTGTTATTAGCAAGCAAAATCAACAAGTTTTAACAAGCAAATTGCCAAGTTTTCAACAAGCAACGTTTTTAAATTCATTCAAGGAGTGAGATAGTTCACCTATACCAAACCAAACACTACCATCTTCCTACCATTAATCAACCAATAACACAACACCTCCTACCTCTCCCCTTTGCTTACACCTAACCTCCCATACCAATTTTGCTCATGACCAAGAAGATAATGGAGAAGCGAGAGAATGACTATGATTATGTGGCCTTGAATTGGGCTCGACCATGGAAAGAATACGTTGTTTTCATTTTGAAGTGAATTAGCAAATTATGAAGTGAACTATGGGGTGTACTTTAATATACTTGTAAAGTAAAGCCAAAAAGACCACAAATACCCTTCCTTAGCCATGAAGAAAAAAGGACCTCCACCTTTCTAAGCCATGCCTTGGTACACACACCTTACTTTGTAAAAATATTTTCGTGATTTAAGGTCCTTTAGTCCCCTTTTCTTTTACTAACTAATTCTTAATTTAATTAATCTTTTGTTAATAAAAGAGAGATGTTTAATTCTTGTTAATGTATTCATGTGTTATTATACAAGTTTCAAAATATTTATACAACTTGTATTAAATAAAAAGTTGATTTTTAACAAAATGTTTTCCAATCACATTTGCAGTATTTTCATAAAGTATATATTTCTATAAAAATAATTCTAAAACTAGTTTTCTAGCATTTTTTATCAATTGAATAGTATTTAACAAGGTTTAAAATCATATTTATTCACATTATATCCAAGGTAAAAATATTTAAATAATTCACATATTTAAATATTAAGTGTTTGAAATTCTATGTCGTTGCATTTTCCTTCCTTAAAATATTTCATTCTCAAAATTACAATATAAGCCACCAAGGAAGCAACCATTCATGAATACTTAAAAATATTACAATTGCTAGCAAACAAAGCTAACAATTTTTCCGGGTTAAAGAATCTTCTCATCGTACAAGGATGATAAACAACATATTAAGTGTACCTTACGCTGAACAGCCCCATGTTATTATTTTGTCAATTATTCATGCTACTTCAAACAATTCAAAGAGTCCTTTCCCAAACTCTCTGTAACCCATAGAAACAAGGTATACAAATGCACTAAAGCTCGTATGATGTATATGGACCATCCGTATGCCATGTCAAATCAAATCACTTGCTCAATCGCATAAATTTCACTTCCTAACTAGTATAGATCACTTGACTTCTCTAGTGTGGATTTCAATTAAATTCCTTGATTAAAAACATCTGCTTCCCTTACATTGCCATATACTATGACAAAAACTTCAAAATCATATCAATAATCTATAGCAAGTATTAACGGTTAAGAATCAAGTGAAAAGTCCTTATTCGAACTGGGGAACATCACCTCAAAATCACGTACTCGAATCCTAAATCGAGAACCGCCATTTCAACAAAATGATTTACGTACAACTTTTATATTTTATTCCGTCGGTTTCTTAACTACACCAATTCTTTTTAATTTGTATTTATTTTTACATAAATTATTTTTTTCATTTCATACTAAAATCATTTATGCAAAATTTCTAAAAACATTACTTAAGTTCATAAAAAAAATTTAAAGACTTTTCTTCACTTATAAGTTATTCCATTAAAATATAATTTCACTTTAAGACATTTCAAGACTAAAGTTCATTACTTGTATAATACTCTACTACATCCTAAGAGTAAACCAAAGACTTTCTTTTACATTTACTTCCTAAAATTTCGATGAAGGCCTAAAATAAATTTGGATCTCATAATCGAGTCAACCCTTTAGACTTCTTTACCCATTGGGTTAGGCAAGTAGCTAGGTAGAATAGGTCTCTGGTATCCAAACTCAAGACTGGAGTCTACTTTCCGTAGACAACCTTAAAGAAAAGATGTTTGTTAGTTGGCCCACTAACATTGAATGTTCTATTTAATAAAGATGCTTAACAAATTTAAATCTTATTTTAGTTTAGTATCTTTTCAAATTAAGAGTTATACAAATTTGACTTTTATTCCAATATCAAATTCCTTTAAAGAAAACTTTAGAATTAAATACCAAGTTTTATTTGAAATCATTTGAAATAATATATATATATATATATATATATATATAACATTTTGGATATCAAATTATATTTTTTAGGATTAAAAGATGAAGTTCTCATTCTAGTCAGGAGAAGAGAAGAATGGAAATCACCACTCTTTACGTGTTTACAATTTATCGATTCTACTGGATGGAGAAGAAACCTTTCGATTCATTTCTTCTTTCTCTCTACTTAGATGGAGCCTCTGAATCCAGATCGAAGATACCTTTTTATGATCGACTTAGGGCAGGAGGACGTAACCCAGCATTCCATAGCGCATAGAGGATGAATACAAAGGAAGGCAGGGAGTAGCACTAGTCTCAGGGACAAATGCCACAGAAGAAGGAGAAGTAGCTGCTCTCGAATGCCCTCTTGTTGTTCTCGAATAAGCTGTTTTGACTTTCTTTTTTATGCTGCGATCACATAAAAACATAAACTTTTAGGCTCAATAGCTAAATACATGGCAATTGAATCATGAGCTGTGATGAGAGCCAGACCTAGACAATCCTTATGCTCGTCCTCAGTAACGGATAAGCGTGATTCAGTCTCTCAAGAGCCGGACCCGGGACCGCCAAAAAGTTTCATGATCACGAGCTGGCCCTACGGAACCAGATCCATCCGAGCCAGACGTGGCAAAAGGGGTCGAACCCAATGGCTTCGCCAGTAGCATAATCGTCGTTTAGGCACTGGTGCGTCCAACGATCGATGCTGGGTGCAGGAAATCATTTTCAAAACCAATTTTCAAAATATTTTCTTCATAGAAAATATAAATATAGATCGAGTAACACCATAATGATGCAAGGAACTGGGTACTACCAAATAGTATCATATATCCTCTTTGCTAAGAAAGAAAATATATAAGAGAGGTGCTTATCAACCGAGCACGTTCCCTGCCTATTTTTTGTACTTTCGAGCCACTTGAACTAGCTAAAGTAAAATAATTTATTCTCGAATTAATTTTTCAATTTCGAGAGTAACCTCGAACTCAAACAAATCTTGAAACTCTTTTAAAAAACCAGCCCTTTAAAATATCTTTAAACAATACCATTATTATTTTGTCCAAAACCTAGAAAACCCATTTTATAAACTTTAGAGTTTGAATTCTCAAACTCTCAATTTAAATTCTTTTTTTATAAATCATATTTATACAAATTTAATGTCTTGTATAAAATCATTTCATAATTATTTACTCTCAAAATATCATATCTTTCTTTTAGGATATAGTAAACAACTAACAAATCATCAAAATAGTCAATGCCCATAAACTGGTCTAGCACAACTAATAAAACAATAAATGATAATAATTGAATATTATCATTTCCTAATAAAACAAACATATCATAAATAACTATATCAATTATTTGAAAATTATTATTTTAAAAATAAAATATAATACTAGATAAAATTATTTCATTTAACAATTTCAAAAACAGTACCGTGTCGGTTTGTTTTGTTGAAGTATTTAGGAATCTCTATCAGTAATATTGATCAGACGCATCGACCAGAATCTATAAGCACTCAATAGATTAATCGACGCAGTATCAAAAACATTTTTGTAATAATAACAAATATATATATATATATATATATATATATATATATATGATATACTAACTCATAATAAGGCATTTCATTACCCTATCTCTTAATGAGTTATGACAAACCAAAGTCAAGGTTCTCGCTTAACCTTGCACTCTGATACCGGTTGTAACGATCGCCTTTCCAATCCTCGATTACCGATACCAATACATCCATGGTATTTATGTGCCAAGCACCTAAGTACCGAGATAGAATATTAGGGTAAATGAAAATAAAGAAAATAAAATGAAAACGAAAGAGGAGAACAAAGACAGTAGAACCTTACATCGGAACGTTAACATATAATGTCAAAATGAACTTTACAAAGAAAACTGTATGGATACAATAATCACAAAAAACTAACCTATCATTAGCCTAGACAGTTATAACAAACTTTCATACAATTGTTGATTTAATTAAACATTTAATGCAAAGGAAATAAAAATTACGATAGGCAGTCTTCCACCTCTTCTCTAGTAGCTCCAATGAACATCAACGAATCTAATATATGCGAGGCTGAGTTGAGCATTATAAGAAAATAACACCCGGAACAGTGTGGTAAAACCAACATGAGAAACTCAATCACATGGATTCTTATGTTTATAAAACCTTTCAAAAATAAAATATTTTTCATAAAACCACACCTCGTATAAACACTAACGAGTTTTTTCCTTACGAAAGCTAAACCATTTCTATTAGAATATCCAATGATATTATAATATCTAAGGCGTTGAATATAAATATATAACATAGTTGAAATGCTTGCATCTCATATTCTAGCATGTTATAGTATATCTAAAACCGCTAAGGCGCGTTGGTATAAATGGATTTCCATGGAGACCTCCCAGTAATCTGTTGGCCGATCACCTATGACAAGGATTAGAAAATACCATCTGAGTGTCTTATATTTCTAAATGAACTATACCATAAGTTAAACACAACTGGTCTATCATCCAAACACTCTTGTAAACAATGTGAACAAAGTATCAACAACTCCCCCTACGCAACATATTGATAAGCATACTCTAGATTCGGAGTTTTTGTACTCTCCATGGGTCAGCTAAATCCCAGGATCGTGCGTCGTACTCCATCTTTAGTCATTTTCCCGATGCTGAGGCTATGTTTGGCATCTATACACGAATCATCATCACTCGAATGGATTGCGAGTCCCATATGGATTCCATTATCTTAGCAGATTTCAGAACCACAAATGGATTCCATCATTCCACTTCCAAAACATAGAGCATGTATCTCCGTCTTGAAGTGGTTTTTGATAAGCAAAACACTTACCGATCCCGGTCAATTCAGTCTTGAAGAGACACTTGTACTTCCTTAGAGGACTTCCTTTATATACTTGGTCATTTTTAACAATTTTACTCTTTTAGACTGAATCGACGAATTTGATTATTTTTAACAACAATGAGAATGATCATATAAGGGAACAAAGTCCTTTATACTTCCTTTATATACTTGTGTATATATTTACTTCCTCTTTATAAAAGATATACACTTGTTTTCTTACTATTTCGCTAGTAGTTTAAAAATATTCATATACTTATCTCAACTGTATATGTGTATTCACAAATCAATTAACAATTTTTAGTTTCTTAAAGATATAATCAAAGAGGTTAAAAACAAATGTTACAAACATTTTTACTATAACTAAACCCCTTCTCTCTCTCTCTCTTATATTTTAAACATATACTTTTCTATCTTTATTCTAAAAAATTACATACTTGTTATTATCTTTTAAATTCCATTATTAAAGATGTAAATATATTCGTAATCATTTAACCATAGTTTACCATTTTAAAATATAATTCAAGGGTTTAAAAGCAAATATCACTAAAACATTGATTAACCTAAGACACTTAATATTTAATCATTATCTTTAAAACTCTAATTTAAAATCTTATTACATTCATAAGCGTTGAAGGCATGTGTTATTTAAAAAATTTCAAAATAAACCCAAAACAATTTACATTAAATAATATCATTAAAATATTCCTTATTAAAATCTTGATTATGTGAATAAGTGTTAAAAACAAATGTTGCTAAAAACATTGTTTACTGTTTTCGCCAAAATGGTCACAAACCCCGAATGTAATGAAAGCCCTAGTGTTTACACACAAATCCCCAGTATCCAATCACTAATCTCAGATCCAAATAATGTAGAGTGCAAAAATGAAGAGATAACAACATAAAAATGAAAGAAAGTAAGATAAGACACAAGATTTATAATGGTTCGGCTATCTCCGGCCTACGTTTGATTAATCCTTTTATTCCTTTTATACTGTGATTACGTTTACATTCCTTTGAATATCAATGACCAAAATGGCATAGTTTTTGCTAAAGAGAAGAAGATAAAGAGGCGCCGAGAGAAAAGATGCCCTTTTAGTTGCAATAGAGGTGCTATTTATAGGTGTGGAGCTGGAAATATCTGCCTTGAATCTCGAAATACTCTTTCTCAATTCCATATGGTCCCGCACGATCGATCTGGAGTCATTTGGGATTGATCCTTGATCGATCGGTAGTGAGTTTATATCGATCATAAATTGCTCCGGTCGAGCTGAGATCGATCATTGTGAAAGATGATAGTGCAAAGTCCTTGCTCTCCAAATCTCATGAAGTTCCAACGTGTATATTGTGAGATGATCGATCCAAGTTCGAATTTGTAAGTGTAGGCTGATGACTTCATCTCCATAGGTTCTTATCCATCAAATAACCATCCATCTGAGTATTACGTTGTGATCCATGCGATGCGCTCTATTCTTTGATCGCTTCTTTCATGTCTACTGACACGAATGATCGATATGAAATACTTCCAAGTTTGGTTGCCTCCGTATCCATTGGTAGCTTTATTCCTCATATCAATTCCAGCTTTGATTGATACAAAGTGTATCGATTGAAACCATTTTCCTTGAGTCATAGTCAAATCCGTATCGAGTCTTCAACATGCTTTACCGTATCCATCTGATCGATACGCATGTATCAATATGAAAACAGCAATCCACATCCATCAACATGTATCCTTCCTGGAGCTGCCTAATCGATACTAATTGTATTGATGCGAGATGTATCGATACGAATATCGATCGATCCAAACCAAATGTAAAGCGCATGTGTTAATCCAAATCCGTATCCATAGTGATCGACACGAGAGTATCGATACGAGCTAGTTTTTTACGAATATTGATCCATTCATAATGTCACGACCTGTCTTTCTTAGCGCAGAAAGACGCATCATGAATGAAGAAAGAAAGGGATAGAAGAAGAAAAGATAGAAAAGAAGAAACTCAACAACATTGGATTCTCACGGTGGAACGAATGAAATATAATATATCACATAAAATATTACATAGTATCATATACATCAGAGTTGCACAACCTATACATCTCAATTTAGACAGTTATAAGCATCTATCTAACTATACAACTCAAGATATCACAGATATAGCCACAACTCAAACACAACGAAACCATTATATATCTACTCGCTGAAGCCTCCTGCTCCAATCTCCTCCAAATTTCGTCAAAGCTAACCCGAATCCCTCAACTACTAATACATAATATGAGTACCCAAGAGTTTAATAAAACAGAAAATAAACACTTGGGTCAGATATGGGTCTAGTGTGAGTAAACGGGTTAAAGTTGCTTAACTTTATAAATCCTTTGAAAAGAATGGTATCACGTAAGATTTCTCACACATAAACATGGAAAAGTTTTTACCTTACGCTAACCAAAACATTTGACAGGAAATCCAATTATATTATAATAGGGTATAGGGTTTTCAAGTAAAATAGAAAATAGCCGAAATTTTTACTTTATTAAATTCCAACATACATAGATTTACAATCAAAACCGTAAAGGGCATGTAGGAAGAATGAGTTTCCATCAATGGTAGGGCTACTGGGGTACCGTCTGTCATAGTATGGGGCCTAGATCACCGTATCAAGGATTACGCCCAATCCCCTGCAACACAAGGCCGAAACCATCCCTTACTGGATAGCCCCGAACAAGACCACCCCATGGTTGGCGCGACCAACCACACACTAAGCCGAATTAAAAACGGACCTCTAGACAGGGGTAAATCTCGCCCTACTTGGGTGCTACCCACTTAACCTTGCTGCACCTCCCCTATTTTAGCCATTCCCGGTTGATGAGGCTTGAGGCTACGATTACCTTTATAGAACACATCTACCTTAGAATACTCATCGTCCACCTAACGATGTTCTAAAGGCATTCAATCCATACAAGTTCGTTTCGGGTTCGAACGAAACTGAAGGCACTATCTCGTTACACTCATTTTGGAATCACCCTTAGAGTTAACGACCATAGCCCCTGCACTCTGAATCTCCATCTCGAATCTGAAAGTACTATCTCCGTCAAACTCATTTCGGAATCACCCTCGGAGTTTAAATGATGAATAGTTCTTATACTTCGAGTCTTCACCTTGATCTTCACTTGGATTCACGAACTAACGTTTAATTTGGATCGATGTGGTTTTCGGATATCCAAATTTGGAAACCCAATCCCGGTCTCATCGAAAGCCAAAACGCCATTTTAAAGTTGTTTAAGAGTTTTAAACAATTAAACTTATATTCAGAATAACATATACAGATAGATGATTCACATTATCACAGGTAGAGAATTCATATCAACCTAACATCTCACAAAGCTGCACATATCAGAGATATCACATCTAAATCATCCAATATCAATCATCCAATATCTATCAATCATCCATAAGCATGTTTGATTCACTCTTAATCAATTTAATTAACCTTTAATTAAATTAGTTACTAACCTTTAATCACTTGGATTATCTTAATCCTGCTCATTAACATTAATTAATTACAAATTAATTAATTAATCATCTCTTAATGATCTATCTTAATTAATCTTTCCTGATTAATTATCCTTTAATTACATTAAGTAATTACCCTTTAATTAATTACAAAAATTAATTATCCTTAACCATATACAGTAATTAACCTTTAATTACTATAATTAATTACATTAATTAATGACCCTTCATTTACTTCTATTAATTAATTAACTATAATTAATTACACTTGATCCTTAATTAATTACAACTAATTAATCATACTTTAATTTATCACTTTCATTAATCAAACTTGATTAATTTCATTAATTATATTAATTAATGATCCTCACTAATTAATTAACCTTTTAATTAATTAAATAATTAATCTTTAATTAACCAAACTCATTAATTAGTCTTAATTAATCATAAACAGTAATTAACCATCTTGTAATTACTTACCATAATTAATTAACCCCTTAATTAATTATATTAATCCTTTGATTAATTACACTAATTAATTAATCCTTAATTACTTCATTAAGTAATTATTAATTAATTACATTAATTAATAATCTTTAATTAATTACTTTATTAATTAATTGCATTTTTAATTAATTACATTTAGGAATTAATATTAAATTGATCACATTCATTAATTAATTAATCATATTAATTAATTAACTAAATTAATTACACTAAGTAATTAACCCTTAATTACTTCCGTTAAGTAGTTATCCTCTAATTACTTCATTAAGCAATCCCATTTAATTAATTACATCCAGTAATTATCCACTAATTACTCTATCAAGTGATTATACTTAATTAATTCACAATTAAGTGATTAGTTTAAATTAACCAAATAATTAACTAATCATTTAAAATTAATTGAATAATTAGTTAACTTCTTATATTTAAAAATCCTTAATAAATTAAGAAAATTATTTATCTTAATTAAACTTTTACTTGTTAATAAATCATTTACATTATTCTTAAATCGATAATAATAATTAATTAACCTTTATTATCTTCACAAATTAATTATTTTAAATTAATCAAAATCTTAATTTCTTAAAGGTAAACTCTTTATTATAATTGATTTTCATAATTATATCATCAAACATTATTTTAAAATATAAAGCATTTAAAAATCAATTATAAATAAAAGCAATTTAGACATTAAATTTTAACCTTTAATTTTTTTTGAAAACCCTTCAAATATATTTAAGAAACTTTTAATACATAATCATTTTTAAAACCCACTTATTCCTTACAAAACTTAGCTACATTATATATTTTAAAACTTATCAAACATTCATCTTTGAGACGAATTACTTCCATAACTTAAAAACTTGTCTTAACTTGTTTAAAAATTCTAAAACTTGATTTCTTTACAAAAATTAAGCTTTAGATTAAAGCAGGAAAATGTCTCGGGTCAAACCCGAGTCGAATATGCCAAAAACTCAAGCCAGTCTCAAGTCATCTACCAAATCCATCTTCTTCGAGTAGAACAATAGATTGCCCTAGCATCGCATTGAGAAAATCATCATCTTCCTAAACTATCGATTATCCTATCATCAAACGTGCACGTACATGTTCATCAGATCGTCGTCGGCTCATCGCCGACGATATCCACCAGTCGACAACAACTTAAGCAAACGCCTCGATCACCTGGTTGATCGGAAACGACAGGGAAACCAAAAACGAGAGTCTCGCCCAAAAACTGGAAACAATTTTGAAGACTAAATCCTTCGCCATCGACGAACCCATCATCGTTAAACCCTGCCGACCTTGCCAACGACTCGCCTTGGCCTCCAGCACCTAACTCCACTAACGCGATCTCCTAAGATGCACAACCAAAGCCATACGACCCAAAAGTTCAGCCGCGACCAAAATGTTCACCCAAAATCCTAAATCAACCCAGGCTGGCCACCGTGGCCGTTGGAAAAATACGAGGCTACGTTTCCCATCATCGGTGACACTCCTGCCAGCTTCGATCGAGAATTCGACCCCAACCACTATGTCGATCAATGGCAATCCACCAATTTGCCAAGAATGTTCATCTCAAAAATTCTAATCGAATATCAAACTAAAAATTATGAAATGTATATTAAAATTCGTGATTTCCAATCACAAACACATTCATGCAATCCAAATCAGAGATTAAGATTATTGATTTTTATCATAAATATGAATCCCATTGTTATTTCCATTTCTAAAATTATTTACTAAATTTGAAATACTGATTCTATTTTTAAAATCATCAACAGACTTCAACATTCAACTTTTATTTAAACATCAAAGTCTAATATTGATTTTATAGGGAGATATGAATTTTTGAAGGCAAAAGCATAGATTGAAACAACAGAGAACAGGGTATATATATATATATATACATATTTACACACACACACACACACACACACACATATATATCAATTCAATTATAAAAACTGAAAAATTTGCATGCAACATCAATTTCAATTTCACAGATTAACACGTGCATTAGAGATAACTACAAATTAAACTGTTTTTAAAAAGTTTACTCACATATTTATAGCAGAGTACAGAGAACATGTTCTTGTTTCCAATCTTGTTTAATCTTGAGTTTCTTTTTCTTTAGTTGAATTTTAATCTAAAGTTAATTCTCAGGTTTCATTAGAGGATTTTGCATTGATGTTGAATCTTGCCTTTGATTTTCTTTTGCTTTTGAATTTTCTCAAATTTCTAATGTTTTTATTTTTTTATTTGATCTTGAATTTATTTTTAGTTGAAATGAAGAAAAGATAGATTTAGAGCTGAAAGGAAAAAAACAGATTTCTTCTTCATATTTTAAAATTTTAAAATTTTAATTATCAAAGAGAAATATTGCCATTTGTCCTTAGGTTGATTATCTAGCTTACACATAAACATATAATTGTACAAATGTCCTAAATATGCATTATGATGTTTACAAGTGCTAAGTCTTCTTTTTATTAATTTGTTTAAATTCATATATATGTATTTATGAAGTATATTTATATGTATACAAAATGTTTTTATATAAATAAGATTTTAAATTTTAATAAATATACAATTGTGAATTCATGTAAATATTTGTTTATAAATAACTTATGCTTTGATCCAATTAAATATAGCATATGTTTCGTAAATTTTATGTTAACTCTATATATTTTTACAAACCAAATTGTCTTATGTTTGAATTTTAAAAATGAAAGAATTATTGAAAACAAAGGAAAATGTGCTTTTAATTAACCTATTTTAAACTAAAGCTAAAATATATCTTTTAAATAAATAAGAAATTATCTTAGTTGTTAAAAATTTAAATTCCAAATATCCTTTGAAAAGAATTATATTAAATTATAACTTCCAAATTTCAATTTATATATATATCAGAATTTAAAACACTTCTATTAAATTCAAACCAAAACTTTAATATGTACAAATATATATATTTTAAATAGAAAGTATTGTTAACATTAATTTTGAGAATAATTATATTGAATTTTAAAACAACTTCAAATCATAACATATATATATACACATATATATTACAATTTGAAAACACATCTTTTATTAAACAAAAGACTTTCTATTCACAATATATATACACCAAAATATATATTATAAATAGAATCTATCTTTACTAGCTTTGAAAGATAATTTTATCAAATTTTAAATTGTTAGAAAAGATATAAATAAATATTACCAGATTAAATATTTATTAGTCTTTTAAAAGATTTAATTTACCAATTTAAATTAAAATTATAAGGGAAAATTATCAATCCAGTTTAATTATTAATAAAGATTATTAAATTGCTATTGCCCAAAATTCCGAGTCATCACACATAAATTGAGCACATTAACTCCAATTACCCTGCAATTCGCAGTGTAGCCTCACCGAGCCTTATTGATCGTTCCTGAACGACCCCCTTTGATCGGAGCTTGATCCAATTTTTATGGTATCGATCATAGCCTTGTTTTCAATATATCTCCAATACTGATATCCATCCTTTTAAGCCAATTTGTTGATATCCCGGCCTTGACCAAAAGGTGGGGTAACATTTGCCTCCCAAAGCATGCCTTGCAGTAGGAAGGTGTGTTTTGAATAGCTTTAAATCCGACATCCGAAGTCCATATTCCATCCATAGCCATATCATCCGAATTATAATCCAATGCACTACCAATCCATTATATCCAAGTGCCAAAGCCATATCCTTAGCTGCTCAAAGCCACTATCTCAATTCATTACCTCTTTGGGTCGTTAACCGAATCTAGGACTGCTCAGGGTCCATGTCCAATCCTCAGCCATTGAAAGTTGAATCATTATCCATTTCATATCTTGGAAGCCAATAACTGAATCCTACGATCTCTTTGGATCATTCACTGCCTTTTCTAGACCCTTGCCCAACTCGATCTAAACTTAACAACTAAATAGGTAGATCCTGTCGCGCTACAGTGAAGCAACATATCCCTTGCACACCGGCCCCAGTGGGGGCATATAGCGATGTCGTGGTTCCCCTAGACCAATCATAACCTCTCCATGCTCTTGTTGGACCTCATCCAATCACTCTTCGGTGAATGGGAAACAACGTTGAGCATGCCAATCATGTCACTCTCTAACGAAGCAGCATCACTCCTTGCACTCTGGTTTAGTATCCCCAAACATTAAGCGGGCCTAAGTCCTAGACCGATCATAGCCAATCTGCGCTCTTGCCAAACCCCGGTCCAATCACTCTCTGATGAATGGGGAAAAACGTCAAGTGAGCCGCTCCTGTCGCTCTCCGGCAAAGCGACTCACTTTCTGCACTCTGGTCCCTGCCTTTTCGATCAGGGGCATAAAGCGATCAATTTTCAACTGACTTCCATTATCCATCCCATAGCTCTTCAGTTAGGGATTTGTTTCACAAAATCCAAATCCATTCATTAAATCCAAATTCCAAATGTTCAATGAAAAAACAGAAAAAAAAACTAAATGCGCCTCTCTAGGCAGAGCGGTCTACTACCACCATAGAGCATGGCTGGGAATCGCTATGGTTCCTGTACATGTGTATGTGGCATAGCCGCTTTATTTTAGAAACAAAAAAAGAAATATTATTTTATGGACGAAGTTCAAATCCTGAACTTGACCCTTGCCATCACGATCAGCTGATGATGAGTCGTTATCCCGGTCCAAGGTCATTCCTATTTGGTGCATATGGTATATGCTCGTGTTCTACTGCTGTTGTCTGGTTCCTCACATACTGCGGCAATCTACCACTCCTGATGTCTTCTTCCATGTCCTTCAAGTGGTGACATTCATCTATGACATGCCCTTCTAGCTTATGGAATAGGCAGTACCTCCCTTTCCTTCACTCCTGCTCTGTGGGATTCCTTCTGGGTGGTTTCCGATAGGGTAGTTGCCCTAGTGTTTTCAAGTAAATTTCCTCTAGATTCTCCGTCAAGGCTATGTATGTGGTGAATTTGGATTCCTGGTCTCTCCTCCGTTTGTTAGAACCATCATCCCGCTTTTTCTTCCCTTTATCCATCCCACGCCCATCTTCGGTCGTTCCTTCGCCTTACGCGACGTTTACCTCTTACCTTTTGGCACGTGCATCCTCTAATCGTATAAACCTTTCCGCCTCGTGATAGAATACCTCGAGATCCTGTGGTGGATCCCGTGTAAATGAGTACTTGAACTCAATTCCTTCTGCAATTCCTGCTACTGCCATCATCAAAGTCATTGATGGATCTTGACAATCCACCGAAGTCATGGCTGCATTGAACCGCATTAGAAAATTCCTTACAGATTCTCATATCCTCTGCTTCATCGATGCCAATGTCATTACATCCTTAGGTCATGCAATATGGACCCTGAATTGTCTCATGAAGCATCCACTAGTTTGCCACATGTCTTGACCGATCCATTCTCTAGCCGCCTGAAGCAGAGTGCAGCCAAATCCGTCAAGTATAAAGGGAAGCATCCTACCATA
This sequence comes from Allium cepa, assembly GCA_030765085.1. Lineage (NCBI taxonomy): Eukaryota > Viridiplantae > Streptophyta > Magnoliopsida > Asparagales > Amaryllidaceae > Allium > Allium cepa. The sequence continues at coordinate 936,735,596 of CM060932.1, forward strand.
ACATCCTCAGATGCCCCCAAGCACTTCCATATGCCTGATGTATCTGGTTACATGCATAGTTGGATCTTACTTCCCATCGTAGGCCTCTAGCATTGGTAGTTTGAATTTTGAAAGGTTTCTTCCATTTCTGATATTCGAAGTGAACAGACTCCGACTAACTTCCTCCAAGCCTCCACTCGGTAGCCCTCCTCTCATAATCCTTCTTGTTAATCCAACCACCCCTCGTCTCCATCCGAGGGTGGCTTCCGATATGCATTTCCATCCTGCCCTCCATATCCTGGAGGGTATTCTGGGTAGTACTCTTCATGTTGCTCATTCACATTTGCATTGGCCCCAACATGCTGAGCTTCATTCACGGGCCTTCCAATATTTGATCCCGAGGGTCTGCCCCTAAGCTTCGCTGATTCACTTCACGTTCTCAATTCTACTTCTAGATCTGACCTCTAGAGATTTATACTGCTCCGACTCCTTGTTCTACATTGCTGGCAGCTGCGGCTGCTTCATTTCTTGGGTTTTGGGTTCCAGATGTGCCCATTTTCCTAAAGTGATTCTGCATCATCTCCTGCTGGCTCTTCAATAATCTCACCTGCATGATATCCATCGTTGTTCGCATCTCATCCTTTGTGATGTAGATGGATGCCCGATCTACTCCAGCTCCAGAGAAAGCCTCTTGATGGCTCCTTTCTGGTAATGTCCTTTGAACTGATTGCCTAATCATGGTTCCTCCTAGATATGATCCTTTATCTTTCCAAATCTAAACACCAAATTCGATATAGTAGGTGCTAGTTTTCTTAGTGAAAGCACCAAAGTGTTTGCGCCAAAAATAGTCATAAACCCGAATGTAATGAATACACCAGTGTTTACACACAAATCCTCAATCTCCAGTCATGGATCTCATAACCAGGTACTGCTGAGAGCAAAAATAAACAGATAAAAAAATAAAAATGAAAGAAAGTAAGAGAAGACACAAGATTTATAGTGGTTCAACCATCTTCGGCCTACGTCCACTTTGAATTGATCCTTTTATACCTTTTATACTATGATTACAGTTACAATCCTTTGAATATCAATGACCAAAATGGAAGAGTTCGTGCAAAAGAGAAGAAGATAAAGAGGAGCCGAGAGAAAAGATCCTATTTTAGTTGCAATGGAGGTGCTAGTTATAGGTGTTGAGCTGGAAATATTTTCCTTGAATCTCAGAATACTCTTTCTCAAGTCCAGATGGGTCTGCATGATCGATCTGGAGTTCTAAAGTCATTTGGAATCGATCCTTGATCGATCCATAGTGGTTTGTATCGATCATAAACTTCTTTGATCGAGCTGATATCGATCGTGGTGAAAGATGATAGTGCAAAGTCCTTTCTCTACCAATTTCATGAAGTTCTAATGTGTAGATTGTGAGATACGATCGATCCAAGTTCGAGTTTGCAAGTGTAAGCTGATGACTTCGTATCCATAGTTTCGTATCCATCATATTACCATCCATTTGAGTCTTGCACTATGATCCATGTGATGCGCTCCATTCTTCGACCGCTTCTTTTGTATTGATCAATATGAATGATAGATACGAAATACTTCCAAGTGCGGTTGCCTCCGTATCCATCGGTTGCTTTATTTCTCGTATCGATCTCAGCTTTAATCGATACAAAGTGTATCGTTCAAAACCATTTTCCTCGAGTCGTAGTCAAATCCGTATCAGGTCTTCAACATGCTCTGCCGTAACCATCCAATTGATATGCATGTATCGATATGAAAACAACAATCCACATCCATCAACATGTATCCTTCCTGGAGCTGCCTGATTTTTACGAATTGTATCGACACAAGATGAATCGATATGAATATCGATCGATCCAAACCAAATGCAAATTGCTTGTGTTAATCCAAATCCGTATCCATAGTGATCGATACAAGCTAGTTTTTCATGAATATTGATTCATCCATAACTCCAGCATATGAAATCCGATTGACCTGAAATTCAATGTGTAGCCTCACCGAGCCTTGTTTACCATTCTCTATCGATCCCACCTTGATCGGAGCTTGTCCAATTTTGACGGTATCAATCATAGCCTTGTTTCTACTTGATCTCCAATCCTGATATCCATCCTTTTTAGCCAATTTGCTGATATCCCGGCCTCGACCAAAAGGCAGGGTAACATTTACTACAATCTAAAACACTTCAATGACCTCTTCCAAAACATTGAACTCGTATAGTAGTTTTGAAGTGGTATTTGGGAAGTAAAATACCTACCAATCCCAGTCTCTTCGAAATTAATTGATGAATTTCGATTAACTTAATTTTGGTTCTTTTAGAATTAGTTGAAAGCGAGAGGTGTTTCGTACCAATGCTCCTCCATGGGGTTCTCAATAGGACAAATCTACGAAGCCTTTTGTATACTTCCTAAGTTAAGTTTGGTCAAGACCGGCAGTCGACTAATAGACTATTAAGTCTCAGGCGCTTGCTTATGGAAATTAAGATTCGTATATTTAACACGTTTTCGGCCTTCCAGCTTAACTATTCCTCGATCGAGAGGAAAGACGGTAGGTTAGAGCTTTATTATTTTGTCCCTACTCGAACATCAATCTTGACTCTCATAAATGGAGAAGCCTACCTCGTTCGCTTTTAGTGTTAAGCGCAGTAATACTAACATTCAATAAACCATCAAACCAAGGTCATTTTCATTTTAATGTTAAGCATAGTAATACTAACATTCAATAAACCATCAAACCAAGGTCATTTTCATAGATGTTACTTTTCATCCCTTCTTCTAAACTAATAATATTTTGAAATTACTTGCATAAATAAGATAGAAACTCTTTTTAAAATGATATATGTATGTTAATAGTTTTATGTAATAAGGAAACAAAAATTGAAATAACTTAAGGAAGAAAAGTAAATAAAAAGCTCTTACTTTTTAAAAAATAGATCTATAGAATTATATATGAATACCTTCAAAATACTTATAAATAAGATATAACTAGTCGAAAAAAATATTATTTTAAAAATTGTCACTTAATATTGGTCTGAAAACTTTTACTACTTCAACAAAGCGAATAAGTTTTGTGTATATAAACAAGAATATCCTTTATTTTAAACCCTCAAATAATAATTTAAAATTATATATGAATTCAAAATTTCTTTAAATACTTATACATCTTTTATAAAACTATTTTGAAAAGATTTCACAAAAATATCTAAGTAATAACATTATTAACTTTTCCAAAAACTTGTTTTTCCAAAGTGCATCCGTAGCGGCAACCGCTATATAGACCATAATTTTGCAAACTTTATTAATGAACAAAATAGCCTTTAAACTTCATCTCTTACTATCTTTTATGATTCTGTAAGTATAGTAAATATTTCATTTGAAAATAAACAAAACATGGAGTTTAAAAATAGAGAGACTAAAGAAAGGGATTTCTAAGTGCGTTCATATCGACTAATGCAATATAAACAATTCTATATTCAATTCAATATTATTCAACCATATAAAATATATGATTTCCAAATACAAAATATATCATAAAGAGGCATGGTACAACATATGTATAAAATATCATGCCAAACCAAACACTACCATCTTCCTACCATCAACTGTTCGTCGATGGAAATTCTATCGGTTTAGAAAACCGTCGAACGGATTTAAATTAAAAATAATCGCAAGCGCACGGTGTACGAATGTAGCACATGGTGAATACGGGTCGATCCACAGGGAATTGTTGATTTAAATTTCCAACTCAATTAAATTATACCAAAATCGAGAACATGTTTAGCTAGAAAATAAGAAAATGACTTAACTAACAAAAAGAAAAGAAATGCAAATATGAGAGTTAAATGATAATTTAGAGAATAAATCCACTCTCTAGATCATGTAGTTCAACACATGAAATCATAATCTCTCTTTTATGGTCATTAGTGTTTTAATTGATGTGTTTATCATAAGTATGGCATATTTGAGCTATTGATTAGCCAACATAAGCCATCAAACTATAGCACACCCCATAAAACACTTACTAACTTTCATGAAACTTGACAAAGAAAATGAAAATGAAATCTAATTTAAGTATGGCCTATTAACTATTAACTATTAATTAGAAATATAGACCATCAAATTTTAATTTCAAATCACTTTCTTATGCCATAATCATATATTGATGAAGAGGCATTTGTGTTAGTGATTGTTTACGCATAGCCTATAGACTATCAAATTCAAAGCAAAAACAACAAATAAAACCACTTCTATCATCATCATTAAGCACAAAAGGAGAGCATGAATTAACAAAATGTTGAAGCTACATTAATTAGAGAGCTTCATTACCCCTAAATTGAAGGGGTTTAGCTTCTCATATTTGTCATTTTATTAACAAATGTAGCTAACAACATGAAAGAAAAATGAAGAGGAAAAAGAGAGCAAAATGAAAAGGTAAGCTAATTAACTTGCGTAAAAGAAAAGAGATCTACACTACAACATGAAAGTAAATAAACATGAAATGGAACGAGCATGTATTAAATTGCATAAAAAAATTACATAAAATAAAAATGGCTAAGTAGCCATGAAAAGAGAAAGAGGAGATTTCATTTTATTTTTGATCTAAACTAAACTAAAGAGAAGGAGGCCTAAGAGAGACTAAGAGAAGAGAGAGCTACATGAAACATAAGGGGTATATATACAAGTTTTAAAACCCTAATTCACTTTTTGGGGAGTACCCAAAATGCACTTGGAGGAAGTGTGGTGGCCAAGTTATCATTAGTTTTAATAATCCCCCACTTAAATGTACATGAAGCTTTAAATGTCTTTTAGCATGTGCACTAGCCTTTAGTTTGTACATTAAGGTAGTGGGTAGGTGGGGTCCTCCATGTTCTTCACTTTAAATTATTTCCATCTTCATTCTTTTGTATCTTCTTTGTACATGCATATTCCTTCATGAAACCACTTGTAATTGAGTTTAAATTCCTACAAAATAATATAGAAATTTCCCATTAAATTTTATCAATTTGATATATGCACAAAAATGACCATTTTTCCCCTATATGAAGATGAACATATGACAATTTGAAAACAACTTAAATTTGGTTTAAATAGGTAAAAATACCCAATATGATCATTTATTCAATTTAAATAGATTAAATATGGTGGTAAAAATATGCATATTTACGTGCACATCAAATGCCCCCACACTTATCTTTTTATTCGTCCTCGAATAAAGAAAAACTAAGATAAATCCGTTTTTCGTAGGGAGCACCATTACATTGAGCGTATGCAACAAGCCGTTAAACCTATGGATGTCCCCAGTAGGACGAGTGTAGTCTCGTGAGGGTTTTCAGCGGATACTACCCACAAAATCCAAATGCAAAATAAAAAATGTAAAGTTAAAATATTTACAAAAATGCAAGATTTATTTAAAAAGAGATGAATGCGAGTTTTTGAAAATATTTACAAATAAAGGATTTACTTTTAAATCGACACTTATAAGTTAAATATAGGTTTTGGTTATTATCTTGAAAATTTGAGTCATTTACTCGTCAAAATTTCCAACAAAAATAAAGTTATCATAACAAATAGGCTATAGTTTAACTCGTTGTTTTGGTTAATAACATAGTGTAACTATGAAATGGATCCTTATCAAAGTTTATCAAAGTGGTATTTTCATTTCTTTTCAATAACAAATCAAATCAAATAAGTAAAAATAGTGCTAGGATTTCAATTGCTTGCTCTCTTATTATTTGCAAGAAAAATTACACACCTAGCTCAGGTAAACTGAGGCCAGATATACCACTCATGCACTGCCTTTTGGGCTTATGTGAGGGGAGTACAGAGCATGGCGAGTGCACACACTTTCGTTCATACGCCTATCGACCGTAGGTGGTTTTTATTAAGTCTGTTTTTTTACATGTGTTCCATACATGCATAACCGTGAGGACTTTTAAATGAGTATGAAAGCACATAATCAAAGATGCCAAGTAATTCACCCATGCATAACCGTGAGGACTTTTAAATGAGAGTGAATACTTGGATGTTATTATTATTTTTATTTTTTAAGAGAGAGAAAGTTTTTCGAAATCATCTTAGCACCATTTAACTTAGAAGACAAAAAAAATGTTATATCCTTTACTTTGAACCAACCACTTTTTAAAACAAAGATTTTCAATTAGGATGTACTTCAAAATTAACACGTATGAATCTTTCTATATACTAGTTAAACCATTATTATTTGTAATCAAACTTCATTTTTATTTTGGTTAAGACAGATAAATTTTCAAAATTTCAAATTAATAAACCAAAACCATATATTTATCTTATAGTGTTTCTTTTAAAAATAAATGAAAAGAAAATTTGTTTTTGGGATTTTTTTTGAGATTTTAAAGCAAAAATAAACCATGAAAAAAAAATGAAGACGAGTCTCCCCCCACACTTGATTTTGACTGTGTCCCCACAGTCAACCCAAGTGGAAGGAGAAATATGAAAACATAATCTTTATTTAAATGAAAATGAAAAGATGGTCATTTACAAGACATCAGAAAATATGTCGTTGAAGAGTAAATGAAACGGTCTTCCAAAGACCGATTCTTTTGTCTCGTCAAGTATACGAGACACGGCTTAAGCACGAAAAACCGATTCGTAAAAGATTCCGAAGTTGATTGTCGATTTGGAAAAACGAATGTCGTTTTATTGAGAACCGTATGAGTTGTTTTATTTTTGATGATTTTAGGGTTGATAAGACAATTGATTGAAATTCAAGTTTATTTTCACCAAATTGAAAGTTAAGCTCATTATCAACAAATTTTTCAAAATTATCGATTTCAAAATTGAAATGGTGATTTAACTCTTCCCCTTCGGAATTTAACAACTCATTTTTGAAAAGTCCAAAAAGTTTATGTTCGTTAAATTCGACTTCCCTTGTTGGATTATCAACAACTTCATTGCGTAAATCGAGTTTAAAGTTCAAAGTTATCATATTCAAATTTTCAGAAAAAGGAAGATCGAAGTTTAAATCAAGTTTCACACCCTCAAAAGAATTGAAATCCAACTCAATTATCGTATTTTCAACAATTTCATTAAGATTTTCATTTTCAATTTCAAAAGTTGTTATTTGAAAATCGTCGATTTGGGTAAAAGATGGATTATCGCTTGACTCGTCACACGTTGGAATTTGATTTTGTTTTTCACGTTGTTTCATATATGTTTCAATCAACAAATCCATGTGATCATCATAAATTTCATTCATTTGTTCAACAAAATCCAATTTATAGTTATTCACTTGAAAATTCTCGACTTGGATTTGTTGAGAACAAAAATTATCAATTGCAATGAAATTAAGATTATCTCCATTACCAAAATTATATGAAAAGTTGTTTCCACTTTCGTTTTGATTTTGAAATTCATTTTGAAGCTCGAAATTGTATTGGCATGGGTTATATTCGAAATCATTTGAATTTTGAAGCGAATTCAAATTTTGATTATTTTGACTTGAACTATTGCACAAATATGAGTTACATAAATCACTTATACTTTGATTTTGTTGTGTAGAGAGTTCAAGTAAAGACGAAATGTTACTTTCAAGAGTTGTGGGTTCATTGTTTTGAAAATTTTGTGGTTCAAGACTCAAGTTGTTTAAACAATAGTTGTTGTTGTAATATCCATAAGAATTTGAAGTGAAATTATATGGATTATATTGATTTTCACAACCGTAAAATTCATGTGAATATGGAAATTCGGACATTTTCAAGAATTTTTTTTGTTTTTTTTATAAAGAAAAATATTTACAAATAGAATTTATTTTTCAAAATAGAAAATTGATTTTTGTTTTGTTTTTGGATTTTCAAATCTTTTTGGCTTTTTTAAAAAAAAAAGGTTTTATATATTTTTTTGGATTTTTGTTTTTCTAGATTTTTTTTGGGTTTTTGAAATTTCAAAGGAAAAAGATTTAAAATTTTCAAAGAAAAATAAAAGGAGCAATTTTTCTAGTTTTGGATTTTTGAAATTTTTTGTTTTTCTTTTTTAAATATGCATGAACTAATGCAACTAAATGAATGCAAGGATTAATTACAAATGATTTATCCTAAGTTAACTCAAATTATATAATCACACTCTGTCTTAAATCAACAAGATAGTTTTCAGCCAGGTAACAGACAAGATTTATCGGTGAACCACGAATTACCGTAGCAATGCAACCGAAGGTTTAAGTACCTTCAGAGGAACAACCACTATAATATTTATGAATCACCGTAATATTTATAAATGGTTATTACTTTGCCGTAGCCTAGACACCGAGAAATTAAATTGTTCAAAGAAGAAAAATTATCAATATACAATTAAGTGTTATCGATGTCCAATCGTTATTATTAATCAAAATTCTAAGATGAAATGCAAAGCAGAAATTAAACGTGTATTAACAATGCAACTACGAATGGAATATTGTTTTTGTTTTTGGATTTTGAATTTTTTTATATATAAATGCAAATGCAAGCAACCAACAATGCAATACAAATAAAACTACAGATGAAAGCAGCAATTTTTTTTAAAGCAAGCCAGTGGAGCAATTTTATAGCAACAACTCCTTTCTTTATGTGCTTTGACAACCTGAAAAGAAGTGAACCAAGATGTATACAGTTTTTTTTTTGCATAAATATGGTGGAGCTTAAAAAAAATTGAAACAAAACAAAAAAGACTTTTTTAGGGATAAAACAAAACAAAAGAAAGCAAAACAAATGTTATTGGAAACAATTGAAAATTACTCTAAAGCCCCTTAACCAAGCATCACATAAACTAAAAGAAAGCAGAATTCTCTTTTTTTTTCCAGAGAGCAAGTGAAGTAAATTATATCGGTTTAGAAAATCATCGAACGAATTTAAATTAAAAATAACCGCAAGCGCACGGTGTACGAATGTAGCACATGGAGAATATGGGTCGATCCACAGGGAATTGTTGATTTAAATTTCCTAATCAATCAAATTATACCAAAGTCGAGAATAGCTAGAAAATGAGAAAATGAACTAACTAACAAAAAGAAAAGAAATGCAAATATGAGAGTTAAATGACAATTTAGAGAATAAATCCACTCTCTAGATCATGTAGTTCAACACATGAAATCATGATCTCTCTTTTATGGTCATTAGTGTTTTAATTGATGTGTTTATCATAAGTATGGCATATTTGAGCTATTGATTAGCAAACATAAGCCATCAAACTATAACACACCCCATAAAACACTTACTAACTTTCATGAAACTTGACAAAGAAAAAGAAAATGAAATCTATTTTAAGTATGGCCTATTAACTATTAACTATTAATTAGAAATATAGACCTTCAAATTTTAATTTCAAATCACTTTCTTATGCCATAATCATATATTGATGAAGAGGCATTTGTGTTAGTGATTGTTTAAGCATAGCCTATTTGGTGTCAACAATATAAACTATTAAATTCAAAGCAAAAACAACAAATAAAACCACTTCTATCATCATCATTAAGCACAAAAAGAGAGCATGAATTAACAAAATGTTGAAGCTACATTAATTAGAGAGCTACATTACCCCTAAATTGAAGAGGTTTAGCTTCTCATATTTGTCATTTTATTAACAAATGTAGCTAACAACATGAAAGCAAAATGAAGAGGAAAAAGGGAACAAAATGAAAAGGTAAGCTAATTAACTTGCATAAAAGAAAAGAGATCTACACTACAACATGAAAGTAAATAAACATGAAAAGGAAAGAGCATGTATTAAATTGCATAAAAAAAATTACATAAAATAAAAATGGCTAAGTAGCCATGAAAAGAGAAAGAGGAGCTTTCATTTTATTTTTGATCTAAACTAAACTAAAGAGAAGGAGGCCTAAGAGAGACTAAGAGAAGAGAGAGCTACATGAAACATAAGGGGTATATATACAAGTTTGAAAACCCTAATTCACTTTTTGAGGAGTACCCAAAATGCCCTTAGAGGAAGTGTGGTGGCCAAGTTATCATTAGCTTTAATAATCTTCCACTTAAATGTACATGAAGCTTTAAATGTCTTTTAGCATGTGCATTAGCCTTTAATTTGTACATTAAGGTAGTGGGTAGGTGGGGTCCTCCATGTTCTTCACTTTGAATTATTTCCATCTTCATTCTTTTGTATCTTCTTTGTACATGCATATTCCTTCATGAAACCACTTGTAATTGAGTTTAAATTCCTACAAAATAATATAGAAATTTCCCATTAAATTTCTCAATTTGATATATGCACAAAAATGACCATTCTGCCCCTATATGAAGATGAATATGTGACAATTTGAAAACAACTTGAATTTGGTTTAAACAAGTAAAAATACCCAATATGATCATTTATTCAATTTAAATAGATTAAATATGGTGGTAAAAATATGCATATTTACGTGCACATCATCAACCAAGCAACAACGAAACGCCTCCTACCTCTCTCTTTTGCTCATGCCTAGCCACCCCCACCATTTTTGCTCATAACTAAGAAGAGAATGGAGAAGAAAGAGCATGGAAATGATGATATGGCATTGAATTGGGCTCGTCCTAGGCTAGATTAAACCTAGGATGCTCACGACCCAAGAGAAAAGGTAGGGCGGACAAGAAAGAAGATGTTTTCCTTTTGAAGCGAATTAGGAAATTATGAAGTAAATCATGTGTGTGATTTTATAGACTTGTAAAGTGAAATCAAAAGACCACAAATACCTTTCCTTAGCCATGAAGAGAATGAAAGTCCATCTTTCCAGTCCATGCCTTAGTACAAACACACCTTACTTTGTAAAAGTCTTTCCTTGATTTAAGGGTCATTTAGTCGTCATTTTCTTTTACTAATTAAATTTTATTTTAATTAATCTTTTATTATTAAAAGAGAAATGTTTAATCTCTGTTAATGTTTTCATATGTTACTATGCAAGTTCCAAAATATTTATACAACTTGTATCGAATAAAAAATTGGTTTTTAACATAACGTTTTCTAGTCACATTTTCGGTATTTTTACAATATATTTTTGTAAATACAATTTAAAAACAAGTTTTCCAGCATTACTTTTTAATTAAAAAGCATTTAACAAGGTTATAAAATCATATTTATCACATTAAATCCGACGTACAAATATTTAAACAATTCAGACATTTAAGTACGAAGTGTTTGAAATTCCGAGTCATTATAATATATCTTGTCCTTAACAACATATATGAGGCTACATAAGTAAATAACGATGCACTAGTCAACTAAAAACTAGTCTCTAATTATGCCCCACAATCACATGCTTGTAACTTTGTCCCTAAGCATGAAAAGTCTCTGATCGACTCGGGTATTATATGAGTGACACATGGGTCAGACTATTTCTAAAATGTAGATGTCAAAATATCTCGACAACTAGCATGGTATAACAAGTATATCCTAATGTGGCATGTAGACAACTCAATATGTATATGACGTTGTATCATATACCATGCACATATAATCACCCAATCATTAAATAATCAAACAATACATCAAGAAGTATAGTATCAAAATAGGTGAAATAATAATACTCCAAGTATCATCAATGCACAAAATCATCAAGAACTGAATGGGCAAGCACATAGATGTATCTAAGGTCATTCTCAGGTAATCATAAAGCAAACATACCAGCATTGTTTATCATACTCTTATAACTAAATAAAACAAGCATCCATACTACCAAACATACACCATCACCACATATCAACAAAGAATAGACTAACAGCCCATTGTAGACTTGATTATCCTCCTTGATCATCTCATATACAGGGAATGACTATATATTGGGCATATGGTCACAAGTATAGTCGTCGAATTCTCATCATATGTAACATCCCCTATCTATAGACCCAAAACTAAGTGCTACAGATGCTATAGTCATCTACTGTATTAGCTTCCAGTGACTAAATACGGCTATGCTTATGGTATCTATAATATCAGAAACACTTGAATATGAAACAAAACACAGATTTCAAACAACTTTTACATCATTACATTTAAAACAGATGTTCCATATTCAACATACATAATCCCAATATGTACCTAGGTATAGATAAAATATACTTATTACAAATACTCCAAAAGCGGTTTATGAAGATACTCCCTTGGATGATCAAAGTCATAGAGTCATAATAGACTTAATACATAACACGGCGGAAATACAACAAAACATAACACTGCAACTCCTAAATAGCTATCTGTTTGCCTCCTGCATGCCTCTGGTTGCCTTATTCATCATCCTACTAAAATTGAAAAAGACCTTGACCCCTCAGCCTACTCAACTTAATTTTGAGCACCCGAGAGTTTAAGAGAAAAACATATACTTCGAGTCAGACATAAAGCATGATATGAATAATATTATACATCTCGGTTTAGTATGTTAAGTGAGATCACACCACTTAGGAGAACGGGTTTTCCCTCACTAACATCGCTTTTAAAATATATCTTTGCAAAATCTTTTCCTGCAATCAAAACTGATTAAATACTGTAAAGCATCATTATGCAAACATATATAAATATCAAGTAATAATGAACTATCTGTTCAAGCACATTAGTTTTGTTTGGATAACTTTTAACCTTTGGCTGACTTGGGCCTACCAGATAATATAATCAAAATGAATCTAACATTTGTTAGCTATTCTTCTTCTGAATTGTCTATCCTTAACTATCTGTTAAATACTTCACTTCTGGATGGTTTGTCCCTAACTGTCTTTTAAATACTTTGCTTATGGACGGTCTGTCCCTAACTTAATCATCTCTCAGGTCTTTCCGATCCTAATGGTTTTTCAGGCTCACCAATAACTTGTCTGTATACATACATATATTCCTTTTAGTGTGTAATCATAATTTTAGTCTACCTATGACCAAGCCCCATACACTGGAATTTTGGACAACAATTTGCTGGGGCTAATAGCTAATGCATAGGGCACGACTCCATACTAGTCCCTTCTGGTTTTCTATTATCCGAGTCATTTTCACTTAAGAATCCCCTCCGATGATTTTCCTTGAAAACATTTTCAAAATGATTCAAAACCTTTAAGTCAAAATTATTCAAGGAAAATATATATTCTTTAAGATTTACTCAAAATCACATTACTATATTATATATATATATATTCTTTACTCAACTCTTAGATGATGAAAACATTTATACATATGGAAAGTTCTCCTTTCTAAATCTTTGAAAGTACCTCTTTCCAAAACCAAGTGAAAATCTTTTAATTATCTAGGCCAATATGCCAAAACCTTACCTTTTGAAACCATTCATCAAACCTTTCGAAACCATTGAAAACAAACCTTTAGAAACCATTGAACTAAAACTTTGCGAAACCATTCATCAAACCTTTCGAAAGCAATAAAACTTTGGACATCCTTCTTTAAAATCATTTTTAAAAATTGTCTTAGAAAAACCTTGGAAAACCTTCCATCTCAAACCTTTCAAATTCATTGGACTAAACCTTTCGAAATCATTGAACTAAACCTTTTGAAACCATTCAATAAACAAACCTTTCGAAGGCATTAAACCTTGTAAAACATAAACCTTTCAAAGACTTACTGGGTTCATTCTATAACAAGTGGAAAATATACTTTTAGAACCTTTCGACTTTGTCAAAGGCTTTGCTTCGAAAGCTTTAAAACATAACTTTTTAACAATAGGCTTCAGCCTTTAAATCTCCTTCGGAAGCTAGGGTTATACTTCAATTAGAAGAACAAAGATAAGTTACCTAAGTCGAAAGGTTTCTTCTGAAATCATGGAGAAGCGGTTGGTTTTGAAACAAGTAAACCTTTCGATTTTGTCGGAAGATTCCAAAACAAAATAACAACAAGGTAGCAGTAACTTTTTGACTTTGCCAAAAGGTTTTAAAAACCTTTACTAAAATATTTGACCTAGTAGAAAGCAGCCAAGTCGAAAGCTTCTTCTCGAAAGCAAGCAAGTGAATGCTTTTGATTTATAAAACAAACATACCCTAACCTCTTTGGCCACCAACCTTTCGACCAAGAACCCTTCAACCTTGTCTACTTCATTAAGTACCAAGTAACTTGATACCATATTCATTGGTTTGACCTTGTCAAAAGCTATGAACCTCTCGACCATGTCGTAAGGTCTCGGTCGGAAGGTTTGATGCCGGAAAAGGCAAAAACATGCTAAAAGTATGATTTCTTTGTTTTTAACTTAAAAATGATAGCTTCTTAACTAACCTGCCTTTGTATGTCAAATTCTCATTGGTTAATAAAAAAAATTCAGAAAAGTGTTGCCCTATTTTCAGAATTTAATAATCATTTTATTTTATAAAATGCCTCTCCTGCTTAACAAAATATATAAAACATTTAAGTCTCATACCTTAAATAAATTTATATATTCATTAAAACTTAGGAAGTATCTGAAAAAATGCCAAAAAAATTATTTTAATATGTTTTCAAACATAAAAAAATTTCGAACCCAAATAATTATTTATTTAGCCGTAAATAATTTATAACCCAATAAATTATTTTCTTCATTCGAAAATTAATATAAAATCCACATAAATTCAAAGAATTATGAAAATTGAAACCTATCTTTAAAATATCATTTCTGACCTATATTTAAATTTTCAAAGAATTTGGATGTCATTTAATTTAGTTTTCATATCAAACATATCGTATAAATTAATATAAACATGCAAAATTCATCAACAAGCATATATATAACTTTAATCATCAAAAACATGGCATAAACTTGCAAAACATTTCGGATGTAATCTAAAAACTGAAAGCAATAAGAAATTGGGATGAACTAATTATTCATCTTAGCTTTGGGATTAAAAGATGTGAGATTTGATATTGATTATGTTGATTATCTTCCTTTACTTAGCTTTAATCTTCTCTTGAGAACAATAATGGTGGCCGACCTTAGATGTTTTAATTTGCTAAAATGAAAGTGAATGAGAGTTCTATTTCCTAAGGGTTTAGGGTATAAGACTTCCCTATTTCCCATTTTACCTTACTCATTCCGAACACCTTTGTTTATGTTATCTTATTTTAGTTAACATACTAACATGGCACGCCTACCCTTAGTCTAATCAAATCTCAAGCTATTAATCTTCACATTATTTTATTTAATTTACCTAATTAATTATTCTAATGATGTTACAAATATATGAGTTCTTACAAACTCCACACCTTAAAGAATTTTGTCCTCAAGATTACTATGAGGCACACACAAAACAATCAAAGGTATAACATTCCATCAAACAAATCAGGTAACCCTCTCTAATCCTGCTCTCAATCTCCCAAGTACAGTCTCTAGCATCATCACTCCACTGAACCTTTACTAACTTGACTGTCTTGTTCCTCAACTTCTTCTAATCTCTAGCCATAACCTGAATCAGTTTTTTAGTCAAACCCTGTTCTACTACAAAATCTTGTAACATTGTAGGTGCTATGGTAGTCTCCGGGTCTGTAACACACTTTCTAAGATGAGAATTATGGAAAACATCATGAACTCTTGCTAAACTACTCGGTAACTTTACTCTATAAACGAGTTTCCCGATCCTCTCAACAACATGGAAAGGTCCTATGAATCTAGGTGCTAACTATCCCGACTTTCCAAATCTAATCACACTTTTCATCGATGAAACCTTAATAAACACATAGTCTCCAATAGAGAATTCCCAGTCTTTCCTCCTTCTATCAACACAACTTTTCTACCTAGACCGATCTTCCTTCATCCTAGCTCGGATTAAATCAATCTTCTCTGCGGCTTCTTTCACCAAATCCGAAACCAAGAACCAACCTATCCCCGGTCTCCAACCAACATACGGAAGATTTGCATGGCCTTCCATATAAGGCTTCAAACGATGTTATCTCAATACTAGTCTAGTAACTATTGTTATATGAGAACTCGACTAAATGAAGATGGTCTTCCCATGATCCCTCGAAATCCAATATACAAGCTCTTAATAAATCCTCTAAGACTTTGTTAACTCTTTCCGTTTTCCCATCGGTTTGTGGATAGTAAGTAGTACTCATGTTGAGCTTAGTTCCTAATGCATTCTATAGACTCTTCCAGAACTCACTAGTAAACAAAGAATCTCTATCATTAAAGATACTTCGAGGAATCTCGTACAGTCTAACTACATTCTTCATAAATAACTTCATCAGGATAGGTGTCGTCCTAGTTGACTTTACTAAAATGAAATGGACACTCTTAGTCAGTCTATCTACTATGACCCATATGCTTTCATTCCCTCTATTAGACCTTGGCAACCAATCGATAAAATCCATAGAGATAGAATCTCACTTCCATAATGGAATTTCCAACGGTTGAAGAAATCCACTTGGCTTCTGGTGTTCCGCCTTTGTCTGTTGGCAATTCAAGCACTACTTAACATATAAACCAATGTCCCATTTCATACCTTCCCAGAAGAAATTTCCCTTCATATCGTGATACATCTTCGGTCCTACTGGATGGATAGTGAACTTCAAACGATGGCATTCATCCAAAACTTCTTTCCTCATGTCTTCTAAATTTGGCACACAAAACCTTCCCTTCTTTCTCAACTACCCATTTTGGTCAAGACCGAAATCCTTTAAGTTATCACTCTCTATTCCATCCCTTAAACTTTTGCTCTGTTCAACCAAAAATGGATCCTCCTCCTGCTTAGAAGCTATCTTCTCAATCATTACCGGTCAATCTTCCAGGCAAGACAATACACACTTCTTGTAGTAGACTTGGCTCGGATCTATACTGCACACTACAAGCTAATAATGCTTTCAAATCTTTCCACTCAGCAATCATAGCCAACACCGCATTCTGATGTTTCCTCCTAAGTGCATCTGCTACCTTATTCCCATTTTCGGGTATGTACTCAATTCCAAAATCATAAGCATCAATAAACTCCAACCACCTCTGTTGTCTCATGTTCAGCTCCTTCAGAGAGAACAAGTACTTCAATGACTTGTGGTCTGTATAAAGCTCAAATCGCTCACCCAACAGATAATGCCTCCACGCCTTCAAAGAAAATATAATGACAGCCAACTTCAAATCATGCGTTGGATACCTAACATCATGTAGTTTGAGCTGTCTAGAAGCGTAAGTAATCACTTTACCTCGTTGCATCAACGCAGCTCCCAATCCAATTCTACACACATCGGTATAAAAAAACCAAATCCTGATTCCCCTCCGTAACCACTAACACCGGTGCATGGGTCAATAATTGTTTCAAGTTTGGAGTGCTTCCTCACACTTATCATTCCATACAAACTTCACATCTTTTCACATGAGCCTAGTCATTGGTGCAGCTATCTATGAGAAATCCTTTATAAACCTACGATTGTATCCCGCATGTAATGACCCGAAATTTTCGAGCCCGAAAATTCCAGATAGTTATGAAAAAAAGAAGAAAGAGAGAGAAGAAGAAGAACAGAAAACACCAAATATCTCACATTCGCAGCGGATAAAATATAATAGTAAATAAAAACATTTTACAAAAGAATACTATATCTGTCGATTACATTTAATATACATCAGAGTTTCACACATATACAGTCACTGAATATATATAATTATCATGTCCTGGATTAACAATAATATAATTACAGCAGAAATATGCTATACGCTCCTGCCATCCAGCTCACCTCCTGAGCTCCAGAACGTACCTACCTGAAAATCTGTAATACTCGGTCTAACCCGAGCATTACACCAAAGTAACACGCGGGTCAGGCTGGAAACCAGCGTGAGTAAACAAACTAACATAAATTTCAAAAGCATACAATTAATACAAAGCCCGGGTAACTGATATCAATTACAATTTCACACATTGTTACCGACACCATTTATTTCACTCTCCAATTTACTTAAATCATGCCATCCCAGCTTACTGATTTCACCTAGCAATTCATGAAAAATCGAAGTGGTTTCGGGTATTAACTAATTCCCGACTCCGGTCTCTTCGAATCCCAAAATCATCTTTGGCTCAAATTGTTTAAGTGAATTCAATCTAATTTAAAATATATAAGATGTATTACTCACACAGTAATCATCATCAGCAGATAACCCACATCTCAGAGTTTGTCCCCAACTCTTCTTATCACTAACATCACAAATTATCAGACAGATATTAATCTAATCATTCATTTCAGCTTACCCACATATTCAATCATTAACTAGTTTAAATTTAATCTCTAATTAAATTAATGTAAGTTACTTAGATTTCTTGTAATCTAGCTTACTTAACATTAATTAACTATAACCCAATTTATTAATCACTTTTAATTATTTTTCTCGGTTATCACCCCTGATTAATTATTCTCTACTTACATTATGAACTTAGACTTTAATTAATTACATAAATTAGTTATCTTGTAACCTTTTACTTATTTTCATTAATCACTCTTTTAATTAATTTCTTTTAACAAGAAATCCTTAATTAACCTTTTCCATCAATTTTCCCTTAATTAGTTACATTCAGTAAGGAACTATCCTTTAAATGCTTACATAAATTAATTAACCCTAAATGACTCGTATCCTTAACAAATTTTAAAGGATAAAATCTTAGTTTAATTACTTCATTACCACTTAAATCTTGTTTAAACCAAGAGTTTAAATTACTTTATACAAGTCACTTAAATCTTAAATTTAATATCTTCACTTACTTACCTATTTAAAACATGTCCTTATATTTTAAAATAGTTAGCGATTTCATTTATTAGACTAACATACAAACATCTATTCAGTACAATTTGATTCCAATCATTTAAATTATAAGTCGAACACTTGTTGATATTTAATTAAGAAACTTATGCACCATTTGCCTATTTTTTTTTTTATTTAAAACTAGTGCAAATCATATTCCTTTCCTGATGTCAAATCTCACATTTACCTTCAGGTATGAATGAGTACCCACCATATGAGTAACGGTTGAACTTTTTAGTATACACCCAATTTGCTTATGAATAGCAATCCTTTACCGTTTATTTTGAGGAAAATCTCCTTCCTTTTATTTAGTAAACATTTCATTCGGTTATAACCATATATATATATATTTTATGGATTTAAATTACCACCACGATACAGTGACAATGGAAATATGGTTACAGTAACAATGGGAAGTCTTTTTTTTTCGAGATCTTAGTTTAAAACCAAAGCAGGCAAGAGCAGATACACATCAATGCATAAATATATACAGACAATTTACTCAATATAACAGGAATTACTCACCGAAATTCCATCGAGAGAAACCCTAGCCACGGCCTTACATGTCGCTGCTCCTAGTCCTATCGAACCCCTTCGGAGGTCGCGCGTCCAATTCCCAAACTCGACTTGAACAACCTCCCTTCGAAGCCGTCCCTCGATCGCGCAAACTTGTTCACCATTGTCGCCGACAGCAAGACGCACCACGCGAACTCACGAACCCTAAAAATTACGATGCCGACCCCCTACCCATTCGACTTCGGCTTCTGATAAAAGACGCGAGGGTGGACGAAACAAAACGTCGATTTGATTTGGGAAAAACAAGTGCGGCCATTTTTTTTTAAGTTCGATTCTATTATCTGTATAAGGAAATAGGGGGGACGGGGAGAAGATATGGGTTTGGGGAGGATTCCAATGTACGCTGGTTTGATAGTAAAAATATCTCTGACAAGTGTTCCTTAAATTTTATTATATTGTAAAATTTCCAAACGTCTCGATAAGCATAAAGCAAAACTCCGGACTCTGTATCGGACATGCCGACAAGTGCTTTTAAGGTCTTACCCGCATTCTGAATCCAATGGAACATGATTCAGAGGCTAAATTGATTGTATGCGCGAGTTACATAAGAAAACGATCAATTTTAATTTAAATCGATTAAAACAGTTCTACGCGTTTCGAGCTGTCAGGGTCAAATGACAACTCCGATGGCTACAAAAATTGAAATCCGATAATAACTAACTATTACGGATTCAATGGAACTGGTTTCGTCGAATTCCGAGACTGTGCCTCGGAAGGCTATTTTTTAAATTCAATTTAAACGACATAATTTCAAGACTGAACAAATTATCTTTAAATTAAATTCCAATCATTCTATTATCTCCAGTATTATCATTATAAATCTTATAAGCCTTCAAATTATTTAATCAGGCTTAGAAATATCAGATTCAACAATTTACCCAATCTTCAATTATTAACATCAATATTTAAACTATAATCCAATGATTTAATTATCAAGTAAATATTTATATCAGGAATTCAAGTTAAAATTAACTTTTAAATATTTAAAATCGATTAATTATTCCAATTTAATTTGTTAAAATTTTCGGGTCGTCACATTCCTTCCCCCTTAAAAGAATTTCATCTCCGAAATTACTAGTTAGGAAGAATGGACCAATACCCTTTTTTTTGTTTTTTTTGTTTTTTTTTTCAAAACCCCAGTTCAACATCCTACCAACTATCTTTTATTAATGACCCACTATCATCTTAACTAATTTCCCAAAACCTTTTATAGCTTCAAATACTACCCCTTTTGTTCAATCCTTTAAATTCAAATTTAACCAACTTTCGAATTATCAAAATTTTCTCAAAATTTTTCTAACTCTCTAAATTCCCGAATTTTTTTGCCAGCATCTCCTTTGCGCGGCTAACTCGGTACAACTACAAAAGGCCTCTACGGCTCCCAAATTCCAAAAAGAAAACAAAAGCCAAGTGGCTACATCAAAAATCCAATCCAATATCATACGGAATCAAGATACATACCTTTTAGTCGGGCAACTCAATTTTATCCTTTGGAACCAAATCCAATTTCTTTTCCCTTTAATACCTGCATATTCTATTTAACAACAATATCCAATCGTAACCTTCAAATCACTATATACATTTCCTTACAGAAGCTTCCACATTTGGTTCTATTCAAATTAGTTTTTTCCATTCCCATATGAATTCAATTTGTCTTTATTTCAGAGTATTACATTTTATCGTTCATTTATAACTAATTCATATTAGTTCTACTAATTTA
Source organism: Allium cepa (assembly GCA_030765085.1). Taxonomy (NCBI): domain Eukaryota; kingdom Viridiplantae; phylum Streptophyta; class Magnoliopsida; order Asparagales; family Amaryllidaceae; genus Allium; species Allium cepa. The sequence continues at coordinate 936,756,549 of CM060932.1, forward strand.
CTCTAAGTTCCCAATTTGAAATTGTTTTGGTCGTTAACAAAATTTTACCCAAAAATTTTCAAAAAAATTCTCTAACTCCCAAAATTTTGAAATTTTTTTTGGCAGAGTCTCCTTTGTACGGAGGAGCTTTTGCAATTTGACAAGAGATATAAATATATATACATCAACCCACCCGGTCGGAAAAAGCAAAAACAGTTCATATTTCCTATTTTATTGCGTAGGCATACCTTATTTACCATTTTAAGCAAGCAGCTTATTAAAATTAGCAATTAGCGCAATCCAAATCAACCAAACAGTCTTCAGGTACCTGTACTTACTCAATTTAAATATGTAAGTGCCATATATATGAAGTTTATAACATTTCTCTTGCTTAAACAACTACAACACATCAATTCTAAAAGAAATGCATTCTAAATAACTTCCACAAGCACTTTATATGATTTGAAAACTAATACCATTGTTTTCAACCAATTTATATACCATTTCATTAAATTTTAATGGTTTACTACTCAAGTGCTTACATTCAATTTATTTTTAATCCAATCAAGCTCAGATTCACTTCAATTGATTCAAAAATCAATTATATTTGCTTCCACTAATTCATAGAATTTAATTAAATCTCGTTTACGTTAAACGACAATCATTTCTACGCAATTTGATAATATCCATGTGAATAAATAATTACTTAAGCTTTATAACCAATTAAAATTGATTCCAACTCAATTTTATTTAATTCTATTCCTTTTTAATTTATTCACAATCATTTTATTTAGCTCGACGCATTCCATGCTTGTGTACTGCTACCATTCCCAAATTAATTTGAACCGAGCTTTTATTTAATGGCTTTTACCTTTATTCGAAGGCAAGCTTCCTTAAATTTAAACTTAAGTTGCTTTACTTTAATTTATTCCAACATCAAACTTCAGTTTACTTCTATTTGATTCTCATTTAATCAAATTCCATTAAATTCAATAAGCCCATCCATTTTAATTTTAATGTTTAATTTGCTTACTTAATTCGTTATTGAATTTATTTTATTAATACAAGGCTATTCCCAATTTATTTCTATTCACTTGGATTCTGTTTTGTTGCAATTCAAACCATTTCTATCCTAAATCACTTTTATTTCATTCGACAACACTTCTCATATATCCAATTTACTTGCAACTTCCATTAAATATTATTCAATCACCTTTGAATTCTATTTTAACTCAAACCATTACATTTTTTCTCAATCCAACTCTATTATATTTTTATTATTACAACATCCGTTCTTATTTAATCCATTATCAAATCTAACTCGAATTCTATTTACAATTTTAATTCATTTCCAAACTCCATTATTCATTTACAATCCATTTATTTACCAAGGTTAAATTTTATTAACATACTTTATCAAATAATTATTTATTAGCTTACTTCCAACTTTTATTACAAAGAAAATTACTTCATTAAATTTTTTCTGAGTTCAAATTAATTTTTTTATAATTCCAGTTTGGAGTTTGCCCTTTTTATTTTCCCAAATTCCAACTCTTCCATTTTAAAAATTTAGAAATGCCTTTAAAATCTCATAAGATTATTAAAATAGCTTTTATAAAATATTTCTTATAACTCGATGTCTCAACCAGTCCATCCTTGTTCTCATAGAAATTCAGTCTTACGTTGATCAGGCGTAGGACTGAAAATCTATAAGTACTTGGTAAACCCGCTTTCAACACCCAGTGAAAATATTCGGAAATAAATTTTATTAAAAATATAGAAAACAGTTTTTGAAAATAGAGCAAATATCTTTGGTGTGAATGCTCTGAGAATCATCACCCCTATCCATGGTCACAGTTACATACCAGGGTTACGTTGCAGTCACAACAAAAGTCCATGTAACTGCAGGCTGTCCACGGCTTCTCGATTACGCCATGGATCCCACACAAATCACAGTTACATCCAGGGTTACGTTGCCGTCACAGCAAAAGTCCATGTAATTGCAGGCTCTCAGCGGCCTCTGATTTTCGCTGTCGAAATGAAACTTCTCCACTCCTACATAGGTCGCAGTCTGCCGAGATAACTCAAACGCAGACTGTTGGCTCTCAGCGGCACATACGACTTTCGCTATGTGGTATACCATAGTGTCGCAGTCTACCGAGATAAACTCAAACGCAGACGGTTGGCTCTCAGCGGCACACATAACTCCCACTATGGTATACACTACTCATAATCCTCAGGAACTAGTTTTGTCCGGACTCCTCACAGGATCAACTTTAGAAACCCCCCTTGCGGCTCAAGGCAGCACCACCCGGTGGCACTCCTGAGAAGTTCATTTCAAGGGAGCGCCTTTTTCCCCAGAGTCATCATCAAAACATTTTATACTATACATACATATATATATATAGTATCTTTCAAATCATACACCTAGTATGATATCATACAAAGCTCCTTTACACAAAATCGATTATCCAAAATCGATATTTCTCAAAATAGGCCTTCCAAATTCCATATATTGATTTTACCCAAAAATCAAAAGCCTTTCCTAATCCAAAGGTTCTCAAAACTTTTTCCAAAATCCTCATAAGATCCTTTATAAATAAATTTTTCAAACTTTCGATCTTTTCAAACTTGTATAAAATTCCTTTTATACTTCAAATATCTTCAAAATCATTTTTCTTCTAGTAATAAATTCAACAAGGTGAGATTTATCTCATATAACAAAGATATACAACTTTGTTTATTCAAAACCAAATATTCAAATTTGACTCCTCTTTCCAATATCAATTTCCTTTCTATTCACACTTCCTTAAATTTCCATTCACTTATTTACAATTGCCTTAATCCCCATTTGGATTATCACTTCAATTCTTATCTCAGTTGGGTATTTAATCAATAATAGTTTTGAACTCCGACCAGTTTATATTTAGGAAATAGGTTGAAAATTTAAAAAGAAATAGATAAGTAGTTGAAAAATAAGCAATAATTTGCAAAATAGTTGTAGAATAGTTGACTAATTGTAAAATGGTTGGAAAATAAGTAAATAGTTATAGAAATCTTAGATAATTGCAAAATAGTTGTAAATTAGTAATTAATGTATAACATAGTTAAAATATAGTAATGAGTTTAGAAAATAGTTGAAAAATGATTAAATAGCTCCAAACTAATTGTAAAACAAGTATAAAATAATTTGGCTTTAATAAAGAAAGGTTATATAGCTTGGAAAAAATAAATTTATATCAAAACAAATTATATTAAAAATAGTCCGGAGTCAAAACTGTCCACCTCACCCAACAATTCAATTTAAATCTCCATTTAAATTGGCCCAATTCCAATTCAAATAACTCCAAATTCCATTGGACTTGATTAATTCCCAATTCAAGTTGAATCAATCTTGATTCCTTCCCAAATTTAAATCAAATTCTAATTGATTTTAATCCTGTTCAGTTTTAATTATAATTTCATATTATTCCAATCAATTTGAATTATTATCAATTTAATTTCAGAATCCAAATCACTTCAATTTAATCCATTCCAATTTCCTATTTAAAACTTTTAAACTTATATATTTTCAATCACCAATCCAATTACTTCAAACCAAATTAAATTTTGAACTAATTCAATTTCAATCTTGAATTTAAACTATCTCGAATTATGTAAATTCGAGTCAAATTCTCAAAGGTTTGTTTAACCATTTAAACCAAATTAACTTTTATTTAAAGTTTTTAAACAATCTTAAATTTCTGAGTCCAATTCTTCATTTCAACTTATCTCTACTTATATTTTTCAGATTCAAATAAGAGCTCAATACAATTTTATTTGTTCTCAAATTTTAATTTATTATTCAATTTTATCTTCCTGTTTGAAGCCAGTTCTTAAATAATTTTAATTTACAAACTCAATTATTCAAATTTATTTTATTTATACAATACCATTCTCAATTTAAAGATTTTTATCAACAATAGGATGATAACGTCCAATTTATTCTAAAACATCCATCCATTTTCAATTTTTAAATCTCAAACCCGTTTTGAGGTCACACAAATTTCCAATTTAGGTTGCTTGTTAACTTATTTAACTCTCTCAAAGTTAAATTCAATTTACTTATCCCAGCCAATCTTTATCCAATTTGTATTCCCTTTTCAAATGTCAAATTTCACAATAGTAATCTTCCCATTAATAAGTTCAACAACTTATCATTTTGGGTTTTACATCACATTTCAAGGAAACTTCAAATCTCAACCTAAGAGTTTTATTTCCAAATATACCAATTTATTTCCTTAACCCACCAAGTTATCCTTAAATTTTAACCCACCTTTGGTTTTTTTTTTTAAATTCAAATCAAATTTTCAAACAACCCATTGTTTGCAACAAGTCTCATTTATTCAAATAATACTTATTTGTTATTTTTCATTACTTTGAAACAAAATTTCCGAATTCTGGGACCAGATTTAGAATTTCATTTTCAATCCATTAAATTTTAATTTGGTCGTATCTTTGTTTCTACTTAATTTAATTCCAATTCTAGACTTCAGTTTGGTTGTATTATATTACTTCTTAATTTTAATTTAAATAATTACAACCAATTACCTTAATATTTATTAGAAGGAAATATTGCTTTATATATCCAAAAATATATATTTTATATAAAATCATTTAAAATCTTTATATAAGAAAATAACAAGTACGCGCTCATATATATACACTCAACTCATTCTAGAGTACTACAGACTCTATTAAATGAGTAATCCCCACCAGAGCCAAGGTTCTTGCTTAACCTTCTGCTTTGATACCAAATGTAACGACCCGAAATTTTCGAGCCCGAAAATTCCAGATAGTTATGAAAAAAAGAAGAAAGAGATAGAAGAAGAAGAATAGAAAACACCAAATATCTCACATTCGTAGCGGATAAAATATAATAGTAAATAATAACAATTTACAAAAGAATACTATATCTGTCGATTACATTTAATATACATCAGAGTTTCACACATATACAGTCACTGAATATATATAATTATCATGTCCTGGATTAACAGTAATATAATTACAGTGGAAATATGCTATACGCTCCTGCCATCCAGCTCGCCTCCTGAGCTCCAGAACGTACCTACCTAAAAATCTGTAATACTCGGTCTGACCCGAGCATTACACCAAAGTAACACGCGGGTCAGGCTGGAAACCAGCGTGAGTAAACAAATTAACATAAATTTCAAAAGCATACAATTAATACAAAGCCCGGGTAACTGATATCAATTACAATTTCACACATTGTTACCGACACCATTTATTTCACTCTCCAATTTACTTAAATCATGCCATCCCAGCTTACTGATTTCACCTAGCAATTCATGAAAAATCGAAGTGGTTTCGGGTATTAACTAATTCCCGACTCCGGTCTCTTCGAATCCCAAAATCATCTTTGGCTCAAATTGTTTAAGTGAATTCAATCTAATTTAAAATATATAAGATGTATTACTCACACAGTAATCATCATCAGCAGATAACCCACATCTCAGAGTTTGTCCCCAACTCTTCTTATCACTAACATCACAAATTATCAGACAGATATTAATCTAATCATTCATTTCAGCTTACCCACATATTCAATCATTAACTAGTTTAAATTTAATCTCTAATTAAATTAATGTAAGTTACTTAGATTTCTTATAATCCAGCTTACTTAACATTAATTAACTATAACCCAATTTATTAATCACTTTTAATTATTTTTCTCGGTTATCACCCCTGATTAATTATTCTCTACTTACATTATGAACTTAGACTTTAATTAATTACATAAATTAGTTATCTTGTAACCTTTTACTTATTTTCATTAATCACTCTTTTAATTAATTTCTTTTAACAAGAAATCCTTAATTAACCTTGTCCATCAATTTTCCCTTAATTAGTTACATTCAGTAAGGAACTATCCTTTAAATGCTTACATAAATTAATTAACCCTAAATGACTCGTATCCTTAACTAATTTTAAAGAATAAAATCTTAGTTTAATTACTTCATTACCACTTAAATCTTGTTTAAACCAAGAGTTTTAATTACTTTATATAAGTCACTTAAATCTTAAATTTAATATCTTCACTTACTTACCTATTTAAAACATGTCCTTATATTTTAAAATAGTTAGCGATTTCATTTATTAGACTAACATACAAACATCTATTCAGTACAATTTGATTCCAATCATTTAAACTATAAGTCGAACACTTGTTGATATTTACTTAAGAAACTTATGCACCATTTGCCTATATTTTTTTTATTTAAAACTAGTGCAAATCATATTCCTTCCCTGATGTCAAATCTCATAGTTACCTTCAGGTATAAATGAGTACCCACCATATGAGAAACAGTTGAACTTTTTAGTATACACCCAATTTGCTTATGAATAGCAATCCTTTACCCTTTTTTTGAGGAAAATCTCCTTCCTTTGATTTAATAAATAATTCATTCAGTTATAACCATATATATATATATATTTTTTATGGATTTAAATTACCACCACGATACAGTGACAATGGAAATATGGTTACGGTGACAATGGGAAGTCTTTTTTTTTCGAGATCTTAGTTTAAAACCAAATTAGGCAAGAGCAGATACACATCAATGCATAAATATATACAGACAATTTACTCTATATAACAGGAATTACTCACCGAAATTCCATCGAGAGAAACCCTAGCCATGGCCTTACATGTCGCTGCTCCTAGTCCTATCGAACCCCTTCGGAGGTCGCGCGTCCAATTCCCAAACTCGACTTGAACAACCTCGCTTTGAAGCCGTCCCTCGATCGCGCAAACTCGTCCACCATTGTCGCCGACAGCAGGACGCACCACGCGAACTCACGAACCCTAAAATTTCCGATGCCGAGCCCCTACCCATTCGACTTCGGCTTCTGATAAAAGACGCGAGGGTGGACGAAACAAAATGCCGATTTGATTTGGGAAAAACATGTGCGGCCATTTTTTTTTAAGTTCGATTCTATTATCTGTATAAGGAAATAGGGGGACGGGGAGAAGATATGGGTTTGGGGAGGCTTCCAATGTACGCTGGTTTGATAGTAAAAATATCTCTGACAAGTGTTCCTTAAATTTTATTATATTGTAAAATTACCAAACGTCTCTATAAGCATAACGCGAAACTCCGGACTCCGTATCGGACATGTCGACAGGTGCTTTTAAGGTCTTACCCGCATTCTGAATACAATGGAACATGATTCGGAGGCTAAATTGAATGTATGCGCGAGTTACATAAGAAAACGATCAATTTTAATTTAAATCGATTAAAATAGTTCTACGCGTTTCGAGCTGTCAGGGTCAAATGACAACTCCGATGCCTACGAAAATTGAAATCCGATAATAACTAACTATTACGGATTCAATGGAACTGGTTTCGTCGAATTCCGAGACTGTGCCTCGGAAGGCTATTTTTTAAATTCATTTTAAACGATATAATTTCAAGACTGAACAAATTATCTTTAAATTAAATTCCAATCATTCTATTATCTCCAGTATTATCATTATAAATCTTATAAGCCTTCAAATTATTTAATCAGGCTTAGAAATATCAGATTCAACAATTTACCCAATCTTTAATTATTAACATCAATATTTAAACTATATAATCCAATGATTTAATTATCAAGTAAATATTTATATCAGGAATTCAAGTTAAAATTAACTTTTAAATATTTAAAATCGATTAATTATTCCAATTTAATTCGTTAAAATATCCCGGTCCTTACACCGCAAGTCCAAGAAAACTCTTTATCTCGTTCACCGTCTCGGGTCTCTTGCGATTATTCACTGCCTTAATCTTAGTCGGATCTACAGACAACCATTTCTTTGAGACTACATGACCAAGGAACTTCACTTCCTTCTTCCAAAAATGACACTTCGAAAATTGTCCTTCAACTGATGCTCCCTCAACATCTCAAGCACAACTCTAAGATGAACTTCATGCTCCTTCTCATTCTAAGAGTATATCAAAATATCATCTATAAACATCAACACAAATCTATCCAAGTGCTCTTGGAAAATTCGACTCATCAAATCCATGAAGAATGTCAGCGCATTAGTTAGTCCAAATGGCATAACTAACCATTCATGCAATCTATATCTTGTCCTAATTATCGTCGAAGGAATACTATCCTCTACCACTCTAAGCTGATGAAATCCCGTCACCAAATCCAGCTGAGAGAATACCTTAGCACCACTTAACCGATTGAACAAATCGTCAATTCTCAGTAATGGATGAAACTGACTACTGTGGCTAGCTATCACTTAGGATCGTGTAATATGGAATATAATTAAATATAAATGCGGAAGATGATAACAGCAAAGTAAATAAAAATGAGCACACCAGAAATTTTTATACAGGTTCGAACTTCCCGTTCTATGTCCAGTCCTAGAATTCCCTCTGGAATTTCTCACAATAACCCTCTCTTAACCCAGAGGAATAGGTATACAACACCTGAAAAACTGAATAGGATTTTTCCGCCTCTAACAACGGAAAGAGGACTTTACCCGCCTGAACAACCGAACAGGACTTTAACAGTTTCAATAGAATTGCTTTGACACTATGTGTTCTTAATAACACTGATATGTCTTTGATGTATAACCTTCCTATAATCTTTCCACAAGTATATATGGGTGTACAAAGATTTAGAAAGGAAAAATATTACTTAGAATCAAAGAATAAGTTAAGTGTTTCAGAGATTCAAGAAATATATGAAAGTTGTGATTGATTTTTAGAGTGCAGAGATAGTAGAAAGTAAGATCAGAAAGAAATCAGTTAATCGATAATTTGTGAAATGGATATTGTGTGTTTATATAATAGTTAAAGAGATGCAACCGTTCATGAAGAGCTCTGATCGACAGAAGCAGCCATACCTCTTCATATTAGAACGTGACCCTTGGCAAAAGGAAGTGTCTATTCAGAAAAAATAGCTCTTGAAAGAAGTCAGTCGACTGACCCAAAACGATCAGTCAACTGAATATTCAAAGTTGTTTAAAAACAGAGTGTTTCTATGCACCTGTACAGGTTCGGTCGACTGGCCATATACGGCCAGTCGACTGACCTGACAATCAAAGCACACTTTTCACATTTTATAGAATTTAAAGTTTTTAAACTAACTTAACTAATTGAGGATAGATTTTAACATTTCTATGACTAAAAAAACTTCAATAGATCAACATACTATACGTAGTTTTGTAGCCTTGTCCCTTTTGTAGTTTGAACATCATACTTCCTTTTCTTTTTGTCGCTTATCCATATAGTATAATTTATTGCTGTGTTATGAATCAAAATATGTGATTCAACAATCTCCCCTTTTTTGATTGATGACAACACCTGTTATATATGATCCTATTTTTGAGAAATATATGACGGTCATTATATATCTCCCCCTGAATATATGGTGATACTTTTAATCCCCACATAGAGTGGTTAGTTTTCAAATTTCTCCCCCTTTGTCATCGACAAAAAGGAAAAGATAATGTACATATAAATTAACACAGTAGAAATAATAAAATACTAGATGCAATCACAGAAACAACAGATTTCAAATGTTACAAATACAAACTTATAGAATGTATGAAACAAAAAAATAACTAACTTACTACCACTAAAAAAATAACCTCATTCAGAATCAGATTCTATCTCTTCTTCTTCAACTTGCACTGGTCCTTTTCCTTTGGAGGAACTCCCTGTAAATTGTGTGCTAACTCCATTGCCTCCTATGTCGGAACTAGTATGTTCTTTCGACGTTGACCATGTAAAGTGAGGGGCTAGACGTTTGCTTGGGTCACATTGAGAAGTCTCCATAGCGGTGGAAGAGGAGCATGATACTGCATCCCATAAAATCTCGAAGAAACTCTTGGTTTTATCAAACTTTTTTTCAATTTTCCTATCAAGATTTTTAATATGGGAATCCAAGATAACTTGATTTCTGACGATTAAATCAATAGGTTGCCGAGTACTTTGGGATGGTGTTGGCATACGGATGTCATCTCGTGATTGATGTTGTTGAGAAGAGGTTTCTTGGCAAGGTCGAGATTTCCATTCTTAAAAGCTCATAATAGTGAGAGGTCTTGGTGGTAGTTTCATAAGACCAATGGTGCGACTATTCAAGGTTTTAGGAATAGAGGTATCGGATTCCGGAATAGGAACCTGGAGATTCATAAGCAACTGCATAATATATTCACCAAAGTAAATAATATTCACACGACCTTGGTTGAATGTCAGAAATTCATCTAGAATGAGTTTTGGCCAATTTACTTCAATTTCTCCCCAAATAGCATATAATGCTTTATAATTGTTTGGATAGACAAGCTCGTATGAGCCAGTGCGGGGTAGAATTGTGTGCATCAAAGCTCTATGCATTATTCTGGCAGTGGGTCGTAATGCAATAGACTTAAGCTCGGTCATATCATCTTCTAGAAATCGATGACTTACTTCGTCTCTTTCACCTACGACAGTATTCAATTCTTGTAATTCAACACCCCTTTGTCGGAGTACAAAGTATATGACCGATTCTATCTAAAGAGAGAAACACTTGTTGCCCACATACCAAACTCCAAATGCAATTATCACGATTGCATGGGTTTTGATGGCCTAAGTTCAAGTTCGCATAGAAGAGTTTCACCAAGATATGATTTATCTTGATATTGTTTTGATTATGATCTAAAAGAGATTCTAAACGACTTATTCTTGCTAATTCTTGAATCCTATACGATGTAAAATCAAGAAAGACAACAAAAGAACCTTCAAAGAAACGAGCTTCTTTCATCTTATTCCATCGTTGAACTGAAGTTGCATCGTATAGCCATTGAGCGATTTGTCAATAAATTGGCTCGGAGGAAGAAGAAGCGTGCCTAGATTTCTTTGTTTGTCGAGGTGCCATTTGAATTTATGAAGAGAATTGAAGAAATTTTTGAAAATTTTAGGAACTAGGGTTTTGGAATTTTGGAGATTGGAGGTAAAAGTAAAAAGTAAAAGAGGAAGTGAGGGTTTTAGGGGTAAAAAGTAGGTAAAAAGGTGGAAAGGACATTTCAACTGTGAATTCAGTCGACTGAATTTTTTTTGGTACTCGAACTCTGCACCTCGGGTTTGATATGTCTATGTCTTTACCACCTGGCTATTCCTCGCTTCACATCTACACATATACATATGTTTCTTTATATTTTCTAATTTTTTTTAAAAAAGAGAAAATTTCAGCCACAAATTCTTTTTGGTTCATTCTCTTCCTCTATTTTTTCAAACTGCACGTTCAACCATCATTTCTTAACTGCTTTTACTCCTATATGTTCCAGCTCTCTGTTCTCATATCTCCATCAAAAAGAAAATTATATTTCAAATATATTTGTTTCTTTCTTTACATAAACTTCTAAAATCAAAATGTCTTCATCACATAATTCATCAGATGGATCATCCTACTCTTCTATTGAGACTCCATCATTTGCTTCATTAAACCTACCTACACCTACTCCCACCCATGAACCTGCAAGATCATCAAGTTATCGAACGGGTTATACACCCGAGAAAAAGAAAGCTAGTTATTGTTGAATATAAACATTTTCTTTTATAAAACCATTTAAAAAAGCACTTTTTACATCCATTTGGTATAATATAAAGTTATGAAAACATGCAAAAGCCAGTAGAATACGTATAGCTTCTAGTCTTGCAACTGTTGCAAATGTTTCTTCATAGTCTATTCCCTCTTCTTGATTATAACCTTGTGCTACTAATCTAGCTTCTAGTAATGTTACCTTGCTCATCAGCTTTGTTTTTGAAAACCCATTTTGTACCAATGACTGATTAATCACTTGGTCTAGGAACTAATTCCAAACTTCGTTTCTTTCAAGTTGATTTAGCTCTTCTTGCATAGCTATAATCCAATAATCATCAGTTAAGGCTTCCTTAATAATTTTAGGTTCTATATTAGAGAGAAAAGCTATATGGCCCATTTGATTTAATTGATGTCTTGTTCTTACATTTGAATTTACTTCTCCAATTATATTTTGAATAGGGTGATTTCTACGCATTCTTAGAGGAGATCTTACTATATTATTATTATCAATGGTATTTACATTTTCTAAAGAAACATTAGAATTATTATTTTAAAGAATAATACCATCATCATCTGAATTGTTTGTCAAATTTATATTTGTATCATTTTCCAAATTTGTAAATTTAGAAGAAATTTTGATATTTTCATCGAATGAAACATGAAGAGTTTCTTCGATTGTTTTAGATATTAAATACTCGATAAGCTTTGCTTCTTTTCGAATATCCTATGAATATACCATCATCGGATTTTGGATCAAATTTGCCAAGCTGATCTTTGGTGTTAAGTATGAAACATTTTGAACCAAAAACTTTAAAATATGAAATATTTGGTTTTCCACCATTTAAAAGTTCATAAGGAGTATGTTTTATTAATGGTCGAATAGAAACACGATTTAAAACATAGCAAGCAGTTGCAACGGCTTTTCCTAGAAATGCTTAGGTAAAGTGCTTCCATTTAATAAAGTTTGTGCACATTCTTGTAATGTTCTATTTTTCCTTTCTACAACTCCATTTGGTTGTGGTGTTCTAGGAAAGGAAAAATTATGATTAATTCCTTTCCTGTTACAAAAATGTTTGAAAGATTCATTTTCAAATTCACCTCCATGATCACTTCTAATATTTTTAACCTTAAATTTTTTTATATTTTGAATCCATTTTACAAAAAATTTAAAATTTTCAGAAGTATCACTTTTATGTTTCATAAAAATAGCCCCTGTATATATTGAAAAATCATCTACAATAACAAACACATATCTACTGTGATTAATAGATTGAGCTTGAGTAGGTCCAAAAAGGTCCATATGTAATAGTTTAAGTAGTTGTGTTGTAGATATGATTTTCTTAGATTTAAAGGAAGATTTTGTTAATTTTCCTAACTGACATGCATCACAGATATTTTCAATTTTAAATTTCATATCAGGTAATCCTTTAACAAGTTTATTTTTAGCTAATTTATTAATAGTGTTAGTGTTTATGTGACAAAATCTTTTGTGCCATAGCCAAGAATCAATTTCTGTAGCTAATAAACAAATAGTTGTGTTATAATTTATATTCATATTTAAAATATAGATATTTTTATCTCTTATACCTTCAAAAATTAAATTTTGATTTTTATCAGAAATATTACATTTATTTTCTGAAAAAGATATATTAAAACCTTTATCACATAACTGACTTATACTTAATAAATTATGTTTTAAGTTTTTAACCAATAGAACATCAGTAATGAGAGGTGAGTTAGAAATACCGTTATTGCTCACATCACCTTTGCCGATGACATAACCTTTTGAATTATCTCCAAAGGTGACTGATCCTCCATTTGAATAGACTATGTTTGTTAACATGTCTTTATCACCAGTCATGTGTTTTCAGCAACCACTGTCTAGAATCCATTTTCCTCTCTTTTTAAGTGGTACCTGCAAAAAATAAAAAATACGATGGTACCCACTTTTCTTTTTAGGGTCCTAAGAGTTAGGTATCAGGAAACCAAACCCAAAAAGGTTCAGAATTTCCTTTAAAAATATAATTATCATTTTTATGAATAATTTCCATAAACGTTTTGATATGTTTATTCCTAATCAAGTTATTATTTGTTTTAGGAACCCATATTTTAATAGTTTTAACATTTTTAGAAACTGTTTTCTTTAAATCTTTTTTAATTTTGTTTCTAAACTTATTTTTAAAGTTTTCAGATTTCTTTGGTTTTATAATTTTCTTATATCCTAATCCCATTTTATTTAAAGTTGACTGAGAATTTTCTATTATTTTAGAAAGATTTTCTCGTCCTTTATTAAATTTGGAAATATTTTTATTAATATCTTCTAGCTTAGTTTGAAGACTAGATTTTTCTAATTCTAAAACTTTAGTGTTAGATTTTAAATCATTTACTTCAACTAATAAAATATTATTTTTTTTGAATTTCTGATTCCTGAGTTATCATAGAGAGTTGAGAGGCTAAATTAGAATTAGATTCTTGAGATTTTTCAAGTTCTTCTTCGAGAATTTTCTTTTCATCTCTAAGTATATTAATTTCTAATTCAGATCTATTCAGTTTTCATTGTAACTCCTTATTATGTTTCTTAGTCTGTTTCACAAAATCAACTAGTTCAGAATTAAGTTCAACTAAATCTTCAAAACATAGTTCACTTACATCATCATTTGTAGCCATGAAGCACACATTTGCTTGCTCTATATCACTGTCACTGTCGCTTTCTGACGATGAAGAATCTGAATCATCCCATGTTACAGAAAATGCTTTCTTCTTGAATCTTTTCTTCTTGAATTTTTTTTTCTATTTTTCTGTACAATCTTTCTTCATACGACCTTTCTTATGACATTCATAACATTCCATGACAGATAGTGATGGTTTATTGCTATTATTATTGCTAGAGTTTTTTTGTAGCTCTTGCCTTTGTTATTCTTTTTGAATTTCGAAAACTTTTTGAAATTCTTAGCAATAAATGTCATATCCTCTTCATCTGAGTCAGAGTCATCTTGTTCTGCTTAAACGCTTGATTCTTCTTGTCTTGTGCTTGGACTTTCTTTGCCTGCAAATTCACTTCATATGACATTATATTTCCTATTAACTATGGTTTCATAGTTGAAAGATCGTTCGCTTCTTCAATAGCTAGGACCTTTCTTTCCCATTCATCCGTTAAAGAGTTTATGATTTTTGATACTATATCAAAATCAGAAATTTTTTCTCCTAATCATAATAGTGAGTGATAAATATCTTGAAATCTAGAATACATATCATTGATGGATTCATCTTGTTTCATTCTAATGTTATGAAACTTATTTTTGAGCATGGAGATTTTGCTTTGTTTGACTTTGTTAGTTCCTTCATGAGATACTTTAAGCGTTCTCCATATTTCATAAGCAGTTTGACACATGCTAACACGATTAAATTCATTTCTATCTAGTGCACAAAATAACATGTTCATAGCTTTAGCATTGACAGTAGCATCTAATTTTTGTGTGTTTGACCAAGTGGAATATTCTCCAGTAGGAAGAGTTTATTCATTCTGTGTGATATTCCACAACTAGATTGCATATAGATTCGCATACGAGTATACCAATAATTGTAGTTCAAACCATTAAAGAATGGAGGTCGTGCAGTGGATTGACCTTCAATAAAACTAGTGTTAGTGGTGTTGTTTTCCATATTAGCAAGATATCAGATAACTTTGTGATTTTATAAGATGCCTCGCTCTGATACCAAATGAAAGTGACTACTGTGGCTAGCTATCACCTAGGATCGTGTAATATGGAATATAATTAAATATAAATGTGAAAATAGATGATAACAGCAAAGTCAATAAAAATGAGCACACCAGAAATTTTTATACTGGTTCGAACTTCCCGTTCTACGTCCAGTCCCAGACTTCCCTTTGGAATTTCTCACAATAACCCTCTCTTAACCCGGAGGAATAGGTATACAACACCTGAACAGCCGAACAGGATTTTTTCGTCTCTAACAACCGAAAGAGGACTTTACCCGCCTGAATAACCGAATAGGACTTTAACAGTTTCAATAGAATTTCTTTGACACTATGTGTTCTTAATAACACTGGTATGTCTTTGATGTACAACCTTCCTATAATCTTTCCTCAAGTATATATGTGTGTATAAATATTTAGAAAGGAAGAATATTACTTAGAATCAAAGAATAAGTTAATTGTTTCAAAGATTCAAGCAATATATGAAAGTTGTGATTGCTTTTTAGAGTGCAGAGATAGTAGAAAGTAAGATCAGAAAGAAATCAGTAAATCGGTAATTTGTGAAATGGATTTTGTGTTTTTATATAATAGTTAAAGAGATGCAACCGTTCATGAAGAGTTTTGATCAACAGAAGCAGCCATACCTCTTTATATTAGAACGTGACTCTTGGCAAAAGGAAGTGTCTATTCAGAAAAAATAGCTGCTGAAAGAAGTCAGTCGACTGACCCAAAATGATCAGTCAACTGAATATTCAAAGTTGTTTAAAAACAGAGCATTTCTGTGCACCTGTACAGGTTCAATTGACTGGCCATATACGGTCAGTCGACTGACCTGACAGTCAAAGCACGCTTTTCACATTTTATAGAATTTAAAGTTTTTAAACTAACTTAACTACTTTGAGGATAGATTTAAACATTTCTATGAATAAAAAAACTTCAATAGATCAACATACTATACGTAGTTTTGTAGCCTTGTCTCCTTTGTAGTTTGAACAACATACTTCATTTTCTTTTTGTCGCTTATCTATATAGTATAACTTATTGCTTTGTCATGAATCAAAATATGTGATTCAACAATGGATATCGGTTCTTTATTGTTTTCTCATTCAACTTATGATAATCGATACATAGTTTTAATGATTCCTCTGGCTTCTTAGCAAACACTGCGGCAGCTCCCCAAGGTGAGCAACTTTGTTGAATAAAACTCTTGCCTTCCAAATCCACCAATTGCACCTTCAACTCTCTCATCTCGTTAGGTGTCATCCTTCTTGGTAGCCTACTACCGGTTCTGCTCTAGGCACCAAATCAATCCGAAACTCAATGGCTCGTTTCAGTTGCAGTCCAACTACCAGTTCAAACACGTCAGCAAATTCTCTAACTACCAAGACTCGATGCAACTCATTCTCCAACTCCATAATACCCAATAAAGCATTCACCTTACAACTATGGTTTTCTACGGTATAAACTATCCATTCACTACAACCAGGGTGACGAAGT
The DNA here is from genome assembly GCA_030765085.1 of Allium cepa. NCBI lineage: Eukaryota > Viridiplantae > Streptophyta > Magnoliopsida > Asparagales > Amaryllidaceae > Allium > Allium cepa. The sequence continues at coordinate 936,773,329 of CM060932.1, forward strand.
GATATTTTTCTATCATGGCAAAATAACCTAGCATTATATTTACTTAACCAATCCATCCCAAGGATAATCCCAAATCCCACAAAGTCAAACACATACAAACAGCAATCAAAAATATAACCTAGCAAATTGAATTCTAAATGGTCACACCTCATCCCGAGTGTTGCATACTCTCCTATCGAATTTGCAACCCTTAAGGAAGTAACTAAATATGAGGGTTATATGTTAAGCTTATCTACCAAATATCGAAATATAAAAGAATGAGATGTACTAGTATCAAATAAAACGCTAACAGACATACTGTAAATCTATAGCGAGCCTCCCAGAACAGCCTTCCCTTTCTCCTGCACAACTGGCCTTGATGTTGCGGGCACCAATGCATAAAATTGCCACTTTCCATCTCTAGCAGGCTCCTTGCATTGATTCTTATAAAGGCCGATATGATCACAATTAAAGCATCAGATGTTCTTTTTCCCAATCACCTCATTTCCTTTCTCATTTCCTTTTCCAGTCCGACACTCATTATCATAGTGTCCCTTCTTCTCACATTTATAACAAACCATTTAGCTTTTTCCTTCATCTGTGCTCTTCCCTTCTAAGCATTATTCTTTTGGAAAAACTTTCTTTTCTGGCCTTGTCCCACTCGGGCCTCCTTCATTTTCTTCCTTAAACAAGCTACTGCCTCTTCCTGCCTCAGCGCCATTTCTACCACTGCATCACTTGGATCTCTTAGGTGCGGCAAAGTAGCACTTATCAACTTTGGCCTCAAGCCTCTTATAAACTTCTCATTCCTCCTGATCGCCGTACCAACCAAAGCATACCCGCACTGGGCCAACTCTTCAAATTTTCTTGCATACTCTAAAATAGACATCTCACCTTGTTCTATTTCCACAAACTTCCTCATCGATGCCGACTATGCCATCACAGACATAAATCTTTCTTGAAACCTTCTCCTTAACTTTGCCCAAGTCATTGTTTCCTCTTCAACACCAGCTACAACAGTATTCCACCAAAATAGAGCGGCTCTTGAAGTTGTGTTAAAGCTAATCTCCTTTACTGTTCATCATCCAATCCTAGGTCGGAAAATATCCCATCGCAATGCAACAACCAATTTTCTGCCTTGGTCACATCCTCAGTTCCAATGAACGGCTTCCATCAAAGCCTAGTATAATCTCCGCTCAAGTTAGCATATTGGTTGAACATTGGAGCTTCCTTTACTCCACCTCCAGCGGCATTTACTCCGACAACTCCAATTGCAATTCCATCTTGCATCATGTTTATGAAAAACTGATACGTGGCTCCAATGTCCACTTGGAGAACCCCAGCACCAAGGGTTTCAGCTTGAGCCTGACCGGGACCTCTTCAGGCATTTGGTCGGGAATTTCCATTAGTGGTGGTGCTATCTCCTCCAAGATTAACACTGCCTCTTCTTCCTTCTATATCTGTATTCAAATCTCGTGAGATACAAATGAATAGCTTAACTAAGATAGGAGTCTAGTAATATAGCGTATACCTATATATAGCAAACATAAGTACGTTACTATAACATTATCCCATACCCCGATCTTAACTCTAATTACTAAGGATTATTTTTTCAATACCATTTTTAGTTAAAGTATTTCATAAACCATGCTCCGGTACAAAGCTGTAACATCCTCTATCTAGAGGTCCAAAACTAAGCATTACAGATGCTGTAGCCATTTATAGTATTAGCTTCCAGCGACTAAATACAACGATGCTAGTATTTATAATACCAGAAGCACTTGAATATGAAACAAAACATAGATTTCAAACAACTTTTACTTCATTACATTTAGAACAGATGTTCCACATTCAACTTACATATTCCCAATACGTTCCATAGTACTGATGAAATATACTTATTATAAATACGTGAAGAACGGTATATGAAGATACCTCCTTAGATGATTAGAGTCATAGAGTAATAATGGACTTAATACATAACACAGCGAAAATACAATAAAACATAAAACTGCAACTTCTAAACAGCTATCTGTTTGCCTCCTGCAAGCATCTAGTAGCCTTATTTGTCATCCTACTAAGCTTGAAAAAACCTTAACCCTTCAGCCTACTCAAATTAATTTTGAGCACCCGAAAGTTTAAGGGAAAAACATAAACTTCGAGTCAGACATAAAGCCTGGTATGAATAATACCATACATCCCGGTATAATATGTAAAGTGAAGCCATGCCGCTTAGTAGAATGGGTTTCCCCTTACTAACACCCCTTTTAAAATATATCTTTTCAAAATATTTTCCTAGATTCAAAACTGATTAAATACTATAAAGCATCATTATGTAACATACATAAACATCAGGTAATAAGAAATATATGTTCAAGCACATAAGTTTTGTTTGGATAACTTTTAACTTTTGGCTGACTCGGGCTTACCAAACAATATAGTCAAAATTAATGTAACACTATTAGCATTCTTCTTATGGATTGTCTATCCTTAACTATTTGTTAAATACTTCACTTCTGGACAGTCTATCCCTAACTATCTGTTAAATACTTCGCTTTTGGATGGTCTGTCTCTAACTTAATCGTCTTCCAGGTCTTCCTGATTCTAATGGTTTTTTGGGCTCACCAATAACCTATAGGTATACAAACATATATTACTTTTGATGTGTAATCATAATTTTAGTCTACCTGTGACAAAGCCCTACACACTGGAATTTTGGACAACAAGTAGCTGGGGCTAATAGCTAATATATAAGGCGCAACCCCATACTAGTCCCATCCAGTTTTTTATTATTTGAGTCATTTTCACTTAAGGATCCCTTCCCACAATTTTCCTGAAAACATTTTGAAAATGATTTAAAACATTTAAATCAAAATTATACAAGGAAAATATATATTCTTTATGCTTTACTCAAAATCACATTACCATGCTATATATATATATATATATCTGTGTGTGTGTGTGTATCTTCTTTACTCAAACCTTAGTTGATGAAAATATTTAAAATTTGAAAGTTCTCCTTTCCAAATCTTTGAATGTACCTCTTTCCCAAGTGAAAAGCTTTAAACTATCTAAGCCAATATGCCAAAACCATACGTTTCGAAACCATTGAACTAAACCATTTGAAACCATTCATCAAACCTTTCGAAAGTAATAAAACTTTGGACATCCTTCATTAAAATCATTTTAGTACATTGCCTTAGAAAAACCTTAGAAAACCTTCCATCACAAACCTTTCGAATCCATTGGACTAAACCTTTGGAAACCATTGAACTAAACCTTTCGAAACCATTCAATAAAGAAAACTTTTGATGGCATTAAACCTTTTAAAACTTAAACCTTTCGAAGACTTACTTGGTTCAATCTATAACAAGTGGAAAATCTAATTTTGAAAACCTTTCGACTTCATTGGAAGCAACTTTTCGACTTTTTCGAAGGCTCTACTTTGAAAGCTTTAAAACTTAACCTTTAAACAATAGGTTTCAGCCTTTAAAACAACTCCTTTGGAAGCTAGGGTTAAACTTCAATTAGAAGAATAAAGATAAGTTACCTAAGTCGAAAGCTTTCTTTTGAAAGCATGGAGAAGCGGCTGGTTTTGAAACAAGTGCACCTTTCGACTTTGTCGGAAGGTTTCAAAACAAAAAAATAACAAGATGGAGATAACCTTTCACTTTGTCGAAAGGTTTTAAAAACATTTATTTAAAATACTTGACCTGGTAGAAAGCAACCAAGTCGAAAGCTCCTTTTTAAAGCAAGCAGGTGAAAACTTTTGATTATAAAACAAACATACCCTAATAAGTATATATGAGAAAAACTAATATGAACATGCATAATTCATCAACAAGCATATATATAAATTTAATTGTGAAAAACATGGCATAAATTTGCAAAATTATTTTGGATCTAATCTAAAAACTACAAGAAAATAGGATGAAGTAATTATTCATCTCAACCTTGAGATTAAAAGATTTAAGGTTTGATGTTGATTATGTTGATTATCATCCTTTACTTGAATCCTAGCTTTAATCTTCTCTTGAGAACAATAATGGTGGCTGGCCTTAGATGTTTTAGCTTGCTAAAATAAAAATGAACGTGATTTCTATTTCCCAAGGGTTTTGGGTATAAGTCTTCCCTATTTCCCATTTTGCCCTTACTTATTCCTAACACCTTTGTTTATGTTATCTTATTTTAATTAACACGGTAACATGGCACGACTACCCTTAGTCTAATCAAATCTTAACCTATTGATCGTCATATTATTTCATTTAATTTACCTAATTAGTTATTGTAAACAATGTATAAAAATATGGGGTGTTACATCACACAATATCAAACTCGAAGAGGTGTACAAATGTCGTATGTCTATCGCAGATTATGACCAAACGAGAGACTGACAAACACTTGCTTGCTCTAGGAGCCTACACATGCTCCCGTCTAGCACTGCTCCTATAATCTTTAGTTACCTAAATGGCCATCGTGACCCAGTATCTATCAGGTGCAAGGCTATGCTATGTAATGATCACGGCCCTAAAAGTGCCCTAAATGTTAATATATTACTAACCTATATGATATGGCGCAATAGCATACAACTATGTAGCACAAGGTATGCCATAGATCCAAGGCACGGCTTCACAATCAGGCCGCTACGATGGATACCAACATAATCTGGTTCACTCCTCGAGGGATATTAAGAGCACACAAATATAGACAATTATATATATCTATATGCCCACAACCATGCTTACCCTAGCAAGCATTACCTCATATACACATCATATGCATTATCCCAGTATTGTTGTCTCCGTTCGAGTGTCATCTACTCATAAGGAATAAGCGAATAAATATCACTTCAGTGTTCCATACCATTTATGTTACTCACTCGTTTACTCCATGTTTGTACACTATGCTCACTCCATCGATAATATTCTATGCAACAAGTCCAAAGAATAACAAGAGAAATATAACAAATTCTCATACAAATTGGTATTAGAGCTTTATTTATTCAATATCCTAATCATAAGGAAAATTAATCAAACAATGCACAATAATACAACTACATATTGATTCAAAAGGGGTTTTGTTATAAACGCAGTTTCCAAAATCTTCAATAAAAGTTCAATAATAATGTTCGATGAGGTTTATAAATAATTTCCCATTCTTTTCAAAAATCATTATTTAATATCTCTTATTTGATGACAAGGAAATCTATATTTTAAATTTCAATTTATGAAATCCTAAAAATCCTTTAAAAATAGTCCATAAAATTTGAAATTCTTATTTAATAATAGAGTAACAATACCAAAGAAGTTTTATAATTTATAATTTCCTTTAAATAAAAATTAAAAATAATACTAATTATCCAACAGAAATTTGCAATTTGAAATATCTTCTTAAAGCCATAAAATAAAATTCCAATACCAATACAATTTCTAACTTAAAACATTTCTCAAAGCCATAAGGACAAAATTTCAACATTGATATATTTTAAAAAACCCTCATTTATACTCTAAATCACGTTTAAACTATTATTGGAAAGTTCATCGGTCTAAAAGTCTATTATATATAAAACTTCTTAAATATTTCGACAACGAAATATTGATTTGTGATAATTTAATTTATAATGAAATCCCAAATTTCCTTTCCATAATCATTTAATCCAAACACTTATATATATATATATATATATATATATATACACACACACACACACTAGTAAAAGCCTTTTAAAACTGTTTCCCTTTAATTAGAAATAATCAAATACGACAAGATATCACTTCTACAAATATACTTAACACAATATATAGTAATTCTCATAAATATTAATTCCCATATAATAATAAATTACATTCAAATTACTATTACTTAAAATATTATTTTATAAACTTTCAATTTATTAAATCTAAATAATATTAAGTTATCATTCAAAATATGAATTTTAAATCCTCTTTGTATAAAATCCTTCAAATAATTCTATAATTATAAATGAATTAATTTATATTCAAAAATTCATTTATGTAATCAAATCCAAAAAATCATTATGTTCTAAATAATTCGTATTCATAAAATTGTCAAAATTATTCCACTTTATTGTTACTATTAATAATAAAATTTCCAATATTAAATAAATTAACTTATTTCGAAATCATTATTTATAATTAAAATATCTCTATTACATTCAAAGCTTTCGATTTTAATTTGTTTATTCCCTTCCGGTCAATTTCTATTGTCGTGTCCAACTAGTGCAATCATCTATTTATTGTGCACAATGTATAATATTACCGTGTTCAGTCATTAACTAATATGTCTTTATAACAACCAATCACAAAAATTTATGCAACCCAGTTCCATCTAATTTAATCCATATTAACTAATGACAAATAGTCAATGGAAATTAAAGAAACAATGATGTAATCAATAGTTGTGAATTATTAAATAACCCATCTTAATTGATATTGCTCGAGAAACCAATATGCAAAGCTCCACCTAAATCAACTACAGTCGGCTCAACTTCCCACCATCGTCTGGTCAATAGCACTTGAACACGAGCCTCGTCTATGCATAGGAGATCTTAGATCGCACACACCTCAAATAAAGCCATGGTTATGATGCCACCAACTTCCATTAGCTTGCACTTGCACCACGCTGCCCTTGATAACCATGCACTAGCCACTGAGTCGTCGCCAGCATTGAACACGAGCCTGCACTTGCTTTCTTTTCTTTTTTCTTTTTTTCCGTTAGATTCATTTTTGGAATGAATTTTTATTTTGTGTTAAGGTTGAGATAGAAGATGGAATGAATGGGTTTGGGCTTGTACGAGGTTAAGTGCTACAAAGAAGGGTCTAGAATAAAGGAGAGAGGAATAAATTCTTTTATCTTGTATTATTAGTCCCTAAAATTTTTCGATCATGTCCTTTAAATTAAATAAATGTAACGACCCATAAATTTTAATGTTTTTATTAACGTATTTGATTGAATTTTTGAGAATTTTTAAATAATTGAATTTTGAAATAAAAAATTTAAATTTGGAATACATATATTTAAACATAATAAATGGTAAATTTCCATCTGATAATATTGATGTTTATTTTCTTGTGTAATTCTATTTCAATTTAAATCAGTTAATATTTGATGATAATAAAATGTTTTCCAAACCAAAATATTTTTATATAATAAATTTGTAAATCATCTTCTGAGTGAGATGTCATATTTCATTTCTCCAAAATTAGACTGTTATTGCTTCGTTTATCTTATTTTCGGCAGATTTGCAGCATTTTCGGTACTGAATATCAACTTTTGATCGGATAGCCGTATCATTGATACTTGTATACCATTTTGATCGTCTCGTCATGCCGATCTCTGTAGTATATTTATTTCAGTATTTTAATGCCTAAAACACGTCGAAATATACAGGACAATTTCCGTATCGGTTTCGCAATTTGACTTTTGATTTCCCTTGACCATTCACTACCTACCTGTTGAAAACTAATAGACGCTAACTATTGATATTCCTAAAAATTTATGTCCAACTTTTACTGTTCCTGCTGGTCCATTTCAATTTTTGTTCCTCCACGTTTTCTTTGCTTTCTGGAACAAAATTTATTAAATAATAATGTTATATAATTCGTTAACCTGCTATTGCCTTCTCTTCCCTTTCATTTTACCATTTGCTTGTGCTCAGAAATATGACAGTAGAGATATATAATTCACATAGCTTCCTCAAATCGCTATGTCTCCACCACCTATTCCTCTTCATCTGCCCCTCCATCACCTATTCCTCTTCATCTGCCCCTCCATCACCTTAATCGACTTTCCAGCAACCCGCGTGTGCATAGCCTAGTGCCCCTCTATCAAACGCTCACTCAACCACCACTTCGCTGCCAGTTACCTCCTCCATCTGATCAGCTCCACCACTTCGGTAGATCTCCCCCTCTTCTCTTCTCTATCGAGCAAGTCTAGCTCGTAACCCAAGCTTCTAGACAAGCTTAGCGCAAGGCTTTGAATATATAAACTTTATATGGTGGGCTTGCTCTTCTCTTCTTTGGTTTTAATATTCTATTGCTTCCCTATTATATATTACGTATATATTATTATATTTGAACAGTTTTTTTTTGAAAATATTATTAATATATAAATATTCTTTGTTTTTCCAACAAAGGGTGAGTTTTCAAACTTCTTTAAATGACTAATATATATTATATGCTATTAGGTAAGTTGTTTGTTTAAATATAAACTATATTAGTTTGTTACATTTGGATTTATAATGTATTCACGCTTTTAGTTAGTCTGGTTCACCATATTTCAGTGTATATATATATATATATGTTGTTGTATATATATCTATGATAGTATTGTTTGAAAGATGTATAATTGTATAGATTGATCAATAATATATAAAGATACAGATCTATATATATAATGAAACAAACATTGGCATTTTAAAATATATATGTATACAAAATATTATGTTAAGGAAGTTTACACAAATTTTATACATGTCAGTATATAAAGTTTTGACAACGCAGATTTTATATATGTAAGCATGGATTTTAAAATATAAGTTTATCTAGGGTGTGTCAACCTGTTATGGATTTTACTATATATATATATATATATATATATATATATATTATTTGTATCATGGGTTCAATAGCTTTATATTTCTCCTTATTTACAGTTAGTACATATATATAAGTTTTGTACATATTTGTTAAATTAGATCTGTTGGTCGTAGCTTTTCAAAACTTACAGTTCTATATATACTAACTATTTCATATCTTTGGCATATGTATTAATATTGTAGCTTTAAAGTATACATTATATTATAATATATTTAAGTATATGTTTAAGTGATATATTTTAATTTGATATACATAAGGTTGATTTGGATATATATATATATCTGTATGTATGTATGTATAGTTGTTTATATATATCGGTTGCTAGTTTATTGTATAGGCTATGTGGATGTATGCAATCTGTTGATTCTAAAGAAGTTTAAATATATATATGTTTATATATATTTGGTTATATATACAAGTATATGAGTTTACAAAGGTGTATGTGTTCTGCATAAGTTATACATATATTTTAACAAAGTAAGTTTACATTATGGGTTTGTCAATGCTTGTGTAAAGCTGTATAAATATATATATGAGTGTAAATTTATATTAGTTTAATAATACATTAGTTTATTTATATTAGTTTTATATAAGTAATGATATGGCTGGGTATATATATGTAATTATTTCAACATATATTATGTATATACATTTGACTTTAATATATGAGTTTAATTTAAACAAGGATTTTGAAATAAATATATATATTTATATTTAAAATAATGTGTTTGAATATAAAATATTATTTTATATATGCACATAGTTATATATATGAGTTTGCTTATACCATTGATCTTCATCAAATCTAGTTCATTGTGCCTTGCTCTTGTCTCGCCGATGTCCAGTTTGGTCGCAGCATCTTTCGATTTTCTCATGTCCGTATCCGTGTGCGTTTTCGTGTCATCTTTTATGTTCTCTAGCCTTGAAAGTTAAGCAATCGCTCACGTTTAACATTCTTATATTTATTAAATTTGATTTCAATTGAAACGACAATTGAAATATGCTGCTGATGGTTATTTACATTGCTATATATATGCTATTATCTGCACCCGTTCACCTGTGACGCTTGACACAACTATCTATGATTTATATTGATGATATATGTCGGTTATTATTATTATATCTGTTATCACTCTGCAAGTTCCATGCTAGTAACAAATTAACCCTTTAATTACTTACATTAATTTTAATTAATCACATTATGTAATTATCCATTAATTAATCACCTTGATCAATGACATTAAGTAATTAACTATCCATTAATTATTTCAATTAAGTAATTATTCTTTAATTACACTAAGTATACATTAAGTAATTATACTTAATTAATTTCATTAAGTAATTATTCTTTTAATTAGTTAACATTTAATTTATTTCATTAGGTAATTAACTAGCCTTTAGGGTTGAAATGATACATACCCGAACGATCTGTCGAATAGGACAAAATCGTTATGGGCTGAAATGATAAACCCAAGAGATTTATATTGAATTGAATTTGGGATTGCAGGTCGAAATGATATATACCAGTATATATTTAAATTGTAGATTGAACTCATAAATATCTGTATCACTTGACCATAGGATAGAAAATTATATACAAACATCGTTGGTCAAATATATATATATATATATATATATATATATATATATATATATATATTGAAATGATTTCCAAGGTTTTGAAATTGAATTTATTTGAGAATTATACTAAAATAAGTTTGATTTGAAATTTATTAAATTTGGGATTTTAAAGATATTATTTTATAACTTGATTTGGTTATGGTGATGAAATGAATATTTCAAGTTCAAATAAATTGAAGGAAATATTAAGTGATTAAAAATTTGGGTTTCATTTAAATAATATTGGATTTTATTAAATGAATATTTCAAAGCTAAATAACATTAAAGTAAATTTGATATATATATATATGGAATTATCAAATCTAGTTTTGAAACGTTTAAATATTTAAAGCTTTGAAAATATTAAAATTGAAATGGTTTATTTTGTGGTTAAAAATTTGTATGTGAAATCGATATAATTTGAAAACGTTTATTGAGAAACTGAAATAAATTGAAAATGATGATCTGAGATTTGATTAAATTTGAATTTTGGAATTCGAGTTGATTTGGAATCGATTTGTGAAATTTGAGGAAACTATTTTATTATACAAAGTATTTTTAAATTATATTTAAAACTATTTCATATTTTACTTTATAAACTATTTTTAGTATAAACTATTTTTAATATAAACTATTTTAACTTATAACTATTTTTATATAAACTATTTTATTTTATAAACTGTTTTATTATATACTATTTTTAATATCAAACTGTTTAAGTACTGGAAGTTATGATTTCAAAGTTATGGTTTTCCAAAGTATTATCATTTCAAAGTGTTATCAATTCCAAAGTGTTATCAATTCAAGTGTTTGGTTTCAAAAGTGGTATAACTTTGAAAGTGCTATGATTTTGAAAATGGATATATTTGAAATGGAAATGATATCATATTCGGTTTTGAAATGGAAATGATATCGTATTGATATGGTTTTGAAATGGCAATGATATTTTGGTTTTGAAATATAAACTATTTTGAAATGACCGCGGTGTTATAATAACATTGGTTGTTAAAGAGACGGAGATGGAAGTTGTCATACTCTCTACCAACTCCGAAAACCACCTTAACAACTGTGTATGCGGTGGAGATTCTAGAATGAAGGAGGATGGTGGCGACGTCCTATTGAGGTATATACGTGGACCCGACTCCCGTGAGTTCGCATAAGGTGCTAAAACAAGATTGATTCTCAGGCCAATTGAGGTCATTCCTCCGATCGGACACACTCCTTCATATGTCATTCTATTACTTTGTGATTGATTTGGTGCGCACCTTTTATTTTCGATTTTAGGAGTGTGGCTCGAGGTGGGCACTAGCTACGCCTATGCGTTACCACCAGCCCGGATGCGTTATTGATATATCTACCCTGGCATTGCCTTGTTCTACCGTGTCACCTACCCTAGCATGCCTTATACGAGTTTGTTTTGTACCATACCTATGGGGTGCCCTTTGACGACGCCCGGTACGGGGGAAATTACGGTACGTATAGACTATGGGAATATATCAAATGTATTAAGGGGGATATGGGTAACGCCTTAACGCTATTTTAATAGTTTACTTTACTTTAGACACTATTATAATAGCGTATATTACTATATAGTAGATAGTTTAACGGATCCTTAGAGGATGATTATCCCAGACATCCATTGAGTTACTTGTATTTCAGTTGATATTTCACTTGAGTTAGATTTATTGATATAAGAATGTTAATTCTGACTTGAGTGTTTTGTGTTTTTCTTTACGCTCGGGTCAGACTGAATGATACAGTTTTTGAGACTCACCTTTGGAGCTGGAGCTTCGTTTGGAGATCCATCCATCTATTCAGCTTGCAGTTATTCAGTTGATTCCAGTGATGTGTTCTGGTCTCGCATTTTGCTATTGTATTTGAGACTTCCGTTGTATCTTATTTAACTCTATTATATATATAGTAGCTTCATGAACTACTGTTCTTTTTTCTGGTGCATTATTGTTATATTACTCTGTGTATGTGATTCCGTGATGATTTATTTACTGTATATGTTGAGTTTTGCCAGATAAAAATTAACAATCTAGTATTTTGAGTAATTCAAATCCGGCATGTGTGGATGCGAATGGTTGAAAATATCAGGATGTTAATTGTGGTATCAGAGCTTTGGTTTTAGGCAAAACTAAGCATATAAAGTGAATTTAATTTCAGAATTACTTTCATTCGAGCTTGAAATCTTCCTCCGATTCGAATTTCCTTTGAACTTTGGAGCTCTCCCATTCGTTCTGAAATTCATCCTTGTCTTTCTCTATTTGTATCTTGATTCTGGAGTATCCCATATCTCCATTGAATGATTTTTAAAGGGGTCAAACTCCTTTACAACAGGCATTGATTCACCGAAAACTTCTATACCCTCGGTTTTGATGCTGCTATCTCTTGCTATACCCAAATTCTATCTCTGGCAATCGAATGTGGATTTCCTCAAGAATTCCGCCTCGATCTTATTTTTAAGTCACGGTTGACCCGGTTAAGGTTGCCCGTGATTTATATAAGTATATCCACCTTCCTATTCTGCTATCTAATCATCTCATCTTCGTTTCGAGCTTATCTTCTTGTTAGAATTCTCTGATTAGGGTCTGTCAACTTTTGAATCTCTATCCTTGTTTTGAAATCCATTTTGTATTATTGAGTTAGGGAGTTTATTTGTATTAATATATATAATGTTTTATATATGGTGTTGTTTGAGTTGTCAATGTTGATTTGGATTTTCGATCGACTCATTTGATCAACGCTATCGATAGGGTTTCCAAAACAATTGAACAAGAGCAAACTGACATAATATTGTTCTCAAATTTGTTAAATGAAATAATTTTTTGTATGATTATACTATATATATAAGTAAATTTTCTTGAATTATAATTTAAATAGATTGGTTGTTGGAATAATAACATTTGATTTTCATTTATGTTTTGAAAACCATTGATTTTACCCACATATAAATAAATGAATTTATAAAACTTGGTTTATAAACTGATTTGGAATTTAAATGAATTTAAATCAAGAACTTGAGAACTTAATTTTCGGTGATTCCAAACTCTAGTTTTAAAGTTTTAAAATGCATATTGTCTGAAGTATTTTCGAATAGAAATCATTTCCAAAGAGTTTTAAATGATTAAATCAGTATTCTCTTCGTTTGTCGCTGGAAAATAATTTCGATGATGACTACAGCATCATCGACATTTATTTTCGAGTTTCAAAGGGAAGAGACCATTATGTAGCTTTGCTATGGTTTTGTTTTCGAAAATAAATTAATTTGGATATCCAAAGTATGACTTGATCTATAATATAAGTATATGCTAATAGATTTGATTTGATATATAGAATTTACATACATACATATATATATATAATATATATATATATATATATTATCTCTAAATTGTTTGAAACGAATCGGAAATTTAATTCTTAAATTTTATGTTAAAGGTGAATTCAATTATAAAATGAAGTCAGGATTTTGAATAAATATTTAAACTTGAAATAATTGAATTGGAAAATTTTACTAGTATACTACTCAGTTACATCCCAACATAACTTACCTAAATTATTCAAAAATTAAATATTTAATTGAATAGTATACAGTATAAAGGTGGTAATGAAATTTTAAATAGAATTTGAATGGTTATAATGAATGGTTTTACACTAAATCGATGACAATAGAAATTGATAAATGAGATAATTGAATAATAAGATAATGAATAAATAAATAGTTAAGATTGAATTTTAAGTGAAATTTACTTAAGTAAAATCAAGTGGATCTAATAAATGAGAAGAAAAAAATTGTTTGAAAGAAATTTTGCAATAAACATTAATAAATTTGAAATTAAAATAAACTTGTTTGAAGGAATTTTAAATTGAAACTAAATCAACTTAATGAAATATCTTGAAAATTAAAAATTAATTGTTGAATATTATTTTTTTTAAATTGAAATTTATATAGTTTAAATTAGTTGTTTATTTTGTTTTTCAATCTATTTTCTTTTTGGTTGTTTCCATTCTCCTGCCTCCTTCCTTTTCGAGGATAAAAAGTTTTGAGTGGGGTAGAGTGTAACGACCCGTAAATTTTAATGTTTTAATAACTTATTTAATTGAATTTTTGAGAATTTTTAAATAATTGAATTTTGAAATTAAAATCTAATATTTGGGATACTTCTATTGAAACATAATAAATGTTAAATTTCAATATGATAATATTGAAGTTTATTTTCTTGTGTAATTCTATTTCAATTTAAATCAGTTAATATTTAATGATAATAAAATATTTTCAAACCTGAATATTTTTATACAATAAATCATCTTCTGAGCGAGACGTCATATTTTGTTTCTCCAAATTTGGACTGTTATTGCTCCGTTTATCTTATTTTCGGTAGATTTGCAGCATTTTCGGTACCGAATTTCAACTTTTGTGGTCCTATCATTGACATCTGCGTACCGTTTTGATCATCTCGTGGTGCTGATCTCTGTAGTATATTTAATTTAGTATTTCAGCTCTCGAAGCACGTCGAAATATACAAAAAAAAATCCGTATCGGTTTCGCAATTTGACTTTTGATTCCCCTTAACCATTCACTACCTATATTTGAAAACTAATAGACACTAATTATTGATATTCTCAAAAGTTTATGTCCAACGTTTCCTATTCCTACTAGTCCATTTCAATTTTTGTTCTTCCATGTTTTCACTGCTTTTTGGAACAAAATTTATTAAATAATAATGTTATATAATTCGTTAACCTGCTATTTCCCTCTCTTCCCTTTCATTTTACCATTTGCTTGTGCTCAAAAATATGATAGTAGAGATATATAATTCACATGGCTTCCTCAAATCACCACGTCTCCACTACCCATTCCTCTTTATCTGCCCCTCCATCACCTTGATCGGCATTCCAGCAACCCGCGCGTGCATATCCTAGTGCCGCTCTGTCAAACGCTCACTCAACCACCACTTCGCTGCCCATTACCTCCTCTGCGTGAGCAGCTCCACCACTTCGGTAGTTCTCCTCCATCTCTTCACTTCTCTGTCGAGCAAGTCCAACTCGCAACCCAAGCCTCTAACCGAGCTTAGTGCAAGGCTTTGAATATATAAACTTTATATGGTGTAACAACCCAGGGTTTTGCACCGGTTAATTATCGTCATTAGACGATTAATTCTATTGGCTAATTGTTGTTGGGAGTTTTGAATCGGGTTGAAATTCATTTCAAAAATTTGTTAAATGTTGTGTGGGCTTTAAATAAAATTTTGGCCTGCATTTTATTATTGGTGCTGGGTTGTATTAAGCAAATACCCGATCCTCCCTTTCATTCATTTTCGCAAGCCCTAGCATAATAAACGAAAAAAATGGCTGCGTTCGTTCTTTCTTCAAAAATTAGGGTTTTTGGCGAAATTTGAAGAAGCCGAATTAGATCGATTGGTGTCGACTTCCTTGCTCTGTCGATCGGCTGCTTGATTAAGTTCGTCTTTGCTTCGAAATGAGGTGAGTGATTTTCACTCACATTTCTAATTCAAAAATTTGCTTCGGCCATTCGAATTATGTTGGATGTTGGTGTTTTCTGACTTGATTCGATTTTCTTTATCCACGGCTTGATGATTTTTGGATCTGTTAGATCTCCTTTATTTGCGTTCGCATAGATATAATTGTTTGAATTTGTCAACTGCTTTGCATCGGCCATTCGAATTTCGTTTGGAGGTTGACAATTTCACTGACTTATTCAATTCGTTTAATTTTGTGTTACTTGGTTGACACAGTTTTGATTTTCTTTGACACTATTTCCTTGCTCACCATGGTTGCGAATTCGCTGGTATTTCAGTTTACGTCGTCTTCGGTTTTGACTTAGTGTATGCGACTCCATGACTTCGGCCATCACCATTGCTTTGATATTTAATTGTACTCTGTGGATATTGACCATTTATGTCAGCCTGGACTTGTTTGATTTTGATAAAAACACGGCGTTGACTTTGGTTATTATGTTGCTTCTAGCTTGATACACTTGACTTTGTTATAAAGTTGAATCACTGTTATTTGTTGATTACGGCCACTTAACTTGGTTGCTTCATCGTGTATACACTTGATAATCATGTTGTATTATTGACACGAGCCTGGCATTGTCACTTGTAGTAGTTGTTGCAGTTTTAACTTGTATTCTTCAGGCAGCTTGCATATTGTTGGTCTCATTGTATTGCTGTGCATTGAGCATTGTCTCGGTTTTGATTTTTCATGACACGTATGCATGTATACATATGTGTTTGTGAGAGAATAACTACTGCATCCAATTTACTGCATATATACTTGAGGCCGTATCACCATATGTACACATATGTTGTTCACTTGATCTTTTACTTTTCACTTGATCTACTTGTTATCACTTGCCTTTGTGCACTCGTATAGCTGATTGCATCTATAGGGTGCTGCTTGCATTCCTGTATATGGTATTGCTTATCTTTGGTGCACATGCTTGATTCTGTAGCATGCATTGTTCATGTCATTTTGATGGCACTGTCCAATGGGTAGATGCCTTATCTTTGTTTGCTTTCACCTTCATTCTGCTGTGTCTTCGTGTTTGTACCATTGCCTTTGCGCACTTGGTCATTCGAGCCTTTGTGCACTGTTTGGTTCAGGTTGCATAATGCATGCTGCCTGGTCATTGATCTATGCTGTCACTGCCCTTGTGGTTTCAAACCTGTAGCATGCATGTTGCCAGGTAGTTTCATGTATTTTGTTTATAGCCATTTCGATAATGCTGTTTCATTGAGTTTGGTCATTTATATACTTCATGTATACATATTTCATCACTTTAGTGGCGAGGCAGTGCATGTGAGCGTGTACTGCAGCCCTATCAGAGTTGACGTTTTAATATATTTCATCACTTTAGTGGTGAGGCAGTGCACGTGAACGTGTACTGCAGCCCTATCAGAATTGTCGTTTTAATTGATATTTCAACTGCTTGAATTGTTTAGTGTGTACAATTCAATATTTTGAAATTATATTTTGATTTGAGTTGATTTGATTATTTTGTTGCTATCTAATTATCTATTGGATAATTAGATTATGTGTTCTAATTATTTATTTAATAATTAGATTTTGTTGTTAATTGCTATTTAGGCAATTCTGTGGTTTACAAATTATCTTCATTGATAAGCCTTTTATTTATCTTTGTTGATGATTTGGCTTTGTTGATTTGCTGTTACATGTTATTTCTACCATTATACGATTCTCTTACGAAGGATTGGATATACGAGATTTATTGAGACCGTCGTCTATTTGATTATTTAATTATTATTGTTCCGTGCATTAATAACTGAGTTTGAATTAGACTGACCCGCGTATTAATTTCTTTTGAATTAATACTTGGGTCAGACCGAGTTATTACAGGCTATTGATATCTTGCTTTGGGTTGCTGCTTGAGCTATGAAGTCTCTTTGTATCTTTTTGAGTAGTCGTTGTCATTTTATAGGATGATATGTATTCATGTATATTATTTACAATAATGTACTTGTATATGTAACTTCTAGTGTCGACAGTTGTAGTTGTATCAAATGTACTGTATCACATGTATTGTAACTGACTTCAGTTATATATATATATATATATATATATATATATATATGAGATTTGATATTATCTATGTCCTGTGTTTAGCTTATCTGTGTTATTATTATATATGTGTCCTAAACTATTATGAACCATCGTAGTTCGTTTTATACTGGAATTGGATATGTCGATGGGAGTAATATACCACTCCTATCGAGGTAATCAATAATAGTGTAAGGTCTAACTGCGGATGACCGCTCTTATCCAGCCTTATTCTTCGCAATAACAGACAGTATTTCCTTTTAATACTCTTTGTTATCGTGAGCATAGAGGTGGGCCGTCATAGTTGGTATCAGAGCGAGGGGTTTATGGACATAATATAGAACATAACTTAGATGGAACATGTGTTACAACTATTTGTTGATGTTTTTATTTGTGTCTTGAGTCAAAACTAAAGTTTTGAAATTATGATGAAATTTTTAAATATCTTTATTTAAAAATAAAAGTGAAATTGTATTTTGATGATTGATTAATTTGTGTTCTGTTTATCAGAGTGCGTAGAGGAAACAGTGAGACTGTCTTCGTTGAGTATAGCTGATAACCCTTTTGATTTAAAAATCAAAATATGAAAATGAAATAAATTTCATTGTGTTGTTACATAGATGTGTTTATTTTGTTTTCTTTGAAAATTTTGAATCTGATTTGAGGATCCGAAGCGATTGCAGTTATGTGATTTTGTTGAGATTTTGCTGTTTTAAATTATCTTCATTGAAGATATAATTGAATGATTGCTTTGTTCATCTTGTAGTGTACGTGCAAATATGAGTTGCACGTTACTGCATTAATTTTACGTTTGAACCGGTGTTTGGTTTTAAAACGTATTTGGTTGCCATTATTTTTATAATGGGATTTTTACACCGGTAGTATATTTTGATGCGAATTGTTTTGATGAGATTTTTGACGTTTAAAAATTACTGTTGCTTTGACTTCAGCAACCATCTAATTTAAAGTGAATTTTCAAGTGGTTATCTCGCAATACTGATTTGATAACCGTTTTTACGGTGTTTTGAGAAGTGCAATTTCCTTATCGAAATTGCTATAGATGTTGCTATTTTAATCACGTGTTCTAAATACCGTTTTAAAATAAAATTGTTTCCAAAATTTTTACAGTGTGAGTTTTCAAAAGGATGAGGAAGCGATTTAAACGCTTCAGCAAAATTGAGGACTATGAACCCTTACTTTTACCGATTCGCTTAATTCCGGACTTGTCCGTTTGAAAACGTAAAATGTCATTTATTTAAAATACCCAATTTTTCACTTTCAAGGAAATAATGAAGTGATTTAAACGATTTAGCAAAAGTGCGGAGTATGGAACACACTTTTACTATTTCGGTTAATTCTGGACTCGTTAATTGAAACATTTGCTGTTTGATGATTCTGATGATTTGTTGGGCTTTCAGACCACTCTGCTGGACCTTCGGGTCATTTGTTGGGCTTTCGGGCCACTCTGCTGGACCTTCGGGTCATCTGATGGACCTTCGGGTCAAATACCAGTACTAGACCTTCGGGTCACTCTGCAGACCTTCGGGTCATCTGATGGGTGCCAAAATTTATAGTACTTGGTAGGCTTCGGCCATCTGAGATGCACGTGCGGCGTAGCTAAAACTTGCCATCTGCTGGGATCGATCCACCTTTTATGTTGATTTTCTAGTCATCTTAATTGATTTCTAGATATTTGTTGTTTCTAATTATCTTTGTTGGTAATTAGATAATTGCTGATTTGGGTTCTAATTATCTTTGTTGATAATTTGATATTTGTTGATTTGAGTTCTAATTATCTTTGTTGATAATTAGATATTTGTTGATTTGAGTTCTAATTATCTTTGTTGATAATTAGATATTTGTTGATTTGGTTCTAATTTTCTTTGTTGATAATTAGATATTTGCTGATTTGAGTTCTAATTATCTTCGTTGATAATTAGATATTTGCTGATTTGAGTTCTAATTATCTTTGTTGATAATTAGATATTTGTTGATTTGAGTCCTAATTATCATTGTTGACAATAAGATATTTGTTGATTTGAGTTCTAATTATCTTTGTTGGTAATTAGATAATTGCTGATTTGAGTTCTAATTATCTTTGTTGATAATTAGATATTTATTGATTTGAGTTCTAATTATCTTTGTTGGTAATTAGATATTTGCTGATTTGAGTTCTAATTATCTTTGTTGATAATTAGATATTTGTTGATTTGAGTTCTATTATCTTTGTTGATAATTAGATATTTATTGTACTTTTGGCCTTTATTTTTCTACCTTTACCGGTTTATATTAGAAAAATAATTGTTATTGACGACTTTAATTATGAAAATTGCGGGGATGCAATTTTTATAAGGAGGGGAGACTGTAATAACCCAGGGTTTTGCACCGGTTAATTATCGTCATTAGACGATTAATTCTGCTGGCTAATTGCTGTTGGGAGTTTTGAATCGGGTTGAAATTCTTTTCAAAAATTTGTTAAATGTTGTGTGGGCTTTAAATAAAATTTTGGCCAGCGTTTTATTATTGGTGCTGGGTTTTATTAAGTAAATACCTGATCCTCCCTTTCATTCATTTTCGCAAGCTATAGCATAATAAACAAAAAAAATGGCTGCGTTCGTTCTTTATTCAAAAATTAGTTTTTTTGGCGAAATTTGAAGAAGCCGATTTAGATCAATTGGTGTCGACTTCCTTGCTCTGTCAATCGGCTGCGTGATTGAGTTCGTCTTTGCTTCGAAATGAGGTGAGTGATTTTCACTCATGCTTCTAATTCAAAACTTTGCTTCGGCCATTCGAATTATGTTGGATGTTGGTGTTTTCTGACTTGATTCGATTTTCTTTATCCACGGCTTGATGATTTTTGGATCTGCTCGATCTCCTTTATATGCATTCGTATAGATATAATTGTTTGAATTTGTCAATTGCTTTGCATCGGCCATTCGAATTTCGTTTGGAGGTTGACGATTTCACTGACTTATTCAATTTGTTTAATTTCGTATTACTTGGTTGACACAGTTTTGATTTTCTTTGACACTGTTTGTTTGCTCACCACGGTTTCGAATTCGCTAGTATTTAAATTTACGTTTTCTTCGATTTTGACTTTGTGTATGCAACTCCATGACTTCGACCATCACCATTGCTTTGATATTTAATTGTACTCTGTGGATTTTGACCATTTGTGTCAGCCTGGACTTGTTCGATTTTTATAAAAACATGGCTTTGACTTTGGTTACTCTGTTGCTTCTGGCTTGATACACTTGACTTTTTTATAAAGTTGAATCACTGTTATTTGTTGATTTCGGCCACTTAACTTGGTTGCTTCATCATGTATACACTTGATAATCATGTTGTATTATTGACATGAGCCTGGCATTGTCACTTGTAGTAGTTGTTGCAATTTTAACTTGTATTCTTCAAGCAGCTTGCATATTGTTGGTCTCATTGCATTGTTGTGCATTGAGCATTGTCTCTGTTTTGATTTTTCATGACATGTATGCATGTATACATATGTGTTTGTGAGAGAATAACTACTGCATCCAATTTACTGCATATATACTTGAGGCCGTATCACCATATGTACACATATGTTGTTCACTTGATCTTTTACTTTTCACTTGATCTACTTGTTATCACTTGCCTTTATGCACTCGTGTAGCTGATTGGATCTATAGGGTGCTGCTTGCATTCCTGTATATGGTATTGCCTTATCTTTGGTGCACATGCTTAATTCTGTAGCATGCATTGTTCATGTCATTTTGATGGCACTGTCCAGCGGGTAGATGCCTTATCTTTGTTTGCTTTCACCTTCATTCTTCTGTGTCTTCATGTTTGTACCACTGCCTTTGCGCACTTGGTCATTCGAGCTTTTGTGCACTGTTTGGTTCAGGTTGCATAATGCATGCTGCCTGGTCATTGTTCTATACTGTCACTGCCCTTGTGGTTTCAGACTTGTAGCATGCATGTTGCCAGGTAGTTTCATGTATTTTGTTTATAGCCATTTCGATGATGCTGTTTCATTGAGTTTGGTCGTTTATATACTTCATTTATATATTTCATCACTTTAGTGGTGAGGCAGTGCACGTGAACGTGTACTGTAGCCCTATCAGAGTTGACGTTTTAATATATTTCATCACTTTAGTGGCGAGGCAGTGCACGTGAACGTGTACTGCAACCCTATCAGAATTGTCGTTTTAATTGATATTTCAACTGCTTGAATTGTTAGTGTGTTCAATTCAATATTTTGAAATTGTATTTTGATTTGAATTGATTTGATTATTTTGTTGCTATCTAATTATCTATTGGATAATTAGATTATGTGTTCTAATTATTTATTTAATAATTAGATTTTGTTGTTAATTGCTGTTTAGGAAATTCTGCGGTTTACAAATTATCTTCATTGATAAGCCTTTTATTTATCTTTGTTGATGATTTGGCTTTGTTGATTTGTTGTTTATTGCTGTTACGTGTTATTTCTACCGTTATCCGATTCTCTTACGAAGGATTGGATATACGAGATTTATTGAGACTGTCGTCTATTTGATTATTTAATTATTATTTCTTCCGTGCATTAATAACAGAGTTTGAATTAGACTGACCCGCATATTATTATCTTTTGAATTAATACTCGGGTCAGGCCGAGTTATTACAGGCTGTTGATATCTTGCTTTGGGTTGCTGTTTGAGCTATGAAGTCTCTTTATATCTTTTGGAGTAGTCATTGTCATTTTATAGGATGATATGTATTCATGTATATTATTTACAATAATGTACTTGTATATGTAACTTCCAGTGTCGACGGTTGTAGTTGTATCAAATGTATTGTATCACATGTATTGTAACTGACTTCACTTATATATATATATATATATATATGAGATTTGATATTATCCGTGTTCTGTGTTTAGCTTATCTGTGTTATTATTATATATGTGTCCTAAACTATTATGAACCATCGTAGTTCGTTTTATACTGGAATTGGATATGTCGATGGGAGTAATATACCACTCCTATCGAGGTAACTGATACTAGTGTAAGGCCTAACTACGGATGGCTGCTCCTATCCAGCCTTATTCTTCGCAATAGCAGACAGTATTTCCTTTTAATACTCTTTGTTATCGTGAGCATAGAGGTGGGGCGTCACATATGGTAAGCTTGCTCTTCTCTTCTCTGGCTTTCATACTCTATTGCTTCCCTATTATATATACGTATACATTATTATATTTGAATAAATTTTTTTGAAAATATTATTAATATATAAATATACTTTGTTTTTCCAGCAAAGGGTTAGTTTTCAAACTTCTGGAAATGACTAATATATATTATATGCTATTAGGTACGTTGTTTGTTTAAATATAAACTATATTAGTCTGTTACATTTGGATATATAATGTATTCAAGCTTTTAGTTGGTCTGGTTCACCATATATATATATATATATATATATATATATATATATATATGACAGTATTGTTTGAAAGATGTATAATTGTATAGATTGATCTATTATATATAAAGATACAGATCTATATATATGTATATAATGAAACATACATTGGCATTTTAAAATACATATGTATACAAAATATTATGTTAAGGAAGTTTGCACAAATTTAATATATGTCAGTATATGAAGTTTTGACAGTGCAGATTTTATATATGTATGCATGGATTTTAAAATATAAGTTTATCTAGGGTGTGTCAACCTGTTACGAATTTCATTATATGTATATATTATGTATATCATTGGTTCAATAGCTTTATATTTCTCTTTATTTACAGTTAGTACATATATATAAGTTTTGTACATATTTGTTAAATTAGATTTGTTGGTCGCAAATTTTCAAAACTTACAGTTCTATATATACTAACTATTTTACATCTTCGGCATATGTATTAATATTGTAGTGTTAAAGTATATATTATATTATAATATATTTAAGTATATGTTTAAGTGATATATATTAATCTGATATACATAAAGTTGATTTGGATATATATATAGTAGTTGATTATATATCGGTTGCTAGTTTATTGTATAAGCTATATGGATGTACGTATATAATCTGTTGATTTTAGAGAAGTTTAAATATATATATATATATATATATATATATATATATATATATATGTTTATATATATTTGGTTATATATACAAGTATATGAGTTTACATAGGTGTATGTGTTTTACGTAAGTTGTATATATATTTTAACAAAGTAAGTTTACATTATGGGTACGACAATGTTTGTGTAAAGTTTTATAAATATACAAACGAGTATAAGTTTATATTAGTTTAATAATACACTAGTTTATATATATTAGTTTTATATAAGTAATGATATGGCTGGGTATACATAAGTAATTATTTCAACATATATTATGTATATATATTTGACAATAATATATGAGTTTAATTTAAACAAGGATTTTGAAATAAATTGTAACAGCCCGCAAATCCGTACCCCTTGAATAAACACTATTCTATCTCTGTTAACTGAAGTGGCACAGAAATACGAACCATCTGGGTTTAAGAAGAAGAGATAGAAGAAGAAGAAGCTAAACAATATCAGAATCTCACAGTCGCAGTGGAATAAAATATAATAGTAAATATAGAACTTTACACAAAATGAAATCTATAACTGTTTTATACATCATATCATCACAGTGTCTCATACATCATCCATTACCAATCAGACATACCATACAATCACAGTAGCGGAATATATATATATATATGTATGTATGTATAAGTATAGATAATACGTCTCGGCTCCAGCTCCTCCCCTGCTCCATAGCATCCTGTCCTGAACATAAAATACTCGGTCTGACCCGAGCATTATAATGAAATAACACCCGAGTCAGTCTGGAATACCAGCTGATAATAATGCATCCAAATTGATTTTTAAAGTTCCAAAAATCCTTTTTGAAAACAAAAGTATCTCATAAGACCACGCCACAAATAAACATGTCGGGTTTTTACCTTACGATAGTTAAAACACTTTTTATAGAAATCCTCTGATATTATAATAGGGTCGATATACAAATACTTATAAAATAGCCGAAACTGTTACATCTATTAAATTCCAGCTACTAGCTACAAAAGTGGGTAATACAAACAAAACTCGTACAAGGCTCGTAGGGAGAATGGATTTCCAACAATGACTAGGCACTGGGGTACCACCTGTCACAGTACGGAGCCTAGATCACCGTACCGAGGACCACACCCGATCCCCTACAACACAAGGCCGGACCCATCCCTTACTGGACAGTTCCGAATAAGATCATCCTGCGGTTGGGATCAGCAACCGCCCACTAAGCCGAAATAAAAAGGGACATCTAGACAGGGATGACCTTACTCTCAAGTAGGGGCTACCCACGAAGCCTTGCTGCATATCCCCTGATCTTCAGTCATTCCCATTTGATGAGGCTTGAGGCTAAGCGTTACCTTTAAGAACGTTTCACTTAGAATACCCATCGCCCACCTGACGATGTTCCGTAAGCATTCGTCCATACAAGTCAGTGTAACAGCCCGCAAATCCATACCCCTTGAATCAACACTATTCTATCTCTGTTAACTGAAGTGGCATAGAAATACGAACCATCTGGGTTTAAGAAGAAGAGATAGAAGAAGAAGAAGCTAAACAATATTAGAATCTCACAGTCGCAGTGGAATAAAATATAATAGTAAATATAGAACTTTACACAAAATGAAATCTATAACTGTCTTGTACATCATATCATCACAGTGTCTCATACATCATCCATTACTAATCAAACATACCATACAATCACAGCAGCGGAATTTCTATATATATATATATTTATATATATATATATATATATATATATATATATATCTGAATTCTTAAAGATACAAATTTTCTTTCATGTAACTTCTTGCACAAATTTAAATCCACATTTCCAGATTATAAGTATAACATTTAATAGCTCATGGGTATAATTTATTACACAATGACCCACAATTATAAAGTCATTTTACTTCCAACTTAACTCAAATCAATTTAATTCCAATCCCCAATTTTATTTAACTTATCCCAAGTTAAATTCAAATCTCTAGTCACTTCAATATCTTCATTCACTTCCATTTACCCAAATTAAATTTTAATTTCAGGATTAACATTTCATTTTTCCTTTCTCACTTAAATCAACTTTACTTTCAAGGTTATTGTTGATTTATTTCAATGTTACATTTTAATTTAAATAGGATTCCCAGAATTCAATTACCCGATTTAATTTCGAAACCGATTTGAAATTTAAACACATTCCCATTTGATATTCAAATCAAATCCTGTTTGCACAAAAAATGGGCAAACACCTCCTAGTCGTATGATTTAGTTGATTATATGTTGATCTGGATGGTTTGGGTGATTTATGCAAATATATGAAATAGATGGACTAAATTGTAAAAGACACACAGATTTATAGTGGTTCGGCCAGAACGTGCCTACGTCCACTTTATATGTTATTCTCCTTTTTCTTTTCAGATTACAAATACAAAGCTTTGTATACAAGTATATGAAAGTTGTTTGAAAGTTCCTTCCGTGCTTGAGCTCTCAAACTTGTCTGCCATTGTTGTACCCCTGCCCCTCTATTTATAGAGTGAGGTTGGGGGCAGGGGTCTTGGGTGTATACAGCAGTTGGCGGGCCTGGGCTGATGCAATCTGGCCTGGCAGAGTTGGTTCGGTTTACCTTGGTTCGGTGGTAGGAGACGAGTGGACCGGTGGAGCTTTGGACTGGTGATAGTAGCTTTAACTCTTGGTTCGGTGGTAGGAGCATGGAGTTGGATCTGATTCGGTGGTGAGTGAAGGGATGGGTTGGTTCGGCCATGCTTTGACTCGGTAGGTAGGTTGATTCACTGGTGGCTACTTCGAGTTGGTTCGACAGGGAGGTGGTCAGGTGGCGAGTGTATGAAGCTTGGTTCGGCAGAGGTTGATTCGGCTAGGCATGGACATGGAGAGGCTTTCAACCGGTAGTTGGTTGGTTCGGTCAATGGTAGTTGGAGAAGCCTTGGACCGGTAATGAGAACTCGCCCAACATTTGCCCCCCAAAGTGGGGCACATGCCTGCATGTGTCGCGCTTTGTTTTGCTGGGATAGTCTCGTTCGGTTTTAAGCGCCGAGCCATCTGGTCCGGTCATTGAGGTTTGCTTATAAATAGGGGTCACGTTCCTTTGTTATTCCTTACCAAACGAGCCGAACCTTTTGCCGAATCAAACTCTTAGTTTCGCCGAACCAGAGCGCTAGCCGAACCAGGTGAGACCCCTTTCCCGCCGAATGAATTTTTATACTGTGCTACCGAATGAGCTTGAGGGTTCGATCGCCGAATTCGTTTTGAAAGTTGGGATGCAGAATGAGCTTTATACTGAGAATGCCGAATGAACCCTGGTGTTGGGAATGCCGAATGAGCTTTATACTGAGAATGCCGAATGAACCCTGGTATTGGGAATGCCGAATGGACTTAACACCGGATGAACCTTTGTATCGGCTTTGCCGAATGATACTAGGAGTTCTGGGCGTTTTGATTTATGAGTGAAATTTCAGACTATATACACTTTCTCGTTTATTTCCTCTGCTCTAACAATATGTTTTATGGTGTTACAGATAGATGTCTCGCAAAGTGGAAACTCGATCAGAAAAGAGAAAATCTGCGGATAGACGAGAGTCCCCCGTTGTGCCCCCAGCCCAGCCAGGACCGGAACGTCGTGGACCCACCTCGAGGTCGCTAGTAGACGGATATGGTCCCCAAGAGCTTCTGAACTCTCCTCTTGATTGCTTTCCGAGCTCTCTCAGAGAGGAGAAACTTTTATCTCCCTCTCCTTTGGGATTGATAGAGCATGTATGCTGTTGCCGGGGGAGGGAGACATGCCATATAATCCCCCTGAAGGATACTTCGCGTATAGCCGATACCATTGCATGTGCGGGGCCATTCGTCCGATTAATGCATGGATAGTCAGCTTCATTACTTACCTGAAAGTGGCTCCTTTTCAGCTTCAGCCCAACTCCTATGCCATCTTAGTGTGTCTATTCGTTATCTTCCAGAGGAGATATGGGCGCCCCCTTCTAACCGGGAAATCTGATATCTATATAATCTGAGGGGCTACAAGAAGGGGTCTCCGTACATTAGTTTAGAGTCGGCCGTGTCCTTCAAGCCGGTCTTGGACTTATACTCGAAGTTTACCATGTTTAAGAAGGAATGGTTCTTCGTCAAGGACGACTCCGTTTCTTTTCGCCTTTTCACTTCCGGTTGTAAGTTGAATTCCATTCGTAATTTCTTTGTTCCAATTACAATGCTTCTTCTTATGTGCTTTTATTTCTTGCTAGCGACAGGTGGCTTTGCGGACGTGGAGAATGATCACCTTGTACAGATGGCTGTGGAGGTAGAGGCTATCTCAGGAAGGGATAGGTCGGCTTCTTACCTGATCAGGAAAGCCACTCTCCTAGATCATAACTTGATTCTGCCACGTCAATCTGTGGTTAAGCAGAGAGATACAGCCGAGGAGAGGGCTGCTAAAGCTAAAGATGGGGCCTCTGCGAAGAGCAGCAAGAGGAGACCTTTCTCGGTACCTCCAGTCGTAGGGGGGAAGAAGCTTAAGAAGTCTGACGGACCCTCTCCTAGCACATGCCCAGATATTCCAGAGGAGGAAGGTGGAGAGGAGGAAAGAGGCGAGGAGGAGAGCGGAGGAGATGGAGAAGGTGAAGGTGCTAACGGTGGCGAAGGTCAGGGTGGTAGTGGCGTTGGTGCCCTGACCCCTGCGCAAGCGGGTGAGATTCAAGAGTGGACGGATGATGCTTTCCGCCACGCCTTTGAGGGATTGGAGGAAGGATCGGCCTCGGTGGAGAAGGCGAAGAAGGCTGACAAGGTTGGGACTGGTGCCGATTCATCTTCTAAGGGTATTTCAGCTAAGGCAACTCCGGTGGTTCAAGGTGAATTTTTAACTTTCGCAGACTCCCCTTTATGATGAGGACTTAGTAATATTTTATGGCCAACTCCCGTCCTGGAATGAGATTCAGGACTTATTGCAATATCCCACTCCCCCTCAGGGTTTGTAAAATAAGCGCGGCTCCCTATTTAACATATTTCTTGGATCATAGTTTCATGCATGCTTGTAACACCTGGTTTTTATTCCAGGAACAGGTAAGGTGGCCAAGACATCAGATATTCGGCACCGCCTTGAACAGTATAAGTTACTCAAAGCTTCTGCCAAACCAAAGCCGTCAATAAGCCGTCCTGGAGATGTGGTTAGATATCGCCCTCTTCTCGGAGTTATTGAAGAAGATATGCGAAAGAGGAAGAGGGGACGATCTTCGTTTGAACCTTCACCTGGCCTTCAGTCTCCAGTCCAGCCTATCCATGATATTACTGAGGAAGATACCGAGCTTATGCCTTCCCCACATCCATCCGAAAATCCAACCGTCACCCCGAAAGACCACCCTTGTTTGGTTCGCAACCCATTTGCTGGCCACCCGGATCTGGACCCGAGTATTCAAGACATCTCTTTTGACGAGGCCACGGGTGAGCATCTTCTTCCCCGCAACCCCATGGTACGGGTGCTTGACGAGGCTAAGTCCTTAGATCTCGATTTGCTTACTACTCGGATAGTTACCATGGGGGACAAAGCCAAGGCTAATATCGACCGGGTCGTGGAGGAGACTAGGAAGTTGATGGGGCATAATGCCCGTCTGGTCAAGGCTGGAGAGAAGATTGGGAGTGCCAACATCCGACTACGGTTAATGGTTTCTGACCAGGCCAGGCAGCTCGCCGATCAAGCCATTCAGATTTCTCAGCATGAGGCAGCCTCCAGACGGTTGAAGAAGACTATGAAAGAGGCTAGTAAGGCAGAACTACGAAAGATGGAGGCTGCCTGCAAGGAACGGATTGACATGGCCATCGCAACGGTGGACGAGGTTCGGAGAGCGGATCTTGAGCAGGTAGAAGAGTTATCTGGGAGGCTTGAGGCCGCAGAGCTTGCTCAGGCCAAGCTGAAGGAGGAGATGGAAGTGATGCGGAAGTCCCTTCAGGATGACTGCTCGAGATACCGATTGGAGAGAGATGCTGCTGCCGCACGACTGTCGGCTTCTGAGGACCGGATGAAAGAATTTGAGGAGAACGAGGGGATGATGGACGAGATGCTCCAGGACATGTATTTCCGTACTTGGAGGCAGGGCAACCTGACCTGGATGGACGATTATCCCTGGGTTATGGCTAGGATATATCTTCGGGCTTTGGAGGAAGCTAAGGCCGATGCGGATAAGGAAGGTGGTGCGGCTTTCAGGATGGATGTGGTTACGGCCCAATTCACTAAGGAAGAGAAGGTGACGGTTAAGGAGGGCATGCGGCTGCTTGCTGCGGATGAGGTAGGCGTGCAGCTAGATGACGATGATCAGGGAGCAGACGCTGATAAGTCTTTCCTTTTAACCTTTTCATGATTTGTTTGCTTATCTTTCGTGATTATTGATGGATTCTCTTTTGAATTGGGCAGGTGGGACCTTTGGAATACATGCGGGGAGTTTTGACCCTGCAGTTAAGTAGATCCGGAGGGCTAGCTGGATGGAGGCGAAGCTCCGATTTTTTGACTTGACTTGTACATATTTTGGTTGCTGTCTATGTTAGTCTGAAACATTAATGTAACTTGTAATTATATTATTTGTAAAGAATGACTTTCTGTAATTTTATAACATAAACAGATCCTGCTATATTTGAATGCTTTTGTTATTCTGATGTGTTGCATAAGAAATATAGCTGTGTATGTGCTAGTGATTCAATTGTGTTTAATGCTAAGTTCTTCTTAATATGTAATTTCATATCTTGCAATGTTTGTGTGATGTGCGAATGAATTATGGTTACATATTTGTATACAAGAGAAGATAGTACCGCCCTTCGTGCTTTAGTTGTAGAGTGTTGCTTTGAATGTCTTGCGTGACTGAGTATGGAATGTAGCTGAGTGTTCCGTCATCCGGATGTGAGTTCATATTTCCACAAGCGAGAGTTCCCCTGTTTTGTGACCTGTACTTTAGGGATCGTTATATAGAGTAGGAGAAAAGTTTTTGAATGAAATGGAAATATGAGAAACAGTAAAACTTCCAATCACGGAAGGCCGTCGATATGCTTAAGTTCGTGGCAAACGGGTTTTGTAGTCACTTTCCCTAGCTGTGGGTCTTGGAGACATTTGTCACCCATCTTACGCCTCCGCGGGGAGTTTATCTTTTTTACCACAGCCGCACTTAAGACATATCGGAGCCGAGATCGCGCACAGTAACTACCCGAGCCATTATGGCCCGTAATCGTGGGTATTATTCGATTTACTGTGGCCGGCTAGCGTGGGTGCCGATCGTCAACCGTGAACTACCTCTGGCTGGCCACACCTTATGTTGGGGCTTAAAGTAGGTTCACATTTGCCGGCGAGCCGAACGCCGTAATGAGCTGCCATCGACTATAGTCGACCTTCTTGATGGCTTATAATCGGCTCATTACAGTTGGATTTGAGGGCAGTCGCGAGCAATGAGTTAACCCACAGCAGAGGGATGCTGGAGCAAAAGTGTCTCATTGGCGAGTGCATAGAATCGCATAGTACCTGTTGGGTCTTGTCCAGGTGAGGTTGCGCCATGAAGTTCCAGTATGGAAATGTCGTTATACATGATTTCGTTCAACAGAAAAGGATAAAGCTTAACAAGCAGCCAAGATATAAAGGAACAAGTTAAAAAGAGACAAGATTTTTAAAGTGGTTCAGCACGAAAATGCCTACGTCCACTGATTCTCTTTGTTAATTCACTTCATATGGGCAGCACAAGTTAAGAAAAGTATCGACGGAGGTGTTGGATGTTCCATGCCCTCTGGAACACCTCTCTGTCCACTGTTGACAAAATATAAGCTCCGTTGTGGAGATCTTTATGAATTACATAGGGTCCATCCCAGATTGGATCTAGCGCTCTGGGGCACGGGAAGATCCGTTTGAGGACAAGATCTCCTTCTTGTAAGCTGCGGTGTTTGACTTTAGAGTTGTATTGTGCTGCTACTTTTTGCTTGTGAGCTGCCGCTTTAAGTGCTGCATCATTTCTTCTTTCTTCAATTAGATCCAAAGACATGTGTAGGAGTTCTTCATTCTCTTCTGGGTTGTAGTGGATCCTACGGTGGAAGGCACTACAGTTTCAACTGGGAGCATGGCCTCCGAGCCGTATGCCAAAGAGAAAGGAGTATGCCCTGTTGATATTCTGTAAGATGTGCGGTAGGCCCAAAGTGCCATAGGAAGTTCATCCACCCAAGCGCCTTTTGACTTTTCAAGTTTCTTCTTGATCAGAGTTTTGAGGATTTTGTTGACGGCTTTGACTTGTCCGTTTGCCTGGGAATAAGCCACAGATGAGAAGCTTTTGTGAATTCCGTGCTCTTGGCACCAGTTGGCGAATTCCTCGCTGTCAAGTTGAAGTCCATTGTCCGATATGATCTTGAGTGGGACTCCGTACCTGCATAGAATATTTTTGATCAAGAAGTTGATAATTTTTGCCGAAGATATTTTATTTAGAGGTTCCGCTTCCACCCATTTGGTGAAATAGTCGACTGCCACTATAGCATATTTGGCTCTGCCTCGGCCCGTTGGTAGTTCGCCAATCAAGTCAATTCCCTACACTGTAAAGGGCCAAGGGCTGGTCATTTGAGTAATCTCCTTCGTGGGTAGTCGAGGAATCTTATCGAATTTCTGACATCTGTCGCATCTCTTGACGAAGTCCAAGGCATCTTTGTTTAAAGTGGGCCAGTAATATCCATATCGGAGTATCTTCTTTGCCAGAGTCTGCCCTCCAGTGTGATCTCCGCAACTTCCTTGATGGATGTTGGATAAGACTTCCCTGGCTTCCCTTCCAGTGATACACCTTAATAAGGGGTTAGAGAAGCCGTGCCGATAGAGGATGCCTTCTTGTAATGTGTAGCGGGAAGCTCTCCTTAAGATTTTCTTAGCTTTGTTACGCTCATCAGGCAGTGTGCCATCTTATAAATATTTTCGGATAGGAGTCATCCAAGTTTCCTCTTCGATTGCAGCTATCATATTCATTGTCTCGTAACTCGGGGCTAGTTGCTGTGAGATGGTTATTGTTCGTGAAGCGGTGTCGTCCTTCATGCTAGCTTGCTTTGCCAGTTCGTCGGCCTCCTGATTCTCTTCTCGGGGAATGTGTTTGATTAAATAGTGATCCAATTGATTGAGCAGCAGCTTTGTCTTCTTTAGATATGTTGTGAGTCGTTCTCCTCGAGCCTGGAATTCTCCCAGTATTTGATTTACAATATGTTGAGAATCACTACGGAGACATAAAGAACCGACTCCAATCTCCAGGGCAAGTTCTAATCCAGCTATCACTGCTTCGTATTCTGCGTCATTGTTGGTGGCAGCGAATTCCAACCTTAGGGCGTAGCGCAGCTTCCTTCCCCTGGGGGTGATTATCACAACACCTGCCCCCGAGCCTTGCTCATTTGATGCTCCATCTACGAAGAGATTCCACTTGATATCTTCTGCTATTTCAGATTGCTCCTTACCTTCGTTAGTAGTGAATTCGGCAATGAAATCAGCTATGGCTTGCCCCTTGATAGCGGTGCGAGGATGGTAGGTGATATCATATTGACTCAGTTCAATGCACCACTTAAGCAATCGCCCAGAAGTGTCGGGGCGATTGAGTACTTGCCTTAGCAGTTGATCGGTTAAAACTGATGGAATGAGATTGGAAATAGTGTCGCAGTTTCTGTGACGTGATTAGCAGACAGTATGCTAGCATCTTAAGTTTAGGGTATCTGGCTTCTGCCCCTGTAAATCTCTTGCTTATAAAGTATACGGGCTGCTGTGCGCGGTTGTCTTCTCTCACCAAAGCGGCACTTAAAGCATGGGACGATACAGCAAGGTATAAGTATAGTTCCTCGCCTTCATTTGGAGTTGAGAGTACTGGTGGTCTTTGGAGGTATCCGATTAAGTTAAGGAAGGCTGTCGAACATTCGTCAGTCCATTCGAACTTTCCTTTGTCTTTCTTTAGAGCTTCGAAGAAAGGGATGCATTTGTCGGTTGCTTTAGAGATGAACCTACTTAGGGCGGCCACTTTCCCGTTTAGGCTTTGCATCTCCCTTCGAGTGGATGGTATCTTGATATCTTGTAAAGCTCGAACTTGTTCGGGGTTTGCTTCAATCCCCCTGGCATGAATGATGAATCCCAAGAACTTTCCCAACGATACTCCGAAGGAGCACTTTAGAGGGTTCAGTTTCATTCCATATTGGCGAAGTACTTGAAACATCTCATCCAGGTGGTTTATATGATCGTTGGCTTTCCTCGATTTTACCAGCATGTCATCCACATAAACTTCCATAGTTTGTCCTATTAGTTCCGCAAACATCTTGTTGATAAGGCGCTGATAAGTAGCCCCGACGTTTTTAAGTCCAAAAGGCATTACTTTGTAGCAATACAATCCCCGGTCAGTGATGAAACTAGTGTGGTCTTGATCGGGGGCGTGCATAGGGATCTGGTTATATCCTGAGTATGCGTCCATAAAGGATAAGAGTTCGTGTCCGGCAGTGCTGTCCACGAGTTGGTCGATTCGGGGGAGTGGGAAGCAGTCTTTCGGGCAAGCGTCATTTAAATTGGAGAAATCGATGCATGTTCGCCACTTCCCATTAGCTTTCTTTACCAGTACCGGGTTGGCGATCCATTCTGGGTAGATGGCTTCTCGTATGAAGTCATTGGCAAGTAAGTTCTTTACTTCTTCCTCGAGGGCTGCTGATCGTTCTTCCCCCATGCTTCTCTTTTTCTGCTTTATTGGCACCTTGGTGGGATCGATGTTCAGCACGTGGCATGCTACGTCTGGGGAGATTCCTTTCATGTCAGCATGCGTCCATGCAAATACATCCATGTTGTGGCGAAGAAAATCAATGAGTTGATCCTTTAATTCTTCTTTTAGTTGAGATCCGATTTTCAATAGTCTACTTGAGTCATGTTTGTCTACAGCTACGAATTTCATAGCCTCTGCAGGCTCGGCGGTGGCCTCCTCCTCTTTGTCCCTAGGGTCTAATTCATTGAAAGGGTCACTGGTATATCGAAGAGGAGGGGCTTTCTTTAGTTTCTATGCTTCCAAGTTTTTCATGCAGAGAGTAGTCTCTGCATTTTTTCCTTTATCTTTTCTACGGTTATTGCGAAGTTCAGTTACATAGCAGTCTCGAGCAGCATCTTGATCTCCCTCCATTTCTCCTATTCCGTTATCTGTTGGAAATTTCATCTTCAGGCACCATGTGGCTAGGACAATTTGGAAGTCAGACAAGGCTGGTCTTTCCAAAAAGGCGTTGTAGGCCGAAGGGTTCTCTATTAGTACAAATGTTTGTTTTCGCACAGCGGAGCGGGGATGACTTCCTATTTCAACAAAAAGGTCCAGTTGTCCGAGAGGCATCTTCACATCTCCAATGAAACCATGTAGTAGTTTGTTGCAGGGAGACACATCCTTCATTGACAGCTTCATTTTGTCGAAAGCATGCTTGAATAGGATATTCACTGAGCTTCCAGTGTCTACTAAAATTCGGAAAACTTTGGCTGGACCGAACCAGGCAGAGATGACCATAGGATCCATGTGTGGGTACTGTCTTCCCTCTAGATCACACCTACTGAATGTGATGTCGTCATTCTCTTTCCGTTTCGGGTGGTGTTCTTCCATAACAGAATTAACGTAGCCTTCAGCGTTTCTAAGTGACTTACCGTATCTTTCCATCTCTGTCCAGCTTCTGTCAGCGATGTGTGGTCCTCTTGATACGGTATGGACCACTATCTTCTCTTGACTAGAGCCGCTGGTGTTGCGATTTCCTCCGCCTATTTTCGGGAGGGGTAGCCCAGGATTCTCATTGGTAGGAGTCGAAGTCATGTTCTGGATTTTTACATAGCGTTCCAGTCTCCTTCTTCTGATGTGTTCTTCAATCAAGTCCCGGAGATGGTGGCATTCATTGGTGTCATGCCCATGGGATTCGTGGAAGCGGCAGAACTTTCCAGACTTGAGTGCGTTATCTGACTCCTTCTTGTGCGGTGGGCGCTTGTATCTAACTTCGTCTTGAGTGGCTAGGAAGATATTTTCGATCGTTTCATTCAAAGGAGTGTAAGAGTCAAATCTTGGTCCTGGTCGATATAAGCGCTTTTCTCCCTTCTTGCCCCCAGCATTGTCTCTAAAGTCATTTCTCCAAACATCCTTTGCTGCAGCGGGAACCCTGTCTGTAGCTATCTTAGCCTGTTGCCCTGACTGCCTCTCAGTGGCAGCGTCTTCAAGTCTCATATACTTTCCAGATTCATGGAAGAAATCAGGTAAAGTAGCTGGCTTTTCCTTGGTTAGTCTTCTAGCAAATTTAGTATCCGGATGTACACCACTGCAGAGAGCCAGTAGGATAAGTTTCTCATCGGCATCTTGGACTGCAGCCGTCGCGGCGTTGAATCGGGTTAGATATTGTTGCACTGTCTCTCCGGGTTTCTGTTTGATACTAGATAAGGAATAAGCGTCCTTGGGTTGTTCCACATGAATGCGGAACTGACTGATGAACTTTTCTTTCAACATTTCCCATGAGTTGATGGACCCTTGGGGTAGGTGGCAGAACCAGGAGGTAGCTAGATCTGCCAAGAAAAGTGGGAAGCATTTACACAATACTCCCTCCGTTGCTCCGCTCATGAGCATATGCCGGGTGTATCTCTGTAAGTGTACGATGGGGTTAGAGGTTCCCTTGTAAGGTTCCATCGTTGGCATTTTCCATTCCCGGGGGGTGATGGCAGTTTCGATATTGCGGGTGAAGGGGCTGGTTACCCTAGCACCTATCCCCCGATCCCTTTGCTCCCGTTGGACGCATGCTCTGAACAATCGCGCCATCCTTTCATCAGAACTTGGAGCGGATAAAAATGAGTTTGGTTCTTCCCTACGGGATTGATTCCGTCCAGATGACCTGTAAGGATGGTATCGTTTATCACTCCTGACATTCTCCAATGGCTTCCTCTGGTCTTCCGGGGGCATGCTGGGGTCAGCCACAGTTGGCCCTTGCCTTGATCTTTCCCTGCTGGGTTCTCTTCTCAGCATTTCCTCGGATCCAACTTCGGGTTGGACTCCAGCTCGGCCCCGTCTACTGGTGTTTTCATGGTTAGGTAGCATGACGTGCTCAGCTACATCCGACCCCCGCCTGGCACCTCCCCCGTTGGGTTCGGTTCCAGGTGTTTCCTCGGGTCGGAATTCGGGCTGAGTCCGGGCTCGGCTCCTACCATGCCTGTTTCTGTTGTTAGCCTCTTCGAATAAGAAAGACCTTTGTCGTCTCCCAGATCCTCCAGACCGGGACTCACCCCATGATTCAGTGCTGCGGTTAGTTTCTTCGACATCCCTTAAGCGTGACATGAGTTAATCCACTAGGGCTTCTTGTTGAGATGTGAAGCGGTTAGTTACTTCAGCCACAACCCTATCCAAATCCACCTTTGTGAGTGGTCGTTCCGTATCAGGGGCTGTCGGACTTGCCTGATTTAAATTTGCTGTTGGAACTGGACGATTGTCTTGGTCTCTGATTACTGCATCTAGGATACTGCTAGTTGCAATCTTCTTTCCTTTGTTAGTATCTTTCCTCCGTCCAGGAAACATGTTTCCCAAGCAATGAACGATGCTGATAGGAAAAGAGTTGAGTGGGAGAAGCTGAAGCTTCGAGCTCCTGTTCTCAGCGAAAGCACCAAAAATGTTTGCACAAAAATGGGCAAACACCTCCTAGTCGTATGATTTAGTTAATTATATGTTGATCTGGATGGTTTGGGTGATTTATGCAAATATATGAAATAGATGGACTAAACTGTAAAAGACACACATATTTATAGTGGTTAGGCCAGAACGTGCCTACGTCCACTTTAAATGTTATTCTCCTTTTTCTTTTCAGATTACAAATACAAAGCTTTGTATACAAGTATATGAAAGTTGTTTGAAAGTTCCTTCCGTGCTTGAGCTCTCAAACTTGTCTTCCATTGTTGTACCCCTGCCCCTCTATTTATAGAGTGAGGTTGGGGGCAGTGGTCTTGGATGTATACAGCAGTTGGCGGGCCTGGGCTGATGCAATCTGGTCTGGCAGAGTTGGTTCGGTTTACCTTGGTTCGGTGGTAGGAGACGAGTGGACCGGTGGAGCTTTGGACTGGTGATAGTAGCTTTAACTCTTGGTTCGGTGGTAGGAGCATGGAGTTGGATCTGATTCGGTGGTGAGTGAAGGGATGGGTTGGTTCGGCCATGCTTTGACTCGGTAGGTAGGTTGATTCGGTGGTGGCTACTTCGAGTTGGTTCGGCAGGGAGGTGGTCCGGTGGCGAGTGTACGAAGCTTGGTTCGACGTGGCTTGGTTCGGCAGAGGTTGATTCGGCTAGGCATGGATATGGAGAGGCTTTCAACCGGTAGTTGGTTGGTTCGGTCAATGGTAGTTGGAGAAGCCTTGGACCGGTAATGAGAACTCGCCCAACAAATCCCAAATTCCAAAACAACTGTTATACCCAACAAGTCCAAACAATATCATAACCAAGTACTAGGGAAGCAATCCATCACTTTAGAAACTCGAAAATGAATTCTAATGATGTGGCCAGCATCATCAGGATTATTTTCCAGCGACTGAAGTGAGTTCAGTGCTCCCTTACTTTCCCACATTCATTTCAAAACAGTTCCCATTCAAAAATACTTCCCAAATCAATATTCCAATATTGCCTTCAAACACCTTAGCAAACATTTCAAACTATCTCAGGATATTAAATTTCCAAACTTTGTTTTCAATACATTTAAAATCCTTTTTAAAACTTCCGGGTTTAAATTTTGGTTTAGTTTAAATTTAGTTATTCTTCCTTTATATAATTGATACCTATAGAATTTATTCGATTACAACCATTTCTAATTTAAGATTAAATTTTGGATTCTTATTTAATTATTGTATTAACAACCAATCAACCAAATATATATAATAATTTTCAGAAAAATATTTCTTTTATATCATAATATAATTTCGGGTAAAATTATTTCATTTACCCCCTTATAAAAACAATACTATGTCGGTTTATCTTGTTTAAGAGTTTAGAAACCCCTATCGATACGGTTGTACTTCCCGCACCGACCAGA
This sequence comes from Allium cepa, assembly GCA_030765085.1. Taxonomy (NCBI): domain Eukaryota; kingdom Viridiplantae; phylum Streptophyta; class Magnoliopsida; order Asparagales; family Amaryllidaceae; genus Allium; species Allium cepa. The sequence continues at coordinate 936,812,244 of CM060932.1, forward strand.
ATTCATAAACACTCAACCCAACACAATATAAAAACATTTTTATATGCACTAACAAATACGCTCTCATATCTATTACTACACTCAACTCATTATAGCGTACTATTGACTCTGTTTGATGGGTAATTTCCCCACCAAAGCCTAGGTTGTCGCCAACTTAAGCTCTGATACCAAGTGTAACAGCCCGCAAATCCGTACCTCTTGAATCAACACTATTCTATCTCTGTTAACTGAAGTGGCACAGAAATACGAACCATCTGGGTTTAAGAAGAAGAGATAGAATAAGAAGAAGCTAAACAATATCAGAATCTCACAGTCGCAGTGGAATAAAATATAATAGTAAATATAGAACTTTACACAAAATGAAATTTATAACTGTTTTATACATCATATCATCACAGTGTCTCATACATCATCCATTACCAATCGGACATACCATACAATCACAGCAGCGGAATATATATATATATATATATATATATATATATATATATATATATATATATAGGTACAGATAATACGTCTCGGCTCCAGCTCCTCCCCTGCTCCATAGCATCCTGTCCTGAACATATAATACACGATCTGACCCGAGCATTATAATGAAATAACACCCGAGTCAGTCTGGAATACCAGCTGATAATAATGCATCCAAATTGATTTTTAAAGTTCCAAAATCCTTTTTGAAAACAAAAGCATCTCGTAAGACCACGCCATAAATAAACATGTCGGGTTTTTACCTTACGATAGCTAAAACACTTTTTATAGAAATCCTCTGATATTATAATAGGGTCTATATGCAAATACTTATAAAATAGCCGAAATTGTTACATCTATTAAATTCCAGCTACTAGCCACAAAAGTGGGTAATACAAACAAAACTCATACAAGGCTCGTAGGGAGAATGGATTTCCAACAATAACTAGGCACTGGGGTACCACCTGTCACAGTACGGGGCCTAAATCAACGTACCGAGGACCACGCCCGATCCCCTGTAACACAAAGCCGGACCCATCCCTTACTGGACAGTTCCGAATAAGATCATCCCGCGGTTGGGATCAGCAACCGCCCACTAAGCCGAAATAAAAAGGGACATCTAGACAGGGATGACCTTACTCTCAAGTGGGGGCTACCCACGAAGCCTTGCTGCATATCCCCTGATTTTCAGTCATTCCCATTTGATGAGGCTTGAGGCTAAGCGTTACCTTTAAGAACGTTTCACTTAGAATGCCCATCGCCCACCTGACGATGTTCCGAAAGCATTCGTCCATACAAGTCCGTCCCGGGTTCGAACGGAACCAAAGGCACTACTCCTATTACATCCATTTTGGAAATATCCTCAGGATTAGTAGTGACTAGCCCTTGCACTTCACTGCTCCATCTTCGACTCCGAACACGTTTCACGAAACGTACAAACCGGATCGAAGTGGTTTTCGAGAAATAAATCTCGATCCCGGTCTCTTCGAAACGATCAACGCATTTGTCCAATATTGATAGTCGGTAATTTAACTATCAATTTATATTCACAAACATCCATCACACAATAAATAATCTCACATTATTTATTTGCCTCTAATATCTTTACGAGATATATTTCCAAATTTTCAAAGCTCATTTGAAAACAATTTCCCAAAATTCTTCCTTTATACGGTAAATCCTTTATCATTAATTTCCATTGGAAATAACCAAGTTCAAAACAATTTAGGTTCTTAACAAGTAAAACACTTTATTCTAAAATATATTTTGAAATATGGAAATTTACTACTAGTTATTACAAAATAAATAAGATTTCAATATGTAAAGTAAAACCATTTATTTTGATATAAACTTTGATTATAAATAAGGGTTTTGTTAAACTAAATTTAAAAGTAGTGTTTTAAAGAGATCAATATTAATTTCAAAATAACGTAAGTCAAAACCAGGCTTTAAATTATTCCATTTGTAAAAATAATTATAAATGTATTCTTAAATCATTACTATTGCTAATTTATTAATTTGTTAGTTTAAAATAATAATTTTCAAACACTCTTTAAACAAGTTTAAACTTTAAACTTTCTTTTAATAAAAATCTGTTTAAAACTCAAACTTGGTTTTTCTTGGGAAACACACTTTCCATTCCAACATTCAAAGAATTCATCTTTTAAATCTAGCCGTTTTATTCATTCAAATTCATGTTTTAATAACATAAATTTTCTTTCCATGCTTTTAAAAATATAACTTCTTTCGAAGCCCAAAACATAATTTTCCATTCCTGGAAATTTACTTTCAAAGTTTGGGTTTAAAAATCCTTTAAAATAAACTTTTGAGAATTTATTAAAAGAAAATAATACTTATGAATTACTAAAATAAAATCCTATTGGTGAAAATTACATTTCAAAATATTTTATTTACATTTAAAACTGTTAATTTATATTCGGAAAGCCTCTTTTAAATAATTTTTTAAAATTTCCAGGAAAACATCATCAAATAACCCCTTCGTTATTTTTAACCATTTATTATTTCTATAGAATTTATTCCCAGAAATCTATACTTTTACATTTATCTACTGATAAATTTCCGCTTCGTTTATCATTCCAAATTTACCAATTACATTCTTCACCCAAACCAAATTCCCAATTTTATTTCTTTAAATTCTTTATTTAACAATTTCTTTTATTTCTTTAAAAACCCCAATTTATTCCCTTTATAATTAAATTATGGATTTATAATTTATCCAACAACATCACAGTACAGTTTAATTTCTAATTTATCAATCACAACATATAAACAGCCATCATTACCAATTATAAAAATAATTACTACATCGTGAGGAATCCAGTTGGATCCCCCCAACCTGTTTTTCCCTGCATCACAAATATTAGCACATCACGTATATAAATATCAATCCGGACCGATAACAACAATTATATTCAACCAATCACACAGATATTTAAATATTAACTATTTAAATTAGCTAGCATCCAGATGTGAGTGAGAATAACTCACCTTAAGTTTCGGCGAGCATTCGAAATTTAAATTAAACCGAACGACGTTCGATTTAACCTAAATTTTTACTTACCCGGAATGATTCCTGAACTGCACCATTGCGAAGTACGCGTCTCTGCAATCCCGGCGCCGTAAATTTCGTTAAATTCTGATAACGTATGAATTAGTTAGGATTTTATAAAGTTTTGAATTGAATTTTAAAACAATTTCCTTTTTAATTAAAGTTGCAATTACCCAACAACAGGCCGTCATCACGAAACCAAGCCCGCCCTCCTTCCTCCCTCTCTAGCACGCGAATACCCAGTGAAGGCCGAACCCAACAAGACCTCCAAACCCTAATTGCCGCTTCCTCCTCGATAATCGAGACGACGATCAGACACCGCCAAATCGAGCGCCCAAGCATGCTCTAACCACGGCCCAAGCCTTCTCAAGCTCGGTTTCCTATAGATCTCGAAAATCGAGATCAACTCGGTGACGAACGGCACCTCCTAGCGCCTCCTCAGGTCGACTAAATTTCATCTCCACCGCACGAATCGAAGATCCAGACGCGCTCTACGATTTTCTAGTTGGAAGCATCTCCTAAAACTCGATGGATTTCTCGATAATATGAGAAGAACGTAAGCGTTTATCGGCCATTAAACCTAAAACTACAGCGGCTCACGTTTTAGCTAGGGTTTAGCAAATATAAATTTATATATAATATTGTTTAATATTATTTTAATATCGTTCCTCAAATTTTTTACAACTTATGCAAACAAACTCCAATTCTTACGTTCCAATAGGCGTTCCTAAGGTTTTTCCTCATTCAGGACATAATGGAACAGGTTTCGTAAGCTAATTCGGTCATATGCGCGAGTTACAGAATTAAACGATCAATTTAAAATTAAATCGGTTAAATCGATTTCTAAGCGTTTCGAGCTGCCACGGTCAAACGACAACTCCGATTGCTATGAAAATTGAAATTCGATAATAACTAACTATTACGGATCCAATGGAACTAGTTTCGTCGAATTCCGAGACTGTGCCCCAAAAGGCTATTTTAACTCGTCTATTAAATCGAGCGATTTTCAAAATTATCGAAAACGCTTAAAATTTTACTTTTAAAATTTTACTAACTTAAAAATAAATCATATAAAATTTATAATCACATTAAAAAATCATTCTGGCTCATTTCGAACCCAAAATCTGATTAAATTGCATTTTTAAAATATTAAATCCATTATTAAATTAATATAAAATTCCAAATAATAACTTATTAATTTTTTTTATTCATCTAAAAATCCAATAACACCTTTAATGACCAAATAAACTTAAAATAAAATTTAGAACTCATTTCCATATCTATTTATCTCCATATTCACAATTTATTCCGATTCAATATTTAATTATTTTTATTTAAATTCCAATTGGATTACCATATTTGGAACTATATGTAAACTTATTAATTCCACCCAGTTCTTTTTATTTTAAAGCCAATTCAAAATCTACGTTGAACATTTAAAATGAATTAAATGTTCAAATTTCAATGTCCAAAATTCTGGGATGTTACATTCCTTCCCCTTTATAAAAATTTCGTCCTCGAAATTTGCTATGGTAGAACATACTCTCAAACTCATTTACTTACCCAATTTGCTTAGTTAAAAGCTTATATACACTTCCCAAAACCCTTTAGCTCAAATCCAAACTCATTTACTTCATTTATTCTAACTCTTTAATTTTTACCATTTGCTTTAAAAAAATTCAATTTCTTAGCAAATCAAAATCCCAAAAATTTTCTAACTCCCAAAATTTTAGAAAATTTTTGGTAGAGTCTCCTCTGCACGGAGGAGCTTTCGCGATATCGCGATACAGATAAATATATATACATCGACCCACACAGTCGGAAACCAAAATATATCACAACAAATATATCATTTCCCAATTATAATAGCATAGGCGTACCTTTTAGCAATTTTTTTTTAAAGCAAGCGGCTGATATTTTAGCATATACGGGCTCCAACTCTCTGGAACGCCTCCCGTACATGTACTTACTCAACAAACTCATCAGTTTTCAAAGATATGAACATTTTAACAACATTTTCAATATAAATGTAAGCCAAACATATCCATTTCATAATCAAATCAACAATTTGCATGGTTTCATACGTAAACCATATTTTATAACATGCATAAAGTTTCCTTTTCTAATGCCAAATCCCACTTTATTTCACACAAAGGATTCACATACAAGTTTCACTATTTCAATTCATACTCTACCTAATTTTCGAATTGATTCACCAAGCAAATTTCATTTCAATTTGTTACATTTGCATTTCTATTATAACTCACTTACATTTATACTCAAATCCATTTATTAAGATTTTAGCCCATTCTACTTTCATCCAAACCAACTTCATTTTTATTTCACTTGAATGATTTACATTCAAGTTTACTACATACCATTCATATTTATTACAACCAATTCATTTCTATTTCAATATGATTAACATATGCCTTACTTGCATTTCTTTACTTTAACTTACATTCCCAATTTGATTTACAATCAAATTTTATTTTAAACTTGAAACATTTTCATTTCTTTTATGATCCATTTCCATTCATATGCAAAATCACTTAATTAGATTGCATTTATCTAATTAATTCAATTCACTTGCATCCATATAAAAACTATTTGAATTTTATTCCAATCCATATCAATTTATTCAAAAATCAATTTCAATTGCTTGTTAAACAACTCAATTCTGAATACATGCAATTTTCATGTCATTCGAGCAAAATAACCACCACTTAAGCTTATAACCATTAAAATTAATTCTACTTAGATTTATATTAATTTTATTCAATTTTGCCTAGTTCACAAGCCAAGTATTTTTATTCCAATGCAATTGTTAAATTAAATTTTCCTTACATTTTTATTTCATTAACCAATTCAGGTTTATATTAATTTCATTCCATCCTGGATTATTTACAACCTATACATCCTTAATTTATCACAATAATTAATTAATACCATTTCACTTGCAATTCAATTTTATTATCTAACAAATTTATCCAAGACCACATTATAAAGCTTAACCACAATTATTATTCAATTTACTTAAGTTCTTTCAAAATATTTTCATTACCTTCTTATAAATCAAATTTTATTAACAAAGAGACCATTTAAATTATTTCACTCATTTGAATTTATTTATAAATCAAATCACCATTATTATAATCTAATCCCATTATTCATTCACACTTCCAATATTTATTACCAAAATTAAATTCCATTCCAAAACTGGACTTTATTTACTTTCTAAATTTTGGCAAAACTATCAAAATTTTATTCATGCCAATACAAATTCCATTTAATTTAGCTTACACAAAATTCATTTCCAAACAATCATTTTGAATTTAGTTGAGTGAGCATTTACTTCATTCAACATCATTTCAACTAAATTAACTTTCCATTCAATTCGATTCTTATCCAAATTTATTTCAAGTTTACTTGAAATTTTGCTTAGCCAAATTAAATTCATTCCACTTCTTTACCACTTAAATAAGGATTGAATTTCATTCAATATGCCTATAATGCAACTGAATATTGTATTTCATTTCACTTCAAATTTATTCCTCCATAAATAAATTCAAAACTTATTTTCTATTGTAAGTTCATTCACCCTTTTTATATCTCACTTTCCTTATCTTACTTTACATTCCTTTTGAGATTAAGTTTGAATTCACCATACCGTTCAACTATTTCCCATTTGTGATTTATAATTCCACTTTAGTTGGTTAAAATCAAAGTGTCCATTCTCAAGTTCATCAACTTATTTATTTATAAGTTTATATTGCTCATTTTAATTCTTTTATGTCTCATAACCACAATTCCAAATTTATTCCAAATTTCTATATATATATATATATATATATATATATATGAATTCTTAAAGATACAAATTTTCTTTCACGTAACTTCTTGCACAAATTTAAATCCACATTTCCAGATTATAAGTATAACATTTAATAGCTCATGGATATAATTTATTACACAATGACCCACAATTATAAAGTCATTTTACTTCCAACTTAACTCAAATCAATTTAATTCCAGTCCCCAATTTTATTTAACTTATCCCAAGTTAAATTCAAATCTCTAGTCACTTCAATATCTTCATTCACTTCCATTTACCCAAATTAAATTTTAATTTCAGGATTAACATTTCATTTTTCCTTTCTCACTTAAATCAACTTTACTTTCAAGGTTATTGTTGATTTATTTGAATAATTGGTATATCGTGAGGAATCCAGTTGGATCCCCCAACCTGTTTTTCCCTGCATCACAAATATTAGCACATCACGTATATAAATATCAATCCAGACCGATAACAACAATTATATTCAACTAATCACACAGATATTTAAATATTAACTATTTAAATTAGCTAGCATCCAGATGTGAGTGAGAATAACTCACCTTGAGTTTCGGCGAGCGTTCGAAATTTAAATTAAACCGAACGACGTTCGATTTAACCTAAATTTTTACTTGCCCGGAATGACTCCCGAACTGCACCATTGCGAAGTACGCGTCTCTGCGATCCCGGCGCCGTAAATTTCGTTAAATTCTGATAACGTATGAATTAGTTAGGATTTTATAAAGTTTTGAATCGAATTTTAAAACAATTTCCTTTTTAATTAAAGTTGCAATTACCCAACAAAAACAGGCCGTCATCACGAAACCAAGCCCGCCCTCCTTCCTCCCGCTCTAGCACGCGAATACCCAGTGAAGGCCGAAGCCAACAAGACCTCCAAACCCTAATTGCCGCTTCCTCCTCGATAATCGAGACGACGATTAGACACCGCCAAATCGAGCGCCCAAGCATGCTCTAACCCCGGCCCAAGCCTTCTCAAGCTCGGTTTCTTATAGATCTCGAAAAACGAGATCAACTCGGTGACGAACGGTATCTCCTAGCGCCTCCTCTGGTCGACTAAAATTCATCTCCACCGCACGAATCGAAGATCCAGACGCGCACTACGATTTTCTAGTTGGAAGCATCTCCTAAAACTCGATGGATTTCTCGATAATATGAGAAGAACGTAAGCGTTTATCGGCCATTAAACCTAAAACTGCAGCGGCTCACGTTTTAGCTAGGGTTTAGCAAATATAAATTTATATATAATATTGTTTAATATTATTTTAATATCGTTCCTCAAATTTTTTACAACTTATGCTAACGAACTCCAATTCTTACGTTCCAATAGGCGTTCCTAAGGTTTTTCCGCATTCTGGACACAATGGAACAGGTTTCGTAAGCTAATTCGGTCATATGCGCGAGTTACAGGATTAAACGATCAATTTAAAATTAAATCGGTTAAATCGATTTCTAAGCGTTTCGAGCTGCCACGGTCAAACGACAACTCCGATTGCTACGAAAATTGAAATCTGATAATAACTAACTATTATGGATCCAATGGAACTAGTTTCGTCGAATTCCAAGACTGTGCCCCAAAAGGCTATTTTAACTCGTCTATTAAATCGAGCGATTTTCAAAATTGTCGAAAACGCTCAAAATTTTACTTTTAAAATTTTACTAACTTGAAAATAAATCATATAAAATTTATAATCACATTAAAAAATCATTTTGGCTCATTTCAAACCCAAAATCTGATTAAATTGCATTTTTAAAATATTAAATCCATTATTAAATTAATATAAAATTCCAAATAATAACTTATTAATTTTTTTTATTCATCTAAAAATCCAATAACACCTTTAATGACCAAATAAACTTAAAATAAAATTTAGAACTCATTTCCATATCTATTTATCTCCATATTCACAATTTATTCCGATTCAATATTTAATTATTATTATTTAAATTCCAATTGGATTACCATATTTGGAACTATACGTAAACTTATTAATTCCACCCAATTATTTTTATTTTAAAGCCAATTCAAAATCTACGTTGAACATTTAAAATGAATTAAATGTTTAGATTTCAATGTCCAAAATTCTAGGATGTTACATAAATATATATATTTAAATTTAAAAAAAATTGTTTGAATATAAAATATGATTTTATATATGTGCATAGTTATATATACGAGTTTGCTTATACCATTGATCTTCATCAAATCCTGTTTATCGTGCCTTGCTCTTGTCTCGCCAATGTCCAGTTTCGTCGCAGCATCTTTTGATTTGCTCATGTCTATATCGGTATACATATCTGTGTCATCTTTTGTGTTCTCAAGCCTCGAATGGTGAGCAATCACTCATGATTAATGTTCTTATATTTATTAAATTTGATTTCAATGGAAACGACAATTGAAATATGCTATTGTTAGTTATTTACGTTGCTATATATGGTATTATCTACGCCCATTCACCTATGACACCTGACACTATTATCTGTGATTTATATTGATGATATATGTCTATTATTACTATTATTATTATATCTGTTATCACTCTGCAAGTTTCCTGTTAGTATAGAATTTCCTATGCTTGAAATGATACATACGTGAACTATCTATAGAATAGGAGAATATCATTATGGGTTGAAATGATAAACCCAAGCGATTTTCATCGAATTGAATTTAGGATTGTGGGTTGAAATGATATATACCCATATATATATATATATATATATATATATATATATATATATATATATATATATGTATATATATATATAAATTGCAAATCGAAATGATAAATATCTGTATCACTAGACCATAAGATAGAAAATTATATACAGACACCGTTGGTCAATATATATATGTATGTATGTATGTATGTATGTATGTATGTATGTATGTATGTATGTATGTATGTATGTATGTATGTATGTATGTATGTATGTATGTATGTATGTATGTATGTATATTTTGAAATGATTTCTAACGTTTTGAAATTGAATTTATTTAAGAATTATACTTAAATAAGTTTGATTTGTAATTTAATAAATTTGGGGTTTTAAAGATATGATTTTATATCATAATTTGGTGAAGGTGATTAAATGAATATTTCAAGTTTAAATAAATTGAAAGAAATATTTAGTGTTTGGAAATTTGAGTTCTATTTAAATGATATTGGATTTTATTAAGTGAATATTTCAATGCTGAATAGTATTAAGTAAATTTGATATATACATGGAATTATCAAATCTAGTTTTGAAATGTTTGAATATGTAAAGCTTTGAAAATATTGAAATTTAAATGGTTTATTTTGTGGTTAAAAATCTGTATGTGAAATTGATATAATTTGAAATGATTTATTGAGAAAGTGAAATAAATTGAAATTGATGATTTGAGATTTGATTAAATTTAAATTTTGGAATTTGAGTTGATTTGGAATCAATTTGTGAAATTTGTGGAAACTATTTTATTATATAAAGTATTTTCAAATTATATTTAAAACTATTTTATATTTTACTTTATAAACTATTTTTAATATAAACTATTTTAACTTATAACTATTTTTATATAAACTATTTTATTTTATAAACTATTTTGTTATATACTATTTTTAATATATAAACTGTTTAAGTAGTGGAAGTTATGATTTCGAAGATATGGTTTTCAAAAGTATTATGATTTCAAAGTGTTAACAACTCCAAAGTGTTATAAATTCAAGTGTTTGGTTTCAAAAGTGTTATAACTTTGAAAGTGCTATGATTTTGGAAATAGATATATTTGAAATGAAAATGATATCGTATTCGATTTTGAAATGGAAATGATATCGTATTCATATGGTTTTGAAATGGCAATGATATTTTGGTTTTGAAGTATAAACTATTTTGAAATGACTGTGGTGTTATAATAACGTTTGGTTGTTAAAGAGACCAGGATCGAAAGTTGTCATACTCTCTGCCAACTCAAAAAACCACTTTAACAACTGTGCACATGGTGGAGATTCCAGAATGAAGTAGGATGGTGGCGACATCCTATTGAGGTATATACGTGGACCCGACTCCCGTGAGTTGGCATAAGGTGACAAAAAAGGAGCGATTCTCGGGCCAAGTGAGGTCATTCCTTCGATTGGACACACTCCTTCGTATGCCATTATATTACTTTGTGATTGATTTGGTGCGCACCTTTGATTTTTGATTTTGGGAGTGTGGCTAGAGGTGGGAGGTAGCTGCGGCTATGTGTTACCACCAGCCCGGATGCGTAATTGGTGTATCTACCCCGATATTGCCTTGTTGTGCCGTGTCACCTACCCTAACGTGCCTTATACGAGTTTGTTTTGTATCATACATATGGAGTGCCCTATGACAACGCCCGATAAGGGGGAGATCACGGTACTGTATAGACTATGGGAATATATAAAATGTGTTAAGGGGGATATGGTAACGCCTTAATGCTATTTTAATAGTTTACTTTACTTTAGACATTATTATAATAGTGTACATTATTACATAGTAGATAGTTTAACGGATCCTTAGAGGATGGTTATCCCAAACATCCTTTGAGTTACTTGTATTTCAGTTGATATTTCACTTGAGTTGGATTTATCGATATAAGAATGTTAATCCTGAATCGAGTGTTTTGTGTTTTGCTTTACGCTCGGGTCAGACTGAATGATACAGTTTTTTGGACTCAACTTTGGAGTTGGAATTTCGTTTGGAGACACATCTATCTATTCATCTTGTAGTTATTAAGTTGATTTCAATGATGTGTTCTGATCTTGTATTTTACTATTGTATTTGAGACTTCTGTTGTATCTTATTTAACTCTGTTATACATATATATATATATATATATATATAGTAGCTTCATGAACTACTATTCTTTTGTTTCAGCTACATTATTGTTATATTACTCTGTGTCTGTGATTATGTGATTATTTATTTACTGTATATGTTGAATTTTGCCAAATATAAATTAACAATCTGGTATTTTGAGCAATTCAAATTCGGCATGTGTGGATGCAAATGGTTGAAAATATCAGGATGTTACAATAAATTTCAACTTACCACTTCCAGTTGCAAAATAAATTTCTATATTCACATATAAATAATGTTACCAAATATTTGTGAATATTTTCAATTCAATTTAAACGGATATTTTTACAAAATATATTCCAATAGATTACATAAGATATTTAAATTTGATAATTATTTTATCTTCATTGATTTGGTTATTTCTATTAACGTCAAATAAAATTTCATTTAATCCATGATAACCAAACGAAAATATTTACACAATAAAATATTATATATTCATTTAAATATTTTATTCAAATTCAATCTATTTTCTAAAAGAATAAATTTCAATTATTAATTTAAAAATCCATTTATCATTAAATCTTATTAAATTTATATTCTAAAAAACAAAATTGTCCATAAGTTGAAATCAAACATTTTATTTTAATCTAAGTTATTTATTATAACGGCGCAAAAGTTAGGGTTGTTATATAATTCATCTCCTTGTTTGTATATGGTCAGTATCACGGTCAATTATAGTTAACTCAAATCAAGATCTCTAGCCATAGTAGTATAGTTAGTAATAAATGTTACTATTGAACCAAAGAATTTGTTTATAGACTATTAAGCTTAACAAGGAGGATATCGCAATTTTGACCAAAATAAAATTACATAAATCCCGAAGTGATATAGTGTTGATGAAGAAGACGTGTGTAAATTATCATTGCTAAATGGTGTCATTTAAGATAATGTGAAATTGGATTTTGTGGAAAAAAATCTATAAACAATGAATTCATCCAAACTATCACACCACTAGCTAAGGTGATGTTTGAATGTTAATATTTGAATTGTTCGGTAGTAATTACTAACTGAATTCATACCTTTGAGTCTCATAACCCCATTTGTGAATTCTCCAAAAAACCACATAATTTAATTAGTTTATAAAATTTTATAAATTAATTAATATTTTAATAAATATTAGTTATTAGAAATTTATTTGAAGTTTTGACTATTGATGGTAACTATTTGGATGAATATATAAAGTGTATACATGCACGTATCGATATATGATATCAATATGTATTTAAACAAGCATTAAATACATTTAATTACTTAATGAGATTTTTGGAAAATTAGTCCATGTAAGTGTACATGCCTAAACTGCCATGAAAAGGAAAGGAGGTGCTTCGGCATAATTGGAAATTGATTAGGAGTCGAAAGGGGAAGGTTTTAGAAAAAGAACAGGAAAGGTTTCTATTCTTCTATTGAATGAAATTCCTCTTGCTCAATTTCCTCATTTAATTTCTTTTACCTCTTCCCCCTTCAACCAGCGACAATTTCTACTCTAACTTCCAGAAAATCATCAACTCCAAATAAAATCAAAACATCAAACAAATAAAGTGCAATGTGTTTCATACATCCCTTGCAATGATTGTGTATTGATTCAAGGATACACGGATGGATTCCAAAATCAAAGTGTAACATATTGGCTTTATCTGAAAGATATATTCGAATTTTAATTGTTTTCTTAGATGTAATATGTTTATTATAATTTTATATGCATGTATTATTGCCTCAGTTTAGTTGAAAATTTGTTATGCAATTTAAATATTATGCTGAATGATTTGATTTTTTTAATCTGAAAATAAAATTACATTTGATAAAAGAAATGTTTTAATTATGGATCTATATTTTAAAATTATTTACATTAATATCCTAAACATGTTCTTCAATTTAATGTTTTAAGTTTTTTTTAATGTTTTATAAGGTAGTTGATATCTTGTTTGATTTGTTTTGTGTGTGTATGTTAATATTTATACTTTACATTACTAAGGCATTTTTTAGAAACATTTTTTTAAACTCATTGAACAATTTAAAATTGAGGCAATAATATATGCATATAAATAGTGAATACATACATGGTTGACATAAATCCCAATATTTACACAAGTAATTATTGGCTATGTTCTTTATTTATTTTTTTCATTTTTTTGTATCATATATATCTTGCATGTTAATTAGATGTTTGTCAATTACTTTTTGCTAAAGAAGAATGGTGGAATCGATTAGTGATGTCCCCTTTCATTTCTTTCCTTTTTAGACCTTGATGGATTACATCAAGAACTAATTTTGTGTTTGTTCCCTTTTAACACATAACAATTACACATGCTTTACGTTTGACATATTCGTCACACAATTTGAAATATGAATATATTTGATTTATTCATACATTTTCAAATTTCACACGTAATTAACATCAATTTAATTAATTATGAACAAGACAATGTTAATTAAATATAATGTTATCAAATCAACTAGACCGAATCTAGTGAAACCGCTTTAGACCTCATAGCCCATTATGATCCAAATAGATAATTATTTGAAATTCATTTGATTTACTCATTGTAGATCAGGGTTCCTACAATGATATCATAAGCCCAATAGTTATGTAGTATAGTAGCAACATTAGGAAAAATAATTAAACCTGCATGTCCATGGGTTTCTACAAATGTATTGTCTAGGCTTGGGTTGAATAATCAAGTAGTCTTCCTTTTTTGGCTATCGACCTAATTTAACATGTGGAATAAATCCACAAGGTTGACTCAATTGTGAAGGCCCAAATTAATTTAGGGCTTGAGTTAATTTTCAAAATTCTGTTTGAAAAATTTAAATATATTTGAATTTAAAAGTTATGTTTATAATATAAAATGAAATTTTATAAAGGTTTAAAATATTTTTAAAAATGATTCTAAAAATAAATTTAATATCTTGAAAATTATTTCATGTTTAGTTAATTATATTAAATAAATAAGTAATTGAAAGCTAATTAGTGAAATACACAAATATAATGATATTTTTATCTTAAATTAATTAAGGTAAACTATAAACGAATTTTTTGAATTTATTAAAAATATGTAGTTAATTTTTTTATTAAATGAATAATTTATTTGATAAATAAAGTAATTATATGTTTTCTAATGTGGATATATACATATACGATGATATATGTATGTAATTATTATTACTATAGCCATATATTTATTTTAAATTGGTTTAAGATTAATAATATTAAAATTGTAATTTAATTTAAAATTCTAATTAAATTGTCTAACTAAACAAAAGAATTTACCAAATAAGTTAATTTATTAAAAGTTAATTAGTTGATATATATGCATATATTGATATATGTATTTAAACAAACTGTATATTTTAAAGTTCGTTATTTATGTTAGTTAGTTTAAGATTTTTTTTTTGAAATTTTAGTAAATTTCAATTAAATTAAATAATTAATTAAAATTGAAAATAAATAAAATAGGATTTAATAAGTAATAACTAAAATTAATCAAATATGATTTAATTAATAATGGTACAAGCATACCTTATATTAGTTAAATAAATTATAATAGTTTTTGATAAATTGAACTTATATAACTATATGTGTCAATATAATGAAGTGAAACTGAAATTGACCCAAAATGTATTTTTTAAGTAAATATATACATGTGGTACGTATATCGTAATTTTAAACGTGTCCTGCACTTGAATCACAAGGCTGTTTTTATAAGAAACACATTATTCCTTACATCATTATCACTCAACATCTATATTTAAAATGATGGATCCTTAACATATTAGTTACCACTGATATATTAACAGATTACTTGCATACCCTTTGATTGTTGAGCAAACTCAAGCCGGGGATGTTATGTGTATTGCTATTAATTTATTATTAGACAAAGTAAGATGCATGCACATATTTATTAAGAATATGGTATGTATATTATACTTAACCCATCACAGAATAATGGGTATGAGTGAAAAATCTCTTTCGGTTTATTGAGAAAACTCAAGATCGAGATTGAGATTAAGATAAAGACCACAGGTTAGGAGTTGTATACGATGCAACCAATAAAGTGTTATTGATGCAGCACGATCTACAAATGCACCAGGCTTAGGTCGCTCACGACCTAATGGGGAAGTTTTAGGTCACTCACGACCTAGTGGGGTAAGCTCGCAAGTGCAATCTGCAGAAGGGTTTGATGGAAAATGACTTAATATGAAGATAGCTCGTCCAAACGACCTAATTAATAAAGGCAAACGACCTATCGAAGTTCGCTCGGAGTTAAGTCGCTCGGAGTTAAGTCGCTCGGAGTTAGGTCGTTTGGGATATGCCGCATCTGCTGGGTTTGGTGAATCATTAGGTTGCCGACCTAACGGGTTATGACCTAACGGAGTAGGTTGCTCAGAAGCTTAAGTCGCATCTATTTTAGGTCGCTGGACCTTGTGCCGTTGGAAGAAGGAGCGCTGCAGTTGGGTGGTGCTGCATATAAGTTGAGTCGCTTGTGTCATAAGTCGTAAGTCGTTGTTATGTGTATATGTATAGGTCGCGTGCGTTGTATCTGTTAGGTCGTTAGGTCGTTAAGGCGTTTGGTGTCTGTATTGTTTTTGTTTTTAAGTCGTATGTCGCTTTATGTGATAAGTCGTGCACTATGTTATAATGATAGGTCGTTGCCGACCTTGTTTAGGTCGTAGGTCGCGTCTCTTGTATGTTGTTAGGTCGCGTGCGACCTGGGTTGTGTTGTGTCTTGTATTTTAAGTCGTTAACGACCTATGGTAGGTCGGTGGTGTTGTAATGTGTTGTGTGGAGTGATGTAGCCTATAAATAGACGAATTAGGGTCATTGTGAAAGGTTGTTGATTTTTGAATAAAATTCTTGTTTGATTGTTGTGTGCTTTCATCCTAAATTGGTAGTTGAGTGTAATCTCCTATCTCCACTTTCGGTTATTCGAGTGCGCTCGAATCAACGATTGTTGAAGCCGATTCGTGGAATCAAGTGCGCTTGATCAACGCTTGAAGAATTGAAGATCTTCTTTCACGGTATCGTGCGCGATCAACGTGTCGAAGATAGCTAGAATTCGATATCTTTGTGATCAACGAATTTGGGCCTTTCAGTATCTTCAATCCATCGTTTGCTACTTTCATCGATCTATATCGTTTTGTTAAATATCCGCTGCGTCAGTTTGGTATCGGAGCTAGACTTAGCCAATCATAGCTAAGCCGAGTCTTGGAGCCAAGGAATTTGAAGTTGAAGTTCATCATGTTCATCTTGAAGTTGCAACAAGTTAGAAGCTTTCGATCCATTTCATTTTGGATCAAAGTTGGAAAGGTGTTTGAGTTAGAGCCGAGATTTGAAGCACCACTTTGATATCATTTGTTGAAGTATTGTGAAGTTCAATCATGCCACCAAGGAGAGCTAATCGTCATCAGAATGTTGAAGCGTTGTATAGAAGAGAAGAGGCCGAGCAAATGGAACAACGTATTAATGAGAAATTTGATGAAGGCATTGGAAAGTTAGAGAAGTTGATGAATGATTTAAATCAAAATCAAAGGAGGAGATCACCAATCTCGAACCATGGAGGAAACCGAGTTTCGCCATCGGTTACGGAAGCGAGAAGGGTATCACCGCAATCTTTTAGAGAGAGAAGAGAAACATCAATTTCATCAAGAAGAGATCACCATGACTATGGACATGAAGAGAGAAGAACTCCACGTGAGTTTGAAGATGAGCCATATAGAGATGAAGAGAGACATAGTAGAAGAGACATGCGTGATCGAAGGGATGTTGATGGTCGAGATCGATGTAGACGTACATTTGATTTTAATGAAGAGGGTGATAGAGCTAGCATTCATTATCGAGATCGAGACCAAGTTCGAAATTCTTATCGGGATGTTGAAGAAGATCGTCGATGGGAATCGGGTATGAAGATGGAAATTCCTGAATTCAAGGGTGGAATGGTAGCTGAAGAATTTCTTGATTGGTTGTCTAATGTTGAAGAGATTTTTGACTTTAAGGAGATTCCCGAGCATAGAAGGGTGAAGTTGGTTGCTACTAGATTGAGGGGAAGAGCTTTAGCATGGTGGCAGCAAATCAAACTTACACGGGAGAGAATGGGAAAGTCAAAGATTGAATCATGGGAGAAGATGAAGAAGTTGATGAAGGCTACATTCTTACTGTATAATTATCAATCACTCATGTACCAGAGATTGCAGAATCTAAGGTAGGGGACGAAGTCGGTTAATGATTATGCAGATGAATTTTACCAACTCATTGCCAGGAATGATATTATGGAGACAGAAGAACAGCTGACTGCCAGATTTGTTGGGGGGTTGCGAATGCAGATCCAGGATATGGTTAATATGTTCGATCCAAGATCTGTGGCGGAGGCACATCAGAAAGCGTTGGCTTGGGAGAAGCAGGGAAGGCGTGGAGGTGGTGTGTTTACTAATTCAAATAATCCAGTGAAGGGTGCCAGTGGAAGTTCTAATGTTTCTAAACCTATAAGTAAACCAGTTGTGAAGGAGGATGAGAAGACGAAGGATAACAGTGGTTTCAAATGTTATAATTGCCAGGGGCTGGGTCACAAAAGCAATGAATGTCTGAAGCCAAAGAAGAGAGCAATGGTTACTGAGATTGAAGAAGAGGATGAAGATTCAGAATGTTCTAATTCATTAGCAGTTGAGGAGGAAGACTTATTGTCCGGAGATGAGAGTTGTAACCTTATGATGAGGAGGTCTTGTCTTACACCAAAACAAGAGGATGATACTAGTTGGTTGAGAAGCAATATTTTTTAGTCGACATGCACTATTCTGGGAAAGGTTTGCAAGTTCGTTATTGATGCTGGAAGCTGTGACAATATTATCTCTACAGAAGCAGTAAAGAAGTTGAACTTGAAAACTGAGAAGCATCCTAAACCGTACAAGTTAGCATGGTTGAGGAAGGGTGGTGAAGTGAAGGTGTGTCGAAGAGCTTGTGTGAATTTTTCTGTTGGAAAGAAGTACAAAGATGAAATCTGGTGTGACGTTGTAGACATGGATGTGTGTCATCTGTTGTTGGGCAGACCATGGCAGTTTGATAGAGCAGTACAACACGATGGTCGTACTAATAGTTACAGTTTCATGTTTAAAGGTACTAAGATTATTTTAGTTCCTAAGAAGCGACAACAGAAAGAAAGCAAGCTAGAGGAGATCGAAGAACTGAAAACTTTACTATCTTTGAAGGAGTTTGTTAAGGAGGTTGAAGAGGTGCCTAAAGTCTTTTTGTTGATTGGGCGAGAGTGCAGTGAAGGGGTTGAAATTCCAGAAGAAGCGAAGCCAGTTTTGAAAGAATTTGAAGATGTATTTCCAGAAGAGTTGCCTAAGGAGTTACCGCCACTGAGAGACATTCAACATCAAATTGATCTTGTTTCGGGAGCAGTTTTACCACATCGACCACATTACCGAATGAGTCCGAAGGAACATGAGGAGCTACGAAGGCAGGTGGAAGAGTTATTGGAGCAGGGACGTGTTCAGGAAAGCTTGAGTCCTTGTGCAGTACCAGCTTTTTTGGTGCCGAAGAAGGATGGAACATGGAGAATGTGTACCGATAGTAGAGCTTTGAACAAGATTACTGTTCGCTACAAATTTCCTATGCCAAGGTTGGATGATTTACTAGATCAGTTGAGTGGGGCTGCTATATTCTCGAAGATTGATTTGAAGAGTGGATATCATCAAATTCGTATTAGACCAGGTGATGAGTGGAAGACTGCTTTTAAAACCAGGGAGGGTCTATACGAATGGTTGGTTATGCCATTTGGTTTATCAAATGCACCTAGTACGTTCATGCGGGTGATGAATCAAATCTTTAGACCATTCATTGGGAAATTTGTGGTGGTATATTTTGATGATATTCTTATATATAGCAGGAGTATGGAGGAGCATGTTCAACATTTGAGGGAAGTGCTGATTATTCTTCGTGAGGAACAATTTTATGCTGCTACGAAGAAATGCGTGTTTATGACGCATAGTGTTTTATTTCTGGGTTATGTTGTTTCGGAGGAAGGTATACAGGTGGACCAGAATAAAGTTAAAGCAGTCAGGAATTGGCCGCAACCGAGGACAATTACAGAAGTGAGAAGTTTTCATGGGCTAGCGTCATTCTACCGAAGATTCATTCCACACTTCAGTAGCGTGATGGCTCCAGTTACTGATTGTATGAAAGGGAAACAGTTTTCTTGGTCGGAGGAAGCAGGGTTTGCTTTTGAACAAATTAAAAGACTTTTGACGACAGCACCAATTCTTGTATTACCAAACTTTCAGTTGTTATTTGAGTTACACACTGATGCTTCTAAGGTTGGGATTGGAGGGGTGTTGAGTCAGAAGGGGCGTCCTATTGCATACTTTAGCGAGAAATTATCAGGGGCAAAGATGAGATATAGCACGTATGATGTGGAGTTTTATGCCGTAGTGCAAGCAGTGAAACATTGGAGACACTATCTGTTCCATAAGGAGTTTGTTCTTTACACCGACCATGAAGCTTTGAAGCATTTGCAGGGGCAGGACAAGATTTCAGCAAGGCATGCATCATGGGTTGCCTATTTGCAGCAGTTTACTTTTATCGTGAAGCACAAATCAGGGGTAACGAATCACGTGGCTGATGCTTTGAGTAGGAGGAGTCATTTATTAACGACAATGAAAATTGAGGTGACAGGATTTGAATTATTGCCAGAACTGTTTGAGGAGGATCCTTACTTTGCAAAGTTCGTTGAGAAAGTTAAGGATGGAAATACTGATGAATTTGCATTGGTTGATGGTTTCTTATTCAAAGGGAATCGATTATGTATACCAGAAAGCAGTTTGAGAATGAAGATTATCAAGGAGCTTCATGAGGAAGGACATGTGGGTAGAGATCGAACATTGCAGTTAATCTCTCAATCCTACTATTGGCCATCGATGAGGAAGGAAGTTGAAAGGTTTGTTCAGAGATGTCATGTTTGTCAAGTTTCGAAAGGAACAGCTACAAATGCAGGTGTGTATATGCCTTTACCCGTACCTACAAAACCATGGGTGGACATTAGCATGGATTTCGTGTTGGGTTTGCCGAGAACGCAAAGGGGAAATGACTCGATATATGTTGTGGTGGATCGTTTCTCGAAGATGGTACATTTTGTTGCTTGTAAGAAGACGGCGGATGCTGTTCATGTTGCTCAGTTATTTTTCCAGAAGATCTATCGACTTCATGGATTACCAAAGTCTATCGTGTCAGATAGAGATACTCGTTTTCTGAGTCATTTTTGGCTAAGTTTGTGGAAGATGGTCGGAACGAAGCTGAATTTTAGTAGCGTTTATCATCCGCAAACTGATGGACAAACGGAGGTGGTAAACAGATCGTTGGGAAACTTATTAAGATGTCTTGTGAAGGGCAATTTGAAGAGCTGGGATTCGAAATTGTGTCAAGCGGAGTTTGCTCACAACCATGCGGTTAATCGAAGCACAGGATTCAGTCCATTTCAGGTTGTTTATTCAACAATTCGAAAGGGACCGTTGGATCTAACAACAGTGCCATATCAGAAGGGAGTTGTTAAGCGGGCTAGTGACTTCATAAACGAGTTACAGGAGTGCCACAGAACTGTTCATGATAGGTTGCTTGCATCTAATGAAAAGTATAAACAGTCGGCGGACAAGAAGCGGAGAAGTGTGAGTTTCGAGGAAGGTGACTTGGTTTATGCAGTGTTGACAAAAGATCATTTTCCGGTAGGAACATACAATAAATTGAAGGCGCGAAAAATTGATCCAGTTAAAATTTTGAAGAAAATCAATGAGAATCCGTATCAATTGAAGTTACTAGATGATGTTCATACTTCTGATGTTTTCAACGTCAAATACCTAATTCGGTTTCATGGAAACGAACTTATTGTGGAAGAAGATGGTGAAAATTCGAGGTCGAATTTCTGCCAACCAGGAGAGGATGATGCAGCACGATCTACAAATGCACCAGGCTTAGGTCGCTCACGACCTAAGGGGGAAGTTTTAGGTCTCTCACGACCTAGTGGGGTAAGCTCGCAAGTGCAATCTGCAGAAGGGTTTGATGGGAAACGATTTAATATGAAGATAGCTCGTCCAAACGACCTAATTAATAAAGGCAAACGACCTATCGAAGTTCGCTCGGAGTTAAGTCGCTAGAAGTTAAGTCGTTCGGAATTAGGTCGTTTGGGATATGCCGCATCTGTTGGGTTTGGTGAATCATTAGGTTGCCGACCTAACGGGTTACGACCTAACGGAGTAGGTCGCTCAGAAACTTAAGTCGCATCTATTTTAGGTCGCTGGACCTTGTGCCGTTGGAAGAAGAAGAGCTGCAGTTGGGTGGTGCTGCATATAAGTTGAGTCGCTTGTGTCATAAGGTGTAAGTCGTTGTTATGTGTATATGTATAGGTCGCGTGCGTTGTATCTGTTAGGTCGTTAAGGCGTTTGGTGTCTGTATTGTTTTTGTTTTTAAGTCGTATGTCGCTTTATGTGATAAGTCGTGCACTATGTTATAATGATAGGTCGTTGCCGACCTTGTTTAGGTCGTAGGTCGTGTCTCTTGTATGTTGTTAGGTCGCGTGCGACCTGGGTTGTGTTGTGTCTTGTATTTTAAGTCGTTAACGACCTATGGTAGGTCGGTGGTGTTGTAATGTGTTGTGTGGAGTGATGTAGCCTATAAATAGACGAGTTAGGGTCATTGTGAAAGGTTGTTGATTTTTGAATAAAATTCTTGTTTGATTGCTGTGTGCTTTCATCCTAAATTGGTAGTTGAGTGTAATCTTCTATCTCCACTTTCGGTTATTCGAGTGCGCTCGAATCAACGATTGTTGAAGCCGATTCGCAGAATCATGTGCGCTTGATCAACGCTTGAAGAATTGAAGATCTTCTTTCACGGTATCGTGCGCGATCAACGTGTCGAAGATAGCTAGAATTCGGTATCTTTGTGATCAACGAATTTGGGCCTTTCAGTATCTTCAATCCACCGTTTGCTACTTTCATCGATCTATATCATTTTGTTAAATATCCGCTGCGTCAGTTATTCATCACTTACGAGCACATGATTTGTTAAGCAAACTCAAGGTCAGAACCCCAAGGCAGTCGTGTCCTAACACTCACTAGAGAAATTGAAATTTTTTAGTTATTATTAGGGTTTTTAGAAGCATAAAAATCTAGTTTGAGCCTTATTAGAAAATAAAATGGTAACATTTAACTATTCTAATATTTTTAGAACATATGTTATATAACGTTAAAATAATCTACATCGATAAATTTATGCAACTAATATAAATCGATAAAATGTTTATCAGTTTATACATACGATGAACCACATTAAGATTGACATAGAAATATAAAGTATACATACCAACAATTTTTTTATATGTTGTCACATCGAAACTCAAGAAAGAGACAAATTATACAGCTACCAAATACATTCATACCTTAGTTACTTATGTCTTTACTCGAGACTGTGCATTGTTTTCCATGAGTTTTGAACTCTAAATCGATACAAGAATATGAATATTGATCCATATTCATTTATATATAAATGTTATATGGCGCACAATCGTGATTCTTAATATACGAAACCTCGATGAAAATTAAATTATTCGAAATAAGCAAGTAAACCACGGTGCAAGATGATGTGTTCAATGTAATTGATTTAATTGGTTTCTTATTGTGTCAAAAGTAACATGGATAAAAAAACTAAATGGACCTAGGAATTTGATCGCTGAAATGTGAATTTGATCAATTTATATAAAGTATAAATTATTCGATATCCTTAAAGGTTATGATTACCAAATGCACTTTTGTAAAGAGATCGATGTGATCATATAGTGAGAATTTCCTCTGAATGGTTCGACTATTTGGAAAGGAAGGTGAATATAGAAGTGGGAATGTAACTTACGCAAGTTGAGATATAGAGAGTGAATGGAGACATCGGAAGAAAAAATTGTATAAAATACTAGTAGATACTTAATATAGAATGAGAAATGCGATTTCTACTCCGATTGTAATTTTATATAAAAATTTATTTTTTATGAGAGTTATTTCTATGAATTCAAGATATTTGATCCGCAACTCTTGACTATAAATTAGCTATAATAGATGAAATGGAATCCCAAAATTAGTGACTGAATTGAGCATACCATATGACACTTGAATGCACCAAATTATGAAAGATTGCCTTTGCATACACACACACACACACAGTATTATTTATGAAATAATAATGGTTTTTCAGTATTGGGTGAAAATAAATATAGTTTCATTTTAATATGAATATAATGACTATTCGTTATAAAATAAATCTATGGTACTTTCTTCATAACAAAAGTGATGTCGATCATAGAAAACACAAATTATCTAAAACTTTATACAGATATTTTGGAATTATGGACTAAGTCATATATTTTAATAATTCCTTAAATATAATATTATGAACCATACGGTAATTTTTAATTGCATCTCATCTGATTAAGGGCAAAGCACCCATCCAGTGGGAGAACCAAAAGAGTTGGCGAACTCTTCAATTAATACATATAGATATATGCAATTGGAGGTCTAATGGTACAAAAATGTATCCACTTACTTTGTAAAAATTCACCAATGAAGTGTTATAGAACCGAAAATATGTATTTGATATACAAGTAGTTTATCTATGATAATTTTATAGAATATAAAACGAAAGTAGAAAACATTACATGCATAAGAAATAAAAAAATTCTATTAGATCGAATATGTGAGTGTACTAGAAAAGAGATCAAAATATACCAAAAATAAATAAGATTCAATCTTAAAAGTCACTCCTTCTTGCGAAACAATTGATAAGGTATAATCGGATTTTGTTGGACAATCTATGATTGATGAAGAGCGAAGTTAAGTTAACTTCTTTTTTAAAGGACAAACGCTTAAGAGTAGGTACAAAGGTTAAATTTAATCTCATCTAAAGCATAGTTTATGAGATCGTATTCATATGAGATATGGATTGATAAGAAACCCCTATCTTAAATATTTTTAGGTGTATGGTATTCTAATTTATGCTATGAACATAAGTTTCATAAATTTAAAACTAAATTAGTATTATACACATATAAAAGCAGTTCATCAAATATTTCTAAATACATATTCCACCATAATGAGAAACAATTGTTAATTCAAGAAACATCACCTTCATGATCAAAGGATTTTCTTTTAGAAATTAACGATAGTATATGGATTTGGGTATGATCCAAGAGACTCAAACATAGAAACTGATTACATAAGATGAAATAAAACTAAGTCTAAAACAACGCATTAGAATGTAAAATATAATTACCATACATTAATAGGATACTATGCGTTCTTACTTAATGTTGAGAAAAAGAATTATTAGCGGTAATGGTTTCTTTGGTTGTTAAAAAGCCATAAAAAGTATAGACTACCATATTGCATGATACTTTAAGATAAAAATGGGTTCTAAGTACATTATCAAAATATAATTTTGATAGTTGTACCCGAAAGTACATGCCATTGGCTACAAATGAATCTTCAAAAAGATCAATGCAATTGAAATTGTATAAAGCAGCATTAATAGGAAATCACTTCATTGATTTAAGATGTTGAAATTAGTGATTAATATTGTTGGTTATAATGCTCAAAAGCATTCGAATTCTACACTCAATTATCGCACAATTCGATTTTGAGTTTTGGCACTTTGATATTGAAACTAAACTTCAAAATAATGATTTGAAAGTTTTTTGCAATTAACAACCAAAATATCTCAAAATTAGTGGGAGTGACAACATGATTTGTATGCATTGGATCCAAAAGTGGATATAACGATGGCATGGAATAATCATTAGAGTTGAATAAGTATTTTGATAGATAAATCAAATAGTTTGGTCAGAGGAAGCATGTGTTTATAAAGAAGAACAATAAAGGTACTAAATATTTATTAAACTATAAGTAAACAATAAAATTATGATTGTTAATGATGTCCCCATGTTAAAATCATTTTAGTTTTTTATTTAATCCTCAAAATTGGATTTGAAAATGATTTTTTTTAATTAGAATAAAAGGATGTTGGGACAATCCATATGATATACAAAGTTTGTAACGACCCGCCATTCATCTCCACGGAATGAACGCATCATTAATAAGAAAGAAAGGGATAGAAAAGAGAAAGAAAGAGAAGAAAGAAGAAACATCACATCAGAATCTAAACAGCAGAACGAATAAATTATATTAATAACATAAGTATTGCATAGTATACAACAATTATCAGAGGTACACAACTAATACAACACATACTAGATAGTTATAAACTCCTGTCTAGTTATTACAACTCAATACACAATACAGATAAACACAGAGATACCAAACACAGAAAACACAGCGGAAACTATATATCTAACGTCGAAGCCTCCTGCTCCATTGCTCCTCCACAGTTCGTCAAAGCTAACCTAAATCCCTTGGCTACTCGTAAAAATTTGAGTACCAAGAATTTAAGAAAACAGAAGATAAACTCCGGGTCAGACATGGGTCTGGTGTGAGTAACAGGTTAAAATTGCTTAATTTTAAGAACCTTTTGAAAAGAAAGGTATCACATAAGACTTCCCACACATAAACATAGAAAAGTTTTTGTCTTACGCTAACCAAAACATTTGATAGGAAATCCGGTGATATTATAATAGGTCTAGGGTTTTCAAGTAAATATAAAATAGCAGAAATTGTTACATTATTAAATTCCAGCTACTAGCCACAAAAGTGGGTAATACAATCAAAACCGTTAGCACTTATTGGATTTTGGATTCCATAAAATGGTAGGGCTACCGGGGTACCGCCCGTCACAGTACGTGGCCTAGATCACCATACCGAGGATCACTCCCAATCCCCTAAACACAAAGCCGGAACCATCCCTTAATGGACAGTCTCGAACAAGACAACCCCGCAGTTGGTGCGCAATTCCAACCACCCACTAAGCCGAATAAAAAGGGACCTCTAGACAGGGGAAAATCTCGTCCTACTTGGGCATGACCCACTTAGCCTTGCTGCACCTTCCCTGTTTTAGCCATTCCCGGTTAATGAGGCTTGAGGCTACGATTACCTTTAGTGAACACATCACTTAGAATGCTCATCGTCCACCTGACGATGTTCTGAAAGCATTCAATCCATACAAGTTTGTTCCGGGTTCGAAAGAAACCGAAGGCATTATCTTGTTACACTCATTTTGGAATCACCCTCAGAGTTAACGACGATAACCCTTGCACTCTGAATCTTCATCTTCGCTTGAGATTCACGACCTATCGTAAATTTGGATTGATGTGGTTTTTGGATATCCAAATATGGAAACCCGATCCCGGTCTCATCGAAATCCAAAGCGTGTCTTTTAGGTCCAAGTTGTTTTAGAGTTTAAAACAATTCAATACAACTATCTATATACACACAGATAGATAATTCACAGATTCACAATAGATAATCAACATTATCATCACAACAGATAATCCATATTATCATTATCAAAGATAATCCATATCATTATCACAATGCAACCAATGCATCTATATCACACAATATTACTTATCTCATAGTTGAAATTTCAACCATTCAAGGATACCAATATCATCCATTCATAAGCAATGATCTATAATCATACCATTTATAATTAATTTAAAATGAATTAAATTAATTACATCATCTCTAATTAATTTAAAGTGAATTAAATTAATTACTTACCTCAATATAAATCTTTCTTGTATATCCATTAATTGATTACAAATTAATTAATTAATTATCCTCTAGTTAATCAACTTAATTAATCACCCTTGATTAATTATTCTTTTAATTACATTCAAGTAATTACCCTATAATTAATTGTACAAATTAATTACTTTAAATAAAATACAATAATTAACCTTTAATTACATCATTAATTAATTAAATATAATTAATTACAATTAATTAATTACACTTAATTTCTTATTATTGATTAATTAATCTTAATTAATCAATTTTAATTAATGATCCTAAATTATATTTAATTAATTATCTTATTAATTACATTCAGTAATTAATCTCAGTTAACCAATAATTATTAATCACCTTTGATTAAATCACATTCAGTAATTAACTACCCTTAATTACTTATCGAATTAATTATTTCTTAAATAATTATTTTTAATTAATCCCTTGATTAATTTTACCAAGTAATTTAATCCAAATTACTTTCACAATTCCATCATTATTAATTTCATCCATTAATTATCTTTAATTACTTCACTAAGTAATTATATTCCATTAATTACATTAAGTAATTATTATCAAACCAACAAGCGATTAAAATTAATTAATTAATTTAAACTAATCATAATAAACTCCATTAATTACATTAAGTAATTAATTTCTTAATTACTTTTATTAAGTAATTAACTTAAATAATTTTCACAACTGATTATCATTAAATTAATTAATCTAATTAATTATTTTAAATTAATCACATTAATTAATTATTAAATAATCTTAAGTTAATGACCATCATTAACAATTAAAAATTCTTTAATTACTTCTCTTAAGAAATTAACTTTCATTAATTATTAATTTCAAATTAATTAATCTTTAATGTCAAATTAATTAACCTTTAATTATTTAGTCAATTAAGTGTTAACTGTAACTTAATTAATTCATAATTACTTGATTAATTAATTATTAATCATTCATTAAATTTAATTAATGATCCTTAATTATGGATTAATTACCCTTAATTAATTAATTAACTTAAACTTAAATTAATAATTTAAAACCCTTAATTACCTTAATTAATGATCCATTCCGTTAATAAATAAATTATTCATTTAATTACCTTAATAATTAAATGAAATTATAAATCATTAAATTCCAATTTTACTTTAAGATAAAACCTTTCTTATCTATAGTTAAATTGTCATTCATAAATACGTTTGAAAATATTTATTTCAAATTCAATTTAAATTTTCATTTTAAAATTCAAGTTTTTAAAATGAAATCCAATATATCTATGTCCAATTTAAAACTTTGAATTTTACCTGTTAAAAAAATTCTTATATAAAAGAAATTTAAAGATTTTAAACTAAATTCCTTTTCAATATCAATCATTAAAGTATACTTTAACTTTTAAACTTATTTACAATATTTAAATTTATAAACTTTACTTTATTTCCAAAACTTAAGATTCAAATCAAATTTGAATTCAAATTTGAAATTCTGATTTAACTTTGTTTAAATCCTTCCTTACCTTTCAAACCCCATTTGAATTCAAAATCTTTTTAAATACACCTTAACTTCTTAAATACTTTAATAATATTAAGTCAATATAAATTTAAAAACTCATTTGTTACCAAACTAGATTCAAATTAAAATTGAATTTATTTTAGACATAGATTAAACTTAAACTAAGATTGAAAACTAGATTTAAATCTTATTTTAAAACTTTACTTTCATTTAAAATCAGGTTTTGAATTTTATTTTAAATTTTAAACAAAACTACAGGTTTCAGAACCAAAACCTGTTACCATACTTAAACCCGAGCAAGAAGCAAATCTGCTTCGAGTCAGCAAGCCCACTCCTTCGGGTAATACACAGCACCTGCTCGAGTGATTCTCGAGTTTCCCCACTGCTTATACCCAGGAAATCATTAGAATATCAAAGGTGCACGGTGCACGTGCACCGTGCGTCCGGCCTACTCCAGCCACCTCCGGTGGTCTTCCCACATCGGCGACCAACCCCACGTCCCAACACGACCAACAAAACACCACTCCACAACTCAAAATCGAATTCGAGTCCCTATCTGAAACCTGGAACAACAAACCGTCGCCCACCCCAAACTTGTCATCGCCACATCCACGCCGCTCCGACCATCTGAACGCTTGCGCCTCCGGTCACACCATCGTCGACTCATCCTCTACCATTCCCCTAAGTTTGGCTACACTCGACAATCCAGAGATGATGAACCAAACAAAACACTCAACCCAGTATAAACGAGGGTTACAGAAGAAATTCAACTACCACTACCTCCTCGATGAATTACATCATCATCCAGTATTTTTCTTAGATTCAATGACCCCTCCTCTATCATCTGGAAGAACCTCGACTGCTCCAAGCACATAAATCACCATAAAACCCCAAAAGTTCCATTCCAGTTCAAACCCATACTGCACCTTCATCTTATTTCTAAAAATCCTGATTTTAATGTTAAAAATCACGATTTTGTTTATTTATTCATTTCATAATACTTAATTCATAAATTACATAGTTTGAATTTTTACATATTTTAACATGCACTGATGATTTTATACTTCCAGTGAGGTTTCAAATTGAATTTAACTTAAAAAAATTTAAACCTTCACCATGATATAACAACAAGTTTTATTAAAATTCTAATTACTAAAATCAATGGGTTCAAGAGAATATGAATTTTGAATCAAGTCTTAAGCTTGAAAACTGGTAACAGAGATGACCATGGAACATATACATATATCTACACATCCATATATATATACAGAAAATCATCACATATAAATATTTATTCAATACACATTCATTCCAGATCTCAACATGCAACCAATTTATTTAATTTTAAATTTTTAAAAGTTACTCACCTTTTTAAAAGAAGAACAGAGCCTCCATTTTGAAAACCTCTAGAATCTTTTCAAAACTTTGAGTTGCTGAAGCTTTAAAACTGAAAAATTGCTTGAATTAAAACCTGAAAATCACTTCCTTGCTTTAAACTTGAATTTTCTTTATCCACTAGAAGTTCTCCTTGATTTACAATACAGTTGCATGCAGAAAAACTCCTGATTGAAATGATGCAGGCTTCAGAATTTTAATATGGTGACAGGTTTTGAAAATGCACGTTTTCAAGTTGAAGTAAATTATAGGAAAATGAATTGCATTTTTAAACTGAGGATTTGAAGATGATTTGAGGGATTTTAGTTTTTGAGGAAGTGTGTGTTTTTTTCTTTCTTTGCATTTTAGATTTAGAAAAGGAATAAAAACGAAAGAGGACTTTTTTATATATAAAAACTGAAATACTTATTAAAAAAACAAAAATAAATGACACTTGTCTTCCAATTTTAACACTTGTCATGAAGGTAAGTTTGGCAAAGCCAGCCTGTTTTTATAGTGGACAGTCCACTTATATTAATCCAGAATCAACGTACAAATATAAGAATCAAAACACAGAACAGCAAAAATACCCACAAAACAAATAATAACGCGACATCTACAGGGGAATTTTCAAAATTAGTTGAGAAAGAGAAGACGAAGACCGCGCAAATCTTCTCGAGTTCCTTTCTTCCCATATCACTGCTATCATAAGCTTGAGGTAGTTGAGAAACCGTTTGGTCGATATCGTTTTCCACCTGGTTAATTGGAAAATCCTAATCCATTCCAACTTGAAATCACGATGCGGAGGCCTCTCGTGTATTCGATGAAGTACTTCCTTCCATAACTGAAAAGAAAAATGGCAATTGAAGAATAAATGTCCAACATTTTCCGCAGCCCTGTTGCAAAGAATGCACAGTGAATGTTCGATTAAATTCCTTCTAACAAGATTGTCTTGAGTGTGTATTGCGTTCATCAGGCATTTCCAAAGCAGCAAATTATGTTTTTGATTAGATCCAGACTTCCATATTCGAGCATGCCAAGGAAAAGAGGAATTGTATTGATTTTGTATTATAGTTCTGTAAACTATGGAGATGCTGTGTATTTTTTCATTCCAGCTGAGCCCAACTTGATCCACATGCTTATAAGAATCAGTAATAGAAGACCATAGATTATTTAGCACAGGAGAACTGACATGAGGTAAATGCAACACACCATCTATAAAAAAATCATTAGCATTAGCATTAATGGGTATTCCAGAGTTAAGTAAAAGATTATAATCAATATGTTGAAATAGAATCATTCCTGGAGCACACCAAGGGGAGTACCAAAAGGAGTTCACAGTTTTGCATTGCACCATAGGCAAGTAATATCTTCTATTAGCCAAAAGTCTTTTCCATAAAAAGCTATCATTATTTTTAGCTTCCATAGTCCAAAATTTTCCACCCTTAAGATTGTATTGCCTATTCCATTTTTCCCACATCCCCATGTTATTACTGAGTAATTTGTTAACAAGCTGGGATGTAGTAGCAATATTCCAAAGATTTAGATTAATAATACCCAGGCCTCCCTTATTTAAAGGAACAATAATTTTCTTATAGGCAATTGGAATGAGTTTAGAGGAAAAAATATTTCCATGCCATAGGAAATGATTAAAAGCTCTATTTAGCATATTAATAAGTTTATTAGGAATGATGAAAAGTTTAAAAAAATATGCACACATAGCAGAGGCAACACTCTGAATGATGACAAGTCTACCAGCTTGCGATATTTTAGTACCATTATAATTATTGAGCTTATTAGTAATTTTTTCATATAAAGGAAGGCATTGAGCATTGGTAATCCTAGCTTTACACATAGGTGCACCAAGGTGCATTGCATTTTGATCAATATTTTGAAGACCTGAAACCAGTAAGATATTCTGGTAAATGACATTAGAAACCCCAGCAATATTAATTTGAGATTTACTTTTATTTATATTTAGGCCTGTCATTTGATTAAAAATTTGAAAGATAGTAAAAACATTTGTAACAGATTTAATGTTTGGTTTAGTGAAAAGAAGGAGGTCATCTGCAAACATTAAAGTAGATATATGATGTTTTTGACACTTTGGGTGATAATCAATATATTTTTTATGGCATTCGACACCAATTAATTGGGTAAGCACCTCCATAACTAAAATGAATAGGGAAGAGGAGATAGGATCCCCTTGCCTTATTCCTTTTTGAGTTTTAAAATAACCAAATGACTCACCATTTATAGATAAGGAGACATGAAAAGAAGATATGCATGTATATATCCAAGCTAAGAAAGGCAAGGGGAAGTTCATCTTGGACATAATGGATATGATAGCCTCCCAACTAACAGAATCATATGCTTTATGGATATCCAGCTTCATAAAACATCTAGGAGAAATATTTTTCCTATTGTAGCCTTTAATTAGCTCTTGGGAGAGTAATATATTATCTATAATAGATCTACCAGCAACAAAACCATTTTGGTTAGGGGATATTAGCTCAGCAAGGCAATTTTTCATTCTAGAGGATAAAATTTTAGCAATACATTTATATACGACGTTACAACAGGCAATGGGCCTGAACTCAGTTACAGATTGAGGCATGCTTACTTTTGGAATAAGGGCTAGTTTGGTATGGTTAATACCTTTCAGCAAAGTATTGGTTTTAAAGAAGTGTTGAATTGCTTTACAAAAGTCATGTTTAATAATATGCCAACATTTCTGAAAAAACAAAGCAGAAAACCCATCCGGACCAGGAGAGCTAGTAGTTTTCATTTTGAAGATGGAATCATGAATTTCTTCTGGGGTAATGAGCTTTATTAAATTATTAGCTTGATCATTAGAAATATTACTAATAGGTAATTCATTAATGACTTGAATATTAGTTACTTCGTCAGTTTTAGTAAAAAGAAATTGATAATAATTAAGGAAAGCATGTTTTATACTGGAATGAGTGTTAACTTCAAATCCATGTCTATCTTTAATCCTATGAATTAAAGCAGCAGTCTTCTTAATTTTCAGAGAGTTGTGGAATATTTTAGTGTTTCTATCTCCTCCTATATCCCAATTAATTTTGTTTTTTTCCCGGAGCATTTTAAGTTCAGTTTTGATAGCTATTTTCAGATTTTTAGTAAGTTCACTGAGTTTATTAGATATAGCTATATTACTTGGGTCAGTTTGCAGTTGAATATGAGTTTCACTAAGCTCAGAGCTTAATTTGGTGGATAGAAGACGACCAGACCCATACTTATTTAAAGACCAACTTTTAATGGTGACTTTACAATCTTTAAGCTTCGATTGAAGAATGTACATTGGATTTCCAAATTTTGGTGTGTCCCAAGCATGTTCAATTAGAGGAAAAAATTCAGGGTCATCAATCCAACTATTAAAGAAATTAAAAGAAGAATGACCTTTATTACTTCTGTTTCCCCAGTCCAAAATGATAGGACTATGATCAGAAAGAGAATAAGAAGGGAAAATAGAAATTAAAGAAGGCCAAGCATTGAAGGCAGCTAAATTATAATAAGAACGATCTAATTTGCAAAATGTTCTAATACCTGATCTGCTACAATTATTCCAGGTGTAAAACATACCAGATTTAGGAACTTCATGAAGGTGAGCAAGAATAATAGCATTATTAAGAGGAGCAACATCCACCAGAGTCAATGGTAAGCCTCCCATCTTATCCTCTGAATGTTGCATACAATTAAAATCACCAAGGCACAACCAGGGGGAGACAGTGTGCAAGGAAGGAAGAATATCAAGAAACAACTGCCTATTAGCTTTTATATTATCTGCATAGATAAAAGTAGAGTTAAAAATGGAATTTGTAGGAATGTGATTTATATTGCAGTGAATGAATTGTCTGTGAGTTTCAGTTGCACTAATAGAGTATAGCTGGGGATTCCACAAGATCAGCAGTCTCCCAAATGGAGCAACAGTATGATTGTGAATAAAATCCCATCTAGGAGCAATACGTTTAGCAAACAAGTTAGTATCTGCCTCAGAGTATTTGGTTTCACTAATGCATATCATTCCTAGGTTGTTGCCTTTAATAAGCATTTTTATTTCATAAACTTTGGCATCATCATGTCCTCCTCTTATATTCCAGTATCCAATATTGTCTAGCATCATAATTTTTTGTATTTATTGGCAGATTGCCGAGTGAATCTTTGTGGCCCTTGAAGCATAGCAGAGGTTTTTTTTTCTTTGAATTTTTTGCAGTGAGCCTAGCCATAATTTGTTCTTGATTGAATTCATAGCCTTCATTCATGTCATCTTCCGAGCAAAATTCAGCATCTGATGATGAACTCATATTGAATTCAAGTATGTTATCCTTTGAAGGAGAAAAGAGAGGAATATCTTGTGGTGGCTTTAATTTTGCATATGGGCTAACAGTATTGTTAACAATAGAGTTCAAACCAGAAGAGGCAACTGCAGTAGTAATTCTATTCTGAGGAACTGGAGAGGTATTAAGAATTGGTGCCTCCATTTCCTTGTACTTGCATTTATTAGTATCTAGCTGATGTTTACTTAATTCAGTTTCTTTTCGAACTTGGGTCTTTTGAGATATGTTGTTAAGTTTAGTGATATCACTCTGTTGATTAACAAATTTATCAGGTTCCACCCGCAAGTTACTTGATGTTCCCGCTTCCTCTTCTATTAATTCTCCTTCTTCTATTTCTGAAAGAATAGCAAAAGCATTACATGTTTCGATTGGATTTTGTGCAACACTTTGTAACTGTGGTTCTTTAGTTGCCTGTATTGTGTCTGAACTAATTGAGTTCATATCTGTATTCTTTTTTGTTATGTCTGATTCCACTCCTTTGTTG
This sequence comes from Allium cepa, assembly GCA_030765085.1. NCBI lineage: Eukaryota > Viridiplantae > Streptophyta > Magnoliopsida > Asparagales > Amaryllidaceae > Allium > Allium cepa. The sequence goes on from CM060932.1 coordinate 936,847,439, forward strand.
TTCACTTGTATATTCTTAGGCTTCCATCTTTGTTGCCTATTCTTCACATTGTCACCAATAATGTTTCTATGCCCTGAAGCTTTATTTTTATTTGTTGGACCTGAATCATTAGCCTGAACACCTTTTTCACTGCTAAATTTCTCTTCACCAATACTTTTGTCCATATCACAATTATTGGTAGAGTGACCAAAGACTTTACAGGCAGTGCATATCAGAGGCCTCCAATTATACTCAATGTATACTTTTTGACTTGTCTCTACTCCATCTCCTATTAATAAAAAATCAGGCAATTCTTTGTCCGGAGATATTTCAACTAAACACATTGCATATTCCATTCTTTTCCTCTTTTCAGTAGCTTCATTGAAACAGATAAGCTTTCCCAAATGACAGGCAATCCAGTTAATTCCAATTAGTGTCCAAGCAATGTGGGGAATGTTATAGAGTTGTATCCATATAGGAACAGATTTTACTTGAGATTGCACTGAACCAAAAGCTGGTTTCCAAGTAGTTATTACAAACATTTGACCTCTAATAAATGTAGGATCTGCACGAAGAACAGTTTGCTTGTCCTCAGGACAAGAAAACTTGATGAGATAATTTGCACCGTCTGATTTGATCTCATATGAACCTTTCAGTTTCCATGTTTTTTTAAAATGAGTTACCACTGCCATGTAATTTACTGGCACACCCAAGAAAAACCCCACTAGATAACCCTCCCAAAAATTCATACCTTCAGTCACCAAAACCTCAGGGGGAGGAAGCGGCGATCCACGATAATCAATATTGAACTCTAATGGAGTATATGATCCCGCATTTCTAGGCTTTGAAGCAAATAGAGAAGACCATGACTTCATCGGTGGGTCAGATTGAGCAATTGAGAGAGCAGCCTGATGAGAAGATCCTGGGTCAGGAGGAATAGGAGGAGGTGGGTCGAGAACAGGAGGAACAGGTACTAGGGTGGGATTAGACGAGAGGAGTGGAGAAGAAGAAGAAGAAGGAACCAGGTTGTCAGATGTAGCCGTTACAATGGTTGCCATGTTTTTGAAAAATGTATAAGATTGGGGAAGTGTGATGAAGGTAAGTTAATTAGTTAACATGTGTCTTTTAATTTGTAAAATGTTTATATTTGTCTTTTTTTTAAAGTAAATTAGTTATGGTTAGGTTAATTTGTATTAAATCAGATGTTAATATAAGATAAATGTAAATCCATGTTTAGTTAATTTGTTAATATGTATTTATTTATATGTAGATAATTTTAAAATGAATAAATACAATTATATTTATAAAATAAAGTTTATGCAAATATTTTAAAATCAAAACAAATTAAAAATATTTATACTTTTAATTTTTAAATCAAGTTATATATATATATATATAATTGCACAATTAAATTTTAGAAAATAATTATTTTTATTAAAAATGTTAAAAACAATGTATTATTATATTTTAAAAATAACAAAATTGATAACTATAAATAACTTATAAAAGAAATTGTTTTCTTTATTAATAAATTATTTATTTTATGACACTATATCAAAATAAACATTATTGTTATTTTTATTTAAATTTAAACTTGAGTTAAAACATATTTTAAACCATTTCAATATTTACCTTATGTATTTAAAATCATATAGTTATTTATTATATATTTTTGAAGAAAAGTTTAATATCAAAAAATCAATTTAAAAAAATTAATTTTTTTATCTTATCGATTTATAACCACATTTTATTTATTAAATAACCTTTAAAAAATTTGAACTTTAAAATTATACCCAATTTTGCCAAAGATATATAATTTTATAGAAAACAGGATTTATTTATTTATTAAATTTAAAACAAGATCTATTTACAATATATACATATTCTATATACATTATAAATATAAAACAATTATCAGATTTAAAAAGTTAAAATCTATCAATTAAACATTTGTTTTATTGGATTATTAAATTAATTCAAATCTTGTTACAAAGATTATCAAATCAATTTAAATTTTTTTATTCAGATTATTAAATTGATATTGCTTAAAATTCCGGGTCATCACATTCCTCCCCCTTAAAAGAATTTCGTCCCCGAAATTTAAAACAAAGGTAATTTAATAATCCATTTAAAGATTTAATTTCAAAACACAAGCATATATCAAACATATGCTAACAATCATAGCAACCAATTCACCCAATCAAACAAATTTAACTATCCAGACAAAACTTCTGGATAGAGTTTCCTCGAGTTTCCCCAGTATAAATATCGGGATACTCTCTCTATAGATTCCAAACAATCAATACTACTAAGCTATAGAGCTCCTACTCAACTAGATCTACAAAACTAGACAGCATATCATACTGCAGACGAGTCTGATTCAAAAATCAAACCTTTAGAACTGCTGGTTTCAAAACCATAGATAGACCATATACGTACTCCCTCAGAGATACATGAAACACATCGAATCCCAGTTATCCAAACTGGCAATTCAATCCTGAAAACCAAATACTGATCCAACCAAAACACAGAAAAGATCCAAACATCTCGGAGTTAGCTTTTCAGCCTTACCCCATCTTATATCTCCTTTGATCGGAGAAAACTCCAACAACGACGAAGTCTCCAACTTCGAATTCCAAATTCCTCCGTCTCTTATCCACAAAAAGTCTTCGGACGAACCTGGGCTGCCAACATCCAAACTGATCGGCTCAACCCTTGCTGATTCCTCTAGAAACAAACTGAAACAAAAACAACCAACCCAAAGATCTCCTCAAGATCAATTCAAAACCAAGAACACAAACCTCTACTCCTCAATAACAGAAGACAGAACAAACTTCTTCTTATCCGGAAAAGACAATCAGAAACACTCACAAACTGCCTCCGCTGCGCAACTCTGACCTGAAGTAGAAGAAAACGCCGATGAAGAACACGAGCACAAACTAGACATCACTTCCCAGAAATATAGTTCAACAGATCCATAAAAGAAAGCTCTGAAATTCCTCCGTAAATATGAGCTGCTTCATCAAACTCTACCTCTAGGAACCATCCTTCAACAAAACTGAACCACTGGTTCCACTCCTGGAATACTAGTCGATAAGAAAACTCAATTTCCAGATGCGAACAAACCTCTGACTTTCTTGAAGACATCCGAAAAATCTCTGACAATCCAAGAGAACACTCAAATATCGCAAGTCACTTTTGCGATCAACCCAGATAAATTTCCAAAGAAAAACTGTCCCCTATTTACCCAATAGAACAGCTTACACTAGCCTAGCCAATCCATTGAAGAAACGGATCCACTCTGTTGCTTCTGAACTCCACCTTCAGAAAACTACTCAGCTAAGACCTCCCTGTCGGCATACAGAACACTCCTAGCTGCATTGCTGACACCAAAGCCAAAGACTTCCTAATCCAAAGCTCTTCGAGAAACTCGAACTTCAAAGCTAACCACAACATCCTGCTGAACCCAGCCACAACGTCGAAGCAGATCTACTTCTTAAAACTTGTTCCAAACAAACATCTTTGGAAACAATGCATAGTCCTGCATCTCATCACGCAGCTACACTTCCTGAGGTATCAAAATACCGTCACTCACTTCTGCCCAACTGACGGATTCAAACTCTACTCACCAAACTCTGCACTTCAAAGATGACTCCGAACCTTAACAGGTTTCCTTCAGAGATCGCTGAAATCTCTACACTCTGCACAACTTACTCGAGACAGTATTCGGTCTACAGTCTCGTCGGATACACTTCCAACCTCAAACATCAAACTCCAACCGATGGTAGTAATCGTGTTACACACACACCACTACCTTATCTACCTTTATAACCTATATTGGTAAACCCGAACAGGTAACCCAACAGATAGGTAGAAATAAATAAATATATATAAATATATTTAAAATTACAAATACGCTCTCTCAAGAAAGAAATCACTCTAGAGCCTAGGTATTCGCTCAACCTAATGCTATGATACCACTGTAACGACCCGCCATTCATCTCCATAGAATAACGCATCATTAATAAGAAAGAAAGGGATAGAAAAGAGAAAGAAAGAGAAGAAAGAAGAAACAACACATCAGAATCTAAACAGCGGAACGAATAAATTATATTAATAACATAAGTATTACATAGTATACAACAATTATCAGAGATACACAACTAATACAACACATACTGACAGTTATAAACTCCTGTCTAGTTATTACAACTCAATACACAATACAGATAAACACAGAGATACCAAACACAGAAAACACACAGTGGAAACTATATATCTAACGTCGAAGCCTACTGCTCCATTGCTCCTCCACAGTTCGTCAAAGCTAACCTGAATCCCTTGGCTACTCGTAAAAATTTGAGTATCCAAGAGTTTAAGAAAACAGAAGATAAACTCCGGGTCAAACAGGGGTCTGGTATGAGTAACAGGTTAAAGTTGCTTAATTTTAAAAACCTTTTGAAAATAAAGGTATCACGTAAGACTTCCCACACATAAACATGGAAAAGTTTTTGCCTTACGCTAACCAAAACATTTGATAAGAAATCCGGTGATATTATAATAGGTCTAGGGTTTCAAATAAATATTAAATAGCCGAAATTGTTACATTATTAAATTCCAGCTACTAGCCACAAAAGTGGGTAATACAATCAAAACCGTTGGCACTTATTGGATTTTGGATTCCATACAATGGCAGGGCTACCGGAGTACCACCCGTCACAGTACGTGGCCTAGATCACCGTACCGAGGATCACTCCTAATCCCCTGCAACACAAAGCCGGAACCATCCCTTACTGGACAGTCCCGAACAAGACAACCCCGCAGTTGGTGCGCAATTCCAACCGCCCACTAAGCCGAATAAAAAGGGACCTCTAGACAGGGGAAAATCTCGTCCTACTTGGGCATGACCCACTTAGCCTTGCTGCACCTTCCCTGTTTTAGCCATTCCCGGTTAATGAGGCTTGAGGCTACGATTACCTTTAGTGAACACATCACTTAGAATGCTCATCGTCCACCTGACGATGTTCTGAAAGCATTCAATCCATACAAGTTTGTTCCGGGTTCGAAAGAAACCGAAGGCATTATCTTGTTACACTCATTTTGGAATCACCCTCAGAGTTAACGACGATAACCCTTGCACTCTGAATCTTCATCTTCGCTTGAGATTCACGACCTATCGTAAATTTGGATTGATGTGGTTTTTGGATATCCAAATATGGAAACCCGATCCCGGTCTCATCGAAATCCAAAGCGTGTCTTTTAGGTCCAAGTTGTTTTAGAGTTTAAAACAATTCAATACAATTATCTATAAACACACAGATAGATAATTCACAGATTCACAATAGATAATCAACATTATCATCACAACAGATAATCCATATTATCACTGTCAAAGATAATCCATATCATTATCACAATTCAACCAATGCATCCATATCACACAATATTACTAATCTCATAGTTGGGATTTCAACCATTCAAGGCAACCAATATCATCCATTCATAAGCAATGATCTATAATCATACCATTTATAATTAATTTAAAATGAATTAAATTAATTACATCATCTCTAATTAATTTAAAGTGAATGAAATTAATTACTTATATCAATATAAATCTTGCTTGTATATCCATTAATTAATTACAAATTAATTTATTAATTATCCTCTAGTTAATCAACTTAACTAAACACCCTAGATTAATTATTCTTTTAATTACATTCAAGTAATTACCCTATAATTAATTGTACAAATTAATTACTTCAAAACAAATACAGTAATTAACCTTTAATTACTTCATAAATTAATTAACTATAATTAATTACAATTAATTAATTACACTTAATTTCTTATTATTGATTAATTAATCTTAATTAATCAATTTTAATTACATCATTAATTATTTATATAATGATCCTAAATTATATATAATTAATTATCTTATTAATTACATTCAGTAATTAATCTCAGCTAACCCATAATTATTAATCACCTTTGATTAAATCACATTCAGTAATTAAAAACCCTTAATTACTTATCAAATTAATTACTTCTTAATTAATTATTTTTAATTTATCCCTTTTATACCAAGTAATTTAATCAAAATTACTTTCACAATTCCATCATTATTAATTTCATCCAGTAATTATCTTTAATTACTTAACTGAGTAATTATATTCCATTAATTACATTAAGTAATTATTATCAAACCAACAAGTGATTAAAATTAATTAAACTTAACTAATTAATTAATTTAAAATAATCACAATAAACTCCATTAATTACATTAAGTAATTAATTTCTTAATTACTTTTATTAAGTAATTAACTTAAATAATTTTCACAATGGATTATCATTAAATTAATTAATCTAATTAATTATTTTAAAATAATCACATTAATTAATTATTAAATAATCTTAAGTTAATGACCATCATTAACAATTAAAAATTCTTTAATTACTTCTCTTAAGAAATTAACTTTCATTAATTATTAACTTCAAATTAATTAATCTTTAATATCAAATTAATTAACCTTTAATTATTTAGTTAATTAAGTGTTAACTGTAACTTAATTAATGCATAATTACTTGATTATTTAATTATTAATCATTAATTATATTTAATTAATGATCCTTAATTATGGATTAATTACCCTTAATTAATTAATTAACTTAAACTTAAATTAATAATTTAAAACCCTTAATTACCTTAATTAATGATCCATTCCATTAATAAATAAATTATTCATTTAATTACCTTAATAATTAAATGAAATTATAAATCATTAAATTCTAATTTTACTTTAAGATAAAACCTTTCTTATCTATAGTTAAATTGTCATTCATAAATACGTTTGAAAATATTTATTTCAAATTCAATTTAAATTTTCATTTTAAAATTCAAGTTTTTAAAATGAAATCTAATTTACCTATATCGAATTTAAAATTTTGAAATTTACCTGTTAAAAAAATTCTTATATAAAAGAAATTTAAAGATTTTAAACTAAATTCCTTTTCAATATCAATCATTAAAGTATACTTTAACTTTTAAACTTATTTACAATATTTAAATTTATAAACTTTACTTTATTTCCAAAACTTAAGATTCAAATCAAATTTGAATTCAAATTTAAAATTCAGATTCAACTTTGTTTAAATCCTTCCTTACCTTTCAAACCCCATTTAAATTCAAAATCCTTTTAAATACACCTTAACTTCTTAAATACTTTAATAATATTAAGTCAGTATAAATTTAAAAACTCATTTGTTTCCAAACTAGATTCAAATTAAAATTGAATTTATTTTAGACATAGGTTTAACTTAAACTAAGATTGAAAACTAGATTTAAATCTTATTTTAAAACTTTACTTTCATTTAAAATCAGGTTTTGAATTTTATTTTAAATTTTAAACAAAACTACAGTTTTCAAAACCAAAACCTGTTACCATACTTAAACCCGAGCAAGAACCAAAACTGCTTCGAGTCAGCAAGCCCACTCCTTCGAGTAATACACAGCACCTACTCGAGTGATTCTCGAGTTTCCCCACTGCTTGTACCCAGGAAATCATCAGAATATCAAAAGTGCACGGTGCACGTGCACCGTGCCTCCGGCCAACTCCAGCCACCTCCGGTGGTCTTCCCACATCGGCGACCAACCCAACGTCCCAACACGACCAACAAAACACCTCTCCACAACTCAAAATCGAATTCGAGTCCCTATCTGAAACCTGGAACAACAAACCGTCACCCACCCCAAACCTGTCATCGCCACATACACGCCGCTCCGACCTTCTGAACGCTTGAGCCTCCGGTCACTCCATCGTCGACTCATCCTCTACCATTCCCATAAGTTTGGCTACACTCGATCAACCAGAGATGACGAACCAAACAAAACACTCAACCTAGTAGAAACTAGGGTTATAGAAGAATTTCAACTGCCACTGCCTCCTCGATGAATTACATCATCATCTAGTATTTTTTTTAGATTCAATGACCCCTCCTCTATCATCTGGAAGAACCTCGACTGCTCCAAACACATAAATCACTAGAAAACCCCAAAAGTTCCATTCCAGTTCAAACCCATACTGCACCTTCATCTTATTTTTCAAAATCCTGATTTTAATTTTAAAAATCACGATTTTGTTTATTTATTCATTTCATAATACTGAATTCATAAATTACACAGTTTGAATTTTTACATATTTTAACATGCACTGATGATTTTATACTTCCAGTGAGGTTTCAAATTGAATTTAACTTAAACAAAAAATTTTAAACCTTCACCATGACATAACAACAAGTTTTATTAAAATTCTAAGTACTAACATCAATGGGTTCAAGAGAATATGAATTTTGAATCAAGCTAAGCTTGAAAACTGGTAACAGAGATGACCATAGAACATATACATATATCTACACATCCATATATATATATATATATAGAAAATCATCACATATAAATATTTATTCAACACACATTCATTCCAGAACTCAGCATGCAACCAATTTATTTAATTTTAAATTTTTAAAAGTTACTCACCTTTTTAAAACAAGAACATAACCTCCATTTTGAAATGCTCTAGAATCTTTTTAAAACTTGAGTTGTTGAAGCTTTAAAACTGAAAAGTTGCTTGAATTAAAACCTGAAAATTACTTCCTTGCTTTAAACTTGAATTTTCTTTATCCACTAGAAGTGCTCCTTGATTTAGAATACAGTTGCATGCAGAAAAACTCCAGATTAAATGATGCACGCTTCAGAATTTTAATATGGTGACAGGTTTTGAAAATGCAGGTTTTCAAGTTGAAGTAAATTATAGGAAAATGAATTGCATTTTTAAACTGAGGATTTGAAGATGATTTTAGGGATTTTAGTTTTTGAGGAAGTGTGTGTTTTTTCTTTCTTTGCATTTTAGATTTAGAAAAGGAATAAAAAGGAAAGAGGATTTGTTTATATATAAAAACTAAAATACTTATTAAAAAAACAAAAATAAATGACACTTGTCTTCCAATTTTAACACTTGTCATGAAGGTAAGTTAATTAGTTACATGCGTCTTTTAATTTGTAAAATGTTTATATTTGTCTCTTTTTTTAAATTTAATTAGTTATAATTAGGTTAATTTGTATTAAATTAGATGTTAATATAAGATAAATGTAAATCCATGTTTAGTTAATTAGTTAATATGTATTTATTTATATGTAGATAATTTTAAAATGAATAAATCCAATTATATTTATAAATTAAAGTTTATGCAAATATTTTAAAATAAAAACGAATTAAAAATATTTATACTTTAAATTTTTAAATCAAGTCATATATATATATATATATATATAACTACACAATTAAATTTTGGAAAACAATTATTTTTATTAAAAATCTATTTGTTAAAAACAACGTATTATTATATTTTAAAAATAACAAAATTGATAACTATAAATAACTTATAAAAGAATTTATTTTCTTTATTAATAAATTATTTATTTTATCTCACTATATCAAAATAAACCTTATTGTTATTTTTATTTAAATTTAAACTTGAGTTAAAACGTATTTTAAACCATTTCAATATTTACCTTATGTATTTAAAATCATATAGTTATTTATTATATATTTTAAAAAAAAGTTTAATATCAAATAAATCAATTTAAACAAATTAAATTTTTATCTTATCAATTTAAAACCATATTTTATTTGTTAAATAACCTTTCAAAAAGTTTAAATTTAAAATTATACCAAATTTTACCAAAGATATATATTTTTATAGAAACATGATTTATTTATTTATTAAATTTAAAACAAGATCTATTTACATATATTCTATATACATTATAAATATAAAATAATTATTAGATTTAAAATGATAAAATCTATCATTTAAATATTTATTTTATTGGATTATTAAATTAATTCAAATCTTGTTACAAAGATTATCAAATCAATTTAATTTTTTTTATTCAGATTATTAAATTGATATTGCTTAAAATTCCAAGTCGTCACAGAGACATCTCATTAAAATGTTTAATGTGCATCATATGATATGGATTCCTCATGCATTGGCATTAGGAGTTGTCACATATTCTATGTAGTCTACTACATCACATTTCACTTATGTACATGGTACATTGAGCAAATATCAAATCTGAATTAAGATCACTAAATAGTAGTTAAGAGTATTCCTAAGTATTTTATGAAATGCTTGAGAAACGTCTATAAAAATAATAAACTCATTATGAGGGGCATTGTGACTCAAACTCCATAAGTGATATCGAGTACAATCCTAATTTATGTTCAATCTTAGTTAAGGAGCTTTAAGTTGGAATTATACCAAATGAAAGGTTATGCATGCTTCAACAAAAAGGCTAAGTGCATCGCCTTGAATAACTCTGTAGCAAAATTTGTATGTGTATATAATGCAAAAATTTAGAGCTAGATGTGATTCCAACAGTTGAGAATCCTGCAACTTTGTTTTGTGAAAACAATGTCGCAATAAAAATCGTGCGAAAAACCTAGAGTTCACTAGAAATTGAAAACATACCCTAGAAAGTTCTATATGATAAGGCAGTTTATTGATTATATAGATAATTGATTGATAGAATAGATAGTTTCGAAAATATAGCATATACATTTATGAAGGTGATGACTCGATCAGTTCTAAGAAAACTGATCAAAAGGATGGATTGAGATTCCATAATTGGACCTAAATATAAGTAGAAGATTGATGGAGTTAAGGGTATGTCCTAGGGAAAATTCTACAATTCATCGTAAAATTTTAACTTTGTAATAAAATCTTATTTGAAATGAAAGGTGTTTTTTTTCTATTTTATATTTGTTATGTTGTGGTAGAATAAATATGCAATTAAATTTTTTTGGCAAGGCCGACGGGGTTGGATGGTCCCCGACCATTTTATTGCAGCACCATAAAGATTACATCACATACAACAATGAGCAAGCCCAGAGAGAACAGAGGAAAACAAAGTGCTACAAGAAACTGGAAAATAAAAGAAGAAAAGAAAGAAACAAAATACAAATAACACACTCAGAAGGAATGGTAAATGCCTGGATCAAAGGAGAAAGTAACCATTCCCAGAGAATATTTGATCTCATGCAATAACCAAAGCTTGAACATTGATTCAGATTTTGCATTGATGGCATCAAACACTCTAGTATTGCGTTCTCTCCCACCGCAGCAATGAAACTTTTCAAAACTGCAAGAAATATTCTCTTATCCTTTTGCATGTGCCCAGTTTTCGCATAAATTATATTCCACTCGAATTGGTTGTCATGAGAAATATCATATCTACAGAGTTTTGCCATAACTAGCTTCCATACTTGCTTAATGTCAGAACATTCAAAGAACAGATGTTCAGCAGTCTCAACCTGATAATTGCAGAATGAGCACAAACTGTTAACATTCATTCCCAAGCACGCAAGTTTAGTTTTAATTAGTATTGCACGATGAAGCACTTACCACAGTAAAAGATTATCTCTCATACCACTGTCCATATTCCAAGCTCTCTTACACCAATTCCACTTTGGCTGCACAGTGTTCTTCATCATGTATTCATATACATTGCCAATTTTATATGTAGTCCTTTTTTCACCCCACACCAGCTTATCAGAGGTAGACGAAAGCGGCGTATAGCTTCTGATCAAGTTCCAAATATTCTGTATTCTCTGATTGGAAGAAAAGGTATTAGTACTTTGAATATTATAGAGAACATCCCTTACCTTAGCTGCGAGGTGAATGCCAGTTTGTAAAATCTCATTGTACGTTAGTTGTCTTCTTGGAATCATCCCCTTGGCAAGCCATGGATCATCCTAGAAACTCACACTGAAAACAGGGTTGGATTCATTTGACTGAGTGGGAGAACCTCCTCCTTAATCTTGAAAATACTTTGCCATGTCCAACTCAGGTTCTGCGGCTTAATCATATTCCAAAAACTCCTTCTTCTAACAACATTTTGATGAGACCATTCTGCCCATAAGTTGTCAATATTGTTAAAGAAGCTGTCCACGTGTTTAGCAAACGTCGCCTTATTCCATTGGTTTATGTTGATGATACCAAGACCCCCCATTAACAGGTTGCTCAACTCTGCTAAATTTAATTAGGGCAATGTATCTTCCTGTTGTCCTTCCCGTCCATATAAATCGCATAAATGCACTTCGAATCATTTTCATTAACTTTAAGGGTAGAACGTATGTTCTAGCCCAGTATACTTGCATCACAAAAATAACAGACTTAAACAGGGTAAGTCTACCAGCTTGGCTAAGTTTCCCCGTGGTCCAGCAGTTAAGTCTTGCTATAATCCTCTCAAATAGTGGCAGACATTGATTAGTTGTTATTTTTGATGTAGCAAGTGGAAGCCCCAAGTATGAAACAGTAGTTGGGTTGGGAGATAGACCAGTAGCTAGAGAAATTGTAGCCTTCTGTTCTATGTTGATACCAGCCAAAATGATTTCAGATTTCTGAATATTAACCTTCAATCCAGTCATTGCAAAAAACTGATCAAGAGTGGTCATTAAATTGTTGACAGTTGTGATGTCCGGAGTACGAAACAAAACATGGTCATCAGCAAACATCAGCGTAGAGATTTGAGGATCACTGCACGCTTGATGGAGTTTGAACTTTCCTTGGTCTATTAGATTGTCGATCATCCTCGTTAGAAGTTCCATAACCATGATGAAGACATAAGTAGATATCGGGTCTCCCTGCCTTATACCCTGCCTAGTACCAAAAAATCCAGCAGCTATTCCATTGACAATGATCGAATATGTAGGTGTCGAGATACATTCATATATCCAAGCAAGAAAGTGGGGTGGGAAGTTCATATAACCCATAATATGAATGATGCTATCCCATTGTAACATTTCAAAAGCTTTCATGATATCAAGTTTTAACATAGCTTTCGGGGTTGCATTCTTACGATTATATCCTTTAAGAAGTTCATGAGTGAGAAGGATATGGTCAAGTATGTTCCTACCAGGTAGGAACGCTGCTTGATTAGTGGAAACCAATTTAGGAAGCACAAGTTTAAGTCTAGTAGCAATTACTTTAGAGATGCATTTGTAAATGGTTTTACAGCATGATATAGGATGATTTTCAGTAACATGATGAGCATTTTTGATCTTGGGGACTAGTGCTATATTGGTGTAGTTGTACGACCTGAAAAGCTTGGATTTCGTGAAGAAAAGCTTAATGGCATTGGTGACATCAGTAGAAACAAAAGACCAACACATAGTATAGAATTTAGCGTTCAATCCATCAAGGCCTCCACAAGAGTTACTGTTAAGAGAAAACATCGCTTTCTCAATTTCTTCTGTGGATACTTCAGAGCATAGGAAGATATAGTCATCTGCAGTTAGTCTAGGAAGAATGTCAGAAGGGATCTCATCAATACTAGGTATGAAGTTGTTAGAATTGCCATATATGGAAGAGAAATTTTGGAAAAAGCGTCCTGAACATCAGCGACAGAAGAATGAAGCACACCATTCTTATCTTTGATAGTTGTTATATTTTCTCTACATTGTTTGTTCCTGAGGCTAGCATGAAAATACGCACTATTTTTATATCCATGTTCACGCCATTTTATTCTGGACTTTTGCCTAATCATTTCACTTTCTGTTGATAAAGCTTCATAGTATTGTTGGGTCAAGATGTACTCAGTAGTAGATAAGTTTGTGTTAGTAACATTGGTCATCATCTCCGTTTGAACCTCAGCAAGCTTATCTCCAATCGAAGTGCTCAATTTGTCTCCTTTGCCAAATCTCTTGAACGACCACAGCTTCAGGACTTCTTTAACTTCTTTAATTTTTTCCTGCAAAATAAATAAGTGATTACCATTTTTGCTTTACTCCATGCATTAAAATCAGTATTCTTAAAATCTGGTTCTTTAACCCAAGAGTTAAAAAATTTAAAATTTGTTTTTCCTCTCTTGTCAGCTCCACGAAGATGGATTATTTATGGAGAGTGGTCCGAAAGAAGTGGAGGGGGAAGAAGGCTGAAGAGGAGAGGCCATTTGGTAAGAGCAGCATGGTTTGAGAAAGTGTGATCAATCCTAGAAAATGTCCTACTACTATGCCTTCTTTTATTATTCCATGAATACTGCATTCCAACTGATCTAACAGGAATTAATTCAGCTTGGTTGAGAGTATTAGCAAGAGGTTGAATTTCATTTAGGGAAAGGGGATTTCCCCCAGTTCTATCAGAGAGCGAATAACAATAGTTGAAGTCGCCAAGTATTATCCAAGGATGAGAGGACTGCCTCAAAGCTGGGATAACATCAAACAACGTAGTTCTGGACGAAGTTGAGTTAGAGGCATAAACAAAGGTAACATAAAAGGAAGTATTATCAGAGGAAGTTTGATCATGGCAATGTATTATCTAAGAATTGGAGTGGATAGGAGTAATTTGGACATGAAGGGGATTGAAAAGAATCAAAATCCTACCGTATGGAGATTCATTCAGATTGTGGATAAAGTTCCAATCTGGTTTTATGTAATTGGCTGCCTTGACTGTTAAAGCACAATTTAACTTAGTCTCCAGTATCACTAAGATAGATAACTTATGAGAACTGGTTAGTTGTTTACATTGGTCAAGTTTGATGACATTATAACCCCCACGAACATTCCATGCACCAAGATGTGTCATCATTGCTGAGCACGGGCATTGATCATTTCTATTTTCATTATCCTAGTCACTGCTTGAGAAGAGGATAAGTAGTTAGGAATTGCAACAGATAGAGGAGTTACTTTACAGTTTGATGTACCTTCTTTTGATGGGGGGGTGGCTAGGCTGGAGAGAATAGGAATTGGCGGAGAGGAGGAAGGTGAGGTTGGAAGAGTGAGAGACGTTGGAGGAGGTAATTTGTAAGCTGTTGGAGGTTTGATGCTAGAGTAAACATTATGAGGAGATGGTATGTGAGAACCACCAGTAACTTGGTGGGGAAAATTCAGAGATTTATTATTGATAGAACAGGGCGTGCATGAATCAATGTGCATGCATGTATCCTCACTCAAGACAGTAGCCTTCCTGGGGTAAGTATTCTTCTTTCTACTCTTTTTACTTTTCTTATCACTTGCATTTGTCTCTCTTCACTTTTACTTTCAAGGATAGACCAGCTGTCTTTATTTCCATTTTCATTTGTTATATTGCCTTCTATAATATCTACCTTTTCATGCAGTTGCAATGAGTGAACAGCCTTATCTTGCTTTTTTGTTGTTTTTAATGTCCCTTTGCACCTCTTGCTCTGTAGTATCTATTTCTATTACTTCCTCGGTTTCTTCATTTATTGCTCCACTCATTTCATCCACTTTCAGTCTTTCATTATACATACTACTTATATTGTCCTCCTCATCCAGTTCATGGAGAACATCAAATTTATTAGATATCAAAACATTATCAACTAATTCTTCAACTTCTTTATACACTTCTTTCAATTTAGTTATCTCCTCAACCATATTACTAGCATTATCTTGAGGGTTGACTGACACGGATTTGCTTCTGTCTTCATCACCCAGTTCATCAGATTCAACACTACACTGCTCGGTTTCTTTCCCCACTTGCTCCATCTCCTTAGCCTTCTCTTTAGCATGAAAAGTAACATTAACTTTTTCATTTACGTCTTCACAGCTCTTTTCTCCTGCTTGTTCCACATGAACTTCAATTACAGGATTAACTATTTTCTTTTTCGTTACACGTTGCCATTTTCTAATGCTCTGCTTATTGATTGGTCTGGCATTTTTATGAACTCGGTCATTCTCTGTTTTTTCTTCTTTGTCTTCCTCTGTATCATTTTTACTATTTACTTTATCATTCTTTGTTTTAATTTTATCATTATTATCGCAACCTACAGTTTTGTGTCCGAACTTCTTGCACTTAACGCAAACATCTGGCCTCCACAGGTACTCGACAACAATTCTCTGGTGACCTCCTGCAACCAGTTTAACCAAAAATTCATCACCTAACTCCTTTTCCGGCCTAACTTCAATCAAGCACTTCGCATAGCTCAACCTATCTTGCTTCTCTGTCATTTCATCCATACAGAACAATTTTCCCATGTGACTACAGAGCCAGTTAATTCCTAGGGGCGACCATGCAAATAAGGGGAGATTATACAAGCGTACCCAAACTGGAACAGCGGTGACAGAACCTGCAACATTACTCACAGTAGCATCATATGGTTTTATTATGAAAAGCTTATAATTCATAATAATAGGATCATTTTGCAGAATTGTTTTCCTGTCTTCACTATAGGTGAAGGTGAATAAGAAGATGATACCATCCGATTTAACTGAAACAGCGCCTTTTAGTTTCCATATGAACTTTAGCTTCTGAACAACAGCTGTGTACAGTAATGGTTTATCAAGGAAAAAACCAACTATTGTATCATTCCAAATAGCAGCACCAGCTTCAATAAGTTCCATAGGAGGCACTAAAGCTTTTTCTTCATACATAGGAGTTAGGTCAACGGGGATGTACTTCCTTGCGTTCCTCGGTTTGCGTTTAAATAGAGAATTCCATTTCCGTTCACCTATATTAGAGAGGAGGGGGTTGACGGCCTAAGATGGGAGGGGTTTGCTGGCAGGATGAAAAGAAAGAGGATCGGAGGGGTCGTGATGGGGGATGATTGGAGGAGAAGAGACATGGACTGGAGAGTTCGAAGGTACATTAGCTGTGAGGGGAGAGGGCACTGAGGAGGAGACAGAAGGAACTGATGTGATGGGAAGAGGGGGCGAAAGAACCGAAGAAGAGAAGACAGCATTGACTACGGAGGTAAGGGGAGATATGGAAGAGTTGATAGGTATGGAAGGAACAGTTGAGGTGACGAGAGGGGAAAGGAGCGAGACAATAGGAGCGGACATGAGAGTTAAAATAGTTTTTTTTAAGTTTTTTTTAGGTGCACTAAAATATAAAATCCTTAAATGATATATAATATATGATTATGATAATCTGGATTTTTGGACATCTGTTAATGGGTAACTAATAGGAATTAATTTATTAAAAATACTGATTTGTAAGTTGAACAAATAAAAGTATGTTTTAACTATAATATATACATATATATTATGGTAAGAAGCATTGTTTTGAATTTAATATAATAATTCTCATAAAAGCATTTAAAGTTAAATCCTATATTTTAAACACACTAAAGATAATATTTAATAATTTAAAATATATAATAGTTTAATTTTAAAATAGGATTTTAAAAAAAGATGGGACTTTCTTTAAATATATACATAAGTTGTATATATATATAAAAGTATTAAACTATAATGTGAAAACATATAATAATATAAATTCATGTAGCTTAACAAACGTAAATATTAAATGTATACATTAAACATTTGTAGCTTGAGTAACATGCGTAAAAACAAGTGGCAATGGTTTTTCTTTTAAATTGAAATATAATAACATATTGAGAAGGCTATTTGGAGTTCAAAGCATTTTCATATTTCATTTTATTAAACTAAAACTAAAAAAAATATAAATCAAACAACTACTTTAAGTTTTTAAATCTGAAGCAGCAAGTAATTGATTCAAATCCAACCAAGTAAGATCAAGATCGAATTACAGTTTCAGATTCAAGATTTGCAGTTTCAAGTCCAAAATCAAGTTCCAGTTTTCAGTTTCAAATGCAAATTTCAAGATTTTTCACAAAAAGCTTGCTTTATTCAAACCATTTTGTGAGTAAATCTTAAACTTTTTAAGGTTAAATCATCTTTATTATCTTGTGCATAACCGTGAATGGTAGTAATGACTCGAAGATATCTTGAATGGGTGATAAAGTTGTGTTCTTTGGCATAAAGTATGGAATTGTTGAATGTACAGATGCATGTCTGTGTATATAAATTTAGGTCTCTGCTCATGTTAACGGGTTCAAAATCTTTCAAAAAAAATCCATTTCACTTCATTTAAACCATTTTACGTTACGATATCTAAAGGAAATTTATTTGTAATTGTGCAATCGTATTTTTAGTAGTAAAATTCAAATGAAATTATTAGGTATTTCTCTGGAAAAGAGTAATTTACAGAGAAAATGAAACAAACCAAAAAATAAACTGCTTAAATTCCATGATTAGTTTATATAATCTGATTCGTCGTTAAAAATAACGATTTTTAGTGATTTTGCTTCGATTTTTATGTGTGTCGATGAGGGGGTGTCACGAGCTAATCGGAGTGGGGTCATTTGGTGATTCTCGGTGATCGCGAGGCCTATTAGCACCGAAGTTAAGGCTGGAGGTAGGTTATTGGTCAAGGGTTGTGAGAAAAATGGCTTAACATTTTCTCGATGGACGGGGTGGCCGATCAGGGATGAAGTAGGGTTAGTAGTGGTTTATTTGGGGGTTTCGGTTAGGCATGATTGTCAATGGCAAGGCATTGAGGAAGGGGTGCGCACCTAGGGTAGAGTGAAAAGAAGTTCATTGCGAAGTTCAAGGTGGAGGTGGGTGATGAATGACGTCGTGGTTGATCGTGGTGAACGAATTGAACGGGGCGGGTTCTTGGTTCAGGTTGTCGAATAGGCTAAATTTTAAGTTAAGGAAATCTGATGTGAGGCAGGGGTGTGAGTACGGTTTGGAGCCCGAGTGTGACCGAAGGAGGTGGTCTGTGATGAGGGATCATCGCTAGCGTCGGCGTGTATGTGCACGTCTGTGTGCACAAGAGTTCGTCTGGGTGAATTAGAATAAGAAGGAAGTTTAGAAGCTGGAGAGGTAGTAAAGTGGGAGGAAATAAAGGAATTCGAGCCGAAGAAATTTGGGCCTGCTAATTTAAAATAGAAGAAAGAAATAAAGTAGGAAAGGGGTAAGAATGAGTTGTATCGGGTTCACGTTAGGGTTGGCTCGGGAATTTTTATTTGGGCCGAAAGTTTTAGTTTTTGATTTAACCAAGTTTTCAAGTAAATGATTTAACCTAGTTTTAAAGCATGAGAAAGTAAAAGTAAATAATTAACCAAGTTTTAAAAAAAAGTAAAGAAAATTTTAGCAAAGTTTCAAGCAAATGTAAAACAGTAAGTGTCGATCAAGTTTCCATAACAAGTTTCAAAATATATAAATTATGAAGTCAAATGTTTTTTTGAATATAAATTGTTTGGTTTAATTTAATTATTTAATTATATTCCTATGTGATTTAAAATGAAATTTAGTAATGATCTGATTAAGTAGTTAATTAAGATAATGGTTTATCTTAAATTTATTTAGGGTCTTGATTTATTAATGGATAATTAATCAATGTGATTAATTAAAAGTTATTAATTAGTATAAGTAATTAATGGTTTATTAATTAACTTAAGTAATTATAGGATAATTAATTAATGTAATTAAAGGGTGATTAGTTAATGAAATTAATTAAAGAATAATTCCTTAATTTATTAAAGGATTCGTTAATTTGTGTGATTAATTAAAGGATCATTAATCTATGTAAGTAATTAAAGGTTAATTAATGTGAATGATTATTTAAGAATAATTAATTAATTTCAATAATTAATTAAATGGTTTAATTAATGTTAATTAAGTAGGATTTAAAGCTAATTAATTTATTTTGTGTTAATCAAGTTAATTAGATTGGGTGACAAAATTTATCTTGCCTATTCGTGATTAAATTGTATTGAATGTTTAGATTAATGTCTCTAGTCTGATAATTTGTGATGTTTTTGTTATATGATATTATTGGTTTGAACTATGATAATGAGGGTGGTCTATATGATGAATTGCTATGTAGATATGACATCTTATAATTTAAAATTGAATTGTGATCATCTAAACAACTTGGATTAAAGATCGTATTGGATTCGAAGAGACCGGGGTCGGGTATCAGCAAATACCCGAAACCACTTTGATCTGTATTCTACAATAATTCTTTATAGATTTAAGTTTAGAATCAAATAGTCTGGAATGAAATAAATGAAGTAGCATGGCCATTAAACTAAGTAGCGATACTTAAATATTGTTTGTGAAATAAGTGTTGGCTTCAGCAAGTTAAGAACCCGTAGTGATGTACGAGTTTCCCTGGGTTTTCAAATAAATTTTATAACCTAGTATTTCAAATTCTATGGGTTTACTCGCGTTGGTTTTCAGCTTGACCTGGGTGTTATTTTAATGTAATGCTCGGGTCAAACCGAGTATTACATATTTTTAGGTTAGGACTTTCTGGAGCTCAGGAGACGAGTTGGACAGGAACGTATGGAACTTATTCCGTTGTGTATTATAATTATATTGTTAGTAGTCAGGGACAAGTTGTTACAACTGTCCAGTTACGTGTGGATGGTTGTACTATGATATATTGAATGTAATCCGACAATTACAGCTTTTCTTTGTATAAATGCTATTATTTGATATTATGTTTTAATCCGCTGGGAAAGTAAGATTCTGAGCTGTTGTTTTATGTTTCTTCTTCTACCTCTTTTCTTCATTACCCTTAGATTTTGGAATTTCCGACGTTCAATTGCTCGGCACTTCTGCAGTGGACGTATTTGTGTCGAATTCTCGAGGTCAAAAATTTCGGTTCATTACATTGTGGTATCAGAGCTGAAGGTTAAGCGGGAACCTTAGCTCTGGTGGGTTTACTCATTAAGGATAGGGTCGGTAGTACCCTAGAATGAGTTGAGTGTAATATATAAAAGAGCGTACTTGTTATTTTCTTATACAATATTTTAAAATGGGTCTAAAATTAGTCTTATACAAGCTTATATTTTGATATTATAAGCAATAGTTTTTCTAATTATTATATATATTAAGGGATTTGTTGTTGGTTATTAAAATTAAATAAGATCATAAGAATTTAACTGGTAATATACTTATAACCAAATAGGAATTAGATAATATGAACTAAATGAATAAGATAAGCTTGTAATGGATTCAAACTATAGAATAAAATCCTAAAATTTGTAGAAGTGTTTTCAGAATGCTGAATTAAGTTACCTAATTTTAATTTTTCCAACAAATTATGAGATAATATGTATTGAATTGGTTTCCAGATATGATAATCTTGCTTATTATCATAAAATGGTTATTATGTCTAATAATGGGATGTTTGTTTTCTAATAATAATTAATGATAGAACAAAATGAAATGTTTTAAGGAAGTAACAATTTGGATATGTATGACTTACAAATTGATAAGAATCTAAATTGTGAAGTTTTAAACCTAAGTCCAGAAAATTCAAATTGTTTAGAGAAATGAATATGTATATATGTATATACATAATAACAAGTTGATTGGAAGTAAACATTAGGTGTTGAGTTTTGAATTTTCCCTGAAATATGATAAGTTTTTGAACTTATAAGTGGAAAAGGATATTGATAAGAAGTTTAAAATTTGAAATGAAGAACTCAAATTAAGTAAGGTTGACTGGATTGAATGAATAGAGATTTAACGTAGGAAAGTTAAATGGTTAGTTTGAATGGGAATTATGTGTGATCTCAAAACAGGTTGAGATCAGCAAATTGGTAACGGGTGCTATTAATTGGTGTTTGGATAATTTGGATGTTTATTTACCTTGGCTTATCCTGATATCATCATATTGTTATTAATAATCTATGGACCTGTGAATTGGATTGTTTAAATGAATTAAGAAGTAGATTGAGATAATATATCCATTACTGAAATTAATTGGGAAGAAAAATTTAATTGAAATTATTTAAATGATTTTGATTTTTTATAAATAAAATTTGAAATTAAGGAAATGGAATCACTTAGAACTTAAGATTTAAATGATAAGAATTTAACTTGCAAACTAAAATTGTTAAAAATTGGTTTCAAAGTTAGAAGTTAAAATTGGGTAATAAATTGGATTTTGAAGATTAAATTGTTTAAAAAGTTTTGAACTCCTACTTGAATTTTGAAATAAGTTAAGTAAAGGTAATTTAAAATGAATATTTGAAATTTAGACTTAAAATTAATTGTTTAAAAACTTAGGTTGTCAAATTAAAAATACAAGTTGATTTGATTTAAAGGATTAAATCAATATTTAAAAATGCACTCGAATTTATATAATTCGAGATGGTTTAAAGTTGAGATTGGAATTGAAATTAGTTCAAATTGAATCTGATTTGAATAATTTGGAATTGTGATTGAAGTTGAATAAATTAATTCAAATAGGAATTGATTTGAAGTTGAGAAAGGAATTGACGTTAATTCAAATTGAATCGGAATTGAATCAATTTAGTGGGATGGTAAATTGATTGGAAGTAGAGATTGGGAAATTGAACCAGTTTGACTCTGAAACTATTTTTTTCAAATAATTTTTTTTGATATAAATTGTTTAAAATCTATTTTCCTAGCTATTTACTATACTACCTTTCTCTTAAAACCCAAACTATCTTTTACTTATTTCAAAACTATTTTGAAAACTAATTACTATTTTACATCCGTCTTATAAACTAATTACTATTTTACAACTATTTTGCAACTATTTAACTATTTTATAACTACTTAAGTATTTATAGCTAATTTACAACTAATAACTATTTCACAACTACTTATCTATTTTAAATTCAAGCTATTTTCTAAATTCAAGCTGGTCAGAGTGCAAACTGTTTATAATTGAAGTGATAACCCAAATGGAAATGTAGGTAATTGTGAATAAGTGAATCAAAATTAAAATGAAGGTGAATAAAAAGAGAATTGATTTAGCTAATAATCAATGAGGATAAGTACGTAGGATGCACGTACATTATTCTATTTGCATAATGATTTGATCTAGATTCGAGCACAGAATTTCGAGATAGTATATCGATCCGAGTTGGGATTTTTCACTCGATTTTCGACGGCGAACCCTGGAAATGGATTTTTGATTGATTTTGGAGGTTCTCTATCATAGTTATGGCTATGCAAGGAGAATGACGGTTTATGATCAAGAAACCAGATCTGAATCCGCACTAGGAAGTCGGGTGGAGGATACTAGTTCAGAAGTGAAATTATGTGATCGAGTGAGCGATCAGATTTGATATTACGTACGGATGGTATATGTACATCGTAGGTGCTTGAATGAAATAGATATTGAGAATGTTATAAAGAATTGTAATGGGAAAGTACATTTTGAAAAAATAATTTTTAAAATGAAAAAATATATTTTGAGAAATATATAAGTGTGGAAATTGAATATCACTATAACTGAAATTCATATTATAAAAAAAGTAAGAAATGTAGCAAGTAACTTTATAAAGAAATCGAATTTGAATGTTGATTTGGCATAAGTAAAGTTATATATATATATATATATATATATATATATATTCTATATGATAACTACCCTTGTTGAATCTAAAACCAAAAGAAATGATTTTTGAAAATATTTAAAGTATAAAGGGAATTTATATAAGTATGAAGTGATCCAAGCTTTTTCGAGATTATATATATATATATATATCTATATATATAAATGATTTTATGAGAATGATTTTGGAAAAAGGTTGTTGAACCTATGGACTTTTAAAAGGCTTTTGATTTTTGGGAAAAATCAAATTTTGGGAATTTAGGAAAGCCCTGTTTGAAACTATCGACTCGAGATATCAATTTTGTGCAAAGGAGATTTTTATGTGAATCGTAAAGAGTACGATTTGAAAGATACTATACGTGTATAGTATAAAATATTTTAAGATTTTCTCAGGGTAAAAAGGCACTCCCTTTGAAATAAACTTCATAGGAGATCCACGGGGGTGGTTTTGCCTTGAGCCCTAAGGGGGGTTCTAAATTTGATCCTGGGAGGAAATCCGGACAATCTAAAGTTCCTAAGGATTGTGTGTGGGTAACGAAAGTCAAAGGCGCTGATGCGTATAGGGACATTTAGGTTTTGCTGTGACGATAGTGCAACGCGATGTCACTGCGATCTACTATGGACCATAGCAGAAGTCCTGTGGCAGTGAGTGCCAATGGTCTACGTTTGATTTCGACGGGAGGGCGACGTAACATCGGTAGACTGCGATTTATGAAGACATAGCGAAAGTCGTGTGGCAGCGAGTGCCTACAGGCTACATTGGGACTCGACTGATGTAGTCTATGATCTACGTAGGAGTGGTGAAGTTTCATTTGGCAGCGAAATTCGAGGGCGCTAATGCCTACAGTTACATGGGTTTTTGCCGCGAAGACGACGTAAAACCTGAGCGTAGCTGTGATCTGTGGCCGGTTCCATAGTGTAATCGAGGGGCGCGGAGTGCCTATAGTTTTCTATGGATTTTGCCGGGATGGCAACGTAACCATAGGGTTAACTGCGACCATGGAGGGGGTGATGATTTCCAGAGCATTCTCACCAAATATGTTTCTATATTTTAAAAAATGTTTTTTATTTTCACCAATATATTTTTCAAGTATTTTCACTGTGTGTTGAAAACGGATTTACCAAGTACTTATAGATTTTCAGTCCGACGCCTGATCAACATATGACTGAATTTCTGTGAGAACAAGGATGGACTTGTTGAGACATTGAGTTAAAAAAAGTATTTTTATAAAGCTATTTTGGCAATAGTATATAGATTTTAAAAGTGTTTTAAAAATTTTAAATAATGAGAATTGAGAGTTAAAAATGTTTAAAGGATAATTTAACTGATAATTAGCAGTATAATAAAAATTCTGGCTTCGTTCCTTAAAAGATTTAAAGGGGAGAGGAATGTGATAACCCGAATTTTTGGACATATGTTATTGGATAATTAACAGAATTTAATTTATCAAAAATACTGTTTTGTTAGTTGAATAAATAAAAGTATGTTCTGATTATAATATATACATACATATTGTGGTTAAGAAGCATTATTTTGAATTTAATATAATAATTCTCATAAGACATTTAAAGTTAAATCCAATATTTTAAAAACACTAAAGATAATATTTAATAATTTAAAATACATAATAATTTAAGTTTAAAATAGGATTTTAAAAAAAGATGATACTTTCTTTAAATATATACATAAGTTATATTTATATATATATATATATATAAGTATTAAACTATAATATGAAAACGTATAATAATATAAATTCATGTAAATTAACAAATGTAAATATTAAATATATACATTAAACATTTGTAGCTTGAGTAACATATATAAAAACAAGTGGCAATGATTTTTCTTTTATATTGAAATATAATAACATGTTGAGAAGGCTATTTGGAGTTCAAAGCATTTTCATCTTTCATTTTATTAAACTAAGACTAAAAAATATATAAATCAAAGTGGAAAATTGGCATAAGGACAAACTTTGAAAAAAAAAATAGGCTGAAGGACAACAAATTTCATTTTTTGGCTGAAGGACAAACTTTGAAAATAATTAGGCCGAAGGACAATGCTAGTCGGAACTAGCATTTTGTATAGTGTAAAAACTGAAAGAAATGCTAGTTAGAACTAGCATTTTTTATAGTGTAAAAACTGAATATAATGATACTTAGAACTAGCATTGTCCTTTAGCCTAATTTTTTCCCAAAGTTTGTCCTTCAGCCAAAAAATGAATCTTTGTGTCCTTGAGACAAATTTTTTATCAAAGTTTGTCCTTTTCCCTAATTCTCTTTAAATCAAGCAACTACTTTAAGTTTTCAAATCTGAAGCAGCAAGTAATTAATTCAAATCCAACCAAGTAAGATCAAGATCGAATTACAGTTTCAGATTCAAGATTTGAAGTTTCAAGTCCAAAATCAAGTTCCATTTCAGTTTCAAAAACAAATTTCCAGATTTTTCACACAATGCTTGCTATGTTTAAACCATTTTATAGCGAGTAAATCTTAAACTTTTTAAGGTTAAATCATCTTTATTATCTTGTGCATATAATCATAAATGGTAGTAATGACTCGAAGATATCTTGAATTGGTGGTAAAGTTGTGTTCTTTGATATAAAAGTATGGAATTACTGAATGTATAGATGCATGTAGGTGTATATAAATTAAGGTCTCTACTCTTGTTAAAAGGTTCAAAATCTTTCAAAAAAATTCTTTTCTCTTCATTTAAACCATTTTAGGTTACGATATCTAAAAGAAATTTGTTTGAAATGATACAATCTTATTTTTAAAAATAAAATTCAAATGGAATTATTAGGTATTTCTCAGGAAAAGTGTAATTTACAGAGAAAATGAAATAAACCAAAAAAACTGCTTAAATTCCATGATTCGTTTATATAATCTGATTCGTCGTTAAAAATAATGATTTTTAGTAATATTGCTTCAATTTTTATGTGCATGGATGAGGGGGTGTCACGAGTTGATCGGAGTGGGGTCATTTGATGATTCCTAGCATCGAAGTTAAGGCTAGAGGTAGGTATTTGTCAAGGGTTGTGAGAAAAATAGCTTAAATTTTATCGATGGACGGGGTGGTCGATCAGGGATGAAGTAAGGTTAGCAGTTGTTTGTCTGGGGGTTACGTTCAGCCATGATTGTCGATAACAAGGCATCGAGGAAGGGGTGCACACCTAGGGGAGAGTGAAGAGAAGTTCATGGCGAAGTTCAAGGTGGAGGTTGGTGATGAACGGTGTCGTGGTTGATCATGGTGAACGAATTGAACGGGGCGGGTTCTTGGTTCAGGTTGTCGAATAGGCTAAATTTTGAGTTAAGGGAATTCGATGTGAGGCAAGGGTGTGAGTATGGACTGGAGGCCGAGTGTGACCGAGGGAGGTGGAGGTTATGAGGGATCGTCACAGGTGTCGGCGTGTATGTGCACGCGTGTGTGCACGAGAGTTCGTCTGGGTGAATTAGAATGGAAAGGAAGTTTTGAAGCTAGAGAGTAGTAAAGGGGGAGGAAAGAAAGGAATATGAGCCGAAGAAATTTGGGCCTGCTAATTTAAAATAGAAGAAAGGAAAGAAATAATGTAGGAAAGGGGCAAGAATGAGTTGTATCGGGTTTACGTAAGGGTTGACTCGGGAATTTTATTTGGGCCGGAAGTTTTCATTTTTGTTTTAACCAAGTTTTCTAGTAAATGATTTAATCTAATTTTAAAAGCATAAGAAAGTAAAATTAAATAATTAACCAAGTTTTAAAAAAAAGTAAAGAAAATATTAGCAAAGTTTCAAGCAAATGTTAAAAAGCAAGTGTCGATCAAGTTTCCAAAACAAGTTTTGAAATATATAAATTATGAAGTCAAATGTTTTTTTTGAATATAAATTATTTGGTTTAATATAATTATATAATAAGTTACTTATTCAATTATATTTCTATGTGATTTCAAATGAAATTTAATAAAGATTTGATTAAGTAGTTAATTAAGATAATGGTTTATCTTAAATTTATTTAGGGTCTTGATTTATTAATTGATAATTAATCAATGTGATTAATTAAAAGTTTTTAATTAGTATAGGTAATCAAGGGTTTATTAATTATCTTAAGTAATTATAGGATAACTAATTAATATAATTAAAGGTTAATTAGTTAATGAAATTAAATAAAGGATAATTCCTTAATTAATTAAAAAGATTCTTTAATTTGTGTGATTAATTAAAGGATCGTTAATTTATGTAAGTAATTAAAGGTTAGTTAATGTGAATGGTTAAATGATTTAAGAATAATTAATTAATTTCAATATGTATTTAAATGGTTTAATTAATGTTAATTAAGCAGGATTTAAAGGTAATTAATTTATTTTATGTTAATCAAATTAAGTAGATTGGGTGAAAAAATTTATCTTGCCTATTGGTGATTAAATTGTATTGAATGTTTAAATTAGTGTCTCTAGTATGATAATTTGTGATGTTCTATTATATGATATGATTAGGTTGAACTGTGATAATGAGGGTGGTCTTTATGTGATGAATTGCTATGTAAATATGAAATCGTGTATTTTAAAATTGAATTATGATCGTCTAAATAACTTGGATTAAAGATGGTATTGGATTCGAAGAGACCGGGGTCGGGTATCAACAGATACCCGAAACCACTTCGATTTGTAATCTACAATAACTCTTTATAGATTTGAGTTTAGAATCAAATAGGCTGGAATGAAACAAATGAAGTAACATGGCCATTTAAACTAAGTAGAGATACATAAATATTGTTTGTGAAATAAGTGTTGGCTTCAGCAAGTTAAGAACCCATGGTGATGTACGAGTTACCTCGGGTTTTCAAATAAACTTTATAACTTAGTACTTCAAATTCTATGGGTTTACTCACGCTGATTTCCAGCCTGACTCGGGTGTTACTTTGATGTAATGCTCGGTTCAGACCGAGTATTACAGATTTTCAGGTTAGGATGTTCTATAGCTCAGGTGGCGAGCTGGATGACCGAAAAGTATGGAGCTTATTCCGCTATGTGTTGTAATTATATTGTTAGTAGTCAGGGACAAGTTGTTACAACTATCCAGTTATGTGTGAATGGTTGTACTATGATATATTGAATGTAATCCGACAATTACAGCTTTTCTTTGTATAAATGCTATTATTTGATATTATATTTTAATCCGCTATGAAAGTAAGATTCCAAGCTGTTATTTTCTGTTTCTTCTTCTACCTCTTTTCTTCTTTACCCTAACAATCTGGAATTTCCAGCGTTTGATTGCTCGACACTTCTGCAGTGGACGTATTTGTGTCGAATTCTCGGGGTCGAAAATTTCGGGTCGTTACAATGATAACAATTATAAAGAGTTGTAAACATGAAAATAATATCACACTATAAAATAACATATTATTTTAAATATTTTTGATCAATATGTTTCAAGAATATATATCGACACATCCATTAAGGCTAGAGTGTATAACGCTTTCCAAATGTTGGACAGTGTCTTACTCACTGCTGCTGGAGACATCAAAAGGTTATGTACTCATAATTATTGGATAACCATGGAATGACTTTTCCATAAGTTTCTTGTTGGTTAATAACAACTAGTTCAAATAGGAGATCTTAGGATGACAATGTTACATGGCTCCCTCGACTTGAGAATACCATGGAACTTCATAGTTAATACTCCACTTTGATTATGGTTAAATCGTAGCATGATGATCCATCGAGAGATTATAGTTACTTCTAATTTGAAGCATTGGAAGTGAAATACTATAAAATAAGGAATTCATCTTTTTGGTCGTATGAGGTTAATATCAGGGTCAACTCAAAGTTAAAAGCTTTGGCCAAAGTAGCATGATTAATAATAAATGTTAGTATTGAACTAAGGACTTTGTTTATGTACTAACTTAGTTGAATAAGGATGATATTAGAATTTTACCCAAAATCAAATTGCATAAATCCCAAAGTGATACAGTGTTGACGAAGAGAATGTGTATAAATAATCGTTGCTAAAAGATACCATTTAAGAAAACGTGAATTAAATTTTATCAAAAAGATCTATATGCGATGAATTCAGTTAAATCTCCATACCACTTGTTAAGGTGAGATGTGAATGTTAATGTTTGGATCATTTAGTATTAATCGCTGACTAAATTCAAACCGATGAGCCTTATGCCTACATTTACGAATTTTTCAAAAAACCAAATAATTTAGTTAGTTTATAAAATGTTGTGAATTAATCAAATTAGTTGATATTTAAGGAATATTGTTTATTATTAATTTACTTGATGTTTTGGGTAATGATAGTAATTATTTGGATGTATATATGAAGGTTATATATGTATGTATCGATATATGTCATTGGTATGTATTTAAATGGGCATTTTAATATAGTTAATTACTTAATAGGATTTTCTAAAAATTAGTCCATATAAGTATACATGCTTGGCCAGCCATGCAAAGGAAAGGAGTTGATTTTTAAATAAAGAAAAAGAAAGGTTTCTATTATCCAGCCTTTTAGCTCGACTATATTTAAACTGATTAGACAAGTTAAAATCGACTATCATCGGGATCGACAAGTCAGATTAACTATAAGGAAGTCCAATAATCAGGCATAGATTATAACATGAAGCAGTGGTGGAGTCAAAGTAGAAGATGGATTCAACAGAATGATAAAATTATGAAAATACACCATGTGTTGAAAATGTTTCGGCTACTATCCACATTTGTCTACTGCAGACTGTATCGAATCGATATTATAGTTCAACGCAATGGAAGACAATCGATATCTTGAAATCTACAAGTAGAATATAGATGAACTTAGTGAGCATCAGTATATTGAAGAGTAAAGCCCACCATATAGATTATATGCCAAAGCAATAAAATATAACGGGCAGCACCGATCTTTATTCTCAAGCATTTGGGACCCACGATCAATATCATGACCTCTTCTGGATCTAGAGACTCCGTGACAAAATTTTAGGAAGATATTTCACTGTCCTATAAATATAGACTTGATTGTTCATTTGGGTTATCCTTTACGATGCTTGGTGCTTTGCACTTTTTTATAACTAAGGGTTCTACTCTAATCCATCCTTCTGTACTCAGCAATTCAAGTGATTAGTCAAGTTATTTCCCTAAAGTGGACATAGGATTTCAATGCCAAACCACTATAAATCGCTGTGTTCTTCTTATTACTTATTTTCTGTTATTTAATTGCTTATCTCCTCTTTTTTTTTGTTATTCTTCATTTATTTCTCTACAAAATATCTGTTGGGTGTTTGCGCTAATTTTTGGTGCAAACATTTTGGTGCATTCTCCAAGAACGAGATTCTCGGCCTAATTTGGATCCTTTTGTTGCTACTAGACTACATAAATCCCCTAAAGAGATCTAGAATTTTCTTCAAGCATTCTATTCAAATTTGCAAAAGTCTAAGGAAAACTATCAACAATGGTTAGGAACACTAGATCTACCTCTCAAAACGCAGAAGGAAACAAGTATGTTAGCATCCGACAAAGAGGCCAGAGTATCCTCTAGTAGATGTTAATGCTACCAATCGATTCAAAGTCCAAAATCCGACTCCACTATAACGAATGATTTCCAAAATTTGATAAGAGAGCTCGTGGAAAGCTGCCGACAGTTGAACTAGCAAATTCAAGCCAATATCAATTTAATGAAATGACTAAGAGATCAATAACACAGGAAAGCTATGAGAGAGCCGACTACCTATTCTACATTGGAGAGCTTAACTTCATCAGCAGATGAAGGCATTGCAGAACCGACGATGCCATGCTGAATCATCGGCCTGCCATCACCCGAACGATCCAAACAAACCGATAAATATCGGTACCAATCCATCTGGAACGGTCAGTGTCGATCCAACTCTTGGAAGTGGCTAACATCAAATAACAGAAAGAATACACATTGGTCACATCTGGATGCTGGAGTTCAAGAAAATGCAGATCTGTCACCTCTTTGGAATGACGACAATGTGAACGCACAAAACATACATCAGAGAATGTTGAGCCAAGAAGGCGTGGGTTGGTCCGTAGACAACGACCAGATCATTCATGTGAGGTGGAGCACTACTACCACTTGGCCCCAGCTATCCAAATGCCAGACTTATTAGCTATAGTCATACAGCTAGTAAGGGAGAACTAATGTTTGACTAGTGATGATTAGGGGATCTCAATAAGCCATACCCCATTCACAAAAAATATTTTACACGCAGAGTATCTAAGAAGATTTAGCATGCCCTCGATGCCTGCTTACGAAGAAAAAACTGAACTCAGGCAGCATAATATTTGATATGAATGGCTGATGGGTTCCGCATGAGTTGATGATGCCACAAATGCAGGTGTTTTCCTATCACTCTCTCTAGCATAGTGATGATGTGTTTACGAGATTACCTCTACGATCAATTTCTAGATTTGAGATTTAGCAACAAATTTTGTGGAGCGGTTCCATATGCATGCAACTCACCTCAAGATATAATATGCCTATCAAGTGTGATCCAGGCTCTGGGACAAACGCTGAAAGATAGCTTAGAGAGATTTCATATGGCTGTCACAGAAGTCAGTATTCGAAATGATCATTTAATATTGATAGCGATAACAAGAGGGATTGATCCAGAATTTGACTTTGGCAATTGGTTAGCTGGAAAACTATCCACAAGATTGGAGCATTTCTATACCAAAGCAGCTGAGTATTTAAGGAAAGAGGAAGCTAGAAGCTCTAGGAAGAAGAATGTTATCAGTTCGAGTAGAGAGGGAGTGCAAAGCAATATTGCAGTGAAGTGGTCCGAGGAGACTTCCAGAAAAGTTCAAGTAAATGTCTAAAATAAACCGAATCAACAAAAGAAAAGCGACGATAGGAACCATGCGCGAAAGAGAGATTTTGGAAGAGGAAACCCAAGGATTCTAATTTATGATACCTACACGTCACTGAATATGTCTATAGAAAATGTTTATTTGTCTACATGAAATACCATGTAATATAGGAAGCCACCTTCGAAGGAACGACAGAGAAGCAAAAGCAGACTGGAAAATATTGTCAGTTCCATTAATGTTATGGTCAAAACACAAAAGAGTGTAGGAATCTCCAGGGTGTTATCGAGAAAATGATTTCGAAAAGAAAGTAATGGCAATTTCTTAAAGCTCCGTAGAATGGCGGGCAGGGGATATCTAAACCCAACTGTGGACAAGTGCCATACAGGGCTGAGGAACCTGCATTGGTTGGTGGAAGGTAGGTGATCAATACAATAATCGGAGGACCACATCAAGCTAATAAGAATTGGCATAGGATGGAGCTATGCTAACACGATCAAGCATATAAATTTTGAATATTGTTCGAGTACAGAAGATGCAGCTCTGGTAAAATAGCAACGTACAATGACATATGGCGTTGTGTTTAGAAACAGAGATGAAGACAAGGTGGAGGCACCGACGATCGACCCGGTGGTCATTTCGGCCATGATTGGCCCTGCCTTAGTGAAGTGGATTTTGGTTGATTGTAGAAATTTTGTAAATATAATTTTTAAAAAAGCTCGAATCGGATGAGGATGGAAGACAAGGACCGGAAACCATCTAAAGTCCGCATAATGGCTTTAGCGGTGTTTCAACCGAAGCTATCAGATATTTTGAATTATTCATAGAGTTAGAAAAAGGCGACCGCCGTAGAGTGTGTATGTTGCCGTTTGTTGTCTTGGATGTTAACTCTCTATACAATGCTTTTCTCGCCCAACCACCCTAGCTAAATTCTAGTTAGCTCTTTCTCCATGGTGTTTGATTTTGAAGTTCTCAAATGACAATGATATTAGAGCTGTGTATGGTGATCAGGCGATCGGGCATCCCTACTATGTGTGAGAAATGCGGAATACGGATCTTAAGGCTGGGATTAACATCAGAAGGGGTGAATAGTGTTTTAGAGAAATATTAAATCTTTTTGAGTTTTTGTTAATTTGAACACAAATGTATGCAATATTCAGACACAGATATGATCATAGAATCAAACACAGATGCAGAAATAAAGTAAAAGCAGTAAAGGAAAGAACACACCGGATTTTACACTAGTTCGGAGTTAACCTACATCCAGTCCCGCACACAAGTACAGATTTCCTTTCAAAAACAATCTTTACAATTACACCCTCGATTTCAAGGCAACGAGGTACAACCTCCAGATTCACGATCCTCTGAGTAGAGATACTTGATTTCCTGGGCAACAAGTTCACCAATTGATTTCCAAGGCTAAAATCACACCATATCTTGCTTGCTTGATTTCCAAGGCCACAATCACACCTTTTCTCGTTTAATTGATTACAAAGAAATCTATAACTCTGAATAGCATTGAGAATCTTGTTGAGATACTGATAGAGAATCAAACCCGAAATGATCTAGTTAGATTCAATGTTGATTTCGGCAGAGTAATGGTAAAAATATTTATATAGAAATGTGGAAGAAGAAGAGGAGTGAAAAACCAGAAAATCAATTGAAATTCATTGAAAACATCCCCTACTTATAGAAGAACAACAGCCATGTCTATTCGTGAAGAGATATGACGAATAGACACTTCTTTTGAAATTTAAATTTTGAAACCAACTGACACTATGTCAACATGGGTAGGTTGAGCATGTCGACATCCCAAAGGAATTTTGGTTGATTTGTTTTTCTTTGAAAATAACTTCTATCCTATATTAAAATTATTTTAAATTTTATAAAT
Organism: Allium cepa; assembly: GCA_030765085.1. Classification (NCBI taxonomy): domain Eukaryota; kingdom Viridiplantae; phylum Streptophyta; class Magnoliopsida; order Asparagales; family Amaryllidaceae; genus Allium; species Allium cepa. The sequence goes on from CM060932.1 coordinate 936,881,321, forward strand.
ATACTTCTCTATAGTTAAAATACATAAGTAAATATATAGAATAATATATACAAAATTTTACTATAATTTTATATTTAAATCTAAGTATAAATATTATTATATAAATAATTTAAAACTAAGGATAATTTGATTTTGAAATTAAAGATTATTTTGAGGCTAAAAGTATTTGAAATCAGGATAGATGTTTTTGATGCTTTTAAAAGGAAGGTTTTGAAAACATTTTGAAAACAAGATATAATTTTATGAAAATCATTTTGAATAAAAATTAGCGGATACAAAACAATGTTCCACTAGATTTTTCGTAGGTTCCATCCTACTTAGGGTTCCATCCCTTTAACAGGTTCGAAGTGGATTCCATTCCACGAATAAATTGGATTTTAAGATGCCAGTGTTTTTCTAGGAGTTTTAACAAAATTCCTAATTAAATTACTTATTCTTGAAATCTTGAACACTTGATAATCTTGATATTCTTGATACTCGTGAGTCTTCAATCTTGATGTCTTAAATCTCTATACTGTACAGTCTTCTTTCTTGGTATCTGCATGGTTAAATCCTGCATATACATATATTTCTAAACTATAATGTTAGTATTTATATTTTATAATCTATTCTATGGTTGTTGTCATCAAAATCATCATCTCATGGACTAACAATCTCCCCCTTTTTGATGATGACAACCTTTGTTTATAAAATATTACTTCTATCCTAATAACTCCCCCTTAATCTATGCCAAACTATCCTATTTTATATTCTCCCCTTTTGTCTTCAACAAAAAATAACTCTAAATACATAACTTCAAACTATATAACTCACCCTCATTCTTGGACTAAAATACCTGCATTAATAAACTATATAATGGAGTATATAATAGATATATTAAGAGATAATTAAGTTGATAGACTTGATAATCAAACAAGGATCAAATGTATATTTATACATGTTTTGTATAACAAACATCAATCCACACCAAATATCAATCCATATCAAACCAAATTAAAGTAAATGAACTCAAATCAATCAAAGCAAACAATTTAAACAAAGTAATAAAATCAAACATTATGGGGAACTTCCACCCATCCTTCTTCTCCAAATATTGGGTCTGCTTTAATAGCATCCCAATTTTCATTGTCATTGGTGAGAGAGACTGGAGGATGTGCTTCTTTATCATCCTTGTGCAGGGAGGAAATCATCCATCGCATTGCATCGGAATGCCTTTCTTTCTCCTTGATCATCTGCATTTGACTCAATTCTAAGTGCTGCTGGTTACGAAGAATGAACAAGAGAATATTCTTGAATGAAATAAGAGTTTCTTCAAGATTCTCGGATAATTATGAATTGGATTAGCCATATTTGGATTTGTGAGAAGAATGAGAGATAGAGTAGATAAGAAATAATATCCAGTGATGAATTTTGGAAGAAATAGGTATTTATAGGTGTAGAAATTCGTTTGAAATGAATAGACATATGGTAGTTATTCAAATTTCAAATTCAAAATGAAGTATGATTTCTGACCAGTACATGTCGACATGGTTATAGGGGGTATGTCGACATTGAGCAGCGAAATTTTGATGACTTGTTTTTATTTTGTGAATAATTATGTGTATATATATATTTATATAATATACTATCATTTATTTTGGAGATAAGATAAGCTAGATAACAGAAAAGATATTCCATTTCATTTCATACTAAGGCGATACAACGATTAAACATAAAGAACTATACGCACATTCAAATCAAAATAAACTAAAACAAATACAATGAGATACGAAAAGGTAGAACTAGTTAGAAGATGATGACGATGAAGATAATCCAAGCTTCTTGCTGACTTTGGAAATAAACTTGTTCATCTTGGATGAAATTTTATCCAACTTCTTACTAACGGATCTTTTAAGAATCCGTTGATTCTCAACAATAGTCTTTTGGTTATTGAGAAGGGTTTTGTTGGATGGATTAGGAGGATAGTCGATGCTTTCCAAAGAAGTTTCTCCTTCTTCTTCTTCTTCTTCAATTTCCATTTCATCCCCTTCTCCTTCTTCTTCCTCTTCTTCCATCTCCTCATGAGCCAAACGCTCTTCCTTTTTGACAAGAGTCTGATAAGGTTAAAAAACAAATGGAATTTTCATAAGCGAAATGTTGGAATGATTGAAAACTTTTCTAGAAACAAATTCTTCTCCTTTGAAATCCACTCCAAAATAGTTAAAAATCCGAGTGAGATAAATTCCATGATACAAAGTATTCTCATCTATTTCAAGATTTTTAGGACGAAGTTCATCCAAAATAACTTGCGCCCAATTAATGTCATAATTTCCAAAAATAGCAAAAAGTACTTTGCAAACTTTTGAAGTAGGATTGTTCAAATTCCCTGATCTTGGGGTCAAAGTATGTTGCAAAAGAAGATTGAAAATTCTTGCTTTTGGTCAAAAATTTGGATTTTTAAATTTAAAATCATCATTTCCTTCAAAAGTGTGATGAAATGTCTCACGATCATTTTCATCGATTTTAAAACTAGAAAGATCCATTCCCGTACTTTTGCAATTGAGAATGGTACCCAAAAGATCACAATTAAAAACAATTCTAGTGCCTTTGACACTACTCCAAATTTCATCCTCATTTCCATTATAAAATCCACGGTTTAAATTTCCATAGAAAATTTTGACAAGGTTTGGATAACAAACAAAATCATTTTGAGAAGCATCAATAAGACTAAGAATTTGATTTTTCGCAAAAAGAGAATAAATTTCATAAGAAGAGAAATCTTGAAATATAGAAACCTTTCCGGGATGGACTTTTGCATAGTTAGCATAATTGATGTATGCTTTTGTTGCCTCCGGATCACTGAAGAGTTGCTCTTTAATTTTTCTGGAAATTCTCATGGTGGAGGGGTTGCTTGAAGAAGCCACTAAAGTAGAGAGCAGAGAGCTTGAATTTTGAAGAGAGAGTTTGAATTTGAAAATGAAAGTGAAAGTGAAAAGATATGGTAAAAGATAGTGAATAAATAGATTCTCAAAAGACAAGTTCTCTGGTCAAAAGATGCCTTTTCGAAGAATTGAATGAAGTGAAAAGATGGAGGAAAATTCAACCATTTGAATTCAAATTTTGGTACCCATGTCGACATCATGGTAGGGACCATGTCGACATGTGCCTGTGAATTTCTATGATTTATTTTTCCTAAGTACTCTAATATATATAGATACACACACACACTTATTATTTTTAATGTCTATATATCTGGAATATTATTAGAATTATAGTATTCCCAATAATATATTATTATTCTAATAAAAATAATAGTAAAATAATAGTAAAAATTTTATAATTCAAATAACACACCAATTCATAATCAATCAATCAAGCAATCAAGCATCTAATTCTAAGCATGCAATTTCAACAAATTGTATTGTAAATGTGTACCTTTTTCTGAGTCCGTTTTTGAATTCATTGAAATTGTGAACTGCCGTGAAACACAAATTTGAATTATCTGTCTTCTGATCATCATCGCTTGAGGACGAGCCTGAGTCATCTAGAGTAGCAGTAAATGCACGCTTCCGTTTCTTTACTGAATCATTGTTTATAGGAGGATTTTGCCTATCTGTATGCAGACAGTCTCTTTCGATATGCCCTAGTTCATCACAGTTGAAACATTTGACATTGTTTGGCACTTCATTTTGATTTCCAGAGTTCTTATAGTTGTTTCTCTTAAGATTATTCATCTTTCTGTATTTCAGAAATTTCCGAAAATTCCTGGTCATAAAGGCTATCTCTTCATCATTATCGCTATTTGAGTCTGATCCATCAGCTAATGCATTAAATGCCATGGATTTCTTTTTAGATGCTTTGCTTTCTCTTCTCCCGATCATTTGAACTTCAAACGACATTAGATTTCCAATTAATTCTTCTATTTTAAAGTACTGATGTCATTTGCCTCTTCGATCGCAAGTGTCTTTTGATCCCATTCTAGAGTAAGCGAATTTAGAATTTTTCTTACTTGATCTGCTTCCGAAAATTCCTTTCTCAAGGATATTAGAAAATGCGCAATATCCTGAAATCTACTATACATATCGGATATAGACTCATTAGAATTCATTTTAAATAACTGAAACTGATTTGTGAGCATGGAAATTTTGGTCTGTTTAACTTTGTTTGTTCCTTCGTGAGTCACTTGCAAAGTTTTCCAGATTTCATATGCAGACTTACAAACTAACACTCTATTAAATTCATTCCTATCAGGTGAACAAAACAGAATATTCATTGCTTTAGAATTATTTTGTGCAACAGTCTTTTGCTCAGCGGTCCACTATGCAAAATTAGTTGTGGGTTCAGAATATTTAATTTGTGTGATATTCCAAGTATCTAATCCTGCAGAATGTAAATATAGTTTCATCCTACACGCCCAATATGCATAGTTACAGCCATTAAAAAGTGGTGGTCTGACAGTAGACTGACCTTCTACAAATGAACTAGTGACAGGGATACTAGTGTTAGTAACAATACCAGTGTTGGTAGCCATTTTGAAAACATTTTCAAAAATCAGATTATGAAACTTTGAAAACCTTGCTCCGATACCAAATGTGAGAAATGCGGAATATGGATCTTAAGGCTAGGATTAACACTAGAGGGGTGTGAATAGTGTTTTAGAGAAATATTTAATCTTTTTGAGTTTTTGTTAATTTGGACACAAATTTATGCAATATTCAGACACAGATATTATCACAGAATCAAACATAGATGCAGAAATAACGTAAAAGCAGTAAAGGAAAGAACATACCGGATTTTATACTGGTTCGGAGTTGCCCTACATCCAGTCCCGCACACAAGTACGAATTTCCTTTCAAAAGCAATCGTTACAATTACACCCTCGATTTCAAGGCAACGAGGTACACCCTCCAGATTCACAATCCTTTCGGTAGAGATACTTGATTTCCCGGACAACAAGTTCGCCCAATTGATTTCCAGGGCTACAATCACACCTTATCTCGCTTGATTGATTTCCAAGGCCACAATCACACCTTTTCTCGTTTAATTACTTACAAAGAAGCCTATAACTCTGAATAGCACTGAGAATCTTGTTCAGATAGTGACAGAGAATCAAACAAGAAATGATCTAGTTAGATTCAACGTTGATTTTGGCAGAGTAATGGTAAGAATATGTATATAGAAATGTGGAAGAAGAAGAGGAGTGGAAAACCAGAAAATCTATATTGAAATTCGTTGAAAACATCCCCTATTTATAGAAGAACAGCAGCCATGTCCATCCATGAAGAGATATGACGAATAGACACTTCTTTTGAAATTTAAATTTTGAAACCAACTGACACTAGGTCGACATGGGTAAGTTGAGCATGTCAAAATCCCAAAGGAATTTTTGATGATTTGTTTTTCTTTGAAAATAACTTCTATCTTATATTAAAACCATTTAAAATTTTATAAATATACTTGTCTATAGTTAAAATACATAAGTAAATATATAGAATAATGTATACAAAATTTTACTATAATTTTATATTTAAATCTAAGTATAAATATTATTATTAAAAATAATTTAAAACTAAGGATAATTTGATTTTGAAATTAAAGATTATTTTGAGGCTAAAAGTATTTGAAATCAGAATAGATGTTTTTGATGCTTTTAAAGGAAGGTTTTGAAAATATTTTGAAAACAAAATATAATTTTGTAAAAATCGTTTTGAATAAAAAATAGCGGATACAAAACAATGTTCCACTAGATTTTTCATAGGTTCCATACTGCTTAGGGTTCCATCCCTTTAACAGGCTCGAAGTGGATGCCATTCCACGAATAAATTGGATTTTGAGATGCCGGTGCTTTTCTAGGAGTTTTAACAAAATTCCTAATTAAATTACTTATTCTTGAAATCTTGAACTCTTGATAATCTTGATATTCTTGATACTCATGAGTCTTCAATCTTGATATCTTGAATCTCTATACTGTACAGTCTTCATTCTTGGTACATGCACGGTTAAATCCTGCATATACATATATTTCAAAACTATAATGTTAGTATTTATATTTTACAATCTATTCTAAGGTTGTTGTCATCAAAACCATCATCTCACGGACTAACACTATGTGGTTGAATTGAGAGATGCTCAACGAAAGGAGAAAGTTGGTAATGGTACAAACCAGTCTCTCCGCATCCAATCCACCAAAGATTGACAACCAGCACCTGGCCCATGGCTCGAGTACCATAGTCAATTCTATAAAGACATAGATCCGAGGGATGATGAGGAGGGGCCTAAGAGACCAAGACTGCATCGGCCGAGTTGACGATTGACATCATGGTCAACCACGATGACCCGTCATGGCTCCTAAAGATTGGATCACAGCTCAGCCCCCCGATGATGAGAGAACTTACCAGTTTTCTCTGAGCGAATGTTAATGTGCTTGTTTGGACTCATTCTGACATGTGTGGGATCCACTTTTCATTGGGAGCCATGCATTAAATATTGACCCAAAGCATGTCCCAATGAAACAAAAAAGGCGTGGCATGGTTTCGGAGAGATTTGCTGCTCTTAAAGAGGAGGTGGATAGGCTCAAAAGCAATGGGTTTATTCGCGACACCTTCTACCCTAAATGGGTATATAATTATGTACTTATGAGAAAGGAAAATGGAAAGTGGTGGACGTGCATTGACTATTCAGATTTACACAAGGCATGTCCAAAAGGCAATTTCTTGACTAGCTAGTTGGCTCAACCGTAGGACACGAGTTGCTATCTTTTAGAGGTGCGTACTCTGAACATAATCAAATCTGGATGCACATTTTCGGTCGGGAGCACACTAGCTTCATTACCAACGTTAGATTGTATTGCTATGTGGTAATGCCTTGGATTGAAAAATGCTAGAGCAACTTATCAGCACCTGGTCAACTGAATGTTTAAAGAATAGATTGGAAAAACGATGGAGGTATACATAGATGATATGCTCGTGAAGTCATGACGATTAAGCGATCACATTAAAAACATAGCAGAAATGTTCGATATCCTATGATATTGCAAAATGAAGATCAATCATCTGAAGTGTTCTTTTGGTGTTACTTTAGGAAATTTCTTTGGTTTCTTCGTCAATGCTCGTGGAATCTAAGCTAATCCCAAGAAGATTCGAGCAATCCACAACATTCAAGCACCAAAAACCATCAAACAAGTACAGAGCTTAAATGGAAGGTTGCCACCCTAGGTCGATTAATCTCCAAAGCCACCGATAAATGTATTCCTTTCTTTGGTTTGATTTGGAGAGGAAAAAGGAAATTTGAATGGACGCAGGATTGTAAAGATGCATTCTAAGCTTTAGTGGACCACTTAGAGAGGCATCCCATCTTGTCAAAGCCGATAAATAATAAAGACTCGTATATCTACTTGATTGTGTCAGTACATGCTATAAATGTCATGCTACTTCGTGAAGAGAACCAGATCCAGAGACTGGTATATTATGTTAGCAAGTGATTAACAGGATCTAAAAGGAACTACCCAAAGATAGCGAAATTGACATACTGCCTGTTGATTGTTTCATGAAAGCTCTACCCCTAATTTCAGGCTCATCCCATTAACTTTTACACCTATAAGCCGTTACGATAGGTGCTACAGCGACCTAAGATGTCTAGAAGATTACTCAAGTGGAACATCAAACTAAGCCGATTCAATACACTTATCTCCCACGAAGAGCCATCCAAGGACAGACACTGGCATACTTTATAGCAGATTTCACTGCACAGGATGATCTCCTAGAGAGATGTGGAGCCCCTACCATTTGATAGAAAATGTATACGTATGAAGCATCCAATAATCATTGTTCTGGAGTAGGAAATAGTAACTCTAAAAGATTGGTCAATTTGCTATACTTTGAAGCTTGACTTCCCTACAACGAACAATGAAGCTGAGTATGAAGCTCTAATTGCTGGACTAAAATGTGCCAAAGAGCTGGGAATCAAATCTCTTGAAATCTTTTACGATTTCTTATTGGTGGTATACCACCAAGCTAAGGGACAATGACTTGCTCCGTACCTTATCCGAGTCCAAGAACTATTGACTAGCTTTGAGCATTATGACATCACGCACATTCCTTAGGATCAAAATAAAGAGGCCGACTCATTGGAAAAGTTAGCTACTACTAGGGATGCACAACAAATGGGCTTTGGTTCCAGTCGAAGTACTAGAAGCTCCAAGCATAAACTAGATATAAATCGACTGGATACTAGAGCCGGAGCCTGAGAAAGAATCATGGATGGCCCTAATTAAAGGTTATTTGCAACAGTCCTTCACAAACGGAGGAATGAAAGGCGACAAATGCTCCGTATGGCTTCATGATATTTTATTTAGGAAGGAGTCATATATAGAAAGGATTTTTCCATTACCTAGCTCCAGTGTATCGTTCATAGTGAAATAAAACGAGTCTTAAACGAAGTATATGAAGGTAAATGTGGCAATCACACTAGGGAGAAAAACTTAGGAAAGAAAATATTTCATTTTGGGTATTATCGGCCGACTGTGAACTGAGATACTACCGATTACGCTAGGCGATGTGACAAGTGCCAGATGTATGAAAAAGTTTCGAGAGCTCCTGGATGGAAATCACATGAATGGTCAGTACATGGCCATTTTTCATAGGGGGAAAAATTATTATCTATTCCTTGCCGATCTATAAAGGTAGTGCGAAGTACGCCATCATTGTGGTTGGTTACTTCACCAAATGAGCCAAAGTAGAACCTTTAGCCATGATCACACAAAGGAAAGTAATAAATTTCGTTATCTGAATCGTCATCTTTTGTTTTGGCCATCAACGAACCACTGTAACTGACAATGGAACCCAATTCAACATTTCTGTATTCATAGACTTCTGCCATTGGCATCATATTGAGAAGAGATATGTCGTAGTTGCTCATCATCAAACAAATGGACAAGTTGAAGGTGTAAACAAAACCATAAAGTCCATTTTGAAGAGACATTTGGAAAAGGCTATAGGCAAGAGGTGGATGAACTCCCAACAGCATTATTGGCTTACAGAACCACTCACAAGTGTATGATTGGCCATACTCCATTCACCCTTGCTTACAATTCCGAAGTCATTATTCCTCTTGAACTCGAAATCCCTTCTCATTGAGTAACCTTTTACGATCCCAGAACGAATAGAGATCTCTTCTTAGAATCTCTTGACTTTGTAGATGAGAAGCCCAAAGAAGCTGATTTGAAGGAAGCTGCACACATATATGGAGTCTTCCGATACTACAACACTAAAGTTCGACCTAGGACCTTTGAAATCAGTGATCTCGTCTTGAAATAGGCTTTTCATGTCCCGTCACACTTGAATTCTATTTAGGAACGACCGTTCGTCATTGAACAGGGGTTTAGGAAAGGAACTTTTAAGCTAGCGACCGTTGATGGCATAATGCTCACAAGGGGATGGAATAACGAGCATTTACAATGCCATTTCACTTAGTTCGTTCTTTCTTTCCTTCCGTTGAATTTAATTTTCGAATTTGTTTTGGAATTTGGTTTTTTAGATATGTGATAAGACAGGCTATGTCATTTCTTCCCCATTGGTAAATAAAAGTTTAGGATTTCCTTAACATCTATGAAAACTGCACAGCATATTAGGTGTGATACCCGATTAACTAATATTGGCATGTCTGAGCAGGTCCTCAGAATTTGGAGCCGGCTGGGTACACATTTTCATGACTAAACTGAATAAAATGAACATGATCTAACTGTTTATTCAATGATTCTAGTTTACAACCCGATAGGTTGAGTACATTACGAGAAATGGATATGGCTTGACCATCCAGAATTAAAATTAATCCCACCAAGCGATAGGGCAGAAATGAATCAAAAATGATCGTGACATGATTGATCGCTCGCTAAGTCAAACCACTTTGGAGGCAAATCAATCAATTAAAGAATGTATGGTCTAACTATTTTCCGAAATAACTCTAAGTCACCAGGGCAAGGACTGGAGTATAAATACAAGTTGGGTGCAGTCCGATCACCCAACAACTAACTCTTATTCCCAAAGCATGGATAAGAGTATAAGCAAATAGATGAGTTGTCACCACCCGATTTCACGACATCCAAAACCGAACCATGAGGATTAAAGAAGAAGAGGTAGAAGAAAAAAATAGAAAACAACATCAGAATCTAACCATCGCAGCGGGAAAAAATATAATAGATAATAAATGATCTTTACACAAAAACAAATATATCTGTTTGTATATTACATCATCAGAGTAGCATCAGAGTTCAACAACATCAATAACATACAATTGGACAGTCATATAAAATTGTCCTCAAACTGGATACACAGCGGAATAATAATCAAGTATGGGAGTACGTATCGCCATCCAGCTCGTCTCCTGTTCCACAGCATCCTTTCTTGTAATCTATAATACTCGGTCTAACCTGAGCATTATAGTTAAATAGCACCCGAGTCAGTCTGGAATACCAACATGAGAAACCACACTCAAAATGATTATTAAAGTTTCAAAAATTCTTTGAAAACAAAAGCATCTCGTAAGACCATGCCATAAATAAACATGTCGAGTTTTTACCTTACGATAGCTAAAACACTTTTTATTAAAATGCTCTGATATTATATTAGGGTATATTTACAAATACTTATTAAAATAGCCGAAATTGTTACATGATTAAATTCCAGCTACTAGCCACAAAGTGGGTAATACAAAATCCGTAAAAGGCACGTAGGGAGAATGGATTTCTAACTAATGACTACGCATTGGGGTACCATCTGTCACAATACGTGGCCTAGATCATCGTACCGAGGATTACTCCCAATCCCCTGCAACACAAGACCGGGACTACCTCTTACCGGATAATCCCGAGTAAGATCACCCCATGGTTGGGATCAGCAGCTGCACCACAAAGCCGAATAAAAAGGGACATCTAGACAGGGATGACCTCACCCTAATGGGCGCTACCCACCTAGCCTTGCTGCATAACCCCTGATTTTTAGTCATTCCTGGTTGATGAGACTTGAGGCTAAGCATTACCTTTTTAGATTGTTTCACACAGAATGCCCATCGTCCACCTGACGATGTTCCGAAAGCATTCATCCATACAAGTCCGTCCCAGGTTCGAACGGAACCGAAGGCACTACTCCTACTACATCCATTTTGGAATCACCTCAGGATTAGTAACGACTAGCCCTTGCACTTCACTACTCCATCTTCAATTCCGATCTCGTCTTCCTTACGAAAATGCACAAACTGGATCGAAGTTGTTTTCGAGAAATTAATTCCGATCTCGGTCTCTTCGAAACGATCAACACATTGGCCAATATTGATAGTCGGTGACTTAACTATCAATTAACATTCACAAACAACCATCAACCATAAATAATTTCAGCAAATTATTTATTAACCTCAAAATATCTTCGCAAGGTATATTTTCATTTTCAACCCTTTTGGAAAATAGTTTTCGAACCATATTTTCTCATGGAATGAATTTCTAAATATTTATTTCCACTGAAAACACCAAGTACAAAGCTTTGGATTTTTAAAACAATTCAAAAACACTTTATTTTAAAATATACTTTAACATTTAAATTGAAAACTACTTCAATACTTTATTAAAAATATATACTATAGGAATATTTGAAAATGAGGTTACTTTATAAAATATAAAACTAGATTTCTCTTTTTAAAACAAAATACCAAGTCACCTTTTAAATAATTACTACGATAATAGATTTGAAAAATATTTACTTTAGAATTTAAACATTTAGAATTAATAAATTTTCTAAAACATGCTTTTCAAAGCAACATTAAAACTTTTAACTTATATTTAAAAATTTGCTTTGAAAACGTACTTGGCTATCCAGGGAAATATACTTCTCTTCACATCTTTTAAAAATAAATCACTATTTTTTTAAACAAATTTTCCTATTCCATTAATAAATTCCCACCGTGAATTTATTCTTCCAAATATCCACTGATATATTACTTCACTTTTATAAACCCAGTTTATAAATCCCATAGCCTCATTTCCCTTTTTAAAATTCCAATTTCAAACACTTAAATCAATTTCAAATTGATTTCCAAATTACTCCATTTTGATATAATTTCCTTTACTTACTCATTTATTTCAAAACCCATTGACTTTATATTTTTATTCCTTAATTATGATTTAAAATCTTTTAACTGAAACATCAATTTCAGATTTTCCCAAATTCCTTCTTTATCTTTTTAAATAAACTCAAACCTTGGAATTTAAAATAAATTCTTTATTCCTTTAAATAATATCACTTATGTTTTTAAAATTCATTATTACTCTGTTTATTCAAAATTCCCTTTTCCATACTCGGAGTTATTTATTAGAATTTTAAAATCACTTTTATTCTTATCCAGTTCATTCTTAAATTTATTCAAATTATCAACGATTATTTTACTTGAAAAATCGCTCTTTTATTTTCTTTCAAATATCCAATTCTATATATTTTAATAACCTAGTGTAGCAAAATATATTCGAGCAAACTATAACATTCAATATTCCAATTATCGATATAATTCATCATAGAATATCAAATAATCATAACAGAGAATATTAAATAATCTAAATAATGTTGAGGAATCTAGTTGGATCCCTCAAACCTGTTTTCCCTGCATCCACAGATGTTAGCACAATATAAAATACCAATTCCACTTTGAGGTGGAATATCATGGTATATGTGATTTAAATATAATATCATCCGCTATTATGCGGCGCATAAGGTCTCATCCGCTATAAAATGCGGGAAATCAATCATTCCAATATATACTATATATATTACTATATACAATATAGCATATCGAATCAATTCAATCATTCAACCAATTATTTAAATTTAACCATTTAAATTTAACCATTTAAATTTAAATAACAACCAGATGAGTGAGATTAACTCATCTTTGATTTTCGTTTGCAATCCACTATAGTCTTGCCTTGGTTCTCCTGATTTCAGTCCATGTATAAATATTATACGGTTTATTAATATTTGGACTAATCGAAGAATAAATTACCATTTATTAATTTAATTTAAACTAGTAATTAAATTTTAAACAAATTTCCTACCATAACTAATTTTGAGAACTAAAATAATACAATGAATTAATAAAATAAGTTAAATCACCATACATTATTTTAAAATCAGTAAGTGTAAAACATGTATATTTATTTATTTTATTTTTATGAAACCACATATATTCTTAAAATAATCTATATAGATTTAAAAATCAAATTTTTATATAAACTCTACAACATTAAAAATCCTTATTTTTTTAAAAATCTCATACACACATACACATTAAACTCTAAATGAATAAAATTCCTCTCAAATCTATATATCAAATTAAAAACAGAATTGTTACATATTTCTCACTAAAAAAATATTTTATTATTTCTTCTTCTTTTGTTTTCTTAATATTCATAAATATAAGTTATTAAATTTAAATTAAATCATGAAGCTGAAAAGCAACTACATATATATATCTTACTGTTACATTTTCAGATAAACGAAATAATAACCAATTAATTAAATTTAAAGGTTTAAACTTGAGTAATATTGAATTAAAATGGTTTTTTAAATTAAACCACCTTTCATGAGCAAAATGTTAATTTATATTTTCCTTTTTATGTTCTATTTAAACCATATACATATACTTCTTCTATCTATATAAGCATTAAATCGGAATTAATTGAAAAAAATAAAATTCGAATACCTCGCTCCCAAATCCTAGCTCAAACAGGCAAACCACATCATTGCTCCTGCCCTAACGCTCTGCTCCGCCTCACGCGCATGCATAAACTCCCTCCTAAAATCGATCACTAAACACTAGGCCCAGCTCGATCTCGCGACGTCGCCGAATCGCCAGGCTCCCCTTTCGCGCATGCTCTGCCTCCTACATCGCGATCCATGAGTGCGACCAGCCCACTATTCTCAACGCCACAGCCTTTGGCCTTGAGCCTTCCCGAGCGTTTGCGTGCCGATGACGGCACCAACGACAACGTGAATCCTCCTACGGTTCCATCACCTCGTGATCCTATCTATTGATCTATTTCAAATTAATTTGAGATGCAGGTGAAAAAAGGAATTTGATTCGATTTTGAAGGGAGGCGTTTCTCTTTTTTTTAAAGGCTCGGCTTCGATTGAAGGAGGCAGGACGATTTAAAAAGGAAGAAAGGTATCTTCGTATGCGGTAGATGGCATGTAGGGTAAGCTATAGTGTCTTGAAGAAAGTAAAAGCTGAAGTTATGAAAAGGTTTGATATAGACATAATATGTTGACCAATATATATATATATATATATATATATATATATATATATATATATATATATATATATATATTGATTAATTTCAAATTGTCTCTATTTACACAGTCTAAAATTTCAAACCCCTATCGAGGTGTGCTACTAGGCATTTATAATGTTATACCCACATCCCGAACGCAATGGTAAAGATTTCGAGTCCTAATTCGACAGTATTGAGAAAATAGATTTTTTGAACCTAGTAATTAAAATTTTCGATCTAATTTTCAGTGCGTTTATATATCGTACGCTCACACAACAAATCCAAACATTACGAAATTTGAAATCTGATAATAATACAATATTACGAATCCAATAGAACTGGTTTCGTCGAAATCCGAGACTACGCCTCGGAAAGCTATTTTTAAATATCGATTTAAACGATAAAATTTCAAAACTTAACAAAACACTTTCGAATCAAATTTGAACACTTTTACTATCGTCAGTACTGTCAATATAAACTTTACCAGCCTTTTAAAGTATTTTTAACAAGCTTGAAACTGAAGATTCAACGTTTTACCCAACTTCAAATAGTAAATTAAATAGTTATATCATTCAACAAACGGTATATTAAATTCTGAATCTATTTTATTGAATAAAAACTAAAATTTTCATATTCAAGATCAATTTATAATCCAAATTAAATATTTAAACCAATTTAAATATTCTAAACTCAACGCTAAAAATCCAGGTCGTTACATGAGTGTGCTTCGACTGCTCACTATTCCATAAACTCCGACCTGAAACCAACAGAATGGGTATAAATTCTCTGAAGATAAAGTTCGGCCATCAATTGTCTAAGTTCGCTAACTTGAAACAAGGGTAGGAGTATTGTAACACTAAGGCTCAAGCCCAATGTTTTGTACAACTTGAGGCCATGACCACATGGAAACCTTAAGTAAAAATTAATGGACGATTGTCCGAATTAACGAGACATGAATTACAATTACATTGAATAGAAAAGTAATAGCTCAACTATTTAAAAAAATTCACATAAGAATTCAACAAAAGTAATAGAAATTTATATACGTAAGCTTGGAAAGTCAAGTACAAGTATTCACAATAAAAGAATCAAAAAAGGAGGGCCGATTTCATACAAATTCAACCAATAAAAACCCAAAAGACTTGGGAGCATGAGCGCATGTGAAGAACCGCTTCCTCCTTGGCTTTATTTTTTCTTCTTGGAATCCGAAGAGGTTTCGCTTGAGCTTTCTCCACTCCTCTTCTCCCCTCTCTTCTCGCTTCTTCCGCCATTAACCGGAGTGACTGGGTTAACCAATTAGGTGCATCTTGAGTAGATTTTGGCTAAGGAGCGGAGGTGTAACGACCCGTAATTTTAACACCTTAAAAATGAGATATTTAATTATTTTAAATATTCAAATGTAGAATTTTCAAACTTAAACAATCATGTTTTATATGATAAATAAGAATGGTAAACTTATTTTTGACATTGAATAAAGATTTTGGTTTTCCATTGTAAAATTGACAAAAGTCGGATTCAGATAAAGTAGGATAAATATCCAAGAAATTTGTTTAAAGGATAAATAATTCCTTTGAACCATATATAATCGATATCAGACTTGTTAGCACCAAAATTGATCACTAACACCCTTAGAATGATTGCGTAGAGGGATTAATGAAGAAAGTAAATTAAAACAGAGAAAAGTATGTAAATTTCAATGCAAAGAACAAGAACACTAGATTTATAGTGGTTCGGCGTAATTGCCTACGTCGACTTTGAAGTTGATTTCTATTGCTTTCCTTGATAGTTGATTACAGATACAATCTGTTTCCAATTACTTGAATACAATTGCAAAGTAAAAGATTAAGCCTTGAGTGAGTGTTGAATGCGGTAGAGTTTCCCCAATGTTCTCGAAAAAATCGATCCTTTTCACTGTGTCCCTGCCTCTTTCTTTATAGACGAAAGTGGGTTGGACTTCCCTGGTGGGCCTGATAGCTGAATACCTCGGTCCAAATGGAGTAGGCTCTGTATGCCGACCCATTTACATCGAACAGCCAAATGCTGAACCGTTGTCTTCATGCCGAATAATATGACGAATTGAGTGGAAAGAGTAGGCCGAGCAACAATCGAAGTCGGTCGAGATGGAAGAATGTCGAACAGCCCTAGCTGCCGAACGTTATCGGGAGGCCGAATAATCTTTGGATGCCGAACGGTCTTTGGATGCCGAACGAAACTTATGCCGAACGATCAACAAACCATTCGCGTCGAATGACTCTGGATGCCGAACGGTGTAGTGTGCCGAATGAGATTTGAATGCCGAGCACTTCCTGGATGTCGAGCGCTACCGAATGCCGATCGTCCTTAGTATGCCGAACGATATACAATACCGAACGTTTCTCAATGCCGAAGTCTTCTAGATGCCGAGCGCTTCTAGATGCCGAGCGCTCCTTCATGCCGAGCAGTGCGCTAATGCCGAGTACTAAGTTGCCTGGTCAAATCTCCAGGAAACACTTGCCCCCAAAGCGTATCGCGTGGCCGAATGTGATGCGCTTTGAATCATGAGTCCACTGCCTTTGCTTCAGACATGGGTCAGTTTCACCGATGGTGACTTCTCTAGATCGCTGAATGAGGTGGTGTGTGCTGAACGATACGTGAGTGCCGAACGATACAGCCGAAGCCGAACGCTATATGTGTGCCGAACGATATCTTTTTGACCGGTTCTACCTGTCATAGCCTCTTCAACTTCTTCTTCTTCTCCTATAAAAGTCAGCATTTTCCTCTTTCTTCTCTTTTCACTTTTTTTTACCTCCGCTACCTTGTACTTGCAAACCTCGCCTGTTAACAGCCTCCAAAGATCTAACGATCCTTCCCAATCCATTCGGCATCCCCCCCACGTCTCGATCTACTAACTAGGTATATGTCTCTATATTTAACTCCTTTTCCCGATTAAAAAACTTTAATGAGAGGCTCAAGTTTGTAAATTAGAACCAAAGCCGATAGGTGTTGCGTGGGTGAAGGAATCGAATTGTGATTAGGATGTTATTTAGGGCTAGATGATGTGGAAGAAAGGAGAAATGTTCGGAGATGAGCACATGATGGAGTTGTTGAGAGATGTATCGTGGTTCGGCACGATTCCCTTGTGTCGTACGAGATGGGAGGAGAAAAGAATAGAGAAGGAGTAGGAAGTGGCTAGGATCCCGAATAGCATTGTCTGGTATGACTCGCCAAACGATCCGCCCTTGTTGTTCGGCATGGATGGAGGAAGAGAAGAAGGGATGAAACTGTTGTTAAGAACGGAGTGCCGAGCGTTGGGGCTTGCCGTAACTCTGGTTCGGCGTGACTCAACACATGCCACGCAGTGGAATGGAAGGATAGGATGGGAGTACGAATTAGATAGGATGCCAAACGTTATTTCGGCCAAACAAAACTTGGGCCGGTCGGTACTTACGCCGAACGATAGCTGGGCCGAACAATAGCTTGGTCGAACAGTAGCTTATCCGGTCGACAGTTAGGCCGAAAAACTATTAGGCCGATCAATCATGAATGCCGACCCATATCTCAGCCGAACAATACTTAGGCCAAACAATTATAAATGCCGAACCATATTTTATAGGCCGAACAATTATGAATGCCGAACCATATTTTAGCTTAGGCCGAACAATCATAAATGCCGAACCATATTTTATAGGCCGAACAATCATGAATGTCGAACCATATTTTAGCTTAGGCCAAACAATCAAAAATGCCGAACCACTTTTTAGCCGAACAGAACTTAGGCCGAACATTCATTTACCTTGCCTAATCATATAACAAAACAAGGACAAGGACTCCAGTATACTAGCATATCGAACTGATCCGGACTGATAACTTCCCAGTTTCGGTAGTCACAAGCCTGAACTTAAATCGGCATAAACGGATAATTTCTTCTAACATTTGGCGCCAACTTTTGAGTCCGAAATTGTAAACACCATAGGGCAGGCTTTTGGAGACGGTCAGCGATGACGGTATTCGTAGGCGATGATTCGAAGTTCAACTTTATATCATTAACTCCATGGCTTTCAATGTTTTAGCGCTTTCACACAAATGATCGCACTAGTTCACACACCACACGGGGGAATACGGGTGTCGTTAATTCTAACGTTGATTGTTTTTCAAGTATAGTTCAATTAGGTACTCTGCAGGATTCAATTTCCATCAAAGATGTCTAAGAAATCTAGCTCCGCCATAATCTCAGATAGACCCGGGCCGTCTTCTAAACAAGGGGTCGCGGATACTTCTAACCCGTCGACTTCCCCCGCTCATAACTTAGCTCCCGATGCCCTGTAAGCATCAATTTTCTTGGACAACCCGGTCGATTCACAAGCTTCGAAGGTCAATGAAGTTGCGCTTCGACGAATTTGCTCTATTTATGGAATTCCTTTGGAAGACGTGTTGGTTCCATCAGGGCACGATCGTCCACACTTGCCCCCGGTTGGATATACTGCCTATAATAAGTTTATATGCTGGGTCGGTAGTGTGCCACCATTTAACTTATTTCTTCGGACGTGCTGCAATACATCGACATTGCCCCGTCACAATTGCACCCGAACGACCATACGTTCGTCTACAGGACCTACATCCTTTTCATGACCGTCCTCTC
The DNA here is from genome assembly GCA_030765085.1 of Allium cepa. Lineage (NCBI taxonomy): Eukaryota > Viridiplantae > Streptophyta > Magnoliopsida > Asparagales > Amaryllidaceae > Allium > Allium cepa. Next base: position 936,900,229 of record CM060932.1, read on the forward strand.
TAGGCCTCAAACTCCAAGCGACATCAGATATATATATATATATATATATATATATATATATATGAACAAGAAGCAGAGGGATAGCCCCTCTTACATGTTTCTCGAGCCATACCGCAAATGCCAAATCTTAACTGGGGCGTGGAGCAAACTTTCCCTATACAAACAGGAATGGTTCTATGTGCATTGCCCTTCCGGTTTCGCGAGGAGATGGGTGGAAGGAAGTAAGTCTTTTCTTCGGATTGATATTCATACTTGGTCAAAGCCATGCCTTTTCTAATTTTTTTCTTCATCTTCTCAGGAACCAATCCACGCCCTGACGGTCGCGGGTATTCTGAAGCCGTCGAAGCCATTAGAGCTCTTCCTGCCGAGGAACGGGACATCCGAACCCTCATTTCAAATGAGTCACTATTGAGGTTCGGACTATTAGCAGAGGGTTGTCGGATAAGCCTTCCTGAGGGCGTCTCCATACCCGGGCCCGCATTCGATAAAGGGAAGAAATTAGCCGAGTCATCAGCACGTCATACTCCTGATGCACCAGAAGAGGGGGAAACACAAGGGAATGAAACACCCGAAGCACAAGGTGAGAAATAGGGTCCCACTCAGGATCCGATAGTCGAAGTGCACGACATCGAAATGTCATCTTCCCCTTCAAGAGGAAAAAGGGATTGACATACAAGATTAGGAAGGAGAAGGTTGGCGAAACTTCAAAAGTTACGCTCATTCCAACGGAGAAAGAGGCTTCTTCACAGCACGTATAAAGTTCTTTAAAGGGCCTATCGAACCTCTCCATTCCCGATGATCTACTCAATTACGACTTTGATGATCCAGAGGCATTTAAGCTTCATTCGCTCGTCAGAGGCGATGCAGGCGCTCTAGCCCAAAGTCAGCGAGAAAAAACTCCCATTAGTAAAGCAACTGGTCTGTCGGGGGAAAACACTAGGACATGCACAAACACTTGCACTTAGATTTTCGTTGTCACGCTACTCTTTACTAATTCGTCATTACTTAAATTTTGTGCAGGTAACATGGGGGCTCACACGGGTTCGATCGCCTTCGTGGCTCATCTATCTTTCATCAACCTGGATGGGACTCGGGTTTCGGAAGATGTTGGGACAGAGATGGTGATGGAGATAGAGATTATCATTCTCAGGACTCATCATCTTGGAAGAAAACTTACTATCAGTCAAATTAGCACCAAGATACCTCTTCTCACCCGGAGCAAAGAAAAGATAAGCGCGACCATAAGGGGTCGCAATTTGATGTCCCCCGGGACCAACACTCTGATTCCTCTTCCAGTCGACAGTCCCGAGATCCTCACAGGAGAGATGAATTTTCAAAGCCGTCTCCTCCTGCTCCTGTAACAGACCCAATAGTATTGGAAAGGTTGGCCGAGCTTAAAGATAAATTTTCAAAAATCTGCTTTGACGGCCTGAAATTCCTCCCGGTGATTCATCCTATTCCTGGGCATGTCAAGCAGAGCGTCATCGCCTGTACCAATGACGTCTATGTTCAACACGACGCATTTGTTCATTTGGCTGAGAAACTTTCTGAAGTCTCCATGGAGCGCCAATATGAGATCGATCTCCTGAAGCTTGAGGCCATCCATGACAAAGATATCATTAAAGCTCAGGACGAAGAGATTGCAACTACACGTCTGAACTTGAGGTCGCCCATCAGAGCGCCAAGGACACCGCCGAAACCGTAACTCGTCCGAAATCAACTCACAAGAAAGAACTCGACGAGGCGGTCCAACACCGTGGGGCTTTGGCTCTAGAGAATAACTCAGTCCAAAAGGAGAGGGACGCAATTAGCCTTCGAGTCCAGGAACTTGAGGAGCAGCTCCGCAGAGAGAAGGAAGAGAAAACGGCTGCCCAAGAAGAGTCACAACGATACTGTGATTAGATCGTTGCTACTTGACTCTTACAGGAGAAACTTGAGGATGAACTTTTCAAAGTTGAGACGTTAAAGAGTGAAGCCCGCGAAGAGGGCAAAAAGATTGCGTCCATGGATATCGACTCGCGTCTTGAGGCGGCCAGGGAAGAAGGTAGGGAGGAGGTCAAAAGCATGTTTGACCCGCCAATTGCTGAATTCAATGCCCGCGTTCTCATGCATCGGGACTTCCTTGGGCGAGGGATATCTTGAATCTTTGGCTGAGACGTGAGAGACTTTAATTGAAATCAGGAGGGCCGAGCATGGTACCGAAGAGATTGATGAGGGGGCCTTGATAAAAGAGTATCTCAAGGGAAATGAGCCTTCGGACTTATCAGCGGCTAAAGCTATTTATTGCAAAGGCCTCCCTTCAAAGAAAGGGAAAGAAGTTTTAACCGGTCCATCCGGGGTCGTGCCTCCAGCTCATGTGCCTAATCAATTGACCGATCGGCCTATACTCGATCCATTTGAGCATCATATTGGTTATAATCTGGAGGACCCTGGCCTTGGTGTCCATATTATGTCTCCCATTCCGGAGGGTGAGACCCCCTTGACGGTTGAGAGCCTACCAAAACCTGATAGACAACTCTTTTTCTTTAACATTCCATGAGCTTTCATTTTCCACCAGAAGCTATCGTATTCTAATACTTGTTTTTCGTAATTTTGTGCAGGCCGTTCTGATCTTGAGCCTGCTCCAAGGAGCGATGTCGCCAAGGAGGTGAGGGAAAAAGCGAGTGGAGCCACTCATGCAGGAGAGGCTCCCGGTCCAGATGCCCAAGTGATCGGAGCGCTTGATGAAGATAAATCTGAGACTTCCCCTCCTATTGATGGTAGTTACGAAGTTGAAATTACAGGCATCTTCGAGCACACATCCGAGCAGAGCATGAAGGAGCAGCTTGAGAAAGAGAAGGAAGAGAGGATCAATCTCAAAGTCGAACCTCAAGCTGTGGACCCAGACGATCCTTTGAACAAGCCATTGAAGATCATTCTCCTTGGCAAGCCCAAACCCACGGATGTTCCTCATACCTCTTCGGCTATCACTCCCCCGTCAAAGAAGGGTACCATGGTTAAACGTGGAGGAGAGGAGCCGTCTAAGAAGACAACGGAGGTGAAGAAGTCAAAGAAGCACAAGAAGCAATCATCACTCTCGTTCAACGGGAGTTAGTTTAAGTTATGTAATTATTTTCATCTACTTCCGTAGTTCCTGTAAATAGATTGCCGACTCCTAACTTTGGAGGGGTTGTAATAGAAACTTATCTTTAATGAATAAAACTTAGTTTTTTCTGTCTTTCAAAAGGTTCTTATCGTTTGATTTTTTTGTGACTGTGATTTAAATCCAAGCTGTTGTGAATAGCACGGACTTCTCGGTTCGCCCTCATATAGCTCGGAGATTCCTTTAGAGTTGTTCATTTTTTCTTTTGCGCTTCAAGCACTAAGAATATTTTTTAGTCTGTACATCAGGGATTTGGTAAGTTCAAGTCATCAGTGTCCTAGCTCATGCTCATGGAACTTGGGGATTTGGACCACTTATACTCGAATCCGCACTCTGGGCAGTTAGAGAATTCCAGTCCGCACTCAGGGGACTTGGAGATTTGAATCGTTTGTACTCGAGTTTGCACTCTGGGGACATAGAGTACTCCAGTCCATACTCTGAGGACTTGGAGATTTGAGTCATGTATACTCGAGTCCGCACTCCGAGGACTTAAAGTACTCCGATCCGCACTCTGGGGACTTGGAGATTTTTAGTCGTTTATACTCGAGTTCGCACTCCGGGGACTTAGAGTACTCCAGTCCGCACTCCGAGGGCTTGGAGATTCTTAGTCATTTATACTCGAGTCCGCGCTCTGGGGACTTAGAGTACTCCAGCCCGCACTCTTGGGACTTGGAGATTTTTTAGTCGGTTATACTCGAGTCTACACTCCGGGTACTTAGAGTACTCCAGTCCGCACTCCGGGGACTTGGAGATTCTTAGTCGTTTATACTCGAGTCCGCGCTCCGGGGACTTAGAGTAGTTCAGTCCGCAATCTGGGGACTTGGAGATTTTTAGTCGTTTATACTCGAGTTCGCGCTCCGGGACTTAGAGTACTCCAGTCCGCACTCTGGGGACTTGGAGAATTTTAGTCATTTATACTCGAGTCCGCTCTCCGGGGACTTAGAGTACTCCAGTCCGCACTCTGGGGACTTGGAATTTTTAGTCATTTATACTCGAGTCCGAGCTCTGGGAACTTAGAGTACTCCGGTCCGCACTTTGGGGACTTGGAGATTTTTAGTTGTTTGCACGTGTTCGTTCATCAGCCAGAATAATATAATTTCATTTGCCTGTCACAGGATCATCATACGTAGAAACATTAGTAATTCATGGAAAAGATGGCTTCAAGCCTTTATTAATGAAAGCAAGCTAAATTGTTTTACTACATGCCAAGAGCTAGAAATAAAAGTGTACTAGAATTAAATGCAACTGATACATGAAAGAAATAGACTTAAGTATAATAATGCCGCAAGTGCTCGTTGTTCCATGCTCGGGGGAGTGTCGTACCATCGACAGTCGCTAGCTTGAAAGTTCCTTCTCCAAGCTTCCGTTCGATGATGTATGGACCTTCCCATGCGGGATTCATATGAGATGGGATCAGAAAAACTCATTTCAAAACGAGGTCTCCTACACCAAAAATTCTCGGTCGAACCTTTTCGTTATAATATTTAGCGACCCTATGTCTGTATGCGGCCGCTTTCAAATTAGCTTCTTCGCGTTTTTCGTCAATGAAGTCCAACGATTCCAATAAAAGATTCTGGTTCAACTCGGGGTCGTAGTAAGTTACCCGATGTGATGGAACTTCAAATTCCATGGGTATGACAGCTTCCGGGCCATATGTCAACGCGAATGGAGAGCGGCCGGTCGCGGTCTTGTGGGTGGTCCTGCAGGCCCAAAGCGCCGTTGGAAGTTCATCCACCCATATGCCTCTAGCCTTTTCCAGAATTTTTTCAATATGGACTTGATTATCTTGTTTACAGCTTCCACTTGTCTATTGGCTTTCGGGTGAACAACAACTGCAAACTTCTTCTCAATGCCATATTTTTGAAAAAATTCTTTGAACTCCTTGCTTTCGGATTGAGTTCCATTGTCTGTAATGATGGTCCGTGGAAGGCCAAAATGGCATATGATATTTCGTACGACGAAATTAATAACCTTCTTGGTGGTTATTGTGGCCAGAGGCTCTACTTCTGCCCATTTAGTAAAGTAGTCGACCGCAACTATTGCATATTTTGCTCCACCTTTGGATGTGGGTAAAGAGCCAACTAGGTCAATCCCCCACATTGCAAATGGCCAGGGACTAACCATCTGCGTGAGTTCCGTTGGCGGAACTCTCGGGATTTTTGCATATATGTAGCATTTGTCACATCTTCTCACATAGTCTGCAGCATCCCGATTCACAATTGGCCAGTAGTATCCATAACGGAGGACTTTCTTTGCTAATGTATGCCCCCCAGTATGGTCACCGCACTCTCCCTCATGGACTTCCTTTAATATTCGCTTTATCTCATCGTGGGCCACGCACCGGAGTAAGGGGTCGAGAATCCCCTCCAATACATTACCCCATCTTGCATTATATATCGTGAAGCCTTACGAAGGACTTGTCGTCTTCCGCTTCTTTCTTTGGGTAAGATCTCGGATAGCAAGTACCGTTTGATTGGGGTCATCCACTATTCCTTCTCGATTTCTGTTTCTAACACAAAATCTACCTCCGTCATATTTATACTCGGAACATGTAAGGTTTCGACAGGAAACAATCCCATCTGTTGCCTATCACCAGTGCTTGCGAATTTTGCCAATGAATCGGCTACTCTGTTTTGCTCGCTCTGGACATGTGAAATATCATAGTACTCGAGAATCGCTAGCAGCTCCTGAACTTGGAAAAAATATGGGGCAAGTCTCTGCCCCCTTGCTTGGTAGTCTTCTCGCACTTGGTACACCACCAGGTACGAGTCTCTAAAAATTTCAACCGATTTCACTCCCGGTTCTTTGATAAGTCTTAAGCCAGCAATCAACGCTTCATATTTGGCTTCATTATTCGTTGCTGTGAATTCGAGCTTCAAAGCGTAGCAAACTGATCGGTTCTCAGGACTTACAAGAACTATACCAACCCTCGAACAATGGTCGTTGGATGCCCCATCGGTGTACATCTACCATCGAACAGGAGGTATGACATTGTGGTCGTTTGATTCGTCGGTCATAGTAAATTCAGCAATGAAGTCAGCTAGTGCTTGTCCTTGTATGGCCCTTCGCGGCAGGTAGGTAATATCGAACTGACTAAACTCAATATTCCATTTTAACATCCTTCTGGAAGTTTGTGGTCGTTGGAGTATCTGCCGCAAAGGTTGATCAGTATAAACGCTGATTGAGTGTGCCTGAAAGTATGGACGAAGCTTGCGTGATGCAATCACCAAGCAATAGGCTAGTTTTTCAATCTTTGGATAATTTCTTTCTTCCCCCGTCAAGCGTTTGCTAACATAGTAAACTGGCTTTTGAACCCGGTCTTCCTCACGAACCAAAGCTGTACTGATAGCATGCTGGGATACAGCCAAGAATACGTACAACATTTCATGGTCTATTGGTTTTGATAATACCGGGGGACTTTTCTGAGTGCCTTACAAGAGCTTTAAATGCTGCCTCACAGTCGGATGTCCATTCGAAATTCCTCTTTCCTTTCTTTATAACATCGAAGAAAGGAATACACTTGTCTATGGCCCTAGATATGAATCGGCTCAGCGCGGCCACCTTTCCATTCAAGCTTTGCACTTGTTTTATGGTTTCGGGCACTTTTATATCTTGGATAACCTGAATCTTCTTTGGGTTGGCCTCGATTACCCGCACATTCACAATGAAACCCAAAAATTTTCCTGACGCTACGCCGAATGAACACTTCAAAGGATTGATCTTCATTCCATAATGCCTAAGTATGTCAAACATCTCCGCTAAGTCTTGGATGTGGTCGTTTGACTGCCGTGACTTCACGAGCATGTCATCCACATAAACTTCCATCGTTTTACCAATCTGGTCTTTGAGCATCCGATTTACCAAACGTTGATAAGTTGCTCCCGCGTTTTTCAATCCAAAGGGCATCACTACATAGAAATACAACCCAACGTTTGTGACAAAAATGGTGTGTTCTTGGTTTGGGAGGTGCATCGGGATTTGATTATATCCAGAGTATGCATCCATAAATGATGGTAACTCATGTCCGGCAGTTGAATCGACTAGCTGGTCAATCCTAGGCAACAGGAAACTATCCTTCGGGTATGCTTTGTTTAAATCAGAATAATCAACACAAGTTCTCCATTTTCCATTCGCTTTCTTTACTAGCACCGGGTTAGATACCCATTCAGGGTAGAGGGCGTCGCGGACGAACCCATTGGCTTTGAGTTTGTCCACCACCTCTTTGAGAGCCGCGGACCTCTTTGGGTCCATGCCTCTCCTTTTCTGTTTCACATGAACATGTATTGGGTCTATGTTCAACATATGACTCGCGATTGCAGGAGAAATCCCACACATGTCAGAATGTGTCCAAGCGAAAACATCAAGATTCGCTCGGAGGAAGTTAGTGAGGTTCTCGGCCACCACGGGGTCGAGTTGTGATCCATTTTTAAGAATTCATGAAGGGTCATCCCGGCTGACTGGGATGTCAATTGTTAGTTCAGCCGGTGCTGCGTCTGTTTCCCTGGGTTCCCCATCATCATTCTCGGATCTATAGATTTGTTTCCCTGGATCCCCCATCATCATCTCTCGCATCTATGTCTCTATAGATCTGAGAATGTTGCCCGAGCCATGGCTCGGGCGCTACTTGTCAATCAACAGAATTTCGGATGCGGACGGTGTGGTCCGCAACCTTTCCTTTCTCTCTATGCTGAGCCTCTCTCAGCTCAGCCATATAGCATGCACGTCCGGTCGCCTGATCACTGTGTACCACTCCAACACCTCTGTCTGTCGGAAATTTTAACATCAGACACCAAGGGGCCAATGCTGTCCTAAATTCAACCAGGGCTGGACGTCCTAGAAATACGTTATATGGAAAGTCAACATCCAAAACCATGAATGGTAGGATTCGCACCCTCCTACGCTCGCCTTGCCCTAGTTCAACCGGTGACTCCACATATCCCGCTGCATCCGTTGCTGCACCGTTAAAGCCATGGATTCTGGTTTTAGACGGTTTCAAATCCTTAGTCTCTAGCTTCATTTGGTTGTATGCCTTCTTGAAGATGATATTAACGGAACTTCCGCAATCAATTAGAATTTTCTTCCCAAACGCCGTCCGATTGTCACAGATATGACAATCGGGTCAATGGTAGGAGCCTCCACCTTATCCGCATCTCTGCTCCTGAATACAATATCATCATCCATCGTGTGCTGCTGCTTTGCAGGAGTCCCATCCTCCACATTCGAACAACACTCATACTCCACATGTCTTAAAGAGTTAGCATATCGCTCCATCTCCTGCCAATTCTTATCCATAGGAAGAGGTCCGCCAGCAATCGTGTTGATAACCAGTCTACCCATGGTTTGAACAGGTTGTTCTAGTTGGCGTGGAGCCGGCCCGCACCCGGGGTCCGATGTCTCTTGTCTTCCATCTTGTGGGTCTTTGACAAACTCCTGTAGCTTCTTCTATATAATCAACTTCTCTATAGCGTCATGGAGGTGTCTGCACTCCTCTGTGTTATGCCCGTAAGACTCTTGAAAGCGAAAATACTTCCCAGTCCGCTTTTGTTCCTCTGTTGATTCCTTTGGGCGTGGTTTTCTATATTGAAAAGTGTTGCAAGTTGACAAATAGATTTTCTCAAGAGATGCATTGAGCGGGGTGTATTCATTGTAGGTTGGGATCCTTGACTTCCATTTCTCCGTCTCTCTTTTCTTTCCGGGATTCCCACCACCTGATCCTTTAGACTGCCCAGGCTTGTTTTGGACGTTGACTTGAGCTTTTTCCGAATTAACGCCGGTTTGCTTCATGCAACGGTACTTTTCACAGTCTCCTGAGCAGGCCCTGGTGTCTTGTCTCGTCTTGTCCATCGAGCTTCTTCCCTTCTTATGAACTGATGAGCTTTCGAATAAAAATGCTCCAGCGTGGCTGGGGGCTTTCCCACCAACCAATCTCCAAATTCAGAGTCTGGATCCACTTCACGCATTACCGCCATCAAAATTGCATGGTCGTTAGGATTGCTCACTTCGGTAGGAGCAACATGAAATCTCTGCAAGTATGCTTTCAACGACTCTCATTGGGCTTGGATTACGCTTGATATGGACATCACATCCTTTGGACGAGTGGTGTGTATCCTGAATTGTTCTATGAACTTCATTTCCAATTCGTCAAAGTTGGATATCGATCATGGGGTAAGTCGAGTAAACCACATAGTGGCAATTTCGGATAGAGTGATTGGGAAGCACCTACACTTGATTGCATCATTAGCTCTTGCAGAATCCATCATCCATTCGTACTTCATCACGTGCTGCCTAGAATCAGTCTTCCCTTCGTAGGCGGGGATAGTCGGCATATTGAACTACTTGGGGTACTCAGTCTATAGGATACCATCTGTAAAGGGAGTATGACTTCTGGACACTGCCCAATCTTCATTGGTCAAGCCTTGGTTCTCTCTCAATAACTGCCTGACTATAGCAGTTAAGTCCGGAGTCTGTATGGAGGATGGAAGGTTGGGCTCCGTCCCATGGAACCGTACGGGTTGATGTCCCGCCTGATTTGGGTCTTGGAGATTTGGGTGTCCAGTCTCTTCACGAACTTGATCCTTAGTCTATCGATCTGTGGCACTTGCCTATGCACCTTCATCCTTACGGTGTCTACGCCTAGGAGGTTCATCAACTGAGGTTGAACTATCAGATTCAGAATAAGAGACAAGGTTACCTTCAGCATTCTGACGCTGCTGCTGAGTGACCTGAGTCATGAGGTTAGTGTTGGCTTGAATTTGTTCAGCGAGTTGCCTTCTACTTTCCTTGAGTTCTCTTATCAAGTCGTTGAACTCTGTTCGAGAAACAATTTCCACTTGGTTTTGGGTGGAGGGCCTTGCACCTCGAGTTGCTTGCTGATTTCTAAGTCCAACTTGTTGCACGCTAGCAGTCTCGTGGACATCTGCGTTGTGGGAGGCCGATCTGGTTCGTGGTCTTCCCATGGTAGGGTTGTTGGTTGTAACTCTGAATAGAATCAACAGATGCCTTGTGAATGATATTGGATCTCCTCTGTGAGATTTATGCAATCCAGTAGCTACAAAGCAGATCCTAACAACCTGAGTATTCGATTCTCAATGAAAGCATCAAAATGTTAGCACCAAAATTGGTCACTAACACCCTTAGAAAGATTGCGTAGAGGGATTAATGAAGAAAGTAAATTAAAACAGAGAAAAGTATGTAAATTTCAATGCAAAATAAGTTTTGTCGAAATGTGACCGGAAAATGTTTTGTCGAAAATCGACGTTTTATTTAAAATAAGTTGCCTCAATGTTAATGCGCCTTTGTTAATATGTTTTAACATATGTATTGAATATTCTAATAAATAAGCATGTTTACTTTTACTAAATATTATTAGAAAACTTCTAGAACATCATTAAGAAAAGTAAGTAAGTTTAAGAAAAGTCAAAAGTAAACATCAAATCCAAATCACATCAAAATCCAACAAAATAATTACTTTTCTTTACTTAATCTTTAAGTGACTAAGACATAAAGTAAGGATGTGAAAGATGATGTTAAGTATTGAAAAAGTGAAAATTGCTTTAGATTGATGTAAGGCTAATTTTTTAATTCGGTAAGAGGTTGTTTTGGTAAATTTACCACTTCTTTCTTTTTTACAAATATCCACCTCCTTCTTCACTTTAATTCACATTTCTTCTTCTCCTTTCCTCAAGCTTCTTCATCTTCTTCCTTCTCTTTAATGGCTTCCAAGCTTGTCATGACCCGATCTTTTGACGCCCGAAAATTGACATCATTACGTCCACTGTATTAAATGTTGAATAATTAAATGCCCAAAAACCAGACCGTAAAGGAAAGAAGAAGGAGGTAAAAGAAGAGAAAACAAAACAATATCATAATCTCACAATCGCAACGGAACAATATATAATAGTTAAATGACTGATCTTTATACAAAAGAATTATATCTGTTTAATACATTACATCAATAGAATACAACACAATCAATAGCAAAATACTGGACAGTTGTACTAACTTGTCCTCACAAAAGGTGATCATACAGCTTATACTGCACAACGGAATATATATCAAGTACGTGTGACACATCTCTCCATCAGCTCGTCTTCTGAGCTCTACAGCATCCTACCCTGTATCCTATAATACTCGGTCCGACCTAAGCATTATAGTAAAATAATACCCGAGTCAGTCTGGAAAACCAGCGTGAGAAAACACACTCAATTGGATTGTTAAAGTTTTCAAAATCCTTTGAAATTAAAGTATCCTGTAAGACCATGCCACAAATAAACATGTCGGGTTTTTTACCTTACGAGAACCAAAACATTTTTATCAAGTTCGTCTGATATTATAATAGCGTCTATAGAAAGTAAAATAGAATCTAGCTGAAATGCTTGCATTTCACATTCCAGAATTGTTGGGCATAATCAAAATCGTACAAGCGCTTATTGGAGACTGGATTCCATATGTAACATCCCGCCTTTTCGCACACTTTAAATCGACACACGTGCCAATTCAAACCATACGGAAAGGCGGATTGTTATGGGGTAAATAAGAAAAAAACAGGGAATGAAAAAAACAAAATAGAATCTTACAGCGGAACGATAAAATATAATAATCAAATATACAGTTCATGAAGCTGTTTTACAAAACATTTGATTATTATACAATACATATCAGAGTACACATACCAGAGAATAGCGGAATTAAATGGGGTAGTGGAATAATATAGTAGATAATAGTACTACAAATCTTCATCTTCGTCCTTCAGAATAAAATCTTCAAATCCTGAAATGCTCAGGCTGACCCGAGCGAATTGAAAAGACAAAACACTCGAGTCAGAACTAAAATATCTTATGTGAGTTAAATCAACATAAATAAATATGAGTGCAGTAACTTAAGTGATGTTCGGGATTCACATCTCCTAAGGATCCGTTAAACTATCTCTATGTAGTAATATACGCTACTATAATAATGTCTACAGTAAAGTATAAAATATTGAAAATAGCGTTAAGGGGTTACCCATATAGCCCTTAACACACTTTTATATTCCCATAGTCTATACAGTACCGTAATCTCCCCCGTACTGGGCGTCGTCAGAGGGCACTCCATAGGTATGGTACAAAATAAAATAGTATAAGGCGCACTAGGATAGGTGACACGACACAACTAGGCAATGACAGGGTAGATATACCAATTATGCATCCGGGCTGGTGGTAACGCATAGCCGCAACTACCGCCCACCTCGAACAAACCCCCAAAATAAAAAAAATAAAGGTGGCCACCGAATCAATCCAAAGTCAGAGTATAGTATCGAAGTGATGTGTCCGATAAAGGGTGCTACACCCTTGGCCCGAGAATCGCTCCTATTTTAGCCACCTTATGCCAACTCAAAGGGGTCGGGTCCACGTATTTACCTTAATAGAATGTCGCCACTATCCTACTTCATTCTGGAAGCTCCACCACGTACGCGGTTGTTAAAGTGGTTTTCGAAGTTGACAGAGAGTATGACAACTTCCGATCCCGGTCACTTCAACAACCAATCGTTATTATAACACCGCGGTCTTTTTCAAAATAGTTTATACCTTAAAACCAGAATATAATATCCCTTTTCAAAACCATATAAATACGATATCATTTTCCTCTTTTAAAACCAAATCAATATGATATCATTTCAAATATATTCTTTTTCTAAAACCATACCACTTTGAAATTTATAATATCTCGAAACCATACATTTGAATTATAGCTCTTCAAAACATAATATTTCGAAATCCATGGCTTTAAAACCATAACTTCCAAAACTTAAATGGTTTGGATATTCAAAAAGTATATAAAATAAAATGGTTTGAATTTAAAATTACTTTATAAAGTAAATAATTTCCACGACTTTAGAATTTTATTCTCTTTAAATTAAGTCCAAATCCATAAATTTTAAATTCACTTTCAGTTTTCAATAAACCACTTCAGTTTCAATATATTTCAAACTTTGAGTATTAAACAATTAGAAACTAAGGTTGGAAACTTCGATTCAACAAGTCAATGTCCTATTATTTAGTTTGAAATATTTGAATAATAAATCCATAATCATTTAAATAAAACTCAAATTACCTATAACTAAATATTTCTTTCAATTTATTTATACTAGAAATATTCATTTAATTCCTCTTGAATAAAAATTCAGTTATAAATATCATACCCTTTTAAAATTTCAAGTTAATAATTTCTACATCAACTTATGGAGTTTAATTCTTTAATAAGCTCAATTCCAAATAAATTTCCAATTTACCTTCCAATTTTAATTGATTTAAATCATTAAAACTCTATATATATTCAATATCTTAAACATGTACTTAACCATATAATATAAAATAATCAAACTCCATTATTCAACTTATTTATTTTATTTAACAAATTTATACATAGCTTAAATTCAATAATTTAACTGTATATGTATATATAAAATAATATTTATGTAATATCAAAAATTAATATTTATTTAACCATATCCTATCCAAACCATAGAAATCATTTTCAAAATATTTATATATATAGACCGACGGTGTCTGTATAAAATTTTCTATCCTATGGTCAAGTGATACAGATATTTATCATTTCAATCCGCAATTTAAACATAAAATTTTACGGTTATATATCATTTCAAACCGCAATCCCGAATGCAATAAAATGCATAATAACTTACAGTTTATGATGATGATGATATAAATAAACATCCATTCATCCATCATAAAATCATACATCCATTCATAAAAATCATCATCCAATTCAAACAATACATCAATATATAACGAATAATAAACAACAGGTATCAACTAGCATTTTATATTCAACAATAATTTAATTAACTGTTTAACTGGCAGTATTATATGAAATAAATAAATAAATAAATAACAAATTTAACTGGCAGTTTATATGCAATAATAAGTTAAAAAACAATTAAATTCAAATAAATGCAATTTAACTGAGATGATGATTAAATATATGCCAAACAGTTATAAATTAATTTCTAAACACATCATACATCAATTTAACAAACATAATAAATTTTAAAAGTTGTGAGTGGGTTAACACACTCACCTTTTGAATTTAAATTGAATTAGAATCCAATTTAAACCCAAAAATTGACCAATCTCAGAATTCGTCCAAACCAGCGCCAAAACGTCCAAAATTCAGAAACGATCCTAACAAAGAAACCGCGCGTAAAACGGATGTCGTATGTAAAAGTTATTCGAATAAAACGTATGAAATCAAAAATTAAATTAACTAAAAGAAAGACAAACCCAAATTTCTATGCCACGTCTCCCCCACGTTTCTTCCTCACAATAGAAAAACAGGACCCATAATTTTTAACCCGAAACCCACGAACGACTCAACCGCCACCACCAATTTCCCACGTCGCGCCTCCTCCTTCAGACGCGCCTCACCTTCCCACGCTGGCACCTCCACCTGCGCACCTCCCTGGCCACCCACGTCGTCTACGAAAGGCCATACTGGGTCGAGAAACCCACGGTCGCCGCCACTCCTTGAAACCCTAAGCGAAATTTTCAGCACGATCCAACCATCAAAACGCCAACAAACCACGCCGATGATCCCCTCTCGGTTCTCTCCACACAACGGTATCATTGATTTGGCGATCCATGAAAGTTGATCATCGCGTGATGAATGGCTGCCACTTGTAAATAAGGCAAAGAGGACTGCATCTTATTTGACGAAGCTATATGTGAAGGAAGTTGTTCGTCTCCATGGCGTACCTAGTGCCGTAGTTTGTGACAGAGATCCATTATTTACAAGTGGATTTTGGAGGAGCTTACAAGCAGCTTTGGGAACGAAGTTGAATATCCTCAGTCTGATGGACAAACTGAGCGAGTCAACAAGATATTGGAGGATTTGTTGCGATCCTGTATTCTGGATTTTGGAGGGTCTTGGGAGGACCACATGTACTTGGTAGAATTTTCACATAATAACAGTTTCAGTCCAGTATAGGCATGGTCCTTTTGAATCACTGTATGGAAGACCATGTTGATCTCCTACATGCTGGCTTGAGACTGGAGATAAGTTAGTTCTTGGTCCCGATACTGTAAGAGAAGCCTGAACACTTATCGAGTGTGCACAACGTCTTTCATGTGTCACACTTAAGAAAGTGTTTGAGGGATTCTGAGGAGGTGATAGAGCCAAAGCAGTTGCAGCAGCTTGAGATCGCTCCTAATATGACATATACTCGAGAGCCTATTCGTATCATTGCCTCTGAGACGAAGAAGTTGCGTAGTAAGGTGGTTCCTCCAGTCAAGTGCAATGGTTGAACAATCCGAAGGATTGCACCTGGGAAACACAAGAGTCGATGCAGAGGCATTATCCTGAATTGTTTGGCGCTCGAGTAAGGTATATCTTATTCTTTTAGAATTTAAATAAACTAATAAAGTTACAAATATCGCCATTATGTAGAAATTGCGAGGATGCAATTTTTGTAAGAGGGAAGTCTGTAACAACCCCTTTTTTTAGGGATACTAAATTGGGAATCAATTCATAAATTGATAATTAATCTGTTAAAAATAACAAACAATTAAATATTTATGTAAAAATAATAATAAATAAATAAAAGGAAATAAAATGGGAATTTAATATTAATGGCGTTGAGAGGAAAATAAATGGTAACAAATTCGTTTACCATTATTTGGAGTTATAAATTATGGTTTAGTGGCAGTGTAATTTATTTTAATAAATGAACCATTTTTATTAACCTAAACTATTCGAAAAGTTAAACATTGAAAATGATAAGTTTTTTTTGAGAATGGTAACTAATTACATAAGATAAAATGTGTTTTATGTATGAAAATTTTAGATAAGAATTTTTTTAATGTTGATTTACAATTTGGTATAAAAGGGAAAAAAAGAAAGGGTAAAATAATAATAATAATAATAAATAATAAATAATAATAATATCTTTTTATAATGTCATGCAGGAAAGATCAAGAAAGTGAATTAAAATATTGTTAAGTAAAACAAAAATCTAGAATGAGGACAAAAGATAATGAATAAATTGTATTAAAAAGAAAAAAAAGAGAAATAATAAAATAAGGGTTTAATTGGGAGAAGATTCTAGAGGAGGGGCTTTATAATAAAAACAACATCCCCTCTCCTCTTTATGTTTACAGTACGTACATATAACAGAAAGCTGAAAGAAAAAAAAAAGAAAGAAGAAAACCTAAAACCTAATTTTCAATCTTCTCATTCAAATACAAATCCCACCTTGCAATCAAAGGATAAAAGAAAAGATTCTCAATTCTAAGAGTAATTGTCCCTAAATAAGTTCTATTCCATCTCTTTCTTTTTATTTCCACGAATAGGTATTTAGGGTATTTTTTCATTTTGTTAGCAATTGAAAGGGGAAAGTCAAGCAATCAAGGGCTAGCTGAATTAGAGCTTGAAGATTGTAATTTGAAGCTTTAGGTGAGTGAAGTTATAATCATGTTTTTTTATTATTTATCATATATGCATGCAAATATTGGATGAAATTCTTGAATTATTATTGTCTGCTCATTCTCTAATGCATGTGTTAATTGGAAAAAAAATGCATGCATGGTGTTTGGTTATTTGCCACAATGAGTCGTAGCTTTCTCCTCTCCGAGAAAAAAAAAGAATGTTTTCAGAACTGCAAAAACCCCCGCACAGCACAGCACAATGCGGAACTATGCAGCTCGGACGGAACTGCACTGTGCAGTCCAGACGGGACTACCGGTGCAACCCAGGTTGGGCTGCACAGGTGCAGCCCCAGAGCAAGCTGCACATATGCAGCCCGGTACAGGCTGCACAGGTGCAGCACCGGGGCTGCATAGGTGAAGCCCCGGGGCTGCAAATGTGTAGCCGGGGGCTGCACAGGTGTGCAGCTCTGGCCGGCTGCACAGATGTGCAGTCGGGCGGGCTGTATAGTGCAGCCCACAAGCCGGGCGGGCTGCACAGGTGTAGCCCAGGCAGGCTGCACTGGTGCAGCCAGGCTTGGGCTGCAGTTGCAGCCCAAGCAGGCTGCACAACTACAGTCCAACTTTGAAGAAAAAAATAAAAAAATAATTTAAAATGTTATGTTAAATTATTTTGGTTAAAGAAGAAAAAATATTATATTATCGATCAATACCTGTTTGAAAAAAAAATAGAACTTTTTATTTAGAATTTTGATTAGATTTTTGATTACTAAAACTTGTTTTTTTTTAATTAAATTAATTTTTATCTAACTTAACGAATTTTTTAATAATTTTAATCCAATAAAATAGGTTTCTGTGTTTCGCCTTGATACATTAGTATTATGGGGTACTTGTATGTTAACGCGAAACGAAGATGTAATTATTTTCTTTTATACGCATAATTGTTTTGCTAAATTTTATTTTCTTTTGAATATTATACTGGGTTTATCAAAGGTTTTATTGGAAGATGTTGTCGCCATTAATTTTTTTATAAGCGTTTTGAAATTACAAACACTTTGATTTTTGGGTCGGGATAGATTGGACTCTGTTGTAGCAATGGGCCAAAACTCCACCTTAGCCGACCTGATTCAGGATCGCTACCTGAATCGGTGGTATATCACATGTCCTTTTACCACCAAAGGTCAAGGGTCCGCTACATAGAGATAATCTTATTTTTAATCGGGATCACCGATCGGCGGGTCACGGACTATGTTGGATGGAGGTGTCGGGGTCCCACGTGTAGATCCGTGAAAGGGTAGCATACGGCCTTTGCCTTAGACCGTCTTGGTTATCCTGGGTTGATCGCCAGGTGTATTATGGCGTTATGAGTAGGTTACGGTGTTGATGGCACCGCGCGCGCTCGAGCTCTACTACTGTGATTTTACAATACTAGCGTCTGTTTATTTGGTATATTTTATGAGTCATGTTATATTTATCCCATAATTCCTATAAGGCAATTTTCTTTATCTTATGATTTTTTTGGAAAATATGAAAGTTGATTTTTAAACCCAGTATCTTTAGAGAATGTGCGTATGAACTTATTCATTGTGTTACATATGATGATTGGGTTGGTATTGTATTGGATTATATACGATACGTTTAGCCTAAAACCATAGTTTGATTAAATGAATTGTCTATGAAACCAAATTAGCATGTTGGTTCACGCACACACATATGCCTCATGTTGGTTTGTACATGCGGCGCTTTCTTTTCTGTTGATTGAGACAATTATTGTTCATAGATCTTGCTTCACTCACACTAGAAATAGTCTGACCCGTGTGATTTGTTTTATAATCCTCGGGTCAGTCTAAGGATTGTGGTTGCAGGTTAGGTTGCGTGGACTGTAGCAGCATTCATATTATTTTTCACGTTTTGGGGTTTTGGACTTTACAGCTTGGACTTAGGAGTAGTTAATATATGTATTATGGTATGTATGTTATTATGTATTTTGGAAGTGATATGTACTATGGACTATGTATCGTGGACATTAATATTATGATATGCATTATGTTGTTGTTGTGCTGAACTGTACATTCTATTATATTTTGTACTATGTAACGTGGAATTTTTTTATCATGTACCATTGCTTTGAACCAACACTGCGCACGAATGATAAGTAGAAGAAGAAAAAAAATAGAAAAATTTCTCGTGCCAGTGTTAGTTCAAAGGAATGAGTACAACATTTAGCCTTATCGAGTTCCATTCTCCGTGCTTTCCGACAGAAATACTTAGTATTGCTCTTGGTTGGCATGGGTATAGGGGCCGGGTGTTATATTTTTGGTATCAGAACCCAGGTTAACAATAGTATAGAATATATTTAGAATATAAGTTAGCACAAAGCAGTAGAAGCATTGTACATGTCTAATACCATAAGTATCACTTTCATAATATAATAATAGTCATACATGCCTAAACCAAAACCCCAAATCTTTGATCTTTTTTTTGTATGAGAATTATTTCGATTCCAGCTTAACAACATTTCTCACTATGTAGAGTAGTGAGAAAGATGGCAGGAAGAGCTCCCTGTTTGACCATGGAGCAGTGGTTAGAGTTGATGCGGAACATGCCACAGGCCGCACCTGCTCCTATTGCTGCTCCTAGGGTTGATTTCACTCGTATGTGTAAGGATTTTGTGAACCTTGGAGGGAAGCCCTTTCATGGAAATGAAGGTGTGGTTGGGGTTCAGGCTTGGTTGAAAACCTGTGAACGAGTCTTTGGGCACATGGGTGTGACGGACCGACAGAAGGTCCAGATTGCTTCCAACTTCCTCCAAGATGGTGCATCTGACTGGTTCGATGTGGTTAGTGCTGATATAGGCGAGGAGGAGCTTACATGGGAGAGATTTAGGGAACGATTCGAGTTAAGGTTCATTCCTGAGGCAGAGAAGGCCATCCTCGCTCGTAGATTTATTGAGCTGAAGCAGAGAGATATGATAGTTCAGGAGTACGTCAATTCCTTCAACTCCCTCTCTAAGTATGGCCCCGATTTGGTCAACACTCCCTTCAAAAAGAATCAGAAATTTGTGGATGGTCTACGTAGGAAGCTGAAGGAACAACTTTTGACTCGGCTTCGCTCCACTTTTGATGAGATTGTTGATTTGGCCATGAGGTATGAAGACTTGTATGGGGAAAGAGATGATGATGCACCACCGAACCGACAGAGCTATGTGCCTAAGTGGAAAGCACCATTCTTCCGTAAGAAGAAGCAGAATCCTCAGAAGAAGCAAAAGAAAGGTCAAGCTTCGGGCTCACAGAAACAAGATAAAAGTGAAGTGAAATTCTATAAGTGTGGAGTAATGGGGCATTTTGCTAATAATTGCCCCCAGAGAGAGTGCTATGAGTGTCACCAGATTGGCCATTTGAAGAACAACTGTCCACAGCTCATGAAGAAGAAGGAAGCAGCTAAGCTGAATGTGATGGAAGGAGATCCAGGCCCGAGTCAGAGGAAGGGAAAGCAGGTGGCGATCATGGAAGGTACGATTCCTTTTAGAGATACTTTTATTCGTATACTCTTTGACACTGGTGCCTCCCATTCTTTCATATCTAAGGAGTTAGTTGATAGATATGATTTGGAATTTGTTTACCTCGTGACATCTCTAAGGGTTGCAAATCCCATTGGTGGGTCTGCAGCATTTGGAATGTTGTGTAAAGGCTTTGAGCTTTCCTTTTGCGGGCTCTCTTTTCTCTGTGATTTGCATGTATTTGAGATCTCGGGGATGGACTGGTTAGATCGTTATGGTGCACAGCTTTCCTGCTCAGACAGAGCTGTTACTTTGAAGCATCCATCCTATAAAGGGCTTGTTAATATGACTCTGGATATACCGAGCTTCGATGCTTATGTTTCTTTTTTTCCATGGAGTCACGAGAGGAAGATGAGATAGCCAGGGTACCAATTGTCAGAGATTTTGGTGATGAATTTGAGCCTATTACAGGCTTACCACCAAAGAGAGCCATAGAGTTCCGCATAGATCTAATCCCTGGAGCCCAACCAGTCAGTCGACCACCTACTCGTATGCCTCAAGTTGAGATGGAGGAACTTCGTAAGCAGTTTACTGAATTGGAAGGGAAGCATTTTATCCGATCTAGTAGCTCTCCTTGAGGAGCCGCGGCTATTTTTATAAAGAAGGCGGATGGCTCTCTTCGTTTGTGCATTGACTACAGGAAGCTTAATGAGCTGACTATTAAGAATAAATATCCACTACCTCGTATTTATGATCTTTTTGATCAGTTGAGCGGAGCAAAGGTCTTTTCCCAGCTGGACTTAGCCACCGGATTCCATCCATTGAGAGTAGCGGAAGATAGTATTCCCCTTACCGCTTTCCGCACTCGTTATGGTTCATATGAATGGCTGGTATTGCCGTTTGGTCTTACGAATGCTCATGCATACTTTGTAGACCTAAGGAACAGATTATTCAAAAGCTATCTCGACCAATTTGTCCTGGTCTTTATTGATGACATCCTAGTGTATTCCAAGTATGAGTAAGAGCATGAAGGGCATTTGAGGATGGTTTTGAAGACCTTAAGGGAACATAAGCTAAATGTTAAGTTCTCCAAATGTCACTTTTGGCAGAAGGAGGTAAAGTTTTTGGGCCATAAAGTCTCTGAAGCCAGTCTGGCAGTGGATCCTTCTAAGATTAAGGCCATACAGAATTGGAAGAGACCAGAATTTTTTACCGAGATACGGAGCTTCTTGGGACTAGCTAGTTACTACCGGCGTTTTATTAAAGATTTCTCCAAGATTGTGACTCCTTTGACGAGGCTGATGAGGAAAGGAGTCAAGTATGAATGGACAGATAAGTGTGAAGAAGCTTTCTCCAAGTTGAAGGAGATGCTCACTAATGCTCCAGTTTTGGTGATTCCAGAGGGTAATTAGGATCTTGTGGTCCATACTGATGCTAGTGGGTCGGCCTTGGAGAAGTACTGATGCAGAAAGGACGGGTTGTAGCTTATGCATCCAAGAAATTAAGGCCCAATGAGATTCGGTATGCTGTTCATGATTTGGAGCTACCAGCAGTGGTTTTTTGCTTTGAAGTTGTGGCGACACTATCTTATGGGTGAATGGTTTGTTCTCTATACTGACCATAAGTCCTTGAAATACCTATTTTCCCAGAAGGAACTGAACATGCGCCAAAAAGGGGGTGGAGTTTTCGGCAGCCTATAATTTTGATATTCAGTATACTCCTGGGAAAGGAAACCATGTTGCGGATGCCCTCAGCCGCAAACACCAGGCAGTTGTATCGATGATGGCGGCTGAATGGCGAGACTTGAAGGTGTTAGCTTCTAGTGGGATCTGTTACAGTATGCCTACTCATAGCTTAGGGAGGATGTTAGCTAGCTTGGTTGTGAGACCAAGTCTTATGGACAGGATTTCTCTTGCTCATAAGGATGCTTTAGATCGCATTCATCGGTTGAAGAATGGAGAGGAAGTTGATGATCTGAAAGGTTTTGAGATGGTTCTCTTGGTTGTTTGAGGAAGAAGGGTAGAATTTTTGTACCTAATGTTGCAGGGCTTAGACAAGAGGTGATGAACGAATGCCATAGTTCATGCTTCACTATTCACCCAGGTGGCAGCAAGATGTACATGGATATGAAGCGTCTATATTACTGGGATGGAATGAAGCGTGATATAGGTGAATATGTTAAGAATTGCATTACTTTCCAACTGGTGAAATGCGAGCATCAAAAGCCTAGCGGTCTTCTTCAGCCCTAGGAGATTCCATTATGGAAATGGGATCTGGTATAAGTGAATTTTTATTTTATAACAGTTCACTTATATAAATCCTTTATTGTGATCCAATTAGTGTTCCATTAATACTTTATTTAGGTATCAATAGATTTTATTGACGGATTGCCTCGGTTGAAGCAAGGGCATGATAGCATATGGGTAGTAGTGGATCGTTTGACGAAATTTGTCCATTTTATCCCTGTCAAGGCAAAGAGGACTGCATCTTATTTGGCGAAGCTGTATGTGAAGGAAGTTGTTCATCTCCATGGCGTGCCAAGTGCTATAGTTTGTGACAGAGATCCATTATTTACAAGTGGATTTTGGAGGAGCTTACAAGCAGCTTTGGGGACGAAGTTGAATATTAGCTCAGCCTATCATCCTCATTCCGATGGACAAACTGAGCGAGTCAACAAGATATTGGAGGATTTGTTGCGATCTTGTATTCTGGATTTTGGAGGGTCTTGGGAGGACCACCTGTACTTGGTAGAATTTTCATATAATAACAGCTTTCAGTCCAGTATAGGCATGGCTCCTTTCGAAGCACTGTCTGGAAGACCATGTGGATCTCTTGCATGCTGGCTTGAGACTGGAGATAAGTTAGTTCTTGGTCCCAATGCTTTACGAGAAGCCTCAAAGAAGGTAGAGATAATTAGAAGAAGGATGAAAGAAGCACAAGATAGACAAAAGTCCTATGCAGATAAAATAAGAAAGGACTTGGAGTTTAGCGTCGGCGATCATGTGTTCGTGAAGGTTACTCCTTTAAAGGGGTAATGAGGTTCAGCAAGACTGGTAAGCTTGCTCCTAGATTTATTGGTCCTTATCCTATTGTGGAGCGGATTGGGAAGCTTGCATATAGAGTTGCTCTACCTGAACACTTATCGAGTGTGCACAACGTCTTTCATGTGTCACACTTTAGAAAGTGTTTGAGGGATTCTTAGGAGGTGATAGAGCCGAAGCAGTTGCAGCAGCTTGAGATCTCTCCTAATATGACATATACTCGAGAGCCTATTCGTATCATTGCCTCTGAGACGAAGAAGTTGCGTAGTAAGGTGGTTCCTCTAGTCAAGGTGCAATGGTCGAACAATCCGAAGGATTGCACCTGGGAAACACAAAAGTCGATGTAGAGGCATTATCCTGAATTGTTTGGCGCTCGAGTAAGGTATGTCTTATTCTTTTAGAATTTAAATCAACTAATAAAGTTACAGATATCGCCCTTACGTAGAAATTGCGAGGACGCAATTTTTGTAAGAGGGAAGTCTGTAACAACCCCTTTTTTTAGGGATACTAAATTGGGAATCAATTCATAAATTGATAATTAGTCTGTTAAAAATAAGAAACAATTAAATATTTATGTAAAAAAATAATAAATAAAAGGAAATAAAATGGGAATTTAATATTAATAGCGTTGAGAGGAAAATAAATGGTAACAAATTCGTTTACTTTTATTTGGAGTTATAAATTATGGTTTAGTGGTAGTGCAATTTATTTTAATAAACGAACCATTTTTATTAACCTAAACTATTCGAAAAGTTAAACATTGAGAATGATAAGTTTTTTTGAGAATCATATTAATTACATAAGATAAAATGTGTTTTATGTATGAAAAGTTTAGATAAGAATTTTTTTAATGTTGATTTACAATTTGGTATAAAAGGGAAAAAAAGAAAGGGTAAAATAATAATAATAATAAGTAATAATAAAAAATAATAATATCTTTTTATAATGTCATGTAAGAAAGATCTAGAAAGTGAATAAAATATTGTTAAGTAAAAGAAAAATCTAGAATGAGGACAAAAGATAATGAATAAATTGTATTAAAAAGAAAAAAAAAGAAATAATGAAATAAGGGTTTAATTGAAAGAAGATTCTAGAGAAGGGGCTTTATAATAAAAACAACATCCCCTCTCCTCTTTCTGTTTACAGTAAGTACAGATAACAGAAAGCTGAAAGGAAAAAAAAGAAAGGAGAAAACCTAAAACCTAATTTCCAATCTTCTCATTCAAATACAAATCCCACCTTGCAATCAAAGGATAAAAGAAAAGATTCCCAATTCTAAGAGTAAGTGTCCCTAAATTAGTTCTATTCCATCTCTTTCTTCTTATTTTCCCGAATAGGTATTTAGGGTTTTTTTTTCATTTTGTTAGCAATTGAAAGGGAAAAGTCAAGCAATCAAGGGCTAGCTGAATTAGAGCTTGAAGATTGCAATTTGAAGTGTTAGGTGAGTGAAGCTATATTCATGTTTTTTTTTATTTATCATATATGCATGCAAATATTGGATGAAATTCTTGGATTATTATTGTCTGCTCATTCTCTGATGCATGTGTTGATTGGAAAAAAAATGCATGCATGGTGTTTGGTTATTTGCCACAATGAGTTGTAGCTTTCTTCTCTCCGAGAAAAAAAAGAGAATGTTTTCGGAACTACAAAAAGTCCAGCACAGCACAGCACAAGGCAGAACTGTGCAGCTCGGACGGAACTGCACTGTGCAGTGCAGGCGGGACTGCCGGTGCGGCCCGGGTTGGGATGCACAGGTGCAGCCCCAGAGCAAGCTGCACATGCACAGCCCGGTACAGGCTGCACATGTGCAGCCCCAGGGCTGCAAATGTGCAGCAGGGGGCTGCACAGGTGTGCAGTCCAGGCCGGCTGCACATGTGTGCAGCCAGGCTGCACTGGTGTGCAGCCGGGCGGACTGCACAGTGAAGCCCGCCAGCCGGGCGGGCTGCACTGGTGCTGCCAGGCTTGGGCTGTAGTTGCAGCCCAGGCAGGCTGCACAACCACAGTCCAACTTTGAAGGAAAAAATAAAAAAATAAAAAAAGTAATTTAAAAAAATAATTTAAAATGTTATATTAAAATTATTTTGGTTAAAGAAGAAAAAATATTATATTATAGATCAATACCTGTTTGAAAAAAAAATATAGAACTTTTTATTTAGAATTTTGATTAGGTTTTTGATTACTAAAACTTGTTTTTTTTTAAATTAAATTAATTTTTATTAATTTTTATCTAACTTAACGAATTTTTTAATAATTTTAATCCAATAAAATAGGTTTCTGTGTTTCGCCTTGATATATTAGTATTATGGGGTACTTGTGTGTTAATGCGAAACGAAGATGTAATTATTTTCTTTCATACACATAATTGTTTTGCTAAATTTTATTTGCTTTTGAATATTATACTGGGTTTATCAAAGGTTTTATTGGAAGATGTTGTTGCCATTGATTTTTTCAGAAGCGATTTGAAATTACAAACACTTTGATTTTTGGGTCGGGATAGATTGGACTCTGTTGTACCAATGGGCCAAAACTCCACCTTGGCCGACCTGATTCAGGATCGCTACCTGAATCGGTGGTATATCACATGCCTATTTACCACCATAGGTCAACGGTCTACTACATAGGGCTAATCTTATTTTTAATCGAGATCTCCGATCGGCGGGTCACGGACTATGTTGGATGGAGGCATGGGGGCCCCACGTGTAGATCCGTGAATGGGTAGCATAGGGCCTTTGCCTTAGACCATCTTGGTTATCCTGGGTTGATCGCCAGGTGTATTATGGCGTTATGAGTAGGTTACGGTGTTGATGTCTTCGCGCGCGCTCGAGCTCTACCACATTAATTTTACAATACTAGCGTCTATTTATTTGGTATATTTTATGAGTCATGTTATATTTATCTCATAATTCCCATAAGGCAATTTTCTTTATCTTATGATTTTTTTTGGAAAATATGAAAGTTGAGTTTTAAACCCAGTATCTTTAGAGAATGTGTGTATGAACTTATTTATTGTGTTACATATGATGATTGGGTTGGTATCGTATTGGATTATATACGATGCGTTTGGCCTAAAACCATAGTTTGATTAAATGAATTGTCTATGAAACCAAATTAGCATGTTGGTTCACACACACACATATGCCTCATGTTGGTTTGTACATGCGGCGCTTCCTTTTCTGTTGATTGAGACAATTATTATTCATAGATCTTGCTTCACTCACACTAGAAATAGTCTGACCCGTGTGATTTGTTTTATAATCCTCGGGTCAGTCTGAGGATTGTGGTTGTAGGTTAGGTTGCGTGGACTGTAGCAGCATTCATATTATTTTCCATGTTTTGGGGCTTTGGACTTTACAGCTTGGACTTAGGAGTAGTTAATATATGTATTATGGTATGTATGTTATTATGTATTTTGGAAGTGATATGTACTATGGACTATGTATCGTGGACATTAATATTATGATATGTATTATGCATTATGTTGTTGTTGTGCTGAACTGTACATTCTATTATATTCTGTACTATGTAACCTGGAAATTTTTTATCATGTACATTGCTTTGAACCAACACTGTGCACGAATGGTAAGTAGAAGAAGAAAAAAATCAAAAAATTTCTCGTGTTAGTGTTAGTTCAAGGGAATGAGTACAACTTTTAGCCCTATCGAGTTCCATTCTCCGTGCTTTCCGACTGTAATACTTAGTATTGCTCTTGGTTGGGATGGGTATAGGGGCCGGGCATTACATTTTTGGTATCAGAGCCCAGGTTAACAATAGTATAGAATATATTTAGAATATAAGTTAGCACAAAGCAGTAAAAGCATTGTACATGTCTAATACCATAAGTATCACTTTCATAATATAATAATAGTCATACATGCCTAAACCAAAACTCCAAATCTTTGTTCCTTTTTTGTATGAGAATTATTTTGATTCCAGCTTAACAGCATTTCTCACTATGCAAAGTAGTGAGAAAGATGGCTGGAAGAGCTCCCCGTTTGACCATGGAGCAGTGGTTAGAGTTGATGCGGAACATACCACAGGCCGCACCTGCTCCTAATGCTGCTCCTAGGGTTGATTTCGCTCGTATGTGTAAGGATTTTGTGAGCCTTGGAGGGAAGCACTTTCATGGAAATGAAGGTGTGGTTGGGGTTCAGGCTTGGTTGAAACCTGTGAACGAGTCTTTAGGCACATGGGTGTGATGGACTGCCAGAAGGTCCAGATCGCTTCCAGCTTCCTCCAAGATGGAGCATCTGACTAGTTCGATGTGGTTAGTACTGAGATAGGCGAGGAGGAGCTTACATGGGAGAGATTTAGGGAACGATTCTAGTTAAGGTTCATTCCTGAGGCAGAGAAGGCCATCCTCGCTCGTAGATTTATTGAGGTGAAGCAGAGAGATATGACAGTTCAGGAGTACGTCAATACCTTCAACTCCCTCTCTAAGTATTGCCCCGATTTGGTCAACACTCCCTTCAAAAAGAACCAGAAATTTGTGGATGGTCTACATAGGAAGCTGAAGGAACAACTTTTGACTCAGCTTCGCTCCACTTTTGATGAGATGGTTGATTTGGCCATGAGGTATGAAGACTTGTATGGGGAAAGAGATGATGATGCATCACCGAACCGACAGAGCTATGTCCCTAAGAGGAAAGCACCATTCTTTCCTAAGAAGAAGCAGAATCCTCAGAAGAAGCAAAAGAAAGGTCAAGCTTCGGGTTCGCAGAAGCAAGATAAAAGTGGAGTGAGTGTGGAGCAATGGGGCATTTTTCTAATAATTTCCCCCAGAGGCAGTGCTATGAGTGTCACCAGATTGGCCATTTGAAGAACAACTGTCCACAGCTTATGAAGAAGAAGCAAGCAGCTAAGCTGAATGTGATGGAAGGAGATCCAGGCCCGAGTCAGAGGAAGGGAAAGCAGGTGGCGATCATGGAAGGTACGATTCCTTTTAGAGATACTTTTATTCGTATACTCTTTGACACTGGTGCCTCCCATTCTTTCATATCTAAGGAGTTAGTTGATAGATATGATTTGGAAGTTGTTTACCTCGTGACATCTCTAAGGGTTGCGAATCCCGTTGGTGGATCCGCAACACTTGGAATGTTGTGTAAAGGCTTTGAGCTTTCCTTTTGCGGGCTCTCTTTTCTCTGTGATTTGCATGTATTTGAGTGCCTTGGCTTTGATGTTATCTTGGGGATGGACTGGTTGGATCGTTATGGTGCACAGCTTTCCTGCTCAGACAGAGCTATTACATTGAAGCATCCATCCTATAAAGGGCTTGTTAATATGACTCTGGATATACCGAGCTCCGATGCTTATGTTTCTTTGTTTTCCATGGAGTCACGAGAGGAAGATGAGATAGCCAGGGTACCAATTGTCAAAGATTTTGGTGATGTATTTGAGCCTGCTACAGGCTTACCACCAAAGGGATCCGTGGAGTTTCGCATAGATCTAATCCCTGGAGCCTAACCAGTCAGACGACCACCAACTCGTATGCCTCAAGTTAAGATGGAGGAACTTCGTAAGCAGTTGACTGAATTGGAAGGGAAGCATTTTATCCGATCTAGTAGCTCTCCTTGGGGAGCCGTGGCTATTTTTGTAAAGAAGGTGGATTGGTCTCTTCGTTTGTGCATTGACTACAGGAAGCTTAATGAGCTGACTATTAAGAATAAGTATCCATTACCTCGTATTGATGATCTTTTTGATCAGTTGAGCGGAGCAAAGGTCTTTTCCCAGCTGGACTTAGCCACCGGATTCCATCAGTTGAGAGTAGCAGAAGATAGCATTCCCCTTACCGCTTTCCGCACTCGTTATGGTTTATATGAATGGCTGGTAATGCCATTTGGGCTTACGAATGCTCCTGCATACTTTGTAGACCTAATGAACAGAATATTCAGAATCTATCTCGACCAATTTGTCCTGGTCTTTATTAATGACATCCTAGTGTATTCCAAGTCTGAGCAAGAGCATGAAGGGCTTTTTAGGATGGTTTTGGAGGCCTTAAGGGAACATAAGCTAAAAGCTAAGTTCTCCAAATTCCACTTTTGGCAGAAAGAGGTAAAGTTTTTGGGCCATATAGTCTCTGAAGCCAGTCTGGCAGTGGATCCTTCTAAGATTGAGGCCATACAGAATTGGAAGAGACCAGAATCTGTTACCGAGATACGGAGCTTCTTTGGACTAGCTGGTTACTACCGGCATTTTATTAAAGATTTCTCCAAGATTGTGACTCCTTTGACGAGGCTGACGAGGAAAGGAGTCAAGTATGAATGGAGAGATAAGTGTGAAGAAGCTTTCTCAAAATTGAAGGAGATGCTCACTAATGCTCCAGTTTTGGTGATTCCAGAGGGTAATCAGGATCTTGCGGTCTATACTGATGCTAGTGGGTCTGGCCTTGGAGAAGTACTGATGCAGAAAGGACGGGTTGTAGCTTATGCATACAGGCAATTGAGGCCCAATGAGATTCGGTATGCTGTTCATGATTTGGAGCTAGCAGCCGTGGTTTTTGCTTTGAAGTTGTGGCGACACTATCTTATGGGTGAACGGTTTGTTCTCTATACTGACCATAAGTCCTTGAAATACCTATTTTCCCAGAAGGAACTGAGCATGCGCCAACAAAGGTGGTTGGAGTTTTTGGCAGCATATGATTTTGATATTCAGTATACTCCTGGGAAAGGAAACCGTGTTGCGGATGCCCTCAGCCGCAAACACCAGGCAGTTGTATCGATGATGGTGGCTGAATGGCGAGACTTGGAGGTGTTAGCTTCTAGTGGGATCTGTTACAGTATGCCTACTCATAGCTCAGGGAGGATGTTAGCTAGCTTGGTTGTGAGACCAAGTCTTATGGACAGGATTTCTGTTGCTTAGAAGGATGCGTTAGATCGCATTCATCGGTTGAAGAATGGAGAGGAAGTTGATGATTTGAAAGGTTTTGAGATGGTGCTCTTGGTTGTTTGAGGAAGAAGGGTAGAATTTTTGTACCTAATGTTGCAGGGCTTAGACAAGAGGTGATGAACGACTGCCATAGTTCACGCTACACTATTCACACAGGTGGCAGCAAGATGCACATGGATATGAAGCACCTATATTACTGGGAAGGAATGAAGCGTGATATAGGTGAATATGTTAAAAATTGCATTACTTGCCAACTGGTGAAATGCGAGCATCAAAAGCCTAGCGATCTTTTTCAGCCCTTGGAGATTCCATTATGGAAATGGGATCAGGTATAAGTGAATTTTGATTTTATAACAGTTCACTTATATAAACCCTTTATGGTGATCCAATTAGTGTTCCATTAATACTTTATTTAGGTATCAATGGATTTTATTGACGGATTGCCTCGATCGAAGAAAGGGCATGATAGCATATGGGTAGTAGTGGATTGTTTGATGAAATATGCCCATTTTATCCCTGTTAAGGGAAAGAGGACTGCATCTTATTTGGCGAAGCTATATGTGAAGGAAGTTGTTCGTCTCCATGGCGTACCTAGTGCTATATTTTGTGACAGAGATCCATTATTTACAAGTGGATTTTGGAGGAGCTTACAAGCAGCTTTGGGGACGAAGTTGAATATTAGCTCAGCCTATCATCCTCAGTCCGATGGACAAACTGAGCGAGTCAACAAGATATTGGAGGATTTGTTGCGATCCTGTATTCTGGATTTTGGAGGGTCTTGGGAGGACCACCTGTACTTGGTATAATTTTCACATAATAACAGTTTCAGTCCAGTATAGGCATGGGTCCTTTCGAATCACTGTATGGAAGACCATGTTGATCTCCTACATGCTGGCTTGAGACTGGAGATAAGTTAGTTCTTGGTCCCGATACTGTAAGAGAAGCCTCAAAGAAGGTAGAGATAATTAGAAGAAGGATGAAAGAAGCACAAGATAGACAAAAGTCCTATACAGATAAAAGAAGAAAGGAGTTGGAGTTTAGCGTCGGCGATCATGTGTTCGTGAAGGTTACTCCTTTAAAGGGGGTAATGAGGTTCAGCAAGACTGGTAAGCTTGATCCTAGATTTATTGGGCCTTATCCTATTGTGGAGCGGATTGGGAAGCTTGCCTATAGAGTTGCTCTGCCTGAATACTTATCGAGTGTGTACTACGTCTTTCATGTGTCACACTTTAGAAAGTGTTTGAGGGATTCTGAGGAGGTGATAGAGCCAAAGCAGTTGCAGCAGCTTGAGATCGCTCCTAATATGACATATACTCGAGAGCATATATGTATCATTGCCTCTGAGACGAAGAAGTTGCGTAGTAAGGTGGTTCCTCTAGTCAAGGTGCAATGGTCGAACAATCCGAAGGATTGCACCTGTGAAACACAAGAGTCGATGCAGAGGCATTATCCTGAATTTTTTGGTGCTCGAGTAAGGTATGTCTTATTCTTTTAGAATTTAAATCAACTAATAAAGTAACAGATATCTCCCTTACGTAGAAATTACGAGGATGCAATTTTTGTAAGGGAGGAAGTCTGTAACAACCCATTTTTTAGGGATACTAAATTGGGAATCAATTCATAAATTGATAATTAATCTGTTAAAAATAACAAACAATTAAATATTTATGTAAAAAAATAATAAATAAATAATAAATAAAAGGAAATAAAATGGGAATTTAATATTAATAGCGTTGAGAGGAAAATAAATGGTAACAAATTCGTTTACTTTTATTTGGAGTTATAAATTATGGTTTAGTGGTAGTGTAATTTATTTTAATAAATGAACCATTTTTATTAACCTAAACTATTCGAAAAGTTAAACATTGAAAATGATAAGTTTTTTTTGAGAATGGTAATTAATTACATAAGATAAAATGTGTTTTATGTATGAAAAGTTTAGATAAGAATTTTTTTAATGTTGATTTACAATTTGGTATAAAAGGGAAAAAAAGAAAGGGTAAAATAATAATAATAATATTAATATTAATATTAATATTAATAAATAAATAAAAAATAATAATATCTTTTTATAATGTCATGTAGGAAAGATTTAGAAAGTGAATAAAATATTGTTAAGTAAAAGAAAAATCTAGAATGAGGACAAAAGATAATGAATAAATTGTATTAAAAAGAAAACAAAAGAAATAATAAAATAAGGGTTTAATTGGAAGAAGATTCTAAAGGAGGGGCTTTATAATAAAAACAACATCCCCTCTCCTTTTTCTGTTTACAGTACGTACAGATAACAGAAAGCTGAAAGAAAAAAAAGAGAAAGGAGAAAATCTAAAACATAATTTCCAATCTACTCATTCAAATACAAATCCCACCTGTAATCAAAGGATAAAAGAAAAGATCCCAATTCTAAGAGTAAGTGTCCATAAATCAGTTCTATTCAATCTCTTTCTTTTTATTTTCAGGAATAGGTATATAGGGGTTTTTTTCATTTTGTTAGGAATTGAAAGGGGAAAGTCAAGCAATCAAGGGCTAGCTGAGTTAGAGCTTGAAGATTGCAATTTGAAGCTTTAGGTGAGTGAAGTTATAATCATGTTTTTTTAGTATTTAACATATGTGCATGCAAATATTGGATGGAATTCTTGGATTACTATTGTCTGCTCATTCTCTAATGCATGTGTTGATTGGAAAAAAATGCATGCATGATGGTTGGTTATTTGCCACAATGAGTTGTAGCTTTATCCCCTCCGAGAAAAAAAAGAATGTGTTCGGAACTGCAAAAAGCCCAGCACAGCACAGCACAAGGCGGAACTGTGCAGCCCGGACGGAACTGCACTGTGCAGCCCGGACGGAACTGCACTGTGCAGCCCGGACGGAACTGCACTGTGCAGCCCGGACGGAACTGCACTGTGCAGCCCGGACGGACTGCCGGTGCAGCCCAGGTTGGGCTGCACAGGTGCAGCCCCAGAGCAAGCTGCACATGCGCAGCCCCGGGGCTGCACAGGTGTGCAGCCCTGGCTGGCTGCACAGGTGTGCAGCCGGGCTTCACAGGTGTGCAGCCGGGCTTCCTTTCCAGCCGGGTGGGATGCACAGTGCAGCCCGCCAGCCGGGAGGGCTTCACAGGTGCAGACCGCTAGCTGGAAGGGCTGCACTGGTGTAGCCAGGCTTGGGCTGCAGTTGCAGCCCAGGCAGGCTGCACAACTACAGTCCAACTTTGAAGGAAGAAAAAAATAAAAAAATAAAAAAACAATTTTAAAAAACAATTTAAAATGTTATATTAAAATTATTTTGGTTAAAAAAGAAAAAATATTATATTATCGATCAATACGTGTTTGAAAAAAAAATAGAACTTTTTATTTAGAATTTTGATTAGGTTTTTGATTACTAAAACTTGTTTATTTTTTAAAATTAAATTAATTTTTATTAATTTTTATCTTACTTAACGAATTTTTTAATAATTTTAATCCAATAAAACAGGTTTTTGTGCTTCGCTAGATACATTAGTATTATGGGGTACTTGTATGTTAATGCGAAACGAAGATGTAATTATTTTCTTTTATACGCATAATTGTTTTGCTAAATTTTATTTTCTTTTGAATATTATACTGGGTTTATCAAAGGTTTTATTGGAATATGTTGTCGCCATTCATTTTTTTAGAAGCGTTTTGAAATAACAAACACTTTGATTTTTGGGTCAGGATAGATTGGACTCTGTTGTACCAATGGGCCAAAACTCCACCTTGGCCGACCTGATTCAGGATCGCTACCTGAATCGGTGGTATATCACATGCCCTTTTACCACCAAAGGTCAACGTCCTGCTACATAGGGCTAATCTTATTTTTAATCGGGATCTCCGATCGGCGGGTCACGGACTATGTTGGATGGAGGCGTGGGGGTCCCACGTGTAGATCCGTGAATGGGTAACATACGGCCTTTGCCTTAGACCGTCTTGATTATCCTGGGTTGATCGCTAGGTGTATTATGGCGTTATGAGTAGGTTACGGTGTTGATGTCTCCGCGCGTGCTCGAGCTCTACCAATGTGACTTTACAATACTAGCGTCTGTTTATTTGGTATATTTTATGTGTCATGTTATATTTATCCCATAATTCCCATAATGCAATTTTCTATCTTATGATTTTTTTTGGAAAATATGAAAGTTGATTTTTAAACCCAGTATCTTTAGAGAATGTTTGTATGAACTTATTCATTTTGTTACATATGATGATTGGGTTGGTATCGCACTGGATTATATACGATTCGTTTGGCCTAAAACCATAGTTTGATAAAATGAATTGTCTATGAAACCAAATTAACATGTTGGTTCACACACACACATATGCCTCATGTTGGTTTGTACATGCGGAGCTTTCTTTTCTGTTGATTGAGACAATTATTGTTCATAGATCTTGCTTCACTCACACTAGAAATAGTCTGACCCGTGTGATTTGTTTTATAATCCTCGGGTTAGTCTGAGGATTGTGGTTGCAGGTTAGGTTGCGTGGACTGTAGCAGCATTCATATTATTTTCCACGTTTTGGGGTTTTGGACTTTACAGCTTGGACTTAGGAGTAGTTAATATATGTATTACGATATGTATGTTATTATGTATTTTGGAAGTGATATGTACTATGGAATATGTATCGTGGACATTACTAGTATGATATGTATTATGCATTATGCTGTTGTTGTGCTGAACTGTACATTCTATTATATTCTGTACTATGTAACCTGGAAATTTTTATCATGTACCATTTCTTGGAACCAACACTGCACACGAATGGTAAGTAGAAGAAGAAAAAAATCGAAATATTTCTCATGCCAGTGTTAGTTCAAGGGAATGAGTACAACATTTAGCCCTATCGAGTTCCATTCTCCGTGCTTTCCGATAGTAATACTTAGTATTGCTCTTGGTTGGCATGGGTATAGGGGCCGGGCGTTACAAACAATACGTCGAATCGAGAAATGAATTGCAGATCTGAGTTACGTTCTTCGAGAGCTTCGAATTGATATAAAATTTGGCACATATTGTAACGATCCTGAATTTTAATTAATTTTAAATTGATAATTAAATGAATTTTTGAATTAAAATTTGTAAAATTGATTTTTAAATGATGCGAGTTTCCCCGAATCAAATAGAAAATATATTAAGTCGTATGAATTTGAAAATTTGTATATATGAGAATATATATGTATATATTGGATTTTAAATAAATTCTTAAATAAATGGTTTTGAAAAATAAATAATATACTTTAGACACAAGTATAGAAATAAATAAATAAATTGATTTAAAAATTTATAAATGATGATAATTTGAGTTATATAAAATATATGTGTACAAAGAGAAATGTAAAACAATAACTAATTAAAGTAAAATTCATGATAAATATTTAAACTAAAAATAGAAGTAAAATAAATATTTGAGTTATAAATAGAGATAAATAAAAGTTAAGTATGGAACCAAATAAACATAAACAAAACAAAGTAAATACAAACAAATATAAAAGTTTTAGTATGCAAAGGAAAATAAAATAAAATAAGAGCAAATAAAAGTATTCAAACAAAAGAAATAATTATAACCAATAACAAAACATTAGTATAAAAATAAAATAATATATGTATGTACTTTGGGAAACAATGATTGTAAATATAAAATAAATCTTATAAAAATGTACATAAGTTTGAAATAATTTTAAGTAAATTAAGTATTTAATAATATAAGTTTAAAAATAAAGGAAAGGTAAGATTTTAAAACTTTGTTTAAGTATAAAAGTGTGTTTATACTTGAGTAAATTTTATAAACAAATAACTGTAACTAAGGCATAATAAATAAAGTAACTAGATACAATGTAAAATATGAAACAAGTCAATATAACAAAGCAAAAGAAAAAAAAAAGAAAAAAAAATAAGCAGCCTATATCTTCAAGTACTGAAGCAAAGGACAGCAAGTATATGTTTGAGTATATAAACATAAAGTAAAAGCAAACAAGTACATAATGTTATATCTCTAGCCCATGACTGAAATCATCAGCCTCCATACTCACTATCAAATCTCTACCTAGTTTGTATAGAAGGAAGAAAAATAATATCACATTGTACAAATAAAATATCAGCCTGCATACTTCTCTTTATATACATCAAACCTCAAGTAAAGTTTCAACTCAAATTACAAGCAAGCAAAGATCAAACTTCAGAGTTCATGAAAACAGAAAAAAATCTGGTCCTCTGTTCATCATCATAAACACGGTGAGCAACTATTTCTTTTCAACTTTTAACATGCTTCAATATTCTGATGCTTGTAAGTAGCCTTGAAATCTGATGAGAAGTTTGCTGATATGTGTTGTATGAAATAATTGATGTGCTCTGTACCCTGTTCATTTTTCTGAAAACCAAAGTGAGTAACACCCTTTTTAAAAGCTTAAACATATGAACCTGATTATAGAGTTGAAATCTGGATTATGTATATTGTTACATATGTATCTCTCTGTGTATACATATGGATATCTGAATGATTTTTATATGCTGTTCTTCTCTACTTTAAGTTGTAAAGTCTAAATTAAATTCAAATTGCATTTTCTTCACCTCTGATCTCTAATAAGCATTAGTTTTCATGCCAATTCAGTTTGTTTAAACATGAAATAGGATCCAAATTTAGTTTTAAACATGTATATATTTATATAGTGCCTGGAAATCCAGATTTACTGTAAACTTTTATAAACATGTTAAAAATCAATTTATACAATTCTCTGATTCAAATACATAAATTGATTTGGCCTGGAAAGTTATGATTTTTGAAATCAAAATCACGATTTAAAGTGAGGCATTGGATGTGAATTTGGGGATTGCCTGGAATTTGAGTTTTGGCCGAACTCTGATGATCTATGGAGTCGTGGTGGTCGAGCTTCCTCCTGGAGGTGGAGGAATGATCAGTGGCCCTAGGAAAAATATTGGTTGGGGTTGCAAGTGAACGCGGTGGCGACGGTGATGGGTTCCAGTTCGTAACCCTAGGTTGGTCGAGGGTAAATATTTTTGATTCGTTCTCGGTCTAGAGGTGATCGAGTTCAACGTGCTTTGGGGTAATGGTGGAGGAAGGGTTGACGCGTGCGTGGCCGGAGTTGCACGAACTCCGGTGGTTGAGGCTCCGAACACGAGACGTTGACAGGCTTCGAGTGGGAGTCCTGTGCTTGTTCCAGGTTTTAGCATTGAGCTCGATTTCGATTTTCGTGTGAAGGAGGGAGATTTGGTGGGTTGGAGTGTATGAATGGATGATCGTGGTCGTGTAGATGATCGTGGTGATGGTCAGAACGTCGCACGGCGACCGTGCAGGTGCACGGTGCATCTTCTTGTACCTGGTAATGTCGTTTGGGTAGAAGCAGCGTTCCAGTGGGTTTTTACCCGAAGTGGTACTCGAGTAAATCGAGTAAGTGACTCGAAGCATTAGCAGGGGGGTCTCGGGTCGAATTCCTGTTTCAATTTTTAACCTGAAACCTGAAGCTGTTTTGGTTTGGAAAGTTTAAAACCCAAATTAAATTTTAAACCAAGATTTTTTTAAGCTTAGTTCAAATTGAAATATTAATATAAATTCAAGTTGAAGGTAGAGTTTAGTTTAAACATAAATAAGTTTTAAATTCAAATTGTTTTAATAACTTAAAAGCAATTCAATATATATTAAAGAAATTTGAAATGAAGTTGAAATTTTAAATGAAAAATTTAAGCAAGTTGAAATTAAAAGTTTAAAACTAAATTTAAATTTGAATTAAAGATAATTTGAATCCTAGTCTGAAATCAAAGAAGTTTTAATATTTAAATTGTTTAAATTTGATTTGTGATGATAATTAAAACATTAGTTAGAAAAGGCTTTAAAATTTAATTAGTAAAGATAAATTGATATGCACTCATTAAATTAGTTCAAGTGAATAATTGATAAATTTATTTAATCAAGAAATTAAGATTCGAGTTAAATTAATTAAGGTAAATAAATTTGTAAATAAGATTCATTGGTTTAATAAAGAGTTGTCTTTTAAACAAATGCTTGAGGTTATTTAATCAAGTAATTAAGATTTATTAAGTTACAGTTTAGAACTTAATTAATTAAATAATCAGTGATTAAACATATGATTTTAAAGGTTAATTAAATGATAATTAACAATAGTTAAATTGAGTTTAATTACTTAAGAATAGTAATTAAATAATTATGAATAGTTAATGAGGATCATTTACTTGAAATTTATTTGATAATAAATGTGAAAAGAATTATTCATAAAAAAAAATTTATCTGATTTAAATTTATCACATGATTAAATTGATCCTACTTATGGATGTTTGGATTATATTGGATGTTAAACTGTTTGATATCCCTGTTATATGATGCTTTATGATTATCCTGATTTGTGTTGTGATCTATGATGAAATTTATTATCTGTGATATATATATATGTCTGCGAACCTGTGTATGAAAGATAAGCGTTATAAATTTATATCGCTTATCGAATATATTGTTGTATTTGATCTGTGATGATTGAATGATGTTGCACTATTGTGTTAAAACCCTAGACCACACCATACACACACAAATATGGATTTCACGAGGAAATCGGTTAAGTCACAGATTTTTGAAATAGTTTAAAATTTGAATTTTTAAATTCAAATGTTTTGGAAATGGAATTGGAATAGAAGTGAAAAACTTTTGAAATGGAATTTCAAAGATGGAAATTTATTTTGAATAACTGGATTAAGTGTTGGAATTTAAATACTTCAATTTAAATTTGAATTCAATATTTGAATTGAATTCTGTAATTTGAAACTAGGGATTAATGATATTATACTACTCATTACGAGTTAAATCATTTTTTAAGTATTATTTTTTGGGAATTTGAATTTAACCCAAGGATTTCAACTCGAATAAATGAATCAGATTTCCAAAATGAAAACTGTTGTTTTCAAATGATAAATACTTTTAGATAAGAACTGAAATTCCAGTTAATTAGGGGAATTTCAAGATTGAATAGAGAAATGATTTTCCTAAGTTATGAATGAATTCTTTTTGAAAGCTATGAATTAAATCTGTTTACTTTTAACAGATTTAAATTGATGATTTGTTTAAATCAAATTGAAATGAAATTGTTGTGAAGGCTATAAGTTAAATCTTTGATTTAAGGATTTAACGAGTTAATCAAATTGAAATGAAATTGTTGTGAAGGCTATAAGTTAAATCTTTGATTTAAGGATTTAACGAGTTAAATCAAATTGAAATGAAATTGTTGTGAAGGCTATAAGTTAAATCTTTGATTTAAGGATTTAACGAGTTAATCAAATTGAAATGAAATTGTTGTGAAGGCTATAAGTTAAATCTTTGATTTAAGGATTTAACGAGTTAATCAAATTGAAATGAAGATTGATTTGGAAAATCTGTGAATGAATCTTTTGTTTAAAAGATAAAAAAAAATGTGAAAATTGTTTAAACCGTTAAAGGTTGGGAAATTGAATCTTTTTGTTTAAAGATTGAAATGGTAATTGGATTAAACCATTTGAAATAAAGTTTTGAATTATTAAGTTGTGACTTAATTGAAATCCCATTATCCATTTGTTTTTGAAATATCGTGCTCACTATTCGGTTTAGCCGGGAAAGGACCTTTGTGTCGTATAACCCATTCCGAATATGTGATACGTCGTTATGGATAGCATTTGAAGACCGGTGATGAAGACCGGGTATTTGCGAAAGCGATAGGATGACCTATCGATTGTTTCTGCACCGAGTCGCGCCGGTATAGAAAATCCCTAAGTGATGGGAAATCCGATCGGGATTGTGAATATACGGATTGCAAGGACTTCTTTGTAAGTGCCTTCGGTTCTGTTCGAACCCAGAACAGACTTGTATGGATTGTATGTCTGACATTACAAATTGAGATGTAAAGCCGATTTCTTTCAAATATATTTCTGTTGGTGGCGGAGAATTTATTCTTTTAGCTTAACACCCTTCTCTGAGACGTACGAGCTCAGAGGTTATGTAGTTGAAGGTTATCAGCAATATATTCCCAATTTGGTAATGTGACATACTGAGTGTTGCTGTGAAATGATCATTGTGTTGATTATTTGTGATAGGATCATTTGTTTGATCGTCTATCCTGGTGATCATTTCTATGATCATTTGTTGACCCAAAGCATGGCTTTTGTATAAAGTATGTTTTTGTGGACGTGACTTCGTCGAGCCTCACACCTCGGGAATGGTCAAAACAGGAAAGATGCGGCAAGGTTATGAGGGGTAGCGCCCTTTAGGATGTGTGCATTTCCTTCTGGAAAAGGGTGGTATCATGGTATGGAGCCCAGATACTTACTCATGTTGAAAACACTTTGTTATGATTGTGTGAATTGATTACGAGCGCTCGGTTGAAAGGTCCCAAAGGACCGGGGGATGGCATATTCGGTCTGTTGTTACTCAGTTAGGGGTAACCCGGCCTTGTGTTGGTAGAGATCCGGTTTGGTTCTCGGGGATGTCCATCCAGAGGCATTCTCATGTGGCAATGGGAAGTTCCTTGGCCTGATCATTCGTTGGAAATCCAAAGAAACAATACGAACCTTGTACAGTATTAGTTGTATAACCTGCTATGGAATGTGGCGGTAACCTGCTATTGAACATGGTTAGCTATAGTAGGCATACGATAATGGTCGTATGTTGGCTAAGATTTATATTCTACTTTCGAAATGAATTTTTCTCTACACTATGCACTAGTAATAATATCAAATGTTTCTTTAATGCGTATCAAGCATCTTTGACTATCATAAGGAGAAATCTCCTCTGATTCTGCGTTTGCATTGTGTGTGTGTGCGGGACGCCTTATGGTAGTCTCATCTTTAAAAAGCATTGCGAATTGACTTTGAAAATCTTTTGTTGAATGTTTTAAAAGATAAACTATTTTTGTTGCTCACACCAGTCCCACGACTGATCCGGAGTTTATTGTTTCTTTCCTAAACTCTGGGTGCTCATTATTTTCTACACGAGCAGTCTAGAGTTGGGTTTTTCAGATAGTCAGATTAGTAGATTATCTGGAGTTAGTTCAGTCTTTGGATCGCACCAGTCTTACTGAGCTTGATGCATCGTTATTGGGAGTTCGAGCTATTGCTGGATTGATTCTTGGAAATGGAGTTGCAGTTCTCGGAGTTCTTCCTTGATGACTATCTCAGAGTTATTGTTCTGCTGCTAGATGTTATCTATTTTTCTTTTCCGCTGCTATTTTATTGTATCATATCTCTGATGTATATTGATATCTATTGGATCATCTGTTGTATCAGATATTGTATCAAAGCTGTATATCAATGTATTATTCTTTTATTCCGCTGTGTTGTTTACTTAATTTTGTTATAAGCTCCGGCGAATCGGATTTGAACGGTCGAATCTATGGCATTCAAATACGATTTGAAGTATGGATGTCGATTTTTGAGCGGGCAAAATCCGAGTCGTTACATTTGGTATCAGAGCTAAGGGTTGAACTTTAGCT
This sequence comes from Allium cepa, assembly GCA_030765085.1. Taxonomy (NCBI): domain Eukaryota; kingdom Viridiplantae; phylum Streptophyta; class Magnoliopsida; order Asparagales; family Amaryllidaceae; genus Allium; species Allium cepa. The sequence continues at coordinate 936,941,701 of CM060932.1, forward strand.
CAGGAGTGTAACACATTAAGTAACTCATTAGAGATAGGGTGTAGTAAATCCTAGAATGAGTAATCCTTAAGATATCCGTTTGAATGCCTCAGTAAATTCTCTTACTATCTACTGATAGTAAGTATGAGTGCAAGAAGAAAACGAGATAGGGGACAGGGAAATACGACTATAATTAGTCAAAACTCTGTAACAACGGTGGAAATAACTTTCTCTATCAATTTTCTTTGATTCGTTTCCAAATTCGTTTGATTGATTCATGACGGTTACAGGAAGAAGTTCGGTGCGTTGATGCTCTACGAATCGTTGTAGAAGAATCTGTACTTCGTATTTTCATCAGTTTCTTATCGGTTTTTGATTTAAACCTTAATGAATATGAATTGGAAATTTGAAATTGAAAATTTGTATAAATTGGAAATTTTGAATGAATTAGAAATTTTAAATTGAGTTAAAATTGATTAATAGAATATGAAGGTAAATTGAATTGTATCGATAAAACGATTTTGTTTAAAACCAAAATTTGAAATTTTATTATAATTTCTTGTATCTATTATTGATATTCTGATTTGGTGAGCCAAATGCAGAACAGATATCCAGTTTGATCTGAAAAGATATTTCTCTATCTAGCTATCTCTGTGTTGTTTTCGTGCCTGCGAATTTCGAGGACGAAATTCTTTTAAGGGGGGAAGTCTGTAACGATCCTGAATTTTAATTTATTTTAAATTGATAATTAAATGAATTTTTGAATTAAAATTTGTAAAATTGATTTTTAAATGATGCGAGTTTCCCCGAATCAAATAGAAAATATATTAAGTCGTATGAATTTGAAAATTTGTATATATGAGAATATATATGTATATATTGGATTTTAAATAAATTCTTAAATAAATGGTTTTGAAAAATAAATAATATACTTTAGACACAAGTATAGAAATAAATAAATAAATTGATTTAAAAATTTATAAATGATGATAATTTGAGTTATATAAAATATATGTGTACAAAGAGAAATGTAAAACAATAATTAATTAAAGTAAAATTCATGATAAATATTTAAACTAAAAATAGAAGTAAAATAAATATTTGAGTTATAAATAGAGATAAATAAAAGTTAAGTATGGAACCAAATAAACATAAACAAAACAAAGTAAATACAAACAAATATAAAAGTTTTAGTATGCAAAGGAAAATAAAATAAAATAAGAGCAAATAAAAGTATTCAAACAAAAGAAATAATTATAACCAATAACAAAACATTAGTATAAAAATAAAATAATATATGTATGTACTTTGGGAAACTATGATTGTAAATATAAAATAAATCTTATAAAAATGTACATAAGTTTGAAATAATTTTAAGTAAATTAAGTATTTAATAATATAAGTTTAAAAATAAAGGAAAGGTAAGATTTTAAAACTTTGTTTAAGTATAAAAGTGTGTTTATACTTGAGTAAATTTTATAAACAAATAACTGTAACTAAGGCATAATAAATAAAGTAACTAGATACAATGTAAAATATGAAACAAGTCAATATAACAAAGCAAAAGAAAATAAAAAAAAAAAAAAAATAAGCAGCCTATATCTTCAAGTACTGAAGCAAAGGACAGCAAGTATATGTTTGAGTATATAAACATAAAGTAAAAGCAAACAAGTACATAACGTTATATCTCTAGCCCATGACTGAAATCATCAGCCTCCGTACTCACTATCAAATCTCTACCTAGTTTGTACAGAAGGAAGAAAAATAATATCACATTGTACAAATAAAATATCAGCCTGCATACTTCTCTTTATATACATCAAACCTCAAGTAAAGTTTCAACTCAAATTACAAGCAAGCAAAGATCAAACTTCAGAGTTCATGAAAACAGAAAAAAATCTGGTCCTCTGTTCATCATCATAAACACGGTGAGCAACTATTTCTTTTCAACTTTTAACATGCTTCAATATTCTGATGCTTGTAAGTAGCCTTGAAATCTGATGAGAAGTTTGCTGATATGTGTTGTATGAAATAATTGATGTGCTCTGTACCCTGTTCATTTTTCTGAAAACCAAAGTGAGTAACACCCTTTTTAAAAGCTTAAACATATGAACCTGATTATAGAGTTGAAATCTGGATTATGTATATTGTTACATATGTATCTCTCTGTGTATACATATGGATATCTGAATGATTTTTATATGCTGTTCTTCTCTACTTTAAGTTGTAAAGTCTAAATTAAATTCAAATTGCATTTTCTTCACCTCTGATCTCTAATAAGCATTAGTTTTCATGCCAATTCAGTTTGTTTAAACATGAAATAGGATCCAAATTTAGTTTTAAACATGTATATATTTATATAGTGCCTGGAAATCCAGATTTACTGTAAACTTTTATAAACATGTTAAAAATCAATTTATACAATTCTCTGATTCAAATACATAAATTGATTTGGCCTGGAAAGTTATGATTTTTGAAATCAAAATCACGATTTAAAGTGAGGCATTGGATGTGAATTTGGGGATTGCCTGGAATTTGAGTTTTGGCCGAACTCTGATGATCTATGGAGTCGTGGTGGTCGAGCTTCCTCCTGGAGGTGGAGGAATGATCAGTGGCCCTAGGAAAAATATTGGTTGGGGTTGCAAGTGAACGCGGTGGCGACGGTGATGGGTTCCAGTTCGTAACCCTAGGTTGGTCGAGGGTAAATATTTTTGATTCATTCTCGGTCTAGAGGTGATCGAGTTCAACGTGCTTTGGGGTAATGGTGGAGGAAGGGTTGACGCGTGCGTGGCCGGAGTTGCACGAACTCCGGTGGTTGAGGCGCCGAACACGAGACGTTGACAGGCTTCGAGTGGGAGTCCTGTGCTTGTTCCAGGTTTTAGCATTGAGCTCGATTTCGATTTTCGTGTGAAGGAGGGAGATTTGGTGGGTTGGAGTGTATGAATGGATGATCGTGGTCGTGTAGATGATCGTGGTGATGGTCAGAACGTCGCACGGCGACCGTGCAGGTGCACGGTGCATCTTCTTGTACCTGGTAATGTCGTTTGGGTAGAAGCAGCGTTCCAGTGGGTTTTTACCCGAAGTGGTACTCGAGTAAATCGAGTAAGTGACTCGAAGCATTAGCAGGGGGGTCTCGGGTCGAATTCCTGTTTCAATTTTTAACCTGAAACCTGAAGCTGTTTTGGTTTGGAAAGTTTAAAACCCAAATTAAATTTTAAACCAAGATTTTTTAAAGCTTAGTTCAAATTGAAATATTAATATAAATTCAAGTTGAAGGTAGAGTTTAGTTTAAACATAAATAAGTTTTAAATTCAAATTGTTTTAATAACTTAAAAGCAATTCAATATATATTAAAGAAATTTGAAATGAAGTTGAAATTTTAAATGAAAAATTTAAGCAAGTTGAAATTAAAAGTTTAAAACTAAATTTAAATTTGAATTAAAGATAATTTGAATCCTAGTCTGAAATCAAAGAAGTTTTAATATTTAAATTGTTTAAATTTGATTTGTGATGATAATTAAAACATTAGTTAGAAAAGGCTTTAAAATTTAATTAGTAAAGATAAATTGATATGCACTCATTAAATTAGTTCAAGTGAATAATTGATAAATTTATTTAATCAAGAAATTAAGATTCGAGTTAAATTAATTAAGGTAAATAAATTTGTAAATAAGATTCATTGGTTTAATAAAGAGTTGTCTTTTAAACAAATGCTTGAGGTTATTTAATCAAGTAATTAAGATTTATTAAGTTACAGTTTAGAACTTAATTAATTAAATAATCAGTGATTAAACATATGATTTTAAAGGTTAATTAAATGATAATTAACAATAGTTAAATTGAGTTTAATTACTTAAGAATAGTAATTAAATAATTATGAATAGTTAATGAGGATCATTTACTTGAAATTTATTTGATAATAAATGTGAAAAGAATTATTCATAAAAAAAAAAATTATCTGATTTAAATTTATCAGATGATTAAATTGATCCTACTTATGGATGTTTGGATTATATTGGATGTTAAACTGTTTGATATCCCTGTTATATGATGCTTTATGATTATCCTGATTTGTGTTGTGATCTATGATGAAATTTATTATCTGTGATATATATATATATATGTCTGCGAACCTGTGTATGAAAGATAAGCGTTATAAATTTATATCGCTTATCGAATATATTGTTGTATTTGATCTGTGATGATTGAATGATGTTGCACTATTGTGTTAAAACCCTGGACCACACCATACACACACAAATATGGATTTCACGAGGAAATCGGTTAAGTCACAGATTTTTGAAATAGTTTAAAATTTGAATTTTTAAATTCAAATGTTTTGGAAATGGAATTGGAATAGAAGTGAAAAACTTTTGAAATGGAATTTCAAAGATGGAAATTTATTTTGAATAACTGGATTAAGTGTTGGAATTTAAATACTTCAATTTAAATTTGAATTCAATATTTGAATTGAATTCTGTAATTTGAAACTAGGGATTAATGATATTATACTAGTCATTACGAGTTAAATCATTTTTTAAGTATTATTTTTTGGGAATTTGAATTTAACCCAAGGATTTCAACTCGAATAAATGAATCAGATTTCCAAAATGAAAACTGTTGTTTTCAAATGATAAATACTTTTAGATAAGAACTGAAATTCCAGTTAATTAGGGGAATTTCAAGATTGAATAGAGAAATGATTTTCCTAAGTTATGAATGAATTCTTTTTGAAAGCTATGAATTAAATCTGTTTACTTTTAACAGATTTAAATTGATGATTTGTTTAAATCAAATTGAAATGAAATTGTTGTGAAGGCTATAAGTTAAATCTTTGATTTAAGGATTTAACGAGTTAATCAAATTGAAATGAAATTGTTGTGAAGGCTATAAGTTAAATCTTTGATTTAAGGATTTAACGAGTTAAATCAAATTGAAATGAAATTGTTGTGAAGGCTATAAGTTAAATCTTTGATTTAAGGATTTAACGAGTTAATCAAATTGAAATGAAATTGTTGTGAAGGCTATAAGTTAAATCTTTGATTTAAGGATTTAACGAGTTAATCAAATTGAAATGAAGATTGATTTGGAAAATCTGTGAATGAATCTTTTGTTTAAAAGATAAAAAAAAATGTGAAAATTGTTTAAACCGTTAAAGGTTGGGAAATTGAATCTTTTTGTTTAAAGATTGAAATGGTAATTGGATTAAACCATTTGAAATAAAGTTTTGAATTATTAAGTTGTGACTTAATTGAAATCCCATTATCCATTTGTTTTTGAAATATCGTGCTCACTATTCGGTTTAGCCGGGAAAGGACCTTTGTGTCGTATAACCCATTCCGAATATGTGATACGTCGTTATGGATAGCATTTGAAGACCGGTGATGAAGACCGGGTATTTGCGAAAGCGATAGGATGACCTATCGATTGTTTCTGCACCGAGTCGCGCCGGTATAGAAACTCCCTAAGTGATGGGAAATCCGATCGGGATTGTGAATATACGGATTGCAAGGACTTCTTTGTAAGTGCCTTCGGTTCTGTTCGAACCCAGAACAGACTTGTATGGATTGTATGTCTGACATTACAAATTGAGATGTAAAGCCGATTTCTTTCAAATATATTTCTGTTGGTGGCGGAGAATTTATTCTTTTAGCTTAACACCCTTCTCTGAGACGTACGAGCTCAGAGGTTATGTAGTTGAAGGTTATCAGCAATATATTCCCAATTTGGTGATGTGACATACTGAGTGTTGCTGTGAAATGATCATTGTGTTGATTATTTGTGATAGGATCATTTGTTTGATCGTCTATCCTGGTGATCATTTCTATGATCATTTGTTGACCCAAAGCATGGCTTTTGTATAAAGTATGTTTTTGTGGACGTGACTTCGTCGAGCCTCACACCTCGGGAATGGTCAAAACAGGAAAGATGCGGCAAGGTTATGAGGGGTAGCGCCCTTTAGGATGTGTGCATTTCCTTCTGGAAAAGGGTGGTATCATGGCATGGAGCCCAGATACTTACTCATGTTGAAAACACTTTGTTATGATTGTGTGAATTGATTACGAGCGCTCGGTTGAAAGGTCCCAAAGGACCGGGGGATGGCATATTCGGTCAGTTGTTACTCAGTTAGGGGTAACCCGGCCTTGTGTTGGTAGAGATCCGGTTTGGTTCTCGGGGATGTCCATCCAGAAGCATTCTCATGTGGCAATGGGAAGTTCCTTGGCCTGATCATTCGTTGGAAATCCAAAGAAACAATACGAACCTTTTACAGTATTAGTTGTATAACCTGCCATGGAATGTGGCGGTAACCTGCTATTGAACATGGTTAGCTATAGTAGGCATACGATAATGGTCGTATGTTGGCTAAGATTTATATTCTACTTTCGAAATGAATTTTTCTCTACACTATGCACTAGTAATAATATCAAATGTTTCTTTAATGCGTATCAAGCATCTTTGACTATCATAAGGAGAAATCTCCTCCGATTCTGCGTTTGCATTGTGTGTGTGTGCGGGAGGCCTTATGGTAGTCTCATCTTTAAAAAGCATTGCGAATTGACTTTGAAAATCTTTTGTTGAATGTTTTAAAAGATAAACTGTTTTTGTTGCTCACACCAGTCCCACGACTGATCCGGAGTTTATTGTTTCTTTCCTAAACTCTGGGTGCTCATTATTTTCTACACGAGCAGTCTAGAGTTGGGTTTTTCAAATAGTCAGATTAGTAGATTATCTGGAGTTAGTTCAGTCTTTGGATCGCACCAGTCTTACTGAGCTTGATGCATCGTTATTGGGAGTTCGAGCTATTGCTGGATTGATTCTTGGAAATGGAGTTGCAGTTCTCGGAGTTCTTCCTTGATGACTATCTCAGAGTTATTGTTCTGCTGCTAGATGTTATCTATTTTTCTTTTCCGCTGCTACTTTATTGTATCATATCTCTGATGTATATTGATATCTATTGGATCATCTGTTGTATCAGATATTGTATCAAAGCTGTATATCAATGTATTATTCTTTTATTCCGCTGTGTTGTTTACTTAATTTTGTTATAAGCTCCGGCGAATCGGATTTGAACGGTCGAATCTATGGCATTCAAATACGATTTGAAGTATGGATGTCGATTTTTGAGCGGGCAAAATCCGAGTCGTTACACATATTGTGGAGTTTGAAATTTCAGCTTTGGATTTGATTTGAGGTTGCAATCGGAAATAGGGTTTGTCTGCCATTGAAGTGAGGAGGTGAATAGAATGTATAGAAATGAGGAACAGAGGCTGTTAGGGTGTATACCAGGATATATATAGGCAGGGTTGACATTTGAATGGATGGATAAGATAGATTTACGTGCTAACGCCAAAGTGGCCCAAAAAGTCCATTCTGACTCCGGAACGAAATTGGGTCAACCCATATATCAAAATAGATGTTTTAAAATATTTTAAACACAATGGAAAAGGTTTCAGGTTCAAATTGCATCGTATGAAGAAGTTATGCTCAAATCAATATTTTTCAAATTGATTTCAATTGATTTTAATTTAATCGATTTCAAGGCGTTTCGAGTCCATACGATCAAACGACAAGTCCGATCTCTATGAAACTTGAAATCCTACAATAATTCACCGTTCCGAATCCGATGAAACTGGTTTCGTCAAAATCCGAGTCAGTGGCCAAAATGGCTATTTTTTCACTAATTAAATAAATTTATAATTAATTAATTAAATCCAATTTTAAATTTCAATTCTAAAATTAACAATTTTTATCACCTTTATATTTCTCAAACATTTACGATGATTTAAACAAATTAAAAAGTTAATTCAAAGTTGATAAATTTATCAATTCCAGTGTCGAATTTTTAATTTCATTATATTCAAATTATAAATTAAATTCCAATAATTCTATTAAATTATTTTACATTCTACTATTCATTTCATTATTATCCAACAGATGAAATTAACATTGGATTCAAATCTATAACCTTAATATTCTCAGAATTTCTAAATTTCTATTAACGTAATAATTAAATGTTAAATTTCATTCATTTGCACTAAATTAAATTATTGAATTTTATAATTCAATTAAATTAGTAAATCTTGGTTTCCATCTTTAAATCAACCAATTGTCATATTATAAATAGAGTTGACATTATTTCCAATTTCATCTAAATTCCCATTTACCAAAGTATCTAATTTCAATTTCTAACAATAAACCCATTTATTAAAAACGAATATCAATTAATTAGTCCCAAATAAATTGATTGATTTCCTATTTTGATTTAGTAAACCAATTTGTTACAATAGACGTTGCCATAAACTTTACAATACACAAAGGTTTATTATTTCAAACCAACTATCATAGTTGCCTACATAATATCAATTTCTAACTCTTAATGTTTATTATAACATTTATAACATAATATCAATTTACAATACACTAAGGTTTATTATAACATTTATAACTCTTAATGATTGTCTTCGTTTTCTTATATTAATAAGCTTTCATTACTTACAATTAATGTTGTCATTTATTCTCATCCTATTAATTTCATTCACTTACGTTCAATTTATAACCAAACATAACATTTAGATTTACTGTAATAGATCCCAAATTCAATTTCTATTTCTTAATATATTCTAATTTAACAACTTCCAACACTTTATTACATTTTACATTAATGTAACATTTATTAAAAATTTCATTTAATATTCCACTTATTCGCTTAAGTTCCATTTATAGTCAAGTATAACATAATTTTTTATTCATTGTCATTTCATTAGATCCATTAATTATAAATTTTAATTAGCATTGTTTATCTTGCATTCTCATTATTATTTCATAAATATGGCTCCTAATTATCCCTTAAATTTATACTAACATTGATTATAGCTAATTTGGACTTTATTACTTATCATTCCAACAATTTATATAACTTTAAATCTATTTCCCTACTTACAAAATTACAATCAAATAAAGCTTTACAAATCTGTTTCAATTAATTGGGATGGCATTGAATTAATATATTTATTATCTTACATCAACATTTTTATAATTTATTCCCGTTTTAAATTCGTTAACAAGTTTCAAATTTCTTTTATTTATACAACACTTACCTTAATCTACTTATTTCAAATTTTATATCCAGGGGCAACAATTTTCCCTATTTCATTTAAAATGTGATTTCACTTCAAAAATCAAAATTTAGTATTTTAATAACTATTGCTACATTCTATTCTTAACATTTACTTCGATATAAATTAAAAAAATTATTTCTTCTAAATTTACTTCAATATAAATTAAAAAAATTATTTCTTCTAAATTTAATCATAATTTTTTTTATTAAATAACCAAATTAATTATTGAAAATTTACGGGTCGTTACACCATACAATTGCAGGGTTACTGGGGTACCAACTGTCACAATACCTAGTCTAGATCAGAGTACCGAGGATCCATTCCGATCCCCTGCAACACATGACTGGAGCTACCCCTTACCGAATAGTCCGAATAAGATCATCCCGCGGTGGAGACCAGCAACCGCCCACACAGCCGAAATGAAAAGGGACATCTAGATAGGGGTGACCTTACCCTATTTGGTTGCAAGCCACCTAGCCTTGCTGCACCTGTCCTATTTTATCCATTCCTGGTAATGAGGCTTGAGGCTATGCGTTATATTTATAGAACACATCTCACTTAGAATGCTCACCATCCTCCTGACGATGTTCTGATAGCATTCATCCATACAAGTTGCCCTGGGTCTGGACAAACCGATTCACTGTCTTAATCATCATCACGGTATTCATTTGCAAACGTTCAAATCATTTTCATGTAATTAAACCCGATCCCGGTCTCTTCGAAACGATCATCATATTGGCCAATATTAATAGTCAGTAATTTAACTATCAAATAACATCCATAAACAACCATCAGGCCTTAATAATTTCCCAAATTATTTATCCAAAATATCTTTATAAGATTATTTTTCTACACTTCAACCCTTTGAAATAGTTCTCAAATCACCTTTTCCTCTCGCGGAAAAATTTCCAACCAATTGTTTATTTCCACTGAAAATGCCAAATCTTATTGAATTTAGATTTTAAAACAAATTAAATCACTTTGCCCAAAAATATACACTTAACAAGGTTGAAATAAAACTACTTAAAAGCACTTTAATTAAAATAATAGTTATGAAATTCTATAATAATTTTCCAAGTAAAACTTAGCCAAAGACTACTTTTAAAAACAAAACTGTAATATGAGGTATAATAAAATATTTAATAGTTATCCTTTATACAAAAATACTATTTTAACCTTTAAAATAATTACTACTATAATTAACATAAAATAATATTTACTTTAAAAAAATTTAAACAACTAAATAATAACTTCTAAAACATTCTTTCAAAACCATTTTTAAAACTTCTACTTTATACTAAAAAACTCCTTTGAAATTATACTTGGCTTTTTAGGAAAATTATACTTTCCATTTCAATATAGCCCATCTAATCACTTATAAATCCTTCTCGATTTATCCCAATTTAATTTACGTCTCAATCCCGTAAATTAACTTTTCCTCACTTTTTAAAATTAAACCACTATTTTTTTAAACAAATCACCCTTTCCTTTTAAATTCCCACCGTGAATTTATACTCCCAACTTATCCACTAATAAATATTCACTTTATCTATAAACCATTATAAGTTCCATAATCTCATTCGCTTTTTAATTACTGTTCCAACTTACTTAATTTATTTAAAACCGATTCTCTAAATTAAATTCCCCATATAATTTATTTCTCGATTTTATTCAAAGTTTATCTCAAAATCCATTAATTCCAGATTCACTTCTTGATTATGATTTAAAATCTTATTTAAAACTGAAAATATCTATTTCATACTTTATTTCAAAATTCTCCTTTTATTTCTTCCCAATATTTTAAATCTTGAATTTAAAATAATTTCTTAAATTCTTAAAAATATAACTTAAGTCCTCAAACTCATTTATCCCCATTTATTCAAAAATCTCTTTTTCCTTACTCAGAATTTATTCGATAGGACTTTAAAATCAAACTTTTTATTCTTTTCCAAATTTTTTCTTTTGATTTATATAAAATTATTTTACTTAAAATTTCTCTCTTTATATCTCTTTCAAAAATAAACTCTTTTATATTTTTGATATCTTCAAATACCCAAAATATGTTCAACAAAACCCATAGCATTCATTACTTTCAATTTCCAATATAATCTATCACAAATAATCAATCAATCATATCACAAATTATGAAAACAAATTTCAATATTTTAAGGTATCCAGTTGGATCCCTCCAACCTGTTTCTTCCTGCATCCATTGATGTTAGTCAATAAATAAAATACCAAATCCCATTTTGAGGGGGACATCGTGGTATAAAGGGTCATCCGCTATTATGCGGGGCGCATATGGTCTAATCCGCTGTATAATGCGGGAATATCAATCACTCCAATATATACACGCACACACATACTACTAATCACATCCAGACTGATAATAAATTATCAATTCAAGCAATCAACCAATAATTTAAATTTTAACTATTTAAATTAACGGCAATCCAAACGAGTGATATTAACCCACCTTTGTTTTATTTGCAACCCATTTCCATCTCGACTTGTTTTCTTCACAATTTTGACCTTCTATAAACAATTCATGATTTATTACTATTTGAATTAATCAAACAATTATCACCATTTACTTATTTAATTTAACTAAAAATTTGATTTAAACTAATTTTCCTTGAAATCTTTAGTAACTAAAATAATTAAATAAGTTAGTTAAACAAATAAATCACTAAATTCATTATTTAATATAAACTAGTAAATTAACAATGTGCATAAGTATATTTATTTCCTTTTTGAACTATATATATATTTATAAAATAAATTATAGATTCCAAAAATCTAATTTTATATAAACTTCTAACATTTTAAAAATTCCTATTCATTTTTCCCAAAACCATATACATATTTCTGTTTATATACACATAAACCTCTCTGTTTTCCAGTATATGATTTTAAATTAAAATATGTATGAGGATCTATGTATATATATTCATATTAACCCTTCTCTATACATGCATGTAAAATAATTAAACTGAGAATACAAATTCGCAAATATACCTTATAACTCGAACCGACCTAGAATTCCTTCCTGAGCAGGCGCGCGCCCCCGCTCCTGACCTCGACATCCCATCGCGGCTTTGAAATTAACCCGCAACCTTGCCAGTGCCTTCCCTAAGAATCGACAGCGCCATCGCCTCGAACTTCCGAGCACATTAGGATACGACTCGATCGCGAGGTCGTCATTCCTCTTTTCCCCAAAACCGAACGAATTCGATCCCTCGAATTGTTCCGAGATTTGAATGCGAGATGAAGTCAAAGGTTGTTTGTGTTCCATTTTTGTTTTCGAACGATAAAATTGTGGATTGAATGAGAGAGAGGCGCGATTTTTTTATTGCAGCCGTTTTTTCTCTTCTGCCGATTTTTCTTATGCCCGGCCCTTTTTTTCCTTTTCTTTTCACTTTTTTTAATCTATATACATGCATGAGATTTTTAAAAAGAAACGTGCAGATAAAGATGAGATGTTGGCATGTTGGGTTAAACATGCTACAGTGATTCTGAAATGACAAAGAAACGGCCGATGTGAATTAAAGGTCAGAGCAATATATATATATATATATATATATATATATATATATATATATATATATATAGTTTAAATTTACGACGTCTCGAATTCATAACTCAAAATCTTGACATCCTATTAAGAAGTGCCGCTAGACGTTCACAATATTATACCCCTATTTTGAACGCAATGGAAAAGGTTTCGAGTCCTAATTCGATCATATGGAGAAGATAGCTGGTTGGTCCCAGTTATTATATTAAATTTCAATATAAATTTCAGTGCATTTATATATCATACGATCACACGATAACTCCAAACATTGCAAAAATTTAAATTCGATAATAATACACTATTACGGATCCAATGGAATTAGTTTCGTCGAATTCCGAGACTGTGCCTCAGAAGGCTATTTTTAATTATCAAATTAAACAATATATTTTTAAAATTGAACAAATCACTTTTGAATTAATTTTTAACACTTCTCTTATCTTCAGTATCATCATTATAAATATTATAAGACTTCAAATTATTTTTAACAAGCTTGAAATTCACGATTTCATATTTTGCCCAATTTCCACATATTAAATTCAATATTTAAATTATCCAATAAATAGCGATATTTGAAATTCAAGTTAAACACTAACTTTTTAGATATTAGAATCAATTATATAATCTAATTTCAAATGTCCAAAATTCTGGGTCGTCACATTCCTCCCCCCTTAAAAGAATTTCATCCCCGAAATTGCTAGTTAAAAATAATGGTCCATAACACGTTAACTATTTTTTCCAAAGCCAAACAGTTTCAAACAATTTCCCAAAACAATCTTTTTATTAAAAACACCCAATTATCCTTATTAACTTTCCCATACTCATCCACAGGTTTCCAATAATATTATCCCCTCGATAATTCAAATTATAGTTTAAACCAACTTTTAAATTGTCAAAATTTTCTCAAAATTTTTCTAACTCCCTAAATTTTCGAAAAGTTTCGCTAGCGTCTCATTTGCATGGCTAAATTGGTACAACTACAAAATTGCCTCTACATGCCTTCAAATTCCAAAAGAATACAAAATGCCAAGTGGTTGGATCAGAAAACCATCAATTTCCATATACCAATTTATGTACATACCTTTTTGTCAAGAAATTCAAATTTATCTTCTGAAATCTAAAACACCAATTTTCCTTTCTTCAAAACACCTGTATATCCTACTGATGTGCACGTAAATGTGCATATTTTTATCATCATATTTATTCTTTTTAAATTAAATAAATGATCATATTGGGTATTTTAACTTGTTTAAACCAAACTTCATATTATTTGAAATTGTCACATATTCATCTTCATATATGGGCAAAACGGTCATTTGTGTGCATATATTTGTTTGAGAAAAATTAATTGAAAATTTGTATATATTTTTGTAGGAAATTGATCTCAAATAGAAGTGGTTTCATGAAGATATGCATGCACAAACTTTATACAAATGAATGAAGATGGAAATAATTCAAAGTGAAGAACATGGAGGACCCCACCTACCCACCTACCTTAATGTACAAATTAAAGGCTAATGCACATGCTTTTGGAGTTAATGGCTTCATGTAAACTTAATGGGGGATTAAGACATGTTAATGATAACTTGGCCTCCACACTTCCTAAGGGGCATTTTGGGCATCCTCCAAAAATATGCATTAGGGTTTCTAACTTGTATAAATACCCCTTATGTTTCATGTAGATCTTCCTCTTAGTTAGTTAGTTTTAGTTTAGAAAATAAATCAAAGCTCTCTTTCTTTCCATGGCTACTTAGCCATTTTATTTCATGTAATTTTCTTTTCTTTTATGCAATGTTGATTCTCTTTTATTTACATTCTTCTTCTCTTCTTATGTAATAGTGTAGATTTACCTTTATGCAATTAGATTAGTTGTCTTTTCCATTAGCTTTCATTTTCCTTTCTTTTTTCTTTCATGTTGCTTTCTACATTTGTTGATTTGATAACAAATATGAGAGCTTAATCCCTACAATTTAGGGGTAATGAAGCTCTCTAGTATGTAGATGCAACATTTTGATGTTTATGCTCTCTTTTTATGCTTAATGAGAATGATTGAAGTGGTTTAATGATGTTGTTTAGCTTTGAATTTGATAGTCTATGTTGTTTATAACAAATAGGCTATGCTTAAACAAACAAAACACAAATTGCCTCTTCGTCTACATATGATTATGGCAAAGAAGTGATTGTTGAAATTAAAATTTGATGGCTTATATTTCTAATTAATAGTTAATAGGCCATGCTTAAAATAAATTTTGCTTTCAACTTTGTTGTCATATTTTATGAGATTTAAAAGTGTATTAGTGGTTGTGTTATAGTTTGATGGTTTATATTTGTAACAACCCTAGTTTTTAGCCATTTATTTTATTTTAATTATTTAAATTTTAAAGGTATTTTATATAATTTGTGTTTAAAAATATAGTTTAATTATTCCATTTGAAGATATATTTTTATAAAATTTTATATGTCAATAAAATCTAATAATAACTGTGAAATTTAAGCTAAGTTTGAACGGTTAGATTTCGCGTTCAACAGACGCGTTAATTATAGGGTATAAACAACGTAATAAAACGTGTGTTTTTAAAATGCTATTTTTATCGAAATTTTTAATGTTTTAGACTGCGTCTGTTTAACGTAGTGTAAAAATCAAGTTTTCGAATAAATTTGAAGGAAAATATCAGTCAGAGATTTTATGGCAACCGTTACGTTGTTTTAATTGACGGTCTGTTTTCAAATAAAATTGCATACGTTTTTTTTTCTAAAGCCTACATAAATATTTACCATTTCATTTATTGATATCAAAAAAAAAAAATCAAAAAAATAAAACTGAATGAAAACCAACTTGGCAACGTTCAGGACTTATAAATCAATGCATGCATTTTGAAACTGATACGTGCACTCCACTCTTTTCCTTTGCTCTGTTCTCTTCAGTTTTACACGATGCAAATAATTGAATCAAACCATAACTCACGCATGCATTAAATCCAGTTGTGTAACTGACTAAATCTTATATCACGTAAACATATTTATAACTTTTGTAACTGAAAGTTTTAAATCTCTACAGCTTCCTCTTTTTCCCCTGTGTTTTTGCCTATGATCTAGTATGGTATCTGCGAACGTCCAAATACATTTGTAAACATATTTAATACAAATCAAAATTTATGTAAATATAAATGAATCATCACACACGTATTCATATTTATATATATAAAACTGATACTTTAAACCATTTAAGCTGCTTGCCCTTTTCTCCCCATTTGTCCATTTGATTCCGCCTCAAACAAATCCTTTTATTTGCAAATCATCAATCTAAAATCACGCCTACATTAAATAGTATAAGATTTTGAAATCAAAGCTTCTCATAAAAATTGCAGTTATCGCATGCATTAAATCTAGATTTCAATTGGCAGTTTTAAATCACGCATTCATACTTAACCTTGCCTATCTTTTCAACTTCTCAATTCCCATGTATATCTCTCTATTTCACCTTTATTGTGCAATAAATAAACAAATAAATAAATAAAATTTTCCGTTCCTAATCACACATATAATTCAAGCAAAGTATCCTGGAAGGAAATTACACAGTCCATATTCATCAAATCTGGAAATTTATAAGGCACGCATGCTTTTGAAAAAAAAAAAAAAAAAAAAAAAAAAAAAATTCTTATAACGTGCAAACATTTATATTTGGAAGATATATCACGCATGCATTAAAACTGGAAATGAATCACGCAACCTACAGTTAAAACAAATCTATATGTATTTGCTTGAATCACTAGTTGTATCAGCACCTCTGCCGTTTCTTAAGACCAAGGGAATATTGCATTGTATCACTATTTGCCGTTTGTTTGCCTATAAATCAATGTATAAACTAAATCACGTATAAGCATTTATCATATAGAAACTGATGTTTTCATTCCCATTTATCTCTCCTTTAATTCATACGAAGATTTAAAGCAAATATTTACCAAATCAATGCTTGAAATTTGAACGTATTCCCTGACATCTTGTATAATTGATAACTATTGATTTATCTCCTCTGATTTAGCTCGTCAGTTATATTCAAAGCCCTATATATTTATCCCATTGCTTTAATCACGTGAGTAAACAATTAACATAAGAAACTGATGCATTCAATCAATTGTGTATAACTGGCAGCAGATTTGATTTCTCTTCCTCTTAATATTGAAACCTTTATTTCTTTGAAACTGAAAGGAGAAATCATGCATATATGCAAAACGTTCAGACTTCAAAGCATGTTTGCTTTAACCATGCAACTGTTTAATTGGAACATATTGTGAAATCAAAATATATTCATAATGAGCAGTTTAAAATCACACATATCATCTGGAAAGAAAAAAATATAAATCAAGCACCCTTCAAATGCGCATCAGTTCAAATTTATGTGCCTTGCCGTTTTATCATTTAATCACACATCACATAAATTTGAAGTTATAACAATGTATACCTGCCAAGATACCAGTTCTCTGGTATGAGCTCAAATCACGCAGGAAATTAATCTGGCATTAAATTATCATCAAGCTTTATACGTTGTGAAACTCTTGGCTTCCCCTGTATATTTCGAAGATTTATCCTTTTGCAAACTGATCAGTAAATCACGCTCATAACGTTCTAACAGAGGAGTGGTAGGAGAGATCAACGCTTACATTAATACTCGTACGTTTCATATCTGACTATTTCGCAAAATCCATCTATATATACTTTGCTTTATCTTCTTTAGTTTCATTCTCTCTTGTCTGTTCTTCTCGGGCTCGAACTCTTATCAGGTAAATGGTCTATGTCATTTTCTTTTCTTTGTTCAGATATTTCCTCTTCCTCGAAAATTTTGTTTTATCTCTGCCTTGCTCGGCCACACCACCATTTATCCACTTTGTTTTCTCTAAGAATCTTATCATATGCCTTGAACAACATATGGATCTGGGTTTATAGAGTTTTCTTTTTTTTTCTTTTTTTTTTAGTATACATAATTAAGTCAGAGGTACTAACTTTATAGAACTGAGAGGTTACTTTGAAAAAAATTTTTACATATGTAAAACCAAGTTCTATCAAACATCTCATTAACCTGAGTTTTCTTTTGATTTCAAAATCATGGGTTCGACTAGGGGTATAATAAGGAATTTGCTCATTTTTCTCCTTTCAGACAAACTGTATTTGTAAACTTAGACCAGGTTTGGGTTCTAGTTTGGGTAAGTCATTGCAAAAGAGGATAGAAGAAGAAAAGAGCATAGAGGCATATATGAGTGAATTAAGAAAAACGTAGTTGAGTGGTAGTCTGCATTTATAAAATTCATAGGCTGTGCATATCTGTGTATCACACGGTGCACGAATGGATCAGTAAAAAACTTGCTTTGGATATGATGACCAAGCCTTGTGAGTGAATTCATCTAACCTGAGTGTTTAGTAAAAGGCTGGAGTTTGGAGATGCTAGTAATAGTTGAAGATAGGATGAGGTGTGTCTGTACAGTTTTTAAGCCTGGAAAGTTTAGATTGAAGATGGATGAAGTCATAAAGCAATGATGCAAATTAAGTTTAAAATGTAAGATAGTAGCTGGATTTGAAAAAGTGACTCTAAGTTTGAGAAAAATTTAAGCAACAACATTTTCATAATACATAGGAATGCAAGTGTGCACGTGTAAAATGTATATATCACGGCCATAAAGCAAAAGAAGTGTGCACGTGTATGCGTATTCAACATTTTGTCGTTTTTTGTTTTAGGAAATTTTGTCGTAATTTTTGTGTTAGCACGGTTCACGTTTGGGGTATATTTTGGTCTATTTACACGGTGGAGTGGTCGAGCAAATCAAACCAATTCTCTTCCTATTTTAATTTTTCCTTGACCGTAAATTCTAAAGTCGCGTATTCAATATTTTGAATCCTGTTATAGATTTGAATCTAGGCGACATCCGAAGAATTTTGATCGTTACTCTCTGTCGTTCTTTTTCCGGTGAAATTGTCGTTTTGAAATTCAAATTTTCTGCAGCTTTCAGGTGAGTATTTCTCACCAGACATACGTATTTATATTTCGTAAATTATTGCAAGTGTATGTGTAAAATTTTATGTCACTATTATCTGTCTGTAGTGTAATATAGAATGACGGACCCCAATTAAATTGACACCTCATCAGTTATTATCTGTTGTATTATATTCTGCAGTTATATTATATTATTGTTTATTTACTGCTTAAATCCCCACTGCAAGTTCCCTGTTATATATATATTGTTATAGGCTGAAATGATAGGCCTAAATAATTATTACTGTTCACTTGTTTGTTAACTGCTGTAAATTTACTTGGGATTGCGGGTTTGAAATGATAGAACCCGGGGTTTTATAAATTACGGGTTGAAATGATATAAATCCGTATCACTTGACCTAGGCTAGAAAACTATATACAGGCCCGTGGTTCTTATAATATTTTCTGAAATATTTAAAAAAATTATTTTGGAAGTTAAATATTTGGGTTAATATCTTTAAAAAGCTTTTATTTGATTTTTGAACAAATATTAAATGTAATAAATAAATAAATATTTGAGTAAAACTTTGGAATATAACTTATGTTGGAAATCCTGAATTTTGAAAGAATAAGATTTCAATTAATAAATAAATAGATAAATAAGTTATATTTGGAAATATTTATTAAGTTAAACAATCTATTACAGCATTTAAATGCTGTCTTTATGAAATTGGACTAGTTTTACCCATAACTTTAGGTAGCATTTCCTAAGTGCTATGGAATCTAGAATTTGATTGCTCTAAAATTTATGGAATTTGATAAATTTTATTTTACCTTAAGTTTTGGAAAAACTTAAGACATAATATTTATAACTGTATTTTCCTAAATAAATTAAAGATAAATATTCTGGTATTAAGTAAATTTTGGGAAAAATTTAATGGTTAAAATTTGGAGTTTTATTTATGGAAATTATGGGAATATTCAAGACTAAAAATATAAAACATTGATTTGTGAAAGAATAAAACCCAAACTAAGTTTTGAATAGTAAATACTCCAATTGGATATATATAAAAATTGAAATGGTTTTGGGAACATAAAGGGATATTTAAATTATGGTTAAACTTTAAATAAAGAAATATATTTGTGAAGCTATGTAAATTATCTTCTTTACAAAGTAACCATAAAGTTAACCCATTTATATATATACCGTTGAATGTCCAAACCATTGTGTTTGGGAGTTATGGATTTAAGTAAAGTTTCCAAAACATTATCCTTTGAAGATATAATTCAAATATTTGGTCTCCAGATATTATAAACAGTATGGTTTTGGAAAGAATTATATTTGAATATAACGATATCCTATTGTTTTGGGTTTTAAAATGATATCGTATCTATAGTTTTGAAATGGAAATGTTTATTCTGATTTAAAGTATAAACTGTTTTAAATAACCACGGGTTATAATAACGAAGGGTTGGCAAAGAGACCGGGATCGGATATGGACATACTCTCTGTCGATACCGAAAACCACTTTGACTAACCGTGTACGCGGTGGAGATTCCAGAATGAAGTAGGTTGGTGGTGACGGTTTCTTGAAAGGTATATACGTGGACCCGACTCCCGTGAGTTGGCATAAGGTGGCTAAAACAGGAGCGATTCTCGGATTAATGAGGTAGCTCCTCTGATCGAACGCACTTCTTCGTATACCATTCTATTGCTTATGTGATTGTTTGGGTGCACCCTTTGATTTGGGAGTGTTGTTCGAGGTGGGCGGTTGCTGCGGCTTCGCGTTACCACCGGTCCGGATAGCAATTGGTATATCTACCCTGGCATTGCCTCGTTGTGCCGTGTCACCTACCATATCGAGCCTTGTACGAGTTTGGTTTTCTCCCGTAGCCCGTGTGGTATCCTCTAGTTGCTTCCCGAGTAGGAGGAGCTATGATATTGGATGGACTACTGGGACTATTACGTGTTAAGGGCTATATGGGTAACCCCTTAATGCTAAGAAATAAGTATGTTTACTTTATAAATAGACACTATTATAATAGCGCAATATACTACATAGTAAATAGTTTAACGGATCCTTAGAGGATGGGCGGTCCCAAGCATCCTTTGAGTTACTTGCTATATATTACAATACACTTGATTTAGCTTACATTATATAAGTATGTATGTCCTGACTCGAGTGTTTTGTTTTATTGTACGCTCGGGTCAGCCTGAGTTGCAGTTCAGCTTTCCCTCCAGAGCTAGGACACTCGTAGATCATTCCTGCTGTTGGAAGCTTTCCATCATTATCTTTATGAAATTCAAGGCATTTGAAGACTCTATATCTGTGTATGTTTAAATTGTATTAAAGACTAAAAATGTAGTTCTGTTTTGTAAAAGTTATATCAGTGGCTTCATGAACCACTAAATTTTTAATTTCCGCTGCGAGATTCTGATATCTGTGTATGTGATTCTGTGATTTATTTATTGTATATTCTGAGTTTTTGCCAAATTTATTCTACAACGCAGTACTTTGAACAATTCAAAGTCCGACATGTGCGGATGCGAAGGGTTGAAAATACTGGGTCGTTACATTTGGTATCAGAGCTTTGGCTCTAGGCAAAACTTAGAATGTATGGTAAATTTGATTTATAGAATCACGTTCATCCGAGTTTGAATCTCTTCCTTTTCGAATTTTGGAACATTCCCTGTGGTTCCAAGGTTCATTCGTGTCCCTCACTTTTCATCTACTTTAGATTCTGGAGTGCCCCATAACTCTACTTCGGATGATCTTTATAGTAAATTGGCGGTCTCGCCGTTATTCTAATAAAGGGGTGAAACTCCTTTACCATTAGCATTGATTCACCAGAGATTTATATTTATCCTCGGTTTATATGCCAGTATCTTTGGTTATTCCGAACTCTATCTCTTCGGATCAAATATAGATTTACCCAATCATATCGATCCGACTCTTTAAGTCACGGTTGATCAGATCAAGGTTGTCCGCGATTTATATAACTTACCCAGTTCCTTATTTCTGTTATTTAATCATCAGATCTTCTGATTTCCACTTATCTTGGATTTAATTTGATTTGAGTTCATCAAAATTTGAATCTTTATCTTTGTTTTGGAAAATTTATTTCTATATTTGAAAATAAAATCTAATATTATATATATGAGTATAATTTTCAGAATTTTATAATTAAAGTAACCATTTGTCAAGAGATAATAGTTTTGTTTTATTTTGATTTTGTAAACCATGTGTTTTGGCTAAAATAAATAATTTAATATAAACAAATGGTTATAAGTTAATTTAGAACAGAAATGAATTTAAACAAGAACTTGAGAATTTAATTTCTGATGATCTCAAACCTTGTGTTTAAATTTTAAAAGGATGTAATAAGTATTTTCGAATAGAAATTTGTTTCCAAATTTTTTTAAAAATATAGTACTTTTCTCTTTGTCGCTGGAAAATAATTTCGGTGATGACTGCAGCATCATCGACTTTCATTTTCGAGTTTCGAAGTGAAAAGACCATTCTGTAGTCTGGCTACAGTGTTACCTTGAGATTTTAATTGATTTGAATTTCTAAAATATGACTTAATGTATATAGATATATAATTTAAATTGATTTGACATATTATGTATATATATTTATCTATCTCTAAATGGTTGAAGGAAATCAGAAATTTAATTCTTAAGTTTTATCTTTGGGAATAATTTCAATAATTAAAAATATAAATTTGGAAAAAAATATATTTCCAATTGGAGATAATTAAATTTGGAAGTTTTAGTTGTATAATACTCAATTTCATTTCAATATGACTTACCTTGATTTTCAAAAGTTAAAAATGAATTTGGATAATATACAATATAAAAGGATTTTATAAATAAAAATTTGAGTGGTTATAATTAATATTATACACTTAAATTTTAGTTATAAAAGATTAAGTGAGATAAATAAGAAAAAGGGAATTTAAGGAATTTATTTAAATAGCCTCATAATCAAAATTTGATAATTGAGATTTTGGTTTTCAAATAAAAATTTCAAGTATAACTTATAAAAGGAATATCTCATAAAATAGGTATTTCAAATAAGTGTTAGGTTATTTGTTAAATATAGAGATAAGTAAAATAATGGACTTTTGAAATAAAATAAAGTTTATTTAGATATTACCTTCATAAAAGTTTGTTTTAAAAAATAAGTAAAATATTATCCAAATGAATATTGCAGAATTGAACTAATTTGAAATACTATTATATCTACGGTAACATATTTTAAGTGTTGCTGTTTCTAAAAATAAATGTTTTGAAAATTATAATTGAATAAATGAAGTTTATTTAAAAAAAAAAATGTTATGATTTTGTAGTATGATTTCTAAAAGATAATATCTATAAATTTTAATGACTTTCAAAGTATTATAATTTTCAAAGTATTATGATTTCAAGTTATTATCTTATTTTATTTTCAAACTATCTTGAGTATCCTTGGTTTCCTATCTACTACAGAATGAGGAGACTATTGCTTATACCAGTCTATTTAGAAATCTTTCTCTAATCTTTGAAATCTTTGTTACTCATCGGGACCTGAGCACCGCTGAGCACCCATAGGCTGACAGTCAAACTGAAAAAGTAAAACCGATTCTTAAAGATCTTCTTCGTGCTTCAAAATCCAGAACTATTCGTTTAAGATTTGTGTTATCTTCGTTGTTTCTCTTCTTCGTTCCTTTTCGAGGACGAAAAGTTCTTAAGTGGGGGAGAGTGTAACAACCCTAGTTTTTAGCCATTTATTTTATTTTAATTATTTAAATTTTAAAGGTATTTTATATAATTTGTGTTTAAAAATATAGTTTAATTATTCCATTTGAAGATATATTTTTATAAAATTTTATATGTCAATAAAATCTAATAATAACTGTGAAATTTAAGCTAAGTTTGAACGGTTAGATTTCGCGTTCAACAGACGCGTTAATTATAGGGTATAAACAACGTAATAAAACGTGTGTTTTTAAAATGCTATTTTTATCGAAATTTTTAATGTTTTAGACTGCGTCTGTTTAACGTAGTGTAAAAATCAAGTTTTCGAATAAATTTGAAGGAAAATATCAGTCAGAGATTTTATGGCAACCGTTACGTTGTTTTAATTGACGGTCTGTTTTCAAATAAAATTGCATACGTTTTTTTTTCTAAAGCCTACATAAATATTTACCATTTCATTTATTGATATCAAAAAAAAAAAATCAAAAAAATAAAACTGAATGAAAACCAACTTGGCAACGTTCAGGACTTATAAATCAATGCATGCATTTTGAAACTGATACGTGCACTCCACTCTTTTCCTTTGCTCTGTTCTCTTCAGTTTTACACGATGCAAATAATTGAATCAAACCATAACTCACGCATGCATTAAATCCAGTTGTGTAACTGACTAAATCTTATATCACGTAAACATATTTATAACTTTTGTAACTGAAAGTTTTAAATCTCTACAGCTTCCTCTTTTTCCCCTGTGTTTTTGCCTATGATCTAGTATGGTATCTGCGAACGTCCAAATACATTTGTAAACATATTTAATACAAATCAAAATTTATGTAAATATAAATGAATCATCACACACGTATTCATATTTATATATATAAAACTGATACTTTAAACCATTTAAGCTGCTTGCCCTTTTCTCCCCATTTGTCCATTTGATTCCGCCTCAAACAAATCCTTTTATTTGCAAATCATCAATCTAAAATCACGCCTACATTAAATAGTATAAGATTTTGAAATCAAAGCTTCTCATAAAAATTGCAGTTATCGCATGCATTAAATCTAGATTTCAATTGGCAGTTTTAAATCACGCATTCATACTTAACCTTGCCTATCTTTTCAACTTCTCAATTCCCATGTATATCTCTCTATTTCACCTTTATTGTGCAATAAATAAACAAATAAATAAATAAAATTTTCCGTTCCTAATCACACATATAATTCAAGCAAAGTATCCTGGAAGGAAATTACACAGTCCATATTCATCAAATCTGGAAATTTATAAGGCACGCATGCTTTTGAAAAAAAAAAAAAAAAAAAAAAAAAAAAAAAAAAAATTCTTATAACGTGCAAACATTTATATTTGGAAGATATATCACGCATGCATTAAAACTGGAAATGAATCACGCAACCTACAGTTAAAACAAATCTATATGTATTTGCTTGAATCACTAGTTGTATCAGCACCTCTGCCGTTTCTTAAGACCAAGGGAATATTGCATTGTATCACTATTTGCCGTTTGTTTGCCTATAAATCAATGTATAAACTAAATCACGTATAAGCATTTATCATATAGAAACTGATGTTTTCATTCCCATTTATCTCTCCTTTAATTCATACGAAGATTTAAAGCAAATATTTACCAAATCAATGCTTGAAATTTGAACGTATTCCCTGACATCTTGTATAATTGATAACTATTGATTTATCTCCTCTGATTTAGCTCGTCAGTTATATTCAAAGCCCTATATATTTATCCCATTGCTTTAATCACGTGAGTAAACAATTAACATAAGAAACTGATGCATTCAATCAATTGTGTATAACTGGCAGCAGATTTGATTTCTCTTCCTCTTAATATTGAAACCTTTATTTCTTTGAAACTGAAAGGAGAAATCATGCATATATGCAAAACGTTCAGACTTCAAAGCATGTTTGCTTTAACCATGCAACTGTTTAATTGGAACATATTGTGAAATCAAAATATATTCATAATGAGCAGTTTAAAATCACACATATCATCTGGAAAGAAAAAAATATAAATCAAGCACCCTTCAAATGCGCATCAGTTCAAATTTATGTGCCTTGCCGTTTTATCATTTAATCACACATCACATAAATTTGAAGTTATAACAATGTATACCTGCCAAGATACCAGTTCTCTGGTATGAGCTCAAATCACGCAGGAAATTAATCTGGCATTAAATTATCATCAAGCTTTATACGTTGTGAAACTCTTGGCTTCCCCTGTATATTTCGAAGATTTATCCTTTTGCAAACTGATCAGTAAATCACGCTCATAACGTTCTAACAGAGGAGTGGTAGGAGAGATCAACGCTTACATTAATACTCGTACGTTTCATATCTGACTATTTCGCAAAATCCATCTATATATACTTTGCTTTATCTTCTTTAGTTTCATTCTCTCTTGTCTGTTCTTCTCGGGCTCGAACTCTTATCAGGTAAATGGTCTATGTCATTTTCTTTTCTTTGTTCAGATATTTCCTCTTCCTCGAAAATTTTGTTTTATCTCTGCCTTGCTCGGCCACACCACCATTTATCCACTTTGTTTTCTCTAAGAATCTTATCATATGCCTTGAACAACATATGGATCTGGGTTTATAGAGTTTTCTTTTTTTTTCTTTTTTTTTTTAGTATACATAATTAAGTCAGAGGTACTAACTTTATAGAACTGAGAGGTTACTTTGAAAAAAATTTTTACATATGTAAAACCAAGTTCTATCAAACATCTCATTAACCTGAGTTTTCTTTTGATTTCAAAATCATGGGTTCGACTAGGGGTATAATAAGGAATTTGCTCATTTTTCTCCTTTCAGACAAACTGTATTTGTAAACTTAGACCAGGTTTGGGTTCTAGTTTGGGTAAGTCATTGCAAAAGAGGATAGAAGAAGAAAAGAGCATAGAGGCATATATGAGTGAATTAAGAAAAACGTAGTTGAGTGGTAGTCTGCATTTATAAAATTCATAGGCTGTGCATATCTGTGTATCACACGGTGCACGAATGGATCAGTAAAAAACTTGCTTTGGATATGATGACCAAGCCTTGTGAGTGAATTCATCTAACCTGAGTGTTTAGTAAAAGGCTGGAGTTTGGAGATGCTAGTAATAGTTGAAGATAGGATGAGGTGTGTCTGTACAGTTTTTAAGCCTGGAAAGTTTAGATTGAAGATGGATGAAGTCATAAAGCAATGATGCAAATTAAGTTTAAAATGTAAGATAGTAGCTGGATTTGAAAAAGTGACTCTAAGTTTGAGAAAAATTTAAGCAACAACATTTTCATAATACATAGGAATGCAAGTGTGCACGTGTAAAATGTATATATCACGGCCATAAAGCAAAAGAAGTGTGCACGTGTATGCGTATTCAACATTTTGTCGTTTTTTGTTTTAGGAAATTTTGTCGTAATTTTTGTGTTAGCACGGTTCACGTTTGGGGTATATTTTGGTCTATTTACACGGTGGAGTGGTCGAGCAAATCAAACCAATTCTCTTCCTATTTTAATTTTTCCTTGACCGTAAATTCTAAAGTCGCGTATTCAATATTTTGAATCCTGTTATAGATTTGAATCTAGGCGACATCCGAAGAATTTTGATCGTTACTCTCTGTCGTTCTTTTTCCGGTGAAATTGTCGTTTTGAAATTCAAATTTTCTGCAGCTTTCAGGTGAGTATTTCTCACCAGACATACGTATTTATATTTCGTAAATTATTGCAAGTGTATGTGTAAAATTTTATGTCACTATTATCTGTCTGTAGTGTAATATAGAATGACGGACCCCAATTAAATTGACACCTCATCAGTTATTATCTGTTGTATTATATTCTGCAGTTATATTATATTATTGTTTATTTACTGCTTAAATCCCCACTGCAAGTTCCCTGTTATATATATATTGTTATAGGCTGAAATGATAGGCCTAAATAATTATTACTGTTCACTTGTTTGTTAACTGCTGTAAATTTACTTGGGATTGCGGGTTTGAAATGATAGAACCCGGGGTTTTATAAATTACGGGTTGAAATGATATAAATCCGTATCACTTGACCTAGGCTAGAAAACTATATACAGGCCCGTGGTTCTTATAATATTTTCTGAAATATTTAAAAAAATTATTTTGGAAGTTAAATATTTGGGTTAATATCTTTAAAAAGCTTTTATTTGATTTTTGAACAAATATTAAATGTAATAAATAAATAAATATTTGAGTAAAACTTTGGAATATAACTTATGTTGGAAATCCTGAATTTTGAAAGAATAAGATTTCAATTAATAAATAAATAGATAAATAAGTTATATTTGGAAATATTTATTAAGTTAAACAATCTATTACAGCATTTAAATGCTGTCTTTATGAAATTGGACTAGTTTTACCCATAACTTTAGGTAGCATTTCCTAAGTGCTATGGAATCTAGAATTTGATTGCTCTAAAATTTATGGAATTTGATAAATTTTATTTTACCTTAAGTTTTGGAAAAACTTAAGACATAATATTTATAACTGTATTTTCCTAAATAAATTAAAGATAAATATTCTGGTATTAAGTAAATTTTGGGAAAAATTTAATGGTTAAAATTTGGAGTTTTATTTATGGAAATTATGGGAATATTCAAGACTAAAAATATAAAACATTGATTTGTGAAAGAATAAAACCCAAACTAAGTTTTGAATAGTAAATACTCCAATTGGATATATATAAAAATTGAAATGGTTTTGGGAACATAAAGGGATATTTAAATTATGGTTAAACTTTAAATAAAGAAATATATTTGTGAAGCTATGTAAATTATCTTCTTTACAAAGTAACCATAAAGTTAACCCATTTATATATATACCGTTGAATGTCCAAACCATTGTGTTTGGGAGTTATGGATTTAAGTAAAGTTTCCAAAACATTATCCTTTGAAGATATAATTCAAATATTTGGTCTCCAGATATTATAAACAGTATGGTTTTGGAAAGAATTATATTTGAATATAACGATATCCTATTGTTTTGGGTTTTAAAATGATATCGTATCTATAGTTTTGAAATGGAAATGTTTATTCTGATTTAAAGTATAAACTGTTTTAAATAACCACGGGTTATAATAACGAAGGGTTGGCAAAGAGACCGGGATCGGATATGGACATACTCTCTGTCGATACCGAAAACCACTTTGACTAACCGTGTACGCGGTGGAGATTCCAGAATGAAGTAGGTTGGTGGTGACGGTTTCTTGAAAGGTATATACGTGGACCCGACTCCCGTGAGTTGGCATAAGGTGGCTAAAACAGGAGCGATTCTCGGATTAATGAGGTAGCTCCTCTGATCGAACGCACTTCTTCGTATACCATTCTATTGCTTATGTGATTGTTTGGGTGCACCCTTTGATTTGGGAGTGTTGTTCGAGGTGGGCGGTTGCTGCGGCTTCGCGTTACCACCGGTCCGGATAGCAATTGGTATATCTACCCTGGCATTGCCTCGTTGTGCCGTGTCACCTACCATATCGAGCCTTGTACGAGTTTGGTTTTCTCCCGTAGCCCGTGTGGTATCCTCTAGTTGCTTCCCGAGTAGGAGGAGCTATGATATTGGATGGACTACTGGGACTATTACGTGTTAAGGGCTATATGGGTAACCCCTTAATGCTAAGAAATAAGTATGTTTACTTTATAAATAGACACTATTATAATAGCGCAATATACTACATAGTAAATAGTTTAACGGATCCTTAGAGGATGGGCGGTCCCAAGCATCCTTTGAGTTACTTGCTATATATTACAATACACTTGATTTAGCTTACATTATATAAGTATGTATGTCCTGACTCGAGTGTTTTGTTTTATTGTACGCTCGGGTCAGCCTGAGTTGCAGTTCAGCTTTCCCTCCAGAGCTAGGACACTCGTAGATCATTCCTGCTGTTGGAAGCTTTCCATCATTATCTTTATGAAATTCAAGGCATTTGAAGACTCTATATCTGTGTATGTTTAAATTGTATTAAAGACTAAAAATGTAGTTCTGTTTTGTAAAAGTTATATCAGTGGCTTCATGAACCACTAAATTTTTAATTTCCGCTGCGAGATTCTGATATCTGTGTATGTGATTCTGTGATTTATTTATTGTATATTCTGAGTTTTTGCCAAATTTATTCTACAACGCAGTACTTTGAACAATTCAAAGTCCGACATGTGCGGATGCGAAGGGTTGAAAATACTGGGTCGTTACAATATTGAGCTAATTAATAGCACAAATATACCATACTTATGATAAGCACATCAACTAATTCACTAATGACAAGAAAGGAGAGATCATAACTTCATTTTGTTGATTTATGTGATCTAGAGAGTGGAAATTGCCTCTAAATTGTCTTAACACTCTCATATTTTTATCTATTTTCTTTTGTCATTTTTCTTCTTTTTAGTTAATCACTCTTCCAACTTCGGTTAATTTGATCGAGTAGAATTTTAAAATCATCAATTCCCTACAGATCGACCCGTATTCGCCACGTGCTACATTCGTACACCATGCGCTTGCGGTTATTTTTATTTCAAAATTTGCTCGACGGTTTTCTAAACCGATAGAATTTCCGTCGACGAACAAGTTTTTAGCGCCATTGCCGGGGAATTGTCTTGATTTTAATTCTCTATTCTTTGAATTAGTTTTCTTTGATTTTTGTGTGTTTTTTTAATTTTGTTTGTGTTTGTATTTAAAAAAAAATTGTGTTTGTTTGTTTGATTTCTGTTTACAATTTGTTGTGTGCTTGTAGTTCTATTTTGCATTCGCATTCTCTTAAAAAAAAAACTGTTACATTGTTTTCTCTGTTCACTGTTTACATTTTCTTTTGCATTCTCTGTTCTCTGTTCACTACCCTGTGCATTCTCTGTTCATTTGCATTCAAAATTGTTAACCCAGTGCATATCTTCCACTGCCTACAAACCACAAAGCATCCCACAATCCACTTCAATCCATTAACTGCCTTGCTACCATCTGCCCCCTCCACTTCAACACTAAATTCAAACTGTCATTTCACCTCCCCCTGCAATTCATACAAACAACAATCTCCACTGACCATATTACAACTTTGCTGCACTTAACTGAATCACCCCTCTCCCTTCTGTTACCACTCAACAACAACCTACATTGCTATCTGACTTCTCCCACCTCAACTCCAAGCTACTTATCATAACCACCATCACATACGAGTACACGGTACAATTATCGACACTTCTTCGCAAAACTTCAACCTGAAACACTGCATCACCGCAAAATAGTTCAATTGCTACAACAAGACTGCAGTACCATCCTTAAAACATTACACTTCTGTCAATTAGCATCATTTCATCCAACCACAGTTCAAATTCACTCTACAACCCACACAAACTCACAACAATCCACATTACAACTCCTTCACCATTTCACAAATTTGCTATCTCAGTTCTGCAACCACCAACATATCACCCTTTACCAATCCATCATCCCATTCACTCACCACTACACTGATCATTTCGACAAACCATAGCATAGCCTATTGCCATCAACCATGGCTCCTCCCCGACTTCATCCTTCATATCCACATACTTCTACTATCCCCTCCCTCAAACTGCTGCACCAGACTCCTCACACTCACAATCTCATTATTGCACGACTGTGCACATCACTACATTCACACCACACTGCTTGTCATATCACTTCCTCCATTCTAACTGCTTCGAGCAACTCCAGCCACAAACCCCCAGTCCTCACTGCAATACCAACAGCGCCCAAACAACTACGCCGAAGCGAACCAAACATTCACCTCACCCACATCTTCCACTTCCACTGCCCAACACCCTGCAGACAATCATCCCTTCACATCCCTACAGCTACTCAATCAAAATACCAACTGCTCCTCAATCAAGAAATAGCTACTCAACAACTACCCACGAAAGCCAAGAAATTCGCTTCCATCCATCACTTCAACAACATCCGCAACCCCCAGTTCGTTCCTACCACCTGCTACTCGGCTACTTCCCTTCCACCCCAAATCGTCGCTCGAATTA
Source organism: Allium cepa (assembly GCA_030765085.1). Classification (NCBI taxonomy): domain Eukaryota; kingdom Viridiplantae; phylum Streptophyta; class Magnoliopsida; order Asparagales; family Amaryllidaceae; genus Allium; species Allium cepa. The sequence continues at coordinate 936,973,114 of CM060932.1, forward strand.
ACATTCACAAACATCTTCCCCAATCCACTCGAGTCACTGCCACCATTTGCATCTCGTTCGTGCCGGAATCGAGAATCGCCGACTCCATTACTTCCTCCCAAAAACCCAATCGAACTTCGCCGTGACCCATAGCATCATCGCAACCTCAATCGCCTATTCCAACTCACTCCATCACCATCTACAGCCGAGACCCAAAGAACCAACCACCCACTGCAACCGCGACTTCAAATCAAGATACGACATCAACCAAACCTAAAATCAAAGCAGTTGCCAACTCGCCTTTTCGCCTTCGATACTACAACTAAAACATGAATCGAGCACTCGACTTCGATTTTTGTGATTGATTCGTGAAATACGCTTTCTTTTATTTTGACCGGTAGTTGATGTGTTTTGTTTTAATCTGCGGGTTTGGTTTAAAGAGGATAATGGGTTTGTCTTAAGTTTAAAAAGAAAAAGGGGTTTGTCTTAAGTTTCCTTTCAAAAAAAAACCAAAAAAAAATATTGTATATATCTTCGTTTTTAATTTTCAGGTTGCCAAAGCAGGAAATAAAGGAAGAATAGCTTGCTGAAAATTGCTTCCTTAGCTAGCCAAAATAAATTGCTCTGCTTGCTAAAAAATTCTGCTTTCGTTTCTAGTTTTATTTGAATTGAATTGTTGATTGCTTGCATTTGCATTTTAAAAAATAAAAAAATTCATTCGTAGTTGCATTGTTAATACAAGTTTAGTTTTTGTTCTGCATTTCATCTTAGATTTTGATTAATAATAACGGTTAGACATCGATAACACTTAATTGTATATTGACAATTTGTCTTTTTTTTGAACAATTTAATTTCTTGGTGTCTAGGCTACGGCAGAGTAATAACCATTTATAAATATTACGGTGATTCGTAAATATTATAGTGGTTGTTCCTCTGAAGGTACTTAAAACTTCGGCTGCATTGCTACGGTGATTCGTGGTGTACCGATAAATCCTGCCCGTTACCTGGCTGAGAACTATCTTGTTTATCTAAGACAATTTGTGAATATACAATTTTGGGTTAACTTAGGATAAATCATTTGTAATTAACCCTTGCATTCATTTAGTTGCATTTGTTCATGCATATTTAAAAAAATCAAAAAAAAAACCAAAAAAAATAAAAATCCAAAACTAATTTTTTTTAAATATTCCTTTTCTTTTTCTTTGAAATTTTTAAATCATTTTCCTTTGAAATTTCAAAAATCCAGAAAAATTAGAAAAACAAAAATCCAAAAAAAAATTATAAAATCTTTTCAAAAGCCAAAAAAAATTTGAAAATTCAAAAACAAAACAAAAAATCAATTTTCCATTTTTAAAAATAAATTCTACTTGTAAATATTTTCTTTATAAAAAAAACCAAAAAAAAAAAGAAATCTTGGAAATGTCCGAGTTTCCTTTTTCTTACTCACTTGAATTTAACGGTGAAAATCAATATAATCCATATGAGTTTACTCCAAATTTGTATGGATATTTTAACAACAACTTTTGTTTAGACAATTCGAATTTTGAACCACCAAATTTCCAAAATAATGGTCAACCCTCAACTCTTGAAAATAGCATTTCATCGTTACTTGAACTCTCTACGCAACAAAATCAAGAGATAAATGAGTTGTGTAATTCATATTTGTGCTATAACTCGAATCAAGGTTTCAAAATAATCAAAATTTGAATTCACTTCAAAATTCAAATGATTTCGAGTGTAACCCATGCCAATTCAATTTCGAGCTTCAAAATGAATTCTAAAATCAAGACGAAAATGTGAACCAATTTTCAAATAATTTTGGCAATGGGAATAGTTTTAATAACGATATGATTGAAAACTTTGGTTGTCAACAAATTCAAAATGAAAATTTTCAAATTAATAATCATGAATTTGATTTTGTTGACCAAATGGAAGAAGACAACGGGGATTTATTACTTGAGAAATACAAAACCTTTCGTGAAAATCATAATCAAATCCCAACTTCCGAAGAATCAAATCCACCATTTATTGAAATTGGCGATTCTTGTCCTCAACAAGTACAAATCAAAAGTTTTCAAGTTAATAATCACAAATTTGACTTTGTTGAACAAATGAATGAAATGTACAATGATCACATGGATTTTGTGTTCGAAACATTGAATCAACATACTCAAATCCCAACGTGTGACAAGTCAAGCGATAATCCATCTTTTACCCAAATCGACGATTTTCAAATAAGAAATTTTGAAATGGAAAATGATGATCTTAACGAAGTTGTTGAAAATTTGGTAATTGAGTTGGATTTCAATTCTATTGAGGGTGAGAAAATCAATTTAAATTTCGATCTTCCTTTTTCTGAAAATTTGAATACAACAACTTTGAATTTTGAACTTGATTTATGTAATAAAGTTGTTGATAATCCAACAAAGGAAGATGAATTCAATGAACAAGAATTTTTTGGACTTTTGAATGACGAGTTATTAAATTCCGATGGGGAAGATGAAAATCACCATTTCTATTTTGAAATCAATAACTCTAAAAATGTTTTCAATGATAAGCTTGAATTTCAAATTGGTGAACATAAATGTGAATTTCAATCAATTGTTTTATCAACCCCAATAATCATTGAAAATAAAACAACTCGTACGATTTTTAATAAAACGACATTCGTTTTTCCATATCGACAATCAACTTCAAATTCTTTTACGATTTGGTTTTTCGTGCTTAAGCTGTGTCTCGTATACTTGACGTGACAAATTAATCGGCCTTTGGAAGACCGTTTCATTTACTTTTTGACAGTATATTTTCTCATCTCTTGTAAATAATAATCTTTCATATAAATATTGGATTTTTATTTTATTTTTCTCCTTCCACTTGGGTTGACTGTGGGGATAGAGTCAAAATCAAGTGTGGGGGGGAGACTCACCTTCATTTTTTTTTCATGATTTATTTTAGCTTTAAAATCACAAAAACAAAAAAAAATAAAAAAAATCCCAAAAAGTAAATTTTCTTTTGATTTATTTTTAAAAGAAACACTATAAGATAAGTATATGGCTTTGGTTTATTAAATTGAAATTTTTGAAAATTTATTGGTCTTAACAAAAATAAAAATGAAGTTTGATTACAAATAATAATGGTTTAACTAGTATATAGGAAGATTCATACGTGTTAATCATGAAGTATATCCTAATTGAAAATCTTTGTTTTAAAAAGTGGTTGATTTAAAGTAAATGATATAACGTTTTTTTGTCTTCTAAGTTAAATGGTGCTAAGATGATTTTGCAAAACTCTCTCTCTCTTAAAATAAATAAATAAATAAAAAGTAATATCCAAGTATTCACTCTCATTCAAAAGTCCTCACGGTTATGCATGGGTGAATTACTTGAAATCTTTGATTATGTGCTTTCATACTCATTTAAAAGTCCTCACGGTTATGCATGTATGGAACACATGTAAAAAAAAACATAATAAAAACCACCTACGGTCGATAGGTGTATGCACGAAAGTGTGTGCACTCGCCATGCTCTGTACTCCCTTCATATAAGCCCGAAAGGCAGTGCATGGGTGGTATATCTGGCCTCAGTTTACCTGAGCTAGGTGTGTAATTTTTCTTGCAAATAATGAGAGAGCAAGCAACTGAAATCCTAGCACTATTTTTACTTATTTGATTTGATTTGTTATTGAAAATAAATGAAAATACCACTTTGATAAACTTTGATAATCAACTAAGGATCCATTTTATAATTACACTTTGTTATCAACCGAAACAACAAGTTAAACTATTGTCTATTTGTTATGATAACTTGATTTTTGTTGGAAATTTTGACGAGTAAATGACATAAATTTTCAAGATAATAACCAAAACCTATATTTAACTTATTCTTGTCAATTTAAAAATAAATCCTTCATTTGTAAATATTTCAAAAACTTGCATAATTCTCTTTGTAAATAAATCTTACATTTTGTAAATATTTTCATCCTGCATTTGGATTTTGTGGGTAGTATCCGCTGAAAACCCTCACGAGACAACACTCGTCCTACTGGGGACACCCAGAGGTTTAACGGCTTGTTGCATATGCTCAATGCAATCGTGCTCCGTACAAAAACGGATTTATCTTAGTTTCCCTTTATTCGAGGACGAATAAAAAGATAAGTGTGGGGGTATTTGATGTGCACGTAAATGTGCATATTTTTATCATCATATTTATTCTTTTTAAATTAAATAAATGATCATATTGGGTATTTTAACTTGTTTAAACCAAAATTCATATTATTTGAAATTGTCACATATTCATCTTCATATATGGGCAAAACGGTCATTTGTGTGCATATATTTGTTTGAGAAAAATTAATTGAAAATTTGTATATATTTTTGTAGGAAATTGATCTCAAATAGAAGTGGTTTCATGAAGATATGCATGCACAAAATTAATACAAAGGAATGAAGATGGAAATAATTCAAAGTGAAGAACATGGAGGACCCCACCTACCCACCTACCTTAATGTACAAATTAAAGGCTAATGCACATGCTTTTGGAGTTAATGGCTTCATGTACACTTAATGGGGGATTAAGACATGTTAATGATAACTTGGCCTCCACACTTCCTAAGGGGCATTTTGGTCTAGCGATCGCATTGTGCACCGAGTTTGCTTAACTTCAGCATGATGGTGGTTCTCGCTTCTGGTTTGAAGTCTTTGGAGCCTTGGGCATTGGAGATGTTGTTGTTAGGATTTCCATCCTTCTCCCTCTTGAAGGCATATGTCGTTGTTGTCTATCTACTGCTGCTCTTTCCGCTGTTGTATTTTGGCTCTGATATTGATAATCATTGTATCAGATTGTTGTATCATTGTTGCGTATCAATAAAATTATTCTTTTGTTTCCGCTATTTTGTTATCACCTAATGTTGGTATAAGCTCTGGCGAATCGGATTTCAACGTTGGAATCTACGGCATTCAAATACGGGTGAAGTATGGATGTCAATTTTCGAGCGTCGAAATTCGGGTCGTCACATTTACCCTATTTTAAATCAAAATCATGTCGAATTGTTCTATTCAAGAGTTTAGAGATCCCTATCAACAACGTTAATTACTTGAATTGACCAAAATCCATAAACTACTCAACACAATATAAAACAATTTTATATTCTCTAACAAATAAGCGCTCATATCTATTAATACACTCAAACTCATTCTAGAGTGCTACTGACTCTATTTCCAATGAGCAATCCCTACTAGAGCCAAGGTTCTCGCTTAACCTTTAGCTCTGATACCAAAACGTCATGACCCAGTTTTTCGACGCATGAAAATCGACATCAATACGTCCACTGTGTTAAATGCCGAATAATCGAATGCCGGAAAATCGGACCATAAAGGAAAGAAGAAGGAGGTAGAAGAAGAGAAAATAAAACAACATCAGAATCTCATAATCGCAGTGAAACAATATTTAATAGTTAAATGACTGATCTTTATACAAAAGAACTATATTTGTTTAATACACTACATCAACAAAATGCAACACAATCAATAGCAAAATACCGGACAGTTATATTAGCTGACCATACAGCTTACACTGCACAGTGAAATATATATCAAGTATGTGTGATACGTCTCTCCATCAAGATCATCTCCTGAGTTGCACAACCTCTTATCCTATATCCTATAATACTCGGTCTGACCCGAGCATTATAGTAAAATAATGCCTGCGTCATTCTAGAAAACCAGCGTGAGAAAACACACTCAATTGGATTATTAAAGTTTTCAAGAATCAAAGGTATCTCGTAATATCATACTATAAATAAACATGCCGGGTTTTTACCTTACGATAACCAAAACATTTTTATCAAATTTGTCTAATATTATATAGTGTCTATAGAAAGTAAAATAGAATCTAGCTAAAATGCTTGCATCTTACGTGCCAGCATAGTTGGGAACAATCAAAACCATACGGACGCTTATTTGAGATTGGATTCCATACAATGGCAGGGCTACTAGGGTACTACCCGTCACTGTACCTAGTCTAGATCAGAGTACCGAGGATCCCTCCCGATTCCTTGCAACACGAGACCGGAGCTACCCCATATTGGATGGTCCGAATAAGATCACCCCCTGGTTGGGATCAGCAACTGCCCACATAGTCGAAATGAAAGAGGACATCTAGACAGGGGTGACCTTACCTTAATTGGTTGCTAGCCACTTAGCCTTACTGCACCTGCCCTGTTCCCGGTTAATGAGGCTTGAGGCTATGCGTTACCTTTATAGAACACATCTCACTTAGAATTCTCACCATCCTCCTGATGATGTTCTGATAGCATTCATCCATACAAGTTGCCTTGGGTCTGAACAAATCGAATCACCATCTTCATAATCTTCATGGTATTCATTCGCAAATGTTCAAACCGGATCGAAGTGGTTTTCGGGTAATTAAACCCGATCTCAGTCTCTTTGAAACGATCAGCGCATTGGCCAATATTGATAGTCGGTTAATTAACTATCAAATAACATCCACAAACAATCCATCAGGCCTTGATAATTTCCCAAATTATTTATTCAAAATATCTTCGTAAGATTATTTTTCTATACTTCAACCCTTTGAAAATAGTTTCCAACCAATTGTTTATTTCCGCCGAAAACGCCAAATTTTATAGAATTTAGATTTTAAAACAAATTAAATCACTTTACCCAAAAATATACGCTTTTAACATGTTTCAATAAAACTACTTAAAAACACTTTAATTAAAATAATAGTTATGAAATTCTATAATAATTTTCCAAGTAAAACTTAGCCTAAGACTACTTTTAAAAACAAAACTATAATATGAGGTATAATAAAATATTTAATAGTTATTCTTTACAAAAAAAAAAATACTATTTTAGCCTTTAAAATATTTACTACTATAATAAACTTAAACAAATATTTACTTTAAAAATTTTAAACAACTAAATAATAATTTCCTAAAACATTCTTTCAAACCAATTTTTAAAACTTCTACTTTATACTTAAAAATATCCTTTAAAATTATACTTGGGTTTTCAGGAAAAATACACTTTCCATTTCAATATAGCCCATCCAATCACTTATAAATCCTTCTCGATTTATCCCAATTTAATTTACATCTCAATCCTGCAAATTTACTTTTCCTCACTTTTTAAAAATAAACCACTATTTATTTTTAAAACAAAACAGCCTTTCCTTTAAATTCCCACCGTGAATTTATACTCCTAACTTATCCACTAATAAATAATAACTTTATCCATAAACCCTATTTATAAGTTCCATAATCACATTCTCTTTTTAATCGCTGTTCTAAATCACTTAATTGATTTAAAAATCGATTCTCTAAATTAAATTCCCCATAGAATTTATTTCTCGATTTTATTCAAAGTTTATTTCAAAATCCATTAATTCCAGATTCAGTTCTTAATTATGATTTAAAATCTTATTTAAAACTAAAAATATTGATTTCATAATTTTTTTCAAAATTCTACTTTTATTTCTTCCCAATATTTCAAATCTTGAATTTAAAATAATTTCTTAATTTCTTAACAATATAACTTAAGTCCTCAAATTCATTTATCCCCATTTATTCGAAAATCTCTTTTCCCATACTTGGAATTTATTCGATAGGATTTTAAAATCAACATTTTATTCTTTTCCAAATTCATTCTTTTGATTTATCTAAAATTATTTTACTTAAAATTTCTCTCTTTATATCTCTTTCAAAAATCAACTCTTTTATATTTTTGATATCTTCAAATACCCAAAATATGTTCAGCAAAACCCATAGCGTTCATTACTTTCAATTTCCAATATAATCTACCACGGATAATCAATCAATCATATCACAGATAATGAAAACAAATTTCAATATTTTGAGGAATCCAGTTGGATCCCTCCAACCTGTTTCTCCCTGCATCCACAGATGTTAGTCAACAAACAAAATACCAAATCCCACTTCGAGGGGGACATCACGGTATAAAAGGTCATCCGCTAATATGCGGGGCACATAGGGTCTCATCCACTATATAATGCAGGAATATTAATCACTCCAATAAATATACATACTATATATAATATCACATCCATACTAATATTAAATCATCAATTCAAGCAATCAACCAATAATTTAAACTTTAACTATTTAATTAATGGTAATCCAATGGAGTGAGATTAACTCACCTTTGTTTTATTTGCAACCATTTCCATCTCGACTTGTTTCCTTCATGATTTTGACCTTGTATAAATAGTTCACGATTTATTACTATTTGAATTATTCAAACAATTAATCACCATTTTCTTATTTAATTTTAACTAATAATTTGATTTAAACTAATTTTCCCTTGAAATCTTTAGTAACTAAAATAATTAAATAAGTTAGTTAAACAAATAAATAACCAAATTCATTATTTAAAATAAACTAGTAAATTAAAAATATGTTTAAGTATATTTATTTCCTTTTTGAACTATATATGTGTACTTATAAAATAAATTATAGATTCCAAAAATCTAATTTTATATAAACTTCTAGCATTTTAAAAATTCCTATTCATTTTTCCCAAATCATATATATATTTCTGTTTATATACGCATAAACCTCTCTGTTTTCCTGTATATGATTTTAAATTAAAATATGTATGAGGATCTATGTATATATTTATATTAACCCTTCTCTGTACATGCATGTAAAAAATTTAAACTAAGAAAACAAATCGCAAATATACCTTACAGCTCGAACCAACCTCGAATTCCTTCCTGAGCACGCGCGCCCCTGCTCCTGACCTCGACATCCATCGCAGCTTCGAAATCTACCCGCAACCTTGCCAGCGCCTTCACCCAGAATTGACAGTGCCATCGCCTCGAACTGCCGAGCACATTAGGATGCGACTCGATCGCGAGGTCATCATTCCTCTTTTCCCCAAATCTAATGAATTCGATCCCTCGAATTGTTCCAAGATTTGAATGCGAGATGAAGCCAAAAGGTTTTTTGCGTTCGGTTTTTATTTTTGAATGAGAAAATTATGGATTGAACGAGAGAGAGGCGCGATTTTTTTTATTGCAGCCATTTTTTTCTCTTCCGTCGATTTTTCTTATGCTCGGCCATTTTTTCCTTTTGTTTTCACTTGTTTTTTAATCTATATGCATGTGTGAGATTTGTAAAAAGAAACGGGGAGACAAGGATGTGATGTTGGCGTGTTGGTCTAAACATGCTACAGTGATTCTGAGATGACAAAAAAACAGCTAATGTGAATTAAAGGTCAGATCAACAAATATATATATATATAGTTTAAATTTACGTTGTCTCGAATTCGTAGCTCAAAATCTTGACATCCTATCGAGACGTGCCGCCGGGCGTTTATAATATTATACCCCTATTTCGAACGCAATGAAAACGTTTCGAGTCCTGATTCAATCATATGGAGAAGATAGCATTTTGGACCCTGATATTATATTAAATTTCGATATAAATTTCAGCGCGTTTATGTATCGTACGATCACACGACAACTCCAAATGTTACAAAAATTTAAATCCGAGAATAACACACTATTACGGATCCAATAGAACTAGTTTCGTCGAATTCTGAGACTGTGTCTCGGAAGGCTATTTTTAATTATCAAATTAAACAATATATTTTTAAAACTGAACAAATCACCTTTAAATTAATTTTTAACAGTTCTATTATCTTCAGTATCATTATTATAAATTTTATAAGCCTTCAAATTATTTTTAACAAGCTCGAAGTTCCCAATTTCATATTTTGCCCAATTTCCAAGTATTAAATTCAATTTTAAATTATCAAAATAAATAGCGATATTTGAAACATTAAACATTAACTTTTAAATATTTAAAACCAATTAAATATTCTAGTTTCAAATGTCGAAAATTCTGGGTCGTCACAAAGCCATAGAAAAAATTATAAAGAAATAATATCAAAATATTTAAAAATATTCAAAAGAAATCAATGTTTATTCTCTTCAAATAAAACTGCTCTTTTCTCTATATATTACATCTTCTTATCTTGGTCATAACTTCTTAAAAACTGAACAAAAATGTAATTTTTTTTTCAAATCATGTATTTTTCCAATGGCTACAACTTTCATGTTGACCAATTTATCCAATTCTTGGCATAAATATGTCAAAAATCCACTTCTTTCCAGTGCATTCTCTGGCCCGGTTTTTAAGCCATAGAATATGACATTTTGTTTTGATCATAACTTGACCATAACAGATCCAAATTAAGAATTATTATTTTTAAACCGTAAGAAATGCCAATGGCTACAACTTTTATGTTAATCACTTTTTCCACATTTGAGGTTTGATATAGATGAAACTCAATTCTTTGAAGTGCATTTTTGGGCTTCAATTTTGTCAATCTGATAATACATCTTTTTCATTCTATCATATCTCCTTCAAAACAACTTGAGTGATTATTATTTTTTAAATTCAAGAGAAAAGAATTTGCAACAACTTTTTAATTAACAAGTTTTCCAAATTTTGAGAGTAACAGAGTCAAAAACAAGAGAGAAGGTAACCTATTTTCCAGGTCTAATTTTAAGAATTCAAAGCTCTACCACTTCTTCTCTATACTTTCGGTCAATCTCCATTTCAAGCCTTGGCTAAGCATTAGGAAGGAGGAATTCAGGCATATTTTCAACTGTCTTCCAAATCATGGTAGGAAGTATGCGTTAGATCTTAAAGTCCTTGCCTTAAAGTTTGACGGAGTGGAATCCAAAGTGAGTACAGCTCACTCTTTCTGACTCAGTGATATTTTTATATAAGTGAGAATAAATATTATTTATGATGATTGGTGATTATTTGAATGATATATGATATTATATATATATATATATATATATATATTGGTATTTGGATATATTCCTGCCTCTTAGAGCAGATGAGACCCTATATGTTCCCGTGTATGAGCGGATGACCCTTTGTACGCGCGTCTTCCTTGAAGCGGGCATTATACACATATTCTAATATGTATATTTGTTGCAGGTGATAGGTTGGAGGGATCCAATTGGATTCCTCACCGGTATTGGTTTTATTTATAGATATTGTGATATAAGCAGTTATCATATGATATATGATGTTTAGATGTCGTGGTTGATGTATTTAGTGTTGTGGTAGCACTGGCCTATTTTTGAAAATTTAAAAATATCGAAGTGGTGGTTTCAAAAAAAAAGTATTTGCAAGTGATTTTGAAAATAAATGTTTTGTTAATTTTTGAATTGTTAAGTAAGTGGATTTATTTTAAATAAATGAAAGTTATAAATTTTATGTTATAAAAATTATGATTTTTGAGAAATATAATAAGAACATGATTTTTGAAATATGGAGTTAACTATTTTGTAAAATTTAGTAAATAGGGATTTTTAAATTTATTATAAGTGGTATCTATATAAGATTTATAAAATTGACTTTTTATAAATCGAAATATTGGAATTATTAAGGAGTTTCCTAAATGTTAAAATGAAGTTGTACATGAATCTTATAAGTGAATAAGATTTATAATTTGTGATGTTATAAATGAATGAATTGGTAAATAAATGATTTTTAAGTGAATTAACTTATAATTTGGATTTGGCATATAAATAAGGGATAAATGGAATCAGTTAATTAAGGGATTTTATAAATGGAAGTTTTATAAAATAATACATGTGAATTCATAAGCATTGTCTTATAAATCCGAAATCATTTGAATTTGATAAGTTAAACTATGGAAGTTTATTGAAGGTATTATATCCACGATTTTGGACAGTGAATTATCCCTTAGTTAAATGTGCAATAGTAATGAACTTGGTTAGAGAATTATATTCACTATTTTGGACAGTGAATAATCTTTTGAAGTAATTAAATGTTTTGGAAAGTGATATTGTAAATATAGTTAAATGATTTGAAGATGTTTTAAAATGTATTAAGTATCGAATACATAGATTTCAACATTCATTGTTGAAATAGACATTTTCGAGAAGTAAGGAAATGATGGACTATAACACTGTTGTTATAGTAAATGATTTTTGAAAGGAAATGTTTTGTATAGTATATGGGGTTTATATATCTATCTAATTTTCAAATCCCTATACTGATGATTTTGGGTTGTCATAACGATGTTTTACGCAACATTCATTTCGATCCAAATAAATGTGTTTAAAGAAAATTTTTTCCTTAACGAATAAAATATATACTTAATCATGATTTAAGTAAATGTAATATCTTCTAAATGTTGAAAATAAATTGATTTTTGAATTGCTTATTATTAAGTAAGTATGTGGAAATGTTTTCCAATATAGAAAGTTGAAATGGGTTTTGAGATTATGTCTTTTTAAAGATAACTTGAAGTGAATGTTTAGCAAGTGATTTAATTAATAAAAGGTTAATTAAAAGGGCTTAGTATTGCATATGGTGCTAAATATTTGTTATTTGCTTTGATAGTTAAATAACTGACTATCAAAATTGTCTATTTTAGTTCCTTGACTTGATGTGGGAACTATTTGGTCGTATACTTAGTACGTAGCCTTCTGTGTAGGCTTGATTATCGTTTGTGTTGAGGATGTTGATTGTAGAGCACGGAGTATTACTCCAATCTATCGAACTTCCTTCTTGGCCCGAAGGATAGCAAGTTGAAAGTTGGAGACGTGATTAGTCTATGAGGCTTAGTTTCTGTGTGAGGTTGAGAAACGATTTTGCGTTGTTGGTGCGAAGAGACCGAGATCGGTTTATCCGAAAACCACTTTAGACCAACGTATATGCGTTCGATTGTGTAGGTTATTGATGATATTGTTATTTCAGTTTTTCATAGTAGGGGACTTCTTGTTGATCGTTTGGGGTTAAAATCCCAATATACATATAGTAGTAGTGGTCTCTTCGTTATAAAATATCCAATGCAAGGAGTATTCGCTACTAATCCTAGGGATTTCCCGATAGGATGTAATAGGAAAGTACCTTTGGTTTGTCCTATTCCTAGACAACTTTTATGAATGTTTGTCTAACATTGCATTTCTAAAGATCACGTACATTGGTTTTTACAAACATACAACAGTGGTGGCAGAGAAGGCAACTTCTCTTAGCTTAACACCGTCCTTGAGACGTATGAGCTTAAGGGTTGTATTTTTTTGGAAGGCAATTAGTACTCAACGAAAATGGATGTGTGGCATTCAAAGTGATGTGATTTGTGATATGTGAAAGGTAATCGTTACCTAAAGCCTCGTCAACCGAAAATGACTGGAACATGGTTAGATGCAGCATGGCTAAGTGGGCCTCTCCCAAATAGGATATGATCATCCCCTTCTAGATATATCTTTACACGCTATGACGTCGTGTATCTGATTATTGTTGTTTGTATGCTAAAGGGACCTTGGACAAGGTCGGTAACAACCGGAGGATGACATATTCTGTACCATCTAGTTATAGAGGTGGGCCGGTCTTGTGTTTGTAGAGGGCAGATGTTCTGTGCCTCGGGACATCCATCTAGAGTGTACCCATCGGAAGGTGGTCCCTTCACTTGGTCATTTGTATGGAAATCCAAACTCCGCTACGTACCTTCCATTTTATTTGTAGAGCCTAATATGCTAGAATATAATAATGGTAACAATTTTGACTATTTTTAATATTTTTTGTATACTATACATAGTATAATATAAGAGGATTTGATATGAAATGTTCTAGTTATCATAAGGTAAATACATGTCCATGTTTATGTGTGGGCTTTTCTTACGAGATACTTTTGTTTTGATAAAGGAAATGTTTGGTAATTTAATAAATTCAGTTGAGTGTGTTTCTCACGCTGGTTTACCAGACTGGTATGGGCGTTCTTCCCTTTCAATGCTCTGGTCAAACCAAGTATATTTAAAGGTACAGTTTTGGTGCTTTGGAGCTTCAGCAGGAGAGCTGGAGATCTTCATTCTTGTATACACATATCATTTTTGCTAATCCGTTGTGCTTAGTTATTGTATTTATCGACAATTATGAGGACATGTTATTATAACTATCCAGGCTGATAACTAGTGATTGATTGTTGAACTCTGATTGATGTATGTATATACAGTTTCTGTTTTGTAAAGATCATTGATATGATATTATATGTTTTCTGATGCGATGTGAGATTCTGTATTGTTCTATTTGGATCTATCTTCTCTCTTTCTTCTCTTCTATTTTTCTCTCTTCTTTTCTTTCTCTTGACTTTTCCATCCGTCTATGCGCTTTTGGGTCGGACATGTGTGGTTTATTGTCAATTCATAGGGTACGGATTTGCGTGTCTTCACACAAGGCCTCCATAGTTTCTCCATTCAAAACAATGGAGATGGAAGGGGGAACGATCTCCATTTTCTCCTGCTTGACTTTTGCCTTAAGGGAAATGTCTAGTTCAAGTGTCTATGCCTTTTCTTGCATAGAGGGGCTTGATATGGATTAGGAAGCTCCAATAATCACAACTTCATCATCAACAGGAATCTCTAAACATGGATCGCTTTCTTCCCTCAATATATCGTCCACCGGGTGCTCATCGATCATGAAAGTTTCCTCTTCTAGAACATTTTGGGTTGCCGTCGAAGCCATGATAGTAACAGAATCTGCCGTTGGCACCTAAGCTTTTGGTTGAGATTCTTCCGGAAGAGGTGGAACTGTAGACAGTGGATCTAAAGCTAAGGAAACATAACTAAAGAGATTAGATATATCAACCAAGAACACCTTATATTTTTGGAGGATAAGTGATTTTGAGGAAATACCTTCTCAAGATTGATCTCCCATGTAGCTGGAGTGCCGCCGGATCCTCCTTCTATAATCGAGGAGATCCCACCGAACATAGTAATATATAGCTTCTCTGGATTGTAACTGGGCTCAATAGAAGGATCCATAGTGGTGTTAGGAATAGCTTGGGTCATCGGAATCTGGTCATCTTCGACACTGCGATATAGACCCAGAACCTTCACCAGCTTTATGTTGAGAAGTTGTGGAATTCTCTTTTCGAAGTATAAGTTGGGTTTCACGAAGAACTTTGGATTCATCGCCCAATAGAATTTTTCCTTCCAGCCTCGTCAAATCGATTTTCTCAGTGCCGAGAGCCTCCTTCTCCTCCTAAATAAGATACTCTCAAGCGCGTATAAGATGGTAAGGGTAGTCACCCTGGAGCCACTCCAAGTTTCTGTACTTCAAGATGTCGGCATTATAAAGAATGAGCAGTGGATCCAATTCCTCCATAACCTTCTCCCTGACCTTTTCTTTCACGACTTCCACATCTCATTTAATATGGGCATCAATGTCTTTAGCCTTTTCAACAGCCACGTCTCTTTCAAGGCTGACGGTAACTTAAACCTTATATGCATCCTGACCGGTTTTCTACACTTCTTCTTTTCCCTTGCGTTCTTGCTCAAATATAGTTTTATACTCGGTTACGCTTCTTTGGACCCCCATCCCTTTATAGCACCAGTTTATGATTTCGATGATGAACTGATTCAACTTCATCCAAGTTCATGGATTTCTCATCTTCAAGTGCCTTGATAGCTGTTTCTGGTTTTCTCTTAGCTTTTGCCTATGAGCTCCTTAAAGATTCTAACTCATTGCTTAGATTTTCGATGATCCGCTTGTCCTGGGCCTCTTGGCGTTTCTGTTTCTCAATCTTTGCTACTCTCTTACATGACACTTTTGAAATCCTCTCTACTGCTTTCATCCTCTCATCATACTGCGTGTGGATATCAGTCACACAATCAATAGTCATTTGCTAGACTTTTTCAGGAACTTTCTTAAGATTAGGAACAAATAAAATATGTCAAGACAAACATTTGGAAAATTTGACTTAAGTTGGGCCATGCGAGTAGCGGCATTGGCTTTATGAGCTTCAGTGACAACTTGGGCATCAGCACTTTCTTTGCCCAACCTCTGTTGGTGAACATCATGATGCCGATGAACACTGGGTCATTGAGGATGAGATGGAACAACAGGTTATGAAGGGACTGAAGTAGAAGGGAACCATGAGAGCTGTTAATAGAAGGAATGTCGTTGTGATGGTCTTATTGCCTTACAGAATCTTTAGGGAGAGGAGAACTAGATTTGGATCGATATTTATCGCGAGAAGACCTATCTCTGTCGTCTTTATTTTGATAATCTCGATCCCAGCCGGAGCGATAGTTAAGGTCATATTCGCAACCACTACCTTGGCGGTACGAGCCCGAATGAGAACAAGATTCTGGCATGATATCTCCTGTAGAGACTAAAACGTATGCTTCTTCCTCATCATTGTCTCTACAAAGAAAGAAAAAGAATGAATCGGTTCTAAGTATTGAAGGACTAGGAATAAGTGCAATGTAATATTGTGAAGTTCGTGCGAACATGATTGTCCTAGTGTCCCTCCAAACGGACCAGTTATTGAAGCTTTACTACTATGAGTAACCTCTCCACTAGTGGTAGGAAGGATTCTAGCCCCACCTTTGGACGGAGATTCTAATTCGCTAATGCTCGTGTCAGTAAAATGAAAGGCATCAATGTCATCCTGTATCAGAAGATCAGATAATGCCTTAAATGTTTCGTCTTAGTGTTTCGAAGGTTGAGAAGCAGACTGATTCAAAATAACTCGAGGGTCGATGGATAGCTTGGGCTATTTAAAGAGACAGCTATTTGGAAACCTGCAAAACAAGCTTCTTTTGTTTTTCTTCTTGCGAGACCAGGGAATTGTGAGGTTTACGTAGATCTAGCCATAGCCCTAAAGCTAAAACTGCGTCATCGCCACCGGGGTCGTCATCTTATCTCCCACTACATCTTTACCAGTAGCTACTTGAGCTACCTCAAAGGGGGGGCATGACAGGATTGGTTTGTTGGCCTTTATCACCATCTGCATCCCGCTGCTCAACTGCTGTAACTCCAGTTGTGACCGGTAGCCCTATGGGACGACCCTTTTCCATCAAGCCATAGATAATGATACATTTGTTGGTAAGGTGATTCTTGATGTCTCTATCTTCTGATGGAACCTTTTTTAGCATCAAGACCGCATCTGAATATTGTTTCCCATTAGATTAGGGATAAGAACCTACACAAACAAAGAAATTGTTTAGTTTAGGATACGACCTGGATAAAAGTATTCAAGAAACTCAGCAAGGAATAACACTTACATCTTTCTGACCACCGTCTGGAAAAGCCGGACGGGTGGCGCATATAGAACCACTTGCTTTTGAAGGCAATCAACTTGTTCCAAGTACCAGTCAGGATCTGGCACTTCTTGGCCGACGTGAGGAATATGAACGAAAGGCTTCCCTTTTGTCGCTTGAATGTGAAAAGGAATCGAATGTCTTCATAAGTTGGAGGGCAAAAAAAACTCTATAAATGCCATTTAGGTACAGTTAAGCGAGGCATAGCCATTTGGATGCAGTTGTGCAGATGCTAACCTCTTGTGTTGTAACATTTCTCGGATGAATGAGTTAAAGGGTGGGATGCATCCTGCCCAACACATGAACGTATTACATGCAGCAAATTTTTCAGAGGGCACATGAGCTATATCATCGTGAGTCAGTACTCGCACGTCATCAAACGGAATCCTGTGTCTAGCATAGATTGTACGAAGAGAGGCTTCTTTAATCGTTGAAGCCACAGAATCCTTCGGATCTTCCAAAAGTATAGCGTCTCCTAGAATGTTAGGAGCAGGGTCTATCATTTTTGCTGGAAGAATGGGAATGACACAGAAGAGTCGAATGTTGGACAAGAATTTTTCGGTTGTTTTGCTTGATGAACGGGGTAAATTCATTGGAAGCAGTTGTGGAGCTCAATTTGTCACTCTTACTATTATGCTGTGAAATCTATTTAGAAGACATTAAAGCTATACACACCGAGCGTTTGGAACCCATGACTGCTACACTCAATAGATGATCATCATTAGAAAAAAATAACATGTTTCACCCATACAAAGCGTGTGCTAGTGTGGAGTAGTGTAGTGTCGCACGATGCAATAAAAAAAGTTCAGGATTAAAGGCGGTGATTAGGACGAGACTTCAGGGTTCGAATCGGAGTGACCATCATTGTTGATTGTCTCAATCGATTTTCTATGTGAATGGCAAAGAGTTCGATCTAGTCATCGAGATTAGTTTTTGGAATGTTGAAGTTTGAGTTGTACATTTACAAGAGGAAGAGCTTTCGAAATTCTTCCAAGGCAATGGTATCACACTTAAGTGTGCAGGAAATTAGTCAAGTTCGTTCCATAGTTCGATCGTCATATACATCTAATATGCAGTTCGTTTTATAAGCAAGTCATGTATGACCATTCAAGTATTCAAGGCCGAACCTCATCACGTAGTTAAGATTGAAATTTGAGGACTTTGAGTATGTTTATCCATGTTAAACCAACAACTGATCCAAAATAATATTCGACCGATCGGTCTCAATTCCCACGACCGGTCATTCCTGCATAACCGTTTCATGATCGATTGTTCTACAACCGATCGTTCTCCAACCTTCGACTCCATGCACACTTCACTCCAATTTGAAACTCAAAGCACCTATTCAAATTCGATCGACCAACAACCCAAATAGATAATAATTGGTCAAACTCCATTTCATTCCCTAATGCCAGCAACTTCGCAACATCCACCTCGTTAGAAACAATCGGCCAAAAACAATTTCGCCCTCAGCTCCAATTAATCGAATCACCATGACTTGGATTATGTAAGCTAGAATGAGATCACATTATCTGTCACTAAATCGTAACAAGTAAGAGGAAAATCGAACCTAACTATGTATCAAAGTGGGAAAGCGATGGCGATTTAGATTAGAGCATTGAGCAAAGTTAGGAAGAGATGGCGATGGTGATGGTTGGCGTAGGAAAGGGTCTAGTCGACCTATGGAGATGGTTCCAAAATGAGTATGAGGTCAGATCAGAAGGCTCGGTGAATCGATGTTGAAAGAGAAGATGAAAATGGAATTTTCTTTTTTTTTTGGTTTGGACAGGGACAATTAAAAAATGAAATGAAATGAAGAGAATGGTCTAAGTCCACGAGTACATATATGAAGGATGTGATACAAACCATCGAAGTTTGCAGTTCAATGGAAGCCCAACCGATGAAGGATCGAGTATGACCGTTTTATGATGGCCTTACACCGATCCATTATTTAAAATCTATGGTTCATTTAGATGGCCAAAGCAAGGAACAATCGGGCGAGATTGTTTTGTGATGGATTCATGTCGGTCCATCCTCAAATATAAAAAAAGAGCGGGGGAAGAATGATAGGACCCAAATCATTCTCAAAAGGATTTGGCCTGATCCATACTAGAAATGGATCAAGTATGATCCACTGACCTGATGGATTCATGCCGATCTATTTCATCAAAAAAGGGAGAAAAATGCGAATGATTGAATTACATTCCATCAAATTGCCAATGACCTGTGAACATATGAATGCGACCGGAAGCCAACGATAAGAACGTGTACATGAACGTGCACATATGCATCCTAAAAATTTGATTTCTTGAAATCGACAGAAATAGAATTCTCATCTGGAGTTATCAGATAAAGAACCGAATTAGGCGACTGAGGTCCACTATATCAATGGAACTGGGCATAGTTATTAGCTCGTAAATAACAATCCAAATTTATACTATCGAAAATCATTCAATCATCATGTCAAGCAGAAAGAGATATGACTCTTCAAGGTAAGCGATTTACTAAAGGGCTAATAACCATTCACAAAGCCAAATGAATTCCTTTTCGACGACTCTAACTTGCTTCGATTCTAACTTGCTTTGACTCTAACTTGCTTCGACTCTAACTTACTTTGGGGGGCAAGTATTACCCAGCCTTTTGGCTCGGCTATATTTGAACGATTAGACAAGTTAAAATCGACTATCTTCAGGATTGATAAGTCAAATTAACAATAACGAAGCCCAAAAATCAAGCATGGAAGATGATATGAAGCAGTAGGAGAGTGAGAGCAGAAGACGAATTCAATAGAATGATAAAATAAAAAAATACACCATGTGCCGAAAATGGACCGGGTACGATCCATATTCGCTTATTATGGATCATACTGAATCTATATTTAGTTCAATGCAATGGAAAACGATGGATATCTCACAATCTACAAGTCAAATACAGATGAAACTTTAGAAGCATCAATATACTGAATAGTGGAGCCCAATGTATCGACCGCATGCTAAAGCAAGCAAATATAACGATTGACACCGATCGTTATTCTCAAGGATTTGGGTTCTGCGATCGTTTCATGACCACTTCTGGATCTGGAGACTCCATTGCTGAAATTTCAGGAAGATGTTTCACTGTCTTCCCTTATAAATATAGACTTGATTGTTCACTTGGGGATCCTTTATGCAGCTTGTTGCTTTGCACTTTCTTGTAACTATCGGTTCTACCACGGTCATCCTTTACTCGGTAATTCAAGTGATTAATTAAGTTATTTCTCCAAAGTGGACGTAGGCTTTCAATGCCAAACCACTATAAGTCATTATGTTCTTGTTAGCGCTTATAATCTATTATTTAATTGATTGTCTCCTCTATTTTCATTTTTTATTCTTCATTTATTTTTCTACAAAATCTCTAATGGGTGTTTGTGCTAATTTTTTGGTGCAAGCAGTTTCTATTCTTCCATTAAAACAAATTCCTCTCATTTATTTCCATATTCAAATTCTATTCTCTCTTCCTTCCTCAACCATTGTTGAAATTCCAACAATAATGTTTTGAAAATTATCAACTTTAATCAAATCCGAACATCAAATAAACTGAAGAGCTATATGATTCGTCCATCTCTTGCAAAGATTGGGTGTAGATTTAAGGATCTAAGAAGAGATTTTCAAATCGAAGTGGTACTTATTGGCTAGTTCTGAAAGTTATATTCTAATTTTAACTATTTTCTTAGATGTATTACGTCTATCACAATTTTATATGTGTATATTATTGCCACGTATTGATTTAAAATTTGTTATGCAATTCAAATAATCTATTGAATGATTTGATTTGGTTTTAATCTGAAAAATAGAAACAAATTTTTACATATGATTCAAATAATGTTTTGATTATAGATAAATGTTTTTAAATTACTTATATTTATATCCTTAACATGTTATACAATTTAATGTTTTAATGTCTTTCTTTGAGTGTTTTAACAGATTGTTGATATCTTATTTGATTTATTATGTGCAATTTTAACGTTATAATATTTTGACTTTTTAATAATATAAAAAACAAAATTTTATTTTTGGTTGAAATGTAATTTATATGGATATATGTATATCGTTAATTAATTTAAGTACAAATTTGTGTGCCAATATATTAGAAAATTTTAACGCAATATTGACATTTGTTTTTCAAACAACTAGAAAGATTTGGATTGATCGTTATATGTGTATGTGTGCGCGCGCGCGTGTGTGCATAAACATTTATATTTATACTTCACACTATTAGGACATGTTTTAGAAACATATTTTTTTAGTTTATTGAAAATTTTAAAATTAAGGCAATAATATATACATATAAATAGCGAATATATACATGGTAGATATAAATCATAATCTTAATCATGTACATATTGACCTTAATATTAATTGTTGCTTTTTTCATTTTTTGTTTATCATACCATCTCTTTTATGTTAGTTGGATGTTTGTCAATTACATTTGGTAAAGAGGAAAGGTAGAATCAATCAATGTTGCCTCCTTTCATTTCTTTTCTTTTTAGATTATATCTAAATCTAATTTCATGTTTATTCCCTTCCTTTAACACCTAACAGTTACATTTTCTTTTCGTTTCACATGTTTGACACACAATTCGAAATGTGAATATATTTGGTATATAATCATACATTTTCAAATTTCACACATAATTAACTTTGATTAGTTTAGTTATGAACAAGACAATACTAAAAAAATGATTTTATTAAAACAAGTAGATTGGATCTAGTGAAACCCCATTAGACTTTAGGCCCATTATGATTCAATTAGGGAAATATTGAAATTCACCTAATTATCCACCACAAACCAACTCGATTTCTTCATAAAAATGTACTTTGCAACAAAATTAATCACTTTTGATGAAGTGATTATAGTGAAGGGATCTACCTCAACCCATTTCATAATGTAGTCCACAACAACAATGGCATACCTTGCTCTTCTATGAGACATTAGTTGCACTCTGATGATTTCAATCTCCAAACCGCAAATCGCCATGGGCTAACCATTCACATATACTCATTGGACAAGGCACTTGGAATCATCGCAAATCTCTAGCATTTGTCACATTTCTTCGAATAGCCAGTTATGTCCCATTTGACTATTGGTTAGAAATATCCATAGCAGAGAATCGTTTTTGCTAAAGGTTGCTTCCTAGTGTGATCGCCATAAGTTACCCCTTGAACAACCGCTAGGATCATTTTAGCTTTCTTCTTGTCGACACACCTTAAAAAGAGGGTAGAGAATCCTCTCCTTTATAGAACTCCATCTTGAATAATGAACTTAGTTTAGGTGTGCATGAGCTTTCGTCTTTCGTTCCGACTTTTCTTTAGTGTTCCCTTTAGCAAAATCTTTGATTGGAATCATCACGACTCCTTTTCCTCAATCTCCATTATATAATTAATATCCATTTCATCAATTCTTGAAGAAATAAAACCCTACAGGAATGATTCTGAACATCTTCACATCACTTCAGCTCGCCAATTTGGCTAATGAATTAATATTCATATATTTTCC
Organism: Allium cepa; assembly: GCA_030765085.1. Lineage (NCBI taxonomy): Eukaryota > Viridiplantae > Streptophyta > Magnoliopsida > Asparagales > Amaryllidaceae > Allium > Allium cepa. The sequence goes on from CM060932.1 coordinate 936,995,763, forward strand.
TCTAGGGAAGTGTATTATTTCGTAGTGCTCAATGTCATATAGTTAAGGGCCTGCCGCGCACCCTTAGTCTCAAACTCATTCCTCACTTGGAAAACCACTAATTAGGAATCGATATATATATATATATATATATATATATATATGCAATTTCCATACTCTCAATGCCTTCACTATCTTGAGCCCTACGATCAATGTTTCATGTTTAGCTTCATTTATTATTGCAAGGAACTCAAACTACAATATAGAACATATCCTCCAACCTTCTAGGTTTACTACAACTACGCCTACCTTGGAATCACGGACATTGGTTTCTCCATCAATACATCACTTCCATGAGAAAGCTTGACCAATTCTTCTTATGCTCATCATCTTGAATGGTGAATTTAGCAATGAAATATTCCAGTGTCTATCCTTAAATCACCTTCCTAGGACAATATGTGATATGGTACCGACTCATCTTGATGTTCCACTTCAGCAACTATCCTAATGTCTTGGAAAAATGCAACACTTGCCTTAAAGGTTGATCCATCAATACCTTATCAGATGAGCTTGGAAGTATGGTCACAACTTACTCGACGCTATTAATTGAAAGAGGGGGCTATGCGGTAGGATCGTGTAATATGGAATAACGGAATAGTCTAGGTAGATAAAGTAGGTAAATGCAAGGAGACACCAGGAATTTATACTGGTTCAGACATCTATTCCTACGTCCAGTCCCTAAGATTCACTTAGGAATTTCACTAACACCCTCACTTCACCCGGAGGAATAGGTTTACAACTTACCCGAACAACCGAACGGGATTTCTTGCCTCAACTACCGAAGAGGACTTCAACTCAATTACTAAAATACAATATTCGACTTGTTGTGTTCTTGTCAACACTAATGAGTCTAATGTAGTACAATATTCCTATAATCTTATCCTCGAGAGTATGCAATGTGTTTGTGAAGATTTAGGAAATGTGAATTGCTATGAATCAAAAGAATGTTATAAACAAAACAGTGATTCAAGCAATAGATTGGTGATTGCTTTTAGAATATTTAGAGAATATGATCAAGAAAATAGTAAGATTAAAGCAAGAGAATTCGGTGGTTTGAATGATGTTAGAATCATGTATATATACTTGTAGAAGAGGTACATTTGTTGTCAAAGGTTGCAAGCAAGAGATGCTTCCATTTCCACTGATGAATGGTTGCAACTCTTGGGAGGAAGAAGGTGTCCATTCATAAAAAATTCGCAGGTTCAAATTCAGTCGACTGAACAGAGAATTCAGTCAACTGAAAATATGAAGTAAAATTTTCAGGAACAAATTCAATCGACTGTGCAGGAAGTTCAGTCGACTGAAATTGTGCATGTTTATATATTTGTACCAGTTTCAGTCGACTGGATATTCCTGTTCAGTCGACTGAACTTATAAAATATGCACAGTGAAAGCTTAAATAAAAATGAAGTTTATAAAATGTTTTCTAGTGTTCATTCAAGCCTCTTGATGATAGATTTTAACAATAAATCTAGACTAAGACCTATAAGAAATCATACTTATGTTTGTTTTGTCTTCATCGATTTTTCTTTAGCTTTGGACATATCTCTTCCTTTTGAAGCATATTGTCATTGATCAAAATCTCCGCGTATCAACATTCTCCCCCTTTTTGATTGATGACAATACTGATTTATTCTAGAGATGTATTTGATTATTTTCTCCCCCTGAATGTATGCACTATCTTTCCTACAAAACAAAGTTAGTACCATAGATTTTCTCCCCCTTTGTCATCGACAAAAAGGAAGAACTAACAGAAGAAATATTTTATCAAAACAATCACTAAACCATAGATAATAGAAAATTTGCATAACCACGGCTTAAAAAAGTTAAAAATGTTGCGTTGAACAAGCACAAAATGGCTATTCATACAAGCCATAAGAAAGTTATAAATAAACATCAAACCATAATAAAATTACTCATCTTTATCCCAGTCATATGAACATTCTCTTCCACCTGTTAGTTCACGTATGACGGGTCCTCCTGTTGGTGGTCTGTACGCTCTTCCTCCTTGGCCATAACTAGCTCCGCTTGCGCTCTACTTGTTTGCTCTTCGGATGTCGTCCATGTAAATGTAGGTACCGGACGTTTGCCGCGAGATGTCGAAGATGTAGTGGTGCTTGAGCACGAGATTGCATCCCATAGCTTGTTGAAGAATCCTTTGATTTTGTCAAGCTTGTGATCCACCTTTTTAAGACGAGTGTCAAGAATTTGTTGATTTCTTGACAACATCCCCAAAGATTGGTTGGTAGTAAAGCTTTAGTCAACAAGACGAATTTCATCATCTTGCGTGAAATGTTCTTCGTGGTGAGGTTGAGGAGGTTGTTTTTGTTGTTGCTCTTGATGCCTTGCTTCCCATTCGGCGAGTGATATTATGCGAGGAGGTCGAGATGGGAGTTGCATTAGGCTTATGGTCCGGTGGTTAATTTGATGGACTATTGTATTCTCTGACTCGGGTAATGGCGTATCGACATTGAGGAGAAGTCGCATGATGTATTCTCCAAAATAGATAGTGCGCATTTTGCCATTATTAAAAGTGAGAAACTCATCAAGAATAAGTTGTACCCAATTGACTTGTATATTGCCAAAAACAGCATATAGAGCTCGATAGTTATTTGGGTAGACAATTTCGTACGAGCCCGTGCGAGGAGTAATTGTTCTCATTAGGGCGTTGTGAAGGATTCTTGCCATAGGTCGAAGAAAGGTGGACTTAAAATCTCTAAAGTTGATATTATCATCCATAAATCGATGGTTTATGTTATCGTGAATATGTGGATTGAATTCTATCTCTTCTAGCTTTCTCCCAACATTTGGTGATTCTAGAATGTGTGCTATTCTATCCAAGGAAAACCAAATTTTCTTTCCACATACCATACTCCAAACACTATTGTTTGGATTTCTTGGAGTTTGGTGTCCAAGATTAAGGTTAGCATAAAATAATTTGACCATTAAATGATTTATGGCATGGTCATTTCTTTTCAAATCCAAAAGAGAAGTTAAACCTGCTTGATCAGTTAACGCTTGGATGTTGTAGGTTTGAAAGCTTTGGAAATCAACGAAAGAATGCTCGAAAATACGGGAATTCTTCATCTTATTCCATCTAGTGACAGTGACTCCATCGTAAAGCCATTGCGCTATTTGAGCATCAATTGGCTCGGAGGATGAAGAAGAGGAAGTTCTTGATCTCTTTGGTGCCATTTGAGTGAGATTTGAGTGGATTTTGAGGAATTGGGGGCTAGGGTTTCGAAAATAATTGGGGAAGAAAACTGTTTTGGGAAGTAAAAAGTGAATGGATAGGGTGAAAATTGGTGGTTAAAAGGGGAAAGTTGCCTGGGAATTGGCATTCAGTCGACTGAATACACTGTTCAGCCAACTGAATTGAAGGCCGAAAATTTCTGGGTTGAATTCAGTCGACTGAACAGGGTTTTTAGTCGACTAAATGTTTGTCTGAAAATTTCTGTTAGTATTTCAGTCGACTGAGCAGAGGAATCAGTCGACTGAATTGTAAAAAAATTGCATTCTGCCTTAAGTTCAGTCGACTGAACAGTGTTTTTCAGTCGACTGACCCATGTATTTTGTTGTTATTAGTTAATTTTGAAAGTAAGCACTTTATTTATAGAAATAATTACAATTATTTAGATGTAACACCATGAATAGATTTCAAAACTATCTATTTCTTAAGGGATGGACTTGGAGTCTTTTTCCCTTCATTCTTCATATAATTTATATCCCATGAATTTGGACTATATTGAGGAGTCTTAGGAGACATCCAAGGATTCACAGGATCGACTAGTGTACGGTAAGATGAAGACGGATCAGGTGAACTAACGGGGCGAGGTAAGGGTTCAGCCACTTCGTTCTTTTTTGATCCACAAAAGCGTAAACCAATTTGCTCTAGGAAGCTTAATTGTCTAGCCGTAACTTTTTGTTCGAAGTATAATTCTCGTTGAAGATCTATTTGTTGTTGTTGAAAGTGATGAATTTAATCAATCTTTCTTTTTGTGTCTGGAGAAATAAAGAGTCTGCATTTTGCTTTCTTGGATTCTGGTGTGTAGCCAGTACGATAATTGTTCCATTTGTAAACTGGCTCATGTGTTGGTGTTGGAGTGGGAAGTTTTGGAGATGTTGGAGTGTTATCGACTGAAGAGGTGATGTTGATCGGGGAAAAAGAGTTGTTGGTCGACATTTTTATAATGAATTTTTCAAGATTTTATTCATGAGAATGAGTTGTGAAAAAGAATTATTTTTAAGATACATTTATAGGAGGAATTTTCTAAATATATAGTGGTTATAATTCTTTAAAGTTTTTCATCCACTTAATGATTTAATGGTTATCATAATTCAGTTAAAAATGTATGGTTTACAAATGACTACTATTTTATATTAATATATTATGTAACATATTCAAAAAATTAATTGAAAATCTTATTTTTTTTTTAATTCAGTCGACTGGTCATATAGTGTTAGTCGACTGAATTGTATAGATTATGAGGACGGGGAACTAATTCCCAAACATCGTTACGTTCAAATTGATTTAATTCTTCTTGCATTGCAATAATCCAATAATCATCTGTTGATGCTTCTTTAGGATTTTTAGGTTCTATTGATGAAATGAAAGCTACATGACCCATTTGATTTAGTTGATTTCTAGTCCTAACTTGAGAATTTATTCTCCTATTATATTTTGAGTTGGATGATCTCGTAATATTCTAGGAGGAGATCTTAGTTCATTATTATTATTTTCAAGGTTTGTTTCTTCTATATTTATCAATTCTTCATCATCTTTTATATTTAAATTTTATTAAAATTTTCATCAAAAGATATATGTAAAGTTTCATCGATTATGTTTGTTCGTTTATTAAATACTCGATATGCTTTACTTCGTTCTCAGTATCCTACGAAAATTCCTTCGTCAGCTTTTGGATCGAATTTTCCTAGTTGATCTTTTGTATTTAAAATGAAACATTTTGATCCAAATATTTTAAAATAAGATATATTTGGCTTTTTATTATTAAATAGTTCATAAGAAGTATTTTTAGTTAATGGTCTAATTGATATTCTATTTAATACATAACATGCAGTAGCAACGGCTTCTGCCCAAAAATGTTTTGGTAGAGAACATCCATTTAATAATGTTCTTGCGCATTCTAGTAATGTTCTATTCTTTCTTTCTACAACTCCATTTTGTTGAGGAGTTCTACGAAATGAAAAGTTATGATTTATTCCTTTATTTTTACAAAAAGTTTCAAAAGCTTCATTTTCAAATTCGCCTCCATGATCGCTTCGAATATTTTTAATTTTCAAATCTTTAGTGTTTTGAATTCTTTTGACAAATGTTTTAAAATGCTCAAAAGTGTCACTTTTATTTTTCTTAAAAATAGTCCATGTATATCTTGAAAAATCATCAACTATTACAAATACGTATCGATTATGATTAATGGATTGAACTTGTGTTGGTCCAAATAAATCCATATGTAGTAATTCTAATGGTTGTAAAGTCGAAATATTTTTCTTAGATTTGAAAGATGATTTCGTTAATTTTCCTTTTCGACAATCATCACAAAGATTATATATTTTAAAGTTTATTTTAGGTAAACCCCTTACTAATTCATTTTTAGAAAGTTTTCTAATAGTTTTAAAATTTATATGACAAAATCTTTTGTGCCATAACCAAGGATCATTATCTTTGGCTAGTAAACACATACTTGTATTATGATTAATATTCATATTTAGAACATAAATATTTCTATCTCTATTTCCTTCAAAAACAAGATTTTGGTTTTAATCAAAAATACTACATTTACTATCCGAGAAAGTTATTTTATAACCTTTGTCACACAATTGACTTATTCTAAGTAGATTATGTTTTAAATTTTCAACTAATGAAACATTTGTTATAAAAGATAAATTTGATGTACCGTAATTGTTCACATCTCCCTTGCCAATGATATAGCCTTTTGAATTGTCACCGATGGTAACCGAGCCACCATCAAAGTATGTGATGTTTGTAAGCATATCTTTGTCTTCGGTCATGTGTTTTGAACAACCACTGTCTAATATCTATTTCTTCTTTTTGAGTGGGACCTGAAAATAAATATGAAATTATTGGTACCCACCTTTTAATAGGGTCCTAAAAAGTTAGAGTTTAGGAAACCAAACCCAATTTGGTTTAGTATCCTTTTTATAAATATAGTTTTCATTATGATGAACATTATCCATAAATGTTTTAATATATTTATTTCTTATTAATACATTGTTAATCTTTGGTACCCAAATTTTAACTACCTTCTTTTCTACTTTTGTTTTAATAGGTTTCTTTAGCAGTATTTGTTGTTTTGAATCAACATTCCTGCTAAGTTTTATATTTTTCTTATTAGGAATTTTTGACTCTTTTTTATAACCGAAACCTTGTTTGTTTGAAGATGTTTGAGAATTTTCTAATATCTTAGATAAATTTTCTCTTCCTTTGTTAAAGTTAGAAACATTTTCAGTGATGTTATCTAATTTAGCTTGAATACTATTATTTTCTAATTCAACATGTTTAATCTTAATTTTTAACTCGTGATTTTCAGAAACAAATACATCATTCTTTTTCTTTTGAATTTCAATTCCTTGACTTAAAAGTGATAATTGAGTTTCCGAATTTGTATAAGATTCTTGAACTTTTTCAAGTTCTTATTCGAGAATTTTCTTTTCATCATTTAACATATCTCTCTCAAACTGAGCTTTGTTTTGATTTTCACGAATTTCCTTAATTTTCTTTTTAAGAATTTTTATTGTGCTTAAAAGTTCGGTGTTTACTTAAATTAAATCATCGAAAGTTAAATTACTTACCTCAGAATCTTGACCATGAAGCATACATTTGCCTGTTCATTGTCGCTATCACTATCATTTTCAGATGAAGATGAATCTGAATCGTCCCATGTTACAGAAAATGTCTTCTTTTTGAATTTTTCCTTCTTGTTTTTGTTGTTGAAGCTTTTCTGATTTTCCTTCATCTTTTCTTGACAATCTTTTTGCATGTGTCCTTTCTTGTGACAATTGAAGCATTCTATATTTGAGGATGAAGGTTTGTTCAAGAAATTCTTTTTGAATCCGTTTTTGTTTCCTTTTCTATACTTCAATAATTTCTTGAAATTTTTGGCTATAAATGCTAGATCCTCATCTTCAGACTCTGATTCTTCCTTTTCCGCATGAAAAGCAACATTCTTTCTTTCTTGAGCTTGATCTTTCTTAGCTTGCATATTTACTTCATACGACATAAGATTTCCAATCAATTCTTCTGGTTTCATTGTAGATAGATCATTTGCTTCCTCGATTGCTAGTACTTTTCTTTTCCATTCATCAGTGAGTGAATTTAGAACTTTAGACACAATGTCAAATCCGTTTATCTTTCTCCTAGTCCGATTAGAGCATGATGAATGTCTTGAAATCTTGAGTACATGTCATTGATGGATTCATTTTGTCGCATTCTAAAGTTTTGGAATTGATTCTTCAGCATGGATATCTTTGATTGTTTAACCCTGTTTATGCCTTCATGTATGACTTTAAGTGTTTCCCATATCTGATATGTAGTAGTACATATGCTAACATGGTTGAATTCATTTCTATCCAGGGCGCAAAATAGCATATTCATAGCTTTGGCATTTGCATTAGCTTCATTCTTCTGAGTTTGTGTCCATGTAGGATAATCGGTCGTGGGTACAACAAACTCTGCTTGAGTAGTGTTCCAGGCTTGGAAACTTGTTGCTTGCATATAAATCCTCATCCTTGTAGCCCAATAGTTGTAGTTTAGTCCATTGAATAAGGGGGTCTTTGGGTAGATTGTCCTTCCGCAAATGTAGAACTATAGGCAGATGTTGTGCTTGTACTTGCGTTATTTTCCATATTATCAATATGTCTAATAACGGTGTTATGGTTATAGGACGGCCTTGCTCTGATACCAATTGAAAGAGGGGGCTATGCGGTAGGATCGTGTAATATGGAATAACGGAATAGTCTAGGTAGATAAAGTAGGTAAATGCAAGGAGACACCAAGATTTTATACTGGTTCGGACCTCTAGTCCTACGTCAAGTTCCTAAGCTTCACTTAGGAATTTCACTAACTAACACCATCACTTTACCCGGAGGAATAGGTTTACAACTTACCCGAACAACCGAACGGGATTTCTTGCCTCAACTATCGAAGAGGACTTCAACTCAATTACTAAAATAAAATATTCGACTTGTTGTGTTCTTGTCAACACTAATGAGTCTAATGTAGTACAATATTCCTATAATCTTATCCTCGAGAGTATGCAATGTGTTTGTGAAGATTTAGGAAATGTGAATTTTTATGAATCAAAAGAATGTTAAAACAAAACAGTGATTCAAGCAATAGATTAGTGATTGCTTTTAGAATATTTAGAGAATATGATCAAGAAAATAGTAAGATTAAAGTAAGAGAATTCGGTGGTTTGAATATTGTTAGAATCATGTATATATACTTGTAGAAGAGGTGCATTTGTTGTCAAAGGTTGCAAACAAGAGATGCTTCCATTTCCATTGATGAATGGTTGCAACTCTTGGGAGGAAGAAGGTGTCCGTTCATAAAAATTTCGCAGGTTCAAATTCAGTCGACTGAACAGAGAATTCGGTCAACTGAAAATATGAAGTAAAATTTTCAGGAACAAATTCAGTCGACTGTGCAGGAAGTTCAGTCATCTGAAATTGTGCATGTTTATATATTTGTACCAGTTTCAGTCGACTGGATATTCCTGTTCAGTCGACTGAACTTATAAAATATGCACAGTGAAAGCTTAAATAAAAATGAAGTTTATAAAATGTTTTCTAGTGTTCGTGCAAGCCTCTTGAGGATAGATTTTAACAATAAATCTAGACTAAGACCTATAAGAAATCATACTTATGTTTGTTTGGTCTTCATCGATTTTTCTTTAGCTTTGCACATATCTCTTCCTTTTGAAGCACATTGTCATTGATCAAAATCTTTGCGTATCAACATTAATAAGCAATATTCTAACTTTTCTTGCTTCAAATATCTTTTCTCCGCTCCAATGAATCGCTTACCAATATAATCGACTGGCCTTTGAATTTTACACTCTTTATGCCCTAATGCTGCAATCGGTGCATGAGTTGATATACCTAGGTAAATGTAGAGTTCTTCAAAGGCTTTGACAGTATTGGTGGTTTCTCCAAATGCTCCAATAGATTTTGAAAAATAGCAGCACATTTTCTTGTTCTATTGCAACTTTCCTTTTTCTTCTAGAGAGCACCAAAGAATGAAACACATTTATTGGTCACCTTTCTGATAAACCAACCAAAGAGATTACATTACCATTAAAGCTCTGCATTTTCCTCCTAGTCCATGGGGCAATAAATAGCTTTTATCTAATCATGGTTAGCTTCAATATGCCTTGAGTTTACAATGAAATTGAAATTTTTCCTAATACTATTCCATAGGAATACTTAAGTGAATTCAATCTTGTTTCATATTTCTTAAGTACGTCTAGCAATTCCTAAAAAGGTTACCTATGTGCTCTATAGATTTTTATGACTTCACAAGCATGTCGTCGGGCATAGACCTCCATTGTCTATCCGATCCGTTCTTTGAAAATATGGTTAACTAAATGTTGTAAGTAGCTCCAACATTCTTTAGATCGAACAACATCACTTAATAACAAAAAAGTCCCATATATGTGGTAAAACTTGTATGGTCTTGTTTGAGGATGCACATTGCAATATAATTATAGCTAGAGTATGCATCTTTGAAGGATAGTAGTTCATATTCGACAGTTCCATCGACTAACTGGCCTATTCATGGTAAAGGGAAGCAGTCGTTTGGGCATGCCTTAAATAAATTGGAATAATCAATGCATGTTCTCCATTCCACATTCGCTGTTTTGTCCAGCACTGGATTCAATACCCATTCCGAGTATAATGCATCGTGGGTAAAACAATTTTCCTTCAGCTTATCTACTTCTTCTTCCTATGCAACAAGTCACTCTAGTTTCATGTTGCATAAATTTTCTTTCACTGGAGGGTAGCTTAGGTTTATCTTCACTATATGACACATGACTTTAGATGAAATTCCACACATATCGGAATGTGCCAAGCAAACACATCCTTGTTCACTCAGAGAAACCCTGCGAGTTCTTTCCTTATATTACAACTGAGTTTTGATTCAAATTTAAGAACCTTTAAACGGTCGTAATTTTCTGGTGGGATCTCAATCATCAACTCCATTGGTTCCACCCTTACTTCTTCGAACTCCTTCTATAGTCCATATCTTTATGGTATTTGCTATTGGACCCAAGCCAAGGCTTAGGAAGCAATTGCTACACATCGATAGATTTGATAAAGAGATACTTTGTTGCATCTTTTCTTATCTCTTAAAGCCTTGCTTCTCTGAGCTCAGCAACATAGAATTCTCGACCAGTGTTCAGGTCTCCTTAATTTGTGTCCAGTTTGCACTTTATTCGAAACTCCATTATCAATCCCCATGGAGCGAGCGTAAATCTAAAATCGGTAAAGACTAATCGATCCAGGAGCACATTGTAGGCGGAAAATCCATTTACCACCATAAAATTCTACAGCCACACTAGCTTACGGTCTCTGTCTCCCAGTTCCACATACAATGTGATGTAATCGATCAGATCTATTTTCTCTTTGCTAAATCATTGGATGCAAGACTTACATGGCTATAGAATCATTTCATATAGTCGGACCTTATTAAAAGTCTTATTAAAACCGCGTCACCGGCCCAATCACGGTCGTAATCACCATTGGATCGAGTGTCGACGCCTCATCCCAATCTCCATCTTGGTTTTGAAAGACTGTATCATCACCAATCCTTCGTTGTTGTCTATATGTAACTCCTTTCATGTTATAACACATCTCTTAAGGCACTTGCCTTGAAGGACCCTCATAGCACTTTATCTATTCTTCACATGATGTGGATCTTTTAAAATGGTATTAATCATAATACCTATGGATGGTGATATAAACCCTTCACTACTAGGCTCGATTGCATTACAATAAGGTTGTTGTCCTTGTGGCTAGCCATTTCCTTGCCTGCCTTGCCATAGGTTCCTTACATATTATTTAAGCTTCTTTTTCTCAATCAAATCTTCAATGACATCGCGAAAATATCTTCACTCGTTCTATCAGACCCTTAAGTCTCATGGAAGTGGAAATATTTGCTTGAGTGCTTCTCTCATTCAATAGCCTTCCTTGGGGTAGGCTTCTTGTATCTCTTCATCCTTGCACAACAAAACAGATATTATCAATGGAATCATTCAACTATGTATAGATTCCATCATGAATGAACCTTGAACTCTTCCTGTTATCTTGCTTTTTACCACCCACGTTATTGAAGTTCTTTGGCTTATTACCAACATTCTAGTGTTATCACTATCCTTTTTGACAACCACATTACTTTTCACGACATTGCCTGGTCTCCTTGACCACCATTGCCCAATCCTTCCTCTAACTCTGCCTTTTACAAGTATAATTATTGGTTAGATTTTCCATAGAAGTCTTTCAACGAAGTTGGCTTTTCCATGTTATGCTATTACCAAAATCAGTCTGGTTATAGACTCCTCCTACCAAAGCCATCAACGCAATCTCTTCTCCCGGGTTGATAACCTCACTTAATGCAACATTGAACCTTTTTTTGAAAATTAACCAAGGATATCTAGTGAAGATTAGACAAGGACATCTCATCTTTCGACTACATGCAGTGCACTCTAAATTATCCCATAAAATTCTCAGCTAATTCATGATGTGGATCCAGGCTCATATCAGTAGAACCACGTCATGGAAAGTCCCTCTAATAAGAGAGGAAAATATCTACACCTGACTACATAATTTTCACATGTACTATCCGTATGCCACCTTTACTTCATAAGATGTCGAATAGGGTTAGTCAATCCATTATAACCCAATATCGTTCGCATAACAAACTTTTTTGGATACAGAGTTGCTGTAACGGGCCATAAATTTTAATAGTTTTAATAATGTAATTTATTGAATTTTATGAAATTTTAAATAGTTGAATTTGAATATAAAATTTAATATTTGGTATACATCTATTTTAAAATAGCAACTAGTAAATTTTCATCTGATAATATTGAAGTTTATTTTATTGCGTAGTTTTATTTAAATTTAAATCAGTTAATAATTGATGATAATAAAATGTTTTCCAAACTTGAATATTTTAATTCAGTAAATTTGTAAATCATCTTCTGAGAGACGTAATATTTTGTTTCTTCAAATTTGGACTTCTCTAAGTTCCGTTTATCTTATTTCCTTCATTTTATCAGCATTTTCAGTAGCGAAAATTCGAGTTTTTATAATTTGATCATACCACTGATATCTCTATACCGTTTTGATCGTCTCCTCATGCTGCTCTCCACAATATATTTGTTTGTGTGTTTTGAGGTCCAGTACGCGATGAAACGATGAAATCATATGTTGTATCGGTACCGAAATTAGTGAATTTTGGAATTTCCTTGCTTTTCAAAATTTGAACCGCTGGCAAAAACAATAAATTGCTTGAAATATTTCAGCTGAATTGCCATTCTTTCCTTTTCCTTTGCTTTTTATTTATTTCTTTATGTTTTACTCTGCATAATATATTTACAAAAACTTATATTTAGATCTGCATTTTTCTCTTTCACTTTAAATCTCAAGCATACTTATTTTGATATATATGTTATACTGTTTGCATATAAAATACGGCTCTATATATATGGATTTATAGTAGTATATGTATGGGTTGCATAATATGTGTTAGGTTTTAACTTATGTATTTTATCAGACTGGTTATCATATTATGTCAGTTATATATATGTTTATGAAAGTTACACTTATCTGCTAGTTTATATATATTTTTAAGTATGTAAAATTATATATATATATAGTTACAATATATATACATATATATATATATATATTTAAAAGTGTATGTAAGTTTGTATAATTTTGTTACTATATGTTATATATAAAGTGATGCAAGTTATGTATATATATGTAAGTTATAACAGTTAACAGTATATATAATTGGTTATATATAAAAAAACTTCTGGGCTTTAAAAATATATGATGTATACAGTGTATAAATTTATAGTTTATACATATATATATAGGCTTATATATAGGGAATGCAGTTTGTGGTTGACGTATGTTACAATGTATATATTATATATATATATATATATATATATATATATATATATATATATATATATATATCTGAATTCCTATATTAGCTTGTATTTGAAAGGATAAAATTCACATGAAGATTGTTTACATTTGTATGTAGTTTGCCTATGCATTTATATCACATTTATAATATGTTAAGTTATATATTGTTGTTATATTGTTTACAAGTATTGTTTTGCTAATATATTTTGTTCAAACTTACAGTATGTATAAATATACTTACAACTGCATCCATATGTTGATCTATTTAAGTACTATATTATATGAGTTTTACATATATGTAATATATATGATTCCAGTATATGAGAAGTGTATATATAGTTGTATTTCACCTACATGATTTATGTTGTTATGTGTATACAGTAAAGAGAAATAATGTTCAATATATATTATACTTTATAGTTGTTGCCTATTGTTCTTTTGTCAGGTTTAAAGTAAGTGGGGGATACGTATGTTGTGTTGTATGCTTATGTATATTTGCTAGAAAATATGTTTGCCTATATATATGTGCTTCATTTTAATTAGGATATTTGGTTATAAAATTCTATATATAGATTGATGATTGATTTTAAATGTATATAGATTTTGAAATATAAAATATATATAGATATTTTGATTTGGGGTGTTTAAGAAATAATGATTTTAAATTTTCCATAAAGATTTTATTTTATAGGTGGTAAAGCTAAATATTGATTTTTATAAAATAATTATATATATATATATATTTTAGTTATATCAAGATGATGTTGTTTTGTTCTCATCAATTCCTTGTTATCAGTTTTGAACATCGAATTCGTGCCAATCTAGCTTTGCTTTGGAATTCGTGCTTAGATTCGTAACTCATCTCATTATCGTTCGTCTCTAACCTCGAAAGGTGAGCAATCACTCACGATTAACATTCTTATTTTTATTAAATTTGATTTTAGTTGAAACGACAATTGAAATATGATGATGTTATTTATTTACATTGCTATATATATGCTGTTATCCGTAGCTATTCACTTGTGATATCTGACACCATTATCTATTATTTATATTGATGATATATGCCAGTTATATAATTTTCATATCTGTTATCACTTTGCAAGTTCCTTGTTAGTATAGAATTCACTATGGGTTGAAATGATACATACCCAAATGATTTGTAGAATAGGAAAAAATCATTATGGGTTGAAATAATAAACCCAAGTGATTTTCATTTGAACTGTATTTGGGATTGCGGGTTGAAATGATATATACCCGTATATATATTTAAATTGCGGATTAAAATGATAAATATCTGTATCGCTTGACCATAGGACAGAAAATTATATACAAACACCATTAGTTTATTTATATATAACGATTTCTATGGTTTTGAAATGAAATATATACGATTTTATTTAATATTGAAATATTATATATATATAAATTTTAATATAAAGTAGATTTTATAATAAGCTTTTATTCAAAAAAGTTTGATTTAATTAATATATAATACTAAGGTTGCAAAGACAAATTTGAAATTTATTTGAAATCGTATTTAATTTAGAATTTTATCAAACTAAATCAATTTGAAACTTATTGAATTTGAGATTTAAGGATATGATTTTAAAACTGGATTTTGGTTTAAGGTGATTAAATGAATATTTCAAGTTTTAGTAAATTGAAGGATATATTTAATTTAGGGTTTATTTAATGACATTGGGTTTATTAAGAGAAAATTTCAAAACTAAATAGTAATGAAGTTAAATTTATATATATATATATATATATATATATATGTATGTATGTATGTATGTATGTATGTATGTATGTATGTATGTATGCATGAAATTATCAAATTTAGTTTTGAAATTGTGGAATATTTAAAGCTTTGAAATATATTGAAATTGAAATGGTTTTTTTGGTGATTCAATTTGTATTTGAAATTGATATAATTTGAAATGGTTTATTGAGATACTGAATTGAAATTGATGAATTAAGGTTTAATTAAATTTGAATTTTGAAATTCGAGTCGATTTGAATCGATTTGTGAAATTTGAGGAAGCTATTTTATTATATAAAGTATTTTTTAATTATATTTAAAACTATATATATTTTACTTTATAAACTATTTTTAATATAAACTATTTTAATATATTAATTATTTTAATATAAACCACTTTAACTTATAACTATTTTATATAGACTATTTATTTTATAAACTATTTTATATACTATTATTAATATCTAAACTTTTTAAAGGAAAGTGTTATGATTTCCAAAGTGCTATGATTTCAAAATGTTGTGATATCCAAAGTACTATAATTTCAAGTGTTTTGTTTCCGAAAGCGTTATAACTTTGAAAGTACTATGATTTTTGGAAGTGAATATATTTGAAATGGAAACGATATATGTTCATGTGGTTTTGAAATGGAAATGATATTTTTGTTTTGAAGTGCGAACTATTCTGGAATGATCGCGGTGTTATAATAATGTTTAGTTGTTAAAGAGACCGGGATCAGGTATTGTCATACTCTCTGCCGATACCATAAACCACTTTAACGACCATGTATGTGGTGGCGATTCCAAAATGAATTAGGATGGGTTGGCGACGATTCTATATGGTATTTACATAGACTTGACTCCCGTAAGTCAACTTGATGTGGCTAAAACAGGAGCTATAACGGGCCAAGTGATGTCATTCCTCCTACCGGACACATTTCTTCGATACCATTATATTGCTTTTGTGATGTGATTGGGTGCACCCTTTGATTTGGGAGTGTGTCACGAGGTAGGCGGTAGTAGATATTATGCATTACCACCATTCCAGGAGTGGAAATGGTATATCTACCCTAGCATTGCCTCGGGTGCCGTGTCACATTCCTTATCGCGCCTTCTACGAGTTTGTTTTATACCATACCTATAGAGTGCCCTCTGATAGCCCTCCAGTTTACGGAGGAATTACGGTACTGTATAAACTATGAGAATATATAAAAATGTGTTAAAGGGGATATAGGTAACGCCTTAATGCTATTTTAATACTTTTACTTTACTATAGACATATTATAATAGCGTTTATTACTACATAGTAGATATTTCCACGGATCCTTAGAGGATGGTTATCCCAAACATCCTTTGAGTTGCTTGTATTTTAGTTTATATTTCACATGAGTTGGATTTATTGATATAAGAATGTTAATCCTGACTCGTGTGTTTTGTGTTTTGCTTTACGCTTGGGTCAGACTGAATGTCACAACATTTGAGACTCACCTTTGGAGTTGGAGGTTCACTTGGAGATCCATCTGTATCTATCAGCTTTCAGATTTTCCAGTTGATTTGTTCAGAGATGTCATCTGTTTTCGAGACTTTGCTACATTTGAGATATTTTGTTTCATTTTATTTCAAACTCTGTTGTCTATATAGTGGCTTCATGAACTACTATTTATCTATTCCGCTGCATATTGTTATATTACTATGAGTCTGTGATTCTATGATTTATTTATTTACTATAAATGCTGAGTTTTTCTGTAATTCTATGATTTATTTATTTACTATAAATGCTGAGTTTTGCCAAATATAAATTAACAATCTGATATTTTGAGCAATTCAAGTCCGAGATATGTGGATGTAAATGGCTGAAAATACCAGGTCATTACAGTTGGTATTAAAAATCTGGTTTTAGGCAAACTTAACATATAGAGTAAATTCAATTACGAAATCACCTTCGTTCGAGCTTGAATTTCTCCCTCTTTGATTCGAATTTCTTTCGAACTTTGGAACCCTGCTATTTGTTCTAATATCCATTCTTGTCTCTTCTTATTCGAGTTTTCTTGATTCTGGAATATCCCATAATTCCACTTCTGTTGATCTCTATAATGAATCGACGGTTCCACCAATCTTAGAATCATTTGTAAAGGAGTGAAACTTCTTTACAACAGGCAATGATTTACCGAAAATTTCTGTATTCCCAGTTTATATTTTTCTATCTCTTGCTATGCGTGAAATCTATCTCTTGTGATCGGATGTCGATTGCCTCAGAATTCTACATCAATCTTATTCTTGAAGTCACGGTTGACCCGGTTAAGGTCATCCATAATTTATATAAGTCTATCCATCTTTTCTCTTTTGTTATTTAATCATTTTCTCTCTATCGAGCCTATCTTCCTGTTTGAATTCTTTTGGTTAGGGTCCTCCTTGTATTTGAATCTCTATCCTTGATTCCATTCTAGAATCATCGTGTGAGGGAGTGTATTTTAATTATATTAAAATGCTTTATAGTGTGCAGTTTGAGTTGTTAAGTTTGAATTTTAGGTTTCGATTGATTCGTCTGATCAACGCTATCGATAGGATTTCCAAAATACTTGAACAGAGAAAATTGACACAAAATTGTTTCTAAAATTTGTAAATTTTGTATGATTTTATTTTATCTATAAAAGTATTGTTTTCTGAAATTTGATAATTTAGTGGTTGAATGAAATTGGTTGTTAGAAATTATAGTATTTGATTTTCATTTATTGTTTTGTAAATCATTGACTATTGCAACATGATATAGATAAATTAAATTATAAAATATGGTTTACAAAATTCAATTAGGAATTGAAATGAATTTAAATTAAGAATTTGAGAATTTAAATTTTTGGTATTTTCAAAAATTTTGGTTTTTAAAGTTTTGGAATATATTATTTGAAAGTAATTTCGAACGGAAATTTTTTCCAAAGAATTTTTTTTAAAAGAATTAAGGCTGTACTCTCTTCGGTTATCGCTGGAAAATAATTTCGATGATGACTGCAACATCATCAGCATTCATTTTCGAGCTTCAAAGCGGAGAAATGAGTTAGTAGCTTTGGTACACTTTTATTTTGGAAAATAGATTTGATTTGAAGTTCTTGAATATGATTTGAATAATGTAATATATATGTATATAATTATTTCAAAATAGTTTGAAGTGAAACAGGAATTTTGAATCTTAAGTTTATATTAAGAAATGATTTCAATTACTGAAATAAAGTAAAATTTTGAATAATTGGAATTTCTGAAATGATAAATGAAGTTTAACCAACTTGAAACAGTTGACTTTGAACAAACTTATTTGTATAACACTAAATTAGATTCTAATATATGTAACGTGCCTAAAATATTCAAAAAAGTTAAAATGTTATGATATAATAAAGGGTTGTACAAGAAGAAAACTTAAGTAATAAGTTGTTTAAACTGAAATCTGGCTTAATATAAATGTGGTAAATAAAAGGAAAATTTGTATAGTATTTAATTGAACCGATAAAAATTTATATAACTTACCTAAAAGTTTAAATGTAATTAGAATGTAACTAGATAGTATACACTATGTTATGAACAATAGGATATCAAAAGAATAATATTTTGTTAAAGGAATTCGTAAATAATAAATTGAAAATTGAGTTGACCATTTAAAAAGAGAATTAATGGGTTGAATAACAAATGGTAATAATATATTTATTACACTCAATATATGCGGAAAAATATGTTAAGTGAAATTTTTTAATAAATAAACGAGAATGCTAGTTAAGAGAACAAAGATAGACTTAAGAATAGTGAAGTTGAATTTAAGGAGAATCAACTTAGCTGAAGATAAATGGATAAAATAAATAGGTTAATTTGAAAATGAATTTGTTTGAAAGGAATGTAGATAAAATAAGAAAAAATCAATTTTTACTTCAACGACTATTTATTAGTTGAATAAAATGGATTAAACCAAATTGTTGAATAAAAATCTATTAAAGATTGAAAATCTATATGGTTTTGAACAGTTGAAGTTGAATATTAAGGTGAAATTAACTATGGTTGATCAAATTAATTTAATAGATGATTAAAATAAATAAACTTGGTTGTGAAAAGTGTGCAATAAATGTTAATAAATGGGAAAAAATCAGTTGAATAAAATTATATGAAATTGAAATTAATCAAATGTGAAGACAATAAATTTGATTGATTAAATAAAATAAATTGGAATCATCTGATTGAATATGGATCGATTTTAAAATAAATGTGGGTTATATGGTTTTAGATTAACTGTTTTATTTTAAATTTCAAATCTATTTTTCTTTCTGGTTGTTTCTATTCTCCTACTTTCTTCCTTTTCCGGGACAAAAAGTTTTGAGTAGGGGAGAGTGTAACGACCCATAAATTTTAATAGTTTTAATAACGTAATTTATTAAATTTTATGAAATTTTAAATAGTTGAATTTGGAAATAATATTTAATATTTGGTATACGCCTATTTTAACATAGCAACTAGTAAATTTTCATCTGATAATATTAAAGTTTATTTTATTGTGTAGTTTTATTTAAATTTAAATCAGTTAATAATTGATGATAATAAAATAATTTCCAAACCTGAATATTTTTGTGCAATAAATTTGTAAATCATCTTCTGAATGAGACGTCATATTTCGTTTCTTCAAATTTGGACTTCTCTAGTCCCATTTATCTTATTTCGTTTTAGCAGCATTTTCAATAGCGAAAATTCGAGTTTTTATAATTTGATCGTACCACTGATATCTGTATACCGTTTGATTGTCTCGTCATGTTGATCTCCATGATATCTTCATTAGTGTATTTTGAGGTCCAGTACGCGACAAAATGATGAAAACGTACATCGTATCGGTACCAAACTTAGTGACTTTTGGAATTCCCTTTCTTTTCAAAATTTGAATCGCTGGCCACAACAATAAATTGCTTTAAATATTTCAGCTGAATCAATGGGACACTGTTTCCATTTCCTTTCCTTTCCCGTTGCTTTTTATTTATTTCTTTACATTTTCCTCTACACAATATATTTATAGAAACTTATATTTAGATCTGCATTTTCCTTCTTCCTCAAATCTCCTTTCTAATCCCACTCCACAGCCTAGTCTTTCCCTCCTCCCTCATGTAAAAACCAAGCAGCACCATCAATAAAAATCTACTCCTCCCTCTCCTCTCTTTCACCTCGGCCTACAGCTCACCTGAACCGACCCAGTACCCTCTGCCACCTCATCACCGTGCCTTAGTCTTCCCAGCCCTCGCCAAGGCCCAAACTCCAAACCCATCGCCCTACAGTCCGCCCAAACCTCCGCTCGCACCTCCTGTTGTCTCCTCCGGCCTCTTCTCTCCTCCTTCCTTTTGCGTCCGCCTATTCAGTGAGGTATGTTCTATAAGGTGGTCATATGTGTATTTATATATATATATATATATATATATATATATATATATATGTTAGTATATATATTCGTATACATATCAGTAGATGTTAGTGGTGACCTATCTGTTATATATATTCGAGCATACTTATTTTGATACATATGTTATACTATTTGCATATAAACTACAACTCTACATATATGGATTTATAGTAGTATATGTAGGGGTTGTAAAAAATGTGTTTGGTTTTAACTTATGTATTTATACGTATATTGTATATATTAGTCTGGTTGTTATATTATGTCAGTTGTATATGTGTTTATGAAAGTTACACATATCTTTCAGTTTATATATATTTTTAAGTCTATAAAATTTTAGTTAGTATATATACAAATCTTATATATATAGAGTTACAGTGTGTGTGTATTTAAAGTGTATGTAAGTTTGTATATTTTTGTTATTATATGTTATATATATAAAGAGATGCAAGTTGTGTGCATATATGTAAGTTATAACGACTAACAGTATATATAATTGGTTATATATGAAAAAAACTACTGGGCTTTAAATGTATATTATATATAGTGTATATATTTATAGTTTATACATATATATAGGCTTATATATAGGGAATGATGTTTATGGTTGTTGTATGTTACAGTGTATATATTTTATATATATCTGAATTCCTATATTAGCTTGTATTTGAAAGGATAAAATTTTAAATAATATATATTTTTTCACATGAAGACAGTTTACATTTATATGTGGTTTGCCTGTGCGTTTATATCAAAGTTATAATATGTTAAGTTATATATTGTTGTTATGTTGTTTATAAATATTGCTTTGCTAATATATTTTATTTAAACTTACAATATATATATATACACACTTGCAACTATGTCCACATGTCGATCTATTTAAGTACTATATTATATGAATTCTATATATATATATATATAATATATGATTCTAGTATATGATAAGTGTATGCATAGTTGTATTTCACATATATGATTTATGTTGTTATGCGTATACAGTAAAGAGAAATAATATTGGATATATATTCTACTTTATAGTTGTTGCCTATTGTTCTTTTCTTAGGTTTAAAGTAAGTAGGGAATACGTATGTCGTGTTGTATGCTTATGTATATTTGCTAGAAAATTTGTTTGCCTATATATATGTGTGTGTGTGCGCGTGTGCGCGTGCGCGCACGCTTAATTTTATATTAGGATATTTGATTACAAAACACTATATAGATTGATGATTGATTTTAAATGTATAAAGATTTTGAAATAAAAAAATGTAGATATTTTGATTTGGGTTGTTTAAGAAATTTTGATTTTGAATTTTCCATAAAGATTTTATTTTATAGGTGGTAGAGTTAAATATTGATTTTTGTAAAATAATAATATATATATATATATATTAGTTATATCAAGATGATGCTGATTTATTCTCATCAATTCCTTGTTTTCAGTTTTGACCATCGAATTCGTGCCAATCTAGCTTTGCTTTGGAATTTGTGCATGGATTCGTAACTCGTCTCATTCTCGTTCGTCACTAACCTCGAAAGGTGAGCAATCACTCATGATTAACATTCTTATATTTATTAAATTTGATTTCAATTGAAACAACAATTGAAATATGCTACTGTTATTTATTTACATTGTTATATATATGTTGTTATCCGTAGTTGTTCACCTGTGACATCTGACACCATTATCTATTATTTATATTGATGATATATGCCTATTATATTATTTTTACATCTGTTATCACTCTGTAGGTTCCCTGTTAGTGTAGAATTCACTATGGGTTGAAATGATACATACCCGAACGATCTGTAAAATAGGAGAAAATCGTTATGGGTTAAAATGATAAACCCACGCGATTTTCATTTGAATTGAATTTGGGATTGCGGGTTGAAATGATATATACCTGTATATATATTTAAATTGTGGATTGAAATGATAAATATCTGTATCACTTAACCATAGGATAGAAAATTACATACAGACACCATTAGTTTTTATATATATGTATATATATTTATATATATATTTAAAATGATTTCTATGGTTTTGAAAGGAAATATATATGGTTTTATTTAATATTGAAATGTTTTATATATATAAATAAGTTTTAATATAAAGTAGATTTAATAATAAGCTTTAATTTAATAAAGTATTATTTAATTGATATATAATATTAAGGTTGGGAAGAATTTTTTTTAATTTATTTGAAATCGTATTTAATTTAGAATTTTATTAAATTAAATCGATTTGAAACTTATTGAATTTGAGATTTAAAGATATGATTTTATAACTGGATTTTGGTTCTAGTTAAATGAATATTTCAAGTTTAAGTAAATTAAAGGATATATTTAATTTGGGGTTTATTTAATGACATTGGGTTTATTAAGTGAAAATTTCAAAACTAAATAATAATGAAGTTAAATTTTGATATATATGAAATTATCAAATTTAGTTTTGAAATTGTGGTATATTTAAAGCTTTGAAATATATTGAAATTGAAATGGTTTATTTGGGATTTAATCTTTACTTGAAATTGATATAATTGAAATGGTTTATTGAGAAACCGAATTGAATTGAAATTAATGAATTGAGGTTTAATTAAATTTGAGAATTGGAATTCAAGTCGATTTGAATCGATTTGTGAAATTTGAGGAAGCTACTATATTATATAAAGAAACTTTTTAAATTATATTTATAACTATATATATATATATATATTTTACTTTATAAACTATTTTTAATATAAACTATTTTAATATACTAATTATTTTAATATAAACCACTTTAACTTATATCTATTTTATATAAACTATTTATTTTATAAACTATTTTATATACTATTATTAATATCTACTGTTTAAAGGAAAGTGTTATGATTTCCAAAGTGATAAGATTTCAAAATATTGTGATTTCCAAAGGTTATAATTTCAATTGTTTTGGTTTCGAAAGCATTATAAATTTGAAAGTACTATGATTTTTGCAAGTGAATATATTTTAAATGGAAATGATATATATTGATATGGTTTTGAAATGGAAATGATATTTTGGTTTTGAAGTATCAACTACTTGAAATGACCGTGGTGTTATAATAACGTTTGGTTGTTAAAGAGACCGGGATTGGATATTGTCATACTCTCTGCTAATACCGAATACCAATTTAACAACCGTATACATGGTGGAGATTCTAGAATGAAGTAGGATGTTTTGGCGATGATTCTATATGGTATTTACGTGAACCCGACCCCTGTCAGTCAACTTGATGTGGCTAAAACATGAGTTATACTGAGCCAAGTGAGGTTATTCCTCCTATCAGACACATTTCTTCGATACCATTATATTGCTTGTGTAATGTGATTGGGTGCACCCTTTGATTTGAGAGTGTGTCACTAAGTGGGCGGTAGCAGCTGCTATGCGTACCACTAGTCCGGGAGTGCAAATGGTATATCTACCCTAGCATTGCCTCGAGTACCGTGTCACATGCCCTATCTCGCCTTCTACGAGTTTGTTTTGTACCATAACTATGGAGTGCCCTCTGATAGCCCTCCAATTTACAGAGGAGTTATGGTACTGTATAGACTATGAGAATATATAAAAAATGTGTTAAGGGGGATATGGGTAACGCCTTAACGCTATTTTAATACTTTTACTTTACTATAGACGTATTATAATAGTGTATATTACTATGTAGTAGATAGTTCCACAGATCCTTAGAGATTGGTTATCCCAAACATCCTTTGAGTTACTTGTGTTTCAGTTGATATTTCACTTGAATTGGATTTATTGATGTAAGAATGTTAATCCTGACTCGAGTGTTTTGTGTTTTGCTTTACGTTCGGGTCAGACTGAGTATCACAACATTTCAGACTCGCCTTTGGAGTTGGAGCTTCACTTGGAGATCCGTTTGTATCTATCGACTTTCAAATTTCCTAGTTGTTTTGTTCAGAGACGTCATCTGTTTTTAAGACTTCACTGTATTTGAGATATTCTGTTGTATTTTATTTCAAACTCTGTTGTTTAAATAGTAGCTTCATGAACTACTATTTATATCTTCTGTTGCATATTGTTATATTATTCTGTGTATGTGATTCTATGATTAATTAATTTACCGTATATGCTGAGTCTTGCCAAATATAAATTAACAATCTGATATTTTAAGTAATTCAAGTCCGACATGTGTGGATGCGAAAGGTTGAAAATACCGGGTCGTTACAGTTGCTTTAATGCCATCTATGAATGGGCTTCGATTAGTTGTTGACCCTCATCCGTCTTCTTCTTGTTGTTGTTGGTTCTACTATAATGGTCTCTTGAAAGTCTTAATCAACATATCACTATTGCCAACTTTTTGCCTCGGTAGTGATTGTCGTGTGCATCATTATGTGTTGGCATAGGAAAATGTTCACGATCAGCACGATGAGATCTAAGTCTCCCTGTCTTTAGGGAGCCCATTCGCTCAGTTGTCTAACAATGTTGACATGGACTCTATCCATTTCTTACTGGTTAGGTAGTATTTTCTTCAGGATCACTAACCTAAGGACCATTATCTTTTCCATCTTTATCAGTGTCAATATCCTGTAATTCCTCATCGGAATCACTCAAGTGGAGTCTATTAGATTGGTGGGTACCAACTCATCCGGGTCAGTGAAAACTGATTAATGTTAGGCTAGTTTGGAAGTTCTAGCTTTTATATTTTGTGTCTCACTTGTCCCAGCACCTCCATTCAAACATTTTCTGCTTACCTTCTCGGCAATTCTTCTTTAACGAGGAAGAACTACCCTCATCGGAATCTAAACAAGAATAATTCATTCTACTCTTCTTATGTCTTTAAGATGGTTGGGATAATGAAGTGAACTTCTTCGTCATTTCTTCCATGATGAATACTTGAGTATTTATGATCTTTTTATTCATCATAGCCATCATTCAATCCAACTCCACTTTAGTAACAACTTCTTATTGATAAGAAGTCTCTCTTTGAGCTGATTGATTAGTCTCTTCACCATGTTAACACCTTCATTCTCTTCTTTAATTACAACACCTGATCTAATGCTATCCTTTTTTATAGCTATTATCTTCTAGATTTGCTTGTTGACTTTCTTCAAATCCAAGTAACAATAATAAATCTAATCTTGAAATTCATTTCTCAGTGAAAGACCAACAAAATGTTGCCAAAAAGTTGGTAAACACACCAAAATCAATTAAAAATTAAAATGCGGGAATTCAAAAATCACAGAAAGAATACATGATTTTTTGAGCAGATCATCTAAATCTTGTGTTTACATAAAGTATTAAATATCACTACCGATATAATCTTGTAGGCACAATCAAATTACAATGATTATTGGTGTCCAACTGATGATTTTCAAATTAGCAGTGTTTCCTTACAAAATCAGGAGAAGATTCAAAAAGTCCTTTTTTACTTGTTTTAGGATGTTTATATTTAAATGAATTCGAGCATGAAAATTGCTAGATCTGGTTTGAAGGAGCAAATATATTCAGATATAAAATTCCCACAAGATAAATAAGTCAACATGCATGATTTGTCACTAGCACCATCATTCAGTACCCATTAATATGGGCCAGTACTGATCGATGTCTTGACTTTTCCTCTACTTTACCTTTTGATGCAATTCAAGTTTTGGACTCTTGAATGCTTAAATCTTCAAAGAAAGATAATTTGGTGTTGACCCATATGGATCGGTGCAGATCGCGATCAACTCAGTGTACTTGTCTTTTTTGCAACCTTGAATATCAAGATATATTGGAGCGAAGAGGGATCCATAACAAGTTTCATATCATTCAGTACCGACCCATATCAGTTAGTGCCGACCGATAGCACTTCCTCCATGCTTTAGTGAAGTTCTTCGTGTCTTCAACCTTAACATCTTCTAAGCTTATTGATTTATCTCTTAAGCATTATGTAGTCACTGCAACCAAAGAGTAAGCACATAACGAACATAATATGATACTCAACGAATATCATAAAGATATACTGCAAAATAAGTGCGATGATAAGTGTCTAGGTATACTTATCCCCAATATCTACCTCAATGACATCCCTAGGGTGATAAACTACCAAAGAAAACAACAAAAGAAACCATGGCATCCATCAAACAATCCTTACTATCACTCAATGTGCTCTAGATATATGATAACTTGTATGGCCTATCCCATGTTAGGGACTAATGGAAATTCCTCTTGTCAGTGTACTAGTCTTTAGCCTAAAGCTAGTTCTAGACCTAAATACATTGGTCCATCATATACAAATCCAAACAACCGACTTGGGGTAACCAAACAATCAACCCATGAGCATCCTCGCAATACCACTGCTTTCAAGTACATCAAAAAAACACTTCGAGTACCAACTGTCTTAGCATGTATACAATACCACTTCTTTTGAGTACATTAAAAAACACTTCAAGCTTCCCCACAATACCACTGCTTTCTAATTTGCAGTAACTTAGGAAGTAAACAACAGGTTCCTTTTTCAAATCATTTTAAAATAATATAGATACTCATATTATATATATATATATATCAATCATATTTAGAATTAGAATGAAGAATCTATTTATCAAAACAATTGTGCAGTGAAACTACTACGGCAGTATTCCTACTTTAAAACTCAAAAATGAACGTCGATGATGCCTGCACTCATCACCGAAATTATTTTCCAGCGATAGAGAATGGAGTACAGATCTTATTTCCTTTAAAATTTCTTTTAAAACATTTCTTCAAATCATATTGAAATATTTATATTTAGAAAATACTTCCAAATAATACTAATGTCATAACTGAAAATTTTTCAAAAGAAAATTTCAAAGTCCCAAAACTTAACTTCTCAAATTCTTAGTTCTTATTTACTTTATCTGTAAATCTTATTTTACAAATCAATATTTATATAATTTCACATACTAACAAACAACTAAACATATCACATACAACTATATACATTTATAAAAATCATTCTTTTACAAAATATAGTACTATGTAAAATTATTTCATTTACCCATATTTTAAAACAATATTGTGTCGGTCTGCCCTATTAAGTGTTTAGAAATCCTTATCGATGCCATAGCGTCCTATATACCGACCAGAATTTGAAAATACTAAAATGAACAAATTAACACAATATAAAAACCTTTTATAACACTAACAAATAAGCTTTCTTATATATGTACACTCAAAAACTCATTCTAGGGTATTACTACCCTATTTCTAATGAGCCAGACCCCATAAAGCTAAGGTTATCGCTAAACCTGGCTCTGATACCAAATGTAACAACCCACCTTTTTGGACGGTTTAAATTGACAATAAACCACACATGTCAAGCTCAAACCATTCAAAAGGAAGGATTGTTATGGGGTAAATAAGAAAAGAAGAGAAAAGAAAGAAACAAAACATAGAATCTCACAGTGGAATGATAAAATATAATAATCAAATAAACAGTTAATGAAGCTGTTTTAAAAATAACATTTGATTAGACTTTTAAAATACAGAATCAGAGTTACATACAACAGAAATAAATAAAGTGCAGCGGAACAACATGATGCAGTGGAAGTAATATTATAAATAATAATAGTACTAAAGCTTCATCTTCGCCCTCCAGAAAAGCAGTCTTCGATATACTGAAAGCTCAGACTGACCAGAGCGAACTGAAAAGACAAAACACTCAAGTCAGAACTAAAAGATCTTATGTAAGTTAAATAAATAGTAAATAAATACGAGCGAAACGATGTCAGAGATGTTTATAGGGTTGACATCTCTTATCCAGTGTCTAACGCGAATGCAATAACTTAAGTGATGTTCAGGATTTCCATCACTTAAGGATCCATGAAACTATCTACAAACATAGTACAGTTGCTATTATAATAGTGTATATAGTAAAGTGTTAAAATAGCGTTAAGGCGTTACCCATATCCCCCTTAACATATTTTTATATTCCCGTAGTCTATACAAATATCATAAGCTCCACTAAACCGGTGGTTTACTCAGGGAGCACTCCATAGGTACGGTAAAAAAACAAACTCATAGTGGGTGCGATAAGGCATGTGATAAGGCACGCGAGGCACTGCCAGGGTGGGATTCAACCTTTTGTAGAACCGGGCTGGTGGTAACACATAACAGCTACTACTGCCCACCTCGGAACACACTCCCATAATCAAATCGTGGGGTGGCTACCAAATCAATCATAAAGTCATAATATGGTATCGAAGAAGCATGTCCGATCGGAGGTGCGACCTCACTTGGCCCATGTATAGCTCATGTTTTAGTTACATCAAGCTGACTCATGGGAGTCAGGGCTACTTTAATACCTCATACAGAACCGTTCGCTAAGCTATCCTACTTCATTCTAGAATCTCTACCACGTATAAAGTTGTTAAAGTGGTTTTCGGTATTGGTAGAGAGTATGACAATATCAGATCCCCGTTTCTTTAACAATCAAATGCTCATTTCACACAGGATGGTTATTTTACATTTTCAAAACCGATTCATAATTGATATCAAAATGTCATATTCAATTCACACTATATCACTTTTGAAATCATATTCACTATCGAGATCATATCACATTTGAAATGATATCACTTTAGAAATCATATTTTCTTTCAAAATCACACTTTCCAAAATAGGTTAAACCTCCATTTAAAGTTATTATATTTACTCAGAATATGTTATTTCAGTATAAAATATAATTTCAAATCTCAACTTAGGTTATAACGTCATATCATCATATTCGCTGTTAAATCAAGGATTTAAATATAAATACTTCCACTTTACGTAGCCTGAAATTTAGAAAATAGTCTAGATAATTATAAATAGTTTAAATAGTTTAGCATTTAAAACAAATTTTTAATTAGTTTGAAATACTTTAAAATAGTTTAAAATGGATTATCATAGTTTTAAATAGATTTAAGATAAGTCTAAATAAATTTAAAATAGTTTTAAATAGATTTAAAATAAATTAAATAGATTTAAAATAAATTAAATAGTTTAAAATAGATTAAACAGATTTAAAAATAAATTAAAATAGATTAAAAATAACTTAAAATAGATTTGAAATAAATTAAAATAGATTTAAAATAAACTAAAATAGATTTAAAATAAACTAAATGGTTAATTTGATTAAATAGTTTAAAATAGTTTAAAATAGATTAAAATAGTTAGATAGTTAGAAAACCTTAATAATCAGGATTTTTAGAATAATATTTCTTCACACAATTTATATTAAAATGAATTAATATCAAATTAGACTATTTCCTTCATTTCAACACATTTGGACCACGTCCAGCTTTCAAATTTCAATTTAAATCCTTTGAACAATTCATTTAAACCAATTCCAATTTCACACTTAAAGCTTGTAGTTATATAAATCAAATTTTTATTTAAAAATATCATTTAACTGAATTTAAATTTAAAGGATTTAAAATCATATAAATTAACCAATTCGGAGTCCATATATAGTTTCCTGCCCTATGGTCAAGTGATACAGACATATATCACTTCAATATGCAATAGATTTAAATTTACGGGTATATATCATTTCAACCCGCAATCCCGAATTTACGCTCAAAATCCATAAAATTGCTCGGGTTTATCATTTCAACGGATAATGATTTTTTCCTAATCTATAGATCGTTCGGGTACGTATCATTCCAACTCATAGGATTTCTAACAATAAACTAAAGGAACTGCAGGGTAATAACAATGTAAATATAACATCCAGTCATTCAATATAAACAATGAAATATCCATCACAATCACCATTCAAGCAATCAATAAATACATCAGTTAACTGATTATCGTCAACAATTCAATTGACAATTAAATTTCAATATTAAATTAAATGACGATTAAATGCAACAAAAGTCGTATTTAACTAGAATGGAAATTTAAATGTACCAAACATTAACCAATCAATTTCTAATCACATCATAATTTAATTTAACTAATATAAGACAATTCAGCAGTTTTGAGTGGGTAAAAACACTCACCTTCTTTGAATCTGTAAAATTTCAATTGGTCAAATGTTGATAAACTCAATTCCATGTCGTAGATGATGTCGATAGAATCCAGTGCCACTGGTCGTGCTCCAAGCCGACCTTGTACGAAAGAGATATGATTTTATTAACATTTGAAATTTTTGATAATTAATTAAATAATTCACTAGATTTAATTAACCATTTATCTCCCAAATCAACACGTCATCTCCTACCAAAAAAATGTAGATCGCAAATATCCAACAGTCGAACCCACCACGTCACTCCGCTTTCTCATTCATCCACGTCACCTTAGCTAGTCGAAGATTACCTCTTCTCGGCCGTGTGTGTGCCTACTCCTGCCCTTTGTGCCAGCACTAGTCCCGAGCTCTCTAACCTCATCTTTTACTTGGAAAGTCGTCGGAGCTATTGTGCGTTCAAGAGGAGATCCACGCCACTCGAGCCTACCATACTTTGAACTATTAGCATCGACGCGCTCCTCTGATCAAGGCGCATACCTTTACTATAGGACATTTTTCCTAGAAGTGCCTCGATTTGCACGAGTGACGTGAGCCGTTGATATGTACGTGGAAGAAAATGGTGGCCCAATGATATTAGTGTTTGCAAAAATTAGAAATTGAACTTATTTGAAAATAAAAATTAGGAAATTTTTGTTTTGACGTTCCAACTCTTAAGGGGGAGAGACAGGTGAAAATAAAGTACATATAGAAAACTGCTAAGGTTAGAAAGAAAACCATTTATATAGACAAGGGCCGATAAAAATAATAACACATCGAATTTGTTTAAAACGACAATAACGACATGAAAAGTCCGTTCCACCTCCGAAACGAAAGTGGGTCATCCCATATATCAAAATATATGTTTTAGATATTTTTAAATTCAACGGAACGAGTTTCAAGTCCTAATTCCATTATATAAAGAAGTTAGTTTTTGAAATCAGCTTATTTCAAATTGATTTCATTAAATTGATTTCTATGCATTTCGAGCCTGCACGATCAAACAATAAATCCGTTCGCTACGAACTTGAAATCCAATAGTAATTTACTGTTACGGATTTGATGAAACTGGTTTCGTCGAAGTCCGAGATAGTGGCCAAAATGCTGATTAAATAAATTGTTATTAAATTAATTTTATCACTTTTCAAACTCCAATTTAATAACTACCCATTTTTATCATTTTTGATTACTTAGCAATTTATAATATTTTAAAACAAATTTCCATATTAATTTAATAATTAGATATTGCGCAAATTACAGCATTCAAATTTCTATAGCAATAAATTCAATTGATTATTATTTAAATTCCTATAAATTCATTTATTTGATTTTTCATCTTATTATTCAATCCATTATTACTCTATGGATATATAATTAACATTGGTTTGTCGTTTGTTACGTCAATATTCTACCATTATCATTTTAATTCACATTAACTACAATAATTAAGTAGATTAATTGCAATTGATTTCTAATTTATTATCAATGAATTAAATAGTGAATTTATAATTAAACCATTGTTACAACTTATCAATTCAAACACATTTATGTGTTTATTCTTTATAAATCAAGCCAATCAATTCACATATTGATTAATCATTCTATATTATCCAATTTCAATTAATTACGTATAATTTCTCTTTTTATTACAACATTTGTCTTATTTACTATTTACAATTTATAACCAAATTTATAATTATAATCTTTTCTATTAATCGAAATTGCATTAAAGTGGTTATCCATTACCTTACATTAACATTATTACGTTTCATTCTAGTTATTTTTATTAATAAATCTTAAATTTTAATTCCTTCCAATATTAAGACCAACATCTTATTAAATTAAATATTTTAATTATCTAAAATTACGAATCGTTACAATGTGTATCTTGAACCCTGGAGATTCTAAGTAGGATCATATGCCATTAGTAGAGTTTCCATATCATAACACCCATCAAGCAAGTATAATAATGACCCCATTCGAGGCATTGTAGGGCGTTTTATGATCTTGGGGAGAGTAGAGGAGATAGATAGAATGGAGCTTCCTCGAAAACTGACAGGGGTTCACAATGTCTTTCATATGCACATTTGCAGAAGTCTCTACATGATTCAGCTACTGTGGTCGAATCGAGTTCGTCGGAAGAAGTTAAAGTGGAGAAAGGATCACTTGTTCGTCGTACACCTACATGTATTATTGGGCATGGGACAAATTGACTCTGTAAAAAAGCAATTACAATTGTTAGAGTCTAGTGGGGAAGACGATCTAGTAAAGAATACTTGGGTGGCCGAGGAGAAAATTCGAGCTACATATCTAGAGCAATTTTCTATTATGTTTTAATTTAAGTTAATATGATACTTGTATGTACGTATAGTATTTAGCTTAGTATTTTCCATAGGTAAGTGTGCATGAATATTGGATATGAATGTGAACGTGTCATCAAGACATGTTTTGGATGATGGTTGCTAATGGGTGTACTTTATTAGTTAGGATTGCATATATAGGCTAGTATATTTTAACGAATGTCGAAATTGGGTAAAACTGTAATTTTACATAAAAGGAAAGAAAAATATATTTTAACGAGTGTCAAAATCGGGCCTCAAAACCAATTCCATTACGCTCAGAATGCCATTACAGTTAGAAAACAAATGTAATATGTTGAATTTGATAAAACGGGTCATAATTAGCGAAAAATAGATCCAATGACATTTTCATAAATATTAAATTTTGAGATTTAAAGTAATAACCCTAGATTTAAATTATAAATAAAGTCCTAACCCTCACTCACCTTCATTTTAAACCATAATCACTGCCTCTCTAATTATATACGTTCTTTTCTTTTTTCTCCTCCTTAAAATTCCCTTAATTCAAACATCATTTTCTATTATGTTCTCTAAATTTCTAAAAATAAATGAAGAAAAATCAAATAGAAAGAGTGGGTACAAGAGAACTAAATGAAAAAAAGAAAGAAAGGAGAATTTAGTATAAATAAAGGAATAAAGAAAGAGAGCGTAACGCCGCACCCCGAGACCTACATTAACAAAGATTATTACTGGTAATACTATCTACTAATGCAAAGAATAGGGCTGGATAGGTGCGACCACCTATAGCCTTGTCTTTGATATCT
The DNA here is from genome assembly GCA_030765085.1 of Allium cepa. Classification (NCBI taxonomy): domain Eukaryota; kingdom Viridiplantae; phylum Streptophyta; class Magnoliopsida; order Asparagales; family Amaryllidaceae; genus Allium; species Allium cepa. The sequence goes on from CM060932.1 coordinate 937,029,295, forward strand.
ATTGAATACATCGACAAATACCATATTTTTAAAGCGTTTTTATTATTTAAATTCTTTTATTTTACAATAATACACAATTTTCACCAAATAAATGTACAAGTCAACATTTTTCACTTCTAAAATTCAACAAAAATATTTTTCTCTCTTAGAAAAATATAACTAACCATTCCCAAGCTTAATTTATAGCCAAAACATATTTATAAACCAATTTCCACCTTTGTATTTAGACAACCCACCTTTAAAAATCAAATACTTCCTTTAAAAATTATTAAAAGAAGAATTGGTAATAATTAATAAAATTATTGCATTTTCTCTAAATAATAATTATTTTCCATTAATTATTTCCTTAATGTAACAACCCGATATTTTCAACCATTCGCATCCGCACATGTCGGACTTGAATTGCTCAAAATACCGCATTGTAAATAAAATTTGGCAAATCTCAGAATATACAGTAAATAAAATCATAGATCACAGACACAGAGTATTTAATAATGCAGCGGAAGTAAAAGAAATAGTAGTTCATGAAGCTACTATATAAATTTCAGAGTTAAATAAGATACAACAGAATAAATAAAGTACAACAGAAGTCTCAAGATGATAACCAAGTACAAGCTGGATAGAACAACAGAACTAGAATAGATAAAACTAGATAAGCAGATAATCTCCAGCGATTCCAATCTCCAGAAAGTGGAATCCAAGTCTGTGAATAACTCAGGCTGACCCGAGCGTAAATAAAAATACAAACACTCGAGTCAGGACAATATATACTTATATAATGTAAACCAACTCAAATGAACTGTAATAAGGTACAAGTAACTTAAAGGATGCCTGAGACCGCCCATCCTTTAAGGATCCGTTAAACTATTTACTATGTAATAATATTTCGCTATTATAATAATGTCTACAGTAAAATAAACTTACTTTTAAATAGCGTTCCGGGCTACCCATATCACCCTTCACACATAATAGTCCCAGTAGTCCATCCAGTATCATGCCATCTCCACTCCGGGTGACTGTCAGAGGATACCACACGGGATACGGGAGAAAAACAAACTCGTAGTAAAGGCTCGGTATGGTAGGTGACACGGCACACAAGGCAATGCCAGGGTAAATATACCAATTACACACACGGGCTGGTGGTAACGCAGCAGCCACATACGCCCACCTCGGAACACACTCCCATATCAAAATCGGAGGATGGCCATCTAATCAATCACCGGTAAGAGTATAGTATCGAAGGAATGTGTCCGATAGGAGGAATGACCTCACTTGGCCCGAGATCGCTCCTGTTTTAGCCACCTTATGCCAACTCACGGGAGTTGGGTCCACGTAAATATACCTCAAGAACGTCGCCACCATCCTACTTCATTCTGGAATCTCCACCGCGTACACGGTTAGTCAAAGTGGTTTTCGGTATCGACAGAGAGTATGCCAGATATCCGATCCCGGTCTCTTTGCCAACCAATCGTTATTATAACTCGTAGTTATAACTTTTAAAATAATGTTTATACTTCAAAATAGGATATCATTTCAAATCCAAATCTTTATCAAAATAATGATTAAATTAATTCCAAACCATTTTAAAACATCATATCGTTCCAGAAATTCTTGTCAAATAATTTAATATATCAAAATATCATATCTTTTCAAAACCACATTTCAAATCATTTTAATATATAAAAATATCATATCATTTCAAAACCACATTTCAAATCATTTTAATATATCAAAATATCATATCATTTCAAAACCTCATTTCAATCATTTTAATATATCAAAAATATCATATCCATTTCAAGTCATTTCAATCATTTTAATATATCAAAAATATCATATCTTTCCAAAACTTCATTTCAAATCATTTTAATAAACCAAAATATCATATCTTTTCAAAACCACATTCATTTCAAATCATTATTCATTTTATTCAATTTAAAATACCATTTCAATTTACATTTCCAAACAGTTTATATTTCAAAAATCATTTTAAATCATTAAAATGAAGTTATTATATTTAATAATTAAATTATTAAATTTCCAAAAATTTCAACTTTCAAAGTTCATTTATTCACTTAAGTTTATCAAAACTGTGAAAATTCACTTTTCGCAGCATTTAGAAAACGCTACGGAAAGTTACATTCAAAACAGTTCAATTTAACAAAAGACGGCATTTTTAAAAATGTTGTAATAGGGTTTACTTAATATTTCAAATAAACTTAGTTAAATTCAACAATTATAGCACTTAAAAAGATTGCTATAATAGCCTTTAATTCAATTTAGCTTTTTAGTTCATTATCATCAACTACATCATTTACAAATGCTGTAATATCATTTACATTGCAATTAATAGCATTTGAAAAATGCAGTTAATTAATTTCAAATATTCAATATCATTTCACAACCAATTATATTTTTATTTAAAACATTTTTAACTTATAAAATCATACATTTTCACATTTATAAACAACATTTAATTTTCCTTAAGTTCATGATTTTATAAAGTTAAATTTCCATTCAAAAATCAAGATTTAATAATAATTCACTTATTAAATTTCAACATTCAAATTTAAATTCATTAAATTAAATTTCAACTTAACACTTAAGTTTAAATTTCAAAATATAACTTAATTTCAATTTTATTCACTTAACTTAAAATTCACTTTTAAGCCAAATTCACAAATTCCCATTTGGTTATATTTCAAAATTTCAACTTAAATAATCATCCCTTTCATTTTTTAACTTTACTCAAAAATCATTAATATATTATAAAATCATTTTAAATTCATTTTAAATTCAAATTATCATAAATTTATCATAATTTCATATTTAATTTAATTTCCAATTATAATTAAATCAAAATTTCCAAAATAACTTACATTTAAATTTTCTAACTTTTCCATAATTTATTTAACCTATAAATTTCCAAAAAAATCAATAATACTTTATAAAAATCATTTTTAATTATGTTTTAAATCAAAATATTATAATATTTACATTTCAAACATATTTTTAAAAATTTTAGAAAAATATATTTTAACTACGGGTCTGTATATAATTTTCTAGCCTAGGTAAAGTGATACGGGTAATGTATCATTTCAACCCGTAATTTACAAAGAAAATCCGGGTTTTATCATTTCAAACCCGCAGTCCCAAGTAAATGAAATAAAATGAAAATCGCTCATGCCTATCATTTTAGCCCATAACGATTTTGCCTTATTCTAAAGTCCGTTCGGGTATGTATCATTTCAACCCATAGTGATTCTAATCTAAAGGGAACTTGCAGTGTGATAAACTGATAAAAATAACAGAACAACATAATATAACAGTAACAGATGTTATAATAGGTGTTTAAGCATGGGTGAACATCATATAATCATAATATAGCATATGTAACATGATAATGCATTTTACAGATTCAAAAGGGGTCAATTTACTAGTTATATATGTACATATTGTCTGGTGAGGATAACTCACATGTTTGAGCTGGAGACACAACAACGAATGCACGAATGAGATCCCAACAAGAGCGATAACACAACACAACGATGAGTGGGAGAGCCAAAGTATCAATTCCCTTAGATACATTCAACAAAACAAGTATAACAACACATAAGTTTCAACACAAAATACCATTAAACAAAGCTAGTAATGGATGCATAAACAAAGCCAAAGTGTTTGCACTTGCTTCCTACCATCTATGCTTCAACTATGGATCAGGTTTGCACGGCCAAAGAATGTATTTGGATCAGGTCATGGATTGGAATGGGTCGGCCTAGCCTAGAGAAAGTGGTGCAACATTTGGTGATGCAAAATCTAACATTAGAAGGCAATAGCAAGGATTCTATGCAACTACAAGGCTCGGCCAAGGCCAAGGAGGGCATGGACACTTTAGGTATGGTCAGGTGAGGGTGTGTAGAGGTGTGTTAGGTCAAGATCAGGTCAGTGGTGATGGTGGTTGGTCGGTCTAGGTGGCGGCTAAAGGGAGATGAAGGTGTTAGATGCAAACTAGGCTAGGCTTGAATGCTAGGTGATGGATTTGTGCATTTTGGTGGTGAGGCTTGCCTTGGGGTTGCTCGGCCTGATGGGGTGGTGGACTGGAGGGGTTGATGATCAGAGAATGAGGTGGTGGAGTTCGGCTAAGGGCTGGAGTTGGTGCATCCTATCAAATCAAGTGAGAACAAATGCAAACAATCAATAGAAATCAATAGAAAAACAAGAGAAAGGAAGAAGTTTCTACCCAATCTTTTTGATCAACTATGGCCGCACCTTTTTTTGTGTGAGAAATATTTTTGAGTTCACGTGAAAAAGAATGAAGGAGGCAGCTGAAATGAGAAGGAATTGTACGGCCAAAGAAAAAAAACAATAAAGATGTAGGTTAAGAAATGAAAAGGCAGAAGATTAAAAGACTTAGGAATGTAAAGGGTTTCAGAAACCTTTCATATTTCTTTATTTAATTTTTTTATAACTTTATATTTCTGGTAATAATACTAATACCAGATAAAATTTCGAAATTTATCAAAATGTAATAATTTATATAAACATTTATCAATAATATAAAGTTAAATTAAGAAAATAGCTAAAAATAGTAAACTAGTCTGGAAAATTTGAAATTTAATAGAATAAATTTTATAAAATTCATATGAGCTTGTAATATATTTTTAAACATAAATAATAACATAAAATAAAAATATATTCACAAAATAAATATTTAAAATTTAATTTACATATAATTTTTTATGAAGAAAATAGCAGAAAATAGGAAAACAGCCTTCAAAAATAGGAAATCATCATAGTAAATTTTAGAAAAAATCTATTATTATTTTTAAAATATTTAGAGATGAAAATATACATAAATTAACATATTTACACATATAAAAATAAAATATAAGAAAGAAAATATGATTTATAAAATTTAAAATAGGCAAAATTGCACAAAAACCCAATTATACTAAAAATTGAAATGTTCATAACTTTCACAATTTAACTCCGTTTCCAACGAAACGAAAAGTAGTATTCATGTTATTAAATCTATGTTCATAATAAAAGATAAAATTTATAATTTCAAACTTTTAAATTTTAAGTTAGAAGTCAAAGTTTGACTATTTGACCAAAAATTCACCTTTTCTGGAAATATTCAACTTACACAAGTTTTGGAATTATAATTCATGTAAAAATCAAGATTTATATTTAAATAATAAAATTTAATCAATTCAATAAGTAAAATAAGTTTTTAAATCAAAATATAAATCAAAATAATTAACATACAATTAAAATAATTACAAAATACAGGGTTGCTACACTCTCCCCCACTCAAAACTTTTCGTCCCCGAAAAGGAATGAGGTATGGGAAAGCACAGAAGAGATAGAGATGAAATAAGATTAAGACAGGGTAACTAGAAGATTGAGATTATACCTGATAACTGTTGTTATAGGTAAGTTTAACAAGGTGGAGGTGATCAAATCAAGAACACAAGCACGAAAAGATCCTTTAGAATCTGATTCACCCTTTTTCGTTTGACCGTCGGTCTGTGGATGGTAAGCAGTGCTCAGATCCAGATGGGTACCAAAGATTTTCAAAGATTACAGAAAGATTTCTAAATAGACTGGTATAAGCAATAGCCTCCCATTCTGTAGCAAGATAAGGGAAATTAGGACAACCAAAAGATAGTTTGAAAAACAAAATAAAATAATAAATTTGAAACCATAAAATTTCAACTTAAACTGAAAATTAATTTTACATAAGTCAAATAAATCTTAAGCATCTCTAATTTCATTATCTTATCATCCAATTATCTTAAATTAACAAATCCCTAAAACCATGTATTTGAAAAAAAATCTTTTATTATACTCAAAATGTACCAAATAAAATTTAATTCTTCTTCACTACTAATTAAAATTAAATTTGTTCCTCTCAATATATTTTATCACCTATGTTAAATATATTTACACTCATTGTAACTGCCTTAAATTTATTCTTAGTTCCTTTATCATCATTTTATATTGTAAATTATTCCATTACACTTTTTCTTTATTTACCTCTGTTAATCCTTTTATAACTAAAATTTAAGTATATAACATTCACTCAAATTTTATTTATAAAATCTTTTTTTATATATATTATCCAATTACATATTCAACTTTTGAAAATTAAGGTAAGTTATATTGGAATGAAATTGTGTATTATACAAATAAAACTTTCTAATTAAATTATTTCAAGCTTGAATATTAATCCAAATCTTGAAATTATACTTAGAAATTATCTTTGAAGAAAAAATTTAGGAATTAAATTTTTGATAAATTTCAAACTATTTAGAGATAAATAAATGCTCATATACTATATATATATATATATCCATTCAAATTTAAATCATATATCAGCATATGTTATAATCCATTCTTATTTTAGAAATTAAAATCAATTAAATTTTCCCAAAACAAAACTGTAGCAAGACTACAGAATGGTCTCTTCATTTCGAAACTCGAAAATGAATGTCAATGATGCTGCAGTCATCACCGAAATTATTTTCCAGTGACAAAGAGAAGAGCACTAAATTTAAATTTAAAATTCTTTGGGAACAAATTTCTATTCGAAAATACTTTAAATAATATATCCCTTAAAACTTTGAACACAAAATTTGAAATCCATCGAAAATTAAATTCTCAAATTCTTATTTTACATTCATTTTAAATTTCCAAATAAATTTATAACCATGTTTTATAGTTCAATTAGATATATGAAACAATAGAAAATGATATATAAAACAAATATTATTTCTTAACAACCAATTCAAATAAAATCCAGATAAAGATTTATAATATAGTTACAAAATTTATTTCACAAAATTTATTTCATTACTAAATTTTAAAAACATATTGTGTCAGTTTGCTCTGTTCAAGTGTTCTGGAAATCTTATCGATAGCGTTGATCAGACGAATCGATTAGAAACCCAAATCAACATCAACAACTCAAACAACACAATATATAAAACATTTTAAATATTAGTTTATAAATAAACTTCAAGAATAATTTGAAGATAAGTTGGAAACAAAGATGAGATGATTAAATAACAGAATAGGGAGACGGATGAGTTTATATAAATCGCGGGCAACCTTAACCGGGTCAACCGTGACTTAAAGAATAAGATCGATGTGGATTTCTTGGGTAAATCGACATTCGATCTCAAGATGTAGAGTTCGAAATTATAAGAGATACTAGCATCTAAACCGAGGATATAGAATCTCTGGTGAACCGATGTTGTTGTAAAGGGGTTTTCCCCCTTTACAAATAAATTTGAGGTTGGCGAGACCGCCGACTCATTATGAAGATCTTTTGAAGTGGAGTTATGGGATACTCCAGAAACAAAAGAAGTTAAATAGTGAGGGACATGAATGGATTTTGGAACCACAGGGAATGTTCCAAAATTCAAAGGAATCAAGTCAAAAAGGAAGAGGTTTAAACTCGAATGAAAGTGATTCTGTAAATACATTTACCCTATATACTGAGTTTTGCCTAGAGCTACCAAAGCTCTGATACCAACTGTAACAACCCGATATTTTCAACCATTCGCATCCGCACATGTCGGACTTGAATTGCTCAAAATACCGCATTGTAAATAAAATTTGGCAAATCTCAGAATATACAGTAAATAAAATCACAGATCACAGACACAGAGTATTTAATAATGCAGCGGAAGTAAAAGAAATAGTAGTTCATGAAGCTACTATATAAATTTCAGAGTTAAATAAGATACAATAGAATAAATAAAGTACAACAGAAGTCTCAAGATGATAACCAAGTACAAGCTGGATAGAACAACAGAACTGGAATAGATAAAACTAGATAAGCAGATAATCTCCAGCGATTCCAATCTCCAGAAAGTGGAATCCAAGTCTGTGAATAACTCAGGCTGACCCGAGCGTAAATAAAAATACAAACACTCGAGTCAGGACAATATATACTTATATAATGTAAACCAACTCAAATGAACTGTAATAAGGTACAAGTAACTTAAAGGATGCCTGAGACCGCCCATCCTTTAAGGATCCGTTAAACTATTTACTATGCAGTAATATTTCGCTATTATAATAATGTCTATAGTAAAATAAACTTACTTTTAAATAGCGTTCCGGGCTACCCATATCACCCTTCACACATAATAGTCTCAGTAGTCCATCTAATATCATGCCATCTCCACTCCGGGTGACTGTCAGAGGATACCACACGGGATATGGGAGAAAAACAAACTCGTAGTAAAGGCTCGGTATGGTAGGTGACACGGCACACAAGGCAATGCCAGGGTAGATATACCAATTACGCACACGGGCTGGTGGTAACGCAGCAGCCACATACGCCCACCTCGGAACACACTCCCATATCAAAATCGGAGGATGGCCATCTAATCAATCACCGGTAAGAGTATAGTATCGAAGGAATGTGTCCGATAGGAGGAATGACCTCACTTGGCCCGAGATCGCTCCTGTTTTAGCCACCTTATGCCAACTCACGGGAGTTGGATCCACGTAAATATACCTCAAGAACGTCGCCACCATCCTACTTCATTCTGGAATCTCCACCGCGTACATGGTTAGTCAAAGTGGTTTTCGGTATCGACAGAGAGTATGCCAGATATCCGATCCCGGTCTCTTTGCCAACCAATCGTTATTATAACCCGTAGTTATAACTTTTAAAATAATGTTTATACTTCAAAATAGGATATCATTTCAAATCCAAATCTTTATCAAAATAATGATTAAATTAATTCCAAACCATTTTAAAACAACATATCGTTCCAGAAATTCTTGTCAAATAATTTTAATATATCAAAATATCATATCTTTTCAAAACCACATTTCAAATCATTTTAATATATAAAAATATCATATCATTTCAAAACCACATTTCAAATCATTTTAATATATCAAAATATCATATAATTTGAAAACCTCATTTCAATCATTTTAATATATCAAAAATATCATATCCATTTCAAGTCATTTCAATCATTTTAATATATCAAAAATATCATATCTTTCCAAAACTTCATTTCAAATCATTTTAATAAACCAAAATATCATATCTTTTCAAAACCACATTCATTTCAAATCATTATTCATTTTATTCAATTTAAAATACCATTTCAATTTACATTTCCAAACAGTTTATATTTCAAAAATCATTTTAAATCATTAAAATGAAGTTATTATATTTAATAATTAAATTATTAAATTTCCAAAAATTTCAACTTCCAAAGTTCATTTATTCACTTAAGTTTATCAAAACTGTGAAAATTCACTTTTCGCAGCATTTAGAAAACGCTACGGAAAGTTACATTCAAAACAGTTCAATTTAACAAAAGACAGCATTTTTAAAAATGTTGTAATAGGGTTTACTTAATATTTCAAATAAACTTAGTTAAATTCAACAATTATAGCACTTAAAAAGATTGCTATAATAGCCTTTAATTCAATTTAGCTTTTTGGTTCATTATCATCAACTACATCATTTACAAATGCTGTAATATCATTTACATTGCAATTAATAGCATTTGAAAAATGCAGTTAATTAACTTCAAATATTCAATATAATTTCACAACCAATTATATTTTTATTTAAAACATTTTTAACTTATAAAATCATACATTTTCACATTTATAAACAACATTTAATTTTCCTTAAGTTCATGATTTTATAAAGTTAAATTTCCATTCAAAAATCAAGATTTAATAATAATTCACTTATTAAATTTCAACATTCAAATTTAAATTCATTAAATTAAATTTCAACTTAACACTTAAGTTTAAATTTCAAAATATAAATTAATTTCAATTTTATTCACTTAACTTAAAATTCACTTTTAAGCCAAATTCACAAATTCCCATTTGGTTATATTTCAAAATTTCAACTTAAATAATCATCCCTTTCATTTTTTAACTTTACTCAAAAATCATTAATATATTATAAAATAATTTTAAATTCATTTTAAATTCAAATTATCATAAATTTATCATAATTTCATATTTAATTTAATTTCCAATTATAATTAAATCAAAATTTCCAAAATAACTTACATTTAAATTTTCTAACTTTTCCATAATTTATTTAACCTATAAATTTCCAAAAAAATCAATAATACTTTACAAAAATCATTTTTAATTATGTTTTAAATCAAAATATTATAACATTTACATTTCAAACATATTTTTAAAAATTTTAGAAAAATATATTTTAACTACGGGTCTGTATATAATTTTCTAGCCTAGGTAAAGTGATACGGGTAATGTATCATTTCAACCCGTAATTTACAAAGAAAATCCGGGTTTTATCATTTCAAACCCGCAGTCCCAAGTAAATGAAATAAAATGAATATCGCTCAGGCCTATCATTTTAGCCCATAACGATTTTTCCTTATTCTAAAGTCCGTTCGGGTATGTATCATTTCAACCCATAGTGATTCTAATCTAAAGGGAACTTGCAGTGTGATAAACTGATAAAAATAACAGAACAACATAATATAACAGTAACAGATGTTATAATAGGTGTTTAAGCATGGGTGAACATCATATAATCATAATATAGCATATGTAACATGATAATGCATTTTACAGATTCAAAAGGGGTCAATTTACTAGTTATATATGTACATATTGTCTGGTGAGGATAACTCACGTGTTTGAGCTGGAGACACAACAACGAATGCACGAATGAGATCCCAACAAGAGCGATAACACGACACAAAGATGAGTGGGAGAGCCAAAATATCAATTCCCTTAGATACATTCAACAAAACAAGTATAACAACACATAAATTTCAACACAAAATACCATTAAACAAAGCTAGAAATGGATGCAACAAAGCCAAAGTGTTCGCACTTGCTTCCTACCATATATGCTTCAACTATGGATCAGGTTTGCACGGCCAAAGAATGTATTTGGATCAGGTCATGGATTGGAATGGGTCGGCCTAGCCTAGAGAAAGTGGTGCAACATTTGGTGATGCAAAATCTAACATTAGAAGGCAATAGCAAGGATTCTATGCAACTACAAGGCTCGGCCAAGGCCAAGGAGGGCATGGACACTTTAGGTACGGTCAGGTGAGGGTGTGAAGAGGTGTGTTAGGTCAAGATCAGGTCAGTGGTGATGGTGGTTGGTCGGTCTAGGTGGCGGCTAAAGGGAGATGAAGGTGTTAGATGCAAACTAGGCTAGGCTTGAATGCTGGGTGATGGATTTGTGCATTTTGGTGGTGAGGCTTGCCTTGGGGTTGCTCGGCCTGATGGGGTGGTGGACTGGAGGGGGTGATGATCAGAGAATGAGGTGGTGGAGGTCGGATAAGGGCTGGAGTTGGTGCATCCTATCAAATCAAGTGAGAACAAATGCAAACAATCAATAGAAATCAATAGAAAAACAAGAGAAAGGAAGAAGTTTCTACCCAATCTTTTTGATCAACTATGGCCGCACCTTTTTTTGTGTGAGAAATATTTTTGAGTTCACGTGAAAAAGAATGAAGGAGGCAGCTGAAATGAGAAGGAATTGTACGGCCAAAAAAAAAAACAATAAAGATGTAGGTTAAGAAATGAAAAGGCAGAAGATTAAAAGACTTAGGAATGTAAAGGGTTTCAGAAACCTTTCGTATTTCTTTATTTAATTTTTTTATAACTTTATATTTCTGGTAATAATACTAATACCAGATAAAATTTCTAAATTTATCAAAATGTAATAATTTATATAAACATTTATCAATAATATAAAGTTAAATTAAGAAAATAGCTAAAAATAGTAAACTAGTCTGGAAAATTTGAAATTTAATAGAATAAATTTTATAAAATTCATATGAGCTTGTAATATATTTTTAAACATAAATAATAACATAAAATAAAAATATATTCACAAAATAAATATTTAAAATTTAATTTACATATAATTTTTTATGAAGAAAATAGCAGAAAATAGGAAAACAGCCTTCAAAAATAGGAAATCATCATAGTAAATTTTAGAAAAATTCTATTATTATTTTTAAAATATTTAGAGATGAAAATATAAATAAATTAACATATTTACACATATTAAAATAAAATATAAGAAAGAAAATATGATTTATAAAATTTAAAATAGGCAAAATTGCACAAAAACCCAATTATACTAAAAATTGAAATGTTCATAACTTTCACAATTTAACTCCGTTTCCAACGAAACGAAAAGTAGTATTCATGTTATTAAATCTATGTTCATAATAAAAGATAAAATTTATAATTTCAAACTTTTAAATTTTAAGTTAGAAGTCAAAGTTTGACTATTTGACCAAAAATTCACCTTTTCTGGAAATATTCAACTTACACAAGTTTTGGAATTATAATTCATATAAAAATCAAGATTTATATTTAAATAATAAAATTTAATCATTTCAATAAGTAAAATAAGTTTTTAAATCAAAATCTAAATCAAAATAATTAAAATATACAATTAAAATAATTACAAAATACAGGGTTGCTACACTTAATGTATCGCCTCTTTTCGGAATAGATCATTTGAACCATTCGATATATTTGTGGCGATTACCTTTCGGGAATTTGAACTCTAGGAAGTCTTATCTTTTAGATTTGAGTTGCCTACACTGGCATTATTTGAGATTTGCCTTTTGGCGTTATTATTGAGATTTTCCTATTGGCGTTATTATTGAGATTTCCTTTTGGCATTTATTTGGGATTATATTCTTCTATGTTGGACAGTTATATTTGATTGCCTTGTGGCGTATTTTTGAAATAGTGATTTCTTTGAGTTTGTCGATATGGCGGGTTTTGGGATTTCTTCTTTTTAGGAGTTATATTTTCCCTAAACCACTATTGTTGATTTGTGATTGTCGTTGAGATGAGGCTTGTTGTATTTAGCATTTTATGGATTGTTTTATCTTTTTGAGATCGTATGTTTGTGTAAGTTATATCACCTCATCACTTAAAGTAACCATACCATACTTATACTCATGCTTATACTCAGTATTCTTCCTTCTTGTTTAAGAAGAACATTACCCTTATTCTTGTGCATTTATTACTGCTTATCCTCTTAAACTGATATGTTTGACTAGACTGACCCATGTGTTTTATACTCAGGTCAGACCGAGATGTTTCAAGTTAGGTACATTTGAACTTAGCCTATTCTGCTTCCACATGGACCCATTTGCTATCACTTTTTTGATATATCTTTTGTATTGTCTTTTTGTTGCTACTCTGATATGTATATTGTTTTGACTCGTGTGTTTATTGTGGTCGTCATACCACTTATGTTGTATTATTTGTATTGATTTGGGATGTATCTTTATATATGTATATATATCTGTTTGTTGTCCTGTGATGTGGTATGCATTTAAGTTATTTATTTTGTTCTGATAGATCCTACAGCCACCTATAGCTTTGTGTTAAGTATTTATTGGATATGTCGATCCATTTGAATTAGGAAAAAAATATAGAGCATTTATCGACGTATTCAATAGAAATTTAAGACAAGGCTATAGATGGTCGTCCCTAACCAGCCTAATTCTCCACATTAGCAGACAATATTACTCAGTAATACTCTCTGCTAGTGTGGGGCATCACAGCTTGCTACACTAGAATCTTTGATGTTGCAGATTAAGCTTTCTTTTGAGGAGCTAGTTGACTCGGTGCTTCATCTTGAAGCTGTCGAGAAGGAGACCGATAGTGGTGATGATGTTGAGGTTCGCAAGAATCCCAATAAGAGATGGTTTCCTTTTTAGAAATCCAAGTTCTTTCCATCCAAGGAGAAGAAGCCAATTGGTTCTACTTCTCAGCCTCAGTCTCGGCCTTAGTCTCAACATCAGTCTATTGAGCACCTCCATCTCGCAAGGGGTGTTTCAATTGTGGCTCTCCCGACCATATGATTTGGGAGTGTCCTATGCCTCTCTTTTGTCGATATTGCAAGAAAGAGGGCCATCGTATTTCTACTTGTCCTATTGCTTCGAATAATTCTAAATCTGGCAAGGTGAATGTAGTGGTGGCTTCTGGAGGTTCTTCTCAGCAAATTTTGTTCTTTGCATGCATCTTTATCTTCTTTCTACAGGGTCCTATGGCTTAATACTCAAGCCAAACTTCAATCATTTTGCTTAAATCAGGGTGTTTGCACAACTATATCAAGGTGAGTTATAAATTCACAAAAGCTAGTTGAGCCAAGCTCAAAATCGCCCGAACAGTGAATAAATTAGCTTCTATTTGTGTATTCTTGTAGTTGTTCTCTATTCAAAATATGATTTTATATTGCTACTTTGAAAGCTTGTTACTTTTGTTTTCGACAACGAAATGCAGCCGGATTTCTTTCGCTTGGTAGCTTGCATGTGGAACTTTGTTTCTACAAAATTTGGTCAAAAAATATTGCCATTTGAATATTCAAACCGTTGCTGCAAAATCAACAAAATGCAGTTCTTTCTGCTTGTAGAAATTGTGTTTTCTGAGTTACTTCAAACATGGCCTAAGTCCATGTTCGAGACATCATAACTTTCTCATACTATATTCAAATTGCATGATTCTTTTTTTGTTTGAAAGATGAAGTTTTCTATTATACTCCTACCAATTTTCAGCTCAATCCAAGATAATTCGGTCCTCTGTTTCATGCCTTAAAGTTGAACCCAAGATGGTTTTCAGGTCTGGGCATTTTTATTTTTGAACTGTTTTAGACATGGCCTGAGTCCATGTTTGAGACAATGTAACTTTTCACTTCTAGTCGGAATTCATTGATTCTTTTTTTTTGAAAGATGAAGTTTTCTTATATGTGCATACCAAATTTCAACTCAATATCAGTTCAATTGTTCCTCTGTTTCATGCTTAAAGTTGAACCCGTGATGGTTTTTAGGCCTGGGCATTTTTGTTTTGAACTGCTGCAAACATGGCCTGAGTCCATGTTTGAGACAGTGTAACTTTTTCATTTCTAGTTGGAATTCATTGCTTTTTATTTTGTTTGAATGATGAAGTTTTCTAATATGGGAATACCAAATTTCAACTCAATATGAGGTAATTTGGTCTTCTGTTTCAAGCCTGGAAGTTGAACAGCAGATGGTTTTCAGGCCTGGGCATATTTGTTTTTCAACATTGTAAACATGGCCTAAGTCCATGTTTGAGATAGCATAACTTTTTCATTTTCTATTAGAATTCATTGATTCTTTTTTTGGTTGAATGATGATGTTTTATGCTTTGTGCAGACCAATTTTTAGTTCAATAAAAGGTAGTTCGGCCACTTGTTTTATATCTGAAATTTGGACCCAGAGAAGATTTAAGACGTGGGTATTATTTTGGCAAAGTGTTTATGTTCTGTTTCTGTTCGATTTTTTACTTTTACTTCATGTTTTTGTGATATTTCTAAAATGTTTTGAGGGCTATGATGCTTATCAATAGGCTAGCTAAGTTTTGATGAATTTGGAATTCAAGATTGAATTGAATTTGAATTTAATTTGAATGACAGTTTTGAGTGATTTTCTTTGATTTAGAGCACAGATTATTCCAAACAATTTTGAAATAATTCTTAAAATAAATTGGCATTTAAATAATTATTATGTAATATTTTTAAATTATTTTAAGCTATAAATCTATTTATTCTCTATAATAAAGGAATTTTCAAATATCGTCTTCAAAATTGATTTCGAAAAATGGTTTTAAAAGCATGTTTTCTCAAATAAATTATTTTATATATAAGATACGCATTTTTTCACTATTTGAGCAAATGAGAAGGAGAATTAAATGGTTTGGTAAAACACGTGGTATGGGACACGTGTGTTGATCTTATCGGTTAGTTCCTGACTTGTCCATTTGATCGTTTTGACCTTTGGGTCAAGTTTACCGATGAGATGAGATAAACTTTTTGCTGCTTTGAGTATGAAATTTACTAGCGGTTAGTAAACCATTTAGTGTGAACGTGTAGTATGGGACGCCATAAAACATTATTCGGGTTCCTGTTTCAGAGTTTGTGACACATTGTCATTGCGGCGTGCTAGTACTGGACCTTCGGGTCATTGCCATTGCGGCGTTTGCCATTGTGGCATATTTGTCTTCGAAATGTTTTCTATTTTGATATTTTTCCATTGCGGCGTATTTTTCATTGCGGCATATATGTCATTGTGATGTTTTGCCTTCGGGCGAGGTACCTATTTGAGATAATAGTACTCGGTAAGGCTTCGGCCACATGCACGTGCAAATACTTTTGAGATGATTTCTTTGAATATTTTCCCTAATGTATCTCCCTTTTCAGAATAGGTCGTTTGGACCATTCGATATATTTGTGGCGATTACCTTTCGCGAATTTGAACTCTATGGAATTCTATCTTTTTGATTTGAGTTGCCTACACTGGCGTTATTTGAGATTTGCCTTTTGGCATTATTATTGAGATTTGCCTATCGGCGTTATTACTGAGATTTCCTTTTGGCGTCTATTTGGGATTATATTCTCCTATGTTGGAGAGTTATATTTTATTGCCTTGTGGCGTATTTTTGAAATGGTGATTTCTTTCAATTTGCCGATATGGCGGGTTTTGGGATTTCTTCCTTCTAGGAGTTATATTTTCCCTAAACCACTATTGATGATTTGTGATATGCCGATGAGATGAAGCTTGCTATATTTAGCGTTTTATGGTTTGTTTTATCTCTTTTGAGATCGTATGTTTGTGTAAGTTATATCATCTCGTCACTTAAAGTAACCTACCATACTTATACTCATGCTTATACTAGTATTGTTCCTTCTTGTTTAAGATGAAAATTACCCTTATTCTTGTGCATTTATTACTTCTTATCCTTTTAAACTAATATATTTGGCTAGACCGACCCATGTATTTTATACTCGGATCAGACTGAGATGTTTCGGGTTAGGTACATTTGGACTTAGCCTATTCTGCTTCCGCATGGACTCATTTGCTACTGCCTTTTTATATATCTTTTGTATTGTCTTTATGTTTCTACTCTGATATATATATTGTTGTTACTCGTGTGTGTATTGTAGTCGTCATACCAGTTATGTTGTATTATTTTTATTGTATTGGGATGTATCTATATATATGTGTGTGTGTATATATATATCTATTTGTTGTTCTATGATGTGTTATGCATTTGAGTTATTGTATTTTTTTCTGATAGATCATATAGCCACCCATAGCTTTGTGTTAAGTATATATTGGATATGTCAATCAACTTGAATTAGAAAAAAATAGAGCACTTATCGACGTATTCAATAGAAATTTAAGACAAGGCTATAGATGGTCGCTCCTAACTAGCATTATTCTCCGCATTAGCAGACGTTATTACCCTGTAATGTTCTCTGTTAGTGTGGGTCTCAGGGTGGGACGTCATAGCTCGGTATCAGAGCTGAGTTTAGAACAAAATATGATAAACATAGAACAGAAATACATATTGCGGTACATCAAGGTGTAATACAAATGTTACAAATCCGTGAATGCTTTTATTCTTTTCGTGTCCTTTGGGGTGGATTGAATTTTGGGAATGCGTCTAGGAATGCATTTTAATTCCATAGTATTCCATATTTGAATTAATGATATCTGCGATATGAATAATTTTTATTTTATCTTAACTTCCAGTTAATGGCTGGAAGAGGCAGAGGACGACGTACAGATGGGAGCCACTGGGTTTCCCCGCATCCGAACGTCTTCGAAACAAGGACGTCTCACTTTATGATTCCAAATCTGGCAAGTTTTATGTTGATAATTAGATCGAAATTTAATTTTTATGACAAGTGGAAATGTGAATTTGGATTGTTTTGATAAATGAACAATTCACGTAGTATAATCATTTTAAATTGTGAGAATAATTTTCAACTTTATATATATACATACACTTATTTTAATTTTTTGTTTTAAAATCCATAAACTCATTTTTAAAGAGGAGTTACACATTTAAAAAGCTTTTAGACTCTTTTAAAATAATTTAAAGCTCTTTTATAACCAAATTGGTTAAACCAAAAATTATTACTTTCATGACAACTTTTATAAAACCCTTTAAAAATTTACCGTTACAAGTATATTAAATTTTTGGTATTGTTTTCAAGGTAAAAGATGAAATATTGTATTATTTTATAAAAGTTGTTATAAAAGCAATAATTTTACTTTCAACCAATTTGGTTATAAAAGAGCTTTAAATTATTTTTCAAAAGAGTCTAAAAGCTTTTTTAAATGTGTAACTCCTCTTTAAAAATGAGTTTATGGATTTTAAAACAAGAATTTAAAATAAGTACACACACTCATATATATAAAGTTGAAAATTATTCTCACAATTTAAAATGATTATACTACATGAATTGTTCATTTATAAAAACAATCCAAATTCACATTTCCACTTATCATAAAAATTAAATTTCGATCTAATTATCAACATAAAGCTAATTAAATTTGATAATTAATTCAAACTTGTTTTCAAAAGAATTATGCAATTTCAAAACCACAAGTTTTAATACCATTTAAGTTTAAAATAAAAACTAGCTCACAAATTTATACTAAGTGTTCGAAACTAACACTTCTTTAATTTCTCTTAAGATAGAGTTTTAGTTCTATCCTCTACTACTACTCAAATAACTAAGTGATAAAACAAATTTTTATAGTCATCATTAACAACTTGTACTTAATTATTCAATTAATATTTTAATTTTTTTCAAACCAAAGTATTCCTTTACCTTAAATACAACATTTTATAAATCAAAGCATCATTCTTCTAATTATGACATCCCCTTAATTAGAATTTTTCACTTTTGCTTACTCAAATTACCATATTCAATTTCTCAAATTTTAAATACTATAAGGGTATTACCTCACCATTGATTTATAGTGAATGGCCCTATCGATTGGCTGTAGAGTTTATCAAATGATCAAAACTACCACGCCACTCATCCAGCACTCACTATAAGCTTACCAAATTTCAAGTGATTTCGTCCTATATAGCTTATAGAAATATGCTGTCGAACTTTGACTCAGAGCATGTTTTTGCCCAGATTTTTACAGTGAAAACACTACCTGGGTTCAACTTTAAGACATCATAACTTCCTCATACTTTATCCAAATTGCATGATTCTTTTTTTGTTTGAAAGATAAAGTCTTCTACTATATGAACACAAATTTTGAGCTCAATCCAATGCAGTTTGTTGCTATATTTATGTCTGTAAGTTTAACCCAGAATGAATTTTTAGGCCTGGGGCAGTCTTGTTGAACTATTACAAACATGGTATGAGCCCATGTTTGAGACAGCGTAACTTTTTCTTTTTCTGTCAGAATTCATTGATTCTTTTTTTTTAAGGATGAAGTATTCTACTTTGTGCATACCAATTTTTAGTTAAATCAAAAGCCGTTCGGCCCCCCGTTTTGTGTTCAAAAGTTGAACCTAGAGAAGGTTTCGGACCTGGGTATTATTTTGCCTGTGTTTTTATTTTCCATTCGATTTTTGACTTTTACTTCATGTTTTTGTGATATTTATAAAAGTTTTTAAGTCTATGATGCCTACTAATAGGCTAGCAGAGTTTTAATGAATGTGAAATTCAAATTTGAATCGAATTTGAATTGAATTTGAATGACAGCTTTGAGTGATTTCTTTGATTTCGAGCATAGATTTTTCCAAACAATTTTGAAATAAATTGATATTTAAAATAATTATTATGTAATATTTTTAAATTATTTTAAGCTACAAAATCTATTTATTCTCTATATAAGTGAATTTTCAAATATTGTCTTCAAAATTGATTATAGAAAATGGTTTAAAAGGTTGTTTTCTCAAATAAATTATTCTATGTATAAAATACATGTTTTTGCACTATTCAAGCGAATGAGAAAGGGAATTAAACGGTTTGGTAAAACAAGTGATATGGCACATGTGCGTTTATCTTATGGATTAATTCCTGACTTGTCCGCTCGATCGTTTTGACCTTCGGTTCGAGTTTACCGATGAGATGAGGTAAACTTTTTTACTGCTTTGAGCTTGAAATTTATTAACGATTAGTAAACCGTTTAGTGTGAACGTGTGGTATAGGACGCATGTTAACACTATTCGGGTTCCTAATCGAGGGTTTGTGACACATTTACCATTGCGGCGTGCCAACACTGGTCCTTCATGTCATTGCCACTGCGGCATATTTGTCTTCGAGATGTTTTCCATTACGGAGTATTTGCCTTGCGGCGTATTTGTCATTGTGACATTTTGCCTTCGAGCGAGGTATCTATTCGAGATAACAGTACTTGGTAAGGCTTCAGCCACATGCATGTGCAAACACTTTTAAGATGGTTTCTTTGTTTGACTATTTTCCTTAGTGTTTCACCCCTTTTCGGAATTGGTCATTTGAACCATTCGATATATCTTTGTGGCGATTACCTTTTGCGAATTTGAACTCGTGGAAGTTCTATTTTTGAGATTTGAATTGCCTACACTGGTGTTATATGAAATTTTCCTTTTGGTGTTTACTTGAGATTTTATTCTTCTCTTTGGAGACATATTTTCCTAATGGCGTGTTTGAGATGGGATCTCTTTATGCATGTTTTGGGTTTGCCAAGATAGCAGGTTTAGGCTTTCCCCTAAACCATATTTGATGTTTTAGGAATGCCGATGATATGAGGCTCGCTACTTTTAGCGTTTTATGGGTTATTTTATCTCTTGTAGGATTATATGTTTGTGTGGTGATACCATATTATCATATGATCGCTTATCTCTGTTAACTAATTTGTTTAGCTAGAGTGACCCATGTATTTCATACTCTGGTCAGACCGAGGTCTTTCAGGTTAGGTACATTTGAACTTTGCCTATTCTGCTTCCGCATGGACTCTATTCTACGAGCTCTTTTTGTTATAGCTTTTGTATAGTCCTTTTTGGGTTGCTACTCTGATATGTACATTCTTTTGATCCGCTTGTATTCTGTGGTTGCTATACCACTTGACATGTATCATTTTGTATACTCTGTGATGTATCTGTATATGTATATATATGTGATGATCTACTGTTCTATGATGTATTTTACATTCAAGTTGTTGTATTTTGTTCTGATAGATCCTATATCCACCTATGGATTTGTATTAAGTATTTATTAGATATGTCGATCCACTTGAGATAGAAAAAAATATGGCATTTGTCAACGTATTCAATAGATATTTAAGACAAGGCTATGGATGGTCGCTCTTATCTAGCCCTCTGCATTAGCAAACAGTATTACCTAGTAATACTCTTAGTTAATGTAGGTCTCGGGGTGGGTGTCACAGCTTGGTATCAAGCTGAGTTTAGAACAAAATATGATAAAAACAGAAAACAGAAATCACATGTATGTTCATTTCTCAACTTCATCTTCTTCCTCGACCAAATATGATTTCCAAATGGTTTTCGAAATCGGATTTTAAAGCTTATTTTCAATGTAAATAATTTTGTATAAAAATATTTTATCTCACATGTATGTAAGTTTGCATAAATTGTTTGCATGAAGATTTGAAGAAAATGACATTTTTAGTAACTTAGTACACATTCAGTTTTAAGTGTTGAAATAAATTAATTTAGGCAAATTAATTTTTCTCTAATTTGGGTCCAAATCCCATTATCTAACCTAAACCAGAAATAAGAAATGAGAAAATTTCCCATGTATGTGCATTTGAGTTCTTGTTGCATCTAGCCTATTGCAAGAGCATGCCCTTGATTGGTATGAGCTTCGCATAGCTGAGCTTGATGAGTCTACTCTTTCTTGGACTCAGTTTTGGGAATGATTTGAGCTCAAATTCATTCCTGAATTTGGGAAAGCTTTATTAGGCCGTTGCTTCCATGAGTTGAAGCAAGGGAAATCATCCGTCTCTGAGTATGTTTCATCATTCGAGGCCTTATCTAAGTATGGTCTTGAATACATTAGCACCTCTTATAAGAAGAAGTTGAAGTTTGTCTCTGGTCTCAAGAAGTATTTGAAGAAGTCTTTGATGCTCTAGCTTAAGCTCTCTTTTGAGGAATTGGTTCATTCGACGCTTCATCTCAAAGCCGTCGAGAAGTACTACGAGAGCGATGCTGAGGTTGAGGTTCGCAAGAACCCTATGATAGTCCGAAAGATCCATGCATATAAATATCTGCCCGCAAGAATGAATCCAAGCCTGAACCTCCAAAAGAGACTCGAAGCATTTGAATGGCTTGCCTCCGAGATGTGCAAAGTCACTGCACATGCACGCGAAAGGAGACTTACGCGAAGGAGAAGCTTGAGTAGAAGTTGGAGGCTGAGTGATCCTAAATAACTCCATAAACTGATCAGCAGATATATATACACGCCGTCCGAATGCGAGCCGCTGGATTGCCCAGCATTCGAGCGTCGTCCTCTGCCTCTTCCAACCATTAACTAAAAGTTAAGATAAGATAAAGATGCTGGCCTCTTCCATCATATTTCAGTTAATGGTTGCTTCTTGTCCTTAGGAATGTTAACGATGATTCCAAAGTCTTTGTATTGACTTCATTCCTGGATCTTACCCTTTCGGTCATCCTCCCACGAGGATGTCCACTAGCGAAATGAGGCGATTCATTTAATTTATTTGATATTGTCGTTCTTGCCTCCTTTTGAGATATCCTCTTTGGATACATAATTGTTGATATAGTTTGTAAAATTACTTCACTCGAAGTAATGATATACTGTTAATGTTCTTCTTCTCATTCGAGAAGATATCTTAACCTTATTCTTATAACTCATTTCTCTATTTTTCTAATCTATTGAGTGGTGCTAGGGTTATTCCTCAGCTTACCTTACACTAATTTTTCATGAGCTACGAGTCATGGAGGATAGCGTTACTCTTACCGCATTCTGCACTCATTCTGATTCATGTGAGTGGTTCATTATACCGTTCGGAATAATGAACAATTCATGTAGTATAATCATTTTAAATTGTGAGAATAATTTCAAACTTTATATATATACATATATATCCCAAAAATTTATTTAGTGGAGTATTAATTTTTATTTTAACTGCTTAATGAAACCATTGAACCATAATGAGTGCTGGATGAGTAGCGTGGTACCAAGCTATGAGGCCCCACCCCGAGACCCACACTAACAAAGAGTATTACCGGGTATACCGTCTGCTAATGAGGAAAATAAGGCTGGTTAGGAGCGACCATCTATAGTCTTGTCTTAAATTTCTACTGAATACATCGATAAATGCTCTATATTTTTTTCCTAATTCAAGTCGATCAACATATCCAATAAATACTTAGTACAAAGCTATAGGTGGCTATAGGGTCTATTAGAAGAAAATACCATTTGTTGATGCTTTTTTATGTTTTTATCTTGTGATTTCTTTGAGGATTGCGAATCCTATTGAGGGGATCCTCAATATTTGGTATGATGTATGAGGATTTGGATTGTTGCTTAGCTTATCTTTTCATGTGTACCAGCATGCCATTTTCTATCTAGAGTTAGAGTGTTTAAGATGAAGTGGCTTGCCTATTATCAGGCCACATTCTGTGATTCGAAGAATCCTATATTAGGCATCCTTATTCGGCTGATTTATTACTTCTTGTCCTTAGGAATGTTAATGATGATTCCAAAGTCTTTGTATTCACTCTTGAGCTTCGAGATGTTGATGATATATCTCGAATTCAGATCATTGTGACTCGGTTAATTTCTATGAGTTTATTTCGAGTATGACACCCTATCGGACAATTGAATATTGTATTAACTTCATTCTCGGTTCTTAGCCTATTCCGCATGGACTCGTTTGCTATCACCTTTCTGATATATCTTTTATATTGTCTTTTTTTCGCTACTCTGATATGTATATTGTTTTGACTCGTGTGCGTATTGTGGTCGTCATACCACTTATGTTGTATTATTTGTATTGTATTGGGATGTATCTGTATATATGTATGTGTGTGTGTGTATATATATATTCGTTTGTCGTTCTATGATGTGTTATGGATTTGAATTATTGTATTTTTGACTAAAAGCTGATATATATTGTGGTAAAATCTACAAGCACAACATTTTGTTCGTTTCAAATAAAGAGTTTAGGGAATAAATTGAATTTTTCTAAGAAGTCTTGAAAATTTTCAGAATATTGAAGTTTGAGAATTTAAGCATAAAGAAATTAGGTTTTTGAAACCTTAAAAACATTTGTTTGTAAAATAATAGTATAAAATCCATTTATCAAGTTCGTTTTGTCTTTGCCACTATCTAACATCGTGCATTATGCGGTCATTTGAGTCTGTTGGCCTTTGAAGAAACCACCTCTCATTGAATTCTCTTACCTCCCTTATTGTCAAACTTATGTTGATGTGGTTCTTTTTGTGATGACGCATGGAAAGTCATGTCGATAATCATCTTATTGATTGGAGTCTGGGATAAAAGTTAAGCTAAATCCCGACTCTATTCGAGAAATTTCCAAGAAATCAATTTCACTTGATTGATCCTTTGGGTAGCATTCTGTTGTGCTCTTGTTTCGACGGTGAGAAGCCTTCGAAATCACGAGGTATTGCTCATACATATTCTATAGTCCGCTAACTCCGAGAATATATTTGGGAAATTATAGAATTTATCGAGTAATTTAATCTTGGTCTCCTATCAATTTGAGTTGGGAGGAAATTTTTAAACTCGAGCTTATCTTTCTTTCTTTTGATCAATGAAATTAATAAGTTGAATACGAAATCTTCTCTATAAACTACGTGGATGCAATTTTGTTAAGGGGAGGAGTCTTTAACAACCTTGATTTTGGATATTACCTGTAAATATTAAATTGTAACGATAGTTATGATTTAATATTGTGAATTAAAAAAAATTGGAGACTTTTTTGGTTTATTTTAAATAAACAATGGATTTTAAACATAAAATGTGAAAATAAAGTTTAGAAACTTTATTTTTGGTTGTTGTGATAAAAATAAGTGAAATGTGGTTTCAATTTAGAGAAATGCAATAATTTTAATAATTATTGCCAAACGTTTCTTTTATTGATTATTAAAAGAAGTATTTGTTTTGAAATGTGTTTATTATAAATAAAAAGATGAAATTGGGTTTAAAAATAAGTTTTATATATAAAAACGATGGAAAATGGTTGGTTGCATTTTATTACATAAGAAAAAAAATTGTGTAATTTTTGGAGTTAAAAATAGCATTTATGTAAATATTTGTGTAAATTGGGTTTTATTTTAAAAATAAGAGTCTTAATAATAAAAATATTTTTATAACTAAATTATCTTTTTATCAGTTGTAAAATGTTTTATTAGACATGGAAATATTTTTGTTTGATTTATTGTGTTGAACATCTTGTTTAAATATGTTGTTTTGATTAATTGCATAAGAGTGTTAGTGTTAATAAAAAAAATTAGGCTAGTCTAATTGGTTTTTTTCCCCTAATTGGTTCAAGCTCATTACTACTCTAACTTGAGAAAATAGGCATCTTCTTCTCAAAATTATGTACGTACAGTACATCTTCCTCTAACCAGAAAACATGAAGAAGAAATAAAAATTGAGAAAGCCATCTCCTCTTCTAAACCCTAAGTCTAAATCTCCAATAAATACACTTATTTGCTGATAATAATCAAATTAAAGCTCTTTTCCGCAGTAATCAACTCCAAAACATAGATTAAATCATCAAGCTTTTATTTTGAGATTTTGGCTTTGTCTAAGCTTTGTTTTTCTTCTTTGCATGTCTTTTATTCTTCTATTTTATAAGTTGTTGAAGCAAAATTCCAACCCAAAGCTTGCAAGTTTCTAAGGTTAATTCAAGTTTGCCATTCGATTTGCAAAGGTGAGTGATAAAATCATAATTTCTAGCTGAAGAAAAGCTTCAAAAATCAAAATTGAGCTTTTGTAATCATTTTTTTGTTGATAGTTCTTTCTGTGAATCTAGTTTGGGTTGCTTCTTTGCATGCTTATATCTTTTGATTCTGGCAAAGTAATGCTGCTTGGTTTCTTGGATTTGGTAGCTTGTTATGTTGAACTTCATTACTAAAAATTTTGGTTGAAAATTATTATCATTTGGATGTTAAAAAAAATGGTAGAAAATCAACTTGAAAGCAGATTTTTGCCTGTACAAATTGTTTGCTGAGTTGTTGCAAACATGTCCTGAGTCCATGTTTGAGATAACATAAACTTTTCAATTCTTACTGAAATTCATCGATTTTTTTTTTATTTGAAAGGAAAAGTTTTCTACTATAAGGTACCAAATATCAGGTCATTTCGACCTATATAGCTTATAGAAATACGCAGCAGAACTTTGACATGGAGTAGGTTTTTGTCCAGATTTTTACAGTGGAAACACTGCCTGGATTTAATTTTGTGACATCATACCTTTCTCATACCTTATTCAATTTGTATGATTCTTTTTCCATATTAAGGTGTTAGTGTTATATTTTATTCTTGCCAAATTTTAGGTCATATCGACCTATATAAATATGTTGCCGAACTTTGACTCGGAGCATGTTTTTGCCCAGATTTTACAGTGAAAACACTGCCTGGGTTCAACTTTGCGACATCACAACTTTATCATAGCTTGTTCAAATTTCATGATTCCTTTTCCAATTTTAAGTATGAGTGTTAAAATATATCCCTACCATTTTTCAGCTCAATAAGAGGTCGTTTGATTCTCTTTTTTAGACTTGTAATTTGAACCCAAGATGGTTTCAGGTCTGGACAAAGTTGGTTTTTGAACTATTGCAAATATGGCCTGAGTACGTGTTTGAGACAGTGTAACTTTTTCATTTTTCCTCGGAATTCATTGATACTTTTTAGTTTTAAAGATGAAGTTATATACCGTGTCCATACCGGTTTTCAGTTCAATCAAAGGTCGTTAGACTACTTGTTTTATGTCCGGAAGTTGATCCCAAAGAAGATTTCAGACTTGGGTATTATTATGCCAAGTGTTTATGTTCTTTTTCCATTCGATTTTTGACTTCAACTTCATGTTTTTGTGATATTTCTAAAATGTTTTGAGGGCTATGATGCTTATCAATAGGCTAGCCAAGTTTTAATGAATTTGAAATTCAAATTTAAATTGAATTTGAATTGAATTTGAATGACAGTTTGAGCGATTTCTTTGATTGGGAGCACAGATTTTTTCAAACAATTTTGAAAAAAGTTTTAAAATAAATTGGCATTTAAAATAATTATATGTAAAAAGTTTAAATTATTTTATGCTACAAAAATCTATTTATTCTCTATAAAATTGGAATTTTCAAATATCGTCTTCAAAAATTGATTTCAGAAAATGGTTTTAAAAGCTTTTTCTCTCTAATAAATTATTTAATGTATAAAATACACATTTTTGTACTATTTGAGCAAATGATAAAGAGAATTAAATGGTTCGGTAAGACACGTGGTGTGGGACACATGCGTTTATCTTATCGATTAATTCCTAACTTATTCGTTTGATCGCTTCGAGTCGAGTTTACCGATGAGATGAGGTAAACTTTTTACTGCTTTGAGTGTGAAATTTACTAGTGGTTAGTAAACTATTTAGGGCAAATGTGTGGTATGAGACATATGTTAACACTGTTCGGATCCGAGAGTTTGTGACACATTTGCCATTGCGGCGTATTGCCAGTACTGGACCTTCGGGTCACTGCCATTGCGGCGTTTGCCATTGTGGAGTATTTATCCATGAGACAATTTCTATTGTGGCTTTTGCCACTGCGACGTATTTTCCATTGCGGCATATTTTCCATTGCGGTGTCATTGTGTCGTATTTGCCTTCGGGCGTGGTACCATATTTGAGATCAGTACTTGGCAGGCTTCGGCCAAAAGCACGTGCAAATTTTGAGATGTTTTCCTTGATTTCCCGAGTGTATCGCCTTTTTCATGGTTGGCCATTCGAGCCATTTTATATCTATATATATGGCGAGTACCTTATGAGAATTTGAGTTTCCTATACTGGCTTTATTTGAGATTTGCCTTTTGGCGTTATTTTTGAGATTTGTCTATTGGCGTTATTACTGAAATTGCCATTTGGCGTTTATTTGGGATTATATTCTCCTATGTTGGAGAGTTATATATGATTGCCTTGTGGCATATTTTTGAGATGGTGATTTCTTTGAGATTTCTTTGAGTTTGTCGATATGGCAGGTTTGGGAATTTCTCCCTTTTAGGAGTTATATTTTCCATAAACCACTATTGATGATTTGTGATATGCCGATGATATGAGGCTTTCTATATTTAGCGTTTTACGGATTGTTTTATCTCTTTTGAGATCGTATGTTTGTGTAAGATATATCATCTCATCACTTAGGGTAACCATGCCATACTTATACTCATGCTTATACTCGGTATTGTTCCTTCTTGTTTAAGAAGAACATTACCTTTATTCTTGTGCCTTTATTACTGCTTATCCTCTTAAACTGATATGTTTGGCTAGACTGACCCGTGTATTTTATACTCGGGTCAGACCGAGGTGTTTCAGGTTAGGTATCTTTATGGACTTAGCCTATTCTACTTCTACATGGACTTTTTTTCTTCTCTTTTTGATGTAGTCCTTTTTGTTGGCACTTTGATATGTATATTGTTTTGATTCATGTATATTGTGGTCATCATACCACATATGTGATATATCATTTTGTATACTCTATGATGTATCTGTATATGTGTGTGTATCTGATTTTCTGTTGTTCTATGATGTGTCTTGCATTTGAGTTATTGTATTTTGTTCTGATAGATCCTATAGCCACCTATGGCTTTGTATTAAGTTTTTATTGGATATTTCGATCCTTGTATCAGCAAAAAAAATAGAGCATTTATCTACGTACTCAATAGATATTTAAGACATGGCTATAGATGGTCGCTCTTAACCAGCCCTATTCTCCGCATTAGCAGACAGTATTACCTAGTAATATTGTTTGTTAATGTGGGTCTTAGAGTGGGGTGTCACGGCTTGGTATAAGAGCGAGGTTAGGAGCGACCATTCGATATTTCTTTTCGTGTTCCAAAAATAAAGAATTATTCGTTGGATGAAGTTTTTTCCTTCCAAGAAGAAGCCTATTGGATCTAGTTCTAATTCCAAGCCTAGTGAGCACCTCTTACTCCGAAGGGGTGTTTCAGTTGTGGTTCTTTTGACCATATGATTCAAGTTTGTCCAAAGCATTAAGTTGTGATGCCTCAAATATAGACTCAGACCATATTTGTAACAGTTCAACAAAACTGCCCTAGGCCTAAAAATACATTCTGGTTCAACTCCCAGGCATAAAACAGAGCATCAAACTATATCGAATTGAGCTTAAAATTTGTTTGCAAATATTAGTAGACTTTATCTTCTAAAAAAAGAATCATGCAATTTGGATAAAGTATGAGGAATTTATGATGTCTCAAAGTTGAACCCAAGCAGTGTTTTCACCATAAAAATCTAGGCAAAAACATGCTCCGAGTCAAAGTTCAGCAGCATATTTCTATAAGCTATATAGGTCGAAATCACTTGAAATTTGGTAAGCTTATAGTAAAAAACTTTATCTTTCAAAAAAAAAATCACACAATTTGAATAAACTATGAGGAAGTTTTGATGTCTCAAATATAGACTCAGGCCATGTTTACAGCAACTCAAACACAATTTCTATAGGCAGAAAAAACTGTGTTTTGTTGATTTTGCAGAAACGGTTTGAACATTCAAATGGAAATATTTTTCGATAAAATTTTGCAAAAACAAATTTCAACATGAAAGCTACCAAATAAAAGAAATCGGGCAGCATTCCGTTGCTGGAATCAATAATAATAGGTATTCAAAGAGGCAATATGAAACGGATTTCAAACAAAAAACAACAAAAATTTGCCGACAAAATCTAAATTTTTGCTTGCTTTTGCAATTTTTTGGGCTTGGCACAGCTAGATTATATGAGTATTTCAACTCACATTGCTGTTGCAATGGAAAGACTTGGATTTCTGAAAAAAAGAAACCGCTTCTTGTTGGGGTTCTTAGAGACTTCAATCTAGCAAAAGCTTCCAAAACCGCTTCTTGTTAGGGTTCTTAGAGGCTTCAATCTTGTAAAAGCTTCCAACTTACAACACAAATCCAAGTCTTTCCATTGCAACAGCAAGATGAGTTGAAATACTCACATAATCTTACTGAGCCAAGCTCAAAAAATTACAAAAGCAAGCAAAAATTGAGTTCTTATAAGCAAATTTTTGTTGTTTTCTGTTTAAAATCAGTTTCATAATACCTCTTTGAATGCCTATAACTTTTGATTCCAGCAACGAAATGCTGTCAGATTTCTTTCATTTGGTAGCTTGCATGTTGAACTTTTCTTCTGTAAAATTTGATCGAAAAATGTTGCCATTTGAATGTTCAAACCGTTGCTGCAAAATCAACAAAACACAGTTTTTTCGGCCTGTAGAAATTGTGTTTTCTGAATTGCTGCAAACATGGCCTGAAAGCTGTTTGAGACATCATAACTTCCTCATACTTTATCCAAATTTCGTGATTCTTTTTTGTTTGAAGGATAAAG
Source organism: Allium cepa (assembly GCA_030765085.1). Classification (NCBI taxonomy): domain Eukaryota; kingdom Viridiplantae; phylum Streptophyta; class Magnoliopsida; order Asparagales; family Amaryllidaceae; genus Allium; species Allium cepa. The sequence goes on from CM060932.1 coordinate 937,059,694, forward strand.
TTTGTATTATAAGCTTATCAAATTTCAAGTGATTCAACCTATATAGCTTATAGAGACATGCTGCCGAATTTTGACTCGGAGCATGTTTTTTCCTAGATTTTTACAGTGAAAACACTACTTAGGTTAATGAACACTCCAGACCATTCCTTCAGTCTTGTGAATCAAGTACTCTTGGAATATCTCGATGAGTTCTTCTTGTATCTTTGATTTTGAGAATAAGTAATAAATTGTGTTTTCAAATTTTTAAAAAATCAAAGATATGTTTCTAAGTGAAATAGGATTTTTTTTGAAAAAAAGGAATATTTTGAGTATTATATATAAGATATTTCTTTTTAAAGAAAATGAATTTTTGTGTTGGATTGTCCGTCTAGTGCTTTAAAAATTCTATCGATGCATTTGGCCAACATCATCGGTAGGAATTTGCTAAACGCTGTGATAAGACGGCCAGACACGCTAAATTGAGTTTTAATAAGTAAAGTTTGAAAATAATTAAAATGGTTTGGGTAAATTTCAAATTTTAAATTGATTAAAAACTGAAATTTTGTTTGGAAAAGTGCTGTACTAAAACAGTGATAACTTGATATTTATAATTCCAACTGAGTTTATTGTTTTTGTAAATGAGAGCTTTTAATAAGCTATAAAGTTTATTTCTACCACTTTAAAAGATTTTTCTTTTTACTGAGCCTAAAATAGTTTTGAAAGTATATTTTCATTTCTGTTCTATAGGAGATTTTCTAAGATTTAAGCTAAAAATAAGTTTAGTATAACTTTCAACCTGAATCCGATTTTTATGATCTTTATATCGCTTGAAAGTTTAAACTTATTAGAATAACTTTCTTTCTATAAATATACTCGAATTTTGAGATTTTATGGCCAAAATTTAATATCTTTCCAGCATATTTTAATTGAAACAACTTGTTTTCTTATTAGTTAAGTGCATTCCACCTATTTTGTGAGTATAATGTGGTTGATGTTTTGTATGAAATTATATATTTCAAACTGATATATATTGTGGTAGAATATATGAATATAACATTTTATTCACTTTAAATAAAGAATTTAGAGAATAAATTGGATTTTTGTAAGAAGTCTTGAAAATTTTCAAAATATTGAAGTTTGATAATTTGAGTAAAGAAATTAGGTTTTTGAAACCTTAAAAATATTGGTTTTTTAAAAAAAAGTTTATAGAAATCCATTCTTCGATTTGTTATTTCTTTGAGCCATTATCTAACATCGTACATTATGCGGTCATCTGAGTCTGTTGGCTATTGAAGAAACCACCTCTCATCGAATTCTCTTACCTCTCTTGTTGTCAAACTAATGTTGGTGTGGTTCTTTCCGTAATGACACACGAAAAGTCATGTCGATAATCATCTTTGTGATTGGAGTCCGAGATAAAAATTGAGCTTAATCTCCACTCTGTTCGAGAAATTTCTAAGAAACCAATCTCACTTGATTGGTCCTCTGGGTATCATTTTGTTGTGTTCTTGTTTCATAGGTGAGAAGCCTTCAAAATCATGAGGTATTGCTCATATAACTTCTATAGTCCGCAAATCCCAACAAATATATTTGGGAAATTATAGAATTTATCGAGCAATTTTATCTTGGTCTTCTATCAATTTGAGTTGAGAGGAAAATTTTCAAACTCGAGCTTGTCTATCTTTCTTTTGATTGATGAAATAAATGTGTTGAATGTAAACACTTCTTTAGAAATTGCGAGGATGCAATTTTGGTAAGGGAGGATGTCTATAACAACCCAGGTTTTGGAGACTACGTGTAAATATTAAATTAGAACGGTAGTTATGATTTAATATTATGAATTAAAATAAAGTTGAAAATTTTAAATTGTTTATTCGGAATAAACAATTAAATTTTGGGAATAAAATGATAAAATAAAGCTTTTAAACTTTCAACCAAACATAGTATGTAAACTTACATACACATGAATTAATTCAAACTTTTTTTCAAAAGAATTTTGCCATTTCAAACCAATTTAAACTCAATTTTATAATTAATAATCATTTTTTAAACCAAATTCCAACTTTTTATTTAACTAAACACCCTTTAAAAATCAAATACTTCATCTAAAATTTATTAAAAGAAGTAATTGGCAATACTTAATAAAATTATAGTATTTTCTCTAATGTATCACCCCTTTTCGGAATAGGTCCTTTGAACCATTCAATATATTTGTGGCGATTACCTTTCGGGAATTTGAACTCTAGGGAGTTAATTCAATTCAATCTTGAATTCCAAATTCATCAAAACTTGGCTAGCCTATTGATAAACATCATAGCCCTCAAAACATTTCAGAACTATGTTGGAGAGCTATATTTGATTGCCTTGTGGCGTATTTTTGAAATGGTGATTTCTTTGAGTTTACCGATACGGCGGGTTTTGGGATTTCTTCTTTTAGGAGTTATATTTTCCCTAAACCACTATTGATGATTTGTGATATGCCAATGAGATGAGGCTTGTTATATTTAGCGTTTTATGGATTGTTTTATCTCTTTTAAGATCGTATGTTTGTGTAAGTTATATCACATCATCACTTAAAGTAACCATGCCATACTTATACTCGTGCTTATACTCAGTATTGTTCCTTCTTGTTTAAGAAGAACATTGCCCTTATTCTTGTGCATCTATTACTGCTTATCCTCTTAAACTAATATGTTTGGCTAGACTAACCCGTATATTTTATACTCGGGTCAGACCGAGATGTTTTAGGTCAGGTACATTAGGACTGAGCGTATTATGCTTCCGCATGGACTCATTTGCTATCACCTTTTTGATATATCTTTTTTATTGTCTTTTTGTCGCTACTCTGATACGTATATTGTTTTGAATCATATGTGTATTATGGTCGTCATACCACTTATGCAGTATCTTTGTAGCATATTTCAATAAGTTATATTTTTACTATTAAAAGCCTCTATTTTACATAAATACACTATTTACACCGAATAAATTCATCAAACCACATTTTTAATTTCTAAAACTCGAAAAATATTTTCTTACTTAGAAAAATATAACAAACCATTTTAAACTCAATTTTATAATTAATAATCATTTTTTAAACAAAATTCAAACTTTTTGTTTAATTAAACACCCTTTAAAAATCAAATACTTCCTTTAAAAATTATTAAAAAGAAGTAATTGGTAATACTTAATAAAATTATTACATTTTCTCCAAATAAAGATCATTTTCCATTCATTCTTAACCCAAACAAATTAAATAAAGCTTTTAAACTTTATTTTCTCATTTTATTCCCAAAATTTAACTGTTTATTCCAAATAAACAATTTAAAATTTTCAACTTTATTTTAATTCATAATATTAAATCATAACTACCGTTATAATTTAATATTTACATATAATCTCCAAAACCAGGGTTGTTATAGACTACCCCTTTAGCAAATTTGCATCCTCGCAATTCCTAAAGAAGTATTTATATTTAACTCATTCATTTCATCAATCAAAAGAAAGAGAAGCTTGAGTTTAAAAAATTTCCTTTCAACTCAAATTGATAGAATACCAAGATAAAATTGCTCGATAAATTTTATAATTTCCCGAATATATTCTTTGGGATTTGCGGACTATAGAATTTGTATAAGCAATACCTTATGATTTCGAAGGCTTCTCACCTTCGAAACAAGAACACAACAAAATGATACCCAGAGGATCAATCAAGTGAGATTGGTTTCTTAGAAATTTCTCAGATAAAGTCGAGATTAAGCTCAACTTTTATCTCGGACTCCAATCACAAAGAGAATGAAAGAGGCACAGAGCCGCCAGAAATCCTATGCGGACAACCGTAGGAAGCCTCTCGAGTTCTCGGTTGGTGATCACGTCTTTATTCGTGTATCTCCTCTAAAAGGGGTTATGCGCTTCAGTATGACTGGGAAATTGGCCACTTGCTTTATAGGTACATTTCCTATTACTGAACGTATTGGCCCTGTGGCTTATAGAGTTTCACTTCCAGCTCATCTATTTGGCATTCATGACGTGTTTCATGTCTCTTAGCTTCGTAAGTGTCTTCGAGAGTTGGATTCTACTATCGATTCTCCTGATTTGCAAGAGCTTGAGATCTCACCAGACCTATCTATTGTGCAGCAGCCTATTTGCATACTTGCTTCAGAGGTGAGATGCCTTCGAAACAAGGACGTGCCGCTCGTTAAAGTTCAATAGTCCACTAATCCCAATGACTGCACTTGGGAAACCAAAGTGTTTATCGAGCGATCCTACCCTTATTTCTTTCTTCGCATAGCGATGGTGAGAATCTTTTTATCTCAAGCTTATTTATTTTCTTTTGATTGATGAAATTAATAAGTTGAATACAAAATTTTCTCTAGAAATTGCGTGGATGCAATTTTGTTATGGGAGAGTTTGTAAAACCTGGTTTTGGAGATTGCCTGTAAATATTAAATTATAATGGTAGTTATGATTTAATATTGTGAAGTAAAATTAAATTGGAGAACTTAAATTGTTTATTTAGAATAAACAATGAATTTTGAAATTTAAAACAAGAAAATGAAATTCCTAGCTTTATTTTATTTCATAATATAAATCATAACTACCGTTATAATTTAATATTTACAGGTAATCTCCAAAACCAGGGTTGTTACGGAGAGGCACCTAAAAAATCAGGTTAGGGAAAGGGATTTCGAAACGACCGCCCTACACCTCCGGCATCCAATATAACTATACGGTGCACTGCTAATGTACTCGACCGATGTAGGATAACCATTAAGGCTTTAAAATGGAAAGAAAAACAATCACATGGAACCTGTAGTATATCTCATAATGTATGGAATAAAATATAATACACATCACAAATATAAAATAGGAGAGACAGTAATAACTAAGTGATCCAAATGTTTGAGTATATATCCACATAGTTATAAAAAAAATTAATAGAGTTTATACATAATGAAAGTTAACTAAAATAGATGTCTTAGGATAATAGTAGTAAGGAAGCGCTATCAAGGCTCCATTGTGGTACGCAGCAGAATAAGCACAGAAATCCATATATAATATGAGATAGCTCCAACCAGCTCATCCTCTGCACAACTACTGTGTCACACCGAGACCTGCTATCTAATCTACTCATTTAAGAGAACCTGGGATAATAAGAAACTAAACATGAAACTTTGAGTCAGACAACATCTTGTGTGAGAAGTAAATGAATCTCAAACTACTATATAAGCTAATACAGTCAGCAACAAGGGTATATGAACCATACCTGATCTGTCCCTACAACAAAAGAGTTAGCATATAACGAACATAATATGCTACTCTACTAATATCATAAAGGTACATTATAGACTAAGTATGATGACGAGTGTCCAGGCATCCCTATCCCCAATACCTATCTCCAGTGACATCCTTAGGTGAAAGACTACAGAAGAAAGCAATCAAAGCAATTATAGCATCCATCAAACAACCCTCACTATTACTCAATGCTATAGATATATGATAACTCATAAGGCCTTTCCCATGTCAGGGACTAATGAAAAAACCACTTTTTAGCGTTCTCACTTTAGCCTAAAGCTGATACTTAACCCAAGTCCATCGATCCAGGGTATACAGATCTAAACAACCGATCTGGGATAACCAAACAAAGCACCTATGAGCATCCTCACAATACCCATGCTTTGAGTACATCAGGAAACACTTAGAGTGTCAATGTTCCCTTAGCACGTGTATTTAAGCCCTTTTCTTGCTCTATCTAGTTTCCATTATTCTTAAGGAACCATTACACATTCCTCCATTCAATGGTAGAATCATTCTCACGTTCGATCCATCAGTCACCCTTTCTAGAACCCACTCTTTACGGACAAATATTCTCACGACTCCTTTCAACATCGAGCCACCATCATCAGAACCTAATTATATCTACCATCGAGTTGCCATCAACGATGACCCAAAGCTACTATTGTGGAACTGCATCACTATCAAACCCTAAATGAACAAATAAACACCTTCAACAAGACCTGTAGAGTATACATTCCCCTCTCAAGAAGTTCCACCCCAATAGCATCAAAAGTGACCGCTTGTTACCAATCGGCCCTCTCGATACCGAGTGGTACACTTAGCCAATTTCAGCTAACTTTCGTCCTCTTCTTTTAAAGCTCCATATTCTAAGTGCTTGGAACCGGACCACTCTTCTTAAAGCTCTCGACATCAACTCGAAAGCTCTTGGTGCTAACTCCAAAAGCTCTTGTTTTCGTACCCTCTAAAGCTCTGGGTAATAGCTAAATTATTGCGTTTGGCTTTCACTCATCTCTCATGGTCCCCAACTTAAAGGACCATCACCCACCTCTAAGTACTGACAAGACACGGCCTATCAGTACCAATATACCCCTCTATACTGACTCCCCCATTTAAATCCAATTTGGTGTGACATGAATCCTAAGGTCCTTTAATGCTCCAGAGCTCATCCTTCAAGTTTCATCTTATTCCGACCATCTTTGCTTCGATTTGCTAATTTGACCACCTCTTTCCTAACTACCGAAAAGCACCAACAAACCACATCAAAGCATAACAAACAAACATGGAATATCATACATATTAATCCATTCATGCATGCAATACATAAGAACATGATAATTAAGAAAATTCTAATTTAAATCTAACTTTTACACAAGCATATGAATATGAATAAAAGGGGTTGCAAAACATTTAAAAACCACTTTAAAACCTTTAAAATTTGTCCATGAACATATATTAAAATGTGAGGGTGAAAATCAAGTTAAAAACATCAAATATGCATAGTATATTGAGAGGTCAAGAACCACTCATTAAATACTTAAAATACCTATTTCTCCACTTCGATCTGAAGTGGGCAACAAGGAAGAAAAATGCAAATTAGAAAAATTGATAATCTCAAGCTCCTATATGTTAATCACCCCTCTAATTGAGGATTTGGATAAGATTAGTTAGGAAAAGGTAGGATTTATGATGAAATTGGGGTTGATGGAGGTTTAGAGCTATTTTAGGGAAGATGGAAATGACTTAGATTGCTTCCTATGGCCTCCCCTTAGCATGTTTTTTGTGGTGGGCTAATGGACCTGAGCACGGGCTCAGTTAATTACCCTTTGATACAGGCCAGTAGCAGTCGAAACTGAAATATATATAACTTTCAAATGGCTAGTCTGTTTTTTATTACAAACATTCTATCAAATGGGAAACTATTAACCTGAAGGAATGAAAGTATTTTAAGACCCTATTTTGGCTCCTATCAAAAGTTGTAAGCCAAAAAAAATCAGGATCAAAATGGTCACACAGAAATTCGGCAAAAATCAAAAATGTGAAAAATGTCTCTAGGAGTGACTTTCCAAAATTTTGGAGTTATAATACCTTACACGAATAAAATAAAAGTAACTTAAAATCCTTTGATACGTAAAATACGGATCAATACAAATTTCATTGAACAACCCTTCGAGGTAAGTGGATTTATCTATGAAATATTTATGATATAGATAAGGAGTCAATTTTCATTTATATACCTTCTTAGAACTAATAATATGATTTTTAATTTTTAATCCATGCTTTTATTAAAAAATATGCAATGTAATTTAGGAGGGAAGGGTAAATTGGATTGACTATACCCTTAATTCTATATATCTGATTTATTTTATAATAAGTTTGGATAGATTTTGATGAATAAAAGGTAATTTGACATATTATTCCGCATTTACCTAAATTTTATTCTATTAACTTTGAATATGCATAGATAATCGATTGTAATATACATCGAGAATTGATTAGAATACTAGATATGATCGTTGTGTATAAACAAATGAAAAATGTAGCCAAAAACTTATTAAAAAGGAAATATAACATATATACTTGAATCTGTGAAGGAGACAAACAAAACAATCAAAAAAAAGAAGATAGTATATCTAGAAACATGTACTTGGATGTTTAAATTCAGAGAACACAAAACAAGAATGATACAGTTCAAATCTAACCTAATTTAGACATTTGGAATCAAAGTCAAACATTAGAATAAGAAACCAGACGTCTGAAAGATTGTAACAAAAAAATTGTATATGCGATCAGGTGTCTAAATTAAAATTCACATATCTGAATTATTGCAGCAATGCTCAAGTTGAACATGAACCTAGTACAAGCCAAGAAGGATGGATTGGGGAAACTTGTTCCCACTCCCTTATCCTTCGAGAGTTCACTTAGTTGACAGAGTCATGTAACAAACTTGAAAAATATCACACATTGTAATGTCCTAGACTCTCACTTAATAATGTTGTTAATTACGATACTCAATGCGACGAGCGATCACATCATAATTAGAAGCTCTTATCATTCGTAGTTGGCCCTAGCCACCCATTAGTGGAAGTTGGAAGAGTACGCAGAGAAATTCATCATTGTAGAATTTGTTAATGCTACATAGAAGTTGGATCGGTTAATCCACCACTGTTTCTACTTGCGTAATATTATAGAGTGTAGGATACGTGCACTAACGAGTAGGTTGTTCAACTAGTTATTATTGGGATTGTCAACCCAAAAAATTATATTATATTTATTGATCAAAAAGATTATATAGGATTGTTAACCCAAAAGATTATGTTAGATTGTTGGCTCAATGTGTAGGTTTAGCATAGTGAGAAATACTTGGTTAGGTGCAACTCAAACATTTACCTTTGAGAATATTAATTCGATATATAAATTGGTGGTCATACGTTAGAGATGTTTCAAGCAATTATTTAGTTGGCATGCTCCACTCGTGATTTGAAACTTTTATAATCAAAATTGGACTTAGTCGCATTAGGAATTGTTAAGCTATATTATGAAGGTAATTAATATCTTACATGTGTAGAACCCGCATACCAAAGAACACCTTAGGTGTTGGTTATAACCGAACTTTAGTTACATGTCCACACCATACCACCGTTATATAGTTCACTCAACTGACTTTGTCTGACTCCCTCCATTTCTTCCCTTTTATCTATATATTGGAACGTCAGAGTAGTAAGTGAAGCGGGCATGACAAGATATGTAGAAGAGGTGACTAGGCGCATTAGAGATTTATTTTAATTATAGTTAATCCTTGTTGTATTTTATATTATAATATTTCCATCAATTAGACATTTATGTATTGTCTTTGGAGACATTATTGTGTGGACCGCGTTTATATCGAGACTATTATCCGATTTGGTTATTTTTTGTACTTATATTTTACTCCTTTTGTTGTGATATCTGAAATTTAGAATGTTTAAAATTTATATTAGTCATCATATCATGTAAACTAAAACAACCCCATGACTTGTATTTATTTGCACGTTAGGAGTTCAAATGCTATTTTAAGCTTTGGATCTATGTATCTGGAGGTGTAGATTGTCACAACTTAGGTCCTCCTTTCAACTCATATGTTGACGTCAAAAATGGGTATCAACACCCAATAGAATCTAGTAGAGATTAAATGAAGAAAGAAATTAAAATAGAGAAAAAAATCATAAATGAGCATATATATTTTTATAGTGATTCGGCAATCTTGGCCACGTCCACTTCATATTTTTATTGACCTTGCACTTGATTATGATTAAAAGAATATTTTGATTAATTAGGATCCATTATTACAAAAAATAAGGATAAAAAAGAAAGCGCCTCGGGCGCAAAAGGAAGGATCCCTTTTCTGACGCTATGCCTACTATATTTATAGGGGAAAACGTGCACGGATCGGGATGAAATTTCGATAGAAGAATCTCCAGGCCAAGGCGATTCCACACAAGAATTTAAAGGCCCATTGAGGCCCACAATAGGGATCGGCCTCGATCCCTAATTTGGTGTCAAATGATGTGTGATCCCTCTAGGTGGTTCCTTATGATGTTAGTTACTTGGTTTCCAAATTTCGTGCCATTCTAACTCACGGTTTGTGATATATTATGTTTTACGTGACGTGGTGCTGCATGTATTCTGTTTTTAGCCAATCCCTTTAGAGGGATCGGGGTCGATTCTTCCAAATATCCCATTTTATATGCGATCCCTATGAGCTGTTCCACATGTTGTAGTAAGCTTGTGCACCAAGTTTTATGTCAATTGGATGAGTAGAACTAGAGTTATTGCTCGATCGTTGGTGCAATGTGAGTTGTCTTCTAATTCTAGCCGATCCCTACTGAGGGAAGAGGGTCGATCCCTCTCTCTTCATCCATTTAAGGTGTGATCCCTAGAGTAGGATCCTTAGGGTCCCCTAACCTTATTCTTAGAATTTCATAAGAATTGGACTTATAAATCTCGAGATATTGACTGTTTTCCATTAACTTGCACTTGCTTAGCTGAAACGTCAATCCCTTCTATATGATCCATTTTATACCAATCTCTTTTACTAATTCTTTTTATACCAATCCCTTTCTTAGATGAAGTAATTTTCCATAACTTGAGCATACAAACTCCAAACAACTTGAAACTTGAAATGTAGCCTTATGGGGCCTTTCTAATCACTCCATATTGATCTCATCCAGTTTGGGACAGAAATTAAGGATAGGCATCAATCTCCTAGAGAAAGGGATAGGCACTTACCCAGGGAGGCATTATGCATACTTAGAATATTCTAGAGAGTCTATCTATTAGTCTTGGTTGATCGTTGTTTCATATCATTGTCTACGCTTGATTTCTGAGTCTAATAATCATCTTCCGGTTTGTCCTCCTCGATGTTCGTCCAGTCTAACTTGTCCAGTCAGCTTGAATATAGTTGCACCAAAATGTTGGATAACATCACAATTTCAATTAACTTATGAGCAAGCTGTTCTTTCAAATACTAAAAAATTTATGTATTAATTTAGCTTGTGTGAAAATTGTAATCTTGCTTTTTTGAAGAATCCAATCTTGAATATGAGATAGTGAGTACTCTACATACTAACTAACATCATGAATCATTACATGTGCATCCTTCTATCTATGTGCGTTTAATTTCCAATGATGTTGTCTTAAAATTCTCAACCACTTTATGGTGGCTTAGTCTATATATGATGTGTATTTTTGTGATAAAAGGTCTATAGGTCAAGCTTCAGTAGTGGTGCCAAGCATAGCACCCAATTAGTTACCTAAGGAATGCATTATGAGTTCGATGCAAATTTCCTTAGAGTTAATATGCGAACTTGATTTTCTTCAGACTTTAAAATAATAGATAAATATAATCAAATTAAACTTTATTAGTTTTGTTTTAATCATTATAAATATTAATATCTTTACCGTTATAATCAAATAGTCAAAATTTAACTAAGACACAAACACTTTATATCTACAACTAAAGGTTATATCTTTCGAATTTAATCCATTCCACTAGCCAAATAAGTGCTAAATATAAGAGAATATTTTCGTTCAAAAGAATAATATTAAATTAAGTAACCTTCAATGTTTAGACCATTTGTCTTAAATACCAACCAAGTATGGACATTTGATCATTTTCCTAAGGTGTTAGTTGATTTTGTTCTAATAATACCTCAAGGCCATAATTCTGTTGTTGGTTCATATGTCCTTACACCATAGAAATCTGGGTAAATAGAAAAGAAAATCCCATATGGACATCTTTAATAACCTTTATCGGTATTATTATGAATGTACTATTTATTATTAAATCGTATTTAATGTTTAATATTCAAATTTAAATCTAAATTATTAAACAATAATTAATAATTACATATGTATAATACTTCATTTTTTTCTTTTATTGATTTTGTTCATATAATCTAAATATCCGATAAATAGTTAACTAAATAAGTACATGTATTTTATATATAATAAATACCTAATAATATACATATATAGATAAACGTACATACATACACATACAGACATGAATACATACAAACAAACATATTGTATGTATTGTTAATTATCATATAATATTGGATAATAACAATTTAAACAAAGAAATTATATGATAATGGATTATGCATATAATCTAGGATAATAGACTAATTTATAGTAATGGATCTAATTGAATGATAGATCAACTTTCTATATGTATGCATATGTAATTACGATCTAAAAGTCGGATGTTGTAATGACCCACCTTTTTGACCCTTCGATTTAGTGCCAAAATCGACATTCAATCCATGACGTGCCAAAAGGTCAAGTCATTAAGAGATGATAAGAAGAGCTAAACCATATTTCTAACTATAAACTTTCTGAATGCAATGGAAGGAAACAAAATATAATACAAAAATAACCATCATCATTTCATAACACAATATATATCTTAACAACACTAATCAAAACCACTCCCACACATAAGTACAATCATGTCTAACAGATATTTACAATATTTACAATATGTATGTTAGAGTCCATGTCTCTTGTTCCATCACGACTCCAACTCCATCAACCTAGTGAAATAAATAAAAGGGGAAAATAGGAGCAGGTCAGACATAAGTTCGAGTAAGTAAGTCATGCATACTCCATATATACTACAAAGATACTGCTATCATATGATTAGTGTCTAATGCATAAATAGATATATCATGGACTAGCCCAAGGTCCTGTAGGATCACACAATGTTGGCTATCTAACTCGTGGATAAATACATCTTGGACTAGCTCAAGGCCCTACAGGATTGTATTACCATCGTCTATCTAACTCTAGGTTCACATACTGCATTATCCCATAGCCCAACAAAAAGGCTTACCATCCAGTATCAAATACAAAATTGGACTCAAACCCCAAACTAGCCTAAGGCCCAATAGGGTTGCTTAACATCCAGTCCTCCTCCTAGGCTAGCCCAAGGCTTTACAGAGGAGCATCGTATCCTACTTGTGCGACAGGTTCATATACAAACATATCGACATGGAACAAGCCTATCACAAACCAATATATCAATCCATCTTTATACAACAATCAATATTCACGTATTCCTTATTAACTTTTTAGCCTCTATTCCTAACACATTTTAGTATCTTTCGATTTAAGGATCCATCCTGTAGGTTTTGAAGTTTATTTAATTTGGTGCTTAATCTTTTAATTGCTTCATATACAGATTCATAATCATCAATGAGGAGTTATTAAAGATTATATAAGAAATAAAGGAAGAATCACTCATATTGTAATTATATTTTAGATGTTGATTTTTTACTTAATTTGTATCTTATTTCTATCCAGACACATGATTTAAACTCTTAATTCTAATATTTAATGTTTAGTTACTTAGACTATAGACCGCGAACCATTATCATAGCACTACCTATGCATTATTTTTTATTAAAAGGATTTGCAGCACTAGGCTGCACAACCATATTAGAAAAGATATATATATATATATATATATATATATATATATATATATATATATATATATATAGTCCGACTTAACATGCCTAATTGGCAGCCAAAACAAAGTATTTTTCTAAACAGTATAAATTACTCCCTAGGACACATATTTGCGCCCACATACTAAAAATACAAAGCTTGCAATGTAGTTGCCACACACACACACACACACACACATATATATATATATATATATATATATATATATATATATATACAGTCATACATAATTAAACAATTGAAATCTACAGTGCCAAATAACACATCATAAATAGCCATAAGCCAAGCATTAATTCATGTTATTACTACTTGCTGATTCTTTGCAATTCATAGTGTAACACCCTATAATTTTAACGACTGAATATTTAAATTATTTATTTAAATATTAATCCTTGATTTACGAACGCTCGTTACACTCAATTCTTTAGAGATGGAGGAATCGGATCTCGAAACACCTGTATTTGAGACCACTTTTCTAATGTGAGAAAAAATAAGTATAAGCCTAACTACATTTGAAATCGGTGAGTTTTTGGAGTGAATAATGATTTTGAGTGGATGAGATGAATTGGGCTAAGCCCATCGCCTGCCTATAAGTTCCCATCCTCTTCATATTTTCATTTCTTCTTCTCATTCATGTTGCTTTTCTTCCTCTTCTCCTCCCTCTCTAGTTACTACTTAATCCCTCATTAATCCCCAAGCCCTAAACCCTTCAAATATATTTTCTAAATTCAAATAAAAATCACCATAATTCCTCTCATCCAATTCTCCATAAAATCCATGAATTAATTAGTATGAAGTGGAGTTTGGATGGAGATCCCAAATTTAAAGTAAGCATGGATTTGGGTTTTCATGATTTTGGAATTGGTTTGGAGAAGAAGAAGTGAGTGGGATGATTTCCTTATTTAATTTGCTTGCTAAACTTCTTATATTTGTTTAGTATAATTATGAAGTTATGTGGTGTTATTTTTAAAATTCTATATTGTGGTTTAGACTTGGATTCATGCTATAAACATGCTTCCTTTAGCTAATTAATTTTTTGTGCCCTTAATCATCATGTTTGGAAAAGTTAGTAAGCTCTAGAATGGATTTTGAGTTAATTGGATAATTGTGTGTGATGTTTGGTTTGATTTGTGATTAATTAAGTAATGTAATGATGTGCATGTCACTAGAAGGCATTAATTAAACTATTTGAACTGATTTATGAAAAGTTAGTATGCTAATTAAGCGAATTAGGGCTTCGTACTTATTATTAAAGTGATTAGAGGCCTAATGAAGCTTAATTAACATCTGCTAATATTATTTACAAGAAGTAACCGTTTTGTAAAACAAAGGAACATTTTATAAAATGAAAATAATAAGCTAATTCGACGAGTTATGAGCTCTACACTTATTATCAAAGCGTTTAGAGACTTAACGATCTTAACTAGTACTTATAAATATTATATAAGTAAGGAAATAATTTTATAAGTGAAAGATATATTTTATAAAATAGAATGAGAATTTTATAAAATAAGAATGAAGATAATTTTTAAAAAATAATGAGATTTCATAAAATAATAACAAGGATATATTTTATAAAATAAAATGAGATTTTATAAAATAGTAAAAATGATGTATTTTACGAAGGTATAAGATTTTATAAACTAATATATAAGTAGTTTTTATAAAGGTTTAAAAATTTATTATAAAATAATACAAAAGAAGTATTTTACAAAAGTATGAGATTCTATAAAATGATAGGAAGGAATTATTTTATAAAGTGGTTATATGGTTTTATAAGATAATTATAAGATGAGTACTTATGGAATTAAGTATTATAAGAGCTTAAATTGATTTATAAGCTAGTTTTATATTTTTAAAAATAATGGGATAATTTTATAAAATAGTAGACAATGATATTGAACTTTAATAAAAAATATTTGATAAATAAAAGTAAGATTCGACTATTAAATAATCGAATCGTTACCTAAATATATGTGTATGCATATGGATATGGGTAGGTATGCATATATTTGCATTTGAAGTTATGTAATGATAAATAAAATTCTTGATTGTAACTGGGATTGTTAATAATGATTTTGTATGTGTGAATGAATGAATATATTTTTGTAACTGATTATATATGTGTATAAAAATGATGCATGCAATCTCATGTAGCTATAGCGACCACCGGATGTGCTAATCTGCGTAAGAGAATGCCGGGTTGAATAATCTTTCCGGTGAAACTTGAAACGTGATTTATGAAGTTTTAGCTGTTCGTGCATATGTATGCGGATGAGTGAGCATATTGACACACATATGAGCATCACGTGAGGTGAGAAGGTTGGTTGAGTCATTTGGGCATGTTAGAGGAGCCTAAATCATTGAAATCGTCTCGATGATATTCTATATGAAAAGAGAGGGATTTGTATCGAAATTGATTTCTGAATACTTAAGAGACTACTTCGAAAACATCAATCAATGAACCCTATAAGAGGTCTTATGAGATGAAGAAAGGCTAGGAGAGCTAGGTAACTCATCAGGCGAAGCGTTGGAGGAAATGGCATGCGAATTGGTGACCGTTTGGGAGATTCCTCCTTGCCTAAGGCTTATTGCCTAGTAGCTGTCACTTTCAGTCAAATGAAGATAAAATTCATTCGACTGAATGAGTATGTAAATTAGTCCTGATAAGGGTGCCTTGAAAAGAAGGATGAGAATACCCAACTCGGTCGACTGGCTCAATTGAACAGTAAGGGGATTCAGTCGACAAAATGTGTACCCTAGTCGATTGAACCCTTGGGTTAGGAGTGTCTTCGAGAATTTCATTCCCCGTTCGAGTGTTGTTCTTCATGGGATCTCAGCATGGCTTCTGGCTACTCAGGAAAGTAGAATTGAAGGCACTCAAGATTTGGATGCAATGTATGGTGATGTGTGTGCAGTCAATGATGATCAGACACAATATCAGTGTAGTGATTGATTATATGGTCACATTTGGTGAGTATGTACAATTGAGCGACTGTGCCCTTTCGCTTTGTCTTTGGGGTGATATGTTTGAAGAATGGTATCGGTCTTATGATTATACATGTACCTTGTATTAGTTTTATATTAGTTATCATACATTGTGTTGACCTTATATTAGTGGCCAGATATACTATCGGTCTTTCAGTAATGACCATCCATATAGGCAAATGATGACGAGACATCAGTCTTCGTTTACGATAGATGTATTTAATTATGTGACATTATATTTTGACATACACACACACGGTATCGGTGTTCCTTTGTGGTCCTGTAGAGTATTATATGGGATGACTGTTATTCTCTTTTGTTGAGACATTACATAAATTGTTAAGAAATCCTTGATGTCCTTAAAGTGGATGATGACAATCATCTACTATAGGATCATAGAACACTTATGCTTGCTTCAGAGGGTATAGTGTGATCCACAAAGGACATAGGTATTTATAGTAAATTGAAAATCACCAATACTTGCTTCAGAGGGTATGGTGGCTCTACTTACTATTTGGATTAGGTTTCACATATATTGAATAAGTCAAATTTCACCCCATGCTTGCTTTAGAGTGTACTTTGAGATCTACATGAGATAGTGTATCTTGAACTCTCGAAGGGAATCATTGGATTGCGATCAATATTCGTAGTTGGCTTCAATCATCAATAATGATGGGTATTGATTTGTATTCTTTGGCTTTCTTCCATTTCTATGTTGTATGTATTGTTAGTAGGTTAATGTTATTGTTGTTATATATTACTGTTATGTACTTTACAAAAGAGTTACATTATGATCACCCTACTTTGGATGTTGCCTTTATCATAGTATAATTGTTTTGTTTTAATCACATTATATTAGTTGTGATGACTTGTTGATTATAGGACAAGAGTAAGTTATGGTATGATTTTCTATCTTTCGGATTGGTTTACTTTACTTATTAATGGATAGTCTGGATTAGCCCTGAGCCACGATTGTGGAGAGGACCGCTTGGGCCTTATTTATTTCTTTTTATTTGTATATGGTTTTCATATACAATATTTTGAGACAGTTCCCTCATACCAGGCTTTATGTTTGACCTGCATTTTTTCTTTATCTGTTTATGTCATGATAACTCTTGGATACTTGATTAAATAGTTTGGAAGTCAGATGCTTTTAAGGATACGCTATTAGAGCATTGCAGTTGGAGCTTTGGGGCAAAGACAATACTTGGTTATTTATCTACTTGATGTCATAATAGTACATGACATACGTTATTTTTATAGGAGACTTATTGTATTAGATCTTTTACCTTAACTCTCTCTATTGATATTTTTTATCATTTCTTCCCCCTGTATAGTCTTTTATATATTGTTCATCAAATTATGTTCATGTATATTCAGCATATTATACGTTATCATTCCTAGTAAGATTGCATCACTGTGCCTAGATATCGTGTTTTGTTTCTTCTTCTTTTTTATTTTCTCGACAAGCTGTCTTTTGTGGCATCCGAAAGTTAGGCATTGATATAAGGCGCTAAATTTTGGGCATTACAAAGGGTGAGTTACTACACATACCAGGGAGAATTGGCTGCAAAGGCCAAGCCGCATCATTTATCCATCGATTAATTAAATACATAACATAATTAGCTAGCATCATATAAGTTTTGATCATAGAATTAAAGTAGTTATTGTATCTTTCGATCCAAACTGCCCAGCATAAACCTAAACCCAAATCAGCCTCTATATTGGAAGGAGTTGAAATCCAAAAATGGACTGGATCAGAGTCAAGGAAGC
Organism: Allium cepa; assembly: GCA_030765085.1. NCBI lineage: Eukaryota > Viridiplantae > Streptophyta > Magnoliopsida > Asparagales > Amaryllidaceae > Allium > Allium cepa. The sequence goes on from CM060932.1 coordinate 937,077,739, forward strand.
AATTATCTATCTGAAGTTCGCCGCACATATCCCATAATTGAAATGTGAAGTCACACTAGAAAAAAAATATGACTTTTGGAATCTATGAAATTATCACCAAGAAAGAAATGCCAAACTAAGCCTAGCTGCTTCGAGCTATGTTAGCAGAATAAGCCACATGTGAATCTTAAACTTAGGTGGGGAATAAGCTTTTCAGATATTATACAAATTAAAAAACATGTCGGAGAAGTTTCAAAAAGCATATAGAGATTTCACTGAGAAGTGGTTGCCACCATTTGCTTCTTATTTGTAGTTATGATCTTCCAACTTCAACACGATCGAATAAATTGCTTGAAGAAGAGAGTAAATGTTTTTTATGTTATCATCCATAATGATGCTATTGAAAAATAAGCAAAAGCTCCCATCCGAAAATACTGCGTTGACAGTGATGTCTTCGTTAGAATGCAAAGTTCTATAGATGAGGGAAAGTTAAAGATAAAGTTGTGCCATTAAGCTAAGGATCGGTCAAGAAGGCAGTCTGCAGGCTATTACCAATCTCGATCATTGTGCTAATACGAATTTCCCTACAACATCGCACTACACTTCTCCAGAATGCAGAGGCCGAAGTAGGATAGTCCAAGCTAAGGTTGGACAAAGAGAATTGTCAATGGTAGTAATGTTGATTAACCCACTTAGCCCATGGCTTAGAGCAACCTAAAACCAAATGCCAACCCCATTTACCTAATAAAGCTATATTGAATTGATGTAGATTAAAAATATCAAGACCTCCATCTTTCTTTGGACTGTAAACACAGTTTTAAGCAACTAAGCAATTTGAAGACAAGGTGCATTTAGAATCCTTCCAAAGGAAAGCCCTTCGAATGCCATCGATTCTATTTACTACCCAATTTTGGGCTTTGAAGAAAGAAAGGCAGAAAGTTGGAAGAGAGGATAGAATAGAATTAACCAGAGTTAATCAACCAACCCTCGATAGTGAGGATCCTTTCCAGTCTGCCAGTCTATAACGAGTTTCGTCAATAACAACCAATCGGTCTCCCTTAAGAAGTCTGGTTGGTCTGATGGAGAGGCCTATGTAAATACACGGGAAAGTTTAGAGGGTATAGTTGAGACTACTAGCTATGCAAAAAGAAGGGAGGAATCTAGCATAAACATAAGCACAGAACTTTTGGAGAAGTTAATTTGAAGGCTCGAAATCAATTCAAAAGAATCGAGTAGGAGTTTAATTATGGCAATGGAAGTTAACTCAGGAACTGCCAGTAGAATGGTATCATCTACATATGGAAATGAATTTATTTCCAAGTGGATAATAATATTGCCAGAACATGCTAATAAACAAGTTGAGCGAGTTTGGTCATTCATATTGGTGAATGAGTCCACCGAAAGATTGAACAGGAGAAAGGAGATTAGATCTCCTTATTTAAGTACCCGAGACATTTTGAATACCATTAATACAAACCGAAGAGGTTGAAATTGATGATATGCTTTTAATCCATCAGACAAATTTTGAAGGGAATTGCTTGTGAAAAAGCACATAGAAAATAAAATCCCAATTGACAGTGTCAAATGCTTTAGAGAAGTTAAGTTTGAGCACTGCGCAATTGAAATGGTTAGAATGGTGGTAGCTTATTAATTTTTGCACCACCGTTGCATTATCTAAAAGAGACATGCCAGAAGTAAAAGCAGATTTCCTAGTTGAACAGAGACCCTATAAGAGGCTTCACTCTATTGGCTAGAATCTTCGTAACAGGCTTGAAAATGGTGTTCTATAGGCTGATGGAGCGGAAATCGGTAGAGAGTCTAGCTCCTTTAAATTTTTAAGACAAGAATTATGTTTGCATAATTTAGCCTCGAGATAGATTAGGATTGAATCACTCATAAAATATCTTGAAATGCTCTAAGTAATTCTGTGTTTTGCTTTTTTTGTTATCTTAATGCATTGAAACATTGTAATTTGCCTCAGTTCTTTCACTAGATCGTAATCATCCTCATGATTCATTTATTGGGTAGATCTCCAAAATCCATTGGAAATTAAGAGATAGTTATGCCACTTTAAATTTGTGAAATAAAAGAGGAAAAATTATGATGGAAAGAGAAAAGATAGTGTAATGAACTGGATTTTCGACCCTTGAAAATCAACACTAATATGTCCATTGTATCACATGCTGAACATTCAAGTGCCGTAAATACTGATTTATTAGGGTGAAAGAAGAAGGTAGAAAATAGAAGAAAACTAAACAACACAGAATCTTACAATGCACCGAAAAATATATAATACAACAATGATCTTTACAAGAAGAAAACATCCTTGTTCATATAACATCATAGTGCACTAGATATATCCTAGATTTGGACAGTTATAGAAACCTTTCCTTACATTGACAAGCATACAGACTTTATAATAAAGCAGAAGAAAAATATGCACGAACGCTTCTTGACCATCCAGCTCCTCTCCAACTCTAAAATATCCAGCTAAGCTAGGGAAAATATGTTCGATTTGACCCGAGCATTACATGGAATAATGCCTATGTCAGTTTTGTAAACCAGTGTGAGTAAAACTCGATAACAAACAACCAAATTGATTTCCACAATCGAAAACTTTTCAACAAAGGGTATCTCATAAAACCATACTGCACAAAAAAACGGATGGGTTTTTACCTTACGGTAACCAAAACATTTTATATCAAAATCCAGTGATGTTATCGTAGTGTCTAGCTTTAAAGTAAACATATAAAGTAGCTGAAATTCTTGCATCTCACGTTCCAACATATTAGGCTCTACAATCAAAATCGTAAGGCATGTATTGAAGATTGATTCCCAACAATGGAAAGGTAAGGGATACCTTCCGATGATACACCTCTAAAAAATGCACTGACGTTAACATAGAGACAGCTTCCCCTTTAACATGGCAGACTGGAATACCTCACCCCCGACACCAAGGCCTTATACTACCATGGTGTTTGCATGCAAACTATCTCTAAAAGGGACATCTAGAATGGGGTGACCGCTCTAAAGGGTAGCTAACCACATAGCTCTGCTGCATGCCCTATTTTTGCCATTCCTCCTAATTGTGAGGCTTGAGGCTACGCTTTACCTTTTTGAATGGCATCCATCTTAAAATGGTAATAATGACCTCCAGGCGTCAATGCAATGCCACCATTCATCCATATAAGTTTGTTTCGGGTCTGAATGAAACAGAAGGCACTAACTCTACTGCATCCATTTTGGAATCATCCTCGGGATTAGTAGCAGTAGCCCTTTCACTTCAAAGAGCACCAAATCTTCAATCATCATCAAGATGTCTTCCACTCGAATATACATGTTGGTTCAGAGTGGTTTTCAGATATACAAATCCAATCCCGATCTCTTCGTACCAACAACAGATAATTTCCAGTTGACTCATTCCTGGTTCTTATGGAAGTAAGTATTCGAGTCATTATCGGGGAACTCGAATTTACATTCATACTTCCTAAGTCAAATTAGGCATAATTTGATAGTCGATATTTAACTATTAAATAACAACAACAAAATCTAGTTATTTAATTACCAAAAGCCATCACTAAGCCTCAAAACCATTTTTATTTATAAATCTCATTTCTCAAACATTTGTCAACATTCATATACTTATCTCCTTTACATAAGTATATTCACAAAAAATTTATAAGATTTTCCATTTCCAAATGTCTTAAACGGATTTAACAACATTATTTAAATTAGAGAAAAGGATAACTCTAAGCACTATTCCTTCGGTGTTAATTATAGAACAGATGTTCCATACCAACATTTTTTTAAAAGGTTGGCCTCGAGAAACCAAAACATCAAATTCCTATTTTATTTATCTTACATAATTCTTTTATAAATCTTCTTTATCCATGAAATCCTCTTTGCTTTAACCCAAACTCATTTACAAACATTTATCAACTTCCATACTCATTTATGAACTCTTTATAATTATTCAAACCCGGTTATATAACTTCTTTATAAACTTTCAAACCTTGTATAAAACTTCCCTTTATGGACATTCAAATCCATTCATAAAATCTTTGTATAAACATTAAAAATCATTTCTAAAACTCCATTTTCTACATATCCAAAATCATTTATAAAACTTTTCAAACCAATTTTCAAATCATTCTTCAAATATCTTATTCAAAATAGAATAGGTTTGAAGACCATTTAAAAAGAAAATTAAATATTTACTTTACAAAACAAAATGGAGGCTCAACAACTACAGCGGATCATTAAATCTAGGTTTAACTTATCTAAATTATATCATAGATTCTGCCAAACATCAGATATATATAAGGGATTCACACATAACACACAATCAATCGTTGGTAGATTCCCAAGCTATAAATATAGGTACATTCGTTATTGGTGAAAAATGTACATATAGAAGCATATTCTGTATGATAAAGTTACCATTACCGCTTATTGAAATTAACTTCCTTGTGTTTATCACGTTATGGATATTCAACAATTGTGCTAAATACAAGTCAACCTACTTCCCATAAAACATGTCAATTTTTTTTAACCATTATTTTAATTAATTTGGCTATTTAATGGTCCGGACAATGGATCCTTTGATTTAAAATTACTTAACTTGAAAAGAAGATTGATTTTAAACATAACCAATTAATTTTAAAAGTAGTTTTGAAAATATTAGAGCATAATTAATTAGGTTAAACCCTAATTATATCTTAATTAATTCAAATTCATAATTAAACTTTAATTAACTTAATGAACTTAGTTAAGTCCTAATTAACTTCCAAATGTATCCTAGTTAAGGTTAAATCTATTCATTATAGCTAAATCCTAATTAATTAAAAATTAATAAAATAATCACTTTATTAAATAATAATAAATTAACTAGTTAAATAAATTAAATATTAATTAATCATTAAATTACTTCTTAACTTCATTAATAATTAATTAAAACTTTATTAATCACTAATTAGTCATAACCTTCTTTATGCGTTACTTAACCATTAATCACTAACTTAATTATCAATTAAGTACGGAATACTTTTAATAAATTTACTAGATAATAAAATATTAATTTAACTAAAATTAATCTCTTTTTATATTACTAATTAAGTTTGGAAAACTTTTTCAAAATTGTTTCAAAAGAAAATGTTGTAAAATGAAAATCGAAAATTTTGTCGAACTACGTCCATAGCGACTATCACTATGAACACAATTCGCTTAAACATATTGTAAGCGAAAAATATTGCTTATTATTTCTTATTTCATATCTAGAAACATAATTTTTAAAGTTTTTGATACTTAGAAACAAAGATAGTAACATTTAAACAAATTTCAAACTTTAAAACAAGAAAACATATTTTTTGTTTTTGAATCGGATCTCATGTCCATCGCAACACACAAAGTTGTTAACTTTATTTTAACTGAATATACTTTGGTTCTTTGATCACAATCATATATCCTGCTATCATACTTTTAACATCACAATGAAATACATATATAAGCATAAGGTTATACGCTTACTAAGTCCGCAACATCACATTCATATCGCAAAATCAACACCAAACGCAAATATCCATCAAATCACCATCGACCAATATAATCATCATTCAATTTTCTCATCATATTATCACCACAATAACATATCATAATAAAGTCAAAACCTTTAAAAAAGTAGTTTTGATCACCTTTATGCTAACTAACTTCACTCGAACTTCGACTATAAATTGACAACGCTTTACGCTCGACTCTAGCTCAAATTTTTGAAACCTTAGAGGGGCTAAGGCCATAGAATGGGTTCGGCCAGAGGTGGTTTGTCTTGGCTACAGCTTTGTGGAGTAGTGATGTCCTTGATTTTTGGAAGAGAGGATGTTGAAATGGAAGTATAAGAAGTATAGAAGGTATGGAAGCAAGTTACAACACAAAAGGCTAACTTTTTCTAAATTTTTTGAACTATGGAAGCCATGAAATTTTTGGAGAAGAAGGCTTAGAAAAGAATAAAGTTGGAATGGAAATATGTGTATGAGGTTGTGTATTTATAGATGATGGAAAGTGGAGAAATTACCATTTTATCCTTAGTTTAAAATATCATAAGATATCATTATTTTGACATGTCACATCACCACCTTCCTCCCCCTCATATGTCACATATCCCCTCTTTCTAGTCATATTCCCTAAGCCATGATGGGTAATAATAACGGTACTTAAGTAAATGGCAAGAGATAGTGATATGATTTAGTATATATAAGTTATTATTTTAAAACCATGTTTTGGCACATCACTTGCTAAGCATAATTACCGTAAGATAATACATAATTAAGTATATTATTATATGGTAAATTAACTCTTATATATATGTGTATATAGTGCATAATGGAAAACAACGTTCCCGATAACTTTTCATGTCGAAAAATTGAAATTCCAGAAAGCGTTCTTCGATCACATTTTCTATTTTTCTACGAACTATCTATTTGGTAAAAAAAATTATAAATGATTTTACCATCATTCTTAAATAATTAAAATAGGTTTATTTGTGAATAAAATCCATTTATTTAACATTTAAACTTCGCTTGAATTTTCGAAGAAATATATAAAACCGATGATATTAACTGTCGATGTCATAAATACATTTTATTTTAATAAATAATTTTATTTCATTATCTTGTACGAATACATATATCAGTGTATGAATCTAGAGCCATGTGTGAGCCTTACTGTTTAAAAGCGTTTTTTATTGATAAATCAATTTTCGGTTGTTTTATCGATATTTTACCTAGGACTATATTTACAAATTATCAATATTTTATCTCGGTAATTTGTTCACAAATATTTTTTCCAAACAAAATAACTATTATTATTTACCACTTAAAACATGATTATTTCTCACCTTTAAACCCATATCTAGATATTTTAAAAATAAATATAATTTATCGAAGTGATAAATTTGCGGGTTGTTATAGATAGATTAATTTTTATGGTAAAAAATATTGCTTTTATAAGTTTAAATTTGGTTTGAAAATTATTCCCATCAATTTAAATAACCATTTTTAGCTTGAAATTTAAAAACTGAAACTGCCACTAATATATCACATTATGCCAAATTATATATCAACATATGAATGATATATAGTGATATGTCGACATATCTTTCCATGTATACGGACATACATGCTAGATTTCTCATTCGACTATTAATCCATCTATATCACCTTCATACGACCTCCAAATCGAACAAACATATATATCATTTTGATCATAAATACAAGTCAATCATAATGGCATAAGTCCCATTACCAAATTCAAAATTGAAAAAATGACCATTTTGCCCACTCTTTTATAAAAATAAGATTATTTACCCACTTAAACCAATTAATTATCATCCTTGTATTATTAAATTTATTTATAATATATCTCAAATTTCTAGTGTATTACATTCCCTCCTTGAAAAGGATTTCACCCCCCAAATTGCAAAGGAATGGAAAATGGAATATAACGTTGGCATTACGTATTATCAAACATGTAACAACCGAGTAAACAACCATAGCATCTAGTATTTCTAATAAACTTAAATAAGTCAAACGTAATAACATGTATAGCATATAGATATAAAATGCCAAGTGACTAGTATTTTTATACTTGTAATGTAGAAACACAACTATTCATCCTATATGAATGCGATAAGATGACGTATCAGACAAGAATACATAACATCCTAATATAAGCATGCAGTTTTATATGAATGCAATAGTCATGTCACAACCATCAAGCACATATTAGCTAATCCTAAACCTAATGGTAAATGTAACATTCCCAAATTTATCAATTTAAAATATGTAATTTATTTGAATTTTTGAAATTCAATTTAAAGTTAATTTGAATTAATTTTAAAATTTCAAAAACAAGTGAAATATTGAGTTTGTTTGTTTAATTATATATCTATATACATATGTATGTAGAATGGATTGAATTTCAAATTTGAATTTGAATTTGAATTTGAATTTATATTTAAATAAATGTCTTAAGCAAAATTATTTGGATCCAAATATATTGACATATGTGTATTAATGTATGAATTAATAATAGACAAAACATTTTCTTTAAAGATTGTATAAATATAAAGAGAATTGTAATTATATAAATAAGAGAAACGTAATTATAAAAATTTATTTAAATTCTTATGCATGAATTACAAGTGTTCTTATTTAACACATGAACTTAACAAGTGTAATCTATTAAAGAGTGGAAGTAGACAAGTGTCATCTCTTTTGATTTTAAATTTTTTGAAAATCCATAAAAGAAATTTAAGTTATCACTCTCATTCCTTTCACTTCTTTTATCTCATTTTCAAAAACATAAAGAAGTAAAGCCTGTAAAAGTTTTAAATCGGAAAGGAAAGAAATCTAAGAAGCAACAATTCCTCAAACCAACAAGTAATCGAGTTAGATCATCAACCAGAAATTTAAACAAGGGTTTTTCTTAGATCTGTTAATCAGCAACTCAGATCAAGGAAATGGTTTCAAAACTTCAAACAAACACTCAGAAAAGCTTCATCATCTAAACAATAGGAATCAAGCATTGTAAAATCAAGTCAGTAAACAACAAAGTAAGGCAAGGATCTTCCCAGTAGACTAAACAAATCAAGATTTGCAATTTCCAGATTTCAACACTCAGGCCTTCTCTGTTTTTATAAACTGAAGGTAAATTTTTAAAAAAAATTGAGTTTCAAGTTGTTAAGTAATCAAGAAAATAAATACATCAGAAGCTAAGCAACTTCAAATAACTAGTTGCTGGAGAAAAAATTCAGGATCAAGTTAAGATAGCAATTCCAGTTCCAAATAATCAACTTCCTCTCTGTTTCTGTTTCCAGGCAACTAGGTGAGTAAACTCCTTTTTTTACTTTTAAAATGAATATTTTGTTGTGAAAATATGGGAGTTTGAATTGAAAATGTGAGTTGCATGTATAGAAATACATGAAAATTGGAGTGTGCATGTTTGTGCACATGAAAGTGGGGTTCTGTCCCAGGTTGGCAGGCCCAAGTTTGATTAAAAAAATTGATTTCTTCTTCCTCAATCAATATTAAACCATTAGATCTAAACAAAAGTTGTTTATTTAGGTATAATTCAACTTATAAAAATAATTTTAAGCAAATCAAATTGAAGAATTTTCTGAAAATTTGAATTTACAGGCAAAACTAAAACCTGTTGAAAATTTGATTATCATATTCTTTGATTTCAGTTATATCAATTGAAACGCTTTAGAAAATAATTATTTTTGAAAGCAAAATCATAATTTTTAAATCGTTAATTACTGAGATAGGCAGAAATGAACAATTTTGGGGTTTTTGGCCATTGCCGATCATCGATGAAATGACAATGGTTAGGGTTGCTCGTGAAGATGCAGGAAGACTCAGGGATTAAAGGAAAAAAGCACGACGATTTTATAATTGATTGTGGAAGGCTAATGAGGTTGAGTTAGGGTTTAAAACCCATGTACAGTCGTGGTCGGAAACCATATTGCCGCGTCATCGTCAATGGATCGGAACGGTTCTCTCCGGTGGCAATCAAAGCCTGAAAGTTAGGCGATGCTTTGACTAGAAGCACGTGACCGCAGATGGCCTGAGGCGGATGATCGAGGCAATTTAGTGATGATCTGTTTTCGCTATAGTTTGGGGTCGATAGCAAAATTTCGATTTCGTTGACGTGATGGGTTTCTAGGTGCTTGGAGGGTTCAAGTGGATGGTCGTCGACTCGATGGTGGTTGGAGCATCAACCCACAATGGCGTTTTCGATTATTCATGTGCACACCACCAAGCAGTGTGTCAGTTGTTGGTAAAAAGAAGAAGCAAGGTTCGACTCGAAGCAAACCTCGGGGTGAAACGTGTGGTGGCTCGAGTTTTAACTCGAGTAAAATTTGTGATGCGCGGGGTCAAAATTACTTAGAAAATTTTTAAGTTGAAATTTGGGCACTCGGGTCGAATTTTGATAAAACCCAAAGTAAACAAGCAAAGTTCTCGGGGGTGACTCGAAGCAGTTCTCGAGCCTGATATATAAAACAATTTTTACTTTAAAATTTTTCAAACTTTTAAACATTTTTAAACTATGTTTTCAAATGATGATTTGATTGAAGTTTTAAATTAATTCAGGACTTAAGTAAGATGTTTTTAAATGAATCAAATTTTAGTTTATTTAGTTTTGGTACAATATTTTTATAAAGTTATTTATAATTGATAGATAATTTAATTTAAAAGGAAATTAAGATAAAATGTTGTTTAAACAAAATATTAACCTTTTAAAGTAACTAATGTGATAAAGGTGATTTATTAAACAAGTTCTAAAGGATGATCAAAGTAATTAATTTATCTTTTGGTTTATTAATTAATTAATTAACAAAAGTAATTAAGATTTAATTAATTAATAATTAAGGGATAATTAATTAAGGAATGATTAATTAATGAACGTGATTAAGACTTAATTAATTGCAATTAATGATAATTAATCATTAATTAAAGATTACTAATGAAGTAATTATGTGGTTAATAAATTTAAAACCACATGATTTATGTAACTTAATTGAAGATGTTTGATTATTATTGAATGTTGTGTGTTGGATTGATATTTCTGATATGTGATGTGATGTTATATAATGTAAATTGCTTTATGCTGAGCTGTGATATCTGCGTTGAATATTCTACTGTGTGAATGTGAAAATCCATTGGCTCGTAAAACGGCATTTGAATTTCGATGCGACAGGGAGTCGGATTCCAGTTGATTTTTCAAAACTGATTCTTTGTGATTAATACATCCACATGTTTATAAATTGAGTGCTCACTATTCGGTTTAGCCGGAAGAGGAGCTTTGTGTCATATAACCCATTCCAAATATGTGATACGATGAAATGGATAGCATTTGGAGACGCTGGTGAAGACCGGGCATCTCCGAGAACAATAGGTAACCTGTCGAATGACTCTGCACTGAGTTGCTCTGGTATAGAGATCTCCATATGTGATAGGGAGTTCGATCGGGATTGTGGATGCCCGGATTGCAAGGACTTCTTCGGAAGTGCCTTCGGTTCTGTTCGAACCTAGAATAGACTATTATAGTTGTATTCTAACATTACAATTTGAGATATAAAGCCGATTTCTTTCAAATACATTTCTATTGGTGGCGGAGAATTTATTCTCTTAGCTTAACACCCTTCTCTGAGACGTACGAGCTCAGAGGTTATGTAATTGAAGGTTATTAGTGATATACCCCCAATTTGGTAGTGTGGCATGCTGAGTGCTGCTGATCATTTGTTGATCGAAGCATGGCTTTGCGAAAAAATGTAGCTTTGTGGATGAGACTTCATCGAACCTCACAACCCGGTTATGGTTGAAATAGAAATCGTGGCAGCAAGGTTATTTGGGGGTAGCGCCCCTTGAGAGTATGTCCATTTCCTTCTGGATTATAAGTGGTATCATGGCATGGAGCCCAGATACTTACTTTGTGGTTGCTGCAAACTTATTGCTTTGTGGTTGTTGGTTGAGAAGTGCTTCGGATAAAGGTTGGTAACGACCGGGAGGTGGCATACTCGTGTCAGTTGTTACCTAGTTATAGAGGTAACCCGGCCTTGTGTAGCAAAGATCCGGTTAGGTTCTCGGGGATGTCCCTCCAGAGGCGTTCCATTTTGTGTGGGAAGTTACTTTGCCTAACCATTTGTTGGAAATCCAATCATCCAATATAAGCCCTTTACAGTTTTAGTTGTATGACCTGCCATTTACTTATGGTGGTCACCACTGTTTAGATGGTAGCTATCGTAGGCATAGTACGAAATGTCTATGCTGTCTAAGATTAATATTATACTTTTGAAATGTTTTCTACACTATGCACTAATAATAATATCAAAAAGTTTTCCCGTATTAAGCATATTTAAGCATCATAAGGAGAAATCTCCTCCAAGTCAGTGTTTGCATTGTGTGTGTGGTGGGAGGTCTTATGGTGGTTTCATTTTCCAAAAAGCATATCTGTTTTTCTTTTATAAACTGTTTTTATTTCAAACAACTGTTTTTGTTTACTCATACCAGTCCCATGACTGACCTGGAGTTTTCTATTCCTTTCCTAAACTCTGAGTGCCTATAATTTCCATACGGGCAGCCTAGGAGCAGGTTATCCATGTTTTTCGAGCTAGCTTGGATTTTGAAGTCTATTTGAAGCTGTCGGATTTTGGAAAGCTTTTGGATTTGGAAATCCTTTGAAGTGTGGGAGTTTTGAAGACCTTGTCGAAGTGAAGTATGTTGGAAACTTATTGGAGTTTTCTGTTGTCATATTATTGCTGTATCATATTTGTATCACTTTGACATTAGTGATTGATGTTGTATGGATATTGTAGCATGTTGTTTCTATATTCTGATCAGTGATATTCATTTTTCCATTGTTTCTTCATCTAATGTTGTTATAAGCTCCATCCGAACTGGAGTTCAACGTTTGAATCTCCGGTTGTCGAATACAAGTGAGTTATTTGATGTCGATTTTCAATCGCTGGATTTCGCGCCGTGACAAGTGGTATCAGAGCTAAAGGTTGAGTAAGAACTTTAGCTACGGAGTATAACACATTAGATGACTCATTAGAGATAGGGTGAAGTATACCCTAGAATGAGTATAAACCGAATGACCGAAACCCTAATTTCTTGGTCTATTCCTTTTAACTGTTGATATTCCTTAAGATATATTGTCTGTATGCCTAAATCAAGTCTTCTTGCTATTTACAGCTAGTGAGAATAAGCAAAAGAAGTGGACAAGGTAGGGGACGAGGAAACACCACCGCAACAGATCAAGTCCCTGCAACAGCAACTGTGCCTACTCGACCTCAGCTGAATCTGGCTGATTTATATAAGAATTTCTCGAGACTTAGTGGTAAGCCGTTCACTGGCAAGGAATCAATCGTTGAAGACCAAGCTTAGATCTGATCCCGTGAAAGAATTTTCGAGGGATTGAAGTTGGAAGACGATCAAAAGCAACTAATAGCTTCTTGGCAATTCCAAGAGGAAGCATTAGCTTGGTGGGAGACAGTTACTGTAGATGAGTCGGAAGATGAGTTTACTTGGAGACGGTTTAAAGAAGTGTTTGAGCAGCGATACATCCCATCTGTTGGTATCTCTCGAATGTACCAGGAGTTCATAGATTTGAAACATGGAAGTCTATCGTTTGAGGAGTATTTGAATAAATTTAACGAATTGTCTCGATTTGGTCTGGAGCTAGTGAATACACTCTTGAAGAAGAATGAAATATTCATTCGAGGAATGAATAGGGAGTACCACAAGAGGATGATAGCCCACATTAAAGAATCCTTTTCGGACTTGATCAATATGGGTTATCGATATGCTACCCTAGATATGCAAAAAGTTCCGGAAGAGAAGGGGAGCTCAAGCAGTTCGAATTGGAAGAAAAGAAAATTCGAAGGAAAGAGGTCGGTTCAAGGCAAGGAGAAGAAGAGGAGTAAACAAGAGAACTCGGCTAGAAATGTTACTTGTTATAACTGTCAGGAGAAAGGCCATTGAGCAAACGATTGTGAGAAGCTAAAGAAACAAATAAAGAAAGATCAATTGGAGAAGGCAAGTCGAAGATCCAAGGAATGTTATTGTTGTCACCAGACGGGTCACGGAGTTAAGAATTGCCCGAAAAAGAAACAAGCACAAATAGCGAAAGTGTACGCAGTAAAAGGTAACCCCTCGACTTTAAAGACGGATGAAGGAAAGGGAGTTTTGGAAGGTAATCTCATTGTTAGTGATAGAGTTGTTAGAGTTTTATTCGACACGGGAGCTTCACATAGCTTTATCTCCCAACAAATCGTAGATGAATTAAAACTCAAACCTAAGTTTGTCGATGAACCTATTTTTGTGAAGAATCCGGTGGGTGGTCCTGCAAATCTTTGTCTATATTGTAGGTGGGTGCCTATCTCGTATTCTGTCCATCGATTTCCTATTAACCTTTATGTTCTCGAATTCAATGAATTTGAAATCCTACTCGTAATGAATTGGTTATCGAAATACGAAGTCAAATTAGATTGCAACAATCGAACGATTCTGTTTAAAACAAAACTTGGAGATTTCATTGAAATTTCTTATGAAGACCCTAGTCCAAAAAGGGATAAACTGATGTATACGTTGGGATGTCCAGAACCTAGTCTGGAGTCCATCCCTATTGTTCAGCATTTTCCCGACGTATTCGAAGAGGTCAAGTCCTTACCCCTACACAGAGAGATTGAATTCAGAATTGACTTAATTCCGAATGTTCGTCCTGTCGTTCATGTTAATCGCGGGATGGCACCCCGGGAAAGGACTGAACTAGTCAAGCAAACCGGTGATTTCCTAAAGAAGGGATTGATTCGACCTAGTGTTTATGAATGGGGTTCAGCTATAGTGTTTGTGGCTAAATCTGATGGATCCTTGAGATTGTGTATTGACTACCGCGATCTCAATAAGCAAACTCTCAAGAACAAGTTTGCTTTACCCAGGATCGACGACTTATTTGATCAACTTCATGGCGCACGATTCTTTTCTAAGATGGATCTATCCCAGGGATTCTATCAGCTGTGAATTGCTGAAGACTGTGTTCACCTAACTGCTTTTAGGGGTCCGGACGTATTCTACGAATGGTTAGTCATGCCTTTTGAAGTAACCAACGCTCCCGCGTACTTCGTAGATTTAATGACCCATGTGTTTCGTGAGGTGTTGAATAAATTTGTTCTTGTATTTATCGATGATATCCTAATCTACTCCAAAATCGAAGAGGAGCATGTTGAACATCTCACAATTGTTTTGGAGATTTTGAGAAGGAACATCATATTCGCCAAATTTTCGAAATGCCACTTTTTGGTCAAAGAAGTCGGATTTCTTGGCCATTTTGTTAATGAAGAAGGGATTTCTGTTGATCCGAGCAAAATTTCCGCTATTTTTAACTAGAAGCAACCTACAACTCCGAAAGAAGTTCGAAGTTTTTTGGGTTTAGCAGGCTATTACCGGAAGTTTGTTCAAGACTTTTCTAAGATAGCTAGTCCGCTGACAAAGTTAACAATGAAGAATGCCAAGTTCAATTGGACTCTGAAATGTGATGAAGCTTTTCAGGAATTGAAAAAGAGATTGACTATTACTCCTGTTCTCACTATCATTAACGGGAACCAAGGCTTATCTGTCTATACTGATGCTTATGGTGATGAGGTAGGTGCAGTATTAATGCAGAATGAGAAGGTAATTGCCTACGCTAGAAGACAATTACGTCCACATGAGAGAAACTACCCAACACATGGTTTGGAGCTTTTGGCTGTCATTTTCACCTTAAAAATCTGGCGACATTACCTTCTGGGTAAGAATCTCCTTCAGCTTTTATAAAAAGAAAATTTTAAAATTCAACTTAACTTAATCTATACTTAATAAATTCTTCTTATTTAGGTGAAAAATTCGAATTATTCACCGACCACAAATCTTTGATGTACCTCTTCACCCAGAAAGATTTGAATCTGCGACAACAACGTTGGTTGGAATTTATGGCATCCTATGACCTAGATATTCTGTATACACCTGGAAAGGCCAATGTAGTTGCCGATGCTTTGAGTAGAAAACTCGCTATTCTTGCTCATCTTGTCGTTACTCCTACTCTTCTGGAGAAAGTCGTTAGCAAGCAAAAAGAAGACAAGTTTCTTTAAGATATTTATGGGAGAATCCTTCGTGGAGAAGAAACCAGTTTTGAAACCAATCATAGTGGAGTTATAAAGTTGAAAGGAAGAATTTGTGTCCTTGACATTCCGGAGCTGAAATGTAAGGTTTTGGACGAATGCCATAAGTCCAACCTTTGTATCCATCTAGGAGTCAATAAAATGTATCGTGATATCAAAAGAACGTTTTGGTGGAAAATGATGAAAAGGGATATATCTATATACGTGAGTCGATGTGCTACCTGTCAACAAATTAAAATCGATCAAAAAAAGTGGCTGGTTTACTTCAGCCTTTGGAAGTACCGAAGTGGAAATGGGATCAAGTGTCGATGGATTTCATTGACAGGTTGCCACGAACTAAGAAGGGAAATGAAGCAATTTGGGTTATAGTGGACCGTCTAACCAAAACTTCTCACTTCATTCCAGTGAAATCCACCAGGATAGCGGCAAGCTTAGCAGAGCTATATATAAAGGAAATTTTCCGTCTCCACGGTATTCCTAGCAGTATAGTGAGTGATCGTGATCCGATCTTCACTAGTATATTTTGAAAGGCATTCCAAGCCGCATTGGAAACAAAGCTGAACTTCAGTACTGCTTCTCATCCGCAGTCTGATGGGCAGACAGAAAGGATTAATCGAATTCCAAAAGACCTTTTGCAGGCTAGTATTCTTGACTTTGGTTGTTCTTGGGAGGACCATTTACATCTGGTAGAATTCTCATATAATAATAGCTATCAGGACAGTATTGAAATGGCTCCTTATGAGGCTTTATATGGTCGTCCGTGTCGATCACCTGCATGTTGGATTGAATCAAGTAATAAACTCATTCTTGGAACATATATGATAAAAGAAGCCATGGAAAAAGTATATTTTATTCGAAAGAAATTGATAACTGCTCAAAGCCGTCAGAAGAGCTATTATGATCGTAGAAGAAGAGAATTGGAATTCCAGGTTGGAGATTCTATATTTCTAAAGTGTCTCCGATGCGTGGCGTGTTAAGGTTTGGGAAAACTAGTAAGCTGGCACCACAGTATATTGGTCATTTTCCTATTCTACAAAGGATCGGTCCTCTAGCATATCAAGTGCAGCTATCCAGCTGGTTATCAGGCGTGCATAATGTGTTTCATATTTCTAACCTCCGGAAATATGTGCACGACCCAGATAGTATCATTGAAGAGGCAGCTCAGTAGGATCTTTAAATCACTCCTAACTAGGCAGTAAAGAGAGAACCAATAAAGAACATTAATCGTGATCAAAAGCAGCTGAGAAACAAAATTGTGAGACTAGTCAAAGTGCAATAGAGTGGCGATCCAGAGGACTGTACTTGGGAAACAGAGGATAGTATGCAGAAGTCCTATCCCAACTGCACAATGGATATCTCGGCTTAATCCGGTAAGCCCTTTCTCTATCTTTTATATCTTCATATCTTCTTTGCTTGTCTTTCTCTCTCTTTCAAATTTCGAGGACGAAATTTTCTTAAGGGGGGAACCTATAACATTCCCAAATTTATCAATTTAAAATTTGTAATTTATTTGAATTTTCGGAATTCAATTTGAAGTTAATTTGAATTAATTTTAAATTTTCAAAAACGAGTGAAATATTGAGTTTGCTTGTTTAATTATATATCGATATACATATGCATATAGAATGGATTGAATTTCAAATTTGAATTTGAATTTGAATTTAAATAAATGTCTTAAGCAAAATTATTTGGATCCAAATATATTAACATATGTCTATTAATGTATGAATTAATTATAGAAAAACATTTTCTTTTAAAGATTATATAAATATAAGGAGAAATGTAATTATATAAATAAGATAAAAGTAATTATAAAAATTTATTTAAATTCTTATGCATGAATTACAAGTGTTCTTATTTAACACATGAACTTAACAAGTGTGATCTATTAAAGAGTGGAAGTGGACAAGTGTCATCTCTTTTGATTTTAATTTTTTTTTGAAAATCCATAAAAGAAATTTAAGTTATCACTCTCATTCCTTTCACTTCTTTTATCTCATTTTCAAAAAAATAAAGAAGAAAAGCATGTGCAAGTTTTAAATCAGAAAGAAAAAAAAATCCGAGAAGCAACAAACCCTCAAACCAACAAGTAATCAAACCACATCATCAACAAGAAATTTAAACAAAGGTTTTTCTTCAATCTGTTAATCAGCAACTCAGGTCAAGAAAAATGGTTTCAAAACTTTAAACAAACACTCAACAAAGCTTCATCATCTAAACAACTGGAATCAAGCATTGTAAAATCAAGTCAGTAAACAACAAAGTAAGGCAAGGATCTTTCCAGTAAACTAAACAAATCAAGATTTGCAATTTCCAGATTTCAACACCCAGGCCATCTCTATTTTTATAAACTGAAGGTAAAATTTTTAAAAAATTTGAGTTTCAAGTTGTTAAGTAATCAAGAAAATAAATACATCAGAAGCTAAGCAACTTCAAATAACTAGTTGCAGGAGGAAAAATTTCAGGATCAAGTTAAGATAGCAATTCCTGTTCCAAATAATCAACTTCCTCCCTGTTTCTGTTTCCAGGCAAATAGGTGAGTAAACTCCTTTTTAAATTTGAACTGAATCTTGTTGTCGTGAAAATAAGGGAGTCAGAATTGAAAATGTGAGTTGCATGTATATAAATACATGAAAATTGGAGTGTGCATGTCTGTGCACTTGAAAGTGTGGTTCTGTCCCACGTTGACAAGCTCAAGTTTGATTAAAAAATTGATTTCTTCTTCCTTAATCAATAATAAACCATTAGATCTAAACAAAATTTGTTTGTTTAGGTATAATTCAAGTTCTAAAAATAATTTTAAGCAACTCAAATTGAAGAATTTTCTAAAAATTTGAATTTACAGGCAAAACTAAAGCCTATTGAAAATTAGATTATCATATTCTTTGATTTCAGTTATATCAATTGATACGCTTTAGGAAATAATGATTTTTCAAAGCAAAATCATAAATTTTAAATTAGTAATTACAGAGATAGGCAGAAATGAACAATTTTGGGGTTTTTGGCCATTGTCGATCATCGATGAAATGATTATGGTCGGGGTTGCTCGTAAAGATGGGGGAAGACTCGGGGATTAACGGAAAATTCTCGACCAATTTATAATTGGTTGTGGAAGGCTGACGAGGTTGAATTAGGGTTTAAAACCCATATATGGTCATGGTCGGAAACCACATTGTCGCGTCATCATTAATGGATGGGAACGGTTCGCTCCTGTGGCAATCAAAGCCTAAAGGTAAGGCAATGCTTTGACCAGAAGCACGTGACTGCAGATGGCCTGAGGTGGATGATCGAGGCAATTTAGTGATGATCGGTTTTGGCTACAGTTTGGGGTCGATAGCAAAATTTTGATTTCGTCGACGTGATAGGTTTTTGGGTGCTCGGGGGATTCAGGTGGATGGTCGTCAACTCGATGGTGGCTGGAGCATCAACCAATGATGGCGTTTTTGATTGTGCATGTGCACACCAACAAGATGTGTGTCAGTTATTGGTAAAAAGAAGAAGGAAGGTTCGACTCGAAGCAAGCGTCGGAGTGAAACGTGTGGTGGCTCAAGTTTTAACTCGAGTAAATATTGAGAGGCGCCAGGTCAAAAACACTTAAAAAAATTTTAAGTTGAAATTTGGGCGCTCGGGTAGAATTTTGATAAAACCCAAAGCAAATAAGCAAAGTTCTTAGGTGACTCGAAGCAGGTCTCGAGCCTGATATACAAAACAGTTTTTACTTTAAAAAATTTCAAACTTTTAAACACTTTTAAACTATGTTTTCAAATGATGATTTGATTGAAGTTTTAAATCAATTCAGGACTTAAGTAAGATATTTTTAAAGGAATTAAATTTTAGTTTATTTAGTTTTGATACAATATTTTTATAAAGTTATTTATAACTAATAAATAATGTAATTTAAAAGGAAATTAAGACAAAATGTTGTTTAAACAAAATCTTAACCTTTTAAAGTAACTAATGTGATAAAGGTGATTTATTAAACAAATTCTAAAGGAAAATCAAAGTAATTAATTTATCTTTTGGTTTATTAAATAAATTAATGATTTTTTTAATATAATTTCTTAAGAAGTGATTACTTAATTAATTGTTAAACATTAAGGATTAACTTAATAAATAATTAAGGTTAATTAATTTTTAATTAATTATTAATCAATTAAGGAGTAATTAATTAACAAAAGTAATCAAGATTTAATTAATTAACAATCAAGGGTTAATTAATTAAGGAATGACTAATTAATGAAGGTGATTAAGACTTAATCAATTGTAATTAATGATAATTAATCATTAATTAAAAATTACTAATGAAAGTAATTATATGGTTAATAAATTTAAAACCACACGATTTATTCATCTTAATTGAAGATGTCTGATTGTTATTGAATGTTGTGTGCTAGATTGATATTTCTGATATGTGATGTGATGTTTTGTAATGTAAATTGCTTTGTGTTGAGCTGTGATATCTGTGTTGAATATACTACTGTCTGAATGTGAAAACCCATTGGCCTGTAAAACGACATTTGAATTTCGATACGACAGGTAGTCGAATTCCAATTGGTTATCCAAAACCCACATCAAACCCTGAATGTGAATCTTTATGATTAATAGATCCATGTGCTTTTAAATTGAGTGCTCACAATTCGGTTTAGCCGGGAGAGGACCTTTGTGTCATATAACCCATTCCTGATATGTGATACGACGAAATGGATTGCATTTGAAGACGGCGTTGAAGATCGGGCGTCTTCGAGAACGATAGGATAACCTGTCGAATGACTCTGCACTAAGTTGCTCCGACATAGAGATGTCCATATGTGATGAGGAGTCCGATCGGGATTATGGATACCCGGATTGCAAGGACTTCTTCGAAAGTGCCTTTGGTTCTGTTCGAACCCGCAACAGACTTGTATGGTTGTATGTCTGACATTACAATTTGAGATATAAAGCTGATTTCTTTCAAATACATTTCTATTGGTGGTGGAGAATTTATTCTCTAAGCTTAACACCCTTCTCTGAGACGTACGAGCTCAGAGGTTATGTAGTTGAAGTTTATTAGTGATATACTCCCAATTTGGTAGTGTGGCATGCTGAGTGCTGCTAATCATTTGTTGACCGAAGCATGGCTTTGTGAAAAAGCGTAGCTTTTTGGACGAGACTTCGTCGAACCT
The DNA here is from genome assembly GCA_030765085.1 of Allium cepa. NCBI lineage: Eukaryota > Viridiplantae > Streptophyta > Magnoliopsida > Asparagales > Amaryllidaceae > Allium > Allium cepa. Next base: position 937,098,592 of record CM060932.1, read on the forward strand.
CACAACTCGGTTATGGTCGAAACAGGAATCGTCGTAGCAAGGTTATTTGGGGGTAGCGCCCCTTAAGGGTATGTCCATTTCCTTCTAGATTATAAGTGGTATCATGGTATGGAGCCCGGATACTTACTTTGTGGTCACTGCAAACTTATTGCTTTGTGGTTCTTGGTTGAGAAGCGCTTCGGATAAAGGTTGGTAACGACCGGGAGGTGGAATACTCGTGTCAGTTGTTACCTAGTTACATAGGTAACCAGGCCTTGTGTAGTAGAGATCCGGTTAGGTTCTTGGGGACATCCCTCCAGAGGCGTTCATTTTGTGTGGGAAGTTCCTTTGCCTGACCATTTGTTGGAAATCCAACCATCCAATACGAGCCCTTTACAGTTTTAGTTGTATAACCTGCCATTTACTTATGGTGGTCACCACCGTTTAGATGGTAGCTATAGTAGGCATAGTACGAAATGTCTATACGGGCTAAGATTAATATTATACTTTAGAAATGTTTTCTACACTATGCACTAATAATAATATCAAAAAGTTTTCTTGTATTAAGCATATTTGACTATCATAAGAAGAAATCTCCTCCAAGTCTGCATTTGCATTATGTGTGTGTGGTGGGAGGTCTTATGGTAGTTTCATTTTCCAAAAAGAATATCGGTTTTTCTTTTATGAACTGTTTTTATTTCAAATAACTGTTTTTGTTTACTCATACCAGTCCCATGACTGACCCAGAGTTTATTGTCCCTTTCCTAAACTCTGGACACCTATAATTTCCACACGGGCAGCCTAGAAGCAGGTTATCCATGTTTTTCGAGCTAGCTTGGATTTTGAAGTTTTTTGAAGCTGTTGGATTTTAGAAAGCTTTTGGATTTGGAAATCTTTTGAAGAGTTGGAGTTTTGAAGACCTTTTCGAAGTGAAGTATGTTGGAAACTTGTTGGAGTTTTCTGTTGTCGTATTATTGTTGTATCATATTTGTATCACTTTGACATTAGTGATCGATGTTGTATGGATATTGTAGCAAGTTGTTTCTGTATTCTGATCAGTGATATTCATTTTTCCGCTGTTTATTTTCATCTAATGTTGTTATACGATCCATCCGAACTGGAGTTCAACGTTTGAATCTCCGGCAGTCGAATACAAGTGAGTTGTTTGACGTCGATTTTCAATCGCTGGATTTCGGTCATGACAGTAAAAGCAACCAGATCACTCAATGCATCCAAATCTAACCTTAGAGTATCCTAATCCTAAGAAATTTGAACAAATTAAAGAACATACTAGAAAAAAGTTGGGATGGGAAGCTTTCATCTTCTCTTCGGACGCCCATGTACTCAAGGCTGGGTTGTTTCTCCACCACACTCTAACAAGATTTGCCCCTTTATTACTAAATTGTTTCACCCCGTGTTGAAAATGTGGGAAGGATCACAAGATGAACTCGGCTCAAGTTCTAAATCCACCTCGTCCAATCGACTAGGCTCAACTATACTAGTTGGATCATGTACACATTTTCGCAAATGTGATACGTGATATATATTATGGACTCCTGTCATCTTATCCGAAAGTTCCACTCTATATGCCAAGCTTTATATCCACTACAACACTAGAGATGGACCGACGGATCAGGGTGCTAGTTTCTCAAGCTTCCAAATCTTTCTACTCTCCTTAAAGGTAACACCTTCTCACAAAAAAATCTCCATCTACAAACTCCAAATATGTCCATTTGTCATCAAAGTATGCTTTTGCCAATCCTATGCAGCTTCCATCCTCTTTTTAATAAGTTTTACCTACCATCTAGCATCCCTAAAGATCTCTAGCCCAAGTATGATTTTATTTGTAGACTCCCACCAACACAAAGGTGATCTAAATGGCCTTCCAAACAATTCTTCGAACTGAGCCATGCTTATGCTATTTGGTAGTTGCTATTATATGCAAACTCTACTAGGGGTAGGTGATTTTATCAAGATCCTCCAAAATCCAATATACGTGCCCTCAACAAATCTTCCAACATCTGGTTCACCCTCTTGATCTGTCCATTTATTACCGGATGATAGACTATACTCAAATCTAATTTAACCTTATGCATCTTATATATTTATCCAGAATTCATTTGTGAAAAGAAGTCCCCGTGTAAATACCCATAATTTTCGATAATCAAATTTGTTAATTTAATAAGATTTTGGTAATTTAATAGTGAAGAAATAAATATCTATGATTTAATAGTGAAATGAACACTAAAATAAAGTGTAACAATGTTAATGTAAGTGATTATTAACAATGTGTATGAAACTCCAATTAGTGGTAGTAATTTAAAATGTTTACTTGGCTATAAATTGAATATAAGAAAACAAATGTAAGTATGGAATAGATTAGTGGAATAGTATGTAATTGATGGCAATGGGATTAAATCAGTATTACATAAGTAAGTATAATACTTGTTTGAAATATAATGAACTTATAAAAGGGTGATTAAGAGTTAATGGCAACATCTATTATAAATCGCCTATATATTTAATTCTGTATATTAAATTTGAAATCAATTGCAATTAAATGGAATTAAACATCACCTTAATAGGGATTTGGATGAATTGGAAATTATTCGTGTAATAAAATATATACTAGTGTACTTATAGCATCAGGATGATAACTGGTTCGATAACAAGATGGAAAGCAAATTAAATTGGAGTTTTGTAAATTTAATTATAATCTCTGAATATATTGAAATTTAAATTAAAACCTTGTAATTGCAAAATATTCCATAGTAAATTGATATAGGAATTTTTTTGAAGCACTATAATCACTATGTAGTTCAAAGTGATGGAAATTGTAAATTATTAAATATTGAATAAAAAAGTGATAAATTAATTTAATATTAATTTATTTAATTAATTGAAATATAGATATTTTGGAAACTGTCTCGGATTTCGACAAAACTAGTTCATCAGATTTGTAACAATGATTTATTGTAAGATTTCAAGTTTCATAACGACTGGACTTATCATTCGATCGTACGGGCTCGAAACGCCTAGAAATCAATTTGAAATAAGTTGATTTTAGCATAACTTCTTAATACGACGGAATTAGGACTTGAAACCTGTTCCATTGAGTTTAAAATATTGGAAAACATCTATTTTGTTATATGGGATTACCCATTTTCGTTCCGGAGGCAGAACGGGCTTTTTGGGTCGCTTATCGTTCAACAATCTTATCCATTCTTTCTATTTTCAGCCCTACCTATAAATAGCTCGTTATAAACCCTAGCCACTCCTCATTCTCATTTTCCTGTACGTACATCTCCTTCTCAACTCCTCATTCCAATAGCAAACAAACCAAAACCCTAAATTTTCTGTAACGACCAGCCTTTTTGGACAGTTTAAACCGACGATCAAATACACATGCCGGTTCCAAACCATTAAAAAAAGGCAGATGGTTATTGGGGTAATTAAGAAAAGAAAAGAAATAAAGGAAATGAAACAACACAGAGTCTCGCAGCGGAACGATAAAATATAATAGTCAAATAAACAGTTCATGAAGCTGTTTACTATACTTAGACAATTATTTATACAACATTTATCAGAGTTATACATATACAACAGAACAAATAAATAATGCAGCAGACAACATGATGCACAGATAATAATAGTAATAGTATACCAAATCTTCGTCCTCCAGAATAGATCTTCAAAATCTGAAAACTCTAGACTGACCCGAGCGTAATGAAAAGACAAAACACTCGAGTCAGGACTAAAATATCCATATGAAAGTTAAATCAATCGTAAATAAATATGAGTGTGACGGCGTCAGAGATGTTTACGGGGTTTGACATCTCATATCCAGTGTCAACGTGCGTGTAATAACTTAAGAGATGTTACAGGATTTTCCACCTCTCAAGGATCCGTTAAACCATCTACTAGGTAGTAACGTACGCTAAGTAGATAATGTCTATCAGTAATATAAAGTATCAAAATAGCGTTAAGGCGTTACCATAATCCCCCTTAACACATTTTATATTCCCAAAAGCATATACAAGACCGTAGTTTCCCCAAAACCGGAAGTCACCAGAGGGCAATCCATATACTCAAGGTACAAACCAAAACGTAGTGGTCGCGAATAGGATAATCAGTATGACAAGGTACATGAGGCGATACCAACTAGGATACTAGTAGTTGCGTGATCCGGACTGATGGTGAGCATAGCAGCTACTACCTCAACACCGCGAAACAACACTCCCAAATCAAGGGGTGCACCCAAATCAAATCACAAATGTAATAGATATGGTATCGAAGAAGTGTGTCCGCTAGAGGTGGCGAACCTCAATGGCCCGGCGCGGCTCCTGTTTTAGTCATGTCAGGGGTCATCCAATATCTTTCTATTTCTTCAGTCAACGCGTTCACCAAACCATCCACTTCATTTTGGATCAACACTCCGCGTATAATAGTTATTAAAGTGGTTTTCGGTATCGACAGAGAGTATGTCCATATCCGATCCCGGTCTCTTTAATAACTACGTATTATTACACTGATGGCTCTTTTATATTTCAAATTGATTCATGATTGATAACAAAATATCATATTCGCTTTAAAATCAAATCCATTTCAAAATCATCATATATTCAAAATTATCAATTTTGTCCGATAAATCAATTTCACTTCAAAATTTGATTCGAATTCAATTTAGGTTATAATCTCTACTTTAACCTAGTTCGTATTTAAACCAAAGGTTTAAATATAAACATTTCCGTCTCTTTAACCAGTTTGAATTTAAGAAAATAGTTTAAAATAGTTAAATAATTCAAAATAGTTTAATAGAAAATATTTAAATAGTTTAATCGAAAATAATTTGAATATAAAATGGTTTATATATAAAATAGTTTGGAAAAAATCAAAATTATTTGATAAATAATTCCAAAGTCAAACCGGTCAACTTCCCAAATTTCCTATCCAAATCAAATCCAAATTCCATTTCGATTTAATCGATTTATTCCAATTTCAACTTGAATAAATTTCTATTCCACGTAAATTTTGATTTCAATTCACAAATTTCTTTAAATTTCAATTCAATTCCAAATTAATTTAAATCTAAATTTCAAATAAATTTTCAATTCCAAACTCAAACTTGAAATATCATTTCATATCAATTTTCTTAGAAATATTCAGAGTTCGATTAAAAGTCCAATCTTTTAAAACAAATCAACTTTCAAAAATTTACACCGTATTTCAATTTTCAATTTAAATCTAAACTTCAATTTTATTTAATAATTTCGTTTACCAAGTTTAAATTCTAACATTTCGAGCTCCAATTCAAAATAATTCAATTTCCATAAATTGGATTTTATTCTTAAAATCAATTCATTTAAATAATTTCAAAACAACTTTTAAAATCATTTAATTTATCCAACTCGGTGTCCGTATATAATTTTCTAACCTATGGCCAAGTGATTAGTTATTACAATTAAATGTCAGGGATGAATATATCATTTAAATCAATCACAGTGTCATATGTATGCATAGCAGGATATATATAAACAAATAAACATCCAAACATTTAAATATCAACCAATAACATCCATCGAAATACATCATCCAATAGGCAATACAATTCACGGCAATTTCATATTTATCAATGTCAGGTAATTTAATCGCAATTCAATTTTAATTTAAATTTAACTGTCAATTTAATTTTTTTAACGGTGAATTCAAATGACAATCAATATGATAATTAAATTTTATCAAACAACAACAAATAAAAATCATAACTATGCATAATGTCAAATTTAACTCGCATAAAGATATTCAGTACGTTGTGAGCGTTATAAAACACTCATCTTGATTTTACGATTTTAAATCAAATCGAACGACGTTCTATTTAACATAAAATTTTAATGAGCTCCAAACACTTTCGGATCTGCACTGCAGCGCAGCTCTCATCTCCGTGATTCCGGCGCTTCTTCCCCAACGTGAAATTCACGTATGCAAACCCATTAGCCGCCGATCTTCAAGCAATTTTCATGACCACCTCGTCGACTTCCAGAACGATCAGCTAGCGCCACCACGAAGCCCTTCACCAGAGTCACCTACGCGCCAAGTTTCATCCCGTCATTCGCCGTCGTTTGCACGCAATCGAAGAAAATACGTACACACTTCCAAGTCAGATCTGGACGAATCCATGAAAAATTAGCATACATCAACTGTATGGATTTGAAGAGCTCGTCGAGATTTACACTTTTGCTTTTGGAATTTTTCGATTTCGTCGAACGGATTGAGAGATATTAAGGAAAGAAGATCGGCAATTTTCTGGCCATGATTTAGAATTAGGGTTTCTGGATTAAAATAATAATAAAACTGTCTCGGTTTGCGTGCGTATTTATATAGGTAGGTCCAAAATCATCCGAACTGCAATCGAGACGTGCCGCCAGGCGTTTATAAGGTTTTACCCCCATTCCGGACGCAATGGAACTAGTTTCAAGGCCTAATTCGATCATATCTGGAAGATAGCTTTTCGAAGTCGATTATTTTAATTAAATTCGAAATTAAATTTCTACGCGTTTCAAGCTCGCACGGCCAAACGACAAGTCCAATTGCTACGAAAATTGAAATCCTACCATAATTTACTATTACGGATCCGATGAAACAAGTTTCGTCGAAATCCGAGACTGTTTGAAAAATGGCTATTTTAACTCGTCAATTAAATATTAAAATATTCAATTTTCACAAATTTACTTTTAATTCGATTTTAAAAGTTCTACAACATCATTCTAACTTTAATATGATAAAATAGAATTTTACAAATCATTTTTAATCATATTAAATCCGTTATCCAATTATTCAAATAATTTCAAATATTAAATTATTCAACAAATTACATTAATAATCATTTTCCTTCAATAATCACCTTAAATTTTCTAATTAAAATAGCTAAAAATACGGGTCGTTACACTCTCCCCCACTCAAAACTTTTCGTCCCCGAAAAGGAAAAGAAGGGAAAAGGAACTAAGTATAGAATTCAACATTAGATATATTTTATTCAAAATTACCAACTTATAAAACAATGAAATTCCATTTATAAAGTCATAACTACGCTTCCACAATGTTACTCCGAACGGCTTTCTAAATTTAAAAGTTAGTTATCAAAACAAGTTATAAAATTTAAAAACTTGAAAAATTTTCTAACACCCAGATTCACGGAAAATTTCGGCAGGGTCTCCTTTGCGCGGCTCGATCGAAAAATTTTACAATTCAATATATAACACAAATATAACCAATATATATCAAATATACATCTCATCTCAATGATGAGGCATCCCATATCTGGGGAAACAACATATATATATCACCAATACCATATAAAACCATAAGCGTACCTTTTATTTAGCATTTATTAGCAGTTTACTTACATTTTGTATTTAGCACAGAAGCGAGCTCTACAACGAAGCGCAACCCCTTTGCTACCTACTAAAATGCTCCATAACTAAGTTAGAACCATGCATATAAAGATAGATCGATATATTTAGCATACACAACATATATATAACCTATTTAGCTTCAAAACTGAGATTCCAATTTCAGGACAGCAAACAAATCTCAGTTTTAGGTCACCTAAACTATAAAATTTGGCAACAGAATCTAAACAAAAGTTGTTGTATTCATTTCAAGATTTCCGGAATGTTCAAAATCATCGAATTCGGACCATACATTCAAAAGTTACGGCCGTTTTACTTAGAGGATACGCCTCAGCCTGGGCAATGAATTGCGCAGGTCAGCTTCATTGCGCAGGTCAGCGACGTTCACCCACGTTTTCGACCTTCTAAACGATATCAAAACACAAAACACTTAAAACAAAAGTTTTAGCTTAAGTTCTTAGCTTTCCAGAAAGTGCAAGATCATCAAAATCTGATAAACCAGTCAAAAGATATGGCGAAAATACTAAGGGTGTATACTACTGATTTTACTTATTTTTACACAGGACAGCGAGTAACATTCAAGTTTTTAACCAAGCAGACGAAGGAATTTTCTCAAGTTATCTAAACAAAAGTTGTGCTATAGTTTCTAAGCTTTCCGAAAAGTCCAAAATCGTCGAATTCCGTTCAGCCATTTAAAAGTTATGGTTGTTTTCGTTTCAACATATATTGGACAATGTTGGATTTTTTTTTCTCCAAAAATTTGCTTTTATTATTTCAAAGTACAAAACATCAAAACTTCAAATTTTCTAAAGAACAATCATAAACACAAAGTCATCTATTTTCTTATTCATCCATGCAATAGGTTTACATTTAATTTGTTTCCGATTTATTCAAGTTTGTTTCATTCACATTTTTAATTCAAGTCAATTTGCTCCCAATTTGAATTTAATTATTTAAAATTTTATTCCGTTTATTCAATTCCATTAACACTAATGAATTCTACTTAATCAATTATCATCCATCTAACAACCAATGCATATCAAACATTAACATCCATCCAAAATCTACACTAAATCAATTATACATTTCCAAGTCAATTTTAATTTCATACACTTCCAAGTTTATTGACATTTAGTTATATTCAAATTTAATTAGTTTCCATTTACCAATTTTATATTTCATTAAGTTTAAATTTTATTCATTCACTTATACATGTATCATTCATTTTATAGCTTAAATTTCTTTTATATTTACAACTATCAATAGATCTTTACATTTTATTTTTCACTCTCACACTGGTATATTATTTCTCTACTTATCCTTATTAGCATTTTAAACCCTTTAAGTATTTGGTAAGTTATAGTTATGCAAATAGAATGTAGTTAAACAACATACAACTTCTTTTCATTTAAAGTTGAATTTTCAATTTATCAATTCTTAAGTCATTACTTAAATTTCACTATAATTTAATTTCACATTTACATTCACATATAGTATTTTCATTTTATATTAACATAATTGTGAATCACCTTTAAATGTTAATTTAAATTCCAATTATTTACTAACAATTTTATTTATATTTGCAAACCATTAATTAAATGCATATTTCATTATTCAAACCTATACTTGTATATTATCCAATTAACAATTCATATAACATTTTTGAACTTCTTAAGTATTTTGGTAAGTTATATCTAAGCTATAGAATGAAATTTAATACTATGCGAGTTTTACAGTTTCAATTTTATTTTAAGTTCATAATTTCCTAATTCTAAGGATTTCTACTTCAATTGATATTTTCACTTAGCTCTTAGGTTCATTTCTCATTTCACAATTCAGAAGTTCCTTAATGATTCAAGTCTAAATTCATTTCAATCATAAAAAAAAAATCATTAATTATTAAAGAACTTAAGAATTCCAATCCCGGTTTCATTTCAAATCAAGGTTTGAAATAATATATACTTATATAATTTATATATCAAATCATACTATAGAGAATGCAAAACAAAATAAAATTTGAGTCAAAACAAGGTTTAGACAAGCTATTAAGTGGTCTCCCCCACTCGGACTCTCGAAAATAAACGCCAATGATGCGTGCACACATCATCGAAATCATTTTCTAGCGTCAAGAGAAGGGAATATAACACTTATCATAAAAAAATCCTTCGAAAACAATTTCAACTCAATTATACTATCATATAATGCTCATATTATATTTTTCAAATTCTTGTAAGTCAATCTCAAACACCGGAATTTAAATTCCCAAATCCAAGTTAAAATTCATTTATATTCATTATCAATTGTGTTTACAAGATTTCATTTTCCTAAATCCATTGTTATTTATCAATTGTTGTAAATATTGACTGATCAAACAATAACGATAATAATCTAATATTATCATCTCCTAACAATCAATTAAATCAAAATGAATAAATATTCAAATAATTCTTTTATATAAAATATATTCCAAAATGATATTGTGTTGGTTTGTCCTATTCGAGTGTTTAGAAATTCCTATCGACGCCTTGGCGTCCCAAGTATCGACCAGAATTCATAAATACTCAACGGAACAAATTAACACAATATAAAACCATTTTATATCAAATAACAAGTACGCTCTCTCATATACACTCAACTCATTCATATAGTTTACCTCTATTTCAATGAGTTATTCCCCACTAGAGCCAAGGTTTATCGCTAAACCAAAGATCTGATACCAACTGTAACGACCAGCCTTTTTGGACAGTTTAAACCGACGATCAAATACACATGCCGGTTTCAAACCATTAAAAAAAGGCAGATGGTTATTGGGGTATTTAAGAAAAGAAAAGAAATAAAGGAAATGAAACAACACAGATTCTCGCAGCGGAACGATAAAATATAATAGTCAAATAAACAGTTCATGAAGCTGTTTACTATACTTAGACAATTATTTATACAACATTTATCAGAGTTATACATATACAACAGAACAAATAAATAATGCAGCAGACAACATGATGCACAGATAATAATAGTAATAGTATACCAAATCTTCGTCTTCGTCCTCCAGAATAGATCTTCAAAATCTGAAAACTCTAGACTGACCCGAGCGTAATGAAAAGACAAAACACTCGAGTCAGGACTAAAATATCCATATGAAAGTTAAATCAATCGTAAATAAATATGAGTGTGACGGCGTCAGAGATGTTTACGGGGTTTGACATCTCATATCCAGTGTCAACGTGCGTGTAATAACTTAAGAGATGTTACAGGATTTTCCACCTCTCAAGGATCCGTTAAACCATCTACTAGGTAGTAACGTACGCTAAGTAGATAATGTCTATCAGTAATATAAAGTATCAAAATAGCGTTAAGGCGTTACCATAATCCCCCTTAACACATTTTATATTCCCAAAAGCATATACAAGACCGTAGTTTCCCCAAAACCGGAAGTCACCAGAGGGCAATCCATATACTCAAGGTACAAACCAAAACGTAGTGGTCGCGAATAGGATAATCAGTATGACAAGGTACATGAGGCGATACCAACTAGGATACTAGTAGTTGCGTGATCCGGACTGATGGTGAGCATAGCAGCTACTACCTCAACACCGCGAAACAACACTCCCAAATCAAGGGGTGCACCCAAATCAAATCACAAATGTAATAGATATGGTATCGAAGAAGTGTGTCCGCTAGAGGTGGCGAGCCTCAATGGCCCGGCGCGGCTCCTGTTTTAGTCATGTCAGGGGTCATCCAATATCGTTCTATTTCTTCAGTCAACGCGTTCACCAAACCATCCACTTCATTCTGGATCAACACTCCGCGTATAATAGTTATTAAAGTGGTTTTCGGTATCGACAGAGAGTATGTCCATATCCGATCCCGGTCTCTTTAATAACTACGTATTATTACACTGATGGCTCTTTTATATTTCAAATTGATTCATGATTGATAACAAAATATCATATTCGCTTTAAAATCAAATCCATTTCAAAATCATCATATATTCAAAATTATCAATTTTGTCCGATAAATCAATTTCACTTCAAAATTTGATTCGAATTCAATTTAGGTTATAATCTCTACTTTAACCTAGTTCGTATTTAAACCAAAGGTTTAAATATAAACATTTCCGTCTCTTTAACCAGTTTGAATTTAAGAAAATAGTTTAAAATAGTTAAATAATTCAAAATAGTTTAATAGAAAATATTTAAATAGTTTAATCGAAAATAATTTGAATATAAAATGGTTTATACATAAAATAGTTTGGAAAAAATCAAAATTATTTGATAAATAATTCCAAAGTCAAAACAGTCAACTTCCCAAATTTCCTATCCAAATCAAATCCAAATTCCATTTCGATTTAATCGATTTATTCCAATTTCAACTTGAATAAATTTCTATTCCACGTAAATTTCGATTTCAATTCACAAATTTCTTTAAATTTCAATTCAATTCCAAGTTAATTTAAATCTAAATTTCAAATAAATTTTCAATTCCAAACTCAAACTTGAAATATCATTTCATATCAATTTTCTTAGAAATATTCAGAGTTCGATTAAAAGTCCAATCTTTTAAAACAAATCAACTTTCAAAAATTTACACCGTATTTCAATTTTCAATTTAAATCTAAACTTCGATTTTATTTAATAATTTCGTTTACCAAGTTTAAATTCTAACATTTCGAGCTCCAATTCAAAATAATTCAATTTCCATAAATTGGATTTTATTCTTAAAATCAATTCATTTAAATAATTTCAAAACAACTTTTAAAATCATTTAATTTATCCAACTCGGTGTCCGTATATAATTTTCTAACCTATGGCCAAGTGATTAGTTATTACAATTAAATGTCAGGGATGAATATATCATTTAAATCAATCACAGTGTCATATGTATGCATAGCAGGATATATATAAACAAATAAACATCCAAACATTTAAATATCAACCAATAACATCCATCGAAATACATCATCCAATAGGCAATACAATTCACGGCAATTTCATATTTATCAATGTCAGGTAATTTAATCGCAATTCAATTTTAATTTAAATTTAACTGTCAATTTAATTTTTTTAACGGTGAATTAAAATGACAATCAATATGATAGTTAAATTTTATCAAACAACAACAAATAAAAATCATAACTATGCATAATGTCAAATTTAACTAGCATAAAGATATTCAGTACGTTGTGAGCGTTATAAAACACTCATCTTGATTTTACGATTTTAAATCAAATCGAACGACGTTCGATTTAACATAAAATTTTAATGAGCTCCAAACACTTTTTGATCTGCACTGCAGCGCAGCCCTCATCTCCGTGATTTCGGCGCTTCTTCCCCAACGTGAAATTCACGTATGCAAACCCACTAGCCGCCGATCTTCAAGCAATTTTCATGACCACCTCGTCGACTTCCAGAACGATCAGCTAGCGCCACCACGAAGCCCTTCACCAGAGTCACCTAGCGCCAAGTTTCATCCCGTCATTCGCCGTCGTTTGCACGCAATCCAAGGAAATACGTACACACTTCCAAGTCAGATCTGGACGAATCCATGAAAAATTAGCATACATCAACCGTATGGATTTGAAGAGCTCGTCGAGATTTACACTTTTGCTTTTGGAATTTTTCGATTTCGTCGAACGGATTGAGAGGTATTAAGGAAAGAAGATCGGCAATTTCTGGCCATGGAATAGGTGGCGGCCATGATTTAGAATTAGGGTTTCTGGATTAAAATAATAATAAAACTGTCTCGGTTTGTGTGCGTATTTATATAGGTAGGTCCAAAATCATCCGAACTCCAATCGAGACGTGCCGCCAGGCGTTTATAAGGTTTTACCTCCATTCCGGACGCAATGGAACTAGTTTCAAGGCCTAATTCGATCATATCTGGAAGATAGCTTTTCGAAGTCGATTATTTTAATTAAATTCGAAATTAGATTTCTACGCGTTTCAAGCTCGCACGGCCAAACGACAAGTCCAATTGCTACGAAAATTGAAATCCTACCATAATTTACTATTACGGATCCGATGAAACAAGGTTCGTCGAAATCCGAGACTGTTTGAAAAATGGCTATTTTAACTCGTCAATTAAATATTAAAATATTCAATTTTCACAAATTTACTTTTAATTCGATTTTAAAAGTTCTACAACATCATTCTAACTTTAATATGATAAAATAGAATTTTACAAATCATTTTTAATCATATTAAATCCGTTATCCAATTATTCAAATAATTTCAAATATTAAATTATTCAACAAATTACATTAATAATCATTTTCCTTCAATAATCACCTTAAATTTTCTAATTAAAATAGCTAAAAATACGGGTCGTTACATTTTCCAATTCAATTTCAATTCAAAATTTAACTTAAAAATCAAATCTCCTCCAACTATATCATATGATATATCGATTTGAAGCTCTTGACGAGAGCAAGTCAAATATGTGATTCGTTTTTTGATTTGGGTTTCTAGGTGGCTGGAGTTGGTCGATTTAGTCTTGGTCGTTCACCTCATCGTGATCACCTTTGTCGGATCGTGGAACGGAGGGTATGGTCGCGTAGAGGGGTATGAGTGGAGTTCATTGATGTAATTGGTTCATCGATTCAACGGTCGGACTGATGGCAAAAATTCAATTAAGGCAAGCAGTTTTTATCGGCGGCTGCGATTTTTTGGGGGGTTTGTATGGTTACCTTGACGATCGTGGATGGTCCGAGGACGTCGGGTAGGGGAGGCATGCTCACCTGTGGCATTGTATTCTAGAACGATCGCCTCTGGCGATGTGCGGTAGCATGTTAGGCGGGGAGTGGATTTAGTTTATCGACGGCTGGAAGTTTCTGGATGCACAAATTAGGGTTGGAAGGGGAGAATCTACTGACGCGGCATGATCTTTCTAGTCCATTCTTTTTATTAGTTATTCTATTTTAATTTCAAATTTAAACATTATAACCGAAATAACTATCACATACGGTATCCTATTTATGCAAGGTTTTTTCTATTAGGATCGTTTTGAAATTCCAGACATTTTGATGCTGGTTTGGACGAATTTTGAGACCGTTTGAATTTTGGGCCTTTATTTGAATTTCAAATCGACTGCAATTCAATAGTGAGTGTTTTAAAAACTCACAACTTCTAAAATATATTATGTTTGTTAAATTTAATTATGATGTGATTAGGAATTTTTTTACGACTGTTTGGTATATTTTAAATCATTATCTCAATCAATTTTGAATTTAGTTGAATTAAATCGTTATTAAATCTATTATTGAATATAAATTGCCAGTTTAATACCTGTTATTGATTATCAGTTTTATACTGACATTTATTGATTGATTTGGATGGTGATTGTGATGGATGTTGATTGTTGGTATTGGATGAATGGATGTTGTATTTTATATCATTATAAACTGCAAGTTCACGATGGGTTGAAATGATACATACTCGAATGATCTTTAGATTAAGGAAAAATAATTATGGGTTGAAATGATAGACTCGAGCGATTTTATGGATTTTATGGATTTCGGGATTGCGGTTTGAAAAGATATATAACCGTAAAAGTTTAAATTGCGGATTTAAATGATAAATATCCCGATCACTTGACCCTAGGGTAGAGAATTATATACGGACACCGGATTGGTTAAATTAAATGATTTTAAAATCCTTAAAGTTTTGGATTTAATTAAATGATGTTTAAAATGAAAATTTGATTTATATAAATTGAAGTATTATTAGGAAATCAAGTTTTATGATGAAATGTGAAATGGTTTAAAAGGAATTGCTTTAAGAAATTAAATTGGAAGTTTGACGTTAAACTTTTAAGTATAAATGAAATTCTATCGAAATTGAGTTATTGAATTTGTCAAAAATAACTTTGGAATATTTTGAAATTAGAGTAATCCGAATTGATATTTGAACATGGGTTTAAATGATACGAAATTCAATAGTTTGCTGAAATTTAGAAAATTGAAGGTTTGAAATTAGGTTTGAAGGTTTGAAATTGGGTTTATCGATTTAGAAATATGAAATGGTCCAAATGTGTTGAAATGAAATGAATAGTTTAATTTGGTATTAATTTCAAACTCATATTTTAGAGTAAACTGTTTTAAAAATATATTATTTTAAATTTTCTAATTATTAAGATTTTCAAATTTATCAAACCATTTAAGCAGTATTAACTATATAAATTATTGTAAACTATTTTGAACCAATTTCATTTATTTTAAACTAATTAAACCATTTTAATTTATTTTAGATATAACTAATCTTTAAAGCTATTTAATCTATTTTAATTATATTTAATCTGATTTAAATTTATTTAACTATTTTAAATCAATTTAAAAGTACTTTTACCTAAAACTAAACTATTTTGGAGCATTTGACTATTTATAATGATATAAACTATTTCTAAATATCCAGACTAAGTAAAGTGAAAGTGTTTAAATTCAATTCATTGTTTTAAAAAAAGAATAATGTTAAATGATGTTATAACCTAAGTTGGAATTTAAATGTTTTAATAAATTGAAATAATGATTTTGAAGTAACGACTTAACCTATTTTGGAAATATGACTTTTGGAAGAAATTATGATTTTTGAAACGATATGATTGAAAATGGTACAAATGGTGAATTGACTTTTGAAAGGAAGTATAATTTCAAACTATTATTTCAAAGTGAATGTTATTTCAAAGTGAATATGGTTTCGAAAGTATTATGATTTTGAGAAGATGGTACTTTGATATAAATTATGAATTGACTTTTGAAATGTAAAAGAACCATCCGGTGTGTAATAGGCGATTGGTTGTTAAAGAGACTGGGATTGGATATTGTCATACTCTCTCCCAATACCGGAAACCACTTTAACAACTGTGTACGCGGTGGAGATTCCAGAATGAAGTAGCATGGTGGTGACGATCCTATATGTTGGACTTGACTCCTATGGGTTGGCTTAAGGTGGCTAAAACATGAGCAAGACGGACCAAGTGAGGTCATTCCTCCGATCAGGCACACTCCATCGATTCTATATTCTGACATTGTGATTTATTTAGTGGCCACCCTTCAAATTTTGTTTTACTCGAGAGTGTGTTTCGAGTAGGGCGGTAGTTGCGGCTATGTGTTACCAATAATCCGAAAGTGTAATTGGTATATCTACATTGGCAATGCCTAGTTGTGTCGCGTCATCTACCCTAGCACGCCTTCTATAAGTTTGTTTTGTACCATACCTATGGAGTGCCCTCTGATGACACTCGGTGTGGGTGGGATTATGGTACTGTATAGACTGTGGGAATATATGAAATGTGTTAATGTAGAAAATGTAAAGCCTTAACGATATTTTAATACCTTTACTTTACTGTATACATATTATAATAGCGTATTGTACTACATAGTAGATAGTTTAACGAATCCTTAGGAGATGTGAATCCTGAACATCTCTTAAGTTATTACACTCACCTTAGACATTGGATAGGAGATGTCAAACCCCGTAAACATCTCTGACGCCGTCACATGCATATTTACCGTTGATTTAACTTACATAAGATCTTTTAGTTCTGACTTGAGTGTTTTGTCTTTTCAATTAGCTTGGGTCAGCCTGAGCATTTCAGGATTTGAAGACTTATTCCAGAGGACGAAGACGAAGATGTATACTACTACTACTTACTAAATTATTCCACTACATCATTCTGCTGCATTATTATTTATTCTTCTCTGATATGTCTAACCCTAATACTTTTTTGTATAAGTAAAATCAAATGTTTTGTAAACAGCTTCATGAACTGTTATTTGATTATTATATTTTATCATTCCGCTGTGAGATTCTGTTTTGTTTTATTTCTTTCTATTTTTCCTATTTACTCCAATAATAATCTGCCCTTTTGTATGGTTTGAGTTGGCATGTGTGTCTGCTTAAAGCGTCTAAAAAGGCAGGATGTTACACCCCGACCACTTATTATATTCGCCAGAACTCCATGAAGTCGAACCATTTTTTAATATACAGTGTCGTAAATGTCGCTATTGTCCTTGTACTCTTCACTAGAATAAAGTGTGTGCTTTTCCTAAGTCAATCTACTATAACACAAATACTTTCATTTCCTCTCCTACTCCTAGGTAGTTCATCCACAAAATCCATGTGTATTCATTCCCACTTCCACTACGGTACGTCTAATGGAAGCAATAGCCCACTCGGCTTCTTCTACTCTGCATTCACCCTTTGGCATGCCATATACTTTACTAAATACCCTACCACATTCCTTTTCATTCCTGGCTAATAGAACGCTCTCTTCATGTCTTGCTACATCTTGTCTAGTCGTGGATGGATAGTCATACTAGAGCGATGACACTCACCCAAAATCTCATCTATCAGCTCTTAGGTACCCTTTTTGATCCTTAGAGTAACAATCAAAATGGCTTAATCATCCACCTCTTCCCAATTTCTCCATGATAATAACAGCAATGCTTCTTGTCCTCGAATTATTCTAATACAATCCATCGATACATGCCTAACCCCATCGATGCCAACAAACCAGGTGCACGTTTCGACTGGGGTCAAAAATCAAAATCTGAAATAAATTCCAACTGCTTCCATTCCAAAAGCATAGCATTCAACTCAGCATGCCTCCTACTAAACCATCGGCAACTACATTTCCTTTCCCTAAAGTATAAGCAATCCCAAAGCCATATGATGACAAAAAATCCATCAATCGTTGTTGTCTTAGATTCAAGTCTTTATGGGAAAAAAGGTACTCAAGTGACTTGTGATCTGTAAACAGCTCGAACTTCTCTTGTGATAGATTATTCCTTCATGATTTCAATGCAAACACAATACCAAATAGCTCAAGGTCGTATGTCGGGTAGTTCTTCTCATGGGTCTTAAGCTGTCAACTCGCACATGCCACCAATTTTCCTTCTTGCATGAGGACTGCACCAAGACCACTATAACATGCATCAGTATAAACAGTGAAAGGTTTGGTACCATCAAGAATAGTCAAAACCAGAGCACTCATCAATAATTACTTCAGCCTAACATATGCTACCTCACACTCAGGGATCCAAGTTTAAGCCAAATTCTTCTTATTCAAATGAGTCAAAAGTGCCAAAATCTGTGTGAAATTTTTAACAAACTTTCTATAGAATTTTGCATATCTCGGAAAGCTATGGACCTTTTAAGTTTTCTTTGAGATATTTCAATCTTTAATAGTAACAACTTTCCCTAGGTCTACTGCCAAACCATCTATGAATGTAGCATGCATAAGTAGACAAAATTCCTTCCCCTGGAATTGACATTTAGAAAATATCATTATTAGTGGATTCTTTCTTAAAACATCTAACACTTCTCACAAATGAAGCTCGTGCGGCTCAACTTTTCTAGAATATGTAAGAATATCATCCACGAAGACTACTATAAACTTATTTAACGGCTCTTGGAATACTTTACTCATTAACTCAACAAATAATCAGGAGAAATAATCTGCCTGAGTATCATGTCTATCCACTTAAATAATTCATCTACTGTATGGAATGCTAGTCTTTAGGATAATATCTTCGGTCACTCTTAAATGAAGAAATTTGGTTGCCAAGTCAAGCTGAGAGATAACTTTTTCCCCAACAAGTTGATCAAAGCATCCATCACTGCAAGGCAAGGGATAATGGTATTTCCTCATTAGCTTAGTTAGCTCTCGATAGTTAATGCATAACATGAGGGAATCACCTTAGTGGAAAAAAACAAGCGCTCCTTATCCTAAAATACTTCTCTTATTAAATCCTTATTTGCAATAATTCTGAAACTTGCTTAACCAATTATCTCTTCTCCTCCGAAGTCATATGCCTAAAAGGCATTGCAACTGGTCTAGCATCATTCACAAGGTCAATCCTAAATTCAATTTTTCTTTGAGGAGGGAGACCGAGAACTTCTTTGAATACATCCAAAAAATATTTTACTTAGGGGATAAATGATAATTCCTCTTATGACAAGTCAAGAAAATACAAATAAGTCTATATAATATAAGTATGGAGCGCACACCATAAAATCAAGTCCTGGCCCTTATGACTCTCCAATCGCACTATAATCCTACCATAATCTAATACACCATATAGCACAGTATCAAGACCACTCCCAAGACAAACCCATACCTAGAAAAACTCCATACATATACATTACAATGGACTCCGTGCCACTTATGACTATCTTTAAAACATGGAATATTATAGACAGATGGGTTGATACCCCAACAGGATTCTAGGCAATAGTTGCATAGGTATTATAGTTGTTATGTACTAACAAGTATTTAGATTTAGAAGAAGAGTAAGAAATAGGACTACCTGGGCTTGATCCCCCAAAAGAGATACGTAGCCAGCTTTTTCTTATGCAATAGCTATCGAGCATATGGCCGTAGTTTATAGAATAAGGCACGGTCCAAACATAGTTAACACATCTTTCCTTTATTACACGTATATATGTGTATTTGTAAGTTTTAAGGTATAAGGAAAGGCTGAAACAAAGAATATACAATAGGTTATATCTACATATTGATTCGATATACATCATGCATCATAGTTATATCGTTCTTGTTTTAAATTTTATGGTTAATTTATTGTATATATACTATATAAATCAAATTTATGCAATATTTAATTGTTGAAATGATATTTCTATTTTTAAATTCTAATGTGAGGTTTCCCTTTTTATGTTAATTATTTAGGTTTTTTTATATATCCATGGTCCACTATCTTTAATACGTGAATTTAGCTATAAGCATGTTTCAACATCGTTAATAATTTATTTTAAATGTTAAAAATAGTCTGCCATCACACTTGGTGCCAAGGCTTAGGTTTAGCGATTTCCTGAGCCTTGGGTAGGTTTGACCTCTTAGTTATAATGATTCCTTTAATTCGGTTCGAATATAGAATGAATGAGTGTTTTGATTGATAATCGTATGCTTTACGTTTATGACAATATTTATTTAACCACCATTACTTCACCCTGAAATGATGTTTATTTATGATAACCTTTGAATGAAGGTAAATAAAGTAGGATTGAGGCAGGATGACCACTTATAAGAGGGGTTAAGTTTGGTTATAACTTAAGTGACATATGATGATCCACTATATTTAAAATCTAAAATCAATTATAAAGGATGTCAAAATACGCTTACAACTAATTTTAGATATTAAAAGTATGGAACATGGGTAAATAAAAATTTAAAATTCTCAAGCAATGAATAAAAAAGTAAGATCTCAAAGCGAAAACAATTATCGGAATAAATGAACTTTAAGTGCATAATACAATTTACAACATTTATTACGTTAATTCAAGTTTCAATACAATAATTATCAATAACTCACTGACAATGCAAATACAATATAAAAGAATATACCCAATTAGTTATCCACGATATAACTTTCATCCACCTTTCTATTCTCTCTTTTGCTCCAACCTGCGACCATACCTATGCAGATAAATATCAAATAAAAAGGGAAAAGATTTTAACTATGTTTGGATTGCGCCTAACTCTATACACTACGCCCATAGGCTTGGTAGTTATTGAATGAGAAAGACTGCCTGCGTACCCTTTTGGTGGAACAAGCCTACGTAGTTCTATTTTCCGCTCTAAATCCTTATTAGTACCTTGCAACCATAGAATCCATGCAACCATTACAACCATCGTAACATTGCAATAAATGCAACCATTACAACCAATGAAAATAATAAAAGTAGAAAATAATATTCATACACATCCATTTTAAAAAATAATCATATGGGATAATAATAATAATAGCATATAGCCATCAATCATCAACTTCGTTCATTGCCAATCTCAATCCCAATCATCAAACAAGAAGATAACAATACGACTATATTACATACATACTAATCCTTCATTTTACTAATACATCATCAATGCAGGTATAAACTATCAAATGTGTACTAATCATCCCATAAAGTGACACAAATCAGTTATCAAATATGTACTAATCAAATTAGTGATATAACATCCAACATCAAATAAACAAAATTAACTACCCATCAACTAGTAATAATAACAATAGAATATTTTACACTCATCAAAATGTGATACTACCATCAAACATCAAACATATGTGATAATTACAACTAATAATAAATCACACATTGAACAACTATTAAAATTGTATATTTACATCCATTCTTTTCTTAAAACTTTTTTTGTAAATCCACCTTTGTTTATTCATCTCAAAAACAATAATTATTTTTCCAAAATAGTAATATACGTCAAATTCCTTTATTTACTCCATTTTTAAAATACTCAAGACATCGTATTTAAAATTAAAAATAATAATCTCCATCAAATAGCTTTTTAAAACTATATTATCATTTAAAACCTCATTCTTGATAATAAACTTCCAAATATTAATAAAATATAATTTCCTTCATTATTTATGAATTTTCCCATAAATTCAAAAATAATAACCTTATTTAATTTCATACTTTTAGTTTTAGCCAAGTTATGGTTAATTACAGAAACCATCTAAATCTATAAATAACCTTATGTATTATATAGTTATATAATTTTATCATTATTATCTGATCTATTCAAATAAATTAAATTCCAATTTAACATCCAAAAATACAACAATCAATAATAATTATCCAATTAGGGCACTATACGTTCAAAATATTATAGTAACCAAAAGGACATTTGTAGAACAGAACAAGTACCAATATATATGATTTTACGTCAATAACTAAAGATTTACAATTTAAAATTTCAGTTAATTGAATTAAATAATTCATACTAACATGATTTTCCCAATGGTTCCCAAACTCAGCAAAACCATTGCTAAATCATTTAGAATTTTTCCACTAGTCCAATGGAAGAAACTGTGTAAAAATTGGAGTTCGTATGTGAATGATATGGAGGTTAGAAGTTTTAATTAATTAAAGCATGGAGACTAAATTGAAATTTACCTTCTCTCCCAAATTATCACATCATCGGTCAACTTTCCCCTTCCCAATTTTAACTGCCTAATGCGCCTCGTAAATGTTAGTCATTATGCACAGGATCCAAGATGGCCAATGGTAGTAAACAATATAAATATAGCGGAATAATATAGTAGATTACGCAGTCGATTTTATACAGCTGCGGACCTTTCGTCCTACGTCGAATTTATAACGAGCCACCTTTTTGGATGATTTAAATCGACCATAAATCACACATGTTAGACTCAAATCATTCAAAAGGGTGGATTGTAATGAGGTAAATAAGAAAAGAAGAGAAATGAAAGAAAAATAAAACAAAGAATCTCACAGCGGAATGACAAAATTTAATAATTAAATAAACAGTTCATGAAGTTGTTTTGCAATAACATTTGATTACACTTTTACAATACAAATCAGAGTTATACATACATCAAGAATGAATAAATAGTGCGGCGGAACAATATAATGCAGTGGAACATATATGAAATAATATAGTATACAAATCTTTGTCTTCCAAAAATAAAGTCTTCGGTACACTAAAAATATCATATTGGCCCAAGCGTAATGAAAAAGACAAAACATTGGAGTCAAAGCTAAAAGATCTTATATAAGTTAAATCTACTGTAAGCAAATATGAGTGTAACAGCTTCAGAGATGTTTACGGGATTTTACATCTCCTATCCAGTGTCTAAAGTGAGTGCAATAACTTAAGAGATGTTTGGAATTTCAATCTCCAAAAGGATTCGTTAAACTATCTACATACATATTGTAATACACTATTATAATATGTCTATAGTAAAGTAAAGCATTGAAATAGCGTTAAGGCGTTACCCATATCCCCTTTAACACATTTTTATATATTCACGTAGTCTATACAGATACTGTAAGTCCCACCAAACTAGTGGGATACTTAGGGAGCACTCTATAGGTACGATACAAACCAAACTAGTAAGGGGTGCGATAAGGCATGTGACAAGGCACACGAGGCAATGTCAATGTAGGATTCTACCGTTTGAACTCTCAAAGTGGTGGTAACGCATAGCAGCTACTACCGCTACCTGGAACACACTCTCATAATCAAATCGAGGGGTGGCTACCAAATCAATCACAAAGTAATAATATAGTTTTGAAGAAATGTGCCCGATCGGAGGAACAATCTCACTTGGCCTGGTACAGCTCCTGTTATAGTCACATCAAGCTAACTCGAGGGAGCTAGGGCTACATTCATACCTCATACAAAATCATTCGCCAAACCATCCTACTTCAGTCCGGGTTCTCCACCACATGCACAGTTGTTAAAGTGGTTTTCAATATTGACAGAGAGTATGACAATATCTGATCCCGATCTCTTTGACAAACAAACGATTATTTCACACCAGTTTATTCTCTTACATTTCCAAAACGATACGTAATTGATATCAAAATATCATATTCACATCAAATTTATATCTCTTTCGAAAATTGTATTCACTACAAATTTAAACCACTTCAAATTTAATTTCAAATATACAAACATTTACAATAACTAAATTTTGATAAATTCCATTTAAATTTCAAAATTTAACTTTAAAACTTCAATTTTAACTTCTTTAAACAATTCATCTAAATCAATTCCAATTTCAACATTTTAAAGCTTGGATTCTGAAAATAATTTAGTTTATATAAATAAAATTTTATTTCATAATATCATTTGGATTCAAAAATTAAGGATTTAAAAATCATTTAATTTAACCAATCTGATGTCCGTATATAATTTTCTACCCTATGGTCAAGTGATACAGATATATATCATTTCAACCTATAATAATACAAATTTACAAGCATATATCATTCAACCCCCAATCCCGAGTTAAAGTTAAAAATCCATAAAATCACTCAGATTTATCATTTCAGCCCATACAGATTTTCATAATCTATACGATCGTTCAGGTATGTATTATTTCAACCCTTAGTGATTTTCCTATCGATATCTAAGGGTACTTGCAGTGTGATGACAATATATGAAATAAACATAGCATCCAATCATCCGAATATCAACAATTAAACATACAGCACAATCATCATTCAAATCAACCAATAACTAACAACAATTTATTGGTTATCATTAACAAGTATTTAAATGGCAGATTAAAATTCAATATTAAATTAAATGGCAATCAAATTCAGTAAAAGTCAAATTTAACTAGTATGAAAATTTAAATACACCAACAGCAACCAATCAATTTCTAATCACATCATAAATTTAATTTAACTAACATAAGATAGTTTAGTAGTCGTAAGTAGGTTAAAACACTCACTTTTAATTTGTCGATGATTTAAAATCCAAATATAGCCTAAAATTGAATAGTCTCATAATCTAACCAAACAAGTTTCATGTCGTCCGACATTTCGATACAATCGCAACGTAGAAAACCATGCATGAATCCGAACTCATATGGGAAAGTTACAATTCTTAGAACATTTGAAATCAAAATTTAAATTTAAATTAAATAATAAATAAGGTCGACACGTCACATCGTCTTTAAGAAACCTTAGATCGTCTTCTAGACAGTCGCATTCACGAACATTGTAACATCCCAAATTTCATCAATTTAAAATTGGTAATTTGTTTGAACCTTTGGAATTTAATTTGAAAATAATTTGAAAAATTTTAAATCAAATAAATAAGTATTAGATAGTATGAATAAGATTTCAATTTCATTTGAGTTTAAAATTTGAAAATAACAAATGTTTAAAAAACAATTGAATTTAAATTATATATATAATGTATATATGAATAGATTTGAATTTAATTTTGAATTGAATTTAAATTTTCAATAAATGCTTTAGTCAAATATTTTGGGTTTAAAACACAATATATATGGGTAATTTATTTAATGAATAATTGGTTTTAATATTTTTCTTTTAAATTTTATATTTTTAAATAAAGTAGCGATGCATTTATAAAAAAAATAAGAAAAACAATTTTATAAATATATACATGTTTCAATTTTCTCATGCAAAAGACATATGGAGGGTTAATAAAATATTAATGAACAAGTGTTAAAAAATTAAATAAGTGGACTAACAAGTGTTTAACATGAAGAAAGGAATTGACAAGTGTAATTCATGAGAAGAGAGATTTAACAAGTGTCACCATATTGTTTTCATTTTAAGAAAATATAAAAAAGAAATAGAAACTATATAATATCTTAAACCCTCTTTCTCATCTCTTTGGTTCACTTTCAAAATCTTAAGAAAATATGAGAAAAACAAATCAGAAGAAAAAATCAAAGCAAACTTTAAAAACAATCAAACAAATCAAAACAAAGAAGAAAGGATCGGCAAACAAAAATTCAAAACTGAGAGTCTGAAGTTCATCTCCACCTGCAATTCAAAGATTATGTTTGTAGAGGGAAGATTTCAAACAATTAAAGAGAAATTCAGTAATCAAACAAAAGAAAATTCAAAGATTAATCAATTTAAACAACCAGATTCAAGATTTTCAAAACTCGGTCTTTAAGCTGCAGACCAAAGTCTTTCCCTGTTTTCATTTAAAAAAACTATAAGTAAATTGAATTTTTGTTTGTTATTAAGGGATTAAGTAAGTGAACCCATCAAATACTAAGCAAAATTAATATCAACTAGCTGTAGAGAAGATTCGAGATCTAATTGAAAACAGTTCCAGCCTTTCAAAATTTTAAATTCTAGAAAGCTTTTTTGTTCAAAATTTGTCATATGAGTAAACTTCTGTTAAATCCAGTTTTAACTATTGTTGTAAGCAAGCCTGAAATGATGTTGAAAACCCTTTTCATGTGAACAAATCTGTGTGCATGTGCATATTTTTCCTGTGCATGTTAATATACAGGATCGTTCATCCCTATTTTCTTCATAGTTTCAGGTTTAGAGAGTAAACCTATTTTTACATCCAAATCTCCCTCTCTCTCTGTTTGTCTTTGAGAATTGAAATATAAAAAGAAAATTTGTTTAAACATGCATTATGTTTTAAAAATAAATTAAAGAAAAAACAATTTAGGTTCCCTGGAATTTCAAAAAAATACATGCAAGCTTCAAAAATTTTAAAAATTCAAATATCACAAATTCTGATTTCAAGCATATTAATCAAAACGTTTTTGAAAGCAATGATTTTTGAAAGCAAGATCAAAATTTTTACTGTAGTATCCTTTGAGAAAATGGAGGATGAACAGAATCACCTTTTTTACCAAATTCTGGTCGGTGGAGTTTGGGTGCTCAAGATCGTGGTCGTGGCTTGCTGGAAGGTTGGAGTTCGTCAGAAAAATGCTCAATTTTTTTTATTCGTTGTGGCGATCGCACGGCAATGAATTAGGGTTAAACCCATTTTTGAACGAGGTCAACAAACTGGACTGCTGCAGTTTCATTGTTGCATCGGAATGGCTCACTTCAGTGGCGATCGAAGCCTGAACGTCTGGCGGAGCTTAGGGTGAAGTATCGTGACCTCTGATGATCAGAGGAGGGAGGACGAGGTGTTTAATGGTGGCATGATTTTGTTCGAATCTTGGCCATACTATCGAATTGCAAGTTCGTCACAATTTCACAACGCTGGGTGTTTTGGTGTGTCGAGTTGATGATTGTCGACTGATCGATGATCACAGCATTGACCAGAGGTGATCAAAACAGTTGTGCATGCGCACAACGAATTGAGGGATGTCAGTGATATTGAATGGGAGAAGAAGGGATGCGACTCGAAGCTGCTTTCGGGAAGATGGGTTGATAGCGCGATTTTAAACTCATGTATTCACCTGTGCGTATCGGGTTTGTACTTAGATGAATTCAAGTAAAAAAAATATAAGGCACATGGGTGGATTTGGCATGCGACTCGAAACAAGGAGCATTTTTTCTTGGGTGTGACTTGAGGTAGCCTCGGGTCGGTTGTATAAAACAGTTTTGTTTTAAAAATAAATTTGAACTTTTGAACTTTTTTAAAACATGTTTTCAAAATGATGTTTTTGATTTAAGTTTAAATTAATTAAGGATATAAGTAAGATATTTTCAAAAGTTATCAAATTTTAATAGAATTGATTTTGTTACATTATTTTATAAAGTTATTTATATTAAATAAATAATGTAATTTAAAAGGGTAGTTAAGATAAAAAATTTATTTAAACTATCTTAACCTTTTAAAGTAATACATGTGGTAAGGATGATTTATTAAACAAAGATTGTCTTTTAATTTATTAAACAATTAATGATTTGTTAATACAATTACTTAAAAGGTAATTACTTAATTAATTACTTAACATTAAAAGATTAATTAAGTAAATCATTAAAGTTAATTGATTTGTAATTAATAACTAATTAATTAAGAAGTAATTAATTAATGAAAGTAATTAAGATTTAATTAATTAACAATTAAGGATTAATTAATTAAGATAAATTAATTAATAAAGGTAATTAAGATTTAATTAATTTATAAGTAAGGATAACTAATCATTGATTAAAGATAATTAATGAAAGTAATTATATGGTTAATTTGTTTAAATCTCACAATTAATTCATCTTAATTGAAGATGATTGACTATTATTAAATGTTGTGTACTAGATTGATATTCTGATATGTGATTATTATGCTATGTAATGTGAATTGCTTTGTGCTTAGCTATAATATCTGTGGTTTGTTTCTGTGAATGGGAGAAACCCATTGGCCTGTAAAACGGCATTTAAATTTCGATGCGACAGGGAGTCGGATTCCAATTAGTTATCCGAAACCCACATCGAACCTTGATAGTAAATCTTTGTGAATTATATATCCACGTGTTTTAAAATTAAGCGCTCACTATTCGGATTAGTCGGGAGAGGACTTTGTGTCACATAACCCATTTCGAATAGTGATACGACGAAATTGATAGCATTTGAAGACGGTGGTGAAGACCAGGTGTCTTCGAGAATGATAGGATAACCTATTGAATGTCTCTGCACTGAGTTGCTCCGGTATAGAGATCTCCACGTGTGGTGTCCGATCGGAATTGTGGATGCCCGGATTGCGAGGGCTTCTTCCTTTATTGGACGAAGCGCCTTCGGTTCTATTCGAACCAGGAACAGACTTTTATGGTCGTATGTCTGACACTACGCTTTTAGAATAAAGCAGATTTCTTTCAAATACATATCTGTTGGTGGCGGAGAATTAATTCTCTTACTTAACACCCCTCTGTGAGACCTATGAGCTCAGAGGTTATATAGTTGTAGGTTATCAGCGAGATACTCCCAATTTTGTAGTGTGGCATGCTGAGTGCTGCTGTGTGTTGCTGATCATTAGTTGATCATTTGTGATCAAAGAATGTCTTTTGTGTAAAGCGTAGCTTTGTGGACGAGACATCATCAGGCCTCACACCCCGGAAATGGTCGAAACAGGAAAGATGCGGCAAGGCTATGAGGGTCGCGCCATGTAGGGTATGTCATTTCCTTCTGGAAAAAGGTGGTATCATGGTATGGAGCCCAGATACTTAACCTATGTTGTTGCTGCAATCTCATTACTGTGTGGTTATTGCTTTGTCGTTGAGGGCCCTCAGATAAAGGTTGCAAACGACTAGAGGGTGGCATACTCGTGTAGTAGTTACCTAGTTACAGAGGTAACCCGGCCTTGTGTTGGCAGAGAACTGGTTAAGTTCTCGGAACGTCCCTCCAGAGGCGTACCCATGTTGCATAGGAAGTTCCTTAGCCTGACCATTTGTTAAAAATCCAATTACTAATACAAATCCAGTATGATTTCAATAGTATAACCTGTCATTCTTTAATGGTAGCTATAGTAGGCATAGTATAATGGTACCTATGCTGGCTAAGATTAATATTATATTTTCGAAATGTTTTTCACGCTATGCACTAATAATAATAATATCAAAAGAGTTTTCTCGTATTAAGCATATTTGGCTATCATAAGGAGAAATCTCCCCAAGTGTGCGATTGCATTGTGTGTGTGCCGGGAGGCCTTATGGTAGTTTCATTTTCCAAAATCATGAACGGTTTTCTTTTAAAAAAATTTGATTTTACTCAAAACTACTGTTACTCATACCAGTCCCATGACTGACCTGGAATTTATTGGTTCCTTTCTAAATTCTAGATGCCCATAATTTCCACACGGGCAGCCTAGTAGCAGGTTTTCCATGTTTTGGTGCTAGCTGTATTTTGAAGTCTTTTTGTTTGGAAGCTATCGGATTTCGAAAGTTTTGGCTTTGGCAACCTCTTGAAGTGTTAGAATTTTTGAAGACCATATCATAGTAGATGTATGTTGGATCCTTTTAAAGACTCTATTATTGTTTCGTTGTGAAGTTATCATTATCCTGTTGTTATATCAATATGTAGCACTCTGATATTGATGTTAAATGTTGTTATGGATATTATGATGATGTTGTATCTATGATCGGTGATATTCATTTTGTTTCCGATGTTTATTTTCATCTAATGTTGTTATAAGCTCCATCTGAACTGGAGTTCGATGTTTGAATCTTCGGCAGTCGAATACAAGTGAGGTATTTCATGTCGATTTTCGAACGTTAAATTTCAGGTTGTGACAAACATGCTCGAACTCGCCATTCTCTACACCAATAACGCCGCCACCACCATCGCCTGCACCTAGATTGTAACGATCCAGAATTTCCGATCCCGAAAATTCCAGATAGTTAAGGAAAAGAATAAAGAGAAAGAAGAAGAAGAAACAGAAAACCAAACTCAAAATTTCACATTCGCAGCGGATAAAATATAATATCAAATAATAACAGTTATACAAAAGAAAACTGTACTTTTCAAATTTCACTTTAATAGCAGAGTTACAACATATATACAGACACTGGACATATACAATCAACATGTCCTAGATATACAACAATATATCACAGCGGAACACCACATACATTCCTGCCATCCAGCTCGACTCCTGAGCTCCAAAACGTCCTTACCTGAAAATCTGTAATACTCGGTCTGACCCGAGCATTACATCAAAGTAACACCCGGATCAGGCTGGAAACCAGTGTGAGTAAACCCATCTAAAAGCATACAACTTATATAAACCCAGGTAACTTGTATCAATTTACATCTTCACAAGTTGTTATAGACATCATTTATATCACACATCAATTTCTAAGTACCAAACTTAGATTAAATGGTCAAATTCACATAAATCATTCCATTTCATCCTATAGATTTCACATGTCACTTTATAAAGAATCAAAGTGGTTTCGGGTGTTTACTATACCCGACTTTGGTTTCTTCGAATTCAATACCATCTTATCCCAAATTATTTAAGTGAAACACAATTCAACTTTAAATACAAGATGTCACTTTTTACACTAAAATTCATCATCATTAAATAACCACATTATAAATGTCCACCAAACATATCATATCACAAAACATTTCATATCACGGAATATCACAACATATCATCCAATAGATATCAATCGATTCAGATATTCTACTTAAATAATCATTCATAAGAAATCATTGTTAATCCTTATTATATTTAATTTAATTAACTTAAATTAAATCAAGTACTTAAGAATTAATCTCCTAAATTTGCTTAATCAACTATTAATTAATTACAACCTTTTAATTTATTAGTCATTCTTCAAATATCCATCTTAATTAATCACCTTGATTAATTATCTTCAATTACATAGAGTAATTATCCTTCAATTAATTTCATAAATTAATTATCCTTAACCGTTTACAGTAATTAACCTTTAATTACTCTCATTAATTACATTAATTAATGATCCTTAATTGCTCCTTTAATTAATTATTAATCATATTTAATAATTAATCATAAAATAATTATTCATTAATCACCCTTGATTAATCACATTAGTAATTAATTACCCTTAATTAATTACATTACTTAATTATCATCAAATAACTTTTTTAATCAATTCTTAAATTAATTACACTAAGTAATTAATTATTAATTACTTCCACTAAGTAATTACCATTCTTATTAATTACACAAGGTAATTAAACCCAAATCATTTCCATTAAAATTTCCATTCCAAATCAATTAACATCCAGTAAATATCCATTAATTACTTTACTCGGTAATTACTCTTTTCCAATTACATTCAGCAATCGTACTTCAACAAACCATCATGTGATTATCTTAAATTAATTAAACCAATTATTAAATTGACTAATCACATTACTTTAATTAACTACATTGAGTAATTAATCCCTAAATTACTTTCATTAAGTAATTATACTTAAACAATTCCATAAATTGATTATCTTTAATTAATTAATCTAATTAATCATCATAATTAATCATTTCATAATCCTTAATTAACGATCCTTCATTAACTATTAACAATCCTTCAATTTCTCTCTGAGTAATTAAACTTTAATTAATCATCTCTAAATCAAAATTAATTAATTCTTATTAACCAATAAATTTATTCTCTAATTACTCGGTTATTTAAGTGCTTAACTGCAATTAATTAAAAAAAATTATCCATTTTAATTAACTTAATAATTTAATGAATTAAAAATCATTAAATCTTCATTTATTTAAAGATAAAAACATTTTCTTATTAATGATCAAATTATCATTAACAAAGCATTTAAAAACAATTTTCTTTAAATTTTCTTTCAAATTTCATTTTAAATTTAAGATATAAAATGAATACAATTAACTTTATCAAAGTTTAGAACAATTTAAAATCCTTTTTATTTCACAAGTTAAAGAAATGTTTATCTTATAAAGAAGCTTAAAGAATTTTAAACCAAATTTATTTTTAAATTCAAACTATATTTAAAATACACTTTAAACATATAAAGTTGTTTAAAACAATTTAAATTTAAAAACTTTCTTTCATTTCAAAACTGGAATACAGATTTAAATTTTGATTCCAGATTTAACTTAGATTTAAAAACTTAACTTATAATTAAAAAATTCAGTTTTAAATTTTTAAAACTTTACAGGTTTCTTTAAAAACTTGTAACCTCCAAAATTAACCTGAGCCAATCCTATCTGCTTCGAGTCCAAAACCAAATTCCTTTGAGAAAATCATCCACTTACTTCGAGAAATTCATGAAACAACTCGAGTAAATACTCGAGTACACCAACTCTTCAAATCCAACCCTGTCCAGAATTTGCACCGTGCACATGCACCAGAGGTTTCACCTCCTCCGACCATCAACGACGATCCCCACATCTCGACGATCATCCCAAGATCAAACTACGACCATCACAACTCAAAGGACAACTCGAACTCAAAAACAAGTCTTATTGCTCAAAACTAGATCAAACATCAAAACCTGGAATCTCCTCGTCTTTGTCTCTCCGATCATCGGATCTTTTGAAAAACCATTAACACACTCGCCAACATCCAAACTTCCAATTCAAAGAGTCCCGATGAACTCGATGCATCAGATGAGCCGAGGAAACCCACAAACTTGACCATCCCTAAACTAGGGTTACAGATTTCATTTATTGACCACGGTCGCCACCGTGCTTTGGTCATCTTCTAGATATTTTTTCCTATACCCCCCATTCATCCATCCATCACCACAAAAAGACCACAATCTCTACGAGCAAGTAGATCATCAGAGATAACCAAAACTACAAATTTTAGTCAATCCCAAATTGCTCTTTCATCCTCAATCTAAAATTTATGATTTTAGTTTTTAAAATCATGATTTTGAATTAGTTTTCAGATCTAAGCCTGAAACATGAATCATGATGTTTGAATTTTCACTTTAACTTGCTATGTTGTTTTGGTTTCC
This sequence comes from Allium cepa, assembly GCA_030765085.1. NCBI lineage: Eukaryota > Viridiplantae > Streptophyta > Magnoliopsida > Asparagales > Amaryllidaceae > Allium > Allium cepa. The sequence continues at coordinate 937,131,647 of CM060932.1, forward strand.
CAAAATAAATTTAAGTTCATTTAACTTAAATAAAATTTTAAAGCCTACTCTATGATCAAACAAAAAAGTTTTGTTTGAAATTAAAATCCTAACAGAGATTGATTTAAGATAAAAATGGATTTTTATCACCATCTTTGCTTCTAAAACTAAGTACAGGCATAAGCAGATACACAACAAACATATGTCCACACATTCATATATATATTCATAGAAATGCACTTAAAATTATACATACAAAAATAATTTCCATATATAAACATGCAACAGGTTTTTTTTATATACTTAGGCTTTTTAAAAAAATGATGTTAGTCACCTTTTAAAGCAGAGGACAGAGAGCATGTTCTTGTTTCCAGGCTTGCTAAATTTTGAATTTCTTGAATTTCTTTTGCTCCAGTTGAATTTGAATTGTTTTGCTGTTGCATCTTTGAAGCTTGTTGTAAATCTTCATTTTGATTTGCAAAATCTTAGATTACATTTGAAAATTTGAACCGATGTTGAATTTGCCTTTGATCTTCTTTTGATTCTTCCTTCTCAGATTTAGTTTTCAGTTTCATTTTCTCAGATTTTCAGTTTTATGTTTTCTTTTGATTTGAATTTATTTTTAGTTGAAATGAAGAAAAGAAGAATTGAACTAAAAAGTAAAACAGATCTCTTCTTCATTTTTTTTTTAAATTTCAAATTTTAATTATCAAAGAGAAAAACAAATAAAGCCACTTGTCCACTTATGTGCTAATTAGCTTACAAATGTTGAAATCATGATCCTATAAGTTTACAAGTGTTTAAACACTTCATTATTGTTTTACAAGTGTGTAAAAACAATATTAAACAAATTTCTTATATTTATGTAGTATACTTACATGTATATAAAATGTTTATCATCTTATAAATAAGCTTTTAAATTTTAATAAATATACAAGTGTGAAATCTTGTAAACATTTGTTTATAAATAGCTTATGTTTTTAAATCAAATAAATGTATTATATGTTTATGTGCTTGAGGATTTAGTTTTAACTTCACATATTTTTACAAACCAAATTGTCTTATGATTTAATTTTTTAAAATGAAAGAATATTGAAAACAAAGGAAAATGAACTTTTAATTAAGTCCTATTTTAATCTTAAGCTAAAATATATCCTTTAAATAAATAAATAAATAAATTATCTTAGTTGTTAAAAATTTAAATTCTAAATATCCTTTGAAAAGTATTATGTTAAATTATAATTTCTAAATTACAAACTATGTATATATTTAAAGTTTGAAAACACCTTTATTAAATTCAAAACAATATTTTTCCATTTCAAAATATACAAATATATACATTTTAAATAGAAAATATTTTGAACATTAGTTTTCGGAATTATTATATTAAATTCTAAAACAACTTCAAATCATAATGTATACATATGTTTATGTATTACAATTTGAAAACACACCTTTTATTTAGCACGAAAGAGTTCATACACATAATATATATAACAATATATATATATATCATAATATAGAATATACTTTTACTGGTTTTAAAAGATAAATCTTACTAATTTTGAATTGTTAGAAAAGATATAAATTTTGCCAAATTAAATATTTGTAGAAGAAAATTATTAAATATTATCAAATTTTAAATCAATATTGTCATTTTAAATAATTTTTTAAATGAAGATTATCAAATTGTTATTGCCCAAAATTCCGGATCATCACATTCCTTCCCCCTTAGAATCTTTTCGTCCTCGAAAACGAACGAAACCAGAATTTATTCAATATTTAAAATCAGATAAATTTTCTTTGATCATTTTTAAAACACTTTAAAATTATAAAATAGTTTTTATAAAAATACTTTTTATAGCTCGATGTTTCAACAAGTCCATCCTTGTTCTCATAGAAATTCGGTCATACGTTGATCAGGCGTAGGACTGAAAATCTATAAGTGCTTGGTAAACCCATTTCAACACCTAGTGAAAATACTTGGAAAATAATTTAGTGAAAATATAGGAAATACTTTTGAAAATAGAGGAAACATCTTTGGTGAGAATGCTCTGGAAATCATCACCTTCATCCATGGTCGCAGTTATATCCTGGGTTACGTTGCCATCGCAGCAAAAGTCCATGTAACTACTGGCACTCTGCGCCCCTCGATTACGCCATGGAACCCACAACATATCGCAGTTACATTCCAGGGTTACATTACCATCACAAAAAAGTCAATGTAACTGTAGGCATCAGCGCCCTCGATTTTCGCTACCAAAATGAAACTTCTTCACTCCCACATAGGTCGCAGTCTACCGATGTAAAATCAAATGTAGACTGTTGGCTCTCAGCAGCAAACCCGACTTTCGCTATGTTACCATAGGTTGCAGTCTACCAAGGTAAAATCAAATGTAGACTATTGCCTCTGAGCGGCACACACGACTTTCGCTATGGTCTGCAGTAGATCGCAGTGACATCGAGTTAAACTATCGTCACAGCATAACCCAAATGCCTCTGTAGGCCTCAACGCCCTCGACTTTCGCTAAACAGTACACATAATCCTCAGGAACTAGTTTTGTCCGAACTCTTCATAGGATCAACTTTAGAACCTCCCCCTTTGAGGCTCAAGGCAGTACCAACCTATGGTAATCCTGAGAAGTTCATTTCAAGGGAGTGCCTTTTTCTCCAGAGCCATTTTCAAAACACTTTATACTATACACATATAGTATCTTCAAATCATACACCTTTGAGACTTCAATTTATAGTTATACTCATCTTAAAAGTTTACTTCATTTTGTTTACTCGTTAACAAATATTTCATTATTAAACACAATAATCATTTATGATAATTACCAAAATTATCATATCTGGAAACCAGTTCATTATTATCTTATTCTGAAACTCTTCCCCAAATTCAAGATTTTAAATATAGTTCGAATCCATTTCAAACTTATCTTTATTTAATTTCAGTTGGTTGTATTTCTATTACCACTTAATTTAATTCTAATAATTTAATACCCTATTACGTTAATATTTATTAGAAAAAAATATTGCTTTATATATCAAAATATATTCTTATATAAAATCATTTAAAATCTTTATATAAGAAAATAACAAGTACACTCTCATACACACACACACACACACACAACTCATTCTAGGGTACCATTGACCCTATCCTTAATGAGTAATACCACCAGAGCAAAGGTTCTCGCTTAGCCTTCAGCTCTGTACCAAATGTAACGACCCAGAATTTTCTATCCCGAAAATTCCAAATAGTTAAGGAAAAGAAGAAAGAGAAAAAAGAAGAAGAAATAGAAAACCGAACTCAGAATCTCACATTCACAGCGGATAAAATATAATATCAAATAATAACAGTTATACAAAAGAAAACTATACTTGTCAAATTTCACTTTAATATCAGAGTTACAACATATATACAAACACTGGACATATACAATCAACATGTCCTAGATATACGAAAATATATCATAGCGGAACACTCTATATGTTCCTGCCATCCAGCTCGCCTCTTGAGCTCCAAAACGTCCTTACCTAAAAATCTATAATACTCGGTCTGAACCGAGCATTACATCAAAGTAACACCCGGGTCAGGCTGGAAACCAGTGTGAGTAAACCCATCTAAAAGTATAAAACTTATATAAACCTAGGTAACTTGTATCAATTTACATCTTTACAAGTCATTATAGACATCATTTAAATCACATATCAATTTCTAAGTACCAAACTTAGATTAAATGGTCAAATTCACATAAATCATTCCATTTCAGCCTATTGATTTCACATGTCAATTTATAAAGAATCGAAGTGGTTTCAGGTATTTACTAATACCCGACTCCGGTCTCTTCTAATTCAATAACATCTTATCCCAAATTATTTAAGTGAAACACAATTCAACTTTAAATGCAAGATGTCACTTTTTACACTAAAATTCATCATCATTAAATAACCACATTATAGATGTCCACCAAACATATCATATCACAAAACATTTCATATCACGGAATATCACAGCATATCATCCAATAGATATCAATCGATTCAGATATTCTACTCAAATAATCATTCATAAGAAATCATTGTTAATCCTTATTATATTTAATTTAATTAACTTAAATTAAATCAACTACTTAAGAATTAATCTCCTAACTTTGCTTAATCAACCATAATTAATTACAACCTTTTAATTTATCAGTCATTCTTCAAATATCTATCTTAATTAATCACCTCGATTAATTATCTTCAATTACATAGAGTAATTATCCTTCAATTAATTTCATAAACTAATTATCCTTAACCGTTTACATTAACTAACCTTTAATTACTCTCATTAATTACATTAATTAATGATCCTTAAATACTCCTTCTATTAATTATTAATCATATTTAATAATTAATCTTAAAATAATTATTCATTAATCAGCCTTGATTAATCACAATAGTAAATAACTACCCTTAATTAATTACATTACTTAATTATCATCAAATAACTTTTTTAATCGATTCTTAAATTAATTACACTAAGTAATTAATTATTAATTACTTCCACTAAGTAATTACCCTTTTTATTAATTACACAAGGTAATTAAACCCAAAACATTTCCATTAAAATTACCATTCCAAATCAATTAACATCCAGTAAATATCCATTAATTACTTTAATCAGTAATTACTCTTTTCCAATTACATTCAGTAATCATACTTTAACAAACCATCATGTGATTATCTTAAATTAATTAAACCAATTAATTAACTTGACTAATCACATTACTTTAATAAATACATTGAGTAATTAATCCCTTAATTACTTTCATTAAGTAATTATACTTAAAAAATTCCATAAATTGATTATCTTTAATTAATTAATCTAATTAATCATCTTAATTAATCATTTGATAATCCTTAGTTAATGATCCTTCATTAACTCTTTACAATCCTTCAATTACTCTCTAAGTAATTAAATTTTAATTAATCATCTCTTAATCAAAATTAATTATTTCTTATTAACCAATTAATTAATTCTCCAATTACTCAGTTATTTAAGTGCTTAACTACAATTAATTAAAAAATTTAATTATCCATTTTAATTAAGTTAATAATTTAATGAATTATAAATCATTAAATCTCCATTTATTTAAAGATAAAAACATTTTTCTTATTAACGATCAAATTATCATTAACAAAGCATTTAAAAACAATTTTCTTTTAATTTTCTTTCAAATTTCATTTTAAATTTAAGATTTAAAATGAATACAAATTAACTTTATCAAAGTTTAGAACAATTTATAATTCTTTTTATTTCAAAAGTTAAAGAAATGTTTATCTTATAAAGAAGCTTAAAGAATTTTAAACCAAATTTATTTTTAAATTCAAACCATATTTAAAATACACTTTAAACATACAAAGTTGTTTAAAACAATTTTAATTTAAAAACTTTCTTTCATTTCAAAACTGGAATACAAATTTAAATTTTTATTCCAGATTTAACTTAGATTTAAAAACTTTACTTACAATTAAAAAATTCAGTTTTAAAATTTTAAAATAGAATAGGTTTCTTTAAAAATCTGTAACCTACAAAATTAACCCGAGCCAATCTTAAACCAAATTCCTTTGAGCAAATCATCCACTTACTTCGAGAAATTCACGAAACAACTCGAGTAAATACTCGAGTACCCCAACTCTTCAAATCCAAACCTGTCTAGAATTTTCACCATGCACATGCACCGGAGGTTTCACCTCCTCCGACCATCAACGATGATCCCCACATGTCGACGATCATCCTAAGATCAAATTACGACCATCAGAACTCAAAGGACAACTCGAAATAAAAAACGAGTCTTACTGCTCAAAACTGGATCAAACATAAAAACCTGGAATCTCCTCGTCTTCGTCTCTCCGATCACCGGATCTTCTGAAAATCCATCAACACACTCGCCAACATCCAAACTTCCAATTCCCAAAGTTCCGATGAACTCGATGCATTAGAGGAGCCGAGGCAACCCATAAACTTGACCACGCCTAAACTAAGGTTACAGATTTCATTTATTGACCGCAGTCGCCACCGTGCTTTGATCATCTTCCAGATATTTTTCCTAGACCCCCCAATCATCCATCCATCACCAGAAAAGACCACAACCTCTACGAGCAAGTAGATCATCAGAGATAACCAAAACTACAAATTTTAGTCAATCCTAAATTGCTCTTTCGTCCTCAATCTAAAATTTATGATTTTAGTTTTAAAATCCTGATTTTGAATTAGATTTCAAATCCTAAGGCTGAAACATTGAATCATGATGTTTGAATTTTCACTTTATATTAACTTGCTCTGTTGTTTTGGTTTCCCAGAATAAATTTAAGTTCATTTAACTTAAATAATTTTTTTGAAGCCTACTCTATGATCAAACAAACAAGTTTTGTTTGAAATCAAAATCCTAACAGGGATTAATTTAAGAGAAAAATGGATTTTTATCACCATCTTTGCTTCTAAAACTAAGTAAAGGCATAAGCAGATACACAACAAACATATGTCCACACATTCATATATATTTTCACAGAAATGCACTTAAAATTATACATACAAACATACTAATTTCCAGATGTGAACATGCAACAGGTTTTTTTTATACTTAAACATTTTAAAAAAAGTGATGTTACTCACCTTTTAAAGCAGAGGACAGAGAGCATGTTCTTGTTTCCAGGCTTGCTAAATTTTGAATTTATTGTATTTCTTTTGCTCTAGTTGAATTTGAATTGTTTTGTTGTTGCATCTTTGAAGCTTGTTGTGAATCTTCATTTCGATTTGCAAAATCTCAGATTACATTTGAAAATTTGAACTGATGTTGAATTTTCCTTTGATCTTCTTTTGATTCTTCCTTCTCAGATTTAGTTTTCAGTTTCATTTTCTTAGATTTTCAGTTTTATGTTTCCTTTTGATTTGAATTTATTTTTAGTTGAAATGAAGAAAAGAGGAATTGAACTAAAAAGTAAAACGGATTTCTTCTTCATATTTTTTTTGAAAATTTCAAATTTTAATTATCAAAGAGAAAAACAAATAAAGCCACTTGTCCACTTATGTGCTAATTAGCTTACAAATGTTGAAATCATGATCCTATAAGTTTGCAAGTGTTTTAACACTTCACTATTGTTTTACAAGTGTTTAAAAACAATATTAAATAAATTTCTTATATTTATGTAGTATATTTACATGTATATAAAATGTTTATCTTCTTACAAATAAGCTTTTAAATTTTAATAAATATACAAGTGTGAAATCTTGTAAACATTTGTTTATAAATAGCTTATGTTTTTAAATCAAATAAATGTATTATATGTTTATGTGCTCGAGGATTTACTTTTAACTTCATATATTTTTGCAAACCAAATTGTCTTATGATTTAATTTTTTTAAAATGAAAGAATATTGAAAACAAAGGAAAGTGAACTTTTAATTAAGTCCTATTTTAATCTTAAGCTAAAATATATACTTTAAATAAATAAATAAATTATCTTAGTTGTTAAAAATTTAAATTCCAAATATCCTTTAAAAAGTATTATGTTAAATTATAATTTCTAAATTACAAACTATGTATATATTTAAAGTTTGAAAACACCTTTATTAAATTCAAACCGATATTTTTCCATCTCAAAATATACAAATATATACATTTTAAATAGAAAATATTTTGAACATTAGTTTTGAGAATTATTATATTAAATTCTAAAACAAACTTCAAATCATAATGTATACATATGTTTATATATTACAATTTGAAAACACACCTTTTATTTAGCACGAAAGAGTTCCTATACACAATATATATAACAATATATGTGTGTGTGTATATATATATATTATAATATTGAATATATTTTTATTAGTTTTAAAAGACAAATCTTACCAATTTTGAATTGTTAGAAAAGATATAAATTTTGCCAAATTAAATATTTATAGAAGAAAATTATAAAATATTGTCAAATTTTAAATCAATATTGTCAATTTAAATAATTTTTAAATGAAGATTATCAAATTGTTATTGACCAAAATTCCGGGTCATCACATAGATCCAAGACCACCCACGTGCTCCTCGCCTCCATCCGCACCCCCCGCCAAGTTCGACCACCTCTGACCACCTATTTGAGCCACGCCGTTGCCCATAATATACGTCATTTTCTTGTGGTTCTTGACCGTTATGACCAACGAACAATATCTCCAAGACCTACTCGACGCCCTCTTCCCAATGCCGCCTCCCGATCGTCAAACGATAGATGATCCCCCATTGGATCATTAACCCTAGAAATGGACAGTTGATGTTCATCCTCCATTTCTGACTGAAAGATGCATCCAAATGAAAAACGAGTTGTTATAGTAGATTGCACTTATCGAGAGCCTTTAACGATATATAATATGACATAATTTTGAGGAGTTTGATTTTCGATTTGAATTTGAAATTGAATTAGTGTTTGGATCTGCAGCCATTGAAGAAGGAAGATGTAGCAGATAATTGAATAAACAGATACATACAAAAATAAGAAATGAGAAACAATATATAGGCAGAGCTGAAATAGAAAAGGATGGACCAGATCGATTTGAATAGACAGATACCCACAATCCCGAGCTAAAGTTAAAAATCCATATAATCGCTCAGATTTATCATTTCAACCCATAACGATTTTCATAATATATACGATTATTCAGGTATGTATCATTTCAATCCATAGTGATTTTCCTTTCGATATCTAAGAGTATTGGCAGTGTGATAACAATATATAAAATAAATATAGCATCCAATCATCCCAATATCAACAATTAAACATACAGCACAATCATCATTCAAATCAACCAATAACTAACAACAATTTATTGGTTATCATTAACACGTATTTAACTGGAAGTTTTAAATTCAACATTAGATTAAATGGTAATTAATTCAATAAAAGTCAAATTTAACCGATATGACAATTTAAATATACCAATAGCAACCAATCAATTTCTAATCACATCACAAATTTAATTTAATTAACATAAGATAGTTTAGTAGTCGTGAGTGAACACTCACTTTTAATTTTTCGATGATTTAAAATCCAAATATAGCGTAAAATTTGAACAATCTCGAATCCAACCAAACAAATTTCATGTCATTCGGAATTTCGATACAATCACAACGTAGGAAACCATGCATGAATCCGAGCTCATATGAGAAAGTTACGATTGTTAGAACATTTGAAATCAAAATTTAAATTTAAATTAAATCATAAATAAGGTCGAAACGTCACATCATCTCTGAGAAACCCTACATCGTCTTCTAGACAGTCGCACTCACGAATATGCTCGAACTCTCCATTCTCTCAACCAATAATGCCACCACCATCGTCGCCTACACCTAGATCCAAGACCACCCACGTGCTCCTCGCCTCCATCCGCACCCCCCGCCAAGTTCGACCACCTTCGGCCACCTATTTGAGTCGCGCCGTTGCCCATAATATATGTTATTTTCTTATGATCCTTGACCATTATGACCAATGAACAATGTCTCCAAGACCTACTCGATGCCCTCTTCCCAACGCCGCCTCCCGATCGTCAAATGATCGACGATCCACCATTGGATCGTTAACCCTAGAAATGGACGGTTGATGTTCATCCACGGTTTCTGGCTGAACGATGCATCCAAATGAAAAACGAGTTGTTATAGTAGATTGCACTTATCGAGAGCCATTTAACGATATATAATATGGCATAGTTTTGAGGAGTTTGATTTTTGATTTGAATTTGAAATTGAATTAGCGTTTTGTATCTGCAGCCATTGAAGAAGGAAGATGTAGCAGATAATTGAATAAACAGATACATACAAAAATAAGAAATGAGAAACAATATATAGGCAGAGATGAAATAGAAAAGGATGGACCAGATCGATTTGAATAGACAGATACCCACAATCCCGAGCTAAAGTTAAAAATCCATAAAATCGCTCAGATTTATCATTTCAACCCATAACGATTTTCATAATATATACGATTATTCAGGTATGTATCATTTCAATCCATAGTGAAAACACACCTTTTATTTAGCACGAAAGAGTTCCTATACACAATATATATAACAATATGTGTGTGTGTGTGTGTCTATATATATATATATATATATATATATTATAATATTGAATATATTTTTATTAGTTTTAAAAGACAAATCTTACCAATTTTGAATTGTTAGAAAAGATATAAATTTTGCCAAATTAAATATTTATAGAAGAAAATTATAAAATATTGTCAAATTTTAAATCAATATTGTCAATTTAAATAATTTTTAAATGAAGATTATCAAATTGTTATTGACCAAAATTCCGGGTCATCACATAGATCCAAGACCACCCACGTGCTCCTCGCCTCCATCCGCACCCCCCGCCAAGTTCGACCACCTCTGACCACCTATTTGAGCCACGCCGTTGCCCATAATATACGTCATTTTCTTGTGGTTCTTGACCGTTATGACCAACGAACAATATCTCCAAGACCTACTCGACGCCCTCTTCCCAATGCCGCCTCCCGATCGTCAAACGATAGATGATCCCCCATTGGATCGTTAACCCTAGAAATGGACGGTTGATGTTCATCCTCCATTTCTGACTGAAAGATGCATCCAAATGAAAAACGAGTTGTTATAGTAGATTGCACTTATCGAGAGCCTTTAACGATATATAATATGACATAGTTTTGAGGAGTTTGATTTTCGATTTGAATTTGAAATTGAATTAGTGTTTGGATCTGCAGCCATTGAAGAAGGAAGATGTAGCAGATAATTGAATAAACAGATACATACAAAAATAAGAAATGAGAAACAATATATAGGCAGAGCTGAAATAGAAAAGGATGGACCAGATCGATTTGGATTGAAACAATAATAATGACCCAAAAAGCACGTTTCGTTCCCAAAACAAAAATGGATCATCCAATATATCGAAATATAGGTTTTCAATACTTTTAAACTCAATGAAACTAGTTGAAATCTCAAATTCAAAAGTATATGGAAGTTAGCTTTTAAAATCGGGTTATTTAAATTGAATTCATTAAATTGGTTTCTACGTGTTTCAAGCTCGCAAAACCAAATGATAAGTCCAATAGCTACGAAACCTGAAATCCTACAATAATTCACTGTTACGGATCCGATGAAACTGGTTTCAGCGAAATCCAAGACAATGGCCAAAATGGCAAATTTTCATGTTAATTAAATAAATTGTTATTAAATGGATTTCATCACTTTTAAATTCAAATTTAATAATTAACAATTTCCATCATTTTGATTACCTAGAAATTAATAACCTTTTAAAAATAATTCTTCCATGTTAATCTAATATTTAAATGCGGTACCAATTACAGCATTCAATTACCACTATAATAATTTCACTAATTTAATTTAAATTCCAATAAATTCATTTATTTTGATTTCACTCTTATTATTTAATCAATTATTAACTTATTAATATAACTAATATTGGTTTACATTTTATTACATCAATATTCTACATTTATGATCTTAATTCATATTAATAACAATATTTAATTAGATTAATTTCAATTGATTAACAATTTAATATCTCAGTGAATTAAATAATGAAATGATAATTATACAATTGTTATACGTTAATAATTCAAACACATTTCTATGTTTATTGTTCATAAACAAAGCTAATAAGTTCACATACTGATTAATTATTCTATATTAACCAATTTCAATGAATTACATATAATTTCACCATTAAAGACAACATTTAATTACTTCCTTATTTAAAATTTATAACCAATCATTACAGTTATTTCAATTACATTAAAATAGTTATCACTTAAATTGAATCAACATTATTAAATTACATTCTAGTTATTTTTCTCATCAGTAAATCACAAATTTTAATTTCTTCCACTATTAAATACCAAAACATTATTATTTAATATTTTTCATTATCGAAATAGCGGGTCGTTACAAAGTTGGAGACTCATTTCAGAATAAACTAAGCATTGCCCTTACTTCGCTTGAAAGAACAAGGTTACAAACTCTGCCTAAACAACCAAATAAGATTTCAACACTGCTTGAAGAGACAATGATAGGACTTCAACAACTCTTACAAATAGTGTAATAAATTTTAATTTCTGACACAACATATCTTGATATACAGATTACCTCTTTAATGTAAAATGACTCCTATTACCAAACCAAATGATATTGAGTAGAGGTGTAGAGGCTAAGGAATTTGTTCGACTAGATTATGGGATTGGATATGAAGCACACTAGTCGATATACTCTGAATCAGTTAAATCTCTTGAAGTTCGAACTCTTACTTTTGGGACTTAGAGTTTTAAGCGTGGAAATCAAAGCATGGAGCTTTATGTTGTTGTATTGTGATTTAGGAATGGTTAGGGAATCATATAGCTATTGTAAGGATGCTAAAATAGGGTGCAATCTTTTAGATCCATCATTGGTGAAGAGAAGCAACTGTAGACACGAAGCATTACGAAGAAACCTTTTCAGAAATATGCAGTTTTAATCAACTAGAGGTAATGGTTAGTCGACTGAACTGGTGTAAAAAACATGCCTGCAACCACGATCAAAAACAGAAGACTAAATAGGAGATCAGTCAACAGATTCAGTCGATCAGAATCCAATTCAATCGACTGCCTCTATTAATTGAATTCTGTTTTAGTCGATTGACTCTATGTATATTTGTTTGCTCCTTCATTTAGCTTTTTGGTCTTATCATAAAGCATGCTAGTAGCATAGTTAACATTGTAAGTCTACTAAAGCTCATGTACCCCTATAGTATTCATGTCTCTTCCATTAAGTGCTTATTAAATCTATAATGTACTTGATCAAACCGTTTGTAGCATTATCGTATGGTGGTTATCATCAAACACCATAGATATGTTCTTTCACTTTCCACCTTTTTGATGATGACAACTACACAATTTTGTAATATAAAATAATAGCTCCATCTAAATATATGATATATATATATATATATATATATAATAAGTTTATTTTCATTAACTTTATGCGATGCCAATGTAAAATATGTAAAGCACGCATTCTTCTCCCCTTTTTCATCGAAAAAAAAGATGAGAACAGAGGCATGTTATATGTTATAAACTCCCCCTAAATAAAATATTTCTCTTAATAAATATATTTATGTACTTTTTTCCCTTTTATAAAAGTGATAGGAAGTATCATAGATAAGTAAATAAAAATAACTTAATATTAATGTAAAGTGATGAATATCGAACAGATATGTCAAGCGTAAGCAAAATGATACCCATTTTTATAAAAATATAGGGTTCATGACTTAGGAAACCACATCCAGTTGGATGTGGTTGATCCCTTAAAAATATAATTTTTATTATCAATCACAATATCGTGATAATTGCTAATGTACAATTGTCTATCATGATTTGTTATATTAGCCGGAACCCATATATCAACATTAATTATCATTGATTTAGTACTCAGTGGATGTTTCCTATATCTAACCATGACACTATCATGAGATGAAATGGTTTCAGAATTATCTCTACTTATTAGTGGATTCTTTCTTAAAACATCCAACACTTCTCACAAATGAAGCTCGTGTGGCTCTACTTTTCTAAAATATGTAAGATTATCATCCGCGAAGACGACTATAAACTTATTTAATGGCTCATGGAATACTTTACTCATTAAGTCAACAAATATGCAGGAGAAACAATCAGCCTGAGTATCATGTCTATCCACTTAAATAATTCTTCTACTGTATGGAATGCTAGTCTTTAGGATACTATCTTTGGTCACTCTTAAATGAAGAAATTTGGTTGCCAAGTCAAGCTGAGAGATAACTTTTTCCCCAACAAGTTGATCAAGGCCGCCATCACTACGAGGCAAGGGATAATGGTATTTCCTCATTAGCTTATTTAGCTATCGATAGTTAATGCGTAACATGAGGGAATCACCTTAGTGGCAAAAAAACAAGTGCTTCTTATTCTAAAATACTTCTCTTATTAAATCATTGTTTGCAACAATTCTAAAACTTGCTTATCCAGTTATCTCTTCTCCTTCGAAGCCATATGCCTAAGCTACATTGCAACTGGTCTAGCATCTTTCTCAAGGTCAATCCTAAATTCAATTTTTCTTTAGGGAGGGAGACCCAAAACTTCTTTGAATACATTCAAAAAATATTTGCTTAGGGGATAGATGATAATTCCTCTTATGACATGTCAAGAAAATACGAATAAGTCTATATAATATAAATATGGAGCACACACCATAAAATCAAGTTCTGGCCCTTATGACTCTCCAATCACATTATTATCCTACCGTAATCTAATACACCATATAGCGCAATATCAAGACCATTCCTAAGACAAACCTATACCTAGAAAAACTCCATACATATGCATCAAAATGGACTCCATGCCACTTATGACTAACTTTAAAACATGGAATATTAAAGACAGATGGGTTGATACCCCAACAGTATTCTAGGCAACAGTTGCATAGGTGTTATAGTTTTTATGTACTAACAAGTATTTAAATGTAGGAGAAGAGCAAGAAATAGGACTACCCAGGCTTGATCCCCCAAAAGAGATACGTAGCCAGCTTTTTCTTATGCAATAGCTATCGAGCCTATGGCCGTAGTTTATAGAATAAGGCACAGTCCTAACATAGCAAACACAATTTTCCTTTATTACACGTATATAGTGTATTTGTAAGTTTGTAGGTAGAAGGAAAGGATGAAACAAAGAATATACAATAGGATATATCTACATATTGATTCGATATACATCATGCATCATAGTTATATCGTTCTTGTAACAGCCCAAAACTTTTAATAAATATTTTAATTCTTTTATTTGAAACTTTGGGGGGTTTATATTACAAAAGTCTGAACTTTTAAATTAATTATAAATCATTGCCCAAAATGTTATAAATATAAGCAATTTCTATAATTTTTATTTTGGTTAAAGTTTAACTTTAATTGGAATTTTTAATTTATTAAATTCTAACTTCCAAATCTTTTAACTTAACCGAATATATTTGTACAATATTTTATTTCACTTTTGTTTCTTTTGAAAAAATTGGTGATATACTTTTAAATTAAGTAATTAATATTGTGTAAAGGAAATAAATTTTACATTTCTTTTATGCGTATATACATCAGTTTCTTAGTTAAATGATAAATGAATCAAATGGATGTAAGCAAATCATATTTTTAAATTTAGTAATAAATAGTGTATAAATAAGCTTTTAAATTTCACGTTTTAATTTGTACGTTTATATTCGTTTTGTATAATTTATTTGACGTATAAATGGTCCGTTATTTCCGGATATATTTTTTAGCGTAAATTTTACTAAATATATAGGTACTAAATAAATAAGAAACGTATAAATTAAAATTTACGTTACTTTATTAATTATTTGAGCGTACATTTCAATTAGAATTTTGCATCTATTCCACGCTCATTAATTTCATACCTCAGCTAATAAAAATCATTCATCAACCGTTCCTTTTGTAAAGGAAAGAAATTTAAAATCTTGCCCAAAATTTGTGTGTCTTGATTTATCTCCTATCCATTTTCCGTTGCCTCCTTATACATTAGTAGGAATGAATGCATTTATTCCTCTCCTGCCGTTTCAAACAAATTTTGCCTAAAAATTTCGCATGCCATAACTTACGCCTTCCCACTGTATCATTATTTCTTGTGTTTTAATCAACGCGTTTTCCCCTAATAAATACGCAAGCACGTCACCAATATTTCATTTGCATATCATTCGGTTTCAGTCTTCTCTCTTGTGTGTAGCATCGGGTATGGCCGCACTTTCTTTTATTTTTTTCATTTTCTTCTTCGTGTTTCACTTTTGTTCATCTGCTCGACCCAGTACGCAGCCACTCCACCACCTTCACATCCCGCCTGCATCCACTTCTTCACCACCACTCCAGTATGATCTTCTTCCCCCCCCCCCCCCACACCCCGGCCGTGAATTCCGGAGTTTATGGTTGCCGATCTACTTGTTTACCTCCTCCAATTCGACTTTTCCCCTTGATGCACCTGTTTAGCCGAGAGACTCGAGCAGTTCGTCACCACCTCATAGCCCTTAGGATCACAACCGAGCCACCTTAGGTTAGGACCAGACCATAAAACCATTTCGGTTCATCCTTGCACCACTCCTGCTTGATGAAAAGCACAACCCACTAGGCGAACATGCACAGGCCGTACCGTGCACTGCCGAGCATCTTTGATGCATTTGGACCAAACACTTGAACCAAGAATTTTTCATCACCTTTGCATTCATAAGCACAGTCTATATATTCAGTATCCCACTGCCTTGCCTTGCATGAATGCATGCATTTCATATTTAAATTAATCATGGTCGAGCCATAGGGGTTGGAGGGCGAGTTGTATGGTGAAGGGGTCGAGCAAATTCTGTCAATTATCCTATTATTTAAATCTTGTTCCTGTTTGATTTATTTAAAGAATTGATATATTCGTATTTAAATTCGCATAATTAGTTTGATTTATTTTTGTTTCAAGATTTGAATCTGGTAGTCACCTTCGATATAAATTGATCGTGCCTTTTGTACGTTTTTCGGTGTGGATAACGTTTGAATCTAAACTTCTGCGGCGTAAAGGTGAGTATTCACACCCGACAAACATACTTATAGATCTGTAAATTAATAACAACTGAAATTGTAGAATGATTATATTATATTTTACTTGTGATATAAATTTATGATGTTAAAACCCTGTTATAAGAATTTCCACATCATCCGTTATAGTATATGCTGTTATATTTATGCTATTATAATGTTATTTATTACTGTTTATTACTACAAGTTCCCTGTAGGGTAGAATTATTATGGGCTGAAATGATAGGCCTGGACGATATTTATTTATTTATTTAACTTGGGATTGCGGGTTTGAAATGATAGAACCCGGTTTTTCTTTGTAAATTACGGGTTGAAATGATATATTATCTGTATCATTTGACCTAGGTTAGAAAATAATATATAGACCCGTGGTTATTTTATATATATTTTTTGGAAATATTAAGTATTTTAACTGGATATATTTTAATATTTTGAATTAAATTGGGTTAAAAATGATTGTTAGTAGTCTTATACAAGTTAAATATATAACTAAATAAATGGTTAAGTTGGAATTTGAAGTATAAAATTTAGTTTTGGAAATTTTGATGGAATCCAAGTAAGGTAAATAAATAAAATGAATTTTGATATAAATTGGACGTTAAATGAAATAATAAGGTGTTATTGAATTTTCTATGAATTTAATAGTTAAATAAATAAATACTTAAAATCTAAAATTTGAAATAAATATTAATTTAGAAATGGAAGTTTGGTTTAAGAATAAAAAGGTAAGTTAAGAAATAAATTGAAATTTATTTATATTTTGAAATGGGAATTTAACATAATTGTTAAGAAAATTTTGAATACAAAGAATAGAAAATTTTGTATTTGACTTTAATAAGTGAAGCCTTGAGAAACTGATATTTATTCATGAAATTTACTTTATAAAAATCATAAAATTTTAGGAAATTTAAATAACTTTTTAAAAATGGAAATTATGATTTTTATAAGTAGAATTGGTTTTAATTAAAGTTGATTTATTGATGAATTTATATCAAAGTCTAAAATTTAATTAACTTAAATCCGTTGTAAGGGATATTACCGCACTTTGTAAGGGTCGTAGTTGATGCAAATGGACTAAAGGCTAAAAATTAATTAAGGGCTATTGCAGTACTTGGTAAGTGTTGTGGTTGCGAAATTTAAACTAAACCTGGATAAATAAAAAAGATACAATAGCACTTGTAAAGTGTTGCAGTGGCTGAAATTTAGATTTTTGATGTTGTATTTGTAAATATAATCACTTTTATAAAGCTAAAAGGAAGTATTTTGAATTGATATTAACTATTTAGAAATTTATAACCATGGGTAATAATAACGTTGGTTGTTAAAGAGACCGGGATCAGATATGGGCATACTCTCTATCGATACCGAAAACCACTTTGACAACCGTGAACGCGGTGGAAATTCCAGAATGAAGAAGGATGGTGGCGACGTTCTGTTGAGGTATGTACGTGGACCCAACTCCCGTGAGTTGGCATAAAGTAGCTAAAACAGGAGCAATTCCGGGCCAGTTAGTTAGTCCCACTTATCGGACGCACTTCTTCGTATGCCATTCTATTACTTTGTCATTGTTTTGGTGCGCACCTTTGATTTTGGGAGTGTTGTTCGAGGTGGGCTGTAGTAATTGGTATATCTACCCTGGCATTGCCTAGTTGTGCTCTATCACCTACCATAGCGAGCCTTGTACGAGTTTGATTTGTGTCGTATCTATGGAGTATCTTCTCGTAGTCTCTCGATCAGGAGATATGCAGGTACTGTATAGACTACTGACACTATTTATGTGTTAAGGTGGAAATGGTAAAGCCTTAACGCTATTTTAAAGTAAGTTTATTTTACTAATAGACACTATTATAATAGCGAAATATTACTGCATAGTAAATAGTTTAACGGATCCTTAGAGGATGGGCGGTCCCAAGCATCCTTTAAGTTACTTGCCTTTATATTACAGTTCATTTGAATTAACTTACACTGTATAAGTATGTATGTCATGCCTCGAGTGTTTGTGTTTATTTCTTATGCTCGGGTCAGCCTGAGTATCAGTTCGGACTATATTTCCCGGAGCAAGGACTGTTGAAGATCATCTCTTTTAAAGTTGCTGTCTACTTTCTATTCAGTGTTTTATCTTAGCTTATGTAATTGAGACAAATAAATTTGGAATTTTCTGTGGTTGATTCAAACTACATTTGGTTTTAAGACTCTGTAATTTATACTTATTTGGACTAAGTTATAGTGGCTTCATGAACCACTAAGTTTTTTATTTCCGCTGCAAGTATTCTGTGTCTGTGATTCTGTGATTTGATTTCATTTGCTCTAATTTTATGTACAATCTATTGTTTTGAACTATTCAAGTTTGACATGTTTTAAATTTATTGTCGAATTTGAATGGTGCAAAATACTGGGTCGTTACAGTTGGTATCAGAGCTTTGGTTTTTTAGGCAAACCATAGCTTGAGGAGCAAAAACTCATTAAAGATAGGGTAGAAATACCCTAGAATGAGTGAAGTCAATCTTAGAATCCTTTCCTTGTGAGAGAGCATATTTTAAAGTATAAAATGATTTTAAAGGATTTCAAAGAAGTATTTTGATATAAAACTTTCTTCTTTTAAAAATCAAACTTTTCCGAGTACTTCTTTCCCTTTCTCCATCTTATGAAATTAGGTCCTTTGTTAAATGCCTGTCTAGTTAAACTTTATCTGATCTAATCTACCTTGGCCTCTATTTTCCCTCTGTCCTTAAATTCGTTCTTGATTTCTCTGGATGAATCGAGGAAATACCAGAGGTAGGGGACGAGGTGTTGCCCCAGCTCCTGCACTCGCTGCCCCAGTTAGGTTCTCTAAGCTTTGCAAGGAATATACCGAGCTTGGGGGCACTAAGTTTACAGGTTCTGAGATCATAATTGAAGCTCAGCAGTGGTTGAGAGATTTGGAGAGAATTTTCTCCGGTCTTGAGATCACGAATGCCCAGCAGCGTCAACTAGCAGCTTGGCAATTAAAAGGAGCAGCTTTGGATTGGTGGATGTCCGTCACAGATCACACCGCTGAGGCTGACATCACTTGGGAACAATTTAGGGATGCTTTTCTTTCAAAATGGATGCCCGAAGCAGGCAAGTCTCAGCTGTATCGGGACTTCATGGATTTGAAGCAAGGCGATATGTCCTTTACCGAGTATGAGAGAAAATTTAATGAGCTATCGCAATATGGTCTTAATCTGATAGACACTCCTCTGAAGAAAAATGAGAAGTTTATCGCTGGTGCACGCCTTGAGTATTACGATCGCCTCATTACCCACGTGCATGGTAAGTTCACTGCTCTAATGGACATGGCTATCAGATATGAGAATCCTACCTCTAGGGCTCCTCCAGCTACCCAGCCTGCCCCATCTTGGTATTCTGGAAGTTCCAAGAAGAGGAACCCTCATTTTCAACATCGACGGAAGAATAAGAATAGGACTCCGGGTTTAGGACCGTCTTCGACATCTCAGAGGCAGCCTGTAGACCTATCTATCATCACGTGCTATAGATGCGACTAGAAAGGACACTATTCTAATAGTTGTCCTACCTTGGGTGCTGCGATCCCTCCTCCAGCTCAAATGACCAGACGAGACCTCTGCCACATCTGTCTTCAGCAGGGACATTTCAAGAGAGACTGCCCTACTCAAAAGAAGGGCAAGGCATCAAGGATTTTTGCTGTTACTTTTGCATCCTCCCCAGCTCCACAGCCTGCACCTACACCCGCTCCCGCTCCCGCTCCTAGCGATTCTCAAGGTACACTTCAGGGTTTTTTTACTTTGTTTAAATCTCATGTTCGTGTTTTATTCGATACCGGAGCTTCCCGTTGGTTTATTTCGTCGTATCTCTATAATAAATTTGAGCACCTCCTTTCTTCCGAGTTTGCCTCTATACCTTTAAGTGTTTCAAATCCTATCGGGGGTCTTGTAAATCTTAGTAAAGTTTGTAAGCAAGTGAAGCTTCTCCATGTCGAGCATAGTTTCACTGGTGATTTTTATATCTTGGGTTTTGACGCTTTCGATCTATTACTTGGGGGCGATTGGTTGGATAGGCATGATGCCCGTATCTCTTGTAGTTCTCGTATTGTTGCCCTCAAGGATGATTTTGGTAATTCATTAAAGATCCAATGTAGTTTGCCCCAGGATTTCGCTGGTAGCTTCATTTATTCTCTTTATACTTTCCCTGGCGATTTCCATTCGACTCGTGTAGTCAAACTATTTCCTGACGTATTTGGTGAAGTCATTTCTCTACCTCCGAAGTGGGAAATTGATTTTCGTATCGATCTCATTCCTGGAGCACAACTTTTAGTTCTTTTACCCAGAAAATGGCACCCCGGGAGAAGATCTAATTAAGGAAGCAGATTCAAGACTTGTCCTCTACAGGTCTGATCAGACCTAGCTTTTCAGAATGGGGAGCAGCCGTAGTTTTCGTCACTAAGTCTGATGGTTCTCTCCGGATGTGTGTTGATTATAGGGAGCTAAACAAACTCACTATTAAAAACAAATATCCTATGCCCCACATCAATGATATGTTTGATCAGATCTATGGAGCCACTGTTTTCTTTAAGCTTGATTGGGCCACAGGTTTTCACCAACTCGGATTTGCTGAGGAGAGCATTCCTAAAACGACCTTCCGTACTGAGAATGAGTCCTTCGAATGGTTAGTTATGCCTTTTGGTTTGACTAACGCTCCCGCTTTCTTCGTCGATTTGATGAATCGTGTCTTTCGCGATGTACTTAATAAATTTGTTCTTGTCTTTATTGATGATATCCTTGTTTTCTCCAAGACGAGGAAAAAGCACGAGTCACATTTGAAGTATGTTCTAGAGACTCTTTGAAATCATCAATTGAAGGCTAAATTCTCAAAATGCCATTTCTAGGAAGAGGAAGTCCGATTTCTCAGACATATTGTTTCTAGGGATGGAGTTTCTGTTGATCCGGTCAAGATCGCTGCGAACAATGATTGGGAATGACCTAAGACTCCAACTGATATTCGTAGTTTTCTGGGCCTTGCCGGCTACTATCGGAGGTTCATTGAGAAATTTGCTCGGATTTCTGCACCTCTCACTGCTCTAACTCGAAAGAATTCTAAGTTTATATGGGATGATAAGTGTAAGGCGGCATTCCAAGAGTTAAAGAATAAGCTTACTTCCGCACCAGTGCTTACCATTTCGAATGGAAATGAGGGATTAACGGTATTCACCGATGCTTGTCGCGAAGGTTTGGGAGTGGTATTAATGCAAGATGGGAAGGTGATTGCCTATGCTAGTCGTCAGTTGAAGACCCTGAGGCTAACTATGCTTCTCATGATTTAGAATTGCTGGCTGTTGTCTTTGCTTTGAAGCTTTGGAGACATCATCTCTTGGGTGCTAAGTTTGACCTCTTCACCGATCATCAGTCTTTGAAATATAACTCCACCCAGAAGGATTTGGATCAGAGACAAGTTAGGTGGCTCGAGTTTCTTGCTTCTTATGATCTCGACATTAACTATACTCCTAGGAAAGCTAATGTTGTGGCGGATGCGTTGAGTAGAAAGAAGTCCTTGTTGTGTCAGCTTATTGTTTGTTCTCCCCTTTTGGACCGCATCAAGGCTAAGAAGGATGAGGATAGAATCATCAGATTGATTAAGGAGAATGTTCGCAGCAGGGTTAGTGGTAGTAGTCTTGATGGTAGTGGAGCTCAGATTGATGATAAAGGAATTTTGAGGATAAATAATAGGATTTGTGTCTCGAATGTTGATGGTTTAAGGCAGGAGTTACTTCGGGAACATCATCAATCCAGACTTTCCATTCATCCTGGTGTAGCAAAGATGTATCAAGATTTGAAGAAGCTTTATTGGTGGAGGGGTATGAAGCGCGATGTTTCTATCTTTGTTAGTAGGTGTGCGACTTGTCAGCAATTCAAGGCGGATCATCAGAAGACCCTGGGTTTGTTGCAGCCTCTAGAGATTCCTAATTGGAAGTGCGAGCAAGTTTCTATGGATTTCATCGATGGTTTACCGAGATCTAGGAGGGAAAATGAGAGCATTTGGGTTATTGTGGATAAACTGACTAAGTCCGCTCATTTTATTCCGGTCAAGTCTACCCGTTCAGCTTCGAGATTATCTGAGATTTATATGAGGGAAATTGTTCGCCTCCATGGTGTTCCCCTTAGCATTGTTTGCGATCGAGACCCTATCTTCACTAGTCAATTTTGGAAGGCTTTCCAGGAATCCTTGGGTACTCGACTGAATCAGAGCACTGCTTACCACCCACAGACTGACGGTCAAACGGAAAGGGTGAACCGGATTCTAGAGGATCTTCTCCGTGCATGCATTTTGGATTATGGAGGATCTTGGGAAGATCATCTTCATCTTGTGGAATTCACCTATAACAATAGTTATCAGGTATAATTCCAATCCTCCGTTCTTACCTTATCTTAATCCTCTATCTGTCTCATTCTATCTTTTTTTCAGGCAAGTCTTAAGATGTCCCCATTTGCTGCTCTTTACGGACGACCTTGTAGATCTACATCCTGCTGGATTGAATCCAGTAATCGCTTAGTTCTTGGTCCTGATATGATTTTAGAAGCTTTGGAGAAATTCGAGGAGATTAAGAGGAGGTTAAAGATTGCTCAGGATAGGTAGAAAAAGTACGCTGATCGTCGCAGAAGGAGTTTGGAGTTTATTGTCGGTGTTCTGGTTTTTCTTAAGGTCTCTCCCTTAAGAAATATGGTTCGGTTTGGACGTAGAGGGAAGCTTGCTCCTAGGTTCATCGATCCATTCCGCATCTAGGAAAGGATTGGGTCTCTTGCTTATCATCTGGATTTGCATGAGAAATTCGCTGGAGTACACAATGTATTCCATGTATCCTACCTTCATCGCTGTTTGCATGATCCATCTCTTATTATCCAGCCTTCTGCTCTTGATAGTTTTGATATCGAGTCTGACCTAACTATTGAGATGAAGCCACTTCTTATCGTCGATCGAGGTACGAAACAGCTAAGAAGAAAATCTGTCCGCCTGGTCAAAGTGCAGTGGAGCACCGATGAACGGGATTGCACCTGGGAGATGGAGGAGAGCATTCGTACTTCGAATCCGGAATTATTTGTTTAAGGTACTTTGCTCTTTTATCATATCTTCCTTTGTTTTCCCATCTTTCGTTCCTTTTCGAGGATGAAAAGTTTTGAGTGGGGGAGAGTGTAACAGCCCAAAACTTTTAACAAATATTTTAATTCTTTTATTTGAAACTTTGGGGGTTTTATATTAAAAAAGTTAGAACTTTTAAATTTATTTATCAATCATTGCCCAAAATGTTTTAAAGATAAGCAATTTCTATAAATTTTTATTTTGGTTAAAGTTTAACTTTAATTGTAATTTTTAATTTATTAAATTCTAACTTCCAAATCTTTTAATTTAACTGAATATATTTGTACAACATTTTATTCCACTTTTGTTTCTTTTAAAAAAAATCAGTTATATACCTTTTATATTAAGTAACTAATATTGTGTAAAGGAAATAAATTATACGTTTCTTTTATACGTATATACATCGGTTTCTTAGTTAAATGGTAAATAAATCAAATGGATGTAAACAAATCATATTTTTAAATTTAGTAATAAACAGTGTATAAATAAGCTTTTAAATTTCACGTTTTAATTTGTACGTTTTGTATAATTTATTTGACGTATAAATGGTCCGTTATTTTCGGATATTTTTTTTAGCATATATTTTACTAAATATATAGGAACTAAATAAATAAGAAACGTACAAATTTAAATTTACGTTACTTTATTAATTATTTGAGCGTACGTTTCAATTAGAATTTTGCATCTATTCCATGCTCATTAATTTCATACCTCAGCTAATAAAAATCATTCATCAACCGTTCCTTTTCAAAAGGAAAGAATTTTAAAATCTTGCCCTAAAATTTGCATGTCTTGATTTATCTCCTATCCACTTTATGTTGCCTCCTTATATTTAGTAGGAACGAATGCATTTATTCCTCTCTTGCCATTTCAAACAAATTTTTCCTAATAATTTTGCATGCCATAACTTACGCTTTCCCACTGTATCATTATTTCTTGTGTTTTAATCAACGCATTTTCCCCTGATAAATACGCAATCACGTCACCAATATTTCATTTACATCTCATTTTGTTTCAGTCTTCTCTCTCGTGTGTAGCATCAGGTATGGCCGCACTTTCTTTTATTTTTTTTCTTTTCTTCTTCATGTTTCACTTTTGTTCATCTGCTCGACCCAGTACGCAGCCACTCCACCACCTTCACGTCCCGCCTACATCCACTTCTCCGCCACTACTCCAGTACGATCTTCTTCCCCCCCCCCCCCCCGGCCGTGAATTCCAGAGTTTATGGTTGCTGATTTACTTGTTTACCTCCTCCAATTCGACTTTTCCCTTTGATGCACCTGTTTAGCCGAGACACTTGAGCAGTTCATCACCACCTCATAGCCCTTAGGATCACAACCGAGCCACCTTAGGTTAGGACCAAACCATAAAACCATTTTGGTTCACCCTTGCACCACTCCTGCTCGATGAAAAGCATAGCCCACTAGGCGAACATGCACAGGCCGTACCATGCACTGTCGAGCATCTTTAATGCATTTGGACCAAACACTTGAACCAAGAATTTTTCTTCACCTTTACATTCTTAAGCACGGTCTATATATTCAGTATCCCACTACCTTGCCTTGCATGAATGTGTGCGTTTCGGATTTAAATTAATCACGGCCGAGCCATAGGGGTTGGGGGGCGAGTTGTGTGGTGAAGTGGTCGAGCAAACTTTGTCAATTATCCTCTTATTTAAATATCATTCCAGTTTTGATTTATTTAAAGAATTGATATGTTCGTATTTAAATTCGCATAATTATTTTGATTTATTTTTGTTTCAAGATTTGAATCTGATAGTCGCCTTCGATAAAAATTGATCGTGCCTTCTGTACGTTTTTCAGTATGGATAACGTTTGAATGTAAACTTCTGCGGCGTAAAGATGAGTATTCACACCCGAAAACATACTTATAGATCTATAAATTAATAACAATTAAAATTGTAGAATGATTATATTATATTTTACTTGCCTATGATATAAAATTTTAATGATGTTAAAACCCTGTTATAAGAATTTCCACATCATCCGTTATAGTATATGCGTTATATTTATGCCATTATAATGTTATTTATTACTGTTTATCACTACAAGTTCCCTGTAGAGTAGAATTATTATGGGCTGAAATGATAGGCCTGAACGATATTTATTTATCTATTTAACTTGGGATTGCGGTTTTGAAATGATAAAACCCGATTTTTCTTTGTAAATTATGGATTGAAATGATATATTATCCGTATCACTTGACCTAGATTAGAAAATATTATACAGACCCTTGGTTATTTTATATATATTTTTCTGAAAATATTAAGTATTTTAAATGGATATATTTTAATATTTTGATTTAAATTGGGTTAAAAATGATTGTTAGTAGTTTTATACAAGTTAAATATACAAATAAATAAATGGTTAAGTTGGAATTTGAAGTATAAAATTTATTTTTGGAAATTTTAATGGAATCCAAGTAAGATAAATAAATAAAATGAATTTTGACATAAATTGGACTTTAAATGAATTAATAAGGTGTTATTGAATTTTCTATGAATTTAATAGTTAAATAAATAAATACTTAAAATATGAAATTTGAAATAAATATTAATTTAGAAATGGAAGTTTGGTTTAAGAATAAAAAGGTAAGTTAAGAAATAAATTGAAATTTAGTTATATTTTGAAATGGGAGTTTGACATAATTGTTAAGAAAATTTTGAATACAAAGAATAGAAAATTTTGTATTTGACTTTAATAAGTGAAGCCTTGAGAAACTGATATTTATTCGTGAAATTTACTTTATAAATATTATAAAATTTTGGGAAACTTAAATGACTTTTTAAAAATGGAAATTATGGTTTTTATATGTAGAATTGGTTTTAATTAAAGTTGATTTATTGATGAATTTATATCAAAGTTTAAAATTTAATTAACTTAAATCCGTTGTAAGGGATATTACCGCACTTTGTAAGGGTCGTAGTTGATGCAAATGAACTAAAGGCCAAAAATTAATTAAGGGCTATTGCAGTACTTAGTAAGTGCTGTGGTTGCAAAATTTAAACTAAACTTGAATAAATAAAAAGGCTACGGTAGCACTTGTAAAGTGTTGCAGTGGCTAAAATTTAGATTTTTGATATTGGATTTGTAAATATAATAACTTCACCTTTAAAAAGCTAAAAGAAAGTATTTTGAATTGATATTAGCTATTTTGAAATTTATAACCACGGGTAATAATAACGTTGGTTGTTAAAGAGACCGGGATCGGATATGGGCATACTCTATGTCGATACCGAAAACCGCTTTGACAACCGTGAACGCGGTGGAGATTCCAGAATGAAGTAAGATGGTGGCGACGTTCTGTTGAGGTATGTACGTGGACCCGACTCCCGTGAGTTGGCATAAGGTGGCTAAAACAGGAGCGATTCCGGGCCAGTGAGGTAGCCCCTCTTATCGGACGCACTTCTTCTTATGCCATTCTATTACTTTGTGATTGTTTTAGTGCGCACCTTTGATTTTGGGAGTGTTGTTCGAGGTGGGCGGTAGTAGCAGCTGCGCATCACCACCAGTTCGGATAGTAATTGGTATATCTACCCTGGCATTGCCTAGTTGTACCATGCCACCTACCATAGCGAGCCTTGTTCGAGTTTGATTTGTTTTGTACCTATGGAGTATCTTCTCGTAGTCTCCCGATCAGGAGATATGCAGGTACTGTATAGACTACTGACACTATTTATGTGTTAAGGTGGAAAATGTAAAGGCTTAACGCTATTTTAAAGTAAGTTTATTTTACTAAGACAATATTATAATAGCGAAATATTACTACATAGTAAATAGTTCAACGGATCCTTAGAGGATGGGCGGTCCCAAAGCATCCTTTAAGTTACTTGCCTTTATATTACAGTTCACTTGAATTAACTTACACTGTATAAGCATGTATGTCCTGACTCGAGTGTTTGTGTTTATTTCTTATGCTCGGGTCAGCCTGAGTATCAGTTCGGACTTCATTTCCCGGAGCTAGGACTATTGAAGATCATCTCTTTTCAAGCTGCTGTTTACTTTCTATTCAGTCTTTTATCTTAGCTTATGTAATTGAGACAAATAAACTTGGAATTTTTTGTGGTTGATTCAAACTATATTTGATTTTAAGACTATGTAATTTATACTTATTTAGACTAAGTGATAGTGGCTTAATGAACCACTAAGTTTTTTATTTCCGCTGCGAGTATTTTGATTCCGTGTCTGATTCTGTGATTTGATTTCATTTGCTCCAATTTTATTTACAATCTATTGTTTTGAACTACTCAAGTTTGACATGTTTTAAATTTATTGTCGAATTTAAATGGTGCAAAACACTGGGTTGTTACAGTTCTTGTTTTAAATATTATGGTTAAGGTATTGTATATATAATATTTGATAAATCAAATTTATGCAATATTTAATTATTGAAATGATATGTCTATTTTTAAATTCTGATGTGAGGTTTCCCTTTTTATATTAACTACTTAGGTTTTTAATATATCCATGGTCCACTATCTTTAATACCTGAACTTAGCTATAAGCATGTTTCAACATCGTTTATAATTTATTTTAGATGTTAAAAATAGTCTGCCATCACACTTGGTTCCAAGGCTTAGGTTTAGCGATTTCCTGAGCCTTGGGTAGGTTTGACCTCTTAGTTATAATGATTCCTTTAATTCGATTCGAATATAGAGTAAATGAGTGTTTTGATTGATAATCGTGTACTTTACGTCTATGACACTATTTATTAAACCACCATTACTTCACCCTGAAATGATGTTTATATATGATAACCTTTGAATGAAGGTAAATAAAGTAGGAGTGAGGTAGGATGACCACTTATAAGAGGGGTTAAGTTCGGTTATATAAGTGACAAATGATGATCCACTATATTCAAAATCTAAAATCAATTATAAAGGATGTCAAAATATGCTTACAGCTAATTTTAGATATTAAAAGTAGTGGAACATGGGTAATAAAAATTAAAATTCTCAAGTAATGAATAAAAAAAAAGATCTCAAAGCGAAAACAATTATTGGAATAAATGAACTTTAACTGCATAATACAATTTACAACATTTATTACATTAATTCCCATTTCAATACATTAATTATCAATAACCCACTGACAACACAAATACAATATAAAAGAATATACCAAATTAGTTAACCATGATATAACTTTCATCCACCTTTCTGTTCTCTCTTTTGCTCCTACCTGCAACTATACCTATGCAGATAAATATCAAATAAAACAGGAAAAGATTTTAACCATGTTCGGACTGCGCCTAACTCTATACACTACGCCCATAGGCTTGATAGCTATTGAATGAGAAAGACTTCCTGCGTACCCTTTTGGGGGAACAAGCCTACGTAGTTCTATTTTCCGCTTTAAATCCTTGTTAGTACCTTGCAACCATAGCATCCATGCAACCATTACAACCATCATAACATTGCAATAAATGCAACATTACAACCAATGAAAATAATAAAAGCAGAAAATAATATTCATACACATCCATTTTAAAAAATAATCATATGGGATAATAATAATAGCATATAGCCATCAATCATCAACTTTGTTCAATGCCAATCTCAATCCCAATCATCAAACAAGAAGATAACAATACGAATATACGACATACATACTAATCCTTCATTTTAGTAACACATCATCAATGCAGGTATAAACCATCAAATGTGTATTAATCATCCCATAAGTGACACAAATCAACATCAAATATGTACTAATCCAATCAAAATTAGTGACATAACATCCATCATCAAATAAACAAAATTAACTACCCATGAACTAGTAGTAATAACAATAGAATATTTTACACTCATCAAAATGTGATACCACCATCAAACATCAAACATATGCGACAATTACAACTAATAATAAATCACACATTGAACAACTGTTAAAATAGTATATTTACATCCATTGTTTTCTTAAATCATTTTTTTGTAAATCCACCTTTGTTTATTCATCTCAAAAACAATAATTATTTTTCCAAAATAGTAATATACTTCAAATTCCTTTATTTTACTCCATTTTTAAAACAACTCAAGACATCGTATTTTAAATTAAAAATAATAATCTTCATCAAATAGAATTTTAAAACTATATTATCATTTAAAACCTCATTCTTGATAATAAACTTCCAAATATTAATAAAATATAATTTCCTTCATATGAATTTTCCTATAAATTCATAAATATTAACCTTATTTAATTTCATACTTTTAGTTTTAGCTAAGTTATGGCTAATTACAGAAACCACCTAATTCTATAAATAACCCCGTATTATTTAGTTATATAATTTTATCATTATTATTCGATTTATTCAAATAAACTAATTTCCAATTTAACATCCAAAAATACAACAATCAATAATAATTATCCAACTAGGGCACTATATATTCAAAATATTATAGTAACCAAAAGGACATTCATAGAACACAATAAATACCAATATATATGATTTTACGTCAATAACTAAATATTTACAATTTAAAATTTCAGTAAGCTAAATTAAATAATTCATACTAACATGATTTTTCCAATAGTTCCCAAACTCAGCAAAACCATTGCTAAATCACTTGGAATTTTTCCACTAGTCCAATCGAAGAAACTATGTAAGAATTGGAATTCATATGTGAAAGATATGGAGGTTAGAAGTTTTAATTAATTAAAGCATAGGGACTAAATTGCAATTTACCTTCTCTCCCAAACTATCACATCATCGGTCAACTTGCCCCTTCCCGATTTTGACTACCTAATGCGCCTCGTAAATGTTAGTCGTTATGCACAGGATCCAAGATGGCCAATGGTAGTAAACAATATAAATGTTGCGGAATAGTATAGCATATTACATAGTTGATTTTATACCGGTGCAGACCTTTCATCCTACGTCTAATTTTTAATGAACCACCATTTTGGATGATTTAAATCGACCATAAATCACACATGTTAGACTCAAATCATTCAAAAGGGAGGATTGTAATGAGGTAAATAAGAAAAGAAGAGAAATGAAAGAAAAATAAAACACAAAATCTCACATCGGAATGGCAAAATTTAATAATTAAATAAACAGTTTATGAAGCTGTTTTACAATAACACTTGATTACACTTTTACAATACAGATCAGAGTTATACATACATCAAGAATGAATAAATGGTGCGGCGGAACAATACAATGCAGTGGAACATATATGAAATAATATAGTATACAAATCTTTGTCTTCATCTTCCAGAATTAAAGTCTTCAATACACTGAAAATCTCAGATTGGCCCAAGCGTAATGAAAAAGACAAAACATTCAAGTCATAATTAAAAGATCTAACATAAGTTAAATCAACGTAAGTAAATATGAGTGTAACTGCTTCAGAGATGTTTACGGGATTTTACATCTCCTATCCAGTGCCTAAAGTGAGTGCAATAACTTAAGAGGTATTTGGAATTTCAATCTCCTAAGATTTGTTAAACTATCTACACACATAGTACAATACACTATTTTAATATGTCTATAGTAAAGTAAAGCATCGAAATAGCGTTAAGGCGTTACCTATATCCCCTTTAACACATTTTTGTATATTCACGCAGTCTATAAAGATACTGTTAGTCCCACCAAACCGGTGGGATACTTAGGGAGCACTCTATAGGCACGATACAAACCAAACTCGTAAGGGGTGCGATAAGGCATGTGACAAGGCACATGAGGCAATGCCAAGGTAGGATTCTACCGTTTGAACTCCCGAACTGGTGGTAACTCATAACAGCTACTACCCCTACCTTGGAACACACTTTCCTAATCAAATCGAGGTGTGGCTACCAAATCAATCACAAAGTAATAATATAGTTTTGAAGAAATGTGCTCGATCGGAGGAACGATCTCACTTGGCCTGGTACAGCTCCTATTATAATCACATCAAGCTGACCCGAGGGTGCCAGGGCTACGTTCATACCTCATACAGAATCGTTCGCAAAACCATCCTACTTCAGTTCGAATTCTCCATCACATGCACAGTTGTTAAAGTGGTTTCCGATATTGGCAGAGAGTATGACAATATCTGATCCTGGTTTCTTTGACAAACAAACGATTATTTCACACCAGTTGGTTCTTTTACATTTCCAAAACGATACGTAACTGATATCAAAATATCATATTCACATCAAAATTATATCTCTTTCGAAAATCGTATTCACTTTCAAATTCATATCGCTTTCGAAATCATATTCACTTTAAATCATATTCATTTCACAATCGAACCATAAAATAGGTTAACCCCTCATACTAAAATATTGCCTTTAAATCAATTAAATTAAAATCACAACGGTTCCAACTTTAGCAGTTCGAATATTGAAAGTAGTTATGTATTGGAATAGTTATACTTTTAGAAAGGTTTACATCTTGAAAACAGGTTATAGATTAAAATAGTTCATATATAAAGTTGTTTTGAGTTTTAAAATAATATATATTAAAACAGTTTAGGATTTAAAAGTAGGTTATAGATTAAAATAGCTTATATATTAGAAATAGTTTGTATAGTAAACTAGGTTGTATATTTAAAGAGTTAATATATTAGAAATAGTTTATTATAGTTTTAATAGTTTAAAAATAGTTTAATAGTTTAAAATGGCTATAAAATAGTTTTAATATTTATGATAGTTTCAAAATAGTTTTTATATAGTTTTAATAGTTTTAGAATAGTTTTAATAGTTTAAAATGTTTTAAAATAATTATAATAGTTTAATTAGTTTAAAAATAGTTTAAAATAGTTTATTAGCTTAAATAGTTTAAAGATTTTAAAACGGTTATTTAATATAAAATGATTAATTTGAAAATAATGTCAAATCGAACTATTTCTTTCATTTTAATAAATCTGGACCATATCCAAATTTCAAATCAACAAAACTCAATTTTAAATTTTTCAATACAAATTCTCATTAAAACCTTTTCAATCTATATCGATTTCAAGCCCACGTTTGAACTACAAATTTAAACTACTTCAAATTTAATTTTAAATATACAAACATTTACAATAACTTGATTTTGATAAATTTCATTAAAATTTCAGAATTTAACTTTAAAACTTCAATTTTAACTTCTTTAAACAATTCATCTAAACAAATTCCAATTTCAACATTTTAAAGCTTGGATTCTGAAAATAATTAAGTTTATATAATTAAATTTTTATTTCATAATATCATTTGGATTCAAAAATTAAGGATTTAAAAATCATTTAATTTAACCAATCCGATGTCTGTATATAATTTTCTACCCTATGGTCAAGTGATACAGATATATATCATTTCAACCTACAATAATACAAATTTTACAAGTATATATCATTTCAAACCACAATCCCAAGTTAAAGTTAAATCCATAAAATCGCTCAGATTTATCATTTCAACCCATAACGGTTTTCCTAATCTATACGATCATTCAGGTATATATCATTTCAACCCATAGTGATTTTCCTTTCGATATCTAAGGTTACCGGCAGTGTGATAACAATATATAAAATAAACATAGCATCCAATCATCCCAATATCAACAATTAAACATACAGCACAATCATCATTCAAATCAACCAATAACTAACAACAATTTATTGGTTATCATTAACAGGTATTTAACTGGAAGTTTAAAATTCAATATTAAATTAAATGGCAATTAAATTCAATAAAAGTCAGATTTAACTGGTATGACAATTTAAATATACCAACAGCAACTAATCATTTCTAATCACATCATAAATTTAATTCAACTAACATAAGGTAGTTTAGTAGTTGTGAGTGAACACTCACTTTTAATTTTTCGATGATTTAAAATCCAAAATAGCATAAAATTTGAACAGTCTCAAAATCCAACCAAACAAGTTTCATGTCGTTCGAAATTCCGATACAATCACAACGTAGGAAACCATGCATGAATCCGAGCTCATATAAGAAAGTTACGATCGTTAGAACATTTGAAATCAAAATTTAAATTTAAACTAAATTATAAATAAGGTCGACACGTCACATCGTCTCTGAGAAACCCTAGATCGTCTTCTAGACAGTCACACTCACGAACATGCTCAAACTCGCCATTCTCTCAACCAATAACGCCACCACCACCGTCGCCTGCACCTAGATCCAACACCACCCACGTGCTCCTCGCCTCCATCCGCACCCCTCGCCAAGTTCGACCACCTTCGGTCACCTATTAGAGTTGCGCTGTTGCCCATAATATACGTTATTTTCTTGTGATCCTTGACTGTTATGGCCAATGAACAATATCTCCAAGATCTACTCAATGCCCCCTTCCCAACGCCGCCTCCTGATCGTCAAACGATCGACGATCCACCATTGGATCGTTAACCCTAGAAATGGACGGTTGATATTCATCCTCAGTTTCTGATTGAACGACGCATCCAAATGAAAAACGAGTTGTTATAATAGATTGCACTTATCGAGAGCCTTTTAACGATATATAATATGACATAGTTTTGAGGAGTTTGATTTTCGATTTGAATTTGAAATTGAATTAGTGTTTTGGATCTGTAGCCATTAAAGAAGGAAGATGTAGAATATAATTGAATAGACAAATACATACAAAAATAAGAAATGTGAAACAATATATAGGCAGAGCTGAAATAGAAAAGGATGGACCAGATCGATTTGGATTGAAACGATAACAATGACCCGAAAAGCACGTTTCGTTCCCGAAATAAAATGGGGTCATCCAATATATCAAATATAGGTTTTCGATATTTTTAAACTCAATGGAACTAATTTAAATCTCAAATTCAAAAGTATAGAGAAGTTAGCTTTTAAATCGGGTTATTTTGATCGAATTCATTAAATCAGTTTCTACACGTTTCAAGCTCACAAAGCCAAATGATAAGTCCGATCGCTAAGAAACTTGAAATCCTACAATAATTCACTGTTACGGATCCGATGAAACTGGTTTAATCAAAATCCGAGATAGTGGCCAAAATGGCAAATTTTCATGTTAATCAAATAAATTATTATTAAATGGATTTTATCACTTTTAAATTCAAATTTAATAATTAACAATTTCCATCATTTTGATTACCTAAAAATTAGTAACCTTTTAAAAATAAATCTTCCATGTTAATCGAATATTTAAATATGCTCCAATTACATCATTCAATTACCACTGTAATAATTTCAATAATTGTAATTTAAATTCCAATAAATTCATTTACTTTGATTTCACTCTTATTATTTAATCAATTATTAACTTATAAATATAACTAATATTGGTTTACATTTTAATACATCGATATTCTACAATTATCATCTTAATTCATATTAACAGCAACATTTAATTAGATTAAGTTCAATTGATTAACAATTTAATATCAGCTAATTAAATAATGAAATGATAATTATACAATTGTTATACGTTAATAATTCAAACACATTTCTATGTTTATTGTTTATAAACAAAGCTAATAAGTTCACATATAGGTTAATTATTCTATATTAACCAATTTCGATTAATTGCATACAATTTCACCATTAAACACAACATTTGATTATTTCCTTATTTAAAATTTACACCAATCTTTATGGTTATTTCAATTACATTAAAATAGTTATCATTTAAATTGAATCAACATTATTAAATTACATTCTAGTTATTTTTCTCATCAGTAAATCACAAATTTTAATTTCTTCCACTATTAAATACAAAAATCTTATTATTTAATAATTTTAATTATCGAAATTGCGGGTCATTACATAGTTGGAGACTCGTTTCAGAATTAACAAAGCATCGCCCTTACTTCACTTGAAAGAACAAGGTTACAAACTCTGCCTGAACAACCAAATAGGATTTCAACACTGCTTGAAGACACGATGATAGGACTTCAACAGCTCTACAAATAGTGTAATAAATTTTAATTCTTACACAACATATCTTGATATACAGATTATCTCTTTAATGTAAAATGACTCCTATTACCAAACCAAATGATATTGAATAGAGGTGTAGAGGCTAAGGAATTTAGTCGACTAGATTATGGGATGTGGATATGAAGCACACTAGTCGATATACTCTGAACCAACTGAATCTCTTAAAGTTCGAACTCTTACTTTTGGGACTGAGAGTTTTAGGCGTGGAAATCAAAGCATGGAGCTGTATGTTGTAGTATTGTGATTTAGGAATGGTTAGGGAATCATATAGCTATTGTAGGGATGCTAAAATAGGGTGCAATCTTTTAGATCCACCATTGACGAAGAGAAGCAACTGTAGACACGAAGCGTTGCGAAGAAACCTTTTCAGAAATATGCAGTTTTAATCAACTAGAGGTAATGGTTAGTCGACTGAACTGGTGTAAAAAACATGCCTGCAACCACCATCAAAAATAGAAGACTAAATAGGAGATCAGTCAACAGATTTAGTCGATCGGAATCCAATTCAATCGACTGCCTCTATCGACTGAATCCTGTTTTAGTCGATTGATTCTACGTATATTTTTTTGCTCCTTCATTTATCTCTTTGGTCTTATCATAAAGCATTCGAGTAGCATAGTTAACATTGTAAGTCTTCTAAAGCTCATGTACCCCTATAGTATTCTTGTCTCTTCCATTAAGTGCTTACTAAATCTGTAATGTACTTGATCAAACCGTTTGTAGCATTACTGTATGGTGGTTATCATCAAACACCATAGATATGTTCATTCATGTTCCCCCTTTTTGATGATGACAACTACACAACTTTGTAATAAAAAATAATAGCTCCCTCTAAATATATGATATATATAATAAGTTTATTTTCATTAACTTTATATAATGCCAATGTAAAATATGTAAAGCATGCGTTCGTCTCCCCTTTTTTCATCGACAAAAAAAGATGAGAACAGAGGCATATTATATGTTATAAACTCTCCCTAAATAAAATATTTCTCTTAATAAATATATTTACGTACTTTTTTCCCTTTTATAAAAGTGATAGGAAGTATCATAGATAAGTAAATCAAAATAACTTAATATTAATGTAAAGTGATGAATATTGAACAGATATGTCAAGTGTAAGCAAAATGATACCTATTTTTATGAAAATATTGGGTTCACGACTTAGAAAACCACATCCAGTTGGATGTGGTTGATCCCTTAAAAATATAATTTTTATTATCGATCACAATATCGTGATAAATGCTAATGTACAATTTTCCATCATGATTTGTTAGATTAGCAGGAACCCATATATCAACATTAATTATCATTGATTTAGTACTCAGTGGATGTTTCCCATATCTAACCATGACACTATCGTGAGATGAAATGGTTTCAGAATTATCTCTACTTATTAGTGGATTCTTTCTTAAAACATCCAACACTTCTCACAAATGAAGCTCGTGCGGCTCCACTTTTCTAGAATATGTAAGAATATCATCCACGAAGACTACTATAAACTTATTTAACAGCTCTTGGAATACTTTACTCATTAAGTCAACAAATATGCAGGAGAAATAATCGGCCTGAGTATCATGTCTATCCACTTAAATAAATCTTCTACTGTATGGAATGCTAGTCTTTAGGACACTATCTTCGGTTACTCTTAAATGAAGAAATTTGGTTGCCAAGTCAAGCTGAGAGATAACTTTTTCCCTAACAAGTTGATCAAAGCAGCCATCACTGCGAGGCAAGGGATAATGGTGTTTCCTCATTAGCTTATTTAGCTCTCAATAGTTAATGCATAACATGAGGGAATCACCTTAGTGGCATAAAACAAGCGCTCCTTATTCTAAAATACTTCTCCTATTAAATCCTTGTTTGCAACAATTCTGAAACTTGCTTATCCAGTTATCTCTTCTCCTTCGGAGCCATATGCCTAAGAGGCATTGCAACTGGTCTAGCATCTTTCTCAAGGTCAATCCTAAATTCAATTTTTCTTTGGCGAGGGAGACCGAAAACTTCTTTGAATACATCCAAAAAATATTTTACTTAGGGGATAAATGATAATACCTCTTATGACAAGTCAAGAAAATACGAATAAGTCTATGTAATATAAGTATGGAGCGCACACCATAAAATCAAGTCCTGGCCCTTATGACTCTCCAATCGCACTATTGTCCTACCATAATCTAATATACCATATAGCGCAATATCAAGACCATTCCCATGACAAACCCATACCCAGGAAAACCCATACATATGCATTAAAATGGACTCCATGCCACTTATGACTAACTTTAAAACATGGAATATATAGACATATGGATTGATACACCAACAGGATTCTAGGCAATAGTTGCATAGTTGTTATAGTTGTTATGTATTAACAAGTATTTAGATGTAGGAGAAGAGCAAGAAATAGGACTACCCGGGCTTGATCCCCCAAAAGAGATACGTAGCCAGCTTTTTCTTATGCAATAGTTATCAAGCCTATGGTCGTAGTTTATAGAATAAGGCACAGTCCAAACATAGTTAACACATTTTTCCTTTATTACACATATATACGTGTATTTGTAAGTTTGTAGGTAGAAGGAAAGGATGAAACAAAGAATGTACAATAGGTTATATCTACATATTGATTCGATATACATCATGCATCATAGTTATATCGTTCTTGTTTTAAATTTTATGGTTAATGTATTGTATATATACTATTTGATAAATCAAATTTATGCAATATTTAATTGTTGAAATGATATGTCTAGTTTTAAATTCTGATGTGAGGTTTCCCTTTTTATATTAATTATTTAGGTTTTTTTATATATCCATGGTCCACTATCTTTAATTCCTGAATTAAGCTATAAGCATGTTTCAACATCGTTTATAATTTATTTTAGATGTTAAAAATAGTCTGCCATCACACTTGGTGCCAAGGCTTAGGTTTAGCGATTTCCTGAGCCTTGGGTAGATTTGACCTCTTAGTTATAATGATTCCTTTAATTCGGTTCGAATATAGAATGAATGAGTGTTTTGATTGATAATCGTGTGCTTTACGTCTATTACAATATTTATTTAACCACCATTACTTCACCCTGAAATGATGTTTATTTGTGATAACCTTTGAATGAAGGTAAATAAAGTAGGAGTGAGGTAGGATGACCACTTATAAGAGGGGTTAAGTTTGGTTATAACTTAAGTGACATATGATGATCCACTATATTTAAAATCTAAAATCAATTATAAAGGATGTCAAAATACGCTTACAACTAATTTTAGCTATTAAAAGTAGTGGAACATGGGTAATAAAAAATTAAAATTCTCAAGTAATGAATAAAAAAAGAAAGATCTCAAAGCGAAAACTATTATCGGAATAAATGAACTTTAACTACGTAATACAATTTACAACATTTATTACATTAATTCCCATTTCAATACATTAATTATCAATAACTCACTGACAACACAAATACAATATAAAAGAATATACCAAATTAGTTATCCACGATATAACTTTCATCCACCTTTCTATTTTCTCTTGCACCTACCTGTGACCATACCTATGCTGATAAATATGAAATAAAAAGGGAAAAGATTTTAACTATGTTTGGACTGCACCTAACTCTAAACACTAATCCCATAGGCTTGATAGCTATTGAATGAGAAAGACTGCCTGTGTACTCTTTTGGGGGAACAAGCCTACGTAGTTCTATTTTCCGCTCTAAATCCTTGTTAGTACCTTGCAACCATAGCATCCATGCAACCATTACAACCATCATAACATTGCAATAAATGCAACATTACAACTAATGAAAATAATAAAAGCGGAAAATAATATTCATACATCCATTTTAAAAAATAATCATATGGGATAATAATAATAGCATATAGCCATCAATCATCAACTTCGTTCAATGCCAATCTCAATCCCAATCATCAAACAATAAGATAACAATACGAATATACTACATACATACTAACCCTTCATTTTAGTAATACATCATCGATGCAGGTATAAACCATCAAATGTGTACTAATCATCCCATAAAGTGACACAAATCAATCATCAAATATGTACTAATCCAATCAAAATTAGTGACATAACATCCATCATCAACTAAACAAAATTAACTACACATCAACTAGTAGTAATAACAATAGAATATTTTACACTCATCAAAATGTGATACTACCATCAAACATCAAACATATGTGATAATTACAACTAATAATAAATCACACATTGAACAACTGTTAAAATAGTATATTTACATCCATTGTTTTCTTAAAAATAAATTTGTAAATCCATCTTGGTTTATTCATCTCAAAAACAATAATTATTTTTCCAAAATAGTAATATACTTCAAATTCCTTTATTTTACTCCATTTCTAAAATAACTCAAGACATCGTATTTTAAATTAAAAATAATAATCTTCATCAAATAGCATTTTAAAACTATATTATCATTTAAAACCTCATTCTTGATAATAAACTTCCAAATATTAATAAAATATAATTTCCTTCATTATTTATGAACTTTCCAACAAATTCATAAATAATAACCGTATTTAATTTCATACTTTTAGTTTTA
The DNA here is from genome assembly GCA_030765085.1 of Allium cepa. Taxonomy (NCBI): domain Eukaryota; kingdom Viridiplantae; phylum Streptophyta; class Magnoliopsida; order Asparagales; family Amaryllidaceae; genus Allium; species Allium cepa. The sequence goes on from CM060932.1 coordinate 937,171,915, forward strand.
GCTAAGTTATGGTTAATTACAGAAACCATCTAAATCTATAAATAACCTTATGTATTATTTAGTTATATAATTTTATCATTATTATCTGATTTATTCAAATAAATTAATTTCCAATTTAACATCCAAAAATACAACAATCTATAATAATTATCCGACTAGGGCACTATACATTCAAAATATTATAGTAACCAAAAGGACATTAATAGAACATAACAAATACCAATATATATGATTTTACGTCAATAACTAAAGATTTAAAATTTAAAATTTTAGTTACTTAAATTAAATAATTCATACTAACATGATTTTCCCAATCGTTCCCAAACTCAGCAAAACCATTGCTAAATCACTTGGAATTTTTCCACTAGTCCAATGGAAGAAACTATGTAAGAATTGGAGTTCATGTGTGAAAGATATGGAGGTTAGATGTTTTAAATAATTAAAGCATATGAACTAAATTGCAATTTGCCTTCTCTCCCAAACTATCACATCATCGGTCAACTTGCCTCTTCCCGATTTTGACTACCTTATGCGCCCTGTAAATGTTAGTCATTATGCACAGGATCCAAGATGGCCAATGGTAGTAAACAATATAAATGTGGCGGAATAGTATAGTAGATTGCACAGTCGATTTTATACCGGTGCAGACCTTTCGTCCTACGTCTAACTTATAATGAGCCACCTTTTTGGATGATTTAAATCATCCATATATCACACATGTTAGACTCAAATCATTCAAAAGGGAGGATTGTAATGAGGTAATAAGAAAAGAAGAGAAATGAAAGAAAAATAAAGCACAGAATCTCAAGCGGAATGGCAAAATTTAATAATTAAATAAACAGTTCATGAAGTTATTTTACAATAACATTTGATTACACTTTTACAATACCGATCAGTGTTATACATACATCAAGAATGAATAAATAGTGCGGCGGAACAACATAATGCAGTGGAACATATATGAAATAATATAGTATACGAATCTTTGTCTTCATCTTCCAGAAATAAAGTCTTCAATACACTGAAAATCTCAGATTGGCCCAAGCTTAATGAAAAAGACAAAACATTCGAGTCAGAACTAAAAGATCTTATATAAGTTAAATCAAATGTAAGTAAATATGGGTGTAACAACTTCAGAGATGTTTACGGAATTTTACATCTCCTATCCAGTGTCTAAAGTGAGTGCAATAACTTAAGAGATGTTTGGAATTTCAATCTCCCAAGGATTCGTTAAACTATCTGCATACATAGTACAATACACTATTATAATATGTCTATAGTAAAGTAAAGTATCGAAATAGCGTTAAGGCGTTACCCATATCCCCTTTAACATATTTTATATATTCACGTAGTCTATACAGATACTATAAGTCCCACCAAACCAGTGGGATACTTAGGGAGCACTCTATAGGTACGACACAAACCAAACTCGTAAGACGTGTGATAAGGCATGTGACAAGGCACACGAGGCAATGCCAAAGTAGGATTCTACCGTTTGAACTCCCGAACTGGTAGTAACTCATAGCAGCTATTACCGCTACCTTGGAACACACTCTCATAATCAAATCGAGGGGTGACTACCAAATCAATCACAAAGTAATAATATAGTTTTGAAGAAATGTGCCTGATTGGAGGAACGATCTAACTTGGCCTGGTTTAGCTCCTATTATAGTCACATCAAGCTGACTCGAGGGAGTCACGCCTACGTTCATACCTCATACAGATTCGTTTGCAAAACCATCCTACTTTCGTCCGAATTCTCTACCACATGCACAGTTGTTAAAGTGGTTTTTGATATTGGCAGAGAGTATGACAATATATCCCGGTCTCTTTAACAAACAAACGATTATTTTACACAGTTGGTTCTTTTACATTTCCAGAACGATACGTAATTGATATCAAATACTTATTCATATCAAAATTATATCTCTTTTGAAAATCGTATTCACTTTCAAATTCATAACACTATCGAAATCATATTCACTTTAAATCGTATTCATTTCACAATCAAACCATAAAATAGCTTAACCCCTCATATCAAAATATTGCCTTTAAATCAATTAAATCTAAATCACAACGGTTCCAACTTTAACAGTTCGACTATTGAAAGTAGTTATGTATTGGAATAGTTATACCTTTAAAAAGGTTTACATCTTTAAAATAGGTTATAGATTAAAATAGTTCATATATAAAGTTGTTTTAAATTTTAAAATAACATATATTAAAACAGTCTAGGATTTAAAAATAGGTTATAGATTAAAATAGCTTATATATTAGAAATAGTTTGTATATTAAAATAGTTTGTATATTTAAAGAGTTAATATATTAGAAATAGTTTAAAAATAGTTTAATAGTTTAAAATGGCTATAAAATAGTTTTAATATTTTTAATAATTTCAGAATAGTTTTTATATAGTTTTAATAGTTTTAGAGTTGTTTTAATAGTTTAAAATGTTTTTTAAATAATTATAATAGTTTAATTAGTTTAAAAATAGTTTAAAATACTTTATTAGTTTAAATAGTTTAAAGATTTTAAAACAGTTGTTTAATATTAAAAGATTAATTTGAAAATAATATCAAATCAAACTATTTCTTTCATTTCAACAAATATGGACCATATCCAAATTTCAAATCAACAAAACTCAATTTTAAATTTTTCAATACAAACTCTCATTCAAACCTTTTCAATCTATATCGATTTCAAGCCCACGTTTGAACTACAAATTTAAATCACTTCAAATTTAATTTTAAATATACAAACGCTTACAATAACACGATTTTGATAAATTTCATTTAAATTTCAAATTTTAACTTTAAAACTTCAATTTTAACTTCTTTAAACAATTCATCTAAACCAATTCCAATTTCAACATTTTAAAGCTTAGATTCTGAAAATAATTTAGTTTATATAAATAAATTTTTAATTCATAATATCATTTGGATTCAAAAATTAAGGATTTAAAAATCATTTAATTTAACCAATCCGATGTCTGTATATAATTTTATACCCTATGGTCAAGTGATACGGATATATATCATTTCAACCTACAATAATACAAATTTTACAAGTATATATCATTTCAACCCACAATCCTCAGTTAAAGTTAAAAATCCATAAAATCACTCAGATTTATCATTTCAACCCATAACGGTTTTCCTAATCTATATGATCATTCAGGTATGTATCATTTACACCCATACTGATTTTCCTATCGATATCTAAGGGTACTTGCAGTGTGATAACAATATATAAAATAAACATAGCATCCAATCATCCCAATATCAACAATTAAACATACAGCACAATCATCATTCAAATCAACCAATAACTAACAACAATTTATTGGTTGTCATTAACAGGTATTTAACGGGCGTTTAAAATTTAATATTAAATTAAATGGCAATTAAATTCAATAAAATCGGATTTAACTGGTATGACAATTTAAGTATACCAACAACAACCAATCAATTTCGAATCACATCATAAATTTAATTTAACTAACATAAGATAGTTTAGTAGTCGTGAGCGGGTTAAAACACTCACTTTTAATTTTTCGATGATTTAAAATCCAAATAGAGCCTAAAATTTGAAAAGTCTCAGAATCCAACCAAGCAAGTTTCTTGTCGTCCGAAATTTCGATACAATCACAATGTAGATAACCACGCATGAATCCAAGCTCATATGAGAAAGTTACGATCGTTAGAACATTTGAAATCAAAATTTTTAATTTTTAATTATATAATAAATAAGGGTGACACGTCACATCGTCTTTGAGAAACCCTAGATCATCTTCTAGATAGTCGCATTCACGAACATGATCGAAATCGCCATTCACTCAACCAATAACGCCACCACCACCGTCGCCTGCACCTAGATCCAAGACCACCCACATGCTCCTCGCCTCCATCCGCATCCCCCGCCAAGTTCGACCACCTCCGGCCACCTATTTGAGCTGAGTCGCTACCCATAATATACGTCATTTCTTGTGAATCTTGACCATTAGGACCAACAAACAATATCTCCAAGACCCACTTGACGCCCTCTTCCCAACGTCGCCTCCCGATCAACAAACGATCGACGATCCACCATTGGATCGTTACCCTAGAAATGGACGGTTGAGGTTCATCCTCGATTTTTGACTAAATGACGCATCCAAATGAAAAATGAGTTGTTATAGTAGATTGCACTTATCGAGATCTTTTTAATGATATATAATATGACATAATTTTGAGGAGTTTGATTTTCGTTTTGAATTTGAAATTTAGTTAGTGTTTTGGATCTGCAGCCATTGAAGAAGGAAGATGTAGCAGATAATTGAATAGACAGATACATACAAAAATAAGAAATGAGAAACAATATATAGGCGAGCTGAAATATAAAAGGATGGACTGGATCGATTTGGATTGAAACGATAACAATGACCCAAAAAGCATGTTTCGTTCCCGAAACAAAAATGGGTCATCCGATATATCGAAGTATGGGTTTTCGATATTTTTAAACTCAATGGAACTAGTTTAAATCTCAAATTCAAAAGTATATAGAAGTTAGCTTTAAAAATCGGGTTATTTTAATTGAATTCATTAAATTGGTTTCTACGCGTTTCAAGCTCGCAAAGCCAAATGATAAGTCTGATCGCTACGGAACTTGAAATCCTACAATAATTCACTGTTACGGATCCGATGAAACTGGTTTCGTCGAAATTCGAGACAGTGGCCAAAATGGCAAATTTTCATGTTAATTAAATAAATTATTATTAGATGGATTCTATCACTTTTAAATTAAAATTTAATAACTAACAATTTCCATCATTTTAATTACCTAGATATTAATAACCTTTTAAAAATAAATCTTCCATGATTATCTAATATTTAAATATGGCACTAATTACAGCGTTCAATTACCACAGTAATAATTTCATTAATTGTAATTTAAATCCCAATAAATACATTTATTTTGATTTCACTCTTATTATTTAATCAGTTATTAACTTATAAATATAACTAATATTGGTTTACATTTTATTACATCAATATTCTACAGTTATCATCTTAATTCATATTAACAGCAATATTTAATTAGATTAACTTAAATTGATTAACAATTTAATATCAACGAATTAAATAATGAAATGATAATTATACAATTGTTACAAGTTAATAATTCAAATACATTTCAACGTTTATTGTTCATAAACAAAGCTAATAAGTTCACATACTGATTAATTATTCTATGTTAAACAATTTCGATTTATTACATACAATTTCACCATTAAACACAACATTTAATTATTTCCTTGATAAAAATTTATAACCAATCTTTACGGTTATTTCAATTACATTAAAATAGTTATCACTTAAATTGAATCAACAATATTAAATTACATTCTAGTTATTTTTCTCATCAATAAATCACAAATTTTAATTTCTTCCACTATTAAATACTAAAATCTTCTTATTTAATATTTTTAATTATCGAAATTGCGGGTCGTTACATAGTTGGAGACTCGTTTCAGAATTAACAAAGCATTGCCCTTACTTCACTTGAAAGAACAAGGTTACAGACTCCGCTTGAACAACCAAATAGGATTTCAACACTGCTTGAAGAGACAATGATAGGAATTCAACAGCTCTTACACATAGTGTAATAAATTTTAATTTTTGACACAACATATCTTGATATACAGATTATGTCTTTAATGTAAAATGACTCCTATTACCTCACCAAATGATATTGAGTAGAGGTGTAGAGGCTAAGGAATTTATTTGACTAGATTATGGGATGTGGATATGAAGCACACTAGTCGATATAATCTGAATTAATTGAATCTCTTGAAGTTCAAACTCTTACTTTTAGGACTGAGAGTTTTAGGCGCGGAAATCAAAGCGTGGAGCTGTATGTTATTGTATTGTGATTTAGGAATGGTTACGGAATCATATAGCTATTGTAGGGATGCTAAATTAGGGTGCAATCTTTTAGATCCACCATTGATGAAGAGAAGAAACTGTATACATGAAGCATTGCGAAGAAACCTTTTCAGAAATATGTAGTTTTAATCAACTAGGGGTAATGGTTAGTCAAATGAACTGGTGTAAAAAACATGCCTAGAACCACCATCAAAAATAGGAGATCAGTCAACAGATTTAGTCTATCGGAATCCAATTCAATCGACTGCCTCTATCGATTGAATTCTATTTTAGTCGATTGATTCTACGTATATTTGTTTGCTCCTTCATTTAGCTCTTTGGTCTTATTTTAAAGCTTCTAGTAGCATAGTTAACATTGCAAGTCTTCTAAAGCTCATGTACTCCTATAGTATTCTTGTCTCTTCCATTAAGTGCTTACTAAATCTATAATGTACTTGACCAAACCGTTTGTAGCATTATCGTATGGTGGTTGTCATGAAACACCATAGATATGTTCTTTCATTTTCCCCGTTTTTGATGATGACAACTACACGACTTTGTAATATAAAATAATAGCTCCCTCTAAATATATGATATATATATAGTAAGTTTATTTTCTTTAACTTTATATAATGCCAATGTAAAATTTGTAAAGCACGCGTTCTTCTCCCCATTTTTCATCGACAAAAAAAGATGAGAACAGAGATATTATATGTTAAAAACTCCCCCTAAATAAAATATTTCTCTTAAGAAATATATTTATGTACTTCTTTCCCTTTTATAAAAGTGATAGGAAGTATCATAGATAAGTGAATAAAAATAACTTAATATTAATGTAAAGTGATAAATATCGAATAGATATGTCAAGCGTAAGCAAAATGATACCCGTTTTTATAAAAATATAGGGTTCACGACTTTGGAAACCACATCCAGTTGGATGTGGTAGATCCTTTAAAAATATAATTTTTATTATCGATCACAATATCGTGATAATTGCTAATGTACAATTATCTATCATGATTTGTTAGATTAGTAGGAACCCATATACAACATTAATTATCATTGATTTAGTACTCCGTGGATGTTTCCTATATCTAACCATGACACTATCGTGAGATGAAATGGTTTCAAAATTATCTCTACTTTAGTACTAGCACTAAAATGTGTATAGATAAATGCATATCTAGTACTATTTCTACAGTTCTCTTGTTTATAGCATAAACGAGGTTTATGAATGTGAGCTTTGGTATTTTTATTTAAGTAAGATAAATCATATATTCCTCTGTTAAAGTTTGTGATTTTCTCATTTAATTTATCCAAAACAGCTTTAGAATCACAAATTTATTTTTGCAAAAGCAAATTATTATCTTTTAAAAGTTCACATTCTTTAATTAATTCAAGATTTCAATCATTTAGTTTAGAAATAAAATCATTTAAAGAGTTTTTCAAAAATATATTTTATTTTGCAAAATTTCAACTTCCTTCAAAAGTTCAATATTTTATCATTTAAATTCTTATTTTTAGTTATTAGAAAATCCTTTTGTAAAACAAGTTCTTCAAATGCGTTTTCAAAAACTTTAGTTTTTTTTACTAAAAAATTAATTTCATCCATTTAAATACTAATTTTACACTCTTGATCAGCTGATTTAGCTAAAGCTATAGAATTAACCTTTTATGACACTTTAAAATTTTTAATATGTTCTTATGCGTTTGTAAATGATCACTATATAAAGAATTTAAGCATACTAATTTTGGTCTGAGATTAGCCATGCAACACATGTACTTTGTTTCTGTAGACTATTGCTTGCTCTTAGAAATTGGCCTTTTCTAACCTGTCTTGAGCTCTGACTGAATCTTCTCTTTGTGGCCATTGTTCTAGGATGCTGTTATGATCAGCCAAACATCAAGCTCTAATACCACTTGTTAGTCGCTATGCAAAAGATCTAAGATGGCCAACGGTAGTAAACAATGTAAATGCAGCCGAATAGTATAGTAGATTACACAATTGATCTTATACCAGTTTGGACCTCCCATCCTACATCTAGTTTCTGACACCTCCTAGAATTAACTAAGCAATGCCCTCGATATAATTGGAAGAACAGGTTTACAAACTCCACCTGAACAACTGAACAGGACTTCAACACCGCCTGAAGAGACTATGACAAGATTTCAACAACTTTTACAAATAGTGTAACAAATGTTATTTACAGGCACAATGAATCTTAATATACAAATTGTCTCTTTGATGTACAATATCTTCTATAACTTAACCAAATGATATTGAGTGGAGTTGTAGAGGCTAAGGAGTTTGTTCGACTAGAATATGTGATGTGGAGATGAAGCACAGTAGTTGATATTCTCTGAATCAATTGAATCTCTTGAAGTTCAGACACTTGCTTTTGTGATTGAGACTTTTAGGCATGGAAATCAAAGCATGGAGTTGTATGTTGTTGTATTGTGATTCGGGGATGGTAAGGGGATTGTATATGTGTTGTAGGGATGCTAAAATAGGGGTGCAACCTTTCAGATTCACCATTGATGAAGAGAAGCAATTATAGACACAAAGAGTTGCAAAGAAACCTTTTCAGGAATATACAGTTTCAGTCGACTAGAGATGATGGTCAGTCGTCTGACCTAGGGTGAAAAACATGCTCGGAACCACCATAAAAATAGAAGACTAAATAAGAGATCGGTCAACAAATTCCATTGGTTGGAATCCAATTCAGTCGACTGCCTTAGTCGAATGAATTCTATTTTAGTCAACTAATTCTTCAGGTATTTGATTGCTTCTTAATTTAGCTCTTCGGTCTTACCTTGAAGCATTCCAATAGCATTGCCAACACATTATATTTCTTCCAAAACTCACATACTCGTATTGTATTCTCGTCTCTTCCATTAAGTGCAAACTAGACCTATAATGTACTTGATGAAACCATTAGTAGCATTGTCATATGGTCATCAAAACACCATAGATATGGTTCTTTCACTAGATGCCACCATCGATAGCTCCGCCTCAAGATCAATAACCAGCATTGAAAATTGCACTAGGATGAATTGACCTAACCCCTTCACCCTCGCCATAGTGTCATACCACTACCAATATTTTAGTCAAAAATTCTCTTATTCCGGCCAATCGAAGGCCTCATTCGTCGATCGACTCCATTAAACACCCTCTACCTAACTTTGGCATCTGATCGGCCGATTGTCATTAAATTACCATTGATTTCAAAACCCTAAAGCAGAAGGACTGGATATTTCACCAATTTCCTACCGCCTCAAATGTCTTATCCAAATGCCTACTACATTTGTTGAAAGCTTTTCAATGATATATTATTCGATATAGTTTGGAAAATTTGATTTTTAATCACTTTTAGTTACTTTGTTAATCGCCATTAGAGAGCAATAAGATGAATTTTGGGATTAGGAACGAAGACTTAAGATACCTAGGGTTTTGCAGCCTCATTTTATATAGTTGTTAGGCTAGATTATGGGTTGTGCATCTAGTTTGACCCGAAATAGCTACGTACATTGTTTAAACACTGTAACGCCTCTATTTTGCAAATCATAACTTCAAACATATCAAATTCATATATCAAATTAACTAACTCGGAAAAGAACTTTTATAATGGTCGAAAATACAATACCTAATTCACTAGTCTATTAAAAATTTATTTTTATTTAGTTATTATGAACAACGTTAAATTTTTGGATCGTTACAATCTCCCCCTTTAAAGAATTATGCCCTTACAATTTTCCCCAAATACAACTTTCAATCAAAATTAATAAATTGTTTGTCTAGTCACGAAATATGGAGAAATACGCCAATCAGTATAAACGACCATATAACACTAACTATGATACAATCAAATTTAGTCAAAAACTAAATTTTAAATTCCTACCCACACATACTATAGTAACACACACTTTCTCAACCATACAATCCAAATTATAGTATGTAAAATAACATATCATTGATACGGGTAAAACAATATTAATCATTAGATTAATTCATAGTATAGTCCAATAATTCAACCATGATGGACTATAATTAAAGTTCACAACAAAATATAGGTTGACCCAAACATGCATGTTTCCATAAATGAATAAACACAAATTAATAATCAGCATAGCTTACCTAATTTATAAACATACATATTCATAATAATGTGGTATTATCACCATACTAATCTATCAACCAATAGCACATGTGTGTTAATTTCAATGCTAACTATACACCCATCATAATATGCATGCCCTAAAACTATTGATGATCTTCCCCCATAGTCTAATCTTCAAGATATTTGGTGTACCATTTCATACCTATATCGTCCATAATATTATTTGCAACTACCTATGGTCACATCCTCAAAATAGTATGTCTCTATTCATGGCTACACTTTTTAAATGATTTGATCATCCACATATGCTTCAACTACATCGATCCTTGCATCATTTGTATGCTTTCGATATATGAACACTCATATGGAGAAACCTCGATTTTTACACCAACCCAAAGCTAACACTAGATCCATTCTGCCGATCTAGGGTATAAGGATCCATTCCTTTGATCCAGGCTAACAGTTCGAAGTATCTAATAAGTTTTCTCACAATACGCCTGCTTACGAATACATCAAAAAACATGAGCATCAATGATTCTTAGCACAAATATTTATGCCATTTCCTTTCTCTACCTAATTTCCATTCATCCTTAAGGAACCATTCCGCATTCCTTTCTTTTTATGATAGAAACATTCAAAATTCTATGCACGGGTCATCCCTAGAACCCACCCTTTTGGATATTCATCTTCACGACATCCTTCAACATCGAGCCTTCATATTTATAACACTTTTATATGTCCTCATTTCATTCTCCATAGTAGAACCCTTCTTCATTCTACTCACGAGCTCCCTTTTTCGAACTCATCCTCATTCTCTCTTCCATAGTGATTTCTTCATCTAATGACTGGGATAACCCACCTAACATACCATAGAGGGATCTACTAACAAGGAGAGTTCTAGTACACCTTAAAAGAAAGAAAAAATATACCAAAACATTTTTATTTTCAACTCGAAGTTTCCATCTCCCTTTAAAATAGAATATCTCCTTTTTTCTAAAAATACACTATTAATTTATAAAACAATTTCTCAAAATATTTCCCATCATTTTAATTAAAAATAATGTTGAGAATACACTATCTTGTATAAGAAATCAAATCGTCCATTGAATAGAAACTCTTTGTTTTAAACTATTTATGGAAGTAAAAATAGGCTTTTAAAATGCATATTTTTAAAATTTCATACCTCCCGGCTATCCTTGATTTCCTCAATGGTATCCTTCAAGCCTTTATTCGCTAAAATTCTCTAACAACTATTACTTACCTTCATGGATCCTTTTCACATTTTTTTAGTCAAATAAGATATACACAATTACAATATATCAAACAATAAGCACCCTAGTGAACAAATAAGCAGCTAAACAAACAACAACCAATCAAAACAAGCAAGCATACAGTCACTGATAACCAATACAAGTAAAAGGGATTAATCCGAACAAGCACAACAAGAATTAATTAGTGAATATCAAGCCAGCAAGTAACTAAAAAATTAATCATATTATAACAAACAATTAACAACATAATGCAATTAATTTACGGGCATGACAGATTAATTAAATAAACATTCAATAAATAACAATTAGAACCTGTCATAGTAAAATAGACTATCAACAACATGATACAACCATAAGAAGTTAATTCAAAAAAGCATAATGTAATCGTAAAAAAATGTGGGTATATAAGCTGCTAAATTTTCTTAATTATAGTTAATTTAACAAACAAAAATGCAATACAAACAATTTATCTAATAAACGAACACAGTCAACTACATGACTATCCCAAACATCAAAATGGACAGTCCCTTCTTCATATCCCAACTCTCTACACCGAAGGGAATAACTAGTCGTCCCTATAGCCTACTAGGGAAAATCGCACACAATAATCATAAGGGAAATATCATCGTAATGGGTGTCATGTAAACTCAAAACTCATCTTACCCCATCATCTTACACCCAATCTTACATAACCTAATTTTATAAAACTTTGTTAAAAATTTCAAGCAAGACATCATTTTAATAAAATACCTTTTAACAAACACTGCTAAAGTTTGTTATTTATATAAATATTTTACTTTTTTAATCATACTTTTCAAATCAATTCATTCTTATCTTAATAAAATATTTTCTCAAGGTACTGCAAAATTGGATATTTTATAATACATCATTCGCAATGATATATCCCTAACTACATCCTTAATAAAATAATTTTTAACTTAGGTCTTTTTTAACCAAAACTCTTCATTCTTTACCCGAAAAGGTAATCTCAAATAATGATACTTCAATCAAACTCTTTCCAAGTATTCCTGCCAATATTGACCAAAATATTTACAATATATTAATTAATTCCTTTAAAATAAAATAATTTTCTAATAGAATTATCTAAGATAAATCTCATTCTAATCGTGTAATATTTACTATAAAGAATGTTTTAACAAAATTTACCTTTTCTTTAAATAAGGGTCCTCCCTAGACACTCCCTTACAAGGTACTTTCCTTTACTATTATTAAAATAGGTTTTTTCCTCAAAACATCTTTTTAAACAAATATTCCTCCGGTTACAGTATATTTTAAAATATCTTTCAGGAAAAATATTTCAATTTTTTTCTAAAATGTACCTTATAAATATTTTACAAAGTATTCCAATTCATAGCGAGGATATGACAACATATATCTTGCTCAAAGGATGCACACAAATAAAACAGTTTAAGCTAAGTTGTATTCATGAAAATATTTATTAAAAATAAAATATTTTCAATCAGAACACTTTACAAAAAAAATTCTCTTTCCGTAGATAAAATCTTCCTTAATTTTCAAAGAATTCCAAACCAAAATATCACTATAAAAATACTTTCCAAAAGATGATTTTAAAAACAAACAAAATTTTCCCACATTAAGATATTTTTACAGAATTTACTCATTCTTACAAGAATATATTTCTAAAAATATTTCATTTCGTTAAATTAAATCCTTATTTTCAACAATTTTTTTAATGAATCACTTCATGTAAAAAAATAAGCATTTTCCCCTTTCTAATAAAATATATTGAAAAACTAGGAATCCATACTTCATAAATTTTCCAAATAATATTATTCACTTAAAAATAAAGTGCCTATATCTTATGAAGCTCGGGTTTCAATTAATTTAACATAAGATGTGTGTCACTTGGGTTATAACCAACATTAACATTCTTACAGATGCTCATCTTACCGCATTTCGACTTTATTTATTTTACACGAAAAGGTCATCATTTTAGGGTAAGGTTACAAATAAACTGCACACATGCATACAAATACCAATCAAAATGCTCTCTCTCATTCCATACCTCAGGTGTAAATCATTATAACATAATGGTCAAACCTACCCAAGGCTAAGGGAATCGCTAAACCTAAGCTCTGATACTAAGTGTGACGATCCACTATTTTTAAAATCTAAAACCAATAATAAACGATGTCAAAATATGCTTATAACTAATTTAGAAACTAAAAGCAGTGGACCATGGGTAGATAAAAATTTAGAAATTCTAAAACAATGAATAGAAAAGGAAAATCTCACAATGAAATCAATCATCAAAATAAATGAACATTAACACATGATATAATTTATAACATTTATGATGCTAATTCCCATTTTCATACATTAATTATCAATAACACGTGGATAGTATAAAATTGTATAGAAGAATATATCAAATCAACTATCCACGATGACGCTTTCATCCACCTTTCCATTCCATCTTTTGCTCCAACCCGCGACTTCGCACTTGTACAAATAAATAAAAAAACATAAAGGTTTCAACTATGTTTGGTCTGCGTCTAATCCTATACAACTACGGCCATAAGCTCAATAGTTATTGCATACAAAAAGGCTGCCTACATGCCCTTTTTGGAGGATAAAGCCCACATGGTTCTATTTTCTGCTCTTATCTGGTAGTCAAATACTTGTTAGTACATTGCAACTATAGCATCCATGCAACTATTATAACCTTCACAAACAATCCAACCAATGCAAATAGTAAAAGTAGAAAATAGTATTCCTACTCATCCATCTTAATAAATCACCATATGGGACGATGATGGTGGTGGTTGTGGTGGTGATGATAGCATACAACCATCAATCATCAACAATGTTTAATGTCAATCTCAATCATCACCAAGAAGATAGCAAAACGAATATACTTATGTACATACTAATAATTTATTTTGGTACCACATCACGAATGTAAGTATAAACCATCAGATGTGTGTTGATCATCCCATAAAGTGACACATGTTAATCATCAAATTCGTACTAAACCAATCAACATTAATGACATAACATCCACATCAAACACCCTTAATTAACTACCCATCAATTAGTGGTAATAATAGTCAAATATCGCACACTCATTAAAATGTGATATAATCATCAAATATCATGTGACAACCCACCCCAAAACAGGCCTACATTCTATCCAGAAATGACCTATTGAAACTTAGACCAGTTCTAAAGCTGGTTATCGGTTGGTAAAAAGAAAAATACTTAGCTATTTATCTATTCATTCAAAACTCATAACGGAAGGATAAAATATAATAACATAAATAGTAACCATCTTATTTCAAATTCCAAATGTTATAAAACAAAACCATAACATAATATTAACAATAATGGTTACATCATTTTGTTCGAAAATACATTTTTAACTTCAAAATGGTACATTAGAAAATAACATAATAGATAAATAGGCTACTGCCATAAACTCCTCACATCGTCATCTCCATCTTGATCATCGTATCTTTAGCTAACTTGTGTTGTAATGAGGGAGCCACAACAATAATGTTTGGTGAAAAGAAAATCCCGAGCCTTTCTACAACAGTACTTGGGTAGTATAATTTAAATAAGGATATGTCTTTCATATTTTAAACTAAATTCAAAAAAAATTAATACTTCATACAAAGGAAAGAGGTGGGCCCTCAAACAACCACTCGATACCTACGATCCTTGAGGTAGGTTTTCCAGTAATCAATAACCCGTAAATATTGTTATTAATGTCTACCAATGCGAGAGATAAAAACCAAGCCATTCACTACCTTTTAATGGAAAATAGGTAAACTCTGACCATTTAAGATCTCAATTGAGGTAGGTCTTCATCATTTAATGCCTATTTCCAAGGCAGGCTTAACACAAGTCTCTATCTAGTCGACATTGCATAGAAATCTCTTTGGACACTTAATGCTTCAATTGAAGCGGACCTTTTCGAGACATCCTAAATTATGCCTAAGCTCAATCTCGACTATTTATATTTCATATAATGAAAAGTGACGGGCTCTCAAACAACCACTTAATACCTTCAATTATCCATGCATATCCTTCGTATTATGACCCATACTCCATGAAGACTCTCACATTAGTCCGACCGTTCATAGGAACTGGTAGCCAAATTAGCCAGATAGATTTACCTTATAGAATTAGGATTAATCTCGCGTCATCCCTAGTTACTTATCATAGGCGATGTCTCACATCCGGCCCAAAATCATAGTGCTGGTGGCTAGGTTAGTTGGGCAAACTTCTGTATGCTTTTGACCGACCATGTACCCTTAGATCTTAACGCTCTCTAAATGTATTATCACACATCTCATAGTATTCATTGTTTAAGCTTTATAAGAACTCCTTCTTATTTCGCCTAAATAATTATGTTCCTAAAGGGGATTTAAATAACAATGATTAACAAAATTAACTACACAATTAATACATAATAATCGTACATTATTTATGCTAGTTTATATATAAGTATGCATTTATTAATTTCTAGACGTGTGGAGATTATGTCCTAACCTAACGTTCAAATGTAAAATCTTCCAATGGTATACAAATCTCATTTCCGCGGTAGCATTTTTACCATAAATCCGACATTCCAAAATCAAATCAATAGACTTGTACCTAAAATCCAATTTAACTTATTTTATATTAAAAAATGAAAATATTATAATGGAAACTTACAATTTAATAAATTTTATTATCTATTTAACTCCTTTTTGCATAAATTACATAATAGAATTTATATAGAAATAGGCAGTGCAAACTATAAATAAGAATTCATGCCTTACACACCATTTCTTAATTAAATCCTTTAATCAAATCCAAAGAAAAAGAATAAGAAGTGGAATAGAGGGTAAAATACATATATTGCAAAATCTAAAAAAGAATCATTATTTAATTCAAAACAATTAAGATTCCAAACTAAAAATTGATATTTTGCTTTTGATGAATTTTAGGGATTTTTAATGTGATACTTTTGTAATCCAAAAATTCTCAAGGCGTTTGTCAAATCCAAACTACACTATTTAATTAAAAAATAGAAAAACTAAGATTTCCACTCACAGAGGTCCTTAGCTTGCCTTCTCTTGGATTTGACATACCTTTAATGAACCCTTTCAGATCACAATAAGGGATTTGTATATACGTTAGATTTGAAAAATTAGAGGTTTGGAGAAAAAGAGAATGTGAAAATAAACAATAAACAAAGATAGATATATAGGATTTCGTACCTAAAACCCTAGAAGTTCTTTGAATCTATCAAGAGATGAACTGACAGAGCTTCGCTAATGTTCCTAAAATATTGTGTGAACAAAAGCGAGGGGGTTAGGTTCTTATTTATGGTGGTTGGAACACACCAGAACTGTCGAATTTAAATTGGTTTAAAATTATAAAATCTGGTATATTGAAAGACACTAAACCCTAGCCTCCACTTACAGATAGTAGTCGACCGCCACCTCCCATCGGTCGACCTCTAGCGGTTGATCGGTAGTGGTCAAGGGGCCGATCGCTCCGTCTATTATGGGAACGATAAAAATGTTGTCGTTGTTAATTTATTTTCTTCCTTAATTAATATTTAACGTTAACACTAATTTTAACGTTTTCTTAACCCCTAAATATAATTATCGTTAACCTTTGAATTTCAATTTTAGGGATTAATAATTGATTTGAATTTTAATTCTATTCAAATTATCTCAAACCTAAAAACTTTAAATGCCCATAACTTCTTTGTTTGAGCTCCGTTTTCAACATATTATACATAAAAATTGATCAAAATTTAGCCATGAAAGCAACTGCATAACTTTCATGGACAGATTCCAAATTTTATGAAGTTTCCATTTTTACCCCTATATTATTTAAATTAATTTATCCAACCTATTTATTTATGGTTGATTTTGTGATGCGTTTCATTTATCCAATCTATCTTATTTAAATTAATTTATCCAAACTTACCAAATCTTACAACTTATCCAAGAGGGAAGACTTTGATAAATATTGAGTCTCAAACCTCAAACTCTAACTCTTTCCTTCTCCTGTTTATGCAAGGTTTCAGGCGGTCTTGCGCTGCCTTCATACATTGCTTCATCAACTCTACTTTTTCTAAAGTATTGCGAATTAAATCTTGTTCGAGCAGAATTTTGTCCGTGGTTTCACACCAATAATTTGGCGATTTGCATGGCTTTCTATATAGCGCTTCAAAAGAGGCCATACCAATCATCACTTGGTAAACATTATTATACGCAGACTCAACTAGTGGTAGATGTTGCTCCCAGTGTCCTCCAAAATCCATCATGCAAGATCTCAACAAGTCCTACAAGATTTTATTTACCATTTCTATTTTACCATCGGTCTGAGGGTGGTAAGAATTACTGAGATTCAATGAAGTTCCCAAAGCTGCCTGCAAACTCCTGCAAAACTTGCTAGCAAATAAGGGGTCTTATCACTAAAAATGCTCATTGTAATTCCATATAGTCGAACCACCTTCTTAATATAAGTCTGTGCTAAAGAAGTTGTGGTCCTATTATTCCCAATAAAAGGGGCACTCTTAGTGAGTCTATCTATTACGATCCAACAGCTTTATTGCCCCTCTGACCTGAAGGAAATCCTTCTACGAAGTCTATCGAAATGTGTCCCAATTCCAAATCGGAATCTCCAATGGTAACAACAGTCCTCCATGTTTCCCTTACTCAGCTTTTATTCTTTGATATGTTAAACATCTGGCAACAAAATCAGCTACTCTCTTCTTCATTCCCGGCCAAAAGAGAATTCGCTTCATATCCCTATATATCTTGTTTCCTCCGGGGTGAATGGTCATCTTTGAGTGGTGATACTTTACAAGCACTTTTTCTAACATGTTGTCAATCTTTGGGACACAAAGGCATCCATCCCTTCTTAAACATTCCTTTTCGTCAACTACATATCTACTGATGTGGGAAAAAAGTACTCTTTAACTCAACTTATCCAAAATCTCCACTATCCACTTATTCTTCTTTTGCTTAAGTCCAATGCAGTCCATCAAAGTTAGCCTAACCTCCAACACTGTCAAAAAGCCTTAGAAGGTTTCTATTGGTAGTTGGATGTTAAAATTTGAGAGTATATCCAACTGCCTCCATTCATATATAACACCTAAGATAGCATGCTTCTGATTGAGGGCTTCGGCGATGATGTTCCCTTGTCCAGGGATATATTGTATACCAAAATCGAATGATGTTATATACTCCATCCACCTTTACTGCCGAAGGTTTAAATAATTTTGGAAAAATAAGCTTTTCAGTGATTTATGGTTAGTGAACAACTCAAAGATTTCTCCCAAAAGATAGTGCCTCCACATCTTCACGGCAAAGGCAATAGCTACCAACTCTACATCATGAACTGGGTATCTTTTCTCATGGTTCTTTAGTTGCCTACTAGCATAAGCTACTACCATTCCTTCTTACATAAGAACTGCTCTCAATCGTATGCCGCATGCATCCATGAAAACTATAAAAGGATTTATCCCATCAAAAATGGTAAGCACAGATGCACTTTTCAATAGTTCCTTAAGTTTCTTAAATGCTCTAGTGCATTTATCATCCTAAGCAAAGACCGGATTCTTCTTAGTCAAGGGTTAAAGGGACTGCTATTTTTGCCAAGTTCTTTATGAACTTCCTATAATAGCCCGCTAACCTGAGAAAGCTCCTAAACTATGATGTACTATTTAAAGCTCTCCACTCTTGAATAGCTTCCACTTTTGCGAGGTTCATCGCTAATCCATGCTCAGAAATGATGTGTCCAAAAAACCTTATCTTCAAAAAGTGGCATTTTGCAAATTTGGCTCTAAGTTGGTGCTTCCTCAAGGTCCCTAGTATCTTCCTTAAGTGATTATCATGATCTCCTTTACCCTTGGAAAATACTAAGATATCATCAACAAACACTATGACAAAATTATTAAGTTTCCCCTTATATACTTTACTCATTAAATTTACAAAGTATGTGGGGACGTTTACCAATCCGAAAGGCATTACCTCCCGCTCATAGAGTCCATCCGATGTGCAAGAATGCGGTCTTTGACTTGCTGTCCTCTACGATCCTCAATTAACGAATTCCAATTGCCAATTTCAATTGGGAGAACACTTTGGCTCCCATAAGTTGAGAAAACAAGTCCTCTGTCCTAGGTAAGAGATACGTATTCTTCCTTGTCAGCCTTTTGAATTCTCTATAATCAACGCACAGTGATGTGCATGTAAAAGTGTATATTTGTACTCCTATATTTAATCTTCTTTTATTGAAATAAATAAGCATATTAGGGTATTTTTGCATGTTTAAACCAAAATCTAAATTGTTTTCAAATCATCATCCGTTCATCTTCATTTGAGAGAAAATGGTAACTTTATGTATGAATCAATTTTGAGAAATTTATTTGCATATTTTTATTTATAGGAAATGGAGTGCAAATATGAAGAGGTTTCATGGATGTATGGATGCACATATGTTGAAAGCTAATAAAGAAGGGAAATAAAAGAATTCATGCAATATAAAGGAGCTCACATCCCCACTAACTAATGTTCCGTATTAAAATCACATGGACATCCTAAAGGAGACTTAAAGGCATGTCAGTGGGTATTAATTAATTCCCTAATGATTAATTGGAGGTTACACTATCTCAAGGGCAATTTTGGTAGTCCCTAAAAATGAATTAAGGTTTTAAGCATGTGTAAATACCCCTTATGTTTCATATAACCATCTTCTTCTCTTTTATGCAATATTGTAGCCACAAATCAAGGATAAATAAAATGCCTCTTTAATGGCTTCTTAGCCTTGATCTTTACTTTCATTCATTTATATTTCGTGCTTTCTTTTATTGCTATTTATTTTATGCTCTCTTGTTTACTTTATGCTCCTCTTATTTTATGTTAGTAGCATAGATTTAATTCTTGTAATTATTTTAGTTTTATTTCATGCAAATAGTTAGCTCTTTTTTTTAATCCGCTCTTATTTTGTCTGGTTTTTTTATGTTGAAATCATTTATGTTAAGATGTATTCAAATATGAGTAGTTAAACCTCTTCAATTTATGAGTAATGAAACTCTCATGAAACATATTAAATTAACATAATGATTTTATTTGTGATTTCTCTTTTGAGCTTAATGGAAATTATGAACAATGGTGGTTTATGTTTTCATTTTATTGAATTTGATAGTTTACGTCGACATATCAAATAGGCTATGCTTAATCCAATATAAACATAAACTATTTGATTATTTGCCTATTTGATTTTAATGATGAAAGTAAAACTAGAATCAAAATTTGATGGTCAATGTTACCAATTCATAGTAAATAGGTCGTGCTTAAAATAGATTTTAGTTTTTAATTTCATGTCATTTTTATGAGAATTGACAAGTGGGTTTGAATAGTTAATGAGTCTGATGGTTTAAGTTGTGCTAATTAATAGCACAAATAAACTATACTTATGATAAATGCATTAATCAATTATACTTAAAATATTAAAGAGAAGTTATAGATGAATATTGTGTTGATTTATATGAATGATTGGAAGTGGATTTGCCTCTAAATTGCTCCTTAATATAATAGTTTTATTCACTTTTTCTCTAGTTTATTATCTACAATTTTCTTGTTTAAAACAATTTCAAAAACTTTGGTTTAATTTGATTGAATGATATTAGATTTAATCCCTGTGAATCAACCATTACTCGCATATGTAGTACGATTGTAATTTTTATAACGATTGTATTTTTCGGTTATTTTCTAATCGATAGAAATCCATCGTCAAACAAGTTTTGACGCCGTTACTAGGGAATTGAAATTTAATTTTGATTTTACTCTTCGAATTAATTTTTTTTTTTTCATCTTTAGTTTAAAACAAACACACATGCATTTGTTATAGGTAAATTTATATTCTCAGTGTGTTGTTTACTACATGCATTTATTTTGTTACATTTAATTCTCTGCCCTTACATTTTGTAGTTTACAACACACTGTTGAAATCAGATTTCATTTTCGTATTCTGTGTCAACCACTGTAACATTTTGTTTTCAGTTTTGTTTTTGTGCAATTATGGTGTTTCTATTATTGTTTTGTGCACATCTGCATTGCCTTCTATTCCTCCACCTGAACTCTAACCTTAATCTTCCACATTCGCTGCACTACAACAATATCAACAGACAAACAATATTTATCAAAACTGTTTCACCTGCATTTTGCAATTTGTATTTCATTTTGCACAAAACAGCTATAAACTTTTAGTTGCAGTCATCTAAAAAAACTCATTGCATTTGTTCTATTTTATGTGAACTTCCTTGTGTACATGTCTTCAACCGTGTACACATCAACCTTCAATTTTAACTTCTACCAATCACCTGAAACTCCTCCACCGCAAACTACTTCACCTTCTCCCTGCCCTTCAACCAAATCACCTTCATAAACCCAAAATTTCACTTTAGCAACTGTACTCCATCAACCAGAATCCCCTAGTGCAACTTTACCCTCCTCCAATCCATCAACCACCCCATATTGCCATCCATTCTTCCAACACCAAACCACAAAGCATCACACTCTCCTGCCAAGTTCACCACGACCAGACACTACCACTTCTTTGCATCAATTCACTGCCTCTATAGCCATCTGCAAACTCAACCATCAAACGCTTCACCAACTTGCCAAATTCACTTGCCAACTTCAACCTCCAAAAACTGCTCCTCCTTCCTTCCTTCACCAACCTAGTACCATCCACCAGCACAGCACAACTTCTCAATCACTCAGTCTACTCCTAGCAACACTCCTCAATTACCAAACCAATCTTCAACATCCAGCAACTGCCTCCGGGCCTGCTTCGCTTCACTTCAATTGCAACTGCAATCTCCAGACTTCGACGACCTACCACCATCGCCCGAACCAAGTTTTTAAACAAAACTTCCTTCATTTACCTCCTGCATACAACACCCCAGCAACCTTAAACCACTTTTCAATACAGCAAATCTCGCCCGAGCCCCGAATCGCCTTCACCCAAAACATCGCTCCCCAATCGAACACCAATCATCGTTAATCAAACATCAACTACAACCACAGTAGAACCTCCTAAATCATTGCTGCCCAAGCCTGCCACTGCATCCCGAACCACCTTCAACAACTACCCAAAAACCTAAAATCCCACCTCCCTCCAAACCTAAATCTATGATAGCCTAGCCTAAAACTAATCACCAAGCTCAAACAAGTTTTTGGGATGTCGGAATTTGTTTTCGAATTTTGGTTTTTAAATTGATGGTTTTGGAATTGTTACGGGATTTACTGGTTTGGGAATTATGTTTGTTGTTAATAGAATGAGAGAACTGAAGTTCTTTGATCACATAAATAAAAGTAAGAATTGGGCCTTGTTTGAAACGGCCCGGGTTATTTTATTTTTTTTCCGCCTTCCTTGCTTAAGTTAAATTCACTTTTATTTTGTTTTTTTAACTCAAAAAAACTACCTATATATATATATATATATATATATATATATATATATATATATTGTTCAACTCTTTTTTAGGTTGCAAAAGCAGAAGGAGACAAATTGCCCTGCTCTACTTGCTAAATAACTGCTCTGCTCGCTTGCTATACATATAAAAAAAATTGCTAATAAGTCTCCACGCTCTGGTATCATGCTCTTATCTAGTGTTGTTATTTTCTTTGTATTTTTGGTTGCTTGCATTTTAAAAATAGAAAAACAAAATCAAAATTCATTTGTAGTTGCATTGTTAATACACGTTTAATTTTTTTTTTTTTTTTTTTTTGCATTCATTTCATCTTGTTTTTATTTTCTAGGGGCGCTACTCAACTTCACATAAGGTGGGAGATTTCATCGCCCCTTCCTTGGCCCATAAATTACATTTCATCATAGAATTTGACTAACAATAACGGTTAGAATTTAACGGTATTATGAGCTCACCTAGGGTTTAATTGTATCTTAATAAGTTGTCTTCTTTCTACAATCTAATTTCTTGGTGTCTAGGCTATAGCAGAGCAATAATCAATTATAAATATTATGATGATTCATAAATATTATAGTGATTGTTTCTCTAAAAGTACTTAAACCTTCGGCTGCATTGTTGTGGTGATTCATGATGCACCGATAACCTCTGTCTGTTACTTGGCTAAGAACTATTTTGTTGGATTAAGTCAAAGTGTGATTAAACAATTTTGAGTTAGAAGCTACTAAGGATAGAAAATTTGTAATTAAGTCCTTGCATTCATTTAGTTCCCTTAGTTCATGTATATATAAAAAAAATTCAAAAGTAAAAATTTTATATTTTCCTTAACTTGGTTTTTTTAAACAAAAATTCAAAAAAAATCTATTTAAATCTTTCCCTTTGAAACAAAAAATTCCAAAATCCAAAAAACAAGCATTTTACTTAATTTAGTTTTTTTAAAAAACAAAAATCCAAAAGAAGAAAAAAATTTAAAAATAATAATCATCTTTAAAAAACTTAAATTAAAACTAAAAAATAAAAACATTTAAAATAAAAAAAATTAATATCCAAGAAACAAAACAAAAATCGAATCTCCCTTTTGAAATATAAATTCTTTTTGGTAAATATTTTTCTTTTAAAAAATATATAAAAATAATAATTTTTCAGTTCATTTCATTTTTTAAACCTTGTTTCATTCTCTTAAGCTTGATTCTCACTTCTTTCTCTCCTTGACTTTTCACTTGTGCATGAGTACCTAGACTCATGACACCACTATGAATCGTTTAACTCGAACGGACAATCCTCCAACGATGGCGAACGAAAATGCTCCGCTAACTCTCATGGATAGATTCTTTCTCAATAGAGTTAATATTCCTTCTTGTGTCACATTACCCGTCCCAAGGGTTAATCACTTCGAAATTCATTCAAATAACATTGCCACACTTTAAAATTTAGCAATTTTGAACACGATGACCCACACATCTTCCTAACCAAATTTGAACAAGTGTGTGCAACCATTAAACTCTAACAATTATGTGACGATGGAATCAAACTTTGGTTAATTCCATTCGCCTTTACCAAATACACTGAAAAATGGTTATATAGCTTACCTTTGAATTCAATAAAAACTTTGGATGAATTCGTTAAAGTTTTCCTAAAAAAATTATACTCCATGGAAAAACAACCAAAATCCAAAGCAAAATTGTGAATTTTCAGCAATTCAGGGATGAACCTTTCAGAAGATACTTCGAAAGATTTAAAGAGTTTTTGATAAATTGCCCACACCATAATTTTGAAAAATGGACTCTTCGCCAAATCTTATATGATGGACTTAAAAATAGTTCACGAACCTTGCTTGAATTGACGTGCCAAGGCAATTTCCTCACCCAACATTACCATGATGCTTGGAAAATCCTTAAAAACTTGGCCAAAAAATCATCCCAACGGGAACATTCTAACGAAAAATCCATTTTCTCATGATAGAGTGGACACTTGATAGGGTCATCTTGGCTTTGGAAGCAAAAATTGATGCAATGATTAATAAAGTCGACAACGATTTCTCATCCAATCAAATGAACCAAGCTTCTCAACCATTGTGTTATAAATGCAACGACCCAAATCACATCACCAAACAGTGCCCTCGTTCAATAGAGCAACTCAATATTTTAACAAGGTTAAGAATGACTCATTTTCTCCAACGTACAATCTTGGTTGGAGAAATCATCTAAACTTTGCATAGAACCAAAATAATTTTAACATGAATTTGGTTCGTCCCGATTTTCAAGCATCTCTGAATAATGCTTCAAATCCTTCTTTTTAGCTTAACCACTTTTAACAAAATTTTGCGGGTCTATCTCAAAATCAGCTGCAACAATCTTTTTCCCTCCAGGATGATAAATGATTGACTTCACTTGAGAAAAGTCTTCAAATCTTTGGCTAAAGCAACCACTCATAACCTCCAATCAAATATCAATTTGCAAAATTTGTTAACCTCTTACATGCAGAATATGAATCAGTCAATTGCTAAACTTGAAATGCTAATGAGTCAACTAGCCACCTCTATGAGCGAACATGAACGAGGTACATCCCCAAGTCCGCCAATTTAACAAGAATTCAAATCAAGCTCATGTCGTTCAAGACAACAACATAAACCAAATGAATGCTGTCACAGCTTTGCATTCCAGTAGACATATAGATAATCAAGTTGTTAATCCAAACGATTAACTGAAAGATCCTCTTGACACTTCAAAAACGACAAGCGATTCTAAACAAAACATTGAGCCAAACATCGAGTCAAATGCCAATCCAAATTCTTCTACTACTTAAGTAAACCGACCTATTGGGTATCGAATTCCATTTCCACACCGCCTTTGACCCAAGAAACATTCTAATCAAATGGAAAAGATTTTTGAAATTTTCAAACACGTCAAAGTAAACATTACTCTTCTTGTTATCATTCAACAAGTCCCAACTTATGCTAAGTTTCTAAAGGACGTGTGTACTCAATAATGACACACTCATGTATCCAAGAAAGTTTTCACGGTTATCGGTCTTAGCGTATTCCTGTCTCAGTCAATTCTCATAAAATACAAAGATCCTGAATGTCCGATTATCTCGTGCATAATAGGAGACAAGATGACTAATAAGTGCTTGCTAGATGAAGGTGCGAGTGTCAATTTGATTCCTTATTTAGTTTACCAGCAACTTGGCTTAGGTTTTCTAAAACCGATAGAAGTAACTCTTCAGTTGGTCGATCGTTCGATAAAGAAGCTCATGGGAGAAATCGAGGATGTACTCATCAAAATCGGTTAATTCATATTCCCCGTCGATTTCATCATTCTTGAAACACAACCCGTGAATAATCTGATGAGTCAAATTCCATTGATTTAAGGATGACCTTACTTAGCCACTTCAAATGCCTTAGTTAATTGTCGAAATGGTTCGATGAAAATTTCTTTTGAAAACATGACTTGGATCTTAACATCTTCAATCTTGAAAATCAATCGAATGAACCACTTGACCAAATGGTGGAAGTTAGCTCCATTCAAGAAAACTTTGACAATGAAACAGCTAACCTTAACCACGAACACAAGACTAAATACGAACAACTGTTTCAAGACGAGCCTAATGAGATTGAAAATGCACTTCCATTTGAACCCCATACGGTTGACTTAGAACTTCAACCAAATTCTTTGATTAAGTAACCCTCTAGGTTGGAACTCAAACCTCTTCCTGATCATCTTAAGTACACATACTTAGGTGAAAATGAAATATTTCCCATCATAATCTCTTCAACTCTTTCTCTTGATCAAGAAGCTTCCCTTCTTTCAATTCTGTTGAAAAAAAGAGGCAACTTGATGGTCTATCATCGATATAAAGGGAATTAGTCCTGCTGTTGTTCATCATCATATCCATTTAGTTGATGAAGCCAAGCCTATTTGTGATGCACAACGAAGGCTTAACTCAGAAATGAAGAATGCAGTTCGCGATGAAATTCTTAAACTCCTCGATAACGGAATCATATAACCCAGTTCTGATAGTTCATCGGTTATCCCAATTCATGTCATGCCTAAAAAGTCCGGACTTATTATTATTAAGAACAACACTGACGAACTCGTTCCAACTCGTACTCAAACAGGCTAGTGTGTGTGCATTATTTATTGAAAATTAAATGTTGCAACAAGAAAAGATCACTTCCCTCTTTCTTTCATCGACCAAATGCTTGAACGTTTAGCTGACCATGAATTCTATTGCTTTCTTGATGGTAACTCTGGCTATAACCTAATTCCAATCGCTCCCGAAGATCAAGAGAAAACGACTTCACGTGTCCTTTTGGCACCTTTGCATATCGACATATGCCTTTTGGCCTTTGCAATGCTCTTGCTACTTTCCAAAGATGCATGGCCAATATCTTTTCCAACACGATCGAATGCTTTCTGGAAGTGTTTATAGATGATTTTTCTATATTTAGAAACTCTTTTTCTGAGTGCTTACACCATCTCGAGATGGTTCTGAATCGACTCATGGACAAACACTTAACGTTAAATTTGGAAAAATATTTCATGGTCAAACACGGCATTGTCCTTGGACATGTTATTTCAAACAAAGGCATTGAGGTAGATAAAGCAAAAGCTGACGTAATTGTGAATCTTCCCATTCCCAAATCTATCAAGGACATCGCTCATTTCTTGGGAACATTGTTTTTTATCGATGCTTTTTAAAGGACTCTAATAAAATTGCTCGACCTCTGATGACTCTTCATGGAAAAGACGTTCCGTTTGATATTAATTATGTCTGTATTTCTTCTTTCAAACGTCTCAAAAATGAACTTATTTACACTACCATCATTTGTTCACCCAATTGAGATATTCCTTTCGATATAATGTGCGACACCACTAACTTTGTGGTTAGTGCTGGCTTAGGACAATGCATCAACAAAATTCTTTATGTCAAATACTGCGCTAGTATGACCCTAAAAGATGCTCAACTCAATAATATAACCACCGAAAAAGAACTTCTAGTAGTAGTTTTTTCACACGACAGGTTCCGACCTTATTTAATTGGCTCACACATAACAGTTTGCACCGACCACTATGCTCTTAGGTACCTTCTCACTAAAAAGGACGCTAAGTCTCGTTTAATCCGTTGGATTCAGTAACTCAAAGAATTTGACCTTATGATCAAAGACAAAAAAGGATCCGACAATGTCATTACTAATCATTTTTTGCGTCTACCAAAAGCACCACCTTCTTTACTGATCAACGAGAACTTTCCTGATGAACAACTCCTTTCCGTTTCCATCGATCCACGGTATGCCAATATAGTGAGCTATCTAGTCACTAAGAAAACTCCTTCATTTTGGTCAAAACAAGATAAATATAAATTTCTTTCCCAAGTCAAGTACTTTTGTTGGGATGATCCATACTTGTTTAAGCATTATTCAGACCAAATCATTCGACGTTGCATCCTAGATTGCAAAATTAAGAGTGTTCTTTCATTTTATCATGACCAAGCTAGTGGTGGTCATTTCAGTCCGAGGACAAGTGCTTCAATGTGGTTTTTACTGGCCTACACTTTTTAAAGATGCATTCGAGTTCTATAAAACTTGTGATCACTACCAAATTTAGAAAAGATCTCTCGACGAAACATGATGCCTTTGAACCACATTCTTACTATAGAAATCTTTGACGTTGAGGTATTGACTTTATGAGACTGTTTCCCTACTCTTTCGAAAATCTGTACAATCTTCTTGTTGTTTACTATGTCTCTAAATAGGCTAAAGTCGTTCCTTGTAAAACAAATGACCATAAATTGTTGTGGAATTCGTAAAAGAAAACATCTTTTCGAGGTTTGGACACGTTGCACAATAATAAGCGATAATGGAACCCATTTCTGCAATCATTCATTTGAAACTCTAATGAAGAAATACTCGATAACCCACAAGTTATACATCCCTTATCATCCTTAAACCTATGGTCAAGTTGAAGTTTCAAGTTGCCAAATCAAGCAAATTTTGAAGAAAACTGTAAATAGAAATCGAAAAGATTAGTCACAAAAATTGACAGATGCACTTTGGGCTTATAGAGCTGTGTATAAAACCAAGCTTGGGATGTTTCCTTTTAGGATAGTATATGGTAAAGTGTTCCATTTACCTGTTGAACTTGAACATAAAGAATTGTAGGCGATTAAGAACATAAACTTTGATCCTGAAAAAGCTGGTGAAAATAGGAAATGCAACTCAATGAATTAGAGGAGATTAGGAACGACGCATATGAAAATGAGAAAATTTACAATGAAAGAAGAAAAAGATTTCGTGACAACTCAATCCTAAGGAAAATATTTTGCCAAATCAAAACATTCTTTCGTATGACTCTGGACATCATTTATTCCCTGGGAAATTAAAATCAAGATGGGACCATACGTGGTGCATACTGTTTTTCCATATGATGCCATAGAAATAAAAAAAACCTAAGGATGGATCAATTTTTAAAGTCAATGATCATCGTCTAACCTTATTTGGAGTTGGCAAGTGATCGAGAGGAGCTCATGATTCTACATAAGCCACACTATGTCTAATAAGAAATTTTAACCCTCTTGTAAATATGTACATAATTTTCTCTGTTGCACTCATTATATCATGCATTAACTGTGAGGACATAGTCAAAATCAAGTGCGGGGGAGTCTTATGTTTATTTTGATTTTGCATGGTATATTTTTAACATTTTCATCCGAAAAAATCCTATTTTTTTCCTTTTTAGCATATCAATTTACTTTTGAAAAAAACTCAATAGGATAAGTATACGTTTTTGGTTATTGAATTGAAATTTTTAAAAATTTACTCATCTCAACAAAAATCAAACTAAAAGTTTGATTACAAGTAACTATGGTTTGACTAGTATATAGGAAGGTTCATAGGTGATAATTATGAAATATATCCTAATTGTAACTTTGTTTAAAAGAGTGGTTGATTTAAAGTAAAGGCTATAAAAATTTTGATCTTCTAAGTTAAGTAGTGCTAAGATGATTTTACATAACTCTCTCATTTCAAAGAAAAATTCATAAAAAACACCTAGAGTCATGTGTTCATACGTAAGTGCGTACATTCTCCACACTCTGTACCCTTCTCACGTAAGCCCAAAACGTAGTGCATGATCAGTATATCTAGCCTCAGTTTATCTGAGTTGGGTGTATGTAAATAAAATAAAAATAAAAATAAAAAAAACCTACAGCCATGTGTTCATACGCAAGTGTGTACACTTGCCACGCTCTATACTCTTCTCACGTTAGCCCGAAAGGCAGTGCATAATTATATATCTGGCCTCAATTTATCCGAATTAGGTGTGTAAATAGTAATGTTAATATTTTTCAAAATAGAGAGAACAATCAATTGAAATACAAGCATTATCTTCACTTATTTGATTTTACTTCTTATTCAAAAGAAATAAAAATGCCACTTTGCAAAACTTTGATCACAACTAAAGGATTCATTTCATAGTTGCACTATGTTATCAACCGAAACAACTAGCCAAACGGGAGTCTAATTATCGTGAAAACTTAATTTTTGTTGGAATTTTTGATGAGTAAAAGACAAAAAGTTCTTGATAATGACCAAAACTTACATTTATCTTACTCGTGTCAATTTGAAAGTAAATTCATCATTTGTAAATATTTTTGAAAACTTGCATCATGTAGTCGCATTAGAATTTGCATATCGCATTTGGATTTTGTGGGTAGTATCCGCTGAAAACCCTCACGAGACAACACTCTTCCTCCTAGGGACACCTAGAGGTTTAACGGGTTGTTGCATACGCTCAATGCAATCGTATTTCTTACGAAAACGGATTTATTCTAGTTTTAGTTTATTCGAGGATGAATAAAAAGAAAAGTGTGGGGGTATTTGATGTGCATGTAAAAGTGCATATATTTACTCCTATATTTAATCTTCTTTTACTAAAATAAATGAGCATATTAGGATATTTTACATATTTAAACCAAAATCTAAATTGTTTTCAAATCATCATTCATTCATCTTCGTTTGGGGGAAAAATGTTAATTTTGTGTATGAATTAATTTTGAGAAAATTTATTTGCACATTATTATTTTCATTTGTAAGAAATAGAGTGCAAATGTGAAGAGGTTCATGGTGTATGCATGCATATATGTTGAAATGAAAGCTAATGAAGATGGGAAATAAAAGAACTCATGCAACATGAAGGAGCTCATATGCCCACTAACTAATGGTCCATAATTAAAATTACATGCACAAGTTAATGGAGATTTAAAGGCATGTTAATGGGGATTAATTATCTCCCAGATGATTACTTGGAGGTTACACCATCTCAGGATTAATTTTGGTAGTCCCCTATAAATGAATTAGGCTTTAAGCAGTATAAATTCCCCTTATGTTTCATGTAACCATCTTCTTTTCTTTTATGCAATATTGCAGCTTCAAATCAATAATAAATAAAATGCCTCTCTTTAATGGCTTCTTAGCCTTGCTCTTTACTTTTATGCATTTCTATTTCATGCTTTCTATTATTGCTATTTATTTTACTGTAACGACCCGAAATTTTCGACAATTAAAAATAGTTAATTTTATTAGATTTTGTGATTTAAGATTGGAGAAATAAAAATTTATGATTTATTAATGAAATAATAACTAGGTTGAAATATAATAATGTTAATTTAAGTTAATTATTAACAATATTAATGAAAGTCCAATTAATTGAAATAATTTAAATGCTATACTTGGTTATAATCTGAATAAGTAAATAAGTGTAAATGTTGTATATATTAACGAAGTAGTATATAATTATGGTAATTGAACAAAATCAGTGTTATGTAGAAATGGTAATATTTATTTGCAAATAATGAACTTATAAGTGTAATTAAAAGTGAATGGTAACAATTATTATATGTTACCTATTTATTTGGTCTATTAAATATAATTGGAAATCCATTGCAATTAATTCTCTTAATTAGTGCAGTTAATGTAGGTTGAATTGATAATTATAGAATGTTAATTCAATAAGATGCCACCAATGAAAACCTTATGCATAATATGACAATTGACTGAATAAAAAGAATTTTAATCAAGTTGACCAAATTATTGGAATTTAAATTATAATAAGTGAATTCATTAAAATAAAATGTAATTAAAGATTACGTTAATGAATAGTAAGATGAAATAGTAAAATATTAATGTAATAAAATATATAACAATGTTAACTATGTATGTAGAGGAATAATCGATTAAATTAAAAGATCGAAACCAAATTTAATAAATTTATTGAAATTAAATTATATAACTGGATTTAATTAGGATTGTAATTGAACACCATAATTTGTGAAATATTTAACATGGAATTGCAAGTAAACTTGTTTAATTTATCATAAAGGTCTACGAAATTAAAAAAACATGAAAATGGTCAGTTAAATTTGAATTAAAAAAAGTGATTTAATTAATTTAATATCTATTTATTTAATTAACGTGAAAATAGCCATTTTGGCCACTGACTCGGATTTCGATGAAACTAGTTTCATCGGATCTGTAATGGTGAATTATAGTAGGATTTCAAGTTTCGTAGCGACCGGACTTGTCGTTCGATCATATGCACTTGAAACGCCTAGAAATCAAATTAATTGAAATGGTGAAATCAATCTGAAATAAGCTGATTTTAACATAACTTCTTCATAAGATGAAATTAGGAATTGAAACATATTCCATTGAGTTTAAAAATATCAAAACATCTATTTTGATATGTGGGATGACGCATCTTCATTTCGGAGACAGAACGAGCTTTTAGGGTCGAAATCGTCAATTCAAATCTATTCGGATGTTCACTCTTTCTTATCGTGCTTCGTTAGTATATATTGTTTTATTCAAAAACCTAGCAGCCTTTCTGTTTCTTATTCCATTACATGTACGTATGTTTTTCACTTCATCTCATCTTCCCAATGGCAGACAAACCAAAACCCTAAATCCAATTTCAAAATTCAAATTCCTCGAACCCTATCAAATTTTATATCAATTTCAAGCTCTCGACGAGTGTAATTCACTGGTGCGATTCGTTTTTCAATCGGATTCACCATTTGTCCGTAAATCGAAAATGAACCTGGGTAGTCCATATGCTAGGGTTTCGATCCAACAATGGATCTTCGCCCGACTGACGATCGAAAAGCGGCGTTGGGCGGAGGGCGGAGAGCAGGTCATGGGTGGTAGTCGCTCATCATCAATTGGTCAAAATTTGCCAGAATTGGCCAATAACCATCGACGGCGGTGCTGGCCATCCTTGACGTCACGAGTGGCCGCAAACGGAGGATAGGGTTGGCTCAAGGCGAGGAGGTCATTGGGCATGACAGATCATGTTGAAGCTGGGCTAGGAGGCAGCGATATTTGGATGTAGGTGACGGCTGATGTTCGGTCTCAGGTCAAAACACGTGAGCTAGGGCAGGAGAGAAGTGGTGACGTGTAAGTAAGCGATTATTGTTTGTTTTATTTTAATTTAATTTAAATTTAAAATTTTGTAACGTTCTAACCTTCATAACTTTTACATAAGAGGCCCAATTCATGTGCGGTGTGATCTGTTGGGATCGTATTGAAATTTCGGACATTTTGACGCTGGTTTGGTCGAATTCTGTGACTATTCAATTTTGAGCCCTATTTTGGATTTTAATTCGATTTGGAATCAAAAGGTGAGTGATTTGACCCACCCACAAGTTCTGAAATTTATTATGCTTGTTAAATAAAATTTATGATGTGACTAGGAACTTATTTATGCCTATTTCATACATTTAAATTGCTATTCCTGTTAATTTGAATTATTTTGAATTAAAGTGTCATTTAATTTATTTTTGAATTTAAAATTTCCAGTTAACTGTTATTGATAATTAGTTAATTGTTGATATTTATTGGTTGAATGGAATGATGATTATGATGAATGTTTGATTGTTGATATTTGATGATTGGATGATATGATTGATTTATATAATGTTATCGCTCTGTAAGTTCCCTTTGTTATTATTAGGAAAATCACTATGAGTTGGAATGATACATACCCGAACGATCTATAGATTAGGCAAAAATTATTATGGGTTGAAATGATAGACTTGAGCTATTTTATGGATTTTTATTTAAATTCGGGATTGTAGATTGAAATGATATATAACCGTAAATATAAATAATTGCGGATTGAAATGATAAATATTCGTATCACTTGACCCTAGGTTAGAGAATTATATACGGATACCGGATTGATTAAATTAAATGATTTTAAATCCTTAATTTTTGAATTTAATTAAATGATATTTTGAAGAAAAAAATTGATTTATATAAATTGAATTATTATCGAAATTCAAGTTTTATGTTAAGATTGGAATTGTTTTAAAGGAATTGTTAAAAGTATTAAATTGAAGATTTTAAAGTTGAATTTTAAATATATGTCAAATTTATCAGAATCGAGTTATTTGAATTTTTTGGAATGTAACTTTGAAATGTATTGAAATTGGAATAATTTAAATTGATATTTCAAACATGGATTGAAATTGATATAGAATTTAAATAGTTCATCTAAAATTTGAATTGAAAAATTCGAAATTGGGTTTTGTTGATTTGGAAATTGAAATGGTTCCGATGTGTTGAAATAAAATAAATAGTTAAATCGATATTAATTCAAAGTTCATATTTTAAGATAAACTATTTTAAAACATATTATTTTAAAATTTCTAATTATTAAGATTTTCATATTATTAAACTATTTTAACCTATATTTACTATATTAAATCATTTTAACCTATTTTAAACCATTTAATTTATTTTAAAAATAATTAACCCATTTTAACTTATTTTAAATCTAATGAATCTATTTTAAAGCTATTTAATCTATTTTAATTATATTTAACCTATTTTAAATCTATTTAACTATCCTAAATCTATTTAAAAGTATCTTTAATCTTTAATTAAACTATTTTAGAGTATTTTAACTATTTATAACTATTTTAAACTATTTATAACTATCTAAACTATCTTCCTATATTTCAAACTAAATAAAGTGGATGTGTTTATATTTTAAATACTCAATTTTAAAGTGAATATGGTTAAATGATATTATAATCTAAGATGAGATTTAAATTACATATTTCATTTGAATATGAAGTTTGGAAATGAGGGTCGTAAACTATTTTGAAAGTACGATTTCAAAGTGAATATAATTTCGAAAGTGATATGGTATGAATTGAAGATGATATTTTGATATCAACTATGAAATGATTTTTAGAAATTTAAAAGAACCTCCGGTGTGTAATAAGCAGTTGGTTGTTAAAGAGACTGGTATCAGATATTGTCATACTCTTTGCCAATACCAAAAATCACTTTAACAACTGTGTACGTGGTGGGGATTCCAGAAATGAAGTAGGATGGTTTGATGAACGATTCTGTATAAGGTATTTACGTGACCCTAACTCCCATGAGTTAGCTTGATGTGGCTAAAACTGAAGCTATACCGAGCCAAGTGAGGTCATTCCTCCTATCGAGAAAATTTCTTCGATACCATTCTATTGCTTTGTGGTTGACTTGGTGGCCACCCTCGATATTGATTATTGGAGCGTGTCCAAGGTGGGCGGTAGTAGCTACTATGTATTACCACCAGTCCGGGGGTGCTATTGATATATCTACCCTGGCATTGCCTCGAGTGTTGTGTTCGCATGCCCTAGCGTGCGTTCTACGAGTTTGTTTTGTACCATACCTATGAAGTGCCCTCTAATAGTCCTCCAGTTTATGGGAGGAGTTACGGTACTATATAGACTATAGGAATATATAAAATGTGTTAAGAGAGATATATGTAACACCTTAACACCATTTTAATACTTTTACTTTACTGTAGACATATTATAATAGCGTATTGTACTACATAGTAGATTGTTTAACGGATCCTTAGGAGATGTAAATTCTGAACATCTCTTAAGTTACTGCACTTATGTTAGACACTGGATAGGAGATGTCAAACCCCGTAAACATCTCTAACGCCGTCATACTCATATTTACCGTTGATTTAACTTACATAAAATCTTTTAACTCTGACTCGAGTGTTTTGAGCTTTCAATTAGCTTGGGTCAGTCTGAGCATTTCAGGGTTGAATACCTTATTTCTGAAGGACGAAGATGAAGATTTGTACTAGTATTATTTATTATATTCCGCTGCTCATGTTGTTCTGCTGCATTTATTATTTATTTCTTTCTGTTTTTGTAACTCTGATTTTATGTTGTAAAAGAATAGTCAAATGTACTTATAAAACAGTTTCATGAACTGTTATTTGATTATTATATTTTGTCATTCCGCTGCAAGATTCTGTATTTGTTTTATTTCTTTCTCTTTTCTTATTCACCCCATAACAATCTTCCCTTTTGAATGGTTTGAGTCTGACGCGTATGTCTGCTTAAAACGTCCAAAAAGGCGGGTCATTACATTTATGCTCTCTTATTTACTTTATGCTCCTTTTATTTCATGTTAGTAGCGTAGATTTCGTTCTTGTAACTTGTTTAGTTTTATTTCATGCAAGTAGTTAGCTCTGTTTTCTTTTGATTAGCTCTCATTTTTTCTTGTTTTTTTATATGTTGAAATCATTATGAGCTAAACACCTTCAATTTACGGGTAATGAAGCTCTCATGAAATATATTAAATTAACATAATGATTTCATTTGTGATCTCTCGTTTGTGCTTAATGAAAATTATGAACAATGGTGGTTTATGTTTTTATTTTAGTGAATTTGATGGTCTATGTTGACATCTCAAATAGGCTATGCTTAATCCAATATAAACATAAATTATTTCATGATTTTAATGATGAAAGTCAAACTAGAATCAAAATTTGATAGTCTATGTTACTAATTCATAGTAAATAGATCATGCTTAAAATATGTTTTATTTTTTATTTCATGTCATTTTTATGAGAATTGACAAGTATGTTTGAATGGTGTGTTAGAGTTTGTTGGTTTAAGTTGTACTAATTAATAGCACAAATAAACCATACTTATGATAAATACATCAATCAATTCTACTTAAAATATTAAAGAGAGGTTATAGATGAATATTGTGTTGATTTATATGAATGATTGGAGGAGGATTTGCCTCTAAATTGCTCCTTAATATCATAGTTTTATTTAATTGTTTGATAATTTAATTTCTACAATTTTCTAGTTTAAAACAGTTTCAAAATCTTTAGGTTAATTTGATTGAGTGATATTAGAATTTTATTCTTTCTTGTGGATCAACTCTTACTTGCATACGTACTACGATTGTATGTCGTGTGCTTGCAGTTTTTATAACGATTATATTGTTCAACGGTTTTCTAATCGATAAAAAATCCATCGTCAAACACATAGTCTTAGTAGGCTATTTTCCTTAGTGGCGAAAACAAGGGGCTTCCCATTTCAAAGTACTTTGTCTAATGAATCCTTTATGTAATAGCTTCGAGATTTGTTTTTCTAACTCATGCCTTTCTTTGGGGTCGTGTGTCTTAATGGCAGAGTGACTGGTCTAGCGTCCTTCTCCAAATCAATTCTAAACTTGATCTCCCTTTGAGGTAGTAGACCTGAGACTTCCTCGGAGATATCAAGAAATTCTCGAACTATGGGTGCAGACAAAAGCTCAATATAGATAGGCTCGGCGATTACAAATAACTTGACTCGAGAGAGTCTTAGGGTGTACATTGGACCTCTAAGTCTCGTACTCTACAACTCTTTAATCTGCAACTCTCTTGTCATAATCTAAAATTTTCTCATAGTATGATAACCAATCCATTCCCAAGATAATTCCATACCCCTCAAAATTTAGAACGTATGCATTACATATAAAATTAACGCCACATATGTTCATAACTAAGTCTTTGCAAATTAAAGAGAGATGTGTCGATCCCCAATAGACTTAGAGACTACTATTTGACTTGTGACATATTAGGTTTAAAGATTTAAGGAGTTAACTACATTCCTAGCTATACAGAAATGCGATACCCCAACATAAAATAAGGTACGAATGATAGCCCCAAAATAAGAGTTATACTTTCCAATGCTGACTTCCCTTGGTCTCTAAATGATAGTCTACTCCAAATAGGGGCAGCTTCAATGGCGTAAGTTTTTCCACTCAATTATTCCTTCACTAGCTTCGGACATTTTTCTTGAGGTGCCCTTCCTCATGGCAGTGATAACACTTTCCCATGAAAGCTTCCTTCATCAGGCTCACCTATATTCTTTGGCTACATGACCCTTCTATTGGGATCTCTTACACACTTTAATCTCTTTTTTGAACTTTCCTTTTGACTTCTTATTCGCTCTTCCCCTTCTTGGTTTGATTTGAGTAAGTGCTGCCTTATCTTCCTCCACCTTTTTTCTTTCTCCCTAGCCATATGTAGCAAAGCCATCTCAACTAACATCTCGTATGTCGTACTGGTGGGCACTTGGGTTAACAACAATTCTCTAAGTAGGGAGTTCAGACCATTCACAAAATTCATGGCCTTTTTCATAGGTGTAAGGATCAAGCTCATTCTGAACTTAGCCAACTCTTTAAACTTACTAATGTACTCCTTTAAAGTGGAGTTTCTCTACTTAAGCTATATACATTGTAAAAAAAATTACAGTTGTAAACTTACTTCTATCCATAACATAAACCGCAACTCAAATCTGTCTTTGAATTCATCCCAAGTTAAAATCCTACCAGCATTCTCCTCATCCACAGTACTCCATCAGTCTCGGGCTTCTTCCTTGAGGTGCCAACTTCCATTCTCCTCTTCAGCAGATCCTCCCAATCAAGCTCTCGATATATCTTCTTGCATTCATTTATTCAAGTCTTTGACTCCATAAAACCTTCTGTTCTAGAATATTCTTTTACTTCTGTATTAACAAAGTCCTTACATACCTTAGGAAAGTTAACAAGACGGGTGCTACGTCGGTAGGCGGGCAGTGGCTGTCATCGGTGCAGCTTGAGGAATAGGGATTTCGCATACTTTCTTGAGGTATTTTATAAAACATTTGGGAATCCCTTGAATGACAGGTCTTCTTTGGGTAGGTCTTTTAGATTTAGAAGAAGAATGAATATCTGCCATATCAAATATCTATAGGTTGAGCTTTTAGTCATATCTTCCTAAGATAGTATTATATATTGAAAGAAAGATTTGCCTTGTGCGTGCGTATGTTCAAAAAAAGTGTGTGTATATAGTAAGGTTTTTGGAAAATATTTTCAAAATAAAAAATATGTCGCTTATACGTATATTTTCCCCGTTGATTGGGTAGCGTAAGCTCTGATACCAAATATAACAACCCACCACGAAACAGGCCTAAATTCCAACCTAGAAAAGGCCCATCGAAACTTAGACCCATTCCAAAACTGGTTATTAGTTGGTAAAATGAACAATATCAAGCTATTTATCTATTCATTCAGAACTCATAATGAAATAATAAAATATTTTGACATAAACAACACCCATTTTATTTCAAATTCCAAATGTCACAAAACAAAACCATAACATAATGTCAACAATTTTTGTTACATCATTTTGTTCAAAAATACATTTTTAACTTTAAATAGGTAAATCAAAAAATAACATAAATAGATAACCACAAGCTCCTCTCATCATCATCTCCATCTTGATCATCGTCTCCTTCCCTAACCTACATTGTAACGAGGAGGGAGTCAGAACAATAATATTTGGTGAATAGAAAATCTTGGGCCTTTCTATATCAGTACTTAGATAGTATAATATAAGTAAGGACAAGTCTTTCATACTTTAAAATATATTCAAAACCATTTAATACTTCATAGAAGGGAAATCGATGGGCCCTCAAACAACCACTTAATATCTTCAATCCCCGAAGCAATTATTTCCATAGTTAATAACCCTTAACTATCTTTACAATTGTATACCAATGTGAGTGATAGAACCCAAGCCATTTGATACCTTTTAATGGAAAATAGGAAGACTCTGACCATTTAAGACCTCAATTGAGGTAGGCCCCCATTATTTAATACCTACTCCGAGGGCGAACTCTACACAAACCTCTATCTAGCTGACATTGCACAGAAATCTCTTCGGGCACATAATACTTCGACTGAAGAGGACCTTTCCAAGATATACTTAATCTTGCCTAAACCTAATCCCAACCATTCAATACTTCATACAAGGAAAAGAGGAGGGCACTCAAACATCAACTTAATACATTCAATTCCCCAAAGCAAGTCTTTCGTCTTATGACTTGTACCCCACAGAGACGTCTCATATTAGTCTGATTATTCGTAGGAATTGGTAGCCAGATTAGCTGGGCAATTTACTCTAAAGAATTGGACAAACCGCACATTACCCGCAGTTAATTATTATAGGCGACGTCTCATATCAGCCCCAAAATCACATTACTAGTAGCTAGATTAGTTGGGTACACATTTATCCACTTTTGACCGACCTTGCATCCCTATAGCTTGGTCATATTTCATAACATTCTCTAAATGTATTATCACATCTCACCATATGCATTATTTAGGCCTTATAAGAAATCCCTCTCATTTCTCATAATTAATTACTTTCCTAAAGGGATTTAAATGACAATTATTAATCTAATTAACTATGCAATAAATACATTACAATTGTACGTTATTTATGCTAGTTTATACATACATACATACATACATACATACATATATACATACATATATATATAAGTACGCATTTATTAATTTCTATGCATGCGGAGATTACACCCTAAAATAATGTTCAAATGTAAAATCTTCCAATGTTATAAAAATATCATTTCCAAAATAGTATTTATACCATAAATCCAATATTCCAAAATAAAATCAATAGACTTGTACTTAGAAACCAATTCCAACTTGTTTCATATTAAAACAATGGAATAATTATAATGGAAATAACAATTTAATAAATTTTACGTTCTACTCATCTCGTTTTTATATAAAATTAGACAAGGGAATTTCTACAGAAATAGGCAGTGCAAACTATAAATAAGAATTCATGCCTTGCACACCATTCTTAATCAAATCCGTTAATCAATTTTAAAGAAAATGAATAAGAAGTGGAATCGAGGGTAAAACACATATGTTGAAAATCCATAAAAACTCCATTATTTTATTATAAAATAATTAAGATTCCAACCTAAGAATTAACATTTCATTTTGGGGAATTTTAGGGACATTTAGTACAATGTTTTCATAATCTAGAACCCCCTAAAGCATATATCAAATCCAAACTATACTATTCAGTTACTAAAATAGAAAAATTAAGGTTTTCACTCATAGAGGTCCTTAGATTTGCCTTCTCTTGTATTTGACAAGCCTTCAATAAACTCTTTCATATCTCTTATATTTGATATATATAGTAAGGGATTTGTATAAACTTTAGATTTATAAAATGTGATGTTCGGAGGAGAACATATTAGAA
This sequence comes from Allium cepa, assembly GCA_030765085.1. NCBI lineage: Eukaryota > Viridiplantae > Streptophyta > Magnoliopsida > Asparagales > Amaryllidaceae > Allium > Allium cepa. The sequence goes on from CM060932.1 coordinate 937,213,105, forward strand.
AAATAAATAATAAATAAAGGTATGTATATATGATTTCTTACCTGAAATCCTAATGGTATTTTCTAAATCTATTAAGAGACGAATTGATAGAGCTTCGCTATTGTCCTCAGAATATCGTGTGAATAAAAGTGAAGGGGCTTGGTTCTTATTTGTTGTGGTTGGAACACAGCAGAACCATTGAATTTAAGTTGGTTTAAATTTATAAACTCTACTACATTGAAATAAATTAAACCTTAGCTGACACCTTACAAGCAGCGGTAGACCGCCACCTTCCACTAACTGACCTCTAGCAGTCGACCAGTCGTGGTCAAGGAGTCGATCACTCCCCATATTAAGGGAATGATAAAACTGTTGCCGTCGTTAAATTATTTTCTTCCTTGATTAATATTTAACGTTGACATTAAGTTTAACATCTATTTAAACCCCAAGTACAATTACCTTTATTTTTGAATTTAAAATTTGAGAATTAATTATTTATTTGAATTTGAATTCTATTTAAATTATTTTAAACCTAAAAACTTTTAATTCTCATAACTTCTTTGTTTGAGCTCCGTTTTCTGCATATTAAGTATGGAAATTGATCAAAATTTCGCTACGAATGCAACGCCTAACTTTCGTGGTAAAACTCTAACTTTTGCTAAATTTTCATTTTTACCCCTGTCGTATTTAAATTAATGTATTAGTCTATTTATTTATGGTTGATTTAAGGTGTTACACATCTTACATATGTGATAATTACAGCTAACAATTAGTCACACATTCAACGACCTTCAAAATAATATATTTACATCAATTGTTTTCTTAAATCGTTTTATTATTGGTTATTGTAAATCCACCATTATTTATTCATTTCAAAAACAACAATAATTTTCCTTAAACAGCAATATACTTCAAATTCCATTATTTTATTATAATTTTAAAATACTCCAAAACATCGTATTTTAAATCATAATAATCTTCATCAAATTGCATTTTAAGACTATATTATCATTTAGAACCTCATTCTAGATAATAAACTTTCAAATATCAATTAAATATAATTTTTATTATTCTTTATGAGTTTCCCTATAAGCTTATTTAATTCCATATTATTAATTTTAGTTAAGTCATCGTTTTTTGCAAAAACCACCTAAAATCTATAATGACCTTATTTATTATTTATTTATCTAATTATCTCATTATTATCTAATTTATTCTAATACATTATTTTCCAATTCAATTCAATGAATTTATTTTAATTAAACATCAAAAAATACTACACTCAACAATAATTTCCAACTATTGCATAACACATTCAAAATATCTTAATAACCAAATAGACATTCATGGAACACAACAAATGTCAGTAAATGTGATTTTTTCATCAATAACTATAGATTTTATAATTTAAATTTTAATTAACTAAATTAAATAATTCATACGAACATGCTTTTCCTAACCGTATTCAAACTTAAAAAAGCTAGTGCCATATAGTTCATAATTCTACCATTAGTTTAATGGAAGAAATCATGCATGAATCGGAGTTCAAACGTGAAAGATATAGAGGTTAGAAATTTCAAGGTTATATTTGTAATTAGTTAACGTTGAGGGAATAAATTGCAAATTTACCTTCTCCCGCAATTATCATGTCATCGGTCAATTCACCCCCATTTTTTGTCTTGGCCACCCACTGCACCTCTAAGACCTCACCACCGACCGATCCACCTCCAGATCCATGACCAGCATTAAAAATCGCACTATGCCAAATAAACCTACCCCTCCACTACCATTGTAGTGCCATGCCACTGCTAATATTTTGGTTAGAAATTTTCTGATTGTGGCAACTCCAAGGCCTTATTCGTCGATCTGATCATATAGATCGACTTGATTAAACACCATCTACTCGAGTATGGCATCTGAACGCCCGATTGTTGCCAAATTACCGTTTATTTCAAAATCCTAAAACAGACGGACTTGGATATTTTGATAATGTCTTACTACCTTGAATTTTGTACCCAAAAATGAGAACTTCTCGCCCACTCCATTCATTGAGAGCTTTCTAATGATATATTATTCAATATAGTTTGGACAATTTAACTTTTAATCACTTTTAGTTACTTTGCTAATCACTACCAGAGAGAAATTAGTATAATTTCAAGATCAAGGAAGAAAATTGAAGATAGAGGTGAAGTGTTTCATAGTCTCCCATATATAGCTGTTAGGTTGTATTATGGGCTGTGAAGCTAGTTTGACCTGAAATAGCTATGTGCGCTATTTAAACAATGTAACGCCTCTATTTCGCAAACCGTAACTCTAGACATATCAATTGACCAGCTTGGAAAGAACTTCACAATGGTTATAAACAAGATACCTAATTCAATCTTCTATTAAAAAAATTATTTTTAATTAATTTAACATTAGTAGAGTTAAATTTTCGGGTTATTGCATGACACATACACGGTGTTAAACTATAATTGAAACATGGTCTTCAAAAGACGAAATCGATTTTTATTTTTAAGTAAATAATATCTATTTGGAAAATTTATAAAATAATTTTTTTTGATTTTAAAGATACTTTATTAATAATAGAAAAATGTTTTACTTTTGGGTCATATAGTGGTTCATTGAATTATTGGTGGTGGTGAAGTGATTAATTTAGGAAATATAATATTTTGTATGAGCATATTTTCATAGAGAAAAGTGAATATTGTGAAAATATTTTACTTGGGAGTATTTTCATTAAAAGATGTTTTAACTAAGTATTAGAAGTTGAATTCATTTTTGAAGAAATGTTTTAGTGTCAGGTTTTATATTTAAGACATCCTTTGGGAGTATTCCTATAATGGTATCATGACTTGGAAATGCTTTGCTAAAAGCGGAAGATTTTTTGTCTATGGAAAGAGAAATTTTTTGTTGATAAATATTTTATTTGAAGATAGTTTTATGAAATGATGTTTGGTTTAATATATTTTAGTGGGAACATTTTAGTTAAAAATTATTTTTAATTTGGGAACATCCTTTGAAAGATACATGTTGAAAGGTATTTTGTAACCTCGTTATGATTTAAAAAGCTTCGTATAAGTATTTTGTTGAAGGATATTATGGAAAGAAATATTATTGCTAACAAATATTTCAAAGGGACGGTTTGGCATTGGTTCATAATAAGTTTCACAATACACAAAACCCCAGTAAAAAAAGTTTGTAAATTAGGTCCTGAAAATTAAGTTACTAAATAATAGCATGGACTTATGAAATTATTCGGTGAATAATTGCATACATTTATGTAATTATATCAAAAAATTACAAATATTTCCATAATTGTTCACTGAAAAATTGTGGAAATTTCCGCAATTATTCACTAGAAATTGCAGAAAATTCCGCAATTATTCACCAAAAAAATTACAGAAATTTCTGCAGTTTTTTCAGAAAATTGAGGAAAATCACGCAATTATTCAACAAAAAATTGTGGAAATTTCTGCAATTATTCACCAAAAAATTGCATAAATTTATGCAACTTTTGGATATAATTGCATAAATGGCTGCATAACTGTTTGCAATTACTAAGTAACTTACTTTAGGGACCTAATTTACATACTTTTTTTACTGGAGTTTTTGTGTATTTTGAAACTTATTAGGGACCTGAGCCTAATATTCACTATTTCAAATATATATACTACAAATTTTGAGGAGTATTTATTTATAAAAATATTTTTAGGTAGAAAACTATTTTGATGGTAGTATAAGGTTTAAAATGTTTTTGTTCAGAGTACCTTGTTAGGAACCATCTAGCGAGAATTCATATTTTAAAGAGAGTAATATTTAGTTGAAGCATTATTTATAATGAATATTATATGATTTGTAGAAGATTTGTTTTAAAGGTATTTTACAGATACGTTATTTCCATAGAAAGTATTTTATTTGAAGCGGTTATTTTTCTCAATAGAAGTATTTGAAAATAAAATTATGGAAATATTTTTATTTGTGAAGTTATTTTATTAGTGTAAATATTTAAAAATAGTTTGATGGAATTATTTCTTTTTGAGAAGTATCTTTTTGAGTAAAGAATGCAAGTAATTTTTTAATTGAGGGAAAGGTTTTATCCAAAGAGCATCTTCGATCTTAGAAGAAAAAAATTTGAAAAATTATTTTGATTGTAAGGATTTTCACTAAAAAGGCACTGTTTGACAAGTGATGTTTTGAAAAAAAAAAGCAATTTTAGGTAATGGGTTTTGTTGGAAAGACCTAATATGAATTTTTTTATTGAGAATATATAATTGAACATTGATTGAAGCAATGCGAGACACTAGATGGACTAAACATCCATCCTAGTTGGACTGATTGCATGTAAGCGCCTTAAGTCATGACAACTTGGCCCCACTGTCACAGGTCCACTTACCTATTACATAAGCACAACAAGCGAGGTGAGGCAAGATGGTGTGATCGATCGATAACAAGGTAAGCTAGCAAGGTGGTGGTGAGTGATGTAGTGCAACAAATAGAACGCATGAAGGCATCCACAACTCTAGGTTGAGGGGTAGGCGAAATCCCTCGGTGTTGACTCAACTTCTGGTAGAGTTAAAATGAAACTAGGAGTGAACTAGTTATAAATATATTGATCAATTGAAATAATTGTGTGCTTAAAAAAAGTTTGCAACTAATAAATGTGGTTAGGTGTGAACCTTAGTTGATTAGAGTTATAACCATGAGTCACTATGAATACAGGCATGGCATGGGTATTGAAATTTTGTTTGCGATGAGATGGTGGGGTAGTTAGTGAGTGTGTGATATTCACACTTTATGCACCTTTTATTTACAATTATTTATCATTATCCACCAATTCATTCACAACTACATTTAGCCTAACTCAGGGTGTGTTATCTTTATAAAAAGCCTTGAGTCAGCGTGAGGCTGCTTACGGGACATTTTGCTATTGTAGTTATGGCGCTTTTGGGTACTGTGTTGGAGGAGATGTAGGAGGTATTTTTTTCAGTTTGACATGTTTTCATATGATGAAGCCCATTGTCATGTTATGTGTACGTGCGTGCGTGTGTGTGTGTGCGCGCGCGCGTGTGTGTGTGCGCGCGCGCGTGTGTGTGTGCACGCGCGCGCTCGCGCATGGGTGTGTATGATGTATATGTATGAAGAGAAATTATACGTCACTTTTGAGTGGTCGAGTATGTTGACATAAGATGTATTGTTTTGTTATGTAACTATTGTTACTGTTGACATGTATTATTTTTACCTACCTCTGATATTCGTGTGTTGGGTTTATTTATGTTATTGATACTACATTGTTATATTTTGGAAAACTCCATGTACTATTGCTTCATACCAAGGTGAGATATGTATCAATGAGTATTTCTATTGTTATTATCACATATCCAATTTGGTCTAAGGGAATGTGTATGATGGATCGCTCATTATAGTCTCATTTTCTATACAATCATGCAATATTACTTTAGTATTATGCTATTTAAGGTGGAGAAGAGCACAAGGCATTAAGAATGTCTTTAGAATCCAAATGGAGTCCAGGCGGAGCTTGGACGAAATAAGTGCTCACTACATTGTTTGGTACAAATAAATTTTACATTAAGTAACTATAAAAATGTAGCTAAATAAAGTGAGAAACTTAATTTGTATTGATACGATCATCGTATGTATTATTTTAATATATAAATGATATGTGCACACAATTTAAGATTATCATCAATAATTTTTTTTGAGTAAAATGAGTAATCCACTCAAGGAGGAGAGCACCTATAATGAACTTTGAATTATAAAAACTTTTATGGCTTATACTAGTAATAATATTTATACATAATGAATTTAAGTCATAAAATAAGTTCATAAAAAAGCATAGCAATTATGAATAATACGATTTTTTTTAATTTATAGTAGATTATTTTAAGTTATACTCCAAAACATATCTGAATATAATAAAATAAAAAATAAGAAAGTAAGGTGAAGAATTGTTAAAATCAAATTTCGAAGAAGTGAAAAGTTGATGGGTAATCATTATTATACTTTCAGTTTTTTAAACCAAAGAACTAATTAAGTAAGCTTTAGGAAACATAAAAATTATACTTTTATTTTTAATTATAAATGGAATATATAAAGTTTATAAAAAATTTGAAATTATATTAGAAGATGAAGAGCTTTGATAAATAAAAAAGTAATTGAGTTTTTCAATTTAATTATATTTAATTTAGTCAAAGTTTACATAAAAAATGCTTATTTCTTAGCAGTCCATGGAAAACTTAGCACCTCGGCGGTGCCTCGAATAAGGGTCAAAGCAAATGAGCGGAGAGTTGCACCCTTGATATCATACACTACAACAAAACTATCCTTTTACAATGCTTGTTTTACAACGTGCCATAAACAACCGTTGTAATAGAAACCTTTTACAATGGTTTTCTTAGTCCCATTGTAATATGTGCAACCTTTCATCATCTAATACACTTATTACAACGTTGTCAGCTTGTCTGTTGTAATATGGTTATATTACAACGGTTTTCAGCCCGTTGTAATGGATACTAATTTTCATCTCTATTGCAACGGTTTTGGCCCATTGTAATATAGTTCTGTTACAATGGTTTTCGGTCCATTGTAATACAGTTTTGTTACAATGGTTTTCGGCCCGCTGTATTAAATATTAGTTTTCATCTCTATTTGCCCGTTGTAATATATGCCTATTACAACCATTTTCTTTTGCCTGTTGTAATAGATGTCAATTTTCACAACTCTTTTTTTGCTAGTTGTGATAGATACATATTACAAACTTTTTAATTTACTAGTTGTTATAAAAGGTTGTAATGGCATTATTAATTTATAATTTATAACCAATGATTATTAATAAATAATTTATAATTACTAATCATTATCTCTAATCAATAATTATTTAAAATATCTAGTATAATAACAACCAAGCCATTATTTTCAAACCGTTGAGGTCGACTAGATATGGCACCCAAAACTAAATGACAACGACAATTTAAAAATAACAATAACAATAACAATAGTAGTAATAAACCATGATAATAATAATAAAAAAATAAATATAATCACTAAATTACAATTAAAACATTGTTGTGGAATATTAATAATTATTAATATATATTTTATAATCAATATTTAATAATTAATTATTAATAATATTAATATTCAAGAATAACCTTACAAATTAATAATAATTAATATTTAATAATTTCTATTAAATATTTAATAACTAATAAATAGTAATTAGTTTTTAATAATTACCAATTCTAAAAAAAAAATTAATGATTAATAAATAATATTTAATATTTGACATTTAATACTTATAATTAATAACTATATTAAATATTTCAAAAAATTTAAAAATTTAAAAATTTCCAAATTAAAAATTAGAAAATTCACAAAATCTAAAAATAAAGTTTTTCCAAAATTAAAAATTAAAAATTTATAATAATGTTTTTCATTCCTTATTTTTTGTGATAGCTTAAGGTTAATAGTTAACACGTTACTTTTATCCTACCCTCTTTTCTGTAAAATTTCATTTCCTGTTTCGCCCTTTTTCCTTAACCCTTAGTTGCACTGTTTAATCCCAAAACAGAATCAATTTGGGATTAATTTACAACAGCTAAAATCCATGTTTGCTGCTCTCATGACTTACTCCATCTCTAAACTGCCTTCTACAAAAGCCCATCAAATCCCCAGGTTATCCACGCTCCCCTAAATCCCCAAACCACCCTTCCTCAAAACCCTAGCCAAATCCTCCCTCCCCATCATCGCCATCACCGCCGCCACCTCGCCTCTACCTTGTAATCTATATTTTACGAATAACATAAACCCTAAGATCTAGAATTACATGATTATCACATATGTAATGAATTAATAAAACATACCTCCAGACATCTTGTATACGAATTAGCAATGGTTGTTGTCGAAAGCTGTTTCAATGGAGAAAGGAAATAGTTTCTCTCTCTTTTCCTATATCTTTCTTTATGTGTTTTCTATATCCTTTGTTAAGGGGAAAGGTTAATATTTATAGGTAGAGAGAGGATCAACTTTTCGGATTTGTAGACTTAATCTTGATCGTCCATCAAGATCAAGATGAGAGAAATTAATGCTCTAGATTTTAACCGATTTATTTATTAGCATATTAATAGGAAAACCCTTTAGATTCTATTGACCACATAATGTGGAAGGAAACGTTTGAGGAAGGAAACAGTCCATTAATGTACCACATAATGAGGAAGGAAACGGTCCATTAATGTTTTCGCATTAATTTCCTTACAAAACGGTCAAATTTCCTTACAATCTCCCACTTGGTCAATAGAAAAATCCATTAATGTTTTCGTATTAAGGTCATAAGGCACGCATGATATGCTAAACTTTTCTTTAGTCAGTTATCATAAGTGTCTTGGCTAATCTAGTGGTCAATGGAAGTCATGACGTGTACATGTTATTTTACAACATGTTTACTTCCATGTACTATGATATTGACAACTTTCATAACTAGACCGTATATGAGCATAACTTCATTGTCACATAATGTCTTGAAGCAAAAGACTGTTTCTGTTATCATTTATCTAAATATAAATGTGTACACATTATAAAACAGAAATAAAAGATGTCCAAATTATTAAGAGCTCAATAATTGTCATGTCTAGATAAGTACAAAATAAATGGCATAATAAGAAGATAATTAGGAACTATCTGCAAGACCCATGCTATCAGTATGTCTCTGAAAGGTCTTTGGAGGTAGTCCTTTCGTGAATATGTCTGCCACTCGTAAGTCTGTACTTATCGATTCAACAATAATTTTCCTTAGTTTAACATCTTGCTTCAGTAGTAGGTATTTAAGGTCCATGTGTTTGGAACCTTTGGTTATCCCATCATGCTTGGAGAAAAAGGTTGCAGCTTTATGTCGCAGTAGACAGTTAGTGGCTTAGAGATAAAACTTAAAGTGCCAAATTGTGAGACAAAATTACGCAGCCATGTTCCCTGAATTGAAGCCGCATGACATGCTACGTATTCAGCCATCATGGTGGATCCAAAAAGCATCTTAGATTTCTGGCTTCTCCATGATATTGCACCTCCACATAAGAGGTACACATAGCCAAGAGTGCAGATCCTAGTGTCAGGACATCCAGCAAGGTCTGAATCAGAATAACCAGTTACCTGTAGGTAACTTTATTTTCTATAAGTGAGCATGCAATTCTTTGTTCCCTTTAGGTATCTCTGTACCTTCTTTGCAGCTTTCCAATGAGCGATTCCCGGGTTACATTGAAATCTACCCAACATACCAACTGCATGACTGATATCAGGTCTTGTACAGACCTATGAATACATCAAACTCCCTACAAGAGATGCATAAGGATATTTGGTCATTTCTTCTCGTTCTATAGGAGTCTTTGGGCACTGCTCAAGAACAAGTTTGTCTCCTTTCTGCAATGGGACAGGACTAGAGAAACAATTCGTCATGCCAAATCTCTCAAGAATTTTGTCAATATATGCTTTTTGAGACAATCCTAGAATTCCTTGTGATCTGTCACGGAATATTTCTATTCCTATCACATAGGAAGCCTCACCCATATCTTTCATTTCAAAGTTCGTTAAGAGATAATCCTTAGTTTCACGTAATAAACCAAGGTCGCTGCTAGCTAATAATTTATCATCAACATACAGAATCAAAAATATAAACTTGCTCCCACTGAACTTGAGGTATATACAAGGGTTAACTATGTTTTCTGTGAAATCGAAAGCGGTAATGATTTCATGAAACTTTAGATACCATTGTCTAGAAGCTTGTTTCAGTCCATATATTGATTTCTTAAGTTTGCAGACCATGTCTTCCTGCCCTTCAATTATGAAGCCTTCAGGTTGACGCATGTAGACTTCTTCTTCCAAGTCTCCATTTAGAAAGGCTGTTTTCACATCCATTTGATGTAACTCGAGATCATAATGAGCTACTAATGCCATGATAATTCTAAGAGAATCTTTCCTGGAAACAGGAGAAAAAGTTTCACTATAGTCAATGCCTTCTTTCTGATTAAAACCTTTGAAAACAAGTCTAGCTATATATCGTTTAATTTTACCATTGCAGTCACGTTTGGTCTTGAAGACCCACTTACAACCGACTGCTTTATGTCATTGCGGCAATTGAATGATTTCCCAAACTTGATTATTATCCATAGATTTCAGTTCATCTTTCATGGCATCAATCCATTTAATAGAATTAACATCCTTACCGGCTTGTGAATAAGAAATTGGGTCTGTAGTTCCTTCAGATTCTATTAGATAAAGCATATAATCATCAGGAATAGTTGATCTTCTTTGTCTTTGAGATCTTCTTAATGCTAGTTCCTGTGGTACTTCATCAACATTATGGTTGGTGATAATTTCATTATGGAGTTGTTGATCATTTATTGGGTTTTCCTCATTGTGAACAGGTTCAACAATGGGATGATTCCCAATATCTTTCGAAATAGAGGGTAAGATAATGGGTACCCTTATTTCATGCATGACCACTTCTTGTTGTTTTGTACTCCCACTGATTTCACCATTCTCATAGAATTTGGCATTGCCGGTTTCAATAATTCTTGTACTATGGTTAGGACAATAAAATCCATGTCCTTTAGATTTTTCTGGGTAACCTATAAAGTAACCATTGACTGTCTTAAAATCCAATTTCTTCTCATTTGGATTGTACAGTCTAGCTTCAGCTGGGCAACCCCAAATTTGAAGATGTCTTAAACTAGGTTTCCATCCTTTCCAAAGTTCAAAAGGAGTCTTTGGAACGGCCTTACTTGGAACTCTATTTAAGATGGAGACAGCTGTTCGTAATGCATCCATCCATAATGATATAGGTAAATTTGCATGACTCATCATGGATCTAACCATTTCCATGTATGTACGATTTCGCCTTTCAGCTACACCATTCTGCCATGGAGATCCAGGCGTTGTGTATTGTGCAACAATTACAAGTTTTTGAAGAAATCTAGCAAAAGGTTCAGGATGTTGTCCCGTTTCATCATACCTTCCATAGAATTCACCACCCATATCTGACCTAATGATTTTCACTTTTCTTTCTAATTGCCTTTCGACTTCAGTAATGAACACTTGTACATCATCCACTGACTGAGATTTTTCATGCAACAGATAAAGATAGCAATAATGTGAAAAATCATCGATAAAAGTGATGAAATATTTCTCTCCTCCAAAAGTTGGAACATCAAAAGGTCCACAAATATCTGTATGTATTATTTCAAGAAGTTGTGTACTCCTTGTGGCTCCTTTCTTTGTTTTTTTTGTTGTTTTTCCTTTAATACAATCAACACATGCTGTAATGTTAGCGAAGTCTAGGTCCGGTAGGACACCACCTTTCACTAACATCTTGATTCTTTCACTGGATATATGACCCAGTTTTTTTTATGCCACTAGAAGTAAGAATCATTCTTGGATGACTTTCTTTTAGTTTCTTTTCCATGCAGGGTGAGTTGGATTTCAGCATTTTGTTTAAGATGAAGTTTATAAAGTCCATCAATTAATATTCCAGAACCAATAAGACTAGAATTTTTAAATAAACTAAAATTTCCATTTCCAACTTCAAAAGAATATCCAAATTTATCAAGTACACTTACAGAAATCAAATTACGGGAAATAGATGGAACGTAAAGAGTTTGACATAAATCTAACTGATAACCGCTATCTAAAATAAGACGAAAAGTTCCAATAGCTTCAACTGGAGCTTTATCTTTATTCCTCATGAAAATGAAATTCTCACTTGGGTTTGTGGTTTGAATCGTAATGAATCCCTGCATAGAATTCGAAACATGAACGTTAGCAGCAGTATCAATCCACCAAGTAGAAGAAGTTACATTAGTAAGATTTGATTCGAAATGACTTACGAAACTCATTGGGTTACCTTTCTTTTCGAACCATGCTTTGCGCTTAATGCAATCTGCCTGAAAGTGTCCAGGTTTCTTGCAGAATTTGCAGACATCATCCTTCTTTTTCTTCTTGGATGGTTGAGTGGTGTCATCAGATTTGGGTGGTGCTCTTTTATGATGTGAGTTATTCTTTTTGCCAGCTTGTTTTCCAACCCCTTGAGTGAAATAAGCAACTTTAATGCCTTGCGAGCCTTGCCTAGACTCCTCTTGAACCAGTTTTGTTAGTCAATTCATTTAGACTCAACTTTTCCGTAATAGTGGTGTAATGAATTTTGAATGGTTCATACTGAGGAGGTAAGCTAGTGAGAATGAATTGGACGAGAAAACCATCGTCCATAACCAATCCCAAGTTCTTAAGTTTGGCAGCAAGGTTAATCATTTCAATGACATGAGCGCTCATTGAGCGAGAACCATCAAACTTCATGGTTACAAGATCTGCCATAAGTTTCCCAGCAAGGGATTTGTCTGCGGTTCTGAACCAATTTTCAATGGATTGCAAATATTCTTTTGCGCTTTCAGTTTTGGGTAGGGAGGTTTTGATGTTGGTATCAATCATCATTCGCATAAACATCATGCTGAGCCTATTAGATCGTTCCCAATCATCACGGAGTTTGTTTTCCTCAGGCGTACTTGTGTCAGTAAATGGGGCTGGCTTTTCCTTTAGGAGAGCCGCGTCTAGTTCAAGTACGCCTAAAGAAAACTCAACTTGCTCTTTCCATTTTGAATAGTTGGTTCCATTGAGTCTGACTATAGACGTAGCGTACGAATTAAGATTTGGGGGCATTGCAACTACAGATATAAAAGAAATGTAGACTTTTTTATTAGAATAAAACACATGTCATAATAAGATGTTAGGTTTAGCGCCTCCTATGGATAGGCAGTAGAACCATACTCATGAAAGAATGATAAACATTAATGTTTCATGCGTTATTGTGCAAGCAGCAGCCGCCTGTGGACGGGACTGCATGCATCAAACTAGAGGAAACAAGGAAATTAAGCGCGGAAGCGAAAACTAAAACAAGAGAGAAAAGAGATAAACATTAATTTTTTTTTATTTTTTTTTGCATAAACATTTGTCATTCTTTCAAGTAATCCACAACAAGGATAATAAATGTTTAGTAACTCCAAGTAAATTTCATACATGAATTTAACATATAAATAATTATTTTGCAAATCATGTATAGACAATTATCTTGCAAGTTCTAGGTCATGAATTTAATGTCAAACTAGGAAATAATTGTTTTCAATATGTATACTTTCTGAAAATTATTCGCATACAATAAGTTGTTCCATATTATACAGTAGGTCAAACATTAAAGTAGAAAAAAATCAACTTTTGCGGAAATATAAATTTTCCAGATCCAGATCTAAGCATACAGTAAATAGAACAATATTGATAATCATGATTACTATAGCAACTTAAATAATACGAATATTAAACCTAAATCATATTAACACTAATAATCATTATCATCATCATAGTAAAATTACAAACATCATATCATATATCTATGTTAGTTTTGTTTTATATATTGATGAATAATCATGAATTCTAAAACCTTGCTCTGATACCACATGTAATCTATATCTTGCGAATAACATAAACCCTAAGATCTAAAATTACATGATTATCACATATGTAATGAATTAATAAAACATACCTTCAGACATCTTGTATACGAATCAGCAATGGTTGTTGTCGAAAGCTGTTTCAATGAAGAAAGGAAATAGTTTCTCACTTTTTTCCATTAATGTACCACATAATGACATATTGAGGAAGGAAACGTTTAAGAAAGAAAATGACACCGCATAATGACGAAAGAAACGGTGCATTAATGTTTTCCAATTAATTAATTGCAAAACGGTCAAATTTCGTTACGTACCCGCAATCGCAATTGAACCTCACACTCCCCGCAATCGCAATTGAATTCCTACTTCTCATGGTTGCACTCGACAAGTTGTACTTCACCTTTCTCGGAAACTTCATGGACAAGGAAGACACGAAGATCAAAGGGAAGCTAGGGGAGGCGAACGATACCTCGACAAAGGTGAAGCCACTGGAGTTGAAGGCCGTGGTGGCGATGAAGGTGGCTAAGGTGGAGAAAGCGGTGGCGCTTAACAAGATGAAGAAGGAGAAGCCGGTGGAGTTGGAGGCAAAGATGGCAGTGGGAAGGAAGAAAGTGGAAGCTGAGCTGGTTGAGGCCCTTCAGAGTACATCCTCGTTGCCAGAGCATCGAACTCCTTCCAACCACTAAAACCACCGCAACCTTAATAAACACAAAATCAAGCAGTCCTAACCCCACACCTCCCTCCGCAAATCTTACCTTGCCGTCCAATCCTTTCCTCGATTTCTATGACTCCGATGAGTTCGATCCATGAGCGGTGTGTCAGGGTGGAAGTGGGATGCGGACGAGCTGGCGGTTGTTACTGAAACTAAGAAGCTTGCTGGTTATTTAATTAATGAAGTTGTGCTTGATCAGGTATTTTGGCCTAGTGGGTCAAGTTATCTGTTTGTTGATTTTGGCACTTAATTACAAAATTTTGACTTCCTCGACAAATGGAATTGTATACCATTATATAAATTAATACCTAAATCTCACACTGTAAAATTTATATATAATCCTTTTTCCTTTTGAAATATGACCAATTTAAATCCTTAAATTGTTGGTTGTTCCATACATTTTAGCAAGTTAAGGGAAAACAGTTCTCAGTTTCAAGGAATGCATAGTAATTGGTGTGGCGAGATTTGAAAACAAATCTTAAATTACTCTTTAGCTCACTTGATTCATTTTTTGAAAGTGTTTCATATGTAGTTTCCATATAGCACACTTGGCAGAACAAATATGAAATGATCATCAAAATTATTATACTTCTACCTATTAATTAAAATATTTATTCATGTAAATATCAGCAAATTGTATGAACAAATTTAGTTAGCAAAATCAACAATTTTCCTGCAAATAATATTCTTGAAATTAAATTTTCCGCTATCTCAAGAATTGAAATATAAGTTGATAAATGTAATTGGAATGTATAATGATAATTTTTTTTGGAAAATAATACTAAAAGCATGGTTCTTTGTTCTTATTTTTCCTGTATTAAGGAAAAAACTATCCCATTTCAGGTCTGCTATTCATGGTGGGTGCTTTCAAATTTGAAATTAATTGACAGAGTGCATTGGACCGATAAGGAACTTTCCCGATTCATTCTAAATTGCCAGGTTTGCCAATCCTATAAAATTCAGATAATACAACTATCTGTTCATTTACACAAGCAAAATTTGCAATCCAATACTTCGACACAAGCACATCCCTATCGCACTTAGGTTGTGAAGGTTTTCAACATTAAATCCATGATGTATGTTTGGTTTAGTTCATATTCTTAAATGTTTGGTTCATTGTTTACATGGGTGTTGCTTATGAATCCTGCAAATACAAAATTATTATTCATTTGGTGGTCAGTGGCTGAATTAATTGCTGTAAATGGTATTTCGGGTTTCTCATGGCTGCATGTGGTTTCAACATAGAACAAACAAACACAATTTATTAAGATGGCATTTGAATTTCAGGTTTCTCCTCATATTGTTATTATATTATTGGTACATGCATCAAATTTCCTATGCCTTCATATTTTTTAGTGCATATCTGTTGTACATAAAATACCAGTGGGTTTTTTTTTTTTTTTTTTTTTTTTTTTGTAACCACTCAAACAGTTTAGTTAGTATAAAGTTGAAGAATTGAGTACATTTGGAATAATTACGCTTATGTAGTCATCTGTATGTGCTAGGAGCATAGGCATTCTTTTTTCATAACTTTAGATCACTCTGTAATCAGAAAATTATCTTAATTTGTTTATTATTCGTTTGTATAAATACCGTGTAATATGGAATATTTTGTGTTTTAGTTCTTATGTTTTTTTTAAGGGTTTAACCATGTGACTCAGCATGATAGAAGTAAACTTAAAGCGGCTTCTTGCATCTACTCCTCGGCAACAAAATCAGGCAAAGCTTATACATGTGAGTATTTGTAAGCTTATACATGTGCCTATATTTTTTTTCCAAAACTTTAACCCTCAAACGCAAGTCCGAAAATGAATACATCAAAATGCAATCAATTTTTTTTGTCAGGTTAAAAGTGAATCATATTTATAATGAAATCTTCGAACCATGAACATGAATATCTTGTGATATCTCCAGTTTTTGCTTAAGCTTGTCCACCGCATCATATTCTTCAGTTCTTGATTTGTTCCTACTTTTGATTTTGTGCTTTATACTTTTCAGAGTTTCAACAACTAGATCTATTTTGGAACCACAGGGGTGCATACTCCAACCCGAGATTGCTGCTCATGTCCTGCAAGAGATATCCATGAATTTGGATATCTAAAAGGTTTTTTTCTCTATTTTCTCATTGCATCTCTGAAAACTAATGATAATTTACTTGTGGTCTCTGTAGTAGGAAAAAATAGCCATTGCATTAGTTTTAGGAAATAGCTTATTTATACGTTCATTTTGAAAATGAACCTTCTAAAAGTTGGGGTGGATGTGAATGATGGGAGTATTCAACAGAGCAATATTACGTTGGATGTGATAAAGGGTAGCAATGATGCTAGTTATGATTGATTTATTTATAGCATCCTACAGTAAAAATCAGAAGAATATTAGAATAGTTCATTTGTTCTTATATTATTTTGGACTGTAATTAGGAATACATACCTCTTGACTAAGCCTATTCAAGTCACGTCTACATAAAAATTCATATATCAAAGCATAATTCTCCAGCTCGAGTATCATATATGAGCTTCTGATGCTGACCACTTATTTTATTAAATTTTGATTCAAGGTAAGTTTCTTGACTCGTTATTTTCTTGTATTGTAGTAATTCAAGAAAATATTGAACCATCATTGTAGCTTCATGTATATTTGGCCATACTTCAGATTCTGCATCACAAGGTCCATAAATAACCGCACAAGCTTCCACATCATATAATGTTGTTATGTCACTGACTCTCTTGAATGACCCCTTTATTTCTTTTTTGAAGGTAGCACGCCTTTTAACATCATCATTGATGATTGATGATTGATCGATCGATCGATCTTATTCCTAGCCATTAATGTAGGAATTTTCTTATTTAAAGTTTAGAGGTTTTGAGGTATATCAAAAGGTTTTATATATAGGCAAGGAAAATAGAGATCTTGAATGGGATTCGGTGTTGAACATTGATTTGGTAATCAATATCTGGATAAGAGAATTAACGTGTTGTACTGTTCAATTAATTTGTAAGATAAAAAAACGATGACATCATTGTAATTATTATGCGTATTGCTTGTATTCAGCTTCTTTTATATTAGTTTTGGCTTGAACGACATTGATTTGTAATTATATCAAGACTTTATAAATGCTGTGAATGTATAATTTGTTTTGGCTCTTTATCAGTTGTGGGTACGATTTGTATACATGCTTCATTAATGCGTTATTATTTTTAATTTTACATCTTTTTTAACAACGGGGAAATCAATTGTAAAAGACATCTATTACAATGGTCAAT
Source organism: Allium cepa (assembly GCA_030765085.1). Classification (NCBI taxonomy): domain Eukaryota; kingdom Viridiplantae; phylum Streptophyta; class Magnoliopsida; order Asparagales; family Amaryllidaceae; genus Allium; species Allium cepa. The sequence goes on from CM060932.1 coordinate 937,230,561, forward strand.
GACTGTTGTTGTTGCGCATATTACAGTGGTCAATGCTTGTTGCAAATGACTCTATTTCAATGGTTGTGGACCGTTGTAAAAATATTTATTACAACGGGTTTTACAATGGTTTTATACCGCTGTAAAATCTTTTGGGTTTATTACAACATCGTTTAATAAGACGGGTGCTAATTCATTGTGAAACCTTTATTACAATAGGTATTGCCCGTTGTAAAAAGGGTATTTTGTTTTAGTGATATTTTTAGTAATATTCTTTGGCGGTATGGATACAGGAGTAGGGCGTTACACAATGATAATAATGATGCAATATTGGTTGCAAATGGAATCATTATCTCAATAAGAGTTTAAGACATGCTCTACGTAAATACCATATGATATAATAGTTTATCAATGATGGGATGCATAATCAAAAAGTCAATATGAAATGTTACTATTAGAGATCCAATCACTAAGGCCGTTTTTTAGATTAATCTAGAAAACTAACTAAGAGTAACGTTATGAGATATCGTAATTGGTCTCAAATGATAGTGGGTGTTTGATAGATTATGGGTATCTCCTAGTGGTAATCATGTAATTTGTTTGTAAACTTAACTTTTATTGCAGATATTGTTTGAAATTAAGTGAGATTTTAGTTTTATTTTATGTTGTTGTTATCCCGCCTTTTGGCAAGACCGAGATACCAAGGAACTGGCTGGAAAATAAGGGTCATATGTCCTCAGTTTTGAATGATTGTCGGTTTACTACAAATATCGATGGATTTTGTCCAAGACTGGATCGGGCTGCAATTGATAAGACACGTCAAGCGAAGCTGTGGAAAACAACGTTTCAAATTTCGAGGCAAACCGAGTTCATATGCTCAAGTTATCGTCAATGGAAAGTGGAGGAGGCAACCTCAGTTCGAATTGATCAGAAGGAGTGTAGATTCGAATCCATGAGAGAGCCACACAGTCGAATCGATAGACCATGCATCACGTTCGAACCCATCCTCCCAAAGCCTTGCCTCGAATCCATGAAGAGCTCCTTTGCTTCGACTCCATCGGACAAGCCCTTCCTTCGAATCCATCCAATGCTTCCCCTAGTTCGAATCCATCAAGTCACCTCTTCCTTCGAGTCCATCAGATGGCCTCGCCTCGAATCCATCGAGCAAGTCTCGGTTCATATGCACGAGACACAATCCTTGCTTCGAATCCATCAGGGACATGTCTTCGAATCCATCAGAGGTAGCCCCGCTTCGAATCCATCCACACCTGCCTTGGTTCGAATCCCTCGAAGTATTCCTATCTTCGACTCCATCCCATGAAGGTCCTTCGAATCCATCAAACAGAGAAGACTTCACATCGACCAAATGCAAAATACTCTGAACGATACGAAGGATGCGTATGAACGTACCTTCGAATCCATAACATCGAACCCATCAAGTTGTAGCAGCTGGAACCAAGGGTTCAACCCCATCGATTCAAAGACCTTGGATTCGAAGCACGCATGTCAACTAAAAATGCAATCTTGAATCGATCATAACTTGAGATCTACAAGTCCAAATGCTATGAAATTTTCACAGGAGCTTGCATATACATAGAAGAATGTCCACGCCAATTTTCATCACGATTGGACACTTTTTTGATCGATTCGAACCAATGGTCGAATCGATCCCAAAGTGGGCCCGGGTCTCCAGAATTCGGCCATGTGGGCCCCCCACACGTGCCAGGAGTGGTCTCTCCGAATTTTAGGCAAAATATCAGCCTCCAGCACCTATAAATAGAGCCCCTGGTCATTCAGAAAGGGGATCGGAGAATTTTGAGAGTAAGAGAACGCCCGGACGCTGCCAGAATTGCTTCAGAGCACCACCGCTGCCTTTGATTTCGAATTTTGGCTTACTACTTGCTGTACTTCGACATAAAAAAGTTGTATTCACCGAATATCAATCAATAAAGTAACAAAACTTCATAGTGGACGTAGGCAAAACGCCGAACCACTCTAAATCGTTGTCTTGTGCAATTTACTTCCTGCTATTTGGAGTTTTTGTTAGATAATCCACGTTTTAATTTACTTTCTTCACTTATTATCTCTTCGAAAACTTCCGACGAGTGTTGTGCCCAATTTTGACACAAACACTTTGGTGCTTTCACTGAGAGAAAAAAAACCCAGTTTTTTCTCCTGCTCCTTGGATCTATCTTCGATACCGGATTGCATAAATGTAAGAGAGAGATCCAGACCTCATATTCAAATTCCTTCCATTCTACTTAGATTTGTTAAAAGTCTAGGAAAGAATTCAACGTTTCAAAATGGTGAGTACAAGAACCACTTCTAACATTGGTGATCAGGAAGGCCGGGATAGGCAAAATCCCACACAGTTACAATCCACTAACCAAGATGCTGTTGGGCATACGGATCAGTCAGGTCCGGTCACAAGGCAAGAGTTCCAAGCGCTACTCCAAGAATTAACCCAAAGCAGACAACAGCTAACTGAGCAATTGCGCGCTAATACTGAGTTGACCAATCAACTAAATCGCCAAAAGCGAAGAAGATCCAGAAGGGATCAAGCTCCTCATTCTTCCACCGAAAGCTCCGCTTCCTCTGATTACAATACCAGATCTATCCGTCCCAGGCTGGACGGAAATCATACGCAAGCCGCTGACTGTCAACAGGCAGTAACCGTTGGGCAAATAAGGGTTGGCCCATCTACCAGCTTCCATACTGGACCCTCCTCCCGAGGAGGCACTATTCCTCAATACACTGCAGACGATCGAGCTGCTACAGCCGCTGCAGTTGACATAGGAGTTGATGCTCGAGATCACTCCAATCAAAATTATCATTAGCAGGGACAGGCTCCAGAGCCATATGTCCCAGAAGACATCGAGCCAAGGAGGCGAGATGAGGATCGTCGACAGCGTCCGATCCCACCTCGCACTATGGAACCCGACCATACTTTGGCTCACCACCCACAGAATTTTCCAATACCAGACTTCTCAGCCATGGTACGACGAATGATTCGCGAGAGTCAAGGCCTAACAAATGACGATTGGGGAATCTCCCGGAGTCATACCCCATTTACTGATGACATATTGTATGCTGAACCTCCTCGGCGATTCAGAATGCCGACCCTTCCCATGTATGAAGGAAATTCCGACCCAAATCAACATGTTCTGAAATATGAATGGTCAATGACTGCTGCAAGAGCTGATGACGCAGTAAAGTGCCGTAGTTTTCCTATTTCCTTAGGGGGAATTGCGACAATGTGGTTCACCCGATTACCGCCACGATCTATTTCTTCGTTTGACCAGTTAGCTACTAAATTTGTTGAACAATTTCGCATGCATATCGCCCGACCTAAAGATGTTAATACCCTATCAAGTGTCACTCAAGCTCCCGGAGAAACACTTAGACGATATTTGGAGAGATTCAATGCTGCATGCGCAGAGATCACCAACCCCAATGATAATTCCATTCTAATGGCTTTGACCAAAGGAATCGACCCTGATTCCGAGTTCGGAAATTGGTTAGCCGGAAAACCTCTCGCATCGTTGGACCGTTTCTATTCCAAAGCTGCTCAATTCTTGAGGCGAGAGGATGCGAAACAGTCTAGGAAGCAGGACGATGCAAGGCCCAGCAGTGAAGGGATTCATAGTAATGTTGCGGTTAAACAATCCGGAGAAAATTCGGGAAAAGTCGAATTGAATATCCAAAATAAACAGGCCCAACGATCAAGAAACGGTGATAACCGAAGCAAGAAGCAAGATCAGAATCGTGGTCCGAGACGTAGGGCCGTAATGTTTGACAGTTATACACCGCTTAACACGTCACTGGAAAACGTATACTTACAGACTTGTAATACTATGCAATACAAGAAGCCTGCTCCGAAGCCTTCGTCGGAGAAGCAAATTCAGACAGGGAGGTTTCATGAAAGTTATGGGCATAATACCAATGAGTGTAGACATTTGCAAGACCTCATTGAAAAGTTGATCAGAGAAAGAAAGTTGGACCAGTTTGTTCGGACGCCGCAGTCTGGTGGAGCGGGCCCATCTAATCAAAATTGAACGCAGAATCAGGAAAGACAAGGTGAACCTGCTCGCATGGGCGGAAGGTTGGTTATCAATACAATAAGTGGTGGTCCACATCCGGTAGACAAAAGTTGGAGAGAAATGGAGTCATATGCTAGCTCAATCAGGCATGTAGACTTTGAATGCTATAGCAACTCGGAAGACGGAACACCGGCTAAACAACAAAAGACAATGGCTGATGAAATCGTGTTTAGAAATCGAGATGCCGATAAAGTCGAAGCTCCCACAATTGACCCATTGGTTATATCCGCTCAAGTTGGTCCTGCTTGGATGAAGAGGATCTTGGTAGACAGCAGAAGTTCCGTAAATATATTATTTAAAAGAGCATATGATTTAATGAAAATGGGAGCTAAGGACTTAAAGCCTTGTCAATCACGAGTCCACGGCTTCAATGGGAGTGCAACAATACTAACTGGAATAGTTGAATTGCCAGTAGAGTTGGGAGTGGGAGAATGCCGAAGAGTTCGGATGTTGCAATTTGTTGTCTTAGATATTCCTTCCCCGTACAATGCTTTTTTGGGCCGACCGGCCCTTGCTGAATTTAGGGCTGCTATTGCCCCATGGTGTTTAACTCTAAAGTTCCCTACTGACCATGGCATAGGAGTTGTACAAGGAGATCAGGCATCTGGGAGAGCCTGTTATGTTGCTGAGCTGCGGGAGGCGCAGCGGAAAGAGAAAGGAAAGGGCGTAGAGGAATCTCTCTGCGTCCGTTTTACTGACAATTGACAATTAGCGCCTGGGCTCCGGCCTGGGCACCACAACCAATTCCAAAAGGATCTTGATCCAAGGGACAATGACAATAAAGAAGAATCTACGGAAAGTCAGGCTTCTCCGGCCGAGCTAACCATTGATGTCCCGATTGACGATGATCACGATGACTCGAGAATGTTGAAGATTGGGTCTCAGCTTAACCAAAAGACACAACTGGAATTGGTTGATTTTCTCCGGGCGAATCTTGACGTGTTCGCTTGGACGCACTCTGATATGTGTGGAATCTCGCCTAACATCGCGAGCCACACCTTGAACATTGACCCACGGTATATCCCGGTCAAGCAGAAAAGACGTGGTATGGATCCAGAGAGATCTGCCGCCCTGAAAGAAGAGGTCGATAAGTTAAAATCAAATGGGTTCATTAGAGACGCTTTATACCCAGAGTGGGTGTCCAATCCCGTACTTGTCCGAAAACCAAATGGGAAATGGAGAACGTGTATCGATTACTCCGATCTGAATAAAGCCTGCCCGAAAGACAGCTTTCCACTCCCTCGAATCGATCAACTGGTAGATTCAACCGCCGGACATGAATTATTATCCTTCATGGATGCTTACTCAGGTTACAACCAGATACCCATGCATGTACCAGACCAAGAGCACACGAGCTTCATAACCGACTTGGGTTTGTATTGCTACAAGGTCATGCCTTTTGGATTGAAGAATGCTGGCGCAACTTATCAACGCTTGGTCAACCGAATGTTTGCCAATCAGATTGGGAAAACTATGGAGGTCTATGTAGATGATATGTTGGTGAAGTCACGATATTTTGATGAGCATGTCAAAGACTTGGAGTCAATGTTCAATATCCTTCGGAAATACGGGATGAAGCTTAATCCACTCAAGTGTCATTTCGGAGTCGCATCCGGAAAATTTCTTGGGTTCATTGTCAATGCCCGAGGAATAGAGGCCAACCCCGAAAAGATTTGGGCGATCAGAAATCTCCAAACTCCGAAAACCATAAAGCAAGTTCAGAGTCTTAACGGAAAAGTGGCAGCACTGAGCAGGTTTATCTCAAAATCGACCGACAAATGCATTCCATTTTTCGATTTAATTCGAAAGGGGAAACGAAACTTCGAATGGACCGCAGAATGTGAGGGCGCATTTCAATCACTAATACAACATCTTTCCATACCACCAATCCTCTCAAAGCCTATAGATCATGAATAGTTATATCTTTACCTGGAAGTATCAGAGAATGCAATCAGTGCTGCATTGATTCGGGAGGAAGACCGAGTGCAAAAGCCGGTCTACTACGTGAGTAAACGATTGACCGGAGCCGAGAGAAATTATCCAAAGCTTGAAAAGTTGGCATATTGCCTAGTCATTGCCTCGAGGAAGCTCCGGCCATATTTCCAGGCTCATCCTATTACTGTGTACACCGATCAGCCGTTACGACAGGTCCTTACGCGGCCCGAGACGTCTGGTAGGTTACTGAAGTGGAACATCGAACTGAGTCAATTCGACATCACTTATACTCCAAGGAGAGCCATTCACGGCCAAGTCCTAGCAGATTTTTTAGCCGAATTCACTATTATTGAAGACTTGCCCGAAACCAGCAAATCTCCCGAATACATCTGGAAGTTGTACACCGATGGTGCGTCAAACGATCGGTGCTCGGGAGCTGGGATAGTGCTTGAGACCCCCGAGGGACGATCCATATGTTATGCTTTAAAATTCGAGTTCCGCGCAACCAACAATGAAGCCGAGTACGAAGCTCTACTTACCGGGCTAAAGCTTGCCCGTGATCTGAAAATCATCGCTGTAGAGATTTACTGTGATTCCCAATTGATAGTATGTCAAGTTCGAGGTGAATATCAGGCCAAAGATCGAAGACTGGCCGCCTATCTAACTCGAGTTCTGGAGATACTTAATCAATTCGATTACTATGCCATTTTCTACATACCCCGAGAGCACAATCAGAAAGCTGATTCATTGGCAAAGTTAGCAAGTACAGGTGAGGTTCAACAGTTGGGGGTTGTTCCGGTTGAAACCCTATCATCTTCGAGCATTGATCGAAGGGAGACTGATTTCACATTTGAAGCTACCTCCATTAAGGAGTCGTGGATGACTCCTTATCAAGATTATATCGAACACGGAGTATTGCCCGAGCGGCGAAGCGAGAAAAGACAAGTTCTACGAAAGGCCTCATGATTTGTTATTCAAGATGGAGTCATGTACCGGAGAGGATACTCTGTTCCTCTCCTCCGGTGTATCGTGCACGATGAAGTCAAACGAGTGTTACACGATGTACACGAAGGAGAATGTGGCGATCACACTGGGGGGCAAGCACTAGCAAAGAAGATACTTTGATATGGGTATTATTGGCCTACTGTTAATCGCGATGCTGCAGACTACGCTAGAAAATGTGACAAATGCCAGAAACATGCTCGAATTCCAAGAGCCCCGCCTACTGAAATAACCCAAATGGTCAGTCCTTGGCCATTTGCGGTGTGGGGAATGGATATCATCGGCACATTGCCTCTGACCAAAGGTGGCGCGAAGTACGCCATCGTCGCAGTTGATTATTTCACCAAATGGGCTGAAGCTGAACCCCTTGCGACAATTACAACAAAGAAAGTAATCAACTTTGTAGTGCGTAACATCATCTGCCATTTTGGTCTCCCACATACTATCATCACCGATAACGGAACTCAATTCGACAGTGCTGAATTCAAGAACTTCTGTCAACGATTCCACATCCATAAGAAATTCTCTGCAGTAGCGCACCCTCAAGCAAATGGTCAGGTTGAAGCTGTTAATAAAGTTATCAAGTCCATTCTAAAGAAGCGACTGGAAAAAGCTGGGGGCAAATGGGTCGACGAACTTCCTATGGCACTATGGGCCTATCGAACGACTCATAAAACTGCAACCGGTCATACCCCGTTTTCCCTATCTTATGGTTCTGAAGCCGTTATTCCGGTCGAAATGGAAGTGCATTCTCATCATGTAACGTATTACGATCCGAAAACAAATGCCATATTACTTGCTGAATCTTTGGATTTACTCGATGAAAAGCGCGAAGAGGCTGATTTGAGGGCAGCCGCATATCGTAATCAAGTCGCCCGACTGTACAACGCCAAGGTCCGTCCGCGAACCTTCAAACTCGGCGATCTCGTACTCAAAAGAGTTTATCCGGTCCCTTCACACATGAAGCCAAATTGGGAAGGGCCGTATGTGATTTCACAAAAGCTCGGAGATGGCACGTTCAAATTATCAACAGTTGACGGTTTTACCTTGCCGAGAGCTTGGAATAGCGAAAGTCTTCGTCGCTACTACATATGAAAGATTTTACTCATTTACTTTCTGTCAATTTATTTCTTTGCATTTTATTCTAGCATTTCGAGACTTAAATTTGTAATAAGGCAACTGACTTTGCCATATTTTCTCGTTTCAGCAATAAAATGCCATCTCTTCGAGCCAGAGCTGTGATTTACTGAATATGACGCACTATATCATAATGCACGAAGAGCTAAGTCCCATCACGCGGTGGGACTTATCCAAATAGGGAGTGACTGTGATGCGACCGATCACTCACTAAGTGAAACCCGAGCTCGGGGGCAGAACACTACATCAACATTAACGGGGATTGATACACGACAATCCCTCCGCCAACTCCAAATTCCCAGAGTGTGAATTGGAGCATAAACTTCAACTCTCGGTTACCAGAGCGCGAACCGGAGTACAAATCCACCGCTCCCAGAGTGTGAGCCGACTCCAAATTCCCAGAGTGCGAATTGGAGTATAAACATTAAACAATTCGTTCCCAGAGTGCGAACGAACTCCAACTTCCCAGAGCGCGAATTGGAGTATAAACATTAAATAATTCGTTTCCAGAGTGCGAACGGACTCCAACTTCCCAGAGCGCGAATTGGAGTATAAACATTAAATAAGTCATTCCCAGAGCACGAACGGACTCCAACTTCCCAAAGCGCGAATTGGAGTATAAACATTAAATAAGTCGTTCCCAGAGCGCGAACGGACTTCAACTTCCCAGAGCGCAAATTGGAGTGTAAACATTAAATAAGTCGTTCCCAGAGCGCGAACAGACCCCAACTTCCCAGAGCGCGAACTGGAGTATAAACGTCGATTGCAATTTCCCGGAGAGCGAACTAAGTCATAAACACTGATAACTAATGAGTTCCCAGAACATGGGCCGAACTGTTAATTGCAAATTATGTTAAGTCCCCGAAGTGTGGACATGTATTCAAGGCTTATGACATATATGGGCGTGAGCCAATCAATGCAATACTTAAGCAAATAAGAAAAGAGTTGTTTTCTATTTTATTAACAAACGAAAAAAGAGTTTGATTACATGATAAAACCAAAAACAACTCATAAAGTGGGTGCCGAATCCACACTCATACACGGCCTACAAAAGGAGAAGTAAAAAGTATTTCCACTTCGCAACTGCATGACAAGACGAGAAGTTCATTCCTTCTTCTTCCGGTGTCTCTTCTTTGGAGTTGAGCCGCTAGACCCGCTACCCGGCTGCTTACGAGATTTCTTGTCCTTCTTTGGAGCATCCTCAGGGTCTGGCATGATATCTACGTCTTCCTCAGAGCTGGAAGGGACAGAGATCCTTTTTAGAGGGGGAACCGGAGGCGGAGGAGCCGTAACAGGTGGCGAAGCTTCGACGCTAGAAGTTATAACAGTGCTGGTGAGAGAAGTAACCATTGAAGAAGTTAAGCTTGGCGGAGCAACATCACCTCCGGAACCACCAGCCGTCGTCACCGCAGCCATTTCAGCGCTTATCTCAGCAAGGATTTCTTCTACTCGGGAAGATCGAGCGGCGCTGGAAACACTGACGGTCGGCATAAACGAGCTGAAAGTAGGGGCAACTCCACCCATTGCAAAGGAAGGATCGGTAAAGGGTTCACAGGGTTGCTTAAGAAGCTCCTCAATCATATGAACATCAAACGATATTGAACTCCCCTCTCCCATCTCGCCGGCTACGGCAGTAATTGTAATAGCCTCAGTAGCGACGGCTCCTTGCATTGGCTGCGAAGTTTGTGGTTTGGAAGTGCTGGCGCATCACTTTCCGTCACTGGTTGAAAAGAAAAAAGGATAATTAGTCAAATAATCGGCCCCAAGTTCAACATTCTAGAAACACTTAAGCAACATTTAGAATACCTTCTTTGCCTCGGCTCGGTGATGTGACGAGCTCTGAAACGGTAGTTGTACCGAGAGACAGTTCCGGTCGGTCCGGGTTATAAGCAGGGACAACATGTGGACCGACGGTAGTGGTGACTTCAGACGAGGTTGGGGCATCAACTGAAACATTCTCACTGTAATGTGCGGCTCCAGAACCTTCACCAGTCTCTACATGATGAAACCCAAGTCTCTCTCTCTCAGCGGAGATCATCGCATCATGGAGGAGTTTCCTTTCCTCTTCACTCAACAAGCGAGATTCAAGTTCAAATTCGTCTACGGCGCCTTCAGGGAGAGATGCTCTTTTATACGCCACCAATTTTTTCCAAGCACTGAGTAGAAGCGTAGAATAATCTCCGAGCCACGAGAGATTCCTGTGCTCAAGTACATTAGCATTATAAGTGTCGAGAAGATCGTCAAACTCAGCTTCTACTCTGAATATCTCCGCTTGAACTCTCCCTTCTACCTCTGCTTCCACCGCTTCAACCTTAGCAACCGCCGCGTCTCGCTCAGCTCGGAGAGACACAGCTTGCTCGCATGCTTCCTGTGCGGCCGCATTAGCGTCATCTTTTTCCTTGTTTAAACTGGCGAATTTAGCTTTTAACTCCTCAAGTTCCCTGACCGCCGCATCTCGCTCGGCCTCAACGTTTTTGTACCGATGGCCTAAATCCTCAACTAAAGTACAATGCGCTTGTTGCATTTTTGCCATCTCAGCTAGTGTCTCGTCGACCTTCTGTAGCGACTCCAGTTCAGCCTTGCGAGAAGATTCCATTTCAGATTGAAGTACGTCAACAATACGGTTCTTCTGAGCCAAGTCTGCTTCCAAGTTCTCAATAACTTTGGCTCGTTCGAAGGCTACTTTCGAGGCTTTAACAGCCGCCCTGTACCATTCTTTATACTGAGCATAAAAATCCCGGGTATAGCTGAGGGCGGTGTGCACGGCCTCTTCGGGAATTCTTTTAAGATTGGGTGGAAAGATATAGGCGTCAAAGCATATTTCTAGAAAGTCTTTTTTCAACTGAGCAATTCTAATAGCCCCTTCACCAGACGGTTCAAGAGGTGCCTCCTCCACGGTTACGGTCGTGGCCGTATCGGTCCTTGAACGATGTGGACCAGGTTTAGAAATTTGTTGAGATGGTTGTTGCCGCGAAGTTTCGACTGCAGGTGCTTGGCCCCTGGATGACGGAGGAGAACGAGAGGGTGAACGATACCTTCGGTCCCTATCAGAATGCTCCTGGCTAGAATAGTGTCGGGAATGGTCCCTATCATGATGCTCCTGCTCATAATACCTCCGCTCACGATCTCGGTCAGAATCCCTGCGGCGAGACTCATAGTAGGATGAAGAATGGTGTACTCGCCGAAGTTTATCAAGTGTAGAAGGACGATTCGACATGGCACCTGTAAAAAAGGAACAATTCAATTAAGTACCAAGAAAAAACACTGCAATGCGTGTGGAAGTCGTGAAGTGTTGTGAAAAGTGTATAAATGCGCAAACCCCCCAACCAACCAGAAGCGTCGATTACACTAACGGGTAAAGATTCGCTTATATCAAGCGCTCCCCGGAGCTCTTCCAACCCGGACCCGTGGTGGAGAGATACGTAGTCCGGAATGGGAATATCATCCAACCCTGTGAAAAGGTCTCCGGACTGGCAAGGAGAGGCGCTGGAAACAGTAACCCCAGGTTGGGAACGGGTTACGACTATGGACTTCCATCTCTTAAACTTAGGTACAACAGCCTTGCCTATCTGGCCCTCTTCTATTCGGGAAAGGTCGGCTGCTATCTCAGTGTCTGTGGGCGTTCTTTCATCATCGCTCATTTCTCTTATCACAACGCCAGTTTTTCTTTTTGTCACTTTCTTCTTCTTCCTCGAGGCCGATTTCGCCAAACCTTCAATTACAATACTCTGGCCCATCTCAATCAAACCCAATGTCCTTAAGTTATCATCGGTCAAAAGCAAGTCTATGTGCCTTAAGTCATGGGGAACCCTTTGCAAACTTTGAACAACACCCCTGTAATGACCGCCGGTAGGTCTCGAAATAATGGCTGCAAGAGTAGCAGAGTATTAGTGTAAAGTATTAAAAGTGACCATTCAATAACGAATTATGATGCTTACGTCTGGATAACCATCTCCTGGCAAACCCTGGGGGGCATCGAACAAAAAACCACTCGTTCTTGAAATAACTAAGCCTGGTCCAGGCCCCAGTCACGACCTGACAGTTCCTGACCGCCTCCAGAAAAGTGAAAGACGGGCTATCACCCCTACTCTTAAAGTTGAAAATGTGCCTGATCTCGTTAGGTCTTGGCGGGCGAAAAAGGCAATCCATAAATATGACGAAGACACTGTTTAGTAATGCATGCCCGTTGGGATGAAGCTGTGAAGGAGCGATTCCTAAATACGACAACATCTCTCTGATATATTGGTTAAAAGGAGGAAGAGATCCAGCCGCACAGGCATGGCGGTAGAAGGCAGTATATCCTTCAGGAGGTTTGTGTGGTCTATCACTAGCACTGGGTAATAAAACATCGTCCAGAGATATGTTGTGTTTCGAACATATCCGGCCCAACAGTGACTGTGAGATATTGGATTGAACAGAATCAACCGGATCTTCGATAAATATGCCTCTAGCAATTCATCCGGGGCCGGATCTACGACTTCAGGAGGGATGTCCGGAATCTCAAGTGCTGGAAGGGGCGAGCTTTGTGCTTCTTGTTGTTGAGAACCCGAAGACTCCATAATTAACTAACTCACCAGAAAGCGGCGTTAAATACTTAAAAAACCCATGCATTCCCCCGGTGCAAGGTGTATGAGTATGACGTGCGGTGCAAGTGCTATGCAAAAATTTAAGCAGATTTTACAAGATGAAACGAGATGTCCGAACGACGAAACTCTGGAATTTGAGAATGAAAACGACCGTCATCGCTGACCGTCACTTTCACGCCACCCAGATGCTACCGACCAATCCAAGTATAAATTCGTTGTATTTTGTTTATGTCATGGTGCCATCAGCGAGCTCCAAAGGAAGGTCAAGTAAAAATTCGATTATGCAAGGCCGAAGCTCGCCGGAGTCAAGTATATTAAAAATTTAGTAAGTTCGTCAAAGTTCAGCTTGAAATTGGTCGTAGTTCAGATACTGAAGCAAATCAGAAAAGTGGAAGTACTAGGAGCAAGAAGGTTCGAATCGATCGACTCGAATCGGAACGAGTCGAATTGATGAACTTCGAATCGGTACGCCCCAACTCCATGTGGTTCGACTCGATGAGACCTGGGAACAAAGGAGCAGTTCGAATCCATGAAGCCCTACGTACTTCGAATCGATCAAAAATATCATTACTTCGAATCGATCAAAATTGAACTCTTTCGAATCGATCATCATATCATTCCTTCGAATCGATCCACATTAAGCTCCTTCGAATCGATCAGAATATCGCTATTTCGAATCGATCGCCGCGAGCCCCTTTTCTATGCAACCACCGATTCGAAGCTATGCATAAAAATCGATTCAAAATTGCTCATTCTCGGATCGATGCGAAGCAATGAGAGGCGACGCTTTGATCGATGCGACTTGAATGACCTCACTCCCCAGTCCCATTGAGTCGAACCACCTTGTCAGATCCCACCACTCCTCGAAATTTTCAAAAGAGAAAGATTGAATCGATATCAAAAACTTCAAGTTCCATCATTCCTCACTCGGCTTGATCCACCAATTACCTGACCTGATGAAATCGCAAGAAAAAGCCTAAAAAATTCGATTCGATTCGTGGAAAACGCACTTGTTCTAGGCTCTGGAAGATTGATTCGAAGAAGAAGAAATAGCAACAGTAAAAAAGTAAAAATGAAGATGGCCTTGGGTATTTATATAGGTTCCATAGAAAACGCATGACTCTTCGACTCCCGGTTGCGTTAAGTTCCTACCACTGGTCACTCGACATACCCTATCGATTCGAACAAACGCTCAATAACCCGCTGCGTTCGAATCCATCGCAACGTAGAGTCGTTACTTCGAATCCATCACACGGCTAAAATCCATGCTCCACTTCGAACCCGTTGCCTTCCAACCTTTTACACAATCGAATCCATCCCTACTTAATCGATGCGAGGCATCATCGATTCGAGGAAGCACTGAGCAAAGGCAAGACCATCGATTCGAAGCCTTATCGGTTCGAACAAGCGTGCCTCGAATCCACTGGGCGCCATCGATGAGAATGAACGTAGTGCTTCAATATAAAAAATTACTGGTCTACCTTTTACACCGATTCAGGAGAGGATCGATACAAGAGGATGATCATAGACGATTATAACAACAATGTTTTAGCCCGAATCTCAAATCGGTTCAGGAGAGGATCGATGCAGAATTCGGTAACAAACCAAACTGGCAACAACTTGCAATCACGCAACGTTAACCAAAGTCAAGGTGATACACGTATGCGCATATGTTTGACTAATGTTTGATCTTTATCATTCACAGGGATCAGATATCCATCTTGTCAAGATTTCAACGACGAACAACCGATCACAATCATACGACAGATAATAACAGCAATAAAGAATACGGCTTTCAGCAGAGCATGTCCTAATTACCCAACGTGAAACTGCAGCTTTTCAAAGCACGTCATGTTTACACAAGACGTACTTTGGGGGGCAAATGTTATCCCGCCTTTTGGCAAGGCCGAGATACCAAGGAACTGGCTGGAAAATAAGGGTCATATGTCCTCAGTTTTGAATGATTGTCGGTTTACTACAAATATCGATGGATTTTGTCCAAGACTGGATCGGGCTGCAATTGATAAGACACGTCAAGCGAAGCTGTGGAAAACAACGTTTCAAATTTCGAGGCAAACTGAGTTCATATGCTCAAGTTATCGCCAATGGAAAGTGGAGGAGGCAACCTCAGTTCGAATTGATCAGAAGGAGTGTAGATTCGAATCCATGAGAGAGCCACACAGTCGAATCGATAGACCATGCATCACGTTCGAACCCATCCTCCCAAAGCCTTGCCTCGAATCCATGAAGAGCTCCTTTGCTTCGACTCCATCGGACAAGCCCTTCCTTCGAATCCATCCAATGCTTCCCCTAGTTCGAATCCATCAAGTCACCTCTTCCTTCGAATCCATCAGATGGCCTCGCCTCGAATCCATCGAGCAAGTCTCGGTTCATATGCACGAGACACAATCCTTGCTTCGAATCCATCAGGGACATGTCTTCGAATCCATCAGAGGTAGCCCCGCTTCGAATCCATCCACACCTGCCTTGGTTCGAATCCCTCGAAGTATTCCTATCTTCGACTCCATCCCATGAAGGTCCTTCGAATCCATCAAACAGAGAAGACTTCGCATCGACCAAATGCAAAATACTCTGAACGATACGAAGGATGCGTATGAACGTACCTTCGAATCCATAACATCGAACCCATCAAGTTGTAGCAGCTGGAACCAAGGGTTCAACCCCATCGATTCAAAGACCTTGGATTCGAAGCACGCATGTCAACTAAAAATGCAATCTTGAATCGATCATAACTTGAGATCTACAAGTCCAAATGCTATGAAATTTTCACAGGAGCTTGCATATACATAGAAGAATGTCCACGCCAATTTTCATCACGATTGGACACTTTTTTGATCGATTCGAACCAATGGTCGAATCGATCCCAAAGTGGGCCCGGGTCTCCAGAATTCGGCCATGTGGGCCCCCCACACGTGCCAGAAGTGGTCTCTCCGAATTTTAGGCAAAATATCAGCCTCCAGCACCTATAAATAGAGCCCCTGGTCATTCAGAAAGGGGATCGGAGAATTTTGAGAGTAAGAGAACGCCCGGACGCTGCCAGAATTGCTTCAGAGCACCACCGCTGCCTTTGATTTCGAATTTTGGCTTACTACTTGCTGTACTTCGACATTAAAAAGTTGTATTCTCCGAATATCAATCAATAAAGTAACAAAACTTCAAAGTGG
This sequence comes from Allium cepa, assembly GCA_030765085.1. Taxonomy (NCBI): domain Eukaryota; kingdom Viridiplantae; phylum Streptophyta; class Magnoliopsida; order Asparagales; family Amaryllidaceae; genus Allium; species Allium cepa. Next base: position 937,246,485 of record CM060932.1, read on the forward strand.
ACGTAGGCAAAACGCCGAACCACTCTAAATCGTTGTCTCTTGTGCAATTTACTTCCTGCTATTTGGAGATTTTGTTAGATAATCCACGTTTTAATTTACTTTCTTCACTTATTATCTCTTTGAAAACTTCCGACGAGTGTTGTGCCCAATTTTGACACAAACAGTTGTATATATTGTAATATTGGGATATAAGTAATGATTTAAATGCAATAATTATATATATGTAGAAAACTCTTAGAAAAACTATTTTATCGACATGAACATGTTTGTAACCACAAGTATCGAATTGTATCAATAAGTAACGATTTTTAAATATTCCAAGTCAAGATGTGTCAATAACGGGATATCATTATATCCTTTGAGACTAACATACATAATGCTATCCATACAATGGATGGTGAAGGCGCCAAGGTGATACATACATGTGATTGTTCGTAACAATAACAAATTGACTTAGTGAGAAACTTCTATATGTTAAATATTAAGATAGTTAGAAGGTCTCGTATGACTATGCGTTGTAATCTTTTGACCTGAAAATACCATAAAGTCAAGCGTCTAAATTGTACATTGATTATGGTCAATCACATGACAACGATGATCGTCTTAAATCCACGGTTGGAAATTAAACCATTTGAAGTGAAACCATGTTCAAGAGAGGATTCTGCTCCTTCAAGCACATGTTTAGTATCAACATAATTGTAGTCGACTTAAAATTAAAGTCTTTGGCTAAAGGAAAACTATTAATCAACAAAAGTTACCATATTTTCTTGATAGTAGACAAGGTTATCGTATTGAACGGTAGGATTTAATGTTGTACAGTGCAATTAACCATAGGTATTATTAGAGTTTTGACCATTGGACGGAGCTCTTGAAATTTATAGCACCACGCCTCTATACCCATACTACCAAAGAGTACTACTAGATTATATTGTCTGATAATACAAAGAAATGAGGTGATACTGGGCTATCATACATGAATAATCCCTCAGGCTAACACTGGTACATATATCAAAATCATAAACTGCTTGCCTATACATAACTGGTATCTCCACAATGCAATAAACATATGCGTTTCCAAATAGAACAATTGTTGACAAATCTAAAAAGTGAATGAAATATACTTTAGTCTCACATTGGCAAAATGAAAGATTCAATTGGGTATATATATAGGATCCTCATTCCCTATATCGGCCCTTAGGGTCAGGTAATTTTGTGCGAGGGGGAGGACCCAAATCTGATGAACACACACGCGCGCCGCCCGCCCGTCCCGTACCGAACCGGGCCGGGCTCGGGCTTGGGCTTGGGTCTACTATGAAATCTTATTTTTGCTACAGAAAACACTGCAATTTTCGGCGGGTTTTTTGTTTTGTTTTGCTGGCTACAGTAACGGATACGGGCGCGGCCCGTTTGAATTGAATATGGGTACGACCCGTTGGAAGAGTGAAGAGACGTAATTATTCAGTACGGATATATTTTGAACGGACGCGACCGTGATCGTTCAGAAACTATAAATAGGTGACAGATCCTGATCAAATCTCTCGCTGATTTACAGTTCTTCTTCTTCCCCGACGTACTTTCTACGGCCAATTCACTTCTGTTGCCATCATCATCTCGGACTGACGTGCTCCTTACAATCCCGCGCAGTTTCGTCGGTTGTACCCTGGGAGACTTCAAATAAAGTCTTAAGGCGATTGTCACGGCAAGCCTCCGACGAACTTTTGGTATTATTCTTGCTTTCATTACTGATACGCAGGATACCATTGTTGTGTTGCAACGTTTTATACCTCTGTTGTTTCTGCTTTTGTAACGCTTTAAAGTGTTACAATTTGCTGTTGTAATATATAACAGTGTTGCATTGCGTTGTGTAGTAACGCGTTTCAACTGTTGCGTTCTGTTTTCAACCAACTTTATCTACATCTTAAGACTTTCGGCTTTGGTTAAAACAGAGATGGCAGCAGAACAAATGTCCATCAAGACAGCAAATTTAAACAAACCAGACCCATTCAAGGGAGACAGAGATGATTTTCTGACATGGCAGAGTCAGATGCTCTTTTATCTCACAACCATTGGTCTGCAGAAGTATCTTGATGAAGATGAACCAGTGCCGCCTACGCCAGGCAAAACCAATTCAGAAAATGAGATTTCTGCAATTGACGCATGGAGGCACTCGGATTTCTTGTGCAGAAATTACATCCTAAACTGTTTGGATAAGGTTTTGTACAAGGTGTATCAGCCACTGAAAACTGCAAAAGCTCTTTGGAATGCGCTTAATGCAAAGTACAAAATGCAAAACGTTAGCCTGAAGAAGTTCATAGTTGACAAGTTCATGGACTACAAAATGATAGATTCAAAATCTGTAATTGCACAATTGCATGAACTTCAGATTATTATCCATGAATTGCAAGCAGAAGGCCATGAAGTTGGTGAATCTTTCTTGGTTGAAGCAATTACTGGAAAGCTACCACAATCTTGGAAGGACCACCACAATTACTTGAAGCACAAGAAGAAGGAGATATCCTTACAAGACCTCATCGTCAGATTGAAGATCGAGGCAGATAATCGCGGAGTCACTAAACCAAAAAACGAAGAGGCTTTTGTTGCAGAAGGGGCAAATAAAAAAGGAAACCCCAACAAAAACAAAAAGAAAAGGAAGGCGCCAGAAACCAAACAAAATGATCAGAAGCCATCCAAGAAGTTCAATGGCCAGTGTTGGGTTTGTGGCAAGACTGGACATCAAGCAAAGGATTGCAGGCACAAGAAACAGAATAATTCTGAAGCAAATGTGGTGGAAAACATGGACATCGATGGGTCTAACTTTTCTGGAGTTATGTCGGAATGCAATCTAGTTCAGAACCCTTCTCAGTGGTGGTTTGACACAGGTGCGACACGACATGTGTGTTCTGAAAAGACCATGTTCTCCACTTACAACAAACTCGATCATGAAGAAAAGTTGTACATAGGCAACTCTGCAGTATCAATGATTGAGGGAAGCGGGAAAGTGATTCTCAAGTTCACATCTGGTAAGACTATTACGCTGAATGATGTGCTTCATGTTCCAGACATTCACAAGAACTTGATCTCTGGACCAGTACTCTCGAAGAAAGGTTTCCGAATGGTCTTCGAATCAGATAAAGTTGTTCTGTCTAAGGCTGGAATCTATATAGGGAGAGGATACTTGTGTGATGGCCTATTTAAGGCTAATGTGGCCGTAATTGGCAATAATAATGTATATTGTAATTCTGAAATGAATAAAAAGGAAGTTTCTTATGTTGTCGAGTATGATGCTCTATTATGGCATGAAAGATTAGGACATATAAACTTTCGAAAGATGAAAAAACTAGCAAATCTGGATTTAATTCTAAAATTTCAAGTAGATAAAAAATACAAATGTGAGACATGTGTAGAAGCAAAAATGGTTAAGAAACCATTTCATACTGTTGACAGAAGTACTGAACCATTACAAATGATTCATACTGACTTATGTGATTTCAAAAACTTACCTACAAGAAGTGGGAAAAAGTATTTTATCACATTTACTGATGATTATACACGATATTGTTACGTATATCTTCTCAATAGTAAAGATGAAGCAATTACATCGTTTATAAAATATAAGGCTGAAGTAGAAAATCAGCTAAATAAAAAGATCAAGATATTGAGATCTGATCGAGGTGGAGAATATGAGTCGCCGTTTGAACAATTCTGTGCAGAAAATGGAATAATTCATCAAACAACAGCACCATATTCACCACAACAAAATGGTATAGCCGAGAGAAAGAATAGAACATTAAAAGATATGATTAATGCCATGCTCTTAACCTCTGGCCTACCAACAACCTTGTGGGGGGAAGCTTTAAATATGTCTAATCACATATTAAATAAGGTTCCTCGTAGTAAAACGGGAAATATTCCATATAAATTATGGAAAGGATATCTACCAAGCTTCAAATACCTCAAAGTGTGGGGGTGCTTGGCAAAAGTTCATATCCCGCCTCCAAAGAAGGTCAAACTTGGACCAAAAACTGTAGATTGTTACTATTTAGGACCAGCCCAAAATAGTAGTGCATATAGATTTTTGGTATTCAAGTCTGATATACCTGATATTCATGTAAATACAATCATGGAATCAAGAGATGCCTCATTCTTTGAAGAAGTGTTTCCACACAAAAAGAATGAAGGGAATAAAAGGACACGAGAAGAATCAAATAGCCCACATGAAACTCATCGTGAAAGTGATGAAGTAGAGCCAAGAAGAAGTGTAAGGGCTAGAACTTCCAAATCATTTGGTTCGGATTTTTTCACATATGTGTTAGAACACGAACCTCAATCGTACAAGGAAGCAATGTCATCTTCAGAGTCTTCATGTTGGAAAGAAGCAATACAAAGTGAGATCGATTCAATCCTAAGTAATAAAATTTGGGAAATTGTTGATATTTCACCTGGAATAAAACCTATTGGCTGCAAATGGATTTTTAAGAAGAAAATGAAACCGGATGGCTCTATTGATAAATACAAAGCCAGATTAGTAGCCAAAGGATATCGTCAAAAAGAAGGTATAGACTTCTTTGACACATATTCACCAGTTACACGAATAACCTCAATAAGAATGCTAATAGAAATTGCATCCATCTACAATCTAGAAATTCATCAAATGGATGTAAAAACAGCATTCCTAAATGGAGATCTCGATGAGGAAATCTACATGGAGCAACCCGAAGGATTTGTATCCAAGGGGAATGAAAACAAAGTCTGTAAATTGGTAAAATCACTATACGGACTCAAACAAGCTCCAAAACAATGGCACGCAAAGTTTGACAGTGTCATGATAAGAAATGGTTTTCGTATAAATGAGTGTGACAAATGTGTTTATTGTAAACAAGTTGGACAATCATACGTGTTTATTTGTTTATATGTGGGCGATATGCTAATCTTTGGTCCTAACATTAAAGTTATAGAGACCATAAAGAAAATGCTTATCAATAATTTTGATATGAAAGATTTAGGAGTTGCTGACATTATTTTAGGAATCAAAATAATAAGAACGCCTAATGGAATACAATTATCTCAGTCACATTATGTAGACAAAATAATTGAGAAATTCCAACATTATGGAATTAAAGGAGTAAGAACACCTTTTAATCAATCAGAAGTACTGCACAAAAACACTAATGAAATTGTAATGCAACTGGAATATTCCCGTGTAATAGGATGTCTAATGTATCTCATGAATTGCACGAGACCAGATATAGCTTATGCAGTAAGTCGACTAAGCAGGTATACAAGTAATCCAGGAAAGGAACACTGGAAAGCACAAATGAGAGTATTGGGATACTTGAAAAATACCACAAATTATTCCTTGCATTACGGAAAAAATCCACCTGTTCTAGAAGGATACAGTGATGCAAACTGGATTGCAGACTCAGAGGAATCAAAATCCATAAGTGGTTATGTCTTCACTCTTGCAGGAGCAGCAGTGTCATGGAAATCAACGAAGCAAACATGCATAGCTCGATCCACTATGGAATCAGAGTTCATTGCATTATACAAAGCAGGAGAGGAAGCAGAATGGCTTCGTCATTTCCTAGAAGATATTCCTTTATGGCCTAAACCTGTAACGGCCATATGTATTCACTGCGACAATCAAGCTGCGCTAAGTAGAGCGAAAAACTTTGTGTATAATGGCAAATCACGATACATTCGTCGACGCCATAACACAGTAAGGCAGTTACTCTCTAATGGAACTATCTCCATTGATTATGTAGGAACAAATGATAACCTAGCGGATCCATTTACAAAAGGGTTATCAAAAGAGAAAATAGACTGCGCATCGAGGGGAATGGGTTTAAAAGCCTAAACCAACAAGAGTTATCTTTTATGGAAACCTATCCTGGCGACTGGAGATCCCATGGACTAGGATCAATAGGCAAACCAGTTCTGAATAACTCAAGGCGTAATGCATTTTTCTGGACATAGTCCATTCCATTCCTATGGTGCAAAACATAAATGCATGCCTACAGAAGTATTAAAAGGTTAAAGCTATGCTTTTTAATGATGACCATATCTTGTAAAATAACAAGTGGGGTATATGTAGGATACTCCTTATGGTTGCGATCACCTATGTTAGTGTGAGCTGGGTCGGCTCTATGAGAATATTAAAGGCTTAAATTCTCTATATACACTCGCAGAACCAAATTTGTTCAGGACCGAAATGAACACAACCAAGAGATTGGAGGAGAAGGGAAACAATGCTCTGTTAATCTTATTGTCTGGTTATACAATAACGGCAGACGGTTCAAGATGAAATAATTCACCGATTAGCCAAGTATATCCGATAAGTGTTAACAAGGGAAAGTTCAAAGTGAAACATCTACTTATCCTTCAAAAAGCATTATTCCATACGTAGTCTGAGATATTCCACTTTGTGTGGGGGATTGTTGACAAATCTAAAAAGTGAATGAAATATACTTTAGTCCCACATTGGCAAAATGAAAGATTCGATTGGGTATATATATAGGATCCTCATTCCCTATATCGGCCCATAGGGTCAGGTAATTTTGTGCGAGGGGGAGGACCCAAATCTGATGAACACACATGCGCGCGCGCCGCCCGCCCGTCCCGTACCGAACCGGGCCGGGCTCGGGCTTGGGCTTGGGCTTGGGTCTACTATGAAATCTTATTTTTGCTACAGAAAACACTGCAATTTTCGGCGGGTTTTTTGTTTTGTTTTGCTGGCTACAGTAACGGATACGGGCGCGGCCCGTTTGAATTGAATATGGGTACGACCCGTTGGAAGAGTGAAGAGACGCAATTATTCAGTACGGATATATTTTGAACGGACGCGACCGTGACCGTTCAGAAACTATAAATAGGTGACAGATCCTGATCAAATCTCTCACTGATTTACAGTTCTTCTTCTTCCCCGACGTACTTTCTACGGCCAATTCACTTATGTTGCCATCATCATCTCGGACTGACGTGCTCCTTACAATCCCGCGCAGTTTCGTCGGTTGTACCCTGGGAGACTTCAAATAAAGTCTTAAGGCGATTGTCAGGCAAGCCTCCGATGAACTTTTGGTATTATTCTTGCTTTCATTACTGATACGCAGGATACCATTGTTGCGTTGCAACGTTTTATACCTCTGTTGTTTCTGCTTTTGTAACGCTTTAAAGTGTTACAGTTTTCTGTTGTAACATATAACAGTGTTGCATTGCGTTGTGTAGTAACGCGTTTCAACTGTTGCGTTCTGTTTTCAACCAACTTTATCTACAACAATACATAATATAAAACAGAAAATAGAGAACCCTGAGTCATCGATGCAGGGATAATATACAACAGATGAAATTCATAAGTTCATGTAGGTCTAAAAGGATGGCACTCGCTAACTATTACTCAACTATACAAAATATGTTTAGTACATACTCTTATCAACATAAATACACATGAGGCTACATCAACAATAATGGACACTAATCTATAAATATACTAGCCTCCAACTATATCCAACAACCACTAGCTGGTCACTTCATCTCTGAACCTGAAATGTCTCATACTAACCTAGGTATTATGTGTTAGTGCCTTAGGTATTGGTTTTGATGATAAAAACTAAAGAGAATTATATAAAGTATAGATACTAATGTTTTATCAAGATATATATAGTATATAGTGTATGATATTAGATAGGTGTTAATTAAGAAGACTGTACAGTATCAAGAGTAAATTCAAGATGTTGATGTAAAGTTTCAAGAGTTCTAGAATGAAAACTCATAAGTATTGAAGAGTTCAAGATTTCAAGATTTTTCAAATAAGTTATAGAGTCATAGAATTTATGTTAAAACCCTGATAGCACTTTCCTGTTCTCTCTCGCATTCTTTAAATTTTGTTTTAAATTATTTTTCAAATATTCTGGTTTTGAAATAATCTCTGCAAAATATTTCCCAAAACGATTTCCAATAAAGATATCAGTTTAATGTTTTTAAGTTTGTATATATTGAATTTTTACTTATATTTTAATAATTTATAATTATATTGATTTTTATATATATTATTGAATATTCTTACCGAATCTTTCAAAGTTATTTTATAAAGTTTTATTAAGTTATATTTTAATTAAAATGTGAATAAACTATATTTTAATGATCGTACAAAGTATCAAATTATTTTATAAAGCAACGGATTTTCAAAATAATATTTTTGAAGTATTTTTCAAAATACAAAGGGATATGTCGACATATCCTATCCATGTAAGTCGACATAGTGGTAGTAAAATTCAAAATTCAAATTTGAATGGAAGTGTCTTTTCATCTATCTCTTCGTAAATAGACATGATCGTTGTTTCCCTCTATATACCAGACTTCCAAGTGAATTTTCATTAACTACTTTCTTATTTTCTCTCCTCTTTTCACTCTCTTCATTTCTAAATCAATTTTTACCAAAACTCTGCCAAAATTCAACCACAATCAAATTCAAGCATTGCTAATTTGATTCTCTTTCAAATACTCTCTGATTTCTATCATCTATCTCAAGATCAAAGTGATATTCAAGAGTTTCATGATCAATTTTAATCAAGATCAAAGATCTGAGTTTGTAAACTCTATCACATTATACTTTTATACTCTATGGTGTGCTTGGTATCCACGAAACCCAAGTAGGTGTTTATTGTAGCTAATAAAATCAATTGTACGCATAGTAGCCTATAAATCTAGTGGGTGCGCTTGTAGCCCGAAAATCAAGTGACTCTACCCAAAGGTCGGGATTCTAGAGGATGTGTCTTATAGCCTTGAAATCGAGATTGTATTTGCATTTACTAGTTGAAATGAAATCCATACAAGGAATTATGTGGGAATGGATGTAGGGTAACTCCGTGCTAGTATAAAATCTCGGTATGTTCTTTTCTTTTTACTTTTACTGCATTTACTTTTATCTATACTTTGATTCTATGATTGTTTCTGTGATCGTTAATCACATCATTCCAAGTAGAATCTTAAAGAATGTGAAAAATATTCGTATATTTAATTAAATACTATTTGAACCCTCCCTTCCGATGTTAATTTAGCATTAAGATCCCAATTAAGTTGACTCACATTTGGTATCAGAGCATTGGTTTTCAAAGTATTCATCATCTGATTTTGAAAAAGTTAAAATGGCTACCAACACCGGTAATAGTACTATTAGTAACATTGTTAACACTATTAATACACTATTGTTAACATATTGTTAGACCTTCACTTTTTAATGGCAATAACTACACATATTGGTCATGTAGAATAAAAATTTATTTACAATCAATTGGTTTAGACACTTGAAATATCACACAAAATAAGTACACTGAACCTGAGATGAATTTTGCATAGTGGACTACTGACCAAAAAGCAGTTACATAAAGTAATTCTAAGGCTATGAATATATTCTTTTGCTCACTAGATAGAAATGAATTTAATAGAGTATCTACATGTAAGTCTGCATTTGAAATATGAAGAACTTTGCAAGTTACACATGAAGGGACAAGCAAGGTCAAACATACCAAAATTTCCATGTTAATAAACCAGTTTTAAAATGAGTCCATATCTGGTATGTATAGTAAATCCCAAGATAAAGTACACTCACTTATTGCACGGGGTAAAAGTTTTTCTGAACATGATCAAGTAAGAAAAATCTCAATTCATTTAACCTGAATGGGATCAAAAGACTCTTGCAATCAAAGAGGCTAATGGCATTAACGCTCTAAATATTGAAGAGTTAATTGGCAATTTAATGTCTTTTGAAGCACAAATGAAAGGCAGGAGAGAAACTAAAGCAATAGAGAGAAATACTATAGCTTTTAATGCAATGACGGATAATCTAGATTCAAACAGCGATGATGATGAAGAAACTGCTTTCATGACAAGGAATTTTAAAAAAAATTCTAAATTACAGGAAGATAAACAATTTTAAAAGAAATGACAACAAAAATCTAGGAAGCAGAAACGAAAATGGCATTAGACATTACAACTGCGATCACCCTGGCAATTTAAAGCGAGACTATCCATATCCCGATAAATTGAAAACTACACCAAACACTGATTCATCTAGAAAACAGAGAAGAGCCTATACTGCAACATTAGATAATTTAGACACATCCTCAAGTGATAATGAATCAGATACAGAAATTGCTAACATCTGCTTCACAGCAATACATAATTTAGAACAAAATGGTAAAATGGATCAAAAAAAGGTATGCTTTTAATACATCAATTTTTTTGAATTTCTTGAATGAATTTTTCTTTTCTTTTGGTTGCTTTATTGGTTGTTAGGAATATCCTATAGATTAATAATAATATTGGTTGAATATTGTGTGATTATATTTTAAAGATAAATATTATATATATTTAAATAATAAATAATAATATAAAATATATTAAAAATTATTGTTCTGAAAATAGAATAGCTATAAATAGATCTAGATAATAAAATAGGGTATAGTTAAAAAAAAATTGAAAATTTTAACCTATATGTTGACATACCTTATAAGAATATGTCGACATATGTAGACAGATTTTGAATTTCAATTTCAAATTCAAAATTTGAATTTCCCTTCACATCTTCACCAACTCCTATCTTCTGAAAAGTTGCCTTTTAACCAGAGAACATGTCCTTTGATTCTCCATTTACTTATGCTATCTTCATCCATTCATTTCTCACTTTCATTTCAAAATTCAAAATTTCATTAACTCTCTTATCTCTTCAAAACTCTTCATCAATGGCTTCCTCAAGCATTCCTACATCTATGAGACTTTCCAAAACAATCAAGAAGTTATCTTCCATGATCAAGAGGCTATGAAAGCAAATATTAGTTATATGAATTATGGAAAAGTTTCTATGGGAATGTTTGCTATTTTCAATGATTTTTCTACTTATGTACTTGATTCTCTTTGTTTACAAAATGAAAATTTTGATTTAATTGATGCTTCTCAAAATGATTTTTTTTGTTATCCATGCTTGGTCAAAATGTTTTATGAAAACTTAAAAGGAAAATTTCATATTGGAAGAGAAGGAGAAGTATGGGGTAGTGTAAAGGAACTTTAATTGTTTTAAATTGTGAACTTTTGGGCACCACTCATGGATGTAAATCTACCGGAATGGACCTTACATCTTTCAACATTGATGATCAGAATCGTGAAGTATTTCATAATATATTCGAAGGTGACGATAATTTTGAGTTCAAAAACCGAAATTTTCATCCAAATGCTAAAATTCTAAATCCTCTTTTACAACATTCTATCACTCCTCTATAAGAAATTTTAATAATCCAACTCTAAAAGTTTATAAAGCCCGTTTTTCCATCTATGATCAATATGACATAAATTGGGCTCTACTTATTTTAGATAAATTTGAAAGTGACTATTGTGTGGCTAATTATCACTTAGGATCGTGTAATATGGAATGTATGATAATCTAAATGCGGAAAAAGATAATAATAGTAAAGTAAATAAGAATAAGCACATCAAGAGTTTTTATACTGGTTCGAACTTCCTATTCCACGTACAGTCCCAGACTTTCCCTCAATAACCCCTCACTTAACCCGGAGGAATATGTAAACAATAACTGAACAGCCAAACATGATTTTTCCACCTCAACAGCCGAAGAGGACTTTTCCGCCTGATACAAACTAACAGGACTTCTACAATTTCAGTAAAGTTGTTTGACACTTTGTATTCTTGATAACACTGATTTGTCTTTGATAGTACACCCTTCCTATAATCTTTTCCTCAAGTATATATTGTGTGTGAAGATTAGAAAGGAAGATATTGCTTAGAATCGAAGAATATGTTAATTAATTCAGAGATTCAAACAATATATAAATTGTGATTGCTTGTAGAATGCAGAGATAGATAGTAGAGACTATAGCGAGAAACCAAAATTAAAATTGGTGATTTGAGAAGTGATTCTAACATGTTTATATAGTGAACAAATAGCTGAAACTATTCATGAGGAGTTTCGATCAAAAGATGCAGCCATATCTCTTCAAATTGAATCGTAACTCTTCACAGATAGAAGTGTCTCTTCAGGAAAAATGACTGTTAGAGTCGGTCAGTCGACTGCGTAAAAACGATCAGTCGACTGAAATTTCAAAGATAATAAAAAACAGTGCATATCTGTGTAGTAACCATGGTCAGTCGACTAGTTTTTTCAGTCAGTCGACTGAAGTTGAAAATATAAACGTGTATACATATATGCACAAGTTCAATAGGCTATTTATAGATATTCAGTCGACTGAATGACTTTGTTCATTCGACTGAATTCTATTAATAATCAAAAATCACCATAGCTTATTTGGTTAGAGCACTTGCATTCTAAACTAGCGACCCTGGTTCGAGCCACGCTCCATGTATTTTTTGAAAATTTTATTTTGATTATAATATGCATGCAAGTTTATTTGAATGCGAATGATGATTCTTGAGGAAAGATTTTAACAAAGCACTAAACTAGACTCTATATACATATTTGATGACTCTTGTTCAAATATATAACTATGTGAACCATACTTTGAGTCGTTGAGTCTGGATGTTGTCATAGTCGTAGATTCTTGAATTGTTGTTTTATGTCAGCAATCAAACTATGATTCAACATTCTCCCTCTTTTTGATGATCAAAACTCCATTTGCTATGGACGAATCTTCGACAAGCTTTGTTGACTTATCTATCCCCTTTGAATATGTTCCTGTAATTATGCTATAGATTTCTCCTTCTGAATCTATGCTATATATTCCTGTAAATAATTAATCTTTTCTCCCTCTTAATCCGTGCTTATACTATTTATTCCCGCAAATAGTGTTAGAGAAATATCTTTCTCCCCCTTTATCATCGACAAAAAGGAGAGTTTATATGATGACAAAAATTATATTCCACATAAGTGTTAACATAGAATAATATAGAACAAAGTAACTACTACTTATAATGTAAGGTATCAAAAAATAACATTTAAAGTATGTGATGCCCAAGATTCTTTTAATTTGATAACTTTTAGGAAACCATACCCATTTGGGTGTGGTTGAACCTTTATAAATATAATTTTCATTATCAACTACCATATCAAAATAATCATCAATGTATTTTTCTCTATTTTTCCAATTCACAGGAACCCAAATACCTAGATAATTTTTATTCATATTTCATGTCAATGATTTTATACTTCTAAAGAAATTATAAACATTATTGGTTATAGCAGTATTTGAATTTCTATAAAAATTGGATTTAGACTTTACTCGTAATCTAGTACTAGCACTAACATATTTACTATACATGAAAGCATGTCTAGTGCTATTTCTATAATTAGTTTTATTATATCCTAAACCACTTTTATCATGTAAAGGTCTAGAACTAGATAAAATCATGTTTAAATTGTTTTGACCTTTATTAAATTTTGTGACTTCAGTGTAAAGTTTATCAAATTTAGCTTTAAAGTCACAATTATTATTTTCAAAAGAAATATTGTTGTTTTTCAAAATATCAATTTGCTTGTTTAATTCGGAATTCTTTTTTTTTAACTTACAGTTCTCATTTTCGAGAAGAAAAATTCGAGATTCTGAATTATCTAAAGATGGCTGTAATAAATCATTTTGTCTTTTCAAATCCATAATTTCTTTTCAAAAAATTTCCTTTTCTTTTTCAAACATAGTATTTTGTTCGTCTAGAAAATCTTGAAGAGCCTCAAAATTATTTTTCAAAACACCCTGTTGATTTTCTAAATCTAAGTTCTCATTTTCAAGTTTGATTGATTTCATCTTTTCTAAAATAAGAAAATTATGCTTTAAAATTTTATCGCATATACTAACTAATTCATTATTACCATTTACTGAAATTTGTAAATTAGAAAATACCTTTGTAGTCCTCGTTGTTGGCTTTTAAAGGGATTTTGTTTGTTGTATTTCGATTGGATCTTTTTCTGGCCATTATTCTATGATGTTGTGACGATCGATAAAATTCTAGGCTCTGATACCAAATGAAAGTGACTACTGTGTGGCTAGTTATCACTTAGGATCATGTAATATGGAATGTATGATAATCTAAACACGGAAACAGATAATAATAGTAAAGTAAATAAGAATAAGCACACCATAAGTTTTTATACTGGTTCGAACTTCCCGTTCTACGTCCATTCCCAGACTTCCCTCTGGAATTTTACTCAATTACCCCTCACTTAACCCGAAGGAATAGGTAAACAACACATGAACGGCAGAACTGGATTTTTCCGCCTCAACAGCCGAAGTGGACTTTTTCGCCTAATACAAACTAACAGAACTTCTACAATTTCAATAAAGTTGTTTGACACTTTGTGTTCTTGATAACACTGATTTGTCTTTGATAGTACACCCTTCCTGTAATCTTTTCCTCAAGTATATATTTTGTGTGTGAAGATTAGAAAGGAAGATATTGCTTAGAATCGAAGAATATGTTAATTAATTCGGAGATTCAAGCAATATATAGATTGTGGTTGCTTGTAGAATGCAGAGATAAATAGTAGAGAATATAGGAAGAAATAAAAATTAAAATTGGTGATTTGAGAAGTGATTCTAACATGTTTATATAGTGAACAAAAAGTTGCAACTATTAACGAAGAGTTTTAATCAAAAGATGCGGCCATATCTCTTCAAATTAAATCGTAACTCTTCGCAGATAGAAGTGTCTCTTTAGGAAAAATGACTGTTAGAGTCGGTCAGTCGACTGGGTAAAAACGATCAGTCGACTGAAATTTCAAAGATAGTAAAAAAACAATGCATATCTGTGTACTGACATGGTCAGTCGACTGGTTGTTTTTGGTCAGTCGACTGAATTTGAAAATATAAACATGTATACATATGCGCATAAGTTCAATTAGACAGTTTATAGATATTCAGTCGACCGAATGACTTTGTTCAATCGACTGAATTCTATTAATAATCAAAAATCACCATAGCTCATTTGGTTAGAGCACTTGCCTTCTAACTAGTGACTGGGCTCGAGCCCCGCTCCAAGCATTTTTTGAAAAAAAATTTGATCTAAAATATGCATGCAAGTTTATTTGAATGCGAATGATGATTCTTGAGGAAAGATTTTAACAAAGCACTAAACTAGACTCTATATACATATTTGGGTACTCTTGTTAAAATATATAACTATATGAACCATACTTTGAGTCGTTGAGTCCAGATGTTGTCGTAATCGTAGATTCGTGAATTGTTGTTTCATGTCAGCAAGCAAAACCTATGATTCAACAAAATTATATCCTAAAAATCTTTCCAATCATGAAAATACACTATTTCATGGTATGTATCTTACCCGAAGCTTCAATTACTTCAATGTTGACTTTAAAGGAGAAGAACTTGCCGCTCGTAAAGTCTTTAATCAAGCCAATGTCACTCTTATGAAAATTTCACCCTTTTTGGAGCCATATGAAACTCTTGTAGAGAAAGAAGAGAGATTAGCTTATGAAGAGGAGGAAGAAATTCAAGAAAATGAGGAAGAGGAAGAGGAAGAAATTCCAGAAAAGGAGGAAGAGGAAGAGGAGGAGGAAACCTCCTTAGAAAGCACCGACTTTCCACTCCGAGCAACCAATCAAGACCTTCTCAACAATCAAAATAAGATTGTTGAAAAATAAAAGATTCTCAAGCTTTCGGTTAGTAAGAAATTAAACACTATTTCCAACAAAATGGAGTAGTTTTTTTGGAAAAGTGAAATGCAAGCTTAGGATATCTTCTACATCTTTCCCATCTACATCTTTTTAGCTTCTTATCTAGTTGCTTATAAGTGTGTCGTAGTTTAAATTTGGTTAACTTATATATCTTTTCTTTCTTTTTTGGTTCTACATAATCTCTATCTAAATATTAATGAAAAATCAGTTTCCTTGCTGTTATACATTGTTTATAATCTTTGAAAAACATAACAAGTATAATAGTACAAGCTGAATTCATTAGAATATCAAAACAAAGTTGTTTGGAAAATTTCTTCATATATATCGACATATCCTAGTTATGTATGTCGACACATACAACGGTAATTTTTTAAAATTTTAAATAGACAGTGAAACACCCTACGCCCCTTAGTATACCTAAAAAGGACACATTAAAAGATGTAGTGCATTGTAGTTATATAGCTAAACTTTATAGAGACTAAGATTCACAAGACAAATAAATAATAACAGTGGAAACATTTAAATGGTAACTTCATTACTCTAGAAAATAAGTCATAAAAACCAATTATGTCAAAACCAAGTACACATGTCTCATGAAAAATATAATCTCATTCACATCATCAGAGTACATAAAAATAACCATCCCTCTCAGAAGTACTAATACATCAAAATCCAAATGAAATGAAAACTGAAAAGAAGAAGAATACATGAAGAATCTTTAAGAATATCTCCCCAAGAAAGCTGAAATCTACTGTCCTTGCCACTGTTGGCCTATGAGGGGAAAAGGGGAAAATAGATGAGTGGGACAGACTTAAAATCTGTGGAGTGGATGTAATTACTAGTATTTTTAATCAAGATAAATACAATAGACTTGGAAACAGTTCTAGTATAAAAGGAAATAAATGAAAGATAAAACTTGTATAAAATACTATTCAACTGTATGCTTTGGTTATTTTGATTCCGTGGATTGTTTGCACTTGTCTTAGATAGCTGCTTTGATTAGGCTGAAATCCTAATCCTATTTTAATTAGGCTGAAGTCCTAATTCTACCCTTTGATTGGACTTCTATCTATATTGTGCCACTGTGAGTTCGTTCCAACCCGTGGGTCCCACAGCAAAAGACACGTGTTTAGCGCTTTGGAACCCAATAGCGACTTATCTCTCTAATTCGATGTCGCACGCTCGGTCACTGCCGGTTCGCATCATCTATTGCTCCCTTTTTTGACCTCTTATCTACATATTTTAGCATAAGCGTGCCCAGTCTCATCTGAACTGTTGTGAGAACCATCATTCCATGTCTGATAAGGTCCTGCCCAGCCTCACCTAAGTGTTTGTGAGACCATCGGTCTTAGTCTTAAAAGGGAATGCTGCCGGTACGGGTCCTAACAAACAAAATCTAGTTACACCCCTTGCCCAACCCCTGATTTGAGCTTCTATTTATTGACCACTTATCTACCCTAATCAGCATAAGCATGTCCCTGCCTCACCTAATCCGTTGTGAGACCATCAGCTCCTGACTGAAGGGGAACGCTGCCGGTACGGGCCCTACTTCTATCTTTGCTTACTAACTTAGTGTAAGTCTTTAAAATAAGCCTCTTTTGTTAATTCTGCTCTATTTGTTTGTTAACTTATTCTAAGTCTTAAAATAAGCCTCTTCTGTTATCTTTACCATATTTTCTTATTAACTTAACTGTAAGTTTTAAAATAAACCTCTTTCTGTTCTTTCTATTTAATTATAACTATGTTATAATTGTTCTTCTATTCTGTCCTTTTAGTTATAACTACTAGTTATAAACTTGCTTGCAAATGTCTCAAATAATTCTATTTCAGTATATTTTCTATTTATTACGATTCTTCTTATTTTACATCCAATTTCTGTAAATTTAGTGTTCTTATATTTAGTCCATATTAGCCAATTACTCTTTTTTTTATTTTATTCACGTAAAAAGGAATAAAAAGAAACTAACATTTACAGGCTAAATTCTAACGTAAAACGGAAGTAAATAAAATGTAAATAACTATAAATAATAGTAGATAACTGTAAATAAATGAATAAATAGCTAAAAATAGCCAAATAAAATTGACTGAAAAGCACTTTAAAAATTAATTGTAAACAGCTTATATAAAAACTGTCTCAAAATTGCATAAAAGCTATAGCTACTGAGAACTATATTATTTTAAATTACTTAAAAATCTAAAATATTTACTTAAACAATCACCTATGGTCCTTAGCCCTTTTCCTTGGCCTTTCCGGATTCATTTCTAGGGTGCAAAATATTTTAATTAAAAAGATCTTCCCCTTAGAAAAATATTCTATTTGGGGTCCAGCCTTAGGCAATGAACCCAGATAGGAGAAAATATAAATAAGAAAAATAGTTAGGCCTACGGTCTTATTTATAGTGTCACTTGGGGATCTCAAGTCGTTGGATTTGAAGATTAAATCTGGTTCAACCATGTCATAGGCTCGCTGGGAACCGTCGCATGGAAGCACGAACGCACAGGATCAAATAAAAATAGAAAAACACGTCATCTTTTTATCTCGATGAAAGCTCATCCAAATGCATAGGCGGGTCAACCGCCAGGTCGACCAATGTATGGTGGAGGTCGACCTATAGGTTGACCCAGCTATGGGGATGGTCAACCTATTGTCGACCTGAACATACATACATACATGCATACATACATATATATAATTTTTTAAATTCTTGTTTAATTCATATCTTCTTCGTTTTATCCCTAATTTTGACAATCTATATATGGAAATTGACCAGAAAATTACCGTGAACACAATGGTGCAACTCCCATGGCTCAATTCTAATAATTTCACACAGTTATTTTATTATTCGATTAATTAATTAATTAAGTATTGAAGCTTAAATTTTGGGTTATTACAGACAGCGAATGTCTATTCATTTCTAATGAATTTCCACCCTTTGAAATACCTGTTAAAACTAGAGAGTCATTATTTTCTACTCGCTTTCTATTTCTATAACATCCCCTATCTTGAGGTCCCAAGCTAAGCACTATCGATGCTGCAGCCATCCAAAGTATTAACTTTCGGTGACAAAATACGGTAATGTTAACGGTATCCATAATATCAAAAGCACATGAATATGAAACAAAATCACAGATTTCAAAAAAAAACAACTTTACTGGTTACATTGCAAAACCATGTTTTGTATTCCATTACATAATCCCAAACGATTCCCAGTTTTTGATCAATTATAATTATTACAAAATGCACCAAATGCGACATACGAAGATGCCCCCTTGGATGATCAGAGTACTAAATAGACATATCAGTCTTAATACATCACAACGGAAATAAAAATAGCAACTCCTAAGTAGTTAACTTTGCCTCCTACATGTCTTCAAAAGCTTTATTCATCCACCTACTTAAAACCCCTACTCTCACGGTTTACTTATATTAAATGAGACCATGCCACTTAGTGGAATGAGTTTCCCCTTACTAATATCCCTTTAAAACCTATCAATTTGCATATCAGGTCCTGCAATCAAACTGGTTAAAACAATAGTAACAATATCGTATATGCTCTTAAACCAGGTACTAAATGGACTATATGTCCAAACAATATAATTTTTTTAGCTAACTACCAACTATTGGCTGACTCAGGCCTACCAGACAAAATAAATAATCTAACATCTATTAGACAAACTTCTGGATGGTCTGTCCTTAACATACTTCTCCTACCGTCACTTGATCCTAATGGTTTTGCGGGATCACCAATAACCTATCTTTCTTCTATGTATATATTCCTTTTTGTATGTAACCATCATTTAAGTCTTACATGTGACTAAGCCCTACACATTGGAATTTTGGACTAAATTACCTAGGGGCTATGGCTAATGTATAAGGCGCGACCCTATACCAGTCCCATCTGGTATTCCAATATTCGAGTCATTTACTTAGGGTTAACTACCTTTCAAATTTTTCTTGAAAACCTTTTAAAATTGATTTAACCCTTTAAACATACTTAAATAAGGAAAACATACTATTTGCTTTACTCAAATCTCTTTGCCATGATATATGCTTTACTCAAAAAACCGTTGATGAAAACATTCGAAACCTTTGTTTAAAAGCTTTAAACAATCTTTTCAAAACCTTGAAAGTACCCCTTTTGAAATAAGTCAACTACTTTACTTTACACCATTAGGACCATAGGCCAAAGCATACCTTTCAAAACCATTTACATTAGACCTTTCGAATACATTGAAAGTGTCACTTTCGAAAGCTTTATAAAACCTTAGACATCCTCTTTTCAAAAGATTTTAAACATGCCTTTCGAAAACATTGGAAACCTCCATTTAAACACTAAAGGCAAACCTCTCAAAAACATTGAGCAATCACCCCTTCGAAACCTTTACCATATACCTTTCAAAAACACTAAGGAACACCCCCTTCGAAACCTTCATTAGATACCTTTGAAAAGCATTAAAGTCCTTTACATAAAACAAACTTTTCAAAAGCACTAGGTATAAGTAAAAATGTATGGAACATAGTTTTGATACCTTTAAAACCATTCCTTTCGAAACCTATGGGTTTAACTTTCAAAATATCAAAAGGGTCTTAAAAACCGTGGGACAAAAGCAACTCTTTCGAAAGCATTTTCCTAAATAAAAGAAGTTGATGGTGTCGAAACCAACACCTTAGAAAGCATTGGAGAAGCGACTCAGGACTTAAAGCGGAAGAACCCTTCGAAGGCATTGTTTTGAAAGGTAGAATGTGACAGCATGGGTTTCAACCACTTCAAAAGCTTCTTCTTAAAAAAAAGGTGGCAACCTCTTTCCAAAGCTCTTTTCTTTGAAACACTTGACCAAGTCAAAAGCTATCTCATTCGAAAACATTCTTTTAAAAGCAAAACCAGCGGCATTTCCTTTGAAAGAAAAATAAGGCCTCGATCCCTTCGAAGGCACGTTTTGACTCTATATCTTTCTCCTATCTCCAATCCACTACGTACCAAGTCTTTGATAGCATGTGTATTAGTTTCGACTAGGACGAAGGCGAAAGTATAAAGTCGAAAGATAGCTGTTGGCGAAAGAGCAAAAACTTTGTAAAACTGATTTTTAACTTCATAAATTAATTTCTTTCTAACTAACTTGCTTTGTTTGTCAACATATGATTAGTTGCCAATACATTTCCAAAATCTTTTGAAAAGATGCTGTCGAATTTCAGAGATTAGCAATTTAAAACATTTACAAATTGCCCCTTCTTCATTTATAAACATATAAAACATTTAAGTCCTATACCTTAAATAATTTTACATACTTATTAAAATACTTAGGAAAATTCTTCAAAAATTTTCATAAATCACTTTTTATATGTTTTCTAACATATATAAATTTCTGACCCAAAGCTACTTAATAACAGTCGTAATTAATTTTAAACCCAATTTAACCATTTTTTACTAGAAAATTCATAATAATTCCACGTTAATTCAGAAAATTATGAAACTTTAAAATCATCTCTAAAATATTATTTCTGACCATATATCAAAATCGTAGGGCATTTGGATGTTAGTTGATAGGTTTTTCAAATCAAATCTTATCATAAATGCTATATCAACAAACAAAATTCATCAACAAGCATATATATATATATATCATTCAAAACATGGCATAATTGTAACATCCGTATCTGAAGGCCAAAAGCTAAGGCTATAGATGTTGTAGTCATCTATAGTATTAACTTCTGGTGATAAAATATGGTAACGCTAATGGTGTCCATAATATCTGAAGCACTTGAATATGAATAAAATCACATATTTCGAAGAAATTTTTTTTGCTAATTACATTTCAAAACAATAATTCATATAGAAGTTACATAATCACCTTAACGTTTCCCCGGAAATGATCAAATTATCGATTAAAAAATACTCTAAGAGCGACATGTGACGATGCTCCATTAGTTGACCGAAGTCAATATTGTCATATTTGACTTAATACACACAGCGGAAATTAACAAAATAAAATGTAACTCCTATTTAGCTATTAGTCAGCCACCTGCTCGTCTTCAAAAGTTTTATTCACCAAATTTTATGAAAGTCTAAAAACCTCAACCCTCGGCCTCAAATCAACTTTGAACACCCGAGAGTTTAGGGATAAACAGAATATTCGAGTCAAACATAAAGCCTGGTGTGAATAATACTGTTACATCTCGGTTTACCTGTATTAAGTGGGATCACGCCACTTAGCGGAATGGGTTTCCCCTCACTAATATCCTCTTCAAAACATATACCTTGCAAAACTTTTCCTGCAACCAAACTAATCAAACTGATTCTAATAATAATAGCAATGTCTGTTGAGCTATAATCAGGCAACTAATGGATTATCTGTCCACAAGTAATAAATGGACTCTTTGTTCGAAAATTGGGGTGACTGTCCGCAAACTGAACTAACTGTCTACAAACTCGACTAACTGTCCGCAAACTGGACTAACTATCTGAATCATTTTCTTAGGGTAAAATACCCTTCATCTTTTTCCTTCAAAATCTTTTCAAAATGATTTAACCTTTTAAATCATACTTATACAAGGAAAATATATTCACAGCTTTACTCTAAGCTATTTTTCCAGGTTATATATACTTTACTCAAAATAATGTTGATGAATATTAATGTGGATTACCTATCCCTTCAAAATAAGTTAAAACCCTTCTAAACTTAAAAACACTTAGGCTATGCTGCCTAGTTAGTATATTTGAAACCTTTGATTAAAAAATTTAAACAACCCTTTCAAAACCCTTGAAAGCAATCCTTTCGAAACCAAGTAAAACCCCTTACTTAACCTAGGCCAAAAGGTTAAATTCTTCCTTTCAAAACCATTCAATATCTTCCTTTCGAAACCATTGAGAAACCCTCCATTGGAAAGGTTTAAAACATTAGACATCCTTCGTTAAAAACCTTTAAACCATGCCTTTCGAAAACATTAGGGAACCACCCTTTTGAAACTTGCATTTAAAACCCTTTCAAAAGCATTAAGACACTAAACCTTTCAAAAACCTTCGGGTTCAATTTAAAACATAGGGAAACCTTTTGAAACCATTCAAAAATTTAATCCTTCGAAACCTTTGAAAACAATTTCTGTCAAAACCATTTTGATTATGCCTTCAATTTAAGCAAAAGGATCATAAATCCGTTAAAGTTGAAAGCATTCCTTTCGAAATCATTCCTAAGTAAAATAGTGATGGTGTCAAAACCATCCCTTCAAAAACATTGGAGAAGTGGTCAAGTTTAAAAAGCAATGCAATCCTTTCGAAACCAATCTGGGACGAAAGGTAGAAAGAGGTAGTCATGGGTTTCGTCCCAGTCGAAAGCATTTATTTAAAAACAAAGGTGAAACCCAATCAAATCATTTCTTTAAAACCATTTGACCTGGTCGAAATCTATTTCGTCGAAAGCAAGCAGGCGCATTTTCATTTAAAAGTAAAGTATCGCTTCAACCCCTTCAGAAACCCTAGTTTCGACCCTATACCTTCTGCCTATATCTAATACACTACGTACCAGTTACCTGATACCATGTGCATTGGTTTCGAAGGAGTAGGATGCGAAGGTATAAGGAGGCGAAAGCCTGGTGCTGAAAGCATCGAAACAGTAAAAACCATGTAAATTAGTCCTTTTTAAACTATTTCTTTGTGCCTAACCTGCATTGTTTGTCAAATTGTGATTGGTTGCAAGTTTCTTTTTTCTAAAAGTACTTCTCAATTTCCAGAAATAATTTTTTTGAATTATTACAAAATACCCCTTCTCCTTTTTATAAATATATGAAACGTTTAAGTTTCATACTTCAAATAATTTTATATATCCATTAAAACACTCTAGAAAATTCTATCAAAATTACAAAAAATCATTTTTTATATATTATCTAACATTTATTAATTTTAGACTCAAACCATTAATTATTTAACCGTAAATAATTTTTAACCCAAAATAACATTTTCTTTACTAGAAAATTCATATAAAATCCACATAAATTCTGAAAATTCTGAAAATTGAAATCCATCTTTAAAATATCATTTTATGTATATATAAATATTCACAAGGCATATGAATGTCGTTTAATAGGGTTTTCATATCAAAACATGTCATAAAATCTACATGAACAACCATGAATCATCAATAAGTATATATAATCATTCCAACGTTCAAAAACATGGCAAATCTTTACAAATAAGTTCGGGTTCAACTTAAAACCGAAAACAATAAGAAATTTGAGATATAATCATTATTCAACTTAGCTTTAGAGATTAAGGAGCTTGAGATTTGAATGGATTTGATTTGATTTAGCTTCTTCCTTAACTTTTCTTTATCTTCTTCCTCTTTCTCTTGTTAATGGTGGCCGACCTCAAGTTTAAAATTTTTGATAAATGAAAATGAACGTGTATAGGTTACACGGCCTAGGGTTTAGTATACAAGAATGGCCTCTTTTCTATTTTACCCCTCCTCTATTTCATTTTAACTTTTCATTATTTCATTTTTTAAAAGGCACGGCTACCCCTTAATTAAATCAAATCTCAATCCTCTAGTTAGCACATTATTTAATTTAATTTAATTAACTATCCTCAATAATGTTACTAAAAATATAGGTTGTTACAAACTCCCTTCCTTAAAGAATTTCATCCTTAAAATTATGATAAGGTACACGACACATCAATCAAAGAGGTAAAACATACCATCATAAAAGTTGGGATAAGAACCTCTTACCTTGCTTACAGTCTCCCAAGTACAGTCCCTGTCATCGTTGTTGCACTGGACTTTAGCTAATCCGATTATATTGGTTCTAAGCCTCTTCTCATCTCTTGCAACAATGCGAATTGGCTTTCTAACTATGGTCAAGTCTGATTTTACCACTAAGTCAACTAGCATTGTCGGTGCAATAGTAGTCTCTTGGTCTCTAACACACTTTCTGAGATGAGAAACATGGAAAACATCGTGGACTCTTGCCAAACTGCTTGGTAACCCGATTCTATATGCGATTTTCCCGATCCTCTCAACAGTGCAAAATGGTCCAACGAATCTCGATACCAACTTTACTGATCTTCCAAATCTGATCACACCCTTCGTCGAAGAAACCTTGACGAAAACCTGATCTCCAACCGAGAACTCTAATTCTTTCCATCTTTTATCTGCATAACTCTTCTTCCTAGATTGAGCCTCTTTCATCCTAGCTCGAATGACCTCAATATTTTCTATCACTTCTCTAGCTAAATCTAGACAAAGAACCACTCATCCTCGGTCTCTAACCAACATATAGGAGATTTGCATGGCCTTCCATACAAAGCTTCAAATGGTGTCATCCCAATACTACTCTGATAACCGTTGTTATATAAAAACTCGACTAAATGCAAATGATCTTTCCATGATCCTCCGAAATCTAATACACAAGCTCTTAAAAACTCTTTCAAGGTTTTGTTAATTCTTTCTGTTTGTCCATCTTTTTGCAGATGGTAAGCGGTACTCATCTTTATCTCGGTTCCCAAAACTTCCTGTAGACTCCTCCAGAATTCGTTAGTGAATAAGGAATCTCTATCACTAACTATGCCACTAGGAATTCCGTGCAGTCTAACTACGGCTTTCATAAACAACTTCTCTAAAAAGGTGCTTTTCTGGTTGACTTAACTGGAATGAAATGGGCACTCTTGATCAATCTGTCCACTATGACTCATATGCTTTCATTTCCTCTGTTCGACCTTAGCAATCCATCAATAAAATCCATAGAAATAGATCCCATTTCCATATAGGAATATCTGATGGCCGAAGAATTCCATTTGGCTTCTGGTGTTCGGCATTTGCCTGTTGGCAATTCAAGCACTACTTTACCCATAAGCCAATATATCGCTTCATACCTTCCCAAAAAAACTTCTCTTTATATCCTGATACATTTTAGTTCCTCCCAGATGAGTAGTGAACTTCAAATGATAGCATTCCTCCAAAACATTTTTCTTTTTGTTTTCTACACTCGAAACACATAATCTCTCTTTCTTTCTTAACCACCCATTCTGGTCAAAACTGAAATCCTGTAAATCATCGCGCTCTGTTCCATCTCTTAACTTCCTGATCTGCTCAGCTAACACTGGATCCTCCTCTCTGTTTAAAAGCAGTCCTTTCGATCATCCCTGTTCGAACTTCCAAACAAAATAACGTAACATGCTCTACACTAGACCCGACCTTAGATCTCCACTAAACTCTAAAAGCTAGCAATGCTTCTAAATCTTTCCACTTAACAATCATCGCCAAAACTGCATTCTGATGCTTTCTGCTAAGTGCATTTACAACTTTGTTACCTATTCCTGGTGTGTACTCAATTCTGAAATAATAAGCAGCAATAAACTCTAACCATCTCTGTTGTCTCATGTTCAGCTCCTTCTGAGAGAATAAGTACTTCAGCGACTTATGGTCTGTATATAGCTCAAACCCCTCTCCCAAAAGGTAACATATCCACACCGTTAATGCAAAAATTACTGCAGCCAATTCCAAATCATGATTTGGATATCTAACCTCATACGATCTAAGCTGTCTAGAATCATAGGCAATCACTTTACCTTTCTACATCAGAACAACTCCTAATCATGTTCTACATGCATCTGTATGAACCACCAAATCCTAATTCCCATCTGGAACAAGCAACACAAGTGCATAGGTCAATAAGTATCTCAAACTCTGGAATGCTTCCTCACACTTATCGGTCCACACAAACTTGACATCCTTTCTTGTTAGCTTGGTTCGATACTGCTATTCGTGGAAAATCCTTAATGAATCTCCAATAATATCCAATCAATCCAAGGAAACCATTTATCACAGTCACTGTCTCGGTTCTCTTCCAACTATTCACTACTTCAATCTTAGTTGGTCCACTAACAACCCTTTCTCTGAGACTACATGACCAAGAAACTTCACTTCCTTCTTCCAAAAATGACACTTCGAAAACTTCACCTTTAGCAGATGATGTCTTAACGTTTCAAGCACCACTCTAAGATGAACTTCTTGCTCTATCTCATCCTTAGAGTATATCAAGATATCATCTTTGAAAACCAACATGAACCTATCCAAATGCTCTCAGATAGCTCGTTTCATTAAATCCACAAAGAATGCCAGTGCATTAGTCAGGCCGAATGGCATAACTAGCCATTTGTACGATCCATACCCAGTTCTAAATGCCGTCAAAGGTATACTATCCTCTGCTACCCTGAGCTGATGGAAACTTGTCGCTAAATCCAACTGGAAAAATATCTTTGCTCCACTTAATTGATCGAACAAATCGTCAATCCTCGGCAATGGATATTGATTCTTTATCGTTTTCTCATTCAACTTAAGATAATCGATACATAGCCTTAACGATCCATCCGGCTTCTTAGCAAACACTACAGCTGCTCAAGGTGAACTACTCGATCTGGTAAAATTCTTGCCTTCTAAATCCACTAAATGCACCATGCACTCCCTCATCTTTGTAGGGGTCATCCTGCTTGGCAGCCTACTCAATGGTTCTTCCCTCCAAACCTAATATATCCAAAACTCAATGGCTCGTTTTGCTGGCAATCCAACTACAGGCTCAAAAACGTCCATGAATTCTCTAACCATGAAAACCCAATTCAGCTCGTCTTTCAATTCCATAATGCCTAACAAAGCATTCACCTCACTACTAAGGCTTCCTATGGTGTAAACAATCATATCGCTACAATCAGGGTGCCTAAGCGGTATTTTCCTATCATGTGCAAAATATCCTAGCATCATAGTCACTTAACCAATCCATACCAAGAATAATTATGAATCCTACAAAATCAAACACATGCAAACTGCAAACAAAAGTATGACCTAACAAGTCAAACTCTCGCTGTTTACATCTCAACCTCAGAGTTGCACACTCTCCTATTGGATTCGTAATCCACAAGGAAGTACTAAATATGTAGGTTCTAGATTAAGCATATCTATCAAACATTTAGATATAAAAGAATGTGATGCACTAGTATCAAATAGAATGCTAACAGACATACCACGAATCTGATGCGTACCTCCCAAAACTTTCTTTCTTTCTCCTGATCTGTTGGCTTCGAAGTAGCAGACTCCAATACATACACTTTGCCTTTTCCATCCTTAGCGGGATCCTTGCATTGATTCTTACAGTGGCCAATCTGGTCGTAATTGAAGCACCAGACATTCTTCTTCCCGACCACCTCCTTTGCCTTTCCAGCACAACACTCATTAGCAAAATGCTCCTTCTTGTTGCACCCAAAATAGACAACCTCAGACCTCCCTTTCTTAGCTGCTCCACCCATCTAAGCACCTTTCTTAGGAAATAATTTCCTCTTCTGATTTTGCCCAACCTGGACCTCCTTAGACTTACTCTTATCTAGAGAATCAAGCATCTCCTCATGCCCTTGGTAACTCAGGCTTCAATCCCCTGATAAACTTCTCATTGCTCATCAATGTATCCAATGAGGCATACCCATATTTGGCCAACTCCTCAAACCTTCTAGCATACTCTAGAACAAACATCTCTCCCTACTCTAACTTAGCAAACTTTATGATCATAGCTGACCGTGCCATTGTAGACATGAATGTCTCCTAAAACCTCCCCTTGAAATCTACCCATGCCAAGGTTTCTTCATCCACACCAGCCGTCACACTGTTTCCACCAAAACAAAGTTGTTCCTTGAAGATGTATCAAAGCAAGCCTCCTCTTTTTCTCATCATTGAGCCCTAAGTCAGCAAAAATCCTTTCACGGTGTAGCAACCAATTCTCCACCTCTATAGCATCCTCCGCTCCTAGAAATGGCTTCCCTCAAAGCTTAGCATAATTTTTGCTCAACTTAGCATAATTGTTAACTACCGAAACTTCGGAAACTCCCAGTCCTGCAGCATCTCCTCCTACCACTCCGGCTGCAATTCTATCTTGCATCATATTCCTTAAAACCTGATACATAGCTCCCATGTCCACTTGCGGGACGCCAGCACCCACATTCTCTGTTTGTGTCTGACCTTGGGTCCTCCTCGTATTAGGTCTGCCATTCCCGTCGGTGCCCTCCCCTCCTAGGTAAATTCTTCCTCTTCTACCATCCATATATGTATTCAAACCTCATAAGATATAGAAGAATAACCTAACAAAGGTAAGAAACTAGAGATAAAGCGTATAATTATATATATCAAATACAAGTACGGTACTATAGCGTGATCCCATACCCTAATCTTACTCTAATTCCTTCAGATTATGTTTTAAAAACCTTATTTTTAGTTTAAATTTTTTCATAGACCTATGATCTAATACCAAGTTGTAACATCCCGTATCTGGAGGCCAAAAGCCAAGCGATATTGATGCTGCAGTCATCTATGGTATTAATTTCTGGTGACAAAATACGGTAATGCTAATGGTATCTATAATATCAAAAGCACTTGAATATGAACAAAATCACATATTTAAAAAAAACAACATTTTACCGGTTACATTTCGAAACAGTAATTCATATCCAAGTTACATAATCCGCTTATCCAGACAATGATCAAATATATAATTACATGCTAAGAGCAACATGTGACGATGCCTTCTTGGTTGACCAAAGTCAATATAGTCATATTTGACTTAATGCACACAACGAAAATAAAAAGATAAACTGTAACTCCTATTTAGCTATCCATCAGCCACATGCTCTTCTCCGGAAGCTTTATTCGCCAAGGTTTACAAAAACCCGAAAACCTCAACCCTCAGCCTACTCAAGTCAATTTTGATAACCGAGAGTTTAAGGGGAAATGGAAACTTCGAGTCAGACATGAAGCCTAGTGTGAATAATACTGTTACATCTCGGTTTACTAGTATAAGTGAGATCACGCTGTTTAGCGGAATGGGTTTCCCCTCACTAATGCCCTCTTCAAAACATATACTTTGCAAATCTTTTCCTGCAACCGAACTGGTTAATCAAAATGATACTAATAACAGCAATGTCTATTAAGCTATAATCAGGTATTTAATGTATTATCTATCCACAAGTAATAAATGGACAATCTGTCCGAAAACTTGGCTGGCTGCCCGTAAACTGGATTAACTGTCCGCAAATTGGACGAACTGTTCATAAAGTGACTAAATGTCCGAATCATTTTCTTAGGGTCAAATACCCTTTATCTTTTTCCTTGAAAGGCTCTTCAAAATGATTTAACCTTTTAAATTATACTTATACAAGAAAAATATATTCTCAGCTTTACCCTAAGCTATTTTGTCATGTTATATATACTTTACTCAAAATAATGTTAATGAATTTTAATGAGGATTACCTATCCCCTCAAAATAAGTTAAAACCCTTTTAAACTTAAAAACACTTAGGCTATGCTGCCTAGTTAGTATATTCTAAACCTTTGATTAAAACCATTAAACAACCTTTTCAAAACCCTTGAAAGTAATCCTTACGAAACCAAGTAAAACCTCTTACTTAATCTAGGCCGAAAGGCCAAATCCTCCCTTCCCAAACCATTCAAAATATTCCTTTCAAAACCATTGAGAAACCTTCCCTTCGAAAGCTTTAAAACATTAGTCATCCTTATTTAAAAACCTTTAAACCATGCCTTTCATAAACATTGGAAAAACCTTTCCTTTTAGGCCTTTCGAAATCATTGGGGAACTATACCTTCGAAACCTGCCCTATCGAAAGCATTAAAAAACCAAACCTTTCGAAAGCCTTTGGGTTCAATTTAAAACATGTGGAAACCTTTCGAAGCCATTCAAAATTTACTCCATCGAAACCTTTAAATATTGTTTCGGTCGAAACCATTTGGATTATCCTTCAAGTAGAGTAAAAGAATCAGAAACCCATTAAAGTCGAAAGCAATCGTTTCGAAATCATTCCTAAGTAAAAAAAATTGTTGTGTCAAAACCATCCATTCAAAAGCATTAGAGAAGTGGTCAAGTTTAAAAAACAAAGCAATCCTTTCGAAACCAATCTTGGTCGAAAGGTAGAAAGAGGCAGTCATGGGTTTCGACCCAGTCGAAAGCATTTATTTAAAAACATAGGTGCAACCCAATTGAAACCATTTCTTTATAACCATTTGACCTGATCGAATGACAACCCAGTCAAAAGCAAGCAGGCGCATTTTCATTTAAAAGTAAAGTATCGCTTCAACCTCTTCGGAATCCTTGGTTTCAACCCTATACCTTCTGCCTATATTCAATTCACTATATTTTAGTTACTTGATACAATGTGCATTGGTTTTGATGGAGTCGGAGGCGAAGGTAAGGGGGAAAAATCCTGGTGCCGAAAGCATCGTAGTAAAAACCATGTAAATTAGTCCTTTTTAAACTATTTCTTCGTACCTAACCTGCCTTGTTTGTCAAATTGTGATTGGTTGCAGGTTTGTCTTTTCTAAAAGTAATGCCAATATCCAGAAATAATTTTTTTGAAGTATTACAAAATATCCCTTCTCCTTTTTATAAATATATGAAACGCTTAAGTTCCATACTTTAAATAATTTTATATATCCATTATGCACTTAGGAATATTCTATAAAAATTCCCAAAGATCAGATTTTATATGTTATCTAACATATATTAATTTCAGACCCAAACCATTAATTGTTTAGCAGTAGCCAAAGTAACATTTTCTTCACTAGAAAATTCATATAAAATCCACATAAATTCTAAAAATTGAAATCCATCTCTAAAATATCATTTCTGATCTATATAAAAATTCACAAAGCATAGGGTTTTCATATCAAAACATTTCATAAAATCTATATAAACAACCATAAATTATCAACAAGTATATGTAATCATTTCATTATTCAAAACATGGCAAATCATTGCAAATAAATTCAAATACAACTTAAAACCGAAAACAATAAGAAACTTGAGATGTAATCATTATTCACCTTAGCTGTAGAGATTAAGGAGCTTGAGATTTGAATGGATTTGATTTGATTTGATTTAGCTTCTTCCTTATATTTTCTTAACCTTCTTCCTCTTTCTCCTGTTAATGGTGGCCGGCCTCAAGTTTAAAAATTTTGACAAATGAAAATGAACGTGTATGGGATACACGACCTAAGGTTTAGGGTATAAGAATAGCCTCTTTCCTATTTTACTCCTCCTCTATTTGATTTTAAATTTTCTTTTATTTCATTGTTTAAATAGCACGCTACCCCTTATTAAATCAAATCCCAATCCCATAATTAGCACATTATTATATTTAATTTAGCTAATTAAATATCATAAATAATGTTACTAAAAATATGGGACGTTACAATAATACTTTGCAAAATAGGATCAGATCTAATCTAGAAACCAAAATCATCAAAAATGAGATGTAACATATTATTCACCTTAGCTTGTTGTTAAGGAGTTGAGATCTGCTCTTGGATGAATTTGATTAAGCTTCCTTCTTTTTTATTCTTCTTATCTTCCTCTTGCTTTCTCCTAATGGTGGTTGGCCTTACTTGATTTACTTTTTATTTATGAATGTGTAAAATGAGAGTGCATGAGGGTTTAGGGTATAGGAATATAACTTGTTCCTATTTTGCTCTTATCTTATTACCCTTATCTATTTCATTTTATTTTCCCTTAATTCATTAGTTCGTTAGGCATGACTACCCCTTATTATTCAAATCTCAATCCCTCAACCATTCACGTTATTTCATTTCATTTACCTAATTAAATGTCTTAAATAATGTTAATCAAAATTAGGGTCTTTACAGACTCCTTTCCTTGAATAATTTTGTCCTCAAAATTACGATAAGTTACTCATCAAAATTGATCATAAACGTAAAAAATACCATAAAACAAGTCAGGATAAGTGTCTCTAATCCTTCTCTCTATTTCCCAAGTACAGTCTCTCTCGTCGTCACCCCACTGGACTTTGACTAATCCAACTGTCTTGTTCCTTAGCCTTTTCTCATCTCTTGCAACTGTACAAACTAGTTTTCTAACTATAGTCAAATTCGGTTCCACTATTAAGTTGTCTAACACAGTCGGTGCTATAGTAGTCTTTGAATCTCGAACACACTTCCTTAGATGAGAAATATGAAAAACAATATGGATTTCTGCCAAACTACTTGGTAACTCCACGCTGTATGTGAGTTTCCCAATCCTTTCTATGACAGGAAATGGTCCAATGAATTTTGGCGCCAATTTTACTGATTTCCCGAATCGAATTACACCTCTCATTAGTGAAACCTTTACGAAAATATGATCTCCAACTGGGAACTCTAAGTCTTTCCATCTTCTATCTTTAAAGCTCTTCTGCCTAGACCGAGCTTCCTTTATTCTAGGTCGAATGAACTCAATCTTTTATGCAGCTTCTCTAACAAAATCTGCACTAAGAACTAACCTATCCCTAGTCTCTAACCAACTAATGGGTGATTTGCATGACCTTCCATACAAAGCTTCAAATGGTGTCATTCCTATACTAGCCTGATAACTGTATTATATGAAAACTCGACTAAGTGTAGATGGTCTTCCCATAATTCTCCAAAATTTAGTACGCAAGATCTTCACAAATCTTCTAAGATTTTGTTAACTCTTTCCGTCTGCCCATCTGTCTGCAGATGGTAAGCGGTACTCATCTTGAGCTTGGTACCCAAAGTCTCCTGTAGACTCTTCTAGAACTCCTAGTGAATAAGGTGTCCATCACTCACTATACTACTAGGAATTCCATGCAGTCTAACTACATTCTTAATGAATGACATAGCTAAAACAGGTGCCGTCCTGGTTGATTTAACCAGAATGAAATGGACACTCTTGGTCAATTTGTCCACTATAACCCATATACTTTCATTTTCTCTATTTGACCTTGGCAACCCGTCTATAAAATCCATTGAGATAGAATCCCATTTCATACTGAAATATCTAAAGGTTGATGTAACCCGCTTGGTTTCTAATGTTCGGCTTTTACATGTTGACATTTCAAACACTATTTCACCCATAAGCCTACATCTCTCTTCATACCTTCCCAGAAGAAACTTCTTTTCATATCCTGATACATCTTAGTTCCCCCCGGATGAATGGTGAACTTCGAACGGTTTCATCTTCAAGCACTTCCTTCCTAATGTTTTCCATATTCGAAACACGGAGTCGTCCTTTCTTTCTCAACCACCATTCTAGTCAAGACTAAAATCTTTCAAGCCATCACTCTGTATTCCATTTCTTAACTTCCTGGTCCACTCAGCTAATATTGGATCCTCTCCTTGCTTAGAAGCAATCCTTTCGATCATCACCGATCGAACTTCTAAACATGACACATAGCAGTTTATGTATAAGAACTAATCTTAGATCTCCACTATACTCTACATGCAGTCAACGCTTCTAAATATTCCACTTGGCTATCATTTCCAACACTGCATTCTAATGTTTTCTTCTAAGTGCATCTGCAACCTTATTGCCTTTTCCTAGTGTTACTCAATACCAAAGTCATAAGATGCTAAAAACTCTAACCACTTTTGTTGTCCAATATTCAACTCCTTCTAAGAGGATAAATACCTTATAGACTTATGATCCATATACAACTCAAATCTCACTCCTTAATGGTAATGTCTCCACACAATGCAAAATTTATCGTAGCTAATTCTAAATCATGTGTTGGTTATCTAACCTCATGTGGTCTAAGCTGTCGAGATGCATATGCAATCACTTTACCCCTTTGTATTAACACAACTCATAATCTTGTTCCACATGCATCCGTATAAACCATAAATCCTGATTCCCTTTTGGAACAACTAATATAGGTGGATCCGTCAGTAAGTGTTTCAGCTTTTTGAATGCCTCCTCACACTTATCAGTCCAGATGAACTTCACATCTTTTCACGTTAACTTGGCCATTGGTGCCGCTATCAGCGAAAAATCCTTAACGAAACTCCGATAATACCCAGCTGATCTAAGAAAACTCTTTATCTTAGTCGTTGTCTTGGATTTTTTCCAATTATTCCCCACCTCGATCTTAGTCAGATCTATTGACAACCCTTTTCCTGAGACTATATGACCAAGAAACTTCACTTCCTTCTTCAAGAAATGAGACTTTGAAAATTTTGCTTTCAGCTAATGCTGCCTCAACGTCTCAAGAAACACTCTAAGATGAACGTCATGATTTCTTTAATCTTTAGAGTATATCAAAATATCATCTATGACTACCAACACGAACCTATTTAAGTAGTCTTGAAAAACTCGATTCATCAAATCTACCAAAACCGCTGGCGCATAAGTTAGTCCGCACGTCATTACTAACCATTCGTACGATCCATATCTGGTTCCAACGCCATCAAAAGAATACTATCCTCTGCCACACTAAGCTAATGGAACCTGCTAAATCCAACTATGAAAATACTTTGGCTCCACTCAATTGGTTGAACAAATCGTCAATTCTAGGTAACAGATATCGATTTTTTTATCGTCTTCTCGTTCAACTTACGATAATCGATACATAACCTTAACGATTCGTCCAACTTCTTTACAAACACCACGAGTGCTCTCCAAGGTGATCTGCTTGGTCTAATAAATTTCTTGCCTTCTAAATCCACCAACTGCACCATTAGCTCCTTTATTTCAGTAGGTTTCATTCTGCTTGGCTGTCTACTCACTAGTTCTGCTCCAGGTACTAAGTCTATCCGAAGCTCAATAGCTCATTTCAATGGTAATCCTACTATAGGTTCAAAGACATCTGCGAATTCTCAAACAATGAAAACTTGATTCAACTCATCTTCTACCTCCAATACACCCAATAAAGCATTAACCTCACAAATAAGTTTATCTATGAAGTATACTATCTGATCACTACAGTCAGGGTGTCTAAGTGATATCTTCCTATCATGGCAAAATATCCTAGCATCGTATTTACTTAACCAATCCATACCCAAAATAATTCCAAACCTACAAAATCAAACACATGCAAACTAAAAACAAAGGTATGACCTAACAATTCAAACTCTTGGCGGTCACATCTCATCCCAAGAGTCGCATAACCTCTTATTGGATTTGCAACCCTTAAGGAAGTTACTAGGTATGAGGGTTCTAAGTTAAGCTTATCTATCAAACAATGAGATATAAAAAAATGTGATGCACCAGTATCAAATAGAACTCTAACTGATACACCATGAATCAAAAGTGTACCTTACAACACAGTTTTTCCCTTCTCCTCTACTATTGGTCTCGAGGTAGCTGGTTCCAATGCAAACATCTTTCCTTCCCATCCTTGGCTGGCTCCTTGCACCGGTTCTTATTGTGTCCAGTCTGATCATAAATGAAACATCTCACTCCTTTCTTCTTAGCAGCTTTCTTCTATTTGCATGTCCGGCATTCATGAGCATAGTATCATTTCTTATTACACTTATAACAGAAAACCACCGCCTTCCCTTTCGTAGCGGCTCCACCCTTCTGAGCTTCTTTCTTATGGAAAAACTTTCTCTGCTGACTCTGCCCTCCTTGAGTTTCCTTGGCCTTATTTCCTTCAACATAAGCAAGCATCTCTTCCTGTCTCAAATCCATCTCAACAATAACATTTCCTGGATCTCCAATATGTAATAATGTGGCTAACAAGCTCAGGCTTTAATCGACGAATGAACTTCTCATTCCTTTTAATAACAGTATCAACCATAGCGTATCCATATCTTGCTCGTTCCTCAAATCTGGTTGCATACTCAAGTACATCATACCTCCTTGCTCCAACTCAGCAAACTTCCTGAGCAGAGTAGACTTAGCAATCTTTGACATAAATCTTTCTTCAAATCTCCTCCTAAACTCAGCCCAAGTCATATTCTCCTCATTGACTCCAACAGTAACAATGTTCCACTAATTTAGTGCTGCCCCGTGTAGCTATCTAGAAGCAAGCCTCCTTTTTTGTTCATCATTGAGCCCTAAATCAGCAAAGATCCTTTCGTAATAAAGTAACCAATTCTCCACTACGATTGCGTCTACAAAACCAATAAACGGCTTTCCACCCAGTCAAGCATAATCTCTACTCAAAATGGCATAGTTATTGACCACTGGAGCTCTCTGATTTCCTCCTTTAGCATTTCCTCCAGCCAACCCAACAACAACTCCTGCTTGCATCATGTTAACGAAAAACTGATATATAGCTTCCATATCAGCTAGCGTCATTCCATCACCTACATTTATAGTTGTGCCTGACCTAGGTTCCTTTTGGTATTTATTCTAGAATTCCCATTGGTTATGGTGCTTCCTCCACTAAGGTTAACTCTTCCTCCTCTAGCATTCATATCTTACGTCCGTAAAATCTGCATTCGAGTCTTTGTAAGATACGGAAGAATAGCCTAAGAGAGATGGGAGAATAGAGATATAGCGTATACTTATATATAGCAAATGCAAGTACATTTCTATAGGGTTATTCCATACCCCAATCTTTTCTCTAATTCCTTAGGATTATGTTTTCAAAAATAATTTTAAGTTTGAAATTCCTTTTAATTTTTTTCATAAACCTATGCTCCGATACCATGTTGTAGCATCTTCTATCTTGAGGCCCAAAGCTAAGCACTATGATGATGCAGTAAACTGTAGTATTTACTTCTGGTGACGAAATGCGGTAATGTTAATTGTATTAATAATATCAGAAGTGTGACGACCCAGAATTTTGAACATTTAAAAATGAAATATTTATTTTGTTTTAAATATTTGGAAGTTATTTTAAACTTGAATTTCAAATATTGCTATGAATTTGGCAATTAAATTTATGAATTTAATTTATTGAAGTTGGGTAAAAATTTGAATCTTCGGTTTAAGCTGATTAAAATTATTTTAAAGGCTTGAAAAATCTATATTGATAATACTGAAGATAGTGGAAGCTTCAGAATTGAATTTGAAAATGATTTGATCAGTTTTGAAATTTTATCGTTTGAATCGGTATTTAAAAATAGTCTTCCGGGACACAGTCTAGGATTTTGACAAAACAAGTTCCATTGGATCGGTAATATTGTATTATTATCGGATTTTAATTTTCGTAGTGTTTGGAGTGATCGTGTGACCGTACGGTAAGCAAAGGCACTGAAAATTTAATCGAAAATTAATCT
This sequence comes from Allium cepa, assembly GCA_030765085.1. Lineage (NCBI taxonomy): Eukaryota > Viridiplantae > Streptophyta > Magnoliopsida > Asparagales > Amaryllidaceae > Allium > Allium cepa. Next base: position 937,284,127 of record CM060932.1, read on the forward strand.
AATAGCTGGGTCCAAAAAGCTATCTTCTCCATATGATCGAATTTGGACTCGAAACCTTTTCCATTGCGTTCGGAATAGGCGTATGCCATTATAAACGCCTAGCGGCACGTCTCGATCGGAGATCGAGGTTGTAAGTTGCGTAATTCGAGACTATATGAATTTGAATGTAAAATTTAAAAATAAATGATAGTTATATAATTTCATTGCTAGCAAGCAGACATGTTGAGAAATATTTAGCACGTGTCCTTCTTCGTGTTACACGCGTCGTTACTTATAAAAAAAATCAAATAATGCAGAGCAAAATCGATCTCAAAAGAAAAAATATCTTTTCTTCGTTTCAAATTCTGATATGGCAGTTTCAAATAGAAATAAAATCAAATGGCCGAAGCCCCTGTCATTTGAAATAAAAAATCAATTTGTGCTCGTTTTCGTTCAAAACAAAATAATGACTGAAGAATTTTCCCCCAAAATTCATTTCCTCTCCAGTTTAAAATTTAGTAGAACCAGAATCGACTTCGAGCTCTTGGATTGGAAACGAGTGATGGCGGCTTCGTTGAGGTGCAAATGTCTAGGCGTCGCGCGAATAGATGTAGGCTAGGGGACGGTTTTGGTTGAGGCTCGCGATGGCGGCGAGTTCAAGTCGATGGCGATTTGGTTGTGGGCACGCGATTGGATGCAGCGGTAATAGTGATCAGAACTCGGTGATCAGGCGAACGGCGAGATTCACGACCTAGGGCAACGCGACCGTTTAAAGGTGATGGATGCTCGCAGTAGATTGAAAGGCCATCTGTGCAGATCCGGGTGTGGCAGTTCATCAAGCAGCGTCAATCTTCGTCCCAGGGCGGTGAGGTGCGATTCATTATTTTGTTTTTTATAAGTTTAATTGATATATTTTGTATACACAGTGAAAAATATATACAGTTTCAATTTATATATATATACACACACACACATAGGCATGTAGGAAAATATAGTTTTTATGGTGAAATACCACAGTCAGTAAAATGCATATATATATATATATATAGGATTTTGGTAGAAGTTTTTAAAAATATATTGTTTTGAAAACAGAAAATTTTATTTATCTAAAGAAATTTTGAAAATAAAAAGGAAAGTTATGTAGAATTAGTTTTTGAAACCTAGTGATTATTTTTGGTTTCATATTGAATAATAAATATGCATGTACACATTGAAAAATAATTTATTAAAGAGAATTTAGTTTTAGATTTAATTTTTAGTTAAATAAATTTATTAAAATGAATTTGTTTAAAATCAAATTATTAGTTTAAAATAAAATAACCGGCTAATTAAAATTATCAAATGGAGATATAATTACTGGACAAATTCAAATATTAACAAATCATATAATTGTTTGATACAAGGTCTAAAATCGAGAAACAAGTCGAATTGGAAATGGATTGCAAAATAAAGGAGCAAAGGTGAGATCTTCTCACTCAATTGGAATTCCCAGTTAAATTTAAAATAGTTAAATTTAAAATTGTTGATTATGTGCTTGGATGATAAATTATTACTAGTTGTATTGGATTAGACCCTATGCGCCAAATAATAGTGGAGAATATTATATACTGGAAAATAGACATAGTGAAGAAGTTTCAAAAAAATTAGTCTCAGGGACAACAAGTTTGTTTTTTTAGTCTGAAGGACACTTTATAGTGTAAACAGAAAATGATAATTGCAACTATCATTCTTTGATTTACACTATAAAGTGTCCTTCAGACCAAAAAGCAAACTTGCTATCCTTGAGACCAATTTTTTTTGCAATTCTTCCTTGTGCCTAAAAACCCCTATTATATAAACCCATATACCGCGATATTCCACCTCGAAGTGGAATTGGTATTATATATGTATTTGGAGTGATAGATTTCCCACATTATATAGCGGATGAGACCCTATGCGCCACATAGTAGCGGATGATATTATTTAATCCCATATACCACGATATTCCACCTCGAAGTGGAATTGGTATTTAATTGTTGTGCTAACGTCTGTGTATGTAGAGAAACAGGTTGGAGGGATCCAACTGGATTCCTCAAACATTTGAATTTGTTTCAACGTTGTGTGTTGATTTCTTTAAAATACGTGTATGATTATATTTGTGATTGAAATCGTTGAAGGCTATGGTTTGGCCAAATATATTTTTTGTATCTTTGGATATCGGAAATATGATATTTGATTTTTGAAAATTAAAGTAGAAAACTTTAAGTAAATTTATTTTTAAGAATTGAGGGAATTTAAAGAAGGAATTTAAACAGCTAAAGTTTTATTTTGAAAAATTATCGAATTAATTCCAAAAATATGGGAAAAGATTTTAATAAAAGGATTTTTAAGTAATATTGTTTAATAGTTGAAGAATTTATTTTAAAAATTCGGATTTTAAATAGTTTGGAATAAATAAAGGAATTTATTTTAAAATGTAATAAATCTTTGGGAAATTAATTTGAAATTTGATTTGGTGTATGAAATAAAATTGGAAATCAATTTGAAATTTGATTTGGTGTTTGAAATAAAATTGAAAGTCAATATGAAATTTGATTTGGTATTGGAAAGTGAATATCTGGGAATCGATTTGAATATCGAATGTCAATGGATATTTGAAAAGTTAATTTCACAATGGGAATTTATAAAGGAAAGGAAAATTTGTTTTGAAATAAACAATGGTTTATTTTTAAAAGTGTGGAATTTTTTTACGGATTTGGAATGTAAATTAAAATAAATTGAGAAGATTTATTAATTGATTTAAATGGGCCATTTTTGAAATGGAAAGTGTATTTTCCCTGGAAATCCAAGTATATTTTCAAAGTAGCTTTTAAAATATAAATTAAAAGGTCTTGTAACAACCCGCATATTTATCGATTTTATATTTAAATATTTTATCGTTCGTCGGATTTTGGTCCGAAAATCTACTTTTTGCATACGGTCGAATTAGGACTCGAGACCACCTCCATTGAGTTCAAAATGCCGTTTGCGACCTTTTTGAGTATAAGCTTCGATATGTTTGGAGAAAGTTGAATTTTGCTACTTTTTGCTTAGGGTTTTGGTTTGGGCTGAGCCAATTAACCACTTATGTATTCAGTCCCAATCCCCCTCTCCTCTTCATTACTTCATTCCAACTCCTCAAACTCAAGCTCCAACTGAAAATGGTGGAGAGGAAAAAGAATTAAAACTCCAAGCCTTAACTTCCTTAGCAAATCCATCTCCTTGCTCCAAACTCAAGAAGAACCCCTTGGTAAGCATCTCCTTCTTCTTCTCCAACTCTTTCTCCATTCAATTTCAGAAATTTCCTAAACCTAATTTTGGGAATGTTTCTCTTTTAAGCTTAGATTCAAGCTTCTAGTGTTGAGATTGAAGAGTGCTTGTTCTTGCCATTGCTTTCAAGCTTCATCTTCATAAATTTAGTTCAAAGGTGAGATTTTTATCTCACATCTATGACTATAATTATCTTTGGTTGTTGGGTATGAATTCCTAACACTTCTTCATGTGCATTTGCTCTTGATTTGGATTGGTTTTGTGAATATTCAAATTGTTTGAGTTTTTAAGTCAAATTTGTGAGAAATCCTTTTATGGATGTTTGATCATGTTTTTGGTGATGCACCGAGGAGCATATAGGGCCGGGTTGCCGATTGGCATAAACCCTTAGAGCCAATGTTCGTCCGGTTGCATTTTGGAAGAATTTGCTCTTCATTTGAATAAGGCTGAAAAACAGCCCAGGCATGATTCAGTCGACTGAAAACTCTGTTCAGTCGACTGAACCTGAAACCCGAGGGTTTCCAGGCATGATTCAGTCGACTGAAAAACTCTGCACAGTCGACTGAAACTGGAAACAGAAAGTTTCCTGAACCTGGAAAATTTCCAGGTACAGGGTCAGTCGACTGAAAACTCTGTTCAGTCGACTGAACCTGCTGTTTTAGTCCAATTTGCCTTTTTGGATTGAATTTCCAATTTAAATCGATTCGTGATGATCCTATTTATTGTCATCATTTATTATCATCTTTGATGACTTATTTTCTTTGGGAATTTTAGATATATCCACTTCGATGGATCCTTTATCGATTTCATTGGATTTTTATTCACATCTTCGAATGTGATCTTTGTGATTGATTGTTTCTACAATCCCCCTTGTGCTTTGTCACTTTTAAAATATAAAGGTTTTCTATACTAGTAGTAAATATCAAAACTCTTTCCTCAAACGATTTCAATACTATTTTAATACCAAATTCGTTTATAAAACCGTTTTCCAATCTATTAGTATATACAAACCTTTACCTCACTCGTATGAGAAATCTAATTAAACGACTTAGTAAAACAAGTGGTATGAAACGCTTGCGTTTACTTCGTCGGTTAATTCTTGGACTTGTTCGATTGAATCTCTTGTGACAATTTTCTAGTGGAGATCTACAATTTGTTCGTAAATATTTAAGTTAAGCTAGTGGTTATGGGACATGAAGCTAAGCTCATATATTTACTAGCTTAGTGTAATCGACACTTCTCTTTGATCATGACGATCATTTTAGGTTTTAGACTAGCATCGTGCTATGTCTTTGTGATTTGGTTCATCGGACGTCCCGCTGTACGACGTCGTTGTTCCCTTTGATTGTGATTTGGTTCATCGGATGTCCCGCTGTACGACATCGTTGATCCTTTCCTTGTGATTTCTGGATTTCGTGTGTTGAATTCTGGAATTTATGTTTCACCAACTTTTACGATGGGCATTGATATATATGTCATATATTGTGGCTTGGTGAATGAAATTAGGAGTATGACAATCCCTTTTATCTTGAGTAGATTATTGTGATGTTGATTAATCTCTTGTTGATTTTCAGTTACTTATTTATCACAGCTTGGCATTGTGATTATTATATGTTTATGTCATATCTCTTATTATATATCACTTCATCTGATATTTATAGCTAGACTGATCCGTTTATTATTTTCTTATTAAATAATACTCGGGTCAGACCGAGATGTTACAGGTGCTTCTGCTTGACTTCTCTCTTGGGATTGATCCCTCTGACTTTTGGCTAACTGCTTAGATTAGTAGTTTTTGTTGTATACATTTGAGATATTGACTCCATAATGCATACTTATTCTTTTGTGTAGTTCATGTAACTATTTCTTTTGTGATATGTGGATCTTTTTAGACCACTACTCTGATGTACACTTTCATGTGTAATATTCATATCTATTTCCGCCCTTGTGATATGAATTGTCTGTGACTGATTTATGTTATGCTTATTTCTATATTTGTTTCCGAAGAAATTATAGCCACTGTGTAGTAGCTTTGAGTTTGTGTCGGTATGTCGGATTTCCTCTTGAGATGAAAAGTTATATTTTTATCTGGCATATCGGTACTCGCACAAAGCAATTATACAGATGATCGCTCCTCAACAGCCTTATTCTCCGTGCTAGTTGACAGCATTCACAGTAATGTTCTTGGCTAGCGTGGGTATAGAGGTGGGGCGTCACAGCTTGGTATCAGAGCCAAACTTCGGAACGATATGGAATATTATAACAAGGATCATCGTCCTAAGTTCATCTAAGGAGTCATGCTTTAGGATTTTATTCGGGTCTACGTACCGATTCATCCTATTTTCTTTATGATTCCTTGTTTTATCTATCAAGATTGCTTGATATTCATTTGTGAATAACCTTCTTCTTCTTCCTTCTTTCTTTCTTAAGAAAGAGAAATGGTTAGACCAGGCCGTCCCAGCGCCGGTCAATCTAGTGCTACTCCCTAGGATGGAGTATTTATGTCTGTCCAGCAGCTTCTAGATCTTGTTAAGAACGCTCAAGCAGCCGGACCCAATCCAGAGCCTACTCATCCTAGATCCGGTTTTGTACGCTTGTGCAGAGAGTACACTGATTTGGGTGGAAGGCCATTCACGGGATCCGAGAGTGTTATAAAAATTCAAGCTTGGCTCAAATCATGCGATCGCATCTTTTCTCGCATGAACCTTATTGACCTTCATCGAGTCCAAGTAGCTTCTAGCATGCTCCAAGAAAGAGCATTAGATTGGTATGAGCTTTTAATTTCTGAAATCGTTGAGGCGGATCTCACTTGGGAGCAATTCCAGGGAAGATTCGAATTGAAATTTGTGCCGGAGGCTGAAAAAGTAACCTTAGCCCGGCGTTTCATAAACCTTGTTCAAGGTGAATCTTCTATGACAGACTACGTCGCATCTTTCGAATCTCTCTCTAAGTACGGGGTCGAGTATATTAATATCCCGATGAAGAAAAATCAGAGATTTGTCTATGGCTCGAATAAGAATCTTAAGAAGCCATTACTTCTGAAACTTGAGGTTTCATTTGATCAGCTTATTGATATCGCTCTTCGTCTTGAAGAGGCCGATAATGAAGGTGATGTTGAAGTTGTGCGTGCCCAACAGAACTTCGACAATACCTTGAAGAGGCCTATCAAATTCAAAGGCCCCGATTCTAATAAGAAAGGGAAGCAACAAACTCTGGTAGCAAAAGTTCATACCTCTAGTAGTGGACAATGCTACAATTGTGGTTCAACAGACCACCAAGAAAAGGAGTGCCCGAAACCCCTCTTTTGCCGTTATTGCAAAGGTCCGGGTCATCTTTTATCTTCGTGTCCTAAGCTTCCAAGCAAGTGAGAAGGAAAGCTGCAACTTTTGGTCAAGGTATTTTCATTCAATCCTCGATGGCATTGTTTTAATTCGTGAACTTTCTATTTGAGTTCTTTTTGATATGGGTTTCATCTCATTATTTTTATATCAAAAGAACTTGTCGATTCTTTTCTTTGAATATTTTAGGCTTGTTGACTTCATTGAGAATTGCGAATCCGGATGGTAGATCCGCAACACTCAATTCGCTTTTATTTGATGTCGAAATTATTTTATGTGATTTATCTTTCCGAGCCGATATTTTTACTTAGGCTTCGGAATTGATTTTTTTGTAAGGATTGGCTTAATCGTTGTGAAGCTCATATCCTATTTTCCGTGTGGACTATTCATCTTCGACATTTTCAACCTGTTAAGCAGATTTCTATTTTTCCTTTATGATTTTGATTCCAATTTGGTGGAATCATTTTATTCCTTAAGCCCACTTATAAGGAAAGTGTTATTTCTCTCATTCATGTAGTTTGAGAAAATTTTCCAGTATTTTTGAGTTTGTCTTAGGATTATCACCTAAGAAATCTTTTGTGTGGTGTTAAGGTCTTTTCAGTTCGACTTTACCACCGGTTTTCGTTTGCTACGAGTTGCGGAAATTAGCATTCCACTTACCGCATTCCGCACTCGTTATGATTCTTATGAATGAAGTATTATGTCATTCAATTTGTCCAGCTCATTTCATCCATTTTATAAATCGAATATTCTATGAATATTTCGATGAGACCATTCTTGTATTTATTGATTTTGGATGAAAATAGTAATTTAAAATTTTGCAAATCTTTTTCATAAGATTTATTTATAAGTAAAACTGGATTTTGTTCTTGAAACGAACAAAGAATATTCTTAAAACTTTTTAAGAGATTTATTTATCCTATAAAAGATGATTTTGTGATTGTATTGCCCGTTGAGTGCTTTAAGAATTTTGGTCGATGCGCTTGATCAACGTTATCGATAGGAATTTCCTAAACGCTTTGATGTGACAATCAGACACGATATATTGACTTGTAAAAATGTAAATTTTTGTAGAAAGATTATTACATAAAAGTAAAAATGTAATTTTGAAAGTTTTAACTTTTCGGGGAAGAGAATTATTTAAAAGAACCCTTCCTTTCAATACTCTTATTCTTGTGATTCCTGAAGGGGAACCAAGACTTTGCTATTTGTACCAATACCAGTCGTATTGGTTTGGAATGCCATTCTCTTGCATAGGAGAACGTTCTATCACTTGTGCTTCTAAATCATTATAGCTTATCGAGACTAGATATGCCACTCCTGGTCTAGTGCTCGCGGCTATTGTTTTTACTTTTGGAATTTGGCATCATCATTTTTAGATGAGAAATTTGTTCTCTACCTCGATCATAAATCTTTGGAATAATTATTTTCTCATAGGGAACTTTATGTTGACTCGAGTTCCTAGCATCTTATGATCTTGATATTCTTTTATTCCCGAGAAGGGAAATCGTGTTGCCAATGCGCTTTGTCGTAAGCAACAAGTAGTTGATTCTTTGATGTTGTCTGAATGGAATTATTTTTCTATCAAGTTCAACGGACGTTTTGGTATACTTCGTTTTATTGAGCTTTATCTCATTCCTTTTAAGGACTAGCGTCCGATGTCCTTTTATTGTGTTCGGTTCATTGGACGTACCGTTTTTGTACTACGTCGGTGTTCCGAAAATCATTCGGGCTTTGTGCTTTTGATTCATCGGATGTACCGTTTGTACTACATCGATGTCTTTGCTTTTGATTCATCGGATGTACCGTTTGTACTACATCGATGTCTTTGCTTTTGATTCAGCGGATGTACCGTTGGTACTACATCGATGTCTTTGCTTTTGATTCATCGGATGTACCGTTGTTACTACATCGATGTCTTTGCTTTTGATTCATCGGATGTACCGTTGTACTACATCGATGTCTTTGCTTTTGATTCATCGGATGTACCGTTGTACTACATCGATGTCTTTGCTTTTGATTCATCGGATGTACCGTTGTACTACATCGATGTCTTTACTATTTGATTCATCGGATGTACCGTTGTACTACATCGATGTCTTTGCTATTTGATTCATCGGATGTACCGTTGTACTACATCGATGTCTTTGCTATTTGATTCATCGGATGTACCGTTTGTACTACATCGATGTCTTTGCTTTTGATTCATCGGATGTACCGTTTGTACTACATCGATGTCTTTGCTTTTGATTCATCGGATGTACCGTTTGTACTACGTTTGTACTACATCGATGTCTTTTCTTTTGATTCATCAGATGTACCGTTGTACTACATCGATGTCTTTGCTTTTGATTCATCGGATGTACCATTTGTACTACATCGATGTCTTTGCGTTTGATTCATCGGATGTACCGTTGTACTACATCGATGTCTTTGCTTTTGATTCATCGGATGTACCGTTTGTACTACATCGATGTCTTTGCTTTTGATTCATCGGATGTACCGTTGTACTACATCGATGTCTTTGCTTTTGATTCATTGGATGTACCGTTGTACTACATCGATGTCTTTGCTATTTGATTCATCGGATGTACCGTTGTAGTACATCGATGTCTTTGCTATTTGATTCATCGGATGTACCGTTGTACTACATCGATGTCTTTGCTATTTGATTCATCGGATTTACCGTTTGTACTACATCGATGTCTTTGCTATTTGATTCATCTGATGTACCATTTGTACTACATCGATGTCTTTGCTTGGGTTCATTGGGCGTACCGTTTTTGTACTACGCTGATGTACCAAATTGTTTGAGTTTCTAGTTTTTCGGGCGTACCGTTTTGGTACTACGCCGTTGCACCGGCTCAATTTTCTGCTAATCTTGACGTTCCCCACGTCTTTTATCTACGGGAATGCCTTAGGGATTCCGGTTTTTATTCTTGAGCCCGGTGTTATTGTGGAAATTGAAGTTTCACCAGATTTCTTGCTAACTCTTTTGTGCACTTTATGGTGAACTTCCTATTTCAAATTTTCTTTTCTGTTAATATGCTTCTATGGTTGTTACTTCTTATATTTCCTTCTTACTTATTGCGAGGACGCAATTTCTTTAAGGAGGGGAGTCTGTAACAACCCGCATATTTATCGATTTTATATTTAAATATTTTATCATTCGTCGGATTTTGGTCCGAAAATCTACTTTTTGCATACGGTCGAATTAGGACTCGAGACCACCTCCATTGAGTTCAAAATGCCGTTTGCGACCTTTTTGAGTATAAGCTTCGATATGTTTGGAGAAAGTTGAATTTTGCTACTTTTTGCTTAGGGTTTTGGTTTGGCCTGAGCCAATTAACCACTTATGTATTCAGTCCCAATCCCCCTCTCCTCTTCATTACTTCATTCCAACTCCTCAAACTCAAGCTCCAACTGAAAATGGTGGAGAGGAAAAAGAATTAAAACTCCAAGCCCTAACTTCCTTAGCAAATCCATCTCCTTGCTCCAAACTCAAGAAGAACTCCTTGGTAAGCATCTCCTTCTTCTTCTCCAACTCTTTCTCCATTCAATTTCAGAAATTTCCTAAACCTAATTTTGGGAATGTTTCTCTTTTAAGCTTAGATTCAAGCTTCTAGTGTTGAGATTGAAGAGTGCTTGTTCTTGCCATTGCTTTCAAGCTTCATCTTCATAAATTTAGTTCAAAGGTGAGATTTTTATCTCACATCTATGACTATAATTATCTTTGGTTGTTGGGTATGAATTCCTAACACTTCTTCATGTGCATTTGCTCTTGATTTGGATTGGTTTTGTGAATATTCAAATTGTTTGAGTTTTTAAGTCAAATTTGTGAGAAATCCTTTTATGGATGTTTGATCATGTTTTTGGTGATGCACCGAGGAGCATATAGGGCCGGGTTGCCGATTGGCATAAACCCTTAGAGCCAATGTTCGTCCGGTTGCATTTTGGAAGAATTTGCTCTTCATTTGAATAAGGCTGAAAAACAGCTCAGGCATGATTCAGTCGACTGAAAACTCTGTTCAGTCGACTAAACCTGAAACCCGAGAGTTTCCAGGCATGATTCAGTCGACTGAAAAACTCTGCACAGTCGACTGAAACTGGAAACAGAAAGTTTCCTGAACCTGGAAAATTTCCAGGTACAGGGTCAGTCGACTGAAAACTCTGTTCAGTCGACTGAACCTGCTATTTTAGTCCAATTTTCCTTTTTGGATTGAATTTCCAATTTAAATCGATTCGTGATGATCCTATTTATTGTCATCATTTATTATCATCTTTGATGACTTATTTTCTTTGGGAATTTTAGATATATCCACTTCGATGGATCCTTTATCGATTTCATTGGATCTTTATTCACATCTTCAAATGTGATCTTTGTGATTATTGTTTCTACAATCCCCCTTGTGCTTTGTCACTTTAAAAATATAAAGGTTTTCTATACTAGTAGTAAATATCAAAACTCTTTTCTCAAACGATTTCAATACTATTTTAATACCAAACTCGTTTATAAAACCGTTTTCCAATCTATTAGTATATACAAACCTTTACCTCACTCATATGAGAAATCTAATTAAACGACTTAGTAAAACGAGTGGTATGAAACGCTTGCGTTTACTTCATCGGTTAATTCTTGGACTTGTTCGATTGAATCTCTTGTGACAATTTTCTAGTGGAGATCTACAATTTGTTCGTAAATATTTAAGTTAAGCTAGTGGTTATGGGACATGAAGCTAAGCTCATATATTTACTAGCTTAGTGTAATCGACACTTCTCTTTGATCATGACGATCATTTTAGGTTTTAGACTAGCATCGTGCTATGTCTTTGTGATTTGGTTCATCGGACGTCCCGCTGTACGACGTCGTTGTTCCCTTTGATTGTGATTTGGTTCATCGGATGTCCCGCTGTACGACGTCGTTGATCCTTTTCTTGTGATTTTTGGATTTCGTGTGTTGAATTCTGGAATTTATGTTTCACCAACTTTTACGATGGGCATTGATATATATGTCATATATTGTGGCTTGGTGAATGAAATTAGGAGTATGACATTCCTTTTTATCTTGAGTAGATTATTGTGATATTGATTAATCTCTTGTTGATTTTCAATTACTTATTTATCACAGCTTGGCATTGTGATTATTATATGTTTATGTCATATCTCTTATTATATATCACTTCATCTGATATTTATAGCTAGACTGATCCGTTTATTATTTTCTTATTAAATAATACTCGGGTCAGACCGAGATGTTACAGGTGCTTCTGCTTGACTTCTCTCTTGGGATTGATCCCTCTGACTTTTGGCTAACTACTTAGATTAGTAGTTTTTGTTGTATACATTTGAGATATTGACTCCATAATGTATACTTATTCTTTTGTGTAGTTCATGTAACTATTTCTTTTATGATATGTGGATCTTTTTAAACCACTACTCTGATGTACACTTTCATGTGTAATATTCATATCTATTTCCGCCTTTGTGATATGAATTGTCTGTGACTGATTTATGTTATGCTTATTTCTATATTTGTTTCCGAAGAAATTATAGCCACTGTGTAGTAGCTTTGAGTTTGTGTCGGTATGTCGGATTTCCTCTTGAGATGAAAAGTTATATTTTTATCTGGCATATCGGTTCTCGCACAAAGCAATTATACAGATGGTCGCTCCTCAACAGCCTTATTCTCCGTGCTAGTTGACAGCATTCACAGTAATGTTCTTGGCTAGCGTGGGTATAGAGGTGGGGCGTCACAGCTCTAAAATTGGTTTTAAAAGGAATATTGTTGGAGAAATTATTTTCGAAAATTATTTTTTTCTTTAATGCGAATATTATTAAGTTGATTTTAGAAATGGTTATTTTAAAGATTAAGTTGGTATTTGATTTAGAAAATGGCTATTTTAGTAATTACACTTTATCTACTAATTTATTTTAAAATTAGTTTGGACTTGCGTTTTTATATGAGATTTTGATGTTAGATTTCATAACTAATGTTTTAAATAAAGTGTTTAAAAATAGTTTTTTTAAATGTATCCAAGTACATATATTTTGGATAAGTGTTTTAAATGATTTTGAAGTATTTGAACTCGACAATTTTTTTTCCGTGGAATTAAATAAATATTTCGAAATTTATTCGACGTGAGGAAAATGATTTGAAATTCGTTTTCAAAGTGTTGAAGTGTTGAAATTATATTTTGCGAAGATATGTTGAAAATAAATAGTTGGGGAAAAATTATTTGAAATCTGGTTATTGTTGTGAATGTTGATTGATAGTTAAATAACCGACTATCAATATTGGCATTTAAGTGGCATTTGAATTTCGATGCGACCGGGGGTCGGATTCCAAATGGATATTCGAAAACCACATCGAATCTTTGTGTTGGATCTTTTGTTTAAAAGATCAAAGTGGAAATTATTGTGATTTATTTGAATCTGAATGTAACACTTATTTTTTAAAATAACCGCTCGTTATTCGGATTAGCCGGGAGAGGACTTTGTGTCATAAAACCCATTCCGAGTAATGATACGATGAAATGAGATTGCATTTGAAGATGGTGTTGAAGACCAGGTATTTTTGAAAGCGAAAGGACTACCTGTCGAATGTCTCTGCACTGCGTTGCTTTGGTATAGAGATTTTATCACCCTTTGTGATGGGGATTCCGGATGTGATTAGTGAATATCCGGATTGCAAGCGATTCTTTTGAAGTGCCTTCGGTTCAGTTCGATCCCGGAATGGACTTGTATGGATGTGTGTCTGACGTTACATTTTGAGGTGTAAAGCTGGTTTCTATCAAAAACATTTCTGTAGGTGGTGGAGAATTATTCTCTTAGCTTAACAGCCTTCTTCGAGACATACGAGCTCAGAGGTTATGTAGTTGATGGTTACCAGTGATACATTCCCAATTTGAAATGTGGCATACGAAGTGCTGCTGATCATTTGTTGATCGAAGCATGGCTGTATGAAAAGCATAGCTTTATGGACGAGACTTCGTCGGACCTCACAACCCGAAAATAGTCGAAACAGGAAGAATGCGGCAATGTTATTTAGGGGTAGCACCCCCTGAGGGTATGTTCATTTCCTTTTGGAAAGAGGTGGTATCATGGTATGGAGCCCAGATATTGAACCAATGTGAATGCTGCAAATTTATTACTTTATGGTTGTTGGTGTTGAGGATCCTAAGATAAAGGTCGGTTACAACCGAGGATGGCATACTTGTGACAGTTAGTTACCTAGTTACAGAGGTAACCCGGCCTTGTGTTGGCAGAGATCCGGTTAGGTTCTCGGGGCGTCCCTGCAGAGGCGTACCCATGTGGCAATAGGAAATTTCTTAGCCTGACCATTTGTTGAAAATCCAAAGAAACAATATGCGCGTTATACGGTTTTAGTTGTATAACCTGCCATGGAATGTGGCGGTAACCTGCTATTGAACATGGTAGCTATAGTAGGCATACAATAATGGTTGTATGCTGGCTAAGATTAATATTATACTTTTGAAATATTTTTCACACTATGCGCTAATGATAATATTAAAAAGAATTTTGCATATCAACTATGTTTGACTATCATAAGGAGAAATCTCCTCCAATTTTGCGTTTGCATTGTGTATGTGGCGGGAGGGCTTATGGTAGTTTCATTTTCCAAAAGCATAGCGGATTTCTTTTCCATTATTTGTGAAAATAACTGTTTTTAAGATTTCACACCAGTCCCATGACTGACCTGGATTTTATTGTTCCTTTTCTAAACTATAGGTTCCTATAATTTTCCACGCGGGCAGCATACAGTCAGGTTATCATTATTTTGGAGCAAATTCGAAAAGATATGCTGTGGAGATCTGGAGGCTGGCTGGATGGCGAGACGTATCATTATACAATGTATTATCCGTTGCGTTAGGATTGCTGCAAGTTCAGTTTCGTGTTGGCAAGTTATAATGAAAGCCTGGTGTTGTATTTGGTTGTAAACTCTGATGATGTGTTGTAATAATAGATATGGTTCTTTATTTTAAAAATTATTCATTTGTCTATTATATATTGTGCCGCTGTGAAATGTGAGATTGTGTTATTGTTTATGTTTCTTCTTCTATCTTCTTCTTCTTTAACCCCAACGGTTCGGTTTTTCGGCATTCGACCGTGCGGCATTTGATACAATAGGCGTATTAATGTCGACTTTTGAAAGTCGAAAAATTAGGTCGTTGCATTTTGGTATCAGAGCAGTTGGTTAAGCGACAACCTTGGCTCTGTTGGGGATTACTCATTAGAGATAGAGTTAGTAGTACTCTAGAATGAGTGTGAGTGTAATAATAGATATGAGCACGTATTTGTTAGTGAATATAAAATTGTTTTATATTGTGTTGACTTATCGGTTGATTGTTTATAGATTCTAGTCGGTGCAGTTTGGCCAACTATGTCGATAGGGGTTTCTAAACTCTTAAACAAGATAAACCGACATAGTATTGTTTTAAAATCGGATAAAAGAGATAATTTACCCAAACTATTTTGTATATAAAAGGAATAATTTTCCGTAAATTATTATAGTAGTATATGGTTGCTTGGATGTTAGGAATTGATAATATTAAATTATTATCATTATTATTGAATAAGAAATTGAAATGATAAACAAAGAGCTAAGAAAATAAAATCCACATACAAATGGGATTTGTAAATATAAATTGTAAATGTGATTTATAATTTGAAATAGAATTCCAGAGAAATATTTGGAAATGTTTTTGAAAGGATTTGAAGTTTTGGAGATTTAGAAAATTTTAAATCCCTTTGATTTGAAAATCATTTTCAAAAGGTTTTGGAAGAAAATTTTAAAGGAATGAAAGCTCTAAACTCTTTCGGTCACTGGAAAATAACTTCGACGGTGACTGCAGCATCATTGATGTTCATTTTCGGGTTTCCAAGGGAGGAATTGCTACCCAAATATTTTGAATTGGGAATATTTGCAAAATTGAGCTTGATTTTGTAATAGTTTGATTTTGGAAATAATTAATTTCAATGGTGATTTTGAAATGTTAAGAAATTGTTTAAAACTCTGAAAGATTTATTAAAAGGGTTTATGAGTTGATAACTTATATAATTTGAATTTTGATAGAATGAATTTAACTTAAAGAATTAAGTTAAATTAAAGTGAGTATGAAAACAAAATAAGTTGGGAAAGTAAATTTATCAAATGAGATGAAAATAAGTGAGAAAACTTATAGAAGGTTAAAATTGTAATTGAATTGTGTTAAATAAGGTGAAGAAAAAAATAAATTTAGGAATGAACAAAAGAATAAAACTGGAATTGAAACTGAATAATGAAAACCAATTTGAAGTGTGTGAAATAAAATGAAGTTGTAGAATTAGTTCGAAGTGAACTAAAGATAATAAAGGTGGAAATAAAAAAATGGTATGAGATAAAATGAGTTGGAATTTGTAATGAATTAGTAAATGAAACTAATTTAAAATAGTTAGTTGCGAATAAAATATAGTTGATAAAATTCAATATTGAGAAGCTAAATTGAATCTAAATAGAATTGAAATTGAAAATTGAATTCAAATGAAATTGAAAATACAAGATTGAATGAAAATGGATATATAACTTCAATAGTAAAGTAAAAATGGTATAAGAAGTAAAGATTCAAACTTTTGTAATGGAATGTGCAAAATGATTTTTGAATATAGAAAATTGGATGTGGTTGTTAAACAGCATACAAGTATTATAAAGGAAAAGGAATTGGGAATTGATGTTCGAAGATAAAATTTAAATTGCTCGAAAAAGGTATGTATTTAAACTTCTATATGAAATTTGATGATCTTCTAAGCGCGCAAAGGAGAGGCTGCCGAGATTTTTCGAAAATTTAGGGATTTATAAAAATTTTGAGAAAATTTAAATTTAAATTTTAATTGTTGAGAAAACAATGTTGTTTGGAATTTATGGAAGGTTTGGGAAAGTTAGTTGAAATGATAATGGGGTTCTAATGAAAAGATTTGTTTTGGAAAGATGATAGTACTGTTTGGTTTTGGGAAAATAATAAGTGGGTTGAGGATCATTCTTCTTAACTTGTAATTTTCGGACGAAATTCTTTTAAGCGGGGAAGAATGTGACGACCCAGAATTTTGAACATTTGAAAATGAAATATTTAATTGGTTTTAAATATTTGGAAGTTATTTTAAACTTAAATTTCAAATATTGCTATGAATTTGGAAATTAAATTTCTGAATTTAATTTATTAAAGTTGGGTAAAAATTTGAATCTTTAGTTTAAGCTGATTAAAATTATTTCAAAGGCTTGAAAAATCTATATTGGTAATACTTAAGATAGTGGAAGATTCAGAATTGAATTGAAAATGATTTGATTAGTTTTGAAATTTTATCGTTTGAATCGGTATTTAAAAATAGCCTTCCGGGGCACAGTCTCGGATTTTGACGAAACCAGTTTCATTGGATCCGTAATATTGTATTATTATCGTATTTCAGTTTTCATAGTGTTTGGAGTGATCATGTGACCGTACGGTAAGCAAACGCGCTGAAAATTTAATCGAAAATTAATTTAGTAACTGGGCCCAAAAAGCTATCTTCTTCATATGATCGAATTTGGACTCGAAACCTTTTCCATTGCATACAGAATAGGCGTATAACATTATAAATGCCTAGCGGCATGTCTCGATCGGAGATCGAGATTGTAAGTTGCGTAATTCGAGACTATTTGAATTTGAATTTAAAATTTAAAAATAAATGATAGTAACATAATATCATTACTAGTAAGCAGACACGTTGAGAAATATTTGGCACGTGTCCTTCTTCGTGTTACACGCGTTTGTTACTTATAAAAAAAATAACAAAAATCAAATAACGTAGAGAAAAATCGATCTCAAAAGAAAAAAAATCTTTTCTTCGTTTCAAAATCTGATAATGGCAGATTCAAATAGAAATAAATTCAAATGGCCGAAGCCCCTGTCATTTAAAATAAAAATCAATTTGTGCTCGTTTTCGTTCAAAACAAAATAATGACCGAAGAATTTTCTTTTCCCTAAAATTCGTTTCCTCTCCAGTTCAAAATGTAGTAGAATCGGAATCGACTTCGAGCTCGTGGATTAGAGACAAGTGATGGCGGCTTCGTTAAGGCGCAAGTGTCTGGGCGTCGCACGAATAGATGTAGGCTCGGTGACGGTTTTGGTTGTGGCTCGCGATGGCGGCAAGTTCAAGTCGATGGCGATTTGGTTGTGGGCAAGCGATTGGATGCAGCGGCAATAGTGATCACAACTCGGTGATCAGGCGAACGGCGAGATTTGCGACCTAGGGCAACGCGACCGTTTGAAGGTGATGGATGCTCCCAGCAGATTGAAAGGCCATCTCTGCAGATCTGGGTGTGGTAGTTCATCAAGCAGCATCAATGTTCGTCCTAGGGCGGTGAGGTGCGATCCGCTATTTTTTTTCTGTTTAATTGATATATTTTGTAAAAACAATGAAAAATATATACAGTTTCAATATATATATATACACACACATAGGCATGCAGGAAAATATAAATTTTATGGTGAAAAACTGCAGTCAGTAAAATGCATATATATATATATATGTGTGTGTGTGTGTGTGTGTAGGATTTTGGTAGAAGTTTTTAAAAATATATTGTTTTTGAAAACAGAAAATTTTATTTATATAAAGAAATTTTGAAAATAAAAAGGAAAGTTATGTAGAATTAGTTTTTGAAACCTAGTGATTATTTTTGGCATTGAATAATAAATATGCATGTACACATTGAAAAATAATTTATTAAAGAGAATTTAGTTTTAAATTTAATATTTATTTAAATAAATTTATTAAAAGGAATTAGTTTAAAATCAAATTATTAGTTTAAAATAAAATCACTGGCTAATTAAAATTATCAAATGGAGATTTAATTGTTGGACCAATTCAAATATTAACAAATCATATAATTGTTTGATACAAGGTCTAAAATCGAGAAACAAGTCGAATTGAAAATGGGTTGCAAAATAAAGGAGCAAAGGTGAGATTTTCTCACTCAATTGGAATTCCTAGTTAAATTTTAAATAGTTAAATTTAAAATTGTTGATCGTGTGCTTGGAAGATAAATTATTATCAGTTGTATTGGATTAGATCCTGTGCGCTGCATAATAGTGGAGTATATTATATAAACCCATATACCGCGATATTCCATCTCGAAGTGGGATTGGTATTATATATGTATTTGAAATGATTGATTTTCCACATTATATAGTGGAGGAGACCCTATGCGCCGCATAATAGCGGATGATAATATTAATCCCATATACCATGATATGCCACCTCGAAGTGGAATAGGTATTTAATTGTTGTGCTAACGTCTGTGGATGCAGAGAAACAGGTTGGAGGGATCCAACTGGATTCCTCCAGCATTTGAATTTGTTTCAATGTTGTGTGTTGATTTCTTTAAAATCTGTGTATGATTATATTTGTGATTGAAATCATTGAAGGCTATGGTTTGGGCAAATAATTTTTGGTATCGTTGGATACCGAAAATATAATATTTAATTTTTGGAAATTAAAGAAGAAAATTTTAAGTAAATTTATTTTTAAGAATTAGGTGAATTTAAAGGAAGGAATTTAAATAGATGAAGTTTTATTTTTGAAAACATATCGAACTAATTCCAAAAATATGGGAAAAGATTTTAATAAAAGTATTTTTAAGTAATATTGTTTAATCATTGAAGAATTTATATTAAAAAGTCAGATTTTTAATAGTTTGGGATAAATAAAGGAATTTATTTTAAAATGTAATAAATCTTTGGGAAATTAATTTGGAATTTGATTTGGTGTAACGACCCTAGATTTTAATTTAATTTAAATTGATAATTAAATGAAATTTTGAATAAAAATTTATAAAATTAATTATAAATGGAAGCGAGTTTCCTCGATTCAAATAGAAAATATATTAAGTCATATAAATTTGAAAATTTGTATATATGTGAATATATATGTATATATTGGATTTGAAATAAAAATTTCAATAAATGGTTTTAAAAATAAATAGAAATAGAAATAAGAATATTTATATATGATGAATTATAAATTATGAAGTAAATAAAATTAGACGAATTTCAAATAACATAGGGACTATAGAAATTTATTTACATTGTAAAGCAATGTACAAAGCAAAGAAATAAATATAAAGTGATGGCACTAGAATAAAATTTAACAACATAATAAAAATAGAAATGTGTTCATATGACAAAATAACAAGGCAAAGTAATAAAGCTTTAGACAAAATAAAATAAATATATTTAAGTATAAACAAATCAAACATAATAAATACAAACAAATATAAAAGTAAGTAGGCAAGACAAAGACAAGAAACATAAACAAAGCAAAGAACTGTACATACATGATTCAAAGAGTGTAAAGTAGATATGCAGGCAAGTGAAAGAACATAAAACAAAGTAAAAACAAGCTAATAAATGCAACCTTCATGTTAAAACAAAAGAAATCCATGGCAAGTAGAAATGATATGCATAGTTGATAAAGCAAGAAAAAAAATAAGTATATTGTACAAACTAATTAATGCAAGCCTTAACATATCATCTCAGCCGAGACAAGCAAATAAAGGCAAAGTAATATGTACATAAAGTAAAAGAATAAACAAAGTATAAAACAAGTATGGTATAAGTGTAGATTGTACAAGGCATTTAATGCCATTACCTTAGTACACAATATAATATCTATCAGCCGAAATCTTGGCTACTCAAGCAAGAGAAAAAAAAATATAAGATCACTGATCTTATGTTGTACAAAACTAAATCTTAATTACCCTGTACAAATGTTATACATCCCCATCACTTCTTCCTATATATCCATTTTCTCATCCCAGTTATATTCCTTCAAAATTAAGAAAATCTGAGAAAGTTTTATTTAAACTTTCATTATGATTTAAACAAAAATACATATCACTGCAACGTAGAGGATTTAAAGAAAAAGACCTTCAGCTTGCAAGTTCACAAGCCAGTGTCAACATGAGTAGGCTCTGTTCATTTCTGGAAACCAATATGAGCAATCTACCCATTCTTATTTATATCTGTTGTGATTTTTGATAATGTTTGAAGCTGTTGGTATTAGTGTTCAGATGCCTGCATGTCTGTGTACATAATGTTGAAATGCATGCTTGATATTTGTGCTTCTCTGATTTCAGAGGTTTAAAAAAATAAACAAAAGTTTAAAACCTTCCCATCTAAACATTTTGAAACTTTAAGTTTAAAACAAATTTATCGAGTTTAAACTCCATCTAGATTATGAAAACAAGATTAAGTGATTTAAGTTTAGAAATTTTCTGTAACAAGAAAGTGCAGGGGAAACTTGAAAAAAAAAATGTAATAAATCAAATCTTGTGTTATACTGATTTATATACATATCTCGAATCATTATTAAAAATTATGATTTTTAAAACCAAAATCCAAATTTAAGAGTTTGAATTGAATGAGAAATATGGGTTTTTCTGGAAAATGGGTTTGGGGTGATTTCTGGAGGCTGATGCAATTGGAGTGGTCGAGATTGCTACTGGAGGTGGAGGAGGAAGTAGGGATTCAGGAAAAAATGGCGTGCGAATTTATTATTCACCATGGCGTTAGAAATTGATTGAGTTAGGGTTTAAACCCTACATTTTGAAATTGTTAGTCGCGAGGAAATTTTCGTCTAACCACCGCGATTTGGAGGATCGCACCTGTGGCGAAGCGTTCGTGGTGGATTGGTGTACGTTTGGATAGGAGCGTATGGGTGATGGTGCTGTGTAGCGGCGGAGCGAGGGGTGTTTGGGTGAACTGGGTTGGTTTCCAGTTCGAGATAAACAGCTCGATTTTGATTTTGGATCGAAGTGATGGTTTGATGGTTGGAGATGGTTGCGGTGACGTGGGTCGATGTGCCGGAGGGTTCGTCAGTGGTTGGAGTTGGCTCCGGTGGTGGTGCACGTGCACGAGCACACTGTGTCAGGTTCAAAGGGGAAATGCCGAGTCACTGATGCTTTGTTTTAACTTAGGTTTAAAGTCAATTTACTGGAACAAAACAAAATATAAAGAAAGAAGAAAAACCTGGGTTCGAAGGCTTGGAGAAGAAGGTAAGAAACCCGGAGGGGAACGCGTGAGATTGGTTGATTTACTCAAAAACAATATACTGTTGGCTCGGGTAGGAATGTTGAATAGGCTTGAAAACAGAAAATCTGTTCTGTTTTGTTTTTTTTTGACAGTTTAGAGGAATTTTCAAATTATAACAGTGTCGAGATATGGCATGAAGTACTCGAAGTATAACTTGAGTTTTAATAGGGGAAGTACTCGGTGCTTTCACTTTCAAAACTGTGGCATTTAACATAACAATGAAGTTAAGTAAAAGGAAAAAAACTTGAGTTTTATCAGGAGTTAAGCATTGTAAAGGCAAATAAGTGTTAAACAATTTAAGTTAAAACTTTATACCAGTTTAATTGTTTAGTTAACGTATAACAATGTTTAAACTCTTAACTAATATTTTTATTAAGTAATTAGTTTAAGTAATTAAAAATTAATTAACGTTCAAAGTTTGTAGTTAACAATAAATTAGATTTAAAAATTTAAAGAAAACGTATAAATTATTAACGAGTAATTAATACAAATTAATTACTTTTGGGAAGAAATTAAAAATAATTACATTATGATTGTAATTAGAGTTTGAATAAATCAATGCTTAAGTAATAAATAATTAATAAATGCAATTAATATTAATTAAACATGATTGATGATACATCTGATTCAAATAAATCAGATAATTATTTGAGTTTATTTATAGATGACTGCATTCTATTGAATGCTGAGTATTGGATTGATAACTCTGTTTTGTGATTTCAATGCTTTATAATATGAATTATTCTGTGCTGAACTGTGATTTGCGATGTAATCCTGTATTGATGTGAAAACCCTTTTTGCCGTACAATGGCATTTAAACTTCGATGCGATAGGGAGTCGGATTCCGGTTAGTTATCCGAAACCCACATCGAAGTGTAATGATGAATCTTTATAATTGATAAATTTATTTTATCTGCGACTCTGTGAATGAAGATAAGCGCTATGGATTATATCGCTTATCGATACTGATATGTTTTAATCTGTGATGATGATGATGTGCACTATTGTGTTAAACCCCTGGACCGCACTTATACACACACAAATATGGATTTCACAAGGAAATCGATTAAGTCACAGATTTTGAAATGATCTATAAAATTGAATATTTGAATTCAAATGTTTTGGAAATGGATTGGGATCAAAGTAAAAAGCTTTTGAAATGGAATTTCAAAGATGATATTTATTTTGAATAACTCGATTGAGTTTTGAAATTTAAATAATTGGATTTAAATTTGAATTCAAAATTTGGAATTGAATTCTATGATTTGAAACTAGGGATTATAACGATGTTATATTAGTTATATATGAGTCAAACCATTTTTAAAGTATTGTTCTTTTGAGAATTTGAATTAACCCAAAGATTATAACTTGTATAAATGAAATAAGGTTTTTTCGAAATAACACTGTTGTTTTTAAATGATACAAAGCTTTCATAGGAAAAATGAATTTCAAATTGTATTAAAAGGATTTCAAGTTTAAACTGAAATAATCTTCCAAGTTATAGATGAATATCTGGAAACGAATTTTGAAAGAAAATATTTGGGAACAAACTTTGAAAGATATAAGTTAAATCTTAATTTAAAGATTTAATGAATAAATCCAATTGAATTGGAATTGTTTTGAAATCCAGGAATGAATATTTGTGAAAGTAGGTGAACTTTATGAAATAAATCTTTTGTTAAAAGATTTGAAATGGTAATTGGTTTAAACCATTTGAAAAGAAAGTTTTGAATTATTAAGTTGTGACTTAATTGAAATCCCGTATCCATATGTTTTTAATGTTTTCGCTCACTATTCGGGTTAGCCGGGAAAGGACCTTTGGGTCGTATAAACCCATTCCGAATATGTGATACGTCGTATACGGATAGCATTTGGAGACCGGTGTTGAAGACCGGGTGTTTGCAAGAACGATAAGATAACCTATCGATTGTCTCTGCACTGGGTAGCTCCTGGTATAGAGATTCCCTAAGTGATGGGAAATCCGATCGGGATTGTGAATACCCGGATTGCAAGGGCTTCGTGAGAAGTGCCTTCGGTTCTGTTCAAACCCAGAACAGACTTGTATGGATTGTTATGTCTGACATTACAATTTGAGATATAAAGCTGATTTCTTTCAAATATATTTCTGTTGGTGGCGGAGAATTTATTCTCTTAGCTTAACACCCTTCTCTGAGACGTACGAGCTCAGAGGTTATGTAGTTGAAGGTTATCAGCGATATATTCCCAATTTGGTAATGTGACATGCTGAGTGTTGCTGTGAAATGATCATTGTGTTGATTATTTGTGATAGGATCATTTGTTTGATCGTCTATCTTGGTGATCATTTCTATGATCATTTGTTGACCCAAAGCACGGCTTTTGTATAAAGTGTGTTTTTGTGGACGAGACTTCGTCGAGCCTCACAAACCGGTAATGGTCGAAACAGGAATTGTGCGGCAGGGTTTTCAGGGATCGCTTCCCTAGGTTATGACCATTCCTTCTGGAAAAGGGTAGTATCATGGTATGGAGCCCAGATACTTACTCATGTTGAAACACTTATTATTATGGTGTGATGTTGGTTAGAGAGCTCTTGTTTAAAGGTCCCAAAGGACCGGGGGTGGTATATCTGAGAGTTTGTAATATCCCTTGGGAAAAGGGGTTCCCGGCCTTGTTTAGCAGAGAACGGTTTGGTTCTCGGGGCGTCCTTCCAGAGGCGTTTCCATGTGGCAATGGGAAGTTCCTTGGCCTGACCATTTGCTGGAAAAATCCATTCATCCAATACGAGCCTTGTACGGTATTAGTTGTATTACCTGCCATCTACTTATGGTGGCGCCCCACTGTTTGGATGGTAGCTATAGTAGGCATACGATAATGGTCGTATGTTGGCTAAGATTTATATCTTTATTTTCGAAATAAATTTTTCCTACACTATACACTAGTGATAATATCAAATGTTTCTTTTTAATGCGTATCAAGCATCTTTGACTATTATAAGGAGAAATCTCCTCCGATTCTGCGTTTGCATTGTGTGTGTGTGCGGGAGGCCTTATGGTAGTCTCATTTTTAAAAGCATTGCGAATTGACTTTAAAAATATTCCTCTATTTTGATTTTGAATAAAAGATAAACTATTTTTGTTGCTCACACCAGTCCCACGACTGATCCGGAGTTTAGTTTCTTTCCTAAACTCTGGGTGCTCATTATTTTCTACACGAGCAGTCTAGAGTTGGGTTTTTCAGATAGTCAGATGTAGTAGATTATCTGGAGTTAGTTCAGTCTTTGGATCGCACCAGTCTTGCTGAGCTTGGTGCATCGTTATTGGGGGTTCGAGCTATTGCTGGATTGATTTTTGGAGATAGAGTTGCAGTTCTCGGAGTTCTCTTTTGAAGACTATCTTAGAGTTATATTGTTCCGCTGCTAGATGTTATCTATCGTTTTCTTTTCCGCTGCTATTTATTGTATCATATCTCTGATGTATATTGATATCTATTGGATCATCTGTTGTATCAGATATTGTATCAAAGCTGTATATCAATGTATTATTCTTTTATTCCGCTGTGTTATTTACTTAATGTTGTTATAAGCTCCGGCGAATCGGATTTGAACGGTCGAATCTATGGCATTCGAATACGATATGAAGTATGGATGTCGATTTTCGAGCGGGCAAAATCCGAGTCGTCACAATTTGGTATCAGAGCTAAGGTGAAACTTTAGCTCAGGAGTGTAACACATTAAGTAGCTCATTAGAGATAGGGTGAAGTATATCCTAGAATGAGTAATCCCTAAGATATCTGTTTGAACGTCTCAATAAATTCTCTTACTATCCACTGATAGTGAGTATGAGTGCAAGAAGAGAACGAGATAGGGGACAGGGGAATACGACTGTAATTAGTCAAAACTCCGTAACAACAGTGGAAACACTCTTTCTTATCAAATTTCTTTGATTCGTCTCTAAATTCTTTTGATTGATTCGTGACAGTTACAAGAAGAAGTTTCGGTGTGATGATGGCCCTTCTTGTTGTAG
Source organism: Allium cepa (assembly GCA_030765085.1). Lineage (NCBI taxonomy): Eukaryota > Viridiplantae > Streptophyta > Magnoliopsida > Asparagales > Amaryllidaceae > Allium > Allium cepa. Next base: position 937,309,855 of record CM060932.1, read on the forward strand.
GAAATTCTTATTTCGTATCTTCATTGATTTCTTATCATTTTTTGATTTAAACTTTAATGAATATGAATTAGAAAATTGAAATTAGAAATTTTTAATTGGGTTAAATTGATTAATGAAATATGAGGATAAATTTGAATAGTATCGATAAAATGATTTGGTTTAAAACCAAAAAAAAATTGAAATTCTATCGTAATTTCTTGTATCTATTATTAATATTCTGATTTGGTAAGCCAAATGCAGAACAGATATCCAGTTTGATCTGAAAAGATATTTTTCTATCTTTCATCTATCTCTGTGTTGTTTTCATGCCTGCGAATTTCGAGGACGAAATTCTTTTAAGGGGGAAGTTTGTAACGACCCTAGATTTTAATTTAATTTAAATTGATAATTAAATGAAATTTTGAATAAAAATTTATAAAATTAATTATAAATGGAAGCGAGTTTCCTCGATTCAAATAGAAAATATATTAAGTCATATAAATTTGAAAATTTGTATATATGTGAATATATATGTATATATTGGATTTGAAATAAAAATTTCAATAAATGGTTTTAAAAATAAATAGAAATAGAAATAAGAATATTTATATATGATGAATTATAAATTATGAAATAAATAAAATTAGACGAATTTCAAATAACATAGGGACTATAGAAATTTATTTACATTGTAAAGCAATGTACAAAGCAAAGAAATAAATATAAAGCGATGGCACTAGAATAAAATTTAACAACATAATAAAAATAGAAATGTGTTCATATGACAAAATAACAAGGCAAAGTAATAAAGCTTTAGACAAAATAAAATAAATATATTTAAGTATAAACAAATCAAACATAATAAATACAAACAAATATAAAAGTAAGTAGGCAAGACAAAGACAAGAAACATAAACAAAGCAAAGAACTGTACATACATGATTCAAAGAGTGTAAAGTAGATATGCAGGCAAGTGAAAGAACATAAAACAAAGTAAAAACAAGCTAATAAATGCAACCTTCATGTTAAAACAAAAGAAATCCATGGCAAGTAGAAATGATCTGCATAGTTGATAAAGCAAGAAAAAAAATAAGTATATTGTACAAACTAATTAATGCAAGCCTTAACATATCATCTCAGCCGAGACAAGCAAATAAAGGCAAAGTAATATGTACATAAAGTAAAAGAATAAACAAAGTATAAAACAAGTATGGTATAAGTGTAGATTGTACAAGGCATTTAATGCCATTACCTTAGTACACAATATAATATCTATCAGCCGAAATCTTGGCTACTCAAGCAAGAGAAAAACAAATATATAAGATCACTGATCTTATGTTGTACAAAACCAAATCTTAATTACCCTGTACAAATGTTATACATCCCCATCACTTCTTCCTATATATCCATTTTCTCATCCCAGTTATATTCCTTCAAAATTAAGAAAATCTGAGAAAGTTTTATTTAAACTTTTTTTAAACAAAAATACATATCACTGCAACGTAGAGGATTTAAAGAAAAAGACCTTCAGCTTGCAAGTTCACAAGCCAGTGTCAACATGAGTAGGCTCTGTTCATTTCTGGAAACCAATATGAGCAATCTACCCATTCTTATTTATATCTGTTGTGATTTTTGATAATGTTTGAAGCTGTTGGTATTAGTGTTCAGATGCCTGCATGTCTGTGTACATAATGTTGAAATGCATGCTTGATATTTGTGCTTCTCTGATTTCAGAGGTTTAAAAAAATAAACAAAAGTTTAAAATCTTCCCATCTAAATGTTTTGAAACTTTAAGTTTAAAACAAATTTATCGAGTTTAAACTCCATCTAGATTATGAAAACAAGATTAAGTGATTTAAGTTTAGAAATTTTCTGTAACAAGAAAGTGCAGGGGAAACTTGAAAAAAAAATGTAATAAATCAAATCTTGTGTTATACTGATTTATATACATATCTCGAATCATTATTAAAATTATTATTTTTAAAACCAAAATCCAAATTTAAGAGTTTGAATTGAATGAGAAATATGGGTTTTTCTGGAAAATGGGTTTGGGGTGATTTCTGGAGGCTGATGCAATTGGAGTGGTCGAGATTGCTACTGGAGGTGGAGGAGGAAGTAGGGATTCAGGAAAAAATGGCGTGCGAATTTATTATTCACCATGGCGTTAGAAATTGATTGAGTTAGGGTTTAAACCCTACATTTTGAAATTGTTAGTCGCGAGGAAATTTTCGTCTAACCACCGCGATTTGGAGGATCGCACCTGTGGCGAAGCGTTCGTGGTGGATTGGTGTACGTTTGGATAGGAGCGTATGGGTGATGGTGCTGTGTAGCGGCGGAGCGAGGGGTGTTTGGGTGAACTGGGTTGGTTTCCAGTTCGAGATAAACAGCTCGATTTTGATTTTGGATCGAAGTGATGGTTTGATGGTTGGAGATGGTTGCGGTGACGTGGGTCGATGTGCCGGAGGGTTCGTCAGTGGTTGGAGTTGGCTCCGGTGGTGGTGCACGTGCACGAGCACACTGTGTCAGGTTCAAAGGGGAAATGACGAGTCACTGATGCTTTGTTTTAACTTAGGTTTAAAGTCAATTTACTGGAACAAAACAAAATATAAAGAAAGAAGAAAAACCTGGGTTCGAAGGCTTGGGGAAGAAGGTAAGAAACCCGGAGGGGAACGCGTGAGATTGGTTGATTTACTCGAAAACAATATACTGTTGGCTCGGGTAGGAATGTTGAATAGGCTTGAAAACAGAAAATCTGTTCTGTTTTGTTTTTTTTTGACAGTTTAGAGGAATTTTCAAATTATAACAGTGTCGAGATAAGGCATGAAGTACTCGAAGTATAACTTGAGTTTTAATAGGGGAAGTACTCAGTGCTTTCACTTTCAAAACTGTGGCATTTAACATAACAATGAAGTTAAGTAAAAGGAAAAAAACTTGAGTTTTATCAGGAGTTAAGCACTGTAAAGGCAAATAAGTGTTAAACAATTTAAGTTAAAACTTTATACCAGTTTAATTGTTTAGTTAACGTATAACAATGTTTAAACTCTTAACTAATATTTTTATTAAGTAATTAGTTTAAGTAATTAAAAATTAATTAACGTTTAAAGTTTGTAGTTAACAATAAATTAGATTTCAAAATTTAAAGAAAACGTATAAATTATTAACGAGTAATTAATACAAATTAATTACTTTTGGGAAGAAATTAAAAATAATTACATTATGATTGTAATTAGAGTTTGAATAAATCAATGCTTAAGTAATAAATAATTAATAAATGCAATTAATATTAATTAAACATGATTGATGATCCATCTGATTCAAATAAATCAGATAATTATATGAGTTTATTTATAGATGACTGCATTCTATTGAATGCTGAGTATTGGATTGATAACTCTGTTTTGTGATTTCAATGCTTTATAATATGAATTATTCTGTGCTGAAATGTGATTTGCGATGTAATCCTGTATTGATGTGAAAACCCTTTTTGCCGTACAATGGCATTTAAACTTCGATGCGATAGGGAGTCGGATTCCGGTTAGTTATCCGAAACCCACATCGAAGTGTAATGATGAATCTTTGTAATTGATAAATTTATTTTATCTGCGACTCTGTGAATGAAGATAAGCGCTATGGATTATATCGCTTATCGATACTGATATGTTTTAATCTGTGATGATGATGATGTGCACTATTGTGTTAAACCCCTGGACCGCACTTATACACACACAAATATGGATTTCACAAGGAAATCGATTAAGTCACAGATTTTGAAATGATCTATAAAATTGAATATTTGAATTCAAATGTTTTGGAAATGGATTGGGATCAAAGTAAAAAGCTTTTGAAATGGAATTTCAAAGATGATATTTATTTTGAATAACTCGATTGAGTTTTGAAATTTAAATAATTGGATTTAAATTTGAATTCAAAATTTGGAATTGAATTCTATGATTTGAAACTAGGGATTATAACGATGTTATATTAGTTATATATGAGTCAAACCATTTTTAAAGTATTGTTCTTTTGAGAATTTGAATTAACCCAAAGATTATAACTTGTATAAATGAAATAAGGTTTTTCCGAAATAACACTGTTGTTTTTAAATGATACAAAGCTTTCATAGGAAAAATGAATTTCAAATTGTATTAAAAGGATTTCAAGTTTAAACTGAAATAATCTTCCAAGTTATAGATGAATATCTGGAAACGAATTTTGAAAGAAAATATTGGGAACGAACTTTGAAAGATATAAGTTAAATCTTAATTTAAAGATTTAATGAATTAAATCCAATTGAATTGGAATTGTATTGAAATCCAGGAATGAATATTTGTGAAAGTAGGTGAACTTTATGAAATAAATCTTTTGTTAAAAGATTTGAAATGGTAATTGGTTTAAACCATTTGAAAAGAAAGTTTTGAATTATTAAGTTGTGACTTAATTGAAATCCCGTATCCATATGTTTTTAATGTTTTTGCTCACTATTCGGGTTAGCCGGGAAAGGACCTTTGGGTCGTATAAACCCATTCCGAATATGTGATACGTCGTATATGGATAGCATTTGAAGACCGGTGTTGAAGACCGGGTGTTTGCAAGAACGATAAGATAACCTATCGATTGTCTCTGCACTGGGTAGCTCCTGGTATAGAGATTCCCTAAGTGATGGGAAATCCGATCGGGATTGTGAATACCCGGATTGCAAGGGCTTCGTGAGAAGTGCCTTCGGTTCTGTTCAAACCCAGAACAGACTTGTATGGATTGTTATGTCTGACATTACAATTTGAGATATAAAGCTGATTTCTTTCAAATATATTTCTGTTGGTGGCGGAGAATTTATTCTCTTAGCTTAACACCCTTCTCTGAGACGTACGAGCTCAGAGGTTATGTAGTTGAAGGTTATCAGCGATATATTCCCAATTTGGTAATGTGACATGCTGAGTGTTGCTGTGAAATGATCATTGTGTTGATTATTTGTGATAGGATCATTTGTTTGATCGTCTATCTTGGTGATCATTTCTATGATCATTTGTTGACCCAAAGCACGGCTTTTGTATAAAGTGTGTTTTTGTGGACGAGACTTCGTCGAGCCTCACAAACCGGTAATGGTCGAAACAGGAATTGTGCGGCAAGGTTTTCAGGGATCGCTTCCCTAGGGTATGACCATTCCTTCTGGAAAAGGGTAGTATCATGGTATGGAGCCCAGATACTTACTCATGTTGAAACACTTATTATTATGGTGTGATGTTGGTTAGAGAGCTCTCGTTTAAAGGTCCCAAAGGACCGGGGGTGGTATATCTGAGGGTTTGTAATATCCCTTGGGAAAAGGGGTTCCCGGCCTTGTTTAGCAGAGAACGGTTTGGTTCTCGGGGCGTCCTTCCAGAGGCGTTTCCATGTGGCAATGGGAAGTTCCTTGGCCTGACCATTTGTTGGAAAAATCCATTCATCCAATACGAGCCTTGTACGGTATTAGTTGTATTACCTGCCATCTACTTATGGTGGCGCCCCACTGTTTGGATGGTAGCTATAGTAGGCATACGATAATGGTCGTATGTTGGCTAAGATTTATATCTTTATTTTCGAAATAAATTTTTCCTACACTATGCACTAGTGATAATATCAAATGTTTCTTTTTAATGCTTATCAAGCATCTTTGACTATCATAAGGAGAAATCTCCTCCGATTCTGCGTTTGCATTGTGTGTGTGTGCGGGAGGCCTTATGGTAGTCTCATTTTTAAAAGCATTGCGAATTGACTTTAAAAATATTCCTCTATTTTTATTTTGAATAAAAGATAAACTGTTTTTGTTGCTCACACCAGTCCCACGACTGATCCGGAGTTTATTGTTTCTTTCCTAAACTCTGGGTGCTCATTATTTTCTACACGAGCAGTCTAGAGTTGGGTTTTTCAGATAGTCAGATGTAGTAGATTATCTGGAGTTAGTTCAGTCTTTGGATCGCACCAGTCTTGCTGAGCTTGGTGCATCGTTATTGGGGGTTCGAGCTATTGCTGGATTGATTTTTGGAGATAGATTTGCAGTTCTCGGAGTTCTCTTTTGAAGACTATCTTAGAGTTATATTGTTCCGCTGCTAGATGTTATCTATCGTTTTCTTTTCCGTTGCTATTTATTGTATCATATCTCTGATGTATATTGATATCTATTGGATCATCTGTTGTATCAGATATTGTATCAAAGCTGTATATCAATGTATTATTCTTTTACTCCGCTGTGATATTTACTTAATGTTGTTATAAGCTCCGGCGAATCGGATTTGAACGGTCGAATCTATGGCATTCGAATACGATATGAAGTATGGATGTCGATTTTCGAGCGGGCAAAATCCGAGTCGTCACATTTGGCGTTCGAAATAAAATTAAAAATCAATTTGGAATTTGATTTGGTGTTTGAAATAAAATTGAAAGTCGATTTGAAATTTGATTTGGTATTGGAAACTGTATATCTGGTAATCGATTTGAAAATCAAATATCAATGGATATTTGAAAATTAAATTTCACAATGGGAATTTATAAAGGAAAGGGAATTTTGTTTTGAAATAAACATTGGTTTATTTTTTAAAGCGTGGATTTTTTTTACAGATTTGCAAGTAAATTAAAATAAATTGACAAGGATTTATTAATTGATTTAAGTGCACCATTTTTGAAATGGAAAATGTATTTTCCCTAGAAAGCCAAATATATTTTCAAAGTAGCTTTTAAAATATAAAGTAAAAGTTCTAGAATTGGTTTTAAAAGGAATATTGTTGGAGAAATCATTTTCGAAAATTGTTTTTTCCTTTAAAGTGAATATTATTAAGTTGATTTTAGAAATGGTTATTTTAAACATTAATTTGGTATTTGATTTAGAAAATGGCTATTTTAATAATTACACTTTATCTACTAATTTTATTTTAAAATTAGTTTGGACTTGAGTTTTTGTATGAGATTTTGATATTAAATTTCATAATTAATGTTTTAAATAAAGTTTTTAAAAATAGTTTTTATTTTAAATGTATCCAAGTACATATATTTTGGATAAGTTTTTTAAATGATTTTGAAGTATTCGAACTCGGCAAATTTTTTTTCTTCAGTGGAATTAAATAAATATTTGGAAATTTATTCCACGTGAGGAAAATGATTTAAAATTTGTTTTCAAAGTGCTGTAGTGTTGAATTATATCTTGCGAAGATATGTTGAAAATAAATAATTGGGGTAAATTATTTGAAATCTGGTTATTGTTGTGAGTGTTGATTGATAGTTAAATAACCGACTATCAATATTGGCCTTTAAGTGGTATTAGAATTTCGATGCGACCAGGAGGTCGGATACCAAATGGATATTCGAAAACTACATCGGATCTTTGTGTTGGATCTTTTGTTTAAAAGATCAAAGTGGAAATTGTTGTGATTTATTTGAACCTGAATGTAACACTTATTTTAAAAAAATAAGGCTCGTTATTCGGATTAGCCGGGAGAGGACTTTGTGTCATAAAACCCATTCCGAGTAATGATACGACGAAATGGGATTGCATTTCAAGATGGTATTGAAGACTGGGTATTTTTAAAAGCGAAAGGATTACCTGTCGAATGTCTCTACATTGAGTTGCTTCGGTATAGAGATTTTATCACCCTTTGTTATGGGGATTCTGGACGTGATTAGTGAATATCCGGATTGTAAGGGCTTCTTTGAAGTGCCTTCGGTTCTGTTTGATCCCGGAACGGACTTGTATGGATGTGTGTCTGACGTTACATTTTGAGGTGTAAAGATGGTCTCTATCAAATACATTTTTGTCGGTGGTGGATAATTTATTCTCTTAGCTTAACACCCTTCTTTGATACGTATGAGCTCAGAGGTTACATAGTTGATGGTTATTGGTGATACATTTCCAATTTGGTAATGTGGCATACGAAGTGCTGCTGATTATTTGTTGATCGAAGCATGGCTTTGTGAAAAGCATAGATTTGTGGACGAGACTTCGTCGGACCTTACAACCCGGAAATGGTCGAAACATGAAGAACGCAACAAGGTTATTTGGGGGTAGCGCCCCCTGAGGGTATATTCATTTCCTTCTGGAAAGAGGTAGTATCATGGTATGGATCCCAGATATTTAACCTATGTGAATGTTGCAAATTTATTACTTTGTGGTTGCTGGTGTTGAGGATCTTTGGATAAAGGTCGGTTACGACCGGGGGATGGCATACTCGTGACAGTTAGTTACCTAGTTACAGAGGTAAACCGGCCTTGTGTTGGAAGAGATCCGGTTAGGTTCTCGGGGCGTCCCGCCAGAGGCATACCCATGTGGAAATAGGAAGTTCCTTAGCCTGGCCATTTGTTGGAAATCCAAAGAAACAATACGCGTCACGTACGGTTTAGTTGTATAACCTGCCATGGAATGTGGCGGTAACCTGCTATTGAACATGCTTGCTATAGTAGGCATACAATAATGGTTGTATGCTGGCTAAGATTAATATTGTACTTTTGAAATATTTTTCACACTATGCACTAATGATAATATTAAAATGAATTTTGCATATCAAGCATGTTTGACTATCATAAGGAGAATCTCCTCCAATTCTACGTTTGCATTGTGTGTGTGGCAGGAGGCCTTATGGTAGTTTCATTTTCCAAAAGCATAGAGGATTTCTTTTCCTTTCTTTATGAAAATAACTGTTTTTAAGATCTCACATCAGTCCCATGACTGACTTGGAGTTTATTGTTCCCTTTCTAAACTCTGGGTTCCCATAATTTCCCACACGGGCAGCCTAGAGTCGGGTTATCATTATTTTGGAGCAAAGTCGAAAAGACATGCTATGGAGATCTGGAGGCAGGCTGGATGGAGAGACGTATCATTATACTATGTATTATCCACTGCGTTGGGATTGCTGCAAGTTCAGTTACATGTGGGCAAGTTATAATGAAAGCCTAGTGTTGTATTGAGTTGTAAATTCTTATGATGTATTGTAATAAGAGATATGGTTCTTTGTTTTAAAGGTTATTCATTTTCTATTATATATTGTTCCGCTGTGAAATGTGAGATTATGTTATTGTTTCTGTTTCTTCTTCTATCTTCTTCTTCTTTAACCCTAACGGTTCGGTTTTCCGGCATTCGACTATGTGGCATTTGATACAGTGGACGTATTAATGTCGACTTTCGAAAGTTGAAAAATTGGGTCGTTACAAGAAGCATATGAATATGGAACAAAATCACAGATTTTAAAAAACAACTATACCGATTATATTGCAAAACCATGTTTCATATTCCATTACATAATCTCAAATGATTCCTAGTTTTTGGTCAAATATAATTATAACAAAATACGCCAAGAGCGACATATGAAGATGCTCCTTAGATGATGAGAGGACTAAGTAGACATATCAGTCTTAATACATCACAACAGAAATAAAAATAAAAACTCCTAAGTAGCAAACTTTGCCTCCTGCACGTCTTCAAAAGCTTTATTCGTCTACCTACTAAACCTGTAAAACCCTGACTCTCGATCTACTCAAATTAATTTTGAGCATCTAAGAGTTCAAAGGGAAAACATAAACATTGAGTTAGACATAAAGCCTGGTTTGAATAATACTATTACATCTCGATTTATGGATATTAAGTGAGACCACGCTATTTAGTGGAACGGATTTCCCCTCAATAATATCCCTTTAAAACGTATCTTTTTGCAAATCAGAATCCTGTATTCAAAATGAATAAAACAACAATAGAAATATCATATATGCTTATAAATCAGGTAATAAATGGACTATCTGTGCGAACAATATAGTTTTATTTGGCTAACTACTAACCATTGGCTGACTCGGGCCTACCAGACAAAATAAATAATCTAAAATCTATTAGACAAACATATGAACATTCTGTCCTTAACTTACTTCTCCTAGGGTCATCTGATCTTAAAGGTTTTGCGGGATCACCAAAACCTATCTTTCTTCTCTGTATATATTCATTTCTGTGTGTAACTATCATTTAAGTCTTATCTGTGATTAAGTCCTACACACTAGAATTTTGGACTAAATTACCTATAGGCAATAACTAATGTATAGGGCGCATCCCTATACTAGTCCCATCTAGTCTTCAAATATCTGAGTCATTTAAAGGGTTAACTACCCATCAAATTTTGCTTTAAAACCTTTTCCAATTGGTTTAACCCTTTAAATCACACTTAAATAAGAAAAACATACTATTTTCTTTACTCAAACCTCTTTGCCATGGTATATGCTTTACTCAAAACATTTTGATGAAAACATTCGAAACCTTTGTTTAAAAGCTTTAAATAGTCTCTTTCGAAACCTATGAAAGTAACCCTTTCAAAACAAGTCAACTACTTTACTTTATACCATTAGGCCGATAGGCCAAAGCATACCTTTCAAAACCATTTACATTAAACCTTTCGAAAACATTGAAAGTACCCCTTTCAAAATCTTATAAAACCTTAGAAATCCTCTTTTCAAAATATTTTAAACATGCCTTTCGAAAACATTGGAAACCCTCCATTTAAACACTAAGGGTAAACCTTTCAAAAACATTAGGGAATCATCCCTTTGAAACCTTTAACACATAACTTTCGAAAACACTTGGTAACATCCCCATCGATACCTTCATTAGATACCTATCAAAATCATTAAAGTTCTTAAATAAAACGAACCTTTCGAAAGCATTGGGTTCAAGTAAAAATGTGTGGAACATAGTTTCGAAACATTTAAAACCATTCCTATTTAAACCTTTGGGTTAACTTTCAAAATATCAAAAGGGTCTTAAAACAACTGGGACGAAAGCAACTCTTTCGAAAGCATTTTCCTATATAAAAGAAATGCATGGTGTCCAGACCAACCCTTTCGAAAGCAGTGGAGAAGCGACTCAGGGTTTAAAGCGAAAGAACCCTTTCGAAGGCATTGCTTTGAAAGGTTGAATGCGGCGGCAAGGGTTTCGATCCCTTCAAAAGCTTCTTCTTAAAACACAGGCGAAAACCTCTTTCAAAAAGATCTTTTCTTTAAAACACTTGACCAAGTCGAAAGTCATCTCATTCGAAAGCATTCTTTTGAAAGCAAAGCAAGCGGCATTCGGCATTTCCTTTGAAAGAAAAACAAGAGCTCGACCCTTCCAAAGGCACGTTTCGACTCTATACCTTTCACTTATCTCTAATCCACTATGTACCAAATCTTTGTAATTATGTGTATTGATTTTGACTAGGATGGAGGCAGAAGTGTGAAATTGAAAGGTAGCTACCGAAAGTGGCGAAATAGAAAAACCTTGTAAAACTGATTTTTAACCTCATAAAATAATTTCTTTCTAATTAACTTACTTTGATTGTCAATATATGATTAGTTTCCAATAATTTTCCAAAATATTTTCTAAAAAATGCTATTGAATTTCAGAGATTAACAATTTAAAACATTTACAAATTGCCCCTTCTCTTTTTATAAACATATAAACATTTAAGCTCATATATTAAACAATTTTATGTACTTATTAAAACACTTAGGAAAATTCTCCAAAAATTTCCATAAATCACTTTTTATATGTTTTCTAACATATACAAATTTTTGATCCAAAGCTAACTATAATAGCCGTAATTAATTTTATAACCAATTTAACCATTTTTTACTAGAAAATTCATAATAAATCCACACTAATTCTAAAAATTATGAAAATTCAAAATCATCTCTAAAATATTATTTCTGACCATATATCAAAACTACAAGGCATTTGAATGTCATTTGATATGTTTTTCAAATCAAATCTTATCATAAAACTTATATGAATAAACAAAATTCATCAACAAGCATATATATATATATATATATATATATATATATATATCATTCAAGACGTGGTACTAGTTTGCAAAATAGGATCGTATCTGATCTAGAAGCCAAAATCATCAAAAATGAGATGTAACTTATTATTCACCTAGCTTGTTGTTAATGAGTTGAGATTTTCTCTTGGATGAATTTTATTAAGCTTCCTTTTTTTGATTCTTCCTTATCTTCCTCTTACTTTCTTCTAATATTGGCCGACCTTACTTGATTTAGTTTTTGTTTGTGAATGTGTAAAATGAGAGTGCATGAAGATTTAGGCTATAAGAATATATCTTATTCCTATTTTACCCTTATCCTAGTACCCTTATCTATTTCATTTTAATTTCCTCTTAGTTCATTAGTTCATTAGGCATGACTACCCTCTATTATTCAAATCTCAATTTATTAACCATTTACTTTATTTCATTTAATTTATCTAATTAAATGTCCTAAATAATGTTAATCAAAATTAGATGTGTTACAGCTTCCTTTAAATTCCTAAAATCTAAAACCAAAATAATGGCTTCTCTTATCCAAAACTAATCGAAAACCTCTAACAAACTGTTAAATTATTCAAGAACATTCTTACTTTCATCCTAAGAAACCTGAGACACTTAGAATTAAGTCAAATACAGATGATCAAGGAGCAAGAAAGGCATTTTGACATAATTCGATGGATGATTTTTCCATGAACAAAGAAGACCAACCACCAATACAGAGAGTACCATCAATCAAGATGATAAAGATTGGGATGCTATAAAAGTAGATGCAATCTTTGGCGCTGATGGATGGGTTGAAGTTCCTCAAAATCTCTAGTTTAAATAGGTTTGGTTGTATATGAATATTAATACTTAATTTGTTTTAGATTTGATTGGTTTGCTTCGTGTGGATTTGTTTGAATGCTGTGTAACATAAACTTTGTTTTGGATGAATATTCGGATAGATTATTTCATGATTATGTGATTTTACATATCATTTATTGTTTTTATATAATCTTTCTCATCATCATTATATACAATTCTAATACATATTGATTAATATTTTATTTAGGGGGAGTTAGAGTTAGAATTAGAGCAAGAGTTAGTGTTAGAGTTATAGTTTTAGTTAGTTATTTTTGTTGATGACAACGGAGGAGAAATATATAAAATCTAATTAAGGTGGAGTTTTGCATCTCAGGGGAGTTATATTATATTTTATATACAGAGTTGACATTATCAAAAAGGGGGAGATTTTTAGTACCTTAGGTATTGGTTTTGAAGATAACAACTAAAGGACATTATATACAAAATAAATACTAATGTTTTATCAAGATACATATAGTATATAGTGCAGGATATTAGATGGGTGTTGATGTACAATATCAAGTGTAAATTCAAGATGCAAATATAAAGTTTCTAGAGTTCAAGAATGAAGACTCCTAAGTATTGAAGAGTTCAAGATATTCTTGATAAGTGATTGAGTCATAGAATTTATGTTAAAATCCTGATGGCACTTTCCCAATCTCTCTCGCATTCTCTAAATTTTGTTTTAAATTGTTTTTCAAATATTATGGTTTTAAAATAATCTTTTCAAAATATTTCCAAAAATGATTTTCAATAAAGATATCATTTTAATGTTTTTAGGTTTATATATATTGAATTTTGGTTTATATTTTTAATAAATTAATTATATTAATTTTTAGATTTATTAATGAATATTCTTATTGAATCTTTCAAAATTATTTTATAAATTTTTATTAAGTTTATTCTGATTAAAGTGTGTATAAACTATATTTAAATGATTCTACAACGTACAAAATTATTTTACAAAGCAATGGATTTTCCAATAATATTTTTAAAGTGTTTTTGAAAATACAAAGGGGTATATCGACATAGTGGCATAAAATTCAAAATTCAAATTTGAATGGAAGTGTATTTTCATCGTATCTTTTCACGAATGGACATAACCATTGTTTCCTTAAATATACCAGACTTTCGAACGAATTTTCGTTAACTACATTCTTATTTTTCTCCGCTCTTTTCACTCTCTTCATTTCTAAATCAAATTTTACCAAAACTCTGCTAAAATTCAACTAGAATCAAATTCAATCATTACTAGTCTGATTCTCTTTCATTTGCTCTCTGATTTCTATCATCTATCTCAAGACCAAAGTGATATTCAAGAGTTATAGAATCAATTATAATCAAGAACAAAATTCTAAGTTTGTAAACTCTATCAAATCATACTCTTATACTCTATGGTGTGCTTGATATCGCTGAAATCCAAGGAGGTGTGATTGTAGCCTGTAAAACAATTCGGTGTGCTTAGTAGCCCATAAATCTAGAGGGTGTGCTTGTAACCCGGAAATCAAATGACTCTATCCATGGGTCCAGATTTGGAGGGTGTGTGTGACGCCCCACCTCTATACCCACGCTAGCCAAGGACACTACAAGGTAATGCCGTCAACTAACACGGAGAATAAGGCTGGTTGGGAGCGACCATCTATAGCCTTTCTCTAATTATCTATTGAATACATCGATAATAGACTACCAAGCAGGTCGACATACCCAATGAATACTTAAAACAAAACCATAGGTGGTTGGATCTATCAGAACAGAATATAATAACTCAAATGAAATATACATCACAGAACAGTAGATCATCATATACACATATACACATACATAACAGAGTATACAAAATAATACAAGTCAAGTGGTATAGCAGATCACAATGTACAGACGAGTTCACAAGAATACACGTATCAGAGTTACAACAAAATAGGGCTACACAAAAAGCTATGACAAAAAGAAGCTAGCAGAGTAGTCCATGTGGAAGCAAAATAGGCTAAGTCCAAAAGCACCTAACCTGAAACATCTCGGTCTGACCCGAGTATAAAATACACGGGTCAGTCTAGCTAAACAAATCAGTTAGATAAACTGAACAACAATAAACCTGCAAGGTTACAAAGCATAACAGATATCTCTAAAGGAGATAACACAATCATCTAACAAAAGATGAATCATAGGATAACAAGCCTACTCTCATCGGCAACATATAGAACAAAGGATACAAATATCCCAAATCAATCCATAAAGGCAATAACAAATACCAATAAAGTATACAAGTTCCACAAGGTAAACGCTACTCATCATGCGGCTCAAAAAGACCAACACCGAAGAGCGATAACAAGGGAATATACATATGAATGAAACATCAGAAAATTGCTCGAGCTCAGTAATGTACAAACAAGGATCCATGAGCCCGAAGACTCCAAACCCAATATCACCCATGCGGCTCATAACGACCAACATCGGAAGCGATACTAAAGGGCAACCCAATATCACCCATGCGGCTCATAACGACCAACATCGGAAGCGATACTATAGGCAACAAACCCGAAGGCACAAACCCGAAGGCAACATACCCGAAGGCAATAAACCGTAGTGGTGAAGGTCAGAGACCCAGTACTGGACACCACTAACTGGCGGAATGTGTCATAACTCTCGAAAAGGAATCCGAAAAGTGGTAACGTGAGTCCCATAACCACTCGTTCGCACTAAACGGTTTACTATCCGTTAGTTAATTTCACACTCAAAGCAGTACAAAGTTCACCTCATCTCATCGGTAAACCAGACACAAAGGTCAAAACAATCAATCGAATAGGTCGGGGACTAATCGGAAAAATAAACACACAGATTCATGGTCCGTGTTTTGCCTAACCATTTAATCACCCTTCCACTTTGCTCGAAGTGCGAAATTGTGCGTGTATTTTAAATAGAATTTATAAATCGAAGAAGCGAACTTTTAATACGATTTGAAGAAATCATTTATAAAACTCGTGAATGAATTCAAAAAGGAATCATCAAGGTCAAATATGCATAAACAACTAATTGGAATCAATTTAAATCGATAAAAGTGAAAATCACAAACAAATAGGCATACTGGACAAAATGAAGCAGGTCAGTCGACTGAACCATAACCCGAGAGTTTTTACTCTCTGCAGTCAGTCGACTGAATGCAGGGGGTCAGTCGACTGGCTGTAGTTGGAAATGTTTTCCAGCCTAGCAAATGGAGGAGCAACTCACCGCATTTGCAACATATCGAGCAATGGATTTAAGGGGATTTTGCCAATTAATAACCCAACACCATTGACTCCGATTCACCACCAAAAACCATGATTAAACATCAAAGTTATGATTTTCAAGGATTTGACTCCAAAACACCAAAAAGTTGAATGTTCACCAATTTCAGTTCAAACCAAAGGCAAATGCATATGAACAAGGTGTTAGGAATTCATACCCAACATCAATGAAATCAAGAGAAGTAGATGTGAGTTCAAAACTCACCTTAACCCAAAAACAAGAAGATGGAGCTCAATAACAAGGAGAAGACCAACCAAACACTACTTCAACTCAACAAGATTCAATCTAAGAATAAAACACATATATCCCAATTTAGGTTTAGGAAATTTTCTGAAATTGTAGAGGAAAAGAGTTGGAGAAGATGAAGAAGAACTTACCAATGAATTCTCTTTGATTTTGGAGCAAGAATTTGGATTTGCAAGAGGATCTAGGGCTAGGAGTTTCTAATTTCCTTTCTCTTCCCCCATTTTCAGTTTTAAGCTTAAGCTTTTGTGAAATGAATAAGTGAATGAGAGGAGAGGGCTGAGTTAGGGTTAATTAGATAGTTAGTGGGCTGAACCCAAACCCAAAACCCAATAGAAAAAGGGTCAAATTTCACAAACTCCAAACATATCAAAGATTATACTCAAAAAGATCGCAAACGCCATTTTGGAACCAATGGAGGTAATTTCGAGTCCCAATTCGGCCGTTTGCAAAAAGTAACATTTCGGACCCAAAATCCGACTAATGACGCTATATTTAAATTAAACATTTAAATATAAAATCGTTAAATATGCGGGTTGTTACAGATCTCCCCTCCTTACAAAATTGCGTTCCCGCAATTCCTAGAGACGATATTTGTAACAACTACATACATAAAACATTCCAAAGAAAAGGAAATAAGCTAGAGACGAAAAGATAATCTCACCATCGACAAGCAAAGATAGAAAACCCGGATAAGATCGCTCGATATACTCTCTGGTTTCCCAAGTACAGTCATTGGGATTAGCGGACCATTGAACTTTAACGAGCGGCACGTCCTTGTTCCGAAGGTGTCGCACCTCCTTGTCAAGCATGCGAATAGGTTGCTGTACAATAGATAAGTCCGGTGAGACCTCAAGCTCTTGCAAATCAGGAGAAGTAATAACAGAATCCGACTCCCGAAGACACTTCCGAAGTTGCGAGACGTGGAACACGTCATGAATGCCAGATAAATGAGCAGGAAGTGAAACTCTATAAGCCACAGGGCCAATACGTTCAGTAATAGAAAATGGTCCTATAAAGCGAGGAGCCAATTTCCCAGTCGCACTGAAACGCATAATCCCCTTCAAAGGAGAAACACGAATAAAAACAAGATCGCCGATTGAGAACTCGAGAGGCTTCCTACGGTTGTCCGTGTAGGATTTCTGACGACTCTGTGCCTCTTTCATTCTCAATCGAATAAGATCAATTTTCTCGGAAGAATGATGAACAAAGTCTGGACCAAGAATAAGCTTCTCCCCAGATTCTAACCAATATGAAGGTGATCGACATTGCCTTCCGTATAAGGCTTCGAAAGGAGCCATACCGATACTAGACTGAAAACTATTATTGTAGGAGAATTCTACAAGAGGTAGGTGATCTTCCCAACTACCACCGAAATCAAAAATACAAATACGGAGAAGATCTTCCAA
Source organism: Allium cepa (assembly GCA_030765085.1). Classification (NCBI taxonomy): domain Eukaryota; kingdom Viridiplantae; phylum Streptophyta; class Magnoliopsida; order Asparagales; family Amaryllidaceae; genus Allium; species Allium cepa. The sequence continues at coordinate 937,327,412 of CM060932.1, forward strand.
AATACGATTCACCCGTTCAGTCTGTCCGTCAGACTGCGGATGATAAGCTGTAGAAAAATTAAGCTTTGTTCCCAAAGCTTGCTGAAGGCTCTTCCAAAAATGACTCGTGAATAAAGGATCACGATCACTCACAATAGAACTAGGAACACCGTGAAGTCTCACGATTTCCTTGACATATAACTTAGCCAAAAGAGACGCAGTCCTATTAGACTTAATAGGAATAAAATGAGCAGATTTAGTGAGGCGATCAACAATAACCCAGATCCTAGAATGGCCCGATCTCGAACGAGGTAGGCCGTCAATGAAATCCATAGAAATCTGATCTCATTTCCACAATGGAATCTCAAGAGGCTGAAGAAGACCCGAAGGACGCTGATGTTCGGCCTTAAAACGCTGACAAGTTATGCAATTGCTCACATAACTCGCCACATCGCGCTTCATGCCTTCCCAATAATAAAGATGACGCATATCGGCATACATCTTGCTACTACCGAGATGAATGGTATACTTAGAACGGTGACAGTCATCAAGAATGTCGTGCCTAAGTGCAAGATCAGAAGGCACAAAAAGACGGTTCTTCTTGCGAAGACACCCATGAGAATCAATGCTAAAATCTTGGAACGCCACATCACAAGATCCAGACTCACAAAGCTGAGTAAAATGCAACAAATCAGGATCACGCCGTTGAGCATCGGCAATACGATCCAACAAAATGGGTCGAGCTCCCAAACTAAATAATAGAATAGGAGAATCAGAAGATGAACCTCGATCACGAATTTCACAAAAAGATAAAGTCTCAAGAACATCCCATTCGGCAAGCATCATAGAAATAACAGCCGAATGTTTGCGACTAAGTGCATCTGCAACACGATTTCCCTTACCAGGAGTATACAGGATATCAAAGTCATAGGAAGCAAGAAACTCGAGCCAACGATGTTGCCTCATATTGAGTTCCTTCTGAGTGAACAAATACTTCAAAGATTTATGATCGGTATAGAGAATGAAGCGCTCGCCCAATAAATAGTGTCGCCAAATCTTCAAGGCGAAGACGATGGCGGCAAGCTCAAGATCATGAGTGGCATAGCGAACTTCATTCGGACGCAGTTGCCTAGAAGCATAAGCAACTACCCGATCCTTCTGCATAAGAACAGCACCGAGACCACTACCACAAGCATCGGTGTAGACAACGAGATCATGATTCCCTTCGGGAACCACAAAAATAGGAGCATTAGTGAGAAGTTCCTTTAATGTCAAAAAGGAAGCTTCACACTTGTCGGACCAAATAAAACGAATGCCTTTCCGAGTAAGGCAAGTAAGAGGAAGCACAACTCGGAAAAAATCCTTAATGAACCGACGGTAATAACCCGCCAATCCAAGGAAACTACGAATCTCATGAACATTTTCAGGCCTCTTCCAATTCTGAATGGCTTCGATCTTTGAGGGATCGACAGAAATGCCATCGGAAGATACAATATGGACTAAGAACTTAACCTTATTCTCCCAAAAGTGGCATTTGGAGAATTTGGCTTTAAGCTGATGATGACGGAAAGTACTCAAGACAATCCTTAAGTGAATAGCATGCTCGGCTTCAGACTTAGAATAAATAAGGATATCATCGATGAACACAAGGACGAACCTGTCGAGATATTCCCGGAATACCCGATTTATGAGATCAACAAAGAAAGCAGGAGCGTTCGTCAAACCGAACGGCATAACGAGCCACTCGAAAAAACCATATCGAGTGCGGAAAGCTGTAAGAGGTATGCTATCCTCCGCGACTCATAATTGATGAAAACCTATGGCAAGGTCAAGCTGAGAAAAGACCTTAGCACCACTCAATAGATCGAACATATCATCGATCCTAGGCAATGGATACCTATTCCTAATGGTCAACTCGTTAAGCTTGCGATAATCAATGCAAAGCCTAAGAGTTCCATCAGACTTTTTCACAAAGACAACCGCGGATCCCCATGGAGAAAAACTGGACTGAATCAACTGCTTGGACTAAAGCTCCAAAAGCTGCATCTTGAGTTCCTCATTTTCCTTTGTAGACATCCTCGTGGGAGGACGACTAACTGGCTGCGCGCCTGGAATGAGATCAATGCGGAACTCAATTGCCCGCTTGGGTGGCAAACCCGATACAGGCTCAAAAACATCAGAAAAGTCACAAGCAACAGGAATACGAGATATATCATCATCATCTCGCGAGTCAAGAGAATATAAAGCCATCTCGGAATTATCCACATTCCGAAGAACAAGAGATAGTTGAATAGGCGAATCCGGATGTCGAAGATATATAGTTCTCTCCGAACAAATAATCCTGGCATCATATCTCACTAGCCAGTCCATACCCAAAATCAAATCAAATCCCAGACAAGAAATAACGTGCAGATTCGCACGAAAAGAAAAACCACAAAAAACAATCTCAACTCATCACAAAGCAAACTAAGGGTCGCGGATCCCCCATTAGGATTCGCAATCCTTAAAGTAGTAACCATACAAGAAACATCCAAAGATAAATCATCAACGAGCTTTTTTGATACGAATGAATGTGATACACCCGTATCGAAAAGAACTCGAATACTATGATCATGAAATAAAATAGAACCTTCCAAAATAGATGAAGATATACCTTTGGGCTGAGAAGGACCTTCAGAAGCCTTAGCAGCATAAAGCCTGCTAGACTTGGCACCAGCCGGAACAGTAGGGCAAGCTGAAACATGATGACCTTCCTTCTTGCAATAACGGTAGAAGAGAGGCTTAGGACAAGCTCGAATAATATGACTCGGAGAACCACAATTAAAACACTTTCGAACGAAAGGTGTTCCGAAAGACTGAGGCTGAAAACTAGGACCACCAGTCTTCTTCTTCTTAGAAGGAAAAGACCTGGACTTCTGAATCGGAAACGGCCTCTTGTTGGGGTTCTTGGAAACCTCAACAGCAACATCACTATCACACTCCTTCTCGACGGTCTCGAGATGAAGTGCCGAATCAACCAACTCTTCAAAAGAAAGTTTAAGTTGGAGTAACAAAGATTTCTTAAGATATTTCTTAAGACCAGAAACAAACTTCAAATTCTTCTTATAAGAAGTGCTGATGAATTCAAGACCATACTGAGACAAAGCCTCGAATGATGCAACATACTCAGAAACAGAAGACTTCCCTTGCTTCAACTCAAGGAAGCGACGGGTCAATAAAACTTTTTCAGATTCAGGAATGAACTTGAGTTCAAATCGTCCCCGAAACTGAGTCCAAGAAAGAGTAGACTCATCAATTTCAGCCATAAGAAGCTCATACCAATCAAGAGCACGCTCTTGTAATAAACTAGAAGTTACAAGAACTCTATCATGGTCAGAAAGATCCATGCGAGAGAAGATACGCTCGCACATGCGAAGCCAAGCTTGGACTTCAAGAACAGACTCGGAGCCCTTAAACGGCTTTCCTCCAAGATGAAAAAATCACTGCACTGACGTGCAAAGGCAGACTTGTGAGGTGGAGATACTCGAGGAGGAACTGGAGGCTGAGTGCTCCTAAACAATTCCAAAAACTGATCAGCAGACATATAAACGCCATCCGGATGTAAGCCACTGGATTGCCCAGCATCCGAACGTCGTCCCCTGCCTCTTCCAGCCATACGCTGAAAGTAAGATAAGAACAAGATTATTCACAAGGTAGATACTTCATTACAGAATACTACGGAATAAAATGCATTCCTAGACGTATTCCCAAATTCTATCTAACCTTGATGGAATAAAGAAACACGATGATTCAAAGATTTGTATCACTTGTACACTTTGATGTACCTTAATATGTGCATCTATTCTGTGTTTATTACACTTTGTTCTGAACTCAGCTCTGATACCACGCTGTGACGCCCCACCTCTATACCCACGCTAGCCAAGGACACTACAAGGTAATGCCGTCAACTAACACGGAGAATAAGGCTGGTTGGGAGCGACCATCTATAGCCTTGCTCTAATTATCTATTGAATACATCGACAATAGACTACCAAGCAGGTCGACATACCCAATGAATACTTAAAACAAAACCATAAGTGGTTGGATCTATCAGAACAGAATATAATAACTCAAATGAAATATACATCACAGAACAGTAAATCATCATATACACATATACAGATACATAACAGAGCACACAAAATAATACAAGTCAAGTGGTATAGCAGACCACAATATACAGACGAGTTCACAAGAATACACGTATCAGAGTTACAACAAAATATGGCTACACAAAAAGCTATGACAAAAAGAAGCTAGCGGAGTAGTCCATGCGGAAGCAAAATAGGCTAAGTCCAAAAGCACCTAACCTGAAACATCTCGGTCTGACCCGAGTATAAAATACACGGGTCAGTCTAGCTAAACAAATCAGTTAGATAAACTGAACAACAATAAACCTGCAAGGTTACAAAGCATAACAGATATCTCTAAAGGAGATAACACAATCATCTAACAAAAGATGAATCATAGGATAACAAGCCTCATCTCATCGGCAACATATAGAACAAAGGATACAAATATCCCAAATCAATCCATAAAGGCAATAACAAATACCAATAAGGTATACAAGTTCCACAAGGTAAACGCTACTCATCATGCGGCTCAAAAAGACCAACACCGAAGGGCGATAACAAGGGAATATACATATGAATGAAACATCAGAAAATTGCTCGAGCTCAGTACTATACAAACAAGGATCCATGAGCCTGAAGACTCCAAACCCAATATCACCCATGCGGCTCATAACGACCAACATCGGAAGCGATACTAAAGGGCAACCCAATATCACCCATGCGGCTCATAACGACCAACATCGGAAGCGATACTATAGGCAACAAACCCGAAGGCACAAACCCGAAGGTACAAACCCGAAGGCAACATACCCGAAGGCAACATACCCGAAGGCAACATACCCGAAGGCAACAAACCATAGTGGTGAAGGTCAGAGACCCAGTACTGGACACCACTAACTGGCGGAATGTGTCATAACTCTCAAAAAGGAATCCGAAAAGTGGTAGCGTGAATCCCATAACCACTCGTTTGCACTAAACGGTTTACTATCCGTTAGTTAATTTCACACTCAAAGCGGTACAAAGTTCATCTCATCTCATCGGTAAACCAGACACAAAGGTCAAAACAATCAATCGAATAGGTCGGGGACTAATCGGAAAGATAAACACACAGATTCATGGTCCGTGTTTTGCCTAACCATTTAATCACCCTTCCACTTCGCTCGAAGTGCGAAATTGTGCGTGTATTTTAAATAGAATTTATAAATCGAAGAAGCGAACTTTTAATACGATTTGAAGAAATCATTTATAAAACCCGTGAATGAATTCAAAAAGGAATCATCAAGGTCAAATATGCATAAACAACTAATTGGAATCAATTTAAATCGATAAAAGTGAAAATCACAAACAAATAGGCATACTGGACAAAATGAAGCAGGTCAGTCGACTGGCCTACTGCAGTCAGTCGACTGAACCATAACCCGAGAGTTTTTACTCTCTACAGTCAGTCGACTGACTGCAGGGGGTCAGTCGACTGGCTGTAGCTGGAAATGTTTTCTAGCCTAGCAAATGGAGGAGCAACTCACCCCATTTGCAACATATCGAGCAATGGACTTAAGGGGATTTTGCCAATCGATAACCCAACACCATTGACTCCGATTCACCACCAAAAACCATGATCAAACATCAAAGTTATGATTTTCAAGGATTTGACTCCAAAACACCAAAAAGTTAAATGTTCACCAATTTCAATTCAAACCAAAGGCAAATGCATATGAACAAGGTGTTAGGAATTCATACCCAACATCAATGAAATCAAGAGAAGTAGATGTGAGTTCAAAACTCACCTTAACCCAAAAACAAGAAGATGGAGCTCAATAACAAGGAGAAGACCAACCAAACACTACTTCAACTCAACAAGCTTCAGTCTAAGAATAAAACACATATATCCCAATTTAGGTTTAGGAAATTTTCTGAAATTGAAGAGGAGAAGAGTTGGAGAAGATGAAGAAGAACTTACCAATGAATTCTCTTTGATTTTGGAGCAAGAATTTGGATTTGCAAGAGGATCTAGGGCTAGGAGTTTCTAATTTCCTTTCTCTTCCCCCATTTTTAGTTTTAAGCTTAAGCTTTTATGAAATGAATAAGTGAATGAGAGGAGAGGGCTGAGTTAGGGTTAATTAGATAGTTAGTGGGCTGAACCCAAACCCAAAACCCAATAGAAAAAGGGTCAAATTTCACAAACTCCAAACATATCAAAGATTATACTCAAAAAGATCGCAAACGCCATTTTGGAACCAATGGAGGTAGTTTCGAGTCCCAATTCGGCCGTTTGCAAAAAGTAACATTTCGGACCCAAAATCCGACTAACGACGCTATGTTTAAATTAAACATTTAAATATAAAATCGTTAAATATGCGGGTTGTTACAGTGTGTCTCATAGCCTTGAAATTGAGATTTTATTTGCATTTACTAGTTGAAATGAAATCATACAAGGAATTGCATGGGACTGGATGTAGGGTTACTTCGAACCGTTATAAAAACCTCGTGTGTTCTTTCCTTTATACTTTTACTGCTTTTACTTTTATCTATACTTTGATTCTATGATTCTCTGATTATTAATTACATCTTCCAAGTAAAATCTTAAAGAATTTGAAAAATATTCATATAATCAATTAAATACTATACATACCCTCCTCTAGTGTTAATTTAACCTTAAGGTCCCCATTCCGCTGACTCACGTTATGTAAATAAAACATATGTCAAACTATGTCTAGAATTTTGATGTCAATATATATAAAAACTGGCATGGTATAAGTAGGTCTATCACATAGTGGCATATGCATATTTCAAATGTGTCAATATATCTGAAAACCATACACATAAAAGATTACCCATCACTAAGTATAGTCAATCAACACACCAAATGGAATATGATAAAGTGGGTGCAGCAACATACAACAAAACATTTCAACACAAAAGTATCATCATGTACTATATGGCATGCACTCAGCAATGCCAAGATTATCTCTCAAATAATCATAAATTAAACATATCCGGAGTCCATCATACTCAACATATATGAAAATACACAAACAAACATTCAAACCATTCATACATAAAACAGATACATGGCATGCACTCGGCAGCAAAGTTTATCTCTCAGATAACCATATAAAGATAAGTACAGGGTCTATCTTCTTGCTCTCAACATATATAGTTATCGATAGTCATATAATAGATTTGTATGAGGTTACATAAATACATAGACACGGTCCCATGAATAAACTAGGTAATACATAATCATATAATTAATCATCTGGACTATGGCTCTCAGGCTCGTAAGTAATCATATAAGCACTCTGCCCCTTAACAATTCCATGGATACTCCTCCGGATTATTAGTCCTATAAATAATGGTATAGGCTCTCAACCACGTAAATAACTATTTTTGCATAAGTAAAATCAGATGATCAGGTCAGCTCTTAGACACATACTCAGTGATTGCATAAAAGTGGATAAGTATGTGTCTATATAGTCATATTGATAACCAGACTAACAGCTTTCAGCCTATTCCAAGATCCTTCCCCATATGCTCTCGATGCTACTTCTATAGTAATTAGTTACCTTGACAACCATCATGACCCAATATTTGTCGAGTGCAATTCAACTCTATGTAATGGTCATGACCTTGCAAGTGTCATATATGGTAATAGACTATTGGCATATGTGATATGGGGGCAGTGACTCTCAGGCTCGGCTCTCGGCCATACATAACAAAACCGTATATCATGGATTCAGGGTGCGACCTCGTAATTAGGCTGCTACGATGGACACTAGCCTAATTTGTTTTACTTGTCACTGAAATAATAGAGTACACACTCAATAAACAGATATATTATGGCTCTCAACCTGCTCACTCTCTGTTCGTAACACCTGTATATGAATACCTAATATAACTCAAATCTATATGACGGATACCCACTTACATAAAGCAATCAAACAAATATTGGCTCAGGCGTCCCATGCCACCTATTATTACTCACTCGTTTAACCTAATGCTTATAAATTAAGCTCGCTTTACATGATAATATTCTATGCGACAAGTCCATAGAATAACCAAAGAAATATTATTGACAGTCTCATATCAGTTGATGTTACAACTCTAGTTATTCGATATTCTTATTTGATGGAAGGGGCATTAATCATTTTGAAAAGAGATTTCATACAAAAAGGATATATTAAACATCCAAAGGCCTTTATATTAGTTTAAGGTCAACAAAATATAATTTCCCTCATTTATTTAAATCCAAAACGAAGATTTCAAACCTTATAATTAATTTCCAAAAAATCTTATTTATATTTTAAAATTATAGAAATTTATTTTATAATCAAATATTACTTAAAACGATCCAGTAATTTTCTATAATTAACTACATTTAAAAGAATATATAAACCTCTAAATCAATTCGATTGATATATTAAACTATATAATATATTTTAAAATCCCCTTTTATTATTCAAATCCATGTAAAACTCTTTTTAAATCAAATAGTAATTATTAGAAATAAATTCATAATTTTTTGGAATTAAATAAGAGTTTTAATGAATATTTAAAACCCAAACATTAACGGTTTTTATAACATAATTGATTAAATAATTAATAACTAATTAAGCTAAAACTTTTTCAAATTAATAATTTCGTATTAGAAATGCATCCAATTTTTGCCTCAAGATGTCAAATTTTCATTGAAATTAGATAAAGAATATTTTTTAGAATGCAAGGTTCACTATTTGGATCTTTATTGCTCCAAGCCGAGACCTACTAGTTGATCAACCCCACTAGGGGAGGTCGATCTATTGTGATGTGGTCTGGGTAATAAATCTTAAGCCTTGAACCATTTTGTCTCCTCGAGCTTGCTTCCTCCCCTATAGACTTTCTACACCCATACTTAAGCATGAATTAAAGCATCCAATATCAACAAACAAGCATAAAAAACAAGTGTATTAAGTCAATCATGATTTGTTGTATTGATGGGTTCAATGCACAAAGAAAATATATAAAGAAATTAAACACTAACAAACAAAGCAGTCATTCGGAACATAGATTTCATGAGTGAAAGATAACTCACCTTAGCTCTAGCAAGCACAATTCCTCTTTTAGTTCTTCATAGCACACCAAAGCCACTCTTTTTCATTTATTGTAAATTTTCATCTTGACTTCAATTTAAACAAAACCCAATTTTGACAACTCCTAGAGGTTTCGATCCTTATTGAGAAGCAGATATTTGAATTTCATAATTTTTTGGTACTTTATTTGAATTGTTTTTATTTTTGAATGAAGAAGTTAGGCTTAGTGTTGTTAACACAAGATGAAGAAAAATAAGGAAAGTGTGATATGGAAAGTAATTTGAAGTGAAATAGAAAGGCTCTAGGATTATCAAGAGAAGTCTAGGCAAAGGTAATAAGTTGATCCTTTCTTTGGTTAGGTTTTGGGATAGTAAGCCATGAGAAATTGCACTACTCATTCCTTTTCTCTTTTTCCACTAATGAAAACAATTATACATAGATCAAAATGCCTCCAAATCGCAAATAAGAGTCATACTCAATTAATAATGGTGTTTCCCAACATTGTGTGATTTTTATAATATTCATAGGATATAATTTTTCTCTCTTTAAATTGAACTATACTAAAATAACAATATTAGGCCTAACCTAGAAAAATCATTCATTGACCTAAATAATTAAATAAACCCATTCTTTACCAAAATAAATTAAAAAACCCTTGTATCTGTCGTTAATCAACTCTGTAGAACTATGTAAACAACTCCTAATTTATTTTTATAATAATTTCAAGCTTAAAACATCAATGGTACATCTAAATAATCAAAACTACCATTTATTGATAGTTCATAATGTTAAAATATTTAATACTAACATAATTAATTTAATAATCACCTCAACAAATAATTTCTTCACTTAACTTTTTCCCAAATCTCTATAGTAATTAGTTTATTTTTAAAATCCTTAACTTCACAAAATACTTCATTATTTAAATCTCGGGTAAATTTCGACATTCCTAAATCATCTCAAATTCCCAATATGTATAATTCATTACCAAATTATTCATATTTTAATATTTAAAGCCCATTAGTTATTTAAATCTTTATTATTAAATTTAGTTAATTGTTTCTCAACATCGAATTATTACAATATCTAAGTGATATAGGGATAACAAAGAGAAAACATGCACAATATCTTTGCTTAGGGTGTATCTTAATGATTAAAAAATGGATTGTGCCTGGATGATCAGTAAGTAATTAAGTTGTAACAACCCAACTTTTTATGGCCATGTAATTGCTATAGAATGAAAATCTATATTACTTTAAACACGATTGTAAATAGAGAGATGAACTAACGAAATATATCTTTCAGAACTTACAACGGAATGGATCAAAAACAATATAGACAAAATAAACAAATCGCATCTACAGACATCATAAGTCATATATAATCTTCATACATTAACACACTATCACACCATATATATACAATATATATAAATAAATGGACAACTTATGTAAACACCTTCATAGTCACCATCTTTAGAACCTCATACACTACAAAGTTAGTCTGTCAAACTATAGCGTATGAGAAGGGGGGGTCAGACACACATGCATGGTAAGTAAAAATATTACCAAATATATACTACTAACATGATTTCAGAAACATCATATGAGAACTAATACTTAGTTTACCTCAACCCGTCTCACCTGCATCTATAGAGTTATTCCATCATAATAAACATAGTATATGGATCACTATCATATATTTAACAACATTAAATAAATAAGAGAGTTAGTTAAACATAAACTAACATGTTTACACACAAGAGAGGGAAAGGGTTACTTAAACCTATACTAACCCAATGATACATACAAGAGTTAGTTAAATAGCGACTAATCTCAGGATATGTTTAAGTGTCCACTAATCCCATAAATGTGGACAAGAGCATGAGTTAGATAAACATTGACTAACTCGTGTATATGTAAAGGAAGGTAAACACAGTTGGACTCCTTTACAAATGACACAACATATTCGTCATAACACACAATCATTATAGCATGTCTCTTGATGTTAAGCACTTCCCAATGCCACTAAGAGACTAACACGTCACTTACCTTCCATTTTGTATAGGCCCAGATGGAGTAAAAATATCAGTGGATCAGTGTTCCTTTGAAACGCCAAAAAATAGAAAATCAAAACTATTTCTCCCTTATTTTGAATTTCCTTCATCGTTTACCATTTTGATGTGTTTCCACTTCTCTTATACCTTATTTCATACTACCTTAACCATTCATATATCACATATAAACTATATACCCATAATCTAACTTTAATTATCATATATTAAATCGTTTAACCCTAATCTTCTTATATAATACCAATTTAATCCTGATTAGATTATCATTAGCACTCTCTACTCCCATAATTGCATCAGCATTTATCACCTGCTCTAATTTACTGAATTTTACATCCACAAACCCTAATTAGCAATCAAATAATGAAAAGTACTCTTATGTGAGTAGTATATAACCAGATAATAATTTCCACTCACAAATTCACGTAGTTAAGCCCTTGAAATCACTAATAGCCTCCGATTCCTTCGCTATCCATAATTGTAGTCCTCCTAAGTTTTCTCAAATCTACGAACAATCAGTGTCTTCATGTATTCCTCTTCACGCTCATCGATTTGATGTGTGTGTAGGTGTGTGTGAGGCGTTTGATTTAGATTTGAGAGAGGAATGATAATTTCAGAGAAGATGATGAAGAAGAAAACTAGAAACTGAAAATACATGAATGAGATATGAATTTGAATTCTACATGGCCTGTTTATAATGTCTGAACTGTCACTTCATCTAATGGGCATAGGTCCGTTTTAAAAAAAAAAACAAAAACCTACTTCCTTAAAACCTTCGTATCCCCTTCATATGAACTCCAATCCAAACAAATCATTATACCATTCTGACAAGAAAAACTAGCTCTATATAATGGTACACTTTATGTCACCTGATTCCAATGTTTGTAAAATTACCATTTTCTCCCTATAATAAAATATACATCTAAATCTCACTGGGTATTACATTATTCCCCATTTGAAAAGAATTTCTTCCTCAAAATTTCAAATGTAACTCCATTTTACATAAATATATAACTTTTACTATATAAATGAATATATAAAAATATTGGAAAACAACACATCTCATAGTAGCTTTCTAACACCAGGATACTCCCCTTTCATGTGGCCCATCTGATTGCAATTATAACACTTATTCTTTGAGACTTACACTCTACAATCTTTTGCTTCGTGCCTCTCATATTGGATCAAAAAGAACTCATGTCTTGCTTGGCGCCATATCCACTTGGATCTCCAAGATCTTTTTTCTTGCATTGAGTAACATTTTTGTCAATTTCCCTTTAAAACCCTTCACTATAATGCGATTATACAGTGTCGCCTCAACTGAACTCTCGAACATCGCTCCCATAGGAATGTGACTAAGCACTAGTTCCCTAAGTGGCAGACTCATCCCCTTTGCAAAATTTATCACCATTTTTGGTGTTGTATCTATCAATTAAAAAACAAATTTTGCCAACTCATTGAAACTATTAGTATACTAATTTACAGTAGAATTTCCTTGTTTAAGATTAATAACCTTCTTAAGCACCATATCCTTTTCAACCCCGAATAGAAATTTTATCTTAAACCTTTTCCTAAAATCAATTTAGGAGATTTCATTTTCATTGACTTCCTCTATAACAACGTCTCACCAATTTAGTGCTTCCCTTTGGAGGTGCAAAGAAGCAAGATACCTTTTTGCTTTATCACCCAAATTCAGCATATCATCAATTGTAAACAACCAATCTTGGGTCTCTACAAAATCTTTCGTTCCCTTATATGGTTCGCCATCCATAATTAGAAAATCCTTACATGGTTCTGAAAAATTTGACTTTGGTACATGAACAACACTCCTATCCTATAATCCGGTTATAATGGCTCCTTTATTAATGGTGTCTTGCTTTCTAGCTTGAAGATAACGGTGGAACCAAAGTGGAATGTTCATTCCCGGTATTACTATGGATTCACTTCCAGTGTCATTTTCGGTCAGATTACTCATCTCTACTACCTATAAAATTTGGATTTAATATTATATCTTCCTAGAGTAGTAAACATAGATGGTAAACATAAACCCAGAATCAAACATTATACACCTCTATTTACTTTAACTAATACATACAAATATATATTTAATATATAAAAATATAGAAGCGCACTTTCTTTATACGTCCTAACCTATTCTCTGATATCAAATGTAACAACTAGACTTTTAACGACATATAATTGTCGTAGAATGAAAAGTTGGATTGCTTTAAACACAATAGTAAATAGAGAGTTGAACTAACTAACTATATCTTTTAGAACTCATAACACAATGGATCAAAATACAATATATGTAAAATAAACAAATCTCATCTATATGCATCATATGTCATGCATAGTCTTCTTACATTTACACACCGTCTCACCATATATACAAAATGTACAAACAAACAGATAAATTATGTAAACTTATTCATAGTCACTATCTTCAAAACATCATACACTCCAAAACTAGTATGTCAACTTATAGTGTATGAGGGACTGACTCAGACATACATGTTTGGTGAGTAAAAATATTACCAAGTATATTTGGCTAACATGATCTTATAAACATCATATGCGACAACCTGTCTCACCTGCATCTATAGAGTTAGACCATCATAATAAAAACAGTATGAGGATCATTATCATATACTTAACAACATTAAACGTATGAGAGAGTTAGTTAAACACAAACTAACGCACCAGCACAAAAGAGAGGGAAAGAGTTAGTTAAACATATACTAACTCGACGATACATACAAGATTTAGTTAAACAAAGACTAACCTCAGGATATAGTCAAATGTAGCATAATCCTGTAAACGTAGACAAATGCATGAGTTAGATAAACATAGACTAACTTTGCACATACGCAATGTATAGGTAAACACAGCCTGACTCCTTTACAAATGACGTGACACAATCTTCACCACACACAATTACCGAAGCTCGTCTCTGGATGCTAACCATTCCCGGATGTTGGTAAGAAACCAACATGTTACCTCCATTTTGTATAGGCCCGGCTAAAGTAAAAATGCTTCATCCCGGTCTAAGCTCAATCTACCATTTTTAATGCCCACTAGTGGATTGGTGTACTCAACACCGATGGATCGGTATGCGTCTAAAATGCTAGAGAACAGAAAATAAAAATTGTTCCGCACGTATTTCAAATTTCCTTCATCGTCTACTATTTTGATGTGTTTCTAATTCTCCTATACCTTATTTCGTACTGCCTCATTCATATATCACATATAAACAGTATATCCATAATTTAAATTTAATTATCATATACGAAATCGTTTAACTCTTTATGATCTTCTTATACAATACCAATTTAATCGTAATCAAATTTTCATTAGCACTCTCTAATCCCATAATTGCATCAGCATTTATCACCTGCTCCAGTTCATCCAAATCTTACATCAATTAACCCTAATTAGCAATCAAATAATGAATACTACTCTCATGTGAGTAGTACGTAGCCCAACAATAATTCCCACTCATAAATTCATGTTGCAATGCCTTAGAAATCGCCAATTAGCCTCTGATTCCTTTACTGCCCAGAATAGCACTCCTCCCAAGTTTCCCAAATCTACAAATAATCAATATCTTCACATAGTCCTCTTCACGCTCGTGTGTGCATGCATGTGCGCGTTCACGTGTGTGTTCGTATGTGTGAAAGGGGTTTGGTTTAGATTTGAGAGAGGAATGATGATTGCAGAGAAGAGGATAAAGAAAAGGAAGAGAAACTGAAAAGTACGTGAAATAGAAATGAATTTGAATTCCGTACGGCTTGTTTATAATGTTTGAACCGTCTCTTCAGTCTAATAGGCTTAGATCTGTTAAAACCAATCAAAACCCACTTACCTAAAACCTACGTAATTTCTTCATATGAACTTCGATCCAAACAAACTAATATACCATTATGACCAAAAAAACGAGCCTCTATGCAATAGTACACTTTTTGTCACCTAATTCCAATGTTTGTAAAATAACAATTTTTCCTGCACTAATAAAATATACTTCTAAATCTTGTGGGATATTACACGAGCTTGTATCCATTATGGTACTTCAGTAAAGTCTATAATATTTAAACTATTTAAATATTACTAGGATTGGGGTTCGCACCAGGAGTTACACCACAAAATTCATCAGCCTATTTACAAATTAACTTGATAAAATGAATTTATAAATTGTTATAAATTAAAATAGATAATTACTATAAATGTTATATTAATTTTGTATGGTTTATATTTATTTATTTGAAGCCTTAAAAGTAGTTGAACTGATATAGTTTTATTTAGTCAGTTAATGGAAATAAATGTAAAACAATAAAAAACAGTTATTCACTAGGCCTAAAATTTACATGTACACTGTAATAATATATGGTTGGCAATAAAATAATGTAGAAGGGTTTTAATTTCATTTTAAAATAATGATTTGCACGTAAATGTACATATTTTTACTTCCATATTTAATATACTTTTATTTAAATAAATGTTAAATTTGGATATTTTTACATGTTTTTACAAAAATCCAAATGTCATCAAATCATTAGTCATTCATCTTCAATTTAAGGGCAAAATGATAATTTTGTGCATATATTAATTTTGGAGAATGTTTATTTGCACATTTTAGTTTTATTTATAGGAATTTGGATGGAAAATGGAAGAAGCCTTCATGAAGATATGCATGCACAAGAGAAGAAGGCAAATGAAGATGGAAATAAATTGATTCATGAAATCATGGGGGACCCAACCTACCTACTTACCATAATCTACAGTTAGGATCTAATGCACAAGTTAGTGGAGATTAAAAGCACATACACACTTAATGGAGAATTAATTTATGCTAATTATAACTTTGTGGCCACACTTTCTAAGGGGTATTTTGGGTAGTTCCCTAAAATATGGATTAGGGTTTTAGGCATGTATAAATAACCCTCTTATGTTCATGTAATGAAGCATTTATCCTCTTATCATATAATGCAAATTGTATTTTCTACATGCTTTAATTTTCTTTTATGTTCATTTTCATTTATATGCCCTCTTTTCTTTTATGTTAGTAGCTTAGATTTATTTTATGTAAGTAGATTAATTGTCTTTTTAATAGCTCTTCCTTTGCTTACTTTTTATGTTGAAAATTACAAGGGTTAAAATGATAACACAAATGAGTAGCTAAACCCCTTCAATTTAGGGGTGATGAAGCTATCTGAAATTACGAAACTTCAACATATTCTATTGTTTATGATCTCTTTTTATGCTTCATGAAAAGTTGGATGTTAATGTGAGTTTATTAGTGAGTTTGATAGCCTATGTTGTAACCACAAACAGGCTATTTTTACTTAAGTATAAACACAATTTATGTCATCATCCTACTTATTGATTTTGATGATGGAATTAAAGTGGACCCAAAATTTGATGATCTATGTTACTAAAAAAATAGTAAATAGATCATACTTAAAAGAGCTTTTGCTTTGATTTCATGTTCATTTTCATGACATGTAATAAGTGGTTTAGTTGTTGTATTAAAGTTGATTGTTTAAGCTATGTTAATTAATAATATAAATAGGTCATACTTATGATAAATACATCACAAATTCAACTTAAGATCAAAATAGAGAGTTCATAGATTGTTTTTGTGTTGATTTATGTAAAAAATATGAGAATGGATTTGTCTCTAAGCCATCTTTTAAATCTCATATTTGATTTACTTTGTTCTAGCTAGTTTCCATCTTTCTTAGCTTAAAATAATCTTAAGTTTAGTTTAATTTGATTGAATAGAATTTAAAATCAATTCAATTCCTTGCGAATCGACCCATACACGCCACACACTAAAATTGTACGCCGTGCGCTTGCGGTTATTTTTATCACAATTTTTAACGGCGGTTTTCTTACTCCATAAGAACTTCCTCCATTAACAAACAAGTATTTGGCACCGTTGCTGGAGAATAGGCTTGATTTTCAATTTTACTCTTCGAATTATTTTCATTTTATTTTATGTGTTAATTTTGTGTGTTGAATTGCATATTTAAAAAATATTTTGTGTTGCTTTTTGTGTGATTTTTGTTTTCATTTTGTGTTGTTATTTTTTTTTTCTATATGCATTTACATTTCTATATCAAAAAAGATAATATATAGAATTTTTTTAAAAAAAAGATTTCATTACAATTTTGTTTACATTTTATTCACCGGTTTACTCAACATTTTCACTCAAATAAATTTTCTGTGCATCCGTTTTCACTGTTTTGCATACATTTTCATTGTGCACATCCTTCAAAACTACTGTTTCATTGCTGCATACATAGTCACTCCATAAGCCACTGTCGGTGCAATTGCATATTGCCTTACTGCCCTCACCATCAAACTGCTCTTAACCCTGCCAACCACTATGCACTGCAACTACCCGAATCCCACTTGCTAAACAACCCTCATCTCACTGCAACATCAAACTTCACACTGCTCCTCCTACCATACCACTGCACTGTCTCTGTGCATCACAAAACAACCAACTAACAACCTATGCTCCTCATCCATCTACTGCACATTGCCTTCTACAAAACTGTCACATTTTTTCTTTCAAAACATCAAGCCCCAACTGTCAACTCAGCATCCCACTACCATCTCACATTACCAACTGCATAGTTCTACCATCACATCACTACCTTGCTTCAAGCTCCTCATAGCTATCTACAATGACATACAACAATCAGCTGCACCACTAACCAGCATACCCACCCTTTGCCACTTTCTGTTCAACATAAACCTTGCCACACAACAACTTGCATTGTCTTACTACCATTGCAATAACCATCCTTATATATCTTCATACCACTGTCATCTCACTGCACCCTTCATCGCCTCTGTGCACATCCTCTTCGCTACTCAAAACTATTCCACATTCAACTCCTAACCACTTCATCAACAAACAACATAAACCATCACAGTTCATATACAACTACTATCACTTGTTTTTGATCATCAACATTCTCTACAACCTGCCTTTACTTCTAACACTCCACACATCAACACCTAACTACCCAAACAAATTACCCATACAACAATCAAAAAACTTGTGCATCTCTATGCACTTATAACACTATCGTTGTACAGTGTATCACAGCCAACTGCCACCATTCACTTCTGTTCTGTTCACCTCCTCCCACTGCCATACAATACCACAACAACGCCACTCTACAACCTCTACCACCATCATACAAACCATAATTCTCTAAGCATACATGCACACAACTCCTCCTCCTCCATACATCCACTACTGCAACCCCTATTAAACACCTTCAACCAAACAACTTTTGCCTCCATCATCAAACACAATTCAACCAAACTCCTCCTCGATCAACTTATCTACTTGACCACCTGCTCCTTACAATTTCCACATCTCTGCATATTAACCATCCACCTTGCTTTTGTCATCAACCATACCCCATTGTCATTAGCCGAACACTACCCACTACACATATTCCGCCTCCAGCCTGCCATTGTCACACTGCCTCCTCCCTCTCATTGTCCCTTATCTCACTAAAATCGAACAATCATGCAATGGACAGCCAAAACCAGAAGCCACCACATAACCATCAACAAACGCAAATCACCTGATTCCAAATCGCTTCCATCCCCTGCAATCAATCGCCCTTCCACCAACTCCCATTTTCTTCGATAATCTCAGCCGAAACCCAAATTAGCAACTCCCACGACCAATTCCTAGTCTCAACATCACCCAGAATCGCAAATCGCCAGAATAAAGACGAATTGCCTCCATTCCCTCAGATCCATGACCAAGTATCTCTGGACTGTTGAATTTGGATGATTCAAATATTTGTTAAAGAGGAAAGAAATTGATTAATTGATTCAATCAAATCAATTAATTTGGCTGATATATGGAAGGATATTTTGAAGGAAACTAATTAATTAGTCAATCAATTAATTAGTCAATGTATATGAAGAAATAAATGATTAGGCATGGAGAATAAAGGAAAGATATGAAAACGAAGATTACGCCATCAATTTGTACTAAAATCAAATCATGCAAATCGGATAGATATCTTGGTAATCGGAAAATTGATTTGCTTAATCTCCAAGCAATCCTTCATTATCAAGTCTATTTAAATGAAGGAATTTCATCTTCATATATACAAGCAAGTGTAGTATCCACCATTATTCTTTCATCTCTCTTTTGTACACTTTTCTTTATTGAAATAAAAAGTTGTTGGGTCTCCTAGACGTAGGATATTCATATTCGAACCACGTTAAATCTTCCGTGTCTCTTATTTCTGTTATTTTTTTACGAGACTACATAATTCTTTTTAAGTGTCATTGGTATCTAAATAGGCAATACTAGATCCTGAACAAATAAACCGCTTCGCTCAAATTAAAAAAAATTCACTACAGTTTGGTATCAGAGCTAGTGTTATTGTTCCTGTTTGGATATTAATGGCTAATTCTACTAAGTCTGTTGGTAGATCTGGTGTCAATTATGGAGCAACACGTTTTGACGAAAAAGGAGATTTTGGTACTTGTAAGATGAAGATAGAGGCTGTATTGAAGAAGGAGAAGACTTATAAGATTGTTTCTACGCCTGAGAAATTGAAAGGTATTGATGTAGCTGATTTGAAAAAGATGGAAGATGAAGCTCTCACAACAATTCAGTTAAGCCTTTCAAATGAAGTTCTTAGAGGGTTCTCTCAAAAGAAGACGGCGAAGGAACTATGGGATGCATTGTCGGATGCATATTAAGACAAGTCTCTCACTAATCGGATTATTCTTCAGCAACCACTTTATTCATTCAAGATGAAGCCTGGAGCTGATCTCATGGAGCATGTAGATGCTTTGATGACTTTGATTATGAACCTGAAGGCAGCGGAAGTTGATATTACCGATGAGGCTCAAGTTGTGATCCTCTTATGTTCCTTGCCTAAGGAGTATACTGCTTTTGTTAATTCCATAATTTATGGCCGCAGTAAAATTAGTCCGTCTGATGTAAAGGCTGGTCTTCATAATGAAGTATTAAGAGGTAGATTGGTGAGCACTTGCTTGGATAGTGATATCGAAGGCTTATCTGTTCAGGGAGGTAGAGGCCAAAGCAGGTCGAAGAAAGGTGGCGGATGGAATTATTCACGGTCTCAGTCTAGGGGGCCTAAGAATTTGACTTGCCATTATTGTAAGAAACCAGGGCACTTCATAGCACAATGTCCCAAGCTTGAAGGTAGAAGAAAAGATCCAAAGCAAGCCTCAATTTCTACGGTAGAGAAATCAGATACAGAAAGTGACACCGATGTATTTACAGCTTCTGGCTCTTCTAGGAAGAGCAACTTAAGGCTGATTGAATCTGGCGCATCCTATCATATGACACCTGATAGGAACTGCTTTTCCACTTACCGTGAAATTGATGGAGGATAAGTTCTGATGGGTAATGATGCTTCTTGCCGTATGGTGGATGTTGGTAGCGTGATGATTAGGATGTTTGATGGTGTTATTCATACGATCATCGATGTTAGACATGTACCTGATTTGAGGAGGAACTTGATTTCTGTTGGGGCATTGAGTAGACTTGGTTCGAAGATTGTAGTGGAAGGAGAGAAAATGAAGATATTGAAGGGTTCCATGATTGTTACGAGAGGTATAAGGGCAGGAAATCATTATCTATTAAAGGGCACTACTATGATTGGTGAATCAGCTTCTGTTACATATGTTGCTTCAGATTCTTCCAGATTATGGCACTTACGGATGGTTCACATCGGTGAGCGCAGTGTGGATGAGTTGAGAAAACGAGGATTGATTGATGGAGTTCATCATTCAAAACTTGGTTTTTGTGAAGAGTGTTTTCTTGGAAAGCAGACGAAGATTTCTTTTGGTACAGGAGAGCATAAAGCAAAAGCTGTCTCGGAGTATGTTCATACAGATGTCTGGGGTCCCTCCCCTTGTCAGTCTTTAGGTGGAGCCAGATATTTCTTTTCATTTATAGATGATTTCTCTCGTAAAGTATGGGTATACTTTATTCAGTCAAAGAGTGAAACCTTTGCCAAGTTTCGGAAGTGGAAATCTATGGTTGAGAAGCATTCAGGGAAGAAACTGAAAGTTCTCCGTTCAAGGTGAATTTGTATCGCAAGAATTCATCGATTATTGTGAGTCTGAAGGAATTAAGAGGCATTACACCACACCAGGCGATCCCCAGTCTAATGGAGTTGCAAAAAGGATGAATCAGACATTATTGGAGAGAACAAGATGCCTTAGACTGACTGCTAAATTTAAGAAAGGATTTTGGGCTGAAGCTTATCTATGGCGGCTTTCCTCATCAACCACACACTTTCTACTGTCATAGATATGAAGATCCCTGAAGAAGTATGGAAAGAAGAGCCTGTTAGCTATTTATTTCTCAGAGTGTTTGGTTGCCCATCTTATGTGCATGAGAGCAAAGGGAAGCTGGAACTTAGAGCTCGCAAGTGTATTTTTCTTTGTTATAGGAGAGGAATGAAGGGATATAGGTTGTGGTGCCCTATTAGCAAGAAGGTCGTTATGAGCTGGCATGTGACTTTTGATGAGAAGGCTATGTTGAAGGTGGAGCCTTCCTCATTGGATGACAATGAGAGGACATGTGAAGAACACCAGACACAAAGCAAGTCTTCTGTTGATTCTTTCCATAGACGTTCAAATGGTGTTTCTGATGACACCGTGGTCGATGAGGATAATATCGATGTTGGTACAGAGGATCAAACTCAAGGTGGAGCTCATTCGGAACCTAGGTCTGTCAGACAAAGAAGAAAGCCTAAGTGGCTTGATTAGTTTGTTGGATTGAGCACCGAAGATATTAACTTCGATGATATGGCAACATATGCTTTGAATATTGTCCATGATGAGCCCTGTGATTATGGAGAAGCTATCGCATCAGTTAACAATTTCAGTTGGTTAGTTGCTATGGGGGAGGAAATTGAATCATTGCAGAGAAATCATACTTGGGATTTGGTGTCTCTTCCCACCGATAAGAGAGCTATTGGATGCAAGTGGATCTATAGAGTGAAAGACGACGAAAATGGTAATCTCTGATACAAGGCAAGGTAAGTCGCAAAGGGGTACGTTCAAAAGAAGGGGGCAGAGTATCATGATATCTTTGCTCCAGTGGTTAGGCATACTTCTATTCGTATTCTTTTGAAATTAGTTGCTCATTATGATATGGAATTAGAGCAACTAGATGTCAAAACTGCATTCTTGCATGGTGATCTGGATGAGGAGATTTATTTAAAGCGGCCGGAAGGGTTCATTGATAGTAGCAGGCCAGACTATGTTTGCAAACTCAACAAATCTCTATATGGACTGAAGCAGTCTCCTAGACTATGGTATAAGAGGTTTGATAAGTTTATGCTTTCACAGGGATACTCCAGAAGTTTCAAAGACCGGTGTGTTTATTTCATAAGATGTGATGGTGATATGTTTTATTTGTTGTTATATGTTAATGATATGCTGATTACATCTCAGAGTATGGTCAGAATTAAGGAGTTGAAAGCGGATCTCAGTAGAGAGTTTGACATGAAGGATTTGGGAAAGGCACAAAGAATATTGGGTATGGAGATAAGCAGGGATAGGAAGCGGAGAGAGTTAAGGCTCACTCAAGCGCAGTACATCGAGAATGTCCTCGCTCGATTTGGAATGGAGAAAGCTAAACTAGTTGGCACTTCATTAGGCTCTCATTTTAAGTTGTCAAAAGACTTATCTCCCTCATCGGAAGAAGGCAAGAGGTACATGGCTGATATACCTTATTCTAGTGTTGTTGGTAGTCTTATGTATGCGATGGTGTGCACAAGACCAGATTTAGCCCATGCAGTGGGTGTTGTGAGTCGATATATGTCTAACCCAGGCAAAGAGCATTGGCAAGCTGTGAGGTGGATTCTTAGATATCTTCGAGGCACTTCTTCGGTGGGCTTGTTATATGGTAGAGCGGATGGTGACATCTTTCTTAGAGAATACAGTGATTCTGATTACGCTGGGGATAGAGATGCTAGAAAGTCAGTGTCGGACTATGTTTTTACACTTGGTATAGGCTCGATTTCATGAAGATCAAAGCTGCAATCTATCGTAGCTTTATCGACTACCAAAGCAGAGTTGATATCGATTGTGGAAGCAACAAAGGAAGGATTATACTTACTTCAGTTGTTGGATGATCTTTCAATGGTGCAGCGGACAGTAGAGCAATTGCAGACAGTCAAAGTGCGATTCATCTTGTAGAAAATCAAGCTTATAGTTCACGGACGAAGCACATTGACGTTAGAGGTTTCTTTCTTATGCTTAAGGAAGAACGAAGTAAGATCAAATTGTTGAAGGTGAGTACTTTGGATAATCCTTCAGATATGATGACTAAGTCACTTTCAAAGGACAAGTTTGAGCTTTTCTCAAACTTGATCAGTTTGATACCTGTTACCTGAGCACTATGGGGAGCTAGACCCAACAACGTATATGTCGATTGCTTGATGATAAGATTATGAAGAGAGATTGTTATATTGGAATCAAGGTGGAGTGTTGAATTTGGATGATTCAAATATTTGTTAAAGAGGAAAAAAATTGATTAATTGATTCAATCAAATCAATTAATTTGGCTGATATATGGAAGGATATTTTGAAGGAAACTAATTAATTAGTCAATCAATTAGTTAGTCAATGTATATGAAGAAATAAATGATTAGGCATGGAGAATAAAGGAAAGATATGAAGACGAAGATTACGCCATCTATTTGTACTAAAATCAAATCATGCAAATTGGAAAGATATCTGGGTAATCGGGAAATTAATTTGCTTAATCTCCAAGCAACCCTTCATTATCAAGTCTATTTAAATGAAGGAATTTTATCTTCATATGTACAAGCAAGTGTAGTACCCACCATTATTCTTTCCTCTCTCTTTTGTACTCTTTTCTTTATTGAAATAAAAAGTTGTTAGGTCTCCGTGGACGTAGGATATTCATATCCAAACCATGTTAAATCTTCTGTGTCTCTTATTTCTATTATTTTTCTGTGAGACTGCATAATTCTTTTTAAGTGTCATTGGTATCTAAATATGCAATACTAGATCATGTACAAATAAACCGCTTCCGCTCAAATTAAAAAAATTCACTACATGGACGAACCCAAAACTATAACAATATCATTAATTTTATTTTTGGCATTTTAAAATGGTGTCAAAAATTCTTATTTTTGGTTTTTTGAGAATAATAATAACTGGATTTGAATTTATGAAGTGGTTTAGGGAAGTTTGTGAATGTTTTATTATTTTGTTTTTTATTATTTTTATACTGGGCCGGGTGGGATTCTTTTTATTATTATTACTTTGTTTTGTTTAAGTTTCCATTTTCTTTCTTTTTGAAGTCCATTTTTGTTTTTGTTTTTCCGTTCGTCTTT
Organism: Allium cepa; assembly: GCA_030765085.1. NCBI lineage: Eukaryota > Viridiplantae > Streptophyta > Magnoliopsida > Asparagales > Amaryllidaceae > Allium > Allium cepa. Next base: position 937,352,040 of record CM060932.1, read on the forward strand.
TTTTAAAAAAAAATCTTTCATTTTAGTTTTATTTCTCATTTTTAGGTTGCAAAAGCAGAAAATCAAAAGGAGAAGATTAGCCTGCTAAAAATTTGCTTTGCTTGCTTATATAAAAAAAATTACCGCTTAAAAATAAATTTGCTAATAATTCTCCACGTCATGGTATCCTGCTCTCTTCTCTTGTTTTTATTTACTTTGCATTGTTGGTTGCTTGCATTTTATAAGAAAAATTCAAAAACAAATTTCATTCGTAGTTGCATTGTTAACTCACGTTTAATTCTGCTTTGCATTCATACCATCTTATTTTCTTTTCTAAGGGCAACACTCAAATCCACATAAGGTAGGAGATTTCATCACCCATTCCTTGGCCCACAAATTTCATTTTGTCTTAGAAATTTGTTAATGATAACGGTTAAACATTTGACTTAAGCGAGTCACGGGCTCGCCTAGGGCTTAATCGTATCTTAACAAGTCGTCTTCTTTGGACAATTTTATTTCTTGGTGTCTAGGTTACGACAGAGCAATAATGAGTTATAAATATTACGATGATTCATAAATCTTATATCGATTGTTTCTCTGAAGGTATTTAAACCTTCGGTTGCATTGCAACGGTGATTCATGGTGCACCGATAACTCCTGTCTGTTATCTAGCTAAGAAATATTTTATTGGATTAAAACCAAGTATGATTATATAATTTTGGGTTAGGAGCTACTAAGGACAAAAAATTTGTAATTAAGTTTTTACATTCATTTAGTTGCATTAATTCATGCATATATATAAAGAAAGTTCAAATTCCAAAGCCAAAATAAATTGTAAATTTGACTTAACATAGCTTTTTAAAATTCAAAGACAAATCATTTTAATTTTTTTCCTTTAAAAATTTTCAATCAAAATAAAATAGTCCAAAAAAACAAGTATTCTACTTTTGAAAATCCAAAAAAATTTGAGTTTGTTTTTTTAGAAAAACAAAAATCCAAAAAAAAAAGAAATAATCTTTTCAAAAACAAAAAAATAGTAAAAATATATAAAAAAAACAAAAGAAAACAAATTTGAAAATCCAAAACCCAAAAAAAAATCTCTCTTCTGAAAAGTAAATTCTTTTTGGTAAATATTTTTCCTTAAAAAAATATAGAAACAACAAATAATTTCTCACTTCATTTTCTAATTGCTCCTTTCTCTTAAACTCGATTCTAACTGCTTTCTCTTCCCTTAATCTTCATGCTAGTGCATCAATACTTAGACTCGTGACACAATAACGAATCGTTGGACTCGTGACCCTTCTATAAATCGTTTAACTCGAATAAACGATCCTCCTGAAATGGCGAACGAGAATGTTTCTAGAACTCTTATGGATAAAATCTTTCCTAATAGAGTTTCCATCCCTTCTTGTATCACATTACCTGCCTTTATGGGTATTCATTTCGAAATTCATTCAAACCATATTGCCACGCGTCCAAAATTTGGCAATTTTGAACCCGATGATCCTTATATTTTCTTAACGAAATTCGAACAAGTTTGCGCAACGTAAATTTTTGATGACAGAATCAAACTTTGATTAATTTCATTTGCTCTTACCGATTATGCTGAAAAATGGTTGTATAGCTTACCATCAAACTCGATTAAAACTTGGGAAGAACTCATTAAAACCTTCTTGAAAAAGTTCTACTCTTTGGAAAAAAACAACTAAAATCCAACACGAAATCATCAATTTTCATCAATTTAGGGGTGAACCATTTGGAAAATATTTGGAAGATTTAAAGAGCTTTCGATAAAATATCCACACCATAATTTTCAAGAAATGAACTCTTTGCCAAATTTTATACGATGGACTTGGAAACAACTCACGAACCATGCTTTAATCGATGTGCCAAGGCAATTTTCTCGTCCAACATCATGATGATGCTTAGCAATTTTTTGAAAACCTAACCGAAAAATCATCCCAATGGGAACGTTCTAACGAAAAATCAATTTACTCACGATCGAGCGTACACTCAATAGGATCATCTTTGGCTTTGGAAGCTAAAATCGAAGCAATGATTAATATATAGTGCATGATATTAGAGAGGTGTTGATAAGAAGACTATGCAGTATCAAGAGCAGATTCAAGAGTTAGAGATTGAAGACTATAAGTATTGAAGAACTCAAAGTATCGTAGATAAGTTATAGAGTCTTGGGATTTTTTTTTAAAACCTTGATAGCACTTCTGTGATCTTTCTCTCTCAATTTCTCTTTTTCAATCGTTTTTAAATATCTTAAAAAAGATTTTAAAAGAATTCTTATTTTCAAAATAATTTTTCAAAATAGCTTTCAAATTTTTTGTATCTTTTGATTTAATTATATTTATTATACATTAAATATTATACTTTGTTATAATTTTAGTTTTTAAAGGTTTATAAATATTTATAAGTTTATTATAATATTTGTTATTACTTTGATTTCAAATATATTCACCATTTACTTTATATTTATTACTTTCAAAAAAAATTCATATTTAAATCCTTTATGTATTTAAATATATTTTTGTAAACTTTTTTGTAAGGACCCATTTCTTCGACTCTCGAAATCCGACACTAATACATCCTTGGTATTCACGTACCAAATCCAAGTGTAGGAGAAGCGGATTCTTAAGGGTACAAAAGAATATAAAGACAGAATAGAATCTCACATGAATATATTATATATTATTTCAATATAAAATCTTTACAGTGGAAATTTAAAATACATTTATCAAATTTAAACATGGACAATTATAAATTTCTATCCATATAAATGCGGAATACAATATTTCACAAGTGTTGCGGAAACAAATAACAAACCTCAGATGCGGCTTCTGACTCCATGCTTCTAGCTCCATTTAGATTTTTCAAACTAAACCTAACTACTAGGCTGCCGGGGAAAATTAGGGCACCTAGAGTTTAAGGGAAAGGAAAATAAACTCTGGGTCAGTATGAGACTGGTGTGAGAACTCAAAAATATGCATTTTAAAAACAAAAAGGTATCTCATAAGACCACGCCGCATATAAATATGGAACGGGGTTTTTACCTTATAATAACCAAATCATTATTATGTAAAAATAAGGGATATTATTTTTAATGACATTTCTTTGAAAATATTTGCAGTTAAACTTCTTAATCTTAGCCAAAATTGTTACACTGGTTAAATTCCAACATACTAACCATAAATGTGGGTACTACAAACAAAATGACAAGAACTTATTAAAGAATGTATTTCCATACAAATGACCAAGTGAAGGGACTACCTTCCAATGGTACATATCTAGAGGAATGTATCGAGGCCCATCTGATGGTCCTCTACCAATAGATGACCAGCCTACCTCTTTATAAATAGTATTCGAATATGTCATCACCCTGATTGTCACCAAACTATCCGAGGATCCTCACAACATACATCCATAATAGTTTAAGTCCCCAACGTCATTACAAGAATAAATATAACTAGAAAGGGATGATCATGTCCTAATGGTTGCAAACCACATAGCCTTGCCGCATCTACCATGTTTCGGCCATTTTCGGGTGTGATGCTTGAGGTTACGATTAACTTTCACATTGCAATTCAATTTGAATGCCACACTATCATTCTATGGTCACACAACTGACTTTTACAAATGTATAACTACTGAGCTCGTACGTCTCAGGAAAGGGTGTTAAGCTAAGAGAAGTTGCCTTGTCCGCCACCAAGCTGATAATACATTCATAGAGATCACTTATGTAACTAAAAATGCAACATTAGACATTAGTCCGTACAAGTTGTCCAAGAACAGGACAAACCGAAGGCACTCACCTACCACATCCTATCGGGAGTTACCCCTAGGATTAGTAGCAATAAGTCCATGCAACCCGAAGAATTTCAAAAATGAAGGGACCACTGCTACTTTAGTATTTGGGAGCTAACCAAAATTATCAATAAGCAGTCCTTCCACCCCAAAGATCTTCGGTCTTCATCCTTCATTTTCTTTATCAGGTCTTCATTTTTCGAATGCGTACATTGGTTCGAAGTGGTTTTCGGATAAGAATCACTCAATTTGATACCGGTTCCTTTAAATTTCAATCATCGATAAAAAGAAGTTCTATGAATACGGAGTCGTTCTTTAATTGATTAAGTTCTTTTTATAGGATCTCTTCTGGAGATATATATTTCTAAAACATACTTTCCATTTTATACGAAATTATTAAACCTCTCTTATCAAATACTTTGATTACTTAAAACCCATTTTAAACTTGGAAAAATTCGAAACCATTTCATTTTTCTCTTAGGAAAATATTTCCAAATCGTTTAATTTAAATTTTAATAATGATTTCTTAATTAAAAACTTTGATTGGTTTAAAACCTTGTTATCTGGATGTTAATCCAAAGCCAGTAAGTATTAAATGAGTAGAATTTATACAAATCACCTAATTCTACTAAATTTCAATCCCCTATTCAAAAAATAGTATGGGCGGAATAATGGCAAAATCATCTTTTAAATTCCACGAATAGTACGAAGTCCCTCTTTGGGCTTTAACATTAAGTATAAGAAGATTATCCCCATAAAATCCAAGTTGTTTAAATCTGGAAAATATTATCCTTTATTCTTTAAAAAAATTTGATTCTAGTAAATCAAATTTACTAACCCCTCCATCGAACCAGTTCGGATAGCCAGTGAGAGCATGAAACTGGTTTTCTAAACCCAAGCCTAAGCACTATCTCTATGACACCCATAAGGCGTTTAAGTTATTTGATCGACTCTAAACCATTTAAAATTTAATCATTCCATAAATCCTTCAAAATCGTCTTTAAAAAAACTTATTAGTCATTTAAAACATTTACAAAATATTTGAAAAGGAACGGTTGCGTTTAAAACTATATTTCAAAATTTATAGAAAATGCTGCGGAAAAGTGCCGTGGAAAGTGCTTTTTTAGCTATATTGATCAAAATGACTTTTATCATTTGGAACTTCATTTTATAATTCAAATCACGTTTAAAACATTTTAAAAGATTTATAGAATTTATTTTATATTTTTAAAAAGTTCAAAAATATTATTTCCAAAGAAATCCTTTTATGGATTCCGAACTGCAAAACCGTTATTTTTCCAAAAATTTGTTTTACTCATATTTCAAAATCTACCTATCAAAATCACGATTTTCTTTCTTTGTTGGAAAACTAAGAATATAATAGTTCAAAAAATTCTTATCTCGAAGTTCCAAGCTATATTCCCTTATGTACCCTTGTTTGTTTTTTTTATGGTGTGAAATTGCGAACTGCCGTTATGCGACGCGCCTATTTTTAACTAAATTTTCAATTTCTTTTCGAACTTCACCAAAACACTTTTAAATGTTTATAAAACATTTAAACTCCTTATTAAACCATTTTGAAAGGGTTTAACACCCCATACACACCAATTCAATAATATAAAGGAAAGTGATTTTCTTTGTGCTTATCGATGTGTATTTCCGTAACTTGCATATATATTCAATATTCATATTAAACAACCATCATCAACAATCATAACCAAACATATATAACATCCAATAGCATATAATACTATAGTTTTAGGAGTTCTCACCTTCATTTTCCCTTTGAGGTAAATAAAATTGGCTACAGCTCCGCTATCTCGAAATCTACGCTCACGATCACTAGCACTGTCGATTTTAAAATGGGTCGGCCTTGCTTTGGAGCTCACGGCCTTAGTGGGGAAGGAAGAAAGGTTCTACCTTGGTAGTGTGGTAGTGTGGGGGTGGTGACCGTGGAATTTGGAAAGGTAAAGGATGGATTTCGTTTCCGTTCGAAGTGGAATTGATAACTTATATATATTGTACTATTTTAAATTTCTTTTGCTAAATATTTTGCCATAATTTTGACAAGCTTAGAATCCATGAAAAGAAGCTTGAAGTGTAGAAGAAGATGATACAAATATGGCCAAAAATGTGAGAAAGTGGGTGAGTATTTATAGGAAAAAATTGGAATAAAATATTTAAAAGCAAAATTACCAAAACGATCCTAGCCCATACCCCTCTTACCCTCTCTACACAAATGGCTTCCCCCCTTCTTAGGCCATGTGATGGTGATGTGAGGTGATGGCCTGATGATGGTGTAGTACAATGAGTTGATGCTTAATTTTTGGTTACTTAAAGATTAAGCCTATGACTTATTTAATTATTTTGTAATATATGTATATATACATAAGTATTCATGTATACATGTATATGTTATCATGTGTGTGTGACATATGTATGCATGTACATGTAGGTGCATAACACTTCAACCAACCATCTTCGAACAACTTTTGTTTGTTAAATCGTTGAAATCCGGAAAGCCGATTATCAGTCACATTTTCACTTATTAATTAACGTACATATATTTATAAACAAAATTTTAAAACAAATTTCCTATCATTTTAAATTAATTAAAATGATCATATTTGTATTATAAAACCATATAAATTAATATTAACAATCGTTTACAATAATTACTATTATACCGATAAAGTAATATCAATTTTTTTTCTTATATTTCCAAATTAAACATATCTCTTTATAAAACTTTTACTAATGTTTTTCTATAACTTTAAAATAATTTAAAATGAATTATCATCATTTAAAATCATTATTTGAAAAATTAAAATAATTATCAAATCATTAAATCTCAATTTAAATTCATAAATCAATTAATATATTTAAGGGCATTACTAATGATGTCTTAAAAACATTTTATTCCCAAAGATAAAATAATAAATTTTATTTCTTATTCTTGTTTTTGCATAAAAATAATGTATGGATCTAGATTATATACGACGTTTTATGTTTATAGAGCTAGTTATAGATAAAACATTATTTAGCCATTTTATCGATTTATATCTCGAGGAAAAAATATATACATTTTTATAAATATCTATTCAAAATAAGATTTATTGTTATTTATTATCACTTAAAAGAATATTATTTGTATTATCAACCTTTCATTTAAATAAATTTAAAATAAATATAATTTATCAAAGTGACGAATTTACGGTCGTTGCAGACTTTCCCTCTTTGGGTAATTTCGTCTCCGAAATTATCCAAAACAAAAACCCAAAGGTTTTTCCAAAAATATTTATTCTTAAACTTACACCCATATGATGTATATAGATCATCTATACGTGATATCTGATTCGATCTTCTATTCAAATACACAACTTTACTTTCGAACTAGCATTGATCCTCTGATCCTTTAGTGCGCACTCCGATCAGGCTTTCTGATCAGAATTTTTGTTTTCCTTGCATAACTCTCAACTATGATAGAAAACTTAAGTATCTAATCACAAACCCTAATTAAAATTCGTTATTAAGAATCGAGTAATAAAAAAATTTCACACTGGTGTAAATACCTCAAAGTTCCATACTCGAATCTTAGATCAAATTAAGTGACGAAATAATCCACATGCTTCATATGTGTTTATTAACCTTTCCAAAATTCTTATGAAAATGCTTCATAATATTTCATCTTTTATCCAAACTTTTATAAAGATACTTCTTTATACATAACCATTTCAATTTTTTATTTCCAAATATTTCTACTTAAAACACATTTCTTTTCAAAAGATAAATATCTTTTTTATCATAACACATCTCTAAACATACCTTAATGGAATCTAAAAAACTCGTTTTTAAAATAATTCATTGAATTGGTAAATCACCAAAAACTTCCTTTAGCTAGCATCAAATGTGAAATCATTCTTTATTTAGTTAAAACTTTCTTTATAATTAATACTCTTTTATTAATTAAAACTTCCTTTTTATATATATTCTCTTTACTTATACTAGTTTTAATACTAAAAAAGTATTTATACACTTATTCAAATGTTATAAGTATATTTAACAAGTTTTTTCTTTCCTTTAAAATAATCAAAGAGATTAAAACAATTACTACCAAAACATTGTTATAATGATTTTATCTTTTTATAACATGTTAGTTATAATATTTTCTATCTTTTTTTAAAAGACTCCAATGCTTATCATTATCTTTAAATTCCATTATTAAATATCTAAATACCCATAAGATTTCTACTAAAGTGTCATTCAAGGGTTTAAAAATGAATGTTACTAAACATCGTTTACTACAAAACCAAAATCATTTATCAATAACTTTAAATATTTATTTTAAAGATCAAAGCATACCCATGCTTATAAATTAAGATAATACACTTTGACAAAAATTGACGATCATCAATTACTTTTTCAATTAATGATTCACATTACGCTTTTCAAAAAATTATAGAGATCGAGTAACTCAAAAACGATGCCAAGGACTAGGTACCACCAATAGTATTGCATATTTTCTTAATAAGAAGGGAATATTTAAGAGAAGCGTTTACCATCCGAGCACATCTCCTGCCCATTTTTAGTTACTTCCGAGCCACTCGAATCAATAAATCTTTGAAAATTTTAAAAGTTTCATACTAAAGTTATAACAATACCGTATAATAAATTCTCACATACTTACATCATTCAAAATTTTAAACTTAGGTCCGAAAAAGAAATATTCCCTTCCCTTCCTTACAATACTAAATCAAACAACATCCCATCCAACTTATGCATACATAGTAAAACTATTCTTAATCCCCCAATGTTACTCTTTCGAGTCCGAAGATGATGAGGGACTCCAGTTACCAAGGTTTATCATCACTTCTCCCTCACCTTCTTCATCACTATCTAGCTCGACATCGGCCTCATTGCCATCCTGTTTTGGTATATCTCCTATATCCTGAGGTAGCCATGGTTGGTTCCATGAGACATGTCCTAATTCTTCTAAGCCTTGCATGCTTTCCTTCTAATGGTTTTCGAATTCTACGAACCCCTCCTCCTCCTCTTCTTCTTCTTCTATTTCTTCATCATTGCTTTCTATCTCGTTCTAGTTTATGTATGAAATGGATGATCCTTCCCGCCATACAACATGCTCCCCGTCCGTATCTCATACAACATTACTACATTCGTTCAACATGATAGCATCAAGGTCTTCCATCGGCTCTGATTCTTCCTCCATAGGTTCTATCTCCTCTTCTATGGGTTCTAATTCTTCTTTTATGCGTTCTATTTCTTCTGTAAGTTCCAAAATAGTGCTAGCGGGATCTGCTATCCAATTCCCCTCCGAGACCTGCTTGGGTCCATCGCTACTAGAAATCGTAATTAATTTCGGAGCTAGGGGTGGTACAAGCATTCTGGCTATAGGGTATCCATCTTCACCCCTTCGAGTGTATGGGGCATACTCTTCTTCAATTGAGAACCCACCATTGCTAGGGGGATACTTTGGTTGCTTCTCTTCATCACTAGAGAGAATAACGAGGTTGTCCTTCTCACCACAATTTTCTTTAGAATACCCTCTTTTTGCATAATTTTCCCCATACGGTTTCAACAAGGTAAATAATTATTTTTTTAGACATAAGTAATAGGCAATTGCTAACGTATTCTTAGGTAGAGAAGATTGGTTAATACTCGAGATTTATTTCTAAAGGTAGCTTTTAAAATTCTTTATATAAAAATGTTTTATTCATTCAAAAATTCTTTGAAAATTTTACCAAAATATTCTTTTCTTTTGTAATACACACACACACACACACAAGGTAATATAAAGCCAAATTCATTTTTATACGATATTTACAAATACGCACTCATATACATTCAAACTCATTCTAGAGTGTTACTTACTCTATCTCTAAGGAGTTACTCATCCTAGGGTATTACTAACCCTATCTCTAATGATACTTTACCCCTACGAAACTCAAGGTGTTCGCTTAACCTAAGCTCTGATACCATGATGTATGGACCCGTTTCTTCGACTCTCGAAAATTGATACTAATACATCCTTGGTATTCACATGCCACAAATCCAAGTTCCAACGAAGCGGATTCTTAAGGGTAAGAAAGAAAATAAAGATAGAACATAATCTCATGCTAATGGAATGACATATATTATTTCAATATAAAATCTTTGTAGCGAAAATTTAAAATACATTTATCAGAGTTAAACATAGACAGATATAAATTTCTATCCTTACAAATGCGCAATACAATATTTCAGGAGTGTGGTGGAAATAGATAACATTCTTCAAATGAGTCTTTTGACTCCATGCTTCGAGCTCCATCCAGATTTCTTCTAACTACATCGGACTACTAGGCTGCGTGGGAAAATTAGGGCATCCAGAGTTTAAGGGAAAACAAAATAAACTCCGGATCAGTCATGGGACTGGTGTATGAATTCAAAAATACACATTTTGAAAACAAAAAGGTATCTCATAAGACCACGCCGCACATAAACATGGAATAGGTTTTCACCTTATGATAACCAAATTATTATTATGTAAAAATAAGGGATATTTTTTTCAATGACATTTCTCATTTCTTTGAAAACATTTGCAAGTAGTCAAAATTGTTACATTGATCAAATTCCAGCATACTAACCACAAATGTGGGTTCTACAAACAAAATGGTAGGCACTTATTGGAGAATGGATTTTCATACAAATGACTAGGTGAAGGGACTAGCTTTCGGCGGTACATCTCTATAGGAATGTACTGAGGCCCAACCGATGGTCCTCTACTAACACAAGATTGGCCCGTCTCTTCCTAGATAGTATCGAATATGTCATTACCTCGGTCGTTGCCAACCTATCCGAGGGCCCTCACAGCATACATCCACAATAACTTAAGTCCCGAACGTCATAGTTGGAATAAATATATCTAGAAGGGGATGATCATAGCCTAATGGTTGTGAACCACATAGCCTTGCTGCATCTACCCTATTTTGGCCATTTTTGGGTGTGAGGCTTGAGGTAGCGATTACCTTTCACATTGCAAAATTCACTTTGAATGCTACACTGCCATCCCATGGTCACACAACTTATTTCTCCAAATGTATAACTCCTGAGCTCATACGTCTCAAGAAAGGGTGTTAAGCTAAGAGAAACTACCTTCTCCGCCACCAAGCCGATAATACATTCATAGAGATCACTTATGTTACTAAAAATGCAACATCAGATATTCATCCATACAAGTTGTCCAAAAACAGGACAAACCAAAGGTACTCTCCTACCACATCCTATCGGGAGTTACCCCTAGGATTAGTAGCAAGAAGTCCTTGCAACTCGAAGAGTTTTAGAAATGAAGGGACCACTGCTACCTTATTATTTGGGAGTTAACCAAATTTATCAATAAGCAGTCCTTCCACCCCAAAGATCTTCGTTCTTCGTCCTTCATTTTCTTTATTAGGTCTTCATTTTTTTGAATGCGTACATTGGTTCAAAGTGGTTTTCAGATAAGAATAATTCAATCCGATCCTGGTTCCTTCGAACCAATCATCGATAAAAAGAGGTTCTGTGAATAGGGAATCATTCTTTAATTGACTAAGTTCTTTTCATCAAGATCTCATCTAAAATGTTCTTTCTGATACATATAGAATTATTAAACCTCTCTTATCAAATACTTTGATGATTCAAAACCATTTTTAAACTTGGAAAAATTAAAAATCATTTCATTTAAGTCTTATAATGATTTCTTAATTCAAAAATCATAATTTTGATTGGATTAAAACCATGTTATTAAGGATGTTAATCCAAAGCCATTAAATATAAATGAGAAGAATCTATATAAATCATCTAATCCTATTAAACATCAACCCCCGTATTCAACAAATACTATGGGCGGAATAACGACGAAATCATCTTTTTAATTCCACGAACTGTACAAGTTTCCTCTTCAGGCTTTAACATTAAGTATAAGAAGATTATCCCTATAAAATCCTAGTTGTTTAAATCTGGAAAATATTATCTTTTATTCTTTGGAAAATTTTGATATGAGTAAGTCAAATTTACTATCCCCTCCATCGGGCCAGTACGAATAACCAGGGAGAGCAGGAAACTAGTTTTCCAAACCCGAACCTAGATATTATCTCTTTGACACCCATAAGGTGGTTAAGTTATTTGATCGACTCTAAACCATTTAAAATTTAATCATTTCATAAATCCTTCAAAATCATCTTTATAAAAACTTATTAATCATTTAAAAACATTTATAAAAGATTTGGAAAAGAAGTTTACGTTTAAAACTATATTTCAAAATTTATAGAAAAGTGCTGCGGAAAGTGCTTTTTTAGCTATATTGATCAAAATGACTTTTTATCATTTCGAACTTCATTTTTATAACTCAAATCACTTTTAAAAAAATTTGAAATATTTTTAGAATATAATTTATATTTTAAAACAATTTAAAAATGATCATTTCCAAAGAAATCCTTTTATGGATTCCGAACCGCAAAACCACAATCTTACCAATAATTTTTTTTTACTCATATTTCAAAACCTATTTATTGAAATCTCGATTTTCTTTCTTGATTGGAAAACTATGGATATAATAGTTTGGAAAATTCTTATCTCGAAGATTTCTCAGCTATATTCCATTCTATGCCTTTGTTTGCCTTTTTATGGAGCAAAATCGCGAACTAACGTTAAAACAACATGCCTATTTTTGACTAAATTTTCAATTTCTTTTCGAACTTCACTAGAACACTTTTAAATGCTTATAAAACATTTCAAACTCAATATTATACCATTTTAAAGGGGTTTAACATTACATATACACCAATTCATTAATATAGAGGAAAGTGATTTCCTTTGTGCTTATCGGCATGTATTTCCAAGACTTGCATATATATTCAACATTCATAATCAAACATATATAACATCCAGAGTTCTCACCTTTATTTTTCCATTGAGATGATATAAAATCGACTATAGCTCCACTATCTCGAAATCTATGCTCACGGTCACAAGCACTATCGAATTTAAAATAGCTCGGCCTTACTTTAGAGCTTACGGCCTTGGAGGGAAGGAGGAAGGGCTCGGCCTTGGTGGTGAGGGTTAGTGGCCGTGGATTTTTGAAAGGTAGAGGAGGAGTTTCGTTTCCATTTGAAGTGGAATTAATAACTTATATATATTATATTATTTTAAAATTTTTTTGCTAAATAGTTTTCCATAATTTTGAAAAGCTTAGAAACCATGAAAAGAAGCTAGAAGTGGAGAAAAATATGATAAGAATATGGTCAAAAATGAGAGAAAGTGGGTGGGTATTTGTAGAAAAAAACATGGAATAAAATATTTAAAGCAAAATTACGAAAATGCCTCTAGCCTACACCTCTCCTACCACATCTACGCGCATGGCTTCCCCTTTAGGCCATGCGATGGTGATGTGAGGTGATAGTGTGATGATGGGGGTGGTACAATGAGTTAATGTTTGCTTTTTGGTTACTTAAAAGTTAAGTCTTAGGAATTATTTAATTATTTGTAATATATGTGTGTGTGTATATTAGTGTTTACGTATACATGTATACATTATTATGTGTGTGACATATATATATATATATATATATATATATATATAGACACACACATGTACATGTAGGTTCATAACACTTCAAACGTCTTTGAACAACTTTTGTTTGTTAAACCGTTGAAAACGGAAGAACTGATTACCAGTCACATTTTCACTTATTAATTAACGTACATATATTTGTAGACAAAAATTAAAATAAACTTCTAATAATTTTAAATTAATTAAAATTATCATATTTGAATTGTAAAACCATATAAATTAATATTAACAATCATTTACAATAACTACTATTATACCGATAAAGTAATATCAATTTTTTTCCTTATATTTCCAAATTAAACATATCTCTTTATAAAAAATTTATAAATGTTTTGCTATAACTTTAAAATCACTTAAAATGAATTATCATCATTTAAAATCATTATTTTAAAAATTAAAATAATTATCAAATCATTAAATCTTAATTTCATAAGTCAATTATTATATATAAGGGCATTACTAATGATGCCTTAAATACATTTTATTCCAAAAAATAAAATAATAAATTTTATTACTAATTCTTGTTCAACTATAAAAGTAAGTGTATGGATCTATCTCTGTATGTTTTACAATTATAGAGCTAGTTATAGATAAAATAGTTTTCGGCTTTCTATCGATTTATATCTCGAGGAAAATATTTCTTTATTTTTTATAAATATATATTTAAAATAAGATTTATTATTATTTATTATCACTCAAAACAATATTATTTGTATTATCAACCTTTCATTTAAATAAATTTAAAATAAATATAATTTATCAAAGTGATAAATTTGTGGGTCATTGCATCTTTCTAAAGTTTTGATATGATTAAAATATGTATAAACTATGTTTAAATGATTTTACGAAACATCCAAATATTTCACAAAGATTAATGTTTCAAAATAATCTTTAAAAAATGTTTTCAATTTTGTGAAGGACATGACGACATATTCAATTCCTATATGTCGACATAGTGGCCACAACTTTCAAAATAAAAATTTGAATGCAAGTGTGTTTTCGTCGTATCTCTTCGCAAAAGAAACTGACCATTATTTCCTTATATATACCCGACTTCCAAATGAATTTAGAACTTAATTTTCTTATTCATCTCTCCTCCTTCCATTCTCTCATTTTCTAAGTCAAAACATACCCAAACTCTATCGGAATTCAACGTGAGTCAAATTCAATCATCACTAGTATGATTCTCCTTCTTCTACTCTCTGATTTCTCTCATCTCTCTCTCTTAAACCAAGATCAAAGTGTTATTCAAGCGTTATAGGATCAATTGTAATCATCGAATATTTAAGAATGTAAAATTCTATCAAATTATACTGCTATACTTGTGGATGTGGTTGCAGCCGATAAACTTAATTGGGTATGCTTAAAAGCCTGTAAATCTAGTGGGTGTGCTTGTTCCTAAAAATCAATTGGCTCTATCCAGAGGTCGGGATTCTGGAGAGTGTCTCATTGCCTTGAAATCGAGATTATATTTGCATTTACTAGTTGAAAAATAAATCCGTACAAGGAATTGTGCTTGACTGGATGTAGGGTAACTTCGAACTAGTATAAAATACTTGTGTATTCTTTCCTTTTTACTTTTATTGCATTTACTTTAACCTGCACTTATTTTCTATGATTGTTTATGTGATTGTTAATCACATCATTCCAAGTAGAATGTTAAAGAATTTGAAAAATATTCATACAATTAATTAAAAACAATTCACCCGCCCTCCCTTTAGTGTTAATTTAGCCTTAAGATCCCTATTCCACTAACTCACGTTTGGTAATAGAGCATTGATTTTCAAAGTATTCATCATCTAATTTTTGAAAAAGTTTAAATGTATACCAACACTGGTAATAGTATTATTAGTAACACTGGTAATACACTTGTTAGAACTCATTTGCCAAAAGACAATCTACCGCTAGACCTTCACTCTTTAATGGCAGTAACTACACATATTGGTCATGTAGAATGAAAATTTATTTACAGTCAATTGGTTTAGACACTTGGAATATCACACAAATCGAGTACATTGAACCCGAGACTAATTTTGCATAGTGGACTGATGATCCAGAAGCAGTTTCATAAGTAACTCTGAGGCTATTAATATATTATTTTGTTCACTAGATAGAAATGAATTTAATAGATCTATATGTAAGTTTTCATTTGAAATTTGAAGAACTCTACAAGTTACACATAAAGGCACAACTAAGGTTAAACAAACAAAAATTTCTACGTTAATAAACCAGTTTCAATTATTCAAAATGAGTCCTTGAGTTCATATCTAATATGCTAGTAGTTCCAAGATATAGTACACTCACTTATTGCATTGGGTATCTGAATAGGATCAAGTTAGAAAAATCCTCAATTCATTTACTCCTGAATGAGATTAAAGGACTCTTGCAACCAAAGAGCTAATGACATTAGCACTCTAAAAATTGAAGATTTAATTGGTAATTTAATGTCTTTTGCAATACAAATGTAGAGCAGGAAAGAAAGTAAAGAAATATAGAAGAAATCTATAGCTTTTAATGCAATGACGGACTCTGGATTTAGACAGTGATGATGATGAAGAAATTGCTTTCATGACAAGGAATTTCAGAAAAATTCTAAAATATAGGAAGATGAACAATTTCAAAAGAAATGAAAACAAAAATCTAAGAAGTGGACGTGAATGCAGAAAAGGCACTAAATGTTATAACTGCGATGATCCTGGCCATTTAAAATGAGACTATCCACATCTTGATAAACTGAAAACTATACCAAACACTAATTTATCTAGAAAACGGAGAAGAACCTATACTATAACATTAGATGATTCAGACACATCCTCAAGTGATAATGAATCAGATACAGAAATTGCTAACATATGCTTCACGGCAATACATAACTCAGAACAAAATGGTGAAATGGATCAGAAAAAGGTACGTTTTTAATATATCAAAAGATTTAATTTCTTGAATGAATTTTTCTTTTTTTGTCACATTATTGGTTGTTAAGAATATCCTATAGATTAGTAATAATATTGGTTTAATATTGTCTGACTATATTTTAAATATAAATATCTTATATATTTTAATAATATAACAATAATATAAATTATTTTTAAAATTATTTTTAAATTAATTTTCTGTAAATAGAATAACTATAAATCAATATATGCAACAAAATAGGATATTTTTAAGCAAAATCATTTTTGAAAAATTCAACAAGTATGTCGACATTCACCCCTAGCATATGTCAACATACTTAAGTAGATTTTAGATTTCAATGTCAAATTCAAAATTTGAAATTCCCTCCACCTTTTCACCAACTCCTATGTTTTCAAAAGATGTCTCTTGACTAGAGAACGTGTCCTTTGATTCTATATTATTTACTCCACCTCCATCCATTCATTTTTCACTTTTATTTTCAAATTAAAAAATCATAAACTCTCTTATCTCTTCAAACTACTCTTCAGTGGCATCCTCAAGCAATACTAAGGCAACCATGAGGCTTTCTAAGAAAATAAAAAAATGTCGTTTTAATGATCAAGAAGACATGCAAGCCTATATTAAGTATATATCTTTCTTAAAAGTCTTTCCCGGAAGATTTGCTATTTTTGAAGATTTTTCTACATATGATCTTTTTAAACTTTTTTTGGCAAAATGAAATTCTTAATTTAATCAATGCTTCTCATTTCATTTGTTATCCAAAATTGGTGAAGCTGTTTTATGCAAATTAAGAAGAAAAGTTTTATGATGGAAGAGAAGGAGAAGTTTTGAGTAGTGTCAAGGGTGCACAAATTGTTTTAAATTGCAAACTTTTGGGTCACATTCTTGAATGCAAAGCTAGTGGAATGGACCTTTCAACTTCTCAAATTGATTTTCAAAGTCGTGAAGTAATCCATGACATTTTTTAAATTGATGATGATTTTGAATTTAAAAATAAAAACTTCCTTCCAAAAGTAAGAATTTTAAGCCTTCTTTTGCAACAAAATATCGTTGTTAGAACGGGTAATTATAATAACCGAACACAAAATTTCCAAAGCTCTTTTCACCATTTATGGTAAATACGACATATATTGGTCTTAAGTCATTTTGGATGAACTTTTTCCTAAAAATCTTTCTAAATATGAAAACACACTATTTCATGGTGTGTATCTTACTCGTTTTTTCAGTTATTTAAGTGTTGACCTTAAAGGAGAAGAAACAATTTCTCGAAAAATATTTGACGGGGCCACATTTCACCTATGCATATTTCATCCTTTTCAGCCTTATGAAACGCTTACGAAAAAGGAACAAAGGTTGGCTTGGAAAGAGGAGCAAGAAATAAGAGAAGAGGAGGAAGAGGAAGAGAAAGAGGAGGAAATGGAAGTCGAGGAGGAAGAACAAGAAAACAAGGAGGATACTTCCTTGAAAAGTATCAATATGCCACCTAATCCATCCATTAAATATCAAAGAGATTTACTACAATTTCCAACAAAATGGATAAATTCTTTGGAAAGATCATCTGCATGCTTGGTGGTTCTTCTTCAACTTCATCCACATATTTCTAGTTATTTGTTTAAGCTATCTTTGTATTTGGATTTTTTAGTTTTAAGCTTATATTGAATATCATGTATCTTTCTTTTATTCCTTGTACTCGTCCTTATTATCAATGAACATTCCATTTCTTGCTGTTATACATTGTCAATTATCTTAGAAAAGTCATATAAATATAATAGTATAGGCCAAAATAATAGAATTGTAAAATAAAGTAGTTTTGAAAAATATATATTACATATATCGACATATGCAAATTATGTACGTCAATATATAAAGGCCAGTTTTCAAAAATATTTAAAAAAATGATAATCACTACCAAAAACTAATTCATTTCAAATGACTTCTTACCCCTATGTATACCTATTCACTCCAAAAAAACCATTATTTTCAATCTCTATCTTCACTCTTTTTTCATATATAAACTTATCTCTTCAATAATGGCTTCCCACCTCTAAAATTTTGCAAAAACCTCAAGCAAACTCTTGAATCATTCGAGAACATTCTTTCTTTCATCCTAAGAAACCAGAGGCACTTAGAATTGAGTCAAATGCTAATGATCAAAGAGCAAAGGCATTCCGATGCAATTCAGTGGATGATTTCTACCTTAAACAAAGAATAATCAGTCATCAATCTAGAGTGTACCGTCAACAAAGATGATGAAGATTGGGGTGTTATCAAAGCGAATCTAATCTTTGATGCTAATGGATGAGTTGAAGTTCCTCAAAATGTCTAATTTAAATAGATTTGATTATATATAAATAATAATACTTGATTTGGTTTAGATTTGATTGGTTTGCTTTATGTGGATTTGTTTGAATGATGTGTGACATAAACTTTATTTGATTGGATGAATATTTGGATTGATTATTTCATGATTATCTAATTTTACGTATCACTTATTGTTTTTATATAATATTTCTCGTTATCACTATATATATAATTCTTATACATGTTGATTAGTATTTTATTTAAGGGCGGTTTAGATATAGAATTAGAGCAATAGTTAGTTTTTTAGAGTTATAATTTAGGTAGTTATTTTTTTTGATGTCAAAGGAGGAGAAATATATAAAACCTAGGCATTAATTAAGGGGGAGTTTTATAACTCAGGTGGAGTTATATTATATTTTATATACAGAGTTACCATCGTCATGAAGAGGGAGACTGTTAGTACCTTAGGTATTGGTTTTGATGATACATCGATAAATATTATATATACTATAACTACTAATGTTTTATTAAGTTGTATATAGTAATAGTGTTGGATATTAGACAAGATTTGATTAAGAAAACTCTACAGTATCAAGAGAAGATTCTAGAGGAAAATATAGAGATTCAAGAGTTAGAGATTGAAGATTCATGAGTGTTGAAGAACTCGAGCCAGAAATTCATATTTAAATCCTTTATATATTTAAATATATTTATATAAAGTTTTCCTCCAGTTTGATATGATAAAATATGTATAGACTACATTTACATTATTTTATAAAATATCGATATATTTCACAAAACTTAATATTTCCAAAATAATCTTTATAAAGTTTTTTCAATTTTATAAAGGATATGTTGACATATCCAATTCTTATATGTTAATATAGTAGCCATATTTTTCAAAATTCAATTTTGGATGGAAGTGTCTTTTTGTCATATCTCATTGCTAATGGACATGACCATTGTTTCCCTATATACACTAGACTTCCAAACGAACTTTTAACACCGTTTTCTTATTCATCTCTCCCCTTTCCACTCTCTTATTTTCTAAATCAAAATATACCCAACTCTGTCAAAATTCAACCAGAATAAAATTCAATCATCACCAGTTTGATTCTTCTTCACTTACTATCTGATTTCTCTCATCTCTCTCACTCAAACCAATATCAAACTACTATTAAAGAGTTATAGGATCAACTGTAATCAAGATCGAAGATCTGCATCTGTAAAGCTCTACCAAATCATACCGCTATACTTGTGGGTGTGATTGTATCCCGTAAAATCAATTTGGTGTGCTTAGTAGCTCGTAAATCTAGTGAGTATGCTTCTAGCCCGAAAACCAAGTGACTCTACCCAAAGGTCGAGATTCTAGAGGGGGTGTCTCGTAGCCATGAAATTGAGATTGTATTTGCATTTACTAGTTGAAAAGAACTCCGTACAAGGAATTATGTAGGACTAGATTTAGGTAACTTCGAACCATTTAAAATCCTAATGTGTTCTTTCCTTTTTATTTTTACTACATTTATTTTTATATGTACGTTGATTCTGTGATTGTTTCTGTGATTGTTAATTACATCATTCCAAGTAGAATCTTAATGAATTTGAAAAATGTTTATATAATCAATTAAACAATATTCACCCGTCCCTCCTTCTAGTGTTAATTTAGCCTTAATAACCCTATTCCGCGGACTCACATTATGTAAATAAAACATAAGCCAAATTTTGTCTAGAATGTTGATGTCGACATATGTAAAAAAAAACTGGCATGGTATAAGTAGGTCTATCACATAGTGGCATATGCACATTTGAAGTGTGTCAACATATCTTAAAATCATGCACATAAAAGATTACTCATCACTAAGTATAGTCAATCAACCCATCAAATGGAATATAATAAAGTGGGTAAAGCAACATACAACAAAACATATCAACACATAAGTATCATCATGTACTATATGGCATGCACTCAGCAATGCCAAGGTTATCTCTCAAATAATCATGAATTAAACCCTCAAAAGAAATCATCATCAATAAAGAACATGCCTTAAACTTTAATAATAGCAAGAGATTAAATTCCCCCAACTGAGCAAGAAAATTATCTTAAATCGACGAAACACAAAGAAGGATATCGGAATCAATTGTTATTAAATCAACTATTGGGAATAACAAAAGGATCATAAATGAAAATTAAAGCTCTTACACTTATCACAACTCATTGATCTCGAACTAGCACTACCCCAGTAAAAACGATAAAGTTGGACAAGTTCGGGCAGTGTTGCTTCCTATCTTGACTTGATGGCATTCTTAACTTAAAGAACAGCAAGAGTTCCCTCATCGTTTAGTGCTAAGTGTAAGACTAGATATTTTCAAAAACAAATCAAACCTTTTAAAACATTTGACTTAAACTTGCGCTTGATTGTCACATCACAAATATTTTTAAAACACTTTTTAAAATATTTTTATTAAAGAGCAAATTATGTTCCTAAGTGTATTAAAAAGAAGGGTCAAAAACAAAACACTTCTTAATCATCTGTTATAAATCCAAAGCACTTTACACTTAGATTTATTTTTAAAACATTCCTTTTAAAAGTTTTTCTTATTTATAAATATCATTTATAACTTTAAAACAACATTTATTATCCTGGAAGATAATAAATCAATTTAAAATACGTTCATAAATTTAAAACAATGTTAATCGTCTAGAAAGATAATGGATATAACACTTTTATGAACCTAAAACCACATTAATTATCCAAAAAAATATTAATCAAATTTATAATTTTTTTATAAACTTAAAAAAACATTAATTATCCCAAAAGTAAATTAATTAAATTTATAATCTTTTTACAAATTTAAAACAGCATTAATTATCTTGAAAGAAAATTAATCCAATTTATAACCCCTTCTATATATTTGAAACAACCCTTATCCTTTTCAAAGTTCTCACAAATACTTGAAAATATAGTATAAACAACTTTCAAGTGCAAAAACGCGACCAAACATTTATTTTGTAATATAAGCTCAAGTTTAACATACTTTTATTTTGTAATATAAGCTCAAGTTTAACATACACAATGGTTTAAGGAGATGATATTACATAAGTGTTGATATAGCAATAATTGCTATTATAACACTTACACAAATCAAACTATTTGTCACAGATATTTCAACCAAACATCAATATAAGCAACATAAGAATATAAGTAAATCAATTCTGATGAGAAACCCCTTAGGGTGTCTCTACAAAATCCTTTGTAAATCATACATATGTATATGTATTTCGAAATATTCCTTAGCGACCTATTTGCTATGTATACACTTCGACTTCCTCTTGCTTTTGTTCCCTATAAAACAATGGTAATTTATGTCATTCGCTTCCAAATGTGAATCAAATCTAAACAAACCATCTATCAACGATATATAAACTATCATCCAAGCATTTAACAATAATCTATAGCAACACAGGTATCATATAGTTTATTTAGAGGTGAGTAAAACTCACCAAAATTCCAGTTGATGTTGTTGTGTTTCAGTTTGATCTAAAATCAAACAACGGTCGATTTTAGCTTAAAATTTCACTTGCTCCAAACTCAACCAAATCAATTCCATTGCATAGATAACATTGATACGAGTCCAGTGCAAAAGATCACATCTAAATCCGAACTCGTATGATGAAGATATTTATTTTATAAATTTTTAAATTATTTAAAACAATTAATTCCTTTATCACTTTAATTAATTTTCATTACCTACCTAAAACCTTTCTTCCCCAAATAAATGTGCACGGTGCAAAAGTATCACCTGCACAAAACAACGCTTTCACCGATCATCCTCTCTCCTCCTATCTCCCTCCACGCTCCACAAAACGACAAGTCGTCGCCTCCGACGAACCTTATACGCACGGGCTACACCCCCATCACCGTAATACCAAACTCAATCGACTATAGGGGGATTCGATTGGGCAGTAACCCTATGTGATACCCAAATGTTGTATTCCATAAGGCTTGATCAGAGCGGCTAAAATTTGGTGGGAAGGTGCTCCTCCGCAAGAGAAACTCAACTGTACACTCGAATTTCCCAATCGATGCTCCAAGCACGCCTATTGCTAAACCAAGATCGGCCAACAAAGCCGACCATCCTCAACCTCGATCGCATATGACAAAGACCACACCGATTTGAAGTTCGCACTCTAAAAACTTCAATAAATCTTGTTTTGTAATTTTTCATTGAGTTTAGCATTTGATTTTGATTTTGAAGTGGGGGGTTAAATTTTCTTTTTACTGTAAAAGAAGACGAGGGGAAGAAGAAGAGTAAGATGAAAAGTGAAAAATGAAGACTGGTCTAAGGGTTGAGCTTTTTTAATTTTATAATTCTTATACGCCATTCTATAGAATTTCATTCGTGGACGAACCACGAAGGATAGAAATAAAAGTACGATTGCGCACAAAAATGCGACAAGATTCCAAAACAACAATAAAATACACAAGTTACCTTATTCTATGAAATTTCAAAAATACAATCATTTGTTGAAATTTACGTAAATTTTTTTAAATATTTTTCAAATTAAAAATTATGAAAATCATATAAATTAACTTAAAAATACTTCATTAAAAATCAAGTTGTTTTTACTAACATTGAATTTGTTGTTGTTAATTCGAACTATTTATTATTGAAAATAAATTTACAAATTGACTTCACCATTTTTATTTATTTATTAAAAGGAGTTAAATAAGGTTTATAAATCAATTTAATTAATATTTAATTTAGAATTCAAGTGTTTAAATAATCCCCATATTTGAATATAAGTTATTTGTGTTTTCCAAGATTTCACAATTAATGTTCTGGATAATTCTAAGTTCTTGATAAGCCTTTGTATTTGGTACAAGTTATTTAGATAAACTATTATCTGATATTATTTTGATATTTTAGATATAACTTATTGTTATCCAACTACCGTATAACCGAGACTATGATATAACATTTTTTCTGATATAACATGATATTATTCCCAATATTCCTAAATATTGCATTTCGATACATTTTTGAAAGGAATCTGATGCAGATATTTACATTATAACCTGAGAGATGTCATAAAAGAGCCAAACCAACATGGTTCAAACTACAAAGTTCAGTGTGAGGAATTCTAACAAAAATACTATATATAAAATGGTGAAAATAAATAAGGATCACGTAAGTATACTATAATCATACTTAACCTTAGACATGTCTACCATACTAAACTCTCATCGCTCCATTTGCCACATGTATGTTAGTGCATATAACCATGGATGTTACTTACTAACATATAAGATGTTATAATGCACCACACGATTTAAGTGTCAAGATAAGGTAACATGAATATAGACATACCACACAACAATGCACACAAAACCATCCCATGTACCTTAGCTATCGATCATAATTAAAGTGCCTTCTGAGTGTCAAACCTTTGATACTAATACCTAGAACTTTCGTTAACTGAATTCAAAAGTTACACATGTCATAGAACACATGTCAAACCTTCAATGTTTGGTAAGCATCCCTACTTAGTCTTGCATTCACCTTGTAAGAGTCATATAACATCAATTTCTAAAGTAGCAAGACCCATGCAGTTGAACCATCAATCTTGCACTCGATGTCAGAGGAGTCAATATCGTATAGGCTTATTGTCCTACAGTAAGTGCTCTATTTGTAAGTTTAAACTATCTTATAGATTAAGGGTGTTTCCTAGGGAAATTTATATAATATTATTATATGACTTAACTCTTTTAGAAAATCTTGTTCAAGATAAAGTAATCTTTTAACTTTTTTGAATATATTGTTATATTGAGATATAATTAATGTTTTAAACACATTAACTATATACAATAAGAAAATCCATAGGAAAAGCATTTTACATTTAACAGTTACAATATATTCATAATCAAGGTATCAAATCATATAAAACAAATACTTAGCCTTAAATGTTTCCGGTTAAGATAAATTAATTCAAATTTAAAAAAGGAGCTGCCAACAAGTCTAGTAGGAGGCTCTTTCCCGTAAACATGTACAATTAAAATAGAAATAAACCCTTCGTAAAAAAAAACCCAGGAAAAAGCTAAAGTGCAAGAAAAAGAAAAAAGAAAACAAATCAGAAGCAATATGACTCAAATGCAGCATAAAAAACGAGGCCTTGATGAGAGTATGGCCTTGTCCAGGCCCCGCCATATAAATAGCTGCCAAAGAAATTCAAAGAAGCTGCAAAAGTCCCAACAACATACCGATACTCAGTGAAACTAATGTAAGTGTTATAATAATTATTTATGAAATTTATTTATTTATTATAAGCATTAAAATTAGTTAAAAAAATATATAAATATTGAATTAACAGGGCTTAAGTGAAATCTTTTGATAGTTATTTGGTTAATTATTTTTGGTCGATAATAATAGTTGTATTAATTTATACATATAAAAGAGCAAATGATATCATTGCGAATACTTATCATTCCTTGTAGACAATAATACTCACTATTATTATCTTGAGATTATGAATCTATAGTAATGTCATGCTCTACATTTACAATATGAATAGAGTATTTTTGTAACGACTAGATTTTCGACTTCCGAAAATCGACATTAATACGTCCACTGTATCAACTGCCGAGCAATCGAAGGCTGGAAAACCGAATTGTTAGGGTTAAAGAAGAAGAGATAGAAGAAGAAAGAAAGAAAGAAGAAGCAACAAAACACAATATCAGAATCTCACAATCGCAGCGGAACAACATTTAATAGATAAATGAATAATCTTTAAATCAAAAGAACTGTACATTTATACATTACATCATCAGAGTCAACTTACAACACAGCACAACTGGATAATTATATAAACTTGTCCTTACAAGTGGATACACAGCGGAAAAGATAATATCATATACAAGTGATACACTTCGCCATGCAACTTGCTTCTGATCTCCACAGCATCACCTGAATTCCAGAATGACCTGATAACCTGACTCTAGGCTATCCGTGTGGAAAATGATGGGCACTTAGAGTTTAGAAAGGGAACAATAAACTCCAGGTCAATCATGGGACTGGTGTGAGAACTTAAAACAGTTATTCCTTAAAAACAAACAAAGAAATATTTTAAAATAGATCCGCAATGCTTTTGGAAAATGAAACTATCATATGTCCTCCCGCACACACACACAATGCAAACGCAGAATCAGAGGAGATTTCTTCTTATGATAGTCAAACATGCTTGATACGCAGAAAAAATTTCTTTGATATTCTTACTATAAGTGCAAAGTGCAGGAAAACATTTCGAAAGTATAATATAAATCTTAGCCAACATAGACATTTTGTACTATGCCAACTATAGCTACCATCTAAATAGTGGTGACCACCATAAGTAAATGGCAGGTAATACAACTAAAACCGTACAATTGTGCGTATTGGAGTTTGGATTTCCATCAAATGGTCAGGCCAAGGAACTTCCTATTGCCACATGGGAACGCCTCTGGCGGGACGCCCCGAGAACCTAATTGGATGACACAAGGTCGGGTTACCTCTGCAAAAGTAGGTAATTACTGACACGAGTATGCCATCCCCCGGTTGTAAACAACCTTTATCCGAGGATCCTCAACCAACAACAATCACAAAGTCATATATATTTGCGACATCCACATAAGTTAAGTATCTGAGCTCCAAACCATGATACCACTTCTATCCATAAGGAAATGCACATACCCTAAGGGGCGCTACTCCCTATAACCTTGCTGCATCTTTCCTGTTTTGACCATTACCGGGTTGTGAGGTCCGATGAAGTCTCGTCCATAAAGCTACGCTTTTCACAAAAGCTATGCTTTGATCAACAAATGATCAGCAGCATTTCGTATGCCACATTACCAAATTGGGAATGTATCACTAGTAACCATCAACTACATAACTTTTGAGCTCGTACATCTCAGAGAAGGGTGTTAAGTTAAAAGAATAAATTCTCCTCCACCAACAGAAATGTATTTGATAGAAACCGGCTTTACATCTCAAATTGTAACGTCAGACACACATCCATACAAGTCTGTTTCAGGATCAAACGGAACCGAAGGCACTTCCAAAGAACCCCTTGCAATCCAGATATTCACTAATCACGTCCGTAATTCTCATCACAAAGGGTGATAAAATCTCTATATCGAAGATCAGTCAATGCAGAGACATTCGACGGTAATCCTTCCGTTTCCGAAAATATCCGGTCTTCAACACCGATCTTCAAATGCTATCCATTACGACGTATCACTATTTGGAATGGTATTCATGACCCAAAGGTCCTCTCCCGGCTAAACCGAATAACGAGCGCTTATTTTAAAATAAGTGTAGCATTCAAATTCAAGCAAATCACAACAAATACCCATTTAAAAGTAAATATTGATAGTCGGTTATTTTACTATCAATAGATATGCACAACATCACCAGATTCCAAATAATTTTCCAAATTATTTATTTTCCAAAAAAATATCTTTACAAGATATAATTTTTCCACACTTCAACCATTTGAAAACAAATTTCAAATCACTTTCCTTACGGGAAACACTTCCAAATATTTATTCATTTTCACTGGAAATCTGCCGAGTTCAAATACTTTAAAATAATTTATAACACTTATCCAAAATATAACAGGAAAACACTTTGAAATAAAACTATTTTTCTTTAACCACTTTACTTAAAATATTAGTTATAAAAATATTATACCAATATTACATATAACTTAAATCCAAACTAATTTTCAAAATAAAATTAGTAGATAGAGTATAACTATTTAAATAACTATTTTCTAAAACAATTATTGATTAAATCTTAGAAATAATCATCTCTTAACAAATCTTTACTCAAAGGATTTAAAACAACTTAAGAAGTTAATTTCTCTAAAGTATCCTTTTCAAAACCAATTCTAGAATTTTATATATATATATATATGTGTGTGTGTGTGTGTGTGTGTGTGTATGTATATGTATGTATGTATATGTATATGTATATGTATATATTTTTGAAAGCTATTCAAAAAATTTATTCGGCTTTCCAGGGAGAATATACTTTCATTTCAAAATGGTTCATTTAAACCAATTAAATAAATCCTTACCGATTTATTTTAAGTTTACATTCCAAATCCGTAAATTTATCTCCACGCTTCAAAAATAAATCAATGTTCATTTTTAAACAAATTTCCCTTTTCTTTATAAATTCCATGGTGAATTTAAATTTCCAAATATCCACTGATATACGATTTTTAAATCGATTTAAAATATTCACTTTCAATTTATCTTTAAAAGATATAATCTCGAAAAATTTCACTTCATAATTGAAAACATTTCCATACTTATTTAATAATAAGTAATTCACAAATCTATTTCTTTTCAACATTTGGAAAATATTCAATATACTTAAATCACAATTAAGTATATAATTTATTCTTTAAGGAAACTGTGACGCCCCACCTCTATACCCACGCTAGCCAAGAACACTCCGGAGTAGTGCTGTCAACTAGCACGGAGAATAAGGCTGTTGAGGAGCGACCATCCATGTAATTGCTTATCACACGGTGGCTATAAATAATCTTCGGAAACAAACATAGAAATAATCATATCACAAATCAGTCACAGATATCCATATCACAAAGGCGGAAGAAGATATGAATATATAATTAACACATGAAAGTGTACATCAGAGTAGTGGTCAGTAAGATCCACGATAATACAAAAGAATAGCAACGCGTGCTATACAAAAGAATACAACTATGAGTCTATATCTCAAGTGTATACAACAAAAACTGCTAATCTAAACAGTTAGCCAAAAGTCAGAGTGATGAATCCCTGGGAAGAAGTCAAGCAGAAGCACTTGTAACATCTCGGTCTGATCCGAGTATTATTTAAGAAAATAATAAACGGATCAGTCTAGCTATAAATATCAGATGACATGATATAACATAAAAGATATGGCATAAACATAAACATCCATAACGACATACCACTATAAGTATGTAAATAATGATCAACAGAAGATCAATCAATAAGAGATAATCAATATCACAAGAATCTTCTCAAAGATTCGAAGAGGGCATCATACCCTAAACTTGTACTCATAACAAGTCAATGACATAAATTCCAGAAATCAACACGAGAAATCCAGAAATCATAAAAAGGGAAAGAGGCCTATCACATGACGGTCCGAAGACCATGGGGAGCTACCCCACATGTGTGAGTGGAATCACACAGAATGAGGTCAAGACTAACCAAAAAGCAGAAAGGTATGTGTGAATGGAATCACACAAGTGGTGTCTAGTCTAACCTTGCAATGAAAGAGACATCGCGCAATTGCTAGTCTAATTCATAAAGCGATCATCAAGATCAACGAGAAGTGTCAATTACACTAAGCTAGTAAATATAGAAGTTTAGCTTCATGTCCCATAACCACTTGCTTAACTTAAATATTTACGAACAAACTGTAAATCTTCACTAATAAAATTGTCACAAGAGGTTCAATCGAACAAGTCCAAGAATTAACCGACGAAGTGAACGCAAGCGTTTCATACCACTTGTTTTACTAAGTCGTTTAATTAGATTTCTCATCCGAGTGAGGTAAAGGTTTGTATATACTAATAGATTGGAAAACGGTTTAAGAAAAGAGCTTTGTTATTAAAAATAGAGTTGAAATTGTTTGTTAAAAGAGTTTTGATATTTACTACTAGTATTGAAACCTTTATATTATAAAGTGACAAAACACAGAAGCAATTGTAGAAACAATCAGTCACAAAAATCGCATACGGAGATGTGAATAAAATCCAAGGAAACCAGCTCAATGTTTTTCAGATAAGATCCCCTACGGAGGGGGGGTCCAGGGGGGGTGGCAACCCCCCAAGGTGAGGGTGCGGGGGCAACCTAAGGAATGACCTAGTGAAGACAAAATGAGGTCTAACGACCTAAGGACTCAAGGGTCTAACGACCTAACGACTCAAGGGTCATACGACCTAACGACTCAAGGGTCATACGACCTAACGACTCAAGGGTCTACGACTCAGCGACTCAAGGGTCCAACGACTCAGCGACTCAAGGGTCCAACGACTCAGCGACTCAAGGGTCCAACGACTCAGCGACTCAAGGGTCCAACGACTCAGCGACTCAAGGGTGAACGACTCAGCGACTCAAGGGTGAATCAGCGACTCAAGGGTCCAACGACTCAGCGACTCAAGGGTCCAACGACTCAGCGACTCAAGGGTCCAACGACTCAGCGACTCAAGGGTGAACGACTCAGCGACTCAAGGTTCCAACGACTCAGCGACTCAAGGTTCCAACGACTCAGCGACTTAAGGGTCCAACGACTCAGCGACTTATGGACGAACGACATAACTCCGAACGACCTAAAAATGGCCAGAACGACTCAAGTGCAGAAAATTCAACAAAACGCTAAAAATTAGAGTTTTTCGCCAATCCAATCCAAACCAAATGCTAACATGCATGCTAAAATGATAGGGAATCATTCCCAACAGTCCAATATAGTTATAGGCTAGAATTGTGAGATAAAAATCTCACCTTTGCACTAAAATTTATGAAGATGAAGCTTGAAAGCAAGGAGAAGCAATCCAAAGCTTGAATCCAATATCTTCTACTTGAATTTGGAGTTGAATGATGGAGTTGCAATTGAATTTGAGCTTGGAGTTTTAATTTCCCATTCTCTTCACCATTAATGCTAAAGCTTGAGTTAGTTAGGAAATTTATGAAGAGTGAGGAGAAGAGGGTTGGAACTTGGGCTTAATAGGCTAAACTAACCCAAAGTCCAAAGCGGGAAAAGTTAGTGAAATTTCACTAACTCCGAACCTATCGATGTTTATACTTAAAAAGTTGTAAACGACATTTCGAACTCAATGGAAGTGGTCTCGAGTCCTAATTTGACCGTTTGCAAAAAGTAGTTTTTCGGACCAAAATCCGATTAACGATTTAATATTTAAATAAAAATATTTAAATGTAAACTCGATAAATATGCGGGTTGTTACAGAAACATTCTCTTAAACACATTTATTTGAGTCAAAAACGAATGTTGCGTAAAACATTGTTACGACAACCCAAAATCACTTGTATAGGGATTCGAAATTTAGATAGATATATAAATCCCAATACTATATAAAACATTTCCTTCCGAAAATCATTTACTATAACAACAGTGTTGTAGTCCACCATTTCCTTATTTCTTGAAAACGTCTATTTCAACAATGAATGTTGAAGTCTATGGTTTCGATAGTTAATACATTTTAAAACGCCTTTAAATTGTTTTAATTCTGTTTAAAATATCACTTCCCCAAAACATTTCTTTAATATATTATTCATTGTCCAAAATCGTGAATATACTTCGTTAACCAAATTCAACATTTCTACACATTTTATTTTAAAGGATTATCCACTGTTCAAGATCGTGAATATATCTCCTTTAATAAGCTATAATAATTAACTTATCAAAATAAGTCGATTTCGGATTTATAAAACAATGTTTATAAATTCCATTTATATTTTATAACAACTTCAACTTATAAAATCACTTTATTAACAAATTCTATCCATATCCCATTTACACGCCAAAATCCAAATTATAAGCAAATTACTTATAATTCTCTATTTACAAATTCATTCATTTTATAACTTCACAAATCGTAGATTCTATTCTTTTATAAAATCCATTTATAACATCATTTTAAAACTCCTTTATAATTCCATCACTTTGATTTATAAAAATCCAATTTTTTAAATCTCATATATAAAGCTTTTATAATAAATTCAAAAATCACCATTTATATTATTTTATAAAAAAAATCAACTTCATATTTCCAAAAATCACCTTTCAACTATATTTCTCAAAACATCAAAAAATTTAATATAAACTTTCAACCTGAATTTTCAAAAACCAAATTTTTTATTTATTTCCGGTATCTAACGATACCAAAATTATATTCGGCTAAATTTTGGCCTTCAACAATTTCAATCACAAAGAAAATCACACAGAGATTATAAATAATCAACACACAACTTTGAAACAAATTCAATTATTTGAGGAATCCAGTTGGATCCCACCAACATGTTTCCCTGCATCCATAGATGTTAGCACAATATCAATCCCGTTTCAAGACGGGATATCGCGGTACATGGGTTTATATAAAATATTGTTCGCTATTATGCGGCGCAATAGGGTCTCATCCGCTATATAATGCAGGAAATCAACTCCAAGTACATATATAATAATTCCACTTCAAGGTGGAATATCGCGGTATATGTGTTTAATATAATAACCTTCGCTTAATATGCGGCGTATAGGGTCTATTTCAATACAACAGATAGCAATCACCATTCAATCACACAATCAAGCAATTTTAAATTTAACTATTTAAAATTTTAAATCGAAATACAATTCGATTGAGTGAGAAGTTCTCACCTTGCTTCCCATACAGTTTCAGCGTTTTATTCCGAATAAAATTAAACACGCGTTTAATTTTATCCAAAATTTACACTAGCTCCAATCAATCCCAATCCAGCTCCATCACGTAGCATTCGTCAATACGAACCCAACACAATTCGTTTCGTGCGAAACGGACCTCGTATGAAAAAGTTAGAGCATTTTAAAGTTTGAACGAATTTAAATATAAAAATTAACAATTTTCTTTTTATTATTTTTAAACCTAACTTCATCTAGCCATCCATTTTGCTTTCTGAGAATCTTGGCCGTCCCCTCCATTCTTCTCCCCTCGCGTTGAATACGCGCAAAGAACCCATATGGCCGCCGCTAAACCCTAACTGCCACGGCCTCCATGTGCACTTCCACGACGATCGAGCACTTTCATTTGAATCGACATCATGAGAGCCACCTTCAGCTGGAACCACGATGAGCTCGGCCCCCCTGCATCTCGAAAAACGTGTATGAACGTTGGCCATTGTAGCTCGATTTGTCGATGATCCACACAAAATAAATCGATCACCACCGTTGATCTTCAAGACCTCGTCGTGCTCTACAAATTTCCAGTTGAAAATTTTTCGAATCGTTTAATAGATTTGAAGAAAATTAAGGAAGAAGGAGGAAGGTTTTCGGCCATTAAAGAGCAGAGTGGAGGCTGAAGAAAAATTAGGGTTAGGGTGAAAATAATGAAATATGGAGGCCTTATATAGAAAATTACGCGACACTATTCACCCGAATTTTTCCCAAACTCCAAACGAAGCGTGCCGCCTGGCGTTTATAATGTTTTACCCCTATTCCGAACACAATGGAATATGTATCGGGAGCCAATTCGATCGTATTTGGAAGATATGTTTTCAAATCGACTATTTAAATTCAAAATTCACTTAAACCGATTTCTACGCGTTTTAGCTTGCCCCGGACAAACCGTAAATCCGATTGACACGAAATTTGAAATCTTACAATAATTTAACATTGTGGATCCGATGAAACTAGTTTCATCGAAATCCGAGACTGTTTGAAAAATGTCTATTTTTACTCGTCAATTAAATATTAAAATATTCAATTTCCACAAATTAACTTTTAATTCAATTTTAAAAGTTCTATAACATCATTCTAACTCCAATATGATTTAATACAACTTTACAAATCAATTTTAATCACATTAAACCCAATTTCCAATTATTTCTTTAATTTCAAATATTAAATTATCGATTTAATTATCCAATTAAATCTAGATATTCGAAATATAATTTGTTCGACTTAAAAATTTTACTTGTTGATATTTAAAATCAATTAAATATACAAATTTCAAATGACAGGAATTCTGGGTCATTACAATTATACATAT
The DNA here is from genome assembly GCA_030765085.1 of Allium cepa. Taxonomy (NCBI): domain Eukaryota; kingdom Viridiplantae; phylum Streptophyta; class Magnoliopsida; order Asparagales; family Amaryllidaceae; genus Allium; species Allium cepa. The sequence goes on from CM060932.1 coordinate 937,385,468, forward strand.
TTATATTCGTTAAGCACCCTAAAGCTATAAACTATTTTTATTGATGTTTATACTCTCTATAGATTAATGAGGACATTTTGTAACTTTGTTGAGCACCCTTAATACTTACAGTGCTATCTTTGGGCTATAATGAAATGAATGAGTCTTGAGTACCTAAGGTACTTTATGATTTATTGAGCACGCTCAAGGTCATAAAGATGATTAGGAGCAAAGTAAAGTCGATTATGATTTATACATAAGATATGACTAATAACATGTTACTCACCACATATGTGGCCTACAATTTATTGAGCGCCCTCAAGGTTGTAATAGCATGATAAATGAATCCTAACACTCACTAGAGAAATTTATAAAATTCATGCATCCCTATTAGTGTAACGACCCGGAATTTTGGGCAATAACAATTTAATAATCTGTGTTAATAATTTAATTCGTTTGATAATTTCCTTTATAATTTTAATTTAAAATTGGTAAATTTAATGTTTTAAAGGTTAATGAATTTTTAATCTGGCAATATTGATAAGATTTGTTTTTCAAAGCTAATAAAATTTTATTCTATTTATAATATATACATTTGATATATATTGTGAATAGGAGATCTTTTGTTTTAAATTAAAGATGAATTTTCAAATTGTAATATATATGTACGTATATGTTATAATTTGAGTTGTTTTGGGAATTTAATTTTTATCTATTGATAATTTATAATGTATGAATATTGTAGATTTAAGCTTTGTTTTAATTTGTATTTTCAAAAGTTAATTCAAAATTAATTCAATTGTTTTAAAAATATAAAGATAATTGTTTATTTTTAATATGATAGTTTATAAAAAGGATTTAAATAAAGTTTTGTTTTATTTCTTTAAAGTGTTTAATTTGAAATGGTTAAAATGTATATGTATGAGTTTTAGATTTTTAAAATACATGTATAAGAATATATATTTGCATTATAATTAATTTTAAATATTTTCTTCTAAAAGTGATACTTACATATGTAAATTATATTTGTTAAGTAACTTAAAAAAAAAAAGAGAAAATGTAAGTGTATATTTACGCTTAAACTAAATAGAAGTTTAAAAACACTTTAGTACAAATGTAAACATATTTTCACCTTTCAAAAACACATGTAAGTAGATTTAGGAATTTAAATGACAAATGCAATTCTTATGGGACAAGTGGCAGTCATCTCATTTTAATTTTTATAAATGTAAAATAAGAAAACTAGTTTCTTTTCAAATAGTCTTTATTTGTGTTCATTTCTTATCTAAAATTAATGGAAATCTGAGAATATCAAACCTGAGATTTTAAAATCAAAAGCAAAATTCTTCATATCAACAAACTTCAAACCTGAAGCTTCAAATCTACATTTCAAAGTAAAGTTTCAACCTGCAATAAAGTTCAAACCAACTTGCATTTCTATAGAGAGTTCAACAACATGCATAAGAATCAAGTTCAATCTACAACAAAAATTTATGCATGCAAAGTTTTCAACAGCAATTTTCAGATTTTATAAGGGCCTAGAAATTTCTAAAGCCTGGGTATAATAAAACTTGTTCTCTGCAATCTGCCCTGCTTAAATAAGGTGAGTAAATACTTTTTAAAAACGGTTGATCTTATTTTATTGCCTTGCATGTGTTATTATTGACTTGTATTAAAATTTTATAGCTTAAATTTATATGGATTAGTACCTGTATGTTGTGAGAGTTTGTTGTTTGCATGCAAGTGTGTTTACTGTAAATGATCTGTTAAAAGAAAATTCAAAAATCTTTTAATCCAAACAATATTAGATCTTGATATGTGAAGAGAAGTTGTTTGTGACCATATAAATTTTCATCTAAAAATGTTTATAAGTTTTTAAATGAAATATTTGCTCAGAAATTTCATAATTACAGTAAATAACAAATTGGGTCAAAAATTTATGGATTTAAACTTTAATTTTGATTGCATGATGGGAATGGCAATAGGAAATCATGATTTTTAATACTAGTGTCATGATTTTCAGTTGGTTAAATTGAGAGAATTGCGAGGTTGAACATTTTTGGGATTTTCATGAACTGCTGATGATGTACTTGATAAATTGAGTCCATTTTTGATTTGAAGCTTGCTTGCAAGCTATTAACCATGGGAAAAATACAGGATAATTTTTAAAAATGGTGGATTGAAGGGAATTGCTAAAACTAGGGTTTTCGTTACAGTTTATTTCGGTCGAACTTTAATGGCTTGTGCGACTTGGATGATGAACCGATTTCAATCGCATTTGGGGTGTTGAAGCTCGTGGTCATGGCAAGTTGGTGTGGGGGGGTCAGCGGAGTTATCCGACGTTGAGATGGCCGTGGAGGAGAGATTTGGGGTCGACGTTTTTTCTGCAGTGGTTCGAGTTTTGTTTCGAATGGTCGTTTTTCATTTCGCGTTTTGTTTGTTGGATCTGGGTTCACCTGAGTGCTCGCGAGAGGGTTTGGGACTGTGGAAGATGGTCGCGATGCTCAACGGCGGCCGGTGGTGTTGTGCTTGGTGCACGGTGTATGCTCGTGTACACTGAGGAATGGAGTTGGGAAAGATGGAGTTTTTCTCGGGTTTGGGATCGTGTTAGCTCCGGGTTTGTCTCGAAGGGGGTGGTGATGGGTGTAGCTTTGGGGTAGGAACGAGATTTGTACGTATTTGACTCGAGAACCTTGGTCATTGTTTTGGTTTGGAACTGTAATGTTATAAGTGCAGTTTAAATCTTGGAGTAATTAAAGAACAAGTTTAAAACTTGTTTGTTTTTAAGTTAATCAAACTTTAAATTATAAATTGAATTTACTTTCAAATTTAAAATGGTTGAGATGATTTCTTTGAAAGTAAATTTACTTAATTAAAGTTTGAATTTTAGTGTTTGAATTTAAGGTTTTAAAGTAAATTTAAAAAGTATAAAAAACAAGATTACAAATTATATTGTATAGGTAAATTTAAACTTGATAATTTAAAGTGTTTTAAATTTGGAAATGATTCATAAATGCTTTATCTTCAAGTAAGGTTATTATTAGGATTTTGTAAATCAAGTTTAATAATTTGTCTTTGAATTAATAAGATTTAAATTTATCCAAATAATTTATTTATAAAGATAATTAAGGTTAAAAAAATTTTGAATATGACATAAGAATACTTAATTAAGTATAATTATTAATAAGTAAGAGATTAAATAGGATTTATGCTTTTCTTAATTAATTAAAGATTTTCTTTAATCATAAGAAGATTAGTTAAATTAATTAATTGTTTAATTAATTTTAAATAATTAGTTAATTATTTATTTAATTTTTAATAATCACTTAATTATGAATTAATTAAGTATAATTACTTAATAAAGCAATTAATAGTTAATTGTGAATGTAATTAAGGCAGTTAATTACTTATGGAAGTAATTAATGGGAAATACCCATGGGAGTAATTAAGTTGAAGTGATTATGGGGTAATCACTTGTTGTTATCAATTAAAGAATTGATTAATTTAATTGTTTTAAAGTTAATTAATTATGAAGTGATTAATTAATTAAAGAATTATTTAATGATGGAATTAATTATTTGTTAAGTAATTAATTAAGAGATTAATTGTGATTTCTTAATGAAAGTAATTAGAGATAATTACTTATTAAGAGTTAATTACTTAATTATTGTAGTTAATTAATTAATGTGATTAATTATTTAATAAATGAGATTAATTTAAGATTAATCACTAAGGGTAATTAATTAAAATTTTAATTAATTAATAAAGTAATTAATTAAGGATTTATTTATTAATTTAATTGTTTAATAATTACTTAATGAAGTAATTAAAGATTAATTAATTGGATTAATTAATCAAGGATTAATATAATTAAATTAGAAATTAATTAATTAAGAAGTTCATTAATTAAAATAAGTAATTACAAAATTGTTAATTACTGATTATGATTAATGAGTTGATTAATTATAAGTTAATTAGTTAACTAATTAAAGAATTATTAATCAATAAGGATCATTAATTAATGTGATTAATGATATTAATCAAGGATGATTAATATAAGTAATCGATTTAAGGGTGATTAATTATTGTAATTAATTATAATGCAATTGATTACAGTTAATTAAATTAATGTAGGATCATTAATTATTGTAATTAATGATAGTAATTAAAGGGTTAATTACTGTATAAGGTCAAGGATAATTACTTGAATGTAATTAAATATAATTAATCAAGGAAGATTATTTAAGGAAATTCATTAGAGATGATTAATTTATTCTATTTGGAATATTAATTAATGAAGAAGGATTATGGTAATCAACTGATTAGAGATAATCAATTCTGTTTTGGATGTTTGATTAATATGAGTTGATTGATTAATATTGATTAATTGATTGATATTGGATGATCAATATTTGAAGATTGATATTGTATGATTGGTTGATATTGGATGTTTGATATTGGTTGATACTGGTTGATATTGGATATCTTTGTTATATGATATGCTACTTTGTGAAGATGAATATTGAAATGAATTATCTATTGTGATAATACGACTCATCTATCTGTTTATATATCATCCTGAATATAAGTTAAATTGTTTAAACCCTTAAGTATAACTTGGACATTAAAATGGCGTTTGGTTTCGATGAGACCGGGATCGGGTTTCCATATTTGGGATCCGAAAACCACATCGATTCCGATTAAATGTTAGGTCGTTAATCCAAGTGGAGCAAGTGAAGACTCGAGGTGTAAGGGCTATACGTCAGATAACACTGTGGGTGATTCCGTAATGAGTTTGACGAAATAGTGCTTATAGATTCGAGATGGCGAATCAGAGTGCAAGGGCTATGGTCGTTGACTCTGAGGGTGATTCCAATAATGAATGCAACGAGATAGTGCCTTCGGTTTCGTTCGAACCCGGAACGAACATGTATGGATTGAATGCTTTCAGAACATCGTCAGGTGGACGATGAGCATTCTAAGATAGATGTGTTCTATAAAGGTAATCGTAACCTCAAGCCTCATCAACCGAGAATGGCTAAAACAGGGGAGGTGCAGCAAGGCTTCGTGGGTAGCCCCCACTTGAGAGTGAGATTTACCCCTGTCTAGAGGTCCCTTTATATTTCGGCTTAGTGTGTGGTTGGTCGCGCCAACTACGGGGTGGTCTTGTTTGGGACTGTCCAGTAAGGGATGGTTCCGGCCTTGTGTTGCAGGGGAGTGGGAGTACTCCTCGGTACGTTGATCTAGGCCACGTACTGTGACGGGCGGTACCCCAGTAGCCCTGCCATTGATGGAATCAAAAATCCAATAAGTGCCTGTACGGTTTTGATTGTGCCCAACTATGTTGGAACGTGAGATGTAAGCATTCCAGCTATTTCTGTATTTTATTTTGAAAACCCTAGACACTATTATAATATCACTAGATTTAAATCAAATGTTTTGGTTAGTGTAAGGTAAAAACTTTTCCATGTTTATGTGTGGAAGTCTTACGTGATACCTTTTCTTTTCAAAGGTTTCTAAAGTTAAGCAATTTTAACCCGTTTACTCACACCAGACATCTGTCTGACCCGAGTGTTTATTTTCTGTTTTGTTAAACTCTTGGGTACTCATATTATGTATGAGTAGTCAAGTGATTCAGGTTAGCTTGACGAATTCTGGAGGAGATATGGAGCAGGAGGCTTCGACGTGTAGTTATATATATTGATTCCACTGTGTATGTTTAGTATCTGTTTCTGTTGAATCTTGAGTTGTATGGTTAGACAGAAGTTTATAACTGTCTAATCTCTGTTTTTTAAGTTGTGTACTCTGATGCAATAAGATACTATGTAATATTTTATGAGATATGTTATATTTTATTCGTTCCGCTGTGAGTTCTCTGATGTTGTTTGTGTTCTTCTTTCTCTTTCTTTTCTTCTTCTATCCCTTTCTTTCTTCAAGACGATGGTAGTAGAAAGTCGGGTCGTCTCACTTGGTATCAGAGCATTAGGCTCTGAAGTGTGTCTTTCTTTAAGGAGCATTAGGTTGAGTGAATACCTAGGCTCTATAGTAGTGTCTTTCTTGAGAGAGCGTACTGTAAAAATTTTTATATAACTATATATATATATATATATCTACCTGATCTGTTGGGTTTTCTGTTCGGATTTTCCAACATAAGTTATAGAGGTAGATGGAGTAGTGGTGTGTGTGTGTAACACGACTACCACTAATGGAAGAGGTTCCATGTGTTTGAGGTTGGAAGTATTTGTCGAGACTGTAGACCTAATACCGTCTCGAGTAAGATTTGTAGTTTGGAATAAGGATTTCTCTGATGTCCGAAGGAAATCTTTTTAAAGATTCGGAGGTTGTCTTTGAAGTGTAAGTTTGGATTTCGCTCGGGTAAGCGAATTTTTCTAGTGTTTGGATTTGTTGGAAGTGCAGAAGTAAGTAATGATATCTTGATAACTGCGTGATGAGATGCAATATCCTTGGATATTTTCTGAAGGTGTTTTCTCTTGAAGCAGTTTTAGAAGTAGTTGAAAAGCAGTCTTTATCTGCCGTAGAGATGATTTATCTGTGTATAAGTTGTTTGGATCTTCAGCAAGGAGTTTGGCTGTTTGGAATATGAGACTAAGGTCTATGAGTTGTTTTGCTTTGGCATGGTCTCACTTGTTATTCCCTAAGGGAAGCGAGGTAGCAGCTGTGCAAGGAAGGAAGCAAGTTCTGTTTGCTATTGATTGAGTAGTAGAGTTTTTGTTCTGGATTTCGATGGATTTTGGAAGATTTTTCTGTTGAAAGGGATCCAGAGATTGGTTTGCTTGGGTCTAGTTGTTTCTGGAAGTATCAGCATAGGCTGAGCTGATCAGGAGAAGATTGGCAGCCCTGGATTGTCTGTTGAGTTTCAGATATGAGATAAGGAGTTTTGGAATTCGAAGTTAGAGACTTTAGTGTTGTTAGAATTTTCTGGTTAAGAAGGCTGAAATTGAATAAGATTGGTTGATTAGTGCTGTGGCATTTGAGATGTCTTATCTGTGTTTTTGATAGGATGAGATTGGATTGCCAGTTTGGATAGTTGGAATTCATTTTGTAACACGTGTCTCTGAGGGAGTACGTGTATGATTCATCATTGGTTGTTGAATCTGTAGTTCGGTTGGAGTTGGATGTTGAGCTGGATTTGAGAGTAGTCTGATGTTCTGTTCAGATTGATTTATCAGGAGATGGGAGGAGCTCTGGATTTTGGTGGTGTAGTTGGTTTAGCTTCTGTAGAGCGAGTCTCCCAGTGTTTTATACTTGGAAAACTCGAAATAGTATTAGTAGATTTATTCTGATTTGTGTCAGAATAATTAGTTAAGTTTGTTTGTTTATGTGATTGCTATGGATGTTAGTTACCGGTTGTTAAGCATGCTTTGCTATTCGAAATTAAAATCTGTTCTGGATTATTAAATTACCTTTGCTTTTAAATTTCGGGGACGAAATTCTTTTAAGGAGGGAGGATTGTAACGACCCGGAATTTTGGGCAATAACAATTTAATAATCTGTGTTAATAATTTAATTGGTTTGATAATTTCCTTTATAATTTTAATTTAAAATTGGTAAATTTAATGTTTTAAAGGTTAATGAATTTTTAATCTGGCAATATTGATAAGATTTGTTTTTCAAAGCTAATAAAATTTTATTCTATTTATAATATATACATTTGATATATATTGTGAATAGGAGATCTTTTGTTTTAAATTAAAGATGAATTTTCAAATTGTAATATATATGTACGTATATGTTATAATTTGAGTTGTTTAGGGAATTTAATTTTTATCTATTGATAATTTATAATGTATGAATATTGTAGTTTTAAGCTTTGTTTTAATTTGTATTTTCAGAAGTTAATTCAAAATTAATTCAATTGTTTTAAAAATATAAAGATAATTGTTTATTTTTAATATGATAGTTTATAAAATGGATTTAAATAAAGTTTTGTTCTATTTCTTTAAAGTGTTTAATTTGAAATGGTTAAAATGTATATGTATGAGTTTTAGATTTTAAAATACATGTATGAGAATATATATTTGCATTATAATTAATTTTAAATATTTTCTTTTAAGAGTGATACTTACATATGTAAATTATATTTGTTAAGTAACTTAAAAAAAAAAAGAGAAAATGTAAGTGTATATTTACGCTTAAACTAAATAGAAGTTTAAAAACACTTTAGTACAAATGTAAACATATTTTCACCTTTCAAAAACACATGTAAGTAGATTTAGGAATTTAAATGACAAATGCAATTCTTATAGGACAAGTGGCAGTCATCTCATTTTAATTTTTATAAATGTAAAAGAAGAAAACTAGTTTTTTTCAAATACTCTTTCTTTGTGTTCATTTCTTATCTAAAATTAATGGAAATCTGAGAATATCAAACCTGAGATTTTAAAATCAAAAGCAAAATTCTTCATATCAACAAACTTCAAACCTGAAGCTTCAAATCTGCATTTCAAAGTAAAGTTTCAACCTGCAATAAAGTTCAAACCAACCTGCATTTCTTTAGAGAGTTCAACAACATGCATAAGATTCAAGTTCAATCTACAACAAAAATTTATGCATGCAAAGTTTTCAACAGCAATTTTCAGATTTTATAAGGGCCTGGAAATTTCTAAAGCCTGGGTATAATAAAACTTGTTCTCTGCAATCTGCTCTGCTTAAATAAGGTGAGTAAATATTTTTTTTAAACAGTTGATCTTATTTTACTGCCTTGCATGTGTTGTTATTGACTTGTATTAAAATTTTATAGCTTAAATTTATATGGATTAGTACCTGTATGTTGTGAGAGTTTGTTGTTTGCATGCAAGTGTGTTTACTGTAAATGATCTGTTAAAAGAAAATTCAAAAATCTTTTAATCCAAACAATATTAGATCTTGATATGTGAAGAGAAGTTGTTTGTAATCATATAAATTTTCATCTAAAAATGTTTATAAGTTTTTAAATGAAATATTTGCTCAGAAATTTCATAATTACAGTAAATAACAAATTGGGCCAAAAATTTATGGATTTAAACTTTAATTTGATTGCATGATGGGAATGGCAATAGGAAATCATGATTTTTAATACTGGTATCATGATTTTTAGTTGGTTAAATTGAGGGAATTTCGAGGTTGAACATTTTTGGGATTTTCATGAACTGCTGATGATGTACTTGATAAATTGAGTCCATTTTTGATTCGAAGCTTGCTTGCAAGCTATTGACCATGGGAAAATACAGGATAATTTTTAAAAATGGTGGATTGAAGGGAATTGCTAAAACTAAGGTTTTGGTTACAGTTTATTTCGGTCGAACTTTAATGGCTTGTGCGACCTGGATAATGAACCGAGTTCAATCGCATTTGGGGTGTTGAAGCTCGTGGTCATGGTAAGTTGGTGTGGGGGAGTCAGCGGAGTTATCCGGCGTTGAGATGGCCGTGGAGGAGAGATTTGGGGTCGACGTTTTTTCTGCAGTGGTTCGAGTTTTGTTTCGAATGGTCGTTTTTCGTTTCGCGTTTTGTTTGTTGGATCTGGGTTCACATGAGTGCTCGCGAGAGGGTTTGGGACTGTGGAGGATGGTCGCGATGCTCAACGGCGGCCGGTGGTGTTGTGCTTGGTGCACGGTGTATGCTCGTGTACACTGAGGAATGGAGTTGGGGAAGATGGAGTTTTTCTCGGGTTTGGGATCGTGTTAGCTTCGGGTTTGTCTCGAAGGGGGTGGTGATGGGTGTAGCTTTGGGGTAGGAACGAGATTTGTACGTATTTGACTCGAGAACCTTGGTCATTGTTTTGGTTTGGAACTGTAATGTTATAAGTGCAGTTTAAATCTTGGAGTAATTAAAGAACAAGTTTAAAACTTGTTTGTTTTTAAGTTAATCAAACTTTAAATTATAAATTGAATTTACTTTCAAATTTAAAATGGTTGAGATGATTTCTTTGAAAGTAAATTTACTTAATTAAAGTTTGAATTTTAGTGTTTGAATTTAAGGTTTTAAAGTAAATTTAAAAAGTAATGTTTTAAAAACAAGATTACAAATTATATTGTATAGGTAAATTTAAACTTGATAATTTAAAGTGTTTTAAATTTGGAAATGATTCATAAATGCTTTATCTTCAAGTAAGGTTATTATTAGGATTTTGTAAATCAAGTTTAATAATTTGTCTTTGAATTAATAAGATTTAAATTTATCCAAATAATTTATTTATAAAGATAATTAAGGTTAAAAAAAAATTTGAATATGACATAAGAATACTTAATTAAGTATAATTGTTAATAAGTAAGAGATTAAATAGGATTTATGCGTTTCTTAACTAATTAAAGATTTTCTTTAATTATAAGAAGATTAGTTAAATTAATTAATTGTTTAATTAATTTTAAATAATTAGTTAATTATTTATTTAATTTTTAATAATCACTTAATTATGAATTAATTAAGTATAATTACTTAATAAAGCAATTAATGGTTAATTGTGAATGTAATTAAGGCAGTTAATTACTTATGGAAGTAATTAATGGGAAATACCCATGGGAGTAATTAAGTTGAAGTGATTATGGGGTAATCACTTGTTGTTATCAATTAAAGAATTGATTGATTTAATTGTTTTAAAGTTAATTAATTATGAAGTGATTAATTAATTAAAAAATTATTTAATGATGGAATTAATTATTTGTTAAGTAATTAATTAAGATTTCTTAATGAAAGTAATTAGAGATAATTACTTATTAAGAGTTAATTACTTAATTATTGTAGTTAATTAATTAATGTGATTAATTAATTAATAAATGAGATTAATTTAAGATTAATCACTAAGGGTAATTAATTAAAATTGTAATTAATTAATAAAGTAATTAATTAATAAAGTAATTAATTAAGGATTTATTTATTAATTTAATTGTTTAATAATTACTTAATGAAGTAATTAAAGATTAATTAATTGGATTAACTAATCAAGGATTAATATAATTAAATTAGAAATTAATTAGTTAAGAAGTCCATTATTTAAAATAAGTAATTACAAAATTGTTAATTACTGATTATGATTAATGAGTTGATTAATTATAAGTTAATTAGTTAACTAATTAAAGAATTATTAATCAATAAGGATCATTAATTAATTTGATTAATGATATTAATCAAGGATGATTAATATAAGTAATCAATTTAAGGGTGATTAATTATTGTAATTAATTATAATGCAATTAATTACAGTTAATTAAATTAATGTAGGATCATTAATTATTGTAATTAATGATAGTAATTAAAGGGTTAATTACTGTATATGGTCAAGGATAATTACTTGAATGTAATTAAATATAATTAATCAAGGAAGATTAATTAAGGAAAATCATTAGAGATGATTAATTTATTCTATTTGGAATATTAATTAATGAAGAAGGATTATGGTAATCAATTGATTAGAGATAATCAATTCTGTTTTGGATGTTTGATTAATATGAGTTGATTGATTAATATTGGTTAATTGATTGATATTGGATGATCAATATTTGGAGATTGATATTGTATGATTGGTTGATATTGGATGTTTGATATTGGTTGATACTGGTTGATATTGGATATCTTTGTTATATGATATGCTGCTTTGTGAAGATGAATATTGATATGAATTATCTACTGTGATAATACGATTCATCTACCTGTCTATATATCATCCTGAATATAAGTTAAATTGTTTAAACCCTTAAGTATAACTTGGACATTAAAATGGCGTTTGGTTTCGATGAGACCGGGATCGGGTTTCCATATTTGGGATCCGAAAACCACATCGATTCCAATTAAACGTTAGGTCGTTAATCCAAGTGGAGCAAGTGAAGACTCGAGGTGTAAGGGCTATACGTCAGTATAACTCTGTGGGTGATTCCGTAATGAGTTTGACGGAATAGTGCTTATAGATTCGAGATGGCGAATCAGAGTGCAAGGGCTATGGTCGTTGACTCTGAGGGTGATTCCAATAATGAGTGCAACGAGAGAGTGCCTTCGGTTTCGTTCGAACCCGGAACGAACTTGTATGGATTGAATGCTTTCAGAACATCGTCAGGTGGACGATGAGCATTCTAAGATAGATGTGTTCTATAAAGTTAATCGTAGCCTCAAGCCTCATCAACCGGGAATGGCTAAAACCGAGGAGGTGCAGCAAGGCTTCATGGGTAGCCCCCACTTGAGAGTGAGATTTACCCCTGTCTAGAGGTCCCTTTATATTTCGGCTTAGTGTGTGGTTGGTCGCGCCAACTACGGGGTGGTCTTGTTCGGGACTGTCCAGTAAGGGATGGTTCCGGCCTTGTGTTGCAGGGGAGTGGTAGTACTCCTCGGTACGTTGATCTAGGCCACGTACTGTGACGGGCGGTACCCCAGTAGCCCTGCCATTGATGGAATCCAAAATCCAATAAGTGCATGTACGGTTTTGATTGTGCCTAACTATGTTGGAACGTGAGATATAAGCATTCCAGCTATTTCTGTATTTTATTTTGAAAACCCTAGACATTATTATAATATCACTGGATTTCCTATCAAATGTTTTGTTTAGCGTAAGGTAAAAACTTTTCCATGTTTATGTGTGGAAGTCTTACGTGATACCTTTTCTTTTCAAAGGTTTCTAAAGTTAAGCAATTTTAACCCGTTTACTCACACCAGACCCCTGTCTGACCCGAGTGTTTATTTTCTGTTTTATTAAACTCTTGGGTACTCATATTATGTATGAGTAGTCAAGTAATTCAGGTTAGCTTGACGAATTCTGGAGGAGATATGGAGCAGGAGGCTTCGACGTGTAGTTATATATATTGATTCCGCTGTGTATGTTTAGTATCTGTTTCTGTTGAGTCTTGAGTTGTATGGTTAGACAGAAGTTTATAACTGTCTAATCTCTGTTGTTTAAGTTGTGTACTCTGATGCAATAAGATACTATGTAATATTTTATGAGATATATTATATTTTATTCGTTCCGCTGTGAGTTCTCTGATGTTGTTTGTGTTCTTCTTTCTCTTTCTTTTCTTCTTCTATCCCTTTCTTTCTTCAAGATGATGCGATTTTCTGGTAGTAGAAAGTCGGGTCGTCTCAATTAGATTTTTTAAAAGATGTAAAATCTAATGAGAGACTTATTATAAAAATCTAATAAACCATTCTGATACGTATAAGAACATATGTTATTTTATAATAGCCTACCTTAATAAATTTGCAAGCTAATAAACTAATAAAACCGTTTATCGATTAAAATATACTAAAAAATCTGAATTAAAGTTCAATAAATAAATGCAAAGGTTTATTTAGCAATAAATTAATCTTTGGTAATGTTGTCACTTCAAGTCCCATGCAAGAGCTGAATGATACAAACAATTAAAAAATTTGAGTCTTCATAACTTAATTGTGACTTTAATCGAAATTTTGTACTGTATTCTATGACATTTGAACTCTAATACAATACAAGAGTATGGATATTAGATTCATATTCCGATCACATAAAAAATTGTACGGTGAATAACCACGTTCCGTAAGATACAGAATTTTGATGAAATCGTCTCGTTTGAATTTAGCAAGTTAGCAAGTAAACTATAATGGAAAATCAATGTTCAATAAAATTGAATACAATAACAATCTTGTCATGTTAGGAGAATCATAAGACCAAGGATTATAGATAGACCTATGAATTAGATCACTGAAATATTGGTTTTTATTTGTTCACTTAAATGCAACTTATTGATCTTCTTTATACGTTAAGGACGAATGAATGCATTTTTGTAAAGAAATTCGATGATGTGTTATAGTAAAGGGATTCACTTTTGATAGGTTCTGTAACGATCCTGAATTTTTGAACAATTTAAATTGAAAATATTTAATTAATTTTAAATATTTGAATGAGATTTAAATTAAATTCCCAATATAACTAGGATATTGGCGATTAAATATTAAACTTTAATCTATAAAATGTTGAATAAAAATTTAAATTTGACTTTAGAGTTGAAATTGAATATTGAATTTGTATTTTAAATTCAAACCAATGACTTAGGAAAATAATTTGGATTTAAGGATTATTACTTATGCAAATTAATAATTAAATTAAATTTTGATTTGAAAACTGTGCAGTTATTTGAATTTTTCAAGTTTAATATGAAGAACATATTTGAATTTAAAAATTTGAGCTAGGAGTTTGTAAATTGATTTAAATTCCGTTCAAAATTTTTGTTAAGGGCTAAGTGGGCTTTGAAAATAATACCGGTCCCCGTTTGATATTGATGCTGTGATTAAATATACCCGTTTCCCCTTTACCCCATTCATTCGTAACCCTAGAAAACAAATAAACGAAAGAAAAAAACAATGGCGGCCTCGTTCTTTCGTTCGCTCTGAAATTAGGGCTCGTGAAAATCAAAGGCTCGGTCTTCTTCCTGCTCATCTTCAAAGCTAGGGCTCGTGAGAATCGATGATGATTTCACTTCCCTCGCAGCTGCTCAATCTCGCTGTCGTTCATCTCTTCGAGTTGCTCCTACGGCCGCTTCTAATTGGTCAAGTTCGAAAACCAAGTGAGTGAATCCTTCACTCACATCCAATTCAAGCCTTTAGAGATTGCTAGCTTGTTCAAATTCATGTTTTGGTTGCTTGATTAACTGATTTTCGCGGCTTAAAATTTTTGAATTTCCACTTTGATTCTGTAAAATTTCTTTGCTGTAATGATGATTTCCGGGTTCACTTGTTCGAATTTCTGGCAATTGATTTATGTTGACTTTGATAATTATCATGAAACTTCTTTGACCCGATCTTTGAATTGATATGATGATTTATGTTTTTGCATGTTGATAAATTTGGAAATGATATGCATGCATGTCTGTTTACAGAGGCATAGCTCTGTTCTTGATAAAAAAAGAAAAAAAAATTAATTTCAAATAAAAACATTGTTTAAACTCAAGTTAAGATTTTAGAAATATATTTGAGTACAATAATTTTGCAAATTCATCTGGAAAATTTAGGAAGACAGTGAGCAAACTTACTCCTGATCTACTCTCTGAATTGATGTGATAAATATTGGTAAATGTGTTCTGCATGAATAGGAATGTATTGCAAGTATTTGTGCATGTTTGTATTTGTCTGGCTATCCCTCTGTTTAGAAATAGATTAACTAAATTCGAGAAAGTTTTTATATCTCAGAATCAAAAGAAATTTAAGTGATGACCTTTAAAAGAAAGATATTGATAATTACTTGATTTAAAGTTAATATATATATATATCTATATATATATATATTTCAAGAAGTTTTATTAGGTAATGAACTGGAAACGTAGGATACAGGAGTAAATACAAACATCTAGCTTCCAGATCATCACAGTTTTAAAACTTCTAGCCTTCATTCTCTGTTGCTTCTCTGCTCTTTGCATATACAAGTGAGCAAATTCATTTAAACCCATCTATATAACTTGATATCCGATATGATGTTTGAAGCAAATTAGGAAAATGATTGTTTGTTGATAATTATGTCAGTATGAATGTATGGTATGTATGTAAGTTGTTCAACTTGGTTTGCCATTGAGTTGATGTACTTGTGGTCATATGTGTACTGTTTCACCATTGAGTCTGATTGCTTGTGGTATTACTTGAACTTGATATTGTTAGTTTCATGTTCATGTGTCTTCACATTCACTGTTGCCACTGTCTTCTTTGTGGTTGCACTGCACTTTGATGGATGATCATTTGTATACATACATTCTTGTATGTATATAGGTGTATGGCCACTTGTGTTATTCGAGTTGCTGGACTTAGTATTTTTAACTGGACAATACTTGCACTGGTCTGCATACGTGGTATCTTGTAGCCTGGTCATTGGTGCATTGTGCCTTGTACTTGGTCTGACTTGTATCACTGTCACTGGTGTACTTGAACTTCAGGTCTGTATTTTGATGTTACCACTTTGCTTCATTTGAATAGCTCAGTGGTGCACTTGTTTTGTCATTGTGTAGTTCTGGGTGTACTTGTCATCTTCACTGCGATGTTCACCATGTTGTTACCTGTACTTGGTGCATTGAGCATTTTCATTTGAGCATTTGTCTGCACTGTTAGTCGAGCTTGTTGTTCTCTGCATTTACTTGATTGTTGACACTGGTCATACATGTGCTTAATTGCAGTTTTTGATTTGTCGAAGCTTTGTATTGATATACTTAAGTCTTTGCTCTGCTTTCACCTTCCAGTATGCAATTTTTGATTTAAAATTTCAAATCTCGTGATCTTGTCTCTGTTTAAAATTAAGTTTCAAATGAAACTTGTTTGCTAAATCATAAATTTTAGTTTCAAAAATTTTATTTAAGTTTAAATAATAGATAAATCCCTCTGGAAGCTATAACAGATGATCAAACTTTAAATAAGTGAAGATCCAAACATCGTGAACTTCAATTTATATTCTGTAGTCACTTATGCACTGATTCACTTATTCATGCATTCAACATTGCCATGCTATTCACTGTTCATTTGTTTCATTTGGTATCGCTGCATCCATTCTGTTGCACTGTTTTCTGGCTTTAGTCTTGTTTCATGTTTGAGGTTGTGCCTCCATTGACATGTTGTGGCCTGTACTTGTATATAGCTGTTCATTGCTTGGTCTCTGTAGTTCTTTGATAGTTGCACTCTGTCTACTGTTTGGTCTGCACTTTGGTTTATTCATGTGCATGAGTTACTTGCATTGGTGCTGTTGCATTTCATTGATATTGATAGCTGTAGTCTTCATTTGTGCTCTCTGTTTTGAGTAACTTCCCATGTGTACATGTCTCTTCCCTGACCTGTGCAATCCATTCGTGTATATTCATCACTATAGTGGCGAGGCAGTACACGCGTGCGTGTGCTGCAGCCACACAGTATTGATTTTAATTGATATTTCCTTTGCTTTTGATTCATTGATTTCTTTGCGTATTTCATATACAGTATTGGCGAGGCCGTACACGCATGCGTGTACGGCAGCCAATCGTTTTTGATGTTTTTCTAAATTATCTTTTTAAAAGAGAAAAAAAAATTCCTTCATCCATCTTCGTTAAAAATTTGAATTTGCTGATTTATTGTTTAACACTGTTAAGTGTTATCATTTACCGTTATCCAATTTCTTGTTAAAGGGTCGGATAGGTAAATTTATCTTTGACTGTCGTCTAATTGCTATTTAATTATTATTGCTTCTATGCACTAATAGCTGAGTTTGAATTAGACCGACCCGTGTATTATTTTCTTTTGAATGTAATACTCGGGTCAGACCGAGTATTTTTACAGCTTGGAGATTTTCACGCAGCGAAGTTAGAGAGAGGGGAATTAGCACTTCACTAAAGCTTTTTAGAAAATTTTCCTTGTACTTTAAAAAGATATATGTATATTCCGCTGTATTAAAATGTAATTCATTGTATAACTCTGATATTTGTATATAAAAGAAAAGTTCTTTTATGGGAAATACGATTATTATTCTGTGATTCTGTAGCTGATTCTATTTAAATGTTATAAACTAAATAACAATCCGTCATTTTGAACGTTTCTAGTTGGTTTAACTACCGACTAGAGGCGGTCAGAGCGGCGGGTCGTTACAAGGTGGTATCAGAGCTTTGGTTTACACAAAGCTTAGTTTATGGCGTTTAATATGAATAGTTACTAGAATCACTTTAAAGAAAGTGTTTTCAAATCTAAAGAAGTTTAAAATTGTTTTCTTTAAAATAAAAAGTATTTTGAAAATTAGAATTATTTTTGAAAATTCCCCTCTCTAAATTTAGGTTTGCGATAGTTCTCTTCGGTGAGGTCTCCTTAGATTTGAGTCCCGATCGTTCGAAAACTCGTTATCGAATTGTTGAGATTTACGGAAAGTGAAATATAAGTTAAGTGAATTAATGAATTGGTTTAAATTGGTTTAAATCGAATATTGTGAATATCTCCAAAGTAATAATTGGAAAATGAAATGACATGTCAATTTGGTTATAATCAAGAGAATTATTGAACTATAACTTGGAAATTTGATTCTGAATTCTTTTGAAAAATTGATTTCAAATGTTGTGAAGAACGATTTAGTAAATAAATGGATTATAAGTATTTAACTTATAATATGGATTTTGGTATATAACTGGGTTATATAGATTGAATCAAATTAATGAAGGAGGTTATAAATCGAAGTTTTATAAATAGAAATGGAATTTGTAAAGATTGTTTATAAATTTGAAACCAATTGAATTTGATAAATGAAACATAGAAGTTATTAAAGAAGATATATTCGTGATTTTGGACGGCGAATTATCCTTTAAGTTAAATATTGTGATAATAAAAGTTGGTTGGGAATTTTATTCACAATTTTGGACAGTGAATATATTATTAAATAAATCGGTTATGTCTTGGGAAAATGATTGAATGATCCGACCTTTGCTAATGAGGATTGCAAATTTTGATAGGAAATTTAATTGTCGATTTAACTGTATGAATAAAACAAGTTTTGATGTAAAGCTTATATTTCAAGTTTAGACTAATGTCTAAAATAATTAATATGGAGATATAAATCTAATGAAACCAAGTCGATAAATGGTTTACTAAAGAACTAGTTGACTATTTTGGAAATAGAAAGCAAATGCAAAGTTCAAATGAGATTTAGATTTCAAAATTGAAGTTGGCTTAAAACCAATATTGTGAAATGTATGCAGAATTCAAACTATGAATTAAGTCGAAGTTGAAAAACTTAAATGGGAATGTTTTGGGGAAATAACATTATGAAATGGAGTAAATCCATTTGAAGTTGTTTTAAAATGTGTTAAGAATCGAAAGCATAGATTTCAACATTCATTGTTGAAATAGACGTTTTCGAGTGAAATAAAAGGAGATGGTGGACTATAACATTGTTGTTATAGTAAATGATTTCTGAAAGGAAAAGTTTTATATAGTATTGGGATTTATATATCTATCTTAAATTCGAATCCCTATACTAGTGATTTTGGGTCGTCGTAACGATGTTTTACGCAACATTCGTTTTGACTCAAATTAATGTGTTTAAAAGAATGATTTCCTTTAAGAATGAAATATATACTTGATTTTGGTTTAAGTATATCGAATATTTCAAAGTGTTGAAAATAAATGGATTTGTGAATTACTTATTATTGAATAAGTATGGAAATATTTTCCAATATGAAATGAAAGGTTTGAAATTTTATCTTTTAAAGATAAAGTGAAAAGTGAATGTTTTGAGATTTTATCTTTTAAAGATAAATTGATAATGAATATGTGAAATCGATTTGAAAATCGTATATTCATAGATATTTTGGAAATGTAAATTCACTATGGAATTTATAAAAGAAAGGGAAATTTGTTAAAAATAAATATTGATTTATTTTTGAAATGTGGAAATAAATTTACGGATTTGGAACGTAAGTTTAAAATAACGGTAAGGATTTATTTGATTGATTTAAGTGAACCATTTTAAGTTTAAAATGGATAAATATTTGGAAATGTTTCTGTTTAAGGAAATTGATTTGAAATTTGTTTTCAAAGATTGAAAGGTGAAAAATGGTTTGAAATTTGTTTTCAAATGGTTGAAGCGTGAAAAATATATCTTGTAAAGATATTATTTTTGGAAAATATGAACAATTAGTTCAACTTTGAATTTTGAATGGTCGATTTGGATTGTATGTCTAACATTGTGAATTGACGACATAGCAGTTGATCTCTATTAAATATATATCTGTTGGTGGCGGAGAATTTATTCTCTTAGCTTAACACCCTTCTCTGAGACATACGAGCTCAGAGGTTATATATCGATAGACATCAATTATGTGTTGAGAATTGACGATGTAACGTGAAATCCAAATCGAGTGTGAAGTCGATAATAAATTGGATTATGAATGTGAATTAGGTTTGAGATAACCTTAAATTTCCAAATCGACTTAGAGGAAAATTTTAAATGGATAATGAAATGGAAAATTTGTGAATCCTCTATTTTTTATGGGTATGAAATATTGAGGTTTTCAGAACGTATATATGAGAATACGATAAATTCGAAAACCATTAGTTTGGAAGGTAATTGTTATGGAAAACTTATGTAAGTACATGAGTATGATATGTACGAATTATGAAATAAAATATTATATATGTATGTATGATATTATGTTTTCCAAATTGAGGATATGGAAAACTACCTTCCATTTAAAATTTGTGAAGGATGTTGGAACTCGAGATGAGTGTCCATTTGAAAATCGTAGCTACGTAGGATACCATTAGTTGGATTGACCATTAGAATTCCATTAGTTGGATTGACCACTTGATTTCCATTAGTTGGATTGGCCATTTGTTTTCCATTAGTTGGATTGGCCATTTGTTTTCCATTAGTTGGAGTGACTAGCGTAATTTGAGGGGCGAGATGCCTACAGTTACAAGCAATTCCACTGGGATAGTGGCGCAACCGCTGAGTAAACTGCAATCTAGAAGCCAAAGCGAAATTCGAGGGGCGAGATGCCTACGGTCACAAGCGATTCTACTGGGATAGTAGCGTAACCGCCGTGTGGACCGCGATCTTTGGCAACAACCATGGCGAAATTCAAGAGATGAGAAATCTACAGTTACAAGTGATTCTACTGGGATAGTAGCGTAACCGCCGGGTAAACTGTGATCCATGGGGGAATGTGCTTTCCATATCCATTTTTAAAAAGATTTTTAAAAGTATTTTCACTGGAAATTGAAGCAAGTATATTTAGTACTTGGAGATTTTTAGACCTGCACCTAGCCAGCGTATGCCTAATGTCTTTAAGAACGACAATAGACTTGTTAAATTTCGAGTTAGCAAGTATTTTCAAACTTTAAATAGAAAATCAATAATCTGAAATTAAAGTAACATAATTCCAACTTAATAAACTAAGGAAGAGGATTTTTGAAATGTTTTGAAAGTCCACAGCTTTGGAAAAGTTATACTATGTAAATTTCTTAAATGAAGAATTTCAAATTTAAAATTTGGGTTTTGTAAGTTGAAAACTTTAGTAAAAGACTTTTGCGTCTTGATTGTAGAAAATGATGAGCAAATGAGTTAATTAACAAAGCTAGTAAGATAAAACAAATAGAATGAATTCTATATTCATTTATTTTTAATAAGTTCTGAGCTTGGTAAAAATTGTGTAGGGTATAAATATTGGTGAAATTTTAACAATCATTTTTCCTTACTTGTAATTTCGGGACGAAATTCTTTTAAGGAGGGGAGATTATAACGATCCTGAATTTTTGAACAAATTAAATTGAAAATATTTAATTAATTTTAAATATTTGAATGAGATTTAAATTAAATTCCCAATATAACTAGGATATTGGCGATTAAATATTAAACTTTAATCTATTAAATGTTGAATAAAAATTTAAATTTGACTTTAGAGTTGAAATTGAATATTGAATTTGTATTTTAAATTCAAACTAATGACTTAGGAAAATAATTTGGATTTAAGGATTATTACTTATGCAAATTAATAATTGAATTAAATTTTGATTTGAAATTTGTGAAGTTATTTGAATTTTTCAAGTTTAATATGAAGAACATATTTGAATTTAAAATTTTGAGCTAGGAGTTTGTAAATTGATTTAAATTCCGTTCAAAATTTTTGTTAAGGGCTAAGTGGGCTTTGAAAATAATACCGGTCCCCGTTTGATATTGATGTTGTGATTAAATATACCCGTTTCCCCTTTACCCCATTCATTCGAAACCCTAGAAAACAAATAAACGAAGAAAAAAAACAATGGCGGCCTCGTTCTTTCGTTCGCTCTGAAATTAGGGCTCGTGAAAATCAAAGGCTCGGTCTTCTTCCTGCTCATCTTCAAAGCTAGGGCTCGTGAGAATCGGTGATGATTTCACTTCCCTCGCAGCTGCTCAATCTCGCTGTCGTTCGTCTCTTCGAGTTGCTCCTACAGCCGCTTCTAATTGGTCAAGTTCGAAAACCAAGTGAGTGAATCCTTCACTCACATCCAATTCAAGCCTTTAGAGATTGCTAGCTTGTTCAAATTCATGTTTTGGTTGCTTGATTAACTGATTTTCGCGGGTTTAAAATTGTTGAATTTCCACTTTGATTCTGTAAAATTTCTTTGCTGTAATGATGATTTCCGGGTTCACTTGTTTCGAATTTCTGGCAATTGATTTATGTTGACTTTGATAATTATCATGAAACTTCTTTGACCCGATCTTTGAATTGATATGATGATTTATGTTTTTGCATGTTGATAAATTTGGAAATGATATGCATGCATGTCTGTTTATAGAGGCATAGCTCTGTTCTTGATAAAAAAAGAAAAAAAATTAATTTCAAACAAAAACATTGTTTAAACTCAAGTTAAGATTTTAGAAATATATTTGAGTACAATAATTTTGCAAATTCATCTGGAAAATTTAGGAAGACAGTGAGCAAACTTACTCCTGATCTACTCTCTGAATTGATGTGATAAATATTGGTAAATGTGTTCTGCATGAATAGGAATGTATTGCAAGTATTTGTACATGTTTGTATTTGTCTGACTATCCCTCTGTTTAGAAATAGATTAACTAAATTCGAGAAAGTTTTTATATCTCAGAATCAAAAGAAATTTAAGTGATGACCTTTAAAAGAAAGGTATTGATAATTACTTGATTTAAAGTTTAAAAAAATAATATTTCAAGAAGTTTTATTTGGTAATGAACTGGAAACGTAGGATACAGGAGTAAATACAAACATCTAGCTTCCAGATCATCACAGTTTTAAAACTTCCAGCCTTCATTCTCTGTTGCTTCTCTGCTCTTTGCATATACAAGTGAGCAAATGCATTTAAACCCATCTATATAACTTGATATCCGAGATGATGTTTGAAGCAAATTAGGAAAATGATTGTTTGTTGATAATTATGTCAGTATGCATGTATGGTATGTATGTAAGTTGTTCAACTTGGTTTGCCATTGAGTTGATGTACTTGTGGTCATATGTGTACTGTTTCACCATTGAGTCTGATTGCTTGTGGTATTACTTGAACTTGATATTGTTGGTTTCATGTTCATGTGTCTTCACATTCACTGTTGCCACTGTCTTCTTTGTGGTTGCACTGCACTTTGATGGCTGATCATTTGTATACATACATTCTTGTATGTATATATGTGTATGGCCACTTGTGTTATTTGAGTTGTTGGACTTAGTATTTGTAACTGGACAATACTTGCACTGGTCTTCATACATGGTATCTTGTAGCCTGGTCATTGGTGCATTGTGCCTTGTACTTGGTCTGACTTGTATCACTGTCACTGGTGTACTTGAACTTCAGGTCTGTATTTTGATGTTGCCACTTTGCTTCATTTGAATAGCTCAGTGGTGCACTTGTTTTGTCATTGTGTAGTTCTGGGTGTATTTGTCATCTTCACTGTGATGTTCACCATGTTGTTACCTGTACTTGGTGCATTGAGCATTTTCATTTGAGCATTTGTCTGCACTGTTAGTCGAGCTTGTTGTTCTCTGCATTTACTTGATTGTTGACACTAGTCATACATGTGCTTAATTGCAGTTTTTGATTTGTCGAAGCTTTGTATTGATATACTTAAGTCTTTGCTCTGCTTTCACCTTCCAGTATGCAATTTTTGATTTAAAATTTCAAATCTTGTGATCTTGTCTCTGTTTAAAATTAAGTTTCAAATGAAACTTGTTTGCTAAATCATAAATTTTAGTTTTAAAAATTTTATTTAAGTTGAAATAATAGATAAATCCCTCTGGAAGCTATAACAGATGATCAAACTTTAAATAAGTGAAGATCCAAACATCATGAACTTCAATTTATATTATGTAGTCACTTATGCACTGATTCACTTATTCATGCATTCAACATTGCCATGCTATTCACTGTTCATTTGTTTCATTTGGTATCGCTGCATCCTTTTTGTTGCACTATTTCTGGCTTTAGTCTTGTTTCATGTTTGAGGCTGTGCCTCCATTGACATGTTGTGGCCTGTACTTGTATATAGCTGTTCATTGCTTGGTCTCTGTAGTTCTTTGATAGTTGCACTCTGTCTACTGTTTGGTCTGCACTTTAGTTTATTCATGTGCATGAGTTACTTGCATTGGTGCTGTTGCATTTCATTGGTATTGATACCTGTAGTCTTCATTTGTGCTCTCTGTTTTGAGTAACTTCCCATGTGTACATGTCTCTTCCCTGACCTGTGCAATCCATTTGTGTATATTCATCACTATAGTGGCGAGGCAGTACACGCGTGCGTGTGCTGCAGCCACACGGTATTGATTTTAATTGATATTTCCTTTGCTTTTGATTCATTGATTTCTTTGCGTATTTCATATACAGTATTGGCGAGGCCGTACACGCATGCGTGTACGGCAACCAATCGTTTTTGATGTTTTTCTAAATTATCTTTTTAAAAGAGAAAAAAAATTTCCTTCATCCATCTTCGTTAAAAATTTGAATTTGCTGATTTATTGTTTAACACTGTTAAGTGTTATCATTTACCGTTATCCGATTTCTTGTTAAAGGGTCGGATAGGTAAATTTATCTTTGACTGTCGTCTAATTGCTATTTAATTATTATTGCTTCTATGCACTAATAGCTGAGTTTGAATTAGACCGACCCGTGTATTATTTTCTTTTGAATGTAACACTCGGGTCAGACCGAGTATTTTTACAGCTTGGAGATTTTCACGCAGCGAAGTTAGAGAGAGGGGAATTAGCACTTCACTAAAGCTTTTTAGAAAATTTTCCTTGTACTTTAAAAAGATATATGTATATTACGCTGTATTAAAATGTAATTCATTGTATAACTCTGATATTTGTATATAAAAGAAAAGTTCTTTTATGGGAAATACGATTATTATTCTGTGATTCTGTAGCTGATTCTGTTTAAATGTTATAAACTAAATAACAATCCGTCATTTTGAACGTTTCTAGTTGGTTTAACTACCGACTAGAGGCGGTCAGAGCGGCGGGTCGTTACAGGTTCACGTTTATGAGAGAAAGAAAAAGTCTAAGAGTGAAGTAACATAATCACGGATGGGATGATGAGGAATATTCAATCATGCTTCATGAAGAGACATTGAAAACAAAATTGTATAAAATAGATGTAGATGCCTGGAAGGAAAATGAAATATGATTTCTATTACAGATTTATTTTTCTT
The DNA here is from genome assembly GCA_030765085.1 of Allium cepa. Classification (NCBI taxonomy): domain Eukaryota; kingdom Viridiplantae; phylum Streptophyta; class Magnoliopsida; order Asparagales; family Amaryllidaceae; genus Allium; species Allium cepa. Next base: position 937,410,540 of record CM060932.1, read on the forward strand.
ATAGAAAGTTGTTCTTTATAAGATCTGTTTCTTTGAGTTTTAAGATAATTGATATGGAACCCTCAATGGAAGAAATATGTAGCCCATGTTAAATGATCGAATGGAACTTTATGTTTCAGATATTGTTATTGTTGTAGAAGAAATAGTGGGAGCACACCATATAACATTTATTAATGAACACATCAAGTTTTGAATGTTGCTTTCATGTATACAAAATATTATTTGTGAAGTAATAACCGTTCCCGATTTTCATCGAAAATAGACACAACTTTGTTTTAATAGGAACATTATGAATATTTGTTATGCAATAAATCTATTTTGTCATCCCCATGATGGCATTTGTATTCATGAAAGTAGTGATATGTTAGCTACTGAAATACAAAAGCATCTAGAATATTTACAATTGCTTTTGGAAAAATAGGATAAGCCATATCTTAGATAAATTTTCCATTAGTCATAAGGTTTGAACCATATGGTACTTGTGAATCGCATATCACAGATTAACAACAAAACGCCATTCAATGGGGACGATAAATGAGTTATTACAGTCTTAGGACTAATACATATTAATGTATATAGTTCACGGTCTATAGATACCAAAAGAGGATCCACTTACTTCATTAATTTCACTGACAAATTATTTAAGATACGACAAGCACCACTATCTCAATGGTTAAGTGCTTCGATTTTAGTGTGAGATGTCACAAGCTCGAAACTTACATAGCGTGACTCAAAAATATATTAGCATGCAGTATGTTGTATACTGCTTAAGACTTGTAGTATCAACATGTGCTACCATCTAAATACCCAGTTTCAGAACAAAAAAATTATTCAAGATATAAACATGTGTGTTTTGATAAATAAGTTAGATGTCTATGTTAAGTTCGCAGAATATGAAATGCAAGTAGAAAAATATAACATGCAAAAGAATTAAAACAACTTGATTTGACCGAATAGGTAAGTATCCTAGATAAGAGTTCCAAGAGTATCAAAAAAAATATGATTCATTCTCAAAATCACACCCTTATGCTACAAAATGATCTAATGATAACAAGCAATCGAACTTTGTTGGATATAGTACAATTGGCAATGAGTTGATTTGAGTTAATTTTTCAATTATGGGATATGCACTTAAGTGTAAGCATATATGTCGATTCGGTTTCATCTAAAAGCTAAGTTTATTTTGTGTAAGTCTATGGGCAGTTTATAAAATCTTATAAATGCGTATTACATCATACTAAAAAAAATTGTTGTTTCAAGACATGTCACCTTCTTATCGAAGGAAATTTATTCTATAAAAATCAATGGTAGTGGAACTAACTTGGATGCAGTCCAAGGTTCAAACATAGAAAATGATTATGTAGATGATACAAATTTAACTAAGCCTAAAAGGATACAGCTTTTAGAATATCTATTAGGAAATAGTGCACAGTCTTATAGATGTTGAGAAAATGAATCATACTAATGACAATCTCCTTAGTTATCGACATGCCATTAAGAGTATCAACTCTGCCACATGGCATGATGCTTTGAATTCGAAATCGATTATAGTTACACCGAAAAAAAATTATTATCGAATATGCCATCTTTTAGCCACAAATAAGTCTTTGAGAAGAAAATCCACAAAGATGGAAATGTATAATGCAAGGTTGATGGAAAATGACATTGTCATGTTGAAATTATTATAGAAATTTTGTCAGCCAACATGCTTTAAGTCAGTTTGAATTCTACTCACAAATTACTGCATTATATGACAATGAATTTTGGCATATGATCGTTATAATAGACTTGTTGTAGTTGAAGTGCTTAGTGGTTCTACAACGGTGGAAGTGCAAAAAGTTATAGTGGAAAAAGCGAAGGTGCAGAAAGTTTCATTAGATATAAAACCAAATATCTAAAGTTAATTTATTCTCATTCTCACATCATTTATGTAGGAAAAAAATATTGTCTAATCTTCTATAACAAAACCGAAGAATGTCACGATTTATGCACACTAGATTTGATGACTACAATAAATTTCTAACCTATATCGAGCACTTATACCTCAAAATTAGGTCTTTACCTTATCTTTGTTGATTTGGTTTAAAAAAGAACTAGTCAAGTGTTGTTAAAGATCCATGATTTAGCGGGTGTAGTGAAAAATAATGGGGCTTAAAATGGATCTACTGTTTAATAGCGCTAAACTGAAATAACATAGTGATCAAAGAGCACTATGCGCTATAGCAAGAATTTTTAGGGCTTTAACGGAGCTTTAATTGCACAGTGGATAGACTTCCTAAACAATGATTTAGAGAAGACTATCTATATGTCACAACTGAACTTTCTCAAAGTCGGTAGGAGTAGAAATTGGACTTGTAGACTTCTAAGGTCAACCAATGATCTTAAATAAGCATCAAGAGTGTTTAGCAAGTATTTTGATAGAGAAATCAAATAGTTTGGTTCCAGCTAGAATGCAGAAGAAGCATATGTCTATAAAAAAGAAAATAAAAGGTACTAAAACATTTCTAACACTACAACTAAACAACATGCTACTGACGGTAATGATGTATCCGTGTTACAGTTGGTTAAAGCTAGGTTATTCAATTCTCGATAAAGGATTTGAAAGAGGCGTTATTTATACTCAGTATAAAATGATTCTGGGATTGTCTCAATCAATATGAAACAAATGAGATGGATTCCGTGTGCATCGGCAATAGGAATCATCATGTATGTTATGTCATACACTAGACCAATATATGCTCATTCACTTGATGCAATAAGCAAATATAGGTTTCAAGTTAGAACAACTGAATTGGAGTTATGGGTGTTCTCAAGTATTTATTAAATATTAAAGAATTGTCTATGGAAACGATGAATTGTTTATGAAGAAGTGTTGGGACTCGTACTTCATAAATGATATTGGCAATAGTGAGTCAATCATAAATACATGTATATGTATAATAAACGAGCTTTAAGTTGAAACCGTTCAAAATTAGAGGTTATGGAAGATTCAACTGTGAAGTTTAAGTACATTGCCTTAAATAGTGACACAATGAAAGTAGTAAATACGCGCAAATTTATAAGAAAGATGGGAATGGTTCTCACTATTGAGAATCCAATAATATATTGTCACACCAACAGTGCAACAAAGGTTGCAATAGGATCCAATACCTCAATAAGAGGTCAAGGTATGGTCCACTTAACTGCCACATTATAAAACAAATTATTAGTAATGGTGAAGCATAATCAAAAAAGTAGATACAAAAGAATACATGTCCACTCACTTTGGAACTTTCTCAATTTAGTCTAGGAAAACTGATCGTGAGTATGATTATGAGTTGCAATAATTTATCTCAAGTGCAAGTGGATGATTGATAGAGTTAATGGTGTGTCCCAGGAGAAATTATATAAGTTGATTATATAGATTAACTCTTACAACAAATCATGTTTAAAATAAAGTAAGATTTTGGTTTTATTTTGTAATAAATACTGTAATATTGGAATATAATCGATGTTTCTAATACATTAAATATATATAAATTAAAAATTCTTAGAAAAAGTAATTAACTAATTGCAATTACGAATGTGTTTGTAACTATGGATATTGAATCATACAAAATATATTTTTTTCCCTTAAATTTTCTTAGTATAAGAGAACTAGATATTGATATATCCATTGAGATTAGTATATGTAATGCTCTTAATATGATGGAGAGTGAGTTATTCATAAATGTTGAGGCACATCAAGGACTCTGCACATGTATAGTTTTTTGGAATAGTTACATAACAACACACTAAAAGTCTTCTATACATTAAAAGTCAAATAGAAGATTTTACATGACGACATGTAGTAGTATTTTAACTTAATAATACTAAAATGCCACATTATTCTTAACGCCTAAATATGGTGTAAAACGCCGTCTACGCTTGCGCATTAACCTCAATTGTTAAAAACTGTGAATCTTTGGGTGAATAAATTAAAAAATTATCTAATTACGTTTTGATATATCTCAAAGCAGAATTGAACAATATATATTACTTCATCATATGTGTTCAATATAAAAACTAATACAACAAATAAAATCTCAACAATTATCTATGTATTCAATTACATCAACCATCACTAAATTTGCAAACAATACAAATATGATATAATAGGAACATTTTAAATAATTAGCCGGTAGATGCAACCTACAATCAGCCTTCCTTTCATTATTCGCCACTTTTATCTACAAGCATTGCGAATACATAGGGATAAAAAAAGAAGCAAAAAGTGATCTAGTTTACACTATGCCTAACTCTATACACCCTAGCCCAATCTAAGGAACTGGGTGGTATAAAAAAACTATTTACTTACCCCTTCAGGATTAAGCTCAAGTAATTCTGTTTTCTTTTTTTTCTTCCGCATCATATATTTTTATTAACTCATAACACTTTATAACACTAGCAAGCATGGAACTAACATAAGCAGAAAAGAGCACATTCTATTATATCATTATTATTATTTATCATAAATATTGGGTAACAATAATAATAGCAAGACAGGCATGAAAATGAGTAAACATCACAACAATTCAGCAATGCTTAATGTCAACTTCGACATCAAATAAATCAATAACAGTAAATATTGTCATATGTGTACTAAGCACCCATTATTAGTACATAAATTAATAGCACAAATGCAAGTAGAGTTTCCAAATATGCTCTAACAACTCAATACTAATAATATAACATCAAACTCATCAAATGTGCGCTAATAATTCTATATTAATAACGCAAACATCAACGACGTCGACAAACCAAAAACTATGATAAACTACGCAATGTCCACCTAGTAATAATGCTAAAACATCGCATAACTCATCCTAATACGATTTTATCTGAACATAATAAACATATAAATGATAGTTACCATCAATATTTAACACATATGACACAACAATCCAATATAACGTATCCATACCTATTATTTCCACTTAACTATAAAATGTCTTATTATTATTTTTTATAAAAACACATTTATTAATATTATCTCAAAGCACTAATATTTTTCAAACGATAATATACTTCAAAAATCCTTCATTATCTATATTGTTTTAAATGTACCAATCATCGTTATTTAATCAGATAGCAATTTACATCCAGTAACTTTCAGAAACAATAACATTATTACTCAGCGTCTAAATAGTAATATTTATTTACTCAAATCATCTTAATAACATCTTTATTATCATTTAACTCAAAATAACAATATCATGCATTACACCTTCAAAATTAGCTTATTATTATTTGTTTAAATAATAAGAACAATTTAACATAAAATATTTTTGAAAAATACATCTTTATTATTATTCTCAGAATATGTTTCATTATCATTGGTTTAAACATTAATAATAATAATAATAATATAAATTTTCCATAAACCCTATAAAACAGTCATATTATTATTTACTCAAAAATACTACAATATTACCACAAATCATATTATTATTCAATTAGCCTTTAATCCATAATAATAATAGTAATACTAATTTACTAAATTCACTTTAAAATGGACTTTTCGTTAGTATTTATGAATTTCCCATCAAAATTTACCCATTCCAAACTATTAATTATAATTACCTAAAGATTTCACTCGAAATTCATAAATAATCTTATTTACTCTGTAATTACACATTTTATTTACTCTGAATTAATTATTTACTTTTCCTTAATCCATGCATAACTACTATAAAATATTGATCATCCAACAATACAACAATTAATAGATAAGTAATCATAGCAGAAATCATATCATATTAAAAACATCATAACAATCAAACAATCGTCAAAAGAAGTATAACATATTTTAGGAGATGTGTATGTGCGTACAATTTGATGAGTATCTACTTAATAACTTATATTCAAATGAGGGATTACTTGAATATCTGAATTTTTGAATTAAATATCAATTTAATGGTCTAATTTAAATCGTTTTAATTAATAAATAATATTGGTGAATTTGATTTGTAAATTTAATTACAAGAATAAATAAATCTGATAAATATCCATAATTGGATTGAAAATATAAAACGATATTTAAATGTGTGAGATTACCATTTCGGGGCACTATCTTAGATTTTGGAGTAACTAGTTCCATCAGGACTGGAATGATAAGGCATTGTATGTCGATAGGTTTCGTAGCGATCGGACGTATGATTTGATCGTGTGAGCTGGAACGCACGGCGATTAATTTTAGGATTTAATATATAACATAATTTGATTTATAAAGCTAACTTCTGCATATGATGGAATTAGGTCTCAGAAATTTTGGATATGATATTGTCGGGGAGAATAATCTATATAAGGACCTCATCCCTCTCTCATTTGCCCAAGCCCTAACCCAAGCCCCCAAATATCCAACGACAAATATTGCTCAGCCAATTAGAGGCCGAATTAGGCGTTGGACCCAAAAGGAAAAGTGTGTGTCTTCTCCTCACGAACTCATCGCCACCAGCTAACGCCCTAAGGAGGTCTGTAGCAGCGGAGGTTCTTGTTCGAAAGCGGCGACTTTTAGTGGCTAGATCTTGCCCTCGTAGTCATGGAGAAGGACACTTCGGTGGCAGAGGATAGGGGAGGACGAGGGCGACCACCAAATGAAGTATGGAGACCGGAGATGGATGGCGGCGGCGGCAAGTATTTGAAGTCAGCAGCTATAGTTTTTAAATCGCGATTTGAGGGAAGAAGGGAATAGGGTTAAACAATGTAATTAATAATTAATTGTTAAATAATTAATTTATTTATTTAATTAATCAGTTGAATGTTCATTAACCCATGTCTTTCTCTTACGTGGTCGAATTTGGACACGGTCAGTCGCTTTGGACTCGTAGGAATGTAAACTACGCTATGGAATTGAATTTGTTGAGATTGGAGCTCGTAGAATTTAAAGCTAAAATCGAGATGGAACCAGAACGCTTCGGCGATAACTAGAATTTCGATGAGTTTGCTCATCATTAAATTAGTTATACAATATCTATGATGATATAAATTTATTGTTGAATGCTTGGTTGATAATTAGGATATTGTTGTTGTTATTTAGTTGATTATTTGGTTGAAACCCCGTTTGGGAAAACGGATGACATATTAACTTAATTGATGTGAACCAGTATGATTATATATATATTATCTACTACCACTGTTTTGCAGGGAACATTTATAAAGAGACCCTAAGGGGTTTCTCGTCAATGATTATTATTTATTTTCTTATACTTCTTATATTGATGTTTAGCTGAAATTTACCGTGATAATATATTTAAACTATTTAAATGTCATTATAGCAATTTTCGCTATATCGTCATTCATTAAATATCATCTCCTAAACCCTTTGTGTGTATTGAACTTGAGCTTGTATTTCCAAAAAAATAGATGTTTAAAATTCATTAATCGTTTAATTTAATTAATCATTTTAATTAATGATTATTTGAATTTAATAAATTGTTTTAATTTATTATGTATAAAATTCATTAATCATTTTAATTAATGAGATTTGAATTTAATTAATTACTTTGATTAATGATATTTTAATTTAGTTAATCATTTTAATTAATGATATTTGGATTTAATTAATTGTTTTAATTAATGGTGCTCGAATTTAATTAAATATTTTTAATTAAAGATAATTGAATTTAATTAATCATTTGAAATTAATGATATTTGAAATGTGCATAGTCATTCTAATTAATGGTATTTTGAATTCAATTGATTATTTTAACTAATGGTATTTAAAGTTAATTAATTAATCAACAAAGGTATTTAAGTTAATCAATTAAATTTGTAAAAGTGAGTAAAGTAAATAAAATAGTTTAATGAAAATGTTTTAAAGTGAATTTACTGATTTAGCGTTTTAAAGTTAATTAGCTGATTTAGTAAAGGTTTTAAAGTTAATTTACCGATTTAATTAAAGTATTTTAGAAATAATTAACTATTTAAATAAAGTTAATTGATTGATTTATTAAAAAAGATTATAAACGTGATTAATTATCTTTCAGCATAATTAATGTTAGTTTAAATTTATAAAAGGGATTTTAATTTTGATTTATTTTCTTTTGGAAAATTAATGTGGTTTTAAAAGTTATAAAAAGGTTGTATAATTTATCCTTGAGGATGATTAATATTTGATTTAAAATTTATAAAAGTAATTTATTGATTCATTATCTTTTAGGATAATAAATATTGTTTTAAATTTATAAATAATAGTTTATAAATAAGAAGATCTTTTTAAAAATAATTATTTTAAAATAAAGCTAAGTGCAAATTGTTTTGGGTTTACGGTAGGTAATGATTTAATGAGATTGTTGTTTACCCTTGTTTTAATACACTTAGTATTATAATTTGCCCTTTTAAAAGAGTATTCCAAAGAGCATTTTTAAAGAGTTTTACAAGTAATGGAAATGTGAAAATCAAGTACAAGTGTGAATAAAACGTTTTAAAAGTTGGATTCATTTATTGATGATAAGTATATGCGATTTAATTTCCATGCACAAATCACTTTATTATTCTCGATGGTTGATATATCGATATCAATTCAGCTTTCTTCTTGGTGTATCATTATCTTAAAAACGATTTGTTGATCCTTTGAGCTTTCTATCCTTCAACGGAAATGAATAAAACCAAAGCAAGTTGGGGCCAACCTATGTAGGGTTGCTTCCATTAGGGTATTTTTACATCCACTCTAAATTGGATTCGGTTTGTGCTTTGTGATGTGAAATGCTCAAATAATCGGTAAGGTTTGGCGAGGTACGAGTTGGAGTTCTCGAGAGGTGTCATAGCATATATGACCCTCTCAAGTATATTTCTAGAGGTATGCTTTCGATAAAGGGGCGCGCCCTTCTAGTCATTTGTCGAAAAATTACCTTTCCTTCCTTTTATTCAAATCTTTGAATTGTTTTTCTTCATTGCATGAGAAGTGTTTTGTGCCATGCTCTATGTTTAATTATTTGTGTCTATTCTTTCAAGTTTTGAATTTTATCTTGTTTTGTCAATTCATTCCAGTTTGGATTTTGTTCAGATTATTTCCATTCTTTTAAGTCTGGATTTTTATATTATTTATGCTAATTCATCAAGTATGAAATTTGTTCTTACTGGTACATCCTTTATATTTGGATTTGTTTCCTTTTCCACCCTTTCCTATATGGATGTTATTATTGTGAGGTTAAAACCTGTTCCGCGTTTAGCAGCGTGGTCGCATAGAATTTTTATATGTTTATCATATTACTTGATTTTTATCACGCTGGTTTTCCAGACTGATCTAGGTGTTATTTTATTATAATGCTCGGGTAAGACCAAGTATTTATTTAGGTTATCTTTTTATGATATGGAGCTATTAAGGAAAGAGTTGTATGTTCACCTTTCGTAGTATTTTATTTTCCGCTATATTAAATATGCCTATCAGCAATTGTAAGGTCGGGATTTTGTCACAGTCCAGATGATTAAGTTTATTTTTAACTCTGGTGTACTCTGTATTTTGCAGTGAAAGTATATACTGTCTTTGTTATATTATATGTTGTCGGTTCCGCTGTGAGATTCTGATTCCTCTATTCTTTGTTCTTTCCTTTTTATTTTACCCTAACAATCTATCTTTTCGACGATTGGTTGTTCGGCATTCGAATACCGTGGATATATTCGGTGTCGAATTTCGATGGTCGAAAAGGCGGGTTGTTATAATTTTCATGACCCATGCGAAGTGAAAAGACTTACGACTTTGTCATCTTCATATCAACATTTTTCTGTTTCTTTTTTTTGAACTGGTACTTTATATACAACAAATCATTGGGACAACATATCCCATGTCAAATAAACGTTCGAAAGCAAGTTTCGAACTTGTGACATCCTGCACCAAAGCCGAATCAATTAACCACTTGGACAAAGGTGCTTGTTAACATTTTTCTGTTTCAACCAACTACAAGTCTAAGAAAATAATTCCAGGAACATAAATCTGACTTCTAATGACCAAATTCAATCTCAAACATCATGTTTTGACCATAGAATCGTAGCATACAATATAGCTATAAGAGAATAACAAAATATATATAACAAATATTGTATAAACAATCTATCTTTTTTCTATAGAACCTATATCAAGAGGTGCATAGTTCAATTATAGACATTTAAAATAAGCACATTTCACCCTTTCACTTGTTTGAAGTCTGCAGGTTTTGCTTCAGCGTCCTAAAGTTTACAAGCAATTGATTCTCTAATTTCAAAGATAACAAGAAAAAAATCCAAGTGAACATAGCTAATCAATATCAAATAATGGATTATATTATGTTATAACATCGGTCAAATCATTATCAAACAATCACTATAGCAAGTTATAATTAATTTGTCGACTTTATCATTCCATTTGATATATTTATCAAAAACATGTAAAAACAAATACAGTAACTATCTAATCCACTCGCATTCTACAATTTAAGCAAATGATGATGAAATCCACCTAGATTTGAGCTTAGTGATTCAAATCCAAAATTTAAAAATCCATTTTGTTTTATTTTGAGCTTTGTGTTTTGCATTTCAAACATATATTACAAAACATGAGAAAAGCGGAGGAGAAGATTCAAAATTCTAAGTCATTACAAAGATGAAGGGCAGAGGGTATGGACTGCTTTTCGTGATTTTGTTATTTTCGAAAACATAATAACAAAATAAATTTGTTTTCTATGTTGAATGTTATCTTCATTTTCCAAATCGGTTGTCTTTCAAAAATACATATGCCATGCGCAGTTTTCAATAGATGGAAATCCAAAACTAAAATGACAAATCAAACAAGGCCAAACCTTCCGAGCTATTGACTTTGATCTCTCTAAGGTTCTAAAACTGATCTCCATCGCATTCTACCATTTTTTATATTAAATTCTAAATATAAATCTAGCTTAATTTTACCTGACTACATTTTTTTTGGTTTTAATGGATATTACGGGAGATATGGAAGGAGTTACCGATGAAAATAGAAATAATGTTTTTTTGGCAGTCGGTAAACCAATATTAGATTTTTTTTTTCCCTAATAACTAATGAGTTGTTAGCTTGTTAGGTCAACTAACCAAAGACCGTTGTGCAAAAAATATATTCCAAAGGCTATACTGTCTCCTAAGCCAAATGCTACTTTAGTAGTATGCCTTTTCAACCCCCCAATATCGACACTAATACATCCACGATTTTCACATGTCGAGCATCCATGTGCCAGAAAGAAAGAACGTTAGGGTAAAGAAAGCGAAACAGAACAAAAAAGAAGAACATAATATTAGAATCCTACATGCGGAACAATAATATATAATATCTCAAAAGGACTATACCAAAAGGAAACTTTGATATACATACATTAATCAGAGTAAACTAACATATCATCAGCCCGAACAGTTATAACAGCATGTCTTTATAAACGCTGATAAATACAAAACAAGTAATGCAACAAAAAATAAATATGGTAAGAAATCATCCAGCACCTCTCCAAGAGCTCCAATGAACCACAACTAGATCTAGAAACATACTCGAGTTGACCCAAACATTATAAGAAAATAACACCCGGATCAATCTGGTAAACTAGCATGAGAAACTCAAATTATATGGATTGCTATCTTCATAAAAACCCTTCAAAATAAGGGTATCTTGTAAAACCATGCCTTGAGTAAACACGGATTGGTTTTTACCTTAACCTTACGATAACCAAACCATTTCTATTATGAAATCCAATGATATTATAATAATGTTTGTGGTGTGAAATATAAATAATCACAAAGTCGTGATACGTGTGAGTGTATATCACAACAATAATAGGTAACCGCTAAGACGCGTTCGCTAATTTTTTAGGATTCCACGAAGGTGCCTTTAGTACATCGAGAACGGTCCTCCTGCACAAAGATCAGAGATACCCTTTCGAGCATCGTATATCTCCAGATAAAATAAACTATAAGTAAAACATAGCTGGCCCACTTCCGAACACGTAGCACCGGGTCACATCGATCCTGCATGCATATCCATAAGTATCACTAGAATGGAGTGCCTGCACCCTTTAGGTTAGCTAAATTTTAACAACCCGAATTTTTGGCCATTGAATATTGGGTAATTAACTAATTTTAGTTATTGAAATATTGATGAATTTATGATAATTAAAATGGTTGAATGTTTATGAATTGATTAAAAACTATATTCAAATTTTAAATAAAATTTATGGATTTGGTAAATTTTAGAGAAATATAAATAAAACTCCACCAATTTAATTAACGTAAAACATCCATATATATATATACAAACTTTATGATGTTGATAATATATAAGTATATAAATGTATATAAATTATATGGAATAGTGAAGGTGATGGATGCAAATATATACATATGATGACAACAACATATATGAATAGATATATATGTTCATAAAAGTATTGTATGTGTAAATATGTGTATATATGTTATAAAAACAATGCTTATGGAAATAATAAATATACATATATGTTTAAGCATGTGTATATCTAAATATATAAAATGAAAAGGAAAACATGGCAAAGTAAAAATGTATATTGTATATACATATATATATATACATAAGTGTTTATGGTAAATAAATGTGTAAATGTGTATATAAATAGTGTAAACATATGAAGAGATGATGACAAGTACATAGATAAGCAAATATATATATAAAGTATACATGTATGTATACAAGGAGACAACATAATAAATGTATATCAATTCAAGTCACATGAGAAATCAAAAATCAACTTTATATAAAATCAGGTCAAATGGAAAATCAAATCAAGTCATATAAAAATTAAACCTTTCATAACAAATAAAATCAAAAAGAAAAAAAAAATCTGGAAGTGTGAAGCCTGTAATAAACTACATCCATTCTCTTTATATAAAGGCTCTGCCTTTGTTCATATTTTGCATTCGAGTAAGATAACCAGAAGAAAATCAAATTTATACAAGCTGCCAAAAGAAAAGAAAAGGCATTCAAGTATTAGCATTCAAGTATTAGAAAATCAAAGCCATAAAAAGAAAACAGGAATGAAAGGTGAGTAAAACTTTTAAACTAAGACCTTCTTTCTACTAATCTATGAGTATGCTTCAAAGAAATAGCAGTAGTTGACAAGTTTGCTTGCATAGAAATGGATGTATACATATATGTATATGGATAAAAGCCTGTACAACATTTTGTCTACTCTATTTAGTTGATTTTTGTCATGCTTAGCCTTTAAAAAAAATCCATATCTTCTCTTCTAAACTATTATAGGATATGATGTTAGAAAGGTAACTGTTTATTTTTGATTCGACTTTGATAACAGTTTAGTTTTATCAAATATTATAAAGTGTAAATTAATAATAAATGCATATGATAGTAGGTAACTCAATATTGCAAGAAATTAGGACATCATAGTTTGTGTTTTTACTCATATGAACGGGATCGGCATTGGAAATGGTAAATTTAGGGTATTTTCACGATTTTAAATTATGTATACAGTGGGATATTGGGTGATGAACGCAATCTGGTCTTTGACCAAATTACGACGATCCAGTCATCGTTGAAGGTTGGGGTTTTAGTCAGAGGTAGATGAGTGGAAGGGGAGTGAGGGAAAATGGAGCGGTGATTTTTCGATCGACGTAGTGGCCGGTCGAAGGAGAAATAAGGTTTAAGGCGGGTTTCGGTCGACGTTGGACTGCGGCGTCGTGGTGGGGATTGAAGGCTGCGGTATGGGGGGAAAGATAAAAGGGAGAGAGACGAAGCTTCTGGCGAAGCAGGTTGGACTCCGGTGGTCGGAGGCGGCGGTACGAGGCAGGAAAGAGAGTCGGGTTTTTTTTTCTAGTGGTGGTGATTTGTTTGATTTCGTGGATTCGCTTTTGATGGAAGACTGGGTGGCGGGAGTAGTCGCATGGGTCAGGGGCGACTTGGAGGAGAGATCGAAGATGGTCGGCAAAGCTTCATCCTCGTGTGCACGTGCACGGCGAGCTTCGTGCAGATGAAAAGAGAAAAGAAGTAGGAGAAAGAAGTGGCATGAGAATAAAAGAGAGGAGAATGGGGAGCTTTTTGTCTGGAACGGTTTTGGGCCGATGGGCCTAGTTTTATTTTAATATATATATATATATATATATATATATATATATATATATATATATATATATATATATATATATTCTTAAAGTTGTTTTCCTAAATCTATTTACCCTTAAACTATTTTCTTTTAAAACTTTATTCTCCTGAATTTTATAAAATATAGGAACATAGATTTTGTCCTATCACCTAAACAACTTGGCTAATGCACTTGATTAAGTATTAATATGGAATTAAATAGCTAATGATTAATGCAAATAAAAAAATTTAAACTTTAAACTAATTAAACCCTAGGTTAATTTATATGTTAATTATTGATTAATTTCTAAAATTTGTTCAAAGTAAAATTAATATTTTTGTAATTAATATTAATTATAAGTAAACTGGCTTTGAAAATAATTAATTTTGTTTTAAAAAAAGAGCTAGGGGTTGAAGTTGTAAATGAATACTTTCGGTTAACCTTGGTTTGAAATTATTACACTTAATTAGTTGATTGATAATTGGGATATAAACAAAGGGTTAATTTTAAATTGAAAAAATTATTGGATTGTTTAATTTTAGGAATAATATTGTCTTTATAATTTCCTTAATTTAAAATTTATTTGGTTTAATGATATAAATGGGTTTAGTAGTTAAGACTAATAAAATTGTAAATTACAATTTGCTGAGTATAAATTATTAATCGTTAAATTAAGTCAACGACCTATGAGTTGCCTCCTTTCCCTTAAATATTTATTTCAAGCGTTCTTGATGTGTAATAAGTAACCAAACAAATTTAAAGGTTGGGAACAAAGTGTTGACACATTTTATTGAAGGTAAACATCTGAAATAGATTACCATGGGTGAATATTGTCACCCTAAATATAAATTGTTTATTTTAAAACAGTTTACCTGTATTGCTTGGATTCAAAGAGACCATGATCGGATATTAGTGTTATCTGAAACCACATCGATTTGAAATCACTACTAACCTTTACGGTTTTTGATTTTAAAGTTTAATATGACAGAATTGGATTGATTTACAAATTTGACTATTTTAGATAAGAAATCTGTACCTACACATTTTTACAATATCAATGGATTTCGAAAAAGTGTTTGGTTATAAATGAGAAAAAAACTCGTCGTATTGTACCAGTTACCTTGGTTTCATGTGAAGTCTTATAACTTAAGTATTTCAAATTTAATTGGGTTTACTCACACTGGTTTCCACCCTGACTCTGGTGTTACTTTATTGTAATGCTTGGGGTCAGACCGAATATTACAGAGTTTCAGGTTAGGATGCTTTTGGAGCGAAGGAGACGAGCTGGATAGCAGAGACATATTGCACGTACTTGGCTATATTCCGCTGTGTATTATAGGCTGTATAGACAGAAGTTGAGGACAAGTTGTTATAGCTTTCCAGATTTGTTGTACTCTGATATTTTGCATGTATATTGGCAGTTACAGCTTTTCTTTGTATAAAACGCTGCTATTGTGCATTATATTTTGTTCCGCTTCGATTGTGAGATTATATGCTGCTGTTTGTATTTCTTGTTCTATCTCTTTTTTTCTAAACCCTAACAGCCTCGTATTTCCAACACTCGATTATTCAGCACTCTATACAGTGAACGTATTAGTGTTGATTTTCGGGGTCGAAAATCTCCTGGCCGTTACATTTGGTATCAGATTTGAAGGTTAAGCGAGAACCTTGGCTATAGTGGGGATTACTCATTAGAGATAGGGTTAGTAGTACCCTAGAATGAGTTGAGTTTATATATGAGGGCGCACTTGTTATTTTCATATATAATGATTTTAAATTTTTTTTACACAAGGGTATATTTTAATATAAAAGTAAATAATTTTGTAGATTACTATAATATATTAAGTTGATTGGTTGTTGTTATTGAAATTAAAATAAGATCATAAGAATTACGTGGTAATACATATATATATATATATAACCAAATAGGAATTTGGGTAAGAATGAACTATATAAGTAAGTTAAGCTGAAAATGGATTCAAACCTGAATTTAAATCCTGGAAAATTAAAAAGAATTTTCAGAGTATTTGAAATAAGTTACCCTGATTATATTTTTTCCAATAAATTATGATGGAATATATGGTGTGTTCGATTTCCAGATATGATAATTATCATAGATTGGATATTATATCTTAATAATGGATGTTTATCACTGAATAAACAATGATAAAACATAGTGAAATGTTTTAAGGAAGTAAAAATTTATATTAGTATGACTTATAAATTGAAATGGATTTAAAGGGTGAAGTTTTAAATCTAAGCCCAGAAATTTTTTGGAATTGTTTCAAAGTGTTAAGGAAATAATAAATATTATTATTTAGAATATTTTTGAATATAGAAATCCTTGTTTTAGAACAAGAGTTGTTTTGAAGATGAATTTGTTTTGGACTAAAAACCAAGAATGGTTTAAAATTTAAAGTGTGATTTGATATGTAAATGGAATAAATATGTATATATATATATGGGTATGTATGGGTTCAAAGTTGATTTGAAATAAAAACTGGAAGTTGAGTTCAGAAATTCCCTTGAAATGAGAAGTATAGCCTAAAGTAAAATAAGTTTTTTAACTTATAAGTGGGAAGTGATATTAATAAGAACTGGATTTGGAATGGAAAATTTAAATTGAGTAAGGTTAAATGGATTGAATGGATTGGAAATTTACTCAAGACAAGTTGAATAAGTTTTGAACTTATAACCTGAATTAGAAATTTTATGGTGAAATTAACATTTAACTTATGGAAGTTAAATGAATTAAATTGTAAAGGAAAAGGGCACGGGTTTGATAAGGGGTGCAAAAGGAGTTATGCAAGTATGTATGATTTCAAAACGATTTTTGAAATAAAAACGGGTTTCGAATTCTGTAAATTTGTGATGAATGCTATTGATGGGTGTTTTAGATAATTTGGATGTTTATTTACTTTGACATATCCTACTATCATTCTGTTTGTTATTGACAGTATATAAAACTGTAAATTGGATTATTTCGATTAAATTGAGAAGTGGAGTGGAATGATATGTATCCATTCTTGAAAGTAATTGGAAATAAAACTTTATTTTGAAGCTATTTAAAAGATTTTGATTCATAGAAATAAATTTGAATTTATGGAAATGGAATCATTTTGAACTTAAGTTTGAAATGTTGAAAATGAACTTGTCAACAGAAACTGTTTAAAGAATTGGGTTTAAAAGTTTGAAGTTATAATTGGGAAATAAACCAAATTTCGAAAATTGATTTGTTTTTTTAAAAAGATTTGAACTCTCACTTGAATCTTGAAGTAAGTAAAGGTAATTTAAATGAGCATTTAAAATTTAGGCCAATAATTAAATTATTTTAAAGACTTGGGTTATCAAATTAAATATTAAAGGTAAATTTGATTTAAGTGACTAAATCAATATTTTGGAAATCGAACTCAAATTTATATAAATCGAGATAGTTTAAAAGTTGAGATTGGAATTGAAATTAATTCAGAATTGGAATTGAATTAATTGGGATTGTAATCAAAGTTGAATTAGTTGAAATCTAAAAGGGAGAATTGGTTTGAATTGGAATAGGAGTCGAAATTAATTCGAATTGGAATCTGGATTGAATCAATTTAAATGGAAATGGAAATTAAAATTAAATTGAATTGAAGAGTGGGAATTGAATCAGTTGGACTCTGAAACTATTTTCAAATAAACTATTTTAATATAAGCGGTTTAAAATCTATTTTCTTAAATATTTGGATTATTTTGATCTCTCCAAGCTATTTACTATACAAACCATTCTTTTTAAAACTCAAAGTATCTTACATTAACTATTTAACTATTTTAAAACTATTCAAGCTATTTTCTAGATTCAAACTGGTCAGATTGGAAATTGTTTATATTTAAATACCAATTTAGATAAAATCGGAACTATAACTCAAATGGAGCTCAAAGCAAAAATTTGAATTGGAACCGAAATCGAGATGTCTAAGTAAAAGTGATTTTGAAGTGAAAGAGTATATTTTGAGAAATATATGATGATTAAAAATGAAAATTTGATAGCACTATAACTGAAACTTGCTTTATTAAGAAGTAAGAGCTTGAAAATTTGATTTGGTATTAATGAGATTATAAATATTAGTTATATATTCAAACTCCCTTATTGAAATTATAACCAGAAGAAATGATCTTTGAAAGATATTTGAAATATAAAGTGGAATTTGTATAAGTATGAGGTGATCCAAAAATTATTCAAGTTGACAGAATAATCTTTTATATATGCAAAAAATGATTTTATGAGAATGGAACTGAATGGGTTTTGGGAACCCATTGATTTTTAAAGGCTTTTGATTTTGGCAAAAAGTCGGTTTTGGAAATTTGCTAAGCCAAATTTGAGAATTATCAATTTTGGGATATCGATTTTGGAGTTTATATCTGATACATATAAAGAGTATGATTTGAAAGGTACTACATGTATATAGTATGAAATGTTTTGAGAATGCTCTGAGAAAAAATACGCTCCCATTTAGAGTTGAAACTTATAGTAGGAGATCCACTGGGTGGTTCTGCCTTGAGCCCTAAGGGGGGGTTCAAAATTTGGATCCCAAAGGACGTCCGGACAAAACTTTAGTACCTGAGGATTGTATTTGGGGTAGTGTAATTCGTGTGGCGCTGATGCCTATAGTTACATTGGGGTTATGTTATGACGGCAACGTATTCCTTATGTAACTGCGATCTACTGCGTTTCCATAGTGTAAATCGAGTGGCAGTGATTGCCTACAATTTACATTTTATTTCGCTGGGAGAGCGACGTAACATCGGTAGATTGCTATCTATGTGGTCCATAGCGAAAGTCATGTGGTAGTGAGTGTCTAGAGGCTACATTAGGACTCGACTAGTGTAGTCTACGATCCACGTGGTGAGGTTTCATTTGGCAGCGTAATTCGAGTGGCACTGATGCCTACAGTTATATGGTTTTTCCTGTGATGGCAACGAAACACTGGGTGTAGCTGTGATCTGTTGCAGTTCCATGGCGAAAGTCGAGAGGTGCGGATGCCTACAGTTTTCTTATAGATTTTTCCTGGATGGCGACGCAATCATCATGCTAACTGCGACCTATGGAGGGGGTGATGATTTCCATAGCATTCTTGCAAAAAGTTTACCAAGTATTTTCACAGGGTGTTGAAACGGGTCCACTAAGTACTTATAGATTTCAGTCCTATGCCTGATCAACATATGATTGAATTTCCGTGAGAACAAGGATGGACTTGTTTGGACATCGAGTTATGAAAAGTATTTTTATAAAGCTAGTTTGGTAATATTATGTAATTTTTAAAATGATTTAAATTTTATAATAAAAGAGTAAGGAGTTAAAATGTTTAAAGAATAATTTGACAAAAAAATATTTAGTTCAAATTCTCGCTTCGTTCTTTTTAAAGGACGAAAAGTTCTAAAGAGGGGAAGAATGTGACAACCCAGATTTTTAGCCATTGAATATTGGGTAATTAACTAATTTTAATTATTGAAATATTGATGAATTTATGATAAATAAAAAGTATGAATGTATATAAATTGATTAAAAACTATATCCAAAATTTAAATAAAATTTCTAGATTTGGCACATTTTAGAGAAATATAGGTAAAACTCTACTAATTAAATGAAGGTAAAACATCCATATGTTTATATATAAATATATATAAGCTTTATGATGTTGATAATATATAAGTATATAAATGTATATATGTTATATGGAATAGTGAAGGTGATAGATGCAAATATATATATATACACATATGATGACAACAACATATATGAATAGATATATAGATGTTCATAAAAGTATTGTATGTGTATATATGTTTAAAAAATGCTTATGGAAATAATAAATATCTATACATATATGTTTAAGCATGTGTATATCTAAATATATAAAACAGAAAGGAAAACATGGCAAAGTAAAAATGTATATTGTATATATATACACACACACACACACACACACACACACACATAAGTGTTTATGGTAAATAAATGTGTAAATGTGTATATAAATAGTGTAAACATATGAAGAGATGATGACAAATACATAGATAAGTAAATACATATATAAAGTATACATGTATGTATATAAGGAGACAACATCATAAATGTATATCAGTTCAAGTCACATGAGAAATCAAAAATCAACTTTATATAAAATCGGGTCAAATGGAAAATCAAATCAAGTCATATAAAAATAAAACCTTTCATAACAAATGAAATGAAAAGAAAAAAAATCTGAAAGTGTGAAGCAGGTACAAAGCTACAGCCATTCTCTTTATATAAAGGCTCTGCCCTTGTTCAGATTATGCATTCGAGCAAGATAACCAGAAAAAAATAAAATTTATACAAGCTTCCATAAGAAAAGAAAAGGCATTCAAGTACTAGCATTCAAGTATTAGGAGATCAAAGAAAAAAAAAAGGAAAGCAGGAAAGAAAGGTGAGTAAAACTTTTAAACTAAGATCTTCTTTCTACTAATCTATGAGTATTCTTGAAAGAAATAGCAGTATTTGACAAGTTTGCTTTCACAGAAATGTATATGTGTGCGTGCGTGTGTGTGTATATATATATATGTATGTATGTATGTATGTATATAGATAAAAGCATGTACAACATTTTATCCGTTCTGTTTAGTTGATTTTTTTCATGCTTAGCCTTTAAAAAAAATCCATATCTCTTCTTCTAAACTATTATAGATATAATGTTAAAAAGAAAAGCGTTTATTTTTTATTCAACTTTAATAAAAATTTGGTTTTATCAAATATTATAAAGTGTAAATTAATAAAAAAATGCATATGAAAGTAGGTAACTCAATATTGCAAGAAATTAGAACATCATAGTTTTTTGTTTTTTTACTTATATGAACGGGATCGGCATTGTAAATGGTAAATTTTGGTGGTATTTTCACGATTTTAAATTATGTATATAGTGAGATATAGGATGATGAACGCAATCTGGTCTTTGACCAAGTTACGACAATCCAGTCGTCGTTGAAGGTCGGGGTTTTGGTCAGAGGTAGCTGAACGGAAGAGGAGTGAGGGAAAATGGAGCGGTGATTTTTCGATCGACGTGGTGGCCGATCGAAGGAGAAATAGGGTTTAAGGGGGGTTTCGGTCGACGTTGGACTGCGGCATCGTGGTAGGGATTGAAGGCTACAGGATGGGGGGAAAGATAGAGGGGAGAGAAACGAAGCTTCTGGCGAAGCAGGTTGGACTCCGGTAGTCGGAGGCGGCGGTACGAAGCAGGAAAGGGAGTCAGTTTTTTTTGGTGGTGGTGATTTGTTCGATTTCGTGGATTGGCTTTTGATGGAAGACTAGGTAGCCGGAGTAGTCACGTGGGTCAAGGGCAACTTGGAGGAGAGATCAGAGATGGTCGGCGAGGCTTCATCCTCGTGTGCATGTGCACGGCGAGCAACATGCAGATGAAAAGAGAAAAGGAGGAGGAGAAAGAAGTAGCAGGAGAATAAAAGAGAGAGAAGGGGGAGATTTTTGTCTGAAACGATTTTGGGATGATGGGCCTAGCTTTATTTAATACACACTCACACACACACACACACACACATATATATATATACATATATATACATACATACATACATACATATATATATATATATATTCTTAAAGTTATTTTCCTAAATCTATTTACCCTTAAACTTTTTACTTTTAAAACTTTATTCTTCTGAATTTTATAAAATATAGGAACAGAGAATTTGTCCTATCACCTAAACAACTTGGCTAATACACTTGATTAAGTATTAATATGGAATTAAACTAGCTAATGATTATTGCAAATAAAACAATTTAAATTTTAAACTAACTAAACCCTAGATTAATTTATATGTTAATTATTGATTAATTTCTAAAATTTATTCAAAGTAAAATAAATAGTTTTGTAACTAATATTGATTATAAGTAAACTGGCTTTGAAAATAATTATTTTGTTTAAAAAAAAGAGCTAGGAGTTGAAGTTGTAAATTAGCACTTCCGGTTAACCTTGGTTTGAAATTGTTACACTTAATTAGTTGATTGATGATTGGGATATAAGCAAAGGGTTAATTTTAAACTGAAAAAATTATTGGATTGTTTAATTTAGGAATAATATTGTTTTATAATTTCCTTAATTTAAAATTTATTTGGTTTAATGATATAAATGGGTTCAGTAGTTAAGACTAACAAAATCGTAAAATTGCAATTTGCTGAGTATAAATTATTAATCGTTAAATTAAGTCAACGACCTATGAGTTGCCTCCTTTACCTTAAATATTTATTTTAAGTGTTCTTGATGTGTAATGAGTAACCAAACGACTTTAAAGGTTGGGAACAAAGTGTTGACACATTTTATTGATGGTAAACATCTGAAATAAATTACTATGGGTGAATATTGTCACCCTAAATATAAATTGTTTATTTTAAAACATTTTACCTTTTAAAAATATATTGCTTGGATTCGAAGAGACCAGGATCTGATATTAGTGTTATCCGAAACCATTTCGATTTGAAATCACTGCTAATCTTTACGGTTTTTGATTTTAAAGTTTAATATGATGGAATTGGATTGATTTACAAATTTGACTATTTTAAATAAGAAATCTGTACCTAAACATTTTTTACATTATCAATGAATTTTTGAAAAGTGTTTGGTTATAAATGAGATAAAAACTTGTCGTATTGTATGAGTTACCTTGATTTCAAGTGAAGTCTTATAACTTAAGTATTTCAAATTTAAGTGGGTTTACGCTGGTTTCCATCCTAACTTGGGTGTTACTTTATTGTGATGCTCGGGTTAGACCGAGTATTACAGAATTTCAGGTTAGGACGCTTTTAGAGCGAAGGAGATGAGTTTGATGGCAGAGACGTATTGCACGTAGTTGGCTATATTTCGCTGTGTATTATAGACTGTATAGACAGCAGTTGAGGACAAGTTGTTATAGTTGTCCAGATTTGTTGTAGTCATATATCTTGTATGTATATTGACAGTTACAGCTTTTCTTTGTATAAAATGCTGCTATTATGTATTATATTTTGTTCCGCTAGGATTGTGAGATTTTGTGCTGCTATTTCCATTTCTTATTCTATCTCTTTTTTTCTGAATCTTAATAGCCTGGTATTTCCGGTAGTCTATACAGTGAACGTATTAGTGTCAATTTTTGGGATCGAAAATCTCCCGGCTGTTACATAAATCTCATAGGTTGTGTCTCTTATCTCTGATTTCTGTCATTACCGATGGTGAAGTCACGTTCAAGATCCCAGCACACGAGTCACAACTCGAACAGATCTTCCACACGAGCTTCAATTCAAATATATCTAGGAACCTCACATGGATTCTCATACCTCAACAGGTCTCGAATTCACATATGGATTCCCTCATTCTGAATAGATCACGAACAACTGCATGTGTGCGAGCATTTCAAACATATCTCGAATCTCCGTATAGAAACCAGCATCTCGAATCGATCACGAACCTCATCCAAATCATAGAATATGTATTTGGAGTGGTTACGGTTTCAAGTCATCTCATATAAGTACACTCCCTCTCTTACCGGGTATTCCAAAACCAATCGACGGATTTTCGGTAAACACAAATCTGGTTCTGTAAGAAATAAACAGACAATACATAAGAGCGGAGATCATCTTCTAACCATTTAAGCGGACGGATTTCCTTATCATTTGCCCTAAAAGAGCAAAACGAGTTTATACGTACGTTATGGCATCACCGTAGATAATTTTACCATATAATTTCCGCGTTTCTTCTATATATTTCCAAAGTTATATTTTAGTCAAATCCAATAACAATGAGAACAATCGTACATGGAAAACTAAGCCTCGTATACCACCCATAACCACGTAACACACACAAAGCACGATTGAACACACAAGCACGGTCAAGTTATATCAACGACTTCTAATTCTCTTTTTAATTAATCTTCCTTTATTAATTAAAATCCTCTTTTATTAGTAAAACTCATTTTAACTCAATAACTCTTTGTAAATGAAACTCCACTTATTAATTAAATTTCGATGTTTAATTAAAACTCCATATTCGTTTTTACACGTTTCAATACTTCTCAAAAGTATTTATATAATTATCTCAACCGTATAAGTAAATTCACAAATCAACTTCAAAGGGCTTAAGACAAATATTACTCGAACATTATCACTACAAAACCCAAAACCATTTTAGTTATGATGATTTTCAAATATTCTTTCCAAAAATCTATTTACATTCATAAGTATAATCAAAACGGGTTAAAGAAGAATGTTATCGAAACATTATCACAACAAACCCAAAACCAATTCATACTTGTTATTCCCTTTAAAATTCCATTATTAAAGCTCTAAGTATTTTTCCAAAATCATTTAACAATATTTTACCACTTTTAAAATATTGCTCAAGGGTTTGAAAACAAATGTTACTAAAACATTGTTTACAATAAAACCAAAATCACTTCACGTAATCGTTATCTTTTAAACTCTATTTTAAAGATTGAATTACTTTTCAAAAGTATAATTAAATGAGTTAAAACAATTGTTGCACAAACACACATACTATAAACCCAAAATTACTTTTATACTTGCCATTAACTTTGAAACATTCATTTAAAGCTCTAGTATATCTTCACTTATATTAAATAATGTAATATACCTTTATAATCAATTTACAAAATCATTAAAACATAAGTGTTATAATTTAAAAACTTCCTTATATTCTTTTACAAATACTAAACTTCCTTTCCAAACTTCTAAATATACTAAAATACCTTTAAAAGGACACACACACATACATATACTAATTTATTTATAAAACTAAGATATTTAATAAAATACTATAAACAATTTGAAAGATATTATAATATAAAAACCTTTTATTTCTTAGTTAAAATCTTTAACAAATTTTCTAAAACTACATATACTAAAAATACACTTTTAAAAAACTTATACTATAATTTAAAATATTTATTTAAAACTCATAAAAACGTGTTTTATAATTTAAAACCATTAGTTTAGAATTTCATAAATGATTATCAGTAATGTATTTAAACCTTGTTATTTTTCGAAAATAAGCAAGCTAACAGTACTTATTAAAATACGAAAAAGCTCGAGGATGTCTTCAAAAGTTAACTTTAAAATTACCAAATACAGTGATTTCAAAGTGCATCTATAGCGACATTTTCGCTTCTAACATTTACAACTTCCATTTCCAGTTTCCCCAAAAATTCAAACTAATTCCTCTATGTCAAACACACCAAAATGTGCGTATTCAAATATATATATATATATATATATATATATATATATATTCCACAATACATCACATTTTATCCAATTTAACATATGTCAAATATCAGGAATCTCGAAGCACGTTTATAACGACTATATCGCTTCACACATTTGTAACCCACTACCAAACATGTAAACAATTAGTCTGGGCCATAATACATATTTTAATAAAATCAAAAGGGAGATTATCTCCGTAATAATGTTGTCACTTGTTTACAAAACAAGACGGGGTCCAAAAGTAATAACTTGCATTGTTCGTTATACAATTTATATTTTGATACAACAATAATTATATACACAATGATATACATCAACTGGTGAATAAACTCACCCAAACCCCAAGTCAATCTCAGATGTATCTGCTACGAGCGCAATGGCGAAAACGGCCTCTCGATTGGACCTCGTATGAATAAGATATGATTTATATAAGATTTTGAATTATAAAATACAATTAATTAACTAAAAACTTAATTAATTTTATAATTACCTTACTCATCCTTTCTTCCCTTCTCTCCAATTTCATACCTTCTACACACTGATACGCATCCGACCACCATGGTCATGCACCATTTCCACTAACACGGAGCTCCACTTTATAAAATCCAAGTCCGACCGCGCCAATGCATTTCTTGTCAAAGACTCGACCTATCGACACCGACATCCTGACACCCGATCGACTCCACCCACTTTCAACTGTCACGTCCTAAATCATCATGTTATAAGTCGCGATTTTAGCTCGACCACCAGGAAACACCATACCACCTCGTTCGCCTCCGTACGCCACCATGCACTGGATGGCATTATTAATCGACCTCCAGTGCCCCCCACGAATTTGCGACCCTACGCATGCTACAGGACAGCAAATTTTTGCGATTGCATATAGTGAGCTGCACCAGCCTATCTCACGCCTACGCAATCGCCTACACTCCAGAAACTCGGCGGCACCATCCACTCGACCCAACTCCACCTCAATCGATGACAATTTCGAACCCTAGCTCGCCTGTAAATGTTCAAACTATCCTGACCACCATGGCACCCCTTAATGCATACACCACCGCGATGCCCTTCTGCATATGAACCCAATGGATACGGCGTCGTCGAATTTCGTTGAGCCAAACTTCGAGAACAATTTAAAATGAAAGGCGGCTGCACTTTTGTTTTCAGATAAAAGAAAAGAGAGAGGAAGAGAAGAGGAAGTTAATGAAAATTAGGTTTTAAGTTAAGGTTTATTTACAGAAAAATTAATAATATATTTTATTCTTTTAAATTAAATGCTACGCGTTTCGAGCACGTACGGGACCAGAGCACGTTCGATCGTCACAAAAATCGTCAGCGTATAACAACTCATTATTCCATACCCAATGGCACTATTTTCGTCAAAATTTGAGATAGTACCCGGAATGATAATGTAACAACCCGTATATTTGGACCATTTAAATTGACAATAATCCACACATGTCAACTTAAATAGTACAAAACACGAATCATTAATGGAGTATAGATATATATACATGAGAATCATCACAGAATCACAGAAATATAACATCACAGAATAGTGCAGCGGAAATACAACATAGTCATAAGAGTAGTTCATGAAGCTACCCAGAAATACAACAATGTCTCAGATAAAATAAAATAGAACAACATAGATGTCCAATAGTCTAAATAGCAAGAGCAATACTGATAAGATAAGATAGTGAAAGTCTTCAGTCTTCAGCTCCAAATAAACAGCAGCAGCAATCCTCAATCTGATCCGAGCATATGCACAAACAAACACTCGAATCAGGACATATATTCTTATACAGATAATATGGTTCAAATTTTGAAATAAACAATAACTCAAAGATGTATGGAATCAACATCTTTCAGGATCCGATAAACTATTTATACATAATAGTGTACGATACATAGATAATGTCTAACAGTAAAGTAAAATATCAAAATAGCGTTAAGGCGTTACCATTATCCCTCTTAACACATTTTATAAATATCATAGTCTATACAGCACTGTAAACTCCACCGTAAACTAGTGGGATATCAGGGAGTACTCCATAGGTATAATACAAAACAAATTCGTAGTGGTCTCGTATACGGAATACAAGTATGACAAGGCACATGAGGCAATACCCAAGGTAGTGAAACTACCGTTTGCCTGATCCGGACTGGTGAGAACGCATCGCCGCAACGATCGCAACACCGCGAAACAACACTCCAAATTCAAGGGTGCGCACCAATCAATCACAAAAGTAAATGAGTAGTTTACGAAGAAGTGTGTTCGCTCGAGGTAGCTAACCCCATTTGGCCCGGCACGGCTCCTGATTTTAGTCATTTCCAATTTGACACAAGTGTCAAGGCTATCCATTATCGTTCTCTTTCTTCAGTCATCGCGTAAGTCATTCCAACCACTTCATTCTGGATCATCACTCCGCGTATAGTTATTAAAGTGGTTTTCGGTTTAGACAGTGAGTATGTCCCTAACTGATTCCGGCTCCTTTAATAACCTTCGTAATTATTTCATCGATTGGTCGTTTAGTAAATTTCAAAAACAAATCAAATTTAATTTCAATTATACTTCGTAAATCAACATTATGTTAGTCTTTCTAAATCAATTTCCAAAATTTACGTTTCCTAACTTCACAACTTCCATTTCAAATTTCTATAATTCAATTTCGAAATTTTAATTTAAAACAATTCAAATATTCGTTTAACTCCATGTATAAGTTCATTCCAAAATCATTTAACGTACAAATCGTTTTTTTTCAATTATCGATTTTATTCGATATTCATTACATTATTTATCATTAAACAATTTCAATTAAATTTCCAATTCATTACTTCCTTAAGTTCGTTTCATTATCAAAGCTTACATATTTATTCAATTTGAATTTATCGAATCCAATTCTCTAAATTACAAGCATTTCATTTGTTTCGATAAAGCGCGTTCTATTTCTTATTAAAGAAATTCAATTTCATATATTTATTTCTTCGTTACAAATTTCAAATCTCAATTAAGAACTTGGTTTCACTTATTCAAAATTTCAATTTCTCTTAATAAAGAATATTCAATTTAATTCAATTATTACATAATTCATTCTATTCAATTTAGTTTAATCATTAAACAATTCAATCTTATTCAATTATCAAACAATTTCAAATCTTAATTATTATCATTTCAAACTTATTCATTAATAATTCCAAACTTAATTATTAATTTTAAAACCAAATTATTAATAATTTCAAAACTTAATTTATTAATAATTTCAAACTTAATTATCCAATTTCAAAACTTCGTTATTAATAACTTCAAACTTCATTATAAATAAATTTCAAGACTGGATTATTAATAATTCCAAATTGGTTATTACACATTTCAACTTAATTATTCATAATTTCAAAATCAATTATCAATTAATTCTAAATTTAATCATTAAATAATTAAATTTTTAAAAACAATGTCCTTTTGTCAATTACACGTTAATATTTGTTTCAAATTAAATATTCACATTTTCGTTCATTCAAATTTAAATTCCAATTTTATTCAAACCTTATTATTAGTCAAATAAAATCTTATTCCATTTTAAATCAAAACATTGACCAATCGGTTTTAATTTAATTTTCTATCCTAAGTCAAAGTTATTTGGGTATCTATCATTTCAACCCGACTCCATTTCAATTCAAAACAAAACATACAAAGGGAACTTGCAGTGTGATAGCTGGGATGGTGTCAAAGTAAATAAACAAGCAATAGCATCCATACATAACAATTTAACAATTTATTTAAATAATCCCGAAATAATCGTATTAATTTACATTTGTTATTTATGCAAATTAATAAAATTATTCCTAGAATCTACACTATCATTTCATGTAGATTAAAGATTATCATATTACGGTTTTCACTTGTCGTTCAAACTCAATTTCAATTTAAATACTACAACAATTAAACGAATCTACGTTCACAGGTCCAAAGGTTCCTTATCAAATTCTACGTTAAATATAAATTAAGGGGTCAAGTTCGACTAACCTAATTTTAACATATGAAAGGGGTCAGGTTTACAAATCAAATTCGACAAATATAATCCGTTTAATTTATTAACTATCCTACGTCAAATTACTTGCAATTTAATATCACTTAGCACACATAACATCCAAAACATATCACATAGCGATCAACTAGCATAAGAATATATGTCGTGAAAATTAATTTCACCTTTCGTGGATAAAGAAGTTGGATCCAAAGCAAAGATAAGCACGAATAGAAGTCGGTACACACGAACAGTGAACACTGTAATATCGATAAAAGAAAACGATATTAATAAATGAACGTTTGTATCTAATTTATAAATTATATAGATGCACTTACCGACGACGGAGAAAGAACGAAAGCTGAAAATTGATGCTGCTGCAAAACAACTTAGCCGGTTGCTTCTGCACACAACGGAAAAGAAAATTGGTTACTATTATGGCAACCGACAGATACCCTCATCCATGCACGCAATCTCCACAACACACACCATGCATACATGCTAAGCATATACACGCACGCAATTTAAATTTTTTTTCTTTCTTTTTTTTTTTTTTTTTTACACAACACATGCATGTACAACACACAATAAACCACGTTTCAACTCCTCCCCCCCAACACGCATGCGCTACCTTTACACTTAGGTACACATTATACATGCACACACTTAAAGTACACAGCACAGACGAAAGTGGCACAGGGAAAGGCGACGACAATGAACAGGGCGGAACGCTGGAAGAGTGTGTGCAGGCTAGGGAGCAGTCGGAGTAAGGGCTGTCGGCTGAGACTAAGTCACAGGCGTCTCGGTTTGGTCAGGGGTGGTGCGCGACGAGTGATGGCGCCGGAAAATGGAGGCTCGGTGTTTGTGGGGAGGGCTGCCTCGGTGTGCGTGGTGAAGGTGGAGAGAGGCGGTGGCACACGGTGAAGGGGACGAGGTGGTGAGGCGAGGTCGGACTGGGTGTGGGCGAGTTGGTGCGATGGCCAAATGGGGAGTTGCGGTCTGGAGGAGGGTTTTAGGGAAGGTGAAGCAGTCGGTTGGTGGTGGCTCAACGTGGTCGGCGTAGGTGGGATGGGTGACACGCGGTGGAGCATTAAACTCACGTTTTTTTTTTTTTTTTTTACAGAGAGAAGTAGGAAAAAGAAATGAGGAGGGAGAAGCATTGGATAAAGATGAAGGAAGGAAAAGATGTTCATACCTGACAGAGATGTGCGACAAGTATTTTATTTGGTTTATATTTATTTGTTTGTTGAAGTTTAATGCTCAGTAAATTCTCCTTGTAAACCACAAAGCCTTTCCATTTTCCCATACGTCTCAAATATTTCCAATGTAACCCCATCTTCCAACTACCATATTTATTTCTTCCAGCTGAAGTTTTACTTTCAAATTTTTGAACGGATCTGGGCTACAATTTTGGGCTGAATAAATTTTAACCGGTCCGTTCAGAACCGTTAAATTAACGCGACTATTTTTACGTCGGACTCCGATTTGCACGAATAGATATATCGTTTTGATCAGCGCGACGAGACGCTTCCAACGGTGCACAGATAATTGCGATACGATAGTTTTATAAAATTTCGATTTTACGCTGCTTAAATTGTTCGTTTTGCAAAACAATTTAAACGGAGTATGCGATGACAGTTTTTGACGAAACGAATTTCATAATCATGATCAGAATAATTTTTACACATAACTGTGTAAAAATATTTGGATTTTAAAGATAAATTTTACGCAGCTTTATATGGACTGATATACAGTAAAACGTGAATGAAGTTTACTGTAATATTTTGCGACGAAACTTTTTCCATGCTCATATCTAACTAGACGTATGTCATAAATTAAGTTTGGACGTTAATTAAGATCGTTTATAAATTTCAAAATTTTACTAGAACGATGGATTTAAATTTTAAATTGGGCTGAAAATCAGGGTCGTTACAATCTCCCCCACTCAAAACTTTTCGTCCTCGAAAAGGAACGAGACGAGTGAAGTAGGAATGAAATAAGCAGAAAAGTTAAGATAGATTTTAAGAAATTTGAATTATACCTGAAATTAGTAATTCGGGGTTTGAATCCCGAATACTATCCTCTGTTTCCCAGGTGCAATCTCGCTCATCTGCACTCCATTGGACTTTGACGAGATTTACCGACTTCCTTCTGAGTTGCTTTGTCTTACGATCGACTATCCGAAGTGGTTTACGCTCGATAGTCAAATCAGGCTCAATAACTATCTCTTCCAACTGAGTAGTAGGAATAGTCATAGATGGATCGTGTACAACTTTGCGAAGATGAGAGACATGGAACACGTTGTGTACACCAGCGAACTTCTCTGGTAATGCAACTCTATATGCCAATGTTCCGACTCTTTCCGTAATCTCAAACGGACCAACAAATCTCGGAGCTAGCTTCCCTTTCCTTCCAAATCGAACCATATTCTTTAAAGGCGACACTTTCAGAAATACTTTGTCTCCTACGCTGAATTCGAGATCCCTTCTTCTTTTGTCAGCATAGCTCTTCTGTCTATCCTGTGCCGTCTTAATCTTCTTCCTAATTTCTTCGACTTTTTCCGAAGCTTCCATAATTAATTCTGGACCAAGCACTAATCGATCACCCGACTCGATCCAACAAGCTGGTGATTTGCACGGCCGACCATATAAGGCTTCGAACGGTGCCATACCAATGCTTGCCTGGTTTATTACAGATGATTAATTCAAATTCAAATTCAAAAATACTTATTCAAATTCGAAATTCAATTCCTTTACCTGGTAACTATTATTATAAGTGAATTCTACCAAGTGAAGATGATCTTCCCAAGATCCACCGAAGTCAATAATACAAGCTCGGAGAAGGTCTTCCAATATCTGATTTACCCTCTCAGTTTGGCCATCTGTCTGCGGATGATATGCAGTGCTCAGATTCAGTTTGGTGCCCAAAGTATCCTGAAATGCTTTCCAGAATTTACTAGTGAAAATAGGATCTCGATCGCACACGATACTAGATGGTACACCATGAAGTTTAACGACTTCCCTCATATATATTTCGGCCAGACTCGAAGCAGTACGAGTGGTCTTAACTGGAATAAAGTGGGCGGATTTCGTCAGTCTATCGACAATCACCCATATGCTTTCGTTACCCTTTCTAGTCCTTGGCAGCCCATCAATAAAGTCCATAGAAATTTGCTCCCACTTCCATCCTGGAATCTCTAATGGTTGAAGTAAACCAGCTGTCTTTCTGTGATCAGCTTTAACTTGCTGGCAAGTTGTGCATCTGCTGATATAGGTGGAAATATCACGCTTCATCCCACTCCACCAATATAACTTCTTCATATTCTGGTACATTTTAGTAACACCGGGATGAAATGAAAGTGAAGAGTTATGGTTTTCTCTCGGCACTTCTTGCCTTAGACCATCAACATTAGGAACACAAATGCGATTATCAATTCTCAAGACTCCGTTACTATCCACATGTGCACCCAATTTATTGTCAGCATTTCCAACTCTGCCGAGAACTATTTCTTTGATGCGATAAAGCAAAGTGTCCTCGCATTGCTTGGCTATAATACGATCTATAAGAGCTGGGGAGACGGAAAGCTGGAATAACATTCCCTCAACAAGATTACAACATGCCATCGCTTGGTTTCTGCTCAAAGCATCGGCTACGGCATTCGCTTTTCCTGGAGTATAATTAATATCAAGATCATATGCAGCTAGAAATTCGAGCCATCGGACTTGTCTCTGATTCAAATCCTTTTGCGAGAAAATATATCTCAATGACTTGTGGTCAGTGAATAACTCGAATTTTGTTCCCAATAGATAGTGCCTCCATAGCTTAAGAGCAAATACAACCGCAAGAAGCTCTAGGTCATGAGTTGCGTAATTTGCTTCATGAGTCTTTAACTGTCGACCCGCATAGGCAATAACCTTTCCTTTCTGCATTAAGACTGCTCCAAGTCCATCTCGACAGGCATCTGTATAGACGGTCAATCCTTCGCTACCATCAATAACTGTAAGTACTGGGGCAGAAGTCAACTTACGCTTCATTTCATTGAAAGCTGCTTCGCACTTTTCATTCCAAATAAATTTCACATTCTTTCTGGTCAGTGCGGTAAGTGGTGCGGCAATACGAGCAAAGTTTTCTATGAATCTGCGATAATAGCCAGCTAATCCTAAGAAACTGCGGATATCTGTAGGAGTTTTGGGAGTCTCCCAATCCTGCAAATTCAAGGATTCGAATTTAGATATTGATAATTTGTTTAGATAGAATTGACAAGTAAGAATAGAACTTACATTGATTACGGCGATCTTAGCTGGATCGACCGAAATCCCATTCTCCGAAACAATATGGCCAAGAAAACGAACTTCATCTCGCCAAAAGTGGCATTTCGAAAACTTGGCTTTAAGCCGATGTTTGCGAAGAGTTTCAAGTACAAAAGCCAAATGTAAACTATGTTCTTTCTCATCTTTGGAGAAGACGAGAATATCATCGATGAAAACAAGCACGAACTTGTTAAGAACATCCCGAAAAACTCTATTCATCAAGTCGACGAAATAGGCTGGAGCATTAGTAAGACCGAACGGCATAACTAGCCATTCATAGAAGCCATTTTCTGTGCGGAATGCTGTTTTAGGAATGCTATCCTCAGCGATTCTGAGTTGGTGAAAACCGGTAGCCAAATCAAGTTGAGAAAAGACTTTAGCTCCATGAAGCTGGTCGAAAAGATCGTTGATGCGAGGCATCGGATATCTGTTTTTATGTGTGAGTTTGTTTAGCTCTCTATAGTCTACACACATTCTGAGCGAGCCATCGGATTTTGTGACAAATACAACTGCAGCTCCCCATTCTGAATGACTACGACGAATCAAGCCTTTAGAAAATAAATCTTCAATTTGAACATTCAATTGTGCCTTTTCTTTAGGAGCCATTCTCCTTGGAGGAAGAACTACTGGTCGTGCACCAGGAATAAGGTCGATGCGGAATTCGATTTCCCGTGGAGGTGGTAGAGAATTGACCTCTCCAAATACATCAGAAAAGAGTTGAACTACTGGAGTAGAGCTTAGTTCATTTGGATGAGAGTCAAGAGAGAATATAAAACTCCCAGCATATTCTTGAGGTGATTTGCCTTTAACAACTAATGGCATACTCTTGTCGTCAATAAGAGAGACAGTTCGAGTTTTACATGAGATAACGGCTTCGAACTTTCGTAGCCAATCAATGCCTAATAGAATATCAAATGTCTCGAATCCAAGAACATAGAAATCCCAAGTGAAGCGGTGAATGTCATGCATAAGAGTGACATATTTGCAAACCCTTTTGAGGTTAGCGGGCCCTCCAATAGGGTTAGATACACATAAGGAAATAGATGCAAGAGTGGGTTCCAAACCAAGTTTATTACACAAGTCAATAGATATGAAGCTGTGAGTTGCTCCGGTGTCAAATAAAACTCTAACAGGCAAGTTATGCAACATAAAAGTACTTTGTAAAGTACCTTGGTTATCCGGAACTTTCGGGGCAGGAACTTCCGGGGCTGGTGTGGAAAGAGCAAAGACTCCAGATGGTGTACCACGCTTCTGTGTTGGGCAGTCTTTCTTGAAGTGTCCAGGTTGTAAGCAGATATGACACAAATCCCTCCTAGTCATCTGTGCTGGTGGCGGAACAGCTGCGCTCTTTGGAGATGGGCAGCTACTAGCATAATGACCCTTTTGGTTGCAGTTGAAGCAAGTAATGGATGATATGTCAATGGGCTTCTTCTGAGAGTATCCAAGCCCTGTTTTCTGCTGCCAATTCTTCTTCTGTTGTGCAAAGT
This sequence comes from Allium cepa, assembly GCA_030765085.1. Taxonomy (NCBI): domain Eukaryota; kingdom Viridiplantae; phylum Streptophyta; class Magnoliopsida; order Asparagales; family Amaryllidaceae; genus Allium; species Allium cepa. Next base: position 937,445,727 of record CM060932.1, read on the forward strand.
TTGGCTTTCTCTTCCCCGACTTACTAGCTGATGTCTGAACAACTGGAGCTTTTGAAAACGATGTTTCCTTTGGCTTTCCCTCATATCGAAGAGCAAAGTCCATCAACTCAGTGAAGGTTCCATGGACATGAGCGGTGAGAAGCTCGTAATACTCAGGGCGTGCGCCATGTATGAACTTCTCATTCTTAAGCAGAGGTGTGTCGATCAAGCCAGGTCCGAACTTGGATAGTTCGTTGAAATTCCGTTCATACTCAGTGAAGGTCATATTGCCTTGCTTGAGGTCCATAAAAGAACGATAGAGTTGGGCTTTCCCAGCAGCTGGCATCCACTGAGCCATAAAGGAGTCCCTATTTACAAATGATATGAAAACGAGTCAAAATTTTGAACAAGATAGAAGGAATTTATTCGATGTAATTTAGATAGATTTCTACCTAAACTGGGCCCAAGTGATGTTTTCCTCATCGGTACGAGAAGTGACGGATTCCCACCAGTCTTGTCCAGCATCCTGGAGTTGCCAAGCGGCCAACTGACGCTTCTGAGCGTCCGTGATTTCCAAGCCAGTAAAGATCCTCTCCAAACTCTTTAGTCATTGCTGTGCTTCGATGATACTCTCGGAGCCAGTGAATTTGACTCCTCCAAGCTGAGTGTACTCCTTACTAAGAGTGGAGAATCGGATTGCGGGGGCTTGTGGAGCAGGAGCATTTCCACCCCTTCCACCTCTAACATTTCTTCTGGCAGCCATCCTGGAATACCAAAAGTGATTTAGAATCCAACATAGGAAGTTATAGAACTTAAGGAAATTCTACTCAACGAATTCAATAAGAAAGATGAATCAAAGGATGTGGATTCTGAAATGATTCTCCTCATTCTAGGGTATATTTACCCTATCTATAATGAGCTTTAAAACTCCACAGGCTAAGGTTGTCGGGAACCAAAGCTCTGATACCAACTGTAACAACCCGTATATTTGGACCATTTAAATTGACAATAATCCACACATGTCAACTTAAATAGTACAAAACACGAATCATTAATGGAGTATAGATATATATACATGAGAATCATCACAGAATCACAGAAATATAACATCACAGAATAGTGCAGCGGAAATACAACATAGTCATAAGAGTAGTTCATGAAGCTACCCAGAAATACAACAATGTCTCAGATAAAATAAAATAGAACAACATAGACGTCCAATAGTCTAAATAGCAAGAGCAATACTGTTAAGATAAGATAGTGAAAGTCTTCAGTCTTCAGCTCCAAATAAACAGCAGCAGCAATCCTCAATCTGATCCGAGCATATGCACAAACAAACACTCGAATCAGGACATATATTCTTATACAGATAATATGGTTCAAATTTTGAAATAAACAATAACTCAAAGATGTATGGAAAAAACATCTTTCAGGATCCGATAAACTATTTATACATAATAGTGTACGATACATAGATAATGTCTAACAGTAAAGTAAAATATCAAAATAGCGTTAAGGCGTTACCATTATCCCTCTTAACACATTTTATAAATATCATAGTCTATACAGCACTGTAAACTCCACCGTAAACTAGTGGGATATCAGTGAGTACTCCATAGGTATAATACAAAACAAATTCGTAGTGGTCTCGTATACGGAATACAAGTATGACAAGGCACATGAGGCAATACCCAAGGTAGTGAAACTACCGTTTGCATTATCCGGACTGGTGAGAACGCATCGCCGCAACGATCGCAACACCGCGAAACAACACTCCAAATTCAAGGGTGCGCACCAATCAATCACAAAAGTAAATGAGTAATTTACGAAGAAGTGTGTTCGCTCGAGGTAGCTAACCCCATTTGGCCCGGCACGGCTCCTGATTTTAGTCATTTCCAATTTGACACAAGTGTCAAGGCTATCCATTATTGTTCTCTTTCTTCAATCATCGCGTAAGTCATTCCAACCACTTCATTCTGGATCATCACTCCGCGTATAGTTATTAAAGTGGTTTTCGGTTTAGACAGTGAGTATGTCCCTAACCGATTCCGGCTCCTTTAATAACCTTCGTAATTATTTCATCGATTGGTCGTTTAGTAAATTTCAAAAACAAATCAAATTTAATTTCAATTATACTTCGTAAATCAACATTATGTTAGTCTTTCTAAATCAATTTCCAAAATTTACGTTTCCTAACTTCACAACTTCCATTTCAAATTTCTATAATTCAATTTCGAAATTTTAATTCAAAACAATTCAAATATTCGTTTAATTCCATGTATAAGTTCATTCCAAAATCATTTAACGTACAAATCGTTTAAATTCAATTATCGATTTTATTCGATATTCATTACATTATTTATCATTAAACAATTTCAATTAAATTTCCAATTCATTACTTCCTTAAGTTCGTTTCATTATCAAAGCTTACATATTTATTCAATTTGAATTTATCGAATCCAATTCTCTAAATTACAAGCATTTCATTTGTTTCGATAAAGCGCGTTCTATTTCTTATTAAAGAAATTCAATTTCATATATTTATTTCTTCGTTACAAATTTCAAATCTCAATTAAGAACTTGGTTTCACTTATTCAAAATTTCAATTTCTCTTAATAAAGAATATTCAATTTAATTCAATTATTACATAATTCATTCTATTCAATTTAGTTTAATCATTAAACAATTCAATCTTATTCAATTATCAAACAATTTCAAATCTTAATTATTATCATTTCAAACTTATTCATTAATAATTCCAAACTTAATTATTAATTTTAAAACCAAATTATTAATAATTTCAAAACTTAATTTATTAATAATTTCAAACTTAATTATCCAATTTCAAAACTTCGTTATTAATAACTTCAAACTTCATTATAAATAAATTTCAAGACTGGATTATTAATAATTCCAAATTGGTTATTACACATTTCAACTTAATTATTCATAATTTCAAAATCAATTATCAATTAATTCTAAATTTAATCATTAAATAATTAAATTTTTAAAAACAATGTCCTTTTGTCAATTACACGTTAATATTTGTTTCAAATTAAATATTCACATTTTCGTTCATTCAAATTTAAATTCCAATTTTATTCAAACCTTATTATTAGTCAAATAAAATCTTATTCCATTTTAAATCAAAACATTGACCAATAGGTTTTAATTTAATTTTCTATCCTAAGTCAAAGTTATTTGGGTATCTATCATTTCAACCCGACTCCATTTCAATTCAAAACAAAACATACAAAGGGAACTTGCAGTGTGATAGCTGGGATGGTGTCAAAGTAAATAAACAAGCAATAGCATCCATACATAACAATTTAACAATTTATTTAAATAATCCCGAAATAATCGTATTAATTTACATTTGTTATTTATGCAAATTAATAAAATTATTCCTAGAATCTACACTATCATTTCATGTAGATTAAAGATTATCATATTACGGTTTTCACTTGTCGTTCAAATTCAATTTCAATTTTAATACTACAACAATTAAACGAATCTACGTTCACAGGTCCAAAGGTTCCTTATCAAATTCTACGTTAAATATAAATTAAGGGGTCAAGTTCGACTAACCTAATTTTAACATATGAAAGGGGTCAGGTTTACAAATCAAATTCGACAAATATAATCCGTTTAATTTATTAACTATCCTACGTCAAATTACTTGCAATTTAATATCACTTAGCACACATAACATCCAAAACATATCACATAGCGATCAACTAGCATAAGAATATATGTCGTGAAAATTAATTTCACCTTTCGTGGATAAAGAAGTTGGGTCCAAAGCAAAGATAAGCACGAATAGAAGTCGGTACACACGAACAGTGAACACTGTAATATCGATAAAAGAAAACGATATTAATAAATGAACGTTTGTATCTAATTTATAAATTATATAGATGCACTTACCGACGACGGAGAAAGAACGAAAGCTGAAAATTGATGCTGCTGCAAAACAACTTAGCCGGTTGCTTCTGCACACAACGGAAAAGAAAATTGGTTACTATTATGGCAACCGACAGATATTTACTTAAATATTTTTCAGCAAAATCTAAACTATTGACCAATCTCAAAAAAAAAAAAAATTTTTTTTTTTTTTTTTAACACACATACTTTTGCACACATATTTTACTCACTAACCAACGCAACTAGCATGCATGCATTAAACAAATAGACCTTCCACCTGTACAACTTACATATGCAGCCCCCCCCCCCCCCCCCCCCTCATCCATGCACGCAATCTCCACAACACACACCATGCATACATGCTAAGCATATACACGCACGCAATTTAAAATTTTTTTCTTTCTTTTTTTTTTTTTTTTTTTTTTTACACAACACATGCATGTACAACACACAATAAACCACGTTTCAACTCCTCCCCCCCAACACGCATGCGCTACCTTTACACTTAGGTACACATTATACATGCACACACTTAAAGTACACAGCACAGACGAAAGTGGCACAGGGAAAGGCGACGACAATGAACAGGGCGGAACGCTGGAAGAGTGTGTGCAGGCTAGGGAGCAGTCGGAGTAAGGGCTGTCGGCTGAGACTAAGTCACAGGCGTCTCGGTTTGGTCAGGGGTGGTGCGCGACGAGTGATGGCGCCGGAAAATGGAGGCTCGGTGTTTGTGGGGAGGGCTGCCTCGGTGTGCGTGGTGAAGGTGGAGAGAGGCGGTGGCACACGGTGAAGGGGACGAGGTGGTGAGGCGAGGTCGGACTGGGTGTGGGCGAGTTGGTGCGATGGCCAAATGGGGAGTTGCGGTCTGGAGGAGGGTTTTAGGGAAGGTGACGCAGTCGGTGTGGCTCAACGTGGTCGGCGTAGGTGGGATGGGTGACGCGCGGTGGAGCATTAAACTCACGTTTTTTTTTTTTTTTTTTTTTTTTTTTATAGAGAGAAGTAGGAAAAATAAATGAGGAGGGAGAAGCATTGGATAAAGATGAAGGAAGGAAAAGATGTTCATACCTGACAGAGATGTGCGACAAGTATTTTATTTGGTTTATATTTATTTGTTTGTTGAAGTTTAATGCTCAGTAAATTCTCCTTGTAAACCACAAAGCCTTTCCATTTTCCCATACGTCTCAAATATTTCCAATGTAACCCCATCTTCCAACTACCATATTTATTTCTTCCAGCTGAAGTTTTACTTTCAAATTTTTGAACGGATCTGGGCTACAATTTTGGGCTGAATAAATTTTAACCGGTCCGTTCAGAACCGTTAAATTAACGCGACTATTTTTACGTCGGACTCCGATTTGCACGAATAGATATATCGTTTTGATCAGCGCGACGAGACGCTTCCAACGGTGCACAGATAATTGCGATACGATAGTTTTATAAAATTTCGATTTTACGCTGCTTAAATTGTTCGTTTTGCAAAACAATTTAAACGGAGTAGGCGATGACAGTTTTTGACGAAACGAATTTCATAATCATGATCAGAATAATTTTTACACATAACTGTGTAAAAATATTTGGATTTTAAAGATAAATTTTACGCAGCTTTATATGGACTGATATACAGTAAAACGTGAACGAAGTTTACTGTAATATTTTGCGACGAAACTTTTTCCATGCTCATATCTAACTAGACGTATGTTATAAATTAAGTTTGGACGTTAATTGAGATCGTTTATAAATTTCAAAATTTTACTAGAACGATGGATTTAAATTTTAAATTGGGCTGAAAATCAGGGTCGTTACAGATAATTTCCCACATTAATAATAAAAGAATTATTATTAAAACCAGTTTAATCACTTTAATTATAAATTAATGTTTTACTAATTTCACTTATTATTTAAAAAGAATTTAAATAAGCTTTCGAAAAGATTTTTATTCACATTGAATTCAAGATTTAAATATTTAAATAATTCGAATATTTAAATATAAAACGTTCGAAAATTCATATCGTTACAGCTACACTTCTATGTTGGTTGGTTGGGATAGTAGTATTGGTTATTTAGTTGAATGGGATGAAAATATCCAAAAGTCATGTGCTTATTTAGGTGTCGGACTGCTGGACGTCTATTAAATAGACGCTTAAATTTCAGATATCTATTTAATAGATGTATGAGCTCATACACATATTTAATAGGTGTGATAATTAATTTTTTGACAAATCTTCATTTTAAGCTAATTTTCAGAACTTATTGCATATAGGCTTGTTTTGAAACTATTTTCAACTATAGACGTCTCATGTTTTTCTAAAAACCAACATATGGACGCAAACGTGAATTGCGTCCAATTTTTTTTACACTGATGCAACTGCCAGTTGCGCCAATATGACTCCTTGTAAGTGCAACTGTCATTAGGCCAGTGTAAAAAATATGAGATTACCACATAGGCGCTGACGTGACAGAATGGGTCTATAATTGCAAATAAATTTAGAACTAGCAAAAAATTGAAATAAAATTTAAAAATTAGTCTAAAATGAAATTTTAACTTAATTTTTTATTTAATATAAGTTTATTGGACGAATATTTAATAGATGTCTGATATCAAGCGTCGATTAAATCGGCACGTTAACTTTAAGTGCCAATTTGATAGACGCCTGAAATCGGATGTCTATTAAATAGACGTTCGGGAACAAATGAATATTACCTTGAATATTCAGTGTAACTGAAATCTTTGAACAGCATTTGCAATATGTTTCTGAATATGAAGTCTTAATTCTTCACGGTTGGAGATGTTCTAAGGCACTTATCTAAAGTTGGACAACAACAAGCTAGAGCAAGTCATGCATGCCTTAGAATATTATAAGATCAACTAACATTGGACCCGTGATACGCGAACGGAAAATCGCTATAAATATGCTTTTGTGAAATAAAAAGGTTTATAAGTTTATAAGTTTATAAGAACTGTTCTGTTGTGAGTATGAAGTTAGCTTGTGGATATCATTTTGATTCACACTAAATTAATAGTTAATACATAAATATCTTTTCAAAACCTACTTTCGTAGGCCAAAGATGTAAGAAGGTCAAACTGTTAAAGTGCGGATGCCAAGGTTCAAACCCTCTCTCTATTGGCGAGCTAGGAATCGTTGCCAATCGCACTAGAGTTGTAGACCTAGAATACTAATATCGTTCTTCTTATTATTATATTTTTAAAATATAAATCAATAGTTTAATACATTCTCTAAAACATTACATATGGAAAAAAAATCTTGTTATCTACAAGATAGAAACTTAAAGCCTATATGATTGTTCGCTTTTAGGGAGGTGGTATTATCAATTATAAAAATTCCTATTTGAAATTACTTAAAGAATGAGAAGTTAGCTAAGATGGGATGCATCCAAGCTTGTAGAGAACAAATTAAAAACGAAATGAGGATAAACACTAACCATGCGTTTCTCTCAATCGCATAACCTTTGAGTTTGAAACATAAAAAAAAGGAGTTTGGCGGATTATTTTGCCGTAAAGCCCCACTATTGCTTGAACCATGAAACAAAAAGAGCCTGGCTGGTCGTCATTTCAAGTTACAAATTGGGAGTTACATAAGTAACATGTTTTACCTTGTGGGTTCCTTCACCTTTTAAATCCTATAGCGGTAAACCTATGAAAGGATACAATGAATAATTGTACATTACATCATGAATATATAATTTTTTGTTGGGATGGGATTCCAACTCAAGACCACTCAAATCAAAACCCCAAAAGCACAGCGGAAGATGGAATCGTGGTAAGAAGTGTAAAAACAACCAATCAATATCTCAATTCCAAGCATTCTAATTCAAAAGCAACCACAATTACCAAACAAGCAATATATAAATAAAAAACATAATGAAAAATAAATCACACAGCGATTTATAGCAGTTTCGCTATTCGCTAACGTTGTATTAGTGTACATCCACTTTAAGAGAGAGTTTTTATTAATATTGATGAGAATAGTACAAACGATTGATTACAATGATCACAATTATAATTAGAAATTTATTTGTGTAGAAGAGAGTTGAAAAAAAATTAGGTTTTGATAAACCCTAATTAGTGGAGGCTAATTTCTTGCAGTCGTTTTTTGTCATTTGCACGCACACCTAGATCTGAAGCCTGAAGCTAGCTTATATAAGAGAATAGAAACCCTAGGCAATGTTCCAAAATTGCGCATGTAAATATCACAAATCTTCAGACCAAGCACACGTCGGAAAACATGCGGAAGTCACCTCAGACGTCTGTCATAAAGGGATAAAGGTCTTTCCATACCTCTGAAAAATGTTCTATACAGGTAACTCTCTGGAAAAAGTTCTGTACAGACTCAGACGTCTGACCATTTGGTCATATATCTGATCTAACTCTCTGAAAAAATTTCTGCACAGACTCAAGCTTCTGACCGTGGTCAGACGTCTGGCACTGGCAATTCAGCTCTCTTCAACTTTTCCCCTATAACTTACACCTCCGAACTCCGATTTACGAATCATTTTCTCCATCACGAATCTACTTCTGACCTCTACAATTCTCCATATAGTGTCGCCAAATTTAACACCCCACATCGACGCTATATCCATTTCCAACTCCAATGGTACCATACCATCAATAACAACCGATAACACCAACTATCACCACTTCTACCTTCAACCAAACATAAATGTTTTCCCAATGAGCTCCTGCAAAGTCACCGTCAATTGCACTCGCCATCGAGCTCAGGCAAAGCCCTCGCCCGCTAATGAAATGTTGAAAACATCCAAATCCTAAGCTATCTCACCAAAGACTAAAATGCCAAGGAGTGTAAACTAGCACTTACGAAGAAGATAGAACCTCAATCTTTCACTGATACTCTTCCTCATCCATAACCAAGCTCCTCTCTCAATCGTGCCACCCAGTGGCACCTAGCACTTCTTCAAGCGAATCAAGTTCGAGCAATGGTAGAACTTTCCAACCGGTAATGCCTTAGTGAACATATCCGCCGCGTTATCATTTGTGTGCACTTTCCGAAGATATACTTGTCTATCATCATGCATGGCTTCTAGAAATGACTCTCTCACCTCAATATGCTTAGTCTGTGAGCTAAACGTCAAATTCTCCGTCAAGTGAACAGCACTTTGGCTATCACATCAAACATCGATGCTCATGCTCGAATCCCAAGTCACACGACAATCGCTTCAAATAAAGTGCCACCTTTGCTGTCTCCACCGCGATTATCAACTCCGCCCTCCATGGTGGATAAAGAAACTACAGTCTGCAATCTCGATCTTCAACTTATGCCTATACCCCCAAGTGTGAAGACATATCCGAAAGTTGATTTTCTTCGATCTCTATCACCTGCGTAGTCCGAATCACAATAACCAACTAACTTGCAATCACATCACTACCACCAAAAACAAGACCATGAGATGATGTGCCTCTAAGGTATCTCAATATAAGCTTCACAGCTTCTCAATGCTATTTCCCTGGATTAGCCATGTATCGACTAACCATCCTGACGATATTTGCAATATCGGACCTTGTACAAACCATAGCATACATTAGACTTCCAACCGCACTAGCATATGGCACCTTTGCCATATAAGCCTTATCTTTCTCTAAGATAGGTGATCCCTTACTCAAAAGCTTCATATGCAAAGGTAAGGGTGCATTTGACGCCTTTGCATTCTCCGTGCTAAACCGGCAAAACACTTTCTCAATGTACTCCTTTTGAGTCAATTTCAACTCAAAACGCTTTCATTCTCTTTCAGTTTCCATGCCAATATCCTTCTTGCTTCTTCAAGATCCTTCATTTCGAACTCCAATTTCAACTCAATTTCAACTTGTTGATTTCATTTTTATCTTTAGAAGCATTGAGCATGTCGTCCACGTACAAGAGTAAATACACCAAACAATCATTTTTCAACTTCTTGAAATAAACACAAGCATCTTTAATGCTTCTATCAAACTATTTTCAAGCATAAAATGATCGAATCTCTTGTACCATTGTCAAGGTGATTGCTTTAAAGCATATAGTAACTTACAAACCAAATTTGACTTATCATCCACAACAAAACCTTCTGCCTGCTCCATGTAGATGTCTTCATCCAAGTCTCCATGCACGAAGGCGGTTTTCACATCAAGTTGCTCCAAGTCATAAATAGCAACTATGGAAAGTAATATCCGAATGGAAGTATGGCGCACAACTGGTGCGAATATTTCATCATACTCCTTCCTCTTCCTTCGTGCAAACCCCTTAGCCACTAGCCTAGCTTTGTATCTCTCATCGTCCTTCACCTTGTATATCCATTTGCACCCAATAGCACAGTTCCTTTTAGGAAGTGAAACCAAATCCCAACTTTGATTCTTCAACAATGATTACATCTCTTTCTCCATGGCACAAATTCATTTCGAGCTATCACTCGACTCCATGACGTCATCAAGGTACATCGGCTCATCTTGGTCTATGTGAAGAGTATAGTCCATATTATCACAAAAGCTAAGATAGTTCCAATCACCATATCTTTCGGGTGGTCTTATAGTACGATGACCAACCCGAGTAGCAATACCATTACACAAACTACCTTTGGCTCCATCTTGAACCGAATTTTCTCTAGAATCATGCACATCACCAACACTACTAGAGGAACCCTATGGACTATGTGATGTAACATCAACCGCTACTTCCTCACAAGCATCTCCAACTACTCTACTCTCTCTACTCCTTGAACAAAATATGGAAAATTTCCTTCTCCATTGATTCATCATGAACCAAGTCCGGAATATTCGTTGAGATTTCTTTCTTCTTGAACATCGCTGACTCATCAAAAGTAAGATGACGAGAATTTACCACCTTCTTCATTTCCAGATTCCAAATCCGATAGCCTTTTACTCCATCCGTATAACCAAGCAAAATACCCTTGAAAGTTCTAAGTTCAAGCTTATCATTTTCTGAATCATGCACATAAACCGGACTACCAAAGACACGAAGATAACTCAAATCAATGCTCTTTCATTTCCACACTTCCTCTGGAATTTTGTTACCAATAGCAGAGCATAGAATTCGATTAATAATATGAACTGTGGTTGATAAAGCTTTAGCCTGAAATCCCTTAACCAAACCCGATGTCAATCGCAAACATCGAGCTTTCTCAAGTGGAGTGCCATTCATCCTCTCCGCAACACCATTTCACTGTGGATCTCTAGGTGTAGTAAAATGCATCTGAATACCACGATGCTTGCAAAACTCCAAGAATTCTTCGGAAACATACTCTACCCCCATTGTCGGACCTCAAGATCTTCAAAGACTTGACACTCTCATTCTCAACAAGGGCTTTCCATGCTTTGAACTTTGTAAATGCCTCCAACTTGGCCTTCATTACATACATCCAAACTTTCCGAGAAAAGTCATCTATACAAGAAATATAATAGCGAGCTCCACCTAAAGAAGCTACAGGTGCTGGTCCCCAAACATCCGTGTGAACATACTCAAGAACCCTTTTCGAATCATGTTTTCCCTCACCGAATGAAACTCTAGTTTGCTTCCCCATGACATATTCTTCGCAAAGCTTCCGCTATCACTCCTTGAAGCAAATAAGTATCATGAATCCTAGCACCCTTCATCACCACAAGCGCCCGCTTAGAAACCCGCAAGCTATAACTCTCAATAGTGATCTTACAACCTAAAAAATCCAACTGTCCTAAAGAGATAAGAGACTTCTTAAGTCATGGAACATAGCGTACATTAGTGAGAGTACGAACCACTCCTTCAAACATCCGAATTTGCACGGAACCAATGCCTTTCAACTTAAAAATAGCATCATTTTCCATTACAATTGAATTTCCTTCTTTGTTGATGTAAGAAGAGAAACAATTTCTATTTGACGTCTTATGATAAGACGCCCCCGAATCGAGCACCCATTCGCTACCCGAAACATCTGATGCTACTGCCGACAAAACATCTACATCTCCTTCATCAATTCCACTCTCCATCGCTACTGATGAAGATGCAACTTCCTTCTTTGCCATCTCCTTTTCCGCATACTCATTCTTCCAATGACCAGCTTCTTGCAAACATAACACTTGCTTTTTTTCTCTTTGACTTTCCTCTCCAACCGGCGTTCCTTGATTTAGAACGCCCCCGGTTCATATGCCTCTCCTTCTCTATAAACAAACCATGACCACTACTAGCACCACTACTTCCATCACCTAACTCCTTCATTTGATCCCGCAACTTCTCGCCAAGAAGGCCTGTCTTGACATCAAGGAATACAACAATATCATCGCCTTTTGCTCTTCCTCAATTTTCAAATTTACCGCCTTCATCTTCATTAGCAAATCATCAAAAGTATTCAAGTGCGCCTTTAGCGAAGTACATTCCTTTATCTTATAGGTGAAGAACGTTTGCAATAAGATCAAACGATTTGTCAGTGACTTCTTCATATACAACTCCTCCAACTTATCCCAAATACCTTTAGCGGTAGTTTCACCATTAATTTCATAGATAACATTCTCTCTCATAGCAAGTTGAAGTGTAGTGAATGCACATTCTTCCATCTCCTCTCTCTCAACATCTGAGATGTCTGTTGGCAACAAATGTGTGCCAAACACTATCCTATGCACCCGATTCCTCCTTAGAACCGCTTTCATCTTCCATTACAATTTTTCAAAATCATTATCATCATTCCGCTTGTCTATTACCAATTGTGATCCTGAAGGTGCGTACGAACCATGTACATAAGGAGCTACACCACTTGGATTGCCCACTAAGGAACTACTTGACGTATTATCTAATTCCGGCATTTCTACAACCACCAACCAACACCAATGCTCTGATACCAAATGTTGGGACAGGATTCCAACTCGAGACCACTCAAATCAAAACCCCAAAAGCACAGCGGAAGGCGGGATCGCGGTAAGAAGTGCAAAAATAACCAATCAATATCTCAATTCCAAGCAATCCAAAGCAATCACAATTTCTAAACAAGCAATATATAAATAAAAACAATAATGAAAGATAAATCACACAGCAATTTATAGTGGTTCCACTAAGATTGTGTTCGTGTACATTCACTTTAAGAGGGAGCTTTTATTAATATTGATGCTAAGAGTACAAGGGATTGATTACAATGATCACAATTCTAATTAGAAATTGATTGGTGGAGAAGAGAATTGAAGAAAATTAGATTTTGATAAACACTAATTAGCGGAGGCTAATATCTTGCAGTCGCTTGCACGCACACCTAGATCTGGAATCTGAAGCTAGCATATATAGGAGAATAGAAACCCTAGACAATGTTCCAAAATTGCTTCTGTAAATATCATAAATTTTCATGTCAAGCTCACGCCTGAAAACATGCAGAAGTCGCCTCAGACGTCTGTCATAAAGGGACATACGTCTACCCATATCCTCTGGAAAAAGTTCTATACAGACGTCTAACCTAACTCTCTGCAAAAAATTCCGCACAGACTCGAACGTCTGACCATTTGGTCAGACGTTTGATCTAACTCTCTGGAAGAATTTCTACATAGACTCGGAATTGGTCAGACATCTGGCGCTGGCAATTCAACCCACTTCATCTTTCTCCCTATAACTTACACCTCCGAACTTCAATTTGCGAACCATTTTCTCTGTTACGATGTCACTTCTGACCTCTACAATTCTCCATATAGTGTCGCCAAAATTTAACATTTTTTGCTATAAGATTTCAAATCAAGAAAGATTAAAAATTTCATGTAGTATTTAATTATTCAAGTATATTACTTTCATGTTTGGTCAAATAAAGTTTGAATTCGTGACGACCTTCACAAATATGAATATCAAACTAATTGCAACCTTGTACATCATTGATTGTTATATAAATGCACATGTTATGATAATCTTGATTGAAGTTATATGGGATCAACCTCAGAACATTAGTTTCAACTATATTTCACTTATACCTATTAACTTTTTGAAACATATGTGAATACTTTGTTTGGTTAAGAACCAAAAGAAAAGGGCTGTCGTCCAAGCAACGAAAGGAGGCTTTTTTGCCAAGCAGCTCAACGGAGGCACGATGAAAACTTAGACCAATAGCCTTCTGCTGTATGAGATTTTATCTCCAAAAATTCAATTATGCAAATTATACAATCTTCCAACTCCTTGCTTAAAGTAGCAGCTAAATTATCCACGAAATGTCAAAAATATTTTTATTTTATTTTATTGTGAAGCACACACAACTTAATTTTTTCTATTGATCATAGATTTACAGCCATCGGTAGAATGCTCGATATAATTGGAGATGTAACTTATGTTAATGACAACTTCTCACACCATGAGAAAGAACGGATGATGCACAAAGATAGGAGAAAGAAAATATTATTCAAAAGAACAAATATAATGAAGATTAAAATGCAAAGGCAAAATGCACGTTTTGAAATAAGGACTACATACTTGTGTTCTAGATAATGTAGAACATACACTAACATAAATTAGCTTTGCGATTCAAACTAAGGAAACAACATAACATTCGCATGGAAAACTCAATATCCCTTAATTCAACAACAAACTGTATCATAGTAAAAGCTAAAGAAAAATATAGCATAAATACCGGATGACATACATACCTCATAAATCTACACTCCATAAAGCCTCGCATATTCATGACCAATGTACCTTTAAATATCATTTAAATGATGCACTACAAATACATTTTGGTCAATTGGGATGTACACAAATATATGGCATTGCATTACAGTTGTTTTTGAATAACATTGTAATAACTAAATGATAGGAGTTTTAAGATTGTAGTATGACAGTGTGCATATGTGAGGACTGTATATTAAAACAACGATGAGACACAATTAAGTTCATTCACATGCTAAGAGAAACTCTGCATATTTTCAATAAAATGAACGTGTGTTGCAATGCAATTTTCAATTTCTTCTTGGTGGTGCCCAGGATATAACATTTTAAATGATACCGATGTATGAATTAAATATATGCTGATGTACATTTAAAATATCTTTATACCATTAGGTCAATGTTATAGTATTATACTTATTTATAGCATATGGGAATGTTTATATAGTATTCCCAACCAATGGAGGCAAACTAATTTGGACTGAAGACATCTTCCAAATTTAAAAAAGAAATATTTAAACAAAAGAAATATGGAATTAAAACCTATTTCCATAGAAGTCCGAAGTACATCTTATAATAATGTTGACTAATAGGTATAAGGATACATTTATTCCGATTTCAGGTTCATTTTAGAGAAACAATCATGCATAGAAAGAAAACCCATTTATGTCGCCTCAAAAAATAGCGTACATCTATATAAAATTTGTTCACTGAAGTTACATTTTGTGTGTGTGTGTGTGTCTCTCTCTCTGTGTATGTATAACCAAATGAAATTAAAATTATAGAAGTAAAAAATGAAATTTGAAACAAATTTAGTTCAGGTATGTAAGTGGTAAACAATTGTAAAATCTTTCATCATTGCTATTGCGCATTATTATCACCCACCTCTTCTATAGAAGCTCTCTGAGTCAACCAAACTTGCCATCTCCATCAAACGAATAAGTTACTATTCCTACTAAATGTAACGTGAGATGAAAAATAACTTTCATGGTGGAGTCGAGAATTTGGTACAAATATTATTTTTAAGTTTCTCGTTGTCCATTCTAACAGTTGAACATATACCTTTTCGGCCAATTAGGATGTCATGGTTGTAAAAAGTTAAAACTAATTTAAACAACTTTAGAAGAAAAGCAACACTCAAAATATTGTTGTTTAAAAATCATGTAGGTAGAGCAATGAGGATTTAAAACAATCTCCAAATCTGGAAAATTCTTCGAAGAGGGGAAACATGGAATTATAACGTTGAACCGTAGAAGTATGAAGTAAAAAGTAATCATGCAAGAAACGAAAACTGAGCTATTTAACATCAAAGCGCACCATATGTTTGAATGAAATTTGTTTCACGGAAATAACTTATTTGTTTAAATGTTGAATTTAGTAAAATTTAAACAACATAGCGAGGAGAAAAGGAATTTGGAAATAAATTTAATTTTAGATCTTACCATGTTAGACACAATAATAAAAATAATAATACTTCGGCAGAATATGAAGTTAAAGCTGATCTTGAAGAATTAGGGAAATTGTTGCAAAGGGAGATGTTTGAGCTCCGGCAGAAGCAGCACTAACAAGTTGATGATAAGAGAGGATGGGAACTGATTCAGAATAAAATTTAATTGGAAGTTCCAAGAGGAGTTAAGGTATATAACGGTTTAAAGATGGCCGGGTAAACAATAAAAATTCAGTACTTAATCTTGAGTACTTAATTTTGAAATTTGTGAGGAAAAAAGGAAGACAAAGAGTCATGTTTCAATTTTATATAAAATAGAATAGATAGATATGTCACATATAGTTGAAGTAACATATATAAAAGTGGTTTCCTAATGGATAATGATTGAGATATAACATAACTTCAGATATATTTGATTAAACATATTATAAACAGTTTAACTGATGATGGAATTCAGTAATAAAAACTAAATAAAATGGTATGTCTAAAACTAATTTTCAATTTACACAGGAATGAAGAATATTACAGGTATGAAGAAGTCCATATTAGCATATAATTAGTTTTGGTTGGAGCGAGATATTTGAGAAATCCTTTCATCTTCCAGCAATGCGTATGGATCAATATAGGGTGGAGGAGCAATTGACATTTTGCTGGCATCGTGTACAAAACTAGACCCGAAGTACTGCAAATCATGAGAAATAAAAGTTTAAATCAAGCAGTCAAGAGTATGATAAACACACTATAGGTACAAATTTTGTCCACCACCAGAAAGTATACTTGTCTTATTTCGTCAGTGGTAATTCTTTTGGTTTTCTTCTTTAGAAATGAGAAGAAAAAAATTGGATGTCCCATATGGAATAGTGGTATGTCTGACCTCATTGACATTAGCTAACTAGTGTTAAGAAAATTTTCCACTTAAATTAAAACCATTTCTCCCAGAGGCAATTCTTTTTTAGAAATAAAGTGGCAAGAGATAAGTCGGTGCCTGACAAATAACGTAAATGGAAGTACTAACCAAGTAGAGAGATGCAGTCAATGCAACTGTAATCAATATTAGAGGCCAAAATGCCAAAAAGAAAGTTCCACCAAGTGTCAGAAGCAACTTCCCTCGCGGAATTAATCCCTGGTTATAGAAGAACAAATCGTATATTTATGTGTCGATATGAAATGCCAAACAAGAAATGTATTAACAGTAACTGCATTAAACAACCTGAATAAAATATCTACTCTTATTCAATAACAGCAAAAAGAATGCTTGAATGTGGTTTGTCTAACTCATAATACAGGCATAAAGTATAGCTAAGCTGTATGTGAATAATATGGTTGGATACATGAAGTTGGAAAAAATTAATATCTTGGATTATATTATTAGAATGAAATATTTCTAATGGTAATTTATCTAATGTAAGCACTGAAATGCTAGACAAGAGGTGCTGAAATCAAAATTCAATAATGGCGTAAATTTCTTTACTAAGGTCGGTGTTAAGAGGTCTTTGTAAGTCTACAAACATCTTATTACCCTGGTACTCTAAAATAGTAAAATACAAACCTCAAGTCCCTCACTATTCAAAGCCATGGACCGCTCTCTTTGGTCAACAACTCCTTTATCAAATTCAGCAGCGGCAACCCCATTCCTCTTCTTTTTATCTCCCCCCTCTTCTTCCATCATTTCTTTTTTTCCGATTTCATACGTTCCTCTCTTTTTTTCTTCCAATATTGAAGTTGGTGTCATCCCTCTCCTCTTTAATTCTTTCATGAACAAGGACTCCGGCTGCTCATCACCTAAAGTCATTACATTTAATAATGGTTAGATTCTGAAGTCTATCATTTCATGCATTTTAAAAAGGTGGATATTATTGGAATCCCGTATCTCTAACAACCACCGATTATTATTATATTGCCTTCAACATACTCAATGACGAAATTTCTATACAACTCTCAGTATAAAATTATCTAAAATTTGAGAGCTTTAGTAAAAAAGTATAGCATTCATCAAAAAAAAGCCAAAAACCATCTATAAAACTCTTGACAAAAATGAACCTAACTTATATCAGTTTTGATTTTTTTTTTATGGAGAAGGATGGTGCCCGTCTTAAATTAAAAATCGATACATACACCTAAAGGTCACTTACCCCTAAAGGTCACCAAGAAGCCGCTAATATTGTAGGTTTGTCCAAGAATGTTCCTAGCATTTGGTTACCCAAGACAACTTTGATCGACTTTCGTTCTTCCTAAGAAGATGTTTATTTTTTTTAAGGAAATTCATATCTATAACCACTTCAATCCAGCAATAATTAGAACAGATCGGACTGGATTTAAAGGCAAACAGATTGGATGTGGATTTGAATATTTGGATTAGTTTAAGTTAATATTTCTAGTTATTTTAAATCAATAATATTTTCTGTGCATAATTTGGACTATGGTGAGTTCTGTTTAGACTGTCAAATTTAACAAGACATAGAGTATTTTGAAAACTTTAAACTTAGATAATAACCAACCCAATTCACCACGGTCCAATAATGATTGAAACTGACTGGACTAGATTTCAAATCTACAGATTGGACGTGGACTTGAATTGTTGAATCCAATTATAAACTGGGTTGGATTGAATTTGGCTTAAATTCATCAAATCTAATTTGTCGTGCATGGTTCAAAATTTCATCCAAGACACCCAAATTTCGTTGATTTCATGCTGATTTTGGCGAAGACCAAGATGGAATTTAAACAAAACTTCAGTTCACCAACAGTTAAAAATAAGATTAAAAAACCACGCTTAATCAAAGAAAAATAAAAAAAGCATTAATAATATTGGATCTTACACGATATTGAGTATTTTATCATAGCAAAAATCAGTTTCTTTTTTCCAGTTCAATTAGCTCAAATTCAACTTTATTCAAAAATACATACTTAAACAGTTAAATCAAACGATTGAATTCACTCAAGATACCTAAAAAAAAAAGAATAAAGATTCATGGACAATAAAAGCAAGAAAAAACATATCATTTTTTTTCGAACCTGCATTTAGTTTCCTATTGTAAAATATAGCTCAAAAACACATACTTTGAATTATATTAACAATATCACTTAAAAAACAGTCAAAAGCATACCTCAAAATTTAGGCACTCAATTTATTATCTAATATTTCATTTCGTAACTTCTATACAATACGGTACAAAATACGGTATACATTTTGTTTGTAATATTTATTTAACTTGATGCTAATGGAATTGTCCTATTGGACAGGTTCCTGTAGTCATTTCAGGCAAAGGAACTTAGAAAAGAAAGATTTGTTTGGATAAATTGTTTCAAGGTATAAAAAAATTGTAAGAGTGATAATAGATGGAAGTTAAAGAATGTCTGGAGTGGTAGAAATATACATAGAGATGCCATATGTTTTATCGTAGAAAAAAATAACATATGCAACAAATGTGAGGCTTACAAAAGTGTCATCCCGCATTTTGACCAGACAGTACATGGACGAACTCGACAAGTCAAACTTCAAAACTATCAAGATAGGAAGCCCGATGAGATCGCCCAAGAGTTCAGAAACCAAGCACAAACAAAGCCACGAGACAAGAACAAAGCCAACTCGAGAGTTTGGGATCGAGATCACTGATCCAACTAAGTGTTGGATTGGTACCGATCCAACATCATGGATCGGTACCGATCCACAAATCTTGACCAAATCACGCCCCCACACCTACAACATACCGATGATAATGTTAGAAACTCATTTCAAGTATATTTTTGTTGTTTCCATGCAATTCTATGTCAATCTCCACGAGCATTTGAATCGACAATTCTATTCTTTCATAGATCCATCATTTGGACTCAGAAACAAGCTAATAATAGTGCAAAGTATGAAATCACGAAGCTAACCAAGAGTCGAGCTTAAACAAAGAATCCACAACAACCAATTTGACTATCTCGTGGATCGGTATCGATCCAAACCCACGGATTGGTACCGATCTGCAATTTTTACTGAGGTGGCGCCTACACTTTCTGAAAAACTAGTCCTGGGAGTGGAGAACAAGGCGGAGATCTTCAGACAAAATTTTAGGCTTCCGATGTCTATAAATAGAGGGGCAATGCTCATTTCTAAGGATCTTTTGGCTTGCTTTCTCTTACTCTAATTTCTTATAATCATTCATGGATTTATATCAATTTGTGACAGATTTATACCGATCAATAAGAACTGTACTTGAAAACGACAGTATAATAAAAAAAACTTGAAGTGAACGTATGTCGGATTACTCCGAACCACTATAAATCTTACGTGTTCTACTTCATGCTCGTTTTTTATTTATTTTTCACTTTTTATTTCTCCGCTCATTCTATTGGATGTTTGTACCATTTTTTGTTCAAATATTTTGGTGCTTTCACCGAGAAACACTAGAATTCATTGATTGGAGACTTGAAAAGATTCAAAATGACAAGACAATCAATTAGGAAGACCGTTACTGGAGAACATCAATAAGGAGGCATGCAAGAGGCGTCATCGGGAGCTAACCCCCCATCCATCTATATGACTAGGGATGAGATGGAGCCTATGATGAATGGATTGCGAGAAATGATGATTGCTAGCCAGGAAGAGATGATGGACAATTTCTTCAAGAGAATGAGATAAATAGGAATAGCCGGAGTCGCTGCAAATCAGAACCAAAGACCTGAAGTTGAAGCAAACATACTTGAAAGCGGAGTAGAATGAACCGAAGCAAACCCCGAGCCAATCATACGGATCGGTACCGATCCACAAGCACGAATCGGTACCGATCCACAAGGACTCGGGGGCATGGGTCATGCTAGCCTAGGAAGAGATGACGTGCATCTTGAAAATGATGCGGAGTGTTTAAATGTGAATCAGAATGGAGAAGCACGATCGGAGGAGTACGTGCCGGAATTCTCTTACGGAGTCGGGGAGCAAACTGAGAATGCAAACCTTAGAATTCCCTGAAATGATGATGAGACTTTGCTGAGATGGTGAGACGAGCAATGAGAGGTGAACTGTCTAACCGGAGCCTGCAGGATGTGAATAGGAGTCCATTCATTTCGAATATTCGGTACGTTAGGAATCCATCTAATTTCAAGCTGCCAACGTTGAAAATGTACGATGAAAAGATGAATCCAACAGTTTATTTGATGAGATGCATCTGACACATGAAATTGCTGGATACGTCCGAAGAGGTTATGGAACGATGTTTCTTTTTATATCTGACGGATTTAGCGGCTCTATGGTTTAGACAGCTGGAGAATTGTTCTATTAGCATATGCGCCGAGTTGGTGAACAGATTCGTAAAACAATTCGGGGTCCATATTTCATGACCCAAGAATATAATGACACTAGCGAGTATGAAGCAGAGAGTCGGAGAGATCCCATGAGTTTTTTTGACAAGGTTCAATCGGCGACTCCTACGGCCAATAAGCCAGACCCTTCAATGGTTTTGACGGCGGTGGTTTCAGGGTTAGCCGTTAAGACAAATTTCAAGGTTGCTTTAGAACAGGATTCTTCGATGGGTCTCGTAGAATTTTATCGTGAAGCCAAGAGATACATGCGTCAAGAGGATGCTAAGGTTGATCAAAAAGAAATCAATACTATGGACGGCGTAGGATTACCC
The DNA here is from genome assembly GCA_030765085.1 of Allium cepa. Taxonomy (NCBI): domain Eukaryota; kingdom Viridiplantae; phylum Streptophyta; class Magnoliopsida; order Asparagales; family Amaryllidaceae; genus Allium; species Allium cepa. The sequence continues at coordinate 937,467,311 of CM060932.1, forward strand.
GAAGAAGGATCCAGCAAAGGCAAAGAAAAAATAAAGATGGCTGACGGCTTTAAAGGATAGAGCCGAAAATTCTCTTCTTATATGGATTTAAAAGAAACACTAGAGCGGATTTATCTGGATACCAGGGGACAGATCTCCAATCGGAAGCCGGCAAGAAGAGAACCCACATATCGTGAGAGGACGTCCAAAAATATTGCATATTCCACGAACTGATGGGCATAACACCAACGACTGCAAGCACTTGCAGGATCTGATCGAAGAACATGTCGGAAATAAACCAATTACAACAGTATGTGAGAAACCGAGCTGCGATGGTGGAACAAGAGCGGTTATCATCCGCGGCGAATGGAAATGGTCCTGGATCAAGATCAAAGATAGTCATCTCTTGATCAGGATGGCAGGAACGGGTTTGGTTCTCGCACTCTATTTCCCCTTGAACAATACAACAATACAGTCTAGCCACTTATGTACAAGATCTCGATTGGTCCCTAAACACGCTCTGAGATGGATGCTGGACTGTAATGTCCGACGGAGCAGTTACCTTAACATTAGACGTTATGTTGTTTTTAATGTTTAAGTTTGATTATTAACATCCACATTGAATGTGATGTTTGATATTGATCACTTTAAGTCCAATTCGGAAAGAAGGGACCAAAGTGCAAGAGTAAGCCCCCTCATCTGAGAGTGAGCGAATGGGCTTACTTGTCGTCTATTCAGAGTGAATTATGCTCGACAAGGGTGCGAGAAACCATGAATTTGATTATCGGTCTTGAACAACCATGAATTTGATTAACGATTTGAAGAGACCATGGATTTGATTAACGGTTGGGAAAGACCATGAATTTGATTAACGATCCTGATGGTCCATGGACTTGATAAACGGTCCGAAAAGACCATGGATTTGATTAACGACCTGAAGAGGCCATGGATTTGATCATCGACCCCGAACGGCCATGAATTTTTATTAACGGTCCAAAGAGACCACGGATTTGATTACTGGCGACAAACGGCCATCGATTTGATTAATGGTCCGGAGAGACCATGAATTTACTTACCGGCCCCAAAAGGCCATGACCTCAACTAACGATCCGAAAAGATCGCAGATTTAATTATCGGCCCTAAACGGCAACGAATTTGATTAATGATTCGAAGAGATCGTCTTTTTAACTTAAACATTAAACGATCCTAAAAGATCACACATCAAACTAAACATTGAACGATCCAGAGAGATCGTGTGTTAAACTAAATATAAAACGATCTGAAGAGATCAAACCTTAGAACATATACAGATTTGATTAAAGAATTTGAACGCCTTGTAATTAGAAAAGAAATGACAAATCCCAGGTAAACGCGGAATGATTTTAATTTGTGATGTAATAACTCCGAATGAAATCGGAATGATAATGATGTGTAAATTACACTTAGGCAGAGCCTAGACTCTTAAACTGTAGCAGGTTTAGAACGACCCGTGATTAACTAGAGAATCCAAAGGAACATGATTCGCGATAGCTTGATCGGCTGATGACCAAAAAAATCAACTACTAATGTCTCATCGACTTCAACATTTGTTCTTGAGCAATCGCAATGTGCACTTTGGAAGGCAAGTGTTATCCCGCCTTTGACCAGGCAGTATATGGACGAACTCACTTCAAAGCTATCAAGGCAAGAAGCCCGAAGAGATAGCCCAAGAGTACAAAAACCAAGCACAAACAAAGCCACGGGACAAGGATAAAGCGAACTCAAGAGTTTAGGGTCACCGATCCAACCAAGTGTTGGATCGGTACCGATCCACAAATCTTGGTCAAATCGTGCCCCCACTCCTACTACATACCAATGATGATGTTAGAAGTCCATTTCAAGTATTGTTTTGTTGGTTCCATGCAATTCTATGTCGATCTTCATGAGCACTTGAATCAGCAACTCTATTCTTTCATAGATCCATCATTTGAACTCGACAACAAGCTAATAATGGTGCAAACAAGTATGAAATTATGCAACTAACCTAGAGTCGAGCTTAAACAAAGAATCCACAACAACCAATTTGACTATCTCATAGATCAGTACCAATCCAAGCCCACGGATCGGTACCGATCCGTGATTTTTGTTGAGGTGGTACCTATACTTTCTGGAGAACTAGTCATGGGTGTGGAGAACGAGGTGGAGATCATTGTTGTCAAAAATCTTAAAATCTTACGATTTAAATCTCGATTCAGATCGAATCCCACCTTTTACGATTCGATTTACATTCCGATTCAAACTTAGTTAAAAACATGATCAAAAACACATTCAACTCATACTAGAATATTAAATATACTTATTTAGATTCACAATTCTCATAATGTTTTAAAAAATGAAATTAAAGAGAAAATTAAGTTATAAGTTTAATTGTTAAAGTTCAAACGTCAAAACCAACTTTAAAGTGCATATAAAACTTGAAATGCGAATATTTTGAATCTACGGTTTAAATCTCGTTTCGATTTAAATTTTATACTTTGCAATTTACGATTTAAATCCTATTTTGAAAACCTTGGTGGAGATCTTCAGGCGATGTTTTAGGCTTCGTACGTCTATAATTAAAAGGGCAGGGCTCATTTTCAATGATTTTTTGGCTCTTACTTTCTCTTACTCTAATTTCTTATAATTATTCACGGATTTATACCGATCTGTAATGGATCTATACCGATCAGTAAGAACTGTACTAGAAAACGATGGAATAATAAAAGGAAACTTAAAGTGGATGTCGGCCAAAGTACGTCGAACTACTATGAATCTTGTGTGTTCTACTGCTTGCTCGTTTTTCATTTATTTTTCTTCACTTTTTATTTCTCTACTCAATTTATTGGGAGTTTGTACCATTTTTGGTTCAACCATAAAGATATTAGAAAAAGATTATGCACATTGACAATATCAGTAACATGGATAATGATACACGGACTGACATAGCTAAAGAGAATATTTTATTATCTCAATGATGTCCTCCTTAGTGATGATAAGGCTTAGAAGATGGATTCAAATGCTAGTTTATGCATATGCTATGATGCAAGTTGTTTATCTCCTTATGAGAAGAGTATCAACAAAATTAGAACCACAAATAGAATAGAGATAACAATAAGTGACATTGGATCTATTTGATTTCATATGTATGATGGTGTGGTTTGAGAGGTTTCTGATATGAAACTTGAATTCACATAATATTATTTCTCTTGATCAATTGAATTATCATGGTTGCACTTACCAAAATCAAGGTGGAGTATTGAGAGTGATTAAAGGTGGTCGTGTAGCGTTGAGGAAAGTAATGAATAATAATATCTATATAGATTAATGGGTTGCACGGTTGACAATAGAAAACAAGTGACAATCGTTGAGTCTTGTCGGCGCTTAGATGGAGAAGTTAATGGCATAGCTTGCGATGAACATGTTAAATTTATTTGGCATGAGTTTTTATGGTGGTGATGCTTGAGACATCGAAGTTGATCATGTGGTGAGCACGTCATATGGTAGAGGTGTATCGGTTATCAAAGTAGAATATCCACAACGGGTAGAAAAATTTGTTATATTACAAATGGTTTTCACTTATTAATATGTTGTGTTACAAGTCGAGAGATGCATCAATTATATAAGGTATTAGTCGTTTTGTGTTATGTTTTTCTTTATCGGTTAAGAAGGTTAAAGTTTGCAACTTTGCAATTGACCTAAATGTGGTAAGCTTGTGCGGTCATTATATTTGAGAAACTCACTTTCGTATGTTTGTTTTATAGATGCAGTCTGATTGGAGGTTGAGATCAAGTACATGTCGAAGATATCGTGATGTTTGTCCACATGAATAAAGTTTATGATATAAAATCACATGCAAGAAGACAAAAATAAGTCTCTCCTTGATGGGCTAAATACAACCCACGATCTTATATACAGCATATAACGTGTAAGCTAAACGTGTAAGCTTAAGAAAGTTGCTACCGTACAAAGTTTTGGACAAGAATTAGAAGTGGTTGAATGTATATATCAGTTAGGACCATTATGGTAATGGTTACGCCTGTCATCGTATTAAAACCGTTAACATATTATTTCACTGATTACTCAAAAACGATCGCCATTACCATATTATTGATGTATTGAATGTTAATACATTGATAAAATAGTAATTATCACACTAGTAACTGTGAATTACTGTTTTGTTTGAAAGAATTAAACGTTTTGTGTTTTCGTTATGTAATACAATGATGATGATGATGCTTCATCGTACAATTCATCGTCACTTAGTAAAATACGACAACAAAAAATGCAATTAACATCATTTAAACTAAATTTCAAGATCAAAACTGATGTTTTGCATGCTTCTTTTTTTAAAATATGTTGATAAAATAATAAAATATAAAATATAAATGGATCGATGAATTACCATTATTGTCGATTCTAAAAAAAATATTGATGTTTCACCATTAGAAATGATAAATTTACCGTTGTCATGCTAATTGCATTGGCATGCCGCTTTAGCTCAGAAATGATAATCAACTGATTGATAATAGTATGGTAACCAGTAATTTACTATTATCATAACATCCCTAATGTTGGTTGCCACGTGAGAGAAAGAGAACAGTAGTAACCGCAATAAATGGCTTTGCACAACAAATCTTGGTGTGTTGAAATAGCACGATCGGTCATTTTTATTATATTCTTATTTACTTTTTTTTCCTTCAAACATTAAAGAAAACGTTGTCATAGATATCAAAGCTTCATTTATGATTGCATTACTGATTCAAGTTGTTATTTGTTTACTTTTATTTCTTAGATTAAATGTATATCTAAATATTATTAAAAAGCATCATTGTGTGAGATATCTAATTTGCGTTAGTTTATTAGTAGCCCTATGTTTTATGAATATAGAAATCATTGCATTTGTATGTTCGCGCGTTATTTTCTTCTTAAAATAGTTTCTTTGTGACATGAATGATAGATGTTCTTGAAAAAAATTAACAGCTTTTATTCATTCGCCACGTCTGCACATTTAAACCTCGACACCAAGCAAGTCTTCTACATGGTTTGGATGTGAATCACATAGAGCTAATGTTGGAATTCCTAAATACAAAGTGTAAATGAAATATGTTTGTCCCACATCGCCAAATATAAAAACAAAACTAAGTATATTAATAGCTTTCTAATGAAGGGATTGGGGCTTAGGGGCACTCAAATGTATGCTTCGTTATGATGATGGAGATCATGCATCACCACCACACGTGTGTGCCGCCACCGCCGTCGTCCGACCGAACCAGGCCAGGCCCGGGCTTAGGCTCGGATTTGGGTGTAATATGATCCTATTTTTACTGCAAAACTGGACCGGGCTTTCTGACAGTTGCAGGCTATACGAACATGTGCGGATCTGCTCATAAAGCGAACGCGGATTGACTGAGGGGGTGCAACTTCTGAAGCGGGAGAATGTTTCTGGCGAACAGACTGAAGCGGGTGCGAACCGTTAGACGCGAGCGGGTGCGACCCGACTGAAGAAGCGTAGGCGAACAGAAGCAGTACGACGCGAACGGATGCGAGGAGCAGGCGAGTGCGACCCGTTAACGAACAACAGCGGTTCAAAAGGCAACGGGTGCGACCCGTCAAGCGGACGCGATTGTTTGAAGGGATGCGGACAAAATTATAAATAGAAGAGAATCCTGATCACATTCTCAATCCAATTCCAATTGTAATTTCTTCTGCTTCTTCTTTTCTACTGCTCTATACAATATATCACAGAGTTGACATACTCATTACAATTTCATGCAGATTACGTCTGTTGTATCTTGGGAGACTTTAAATAAAGTCTTAAGGAAATTGTTACGACAAGCCTCAGACGGAATTTCCTTCTTCAAACCGGTTAGGTTTATAATTGATTTATATATATATATATATATATATATATCATTTTCATTTCTACGTTGTACTATGTTTTTAAATAGTATAACGTTTGATCTATTGTTATAGTTATTATTACTATAGTTGTTAGATTGTGGTTGTAATTTAATTACGACATATTGCTTAATTTAGCAAATACAGACTTCCGGAGTAGTGGAAATCTGATTGATAAACTTGTGAGACGAGTTTATAATTGATTATTCTCTGTTTTGGTATACTAGATGTATAACATTTTAAGACTTTCATGTTTTTTGCTAAAACAGAGATGGCAACAGTTGAATTATCAACAAAGGCTACTACACACAACAGGCCCAATCCTTTTAAAGGAGATGCGACGATTTTCTAACATGGCAGACTCAGATGTTATTTTGTCTCACCACACTCGGTTTGCAACGGTATCTCGAGGAGGAACCGATTCCTGCACCAGGCAAGGAATCAGATGTTGATATATGGAAGTATTTCGATTTTCTATGCAGAAACTATATTCTGAATTGTCTCGACAATGTGTTATACAAAGTATATCAGCATCTAAAGACAGCAAAAGCACTCGGCAATGCACTTACCACGAAGTATAAGACACAGAATATCAGTCTTAATAAATTCATTGTAGACAAATTCATGGACTACAAGATGGTTGACTCCAAACTGGTGACTGCTCAACTACATGAACTGCAAATCATCATTCATGAACTCGAAGCGGAAGGTCATAAGGTTGGAAAACCGTTTTTGGTAGAAGCCATCATGGGAAAACTGTCGTCGTCGTGGAGAGATGACCGCAATTATCTAAAGCATAAGAAAAAGAAAATCTCTTTACAGGATCTTATAGTCCGACTGAAAATTGAGGCACATAACCGTGGAGTTACAAAACAAAGCGAGGATGCATTTGTGGCTGAAGGTTCAAAAAAAAACAAACAAAAAGAATTTCCAGAAGAAAAGGAAAGCTCCAGACAACAAACGAACCAAAAAAATTAATGACGAGCGTTGGGTTTGTGAAAAGGTTGGACATGCCACTAGAGATTGCAGACTCAAAAAGGACCGCAACAAAGAGACAAATATAGTAGACAACATGGAAGTAGACGAGTCCAACTTCTCGACAGTTGTATCTGAATACAATTTGGTTCAGAATCCTAACCAATGGTGGATAGATACAGGCGCTATTCGTCATGTCTGCTCTGACATATCCATGTTTTCTACATACCAGAAATTCGATCACGAAGAAAAACTCCATATGGGTAATTCTGCAATATCCATGATCGAAGGCAGTGGCACAGTAATTCTCAAGTTTATTTCTGGAAAAACTGTCAAGTTGAATGACGTACTTCACGTTCCAGACATACGCAAGAATCTCATCTCTGATGCAGTGCTATCAAAGAAATAATTCAAAATGGTATTCGAGTCAGACAAGATGGTTCTGTCTAAGGCTGGAATGCATATTGAAAGTGAATATTTTTGTGATGACCTATTTAAGGCAAATGTAGCCGTTATCGGCAATAAAACTATGTATTCCGATTGTGCTATTAATAAAATTGAAGTTTCTTACTTGCTTGAGCACGAAATTTTATTATGGCATGATAGATTGAGACACATAAATTTCCGAAAAATGAAAATATTATCAAACTTGGGATTAATTCCGAAATTCCAAGTAGATAAGAACCACAAATGTGAGACATGTGTAGACAAAAATGGTTAAAAAACCATTTCAATTTGTTGATAGAAGCACCGAACCACTAGGTTTGGTTCATACAGATTTATGTGATTTTAAATCATTACCTATAAGAGGTGAGAGAAAGTACTTTATCACTTTTATTGATGACTATACACGATATTGCTATGTATATCTTTTAAATAGTAAGGATAAAGCAATTACATCGTTTATAAAGTACAAAGCTGAGGTAGAAAATCAGTTAAATAAAAAGATCAAGATATTGAGATCTGATCGAGGTGGAGAATATGAATAACCATTTGAACAGTTCTGCGCCGAAAATGGTATAATTCATCAAACAACAGCTCCATATTCACCACAACAAAATGGTGTAGCCGAAAGAAAGAACAGAACGTTAAAAGACATGATTAATGTCATGCTTTTAACCTCTGGTCTACCGACGAACTTGTGGGGGAAAGCCTTAAATATGTCTAATCACATATTAAACAAAGTCTCTCACAATAAAACAGGAACAATTTCATATGAGTTATGGAAATGACACAAACCAAGTTTTAAATACCTCAAAGTGTGGTGGTGCTTGATAAAAGTTTCAGTTCCGCCTCCCAAGAAAGACAAACTTGGACCAAAAACAGTATATTGTTACTACTTAGGGCCAGCCCAAAATAGTAATGCCTACAGATTTTTGGTATTCAAGTCTGATATAACTGATATGTAAATACAATCATGGAATCTAGAGATGCCTCATTCTTTGAAGACGTGTTTCCACACAAAAGGAATGAAGGGAATAATGTCCCTAAAAGGACAAGAGAAGAATCAAGCAATTCACATGAAGATGAAACTCATCATGAGATTAAGGAAGTTGAACCAAGAGAAGCCTAAGGGCTAGGACTTCCAAAACATTTGGTTCGGATTTTTTCACATATGTGTTAGAACACGAACCTCAAACGTATAAGGAAGCAATGTCATCTTCTGAATATTCATGTTGTAAAGAAGCAATCCAAAGTGAGATTAATTCAATGCTAAGTGATAAAACTTGGAAAATTGTTGATATTCCACCTGTAATAAAACCTATTGGCTGTAAATGGATTTTCAAGAAGAAAATGAAAGCAGATGGCTCTATCGACAAGTATAAAGCCAGAATAGTAGCCAAAGGATATCGTCAAAAAGAAGGAGTAGACTTCTTTGATACATATTCGCTGGTAACACGAATAACCTCTATAAGAATGCTAATAGCAATTGCATCGATCTATAATCTGAAAATTCATCAAATGGCTGTAAAAATATCATTCTTAAATGGAGATCTCGATAAGGAGATCTACATGGAGCAACCTGAAGGTTTTGTTTCCAAAGAAAATGAAAACAAAGTCTGTAGATTAGTAAAATCATTATACGGACTAAAACAAGCTCCAAAACAATGGCACGCAAAATTTGATAGTGTCATGATGAGAAATGGTTTTCGTATAAATGAATGCGATAAGTGTGTTTATTATAAACAAATTGGGCAATCATATGTGATGATTTGTTTATATGTTGACGATATGTTAATATTTGGTCCAAATACTCAGGTAATAGAGACCATAAAGAAGATGTTAATTAGCAATTTCGATATGAAAGACTTAGGAGTTGCAGACGTTATTTTGAAAATCAAAATAATAAAAACGCCTAATGGAATTGAATTATCTCAATCACACTATGTAGACAAAGTGATTGAAATTTTTTAAAATATTGGAATTAAAGGAGTAAGAACACCTTCTAATCCATCAAAAGTACTGCATAAAAACACTAATAAGAGTGTAATGCAACTGGAATACTCTCGTGTAATAGGATGTGTCATGTATCTCATGAATTGCACAAGACCAGATATAGCTTATGCAGTAAGTCGACTGAGCAGGTATACAAGCAATTCAGGAAAGGAACACTGGAAAGCACTAATGAGAGTGCTTGGATATTTAAAAAATACCATAAATTATTCCTTACATTATGGAAAATATCCTGCCGTCTTAGAAGGATATAGTGATGCAAATTGGATTGCTGATTCAGATGAATCAAAATCAACAAATAGTTATGTCTTTACCTTAGCAGGGGCAGCAGTGTCATGAAAATCTACTAAACAAACATGCATAGCTCGATCCACTATGGAATCTGGAGTTCATCGCTTTAGATAAAGCAGACGAAGAAGCAGAATGGCTTCGTCACTTTTTAGAAGATATTTCGTTTTGGCATAAACCTGTACCGGCCATATGCATACACTGTGGTAATCAAGCTGCGCTAAGTAGAGCGCATAACTTTGTGTATAATGGAAAGTCATGACATATTCGTCGACGTCATAACACGGTTAGGCAGTTACTCTCAAATGGAACTATTTCCATAGATTATGTGAGAACAAATGATGACCTAGCGGATCCATTTACTAAAGGTTTATCAAGAGAGAAAATTGACTGCGCATCGAGGGGAATGAGTTTAAAAACCTAAACCACCAAGAATTATCTTATACGGAAACATATCCTAGCGACTGGAGATCCCACTGACTAGGATCAATAGGCAAACCAGTTCTGAATAACTCAAGACGTAATGCATTTGTGTGGACATTGTCCAACTCCATTCTTATGGTGCACAATATAAATGCATGCCTACAGAAGTATTTAAAGGTTAAAACTATGTTTTTTAATGATGACCATATCTTGAAAACAACAAGTAGGGTATATGTAGGATACTCTTAATGGTTGCGATCACCTATGTTAGTGTGAGCTGGGTCGGCCTTATGAGAATATTAAAGGCTTATATTTTCTATAAACACTCGCAAAACCCCAAAAAAATTCAGGACCAAAATGAACACAACCAAGAGATTGGATGAGAAGGGAATCAATGCTTCGTAAAGCTTATTGTCTGGATATACAATAAAGGCCGACGGTTCAAGATGAAATAATTCACCGATTAGCTAAGTAGATCCAATAAGTTTTAAATAGGGAAAGTTCAAAGCGAAATATCTACTTATCCACGATAAAGCATGATTCAATATGTACTCTGTGATATTTCGCTTTGTGTGGGGGAAAAGTATATTATCATTTATGTGGGGATTGTTGGAATTCCTAAATACAAAGTGTAAATGAAATACACTTATCTCACATCGCCAAATATAAAAACAAAGCTAAGTATATTAATAGCTTTCTAATGAAGGGGTTGGGGCATAGGGGCACCCAAATGTATGTTTCGTTGTGAGGAGGGAGATCATGCATCACCACCACACACGCGCGTGCCGCCGCCGTCCGTCCGAATCAAACCGGGCCAGGCCGGGCTCAGGCTCGGGTTTGGATTTGGATTTGGGTCTAATTTGATCCTATTTTTACTGCAAAATTGGACCGGACTTTCTGACAGTTGCAGGCTATACGAACAGGTGTGAATCTGTTCATAAAGCGGACACAGATTGACTGAGGGGGTGCGACTTCTGAAGCGGGCGTGGGTTTCTAGCGAACAGACGGAAGCGGGTGCGAACCGTTAGACGCGAGCGGGTGCGACCCGACTGAAAAAGCGCATGCGAACAGAAGCAGTGCGACGCGAACGAATGCGAGAAACAGGCGGGTGCACCTCGTTAACGAGCAGTAGCGGTTCAAAAGGCAACGGGTGTGACCCATCAAGCGGACGCGACTGTTTGAAGGGATGCGGACGAAATTATAAATAGGGGAGAATCCTGATAACATTCTCAATCCAATTCCAATTCTAATTTCTTCTGCTTCTTTTCTACTGCTCTATACAGTATATCACAGAGTTGACATTCTCATTACAATCTCATGCATATTACGTTTGTTGTATTTTAGAAGACTTTAAATAAAGTCTTAAGGAAATTGTTACGACAAGACTCAGACGGAATTTCCTTCTTCAAACCGGTTAGGTTTATAATTGATTTATATATATATATATATTTATTTATTTATTTATATCAATTTCATTTCTACGTTATACTATTTTTTTTAAATAGTATAATGTTTGATCTATTGCTATAGTTATTATTACTATAGTTGTTAGATTGTGGTTGTAATTTAATTACGACATATTGCTTAATTTAGCAAATATAGACTTCTGGAGTAGTGGAAATCTGATTGATAAGCTTGTATAATTGATTATTCTATGTTTTGGTATACTAGACGTATAACAGCTGTTTGGATTGAACCACATATAGTTAATGCTTGATTTTGTATTTGTTCCATGCAAGATGGTTGTATACTTTCCCATATGCTCTAGACAGACCATCGCTTGTTGATTTTAGTTTTGTTCCAACTGCATTTTGAGTCTGCCTGTCCATGTAGGTTTGTAACAACTGCATTTTGTTTCCAATTGCATGTTTTTTGATTGAAAAATCTTCTTGTTTTTGACAAAACTAATGATTACAGAAGATGGAGGGAGGAAAGAAATAAAGCAAGCACAATCCTGTCGCAAAATCATTACAGAATTTTTTAGGTATATTTAATTAATTTAGGGACTGAAACAGAATTTGCCATCGATTACTGAACCATTAAATATGTAGTTACTAATGGACCGTGAAAATTTCATCCTATGAAGGAAGAAAGTAAGGGAAAAAGAGAGCGAAAAAAGTACTTAATCATGTGCCTACTATCTTTGGGAAAGGAATACTTGGCTACGGAAATGAGAGGATACTAGCTTCAAATCTTATTTATCTTCTTACTTTTTTCCCAAAACGAATATATATAAAAAAAAAAAGGTCCTCCAATCTCTAAGCCATTTATACATTGTTCTTTTTAAGCAAAACACAACACTTCAACTTCACTTCAAATTTTTACTTCCTATTATATTTATCTTGTTGTTTTACTCGTTATTTCCTACTTTATGTATCATTTGACCACTTCTTTGATGGTTGCTTTCTGCCAAGGGTTTACTGGTCCATTCGCTTTGCTAGCCTAGCCTTAAAGCAAAATTGGATTCATCGGAAATGGCAGCCATTTAGAAAAACAGCCTCATGGGTCTATTTTGAGGGTTGACCTTGCATAATCGCTTTTAGCATGAGGAGTTTGTAACAAATTTACCACAAGAAAAATACTAGTACAAACCAATATGAGGTGAGAATCAACAAATATATACTATAAATTCTAATATTGATTACAACTTTAAACACCCAATTCAAGATATATTCCTAACCATTTTGTATTTGAAAAATCCATTGTTAGAAATAAACATCAAAAGTGAATTATAAACGCCAATTTGTATTTACACGACATATGCATAACTTTAACTTTTGTTTTGAAAGAACCAATATATTTTTTCTTACATTACAAACTAAGTAACTAACACAAATTTCTAGTGAACTACTCAACTACAGTATTGATGTACATCCTATTGCATTAGAAAAATCCATTGTTAGATACAAATTTTAAAATGAACTATAACAACTATTTTATAACGATCATATATATTACATACAAGAAGGACTCGTAGTTCATTCCTTATGCTTCCCCTTCGTAGTTGTCTTTAATCTTTTAGTGTGAGAAAACCTTTGAAACAAAATAAATATTGTGAATGAAACCCATTTGCAGTTGAGAATATCAATAAAAAATGATTGTTGAAACTTCTAACCCCATCAAAGTATCATTTCGAATAAACCGTTAACATATATATTCGAAGGCTTGTATTGATTATGATTTTTAATGAGTTAGAAGTTCTAAAACATCTGAAGTTTTACGTAGATGATCTCGACAGTAAGTAGATTATATCTATATAAAAATATTGGTGAGAAATTTGTTGACACTAAAAGACGGGAGGGGGTCATAAAAAGGCTACATAAGGAAGTAGCTATGAATATACGTGCACACGCATACATCCATGCATGCATATGTCTAGAATCATTAGTCTAATGGTAAGACTCTAAAGCGTGGATCTAGATGTTCTGGGTTCGAAACACTCAAACATCAATTAACTAATTTTCCAACAGAAATGACATACATCGTTATCTTTTGTTTAATGGACAAACATTTGACTTAGTGTTAAAACTAAACCATTGTTATTATATAATATAAATATATACACATGATTATGCCTTACTAATATTGAACGTAATATGGGTGTACATTGACTGGTCATCTTTCAATACAATCAAAAAATGGATCAAAATCAGTCAGCTTTAAAAAATTGTCGAATTGGATTCAGTTTTATAACATTCAATTATGTGAATCGATCCACGGATCGTTAAAGTTAACAATGATTTAATAACTAATTCAACTGGTTTTAAATTATAATTACTTATCAAACCAAATATATGTCGTTGATTTTAACATCGACGAATCTAATTTGTGGCAATGCAAACTTTTTTCAGCTAAGGTCTCGCACTTCTTAATAAGCTTTGAATTGTATTGTTTAAAAATACTTTGATTCAAGCTTCAAACTCATTATAAAGTTTATTCATGATTGCTCAGTTAGTATATAAGAAATTTAAATGCCTAGAATATATTTGTTTTTATCTTATTTAAAGATATATTTTAATCTAGTTTAATTTAATATTTTCAAAGTTTCAATGTACACACTAAGCAACCATATGCTTTTTTAATCTAAGTAGACGTTAAACTCTAGTTTGAATTAGTTCGATGGTTACAAAATGAAGAAAAAGTTTGTTTTTCCATCTAACTTGATTCATCTAGAGGCTAAAAAAAGATAGATGAAAGTAACAGATATATTCTATGTTTAATTTAATAAGCTCTAATTGGTAATGGAAAAAAAAATTATGCCTCCAATTAGCAAACAAAATTTAATTAACAAACTAAAACTTTTGAGACAAACAACTATATATATAATATTGATATAAACCAGAAATTATCTTTAATTAGACAATAAAATATAGACAAGGTATGACTAATCACTAAAAAAACAAACACAAATTTACAAAATGTTAAATGGTGTCTCTATTTGATAAAACAAAGCCTAATATCAAATTTTGATTTCAATACAAACAATAACCAAGTATGTCAATTTGACAAAAGCTGCTACAAATAATAACCAACAACCAATCAATTCCATTTCAATAATATTTGAATCACGGCAAATCGTATTTACAGGTCAAACGGAGTGGATGTAGATTAAAAAATTAAGATCCAAGTATATTTTTGATTGGAACAATTTTCCACCAAAATCCATTGAATTCAATCCCTCGTTGCAACCATAAAATGTACTAATCAGTGATAACAAAAGAAATCTTGTGACTTCTATTGTTTTCTAACTTGAATTTATACAGGAAAAAGAGACAAGGACATTGTTAAAATTGAATGTATTCTTATTAGAAAAATATAAGGAGCTAGGAAATATTTAATTTAGTTGCAATATGTGTTTTTTAAGAATCATTATTCCTAATTTTCTCAAAAAAATAATGTTCACAAATGTTTTTTTTTTTAATGGTAAGAAAAAAAAAATTGGCCTCTTCCTTTAATAAATAAAACAAGGGCCAGTGGACACTTACATTCACAGTGAATTGTAACTGAACATGTGACTAGTTAACTTTTCTCATAGCTACAATTTAATGCCGTTTCAAAAATAACTCATGCTAAATAAGGTAACTATACTGTACACGTATGAAAGCAGTTACTAAATAGTTCCCAAATATAGCTATTTATTATGATTTTATACATATAATAATTAAATGGGTCAACTACCAGTGATGGTTTTAATTCATAGTTCTTTCAAGAATCTTTTTCCAGCTAGTCGTGAAAAAATAAATGTTAACCATCAAAACTAAGTTATTCTATATATCTGTGAGAAAGCTTAACTGAAATTACATGAAAACAAACTAATTAAATACTATTGCAGTACAAATTACAACATTAAGGTTAAAAAGAAGAAATAAACGGTACCATTAGAGCTTTTATCACTTTCATCGACGCGGCATCGAACGCCTGGAGCTGGAGTTATGAAACGACGGCCAGGGCGGACCGCCATCGTCGGATAAAACCCGGTTCGAGAAATTTGGAAGGAGGCCATTTTGATTTTAGTTCAATAGAAATAAAACAAGCGGTCATCAGCGACTTATAAAAGAGGGGTGGGGCCCAATTGGTACAGTCATGAATTCACCCCAATCAAAACTGTGTAGAATGCTCTTTCGAAAGAAGGACTAGATATCTGAGTGAAAATCGGAGTGCGCTTAGGAAGTTGAAATTTGTGAGGCTGGTAAAAAGAATGATCAACAGAAGAGGCAGTAGCTTATACGCTTTTGGTATTCGGTGTTGCACCGAATGGCAGCGCTTGGAGTCGGAAATTAAAATTTGAAGTTACCTTTTTGTCAGTTATACAAGTAGAACAACGACAGTACTAGAAGGCCCGAAACAACAAGCACGGGGACAAATTTTTAAGAGTAAAAATAGGAATTAAAGATCCCAAAATGACCTAATTTTCCATATAAGTATAATTTTAGCGCATGAGTTCAAATATTATTTAAGCAAAAAGGTTATTTGAGAATGATATTCGAAGTCCGTTGGTTCTTTGCCAGAGCATCATGTTTTATGCTAGTACCAAGCTAAAATATATTTTAATAAAGTGATGTTAAAGGCATGTGAACAAATGCTTACGCATTTCGCTGTTAAAAAATATCATATAATTGTACTCATGCTCTTGCAGATACCAAATTTTTAATGAATCATTAAAGGCATCAACTTCGATACATTTTGCATGGCGAACAACCGTCGGCTAAAACCATTTTCTACGACCATCAACCATCATCGAACTACTGTAGTTCGGTGTTTGACGACCGTGAAAAACGGTGTTGGTCAACGGTTATTCATCGTGCAAAATGAGTTTGCGTGGTAGTGATTGATTGTCGTGTGAAAAGACATTGATATTAGGAAGCACAGAAATTTTATTGCGTTTATTTTTATTTTTCTATGGTATTCATAAACACTTTTCACGATGCCCTTAGCACCACAATTAATATCCTTAGTTCGTCAAACCATAAGAAACGACGTTACTTCGTCATGTATGCTCTCTTAATTATTAACCTTCGTCAAAAACCCTAAAAACAAGAACCATTCAATGATGAAATTAACGAAGTAGATGGTAATGAGTGGCATGAACAATAATACAACTCCTCAATGACCCAAATGGTCATATGACTCACTTATTCCCGCCTCACCTCCTCAACAACGGTTATTTCGACCCTCGCACAAACCACTATTCGGTGGTTGAAAATGAGAGAAGAACTTCAATGGTTTATTTGGTTATATTCCACCGTGGTATTGTGGAAACGTTATATGAGTGATTGTGGTCCGCCTATAAACATTACTGATCCCAACAACATCCTACTTGCCTAAGTTTTCGAAGATGACATGTTTCCATCGGTTGAAAGAGAGGTTCCATAATATTATGACATTCAATGATTAATTGTCAAGCGAAATATTTTTCTTGTGAATTACTTTCTAACCTCCTGGTGTAGAGTCAAAGTACGCACAACACTAATTGTGATTGAACTTTATTGGATAGAGCTCGCTTTTGAGATGCTCGAGCTACCTACAAAGATGACTATGAATGTCGGGATCATCTTGTTATGTTTTATGCAAGGTTTTAGTGTTTGACAATGAGATGAAGAGAAATGAAATGAAATGATGATGCATGCATTTGTGAGCCTGTGTTACATGAAACATGTGTGTTTTTACGTGGAGTGGTCTCTAGTTGAGATAATAGAAAATATAAAATATGGTAATCTTATTTGGAAGAGTAAACTAATGAAAGAGTGTATTTTTGTAAGTTTTAAAAAGAAATGCAAAAGGGCATTTAATGTGCAATAGTATGTAAAAGCGGATACACGTACCAACTATTGGATCAGGTGTGTTACATGATAGGAGAAAGATACAATTTTAAAAGAAAAAAAAATCTTCCATTTTAACTTTACACGTCACATTTTGTGTTATGATGAATAATGTTGTTTCACATTAATGCATGTAATATTCATATGATTTTTACAAAGAAAGTCGTTTTTATTAACAATTAGAACATTTAGTTTTCTTTAATAAATATTAATATTGTTATTTGTTCAATAATTTGAACATTAAACAAAGTGATTTGTGAAAGTTTTGTTTATATATAAATAAATGTTTAATACTTAAATCTAAACGATACACCTATAATAATATTAATAGCACAAATACATACATACATTTGTGTGTGTGTGTGTGTTTCTGTGTCTGTATGTATACGTGTGTGCGTGTGCACGTAAACATACTATTTGTAAAAAAAATGGATAAACATGTCCAAGAATTTTAGTAGAATTTCAGATGTTGTATATATTCTATAATTATTTTATGTATATGGTTCGTAGTTTAACAAAGAGCAAATCAGACATAGATAATATGACAAATAAAATGCTGAAAATAAAGAGCACACAAATTTATAATGGTTCGGCTAAGAATTACCTACATCCATTTTGAATCATTATTGGCTTTCTTATAGATTTCATGTGCGATGTGCAAATACATAATATACTGATATATTGCTGAAGAAAATGTAAAATATTGCTCATGAAATTCAGTCCGGCTATGAACGGTTCTGTAGTCATGCCCTCAAAAGTTGTTTGTCATTATTGTTCATCCATGGAGGTTGTATAGATATATTGTAACAACCCATATTTTACGTACGAAGTGATCATAAAATATTACTATTTAATTCATATGAAGTCGTATGACTTTAAACCTTTGAAAAATGATTAATGAGACATTTTTTATCTTTGGAATTTTTATCGAACATTTTGAACCTAGAAAATTTTTTAAGGCCTACAACCTTTGACATGGATTGAATTAGGGTCTAAAACTACTTTCATTGTATCAGCTTTGTGGTTTCTCTTTCTGTAGAGTGGTCATAATAGAAAATTGGACTTATAGTTTAGAAGAAATAACCATTTTAAATTTTGTTTGTTACTGGGCAGACTAATGGATAATTAGAGAGGGTTAGGGATAAGCCCAAGGCCCAACTTGGGATTTGTGTCGATAGTGGCTAAAGCAACAGCCCCTAAATCATTTCTCTTCTTCTCAAAGTAAATCAAAACCTCCATTTGTCCTAATTTTATCGAAAAGCTTTCAATTTCCTTATTAACCTTAGTCAAATCATCATTAGAAGGGTGATTAGCAAAGAAGATTGTAGATCCATCACTTTGCTGCTTGGAGATGCATATTTCTTTGTTATCCATCTCAAATATATAAGGAAAATTTGGTATTTTTGGTATTAGGTGAGTGATTCTTGACCTCTCACTATCATATGCATGTTTATGTAATTAAAATTGATGTTTTTAACATAATTTCAATCTTAAAACGTTTTCTAAATTTAATCACATCTTTATACATGTTTATAGCCAAAATTAAAAAGGTTTTAAGTGGTTTTGCAACCCTTTTTAATCATATTGGCGTATTAGTGTAAAGTTAAATCCAGAGTAAGATTCGTATGATAATCGTGTATTAATGCATCGCATGTGTGTATGGACGTATATGGATGATTTTCAGTTTTGTATGTTGTGCTTTGATATAGTTTGCTAGTACTTTTAGATAGTTAGGAAAGAGGTTGTCGAATTGGGCAAATCGTAGGCAAAATTAGTTAGAATTGGATGAAACTTGAAAGAGGGGCATTGGAGCAAGAGAGGAGCCCAAGGTTCAAGTCGCATGAAGTTCGGGTTGTGAGATTTATGTTGGCGACGAGATGACTACTGGATGGAGTGTTTGTAGATCTTTTCGAAAAGAAGGCACGACTTTGGGGCTTAAACTACAAGACTTCAGGGCAAGCTTCAAGTTGGAGTAGGGAAGGAGTTCCATGTGTCAAAGTAGCAAATTTGACTAAGGTGGTCGGTACCGATCACTTTTGATCAATACCGAGTAGATTTTCAGGTATCTGGTTGAAGCTTGGAGCTTGGGGTGTTTGGGGAATGAAGCATGGAGTTCTAAGCATGTCGAGAAGAGATCGGGTAAAAAATACTTAGCCAAAATTTGGCTAAGCATAAATGAGAAGAATCATATTGGTACCGACCTCTTTTGGTCGATACCGACATGAAATTTTAGGGCCATGGATATGAAACTTCCAGGAAGTAAAGTGTTACCTCTACGGGTCGTGCTGAAGGTTCTTGTTTGTTCACTTGAGGTTTGATGGCGATGGAGCGGCACGATGATAGCTTTGGGACTTCGGTGATGGAAACTCAATGGTGAATGGAGTTAGGTTCCGATGATGGTGGTTCTAGGAAGGGTGACCCATGGATAGAATGTTAAATGTTTATGTCGTGGAAAGAATGAATGTGGAATAGTTCTTTAAGAATAATTGAAACTATATAGGGCAAAGAAAGAGCTTGGATACTCATGCTAAGGGATCGTTGATACTCGAAGTGTTTTCTAATGTACTCAAAAGAAGGGTTATTGTGAGGATGCTCATAGCTATTTTGTTTGGCTACCATGGATTAATTGAATGGACCTATATACCCTGGACGAGTGGAATGGGTCTAGTATTAGCTTTGGGCTAAAGGCAAATACACCGAAAACTAGGATTTTCATTAATCCCTGACAGAGGAATGATCATACAAGTTATGATATATGCAGGGCTCATTGAGTGATAGTGAGGATTGTTTAATGGATACTATGTTTGCTTTGGTTGTTTTTTACGCAATCTATCACTCTATGTATGTCAGTAGAGATAGGTATTGTTGATAGGGATACTTGGACACCCATTATTGTACTTAGGTTGCAGTATATTCTTATGATGTTATAAAGTAGCATATTACGTATCTTATGTGTGAACTCTTTGGTTGCAGGGACAGGTCGAGTATGGTTCATATACACTTGTTCCTTAATATATCAACTTGTACAGTATTTTGAAATTCATTTATGCTCACGCCAGACCATTGTATGAATCTGGTTTTATGTTTTGCTTCTTATTATCTTGGTACTTTTAAATGAGTAGATTAGATAGTAAGTCTAGGTGACACGAGGTGGTTGTGCAGAGGACGAGCTGGATGGAGCTTTCTCGTATTATATATGGATATTTGTTGCTTATTCTACTGTACAACACTATGAAGCCTAGGCAGTGTTTGCTTTTCTGTGAGATAGTTTATTTGAGTTTATTTTTGCTTTTTGTAAAATCCATTACTATATTGTATAAATCTGTGGATCTGTACTTTGATATTTGGTTCACTTAGTTATTACTGTCTCTCGTGTTTTATATTTGTGATGATTACTATATTTTATTCGATGCGGTTTGAGATATAGAATAGGTTATGTGATGTTTTATTTCTTTCTAACCCTTGACAATTGTCCTACATTGGTCAGGCATGACAACATCACACTATTTAGTTATATTAGATGTCGGTGGTGTAGGGCAGTCATCACATATACAATTATGAAGAGGTTAGTCCGTTTATTCCTTAAAATAGTTACTTTCTATATTTATCCTATTTGGTTCGGTATTGAATGGTTCAGTTAAGTTTTAGGCTAGTGATTGTTTGGTTTGGCAAATCACAGTCGAACCAACTTTCCAATTTGGTTGTGTGAACTACCAAACCAATTTCCCTATTTGGTAGTTGACTAGCACTTAAATGTTTCCCCTTTGTCTTTATCGAACCATTTTTTCTTGTAGATTGTCAAGGCATTTTCTTATCTATTAAAACCTGGATTTCTCTTATGATTTTCTTCAATCTATATTTTGATTCTCTTGCCTCTTTGCCTTACCCTTATAATCAACTGATGGCACTCTTACTATAGACCTTCCAGTTGTTTTGTGCTCCTTAACATCTCTACGCATCCGTGATGCTATAAGTGAATGTGCCAAAAACTATTTCTACCCAAAGCGTGCTTTCGTGGATATAAATTTTGCTTTGTCTTATCTAGAACTGTCTCATTTTGAACGGTTCAACTAGTAATTTAGTCCCTTCCACCAAGTCTTCAACTGATAGTTTGTTGCAAAGTTTCATTTATTTAAAGAAAATTTCTCGAACATCCTTGAACACTTAAGCATTTGGTACCTAAAGGTAGCGACATCACTCAAGTTATAAAATGCAAGGATTTCTACACTTGAGCATTTTGACTCGAGTTGCTTTTAGTTCGATGAGCTTTGTTCTATACTAGACTGGTTGCTTAGCACTATAAATATGATGAGCACATCTTATACTCACATGCACTATTTCCTTTACCACTTCAAAAAACATTCATATTCCTTCTTGCGGTAGTTCAGGTTCGCACAACTCTTCAGTAATTTCAAGCGGATTCCTTCAAAATTCCATTAGGCAATGATTTGTAAACTCAATCCATGTGTTAGTTCCTCAGTTCTACCATCGAATTCATGCCTTTCTTTACATCAATTAAAATCGACTGAATTCGGTTTTGTTGCCATTAAATTTTTTGGAGGATTTTCTTAAATTTATAGAAAATTTTGTTAAATTGTTTAACAGATCCTTTCTTATATCGAGTCAACATTGATTTAATATTGATTTTGGGTATGAAAATTGATAAAGTTGTGTAAAATAGGACATAGCCGAACCAAACTAGACGTTAGGTTGATCAAAGTAAGGAATTCTTAGTGTAGTGTGCATTGGTAAGATGTCTACATAGTAGGGTAGGTATGATAGACTTTTTAATACAAGAGAAAGCATTTAAAGTTGTTTAATAAGTATAGGATATCATTTGGCTTGGTTGTGTCCTGACATTGGCAAACCAAATACTTTGGCAATGTTCTTGAGTCATAGGACATTAGCCACTACCATAGTAAATTTTTTGATCAAGTTAATTATACTGAATATGTTTGTGCTGATGTACCTAATCACCAAAATGTCATGCTAATAATTTTAACATACTACTTCGAATTCGGCTAAATAATTAACTCTTTGATGTTTTGGTTAGCACCGACCTAACATAAATAATCGATATTAGAAATGGATGTATTGCCTACTTGTATCTCTGGGTGTCTCCGACCAAAGAGAGTTATACTCAATCGATTTAGCTCATGTCAGTTCAACGAGCACACCAATTTTTGCATCACTTTGACTAGCATCTCACATCATAATACAAGAAATATCGTAAATGTTTCTTATGGCATTTCATTTAATATTACCATATTTCACTTGTCACTATGAATGTTATCGGTTTGTAGTTTATTAAATGGACATGGCTTCCACTATATCTGCGATTACCATTGGTACTTTGCCTTTTAGTGATCTAGCCTCATCCTCTAGATGGATAGCTCTTCATCTATGGTTATGGCCAATCAACTTAGCTCGGCAAGCTCTATTATAGCTAGTTATGGGTCATATAGTTATTGGTGGAGTTGGCTGATTCTATTCCCATTACTTTGCATCTCAGGCTATTAGACCCTACAGCTCAGATCCACGGACTACGTAGGGTGGATATGTTCTAGATCAGGCAACAAGTTACGCCCCTCTAGATGGCAATATGTAATATAATTAATATCATTGTCACGCTAATGGTCCTCCTCCCCTACAAGCTTGGATCCGCAGTTCCCGTGTACCTAAAGATAGCGCCTTCTCATCTTCATCCCAACGAATACACTATCTTGAATCGCTTATATATTATTTTTATGAGCGTATTCCTCTTTCCTCCTACACATAGACAACTCAGTTTGCTATATGTAGTAAAGAGTAAGCCAAAGTAATCTTCCTTCTTCTACATAGAGGCTTTCAATAAGTTCAAGCCTGTAGAGGACTTGTATCTGAAATATAACATGTTCGAGCACGAGCACTGTAACACCTCATAAAATAAGCGATGATTAACTAATAAATGTAACGTTGAAAAATAGAATTTTTGCAAATGTTAGAGTTTGGCCATCAACTTACACCGATGGATTTGTGGCAACTTATGGATCAATTTTTATAAATAAAGTTTTACAATCTGAGTTCAAATGAAGAAGATATTAACATTTGAAAATATTGAATCAAAAAAAATTAAAGATGTAATTATGGAGTTGATATAATTAATTAACATTAATTATTAACGTTAACAAAAACTTAAATGTTAAGAAATGTTAATGTTAAATCAAATCAGAGAAAATATATAGTGGGAAAAAAAATTACATAAATCGGTCAACAAAACTAAAAACGCACCGGTCAACACCTTCATTGGGACCAGTCGACCGCTAGCGACGGAACGATGGAAGGAAGGCGGTCGACCATTGGTCTAGGGTCGACGCAAATTGAATCTAGGCCAGAATGACCCATTTTAATAGAAAATTATCTAACGACCGCGACTAGTTCTAACACCTATAAATACAGTCCTATACCACAATTTCTCTTCTTATATTTTCTAGGTCATGGAGCAGAGCTATGTTATTTTATCTTCTTTGTAAATTCTATAAACTCTAAAAGTAATAAAATATTATATTATATAAATACAAAAGTGGAGAAAAGCGGAGAATAAGAGAGAGAAGCACATGATCGAATCAGAATGGCAAAATAAGGTCAATTGTAAATCTTAGCTCAAATCTAAACTAAATCCAATTATCTTCTCGGATCTAGATTTCTAATAGATATATGTGTGCTTATGATATCTATAATCAAATAGAGATAATAAGGGGAGTCAAACTGGAATAGCAAGGATTAGATTTGGAGATTTGAAAAGCTAAAAAGGCGAGTGGAAAATTATATATTTTTATATAGTATTAGATTTATATCATTGTAAATCTATTCTTGTATTCTTAAATGTAAATTTGGAGTTGTAGGCCTAAGAATTTGAAAATCCTGCCTACGTACATATTCTACGACTGATAACTTAGAGTTAATATTGCTTGTACTTGAATCTAGAAAGTATTGGGTAGTAGTAGTCCCCAAAATAGATAATTTTATAGTAGTTCCAAATTTGTCATCTGAATGATTTATGCAAGTAAATAAAAAAAATTGGAAGTTTTCACAATAAATTATTGGGATTTAAATAGTATTTTAATTTATTGAAATGTTGGGTGTTGCAACGTAAATTTCTATATAGATTATAAAGTTCAAATTCATAAATAAAAGTGTATCATTTGAAATAACAAGAAATGTGCCTAAAAGAAAGAGAAGTACAAAATAGGACATTTACCTTATTTTTTTAATGTCTATTTCAATAACTATAAAAATATAATTCTTTGTAATACCAAATGTAACACAAATTTCCTTTTTGGATAAGATATAGAGATTTATAACGTTAATTTTTTCATTTGAGGGAGATGTAATTCCAATACAGTAAAATGCATAAATTCCTAAGTATGAATTAAAGAATTGTAGCTGTGATACTAATAACTGTTAAATTGTAAAATTAATATATATGTATGTATATGTTTATATATATATATATATATATATATGTAATAAGGACAAGATACAATAGTAAACGATAAAAAGGTAGGCAAGTAATGAATAAAGGCAAGAAGTATATAAAATATACGGGTATGGGGAGTCCACTAAACATGGAAGGATAGTAAGGGTTAAAAAAAGATAGAAATAAAGATTTAATAACAAGAGAAGAAAGTAAACAGTAAAAGACACTTTAAATCTTTTATGTTCGTGGAAAGCTATAAATGATATTAAACTAAGATTTATGAAACAAGGAGTCAGTTAAATAAACATAACTGAATATAAGTAGTTAAATATTGAAGGCGTAATAATAAAATAAGAATACATAGACATGTAGCCTCAAATATACATCTATGACGGGTGTGAAGTATTAGTGTTAGACAAAGCTTAGCTTAGATAAGCTTGACAGCCATTAAAATAGGTTGGAATGTGAAGTCAGTAGTGTTACAAAATAGAAGTCTACCTACCATAAGGGGCTAACGACTATCATACAGACATTGTACTGATGTGGGACATATCCAACTGTAGGACATATGGAATTATACGTTCAAGTATAGGTGAAGGAATACCCGGTAGAGTATGTTTAAATCTTTTAAGGGGTATCGCCTTGATTGCATTAGGTAATCTAAATCGAACGGTGAGCAGGGCTCAATGCTATGTTAGTTTGTTTGGTACTATACTAAGGAGTGGAAGTTGTACATAGGTCGAGAATGTCATTGGTGCTGAGCGATCAGCGGAAAAACGAGGGTTACACCTAATGAGCTACACGTCCTACTACATTGATCACGTTTAGGTCATGCATCGCCACAGTTGCTAGTTTGTTCATTAGGAGGCAAGGCTAGATAATCCTTTAGAGAGGTTTTTCAAATGATTGGGGTAGTCCGAGGAGTCCTCAATAGTCTATGGAATAGATTCCATAATATGAAGTAGTTAGGTAAATCCCTAGGACGAGATAGAATACAGTTAAACTATTATGACGCCATGATCAGACACTGCGGGAGTTCCTTGGTATGCTTGTCAACGAGGTCGTGATACTGTGTTGATGATGGATCTTGACGAGATGCTAAGTTACAGATACTAGCGAGGATAATATCTTGATAGAAATGTGGTACTTACACACACACATATGTTGTTATTGTCTACCTAGGATAGGTGGACGTATCGTATGCGCATATAGAGTCGGGACAATTAAGTAAAATAAAAGACATAATATATGATGGAAGGCAATTGGAATAAACTAGTGTTGTGTATGAAGTATGTAATTTACCAATCACCAAAATGTTGTTCTGACCCCCTCCTCATTACAACCCACAAGTTAGCTTTAGAGGGACAAGTATTGGTGCAAGGCGAGAACAGTGGAAGGACATAGTTCCTTATGCATGCTTGACCCTGACAAGGGCCCTTGATCTTAGAAGTGTCTGTCAATAACTATATGTTCTATTATACTTTACTTTTCCGTTGTGAGTTTAAATCAGTGGTGCTCTAATATGCATTTGATTATTTGTAGGATACCAAAAATCAAAGATCCATACTTTGGTAGACTTGGATTTTCGATTTAGCGAAAATTTAGGCCCACTGGGGTGTAAGTTGTCACATTTGGTATTAGAACTTAGGTTAGTCGATCTTAAAAATTAGGAAACATTGAGTGAACATATTTTTATTTTTGCCTATAATTATAAAAATATTACACCAAGTCCTATGGAATCCGACTATAGAGTAGTTGCAACAATACTTTGAAAAGATGGATAAGTCGACTACGAGTAAGAACATTGGATGAAGTTGAAGATATATACTACCCCGATTATCCCATGAGAAATAGGTCGTATGGAAAGGCATTGCCTTAAAAAGAGAATGAGTGCGGCATATGGAAGGGTCCTCGAAGTTGGATGGTAGGTGACTACCTAGTTGGGCCTGGATACCCCAAGGTTATCGATCCTGTAGGATCGTTGATTGATGATGTACGTTAGGTCCAGATAAGGGGAAAATAAGAGTCAATATGTTGTAGATATCTAATGGCAAGAATTAAATAAGTTCAAGAAGAAGGTGTGTAGTAACATATCCAAGATGATAGTTGGATTTTAATATTCTAAAATGGAGATAAGTCAAAAAGTGAGTAGAAAGGAAGAAAAGTCCAAAAGAAGGGACAAATAAAAATCCACTCTTAGTACAACTTCAAATGAAATGATTTAATATAAAATATTGAGAAAAATATATAAATAATATATTGGAAATGATTTTCAAGAGACTTATTTAAAAGCTTGAATAAGAAATTGCATATGAAATGATTTCAAAGGATTCATTTGAAAGTAGAGAAACCCTATTTTGAAAAGTAAGTAAACATTAAATTTTCAAAGAAAATAATAAAATACTTATATTTTGTTTAATAAAAAAATTTATTAAAATAAAAGGTTTTAGTAGAAATGTAAAATTTGTTAAATTGGAAATTTCAGTAAATGGGTTCAAATTAAAAGTTAATTCCTTTGAAAAAAAATAGTATAGTGTATATAGCTTATTGAGTTTTCTAACATGAAAGGAAAAAAAATTATGTTCTAAAATTCTTTTTAAGGGTGGATAATAAGAGATAGTATAAGTTTAAAATGGGGTAAATAGAATGAGGAAAGAAGATTAGAAACAGGAAGTAAACCAGTAGACGAGTGCACTGCAATGGTTCAATAAAGAAGACAATCAATTGAGAGGAAAGCTATATAAATAAAAGTAATTTAAATAAGAGTAGTTTAGGTAGAAGACAGTTAAATAGTAGTAACATTGTGAAATATAAATATAAACAATATTGGAAATTATATAAAATAATTTAAATAATTAGAAATAACATTAGGACATTATATTAAAAATAATGCTAATAATCTAATTAGAAGCAATATAGGAATATGGGCAAAACAAAAATTGACATTTTTCATTGTTGTGCACATTGATTGCATGTATCTTTTGAAAAGTCCCCTCGCATGCTATTAGAGACTCCAACAAGGATTGGAATTGAAGATAGAATGAGTAATAGGAAAATAATAGGATGTAAGTGTCCATGCCTACTCTAGTTTTTATTATTTAAAATTGTAAAAGATGTTTTAGAAACATTTTAAAGTGTATTTTTAAAAAATAGTTTGGTATAAGAATTTAGTTTTTAAAAGTAATACTTAATAAATGGTTTGAGTTAAAAATCCCAATTTTAAGAAGTAAAATCCTTATTGTTGAAAAAGGGCTTTAAAAAAGTAGATTTGAAGGAAAAGGAAAGGAACTTTTTAAAATTAAATTGCTAACATCTTCTTTTGGACTTGATTAATAAAATTAATTCAAAAATCATAAATTATAGTTTTAAAAGTTAAGACACCAAGTTATTTTTGAATTTAATAAAATATTTCTAAGTTTGTACCTTTAAAGATAAAAGTTTTGGGATTAAATACTTCAAAATTTTGAAGTTTAAATTTTAAAAAAAATGGTGAAAACCAAACTTAAATTTTACTATGGAGTAGAAATGAATGACTAGCTAGGTAAGATGGGGTAAAAGAAAAGTCTATGAAGAAAATAATGATGAGAGCTCATAGAGTAGCAATAAAGAATCCTTAATGAGTGTAAGGACTATTGGTAAAAATCTAGGAATGTTTTATTAGAAATGTGTGCAAGCCACAAGAAAAACCCGCAAAGAATGGTGAATGGTATTAAGCTATAGTTCTATAACTTATAGAGTATGCTCGCATGAACGATCAAAAATAAAGAAAGTAAATACCAAAATTTGAGAATACTATTAAGAGATTTGGATTGAAAGAAGACGGTGACAGAGGGTGATGAGATGACAAACACACATAGAAGATGTTGGTAGACTCAAGAGTAAGGAAAGCAAGATAGATGATGGAAAAGTTATTCTACCTAGCCAATTTTTCAATGAGTTATTCTAAATGTGCATAGTTTATATTTCTTACCTACTACATTGTGGGGATGCACAACTTATTCCATAATTAGGTGTTGTAATGAAAGTAATGGATAGATCTTATTTATCAAAAGGCACAAAGAAAAGTTAAGATACATGGGTTATGGTAGAATGACATGTTAGAAAGGACCATTAAATTTAAGTAAGGTGATAAGGCGACAACACCATTAATATCAATTAATGTTGAAGGGAAGCTTCTAGTAATGGTTTATTTTAGGATGGTTGGGTTGTAGCATTAGTCGTTTCTATTGTATAAAACACGTACGATATTGTGAGAAAATTTCCTTTTGAATTGGTTTTCTAGGTTGACCGCTATACTTATTGGAAAACTGGGTAGGCAAGAAAATCTCATGTAGACAGTTAACTAATGAAAAGTAGGACTAGAATTTTATAGAATAAATTAGGAGATTTATTGAATTAGCTACTGAAAAAGCAAAGTTAAGTCCCAAAAGATGTTAAATTTTTAGGAGATAGATTTTGACAAGCAAAGGACATGGAGAGGTTGTTGCGAAATCAGGGGTCACTGTCCCTACGCTTTAAAAGTTGAAATTCATAAATGAGTTTGTGTGCTAGTTGTTATTTTAAGATAAATGAAAAAGTTTTTGAGATTGAAATTTTTACCATAAATTACTTACTAAAATCCCGCCTGTGTAGGATGTGACATAAATTATTTTGAAAAATTATATACTTTTGAAAGTTTTGTTCAAAATTTATGATAATATACTTTTATGAAAAATTTTGTAAAAAATGGCGATAAATTTTTAAAATTTCTCCAAATTTTTCCCAGTTTAATTTTTTTTTAAATGAGTGAAAAAGGGGAATTTTTTAATTTTTGAAATACCACATGCTTAGCAGGAAAAAAGGTCGATGAGTTAAGAAGTAAGAATTTTACAATGCAGCAGAAGTGACAGTAAAATCAGATATAGTTGGTGACAAGGGAAAAAGCTATTTTTTTCCTTGAGAATCCTTTTTCCATATCCTGATGGTATGTAATCCAAACTTGTTTTAAAAGAACTCTATTTTTAATTTTGAAAGTTTTGAAGTAAATTTTCTTATGGATTGTACTTGGAAATGTTGGAAAAGAATTAAGGGTAAAAGAGAAGGTTTCAATGTACAGTGAAAAGGTACCCAAGGGAATGATGAAAATATGAAATTCTCTATCTAAACCCCTTTTCCGTATAAAGGATATAGATTTAGAAAATTGAATTTTTCAAAATTTTGGATGTTAGCAATGGCGTATTAGGATTTTGGATGGTAGGGATATGATGTAAAATTGGTTGAACTATACTTCTATTCGTAGAATTGCGGGAAAATTTGGATGCAAAAACAAAGTTTTCGAATTTCAAGATTTTGCATACATATAGAACTAGAAGTACATATAAGATGTTTGCACCATATTTTCAAAATTGTTTTCAAAGATTGCGTTTATATAGAAGGCAACAATTTAGAATTGCTTAGTATACATATCAAATCTGTTGTGATACACCGTGCACTAGTACATGATTGGTTGCAAAATTGGTTGTACACTAATTGGTTGGATAGTTTAGAATGGTTACGCGTCATGTTATGTGATTTTATTCTTAAGGAATTTTGGGAATGAAATTTTTTCAGGGGGGAGAATATAACACCTCGTAAAAAAAATGATAGTTAATTAAAAAGAAATCAATTAATAAATAGTAACGCCAAAAAGTAGAATTTTTGCAAATGTCGGACTTGGCTATGAAACTTGCACCGTTGGGTTCGTGGCAACTTTCCGATCAATTTTCATACATAAAGTTTTACAACACCGATTCAAATGAAGAAGATATTAATGTTTGAAAATATTGAATTAAAGATGTAATTATGGAATTTGATATAAATAATTAACATTAATTATTAACAGAAACGGAAACATAAACGTTATGTAATGTTAATGTTAAATCAAATCAAAGAAAATATATAAAATGGGAAACAAATAACATAAACCGGACAACAAAACTGAAGACCCATCGGTCAACACCCTCATTACGACCGATCAACCACTAGCGATCAACCAGTGGATGAAAGGCGGTCGACCGCTGGGTTAGGGCCAACGTAGATTCAACCTAGGCCAAAACGGCCCAGATTTAATAGAAAATAACCCAATGGCTGCGACTAGTCCCAACATGTAACAAGCCACCTCGGAAAGGCCTAAATTTAAACCTAGAAAAAGTCCACCGAAACTTAGGTCCATTCTAAGGCAACCTATTGGTAGAAAAAAGAAATAGCATTGTAGAGTCATAACTAAACTTTTAGAGCTCACAGTGGATGAAAAATCTAATAGTAAAGTGCACTCATTTATTTTTGAACCAGAAATGTCATAACACAAAATCCCATTAAAAAGTAATATTATACCCCTTACAACAATTTTTTGAATCCATGGGTATACATGAGAGCAAATGATAATAAATACTACCACTTGACAAGCTTCCTCATCTTTAAACATCGTCACTGCCATCACTCCGCCCTTAATATGTGTTGTAATGAGAAAGGAGTCAGAACAACAAGTGTCCGATGAATGAAAACCTCGAGTCTTACATTTTCAGTACTTGGGCAGTATATTTCAAAATAAGAAATGTTTACGAACATAAAATCATTTAATACTTCTTTATAAGGAAAGGTGGCAGGTCCAACCACTTAATACCTTCCATTCTAGAAGTAGATCACATATCATAATTATACGTCATAAGTAGCTAATAATATAAGAGGCGGTACCCAAGCCATTTAATACTTTCTAGTGGAAAATAGGTAGACCCCATCATTTAAGGCCTAATTCCAGAAGCGTGATCCTCAATGGTACTATCTAGCTGACATCATATGGAATCTCATAGGACACTTAATGCTTCCAAGTGAAAAATAGACAAACCCCGTCATTTAAAGCCTAATTCCAGAAGCGGACCCGTGTAGAGATACCACATAACGTAACCCCTTAGCCATTTAATACTTCATCTGGGGAAAAAGGCGAGTCCAACCACTTAACACCTCAAACCCCAAAGCAGACCCTTCATGGTTCATACTCATAATGACATCTCACATTAGTCCTCTATTCACGAGAACCAGTAGCCAGATTAGCTGGGTAGGTTTTCCCTACATAATTTGGAACTAACCTTACGTAATTACAAATAATGATCATAAGGATATCTCACATCAATAAAAGTGTACACAACTACTAGTAGCCTCAAAGCGAAGGACGGACTTCTATCATGTAACACTATTGACCTCGCATCTCGATGACTTAGCCATAAATTAATTACTCTCTACACACACATACAAACACACTCTCTCTCACTCATCCCGCCATTTCATAAATAAGGCCTTATAGGGAATCTTCCTTATTACTCCTTAAAATAATAATTAGGCTATATAAGAGTTTTCTCTTATTTTCACCTCAAAATCAATTACCTTCCTAATGGTAGAAAATAAATGCAAATAAATGCAAAATTAACTACGCCATATATGCAATAGTTATATTTTAATTACGTAAATAAAAATAAATACATATTCATGCTTAATAAGTTCTAAATGCATAGTTTTACATCCTAAACTAACGTTAAATATCAATTTCCCAACCAATTATTATTGCAAGTCCTTTTCTTCAATTTCCCAAGATTTCATGGAATTCTAATGTCCAAAAGAGGAAATAAATATTCATAATCAAAACTGTAATAATAGACTTGTAAATAAAATAGAAACTCAATTTATTACACCAATTTAATGGAATATCTTAAACAATAAGAATTGCAACTTAAACAATATATTCTATTCAACTCCTCTTTTACGAAGAAATATATAAGAATAAATGGTGTAAACTACGAATATAAATAGTAATATAAACCCCTTAATTTATTGAAGGATGACAATTTGACCCAAAAAAGAAGTAGAAATGCAATAGACTGTGAAATATCAAAAATTGCATAACAAAAAAATTTCCTTCAAATTAATGTAAATAATTGGGAATCTCAGCATAGAATTTGCATATCGAATTAAAAAGGAATTTGGGGGGATTTTATTTGTCGTATTTTTGAAACTCCAAAGTCCCTAAGGTATATTCAAATCCAAAAGAAACACACTAAACAATTGCTGAAAAGAAATACTAAGGTTTCCACTCATAGATTAGCCTTGGCTTTACTTAAATGAATTTGTAGCATTCCGATCTCTTCTAGAATCTCTCTCTTTTGATGTATATACACATCTGTGTAGTTAATGCGCTCGGTAGATTCAAAGCGGTGGAGGTGCAAAAAGTCATAGCGGGGATACAGCGAGGATATAACGGATATAGCTGATGGCTCTAAAATAGCATAAAAAACTCGTACATAATGTTTTTACAAATACATAAATGGTTATTAAATGAAAAATTATCATTCAATTGAATTATAAATAATACATAAATAATTTTAAATAAAAACATGTGCGAATATACTTTGAATAAACGAAAAACTATTATATAACATAATTGAATTTGGTAGAATATTAGAGTATTTTCATTTTTGAAAATATATTAAAAATTAAATCAAATAAATTAGTTTCATAATATTATAATGTATAAATTCAATTTTTCAATTCATTTTATTAAAAATGATATAGCGGGAATAGCGGAATATAGCGGAAATAACGGGATATAGCGGAAATAACGGGGATTAAAGCGAAAAGACTATATTTTAGGGCTATATGGAAAAATCGTAGCGGTAGGAATCCGCTATGAGATATAGAGGGGTAATAGCGGGGCATTAACTACACAGATACACATACTAGGATAAGAATAGACTAAAATGAGAAAAAACAAATAGGAAATAGGTTGAATCATTACCTTTATATTTTACGCAGCATCTGAATCTTATTAGAGAGATAGCAATGGCAGAGTTCAGTTGTATTCTCCAAAATAATATGAATAAAAGTGGAGTTAATAATGTTCTATTTATAGAAGTTGAAATGCATCAGAACCATAGGATGGAAGTAGGTAGGAAATTTGTAAATTTGTAGCGCGCAACCAAATAGAACATAACATAAAACCCTACCCGCCACTAGCTACTAACGTTGCCAAGAGGTCGACCGCCCTTGGGTGACTGGTCGACTACCATGGTCGATCGATTGACCTATTCAGTTCGACCGTTATATTATTCAGGGGGGTTTATTTTTTTCCATTTCCAAATTATTTTATTCCCTAATTAACTTTGTAATGTTAAGTCTTGTAAATCCTAAATTTGATTTATAATCTGAATTTGAAAACTAAATAAATTTAAATCCGAGAACTTTAAACTCATAACTTCTTTGTCTGAGCTCCGTTTTCGGCGTATTATATCTAGAAACAAATTAAAATTTCACCATGAACGCAACGAGATAACTTTCATGGTCAAATTTCAACTTTTATAAAGTTCCCACATCCAACCCTTATCATATTTAATTTTATTCATTTATGTTCCATTTTACGGGTGTTACACAACACCTATAAATACCGGCCTATACCACCATTTCAAATTCTAGAAATTCTAAAAGTAATAAAATATTATATTGTACACACACAAAAAATTGGATAAAAGTGGAGAATAAGAGGAGAGAAGAACAGGATCAAATCAGAACGCCAAAACAAGGTAAATTGAAAATCTTAAACCAAATCTAAACTAAATCCAAATCTCTTCTTAGATCTAGATTTCTAATAGACAAATGTATGCTTGTGCTATATGTTTTCAAATAGGGAGAATAAGGGGAGTCAAACTGTAATAACAGGGATCAGATCTGGAGATTTGAAAAACTAAAAAGGTGAGTGAGAAATTATATAATTTTATATAATATTGGATTTACATTGTTGTAAATCTATCATATATGCCTAAATGTAACTAGAGTTTTAGGCCTAATTATGTAAGTGTAATGAATTTGCAAACTCTGCTTACATATTCAGTGACTAATAACTTAGAGTATTAATATTGGATGTAACAACCCACCTTTTCGATCCTCGAAAGTTGATACTAATACATCTACGATATTTACATGTCGAACATCCAGTGCTAAAAAACATATTATTGGAGTAAAAGAGAAGAAAAGATAGAATAGGATCTCATATCGTGACCAGTGATATATAATGTACAACAACACTTTACCAAGAGGAAAGAACTTTAATATATATACCGTCAATTGAGCAAACTAACCTACCGTCGGCTTGGACAGTTATAACAACTTATCCTCACAAATGCCGATAAATACAAACAAGAACAAAAAAATGGAAGATAAAATATGGGAATATATCTTGGAGGATCCAACTCATCTCCTGGAGCTCCAAAGCATCCATAACTAAATTTGGATATATGCTCGTGCTGACCCAAGCATTA
This sequence comes from Allium cepa, assembly GCA_030765085.1. NCBI lineage: Eukaryota > Viridiplantae > Streptophyta > Magnoliopsida > Asparagales > Amaryllidaceae > Allium > Allium cepa. The sequence continues at coordinate 937,502,443 of CM060932.1, forward strand.
TAATAAAATTAAAATGCGGATCAGTTTGGTAAACCGGCGTAGAAAATTCAAATGAAATCATATGGATTTATATATTTATAAAACCCTTCAAAAATTAAAGGTATTTCATAAGACCACCCCGCATATAAATACGGTCAGGTTTTCACCTTACGATAACCGAACCATTTTATTAGAAAATCCTGTGATATTATAATAATGTCTAGGGGTTTAAAATAAATATATAACATAGCTGGAATGTTTATCGATAATTACATTTAACGATACTAGGTTCTACAGCTAAAACCTTTGGCATGTATTGGAGATTGGATTCCACCAATGAAAAAACTACTAGGGTACTGCCGCCACAGTACATCTCTAGACAATGTACTAAGGGCTTCACATAGACCCCCCTACAAATCAAAGCCAGCTGCCCCTTGAACATGGCATACGGGTTACACATCCCTCGAGCACCAAGGCTGTAAACCAGTTGGCCCTAGCCTTACTCTTCCCATGTGCATACATACCAAATCTATAAATAATCAACTATAAATCAAGGAAAGATGCTCTTAATGGTAGCAAACCACATTGCTCTGAAGCATTTTCCCTATTTTTGTCATTACCAAGTTGTGTGGCTTGTGAGGTCACAGTTACCTTTTTTATCTTAGCAAATTCCACTTAGAATGCAAGCAATGCTCTCCAGGCACAATGCAATGCTAGCATTCAGTCATACAAGTTGTTCAGGATATTAAACAAACCGAATGCACTTTTTCTATTACATCCATTTTGAAATCACCCTTAGGATTAGTACAAGTAGCCCTTGCACTTCAAAGAGCTACATATTCGATTCCACTATCTTCAAGATGCCTTCCAAAGCTTCAAATACGTATATGGTTTTGGAGTGGTTATAGTTTCGAGTCATCTCATATAAGTACACTTCCTTGCTTGCTGGTTGCTCCAAAACCAAACGATATTTTCGGTAAACTCAACTACGGTCCTTTCGGAAATAAACAGACAATACATAAGAGTGGATATCACCTCCTAGCCGTTTAAGTAGACGGATTTCCTTATCATTTGTCCTAGAAGAACACGATGAGTTTACACATACTGTATAGCACCATCAAAGATAACTGTACCATATAATTCACATGTTTCTTCTCGATATTTCTAGAGTTATATTTGGTTAAGATTTGATAGCCAGTTTGTTGCTATCAAATAAACAACAACAAGCCAGAGATTTAATTTTAAGCGTAAACCACTAAGCCACTTTAATTAATCCTTCCATTATTTAAAACCACTTTGTAGATACTTATATTAAACACTTTGACAAAAATACACATATGTATACTACTCAATTACTATTCATTTATACCCTTTTAATACTTGGAAAATATATCGACATAATTATCTCAACGGTATAAGTACATACACAAAACAATACACTTTTAATAGTTAGAAATCTATATACTTATCTTAACAGTATAAGTACATTAACAAATCTTAAGGAAGATTTTCCCTTTTCCAAATTCATATTTTAATAGGCCAAAAACAAATATCATTTAAAACACTGCTTACTCTAAACTCATACCACTTTTCCTTCGGTGTTAATTATGAAAAGAATGGTTCTATGCCATCCTAATTAAGAAGGATTATTTATCAAAATCAAATCTCATTTCTTTTATAAAATTCCCTTTTAATAAACCCATTCTGTGTTTACAAATCTTTTTATAAATCTTCGAATTAATTTATAAAACTTCTTTTATAAATCTCTAAAATTATTTATAAAGCTTCTTTTATAAATCTTCTCTAAAAAAATCTATCTATAAAACTCCTTTACTTAACATGTTTCTGATATTTAGACTTACCATATCCCTTGCATAGAACTCTGGTTCTATATCTCACAAATACAGGATCGGCCTACTCATCGGCTTTTAGTACCAAGTATTGAACTAATAAATTTCGATATACTATTTATTTAAAATATAGTGTTATATACCAAAATTCTTTACCACTTTCCAAAATCTTTTACTATAATTAGAATATTATAGTCTTTTTAAAATTCCACTTAAAAATTCTTAAAATATTCTTTTAGAATTTCCAACATCTCTTTTCAAATTTATAAACTTTTTAATAAATCATTATTAAGTAAAATTCCTTTTATGAAACAATTTCTTAATAAAATAATTGATTAAATTTAAAACATTATTAATATAATAATTAGTTAACTCTAAGTATCATTAGTAAAATAATTAATTAATTTTAAAACATAATTAATAAACTGATTAATTAACTTTAAACATCATTAATATAATAATTAATTAACTTTAAAACATCATTAATAAAATAATTAATTAACTTTAAACATCATTAATATAATAATTAATTAACTTTAAAACAAGTAATGTAATAATTAATTAACTTTAAACACCATTAGTAAAATAATATATTACACTTAACCTTAAATTGTTATAAAATTTAAGCTAATTTAGATTCATAACTTTTCAAAGTCGAAAAGAGGCTTAGCGACCACTATGGTGCTTAAATAAGCTACCATTTATTTTAATTCAACTTTCTAAATAAACTTACTAGTATTAACATAAGCAAATATTATGTAAACAAAACCTATAGTTAACAATCAATGGTTAACACATCATTTATCCAATATAAATCAACTGGCGTATAGATAGATGTCCAAATTAATATAATAGCAGAACTGAGATTTACTCTGCAATATAGATATTCAAAGTAATCTATTCAATTTAATTATAGCAGAATGTTGTTTTATTCTGCTAACAGATGTCATCAATGAAGTATAATTAATTAACTATGTCATTACTTAAATCATCATAACTTTATTCAATCGGCAGCTTTTATCATTAAATTATACCACATTAAATTTGTCAACTATTATACCAAAACATTGTACTCGTCAATACAAGTCTAACGCAAATATCCGCAGCTTAAACAGATTTAAAATGGATGAGATATAACATTTTAAAGTTAACATGTTGATATAAATTAAACAAAACAACTTAAATATATTTCTCACCAAAGCCCATCAACCCAATAACATCACAACCCGCAACCCGCTTGAAATAGTGCCTCCGTCCCCAAATCCCCCAAATTGCATCTATAGGAACCCAAAAACATGCACACACATACATGCGTGCCACTGACACCACCATCCACCCACCATAACATTGAACTCCAACCACCAATCAATCCCGCTTTGCGCCCTCAACATGTTGGTACCATTGCCTTTGCCTTCGGCCGCCTATATCTGGTTCCGACCATCTTCCTATATCAAAATCATGTGCTCCAAGAAATCCAAATAAACTACACCACCTCATTCAACTCGCCTCCACCACCACCACATCAACCTATTACCACCGCTGTCATCTCTATCAACTCTGACATCCCCTACCCCACCTCCAGTCAATCCCATGGTGAGCTCGATGAATCCAGTCACTACCATGAATCCAATTTCCAAACCCAAACAAAACACGCCCTTAACCCTAGCACGAGCTATTCCCACTGCCTCCGACCACCGAAGGTCTTGCCACCGACACGAAAAAGTTACACCTCCACTTAAACTTCGCTAGGATACACTTCGATGATCTTCTCGACCATCGGTTCATTAGAAATTAATTTATGGTCGGAAAAGGATCATTGAACCACCACAATTAACCCCAGCCTCCTAAAATTGAACGAAAAGCTCTAAAAATCCTTTCTTATAGAGACGAACACGATCCTACCCTTCATTCTTGCATTCATCTTCATCGAAAAATGACCAAAACTCGACAACAACTGATTTTTTTATCCAACACCCACCACCATGCTTGACGAAACATCGAGCGACTATTTAAAAAAAACTAGAGACCAAAACACAAAACTTTCATGTTAATCACTTTGGCTAATTTTGATTGGTTGAGGAGATGTGGATTATTGAAGGAGGAAGGAGTGTTTATTTTTCTTTGTTGTAGGGAGGAGAAAATAAAGAAGAAGAAGAGAAAGAGAGAGTCTGAAGTTTTAAAGAGGTGAAGTGCTATGAAAATCAGACGAGTGATGAGGTGATACACCAACTCATTACTTCAAAGTCAAGCTAAACAAAACCCACACTCCACATTACCCATCACCTCCAAAACAAATCACATTAAGGCAAGTTGAAAAAAATCGAATTTTAACTTGATTTGAAAAGGTTTTGAAAAGAAGATTTGTGGTATTCTGCTACATAATATCATGTTCGCGTACGGACCACGAACGATAGAAATAAAAATATGATCGTGTACAGTAGTGCGAAATGATTACAAAATAGTGATAAAATCCACTAGATATTAAATTTTTATGAAATTTCAAAAATACCAATGTTTGTTGTAGAATACAACTAATGATGATCCAAATATATTCCAAATTAAAATTATAAAACGGTTCTATAAATTCATTTTATTAACAAGTTAATTTTCTTTTTAATTAAAACTATCAATTGAATATTTAAAATTAATTAAATTTGCTCAAAATCAAAGTGATAAAATTCATAGTCGTTATATTCTTCCCCCTTAAAAGAATTTCGACCTCGAAATTTCATCTCGGTTAAAACAAAGAATGAAACCAGCCAACCCAGAAACCTAACCATTTTACTCCCCATAACTATTTATGATTTTTTTTTCATAAAACCCAACTAAAGTTCACAAACTTGCCTAATACCCTACTACATCCTGTGGGTATATACAACTATTTGATTCGATCCTTTTTGTTTTGAATTTAACTTGAGAACTAAATGCCCGGTTTTTATTTCTAAACCCTTTTTGAAATGATACTATATATTTTAACCCATAGAAAAAAAATATAGCCTGAGTAACCCTAAAATGATACCAAGGAACTTGGTACTACCAAATAGTATCATATATCCCCTTACCAAAAAAGGTAATACATAAGAGAAGTGCTTACTATCCTAACACATCTCTTTCTTGTTTTTAGTCATTTTTGAGCCGCTCGAACTAGTTAACATAAAAATACTTCTTCTATTTCAAAATTCCCTTTTGAAACAGTACTGTATATAATTTCCATATAAATAGTTTTAATAAAATAACTATTAGCAACTCATTTTGGGTTCTTTCGGATTTGAACTCATTTCGATCGTACAATAATAAGGAGAATAATTTATTAAGTGCACTATATCGTTTACCTAGGCAAATATTCGGTCATCACTTTGAAAATTATTCCGATCATCACAAAACAAATTGAGACTTATTCCATGAACCAATTTAAAGAAAATACTCCTTACTTAAAAACTTTATCTCCCCGATATTTATACTTATAAAAACTTCCAAGTAAAACCATTATTACTTTTCCCCAAAAAAATGAAATCTTTTTCAAGACGTCAGGATTTCAATTCTCAAAAATTCTTTTTTTTATAAAACACATTTCTATAAATCTACATTTCATAAAGTCATTAAAAAAAATTCCCAAATATTTATTTCGAAATATATTGACTTATCTTTAGTAAACCACTTTAATTAAAATCAAATTTTAAATTAACATTATCACCGAATGCTTTATGGTCAATGTTATCCAGCATTTTAACCGAGCTATATCCGAACAGATTGAACAAGTTAGATTCGACTGTCATCAAGGCTGGTAAGTCCAAAATGATGATTTTGGGATCCAAAGATCGAGTACAGATGACAATATGAAGCCTTAATCGAACGGAATTGAGAGATATGCAATGCAAAATGTTCAAAGTATGAAATATATTTTAACATAGGAAAAGGATTGGCTATAATCCCTCAGAATCATAGGGATCAGCATATTTTAGTTAAGCAAGTGCGAAGGAAAACAATCAATATTCAAAATCCATAAGTCCAATGCATACGAAATTTTGTAAGCAAGATGTGGAGACCCTAAGGAGCCAACCTTAGGGATCGCACACCAAAAGGATGAAGCAAGAGGAATCGGCCATCTTCCCATAATAGGGACCGGCTATAATTAGGTAAGAACTCACATTGCAGCAAAGATCGAGCAATAGCTCAAGTTTTACTATGCAATTGGCATGAAACTTCGAGGCTAAGCATGTTACAACATGTGAAAGCTCCAATAGGATCGCATCCCTCAAAATCTCTAAAATAAGAATCGAAACCGATTCCTATTCCTTGAGATTTGGGCCATGCGATCCCTCTTATGGGTCCATATGGTTTTAGAGATCCTTCTACAAAATTTTCAGGAAGATATTTCACCATCTTCCTCTATAAATACATGCTTGGTTGTTCATTTTCAGGACTTTGCGCTGCTAGTTGCTTTGTACTCTATTGTAACTAAGAATTTTCATCTAATCCATATTGTACTTAATTTACAAAGTGATTAATAAAGCTATCTATTTAAAGTGTACGTGGCAACAATGTCGAATCACTATAAATCGTTGTATTCTTGTTATTGCTTTAATTTTCAATCATTTAATTGCTTGTTTCCTCTATTTTCATTTTATGTTCTTCGTTTATTTCTATTCAAAATTTCTATTGGATGTTTAGGCTAATTTTTAGTGCAAATATTTTGGTGCGTTCATCGAGGAAGAGATCCTCAGCCCTATTGGATCCCTTTGCTGTTACCGGATTATATTAATCACTCGAAGAGATCTAGAATTATCTTCAAGAAACTTATTCATTCTATTCAGATTTGCAAAAGTCTAAGGAAAACTATCAACAATGGTTAGGAATACCAGATCTACATCTCAAAATGCAGAACGAAACGGGAACGCTAGCATCCAGCAAGGAGGCCCGAGCAATCCATAAGTAGATGTAAATGCTACCAACCCAGTTAATGTCCAGGCCGATTCTATCCCAAGAGTCGATTTCCAAAATCTGAAGAGAGAGCTAGTGGATAGTCACTGATAAGTAAATAAGCAGATCCAAGCCAATGTCGATCTAATAAATCAACTTAGAAATCAACAACGCAGGAAAGCTAGAAGGGAACCAAACCCTTATTCAACACTGGAGAATTCTAGTCCATCAAATGATTATCACGGATGCAGACATCGCAGAATTAACGGATATCACATAGAAGCTTCTTGACATCAACAGGAAATCCAACCTGGCTAGCCGAGACCGATCAGTGCCGATCCTTCTATAGGGATTGGGGCCAACCCTCCTCCAAAGGAAGAAGCATGCCTCTTCATATTGGAGCATAAGCTGGAGCTACTACGGTTGATTTGTATGTTGGAGTTCAGATGGATGCAGGCCAATTACCTCCCTGGAATGACGATGAAGTGAATGCACATGACATGCATCAGGAGGATGTTGAGCCAATAAGGAATGGAATGGCCTTAGAGATCGAACGGACCATTCATGTAAGGTGGAACATGACTATAGCTTGGCTCCAACTATTCAAATGCTAGACTTGTCGCTATGGTTAGATAACTGGTGAGGGAGAGCTAAGGCTTGACTAATGACGACTTGGAAATATTGAGAAGCATACCCCATTGACTAACATATATTACATGCAGAATATCCATCAGTATGTCATCGATGCCTGCCTGCGAGGGAAAAACCTATCCTAGCCAGCATGTCATGAGATACTAATGGTTGACAGATTTCGCACCAGCCGATGATGCAACAAAATGCAGATGTTTTCCTATCACTCTCTTAGGCATAACTAAGATGTGGTTTATGAGATTAACCACATCGTCAAACTCTAGATTTGACAATTTTGCAATAAAGTTGGTGGAGCAGTTCTATATGCACGCAACTCTCCCCAATGATGTAATGTCCTTATCCAGCATGATTCAGGCTCCGAGAGAATGGCTGAAAGATTATTTGAAGAGATTTCATACGGTCGTCACAGAAGTCAGTAATTCGAATGACCATTCGATATTGATGGTAATAACAAGGAGGATTGACCTAGAGTCTGACTTTGGCTACTGATTAGCTGGCAGACCACCCGCAACATTGGAACATTTCTATGCAAAAGCAGCTCAGTATTTGAGGACAGAGGAAGCTAGATGCTCTAGGAAGAAGAATGTTTTGGGATCAAGTGGAGAGGATGTGCAGAGTAACATTACAGTGAAACTATCTAGAGCGAGTTTCGAAAAAGTTCAAATAAATGTCCAAAACAAATTGAATTGGCAAAAGTAAGGTGGTGATAGGAACCGTCATCAAAAGAGGGATTCTGGAAGAGGAAGGCCTAGGATTCAAATGTATGATACCTACACACTACTGAATACATCTCTAGAAGCGCCCACTTGTCTACATGCAATATCATGCAGTATAAGAAGCCATCTTCGAAAGAATTGATGGAGAAACAGAAACAAACTGGAAAATATTGTCGGTTCCACGAATGTTATGGTCATAACATGTATGAGTGTAAGCATCTCCAGGATATTATCAGGAAACTAATTCGGGAAAGAAAACTGCAACAGTTTGTTAAAGCCCCAAAGGATGACAGGAAGAGGACATCCGACCCCAACCGAGGACAAGCTTTGCATAGGGTCATGGAGCCTTGGCATACTAGTGCAAATTTAGTGATTCATACAATAGTTAGAGGATTGCATCTAGCTGATAAGAGTTGGCATGAGATGGAGCGCTATACTAGCGCGATCATGCATATGAATTTTGAATGTATTTCAGGTATAGAAAATGCAGCTTTGGCATAATAGTAGCGTAAGATGGCAGATGACATTGTATTTAGAAACAGAGATCCAGATAAGGTAGAGGCACCGACGATCGACCCAATGGTCATTTCGGCCATGATCAGCCCTACCTTAGTAAGGAGAATTTTGGTTTGTTGTGGAAATTCCGTAAATATAATTTTCAAAAAGGCTTACGATCAGATGAGGGTGGAAGGCAAGGACTTAAAATCATCAAAAACCCGCATTCATGGCTTTAAAGATGCTGCGATCGAAGCTGTCGGTTATGTTGAATTGCCCGTTTAATTGAGAGAAAGTGACCATAGAAGAGTATGGATTTTTCCATTTGTTGTCTGGGATGTTGACCTCCATACAATGATTTTCTGGGCCGACCAACCTTAGTTGAATATGGGCGGCTCTCTGCCCATGGTGTTTGACTTTGAAGCTCCCAACCAATAATGGTGTTGGAGTTGTGCATGATGATCAGGTGACCGGACATGCTTGCTATGTGGGTAAACTGAGAGACAGTCAACGAAAGGAGCAAGGTAAGGGTGTGGACAAGTCTCTCCGCATCTGAACCACCGAAGATTGATAACCAGTGCCTAGGCCTTGGCTTGGGCACCATAGTCGATTCTATAAAGACATAAATACGAGGGATGATGAGGAAGAACCTAAAGAGACCAAAGCTGCACTAGTTGAGCTGACGATTGGCATCACGGTCAGCCACGATGACTCATCACGAGACCTAATGATTGGATTGTATCTTAGCCCCCCGATGATGAAAGAAATTGCCAGTTTTCTCTGAGCGAATCTTGATGTGTTCGCTTGGACTCATTCTGACATGTGTGGGATCTTGCTTGCCAATACAAGCCACACATTAAATATCGACCCGAGGCATGTCTTGGTGAAACAAAAATGGCATAGAATGGATCTGGGGAGATCTACTACCCTTAAAGAGGAGGTGGATAGGCTCAAAGAAAATGGGTTTATTCACGATGCCCTCTACTCTAAATGGGTATCTAATCTTGTACTTGTGAGAAAGGCGAATGAAAAATAGCAGACATGCATTGATTACTCGGACTTGGACAAGGCATCCTCGAAAGATAGTTTTCCCCTTCCAAGGATCGACCGCCGGTAGACTCAACCGCAGACACGAATTGCTATTTTTCATGGATGCATACTCTGGATATAACCAAATCCCAATTTACATTCCCAATTAGGAGCACACGAACTCCATTACCGATGTTGGATTGTATTACTACGCAGTAATGCCATTTGGATTAAAGAATGCTGGAGCGACCTATCAATGTCTAGTCAATAGAATGTTCAAAGATCAGATTGGAAAAATGATGGTGGTATACGTGTATGCTTGTGAAGTCACGACAATCAAGCGACCACATTTGAGACTTAATAGAAATGTTCAATATCCTCCATATTATAAAAATGAAGATCAATCCTCTGAAATGTTCTTTCAACATTACATTAGGAAAGTTCTTGGGTTTTATTATCAATGCTCGTGGATCGGACCTGATCCCAAGAAGATTCGAGCAATTCGCAACATCCAAGCACCAAAGGCCATCAAACAATTATAGAGCCTAAATGGGAAGGTTTCTACCCTAAGTCAATTTATTTCCAGAGCCACCAATAAATGCATTCCTTTCTTCGTCTTGATTAAAAAGGGAAAAGGAACTTTGAATGGATGCAGGATTGTGAGACACATTCCATGCTTTGTTGAACCATTCAGAGAGGCCTCCCATCTTGTCAAAGCCGATGGATAATGAAGATTTGTATATCTACTTGACCATGTCGGTACATGCTATAAGTGTTCCTATAAGTGCCGCATTGTTTCGCAAGAAGAATCAGATCCAAAGACCGATCTATTATGTTAGCAAGCTATTAAGAAGAGCTAAAAAGAACTACCTAAAGATAGAAAATTTGGCGTACTGCTTGTTAATTGCATTGCGAAAGCTCTGCGCCTATTTTCAAGCTTCTCCTATCAACGTTTACACTGATCAACCGTTAAGATGGGTCCTATAGTGACCTGTGATTTTTGGAAGGTAAATCAAGTGGAATATTGAACTGAACCAACTCGACATCATTTATCTCCCTCATAGATCCATCTAGGGACAGGCTCTGGCGGACTTCATAGCAGAATTCACTACATAGGATGATCTATCAAAGAGCGGTGGAGCCTCTACCATTCGATGGGGAATGTATATGGATGGAGCATCCAATGATCGTTGCTCTGGAGCTAGAATCATGATAGTAACCCCAGAAGATCGACCAATTTACACTTTGAAGCTTGACTTCCTAGCAACGAATAATGATGTTGAGTATGAAGCTGATTGCTGGACTCAAACTTGCCAGAGAACTGGGAATAAAATCTCTTGAAATCTTTTATGATTCACAGTTGTTAATATACCAAGTTAGGGGAGATTACCAAGCTAAAGGACAATGACTCTCCAAGTATCTTACCCAAGTTAAAGAGCTGTTGACCGGTTTTGAGTATTATGACATCATGCACATTCCTCGGGATCAAAATAAAGAGCAGACTCATTGAAAAAGTTTGCTAGCATTGGGGATGCACAACAAATGGGTTTGGTCCTTGTCAAAGTACTGGATGCTCCAAGCATAAACCAGATGGAAATCGATTAGCTACTAAAGACAGAGCCTGAGAAGGAGTTGTGGATGACACTGTTTAAAAGCGATTTGCTACAAGGAGTCTTTTCCTAAATGAGGAATGAAAGGCGACAATTCCTCCATAAAGCTTCACGATATATCATTCAGGAAGGAGTCATGTATAAAAAGGGTTTTTTTTTTCATTCTCCTACTCTGGTGTATTGCTCATGATGAAATAAAATGAGCCATAAAGGAAGTTCATGAAGGGGAATGTAGGGATCACACTGGAGGCAGACTTTAGCAAAGAAAATACTCTGTTATGGGTATTATCGGCTGACTGTTAACCGAGATGCTGTTGATTACGCTAGGAGACGTGACAAGTGCCAAATGAATGCAAAAGTTATGAGAGCTCCACCGATGGACATCACACAAATGGTTTGTCCATGGCCGTTTTCCATATGGGGGTTATGTATTATCGCTTCCTTACCGATCTCTGAAGGTGTTGCGAAATATGCCATTGTAGCAGTTGATTACTTCACCAAATGGGCCGAACTGGAACCTTTAGCCACGATCACAAGAAAGTAATCAATTTCATTGTTTGCAACATCATCTGTCGTTTTGGCTTTCCACGAACCATTATAACCGATAATGGGAATCAATTCGACAGTGCTGAATTCAAAGACTTCTACCGATGGTATCATATTAAAAGGATATTTGTGGTAGTTGCTCACCCTTAGGCAAATGGATAAATTGAAGCTATGAACAAAATCATAAAGTCCATTTTGAAGAAGCATTTGGAAAAGGATAGAGGCAAGTGGGTGGATTAACTCCCAACAACATTTTGGGCTTATAGAACCACCCACAAGTTCATGACTGGCCATACTCCATTCGACCTTGCTTAAGGATTCGAAGTCGTCATTCCTGTTGAACTCAAAGTCCCTTCTCATCGAATAACCTACTATGATCCCAGAATGAGTGAGATCTCCTTTCAGAATCTCTAGACTTTGTAGATGAGAAGTGCAAAGAAGCTGATTTAAGGCAGCTGCACATCGATACCGAGTTGTCCGATACTACAACACTAAAGTCCGACCTAGAACCTTTGAAATCAACTATCTCATTTTAAAATGGTTTTTTTTTGCCCCATCATACATGAATCATATTTGGAAAGGACCATATGTCATTGAACAGATGCTTGGAGGGAACTTTCAAGGTAGTGATTGTTGATGGTGTCATACTCCCAAGAGTGTGGAATAACATGAATTTAAGACACTATTTCACTTAGTTTATTCATTTACCATTTAGTTGTATTCAATTTCTGAATTTACTTTAGCATTTAATTTTCTAGATATGTAATAAGACGAATATGTCATTTCTTTCCATTTGGAAAATAAAATTTGAAATTTCCTTTATAACCGTGATTGTTATAGCATTGCGTATAAGTTACGATACTCGACTAACTAATATTGACATGTTCGAGCAGGTTTCTAGAATTTGGAGCTAGTCGATTACATAAGTTCACGATTGAATTAAAAAAATTAGAATCGTATGACCATTTATCTAATGATTCTAGCTCACAACCCGATGGAAATAATACCTAACGAGGGGTGGGTGTGACTCGACCATCCGATAAACAAGTTAATCCTATTAAGCGTCGAGACAAACGTGAGCCAAAAGCGATCATGACTCGACCGATTGCTCGCCAAGTTAAAATTCAGACTTGGGGGCAAATCAATTAATTAAGGATAGTATGATCTGACTATTTTTCGAAATAACTCCAAGTCCCTAGAGTGTGGACTAGAGTATACACATGAATTGGGTGTGATCCGATCGCCCGCTAACTAACTCTTATCCCTAGAGTACGGACATGACTACAAACAACTATGTGAGTGCAGTTTGACGACTCACTACACCTTAAACTCCAACCCGAAACCGACAAGAGGAACATAAACTCACTAAGGATGAAGTTCGACCATCCACTATCTTACTTCGCTAACTCGAGACTAGGGGCAGAAGTATAATCACTCAAACCGCTGAATCTGACAGCGTAACACTAGGGCTCAAGTCCAGTGTTTGATACAACATAAGGCCACCACCACATGGAGGCCTTGAGAAAAAATAATGGACGATTGTCCGAATTAACGAGCAACGAATTACGAGTACATTGAATGGAAAAGTAATAGCTCAACTACTTAAACAAAATTTACATAGGAGTTTGATAGAAACAAAGAACTTTTATTTGCATACTAAACTTGAAAATTGTGGTACAAGTTTATTCGAGAACTGGGGCTGTACCCTCACAGTCATGGCCAACAAAAAGAGAAAAGCAGTTATACAAGTTATATACAAACTAAGCCGAAGTGATGACTATTTCTTTTACCCTTTTTCTCTTTTCGATTTTTTAGGAGTGGGGACACCCGAGCTTCAGCCTGTTCTTCTTTTCAATCCTTTGTCTCCCTTAGTAGGAGAGATTTCAGAGGTTGGAGAGAGTTCTTCGAGAACCGACCTGCCGGGTGGAATGACTTAAAGTGGGATGAGATTTGGATCGTCGATGTCCACATCAGCAGGTTCAGCCTTAGCTCTTTTCATCAATAACCCTTCTCTCTTGATGCGCTCCTTTAAACTAAACTCATCGGTGTGTTCGAAGGCACCACTGATTACGATGTCATCTGATTCATCTGGCAGCGGCTGGTCGTCAGCTTTTTCATCATCAAGTGCTCTGATAACTTGGGCATCGGGCCTTGGAATGTCATCGGCCGTTGAAGTTTCAGTAAATGTCGATTGTTGTTCCAAAGTGGCACCGCTTCTTGGAGTTTGGCTAGGACCCAAAAGACCTACAGATTCACAGAAATAAGAAATATACCCACACCTATTGGGCACAAGGAACAAAACATTTCAAATAATGGAGAGTAAAATAGGATACCTGTTTTCGACCGACTTTCGGTTGTCGCCTGAGTGCCCCCCTCTGGAATAGGAGTCACTACCTTTGATTAATATCTGTTTCTGTCCGTATCATAGCTCAGATCCTGTCCTAGGACAAGCGAAACTAACAATCTAACTGTTTGAAAAGAAGGGGGGCCATTGGACTCAGACTCCGAAGATTCGCAATTTTTTTCCCTTTCTCAGAGGATGCTAAAATATCGAAATATCGGAGCCTCACAGCAGCAAGGTCTAAAATTTTGTCCCTATGAGGGATCTCCCATACCAGTTTCTCTTCATCTGGATTAGCTTCACTAAGGGCTTTCTTCTTCATTTCAATAATATATTCTCAAGCCTCGATGACCGATTCAAGATAGCCATCTCCAAGAAAACTCAATCATGATGGATTAGGACTTTAGCATTATATTCACCAATCAAAGGATCGAACATATCCTCAATCTCAATCCGGCCAGCTTCTTTGGCATCTTCTAACTGGGCCTCAATCTGCTCTCTAACCTCGTTGAGACCAGCTTCCTTTGCCTCTTCTTTAAGGACTTTAATTTGAGCGAGTTGCTCGTCAAGTTTGATTTTCAGCCCCTAAGCTTCGACAACCTTTTTGTAATATCTTTCTGACTCCTCTTGAGCTTCGAATTTTTCTTCCTTCTCTTTTTTGAGGAGTTCTTCGAGTTCCTTAATGAGGCGGGATAGAATGTTTTTCTCTTTTTGCAGTGTATGTTTTTCCAAAGCAAACAAACCGCTGCGGTTGAGGGCAGCATCCGGCTCCTTTTTGTGAGCCGCTTCTAGACGATATATCACCTCAGATGTTTCTTTGGCGCTCTTTACTACCGTGGTTACCTTCGCTATCAGCTCTGAGATCTCACCATCTTAATGTTTAATTATGCCTTCATCATGGATCGCCTCTAGAATGAGACGATCGATTTCATGTTGTCTCTTGAAAGACACCTCGGAGATTTTTTTGGCTAAATGCTGGAATGCTTCATGCTGAACAAAAACATCATCGATGCATTTAAGGGAACTTGCTTTAGCACTCGCTAGAATTGTATGAATGGAAGAAAGGAATTTAAGCCCATCAAAGTAAATTTTTGGAAAATTGACCTTAAGTTTGACCAATTTTTCTACCGTGGAAGCCTCAAGAGCTACAGTAGGAAAATCTGGATTAGAAGTAATAATTGGATGTTTGCTCGACCTAAAATCACGGGAGTATCTGGAACTAGAGGAATTATAATACTGCTCAGGTGGCACAATAATTTGTGGAGCATGGGAAGAAGTCTGATCACCGCTATGTACAAGAAGATTGGGTTGAACTTCCTGATGAGACGAATGATATTGGGACTTATGTTTAGAAGATGAAGACTCCCTTAAACGACGACTTCTTTCCTAGCTGTCATCTCTCTCTCAACGCCTACTCGGTCTGGACTACAACTGGATCCATACTGTGTTAAGGAGCCCCTCAAGCGATCGAAGGCATGAGATTAAGACATAGCACCTACAAACCAAATAAGAGTGTATAAGTGACCATAAAATGAAAGATAGACAAAAATCATGTAGTGAAGTATGCATGGTTGTGAGTGTCCTGGTGTCCCCCCCCCCAACGGACCAGTTGTTGCAGCCTTGCTCATACGGATGTTCTCCCCTTAGCTAATGGGAGGAATGTCGTCGGCACTCCTGGTGGGAGAATTGAACCCTCCAATACTGATGTTGGAGAAGTCATAAGTCATGATATCGTTAGGGATCGGGAGAATCGAGAACCCTTCCATTGAGCTTTCTAAATGTTGAGAGGAGGACTCTTCTTCAACGGAGGTGATAATAAACTCGGGCTATTTAACGGTTTTTCTCCTATGGAGTTTACATGCAAGATTTTTTCCTCTCCTTGATTGCATGTGAGATTGTGCACCTTGTGATGGTTCTGCCACACGCGCATTGCACGGACCTGCATTAGTATCGCCAGGCTTTTTGGTTTCAACACCTCTAATTTCGCCCTCTTCGACATCGTCCTGAGCCCCATCGATTGGAAGCACGACAGGGCTATTAGTATCACCTTCTAGTTCTGCAGTATTCCTTAATGGTGTAGCACTACGTGGAAGCCCGATGCTATGACCTTTGTTTAACAGTCCAAAAAAAGACAACCATTCATCGGTTACAAGGGTTCTAATGACCCTATCCTCAACTGAGGTGGCATGGATTGAAAAAACCGCCTTTAAGAAACTATCGCCTTTTGGACGTGGATGGATACTTAAAAAATTTCAAAGTATTAGGTAGTTTAGGATACAACCTGGACTAAAGAATTTGAGACTAAAGTGAAGACAACACTTACATGCTTCCAACTATCGCCTCCAAAGCCAGGCAGACAATGAACGTAGAACCATTTAAAGATGCTGAGCCTGTTCCAAACACCACTTAGAACTTGACATTTGCATGAAGGCTCGAGGAGAGCGTACGAAAGGCTTCCTGTCCATCATTTGAAATTATAAATAAACTTGATGTCCTCAGGAGACGGTGGGCAAAACAAAATGTCCATAAATAGCTAGAAAGTACCATGAAGAAAAGCATAGCTATTCGGATGCAGCTAAGAAGGAGTTATTTCTAAATAATTTAGCATTTCTCGGATAAAAGAATTGAAAGGCGGCGTGCATCCGTCCAGCACATGAATTTGTTGCATGCTGTGTATCCCTCCGGGGGCAAATGAACCATATTTTTCACTGAAGGGACTAGAACATCCCCAAATAGAATCCTATGTCTAGAGCGTTGTCTGTGAAGAGTGGCCTCGCCAATTCTGGAGGCTTGGGATTCTATCGGGTTGTCTAGCAATACAACACCTTTTATAGCGCCAGGGGCAAGACTTATATCTTCTGCTGGAAGGACGGGAACATCAGAGAAAAGGTCGATTAACTGGCCGGAAACCTCCAGTTGCTAAATTTGATGATCAGAGGAAAGTCCATTGGAAACAGTTGCAGAACTTGACTCGGCTCCAGAATTATTAATTTAAGAAGGTTATCCACTACAACTAAACGCTATAAACATCTGGAGCCCATATTAACTAAATTCGGTATATAATTAAGATTAGAAAATTTTACATGTCCCTCCATGCTAAGTGTAAAACACCGTGGTGCAGTGTTGTGTAACAATCCAAAATTTAAGCTATAGTAATTAATCAAAGAATTAATTAAATAATAAAATGACTTTTGTGAAATTATCAGAATTGAGCCATAGAAGTTGCACCATTGAGTCCATGGTAATTTTCTAGTCAATTTCAATATATAGATTGTCAAAATCCAAGCTAGAACGAAGGAGATATGAATTAAACAAGAAAACGAAGAAAGAGAAAATTAATATAATATAGGTCAGCTCGACCCTATGGTCGACCTTTACCATGGCTGGGTCGACCTATAGGTCGACCCCTAGCTTATGAAGGTTGACAGGTGGGTCGACCCGCCAAAGCATTTGGATGAGCTTTCATCCAGATGAAGAAATGACGTGCTTTCCTATTTTAATTCGGTCTTGTGCATTCGTGCTTCCATCTGACGGTTCCCAACGAGCTTATGACGTGGTTGCACCAGATTTAATCTCCAAATCTAACGGCATGAGATTCCTAAGTGACACTATAAATAAGACCCTAGACCTAGCTATTTTTCTTATTCAGATTTTCTCCATCTGTGTCATTGCCGGAGGCTGGATCCTAAAAGGAATATTTTTCCAAGGAGAAGATATTTTTAATTAAAATATTTTATACCCTAGAAGTGGCTCAGTGAAGGCTAAGGAAAAGAGATAACGATCACAGGTGATTGTTTAGTAATTATTTTAGATTTTTTAATTAATTTAAAATAATAGAGTTTCAAATATTTGTAGGGTTTTTACGATTTTGGGATGACCTTTATGCAAGTTTATTTACAGTTTATTTATAAGTAAATTTTAGACCTTCTTTCCATTTTATTTTCTCTTAGCTATTTTATTTTAGTTATTTATAATTATTTACCGTTATTTACAGTTTTTTCCAATTATTTACAGTCGTTTATTGTTTTTTACATCTATTCCTTTTAGCTGAAATTTAGCATGTAAGTGTTAGTTTCTTTTTATTCCTTTTTAGGCGAATAAAATAATTAAAGAGAATACTTTGCAAATATGGACTGAAATATGAGAACACTAAATTTACAGAAATTGGATGTAAAGTAAGAAGAACTGTAATAAACTGGACAGGGCCTGAACTAGGCAAATTTAAGACATTTGCAAGCATAATTACAACATGTAATTATAACTAAAAAGAGAAAATAGAAGAAATAGCAGTAAAGGCTTATTTTTTTGACTTAGACCTTAGATTAAGTTAATAATCAAAATTATAACACATAGGTTATAATTAGAGATAACAGAAAAGACTTATTTTAAAACTTATAATTAAGTTAATAAGCAAGTATAGCAGAGATAACAGAAGAGGCATATTTTGAGACTTAGATTAAGTTAAGAAATTTATCAAACATCAATTAGTGCCCTTCATCCAATCAAACACTTCATAGCCCCCATTTGGATCACAAGCTAGCATTACCTAGCTAGGCAAAACTTTGGGGCCAAGGAAACTATGTTTGCCCTGGCCTTCGGTTAGCCGGTTTTTAAGTGGCCGTGCACTATGTCTCATTATTGTGGCCGCTGGGATTCGAACCGGTGCCACTACAACCATATGTAGCAACTCCACTATGTCTTAACCACTGGACCACTAAGTTAATAAGCAAAGATAGAAGTAGGACCCGTACCGGCAGCATTTCCTTTCAGTCAGGAACTGATGGACTCATAATAGATTAGGTGAGGCTAGACACGCTTATGCTGAAGTAATGGTAAATTAGTGGTCAACAGATAAAAGCTCAAATCAAGGGATTTGGGTAAGGGGCGCAACTAGATTTTGTTTTTTAGGACCCGTATCCGGTAGCATTTCCCTTTTGACTAGGGTTGATGGTCTCACAAAACACTTAGGTGAGACTGGGCAGGACAATATCAGACTAGGATTGATGGTCTCACAATAGATCTGGTGACGCTGGACATGCTTACGCTGAAGCAGGTAAATAAGAGGTCAAAAGATGGAGCAACAGATAGTGCGAGTCGACGGTGGCCGAGCGTGCGGCCTTGGAGTAGGGATATAAGTCGCTATTGAGTTCCAAAGCGCTAAACAAGTTTCTTTTTGCTATGGGAACCACAGGACGGGAGTAGTTCACAATGGCACAACAGAGATAGAAGGCCGATCAAAGGATAGAATTTGGATTTCAGCCTAATTAAACTAGGATTGGGATTTCAGCCTAATCAAAGCAGTTTTAGAAAAGTGCAAACAATCTAATCAAAACTATCTAAGTAAAGCAAACAATAAAACAGTATTTTATTCTAGCTTTATCTTTTCCATTATTTCCTTTTATACTAGAACTATTGCTATTTATCTAGTTTAAAAATACTAGTAACTACTTCAACTCACCAGACTTATAGTCTGACCCACTCCTCCATTTCTTCTTTTTCTCTCCATAGGCCAGTAGAGGCCAGGGAGGTAGATTTTCAGCTTTCTTGGAGAGATATTCTTGGAGATTCTTCATGTATTCTTCTTCTTCTTCTTTCCAGTTTTATTTTCATTTGACTTAGGATGTACTAGTACTTGATAAGAGGGATGATTTTATGATTTTATGTACTCTGATGTTGTGACTGAGATGGTATTTTTCATAAGACATGTGTATTTGGTATTTTGAGACATATTTGGTTTTATGACGTATTTATGAAGTTTAATTTTTAATGAGTTACTATTTAAATGTTTTCGCTGTCTTATTTATTTGTCTTGTGAATATTAGTCTCTAATTTTTTTTAGCTATGCCTATAACGCACCATATTCTTTAGTGTGCCCATTTTGGGTATACTAAGGTGTGAGGGGTGTTTCACTTGGTATCAGAGCCTAAGGTTACAGTATTTCTAAAAACTTGTTTTAAAAATAGTATTTTTCCAAAAGAACCTATTTTTAAAAGTAGCATATCTTCAAACTAGAAGTTTTTTTTAGAAAGAAACTCTTATTATAGAAATAGTTTTTCAAGCATAAAATAGAGTTTTTATAAAAATCCCCTCAAGGTCCAGTTCAACCTTCTTTCAATTCTTTCGAACTTAAATTCACTTTTCTTTGCATAGTATGGCTGAATGGTTCCGTAGAGCTATGGTACCAGAAGTGCAAGGGCAAGCGTCCAATACAGCACCAGCAGGTGGAGATCTCATTAATCCTCCTACTGTAGCCAATTTTTCTAAGCTATGTAAGGACTTCGATAGTCTAGGAGGCAAGAAGTTTTCTGACGGTGAGGATTTCGAAAGGCACGAGTTAGGTTGGAGGATACGAAGCGAATGTCTAGGCTGTTAGGATTGGAGGACGTATAGAGAGTTCAGTCTGCATCTTGGCAACTGAATGGAGAGCTTAAAGAGGTTCCGAAGTTAGAAAGCTCTAAGAAGCCGTGGTGGAAGAACGAGAAAGATAAGGATAAGAGGAAGGAAGGAGGACCTCAGAAGCGGATCAAGAAAAGTAGGAAATGCAATAGCTATGGATTGGTTGGTCATTACACAAGGGACTGTAAGAATAAAATGATGAAGGAGATGTGTTTCAACTATGGACATCCTATTCACCTTAGTAGAGTTTGTCCTTAGAGAACGGGACAGGGAGCGGGCGCACCTACAACATAAATTCAGGCCTTTGATGTAACACCTTCTAGCAGCGGACCCGACAGAGGTAGGAAAGTCACCGTAGGAGGTTGGATCTCTATTTCAGATTTTTCCATTCGAATACTTTTTGATTTTGGAGCATCACACTCTTTCATTTCTAGTTCCTTGGTTGATTGTTTGCACTCAGATATCTCCTTAGTAGTAGACACCATAGTTGTTTCAAACCCTATAGGAGCATCAAACACATTTATCCATGGTTTGTAGAGGTTTGAAATTTTTTATATTAAGTGTAGAGTTTGACAGTGATGCCTGTGTATTGAGATTTTCGGGGAATGGGAAGATTTTGAGGATGGATTGGCTATCCACTTATAGAGCGATATTGGACTGCAAGTAGAGAGTAGTTAGACTAGATACTTGTAGTGGATGGACTCTCGAGGTTTCTTACGACCCATAGGGGTCACTCGTGTTGAGCTTCTTTTATTCCCTTGATTCATCACTAGGAGAGATAGATTACATTCTGGTCGTTAGAGATTTCCCAAACATTTTTGAGGAGGTTAGAGGACTACCCCCTAAGAGAGAGAGATCGACTTTAGGATCTATTTGAACGAATATGCTAAGCCAGTGGCATTTCCCATGAGAAGTATGGCACCTAGGGAGAGGAAGGAGTTAAGTAAGAATATTGGTGAGCTATTGGAGAAAGCCTCATCAGGCGGAGCGTATCTGAGTAGAGAGCACCAATCGTCTTTGCTACCAAGGCAGATGGTTCCTTTCGACTTTGCGTAGACTATAGAGAGTTGAATAAGATCACAAAGAAGAACCGTTACCCACTTCCTAAGATAGATGATCTTTTCGATCAGTTGGTTGGCTTGGCTTGATTTAGCTACTAGATTTCATCAACTTAGAGTCGTTGATGATAGCATCGATAAAGCAGCATTTAAGACACCCGATGGGTTCTTTGAGTGGTAGGTTATGCCATTTGGGATAACCAGTGCCCTAGCCTATTTTGTAGATTTGACGAGCCATATTTTTGGAAATGTCCTAAATAAGTTCATAGTAGTATTCGTGAACGACATTTCGGTGTTTTCCAAGAGTACGGAAGAGCATGTAATTCATCTCGAGGAGGTTCTTCGTACACTTCGCGTTCATAAGTTGAAGGAAAAAATTCTTGAAGTGTCACTTTTGGCATAAGGAAATGCGCTTCTTAGGCCATAGAGATAGTCAAAAAATGGAAAGAGTTCGAGAAATATTTTTTTATTTAGGTTTTGATTGTGGAAATCCGAAGAGTAGTAGGCAAAGATTGAAGATGTACAACAGATTCAGTTGAAAAAAAAGGAAAGCCCATGTGTAAATAATTGCAAAAATTATAATTGTTTCAAATAAGTGGATTTAACGGTTGTGCCTGGAATAAATATAAGCATAAAAGAGGGATATGAATAAGAGAATTTAGTAAGGAAATGAGATTTCCAAGATTTAGGAAGGGTACTCCTAAGGTAATAAGAAGAAATTCTACTTTATGTCAAGCTCAATAAAATGAAATTGTTAGAATTGAAAAGTTGAAAAATACAATTGTTAACATTTTTGAGGAAGAAAATATTGGGTTTTTGAAGAAAAAAAGTGTTATTGAATTTAAATTGGTTTTTATATGATGTAAATTTTGTTAAAAGTGAAATTCTTTTTGAAGAATTATAGAGCATATATATAGTTCGCTAGTTTCTTTGTAGGTAAACAAAGATTTTAAATATAAATACATAGGGTGTATTAAGTATCGAAAACATAGGTTACAAAATTTATTTTTTGTGATAGATGTTTTCGTGGAAAATAGAAAGGGCATATACTATAACACTATTGTTATAGTAGGTGAGTCCCAAAGGAAATGCTTTTTACATAGTGTATGAGATTTATTAGTATTTATTTAATCGAATCCATACACTAGTATTTTTGGGTTGTAGTAACGGTGTTTTACGCAACATCTATTTTGACCCAAATAAAAATATGTTTTGAAGATAATTTCTAAGTATAGAAATAAAAATGGTGTAAGTTAAATATTAGAAAATTAATAAATTTCATAGAAATTGTCTATTGTAAGAGAATATACGTTAAACATACTTTAATCTATTAGAATGAAATGAATAATGATATAATTTTCTATGAAACCAAATCACAAATAAAGATGTTTTATGCAATTTATAAGGAATACGTGAAAGAGATGTATGGTATGGGAAGCACCATATTTTATATAGCCTATTTCGAAAAATATAAAATAAGTTCCTTATAATTTCACATCATGAAATTCACCGACCATAAATCATTGAAGTACCTCTTTTCTTAGAAGGATTTTAACCTTCACTAATAGCGATGGTTAGAGTTCCTAGTCTTCTGTGACTTTAATATTACATATACATCGTAATGCAGTTGCTAAATTGAATTCTTTTTTCCGACTCAATGAAGACTCTCTTAGTAGAGAATGGAAATGAGGAGCGAAAGAGTTACAATATGAGGAGCCAATGCCAAGAGGAAGAACGATAGTATGCAAATTGATAAAGGAAATGGAAGGGAGGTACCTCCGACGGTAGTTAATGAGGCTATCCCACCTAACGTGGGCATGAAAATAAATATTTTATTCCAGTGGTTCATGGCGCAAATGACGAGGGAGAATATGACGGAAGTGGTTGAGCCAAAACCGGTTGTAAGAGAAGATTTTTCAAAGCTGCTCAAGACTATATGAATTTATGAGGTAAAATGTTTAACGGGAGGGAACAAAGAGTGAACAGATTATAATATTACAAAATCTGTTAAATTTACAACAAAAACGAAATTTCAAGTCCACTTACATCAATAAAACTAAATATGATACAATGTAAATGAAAAAATATTCATGTAACAAATTAAAAGATTTGTTTTTAAAATTAGTCTCATTTACCCCGTGCTTTATGCATTTTATCCAATAGACACATGGTTAAATTATTACAGATATGAAGTCCATCTTCATAATCATTCAAGTTGTACCATTAAGCAACAATGTATAATGCATGTTGTGTCTCTTCACCAAGACTACATGACTTAGAATCTAGATCTTGGAATAACACTCTAATAATGATCGTTGTTAATTGTGAAGATCAAACTTCGAAATTACTTAGTTTAATCTGATAACATATATTGTTTGTATGTCTTAGTCAAAGTTTTACATATCAACATTTAGCTACGATAACAATAGTTTCTATATTGAAGGAGATGGGTTATTTCTTGACTCCACAAATCTAAACACATTCCCATGGTCGCAAGACGATCTATATGTCTTGTGATTGCTAATCAAAGTAAGGTCTTAACACAAGATCCACAGTATTTTCTAGTCAAAACACTACTACACATCATCACGATAGATATTCTATCTGATTTATACAATAACATATAAAGATCTCTCGGTGAGTCATTATCTAGTCCTTCCTTAACCATAAACACGAAACCTTCTGATGTTCACAACGGTTATAAGTAAATCAGTGTCCATTTTATGAAGGACATTACATACACCAATATAATCAGTGTATCGATAGCTCATTCCTGAAACACCTTTAACTAAGAAAATGTAAAGATAAGCGTTTATTAATACGATTTAATACTCAAGTTTACGAACTAATTCCTAATTGTGATTGTTATTAGAGATTTCTGCTTGTATGATGTAATACAATGTGTGTGTGCACGCACTCACACACAAATGTATGTAATGTATGTACACATATAATAGAATTAAATTATATAAAAAAAAAAACTTTAAGCACATATCCAATTAATAATTATCCATCTTGCCATATCCTTGAGTTGGTGTCCATCTTGGCATTTCCTTCACCACCAACTCAGCTCATTTTAATTCTTTGGGCCAAGGACAATAGCAAAAGGAGCTGAGTCGATGATAGGGCTAATAGCAAACACCATGTCGACACATCCAGATCAAGAACAGAAACTTGTAATATATCTGTTTGTTGATGCCTACGTTGACAAAGCTTCATTCCTCTTCTGTATTTTGTGCTTGTTTGACATGGGCCGGCCTCCATCTTTTTTCCACGGGAGTGGACTGAGATTAGTCCCTGCGGCATCTAATCACAGGAGCACAAACCATTTGGCTAAATGCACTTGAGCCTTTCTAGTTGAACTACGTTAATTTTATATATACTAAAATGTACACGTGTTTTGCACACGGGTTGTTTGTATTATTGTATACGATGATATTTTGTTTGAATGCAAACATGTAAACAAAAAGCAAGATCATTTTTAGAATTTCAAAAACACACCGAGTAAATTAGTTCAACCAATTTTCTTTATTAGTAGTAGAAAAGATATATTATAAAATTAATCAAATAGTAGTACAATTTTATTATAATAATGTGCCACTGTAATGGTGCAGGAAAATAATGTTCATACAATGCAATGTAAAATAATAGTTTCAAGCATACTTTAGATGTTACGGACAGAAATAACAATTTTGTAAGGAAAAGTAATGATCTGAAATTTGAACGTAAATTAGTTAAAAGAGGAATAAATGGTACAACCTAAGATATTTAGAAATTATACGTCGACTGCCATGGACTTAAGAAAAACAATAATAACACAAACTTAAATATATAGCTTAAGGAAACTAAAGAAAACCTTGTAAACAGCCATAGAAATACTTGAATAAAAAAGAACCAAGGGAAGACTTTTAAATAATTATGTTGAATAATTTAAGATAATATTTTGAAATTAAGAAACTATGTATTAAATATTATTTGGCTTTATATATTGTTATTTCCGAATTTCAAATATTAAAGTAACATTTTATTCCAAAATAATTTATAAAAAAATCATGTGCTCGTCAGCAAAAAACACATGCATTTGTAGGTATCTTGAGTTTGAATGTGCAGTTTCAAAACAGACACGAATGAGAATAATGCATCGTACTAAAAATTTAGAGAAATAACTAATTATTTTCAGTTCACTAGATCGAGGACTTACAAAACAGCAAGAATCTAATAGATTAGCACTGAGAGTTATTTTAATCAATTTTAATCTTAATGAAAAGGCAAAATTAATACATCGTGTTTCATAGCAAAAGCTGGCCAGATCAACAGTTCACTCCTTTTGATTATCTTTAGGAACCTGATTCTCTGGTTGGGAGAAGAATTGTTTGGCCTTTCTTGCAACTTCTGCTTCCAATATTGCTTCAAGTGCGATATCCGATCCTGTTGGTTCATCTGAAAATAAATACAATCGTAAATTAGTAAGATGTTTAGCAGATAAAATTCAATTAGCGAGCAGAAAATTCATGCATATTGTCTTATTTTTGCTTCAGTACAATATATACGTCTTCAGCTAAAAGGAGTAAAACATTAATGTTCAGAAATATGGCATATGATCGACTGAAATTTGTCGTACACATAGCCAATTGCTGGTTAAGTATTACCAATCACGGATGCACAATGACTTTCTATTAGAGTTATTATCATAGATAAATTGATCATATAACCCTTGGGTTATACGAGTAAAAACAGAGTAGTATCCGATCGTAATGTTATCTGAAGCTTCACTCAAACGAGTTTCAATAGATAGAAGTGGTAAGACAACTGTACATTAAGGTTAAACAATAATGTATATGTACAATAAGATCAGGTTGATTAAAAAAAAAAATGATGCCATGCGAGAAATATTAGTAGGCTGAAAATTGGCAAAGTTAGGTCCCTGGTAAAAAAGTACAATATAACAAGATAATAAGTGGAAATTATGAACATATCCCTCTTTCTAAAATTTATTTGTTTTACATCCCTCCATTTTGAAAACTATTCTATATATCCCTCTTTTTATATTTTTCTCTCTTTTACATCTCTCGTTTTCAAATTTAAAAGCGGCTGCAAACACGTGCATTGTATATGTTTATAATTATGAGTTATGTAAAATGATAACATGTGCGCATGTTAATGTTAGTAAAATTACACAAATACCCAATTGAATTACACCTATTTTCGTAAAAATAGGAATGTATTTTAAAAAAAAATGGAAAGGGACCTAAAACTTAGGTGGTGTTTGATTTGTTATTTTAGTTTTGCGTTTTCGTCAATACAAATATGCACATGATGAATGTATATTGTCGAAAACGATCAATTTAGAAAATGAAGTTAACATGCAAATAGAAAACAATTTTTTTTATTTTCCACGTTTTTGGAAAATAACACAAGCACGTAAAACAATTCATTCTTCCGTCGTCTCTCTACCCCCTTCATCCTTCCATCCGTCTTTCTTTTATCCCCTCCATCTACCCTCTATTCTTCTCATATTTGACATTCATATTGAAAACCGAAAGTACAAAATTCATTTTTAAACCAAACACTACCTTAGTTTTTATAGTTGTAATGCCAAAAGATTTCATATAATAAACATCGGGAAATTGACGAAATCACAAGTGTAAAGATGATGACAAATGTTTAGATCCAAGGTCAGTTCTGATGTATCTGACACATAATTAGCTGATATTCACATACCACGTAATATAAAAAATAACTGAAGGAAAGACAAATCAAATCAGCTTTTAAGGAACACACACGGTTTATGTTACATACTAAAGATGCTCGTAACCAAAATTGCTGAAAGTTTGTTTACACAGGTGATAAAATATATAAATTTATCATGTTTAAATATAAGTTAAGAGTGTGCAAGCAGTACATGTTTTCAATTTATTGATATATCACAAAACATGTTCAAACTAATAGGGTTTGCGTAAGGACCCTCACCAACAAAGCAACAATACAAATACTCCATTCAACTTGCACCTCTTGCCACAGTCAAGAGGTGGGTTTTTATGGGTTAATTTTTTGATAAATTTGCTAAACCATTAAAAAGGTAAGTTAATTATGAAGCGAGGTACTCAGTCTGCAAGATTAATAAAGGAAGGAAATTTTACCAAATTAGGCTAGTTTTAAAAAGATGTAACAACATTAGCCTAGTTTTAAAAGTATTTACAGAAATAGATCAGTTTTTGTTTTACCAGTCTATAGCGTTGGCGATTTTTGAAAAATCGCCCAGAGGAAATAACATATTTTGGTTTTTGCTTTGGGCGATTTTTGAAAAATTACCAGAAAGCTTGATATAAATCCAACCAGCAACATACCTTCTTCTTCACTATCTACTTTACCAAACTCATCATCAAATTCCTGAAACTTCGCAAACTCTACTTCTTCATAGAAAACCCAAAAAAAGTCTGATTCTCACAAGATATAATCAAAGCTTCTTAACAAGTAAGTGTAATCTTCGGTACAAGGTAATGTATATCGATTTATAATATGTTTATGCCAACCAAAATCCTACATACTCGCAGTTGAACTAGACATGAATGATTGGAAGATAGACGACGAGACGATGGCGAAATGTTATGATGATTTTGAAGCTCAAAGGGACATTACACATCTAAGTGATGTAGAATTTGTTCCGGAAACGCAATTTGAGCCGATACATCAAAAGTTCCATTCGGAAACATCATCTCTCAACACTCGCTTACGCGAAGTTGCAGCAAACCAAAGACCGGGCAAGCAAATTTCTATTGAAGGTAAAATATTAACTCCTAGTAATCCTGTAGGTCCTACGTTGCCATCCGGTGCATATTCAGTTTGCCGATATGCCGATGAATGCGTGGTTGTCGTAGCCAAAACTGAAACCAATGCCGGACGAAGATTTTACGGTTGTGCTTTGTACGAAGATCACATGATGAATCCTGACGAAGTGGGGTGCTGTAATTTTATGAAGTGGATCGATCCTCCATTGTGTGCTCGATAAGTGGAATACGCTCTCGAAATGCTAGATGAAATTAGGCGTTTGAAAAAATTAATTGAAAAAATGAATAGAAAATGTTGGTAGAGAAGAAAATGTCATCTTTAGCTTATGTTCGCAATGGAAACATTTGCCAAACTGTTTCATATCATGAATCCTATGTTGGATACTTCATTTATTTTCATGTAATCGATGGATATTTTCATCTTTCGTAGACTGTATGTTATTAGTTTTGTGTTATTAGTTCTATATGTTGTTAGTACTCTGTAATTGAGGGATAATCTCACCTATTCGTAGAATGTATGTTTGATTTTCTTTAAAATTAATGGTTATATCCAAGTATTTGTCGTCGGATGAATTTCTATGATCATATAGAGTTGTTTGGAGGAATCTCTATATCACTTCTATCTTGTATGTCAAAACAATTGCCATAACGTAGCCAAGCCGAAATTTTGACTTTGGCGATTTTTGAAAAAAATCGCACATGGGTGATTTTTCAAAAATCGTTCAATGTTTTGCCTGTTACAAAACAGACAGCCAAGCCCTCCCCCACTCACTCTACAACATTCAACCTAGCTCCAAAAAACTCATTTCGGATTTCAGCTCTCTTCCTCCCAAAAATTAATATTTTCTTTGTTTTTTAATCAAATTCGAAGCTCATTCGGTCCATGGCTTCAACATCCAGAATAATGGAGGATATTGGTAATGCACTCATCTCTAATTTCATGATTTAGGGCATTTTTAGGGTTTTCTAGATTTCAATTTTTTGCAAGATTTTGTGAAAGCTATATGTTGTAGATTGCATTAGGGGGGTTTTGCAAGTGAATGTTCATTCAATTGCGTGTACTTTAGTATAGATTGAAGAAAATTAAATTTATGATAGTTAAGAGTTGTATACATTAATCTGTGTTGTAGATTACATCGAGATGGAACCCGGTCCAGTAGACCCGAGCGTGTTGTACTTACAACCTAGACACCACACGTCTAGTGAAGCGTATACGATGGTAATTTCCTATGATTTTCGTTTCACAAATTGTGTAAATATTAATATATGTACATGTAATGTTAAACAGAGCGAAGAAGCAGATTTCACCATCGATCATTCTATTTCCCTCAAGAAAGTCACTTCGCATCATCCTAGAGTATTAGAGGAGATTGATCGAGCGGGCTTTTCGACAGTACTGCGGTTAGGTTACCTCTAGTTAGATCATCTGGTCACAACTTTTTTTGATAGATGAAGACCGGAGACATCTACATTTCATCTTCCTATCGGAGAGATGACGATCACATTAGGGGATGTGGCCGTGCTTTTAGGTAGGCAATCCAGTGACGGGTGAGGACCATCATGATTATATTCAGTTATGCACGGATTTGCTCGGTATTACTTCTACGCAACGAGTCAGGGGTAACGACATGATAGAAGTGAAATAGTTTCGACACGCTGTAGCTGATGACATACATGTCG
The DNA here is from genome assembly GCA_030765085.1 of Allium cepa. Lineage (NCBI taxonomy): Eukaryota > Viridiplantae > Streptophyta > Magnoliopsida > Asparagales > Amaryllidaceae > Allium > Allium cepa. The sequence continues at coordinate 937,532,502 of CM060932.1, forward strand.
ATGCTACAGAGGTTCAGATCCAGCAGCGGGCTCGAGCCATTATTCTACACATCATTACATCCCGTTTGATGTGCAATCATTCCAAAAATCGCGTGGACTTGAATGACTACCATATTTAGCCGATCTCGATCGGTGTGCCCAGTACTCATGGGATAGTGTTGTTTTGGCGTACACCTATATGGAGCTCTCCAATCTCGCTTTTATGGTGACTAAGCTTATGGGCGGGTGTTTGACACTTGTTCAGGTACACGTATAATTTATCTTGCTACTTCTGTGCTAGACCAAATTCGAAATATGTTTTAAGTAGCTAAATTGTTTTCTCCCTATAGATTGGTCATGGACATATCTACCTGTCGAACGAATCCAAGTTCGAAATGTTGTCGTCGATCACACACATCCTCTTGGATCTCGGTATAACTTCTTGTCCTTTGAAAATTAATTTTGTAATTCGAAATTTGTTTAAGCTAAAATATTGTTTCTTCGCTTGTTGATAGATGGGTCGGTCCAAAAAAGACATCTCAGACCCTCCTGCGAAATGTACGCTTTTACCGCAACGAGCTAGACGTTCTAGACCCAGTTGCGGTGACCTGGACTCCACACACGCAGGATGTATTGGAGGGTCTTCCGGCTATATGTACAGCCACTAGATATCTGTGGACTGTCAGGCTTCCACTCATTTGCACTACTCGTTGTGCACACCACCTACCCGATCGGGTAATGCGCCAGTTTGCAATGACACAGCATATTCCAGAAAACACTCCAGTTTATACTGACGAGTACCATGTCGAGGAAATTGCAAATGCATGGAGATATGGAATCAGCGCCATTTGTTTACGCAATTTGAGAGAGAGCCGATCACCCCTCTAGAGACATATGCGATGGTATTGACACATCACACGTAGATATGTTCTTCAGGCGCCTGTAGAGGTTGTTCCCCACCATCCATACACCCCCCGTGCCCCTCTTGACAGAAACGTTGTAAGTATACTTAACCACGTTAATTTAAATATATTTTCAACTAAAGATAACTATTTCTCTTTGCGTTGTACAGGCTGATGGCATTTACAACGCGTTGGAAACCGCCAAAAAGCTCGAACAACATCTAGATCACGATGCGCAGTCGAAAGGAATGTGCATGAACATCAAAAACATTCTACGCGCAGTCTTGGAAAGAAACAAATTAGAGAGGCCGAAACGGCATTCCCTCATATACCTCCACCTCCAGCAGACATACCTCCACCTCGGGGGGGCCACCACCGCTCCTGCTTACTTACAGACGGCGACACAGAAGAGGTGAAGGAACTTCGTTCGAAGAAGGCCCTTCGACGTCCCAATAACCGGAAGGTTTCACCCATGAACCTTCTCAACCACCATGTACATTTGATCCTTCCACCGAGATCGAGGAAGAAGAGTACATGTCCCAACGGTCGGAACGTCGTCGTCGTCGTACGCCTATGAAAGTTCGTCGCTTGCGTAGATGATACGTGCATTGTATTGGATATGGCTATGTTCTTTTAACTGTGTTGTGTACGGTATAGTTGTGTATGGTATGGACATGCTTTTGTGTACTGATTGGATATGGATATTAAGGATGTTGTTGTATGGTATGGACATGCTTTTGATATTTGTGTGCATTGTGGCGTTCATGAACAACTTGCTGATGTTTGTTAGCAGCAGGTTGGAGAGGCGATTTTTCAGAAATCGCCTCAAGCAACTTTTCAAAAATCGCGATTTTTGAAAAGTCGCAGGCAGCTCTTTTCCTGCTGCTGCTACCGGACAACAACAGGTTTCGTATATAACAAACAAAGCACGGGCCTGCAATATATAACATTTGACAAATTGTCGAACATCAGCATATAACATGACATGTAAAGCAGAAAGTATAGTTCAATTACATAGAAGTTAAATAATACAAACACATCTACACAGCAGTATTACATCGCTTACGATTATGGCCTAGCACACCGCATTTGGTACACCTGTTTGACTTGGACGACTTGCGTTCATCCATCACACATTTGATCCTTATAGACCGTGGCCTCTCCGGTTGCCGTCTCACAATCGGAGGCAATATCTGAGGACCATTATATGAGCCCCAAAATCTCCTATCACGCACGGGATGAAACTCTGGGTTATAAGCGGCTTTGTAGCTGTCAACGAAGTACCAGCTTGACGCTAAGTCATGGTGTGCTCTATTAGCCCCACCTGTTTGCGCCGAACAAGCTGTCATTGTATGAGAGCATGGTATCTTCTGCAGTATCGAAATGTTGCATGTGCACGAGCAGTTGATGTCGTCGATTATAACTTTGTATTCATCACCAAAGTAGTGAATTACCTACCATTCAGTTTGACTAAATCGTGCTAGTCTGCAGCGACGCGCTTCACTGGCTCTTTCTGCCATTTTGGCTTCCCACTTTAGAGTCAAGCATGTTGCCAGTTCATCTGCAATTTGGCGACGCTTGCAGAAATATTCAACTAAGCGATAGAATGTTCGTGCAACCAAAGCCTTTATAGGTAGCGATTTAGCTCTTTCAATATACCATTAATACTTTCAGAAGTATTAGTTATCATTACATGAAAGCGTCCTATAGAGCCAGGGTTTGTTCTTTTTATCTCGTCAAAGAACTATGATAAAGTCAAGTATGATTCTGCCCAATCACCATAAATTCTCTCTATTGCTTTGCTTAATGTTCGCCACGCTTTCATGTAACTTATGTTGATGAACAAATGATCGTGCACAAGCACTTGGACTGTACCAGCTGAAATATCCAAATCGGCTTTGACAAAAGACATAATTTTTGTCACAAGAAATTTCGAAGTTGTTTGCTTATGATTGGAATTAACTATTGGGTTGACACAAGTGTGTTCGCTTGAATACTTCCGACTTTCCCACCATCCCGACTCGGATTTTTTCGAAACTATGGCATGTATTCTCCAATGATAATTACCTTCAACGGTGCATATAGCGGTATATTGTGTTTTGTTCGACTTTATTGGTTTGTATGAAATAGCATGCAGAATTGACCATTCCGTTAGTTGTTCAAGAAACTTCTCTTTTGTCTCAAAAACCATTCCAACACTGAAACCACCTTGAATGCAAGCGGTTAAAAACCGTTCCCCGAAAAATTGAAGATTACCAACAACAGATCTTGCCAACATTTGAGCGGTGCAAAGATCATCATCCAAATGTGCTTTCATCTCTGCTTCATCACTATCTGCATCATTGTCATCTGCTGCAGGGAAGTCATAGTTCAACAGCTCGTTGTTAACTTGCATTCTTTGTATCCAAGAGTCTTCGTTAACATTCATAGAATCAACGACCATGCCATCTACATGACGTTCTTCATCCACGGCTGCATTCCCACCAACATACATATCATTGTCAAAATTTGCATACGGAGAATGGGTGGATGGTCCAGCACTCCATTGCGCACCAGAATCAACTGTCATGTACTGATTGATATATAGAAGTCAACTAACCGACAATAGAGACCAAATGAGACGAAAAATATAACACAATCTGTAAACATACATTTGACTCATATCATATAGTTCGGATGGATTAGGATACATTGACTGCGACAAATTTGCATTAACATTTTCATCGCTTTCGTCATGCTGAATGTCTTGTTGTTGGAAGCTGTTTAACTTACGACATAGCATAAGAAAAATTAACTATGTAATAGTCATTACCAATTCATCAAAAAAAATTACCTCGCACCCGTATTTGCATCCCTAGACGGGTTGCAATAAATGTTGCTTTGTTGCGTAAATGGCTGCGAGTTTTTGTACAGCATAAATCTGTACTGCATAGATGGAGGACGGTATATTCCATCGTTTGAAAAAGGATTGCTATGGTTAGGAGATACGTAGTCAGTAGATGGATCTGCAGTCTCCAACATCTGTGTATAGTATCCAATTCCAGTACTCACAACAGGAGATGCCACCTGATGTTCTTGTTGTTGCTTTGCAACTTTCTCTACGTATAACTCAATAGATTTTGCAACAGCAAAAAACATTTCTTCTACATCGTCATGGTCCGCTAATGCTATTGCTTTAGAACCCGAATCCGTAGGCCAGTTAACCACTAGTTCAAGTTCAAATTATTTTTTATTAATCTTCGTCGTTCTGTACACAGCTTCTTTTAATTCCGTTAATTTGCAACCTTTTCGCACTCTTTCTGGTTTACAAATACCACCAACATATTTACCATTCCTTTGATCATTGACAATTAATTCGCCGTCGTATTAGCAAAGCGTAGGAATCATATTTCTCGCCATTCTACAGATCGATATACAAATCGTTCAGTGTGTACACATTAAACCAATTTTTTACCTTAATATAACCAATTACTAAGTTCACCAAACTACAGAAATTAAACAAAAAACTAGGGTTTAGTAATTTTACCTTCAACTAGATGAAATTTGCTAAGCAACGTGGACTCTATAGCTTTACCACCGAACCGATGTTTTAAAGAGTATGAATATTGATTTCAGAATAGCCTTCAGAGAAGTTTGTTTCAGTTTTGTGGAAAAGGTGGAAGTGGAAGTGAAAGAGAAAAGCAGGTTGTTTGTTGGGTTATTTCCTCTGGGCGATTTTTGAAAAATCGCCAACGCAATAGACCAGTAAAACAAAAACTGGTCAATTTCTGTAAATTCTTTTAAAACTAGACTAATGTTGTTATATCTTTTTAAAATTAGCCTAATTTGGTAAAATTTCCATACGGGAAAGAATATAACTCTGATAAAAGCATTGAATTTAAGATGACCATCTACAAAAGTGAACAAAATCAAGGAGACACAATCCAAATTATAAGATGAATCCTATAGAAAATAAAAGCTGATATTGATATTTTACATGATTTTTAACAAATGGGGAAAACTACATATAAAATATCTTATACAGAGGACAGTAGACAAAAAGGTCAAAAATAAAAGGAATTCCTTGTGTTTAACCAAAAATAAAGACAGACACTAGAGCTAAGTGTGCAGCTCATTTTCAGAACAACTATAATTATTAATCTGATAATAGAGGCCTCAATACCACCCCTGTCAAAACACCATATTGGTTCTGACACTAGAGCCATGCAATGCTAAACGTGTAGTTCGCTGATATAATTTTTAACACTAGTTACATTTGACGGTATGGAGATAAATTTAGTTTTTTAGAAAGTGTAATATGGGAATACATGATTCTAAAGGAAAAACAGATGCAGGTTGAATGTATTCTGGAATAGTTTTGTTTTCTTTGTATGTCTTATATGTACATTCAGAACATAGTAACATAGTAAAAATAATAATACGTGAATACCATCATATAAAGAAAACTAACCGGCAAGTTTTGGAAGAAATCCAGCTTCTTTGGCAGAGACTGGTAAAACATGTAAATCGACACTCATTTCCTCGCCAGGTTTTACTGGACCATTGTTATTTTCAATCAAATTTGACTTCATATTTGGTACTTCAGCCAATCTAGGATATGCCATTGCTTGGCTATGCAATGTCGATGAAATCGTACCAGCAGCAGCCAATTCCTTCTGATAAGGGCCAAGAAATAGGTTTAGCATTTTGATTACTGCCCGAACATTCCTTTATTGTAAACAATAGAAATAAGACCATAGAAACCTTGGGGTAATTCATTGTAGGCGTGCTTTGTTCTTCTGGTTTGTTAATAGCTGTCGTTCCTGCACATTTTAAAGATTAAATTCCATCCAAAAATTGTAGAATTTTTTAAAAGGCTGTTGACAAATAGTCAGACAACAACTCATCACGACAGGGCATGAATAATTGAATCCAACCAAATGCAATTTGTTTATCGTCTCATCAAAACTTAGCAGGGTTCCCTAAGTAGCCCGGCCCAGGGAAAATAATGTACCATATAACACCTCTTTTTTAATAAAAAAGGCCTCTGGTGCCTCACAAAAAATGCACATAGATAGGTGTACGGACAACTGAGCAAGAAATAAAATATAGAAGAATAAATCTCAGCATGCAACATTTGTCTGGAGCATATACTTTAATGTAAGTCGTTTCAGTTGTCAAGTTAATTTCAGACTTAACAATGCTGTAATCACAAAATGTAGACCTAGGTTATAAAAAGATCGTGGAAATAAAAGCCAGCCACAAATACATGTAGACCTTAGTTATAAAAAAACGACATACAACTATAATCCATCAACTAAATCTATAGAGCGAAAATGTGATTACCATCACTAGTATTAACTGGAGGAACTGAACCATCAAATCTCCTAGTGAATGGAGTGGGATTCATCATTGATAAGCTCCTTACTTCATATCGAATGGCTTCTAGCTGTGCCAAGGTGTCCTGAAGTTCTTTGTGCACCTGAAACCATTTGAAGCAGTAAATCAACTCTCCAAAGATGGCATTTATTATATATTCAACCCGAAGAGGAAGAAAAGAAGAAGAAGAAAACATACCTGGCTAGCCTGAGATTGTTGCATAACATTATCAAACTGGCCACGTATCATCTGAACATAGCCAATTGATCTTCCTGCAAATCTCCCCAGCGCTCTAGCAATTCTCGGCAAATCTTTCGGACCTGCAATCAAACGTGCGGTTTAGTATTCTGATTGTCATTCTTGGAAATGTCAGTGAAAATTAAGAAAGAGATCAAATTTATTGTTGTAGAGGTTACCTATTAGAACTGCAGCTGCTCCGACAGTAAGGAATAGCTGACCATATGAGAAGCCGAACATTTATTTTCAAGAATGCTGAATTGCAGAAGATAGTTGTTGCAAGTAAGCGGTGGCGATGGTCGCAGGTAGGTGAAAACTGATTTGATGGTTTTGTGAATTAGGGGTTTGGGTTAAGCCTGTCATAGGTTGCAATTTACATCAAAATCCTGTACATATAACCAGGGTTGTTATAGCAATGCTAATTTTATCATTGCCATGCAATTAATGAACCATTGGTAAATCAAGAATAAACAAAATGGTTATACCAGTACAATCGGTAGGTAATGGAAAGTTCGCCGACAATATCGGTAAATTAAAGGTAACAAAATGTCAAAACCGACGATAACGATAAATTTACCAATTGTACCTTGACGTATTTGTAACCTATAAATGTTGAACCAACTCGATATCTCATAGCATTTGAACATATATGTCAATATACTGGTAGACCAACTCAATATCTCATAGCATTTGAACATATATATAATATATCAATATACTGATAGATATGGTACTGATTAAAATAAATATGAGTACTCGTTTTCTAAATTGTAAATATACATCTAATTTTGTATTCACTCATATTTAATGATAAATTTATTATCAAAAAAGGGTAAACGATTTGTTAGTATATCAATCATCGGTATACCAGAGTATCGGTAACGGTATTGAGTTTTGCTTTACCAGTAGAATCGATGTGGTAATGGTTTTTCTTCCGATCATGTCAATTGTTACCATAACAGACCTACATGTAATTAAAGAATACGTATAGCATAGAACATATGTTCCAGTTTAAATATAAAACCATTGTTCAATTGGAATCCATCAAAAGTTAACATTGATAAGTATGGTGGATCTTCAACGGCCTGGTATGCTTTATCCAAACTCATTTTATGTATGTGTATAATAATAATCATTAGCTCAGCTTATAATAAAAACATGAATAGCAAATTGTTCACTCTAATTTGTTGTAGTTATTTATAATTTTAGATTACATACTTCTAAAATTTTCGACATTTGCCAATGGCCACTGGTATTGATAGGAAGGCCCCTAATTGTGTAATCAAAGGTCCTGTGGATTCAATCCTCCAAAGGCATATATCTATACACAAGTTCGAAGAAGAAAAATAAATCATCTAAACTTAAATATCTTTTGCATACAAATTTGGTAACTTCAAATAGACATGTATAAATGAATTTAACAATTTACGAACATGTATAAGCCTTGATTTAGACTAGACCTGTCAACGGATACTTTCGGATGCAGATAGTGTCATATCCACATCCGCATCCTAAACCATTTTCGGATATCGGATGTCCGCATCCGCGGATATCGGATAATCATCATATCCGCTAATGACCGATAAATCAGGAAATATTAATAGAAAATTTTAGTTTAACATGAGTTATTTTCAGTCTCATTGATTATAAGTGTTAAAAACAAACAAATATGATGATAATAAATTGTTTTGAGCAGTTAATATGCATTAGATGCATATAATATAAATTACTAACTTAATAAAATAATAAATATATATCTTTCATTGTACTAAAATACACATAATTTAAAATATAATCTTGGCAAAAACCGGACGAATAATTTTCGGATGTGGATATCTTCGTATCTGCATCCGCATCCGTTTTTTCGGATATCGGATATTTATCCGTTTTTCGTATACGGATGCGGACGGATTTCGGATTTTTCGGGTATTCACTGACAGCCCTAATTTAGACTATGGATAAATGAATGCGTTTAGACTCTTCAAAATTTCAATTTGATCATTTTTTTTCAGAGAAGAGTTGATCTAATCCATTGCTGAACATAATTTAAATCCAATATTTTTATGGAAAACATTTAGTAAAGAATGAGGGAAGTTTAAACATGCAAAATATAGTCTCTACAACTATTTCAAAATAATACTACCGTTTTTTGAAGTGATGTTTTCAATTAAGTTATCATGATTAAGTTTCCCATAAACACACTTTTGATTAAAATTATGCTAATCCATTCAATCGTTGTTGCAAAATGGTTAACTCAAAGTATTCTTTCCCATCTTCAATTTAGTTAGACTTCTCTATGCCAAAGCAACACTCAGTATAGTTTATTTTTGGTAATGTCGGTGTTTCCTTCTCCGGTTTGACCAGAATGAAGATATGTACTTTAACATTAAGTAGTTTAGAAGATGAACTCGTCTTGAACTTAGATGTTGTTGCACCCTTCTATAATGAACTTTGAGGTTTTGTTTTCTAGATATTATTCTTTAATTGTTAATTGTTCTTTTTTTCAACATTTATTATCCAGTAACATATTTTACAAGTATGTTACAATAAAATTTTCGTGATCTAGTTAATCACAGCTTTTTCAAAATTGAACATACTAAAGGTTAATTTAGCATGAAACAAAACAAGATAAAGTTAACCTTTTATCCAAATTATATTTCACACAAGAAGGATCGGTGGATTACTAGAAAAGCAAAATTAGAAAACCCTAAGAATATTCAATTAGGGCAAACCCAGTGCACTAGGTTTCCACACAATAGCAGGCTCTGAGGAGGTTGATAATGTACGCGGTCTTCCCTCGCATTACGAAAAGACTATTTCCGGACTCGAACCTGTACGTCCAGATCATCATGCGGATGACCTAAGAATATTCAATTAATCCCTAAATATATAATGAAGTTGATTCCTAATTTAGATACTAATCCCTCGAGATTTTATTATGAAAAATTGATCTTGATTAAAATTAGGCTAAAGAAAATTGTTTTTTAACACAATCAAACAAAGCAACAAGGATTAAGTGCACGGTATATTACACAACGATTAAACCATATCCTTAAAAAGGATAAATTTTACCAATTAGGTTGAAAAGGGAATTGGAGGTGGAGACATTAAGTGGACTAATTACAACTTACAAGAGGCGCGAATGGAAGCATAAGCAATGCGGAATCAAGAGGCGACAGCGATGTAAAACCCTAGTCTATTTTTTGAATAATTTTCTATTGGTGATCATTGAAGAAAGAGCGGTTATGAGTAGTAATAAATTTGACATCTTAACACCAAGTACACTTGACTGTTTTGCAATCTACTTCTTAACAAAAAAACTGTTACAAACCAAAGCAACGATAAATCATATTTCAGTTTTGGACCGGCAATGTTCGTGTTGATAATTAATCTTTACCATCAAAAATAAATAAAATATCTAATTGCTTTTCTAAGAAAAGATTATTACTCTTCAATTAGTTTATTTTTAATGTAGTGAGAATCTTTATTGATAGTCATTGAGCCTAAAAATGGCACAACTCCCAAAGTCACGTAGAAATATAAAGATCTAGCAGAAAATGTATGAAAGACAGAGAATATCAGGATATTTAAAGTTGTTCGAAATCTATGGCATATGTCCAGTATAGTTTATTGATTGAGAATCACTGGTACAAAGAATTGACAAGTTCTTACAGCCTAAAACAGCCAATAGTATCTACCTTAGCGACTATAGTGATGACAGATAGAAGATGAAAAACACAAAAAGCTTCTTTTCCATTTGTTATAGGTCTTATATTTATAGAGAACGTCCAGCGAAGTTGAAAATCGACAAAATACCAGATTCAGATCCGAGGATACAAAAGGGGAAACAGAGTCCCCCGGGCCCTAAATCAACTTGGTACTGACCAGAAGTGGTCGGTACCGACTAGATTTTTTAAAGGGGAGCTACTCCTTCCCTCCTTTGGTCTTCTATTTATATTCTTCGTACGCCGAGTACTTTTCCTTAGAAATTATTTTGTTTTCGAGAAGTTATGATATCACTTGTACTTATCTTCTTTTCTTTGGAACTTCCTTGAAGTTGCTCGTCTATTCCTTACGAAATGCATTTCAAGACATTACACATGCCATCTTTTCATGAATCCCAGCTTCAAAGATTCGCTGGGGGCCAAAAAAGTGGTCGGTACCTAGTAGTTCATCTCAGCACCGAGTAGTTCCCTTAGCTCCAATTGTTTTGCGATTTTTTAAGTCCATTCATACTTTCTTTCTAAACATGTTTTCAAATCCGTAAATCATTTCGTTTTTATCCCGACGTCTAGTTCGTCTAAAGGCTGCTTGATTAAGAAGCTGAATAACACTTGCCTTCCAGAGTATGCTTTCGTTGAAAACAAAGCGTGCTCTAGAATAAGGCAAGCATCCACCATCATCTCCATATGTCCGTTGGTTACTCAAGAGTCACTTCAAAGCATTGTCTCAACTCCGTGGATATCCATTCAATTGCTTTAAGTAGTAGAAATTCCATTTTTTGTGCCAAGGACAAGATCTACACTCTGTAGAATGTTCCACGCCTTAACTAGGTTTGATCTAACTTTCCCTTGTCCTTTTCCCAATTTTTGTCAAAATTTTATGTCGGTACCGAGTATTTCTTCTCGGTACCGAGCTCTTCTGCTTAGTTACCAAGCATTATAAATTCTCGGGACTCGGAAACTTTTTCGTTACTTCACTTTTCTACCTATTTGTGGTTGAACACTTTGTTGTTATCGATCCTTTGCAAGCTCAATTCCAAAACTTTAACCAGTCGTCGTTGATCATCTAGCGCTCACTAAAGCCATCCCTTCGCCCATGCCGTCATTCCTAGGTCGTATCTTACCCGTCGCCAAGGTTTTCAAAATAAAATTTAAATCGTAAATCGTAAAGATCAAACTTTAAATCGAAACGGAATCCAAATCGTAAATCGTAGATTCAAAGAATCCATATTTGAAGGATTATATACATTTTGAAATTGATTTTGATGTTTGAACTTATACTACTAAACTTAAAACTCAATTTTCTCTCTTATTCCATTTTTATTCTATTTTGAGAGCATTATAATTTGAATTGTGGATGCAAAAAAGTATGTTAAATATGTTCTTTTGCGTCAAATGTTTTGTTTAATTGTGATTTCAACTAAGTTTGAACTGAAATATAAATCGAATTATAAAGGAAGAGATCCCATCTGAATCAGGACTTAAATCGTGAGATTATAAGATTTTTGACAACAATGCCCGTCGCCACGCTCCAGAAAGTGCTCGACCCCGATTGCTCCTTCAAGTCGAGATATGAACTTGCATATCTAAGGTTGGTCATCGCTCTCTGGTGATGGAGCATGTCGTCGGCCTAAGTTTGAGGGTCCCCGTAATTGATGATGATGGTGGTAGAGGTTTGGACAATTTTGACGAGTGCTTGGTAGGAGAAATCCCTATATCCTCTTAAGGTTGTTCTTGGGTCCGACCCAGAGTGTGCTCAGGTTCGATCTAGGGCGTGCAATTGATTTCCATAACTGAATCTCTTGCATTACAAAGCTCTTTGGTTCGCTCAGACCAACACTTGATCGATCAAATATCGCCGTTCAAATGCCAATGGGACGGTTCTCTTCCTAAAGTACGGTTATATTGAATATGCTCCAACAATTGAACGAACCCATTGCAAAGCACTTCCAATTATAGCACTTTTCGTGTTCATGTAAAAGAAAAGCTTCTGCATTGCTTCGGACGACGGTTCCATTATCGATTATCTGACAATAACGAGTAAGATCTGATGCACAGTTCTTTCGTACGGCATGACTCGTTTTTCTAGCACGGGCAAACTATCTACACATGATGGTTCGTTCGTCGTATACAGGACACATGACTCACACTGTATAGATTAACACTCTCAATTGCCCCGATCGACATTTAGTATCTGATTGGTCGGCGCACACCAACATCTGTTGGATTCTGGACGCCGGTCATACGGGTTTAAATCTAAAATAGAATTCCAAAATAAAGCATACCCAGCCATGTTGAACGCCAAGTTTTCCTGTCCAGATTGACTCGTCATTCTCCCAGATTCCATACTAGCGTCGGGCCATCACCTCCTCCCGAAGCTGGATCAACGACTACGTAGGCTTTAATTCCTATGACTTTCAGGCCCAGACGTTCAATTACCATCGAATTGCAAAAAATGATTGTTCCACTAGAATCAATCAAAGAACAACCTCCTCCTATAAACGATACAAGTTCTCGGCGATTCTTCTGAACAGGTGTCGGCAATACTTACTGCTAAAATGCTTCAAAACATCCGTCAACAACAAGGAATTCCATAGCATGCTTTGTTTCCAATGGAAGCATACTTTAGAGTTCAAGTGTTATCCGACTTTTTAATCAAGCGCCTTTAGATGAATTTGGACGTCGGGATGAAGAAGAAACGATTTACGGACTTGGAAACATGCTTAGATGAAAAATAGGAATGGATTCAAGAAGTTGCAAAACAATTGAAGCTAAGGAAACCATTTGGTACCAAGATGAGCTACTCGATACCAACCACTTTTTTGACCCCAACGGATCTTCGAAGCTGTGGTTCAAGGGAATATGACACGTGTGATCGTCTTAAAGTGCATTTCACAAGGAATAGATGAGTAACTTCAACGAAGTTTCGAAGGAAAACAAATAAGTACGACTGATATCAGAATCTCTCGAAAACAAAACAATCGCTAAGAAAAGGTACTCAAGGTACGATGGAACAAAGACAGGATATCAAAGGAGGGAAGGAGTAGCTCCCCCCTCCAACAATCAGATCGGTACCAACGTCGGTACACAGTTGATTTTAGAACCCGGGAGACTTTGTCTCTCTACTGTATTCTCAGATCTAGATCTGGACCAAGTACTTCGTAGATTTTTGACTCTGTTGGATGTTTTTCCTATAAATACAAGGCCCATAGCACATGAAAAGGGACTTTTTGGCTCTTTATTTTCTTCATCTTCCATCTCTCCTCGCTATAGTAGTAGATACTATTAGTTGTTTTAGACGCAAGAACTTGTGGATCCTTATTCTAGTAACTCTCAATGAGATAATCGATAAACTATAGTGGACGTAGGCCACAGATTGTCGAACCATTTTTAAAAAAATTGGTGTTCTCATTGTCTTTCATATACTTTCTGTTGGATCTCTATCTGCCTATAGGACTTTGGGCATTGTGTCATTTTTAGGCTCAGCAATAGTCAAACAAGAGTTAAAATCTTTCAATCTGATTGTAAAGTTCTAAACATGCCCTTATATGCAAAGGATGGGTTAGACATTCGAATCGCAACTATTTTCAAGTGGAAAATCTGATGTACAAATAAGATCACAAGTATAGATTTCAATCTCGCTAGCAAAGTTCATAATTTTTCTTTATATTTTTCAACGTATTATTAAACTACATATAAAATTGAAACTTAACGATTTTAGATTATTGTAATAGACTTGCAACTTTTGTTCTGACATGAAGTTCCAAAAATGTCTTTACTAGTACAATCGAAAAATCGATCGTTTGATTGTGTAATTTTAAAGAAGATATTTGTTTCAATTTTTCATTAGTTTCAATTAAACAGTGAATGATAATATGTTGAACAAACGTTACAATTTTGAAAATTGTAATCTTGAAAATATGGATTTTGAAATTCAAAATTTGAAAGTAAATTTTTTGAGTTTCGAAAATTACAAATTTTGAGACTTTATATAAATTCAAAATGCAAAAAAAAAAACATGTTATAAGTTTTTTAAAAAGTCAAAAGGTTCGATTGTCAAACTTTTGAATATGGATAAAAAAGTAAATGCACCTAAATTTTATTTTTTAACAGTAAATATCCAAAGAGAGCCAAAATAAACCAAATCAAAGATCATAAATTATTCTCGACAAACGTAAAAGTAAGCCTTCTTCAAGTGACTGAATCTATTGGTATAAAATTGAAATTCTTATTAATAATTTTACATCTTGATGTATTTGCATGGAAGTAAATTAACTTCATTTCAAGGAATATAACATAATTTTCAAATTAAAATATCGATAATTCACATCTATTGTTCAACATGATATCCCGAAATAAAATATTATATAATTTTTACTTATCTTTTTTTAACCCACACTACATTTAGAAATTGAATTCACCATCCAACGCTATAAAGGTGGAACCCAGTGCACGAGGCTCTCACATGATAGCAGGTTCCGAAGAGGTCGATATTGTACGCAGTCTTTCCCTCGCATTGCGAGGAGGCTGTTTCCGGATTCGAATTTATACGTCCAGATTACCATACGGACGACCTAACCGTTGTGTCAAGACACCACCTCACCATCCAGCGATTTCCCTAAGAAAAAAGGTACAATTATCATATTTTAGGGGGGAAAATGACTTCTTCTTATACTTAATGAGTATTCAACAAGTCAAAATATGTATTCAATCGTCATCCTTTTTTTCCCACATTCTACTATTCAACTGCCAAACATTATTTTAAGGAATTAGCTTAGAAAATGAACAACTGTGTTCCTGATTGGACTCTGAAGGAGTACCTCATACTTTTTGATGAACTCTTTACCTCACCGAGTGACAACATATCCACACAGCAAGATAATTGACTTGAAGAACTATTGTAGATAAATGGTTAGGTTATCATGCGAAGACAAAATAATCGAAAACACAAATATATAAAACCCTACAAAATAACTGCACACAAACCCAATCCAATCATGAATCCATGTTTGACTCAAGGAGATGATTAGTTACACACAATATAATATAGATGGTTCTTTGGAAAATATAATCAAGTACAAATTCAAAATGACATAAGCTACATATTGAGCAAAGCAATGAATTGATTATTTTTCTAGTGGATCCAGGTGTAGTGATGAAAGGCGCAATGTCAAATATCCAAAATGGTCAGGGAAATTGATGAATGAAAAATATTCATGCTAATTAATTACGACTTTTAAGTTATGTCTATACATGACAGTTTAGCAGTTCTAATGACAAGCGGAAACTGTATACGCCTTGCTATTACATATACTAGTGCGAACACGTGATACGCATACGAATGTTCATTTTAATGTTAACAAAAAATGGGGAGAAAATTGTATTTCCATGACTTAATCCTTGTAGAACATGGTGACAAATTTGATAAGTAAGTTAATATACAAAATGTTTTTAATTCAATTATGTACGTGATGCCACAATAAATATTTGTTCAAAAAATAATAATGTATGTGTATGTTAAACTCACATGGAATGAAGTAATTTGACATACATTCTGCAACTATAACTGAGCTTAATATATGACATAGCTGTAAAAAAAAAAATTGAGTCTTTAAATAAATACCTTGATTATCTAAACTTTTTTTCAAACCTAAATAGATCTTTACAAATATAATTAAATTTGAACATTGACACAATAATAATTAAATATAAATTCAGAATGAGAAATAATATGATTGAACATATACTTGACAGAAATATTAGCAGCACAACTTCTATGTGTGCCAAGGTCAATATTCAAATTCGAAAAATTTGTTAGCTATCCAATGATCGCACTGATGATATATTTCATCACGGCGATTTAAAAATTGACAACCTTACTAGTCAAGCCAATAATCAATATAGAGGAGTAACATCGTATCCATTTACATGCAAAAATAACATTTAAATCCCTAAATTTGAGATTTAAGATAACATGAAGACTTTGTTGCATCCCTTGATGATTTTTTTATATTCTTACAAAGGCACTATTTACTTCACATGTTCCGCTCAGGATGCCTTCCTACTCACAAAGTAAAGTTGATCAGACTGGTGCTATTTTTATAACTTTAGCTGTAATAATTTCATGCAGTTAGAAAAGTTAATCCATTCGATTAAGATTAGATAAAAGCTAATCTAGCAAAAATAATAAATAATACAGAATTTAATAGCTGTTGTACTTGTTTTCGAGGAAACATTTTCAGTCATTCTTATTCTGATTGCATACTGAATACTGAAAAGGATTGCCATTCTTATTGTTTTGCGCTGATGTAACTCCATTTTATTTTGTAGTTATCGATTGCAATATCGAGAAAACAAAATATTACATATGATCTAGAATGTAGCTAAAATTCAATCTCGAATAGGTTGGATGAACTCTCAGCAATTCTGAATATGTTGCAAGTCAACAAAAATAACTTTGGTTTTAGCAATTCAAGGTGGAAAAAAACAAACTGTTATACTTATAATTTCATTTCACATGAACTATAAAACATGTACATTCAGAGGAAAACAACATCAGTGATGAAATACTTGGACTTTTGTAAAAACAATAAGATGGCTTAAACCTATTTTCGTTTTTTATCCATATTAACCAAGTGGTAGGGCAAAAGCCAATTTTCCATAAGTTAATGACGTTGGAAATCAATGCCAGTATG
This sequence comes from Allium cepa, assembly GCA_030765085.1. Taxonomy (NCBI): domain Eukaryota; kingdom Viridiplantae; phylum Streptophyta; class Magnoliopsida; order Asparagales; family Amaryllidaceae; genus Allium; species Allium cepa. Next base: position 937,549,395 of record CM060932.1, read on the forward strand.
TCTAAAGTACACAAATCTGTAGCACAATTTTTAAAATGGAAAGTAGATATTTGGATCATGTTTTGATGTTCCAAACGATTAAATAAAATAAAGAATAAAATAGGAAATGAGAGCATAATTGATGACAAAACCATTTTAGGGAACAAATAACTTCCATTCAAAATGAATGTGATGAAGAATCCATCTCTATTCAGAAAGGCAAACATGGCATGTTAAAACAAAAAATATGGCAGTTTTGTTACCTTCTTGCCATAATATATATTTCCTTCTTCAGTTGATGTTAACCCTGTCAATGAACACCTGAAAAATCCGAAATTCATCCGCGTTCGGATTCAAAAAACATATAAATATTTGATATCCGAAAAAAATAGATATGAAGATATGAAGGTATCCGGATCCGAAAATTATCCATCTGTTTTGTTAAGATCATAGTTTATGTGTGTATTTTAGTATAATGAATGATAAGTATTTTTGTTTTAAAATTAATAGTTTATATTATATGCGTATAGTGCACATTAATTGATCAAAACTATTTATTACAATTGTATTTGTTTATTTTTCATATCTTTGTAATCAATTGGGTTGAAATTGTTTTATGTTAAACCATAATTTTCTATTTGTCTTTATGGTTTATTAGTCGTTAGCGAATAGGATAAATATATTATATCCGTCTGTATCCTGAGTGTGAGTGCACATATCGAATATCTGAAAATAAATTCAAATGCGGATGCGGACATTGTATTATCTACATTCGAAAGTATCCATTGACAGACCTAGTTGATGTTCCCTACAAAACAATATAGAAGTTGCGAAGCATTCAAATTTCGGTACATAAATGATATTAAAGTAATCAATGTTGAGTTTTAATGTTTATTTTTGTCAAGCTCAAATAAACATGATTTATTTAGTATAAAAGCCAAATCAAAACCTAATCAAGGTGTGTCATTAAAACTTCTGCCCCTAGACAAGCAAATTATTTTAGAGGCTTTATAGCATATATATCATAACTTTCTCTTTATTTCAATTCTCTTATTCGTCGTAGCAAAAAGATACTAATGCACAATTAACGTTTTCAAAACATATAAGCAACAGTCCCCAAAAATCACATTCACGCAAGCGTGAAACCAACCCAAATGATGACACCTGAAATATCATATCATGTGCATAAAGAAGAACTTAAATCACCCAGCATCGACCATCTTGATGGGCAGTACTTAGCTGCTGTAGATAAAACATATAAATGAAGCATAACACAAAAGTAGTTAAGAGTGAAAATCGTGGAAAACATCGATTGGGTGCCAAGAAAGGAAAACTATTTTGATTCTTAATGTGCATTTTGAATGCATGTAATATTCTTTACTATTTAAGAATTTCACTTTAAATGAATCATGAATATTTATACAATTCACATCAATAAATGAAATCTTTTGAAAAAATGGTAATTCTTCTATGAAACATAATGGTAGCTTTCCTTCATTGTATCTGTGTAAATCAGAAATAATATTGTTGGTTTTATAATCGATCAAGTGTTTCAATTTTGAAAAAAAAAAAAAAAAGAACATTAAAAGCATTACAAATATACAGTGCACTTACCACCTTCAACTTGTAACTTGACAAAACTATGTTGGATGAAAAGCAACTGCCAATTTTTTTGGAAACATTGTGTACTGTTAGTAGAATATTTTATGTATCTTCAATTCTATTAATGTGATATTAAAGTATAAGACTTTTTTGGTTAAAAAGATTTAAGTTTTATTTTTGTAGGCGTAAATTTTCAAATAAATGATGATGAAGCTTATATGGAAAAAGGATATAGTGAGAGAGAAAACCCACTAACATATAGCATACAAAGCTTAGCATAAATTGGACAACCATTATACAGTAGCTTACAAAGGAGTTTAGTAGTGCTCATAAGCCAATTCTTATACACCACCAATATGTGGTCTATAAAATTGCTTATATACGTAAGAGAATGAACAGATAAATTTTTCTAAAAAATTAATTTAGATAATAATAAACTTAAAAAGAGTTATTAAAATGAATCATGATATGTATTAAAAAAAAATCGAACTATATCAACAAAGAACCTGAAATTATGCCTAAATGCATAACAACTTAAAAAAATTCAGTTTAGAACCTCATTGAAATTCAATTAGATGGACTTTTGAATTACATATTTTCCTACGACACTTCGGTACAAACTTGTATCAGGACATATGCTTTTATTCCTCATAAACACATGCCAAATTTAACATCACGACGAACTAATTTTTTTTAGAACCAAAAATGCGAAAATAGAAGCAAGTGCAAAGAAGAAACTATTAATTATTTTTGATAAAAGGAAAAACCAATTTGGATAAGAAAAATTATTATATTTGTTATTAAGGGAATATTCTAAATTTATATATGGGAACAACATAATATTTTGTACCCTTTACTATAATTAATTGAAATAAAACTACAACCCTTTTTTTTTTAATATTTTATACTTTTCTATTTAATTTTTGAAAGCTTCAGAACATTTTAACTACTACAAAATTAAATTTTTTAAAACTGTAAACTACTTTAGAATTCATTTCTTTTGAAATATTGTATAGTCTAAACTTGAAGTTTTAAATACTTAATTTTAATAATGCTTTCAATCTTAAATTGGACTTTTTTTTAGAACCTTAAAATTATAACGCTTAAAAGTACTTTTTCTTAGAGTTTGAATCGCCATTTGTAAACTTTATCATTAAAATTAAATAAAGAGAAATAGTGAGATTATTATGGGCAATTAATAATATTAAAATATCATAATCAATACATTCTTTTTTCAAATGAATTATAGTTCATACTTATCATTTTAGTCAACTAATATTCACAAAATAAAAGAAAAAAACATTATATTATGTCATTATAACCGACAACTACAGAAAAAACAAAGTCATATTTAGGATAAACTATAAATGTAAAGAAAATGATTTCAAACCTGTGGAATAAATGACGATCTCAGCATCTGGAAACAAAATGAGGAAAACATTCTAACACAATTTAGCAAACACAAATGGTAATCACTTTTTCTTGATTCTTAATGGATATCACAATGAAAATTGGATACCATAATTAATCATGGGATTCACATTGAAGAAAGAAACCTTTTCAACAAAGGTTTTAGCATTTGTGTTCCAGAAAATTAAGTGGTCATAGAACTTTTGCCTCAAAGATTTTTCATAAAGATAACGTGACTTGAAGATGCAACTGGAAATTAGAAAAGGTTATATGATGAGTACGTAAAGTTATGCATAACTTGAGCAAGAAGGATAGGTTATAGTTTCTAAGTGGTGTAAACAATTGTATTTGCTTCCCAAAAAACACCCACCATACATCAATAAATATTTCAAAACTCATTTGCAAAAGTTAGTACTGCCATCATGTGTTCTTGTCATAGCTATCACCATTCACTTGATCTTCTTTGAGAACCTTTAATTATATCATTACTTGTCTACTACTTATTCAAACCTTTAAACCTCAACTTTTTTGGGTTATTTCGACATGAACATCACGTAGATCAGCAGAAAAAATTGGTTGGATGTTAGAAAAATTGATAATCGCCTTAAACTAATGCTTACTTTGTATGTCTACCAATCCAGAATATCCAAGCGTTGAAAATTATCACCACGTTGGCCAACAATTTTTTGAAATGTACTGCAAAAATCATAAATAGAGATACACAAATGTCAAAATGTAATAACTTACATATCTTGTATTGTAAGCCTTAGCCAATATATATAATGATACTATATATGCAAAATTTTAGGTGTTTTTAAGTCTTGATTCTTATCCCATCATCTAAGCACATGAGATGTTGGTAAATGTGGTTATGAGAAAGGTCTTGACCTAAATCACAATGTTAAAATGAGGCCATAGCAAAAGTACAGTGGTAAAAATTTAACACGCACCCTAGAGAATTGAAACAGAAGGGCAGAGATAGAGTAAAGATGATGGAGAACAAATTATATTCTAGGGGAGAACTCAATTGAAAACAAACATGCTAAAGGATTTAATAAAACCCGGGCACAATAAAAGGATATAACTTAGAAGAAAAAACATCCCAAACTAAACGAAGCCAGAAATAGAAACAATACCGGAGTTTGGATTGGAAATGAAAATAAGCGCAGCAAAATTCAAAGAGAATTCAGATAAAGTCAATATGATGATAGAATAACTGCAAGTAATGATGAATCAAGAGAAGGATTAAGGATGGAAACTACCTATAACACAATGGATAAATATTGAAATAAGGAGACGAAGAAGCTGATGTCAATTGGGTATCGATAAAGGAAAACTATTTATATTTTGAACGTGCATTTTGAATGCATGTCTTATTCTTTACTGTATGAGGATTATCTTTTAAATGAATTATAAATATCTGTACGGTTCTATTTAATAAGGAAATCTGTTGAAAAAAAGGGAGTACCTGTGGGAAAATAGAAAGGTAGCTTTCCTACATTGTATTTGTACATAGCATAAATAATAAATACTGGGTATAATTAAAATCAACCAGGTGTTCCATTTTTTATAGCTACATCAATATAAACTACATTTTTTTATAATTGTAAAATGTAGGATTTTAATATTGTTTAGTCGGCTCAAATTAATCTCTTGTAAGTGAAAGATGTATGAAAATGAAACTTTTAAAACTACATTGTAAGAAACAACATGTGAAATTAGAAAGATAAACCATACTCGAAATAAATTTCAATGTGTGTTATGAATACAAATTTTTATGGTTTAAGTTTAATATGTGAATTTCATATCTTAAATTAAATATCCAACAAAAACTTTGAAAATACAGATTTTAGTAAACATGAATACGAAATACAAAGTTAAAAAATAGATGAATTAAATCAGCAATAGAGCACATTTATAGTTAAATCAATATGAACAGCATTTTTTTTATAATTATAAAAAGTAGGATTTCAGTATTATCTAATCAGCTCAAATTAATCTCCCATAAGGGAAAAGTGTATTAAAATAGGAAATTTTGAAACTACTTTGTAAGCAACAATATGTAAAATTAGAAAGGCAAAGCATCCTTGAAATAAAATTCAATAAAACCTTTTATGGTTTAAATTTAACATATAAAGTGCATAATTCAAATCAAATATGCAAAACAAACATTGAAAAATAGAGTTTTTAGTAAATATGAAAAAATTGTTAGTGCCTACAAAATATAAAGTTAAAACACAGATGAATTAAATCAGTAATTAAGCGAATTCTTATTAAAACTGCCGTTTGTAAATATCATCAAATCCCTATTTAAACCTTTATATTAAGACGTAAACTGCCATTTGTAGATATTAGTATCATCAAATCCTTATTTAAGCCTTTTAAGCCTTTATATTAAGACGTGGAATGTAATTCTGAAAACAGAGTTCTTTTAAAACAATAGAAAAACAAAACTTTGGTACTACTGAGAAAGTACAAAGTTAAAAAACAACTGAACTAAATTCGTAGTAACAACATTTATATTAGAACTACAACATTGATAAAAATGGCAATAGCTTATTCCTATAATCATAAATTAGAGTATTATTACTTTTAAAGTGTTACTCTAAATGTGGCCAAAAAACTCCAAACATACAGGAAGGATGCCAAACTATTTGGTACATCATTCTACTATTTTAACAGAATTGAAATTCATGTAAAATCAGATCCAGCTATACATTAGAGAAACCTAGCGCAAAGTACATGTGAAGGAAAAAACCTAGAATGCATTAGAATAACCCAAACACAGTCCAAGCCAAAGCTAAATTTGAAGCATTGGAAATGGATGGCAGAACAAAAAACATCTGCTACAGATTAAATTAAGAAACCTAGGCGTAGTTTTAGAAAAACGCGCCTGAAATGCAGTTGAAGTATAATGTCGAAGCAACAACGCTGGCAGGTTGAAATTGAAAGAAATGGTCAAGATAACAGAGATTCGGTTAGTATAATGAAGGAAATTTACATAGTAAACAACAGAAGGTAATAAATTAGGGATTTGATATTACCTTTCATGCAAACTGATCCAGAGATAGAAGAGGCTAAATGGAAAATAGGCGGATGATGAATTGGATTTTGAACTGGTTACCGTAAGCAAGCGTTTGAGAACATTCTCTGGTCCGTATGCTCTTAGGATAGATTCGGCAAAAAAGCAAGAAATGGGGAGAAGGCAAACGGAAGAAAGAATTGCAAAAAAAATTAGCATTCAGGGAGCTTTCGTAAAAGAAGCAAATATAGTATAGTTTGTCATTTATATTTGTTTAATACGTTGAAAAGAGAATGATTTTCATAAATATTTAGTTATATTTTTGGGTTGAATCAAACGTAGTTAATTTGAATTTTTATTTCTAAGTTGCAATATCTAATTTTTTATTAGTTTAAATTTTTAATTATATTATTAACTAGTATAACCGCACAACGGTGGAAAAACCGACCGTTTAGTTTCATGTTAATTGGGAAAAATATTTATTGTTAATTTTTATTACCATACAATATAACACATATTGCCAATATGTCGAACAAGAAAATTAACGTATTATTAAAAACAGAAAATAAGAATATTACATAATCATGATGAAACTATTTATTATTTTGCAAAATAAATACATATAAATTTTCTACAATTTTGTTGGAGTATGGCTATCATTATCAAAATAAATGGATATTTTATTTAATCTATTAAATGTCAAAAACAAATAATACTAGAGAATACTGTAAGTTGGAGAATAAGTATATCAATTTTCACAAAATGTCAATTTGTTTTGCACAGCAATGGTTGATGAATTGGTTGAATCAAACCATGTGCTATGTACTGTTCTAAAAAAAAATTCAAATGGAAACCCATCTCATTACCCTACAACATCATCTTTCTACAAGGCTGTGATTCTGTATAACGAAGCAAATATATTATAGTCTTTGTCAATTTGTATCTGACATATGTAATGTCTGGACACCAATTGACTCTGAAGTCTGAACTCTGAACGGAACCATACTACACTATGTAACATAAAAGGACGGGAAAAGATCAGTACATTGCAGCTAATTTTTCCGCTATAAAAAGTATGAAATATACTTGATTTTCCAGCCCCACATATCCTCTCAAATAGTTCGCCTCCAAATATTTAGCCAAACACACACATACAAAAATGTACCACATTCTATAAATGCATACAGGCAAAAGTTTAAATTAGATAAATACTGCAATACCATAAAACAGATATATGCTACCTTTAGGGGAAAATAGAGAGTTGATGGTATAAGAAATGTACCAGCTGCATTCCAAGCATTCATCCTTGCAAAAAGTAAATCCCATAAAGGTGCAAAGTAACGATAAAAAGGAAAAAAACCAAAGATAATTTATAGTGATTTTTTTATATTCATTGCAACAAAAAACAATATGCTAGGCATTATTGACGAGGCCAAAATGATGCAGCCTCACAAGAATCATAAGTTTATTCCCTCCTAGATACAACTCTAATTTCCATGATATTTTGTATTTAGAATAGATCAAGAATTTAACATTTAAAGTAATAATTATATACATATTTCTTAAATTGGAAGAATGGAACATTTTAAGCTAAATGTAATATGATTGAGAAGTGTGATGTAATATAAGCGAGTGAAACAACATAGATGGATAAGTAAAGACGAAGTATGTTTCAGTTTTACTTCAATGGTAGTATGAATAAATCATTAAACAAGCACAAGAAACTGTTTATATATACAGATAAAATTATGGCTTTTACTGCTCTGTAGTCCAATAGCACATGTTCCGATTTACATTACACAATCTAGTAGCCAGTTTACATATGAAAACATTTTCAAAACTGAACTTTGTAAGCACATCTTCAAGCTGCAATGCGACAATTCTCATTGGAATCATATAACAACATTGCAAAAATGTAATGATCAAGTTTACTGATCAATATCAAAGTATGTTATTATCCTTTGACCAATGGTACATCAGTCACATAAAACATATTCTATTCATAAAAAGCTCAACAGAGATGAATGGTTTAAGTTTATAACATAAAATTAGATGAGTAATGTGAGATGCATCACACTTCCCACCATTTGTTTGAAATAAGTCTCCTCCGCTGTGATTCCATGATCATCTTTACTCGTTTTAAAACTTAGCACAATCGGTTACCTACTGACTTGGTTTCATCCATCATAAAACATTTCAACGCTTCAGTGGCATACCTTCTTTAACAAATGAAAATGCCATATGATTTCTGTAATACCTAAATAGCAAGAAAGAATCTTACTTTTTAAACCAGTCATGTCCAAAGCTCGCATCATAGAGTTTTTAAAATCAGTCATCACACCCTCATCATCATTGGTGTAAACCGGGTCAAGTTGATAAATAGTTAATATCAACCCATCACCTTCAGTGTTCCAGTTGGTGAAGAAAGTTTGATCATCCAACTAATTACACTAACACATGTGAAAACTATTATAGATTAAGTTCATCCTACTCACTCAAACCATATAGAATGCTTGAAAAAATTCAGGATCAAATCGCTATTTTTCTAGCGTCCTAACTTTTTTTTCATTTAGAATCTAAAACCTTCACTACGTTTCTACAACTTTAGCGTCCTAAAAATAGCAATTGATTCCCTATTTTGTCTTAAAACAATTACTTCGGCTACTGAGTTATTTTCCAGATTACTAATTCAACAAAAGAACACTCAAATCTCATGTAGAATTAAAGATAAAATATATCCACCAATTGTCATGCAATACCAAACAAGATAATAAAAGGCAAATGAAAATTACCAATTCAACAGACCAGACACGGACGCTGACTTTAGCATCATACCTTTTATAATAATTGATCGATGGGGGAAGAATCAAGCAGATCCGTAGATGTGCTAGGTGACGGAGGCGACGAAGTTGATGGCAGTACTGGCTTCAGGTTTATCGGTGGTGGTTCAGTTTAGCAAGTCAGGCGGAACTGTAGGTGCAATTAGCGGTGGGGGATACAGTTTTTTGTGTCGAGTCAAAGCACTGTGAGAGCTCAAAAGATGTTCGAGTTAGGGTTTAAATAAATTAGTAAGTTGAGGAAAGTGAAAGAAAATTTAGGATGAGAAGTTCAATTTTAAGAGGAACAGAGAACAAAGATAGAACGGGGATTTAGACGATGAAAGGGGAGGAAAAGAAAATAGAGGAGAACACGGAAAGACAAAACAAAAGAACATGGGGTGTGAAAACGCATGATGATTGTTTGCATGTTTTTTTGGCGTCAGAGTATTTGGTTTTGGCCAAGTGGCAGTAAACAAACCTTCGTACGGTCGGTTTGATTAATAAAAAATCCAAATTTGTAAAATGGTTTATTTGTTAAATCCTATTTTTAAATGATATTAAGACTTGGTAAATATTTGTAGAGGAAATTATGAATTTATAAATAAAGCTTAATTGTAAGATCCTATTTTTAAGCGATGTTGAATTTTAATAATATATGTACAGAGTCGTTTTTTTATTTCATACTGACATCAAAAGAGTGTGAGAGCAGCAAATATATTACAACTATCACTAAGGAAATACATATAAAGGGCAATTTGGAACTTCGCGGTAGGACCAACAGATTGCACTTTCAAGGTAACTATTAATAAAGATTTTATTTTTAAGTTTCAGTATCTAATTTTTTTTGGTAGCTTGAATTTATATTTTTGTTATTAGTTAGTAAAGAAAGAATTTGTAAAAGAATTTCATTTGTTATATCCTATTTTAAAGTGACACTAAGATTTGATTATATTTGAGCGTTTTGAATTTATAAAAAAACTATTTATCGGGTTCTATTTTCAAGTGATATTAATGTTTATTAATATTTGTAAAGGCACGTATTGAATTTGTAAATTGATTTTATTTGTTAGATTCAACTTTAAAGGGATTTGCTAACATACCTAGATGAGTGTTGAATCATATATAAGTAAAGGGTATTTTCGGAAGCTTGCGGTCGGACCAAATGTTTGCGCTTTCAAGCCAACTATTAATAAAGATTTTTATTAGTTTAAATTTTTATTTGTATTACTGATTAATAAAAACCAAATTTGTAAGATAGTTTATTTGTTAGATCCTATTTTTAAGTGACATTAAGACTTGGTAAATATTTGTAGAGGAAATTTTGAATTTATAAATAAAGCTTAATTGTAAGATCCTATTTTTTAAGCGATGTTGAATTTTAATATTATATGTACCGAGGTTTTTTTTTTATTTCATACTGACACAAAAAGAGTGTGAGAGCAGCAAATATATTACAACTATCACTAAAGAAATACATACAAAGGACAATTTTGGAATTTCGTGGTCGGACCAACAGATTGCACTTTCAAGGTAACTATTAATAAAGATTTTATTTTTAAGTTTCAGTATCTAATTTTTTTTTGGTAGCTTGAATTTATATTTTTGTTATTAGTTAATAAAGAAAGAATTTCATTTGTTATATCCTATTTTAAAGTGACATTAAGATTTGATTATATTTGAGCGTTTTGAATTTGTAAAAAAACTATTTATCAGGTCCTATTTTCAAGTGATATTAATGTTTATTAATATTTGTAAAGGAACGTATTGAATTTGTAAATTGATTTTATTTGTTAGATTCAATTTTGAAGGGATTTGGTAACGTACATAGATGAGCGTTGAACCATATATAAGTAAAGGGTATTTTCGAAAGCTTGCGGTCGGACCAAAAGTTTACGCTTCTAAGCCAACTATTAATAAAGATTATCACGAGATATTTTGGCACCTGCAACGCACGTGCATATAAGTTCTTTATTAAATTATTATATTTGAAAGTTTTATGTAGTTTGGTAAAAATAAACTGAAAAATTAAAAAAAATGTAATTTTTTTTGGCGTAGGGTTTGAACTTATAACTTTGTTTATGTTTTAAAATTTTCATTTGAAGACATATAGTAATATTTGTTCACAGTGAGATTCGAATTCATGGCTTCTTGTTTGCATAGAATGACATTTTTGAAATTCCATAGTCGGACCAAAAAATTACGATTTTAGTTTTCAACTATTAATAAAGATATATTAAACAGTGTCCTTCAACCTAAAAAAGCAAACTTCTTGCTTCTAAAACTAAATTTTCAGTTTTTTTCTTAAACTAAAAACCCTTAAGTTCCAACGACTGTTGCGGGCTCGAAATTGCAATTTTTTTAGGGGGTAAAATGGAAATTGACATTCAAATAACTGAGAATGGAGCAGTAGAACTGAGAACAATTAGGGTGCAATGAAACGGTAAATGCCATATTAACTTTCTTATATAATAGAATAGATAATTACTTCACTTTTATGCGATAATTTAATGTGGAGGGCATCCATTTTATACTTGAAACGATTAAAGGAAAAAAATGTAACGATGCGACTTTTCGACGCTCGAAAACCGACATCAATACGTACACTGTATCAACTGCCGAGCAATCGAATGCCAGAAAACCGAAATGTTATGGTTAAAGAAGAAGAAAAATATAGAAGAAGAGAGAAAAAGATAGAAGAAGACATAAAGAACAATATCAGAATCTCACAATCGCAGCGGAACAACATATAATAGATAAATGAATAATCTTTAAACAAAGAACTATATCAGTTATTACATTACATCACATCACATTACATCACATTATCAGAGTGTACAGCAACAACAACAAACAGCGGAAAAGAAATACTATATACTAGTGAATACGTCATGCCATCCAGCTTGCCTCCAGCAACACCTGAATTCCAGAATATCCTGATAACCTGACTCTAGACTGTCCGTGTGGAAATTGGTGGGCACTCAGAGTTTAGAAAGGAAAACAATAAACTCCAGGTCAGTCATAGGACTGGTGTGAGAACTTAAACAGTTTATCTTTTAAAAACAAAATAGAGGAATATTTTTAAAGTCAATTCGAAATGCTTTTAAAAATGAAACTACCATAAGACCTCCCACCACACACACAATGCAAACGCAGACTTGGAGGAGATTTCTTCTTATGTTAGTCAAAGATGCTTACTATGCAAAATCAAATCATTTTTGATATTATTATTAGTGCATAGTGTAGAAAACATTTCGAAAGTAGAATATAAATCTTAGCCAGCATAGGTACCATTATATTCTGCCTGCTATAGCTACCTCTTGAGTAAGCAGGTTATATAATTTACAATCGTAAAGGGTTCGTATTGTTTCTTTGGATTCCAACAAATGGCCGGGCCAAGGAACTTCCCATTGCCACATGGGTACGCCTCTGGAAAGACGACCCGAGAACCTACCGGATCTCTGCCAACACAAGGTCGGGTTACCTTTCAAACTTGATAACTACTAACACGAATATGTCATTCCCCGATCGTAACCGATCTATATCCGAGGATCCTCGATTCCAACAACCACAAAGCAATAAATTTGTAGCAACAACATAGGTTAAGTATCTGAGCTCCATACCATGATACCATTCTATCCATAAGGAATGACATACACTAAAGGGGCACTACCCCCTAATAACCTTGCCGCATCCTTTCTGTTTTGACCATTTCCGGGGTATGAGGTCCGACTAAGTCTCGTCCACAAAGCCACGCTTTATACAAAAGTTGTGCTTTGTTCATCAAATGCTCACCAGCACTTTGTATGTCACATTACCAATTTGGGAATATATCACTAGTAACCATCAACTACATAACCTCTAAGGGTGTTAAGCTAAGAGAATAAATTCTCCGCCACCAACAGAAATATATTTGATAGAAACCAGCTTTATATCTCAAATTGTAATGTCAGACACACAATCCATACAAGTCTGTTCCGGGCTCGAACAGAACCGAATGCACTTCCAAAGAAGTCCTTGCAATCTGAATATTCACTAATCACAACCGGACTTCCCATCACAAAGGGTAATAAATTTCTATATCGGAGATCAGCCGATGCAGAAACATTCGACGGTAGTCCTTCCGTTTTCACAAATATCCGATCTTCAACACCGGTCATCAAATGCAATCCATAATGACGTATCACGTATTCGGAATGGGTTATACGACCCCAAGGTCCTTTCCCGGCTAACCCGAATAGTGAGCGCTTATTTCAAAAATAAGTGTGGCATTCAAATTCAAGCAAATCACAACAAATACCTATTTAAAGGTAGATATTGATAGTCGGTTATTTAACTATCGATAGAGATGCACAACATCACCAGATTTCAAATAATTTTTCAAATTATTTATTTTCCAAAAATATCTTTACTAGATATAAATTTCCACACTTCCACATTTGAAAACAATTTCAAATCACTTTTCACCTTTACCACTTTTGAAAACAAATTTCAATCATTTTCCTTACGCGAAAATACTTTCATTTTAAAATGGTTCATTTAAACCAATTAAATAAATCCTTACCGATTTACTTTATATTTACGTTCCAAATCCGTAAATTTCATTTCCAGACTTCAAAAATAATCAACGTTTATCTTTAAACAAATTTCCCTTTCTTTTATAATTCCAAAATATCTATGAATATACGATTTCCAAATCGATTTCTAATATTCATTTTCAATTTATCTTTAAAAGATAAAATCTCAAAACATTCATTTCATATTGAAAAACATTTCCATACTTATTAAATAATAATAAGTAATTCACAAATCCATTTATTTTCAACACTTGGAAAATATTCAATATACTTAAATCGAAATTAAGTATATATTTCATTCTTTAAAGAAAACGTGCGCTTAAACACATTTATTTTAGTCAAAACGAATGTTGCGTAAAACATCGTTACGACGACCCAAAATCACTAGTATAGGGATTCGAAATTAAGATAGATATATAAATCCCAATACTATATAAAAAAAACATTTCCTTTCGAAAATCATTTACTATAACAATAGTGTTATAGTCCACCATTTCCTTATTTCTCAAAAACGTCTATTTCAACAATGAATGTTGAAATCTATGTGTTCAATACTTAATGCGTTTTAAAACATCTTTAAATCGTCTTAGATACTATTTAAAACATCACTTCCCCAAAACATATCCATTTTATTTCATAATATATTCACGATCCAAAAATCATGAATATACTTTATTTACCCAATTCAATGTTTCTACACATTTATTAAAAGATTATCCACCGTCCAAAATTGTGGTTAAAATTCCCAATCAAACTCTTATTATTACAACATTTAACTTTAAGGATAATTCGCTGTCCAAAATCATGAATATACCTCCTTTAATAACTTTTATGTTTGATTTATCAAATTCAATTGATTTCGAATTTACAAACAATGTTTATAAATCCCATTTCTATTTATAAAACTTCGATTTATAAATCTCCTTTATTATCCCGTTCAATTTATATAACTCAATTATATATCAGAAGTCCATATTATAAGTTAAGAACATATAATTTATTTATTTACAAAATCGTTCTTTTAAAACTTCGCAAATTATAAATCTTATTACTTATAAGATTTTATTTATAACCTTATTTTCAACATTAACAGAACTCCTTTTAGAATTCCATTATTTTGATTTATAAAATATATATTTTATAAATCTCATCTATAAACCATTTATCTTTATTCAAAAATCTCAATTAAAATGCCAAAATCCGATTTATAAGTTAATTACTTATAAATCTTTTATTTTACAAAATCTATTTATTCTATAACTTCTCAATTTATAAATCTATAAATTCCATTTACTTATGAAATCCAGTTATTCTTCATTTTAACACTTATAAAAACTCGTTTTATAATTCCAATATTTTAATTTATAAATATCAATTTTATAAATCTTTTATATAAATCGTTTATAATAATTCAAAAATCCCAATTTAAACTATTTTATAAATTTATCGACTGTTTATTTCAAAAATCACATTTCAGTTATATTTTACAAAAAACATAATTTTTATAACATTAAAATTATAACGTTTATTTATTTAAAATAAATCAGTTCCAAAATTTAATAAAACATATATTTTCAAAAATCACTTTAAAAATCCCTTAAAAATCAAAATCGTTATTTTTAAACTTCAAAAATAGATCCGATGATGCAACAGCACCAAATAGTCAATCACGACAACAAAGACATCATATATCAGTATATGACAATCAACAAATATCACAATATCTGTAATCAAATAAATACTGGTGAGGAATCCAGTTGGATCCCTCCAACCTGTTTCCCTGCATCCACAGATGTTAGCACAATACCAATTCCGTTCCAATACGGAATATCGCGGTATATGAGATTTATAAAATATCATCCGCTATTATGCGGCGCAATAGGGTCTCATGCGCTATATAATGCGGGAAAATCAACTCCAAGTACATATATAATACCAATTTCACTTTGCAGTGAAATATTCGTGGTATATGTTTTTAATAAATAACCTCCGCTTAATAACGACGTATAATGTCTATTTCAATCAATAACAGATAATAATTTATCATGCAGGCATACAATCAACAATTTTAAATCTAACCATTTAAAATTTAAATCGAAACTATTCGATTGAGTGAGAAGTTCTCACCTTGCTTTCAATTCCGTTTTCAGCTTTTATTCCGAATAAAATTAAACACGCGTTTAATTTTACCCGAAATTTTCACCAACTCCAAACGACTCCAATCCAGTTCCATAGCATAGTGCTCGACAAAACAAACCTGACGCAATTCGTTTCGTCACAATCCGACCTCGTATCACAAAGTTATACTATTTTAAAGATTACACAAATTATTATATAATTAATTTACATTTCTTTTTTTTTTATATTTTATACCATTTCAAATCTAGGCCGCACAACCCATCATCTTCTCCCCCAGGTTTCGTACGCACGCTCACCAAACCCATACTCCATTCAAAACCCTAATAGCTGCACGATATACAATGGGTTTTAAGTTGATCAACCACCACTAAATCGAAGCCCACGCCATGCTCCACTCACGGCCAGAAGGGCATCAAGCTTGGTCCCCTTACTGCCTCGGAAAACGTGATTTAACGCGCGTCACTCACGGTCGATTTCTGGCCACCACGACGAGTTTCGTGCTACTCCACCGTATGGATGTGAAAATCTCCTCGTGCTCTTCAAGTTTGCAATTAATGACTTTTGCTAATTGTTCACGGATTGGAAATAATTGAGGGGAGAAGTTACGAATTTTTTGTGGCCATTGAAAAACAAACGGTGGTTGAAGATAGAGGGGCTAGGGTTTTGAGCTAATGAAAGGATTATGGTCCTTTTATAGAAATTTTACCAAAAACACTGTTCATTTCCAATTTTTTGAACTCCGAATCTCGCGCGGTGACTGGCGTTTTTAGGATTAATCCCGCGTTCCGGACACAATGGAATATGTTTCGGAAGCTAATTCGATCATCTGTGCGAGTTACGGAAATAGACGATCAAATTTAAATTAAATCGATTTAAACTAATTTCTATGCGTTTTGGTTTGCCCCGGACAAACGGTAAATCCGATTGACGTGAAATTTGAAACCATACAATAATATCACATTATGGATCCGATGAAACTAGTTTCGTCGAAATCCGAGACTGTTTGAAAAATGGCTATTTTAACTCGTCAATTAAATATTAAAATATTCAATTTTCACCAATTAACTTTTAATTCGATTTTAAAAGTTTTATAACCTTATTATAACTCCAATATGATATAACAAAATTTTACAAATCATTTTCAATCATCTGTAACCCAATTTCCAATTATTTCTGTATTTTCAATATTAAATTATCGATTTAATTATCAAATTAAATCCAAATATTTCAAAAATAAATTATTCGACTTATAAATTTCACTTATTAATATTTAAAATCATTTGAATATACAAATTTTAATTGACAGAAATTCTGGGTCGTTACAAACTTCCCCCCTAAAAGAATTTCGTCCTCGAAATTACCAAGTAAGAAAAATTCACGAAATCCATTAACTTTTCAGAAACCATTCGTTCAAATTAAATTTCAAATTCATTTAAGTGTTTAACTTTCTCAAAATCCATAGTTAAACTTCTTATAATAACTTTACTAAGTTTCCAAATCCAAACTTAGTTTTCAAAAAATTTCAATTTTCTCAAAAATATTCTAACGCCTTAAATTTTCGGAAAAATTTACCAGAGTCTCCTTTGCGTGGCTCGATCGGAAAAAAAATGACAGTATATATATATATATATATATATATATCACAAATATACATCTCATCAAGTGATGAGGCATCCCGCAGGGAAAAACTGTAAAAGTACGATATTTAATCCGAGATATGTACCTTATATTTTATTAGCGAGCATATACGGCTAATATAGCGCGAAAGCGAGCTCCAAATGCGAAGCAAGCGCAATCCGCACCTACTAAACACTCAACAAACCATGAGAAACATGTATATATATGAAAATAATATCAATACACATCATATAGTAACATAACAAGTACATGTGCCAACATAGCAAATGCAACCAAAGCAACAAATGAAATCAAAACAACAATCCAACCATTATCCAACTATCATCCAACTAACCAAATAAATATTCATTCATATTCTCATTAATATTCAATGAATTGGTTTTCCAATTTAAATCACATTTGATTCATTTACATTGGATGTACTAATATTAATTCATATTCAATTTCAATTAGTTTGCATTCACTAATTTACATTCAAGTTAGTTTACTTTCCATTCAATCAAATTCAATTTTGTTTAAATTCGTTTACTTCACTTTCAATTTGAATTCAATTTCATAGCTTTTACTTCCGCTAATTCAATTTCATTAACACTTAATGAATTATACACAATCAATTAACAACCATATAACAACCAATGTATATCCAACATTACCAAATTTCTAAATTTACATTCTATTTGGTTTAACACTTTTTAACTCCAATTGGTTGATATTAAATTGACTTCCATTCAATTATTAAATTTCTCAACTTCATTAGCTTCTAATGAATTTACACTTACATTCATCATCCCATATCAATTATTTTACATTCGATTAATTAATATTTCATCCATTTATCAATTCAATTGCTAATTCCTTTAACAATATAAGGTTGAATTTCATTTATATAACTCAAGTTCAAATTGATCACTTCTCTTGATTAATTTACTTTGATACCAAAATCAACTTTATTCAACATCACTTAAGTTATATTTCAAATCACATGTCTTTGATGACAACTCAAATTTATTTCAACTTGGATTTTAATTTCATTTTCTTGCACTTGCAAATTTTATTTATTCATTCACAATTTATTTCCCAACTTAATAATTGTATTCCAATCATTTTATATAACATTCCAAAGTCTTTTTAACATTTCAAAACCATTTTTGAAACCAATTCAATTTATCTTTTGAATTTCCAAAACCAAATCCAAATTTTCCAAACAACTTTCATTTAAAATAATCTGGCAGCAATCTCTCTTTTGGAAACCCGAAAATGAATACCAATGATGTTGCAATCATCATCGAAATTATTTTCCAGCGACCGAAAAGAGTTTAGAGCTTTAATTTCTCCAAAACAATTTTCCAAAATATCAAATCCTTTCAAAACACTTCTCTGGAATTTTATTTTCAGATTATAAATCATATTTATAAATCTTTTACTTATATAATTTCACTTCTTATATATAAGATTATTTCACAATTGTAAATCATTTTAATTATAACTTCATACTTATAGTTCTTCGTTTATACAATTATTCTTTAAAAATTGTTGTTTTTATTCAACAATCAAACAATCAATTCATATATACTTTAATAATTCTGAAAAAAAATTATTCCTTTATATATAAAATATAATTGAGGTAAAATTATTTCATTTATCCAATTTAAATAATACTATGTCGACATGCCTCGTTTAAGTGTTTAGAAATCCCTATCGATAATATGGCGTCTCATCTACCGACCATAATTCACAAACAGCTCAACGGATAAGTAAACACAATATAAAACATTTTATATTCACTAACAAATACGCACTCGCATATTATTACACTCACACTCATTCTAGAGTACTACTGACTCCATCTCTAATGAGTAATTCCCAACAGAGCCATGGTTGTCGCTTAACCATATGCTCTGATACCAAATGTAACGATGCGACTTTTCGACGCTCGAAAACCGACATCAATACGTACACTGTATCAACTGTCGAGCAATCGAATGCCAGAAAACCGAAATGTTATGGTTAAAGAAGAAGAAAAAGATAGAAGAAGAGAGAAAAAGATAGAAGAAGACAGAAAGAACAATAAAACAATATCAGAATCTCACAATCGCATCGGAACAACATATAGTAGATAAATGAATAATCTTTAAACAAAGAACTATATCAGTTATTACATTACATCACATCACATTATCAGAGTGTACAACAACAACAACAAACAGCGGAAAAGAAATACTATATACTAGTGAATACGCCATGCCATCCAGCTTGCCTCCAGCAACTCCTGAATTCCAGAATATCCTGATAACCTGACTCTAGACTGCCCGTGTGGAAATTGGTGGGCACCCAGAGTTTAGGAAGGAAAACAATAAACTCCAGGTCAGTCATGAGACTGGTGTGAGAACTTAAACAGTTTATCTTTTAAAAACAAAATAGAGGAATATTTTTAAAGTCAATTCGTAATGCTTTTAAAAATGAAACTACCATAAGACCTCCCACCACACACACAATGCAAACGCAGACTTGGAGGAGATTTCTTCTTATGTTAGTCAAAGATGCTTACTACGCAAAATCAAATCATTTTTGATATTATTATTAGTGCATAGTGTAGAAAACATTTCGAAAGTAGAATATAATTCTTAGCCAGCATAGGTACCATTATATTATGCCTGCTATAGCTACCTCCTGAGGAAGCAGGTTATACAATTTGCAATCGTAAAGGGTTCGTATTGTTTCTTTGGATTTCCAACAAATGGCCAGGCCAAGGAACTTCCCATTGCCACATGGGTACGCCTCTGGAAAGACGACCCGAGAACCTAATCGGATCTCTGCCAACACAAGACCGGGTTACCTTTCAAACTAGGTAACTACTGACACGAATATGTCATTCCCCGATCGTAACCGATCTATATCCGAGGATCCTCGATTCAAACAACCACAAAGCAATAAATTTGCAGTAACAACATAGGTTAAGTATCTGGGTTCCATATCATGATACCACCTCTATCCAGAAGGAATGACATACACTAAAGGGGCGCTATCCCCTAATAACCTTGCCGCATCCTTCCTGTTTTGACCATTTTCGAGGTGTGAGGTCCGACGAAGTCTCGTCCACAAAGCCACGCTTTATACAAAAGCTGTGCTTTGTTCATCAAATGCTCAACAGCACTTCGTATGCCACATTACCAATTTGGGAATATATCACCAGTAATCATCAACTACATAACCTCTAAGGGTGTTAAACTAAGAGAATAAATTCTCCGCCACCAACGGAAATATATTTGATAGAAACCAGCTTTATATCTCAAATTGTAATGTCAGACACACAATCCATACAAGTCTGTTCCGGGATCGAAAAGAACCGAAGGTACTTTCAAAGAAGTCCTTGCAATCCAGATATTCACTAATCACGACCGGACTTCCCATCACAAAGGGTAATAAATTTCTATATCGGAGATCAACCGATGTAGAAACATTCGACGGTAATCCTTCCGTTTTCACAAATATCCGAACTTCAACAACGGTCATCAAATGCAATCCATAACGACGTATCACATATTCAGAATGAGTTATACGACCCCAAGATCCTTTCCCGGCTAACCCGAATAGTGAGCGCTTATTTCAAAAAATAAGTGTGGCATTCAAATTCAAGCAAATCACAACAAATACCTATTTAAAGGTAAATATTGATAGTCGGTTATTTAACTATCAATAGAGATGCACAACATCACCAGATTCCAAATAATTTTCCAAATTATTTATTTTCCAAAAATATCTTTACTAGATATAAATTTCCACACTTCCACATTTGAAAACAATTTCAAATCACTTATCGCCTTTACCACTTTTGAAAACAAATTTCAATCATTTTCCTTACGCGAAAATACTTTCATTTCAAAATGGTTCATTTAAACCAATTAAATAAATCCTTACCGATTTAATTTATATTTACGTTCTAAATCCGTAAATTTCATTTCCATACTTCAAAAATAATCAACGTTTATTTTTGAACAAATTTCCTTTCTTTTATAAATTCCATAGTGAATTTACAATTCCAAAATATCTATGAATATACGATTTCCAAATCGATTTCTAATATTCATTTTCAATTTATCTTTGAAAGATAAAATCTCAAAACATTCATTTTATATTGGAAAACATTTCCATACTTATTAAATAATAATAAGTAATTCACAAATCCATTTATTTTCAACACTTGGAAAATATTCAATATACTTAAATCGAAATTAAGTATATATTTCATTCTTTAAAGAAAATGTGCGCTTAAACACATTTATTTTAGTCAAAACGAATGTTGCGTAAAACATCATTACGACGACCCAAAATTACTAGTATAGGGATTCGAAATTAAGATAGATATATAAATCTCAATACTATATAAAAAAACATTTCTTTTTGGAAATCATTTACTATAACAACAGTGTTATAGTCCACCATTTCCTTATTTCTCGAAAACGTCTATTTCAACAATGAATGTTGAAATCTATGTGTTCGATACTTAATGCATTTTAAAACATCTTTAAATCGTCTTAGATTCTATTTGAAACATCACTTCCCCAAAACATATCCATTTTATTTCGTAATATATTCACGGTCCAAAAATCGTGAATATACTTTAGTTGCCCAATTCAATGTTTCTACACATTTATTAAAAGATTATCCACCGTCCAAAATCGTGGATAAAATTCCCAACCAAACTCTTATTATTACAACATTTAACTTTAAGGATAATTCGCTGTCCAAAATCACGAATATATCTCCTTTAATAACTTTTATGTTTGATTTATCAAATTCAATTGATTTCGAATTTACAAACAATGTTTATAAATCTCATTTCTATTTATAAAACTTCGATTTATAAATCTCCTTTATTATCCCATTCAATTTATATAACTCAATTATATACCAGAAGTCCATGTTATAAGTTAAGAACTTATAATTCATTTATTTACAAAATCGTTCTTTTAAAACTTCACAAATTATAAATCTTATTACTTATAAGATTTTATTTATAACATTATTTTCAACATTAACAGAACTCCTTTTAAAATTCCATTATTTTGATTTATAAAATATATATTTTATAAATCTCATCTATAAACCATTTATCTTTATTCAAAAATCTCAATTAAAATGCCAAAATCCGATTTATAAGTTAATTACTTATACATCTTTTATTTTACAAAATCTATTCATTCTATAACTTCTCAATTTATAAATCTATAAATTTCATTTACTTATGAAATCCAATTATTCTTCATTTTAACACTTATAAAAACTCGTTTTATAATTCCAATATTTTAATTTATAAATATCAATTTTATAAATCTTTTATATAAATCGTTTATAATAATTCAAAAATCCCAATTTAAATTATTTTATAACTTTATCAACTGTTTATTTCAAAAATCACATTTCGGTTATATTTTACAAGAATCATAATTTTTATAACATTAAAATTATAACGTTTATTTATTTAAAATAAATCAATTCCAAAATTTAATAAAACATATATTTTCAAAAATCACTTTAAAAATCCCTTAAAAATCAAAATCGTTATTTTTAAACTTCAAAAATGGATCCGATGATGCAACAGCACCAAATAGTCAATCACGACAACAAAGACCTCATATATCAGTATACGACAATCAACAAATATCACAATATCTGTAATCAAATAAATACTGGTGAGGAATCCAGTTGGATTCCTCCAACCTGTTTCCCTGCATCCACAGATGTTAGCACAATACCAATTCCGTTCCAATACAGAATATCGCGGTATACGGGATTTGTAAAATATTATCGGCTATTATGCGGCGCAATAGGGTCTCATCCGCTATATAATGCGGGAAAATCAACTCCAAGTACATATATAATACCAATTTCACTTTGCAGTGAAATATTCGCGGTATATGTTTTTAATAAATAACCTCCGCTTAATAACGGCGTATAATGTCTATTTCAATCAATAACAGATAATAATTTATCATCCAAGCATACAATTAACAATTTTAAATCTAACTATTTAAAATTTAAATCGAAACTATTCAATTGAGTGAGAAGTTCTCACCTTACTTTCAATTCCGTTTTCAGCTTTTATTCCGAATAAAATTAAACACGCGTTTAATTTTACCCGAAATTTTCACTAACTCCAAACGACTCCAATCCAGTTCCATAGCGTAGTGCTCGATAAAACGAACCCGACGCAATTCGTTTCGTCACTATCCGACCTTGTATCACAAAGTTATACTATTTTAAAGATTATACAAATTATTATATAATTAATTTACATTTCTTTTTTTTTAATATTTTATACCATTTCAAATCTAGGCCGCACAACCCATCATCTTCTCCCCCGGGTTTCGTACGCACGCTCACCAAACCCATACTCCATTCAAAACCCTAATAGCCGCACCATATACAATGGGTTTTAGGTTGATCAACCACCACTAAATCGAAGCCCACGCCATGCTCCACTCACGGCCAGAAGGGCATCAAGCTCGGTCCCCTTACTGCCTCGGAAAACGTGATTTAACGCGCGTCACTCACGGTTGATTTCTGGCCACCACGACGAGTTTCGTGCTACTCCACCGTATGGATGTGAAGATCTCCTCGTGCTCTTCAAGTTTACAGTTAATGACTTTTGCTAATTGTTCACGGATTGGAAATAATTGAGGGGAGAAGTTTCGAATTTTTTGTGGCCATTGAAAAACAAACGGCGGCTGAAGATAGAGGGGCTAGGGTTTTGAGCTAAAAGAAATTTTACCAAAAACATTGTTCATTTCCAATTTTTCGAACTCCGAATCTCGCGCGGTGACTGGCGTTTCTAAGGTTTATCCCGCGTTCCGGACACAATGGAATAGGTTTCGGAAGCTAATTCGATCATCTGTATGAGTTACGGAAATAAACGATCAAATTTAAATTAAAACGATTTAAACTAATTTCTATGCGTTTTGGTTGCCCCGGACAAACGGTAAATCCGATTGACACGAAAATTGAAATCCTACAATAATATCACATTAGGAATCCGATGAAACTGGTTTCGTCGTAACCCGAGACTGTTTGAAAAATGACTATTTTAACTCGTCAATTAAATATTAAAATATTCAATTTTCACCAATTAACTTTTAATTCGATTTTAAAAGTTCTATAACCTTATTATAACTCCAATATGATATAATAAAATTTTACAAATCATTTTCAATCATTTGTAACCCAATTTTCAATTATTTCTGTATTTTCAATATTAAATTATTGATTTAATTATCAAATTAATCCAAATATTTGAAAAATAAATTATTCGACTTATAAATTTCACTTATTAGTATTTAAAATCAATTAAATATACAAATTTTAATTGACAGAAATTCTGGGTCGTTACAAAATCGGTTTGGGCCACTTTTGAAAATATATCATGCTTTTAGACATGTTTTCAAACTAATTACGAATATATACTATTTTTTGCCAACTCGGCGCTAAACTGACCGAAGTGTACAGACGACATTTCAAATGTCATTTGTGTTTGTTTTATTAAAACGTAGTTGACTTTTTTGAAAAATCATCAACTATGTTTGAATATAAAAGATAAAGGCGTCTTTTAAGATAGCGCTAGTCGGTTGCTTTTGAGAAGTCGTTCACTACCTTCGTGGTTTTTCTCATCACAATTCAAATCGAAATTCAATATTTCAGTAATACCTGGAAGGCTGCAATTACGATTCAGTACAATTCACATAGTCAGTAACAACATCAACTAAAATTTAGCACGATTCTGTTTCAAGCATGAATTAGCCTGGGAAGTTTTGTTTTCATTTTGAGTTTTGTGTTTTCGGTTTTCAAAATCATAACAAAATTACGCAGAGAGGAGAAGAAAAGTTCAAAATTTTAAAGCATTACGACGTTGATGGAGAAGATGAAGGGGATGGAGGGACGGCAGGGGACGGAAAAGAGGATGAAGGGATGTATTTCTCAAAACATGAAAAATGAAATAAAATTATTTTTTGTTTTGTGTGTTAACTTCATTTTTTAAATTGCTTGTTTTTCAAATAATACGTGCATCGTACATTTTTTTGTTTGAACGAAAGCGCAAAACTAAAATGACAAACCAAACGGTATTAAATTTTGATTTTTCTGCTGTTCACAAAAGAAGGGACGATGTAAGTGTGAAGGAGCAATTACCCTTTTGATCCATCTTCATCCATCGAATGCCACTAATTTTCCTCCATCGCATCATCTTTTGGTACTTTCTATTTATTTTTCTAATTATATTATATTTTTCATTCTTTCCATTACGTTAATGATAAATTTAGGGCCTCATTCTTAATTGCTTATCTGACTAGACGCGTAACTAAATTTTATGTATAATTTAGCTCTTTATTATAGGGGAAATCATGCAATTCTAATATTGATCTATATTTGATTTCCCCTATAATAAAGAGCTAAATTATACATAAAATTTAGTTACGCATCTAGTCAGATAAGCAATTAAGAACGAGGCCCTAAATTTATCATTAACGTAATGGAGTGAATGAAAAATATAATATAATTAGAAAAATAAATAGAAAGTACCAAAAGATGATGCGATGGAGGAAGATTAGTGACATTCGATGGATGAAGATGGATCAAAAGAGGAATTGCTCCTTCACACTTACATCGTCCCTTCTTTTGTGAACAGCAGAAAAATCAAAATTTAATACCGTTTGGTTTGTCATTTTAGTTTTGCGCTTTCGTTCAAACAAAAAAATGTACGATGCACGTATTATTTGAAAAACAAGCAATTTAAAAAATGAAGTTAACACACAAAACAAAAAATAATTTTATTTCATTTTTCATGTTTTGAGAAATACATCCCTTCATCCTCTTTTCCGTCCCCCGCCGTCCCTCCATCCCCTTCATCTTCTCCATCAACGTCGTAATGCTTTGAAATTTTGAACTTTTCTTCTCCTCTCTGCGTAATTTTGTTATGATTTTGAAAACCGAAAACACAAAACTCAAAATGAAAACAAAACTTCCCAGGCTAATTCATGCTTGAAACAGAATCGTGCTAAATTTTAGTTGATGTTGTTACTGACTATGTGAATTGTACTGAATCGTAATTGCAGCCTTCCAGGTATTACTGAAATATTGAATTTCGATTTGAATTGTGATGAGAAAAACCACGAAGGTAGAGATGCTCCCTCACCCGAAAGTGCACAAAAACCATTTTCGATCTGACCTAACTCACATATATCCAACCCAAACCAACATTATTTAGATCGGATATGAGTTACAATTTGTAACTTATTCCATATACGAGTCGAATATGTTATTTTATTCAATCCAACCATATTTTAACTAATCCAACATAGTCCTACTTAAAAAACTAAATAAATATAAGCACATCTATAGTTAGTAGAATTAAAGCAAAAAAAAAAAAAAAAATATATATATGTACTCTAGAATGAATATACTAAAAAATTATATTCAATACCAGTTCAAGTAAAATTAGAGCAATCAAAACACATAGGATTGACTAAATGCGAGTTGGTTTCTTTATTCTTTTTGTGGCCTTCCATTAGTAGACTGCAGGGATAGCAATTTTACCCTATAGTCCACCAGTGTTAAAATGATTTTTTACTATGAACCTGCATATTAGTTGTGTGATTAAAATATTTTCCATGTAGTCTTAACTATGTGGAAAGAATTTTGTTAATGTAGCATGCCTGCAGGGTGGTAGACTGGAAAAGGAAAAAAAATCCACATAGCTAAAAGCATGGTAACTAAGTAAACCACGCAACCATTATGCGTGGGAACATATAAATCTACGTAGGGTGCTTGTGAGATTGTTTTTTGTATTACATAGATCGACTGTGTGATTTTCCAACCAATAAAGTAGTCAATCTTCTACGCACGGTGCATTTTCAAATCAAAAATAAAAACAATCAAAACAATATTGAATTCAAACATTCCTCTTCCGTTTGCATTAGATCTGCATTTTCAACTACCATCGATTCAAGCACAAGATTTGAGTATTTAATAGGGTTTATTGGATAAGAGGAGTAGAAGAAGGAAAATATGATGAGATGTAAAAAGATGGATGAATGAGTAAGGGCAATTTTGTCTTAGGATTTTATCAAAATTAAAGAGTTACTCAGCAAGTTTACTTGTTTGAACATAACTAGCCAAAAACACAAGAATCACAAGATTTTAGGGAGCACTGGCATAGGAGAATGGCAGGTCTAGGCCAGTCACAAATGGGTGAATGTAATAGATTTTAGAAAATAATCTTATTGGGCCTATGAAGTCAAAATGTTAAATTAGATGCATTCTGATTATTATTTTTACATAAAATCATATTTTACTTATCTTATTTAATTAATTAATTAATTTGACTAAATATGCTTTATATTGATTATAAGTACACAATATGCACTTACATGCTTTTAATGTGCACATGCATAAATGGTTTATACACACACAAATGCTGGGATTTACATATATTATATATATACCTAGCTTTTACATTTACGTCATTGGCATGAATAGATAACTGTATAATTAAATATGTATGTGTATCTGTAATTATATATATTTTTAATTTTTCAAAAATTTTATTAGTATTTATTAATTAATACATACATATAATATTTGACCAAGTCTTTAATTTCAAATATCAAATTCAAAACATCTAATTTTACTTAGTAAATAGATTTAATTTAAATCCAGATCTGAAATTTAAATTCTAAATTTTCAAGATATCATTACTTTGTCTTTGTAATATTTAGGTAATAAATTTCAAATTTAAAAACTAAATTTGTTTTAAGATATTCATATAAATAGTTTATATTAATTAAACTAATATATATATTATTTACATAAATATATTATAATAAATATTTAATATATGTGTGTGCGTTTCGACAATAAAGAATTATTATTTTTTAAGTTCAAAAATTATTATTTATAAAATGATTAATTAAACAATTTTTATTTAATAATATATTATGTAAATATTTATTTTACTTGAAATAGTGTGGTCAAAAACAATATTTTAAAAAAAAATTGCGACAACATTTGAATAGAATATTTTCATAATATTTTTTTAGATATCAATTTTAAATTACTAAACATTATTTTAAATTTAAAAAATTGTTTCCTTTATCATTGCCGAAAAACTTTTTATACAAATACACACACGCACACATATAGAAGGATCAAATATAATGTACATTGGACTGATATAATTTGACCGGCTATAACATGTATGAAAAATGTGATATGTGACATATATAACATACCATGAATACTGCATATACATAAACAAGCAAATTGAATTATACCATAGAGATGATGCCATATAAACACATGTTGATCTAAACTAACTTCTTAGATCTCTCAAATCTACATTTTTCTTTGCAATAGGCAGGCGTATAAACATCGGATTCATTTATATTTAATTGAACGGATGTGTTTGAGGCATGAAAATGGAGAGGGAAAGGGATGATTCTTGCGGCCTGAATGATGAAGAGAGGCACGAAAATACATTTGACCAAAATGTCTAGCCCAAAGCTCTCCCACACCAAGTAAACATTTAGCCTTGCCCTCTTCCCCATTTGGCCAGTCGTACTAAAGGCCCTAAATGGACCAAAAACCATTAGTAAATTATATTGTCTAAATCCAATTTACTCACATAACAAATATATATACATATACATATATACATATATATATATATATATAATGATGATGATGTTATTATTATTACTACTAC
Source organism: Allium cepa (assembly GCA_030765085.1). Taxonomy (NCBI): domain Eukaryota; kingdom Viridiplantae; phylum Streptophyta; class Magnoliopsida; order Asparagales; family Amaryllidaceae; genus Allium; species Allium cepa. Next base: position 937,578,330 of record CM060932.1, read on the forward strand.
TATTATTTGGAATGACTAGACAAGTAAGTGCACATTTTCATCTGATGACCAAATTGTTTGGAATTCAGATGAAAAGATTTGGGCTCATTAAGCAACAAACTTTCATTGCTCTCCTATTTCTGACACTAATTTTAAATTCGTTTCTACATTGGAAGGCGAGCATAGAACTTTGTTTTATCAAATCGATGGTGATACGCTTTCTCTAATTTTTAATGACGTAGTTGGGGAATAAAACGATGAGATATTAAAATATGAAATTTAGGATAGTCGTTCCATATTCGAGGGGGAGTATGATGTGTTTGAGGAGCCCACTGCCAAGCTTTTAAGTGAGTATGTTAGTGTTATTAGGACTGATACTTCTAAGGATGAGTATGAATCCTCTACATACGAGGATTAGCCTTGGGCTTCGTGTTTTGTAGTTAGGACGTATATGCTCTACTATATTGTAATTTCTTCTTCTTTGTCTTTTCTGTTGTAGCTGAGCCGCTTGTGCCTCACTTATAACAACCCGCCCCGAAACAGGCCTAAATCCCGATACAAAAAAGGTCTATGGAAGCTTAGACTCATTCCAAAGCTGGTTGTAGGTTGGTAAAAAGAACAATCCAGAGCTATTTATCTATTTATTTGGAACTACAGTGGACGGATAAAATATTATAGCACAAACAGTGCCCAAATAATTAAAAATTCCAAATGTTACAAAACCATAACATAATGTCAACAATAACCATTATATAATCATGTTTGAAAGTACATTATCATCTTTAAATGGGTACATCAGAAAATAACATAAATAGATATTTAGACTACCGTGCCATCTTTATCTTAATCATTGTCTCCTTCCCTAACCTGTATTGTAATGAGTAGGAAGTCGAACAACAATATTTTGTAAATAGAAATCTCGAGTCTTTCTATATCAATACTTGGACAGTGTAGTTTAAATAAGGATATATCTTTCATATTTAAACGATATTCAAAACCATTTAATACTTCATATAAGAAAAAGAGGCGGACTCTCAAACAACTAGTTAATACATTCAATCCCCGAAGCAGGTCCTTCATACTATCCAATTCCATAACCCAAAACCATCATTATTAATGTCTACCAATGTGAAAGATAGTACCCAAGCCTATAATATCTTTTAATGGAAAGTAGGTAGACTTTGACCATTTAAGACCTTAATTAAGATAGGCCCCTATCATTTAATAGCTATTCCCAAGGTAGGCTCCTCATAAGTATCGATTTAGCTGACGGTGCACAGAAATCTCTTCGGACAATTACTACTTCCATTGAATCGGCCTTTCCGAGATATCCTCAAACGTGCCTAAACCCAGTCTTAACCATTTAATACTTTATATAAAGTAAAGAGGCGGGCCTCATACAACCACTTAATACCTTCAGTCCCTGAAGCAGATGCTTCGTATTATGACTCGTATCCTACAAAAACGTCTCACGGTAGTCCGACTATTCGTAGGAATTGGCAACCATATTAGTTGGGCAGATTTATCCTATAGAATTGGGTCTAACCTCAGATCATCTGTAATTACTTATTATAGATGATGTATTACATCAGCCTGAAAGTTACACTGCTGATAACCAGATTAGCTAGGCAAACTTCTATGTGTTTTTTAACTGACATCGCATCCCTATAACTTAGTCATATTCACAACACTCTCTAAGTATATCATCACACATCTCACCGTATCAATTATTTAGGCCTTATAAAAATTCCTTCTTATTTCGCCTTTTCAATTAATTACTTTCTTAAGGAGGATTTATATGATAATTATTAATCTAATTAACTACGCCATTAATACGATATAATTGTACGTTACTTACGCTAGTTTGCACACACACACACACACACACACACACACACACACGTGCAAAACATTTATTGATTCCTATGCATGCGAGATTACTCACTACACTAACATTTTAAATGCCAAATCTACCAAAATTATACAAGTCTCATTTCCATAATAACATGTACTATAAATCCAATATTCCAAAATCAATTAATAAACTTTTATATAGAATCCGAATCAAACTTATTTAATATTAAAACAGTGGAATAAATCAGTAGTAGAAACTTACAATCACTAAACCAAAAGGTCAAATTAGAAACACTTGGTTTTCATGATTTTAAACACTATTATAATATTGCTAACCTTGATACACCGTTAATGCGTTTCTATGTATAGTTAAGTGTTTCATCGTTAATTATTATTATTATTTAAAAGAAAATTATACTTTGAATATAATAGTTATGAAGCCTACAAGATAAAATGATCCACCCAGCTAGTATTGTTCTGAAATTTTGATGCAGTCGCAAATAATACAATTAAAGTTCTTGTCGTTCCCATGCCCTAATCGACCATTTTTCTGGATCGCTCTAAGTCTCCTCTTCAAATTCCAGCATCCATCATTTAATCGAGTTTCCTTTACATTGGAGTTCATCGATCTAATCTATAAACCTAAGGTAATACATACATACATATACATACATACATACATACATACATACATACATATATACATACATACATATATATATATATATATATATATCGTCTAATAGAATTTGATTTCTTCAACTATTCAGATTTGTATGACGATTTCTTTTATTGTGGTTTATATATGGTAACTTTATTTTATCTTTGATCATACTACTTTTAATCAAAAAGTGGATGATATGGAAAAAAGGAGTAAAAAATTGATACAAAATGTTTGAACTCGTCTGTTTGATGGTTCCAACCTATTTTTGAGATACGGTCTATATATAGTGGTAGTTAAGAAGACGATGCAGAGAAGCAACATGAGAAGATTTCCATTGATTCACTACATGTTTAACACTGTTTTAAGCTGAGGAAAAGATCATTTCTCATAGGTGTGATAACGTCACTACCTGACCTGGCGCACCTAAGTTCGATTAAGAAAAACACATAAGAGCCAGGCTAGACATATGGACTAATCTAAGGTGGAAATGGTACTTAAGGTGCTTTTTTATAAACTGAAAACTAATGATTGTAATCAATATAGATCGACTTATAAGGTATATCTTTTGATTTCAAATTGTAACATCCCGCTCTTGGAGTATGTTGTGATAAATATATTTTTCAAAATGTGTTTACGTGGTGGGATTACGTAAGGAATGTTGAAAGGGTTTTTGGAATGGATATGAATGTTGTTATGATATTTTAAATTTTTTCCATATCCATGTGTTTCTGATATATCAACGTAACTAACATTACCATATTTGATCGTTCAGGATTAATAATTATGGATGACTATAGCATTCGTAGCCGTTAGTTTTGGCCTCTAAGTGGGGAATGTTACAAGCTGGATATCAAATTTTTCATACAAAAATATTAGGGAAAATTTGATGGCGTCAGCACCATCTCTTTCAAAACATCTAATCAAAATACCGAAGGATGGCTTCGAAACACCTTTCCGAAGCCATTACCTTCAAAACCCATAAACAGTTTCAAAAGCATTTAGGAAGTGGATTAATACATATTTAAAAAACACTAACCTTCAAAAGTAATGATGATTCCAATACACTCAAAAGGCAAAGGAATCTGCATCAGGGCTTCGACTAGATCGGAACCCTTTCTTTCGAAAGGATTTATTTTACAACTAAAAGCACTCATTCGAAAGCCCTTACATTTAAAATATCAAATGGCAACCCCTTAGAAAGCTATTAGAAAACTCCTTTCAAAAACATAGGTTTCGACTACGTCGAAAGCTTTAATAAAACAAAGTCAGTCACTTAACTTTTTAAAACAAACTACGGTATCAACCCCATCGGAAGCAACGCTTTCGACACCATACCTTTCGCCTTTCCTCAAATCAACTATATACCATCTAGGTGATACCGTATGTATTGGTTTCGGCTTAGTGGGGTTTTGGCTTGATCAAAGGTGAAAGGAAAGAGTCGAAAGGTACCTCTAACAAAGGCGAAACCTATTTTTCTGGGTAAAGGCAGATTAATGCCAATTTAAGCAATTTATATCAACTAACCTGCCCACGTGTAAACATATTTGTTATACATGAAATATTCTCAGGAATAATAGTATAAAAGAAGGAACACAAGAGCATTGATAAAGATCAAAAAGCACCAAGAGGTTCTGGTTAAACATTGCTTCCAACAAGGAGGTAATAGCGCCAGCAGCACCTTTCAAGTAAGTCGAAAGGACGTCTCAGATGTATCAAGAGAGAGCTTTCGAAAGGTCGGAGGATACCTTTCGAAGGAAATAGCAACATGTTAACAACATCCAATGTTTTCAAAAAAGACATCTCTCAGAGGCAATGGATAGCAGACACCTTACATATAGCTCTAAACCATTCGAAACGTCATGGTTTCGCCTTCATTCACTTCCACCAGAGATGTATTCAACCAACTTAATCCTTTCAAAAGCATATGAAGCCTATCATAGCGGATAAAGCCACTCTCACCTATAAAAATGAAGCTATACGATCATTACCTCAAAAGATTAAGGTATCGAGTTAGTTAGGGCAAGAGCTTTCGAAAGAGACCATTCATAATAAAACTTCAAGGTGTTTCGACTCATTTGAAGCCAAAAAGAAGGCTCGTTTTGATAATGTCGAAGGCTAGGGCCAAGGATGAATTATTCAGTACAACAACATTCAATCCAAAAAGAACAACAATAGACCTTTCGACAAGGTCGAAAGGTATCAAGCAACCCCTTTCGACAAGGTCGAGAGGAAATAAAGCAAAAAAGAGAGGCCTAACCCCTAGCAGCAACAGAAGGATGACTAAATCCCTTTCGACTAGGTCAAAAGTTATGGCTCCATGACAACCACGAAAGCAAAGGGGTTGACCTTTCGACCATGTTGATAGCTTATAGTCGAAAGGTCCAAACCCGCGTCTATAAATATGACCCCAGGGGTCAGTTAAAGGGGATCCGATTTCTTTCACTTCTCACTCGTATTTTCTTAAGCTTGTAAACCCTAATTCTCAAATTAAATCAGGGGTTTGGTCAATTTGTACAATTGAGTTCAATAAAAAGAAAGATTATAATAATTTTGGTCATGTTATAGTTTTGCAGTTCTTATATCATACGACCATTACCATTCAATGTTTTGACCTAGTCGGAAGGTTACCCATCGACTAGGTCAAAACCTTAAGTCCTTTGTTTCCTAAAAACCTTAGCTCAAATTAATTGGATTGCAAGTGCTACCCCTCTTGACAGAGTCGAAACCTTTCCAACCCAGCAATTTCCTAAACCCATTAGATCCCTAACTCATGCTTCCTTGTTAGTGTCGAAAGGTGGTTTCAGTAGAGTTCTTGTCAATCTGTTCGAAAGGAATTGACAAGAGGAAAAATACCCTTTCGACTATGTCAAAAGGTACTAAAAGTGAATTTTAGATCACTTTTTCCTACGAGAAAAGCCTTGGCAATCTCCGCTTATTCGAAAGGACATCCTAAAAGCATTACTCATACTCCAACATGAAATTTGAGGTGTTAACAAGTTTTCTTGTCAGCATTTTTGACGCTAGAAGGAGCGCTTGAACCTCCCATCCTTGGCCATTTTCATATTAGATTAATTACATGAAGTCAGTCATTTGAAAGAAGAAAAATGGTAAGAGAAAGGAGTAGTAATAGCAATCAAAGCGAAGAGGCCGCTTCACGCTCAATTTTGAAAGATCACACTGTCTGAAACTCTAACTTAGGTAATACAGGAGTTGGGCAACCCTCGACCTTAACAAAATTGGAAAGCAATGTGATCAAGGTTCAGAATCAACGGCCACAAACGATAGCAATACAATAATATCCTAAAAGAGCTCCATCCTAGGAATCAATAAGAATAATGGAAATAGAGGGTGAAGCGCGATTTCTAAATGAGGTAGAGGATCAAGAGTTAAACCGAGAAAGTCAAATAAAAGGATCCCTCGAGCGATCGAATAGCCCGGTCCAAGGAAACAACATGAGTAGCCATAGAAATAAAACTAACCAAGAAAACAACCAACACCAAATAGTGATGAATACGCTTAGGGAAAAGGAAATTTTTGATCCAAAAGAATATGTTATCCTACAAAAGGCTCCCTTTTTCGAAGGAATAGTGGCGACATATCTCCCCTCACACATCCAAATTCCTTCACTAAAGTATGATGGAACAGCTATTCCTGACGACCATCTTGTCGTCTTTAAAAACTGGATGAACTTACACAATGCTCCAGAGGTAGTAAACTTTTTCCCATTACTTTTTAGGGAGCAATATCAAATGGTATAGGAGTTACCGAATGAAAACCATCTATTCTTGCGAACAATTTACCTGCGACTTCATGGCCTAATTTTCTATGTTCAGAGATACAACTATGGGCTTTAGCCTGGTAGCCATCATCAGACAAAAACCGGGAGAACTACTTGGCGAATATTTGAACAGATTCACTGCATAAGCATTATGGGTAGAAAATACAATTGATAGAGAAAAATTTATGGCAGTTCAATCGGGGCTAATTGAATAAACTCCTTTTTGGAAAGTCCTTTTATACCAATGGATGCAAAGATCTACAATATTTATTTCATCGGGCAGAGAAATTTATTCAATTGGATGAGATGCACCATGCTAAGAAAGAATTCCATCGAGAATCCAAGAAGAGAAATCTGATTTTAGGCATCTTGACAAGAGACCAAGGGAAAATGAAAACCCGAAGGAAAGTCGAAGAAATAATTCCAAAGCAAATTATGCAGTCTTAAACAAACCCCTCTCCTATATTTTGCCAAGATGAAAGGAAATGAGAATTTTACCGCACGTCATAAGGTTCGGAGCGCCCCAAAGCCAAATAAAGGTGGAAGTTATTGTGAGTACCATAAAGCAAATGGACATGAAACCGATGAATGTCGTGTCCTATCAGAGAAAATTCAAGGCATGATCAGGGCAGATTTCTTGTAAGAGTTTGTTAAAGAAACCTGAAGGACATCTTGTTCAAAATGAGAGGAAACCAGCTTAAAAAATTCTAAATGAAGATCTCTATTAAGTGATGAAGATTCGTGGCATTAGTTCAACTATGAACTTTCTCTTTTCATATATTTTTACCTCAATTCGTATTTCCATTTATACTCAGATTTATGTTGTGCATTGCCCATATACTGATTAAAAGTCGAGTGTTATTACAGGGAAAACAAAATCAGACCAAAGCATTCAACATACTCTTAGAGTACAACGCACTCCTGGCTACTTGAAAAGGACAACACAGATGCCTGATACGGGATAATTATCAATATTTCATTCAACTCAATACAAATGCCACCCTCCAGGAAATAGCAGATCGCCTCAAATCCAACATTAATTTAAGGAAAAGTCCATATATTCCAACTTTATTTTTAGCAAATAATTTTAAAATAAATTTCTCAAATATATCTTAAGAAAACTATTTTTAGTTGCCCCACGACCTGGGAGAAAACAAATAGCTATTTGTCCTATAAGCTGGTTTATGCAACCTACTTGTGATATTATATAGCATTAGTGAATGCATATCAAAGACTTCAAATTGATAAATTTCAATATTTCAAGGTTTTCTAAGAATTATGGGCAAAGATTCGAAATCGTCAAAAGTTTATTGAAACTCAAATTAGAGAATCATATTCTCAACTAAAAACTATTGGTTCATGAACCATGACCTCCCAGTTTGCTATTTGAGATCCATGACTCTATTATGAGAACAGCAAGAAAGTTCTTGCAAAAAACCACATTGAGAAAAATTCATTTATCAAAAGGATTCATGAGTCCAAACTATTTTTCAAAAGATAACCCCTCAATATACTAAGAGAGGTTAATTATAAAAAAAATTCTCTCAAAGGAGACTCCATTTCAATTGGCCAAAAAATTATTTCTATATACAAATACTCAAGCCTACGATGCTATTCCTTAGCACCTCCTAAAGGAAGGGACATAATCCCATGACGCTATTCTATGGCATCTCTTAGAGGGAGGGACATAAGCCTACGATGCTATTCTATAGCATCTCTAAGAGGAAGAGATAGAATCCCTAACGTTAAAACCACCTCTTAGGGAACAGGTCAGGATAGTACCCATTAGCAACCTTCTGAAGGAAGGTCAGCTCAGCAAGCACAATATCCCTTTAAGACAAGGGAAGCCCAGGAAGAGGCTCATTAAACAGTGGACTAAGATGTCCAAGCCCAGAGGAGGCTCATCAAATAGTGGACTAAGATGTCCGAGTCCAGGAAGAGGCTCATCAAATAGCAGATTAAGATGTCCAAGCCCAAGAACAGACACCAAACAAAAGAAGAAAGACAAAGATGTCTACAATTTAAAACAAAAGTCAAAACCCAAAAGAATAAAGGGTTAGGGAAAGTAATCTATTTGTCATCTGAAATAAAGATGAAACCTAAAAGAAGGAGATGAACAAAGACAAAAGGGATAAAGGTATCCAACACCCAAAACCTAGAACAGATAAAGAATCCAAAATCATATTCGTAAGGGACAAAATATGGAATAACAAATGTAAGAACATCCAATGTTTGAGAAGTAATTTCTACATCAAAGGACTAAGAAACATGTATCCTAATGGGATGACCCGAGATAAAAGAATAGGTAAAAGGGATCCATAACATAATGCTAAAGCAAGGATCTATACAAGATCTAAAGGAATGAAATAGGTAGCAAATTTTACTACAACCATAAAAGTAACCTCATTTGAGGAATGGATTGAATACACCACTCTAGAATCCTCAGAAATAGGGAAATCCCATAGGACAAAAGAAACAATATATAACGTGTGGAACGGCTATTCCGAATGGATACAAAGTTTTAAGGATACAACCTAACTCCAATATAGCAAAAAACTTTACTAACCCATAGATCTAGAAATCTGTTATTCGGATTTACTAAATTTACTATAGCTGGGTAAATTTTTAATTTCGGTATTGGATGAATTTCTACTAATCGATTTTCAGATGAGATCTTCACGAGATTTTGGATAGATTCCAAATTACGTGATTCCGTTGATGAATTCCATAATGATTTCTTATTAAGTTATTGATTTAGTGAATTTTCAATTTCCTCATTGACCTTTGTGGCAATTCATGGATTTTACATGTTGCAATTCCCCATTGAAATTTCTTTATGATTTCCAATTGATCAATTGTTTTATGTATTCATGATTTTTAGCTCCCTTTAGTGAGTTTGCACGACAATTTATGGATTTTCCATTGATTTACTAATTTTGAGTTAGAATGGACAGATTTCTAATCACATTTTTGGGTTCTTGGATTTTTGAGTCCCATTTTTATAACAATCTCCTGATTTAATGGAATCCAAGTTTCCTAGCTAATTCTTATGGTGATTAGTAAATTCCACATTTTTAATCTCCTTATTTGGGTTTTTGATGATCCTTTATTGAGCTTTCGACTTGATGAATTCTGAAATTACAAGTTGATTTTCATGATGATTTGTGAATTTCTGTGTTCTTTATTAGGTGTTTGATAATCCCTTATGAGATTTTTGATTTAGTGGATTCCAAATTTTCTTAAAGGATTTTTATGATGATTTATGAATTTTGTATTCTTTATTTCCTCAATGAATCTTTGATGATATCTTATTGGTTTTCTAGTCTTTTATGGGATTTCAGATCTAATGAATTTTAAGTTTTCTTGCTGAATATACAATCGTTCATGAATTTTCTGGATTAGGATTTTGATGGTCTCTTGTTGTTTTTCTAATTTATTGAACCCTACACTGCCTTATGAATTTTGATAAGGATTTATGATTTTCATATTCCTGGTCACCTTACTGGATCTTTGGATCTCTGATTTTGTAATCCTGAATTTCCTTGTTCCATTTCATGATGATTCATGAATTTCATATTTCTGCTTTCCGAATAGAAATTTTTTATGAACGCTTATTGAATTTTTGGTTTAGTGAGTTCTAAAGTTTCCTTGAGGATTTCGATGATGATTTATGGATTTTCATGTGCATGATTTCCTCATCAGATTTTAAATGATCACTTGTTGGTTACCAAATTTATGGATTTTGAATTTCCTAGTGGATTTTAATGGTAATTCATGGATTTCATATTTTTGATTTCCTTATGGTTCTCTTATCGAATTCCTGATTTTGAGAAATTCTATATTCTACTATTGAATTTTATAGTGATTTATGACTTTTTCATTAAATTTGAAATACGTTTTTAGTGCAAAATTTGCATATTACTAGGTGAAGGTCATCAAAAGCACAAAATTGATATCTACAAGTTGAAGGAGGCTCAAATCAAGGAGAGGAATTTCATAGATTATATGGTTGACTTTCTCCAATGGTTTATTTATTTGAGTCAACATCTGCAAATCTGTGATATAATTTTACATTTTCAATAAAAGAAGTTTAATTAAGTATATTTCAGAATACTTTATGCAGAGATGCTACTAAACAACATCTTGAACATTAGCTTCATAAGTTTAAGAGCGCTCATTAGGGTCTTATAACAAGGTTACAATCTTGATATAGGTTATTATCTATTTCCCAAGAAATAAAGAATGAATTTCCTTGGAGTTTTTGTCCTAAAGAACAAAAGGTTCTTTCATACAAGGGTGCTAAATGTTATAAATAAAATATTCTCAGGAATAATAGTATGAATGAAGGGACACAAGAGCATTGATTAAGATACAAAAGCACCAAGAGGGTCTCGTTAAACATTGCTTCCGATAAGGAGGTAATAGCGCCGACAACACCTTTCAAGTAAGTTGGAAGGACGTCTCGACTGTATCAAGAGAGAGCTTTCGACAAGGTCGGAGGCTACCTTTCGAAGGCAATAACAAGCATGTTAAGAACATCCAAAGTATTCTAAAAAGACACCTCTCAGAGGCAATGGATAGCAGACACTTTACATATAGCTCCAAACCATTCAAACATCATGGTTTCCCCTTCATTCACTTCCACCAGATATGTATTTAACCAACTCAATCCTTTCGAAAGCATATGAATCCTTTCGAAGCAGATAAAGCCACTCTCACCTATAAGAAAAGCTATATTATCATTACCTCAAAAGCATAAGGTATCGAGTTAGCCAGGGCCAGAGCTTTCGAAAGAGACCATTCACAATAACACTTCAAGGTGTTTCGACTCATTTGAAGCGAAAAAGAAGGAACGTTTTGACAATGTCAAAGGCTAGGGCCAATGATAACTTATCCAGTACAACAACAATCAAGCCAAAAAGTGTAATAACGGACCTTTCGATAAGGTCGAAAGGCAATCGAGCAACCCCTTTCGACAAGGTCGAGAGGAAACAAAGCAAAAGAGAAAGGCCTAACCCCAAGCAACAACAGAAGGACGACTAGAACCCTTTCGACTAGGTCGAAAGGTATGGCTTAGTGGAAAATCATGAAAGCAAAGGGGTTGACCTTCCGACCATGTCGATAGCTTGGGGTCGAAAGGTCCCAACCCTCGTCTATAAGTATGACCCCAGGGGTCAGTTAAAGGGGATCTGATTTCTTTCACATCTCACTCGTATTTTCATAAGCTTGTAAACCTTAATTATCAAATTAAATTTTGGATTTGGTCAATTTGTACAATTGATTTCAATAAAATAAAGATTATAATAATTTTGGTCATGTTCTAGTTTTGGAGTTTTTATACCATACGACCATTACCATGCAATGTTTCGACCTAGTCAAAAGGTTACCCATCGACTAAGTCGAAACCCAAAGTATTTTGTTTCCTGAAAACCTTAGCTCAAATCAATTGGATTACAAGTGCTACCCCTCTCGACAGAGTCGAAACTTTTCCAACCCAACAATTTCCTAAACCCATTAGATCCCTAACTCATGCTTCCTTGTTAGTGTCGAAAGATGGTTTTGGCAGAGTTTTATTTAATCTGTTCAAAAGGAATTGCAAGAGGAAAATACCCTTTCAATTGTGCCGATAGGTACCAAAAGTGAATTTTAGATTACTTTTTCCTACCAGAAAAGCCTTAGCAATCTCCACTTATTCGAAAGGACGTCCTGAAAGCATTACTCATACTCCAACGTGAGATTCGATGTTTGACAAGTTTTCTTGTCAACAATATTATTGGTTGCATCAACTTTTCCCATGCTTTATAAAACTAATCGCCCTTCTAATTTTAGATAAGCATCAAACCTAATTTTTGCATATAAGCCCTTCTATTTAAAATACACTTAAATCATTTAGATCCTCCTCTCAAAATAATTTATTTCTTATAGTAAATCACTTAATAAAAATCCCCAAAAATTAATGAAATTCACTTTAATCATGTTATCTAACATATCAAAATTTCAAACCTAAATTCTCAGTTTAATTTCTGAAATAAATTCTTAAACCCAATTAACCATATTTTTATTCGAAAATTAATAATAATCTTTCCATAGCTCAAAAAATTATCAAATTTAAACCCAACTCCAAAATCATGTTTTTCATAACATAAATTTTTTCCATGGCATTCAAACATCAATTTCTATCAATTTTTCTCTAAAACCGTATAAATCTCCATTTAAACAATCTTGTTAAAATTAAACAAACTTTAGTTCAAGCATATCATCATCCAAACGTCATATATACGAAATTAATCCTAAATTCGAAACATATATTCATAAAATAAAGATGGAATTATTATTCACCTTGATTATGATAAGGAAAGTGGATTGAGTTTGAGATTGATTCCCTTTCTTTAATTTCTATAACTTTTCTTTTGAATTTCTTCTTTCTTTTCTTGTTAATGGCCTGCTTCCCTTTACATTTTATTTTTGTGAAAAATGAGATATGAACGTGAATGGCCTAGGAAACAAAATATATATATAAGAGTAAAGGTTATGGCAAATACCCAATATACCCTTGTGTAGATTAATTATCCTATAAACCATTCTTAGGTCCATTAAGTAATTAATTAGGCACGACCATTTAATATTTATTCAAATCTTAATCCCTTTATCACCTAACATTTACATTATTCTATTTACTTTGTCTAATTAAATCTCCCGAATAATGTTATTAAAATTAAGGGTGTTACACAAATTGTCACACTTCATGCTATAAAAATCTGTTAGCCAATTTTTTAATCTATTTTGCTTTAAATAAAAGTAGTAATGCCCAAGAAACACATCATAGAGTGACACACACATGCCAACATCAGAATTTGGCAACTAGAATAGCACTCTAACACCATCTGTCTTAGACCGGTGTTAAGTTTGGAAATCCTAATCCTTTTAAGAGAAAATTTACTGATTTTTCAAAATATTATGAATTCCCCATATATCAGTTGCATACTTACATTACAACTGCATTTGCATAAATTATTTTATGCATGATTTGTACATTTCCTCTACACATATCATATAACTTAATTGCTAGATTAATTGTAATGATATTGCACATTGTTCCATATGTTTTGCCTAATTGACACATGCACTGGGAAGATTCAAAAGAAGAATGAAGCTGAAATGGATAAAAAAAGTTTAGAGATAATGTCAGCCGTAGTAGACATTATTAAGTAGTAGCTGTAGCATTTGCAATCTTATATGTTAGATGATGTGTTAGCTTCTAAAATTAGTATTCAAATAACTGAAGTTTGAACTTATTAAAATTTTAATGAGTGTTAAATTCTATTTTGTTCCTTCCAAGGGGAAGTTCAAGACTACTAGAAAGGGCAAGAGGAAGCACGTAGGATCAAAGCATCAAGGTAGATTACTGTTGAGATACTTAATTCAAATATAAATACATGAAACTGTTATAATCACATACTAATATGTTTACACATTTTCAGTTATTACATTTTAAAAAAAAATTGATGTGCATTAAATGGCAGAAAAAGGTGAAAACCATCATCATAATATAAGTTTGGTATTCTAGTAACTATATTACATATCTATAATTGTAGCACTGCTGATCAGAGCAATATTGAGTGTATCAGTGGCAAGCTTATTTTATGGAAAGTCTTCAAACTTAAAATTATTTGTCTTAATTTTAAATTTTTTATTATTGTGATCAGAGGAGCAAGAGATGCTTAAACTCATTCATGAAACATTTAAAGAAGAGGCCAATAAACATCTGTCAAATTGTAGAACCATGCTAGATGAGATTGAACTCACAATAAGAAATTAAAAGTTTAAGCTAATCGCTAGAGTTTGTGCTTCTTTCATTTACTTTTAAACAATATAACTAAAATTATGTATCGATCCTAACGCTTGTTCAAACCTAAAGGTGGTGAAAAAAATCAGGAGAGGAACAAAAAGAATACGATGCTTCTCCTTGTTTGAATTTTTTACTTTCTTTAAGAAACTAAAATATTTGATTCTTCTTGAATTTATGTTTATATTTGAAATAGGGATGAGTTTAGTGGTAAATAGGTAGTATTATGTTTATTAATCATGTAGAAGTAAATTTTACATTACCATCTATACGATAGTTGGTTTATATAGTTTGTTGAAGTTTATTCAGATCGTTCACTCAAGCAATGTCTTCCGAAGTATGCTCACATTGCTAACATAAAACATGTAAAGTTGATTTATCACATTTGAATAAAACACTTAAAAGTCCATGAACATAAGAAAGTAAAGGTTCAAATGACCTTTAATAGTATAGAGCCTTTTCAATTGCCTGCATTATCTTTCATTTCGGTTACAAATTGTTTTTAATACAACATATTTTCTTGAACTTATAGAATACATGGAATTGACCTTTGATTGATCCTTTACCATCATATGGAAGAGGTAGAGAACCGCTGAGAGGACGGTATGCAAGTTTCATTCTTGGCGATAAAATTTGCAATATCATCATTACAGGTATAATCGCACTTATACAACATATAATTATGTAGAATGTTCAAAATATCAACCTTTTATTAACTATATTGTATATCATGTTATCTTAGAATGTCAGGTGATAAGGAGGTCATTGATGGACAAGGTGAAGTATGGTGGAATATGTGGAGGTCAAGGTTGCTACGATTTACTCGACCTTATTTGCTTGAATTCGTGCATTCAAAAGATATCCTAACCACAAATATAGTTTTTAAGTACTCACCTTTTTGGAACATTCATCCTAACAACTACTAGTAAGTTGTCTGCTCCATACTTCACTCTTATATAATCATATAATTAATCTTCCCATATGTGCATGTGAGCTCATTTGATTTTGCGCTTGCATCAGTGTGGTGATAAGGCATGTAAGCATCGTTGCTCTACGTAATTCTCCAAACACTGATGGAATTAATCCAGGAATATTTACTATTACATACGCACACACATATGTATATGTATGTATGTATTATAATGAATTCCTTTACTAATTTATGGTATGTATGTATTGTGAGAATGCGTTGCTTGAGTATTCAAGAACCAAACATACACACACAACAACAACTAAAACTGTATTAGCTGTATTTGCATATACAATTATGAATAGACATATGTTTACAACCATGTACACTTTTTCTTATAATATGATGATTGATTTACCCATACTTTTATGAATAGAATGAACAAATGGATATAATGGCCGAATACAACAATCGAAGTGGTTGGTAATTTCTCACCTCTTATTCTTTGTACATATAACGAACATCAAAGAAAATTTGGTAGAAACTATTATATTCACGATTTCATGACAAGCTCCAAAAGGTTTGCATTTTAACATAGCGAATGCTACATCCAGTAGTTGCAGATCCACCATTTTTACAACACTATATTTATGGTCATTCTTAGTGGCGTTTATCACTTTTTCTACGCACTTTCTAATTGTTTCCACACTTTTTATTGAAGGGAGAAACATGATGCCTTCCTGAACACTCTTGGGCCTGATATTATAATTGTTTCCTGCTCAGAACTACCACCAATTGGTGCTTTCTTCTTCAGTTTGGTGAGGTCAATATCTATGTTGTTTGTGAGTAATCTATTTTCATATATGCTTGATTGAGCGCTTCTTCTGCATTATGTGAACTAACCATTCACATTGTCCACTATGCGTATGTGTAATAAATATATTTTTGCTGAACTGGTAACGTTTTAGGATTATGTAATGAACACGAAATGTTTGAATTATTCATTTTTTTCCATATTCTTATGATCTTTGTATCAATGAATCTAGCACCGCCATATTTGATCACGAAGAGTAATAACTATGGATGACTGCAGCATCCGTAACCATTAGTTTCGGGCCTCCAAATAGGGGAATGTTACAAGTTGGTATCATAGCATAGGTTAATGAAATTTTAAATGAAAAGTAAAACCACAAAGCTTTTTCGAACATAATCCAATTAATTTGAAAATATGATCGGGGTTTTGGGTTAACGCAATAATAACGTATTTGTATTTGATATATACGTATATATCTAAGTACGTTTTCCCCTCTCTCTTAGACCGTTCTTATGTATCTTACTGAGGATCATATGTAGATATACGAGAAAGAAGATACAGAGGCAGGAAAAGGAAGAGGAAATCTAAATGGGGGAAGCACCACTACCAATGGTAATGTTCGACCTAATACTCGTAGGAACCAAGGTCAACAAGCTAATGCTAATCAAAATGATGAGGACAACGTTGTTATTGGAAATCCGCCAATAGATGCGGGGATGGTGCATCAGTTGTTGCCTAATATTTCGTAAGAAGGAGCTGCTGGGAATGTTGGTGGAGCTAATCCTATAGTTCCAGCTGGTTATAACTATGCGAAGCTGAGTAGGGACAATGTCAGTCTGGGAGGAAATCTGTTTGTTGGAACGGAAGATGCTATAGAGGTAGAGAATTAGCTATTGAATTGTGAAAGGATCTTTACAAACTTAGGCTTGAATGATGGAGAGAAGTGAAGGCTAGCCTCTAGGCATTTGCTAGGATTAGCGCTTCATTGGTGGAATAGTGTGACGGTAGGAGTGCTGGAGGAAGAGCTGACATTTGCTGACTTCAGGAGGAGGTTTGAGTAGAGGTTCTTGTCTGAGGTTGCCAAATCGGCATTGATGAGGAATTTTATGGATCTTATCCAAAGAGATATGTCTATGATCGAGTATGCATCTAAGTTTGATGAGCTATATCGATATGGTTATGCTTTGGTTGACACTGATGTTAGAAGGAATCAAAGATTCATTAGAGGGCTGAGACTAGATTTAGGAAGAATGACTATGGCCCATATCCGAGATCCTTCTAACGTGGTGGTGGAGATGGACATCTGCCATGAGGAGATACTTGCTATTTCGGCTAGAGAGAAGCCAGTTGAATCCCATGGTCCTCACGGGAGAAGAGGAAGTTCTTCAAGAAGAAGGGCGCTCATAAAGAAGGAGCCGCCAAGGAAGGGAAAGCAAATATAGTTTGCTACAAGTGTGATAAGAAGGGTCACTATGCTAATGAGAGCCGTTCGGGAGATGGAAGGTGGATTGTGGGGAAGCATAATGTGCAATGCTATAATTGCAACCAGATGGGACATTACAAGAACAAGTGTCTTGAAGCTGTCAAGGCAGGAAAAGGAAAGGTCTTTGCTTTGGAACCTTCATCCTCTAAACCATATGCTGCTGAGAAAGGAAAGTCCGCGATGGAAGGTACGCTTTTGATTCAGAGTATATCAATTAGGGTACTTTTTGATATCGGTGCATCATGCTCATTTATATCACATTATTTGGTTGATAGGTTATGAATAGAACACACATATCTTGTTACTTCCTTAAGGATTGTGAATCCAATAGGAGGGTATGCAACTCTTGGGATAAGATGTGACCAACTAGAACTTGATTTGTTACATCATAAGTTTGCATATAGCTTGTATGTTTTTGATTTTGTAGATTTCAGGATCATTTTAGATATGGATTGGTTGGGTAAGTATGAGGCTAGGATACTTTTCCAAGATCAAAAAATATCATTGAGGTAACCGAATCATTTTCTCAATGGAAAATTACAGTAAGAGTGTTTCTACTTTGTTGAGTGCCATGGAAGCTGAAGAAGAACTTAGTTAGGTTTGTGTGGCTAGAGAGTTTGTAGATGTCTTTGAGTCGGTTACTGGATTACCACTGAAACGATCTGTTGAGATTCGGATAGACCTTATACCAAGAGCTAAACCTGTCAGTAGACCACCTAGCAGAATGACACCAATAAAGATGAAGGAATTGAAGGTGAGGCTAGTGGATCTTAAGAGAAGGAATTTTAATAGACTAAGCAGTTCACCTTGGGGAGCTACCATGGTGTTTGGGAAGAAACCAGATGGATCATTAAGGACGTGCATCGACTACCATAAGTTAAACGAAAGGACGATCAAAAATAGATACCCCCTGCCAAGGATTGATGATCTATTTGATCAGTTGAGTAGAGCCAGAGTATTTTCCCAATTTGGCAACAGGGTTGCATCAGTAGAGAGTGGTGGAGGATAAAATTCCTTTGACTGCATTTCGAACTAGGTATTGTTCATATGAGTAGTTAGTAATGCCATTCGGATTGACTAACGCACTTGCTTTCTTCGTTGATTTGACGAACCGGGTTTTCAAAAAGCACTTGGATAGGTTTGTTTTGGTGTTCATAGATAATATTTTAGTACTCTAAAGATGAAAGAGAGCATGAAGTTCATCTTAGAGTGGTGTTGGAGATGCTAAGGCAGAATCAGCTGAAGGCGAAGTTTTCCAAGTGTCATTTCTAAAAGAGAGAGGTTGAGTTTCTTAGTTATGTGGTTCCAAAGGAAGGATTGTCAGTTGATTTAGTTATGATCGAGGCAGTAAATAATTGGAAGAGACCAAAAACAGTAACTGAGGTCAGGAGTTTTCTTGGACTTGCTGGCTATTATCGGAAATTCATTAAGGATTTCTCACAGATAGCAGCGCCTTTGACTAAGTTGACCGAAAAGGAAGTGAAGTTTGTCTGGTCCGATAAATGTGAGGAAGCATTTTGTAACATCCCAAGATTTTCAACCCTCGAAAATCGGCACTAATACGTTCACTGTATAGAATGTCAAGCAATCAAGTGCCGGAAATACCAGATCGTTAGGGTTTAAGAAGAAAAGAGATAGAAGAAGGAATAGAAATAACAACAACACAGAATCTCACAATCGCAGTGGAACAAAATATAATATATAATAATAGATCTTTATACAAAAGAAACTGTAACTGCTAATACGCATACAAATTATCTGAGTACAACAATCAAAATAGAAATATGGACAATCATATTAACTTTTCTTCAAAAGTGCTGAACATACGGTCTACAATATACAGTGGAATATAATCAAGTACGTGTAATACGTCTCTTCCATCCAACTTGCCTCCTGGGCTCCATAGCATCCTAACCTGGATCTGTAATACTCGGTCTGACTCGAGCATTATAATAAAATAACACCCGAGTCGGTCTGGAAAACCAGCGTGAGTAAATGTACTCAATTTGAATTATTACTATTTTTAAAATCCTTTGAAGATATCTGGTAAAACCGTGTCACACATAAACACTACAGATTTTCCTCCTACGATAACCAAAACATTTTATAGCAAATCCGGCGATATTATAATAGTGTCTAATTACAATATTTATTAAAATAGCCAAATTTGTTACATTAATTAAATTCCAGCATACTAGGCTTTAAAATCAAAACCGTAAAGGTTCATAGTGGTTATTGGATCGAAGTGGTTTCGGATAATGCTGATATCTGATCCCGGTCTCTTCGAACTCAAATGATAAATTTGAAAAGGGAAATTTGATCAGTTAACAATTTCACAATCAAGATGTCAATATTCGCATGTGCAAATTCATTCCATATGTTCACTTTATCAAGACCAGTCCATCGAAAATAATCCGCTTGTAATCATTCCATTTTCCAAAATCGAAATAGCGATCGGTTCCAGTCGATTTACTTGCCAATTCTATTTACTTTAACTTGTTTGGCTACTTAATAACACAAGCAATAGATAATTGAAATTAATATCAAGAACATTATCAGTTAACATAGATCATTAACTCAATCAATTATTTATAATTAATATTAAATAAATTTATAATTTAGAACCGAACTGGTTCCAATTCACTGAGTTGAGTTACAAAATTTTAAATCCATTTTTATTTTGTTAACCAAGGCAATTAAATAAATATTTCATTCTTAATTAAGTCAAAAATTATCAGTTCATTACATAATTAATTTATCAAATAACATATAATTAATCAAATAAAATATCACTTGTCTATTCACTTAAACCGTTTAAATCATTAAATTTTCATATTGCAAAAAATGGAAGTTATTAGTTTAGATAAAATTACTTGGCGATAGGATTTCGATGCAAAAATCCGCGTGACGAATTAGGCTTAAAATGAAGAAGAAATAGGGTTGTGATTTAAAGTTTATTAAATAATTTGATTTGGATTTATTTTTGGAACACTCGGTCCCAAAACCATTCAAATTGACCCATGTACAACTTTACCAAACCCCAAACACTTTGCCTTCTTCCACCAGTGCTTCTTTCCTCTTTTTTTCTTTTATTTGAAGCAAGGGACAAAGTTTAAAAACTTATAAACCTTTAAATAAAAAATTAAATATAATCTTAAACAACCCAACCCATGCTACACTCAATTTGGCCCAACCAATCAAACCAAACTCCTTTCTTTTTTTTCTTCTTCTATATTTTTTTTCTTCGGCCTATGCTAACCCATCTTCAGCCTATCCAACCAACCCTACCTCCTTCCTTTATGCATGTTCTTTCTTATTTCATTTCCCTTCTTTTCTTCCACTCCAGTACGCCATGCACAAACGTGTGCACGTACACGCCACCCTCGGCCATCGCCTCTAGCCGCCGATCATCCCCATGAGTCGCGGCCGACCCCAACATCTCATCCCTCCACCCAGAGGTCCACAATATACCCACGTTCGCTGATACGAACATCAGCCTGAAAAAACTGGAACCACCCAACCCTGTCAAACGCCTCGCCTCGGCCACCTCGACCACCGTCCTTCACAATACTTGCCCTAAGACTCGCCATAACCCTCTCTTCCTTTCCCCCCATGCGCATGCCTCCTCCTCCTCCTCGTCACTATTACCCAAAACCCGAACCCAAACAAACTCCACTGTAAAACCCTAGTCTGACCTCATCCTGCATCCACAACCATTTTAAAATTGCTACACCATTTTTCCTCGCTTCCCCATCACTCGATCACCCTCCACGTCCAACCCTTCAACTAAAAATCAAACGCGCCAATGGAATTGGCCAAAACCCCCAAAATTGATCAACTATAAATTTCTTTTCCCTCACATCATTAAAATATCCAAACCGCCTCTAAAAATTGAGTTTTTCATTGACTAACCCATCTATATCTTCCATTCTTAAAATTATGATATTCGAATTTTTGCCATTCTAACTTACTTGCCGTAATTTGGAGTTTTCTTCCTCCATGTTCAATAAACTTCAATGAAATAAATTTTTCAACATTCTATACTAAAAATAAAATCATTTTAGTTTCGATATCAAGTTTTAAAACTAAAGGGATTTTGAGGTATAAATTTTTAAAGTTGAAGCATACTGTTTTATCAAGTAGAATACGAACAGAGAAGAGGAAGAAGAAGTACAGTATCTTCCTTTTTGAATCGTAGGTTGATCTACCTATGTTATCATACACATACAAGCCCATGTACACACACAGTTATATATATACATACACTTACCACAACAAAGATTCATCTATGTCCACTATTATATATACATATGGATAATAACCTGTAAACAGGAGGAAAAATGTTTACTCACAGTTAACCAGGGATGAACACTTTGCTTGTTTTGATTTTCTAGCTTTACGATCTCTATCTTATTTTAATCTTTTTTCATGGTAGAACTTATACATTTTTTCTTTTATATGCATCAAAAAAACATGGTACACACATACACACACATAGACACACACACACACATAAGCCGAAAAGAAACAGTGAGGCTATATGGTGGCTGTAGTGTTGTACAGGGTTTCATTTTCTTATCCTTTTTTTCATGTAGGATGATGTGATTTCATTTGGGGATGATTTGATTTTGTAAGATGATTTGATCTTTTGTGTGTGATTTGATTTAATATGGCTTGATTTTGAGATTTGTTGGCTTGAATTGATGTTTGTCATGATGATGCTTCCATATGAATATATATCCTATATGTGTATATATATAGACTCACGTATACACTATTTTTACTATATATATATTTACCTATTCACTATTTTATACACACACATACACACACACACACATATAAATAGACTTTATCGTAAGTTTGAAATTTGCGATTATAAAGTTTATACATGTATGTGTGTGTCTATATATATATTTACATATACACATATATACCTACACACTTATATATATATATATATATATTTCTTATTTAGAAATTAGCGTTTTGAAAATTTAATATAGCTCCCAAAAATATATTTTTGGATATTTTCCAATATCAGAAAATTTATATACTCGACTTATGTTCTTCCTTTATTAACAATCAATCAATCTCGTATTTAAGAATAAACATTTGTTAATTAGAACTCTATTATTAATTCCTTAAAGTCAATATCAAAAGGTTATATTGAAATTTGTTATCCTCTTTTATCTTATTGCACATTATTCAATTTCTTTTTTTAAACGACATTTATTGTTCATACTTCTGTTATTAATTTAATACAATTGAATATTGTTTGTTTCAATTCAGATACTAATTAAAACTTTTCTCTTATTGCAATTTTTCCATTTACCGATTAAATTTAGATTATCACTTCCATTCGATATATTTTCATTAATAACAATATAAATTTTTGTTTCTAACCATCTGTTTGCACAAAAAATTGGCAAACACTCATATCATTGTTGTAGAGCTGTAAATGTTGTTTGTAGTATATGGCTATTGTTTGATGAAAATTAGTTGCAGATGTTTAAGGTAGAAAATCAGTAATTTACAATAAAGAATATGTAAAGGACTTAAATGTAAAAGACATAGAATTTATAGTAGTTCGGCCTGAATGTGCCTACGTCCACTTTTCCTCTTTTATTATCCCTTTCATTTCTGATTACAAGTACAAGCTTTGAATATGAGTAAACATGCTATTAGAACTAAGATTTTTTCCACTCAAAATTGTCTGCCATTGTTGCTTAAAGCTTCGCTCTTCAGCATCCTCTCTTTTTACGATGCCATGTGCTTGGCATTTATAGAATGAAGATATGAGGAGAGGCTGTTGCGTATATAGTACTTGGAAGTTGGTTCAACCTTGCTTCCTTCAAGATTTGGTTCAACCTTCTTTACATGATTATAAAGTTGTTCCACTTGTGACAACCGCCATACACCTTCAAGAACCCCGAAACGCGTCATGAAGAAATCCTCGAAGTATCGTCATGTCGTGATGAAAATCTCTAACTTTTTTAAATTAGTTATACCCGAGTTGAGCCCAAAGCAAACTTTCACCCAACTCCAAGAAGCATTACTCCCCGCCGACTCCAAGTAAACCATTAGATTTCTCATGCCCGCTTCTAAGCAACCACCGAACCAAAGTTTCGGTTCGGTCATTGGGCTGACTCCAAGCAGACTCAAGATTTTCAAGCCATGACCCAAGCAAGTGCCGAACCAAAGTTTTGGTTCGATAATCCACCCAACTCCAAGCAGACTCCAAATTTTCAAGGCCCAACTCCAAGCAAGCGCCGAACCAAAATTTTGGTCTGATTATCCAACCGACTCCAAGCAGACCCCAAATTTTCAAGGCTCGACTCCAAGCAAGTGCCGAACTAAAGTTTTGGTTCGATCATTGGGCTGACTCCAAGCAAATTCGAGATTTTCAAGCCCCGACTCCAAGTGAGTGTCGAACCAAAGTTTTGGTTCGTTAATCCAACTAACTCCAAGCAGACTATAGATTTTCAAGGCCCGACTCCAAGCAAGCACCAAACCAAAGTTTTGGTTTGGTCATCGGGCCGACTCCAAGCAGACTCGATATTTTCAATCCCTGATTCCATGCAAGTGTCGAACCAAATTTTTGGTTGGATCATCGGACCGGGGATCTTGGCTTGCTGTTGGACTGTCGACCATGAATGGTGGTAGAGCATCTCAGTATCTGCCTACGAGATGGTGGCGGACAAATCTTAAGATGATGATATCTCTCATTTCGTATCTCGGAATGAGACGCGATTTCGACCTATGTCCATATCTTGATCTCGAGAATACCCTCAACTAGTTTGAGTCTATTCTAGAATAATGAAGATTTTTCCCCTGATTCCTCATATTCACCATGTAATGGGGGAAAATGCCCACAATATTTCCCCCCCAAAGCATACTTTTGTGAATACAAAGTTTGCTTTGCTTAATCCAAGACTATCTTCTTAGTCTTGCAATGGTTGTATTTTCTGAATGTCTATATCTCATTTTTTCCTCTGATTTTATAATGAGCCTCCTTTTGCTAGTTTGATGCAAGACTTTGTTCATTCTAAGGAGGACTTGCTAAAATTTTGAAGCCGTCTTTGATTAATCTTTATCTGATAGGATGTTGTTTTTCTTGGACTTCTGGTTTCCTACATGGAGGTTTCATACATTATGCGGACCAACTGATGTATACTTTTCATTATTGACTTTGGATCTGTGATGTGGAACTCCAATTATGTTCATTGTATGCTTGAGTCAATGTGACGCCCCACCTCTATACCCACGCTAGCAAAGAGTATTAATAGATAATACCGTCTGCTAACACGGAGAATAAGGCTGTTTAGGAGCGACCATCTATAGCCTTGCTTTAATTATCTATTGAATACATCGACAATTGCCTTACCAAGCAGATCGACATGTCCAATGAATACTTAAAACAAAACCATTGGTGGCTAGAGGATCTATCAGAACAGAATATAACAACTCAAATGCAATATACATCACAGAACAGTAAACCATCATATACACATATACTGATACATAGCAGAGTATACAAAATAATACATGTCAAGTGGTATAGCAAACCACAATATACAAACGAGTTCACAAGAATACATATCAGAGTTACAACAAAATAGGACTACACAAAAAGCTATGACAAAAAGAAGCTAGCAGAGTAGTCCATGCGGAAGCAAACTAGGCTAAGTCCAAAAGCACCTAACCTGAAACATCTCGGTCTGACCCGAGTATAAAATACACGGGTCAGTCTAGTTAAACAAATCAGTTAGATAAACTGAACAACAATAAACCTGCAAGGTTACAAAGTAGAACAAATATCTCTAAAGGAGATAACACAATCATCTAACAAAAGATGAATCATATAGAACAAGCCTCATATCATCGGCAACATATAGAAACAAAGGATACAAATATCCCAAATCAAGCCAAAAAGGCAAATAACAAATACCAATAAGGTATACAAGTTCCGCAAGGTAAGCGCTACGCATCATGCGGCTCATAATGACCAACATCGTAGGGCGATACCTAGGGAATATACATATGAATGAAACATTAGAAAATTGCTCGAGCTCAGTACTGTATAAACAAGGATTCATGAGCCCGAAGACTCCAAACCCAATATCACTCGAGCGGTGACGAATGACCAACTCCGAAAGCGATACAATAGGGCAACAAACCCGAAGGCGACAAACCCAAGTATCTCTCGAGCGGTGACGATGGACCAACTCCAAAAGCGATACTAAAGGGGAAACCTACCCGAAGGCAACAAACCTGAAGGAGACAGTCCGAAGACACTATCCTAAAGGCAACAAACCGTAGTGGTGAAGGTCAAAGACCCCATACTGGACACCACTAACTGGCGGAATGTGTCACAACTCTCGAAAAGGAATCCGAAAAGTGGTAACGTGAGTCCCATAACCACTCGTTCGCACTAACGGTTTACTATCCGTTAGTTAATTTCACACTCAAAGCAGTACAAAGTTCACCTCATTTCATCGGTAAACCAAACCCGAAGGTCAAAACGATCAATCGAATAGGTCGGGGATTAATCGGAAAGACAAACCATGGATTCATGGTCCGTGTTTTATCTAACCATTTAATCTCCTTTCCACTCCGCTCGAAGTGCGAAATTGTGTGTGCGTTTTAAATAGAATTTACGAATTGGAGAAGGAAGGTTTTAATACGATTTAGAGGGATTATTTATGAAAACCCGTGAACGAAGTCAAAAATAAGTTATCAAAGCCAAAGATGCAATGGCAACTACTAAAAAGCAACTTGAATCGATAAAATTTGGAAAACCAATCAAAATATGCAAAAATAAGCAAAACAGGCAAAACATGAGCAGGTCGGTCGACCGGCTACAGGGCTCGGTCGGCTGGCCAGATGTAGAAATTAAAACAAGGCTCGGGGTAGCAGGTCGGTCGACCGGCTACAGGGCTCGGTCGGCCGAACCTGATGATTTGCAATTCCTGCCCTTTTTCAATGAATTGCAATTTCTTCCAAAACGCGATCGTTCGAGCAATGGACCTAAGGAGCTTTAGCCAATAGATACCCCAGTTCCATTAGCTCTCCGATTCGCAACCAAAACATATTCAAACATCAAAGTTAGGATCTTTAAAGAATTGAACCCAAACACTAAAAATTTGGATATTCTCCAATTCAATCCAAACCAAAAGCAAGAGCATATGAACAAGTGTTAGGAATTCATACCCAACATCAATGAAATCAAGAGAAGTAGATGTGAGTTCAAAACTCACCTTTAACCCAAAACAAAGAAGATGAAGCTCAATAACAAGGAGAAGACCAACCAAACACTACTTCAACTCAACAAGCTTCAATCTAAGAATAAAACACATATTTCCCAATTTTAGGTTTAGGAAATTTCTGAGATTGAAGAGAGAAGGAGATAGAGAAGATGAAGAGGAGCTTACCAATGGCTTCTCTATGATTTTGGAGCAAGAAATCAAGTTTGCAAAGAAGAAACTAGGGCTTGCAATTTCTATTTCCCTTTCCCTTCCACCATTTTCAGTTTTCTTAAGTAAAAGAAATGAAATGAGGGTGAATGGATGAAGAGTTAATGAGCTAGGGGGGTTAAGTGGAGATTGGGGCTGAACCCAAACTCAAGCCTAAGTAGAAAAAAAGAGTCAAAACTCAACTTACTCCAAACATATCAAAGCTTATACTCAAAAAGATCGCAAGCGACGTTTTGAACTCAATGGAAGTGGTCTTGAGACCCAATTCGACCGTTTGCAGAAAGTAACTTTTTGGACCATAATCCGACAGACGACGTTATATTTAAATAAAATATTTAAATATACGACCGATAAATATGCGGGTTGTTACAGACTCCCCTCCTTAAAGAAATTGCGTCCTCGCAATTCTTTAAGAAGAAAATAAAGAGTAACAATCAAGAACATGTCAACACAAAAGAATAACAGAATAAGAAGTTCACCATAAAGTGCACGAAAGGATAAGCCCTAACTTATTTGCTCAGAGAATTCTAAGGATTTCTAAGCTCAAAATAATTCGGAACACCGACGTGGTGCAACAATACGTCAAATGAACCAAATCTCAACAAAATGAAGTACAACAAAGCGTCCGATGAACTTGGTAAAAAGATCATTCCATACGGACATCAACAAGAAACAATCACTTGTTACTTACAACAAAATGCATTGGCAACTCGATCCCCCTTTCGGGAGTAAAAGAAATAGAGTATCGGAAAAGACTTCTTTTAAATAACCTACTTTTCCGTAAAGCTAATACTTTCAAAATCACAATTATCTTCGTAAAATCATATTTCCGGAAAAATTTCTTATTTCAAGTCAATTCACTGTGTCTGATTGTCTCATCAAAGCGTTTAGGAGATTCCTATCGATAACGTTGATCAAGCGCATCGACTAGAATTCTTAAAGCACTTAATGGGCAATACAATCACAAAACAATCTTCTATATGATAAACATATTTCTAAAACTTTTGAAAATTCTCTTTGTTTGTTTTAAGAACAAAATCCCATTTGTACTTATAAATAAATCGTATGAAAAAGATTTGCAAAAATTTTAAATTGCTAACTTCCAACCAAAATCAATAAATACAAAAATGGAATCATCGAGATATTCATAGAATACTCGATGCATAAATGGATGAAATGAGTTGGACAAACTGAATGACACAATAAATCATTCATAAGAATCACAATGAGTGCGGAATGCGGTAAATGGAGTACCAACTTCCGCAACTCGCAACCAAATCAAAACCGATGGCAAGGTCGAGCTGAAAAGACCTTAACACTACTCAAAAGATTTGCTTAGGTGATAATCCTAAGACAAGCTCAAAAATACCAGAAAATTTTCAAACTACAAGAATGAGGGAAACAACACTTTCCTCATCATGAGGGCTTAAAGAAATAAAATGATGCCATCAAATTGGAAATCGAATAAAAGAAAAGTAGAAACCTACCAAAATAGATGGAGGCATACCTTATCCCCGAGAAGGGCCTCCAGAAGCACCTGTTACATTTAGCTTGCCAGACAGAGAATTATTCGGAGCAATAGGACAAGTGGAAAGACGATGGCCTTCCTTCTTGCAATAGCGGCAGAAGAGAGGCTTAGGAAAAGCTCGAATCATATGATCAGGAGAATCACAATTGAAACACTTCCGAATGGAAGGTGTTCCAGCAGGCTGAGACTGAGAATCAGATTCAACGGGCTTTTTCTTCTTGGAAGGGAAAATTTCCCGCTCATCCAATGGAGACTGCTTTTTGTTGGGGTTCTTGCGAACCTCAACATCATCAGCACTATCACATTCCTTATCGACGGTTTCAAGATGAAGTGCAGAATCTACCAACTCCTCAAAAGAAAGCTTAAGCTGGAGCAACAAAGACTTCTTAAGATATTTCTTAAGACCAGAGACAAACTTCAGATTCTTCTTATATGAAGTGCTAATGAATTCAAGACCATACTTAGATAAAGCCTCGAATGATGCAACATACTCAGAAACAGAAGACTTCCCTTGCTTCAACTCAAGGAAGCGACGGGTCAATAAAACCTTTTCAGATTCAGGAACGAACTTGAGTTCGAATCGTCCCCGAAACTGAGTCCAAGAAAGAGTAGACTCATCGATTTCGGCTACAAGAAGCTCATACCAATCAAGGGCGCGCTCTTGTAATAAGCTAGAAGTTACAAGAACTCTATCATGGTCAGAAAGATCCATGCGAGAGAAAATACGCTCGCACGTGCGAAGCCAAGCTTGGACTTCAAGAACGGATTCGGAGCCCTTAAACGGCTTTCCTCCAAGATGAGAAAAATCACTTCACAGACGTGCAAAGGCGGGCTTGCGAGGCGGAGATACACGAGTAGGAGCTGGAGGCTGAGTGCTCCTAAACAACTCCATAAACTGATCAGCTGACATATAAACGCCGTCCGGATGTGAGCCACTGGATTGCCTAACACCCAAGCATCGTCCCCTGCCTCTTCCAGCCATACGCTGAAAGTAATACAAGAACAAGATAAATCACAAGGTAGGTACTTCAATACGGAATACTATGGAAACACATGCATTCCTAGACGTATTCCCCAAATTCTATCTAACCTTTGATGGTAGAAGGAATAGAAAGGCACGATGATTCGAAGACTTGTATCACTCATTACACTCTGATGTATCGTAATATGTGTCTCTATTCTGTGTTTATCATATTTTGTCCTGAACTCAGCGCTCTGATACCACGCTGTGACGCCCCACCTCTATACCCACGCTAGCAAAGAGTATTAATAGATAATACCGTCTGCTAACACGGAGAATAAGGCTGTTTAGGAGCGACCATCTATAGACTTGCTTTAATTATCTATTGAATACATCGACAATTGCCTTACCAAGCAGATCGACATGTCCAATGAATACTTAGAACAAAACCATTGGTGGCTAGAGGATCTACCAGAACAGAATATAACAACTCAAATGCAATATACATCACAGAACAGTAAACCATCATATACACATATACTGATACATAGCAGAGTATACAAAATAATACATGTCAAGTGGTATAGCGAACCACAATATACAAACGAGTTCACAAGAATACATATCAGAGTTACAACAAAATAGGACTACACAAAAAGCTATGACAAAAAGAAGCTAGCAGAGTAGTCCATGCGGAAGCAAACTAGGCTAAGTCCAAAAGCACCTAACCTGAAACATCTCGGTCTGACCCGAGTATAAAATACACGGGTCAGTCTAGTTAAACAAATCAGTTAGATAAACTGAACAACAATAAACCTGCAAGGTTACAAAGTAGAACAAATATCTCTAAAGGAGATAACACAATCATCTAACAAAAGATGAATCATATAGAACAAGCCTCATATCATCGGCAACATATAGAAACAAAGGATACAAATATCCCAAATCAAGCCAAAAAGGCAAATAACAAATACCAATAAGCTATACAAGTTCCGCAAAGTAAGCGCTACGCATCATGCGGCTCATAATGACCAACATCGAAGGGCGATACCTAGGGAATATACATATGAATGAAACATCAGAAAATTGCTCGAGCTCAGTACTGTATAAACAAGGATTCATGAGCCCGAAGACTCCAAACCCAATATCACTCGAGCGGTGACGAATGACCAACTCCGAAAGCGATACAATAGGGCAAAAAACCCGAAGGCGACAAACCCAAGTATCTCTCGAGCGGTGACGATGGACCAACTCCAAAAGCGATACTAAAGGGGAAACCTACCCGAAGGCAACAAACCTGAAGGAGACAATCCGAAGACACTATCCTAAAGGCAACAAACCGTAGTGGTGAAGGTCAAAGACCCCATACTGGACACCACTAACTGGCGGAATGTGTCACAACTCTCGAAAAGGAATCCGAAAAGTGGTAACGTGAGTCCCATAACCACTCGTTTGCACTAAACGGTTTACTATCCGTTAGTTAATTTCACACTCAAAGCAGTACAAAGCTCACCTCATTTCATCGGTAAACCAGACCCGAAGGTCAAAACGATCAATCGAATAGGTCGGGGATTAATCGGAAAGACAAACCATGGATTCATGGTCCGTGTTTTATCTAACCATTTAATCTCCTTTCCACTCCGCTCGAAGTGCGAAATTGTGTGTGCGTTTTAAATAGAATTTACGAATTGGAGAAGGAAGGTTTTAATACGATTTAGAGGGATTATTTATGAAAACCTGTGAACGAAGTCAAAAATAAGTTATCAAAGCCAAAGATGCAATGACAACTACTAAAAAGCAACTTGAATCGATAAAATTTGGAAAACCAATCAAAATATGCAAAAATAAGCAAAACAGGCAAAACATGAGCAGGTCGGTCGACCGGCTACAGGGCTCGGTCGGCTGGCCAGATGTAGAAATTAAAACAAGGCTCGGGGTAGCAGGTCGGTCGACCGGCTACAGGGCTCGGTCGGCCGAACCTGATGATTTGCAATTCCTGCCCTTTTTCAATGAATTGCAATTTCTTCCAAAACGCGATCGTTCGAGCAATGGACCTAAGGAGCTTTAGCCAATAGATACCCCAGTTCCATTAGCTCTCCGATTCGCAACCAAAACATATTCAAACATCAAAGTTAGGATCTTTAAAGAATTGAACCCAAACACTAAAAATTTGGATATTCTCCAATTCAATCCAAACCAAAAGCAAGAGCATATGAACAAGTGCTAGGAATTCATACCCAACATCAATGAAATCAAGAGAAGTAGATGTGAGTTCAAAACTCACCTTTAACCCAAAACAAAGAAGATGAAGCTCAATAACAAGGAGAAGACCAACCAAACACTACTTCAACTCAACAAGCTTCAATCTAAGAATAAAACACATATTTCCCAATTTTAGGTTTAGGAAATTTCTGAGATTGAAGAGAGAAGGAGATAGAGAAGATGAAGAGGAGCTTACCAATGGCTTCTCTATGATTTTGGAGCAAGAAATCAAGTTTGCAAAGAAGAAACTAGGGCTTGCAATTTCTATTTCCCTTTCCCTTCCACCATTTTCAGTTTTCTTAAGTAAAAGAAATGAAATGAGGGTGAATAGATGAAGAGTTAATGAGCTAGGGGGGTTAAGTGGAGATTGGGGCTGAACCCAAACTCAAGCCTAAGTAGAAAAAAAGAGTCAAAACTCAACTTACTCCAAACATATCAAAGCTTATACTCAAAAAGATCGCAAGCGACGTTTTGAACTCAATGGAAGTGGTCTTGAGACCCAATTCGACCGTTTGCAGAAAGTAACTTTTCGGACCATAATCCGACAGACGACGTTATATTTATATAAAATATTTAAATATACGACCGATAAATATGCGGGTTGTTACAGTCAAGCTATCCTGACCATCTCATGTGATCACCACTTTGTGTATTTCTCTGCTAATCCTTTCTCTACTCTTGTGCATGCTTTGGCAAGATCAATCATTGACAAATTTGATAGAGTAAGAATCTTTGTTGAAGGGTCTTTGTATGTAGAGTTAATGTAGAGTGTTATCGAGTGAATGTCGGTTATGACTTTCCTAGCTCATGTTTTGTATCCTCTTCCCGGACGTTTGTACAAAGGTATGTATATTTTATATAAGTTTTGGTTGGAATCCTCATACCTGATAAGGTGTAATTGGTTTGTGCGGCATACAGTTTGGTAAAGTGATGATCAATTTTACAAACTTCTTCAGTAGCTTAGTTCGATAATCCTTAACGTACTTATACAGACTACATTGCTGGTAAGTTTTGACGAATAAGTGTTGGATTAAAGAGAAGCTTGGTGAAGGAAAAAGGATAGTCGGACCACAGAATTGGGTTAGTGGAGTTTAGTGGACCGAAACAAATTGGTTTGAGAGTGGAAGATGATAGCCGAACCACTTGGTCTGGTACTTGAAAAGAGGCAGGACCGAGGTGCAAAAAGGGGTCATATGAAAGTGTTGGTAGGTTTCATGGTCCAAGGTCGAAACAATGATATGGTGTGTAGGATCGATTTCATCCTAGAGGGGGGTGAATAGGGTGATGGTATAAATTATAAAAATTAATTGCGGAAGCTTATAAAATAATTTCAACACAAATCACAGAATAATAGCAGCACAGAAAAAATAGCAGAATAATAAAATGCAGAAATAGAACGACACGGAATTTACCCAGCTTCGGCAAAACCCTGCCTACATGCTGCCCCCCAAGGTTTCCACTAGAAATTAGATAGTCAGACGCTTACACATACGTAAACTCACGACACCCGCTATCGACTAAACCTAACTCTACGCTCAAAACCCTGCCACAACTCAGCCATTGAGTTGCGAATTCTCAAACTACGCTACGTAGCTTGTCCCCTAGTCACACGACTAGAAATTTGAACGGTTAAAAGAGTTTTTGAAATTAAAAATAAAAACAAATGTTAAAACCCTTTAAAAAATAAAGCCCCTTTAAATTAACGAGACGACCCTTTTGGTAATTAAGCTTAATAATAAGCCGGGCCCCTTTTCTCTTTATGTCCCGATCCTTCTTCGATTTGTTTCGAGAATCTTGAGAAAGAAATATGGCGGCTTCATTTTCTCTTAGCTCTGAGATTTAGGGCTTTTTCGAAGCTCCGACTCTAAATTGATCGAATCAGTGGTTAATTGCGTGAAGTCTTGTTCGATCGAATCCTTGTTGCTCACTTCGGTTGCTTCGACGAGTTCAATTGTTGCTTCAGTAAGAATTTATGCTTTTGTGCTTTTATGTGCTTCGTACTCGAACTCTTATCTTTAATTTGCCGATGATGATTTGTTTATATAGGGTTTGTAACCCTTGATTTTCGTCGTATATTCTTTATTTGAATTTGTCAACTGATATAGCTTGATCGTTGGATTTCGATTGTTTGCTTGAGATTGTATTGACTTGTTCAGAATACGTATATACTCCATTACTTGATGGTCACGGCTTTGATTCATTTCGTGGTCACCACGATTTTGACTTTGATCAGAAACACGGCTTGACGATGTTTCCTTGGACACCTATGTTGACTTCGGCACTCGATATGTTCTTCACTCTGTGGACTTTGGCCATTTTGATTTTTGACTGACTTCAGCATGACCTGGGTTTTGTTTTGACGATTTCACCGTGACTTCGGTTTTACCTTGCTATTTTGTTTCTTTTGATTTTTTTTCACTCCGGTCAGTTGCTTTGAATAGTTCGACATTGACTTCGACTTGGTCTTTTGGAGTTGTAGCTTGCACTGTGCATTCATGTGCTTGCTGTGTTGCCATATTAATCCCTCTGTTTGCTTTTGCTTCATTTGATTATGTGATGTTGCCCTGTTCCCTGACCTTTGTTGCCTCTGTTCATTGGGCTGCACATGTTTCATTGGCACATTGTTGCTTCCCTGACCTGTGCATTCCATTCTCGTGTGTTCATTCCTGTAGTATATCCTGATGCTTGAATTTTGTTGTTCTACATTAATGTGCCTCTTTGTGTATTTATGGTCTGATCATTATTTGGTTTTGCTTGCTTGATGGCATTTGAACTTTCCTGATTTTTCCTTTGTTGGTTTGTGATGCACTTGTTTTGTACTTCACTGTACTGCATATTGATCACCATCTTGCTTGCATGCTTGAAGTCGTAGCCTGTACAACTGCCATGTGTTGAATCCAGCTAATAGCTCGGGTTTGACCTTGTGCGCGTGCTGTGATTTTATTTATATTGCATTTGAGTTGAACCCATCTTTTCATTTGGGTTTGACCTGTGCTCACCTGTCCCTGTAAATCAATCAAGTGTATATTCCGATGTGCACGGCCTTATGGCATATACAGTGATACACTGTGTATGTCACAAGCTGTTCGTGTATGATGAATTCAAATTTAAATGATGACGAACAACCTAAATAACTGAGGCAAATATTATTTTCAAAAATTCACATTTTATTTTATATTGCAAAAATATTTCTTTTTCAATTTTACCGCGTTAGTGAATATTTTTGCAGATTGCTCAAATGCTTGATTCTAACTGGAATGAAGTTGAAGATGAACTACGAGTGTGAGTGATATGTAGTGAGGAATTTATGTAAATTAGATTGTGATGTAATTAGAAATTGTATTGTAATTGAAATTGTATATGTATATAGTGAGAGCTTGAATTTGTACTATTCAAAAATTGTAATAAATATTTGTTTGAATAAAATTTCTATTTGAATTCAAATTCTGTGTTATTTAATTTTATTCAGCAAATATTTATTTAATCTATGAAAAATAAAATAGTACATTAACAAATACATTTAAACGAATATATATGTTTATTATCATCAAACAAAAATCATATAAGCACATATTCAACAATCTCCCCCTTTTGATGATAACAAACATATATTTAAGATTTTGAATATGTTAAATGTATTTGATCATAAATATATCCTAATTGCTCCCCCTATTTAAATGCTTCCTCTCTACACAAAGCTCCCCCTACATATATGCATACAAATAAAAATATGCAAATGAGCCTAGATGCAAATAGAAATTTATTTGACCTTTGCTTGATGTTATTTGACAAAATCTTAACTTTTCTCTCCCCCTTTTGTTATCAGCAAAAGAATAATAGTGTTAGAGAAAATAGAGATAAAGTGATCGATATTAATCCAACATTAAAACTCAATTGAATATAAATATTAAATTTCAATAAAAAATCAAACAAAAGTCATAAATATTTTGTTAGGCGCATATTCCACTTTTAGAATGATGGGAATGATGTCATCATATAAAACCATACAGTTGTGTCTATTTGTGGTATATTTATATCAGAAATTTGAATATCTACTAACCATGCATAACCGTTAGGACTTTTAAATGAGATTAGTAGTATTCCAATTTTATTTTTTAAAAATAAATTCAAGTATCTTCTAACCACGCATAACCGTGAGGACTTTTAAATGGAATTAGTAGTATTGCAAAAATATTTCTTTTTCAATTGATATGCGTTAGTGAATATTTTTGCAGATTGCTCAGATGCTGGATTCTAACTGGAATGAAGTTGAAGATGAACTACGAGTGTGAGTGATATGTAGTGAGGAATTTATGTAAATTAGATTGTGATGTAATTAGAAATTGTATTGTAATTGAAATTGTATATGTATATAGTGAGAGCTTGAATTTGTACTATTCAAAAATTGTAGGAAATATTTATTTGAATAAAATTTCTATTTGAATTCAAATTCTGTGTTATTGAATTTTATTCAGCAAATATTTATTTAATCTATGAAAAATAAAATAGTACATTAACAAATACATTTAAACAAATATATATGTTTATTATCATCAAACAAAAATCATATAAGCACATATTCAACATGGTGCACTGCCTATGCCAATCATAAACTTATCTTGGTGTCTAGAAATTGTGACCGAGTCAAAATTCTGATTTGGCACTAACAAAAGACCATAACTAAACCAATATTTGAGAGAGCGACATTGGCTTTTCTGTCTAGGGACTGCGAGGAATTATCCATATTAGGAGTACTTCATTATTCTCGTGCGAAATCATGATCGTGGAAAGATGTGAGTTATGGATGGCGCGACTGGAAAGCATACTCAGATTTTGAGTAAGAGTGATTCATTATTGCTGGTTTGAGTTACACCAAATGCTGATGTTGGATGCCCCAATATGTGGTGTTTAGCTAGAATAATCTTTGGACGTTGGAAACCTTGATTAGTATTGGTTTATTATTTCTTGCTGATCAGGTAGAATCAATCATTTAATTTAATTGTCCTCTTGGCTTTGGTGGTAGAGGATCGTCCTATTTTGTTGACTGTACCTACAAGTTTAGGGTCCTTTCGGGCCTAGTTTGGTCAAGGACTTTCATCCTTGCCTTAGAATTAGCTACAGACTATTAGTACATTTTTATTTGGAATTTTACCATCAATATGTGTTAAAGTCGTCCCGCGTGTCCTTAGGATTGATTTATTAGGTAAAGATATCATGCTATTTGTGTTAAAATAGACTTTGAAATGAATTAATTACATTCAGAAGGTTAGAGAACGAATCACTTCTATTTAGAGAGGTCCTTATCATTCGAAGTGATTCCCTATTACAAAGGTTTAGAGAGTAATTTTGGGGATGTGGCAGTCCTCAAATACTCATCACATCCTCCAGAGCACCCTCTAGCGACATTGTCAAAAGTCGGTCGTGAGAGCTCATTATTTGTCTGGGTTTGCCCCTAGTATGGTGCACTTGGTTGCTTCTCTCAACATGCTGCCTCGTATTATGAATAGTTTTTAAACTTGCAAACTTAAGGTCATGATTCCAATGTGCTATTACCAAGTTGAGTGGTAGTGTATGGGTATAGTCAAGGGGTGGGGTGGTGCTATGCTCCCAATTATTTTTTATCGAATTTATCTTATCTTACAAAAGTTAGTCATTCCTTTGCGCTGAGTTTTTCTCTGGTTCCATAAGTGTGCTGAGCTTTGGGAGAATCCTTACAGTTTCTTGAGCGAAGTTGGCTGGAAGGGATATTCTAGTTCTTGTGGTAATGTTGGATTGATGTTCCGCTATCTCTAACGGAGTTGGGTCAATGCTTCTTTTCCTCTGGTGGAGTGGAAGAAAATGAATATCCTGCGGTGGTTGGCAGAGTGGAAGTCATATTTCTACTATTTGTATGTAATGCCACAAGACTAAAAGAAATTGTTAGAAGCTTGTAGTTTAAGTACAATGTACTATATTCTCTATCAAGAGAGTCCTTATAAACTTAAGATTCGTAGCACGTAAGCTACCTGCCCTGATTGTGGATTTTGGTTACATATGGTTTGTCAGCCCAACCTATGTTCCAAGGGAGTGTAACTTTTGTGACTGTCATACTTAAGATTTAGAGCCGGGATTCGCACACAGTAACTACCCGGGCTATTATGGCCTGTATTGTGAGTTTATTTGATTTACATGGCCCGACTAACGTGGGTGCCGATCGTCAACTACAAACTATCCCTGGCTGCATCCATGTCTTAATCGTGGGATTTATTATCGGTTTGCAGTTGCTGGCGAGCCGAATGCCAATCATAAACTGCCTAGGCTACAATTCTGCCTAATCCACGGCTTATAATCGGTTTATCATTGCTGGTTAGGGGGCCGACCGTTAGCAATGAACTATCAAGGCTATTTCCGTGCCCTTAGTTATGGTTATCTTGCTTTCACTAATGCCGGCGAGAGCTTGAGATTGATCGCAATAGAAAAATATCAGACAAACAATCGAGAAAAGCATCAATTTTTACGGTAATTTGGCTAGAATATGCCTATGTCCACTGTCTTCCTTTTATTGTTTCAGGTGATACATGCTTTTTACAAGTTGAGATAAGTAACATGGAGATGCTGGGGATTCCTTCCTTTCCCAAACAAATTTTCCGTCAACTATCGACGAAATGTAAGCTTCATTGTGGAGATCCTTATGAACAACAAATGGTCATTCCCAATAAGGATCTTGTGCGCCTCGATGGGAAACAGCTTGCTTAGGAACAACATCTCCTCCTTGTAACTCTTGGGGCTTTACCTTAAATTTGAATTGTTTTTCCACTTTCCGTCTGTGTATGGTGGTCTTGAGAGCGGTGTTATTCCTTCTTTCTTTAATCAGGCCTAAGGACATGCTGAGAAGCTCCTCGTTTTCTTCTAGATTATAATGTGTCCTACGATGTGAACGGGCAACCTTTTCGACCAAAAGCATGGCCTCAGCCCCGTATGCTTAGGGAAAATAGAATATGTCATGTTGCTGTTTTGTAAGAGGCTTGGTAGGCCCACAGTGCCTTGGGTAGTTCATCAATCCATGCTCCTTTGGATTTATATATATTTTCCTAAATTAGTGTTTGCAAGACTTTATCGACAGCTTCAACCCGCCCATCGGTCTGGTGCAACTCCTGTCATGAGTCAATCCACGTTAGGCTTCGAATGCATTTATTCTTTGAGTTACTCAAGCTATATTTGTGCCCAAATGCCCGACTGGTATATCATTGCTAGGGAAAGGGGCGGTCGTCGGCCGTGAACTCCCCAAGCTATCGCCCTTAGTCATGGCTATCTTATTTTCACTACTGCTCACACATACTTGTGATCTGGGTTGCTAATCATAAAAGAAATAGTGGTTATAACAACATAGGTGCTAAGTGAATGTAATTGCATATATGTTAAGTGAATATAGCTGCATATGTGTTAAGTGAATGCATTAGTCTCTTGTCTCAGTCAAAGGGAAAAAGTAGTTTAGACCAAGCCTACCACTTCGAAAGAAGTGCAAAGTATCAGGTTTTGTAGTATGCCTGGTTTAAGATGTTCTCTCGGATAGGATATCTCGCCTTTCTGCTGCGGGCCAAATATGTTGGAATTGCTGGGGCTCGATCTTACAAAGCCTTTATATATAAACTATTACGTTATCCAAGTTCTTGGCAGATGTCATTTCCATCGCGTTATCTACCTTACCCGTTGAGGTAACACCATACTCAAATGGATGGCTTCTCTCTGATCATTGATCATTCGATCTTCGGAGGCAGAGAGTTGTATCTCTTTCATTTTGCTATAGCATTTTCATTACAAGTTGTGCTAGCGTCCCTTGGTGACCATCTTTGTGAACTCCTGACAGTTATGTTTTCTCATCTTTATGTGCCTTTGTGACCCAAAGAGAGGTCATGCATAGTTGTAGGGACTAGTTTGATTTTTTGTCCTTACTTCATGTAGCGTGTAAGCACCCTTGGGTCGATAAGCACATGCAATGGATTTATGAGTCCTTACTTTACCCTTTTTCCAAGGATGGAGATCTAAGAATAGATGGTAGAGCCTTGAAATAGCTTAAGATTGATTAGAATGAAAGAAAATTAATTATATAGTACCTCTTTTGTGCCCCCGTATATCAGCAAGTGTAGAGATCTTGGCAAGTATCTAGGGGGACGGGTTAGCCCATTATAAAGGTTTGTAATGGGCACACAAAAGTTTTTGTTTTATTGGAGTGTGGACTAGTAACTCTTGGTATTATCTCCTTCTCTTTTCATTTTTATTGAACATATCTCTAGGTAAGGAGAGCTACTAACATTATTTGAATCACGTTCAGTACGCGTTGGATTGGCGATGCCTTCATGCATGATATGAGTGACGAAGTGCCATGATTTTCATATCTAGACTTTGATTATTCAATCATCACGACTTCGGTCTTCAGGTTGTGATATTTGAATCCATCAGTGGGATCCCAATTGCAACACTTTGTTTTGAAGCTAGATGGAAAAAGGGTCGTGCTTGGGGTTCAATTGGTTATGTGGAATTCCCTTCGTGTTCTTTAGACTGGGACTTCCCTTGTATTATAACGTTGAGATCGAATACTTATGTCCGCCCTAAGTGTGTCAAGAGTTTATCCACCAAAGCTTTATGTTAAGCAGTGAAGTGTTTACTGATTTCAATTACAACCATGTCGAATTTGCGTCCGATAATTTTTAGCACTGGGAGGTTATTAGACTAGTCTTCCTACTTTTTCACATCCAGATAGTTGTTACATTCTTCACAGTGGAGTTCTCTCACTTTAGATGGCATATCGGAAAGTTGTCCTCGTTCCCTTCCTTGAGAGTTTGTATTTTCGAGAGAGATAATTCAATTTTCGAAAAGGATTGAGAGATTTTGTAGCTTCGAAGGGTTGATGGTCCAACTCTTAAAATAAAGAGAGAATCTTGAGATCAAAGGTATAGCTTCTCAATCCAAGTAATGGTGATTACAAACTTGAAAAAAAAGAGAAAAACTCTAATCTCAAAAAGAAAATGACTTTAGATCAGGAGAAATGATTTCGAGTTTGGAGGGAGAAAAGGATTTTCTTAGAACCATAATTTTGTATTTTTCTAGAGGAATAGAGTCCTCTTATACAAAGGAGGAAGATAGTTTTCTTATGTTAATGAAGCAATTCTTCCGGATGGAAAGAGAATAAGATCTATAATGATTTTAGGTCTAAAAAAACGATTAAGTGCTTCTTTTGGTCAAAAACAACGTTTTTTGATTTGAAATGCAAAATAGAAGATATAACGATCTCAGATCTAAGAAATGATACATGTTTCTTTGTGCTTAAGAAAAAATATTTGTGGATCTAAAAGGAGATACGGTGATTTCAGATCTAAGTAGTGAATACATGTTTCTTGTTTGTTAAGGAAAAGCATTTGTAGATATAAAATAAGAGAAACGAAACACAGAATATTTTTTTATCTCCAAGGTTGTAAAAGAGAAATAGAATTTCCTAAAGTAACAGATTTAGATCTGGAAGATATAGAGTATTTTAATCCAATAAACAGTGATCTCAAACTAGAATAATGAGAAAAAGAGAATCTCTCATCCCAACGAGATAGTGACTTAAGATCTAAAAAGAAAAAGGTATAGATTCTATTAAAAATGCAATTTCAGATCTTAAGATTAGAAACATGTTTCATTTTGTGAAAGAAAATAATGATCTAGATCTAAACAGAGGGGAAATGGGGTTTCTTGTGCCAAGAAACCATGTTTTTGGATTCCAAATGAGAAAAGAGAGGTGGCATGATTCAAATACAAAAAATGAGTACATATTTCTTTTTGGTTAAGGGACATGTGTTTGTGGATCCAGAATTGTTAAAGGAACATCTAAGGATTTCAGATCTAAGAGATGACATTTTTTTGCTAAAAAACAGTGCTCGTGGATAGTAAAAGTAAGATCTAAAAAGTGGACAAGTGAATATCTCTATGTAGTAAAAAGGATGTTCAGATCTGAAGAGAAAAAGAGGATTTTTTGTTTTTGATGTAAAATAGTCGTGATAGATCTGAAAAAAAACATAGATTTCAGATCTCGGAAAAGGGGAGAGAGTTTCTTAAGAGAAGAAATGACAATCTCAAGTCAAAACATTAAAAATGGTAGGTTTCAAAATAAAAAGAAAAGTAAGAAAGAGAGAATTTCCTTTTGAAATAGGAATGTTCAGTTCTCAGTAAAAGTACCAAAATGTTTGCACAAAAAATCAGCGAACACTCAAATCGTTGTTGTAGAGCTATATATATTGTTTGTAGTATATCGCTATTGTTTGATGAAAATTAGCTACGGATGTTAAAGGTAGAAAATCAGTAATTCGCAATAAAGAATATGCAAAGGACATAAATGTAGAAAGACATAGAATTAATAGTGGTTCGGCCTAAATGTGCCTACATCCATTGTTCCTCTTTTATTATCCATTTCATTTCTGATTACAAATACAAGCTTTGAATACGAGTAAACATGCTATTAGAACTAAGATTTTTTCCTCTCGACGTTGTCTTCCATTGTTGCTGAAAGCTTTGCTCTTTACATCCTCTCTTTTTATGAAGCCTTGTGCTTTGAATTTATAGAATGAAGATATGAGGAGAGGCAGCTGAGTATATAGTACTTGGAATTTGGTTCGACCTCGTTTCCTCTAAGATTTGGTTCAACCTTCCTTAGATGATTGTCAAGCTATTCCACTTGTGACGACCGTCATACACCTCCAAGAACCTCGGAATGCACCATGAAGAAATCCTCGAAGTATCGTCATGTCGTGACGAAAATATCTAACTTTTTTTTAGATCGGTTATTCCCAAGTTGAGCCCCAAGCAAACCTTCACCCGATTCCAAGCGGCATTACTCCCACCCGACTCCAAGTAAACCATTACATTTCTTATGCCCGCTTTCAAGCAACCACCGAACCAAAGTTTTGGTTCAGTCATTGGGCCGACTCCAAGCAGATTAGAGATTTTCAGGCCACGACTCCAAGAAGCGCTGAACCAAAGTTTTGGTTCGGTAATCCACCCGACTTCAAGCAGACTCTAGATTTTCAAGGCCCGACTCCAAGCAAGCACCGAACCAAAGTTTTGGTTCGGTCATCAGGCCGACTCCAAGCTGACTCGAGATTTTCAAGCCCCTACTCCAAGCAAGCGCCGAACCAAAGTTTTGGTTCGATTATCCAACGGACTCCAAGAAGACTTTAGATTTTCAAGCCCCGACTCCAAGCAAGCGTCGAAACAAAGTTTTGTTTCGGTCATCGGGTCGGCTCTAAGCAAATTCGAGATTTTCAATCTCCGACTTCAAGCGAGCGCCGAACCAAAGTTTTGATCCGATAATCCAACCAACTCCAAGCAGATTCCAGATTCTCAAGGCCCGACTCCAAGCAAACGACGAACCAAAGTTTTGGTTTGGTCATCGGGCCGACTCTAAGCAGATTCTATATTTCAAGCCTCGACTCCAAGCAAGCACCGAACTATTTTTTTGTTCTGTCATCATACCGGGGATGCTGGCTTGATGTTGGACAGTCGATCTTGAATGGCAGTAGAGCGTCTCGGTATCAGCCCCGCGTGACAGTGGTGGACAAATCTTAAGATGATGACATCTTTCAATCCGCAGCTCAGATTGAGATGCGATTTAGACTTATGTCCATATCTTGATCTCGAGAATACCCCCAAACTAGTTTGAGTCTATTCTAGAACAATGACGATTTTTGCCCTGACTCCTCATATTCACCAGGTAGTGGGAGAAAATTCCCACAACGCCATCTTTATTTGATAATTATATAAAATTAAATATTTTTAAATGGTCAAAAATACGGGTCGTTACAATCTCCATACTCAAAACTTTTCGTCCTCAAAAAGAGAAGAATAAGAGAACAAAAAATAGGAAATACTTTTATAACAGTATTTAAATGTTTGAAAATTTTCATTGTTAAGAATTCTTTTATAAAAAAACACTTTTATATCGAAAAGACTTTTGATAACTCAATGTTTGAGCAGTTTATCCTTGTTCTTTCAGAATCTAGCAATACGTTGATCAGATGTAAGACTAGAAATCTATAAGTACTTAGTAGATCCGTTTCAAGATCCAGTGAAAATACTTAAAAAACTTTTAAAAACAGATATGGAAAGTATAATAAAATCAACGAAAGAAAACGAACGGGATAGTTATAGGATGCAGTCCTTAAGGATGCTCTCTTGCTAAGTCGAGAGGATAGAGCGACGTGGCGTCAGGTGAGTTTGGGCAGTCGCTGCCTCATGTCTTACGCCATGACATTCAAAACAAGCTTCGATCGCAGATACACAGTAGTTTCGCCTGGATCCCCCAGGTAACGCCCGTACCTATGAGCAATCACTGCTCTACGACTTACACTATGTAAACAATCGCATGAATCGTAGTCTACTTCATAGTAACATTGGTGGTTACGTCGCTATCTCCCATAGATTTAAGGAAATCATCAACCCACTCGAATTATGCTTCGTGGACTGTAGATACACAATGATTTCTCCTGGTTCCCCTAGGAAACATCTGTACCTTAGGGCAATCGCTCCACCCAAGCGGATTACACCGAAAACGACTATAGATCGCAGTTACATAATGGTTTCGTATGGGTCCTCCAAGTAACATCCGTAACAGTAAGCCTTCATAGCCCTACGAATTTCTCTATGCAGCCGAGTCGAAGGAAACTCATGAGTATTATGTTCGGACAACCTATATCGATTAGGACCTATTTCTGGATCCACCCAAGTCCATCTAGGAACAAATCAAAGAATCAATAGATTGAATCCATAATGTGGCCACAAAGCGGATAATCAAGTAGAAGGTACTTCCCACATCTATAGTTTCAAAATGTATATCATACTATACATAGTACCTTTTCAAATCATCACTTAAAAATCATACTTATATAAATTCCGTTATATATAAGAGTATCACTTTCAAGATCGAATACCTTTCAAATTAATAGTTTTCGAACTAACTTCATACTTATACAGATCATTTTTATATAAGTTTGAAAACTTCCAAATCAATATTTTTATATAGTTAAAGGTTCTCGAAATCAATCACTTTCAAATATCAGTTCAGCTTCAAATTCATCTATGATTTCAACGATCATTTTCCTCAATTCGGATATCATTCAAATTCAAAGTTTCATAATTTCAAATCAATAGTTTCAAAATTTTATTTCAACTTCATATTTCATAGTCATATCTATATAAAATCAAATTCCTTTCTAAAGTCACTTTGTAAGTAACTAAGTTTTAAAACAACAATTTATTTTCAAAATCAAATACTTTACAAAAATCCTTTATATATAAACGACCTTACAAATTTTTATTTATTTATTTATTTTATTTTATTACTATAATTTTTTTATATACATTTATCAAACAATTTCATTATAAAAAAAAATTCAAAACTAGATTTCATATTTG
The DNA here is from genome assembly GCA_030765085.1 of Allium cepa. NCBI lineage: Eukaryota > Viridiplantae > Streptophyta > Magnoliopsida > Asparagales > Amaryllidaceae > Allium > Allium cepa. Next base: position 937,623,313 of record CM060932.1, read on the forward strand.
TGTATGATTAAAATTTGCCTTCAAAATCATTTTGCAAATAAATAAGGTTTTATAAGTATTTATGAAAACCAAAGCATTTCTCAATTTCATTTAAAGCAGTCCAAAACCAAATTCCTCTTTGTATAATATAAAATAATCTTATTTATTTTACTTATCCAAATATTTAACATTTTAAAACTTATCCAGCTTCTATTTACCTTTATTTAAAATTTTAAAAGCTAAACTTTATATACTTTCCAAAAAAAATTAGCTTTGAAAATTAATTCTCAATTTGGAAGTGTTCAACTATTCACAATAGTCAAAAAAATCAATTTCCAATTCAAAATTGGAATCGACAACCAATCATCTCAAAAAGATGCACAATCAATCAATCCCAATGCATAGGGTACAAACGTTCATAATATCATTTAATCCAAAAACTCGAGAATTGAAAACCAAGTTCATTTCAAATAGATATATACGTATATTTTTAGAATATCAAATCATACTTCAGGGATTTGAATCAAATCAATTTCATTAAACAACCGAATAGCAAAGCTACTAAAGTGGCATTCCCCACTTTTAAACTCGAAAATGAATGTTAATGATGCTGCAGTCATCACCGAAAATATCCGATGACAGAAGTGAGTTCCGGACTTCATTCCTTTTAAATCTTTTGAAAATACCTTTTTGAAATCACTTTGAAACCATTTATAACAGTTCTATTTGGAAAATAATTAGAAATTATGCTATTATATTTTCAGAATCTCAAAACAAATTTCAAAAATATCCCAGAATCCAAACTCTCAAATTTTCAGTTTGAATAACTTTTTGTTTGTTTATTAACCATGTCTAGGTAAACCATATTTCACATATCACTTTCAAATGGTATCCATTACTCTTTAAAATGATACGAGGAATTCAAATATTTATTCACTTCAAATTCCATGTTAAACATGCAGTTTCTAAATTGGTTAAATATTTTTCAAAAACCTAAAATTTTCCAATCATAGTCAAATGCTAAAATCAACATCCAATAGTCGATGCTCATAAACTTGCCAAGCATGACTCATCTTCAATAAGCGATAATGTGCACATCCATATTAATCAAACAACCAGTCAACAAAGAGATAACATCCAATCATCATCAACAATCACGATTGATTTTATCAGTATATAGAATTCACTCTTTTGTATTCTATATTAAATCCAAGTTAAAACAATTTCATTTATTAATATCAAAATGTTTTATGTCACTAACAAATCCGCTCTCTCTTATGCGTATATACACTCAGAATCATTCTAGGGTACTATTGAGCCTATCTCTAATGAGTAATCCCTACCAAAGGCAAAGTTCTCGTTTAACCTTGAGCTCTGATACCAACTGTAACGGCCTAGAGTTTTCGAACCTTGAAAATCGACACTAATACATTCACTGTATAGAATGCTGAGTAATCAAGTGCCGAAAATACCAGATCGTTAGGGTTTAAGAAGAAAAGAGATAGAAGAAGGAACAGAAATAACAATAACACAGAATCTCACAATCGCAGCGGAACAAAATATAATATATAAAAACATACCTTTATACAAAAGAATCTGTAACTATCAATATACATACAATTTATCAGAGTACAACCATCAACATAGAAATCTGGACAGTTATATTAACTTATTCTCAAAACTGCTGAATACACAGCCTACAATACATAGAGGAATATGATCAAGTACGTGTAATATGTCTCTGCCATCCAACTCACCTCCTGGGCTCCATAGCATCCTAATCTGGATCTGTAATACTCGGTCTAACCGGAGCATTATAATAAAATAACTCTCGAGTCAGTTTGGAAAACCAGCGTGAGTAAACACACTCAATTTGAATTACTACTATTTTTAAAATCCTTTGAAAACAAAGGCATCTCGTAAAACCACGTTACACATAAACACAATGGGTTTACTCTTACGACAACCAAAATATTTTATAGAAAATTCAATGATATTATAATAGTGTCTAAGTACAATATTTATTAAAATAGCCGAATTTGTTACATTAATTAAATTCAGCAAACTAGGCTTTAAAATCAAAACTGTAAAGGTTCATGGTGGTTGTTGGATCAAAGTGGTTTCGAATAATGCTGATATCCGATCCCGGTCTCTTGAACTCAAACGATAAATTTAAAAAGGGCAATTTGATCAATTAATAATTTCACAATCGGGATGTCAATTTCATGTATGGAAATTCATTCCATATGTTCACTTTATCAAGACTAGTCCATTGAAAATAATCCACTTGTGATCATTCCATTTTCCAAAATCAGAATAGCAATCAGTTCCAGTCGATTTACTTGCTTAACATTTTATTCTATTTACTTTAATTTGTTTGGCTACTAAATAGCATGGGCAGTCGATAATTCAAATCAATATCAAGAACATTATCAGTTAACATAGATCATTAACTCAACCAACGATTTATAATTAATAATAAATAAATTTACAATTCAGAACTGAACCGGTTCCAATTAACTGAGTCGAGTTATAAAGTTTTAAATCCATATTTATTTTGTTAATCAAGGCAATTAAATAAATATTTCATTCCTAATTAATTCAAAAATTATCAGTTCATTACATATTCAATTTATCAATTAACATATAATTAATCAAATAAAACATCACTTGTCTATTCACTTAAATTGTTTAAATCATTAAATTTTCATATTATGGAAAACTGGAAGTTATTAGTTCAGATAAAATTACTTGACGATACAGTCTCGATGCAAAATCTACGCGATGATTTAGGCTTAATATGAAGAAGAAATAGGGTTGTAATTTAAGGTTTATTGAATAATTTGATTTGGATTTATTTTCGAAAATCTCGGCCCCAAACCCATTCAAACTGACCCATCTACAACATTACCAAACCCTAAATACTTTGCTGTCTTCCACCAGTCCTTTCCTCTTTTTTTCATCATTTACTTGAAGCAAGGGAACAAAGTTTAAAAACTTATAAACCTTTACATAAAATACTTAGTTTAATCTTAAACAAACCGGCCCATGCTACACTCAATTTGGTACAACCAATCAAACCCAACTCCTTTCTTTTTTTTCTTCTTCTATTTTTTTTTCTTCTTCTATTTTTTTTTCTTCTTCTATTTTTTTTTCTTCGGTCCATCAGCTAATCCATATTTAGCCCATCCAACTAACCCTGCCACCTTCCTTTCCCCTGTTCTTTCTTTATTTTTCTTCTCCCATCTTTTCTTCCACTCTAGTACGCCATGCACAAAAGTGTGCATGTACACGCCATCCTCGGTCATTGCCTCTTACCGCCGATCATCCCCACGAGTCGCCGCGACCCCAACATCTCGTCCCTTCGCCCAGAAGTCCATGATATACCCATGTTCGTCTATTCAAACATTAACCCGAAAAAAATTAGAACCACCCAACCCAGTCAAATGCCTCTCCTCAGCCGCCTCGACCTCCGCCCTTCACCAAAACCATCCCCGAGACTCTCCATAACCCTCTCTTCCTTTTCCCTCCTATGCGCATGCCTCCTTCTCCTCCTCTTCATCGCCATTAGCCAAACCCCGAACCCAAACAAACTCCACTATAAAACCCTAGTATGACCTCGTCCTACCTCCGCAACACTTTTAAAATTTCCGCGCCCTTTTTCCTCGCTTCCTCATCACTCGAACACCTTCGAATCGAAATCAACCGCGCCACTGGAATTCGCCAAAACACCCAAAATCGATCAACTACAAATTTATCTTCCCTCACATCATTAAAAATATCCAAACCACCTCTAAAAATCAAGTTTTTCAATGATTAGCCCATCTACATCTTCTATTATGATATTCGAATTTTTGCCATACTAATTTGCTTACTGTAATTTGGAGTTTTCTTCCTCCATGTTCGGTAAACTTCAATGAAATAATTTTTTCAGCGTTCTATACTTAAAAGCAAATCATTTTGGTTTTAATATCAAGTTTTAGAACTAAAGGGATTTTGAGATATAGAGTTTTAAAGTTGGAACGTACTGTTTTATCAAATAGAATACGAACAGAGAAGAGGATGATGTGACTGTAGTGCTGAAAAGAAACAGTGAGGCTATATGGTGGCTATAGTGTTGTGCAGGGTTTCATTTTCTCATCCTTTTTTTCGTATAGGCTGATGTGATTTCATTTACGGCTGATTCGATTTTGTAAGATGATTTGATCTTTTGTGTGTGATTTGATTTAATATGGCTTGATTTTGAAATTTTGTTGGCTTGAATTGATGTTTGTCATGATGATGCTTCCATGTGAATATGCATCCTACATGTATATATGATTATATATATACACTCACATATACACTATTTTAATATATGTATATATTTACCTATTTACTATTTTGTATATAAATATATATATATATATACATATATATACTTTATCATAAGTTTAAAATTTTCCATTATGAAGTTTGTACATGTATGTGTGTGTGTGTGTGTGTGTGTGTGTGTATAGACACACACACATATATACCTATATACATACTTATATATATTTTTCTTATTTAGAAATTAGCGTTTTGAAAATTTAATATAGCTCGTAGAAATATATCTCCAAATATTTTCCGATATCAGGAAATATATCTCCGACTTATGTTCTTCTTTTATTAACAACCAATCAATCTCGTATATAAGAATAAACATTTGTTAATTTGAGTTCTATTATTAATTCCTTACAATTAATATCAAAAGATTATATTGAAATTTGTTATCCTCTTTTATCTTATTGCATATTTATTCAGTTTCTTTATTTAAATGACATTTATTGTTCATACTTCTATTTTTCATTTAATAGAATTGAATATTGTTTCTTTTAATTTAAATACTAATTATAACTTTTCTCTTATTGCAATTTTGTCATTTACAGATTCAATTTAGATTATCACTGCCATTAGATATATTTTCACTAAAAACAATACAAATTTTTTTTTCTAACCATATTTATTCGAAAATTAAATTAAATATTTTTAAATGGTCAAAAATACGGGTCGTTACACATTTCTTAAGCTAAAGAATTTGTTAACCGATGCTCCAATGTCAGTAGTTTCATATGGTAACCAAGGGTTGGCAGTATACACTAATGCTTGTGGGACTGGATTGTGAGAAATATTGATGTAGAAGGGCAAAGTTATTACTTATGCATCTAGGTAGCTTAGACCGCATGAAGTAAGATATCCTACTCATGACTTGGAATTGGCAGCGGTAATTTTTGTCTTGAATATTTGAAGGCATTATATAATGGGAGAGAGTTTTGAGTTTTATATTGATCATAAGTTCTAAAAATATTTATTCTCTCAGAAGGAGTTGAATATGAGACAGCAGAGATGGATGGAGTTTTTGGCCGCTTATGATTTCGGTATAGAGTATACTCCTGGGAAAGGAAATAAGGTAGCAGATGCCCTCAGTAGAAAACATTAGAATGTGGTGTCAGCGATGTTGGCAAAATGGAAGGATCTAGATGAGAGTCTATAAGGTGGATCGTGTAGTGTATATGCAAGTATATGTGACAAAATTTATGATACAACTAAAATAATGTTAGTCTAAGTAAATATAGAATAAGCACACCATAATTTTATACTGATTCGGACCTCCCGTCCTACGTTCAGTCCCGAAGCTCCCCTTCAAAATTCGACTATCAAAAACCATCGCTTCACCTGAAGGAATAGGATTGGTTACAATAAGTTGTTCTTGTCAAATGTGTGTTCTAGTATAACACAGATGTTGACTAATTAGTATAATTGCTTCCTGTATATACCTAAAGAATATTGTTTATGAAGAACTGAGTATATGGAAGAGTGAATATAAGTAAAGATTGCTAGAGTGCAGAGATCAAGAATATATGATAGGGTATAGAATTATAATGCGTAAGTAAGTAAGGTGAATTTGTCCTCTTGATTCTTGGTGCTATATATATTTGTAGATAGTTATCTTAAGTAGTTGCATCCATTAATGAACAATCTAAAGTTGCTTCTATTGATGGTGAAGAGTTGTGGCGAAGAGAAGCGGAGATGTCCATTCGCATGTGGCAGTTGCAGTTCTTCTCTGAAGTTCGAGTTTGAATTCAGACGTTTGGTATTTGTTTTAGATGTCAGATACTATATTTTTTTGTACATAGTAGATTTTCATACATCTGCGTGCTATTACCAGACATCTGGTTTATCATGTTTGTTGTTCCAAAGGACTTTTCCAGAGGCCAGCCTTGTACTTCCAAATGTCCATATCGACTTGTAGTCTCTTATAGTGTCCTTTGAGCCTTATTATTGTCTTTCTAGAAAGTACCTGTATATATAACTATATATGTATATTTGATTTCCATTGTATAGTTGTTATCATCGAAACTGTAGATTGGATTTCCTAACACTAGAAGCTTTAGCCAGTTGTGGTATGCAGTTGAGATTTACTGCTAGTTCTAGTCAAGGTACTGCCACGTTGTCTTGTTTAGAGGTTCGACCTATGCTGATCGAGAGGATAACTTCTAAGTAGAGAGAAGATCCGGTTTTAGCCGAGAAAATTAGATGGCTCAAGGGAGGATCAGTGGTTGATGACCTAAAGGATTTTAGTCTTGACTAAAGAGGATAGTTGAGAAAGAAGGACGATTATGTGTTCCAGATGTAGAGAACTTAAGGAGGGAAGTTCTAAAGGAATGTCATCAATCGAAGTTTACGATTCATCCTGGAGGAACCAAGATGTATCAAGATATGAAGAGAAGTTTTTACTAGGAAGGCATGAAGAAGGATGTTGGCTTGTGGGTTAGGCAGTATATTAACTGTTACCAAGTGAAGGCCGAACATCAGAAGCCGAGTGGTTACTTCATCCTTTAGATATTCCCGTTTCGAAATGTGATTTGATATTGATGGATTTTATAGATAGGTTGCCAAGGTCAACTATAGGAAATGAAAGTATATGGGTTATAGTGGACAGGTTGACCAAGAGTGCCCATTTCATTCTAGTAAAGTCAACCAGGATGGCACCTGTTTTGGCTAAGCTATTCATGAAGAACATAGTTAGACTTCATGGGATTTCTAGTAGCATAGTCAGCGACAAAAATGAATTATTCACTAGCGAATTTTGGAGGAGAGTACAAGAGGTATTAGGCACAAAGCTCAAGATGAAAACAGCTTATCACCCACAGACGGATAGGCAGACAGAGGGAGTCAACAAGGTACTTGAGGATTTATTGAGATCTTATGTGTTAGACTTTGGTGGATCTTGTGAACATCATCTACATCTGATTGAGTTTTCCTATAAAAATAGTTATTATACTAGTATAGGAATGGTTCCTTTTGAAGCTTTGTATGGGAGACCATGCAAATTGCTAGTGTGTGGGTTAGAGACTGGAGGCAGATTGGTTTTAGGTTCGAAATTGTTTAGAGGTGCATCAGAAAAGATGGATTTAATCCGAGAATGGATGAAGGAAGCTCAATCCAGGCAGAAGAGTTATGCAGATAAAAGGCATAAAAACTTAGAGTTCTCAGTGGGAGACGGAGTTTTCATTAAAATATCACCGATGAAGGGTATGGTAAGATTTGGAAAGTTGGGAAAGTTAGCCCCAAGGAATGTTGGTCCATTTCAGATTATAGAAAGGATTGAAAAGCTCGCATATAGAGTAGAATTGCCGAGAAGTTTGGCAGGTGTCCATAATGTGTTCCATGTGTCTCATCTTTGTAAGTATGTGCATAATCCAGAGTCTATTATTCCTCACATGGAGTTGAAGGACTTAGTAGTGGAGCCTGATTCGACTGACAACTAGTTCGGGTTGTAGCGAGAGATGAGAAGGGACTGAGAACCAAGATAGTCAAGTTGGTGAAGATTTAGTCGAGCAACAACGAGAAAGACTATACTTGGGAGATGGAGGACAGGATTCGAGAGACTTATCCTGATCTTCTTTAATGATATGTCTATATTAGGTTTATACAGATTGGTTGTTAGTCAAATAGGCTAGTAAGGTTGTTAGGAGATGTTACATATGATTGCTATGTTTGCTAGTTAGACCTTACTGAATTTCGAGCGCGAAATTCTTTAAGGAAAAGAGCCTATAACACCCCTAATTTTATTGATATTATTCAAGAGATTTAATTAAAATAAATTAAATGGAATAATGTAGATAAGGAGATTGAGGTTGATTAATAAAACTATAGTGGTCGTGCTTATTAAACTTAATAAACTTAAAAATGGTTAAGTACTTAAAAACAAGGGCATAAGAGTAATTGCCACCCATGTTTCCCACTCTTATACTATCCCCCAAACCATACATGTTCATTTTTATTCCAAAAAAATAGTGCATATAACCGTAAGAAGCAACAAGGAGAGCTATAGGAAGATAGAAGAGAAGAAGAAAATCTAAGAAAAGCTTAGGATTCAAGCTAGAGGAAAATCAATCTCAAACAATCTCTAATCTCCATATATCAAGCAAGGTGAATAATAGTTTCTACATCTCTGTTTTGATTTTTACATCAAATGGTTTCGGATTTATGGATAAATCTATTTTATGATACGCGAATGATGATATGCTTGATTTTGATTTATAAAAGTTTAAACAAGGTTGTTTAAAAATAGGACATATACATGGTTTTAGGGTAACACCAAGATGAAATATGTTCAAATTCCATGGGAAAATTTTATGTTATAGAAAGTATGATTTTGAAGTTGGGTTTCAATTTTTATAATTTCCCAAGCTGTGGAGACTTTATTATGAATTTTCAAAAGAAATATGATTATTTGGGTTTATAAATATTTTGGGAAAATATAATAAAAATTTGGGTTAAAATTTTATTATGTTAGATAAACCGATTAAAGCGAATTTCTGGATTTTTGGGGATTTTTACTAAGTGATTTAGTATGGAAATTAAATTATATTGAAAGGAGGACCTAAATGATTTAATTGTTTTATGAGAGGAAGGGCTTATTTGTTAAATGATTAAGTGGTTTAAATCTGAGAAAATCGTGGCAAATAGTATCCAAAATATTTAAAAAGTTATGAAAGCTAGTCAAACATTTACAAGCAGGCAAGTTAGTTTTAAAAAGTTTACTTATTTTGAAAAAAATCAGCTTTTACGTAGAAATAGTTGGTCCCGCCTTCTTTGGCAAACCTTTCGCCTCAGACCTCTCCAACAAGACCTTTCGACTTCAATGACTAACAAGGTTGAAAGCAATCCACATGATATCATTCAAATGGTATGTAGTGAATTGATCCAAGTCGAAAGGTATGGTGTCGAAGGGTTGCATTCGAAGGGTTGCTTCCAAAGGAGATGGATCCTCAGTTTATTTCTATTTGAGAAATAACTTGTTTTCTAAAGATCTTTCTACATAGTCAAAAGTTTGGTTTTCAAAAGGATGTTTTAAAAGGCCTTTCGGAAAGGCCGAAAGGTATGGTTTTTATAAGTTTTTTTTATAAGACCTTTCGTCTTAATTGAAAGGATAGATTTTTAAAGGATTTAAGAGACCTTTCGACATAGTCGAAAGGTTTTGTTTTAAAAGGTTGTTTCAAAGGGATTTTTGAAAAGAATTGCCGCCTTTATTTTATTCAACCTTTCGAAGGGATCGAAAGCAGGAGCTTTAGACTTAGTTGAAAGGTTTACTAGTTTTATAAATACAAGCTGCTTCCCAACCTTCCGAAGAGGTCGGAAGCAGGAGCTCTTGACACAGTCGAAAGGTTTAAATGTTTTCACTAATGTTTTATAAAGTAGAGGGTGGTTTTGAAAACTTTAACCTATGACCCAAAGTAATACCTTTATGTGTAAACCCAATGCTTTCAAAAGGTTTGATTTTCATTGGTTTCGAAAGGTTTGGTTTTCAAGGGATTTGAAGGGGTGGCCTTCAATGTTTTTGAAAGGGATACTTTCAAGTGATTTGGAAGCTAAGGTTCTACCCTTATATAACAATACTTCAACATGGTCAAAAGGTTTCGAATGAGGGGTTTTAAAGTATTATAAAGGCTGGAGCCTATTGTTTTAAATTATGGTTTATGATTTCGAAAGGGTCGAAAGCTTTCGAAAGCAAAGCTTTCGAAAGCAAAGCTTTCGAAGGGGATACTTTCGAAGGGGTTGGAAAATTATTTCTTTTAAACTTATAAAATGTTGTTTAACCTTGGGGATACTGGGGTGAGCTTAATGAGTGCAACACAATAGTTGGGGATAAATGGAATATAAGCTAAATTAGGGATACTAATGGAAATGGGTTAATCATGTGGATATCATGAGATAATTATATTCATGAGGATAACATGATTTAAGTGGCCAAGTGAATGGTTCATAGTTATCCTAGGAAAACTATAGGATGATTGATGGATAGTCAACTTCAAGTTGGAGATGGATAGTCTCCATATGATTGAAGAAGGGTTCATAGTTATCCTAGGAAAACTATGGGATGATTGATGGATAGTCAGTATCATGTTGGGGATGGATAGTCTCCATATGTTTAATGAAGGGTTTATAGTCATCCTAGGAAAACTATGAGATGTGAGATGGATAGTCCACATCCGCTTAAGTAAAATGAATATGGGATGAATAGTCTCTATTTGAGGAAAATTACTAATAGGGGACGGGGAAATCCTAAATATTTGCAAGTATGCATGTCATCATAATATTTTGAAAATGTATGTTTTAACCATTGTGGATGAAGGAGCACAGAATATGGTTTTACAAAGGTTTTAGAATCCTAATGAGAGGAAAACCTGTTTCGCTAAGTGGCGTGGTCTCTCGAGATATAAAAAAGGATTGAGATGTTAGATCATTATTCATACCAGGCTTTATGTCTAACTCAAAATTTTTGTTTTCCCCTTAAACTCTTGGGTACTCAATTTATTTTCAGTTGTTTGAGATTTAAGGTTCTTATGTTTTCTTCTTTGACGAATAAAGCTTCCGAAGGCGTGCATGAGGTAGATAGTTATTTAAGTTTTTTCTTTCCGCCGTGTATTTTGTTTGTAAAGGCAGATTTATTAGCCTTTTTATATACTCTGATCAACCAAGAGGACATCTTTATATGTTGCTCTTGGCGTGTGTGTAATAATTATATTTTTGCTAAACGTGGTTAGCGTTTTGGGATTATGTAATGAATATGAAATGTTTTGAAGTGGAATGTGGAAATATGATTTTGAAGTGTTAATTTTTTTCAATATTCTTATGATCTTTGTATCAATGAATCTAGCACCGTCGTATTGGGTCTCCAAAGGTTAATAACTACGGATGGCTGCAACATCATTAGCCCTTAGTTTTGGACCTCTAAGTAGGGGGATGTTACATTTTCTCTAATCATAACTAGCCCAAGCATGAGTTTCTCACCCGCTTCACACCCACAAGAAGGAACATTACATGGTCGGCCATATAGTGCCTCGAATGGTGCCATACCGATGCTAGACTAATAACCGTTATTGTTGGCAAATTCAACAAGGTGTAAGTGATCATCCCACGAGCCCCTAAAGTCTAGTATGCAAGCACACAAGAGATCCTTTAAGATACGATTCACTCTTTCAGTTTAGCCATCAATTTGAGGGCAATAAGCTATGCTGAGGCGCGGCTCTATACCTAATGCCTCCTGTAAGCTCTTACAAAACCCATTAGTGAACAATGTGTCTTGGTCACTCACAATGCTCTTTGGCACACCATGGAACCATATTATCCATTTCACATATAGTTTGGCCAGTTTAATTGTCATTTTACTTGACTTGACGGAGTTAAATCTAACGCTCTTGGTTAATCGATCAACTATGACCTAAATTCTATCGTACCTTGCTGGAGTCCTCGACAGTCCATCGATGAAATCCATCGATACTTGTTCCCACTTCCACTCGAGAACTTCTAGTTGTTTCATCAGACACTAGGCTTCTTTTGGTTTGCCTTAACCAGTTGGCAGTTCATGCATTTTGAGTTGAATGTCCCAATGTCATTCTTCATCCCTTCCAAATAGTAGATCTGTTTCATGTCATGGTACATCTTATTACCCCCGAGATGTATAGTCAATCTCGAATGAATACACTCTTTGAGCACCTCATCCCTCATCTCATCGACATTAGGAACAAACAATCTCCGATCTTTATGGACCCAACTGTCTTGGTGATTCCGTACTATCTTATGTCGTCAAACTCTACTCCGGCTTCAATCTTGGAAATAATCTCAGCTAATTTGGCACCATGTCTCTGACTAGTGCCAATCCACTCAATAAGAGTAGGTCTGATAGTCAAGCTCACCAACATCTCTGGCTCTAGCTCGTATCTAGGTAAAAATCATAACCAACAATATATTCTAATTGCGTCCACTCTAGGAACATAGCTTCCAAGCTGGCATGTCACCTACTCAGGCATCGGCAACTGCGTTACCTTTACTTGGTGTATATGCAATAACAAAGTCATAAGAGGCTAGAAATTCTAACCATCACTGCTTGCGAAGGTTAAGATCCTTCTTCAAAAAAGGCACTTTAATGATTTATGGTCAGTGAACAACTCGAACCTCTCTCCTAAAAGATAATGCCTCTAAATCTTTAGCTTAACAACAATCGCTGCTAACCCCAAATCATGGATTGGGTATTTTTTGTCAAGTGACCTCAATTCTCGACTAGCATATGCAATAACCTTGCCTCTCTGCATCAATACCGCATTCAATCCGGTACTACAAGTGTAATTGTATACTGTTATCTCCTCATTCCCACTTGGAATAGTCAATGCGGGTGTAGTCGTCAACTTTACTTTCAAACTCACAAATGCCTTCTCACATCTCACATCCCAAGTAAAAGGCTGATTCTTTTTCGTCAAGTGAGTCAACGGTGCTACTATCTTAGAGAAGTCTTGGATGAGTCGTCTATATTATCTAGCTAACCTCAAGAAACTCTTCATGTCCGTAGCGTTTTTGGATTTAATCAAATCTTGGACTTTAGCAACTTTTGCAGGATCAACGGCAATGCCCTGCTCCGAAACAACGTGACCCAAAAATCTCACTTCCTTCTTCCAAAAGTGACATTTAGAAAACTTTTCCTTCAGCTAATGCATTCTCAACACCTCTAGCACAATCCTCAAATGTATCTTGTGTTCTTCCTCTGTCCATGAATAGACAAGAAGATCGTGGATGAACATAAGCATGAATTTGTTTAGCTGATCCCTGAAGATACGGTTCATGAGATCAACAAAGTATGCCGACGCACTGTTAACTCGAACGACATAACCAACCACTCATAGAACTCCGGCGGCTTACGAAATGCTATATTTGACACACAATCCTTTCCTGCTCTTAGTTGATGAAATCCCGTCGTAAGATCCAATTGAGAAAAACTTTAGCACCATAAAGCTTATCAAACAAGTCATTAATACATGGGAGTAGGTACTTGTTTTGCTTCATCACTTTACTTAGCTCATGGTAATCAACACATAATCTAAGAGAGTCATCCACCTTCATGGCGAATACAACCGGTGCCCTAACTCAGATATACTTCTACGAATGAACCCTATTCGCCAAAGGTCATTCACTTGCGCCTCAAGCTCTCTTTGCTCTTTAGGTTCCATCCTCCTCAACGACATCACATTGGCCTAGCATCTCTAACTAGATCAATACGAAGCTCCATCTCTGTATGTGGTGGAAGTCCGATCACCTCCTCAAATATTTTCGGATACACCCACACAATAAGTACTAATGGAAACTTTCCATGTGAAGGTATTGAGCGAATATAGAAAACTGACTATCATATCATCATCTGGAAGGCAGCCTAACACTATCCTCTGACCATTATCTGCCCCCGTCGCCGCCATAAACTTCTCATAATCTATCATCACTCCGTATCTATGAAGCCAGTCCATCACCAGAATGATACCTAACCAAAAAAAAACCAAAACAATCATAATCAAAAGAGTATCCATGACTCGATAAGACCAAACCACGACAAACCATAAACATGCTAGTGGAGCCTCTAATAAGGTTCATCACAATCTAAGGTGATTCAACTATTTGGGTCTCAATCCCAATCTATCTACCAAGTCACTAGATATAAAGGAATGTAAAGCCCCGGTATCAAACAAAACTCGTATAGGAACATCATAAATGGAAAGCATACCTTAAATAATGATGCATTTCCCTTCTCTTTTGCCGATGAAGCCTTCAAAGAAGTTGAAGCGACATTGATAACATATGTTTTCACCACCTGCTTCTGCTTTTATGGCTCTGGACAGTTCTTCAGAATGTGCCCAAGCTTGTTGTAATTGTAGCATTTCCTTCCCTTAGCTTTATAGTCTCTAATATAGTGACCTTTCTATCCACGGTTGAAGCAAACTAGTCCCGGCTTGGCTTTCTTCTTTTGGTCATCTTTGTTCAGAAACTGCTTCCTCTTATTATCCCATTTCTTCTCGACTCCCCCGCTCAATTGTGGCTTTGGCTCTTCTTTAGGAACAATGGCTTTAGGCTTCGGATATAGACTTTCATCCTCAGGTACTCTCGACTATCATCTGAAAAGTCTTGTCAATGTGGCCTATAAGTCGCTCCCCCAAGTAGTCATCCAAGCCAATGATGAATTTCTCATTCTTCTTTAATGGAGTGTCGATGAAGGACATTCTGTATTTTGACAGACCATCAAACTAAGCAATGTACCATATCACATTGCTTTAAATCCACGAATTGACAGAACAAAACAGACCTATGAGCCGTAGGAATAAATTTCTCCTTAAATCTAGCTTTGAACTGGTCCCAAGTGAATTGATCCTCGGGAGTAGCAGCCCTAACTGCATTCCACCAGTTCATCGCTCACCCTTGAAGTTGTCAGGAAGCCAATCGTATTTTCATAGCATCATCTAGCTCTAAGTCCTCAAAAATCCTTTTGCAGATATCAAGCCAATCCCACACTTCCATCGCTGACTCCGTTCCTTGGAATGGTTTTCCACCAAGATGAGAAAATTCCTTATTTAGCGAAGCGAAATCGGCTCTAGACGCTTGCACTAGAGCACCAACACTAACCGCAGCATTCAAAGCATCTACTTAAGCATTTTGCAGCATGTTCCTCGTCATAGTACTAAACATGGTCTACAGACCGGGATTAGCAACTCTTAAGCTAGCCCCTTCCTCGACTCTAGAAATGGAGTTCCAAATTGTGTTCCATGTTTTGTGGCTCATCGTTCAATCTGTAATAAGGACAATCAGTCTCTCTATGAGGAATTCTTCTTAAGTAGTACTTGCATATGCAGTGCGACTTATATACTATAAATACTACCATATAGTTTTGAAAACTAAAATATATAACAAGTATGTGCCTATACACACACACACACACACACACTTTCGATCCAGTTTAAGGTGAGAAGCCCTACCCCATCTCTACAGGATCATGGTATCCCTTAGGTTAAACAAAGCAACTTAAGCTTTGATACCAAATGCGACTACACCATCGGTACCCATTATACCTATATAGTACGCTGCAACGTTGCTCGACCGATGTAGGGAAATCATCTATAAGTTGTATAATAAATAAACAACACAGAACCTGTTGTATATCTCATAGTGCATATGATAAAATATAATGCTCATCACAGATATAAAACAGACGATACAATAATAACTATATAAACCACATAATCAGAGTGCATAGGCTCATACAGTTATACAAAATAGTAATAGAGTTTATACAACTGATAAATAAACTCAACTGGTAAACTGTCTCTAATAGTAGTAGGTCAACACTGTTAAGGTTCTACAGTGTCATACAACGGAATAAATAATAATAAACTCAAAATATAAGTATGAGAAAGCGTCACCTTCTGCTAGTCCATTTACACAGCTCCAAGTGTTGTTTGCAACTGCTATCCAGTCTACTTATTTAAGAGCACCAGCGATAATAAGAAGCAAAGCATAAAATTCCAGGCCAGACAACAGTCTACTGTGAGTTGTAGAAATCTCAAGTACTATAATGGCAATAAAATAGGATAAATGGTATAGAAAACCATACCTGACATGTCCCTGCATCCACAGAGTTAGCACATATAAAGGATATACGTTACTTTAGATAATCATCATGAGTGTGCTGTATGTCAAAGTACTAAGGGTGTCCAGATATCGGCATTAGTAATATCTACATCATATAACTTCCTTAAGCCGAATAAACAATCAAGCAAACATGGCATCCATCATCCATCATCACATCCACTCACTCAGTGCATTGAATATATGACACTCGTATGACCCATCATATAGTCAAGGACAACTCAATGTACCAGTTTCTAAATACTCGAATCCATGCCGCTCAGAAGGGCAAGAACTAGACTGCACATCATAACGTTCCAAGGTAAATGGATCAGGTCGTCACTTGATCGAGGAACATCATAACCCAAGCAAGCGTCCTCATATACCCCTTCTTTATGAGTACACCTTGAAACAAACGAATATCAATGACCCCTTTGCAAATGTCATCCATAGCAGAGCTTATCTTGGAACTTTCCATACAACTCCCATATAAAGTCGTCACAGTTGGAAACTAATCTAGATAGCCATCATAAGTCAAAAAGTGTCATCATGCATCCCGTTACCTGCCTGCAACATTCCTCTCAATCTGACTCATCATGCCTACTCTACCTCTCAGAGTATAGCTATCCATCATTGAAGCCATCACTTCCCGTCACGAAATCCCTATTATCGAGTCACGAATGGCCGTTGTCGAAAATCATCGAAACGGTCGTTGAAAAACTCACTTTAGCGTTGACCCGAAGTAATCACCATTTTGGCTCGAAGTAAACTCTGGAAATTCTGGCCCGAAGTCAGACATGGGGAAAACCAATATTTTCTCCAAGCAAGCTCAGGGGTCGGTACTGACCATTGACTTAGCCTATCTTTCTCTCTTCGTAAATTGCCCTAAGTTAGACCTGAATTTTTTTCCCAAATAACCGAAGTCAAACCTGAAGCAATCCACCACAACCCATACTCCCAAGGTCATCATCGAACCATCAATATCTTGAGCATATGGACTCCAATCAACTTGAATTTTAAAATGTAACCTTATGAGGCAATTCTTATCACCCTTTATCGATCTTACCAGTTTAGGACAAAAATTAGGGATATGTACCAACCCCTAATTTGGATCCCTATCGACTCTTACTTTACATTTAAGCTCCTACATACCTTCCTAGTCCACATTATGAATCACGCCTTGATTGGGTAAAAGATTGGAGATAGGTACCGACCTCTAATTTGGAAGTTACATCGACTCATGGCCTTGGAATTTACACCGACACATAGCCTTAGAGTTACACCAACTCGTTGGACTTAGAAGTTACATCGACCCATAGCCTTGGAAGTTACATTAACCCATAGGACTTGGAAGTTACATTGACCCTTACTTTGGAGACCCATAACTCGATCATATGAAGTCTAATGGGCTTGAAACTTGGTGTGCGATCTTTTGAGGCTTTCCTTGTTGTTTTGGATCAATCACGTCCAATTTAGGTTATATTTTATGGGTCATCGTCGATCTATAATTCCTACTTATCTAATTCATCATTTGAAGGGCATTTTCAAACATGCGAACATTAAGCAAACATACATTCATCATAGATAAGCAATAGTAATAGCCAAATAACCCGATACACCATTTTAAAGAGATCTATATCTAAGGTGAAGGTTAGAATTCATAAGAACAGGTTAAGACCCTTAGTAAAAGTTTTCACAAATCAAATCCAAATCATCTACAGTTCACATATATGGTGTGATATAGTCTAAAAACATTTTTATTATTTTTAAATAATTTTTAAGATGTCTAAGGTGTAAAATAGCCTAATCAGTAAGTAAGAGAACTAATCACTCACATTAATCCAAATCCAAGCTCAAATCCTCCTATGAACAGTAAAAGGCATGGATTCCAATGCTCCTATAATTGTGAATCTCTAATCTCAAGTGTAGATCTCGCTAATCTCCTCTTAATGATGAAATTTGGCTAACTAAAGTAGGTTTAAAGGTAGCTTTTTGGTAAGGGGGAGTTTAATGGAGGTTCTAACTAGTTTTAGGAATAGTGAAATGATAGGGATGAGGTCCCATGGCCTTCATATGCTCAAATCCCAAAATGGATCATGGGCCACGTTGCTAATGTCCCTAATTAACTACTTAAGCTGCTCAAAATCAAAGAAAAGTTCAAACAACCCTAACTTGAAAACGGTAAGTCTGTTTTCTTATTATGACCACTCTACGGAAAGTGAAATCATCATCCAAATGTAATAAAAGTGATATCAGACCCTAAATCAGGTCCTATCAAAAGTTATAGTCCATACAAAATTTTCTAAGTCAATATCATCATATAGAAATTCGCCAAAAATCTACCTCTAAGAGTCATTTTTCAAAATATTAGAACCATACAACCTCATATGAAAATAATATAAATTTTCTACGATTCTCTGATATGTAGAATACAGGTCGTTACATTATGCTTCTTTGATGTTAATTTTCACTAACGTATCTTCCTATAGCTAATTTAAACTTTATTTTTTATTTCTTTATGCTACCTCTATGTAGGTATCCAAAGCTAATGAGTATTGAATGCATTTTTCTAAGATAAATAACATGGAATTGGATTAAGAATTTTTTCTCTCTCATGTATTTTGTTGCAAATACCAAATCATACTTTATATTATTGCATAGTGTATGCCTGACTCATTCTTGTATTATGCCTAAACAGAATAGCTTTCCTCCCATATGAAAATCAATTTTGTATTCTATTTTTCCTTGAAAGTAATAGTTTAACACAACAGATTGGCTCTTTTATCATGGCTTTTTATTATGATAGTTTTATGTTTCTATTTGATTAATTTTAGTTGTATTTGTATGTGAAAATACAATTTATTGGTTATAAAGATCTAGCATTGGTTATAAAATCATACTTCATATTATTGCAATGAGAAACGAGTTATTATCAAGTGTGTTTGTGTGTGTCTATATATATACATATATCATATCTTATGTGACTGAATTTTCATATGTGTGTGTATATATATAAATATACATATATCATATCTTTTGTGACTGAATTTTCATATCATTCTCAAGTTGTAGCTGACTTGTGGGCAACTATCGTTATGATATAGGGAGCTGTTGCAATTTTCTGGCTATCACTTGTGAGTAACTAGTTATGACTTGTGGGCAAATACAATTTGGCACATTTTTTATATACATTAATTTTGTGCTGATTTTAGTATGAACTGAGAGGTGTTTGCTTGTTTCATGCAGGGCCTTGCATCTCTCAGAAATGAATTTTGTACCATTAATTCTGGTTTGTAAATTCATTTGATTTAATTCATACCACTTATTTGATAACTAGTATTATAAACGAGTGCGAATCCATGCTATGCATATGAGAGTTAGTATATAATTCTGTTGATGGTGTTTTTTTTAGACCTTATAGTATATGAAAATGAAAGCACATATTTACTGGATGTAAATTTTTAGATTAATTTTTTCATGAATACTACTAAAAAAATGTGTCTTGGAGTATGTAGAGTATAATTCATATTTTAGAGCACAATATCTTTATATAGAAAAGGTTACATCAACTATCTATTGTTCCTAACTTGGTAAGAACTATATTACTGAGCATGTCATTCGATTAATTTTCAAATGTAATTTACATTGGTTCAAGATAGTTTTATCCTATTTTTAATCTATTTAAATATGTACATATTTTTTTGATAATAGTGTGCTAAACCTAGTGTAGAGAGATTAGATTAAATATTAATATAAGAGAATTAACTGTAATAATTCTCAAATTAGTTTGAATTGGAACCAAATGAAATCAGCAATAATTTATTCCTCTTTAACATAATTCTATCTGTTTGAAGTTAGCCTACTCGTAAACATTATTATTAATCCATCTTCAATTTTTAATGATTTATAAACATCTCCACGTTGCAAAAAAAATCAAAAAATTAAACATAAACAATCTTTATAGAAAATAAAAAATAATTGCTAAGATGTTTTATAAGATCTCCAAGTATTCACTGTAAACCATGCATCAAATAGGAAAATATGTGCTACTTATGAACATTTCATGGTCAATGAAGCATTACTATAGAAAAATCTATTACCGTAGGTCGATAAAGATGGAAATATCTAATATTACAAAATAAAGATGGAAATATCTAATATTACAAAAAATAAGTCTAGATTTCATATAACAAAATAAAATATTTATATAAAAATTAAGCTTATAAAACGCCTATATAGAACTAAACTTTCAATATACTTTTCTTGAAATGCAATTTAGAAATTTATTACTTGACTATTCTTTTACATCATAGATGATAATTTCCCAACTTGATTTTCTTAAATACTTATAGTTCAAAATGAAAAATACATAACTTTATCTCATATTATACTCAATTAAAGATTCTTTGATGTACATGTGTTAGTAAACCAATTATACCTTATAAAGGAAATAAAATTCATGATTGTAATAAACAAACACAAAATAGACTAGAGAATTTATTACATATTAAATTATCTTCAATGCCAACCTAAGAAACTAATTTTCCATAAATATGGTCATATTAATTTTTAGAAAATTTGATTGGGTTCTATTATAACATCAAACAACCTAACTATAAAATAAACATATTATCAAATTAATTAAATTACCCATACTTTACATTGAGTTCAATTTTTTTTTATTTTGAAACAAAGCATTTAGCTTTAAAACTAAAAATATTAAAGGAACTAAACCTACCATTATTCTCGAAACTGAAAGCATAAATGGAAATTAGTATTTGACTTATTACCATTTGACTTCTATATTTTGTATCTAGATTAACATTTAGGTTTATATATCATGCAATAATTTTTTGACTAATAATTATGTATGTAGTATCTATTGTATTATTTTTACTATATTAGACCTTTTCTAAAAACATCTTATTAACAATACATATTCTAACTTTGATTATTCCAACTACTTGAATATGATCTTAGTTTGTTTGAAAATGTACAAATAATATGAATGAGCTACATAACATGTTAATAAAAATATACTTTAGAGATATTCGATTAAGTAAATTAAAATTAGACTTAATCCATCATAAAAGTAAAATGTTATATTGACTAAAAGTGGACACTAATTAATTACGATTAATGAAGATTAGTTTGTAATTGTTCTCTAAAGATAAATTTCAATAAAAGAGAATTAATTGTAATAATTATCAAATTAGTTTGAATTTGAAGTAGATGAATGTTATTAATTTATTCCTTTTAAATACAATCGTTTCCATTTGAAGTTAGTTTACTTGTAAACATTACTAATAACACATTTTCAGTTCGTAATGATTTATAAACATCTTCAATCTGTAAAATAAATCAAAATAATATAGCATCGAATAATATTTGTAGAAAATAAAAGATAATTGCTAATATATTCCATATGATCTCCAAAAATTCAGTTTTAACTATGCATTAAATAGGAAAATGTGTGCTATTTATGTACATTTCTTGGTCAATGAAGCATAACTATAGGAAAATATATTAAACCATAGGATAATTAAAATGGATAATTTCTCATATTACAAAAATGAGTCTAGGCTGAGTATAAAAAATAAAATATTTAATTAAAAATTAAGTTCATATAACACATTTTTAAAACTGAATTTTCAATATAAAGTTACATATGGTAGACTGAAAAAAATAATCACTAGTACAAAAAGTGCATATTGCTTCGCCTCATTTGAATCGGTTGAAGTAAAAACTGATGCAAATAAAATTATTTGCATCAGTTCTATCTTAATAACCAGTGCAATTGGTACGTGGAAAGCAATATGTAATAAAAAATCAAATTTGCATCAGTTGTCACCAGCAACCGAAGAAAATACATCGATGCAAATAGTTTTAGTCGCATCGGTTTTAAAGTCAACGGATGCAACTACGTTAATTACCAGTATAGTTTTGCTCGGTGGATGCAAAATAATCATTTTCGCATCGGTTCACTAGCGAAGGCGATGCAATTTCAAATTATTTAGGTTGTCAAGGTTAGATCAAACCACTTTCATTACACACCCGTTAATTCCCGCCATCCCAATTTTTTCTTCCGCTTATTTCGCCTGCTTCAAAACAAAAAAACCCTAGAAATTGATTTTCACCGTTAATTTCAAATGTGATTTCGCGGATTAGATTTGGCCACGACTTCTCATTATCAAGGTACAAAATCTTTCTTTTTTACTTTACTCGAATTGTATACCTTTTTAGTTAGTCGAATTGGATTTCACGAATGAATGGTAGTTTATTGTCATGTAGTTGATTGTTTAATTGGATATTTTTATCGTTTCTGGATTATCATCTTTTATTGAAATTTTAAGAAAAGCGAGCAGTCAGTGATGATATAAGAAAGGCTTGTTTCTCAGTACATTCGCAGTGGCCACGTAAAAGCTTTTGCTTTGCCAGGCTTGAGAGCTTATGCTGTTCATTCCTTCCTTGGATGTCTGAGGCTACGTTTCTCATATTTTTCTCCTACTCATGTTTTAATCCAACCTATTTAAGGTTTTAATCGTTTGTTGGGGATTGGTACCAATTAGGGATAAAACGATAACTTTTCTATAGTGGCCACAAATTTTTTTTGCAACATCTCCTACTCTGTTGCTTATAAAGTGCGCTCTTAAGTGCTTGATTTTCGGTTTTATCAGTTCCAGAGTATGTACTGTTAGCCTATTTTTTTATTGTGAGATTTTATTAGCATTTACTTTTTAGTTTTCTTATTGTCTTGTTAATAGCTTTGGATGTGCATTACTTGTTTAGTACTAGCAAGCATTGGTGAAGCATAATACCATCCATTGGATATGAACCATCTCAGCTGAGATTATGTTCTGCAAAAACTCACAGATAGAAGGCTTCTGCAAATCATGCATTACATAAAGTAATTTTTGTTTTAGCATGGAACCTTACTGCAAATCATGATAATGCCCATCACCTGTGGTTGGATAACACTAGATTGTTTAATATCAAGGGCGGTTTCTAGTTATTGAGTAAGATATAACCTTGTTGTACAACTAGTAACTATTTAATTATGAAGACTAGGTTCTTTGATATGGTTGTTTTCTAAATATTGTGTAAGATATAACAATTATGTACATCTAGTATCAATTCAATTCTCTATTTGGTTTCAAGGTTATGATGTGCAATCCTTGGTTTACAAGGAATTTTTTAAAGTAGACATGAAAATGACCAACCACGTTTAAAACTAATATTCCTCTCATTTTCATTTTCATTTTCATTTATTATTTCTGGAGTTAAGCAAATTTTTCTTAGCCTTACATCTCCATCTATTCATAATTTTCAAAGTATAAACTTTAAAAATTAAAAGTTACGTTGACCTTATTTTCAGTACATGTAGAAAAAGCAATTTTGAAGGGTGAGTATGCATTTTTTTCTTTTGTTGGACTTGTTCAGATTGTAATGCATCTACCCTTAGTTATCAGGACTTAATCTGGACCGTTGTCCTCTTCAATTTGGAGTATTCTAACCGGTTATTGATCTAAGAACCAATCAGTTAATTCAGATCACGATAAACCTCACTGCCCGTGTCACTGCAAAACGATTTTGTTGTCCATTAACTACAGGTACTGCACTTGATTTTTTGAACTACTTTTATTTTATAATTTGACATTTCATCTTGGGATTTGAGGGTTATGTGCTGTTATTAACGTGATATATGGGGCTGAGATGTCCTTATGATTAGATTTTTGACTTTGAATTCATTAGAGCATGGCTAGCAACAAAAGTTGGTCACATGAGTAATTTTTTGAACTAATCCGCAATCATTCACCCCAACAATACACGAGTTTAATAGACATTTTAATTATTGGATAATAATGTGGTTAATAATTTGTTTAGATTTTGGTGCCTAGGGCTTTTTGGATGCCTTGAGCACCAGCTTTGCTTCAAAATGTTTAGTACAATAGTATATATATTTCAAAATCGAGCACATATACTGATATATTAAATTATTGCCAATGATTCAATAAATTATGGCATTCTCTTAAGTTGATGCCTAGGTAAAGATCACTTAACGACGTTTATAGGTAGAAATAAGTTCCTAACATAAAATATTCTAGATACTGTTATTTTATCATTTAATTCATTATATTTGATTGGGATGGCTTTGCCATAATCGTTACACGCCCACCACTTTGTAAGTATTATCACTTTGTAAGTATTGAAGAAGTTGAAATCTTTACACGCCCACCACTTTGTAAGTATTATCTTGTAGCTTCAAGACACTAACTTAGAAATAATTATTTATCACTTTATTATTATAAACGTTATCAAGTTCTATAGTTTTAACAATCTCAGAATGCTCCAACGTCACATAATGAAATCTTTATCTGCTACCGGTCAGTTTGTGCATAGTTCTTAAAAGAACATCTGGTATTCGGGAAAAAATCGACATACCAACATATAGTTTTGTCAAAAAACAGAGTTTGTCATTGTAACTTGTATTATTCATAGTTTATATGGTACAAATCCTAATTATGAGGAAATAATTAATGCACAAGTCCACACAATTAAGCTGAAAAATTGACATGAACAATGTCAACCCATGCATAGTGGTACAAGTTCAACAAAGACACAACGAATTATTGTAGAGCGTTACGAAATCGGAGACACTTTAGTTGCTGTAGTATGATATTGATCTATATTTATATTTTAATTTACTAGATTTTCCATTTTGATTGAATTCCTATTCGCTGTTGTATTTGAATCGAGTAGTATTTTTTCCATCAAAATCGAATTAATATCATTTAATTAAAAAAACTGATTATCATTTAATTAAAAAAAACTGATTATTAATTATTAAGTATTGATTGTTAAATATTAATTGTCAATAATGAATTAATTATTAGTTATTAATAATTAGTTAGCAATTATTAATTATAACAAAATACACAACAATCTTTAATTTCTATCCAATCTGTTACCAACTTCTAACAAAATTATTATTTAAAAACGCCATTAACCTCTAACCAACCTCTAACTCTAATCCAAAGTTATCTATAGACGAACCCTAAGGTTCTTTTTTCTAATGAATAACCACTTATATACTAGTATACTGTTTAATATTATTTCCTTTAGTTTATGGATTTATAATGTACTTGTTGAATGATGGAGCAACGCAACACCAATTTCTTTGATGTATATTTATTTAAAATGTAGGTATTCTCATTCAAGCTGCATGGTGCTTATAATATGATGTCTAATCTCTCAAAAGAACAATTGGAAAAAGGAGTCATTTTCTCATCAACTAGTAATCATGCACAAGGTGTCGCCATGTCAGCTCAAAAGCTTGGCTGTGATGCTGTCATCGCAATGCCTACTACCACTCCGGAAATAAAGGTGTGATTACCATATCACATCATCATCCCCATCGTTTACTCTAACCATGTAATTTTTAGGTTAAAGCTGCACCCATCTATAAAAATCTGTATTTAAGGTTAACTTAACTATATTTTGTAAAATGATACAAGCTTTTATCAGTTTTTGTTAACACTGCTACATACGTTCATCTTTTTTATTTGTCATAAGGTTAAGTGCATTTATTGTTGTTTCAAGGATAATAAAAGTGCAAACATAAACTTTGTTTTCACTATTTCAACCCAATAAAAGTGCATTAATTATTATTTCAATATATGTGCATATATATATATTAATAATTTTATCCCCTTACATCTAAATCCCCTGTTATATTTTTACGCAGTGGAAATCCGTTAAGAAATTAGGGGGCAAAGTAATTCTAGTGGGTGATTCTTATGATGAAACATAATCGTATGCAAAACAAAGGGCATTGAAGGATGGTCGCATATTTATTCCTCCTTTTGATCACCCAGATATTATAACAGGGCAAGGAACAGTAGGAATGGAAATTCTACGCCAATTCAAAGGACCATTGATGCGATCCTTGTACCAATTGGAGTTGGTGGGTTTATTACTGGCATTGCTGCATAGTCAAACGAGTACGACCTGAGGTATATGCTCTTTTTTCTCTATGACCAAAATTGTTTATAGTATTTTAATGAATATTTTCGCACTGTGCTGTCTTAAGAAAAATATTCTACTTCGCCATCTGGTTGGTTTTTCTAACTGTTAATAAGTTTTCCATTTGTCTGCTTCAAAATGTGAGGTTCAGAACATGCATCTCAACATGTTTTGCTCTGAACGAACTTTGCATTTACATTTAGTTTCTCTTGGTTACAAAAAACATTAAAAAAACGAACATTGACAATTTACTGACATTTTTACTATATGCATGCTTCAGATAATCATATCAGTAGAAATATGTATGTTTTAATTTTTTTAATTCATTGTCGTTTCAATTGAAATTTGAATTATAAAGAAATCAATGTTTCTTCAAGTAATGTATAAACAATTCCATACCTAGTTGGAATACAGTTTCAGTTGTGTGTGTGTCAGAATTTGGCTTCTCAGTATTTCTGTGCCTATTTTCCTTCCATGTATACCAGTGTATGGCATGCACATCGATGCATGCACAAGATGTATATATCCATTAAAATATAAAAAACTATGTGGCAATATATATTTATAACTTTGATGATGGTTGAAACGACAAACATCGGTGAGTCATTTACATTTAAGTTCCTTTATTAATACTAATGTATGAAACATGCTATATGTGCACACATGTGCAAAACGTAAATATGTGGTGTATATGATAAATGTAACTTTGTCGACGATTGAAATGATGGACATACCATATAATATACAATCAATTCCCTTCATTAATAGTAGAGATAGAGATGTAACTTGAGGGGACAATCATAGCAGACAGCATGCCTTTTGTCATGTCAGATATTCTGTGTCGGATTTTGCTGGTTTCTAATTGTTTTCAAAACTTAGACCTACCCTATCCAGAATTTGGTTTGGACTAGATAATAGAAGTGCATTATGGGTGTATTTTTTTATATTGTTGTTTGGGTTTTCTAGACGGATGAGTATACATTATATTTATTTTGGATCAGATCTTCATGATATTTTATGTTTTCTGCACTCCAACTGAGACCCATTGGCCTTGGGTCTAGTTGGGTTTTGGTTTGACTTATTGTTTTTGCTGGTCAGTTTGAACCGTGTTTTTGGGTCTGTATGCTATCTATGGCTTGATGAAATTGTGGAAAGTGGGGTGAATTTATTATGAAGTATGTATACCGTACACTTTTTTATTTTTACTGCTTTGTTTTTCATGGTAACATCTGACATGTATTTTGATAAAAAAATAAGAAATAAAATGGAATATCCAATGCAGGTTAAAATTATTGGAGTGGAGCCTGTGTTGATGCCAATACAATGGCATTATCTTTATATCATGGAGAAAGGGTAATGCTTGATCAAGGAGGAGGTTTTGCATTATCTTTACCTAGGCATAATGAGATTACGATGACATTCACAGCATATGTTTTTCGGTTGTCAATCTCTTAAGTTTTACGAGCACACATCTTTCCTAGAATGCCATAGTATCAATCAATTATCAATCAATCGAGCACACATACTGATACATTTTCAAACCGAATATGAATGGAAAACCATACACAAACTAATCATCTATGTTTGGTAACCGATACTATCAAGCAGGGTTAAACGGTTTCGACAGTCAAATATACTAGAGCTTTAAAAAATTACTATTGTTGGTACTTTAATATACAGGTAAATATTATATATGTCAGCGTCACATCAACTTCAGTTTGGTTTTAAGTTAGTTGGTCTTCATTTCATTTAAATAATGGGGTTTGTTATTTTGGTGAGAATCATTTATCATGTGCCAGCTAGTAATTGCGTAGAATGGAATGCAAGGTCTTATATATTAACCAAATTGTCGAAACATGTTTATTTCTTGTTTTTCCAGGTTCAAGTTGACATTGAAAACATGGAATGCAACATATGGTTTTGAGCTGAAGCCTAAAAATTTGGGTTTTCAAGATTCCATGAAGTTTTTAAGGTTTTCACTATATTATTTCTTAATGGTTGTACTAATTAAAGATTTGAATTAAGACTATACCACTTAATGATTGTATTAAAGATCTGAATTATGCTGCTAAAATGAATGTATGAACCATTATAGTTTATAGATTATTAACACTATAATTTATATATATTTATTTTGGTTTTATGTTATTCAGTTTGTATTTGCCATCAAATTTAATTTTGAATGATTGTAATATTGCATGTAATAATTGTTTGTTATAATCAATAATATATATATATATATATATATATTTTCTATTTGAGTACCGTAATAATGATTTCTGAGAATGGTTTTTTTGCATCAGGTATAAATAGCTGATGCAATAGAGGGATTAGTTTGCACCAGTTATTATAAAAAACCGATGCAACCAAAAAGCCTTTTAAACCCAAAGACTCTTATTTTGCATCGGTATGCAACAAGTTCCTTTGTTCCTTCGGTTTTTGATTACAACCGATGCAACATGAGGGCTATGTCCAAACAACCAACCGTACTTTGCACTAGTTGTTAGTAACGACCGATGCAAAAGGGACCGTTTGCATCGGTTGTAGAACTTGTTAAGCCTGTTGCATCGTTGCATATGCATCGGATGTTGCACTGCTGCAAAAGGGGGTAAATAACCGATGCAAATGGCATGTTTTGTAGTAGTGAATATTTATATATTTATATTTCTTTTCTCAAACACGACATAAAATTTATTATTTGAGCATTTTTACTTCATAGATGATATTTACTCCAACTTGATTTTCTTAAATACATATGTTTAAAAATGGAGAAACGTCAATTTTGTCTCAGACTATACATAATTTAAGATTGTTTGGTACGCATGTGTTAGTAGACTAATTATACTATTTAAAATATACAAAGGAAATAAAATTCATGATCGTACTAATGAAACACAAATCCGATGAACGTCGACGTAAATATAAAACTTGAGAACTAAAAAATAGTTCACCGTTACATGTCAAGGATTTTATAAAGAAGATCTATGATATCCAATCAATCAAATAACTTCCTGCAGAATATGAAGGAAATCAGGTTGATAATGATAGAGATTGAAACTAAAATAATAAGAAAGTATAAGATTTTTCCAACTTGATTTTTATATATACTTATATTTCAAAATAAAAAAGATCAATTTTACCTCCTGCGTGTTATAATAAAAAGTTTAAGATTATTTTATATCTATATGTTAGTAAGCCAATTACTTCCTACAAAATGAATGAATGAAATGAAAATCATAATCGTACTAAACGAATACGAATAGGGTGAACGTCGATGTAAGTAGAAAACTTAAGCATAAAAAATAGTCAAGCTTCATGTATTATAGATTTTACAAAATAACTAAAGATTATATGATATCTATGTATTAATAAATCCAATAACCTTCTAAAAATATAAAAGAAACCATATTCATATCTATACAAATTGTAACAAAAATAAGAAGAAAACAATTTTCGAAACAAAAAATTTAAAAGTAAAATCTACAATGATATATTAGAGCTAAAACAAAAAATTCAACATTAAATTAAATGACAGCAAAGATAATAAAATAAAATTCAAACCTTTAAATCCTGCTTGATAGATCGGTAAGCAAGATTTTTTGGAGGCTTTTAGACAATTTTTCCGTGAAAAATACCACAGTGAAAGCAACGGATAAAAAAATAATCTCTGCAAAACATGATTAAAATGATAATTTTTTAAATGAATAGAAATTAAGAGCCAATGACGAATTCAACCAAATTATAGTTGGATTAAAAAAAAGATTAACTAAAAGCTATTTGGATAGAATCTTAAAATTGATGTAGATTGGAAATAGATATTTTTAGTTTTTTTGAAGTGTTGTATACGTGTAAAACTGATATACGTGAGGACATAACACAATGAAAAAAAAATTAAATGGGAGGAATGTAAAAAAATGATAGGAAACAAATGAGGAAATGAAAAATTGTAATGATTACAAGGAGAAGAGGAAGAGATTTATGCTTGATTACAAAAAAATAATGATTATGGGTTTATCAAATGAAATAAAAGTACATAAGAATATTTTATCAAAAGGAGTAATGATAACATTAATTGCTATGTTAATGATGGTAGTTTTATGGAATACTGAAAATTTTTAGAGGGTCTAAAAGAAAATTTGTACCAAAAACTAAGGCGAACGCATTATTCTGTCTGAGAGTGAATGAAAGATAAGAATGCTAAGAGTTCTACATCAATTTTGTCTCAGATTATACATAATTTAAGGTTGTTTGGTGTATACATGTGTTAATAGATTAATAATGCTATTTAAAATATACAAAGGAATTAAAATTCATGATCATACTAATGGAATACAAATCAGATGAACGTCGATGTAAATATAAAACTTGAGAACTAAAAAATAGTTCACCATTACATATCAAGGATTTTATAAAGAAGATCTATGACATCCAATCAATCAAATAACTTCCTGCAGAATATAAAGGAAATCAGGTTGATTGATAAAGACTGAAAATAAAATAATAAGAACTATAAGATTTTTCCAACTTGATTTTTGTATATACTTATATTTCAAAATAAAAATGATCAATTTTACCTCTTGTGTATTATAAAAAGTTTAAGATTATTTTATATCTATATGTTAGTAAGCCAATTACTTCCTACAAAATGAATGAATGAAATGAAAATCATAATCGTACTAAACAAATACGAATAAGGTGAACGTCGATGTAAGTAGAAAACTTAAGAATAAAAAATAGTCAAGCTTCATGTATTATAGATTTTACAAAATAACCAAAGATTATATGATATCTATGTATCAATAAATCCAATAACCTTTTAAAAATATAAAAGAAACCATATTCATATCCATACAAATTGTAACAAAAATAAGAAGAAAACAATTTTCGGAGCAAAAAATTAAAGTAAAATCTGCAGTAATATATTTGAGCTAAAAAAAAAATACAACATTAAATTAAACGACAATAAAGATAATAAAATAAAATTCAAACCTTTAAATCCAGCTTGATAGATCAGTGAGCAAGGTTTTTTTGGAGGCTTTTAGACAATTTTTCCATGAAAACTACAATAGTGAAAGCAATAGATAAAAACATAATCTCTGTAAAACATGGTTAAAATGATAATTTTTTTAATGAATAGAAATTAAAGAACTAATGATGAATTCAACCAAATTACAACTGGGTTAAGAAAATAACGAGATTGACTAAAAGCTATTTGGATAGAATCTTTAAGTTGATTTAGATTGGAAATAGATATTTTAGTTTTTTTTGAAGTGTACTATACGTATGAAACTGATATATGGGAAGGGATAACATAATGAAAAAAAATTAAATAGAAGGAATGTAAAAAAATGATAGGAAACAAATGAGGAAAGGAAAAATTGTAATGATTACATGGAGAAGAGGAAGAGATCTATATTAGATTACAAAAAATAATGATTATGGGTTCATTAAAAGAAATAAACATACATAAGAGTATTTTATCAAAAGGAATAATGATAACTTTATTTGCTATGTTAATGATGGTAGTTTTATGGAATACTAAATTTCTTTAGAGGGTTTAAAAGAAAATTTGTACCAAAAACTAAGGAGAATGCACTATTCTGTCTGAGAGTGATTGAGAGATAAGAATATTAAGTGTTCTATATTCTCTTTCTTATATAATAGAATATCTATCGTACTATCAAAGTTCATATATAGCAGAGGGAAATAGTGGTTAGCAACTTTAACGCTGCCCCATTGATGGAAACGGCAAGAGATAGCTACATAGGGGCCATAGGACTTTCCTTTTAAACTAAGTGCAGCCTTGAGGTTGGACTCCAAGCACAGAAGTGTTCAACCAATATGTAAATGCCTTTTCTTATCTCCAAACTCATACAAACCACATATTCATGTTGAATATTTTTTATAAGAAAGAGGAAGAGATTGTAAGAAAGTTGATTTTTTGTTGTTGAAAACTTTTCTTTTATTGATAGTAGATTTCTTGCTTGATTGCTTGATACAAAATGATGAGAGCTCTTCTATTTACAAGACTCCATAGATTATTCTAGAAACATGATTCTCTAAACAATTCTAGAAACATGACTCCATACATAATTCTTATTACTAGAAAATTCAAGAGCTCTCAACAAACTACAGTAAATGCAAGAAGACTCTAGAAACTATAATAATAAGAAGCTTCTAGAAATTAACCATAACAAATCATGTTTAATATTTCAACACCCCGTCTTGATTTGTAACACTAAGAAGATTCCTTAACCTGGCAAGATTCTCATATTTAAGAGGCTTGGTGAAGATATCAGCTACTTGATCATGCGTCTTCATGTACTCTAGTTGCACATCCTTTTTGGCGACACACTCTCTAATATAGTGATAGCGTGTATCGATATGCTTGCTTCGATCATGAAAGACTGGATTCTTTGCTAAAGTAATTGCTGACTTATTGTCCTCAAAAATCTTGGTCGGCTCCTCATGTGGTAATTTCAACTTCTTTAGCAGATTTCGTAACCAAATTGTATGGCAGACACATGAAATAGCAGCTACATACTCCCCTTTGCACGTTGAAAGGTCGGCAGTCAACTGTTTTTTCGACATCCAAGTGAATCTATTGTCTTCCATGTAGAATACGAAGACACTTGTGCTTTTTCGGTCATCTATATCTCCACTCCAATCGCTATTGCTATATCCAACAAGCTCGTAATTATCAGAAACAGAGTAGTACAAGCCAAAGTTTGTCGTGCCACTAACATAACGAAGAACCCTCTTTGCTGCCTTCAAATGAGTTGTTGTTGGATTCTCTATGTTACGACTCACAACTCCTACCGTATATAGAATGTCGGGTCTTGTGCACGTTAAATATCGCAAGCTTCCAACCAAGATCTTGAATAATGTTGAGTCCATTTTTTCTCCTTCCTCATGCCTTGATAACTTGATTCCACATTCAATCGGAGTACAAACTGGGTTAGAGTCGTCCATCTTGAACTTCCTCAATACTTCCTTAGCATAACCTTCTTGAATGATTAAGATGCCTTTATCTTCTTGTTTTACTTCAATGCCAAGGCAATAAGACATGAGCCCAAAATAAGTCATCTCAAACTCCTTCGTCGTCTCTTTCTTAAACTCTTTAAACATGCTTGGATTACTACATGGATGTTTGATGAAGTTTTTTTCTTGGAGGTACTTATCAATTCAAGTATTCCAAGCTCTTGGAGCTTGTTTCAACCCAAAAAGTGTCTTCTTTATCTTCAAGACCTTGTCTTCTTCTCTCTTGACTTCGTAGCCTTCTGATTGCTCGATATAAATTTCTTCTTCAAGAACTCCATTTAGGAAGGCAGATTTCACATACATTTGATATATCTTCCAATTGTTTTGAGCTTCTAAGAAATTATTAGTCTAACACTTTCTTAGAAGCTCAAAACAAGTCTAACATACATTTGATGCCAACCATGTCAGTCTTTGACTATAGCCTTTTACCACCATTCTTGCCTTATATCTTTCGACTTCTCCTTTAGCTTTTTTCTTTACTTTGTACACCCACTTCACACCAATTGCCTTGTGTTCTTTTGGAAGTGAAGCCCGCTTCCATGTTTCATTCTTCTTGATGACCTTGATTTCTTCATGCATATCATTTTTTCAATTCTTCTTTTGCAAAGCTTCTTGGAAGTTTATAGGCTCACAATCCGAAAATAGACAAAAGAGAGTAAAATTATCTTGATTTTCTTTTACCTCATAAATTTCTTAAAGGATTTTAAAGCGTGGAGCCCTTTCACTTGAGCTCTCATCTCCTTGACAACTTATGGTTGGTGAAGCTAGTGGAGAAGTGGGCTCCTCACTTGATTATTCGATCCTTGGTTGTTGCATTTCATCTCCTTCAAGGTATGGAAAGAAGTTGTAATTGTCATTATGTGAGCTCCATTCCCATTCTCCTTCTTCATCGAATACAATATTTCGATTAATTATTATCTTTCTCGTATCAGGATTGTAAATCTTATAGCCTTTGGAGTTGGTGTCGTAACCAATGAAAATACACCAATGAAAACATACTTCTCACTTTTGTCATCCAATTTGCTCCGCTTCTCGTCCTGTATATGTACATGAGTTATGCTTCCAAAGACTCTTAAATGAAAAATACTAGGCTTCCTTCCACTCCATGCTTCTTGTGGTGTCTTTTCCTACACACTTCTTATTTGAGATCGGTTTGATAGATAAACCACACGTGCCACAACTTCTGTTCAAAATTTCTTTGGTAGCCTTTTACTTTTTAGCTTGCTCCCTGCCATCTCAAAAATTGTCATATTCTTCCTCTCTGCTACTCCATTTTGCTGGGGGGATCTAGGCACTGTCATCTATCATTTGATTCCATTATTTTCACAATACTTTTGGAATTTTTTTTATGTGAACTTTCCTCCATGGTAAGATCTCATGACGTTAATCACAATGTCACTTTCCTTCTCAACTTGGGCCTTGAACTTCTTGAAGTTCTCAAAAACCTCTGATTTCTCATTCAAAAAATACACCCATGTTTTTTGAAAAATCATCAATGAAAAGAAGGAAATAGTTACTCTTACCAAGTGAACTTGGCTTGATCGGACAACACACATTTGTGTGTATGAGGTCCTACAGTTTTTTAGCTCTTGAGTATGACTCCTTTGGAAATCCCATTTTGAATTGCTTTCCAAGTAAACATCCTTCACACACTTGATTAGGATGGCTTCTGCATGGTAATCCTCTTGTCATTTCCTTCTTGGAGAGCAATTCTAGTCTTCTGAAGTTAAGATGTCCAAAACAAAGATGCCAAAGCCAAGAGGCATCTTTGTAGTACACTTTAAGGCATTGTGCGACATCATTTTGAATGTTGAGCACAAACATTCTATTTCTTGACATTGGTACCTTAACAATGAAGTTACTTGCACCATCTCTTATATAAATGTTATTATCATTTAATAGAATATCGTAACCTTTCTCTAAGAGTTGTCCTAAGCTCAAGATGTTGCTCTTCATGCTTGGCATATAATAAACATTAGAAATGAATTGGTGCTCTCCATTCTTCAATCAGATAAGAATCTTTCCTTTACCTTTCACTACTATCTTTGATTTATCTCCAAATGTGATGTTTCCCTTCACTGATTCATCAAGCTCCACAAACATGTTTTTTCTTCCACACATATGGTTGCTTGCACCGCTATCTAGGTACCATTGATTTTGCTCACCTTTTCATTTTCTTTGTGATCCAGTGGTAATGTACCATTCTCTTGATTTTTTCTTTAACGTAATTGGTCTTCTCTTCAACTTTATTATTTCTTGGAGCTCTACATTCAAAAATATAATGTCCAAATTTCTCACAATTGTAGCTTTTAATGCGTGACTTGTCATACCTCGAATTTCCTCTCCCATGACCTCTTGTTGAGTTTTATCCTCTTTTATTGTTGCTGCTGTTATTGTTTTCATGGTTGGACCTCCAACCTCATCCATGTCAATATCTACGACCTCTTCCTCTTTCTTGGCCACAACCTCATCTTTGTTGGATTTGATTATTTTCTTCCTTTTTTGAATCAATCCGTGCTTTAAAAATTTGCTCCACGGTCTCTTCCATTTTTTTCTTTTCTTCATAAGCATGCGATGGGCCTAGAAGTTCCTCTCATGGTCTTCAAGTTTTTAGTTTCTTCAATGATGGCGACAATTTGTTCGAACTTTGGATCTAATGATCTAAGAATCTTATCCATAATTCTTACATCATCTAACTTCTCACCATTTCTTTTTAAATTATTATTAACCACTACTGAGAAGTAATCAGAAACAAGCTCACCTTCTTTTATATGCAAAGTTTCAAACTCTCCTTTTAAAGTTTGAAGATGTACTTTTTTGACTTGATCAGTTCTCTTGTAAGACGCTCGAAGCTTCTCCCATGCTTCTTTTGTTGACTTTGATATTAAAACATTTTTAAAAGTATCATCATCCAATGCTTGATAGATTAGACAAATAATCTTTTTGTCTCTCGTTCTTGAGTTTCTCAAACCATCCCTTTAAGTTTGAGATAAGTTACATTCGTTTTCTTGTTCAGTGTAGCCTTTCTTTGCTATTTCTCATACGTCATGTGCTCCAAGGAGGGCAATCATTCTTAAGCTTCAATTGTTATAATTGTTCTTGGTAAGCATTAGAACTTGTAAGGGAATACCGTTATTTGACATCTCTATCCTTTTCTTTTAAAGAATCTTGAAATACTAATACCACTTTGTTGAATATTTTTTATGAGAAAGAGGAAGAGAATATAAAAAAGATGTCTTTTGTTGTTGAAAACTTTTCTTTTATTGATGGTAGATTTCTTACTTGATTGCTTGATATAAAATAATGAGGGAGCTTTTCTATTTATAGGATTTTATAGACTATTCTAGAAAATGACTCTCTAACTAATTCTAGAAACATTACTCCATGCCTAATTTTAATTTTATTAGAAAATTTAAAAACTCCCGACAAACTGCATTAAATGCAAGAAGACTATAGAAACTATAAAAACAAAAAGTTTATAGAAATTAACTATAACAAATCAAGTTTAATGTTTCAACAATTCACTTTGCAAATTTCACCCAACATTGGGTACTGCTTTTTTGTGTTCTTCCTGGATTTCTTATAGGCGGTGGATTTTAAGACACCATGTTCGTTTAATCTTGTACGATTTACAGCATAATGGTTGATGAACTGCAGTCTCAGCTTACCCTTCTTTGCTTCTAGTTTTTACTTATTGTTTAATCTGACAATTTATTTATTTCCCAAGAAAAGAGTTTCTGAGCGTATGAGTTAATCCAGTTCTACCAAGTAAGTTTCTAAGTTTGGCATGAGATTATTAATATTGTAATTTTGGTTTAATCTATCACTAGTTTCAGTGTAGTAGTCAGTATTTTCTGCAAAGCAATTTGGATCTTCTACCTAAAGCGAATAATTCATATCACGTAATTTACGTTGAATAATTATAAACGCGGTGTTTTTATGGCTGTTACTTTTTTTAAATCAATTATTATTTTAAGCCGCACACTATCACTATAGAACTATAGATACATGTCTCATTTTATGTGCACTGTAGAAAAGTTTTCGAGGTTGGTTAATTCACATTTAGATCCATGAAAAGCAAATGTGATACAAATGTATATTTGTAGTTTCTTCTTTTTTATTTTTTTATTTATGTGCGTTTTGATTTTTAAAAATATATATGCGGTTTGGGTCAATCTAGAAATAGTAAAAAGTTCATTTCATAGCAAGTCGGTAGTTGTTCCTCAGTCCAAGTATGAGAAAGGAAGAAGTGAGTTATGTTGTGATAAGATATGTTTGCTCAAGAATGATGACAAATATTTGCGCACTTCAATGAAATAGCCACGTTGTTATGACACAAAACAGAGCCATGTACTACAGTATACATATATACCCATGCTTTACCTTCTTTCATAAGTTTTTCAATATTCTCATTACAGTGAAATTATGCCAGAATGCAAGTGATAAAACATGTCCTTTGAATTCATAAGTAACTGAATTCTGATTAAATTTTTGTTATTTTGCTCTTATAGGATTAAAATCAAATTCCCAATTGATGAAAGTTAAATTTATTTACTATTTAATCAGGCACCTGTAGTTTAATCTACCGCTAACTGAGGAGAAATAGAGCAAAGAAACACTTATCAGTAACCAAGAAAACAAATCGAGCAAAGAACATCTTTTGCACATATGAAGATGATTGATCGTATGTATTTACCTTGCAATAATTGTATTTATTTCCGTAATTTCAGAATGAATGATCAGGCAACCAAAGTGGTGTCATTTGAAATTTTTTCATAAAAACTGGGTCATTTGAAAGACTTGCATAAAACCTTAAAACTTTGTGAAGAAGCTTTGTTAGCAACTTTAACTGATTGATAGTTGTACATTTAGTCGAAATGGCTACTAAAATATATGGCGTGTTACAAGTGGATCAACATGCTTCATGGGGGATGGATCGGTATAGGATATTGGGAGTAGATGGATCAGCATAGCAATATGGAAAGGGAAGGATCAGCATGAAGGACTCTTCAAAGACGCTCGGCCCTGAATTGGATGAAGGAAAAAGGATTGGTAGTATATTAGCCGATCAATATTGATAGACGAATCATGCATATCGATCGTTATGGTTGGCTCATGTAGGTGAGAAGGCCTTATAACCGAAGTTTCGCCTATAAATACAGCAGGCTCGACTTCAGAAAAGGGATTGTCATTCTGTTCTCTTCATCATCTACCTAAGGGAAACTTTGCCAATTTTGTTTTAGAATTTTGGATGGTAATTGTAATTGAACTTTAGTATAATAAAAAGGATTGTTCAAGAGTGGACGTAGGCCAGAGTTAGCCAAACCACTATAAAACTTGCGTGTTCTTTTACTTTTTCTGCTATTGATTATGTGATCTGCATGTTTGTCATTCTATTTGGACATTGTTTTGGGAATTTGGTGCTTTCACATACAATTGGGTGTTGGTGATCAATTTTGACGCCAATGTAACTTAATTTTTAAATTTGGTCTAATTGGTTAGTTCGGTTTTCAAAATTAAAAACCAAACCTAACCAATAAAACAAAATAATGTAAAAACAAAAACCAAAACCAACCAACTAAGTAACAAAACCAAACCAAACCGATCAAACTTAATTGGTTCAGTTGGTTTATCTGGTTTTAACCGATAAATGCTCACCTCTGCTCCATGCATTCCCCGGACAAGATAAGTATAAAATGGCATCATTCATTTGGCAAAAGCGCCATTGTGCAACAACAACCCTCAGTACCTCACAATCCCTATAAAAGTGATGACACTGTTCACCAATGGCTCTTTTACCCTATATTGCCATTCTAACACAAGCATGCAAGATACGGACTATCAGCTGCCTTCATCTGAGTCATTCTCTTCATTTGGCATCGTAGATGGCCACTTCTAACTCTTACATCATCATTAATGGCTATGTTGAAATCCAAGGTTCGAAGCTTCAATTCGGGACCTCCAAAGATTGATCTTGGTGGTTATAAATATAGGTTAACATGTACTAACACAAGGATAGGATTTTTCATTTTGGCATGCAATATTGGCTCAAAAATCTTTAACAAATCTCTTGTAATCAAAGATATATAAGGCTTAAAACTCTTTAACAAATCTCTTGTAATCAAAGATATATAACATTAAAATTAGTTACTATGGTGGACATAGATCTTCATCAAGATTGAACCGCTCTAAACGTTGTGACATTTATCTTTGTTGCATTATAACTCATAACTTCTTGTTTTACATTTGTTAGATACCGCTGAACCAAAATATGGCACAATACCATCAATCGAATGAAAATGTGGTAGATCTAAGAATATCAACAAATAGTAAGGAATACAATGAATTTTACAGTGGTTCGGAAAATTTTATGGCCCGCGTCCACTTTAATCTTATTATAGTTGGATTGTCACAAGTGCAAGAGCTTTATAATTAATTTTTAGAGTTAGAATAGCAAAATTAGGCTCAAAGTAGCAAGGGTTGTATGGAAAATCGAAGATGAAGAAGGTGGAGGCCAAAGAGACTATAAAAGTCCTTTTCAAATAGGCCATTATGCTTCTATTTATAGCAGAATCACATGGTAGAATCTCCATAACATGAAAGACCAGGTAAAATTCCAAATCTGTGAAAGTAGGAGGGAAGAATGAGTCATCCTGTATGAAAATCATCTTGGTATCTAATACAATTGTGATCAGTACCAACCTGATTTAGGTCATTCCATTTAAGACCTTTCTTCCACACTTGCTATTTGCTAGTCTTCAAGCTTTGTTTATGGTTTTCCTATTAATCATATCAGTGCTGATTTGATTTACCCTATATGGAACTTGTTTTTTTGCTTATTTTTAGAGTTCTTCACTTACTCCTTTAGAGATGAACCCATCACGTACAATCAACTTGGCATATTACTCCATTCCTTGGTAAGGTGAAAAGGTAACAAAGAAGATATAAAGATTCCTTAGGATAATCATACCGGTACCTAACACTTTTTGTGATCGGTACCGATCACTTTTCTTTTGCACATTCTTCTTCCAATTTCTTTGAGCTATCTCCACTACTCATAATGAGCTTGCTCTTAAGTTCTTCAACCTTCTTGTCTTCGTCTCGATGCCCGGATCCACTTGATGGTTCAAATGCTGGATAACAGTTTCCCTCAAAGTATGCTTTTGTGAAAAACAAAATATACTCTGGATCAAGATAGGTGGCATAGAATCATTTGCATTAACTTCGCTAGATGTCTAACTAACACTTTCAAGTGTCACCTCTATTCCAAAAGCAACCATTCAATCACTTCTATTAGTTGACGTACCATTCTTTACACCAAGGTCTAGATCCACATCATCACGCAGATTGTTCCATGCCTCGGCCATTGATTGCTCTTACTTGTTTCCTTTCTTTTTCTTTCTTGGCCTTTTTTCCTTTTCTTTAAAATCATCTCGGTACTGATAATTTTTGATCAATACTGATATGATTACTAAGTGGCCTTTTATCCCATATAAATGCTTGGGACTTAGAATTTTTTGTTCTCACTTTCATTTGCTCAACCACGATTTTCTCACCCCCGATTTGCTTTCAACTTACGATTTCAAGCCTCCAACTGACAACATTCCCATCCCTTGTCACGACCATCAAGTTATGACTGCTTCCACTGCCTTAACGACCGCCATTGACATCGTTTCAATTGATTCCTCCATTACGTCAAGGAATTCAACCGTAAATTCTTCTACCCAAACCCTTCATTCTTAGATCTACTTGAATTCAAGGTGGCTTCATGATTTGGATATCATTAAGCCACTATAGGTGATGCTGCTATGGTCTCTATCAGCATCATCATCATCATCATCATGATGTGGTTGGTGCCCATGACTGCCATTTATCTACCATCAATCACAAATCGAAGATCTTCATTAGAAAGTCAAATTAGGGCAATGGCGCAGGATGGTTTAATTTTTATGAGGCCAATACCAAGCAACTCAAGGAAATCCTCCAAATTTTCTAAACTTCTTGTTCTTGGCATCAACTATGAGTTCCCAAGGCTTTTTCTTCAAGTGCATTCTGTGGCTGAATCTCGATTTTCAATATGTGATATTCTTATACACATAATAATGGTGCTTTTGACTTTATCAAACTTCAGTTGAATCTGGATCGATGGTTGACTTTGGTGAGATAGTTCTGAGGAACGGTCTCATCGAATGCGCCCCAACATCCGAATAGATCATTTAAGCCAACATAACAACATAGTCTTGTGTCCTTGCAATGGATGCTCCATGTTGCATTGAAAAATAGTTCTATCATTGTTCACTCTATGATAATGGGCAAGATTTGACACATAATTCCATCGTGCGATGGAGCCTGTTTGCTAGCACAAGCTGCTTATCTACATAAAGTATTCCATACATCATGCTCTGGACACAGGATTCACACTATATAGATTAACACTTCACATTTCCTCGGTTGATGTTCAGAACCTGATTGGCCAACACACATCGACATTTATTGAACTTTACACATCCGTCACACGTGTTCTAATTTAAACAACTATTTAAAATAAAACATATTTGACTACGTTCGCAATCAAGCTTTTAGTTTAGAATGAATAAGACATCTCCTTGCTTCAAAGTCAGTTCTGATCTTTTTACTCCTCCCGAGGCCCTTTTTCTACTATTCAAACCTCCACTTCTTCACCCCAAAGTTTAAGGCCAAATCATTCCGTCGGCACCTACTCAAAATCACCCTCCTTTATTGAATGAACAACAATCCCCGAGAGTCTTATACAGCCCTTCGGACTAAACACCATCTTTGCTAACTATGGAATCACCCCGTTCGGTCTGTCTTAAGCATGGGATCCTAAATAATGATGTCTTACTACTCGATAATCATCAACGAGCTCACAATCCACCCTGGGAGTCCACTGTATGCAATAAGTACATGTATTTAGGTGGAGCTGTCCTACCTTTTGATGAATTCATTACATTCTTTCCACAAGATTGAGCTGGCTCCAACACAGGTGCATCCCAATGGCTATGATCTACTCAATTGCATGTACATCCAATTAACGATGCGATTAAATTGTCCTTCTAATTTTGGAGAGCCGGCACATCTTTCAAGCTTTAAGTAAAGAACAAAATTGTCTTCTTTGGTAATCGTTAAGGCCTACAGTTGTTATAAGGTCATGGGAGAACTTCATAACAAGTGGAGGTATTTCAAAAAAGAGAAAACTTCTTTGTCCCCCGTCTGTTTGGTTTGAACCATCTCTAGTTGTCCGAGTGTAAGTTTCCTTCTTTAATGTCCTTTTTATACTTGGATTTTCTTCATCCAATTGCCTAACTTCTCTCCCATACTCTTCACAGATCTTCCCGATCGAGATTCCAATAATGCACATGCAACCATTCTAGAGACTTTGAAGAGCATCGATACTGAATTCCGTACCACTATCGTTCTTCTTATTAATGAGAGGCTTCGCCGATATGGCCTTTTTCATCCCAAACGGTTATGTCATTCCCATTCTACTTCCTTCCAAGAAGTCTCGATCTACTATTAGGTCCTCTTCCCCCATTCATGACTACGACGAGGATGATCAGGGGAATAGTGAAGCCCAAGTTGGTGGGAGAAATGTTGATGAAGGAGATTAGACAGTGGTAGAGGAAAATGCGATCAACATAGCAGAAAAGGGAAAAGGAGAGGAAAAGGGAGAAAGATATGAAGGAAGAGAAGCAAGAGGATAAGTAAGAGAAGGGAGAGGAGGGAAGGAGAGGGCGAGGAAGACTATGAGGATGACGACGAAGGTGAGGATTTCGATCTTAGGGATAACAAATCATACGGGGATATATCTCTTGAAGGCAATACATCCCTTGTGTCGCGTTGTCCAAAGCAATTGGTAATATAGTCTTTGCAGCAAGTGTGTGGTTAAAGCATAGCACCATTGGTAGAAGCAACTCCCTCTACAAGCTCCTTAGAAAATATTTTTTGGCTCTTTGAGCGATCTAGACGTCCCCGTTGACAACATGCTTAATGACAGTCCGAGAGAGTTTAGCTTTCCATCTGGGATCTCTTAGCTAAGGAAGATGAAACCCTATCTTTACAAATCACTCAGCATGATCCGTAGAATACTTATGGCAATATCAGCACTTCAAACACTTTTAGGATCATTAATGTAAACATTCTGCATTCGTCCATAATTTTTTTGCATTAGTTCTAATATACCTTCTTCTTCTTTTTAGGTACAATGGCAAGGGACTGTATGCACTACCTTTGTTCGAACATTTGTTAGTGTCGCTCGTCCACCTCAAGTTCCTATTCATAATATCCCAACTCACACTAGGAGACGGATGAATATAGATGGGGGAGAAAGAGTAGAGACTATTAGGAGGACGAAAATAAAAGGAGACGTCGAATGGAGGAGAAAGAGAATCATGATTTGGGGAAGAAGCCACGAAATTATCGTAACCATCAATGGCCTGTCTCTGCCTTGCCTCAGCCATGCACTCTACCCCAAAATCTCCCACATCAATTCCTCGATGCCTGAGCCTCCAGTCACCACCGTATCAACCTCCCATGTCCAAAGTAGTCTGAACCTATGTTGCTCTACCACCACGCCCTCTGGGCTCATCCATTACTATCAGCGCTAGGATGCAATCCGCTTTACCCAATTATTGCCTTAAAAGGGAGATGTTCGATCATAACATCAAAGCTACATCACAGCGAGATGTCAGTCTTTGGGTCAAAGGGGTTAATGAAATAATCGACTAGTATATTATATGGAAAAAGCTTACCAAAGCCCTCTTCAACTTTAACCAAAATCTACCAAGTAGCTATTCAGTCATTTGGGCCAAAGAGGAGAACTCACGATAACATTATAGTGCGCTGCAAATCCAAGCTAGAGGAAGCCACAAAACAAAGAGTCGAGGCTCCCAAATCAGCCGAACATGCCAAAGAGTTAAATGTAGAGCTGGCGACAATGCACATTCAATCCCTTAATGTTGCAAATGACCAGCTCAAGAAATCCCATCAAGAGAGCAGCGTGCTTTCCATGTAAGTCAAAGCTAAAAATGAGGCACTTCAGGCAATGGATGC
Source organism: Allium cepa (assembly GCA_030765085.1). Classification (NCBI taxonomy): domain Eukaryota; kingdom Viridiplantae; phylum Streptophyta; class Magnoliopsida; order Asparagales; family Amaryllidaceae; genus Allium; species Allium cepa. The sequence goes on from CM060932.1 coordinate 937,667,395, forward strand.
AAAGCCTAAAATTCTTTAGGCCGAAGTTGATAGGTTCAAGGCTGATTTAAAAGTGAAAATAGACTTCAAGGCCTAGGCTTAGGTTGACCTTGCTATGGCTGAAGTCAATGTCAAAGTGCTCAAAGAGCAGGCTAACAGGAGTAATGAGGAGATGAGCACAAACCTATAACAATTTTTCACAAATGTCACGGTGAACAAGAATTTGAAATGGCTTAGGGATAGCTATCCCGTTACACTTGCAGATGCTTGAGAGGAGATTCTTTGCAAATCGGCTAAAGCCAGCGAAGGCCTAACTGAAGATGAGCTGAAAGAAAAATTCTTGGACAAGGAAGGTCTATTAGCTCTAGAAAAAGGAAAGGATATCTTAATTGAAGAGGGAACTGCTGCAAGAAAGATGGTCATTGAGGCTCTCGCCTATCCTAGCAAGCTCGATCGAGCAGAATTATCAACTCCAAAGACTAAGGAGTCTGTAATGGAACTCATAACTCCTGCGATGACCGGCTCTGAGGCTGCCCATATCTGTATTCCCATCTCTGTTGCTAAAATTATCATCGAGCCTTATATTACTCCCCCTTACATCATCAATTAAGGAGGGTAAAATTTTAAGTCTCCAATCATAAGAGCTTCACCCAACGAAGGTATTTCTCTCTCCCTAGTGTTTGAGAAGCTTTAGTTCTCACCCAAGGCCGTCTCTAATCTTTATTTAATTGTCATCAACTTATCGATCATCCATCGCTCCTACCTCTGCCACCAACAACTCAGGGATTGGTCCTAGCGCTTTCCTTATGACAACAACCTCAGTTACTATAGAACCAATCGTCTCAACTCCTCCTTCCAGCTCCGACCCTGGTCCCGATTCATTGAAAATATGGGCATTGAAATTGTTGGAAGATGTTAGCCAATCATAGTAGGAAGACTTTACTGTCTTGAGCCAGAAGGATAATGACGATCAAATCACAATGGCAGAGAAGTAGAAGATTGCCTACGAGACATTGAAAATTAAGCTTAAACTGGGAACTGAAAAGCTTGTTACCAGTTTCGACAAACCCAGCCTTACTCCTAAGCTTCCTCCTCTAAAAATCAGGCCTCCAAAAGGTTGCATCACTGGTGGTGCTTTACAATCTTCTAACCCTGTCATTGACAAGCCCGAGGACTCCATTAAATTAGAAGGTAGTGGAGGAACTACACCTTCCAAAGGGGGTACTCCAAAAGGGGGAAGGCTAAGGATGGAAAAGGTACGAATAAGTGCCAGGTAAAGGGTGGTTCCAAGGGTTGCAACCAGCAAAGGAAGAAAAAGCAGACTTTCATTATGGGCTTTTGTAAAAGTGGCTTCATTGCTTTTTGTATATTGCCTTTCTTTTTCATACAGACTAGCATTGTGCAGGGGCAGCCCCCACAATCCTTGTATGTAAAATGTGAATGTAAATAAAGAACTATTTTTCTGTAAAGTCTTGTCATATTTACACACCTACACTTTTTATTTTTTATCTATATACCATTTCCTACATATATAATATACTTATATGTGATGCTCAATTGTTTATATTATACATGCATGTGTATGTGCAGTGCAATTACTTTCTATAACTCTGTACATATAAGTGAATTTCTGCAGTTGTTTATTGATATTTCGTTATAATATTCTGTTTATCATTGCTAAAGTATTTATTTATTGGCTAAACAAAACATGTTATTCATTTGAACTACACCGTGGCTAGTTTTATTTATTATGGGAAAAGTTCTATCTGACCGTAAGCAAGGTTGTGGTTGGAGAAGCATTCATCTTTGCATTGTTTCTTGCCATTAGGATACAACATTCTGGGTGTCTGTCTCTAGACATTGAACTTCGATCTTACCTATCTTCTGATAATGATCAAATACGTTCTCTAACTTTCATCCCTTATCGTCGACCGAACATGGTTTACCGGGACGCAAATGTGCTCATATTTATAGATAGTTAACTCATTCATCAACCCTATCTCAGGGGATCAACATTTCTGATGCTTAACTCTGAGCACCGATTTTTGATCTTGCCTATCTTCAGGTGTTGATCTAAATTACTCATCGACCATTATCATTTAACTTTGACTAGGAATGTCTTTTCTGGCCATAAATGTAGTCATGTAAGTTTTGATTGCACACTAATTCCTATCACTAGAAACCGGTGCTTCGGTTGCCTAACTTCGAGCATCCCTCATTGACTTTGCCTATCTCCGGGCATTAATCAAAGTTCGAAGAGACATGAGAAAATTGTTTGATCAACACTACTACGATTATACTCCCCTGACCCAACCATGGATCAAAGGAGTCATATGGCACCGATCTCTAGGTACCTAATTGCGCTGTTAATTGCACAACATAAGGTTTAGCTTACAAGAATGCAGTTCCATTGGTTCTAGAAGCTACTTTATTTATAAACAAAGGAAATGGAAAATCCTGGCTTATTACATTGCCCTTAGTTTATTAAGGTGGCTTATTTGAAGAAAATAAAATAAATAAGTCTTTGTGAAATAGCATTATAAATGTTTACTATTCCATGCCCATGGAATTGGGATCCTATCAGCAGTTGCTAGCTTGAAAAATCCATCTCCAAGCTTCTGTTCAATCACATAGGGACCTTCCTAATTCGAAACAAGTACCTTCATACCAAGAAGGACTCGTTTCAAAATGAGGTGCCCTATCACAAAAGTATGGTTTTGACCTTGGTGTTGAAGGGTTGTGCTACTCTTTTCTACTAAGCAGTCACCCTTAGTTCACCCTCTTCTCATTTCTCATTGACCAAGTCGAGGGACTCAAGCAATAGTTCCTCGTTCATCTTCGGATCATAATGTCTTCTTCCATGGGAAAGAATTTCTAGTTCTATCAGAATCATGACCTCAGCTCTCTAGGACAAAGAAAATGGGGCGTGTCCGATCATGGACTTATGCATCATTTAGTAAGTCCACGGTGCTAGGGGTAATTCATTAGTCCACTTGCCTTTGGCTATTGTCAATCATTTCTTCGGGATGGATTTGATGATTTTATTCACCACCTCCAACCGTCCATTTGCTTGGTGATGTGCTACTGCCGAGAAGCTCTTTGTAATTCGACACCGGTCTCATAAGGCTTTAAACTTAGTACTTTCAAATTGGGTTCCATTATCAATAATGATTTTCTATGAAAAATCAAAATCTGCATATGATGTTCTTCACCACAAAGTTGATCACTTCCTTCATTATTATCGTGGCTGGAAGTTTTGCTTCAGCCCGCTTTATGAAGTAGTCCATAGCTACAATGGTATATTTATTTTCTCCCTTCGACATCAGTAGCACACCGATAATATCAATTCCACAAAATGCAAACGAACATGGGTTGACATTTATTTAAGCACTATAGATGGGGATCTCGGTATTTTTGTAAAGCATTGGCACCTATCATATCGTTTGGTATAATCTGTTGCATCTCGGCTGATCATCGACCAAAGCAAAGTATCTTCTTCTCCAAAGTTTTCCCTCTAACGTGGTCACCGCAACTTCCTCCATGTACCTCCGAAGGATTTCCTTTGCTTTGTCCTTAGTGACACATCATAGCCAGGGTTTGAGAAAACTCTCATGTATTGTACTCCTTCCTATATTATAAATCATGGAAATTTATGAAGGAGCTTTCTCAGTTCATTTTTGCCAAATCTTTAATCGGAGTTTACCACCACTCCTCTTCCTCTTCAATCTCCAAGATCCAGTAGACATCTATCTGACTGATGCTTAGAGCCGATAAGACTTCTACTAGAACCAACCCTGTTAGTTCTGCATCCCTAGAGATTTCCAATTTGGCTATTGAATCAACTTTTGTATTCTCCTCTCTAAGAATGCGCATTATTGCATAATCCTCGATATCATTCAACAATTCCAGTGTCTTCGTCGGGTAAGGAGTAAGTCTCGCTCCTTAGCCTTAAATTCCTTCTTAACTTGACAGACCACAAACTGGGAGCCATTGAATATATGAAGTGTCTTGACCATCGGTTCTTTTGCTATCTAAGTCTTACAATCAATGCTTGATATTCGGCTTCATTGTTCATCAAGCGAACTCTAGCATTAATAAGTAGCATATTATTTGTCCTTTCAAGATTATGAGAATCACTCCTGGTTCGAAACTTCGTTTATTAGAAGCTCCATCTATGTACAACTTTCCCAAGGAAACTCATACCATATCATCTTCCTCTTCTCTATCCCGAATGGTGAATTCAAAGATGATATCAGCTGAGGCATGTCCCTGTATCGCTTTTCTAGGATCGTATGTTATATCATATTAGCTTAATTCAATGTTTCATTTCAATAGTCTTCCCGATGTCTCAGGTCAATGCAACACTTGTCTCAGTGGTTGATTAGTTAGAACCTTTATCGGGTGAGCCTAGAAGTATGGTCGTAGTTTCCACGAGGTAATCAAAAAGCAGTATGCCAGTTTCTCCAGGGTAATTTTGTTTCGCTATAGTAACCGCTTGCTGTTATGTATATGGGCCATAGGATCTTTGGTTCCCCACATACCAAAGTTGCACTCAATGCATGAGCGGATATTGCTAAGTAAATGAATAGATCTTCTTCTACTAAATGCTTCAATAAGATCGGTGGTCTCTCCGTATGATCCAATAATTTTGGAAAGCTTCCCAGCATGCCTTGGTATAAACAAACTTTCCTTTTCCTTTATTGAGGGCATCAAAAATTGGTATAGACTTTTCCATTGATTTTGAGATAAATCGACTCGGCATAGTGACATCTTTTAATACTTGAATCTTCTCTAGATTCTCTTTAGTGCGCCTTGGGTTAGCGATGAAGCCCAGAAACTTACCGGATGCGATTCCGAAAGAAAACTTTAAAAGATTAAGCTTTATTCCATACTTCTGAAGCATATCGAACATCTCAGCAAGTTCACTCATGTGGTTCATCGATTGTTGTGACTTCACTAACATATCATTCACATAACCTCCATTGTCCACCTGATTTGATTTTCTAACATCCTATTTACTAATCGTTGGTAAGTAGTTTCGGCATTCTTCAAACTAAACGACATCATTTGGTAGTAGTACAAGTTCAGATCAGTTATGAAACTTGTGTGCTTCTAATTCAATAAGTGCATTGCTATTTGATTATAGCTGGAATAAGCATCCATAAAGGATAATAGTTCATGTCCGTCCGTAGAGTCCACAAGTTGGTGTATCTTTAGTAACGGGAAGCTGTCTTTTATGCATGATTTATTCAAATTCGAATAACCAATGCATGTCCAAAATTTCCCATTTAGCTTCTTGGGCCAACATAGGGTTCAATACCTATTCAGGATACAGGGCGTCATAGACAAAACCATTTTCTTTCTGCTTATCTGCTTCTTCTTTCAATGCGGCATATCGCTCTAGACCTAGAATGCGTCTCTTCTGCCTCACAGTATGGCATTTTTGGTCCATATTCAATGCATGGCATGCTATCTTCGGCGATATTACATACATATCAGGATATGTTTAGGCAAACACATCCAGATTTTCTTGGAGAAACCCTACCAATTCCTTTCTCCTCTTGGCTCTAAGATAAGATCCAATCTTACAGACCCGAGCAGGATCATCCATATTGACTAAGTTTTGATCATTAACTCAACCGATGAAGCCTTTGCATTCTCCATCTCTTTTCAGGGGTCCATATGCTTGTTTAACTTGCTATGTGACCCGAGCTTGGGCTTTGGCAGTAATTGCTATGCATCCATGGTCTTTATGTAGAAAGCTTGATTACCCATCTTTATGCATGGGATTCTGTTTGCCCCTGAGTCTAGTGTAGCCCTTTAGTTTTTTGGCTCTACATTCAGTAATTAGGTTGCATTTATGTCTTTTACATTTTACAAAAGGAAAGAAAATAGTGGTTGAGGGTTCCTCAAGCACCGATTGCTTATTTGAAGGTTCCCCCTCAAAGGTGCATGAGAATAAGGATAACTTAGATGAAGCTCTGGCCAAGCATGATGCCTTGGGCATAGTTCTAGTGCATTCCATACGAGGGCTAAGGGAACATGCTTCCTCCCTACTTCTTCATCTTGGTGCTTTCATATATGAAATGTGGCATGTCAACCCTCTTCACCATTACTTTGTCTTCTTTCCGAATGTGTATAGCATCTGCCTAACTTCCCCTCAATTACTCTAGCTTATTATCGCTCTATTCATCATATGTCAAGATTTGGGTCATTTGGAGCCCTCGCCTCTCTTCACTCAGTCTATGTATAAGCTCCCGAAGCTCACTTGCTACTCTGAGGATTGATACTATTATCCATGGAGTCACGTTACTCCAGTTATGATCTTCTACCTACCTAACAAGGCGATTGGTTATTGGGATCGCTTCATTTTTATTCCTTCCACAATCAACCCTAACCCTAACTTCCATGTGTAGGAGTTTAGAATCCCAGGTTTACTTTTCTTTCTTGATTGTTTAAAAACTTAAACATAAATCAATACCCTGCCTTTGTTTAAAGCATGTTTGTTTTCTCGACACGGTTCTCCTAAGGAATTCGGGGACCGATCTCTACTCCTCAGCTGGATTAATTCCATCTTTGAATTGGAGGACAATCAGCAGGATGTCGTACTGATTTTGATGAACACCAATCTATTGCGTGTCAGACTAATGGGGCTCGACAAGATCAAGCCAAGGGAGAAGGTAATGAGGCCAAAGCCCAATAAAAGAAGGGAGGCGATGGTCATGGTGGTTATAATAGAGTGCGATAGCGACCATAAGTTGATGTAGAGAGGACAGGGGGTGACGGTAGGTGAACCAAGACATGTTATAAAGGCAAGCTCGATTACGGGTGCATAAGGCGATGAGGATGAGTAGCCCGTATCTAATCCTAGTTTATATTGGAATAGGAGATACTAGGGACTTCTAACGAGAACAAAGGGCTATAAATAGTCAATTGAGTCGTTGAGCGTAATGCCTCTTAGTCTTCTAATTACACTAGCATGTCAGAGATTCGAATACAGATAAGATTTATGAAAGTGTTAGGGCCTCTGACACTATAAAGAGCATAGGATTTTCCAAAGAAATCCCTCCTCTTGTAGGGTCCGTCGCCCAACCTTTAGCCATGCCTTCCAGTGCTTGTCAGTCTAAAGGGGAGCTAAATGATGATTATGACATTGAGTCTTTCTTCCCACCTCTGTTTAGGAATCAAACTTGGCCTAAGGTAGTTTATTTTTTTTACATTCTTATTTTTCCTATTCACATTTATTTTGCTTGAACCTTTTTACATAATACACTTTCTTCCTTATTATGCATTTAAGTCCTAGTCAGTTATTGACATGTTTTTTCTGTTATTTCTTTACAGTGGTTCAACTGGAATTTTCTTCTTTTAATGACACCCCCTCGGTGGACACCGCCCCGTCCTTTCTTTTTAGTAGAATCGGGTATCCTCTACTGATCACATCATGAGAGGTGCTAATCCGAACACCTATCGGATCTTCATCATCACTGGCCCCACTCTACCCACGAGGAGACGATATCGCATTCACGGCTTCTTTCACCCCACCTTAACTTAGGGAACTCTTCTGCCAGTGTACTTAAGCTACCAAAGATTAATGATGACTGGGTGAAGTCGAGCAAGGGGCAGTCCCACCTATTTGTATATGTTATGATAAACAAGATTTTTGATGGCCTAAAGATGCCCATCGATGTTGCTTGCATCTCTTTCTCATGGGAGCTTAACAAGGATACACTGCATAGGCAGTTCCACACAATCACCAAAACTGTAGAGGGGGTGGGCAAGGCTAAAGTCTGGATAACATGAGAATAAGATTGAGGCCATCATCAAGGCCAATCTTTGAGGAGGGCTCTTGGTAAGTTACAAAAATAATTTTCTAAGTGTTTCCTTTAAAGTTATTTATACTATTTGCAAACCGTTCCTTTTGCAAGCCGAGGTCCATGCACTTCACATTAAGGAAAAGGTGGTTACATAAAAAAATGGACCATGGAAGAGAAAAGGTGCAATTCATTAAGAAGCGAAAGAGGTGCCCGCCAAAAGAAACTGTGAGAGGTGATGATAGCAAAGGACACTGAGGTAGCGACTAAGAGAATAGAGAAGGCGAACTGGGAGGAAATAAAGAAGGCAGTGGAGGAGGAAGTCTCCCTTGGCCAGGGGCTTGATCAAGAGGTACAGTGACTGAGAAACTACTTGTAGGAATAAACAAAGAGGTTGGAAATCTCTAGATTTTCCTCCTCAATTTTGGAGTTGCATAATTGTTAAAGCTATACAGACAACAATGAAAAAGATAGAAGAGAAGTCGAAAACCCGGTCGACCATAATACTAAAGTGGTTTATAGCCGCGTACTTTCCTCTACCATCGGTATTTGAATTCCTCTCCACCTAGGGTTTTGGTAAGGTCCACTAGGAGGTGGTGATGGAAATGATCAAAAACGGCAACACTACTCTCAACATCCTTGGGTAGAGAAGATTGCTTCTTTATTGGCAGCCTCCATAAACCAGGCTATAAACCCTGAGGTCCCTAAGGAAATGATACATGATAATGATTTTCACATTTTAGAGCTCACATCTTAGCTTAGTTTTGGTAGATTACATTTGTAATAGGCATAACCCTTTTTTATATAAGATATTTCAATTAATGAAAATATCTGTTTTATATAACTTTTATGTATATTATGATGTCTATTTACTTAAACATACATGCCATGCATGTATTTAAATCCTAAGTGTTGTATTTGTTTTCTATTTACTATGCTCTATTTTTCGTAGGTAGCATGTGTAGCACCCAGAGTTTAGCAATACTAGCTGAGAATAAACACTAGAGAAACATCGAATTTACATAGAGTCCACAAAAGTACTCATATGAGTGATTTTTGTGTACTTCAACAAAACAAAACACGATAAGGTAGGGATGTTGAACTTTGCTTTGTAGTTCATCCCCAACTTTTACAGGGTGAATATTAATGAGCAGAATTGTCTGCTTGTGTACTCCCCCCAAGTGATATGCAAACTGTTGTTCAGACATTTGTTCCTATACGCACAAGTATATTTGAACTATTTTGTTGATCTGTTTACCGACATATGGTGTTACTTGTATTGCGTCAAATTCCATCATGGTGGAATAGCTCTATCGGTGGGAGGCAAATCATACCTTTCGGTGGGAAGGAAAATCATACATCCTACGAATATAAATTGTTAATATTTCTTTAGAGAATGGTTCCCAATTCTCGTTGTTAGGGATTCCCTTGCCACCTTAGTTTCTTGTTTGATTTATAAGATTTTATTGCATGAACAATGTCATTTCTTTCTTAATACTCGTGTCCATCTCCTATGGATGATTCGAGGCCATTGTTGTAGAAAGCCTCCTTCCATGCTTTATGGGGAAAGGAGATCTTTAACATCTACATGGAGAAGGTGAGGTGAATATGTGTTGGCTGCCTTCTATTTATATTCATACAAGGAGACCTGTAGTAATGGCCTCACCTCTCACGAGAGAGGGGTTTTCGAACTACCTGCCGAGGTCGGATTGAATAAAGAATTTCCTAGGATTGTTATTTCTTTCTTGTCCTTCACAGGTTATATGGCCAAAGTGCAGATCACTCCCCCATCCGCTGACTTAACTCGTTCAAAGGAAGATGTCTCCTACGGGAGAAGGAGCAACGAGCAACATGAGTTTTGGGTGGTGGGACTAGTTTAGATACTAGAGCATTATGAGAAAATTCATGGGTAAGAGATGCATGCACATTTATTATGGGCAGAAGTGACCTCAAAAAGGGTTTCGATCATGATCCTCTTATGGGTATCATGCATGATGTTGGATGCACTAGAGACCGTAGGTAGGATAGGGGTCATATTCATAGCAGCCGAGGCTTTTACTCCATAGTTGGTGGTTTCTTAGACCTTTACCTGAGAATGGTGATCATTCGAAACATGGAAACTTTCCCTATGTTTGTGAACCTTTAACTAGATTAAGCTACATATCATTGCTTATGCTAGGAATGGACTATGGAGCTAGGGCACTGGCATCGGTATCACCATTTGTGTTATAGCCATTGGAATTGTCGTCCTTAGTTTCACCATTGCTAGTACGAATAGTGAATGCTTTATAGGAGTACAATTGATATTTTAAAGAGGAAAAAATGATGAAAGATGGTATTTTTAGGGAAAACCCTCCTTTTAACGCTTAAATGTTGACTAGATTTCTAGCTAATCTTGGAGCTACGGTTGTAGGCGGTTTTCAGCTAAGGTTACTTACTAACACCATGGTTAGAAATGTAGAATGCGTAAAGATTAAGAGAGTAAAAAATAGTGAAAGTATAGTAAATAACAAAGGGCATTAAATGTTTTGATCTTAGCAAATATCTATGTCCACTATGGTTGACGTTCTTATTACTTAGAGCTTCTAATTACAAGAGAATATTAGTGGCTATTATAAGACCTTAAATCTAGCAAATATGTATCTTGAGAGTAGAAAATTCAATTCTTTTAAAGTGCATAAGATCCTTATTTATACATGAATAGATCGTGCTTTGAAGGGCTTAGATTAATGCCTTGAGCGAAAGGTTTTCACAAGATTGTTGATCTTGATCATGGTTTAGATGGCAGTCGACTTGGGTTTTATGCAAAGAGAATGACCCAGATGCATGCTATCTAGTAGGTCGTAGCATGGTATGCTTGTGTAAAAATGAAAATATGGAGCATGGAGTGGTTGATATATAGTGGCGCTTTTGCCAGATAGACAGTGAAGTACAGAGAATGATTGTTGAATGGTGAAACTTTTGCCAAATGAAAAGTGACATTATGTCGCTTTCGTTAAGGTAAGAGTACGGGGTCATTACCTATTTTCATAGGGTCGGCCATGGAATTTTGTTCGAATTCTTCCAAATCATCGCAAAATGGAGCGGATAGAGGGGTAAGTCATCGAGGAATGTGTGGCGACCAGGGAAAGGTACAAACCTAACCTATGGGTGATCAAGAGGTCTCTGGAGGTGACATTGTCTTTCCATGACTTGGTCGTTAGGTCGTCAGGCGGAGGATAGTGTCCTCAAGGCTTGAATCTATTCATTGAACTATATGATATTGCGGACGAGGTCGTTGATTTAAGGAATGCAAGGTGGACCAGTGCTTCGTAGGTTAGGATGCTAAAGGAAGACATGCTATTGAGTTGAAGATGATATTGTCAATACGTTTTATGCAGGCTTATGTTTTTGGGCTTTGACTTGATGGGCTTATTTACATTATGCAATAAAAACGAGCAATGGTAGAATACACCAATTCTTTCGTCTCTGTCTTCTTAATGGTGAAAATATCATTTGGCAATAAATCAAAGTCAATACAACATTATGAAATAAAGTTTCTCCTTAACATCATCTTCATTTTCCATTGCCTCGTCTTAAGATTTCCTTCGTAATTCCATTTATTAATAACCAACTCTAATCCTACTATGTCATAAAAACCCCTAACATAGGGTGCAACTCCAAATCTAGAAGTAATTTCTGGTCTTTTTTCATTCGAGCTTGATATTTCACCAAACACCTTATATGAAAATAACGATACTATGTTATGAAACAAATTATTAGGGTAAAATCACCTAATGATTATATATCTAAATGACAGTGTGGAAATAACAAATAAGATCGGCTACAGATAAGGTAATATAAAAAACTAAGAGGGTACCTAAATTAGGCTTGTTAATAGATACTTTGGGATTGAGTAGTGTCATATTTGTTCAACATGTGAAATCATTTATGGATATCAGACATCTGCAGTTTGGATATGGACGGATATCGAATATTTATCCTATCTTTTGATGGTTAACAAAAATAAAAACATAAATAGACAATTTAGGTTTAATTTGAAAAAATTCCATTCCTATTGATTATAATAGTTCAAAATTTAAATAAATATGATAATAATAAATAATTTTGAATAGTTAATATGCATTAATGCATAAAAGAGAAATTATTAACTAAACAATAAATACATATCATTCATTACACAAAATATAATGTATAATATTAGAAAATATGATGGATAATTTTTAGATGTGGATGTCTTTGTATCCTCATTCATATCCATTTTTTCGAATAATGAATATTTATCTGTTTTACAGATGTTGATGCATACGAACTTCCAATTTCACGGGTATCAATGCTTGGCTTAACCCAAATCAGTAGATCACACATACATTTAGACACACACACACATACATATGCAATAAATATGTAAATAAATAAATGATAGTAATATAGCATAACAAGTTAAAGTGTGGTCCCAACATCAATGCGATAGGTAGGTACATCCAATTTGGATAAAGAAATTATATTATTTCTAGAAGAAAAAATGCAGAGATTGATCACAAACCTATAAATAGAGGAATTACACAAAGAAGAGAAAAGAGATAAGATATAATTTTTCCTCTAGGTAAAACTCCTTTATATGGGATAAATCAATCCTCATTTATTATATCATGAATTTTAACATTCGCCGCTTTTGTTTCAACTATAAATTTACTTCATATGGATGACCATAGCGTAGAACTAGATTTAAACACTTATTTTTGAATCATATAGATCTATAATCAAAAGTCATGTTCATCGTGCAAAATTACAAGGAGGAATACGACTAACGAGATCAAAGCTTGTGTTTACTACATGTGTTTGCACTTAAATTAAAAAATATAAATCTTTCTTCCTAATACCATGTTAATCCACAAATTAATTCGAGGCAATAGAAGTTGTAAGATTATAACTGATTTGATCTGCTTTTTAAAGGTGGATTGATGTCAGGCATAATTTTTTTTGGCTATATTATATTTGATCAAATCGAGTGAACGTATATCCATCCATGTGAATCCATGGATAAAATTAAACGTCCTTCCTTGACTAAATGATAGTTTTTTCCTTACTTATTAGTGCATACTTTACTAAAAATTTTGTAAATGATTTCTTGTTTTGGAGAAGAAGGGAGAAAGTGTAGAGGGAGAATGTGAAAATATGAATAGTTCTACATTATAGAAAATTTAACACTATATTTTTTCTAAATATAGGTATCACAAGAGAAATAGTGAGCCCTTTGGGTATCCAAGTATTTTCCCTTGGGTTAATGAATAAGACCGTACATGTTAACCCACATGCACCCACGCCTCCCTCGTTCATTTGACGAGTCAAGTTTGGGTTTATTTCGAATAACTGAAATTATATTCCATTCAAAGAGAAGTACTTGGTACATATAATGATATGATGGAGGTTATACTGCTTAATACTTAATAGGCATACAATAGAAATGTTGTTGAAGTGTATAATTGTATGACACTACTTATAAAACTATCTATATTGATGTGCAGAGATGGTGCTGCCTTCTACAAGACCATGGCTTTGTCTTTAAAGACATTTCATGAAATCGAGATACGAGATAAAGGCCGATCCACATGTCATTTTCTAATCTATACAATGGAAAGAAAATAAGTGAATGAAACACATCTATTACATCATATAGGATTGAAGCTTCAATGCTTAGTCAACCACTCCATCATGACGTGCTTTAATAAGTCAACAGTATATATAGATTTAAGTTCACAAGACATCTATACTTATGCATGAGTTTTCCTACAACATGCGACAAGATAATTTTTTATTATTAAAATATTTAGAGGATTATTAATGAAAATTTCATTAAATTTTATGTGAGTGGTTTCTTGTTTGGAGGAAGAAGAGAGAAAGATAAGAGGAAGAACATGGGAATGTAAACAGTCACACAATGTAGAAATTTTAACATTAAGTTTGTTTAAGTATAGGTTTCACAAGAGAAATGATGAGTTCTTTGGGTATTCAAATGTTTTTTCTTGGGTTGAAGAGGAATGTCATGCATGTTAACATAAATAAGCATGCATTGCCGGTCCAACGATCGAGCCGAGTTGGGCTGGTCGGATCCAGTTTTGGGGTTAGGTCCAAATTATGGTTTTTGGACATAATTTTGTTTTTAAATGGATCAATTTTAATTTCATTTACTAGCCCATAATGATTTATAATTGAATCACGAAGAGGTCAAATCGATAGGAAAAAACGGTCAAAAAATAGACCATTATGGCCAACAGATGCTTTCTTTGCCAAAAAATTATTCCCTTCATTGGAAACAGTTATGACCCAAAGGAAAGATGCAACTCCAGTCTCCTATATAAAAACTATCTTCTTCCAAAAAGTTGTTAGAAACTTCCCATCCATATGCATTTCTCTCTTTCTCCTCTATTCTGTTTTAATTTCCTAACATACATATGGGGTTTATGATGTTATAGATCATATGCTCATAATTCTTATTGCTGCAGCATTTGTACAGTTGTTTTAATCGACTTTGGTAGTGCCATCTTAGTCGATTAGAGGGATAATATCCCCTCTCCCTTATATCTTGGGAGGTGATTTACTATAACTTTGAGCAATCGTTCTTTGCTTAAACGAGTGGAGAGGACAGATAACATCTTAAGGAAACCACCACCAAATCTCTATTCATTTGACTACTACTATTGTTATATCAATTCACCAAAATCCTGTTGTACACCAACAATCTTAAGACATTATTTCAGACAGTGGCACCACACAGCTTAAGAGAATTCACTTCTGATTTCACTAATTTAGAAATATTTGATGACATTAATTTCGATCGTTGGCAGAAGAAAATGCACTTCTTTTTTTGATGAAAGAGTGATCCACCTTTGTGAGAGCACTCACTATGAAAAAATGCACTTCATATTGGGTGGATCTAAAGTTTTATTTGTGTTGAACAAACCAAAACCAAAAGAGGTAGAGAACGAACTAATTATGGATACACGAGCATGAATAAAATGGGAAAAGGATGACTACATCTGCAAAGGGCTATATATAGTGCAATGATGGATACACTATTTGATGTGCACTACAACAAACCGACTGCAAAAGATATTTAGGATTCGCTAGTGGCTAAGTATCTAATGAAGGACACAAAAAGGAAATTCTTTGCTACTAAGTTTTTTAATTACAAAACGATTGATATTAAGCCAGTAAGAGAGCAACTCAATGATATTATGCACATGTTGAACCAATTCAACACGCATAATATGAATATGGATGACAAAATTAAATTCACATCCATAATACACGAATGTCCTTCTTCTTTGAGAGATCAAAGGAAAATACTAAAACACAAGAAGTAAATGTGTCTATACAACCTGCCACAATACCTATAGGTTAAAGAACAATAGAGGCATAAGGAAAGTGATGGACCAATGACGTATTCATCAAAGATCCACATTGTGAAAGAAAAGGAGGCAAATAATGTCTCTCAGCATCCTTTTAATCAAAAAAGAAAGTTTTAGGATAAAAAACTTTAGTTCTAAGAAGGATAGAGAGTGAATGGTTGTTACAACAATGGAAAACAGGTCATTTTAAATGCGATTGTTGTTTCCATGAAAAGAAACAACAATCGTCGAAAGATAGTTTTGCGGCCATAATCTTTGAAATCAATATGATTGAAAGAGAGGGTTCTTGGTGGATCGACTCTGATGCTACTGTGCATATCTAAAACAACAAGAGTCAATTCAAGAAGTTTGAACCATCTGAGGATGGTTTCTTTCTCTATATGATAAGCTTGGCTAGAGTAGAGGTCAAGGGAAATGGGACAATAGACTTGGAGTTCATGTTTGGAAACAATTTGAAATTGAAAAATGTATATTATGTACCTGAATTGAGAAAGAACCTTGTTTTTGGTAGTCTTTAAAACAAGTTTGGTTACAAATAAGTTTTTGGGTTGGATAAATATGCATTGACCAAAGTCGGTGTGTTTGTCATAGAAAAGGGTACATGCGTGATGGAGTATTCAAATTTAATATTAATAAAACTATTGCTTCTACTTATAACGTTGACACTTTTTCCATGTGGCATAATAGATTAGGACTTTTCAATGCTAGATGTATAAATGATATGATTTCATTGAACATGATCCCTAAGTATGATAATAATTTTAATGATCAGTATAGAATATGCACTTTAATAAAAATAACTAGAAAATCATTCCTGCTAAAATATGTTAATACAGCTAACTTGTTACCCCTAATTCGTAGTGATTTTTGTGACATTCATATTACTCCTATTAGAAGGAGAACGAAGTATTTTGTCACTTACATAGATAATTCGAAGTATTTTTACATTATCTAATGCATGCTAAGATGAAGTATTGAAATCATTTTATACGT
Organism: Allium cepa; assembly: GCA_030765085.1. Classification (NCBI taxonomy): domain Eukaryota; kingdom Viridiplantae; phylum Streptophyta; class Magnoliopsida; order Asparagales; family Amaryllidaceae; genus Allium; species Allium cepa. Next base: position 937,683,590 of record CM060932.1, read on the forward strand.
GTAAAAAAAAGAAGAAAACCAATGTATCGCTAAAATTAAGTCCCTTTAATCCGATAGAGGAGGTGAATATCATTTCTCTGCATTTTGTAAATCTGTAGGAACAATACATGAAACATCTATAACTTATATACCACAACAAAATGTAATATCAGAAAAAATAAATAGGGCCTCAGCGAAACGATTAACACTACGTTATGTAATTTCGGCCTTAATACTAGTTTTTGGGTGAATAGTTATGAATTCAAGTTATATTTTATAATAACTACCACATAAGAAAACTAAAGTCACTCTTTACGAGTCTTGGAAGAAAAGAAAGCCTAATCTATACTATTTTAAAGTCTGGGGTTGTAGGGCAATTGTTCAATTACCTGAACCATAAATCACGAAATTAGGACAAAATAACGTTAGATGTTTTTTTAAAACGTGCTAAACACAGCAAGCATTATAGGTATTTAGTAATAGAACCTAATGATTCAGTTTAGGTACACATGATAATAGAATCAAAAAACACGGTGTTCTATGAAAATAGATTCATGTCTATTCCATCTAATCCATCTATTGATGAAATAATGGAGGTTAACACACCTATTGTGAAATGGTGGAGGGTAGTGAATCTACTCATGGATTTGAGTTGAGATCATTTAGATAAATAGTGATGAAACATTAGAACATCATCGGAGAAGTTAAAGAATGCGGATTGAAAATTTATTTGGGCTGGACTTTGTCATTTATTTGGTAGAAGGACCAAGAAATCTTAATAAACATCAAGTCATTCTTCCTACAGGCGTAGAGTCCGATCCTTTAGCATATAATGAGGAAATAAAGTCTCCACATTCATCCCTTTGGCAAGAAACCATAAATAATGAAATGTATGGAAAACTAAACCTGGAAACTAGTAAACCTACCTGATGGTTCTAAACCAATAGGATTAATAAAAAGTTAATAGCTAACGACGTGATAGAAAAGTTTAAGGCATGATTAGTGATTAAAGTATTTCCTAAAAGAGAGGGAAATGGATTATTTTGATGCATATGCACCTATAACTAGAATTTCAATAATTAGTACATTAATTATATTTAGCATCTACTTATAAACTTGAAATCCATCAAATGGACGTCATGATGACATTCTTAAATAGGGAACTTGATGAGGAAATATATATGTTACAACCATAAGATTTTGTGATGGATGGACAAGAACATAAAGTATGAAATATTATTAAATCACTTTATAGTCTTAAATAAGCACCAAAATAATGACGTGAGAAATTTAATAAAACCACGATATCAATTGGTTTTAGGATCCGTAATTAGGATATTTGATGTATGCCATGATATGCACTAGAATATGCTAAAGCTATTAGAAGTCTAATGTATGCCATGATATGCACTAGACATGATAAATATTATACCGTCGGCAAAATGAGTAGGTACCCTAGTAATCCTAGTAATGTTTATTGGATAACTATGTAAAGGATTTTGAAATACGTTAAGGGAACCATAAATTATTGTATTTCGTATAGTAGGTATTTGATGTGCATTAAATGTGCATATTTTTACTTCCATATTTGATCTAATTTAAATAATTAATTGAGCATATAAGGTGTTTTAACATGTTCAAACCACAATTCAAGCTATTTTTAAATTATCATTTATTCACTTTATTTAGAGGTAAAATGATCATTTTTGTGCTTATATTAATTTGAGAAAATTTACTCGAAATTTTTTATGAATTTGAATTCAAATTACAAGTGGTTTCATGGAAAATATGCATGCACAAGAGGAAACAAAAGAATGAAGATGGAAATAATTCAACTCATGCATTATGGAGGACCCCACCTACCCACTTACCATGATCACCTATTTGGAGCTAATGCACATGCTAATGAAGATTAAAGCTACATGCACACTTAATGGAGGATTATCTCGTGCTAATGATAACTTGATGGCTACACTTCCTAGAGGGGTATTTTGGGTAGTTTCTAAAAATATGATTAGGGTTTCTAAACATGTACAAACACTCTAAATGTTCATGTAATTAGTCTCCTTAGCCTTTGTGCCTCCTTTGAGCCTTTAAGCCTCCTCTTTACTTAGTTTAGTGCATAAAAATAAACAAATGCTCTTTCTTTCTTTTTATGGCTACTTGGCCTTTTTTTTTGTCTTATGTAATTTTTTTCTTAATTCAATTTTAAGTCTTGCTCTTTTTATTTACATGCTTTTTCCTTTCATATTAGTAGTGTAGATCTTTTAATTTGTGCAAGTAGAATAAATTTTATTTTATTTTAATTAGCTCTCCTTTTACTTAGCTTGCATTTTTCTTCTTGTTTTTATTTCTTGTTGAATGCTACATTTGTTGGCATGATAATAAATATGAGAAGCCAAACCTCTTCAATTTAGGGGTAATGAAACTCTCTTAGTCATGCAGATTCAACATTTGGATCATTTATGTCCTCTTTTTATGCTTATTAGAAAGTTGCGTATTAATGTAAGTTTATTAATGAATTTGATGATCTATGATGTTAATCACATATAGGCTATACTTACTCAAATAAACACAATTTATATCACCATCTAATTAATTGATTTTGGCAATGGAAGTGGATTTAGAATCAAAATTTGATGGTCTATATTTCTAATCAATAGTTAATAGGCCATGCTTAAAATAAATTTTATTTTCAATTACATTGCAATTTTCATGAGAGTTCAGAAAAGGTTTAGTCGGTATATTATAGTTTGATGGTTTATATTGGGTTAACCAATAGCACAAATATTCCATACTTACGATAAACACATCAATTAAATTCACTAATAACCAAAAAAGAGATCATAATTTCATATTGTGTAGATTTATGTGATCAAGAGAGTGGATTTACATTTAAATTGTTTTTTAATCTCATAGTGTTCATTCACTTTTATAGTAGTTAGTTTTTACATATTTTCTAGCTTCAAACAATCTCAAATCTTGGTTTAATTTGATTGAATAGAATTTTAAAATCTAAACAATTCTGTATGGATCGACCCGTACTCGTCACATACTAAAATTGAACACTATGCGCTTGCGGTAATTTTTAATTTAAATTTGATCGGATATTTTCTAAACCGATAGGAAATTGCCTGTTAAATAAGTTTTTGGCGCCACTGTCGGGGATCGAACTCGAGTCACTTGCGTGACAAGCGAAAATACTCACCACTATACTTCGAGCCCAAATTCCACCACAATCACGCAAATCAATCCGAGCAACCACCGTGACAACCAATCGACTTCGACGCTGACAACTTCATCTCCATCTCGCTCGCCAGAATTTCAACCAAGACCATCGTCGACAACCGCGTGCACCACAAACCATCTCGGCTTTGAAACAAAACAACCACAACCCAAAATCAAATTGACGACCCAATTGTTCAATCACCCATCATTGATTACCAACGATTATGTTTTAAACGCTAAATCGATCGACTTTTATTTTGATTTTTTTTTGTGTGTTTCTGACCTTTTTTTGACTTCGATCCTATGTTGTGTTGTTTTGAAGAAAAACTCGGTTGAAGGAGTTTAGGCCGTGTAAATTTGTGTGACAGTTTTTCTTTTTATTTTTCTTTGGGTTAAACTTTGAAATTTCTTTCTCCTTTCCAAAAAGCCAAAAAAATGGTTTTGTTTTATTTAAATAACTAGATTGAGTTGAAATTTTTTGTTTTAAGTTGTATTTTGTTTTAATTTGCCATTCATTTTCAACTCTCTTTTTCAGGCTGCAAAAGCAGAAGGATTAGCGTGCTAAAAAATTGCCTTGCTTGCTTGCTTAGAAAAATTTGCCGTTAAAAAATTTAAATTTTTTTGCTTATAATTATGCATGCTCTGGTATTGTACTTTCATCTCCAGTTTTATTTTAATTGCATTGTCAATTGCTTGCATTTGCATATATATATATATATATATATATATATATATATATATATATACAAAAAACAAAAAAAAAACGTCATTGTATTTGCATTGTTAATACACGCTTAATTTTTGTTTTGTATTTATCTAATCTTTTTTTATTTTCTAAGGCCAAAACCCAATTCACATAAGGTGGGGGATATCATCACCCCTTCCTTGGCCCACAAATCGCATTTTATTCTAGGATTTGCTAATAATAATGGTTGGGCACTTGAACTAAGGGTGCCATGAGCACACTTAGGGCTTAATTGTATATTGACGAGTTGTCTTCTTTGAACAATTTAATTTCTTGGTGTTTAGGCTACGATAGAGCAATAACAATTTATAAATATTATGGTCATTCGTAAATATTATTTTGTTATGGTGATTCGTGGTGCACCGATAAATCCTATCCATACCTAGCTGAGAATTATTTTGTTGAATTAAGACAAAGTGTGATTATACAGTTTTGGGTTAGGAGCTATTTGGGATAGAAAATTTGCAATTAAATCCTTGCAGCATTCATTTAGTTGCATTAGTTCATGCATATTTAAAAAAAATCAAAATTCAAAACTAAAAGAATTGTAAATATTCCTCAACTTAGTTTTTAAATCCTTTTCCTTTGAAAATATTCAAAATCCAAAATCCAAAAAAAGTGAAGTTAGTTTTTTTAGAAAAAAATCTTTTAGAAAAACAAGATTTGTGGCCCAATAATAATGGTTAGTCACTTTGGTCGTTTCATTGCTTTTGATGATTGCGACTGGGCAAATTTCGATCATAGATTTCTTTACGTTAAAATGCAATTTTTTAATGGAGTTAGCAACCCCTACTCTTTTGTCATACACTTGAATAACGAAGATCACCTCCTCTCGGTAGAGAAATTGGAGCACGCCCACCCAACTCGTAGGCCCGACAGAATGTTTTTGGGAGTAGACTATGACATTGACTTCAGAGGCGATGGTGATCCCATACTCTCATATGACTCGAAAGAAGTCAGATTCGATGATATGTTTCTTGACCCAGCCATATCCCTTCCTCTCCTAGTTGCTGCCTAGGTCCATGCTTCATCCCCGGAGATTGATGGACCTCAAGGTTGGAATTCTTGGGTAGAAGAACAGTGCGCCGACCCCCCCGGTGACCTAAACCCTCCCCCATCTCCCTCGGTCCATGTTCTCCCTCAACCCAACGATCCAATCACCCCTGCAATTATCCCGGTCACTTCACCAGTTTATTCGGAGTTTAGACAAAGATCTTCCCAGGCCCAGCCGGCGGCTGACCAGATCCAACAAAGTTCTCCACAGTTCACTCCAGCACGAGTTCGTCGGAGCTCCAGAATTAGTAGAGCAGCATCTTTACCTGGTAGTTTTATAAAACTATTGTTTTTTCCTCAGCGAATATGAGTCTTAATAAAAAAATGGCTCGTTGCATGGGTGTGAATTTGAGTGACGATCACTACATGGCCATGCAAGCACTAGAATCGGAGAGATCGACCCTTTCCCAATGAAATTAATTTTGTGGAACGTAAGGGTTCTGGGGAGCCTATCTAAAAGGCATGCAGTTAGTCTTACTATATCCCCACATAAAGCAGACATTATCTTCCTACAAGAATCTAAACTGTCTGATCCACCCCAATCTTTCATTACCCACATGGGTGGGCCCACTCTAACGGATTGGGCCCACACAAATGTCGTTGGGTCCAAGGAGGTATCATTACTGCTTGGAACGAAGCAGTATGGTCCCACTGCCATACCTCTGCCCATACATCCGCACTTCACGTAACACTCCGCCACATCCAAACCAACACTATCTATTTCTTCACCAATATTTATGGCCCCCAAAACATTCAAGAGCGAAATGAACTCTGGGCTGGATGTTTTTCTTTTGCCTCTTACCTTAATGGCCCCTGGATTGTTGGAGGAGACTTTAATACCACTAGATCACCCGTCGAGCGAAATTCTGGCAGCAATTCGCTGGATTCAGACTCTTTTAACTCCTTCATTAATGCTTGTTCCCTCATCGACCCACCCATTAGCAATCGTCTATTCACATGGTCTAACCGTAGAGCTGAACCCGCCTTAGCAAAACTGGACAGATTCCTTTTCAATTCTGCCTGGGATGACCTTCACCCCCTTTCCTCGGTCACTGGCCTCGCCTCAACTATTTCCGATCACTGCCCTCTCATTCTGGACACCGGATCTCTGCCTTTTAGCAGACGCCCCTTCAGATTTGAACGTCTTTGGCTTCTAGAACCTTCCTTTGACAACTTTATCAAACAAATTTGGTCTCAGCCGCTGAAAAATCCAATCTGCCTCCGCCAGAATAGTGTTCAAACTTTGCTCCCTTAGGAAGATCATCAGACCTTGGGCCAGATCCATTTGGGGTTCTCTTCGTCCGCGTATCTCATCCACCCAGGACAAAATCTTAGATCTCAACATCATTGAGGAATCTCGTCCGCTTTCAGACTCTGAACTGTCTCGTCTACAAGCTCTCGAATTAGATCTGGATAGACTGGTAAAGCAAGAAGAAATCGGATGGAAACAGAGATCCAAAGCTAAATGGTTAGAGGATGGAGACAGAAACACCTCTTATTTCCATCATCTAGTTCGTGGTCGTCGTAGATCGTTGCTAATTTCAGAATTATACCATAACAACACTTCCTATACTGACCCTTTCGATCATCTACGCCTGTTCACCGACTACTTCAGAAACATTTTAGGCAAGCGGTCCTCTGCTCTCCCTAACATCAACTGGCCACTCCTTTACCCATCCCCCACCTACATACCCATTGATCACCCATTCTCTTAAGAGGAGTTCTGGGCTGCCTTGAATGATATGGCTAATGACAAAGCACCCGGTCCAGATGGTTTTGGTCCTCTCTTCTTCAAGCACTTTTGGAATACAGTTAAACTTGATATTTTAGATCTGTGCAGAGAATTCCAAGCTGACCCCTCAGTTATCTCGAGATTGAATTATGCGAACATCATCCTCATCCCTAAAGCCCCAGGTGCTAACTCCCTTCCCTCTTTCCGTCCCATTAGCCTTCTCAATACAACCTTCAAAATCATTACCAATGTCCTCGCCAACCACCTTCAACAAGTTATCACCCACCTGGTCGGTGTTGAGCAGTCAGCCTTTATACTTGGGAGGAACATCATGGACTGCATTGCTACGACTCAAGAAATCATTTCCTACTGTCACCATACTTCGACCTAGGTGTTTTATTAAAACTTGATTTCTCTAAAGCATTCGACTCTGTGAACTAGGACTTCATTCTCGAGCTTATGAATCATAGAGGTTTTCCTCCGAGATGGTGCAATTGGATCAGTCACATCCTTAACTCGAGCCTCTCTTCAATATCTATTAATGGAGTATCAGGGAGCCATATCAAATCAGCTCGGAGTCTGAGACAAGGGGACCGTCTTTCGCCTCTTATCTTCGTCCTTGTTGCTGATGTCTTTAACAGAATGATCAATTTGGCCACATCCACTAGTCTCTTCTCTGGCATTTCACTCCCCAGCTCGCCAATTTTTGTTTCCAACTTGCAATTCGCAGATGACACGATTATTTTCGTCTCTCCCCAGGAGGAATATATTCACTACCAGAAGGTGGCCCTTTACACCTTCGAGTGTGTATCTGGTCTTTCCATTAACTTCAATAAAAGTTCGATCATCATGTTGGGCAACTCGAATCACCTTGGCCCACCCATATCATCGATGCTTAACTGCAACCTTTCAGATTTCCCGCTTTCCTATCTTGGCATCATCCTTCGACCCTCCAAGCTACTTAGATCAGACTGGTCCCCACTTATTTCCAAGATTGACTCTAGACTTATAAGTTGGAAGGTCCACTCCCTTTCCTCCGCTGGCTGCCTTGTCCTTGTCAAATCGGTCCTATCAGTCATTCCAACCTACTGGATGTCCTTCTACAAACTTCCCTCTTAGGTCATCAACCATTTGGATCGAGTCAGAAGGTCCTTCCTATGGAATGGTGAAGGCGCCAAAAGGTTGGTCAATTGGGATACAGTCTGCTTACATCAAAATCAGGGAGGCCTTGGTATCACCAATCTTAGAGGAATAGCGCCAGTCAAGGATTTCGATCCCGGCCCTTTAACATCGCACTCTTATCAAAATGGCTTTGGAGAATCCTCTCCCCTGACAATTTCCTCTGGAAAGACTGGATTCTGTCACTGCATTATCAGTCAAAAAGCCATCTAATCCTCCACTGCCCGCCGTGCAAGAAGCCTTTTACATTCTGGTCGGGCGTGCTACAAACCATTCCCCGAGTAAAATCTCTATTTCATGTGGCCATTGGTAATGGCAATAACTGTTTTTTTGGCTTGACACATGGCATAATCAACTTCCTCTCACCAAAACACTACACAACATTTTCCCCCAGTCGGATACCCCGTTGATTACGGTCAGTGACTGTGCCAGTCTTGGTCCGGACTCCCTCTGTCCTTCATCCCTTTTCAGCCCAAACACCTTTGCCGATCTAATCTCCGCAGCAAACTTACTTCATTCTCCTCAACTCTTTACCTTGCCGGACCACATTGTTTGGGCGCCTGTGCCTGCGAAAGGTTTCACGGTTGCCTCCTGTTACTCCCTACTGAACAATCCAGGTCGCTTCTTCTCCTTCCCCAGACTCTGGAAATGCCCCATTCCACCTCGTATTGCATTCTTTCAGTGGTACCTGGTGCACGAACGTATCAACACTAAAGAGCGTCTTAGCCGTCTTCATATCCCAGTTGATCCGGCTGTGTCTTCTGTTCTGGTCAGATTGAAAATATTCCTCACCTGTTTCGAGATTGCGAGTTTTCATACTCGATTTGGGCAGCTTCGAGTGCCCATATCCTTGGATTTGTCCTAAAACGCCTGTCGCTTTTGACCACTTGCAGTACAATTCCCGGAATCTCTTTTTGGATGTCTTTATTGCTATTTTCTGTTGGTGTATATGGAAGGAACGAAATGCATACGTGTTTGGTAAACCAAAGTCTATTTCGAAGGTATTTGCAGACGAATTTCTCACCTATTCACCATTCTTACAGGTTGTAGCTTGTCAGCTCCCTTTAGACTCCGCATTCCACAGCGCAGTTCATCTCCAGTAGAATCTCAGAGCAGCTGCTCAGCGTTCCCTCTAGATCGTAGCTAAGTGCTAGTGGCTTTATGCTTCCTTCAGTTCACTACCTTTACTTGTACCGTTTTGTTATGTGGATGTTGTTTATTTCATCATTTTGTTCCATGACATATGCGTTGTAGCCAATACTTACTATTAGCGTTAGCGATCAAGCGTGTTGATCGACATATTTACTAATATATATATGTATATATATGCTATTAACCGGCTGTGTAGTTCCACGCTACACACCCATCTTGCTCTAAAAAAACAAAAAATAAATATTTTGAACCAAAAAACAAAGCAAAATCAATTTCCCTTTTTAAATAAATTCCATTTGGTAAATATTATTTTTACCTTTATAAAAAACAAAACATTTTGAAAATGTCTGAATTTCACTATTCACAAGAATTTTAAAATACTTATGAAAATCAATGTAATCCATATAATTTCACTCAAAATTCTTATGGATATTTTAATGACAACTATTATACAAACAATTCGAATTTCGAAAAACAAAATTTTCAAAATGAGGACGAACCCTCAACTCTTGAAAAGAGCATGGAAACGATTTCATCTTTACTTGAACTCTCTACCCAAAATGATCAAATGATAAATGATTTTTGTAATTCATATTTATGCAATAATTCAAGTCAAAGTTTTCAAAATAATAAAAATTTGAATTCTCTTCAAAATTCAAATGATTTCGAGTATAACCTCTGCCAATTTCATTTCGAACTTCAACATCAAATTCAAAACCAAAATGGAAACAGTTGTTTAAATGATTTTGGCAATGGGAGTAGTTTCAATGATGATGAATTTTTTTGTTCTCAACAAGTTCAAATCAAAAATTCTAAAGTTAACAAATATAAATTTGATTTTGTTGATCAAATGAACGAATTTCACAGTGGTCACATGGATTTGTTATTTTAAATATATCTGAACAATGTGAGAGACAAACTCAAATCCCAACATGTGACAAGTCGAATAATAATCCACCCTTTACTAAAATCGATGATTTTCAAATAATAACTTTTGTAATTGAAAATGACAATCTAAATGAAGTTGTTAAAAATATGATAATTGAGTAGGATTTCAATTCTTTTGAGAGTGTGGAACGAAATTTAAAATTCAATCTTTCGTTTTTCGATTTTTAAAAATTGAATACAACGACTTTGGATTTTGAACATGATATATGCAATGAAGTTGTGAATAATTCAACAAAGTAGATGAATTTATTGGATATGATTTTTTTAGACATTTCGAAGACGAGTAGTTGATTTCTGAAGGGGAATATTTAAATCACTAATTTAATTTTAAAATCGATAATTCTGAAGAAGTTGTCAATAATAATTTTGAATCTCAATTTGGTGAAAATAAACATGAACTTCAACAAACCGCAAAAATCATCGAAAATAGAACAACTCATACGATTTTTAATAAAACGATATTTGTTTTTCATATCAACATTCAACATTGAAATATTTTATGGTTTGGTTTTCCGAGCTTAAGCTGCTATTCTCACACTTTATGAGACAAGTGAATTGGTCTTTGAAAGACCAGTTCATTTACTCTTTAACGACATATTTTCTAATGTCTTGTAAATAATAGTCTTTCATTTTCATGTAAATATAGGTCAGATTTTTATTTTTATTTTATTTTTCTCCTTTCACATGGGTTGACTATGGGGACACAGTCAAAATCAAGTGTGGGGGGAGTCTCATCTTCATTTTTATTTTTGGCATTTTCTTTTCAAAACTCGAAAATTTTAAAAACAAAAAAAAATCATAAAAAACAAATTTCCTCTTTTTATCAATTTGATTTACTTTTAAACAAACACTATAGGATATGCATAGGATTTTAGTTATTAAATTGAAATTTTTGATAATTTATTAGCCTTAACAAAATAAAAATGAAGTTTGATTACAAGTAACTATGGTTTAACCAGTATATAGGAAGATTCATGGTGATAATTATGAAGTATATTCTAATTGAAATCTTTGCTTAAAAAAGTAGTGAATTTAAAGTAAAGGATATAACATTTTTTATTTTCTAAGTTAAATGGTGCATAGATGATTTTACAAATCACTCTCTTAAAAAAAAGAAAAAAATATAAAAAAAACAATTATGTATATAAAGCAAAAAAAAATGGTTTTTTATTAAAATAAGAAACACCTAGAGTCATGTGTTCTCATGCAAGTGTGTACACTCGCTATGCTCTGTGTCCTCACGTAAGCCTGAAAGGCAGTGCACGATCGGCATTTCCGACCTCAATTAATCCGAGTTAGGTGTATGTATATAATTTTTTTTAATAACGTCTATAGTCAATAGGTGTACACACTTGCGTGTTACTTGCCACGCTCTATATTCCCCTCACGTAAGCCCGAAAGGCAGTGGATATAATATATCTGGCCCCAGTTTTCTAAGTTAGGCATATATGAATATTATTAATATCAATAAAATCTTCAAATAAGAGAGAGTAAGCATTTGAAATTCAAGCACTATTTTTTACTTTTTTGATTTGACTTGTTATCCAGAAGAAATGAAAATACCACTTTGATAAACTTTGAAAATCAACTAAGGATCTATTTCATAGTTACACTATGTTATCAACCGAAACAACTAGTCAAACATGAGTTTAATGGCGATGATAATTTTTATTGGAAATTTTGACAAGTAAAATGATTCAATTTTCTTGATATTGACAAGAACTTGTATTTAACTTATTCATGTCGATTTAAAAGCAAATCATTCATTTGTAAATATTTACAAAAACTTGCATTCATCTTTTTGTAAATAAATCTTGCATTTAGAAATTTTCATTTCGCATTTGGATTTTGTGAGTAGTATCCGCTAAAAACCCTCACGAGACAACGCTCATCCTACTAGGGACACCTAAAGGTTTAATGGCTTGTTGCATACGCTCAATGCAATAGTGATCACTACGAAAATGTATTTATCTTAGTTTTAGTTTATTCGAGAACGAATAAAAAGATAAGTATGGGGGTATTTGATGTGCACGTAAATGTGCATATTTTTACTTCCATATTTATTCTAATTTAAATTAATAATTGAGCATATAGGGTGTTTTAACATGTTTAAACCAAAATTCAAATTATTTTCAAATCAACATTTATTCATCTTCATTTAGGGGCAAAATGGTCATTTTTGTACATATATTAATTTGAGAAAATTTACTCGGAATTTTTTTAGTTATTTTGTGGGAATTTGAATTCAAAGTACAAGTAGTTTCATAGAAAATATGCATGCACAAAAGGAAATAAAAGAATTAAGATGGAAATAATTCAACTCATGCATCATGTAGGACCCCAACTACCCACTTACTATGATCACCTATTTGGAGCCAATGCACATGCTAATGAAGATTAAAGCAACATGCACATTTAATGAAGGATTATCTTATGCTAATGATAACTTGGTTGCCACACTTCCTAGAGGGGTATTTTGGGTAGTTCCCAAAAATATGATTAAGGTTTTCAAACATGTATAAATACCTCATATGTTCATTTAATTAGTCTCCTTAGCCTTTGAGCCTCCTTTGAACCTTTGAGTCTCCTCTTTAGTTAGTTTAGTTTTAGGTTCAAAAATAAACAAAAGCTCTTTCTTTCTTTTTATGGCTACATAGCTATTTTCTTGCCTTATGTAATTTTCTTCTTAATGCAATTTTAATTCTTGATCTTTTTTATTTACACACTTTTTTCTTTTATGTTAATAGTGTATATCTTTTTATTTATGCAAGTAGAATAACTATTTTTTTCATTTTAATTAGCTCATTTTTACTTAACTTGCATTTTCTTCTTGTTTTTATTTCATGTTGAATGCTACATTAGTTGACATGATAACAAACATGAGTAGCTAAACCCCTTCAATTTTGGGGTAAAGAAGCTCTCTTAATCATGTAAATTCAACATTTTGATCATTTATGTTCTCTTTTTTCTTATTGGAAAGTTACATGTTGATGTAAGTTTATTAATGAATTTGATAGTCTATGAGGTTAATCACATATAGGCTATAAATAAACACAATTTACATCATCATATAATTAATTGAATTTAGTAATGGAAGTGGATTTAGAATCAAAATTTGTTGGTATATATTTCTAATCAATAGTTAATAGGTCATGCTTAAAATAGATTTCATTTTCAATTTCATTGCAATTTTCATAAGAGTTAAAAAGTGGTTTAATGGGTGTGTTATAGTTTGATGGTTTATATTGAGCTAATTAATAGCATAAATATTCCATACTTATGATAAACACATCAATTAAACTCACTAATGACCAAAAAAAGAGATCATAATTTCATGTTGTGTTGATTTATGTCATCAAGAGAGTGGATTTATCTCTAAATTGTCTTTTAATCTCATAGTTTTCATGCACTTTTCTTGTAGTTAGTTTTTACATATTTTCTAGCTTCAAACAATCTCAAATCTTGGTTTAATTTGATTGAATAGAATTTTAAAATCTAAACAATTTCCTGCGGATCGACCTGTACTTGCCATATACTAAAACTGTACGCCGTGCGCTTGCGGTTATTTTTAATTTAAATTTGATCGGTAATTTTCTAAACTGATAGGAAATTGCCGGTTAAACAGTATACAAATGTAATAGAAGGATACATAGATGATAGTTGAAACACTGTAAGAGTGGATAATAATAAATCAACCAGCGGATGAATATTCCCTCTTGGTAGGAGAGTAATATCCTCCACCTCAATAAAACAATGTGTATAGATGATTCTATCGTGGCTGCTGAATTTATAGCACTGGCTTCTTATAGTAAAGAAGCTAAATGGTTAAGGAATTTACAACTGCAAATTCTTGGATGGCCAAAACTAATGCCTCCGATATATATGCATCGTGATAGTCAATCAACACTATCGCGAGTATATAACCAGGCGTATGATGGAAAATTTTGGCATTTTGCCGAAGGCACGATGTGGTAAGAAAAATGCACACTAATGGGGTATTTGCCATAAATTTTGTGATATCGAGTCAAAACTTGGCAAATCCATTTATATAAGGACTTGCAAGAGACTTTATGTTGAAAATATTAGAGGGAACGAGTTTAAATCCTATATAGGAAAAATGTCTTTGATGAAAAATCGACTCAACATAATGAAATTCATTATCTTGAGTAAGCAAAAGCACATCATACGATATGTTGAAGGTTGTACTTCTTAGTACTTAATAGGTTTACAATTTAAATATTGTTGAATTGCATAATTATAGGGAACTTCTGATAAAACTACCTATATAAATGCAAGAAGATGGTGCCGCCTTCTACGAGACTGTGGCTTAATCTCCAAGGGAATTTCATGAAATCGAGATACAAATGCAGGGCCAATTCATGTGTCTACTTCTAAGCTATCAGAAGGAAAGAAAAGTAATGTGCGAAACACTTCCAATGTGTTGCATAGGATCGATGGTTCAATGTTCAGTCAACCACACTATCTCGATGTGCTTTATGAAGGAATCCTGTCTGTTTCATAATGTGAGGGTAGATTTCAAAAAAATTCGAGATCCAATGTTAAATATCAAATACAATTTAAATTGGTTTTAGTAAATTATATTTTATTAATATAACATTACTCTCAATTAATTAAATCAACATTAATTAAGCATGTCATCTAAATAAATATGAATATTTCAAATATGCTCATGTTTCTAAATGGTGTGACATATATGCGAAACATATAGTGATGTAATTGATTGGTGTTTACAGATGGGAAAAACATGAAATTAGATCTATATATAATCACTTCAAGATTTAAAAGGGAAGATATAAAGGTGGCATCATTAATTGATTTCACTTCCTCTTTTGCAAAAACTTAGTTGATATTTTATTTGACTTTCATACAAAATGATATCTGATAATAATATGTTTATATGAAAAAAAAAAACAACAATATGGTCAGTATGTATATGCATAGATATAGAGATTTATATCTACGATGTATATGTTCATTATATATGTATGTATTTGTTTGCATATATATATATATATATATCTTTGTGTGTGTGTGTGTTTGTTGTTGCCTTAGTTTTAAATTGTTCAATGTAAAATTAATTTATGGACAAAATTGTTTCTAAAATACATACTTCAATAATATATAACAAAAATATATGCACGCGCATATATATATATATATATACATACATATATATATATATATATATAAGGATCAAGCCAAAACAATTTTCAGTTGATCAAACTTATAGCCATATTACAGTAACTTTTTTATATGTATTCGCAAATATATACATATGCGTACGCATGCACCATATATAAATAAAATTTCAGCTCAAATAATAAAATTTTATTTATGTTTTAAAGAATCAAAATAATATAAACCTAAAATCCCATACATCAAATTAAATATAATATCAACAAACTCTATATTTTAAGATTGATTGAAAATTCAAGCACAAACTTTTAAACCATAAAATTGTGTAATATATTTAGAATATTAATATTGGCAATACTAAAACATAAATTCATAACTTAAAATATAGTTTGGTGCATATATAAATTTTGGTTTTAATTTATCGTATCATATCATCCAACAAGTTGTTAAATTGTATTACTAATTCTAGATCAATGTGCGATAACAATATCTACATAAAAAATTATGTAAATATATTACATCCAAGAAAATAAGTCAAGTTTAGATCATACCTTACAAATCCGGCCAAATAGCGACACTTTGATGTTGAAAGATCTCTATATATAGCCAGCCTTAATTGCTACCCTATATGGTGCAAAATTTTCAAAAACAATTCAAGTAATTATTTCTTATTAAAATCCTGTTTAAAAGTAATCCCGATCGATATCATATATTGATATGTGCAAATATAACCTTTATATGGTTTCAAATAATTATGAACACCCAAAGCATCAAATAAATTAATAATGAATAACATTCTTAAATATTAAATAATTTAACTACTAACAGTTTATAAACTAATCAAATTGTGTGGTTTTCCGGTCAATTCACTAATACAGTTGTGAGACTCAAAGATGTGAATTCAACCAATAATTAATTTTGAACAATTAAAATATTAACATTCACACGTCACCTTAGCCAGTGGTATGATGCTTTGACTGAATTAATCACTTATTAATCTTTTCTGTAAAATCCAATTTTACATTTCTTAAGTAGCATCTTTAGTAATGATCAGTTACACGAATTCTCTTTGTTAAAACTATATCACATTATGATGTATGGAATTTGGTATTGGTCAACTTGTCCACATTCAACTCGATCAGTCCATAAATAAAGTCCTTGTTTCAATAATAATATTTATTATTAACCGTTCTACTCTAACCAGAGATATTGACTTTGAGTTGACTATAGCTGACTATGATATTATACTCATACAACCGAGGAGATGTATTCTTTGTTGCATTGTGATCCACTTCCAATGCTCCAACTCAAACCCAACTATAGTCGCTCGATGGATCATTACACCCCGATTTAACTATAATCAAAGTGTATTATTCACATTAAAGTTCCACAGTATTCTCAAGTCGAGAGAACAATGTAAGATTGTCATACTAAGATTTGTTGCTTGCCCAGTTGTTATTAACCAACAGGAAAATCTTAGACGGGTCATTCTATGGTTGTCCAACAACAAAGAGTATGTGACCCCTTGGTGTCCTTGATAGTTATGAGTAATACACTGTCTAACATTTGAAGAGCGTTACTCACTCTGGTCTCAATGGATCCTTTCTTAAAATATCTTGACTATGAATACTTTAAAACAAGTGTTATTTTTGTGTGATTAATTACTAAGACTGCAACTATTAGCAACTACAACCACATAGCATTTTATTTAAGGATTCTTAGTTATATACTTTAAATTAATTACTTAGTTATTTATATCACTATATAACAAAGTATATAAAAGAAAGAAAAAAATTGTTACTACAAAAAAAGTGGAATATAGAATTATATTTATGTTAGAATTAAATAATTTCATTTAGGGCATTCCATAATCTCTTTCACTTTGACAGTCTAACAAGACGTATAATTTCAAGTCCATGAGCTATGTATACTTATGTATAATTTTTTTACAACTTGTGTCAATAGAATGCTTTCATTGAATTCGGTGGAGGATTGTTAGTAAAAATATCACTAAACTTTTGCATAAGCGAATCCTTGGTTTGGAGAAGAAGTAAGAAAGAGAAGATGAAGAATGTTAGAATGTGAATAGTCTCACGTTTTGGAAAATTTAACACTATATATGTATTTGTTAATCTATAGGATTCTTAGGAAAAAGGGTGAGCACTTTTAGGCATCTAAATATTTTCTCTTGGTTGAAGAGGAAGGTCATGCATGTTATCACACACAAGCGCGCATTGTCCATCCAACCGATCGAACCAGGTCAGGATTGATTTGGGTCAAAAGTACATTTTTTGCATATAATTTTTTATTTAAATAGGCCAATTTTAAGCCCGTTTAAAAACTAGAATGAATAAAAATTTGAATCACGAAGAGGTGAAATCAATGGGGAAAAGAATGGTTGGAAAGTAGACCGTTATGGCCAAAGTTGCTTCTTTTGCCCAGCAGTCGTTTCCCTTCGGCGGAAATAGATGCTGCCCAAAGGACAGACACAACTTCTGGCCCTTACATAAAACATTCTTCTTCTAGAAAAATTATTTAGAAATTTTCCATTTTTCTGCATTTCTCTCTTTCTCCTCGATTCTATTTTTATTTTCAAAAATACTTAACGGAATTTTGACACTGCAGGTCATGAAATCAAAACTCTTGTCACTACACTCATCCGTAAGATAATTTCAATCAACTTCCATATTGCCACCGTAATCGATTATAGGGAATAACTCTCAACTCCATTATATCTTGGAAGACTCCGAGTACTCATTCGTTTACTTAAATGAGCAGAGATGACAAACAATGTCGTAAGGAAAATGTCATCGATGTGCTTTGAAGCAACCTCTATTCATTTCATTACTACCGTTGTTGTCTCAATCCACCATAATCCAGTTTTACACCAACACTGCTATAAGTAGCTTGTCATGGTCGAAGGTCTCGACAGTCTTAACCTTGCTTAGTACTCCTAGCCATTCAATTCACTTATGCTACATGGCTTAATATAATAAGCTTGACCATGTTTACCATCAAGTAATTTAAGTAGTCGATGTTAGGGTGGCATGTGTTGAGCTTGTTTGAAAAAAGCGATTGGGATATGAAGTAGTTGAAAATTTCTTTCATATGTAACTTTTTAAAACACCTAATTTAAGTTTTAAAATACACAGCTGTCGCTTTCCAATAACAGATTTCAAAAAACATTCATATTTTTTATTTTAACATGCTACAAATGTTTCTAATAGTATTTACTGGAAATACACATTTCTGAAAAAATATATCATATTATTCTTTGATAATGTACAAAATTGATTTCCCAAAAAAATAATGAAATAAATTATTAGAAATAATTATAGAGAGTTAATTTAAAACCCCCTTTTAAAAGGATATTCTCTGTATATGTTTGAAGATAAGGGTCGGATCCTTATTTCCGCAAATAATATTTGAATATTTTTATAGTAAGAGTAGCACTTTATTGGCAAAGCAATCATTATGATATCTCAGGGGTTCGAATCCATAATATCTAAAATTTGAGTGTAGAGTGTCCAGTTAAGCTAGTGATCCTTAAAAATTTGAAATTACTCTTTTTCAAAGAAAAGTTAATAAAAATGAAAATTTCTTTGCAAACATATAACACTAATTTCATGGTTTTAAATACTGTTCAAACTTAATGTGCACTTGAGCACTTTAGCTTGCTCGGCCTCTTCTAAGTTGGGTTTTATTCTTCTTGGTGAAAAACGTGTACACTTCTGACATCCAATTAGAGAATCAAACAGAAACGAGAATTTGATTATGATTTCCAATATGCTTCTACGGAACTTTAAAACCATATCCATAGTCCATAATTTGATTCAACATATATTTGTATATGCATGATTTCTAAAATTTATAGCCTCTTTAAAAAACTCACGTTATTTTACTTTCAATTAGTCAATTAATTAAAGTCTGAAATTGTAACTCCCTTAGGCCCTATTTGTTGATGTCTATAAACTAGAAGAAGAACCTAGGATAAATATTTGAGGCACGTTGTGATTATGTTTTCCTTAAGGAATTATTTACCCCTACTGTAAAGAATACTTATTTTGGAATGATGGCGGAAGTCCTTCAGGATACAACAAACAACAGTCTTCATAGCAAGAGTTTTACAAACAAATGAATTTGCAATTTTACAGAAATTTAAAATAGAGAATGGAGAAGAGTGTTATCTAAGGAAGAAGATTATTTCTTCTAGCCAAATTTGATGTTCTTATCTAGAGCATGAGTGACTTTTTGGGAGGGATGTCATAGTTGTGCAACAATCAATTCATGAACAGAAGTGTATGTTCATTCAAAGTATAATAACCAATTCATGAACAGACGAGTCTGTTCATTTATAATGAAAAGACGCTTCAAGGAAAAGACATTTCTGTTTGCGGTTCAAAATTAAAAGCCAACAGCCGTAACCCTTCTTCAAATTACAATCTCCCAACAATCCCCCACTAGCTTGTATATTTATGCATATAAGGAAGTGCTTTTCGGTTTAAACTTTCTTTTTAGTTCATACAATTGAGTTCCAACAGAATGTTTGGTGGTAAGTACTTAAACCAAAATCCTTTGTGATGGAACGAAATATATGAATACATTAATGTTATCATGCGTCCATAAAATTCCATAACTGTAGACTGGTTATTAATTTCTTACTATTTTTCATAAAAATCTATATATCTATGTCCAAACTTTATTGAAACATCGTTTTTTATGTTCATATATGTGTCTGCTCATTTCTGTCCTCGTTACTATGGATAAATGGTCACTACAAAACGTAACAACATAGGCACTAACACTTAATGTTTATCAATCATTTGTCTGCAACTTGTTCTTACTCTTTAAACCTTTAGACAATGGAGTCCAAGATTTGGTTTCCATTGTGGGCGATTATAATGGTTTTAGACCCATTTTACTACAAGTAGCTTTCACTATTTCTCATGGTAATCCCTTCATTGGTGGGTCTGCCAAAATTTTCTTTGATCTTACAAACACAATAGTAATGATACCATCTACAATTAATCCTCCAACATATGTATGTCTTAGACTGATATGTCTAGGATTTTCATAATAAATCTTATTATAAGCTCTAGACAATGTAGCTTCACTATCACTACACAGAAAAGGTTGCCATTGGTTGTGGGTGCAACTCTATTTCAAATAATAAATTTCTTAGCCATTTTGCCTCCTTACCGAATGCATCTAAAGGAATAAATTCGAATTCCATTGTAGAATTTGTTATAACTATTAGCTTCTTGGAGTCCCAAGATATAACACCACCCCTAAGTGTAAAAAACCATCCAGCAGTTCCTATATTTTCATTTTCAGGTGTCGCACCACTTGCATCTGAATATCCTTCTAGAACTGTTGCAAAATTTCCATAATAAAGCCCTAAATTGATGGTTCTTTTAAGATAATCAAGGATTGTAGAAATTGCTTTTCAATGTGCAACACTTGGTTTGTGTGCATATCTAGATAACTTGCACACTGCAAATGTAATATCTGGATGAGCACAATGTATTGCATACATGAGACTACCAATAATGCTTTCATATTTTAGTTGAGCTATTGCCCATCAAAATTTGCAAATAATTTAATAAAAGAATCATAGTGACTACTTTATTCTTTAACATTTAAATGTTTATATTTAAGAAGCAATTTTTCAATGTAATGAGATAGACATGAGGCATATCCTCCACCATGTTTTTTATTTTGATTTCTAATACAGTGTCAACTTCATTTAGATCTTTTATTTTAAAACACGAAGTTAGATATTTCTTTGCCTCATTAATGCCTTCCATATTTGTGCTAAATATGAGTGGATCATCCACATACGAACATACAATAATACTGTAATGATTAGTTAATTTAGAATAGATACATTCGTCTGCTTCATTGTGTTTGAAATCGTTAGAAAAAATCATAGAGTCAAACTTCTCATGTCATTGTTTTGGTGTTTGTTTTAATCCATATAAGGACTTAACAAGCTTGCAAACTTTGTGTTCGTTTCCAGGCATAACGAAACCTTCTGGTTGTTCCACGTATACTTCTTCGTTTAGTTTGTGGATTATGCGAGTATATGATTTTTGTTTGATGATAATAAACATATATATATTCATTTAAATGTATTTGTTAATGTACTATTTTATTTTTCATTGATTAAATAAATATTTGTTGAATAAAATAAATTACACAGAATTTGAATGGAATTTGAATTCAAACAGAAATTTTATTCAAACAAATATTTATTACAATCTTGAATAGTACAAATTCAAGCTCTCACTATACATATACAATTTTGATTACATCACAATTATTTTTACATTAATAACCTCACTACATATCACTCACACTCGTAGTTTTATATTCAACTTCATTCCAGTTTGAATCCAGCATCTGAGCAATCTGCAAAAATATTCATTAACGCAGTAAAATTGAGAAGAAATATTTTTGCAAGTTTGAATCCAGCATCTGAGCAATCTGCAAAAATATTCACTAACGCGGTAAAATTGAAAAAGAAATATTTTTGCAATATAAAATGAAATATGATTTTTGGAAATATTATTTGCCTCAGTTATTTGGGTTGTTCGTCATCATTTACATTTGAATTCATCATACACGAACAATGTGACATGCATAGTGTATCACTGTACATGCCACAAGGCCGTGCACATCGATATACACTTGATAATGCTTCAGGGACAGGTGAGCACAGGTCAAATCCAAATGAAAAGCCGGGTTCAACTCACGTGCAATATATTTAAAATCATGACACGAGCACAAGATCAAACTCGAGTTTTTGAAACTGGATTCAACTCAAGTGAAACTTCAAAAATCAACATGAATGGATGCAAAGACCAGCTGCGACATGGATGTACAAAGCTCAAGTTCAATCCCAAAGCAACCAGCAATGCATGCAATTGCCAAGCAAAATGAATATCACAAGTATGATCAGTGGTACACATGCAAGCTCGAGCACAAAATATGGAAACTGCACCAATGCAAATCAAAACAGAGAGTATATATGGTGATGCAGTCAACATCAACTGAAGGCAACATGATGCAGGCACCAGAGACATAAACAACATCAACTGAAGTTCAAGTCAGACCAACAGCTACATGAAGCAAAACCAAAGACAAAACTACAACTACAAGGCAGAGAAATGAACATAGTAGGGTACATGAATGCAACATCAGTATGCAACATATTGAAGCAGTTCAATATCCAAGCTACAATGGAAAAGCATGACGAGATACACATGAAGACACAACAATGAAGACTACAACCCAATGACCAGAACACAAAGAAGTACAAAATGAAGACTGCAAGAACATGAACACATGAAAACATGCATGCAACATGGACTGTAACAAACAAATGAATGCAACAAGCATGAATCAAGTTCAGTGTGGCAATGCACCAAGTAAGTAACAGCATGCAACAGGGCCAGACCAAAGAATGGAGTG
Organism: Allium cepa; assembly: GCA_030765085.1. Taxonomy (NCBI): domain Eukaryota; kingdom Viridiplantae; phylum Streptophyta; class Magnoliopsida; order Asparagales; family Amaryllidaceae; genus Allium; species Allium cepa. The sequence goes on from CM060932.1 coordinate 937,706,236, forward strand.
TGCAAGAGCAGATGACACAGACTCAACAAAGGCTACAGACAAGTAGCAGTGTGCAAAATGAAGCTACAGAAGCCAAATGAAAATCAAAGCATCATGAATATACACCAAAGCAAATTCGCAGACTACAAGTGAAACAATGCATGGTGAATTGGATCAACACAGTCAAGTCAAATGAAACAGATCAAGTGACAAGTTGAAGCAGTGGTTAACAAGCAGTGTGCAACTCGAGAGTGTACACAAGTGAAACCATAATGATGAAAATGTTATGCTTAATGCAACACAGTGATGAAACCAAAGTGCTCGATGCACAGTGCAGACAAATGCTCAAATGAATATGAAATAACCAGAGAATGGCCAGAACTAAATGTAACAAGGATCAGAGATGAAGCTCAAGTGGATGAACACAAAGAAATGGTGATGGACGAAAATAATGCAGATTCGTGAATGTATACAGTCAAGAAATTCAAGTGCGTACTGTTTGAAAAAGTCATAAATTAAAAGAGGAAAGTCGTTGTCGCATCAAACAAGTTAAATCGAACGCTGCACAAACAAAACCGTGGGTATCAAGTAGTCGCAAATATCAGGAAAGCCGTGTGCATCAGGCAATCAAAAAATTAGGAAAGTGTAAATGAATACGAGCAAATTCAAGTGTCTCGAATTCATATAAATATCAAACCCAATTATCATCATCGGCATCGAGCTCGAATACGAGAAATCATAAAAGCACAAATAGGAAATTACATACCGAAGCAACAGTAAACTCGATCAAAGGAGCAGTTGCGAACGAGCAAAGTCACAAGAGAATCGATCATCAGAGAGCCGCGAACAAGAGTATTGAATCAGAAACAAACTCGTCAAAGCAACCAGAGAGAAAGCCCTAATTTTGGCAAGAGCAAAAGCTCTAATTCAACAGAGCCGCCATTTCCAGAGAAAAGAGGATCGGCCGCAATTGAAAGAACGGGCTAGAGAATAATGCAAATGGGCCGGCCTTGTTGTGTTTAATTAGGGTTTATTTTTGAAGGGGGGTTTTAATTTATATTCAAATAGGGTTTCAAGTTTAAAATTGTTTTTTATTTTGTTGTTTTTACTTTTTGAGTCAAAGTATTGGTAAGTCACCACCTAGGTTGTAGGTAGTGTCAGATTGTCTAGTTAGAATTAGTTCAGTGAGCACGGTGTGCGAGTTTGCAAAACTCTATAGGCGGGAGCAAGGGTTTGCGAGTTTGCAAAACTCTATAGACGGGAGCAGGGGGTGCGAGTCTATTAGAGTGTTTGTAAGCGGGAGCAGGGTTTGCGAGTCTGTTAGAGTGTTTGTAAGAGGGAGACTGTTCAATTCTAATAGAAATCTGGGAATGCAACAGTAGGCAGGGGTTGCCGAAGCTGGGTAAATTTTGTGTGTGATTTACTTTTCAGCATATTTATTTCTGCAGTTTGTTTCTGTGTTTAAATCGAGAAAATTTACTATAACCCTATTCACCCCCCCTCTAGGGTTAATCTAGATCCTACAAGTGGTATCAGAGCACGGTATTTTTCTTTAACTCTAGAGTCATGAATTCATCAAATAATGCTTTTTCTGAGGGGCAATCTATTGCTAGGCCACCCATGTTTAATGGGAATGATTATGCTTATTGGAAAGTTAGGATGGGTATTTATCTTACTTCTGTTGATTATGATGTTTGGGATATTATTGAAACTAGCTATAAATCTCCCACTATAACTGTTGGTGATACTGAGATTCCTAAACCTAAGGATAGGTGGGATGCTAACGATAAGAAATTAAAAACTACAAATGCTAAAGCCATGAATGCTTTGATCTGTGCTCTTGATAAGTCTGAATTTAATAGAGCTTCTCATTGTAAAAATGCACAGGAAATTTGGCATACATTGGAGGTGACACATGAAGGAACTTCTCAAGTCAAGGAGTCTCGTCTAGCCCTATTCAGCAATGAATACGAGAACTTTGTGATGGACAAAGGCGAGAGCATAAAGGATATGTTTGGACGCTTTTCAACTTTGGTGTACAACGCTAGAGCGCTTGGGAAGGTATTCACTGAGGTAGAGCTTGTGAGAAAGGTGCTACGAGTCTTACCGATGAACTTTGAAGCAAAAGTCACGGCAATACAAGAATCAAAAGATCTGAGTCAACTAAGCATGGAGGAGTTGATTGGCAACTTGATGACATATGAGATTGAGCTAAAAGCAAAAGAGGAACGCAACAACTCTGAACCAAAGAAGAAGACGATTGCCTTAAAGAGCAAAGAAGAGAGCGATGAAGAAGAAGAAGATCCAATTGAAGAGCATGCAATGGCTGTCAATAATCTTAGAAAATGGTGAAGATTCAAGCCACACAAGAAGAAAACAAATGGTAATAGGTCAAAAGATTCTGACAATTCCGATAATGAATCGACGTGCTTTAACTGCAACAAGCCTGGCCACTTCAAACAACAATGCCCACTTCTCAAAAACAACAAAGAAAAGAAAAAGAAGAAGAAGGCATTTACAGCGACTTGGGATGATGAAGAAGGAGAGGAAGTTTCGAATAGTAGCTTAGAGGAGGCTAACTTGTGTCTTGTGGCAAAATCAGATTCAGAAGCAAGCTCAGAGGAATCTAGTGAGGTAGGTGACTATTCTTATAAAGTTCTTGTTTTTATGTGTCTTGATCTTACTAAAGTAGTTGATACTCTTGAATCTAAAATTGAAAAACTGAGATCTGATAGGAGAGAACTTGCTCGTGAAAATTTTAGGTTAGAAACTGAACTTGAAAATATGCAAAATCTAGAATGTAAAAAATGTAAAATTTTAGATTCAGAATTATCAAGACTTAATAATAGCTTTGAGAATCTTTAAAAAGAAAACTTGAGTCTTAAGGAAATCATTGACACTAGGAAAAAGGATTTTATAAATGGCTGCACCTCACTTGTAACTGAAAACACAACACTAAAAGCCAAAGTCCAAAATCTTGAGAAATCTCTGAATAATTTTTCAAGAGGCGAAAAATCTTTCAACATGCTATTGGGAAATCAAATTTTTGCTAACAACAAAAAAGGACTTGGCTTTGGGAAAACACAAGTTGATGGTAATGCAAAAGGTAAGAGTGTCTTTGACAGATGTGAAATAATTGGACATCGTGTTGAAAATTGTAGTCATAGGAACAAGAACACAAAATTTATACAAGTTTGGGTTCCTAAGAATTCTACAAACAAATTTCATGTCTATTGGAACAAGAATAAAAGGTCTAAACAAGTTTGGGTTCCAAAGGGTTTGTTTATTCACAATGTCTCAGCCACTAACAATCATGGATCTATAAAAACAAATAGGTCACAAGAATCTTTCATCGTGTAGATATGGTGGCAGGCTAAGCAACAACAACAGTGTTCTCTGGATTTTGGCTGTTCCGGAAACACAACGGGCAACAAAGCAAAGTTCCTTAGCCTAGTACAAAGGTGACAGAATCACAATGGGCAACCACGAAAAATTATCGTAAAGGTAAAACAGGTGAAGGTATATTTATTTGATCGATATATTAAATGTGATAATCTGCACCGTATTCTGAATGAAATCAGCCAATATTGAGATGTTGTAAAGAGATGATGATTTTGATTCTGACTTGTTCAACATAGTTGGCCAATTATATTCTCTAGATTCTCGAATTTATGTCATATATATTTGTTTGAATAAAATTCAAGAGAATGCCATTTAATGCTGTTTGAGTTTTTATGCACACTTCATGGTCTGGTCTATCAAATTTAATTAGTGATGTTTTTGAGTGAAAAAGAAATTCAGATGCAGATTACACTGCTAATCTAGTTGATAGAAAAATTATTAGTTGAACGTGATTTTAGAGACATTTAGTAACTGCATCGTTTTTCAAAGAAAATATCTGCATATTTTTCATTAAAAATAATTTTTCAATTAGCAGAAATTTTTTCTCATATAACCCCTTTGAGAAAATCATTGTTGACTATATTTTTAGATTAGTCATTTTTATTTGATTTTAAATGACAAATTTTTGACTAATCCGACTCCCTACTAGTTATCAAAAAGATAAATAGTGATTGAAAAGGTGATAAGTGTTGATATTTAACATACATTACTCAAGAGAGTATATTGGGAAAATTTCTTTAGGAATTCAAACAAGAGTTATAAAACTTTTTGTTGGGTAAAAATTTCATGACCATTTCTATATCTATCATATTTCTATCGACCATTGTTTATCAAATCTTAAATATAGTTTGTCGATATGTGGTACTATAATCAGGAATCATTTGTTTTTCATGTCACATTTTTTTGTAAAAATAAATAAATATCCAAAGTATTCACTCTCATTTAAAAGTCCTCACGGTTATGCATGGGTGAATTACTTGGATTTTTGATTATGTGCTTCTATGTTCATTTAAAAGTCCTTACGGTTATGCATGTATGGAACGCATATCAAAATTAATTGATTAAATAGACAAGTTGATTCTAATCCCATTTAAAAGTCCTCACGGTCATGCGTGGTTAGAAGATACTTGATTTCATTTTAAAAATAAATAAATTGGAATACTACTAATCTCATTTAAAAGTCCTAACGGTTATGCATGATTAGTAGAAATTCAAATTCCTGATATAAATGCACCACAAGTTGATACAATTGTATGATTTTATATTAGAACATCATTTTCATTCATTCTAAAAGTGGAATATGCGCCTAACAAGGGTAGTTATGATTTTTGTTTGATTTTTATTGAAGTTTAATATTTATATTCAATTTGAGTTTAGTGTTGGATTAATATTGATCACTTTATCTCTATTTTCTCTAACACTATTATTCTTTTGCTGATAACAAAAGGGGGAGAGAAAAGTTAAGATTTTGTCAAATATAATCAAGCAAAGGTCAAATAATTTTATATTTGCACCTAGGCTCATTTGTATTTCTATTTGTATGCATATATGTAGGGTGAGCATCATGTAGAGAGGAAGCATTTAAATAGGGGGAGCAATTAGTGTATATTATTGTTCAAATACATTTAACACAGTCAAAATCTTAAATATATGTTTGTTATAATCAAAAGGGGGAGATTGTGGAATATGCGAGTATATGATTTTTGTTTGATGATAATAAACATATATATATATATATATATTCATTTAAATGTATTTGTTAATGTACTATTTTATTTTTCATAGATTAAATAAATATTTGTTGAATAAAATAAATTACACAGAATTTGAATGGAATTTGAATTCAAACAGAAATTTTATTTAAACAAATATTTATTACAATCTTGAATAGTACAAATTCAAGCTCTCACTATACATATACAATTTTGATTACATCACAATTATTTTTACATTAATAACCTCACTACATATCACTCACACTCGTAGTTTTATATTCAACTTCATTCCAATTTGAATCCAGCATCTGAGCAATCTGCAAAGATATTCACTAACGCAGTAAAATTAAAAAAGAAATATTTTTGCAAGTTTGAATCCAGCATCTGAGCAATCTGCAAAAAATATTCACTAACGCGGTAAAATTGAAAAAAAAATATTTTTGCAATATAAAATGAAATATGATTTTTGAAAATATTATTTACCTCGGTTATTTGGGTTGTTCATCATCATTTACATTTGAATTCATCATACACGAACAATGTGACATGCACAGTGTATCACTGTACATGCCACAAGGCCGTGCACATCGATATACACTTGATAATGCTACAGGGACAGGTGAGCACAGGTCAAACCCAAATGAAAAGCCGGGTTCAGCTCACGTGCAATATATTTAAAATCACGACACGAGCACAAGGTCAAACCCGAGTTTTAGAAACTGGATTCAACTCAAGTGAAACTTCAAAAATCAACATGAATGGACGCAAAGACCAGCTGCGACATGGATGTACAAAGCTCAAGTTCAATCCCAAAGCAACCAGCAATGCATGCAAGTGCCAACCAAAATGAATATCACAAGTATGATCAGTGGTACACATGCAAGCTCGAGCATAAAATATGGAAACTGCACCAATGCAAATCAAAACAGAGAGTATATATGGTGATCAGTCAACATCAACTGAAGGCAACATGATGCAGGCACCAGAGACATAAACAACATCAACTGAAGTTCAAGTCAGACCAACAGCTACATGAAGCAAAACCAAAGACAAAACTACAACTACAAGGCAGAGAAACGAACATAGCAGGGTACATGAATGCAACATCAGAATGCAACATATTGAAGCAGTTCAATATCCAAGCTACAATGGAAAAGCATGACGAGATACACATGAAGACACAACAATGAAGACTACATCCCAATGACCAGAACACAAATAAGTACAAAATGAAGACTGCAAGAACATGAACACAGGAAAACATGCATGCAACATGGACTGCAACAAACAAATGAATGCAACAAGCATGAATAAAGTTCAGTGTGGCAATGCACCAAGTAAGTAACAGCATGCAACAGGGCCAGACCAAAGAATGGAGTGTGCAAGAGCAGATGACACAGACTCAACAAAGGCTACAGACAAGTAGCAGTGTGCAAAATGAAGCTACAGAAGCCAAATGAAAATCAAAGCATCATGAATATACACCAAAGCAAATTCGCAGACTACAAGTGAAACAATGCATGGTGAATTGGATCAACACAGTCAAGTCAAATGAAACAGATCAAGTGACAAGTTGAAGCAGTAGTTAACAAGCAGTGTGCAACTCGAGAGTGTACACAAGTGAAACCATAATGATGAAAATGTTATGCTCAATGCAACACAGTGATGAAACCAAAGTGCTCGATGCACAGTGCAGACAAATGCTCAAATGAATATGAAATAACCAGAGAATGGCCAGAACTAAATGTAACAAGGATCAGAGATGAAGCTTAAGTGGATGAACACAAAGAAATGGTAATGGCCGAAAATAATGCAGATTCGTGAATGTATACAGTCAAGAAATTCAAGTGCGTACTGTTTGAAAAAGTCACAAATTAAAAGAGGAAAGTCACTGCCATATCAAACAAGTTAAATCGAACGCTGCACAAATAAAACCGTGGGTATCAAGTAGTCGCAAATATCAGGAAAGCCGTGCACATCAGGCAATCAAAAAATTAGGAAAGTGTAAATGAATACGAGCAAATTCAAGTGTCTCGAATTCATATAAATATCAAACCCAATTATCATCATCGGCATCGAGCTCGAATACGAGAAATCATAAAAGCACAAATAGGAAATTACATACCGAAGCAACGGTAAACTCGATCAAAGGAGCAGTTGCGAACGAGCAAAGTCACAAGAGACCGATCATCAGAGAGCCGCGGACAAGAGTATTGAATCAGAAAAAAACTCGTCAAAGCAACAAGAGAGAAAGCCCTAATTTTCGCAAGAGCAAAAGCCCTAATTCAACAGAGCCGCCATTGCCAGAGAAAAGAGGATCGGCCGCAATTGAAAGAACGGGCTAGAGAATAATGCAAATAGGCCGGCCTTGTTGTGTTTAATTAGGGTTTATTTTTAAAGGGGGGTTTTAATTTATATTCAAATAGGGTTTCAAGTTTAAAATTGTTTTTTATTTTGTTGTTTTTGCTTTTCGAGTCAAAGTATTGGTAAATCACCACCTAGGTTATAGGTAGTGTCAGATTGTCTAGTTAGAATTAGTTCAGTGAGCAGGGTGTGCGAGTTTGCAAAACTCTATAGGCGGGAGCAAGGGTTTGCGAGTTTGCAAAACTCTATAGGCGGGAGCAGGGGGAGCGAGTCTATTAGAGTGTTTGTAAGCGGGAGCAGGGTTTGCGAGTCTGTTAGAGTGTTTGTAAGTGGGAGACTATTTAATTCTAATAGAAATCTGGGAATGCAGCAGTAGGCAGGGGTTGCCGAAGCTGGGTAAATTTTGTGTGTGATTTACTTTTCAGCATATTTATTTCTGCAGTTTGTTTCTGTGTTTAAATCGAGAAAATTTGCTATAACCCTATTCACCCCCTCTAGGGTTAATCTAGATCCTACATAGTTTACCATTTAGAAAATCTGTCTTAGCACCCATTCGATGTACATGCAATCCATGAATGGAAGCAAGAGCAAAAAGAAATCTAATGGATGTTAATCTTACAGCATGAGCATATATATCAAAAAAAAATTGATTCCTTCCTTCTGTCTAAACCCTTTGGCAACTAGTCTTGCTTTGAAAGTTTGTATTGATCCATCTGTACTGTATTTTCTATGAAAAACCCATTTACATCCAATCGGTTTCGATCTATTAGGTAAGTCGGTCAATTCCAAAGTATTATTAGATAGAATTCATCTCATCTTGTATCACTTCTTCCCAGAAAGCAACATCCCTAGAAGCCATTGCTTCTTCAAGAATTTTAGGATCCCTTTTTGTACTTAGAACATAAGTTATCTTATCGATAATATTATTTCTATCACCTATGATGAGATGAACTACTTCATATAGTGAAACGAAATCTAGTCCCAACTCTTTAGTTTTTATTACTCTTTGACTTCTTCTAGATTCTTTGATATATTTGAACTTTTATCAGAAGAAGTTTGTTTAGACATTTCATTATCTTTGTCATGGATAATTTGAATTGGATTTGAGACTTGATTTGGAATCACATATGAATTTATTTTCAACAAATTTTACATCTATTGACTCTATAATGACGTTAGAGTTAAGTTTAGCACCTAATATGCTTTGGAATTCTCAGCATATCCTATGAATACACCTTTCAAAGCTCTTGGTCATAATTTATTTCTTTTTGGATCTGTTATTTTATAAAAGGCTGGACATCCCTAAACCTTTAAGTATTTCAAACTTGGTTTTCTGTCTTTCTATAATCGTATGGAGATACTTTCGTTTTTCTTGATGGAATTCTATTATCTAAATGACATGCTATTAAAAGTGCCTCCCTCCATAAATTTACATGTTATTTGGAATTCAAGATCATAACATTAGTTATCTCTACTAATGTTTTATTTTTCTGTTCAGTCAAACCATTCAGTTGTGGGTATATGGTGCAGTTGACTGATGTATAATTCCATTTATAATTCCATTTTCTTCATAAAATGAAGAAAAATCTATAGAGAAATATTCTAAACCCTACCACTGCATAATACTTTAATTTTCTTTTCCTTTTGATGCTCAACTATGACTTTGAAGCATTTAAACATATCGAAGGCCTGATATTTGGTTTTCATTAAGTAAACATGCGAATATCAAGAATAATCATCTATAAAGGCAGTAAAATATCTATTCCATCCTAAAGTTAATAAACCATTTAATTCATATATATTAGAATGAATTAACTCAAGTATCTTTGTATTTCTTTTAGATTTGGAAAATGGCTTTTTCACATTTTGGCTTCAATACATGTTTCACATTTAGATAGAATTTTATCTTCATACGAGATTATACCTTCTTTACACAAAAAATTTAAAGATTTAAAATATAAGTGTGCTAATATACTATGCCATAGATCAAATGAACCAAGAACGGAAGAAAATTCGTTGATACTTAATTTGAATGTCCCATTACAAGCATATCCCATTCCAACAAATGTTCCTCCTTTTGACAATATGAGACTGTTATCATCAAGGGGAGATTTTACACCTTTTACTATAAAGAAACTTGTTGAAACAAGGCACTTCCTAATTTTTGGAACATGTAAAACATTTACCGGTACAAGTTTCTTTCCAGATGTAAACTCCAATTCTATGGTCCCCTTTCCAATAACAGTTAAGGTATTATGGTTGCCCATGATTACCTAGTTATTATTGAAAAATTTCTCATAGAACTTGAACATGGATTGGTTGTTGCAGACATGTACAGTAGCACTAGAATCATACCACTCGTTAGTATCCGTAGCGTTATCGACCATTAATTCTGTTACCATATCAATGTTTAACTTTGATATCATTTCAACAATCTCAAACTCATCATGTTGAACCATGTTTGATTTGTAGGTAGAGTCCGAGTTCTTCTTTCCATTGTTGGAGATCTATCCATATTCCTTCTTTTTCCTCTTAAAGAACCATGCTCTCTTTTGAAATGCTCTGCTTTCCATAGAAATAACAGTCTTTTCCTCCGTTGTTGGTTTTATTCGGGTTGTTGTCCCTCTTTCGCTTTCTAGTTTCCTAATGCTCTTTATGGTCATTGACCACTGTGTTTATATTAGAATCAGATTCAAATATCCTTATTCACAAATTCTGGTTTCTTCTTCAATATGAAGATGCTTTTTAATATGTTCCATGGAGAAATCCTCCATCAAGTACATAAGTCTCTTTCTGTAATCACTCAACGTTTGAGGGAGTTTAGCCATAACAGCCCCAACTTGTAGTGCTTCGGGAATGTTAACCATAATATCCCTTACTTTATTAAAGATAACTTGTAACTCATGAACTTGACCTAGAACTGAAGTATTGTTAAGCATCTTACAATAAAAAAATTATTAAATTAAAAACTTATCTATGCCTTACTTTTCATTGCTGTACTTGGCCTCTGAACTTTTCCATATTTATCTTGGTGATTTGACAAAAGTGAATAGATCGTACAATCGATCAAATAGAGCGTTAAGGATATGACCTCTACATATAACTTCATCTTCTTCGCGATTCTTCCTTTTTTGCTTCAACTTCTTTAGTGTCTTTTTTAGTAAGCAACAGTATCGATATTAGATTTTCATCAAGCATGTATGTTATTTTCAGCATAGTCAACGTGAACATAATTTTGTCTTGCCAACAGGTATAGTTTGTGCCATCAAATCGATCCAGCTTGGTGAACTTCTGATTCATTATCTTTTATGTTTATTCCAATGTAGCCATAATAAATCCTTAAGGTTGTTAATGTCTATAAACTAGAAGTAAAAACCAGGAATGAATATTTGAGGCAAGTTATGATTATGTTTTCTTTGAGGAATTATTCGCCATCATTACAAAGAATACTTCTTTGGAAATGATGGTCTAATTCCTCTAGGATATACCAAATAGTAGTTTGCGCAATAGCAGTGTTGTGCATGAACGAATTTGCGATTTAACAGAAATATGAAACAGACAATAGAGAAGAGTATTTTTTAAAGAAGAAGATGAATTCTTCTGGCCAAATTTGATGTGCTTATATAGAACATAAAGTGGTTTTTTGAAAGGGATGAAATCGTTGTAGAATACTTAATTCATGAATAGATGTATCTGTTCATTCAAACTACAACATCCAATATATGAATAGATGCGCCTGTTCGTTCAAAACGAAAAGATGCTTCAATAAAAAGACACCACTTTTTGCATTTTAAAATTAAAAGCCAACAGCCATAACCCTTCTTCAAATTACAATCTACCAACACCATTTGTCATTACCCATTGATTCTTCAATGTTTATCAAAGTGAACTGTTAATTTTGTAGTCTTATGTAAAGATTATCTTTATGGACAAGAAAACTTTTGAATCCGAAAGGACAAACATATCGTACATGCAATATAGTTGATTTTGATTTTCTTACTGCATATGTATGTGTTTAAATTAATATATATATATAAGGCCAATTTTCAGTTAATGTTGTGCATATAGATAAATTGATGTAAATGTACATTCTTGTGGTTTTTCCTTAGCCATTGTACATCTTCTTAATTACTTTTGTTGTTTTCTCATTACCTTCTAGTATGTACTTATGGACATGTAAGTAGGATAATATATTTACTTTCTTATGTCCCTATCTCATGTGATTTCGTTTAATAAACAAAAATGAATATGGGCATTATTTTAATGAATGAGATGCGCTATTATTAAAACTGGATTTTTTCCCACTCCTATATTAGAGAACTACATCGATATAGATTATGAAGTTTATCAGATGAAATTGAGACATTGTTGCTTAACTAGTATATAATAAATGCTATAGTACATTGTTTAGTATGAACCATTAACTTTTATGAGTTTTCTACGATATATGGCAAGAGAAATTATTTTATTTTAATTGGTGGAGGATTGTTAGTGAATATGTTATTGAAATTTTGTGTGAGTGATTTCTTGTTTTAGAGAAGAAGAGAGAAAGAGAAGAGGAATAATATGGTAATACGAACTGTCACACGTTGTAGAAAATGCAGTACTAATTTTTTTAAATATTGGTTTCACAAGAGAAAAGGTGAGCCCTTTGGGCACCCAAGTGATTTCTCTTAGGTTGAAGAGGAAGGCCGTGAATGTTAACACAAACAAGCGCGCACCATTTATCCAACCGACCAAGATGAACCGGGCAGGGTCGGGTCAGATTATGGTTTAGGTCCAAATTATAACTTTTAGATAGTTTTTTTAAAATGGGCCAGTTTTAATCCTGTGTACTATCCCACACTGATTTATAATTTAAATCACAAAGAGGTGAAATCAATAGGAAAAAGAACGATCGAAACATAGACCATTATGGCTAACAAATGCTTCCTTTAGCTAATAGACGCTTCCCTTCATTGGAAACAATTGTGACACAAAGGACAGATGTAACTCCTTTCTCGTATATAATAACAATCTTCTTCCAAAAAATTATTTAGAAATTTTCCATCTACCTTCATATCTCTCTTTCTCCTCCATTCTCTTTTAATATCCTAAAATACTTATCAACTTTGTGATATTGCAGTTGTAATCATCCATACAATAGTCTGAATCAACTTCGATAGTGCCATTTTAGTCGATTTGAGGGATAACATCCTTGCTCTATTGTACCTTGGAATGTGAGTTGCTATAACTTTGAGCATCCGTTTGTTTTCTTAAATGAGTGAAGAGGGAAAATAATATCTTAACGAAAGAATGATCAAATCTTTAATCGTTTGATTACAACTATTGTTTCTTAATTCACTGAATACCATTTTACACCAACAACCTAAAGATGTTATTTCAGATAGTTGCATTAGACAGTTTAAGAGAACTCGCTTTTGATTTCACTAATTTAAAAAGATTTGATGGCTTTAATTTCGTTCGTCGTTAGAAGAAAATGCACTTCTTATTAGGTGGATTGAAAGTTTTATATATGTTGAACATGCCAAAACCGAAAAAGGTAGAGAATAAGCCAATTATGGACACAAGGGCATAACTAAAATGAGAAAATGATGACTACATTTACAAAGGACTCATATGTAATGTGATGACACATACATTGTTTGATGATACTTCAACAAACTGATTGCAAAAGATGTTTGTGATGCGCTAGAGGTCAAATATCTAATGGAGGATACAACAAGTAAGGAATAGTTTGCTACTAAAATTTTCAATACAAAATAACTAATATTAGACTAGTAGTAGAGCAACTCAATGATATCATGTTGAACCAAATTAACCAAAATAAAAAGAATATAGATTAAAAAAATTAAATTCTCATTCATAATAGACTAACTTCCTTCTTCGTGGAAAGATCAAAGAAAAATACTAAAACACAAGAAGGAAATGAGTTTGAACAACCTGACACAATACTACATGGTGGGATAGAAGGAAAGTGATGAACCAACAGTGTACTTATCAAAGATTCACATGGTGAAGCAAGAGGAGACAAATAATGTCTCTCCGTGCCCTTTTAATCAAAAGAAGAAGTTTTAGAATAAAAATAACTTCAATTACAAGAAGCACAAGAGTGTTAACAGTTGTTACAACTATGGAAAATTAGTCACTTTCAAAAAGATTGTCATTCCCCTAAAAAGATCCATAACCTCTGAAATCAATATATTTGGAAAAGAGGATTCTCGACGGATGAACTCTGATGCTTCTATGCAAATCTACAACAACAAGAGTCAATTCAAGAAACTTGAACCGTTTGTGGACGAAAATTATCTTTATATGGGAAATTTAGCTAAAGCAGAGGTCAAGGGGAAGGGTGACAATAAAATTAGAGTTCATATCTAGAAAAATTCAGACATTGGTTAATGTATATTATGTACTAGAAGTAAGAAAGAACCATGTTTCTGGTATTCTTTTAAACAAGTTTAGTTTCAAACAAGTATTTGAGTTAGACAAATATGTATTGACCAAAGCCGATGTATTTGTGGGAGAGAAAGTGTACATGCGTGATGGAATGTTCAAATTAAATAATAATAAAACTATTGCTTATGCTTATATTGTTGACTCTTTTTATTTATGGCATGATAGGTTAGGACATGTAATATTAGACGTATGAATGATATGGTTTCATTAAACATGATCCCTAAGTACGATGATAATTTTAATGATTAGTGTAGAGTATGCTTTTTAATGAAAATAACCAGGAAACCATTTCAATTAAATTTTGTTAGTGCTGCTAACTTGTTACAACTAATTCATACTGATGTTTGTGGCAATCATAGTGTTCTTGCTAGAAGGAGAAAGATGTATTTTGTCACTTTTATAGATGATTATTCAAAGTAATGTTTCGTTTATCTAATGCATGCTAAAGATGAAGTATTGAGTCATTTTTGACCTGTAAAAAAGAAATATAAAACTAATGTGATTCTTAAATTATGATCCTTAAATCTAATATGGAAGTTGAATGTGATTTCCCTGCATTTTGTGAATCTGCTGGAATAATACATGAAATATCTATAACCTAGCACCATGTTATGTAATTTTGGTCATAATACAAGTTTCTGGGTGAAGCAATATTGACTTCAAGTCATATATTGAAAAGACTAATTTACGAGAAAACCAAATCACTCCGTATGAACTTTGGAAGAAAAGAAAGCCCAATCTAGACCATTTTAAAGTATAGGATTGTAGAACAATTGTTCTATTACCTAAACCAAAAAACAGGAAATTAGAACAAAGGAGTATTGGGTGTATTTTCTTAAAATGTGTTCAACATAGCAAGAGTTATAGGTTTCTACTAATAGAACCTAATAATTTGATTGAGGTTAACATAATAATAGAAATAAGAGATGCGGTATTCTATGAAAATTAATTCACATCTATTCCATCTAATATATCTATCGATAAAATGATGGAGGTTAATAGACCTATTATGAAATGGTAGAGGTCAGTGAAACTATTCGTGCATTTAAGAAAACTAAGATAAGTAATGATGAAACTGGTGAACCTCTTCAAAGAAGTAAAGGAATACAGACTGAAAATTCTTTTGGATCAGACTTTGTCATTTATTTGGTAGAAGGACCAAGTAATGTTATTAAACATTGAGTCATGCTTTCTACAAGCATAGTAGCCGATCCTTTAACATATAATGAGGCAATAAAGTCTCACCATTCATCCTTTTGGTAAGAAGCCATAAACAATAAAATGGATTCTATTATGGAAAATGAAACTTGGATACAAGTAGACCTACCTCTTGGATTTAAACCAATAGAACTTATGTGGATATTTAATAAAAAGTTAAGAGTAGGAGGTACAATAGAAAAAATTAAATCCATATTAGTTGCTAAATGATTTATTAAAAAAGAAGTAATAGATTATTTTGACACATACGCACCTGTAACTAGAATTTCAACAATTAGTACATTAATTGTATTAGCATCTCTTTATAAACTTGAAATTCATCAAATGGACGTCAAGACGACATTCTTAAATAAGGAACTTGATTAGGAAATACAAATATATTACAACTATAAGATTTTGTAATGGATGGACAAGAACATAAAGTATGCAATATTATTAAATCACTTTATGGTCTTAAATAAGCACCAAAATTGGCATGCTGATTTGATAAAACCATAGTATCAAATGGTTTAAGGATCCGTGTGTTGAATTTTGACGACACTATATGAGATTTAAAGTGGTCGGAAGTAGCTTGGTGACGAAGAAGATGGTTTGAATCGAAGCTCAGAGGAGAAAGATTCCAAGAAGGTAGTGTTTTGTGGTCAGCATCAGGCAACAAACATTTGTCATAAAGTGACAGACGTCTGTGATGACATGATTTGGAATTCGAGGCTTGGGACAAACATCTGTCACTTTATGATAGATGCTTATAGTTTCAGGGTATGTTTTCCTAAAACTTATGATAGACGTCTTTCATACTGTGGCAAACATCTATGATGACTTTTAGCCTATTTTCGGCTTGGGCAGTTTTGTGAGATTTTGTGAAGCTTCAAGGGGTAGTTCGGGAATTTCCCAAGCAAAAATCTCTCCCTATATAAGCTATTTTCAAAATTCAAATCCAAGAACACTCCAAGGGGTTAATCAATGGTTTATCCTCCATTAACAAAGGTTTAACGTAAAACCTAGTAATCCACAAATCTATTCTATTTGAATATTTATCATTGTAATCAATCTCTTGTACTCTTCTTATTGGTATTAATAAAGGCTCTATCTTAAAGTGGATGTACACTAACAAGACATTAGTGGAACCATTATAAATCAGTATGTGATTTGTTTTATCGTCATTGCTTTATTTCTCTATTGCTTGCTTGGTGGTTATGATTGATTTTGGACTGGATTGAGGTTTGGATTGAGATATTGGTCGGTTGTTTTTATACTTCTTACCACGATCTCGTTTTCCACTGTGCTTTGGGGTTTCGATTTGAGTGGTCTCGACTTGGAATTCCCATAACCTTTGGTATCAGAGTTTTGGTGTTGGTAGTTGGTTAAAGAAATGCCAGAATCGGATAATACCTCGAGTAGTCCCTCAATAGTTAGTCCAAATGGTGTGTCACCGTATGCATGTGGCTTTAGGATCATAATTGATTATAGACAAGTGGAATGACGATAATGATTTTGAAAAGCGACAATGGAAGATAAAAGCAGTTCTTAGACAAAACCGAGTGCATAAGGTAGTGTTTGATACACATTTTTCACCGGTAGACATCTCGGATGTTGAGAGAGAGGAAATGGATGAGTGGACATTTACTACACTTTAACTTGCTATGGTGGAGAATGTTATCTCCGAAATAAGTGATGAGACTACCACGAAGGGCATATGAGACAAGTTGGAGGAGTTGTATATAAAGAAGTCACTAACTAATTGTTTGATCTTATTGCGAATGTTCTTTACCTATAAGATGAAGGAGGGTACTTCGCTAAAGGTGTACATGAATATCTTTGATGATTTTCTAATGAAGATGAAGGCGGTAGATTTGAAGATTGAGGAAGAATAAAAGGAAATTATATTGTTATGTTTGTTTCCGGACCGTTATACATGTTTTTCAAATAGTTTGATCTATAACCGGGATACTTTAACTCTAGATGATGTCAAAATGGGCCTTCTTAGCGAGAAGTTGGGGGATCAAATTAAGGGGTTGGGTGATGGAAGTAGTGGTGCTAGTAGTGGTCACAGTTTATTTGTGGAGAATGAGAGATGTGACAAGAAAGGGAGACGAGGGCGTTAGATCAAGGAAGCCCTGTTGGAGAGGAAAGTTAAAGGAAAGAAATAATAAGTGCTTTATTTGTATGAAGTCTGATCATCGGAAGAATGAGTGTCCAGACAAGGAGAAGGCAAAGAAGGAAGTAGCATCTTCATCCATAGCGGTGGAGAGTGGAGGTGGTGAGGGAGAGTAGATGTTTTGATGGCGATGGCATCGGATATTTCGGGTAGCGATGGGTGCTCGATTCGGGAGTATCTTATCATATGATGCCGAATAGGAATTTTTTTTCTTCCTATGTTGAGAAAGAAGGAAATTCAATTGTTATGGATAATGGTATTATATGTAAGTCGAAGGACATTGGTTCCGTGCATATTTAGATTTTTGACGGAGTGGTTCATACTCCCACTAATGTATGCTATGTTCCGAGACATAGGAATTCTCTTATCTCTTTAGGGAAGATGGATTCTTTAGGATGTAATATCATTATCGAGAGTGATAGCTTATGGGTTTCGAAGAGTGCGCTTGTGGTGATGAAGGGTGCTAGGACTCATGGTGTTTATTTGCTTCAAGGTATGACTATAAATGGTGAAACTTGTATGGGTGTTGATAGTTCTTATGGCATGGATGTGACTAAGTTGTGACATTTGAGGTTAGATCATGTCTCGGAGAGGAGTTTGGATATTCTTAAGAAGAGGGAATTGATCGATGGAGAGAGTTTCAACAAACTAGAATTTTGCGAGGAATGTGTCATTGGGAAGCAAACTAGAGTATCATTCTGTGAAACAAAACATGATTTGAGAAAGGTTCTTGGATATGTTCACATGGATGTTTGGGGACGGCACCAGTAGCTTGTTTAGGAGGAGCTCGCTATTATATTTCTTTCATTGATGATTTTTCTAGGAAAGTATGGGTGTACGTAATGAAAGCCAAGTCGGAGGCATTTGCAAAATTCAAAGCATGGAAAGCTCTTGTTGAGAATGAGAGTAGTAAGTCTTTGAAGGTTCCAAGGCTGAGAATGGTGGAGTATGTTTCCGGGGAGTTCTTACAGTTTTGCAAGCATCATGGTATTTGAAGGCATTTTACTACACCAGGAGATCCACAGTCAAATGGTGTTGCGGAGTGGATAAACCGTACTCTACTTGAGAGCTCGATGCTTGAGGTTGACATCGGGTTTGTCTAAAGGATTTTGGGCCGAAGCTTTGTCAACCGCGGTGCATATTGTTAATCGAATTCCATGCTCGGCTATTGATAACAAAATTCCGAAGGAAGTGTGGAAGGGAAAGAGCATTGACTTGAGTTATCTTCATGTATTTGGTAGTCCTATTTATGTGCATGATCTGGAAAATGATAAGCTTGAGCCTAGAGCTTTCAAAGGGGTCTTGCTTGGCTATATGGACGGAGTAAAAGGCTATCAGATATGGAATACAAAAAACGAAGATGGTTCCGAATTCTCGTCATGTTACTTTCGATGAGTAGGCTTTGTTCAAGATGAATGAGAGCTTATTGTATGTTCCGGATTTAGTTCATAGTGAATCAAAGGAGAAGGAAGTTATTATCACTTTTCGTCCAAGGAGTAGAGTGGTTGAAGATGCTTACGAGGAGGAAGCAGTTGATGTTACATCACATAGTCCATAGGGTATCTCTAGTAGTGTTAGGGATGTACATGATTGTAAAGAGGATTCGGTTTAAGGTGGAGTCGAAAGGAGTTTGGGTGATGATGTCGCTACTCAAGTGGATCGTCGAGCTATATAACCACCTAATAGATATGGTGATTGGAAATATCTTAGCTTTTGTAATAATTTGGACTATGCTCTTCATGTCGTCCAAGATGAGACGATGGACCTTGTTGACGTCATGGAGTCGAGTGATAGCTTGAAGTGGATTTGTGCCGTGGAGGAAAAGATGTAATCATTGATGAAGAATCAAACCATAGATTTGGTTTCACTTCCTAAAGGAAACCATGCTATTGGGTGCAAATGGACATACAAGGTGTTTGCATAAAGAAATGGAAAGGAGTATGATGAAATTTTTACACTGGTTATGCGCCAAGTTCAATCTAGATATTACTTTCTATAGTTTCTATTCATGACTTAGAGTTAGAGCAACATGATGTGAAAATTGCATTTTTGCATGGTGACTTGGATGAAGACATGTATATGGAGAAACCAGAAGGTTTTGTTATAGATGGTAAAAATTTGGTTCGCAAGTTAAAGAAATCACTATACGGTTTAAAGCAATCACCTAGGCATGGTACAAGAGATTTGGTCATTTATGCTTAAAATAGTTTTGATAGAAACATCAAAGATGCTTGTGTATATTTCAGGAGGTTGGAAAATGATTGTTGGGTGTATTTTCTTTTGTATGTGGACGACATGCACATTGCTTCTAAGGATATAAATGAAATCAATAAGTTAAAATTGAGTTTACAATCGAAATTCGAAATGAAGGATCTTGGAGAAGCAAGGAGGATTTGGGCATGGAAATAGAAAGGGATCAAAAGCATTTTGAGTTGAAATTGACTTAAAAGGAGTATATGGAGAAAATTATTTGCTGGTTTAACATGAAGAATGAAAAGGCATCAAATACACCTTTACCTTTGCATGTGAAGCTTTCGAGTAAGGAATCACTTATCTTGGAGAAAGACAAGGCTTATATGGAAAAGGTGTCATATGCTACTGCGATTGGAAGTTTAATGTATGTTATGGTGTGTGCAAGACCGGACATTGCAAATGCCATCGAAATGGTTAGTCGGTATATGGAAAATCCGGGAAAATCACATTGGAATTTTGTGAAGCTTATATTGATATAACTATGAGGTACATCATCTCATGGTCTTGTTTTTGGCGGTAATGAGAGGATGAATTGCAAGTTGGTTGGATATTGTGATTCAGACTACTTTTGGTGATAGAGATCGGAGAAAGTTAACTCCCAGATATGTATTTACACTTGGTGGTACGACTATAAGTTGGAGGTCGAGATTGCGAACCGTAGTTACTTTATCCACTATGGAGGAGGAGTTGATAGACGCGGTGGAGGCGGCAAAAGAGGCACTTTATTTGAGGCGATTGTCGTGTGACTTGGGATTTGAACACGATAGTATCAATGTTCGATGTGATAGCCAGAATGCTATTCACTTAGCGGGGAATTTAACATTTAGCTCACGGACTAAACATATTGAAGTGAGAGAGTCATTTTTAGTAGCCATGGATGAAGATAAGCATATATATCTACGAAAAGTTCAGACAAAGGATAACGCGGTGGATATGTTCACTAAGGCATTGCCAGTTGGAAAGTTCGAGCATTGTTTGAACTTGATTCGCTTGTTGATGATCTAGGTTCCACGAGGTGTCACGGTTAAGGGAGGAGTCTGGTTATAGATGATGAAGAGTATTGGTAAGAGATTGTGGTTCTATCTTCTCGGTGAGTGCTAATTCACACTCCTTAGTACATTTGTCTTTTAGCGAGACGATTTTGGATTTGGGTGCTTTTAACACTTTGTTAGCGAGCGGGGGATTCCTCTAAGCTTATTGATGGAGTGTAATGGGTGGTGGCTTTGTCGGAGCTCGTTGGGAAAGCATTCAAGCTTATTTGATTAAAGGTAGAAATGGTGATAGTTTGGTACTATCGGCTCTTGGTGATAGAGATGGATATAGCTTCAAGGTGGAGTGTTGAATTTTGGTGACACTATATGGAGAATTGAAGTGGTCAGAAGTAGCTTGGTAACGGAAAGACGGTTCACAAACCGAAGCTCGGAGGAGGAAGATATGGTAAAGAAGGTGGAGTGTTGTGGTCAGCGTCAGGCGATAGACATCTATCATAAAGTGACAGACGTCTGTGATGGTAGGATTTGGAATCCGAGGCTTGGGACAGACGTCTGTTAGGGAATGTTTTCCTGAAACTTATGACAGACGTCTGTCATAATGTAACAGACGTCTGTGATGGCTTTCAAACTATTTTCGGTTTGGGCAGTTTTGTGAGAATTGTGAAGCTTCAAGGGGCATTTCGAAAATTTGCCAAGGAAAGATCTCTCCCTATATAAGCTATTTTCAAGATTCAAGCAAAGAACACTCCAAGGGTTTAATCAAGGGTTTATTCTCCATTAATAAGGGTTTAACCAAAAACCTAGTTTTCTTCAATCTCCATAAATCTATTCTATTTGAATATTGATCATTGTAATCAATCTCTTATACTATCCTCATTGATATTAATAAAGATCCCCTCTCAAAGTGTACACTAACAAGACGTTAGCGAAACCACTATAAATCAGTGTGTGATTTATTTTATCATTTTGCTTTGTTTCTTTGTTGCTTGTTTGGTGAGTGTAATTGGTTTTGGATAGCACTGAGGTTTGGATTGAGATATATATTGATTGATTTTGCGCTTCTTACCACGATCTCGTTTTTCATTGTGCTTTACGGTTTTGATTTGAGTGGTCTCGAGTTTGTATTTCCATAACAACGTGAATAAAAAAACTGTCTGCGGCAAATTTCATGTTGGTAAAGGGGTAATAATATGCCTTTTTGTTGGTGATATATTAATATTTAAGACCGATACCTCGTGTATTGAAGAAGTGAAAAGATTTTTATCTTCATATTTTGACACGAAGGATACAGATGGAAGCTGAAGTGATTCTAGGAATAAGAATGATGAAAATAGTAAAAAGTTTGGTCATTACCCAACCTCATTATGTTGAACTGATCCTAAAAAGGATCAATCAAATATATTGCAAACCCATAACAACCCCTATTTGACTCAAAAATGCAATTATATTCTAATACTTGTATATCGACGGATCGACCAGACTACGTTAAAGTTATTAGGAGTCTAGTGTATGCCATCATGCACAAGACCGATATTGCATACATTGTTGGCAAAATGAGTAGGTACACTAATAACCCTAGTTACGTTCATTGGTTAGCTATATAAAGGACTTTGAAATACTTAAAGGTACACTAATAACCCTAGTTATGTACAGTATGTATCCAAGTGTAATAGAAGTATTCGTTGATGCCAGTTGTAACATTGGAAGGGATGATAATAATAAATAATCTAGCAGATGGATATTCGCTCTTGGTGGGGGAGCAATATCCCAGGCCTCAAAGAAAACATACATGTATAGATGATTCTATCATGACCGTTGAATTTAAAGCATTGCTTTATAGTAAAGAAGTAGAATGGTTAAGGAATTTACTATTATGAATTCCTATGTGGCCAAAACCAATGCCTTCAATATTTGTGCATTTTGATGGTGAATTTTGGTATATTGGCCTAAGGCACAATGCGGTAAAAAAAAATGCTCGCGGTAATTACCATAGATTTCATGATTGGTCAAAACCTGATAGATCCATTACAGAAGGACTTGAAAGTGACTTCTTGTCGAAAACAACAGAGAGGATGGGTTCAAAGCCAGTATAAAACAATCACCTATGATGAAAACTCGACTCAACATAAGAAAATTTATTATCTTAAGTTTAATGAGCAAAAATACATCATATGATATGTTGGAGGTTGTACTGCTTCGTACTTAATAGATTTACAGCTAAAATATTATTGAAGTGCAGAATTATAGAGCATCTCCTGTAAAACTACCTATAAGAATGCAAGAAGGTGGTGTCGCCTTCTGCAAGATCTTGACTTAGTCTTTAAGGGCATTTCATGAGATCGATATGCATGCACAATGCCGATCCATGTGTTAGCTTCTAAAAGTATTCATAGGAAAAAAAATGAGTGCGTGAAACACATCTGGAAAGTCATATAAAAACGATGGTTTAATGCTTAGTCAACCACTCCATCACGAGATGCTCTATGAAGAAACCTTGTTTTTTTCACATGGGTGGAAAGGTAGATTTCAAAAAAAAAAAATCATAATTGAATCTTAGTGGGTCTATGAGATCTAATATTTAATACCAGATACAATGTAGTTGCTTTTTAATAAAATCATATTTTATTAGTATAATCTTACTCTTAATTAATTAACTCAAGCATGTCATATGAATAAATATGAATATATCAAAAATGGTCATATTTCAAAATAATGATATAGTGATATAATTGCTTAGTGTTTACAGATGGGACAAACATGAAATTTGATCTATACACAATCTTATCAAGTTCTAAATGCAAAGAGATGCACATGCTTTGATTGCAATGTTTACACGCTTCGGCTGCTGTCATTTTTTAACAACGTCGTCACTCACTGCTCCTCGTTCTCACAGATCTGATTTCTCCAATCTGAGAATTTTTCCATCTAATTAGGGATTCGTAAAATGAAATTTGTTACACATATAAATATTTTTAGTACGCTCTTCATTTATTTTCAGTATACTCTTCATTTGCAGTCGGAATACTTTTCATTTCTCCTCTAACCGTTTGTCACGAATATTTTTTATCACTTGAGCATTAATTACAATATTTTTTGAATGTCATCAATTTGGTTCTGCATTAGTGCTCTTCGATGCCACTAATTTAGTTTTACTTTCCATAAATGTTATTTATGTGTTTGATTTGGCTTTAGCATACTGATGAACACATTTTTTATTCAAGGTTCATATCTGGAATAATTATTTCACCATTCAATTAGTGGAAAACACTAATTAATGACTCCGTTGGCATTATTTTTAATGTTTCTCTTGAGCTATTTAAAATTTTGTACAATTTGGTAGTACTTAAATAAGACACATAATTTGATGAGGTTGTATTTTTAATGTTTTATCCAGAGCATATTGATTCTCTACTGATATGCACTTATACTCCTACCTAATTTTGATTTAATTACTGAATTTGGTTAAACCAGTACATGATTACAAATTAATGACTTATAGGGTCTGTTTTGACTTCATATCTTCCTTTAAGATCATTTTTCATCTTCTGCACTGATTGTTGTTATAAATATATTTTTCCTAACTTGAGCAACTTTTCTAACTTAAGCATTAATTACACTGTGTTTTAAACGTCATTGATTTGGTTTTTCTTGAGTGTTATTCAATATCATTGATGTGGTTTTTCTTGAGCGCTCTTCAGGTGGCAGAGAACACTAATTAGTAATTCTGTTGTTTTTATTTTTAACGTTTTCTCTTAAGCCATTTAACATTTGTACCATTTGATAGTATTTAAATTAAGCACAAACAATTTGGTAGTATTTTTAATGTTTGATCTTTGACCATATTGATTTCGATAGGTAGAGAATAGATGAAATGAAACGAATAGATTGTTGTTACAAATATATTTTTTCTAACTTACAGCAATTTTTCTAACTTAAGCATTAATTATGTTGTTTTTCAAATGTCATTGATTTGGTTTTTCTTGAGCACTATTCAATTGTTAGAGAATACTAATTACTGATTTTATTGGTTTTATTTTTATTATTTTCTCCTGAGCTATTTAACATTTGTACAATTTGGCAGTATTTAAATTAAACATGTATAATTTGGTAGTATTTTAAATGTTAAATCTTAAGCATATTGATTCCGAAATAGGCAGCGGTGCATAAAAAATAAATGAAACGAAACAAATAAATGCAAAATCTATTGCTTTCCTATTTAAGGAAGTGCAAATATCATTTAGGTTTCATTTATTACATGTACATATTTTTATTTGTAATTTGGATAATGTAAGTATTCAAGTTTATATGCACATTTAACTACTTTAAGATGATTAATTTTTTAAAGTAAATGTCTAGTTGGTTCCATGCTTTTAGAATTTTTCTTAAACTGGACTATCTATGCATATAATCACTAAGTCTCGTTTTTGTATCTGGAATAACAAGTTTTAAATTTCATGCAACTTTGTGAACTTTCTGGAATTTTCCAATGAGTCTTATAATGACTTTGCATTATATTCATGTTTAAGTAAGCTGGGAGCATCATGTCTGTTCCTGTTTAAGCAAACTATATTTATACACAATTTGGGCATAGGCTGGGGCTATTCAAACCCCAAAAAATGCCGAGTTGCCCCTTTGGTTTTACAGAAAATTTAAGGTCAAAAATACCTCTTTGATTATTTTTGTCTAAATTTGTGTTTTTTTTTTGTCTACCATGCAGAGCAACTACATTGTGCCTTTAGGGCACCATGCAGGCAACTGCGTCGTATCCTGAAGGCACCATGTAGGACAACCACGTGGAAGGATATTTTTGAATTTTACTTTGAAGGGTGACAACTCGGTAAAATGATGAATTTTTTTCTTCTTCAAAATTTGGGAGGCAACTCGGCACATATCTGGGTTCAAATAGAATTTGCCCCATGCATAATATTGACAAAGTTTACATGTGACAATACTTAATGAATAATTGATACGTTCAACTTAAATTGGATTAACTAACAACACAAAATTGCGGTAACTAATGAAGAAAATTATTATGATAATCAGATACATGAATTTATTGTTTCTCTATCTATTGTCCTCATTCTTTGCATGTGACAACATCTAATGGATAATTGATTGGTTCAACTTGGATGGAATTAATTAAAGATATGCAATATTGTAATTAATAAATAGAATTATTGTTACAATCAATATTAATATTGGATACATGAATCCACTATATTAGTTTCAATTTGAAGTTGTGATAAATGACACTTAGAAGTCTTGTTATAATCAATATTATCTTTGATGCATAGCCGAACAGTCTTAATTACAATTCAAACTATGCAAGTGTTACTGAATATGGTTAGAAGCTTTAAACTTCGAATGCTTAAAAAAAAGTCAATGTCGCTTTGTTGTCATTCCACCAAAGTATTATAGAGCATGAATACAACATCATATCTCAATAAGCAATAAGAGGGAATTAGGAGCAAGGACAAACTTAAAAAAAAATTAGACCGAAGAACACCAAGTATCATATTTGGGCTCAAAAACAAATTTCGAAAGAAAATTAGATTGAAGGACAATGCTGGTTATAACTAGCATTATATTCAGTTTTTACACTAAAAAAAAATGCTAGTTTGACTTATCATAACATAACACAAATAAATTTATATTAAAGCCAAGTTCAACTTCATCATCTTAATGTTGATTTGAGAAAAGCAGTTGAGATATGAAATAATTGAATTCTTTTTTTCATACGTAACTTTTGTAAAACACTTTGTTTAAGTTTCAAAATACACAGCTGTTACTTTCCAATAACATATTTTGAAAGACGTCCAAATTTTAATTTTAATCAAACTGCAGGTATTTGAAGTAATGTATACTCTAAATATGCGCTTCTGCAGAAAAATTAAGAAAATTAATTAGCTTTGATCGTGTTAATTTGTGATAAATTACAAGTTTGACTAAAAAAAAAAAAAAAAAGAAATTGTCAATAATTTTAGAGGATTAATTTAAAAATTGTTTCCAGAATTATTTCTTGTGTATAAGTTTGAAAACAAATGCAAGATCCTTATTTCCACTAATGATAATTTGAAATTGCTTTTTTTTCCTTTGAACGTGAGAGTGATAGTTTATTCAAGTAAAGCATTCTTTTTTAGTGTCTTAGGGCTTTGAACTCATAAGCTCTAAAATCAGAATCTTGATGTCATGCCCCTTGACTAGTTCAGCTAGCGATACTTTGGCAATTTAAAATTACTTTTGTAAAGAAAAGCTAATAACAATCAAAGTTTGCTTACCAGCATATGAGACTAATTTGATAGCATTTTGGCTTGTTAGACCTCTTCTAGGCCGGGCTTCACTCTTCCTGGTGAAAAAGGTGCACACTTTTGGCATCCAGTGAGAGAATCAAACTATTCAAAAAACTTTACAAATTTACAGCCTATTCAAAAAACTCACGTTATTTTTCTTTCAGTTAGTCAATTAATTAACGTCTGAAATTGCAAATCCCTTAGGCCCCATTTGTCATAATACAATTGAAATTTTCTTCCATGTTTATCAAAGTGAGCTGTTAATTTGGTAATCTCATGTGGAGCTTATCTGTAGGGATAAGAACACTTTCGTATCCAAAAGGATAAACATATAGAACATGCAATATAGTTGATTTTGACCTTCTTACTGCATATATATGGGTTCAAATTAGTATATATGTAGAAGGGACATTTTCAGTTGTTGTTGTGCATATAAATAAATCAACGTAAAGGTACGTTCTCGTGTTTATTTCTCAGCTGTAGTACATCTTCTTCGTTACATTTGTTGTTTTTCCAATACCTTCTAGTATGTACTTATGGACACGTAAGTAGAATAATATATTTACTTTCTTGTGTCCTTATCTCATATGATTTTCCTTTACTAAACAAACAGAAATATGGGCATTGATTTGAATGAATGAGTGCATTATTATTAATAAAAATGGATTTTTCTTTCCACTCCTGTAGCAGAAAACTGCGTCCGTATAGATTATGAAGTTTAACAAATGAAATTGAGACATTGTTGCAATCAGTATAAAATAAATGCTACAATACATAATTATAGTCTGAACCATTAACTTTTATGATTAGTTTTGTTCACTGGTAATATTTGATGCAATTAAGTATCAATCTTAGTCATATACACTCAAAATGCCTTTAAGTATCAATCTTAGTCAGAGAAGTATGTATTTTTGTAACAAAAACAATTTAACGGACAAATCTAAGGACAATATTGTGATGTGGAACTATGTGATGTACAATACAAGATGTCCTGGTCTATTTGCTATGATGGATATCAGCTTGCATATTATTTGAAAGAAGAAAAAAAATGCTGTGAAAGAAGAATAAAATATAACTTGTTCAAAAATACTGATCCCTTCAACTGTTTTGTTAAATCTTGCTTCCACACATTTTGAAAAAAAGATAATGTTTGTTAATTTGATAGTTCAAGCATTGTGGATCAGTTTTATGTAGC
Source organism: Allium cepa (assembly GCA_030765085.1). Taxonomy (NCBI): domain Eukaryota; kingdom Viridiplantae; phylum Streptophyta; class Magnoliopsida; order Asparagales; family Amaryllidaceae; genus Allium; species Allium cepa. The sequence goes on from CM060932.1 coordinate 937,734,261, forward strand.
CATTTTTTTTTTTTTTTTAATGTTCAAAATAAGGTTCAGTCATATAAAAATATAGACTGAACGCAAATATTATGACATCTAATGTGACCCCAAACACTAATAGGTATGATTTTGGGATGGAACCTAATCTGGATACAAGTAATCCTAACACGCTGGAGCATTCCTACTATTATCCAAGTGTCGTAACTAAATTAAACTAAAAAATATTATGGTATTAGACAATAGTCATGCTGTTGTATGCATTTGACACGAACTCTAAGAGTAATTTCAAATCATGCTCCCATTTTACAAATAACATTAGAAATTGAAGAAAGCAAACAAACATTTGCCACCTATTACTATAAAGCTGTGTAACGTTTGTTTTGTTCTTTCTTCACTTCTCTCTGTTTTTTCTGCTTTCTGTTAACCTTCTCTTCTGGATCATTTTATTAATCTTTGTAGATTATACACTTAATTTTTCAGTCAGCAGCCGGACATTTTTTGTTTAGTTCACCGAGTCATGTGGATAAAACAAGCCATTGGTTACTCAAGTCCCAAGTTTGCAAGCAGTAGCAAAATCAGAGTAACTTGAAATTAGGAATTGCATTTTTTTATTTGATCTTAAATGTAAATAAACTGATGCATTTACCATGAAGAATTTCTTTTATCGTGCAGCTACAGACTAGGGGTTGCTCTTCAGTTCCTCTACGTTCTTCTTCTCCACAACCAGTAAATGATTCCATCAGGTAAAAATTTGCAAGTACTTTTTCTACCTTAAGATAACTGCTGAAAAAGAAACGGAAAAAGGAAAAAGGATGTCAAAATGCAACATCATCCTAACCGATCAATGTTTTTCATCTCAACTTTGTATATAAATAAATGCAATAATGATAATAAATAGGTAAAAGTTAATGTAGGAAAAATAATGAAAAAGTGGATTGGGACAAGCTAGGATTCAGCATAGTCGAAACTGATCATATGTACATGATGAAATGTGTCCTCGGTGAAAAATTCCGACATGGTAAACTCATTCGTTATGGAGACCTCAAATTAAGTCCTTCTGCAGGAGTCTTAAACTACGGACAGGTAAATTTACCACTAATTTGTCACTACATTAAAGGTTAATTTTGATTACCTACCAATATATACATTAAACAAACAAAAATATTTTTCAGGGTTTGTATGAAGGCTTAAAGGCTTACAGAAAAAAAGAGGGTAACGGCTTCTTGCTCTTCAGACCTCAAGAAAATGCAGCAAGAATGCAGTTGGGTGCAGATAGAATGTGCATGCCTTCACCATCAGTTGATCAGTTTGTTGATGCCGTTAAGCAAACTGTGATAGCAAATAAGCGTTGGGTCTGTACTTAGAACTTTCATATTTATGATATAGCACAAAAAATTAAGGTGTTTTGTGTTTAATATATACAGGTCCCGCCAAGAGGGAAAGGAGCCCTATATGTAAGACCATTGCTAATAGGAAGCGGGCCGATTTTAGGCTTGGCACCAGCACCGGAATATACATTTTTAGTCTATTCATCCCCAGTGGGATTATACTTCAAGGCAAGATATTTATAACATCTATCACTTTGTTACCATGATTGAATGAACTTATGTTCAGTTTTGTATTGTTTTGATATTTATGCAGGAGGGTTTGGCACCTATTGAGTTGCTTTTACAAGATGAGATTCATCGGTCGTGTCGCGGAGGCACTGGTGGGATCAAAACAATTACAAATTATGCACCGGTACATAACGTTTTACTAATTCGATGATTATACAAAACTATATATAAACTGACAAATATGCACGGCATAGGTTTTGAAGGCACAGATTGAAGCTAAGAGTAAAGGATATGCAGATGTGTTATACGTTGATTCTGTGGATAAAATTTACTTGGAGGAGGCTTCTTCTTGCAATATATTTATTGTCAAGGTATTCTGACATATTCAGCACCTAAAATGACATATTTGATGCAGGATTAGAACTTGAGATATGCAATTCTCTTTTATGCAGAAAGATGTCATTGCAACCCCAATGACACGGGGAACTATTCTTAATGGAGTTACACGTAGAAGCGTCATTGAAATTGCTCGAGATTTTGGATATGGGGTTGAGGAAAGACTTGTTTCCATTGAGGATATAAAGGATGCCGAAGAAGTGTTCTGCACTGGAACTGCTGTGGTAGTTGCACCTGTAGGTGGTGTTACTTTTCAGGGACAAAGGTAATTTTCATCATACCATATTCAACTATTTTTTTGCTAACATATTTGTGATTTTATGATTGAAATAGCTCATGATTTAACATGCGTGTAATTGCAAAGCATGCTTTCAGATTAAGTAAACATATAGCATATCTCCAATGGTCATGGTAAATGAATATGTTCCTCTGAAACTATCTACTCTAAATTACAACTTATACACAATTTCAGGTTCAGATATAAAACTGGAGCCGATACTGTCGCTCAAAGGTTATACAAGTCACTTACAGATATTCAGATGGGAACCGTTGAAGACAAAAGGGGATGGGTGGTAGACATTGACTGTAATTTACATCCTGTGGTCTGAAGTAAATCCATAAAAATATAATAATTGTAGTAGCATGTCCAATTGAGCCTTGAGCAAAAATAAGCTGGCTCACATCAATCAATTTATTTATACATTTGCGTGCAAGGCTACAAGCATTACATTTTCTGTTCTTTCAATCTACATAGCTTTTCCTTACAATTTCCAGACCAAGTCTGGCCAGTTTTACACATGACAGAACAATCCTAAATGCAATGTCAGTACACCAAAAAAAATCGAAAGAAAACAACCTAACAATTAAGACTAACAAAATTTCATTCATTTTCAGCAAAAGATACAACAATATATACATAATAATATACACATTCTAAGACTAGCATTAGTTCAAACGTTCCCTCTGAAGAAAGGAGGATTCAAGAAGGAGCTAGAGAAGGTGCCCCCACCATTGGGAAACAGAGTCAAGAAACATATAAGAAACAGAACAACACCCCAAGCATATCGATCATCTCCTATGGGAGTGATTTCGTCTTTTGCAGGTATTTCTTCTCCACCTCTAAAAAAAGTAGCAAACAAGCCCCAAGCTAAACAAAGGACACTGCCACTAAGTCCTCCAATTCCAAGCAGAAGAGAGGTGATAAATGAAAGAATGGCTGCAGTATTTCGACCAAAAAGGGCCTGGGCTATTCGGCCTCCTTCTAGTCTTCCACATGGTAGAAGATTCAGAGATGTTACAACCATACCTGAATTAAAAATCAGTATTGATCAGATTTAACTTCTAAATATACATTGAAGACTGAATGCACACGTCGAAAATAGTTAAGTAACTTGAATATATAAATTACGGAAACATTTAATGAGAAACAAACCTAAAAGCCCAGCAAAAGCGAGAGGGTCAACTGGCACTCCTACTCCTTCAACAGCATTAGGAAGAACATTTCCTAAATCATCAGCATATGGGCCAACCACCAATTGAATAAAAGAAAGCAATGGGTTATTATAGAAAAATTGAGGCCTTATAAACCTGCAAAGAAGATATTCAAAAATTAGTTAAAGGGGAATCGATGAAAGATGAGGATTTAAAGCTATGAGAAAGTTGAATTGACACACAAAAAAGGCTTCTTCACGTTAGTAAATCAGCTTTCAAACCCTCTTCACGTTGAATATTGTGAATACTCGTTCAACATACGTGTGCATGTGTATGCATGTAAATGTATATGTTTATGTTTATGTTTATGTATGTACACATAAATGTGTGTGTATACCACATATATTTATGTGTTATTGTGTATATGTATGTATATATGTGTAAATGTGTATGTATATGCGTGCATGTACATCTATATATGCATGCGTGCATGTACATCGATATATGCATGCGTGCATGTACATCGATATATGCATGCGTGCATGTACATGTTACTTATGAAACTTGTGTCGATGATGATCAAGAATGATAATCTAGATTGTTTCAAGAAGAAATTATAGCAGACATCGTGCATCAAAGGAATGTTTAATTAGAGACTGAAATGCAACCATGTATGTCTAGGAATTTTAGTATTGAAAGCAACGTAAAATGCAAAATCCTTACAATGCATTATCGCCTCCATTGAAACTTCCATCGGAAACAAATGCAGTGACTGCAAGCACTAACGAAGTCAAGTAAGCACTAGCTGTTCGAGCAACTGGAATATCAAAGAGTGCTTTTTTAGTTGGTAATAGTGACTCGTAATTATTAATAACACCGATGCATCCAGTCCAATTAGATGGCAGCAAAAATGATGGGCTTAATTTGACACCATAACGTTCTGCTGTTACTCTCGTTGCAATCTGGGGGAAAAAATTAAAATTATTGGCATCTTAAACATATAGCTTCGAGGCTTCAAGCACTAAGGAATACAACTGAATTCTAGCAATAGCTAATATGAATCTAGTATTTATGTATCATGTGATTACTTTGAACTTAAAAGAACATAAAATTATATTCTGAATAAAACCATCTACTAGGAACATATCTAGCATTCAAAGCCAGATTGCAGTGGAGCTAGAAATACCTCAATGCATATATGCTGTAATATGAAGGAGAAAAAAGAGCTACTATGTGTATAATACAAACCTCAGACACGCCTAAAATCGAGATGAAACCTCCAAACAAAGGGAGAACATCAGCTATGTAATCGTCAATGGTAGCACCAGGTTTAAGGAAAAATCCGCTCATCAAAGCAATTGTTCCAAAAGTGGCAACACCTAAAAGAATTGCACAAACGTATCCCCATGGATTACTCAAATTTGTTAACTCAAACTGAAGATCCATTTCAGATTTGGGTTGCACCATGCAAACCTGATATATGAAATAAAATGTAACACACGAATATAGTTCCATTAAGAAAACGATAAAAATATTGCAGTTAGATAGTAAACATATCTAAATCAAATAAATCCTAACGTACCACCCCTGCTGTCATGAGTTACATTATAAGCTTCAGTTTCCCTTTAAACAATACATTTAGTAGCTATACAGCCAATTCATGAATGAAATAATGTGAAGCAAACAAAAGAATTTTCAATAGATGAATACAATATTTGATCATGTGGTATATTCTTTTACCTGCCTTAATAAGTTTAAATTTGAGTGAACTTATTTAGGACATCATCACTATATTTAGTAAATAAGTTTTTGGGATATCCAAAAGATAATAGGGTGAACCACTATCTTTAAACAACAAGAAAATGCTCATAATGCATTATCCATAATTCATATTAAGCTACCATTTTTTATCGAACTAGACAAATCTGGTTAATCCTGTGAAAACAATGCAACATGAATATGGCGGTTCACATTTTATAATATTAAGTACAAAATTTATACATTGTCAAAGTAATTCATGTTACCTGCTTTGTAATGTCATCATTCTTTTCCTCCATGAACCAAAGAACCACATCTCTTCCGGCTGCCTCTGCGAGTTTCTTTTCCAATTTGGGCATCACTTCTTCAATTGGTTTCCTCAAATTCCCTACAAATATCCCACCATCCCCAAATCTCCGAACATCCACCGCAAAAAATGTATCATATCCAAAACAGTTCTTTAGCTGTGCATATTACAAGACGAATTTGTACATTAATATTTTAGGAAACAGTCCTAACATTTAATCACTGCAAAAACACTAACAGTTTTATACCTTGTTTAGATCCAGTGCCCTGAATTTCTCCTCAGCCTTTTCCAATCTCTCCTTTTCCATTTGCAACCTATCTTTAACACTCTTTTTAAAAATCCCAACAATTGGATTGTCTCCATCGACTTCCCTATCAAGTTCTTTAAGTTTCCTATCAGCCCTTTTCTTCTCGAGCTTGATTGCAGCCTCAATAGACGGATTCCCCATGAACTTCTTAAATTCCTCGTCCGTTTTCCAGTCCACCTCTTGCTGACTGTCACTCTCCATTTCTTCTAGCACGTGATTGCTTTCTTTTTCATCCGTAATCACTGTAACGGAACTGGATTTTTGTTGCTGCTGCTGCTGCTGTTTCAGTACTTCTTCATCTTGATTTTGAACAGAGAATTTCAGTTTGGATTTGATCAGGGTTTGCTTGTTACTTGATTTGAAAGAGTTGAGAAAAGAATGTGGATTTGATTTGATAGGAGAGAGAAAGAGAGTAGATGCCATGAAGATAATGATTAGCGTGTTGGTGATGAGATGATTTCATATTGATTATATACGAGGGATTTGATTTTGGAGGGAGACTTGGAGCTTGAAATTCTAGAAAGTTTGGGAAGGTTTTAGGCGAAAACGACCAAATTTGGAAGGGGGAAATTGTGGTTTTCGTTTTACGAGGGATTCAATAGCTTATCCTGTTTTGTACAGAAGAAACGGTATTACTCCAGGAGGCTGTAAATTTTGCGTAGAAAGAAATTAGCGCCCAATTTATCTCGTAGAGCACATTGTCAGTTTAGAGTGTTGTTTTTTTTTCCCTTTTCTTTTCTTTTTCCCTTCAGGTATATTTTCAATTTAATCGTCCAATTAGTTAGGACATGCAGCGTTCACATACAAGATCGAGGGTTCTTTACTTGTCTACAACATATCAGTGCGGTTAGATTTGTGATATGGAGCGAATCAACTGTATACTAAATGAATGCATGTGGAGCCTCTAAACTTAATTATTTACGGTGACATTAGTAGTGAGACATCAACCCACTAATCCAATCAACCAATGAACCTATATTTAACCTCTTTTAGCTTAGATATTCTCGTGTTTTTAGCATCCTAACTAAAAAAGAAATTTAATGAAGGCTAAGTTTTAAAGAAGTGTCTTGATCCAATATATTGGATGAAGATGTAAACATTGTTAGTGTGAATTTATAAAACTTATACAATTATAATCTTATTTATATATTTTGATTGGAAGAAGAAGAGAATGTGTATATGGAAAATATCCTATATCGTAGCGAATAACATAATATACTTGTATAATTATAAGAAATATTAGAGAAATGTTGAATCATTTAGGCACCCAATGCTTTTTTGCATTGAAAGAAAAGGCAAGCACTATAACACACGTCATTGCCACCATCCATTTGATTGTGTCGTGCAGCGTCAACGCGCGATTCGGATCCAACAGATGTATATTTGAATCGGAATCAAACATACTATGTTATTTTATCCATTTAAAGTCCATTATGACTCAAATTTGATCTAATTTTGCATCAAAAGATGCAACGAATCAACAACATGAGAAGATGCAAGAATAGTTAGTTTTTGTATCATTTTTCTACCAACAAACTTTTTTTGATAAACAAAAATGATCTATAGTATAAACATATGCTTTTATCAGAAGATGGAAACGACCTATCGACAAATGGGCATCAAAACCACTTTTCGTTCAAAAATTGAACCAAATGTTCATGTCTCTTCGTCAGTAGACACGCTTGTTCAAAACCAACGGTCGTATCCCCTAGTTTATATATAGGCATGTTGTTCACGTCATTTGCAACATTTGGGATTCCAAAGAAAAACTCTACTTCTTTTTTTGAGTAAAGAAAAACTCTACTACTTCTTATTCACACTTCCTTGCTATCATTATATACTTCTTATATTATACAAAAACTGTATAGAATTTATAATGCTGCAAGCTATAGGTTCGACACTTGTGTCACTGTTGATTCATAAGATAGTATTGGATCAATTTATTTGGTGCTAACGCAAACGATCAACTTGATTGGATTTTCATGCTTCACTGTATCATGGAGACAAACCTACCATAACTCAAAAGCACCCACTAATATGATTAGACTATGGTGAGGACATTTATCATCTCAAAGATAACGTCAAAATCATCCGTTATTGCATTGTTAACTAGTCATAAGCAAGAAACACCACCAATAACTTAAACGATAAATTTTTAGGCAATGACGCCCTACATTTTGACCACTTTCGATTTCGCAAACTAGAGAGGTTTGATGGTGTTAACTTCGTTCGATGGAAAAGGAAGATGTGTTTCCAGTTGGTTGGACTTTATGCGTTAACAAAGCTAAAACCCGAGGAGAAAACAAATGAAATAATTGCCAAGACAAGAGCCCGACTAATAGTAACAAGATGACTACATATGCAATAGGCTCTAGTTAACATGATAAGTGTAAATCTATTCTACCACAAAACAGTTGCTAAGAATATTTGGGATGCTTTGTAGGCCAAATATCTTATGACGAATGCAGCAAGTAAGAAATTCCTTATCATATTTTTTAATGACATAATGATTGATGTTTGGCCGATAGTAAAGCACTTTAATGACATAAGCATATCCAGAATCAATTCAACAAATATAACATGAATGTGAATGAGGAAATAAAAGTCGTGTCCATTACAGATAAACACCCCCTCCCCTCTTGGAAGACCAAAGAAAAATGTTTAAACATAAGAAGTAAGATATGAGTTTGGATAAGCTAGCACAATATCTGTAGGTTGAAGAAAAATTGAGGCAAATTGAAAATTATGTGACGATGGTGTATTCATCAAAGGTCCACGTAGTGGAGGAAAAAAGGCAAGAATGCCTTTGAACGCTCTTCTAATCAAAAGAGAAAATTTCGTAGCAATAAAACTACCAGAGCAAGAAGATCAAGAAAGCGAATGGTTCTTTCAATTGTGAAAAGTCATGTCGCTTCGAAAGAGGTTTTCATTTACTTGAAAAGAAATAACAATCGAAAGGCTTACGGTAGTTATCTCTTAAATCAACATGATTGGAAGAAAAAAATCTTGGTGGATCAACTTGTCGGATCAGGTGCATCAAACAATGGATAAAAGAGGAAAATTAAAAAAAATCTAATTCATTATGCAATAGATGTTTTATAGTTTTATCATGAATAATTTGTAAATATTAAATCAAATTTAATATTTGTTGTTTGATTTGAATTTTAATCTTAATCATATTGCATTATATTAAAAAATAATTTGATCTTCAATATCATTATTTATTTAGAATAATATTAAGAAAATAATTTATTATTAATTTGAATAACATTTATTCAAATAAATTTAACGATGAAATTAATTTTCATATATAACGACGTGTGTAAAATTTTCAACGTCAAAATATGAAATATACGAGTAAAACATATAATATCAAAATGTCTATAAATTTCATATTAATTATGTTAACACACAATTATTTAACTAATAATTTAATGTATCTATGTCCTATTTTGATGTCACATATCTAATACAAACTCAATGACCTAAGGTGCGTGCAAAACAGAGTTCGCTTGTGAAAGTTATTCGTGTTGGAAAATTCAACAATTAAGACACAATTTTATATTCAATAATAGTCAAAAATACCTTAATCATCCGAACCTTAGCCGCCTAAAGCTGTTCACCGGTTTTGAATTTTTTCTTATGAATACACACACACACACACATACATGCATATATATAAACACACACAAATATATATATAATTGAGTGTGTGCGTGCATATATGCATATACGTATGTATGTATGTACGCAAGCATGCATGTATACTAAGAAATCGTAATGGAAATAAATATACTTAAAATTCAACTGATCGATAACATCTTAAGCCGTTATCCACTATTTTGGTCTGGCTATATCCAAACTGATTGGATAAGTTAGGCTCGACTATCATCAAGGCCAGTAAGCCCAGAGTAATGATTGCAGAGTCCAAAAATTAAGTACATATGGTAATATGAAGCCGTAATTGAACGAAATTTAGAGATATGCTATGTAGAATATTCAAAGTATGGAATATAATTTGATCCAGAAAAGGGTTCGACTATGATCCCTCGCCGCCAAAGGGATCGGTTACCTTCAGCCAAACAAGTGCAACTCAATGGAAAACAATCGATATCTCAAGATTTAGAAGTTCAATGCATATGAAACTTTGAGAACAAGATGTGGGGACTCTAGAAAGTCTACCTTAGGAATCGCACCCCAAAGGAGCAAGCAAGAGGGATCAGCCCTCATCCCTCTAGAGGGATCAACCAGAATCAAGACACATAACATGTTGCAACAAGGATTGATCGGTAACTCAAGTTATACTAATCCCGTTGGCATGAAACTTTGAGGTATAATACAACATGAAGAAGCTCACATAGGGATCGCATCCCCAAACAAAATGGGGATCAACCTAGATCCATATTTCTTGGGATTTGGGCAATGCGAACCCTCCCGTGGGATCCTATGGTTTTGGAGATCCTTATATCAAATTTTCAAGGAGATATTTCGCAATCTTCCTCTATAAATACAAACTTGATTATTCATTTTCGGGATCTTTACGCCACTTGTTGCTTTGTCCTTTTTTGCCACTAAGGATTTTTATCTGATCCATATTGTACTCAGTTAATAATTAAAGTGAATGTAGGCAAACAACGCTAAACCACTATAAATTGTTGTGACTATGTTATTTGTTTAATTCTTATTGCTTTATTGTCGTATTCTCTCTATTTATATTTAATATTCTTCATTTATTCCTCTACTATAAATATCTTGGGTGTTTGTGCTAATTTTTAGTGCAAATATTTTGGTGCTTTCACTGAGAAGGAGAGTCTCGGGCTTATTTGGATCCCTTTGCTGCTACCGGACTGCATAAGTCCCAGAAAGAGATCTAGAATTATCTTCAAGTAGTATATCCATTCTACTCAAATTTGCAAAAGTCTAAGGAAAACTATCAACAATGGTTAGGAACACTAGATCTACCTCTCAAAACGTAGAAGGAAACGAGAACGCTAACATCCAACAAAGAGGCTAAAGCAATCTACCAGTAGATGATAATGCTACCAATCTAGTTGATGTCCAGAATTCAGTTAACTCCATCGCAAGGGATAATTTCCAGAATCTGATGAGAGAGCTCGGAGACAGCCGCCGATAGTTGAACCGGTAGATTCAAGCCAATATCTATTTAATGAATCAACTCAGAGATCAACAACATGGGAAAACTAGAAGGGAGTTGACTCCCTATTCTACATCGTAGAGCACTACTTAATCAGATGATTATCACAGACGCAAACGTTACAGAAATAACTGATATCATGTAGAAGCTTTCGGATATCAATAAAAACCCTACCTGACCAGGACCGATCGAACCCGATCCATCCTCTATAGGAGGAAGTTTGCCTTTTCCCGTTGGGCTTGAGCCATTGAAATTGATTTGGATGATGGAGTTCAGGTGGATGCAGACCAATTACGTCTCTGGAATGACGATGAAGTGAATGCACTAATATGCATCGAGAGGATGTTGAGCCAAGAAGGCAAGGAACAGCCCGTAGAAGTCGACCGGAGCATTCATGTAAGTTGGAGCATGACTACCGCTTGGCTCCAACTATCCAAACTCCTAACTTAATGGCTATGATCAAGTAGCTAGTAAGGAAGAACCAAGGCTTGACTAATAACGATTAGAGGATCTCGAGAAGCTATATCCCATTCAATGATAATATGCTACATATGGAGTATCCAAGGAGGTTCAACATGCCTTCGATGCCTGCCTATAAGGAAAAAACTAACCCCAGGCAGCACATCATCGGATATGAATGGCTGATGGATTCCGCACGAGCTGGTGATGCCAAAAAATGTAGATTTTTTTCTATTACTCTCTGGCATAGCAACGATGTGGTTTACGACATTACCTCCACCGTCAATCTCTAGATTTGACGATTTGGCAATAAAATTTGTGGAGCAGTTTCGTATGCATGCAACTCGCCCCAAAAATATAATATCCCTATTAAGCGTGATCCAGGCTCCGGGAGAATCGCTGAAAGACTATTTGAAGAGATTTTATACAGCTGTCACAGAAGTCAGTAATCTAAATAACCATCCAATATTGATGGCAGTAACAAGAGAGATTGACCCAGAATATGAATTTGGCGATTGGTTAGCTGGAAAACCACCCACGATGTTGGAATAATTCTATGCAAAAGCAGCTCTATATTCTAGGAAGAAGAATGTTGTGGGAACAAGTGGAGAGGGAGTGTAGAGTAACATTATGGTAAAACAATCCAGGGAGAGTCTCGACAAAATTCATGTAAATGTCCAAAATAAATCAAATTAGCAAAAGAAAGAAGATGATAGAAACCGTGAGCGAAAAAGGGATTTTGTAAGAGGAAAGTCTAGGATTCCAATGTATGATACCTACATACCACTAAATACATCTCAAGAGAATGTCTACTTGTCTACGTGCAATAACATGCAGTACAGAAAGCCACCTCTAAAAGAATCGACGAAGAAGTAGAAGCAAGCTAGAAAATATTGCTGGTTTCGTGAATATTATGGTCATAACACGAATGAATGTAGGCATATCCACGATGTTATCAAGAAATTAATTAGGGGGAAAAACTATAGCAGTTTGTTAAAGCCCCACAGGGTGGAGGGCATGGGACATCCAACCCCAACTGAGGACAAGCGCCACATAGGGCGGAGGAGCCTGCACGAACTGGTGGAAGATTAGTGATCAATACAATAGTCGGAGGACGACATCCAGTTGCTAAAAGTTGGCACGAGATGGAGCGTTATGCTAGCGCAATCAAGCATATGGATTTTGAGTTTTGTTAAGTACAAAAGATGGAGCTCCGGCAAAACAGCAGCGTACAATGGTAGTTGACATTGTATGCAGAAACAAAAACACAGATAAGGTGGAGGCATCGACGATCGACCCAATCGTCATTTCGGCCATGATCGACCCCGCCTTAGTGTGGATCATAGTTGACTGTGGTAGTTCCATGAATATAATTTTCAAAAGGGCTTATGATCAAATGAGGATGGAAGACAAGGACTTGAAATCGTATGAAGCCCACATTCACAGCTTTAATGGTGCTACGACCAAAGCTACCGGTTATGTTGAATTACCCATGGAATTGGGAGAAAGTTATAGCAGGTGAGTGCGAATGTTGCCATTTGTTGTCTTGGATGTTGAATCTCCATACAATGCTTTTCTAGGCCAACCGGTCCAAGCTAAATTTCGAGCAGCTCTTGCCCCGTGGTGTTTGACTTTGAGGTTCCCAATTGATAATGGTGTTGGAGTTGTGCATATTGATTAGGCGATCAGATGTGCTTGCTATGTGGCTGAATTGAGGGATGCTCAACGGAAGGAGAAAGGTAAGGGTGTGGATAAATCTCTCCTAATCCAAGCCACCGAAAATTGATAACCAGTGTCTGAGCCTTGGCTCAGGCACTATAGTTGGTTCTATAAAGACATAGATCCAAGGAATGATGAGGAGGAGCCTAAAGAGACTAAGGCTGTACCAGTTTTATTGACGATTGACATCACAATCAGCCATGACGACACATCACGAGTCCTAAAGATCGGATCATAGCTTAGCCCACCGATAATGAAAGAACTTCTCAGTTTTCTCCAAGTGAATATTGAGGTGTTCGCTTGGACTCATTTTGATATGTGCGGGATCTCGCCTGCCATAGCGAGCCATACGTTAAACATCAACCCAAGGCATGTCCCGGTGAAACAAAAAGGGCGTGGCATTGATCCAGAGAGATCTGCCTCTCTTAATGACGAGGTGGATAGGCTCAAAAGCAATGGGTTTAGTCAAAAAGTCCTCTACCCTAAATGGGTATTTAATCCTGTACTTGTGAGAAAGGCGGATGGAAAGTGGAGGACATGTGTTGACTATTTGGATTTAAATAAAGCTTGCTCGAAAGACGATTTTCCCTTCTGATAATTGATGACCTAGTGGACTCTACTGCAGTACACGAGTTGCTACATTTCATGGATGCGTACTCCAGATATAATCAAATTCTAATGCATATTCCCGAACATGAGCACACTAGCTTTATTACTGACGTTGGATTGTATTGCTATATGGTAATGCCATTTGGATTGAAGAATGTTGGATCAAACTATTAGCGCCTGGCCAAACAAATGTTTAAATATCGGATTGGAAAGACGATGGAGGTATAAATGGATGATAGGCTCATAAAGTCATGACGATCAAGAGACCACATTAGGGATTTAGTAGAAATGTTCGATATCCTCTTATATTACAAAATGAAGATCAATCCTCTAAAATGTTCTTTTGGCGTTGCATTAGAAAAGTTCTTGGGTTTCATCGCTAATGCTTGTGGAATTGAAGCTTATCCCAAGAAGATTCAAGCAACTCGTATTATCCAAGTGCCAAAGATCGTCAAATAAGTACAGAGCCTAAATGGGAAGGTTGCCTCCCTAAGTCGATTTATTTCCAAAGCCAACGATAAATGAATTCCTTTCTTCGACTTGATTAGAAGAGGGAAAAGAACCTTTGAATGGACACAGGATTGTGAAGATGCATTCCAAGCTTTGGTAAACCACTTAGAGAGGCCTCTCATCTTGTAAAGCCGGTGAATCATGAAGACTTGTATATCAACTTGACCACGTCGGTACACGCTATAAGTGTCACACTGCTTTGCAAGGAGAATCGAATCCAGAGACCGGCCTATTATGTTGGCAAGCGATTAACAGGAGATTAAAGGAATTATCTAAAGATGAAATTGACTCATTGCTTGTTGATTGCTTCACCTAAGCTCCGCCCCTATTTTCAGGCTCATCCCATTAACATTTACACTAATCAACCGTTATGACAGGTCCTACAGCGACCTGAGACGTTTGGAAGGTTACTCAAGTGGAACATCACATTGAGCCAATTCGATATCAATTTTCTCCCTCGAAGAGCCATCCAGGGACAGGCACTGGCAAACTATATAGCAGAATTCATTGCATAGGATGATTTCCAAAGAGCGGTGGATCCCCTACCATTTGGTGAAAAATGTATATGGATGGAGCCTCTAATGATCGTTGTTCTAGATCCAGAATCGTGCTAGTAACTCCAGAGGATCGATCAATTTCCTATGCTTTGTAGTTTGACTTCCTTGTAACGAACAACGAAGCTGAGTATGAAGCTTTGATTGCTAGACTCAAACTTGCTAACGAACCGGGTATAAAATCTCTTGAAATATTTTTTGGTTCCCAATTGATGGTATATCAAGTCAGAGAGATTAGTAGGCTAAAGGAAAAAGATTCGCTCCATTCTTATCCAAGTCTAAGAGCATAAACCAAGTGGAAATCGACAGAATACTAGAGACAGAGCCTAAGAAGGAGTCATGGATGACTCCAATTAAAGATTATTTGCTATAGGAGTCCTTCTCGAGCAGAGAAATGAAAGATAACAAATCCTCCGCAAAGCTTCGCGATATATCATTCGGGAAGGAGTCATGTATAGAAAGGGTTTTTCTATTCACCTACTCTGGTGTATCGCTTATGATGAAATAAATTAAATCCTAAAGGATGTACATGAAGGGTAATGTGGCGATCACAATGGGGGAGCAAATCCTAGCAAAGAAAATAGTCCGTTATGGGTATTACTGGCCAACTGTCAACCGAGATGCTGCTGATTCGCTAAGCAATGCGACAAGTGCTAGATGTGTGTGAAAGTTCCAAGAACTCCATCAATGGAAATTACACAAATGGTCAGTCCATGGCTGTTTGCCACATGGGTCATAGATATTATTGGTTCCTTACCAATCTCTAAAGGAGGCGCGAAGTACGCCATCATAAAAGTTGATAATTTCACCAAATGGAACGAAACGGAACCTTTAGCCAAAATCAAAATAAAGAAAGCCATCAAATTAATTGTCCAAAACATCATCTATCGTCTTGGCCTTCCACGAACCATTGTACCTGATATTGCAACCTAATTCGACAGTGCTGAATTCAAAGACTTCCGCTGTCGGCATCATATTGAAAAGAGATTTACAGTAGTTACTCACCCTCAAGCAAATGGACAAATTGAAGCTGTGAACAAAATCATAAAGTCCATTTTGAAGAAGCGTTTGGAAATGGCTAGAGTCAAGTGGGTGGATGAACCCCCAACAACATTATGGGCTTGCAGAATGACATATAAGTCCATGACTGACCATACTCCATTTTCCCTTGTTTACGGCTCTGAAGTCATCAATCCTGTTGAACTCAAAGTGCCTTCTCATCGGTGACCCGCTACGATCCCAAAACGAATAGAGATCTCCTCTTAAAATCTCTAGACTTTGTAGATGAGAAGCATGAAGAAGCTGATTTAAGGGCAGTTACACATCGACACCAAGTCGCCCGATACTACAACACTAAAGTTCGACCAAGAACCTTTGAAATCAGCAATCTTGTCTTGAAACGGGTTTTTCCTATTCCATCGCACATGGATCCTACTTGGGAAGGACCATATGTCATTAAACAGAGGCTTGAAGAGGGAACTTTCAAGCTAGCGACTATTGATGGCATCACACTCCTAAGGGTGTGAAATAGCGAGATTTACAATTTTATTTCACTTAGTTTATTCTTTTTCATCCAGTTGTATTCAATTTCTGAATTTTCTTTAGCATTTGATTTTCCAAATATGTAATAAAACAAATTATGTCATTTCTTTCCATTTGGCAAATAAAATTTAAATTTTCCTTCATACCTATGATTGTTGTAGCATTACATATTAGTTACAATACTCGACTAACTAATATTAGCATTTCTGAGAAGGTTCCTAGAGTTTGGAACTAGTCGATTACATAAGTTCACGATTGAACTAAACAAAATTAAACATGGTTTGACCATTCATTTGATGATTCCTGCATAGAACCCGTGTGATGGAGTAATTAACGAGAAATGGATGTGAATTGACCATTCGATAACCAAATATATCCCACCGAGCAATAGGAAGACATGAATCAAAAGCAATCATGACACGACCAATCGCCCACTAAGTCAAACCCCGGACTTAAAGGCAAATCATTAATTAAGGAAAGTACGGTCCAACTATTTTTCGAAATGAGTCTAGTCCCCAGAGTGTGGACCGGAGTATAAACACAAAGTAGGTGTGAGTCGACCACCCGCTAACTAACTCTTATCCCCAGAGTGCGGAGATAAGTATAATCAAGTAGATGAGTGCAGTTCAACCACTCACTATTCCATAAACTTCGACCTGAAACCGACAAAGGAGCATAAACTCAATAGGGATAGAGTTCGACCATCCACTATCTAACTCCTCTAACCCAAGACTGGGGGCAATGTATAATCACTCAAACCGCTGAATCCGGCGGCGTAACACTACGGCTCGATCCTAGTGTTTGGTATAACTTGAGGCCATGACCATATGGAGGCCTTGAGTAAAATTAACGAAGGATTATCTGAATTAACGAGCAACGAATTACAAGTGCATTGAATGAAAAATAATAGCTCAACTACTTAAGCAAGTTCACGTAATAGTTCAACATAAAATAAAGAACTTTTATTTATGCATTAGACTTGAAAATCGTAGTATAAGTTATTCAAAAGCGGGGTCGTAACCGCACATACACGGCCAACAAAAAGAAAAACACCTATACAAGCTATATACAAACTAAGCCAAAGTGACAGCTACTTCTTTTGCCTCTTCTTCCTTTTGGATTTCTTGGGAGTGGATCCACCCGCGTCACCGTCTATCCCTCTCTTCGTACCTTTACCACCCTTAGCGAGAGTGCTTTTAGAGGTTGGAGGGAGTTCTTCGGGAACCAAACCGTCGGGTGGAATGACTTGCACTGGGACGAGATTTAGATCATCGAAGTCACACTAACGGGTTTAGCTTTAGCTTTTTTCTTTAATGACTCCTCTCTCTCGATGCGTTCCTTCAAGCTGAACTCATCAGTATGTTCAAAGGCACTCATGATCACAACATCATCAGATTCATCTGGCAGTGACTAATGGTCGACCCTTTCGTCAGCAAAAGCTCCAATAACTTAAGCATCGAGCCCTAGAATGTCCGTAGCTGTAGGAATTTTAGTAAATATTGATTGTTTCTATACAATAACACCGCTTCCTGGAGTTTGACTAGGAACCGAAAGACCTAGATTCACGAGAATCTTAAAATAAGCCTAAAACTATTGGGCATGAAAAACGAAACCTCTCGAGTAATGGAGAATAGAGTAGGATACCTGTGTCCGGCTGACTTTTAGTTGTTGCCGGATTTCTCCTTTCTTGAAAGGGGGTCAATGCCTTTGATTTATAACCAGGTTTATCTGGATCATAGCTCGGATCTTGTCCCGGGCTAAGTGAAACTGATGCTCCAGCTGTTTGAAGTGAAAGGGGACCTTTGGGATTGGACTCTGAAGCTTCAGTGATGTTTTCCCTTTGCCAGAGGGTACCAAAATATCAAAGTATCGGAGTCTTGCAGTGGCAAGATCTAAAGATTCATTCCCATGAAAAATCTTCCGTACTAGTTTCTCCTCATCCAAATCAGGTTCACCAAGGGCTTTCTTCATGATTTCAATGATATATTCCCAAGCCTCGGCAAGTGATTCGAGGTAACCCTCTCCAAGAAAAGTCAAGTCACGATGGATTAGGGCCTAGCATTATATTCAACCCCTTTCGAAAGCATCTCTTTGAAATCAATGCAAGCGACATTTCTTTTTAGAAGCAAACAAAGTCCTTCATAAGCTATTTAAAATGGCCCTGACCCCTTCGAAAGCATGGTTTGGACTCTATACCTTCTTCTTCTCTCCAATCCACTACAAATAAAAGCATTGATACCATGTGTATTGGTCTAGACTTGGTTGGAGGCGGAGGTATGGGGTCGAAAGGTTGCTATTGGAAGTGGTGAAACAATAAATCTTTACAAGACTGTTTTGTTGCCTTTTTAAGTAAATTCTTTTCAATTAACTTGCATATTTCTAAAAATATAATTAATTGCCATAATCTTTACAAAAATATTTTCTAAAAGACCACCAAATTCATCCAGAATTAATTAAAAATAATTAGCAAAGAAGCTCTTCCCTTCAGCAAAACAATTAAGACATTTAAGTCCTCCAACTTAATTTATTTATTTCCACAGTAGATGACTTAGGAAAAATCTCCAAAAATCTTCATAATTCACTTGTAATATGTTATCTAACATATAAAAATTCCAAACTCAAAATCCTTTATATAATTGCCAAAATAAAATTTTTAACCCAGTTATTTATTTCTTCTCTCAAAAATTCATAATAAATTATCCATAGCTTGGATAATTACTAAAATTTAAACCCATCTCCAAAATAATGTTTTACATAACGTACAATCCTCGGCATTCGAAACCCAATATATATACGATTTTAGTCTTAAAATTAAATAAACATTTTTCAAACATACTTGTTTTGAATAAAACATATCATGTAATCCAAGCACATCATCATTAAAATCATCATAAAGGTTTTAAACTTAAAACCCAAAATCAAATGCTCTTTACAATGAAAATAAGATGGTTTTGTTTATTATTCACCTTGCTTTGGATAAGGAACTTGAGAATTGGTCTTGCTTAATTCTCCTTGCTTGATTCCTTAGCTTTTAATTGACTTCTCTCCTCTTTTACCCTTAGTTATGGCCAGCTTGAGCTCTTTGGTTTATGTTTTAGAATTATGAACTTGTGAAATGAAAATGGAAATAAGGGTTTAGGGTTAAGGGGTTATGGTGGACGGCTATTACCCATAACACCCTTACCTCATTCACTTATTAGTTAGCTTATAAAACCATTTCTATAAACTCGTTCTTTTAATCCTATTTGGTTAAGCACGACCTCTATTCTAATTTTCAAATCTCAATCTCCCCATCTCTCCAATCTTCACACTATTCTGTTTAATGTATCTAATTAAACCTCTTGAATAATGTTACCTAAAATTACGTCCTCGAAATGTAGTAAGGACTAAATACTAAGCATAGCAATCATCTGTAATAACTCCTAACTACTGTGCTAGCCTACCTGCCTAGCAACAGTCTATATAAAGTTAATATAGAACATACCCTAACAACAAATCAACATAAGTATCTCTAATTTTATCTTCTGTCTCCCCTGTACAGTCCTTCTCGTTGTCTCTCTAGTGAACTTTCACCAACTTGACTGTCTTGTTTCTTAACCTCTTCTCATCTCTTGCTACAACCCAAACTACTTTCTTAATAAAATTCAAATTCGGTTCTACTATCAAATCTTGCAACTCTATCGAACGAATAGCAGTCTCTAAATCATGCACATACTTACGAAGATGAGACACATGAAATACATTATGGATACCTGCCATACTACTCGGCAACTGTACTTTGTACGCGAGCTTTCTGATCCTCTCTATAACTAGGGACGGACCAACATATCTCAGTGCTAGTTTCCCCGAGTTTTTGAATTATACCACACCCTTTATTGGTGATACTTTAATGAAGACTCTATCCAACTAAGAATTATAGATATTTATGCCTCTTATTTGTGTAAATTTTTTGCCTGGATTAAGCTTACTTCATCCTTTCTCGGATCAACTCGATCTTCTATGCGCCTCTTTAATCAGATCTGGAACCAAGACTAGTCTGTCTTCCATCTCCAACCAACATGCTAGTGATTTGCATGGCCTTCCATACAAAGCTTCAAAAGGCACCATTCCTATTATAGTTTAATAACTGTTGTTATAGGAAAAATCAACCAAGTGTAGGTTATCTTTCTAAGATCCACCAATGTCCAATACACAACCTCTTAACAAATCCTCGAGTATCTTATTGACTCTTTCTGCCTGTCCATCCATATGAGGGTGATACGCAGTACTCATCTTAAGCTTGGTACCTAACACCTCCTGTAGACTCTTCTAGAATTCACTAGTAAATAAAGCATCTCTATCATTGACTATACTACTAGGAATTCCATGCAATCTAACTATGTACTTCATGAACAACTTAGCTAAAACAGGTGTCGTCCTGGTTGATTTAACTGGAATGAAATGGACACTCTTAGTCAACCTATCCACCATGACCCATATACTTTCATTTCTTCCATTCGACCTTGGCAACCAATCTATAAAACATATGGAAATTGAATCCCATTTCCAAATTGCTATCTCCAAAGGTTGAAGCAATCCACTCGGCTTCTGATGTTCGACCTTCACTTGTTGGCAGTTCGCACACTGCCTAACCCACAAGCAAACATCCTTCTTCATACCTTCTCAGTAGAAGCTCCTTTTCATATCTTGATATCTTAGTTCCTCTAGGATGAATCGTACATTTGGATCGACGACATTCCCTAAGAACTTCTCTCCTTAAGTCATCAACATTTGGAGCACATAACCGTCCATTCTTTCTCAACTATCCCTTATGGTCAAGACTAAAATCCTTCAGATCATCGATCTCCGATCCAACCTCAAGTCTTATAATCTTCCTAACGAATAATGGATCTTTTTTCTCCTTAGAAGCAATCTTTCGTTCAATATTGGTCGAACTTCCAAACAGGACAATGAGGCGGTGCTCTAACTAGAACTGGCAGTCGATCTTAACTGCACGGTACAAGCAATCAAAGCTTCTAAATTTTTTCATTTTGCCAACCTAGCTTACACCACATTTTGATGTTTTCTACTAACAACATCGGCTACTTTATTTCCTTTTCAAAGGGTATACTCTATACCAAAATCATAAGCTACTAAAAACTCCAGCCACCTCTACTGTCACTTATTCAACTCCTTCTAAGAGAATATATATCTTAAGGACTTATAATCTATGTACATCTCAAATATCTCCCTTAACAGATAATGTCTCTATATTTTCAACATGAAGATCACCATAGCCAACTCCAAATCTTGAGTATGATATCTTACTTTACGTAGTCTAAGCTGTTGTGAAGCATAGGCAATGACTTTACCCTTCTGCATCAACACTGCTCCTAACCCGGTTCTGCATGCATCGGTATACACAACTAACCCTTGGTTTTCATTTGGAACCACTAATACAGGTGCGTTGGTCAATAAATGTTTTAACTTAAGGAATTCTTCCTTAAAAATTTAGAGCAAATAAACTTCACATCCTTCCTGGTTAACTTATTCAAAGGTGCTGCTATCCACGAGAAATCCTTAATGAATCTCCGGTAATAGCCAGTAAGTCCAAAAAAATTTCTAATCTTAGTCACCATCTCTGGTCTCTTCCGGTTATCAACAGCTTTGGTCTTATCTGGATCACTGGAAAACCCTTCTCGGAAACCACGTAACCAAGAAACTTAACCTCTTTCTTCCAGAAATGACACTTAGAAAACTTCGCTTTCAGCTGATGCTTCCTCAGCATCTGAGATGATCCTCATTCTCTCTTTCATCTTTAGAGTATACTAAAATGTCATCTATAAATACTAATACGTACCTATCCAAGTACTCTCGAAAAACTTGGTTCATCAAATCGATGAAGGAAGTTAGTGCATTCGTTAACCCGAATGGCATTACTAACCACTCGTATGAACCATACCTAGTCTAAAATGTTGTCAATGGATTACTGTCCTCTGCCACTCTTAACTGATGGAAACCTTCGCCAAATCCAATTGGAAAAATATTCTGGCTCTACACAACAGATCAAATAGATCATCGATTCTCGTCAAATGATACTTATTCTTGATCATCTTCTCATTCAACTTATGATAGTCAATGTATAGCCTTAACGAATCATCCAGTTTCTTCACGAATACTGCGGCCGCACCCCAAGATGAACTGCTTGGTCTAATAAAATTTCTCCCTTCTAGATCCACTAGCTGCACCTTCAACTCCTCCATCTCGATTGGTGTTATCTTGCTAGGTAGTATACTTATAGGTTTTGCTCCTGGCATTAGATCTATCCAAAACTCAATAGCTTGTTTCGGTGGTAATCCTATAACCAGTTCAAAAACATCTGCAAATTCTCTTACTACCCGAACCTGTCTTATATATTCTTCTACTTCCATAGCACTCAATAGAGTATAAGCAATCCGGTCAGAATCCTCCACTGAGAATATAATTCGGTTATGACTATCAGGGTGTCTTAGTGATATTTCCATATCCTGGTAACATATCCTAACCTCATATTTACCCAACCAATCCATACCCAAAATGATTTCGAAGTCTATGAAATCAAAAACATACAAACTACATGCAAACTTATGACCTAATAAATCAAGTTCTAACTAGTTACATCTCATTCCCAGAGTTGCATACCCTCCTAACGTTTCACAACCCTTAAGGAAGCAACAAGGTATGTGGGTTCTAAACATAAGCTATCAACCAAATACTGAGATATAAATGAATGCAATGCACTGGTATCAAATAGTACCCTAATGGTATACTCTGAATCAAAAGCGTACCTTTCATCATAGTCTTTCCTTTCTCAGCGGCGGTTGGCCTAGCAAATGACGGTCCAACAGCAAAGACTTTTCCCTTGCCCGCCTTGACTGGTTCTGGACACTGATTCTTAATGCCTAACCTATTCGTAGTAAAAGCACTTTACACCCTTCTTGTCGCGGCCTTCTTTCCTTTGCTATTTCAGCATTCATGAGCACAATGACCCTTTTTTCGCACTAAAAGCAAACCAAATTAGCCTTTGCCTTCTTGGCAGCTTCTCCCTTCTGGGTTCCTTTCTTCTTGAAGAACTTCCTCTTCTTGAAGAATTCCTCTTCTTGCTAAGAGAATTCTGGGTTTCAACCTGCTTCTCATTCCCAAAAATAGCAAGCTGGAACATTCCCTATTTAAAGCCTCGAAGCTAAGTACTACAGATGCTACAGTCATCTATAGTATTAACTTCCGATGATCAAATATAGTAGTGTTAATGGTATCCATAATATTAGAAGCACTTGAATATGAAATAAAATCATCATGGATTAAAACTTTTGATTACATTTTGAGACAACATTTCATATCCAAGTTACATAATCTCAAACGTTTACCATGTTTAGATCAAAAATATTGTTACAAAATACGCTAAGAGCGACATATGAAGATGTCCCCTTGGTTGACCAAAGTACTATATAGTCATAACTAATTTAATACAGCACAGCTGAATTAAAAAAAAACAAAAATAGCAACTTCTAAATAGCTAACTTTAGCCTACAACTCGTCTTTGGAAGCTTTATTCGTCCACCTACAAAAAACCTGTAAATCCTCAACCCTTGGCCTACTCCAATCAATTTTGAGCACCCTAGAGTTTAAGGGGAAAAATATAAACTTCGAGTTAGACATAAAGCCTAATGTGAACAATACTATACATCTCGGTTATTTTATATTAAGTGAGACCACAATGCTTAGTGGAACGGGTTTCTCCTCACTAGTACCCTTTTAAAACATATCTTTTGCAAATCTTAATTCTGCAACAAAAACTGGTTAAAATAATGTTATCAATATCATGAAATCATATAAATCAAGTGACAAATGAACTATCTGTCCGAACAATATAGTTTAGTTTGGATAACTACCAACCTTTGGATTACTCAGGCCTACTAGATAAAATAAACAAATAATTTAACTTCTGTTAGATACTCCTCTTCTGGGCGGTCTGTCCCTAACTTAATTCTCCAGGGTCAACGTCTAATCCTAATAGTTTTGCGGGCTCACCAATAACATATTTTCTCTTTGTATGTTCCTTTCTATGTATAACATCATTTTAGTCTTACCTGCTCTACACACTAGAATTTTGGACTAAATAACTAATGGCTAATAGCCAATATATAGGGCGCAACTTTATACTAGTCTTATCTAGTATTCTAATATCTGAGTCATTTTACTTAGGGTAATCTTCCCTTAAAATTTTCTTTGAAACCCTTTTCTTCTCAAATTGATTTAAACCTTTAAATCATACTCTAAACAAGGAAAATAAATTCTATGCTTAACTCAAATCACATTTCCATGTTATACATACTTTACTAAAAATTTTATTGATGAAAACATTTAAACATTTGAAAGTACCCCTTTCGAACCCATTAAAAGTATCCCTTCCGAAACCAAGTAAACCACTTAGATCTATAACATTAGGTCGAGAGCTAAAAAAACCCTTTCGAAATCATTCATAATCATCCTTTCGAAACCATTGAAAAAACCTTTCCTTCGAAAGCTTTAAAACCTTAGACATGTTATCTTTAAACATTTAAACATTGCCTTTTAAAAATAGTAGAAACCTTCATCTTAAACCTTTCGAAACCAATGGGGAATATCCCCTTCGAAACCATTAACTTAAATCTTTCGAAAGTATTAAATCCATCAAAACTTTTGAAAGCATTTGGATTCAAGTAAAATGTAATATCCCGTACTTGGAGGCCCAAAACTAACGACTACGGATGCTGCGGTCATCCATAGTTATTAATCCTCGACAACCAAATACGGTAATGTTGAACACATCGATACATAGAAACACAATAATATGGAAAAAAATTAAAACAGCAAACAAAGTCCACATTCCTTTTCAAAATATTTCAAACTTGTTACATAATCCCAGTGCGAAAACCACATTCAGACAAAGTATACTTATTATAAAATACGCCAAGAGCGATATATAACATGTCCCTTGGGATGATCAGAGTATATAATAAGCCTTTACAACCAAACGCAGTGGAAATAAAAAAAACTCTATGCAGCTATCATGCCTCATGCATGTCACCGGAAGCTTTATTCGTATCAAAGAACACCTGAAAATCCTAAACCTCAAACTACTCAAAATCAATTGAGTACCCGAGAGTTTAAGGGGAAAAAACTTCGAGTCAGACATAAATCTTGGTATGGATAATAATCTACCATCTCAAACCATTTAGATATCTAGTAAAATTACGTCGCTTAGCCGAACAGGTTTTCTCCTCACTAGTATCTTACAACCTTTATAAAACCATATATTGTGCTTTTGCTTCCACGATAGTTAAATGAATTCAAAATAATATGATGATATGCAAATAAATAAGTTAATTTTGGAGTCTCATTCCCATTCATTCTGACTAGCTGTCTCAGTTATAGTTTTAGGGTTATTATTAACCTATTTAATACATATGGACTACCTATCTGATTTCATAGTATTCATGGGATTACTAAGAACCTATTAGTAACTCCAATATCTTTACTTCATATCCTAGTTTTCATGGGCTGACTAGGAACATATTGACTAATTGTCAATATCTTAATCCGAGTATAGTTTTCATGAGCTAACTATAAACCTATTAGCCCCTGCCAATATCATATCATAGTTTTCATGGGCTGACTATGAATTTATTGGCCCCTGCCAATCTCTTTCTCTTTACACGATTTTCATGGGCTTACTGTGAACCTATTGGCCCTTGCTAATATCTTTAATTGAGATTTTAACATTTCCTAAGCTATACTCACTATTGGGTCAACCTAGCTAGTTATTCTGCCCTTCCTCAAAGTACCGTTATGGGTTTATTACATTGTAAATGAATATATGAAGAAGAAATCACAACAACAAAAATAATACTCTCAAAAATATTTATTTATGCCATGGTTTTTCCTTTGAAACGAGAATGGGTTATTTGTTTAGAAATCTCAAACATTACTTCGGAAACCACTGGATGACCTCCTTCCAAAGCATAGGAAACCTCTTTTCAAAACTCTAAGTATATACCTTTCGAAGCTCTATAAATCAATGCTTTCAAAACCAAATCATACCTTTCGAATGTGTCAAAACATTACTAAATAATCTTTAGAAATATAGTTTCGATACCAATGAAAGTACCCCTTTCGAAAACATTGGGTTTTACTCTTTAAAAACATCTTTTAGCTCAAAGTGGTTACGCATGAAAGTATCTCTTTCAAAACCTTTAATAAAATATTTTTAGGCGAAAAATTGATGGTGTCGAAACCATCTATTCGAAAGCTCAAAACCATGGAGTAAAACTTTAAAGGATAGCATCGAAACCCCCTTTCAACACCATTGCCTCCGAAACCCTGAACCCCTTCGAAAGCATTTAGGACGTGACTTAGCCTAATGTATATAACAAAGAGAACCCTTCAAAAGCATTGGTGGCTACAATACATCCGAAAAGTAAAAGAATAGTAGCTGGGTTTCGACCTGGTCGGAGCCACCTCTTTCGAAAGCATTATATAAAAACGAAGGAACCCATTCGAAAGCCCCTGCTTAAAACATGATATGGCAACTTACGTAGAAAGCTATTTAGAAAAAGCCCATTTGAAAACATAGTTTTGACTACTTCAAAATCTTTAGGTAAAACAAAGCAGACACTTAACATTTGAAAACAGAACTAATGTTTCGACCCTATCAGAAGTATTGCTTTCGACACCTTGGATTTCACCATTCCTCCAATCCACTATGTACCATCTAAATGATACCTTGTGTATTGGTTTCGACTAGGTGGATTTCGGTAAGGTTGGTTTTGACTAAGTCGAGGCGAAAGCATTGGGTCGAAGGCCACTTTCAAAAGAGGCGAAACCAACTTTTTATTTAAAATGATAAATTAATACTAAGTTTAGTAATTGCTTTATAACTAACCTGCCAATTTATAAACAGCTGATTGGTTGCCTCAAAACTTTTCAAATACTTTACAAAATAACTACCGCATTTATCAGGTATAAATCAAAGGAAAACATTAACGTTTAAGCCCTTCCATTAAGCAAAATCAGCATGGCAAATAAGTCCTTCTTTTAAAATAATTTATTTTCCCTAGCAAATCAATTAGAAAAAATCCCCAAAAATCAGAGAAATTAAATTTTATCACATTGTCTAACATATTAAAATTTCAGACTCAATTTCTTCTTGAAATAATCAAAATTTAATTTAAACCCAATATTATCGTATTTTCCTTTAGAAATTCATAATAAATCTTCCAGAGCTTGGAAAATTATAAAATTAAAATCCATCTCTAAAATCATGATTTACATAACATATAAATTTTTCCATGGCATTCTAAAATCAATAACAAACGGTTTTGACCTAAAACCGTGCAAATTCATATGCAAATGAATTTGTTAAAGCAAACTCATAATAGTTCGAGCATATCATCATCCAACACATCATAAAAACGAATGTAATCTTAAATTTGGAAACATATGATTACAAAAACAAAATAGAGATGAAATGAATTATTATTCACCTTAAATATGATAATAGCTTTGAGATTTGGTTTGAAATTAATCCCCTAGCTTGATTGAATTACTCTTCCTCTTCTTCCTTGTTAATGGCCGGCTCTTCTTAGGTTAAATTTGTGTTTTTGATTTTTTGAGAAAATGAATGTGAATGGGAAAATAAAAGTGTATGTCCATGAATAGTAAGGTGCGGCTATATTTACTAATATGCCCATATTTTAATTAATAATTTTAAAAGCCATTTTGTGCCCGTTTAAGGTAAATTAAGCACGACCTTCTTGTAGTTTTATTCAAATCTCAATCCCCTTATCATCATTATTCTACTTAGTTTATCTAATTGAATTTCTTGAACAATGTTATAAAAAATTAGGTGTGTTACAGGCTCCCTCCTTAATGAATTTCGTCCTTGACATTCGATAAGGACTAAATACCAAACATACCAATCATCTGTAGCAACTCCTAACATCCATACTAGCATATCTGACTAGCAACTATCTGTATAAATCTAATATAAACACACCCTTAAAGCAGATCAGGATAAATATATCTAATTTTGTCTTCTGTCTCCCAAGTATAGTCCTTCTCGTTGTCGCTCCACTGAACTTTTACTAACCTGACTGTCTTGTTTCTCAAAATTTTCTCATCTCTCCCTACAACCCGAATTGGTTGTCTAACAAAAATCTAATTACGCTCTACCATCAACTCTTCCAACCCTGTCGGAGGAATAGTAATCTCTGGATCATGCACATACTTGTGAAGATGAGACACATGAAATACACTATGGACATATGCCATACTGCCCGACAACTCCACTCTATATGCGAGCTACCCAATCCTCCCTATAATCTGGAATGGTCTAATATATATTGGGGCTAACTTCCTCGATTCTCCAAATCGTACCACACCCTTCATCGACGACACCTTAATAAAAACCTTATCTCCAACTGAGAACTCTAGGTATTTACGCCTCTTATATACGTAACTCTTTTGTATGGACCGAGCTTTCTTCATCCGTTCTCGGATTAACTCAATCTTCTCTGACGCCTCTATGACCAAATCTAGTCCTAAGACAAATCTATCTCCAGTCTCCAACCAACATGCTGGCGATTTACATGGCCTTCCATACAAAGCTTCAAAAGGCGCCATTCTTATACTAGTCTGGTAACTGTTATTATAGGAAAACCCAACCAAATGTAGGTGATCTTTCCAAAATCCACCAAAGTCTAATACACAAGCTCTCAATAGATCCTGAGTACCTTGTCGACTCTCTCCATCTACCCGTCTGTCTAAGGGTGATATGCAGTACTCAACACCTTTTGTAGACTCTTCCAGAATTCACTTGTTAACATAGCATCTCTATCACTGACTATACTTCTAGGAACTCCATGTAGTCTAAATATATTCTTTAAGAACAACTTCGCTAAATCATGTGCCGTTCCGATTGACTTTACTGGAATGAAACGGGAACTCTTGGTCAATTTGTCCATTATGACCCATATACTTTCATTTTCCATATTTTACCTTGCAAACCCATCTATAAAATCCATGGATATAGAATCTCATTTTCAAACTGGAATATCTAAAGGCTGAAGCAACCTACATGGCTTTTGATTTTCAGCTTTCACTTGTAGACTGTTTGCACACTGCCAGACCCACAAGCCAACATCCCTCTTCATACCTTCCTAATAGAAGCTCCTCTTCGTATCTTGATACATCTTGGTCCCTCTAGGATGAATCATAAATTTAGACCAATGACATTCTCTAAGAACTTCCTTCCTTAAGTCCTCAACATCGGGAACAAACAGTCATCCTTTCTTTCTCAACCATCCTCTCCGATCAAGGCTAAAATCCTTTAGATCATCGATCTCATCTCCAATTTCAAGCCTTCTAATCTTCTCGGCCAATGTTGGATCCTCTTTCAGCTTAGAAACAATCCTCTCGATCAGCACTGGTCGAACTTCTAAATAGGACAACATGGCGGTACTTTGACAGGAACTAGCAGTCAACCTTAACAACACACCACAACTGGCCAAAGCTTCTAAATACTCTCACTCCGCCAACATAGCTAACACCATATTCTGATGTCTTCTGCCAAGAGCATCTGCTACCTTATTACATTTTCATGGTGTATGCTCTATTCCAAAATCACAAGCAGCCAAAAACTCCTGCCATCTCTGCTGTCTTATAATCAACTCCTTCTGAGAATAAATACTTTAAAGACTTATGATCGGTATAAAGTTCAAACCTCTCCCTTTAGACATAATGTCTCCAAATCTTCAACACAAAGATCACTGCAGCCAACTCTAAATCATGAGCAGGATATCTCACTTCATGCGGTCTAAGCAGTCGTGAAGCGTAAGCAATAACTTTACCCTTCTGCATCAACGCAACTCCCAATCCAGTTCCACATGCATCAGTATACACCACCAGCCCCTGGTTTTCGTCCGGATCTACTAAAACTAGTCCATTGGTCAATAAATGCTTTAACTTAAGGAATGATTCTTCACATTTGTCGGACCAGACAAACTTCACCTCCTTTTTGGTTAGCTTAGTCAAAGGTGCTGCTATCCACGAGAAATCTTTGATGAATCTCCAGCAGTAACCAGCAAGTCCAAGAAAACTTCCGATCTCAGTCACCATCTCTGGTCTCTTTCAATTATTCACAGCTTTGATCTTATCTGGATCGGTCGACAATCCTTCATCAGTAACCATGTGACCAATAAACTTAAAATTTTTCTTCCAAAAATGACACTTGGTAATCTTTGTCTTTAGCTAATTCTGCCTCGGCGTCTTAAGCACCACTCTAAGATGAAATTCATGCTCTCTCTCGTCCTTAGAGTATACTAAAATGTCATCTACAAACACTAGCGCAAACCAATCCAAGTTCTCTTGGAAAAATCGGCTCATCAAATCCACGAAGAAAGCCAATCCAAATGGCATTACTAACCACTCATACGAACCATACCAAGCCCTAAATTCTGACAAAGGAATACCGTCTTCTCCTACTCTTAACTGATGGAAACCTGTAGCCAAATCCAACTGGGAAAACACTCTGGCTCCACTCAACTGATCAAACAGATCGTCTATTCTTGGCAAAGGATACTCATTCTTAATCGTCCTTTCGTTCAACTTACAATAGTCGATACACATTCTCAACGACCCATCCAGTTTCTTCACAAACACCGCGACCGCTCAACAAGATGAACTGCTTGGCCTAATAAAATTCGTTCCTTCTAAATCCACTATCTGCACCTTCAATTCCTTCGTCTCAATCGGTGTTATCCTACTAGGTGGTCTACTCACAGGTTTAGCTCTCGGCACAAGATCTATACGAAACTCAACTGCTCGTTTTGGTGGTAGTCCTGTGAATGGCTCAAAGATGTCTGCAAATTACCTTGCTACTCGAAACTGACCGAACTTGTCTCCTATCTCCATAGCACTTAGAAAAGTACTAACACTCTGATCAGAATTCTCCATTGAGAATATTACTCGGTTATGGCAATCAGGGTGTCTCAATGACATCTCCCCATCCTGGCAAAATATTCTAGCCTCATACCTACCCAACAAATCCACACCTAAAATGATTTCAAAATCTACGAAATCAATAACATAAAAATTGCATGCAGACTTATGACCTAACAGATCAAGTCTTAACTGGTCGCATCCTAATCCTAGAGTTGCATACCCTCCTATTCGATTCGCAACCCTTAAGGAGGTAACAAGGTAGGTGGGTTCTAAGCATAACATGTCAACCTAACATTGAGATATAAATGAATGTGATGCACCGTTATCAAAAAGCACCTTAACTGGTATATTCTGAATCTAAAGCGTACCTTCCATCACAATCTTTCCTTTATCAGTTGTAGTTGGCCTAGCTGGTCCAATAGCAAAAACCTTTCCTTTGTCCTCCCTAACTCGCTCTGGACACTGATTCTTGTAATGCCTAACTTGATCACAGTTGAAGCACTTCACATTCTTCTTATTTGCAGCCTTCTTCCATTTTCTTATCGGCACTCATTTGCATAATGAGCCTTCTTGTCACTCTTAAAGCAAACTAACTCAGCCTTCAACTTCTTGGTAGTCACTCCCTTCTGGACTCCCTTCTTTTAAAGAGCATTCTCTTCTTCCTCTGAGAACCTTGACTTTACACTAGCTTATCTCTAGCACAACTAGCAAGCACCTCCTCATGGAAAATGGCCATCTCCACAACCAAATTACTAGGATCATGGAGATGTGGCAGAGTCGTCCTAGCAATTTCGAGCCTCAATCCCCTAATGAACTTCTTATTCCTTCTAATGACTGTGCCCAAAGTATTATGTTCATAATGAGACAACATCTCAAACTTAGTGGCATACTCAACAACCGACGTCTCCCCTGCTCCAAATCCATAAACTTCCTCAGTAGTTCTGACTTAGACTCTGACATAAACTTCTACTCAAATCTCCTTCTAAACTCAGGCCAAGTCAATTGTTCATCTGGAACTCCGGCAGTAACACTATTCCACCAGTAAAGCGCTGACTCTTGCAACTATCTAGAGGCCAACGTTCCCTTTTGTGCATCATCTAAACTCAAATCAGCAAATATACGCCCATAATGCGACAACTAATTCTCAACTTTAATAGCATCCCCTGTCCCCATGAATGGCTTCCTACTGAGAGTAGTGTAGTCCCTGCTCAGCCTAGCATAATTATTCCCAACTGGATCTATAGGATTAGCTCCTCCGACATTTCCAGCAATTCTGCCAGTAGATCCTACTTGCATCATATTGACAAAGAACTAATACATCGCCCCCATATCTACTGGTGTATTTTTAGCATCCACATTAGTATTAGCATTAGCCGGTTGACCCAGGTTCCTTCTCGTGGTGGGTCAAGCATTTCCATTAGTTGTGGTGCTTCCTCTAACGAGATGTCCTATTTTTTTTCTTGCTTCCATATCTCCTTTCTCGTAAATCTACATATGAGCCTTAGATAGATAAAGAAGAAAGGTCCAAGAGAACGGGGAATACGTACTTATTTATATAACTATATATCAAGTACAAATACATTGCTATAGCTTTAACCCAAACTCCAATCTTGTTATCTGATTCATTGGATTATGTTTGAAAGATCTTTTAGGTATAAGTTTCTTTTAAAGTTTCATAAACCTCGCTCTGTTTCCAACTTTTAACACCCCCCTACTTGGATGCCCAAAACTAACAGCTACAGATACTGTAATCATTCATAGTTATTAATCCTCGACAACCAAATACAATAATGTTTGATACATTGATACAGAGAAACACAAGAATATGAAAAAAAATAAACCAGCAAACGAAGTCCACATTCTATTTCAAAATATTTCAAATTCATTACATAATCCTAGTGCGCAAAACACGTTTAGATAGAATATACTTTTAAAAAATGCGCCAAGAGTGACATATGAAGATGCTCCCTTAGATGATCAAAGTATACAATAAGGCAATGAAATAAGTTTGCCTTTACGACCAAACATAGCGGAAATAAAAGAACTCTAAGTAGCTAGCATGCCTCCTGCATGTCACTGAAAGCTTTATTCGTCTAAAAGAACACCTAAAAACCCTAAACCTCAAACTACTCAAAATCAATGGAGTACCCGAGAGTTTAAGGGGAGAAAAAACTTCAAGTTAGACATAATACCTGGTATGAATAATAATCTACAATCTCAAACCATTTAGATATCTAGTGAGACCACACCACTTAGCGGAACGGGTTTTCCCCTCACTAATATCTTAAAACCATTATAAAACCTTATAATGTGCTCCTGCATCCACAATGGTTAAAACAATTCAAAATAATACGATGATATGCAAACAAGTACGTTAATTCTGGATTCCCATCCCTATTCATTCTGACCATCTATCTCAATTATAGTTTTTAGGGTTACTATTGACCTGTTTAATACATATAGACCGCATGTCCAATTTCATAGTTTTCATGGGATTACTAAGAACCTATTGATAACTCCAATATCTTTATTTCTTATCCTAGTTTTCATGGGCTGACTAGGAACTTATTGATTGAATGTCAGTATCTTAATCCACATATAGTTTTCATGGGCTAATTATAAATCTGTTGGCCCTTGCCGATATCAAATCAAAGTTTTCATAGGCTGACTATGAACCTATTGGCCCTTGACAATATCTTTCTCTTTACACAGTTTTCATGGGCTTACTGTGAACCTATTGGCCCCTGTCAACATCTTTAACTATGATTTAAAAATTTCTTAAGTTATATTCCTACTGGGTCAACCTAGCTGGTTATTCTGCCCTAACCCAAAGTACCGTTATGAGTTTACTACAATGTGAATGAATATTTGAAGAAGCAATCATAAAACCAAAATAATACTCTCAAAAATCCTTATTTATGCCATTGTTTTTCCATTAAAACGAGAATGGGTTATTTTTTAGAAATCTTAAACATCACTTTCGAAACCACTAGATGACCTCCTTCGAAAGCATAGAAAACCCCTTTTCGAAACTCTAAATATATACCTTTCAAATCTATAGAAATCAATACTTTCGAAATGAAATCATAACTTTCGAATATTTCTAAACATTACTAAATAATCTTTAGAAATATAGCTTCGAAACCAATGAAAGTACCTCTTTCAAAAACATTGGATTTTACTCTTTAAAATCATCTTTTAGGTCAAAGTGGTTACACACGAATGTATCTCTTTCGAAGCCTTTAATAAAATATTTTTGGGGGAAAATTGATGGTGTCATAACCATCCATTCGAAATCTCAAAACCCTGGAGTAGAACTTTGAAGGATAGCATCGAAACCCCCTTTTGACACCATTACCGTTGAAACCTCTGAACCCCTTCGAAAGCATTTAGGGAGTGACTTAGCTTAATGTTTAAAACAAAGAGAACCCTTCGAAAGCATTAATGGCTTCAATACATCCGAAAGGTAAGAGAATAGCGACTGGGTTTCGACCAGGCTGGAACCACTTCTTTTAAAAGCATTATATTTAAATGAAGGAACCCATTCGAAAGCCTCTTCTTAAAAACATGATAAGGCAACCTACTTAGAAAGCTATTTAGAAAAACCTCTTTTGAAAACATAGGTTTCGACTAAGTCAAATTTTTTAGGTAAAACAAAGCAGACACTGAACATTTGAAAATAGAACCAAGGTTTCAACCCTATTGGAAGTATTGCTTTTGACACTTTGGCTTTCGCCTTTCCTCCAATCCACTACGTACCTTCTAAGTGATATCTTGTGTATTGGTTTCGACTAGGTGGATTTCGACAGGGTTGGTTTTGACTGAGTCGAGGCGAAAGCATTGGGTCGAAGGCCACTTTCAAAAGAGGCGTAACCAACTTTTTATTTAAAAGGCTAAATTAATACTAAGTTTAGTAATTGCTTTATAACTAACCTGCCTATTTGTACGCCTGATTGGTTGCCTTATAAATTTTCAAATACTTTACAAAATAACTGCCGCATTTATCAGGTCTAAATCAAAGGAAAAAATTAATATTTAAGACCTTCCATTAAATAAAACCAGTATTGCAAATAAGTCCTTCTTTTAAAATAATTTATTTTCCCTAGCAAATCAATTAGGTCAAATCCCCAAAAATCAAAGAAATTCAATTTCATCATGTTGTCTAACATATTAAAATTCAGACTCATTTTCTTCCTGAAATAATCGAAATTTAAATTAAATCCAATATTTCATATTTTTCTTTAGAAATTCATAATAAATCTTCCATAGCTTGGAAAATTACAAAAATTAAAATCCATCTCTAAAATCATGATTTACATAGCATAAATTTTTTTCCATGGCATTCTAAAATCAATAACAATCGGTTTTGACCTAAAACCGTGCAAATTCATATGTAAATGAATTTGTTTAAATCAAATACATAATAATTCAAGCATATCATCACCAACATAACATAAAAATGAATTTAATATTAAATCCGAAATTACAAAAACAAAATGGAGATGAAATGAATTATTATTCACCTTAAATATGATAAGAGCTTTGAGATTTGATTTGAAACTAATCCCCTAGCTTGATTGAATTTCTTTTCCTCTTCTTTCTTGTTAATGACCAACTCTTCTTAGGTTAAATTTGCTTTTTTGCTTTTTTGAGAAAATGAACGTGAATGGGCAAATAAAAGTGTATGTCCATGAATAATAAGGCGCGGCTATATTTACTAATATGCTCATGTTTTAATTAATAATTTTCAAAGCCATTTTATGCCAATTTAAGGTAAATTAAGCACGACCTTCTTATAGTCTATTTCAATCTCAATCCCCTTATCATCATTATTCTATTTAATTTATCTAATTGAATTTCTTGAATAATGTTATTAGAAATTAGGGGTGTTACATAAAACATGTGGAAGCCTTTTAAAACCATTCAAAAACCAATTTTTTTGAAACTTTGGGTTCCACCTTCAATTGAACAAATGGGTCATAAAATATCTAAGTCGAAAACACCCTTTCAAAAGCAATTCCTAAGTAAAGAAGTGATGGTTTCGAAACCAACATCTCAAAAGAAGTGGAGAAGTGGCTAAGTTTTAAAAACAAAGTATCCCTCTCGAAACCATTTGCCTCTAAAGATAGAAATCGGAAACTAGGGGTTTCAAACCCTTCGAAAGCATTTACTTAAAACAAAAGACGCAATCTCTTTGAAAACCATTCCTTTAAAAAAAATTGGCCCATTCGAAAGCCAACCAAATTGAAAGCATTCCTTTCGAAAGAAAAGTGGGTATGTTTCCATTTAAAAGCAAAATAACGTTTCGACCCTATTGAAGCCCATTGTTTCGACCTATACCTTTTGTATATATCCAATTCACTCCGTACCAAGTTATTGATACTATATTAATTGGTTTTGATGATGATGGAGGCAAAACTACTAGGTCGGATCCTAGGTGTCGAAAGTGGCGAAACATGCTAAAAGCATGTAGAAACCGATTTTAACTTTAAAAAGAAATTCTTTTCAACTAACCTATCTTGTTTGTCAAAATATTATTGGTTGTTAATTTTCTTTCCTAAGAGAACTACCAAAATTTTAGAAGTAAGAAATTTAAATTATTTACAAAGTATCCCTCTCTTTTTATAAATATATAAAACAATTAAGTCTCATGCCTTAAATAATTTTATATATCTATTAAAACACTTGGTAAAATTCTACAAAAATTCTAGTAATTTTTTTAATATGTTTTCTAACATATATTAATTTCGATCTCAAAACATATATTATCTAGCTGTAAATAATTTTAAACTCAAATAATTAATTTCCTTAGTAGAAAATTAATATTAAATCCATTTTAGTTTAGAAAATTATGAAAATTGAAACCCATATCTAAAATATCAATTCTGATCTAAATCTAAAATCGCAAGGCATTTGGATGTCATTTAATAGGGTTTTCACATCAAAACATATCATAAAATCTATATGAATTATCATAAATCATCAACAATCATATATCTCCATTTTTACAATAAAAAACATGGCAAATAACTTTGCATAATAATTTGAATTTCATCATGAAACTGAAAACTTCCTTCCTTTAATTTCTTTATATTCTTCTTTTTGCTTAATGGTGGCCCGCTTCTAATGTTTTGATTTTGCAAATGAACGTGTGGAATGAATATCCTAAGGGTTTTGGCCATAAGAATGTGTCTTTTCCTATTTTGCCCCTTATCTAACTTCCCTTTTCTATTTCATTCTAATTCATTTAGTTTATTTATTAATTTGGCATAGTTACCCCTATTAATCACAAATCTCAATCCCCTAATAATTACATTATTTTATTTAATTTAGCTATTTAAATGTCCTAAATAATGTTACTCAAAATAGGGTCGTTACAGACTCCCCTCCTTAAAGAATTTTGTCCTCGAAATTACGATAAGGTACACAACAATCAATCAAAAATGTAAAACATACCTTCAAACAAATCAGGATAAGCATCTCGAATCCTGCTCTCAGTCTCCCAAGTACAGTCTCTCTCATCGTCGCCCCATTGAACTTTAACTAATCTGACTTTCTTGTTCCTTAGCCTCTTCTCATAACTTGCGCCTATATGAATAGGCTTTCTAACTATAGTCAAGTCTGGTTTTACTATCAGTTCATCTAACACAGTCGGTGCTATAGTAGTCTCCGGGTCTCTAACACACTTCCTTAGATGAGAAATACGAAAAACATCGTGGACTCCTGCCAAACTGTTCGGTAACTCTACTTTATATGTGAGTTTCCCAATTCTCTCTATAATAGGAAATGATCCTATAAATTTTGGTGCCAATTTCCCTGATTTCCTAAATAGAATCACACCCTTCATCGGTGATACCTTTATAAGAATGTGAATTCCAATAGAGAACTCTGTATCTTTCCATATTCTATCTACATTACTCTTCTGCCTAGAGCAAGCTTTATTCATCCTAACTCGAATTAACTCAATCTTCTTTTTCGTTTCTCTAACTAAATCCGGACCAAGAACCACCAACCCTGTTCTCTAACCAACAAACTGGAGATTTTCATGGCCTTCCATACAAAGCTTCAAACGGTACCATCCTTATACTAGCCTGATAACTGTTGTTATATGAAAGCTCGACTAAGTGTAGATGGTCTTCCCATGATCCCCCAAAATCTAATGCACAAGCTCTTAACAAATCCTCCAAGACTTTGTTAACTCTTTCCGTTTGCCTATCGGGTTGTGGATGGTAAGCGGTACTCATCTTGAGCTTGGTTCCTAAAATCTCCTGTAGACTCTTCTAGAACTCACCAGTGAATAAGGAATCTCCATCGTTTATGATACTACTAGGAATTCCATGAAGTCTAACTATATTCTTCATAAATAACTAAGCTAAAATAGGTGTCGTCCTAGTTGACTTAAATGGAATGATATGGGAACACTTGGTTAACCTATCCACTATGAACCATATACTTTCATTTCCTCCATTAGACCTTGACAATCAGTCTGTAAAATCCATAGAAATAGAATCCCACATCCATACTGGAATATCAAATGGCTGAAGCAGCCTACTCGGCTTCTGATGTTCGGCCTTCGCTTGTTGACACTTCAAACACTGCTTCAACCATAGGCCTACATCCTTCTTCATGCCTTCCTAGAAGAAACTCCTCTTCATGTCCTGATACAACTTAGTTCCTTCCGGGTGAATGGTGAACTTCGAAAGATGGCATTCCTCCAAAACTTTCTTTCTAATGCCTTCTACATTTGAAACACACGATCTTCCTTTCTTTCTCAACCATCCATTTTGGTCAAGACTGAAATCCTTCAAGTCATCACTCTCTATCCCTTAACTTATTGATCTGTTCAACTAATTCCTCCATCTGTTTAGAAGTAATCCTTTCAATTACCACTAATTGAACTTATAAACACGACAACGCTATGATTTTGCCACTAGATCCAGCTTTAGATCTCCACTGTACTCTACATGTAGCCAATGCTTCCAAATCTTTCCACTCGGCTATCATCGCTAATACTACATTCTGATGTTTTCTGCTAAGTGCATCTGCAACCTTGTTACCTTTTCTTGGTGTGTACTCAATTCCCAAGTCATAAGCATCAATAAACTCTAACCATCTTTGCTGTCTCATAATCAGCTTCTTCTAAGAGAATAAATACTTCAATGACTTATGATCCGTATACAATTCAAATCTTTCCCCCAAAAGGTAATGTCTCCACTCCTTCAGCGCAAAAATCACCATAGCTAATTCCAAATCATGCATCGGATATCTAACCTCTTGCGGTCTAAGCTATTGAGAAGCATATGCAATCACTTTACCTCTCTGTATTAACACAACTCCTAATCCAGTTCCACACGCATCTGTATATACTAGCAAATCTTGATTCCCTTCTGGAATAACTAGTATAGATGCATGAGTCAATAAGTGTTTCAAGCTCTGGAATGCTTCCTTAGACTTACCGGTCCAAACAAACTTCACGTCCTTTCGCGTTAGATTAGTCATCGGTGCTGCTATCCCAAGAAATCCTTAATGAACCTCCTATGATATCCAACCAATCCACGAAAACTCTTTATCTCAGTCACTGTCTCATGTCTCTTTCAATTATTTACCACTTCAATGTTAGTTGGTCCTATAGACAACCCTTTCTTTGGAACTACATGACCAAGAAACTTCACTTCTTTCTTCTAGAAATGACGCTTCGAAAACTTCGCCTTTAGCTGATTTTGCCTCAACGTCTCAAGCACCACTCTAAGATGAACTTCATGCTCCCTTTCATCCTTAGAATAT
The DNA here is from genome assembly GCA_030765085.1 of Allium cepa. Lineage (NCBI taxonomy): Eukaryota > Viridiplantae > Streptophyta > Magnoliopsida > Asparagales > Amaryllidaceae > Allium > Allium cepa. Next base: position 937,774,330 of record CM060932.1, read on the forward strand.
ATCAAAATATCATCTATGAAAACCAACATGAACCTATCCAAGTGCACTTAGAAAATTCAGTTCATTAAATCTACAAAGAATGCCGGTGCATTAGTTAGTCCGAATGACATCACTAACCATTCGTACGATCCATATTTAGTTCTAAACATAGTTAAAGGAATACTATCTTTTGCTACTCTAAGCTTATGGAAACCTATTGATAAATCCAACTGAGAAAATACTTTGGTTCCACACAACCGATCGAACAAATCATCAATTCTAGGAAATGGATATTGATTCTTTGTCGTCTTCTCATTCAACTTACGATAATTGATACATAACCTTAACGATCCGTCCGGCATCTTAACAAACACTACGACTGCTCCCTAAGGTGAACTACTAGGTCTAATAAAATTCTTGCCTTCCAAATCCACCAATTGCACCTTTGACTCCCTCATCTCGGTAGGTGGCATCCTACTTGGCGGTCTACTCACTGGTTCTACTCTAGATACTAAATCTATCTAAAACTCAATGGCTCGTTTCGGTGGAAATCCTACACAGGTTCAAATACATCTGTGAATTCTCCAACCATGAAAATTCGATCCAACTCATCTTCTACCTCCACAACACCTAACAAAGCATTAACCTCACAGCTAGGATTTCCTATTCAATCCGATCACTATAGTCAGGGTGTTTGAATGATATTTTCTTATCATGAAAATTTATCCAAGCATCGTATTTACTTAACCAATCCATACCCAAAATAATTTTGAACCCTACAAAATCAAACACATACAAACTGCAAACAAAGGTATGACCTAACAAATCAAACTCTAGGTGGTCACACTTCATCCCAAGTGACGCATACCCTCCTATTGGATTTGCAACCCTTAAGGAAGTAACTAAATATAAGGGTTCTAGGTTAAGCTTATCTACCAAACAATGAGATATAAAAGAATGCGATGCACCGGTACCAAACAAAACGCTAACTAACATACCATGAATCTGAAGCGTACCTCCCAACATATCTTTTCCTTTTTCCTCTGTTGTTGGCCTTGAGGTAGCTGGCTCCAATGCAAACACCTTTCCTTTCCTATCCTTAGCAGGCTCCTTTCACTGGTTCTTATAATGTCCAATTTGATCGTAGTTGAAGCATCTGATATTCTTCTTCCTGATCACCTTCTTTCCATCTCCTGAGCGACATTCGTTAGAAAAATGCCCTTTCTTATCACACTTAAAATAGATAACTTATAACTTTTCCTTCTTAGCAGCTCCACCCTTATGAGCTCCTTTCTTATGGAAAAACTTCTTTTTTTGACTATGCCCCACCTGGACTTTCTTTTCCTTATTTCTCTCTAGAAAAGTAAGCATCTCCTCATTCCTTAAAGCCGTCTCTACTACAACATCACAAGGGTCTCAAACATGCGGTAATGTGGCCTTTGATAACTCAGGCTTTAACTCATTAATGAACTTCTCATTCCTCTTAATCACAGTGTCTACAGTGGATAACCATACCATGCCAATTCCTCAAACCTTGTAGCATACTCCAACACAGTCATCTCTCCCTGCTCCAACTCAGCAAACTTTCTGAGCAAGGTAGACTTTGCCATCACAAACATGAACCTCTCTTCAAACCTCCTCTTAAACTCATCCCATGTCATCGTCTTTTCATTCACTCCAACTATCACGCTATTCCACTAGTATAAAGCTGCTCCTTGAAGCTATCTCAAAGAAAGCCTTCTCTTCTACTCATCATTGAGCCTCAAATCTGCAAAGATTCTCTCACAATGCAGCAACCAGTTTTCTACTTCAATAGCGTCTTCAGTTCCGATGAATGGCTTTCCTCCCAGCCTAGCATAGTCTCTACTCAACATAGCATAATTGTTAACCACTGGAACTTCCTGATTACCAACTCTAGCATTTCCTCTAACCACTCCAACAGCAACACTCGCTTGCATCATGTTGCCAAAGAACTGATACATTTCTCCCATGTCAACTTGCGGGACTCAAGCACCCATATTTCCAGCTTGTGCCTGACCCTAGTTCCTTTTCGTATTTGGTTTTGCATTTCCATTTGTTGTGGTGCTTCCCCCAAGGTTAATTCTTCCACTTCTAGCATCCATATCTGTATTCAAGCCTCGTGAGATATAGAAGAATATCCTAAGAGATATTGGAGAATAGAGATACAACGTATACTTATATATAGCAAATACAAGTACGTTATTATAGCATTATCCCATACCCCGATCTTATCTCTAATTCCTTAGGATTATGTTTTCAAAAATCATTTTAGTTTGAAGTTTTTCATAAAACGATGCTCTGATACCAAGTTGTAGCATCCTCTATCTGGAGGCTCGAAGCTAAGCGCTACATATGCTGTAGTCATCCATAGTATTAACTTCTGGTGACCAAATACAGTAATGTTAATGGTATCTATAATATCAGAAGCACTTGAATATGAAATAAGATCATCGTAGATTAAAGCATTCTTTTGATTACATTTTAAAACAACATTTCATATCCAAGTTACATAATCTGAAATGTTTCCCATGTTTAGATCGAAAATAATTATTACAAAATACGCCAAGAGCGACATATGGAGATGCCCTCTTGGTTGACCAGAGTACTATATAGTCATAAATGACTTAATACAACACAGCGGAATTAAAATAAACAAAAACAACAACTCTTAAATAGCTAAGTTCAGTCTCCGGCTCATCTTTAGAAGAATTATTCATCCACTTACTAAAAACCTATAAATCCTCAACCCTTAACCTACTCAAATTAATATTGAGCACCTGATAGTTTAAAAGGGAAAATATAAAATTCGAGTCAGACAAAAAGCCTGGTGTGAATAATACTATACATCTCGGTTATTTGATATTAAGTGAGGTCATGCCGCTTAGCGAAATGGGTTTCCCCTCACTAATATACTTTTTTAACATATCTTTTGCAAATCTTAATCCTGCAATGAAAACTAGTTAAAATAATAATATCAGTATCATGAAAACATATAAATCAGGTAACAAATGGATTATCTGTCCGAACAATATAGATTTGTTTGGCTAACTACTAACCTTTGGCTAACTCAGGCCTACCAGACTAAATAAACAAATAATCTAACTTCTGTTAGATAATCCTCTTTTAGATGGTCTGTCTCTAACTTAATTCTCCAAGGTCAACTGTTCCTAATGGTTTTGCGGGCTCACCAATAACCTATTTTCTCTCTATATATTCCTTTCCGTGTGTAACATCATTTTAGTCTTACCTATGAAAAAGTCCTACACACTGGAATTTTGGACTAAATTAGCTAAGGGCTAATAGCTAATGTATAGGGCACGACCCCATACCTGTCCAATCCGATATTCTAATATCCAAAGCATTTTACTTAGGGCAATCTTCCCTTAAAATTTTCCTTGAAACCCTTTTCTTCTCTATTTGATTAAAACCTTTAAATCATATTTTAAACAAGGAAAATAAACTCTATGCTTTACTCAAATCACCTTGCCATGTTATATATACTTTACTCATATCTTTGTTGATGAAAAAAATTTAAACATTGGAAAGTACCCCTTTCAAAACCATTGAAAGTATCGCTTCTGAAACCAAGTAAACCACTTAGATTTATACCCTTAGGCCAAAATCCAAAATAAACCCTTTCAAAATTGTTCATAATCATCCTTTCAAAACCATGGAAAAAAAACCTTTCCTTTGAAGCTTAAAACCTTAGACATCCTATCTTTAAACACTTAAACGTTACCTTTCGAAAACAGTAGAAACCTTTCAAAACCATTAGGGAACCACCCCTTCGAAACCATTAACTTAAACCTTTCAAAAGTATTAAATCCACCAAACCTTTCGAAAGCATTTGGGTTAAGGTAAAACATGTGAAAGCCTTTCGAAAGCATTCAAAAGCTAAATCTTTCAAAACCTTTGGGTTCTACCTTCAATAGAACAAAAGAGTCATAAAACATCTAAGTCGAAAGCACTCTTTCGAAAAAAATTCCTAAGTAAAGAAGTGATGGTGTCGAAACCAACCCTTCGAATGCATTAGAGAAGTGGCTAAGTTTTAAAAACAAGGTATCTCTCTCGAACCATTTTCTACAAAAGGTAGAAAGTGACAGCTAGGGGTTTTGACCCCTTTGAAAGCATTTACTTAAAACAAAAGGCACAACCTCTTCAAAACCATTCCTTTAAAACATTTTGACCCAGTCGAAAGCCAACAAAGTCGAAAGCATTCCTTTCGAAAGCAAAGCTGTCGTGTTTCCATTTAAAAGCAAAATAATGTTTCGACCCTAAGGAAACCCATTGTTTCGACCTAGTACCTTTCGTTTATATCCAGTTCACTCTGTACCAAGTCTTTGATACTATGTGCATTAATGGTGATGGAGGCGGAACTACTAGGTCGGAACCTAGGCACCAAAAGCGGTGAAACATGCTAAAAGCATGTGAAAAACTGATTTTAAATTTAAAAAAGTTCTTACCCGCCTTGTTTGTCAAAATATATTGGTTGCTAATTTTCTTTCTAAAAGAACTGCCAAAATTTCAAAAGTAAGAGATTTAAATTTTACAAAATACCCTTTTCTCCTTCTATAAATATATAAAACATTTAAGTCTTAAACCTTAAATTATTTTATATATCTATTAAAACACTTAAGAAATTTTTACGAAAATTCCAGCAAATCGTTTTTATTATGTTTTCTGACATATATTAATTTCAGACCCAAAACATATATTATTTAGCAGTAAATAATTTTGAACCAAAATAACCAATTTTCTTACTAGAAAATTAATATAAATCCACATCGATTCAAAAAATTATGAAAATTGAAACCATCTCTAAAATATCATTTCTGGTCTAAATCTAAAATCGCAAGGGATTTGGATGTCATTCAATAAGGTTTTCACATCAAAACATATCATAAAATCTATATGAATTATCATAAATAATCAACAGCATATATCTCCATTTCTGTAATAAAAAATGGAAAATAACTTTGCAAATTAATTCGTAGTTCGTCATAAAACCGAAAATAAGAAAAATATGAGATGTAGTCATTATTCACCTTAGTTTTGAGATTTAGGAGTTGAGATTTGAATGGATTAGAATTGATTAATCTTCCTTCCTTTGATTTCTTTATCTTATTCTTTTTGCTTAATGGTGGATGGCCTCTAATGTTTTAGTTTTGCAAATGAACATATGGAATGAATATCCTAAGGGTTTAAGTATAATAATGTGTCTTTTCCTATTTTGCCCCTTATCTAACTTTCCTTTTCTGTTTCACTCTACTTCATTTTAGTTTATTTATTAATATGGCAGACTACCCCTATTAGTCACCATTCTCAATCCCTTAATCATTACATTATTTTACTTAATTTAGCTAATTAAAATACCTAAATAGTGTTACTAAAAAATAGGGTCATTACACAAGCATTTCCTTATGCTGGATTTCAATTTCCACAACAACATTACAAGGATCGCAGTGATGTGGCAAGGTCGCCCTAGCAATCTTTGGTCTCAATCCCCGTATAAACTTCTCATTCCTCTTGATGACAGTGTTTATGGTAGCATATCCATATGTGGATAACTCATCATATTTCGTAGCATACTCAATCACAGATATCTTGCCTTGCATTAAATCCATGAACTTCCTCAACAAGGCTGACTTGGCAACTTCAGACAAAAACCTCTCTTTGAATCTCCTTCAAAATTCTGCCCAAGTCAACTCTTCCTCGGAACTCTAGTAGTAACACTATTCCACCAATGAAGCGCTACTCCCTACAACTATCTAGAGGCTAGTCTCCTCTTCTGCTCATCATTCAATCCCAAGTCAGCGAAGATTCTCTCACAATGCAAAAGCCAATTCTCAACTTCTATAGCATCATCCATTCCCAAAAATGGCTTCCCACCAAGACTAGTATAATCCTTACTCAGCTTGGCATAGTTGTTGCCAACTGGGGCCATGGGATTAGCTCCTTTAACATTCCCAACATTACCTATAGCTACTTCTGCTAGCACCAGATTGACGAAAAACTGATACATCATCCCTATATCTACTGGCCGATTTCTAACACCTACGTTGGCATTTGAATTTTAATTACCATTTGCCCGTCGACCCTAATTTCTCCTGTTAGATCGAGCATTTCCATTTGTTGTGGTGCTTCCTCCACCAAGATTTCCGTTTCCTGCCTCCATATCTTCCTTTCTCGTAAATCTTCATATGAGCCTTAGTAAGATATAGAAGAACGGTCTAAGAGAGAGGGGAATACATACTTATATATATATATATATATATATATGTATGTATATCAAATACAAGTACGTTACTATAGCGTTAACCCCAAAACCCGATCTTAGTTTCTGATTCATTGGATTATGTTTTGAAAAATCTTGTTAAGTTTGAAATTTCTTTAAAGTTTTCATAAACCTATGCTTTGATACCAACTTGTAATATCCCCCACTTGGAGGTCCAAAATTGACGGCTACGGATGCTGCAGTCATCCATAGTTATTAATTCTCGGTGACCAAATACGGCAATGTTAGATACATTGATATAACAGAAACATGTGGATATGGAAATTTTTTAAAACCATTAAAAATTTCTCATTCCATTTCGATCATATTTCAAATTCATTACATAATTCCAAATTTGTGAACCAAGTTCAGAGAAAATATAATTATTACAACATACGGGAAGAGCGACATATGAAGATGCCCCCATGAATGATCAGAGTATATACCTAGGCAATTGAAATTTTTTGCCTTTACAACAAAACACAACGAAATTAAAAAGAAAAGAACTCCAAATAGCTAGCTTGCCTGTTGTACGTCTCTGCAAGCTTATTCATCTAAAGGAGTACCTGAAAACCTCAACCCTCAAACAACTCAAAATTAATTGAGCACGTAAGAGTTTAAGGGGAAAATATAAACTTTGAGTCAGACGTAAAGCCTGGTATGAATAATAACCTACCATCTCGAATCATTTACATATCTAGTGAGACCATGCCGCTTAGCAGAATGGGTTTTCCCCTCATTGGAATCTTACCCGAAAATTTATATTAACCATATACTGTGCACCTGCATCCATAATGGTTAAAAATTTAATGGTTTAAATTATTATTATGATATGTAAACAAGCAAAATAATATGGATTTCCCATCACCATTCATTTGACTATCAGTCTCAATTATAGTTTCTAGGGTCATTATTAACCTATTTGTTTTCATGGGTTGACTGTTTAAAGCTTATGGACTAACTGTCTGATCTTATAGTTTTCATGGGACCACTAAGAACCTATTAGCTCCTGCCAATAACTTCATTCAATTATTTCATATGTTCTCTCTGAACCTATTGGTATCTTTAATAACTTTTCTTATATCATAGTTTTCATGGGTTGACTATGAACTTATTGACTTATATCAATAACTTTATCCGGATAAAATTTTCATGAGATCACTACGAACCTGCCAATAACTCTTTCCAAACACAGGTTCCATGGGTTTACTATGAAGCTGTCTAACTGACAACTTCTTTGACCAGTCTTTGGGCATCCTATGTCCAGGTCTACCTGACCTCTTTGATGCAATTCTACTCGTTCAAGAGTTAACTCAATTTATATTCACTACTGGGTCAACCTAGCTTGTTATTCTGCCCTTTCTTCCCAAAATACAGTTATGGGTCCATTATACAGTGAATACGTTTATAGAAGAAGAATATACAATATTTGATCATAACAATAATAATACCAACATTTATGGTTTAATATCCTTGAAATTACTTTCACATAAAGTATGGTTAATCCCTTTAACCCACTATTATTATCAAGGAAAGCTTCTTCAAAAACTCCAAAATTATAAGCCATTACAAAGCTCTCTTATATTGCCATGGTTTTTCCTTTAAAAATGAGATTGGGTTCTTTATTTTGAAAACTAAGGCTTTCAAAACTTCAGGCCTTTACTTTAAACCATTAAAACATTTTTTTCGAAAGCATTCAAACCTTTTTTTCAAAATATTTAAGCATATGCCTTTTGAAACACTTAAAATATCTTTTTCGAAAGCATCAAAATCTCTCTTCTGAAACAATCAAAACATTCCTTTCGAAAGTATTAAAGCATATCTTCCCAACTTATAGAAGCATAGCTTCGAAACCTTTTGAAAGTACGTCTTCTGAAACTATTGGGTTTAATCTTAAATATAACTTTTAGGTCAAAGTGAGTATAAGAAAAAGTGCCCCTTTCGAAACCATTTACCTTCAAGTAAAAGATTTTGGGGAAAACAGATGGTTTTAGAACCATCCTTTCGAAAGCTTTAATATTTAAGGTAAAATAATTGGAATGATAGCTTTGAAACAACTTTTGAAGCCATTGCCTTCGAAACCTTTACTATAATTGGCTACTGGAGCCCTATCGAAAGCATTGGGAAACGACTTTATATTTATAAAAACAAAGGATTACCTTTCAAACTTATTGAAAACTTCAACCTATTCGAAATATATGAAGACGGGAGCATGGTTTCGACTAGGTCCAACTACCCTTTCGAAAGCTCCATTTTTTTATTTAAAAAAGGCGGTAACTCATTCGAAATCTATCCTTTCAAAATAAGAAGGCGACAACCCCTTCGAAAGCTATATTCAACCCCTGCCGAAAACATCTCATTGAAATCAAATCAAGCAACCTCTCTTTTTGAAAGCAAACAAAGTCCTTCGAAAGCTATTTAAAATGGCCCCGACCCCTTCAAAATTATGATTTTAACTCTGTACCTTTCGCTTTTCTTCAATCCACTACGTACCAAAGCATTGATACCATGTGTACTTGTTTCAACTTGGTTGGGGGCGGAGGTATGGAGTCGAAAGGTTGCTACTGGAAGTGGTGAAACAATAAATCTTTACAAAACTATCATGTTGCCATTTTTAAGTAAATTTTTTTTAACTAACTTGCCTATTTATAAAAATATAATTGGTTGACATAACCTTTAAAAATATATTATCTAAAAGACTGTCGAATTCATCTAAAATTAATTAAAAATAATTAGCAAGGAAGCCCTTCCCTTTAGCAAACAATTAAGACATTTAAGTCCTCCAACTTAATTAATTTAATTTCCATAATAAATCACTTAGGAAAAATCTCCAAAAATCAGAATAATTCATTTTTAATATTTTATTTGACATATAAAAATTCCAACCCCAAAATCCTTTATATAATTTCCAAAATAATTTTTTTAACCCAATTATTTATTTATTTCTTCAAAAATTCATAATAAATTATCCATAGCGTGGATGATTACAAAAGTTTAATCTCATCTTCAAAATAATGTTTTACACAACATATCAATCCTTATGGCATTTGAAATCCAACATATATACGATTTTAGCCTTAAAATCGGACAAGCATTTATCTTCATACTAGTTTTGATCAAACATATCATGTAATCCAAGCATATCATCATTAAAATCATCACAAAAGGTTTTAAACTTATAACCCAAAATCAAATGCTCTTTAAAACAAAAATGAGATGGTTTTGATTATTATTCACCTTGCTTTCAATAAGTGTTCAACGGTAAATTTTCTATCAAATTAGAAAACTACAGATAAATTTCAAAACAAATTTTGCCGCAAGCGCACGGCGTATAATCGTAGTTGGCGAATACGGGTCAATCCATAGGGAATTGTTAGAGTCTGAAAATCTATTCAATCAAATTAGACCAAATGGAGGAGAAATTGTTAAATAGAAATAAAATGAAGCTAGTACTAGAATTAAAATGTGATTAGAAAACTATTGAACAAGAGAACAATTTAGGGATAAATCCACTCTCATATTTTTGTAAATCAACAAACAATAATTTATGATCTCTAGCTTTGATATTAAGTGAAATAATTATTGTATTTATCATAAGTATGGTTTGTTTATGTTATTAATTAACATAACTCAAACCATCAAATTATAATACAACAATTATACCACTTATAATTCTCATGAAAATGGAGACAAAGCAAAAGCTATTTTAAGTATGATCTATTTACTATTGTAACTAATAATATAGATCATCAAATTTCATTTTTACTTTCATTTCAAAATCAAAAATTAATTAGCAAATGATGATGTAAATTGTGTTTATGTTGAATAAGAATAGCTCATTTGCATAAGCAATATAAGCTATCAAACCCACTTGTATAAACTTACATCAAAATTTACTTCATGAAGCACAAATCAAATGAGATCATAAACCATATAAATGTTGAAATTACGTAATATTTGAGGACTTCATTAAACCTAAATTAAAGGGGTTTAGCAACTCATTTATGGCATTGAAGCAACATAAGTAAATTTCAACATTAAAAGGAGAAGAAAATAGAAAATAAGCAAAGAAAGTAAAAGAGATTAGCTACTAACTACTTGCATAAAAATATAAACTACACTACTTGCACGAATGTAAATCTAAGCTATGAACATAAAGAGAAAGAGAGCATAGAAATAAACATTAACAATAAAACAAAGAAAAGCATGTAGAAAAGAGAGAAGAAAGATGCTTGAAAGCCATTTTTATTTCACTCAACATAAAGCTTACAACTTACTTTCTTAATTTCCTAACAAATATGAAAGAGTAATTGATATGTTCATGTACATAAGAGGATTATTTATGCATGCATAAAACCCTAATTCCATTTTTAGGGAGCTTCCCAAATTGCCCTTGAGGTAGTGTGGCCACCAAATTAGCATAAGTTAACTCTTCAATAAAATGTACATGAAGCTTTAACGACCTTTTAGCATATTCTTAGCTCCTAATTGGAAATCAAGGTAAGTGGTTGGTGCCCTCCGTGATATTGAACTTGAATTGTTTCCTCTTTATTCCTTTGTAGTTTCTTGTGCATGCATATATCATCATGAATTCATCTTCCATATGCATCAAAATATCCTATAAAAATCATAAAAATTGTCCAAGTAAAAATTCTTACACCCACACATGCACAAAATGACCGTTTTCCCCTTGAATGAAGATGAAAATATGATAGTTTGAAAATAATTGAATTTTGGTTTTAAACATGTTAAAATACCCAAATATGATGTTTATTTAAATAAAAAGAGATAAAATTTGGATGTAAATATATGCACATTTACGTGCATATCAAATACCCCTACACTTATCTTTTATTCGTCCTCAAATAAAGGAAAACTAAGATAAATCCGTTTTCGTACGGAGCACGATTGCATTGAGCATATGCAACAAGCCGTTAAACATCTGCATGGTCCCAGGAGGACGAGTGTTGTCTCGTGAGGGTTTTCAGCGGATACTACCCCACAAAATCTAATGCAAAGTGAAAATATTTACAAAATGCAAGATTTATTTACAAAGAGATAAATGCGAGTTTTTGGAAATATTTACAGATGAAAGGTTTACTTTTAAATAGACACAAATAAGTTAAATACAAGTTTTGGTTATTGTCTTGAAAATTGAAGTCATTTACTCGTCAAAATTTCCAATAAAAATCAAGTTTTCATAATAGATAGACCATAGTTTGGCTAGTTGTTTCGGTTGATAACACACTGTAATTATGAAATGGATCCTTAGTTGATTATCAAAGTTTATCAAAGTGGTATTTTCATTTCTTTTCAATAATAAGTTAAATCAAACAAGTTAAAATAGTATTTGGATTTCAATTGCTTGCTCTCTCATTATTTGCAAGAAAAATTACACGCCTAGCTCAGGTAAACTGAGGCCAGATATACCACCCATGCACTGCCTTTCGGGCTTATGTGAGGGAAGTACAGAGCATGGCGATTGCACACACTTTCATGCATACACCTATCGACCATAGGTGGTTTTTATAAGTCTTTTTTTACACGTGTTCCATACATGCATAACCGTGAGGACTTTTAAATGAGTATGAAAGCACATAATCAAAAATTCTAAGTAATTCACCCATGCATAACCATGAGGAATTTTAAATGAGAGTGAATACTTTAGATGTTATTATATATATATATATATATATATATATATATATATATTTAAGAGAGAGAGAGAGTTTTGCAAAATCATCTTAGCACCATTTAATTTAGAAGATAAAAATGTTATATCCTTTACTTTAAATTTACCACATTTTAAACAAAGATTTTCAATTGGAACATACTTCATAACCAACATAGATGAACCTTCCTACATACTAGTTAAACCATTTTTATTTGTAATCAAACTTCATTTCTATTTTTCTTAAGACAAACAAATTTTCAAAAATTTCAAATTATTAACCAAAACTTATACTTATCCCATAGTGTTTCTTCAAAAATAAATCAAAAGGGTAAAAAGAAAATGTTTTTGAGATTTAGGAGTTTTGAGATTTTTTTTAAAGTAAGAAAATGAAAATTCAAAAAATGCCATGAAAACTAAAAAAAATGAAAATGAGACTCCCTCCACACTTAATTTTGACTATGTCCCCACAGTTAATGCATGATATAATGAGTGTAACGGGGAAAACTATGTATATATTTACAAAAGAGGGTTAACATTCTTACTAGACGTAGCTTAGCTCATGAAGGATCATGAGCTCCTCCTCTTGCTTACTTGGCATTTCCAAGAAAAGTTTCAAACGATGACCGTTGACTTTGAAAATCCATCCATCCCTAGGGTTTTCTATTTCCACGGCACCATGTGGAAAGACAGTTCATACCATAAATGGTCCAGTCCATCTTGATTTATGTTTCCCAGGGAATAAATTAAGTCGTGAGTTATATAAAAGAACTATCTGGTTAGGCGAAAATGTTTTTCTTAGGATTGACTTGTCATGAAAAACCTTTGTTCTTTCTTTATAAATTTCTCGTTTTCATACGCGTTGTTCCAAGTTCTTCTAGTTCATTGAGTTGCAATTTTCGGTTTTCGCCAGCATTCTCAAGGTCAAAGTTTAAGTTTTTCGTTGCCCGCAACGCTTTGTGTTCAATTTCAACAGGTAAATGGCAAGCTTTACCTTAAACTAGATGAAATGGGGACATCCCGAGGTTAGTTTTAAAAGCAGTACGGTAATCCCAAAGCGCGTCGGTCAATTTCTAAGACCAATATTTTCGATTTTTGTTGACAATTTTCTCCAACATTTGTTTTATTTGACGATTCAAAACTTCAACTTGCCCACAAGTCTGAGAATGATACGGAGTGGATAACTTGTGGATTATCGAGTGTTTCTTCATTAAAGTTTCGAAAGAACGGTTACAAAAATGGATTCCGTTATCATAGATTATTGCGCAAGGTGTGCCGAACCTCAAAAAGTTGTTTTCGTTGAGAAACTTCACAACAATTCTTTGGTCATTGGTTTTGCAAGGAACAACTTCGACCCATTTTGAAACATAATCGACAACAAGAAGGATATACAAGTTTCCAAAAGAATTAGGAAAAGGTTCCATAAAGTCGATACCCCAAAAACTAAAGATTTCGATCGTAAGAATGGGGTTAAAGGCATCATATCTCATCGAGAAATTCTTCCAAGAATTTGACATCGATCGCAAGTTTTACCAAATTCAAATGAGTCTTTTAAGAGAGAAAGCCAATAGAAACCACATTGAAGCACCTTTTCTGCAGTTTTTCGAGGATCGAAATGTCCACCGCACGCTTGATCGTGGCAAAATAAAAGAACACTTCTGATCTCATTATCCAGAATGGAACATCAGATGATTTGGTCGGGACAATATTTGAAAAAGTATGGATTGTCCCAATAGAAATATTTCACTTTGGACATGAATTTGCATTTGTCCTATTTGGACCAAGATGATGGAGTTTCTTTAGTGGCTAAGTAGTTCACTATATCAGCGTACGATGGAACGATAGAAATCGAAAGAAGTTGTTCATCGGGGAAGTTTTCATTGATCGGTACAGAAGATGGTGCGTTTGGAAGACGAGATAAGTGATCGGCTATGGCACTATTGGATCCGTTATTGTCTTTGATTGTAATGTCAAATTCTTGAAGTAAAAGGATCCAACGAATCAGATAGAATTTAGTCCTTTTTATCAAAGAGATATCAAAGCGCAGAGTGATCCGTGTACATTGTAATGTGCGAACCTATCAAATAAGGTCAAAACTTTTCAAGCGCAAGAACGACAGCTAGAAGCTCTTTTTCGGTTGTTGTGTGGTTGAGTTGAGCGTCCTTCAAAGTCATACTCGCGTAGTAAATGACATGAAGGATCTTGTTGATGCTTTGTCCTAAGACAGCACCAACGACAAATTTCGAAGCATCACACATTATTTCGAAAGGAAGATCCCAATTAGGTGCGCAAAGGATTGGAGCAAAAATGAGTTCATTCTTAAGACGCTCAAAAGAAGAGAGACAATCAGAGTTAAAATTGAAAGGAACGTCTTTTCCAAGAAGAATCGTCAAAGGACGAGCGATTTTGCTAAAGTCTTTCACAAAACGTCGGTAAAAACCAGTGTGTCCTAGAAATGATCGAATGTTTTTAACATATTTGGGAATGGGTAGATTTGCAATTACGTCGATTTTCGCTTTATCTACCTCAATTCCTTTATTTGAGATGATATGTCCAAGGACTATGCCTTGTTTGACCCTAAAGTGGCATTTTTCCCAATTCAAAGTCAAATGTTTTTCTTTACATCGATTTAGAACCAACTCGAGATGATGTAAACATTGGGAAAAGAATCGCCAAAGATAGAGAAATCGTCCATAAAAACTTCTAGAAAGCATTCAATTATGTCAGAAAGATGCCAACCATGAATCGTTGGAAAATTGCAGGAGCGTTACAAAGTCCGAATGGCATACATCGATAAGCAAAAGGTACCGAATGGACACGTGAAAGTCATTTTCTCTTGATCTTCGGGAATGATTGGAATTTGATTATAGCCAGAATAACCATCAAGGAAGCAATAGAATTCATGATCGGCTAAACGTTCGAGCATTTGGTCGACGAAAGGGAGTGGGAAGTGATCCTTACGTGTTGCGGCATTTAGTTTTTGATAGTCAATGCAAACATGCCAACTCGTTTGAATATGAGTTGAAATAAGTTCGTTTGAATCGTTCTTGACAACGGTTGGCCCAATTTTTTTGGTACAAAGTGAATTGGGCTGACCCAAGAACTATCAAAGATTGGGTAAATGATTTCGCTGTCAAGAAGTTTAAGAATTTCACCACGCACGGCACCTTTCATTTTTGGATTAAGCCTTCGCGGCGCTTCACGAACAGGCTTGGCATCGTCGATTAAATGGATGCGATGTTGAACAATAGTGGGACTAATCCCTTTTATATCAGAAATCGACCATCCAATTGCCTCTCTATTTTTCGAAAGAATAGAGAGTAATGAGATTTCTTGATCAAGAGAGAGAGAGAGCTGCGGAAATTATGATGGGTAACGTTTCATCTTCACCTGAGTATGCAAACTTAAGGCGATCGGGAAGTGGTTTGAGGTCCAACTTCGGGAGTTTTTCGATCAAAGAGTTGGGTTGAGATTCGGACTCAACTTGAAGCAATTCAAAGGGAAGAGCGTATTCACTCCCGTTGGGAATTTCGAGAGACAATTTTTCGTACTCGGTTTCATGTTCGTCGTTAAGGTCGAATGTCTCGTTTTCGAAGTTTTTGTGAATGACACTAACTTCCAACGTTTCATCACGAGGTTCATTCGATTGGCTTTCAAGATTAAAAATGTTAAGATCCAATGTCATGTTTCCAAAAGAGATTTTCATAGATCCGTTATGACATTTGACTAAGGCATTTGAGGTGACTAAGAATGGTCGGCCAAAAATCAATGGAATTTGACTCGAGGGATTCATCATGGGTTGTGTTTTGAGAACGATAAAGTCAACGAGGAATATGAATTGCCCTACTCGAATGAGCACATCCTCGATTTCTCCCACAGGCTTCTTAATCGAGCGACCGACAAATTGAAGCGTGACTTTTATGGGCTTGAGCTCACCTAAGCTTAATAGTTCGTATACGGAGTATGGAATCAAATTGACACTCGCACCTAAGTCAATCAAACTGTTAATCGTCTTGTCTCTAATTGTGCACAAAATCGTAGGCGTCCAGGATCCTTGTATTTAATAGGCATGGATTAGGACCAGACTTCACTCAAACTGGTGGCTAAGAAGACTTTTTTGGACACTTGAGTGTATCGCTTTTGGGTGCATAAGTCCTTAAGAAATTTCGCGTACGTGGGTACTTGCTGAACGATGTCAAGAAGTGGAATGTTAACTTTGAATTGTTTAAAAATTTCCAACATCTTTTCCATTTGGTCCAAGTGTTTCTTAGGTCGAAGACGATGTGGAATGGAACATGAAACTCGATAGGCGGGTCTACTCGAGTAGAAGAGGGAGAGTTTTGATTGGCATTTGATTCAACGTTTGGCTCCACGTTCTGTTCAAATTCGTTTGTTGTTTTAGAAGTGTCGAAAGAGATTTCAGGTAAATCATTTGGATTAACGACTTGATTATCGATTTGTTTACCGGAATGTAAAGTTGTGATAGCATTCAACTGGGTAACGTTGCTATCTTGAACAACATGGGCTTGATTTGAATTTGCGTTTTGATTTCTGGGATTTGGAAGGGGCTGACTTGGAAATGTTCCTCGTTCGCTTTCAGTTACAGACATGGCTAACTGACTCATTTGCATTGATTTTGCAATCGATTGAATTGTGTTTTGCATATATGAAGTCAATAAATTTTGTAAATTTATGTTTGACTGAAGGCTTTGAGTAGTTGCCTTAGCCAACATTTCAAGAGTTTTCTCAAGTGAACTTAAACATTTATTGTCTTGAGGAGGATTGGCAGAATTTGGTTGAAAATTTGATTGTTGCGGTTGATTATGGGACAGACTCGCAAAGTTTGGTTGAAAATTGTTGGGCTGAAAGGGAGGGTTCGAAGCTTATTCAAAAATGCTTGAAAATTGGAACGAATCGTATTCGTGTTAGGATTTTTTTGGTTCCATGCAAAATTCGGATGATTTCTTCAAACAGGGTCGTACGTTAGAGAAAACGGGTTATTTTTGGCTTTGTTAAAAGCATTGATTTGTTTGAAAGAATTGGGACACTGATCGGCTATATGATTAGGATCGTTGCGTTTATAACACATCGGTTGGGAAGCTTGGTTCATTTTATTCGATGAGAAAACGTTATCAATTTTTTTAATCATTGCATCGATCTTAGCTTCCAAAGCAAATGAAGATCCTATCAAGTTTGCACTTGATCGTGAGTAAATTGATTTTTCGTTCAAACGTTCATATTGGGATGACTTTTCGGCGAGGTTTTCAAGAAATTTCCAA
Source organism: Allium cepa (assembly GCA_030765085.1). NCBI lineage: Eukaryota > Viridiplantae > Streptophyta > Magnoliopsida > Asparagales > Amaryllidaceae > Allium > Allium cepa. The sequence goes on from CM060932.1 coordinate 937,791,554, forward strand.
GCATCGTCGCGATGTTGGGCAAGAAAGTTGCCTTGACACATTGATTCGAGCATGGTTCGTGAGTTGTTTTCGAGTCCATCGTATAAGATTTGGTAAATCGTCCATTTTTCAAAGTTATGGTGCAGACATTTTACCAAAAGCACTTTGAATCTTTCAAAATATTTTCCAAATGGTTCTCGCTTGAATTGATGAAAATTTACAATTTCGTTTCGAATTCTACTTTTTTCTTCTAAAGGATAGAACTTTTTTAAGAAAGCTTTTACGAATTCTTCTCACGTTTTAATCGAGTTCAATGGTAAGCTGTACAACCATTTTTCAGCGTATTCCGTAAGAGCGAATGGGATTAATCGAAGTTTGATTCTATCATCGGAAAGTATTTGGAGTTTAATAGTTGCCCAAACTTGTTCGAATTTAGTCAAAAAGATGTATGAGTCATCGTGCTTGAAATTTCCAAATTTCAGAAGTGTGGAAATATGGTTCGAGTGGATTTTGAAATGGTTACCCGTAGGGGCAGGTAACATGATGCAAGATGGAATATAAAATCTATTGGGAAAGATTCTATCCATAATATTTAAGGGGCGTTTTCGTTCGCCATTTCGGGAGGATTGTCTGTTCGAGTTAAACAATTTGTAGAAGGGTCATGAGTCCAATGATTTGTTGTTGTGTCACGAGTCCAAATACTCATGCACAAGTGAAAGTCGAGAAGAGAATGGAGTTAGAATCGAGTTTAGAGAATGAAAGAAGATTTGAAAACTTGTTTTTGTCTTTGTTTTTTTTTAATTTTCTCTCTTTTATTCACAAGGAAGAAAACTACTTACCAAGTGAGATTTATTTTCAAAAGAAAAGTTTGACTTCTGTTTTTTTTTTGTTTTTCAATTTTTTTTATATGTTTTTGTATTTGTATATTATTTTTTTTAATTTTCAAATATTTAGCAAAATGATTTTTTGTTTGGTTTTTAGAAAATGGAAATTGATATTTGTTTTTGTTTTTGAATTTTCAAATTTTTTTTCTTCTTCAAAAGATTTTATATGTTTTTTGGATTTTTTTTTGATTGAAAATTTTCAAAGAAAGAAAAAAAGGATTTTTTTTGAATTAAAAAGTAAGTTAAAATTTACAATTTTTTTTTGGATTTTGGATTTTTAATTTTTTTTTAAATATGCATGAGCTAATGCAACTAAATGAATGCAAAGAACTTAATTACAGTTTTCTATCCTTAGTACCTCCTAACCCAAAATTGTATAATCACACTTTGTCTTAAATCAACAAAAATATTTCTCAGTCAGGTAACAGGCAGGGGTTATCGGTGCACCACAAATTACCGTAGCAATACAACCGAAGGTTTAAGTACCTTCAGAGGAACAACCAGTATTATATTTACGTATCACCGTAATTTTTATAACTGGTTATTACTCTGCCGTAGCCTAGGCACCAATAGATAAAATCGTTCAAATAAAACAATTGTGAAGATACAATTAAGCCCTAAGTGAGCTCATGACATCCTTAAGTCGAATGCCTAACCTTTATTATTAGTCAAATTCTACAATGAAATGCATTTGTGGGCTAAGGAAAGAGTGATGAAATCCCTCACCTTATGTGAGTTGGGTGTTGCCCTTAACAAAAAAATAAGATGAGATGAATGCAAAGCAAAAATTAAGCGTGAATTTACAATGCAACTAAAATGAAGTTGTTTTTGTTTTTGGATTTTGAAATTTGAATTTTTTTTATAAATGCAAATGCAGGCAACCAACAGTGCGATTCAAATCAAAACAAGGGATGAAAGAGCGATATCAAAGCGTGCAGAATTATTAGCAATTTATTTTTAAAGCGGCAATTTTTTTAAGCAAGCTAAGCAGCGGAGCAAGTAACTTTTGACAAGCAATTTCTTTATCTCCTGCAACCCGAAAAAGCAAGATATATACAATTGGTTTATTTTTTAATATATAATGATGGAAGTCAAAACAAAAACAAAACAAATTCAAACTTTTTTTTGCAATATATATATCAACGAAGGAATTAAATCAAAACAAAACAAATAAGTGAAAACTAAACAAATTGAAAATCAAAGAAATTAAAACCTTTTTTTATAAATCAAAGGTAAGTAAAGACAAAGGAAAAATAGCAAAATTGATATTTTTTATGTATAATTTTTATTTTCTGAACAAACAAAAGAAAAATTTAACAAAACCCACACAAAAGAGGAAATTAGAGAAAATGACAAACTTTGATAAAAATTTTGTCTCAAGGACACCAAGATTTATTTTTTGACTGAAGGACAAACTTTGAAAAAAATTAGGCTGAAGGACAATGCTAGTTCAAACTAGCATTATACTCAGTTTTTACACTATACAAAATGCTAGTTCTAACAAGCATTTTATTCGGTTTTTACATTATACGAAATGCTAGTTCTAACTAGCATTATCCTTCATCCTAATTACTTTCAAAGTTTGTCCTTCAACCTAAAAATGAAACTTATTGTCCTTCAGCTTAATTTTTTTTTCAAAGTTTGTCTTTATGTCTATTTTCCACCGCACAAAATTATCACAAAACCCCGGCCCAAACACAGATTAACACACTTCCAAACAAAATCGCTTTCCTAAAAAAGATTCTCAACAGAAATCCACAACGAAGTAAAATCAATTTCCTCTAGCAAAAATCGCATAAATGTTCCCACAAATCTCTCGTACGGTCGTAGTTAAATTACTTGTTTAAGTAAATCGATTGTGGTTGTTCAATTGCAGTTTGAAGTGGTGGGGTTCAATTTTGGTTGCCGTCTGAATTGGCAATGATTTGGGTGCGATTGTTGAATAAGCGGCTAGAATTGGGTGCGATTGTTGAGGCAAGAAGGAAGTGAATCATCGGTGAGACAGAGAGGAGCAGCATTTGTAAGTCGAGTGGGAAGGTAGCCACAGCAGCAATGGTATGGCAGTTTTTGTTATGGGATGGTCGAAGTTCTAGATGGGTGAGATGTTGGATTGAGTTGCAATTGAGGAGTAGCGGGTTTGCTTGATGAGGAAGGCGAGGGGGTGATCACGGTTATTGTTTGCTGGTGGTAGAGTTGGTTAAGGGTGTGAAATGGTTACTATTGTTCGTAACAGTTTGATAGAAGTGGTGGGTGTTTGGCAATAGAGTTGCAGCGTATGTTTGGGTTGTGGTTGTAGGGTTACAGCAGTTGTTTAAAGAGTCAAGGCAACTATTGTCAATGGATAGTGATAGCTCGGTGGTAGATGGTTCAATCAAGTCAGATGGTTGCAGCAATGATTGTATATTTTGGTGAGTGAAGTTATTGTTGTTTGATTTCGGTAAGTGGTATGTGAAGTGTATGAAGGCAGTTGCAGTGTTTTAGAAGTTGTGTGACAGAGGGGGGAAGAGCAGTGCACAGTAGTGAGGTTAGTTGCTGCTATTGCGATGCTCGACGATTTGCAGATCGTGTGTATCGGTAGTTGAAAACAGAAGTTGAAAGTAGAACTGTTGTGGAATAGTTGGAGGTATTCGATGAAAGGCAAGATGGTGGTTGAAGACGTGTGCACTGGGTTGCAGACTGGTTGTGGTTTTCTTGTAGTTGGCTATGAGGTAGAGGCGATGTTGATGCTATGTATAAGCAGGTGAGTGTTGAACTGTTAGGTTGAAGAGTTTGTCTTGGTGGAGCAGTATACATGGCGGCACTGTTGTATGTTTATATGGACTGGTATGTAAGGAGGATGAATGTAAGTGGAATGATGGTTGCGAATCTGAGAAGGTTTTAGGTTGGTATTGTGTTGAAGTAGGGGAAGAGCAATGGACGGTAGAATGTTTGGTTTGTGGAAATGAGGTGGTGAAATGTAGAGTTTGTTTGAAACTGTCTGGTTTGAAGTGAAGTTGCAGGGCACTGTGGAAAGATGTTGTTTGATCAGGCAACTGGGTTGACGGAGATTGTTGGGTTTGAGGCAGAGCTTCAGTTTTTGTAGTGGCCAATGGGGATTGGACTATGGTGAAGTAGGGAGGTTTGTGAGGGTACTTGTAACTGAGAAATGTATGGACAGTGAGCAAGATAGTGAAAGAGCAAGTAACTGCAGAAGGACAGTAGGCAAATTTATGTATGCAGGGAGGAGGGCCAGAGAATAGTGAATTAGTCTTGTAAATAGGCAGTTTTGAAAATGTAAATTGAAAATTCAAAATGCAGATGGAAAATTTATAATTGAAATTGAAAATGAAATTGATAAAAAAAAATTCTTTTTCAAATGACGTATAATGGATTTTTTTTATATGAAATGCAAAAGAACAAAACAAATAGAAAATAAGCACACAAACCAAAATGCAAACAATAATCAAATAACAAACAAACACACAAAATAAAAAAATAAAAAAAAATCAAAGAATAGAAAATCAAAATCAAAACTATTCTCCGACAACGGCGCCAAAAACTTGTTTAACGGTAAATTTTCTATCAAATTAGAAAACTACCGATAAATTTCAAATTAAATTTTACCGCAAACGCACGGCGTACTATCGTAGTACGTGGCAAATACGGGTCGGTCCGTAGGGAATTGTTAGAGTTTAAAAATCTATTCAATCAAATTAGACCAAATGGAGGAGAAATTGTTAATTAGAAACAAAATGAAGCTAGTATTAGAATTAAAATGTGATTAGAAAACTATTGAACTAGAGAACAATTTAGGGATAAATCCACTCTCATATTCGTAGATCAACAAACGATAATTTATGATCTCTAGCTTTGATATTAAGTGAAATAATTATTGTATTTTATCATAAGTATGGTTTGTTTATGTTATTAATTAACATGTCTCAAACCATCAAACTACAATACAACAATTATATCACTTATAAATCTCATGAAAATAAAGCGATAGCAAAAGCTATTTTAAGTATGATCTATTTACTATTGTAACTAGTAATATAGATCATCAAATTTCATTTTTACTTTCATTTCAAAATCAAAAATTAATTAGCAAATGATGATGTAAATTGTGTTTATGTTGAATAAGAATAGCTCATTTGCATAAGCAATATAAGCTATTAAATCCACTTGTATAAACTTACATCAAAATTTACTTCATGAAGCACAAATCAAATGAGATCATAAACCATAGAAATGTTGAAATCATATAATATTTGAGAGCTTCATTACCCCTAAAATGAAAGGATTTAACTACTCATTTGTGGCATTGAAGCAACACTATAAATTTCAACATTAAAAAGAGAAGAAAATAGAAAATAAGTAAAGAAAGTAAAAGAGATTGGCTACTAACTACTTGCATAAAAATATAAACTACACTACTTGCATGAATGTAAATCTAAGCTATGAACATAAAGAGAAAGAGAACATAGAAATAAACATTAACAATAAAACAAAGAAAAACATGTAGAAAAGAGAGAAGAAAGAGGCTTGGAAGTCATTTTTATTTCACTCAACATAGAGCTTGCAACTTGCTTTCTTAATTTCCTAACATATATGAAAGAGCGGTGGATATGTTCATGTACATAAGAGAGTTATTTATACATGCATAAAACCCTAATTCCATTTTTAGGGAGCTTTCCAAATTGCCCTTGAGGTAGTGTGGCCACCAAGTAATCATTAGCATAAGTTAACTCTCCACTTAAATGTACATGAAGCTTTAAAGACCATTTAGCATGTGCTTAGCTCCTGATTGGAAATCAAGGTAAGTGGGTGGGGTCCTCCATTATCTTGAACTTGAATTATTTGCTCGTCATTTCTTTGTAGTTCCTTATGCATGCATATATCATCATGAATCCCTCTTCCATATGCATCAAAATATCCTATAAAAATCATAAAAACTGTCCAAGTAAAAATCTTACATTGACACATGCACAAAATGACCGTTTTGCCCTGAATGAAGATGAAAATATGATGGTTTGAAAATAATTGAATTTTGGTTTTAAACATGTTAAATTTTCCAAATATGATGTTTATTTAAATAAAAAGAGATAAAATATGGATGTAAATATATGCACCTTTGCGTGCACATCAATAAGGAACTTGAGATTTGATCTTTCTTAATTCTTCTTGCTTGATTCCTTAGCTTTTAATTGATTTTCTCCTCTTTCCCCTAGGTTATGGTCGGCTTGAGCTCTTTGATTTATGTTTTAGCATTATGAACTTGTGAAATGAAAATGGGAATAAAGGTTTAGCGTTAAGGGTTTATGGTGGATGGCTATTCCCCATAATACCCTTGCCTCATTCTCTTATATTAGATAGCTTAAAAACCATTTCAATAAACTCGTTCTTTTAATCTTATTTGGTTAAGCATGGCCTCTATTTTAATTTTCAAATCTCAATCTCCTTATCTCTCCAATCTTCACACTATTCTATTTAGTGTATCTAATTGAATCTCTTGAATAATGTTATCTAAAATTAAGGGTGTTACAAACTCCCCTACTTAAATATTTTCCTCCTCGAAATGAAGCAAGGACTAAATACTAAGCATAGCAATCATCTGTAACAACTCCTAACTACCATACTAGCCTACCTGACTAGCAATAGTCTATATAAAGTAAATATAGAATATACCCTCACAACAAATCAGCATAAGTATCTCTAATTATGTCTTCTGTCCCCACAGTACAGTCCTTCACGTTTTCTCTCCAATGAACTTTCACCAACTTGATCGTCTTGTTTCTTAACCTCTTCGCATCTCTTGCTACAAACCGAACTAGTTGTTTAACAAAAGTCAAATTCGGTTCTACTATCAAGTCTTCCAACTTCGTCGAAGGGATAGTAGTCTCTGGATCATGCACATACTTACGAAGATGAGACATATGAAACACATTATGGATACCTACCATAGTGCTCAACAACTGTACTCTATACGCGAGCTTTCTGATCCTCTTTGTAACTGGAACATACCAACATATCTCAATGTCAGTTTCCCTGATTTTTCGAATTGTACCACATCCTTTTGTAGTGATACTTTAATGAAGATTCTATCTCCAACTGAGAATTCTAGATTTTACGTCTTTTATTTATGTAACTTTTTTTGTCTAGACTGAGCTTCCTTCATCTTTTCTTGGATCAAATCAATCTTCTATGCCGCCTCTCTAACCAGATCTGGAACCAAGAATAATCTGTCTTCCGTCTCCGGCCAACATGCAGGTGATTTGCATGGTCTTCCATACAAAGCTTCAAAAGGCACTATTCCTATACTAGTTCAATAATTGTTATTACAGGAAAACTCAGCCAAGTGAAGGTTACCTTCCCAAGATCCACTAAAATCTAATACACAACCTCTTAACAAATCCTCGAGTACCTTATTAACTCTTTCTATCTACCTATCCATCTATGGGTGATACGCAATACTCATCTTAAGCTTGGTACCTAACACCTAATATAGACTCTTTCAGAATTCACTAGCAAACAAAGCATCTCTATCATTGACTATACTACTAGGAATTCCTTGCAGTCTAACTATGTTCTTCATGAACAACTTAGCTAAAACAGGTGCCGTCCTGGTTGACTTAACTGGAATGAAATGGACACTCTTAGTCAATCTGTCCACTATGACCCATATACTTTCATTTCTTCTATTCAACCTTGGCAACCCATCTATAAAATCCATGGAAATCAAATCCCATTTCCAAACTGGTATCTCCAAAGGCTGACTTAACTGGAATGAAATGGGCTTCTAATGTTCGACCTTCACTTGTTGACAATTCGCACACTGCCTAACCCACAAGCCAACATCTTCTTCATACCTTCCCAATAGAAGCTCCTTTTCATATATTGATATCTTGGTTCCCCCAGGATGAATCTTAAATATAGATCGATGACATTCCCTAAGAACTTCTCTCCTTAAGTCCTCGATATTCGGAATACATAACCGTCCATTCTTTCTGAATCATCCCTTCCGGTCAAGATTAAAATCCTTCAGATCATCGATCTCTGATCCAACCTCAATTCTTCTAAAATTCTCGACGAATAATGGACCCTTTTTCTCCTTAGAAGCAATCCATTTGATCAATATTGGTCGAACTTCCAAATAGGACAATGAGGCGGTGCTCTGACTAGAACTAGCATTCGATCTTAACTGCACACTACAAGCAATCAAAGTTTCTAAAATTTTCCATTTTGCTAACATAGCTAACACCAGATCTTGATGCTTTTTTACTAACAACAACTGATATTTTATTTTCTTATCTAGGTGTATACTCTATACCAAAATCATAAGCTGTTAAAAACTCCAACCACCTCTACTATCTCATATTCAACTCCTTCTAAAAGAATATATATCTTAAAGACTTACAATCTATGTACTGATCAAATCTCTCCCCTAAGAGGTGATGTCTCCATATCTACAACGCGAAGATCACCGTAGCCAACTCCAAATCTTGAGTAGGATATCTTACTTCATGCGGTCTAAGCTATTGTGAAGCATAGGCAATGACTTTACCCTTCTGCATCAACACAACTCCTAACCCACTTCCACATGCATCGGTATACACCACTAACCCTTGGTTTTCATTTGGTGCCACTTATACAGGTGCTTAGTCAAAAAATGCTTTAAATTAAGGAATTCTTCTTCACATTTTTCAGGCCAAATAAACTTCACAACCATTCTTGATTAACTTAGTCAAAGGCGCTGCTATCCACGAGAAATCCTTAATGAATCTCCAGCAATAGCCTGCAAGTCCAAGAAAACTTCTAATCTCAGTCACCATTTCTGGTCAATTATAGTTATTAACAGCTTCGATCTTTTCTGGATCACTGACAAACCCTTCTCTAAACCACACGACCAAGAAACTTAACCACTTTTCTCCAGAAATGACACTTGAAAAACTTCGCTTTCAGCTGATGCTATCTCAGCGTCTCAAGCACTACTTTGAGATGATCCTCGTGCTCTCTTTCATCTTTAGAGTATACTAGAATGACATTTATAAATACCAATACGTACCTATCTAAGTAGTCTCGAAAAACTCGGTTCATCAAATCTATGAAGAAAACTGGGGCATTTGTTAACCCAATGGCATTACTAACCACTCGTATGAACCATACCTAATCCGAAATGCTGTCAATGGAATACTGTCATTTGCCACCCTTAGCTGATTGAAACCTATCGCCAAATCCAATTGGCAAAATATTTTGGCTCCACACAAAAGATCAAATAGATCATCGATTTTTGGCAAAGGATATTATTCTTGATCGTCTTCTCATTCAAATTATGATAGTCAATGCACAACCTTAATGACTCATCCAATTTCTTCACGAACACCGCGGGTGCACCCTAAGGTGAACCGCTTTTCTCCAATCGACTACGTGCTAAAGCATTGATACCGTGTGTACTGGTTTCAACTTGGTTGGGGGCGGAGGTATGGGGTCGAAAGGTTGCTACTGGAAGTGGCGAAACAATAAATCTTGATAAAAATGTTATGTTGTCTTTTTTGAGTAAATGCTTTTCAACTAACTTGCCTATTTATAAAAATATAATTGGTTGCAATAACCTTTACAAAAGTCTTTTCTACAAGTCCGTCGAATTCATCCAAAATTAATTAAAAATAATTAGCAAAGAAGCCTATCCCTTTAGCGAATAATTAAGACATTTAAGTCCTCCAGCTTAATTAATTTAATTTACATAGTAAATCACTTAGGAAAAATCTTCAAAAATCATCATAATTCATTTTTAATATGTTATTTGACATATAAAATTTCCACGCCCAAAATCCTTTATATAATTTTTGAAATAAATTTTTTAACCCAATTATTTATTTCTTTCTTCAAAAATTCATAATAAATTATCCATAGCTTGGATGATTACAAAAATTTAATCCCATCTTCAAAATAATGTTTTACATAAGATATCAATCCTCACGTCATTAGAAACACAACATATATACGACCTTAGCCTTAAAATCGAATAAGCATTTATCATACATACTTGTTTTGAATCAAACATATCATGTAATCCAAGCAAATCATCATTAAAATCATCACAATAGATTTTAAACTTAAAACCTGAAATCAAATGCTCTTTAAAAAATGAGATGGTTTTTATTATTATTCAATTTCTTTCGATAAGGAACTTGAGATTTGATCTTGCTTAATTCTCCTTGCTTGATTCCTTAGCTTTTAATTGATTTTTCTCCTCTTTTCCCCTAAGTTATGGCCCGCTTAAGCTCTTTGGTATATGTTCTAGAATTATGAACTTGTGAAATGAAAATGGGAATAAGGGTTTAGGGTTAAGGGGTTATGGTGAAAAGCTATTCCCTATAGTACCCTTGCTCATTCTCTTATTAGATATCTTATAAAACCATTTCTATAAACTCATTCTTTTAATCTTATTTGGTTAAGCATGGCCTCTATTTAATTTTCAAATCTCAATCTCCTTATCTCTCCAATCTTCACACTATATTATATTAATGTATCTAATTAAATCTCCTGAATAATGTTATCTAAAATTAAGGGTATTACAAGCCATTTCTAGACCACTAACTGCTTTGGATGTTTCTTTAGCACTCTTCTCTATCGCGGCTTGCTTCGTTGTCAACTCTATGATCTCATCATCTTGATGTTTGATTTTGTATTTATCATGGATTGCCTCCAGCTTAAGGCAATCGATTTCACGTTGCCTTTCAGTAGACACCTTAGAGATTTTCTCAACTAAGTGCTGGAGTGCTTCATGCTACACAAAAACATCATTAACACATGCAAGTGTACTTGCCTTAGCACTCCTCTGAATAATATGGATAAAAGGAAGAAACTTTAGCCCATAAAAGTAGATTTAGAAAATTGACCTTAAGTTCGGCTAGTCTTTCCATCGTAGAGGCCTCAGAAGCTGTAGTAGTCAAAGCTAGATCGGAAGTAACAATAGGATGTTTGCTCGACCAGCACTTGCGAGTCTGACGAGAACCTGATGAACACGAATGATGCTTGAGTGGCACACCATTTTGGGGAATGTGAGAAGAGGTCTGGTCTTTGCTATGTAGAGCAAGATTGGACTGAACTTCCTGATGAGATGACTAAGATTTGGGCATATGTTTAGAGGATGAAAACGCTCTTGAACGATAACTTGTTCCTCGACCGTCATCCCTTTCCCGGCGTCTACCTGAGTCTGGACCACGATCGGATCCATACTATGGTAATGAGGCATGGACCTACAAACCAAACAAGAGCGTATAAGTAATTACCGAATAAAGGATAGAAAAATCATGCAGTGAAGTACGCATGATTGTGAGTATCCAAGTGTCTCCCTGACGAACCAAATACTGTGGCCTTGCTCATAGGAGTGATTCCCCCTTTGCTAGTGGGAGGAATGTCATTACCAGTCCTATTGGGAGAGTTAACCCCCTAATAATAATGTTGGGAAAGTCAAAAGTCTTGAGGTCATTTGGAATTGGTAGATTTAAGAATCCTTCCATCGAGCTTTCTAAAGGCTGAGAGGAAGACTCTTCTTCAACAGAGGTGATGGTGTACGCGGACATCCTAGCAGTAACTATGGAGTTTGTGCGCTAGCCCTTTTCCTTTTATTATTGGCGCATGAGATTGCATGCCTTATAACTATTCGACCACAAGCGCATTGCCCGGATCTACATCAGCATCGCCAGGCTTGTTGGCTTCATTACCTCTAATTTCACCTTCTTCGGCATCGTCCTGAGCCTCCTCGATTGGGGGCACAACATAGCTATCAATGCCACCTTCTTGTTCTACAACATTCCTTGGTGGTGCAACATTTCCTGGAAGATGATGCTGCGACCCTTTTCCAACTGCTCGAAAAGAGATAACCACTCATCAGTTACAAGGGATCCGATCTTCCTGTCCTCAACTGGAGTGGAACGGCTTGTGAAAATTACCCTCGAATAATCATCTCCATCGGGTCATGGGTGGACACCCATAAATTTTTAAAGCATTTGTTAGTTCAGGATATGACTTGGACTTAAGAATTTGAAATAGAGTGAAGGCAACACTTATGTCCTTTCGTCTATCGCCTCGTGAAGCCGTGCGGGCAGCAAACATAGAACCATTCATATTTCAAGACATTGAGCTTGTTCCAAGCACCAGTCAGAACTTTATAGTTGGGCATAGGCTCGCGAAAAGTATAAGAAAGGCTTCCGTCCATTGCTTGAAATTGTAAACGAATTTGATGTCTTCAGGATATGGTGTACGAAACATAACATCTATGAATAGTAAGAAAGTGCCATAAAGAAAAGCATAACTATTCGGATGTGGTTAAGCAGGAACTATTCCCAGATAATTTAGCATCTCCCAGATGAAAGAATTTAAAGGCAGCATAATTCCGACCTAGCACATAAATTTATTACATACTGTATACCCTTTCGGGGGCAAGTGGGCCATGTCATTCCCTGAAGGGACTAGAACATCTCCAAACAGGATCCCATGTTTACATAGTCTACGAAGAGCAGCCTTACATATTCTGGAGGCTTAGGAATCCATCGGGTTAGCCAGAAATATAGCACCATCTAAAGTGTCAGGGGCAAGATTTATCTTTTCCATTAGAAGGATGGGAACATCAAAGAAAAGATCAACCAATGGATTGGAATTCTTTGATTTCTCAATTTGGTGTACGAGGGAAAGTCTATCAGATAAAATCGTAGAATTGACTTGGCATTTGGATTGCTGTGCTGTGAAGGTTGTCCAGAAGACGTTGCGACTATGAATGTCTTGAGCCCATATCAACTAAACTTAGTAGATATTGAAGATTAGAAAAATTAACCTATCCCCTTGTACTAGGGTAAACTAGTGTGGTGCAGTGCTGTGTAGTGTAGAAATAAAAAATTCAAAATTTAAATTAAAAGTAAGCCACGAGACTTTGGATTTCGACCAGAGTGACCGACATCGCTGACCATCTCAACTGGAATTTGGATCAGTTTTGTAAGCTTAAGGATCGACCATTGACATATTGAAGTGTGAAGTTCATTATTAATGTCCATATGTTAAATTTTAATTCATATTCTAAGTCATATAAGTTTAGTCATTGAGTTTCAAGTTTGATATTGGATATGCAAGTCCCATTAACAATTATAGTCATATTTTCAAGTTTGTTAAGATGGGATTGGTTCCGATTGTTTATGCAAGTTAATATGGTTGGTTTGCTCAAGTGTTCAAGCCCAATTCAAAGGCTTAGAATCAGCTAAGTCCATATAGCCGATCCCTTTATCATAATACAACTGATCGCTCTCATAAAGCCCATGACCGATCCCTCCATTCTCTGACACCACCGATCCCTCCTTACTCAAAGACATCAGTAACTGATCCTTTGGCCAAACACACCATCATCGATCCCTCTTCAATCTCTAATAACTAATCCTTTACTTAGCCATTCCCACACTCAACACATGAGACCGATCCCTCTCCTCCACATATATCAACGGCCGATCTCACCATTCTACATCACAGTCAATCCCTCAACTTCCTTCATGCTTTACTCCTTTCTTTCTCCTCTTTTACAATCTCACCAAACCCAACCTTGCCACCGTCCTCCTCTTCTTCACATAATTTGGCCAATGGCATGACCGAACCCATTATCTCATGATGAATCATATTCGTATACAAATAAAAAACCTACTTATGCATATAATTCAACAGTGAGATATAAAAAAGTCAACAGGGATGGCGAATAGTTTAGAGATGATCGAAATTGAAGGGGAAGAGGGATTAGGTTAATGAAATGAAGGGCCACGATGAATTTTGATTCGAAATTGAGGATGGAAGAGAGGGGAAGGGTTCGGCTTTAATGTAAGGGAAAAAGGTTCGGTAATGAAGGAAATAAAAGAAAATAGAACTAAAGTGGATAAGTGAAGGGATGGAGGGATGTAGTATTGGCTTATATATGAGGGTTCGAAGGGATCAGCCTTCTTTAGCTTCTCCATGAAGCTAAAAACGTTAAGTCCCTAATGTTAAGACGGATTGGGTATGATCCCTACTTCAGGGGGATCCGTCTGTTCCCTATTAAAAGAAAGTAAGAGAGAAAGAAAATGGGAAAGAAAGAGATCAGTTAGAGGAATCCCGATCCCTATTAACATAAAAAAGAAGTAAAGGGATCGGGTACGACCTCTATGTGCATGCAAGCATGTATATTAATAATTTATAAAATAAATAAATACATAAATGCAATAAAATTGCATCCAATTCAATGAAAATAGGCGACAACCCATGAGCGTGCAAATGTATCCAGGAGTCAATGATAAGAACGTGTACCTGAACGTGCATATGTACAGTATAAAAATTCAATTTTTGAAATCAATAGAAATTGAATTCAGACTTGAAGCTTTCAAGGTAGATATTTGATCAGATAGCCAAAAATTACTAGTCTTATAGAACCAGACATCTTTGGAAAAATAATTCAAGAAAATGATAGCGACTATTTAGAAAACTGGATGGATTTCTTTTCAACAATTCTAATATGCTCTGTTTCGAAGCATGTCATGTTCAACACAAGACGTACTTTAGAGGGCAAGTGCTATTCGTCATTTTGGCCCGGCTATATCCGAACTGATTGGACAAGTTAGACTCGACTATCATCAAGACCATTAAGCCCGGAGCGATGATTGTGGGGTTCGGAAATCAAGTACAAATGGTAATATGAAGCCGTAATCAAACAAAATTGAGAGATATGCTATACAGAGTGTTCAAAGTATGGAATATAATTTGATCCAGAAAAGGGATCGACTACGATCCCTCTCTGCCAAAGGGATCGGTCAACCTTAGCCAAACAAGTGTAACTCAATAGAAAACAATCGGTATCTCAAGATTCAGAAGTCCAATGCATATGAAACTTTGAGAATGAGATATGGATACCTTATGGAGTCCACCCTAGGGATTGCACCTCGAAAGGAGCAAGAAAGAGGGATCAACCCTCATCCCCCATCCATCTAGAGGGATCGACAAGAATTAGGACACACAACATATTGTAACATGGATTGATCGCTAACTCAATTTCTACTAATCCAGTTAGCATGAAACTTGACCGCTAAGCATAATACAACATAGAGAAACTCACATAGAGATCATATCCCCAAACTCCTCTAAAATAGGGATAGGCCCCGATCCCTATTTCTTGGGATTTTGGCAATGCGAGCCCTCCTATGGGCCCATATGGTTCTGGAGATTCCTTCTGTCGAATTTTCAGGGAGATATTTCGCCATCTTCCTTTATAAATACAGACTTGACTCTTTATTTTCAGGATCTTTGTGCTACTTGTTGCATGTACTCTTTTGTAACGAAGGATTTTCATCTGATCCCTATTGTACTTAGTTTACAAAGTGAATAATAAAGCTATCTCTTCAAAGTGGACATTAGCAAACAACGCCGAACCACTATAAATTGATATGTCTCTATTATTTAATTAATTCTTATTGCTTTATTGCCATATTCTCTCTCTTTAAATTTAATATTCTTCATTTGTTTCTCTGCTACAAATCTCTTGTGAGTTTGTGCCAATTTTTGGTGCAAACATGAACCATCGGCCTCGCCTTTAAGAGAACTTTTCTCTAACTCAATGGTGGAGTTGCAAAGTTAACCATTAAAATATAATTTATTTTTTTAAGAGAAAATAAGATCATGTATGTCAATTTGATGGAGAATTTATAGGTCTATTTTTAAAAATTAGAAACTATAAAATATCTTCTTAATATATTTCTACATGCTAGATTTTATTTATTAATTAGATTCAATATCCCAATTAAATAAGAAACCCTTTAACTATTGATATTATGGTTAGTCCTTTAATTATTAATCAATATTAATAATTTCGACCGCTATATAATATTTATTATTTAATAAACATTATTTTTAGCTTATATAAATAGAGTTAATCCTTTGATTTCTTATCTTCTAAATAATACACTTAAGTAATGTTAAATTGCGCATGTTTTCTCTTTGTCATAATTATATCACTTAGATATATAGAGTTTGTCAATGGTAAAACTCTAATAAAATCTATATTAAATTATGAAGTCTGACGCTAAATTCAATGGTCCAATCTGATAACAATCATCGATTAACCAATTTGTTTTGGTCAAAGACTTTGACTCTAAGTTAACTACCAATCACGGTGATACTAACCTTCTATTCAAAGGAGACGAATACTATCTTAAATAGTATTTCACTAGAAGTGGTTCATCCTATACAAACTATGGCCTTAACACGATCATTGTTATTATTTGATTGACCATAATCCAAGTATAGTTTAGACATTTAAAATTCACAATGTTCTCAAGTCAAAAAACTACTGCATATCGTCACGTGAGGTATTCTATTTGACTTTTAACCTACATAAGACTCTCAATGAGTCATTCTATAATTGTTCCAAATAACTACGTGTACATAAGGTTGGACTAGGTATGTAACGACCCAAATTTTTCAGCGTTGAATCTGGAATATTTAAATAGTTTTAAATATAGAAATTGAATTATAAATTGGTTTTGAATATGGAAAACTTGGATTTATCAATTTAGAATGTAGATACAAAAATTTGTTGAATAATATAATTATTCAATAATTGAAGATTGAGTAAAATATTTAATCTTGAGTTTCGAGCTTGTTAAAAATATTTTAAAGGCTTGTAAAATTTTATTGATAGTATTGAAGATAGTAAAAGTGTTAAAATTGAATTTGGTAGTGTTTTGTTGAGTTTTGAAAATATATCGTTTAAATCAACATTTAAAAATAGTCTTTCGAGACATGGTCTTGGAATACGACGAAATCGGTTCCACTGTATTTGTAATATTGTATTATTTTCGGATTTCAATTTTCGTAGTGTTTGGATTTATCGCTTGGCCGTACGATAAGTTAACGCGCTAAAAATTTAATCGAAATTTAATATAATAATTGGGTTCAAAAAACAGTCTTCTCCATACGATCGAATTAGGACTCGGAACCTTTTCCAGTACGTTCGGAATAGGAGTATAACATTAGGAATGCCTAACGGCACGCCTCGATAGGAAGTTGAGAATTTGGGTCCCTAGTTCGAGACGATTTAAATTTGAAATTTAAATATAAAATATATGGTGTTTGACTGGTCAAAATATTCTCTTCAGCTGCCCTTCTTTCACCATCAGAGCTTTTTTCCAGTCCTTTCCAAGCACTATAGCAAGTTGATGCAGGCACATTAGCATCTCATCGTGCTTTTTTTTGTCCCCTCCCTCTTCTCTTTAAAGTGAACGAAGGCAGGTAAATTTATAACAACGAAAAAATAAGATCTCTCTGATATAAATTAATGGACGAGCAATGGAAGCAAAGCCAGAAAAATAAAATCAATTTCCCTCAGCTCCCCTCTTCAAATCAGAGGTTTAAACCGATAACAGAAGCCAAATAGAAATAAAAATAAAATAAAATCAATATTCGAGTATGTTTATAACAAATCATAAGTTTCCCTCTTCCTCATGCTCTCCAATTCGATAGCATGAATACCTCCTTTTTCCCTTCTCCAACGAGATCATTGTCTGCTCGATCAATTCGAAGTAAAAAGAGGCAAGCCTTAAATTCAAAATGAAAATCCCCTCGGCCGTATGAGAAGCCTTCTTTCTCGAGTCAATTTCACACCCGAAGAGGTAGTGGTTTCGTGCAACAGAGGTCTGGGGAACTTCGATCATCAATTGAGGGTGCGTGTGTGACTCGAGTGAGGGTCATGATAGGCGAGGTCGATTAGGGTTTGCGTGATGGGACTTGGCGACGATGGCACCAGTCCAATGAGTATCTCGGTGGCATACGATGTCGAAGGTGGTGGGGTTTGCGACATGGGGTGGCTGGAGGATTCGGCGAGGTGGGGCAGCGTCATTCTTGGTGGCTCGGCTTCGATTTGGTGAAGGCCGGGATCGATGGGTAGTTGCTAGTCAAGGTGGTCCTGGTAATTAGTTTAGCCTAATTATTTTTAATAAATCTAATTTTAGTTAAACTTCTGAATTAATTTAGTTAATGACAGATGTTTCAATTTTTTTAATCTAATCTAGAGAAAAAGAAAAAAAAATTATGGTGAAGTAAACATTCATTTTTGTTATTTACTGTAGAAAAAAATACATACTGTTCACTTTTAAACATGTACGATGGTAATGAGGACACATATACATCCTGTTATAAAATTTATAATTTGGTCAGAAGAAAAGAAACTGCAAGCTAGGTTAGTTTAATTATCAGTTAAAATTAGCTAATTAAATTTAGTAAATGGTAATTGATTTTTCGATCTTTTTCAAATGTTAATAAACCATATAATGTTTATACAAGGTCTGAAATCGTGAAGGAAACAAGCCCGATTGGATTGATTGCAAATAAAATCAAAAGTGAGTTAATCTCACTCATCTGGGTTGCCATTTAAATTTAAATTGTTAAATTTAAATATTTGGTTGAATGATTGAATTGATTGGATGTGGTATATTATATAGTAATATATAGTATATATTGAAGTGATTGATTTTCCCGCATTATATAGCGGATGAGAGCCTATGCGCCGCATAATAGCGGATGATATTATATAAACCCATATACCGTGATATTCCACCTCGAAGTGGAATTGGTATTTTATATTGTGCTAACACCTGTGAATGTAGGGAAATAGGTTGGAGGGATCCAACTGGATTCCTCAAATTATTTAGATTGTTTAATACTTTGTGATATGGTTTATGTGATAATCGGTGATAGATTATGTTGGAAATTCAAATGTTGGATGCTATGGTTTGATTGAATATAATTGGATATACGAGTTATCAAATTGTATAGATTTGGATTTGGAAGAAAATAAAAGTGAGAATTTTAAGTAAACAATTATAGGAATTTGAATAAATTAAAGAATGGATTAGAAAAGAATAAAAGTTGATTTTTTTAATACTAATAAATAAAATTCCAAGTATGGAAAAATGGGACTTTGAATAAATGGGAATAAGTGATTATCTTAAAAACTCAAGTGTTATTATTTAAAGGAATAAAATTGACTTTTAAATCCTAATGAATTCCGGGTATGAAAAAGGGATTTTGAATAAACAGAGAAATAATGAATTTTAAACTTAAGTGGTGTTATATCAAGAAATAAAGAATTTATTTTAAAAAATTCAAGGTTGAATTTATTTAAAAGGATATAGAAGGAATTTGGGAAATTTGAAATTGGTGTTTTCAGTTAAAAAGATTTTAAATCATAATTAAGGAATAAAATCTAAAGTTAATGGATTTTGAAATAAATTGAGTAAGTAAATTAATTTATTTCAAAATGGAGTAAAATGGAAATCAATATGGAAATTGATCTAAGTGTTTGGAATCAAAATTTTAAAAGGAAGTTGACTCTGTGGAACTTATAAACTTGGTTTATAAAGTAAAGCAATATATTAGTGGATGTTTGGAAGAATAAATTCACGGTGGGAATTTATTAAAGGAATGGGTCAATTTATTTAAAAATAAATAGTGATTTATTTTTAACAGATGTGAAAGAGAGGCGTATATCCCTGGATAGCCAAGTACGTTTTGTTTGCGCCAAAATTGGGCACAACACTCTTCGGGAGTCGTTGAAGAGATAATACTCGAGAATGCAAATTCAAAACAGATATTATCTAACAAAAACTCCAATCAACAGTAAAGAAAATGCGTAGACAATCGATTTATAGTGGTTCGGCGTGTCGCCTACGTCCACTGTGAAGTGTTTTGATATTTTATTGCTTTTCTTTCGAAGATTACAAGTTGTTGCAGCAATCAACAGCAAATTACAATTGTAAATTCGGAATTAACAGTAAAATTATGATGTAGGATGAAGGAGATCTCGATCCGGCAGAGTCTGGGCGCTTCAGAGTCAGAAGATCCCTTTTCTGTTGGCCCTGGGGCTCTATTTATAGGCACGGGCTGCTGATATTTCGCTGAAAACTCGGGAGACCACTTCTGGCACGTGAGGGGGCCCACACGCACGGTCTCAGGAAGTTTGGGCCCACTTTGGCATCGGTTCGAACTCCATTCGAACCGATTTAGAATTCATCCAATCGAGGTGAAATTTGGCGTGGACATTCTTCAACATGTATGCAAGCTTCTGTGAAAATTTCATGGCATTTGGATCAGTAGGTTAGGAGAGATGATGGGTTCGAAATTGGGTTTATTTCTCGGCTGTTTGGTTCGAAACCAAGGTTTCGAATCGATGGTTTCGAATCCATCATGGCACGCGTCTTCGTGGTGACGTGGAGCGCAAACTTCGAATCGATCCGGTCTTCACTTCGAGTTGACCACTTCGACTCCATAGATCTCGGCGTATTTGAACCGATGGAAGACACGTCATCATGGTTGGTTGACCCAGTGGGTTCGAATGGAGCTATACAGGATGGGTTCGAACAAAGCCATAGTGATGGGTTCGAAGCATTGCTTCTGTAATGGGTTCGAACTTATGTTCCTCTGACGGATACGAACCGTGTCACTTCTCTATGGATACGATGCACATCGATTCGAACACGATGGTTTCGAATAAGATGGATACGAAGGTGAGGGAGTCGAAGGTGATGGAGTCGAAGGTGGTGGAGTCAAAGCCGAGGCGCCCTGATGGTTTCGAGTTCAACCGATTCGAAGGTGATGGTTTCGAAATACTGTTTGGTGATGGTTTCGAAACCTGGTCTTTCCCTTCAAATTGAATCGACCATAACTCGAGCATATGAACTCGGATTGACTTGAAATTGGAAATGCTGACTCCTATGGTCTTTCTTGCCGTATCCTTTCAATTGTAGCTCAATCTGGACTCGGATAAAATTCAATGATATCCATGGCGAAACGAAGTATGACCAGTCTCTGAGACGAACTGTTCTCCGTGTCTGATCGATATTTTGGTATCGCAGCTTTGCCAAAAAGCGGGATAACATTTTGCCCCCCAAAGTACGTCTTGTGGGAACATGACGTGCTTTGAATAGCTGCCGTTTCTTTCTGAACAATCATTGCTCTCTTTTTTGTTTAAACTCGTATGCTGCATTGCTGTATAGTAGCGCTTAGCCGCTGGCTGTTGCATTTGTAACAGGATGAGTGTTTGATCCCTGTAAATGTTTAAAATCGAATGTTAGTTTGACATATATGCACATATGTTAATTTGACCCTTGTTAACGTCGTGCGTTAACGAGTCGTTGCCAGCTTGGTTGGCTATTGAATTTCGTATCGATTCTCTCCTGAACCGATTTGGAAATTTGAGTTGGGACAACGCTTGATGGTTGTTTAGAAAAGTCCCTTCGTATCGATCCTCTCCTGAATCGATATTGAAGGTTGAAGGAATTGAATTCTGTATTGCGTGAGTGTAATATTTCGAACCGATGCATTCGAGCATCGATGGGTTCGAAATCCACCTTTGTATGGATGCGGTATGCTTGTGCTATGATGGGTTCGAAGTTAACATTCGAACCGGTTTGAGGGGATGGATACGAAATAATTGTTCGAGTCGATTCGAATTGGAAGTAGATGGGTACGAAGTCATCTGTCGTACCGGTAGACCATGGATGGATTCGAAGTGGTTGATGTGAACAAGGTCTTCGAATCGATGTGCCCACAGTTCGTTTCGCATCGATGCAGCCTGTCACTCTGTAGTGCGTTTCGTACCATTGAAGCATGAGGTGAACTTCGAATCGATAGGGCTTTAGGCAGATGGGCTCGAAAGCCAACTTCGAAACGATCTGGTACTTGACCGATTGTGACCGGTTGGGTTGACTGGGATACAAAACGGCCCGGTCACATCCTAGGCTCCATATAAATAGCAGTGGGTTTCACTGTTTTCACTTTTACTTTTACTCTTGCTTGCTTTTACTGTGCAGTGCATCGTTTCGGAGCTCCAAAGGAGAAAAAACACTGTGTTGCGTGAACCATTCAAGATCCAAAACTCTAATTCCTCGAATCCATTATTCAAACTAGGTAATTAGTCTCGAATCCAAGCAGCAAAGTGATTTTAAATCCCATTCCTTCTTCATCGATTGCGTAGCCTCGAGATTGGCAAAACCAGATCTGGTTTGGGATGGCTTCGAACCGATGCATGGGCTCGAGTTCGAATCGATGATGGTGGCATCATTTTCTTGGATTTCACATCGATCCTTGGGGACGCCCTTATGGGGCGCACAGTTCGCACTGATTGATGGGTTCGATGAGTTCATCCGAGTCGATGGTTTCGAACCCATCGGCTATCGGTTCGGAGTTCTCTACTTTGCATTGGTACGAAGGGTATCGATTCATATCGGTTCGAACATGTCAATCAAGGATCGGTTCGAAGTCATCCACTACCGATCGATTCGAATTTGACACATGGTTGTCGGTTCGAAGCGCGTCTAACGGTATTGGTTCAAAGCGACGTCAGGATGGGTTCGAACGAAGCGACGTTCGGTTGGGTTCGAACGAAGTCCTTGTGATCGTTTCGAACCCTCTATGATGGATACCAAAGTTTGAAATTTTTCTAAGCATGACTCCGACGAGCTTCGTTCTTGCATATTTGGACTCGAATATTAAACTGCATACTTGACCGCCTTTCGAAGCTTGTCGATGGAACTATAACAACTTCTATCCGAATCAATTTCCATCATAGAAACGGATTAGTGATGACGGTCAGCGATGACGATCATTATAGCTGGACTCCGTAGCTTTGTCGTTTGCATATTTACTTTAACTCTGCGACATTTACTCAAGTAATGCATGGCACTGCACCACACACATTCATACACTTTACACTGGGGAACGCATGGGTCCTTTGTCGTCTAATGATGGTTTCTCATGAGTTAGCTAGTTATGGAACCGTCAAGTTCACAGCAGCAGGAGATTCAAGGTACAGCCTCTCCGAGACTAGAGGTTCCGGACATCGATCCTGAGATCGTCGGTCCAGCCCCGGATGAATTGCCTAATGCGTCGTTCATCGCAAATCCATCGGATTACGTTCCATCAAATATCTCTGAAGACATGTTGGGAAGGATATGCTTGAGGCACGGCCTGTCACTGGGCGATGTGTTACTGCCGGGGCTGAATGATAGACCGCACAACCCACCGGAAGGGTATACTGCATTTAACCGCCACGCGTGTGCGGCCGGGACACTTCCTCCGTTCAACGAGTATATAAGGGAAGTATTGTCGTTTTTGAGGATCGCTCCATCTCAGCTGCACCCGAACGGGTATGCGTCGATCAATAGCTTGTTCATTGCATTTATGGAATATCTCCGTCGACCGCCACTCCCGATCGAGATCAGATACTTGTTCAATTTCAAAACTCGGGGTGATTATCCCTCCTTCACATTCTTGGAAGCGGTGAGAAATTGCCAAGTGGTTACTGGGTCTTGGACCAGGTTGAGCTATTATAGGACAGAATGGTTTTATGTCAGATGTCCTCCTGGATTTGCCCGACGATGGCTATTCAGACGTGAGTATAGCCGAGTTCGTAAATAATTACTACGGCAATTGCAGCCGAAGTGGAACTTATATTTTATCCTTTTTTACAGCGGCGATTCAGCGACCTGTGGGCGAGCACTTTAGGGAGATGGTGCGAGTGCTTCGAGAAGTCCCGAGTGGAGATAGGGATATCGACGTGTTATTGACGGATAGGAATCTCCGGGCCTGCGGTTTGATCGAACAAGGGCAGAGCATAAGCTTTGAGGTGGCACTAATGGTCGTCTCAAAAAAATGAGTCAAGCACAAGAAACCCAAAGTCACTACAGCTGAGGAAGCTGACTCTGAAAGAACCCACACCGATGATGAGCCGCTGACCGGGCCTACGGACGCAGTTCCGGATGTCGCGGAGAAGAGAAAAGGCAAGGCTGCCATGGTTAAATCAAGTGAGAAGGGGAGATGGCAATCGGTTGTCACGGCCCGTTCCGCTCCCGGAGTTAGAATCTCGGAGATGTCTCCTCCGAGAACTGAAAATCTTTTTGAAGGGCTTGCCGATCTTCCAATCCCGGACGATGTGCCTTTTCAACATGATGCCGGGTTGGGGGAATTCCATCGTACTCTAGAATTGAACGAGCCTCTTATTACTAGCGAGGTCGACACTTCTGGTTGGTCGGGGGGAATGCATATTCATACACATTTCACGACACTGCATAACCTTTGACTGTAAACTACCTGTTTTGAAAGGTGATTAATTCTATTTTATTTTGCTTCGCAGATATTATGTCTAAGCGAGGTTCAATGCTTGGGAGTCTTCGACATGCCCGCAAACCTTCATATTACGATTCGTGCATACGAGAAGGGGATAGAGGTTATGACCAGGGGCGCTCTGGGCATTATGACCAGGGACGCTCTGGGTATTCTAGTCACGAGAGATATGACACGGACAGAGGCCATAAGCGTCGATCACGATCGCGTACCCCTCCTCCTTCCAGAGATCCCGTACAACCTCCTACTCATGTCCCTCATCCTTCCGAGTCTTCTCGATATACGTCAGTTTCTCAATCTTCCTGATTTGAGGCGATGACTCCGATAGTCGCAGAGCAGCCTCCTACTGAAATCTCGGAGGAAGGGGCAATTAGACTTGCGCAATTAAAGAGGGAGTTCCCGAATATTTGCTTCGATAACTACGTCTTTCCCCCGAACCTGAAAAGAATCCCGCCGGAGGCCGAGCGGTTGGCGCTCGACTATGTGCATGACTTTTACACCTAATACAAGGCGTGGTATAGGGCGGCCGATAAGGCATCGGCGTTGGCCTTCGAACGAGCGGCTACCATTGAAAAGCTTCAAACCGAGCTGGCTCAAAAAGACCGCATCATACAAGTGCTGAATACCGAGGCTGAATCGTCTCGAAAATCAGAGATGGAGGCTCTTACAAAGGCCGATGAAGCTCAAGCAGCCATGGATAGAATGAAAAAGGAGCACTACGTTATGGTGGAAGACATGGGCCACCGGAACACTGTCGTCACTGCTGAGCGGGATGCGGCGTTAAAAGAACTTAATGAGCTCAAGGCTAAATTTGCCGAAATTATTAAAGATAGAGATGACGCGCTTAACACGGCGCAAGAAGCCTACGAGCAAGCCGTAGTGCTTCGCACTGAAAGAGATGTGGCCGTGGCCAAAGTTCAGGCGGTCGAAGCAGAGGTGGAGGAGAAGGTTCAACAGGCAGAGGCCAGGCTAGAGGCCGATATCGAAGATTTGCTCATAACTTACAACGCCAATGTGTTAAACACAGAAATTTGGCCTGGCTTCAAGATTATCCGGTTCACCTTCGTAGCGCTTGGGACCGATTGGTTGAGGAGGAAGAGGAAGCGCATCCAGGTGAAGCGGTCGATCGATTCGAACTTGAAAACCGGCTGCTCACAGACGATGAGAAGAAGGTCCTTCATGACGCTATCATTGCTCATGAGAAGGAGATGATCGGTGGCCGTTCCCTGGAAGTCGGAGAGGGATCAGGTGTTGAGCACCATTCTGCTGTCACTGAAGTCACCACACCATCTTCTTCAGTGGCTGTATCTGCGGTCGGTTTGCAACCTGTTCCTGCTTATGACCCAGAACAGCCGCGCTTATCTCCTATTCATGAGCATACTTCCGAGGCCGTTCAGCCGTCTGCGAGCCAAACTGGGGAAGGTATTCCGAAGTTATCTCAAGCGTTTTCTAAATAGAGTGTTTGTTTTGTAGCAGTTACTAATAACTTCTTATTTTTTGCCTAGTGACTGGAGTTGCACCGACTGTCGCGGCTCAAGAATCAAGCAGAGGAGATAAGGCCATCGCCACCGAGACTACTGTTGTAACTGCGGTATCAGCTGAGGCGGCGCAGGGGAGATCCTTATCTGTTGACGAACAAATGGTGAGCGAGCTGCTCGGTGAGCAGGGTGGTTCTTTCTCTGACTTGCCATTTATCATCGTTAGTAGCCTCCCGCCGACCTCAAGTTCTTCGATGCAGACCGTGGATGCCCCCAGCCAAGCCCATGCGACTCGTGATGAGGAAATTTTGGCCGAAATCAGCGCCGAAATAGAGGCTGAGGGGCATAGTGTTAATGTTAGTGGTAGTACGGCGGCGCAGAGCCCAGCACCTGCTAGGGTAGTGTCATCGGGTGGCACTATCCTGCCCTCCGTCACGGATCCAGTCCCCCCTACTCCTCCGGCGGGAAGCCTCCATGCAGACTCAAGCTCCGAGGAGGATATTGACATCATGCCTCCAGCCGAAGAGCCACCGCCGGAGAGGAGACATTCAAAACGAAGAATTTCTGTCCCTAGTGATTCTGATGATGTACCACTAGTAAGAAGGACGAAAAAGAAGAAATAAATCGGCTTCTCAAGTAGATGTTTTGGTAGATAGGTACTTGTCTTCGTTTTTTGTCAGTAGGTCGTGTATAGATGCAGGTTCGGCCCCTGCTAGTAGGCATTCTTTTTTGGAAGAACTTATTTGCGTGTAAGTTCTTGTTTCAAGTTAGTTGAAATAAAATTTAGTTCCTTTGTTTCAACTCTTGTTCTATTTGTGCTTAAGTACTTGCAGTATCTTGTTCTCGGTCCGATGCACTTGTGGTGTTTTTACCGTTAAGTGGAGTTCGTTTTTATCCGTCAAGTCTGAGAATCTTGGTCGCAAGTTGTGATCGATGACTAACCGAACTTCGGCCGTTGTATCACTTCGGTTAGCGATTAATATTTAGCTTTCGTGCCCCCCAGTTTTGGGGAACAGCACTTGTATTTTTGGTGGCTGATCGCACTTGTTGCAAGTCTTGAGCACACGTCCACATTCTGGGGACTTAGGATAATTTGAGATCGATAACCTAGTTTGTACTCTAGGAATTTTGAGAATCATCGATTGTTTGTAATGTGGTTCGCACTCCGGGAACCTGGAATAGATGTTTATACTCCAATTCACACTCTAGGAAGTTGGAGTTAGCCGATAGATGGTCAGTCACACCTATTTGAGCTTTTTGGGAATTCGTTCGCACTCTGGGAACGATGGACTTGTTGTTTATACTCCAATTCGCGCTGTGGGAAGTTGGAGTCCGTTCGCGCAGTGGGAACGAATTATGTAATGTTTATACTCCAATTCACGCTGTGGGAAGTTGGAGTCTGTTCGCGCAGTGGGAACGAATTATGGAATGTTTATACTCCAATTCACGCTGTGGGAAGTTGGAGTCCGTTCGCGCAGTGGGAACGAATTATGGAATGCTTATACTCCAATTCACGCTGTGGGAAGTTGGAGTCTGTTCGCGCAGTGGGAACGAATTATGGAATGTTTATACTCCAATTCACACTCCGGGAATTTGGAGTCCGCTCGCGCTCTGGGAGCGAATTATGGAATGTCTATACTCCAATTCACGCTCCTGGAATTTGGAGTCCGCTCACGCTCTGGGAGCGAATTATGGAATGTTTATACTCCAATTCATGCTCCGGGCATTTGGAGTCCGCTCGCGCTCTGGGAGCGAATTATGGAATGTTTATACTCCAATTCACGCTCCGGGAATTTGGAGTCCGCTCGCGCTCTGGGAGCGAATTGTTGAATGGACTGTCGTGTGTTGGTCCAGTTCAGCCTTCGATGTGTTGGCTTGTCCCCAAGCTGGGGTTTCACTTAGTGAGTGGCCGGTTGTAACGCAGTCACTCGCTATTTGAATAAATTCCATTGTTTGATGGAACTTAGCTCTTCGTGTGTCGTGATTGTTGAACGTTGTATTCGGTGAATCACAGCTTTAGCTTGAAGAGATAGCATTTTATTTGCTGAAATGAGAAAATGTGGCAAAGTCAGTGCCTTATTACAAATTCAAAATTCAGAATGTAAAGGAAGCTACAAAGCATTCATAGACTGAAGGAGCCTGTCATGTGTGACAGTGACGAGGTTCTTCGTCGTTCCAGGCTCCTGAGCAAATAGGCCCGCCACTGATGGCGTTTATCACCAATCTCCCACGGGGACAAGTCGAGTCCTCCTGCCTCGGTCGATTGGGTTCATTGATTGGATTGGATGGGCCCGCTTCTCTGGGCTGCGGTGTCCGCACAAACTGTTCCAGCTTCCTTTCTCTGACCAGTTTTTCAACAAGATCTTGTAAGTGATGACACTCGTTCGTATTGTGCCCGTAGCTTTCATGGAACCTGCAAAATTTTTCCGTCTGGATTTGTCTCTCCGACGACAGTCTTGCAGCAGGTTTTTCATACTGAATTGTATTACGGGTCTGTGAATACAAGTTTTCCAGTGAAGTATTCAAAGGAGTATAACTGTCGAACATCGGATTTTTGCGTTGCGAGCCACGATTTTGATCTTGTTTTTTAAGTTGATTCACGCTCTCTCTTCGCCGAGCTTGTTTATTTTTAATGTTCAACTGAACTTTTCCGGAGCTCTCACCGGACTGTTTTATTGCAACATTGCTTTGGGTTCCTTCCGCATTTGGCCCTGCGTCAGTTTGCTTCCTAGACTGTTTCGCGTCTTCCCGTCTCAGGAATTGAGCTGCTTTGGCATGGAAACGGTCCAATGACGCAGGTGGTTTCCCAACTAGCCAATTGCCAAATTCAGAATCGGGGTTGATCCCCTTAGTTAATGCCATAAGGATGGAGTTATCGTTTGGATTACTAATCTCTGCACATGCAGTATGGAATCTTTCTAAGTAGTGTCTGAGTGTCTCTCCGGGAGCTTGTGTGACACTAGATAGAGTGTTGACATCTTTCGGCCTTGCGACGTGCATGCGGAATTGCTCAACGAATTTTGTGGCCAGCTGGTCGAATGAGGAGATGGATCGAGGAGGCAATCGGGTGAACCACATGGTGGCGATGCCCCCCAAGGATATGGGGAAACTACGACACTTCACAGCGTCGTCGGCTCTGGCAGTAGTCATCGACCATTCATATTTTAGAATATGTTGGTTGGGGTCGGAGTTTCCCTCATACATGGGTAGAGTGGGCATTCGGAATCGCCGTGGGGGTTCATCATTAAGAATATCGTCCGTAAAGGGAGCGTGACTTCGGGAAACTCCCCAATCGTCGTTTGTGAACCTCTGACTCTCACGGATCATCTGACGTATCATAGTTGAAAGATCCGGCATTTGTGCCGGAGTATGATCACGTTCCGTACTTCGGGCTTGAACCGGATATCGTCGACGGTACAAGTCTCGCCTTCTTGGCTCATAGTCCTCTGGGACGTACGGTTCAGGAGTACGACCGCTATGACGACGGTCCAGGTCCGACTGATCTTGAGCGTCGACCCCTGGTTCAGCCGCAACGCTAGTGGTGCGGTATTCTGCGGCGTGATGAGGAACGACACCTCATCGGGAGGAGGGTCCGGTTTGGAAACTAGCTGACGGACCAACTCTTATTTGTCCAACGGTCAATGTCGGTTGGTTTCCAACGGGTGGAAAACGACTCCCATCTAACCGGGGTCGTGGAGGCCGGTTATGATAATCAGAAGATGAAGAACTTTCGCTGGAAGAGTGAGAAGCACGATCTTTCGTGGATCTCTTTCGTTTCTGACGATCCAGCTTGTTGATTAGCTCAGTGTTAGAGCGTAGCTGTTCTTCTAGTTGTCGCCGACTCTCGGTCAGCTCTTGGAGTAACAGCTGCAACTCTTGTCGGGTAACCGGACCCGACGGCTCTGAGTTCCCAGCGGCATCTTGATTAGATGGAGGTAGAGGGGCAGGATTCTGTCTATCCTGTTCTTCTTGATTGACGGCGTTTGAGGTGGTTCTTGTGCTAACCATCTTTAGAGTTGAGTTCCTTTCCTAGACTTTATGCAAATCTGAATAGAAGGGAAGGAAGATGGATTTAACGATCTGGATCTCTCTCTTAGATTAATTCAATCCGGTATCGATGACAGATCCAACGAGCAGGAGAAAATCTGGGTTTTCTCAGTGAAAGCACCAAAGTGTTTGCGTCAAAATTGGGCACAACACTCTTCGGGAGTCGTTGAAGAGAAAATAGTCGAGAATGCAAATTCAAAACAGATATTATCTAACAAAAACTCCAATCAACAGTAAAGAAAATGCGTAGACAATCGATTTATAGTGGTTCGGCGTGTCGCCTACGTCCACTGTGAAGTGTTTTGATATTTTATTGCTTTTCTTTCGATGATTACAAGTTGTTGCAGCAATCAACGGCAAATTACAATTGTAAATTCGGAATCAACAGTAACATTATGATGTAGGATGAAGGAGATCTCGATCCGGCAGAGTCTGGGCGCTTCAGAGTCAGAAGATCCCTTTTCTGTTGGCCCTGGGGCTCTATTTATAGGCGCGGGCTGCTGATATTTCGCTGTAAACTCGGGAGACCACTTCTGGCACGTGAGGGGGCCCACACGCATGGTCTCAGGAAGTTTGTGCCCACTTTGGCATCGGTTCGAACTCCATTCTGTAATGGGTTCGAACTTATGTTCCTCTGACGGATACGAACCGTGTCACTTCTCTATGGATACGATGCACATCGATTCGAACACGATGGTTTCGAATAAGATGGATACGAAGGTGAGGGAGTCGAAGGTGGTGGAGTCAAAGCTGAGGCGCCCTGATGGTTTCGAGTTCAACCGATTCGAAGGTGATGGTTTCGAAATACTGTTTGGTGATGGTTTCGAAACCTGGTCTTTCCCTTCAAATTGAATCGACCATAACTCGAGCATATGAACTCGGATTGACTTGAAATTGGAAATGCTGACTCCTATGGTCTTTCTTGCCGTGTACTATCAATTGTAGCTCAATATGGACTCGGATAAAATTCAATGATATCCATGGCGAAACGAAGTATGACCGGTCTCTGAGACGAACTGTTCTCCGTGTCTGATCGATATTTTGGTATCGCAGCTTTGCCAAAAAGCGGGATAACACGTTTCAAAGTAAATTTTAAAATATAAGTTATGTTGTTTTAAAAATCATGTTTTAGAAAACTTATTATTTCTAAATGTTTAAATTTTAAAGTAAGTTTTTTAATTTATTATAGTAGTAATTATTTAAAGCTGGCTTGGTATTATGTTTTAAAAGTTAGAAATTCAGTTTTATATTATACAAAGTAGTTTTATTTTAAATATTCTTAAAGTATATATTTTGAATAAGTATTAAAGTAATTTTTAATTCAATATGTTTTAAAGGATATTTTATAATAAAGTGTTTTAAATTATTTTAAAAATCTAAAGTATTGTACTTGGTGTATTTAGTGGAAATAAATATTTGGGAATTCATTCCATGAGAAGAGTGTGGGTTGAAAACTGTTTTCAAAGGGTTGAAAAGTGGAAATATATATTGCGAAGATATTTTGAGATTAATAAATAATTTGGTGAAATTATTTATGTTGGATGGTTGTTTGTGAATGTTAATTGATAGTTAAATAACCGACTATCAATATTCGCTGATCGTTTCGAAGAGACCGGGATCAGGATTAAATTCTCGAAAACCACTTCGATCCGGTTTGTACGTTTTCGTGGGGAAAACGAGTTCGGAGTCGAAGATGGAGCAGTGAAGTGCAAGGGCTCGTCGCTACTAATCCTGAGGGTTTCCAAAATGGATGTAGTAGGAGTAGTGCCTTCGGTTCCGTTCGAACCCGGAATGGACTTGTATGGATGAATGCTTTCGGAACATCGTCAGGTGGACGGTGAGCATTCTATGTGAAATGTTCTAAAAAGTTAACGCTTAGCCTCGAGCCTCATCAACCGGGAACGACTGAAAATCAAGGGTTATGCAGCAAGGCTAAGTAGGTAGCGTCCATTAGGGTGAGGTCATCCCTGTCTAGATGTCCCTTTTATTCAGCTTAGTGGTGCGGTTGCCGATCCCAACCGCGGGGTGATCTTACTCGGGATTATCCAGTAAGGGGTAGTCCCGGTCTTGTGTTGCAGGGGATCGGGAGGGATCCTCGGTATGGTGATTTAGGCCACGTACTGTGACAGGTGGTACCCTAGTGCCTATTCATTAGTCGGAAATCCATTCTCCCTACGTGCCTTTACGATTTTTGTTTGTAAAACCCACTTTGTAGCTAGTATGCTGGAATTTAATCATGTAACAATTTCAGCTATTTGAATAAGTATTTTTATATAGACACTATTATAATATCAGAGGATTTTGATAAAAAGTGTTTTGGCTATCGTAAAGTAAAAACCCGACATGTTTATTTGCGGCGTGGTCTTACGAGATGCTTTTGATTTCAAAGGATTTTGAAACTTTAATAATCAAATTGAGTGTGAATTTCTCACGCTAGTATTCCAAACTAACTCGGGTGTTGTTTAACTATAATGCTCGGGTCAGACCGAGTATTATAGAATACAGGAAAGGATGCTGTGGAGCTCAGGAGATAGGCTGGATGGCGATATGAACTCCCATACTTGTTTAGATATTCCGCAGTGTATTCAGATTGTGAGGACATGTCATGATACTGTCCAGTTGTATGTTATGAAAACTCTGATGATGTAATGTATAACCAGATTTATTTTTGTGTAAAGATCATTTATAATCTATTATATTTTATTCCGCTACGATGGTTAGATTCTAATGTTGTTTTCTCTTTTCTTCTTCTACCTCTTCTTTTTAACCCAAATGGTTCTTATTTCCATTCATCTTGAGTTGCTTGATGGAGAATAGTGTCGACTCAAGAGGTACAAAACTGCGGGTTGTTTTAGTTGGTATCAGAGCTGAAAGGTTAAGCGAGAACCTTGGCTCTGGTGGGGATTACTCATTTGAGATAGAGTCAGTAGTACACCAGAATGAGTTTGAGCGTATTAATAGTTATGAGTGCATATTTGTTAGTGGATATAAAAATGGCTTTATATTGTGTTGATTGATTTATTGAGTGGCATATGAACCTTCGTCGGCACAGCCTGGTCAATTGTATCGAAGGGGGTTTCTAAACACTTGAATAGAACAATTCGATACAATATTGTTTTCGAAAGCGGATAAACGAAATATTTTACCTAAAAATATATTTTGATATAAAAGAAATATTTTCTTAAATTGTTAT
The DNA here is from genome assembly GCA_030765085.1 of Allium cepa. NCBI lineage: Eukaryota > Viridiplantae > Streptophyta > Magnoliopsida > Asparagales > Amaryllidaceae > Allium > Allium cepa. Next base: position 937,824,295 of record CM060932.1, read on the forward strand.
ATAACTTGGATGTTTGGATGATAATATTTTAAACAAATAAGATTATAAAAATTGGAATGACGTGTATAATCAAATGGAAAAATTGTATGAGCATAAATTATATAAACGGATTACAGCTAGAATTGGATTCAAATTAGATTTGGAAATTTAAAATCCTGGAGATTTCGAAAGTGTTTTCGAAGTATTTTGAAGATAGTTAATTGCATTATTATTTTGGAGGTATTTCTGAAAGGAAATTATTTCAAATAAATTTTGGGAAGGGATATAGCTTTAAGCTCACTTCAGTTGCTGGAAAATAATTCTGATGATGACGGCTGCATCATCAGTATTCATTTTCAAGTTTCTAAGTGACGGATTGCTGCCAAATTGATTTGTTCAGAAGAACTAGTTTTGCTTTGGAAATTTTAAAGGAAATTTGTTGGGGATAAAAACCAGGGTTGGTTTAAAAATTTGAGAAGTACGATTTTGGGATAATGGTGATATTAAGATGATTTGAAAACCAAAAGTCTAGTGTTTAAAAATCCTGAATCCTTATTTGAATTGAAAATCCTGATGAGATAAGTTATGAACTTATAAAAATTGAAATGATTTTTAAACAAGGAAGGAAAATATGAGCATTGAATGTTGGAAATAAAATTTAAAGTGAAAAGGTTAAACAACTTTAATTTGGAGAAATTTAATTGTGGGAGAATTTAATTGATGGCAATTTGAAAGAAATAAAAATTGAATTAGAATTAACTAAAGCTAAATAGCAGGAGGAGAGTTGAATTGAAGTCAACTTAAACTAAATTTAATGATATTGGGTTGGATTTAAATCAAGTGAAAATAAAATTGAATTAAAATGAATTCAGAGAGATATTGATAATATAGAATGAAAAAAAAAATTCTTACTTAAATAAATGGAAGTAAGTTGAACAAATTTGGAATAGAAGTGAATTGAATAAAAATTCACATGAGTTGTAGATAATGTTAAATGAATTAAATTCTTACCCAAATAAATTTAAGAGAGAAGGGTATGAAGTTGAATTTAGCGTAAGCGAAGTTAGATGAAAATAAAACTGAATTTGGATAAATAAGCTTCGATAACATATCAGAGAATTGAAAATGTGTAAATAAAAACGTGCTTGGGCTAAATAAAGATCTCAAGTTAAAATAAAAATGGAAAGGTAAAATAATAGTCTAAAATAATATTGTTTGATGTTTTGGAAATGAAAACTTTTTTTTTCCAAACTTGAGATATAAAGTAAGATTGAACTCAAGAAATTAAATGAAGTGATTTTTGAAGATAAAAATCAAATATTGAATTGCAAGTGGGAAGGGGACTAATTTGAAATAAATGAATTAACTGGATATGTTAATGGGATTTAAATTGGTTAAATAAAAGTTGAATTGTGAGTTAATAAAATTGGTTTGTGAATTAAAATTAAAATTAAAATGGATGGGCTAATTGAATTAAATGGAACATTTGATGAGAATCAAATTAAATGGAAGTGAACTTAGGTTTGAAGTTGGAATAAATTGAAGTAAATTAACTTAAGTTAAGAATAATTAGAAGCTCGACTTCGAGTAAGAATGGAAGATCATTAAATAAAAGCTTGGGTTGAATTAATTTGAGAATGGTTAGTAGTATACAAGCATGGAATGTGTCGAGCTAAATAAAATGGTTGTGAATGAATTAAAATGGAATGGAATTAAATAAAATTGAGTCAGAATCAATTTAAATTAGTTATGAAACTTAAGTAATTATTTATTCACATGGATATCATCAAATTTCATAGAATAAATTGTCATTTGACGTAAACGAAAGTAATTAGAATTCTATGAGTTGAGAGAAGTTAAATAAATTGATTTTGAGATCAATTGAATTAAAAATGAGTTTGTTTTGCTTAAAATGAATTGAATATAAGCATGTGAGTTGTTAACCATTCGGATTAAGTAAAACGATGTGTGATTGGTTGTAAGCAATTAAAATTAATGTTGGAACATTGAAGTTACTTATGAAAAGTGTTTAGTATGCATTGCTTTTAGTATTCATGAGTTGTAGTTGTTTTAAAAAGTGAAATGATAATGAATTTCACATATATGGTACTTACATATTTAAATTGAGTAAGTACAGGTACAAGGAAGCCGTGTGACTGGATTTGGTTGTGCGAATTGCTAAAGTAATAAGCCGCTTGCTTAAAAATGCTAAATAGAGGTATGTCTACGCAATAAAATTTAGGAAATATGAACTATTGTTTGTTTTTTTGTTTTTCCGACCATGTGGGTCGAAGTATATGTATTCATATCTCTTGTCAAATTACAAAAGCTCCTCCGTACAAAGACTATACCAAAAAAATTCGAAAATTTTGGGAGTTAGAAATTTTTTGAAAATTTTTTTGTTAGCGACAAAATGATTTCAAATTGGAATTGAAATAAGGGATTTTGAAAATATAAATTTAAGCTAATTGTTTAGTTGGAACTTAAGGATTAGAAATTTGAATATGGAATTTTTACTTTATGGGTTTTAGCAAGTTAATGGGTTGAGGCATTCGTCTGCCTTAGCAATTTCGGGGACAAAATTCTTTTAAGGGGGGAGGAATGTAACGACCCGGATTTTTTAGCATCGAATCTGGAATATTTAAATGGTTTTAAATATAGAAATTGAATTATAAATTGGTTTTGAACATGGAAAACTTGGATTTATCTATTCAGAATGTAGATACAGCAATTTGTTGAATAATATAATTATTCAACAATTGAAGATTAAGTATAATATTTAATCTTGAGTTTCGAGCTTGTTAATATCTTAAAGGCATGTAAAATTTATATTGATAGTATTGAAGATAGTAAAAGTGTTAAAATTGAATTTGGTAGTGTTTTGTTGAGTTTTGAAAATATATCGTTTAAATCAACATTTAAAAATAGCCTTTCGAGACATGGTCTTGGAACTTGACAAGATCGGTTCCACTGTATCTGTAATAGTGTATTATTTTCGGATTTCAATTTTCGTAGTGTTTGGAGTGATCGTTTGGCCGTACGATAAGTAAACGCGCTGAAAATTTAATCAAAAATTAATATAATAATTGGGTTCAAAAAGCTGTCTTCTCCATACGATCGAATTAGGAATCGGGAACTTTTCCAGTACGTTCAGAATAGGGGTATAACATTAGAAACGCCTAGCGGCACGCCTCGATAGGAAGTCGAGATTTTGGGTCGCTAGTTTGAGACGACTTAAATTTGAAATTTAAATATAAAATATATGGTGTTTGACTGGTCAAAATATTCTCTTCCGCTGCCTTTCTTTCACCATCGGTGCTTTTTTCCAATCCTTTCCAAGCACTGTAGCAAGTTGATGCAGGCACGTTAGCATCTCATCGTGCTTTTTCTTGCCCCCTCCCTCTTCTCTTTAGAGTGAACGAAGACAGGTTAATTTATAGCAGTGAAAAAATAAGACCGCTCTGATATAAATTAATGGCCGAGCAATGGAAGCAAAGCCAGAAAAATAAAATAGATTTCCCTCTTCAGCTCCCCTCTTCAAATCAGAGGTTTAAATCGACTACAGAAGCCAAATAGAAATAAAAATAAAATCAAATCCGTAGCCGAGTATTTTTATAACAAATCATAAGTTTCCCTCTTCCTCATGCTCTTCGATTCGATAGCACGAATACCTCCTTTTTCCCTTCTCCAACGAGATCATTGTCTGCTCGATCAATTCGAAATAAAAAGAGGCAAGCCTTAAATTCAAAATCGAAATCCCCTCGGTCGTATGAGCAGCCATCTTTCTCGAGTCAATTTCACACCCGAAGGGATAGTGGTTTCGTGCAACAGAGGTTTGGGGAACTTCGATCATCCATGGAGGGTACGTGTGCGACTCGAGTGAGGGTTGCGACAAGCGAGGTTGATTAGGGTTTGCGTGATGGAACTTGGAGATGATGGCACCAGTCCAATGAGTATCTCGATGGCATACGATGTCGAAGGTGGTGGGGTTTGCGACACAGGGTGGCTGAAGGATTCGACGAGGTGGGGCAGCATCGTTCTTGGTGGCTCGGCTTCGATTTGGTGAAGACCGGGATCGATGGGTAGTTGCTTGTCGAGGTGGTCCTGGTAATTAATTTAGCCTGAATTATTTTTACTAAATTTAATTTTAGTTATACTTCTGAATTAATTTAGTTAATGACGGATGTTTTAATTTTTTTATCTAATCTAGAGAAAAAGATTTTTTTTTTACAGTGAAGTAAACATTCATTTTTGTTATTTACTGTAGAAAAAAAATATACATACTGTTCACTTTTAAACATGTACGATGGTAATTAGGACACATATACATCCTGCTATAAAATTTATAATTTGATCAGAAGAAAAGAAAATGCAAGCTATGTTAGCTTAATTATCAATTAAAATTAGCTAATTAAATTTAGTAAATGGTAATTGATTTTTCGATCTTTTTCAAATGTTAATAAACCATATAATGTTTATACAAGGTCTGAAATCGTGAAGGAAACAAGCCCGTTTGGATTGGATTGCAAATAAAATCATAGGTGAGTTAATCTCACTCATCTGGGTTGCTATTTAAATTAAATGGTTAAATTTAAATATTTGGTTGAATGATTGAATTGATTGGATGTGGTATATTATATAGTAATATATAGTATATATTAGAGTGATTGATTTTCCCGTATTATATAGCGGATGAGACCCTATGCGCCGCATAATAACAGATGATATTATATAAACCCATATACCCCGATATTCCACCTCGAAGTGGAATTGTATTTTATATTATGCTAACATCTGTTGATGTAGGGAAATAGGTTGGAGGGATCCAACTGGATTCCTCAAATTTATTTAGATTGTTTTATAGTCTATGATATGGTTTATGTGATAATCGGTGATAGATTATGTTGGAAATTCAAATGTTGGATGCTATGGTTTGATTGAATATAATTGGATATATCGAGTTATCAAATTGTACAGATTTGGATTTTGGAAGAAAAAAAAGTGAAAATTTTAAGTAAACAATTATATGAATTTGAATAAATTAAAGAATGAATTGAAAAAGAATAAAAGTTGATTTTTGAATTCTAATAAACAAAATTCCAAGTATGGAAAAATGAGATTTTGACTAAATGGGAATAAGTGATTTTTCCTAAAAACTCAAGTGTTATTATTTAAAGGAATAAAAGTGACTTTTAAATCCTAATAAATTCTGGGTATGAAAAAGGGATTTTGAATAAACAAAGAAATAATGAATTTTAAACTTAAGTGTTGTTATATCAGGGAGTTTATTTTGAAAAATTTAAGGTTGAATTTATTTAAAAGGATATAGAAGGAATTTGGGAAATCTGAAATTGGTGTTTTCAGTTAAAAATATTTTAAATCATAATTAAGGAATAAAATCTAAAGTTAATGGATTTTGAAATAAATCGAGTAAGTAAAGAAATTTATTTCAAAATGGGGTAAATTAGGAATCAATTTGGAAATTGATCTAAGTGTTTGGAATTGGAATTTTAAAAGGAAGTTAAGTATATGAAACTTATAAACTTTGTTTATAAAGTAAAGAAATATATTAGTGGATATTTGGAAGAATAAATTCACGGTGGGAATTTATTAAAGGAATGGGTGAATTTGTTTAAAAATAAATAGTGATTTATTTTTAAAAGATGTGAAAGAGAAGCGTATTTCCCTGGATAACCAAGTACGTTTCAAAGTAAATTTTTAAATATAAGTTATGTTGTTTTAAAAAGCATGTTTTAGAAAACTTATTATTTCTAAATGTTTAAATTTTAAAGCAAGTTTTTTTAATTAATTGTAGTAGTGATTATTTAAAGGTGGCTTGGTATTATGTTTTAAAAGTTAGAAATTCAGTTTTATATTGCACAAAGTAGTTTTATTTTAAATATTCTTAAAGTATGTATTTTGAATAAGTATTAAAGTAATTTTTAATTTAAATGTTATAAAGGATATTTTATAATAAAGTGTTTTAAATTATTTTAAAAGTCTAAAGTATTGTACTTGGTGTTTTCAGTGGAAATAAATATTTGGGAATTCATTCCATGAGAAGAGTGTGGGTTGAAAACCGTTTTCAAAGGGTTGAAAAGTGGAAATATATCTTGTGAAGATATTTTGAGATTAATAAATAATTTGGTGAAATTATTTATGTTGGATGGTTGTTTGTGAATGTTAATTGATAGTTAAATAACCGACTATCAATATTGGACAATGCGTTGATCGTTTCGAAGAGACCGGGATCGGGATTTAATTCTCGAAAATCACTTCGATCCGGTTTGTACGTTTTCGTAGAGAAAACGAGTTCGAAGTCGAAGATGGAGCAGTGAATTGCAAGGGCTAGTCGCTACTAATCCTGAGGGTTTCCAAAATGGATGTAGTAGGAGTAGTGCCTTCGGTTCCATTCGAACCCGGAATGGACTTGTATGGATGAATGCTTTCGGAACACCATCAGGTGGACGGTAGGCATTCTAAGTGAAATGTTCTAAAAAGGTAATGCTTAGCCTCGTGCCTCATCAACCGGGAATGACTGAAAATCAGGGGTTATGCAACAAGGCTAAGTGGGTAGCGCCCATTAGGGTGAGGTCATCCCTGTCTAGATGTCCCTTTTATTCGTCTTAGTGTTGCGGTTGCTGATCCCAACCACGGGGTGATCTTACTCGGGATTATCCAGTAAGGGGTAGTCCCGGTCTTGTGTTGCAGGGGATCGGGAGGGATCCTTGGTACGGTGATCTAGGCCACGTACTGTGACAGGTGGTACCCCAGTGCCTAGTCATTAGTCGAAAATCCATTCTCCCTGCGTGCCTTTACGATTTTTGTTTGTAGAACCCACTTTGTAGCTAGTATGATGGAATTTAATCATGTAACAATTTCAGCTATTTGAATAAGTATTTGTATATAGACACTATTATAATATCAGAGGATTTTGATAAAAAGTGTTTTGGCTATCGTAAGGTAAAAACCCGACATGTTTATTTGTGGCGTGGTCTTACGAGATGCTTTTGATTTCAAAGGATTTTGAAACTTTAATAATCAAATTGAGTGTGATTTTATCACGCCGGTATTCCAGACTAACTCGGGTGTTATTTAACTATAATGCTCGGGTCAGACCGAGTATTACAGAATACCGAAAGGGATGCTGTGGAGCTCTGGAGATGGGCTGGATGGCGATATGTACTCCCGTACTTGTTTAGATATTCCGCTGTGTATTCAGATTGTGAGGACAGGTCATTATACAGTCCAGTTGTGTGTTATGTATACTCTGATGATGTAATGTATAAACAGATTTGTTTTTGTGTAAAGATCATTTATTATCTATTATATTTTATTCCACCGCGATGGTTAGATTCTGATGTTGTTTTCTATTTTCTTCTTTTACCTCTTCTTCTTTAATCCAAATGGTTCGTATTTCCGTTCATCTTGAGTTGTTTGATGGAGAATAGTGTCGACGCAAGGGGTACGGAACTACGGGCCGTTTCAAGGTACATCAGGTGGCTTGGTAAAAAGGGAAAGTTTCAAAAAAGTTCCTTTTTAATTTTTTACGCACTATAGTTTTATAGTATTATTATAAACAATGTTGTTAGCACTAAATCATATTTAATGTTTTATGGAGATTTGAGAAGAAGTATGCTTATGATTTATTATAAATCATATTTAGATTATCATTTACTTTATATAAATTTATATTTTAAAACATATTATTGTCAAAACAATATAAAGTTAAGAATTACGTTCTATGACCAAGTAAGACGATGTGTGTACATCTATAATCTTTGTTCTACAATACACATATGTAGGAATTTTATACAATATTTATTTAAATTTAATAATTAACTAAATATTTTATGTAGATAATTAATTTTTTTAACCAATCTCCGGATATTTTAAATTATATATATATAACATGTTTATTTCATTTACGAAGTAATGAACATTCATTTGAATATCAAATATATGAACTAGAATAAACAATATCTAATGTGATAATCTCTATAACAATGTCAATATTCATATATATATATATATACACACACACACATACATATTCATATTTAATCACGTTAATGCTCTAATATTCAAATTACCTTATCAAACCGAGGTATAAAATTTTGTTAACATGTCCATAATTTTAAGACAAACTCAATGATGCAAGTTGTGCGCAAAAAGAAGTCTGTATGTGAGAGTTATACTAGTATGAATAATCATTGGTTAATTTGTAATATATAAAAACTTTAAAGGGTTCAATAAAATTTTACATGTCTTCTTCATATAATATAAGCCTGCTAATGGAGAAATTTCATCAAATTAATTTTCCCTGCCTAGGAGGATCGGAGCCACCATGACCACCTAACTTCAACTCCTCATGCTAAGAGCTATTGAATGGTGTCATTGTTGCTGAATCAGATGACACATTTGAGAAACCCAAATCTGTGGCATTATCGACATTGCCACCGTTGCTAAGATAGCCAACCCCAAGTTTGTTGCATCATTGTAACTGAGGATAATGATCATCGTCTCCGACCCATGCTTGAACTCTGGTGATGTAGGCTATGAACTTAAACATGCATAGATGAATGTATAGAGATGCATTAATAGTGATGAAAAATCAATTTTCTATAAAAACAAAATGTATTTAAAACGTATCATAAAATAATTTTATATTCAATTTCGGTCAAAAATAAATTAATTTTTTCTCTCGATAATCTTGCCGGTCAAATACACCTTGAACCATCTTCTTTGTCGCTGAAAGATCATATCTCTAACTCAATGGTGGAGTTGCAAAGTCCACCACTAAACTATAATTTATTTTCTACAAAGAGAAATGGGTTATTTGCATCTAGGCCTATTTATAGCAGCACCAATATGCTATGTAAATATCTCATCCAGCACCATCTATGGTATCACCTATTGTAAAGGAGATCTAATCTTATATAATTAAATTAACCAATTTAACGAATTCATACCCACATATATTTTGGCCCATCTAATTTTGAAATAATTTTGAAAATTCTAGCTGCTAAAATAACACACATACACAAACATACATGTGCATACGTATTATTTATTATATTTTATTAATTAATTTTAAGCCCTCTAATAATAATTTAAAATATTAATGAAAAATAATACGACCATTATATTAATTTTTACATAATAATAATTTATAACTTTTATAAATTATTTCAATATGTTATTTTTGGATGATAATTATGAGTTCTGGTTTTGTAATTCCTGGGTGTGAACTTAACCATCGATAATATTTAAACAATTTAAATATTAAAGCGTACATGGACTTTGCTAAAGCATAATAATTTGACACGAGTTCAGTTACTTACAGATTATCGAGGTGATATTGAAATTATTATCCACTAAAGCGATTCCCTTAGGCAACGTTATTTTTTCTTTCATGGTTTCTCTTTACTATCACCATAACACTCAGATATCTAAAGCTTAGTCAGTGGTCAAAACTCTATTAATATCCGTAGTTAATTGTAAAATCCAATACAAAATTATGTGATTTGATGCAATAACAATTATTTATTAAATAGTTGCTTTTGCCAAATTCTTTAACTTTACCTTGACTATAAATTACGGTGATGCTAACCTGAAGGAAACGTATCTTCTCTTAAATAGAGTATCACTTCAAGTGGTTCAATTTATACCAACTATGATCTTAACACCATCAACGTTATCATGCGATTGACCATGATTAAAGTATAGTTTAAATAGTTAAGATTTACAGTGTTCTAACATGAAAACATTACTGCACATCATCACGTGAGATCTTCAATATGAATTTCATTAGCATGTAGAAGGTTCTCGGTGAGTTGTTATGTAATTGTTCCAAATAACTACATATAAGTAACCCTTTGGTGCCCTTAATGCTTGTAAGTAATTCACCACGTAACACATGGAGAGCATTACATACATTATTCTCGATGGATATATTGTATGTTGTTCTCAATAAATATTGAGTAGGAAGTATTTATTTGATTCGATTCAATACTCATGGTTAGAACACATTGATAACTATAACCAATTAAATACTTTTCATAAGTATTTTATACTTGTATATATTTAATTTGTTTAAAACATTATTTATATCCCGATATAACAGTATGTATAATAGAAAATAAAACAAAAGGCTTCATTTTTCAAACAAGATTCACTATAACAGTTAAGTTATATATTCAAATTATTTAATTGCCTCTAGGGCATACACATAATCCCTTGATGCCCCTAACGATCATGAGTAATCTACCATCCATCATATAGAGAGTGTTACGTAAATTAATCCCAATAGATATATCAATGTCCTATTCTCTATACAACTTGATTAGGAACATTTAAGGACAAGTATTTATTTTATATGATTCAATGCTTACAATTACAAACACATTCATAACTACAATCGATTAAATAATTTACCTAGAGATTTTCTATGTGTATATATTTAGTGTATTTAAGATATTAATCATATCTCAATAAAACAATATATAAAATAATAAATAAAACCAAAAGCTTCCTACATTTCGAACTTGACTCGGTGTAAGAGTTAAGTTAAAAGTTAAGTTATATAATATAATTATATTATTTCCCTTAGGGCATGCCTTTAACTCTATCGATCCCCCACTTGCATTTAAAGTCAATTAGGATGACTCATGACCATACCTTTAGTTAGTATTCCTCTACTAAATTGAGAAAGTTCGTTAATGATTGGATCTGCAATATTATTATTTCGTATAAACTTTTCAAATCTCATTCTACATCATTGATAAATTATTTTATTATGTGGTAATTATGGAGAAGATATCTCGACCTCTTGTTAAGCTACCAATTCAATCTATATATGCTAATATATATTAGTAGGCTTTATCCAATAATACAGCTTAGAATAATTAATTAGACTTAGTGGGTTGAGATGCGAGGTTAGTAGAGTTACACAATAGACGTCCATCATTCACTCAAAGGCTACTAGCAGTTTTGTATTTTTATTGCTGATGTGACATCTCCAACCATATGACCCTTGGTGAAAAGGGATATGCCCTAAAACAAAGGACATGCTTCGAGGATTGAAGGTATTAAGTGGTTGTTTGGGGGCTCTCCTCTTTCCCTTATATAAAGTATTAAATGGTCAGGATTAGCGGTTAGGCATGGTATAGTATATCTCATAAAGGTCCACTTTAATAGGAAGTATTAAGTGGCCGAAGGGATTTCCATGCAATGTCAGGTAGAAAGGTACCAGTGAGGAGTCTTCCTTGGATTAGGTATTAAATGATGGGGACCTACCTTAAATAAGGTAGTAAATGGTCAGAATCTGCCTAATTCCATTGAAAATGTATTAAGTGGCTTCGGTACCATCTCTCACATGGCTTAAACACTAATAGCGATAGATGCGGCAATTATATATTATGAAGCTATATATAGAAGTCATCACTCTTTATGCTAGGACTGATAGACTAGCATGACGATGCGAAGTGCCTATTTCGGGGACTAAGGCATTAAATGGTCATTGGGTCTACCTCCTCTCTATTCAAGAAGTATTAAGTAGTCGGGTTTTGAGTAGTGTATGCACAACAAGAATATGTTGGTATTATACAACATGGAGAAGGTTAGGTTGACATATCATATGTGTATATGAAATTAAACGGATTAACCGTAAATAATAAGACAACATTTAAATGGAAACCAATCAATATACATTTGTGTTATGGATAAGTATGCGATTTTCCAATCACCGAAATGTTGCTCTGACTCCCTCCTCATTAAAATCCACATGGTAGATTTAGAGGAACATGTCACTGGAGCAAGACAGAATAGTTGATGGATAAGTCTTCTTTTTCATTCTTGGTACTGACAAAGTAGTTGGATGTCCAAGGAATATCATTGATTCCAAGGTAGTGGCCTCATAAAGCATTTGTATCAAATTATATTTTCTTTTCCACTATGAATTTAGTTTAATCAATCTATGGTATGATCATTGTAACGACCCATAATTTAATCACTTTGAACATGAATAGTTAATATGTTTTTAAATGATTAAATAATGGATTTTATATCTAGAAGTATAATTACATGCCTAATAAAACAAGAAAGAATTATTAACGTAGCCTAATAAAACAAAATAGTATAATTACTTGCCTAATAAAACAAGAAAGAATTATTAACGTAGCCTAATAAAACAAAATAGTATAATTAGTTGCCTAATAAAATAAAATAGCATAATGATTATTATATTTCATGCGGATGGTTGCCATTGGACCAAAATCTGGTCGAATCATGTTATGCCATGTAGATGGTTGCCATTGGACCAAAATCTGGTCGAATCATGTTATGCCATGCAGATGGTTGCCATTGGACCATAATCTGGTCAAATCAGGTTAGGCCATAGTTGATAAGGAGGATTCCTATTGGACCAAAAGGTGGTCGAATCAAATTAAGCCACAAGGATGTTTTCTATTGGACCAAAATATGGTCGAATCAAATTATGCCATATGGCTAGCTTCTATTGGACCAAAATCTGGTTGAATCAGGTTAGGCTATAGGAAATTACTAAAGTACCCTTCTCTTCACCTATAAATAGCCAAGTCCATATATCATTTTATTTCATTCAAAAACTAAAGAAAAGAACTAAAATTCATTTTAAAAGGTGAAGTATTCCAAGTCTCCATCAAAGCAAATAGGATGTGAGTATATTTCATGTTTTCATAGTTTAGTGGGTATAACTTATTCTGTGAGTATAATTTAATTATTTTACAGTCAGTGTGATCTTAATCTCTTCCTTTTACTCATTCATATTTTAACGAATGTTGTGTTAACTATTGATTGTAAATTGTTAATAATAATGAGTCTGTTATTATTCTTGTTATTATTCTTGTTTGGTTGTTTGATTTGTGCTCGGCCAGTTTATGAGCAATAACTTTGATGTTTAGTTAAAGGGAACTTACACCACCTTTTAACTTAGGATTGACATTTAGTGACTTTTTGGTTAAAAGGAAACAACACCCCTTTTAGCTATCTCATTTGATTAAGAGGAAGCTTCACCCCCTCTTGGTTGTAATATCCTTTAAAGATGATGGGTTTAAGTTATGATTTGAATGGAAGTTTTAAATCTTTGTTTAAAGTATTTTAAAGGAGCTTCAAAATTTATATAATAATTTAAATGAGTTATTTATAAGTAGTCCTATACTTGGCACTAAAAGCCGATGAGTAGATTGATTCTCTATCTGTGAGATCTGGAACCGAAGTGTCTAGGCAAGGCTAGGAGCAACCAGTGCCCTGACTTACCTGGCTTTGTTTCTGGGCGAGGGATAGAGTAAGTCGAGAATATCAGAAACGTGACAAGTGTAGGAGATTTGATTTCCATAAATGATCTTTATAATTATAATGGAAAACGTTTGCATTTCTTATAGACAATTGTTTTTGACCCATCTAAGTATGCTTTTGAAATATGAAATCCTCTTAATTGTTTTGAGAATATGCTTATACCGACGGGATAAGTATATGGATATTTTCCAAGTATTGAAAGAGTATAAGATTTAATTTCCATATACGATTGTTTAGTTATCCCCGATAGTCGATATCTCAACTATCAATTTCGATACCCTTTTTCCTTTTATTTTTGTTTCGTCAATCTAAGACGATTTGTTGCTCAATTTGAGCATTGATATCCTTTATCGGAAATGACTAAATAAAGAGCGAGTGGGGGCCAAGCTATGTGGGGTTGCTCCCATTAGGGTATTTTCACATCTACTCTAGATTGGTTCCGGTTGTATGCGCACGGAGATGTGAAATACTCGGATACTCGGTAAGGATGGCGGGGTCCGGCTTGGAGGTTTCCGAGAGCCATCGTAGTTCTCAAGTATATTTTCTAGAGGTATACTTTAGATAAGGGGGGCGCACCCTCCTAGTCATTTGGAAAAAATTCCTTTTCCTTATTTTTGATTCAAATCTTTGGATTGATTCTTTCTTAATTTCATCGGGAAGCGTCTTGCATTCTTCGCGATGTTTAATTATCTGTATCCATTCTTTTATACTTGGATGTTGTCCTTGTGAGGGAAAAACCCATTCTGCGTTTTTGCGATGTGGTCTCACTAGTTACTTTGTGTGTTCTATTTTTGGAGTTTACTCATTCCAGACTTATTGTCTGACCCGAATTGTTGTTTTCCCTAAACGTTCGGGTACTCATTTATATTTGAGTAGTCCAGAAATGACAGGTTTCTTTGGGCCCTTTTGAAGATGGTGGACGAGCAGGAGGCTCCTTATCTATCTAGCTATTTATTTCCGCTATTATGAGATGTTGGCTCTATGTATGTATATTTAAAGGCAGGTTGTTATAACTGCCCAGACTGATAGTAGTACTTTTGTTGTAACTCTGATAACTCCATGTTGGGGAGTAACCTTATGTACTGTCTTATTTTTATGTTATATTTAACCGTTCCATTGTGAGATTGTTATTCCGTTCTTATATTTTACCCCATGGCAACTCGTCTTTCAGATACTTGGGCAACGACACATGAATACCATGGATGTATTAAGTGTCGTTCTCAAGGGTCGGAAAGGTGGGTCGTCACAGTTGGTATCAGAGCTTCGTTTGAGCGAACGCCTTAGCCTGATTGGGGTACAACTCACCAGAGATAGGGTAAGTGATGCCCTAGAATGAGTTAATCTTGAGGGAGCGTATTTGTAATTTTTATAATAATAATATTTATCCTCTAAAGTCTAGTTTTAGATCCTTTGGTGTTATTTCCTTAAACCATTTTAATCCTATTTTTGTATTCTAAAGATACTTGTTATTTGTTCAGATAATAGAAAATGAATACAAGAAGAGGAGGAAGGAGAGGATCTAGAACTAGCACGGATACCAATGGCAGGGTACCTAGAAATGCTACTATGTCAGCTGTAGATCCGGCAGAGGAAATGCTAGTGCAAGTTCATACCCCTATGAACTTTGCATCTTTGTGTAAGAATTTTACCGCTTTGGGTGGGAAACCATTCTATGGGACTGAAGACATTCTTGGGGTGCAGATGTGGCTCCGAACTTGTGAAAGAATATTTGGAGATCTTCGGTTGGAAGATGCAGAGAAACGGTTGTTGGCATCGCGACAACTTCAAAAGTCGGCAATGGATTGGTGGGATTCAGAAACAACAAGTACTCCAGAGGGGGAGTTTTCTTGGGCCCAGTTCAAGGAAGTTTTTGAAGCACAGTTTATTCCAGAAGCCGGAAGAACTCAGTTATTTAGAAGTTTCATTGACTTAAAGCAGGGTGATATGACCGTGTCGCAGTATGAGCATAAGTTCAATGCTTTGTCCCGTTTTGGACTTGGATTGATAGACACACCACTCAAGAAAAATGAAATGTTTGTGAATGGAATGCGACCAGAGTTCCATCGTGAAATGACCAATCATCTTATGGGTACATTCACCAACATTATTAGCATGGCTTTGAGGTTTGAGGCTCTTGATATTAAGGAAGGAGTCCAGAAGGGCGTAGTACCAGCAATAAGTGCCAAGCCTTTATCGGTTATACCGGTTGAATGTAAGCCAAACTTCAAGCGTAAATTTAAGGGAAAGAAGCAGGGTGTAGGGAAGAAACCCGAAGATGGCGCTCCAGCACAGAAGAAGCAGACCAACTTGGCCAACATTCTTTGTTTTAAGTGCAATAAGATGGGCCACTTTGCAAATCATTGCCCAATTGCCACATGTTTTAATTGTGGCCAGCCAGGACATATGAAGAATGAGTGCCATTTTCCTAAAAAGGGATCTCAAGGACAAACTTTTACCATTGAAGAGATACCATCCACTTCTTCAGATAAAAAGGGGAAGCAAGTGTTGCAAGGTACATTATCCATCTATGATATTCCTGTAAGGGTGCTATTTGATACAGGAGCTTCCCATAGTTTTATTTCTCACGATCTAATGGACAAACTAAACCTTAAATATGTTATCATAAGTAATCCTCTTTGTGTGTCAAACCCAATTGGAGGTCCGACACATGTTGACACCGTGTGTCTAAATCTACCTATTTCTTGTCGAAATCATCTCTTTCCTTTTGACTTGTTTGTTCTTGGGTTTATGGGTTTTGGAATGTTGTTGGGTATGGATTGGTTATCTAAGTTTAAAGCTATCTTGGATTGTGGTAGAAGGCTTGTTAGAGTTAGTGATGCAGGAGATGTTGGTGTTGATATTAGTTGTGAAGAGCCTAAGAAATTAATGAGCAGTTTTCTCTATTCACTCGAAGTGACTAAAGCGGAGCTTGGAGATGTGCCGGTTGTTCGAGATTTCGTAGATATTTTTGACGAGGTGCAAGGTTTACCTCCTCACCGTGAAGTCGAGTTCCGCATTGATTTGTTTCCAGGAACTAGACCTATTGTACAACCATTACGAAGGATGGCTCCAAAAGAGAAGAGGGAGTTAGAAAGGCAGACTTATGACTTGTTGCGGAAGGGCTTGATCCGACGTAGTACCTCGAGTTGGGGATCGCCAGTCGTCTTTGTTACAAAGGCAGACAGTTCTCTAAGGTTATGTGTAGACTATCGAGAGTTGAACAAAAGGACTATCAAGAATAAATATCCTTTGCCAAGAATTGACGATATGTTTGATCAACTCCATGGTGCTCGGATATTTTCTCAATTAGATCTTGCCACTGGTTTCCACCAATTAAGAGTGGCAGAGGAGAATGTTCCTTTAACAGCTTTTCGAACTCCTGAAAATTTCTACGAGTGGTTAGTTATGCCGTTTGGATTGACTAATGCCCCCGCTTATTTTGTGGACTTAATGAATCGAGTATTTCGAGACATTCTTAATAAATTTGTTCTCGTCTTTATTGATGGCATTCTTATCTATTCAAAGACAGAGGAGGAACACAAATATCATCTCCGTGTCGTACTCGATACCTTAAGGAGCCATGAGTTGAAGGCTAAGTTCTCCAAGTGTCATTTTTGAAAATCTGAAGTTAGATTTCTAGGGCATGTTATTTCGGGAGAAGGTATATCGGTGGATCCAGCTAAAGTTGTTGCGGTCCGAGACTGGAAGAAGCCCGAAAGTGCGACGGAAGTTAGAAGTTTCTTGCGATTGGCTGGTTTTTACCGTAGGTTTATCAAGGACTTCTCGAAGATTGCTTCTCATCTGACGAAGTTAACAAAGAAAGATGTTAGGTTCGTTTGGACTTCTAAGTGTGATCAAGCATTCAATGAATTGAAAAACAAGTTGACTGGCGCTCCTGTTTTAACCATTCCAAATGGGAGCGAAGGTTTAACCGTGTATACAGATGCTTGTGGAACCGGATTAGGAGCAGTTCTGATGCAGCATGGGAAAGTTATTGCCTATGCGAGCCGACAGCTAAAGCCGCATGAGAAAAATTATGCTACGCACGATTTGGAACTTTTGGCTGTTGTCTTCGCACTAAAGATGTGGAGGCATTATCTTTTGGGTGAAAGGTTTGAGTTATACACAGACCACAAATCCTTAAAATACCTTTTTACGCAGAAAGATTTGAACTTGAGGCAGCAAAGACGGCTGGAGTTTCTCGCCTCTTATGATCTAGAGGTTCTTTATACCCCTGGAAAAGCAAATGTCGTTGCTGATGCATTGAGTAGGAATGTAGCAATGGTTGCAAATCTAGAAGTTAAGCCAGTATTGTTAGAGAGAATTGCATCCAGTCAAGAGGCAGATCCTATTTTAGCTCGACTTAAGAAAGATGTTGAAGAAGGTGTTGTTTCTAGCTTTAAGATTGATCTCCGGGGCATATTGAAAATGAATGGGCGTATTTGTGTTCCAGACTTTGATGGACTTAAGCAAGAAGTGTTAGCCGAATGCCACCATTCAAAGTTATCTTTTCATCCAGGAGTGACCAAGATGTTCAAAGATATGAAGAGGGTATTCTGGTGGAAGGGGATGAAGCGAGATATTTCAATCTTTGTGAGTCGTTGTGCAAACTGCCAGCAGATTAAGAGTGACCAGCTGAAGACAGCTGGATTGCTTCAGCCACTTGAGATCCCAAAGTGGAAGTGGGAGCAGATCTCTATGGACTTTATTGATGGGCTTCCTAGGTCAAGAAGAGGTAATGATGGCATTTGGGTTATAGTCGATCGACTAACCAAGAGTGCCCATTTCATTCCTGTCAAGCTGACTAGGACTGCTACGAGTCTGGCGAGTTTATATGTGAAGGAGATTGTGAAACTCCATGGGATTCCTCGTAGTATTGTAAGTGACTGAGACCCGATATTCACTAGTAGGTTCTGGGAAGGACTGCAGACTGCTTTAGGGACTGAGCTAAGTCTAAGTACAGCTTACCATCCCCAAACAGATGGGCAAAAAGAGAGAGTGAACCGAATCTTGGAAGATTTATTACGAGCATGCATTCTAGACTTCGGGGGTTCTTGGGAAGATCATTTACCCTTAGTTGAATTCACTTATAACAATAGCTATCAAGCAAGCATTGGTATGGCCCCTTTCGAAGCTCTTTATGGTCGTCCATGTCGTTCTCCTTCGTGTTGGGTTGAATCTGGAGATAAACTTGTTCTTGGACCAGACATAATTTTAGAAGCCAATGAGAAGGTAGTTGATGTTAGAAGAAAGATGAAGGAAGTGCAAGATCGGCAAAAGTGTTATGCAGATCAAAGGCGTAGGGATCTAGAGTTCTTAGTCGGGGACTTGGTATTTGTAAAAGTCTCTCCTCTAAGAAGTGTCGTAAGGTTTGGAAAGACAGGGAAGTTAGCCCCCCGATATATTGGCCCTTTTCCCATACTAGACCGAATTGGTAAACTTGCGTATAAAGTGGAGTTACCAGATCGACTATCAGATGTGCACAACGTATTTCACGTATCTCATTTACGTAAGTATGTACATGACCCTTCGATGATAATAAAACCAGGCGAACAAGTTGATTTGGAGGTTCAACCTAACCTAACCATTCTTAGGCGGCCTATTCGTATTGTTGCTCGAGATATAAAGCGATTAAGGAAGAAGATTGTGAATCTTGTTAAGGTTCAGTGGAGTGGAGATGTTAGAGATTGTACTTGGGAAACCGAGGACTATATTAGGGATTCTTATCCCGAGTTGATGTAGTTGTTGTTTGTATTTTGTTGTTTCTTTTTAGTGTACTCACGGGTTGTATTAAGGTCACTTTCCTTATATCTTTGTGTGGTATATATGATATCATTTGGGTTCTTTGATATCTAGAGTTTATCCGATTAATTTCGAGGACGAAATTTCCTTTAAGGAGGGGAGGATGTAACGACCCATAATTTAATCACTTTGAACATGAATAGTTAATATGTTTTTAAATGATTAAATAATGGATTTTATATCTAGAAGTATAATTACGTGCCTAATAAAACAAGAAAGAATTATTAACGTAGCCTAATAAAACAAAATAGTATAATTACTTGCCTAATAAAACAAGAAAGAATTATTAACGTAGCCTAATAAAACAAAATAGTATAATTAGTTGCCTAATAAAATAAAATAGCATAATGACTATTATATTTCATGCGGATGGTTGCCATTGGACCAAAATCTGGTCGAATCATGTTATGCCATGCAGATGGTTGCCATTGGACCAAAATCTGGTCGAATCATGTTATGCCATGCAGATGGTTGCCATTGGACCATAATCTGGTCAAATCAGGTTAGGCCATAGTTGATAAGGAGGATTCCTATTGGACCAAAAGGTGGTCGAATCAAATTAAGCCACAAGGATGTTTTCTATTGGACCAAAATATGGTCGAATCAAATTATGCCATATGGCTAGCTTCTATTGGACCAAAATCTGGTTGAATCAGGTTAGGCTATAGGAAATTACTAAAGTACCCTTCTCTTCACCTATAAATAGCCAAGTCCATATATCATTTTATTTCATTCAAAAACTAAAGAAAAGAACTAAAATTCATTTTAAAAGGTGAAGTATTCCAAGTCTCCATCAAAGCAAATAGGATGTGAGTATATTTCGTGTTTTCATAGTTTAGTGGGTATAACTTATTCTGTGAGTATAATTTAATTATTTTACAGTCAGTGTGATCTTAATCTCTTTCCTTTTACTCATTCATATTTTAACGAATGTTGTGTTAACTATTGATTGTAAATTGTTAATAATAATGAGTCTGTTATTATTCTTGTTATTATTCTTGTTTGGTTGTTTGATTTGTGCTCGGCCAGTTTATGAGCAATAACTTTGATGTTTAGTTAAAGGGAACTTACACCACCTTTTAACTTAGGATTGACATTTAGTGACTTTTTGGTTAAAAGGAAACAACACCCCTTTTAGCTATCTCATTTGATTAAGAGGAAGCTTCACCCCCTCTTGGTTGTAATATCCTTTAAAGATGATGGGTTTAAGTTATGATTTGAATGGAAGTTTTAAATCTTTGTTTAAAGTATTTTAAAGGAGCTTCAAAATTTATATAATAATTTAAATGAGTTATTTATAAGTAGTCCTATACTTGGCACTAAAAGCCGATGAGTAGATTGATTCTCTATCTGTGAGATCTGGAACCGAAGTGTCTAGGCAAGGCTAGGAGCAACCAGTGCCCTGACTTACCTGGCTTTGTTTCTGGGCGAGGGATAGAGTAAGTCGAGAATATCAGAAACATGACAAGTGTAGGAGATTTGATTTCCATAAATGATCTTTATAATTATAATGGAAAACGTTTGCATTTCTTATAGACAATTGTTTTTGACCCATCTAAGTATGCTTTTGAAATATGAAATCCTCTTAATTGTTTTGAGAATATGCTTATACCGACGGGATAAGTATATGGATATTTTCCAAGTATTGAAAGAGTATAAGATTTAATTTCCATATACGATTGTTTAGTTATCCCCGATAGTCGATATCTCAACTATCAATTTCGATACCCTTTTTCCTTTTATTTTTGTTTCGTCAATCTAAGACGATTTGTTGCTCAATTTGAGCATTGATATCCTTTATCGGAAATGACTAAATAAAGAGCGAGTGGGGGCCAAGCTATGTGGGGTTGCTCCCATTAGGGTATTTTCACATCTACTCTAGATTGGTTCCGGTTGTATGCGCACGGAGATGTGAAATACTCGGATACTCGGTAAGGATGGCGGGGTCCGGCTTGGAGGTTTCCGAGAGCCATCGTAGTTCTCAAGTATATTTTCTAGAGGTATACTTTAGATAAGGGGGGCGCACCCTCCTAGTCATTTGGAAAAAATTCCTTTTCCTTATTTTTGATTCAAATCTTTGGATTGATTCTTTCTTAATTTCATCGGGAAGCGTCTTGCATTCTTCGCGATGTTTAATTATCTGTATCCATTCTTTTATACTTGGATGTTGTCCTTGTGAGGGAAAAACCCATTCTGCGTTTTTGCGATGTGGTCTCACTAGTTACTTTGTGTGTTCTATTTTTGGAGTTTACTCATTCCAGACTTATTGTCTGACCCGAATTGTTGTTTTCCCTAAATGTTCGGGTACTCATTTATATTTGAGTAGTCCAGAAATGACAGGTTTCTTTGGGCCCTTTTGAAGATGGTGGACGAGAAGGAGGCTCCTTATCTATCTAGCTATTTATTTTCGCTATTATGAGATGTTGGCTCTATGTATGTATATTTAAAGGCAGGTTGTTATAACTGCCCAGACTAATAGTAGTACTTTTGTTGTAACTCTGATAACTCCATGTTGGGGAGTAACCTTATGTACTGTCTTATTTTTATGTTATATTTAACCGTTCCATTGTGAGATTGTTATTCCGTTCTTATATTTTACCCCATGGCAACTCGTCTTTCAGATACTTGGGCAACGACACATGAATACCATGGATGTATTAAGTGTCGTTCTCAAGGGTCGGAAAGGTGGGTCGTCACACTCATGTTTATTACATGTTACCAAAACCAACAATCTATACCTTGATGGGCTTTGAGTTTTGATTTTTGTCGGAATTCTAGCCCATCAGGGCATGGGTTTTTACATTTGGTATCAGAGCCTAGGTTACTCGATTATAGGAATTATGATACACAGAGAGTACATATTTGTATTATTCTATCTAGATTTACATTGAACTCTTAAAATTCA
Organism: Allium cepa; assembly: GCA_030765085.1. NCBI lineage: Eukaryota > Viridiplantae > Streptophyta > Magnoliopsida > Asparagales > Amaryllidaceae > Allium > Allium cepa. Next base: position 937,846,316 of record CM060932.1, read on the forward strand.
GACCATATAATAGTTCTTACCATATTCTAAAGGGATGGGCGAGTAAACTATGAGTTGGAAAATTTTATAGAGTTAAAGATTAAGCACCTACACCGATTACCCCATGGAGCGTTGGCTGTACATAAGGCGTTATCTTTGAAGAGCAAGAGCATGACATATGGAAGGATCCTGGAGGTTGGATGGTGCTTAACTTAATTGTTGAGACTTAGCTACCTTTGTGGATTTCGATAAATTGTCGATTGAAGATGCATAATTTATCCAAACATGCGAGAATTAAAAATATGTATGTCGCTAACATCCGTAGACAAGTTCTTGCAAGAGACTGTTCATCAACATCTCAAGATGACGAACTTGATTTTTATTAAAGAGAAGTAAATCCTATTTCTTAGTCCAACCCCATATGAGAATACCATGAGATATTTAAACGATTTTTCAAAAGAGTAAAATAAAAATATGTATATAATGTTTATCCAAGGGTCTATTTGGAAGCTGTTGTTTGGAAAGTAAGAGAGTTCTAAAAATTTATTTTTAAGAAGAAATATATACACTAGTGACTTTGGTTGTGTTGAAAAGCTTTAGTTAAAAAGAAAGTTCTGAAATTATTAAATATATAATAAAACAAGAGTTTGATTTTGGTTAAAAAGTTTTTGGGCGAAAAATAGTTTTCTATTTTGGCATCAAAGTGAAAGCGGACGTATGTATAGCCCGGTGATTGTCGGACCATTTCTCGATTTGTGCATGTCATCCTTACGTAGGGGCCATGCTAACCTTCTCTGTATCATTCCAATTTTATCAGATGTCCCCGAAGGGACCACTCAATGATTTTTTTTATTTAAAGAATTAAAAAGCTTTTAAATATTCTCTCTTAAAGGAGTGGATAAAATGGAAATGACTTGTAATTCAGTCGGGGTATGTTGTTAGGAAGTATGAGTAACCCACTATCAAATAAGAGGAATATTCCCATACATAATAATACTGCGAATAGTAGCTGGAATATTTTTGGGATTTTCAAGTTGTTAATGGTAGGAATAGTAGAAGTTAGGAATACTATGAATAATTAAAAAAAAGATCCCGTCGTGAAGAGGACATGATTTTTCGGATCGATGAAAAAAATGTAAAATTATTACAATTATTAACTAACCCGACTCGAGTAAGGTATAGGTTCAAACCGTGCATAAAATTTGATGACCAATCGACCCTTGGCGATCGACCGGTAGCGGTCGACTGGTTACCCTAGGAGCAGTTGACTGGTTAATGGGTTTAGGGCATGACCTTAACCTAGAACACAACTTTATATGTCATACTCATTTAGCCAACTTTCCCCATCGTTTCCCTACTCTTCCTCATAGCTGAATCCACTTCCTCCTCCCAAAATTAGGCCGCTGCTCCTCCTCTACCTCCCCGCCAACGACGAGTGATGCAGCCTCCTTCTCCACTGATGTAGACCCTACTCCAGTAGTAGCTTCTCCCCACAAGTGTCATTTTTTACACTCCAAATCTAGCCCCGCCACCTCTCCAGATCCGAACCCACTCTCCCTTCTCCGACCTTCAAGTCCGTCGCTCTACCTCGATCCTCCGGCTCTTCCTCATGCCATATGGGTCTCACCCCTCATGAGATCGCTTGGTTCGACCAGTGCGACCATAAAATATCCATTTACTTACCTCAGCAAATTTCACCTTCCTTCAGGGACAACCAGTCAAATATAGGGACTTCGCCATCTTTGGACTCAAGGAATTGTTTATAGGGCTGGATTAGCACCGATCCTCCACTACGACACTTTTGAATGGAAATGCTACCCACATTGCATGCGCCTATTTGACGTAAATCTGTCATACAACTTTGATGAGGGAATTAGCAGTCTTCGGTCGAAAGTTAGGGGAGTAGAATCCATTATCCGATGACAATTTCGACAATATTTTGGGGATAACCGTAGAGAGAGTGGATTTGGGTGATATTGAGATGGCTGATTCAAAATTTTTGCAATGGATCTTTTCTAAAGATATTGGTGTTTTAAGGTTAGACAAATTGCAACCTACAGCCTGGCTCATTATTCGCATAGTTCAGCAAAACAACAATTCGAAGATGAGAGCTTTGATCAGATTTATCTATTGGTATAGAAGGACATCTACGCCATCATGGGTGGTATGGCTGTCTATTGGGCTTGAGCTATCTAATCCACTATATTAGTCCTGGAGTTGGTACTTTCATAGCTACTTTTAGTATTGTTATCTCTTCACTCATGTCTCTAGGCAATACAAAATGAACCTCTCTGGAGAGCAAGTCCAGAAGAAGGTTCCCTCTCCATTTGATATAGCCTCTCTTAAGAAGATGGGAATCCCTAAGCCATCGCTAAGGCAACAACGGTGGTAGCAAAAGAGCAGCGATAGCAGAAGGCAGAGGAAGGACATGGTATTGGAGGATACCAGAGCCCCGAGCTAATCGCTATCTGATAGGCCTAGGAAGAGGTCTGAGAGATTCGAGCTAGGCAGCAGTGTCAGAGTTGTGAGATTGGTTTCATAGATTCTATGCTATGCCTATTGTGGGGTTGAAGCAATGGCTGGAGAGGATTGAGACCATCTCATAGTTTGCGGGTAGTTTTAGGTTTAGTAGTGCTATGTTTCCATTTTCCTTCCAGCATTTGTCCTTTTTTACTTTAGGTTATTGGGTTGTGACCGTTGGTTGCCTTTTGTATAAAAGATGCATATGGTATGTTATAAGATGTGTTTCTATTTATTCACTGTGTTGTTGTTTCTGGATATGTCCACTGCTCTTTTATGTATTTTGGGAAGAAACAGTATAAATATGGAAAATCTAATAAAGACACTTAACTCACATAAATGAAATGGTTTATAAAACAATAAATTTTAGTGAGCAAAGGACAGACAAAGGTTGTTGTGAAATCATGGGTCATTATTCATGTTTCTTAAGAAGCTAAAATTTACAAATTGATTAATGAGACATCATATTAAAATAAAATAATAAGTTTAAGGGTCTTGAATTAATTATGAAATGTTAGGATTGAACATATGTGTTAATCCATACCCAATTTCCGACTGCAATGAAATGTGGCTTGATTTGTTTAAATGGAAAGGTTGAATGTTTGAAAAAAATTTCATTAAAAAAGAAAACGAAGAAGAGGTTTTAGCATTTTTGGCATTCAAATTATTTTAGGACATCTTTGTCCAAAAGTTCTAAATGAAAGTGGTGTTTAATTGTTTTGGAAGTTTAACCTTTTCCATGTGCAATTTGATTGAAAAGTGGAAAAGATTTTTATGGAAATTTTTTGGAATCCTAATGCCACAAACTAAGCGTAGAAAAGATAAATGGGTAAACAAATATGAATTAGCGGTGCATTAAGGATTGATATTAAGGATAAGTGCATGAGAACAAGGGAAAAGCTGTTTTATCCTTAGAAATTCTATTTTAACGAGAATCTATTTTGGGACTCAATTTCGCATTAGAGCTTGAAAATAAGTCTCCTTATGATATTGTACATGGAAAAATTGGAAAATAATTTGGGCAACGAGGAAAGTTTCAATGTACAAAGGGATTGTTACCAAATAGAGTGATAAGAATGTAATATACTCCACCAAACTTCCTTTCCTCGGCATGGGAGTAAACATCTAGGAATACAAAAATTTGACACGTTAGGTTTTTGGATGGTAGGAATTGGATCAAAAATTGGTTAAACCATACTTCTATTTGTAGGAGTATGTAATTTTTTGTGTGAAAAAGATCATTCGAGACCTGCATACAAATAGAACTTCAAGTATATATAGGTTGTTTGCATCATATTTTCAAAAATGATTTTAAAAGAATACATTCATATAAAAGGGCCCGATTTAGAATCATGTTGCATACATATTTTCTATGTTGTGATACAATATGCTCTTATGCGCATTTGACTACAAAATTGGTTATACACTAATCATTTGGATAGTTTATGATGGTTACCCTATTAGCCCATGATTTAATCATTAGAGGAATTTTGAGGATGAAATTCTTTTAAGGAGGAAGAATATAACGCCCCATAATTTTTTTTAATAATTTAATAATAATTAGGCTCCAAAAATGGAATTTAAGCAAATTATGGAATTTCGCCACGAAACTTGCATGTTTTTGGCGATTTTCTAAGCAACTTTCATATTTGGAGTTTCGTAATCGGAGTACAAATGAAGAAGCTACGAGCGCTTAAAGAAATCAAAATGGAAATAATTAAATGACGAATAATGGTAATAAATAATAATTACACCAGGGCCCTACCGATCGACTCCTGCTATGGGCGGTTGATAGGTCGAGGCATTTTGACTGTATTTGAACGTCATTCAACGGCCCGGATCTAGTAATTAAAAAATGAAGGCTATGACTGATTCGAGAGCCCATAAATATATGCCTAACCCTTCATTCCTTTCTCATATTTTTTGATCTAGGACAACAAAGTTTTGCCATTTTCTCTTCCTACTATTCCTCCTAACTTTAAAAATAGTTTGTATTTACACAAATTGGAGAAGAGCAGAAAATAAATAGATAAAGAGAAAAAAGCAGATCAGCGTTGCGCAAATAAAAAGGTAAATTTCAATATTAAAAATATGTGTTCCCCCGTTTTCCTAATCTCTTCTCAGATCTGGAATTTCAATGGTATGTGTATATACTTTTATATATATTTCTTAGGATCAGAAGAAAATGGAGTTGACTCAAGGAATCAGATTCAGATCTAGAGATTTGAATGCTTTTAAAGGTGAGTAGGAAATTATGTGATTTACTTATCACACTGGAATTTATTTTGTTGGATTTTTTTTATGATTAGGCCTCAATAGAATCTAAAAATTTATAGGCTTTAATTAGCGTATGAAACACCATCTACTTTTTCAATAATTAAAAAGGAATATTTTTACACCCAGGTCTGTAAATCAGTCTTCAATTTATTAAAGGTTGAATATGGACAAAGACGTAGAATTTGTTCCAGATTTACAATTGGGTTGTAAAAATATTAGTATAATTTAGTTTTCTCTAATTCTATTTAGAATATGAGTTTTTTATTTTAATTTGTTGGAAGAACGTTTTGCTAATCTCCATAAATATTCCTAGTATCCTAATTGCCTAGAAAAAGTGCAATTTGATTTGATAAGGAATATAATCAAAAGAGGAAAGAGATATGTACAGTACAGATATTCTTTTCATAATTTACACCATCTATCTCAATAAAAAGGAAATAAATAATTCCTTGTTATTTCGAACTAATAAAATCTCTTTTTAGGTTAATTTATGAGAGATTATAACAAGAAACCTTTTTGGTAGGAAATTATAATGGATTAAAATATAGAGTGAAATATTCTAGTTAAAGGATTAATAACCCAAAAGGCAATAATAAATTTATAAAAATATGTAACTTTGCTCAACATTGAAAATAAAAACATAATCAATACAACATATTATGCATTAATGTTCGCATTAATGTAAATTAAACGTAAAAATAGATCATGTAATAAATGGTCAAATTGAAAAATATAGTTGGAAGGATTGTAACTCCAAAAATGAGTAAAGAACAAATGTGCAATAAATTGGGAGTTGCAATAATTTAAATAAGTTATAAAAGATGAAAGGAGACTGATTAATGAAATTTGTAGGCTAACTATGGAAAAGATAAGGTAGAAATAATGGTAAGGTTCGAACAAGTAAATAAATGTCTTTGGAAGCATCCGTTAAGATATGGGCAAAAGGGACATTTATGGGGATAATAAATAAAACATGCTAGGTGGCAATTAAACACTATAAGGCAGTACAACTATCATTAGAATAAATTATAGGCTTAAATATGCTAATAGAGATTAGTGGACTTTGTCAAACAATAAAGCTTAGAATAATTAATTGGACTTAGTGGTTAGGATGCAAGAGCAGTACACAATAGATGTCTGCCCTTCACTCAGAGGTCACCATTAGTTTTGTATGCTTATTACTAATGTGATACATCTCCAACCATAAAACCCTTGGGAAAAAGGGATATGTCCTAAAATATCGGACCTGCTTCAAGGATTGAAGGCATTAAGTGGTTGTTCAGGGGCCTGATTTTTTCCCTTATATGAAGTATTAAATGGTCAGGGTTATCAGTTAGGCATGGTAAAGGACATCTTGAAAAGGTCTACTTCAGTAGGAAGTATTAAGTTGTAAAAGACATTCCATGCAATGTCAGTTAGATAGGTATCAATATGGAGTCCATCTTGGAGTAGGTATTAAATGATGGAGACCTGCCTTAAATAAGGTATTAAATGGTCATAGTCTGCCTAATTCCATTAAAAATATATTAATTGGCTTGGGTACTATCTCTCACGTGGTTAATATATTATTAGTGATAGATGCCACAATTATATATTATGAAGCCATATATAGAATTCATCGGTCTCGGCAGGTTGGACCGATAGACTTGCATAAACGATGTGAAGGGCCCTCTTTAGGGACTAAGGTATTAAATAGATGTTCGGTCCGCCTCTTCCTTATTCAAGAAGTATTAAGTGGCTTGGTTTTGGGTAGCGTATGCACAACGGGCATATATTAGTATTATACATCTTGGAGAAGGTTAGTAGACACATCATACGTGCATATGAAATTAAACAGATAAACATTAAATAATAAGGCATAACATTTAAATGGAAATCAATCGGTATAAGTTTGTGTTGTGTATAAAGTATGCAATTTTTCAATCACCAGAATGTTATTCCGACCTCCTCCTCATTGATAGAATTAGGGGTTTGCACTAGGAAAAATTATGTAATTCGTTACATATATCTAACCCGTTGACCAATCTTATTCAAAACAAAGGTATTTTCTTTCTATTATATACTTGATATAATATGGTTATATTAATTAATCAATTTAATCAAAAGTATATCTAATAGAAAATCCACAAATGGTATGTTTTGTGATAGTATTTACAAAGTGTTGTAACTGTGAGTGATTTATCATAATGAAACAAATATACCATTTTAAATGTTCTTAGTCAAGATGCATCAGGACTGGATATCGATGTATCTATTGAGAATAGAGTACGTAATGCTTTCCAAATGTTGGGCAGTGTATGACTCATGACTACTGGGGATACTAAAGGGTTATGTACGGATAGTTATTGGATAACTATGGAATGATTAACTCGATAGTTTTCTGTTGGTTATTATAACTAAGGTCAAGCAAAGAATATAGATGTGACTAATTTACATAGTTCTCTCGACTAGAGAATACTGTTGATCTTCAATGTGTAAGCTTTGATTTGATTATTGTTAAATCATGGCACGACATCCATCAAACAACTATAGTTGGGTCGATGAAAGCATTGGAAGTTAAATACTATTCAACAGATAATTCGTCTCCTCGGTTATATGAGGTTAGTATCACAGTCAACTGAAGTCAACTTAAAGTCAAAGTCTCTGTCTAAAGCATTTCAGTTAATAATAATTGTTACTATTGAACCAAGGACGTTGTGTTTGGACTATGAAGTTGAATGTGTATGATATTGGAATTTTGACCATTACCAAATTCCATAAATCCAAAGTGATATAGTTTTGACGAAAAGAATTAGTGTAAATAATTGTCAATATTAGGTACCGCTTATAATAAGTAAAATTTGATTTTACCAAAAGATGTGTAAGCGAAAAATTCAGCTAAAATGTCACATCACCTGCTAAGTGATGTGTGAATGTTAATTTTCGAATAGTTAGATATTAATCGCTGACTGAATTTACACCTTTGAGTCGCACAACCGTAATGATGAATTATCTAAAAAAACCACATGATTTAATTAATTTATATAATATTGTAAATTGATTGAATTAATTGATTTAATTTTATTTATTTGATGTTTGAAAGTTTGTGTAATTATTTTAATGCATTTGTGAAAGTTATATCTTTGCGCATTAATATACGATATCGATGTAATTTAAAGATAATTGCATGAAATGATTTATGGAAATTTTATGTCATTTAATGACATGATTTATGGAAATTTTATGTCATTTAATGACATGATTTGTGAAAATTTTATGTCATTTTATGACATACACGTGGAGAGAAAGGATTGGAGAGAGATAGAAAATCAAAGGAATTAATTAGAGAAGTTTTAATTAAAGAACGAGAAAAGTTTCATTCTTTCAAATAAAATATATTCTATATTTCCTTCTGTACGTACAATCATTCTTTCTCATTCAGTTTGTTTCTATCTCTCCTCTTAACTTTCCATGGAAGAAAAAAAAATAAAAAAATTTGCACAAATCTTTCAACTCCATATAAAACATCAAATAAAATAAAAAAAGCGGTCCAACCATCTCTTGCAAGAATAGGATGGAGATCTTGTGAGCTGAGGAGATATTGTTGAATATGCGATTATATGATTTTTGTTTGATGATAATAAACATATATATATTCGTTTAAATGTATTTGGCATTGTACTATTTTATTTTTCCATAGATTAAATAAATATTTGCTGAATAAAATAAATAACACAGAATTTGAATTCAAATAGAAATTTTATTCAATCAAATATTTATTGCAATCTTTGAATAGTACAAATTTCAAGTTCTCACCATATATATACAATTTCAATTACAGTACAATTTTGATTACATCACGATTCACATTTACATTTGACCTCACCACATATCATTCATTCACTCAACTCGTACCGATCTTCAACCTCATTCCAATGTGAATCCAGCATCTGAGAAATCTGCAGAAATATACATTGACGCAGTAAAATTGAAAATAAAATATTTTGGCAGTATAAAATAAAATATGGATTTTCAAAATAATATTTGCCTCAGTAATTTGGGTTGTTCGTCATCATTTAATTTTGAATTCATCATACACGAACAGCTTGTGACATACACAGTGTATCACTGTATATGCCACAAGGCCGTGCACACCGATATATACACTTGATAAAATTACAGAGACAGGTGAGCACAGGTCAAACCCAAAACGCCGGGTTCAATTCAAGTGCAATAAAAATAATGTCACAATAATCAGCACAAGGTCAAACCCGAGCTCCAAGCTGGATTCAACATAGGTGCAAGTTCATGAAATGATCAAGTTCAATATCATAGCAAAAAGTTCAAACCAAGTGGTAGTTTTGATCAACCAGCAACATGAAAAGGCTTTAACTCAAGCTACAACACAAATGCAAACTAACTTGATGCATACAAATGCCCAAGCCAATACACAAACACAAATGACCACATAATAAAAGCTTGACCAAGTGGTAAATAAACTGCACATGACACTGCAACAGGACAAGGATGTGCACCAAACAAAACCACAACACAAAAGTTCTCAAGTCAAATTCAGTGCAGCATTAACAAGTTCAACATGAAGGCCAGAGTGTACATGAAACAAATATGCAAACTGCCTCGAATAGTACAAAAATTGCAGCACTATGGCAACTTCAAAATGAAACATATGCACCAACAAACTAGGCTACTACATAACACAGCAGCAACCAAAATTGATGCAACAGTGACAAATAACATATGTACACAAGTAAATGCAATTCAGTACTCAATGCAATAACTCGAGTACAACAAATTGAGATGCAAAACAGACTGCACCAAAGGAATGGCAACATGCACATTCAGGTCTGAAACTCAAAGGAAACTCGAACTAAACTAGATAGTGCAATTATCAAACTTGATCACAATGCCACAGCAGATGCAAATAAGGTACAGACAAACAATGTGACTCAAGAGAATAATCAGTGAATGATATTTCCAAGAATGCTACAAATATGAACACAGACATATATGTAGTGCACTGAATCTAAACAGTGAAACTAAACCACAAGGAAGTCAATCAGTGCCGAAGTCAGGTAATGTTGAAAAACAAGTTGAAGCAGAAAACAAAAATTAGAACAAGTCAGAAACTAACAGTAGCAAGCTCAACCACGAAGGTCAGAAATCATCACAATATCACAAGCCGAAGACAAAAAGACCAAATATCGAACAATGCAGATTCGAAACCGTGGTGGCCAAGTCAATTGACCAAGTCATGAATCAGGAACGTGAGTATCAAGCAACAATTATATGAAATCAACAAAGTTAGAGAAATCATCAACATCCAAGCAACATCGAGTGGCCAAGACGAATTCAAGCAAAAATAATCGACGAATTCATATGAAATATACGAACGAAAAATAATGAGATCAAACTATATATAAACCCGTAATCATCATCGGCTGAAGAATCAATCGAGTTCAAGCAAGCATAACAGAAAAGCAAAAAGGAATAAATCACATATCAAATCACCGAACTCAATCGATAAGGAGCAGCCACATTCAAAGTACAATCGACCATCAAGCAATCACGAAGAACAATCCACATGATCGAAGTAATTAAAGTCGGCTTCTTCATTTTTATACAAAGCCCTAATTTACAAGCAAAGGAACGAGCCGCCATTATATAGAACAAAGAAGGAATAGGCCGAATACATAAGAAAAGAAATAAAGGAGGCCGTGTTTTGCTTAATTAAATTAGGTCGCCCCTTTTTCTTTAATATTGGATTAAAAGTTTAAAATTAGGGTTTTGTCATTTTTGAGTGTTTTTAAATTATCGTCTTTTGTATTTTCTTTTGAAAATTGTGTAATTACTAGTCGTGTGGCTAGGGGACAAACTACGTGGCGTAGTTTGAGAATTCGCAACTCAGTAGTTGAGTTGCGGCAAGGTTTTGAGCGTAGAGTTAGGTTAGTCAGTAACGGGTGTCGCGAGTTTACGTGTGTAAGCGTGTGACTACTTAATTTCTGGTAGAAACCTTGGGGGCAGCACGTAGGCAGGGTTTTGCCGAAGCTGGGCAAATTCTGTGTTGTTCTATTTCTGCATTTATTATTCTGCTATTATCTGTGCTGCTATAATTTTGATATATCTGTTTTGAAATAATTTTATAAGCTTCCGGAATAATTTTTATAATTAACAGTATCACCCTATTCACACCCCCTCTAGGGTGAATTCGATCCTGCAATTGGTATCAGAGCTATGAATAGAAGTCATCTTTTTTAAAAAAATTGGATTTTTCAAAAATCAATTTTTGTTTTAAAAATTTGAATTTTTAAATTGGCTTCTTTCAATAATGCTTTTACTGAGGGTCAGCCCGTAGTTAGACCACCAATGTTCAATGGTGAATACATCTACTGGAAAAATAGAATGAATTTTTTTCTAAAAACCAATGACGCTTGGAATATTGTTGAGACAGGTTATAGAGGACCAACTATAACTGTAGATAATCAAAAAATAGATATGCCAAAGGATCAATGGACAGAACTAGAAAATAAATTACAAAATGCTAATGCTAAAGCTATGCATTCTATTATCTCTTCATTGGATCAATTTGAATTTAATCATGTCTCACATTGTCTAACTGCACAGGAAATATGGCACACACTCGAAGTGACTCACGACGGAACATCTCAACTCAAAGAATCTCGCCTTGCCATGCTAAGCGGCGAATACGAGAACTTCACAATGGCGAAGGAAGAAAATGTCAAAGAGATGTATGGACGACTTTCCGATATCGTATACAAATCAAAAGCTCTCGGAAAATCATACACGGAATTGGAAATAGTCCGAAAAATCCTCATAGTCCTTCCACGAAGATTTGAAGCCAAAGTGACTGTCTTTCAAAATTCAAAAGATTAAAAACAAATGAAAGTTGAAGAACTCATCGGAAATCTCACCACTTATGAGCTAGAAATGAAATTCAAAGAAGGGCGTGAAGGAGGAGATACTCTACTTGAAAGAAATCAATAGCTCTCAATGGAACAACCGAAAGTGATGATGATAACAATTATGATGATGGAGCAGCAGAGCTGGCACTACTAATGAAGAAATTCTAAAAGTGGAATTACAAATACAAAAATCTAGCTCGAAATCAAAAATTGGAAAGCAGAATAGCCAAAGCACTAGACTACTCAGAAGAACAGAAGATCATCTGTCACAAGTGCAACCAACCCGGACATATCAAGCCCAATTATCCTCAAAATCGACGCGACTTTGAAAAGAAATCAAAAAGAAGAAGTTTTGCAGCCACATGGAATACAAGTGATGAAGATAATCAAAGTACTAGCAGTGAGAGTGAGAAAGTAGATATGTGCCTTCAAGGTAATATAACTGATAGCGACGATGACGAGCCAAGCGAGGTATCAAAACTCACTCACTCACAACTACTTATATATTTCCACGAAGTAAATGGCTGCTAAAATTGAATCATAAAGAGATACTTTGATAGAATTAAATGCACAACTTGACCAATTAGTTAAAACCTATCAAAGTAGGATCCCTAAGTGTGATAAGTGTCTAATATTCAAAGAAGAAAATAAAAAATCAAAAATTAATATAAAATCACTTGAAAATGAAATTTTGATTTTGAAAGAGAGTGAAAATACTAGGAGAGAGAATTCTATTAAAAAGTACACACAATTATTAAACGAAAATGAATATCTTAAAACACAAGTCCAACAATTGTCAACGACTTTAGATAAATTTTCCAAAAGTAAAAAATCGTTGAATATGCTCCTAGAGAAACAAACTGTTAATACAGTTAGACAAGGACTTGGGTATAATCAATCTAAAAATGTTAGGAATGAGATTAATCAAGTAAATTCAATGTGCACAATTTGTAGAAAATTTGGACACAATCAAAATAGTTGTTGGTATAGACCCAGACACGTAAAAACTATTCCAATTTGGGTTCCAAAAGGAACAAATACAAAATCTCTCAAAATTAAACAAATCTGTGTGCCAAAAGGAACATATCTAAATAGTTATGGGTCTTCACAAAATTATTTTTCGAAATATTCTGCCACTAACAATCTTGGACCTATAAAAACAAACAGGTCACAAAAATCTTTCAACGCGTAGGTGGTGGTGGCAGGCTAAGGAACAACAATAGTGTTACTTGGATTCTAGCTGTTCCAAGGACACAACGGGCGACAAAGAAAAGTTCCTTAGCCTAGTATAAAGGTAACAGAATCACAATGGACAACAACGAAAAATATTGTAAAGGTAAAATAGATAATGGTATATTTATTTGAACGATATATTAAATGTGATAATCTGCACCGTAATCTAAGTTAAATCAGCCAATAATGTGATGACAAAATCATGATGATTTTGATTCTAACTTATTCAAAATTGTTGGCCAATTATATTCTTATGCCAAGAAAACTATAAAAATCTGTAGAGCCTTTGAATTACTTCATATATATTATTTTGGATTAATAATAGTGTTTTATTGGACGATAATACATTTGGTTATTTTACGGCTAATTCTACATTCACGGTTTTTGACTATTTACATGGTTTCAATTCAAATTCAAGAGAATGTCATTTAAAAAGCTATTAAAATTGATTTTGAGATATTTTGTTGCACACTTCATGATCTGGTCTATCAAATTCAATTAGTGATAATTTTGAGTGAAAAAGAAATTCAGATGCAGATTACATTGGTAATCTGGTTGATCGAAAAATTACTAGTTGAACTTATTTTTTCTAAATACATTTAGTAACTGCATCATTTTTTCAAAGAAAATATCTGCATATTTTTCATTTCAAATAATTTTCAAATAGCAAAAAATTTTCTCATATAACCCCTTCAAGAAAATCATTTTTGACCATGTTTTCAGATCAGTCATTTTGAAAAATTGATTTCATAATTATTTTTGAATTTGATTTTAAATGACTATTTTTACTAATCCGACTCCCTAATAATTATCGAAAAGATAAATAGTGAGTGAAAAAGTGATGAGTGTTGATATTTATCTTATATCATGACTCGAGACGGTATAATTAGTAAATTTCTTTAGAAATTTAAACAAGAGTTATAAAACATTTTGTTGGTAAAAAATTCCATGACCATCTCTATTTCTATCATATTTCTAACGACCATCACTCATCAAAATTCAATATAGTTTGTCAATATGTGGGACTTTAAACAGGAATCATTCGTTTTTTCATTTTACATTTTTAAAAATAAATAATAATAATAATAAGATAAATAAAATAAAATAAAATCCAAAGTATTCACTCTCATTTAAAAGTCCTTATGGTGATGCATGGGTGAATTACTTGGAATTTGTTATGTGCTTCTGTGCTCATTTAAAAGTCCTCACGGTTATGCATGTATGGAACACATATCAAAATTGATTTTTAAAATAAACAAGTTAATTCTAATCCCATTTAAAAGTCCTCACGGTCATCCGTGGTTAGAAGATACTTGAATTCATTTTTTTAAATAAAGTTGGAATATTACTAATCTCATTTAAAAGTCCTAACGGTTATGTGTGCTTGGTAGATATTCAAATTCCTGATATAAATATACCACAAATAGACACAACTGTATGGTTTTATATGATAACATGATTCCCATCATTCTAAAAGTGGAATATGCGCCTAAAAAAGCATTTATGATTTTTTTTTGATTTTTTTTTGAAATTTAATATTTATATTCGATTGAATTTTAATGTTGGATTAATATCAATCACTTTATCTCTACTTGTTAGGTGCATTTCCACTACCGAGCCAACCCCCTCTCTCATGCCTGCCGAACCACCTCCTCACCAACCTAATCCACCTACCACCGGTCCAAACCCAACTCTTCACCGGACTAACCTTCTCCACCTATACCGAATTATAGAGTCACCGGACCACGTCCCACCGAACCAACCCTCTCCTAAGCATGACCGAACCAATCCGCCACCGGACCATGCGCCACCGAACCAACCCTCTCCCAAGCATGACCGAACCAATCCACCACCGGACCATGCGCCACCGAACCAACCCATATGCCCAACCTCTACCGGACCAAGCTACATTCATCTACCACCGACCGAAGCGCTATCGGACCAAGGCGTTGCCGAACCAACGTTGCCAGGCCAGATTGCTTCAGCCCAGGCCCACCAGCTGCTATATACATTCAGGACCCCTACCCCCAGCCTCACTCTATAAATAGAGGGGCAGGGGTACAACAATGGCAGACAAGTTTGAGAGCTCAAGCACGGATAGAACTTTCAAACAACTTTCAATTACTTGTAATCAAGGCTTTGTGCTTGTAATCTGAAGGGAAAAGGAGAATAACATATAAAGTGGACGTAGGCACGTTCTGGCCGAACCACTATAAATCTGTGTGTCTTTTACAGTTTAGTCCCTGCTTTTTATAATTTGCGTAAATCACCCAAATCACTAGAAACAACATAAAATCAACTAATTCACACGACTTGGAGGTGTTTGCCCATTTTTTGTGCAAACATTTTTGGTGCTTTCACTGAGAACTGAACTCAGGACCTCCCGCTTACCAAACGGGTGCTCTAGCCATCTGAGCTATGAAAGCCCAGGGATACCCCTCCCAAAAGTAGGCGGAGGAAATCGCAACACCAGCGGCTCTAGTCAAGAGAAGATAATGGTCCATACCATATCAGGAGGACCACACATCGCCGACAGAAGCTGGGCAGAGATGGAAAGATACGGTAAGTCACTTAGAAACGCTGAAGGCTACGTTAATTCTGTTATGGAAGAACGCCACCCGAAACGGAAAGAGAATGACGACATCACATTCAGTAGGCGTGATCTAGAGGGAAGGCAGTACCCACACATGGACCCTATGGTCATCTCTGCCTGGTTCGGCCCAGCCAAAGTTTTCCGAATTTTAGTAGACACTGGAAGCTCAGTAAATATCCTATTCAAGCATGCTTTCGACAAAATGAAGCTGTCAATGAAGGATGTGTCTCCCTGCAACAAACCACTACATGGTTTCACTGGAGATGCGAAGATGCCCCTCGGGCAACTGGACCTCTTTGTTGAAATAGGAAGTCATCCCCGCTCCGTTGTGCGAAAACAAACATTTGTACTAATAGAGAATCATTTGGCCTACAACGCCTTTTTGGGAAGACCAGCCTTGTCTGACTTCCAAATTGTCCTAGCCCCATGGTGCCTGAAGATGAAATTTCCAACAGATAACGGAATAGGAGAAACGGAGGGAGATCAAGACGCTGCTCGAGACTGCTATGTAACTGAACTTCGCAACAACCACAGAAAAGATAAAGGGAAAAATGCAGAGACTACTCTCTGCATAAAAAACTTGGAAGCATAGCAACTAAAGAAAGCCCCTCCTCTTCGATATACCAGTGATCCTTTCAATGAATTAGACCCCAGGGACAAAGAGGAGGAGGCCACCGCCGAGCCTGCAGAGGATATGGAATTCGTAGCTGTAGACAAACATGACTCAAGTAGACTATTGAAAATCGGATCTCAACTAAAAGAAGAATTAAAGGATCAACTCATTGATTTTTTTCGCCACAACATGGATGTATTTGCATGGACGCACGCTGATATGACATGAATCTCCCCAGATGTAGCATGACACGTACTGAACATCGATCCCACCAAGGTGCTAGTAAAGCAGAAAAAAAGAAGCATGGGGGCAGAATGATCAGCAACCCTAGAGGAAGAAGTAAAGAACCTACTTGCCAATAACTTCATACAAGAAGCCATCTACCCAGAATGGATCGCCAACCCGGTGCTGGTAAAGAAGGCTAATGGGAAGTGGCGAACATGCATCGACTTCTCCAACTTAAATGACGCTTGTCCGAAGGATTGCTTCCCACTCCCCCGAATCGATCAGCTCGTGGACAGCACCGCCGGACACGAACTCTTGTCTTTTATGGACGCATACTCAGGATATAACCAGATCCCTATGCATGCCCCCGATCAAGGCCACACTAGTTTCATCACTGACCGGGGATTGTACTGCTACAGGGTAATGCCTTTTGGACTTAAAAACGTCGGAGCTACTTATCAGCGCCTCGTCAACAAGATGTTTGCGGAACTAATAGGAAGAACTATGGAGGTTTATGTGGATGGCATGCTGGTAAAATCGAGGAAAGCCAACGATCATATAAACCACCTGAATGAGATGTTTCAAGTACTTCGCCAATATGGAATGAAGCTGAACCCTCTAAAGTGCTCCTTCGGAGTATCGTCGGGAAAGTTCTTGGGATTCATCGTCCATGCCAGGGGGATTGAAGCAAACCCCGAACAAGTTCGGGCTTTGCAAGATATCAAGATACCATCCACTCGAAGAGAGATGCAAAACCTAAACGGGAAGGTGGCCGCCCTAAGCAGGTTCATCTCTAAAGCGACCGACAAATGCATCCCTTTCTTCGAAGCTCTAAAGAAAGATAAAGGAAAGTTCGAATGGACTGACGAATGCCTCGACAGCCTTCCTTAACTTAATCGAACACCTCCAGAGACCACCAGTACTCTCAACTCCAAATGAAGGCGAGAAACTATACCTATACCTTGTGGTATCGTCCCATGCTTTAAGCGCCACTTTGGTGAGAGAAGACAACCGCGCCCAGCGGCCCGTATACTTTGTAAGCAAGAGATTTACAGGGGCAGAAGCCAGATACCCTAAACTTGAAAAGCTAGCATACTGTTTGCTAATCACGTCACGGAAACTGCGACACTATTTCCAATCTCATTCCATCAGAGTTTTAACCGATCAACCGCTAAGGCAGGTATTCCATCGCCCTGACACTTCTGGGCGACTACTTAAGTGGTGCATTGAACTGAGTCATTATGATATCACCTACCATCCTCGCACCGCTATCAAGGGGCAAGCCATTGCTGATTTCATTGCCGAATTCACTACTAACGAAGGTAAGGAGCAATCTAAAATAGCGGATGATATCAAGTGGAATCTCTTCGTAGATGGAGCATCAAATGAACAAGGCTCGGGGGCAGGTGTTGTGATAATCACCCCCAGGGGAAGGAAGCAGCACTACGCCCTAAGGTTGGAATTCGCTGCCACCAACAACGACGCAGAATACGAAGCAGTGATAGCCGGATTAGAACTTGCCCTAGAGATTGGAGTCGGTTCTTTATGTCTCCACAGTGATTCTCAACTTATTGTAAATCAGGTACTGGGAGAATTCCAGACTCGAGGAGAACGACTCACAACATATCTAAAGAAGACCAAGCTGCTGCTCAATCAATTGGATCACTATTTAATCAAACACATTCCTCGAGAAGAGAATCAGGAGGCCGACGAACTGGCAAGGCAAGCTAGCATGAAGGGCGGCACCGCTTCCCGAACAATAACCATCTCAAAGCAACTAGCCCCGAGTTACGAGCCAATGAATATGATAGCCGCAATCAAAGAGGAAACTTGGATGACTCCCATCCGAAAGTACTTACAAAGTGGCACACTACCCGACGGGCGTAACGAAGCCAAGAAAATCTTAAGGAAAGCTTCCCGCTACACATTACAAGAAGGCATCCTCTATCGGCGCGGCTTCTCTAATCCCTTGTTAAGGTGTATCGCTGGAAGGGAAGCCAGGGGAGTCTTGTCCAACATCCATCAAGGGAGTTGCGGAGAACAGACCGGAGGGCAGACTCTAGCAAAGAAAATACTCTGATACGGGTATTACTGGCACACCTTAAACAAAGACGCCTTGGACTTCGTCAAAAAATGCGACAACTGTCAGAAATTTGCTAAGATTCCTCAACTACCCACAAATGAGATTACTCAAATGACCAGCCCTTGGCCCTTTGCAATATGGGGAATTGACTTGATTGGCGAACTGCCAATGGGCAGAGGCGGAGCCAAATATGCCGTAGTAGCAGTTGACTATTTCACCAAATGGGTGGAAGCGGAGCCTCTAAATAAAATATCTTCGGCAAAAGTTATTAACTTCTTGATCAAAAATGTTTTATGCAGGTACAGGGTTCCACTCAAAATCATATCGGACAATGGGCTTCAATTTGACAGCGAGGAATTCACCGACTGGTGCCAAGAGCACGAAATCCGCAAAAGCTTCTCATCTGTGGCTTATCCCCAGGCAAACGGACAAGTCGAAGCTGTCAACAAAATCCTCAAAACTCTAATCAAGAAGAAACTTGAAAGGTCAAAAGGGGCTTGGGTGGATGAACTTCCAACGGCACTTTGGGCCTACCGCACATCTTACAGAACATCAACAGGGCATACTCCTTTCTCTTTGGCATACGGATCGGAGGCCATGCTCCCAGTTGAAACTGTAGTGCCTTTCCACCGTAGGATCCACTACAACCCAAAAGAGAATGAAGAACTCCTACACATGTCTTTGGATCTAATTGAAGAAAGAAGAAATGATGCAGCACTTAAAGCGGCAGCTCACAAGCAAAAAGTGGCAGCACAATACAACTCCAAAGTCAAGCACCACAGCTTACAAGAAGGAGATCTTGTCCTCAAGCGGATCTTTCCGTGCCCCGGGGCGCTAGATCCAATCTGGGATGGACCTTATGTAATTCATAAAGATCTCCACAACGGAGCTTATATTTTGTCAACAATGGACGGAGAGGTGTTCCAGAGGGCATGGAACATCCAACACCTCTGTCGATACTTTTCTTAACTTGTACTGCCCATATGAAGTGAATTAACAAAGAGAATCAGTGGACGTAGGCATTTTCGTGCCGAACCACTTTAAAAATCTTGTCTCTTTTTAACTTGTTCCTTTATATCTTGGCTGCTTGTTAAGCTTTATCCTTTTCTGTTGAATAAAATCATGTATAACGACATTTCCACTCTAAACACTTCACGGCACAAGCTCGCCTGGACAAGACCCAACAGGTACTATGCGAATCTATGCACTCACCAATGAGACACTTTTGCTCCAGCATCCCTCTGCTGCGGATTAACTCGTTGCTCGCGACTGCCCTCAAAGCCAACTTTAATGAGCCGATTATAAGCCATCAAGAAGGCCGACTATAGCCAATGGCAGCTCATTACGGCGTTCAGCTCGCCGGCAACTATGAACCTACTTTAAGCCCCAACATAAGGTGTGGCCAGCCAGGGGTAGTTCACGGTTGACGATCGGCACCCACGCCAGCCGGCCACAGTAAATCGAATAATACCTACGATTACGGGCCATAATGGCTCGGGTAGTTACTGTGCGCGATCTCGGCTCCGATATGTCTTAAGTGCGGCTGTGGTAAAAAAGATAAACTCTGCACGGAGACGTAAGATGGGTGACAGATGTCTCCAAGACCCACATCTAGGGAAAGTGACTACAAAACCCATTTGCCACGAACTTAAGCATATCGACGGCCTTTCGTGATTGGAAGTTTTACTGTTTCTCATATTTCCATTTCATTTAAAAACTTTTGTCCTATCCTATATAACAGTCCCTAAAGTACAGGTCACAAAATAGGGGAACTCTCGCTGGTGGAAATATGAACTCACATTCGGATGACGGAACACTCAGCTACATTCCATACTCAGTCGCACAAGACATTCAAAGCCGCCCTGTACAACTAAAACACGAAGGGCGGTACTTTCTTCTCTTGTATACAAATATGTAGCTTTAATTTATTCACACGTCATATTGACATTGCAAGACATGAAATAATATTTTGAGCAGAAACTTAGCATCACATACGATTAGATCACATGCATAAACACGCAGCTGTATTTCTTATGCAACACATCAAAATAACAACCACATTCGAACATGACAGAATCTGCTTATGTTGTAAAGTTACATAAAGACGTTCGTTGCAATGACATAATTACATCCTGGAAATACAATAATGTTTTGGACTAGTATATACAGGAATGTCAAACAGACCAAATAAAAAAGTCGACTACATTGGGGCTCCGCCTCTATCCTGCCCGCCATCCGGATCTACTTAACTGCAGGGTCAGAACTCTCGGCATGTACTCCAGAGGTCCCGCCTGCCCAATTCAGAAGAGAATCCGTCAATAGTCACGAAAGATAAGAAATCAAATCATGAAAAGACTAAAAAGGAAGACTTACCAGCGTCTGCTCCCTGATCATCATCATCTAGCTGCACGCCTACCTCATCCGCAGCAAGCAGCCGCATGCCCTCCTTAACCGCCACCTTCTCTTCCTTAGTGAATTGGCCGTAACCACATCCATCCTGAAAGCCGCACCACCTTCCTTATCCGCATCGGCCTTAGCCTCCTCCAAAGCCCGAAGATATATTCTATCCATGACCGGGGATAGTCGTCCATCCAGGACAGGTTGCCCTGCCTCCAAGTTCGGAAATACATGTCCTGGAGCATCTCATCCATCATCCCCTCATTCTCCTCAAAATCTTTCATCCGGGCCTCAGAAGCCGACAGCTGTGCGACGACAGCGTCTCTCTCCAATCGGTATCTCGAGCAGTCAGCCTGAAGGGATTTCCGCATCACTTCCATCTCCTCCTTCAGCTTGGCCTGAGCAAGCTCTGCGGCCTCAAGCCTCCCAGATAACTCCTCTACCTGCTCAAGATCCGCTCTCCAAACCTCATCCACCGTTGCGATGGCCATATCAATTCGTTCTTTGCAAGCAGCCTCCATTTTTCGCAACTCAGCCTTGCTAGCCTCTTCCATGGTTTTCTTCAGTCGTCTGGAGGCTGCCTCATGCTAGGATATCTGGATTGCCTGATCGGCAAGCTGTTTGGCCTGATCAGAAACCTTTAGCCGCAACCGAATGTTAGCACTTTCGATTTCCTCTCCAGCCTTGGCCAGTCGAGCGTGATGCTCCATTAGCCTCTTGGTCTCTTCAGCCACCCGATCGATGTTTGCCTTGGCCTCATCCCCCATGGTCACAATCCGAGTAGTAAGAAAATCGAGGTATAAGGACTTAGCCTCATCAAGCACCCATACCATGGGATTGCGGGGAAGAAGATGCTCACCCGTGGCCTCGTCAAAAGAAATGTCCTGAAAACTCGGGTCCAGATCCGGATGGCCGGCAAATGGGTTGCGAACCAAACCAGGGTCGTCTATCGGGGTGACGGTTGGATTTTCGGACGGATGTGGGGAAGGCATAAACTCATTATCTTCCTCAGTAATATCATGGATAGGCTGGACTGGAGGCTGAGGGCCAGGTGAAGGTTCAAACAAAGATCGGCCCCTCTTTCGCTTTTGCATATCTTCTTCAATAACTCCGAGAAGAGGGCGATAGCTAACCACATCTCCAGGACGGCTAGTTGACCGCTTCGGCTTGGCGGAAGCTTTGAGTAGCTTGTACTGTTCAAGGCGGTGTCGAATATCTGATGTCTTGGCCACCTTACCCGTTTCTGAAATAAAAACCAAGTGTTACAAGCATGCATGAAACTATAATCCGAGACATATGCTAAGTTAAAAGGAGTAGGAAAACGCATTTGTTTTACAAACCCTGAGGGGGAGTGGGATACTGCAATAAGTCCTGAATCTCATTCCAGGACGGGATCTGGCCATAAAATATTACTAAGTCCTTATCATAAAGGGAATCCGCGGAAGTTAAGAATTCACCTTGAACCGCCGGAGTTGCTTTAGCTGAAATACTCTCAGAAGATAGACTGGCACCCGTCCCGGCCTTATCAGACTTCTTCGATTTCACCACGAAGCCCGGCCCTTCCCCCAACCCCTTGAAGGCTTGACGGAAGGCATCATCCATCCACTCTTGAATCTCACCCGCTTGCCCAGAAGTCAAGGCACCAACGCCACTGCCACTCTTCCCTTCGCCACCGTTACCACCATCACCTTCTCCATCACCTCCGCTCTCCTCCTCGCCTCTTTCTTCCTCTCCGCTTTCCTCCTCCGGAACATCTGGGCATGTGCTGGGAGAGGGTCCATCAGATTTCTTAAGCTTCTTTCCCCCGACGGCTGGAGGTACCGAGAAAGGTCTCCTCTTGCTACTCTTCGCAGTGGCCCCATCTTTAGCTTTGGCAGCCCTCTCCTCGGCTGTGTCTCTCTGCTTGACCACAGATTGACGTGGTAGAATCAAGTTGTGCTCCAGGAGAGTAGCATTCCTGATCAGGTAAGAAGCTGACCTATCCCTTCCTAAGATGGCCTCTATCTCCGCAGCCATCTGTACCAGGCGATCATTCTCCATGACCGCAAAGCCACCTGTCGCTACAAGAAATACATGCATATAAGAAGAAGCATTGCAGTCGGGACAAAGAAATTACAAATGGAATTGGACTTACAGCCAGAAGTGAAAAAGCGAAAAGAAACAGAGTTAAACATGGGGAACTTCGAGTACAAGTCCAAGACCGGCTTGAAGGACACGGCCGACTCTAAACTAATGTACGGAGACCCCTTCTTGTAGCCCCTCAGATTATACAAATATCAGATTTCCCGGTTAGAAGGGGGGTGCCCGTACCTCCTATGGAAGATAATGAATAGGCACACTAAGATGGCATAGGAGTTGGGCTGAAGCTGGAAAGGAGCCACTTTCAGGTAGGTAATGAAGCTGACTATCCACGCATTGATCGGAGGAATGGCCCCGCACATGCAATGGTATCGGCTATAGGCAAAATATCCTTCAGGAGGATCATACGGCATCACACCATCTCCCGGCAGCAGCATGCTCGCTCTGTCAATCCCGAAGGAGCGAGCGATGACATCAAGTTGTCCCTCTTTGAGGGAGCTCGGAAAGCAGTCGGGAGGAGAGTTCAGAATCTCTTGAGGGCCATATCCATCCACTAATGACCTCGGGGCAGATCCATGTCGCACTGGTTCTGGCTGGACCGGAGGCACAGCGGGAGACTCTCTTCTGTCCATAGATTTCCTCTGTTTTTCTGATCGGGTTTCAACTTTACGAGACATTTATCTTCAACACCAAAAAACAAACGCACTGTTAAAATGAGGAGTATAAAGATATAAGTAAACAAAGGCATGTGGTCTGGAATTTCGCTCGAATTCAAAACTCAAGGGATGAAGGTTTCAGGTTCATTCGGTAGCACAAGACCGAAAGGCCATTCGGCACTCACACCACGGAGCTCATTCGGTAAAGCAAAGCACGAGACTCATTCGGCACTTGAGCTCCAAGGAGTTCATTCGGTGGTACAGAGTAAAACCTCATTCAGAAATTCAAAGACAAAAGGTCATTCGGCATAGTAGACCCTCATCTGGTTCGGAAAAGTAAGAATTTATCCGGCTAACACATTCGATTCGGCAGAGACGATGGTTTGATTCGGCAAAACAGGGAGTTGGTTCGGCTAATGGAGAAAACGAAAGCGTTGAGCCCCTATTTATAGGCAAATATTAATGACCGGACCAGGTGGTTCGACGATAGAAACCGGATGGAAGCACCCAAGTTCAAAGCAAAGCACGCCATGTACATGCACATGCCCTACTTTGGGGGGCAAGTGTTAGGTGCATTTCCACTACCGAGCCAACCCCCTCTCTCATGCCTGCCAAACCACCTCATCACCAACCTAATCCACCTACCACCGGTCCAAACCCAACTCTTCACCGGACCAACCTACTCCACCTATACCGAATCATAGAGTCACCGGACCACGTCCCACCGAACCAACCCTCTCCCAAGCATGACCGAACCAATCCACCACCGGACCATGCGCCACCGAACCAACCGATATGCCCAGCCTCCACCGGACCAAGCTACATTCATCTACCACCGACCGAAGCGCTACCGGACCAAGGCGTTGCCGAACCAACGTTGCCAGGCCAGATTGCTTCAGCCCAGGCCCACCAGCTCTATATACATCCAGGACCCCTGCCCCCAGCCTCACTCTATAAATAGAGGGGTAGTGTACAACAATGGCAGACAAGTTTGAGAGCTCAAGCACGGATAGAACTTTCAAACAACTTTCAATTACTTGTAATCAAAGCTTTGTACTTGTAATCTGAAGGGAAAAGGAGAATAACATATAAAGTGGACGTAGGCACGTTCTGGCCGAACCACTATAAATCTGTGTGTCTTTTACAGTTTAGTCCCCGCTTTTTATAATTTGCGTAAATCACCCAAATCACTAGAAACAACATAAAATCAACTAATTCACACGACTTGGAGGTGTTTTCCCATTTTTTGTGCAAACACTACTTTCTCTAACACTATTACTCTTTTGCTGATAACAAAAGGGGGAGAGAAAAGTTAAGATTTTGTCAAATAAAATCAAGCAAAGGTCAAATATTTTCTATTTGCATCTACGCTCATTTGCATATTTTTTAAATGTATGCATATATGAAAGGGGAGCTTTGTGTAGAGAGGAAGCATTCAAATAGGGGGAGCAAATGGAATCATCAAATATATTTAATATGTTTCAAAATCTTAAATATATGTTTGTTATCATCAAAAGGGGGAGATTGTTGAATATGCGATTTTATGATTTTTGTTTGATGATAATAAACATATATATATATATTCGTTTAAATGTATTTGGTAATGTACTATTTTATTTTTCATAGATCAAATAAATATTTGCTGAATAAAATAAATAACACAGAATTTGAATTCAAACAGAAATTTTATTCAAACAAATATTTATTACAATCTTTGAATAGTACAAATTTCAAGTTCTCACTATATATATACAATTTCAATTACAGTACAATTTTGATTACATCACGATTCACATTTACATTCGACCTCACTACATATGACTCATTCACTCAATTCGTACCGATCTTCAACTTCATTCCAATGTGAATCCAGCATCTGAGAAATCTATAG
Organism: Allium cepa; assembly: GCA_030765085.1. NCBI lineage: Eukaryota > Viridiplantae > Streptophyta > Magnoliopsida > Asparagales > Amaryllidaceae > Allium > Allium cepa. The sequence continues at coordinate 937,871,782 of CM060932.1, forward strand.
AAATATACATAGACGCGGTAAAGTTGAAAATAAAATATTTTGGCAGTATAAAATAAAATGTGGATTTTGAAAATAATATTTGCCTCAGTTATTTAGGTTGTTCGTCATCATTTAATTTTGAATTCATCATACACGAACAGCTTGTGACATACACTGTGTATCACTGTATATGCCACAAGGCTGTGCACACCGATATATACACTTGATAAAATTATAGGGACAGATGAGAACAGGTCAAACCCAAAACGTCGGGTTCAACTTAAGTGCAATAAAAATAATGCCACAATAATCAACACAAGCTCAAACCCGAGCTCCAAGCTGGATTCAACACAGGTGCAAGTTCATGAAATGATCAAGTCCAATATCATAGCAAAAAGTTCAAACCAAGTGGCAGTTTTGATCAACCAGCAGCATGAAAAAGGCTTGAACTCAAGCTACACCACAAATGCAAACTAACTTGATGCATACAAATGCCCAAGCCAATACACAAACACAAATGACCACATAATAAAAGCTTGACCAAGTGGTAAATAAACTGCACATGAAACTGCAACAGGATAAGGATGTGCACCAAACAAAAGCACAACACAAAAGTTCTCAAGTCAAATTCAATGTAGCAGTAACAAGTTCAACATGAAGGCCAGAGTGTACATGAAACAAATATGCAAACTGCCTCGAATGGTACAAATACTGCAACACTACGGCAACTTCAAAATGAAACATATGCACCAGCAAACTAGGCTACTACATAACACAGCAGCAACCAAAATTGATGCAACAGTGACAAATAGCATATGTACACAAGTAAATGCAATTCGGTACTCAATGCAATAACTCGAGTACAACAAATGGAGATGCAAAACAAACTGCACCAAAGGAATGGCAACATGCACATTCAGGTCTGAAACTCAAAGGCAACTCGAACTAAACTAGATAATGCAATTATCAGACTCGAGCACAATGCCACAGCAGATGCAAATAAGGTACATACCAACAATGCAACTCAAGAGAATAATCAGTGAATGATATTGCCAAGTATGCTACAAATATGAACACACACATATATGTAGTGCATTGAATCTAAGCAGTGGAACTAAACCACAAGGAAGTCAATCAGTGCTGAAGTCAGGTAATGTTGAAAAACAAATTGAAGCAGAAAACAAAAAATAGAACAAGTCAGAAACCAACAATAGCAAGCTCGACCACGAAGGTCAGAAATCATCACAATATCACAAGCCGAAGACAAAAAGACCAAAGATCGAACAATGCAGATTCGAAACCGTGGTGGCCAAGTCAATTGACCAAGTCATGAATCAGGAACGTGAGTATCAAGCAACAATTATATGAAATTAAAAAAGTCAGAGAAATCATCAACATCCAAGCTACATCGAGTGGCCGAGACAAATTCAAGAAAAAATAATGGACGAATTCATATGAAATATATGAAGGAAAAATAAGGAGATCGAACCATATATAAACCCATAATCATCATCGGCTGAAGAATCAATCGAGTTCAAGCAAGCATAACAGAAAAGCAAAAAGGAATAAATTACATACCAAATCACCGAACTCGATCAATAAGGAGCAGCTGTATTCAAAGTATAATCGATCATTAAGAAGTCACGAAGAACAATCCACCTGATCAAAGTAATTAAAGTCAGCTTCTTCAATTTTATACAAAGCCCTAATTTGCAAGCAAAGGAACGAGCCACCATTATACAGAACAAAGAAGGAACGGGCCGAATACATAAGAAAAGAAATAAAGGAGGCCGTGTTTTGCTTAATTAAATTGGGCCGGCCCCTTTTTCTTTAATATTGGATTAAAAGTTTAAAATTAGGGTTTTGTTGTTTTTAAGTGTTTTTAAATTATCGTCTTTTGTATTTTCTTTTGAAAATTGTGTAATTACTAGTCGTGTGACTAGGAGACAAACTATGTGGCGTAGTTTGAGAATTCGCAACTCAATGGCTGAGTTGTGGCAGGGTGTTGAGCGTAGAGTTAGGTTAGTCAGTAGCGGGTGTCGCGAGTATACGTGTGTAAGCGTGTGACTACTTAATTTCTAGTAGAAACCTTGGAGGCAGCACGTAGGCAGGGTTTTGCTGAAGCTGGGTAAATTCTGTGTCGTTCTATTTCTGCATTTATTATTCTGCTATTATCTGTGCTGCTATAATTTTGATATATCTGTGTTGAAATATTTTATAAGCTTCCGCAATAATTTTTATAATTAACAGCATCACCCTATTCAACCCCCCTTCAGGGTGAATTCGATCCTACAGATATCATTATTCAACGTGTGACTTATAGGCAACATCCTAAGGGGAGTTCATTTTCAAGACGTGCTTCAAGGCTTTGGGCAATAAGGTATGTTTTTCTTTAATAGATAATGATATTTGATGTAATTTTTGTTGAAAGAGAAATTTAATTATCATAATTTTTTGTACATATCATTGCCTCATTTAATTTGAGAATTGTTTATGTAGCTTGAATTGTTTGTTTTATGAATTGATTGGTGTTTTATTTTAATAAATCAAAAATAATATTATTTTTTTAGGTTTAAATACAATGTTTTTTTGGAACTATGTCCTAAACATTCAATTTAAAGTCAAATTTTTAGATCTGAAATTTTTAATGTTTAATTTATCAACTGGGTTCTTATTTTATTAAATTAAAATTAAAATTTGTATATGTTGGAATACAATGTTTTATTATAGATCTATATTTTAAACATTCAATTCAAAGTATAATCCTTTAGATATAAAACTTTATATGTCCATATTATTTTGATTGGATTTTACTTTAACAAATTAAACTAAAATTTATGTACGAATATTATATTGTTTTACTGAAGATTCATGTTTTAAGTCATATAAAATAAAATGTAATTTTAGATTTGAAAGTTTACATGTATGTATTTGTCTTTATATTGTTTTAGAAATTAAAAAAAAGGAAGAAGTTTTTGGCAACAAATCTAAATTTTAATTTGATTACTATAAGTCTATAATTTGTATTAATCAGAGATATTTTATTGAATCTTTCATACACACAATTAAAGTTTTGACATTGAATCTATTTTTAAATTGATTGCTATAAATTTATAGTTTGTTTTAATTAGAAAGATTTATTCTAATCTTATATATACACAATTAATTTTATATTTTTTTGTATATATAAAATTTATTATATGTATTTCATATTGTCAAAGTATGAATTAGATTTCTATGAATTAGATCACTTTCCAAAAAAAGACAATTTAAAACGAGGCAATTATATATACATACATTTGTTTTTGGCTTTTTATATCCTTACATTACGATGCACATTAATTATCATTTATATATTGCATTAATAAAGTTTACTAAAAGGGAAACTACATCAATCACCTTGTTATCCCTTATTTATTTCCATTTCAATTACTATGTAGTTACCATTCAAATTGTTCTTGTTTATTTTATGTATACATATCAATTACCACTGACTATGCACACTTCCTATATGTTGCACTGGCACAATACTTTGAATATATTTACAATTAATGTCATATTTAGATTATTCATTAATGTTATTTTATTAACTAATTATTTAATTTAATTAAGAAAAGGAAATGAAATGAAATTTTTTATTTTCTATCTAAATTTATGATCCCTCATTAATTGAATAACTTAAGAGAATGAAGATGAAAAGTTTCCTTTCTCTAAATAAATTTATGCCCCTCACTAATTGAATGAGTTAAGAGAAAGAAAATGAAATATTTCCTTCTTTGAATAAATTTGAAAAGTAAACGTTGCACTCAAATTTGTATATAAGAGTATAACTGATATACTCTAACTTACATCCACATTAAATTAAAGTGAAACTTTATTTATGAAGTTAAATATAAACTTGATTTTATTTAAAAGAAACTTAGAATAGTTCCAAATTAATTTAGACTTCATAGGCCCATTAAAGATCTAAAATGACTAAAATTTTGAAATGCACCCATTTCTTCTACTGCGGGCTGGTCCAGTTCCTTCAATGTTATCAGAGCCCAATAACCTATGTGGTCTAATTTAGTAATGTTAGGATTAACTAATTAAGTTTGCGCACTTATTACAATGTCTAGAAAGGTGATGTCTAGATTGGAATTAGGTAATCAAGCACTTTATCTTACCTGGTTACCCGCCTGACCTGAAAGGTGAAGTGAGCCCAAAGGTTACCCCTGATAGAAAAGGCCCAATTTGAATTAGGCCTTTAGGATAATTTTCAAAATAGTTTTGAAAATTAAGATATAATTTTAAATTTAAAAGTTAAATTTAAAATAAAAAAACATGTTTATTATAAAAGGTTATAATATAACATAAAATTTCAAAATGTTTGAAAATGTAATTGAAAGTTAAAAATGTTTGAAACTATGTAAATATTAATTTTGAAATTTAAAATTATTAATAAGATTAATAATATAAATTAATTAAGCGAGTTAATTAATTAATACTTATATGCATGTACTATATATGTTGATACATGATATGTTATTTAAAGGTGTTTAAGATAACATAAGTATACATGTATGTATGTAAGATAAATTTTGAAATTGATATGATTTAATTAAAATTGTTCAAATAAATTAATTAATTAAAGGTTAATAAATTGAATAAAAATAAACTTATATAAGATATATGTGTTATAGTATAAATGTTATAGTAGATATGTCCAATATAAAAGTTGTATTGGAATACTAATATAAAATTAATCAAAGAGTTAATTAACTATAATTAATTAAATAAGATTTAATTAATGAAATATATACATAAGACTATCATATAGGTAATGTGAAATACAAATGTTATACAGCAACAAAACTTATTGATATGAATGAATAAACTAATCGTGGAACATTAAAGAAACCCAAATAGACTTGAGGAATAAATACATTCATAAATATACGTATACCTTAATTTACGATGTGTCCGACACTTGAATCATGGGGGTATTTCATAAGAAATACATTATTTCATAATTTGATATCACTCAATATAATGTATTGAAGATTATGAATCTTCAGTATAATGTTGTCCTCTACCATATACATATATTAATAGATTAGTTGCATACTCCTTAGTTGTTGAGCAAACTCAAGCTAGGGATATTACGTGTATCATATTAATATATTTAATAGAAGAGGTAAGATAACTATATGTATTTATTGAACAAACTCAAGATATATATACTATACTTAGGCCGTCACGATATGGTAGGTATGAGTGAATAATCTCTTTCAATTTGTTGAGCAAACTCAAGGTTGAAATGAGATTAGGACATGTAAACATAGGTTAGGATTTGTATGTGATACAACCGATAAGGATTTATCCATAGTTTATGGGACTATGATTTGTTGAGCAAACTCAAGGTCAGAATACCAAAACAGACGAGTCCTAACACCCGCTAGTGAAGTCGAGAGGCTTTTATGTTTCATCTTATGGTTTGGAGAAATATAAAAGACTAGTGGGAGCCTTATTAGAAAAATGAAATGGTAACATTTAACCATTCTAATATTGTAGGAACATATGCTAAATAATGTCATAATTATCTGCAATGATAAATTTGTGCATTTAATACGATTTATAAAACGTTTATCAATTAATATATACAAATGAACTGAATTGAAAATTGACAAATGGAAATATAATATAATACTCACTATTAAATTCCTATTGCATGTTAATATTTTCTATACCCATGCAAGTGCCTAACTTTTATAACTACTTAATACATACATAAAATGATCACTTTCGTGTTTATTTAGATCGTGTTTTGCATTTTATTAGTTTCAGACTCTAAAAGCAATACAAGATTATTGATGGATATTTGATCCATATACTATGCATATGAAGTAATATGATGAATGGTCAAAGTTTGTAATGTATAATATTTCAATGAAATTAGTTCATCCGAAAAACCAAATAAACCTTAGTGTGAGATCGTGTGTTCGATATGATTGATTACAAAAGGGATAATATTGTGTTAATGTAACACAAGACCAAAAATGACAAGATAGATATAAGAACTCGATCACTGAAATGTCATTTTGATCGGTTTACGTAAAGTGCAACATATTTGATGTCCTTAAATGTTAAGGATAATCGAATGTGCTTTTGTAAAGAGTTTGTTATAATATTGTAGTATGGTTTTCTTTTGAATAGTTTGACCATTTGAAAGAAAAACGAATGTATAAGAATAGATGTAATTTAAGAAATATGGTTTCTATTCCAAAACGTATTTCATATGGAAAATAGTATTTTATGAGATTTATTTCTTTGAGCTCAAGATATTTGATTAATGAACTCTCCATTGTAAATAGTTGCAGTGTGTGAAATAAACAAACAGTATTAAGTGAATGATGGACCTTCGAATTTACTACATATTATAGTAATGTGGAAATAATGGGAGCATGCCATATAGCACTTATTAATCGCATCATATTATGAATTTTTTTCATAAAACTTACCATGCATTATTTATGAAATAATGATTAATTTTCGTTATCGACTAAAAAATAGACATAGCTATATTTCAATATGAATATTATGAATATTCTTTATGAAATAATAATATAATGTGGTAATTTTTTATAACAAAAGCGATGCATTGGAAAATGCAAAAGTATCTAATATTATTCAAAGCTGTTTTGGAAATATAGACTAGGCTATAGTTTAGAAAATAATTTTATTGTATTATTTTGAATCATACGATACTTGTTAATTATATCTCAAACAATAAAGGGCTATGCACCCATTTAGTGGGAGTATCATAAGAGTTTATGAACTCTATGGATTGATAGATGTATGTAATCATAATTCTATAAATAACAAAATAGTTTCACATGCTTCGTCATATTCACCCATGAGTTATCGTCGACATGGACATGTGTATTTGATGCACATGTAGCATGTCTATGGTAAACTTATAGGATATAAAACAGAAGTAAATAAAAAAACATGCAATAGAAATTATTCATTTTGATCAAATGAGTGAGTATATTAGAAAAGGTTCCGAACGTACCTAAAAATGAATAAAGATTCAATCTCAAAAGTCACTCCTCCATGTGATACATAATGATGCACCGATAAGGGGTAATCGAAATTTGTCAGACCATGTACGATTAACTGTGAGTGAAGTTGAGTTAGATTCCTTCTATAAGGTCACATAATTAAGAGTAGTACACAAGATTAATACTATTTCATCTAAATAATAGTTTACAAAATCACACAAGATGAGGGTTATAAGAAACCCCAACATATCCTAGGCCAAGGAGTTGGTGGGTTGTGCGAGTCGAAAGATTGCACGTAATAATTGTTCGTAAGGGAACTTGTATGAATCTCCCCAAAAGAATTTTTAGACTGTCATTGGATGACATATCTATGTTTTAAACATAAGTTTTGTAAACCAAAACCAAATCAGTTTTATAAATAAAGAAATTCATAAAATGTTTATGAATATCTATTCTGTTGCACTGAGAATAATTGTTGTTTCAAGAAATACCAACATCATTGTGAAGAAATTTCCATGAGGAATTATAATAGTAAAATGGAATTAGATATCATCCATAGATAGAACAGATTAGATGAGATGAAATGAAATTAACTAACCTAAACGAACACAACGCATTAGAATGTCTAATAAATATTCTCACACATTAAAGAGAAACTATGAGTTTCTTATCAATGTTGAAAATATATAATCCTCGGTTATTTAATTAAACCATTAAGAGTATTGACTCCATGGTATGATGCGCAGATCTATCAAAATATGATTTTGGTAGTCATAACCGAAGGGATGGGATCCATCGGCCGCGATTGTGTCTTTATGCGCAAGACTAATGCAGTTGGAATTAAATAAGCAATGTTGATAAGAGTAATATCGCAAATCTCAATTGTTGAAATTACCATAATAGATTCTGTATTCAACGTGCTCAAATTAATTTGGATTTACTCACAAAATTACCACTTAGTATGACTTTATTTTTGGTACATGTGTTTTGAAATAGAAAATTCTAAATAATGTTTAGAGTAAGTTGTTTACACATAATAACCAAAAATTTCTCGAAGTCAATGGAAGTAATGTTGAGTTTGTGAGTCTTTGGATATAATCCAAGAAATGATACAAAAGTATCATTTTATAAGCATAAAGATTGAATAAGTACTTTGATAGAAATATTAAATAGTTTTATTTTCAATCAAAGTGCAAAGGAAGCGTGTTTTCATAAGAAAGAACGTTATAAGGTACATTGATATTTCTAAACTATAAGTAAACAACACGCTATTGATTTTAACAACGTACTTGTGCCAAAATAAGCCTTAGTTGTTTTAATACTCAACATTGGAATAATAAATGATGTCTTTATTGTAAGTATAAAAGATGTTGGGAATGTCCTAAATGATATGCAAGGACACCTTATTAAAATGTTTAATACGAAACATATAAGATTGATTCCTTTGCATTGGCAATAGGAATTATCGTACACGTTATATTGTCTACGACATCATGGTTTGTTAATGTATTTGATACATGAAGCAAATATCAAATCCAAATTGATATCACTAAATGGTTGTTTGAAATGTTCTCGTCCATTTATAAAATACTAGAGAATTGTTTATAGAAACAAAAAATCCTTATGAAGGAGTGTTCGGACTCAAACTTCATAAGCGATATTGAGTTTATGTCAATAATAAATTCAAGTTAAAAATCTTTAAGTTGGAAATGTTCCATTTGAAAGACTATGGTTGATTCAATGAAAAAGATTAAGTGCATCGTCTTGAATAACGCCGCAATCAAAACAATGTATATAAAATATAAATGCACAAAATTATAACCGAGCTGATTACAAATGTTGAGAATCCCATAACATTATTATATGATAACAATTTTATGGTATAGTTTGTAGAAGAACTTATAGCTCAATAGAAATCAAGAGACATACTCCGAAATGTTCCATATGATAAAATAGTTTGTTACTGTTGGAGAGAGTTGATTGATGGAGTAGATAATTAAAACATAATAGCACCCATTCATAAAGGGACTGGCCCAATTGGTTTTGAGAAAACCGATGGAAGAAGCTGGAATACGGTTCCATAATTGACCCCAAATGCAAGTGGAAGATTGATAGAGTTATGGGTATGCCGTAAGGGAAATTATGTAATTTGTTACATATATCTAACCCATTGACCAATCGTGTTCAAAATAAAGGTATTTTTTCTATTATATACTTGATATAATGTGGTTATGGTAATTAATCAATTTAATTAAAAGTATAATTAATAGTAAGTCCACAAATGGTATGTTTTGTTATAGTAGTTACAGAGTGTTGTAACCATGAGTGGTTTATTACAATGAAACAAATATACCATTTTAAATGTTCTTAGTCAAGATGCATCGAGACTAGATATTGATGTATCTGTTGAGACTAGAGTACGTAATGCTCACCAAATATTGGGCAGTGTATTACTCATGACTCCTGGGGGCACCAAAGAGTTATGTACTGATAGTTATTGGATAACTATGGAATGAATCCCTCTATAGTTTTCTGTTGGTTAATATAACTAAGGTCAAGCAGAGAATATCAATGTGACTAATTTACACAGTTCTCTCGACTCGAGAATACTGTTGATCTTCAATGTGTAAGCTCCGCTTTGATTATAGTTAAATCGTGGCACGGCATCCATTGAACGACTGTAGTTAGGTCGGTGGAAGAATTGGAAATGAAACGCTATTCAAGAGGGGCTTCATCTGCTCGGTTATATGAAGTTAGTATCACGGTCAACTGAAGTCAACTTAAAGACAAAGTCTCTGGCCAGAGCATTTCGGTTAATGATAATTGTTACTATTCAACCAAGGACTTTGTGTTTGGACTATAAAGATGAATGTAGATGATATTGGAATTTGACCATTACTAAATTCCACATATCCAAAGTGATATATTTTTGACAAAAAGAGTGTAAATAATTGTCAAAATTAGGTACCGCTTATAATAAGTAAAACTGGATTTTACTAAAAGACGTATTAGCGGTAAATTCGGCCAAAATGTCACACCACCTGCTAAGTGACGTGTGAACGTTAATATTTGAATATTTCGATATTAATAGCTGATCGAATTTACACCTTTGAGTCGCACAACCATAATGATGAATTCTTTGAAAAACCACATGATCTAGTACAGTTAGTGTTAGATGGAATGATCTTCATCCATCTGTCTCTAACATTAATCTTTCTGATTTAGATGTTCCTTTTACTTAAGAGGAAATCCGAAAAGTCATTTTCGATTTACCAGGAGATAAATCTCCGGGTCCGGATGGATTTCCTATTTTCTTTTATCAATCTTTTTGGGAGGTTTTAAAATTTGACTTAATTTGTATGTTTAATGAATTTTATAATGGTAATCTCCAATTAGGTTGTTTTAATTTTGCTAACGTTATTTTATTACATAAAAAAGTTGGTGCTAGTACTTTACAGGATTTTAGACCCATTTCATTGATTAATTGCTCAGTTAAAATTATTTCTAAAGTTTTAGCTAATAGACTTAGTTTAAAAATGAATGATCTAATTGACTGTTCTCAATCAGCTTTCATTAAAGGTAGAAATATTACTGATGGTGTAGCAGTTGTCCAAGAATATATTAATTTTTTTTGTAAAAATAATATTACTTGTGCTATTTTAAAATTAGATTTTGCTAAAGCTTTTGACTCAGTTGATTGGGATTTTCTTATAGATATATTCCTTGTCAGAGGTTTTAGTAATAGATGGATTAACTGGATTATTAAATTACTTAAAACGGGTAACTCTAGTATTATGGTTAATGGTGTTTTAGGTAATAAAATTCAATCTAAGAAAGGTCTAAGGCAAGGGGATCCTTTATCGCCCCTTCTATTTAATTTAGCGGCTGATGTCTTTTCTAAAATTATCAAAAATGCTGTTAGCAATAATCTTTTGGGTTTTGTTGGTAATGATATTTCTAGTTTTGGTTTGTCTTTCCTTCAATTTGCTGATGATACTTTGCTATTTTCCTCCCATCTTCCTAGACATATTATTGCTCTCAAGTTTATTTTTATTGTTTTGAACTTTTATCAGGTTTAAAAATAAACTTTGATAAAAGTTCTGTCTTAGTTTTAAATGATTTTGATAATATAGACAATTCAGTAGCTAATACTTTAAATTGTAAAACTATGAGTTTTCCATTCGTTTATCTTGGTTTTGTAATCAGACCTTCTAAACTTAAGCACGATGATTGGTTAATAATCATTGATAAAATCAAAAAAAGACTAGTAATTGGAATGTGAGATTCTTATCTAGAGCTGGTAGACTAATTTTGATTAATTCTGTCTTATCAGCTCTCCCTGTCTATTGGATGTCTATGCACCTTTTTCCTGATTGGGTGATAGATAAAATAGATAAAATTAGAAGGGACTTCCTTTGGAGTGGTGATAATCCTAACAGTAGCATTAATTGTTTAGTTAATTGGGATACTGTCTGTAGGTCTAAAAAAGAGGGTGGTTTAGGAGTCATTAATTTACATAATATGAATCTGTCTCTTCTTGGTAAATGGTTATGGAAATTCAGAGATACTAATGATAATGCCATTTGGAAGGAGACTATTTCTAAATATTACTATAATGGTAGTTACAATCTCTATCAAATTAGTCATTCGATTTATAGTAAACTTTCCTATTTTTGGAAATCCATCTTAAAATGTAGTGATATTTTCAACTTAGGTATTAATATTATTGTTCATTCTGGTAATAATACATCTTTTTGGCACGATAGTTGGATTTCCTCTATCCCTCTTAAGAATGAGTTCAAAGATTTATATGATATTTGTAATTTTAAATTTGCATTTATTTCTGATGTTTTTAACTCTGAAAGTGACCCTCCTTGGATTTTCAATTTTAATAGTATTTTAGTTGGCCCTACCCTTAGACAGCTTTATTTGCTTTATGCTAAACTAAATCTGTATAACATTGACAATGATAATGACCTTATTAGTTGGGAGTGGGATAAGAGTAAGAAATATTCTTCTAATTCCTTTTACAAATTTATTAACTTTTCGGGGGTTTCTGTCAATTGTTTTAAATTTATTTGGAAGTCAAATGCTCCTCCTAAATCAAAGATCCATATGTGGCTCATCATTCATGGTAAATTAAACACTATTGAATTTTTAAAAAGGAAAAATATTAACATTGATAATAAATGTTATTTTTGCAACGCACACTCTGAAGATATTGAGCATATTTATTTCGAATGCATGGATACTCATTTTATTCTTATTATGACCCTTAATATTTTTGAGTTTAATATTAGTTCTAGAGTTTCTGATTGTTTTTTCTATTGGAACTCCTTTAGATTTATGTTCAATAAGGGTTTTAGATTCTTGCTTGATACTTTATTCACTATTTTTTGTTGGTACATTTGGTTTGAAAGAAATCAAAGGATTTTTAATAATAAAAATCAACATTATAATAATTTAATAATTTTAATTTCTAATTCCTGCTTAAATTGGATTTCTAATCCCAAATATAAATTAGCCAAAAATAATTGTTTTCAGGATTACCTTAACAGGGTTAGAAATAATATTAACATATTCAAACTTAACTTCAATAATTTTGTTTCTAATAATACTTATATTAATCCCTATTCTGATTTTAATAATGTTCACACGATGCATCATAATTCTCTTACTATATTAGGCCCTTAAGTTAGTTTCTTGTTTTCTTTTTTTTTCTTTTTCTTATTTTAACTCTTTTTTCCTTTTCTTTTTTAGAACAGTTGATTTTTGGTTCCAGTTTATCCTTGCTTTATTTTTCTCTTTGGTTTTTATTCTCACATATATGTATATAAATTCTATTTATATACATATATGTGATTCTTTCTAACTTGATTTCCTAGTTATGTTACAGGTTTGGTTTAGGTAGGTTGCTGGTTTTTCTCTTGACTGGTTTGCAGGATAGCTTGTAGCTTTTTTCAGGTCATCAGTGTGGAGTTCTTCATTTTGGTCCACCTATTGGAGTTCTTCTCTGGACCTTTTGAGGCGTTTTCTTTGTGTTTTATACTTTTGTTTTTGGGATTTTAGATACCTCTAACACCCTATTATTGGGCGATGGCCTTGCCGGAGCTCGGTATTAGGGTGTAATGGGCGGTGGCTTTGCCGGAGCTCATTTGAGGGGTATCTTTTTCTTTATTTTTTCTAGTTTTATAGTTGTGCCACCTGCCAGGCATGTTGGCAGCTCCTTATTATTTGTTATATATATAGCGTTTCATGTGTGCTCTCCTCTTTTATTAGAGGATCACACATTTTCTCAAATTTTTTTATATAAAATGTTGTAAATTGATTAAATTAATTGATATTTGAGATTAATTATTATTTATTTCATGTTTGAAAGTTTGTGTAATTGTTTTAATGCATTTATAAAAGTTATATTTGCATACATTGATATACGATATCGATGTAATTTAAAGATAATTGCATGAAATAATTTATGAAAATTTTATGTCAAATGATAATATGATTTATGGAAATTTTATGTCATTTTATGACATACGTATAAAGAAAGGATTGGAGAAAGAGACATTTAAAGGAATTAATTAGAGAATTTTTCATTAAAGAATAAGAAAAATTTCATTCTTTCAAATAAAACATATTCTCTAATTCATTATCTATGTACAATTCATTCTTTCTCATTCAGTCTGTTTCTTTCACTCCTCCTAATTTTGCATAGCAAAAAAACAAACAAAAAAATTTGCATAAATCTTTCAACTCCACATAAAACATTAAATAAAATAAAACAAAAGTGTTTCATCCATCGCTTGGATGGATAGAATGAGATCTTGAAGATCTGAGGAGATATCATCATTCAAGGTGTGACTTATAGGCAATATCCTAGGGAAGTTCATTTTCAGGACGTGCTTTAAGGCTTCGGATAATAATCTATGTTTTTCTTTAATAGATAATAATATTTGATGTCAGGTTTGTTGAAAGATAAATTTAATTATCATAATTTATATGTACATATGATTGCCTCATTTAATTTGAAAATTGTTTATGTAGTTTGAATTGTTTGTTTTATGAATTGATTGGTATTTTATTTTAATAAATCAAAATTAATATTTGTATATGTTTAAATACAAATTTTTTTGGAACTATGACCCAAAGATTCAATTTAAAGTCTAATTTTTAGATCAGAAAATTTGTATGTTTAATTTATCAATTGGGTTCTTATTTTGTTAAAATTAAAAAAAAAATTGTATATGTTTGAATATAATGTTTTGTTATAGATCTATATTGTAAACATTCAATTCAAAGTATAATCCTTTAGATATAAAACTTTGTATGTTCATATTGCTTTGATTGGATTTTGTTTTAACAAATTAAACTAAAATTTGTATACAAATTTTATATTGTTTTATTGAAGATTAATGTTTTAAATCATATAAAACAAAATGTAATTTTAGATTTGAAAGTTTACATGTATGTATTTTGTGTTTGTATTGTTTTAGAAATCTAAAAAAATGTAAGATGTTTTGACAATAAATCTAAATTTTAATTTGATTACTGTAAGTCTATAATTTGTATTGATTAGAGACATATTATTGAATCATAGATACACACAATTATAGTTTTGACAATAAATCTATTTTAAACTTGGTTGTTATAAATCTCTAGTTTGTATTAATTAGAAAGATTTATTCTAATCTTATACACACATAATTAATTTTATATATTTGTTTCTATTATAAAATTTATTATACGTATTATATAATGTCAAAGTATGAATTTGATTTATATGAATTTGATTTCTTTCCAAAATTTTTTTAAGATGAGGCAATTATGTATATATACAATTTTTTGACCATTTATATCATTATATTATGATGCCTAGTAATTATCATTTATATGTTGCATTAATTAAGTTTACTAAAAGGGAAACTATATCAATCACCCTTGTCATCCCTTATTTATTTCCATTTCAATTCTTATATAGTAACCACTCAAATTGTTCTCGTTTATTTTATGTACACATTTCAATTACCACTGACTATGCACACTCCCTATATGTTGCACTTGCACAATATTTACTGTAAATATATTTACAATCAATGTCATATTTAAAGTATTCATTAATGTTATTTTATTAATCAAATATTTAATTTAATCAAGAAAAGGAAATGAAAATTTTCCTTCTCTAACTAAATTTATGATCCCTCATTAATTGAATAATTTAAGAGAAAGAAAATGAAAATTTTCCTTTCTCTAAATAAATTTATGCCAACTCATTAGTTGAACAAGTTAAGAGAAAGGAAACGAAATATTTCTTTCTCTACATAAATTTGAAAAGTAAACGTTACACACAAATTTGTATATAGGAGTATATTTGATATACTCTAACTTACATACACATTAAATTAAAGTGAAACTTTATTTATGAAATTAAATAAAATGTTGATTTTATGTAAAAGAAACTTAGAAAAGTTCCCAATGAATTTAGACTTCATTGGCCCACTAAAGATCCAAAATGGCTAAAATTTTGAAATCCACTCAGTTCTTATACTACGGACTGGCTTATTTCCTTCACTCATTACAATCCACATGATAAATTTTAAGGAACATGTCACTAGAGGAAGGCGGAAAGGTCGATGGAAGTCTTCTTATTCATTCTCGGTACTGACAAGGCAATTGGAAGTCCAAGGATTATCACTGATTCTGAGGTAGTGGCCTTAATGTATTTATATCCTATTGTATTTTCTTTTCCACTGTAAGTTTATTTTGATCAATCTCTGATATGCTCGTGTTTATTACAGGTTACCAAAACTAACTATCTGTAACATAATGGACTTGGATTTTGATTTTTGTCAAAATTCTGGCCCAGTAAGGTGCGACTTGTTACAAAACCATCCCTAACAGTCATATAAATTTGCACATATATATTGCTTTCATTGCAGAACTATTCAAGGCAATGTACTTAGTCTTCATAGTTGAATCTATCATAACTTCTCATTCGGAACGTTTCTAAGCTAAATCTCCTTTATTAAGGTTAAACATGAATTTAAGACTGACTTGCTATTTTTGTTGTCACTTATGATGTTCGAGTGTGTATACTCCTTTATAAGGATTTCGTTGTTCCGATAAAAAATGTTTAATATTTCATAATGACTCAAGAATACTCTTAACAACCATTCAGTGATTTTAACTTAGATTTAATACTCACTTACTACACTAAGAGCATAAGAAAATTTGGGTCTAGCCGATGCCACATATGATGGTTTCTATTGTCGATGCATTAGGAATCCAACTCATATGCTCAGTATTAAACATCTTAACATGGTATATGTGGATATTGATTGGGACAATCCCAACATCATCTCATACTAGGTACAAAGAACACCTCTTTTAAATCCTTCATTGAGAATTGATCAACTAAGCTTTAACTAATTTCAACACAAGTACATTATTACTAATCCGTAGCATGTTATTTTCTTAGAGTGTTAGACATGTTTCAGTGCCTACTCTTTGATTGAGTTCAGGATCTGTAATAGAGGTGATTATGTAATTTGATTATATAACTTAACTCTTATGACGAATCTTATTTGAAATAACATAAGCTTTTGGTTTTATTTCTATTGTATATAATTTTTTACATTGGGATATAAATAGTATTTTAAATACATTAAATATATACAAGCATAAAATCCTTAGTAAAATTGTTCGATCGATTGTAGTTACAAATGTGTTTGCAATCGTGGGCATTAAATTATATAAAATAAATACTTATCCTTAAACGTGCCTAGACAAGATGTACTAGAACGGGAATTTGATATATTTGTTGAGATAGTGTACGTAACGCTCTCCTAAATGAATGGTGAATTACTCATGACTGTTGATGTAGTAAGGGGTTAAGTACGTACAGTGGTTTAAATAGTTACAAAATGATTCATCGAGTGTCTTCTATAGGTTAAAAGTCTAACAAAATACCTCATGTGATGATGTGCAGTAGTCTTTTGACTTGAGAAGACTATGTAACTTAAGTGTTTAAACTATACTTTGATTATGATCAATCACACGACAACAATGCTCATGTTAAGGTCATTGCGTATAAGTTGAACAATTTGAAATTGAAACACTGTTTAAGAGAGGATTCATCTTCTTCGAATAGAAGATTAGTATCATAGTAATTAGCAGTTGACTTAAACTCAAAGTCTTTGACCAAAGAAAATCCGTTAATCGATGAATGTTATAAGATTGGACCAAGGATTTTAATCTTGGACTTCACAATTAACTGTAGTATTATTAGAGTTTTGACCACTGACAGGACTCTAGTTATCTAAGTGATATAGTGATGACAAAGAGAAAACATGCACCATATATCATTGCATATGGGTGTCGCTACAAAATATAGGTAATTGGTTTTAACCTAGATAATCTGTAAGCAACTGAATTCATGTCAACTATTGCGTATATACTGTAATGTTTATGTTATTTAAACATCACCGAGCATCGAGTTCACATCAGGGATTCACACAACCATAACTCTTAGCTTACGACTGAACATAATTTATTGAAATATGTCTTAAAAGTTATAAATTTTTATTATGGAGAAACTAACAATTATTAAATCGTACCTTCAGAATGAGGCCTCTATGTGTACCTGTAATAGGTTACGTAAAATATCTTACCCAAACCCATCATCGAAGGTAGACCCATTATAAGTGAGATATTTCTCATTTCAATAACAAAACACATTTAAGTTGTTCATTCTTATACATATTTTGGCTGCATTAACTTTATTAAATTTTTGACCGCCAAAATAATATATATATATATATATAATATTTGTTATATCCGAATTATTATATTGGATTAAAAATTATTAAATAAATATATAACCATTATTTATTTTAATGATTATTTTTTCATCCCTCTAAAAAAGTTATAGTACATAAATTAATATAGTAATTACATTAATTTCTCCATAATAATTTATAATGTTTATTGATTGTTTAATTAAGTTATTTTAGCAGAAGTTGAAAGTTGCAATTTTGCGACCCTCAAGTGTGAACTCCATCCTTAATAATATTTAAGCATTATAGCAATCTTTAAAGACTAACTTATTTTCTTGGCCAAAGGGTTTGACTTTGAGTTGACTACTAATTATGGTGTTACTAACCTTTTGGTCGAAGGAAATGAATCCACTTATGGATAGTATTTCACTTCAAATGGTTTAACTTATACCGACCATGAACTTAATAAGATTACCATTGATATATGATCCACCATAATCAAAGTATAGTTTAGACACTTAAGATTCATAGTATTCTTAAGTCAAATGAATATTACCTACCATCGCATGAGGTCTTCTTTTTGACATTTAAACTATAAAAGATTCTCCATTGTTCTATAATTCTTTAAATTTTTTACACATACATAATCTCTTGGTGCCTCCAACAGTCGTGAGTAATCCACCATTCATCATTGGGAGAGCACTACATACAGTGGTCTTTATGGATATATTGACCTCATTCTTGATATATCTTGATTAAGAACATTTGAGAACAAATATTTCTTTTACATGGTTCAATGTTGGTTACAAAGATATTAGTAACTACTATCAACAAAATACTTTTTCAAGGAATTTTCTATTTGTATATGCATATTATATTCAAAACATTAATTATATCCTAATATAATATTATATAAATTAGAAAATCAAACCAAAAAATTAATTTGTTTCAAACAAGATTCGTTGTAAGAGAAGTTATACAATCCAACTGCATAAATACTGCTAGGGCACACCCTTAACTCTATCACAACTCTGGTGCTATTAGGCATATTTGCAATTGTAAGATTCAATTCAAGATGTTAGTCCTTGAGATGATGGTTTTGATGACAACGACCTTAGAATAAGATTATAAAATATAAATACTAACATTATAGTTTAGATATATATGTATATGCAGGATTTAACCATGCATGTACCAAGAATGAAAACTGTACAGTATAGAGATTCAAGACTGAAGATATCAAGATTGAAGACTCATGAGTATCAAGATTATCAAGAGTTCAAGATTTGATGAAGTACAAACCTTAAACCGGAGGCCGGTCCATCGTCACTTACCCACGGCTCATTCCCCTTCGACCTAACCCTCCCACTGACTCACGATCCATCGCAACTCTCCACCGATCCACGACTCATTCCCAACCCGCGACTCACGATTCATTCCCAACCCACTGACTTACGACTTAACCCCACCGAGTCAACTCCAGTACCATCGACCTATCCTCTGCCGAGATAAAACTACGTCGCGACTCAAAATTAGGCCGCGCGCGACCTATTCCACTTTCCCAATTCACGAGTTTCACCCCACCTCCTTATGTCGCGAACGACCTAATTCCATTTCACAGTAAGTCGACCTAAATCCTAAATCGCGTGCCAATTCCTCCCATAAGTCGTTGCCGAGAGTTCTGAGTCGCGAACGACTTATCTTTAAGTCGCGAAGCTTGTTACCGAGTTATCCATAAGTCGCGGCCATTTTTTTTTACTGAAGCTTCATTGAGTCGTACTAAGACAATGATGAATCGCGTGAAGGAATTGACTCGTCTTAGTTGAGTCGTAACCGAGTTAGTATGAGTCGTAACCTAGTTCTATTAAGTCGTAGGCAGTTACTTTAAGTCGCTGATTGTATTGTTCTTTTCTTTAAGTCGTGTACCTATTGTGTTGTAAATTTTTAAGTCGAGCAATGAGTTGTAAGCCTATAAATAGGCAAGTCGTGTCATTTGTAAAAGTTGTTGATTTTTGAATAAAATTCTCTTTTGTTAGCTTTGTGCTTTCAATTTAAATCGGTAGTTGAGTGTAATATCCTATCTCCACTTTCGACATTCGAGTGCGCTCGAATCTTCGTTTGTGAAGCCGATTCACGGAATCTTGTGCGCAAGATCAACGTTGAAGAATCGTAGATCTCTTTTCACAGAATCGTGCGCGATCAACGTGATAGAGATAGCTAGAATTCGGTATCTTCGGATCAACGAATTCGGGCATTTCAGTATCTTCAATTCACCGATTGCTACATTTTCACCGATCTATATCGTTTTGTTAATTATCCGCTGCGTCAGTTTTGGTATCAGAGCCTGTTTTAGCCAATCATAGCTAAATCGGGTCTTGGAGCCAAGTATTTGAAGTTGTTCATCGTGTTCATATTGAAGTTGCAACAAGATTGGAGTATTTTATCCATAGCCTTTTGGGTCAAAGTGTACAAAAGTGTTGGAATTTAAAGCGTGAGCCGAGAGTTGAAGCGTCAATTTTGATATCATTTGTTGAAGTTAGGCCGTGTGTACTTGTGAGAAGTAGCCGAGCCTTGTGAAGTTGTTTTTGAATTTTGAAGCCGAGCTAAGGAGCCGTGACTTGTTTGATTTTGTGTTGAAGTTTTGATTTGTTGAAGTTTGGAGATTTGTTGAATTATTTGTGAAGTTCAATCATGCCACCGAGACGAGCTCAACGTCATCGCAATATTAATGCTTTGTATAGAAGAGAAGAAGCTGATGAAATGGAACAACGAATCAACGAGAGCTTCACTGAGAAGTTGAATGAAGGAATTGGTCGCTTAGAGAGAATGATGCTTGAAATGAATCAAAATAGAAGAAGAGTTTCACCTGAATCGAGCCATGGGAGAAGTAGAGCTTCGATACATTCAGATCGGGAGAGAAGAGAAGATCATAGAAGTATTGACAATCGTGATAGGAATGTTGATCGAAGGAGTGGTAGTAGAGATGTTGGAGGTCGTGATCGACATCGATATACTTCAGATTTTGATGAGGAGTTTGATAGTGATAGGGGAAGTGTTTATTATCGAGATAGAGAGAAAACACGACGTCAGAATCGAGATGTAGATGATGATCGTCGATGGGAATCGGGAATGAAGATGGAAATTCCAGAGTTCAAGGGTGGAATGGTTGCTGAAGATTTTTTGGATTGGTTATCTAACGTTGAGGAGATCTTTGATTTCAAGGAGGTTCCTAAAGATCGTCGAGTGAAGTTGGTTGCTACAAGATTGAGGGGAAGAGCTTTGGCATGGTGGCAGCAAACTAAACTTACGAGAGAACGGATGGGGAAGTCAAAGGTTGTTGAGTGGGATAAGATGAAGAAAATGATGAGAGCTACATTTTTACCATACAACTATCAGTCACTTATGTACCAGAGATTGCAGAATCTAAGACAGGGGGCGAAGTCAGTTAATGATTATGCAGACGAATTTTACCAACTCGTTGCTAGAAATGACATTATGGAGACAGAGGAACAGCTGACTGCTAGATTTGTTGGAGGATTGAGGATGCAGATCCAGAATATGGTTAATATGTTTGATCCAAGATCTGTGGCAGAGGCACATCAAAAAGCGTTGGCATGGGAAAAGCAGGGAAGGCGTGGAGGTGGTGTGTTTACTAATTCTAATAATCAAGTGAAGGGTGTTAGCGGAAGTTCTAATGTTTCTAAACCTGTCAGTAAACCCGTAGTAAAGGAGAGTGAGAAGGCGAGGGTTAACAATGGTTTCAAATGCTACAATTTCCAGGAGATGGGTCATAAAAGCAATGAGTGTCCAAAACCGAAGAAACGAGCTATGATAGCTGAAGTTGAAAGTGAGGATGCTGTTGAGGGTGAAGATAGTCCAGTTGAGGAGAATGAACAGGATATCGCAGCAGGAGACGAAGGGTGTAATCTAATGATGAGGAGGTCTTGTTTAACACCAAAGCAAGAAGATGAAGCTAGTTGGTTGAGGAGTAACATCTTTCAGTCGACATGCACTATATTGGGAAAAGTTTGTAAATTTGTGATTGATGCAGGAAGTTGTGACAATATTATTTCGACAGAAGCGGTGAGAAAATTGAAATTGAAAACGGAAAAACATCCAAATCCTTATAAGTTAGCATGGCTCAGAAAAGGAGGAGAGGTGAAGGTGGATAGGCGAGTTCGAGTTTCATTTTCTATTGGGAAGAAATATAAAGACGAAATCTGGTGTGATGTAGTTGAGATGGATGTTTGTCATTTGCTTTTGGATAGACCGTGGCAGTATGATCGAGCGGTGCAGCATGACGGTCGAACCAATAGTTACAGTTTTATGTTTGAAGGCGTTAAGATTATTTTAGTTCCAAAGAAGAGACAACAGGGAGAGAGAAAATCTGAGGAGATTGAGGAGCTAAAAACTCTCTTGACTTTAAAGGAATTTGTTGAAGAAGTAAAGGAGAGTCCAGAAGTATTTTTGTTGATTGGACATGAATCTACTGAATCCGTTGAAGTTCCAGAAGAAGTAAAGCCGATATTGGAAGAATTCCGTGATGTATTTCCTGAAGAGCTACCAAAGGAATTGCCACCGTTGAGAGACATACAACATCAAATTAATCTAGTGCCAGGTGCTGTTTTACCGCATAGGCCACATTATCGGATGAGTCCGAAGGAACATGAAGAATTGAGGAGGCAGGTGGAAGAGTTGTTAGAACAAGGGCGTGTTCAGGAGAGTTTGAGTCCATGTGCCGTGCCAGCCTTATTGGTACCGAAGAAGGATGGAACGTGGAGGATGTGTACGGACAGTCGGGCTCTAAACAAGATCACTGTGAGATACAGATTCCCTATGCCGAGGTTTGATGATTTGATTGATCAGTTAAGTGGAGCTGTTGTGTTTTCTAAGATTGTCCTGAAAAGTGGATACCATCAAATTCGTATTCGACCGGGCGATGAATGGAAGACTGCTTTCAAAACCAGGGAAGGTTTATACAAATGGTTGGTTATGCCATTTGGCTTGTCAAACGCTCCTAGTACTTTTATGAGAGTGATGAACCAGATTTTTAGACCATTTGTTGGGAAGTTCGTGGTTGTTTACTTTGATGATATTTTGATTTATAGTGGAAGTATGGAAGAGCACATCCAACATTTGCGAGAAGTATTGTTAATTCTACGACAAGAGCAGTTTTATGCAGCGACAAAGAAGTGTGTGTTTATGACGGACAGTGTTTTGTTTTTGGGGTATGTTCTATCGAAGGAAGGTATTCAAGTGGACAAGAATAAAGTAGAAGCTGTCAGAAGTTGGCCACAACCGAAGACAATTACTGAAGTGCGAAGTTTTCATGGATTGGTATCTTTTTATTGAAGATTCATTCCTCACTTTAGCAGTGTGATGGCACCAGTTACTGATTGCATGAAGGGTAAACAGTTTTCGTGGTCAGAGGAAGCCGGGAATGCTTTTGAGAAGATCAAGGAACTGTTAACAACAGCACCTATTATTGTTTTACCAGATTTTCAATTGTTGTTTGAATTGAATACTGATGCGTCAAAAGTTGGTATTGGAGGAGTGTTGAGTCAGAGGGGACGTCCTATTGCATACTTTAGTGAGAAGTTGTCAGGAGCAAAAATGAGATACAGTACATATGACGTTGAATTCTATGCTGTTGTGCAAGCTGTTAAGCATTGGAGACACTACCTATTTCAGAAGGAATTTGTTCTTTACACTGATCATGAGGCGTTGAAACATCTACAAGGGCAGGACAAGATTTCAGCGAGACATGCTTCGTGGATAGCATATCTACAACAATTTACTTTCGTTGTGAAACACAAATCAGGGGTAACAAATCGTGTAGCGGATGCTTTGAGCAGGAGGAATCACTTGTTGACAACGCTGAAGGTTGAAGTGACAAGATTCGAATTATTGCCAGAGTTGTTTGAGGAGGATCCTTACTTTGCAAAGTTTGTTGAGAAAGTTAAGGATGGGGATACTGATGAATTTGTATTGGTTGATGGATTCTTGTTCAAGGGGAATTGATTATGCATCCCAGACTGTAGCTTGAGAATGAAGATTGTTAAAGAATTACATGAAGAAGGCCATGTGGGTAGAGATCGTACGTTGCAGTTAATTTCTCAATCTTATTTTTGGTCGTCAATGAGGAAAGAGGTAGAAAGATTTGTGGAAAGATGTCATATCTGTCAGGTTTCGAAGGGAACGGCTATGAATGCAGGGTTATATATGTCGTTATCTGTGCCTACCAGACCATGGGTTGATATCAGCATGGATTTCATTTTGGGTTTGCCTAGAACTCAAAGGGGGAATGATTCCATATTTGTTGTGGTGGACAGGTTTTCGAAGATGGCACATTTTATTGCTTGTAAGAAGACGGCAGATGCTGTTCGTGTTGCTCAGTTGTTCTTTAAAGAAATCTATCGTTTACATGGGTTGCCGGAGTCTATTGTTTCAGACAGGGATACCAGATTTTTAAGTCATTTTTGGCTTAGTTTGTGGAAGATGGTGGGAACAAAGCTGAATTTTAGTAGTGCTTATCATCCGCAGACAGATGGGCAAACAGAGGTGGTGAATAGATCGTTGGGAAATTTGTTACGATGTCTTATGAAAGACAATTTGAAGAGTTGGGATTTGAAATTGTGTCAAGCTGAGTTCGCACACAATCACGCAGTCAATCGAAGTACTGGTTTCAGTCCATTTCAGATTGTATATTCAAGCTTACCAAAGGGACCACTGGATTTGACAACAGTGCCACAACCAAAGGTGACAGTTAAGCGGGTTGCTGATTTTGTTGATGGATTGACGGAATGCCATAGAATCGTTCAGGAACGATTGGGAAAGACAAATGAGAAGTATAAACAAATGGCGGATAAGAAACGAAGAAGTGTAGTCTTCAAAGAAGGTGATTTTGTTTACGCGGTTTTGACGAAAGATCGTTTTCCAGTTGGAACTTACAACAAGTTGAAAGCATGAAAAATTGGTCCAGTAGAAATCTTGAAGAGGATCAATGATAATGCGTATCGATTAAGATTGCCGGAAAATATTCAGACGTCTGATGTTTTCAATATCAAACACTTAGTTCTGTATTATGGGGAGGAACTTGATGAAGTTGACGAGAGTGTGAATTCGAGGACGAATTCCGTCCAACAAGGGGAGGATGATGAAGTACAAACCTTAAACCGAAGGCCGGTCCATCGTCACTTACCCACGGCTCATTCCCCTCCGACCCAACCCTCCCACCGACTCACGACCCATCGCAACTCTCCACCGATCCACGACTCATTCCCAACCCGCGACTCACGATTCATTTCCAACCCACCGACTTACGACTTAACCCCACCGAGTCAACTCCAGTACCATCGACCTATCCTCTGCCGAGATAAAACTACGTCGCGGCTCAAAATTAGGTCGCGCGCGACCTATTCCACTTTCCCAATTCACGAGTTTCACCCCACCTCCTTATGTCGCGAACGACCTAATTCCATTTCACAGTAAGTCGACCTAAATCCTAAATCGCGTGCCAATTTCTCCCATAAGTCGTTGCCGAGAGTTCTGAGTCGCGAACGACTTATCTTTAAGTCGCGAAGCTTGTTACCGAGTTATCCATAAGTCGTGGCCATTTTTTTTTTACTGAAGCTTCATTGAGTCGTACCGAGACAATGATGAATCGCGTGAAGGAATTGACTCGTCTTAGTTGAGTCGTAACCGAGTTAGTATGAGTCGTAACCTAGTTCTATTAAGTCGTAGGCAGTTACTTTAAGTCGCTGATTGTATTGTAAAATTTTAAGTCGAGTAATGAGTTGTAAGCCTATAAATAGGCAAGTCGTGTCATTTGTAAAAGTTGTTGATTTTTGAATAAAATTCTCTTTTGTTAGCTTTGTGCTTTCAATTTAAATCGGTAGTTGAGTGTAATCTCCTATCTCCACTTTCGACATTCGAGTGCGCTCGAATCTTCGTTTGTGAAGCCGATTCACGGAATCTTGTGCGCAAGATCAACGTTGAAGAATCGTAGATCTCTTTTCACGGAATCGTGCGCGATCAACGTGATAGAGATAGCTAGAATTTGGTATCTTCGGATCAACGAATTCGGGCATTTCAGTATCTTCAATTCACCGATTGCTACATTTTCATCGATCTATATCGTTTTGTTAATTATCCGCTGCGTCAAGATTTCAAGATAAGTAATTTAATTAGGTATTTTGTTAAAATTACTAGAAAATCATTGGCATCTTAAAATCCAATTTATTCGTGGAATGGAATCCACTTTGAGCATGTTAAAGGGATGGAACCCTAAGTAGGATGGAACCTACGAAAAATCTAGTGGAACATTGTTTTGTATCCGCTAACTTTTATTCAAAATGTTTTACAAAATTATATCTTGTTTTCAAAATGTTTTTAAAATCTTCCTTTTAAAAGAAGCAAAAACATCTGTCATGGTTTTACTTTTAGCCTCAAAATAATCTTTATTTTCAAAATCAAGTTATCCTTGGTTTTAAAATATCTTTTATAATAATAATATATTTATTTTTAATATTTATACTTGGATTTAAATATAAAATTATAGTAAAATTTTATATATGCCAAAATATTATTCTCTATATTTACTTATATATTTTAACTATAGTTAAGTAAATCTATAAAATTTAAAATAGTTTTAATATAAGATAGAAGTTATTTTCAAAGAAAAAAAAATCACCAAAATTTCCTTTGGCATGTCGACATACTCAAGCACCCCATGTCGACATGGTAATAGTTGATTTCAAAATTTGAATTTTAAAAGAATTGTGTATTCGTCATATCCCTTCATGAATGGACGTGGTTGTTGTTCTACTATAAATAGGGGAGGTTTTGAACGAATTTGTGTTCATATTTTTCTGGTTTTCACTCCTCTTCTTCTTCCACATTTTTTATACATATTCTTATCATCACTCTGCCGAAATCAACATTGAATCTAACTAGATCATTTCTTCTTTGATTCTCTATCACTATCTCAATAAGATCTTAGTGCTATTTAGAGTTATAAACTTCTTTGTAATCAATTTAACGAGAAAAGGTGTGATTGTAGCCTTGGAAATCAATCAAGCTAGAAAAGGTGGATTGTGGCCTTGGAAATCAATCAAGTTAGAAAAGGTGTGATTGTAGCCTAGGAAATCAATTGGGTGAACTTGTTTCCCCTGAAATCAAGTATCTCTACCCAGAGGATTGTGAATCTGGAGTGGTATACCTCGTGGCCTTGAAATCGAGGGTGTAATTGTACAATTGCTTTTGAAAGGAAATCCGTACTTGTATGCGGGACTAGATGTAAGGTAATTCCAAACCAGTATAAAATCCGGTGTGTTCTTTCCTTTATTGCTTTCACTTTATTGCTGCATCTGTGTTTGATTCTATGATCATATCTGTGTCTGAATATTGCATAATTTGTGTTCAAATTAACAAAAACTCAAAAAGATTTAGTAATTTCTTTAAACACTATTCACCCCCCTTCTAGTGTTAATCTTAGCCTTAGGATGGGTATTCCGCATTTATCACATTTGGTATCAGAGCAAGGTTTTCAAAGTTTCATAATCTGATTTTTGAAAAAGTTTTTAAAATGGCTTTGTGTATAATTTTTGTTAATACCAGTTTAGAAATATTCAGATCATCATTGTCTCATGAGTCTGCATATAATTAATATTCAAATTCAAGTTGTCTACTAAGATTGTTTGATGTGCAGGAAACATGTTTTATGGGGGTTGAGGAATCAATCCACAGCGGACAAATTGTGCAGATCAAAAAGAATAAATGGATACTCGATAGTGGATGCTCTAGACATATGACTGGTAAGCCAGGTATGTTGAATGATATAATATACAAAGACGAAGGACTGGTTAATTTCGAAGACAACTCAAAAGGATACGTGATTGGCATCGACAAAGTTGGTAACTTTGAAACTCCTATTATTACTAATGTTGTGCTAGTTAAGAATCTGAAACATAATCTGCTAAGTATAAGTCAACTTTGCGATAAAGGATATAAAATTAAATTTGAAAAAGTTAAGTGTTACATTGAGGATAATAATTCAACCATAATATTTGAGAGAATTAGGAAAAAGAATATTTATATTCTTAGTATGAAAGTTTCAAATGATAACCTATGTCTTTTGGCAAATACAAGTAACCCTTGGATTTGGCATAAGAGATTTGGGCATTTGAATTTCAAACTCTTATCTAGACTATCAAAACATGATCTAGTAAGAGGTCTTCCTAAAATGAATTTTAAAGTATATAGTCTATGTGATGCATGTCAATTAGGAAAACTTAGAAAAAGTTCCTTTGAATTAAAAGATTTGATTTCAACTTCAAAACCTCTTGAATTACTTCACCTTAATTTATTTGGTCCATCTCAAATTCTGTCAATAAATCATACTAAATATGTTTTTGTAATTGTAGATAATTATTCTAGATTTACATGGACAATATTTTTGAAACATAAAAGTGATACTTTCAAATGTTTTAAGAACTTTACAAAAAGGATTCAAAATCAACTTTCTTTAAAAATTATAACCATTCATAGTGATCACGTTGGTGAATTTGAAAATGAAAAGTTTGAGGAATTCTGCAATAAAAAGGGAATAACTCACAAATTTTCATTTCCAAGAACTCCACAACAAAATGGGGTAGTAGAACGTAAAAATAGGGCGATTCAAGAGTGTGCGAGAACTATGCTTTCAGATAGTAAATTATCAAAGTATTTTTGGGCAGAAGCAGTTGCTACCGCCTGTTATATTTTAAATAGAATTTTTATTAGACCTTTAACTGATAGACATCTTATGAACTTCTTTACAGAAAGAAACCTAAGGTATCTTATTTTAGAATTTTTGGAAGCAAATGTATTATTTTTAAATACAAAAGATAACTTAGATAAATTTGATCCTAAATCAGACAAAGGTATCTTTATCGGATATTCTAATAAAAGTAAAGCGTACAGAGTGTTTAATTTAAGAACTAATACCATCGAAGAAACAATGCATGTTTCATTCGATGAAAATCACAAAATTTTTGAAGATACAAATGATGAAGAAGATTTAATCTCTCAAAATCAAGAGTCAACTGAAACTAATAATGAAATGAATCATCCTAATAAAAGGACTAAACTTTTAAAAGATCATCCTATAGAAAATATACTAGGAGATATGCAATCTATTGTTAAAACTAGAAATCAACTAAGTAAAATGAGCAATGTAGCCTTTATATCAACTACTGAACCCAAAAATCCAAAAGAAGCATCAACTGATGATTCATGGATTTTGGCTATGCAAGAAGAACTAAATCAATTCACTAAAAATGGTGTTTGGGAACTTGTTCCTAGACCTGAAAATAAAATTATAATTGAAACTAAATGGGTTTATAAAAATAAAATGAATGAACTATGAGAGGTTATTAGAAATAAACCCTGGCTAGTCGCTCAAGGTTATTGTCAAGAAGAAGGAATAGATTTTGATGAAACTTTTGCTCCCGTAGCAAGATTAGAAGCCATTAGGATTCTACTTGCTTTCGCAAATCATAATAATTTCAAATTATATCAAATGGATGCTAAAAGTGCCTTTTTATATGGATTTGTAAAAGAGGAAGTATATGTTGAACAACCATCACTTTTTGAAAATAAAAAATTACCAAATCATGTTTACAAACTTAAGAAAGCTCTATATGGTCTAAAACAAGCCCCTAGAGCCTGGTATGATGGACTAAGATCTTACTTATTACAATCAAATTTTGAAATTGGTAAAGTAGATAATGCTCATTTTATTAAAAGAAATAAAAATGATATTCAACTAGT
The DNA here is from genome assembly GCA_030765085.1 of Allium cepa. Lineage (NCBI taxonomy): Eukaryota > Viridiplantae > Streptophyta > Magnoliopsida > Asparagales > Amaryllidaceae > Allium > Allium cepa. The sequence continues at coordinate 937,901,387 of CM060932.1, forward strand.
ACAAGTCTACATAGATGATATCATTTTTGGATCAACTAATTTTGAAATCAATAAAAAAAATTATAAAATAATGACAAAAGAGTTTGAAATGAGTCATATGGGTGAATTAAACTTCTTTCTAGGATTACAAATAAAACAATTGGATAATGGTATCTTTACTAGTCAAAAAAAATATGCTAAAGACCTAGTTAGTAAATTTGGTTTGTCTACTGCAATTGGAAAACCCACTCCCATGGCAACCAATGAGTACCTAAGTAAAGAAGATCTCTCGAAAGATGTAGATCAAAAAATATATAGAGGAATGATTGGATCACTACTCTATATCACTGCTAGTAGACCTGTTATCATGTATAGTGTTTATCTCTATGAAGGATATCAATCCCAACCTAAAGAAATCCACTTAAAAGCCGTAAAACGTATCATAAGATATGTTAAACACACCTCTGATTATGGCTTATTTTACCCTAAAAATGATTCTTTTGACTTAATATCTTACTGTGATGCTGATTATGCTGGTTGTAAATCAGACCAAAAAAGTACAAGGGGAACTTGTCACTTTTTGGGGCATTCTCTGATTTCCTGGTTTAGTAAAAAGCAAAACACAGTTTCTTTATCGACAATCGAAGTAGAGCATATATCTACTGCTTTAGCATGTTCTGAAGTAATATATATGCAACAAACTTTAAAATATTTTGGTTTAAATATCTCTAAATCACCAATTTATTGTAACAATACTAGTGCAATATATTTATCCAAAAATACTATTCATCATGCTCGAACTAAACATATTGATATCAGACACCATTTTCTCAGAGATAATATAAGTAAGGAAGTAATTACTCTCGATTATTTCAATTTCGAGAATCAAATTGCTGATATATTAACAAAACCATTAAATGAATTTGTATTTACTAAATTAAGAAGAGAATTAGGTATTTGTTCAATAACAAAATTATAAAATATAAATAACAAAGCATGATTAAAAATTAAAACAAAATAAATCAAATAATAAAAATTTCAAGCACCATGTCAACATCCCCCCTATACCAATGTCGACATATAACGATTTTTATTTTTAAAAAATTTTCCCACCAAAATTCAAATAAGTGGTTATATATTCTTATTGTTTTCAAAAATTTTATCATTCTTTCCGTTTCCTTCCCGTTTAAACTTCTGAAATCAATAAAACTATGGCCTCCTCTTCCAAATCAAACAAAAATTCAACTTTTTCGTTCCCTTCTCCTACTTCTGGACCATTTCAACGAACTACGCTTGCACGAGTAACGAAAATGGAGGATTCTTTGAAGGATGCACTACAACTAATGACTGAAATTCTAGTGGTGCAACTTAGAATGGCAAAAGAACAAGAACAGCAAGACAAAATCCTTAGAAATTTGCAAAAATTTCACGCTAATCCAATCTTGATTGATGAAGAGTCTTCAGGAGATCAAGTGCAAGAGGACAGCAAGGAAGAAGAAGAAGAAGTCTTCATAGAGGAAGAGCACGCTGAAGATGACGACAAAGTCATTTGCATTGACGAAGTGTGCTTTGACAAAGATGGAAATCTTGTCAAACAACGTGGAAATTTCTATTTCCATTATCCAAATTGTTCGATTCATAGATCTTCCATTTTCAAGGACATGCATTAGTTTCTTTTCGCTCTTTCTTACTGTTGTATGTTTTTATCTACGTTCTCTACACAAACGTACATAATAACAATATAATTAATAAATAATTATGTGCTTATATTTGATTTCTCACAAGTATTATCATAGATTCTTAGGAAAGTTAGTAGTTTAGGACTAAATTTTAGTTTTAGAATTAAGTGTTGATAGTATTATCATAGATTCTTGGGAAAGTTAGTAGTTTAGGACTAAATTTTAGTTTTAGAATTAAGTGTTGATTATTTATGATCAAGGGGAGTTATACTGTTTCGAGTTAGTTTTTTTTGATGACAAAGGGGGAGAAGTATAAAATAGGATAGATAGGCATAGATTAAGGGGGAATTATTGGTTTTAAGGGGAGTTATTAGGATAGAAGTAATATTTTATAAACAAAGGTTGTCATCATCAAAAAGGGGGAGATTGTTAGTCCTTGAGATGATGGTTTTGATGACAACAACCTTAGAATAAGATTATAAAATATAAATACTAACATTATAGTTTAGATATGTATATGCAGGATTTAACCATGCAGGTACAAAGAATGAAGACTGTACAGTATAGAGATTCAAGACTGAAGATATCAAGATTGAAGACTCATGAGTATCAAGATTACCAAGATTTCAAGATTTCAAGATAAGTAATATAATTAGGAATTTTGTTAAAACTCCAAGAAAAGCACTGGCATCTTAAAATCCATTTTATTCATGGAATGGAATCCACTTCGAGCCTGTTAAAGGGATGAAACCCTTAGTAGGATGGAACCTACAAAAAATCTAGTGGAACATTATTTTGTATCCGCTAACTTTTATTCAAAAGTTTTCAAAATCTTCCTTTTAAAAGAATCAAAAACATCTATCTTGGTTTTAATACTTTTAGCCTCAAAATAATATTTATTTTTAAAATCAAATTATCCTTGGTTTTAAACTATCTTTTAATGATAATATATTTATTTTTAATATTTATACTTAGATTTAAATATAAAATTATAGTAAAATTTTATATATACCAAAATATTATTCTCTATATTTACTTATGTATTTTAACTATAGTTAAGTATATTTATAAAATTTAAAATAGTTTTAATATAAGATAGAAGTTATTTTCAAAGAAAAACAAATCACCAAAATTTCCTTTGGCATATCAACATACTCTAATACCCCATGTCGACATGGTAGCAGTTGATTTCAAAATTTGAATTTCAAAAGAAGTGTCTATTCGTCATATCCCTTCACGAATGGACATGGCTGTTGTTCTACTATAAATAGGGGTGGTTTTGAACGAATTTGAATATTCATATTTTTCTGGTTTTCACTCCTCCTCTTCTTCTATATTTCTTTATACATATTCTTGTCATTACTTGTCTGAAATCAACATTGAATCTAACTAGATCATTTCTTGTTTGATTCTCTATCACTATCTCAACAAGATCTCAGTGCTATTCAGAGTTATATACTTCTTTGTAATCAATTTAGCGAGAGAAGGTGTGATTGTAGCCTTGAAAATCAATCATGTTAGAAAAGATGTGATTATGGCCTTAGAAATCAATCAAGTTAGAAAAGGTGTGATTATGGCCTTGGAAATCAATCAAGCTAGAAAAGGTGTGATTGTAGCCTAAGAAATCAATTGGGTGAACTTGTTGCCCCTGAAATCAAGTTTCTCTACTCAGAGGATTGTGAATCTAGAGTGGTGTACCTCTTGTCCTTGAAATCGAAGGTGTAATTATACAATTGCTTTTGAAAGGAAATCTGTACTTGTGTGCGGGACTGGATGTAGGGTAACTCCGAACCAGTATAAAATCCGGTATGTTCTTTCCTTTATTGCTTTTACTTTATTTCTGCATCTGTGTTTGATTCTGTGATCGTATCTGTGTCTGAATATTGCATACATTTGTGTTCAAATTAACAAAAACTCAAAAAGATTTAGTAATTTCTTTAAACACTATTCACCCCCCTCTAGTGTTAATCTTAGCCTTGAAAATTCGTATTCCACGTTTATCACACAAGAATCTTGAATCGAGTGAGAATGAAAATTATCCCTATATGGGAAACTTGGCTAAAGCAGCGTAAGGAGGAAGGGAGTAATAGATTTAAGAGTTCAGTTCTAAAAAAAGTTGTAATGCGTAATAATGTGTATTATGGACATGAGGTTAGGTGAAACCTTGTATTGGATAGCCTTCTAAATAAATTAGGTTTTAAATAGGATTATAAGTTATATAAATATGTGTTGCCCAAAGGCAGTGTGTTTATTGGTATAAGATACATATGTGATAGGATAGTTGAACATCCATAAAAGTGTTGCTTCTTCTTATATTGTTGATTCATTCTCAATGGATGACAACATGTTCACACTAGACATGCATGGCACGATTACATTAAACATGATTTCTAAATATGATAATAACTTTAATGATGAGTGCAGGGTATGTTCTTTAACCTAAATTATAAAGAAAACATTTTCGACAAAAACTAAAAGCAGCATTGGTCCATTACAACTACTTCATAGCGATATATGTGATATGAATAATACTCCTATTAGAGCAGCAAAGAGGATTTTTAACGCATTCATAGATGATTATTCCAAATATTCCCATGTTTACCATATTCTTGTTAATTATGAAGTTATAAATATTGGATCAGGTGCAACTGCAGTGGGATTAAATGGGTTAATTTCAAGAAAGGTTCATTTTGTTAATTTTCACAAGAACTTATTTTATGTTTATATGAACAATATTTATTTATATTAAATCAAATTTATTGTTTATTAATAAGATAAGTTTAAGAAATATTTCAATTTATCTAATTTATTTAAAGATTTATTTATTATTGTTTAACAATAATATATAACTGTTGATTTAATTTTAATTTTACTTTAACTTAATTTTTTGAATATTTGATACGTGTGTATTCGTACAAACATCATGAATATATTTAACCTATGGGTAATATTGGAACGTGTGATATTAACCGTTGTGAGCTACAGTTAACAAATTTTGTTAGTGATCGCATATATCAATATTGCTGTCAAATGGGATGATTATATACATCATACAATAATTTAAATTAACACTAATATAAACTAAGTAATGTATTTTAATTTTGTTGGCCATTATGTATAGTTAATATTTACATAGTGTGTGTATTTCGTAAACATTAATTAAAAATTAATTTTCTATAACATACATACATACATATGTGTGTGTGTGTATGAATGTGTATGTATTGTTAATTAATTTTTAGTTTTATAAAATATATTTAAATTTTTAAATACTTTGGGATTTTTGAATTAAATATATAATAAGCACATATAAAATAACATAATATTTTTATTAAAAACTACCGGCATATAAAAAAGTTGAAATAAATCCAACTAGGTTTATAGGATTTGAATAATTCAAAATTTAAGTACTAGTTTTACTTTCAAATAAGATATCAAATTAAATTTTTTATTTTAGAAATCAGAACTAGTAACAAATTTTTTAAGGTTAAATTCCATATTGAAATCGTTTGATTTGTATATGTATATTTACCAGAAAACATTTAGAATACCCAAACTATATTTAATAAGGCCAAGAACAATTTTGTAGATTTAAAAGTTAAAACAATTATTATAAATATACTTATAACTACAACTATATATAACTAGATGAATTTTTTTAGTTATACCAAAAATAAATTTTAACATATGACACACACACAAATATATATATATATATATGTATGTATGTATGTATGTATGTATGTATGTATGTATGTACGTACGTACGTACGTACGTATGTATATGTATATGTATATGTATGTATGTGTGTGTTTATGTGTGCGTATATATCTGTGTGTGTATTGAAATAGTTTGTATAATAAATATTAAAATAATGCTTTATGAACGTAAATAAAATTATTATTATTGCATTGATAAAAAGGCTTCTGGCGATTAGGTTCTGGCAATTTTCGCATCGCCGCTCTTCGCCCCCGTGTGTTTCCCCTCTTTCGTCTAGTTGTCGCTTACTCCCTTTCTATGAAATTTCAACTCCTTTGATGTCGCGTCTATGACCAGGTCTAGGAAAGTACGAGTCAAGCCTCCCCATTTAGCCCTCTCGGTTATCGTTGGTTCACCGTCGTGCGAGATCTCCTCCAAATCCCCATATAATTTTCCAATCCCAATTTCATTTCAAGCTATATTTGATGCCTGCGATCCTTCTTTTGCTTCTGTCGTTCACGGTCCACTATGGGTTGTGCCTGTATCACTACTGTAGCTCCAGTTCATTTGTTGTTCGCGTGAAGTCTACTTTTTCAAACTTGGTTGCTTGCGATTCAATTGGTAAGGCAGTTGTTTCTGCCCATTTGTCTAGCACAAAATCTTCGTGTACAAGCCCTATGTTAGAAGTCCCTTCTGTTTCTGTTCCTACAATGTTGTCTCTGCCGATGTTGAATGAATGAACACTTTCCCCTCTTGGAAATCTTTGTTCTCGTCTAAACCGAGCAATGCATGAAGGTATTCTTCTAAATGATTTGAGATTGTTGGTAATTGTGATGAATTGATTGTGCCTCTTATCGAGGTTGTTGAGGCAGGTAACTTGTTTTGGATAGACACGCTTGTTGGTTTTTTCCTTGACGATGGGCTTAAATACTCTGTTGTTAGAAATTTCCTTAGGAACAAATGGAAGATTCGAGGTTCTTTTAAGGTTAGGTATGATAAAAATATGTTCTTTTTCGATTTCTCTTACGCCGAAGAGAGACGTAGGATTTTGTAGGCTGACCCTTGTGTGATTGATGGTATGGTCTTTATCATAACCAAATGAAGCCCCTCTGTGGACTCTATGAGGAAGAATGTTCTATCTATACCATTTTGGTCTAAGTTTTCGAATATCCCTTCTTCTCTTTCGTCCTTAAAATGTTTGGACTAGTTGGCATGTCAAATTAGGGAGCTATCTGCTTTGATTAACATATAGAGTGTAGAGATTGGTTGGGTTTTTCTCGTGCCATGATTGAAATTAACCCCCCCCCCCCCCCCCGCGCGCGTCTTCTGCCATCTCACCTTTCAGTTGCACATGCCGGGAATAGAGTTGGTCGAGTTGATATTGAGCATCAATGGTCTCCTTCAATCTGTATGTGACATCCCACCTTAAGACGCACAATAACATAGAGACTTACTTAGTAATTTTGTCTGCTAATGCGGAGTATAAGGCTGGTTAAGGGCGACCATTATAGTCTTGCATTAGTTAAGAGCTAATTATGTCGATTTGGTACTCATTTTATTCCATCCCAAGTATTCGACATACTTAATTCCTATCTAATACATTACTATGGTGGCTACAGGATCGATTTAGAAAAAAATAACTACAACAATTGTAAGTCGTAGAAAACCAACATAAATAATATATATATATATACACATACGCATACATCAAATATCATACAACATATCACAAGTGGTATTCGACTGCCATATATATATATATATATATATATATATAAATACATTCCCCACAAAAGAATATACATCATAAGGTTTCCAAACAAAAGGCTGTTACAGAAAACTTTGCCACATCCAAAGATGATGGTGGAGTCCAAAAGGTAAAGCAAGCTAAGAGTCCAACTGCCTAACCTGCAACTAGGTCTGACTCGAGTAACAAATACACGGGTCAGGCTAGCTAGAACTTGATATTTGGAAAAGGTAAAAGGAATATAAGTGGATAAGGGAACTCTTCCTTTAATTATAAAGGAACGATATACAAGTATAGCTCAAATGAAATGCCATGGAATAGATTCATTAAGGTTTGTCGCATGAATAGGTTTAGTTCAACATAAGAAATCCATGCACATAGGTATTCAATATAAATGCAAGTACCATTCAAAAGCTATAAGAGAAACTCATCAAAATTTCCAATATGAATCTCATGGAACTCAAAATAGAGTTCAAATCTCATGAAAACGAAATCATCCTACATAACATCTCATGTAGCACTAGGCTATCGATGCAAAAAAATCTCAAAGCGGTGAAATCGTATAAAACTCAGAAAACTTGGATTGGCCAGATCACCGATTGTAAGGCCGAAACAATGATGCACGTGCTAAACTCTTGTCCAGTGCTACTTATAATTTAGGTACCTAACTCATGGATCCGAAGATCATACTCGTGGTGACCGATGTCACTTAACTCGTGGCGACCGAACTCACATAAATCGTGGCAACCAAAGTCACATAAATCGTGGAGACTGAAGTCACATAACTTGTGATGACCGAAGTCACATACTCAGATGACCCGAAGGTCTATAGCACTGGCATACTCGTGGATATGTCACCAACAATCGGAAAGGAACCAGAAAAGTGTTAATGTGCGTCCCATACCGTACGTTCGCGCTAAACGGTTTACTAACCGAGAGTTAACTCCACATCATAAAAATAAAGTCTTAAATCTCAGAAATCTGAGAATACTTGTATATCTTACCTTGTAGCATCGGAAAGTGCAAATAAATCTCATAGTGGTTTCTCTAAAGCATAATTCCCAAAAAGGGAAATCTCATCTCAAGACTCGCCTCGTCTCATCGACGAGTATCACAACATATATAAGTGGTTCTCATCAATTATTACTCCTATAATAGGAGATCATGAACCTCTCAACTCACCAAATATTGGCTAACTTAGATAATTCCTATAATAAGAATTATAAATCTCGATAATCAACTTAAAACAATATACTCAATAGGTTTCGATCGTACAAGTCCAGAATTAACCGATAAAGTAAACTCACGCGTCCCATACCACGTGTTTTACAAAATCATTTAATTCTCTTTCTCATATGTCCGAAAAGTATAAAAATAAAGTATATTATTTATAAAATAATTTTCTAGAGAAAGTGGGATTTTAAAATAATTTTCTGAAACCAGTTTTAAAAGCAATTCAGCGAAATTTCTCCTTATTATAATAAATAATATACTTAAAATACTTTAAAATAATTTAATAATAATTTAAAAATAATTTGAAAATATTTTACAATAATGATTTCAAAAGTCAATTAATTTATAAATTTTCCAAAATTTATTTGAAAGGAATAGTGCTTGAAAATCGAGAAAACGTTGAAAATATACCCAATCGATATTCAAATTCAAAATTTTAAATTCCAAATTCCTCCAAAACATGACTAATCCATTGTGGATATCAAAGCCTAAAATCATCTTCAAAATTATCTCAAAATTTGAATACGAATTGCCCACAAAACCTAAGAAAAAGGGTAGCATAAAAGGCAAAAATGCTCGGATCAACAGGCAAAAGTCTCACGTACCTGGACCAACATGGGTCGACCCAAGTCAGTGGCCAGGTCGACCGCCGGGTCGACCATCAGGTCGACCTGGAGACTACTGGGTCAACCTGCCTGTCGACCCAAGCTACGGAATTGTTTTCCTCGGTGTTTTTCTGCCTCGAACTCAACTTTCAATAGCAAATTATCATAGCACACGATCAAATTTAGCAGCGAAAATTGACATGCGTAGGGTTTGAAAACTAAACTACAATTTAGAACAAATCCGGCAACAATTTGACTAAAAATCAATGAGATGTTGGTGAGCAACCAAAAATCATAAAAACTAAGAAACAACTAATAGACAAAATATAATATACAGTAAACGAATTAGCTAAAATTTTCACAGGTAAATCATTTTCCAGCAAGCAATTTGTGAGCTTAAACCCACCTTGATGATTTAGTAGCGATTTAGGTTGCAAGCAATGAAATTTGATGAAGATAGAAGCTCTAGGAATATGTAGAATCTTGAAAACAGACATGCAAATTAAAGACAATTCATATCTTAATTTAATGATTTTTGATGAAAACTTTTGGTATTGGATGGAGATTACCTTGTATGATCTTATTTAGGTGGATTTCATCTTTAATTTGCAGCAAATTAGTGTGGAAATCGATTTTTAGTAGAAGACAGCCATTGTTTTTCTTTATTCTTTGCTGTATGTTTATTTTTTAAAGAAGGAAGAAGAGAAACTAACGTACAGTTAGTTTCTCAAGCCAGAAAACTCTAGGGATTAGGCTAATGGATCCAATATCTACCCAATTAGGCCCAACAGCAAAATTACTTGGTGAAAATCAAGGCCATGTACATGTTTTAACCTATATTATCATAATATACACATATTTCTCAATATAAACTCAAACAAAAATATATGCAACCAATTGTTATGAAACAAAAATTGTTATTTACACAAAATGAACGATTAAGATAACCAAACAAGGGCAAACGAATGGTTTTTTGTTATTAATGTTTAAACAAATATTGTAAAATAATGGGCGGGTGTTATACCCAAAATATAACAGTCATTGTACGTCAATGAAGTAAGCAGTTTCATGAGAAATATCATAGCTTGTGTAGATTAATGAGCGTTTGTGAGAAATATTAGAGCTCTTGTGGATGGCAACAATAACAAGGGTTCTTATAGGAAATGCATAACAACTATCGTAGGATGTGTTGTTAAAGCCAATATGAAATATGGGGGCCATCGTTGTATGAAGCTTTAGAACTATCATTGAGTATGTTGTTAAAGCCATTGTGGAATGCTAAAGCCATCATTGGAGCCATTATGGAGCAATATATTTAAGCCTTCGTGAAGCATTCCTTGAGATCATCATAAAAATAGGTATGGGAGGCAAGCAAGTAAAACAACCATCATCATTAATATTTCAAAGTTACCATAAAGAGTCTTTCAAGACTATCGTGAAGTAGTTTAAAGAAAAATGAGATAAATATTGAAGCTATCGTGATGAACCTTAGAAAGCTATCATGGCATGAAATACCCAAAGCCATCATGAGAAATTTGTAAAGAGCCATCGTGATATAAAACCACCGAGAGCCATCGTGAGATGTTTTCATGAAGCCATTTGAAATAAAAGTTGAAATCATCAAATGATGACTCTCGAGGCCCTCGTGGGAAGTTTGAATACAGTCATTGTGTGAAGAAATTAGTTCGCTAAGCAAAAAAAGAGGTGTCACATATCGATTCGATCATGTGCCACACCAGTAGATCACAACCGTTTATTCTCAACGAGGCGCCACATATCTAGAATCCCACAGCCCGATTTCTTTATAAATAAGCATGTACCCCTACAGAGGAATTGGTTTTTCTAGTTCTACATCCTCGTTTGTCATTTTACCTTTCATATTGTAAAGAAAGCTTCAATATAGGGATACATGGTCGTTAGAGGGCAACTTGAATTGAGAACTTTATAATCAAGTATTAGTACTTTGGATAATTTGCATAATCAATTACATTGGATTTTTGACTTATATGTATAGTTACTTCTCTGTTATGAACATATGGCTTATAGTTTGAACAAGCATATTGACTACCCACCGTTTATTCTATTTGGTTCAATAGCTTCAATGGCTTGATACATATATAAGCCTAATTTTCGCACTAACACTCAACATTTAGAATCGCCCCAAGCTCGGTTATAAGTTTGTGTGTTTATTTGTACTTACAATATTGCAGTGTTACTCAACGCGATGTACTCAACCTTTGGTTGAATCAACGACTAATTATTGTTTAGAACATTTCCAACCTAAAGTTCTTAACTTAAGATTGAACACGAACTTAGAATTAACACATTATACTCGATATAATTTAAGAAGTTTGAGTCCACACACTATATAACATGTATGATAATTCCAGTTGGTAATGCGTAATGAATCCATCTTGCTTGCTCTATATTAAACAGTTTAATATGGTGTATATGTATATATTTGGGGACATTCCCAATACCATTTTATACCCAGTATAAAGGTATTCATTTTCAAATCCTATATCAATTATTTAAACAACCAAACTAAACGATTTTAACATGAGTGCATCATTAGCAATCATAAGTTTTTTATTTACTTGTAGTTTTAGAAATATTTTAGTATCTATTATTGTTCTTCCTTATAGATACACTCTTCCTTTGAATTTTGATTGAAATTCAAACTACTTAATTTCTCGTTCAAGATGCTTGCTTAACTATAAAGCTTAGCAAATAATACGTTCATAACAGTTCTTGGATCATATTCGATACTCATAAACTTAGTTATCGCTTCCAATAACTACGAGCCATTTTGGTTCTCAAGTGCAAACAACATAATCTAAATCATTATTTAGAATTCTCTTTCAACATTCATATACCAAAACTCAAAATCACGTCAAGCGATAATTTTGCAAATAAAATCCAAATTAGCTTAAGTATGTTGAATGATGGATCTACTACGTTAGTTTCAACATTGAAATTTACGATATTATTTTGTCAATGCAACTTACTATATTCCAACTGCATTGGTCTTCTTCTCGAAGATACTTTTATAGTCAATGAATCAAAGCACACTAGGCACAACTATCAAAATCATATTTTAATTATATACTTAGAATCCATTCATATTTGCATATCGTGCCATATGGTGGAGTCAATACTCTTAATGCCTTATTGACACCGAGGAAGTTCTTTTCTCGACGTCGATAAGGAAATCACAGTTTCTTTTTAATATGCAAGAGTTCATATTAGACACTTTAATTACTTATGTTCGTTTAGGCTTGGCCAATTTCATTTCATCATTTTAAATCATTTTTACCTTTGGATTGGATCCAAATCCATTTTACTACTAATAATTTCTTAAAGAAATTCTTCTGTCGTGAAGTTGGTGTTTCTTGAACCCACAATTGTGTTATCTAGCTTTGAGACCAATTATCTTTTAAATGACCATGAATATCCAGATGAAGAGAAACTGTTTAACAACTTGGAGGCATGCTTGGAAGGACAATGGAAGAGGCTTTAAGAAGTTAGAGGGCGAAAATTGACTAAGCATAGAGGTTAGTATCGATCACCTTTTTAGATCGGTACCGAGTAGTTTTCTGGCACTTCGGTGAACATTGGAGCTATGGTCTATGAATGATTGGCTAGAGTGGTCATCATCTGAAGGAGAAGGTGAATAAATCTAAAAAACTTTATAGAAAAGACAAGTATGAGATGTGACAGAACCTCTTGGTAACTACGCGATTTCTAAGGTAAAGGGCTCGTAGCTTGATGGACAAAGCAAGAAGACAAGGTGGGAAAAGATGGCATGATTTGCATTCAACAAATCAAGTCGGTATCGATATAAATTTCCACTATAGGGACCTCGTCTCCCCTGCTACTTTCTTGGATCTGAAGTTTGAACTAGTACTTAATGATCCAAAGACCTTGTTGGGTGATTTCTCTATAAATAAAATACTTAGAGCAATTGGAAAATAACTTTTTTTGGCCATTCTATTCTTTATTTTCTTCTTTTAACCGAATTTCTTACCAGAGAGGCTGCTTTTTACTACTCTAGGCTTTCTTGAACTATAAATCCCTTGTACTTATGGCAACGACATTACATAATAATATTAAATGGACGTAGGCGTCTGATTAGCTGAACCACTATAAAATTCGCATGTTTTTTATTTATTTTCTAATTATAGTTAGCTATATCTTCTTCAGTTCATTTTAGGGTTCCATGCCTGTTTTGGCCTAAAAAATTGTTTTTCAATGCAATGGTATATATAGTCATAAACATTTTAAGGAGCTACCTTTATATAAGTATTAATATAATTAATTTTAATTTACAAAACTTATGTTCATCACATAAATTGGTCAATCAATATTATCGGTCCTAAACTCTTTTGAGGTGGTCTACACAAAATCCTTCATGAACAAGTATTACATGCCATCTGTTGAATCATACAACTTGCCAACTCCTTAACCTAGGATATGTAGGAATTTCTTATAAACACTTATCTTGTATGACCATGAAAACTATGATTTAAATGAAATTAATTTTAGCATTATGTACTTACTCTTAAGCACACGACCTAGTAGAAAGAAGTTAACTCAAACCGTTTTATGTCCAATAAAGTCTGATTACTCCATATCGATACATCATTATGTATCAGGAGGAATGACTTTTGAGGTAGAATCTTACTTGTGTAAAGTACATTGGGAACTCTTTCCAATATACTCAATTGTTTCAAATTAAATTATTTTATTTATTTTTCATGTAATATTTTCTACTTCATTCTATCTTCAATGAACTGATCATAAATACATTGCTTGGGTATTGAATACACGCGTTTATTTCTATGACAATTCATCTATGAATTAAATGAAGTAGGTGGATCCTTTTTGGTGTCATTAGACTTTTGACTACATGCATCCTTATATATCAACCTGAGTAGTTCACCAACTCTTTTATCACTCCCACTGAATGGGTGCTTTGCCCTTAATCTTTTGAGATGTAGTTCATCGGTACTATATGATTCATTATCATATTATTTAAAGAATAATACTTCCAAGGTATGGCTTAGTCCATAATCCTAAAAATAATTGTTAAAATTTTAGATAATTCTGTGTTTTGTAGCTAATTCAACAAATACCGTTATTATAATAGATGTACTTCATAACGAATATTTAGAATATCCATAAAAAAATTAACCTATATTTATTTTCAATCAATACTAACAATATTTATTATTTCATAAATAATATTTGGTATATTTACGAAAATAAATTTTCGTATCGTGATGCATCCACTAATAAGTATTATATGGCATGCTTCCATTATTTCCGCCATTACTATAATAGCATACGAATTATGAAGCTTTATATAATACTTATTACAGGCTATTTATTTCTTCTACTATAACTATTTTTGATCAAATATCTTAAACTTGAAGAAATGACCATTATACAAAACATTTTTCTACATCATATCGCCATTGGAATGGAAATCACATTTCTTATTCTATATTAAGTATCTTTTTGTATTTTATATAATGCTCATTTATGGCGTTCCTTTATAAAGCAAAGGCAGCTTCACTTTTTCCTTCCCAATTGTGCCTAAGTTACATCCGCTCTTGAACATTTGCTTACCTTTCCAAACTGATCGAACAATTCAAAGTACGTCCTCACTGTAATATTGAAATTAGTGATTTCACATTATGGTTTATTTCCTCATTCTTAATGAACGAATTTAATTAAAGTTTCATACATTACGAATCACAAGCATTCATAATATAACATTTATATGTAATTAAGTATGAATCATTTATCCATATTCTTTGATTGCTATTAGTGTTCGACACTCATAGAAGACAATTGCAATGACCCATAAATTTTAATATTTTTTTTTAATAGCCTATTTTATTGAATTTTTGTGAAATTTTAAAAATAAAATTTTGAAATATAAATTTAACATTTGGAATACGTCTATTTAAACATAGTAAATGGTAAATTTTCATCGTATAATATGGAAGTTTATTTTTATTGTGTAATTCTACTTCAATTCAAATCGGTTAATAATTGATGATAATAAAATATTTTCCAAACTGAATATTTTTATGCAATAAATTTATAAATTATCTTCTAAGTGAGACGTCATATTTTGTTCCTTCAAATTTGAAATGTTATTGCTTCGTTTATCTTATTTTCGGCGTTTTAGCAGCATTTTTCGGTATCGATTATTGATTTTTGATAGGATAATTGTACCACCGATATCCATATACCGTTTTGATCATCTCGTCATGCTGATCCCCGTGGTATATTCATTTGTATAATTTAGGGTCTGGCACACCACGAAATCAGTAAAACGATTACCATATCGGTGACCTTTTTCAAACTTTTTGACTTCCGTGACCTTTAATTTAACAAACGTGTAATATCAGCAGTCTGTGCTTTTATTATTTTTGAATTTAATAGATGACCGTTGGGCTTTCAATATTTATATTGGTCCGTTCTGTCTTCTCCTGCCCATTCGTTTAAGAAAAACAATAAATATATATTATAATATAGTTCGTGCACTGTACATCTTCTTTTCATTTTGGATCTGAGAAAATTTTATAAAATTGTCGCCTGTTCTTCACCCTCACCTCCTCTTTTCACCGAAATCTCCTCAATGAAGCAAGGCAGTACTCTCGTCCCCACCTTCAACTCCGTCCCCTGCTTCGCCACCTTCACCAAGAACCTCTCTAACATTACACAAACCCACGCCAAACTCCACTACAACATCACTTCGCTTTTCCCTTCCGAGAAAGCTCCCAACGTCTCCACCACTTGTCGTCCCGCACCTATTCCTTTCCCACGCGATGCCCAGTTCGACCATGCTACAGCTCAGGCTGAAGCCTCTCATTCCCTCTGCCAATGGCCGCAGCTCCTCCCCGCCTTCCATCTCTTTCCCCTAGTTGCTCGGCCTTCCTTTTGCATATAGATTTATGTAAGTATTATATATATTGGGTTTCAACATTTTAGCATTGTATAGTATGATATATATTATATATATTGGTTTTATAAGCTATGTGCTGTTATTTTAAGTACCATGTATTATATTATATAAGCGATATATATATATAGTTACAGAAAATGGTTACGGGATGCATATGTTTTATATTAACTTTTGCAAATAATTAAGTAAGTTTGCCTGTTATTGTTTTTGAGTTATATACATATAAAGTGTTCGGCAGTTGTGTATATATATTAGTTCCTATATATGCACCCGAGTCCTGTTTTATATAGCAGTTATACAGATATGTTTGTGTACGGTACATTATATATGTTAGTATATTGTATATATGAAACCGTATAGATTTGTATATATAAGTCAAGCATTGTGTTTATAATATGTTGTTGGTTATTACATACATATGGGTTATACTATATTTTTCATAAGTCTGCGTACATTTATTTTGTTTTCCTGTTTGTACTGTTGAAAATGAAGTTTATGTATATATCAGAGTTTAATGCATTTATATATATAATAGGTCCAGGTTCTATAGTTTAACAGTAAAGTATATATTTTGATTTTAAGTTAAATGTAATATGCACATATAGTTTGTAATATTTTTCTGTATACATGTGAAATTATAAAAGTGTATATATATATATATTTCAAATTATATTAGGTAGATATGTTTGTTCTATTATGTGTGTTTTATTTAAAACAATGAATTTAATATATTTAAATTTAAAATGTGTCTAAATTTAGAATATGATGTAAATATATATATATATATATATTGTAACGACCCATAAATTTTAGTCGTTTTATTTATTTAATTAGTTGAATTTTCATGAAATTTTAAAAATAATTTTTTTTTTAATATTCGAAATGCGTCTGGTTAAACATAGCAATTGGTAAATTTTCATCCAAAAATATGAAAGTTTATTTTAGTGTGTAATTTTATTTCAATTTAATCAGTTAGAAATTGATGAAAATAAAATATTTTCGAAACCTAAATATTTTTATATGGAAAAATTCTAAATCATCTTCTGAGCAAGACGTCATTTTTCGTTTTTCCAAATTCGGGCTTTTTTAGCTCCGTCGATCTTATTTTTCTGCGTTTTTGCTGCATTTTTCGCCAGTAGAAAATTTGAATTTTTATAATTCAATCGTACCACTGACATTTATATACCATTTTGACCGTCTCGTCGTGTTGATCTTTGTAGTATAATCATACGTGTGTTTCGAGGTTCGGTGTGTGGTGCAATCTGCGAAACGCCTAACGTATCAGTTCCGCTGTTGGGTCTTTTGGGTTCCTATCTTTTCATTTTCCAACGTATAAACCAATTATCTCTATCATTTAAAATTTCTGAACCAAGTAGTTGGCTTTTTTCTATTCCCAACATTCAATTTATTTGTTGGTTCGTTTTCCCACTTTCTTTCTACCTTTTCAGTTGTGAAGTATAGTATAGTATGATAACCTATTCACTTTCTTCTTTTCCTACGTTCCTACTTTTCTCAGAGAAAATAAAATATGAAGTTGCATCCATATTTTAGAAAGAGTGCCGCTCTTCGTTGATATGAAACCTTGCCTTCATCATGCACTGGAAACCGAACTCACACCTTCACTCCATCATTCATCTCCTCTTCTATTTTTCTCTGCTCATTCCAAATTTTTTTTTGTGATATAGTGTATATTGATTATGAAACTTCCTGTAGCCATCTTGACCCGACATATTTCCCTCACCGCTTCGAAGCCAACCCGCGCTTACTTCCTTCCCTGTCTCTCTTCCGAAACCTGGCTAAACCATCATCTCCTCCGCCCTACCAATCACCGTGCAAACCACCACTCAACTCACATCCACGTTTTTCTCCAACAAGGCCAACAACCACGCATCCTTCCCCTCGGCCTCATCTTCTCTCCGTCCAGCTCCCGCCTTCCACTCCTTCCCTAGTCTGATTCGCCTCCAACCTGAGCTCCGGCTCTTCCACATGACCACTTCGACCTCGCCACCTTAACACCGACAGCCGAGCCATCGCGAGCTCCATCTGCCGACCCGCCTTCAGTTGATCCATCTCGCCTGTTCTTCTCTGCCAACGCTGTCCATCTCATCTCTACTACAAGTATGTATGTATATGGGCGTTATAGTTATATAACATATATGGTATACTATTGTTTATAAGTTTCGATCTGTATGTTTGTAGATTTATATATATATGTGTGTGTGTGTATTTTTATATATATGTGGTAAATGAACTGCAAGCTGTAGGCTATATATATTTTGGTTTAAGAATTTGATATTTGAAAAATTATAACGTTTAAAAATATATATAGGAAGATTTAGTTTTGAAGTATAAGCTATAATAGTCTATATATATATATCTGCATGTTTTATTTATGAATTGGATATATATATAACATACGTTTGTTTTTCAAAGTTCTGTAAATATATATATATATATATATATATATATATATATATAAAAATTTATGTGTTAACTTATATGTATGATTACCAAATAAGGTGTTAGTTTACATGTTTACATACAATGTTAGATTTAACATACATTTAGTTTTACTTATTGGTTTTTTACTGTGCATTTATATTAATCTGTATAGTATATTAGTGGTAGTTTACCCATGGGTCTGCATGTAGATGTATCTTATAAAGGCCAGCTTGTCTGCATGTGTACATAATAGTTGATTTCGATTCCGGTCCCTTTTGATATATATAAATTTCGATTTTTAATTTATGTATAATAGAATGTTGATATGTGCAGTGGATATATATATATATATATATATATATATATATATATAAGTAATTGTTTCCATTTATAGTGCAAACTTATTCATTTTGCTTTATAAATTCATGCCTCACATATGTGTTTGTTACTTTGTTTATATAATAAATCAAAGTCTGTTATATATTAGCTTATATATAGTCTGTACTAGTGATACGTATTGTTTTAAATATTTGTTAATGTACGTAGCTTATATATTAGTTTATAAGTATAGTATACCTAAGTTTGGGTTTAATAAACGGGCAGAGATTTATTAAATTTTGTTTAGGTTTAGTATTTATATTCAAATCATATAGTTTGTATATATGTTAGATTTTAAATTATATGTTTGATTAAAAAGATGATTTTAGTCATATAGTATACCTAAGTTTAGTCAAGTTCTAGTGGTCCAGTGGTTTCGACATAATGGATGTTGCTGCATTGTGTTGTAGTGGCACCGGATCGATTCCCAACGACCACAATAATGAGACATAGTGCACGGCCACTTATAAAACCGGCTTAACCAAAGGTCAGGGTGACATAGTCTCCCTGTCCCCAAAGTTTCAAATTTATCTAATAATCAAATTAAAGTTTTTTCACTTTTTTTCGAGTAATGGCTTTCGTTATCTGGTGTTCGATTTCACGATCTCGGTAGCTTCTTCAAACTCGTTCGCCTCCTCTAGTCTCCCCCGCCGCTTCTTCCTATGCATTCCCCTCCCTCACCTCTCCACATCCCCCCCTATGCTCCCTCCTCTTCGCCCTCTTCTACCAGATCTGGAAGGATCTTTAAGCACTCAGTGAATTTGTGTACGCCATCTCTTTCTGCTGATGATTTCCCCCCTGCTGTCCTCTAAGTCTTTGACCCATGCTTCTGTCGCTGTTCTGCGACCTAAGTTGACCGGTGAATTGGTCGATGATGTCAATTGTGGTATTGGTATAGTGTTTTTGGATGTATCGGATAATAGTGCTTCACGTGGTGTTTCACGAGTTGTTTCGGATGCCATATTTTGTGACTCTGTAGAGTTGGGTTGCGAGATTAAGCAACGTACTGCTGCTGAGAATTTGTGTTATGAGCATTGCATATCAACTGTTCGTCTAATTGCCCCTGAGAACCCTGTTCCAAACTCCTCAGCGCTGAGTTCTGGTGGTTCGCTGAATGTTTCCTCTCCCATTGTGGCCTCTGATAGTGTGGCCTCTGATAGTGTTGCGAATTGTCGTCCTGCTGCCCCGTCACCAATTGGTACCAAAAGTTGGTCATCTCTATTTACTACACTTCCTCGTAATGCTGGTGTTTATGTACCAGTAGACTTTGATATTGTTGAAGAAAATGGAGTGATGATCCCTCCTCCAAATGTTATGCAAGCTGGTATTGACTTTTGGTCGGAATACTTGGTTGGATTCTTCTTGGACCCTAAGGACCGCCATCATGATGCGGCTGCAGTTTGTCGTAGAGCCTGGAGGCTGCGTGGTAATCTTCGTATTAAGTTGGTTGATTCCATGTACTTCATGTTGTTCTCTCTCCTGAGGAACGTAGTCGTGTTCTAGAGGCCGAGCCTTCATTCTTCGATGGAAAACCATTTATCATTACTCCATGGTCCCCTACGGTATCTAGTGCCCGTGAGCAAGTCCTCTCTATCCCAGTTTAGGTTTATTTTTCTCAAATTCCTTCTGCTCTTCAACCGCTGCTTGGGTTAAATTGGCTCGCATGTAATGTTGGTAAATTAAAATGTTTTGATTCTACTACCATAGCGCGTGATAAGCTGGTGTATGCTAAAGCTCTGATTGAGATTTCTCCCTCTAAGCCTCTTCCATCCTCTATTCCTGCTCAGCTAGCTGTTGGCCATGTGGTGGATGTTCGCGTTCGATACGGTTGGGTCCCTGACATTTGCTCTACCTGTCACTCTTTTGGCCACTTAGATACCACCTGTTTGCATTCTGCTGTTTCCCCTCTTCCCCCTAAGATCCCTCTGCCACGGCCTCCGCTCAGGAAATGGGTTCCTAAATCTCAAGTTGTTCCGCCTCCTGTTGTTCCCTTATCTGTCCCTGGTTCCCCGCTTTCTCCTGTTATGCCTCCATCCATTGTTCCTGGTGATTCTTCTGATGCCCTTGATGTTACGGTTCTTTCTCCGCCTCAAGTTGTTTGGGCTGAGACCGAGAGTTGTTGGGTTGATTGCCGATCTGATATGCGTTATAACCCGGTGGATAATTCTTTTTTTAGATATGTTAGCGACAATCCTATGGACCAACGATGCCTTTTCTATAGTCCTTCTGGTGATTCTCTGGTTCTTGCCTTGGACGGTTCCTATGCTGGGGTCAATTCTGCCGTGTTAGCTGATTCTACTTGGGATCGATCCTTTATTTACTCGTCTGTAGCTGATATTTATGATCCCTCTCTTGCAGTTCTGTTTCGCCCGTTCTTTGGTCTAGTTGGGAATGTTTCTACTCAGGTGGATGTTGTTGCTGGTGGCTCTTCTTATACTGAGGAGACCTAGTTTTTGTTAGTCATTTAGTAGCTGTGACTTGCTGTCACACTCCTGTGCTGTTTTTTCTTCTTTCTTTTTTTTTCTAGTAGTTTAGGCTTCTCTGCCTAACTCCTGTACCTCAAATTTTATTACGTTTGTAATAAAAGTGGACGGTCCACTATAAAACCGGCTGGCCTTGCCAAAAAAAAACCCGATGATTTTGAAATGCCTATATTTAAATATGTGTTCAAAATTTAAAAATAGGATTTTCTATAAATACTTATATATAGTTAGACATATAAGTTCATTTATACTATCTATCTTCATCAACCTGGTTCTGATTCGTTATTAATTTCTGTTATCAGCATCGTCCGACATTCCTGTTTCTTCATCGAATCGTGTCCATCCAGCGTTG
Organism: Allium cepa; assembly: GCA_030765085.1. NCBI lineage: Eukaryota > Viridiplantae > Streptophyta > Magnoliopsida > Asparagales > Amaryllidaceae > Allium > Allium cepa. The sequence continues at coordinate 937,922,964 of CM060932.1, forward strand.
CTTGAAATTCGTAGCTCGTTTCCTTGTCAAAATCTACTTAGCCTCGAAAGGTGAGCAGTCACTCACGATTAATGTTCTTTTATTTATTAAATTTGATTTCAATTGAAACGACAATTGAAATATGCTGCTGTTGGTTATTTACACTGTTATATATGCTATTACTTGTATCAGTTTACTTGTGACATCTGACACCATTATCTATTATTTATACGATGATAATGCGGTTTGGTTGATAAATGATTGATTATTTGATGTTGATATTGGACGTTAAATTGTTATTGTATGAAGTGATAAATAATTTACAATTGAAATTGACGTAGGAGTTAACAATTTGAAATTGATACATGTGTTGAATTTGATTAGGTAAAAATTGTATAATATGACCCTTTAAATGTTTAATTACTTGACATGTAGAAATATGGTTGATTACACCTTGAACCATTTAAATTCATTGTAACAACCCGCAAATCCGTACCCCTTGAGTCAACACTATTCTACAACAATCAACTCAAGTTGCACAGAAATACGAACCATTTGGGTTTAAGAAGAAGAGGTAGAAGAAGAAAATAGGAAACAACAACAGAATCTAACCATCGCAGCGGAATAAAATATAATAGATAATAAATAATCTTTACTCAAAATCAAATATATCTGTTTACATATATTACATCATCAGAGTACATCAATCACAGCTCACATCAATAAAATACAATGGATACATAACAACTTAAACAGCGGAATATATATATACATACATATATATATATATATAAACATGTACGAGAGTACGTATCGACATCCAGCTCGTCTCCTGAGCCCCACAGCACCAAATCCTGTATCCTATAATACTCGGTCTGACCCGAGCATTACAGTTAAATAACACCCGAGTCAGTCCGGAATACCAGCGTGAGAAAATCACACCCAATTGATTATTAAAGTTCAAAAATCCTTTGAAAACAAAAGCATCTCGTAAGACCACGCCACAAATAAACATGTCGGGTTTTTACCTTACGATAGCTAAAACAATTTTTATAGAAATCCTCTGATATTATAATAGGGTCTATATACAATTACGTATAAAATAGCCGAAATTGTTACATCTATTAAATTTCAGCTACTAGCCTCAAAAGTGGGTAATACAAACAAAACTCGTACAAGGCTCGTAGGGAGAATGGATTTCCAACTAATGACTAGGCACTGGGGTACCACCTGTCACAGTACGGGGCCTAGATCACCGTACCGAGGATTACTCCCTTCATCCCCTGCAACACAAGGCCGGAACTATTCCTTACTGAACAGTCCCGAACAAGATAAACCCCGTGGTTGGCGCGACCAACCACCCACTAAACCGAAATAAAAAGGGACATCTAGACAGGGGAAATATCTTGTCCTGCTTGGGCATGACCCACCTAACCTTGCTGCATATCCCCTGATTTTCGATCATTCCCGGTTGATGAGGCTTGAGGCTAAGCGTTACCTTTAGAACGTTTTCACTTAGAATGCCCACCGTCCACCTGACGAAGTTTCGCAGGCATTCGTCCATACAAGTCCGTCCCGGGTTTGAACGGAACCGAAGGCACTATTCCTACTACATCCATTTTGGAAATATCCTCAGGATTAGTAGCGACTAGCCCTTGCACTTCACTGCTCCATCTTCGAATCCAAAATCGTTTACACGAAACGTACAAACCGGATCGAAGTGGTTTTCAAGAAATAAATCTCGATCCCGGTCTCTTCGAAACGATCAACGCATTGTCCAATATTGATAGTCGGTTATTTAACTATCAATTATATTCACAAAACAACCATCAACCAATAAATAATTTCCAAATTATTTATTAATCTCCAAAAATATCTTCACAAGATATATTTCTATTTTCAACCCTTTGAAAACAGTTTTCAAAACCATCTTTCTTTCAGAATCAACTTTCCCAAATATTTTCTATCTCCTTTGAAATTACCAAGCACAAACTAGATTTTTAAAATAATTAAAAACACTTTACTTAGAAATATACTTTATAAAATTTAAGTTAAAACTACTTCAATGATTTGTTAAAAATACATTCTATATGAATATTTGAAAATAAGGTTACTAAATAAAATTTAAAACTAGATTTCACTTTTAAAAATAAAATACTAAGTCACTCTTAAAATAATTATTGCTATAATAGATTAAAATAATTATTGCTATAATAGATTAAAAGGAAATACTTACTTTAGAATTTAAACATTTAGAAACAATGAATTTTTTTTTTCAAAACATACTTCTTAAAACAACCTTAAACTTTTAATTTATATTTAAAAATTTACTTTGAAAACGTACTTGGTTTTCAGAGGGAAATTTCCAATCTCAATCACTTAAATCAATTTTCCAAATTGATTCCCAATTTATTCCCTTTTAATTCAGAATCTATTAATTTCAGATCTCATTTCTTGATTATGATTTAAAAACACTTTAACTAAAATTTCCAATTTTTAGATTTCTCAATTACTTCTTTATTCTTTTAAATAAATTTAAACTTTGAATTTTAAAATAATTCTTATTTCTTTAATTGATATAACTTAAGTTTACAATTCGTCAATTTCATTTTATTCAAAATTCCATTTCTCTTCATACTCGAAGTTATTTATTATTATTTTCATATTACTTCTATTTCTTTTCAATTCATTCTTAATTTATTCAATTTTTCTATAATTATTTCACTTACAAATTTACTCCCTTTTAATTTCTTTCCAACAATCCAATTCATATATTTTGGTAATTCATTATACCCAAATATCCAATCAAACCATAACATTCAATATTCCAATATAACTCATCATAGGATATCAAATAATCACAACAGAGAATATTGAATAATTTAAATAAATGTGAGGGGTCCAGTTGGATCCCTCCAACCTGTTTTCCCTGCATCCACAAATGTTAGCACAATATAATATGTCAATTTCAAAATATCATACTATATCACATCAATCAATTCAGCCATTCAAACAATTATTTAAATTTAATCACTTAAATTTAAACTTAACTGAGTGAGATTAACTCACCTTTGATTCTAATTTGTAATCCACTTTAAACTTGCTTGCTCTCTTCACTGTTTCAGACCTTGTATAGACATTATAGGGTTTATTAACATTTTAGATAATCGGACCATTAATTTCCATTTAATTAACCAACAATTTGATTTAACCAATAATTTCCCCTTTGACAAAAATCATTTTAATAGCTATTAATAAATTAAATAATTTAATTGAACAAACTGAGCATCTAACTACATTATTTAGAAATAACTAGCAAATTAAAAAGTGTAAATGCATATTCATTTTATGTTTGAAACTTAATATATATTCGTAAGAAGTAATCTATATATAGATTTTCAAAAATCAGATTTATATACATATAAACTTGACTGTATTTATATACTTTTTGTATATAACAGTTTATAACCAAAATATACATTATTATCATCGTTAGTTTTGAATAGAAATGAACTGATTTTCAAAGTTGAATATTTTAGTTTTAATCGAAGAAAAAGAAATGCAAGAACTGCTCACCTCACATGTCCTCAGACATCAAACAGAGCAACACGAAAGCCTCTCGGCTTCGTCTCTGGCTAGCATCGCCTATCGCGGCGACGAGATTTTTGAAATCAACCCACTCGCCGCCAGTCAAAGACCATACCTCCCACCTTCGAACGCACATATTCGCTTGCCCTACAAATCGAAGATGTCGCGACTCCTCGTATGCCCTAGCTCGCTGTTCCAGGCATGGCTCGCTCGAAAATCTGCTACCATCGTGAATTCACTGAGCTACCGCAACTCTCGAGCTCAACAAGGCGATGATGGTTGAATCGATTCCCTCCTCTTACCTCCTCGAATCGAGGTAATATCGATTCTTGCTAAAGAAATCTGAAGAGGGAGGACACGCGATTGAAAAAGAAGGCGACCGCCATTGATTTAGGACGTAAATTTTCCAGAAATCATTGATTTGAGTTATATTAGGAAACGAAGGCAGCCATTTTATCTTGACTTTGATTTTTATTTGAAGAAAAGAGGAAAGATTTTTGTGATTTAAAAGAATGAAGGCTCGGCTGTAAATATTAAAGGGGGAAGAGAGACATGATCATGTTGTTATGTACGAGAGGAGACAGCGATATGGAGGAAAGGCAGCTGATTGAGAAGGAATTTCGGCTGACAATAAAATAAAATAAAATAAAAAGAAAGCGTGTTTAAGAACGCACCGATGATATTAATTTGATCAACTAAAGTTTCATTTAATTTTCAACGCGTTTACTTATCGCACGCTCACACAACAACTCCGATCAATACGAAATTTGAAATCCGGTAATAATTCAATATTACGGACCGAATGGAACTGGTTTCATCGAATTCCGAGACTGTGCCTCGGAAGGCTATTTTTAAATTTAATTTAAACGATGAAATTTTCAAAACTGAACAATCCACTGTTAAATTCAATTTTAAACTTCTATTACCCTTAGTGTTATCAATATAAATTTTATAAGCCTTCAAATTATATTTTTAACAGGCTTAAAATCTCAGGTTTCATATTTTATCGAATTCAAATTATTTAATTCAACAATCTAATTGTCAAATAAATTATGATATTCGTAATTTAAGTTGATAATTAACCTTTAAACAATTTAAAATCAATTAAATATTCCGATTTTTATTGCTCGAAAATTCCTGGTCGTCACATTCCTTCCCCCTTAAAAGAATTTCGTCCCCGAAATTACTAGTTAGGAAGAATGGTCCAATACCCGTTTACTTTTTCCTAAAACCAAACGGTTTCTAACAATTCAACATCTTACCAACTATCTTTTTACAAAAGGCCCATTATTATTCTTATTAACTTTCCAAACCTTTCCCTACTTTGCAAATTATCCTATTTGCCCAACCATTCAAGTTTTAATCATAAAACCAATTTTGAATTATCAAAATTTCTCAAAATTTTTCTAACTCCCTAAATTCCCAAAAAATTTCTCCAGCGTCTCCTTTGCACGGCTGGCTCGGTACTGCTACAAAATGGCTCTACGGCCTCCCAAATCCAAAAAGAAAACAAAAAGGCCAAGTGGCTCAATCCAAATCCAAATCCCAATCAAATTTCATACCAAATTTAAATACATACCTTTTTGTCGGGCAATTCTAATTTATCTTCTGAATCAAAAACCAATTCTCTTTTCCCTTTTATAATGTCTGCATATCCTGCTTAGCACTAATATCCAATCACAACATTCCAAAAACATTTTATCGACTTTCTTACCAAATATCAATATTCATCCAAACATCAACTTAGAATATATTTGCAATATTCAATTTCCAATTAAGAATTGATCATTCCTTACTTAAGTTAACATAATCGTGTTATATGTTTCTTTATTTATTTCCGTCTTACCACTTCAGTTTATACCTATTTCTATTCACATTGATTCTTTCATTTCCATACGAATTCAATTTATCTTTAACTTTAAATATTGAATTTTATTTTCCATCTATCTAATTCATGTCATTATTTTAAATTAGTCTCATATACTAATTAATTTTAGTTGCCAATTTAAATTCGTTTTGTTATTAACAAAAATTCTCCAAAAATTTTCTAACTCCCAAAATTTTCGAAATTTTTTGGCAGAGTCTCCTTTGTACGGAGGAGCTTTTGCAATTTGACAAAAGAGATAAATATATATACATCGACCCACACGGTCGGAAAAACCAACAGTCCATATTTCCTAATTTTAATTGCGTAGGCGTACCTTATTTAGCATTTTAAGCAAGAAGTTTATTATTTTTAGCAAATAGCGCAACTCAATCCAGCCACACGGCTTCCAGGTACCTGTACTTACTCAATTTAAACAAGTAAGTGCCAAATATATGCAGTTTAACTATTTTCACTTAGTTACAATGATTATAACATATGAATTCTAAAGAAATTCACACCAAAATTTGCCGTAAGCAATTTATACAACGTTCACACCAATTCAACTGTTTCAATTAATTCACAAACCATTTTCATTCAATTTGAATCGTTTAAAACTCAATCGCTTACATTTAATTTATTCTTATGCAAACCGAGCTCATATTTAATTCAATTGTTCTCAAAATCAATTTATTTTACCCCTACCAATTCATAGAATTTTAATTACTTCCATTAACATCCAATGACAATTTATTCTATGAAATTTGACGAGATCTATGTGAATAAATAAGTACTTATGTTTTATAATCAATTGAAATGGGTTTCAACTCAATTTATACTTAATTTATTCCATTTGAAGATTATTCACAATCCATATATTCTGAGTTTCATTGCATTTCAATTTTATTAACCAAATTAGTTCATTCAAAACCATTAACAACCTAGGTGCCATCTCCATTACCAATTAAATTCCTTTTTATTTTAATCCATTCACAATCATTTATTTAGCTCAACACATTCCATTAAAGTTCATTTACAATCCATTTATTTACATTTCATTGCATGTTAGTTTATTCCAAACTATTTTATTTAGCTCGAAGACAATCCAAGCTATTTCATTCAATAACCATTTCTCAACTTATTTAAACCACATTTCATTTGATACTTATTTATTCCATACATTTATTTATTCAATAAAATTAATTTATCCACATTCACTTAAACCATTCTAATAAACTTGAAACATTCTATTTTCCTTATTGTCACAAGTTATTTCAATTCCTTAATAATTTTTAAATGGTTTACAATTATTTCTTCTGGAATTTCATTCCATTAATATTATTTATAACTCATCGAATTTTATTTCGATTAAAAATTTATTTTCACTTGATTTAAAACCAATCCAATATTATTAAACTTTGTTTAAGTTGAATTCAATTCAACTCTCCTTCATTCATTTAGCTTAAGTCAATTTTCTTCAATTTATTCAAATTTTATACTTAAGCTCATTCTCATTTTGCAAACAATTTCTCTTTTCAATTTAACTTGATTCTATTTCAATCCAATCTCATTTTAAATTTGCAATTTCATTTGATTGGTTATTATAGAATTTAACTTCCCAGATTCAACTCATTTAATTTATCACAAAGCCATTTCCAACTTATTTCCACTGATTTGTATTTTATTTGCAATTCATACCATTACTATTTTAAATCCAGTTCCATTTTTTTCGATACATTCCCAATTATTTTTAATTTGTTAACACTTCAAGTTAAATTTTAATTAATAACTCAAGTTCTGATTTCACCATTCACATTTTAATTTACCATCCAATTTATTAACTTACATTGCAATTTGGTTCACAAATCAATTAATTGCAAGGCCACTTTCAATTATATTTTCTTCATCGACAATGTAAGTCGAATTTAATTATAACTTGAGTTTTATTTTCAAACCTCATCATAAACTCACAATTCAATTTCATTAACTAATTTATTAACAAATTTGTTCTTCCTTTATTTATAATCCAATACTTGAATTTTAACTCCAAATATCACTCCATTAAATTTTCTTAGTTCAATTTAGTTTATAATTCAAGTTTGGATTTTCTTTTCATTTTCCAATTCATCAAAATATTAAATTTGGGCTTTGTATTGCATTTTAAATTTTATAAGTTACCACTTATTGTTTTATACAATTCCATTCATCATAAGCTTGAATATATTCACCTTTTATTTTTAACTCAAGCCTTCTATTTATTTATTTCAACCCAATCCTTATCCAACTTATTTTACATTTATTCAGGTAAGAATCTAATTTCATTCTATAATTCAATTGAATTCTTATTCCAATTCAATTTTATTTTAACTCAGTTTTATTTAACTCAATTCGATTTCAACTTAATCCGAATACAACTGGATATTATTTCAGCTTATTCAATAAATTTCAATCCAATCAAATTTTTATTTCCAACTCCAAGTTAATTTTCATTTTCAACTTTTCTCTTTAAATTTAAATTCCAACCTTCAAAGTTTATATTCCATTCCTGATTTAAAATCATCCTAACTTATAAGCTTATAACCCATCTTATCAGGATTTTTAAAATTCCGGCTTTTGGTTTCAAAACATTTTGAAATCTCCAACATCGCAATCACACTTCTCAAAAATTAAACCAACCTGGCTTTTATTTTCAACAAATTTCCTTTTGAAATTTTCAAAACAACCAGCTTTTCCTGAATAAAACAATTTGACAGCAATCCATCACTTCGAAATTCGAAAATGAATACTGATGATGCGGCCGTCATCATCAGAATTATTTTCCAATAATCCAAGTGATTTCAATGCTATTTCACTTCCAAAATCCATTTGTGACGCCCCACCTCTATACCCATGCTAGCCAACAACACTCCGGAGTAGTGCTGTCAACTAGCATGGAGAATAAGGCTGTTGAGGAGCGACCATCCATGTAATTTCTTATCACACGGTGGCTATAAATAATCTTCGGAAACAAACATAGAAATAATCATATCACAAATCAGTCACAGATATCCATATCACAAAGGCGGAAGAAGATATGAATATATAACTAACATATGAAAGTGTACATCAGAGTAGTGGTCATTAAGATCCACGATAATACAAAAGAATAGCAACACGTGCTATACAAAAGAATACAACTATGGGTCTATATCTCAAGTGTATACAACAAAAACTGCTAATCTAAACAGTTAGCCAAAAGTCAGAGTGATGAATCCCTGGGAAGAAGTCAAGCAGAAGCACCTGTAACATCTCGGTCTGACCCGAGTATTATTTAAGAAAATAATAAACGGATCAGTCTAGCTATAAATATCAGATGACATGATATAACATAAAAGATATGGCATAAACATAAACATCCATAACGACATACCACTATAAGTATGTAAATAATGATCAACAGAAGATCAATCAATAAGAGATAATCAATATCACAAGAATCTTCTCAAAGATTCGAAGAGGGCATCATACCCTAAACTTGTACTCATAACAAGTCAATGACATAAATTCCAGAAATCAACACGAGAAATCCAGAAATCATAAAAAGGGAAAGAGGCCTATCACATGACGGTCCGAAGACCATGGGGAGCTACCCCGCATGTGTGAATGGAATCACACAGATTGAGGTCAAGACTAACCAAAAAGCAGAAAGGTATGTGTGAATGGAATCACACAAGTGGTGTCTAGTCTAACCTTGCAATGAAAGAGACATCGCGCAATTGCTAGTCTAATTCATAAAGCGATCATCAAGATCAACGAGAAGTGTCAATTACACTAAGCTAGTAAATATAGAAGTTTAGCTTCATGTCCCATAACCACTTGCTTAACTTAAATATTTACGAACAAACTGTAAATCTTCACTAATAAAATTGTCACAAGAGGTTCAATCGAACAAGTCCAAGAATTAACCGACGAAGTGAACGCAAGCGTTTCATACCACTTGTTTTACTAAGTCGTTTAATTAGATTTCTCATCCGAGTGAGGTAAAGGCTTGTATATACTAATAGATTGGAAAACGGTTTAAGAAAAGAGCTTTGTTATTAAAAATAGAGTTGAAATTGTTTGTTAAAAGAGTTTTGATATTTACTACTAGTATTGAAACCTTTATATTATAAAGTGACAAAACATAGAAGCAATTGTAGAAACAATCAGTCACAAAAATCGCATACGGAGATGTGAATAAAATCCAAGGAAATCAGCTCAATGTTTTTCAGATAAGATCCCCTACGGGGGGGGTCCAGGGGGGTGGCAACCCCCCAAGGTGGGGGTGCGGGGGCAACGCCACCGCTTACGGGGTTCGACCTGCCCGGTCAGGTCGCGGGGGTCCAGGGGGCAGCGCCCCCAGCGGGGTGCGGGGCAGCGCCCCGTCCAAAACGGTACGACCTAGTGAAGACAAGCAACCTAATGAAGCCAAGCGACCTAAGGGGCCATGCAACCTAATGGGTCATGCGACCTAAGTTTAAAAAGGTGGGCGACTTAACAAAGTGGCCGAGCGACCTAACTGGAGCAAGTGGCCATAGGTCATGCGACCTAAAGGTAAGCGACCTATCACGGTCACGCGACTTAAGGGATAGGACCGACCGACCTAACGACCTAGGCAAGGTCGACCGACTTAATGGTTGCGAACTAAAAATACAACAGGGTCGAGCGACCTAGTGGGATGCGCGACCTAAGAAGGTACGCGAGCTAAGGGTGAGCGACCTAACAAGGTCGTGCGACCTAAGTGGTCACAATGCCAAGCGACCTAAGGACTTAAATACTCGCGACCTAGCGCGTGCATCGGCCGAGCGACCTAAGGGTTTAACACGCGAGCGACTTAAGGTTTTAACACACGAGCGACTTAAGGTTTTAACACGCGAGCGACCTAAAGTGATGCGCGACCTACGACCTAGCAGGATCGAGCGACCTAGAGCCGCCTTGTGATATAAGGTCGAAAACGACCTAATTCCGAGGCTAACGACCTAACGCTACAGGGGGGATTTAAGGCCAGAAACGACCTACGACCTAAAGTGAAACGACCTAACTCCGAAGTGAAGATTCAAGGCAGTGCGACCTAGCGCGATAACACGCGAGCGACCTAAGGGTTAGGTCGCGAGCGACCTATACGCGAATGACCTAAAGTCCAACGACCTACGACCTAAATCCGAGGCGAACAAAATATGCAGGCTGTGACTTTTCCACGCACGCGAGCTAATGATTCCGAGCGACCTAACCTAGGCAGAGCGACCTAACCTAGGCAGAGCGACCTAAGCTCAGGAAATTCACCAAACAACTAAAAAATGGAGTTTTTCGCCAATCCAATCCAAATCAAATGCAAATGTACATGCTAAAGTGATGGGGAATCATTCCTAACAGTCCAATATAGTTATAGACTAGAATTGTGAGATAAAAATCTCACCTTTGCACTAAAGTTTATGAAGATGAAGCTTGAAAGCAAGGAGAAGCAATCCAAAGCTTGAATCCAATATCTTCTACTTGAATTTGGAGTTGAATGTTGGATTTGCAATTGAATTTGAGCTTGGAGTTTTAATTTCCCATTCTCTTCACCATTAATGCCAAAGCTTGAGTTAGTTAGGAAATTTATGAAGAGTGAGGAGAAGGGGGTTGGAACTTGGGCTTAATAGGCTAAACTAACCCAAAGTCCAAAGCGGGAAAAGTTAGTGAAATTGCTATAACTCCAAACCTATCGATGTTTATACTTAAAAAATTGTAAACGACATTTCGAACTCAATGGAAGTGGTCTCGAGTCCTAATTTGACCGTTTGCAAAAAGTAGCTTTTCGGACCAAAACCCGATTAACGAGTTAATATTTAAATAATATTTAAATACAAACTCGATAAATATGCGGGTTGTTACACCATTTAAAACAATTTTCTTTTCGGAAGTATCTCCAAAACAATTTTGTTATTATTCATCTTCAAATACTTTGACAAACACTTCCAAATTTCCAGGATTTAAATTTCCAAATCCTGCTTTAAATCAATTTTACTATAATTTTATTTGCGTAGCTTATGCTCATACAAATTCTTATTTGGTTATATTTTAATTTATAATGCACATTTACAATTCATGTTTATAAATTTCATTTTATAATGAATTTATTTACTTAAACCTTTTTGGTTGTATTTTCAATTTCAAGTCAAATTTTCACTCAACAATGATAATAATTCAATACTATTCTTTCTAACATCCAAACAACCATATATTAGATAAATAGTTTAAGAAAACTTTTTCTTATATCAAAATATATTTTTGGGCAAAATTATTTCATTCACCCACATTTAAAACAATACCATGTCGATTGTTCTATTCAAGTGTTTAGAAACCCTTTCAATACAGCTACGCAGACTGTGCCGATGAAGGATCATATGCCACTCAATAAATCAATCAACACAATATTAAAATAATATATACTTACTAACAAATACGCGCTCATATCTATTAATACGCTCAAACTCATTATAGAGTACTACGGACTCTATTTTAAATGAGTAATTCCCACCAGAGCCAAGGTTATCACCAACCTATGCTCTGATACCAAGTGTAACAGCCCGCAAATCCGTACCCCTTGAGTCAACACTATTCTACAACAATCAACTCAAGTTGCACAGAAATACGAACCATTTGGGTTTAAGAAGAAGAGGTAGAAGAAGAAAATAGGAAACAACAACAGAATCTAACCATCGCAGCGGAATAAAATATAATAGATAATAAATAATCTTTACTCAAAATCAAATATATCTGTTTACATATATTACATCGTCAGAGTACATCAATCACAGCTCACATCAATAACATACAATGGATACATAACAACTTAAACAGTGGAATATATATATATAAACAAGTACGAGAGTACGTATCGACATCCAGCTCGTCTCCTGAGCCCCACAGCACCAAATCCTGTATCCTATAATACTCGGTCTGACCCGAGCATTACAGTTAAATAACACCCGAGTCAGTCTGGAATACCAGCGTGAGAAAATTACACCCAATTGATTATTAAAGTTCAAAAATCCTTTGAAAACAAAAGCATCTCGTAAGACCACGCCACAAATAAACATATTGGGTTTTTACCTTACGATAGCAAAAACAATTTTTATAGAAATCCTCTGATATTATAATAGGGTCTATATACAAATACTTATAAAATAGCCGAAATTGTTACATTCATTAAATTTCAGCTACTAGCCACAAAAGTGGGTAATACAAACAAAACTCGTACAAGGCTCGTAGGGAGAATGAATTTCCAACTAATGACTAGGCACTAGGGTACCACCTGTCACAGTACGGAGCCTAGATCACCGTACCGAGGGTTACTCCCTTCATCCCCTGCAACACAAGGCCGGAACCATTCCTTACTGAACAGTCCCGAACAAGATAAACCGAGTGGTTGGCGCGACCAACCACCCACTAAGCCGAAATAAAAAGGGACATCTAGACAGGGGAAATATCTTGTCCTGCTTGGGCATGACCCACCTAACCTTGCTGCATATCCCCTGATTTTCAGTCATTCCCGGTTGATGAGGCTTAAGGCTAAGCGTTACCTTTAGAACGTTTTCACTTAGAATGCCCATCGTCCACCTGACGATGTTTCGCAAGCATTCGTCCATACAAGTCCGTCCCGGGTTCGAACGGAACCGAAGGCACTATTCCTACTACATCCATTTTGGAAATATCCTCAGGATTAGTAGCAACTAGCCCTTGCACTTCACTGCTCCATCTTCGAATCCAAAATCGTTTACACGAAACGTACAAACCGGATCGAAGTGGTTTTCGAGAAATAAATCTCGATCCCGGTCTCTTCGAAACGATCAACGCATTGTCCAATATTGATAGTCGGTTATTTAACTATCAATTATATTCACAAAACAACCATCAACCAATAAATAATTTCCAAATTATTTATTAATCTCCAAAAATATCTTCATAAGATATATTTCTATTTTCAACCCTTTGAAGACAGTTTTCAAAACCATCTTTCTTTCAGAATCAACTTTCCCAAATATTTTCTATCTCCTCTGAAATTACCAAGCACAAACTAGATTTTTAAAATAATTAAAAACACTTTACTTAGAAATATACTTTATAAAATTTAAGTTAAAACTACTTCAATGATTTGTTAAAAATACATTCTATATGAATATTTGAAAATAAGGTTACTAAATAAAATTTAAAACTAGATTTCACTTTTAAAAATAAAATACTAAGTCACTCTTAAAATAATTATTGCTATAATAGATTAAAATAATTATTGCTATAATAGACTAAAAGGAAATACTTACTTTAGAATTTAAACATTTAGAAACAATGAATTTTTTTTCAAAACATACTTCTTAAAACAACCTTAAACTTTTAATTTATATTTAAAAATTTACTTTGAAAACGTACTTGGTTTTCAGAGGGAAATTTCCAATCTCAATCACTTAAATCAATTTTCCAAATTGATTCCCAATTTATTCCCTTTTAATTCAGAATCTATTAATTTCAGATCTCATTTCTTGATTATGATTTAAAAACACTTTAACTAAAATTTCCAATTTTTAGATTTCTCAATTACTTCTTTATTCTTTTAAATAAATTTAAACTTTGAATTTAAAATAATTCTTATTTCTTTAATTGATATAACTTAAGTTTACAATTCATCAATTTCATTTTATTCAAAATTCCATTTCTCTTCATACTCGAAGTTATTTATTATTATTTTCATATTACTTCTATTTCTTTTCAATTCATTCTTAATTTATTCAAACTTTCTATAATAATTTCACTTACAAATTTACTCCCTTTTAATTTCTTTCCAACAATCCAATTCATATATTTTGGCAATTCATTATACCCAAATATCCAATCAAACCATAACATTCAATATTCCAATATAACTCATCATAGGATATCAAATAATCACAACAGAGAATATTGAATAATTTAAATAAATGTGAGGGGTCCAGTTGGATCCCTCCAACATGTTTTCCCTGCATCCACAAATGTTAGCACAATATAATATGTCAATTTCAAAATATCATACTATATCACATCAATCAATTCAGCCATTCAAACAATTATTTAAATTTAATCACTTAAATTTAAACTCAACTGAGTGAGATTAACTCACCTTTGATTCTAATTTGTAATCCACTTCAAACTTGCTTGCTCTCTTCACGGTTTCAGACCTTGTATAGACATTATAGGGTTTATTAACATTTTAGATAATCGGACCATTAATTTCCATTTAATTAACCAACAATTTGATCTAACCAGTAATTTCCCCTTTGACAAAAATCCTTTTAATAGCTATTAATAAATTAAATAATTTAATTGAACAAACTGAGCATCTAACTACGTTATTTAGAAATAACTAGCAAATTAAAAAGTGTAAATGCATATTCATTTTATGTTTGAAACTTAATATATATTCGTAAGAAGTAATCTATATATAGATTTTCAAAAATCAGATTTATATATATATATATAAACTTGACTGTATTTATATACTTTTTGTTTATAACAGTTTATAACCAAAATATACATTATTATCATCGTTAGTTTTTGAATAGAAATGAACTGATTTTCAAAGTTGAATATTTTAATTTTAATCGAAGAAAAAGAAAAGCAAGAACTGCTCACCTCACATGTCCGCAGACATCAAACAGAGCAACACGAAAGCCTCTCGGCTTCGTCTCTGGCTAGCATCCCCTATCGCGGCGACGAGATTTTCGAAATCAACCCACTCGCCGCCATTCAAAGACCAGACCTCCCACCTTCGAACGCGCACATTCGCTTGCCCTACGAATCGAAGATGTCACGACTCCTCGTATGCCCTAGCTCGCTGTTCCAGGCATGGCTCGCTCGAAAATCTGCTACCATCGTGAATTCACTGAGCTACCGCAACTCTCGAGCTCAACAAGGCGATGATGGTTGAATCGATTCCCTCCTCTTACCTCCTCGAATCGAGGTAATATCGATTCTTGCTAAAGAAATCTGAAGAGGGAGGACACGCGATTGAAAAAGAAGGCGACCGCCATTGATTTAGGACGTAAATTTTCCAGAAATCGTTGATTCGAATTATATTAGGAAACGAAGGCAGCCATTTTATCTTGACTTTGATTTTTATTTGAAGAGAAGGGGAAAGATTTTTGTGATTTAAAAGAATGAAGGCTCGGTTGTAAATATTAAAGGGGGAAGAGAGACAAGATCATGTTGTTATGTACGAGAGGAGACAGCGATATGGAGGAAAGGCAGCTGATTGAGAAGGAATTTCGGCTGACAATAAAATAAAATAAAATAAAATAAAATAAAATAAAAAGAAAGCGTGTTTAAGAACGCACCGATGATATTAATTTGATCAACTAAAGTTTCATTTAATTTTCAACGCGTTTACTTATCGTACGCTCACACAACAACTCCGATCAATCCGAAATTTGAAATCCGGTAATAATTCAATATTACGGACCGAATGGAACTGGTTTCATCGAATTCCGAGATTGTGCCTCGGAAGGCTATTTTTAATTCAATTTAAACGATGAAATTTTCAAAACTGAACAATCCACTGTTAAATTCAATTTTAAACTTCTATTACCCTTAGTGTTATCAATATAAATTTTATAAGCCTTCAAATTATATTTTTAACAGGCTTAAAATCTCAGGTTTCATATTTTATCCAATTCAAATTATTTAATTCAATAATATAATTGTCAAATAAATTATGATATTCGTAATTTAAGTTGATAATTAACCTTTAAACAATTTAAAATCAATTAAATATTCCATTTTTAATGCTCGAAAATTCCGGGTCGTCACATTTATGCTGTATAAATTGATATAGTATGAAATCGAATAATAAATGTCAAGTGAAGAACCACATAAAATAATAGTGTACTAATCTTTAATCTACATGAAATGATAGTGTAGATTCTAGAAATAATTATATTAATTTGCATAAACAACAAATGTAAATTAATACGATTATTTCGGGATTATTTAAATAAACTATTGGATTGTTATTGATGTTTGCTATTGCTTGTTTATTTATTTTGACACCATCCCAGTTATCACACTACAAGTTCCCTTTGCTATTCTTTGATTTTTGAATTGAAATGGAATCGTGTTGAAATGATAAACACCCAAATAAACAACTGACTTAGGATAGGAAATTGAATAAAACTCGATTGGTCAAATAATTTGATTTTAAAATTAAATAAATAAAGATAAAGATTTTATTTGAATGAAATAATAAAGGTCTTAAATTATATTTGAAATTGAATTCGTGGAATTTAGAATGTTAATATTTGATGATTTGAACAAAAGTATTAACAAAGTGTTGATAAAGGAATGTTGTAAATTCATTGAATTAAGTTTGAAATTATTTAATAATTAAGTGTTGAAATTATTTAATAATTAAGTTTTGAAATTATTTTATAATTTAACGAGATTGAATTATTTAATAATTAAATAAAATTGAATTCTTTGATAATTGAAATTGAACTTCTTTAATATGTGAAATTGAGTTCTTTAATAATTAAGTTTTGGAAATTTGTTTAAATTAAATTAGTAAATAAGTGAAATCGAATTTCTTCAACCAGAAATAAGATGCGATTTATTGAATTCAATATAAGACATGAAATTTAAAGAATTTGATTTGTCTAATTTAATTTGATTAAATTTGGAAGTTGATATGATATAGGAAAACTTAAATTGATTTAATGAATTAGAAATTAAATAGAAATTGTTTTGAATGATAAAGTAACTTAACGAATATTGAATGAAATCGATCAATGAATTTAAATTGATTTGAATGTTAAATTAAATTAATTTAAATGATTATGCAATGAAATTTTTATACGAACTTGAATTAATATTTGAATTGTTTTAAATAAAAATTGAAATTGAATTATAAGATTTTGAAATAGTAATTTGGAAGTTTTGAAACGTAAATTATGGAAATCGATATAGAAAGACAAATGGAATAACGGTGTACAAATTCTAATTGAAATTGATTTGATTTTGAAATTTATTAAACGACCAATCGGTGTAATAGTTACGAAAGTTATTAAAGAAATCAGGATCGGTTATGGACATACTCTCTGTCTAAATCGAAAACCACTTTAATAACTATACGTGGAGTGTGATCCAGAATGAAGTGGTTGGAATGATGTACGTTGATGATTGAAGAAAGAGAACGATAATGGATAGCTTTGACACTTGTGTCAAATTGGAAATGACCAAAACAGGAGCCGTGCCAGGCCAAATGGGGTTAGCCACCTCGAGCGAACACACTTCTTCGTAAACTACTCATTACTTGTTACTGATTGGTGCACCCTCGAAATTTTGGGAGTGTTGTTTCGTGGTGTTGCGATCGTTGCGGCGATGCGTTTTCACCAGTTCGGATCAGGCAAACGGTAGTTTCACTACCTTGGGTATTGCCTCATGTGCCTTGTCATACTTGTATCCCCATATACGCAACCATTACGAATTTGTTTTGTGTTATACCTATGGAGTACTCCCTGATAGCCCACTAGTTTACGGTGGAGTTTACAGTGCTGCATAGTCTATGACACTTATATAAAATGTGTTAAGGGGGATAATGGTAACGCCTTAACACTATTTTGATACTTTATATTACTGATAGGTATTATCTACTTAGCGTACACTACTACATAGTAGATAGTTTAATGGATCCTTAGAGGATGGTTATTCCAACGTCCTTTGAGTTACTTGTATTTCAGTTGTTATTTCACTTGAGTTGGATTTATTGATATAATAATGCTAATCTTGACTCGAGTGTTTTTTGTTTTGCTTTACGCTCGGGTCAGACTGAGTGTACCAGTATTGGAGACTCACCTTTGGAGTTGGAGCTTCGCTTGGAGATCCAACTATCTATCCAGCTTTCAAATATTCAACTGATTCCAGTGATGTATTCTGACATTAAATTTGACCATTGTATTTTGAGACTCACCTTCGGAGTTGGAGCTTCGCTTGGAGATGTACCTTATTTAACTCTGATATGCATATAGTAGCTTCATGAACTACTATCTTTTGTTTCCGCTGCATTTATTACTCTATGTCTGTGATCTGTGATTATTTATTTACTGTATATGTTCAGTTTTGCCAAATTTAAATCAACAATTTGATATTTTGAATTATTCAAGTCCGGCATGTGCGGATGCGAATAGTCCAAAATAGCGGGTCATTACAGTTGGTATCAGAGCTTTGGTAGCTCTAGGAAAAACTTAGCATATATGGTAAATGTATTTACAGAATCACTTTCATTCGAGTTTGAATCTCTTCCTTTTTGACTCGATTCTCTTGAATTTTGAAACGTCCCTCGGTTCCGAAATTCATCCTTGTCCCTCACTATTTGTATTCTTCTGAATTCTGAAGCATTCCATAACTCCTCGATATGATTTGTAAAGTGGTGAAAGTCCTTTACAATAGAATCGATTTACCGGAGATTTCTATATCCTCGGTTTACGATGCTATCTATCTCCTGCTATGCCTGAGATCAAATGTCGATTTGCCTCAAAATTCTGCATTGATCTTATTCTTGAAGTCACGGTCAACCCGGTTAAGGTTGCTGCGATTTATATAAACTTATCCATCTTCCTATTTGTTATTAAAATCATCTTATTTTGTCTCGAACTTATCTTCGAATCAAAAATTCTCTTTGATTTGAGTTCATCAAATTTGAATCTCTATCATTACTTTGAAATTCATTCTTATATCGTCAAGCGAGGAAGTGTATTTGTAAATTAATATTTAAAATGTTTTGATATATATTGTGTTGTTTAGTTGTTAATGTTGATTTGGGTTTTCGATCGGTTCGTCTGGTCAACGCAATCGATAGAATTTCCAAAACGCTTGAACAAAGCAAACTGACAAAATATTATTTTCAAATTTGGTAAATGAAATAAATTTTGAATAATTATATTATGTATAAGTATTATTTTCTGAATTTTGATAGTTAATTGAATTGGTTGTTAATAAATAATATTAGATTTTTAAATATGGCACCTAAACCATTGGCTTTTGTCTCATATATAAATAATTGAAATAAAAACATGGTTTATAAATTTATTTGGAAATTGTAATGAATTTAAAACAAGAAACTGAGAATTTAAATTTCCAAGTGATTTCAAACTTTGATTTGAAAGTTTTAAAGTGTTTAGTATTTAAAATATTTTCAAATAGAAATCATTTTCAAAGAATTTTAAATGATTAAATCGGTGCTCTCCTATTTTGTCGCTGGGAAATAATTTCGGTGATGACGGCCGTATCATCGACATTCATTTTCGAGTTTCGAAGTGGAGAGACCATTCAGTAGCTTCGCTACTCTTTTGTTCGGAAAATAAATTAGATTTGAACTTCTTAAGAATGACTTGATTTATAATATATTATATATAAGTATATGATTATAGATTTGATTTGATATATATATAGTATATGTATATTTATCCATAAAATGGTTTGAAGTCAATTGGAACTTAATTCTTAAAATTTTGATTTAAGGATCATATTCAATAAAGCCAAAAAATTTGAATTGATACTCAACTTAAAATTAGAGAATTGTAAAATTTTATTTGGATAATACCCAATTGCGTTATATATAACTTACCTAAATTTTCAAAAGTTAACTATGTAATTGAATATTATATAATGTAAAATGATGTTAAAGGATTTTATAGATAAAATTGAGGGGTTATCATAAATGTCATACACTTGAAATTTTAATTATAAAAGATGTTAATGGAGATAAATAGAAAAATAAGTTGATTGAATAGTAAATGAGACAAACTAAATAAAATTTGGTTTGAAAAAAAAATCTCTTGTATCAAATATTAATAAATTGAAATAAAATCAACCTAATGAATTATCTCGAATTTAAAGTCAATTGTTGAATATAAATTAATTCAGATTGAATTTATATTGGTTAAATTAATTGTCTATTTTGTAATTCAAGTCTATTTTTCTGTTTGTTTCTATTCTCCTACCTCCTTCCTTTTCGAGGATGAAAAGTTTTGAGTGGGGGAGAGTGTGACGACCCGTAAATTTTAGTCGTTTTATTTTTTAATTAACTGAATTTTCGTGAAATTTTAAAAATAAAATTTTAAAAAAAATATTTAATATTTGAAATGCGTCTGGTTAAACATAGCAACTGGTAAATTTTCATCCGAAAATACGAAAGTTTATTTTAGCGTGTAATTTTATTTCAGTTTAATCAGTTAGAAATTGATGAAAATAAAATGTTTTCGAAAGCTAAATATTTTTATATGGAAAAATTCTAAATCATCTTTTGAGCAAGACGTCATTTTTCGTTTTTCCAAATTCGGGCTTCTTTAGCTCCGTCGATCTTATTTTTCTGCGTTTTTGCTGCATTTTCCTCTAGTAGAAAATTTGAATTTTATAATTCAATCGTACCACTGACATTTATATACCATTTTGACCGTCTCGTCGTGCTGATCTTTGTAGTATAATCATATGTGCGTTTCGGGGTTCGGTGTGCGATGCAATCTGCGAAACGCCTAGCGTATCAGTTCCGCTACTAAGTCTTTTAGGTTACTATCTTTTCATTTTCCAACTTATAAACCAGTTGCCTCTATCATTTATAATTTCTAAATCGAGTAGTTGGCTTTTTTTTCTATTCCCAACATTCAATTTATTTGTTGGTTCGTTTTCCCATTTTCTTTCTACCTTTTCAGTTGTGAAGTATAGTATAGTATGATAACTTATTCACTTTCTTCTTTTCCTACGTTCCTACTTTTCTCAAAGAAAATAAAATATGAAGTTGCATCCATATTTTAGAAAGAGTACTCCTCTTCGTTGATATGAAACCTTGCCTTCATCATGCACTCGAAACCGAACTCTTCACCTTCACTCCATCATTCATATCCTCTTCTATTTTTCTGTGCTCATTAAAAAAATTGTGATATAGTGTATATTGATTATGAAACTTCCTATAGCCATCTTGCCCCGACATATTTCCCTCACCGCTTCGAAGCCAACCCGCGCTCACTTCCTTCCCTATCTCTCTTTCGAAACCTGGCTACACCATCATCTCCTCCGCCCTACCAATCACCATGCAAACCACCACTCAACTCACATCCACATTTTTCTCCAGCAAGGCCAACAGCCGCCTCCTTCCCCTCGGCCTCATCTTCTCTCCGTCCAGCTCCCGCCTTCCACTCCTTCCCTAGCCTGATTCGCCTCCAACTCGAGCTCCGGCTCTTTCACCTGACCACTTCAACCTCACCACCTTGACGCCAACAGCCGAGCCATCGGAAGCTCCATCTGCCGACCCGCCTTCAGCTGATCCACCTCGCCCGTTCTTCATTGCCGAGCGCTGTCCATCTCATCTCTACTGCATGTATGTATGTATATGGGCGTTATAGTTATATAACATATATGGTATATTATTGTTAATAAGTTTCGATCTGTATGTTTACAGATTTATATATATGTATGTATGTATGTATGTATGTATGTATGTATGTATGTATGTATATATGTATGTATATTTTGTTTATATATGTGGTAAATGAACTGCAAGCTGTAGGCCATATATATTTTGGTTTAAGAATTTGATATTTGAAAAATTATAATGTTTAAAAATATATATAGGAAGACTTAGTTTTGAACTATAAGTTATAATAGTCTAGATATATATATCTGCATGTTTTATTTATGAATTGGATAAATATATAACATACGTATGTTTTCAAAGTTCTGTAAATATACATACATACATACATACATACATATATATATATATATATATATATATATATATATATATAGAAATTTATGTGTTAACTTATATGTATGATTACCAAGTAAGATGTTAGTTTGCATGTTTACATACAAGGTTAGATTTAGCATACATTTAGTTTTGCTTATTGGTTTTTGACTGTGCATTTATATTAAACTGTATAGTATATTAGTGGTAGTTTACCCATGGGTCTGCATGTAGATGTATTTTGTAAAGGTCAGCTTGTCTACATGTGTACATAATAGTTGATTTCGATTCCGATCCCTTTTGATATATATAAATTTCGATTTTTAATTTATGTATAATAGAATGTTGATATGTGCAGTGGATATATATATATATATATATATAAGTAATTATTTCCATTTATAGTGCAGACTTATTCATTTTGCTTTATAAATTCATGCCTCATATATGTGTTCGTTACTTTGTTTATATAATAAATCAGAGTCTGTTATATATTAGCATATATACAGCCTGTACTAGTGATACATATTGTTTTAAATATTTGTTAGTGTACGTAGCCTATATATTAGTTTATAGTAGAGTATATCTAAGTTTGGGTTTAATAAATGGGCAGAGATTAAATTTTGTTTAGGTTTAGTATTTATATTCAAATCAAATTGTATGTATATATGTTAGATTTTAAATTATGTGTTTGATTTAAACGATGATTTTTAAATGCCTATATTTAAATATGTGTTCAAAATTTAAAAATAGGATTTTCTATAAATTCTTATATATAGTTAGACATATAAGTTCATTTATACTATCTATCTTCGTCAATCTGGTTCTGATTCATTTTCAATTTCTGTTATCAGCTTCGTCCGACATTCCTGTTTCTTCATCGAATCGTTTCCATCCAGCGTTGCTTGAAATTCGTAGCTCATTTCCTTTCCAAAATCTATCTAGCCTCTAAAGGTGAGCAATCACTCACGATTAATGTTCTTTTATTTATTAAATTTGATTTCAATTGAAACGACAATTGAAATATGCTGTTGTTGGTTATTTACACTGTTATATATGTTATTACCTGTATCACTTCACCTGTGACATCTGACACCATTATCTGTTATTTATACGATGATAGTCCAGTTTGGTTGATAAATGATTGATTATTTGATGTTGATATTGGACGTTCAATTGTTAATGTATGAAGTGATAAATAATTTACAGTTGAAATTGACGTAGGAGTTAAGAATTTGAAATTGGTACATGTGTTGAATTTGATTAGGTAAAAATTGTATAATATGACCCTTTAAATGTTTAATTACTTGTCATGTAGAAATATGGTTGGTTACACCTTGAACCATTTAAATTTATGTTGTATAAATTGATATAGTATGAAATCGAATAATAAATGTCAAGTGAAGAACCGCATAAATAATAGTGTAATAATCTTTAATCTACATGAAATGATAGTGTAGATTCTAGAAATAATTATATTAATTTGCATAAACAACAAATGTAAATTAATACGATTATTTCGGGATTATTTAAATAAACTATTGGATTGTTATTGATGTTTGCTATTGCTTGTTTACTTATTTTGACACCATCTCAGTTATCACACTGCAAGTTCCCTTTGCTATGCTTTGATTTTTGAATTGAAATGGAATCGGGTTGAAATGATAAATACCCAAATAAACAATTGACTTAGGATAGGAAATTGAATAAAACCCGATTGGTCAAATAATTTGATTTTAAAATTAAATAAATAAAGATAAAGATTTTATTTGAATGAAATAATAAAGGTCTTAAATTGTAGTTTGAAATTGAGTTCTAGTGGAATTTAGAATGTTAATATTTAATGATTTGAACAAAAATATTAACAAAGTGTTGATAAAGGAATGTTGTAAATTCATTGAATTAAGTTTGAAATTATTTAATAATGAAGTGTTGAAATTATTTAATAATTAAGTTTTGAAATTATTTTATAATTTATGAGATTGAATTATTTAATAATTAAATAAAATTGAATTCTTTGATAACTGAAATTGAACTTCTTTAATATGTGAAATTGAGTTCTGTAATAATTAGTTTTGGAAATTTGTTTAAATTAAATTAATAAATAAGTGAAATCGAATTTCTTCAACAAGAAATAAGATGCGATTTATTGAATTCAATATAAGACTTGAAATTTAAAGAATTTGATTTGTCAAATTTAATTAAATTAAATTTGGAAGTTGATATGATATAGGAAAACTTAAATTGATTTAATGAATTGGAAATTAAATAGAAATTGTTTTGAATGATAAAGTAACTTAACGAATATTGAATGAAATCGATCAATGAATTTAAATTGATTTGAACGTTAAATTAAATTAATTTAAATGATTACGGAATGAAATTTATATACGAACTTGAATCAATATTTGAATTGTTTTAAATAAAAATTGAAATTGAACTATAAGATTTTGAAATAGTAATTTGGAATTTTTTAAACGTAAATTATGGAAATTGATATAGAAAGACAAATGGAATGATGGTGTACGAATTCCAATTGAAATTGATTTGGTTTTGAAATTTATTAAACGACCAATCGGTGTAATAATTACGAAAGTTATTAAAGAAACCGGGATCGGTTATGGACATACTCTCTGTCTAAACCAAAAACCACTTTAATAACAATATGCGGGGTGTGATCCAGAATGAAGTGGTTGGAATGATGTACGTTGATGATTGAAGAAAGAGAACGATAATGGATAGCCTTGACACTTGTGTCAAATTGGAAATGACTAAAACAGGAGCCGTGCCGGGACAAATGGGGTTAGCCACCGCGAGCGAACACATTGCTTCGTAAACTACTCATTACTTGTTATTGATTAGTGCACCCTCGAAATTTTGGGAGTGTTGTTTCGTGGTGTTGCGATCGTTGCGGCGATGCGTTTTCCCAGTCCAGATCAGGCAAACGGTAGTTTCACTACCTTGGGTATTGCCTCATGTATCTTGTCATACTTGTATCCCTATATACGCAACCACTGCGAATTTGTTTTGTGTTATACCTATGGAGTACTCCCGGATAGTCCACTAGTTTATGATGGAGTTTACAGTGCTGCATAGTCTATGACGCTTATATAAAATGTGTTGAGGGGGATAATGGTAACGCCTTAACACTATCTTGATACTTTATATTACTGACAGGCATTATGTACTTAGCGTACACTACTACATAGTAGATAGTTTAACGGATCCTTAGAGGATGGTTGTTCCAATGTCCTTTGAGTTACTTGTATTTCAGTTGTTATTTCACTTGAGTTGGATTTATTGATATAAGAATGTTAATCCTGACTCGAGTGTTTTGTGTTTTGCTTTACGCTCGGGTCAGACTGATTGTACCAGTATTCGAGACTCGCATTTGGAGTTGAGCTTAGCTTGGAGATCCAGCTATCTATCCAGCTTTCAGATATTCAGTTGATTCCAGTGTTGTATTCTGATACTAAATTTGACCATTGTATTTCGAGACGTCTGTTGTGCCTTATTTAACTCTGATATGTATATAGTAGCTTCATGAACTACTATCTTTTGTTTCCGCTGCATTTATTACTCTGTGTCTGTTATATGTGATTATTTATTTACTGACAATTCGGTATTTTGAATTATTCAAGTCCGGCATGTGCGGATGCGAATAGTCCAAAATAGCGGGTCGTTACAGTTGGTATCAGAGCTTTGGTAGCTCTAGGCAAAACTTAGCATATATGGTAAATATATTTACAGAATCACTTTCATTCGAGTTTGAATCTCTTCCTTTTTGAATCGATTCCCTTGAATTTTGGAACGTCACTCGGTTTCAAAATTCTTTCTTGTCCCTCACTATTCGTATTCTTCTGAATTCTAAGGCATTCCATAACTCCTTGATATGATTTATAAAGTGCTGAAACTCCTTTACAATAGAATCAATTTACCGAATATTTCTATATCCTCGGTTTACGATGTTATCTATCTCCTCCTATGCCTGAATTCTATTTCTTGAGATCAAATGTTGATTTGCCTCGAAATTCTGCATTGATCTTGTTCTTGAAGTCACGGTCGACTCGGTTAAGGTTGCCGCGATTTATATAAACTTATCCATCTTCCTATTTGCTATTAAAATCATCTTATTTTGTCTCGAACTTATCTTCGAATCAAAAATTCTCTTTGATTTGAGTTCATCAAATTTGAATCTCTATCCTTACTTTGAAATCCATTCTTGTATCGTCAAGCGAGGAAGTGTATTTGTAAATTAATATTGAAAATGTTTTGATATATATTGTGTTGTTTGAATTGTTGATGTTGATTTGGGTTTTCGATCGGTTAGTCTGATCAACGCTATCGATAGAATTTCCAAAATGCTTGAATAGAGAAAACTGACACAATATTATTTTCAAATTTGGTAAATGAAATAAATTTTGAATAATTATATTATATATATATATAAGTATGATTTTCTGAATTTTGATAGTTAATTGAATTGGTTGTTAATAAATAATATTGGATTTTTAAATATGGCACCTAAACCATTGGCTTTTGTCTCATATATAAATAATTGAAATAAAAACATGGTTTATAAATTTATTTGGAAATTGTAACGAATTTAAAACAAGAAACTGAGAATTTAAATTTCCAAGTGATTTCAAACTTTGATTTGAAAGTTTTAAAGTGTTTAGTATTTAAAATATTTTCAAATAGAAATCATTTTCAAGAATTTTAAATAATTAAATCGGTGCTCTCCTATTTTGTCGCTGGGAAATAATTTCGATGACGACGGCCGTATCATCGACATTCATTTTCGAGTTTCGAAGTGGAGAGACCATTTAGTAGCTTCCCTACTCTTTTGTTTGGAAAATAAATTTGATTTGAACTTCTTAAGAATGACTTGATTTATAATATATTATATATAAGTATATGATTATAGATTTGATTTGATATATACATATATATAGTATATGTATATTTATCTATAAAATGGTTTGAAGTCAGTTGGAACTTAATTCTTAAAATTTTGATTTAAGGATGATATTCAATAAAGCCAAAAGTTTTGAATAAATACTTAACTTAAAATAAGAGAATTGTAAAATTTTATTTGGATAATACTCAATTGCATTATATATAACTTACCTAAATTTTCAAAGTTAACTATGTAATTGAATATTATACAATGTAAAATGATGTTAAAGGATTTTATAGATAAAATTTGAGGGGTTATAATAAATGTCATACTCTTAAAATTTCGATTATAAAAGATGTTAATGGAGATAAATAGAAAAATAAGTTGATTGAATAGTAAATGAGACAAATTAAATAAAATTTGGTTTGAAAAAAAAATCTCTTGCATCTAATATTAATAAATTGAAATAAAATCAACTAATGAATTATCTCGAAATTGAAGTCAATTGTTGAATATAAATTAATTCAGATTGAATTTATATTGGTTAAATTAATTGTCTATTTTGTAGTTCAAATCTATTTTTCAGTTTGTTTCTATTCTCCTACCTCCTTCCTTTTCGGGGATGAAAAGTTTTGAGTGGGGGAGAGTGTGACGACCCGTAAATTTTAGTCGTTTTATTTATTTAATTAATTGAATTTTCGTGAAATCTAAAAAAAAAGTATTTAATATTTGAAATGCGTCTGGTTAAACATAGAAACTGGTAAATTTTCATCCGAAAATATGAAAGTTTATTTTAGTGTGTAATTTTATTTCAGTTTAATCAGTTAGAAATTGATGAAACAAAATGTTTTCGAAACCTCAATATTTTTATATGGAAAAATTCTGAATCATCTTCTGGGCAAGTCGTCATTTTTCGTTTTTCCAAATTCGGGTTTATTTAGCTCCGTCGATCTTATTTTTCTGTGTTTTTGCTGCATTTTCCGCTAGTAGAAAATTTGAATTTTTATAATTCAATCGTACCACTGACATTTATATACCGTTTTGACCGTCTCATTGTGCTCATCTTTGTAGTATAATCATATGTGTGTTTCGGGGTTCGGTGCAATCTGCGAAATACCTAGCGTATCAATTTCGCTGCTGAGTCTTTTGGGTTCCTATCTTTTGATTTTCTAATGTACAAACCAATTGCCTCTATCATTTTAAAATTTCTGAATCGAGTAGTTGGCTTTTTTTCTATTCCCAACATTCAACTTATTTGTTGGTTTGTTTTCCCACTTTCTTTCTACCTTTTCAGTTGTGAAGTATAGTATAATATGATAACCTATTCACTTTCTTCTTTTCCTACGTTCCTACTTTTCTCAAAGAAAATAAGATATGAAGTTGCATCCATATTTTAGAAAGAGTGCTCCTCTTCGTTGATATGAAATCTTGCCTTCATCATGCACTGGAAACCGAACTCATCACCTTCACTCCATCATTCATCTCCTCTTCTATTTTTCTTTGCTCGTTCAAAAGAAGAAAAAAATTGTGATATAGTGTATATTGATTATCAAACTTCCTGTAGCCATCTTGCCCCGACGTATTTCCATCACCGCTTTGAAGCCAACTCGCGCTCACTTCCTTCCCTATCCCTCTTCCGAAACCTGGCTACACCATCATCTCCTCCGCCCAACCAATCACCATACAAACCACCACTCAACTCACATCCACGTTTTTCTCCAGCTAGGAGAACAGCCACGCCTCCTTCCCCTCGGCCTCATCTTCTCTCCGTCCAGCTCCCACCTTCCACTCCTTCCCTAGCCTGATTCAGCTCCAACCCGAGCTTCGGCTCTTCCACATGACCACTTCGACCTCGCCACCTTGACGCCGACAGCTGAGCCATCGCGAGCTCCATCTGCTGACCCGCCTTCAGCTGATCCACCTCGCATGTTCTTCTCTGTCGAGCGTTGTCCATCTCATCTCTACTGCATGTATGTATATGGGCGTTATAGTTATATAACATATATGGTATATTATTGTTGATAAGTCTCGATCTGTATGTTTACATATATATATATATATATATATATATATATGTATGTATGTATGTATGTATGTATGTATATTTTGTTTATATATGTGGTAAATGAACTGCAAGCTGTAGGCTATATATATTTTGGTTTAAGAATTTGATATTTGAAAAATTATAATGTTTAAAAATATATATAGGAAGACTTAGTTTTGAAGTATAAGCTATAATAGTCTAAATATATGTATCTGCGTGTTTTATTTATGAATTGGATATATATATATAACATACGTGTTTTTCAAAGTTCTGTAAAAATATATATATAAATTTAAGTGTTAACTTTGTATGATTACCAAATAAGGTGTTAGTTTGCATGTTTACATATATGGTTAGATTTAACATACATTTAGTTTTACTTATTGGTTTTTGACTGTGCATTTATATTAACCTGTATAGTATATTAGTGGTAGTTTACCCATGGGTCTGCATGTAGATGTATCTTGTAAAGGTCAGCTTGTCTGCATGTGTACATAACAGTTGATTTCGATTCCGATCCCTTTTGATATATATAAATTTCGATTTTTAATTTATGTATAATAGAATGTTGATATGTGCAGTGGATATATATATATATATATATATATATATATATATATAAGTAATTGTTTCCATTTATAGTGCAGACTTATTCATTTTGCTTTATAAATCCATGCCTCATATATGTGTTCGTTACTTTGTTTATATAATAAATCAGAGTCTGTTATATATTAGCCTATATACAGCCTGTACTAGTGATACATATTGTTTTAAATATTTGTTAATGTACGTAGCCTATATATTAGTTTAAACGTATAGTATACCTACGTTTGGGTTTAATAAATGGGCAGAGATTTATTAATTTTTTTTTAGGTTTAGTATTTATATTCAAATCATATAGTATGTATATATGTTAGATTTTAAATTATGTGTTTGATTTAAACGATGATTTTGAAATGCCTATATTTAAATATGTGTTCGAAATTTAAAAATAGGATTTTCTATAAATACTTATATATAGTTAGACATATAAGTGCATTTATACTATCTATCTTCATCAACCTGGTTCTGATTCGTTATCAATTTCTGTTATCAGCTTCGTCCAATGTTCCTGTTTCTTCATCGAATTATGTCCATCCAGCCTTGCTTGAAATTCGTAGCTTGTTTCCTTGTCAAAATCAATCTAGCCTCGAAAGGTGAGCAATCACTCACGATTAATGTTCTTTTATTTATGAAATTTGATTTCAATTGAAACGACAATTGAAATATGTTGTTGTTGGATTTTACACTGTTATATATGTTATTACCTGTATCAGTTCACCTGTGACATCTGACACCATTATCTGTTATTTATACGATGATAATCCAGTTTGGTTGATAAATGATTGATTGTTTGATGTTGCTATTGGACGTTAAATTGTTAATGTATGAAGTGATTAATAATTTACAATTGAAATTAACGTAGGAGTTAACAATTTGAAATGGATACATGTGTTGAATTTGATTAGGTAAAAATTGTATAATATGACCCTTTAAATGTTTAATTACTTGACATGTAGAAATATGGTTGATTACACCTTGAACTATTTAAATTTATGTTGTATAAATTGATATAGTATGAAATCGAATAATAAATGTCAAGTGAAGAACCGCATAAAATAATAGTGTAATAATCTTTAATCTACATGAAATGATAGTGTAGATTCTAGAAATAATTATATTAATTTGCATAAACAATAAATGTAAATTAATACGATTATTTCGGGATTATTTAAACAAGCTATTGTATTGTTATTTATGTTTGCTATTGCTTGTTTATTTATTTTGACACCATCCCAGTTATCACACTGCAAGTTCCCTTTGCTATGCTTTGATTTTTGAATTGAAATGGGATCGGGTTGAAATGATAAATACCCAAATAAGCAATTGACTTAGGATAGGAAATTGAATAAAACAAGATTGGTCAAGTAATTTGATTTTAAAATTAAATAAATAAAGATAAAGATTTTATTTGAATGAAATAATAAATGTCTTAAATTGTAGTTTGAAATTGAATTCTAGTGGAATTTAGAATGTTAATATTTAATGATTTGAACAAAAATATTAACAAAATGTTGATAAAGGAATGTTGTAAATTCATCGAATTAAGTTTGAAATTATTTAATAATCAAGTGTTGAAATTATTTAATAATTAAGTTTTGAAATTATTTTATAATTTAATGAGATTGAATTATTTAATAATTGAATAAAATTGAATTCTTTGATAATTGAAATTGAACTTCTTTAATACGTGAAATTGAGTTCTGTAATAATTAAGTTTTGGAAATTTGTTTAAATTAAATTAGTAAATAAGTGAAATCGAATTTCTTCAACAAGAAATAAAATGCGATTTATTGAATTCAATATAAGACGTGAAATCATACTTTCCTTTTTCCTTCTGCCATGGCCTCACCTCCAACCTGTCCTTTTCCTTCAAACCCGCAACATGTTTCCTCGTCCTTTCTCCCGTACACTTTTCCCACTCCTCCTTCTATCCCTACCATACCGCCTCTGCCAGACCCACCGCCCAACCCGACAGTTGCCTCCACTTCTCTCCTTGGCCTTCCTCCCGATCCAACCTCCACCATTAAACTCTCTGCATCTTCTCCCCCACTTTGGAACTCCCTCTTCAAAGCAAAGCCTCGCAATGCAGGCAAATTTGTTCCTGTTGTGTTCCCACTAGTTTTTGATGATATCGTTCCACCAGTGGAAGTCGTGAATGCAGGTAACGCTGTGTGGGGACACTGCCTTGTTGGTTTTTTCTTGACGTACCACTTCCTTACATGGTTGTTTTGAACCATTTAAAATGAGTATGGCGACTTAAAGGGTCGATAGAAGTCAAATCGGATGGATGTTTGTTCCTCTTCAATCTATCTTCTGACGAAGATAGAAGGAAGATCATCCAATCTGATCCAATTGTGATGAGGAACAAATTGTTCATAATAAAGGAATAGGATCCTTCAATTGGTAACAGTGCAAGCACAATCAAGACTGTTCCAGTATGGTTGAAACTATCCAACATTCCTCTTTACTGCTGGTCTTATTTGGGTATAAACTGGTTAGCAACGAGGATAGGAAAGTTCCTATGTATGGACGAGAACACTGAAAAGATGGAAAGAATAGGGTATACCAAATGTTTGGTGGAGGTGTCTGCTTTATTTGAGTTGCCCGATGTTTTCATGGTTAAACTTTTGGATGGCTCTGAGCAATAAGTCAGAGTTGAATACACGTGGAAACCATTGATTTGTGGGGGATGCAAGGACTTTGGGCATCAAAATTCATGTTTGGTGAAAAGTATGAATGAAAATAATGAAGAAGAGAAACAAGGTGTGTTAGGTGATGCTACCAAATCTGCTGAAGAAAAGGATAGAAATGATAAAGGAGGTGGAAAAAGTAAAAACGATGTTTCTAAGGGGAAGTGGAGGAAGGTATCTTTTAGGAAGGACAGAGAA
This sequence comes from Allium cepa, assembly GCA_030765085.1. Lineage (NCBI taxonomy): Eukaryota > Viridiplantae > Streptophyta > Magnoliopsida > Asparagales > Amaryllidaceae > Allium > Allium cepa. The sequence continues at coordinate 937,955,595 of CM060932.1, forward strand.
CATGCAAATTTGAATAAGAAAAGCAATAATGTAGACAAACAAACAGCTAGTGGAAAGGATTCAAACAACTCTGGGAGCACTGATATGAATCAAAAAACTTAATATGTGCTGAAGGAAGAGGAAAAGAGAATGATGTTAATTCTGTGCATGTAATCCCAGAAGGAAGAAACACTGAAGTATCAAAAATTCCTGAAGAAAACCAGCAAAAAATACAAGAGTTACACGAATCATTGTTGAATGCAAACCCATTTTCTATGCTTGTGCATGATGTATCAGATTTTAATGAGAATGATCTCAATTTAATGCAACAAAGGAAGGAGAGGAATTATCCAGTGATGATATTGCAACTGTACAACCTTTTGAACCTGATGTTCAAACTATTGTAGGTTTGCAAAATTCTGAAGCACCATTACCACATAAAAAAGACAGCGCATACTTGAAAACCAAGAATCCATCTGAAGCAGGCATTTCACTATTCCCTCCTTCTAGCCAATCAAAACATAGAAATATAAATCCCCATGCAAAGTTGACGACCTTAAATCAAAAACCAAACACAATTGAAAAAGCCTTCATGGACCAGATTGAGAATCAAATCTTTGATCTTTTTAAGCCTTCGGCCCCTTTTACAACTCCATCAACATCCAAAACACGTTCTAATCCTACCAATTCAAACCCCTCCCCTTATAACTTTCCAGGATCTATTCCTGGCTGGGCATCGCCTCCACCACGTCCTGAAGCTTCAAGCCCTGGTACTCTGAAGTTTTCTTCCTTCGCAGCTAAGCTAAAGTCAGTGTGAACTGACCCTCCTACAACTAGGAGTAGGGCAAGTGTGCAACCTCCCTCCTTATAGTTTATGATGTATAAACTTGCATCATGGAACATCAGGGGAGCCCACAACCCGGTCAAACTTAACCATGTCAAAGCTCTAATTATAGAGCATAATATTAAGATTTTTGCAATCTTGGAAACCAGGCTTTCTCTTCCTTTATCCCTGAAAGCAGCTAAATATGTCAATCCAGCTTGGCAAGTAAATCATAACCATGAGCACGCTTCCTATGGCAGGATCCTCACTGTCCATGATCCACTGATTTACACTCTCACTCCCATTCTTTCAAATTCTCAATTGATCCATTTTCATGCCATCCATCTCCAACTTAACTTCACCTTTTACCTAACATTTGTATACGCCCATAATGCAAATGACTCTAGACAATTAATGCTCAATCTTCTTCCTTTCTTTAGACAGAATTCCAATCCTTGGATTGCTCTGGGTGACTTCAATTGTTGTTATAACCTTACTGTCAAAATAGGTGGCCATCCCTTATTGCCAAGAGACATTGCCCCTTTGAACATTTCAATATCTGACTCTAATCTCCTCCCAATTCCTTGCATAGGTGTTCCCTACTCTTGGAACAACAGGAACAGGAGTGGGACAAGAACATTCACCAATATCGATCATTCATTTTGCAATGCTTCTGACCTTTCTCTGTGGCCAACCATTACTGCTCATCTGCCTAATCCTATTTTATCTGATCACTCCCCAATAATTCTCTCTCCAAACCTTAGGCCATGCAATGGGAAAATGGCTTTTAAATTTTTTAATGTTTGGGTCAGTGACCCACAGTTTTGCAGTATTTTTTCTAATGCTTGGACAACAAACTATAATGGAAATGCTATGTTTACTTTGTGCAGTAAACTGAAAGCAACAAAACAAGTTCTAAGACTTTGGGCTTCTCACAAATTTGGTAAGGGCACCCTAATTTCTAATACACTAAAGGAACAGCTGAAGAAGGCACAAATGCTATCAGACAAGGATCCCACCAATTTATCTCATGCACAAGATGAAACTGACCTTTTCCTAAAGCTTAACGATGCCTTAATACTGAAGCAAGTATGTTGAAGAAAAAGATGCATCAGCGGTGGGTATCTGAGGGAGATAGGAATACTGCCTACTTCCATGCATCCATCAAGGAAAAACATGCAAGAGATTATATTCATACCTTACTTGATGATGATGGTACTCTTCTTACAACCGAAGAAGAAATTGATGGGCACTTGTTACAATATTTCACATGGCTTCTAGGAAACTATGATGACTTTGAACCCAATCTTGACAGACTTAATAATCTTCCCCTATCACAACTTGACACATCAATGAAAGACATGCTTGTTTCTCAGGTAACTGATCATGAAATTAAAGATGCCCTTTTCTCCTTGAAAGCGTCTTCGACTGGTGGTCCAGACGGTTTCAATGTTGTTTTCTTCAAGGCTAGCTGGAATATTGTATGCTATGATTTCACCGTGACAATTCACAATTTCTTCAATCACTTTAAAATGCTAGGAGAAATAAATGCAACAAATCTTGTCCTCATTCCTAAAGTAAGGCCAGTCCAAAATGCTTCCTCTTTTCGACCAATCTCATGTTGTAATGCTGTCTACAAGTGTGTCTCCAAGATTCTTGCCTCGAGACTTGTTAAAGTGCTGCCATCAATAATCTCCCCTAATCAGACTGCCTTTCTCCCTAACAGAAATATTCACGATAATATAATGATGGCTCATGAACTAATAAATGGGTATGGAAGAAGTCAGATTTCCCCAAGAACGATGATGAAGCTTGATATTCGCAAGGCTTATGACAGCTTGTAATGGACCTCTATTGTTCGAGTGATGTCATTAATGGGTTTTCCCAAAGTATTTGTAGCATGGCTTTACGTTTGTATTTCTACACCCACTTACTCACTGTGCTACAATGGAAAGGTATCAGGGCACTTTAAAGGGAGGCAACGAGTCAGACAGGGGGACCCAATTTCATCTTACATTTTCATTGTTGCAATGGAAGCCCTATCATGTATGTTAACTTTGGAATATGATAAAAGGACTAGATCATATCATCCAAAATGCAAGCAGCTACAAATTTCTTCTCTATTCTTTGCGAATGATATTATGATCTTCACCAAACCTAATGAACACTCCATAACTGCCATAAATGATACACTCCATTCCTTCTATCTTGCGACTGGATTACGGATAAATAAAACAAAATCACACATCCTCAACTCTGGTATATGCATGCCTGCCAATGATAGGTTGGTTGAACTATCTGGTTTTCAGAGGATGGAAAACAATATGTCTTATCTTGGCCTACCTCTTTGTACGTCCAGGGTTACTAGGCAGACTGTACTCAACTATATGATAAAATTACATCCAAGCTCAACAACTAGACTGCCAAATGTCTCTCCATGGCTGGAAGATTGGTGCTTGTAAGGTCGGTGTGCTTCTCTATGACAGTGTATTAGACGAGAACCTATATCCTGCTTATAAATTTGCTCACCATGATCAAAGCAGCCTTGCTAAGATTCTTGTGGACAGGATCAATCCACAAAAGGAAGATGGTTCCTCTGTCCTTCTCCTCCATTGAAAAGCCATTTAAGGTGGGTGGGCTTGGCATTATCAACATCTCCTTATGGAATAAAGCAGCAATCAGTACACGTTGTTGCGATATTGCTTAAAAGAAATAGCCTATGGGTGCATTGGGTGTGGACTTATCGAATAAAGAATGGTAACTTTTGGGCAGTGAATATCAATCAAGGTACGAGCTGGATTTGGAGGAAAATTCTCTGTTTGAGAAGCACTCTTCTTCCCTTAGTCAAGTATAATTTATCCCCTGGTTGCATGGTGAGTTTTTGGAAGGATCCATGGCTTGGGGATGGCATAGTGCTGGATAAAAAGTTACGAGCTCAAGAAAAACTACAATCTTTAATTAGTGATAATGCAAATGCTGTTGATTACATCGTTAATGGGAAGCTCCGCACTCCTTCCACCAGTAATCAGGTGGTCAATATGTTATGGAGGATTTTGCGTCAACATGATGTGATAATTAAGCATGACACAGAGCTATGCTGGAAAGGAAAACCCCATAGTATAGGTAGGGTGTATGAAAACCTTCTAAATACTGAAGCAATGTCAAATTATCTTTGGGCAGGTGTGGGATGGTCTACTCAAACCACGGCAAACGACAACTTGACGTTCTAGCGAATTATAAATAGAGCAATACTAACTAGAGACAAATTAATGGCTATTAGGATGCAAATTGACCATCTGTGCCTATGCTGCAATGTGACCCCAGAATCTTCTGTACATCTTTTTTTTGAATGCGAATACTTATCAAACATCATAAGTACCCTGATGAACAAAGTTGGTATACCAAGCCCTGAAGGTAACACTACCAACTTGTGGAATGTGTTGATGACAACAACGAGGTGGAGCCATAAACGAAGGGATATTATCTTCTTCGTTTCAAAAATTTACATGCGAACGGTCTGGATGGAAAGGAATTCAAGTTGCTTCAGGGGTGAAGTCAGTGTGGCGCATCAACTGTGGGTCAAAATCATTGCGAAGATCGCTTCTGGGTTAAGTTTTTCCAGGCGGGGCTTCTCACCCCATTGCCATGATTTTTGGAATTGATATAGGCCTTGTGTTTTGCTATCTCGTGCATATTCTTTTGCATGTCTGGTATTGCAATTTTTGAGATGTACCTCTTCTTCATCTCTCGGTTACCCAAAGTGATTTTGCTGTGTTTTTTGGCAATGTGTGTTTGTGCTGTGCATTGTGTGTTTTTTCCTTTCAATAGTGATATGTTGTTGCCTTTTTTCAGTTTGCGACTATAGTGTGTTATAGTCGTGTTTCTTTCTTTCTAATTTCAATAAAACCTGGTAGGGGACCAGTCAACCCTGCTTGCATTTCAAAAATATAAGACTTGAAATTTAAAGAATTTGATTTGTCGAATTTAATTTAATTAAATTTGGAAGTTGATATGATATAGGAAAACTTAAATTTATTTAATGAACTGGAAATTAAATAGAAATTGTTTTGAATGATAAAGTAACTTAACGAATATTGAATGAAATCGATCAATGAATTTAAATTGATTTGAATGTTAAATTAAATTAATTTAAATGATTACGGAATGAAATTTATATACGAACTTGAATCAATATTTGAATTGTTTTAAATAAAAATTGAAATTGAATATAAGATTTTGAAATAGTAATTTGGAAGTTTTGAAACGTAAATTATGGAAATTGATATAGAAAGACAAATGGAATGATGGTGTACAAATTCTAATTGAAATTGATTTGGTTTTGAAATTTATTAAACGACCAATCGGTGTAATAATTACGAAAGTTATTAAAGAAACCGGGATCGGTTATGGACATACTCTCTGTCTAAACCGAAAACCACTTTAACAACTATACGCGGAGTGTGATCCAGAATAAAGTGGTTGGAATGATGTACGTTGATGATTGAAGAAAGAGAACGATAATGGATAGCCTTGACACTTGTGTCAAATTAGAAATGACTAAAACAGGAGCCGTGCCGGGCCAAATGGGGTTAGCCACCTCGAGCAAACACACTTCTTTGTAAACTACTCAATACTTATTATTGATTGGTGCACCCTCGAAATTTTGGGAGTGTTGTTTCACGGTGTTGCGATCGTTGCGGCTATGCGTTTTCACCAGTCCGGATCAGGCAAACAGTAGTTTCACTACCTTGGGTATTGCCTCATGTGCCTTGTCATACTTGTATCCCTATATACGCAACCACTACAAATTTGTTTTGTGTTATACCTATGGAGTACTCCCTGATAGCCCACTAGTTTACGGTGGAGTTTACAGTGCTGCATAGTCTATGATGCTTATATAAAATGTGTTAAGGGGGATAATGGTAACCCTTAACACTATTTGGATACTTTATATTACTGATAGGCATTATCTACTTAGCGTACACTACTACATAGTAGATAGTTTAACGGATCCTTAAAGGATGGTTATTCCAACGTCCTTTGAGTTACTTGTATTTCAGTTGTTATTTCACTTGAGTTGGATTTAATGATATAAGAATGTTAATCATGACTCTAGTGTTTTGTGTTTTGCTTATGCTCAGGTCAGACTGAGTGTACCAGTATTCGAGTCTCACTTTTGGAGTTGGAGCTTCACTTGGAGATCCAGCTATCTATCCAGCTTTCAGATATTCAGTTGATTCCAGTGTTGTATTCTGATATTAAATTTGACTATTGTATTTCGAGACATCTGTTGCGCCTTATTTAAGTCTGATATGTATATAGTAGCTTCATGAACTACTATCTTTTGTTTCCGCTGCATTTATTACTCTGTGTCTGTGATCTATGATTATTTATTTACTGTATATGTTCAGTTTTGCCAAATTTAAATTAACAATTCGGCATTTTGAATTATTCAAGTCCGGCATGTGCGGATGCGAATAGTCTAAAATAGCGGGTCGTTACATATATAGTTATGAATATAATTATATATATATATATGAGTTCACTTATACCATTTATCTTCATCAATCCAATTCTGAATTGATCTCGTCAATTCTGATTTATCATCTTTGTTCGTCGATTCATGGCAATCTAGCTTGTTTTGGAAGTCGTGCTTGCATTTCATAATTCACTTTCAGTGTCAAATATCTCTTGCCTCGAAAGGTGAGCAATCACCCATGATTAACGTTCTTATATTTATTAAATTTGATTTCAGTTGAAACGACAATTAAAATTTGCTGCTATTAGTTATTTACATTGCTATATATATGCTATTATCTGTATATGTTCACCTGTGACATCTGACACCATTATATGTTATTTATATTGATGATATATGCCTGTTTTATTATTATCATATCTGTTATCACTCTGCAAGTTTCCGGTTAGTATAGAATTCACTATGGGTTGAAATGATACATACCCGAACGATATGTAGAATAGGAGAAAATTGTTATGGGTTAAATTGATAAACCCAAGCGATTTTCAGTTGAATTGAATTTGGGATCGCAGGTTGAAATGATATATATCCGTATACATATTAATTGCGGATTGAAATGATAAATAGCCGTATCACTTGACCATAGGATAGAAAATTATATACAGACACGGTTGGTATATATATATATATCGAAAATGATTTCTATGGATTTGGAAAGAAATACCAAGTTTATTAAATATTGATTTTTCAGATATTATATATTAATGTATTTTATAAAGTTAAAATTTTATATTTTCTAAAATTATATGTTTTGAAAATTTATAGTCATAAGTTAATTTTTAAATTATAAATTTTAATAATTTATTAATAATTTTTATATTTTTAAAATATATAAATAGATTAATGTTTAATATTGTTTAAGTATTTATTTAAAATTTATATTTTCAAACATAGAGTTATAATGATTTTTAATAAATTCAGGTTGGAAATTGGTTTGAAATTATATTTATTTAAGAATTATACTTAAATAAGTTAGATTTGAAATTGATTTGAAATGGTATTTAATTAATAATTATTTAATTAAATCGATTTGAAGCTTATGGAATTTGAAATTTTAAAAGGATATGATTTTATAACATGATTTTGGTTTAAGGTGATTTAAATGAATATATCAAGTTCAATTAATTGAAGGAATATTCATTATTTGAAGTTTTAAGTTTTATTTAAATGATATTGGATTTATTAAGTAAATATTTCAAAACTAAATAATGGTAAAATGAATTTGATATATATATATATATATATATATATATATATATATATATGAAATTATAAAATTTAGTTTTGAAATTGTTGAATACTTAAAGCTTTGAAATATATTGAAATTGAAATGGTTTATTTTGTGGTACAAATACGTATTTGAAATCGATATTATTTGGAATTGTTTATTGAGAAACTAAATTGAATTGAAATTGATGATTTGAGATTTAATTAAATTTGAAATTTGGAATTCGAGTTGATTTGGAATTGATTTGTGAAATTTGAGGAAGATGTTTTATTATATAAAGTATTTTTAAATTATATTTAAACTATTTATATATTTTACTTTATAAACTATTTTCGTATAAACTATTTTTAATAACTATTTCAATACAAACTATTTTAACTTATAACTATTTTATATAAACTATTTTACTTTATAAACTATTTTTTTATATATATTATTTTAATATCTAAACCGGTTAAGTGGGAAGTATTATGATTTCAAAGTATTATGATTTCTAAATTACGATTTCCAAAGTGTTATGATTTTCAAAGTGTTACAATTTCAAGTGTTTTGGTTTCGAAGTGTTATAACTTTGAAGTGCTATGATTTTTGAAAATGGATATATTTGAAATGGATATGATATTGAATTTGGTTTTGAAATGGAAATGATATTGTATTGATATGGTTTTGAAATGGCAATGATATTTTGGTTTTGAAGTATAAACTGTTTTGAAATGACCACGATGTTATAATAACGATTAGTTGTTAAAGAGACCGAGATCGGATATTGTCATACTCTCTGCCAATACCGAAACCACTTTAACAACCATGTACACGATGGAGGTTCCAGAATGAAGTAGGATGATGGCGACGATCCTATATGAGGTATATACGTGGACTCGACTTTGTGAGTTGGCTTAAGGGGCTAAAACAGGAGCAATTGACAGGCCAAGTGAGGATTCTCCGATCAGACACATTCCTTCGATACTATATTCCGACTTTGTGATTGATTTGGTGGCCACATTTGATTTTGATTTGGAAGTGTGTTCCGAGATGCGTGGTAGTGGCTGCTATGCGTTACCACCAGCCCGGAAGTGTAATTGGTATATCTACCTTGGCATTGCCTAGTTGTACCGTGTCACCTACCCTATCAAGACCACCGCGAGTTTGTTTTGTACCATACCTATGAAGTGCCCTCTGACGACGCCCGGTACGGGGGAGATTACGGTACTGTATAGACTATAGAAATATATAAAATGTGTTAAGGTGGAAAATGTAAAGCCTTAATGCTATTTTAATAGTTTACTTTACTTTAGCTATTTTAATAGTTTACTTTACTTTAGACATCCTTTGAGTTACTTGTATTTCAGTTGTTATTTCACTTGAGTTGGATTTATTGATATAAGAATGTTAATCCTGACTTGAGTGTTTTGTGTTTTCCTTTACGCTCGGGTAAGACTGAGTGATACAGCTTTTGAGACTCACCTTTGGAGTTGGAGCTTCGCTTGGAGATCCATCCATCTTTTCAGCTTTCAGTTATTCAGTTGACTCCAGTTATATATTCAGATTTTGTATTTGAGTATTGTATTTGAAACTTCTATCGTATCTTATTTAACTCTTATATATATATAGTAGCTACATGAACTACTATTCATTTTGTTTCAACTGCATATTGTTATATTACTCTATGTCTGTGATTCAATGATTTATTTATTTACCGTATATGCTGAGTTTTGTCAAATTTAAATTAACAATCTCATATTTTGAGCAATTCAAGTCCGACATGTGTGGATGCGAATGTTTGAAAATATCAGGATATTGCAACAATACATGGTATTATGAAAATGAACAATTAATCGATCGAACCACAAATGTTTTAGTGGTTGTACAAAAGGCTCTTACGTGGATCTTAAAGCGATAACATGCTAAAGAATTTAATTGTAAGTATATTTTATATTTCTTTGTCAATCTTTGATTTTGTTCAGTTGCATATTTTAATTTATAAACATTTTATCAATTTAATTAGTTTTACAAATTAATCGTTATAGATTATTTCAACTTTAAATACCAGATGTTCTTACAATATTAGAAAGGTTAAATATTACCATTTCATTCTTCCAATAATGCTTTCACTAGACTTTTATGTTTCTTAAACCTAAGAAAACAATAGATTAGTAGGCATTAGGACTCGCTTGCCTTGGGAATCAGACCTTGAGGAATATCAACATTTCATAGGCCCACAAGTGGTGGATAACACTTTATCAATTCACATGTCACCTTAGCTAGGGGTATGACATTTTGGTTGAATTTGTCGCTTACGCATATTTCCGATGAAAACCAATTTTACTTATTATAAATGGTACCAAGCAGTAATGATTATTTACACTAATTTTCTTTGTCAATACTTTATCATAATAGGACTTGTGGAATTTGGTTTTGGTCAAAATTCTAACATCATCCACATTCAACTTGATTAGTCCAAACACAAAGTCTTTGATTCAATGATAACAATTATTATTAACCATATTACCCTGACTAGAGACTTTGAGTCTGAGTGGACTATAGTTGATTGTGATACTAACCGTATTTAGCAGAGGAGACAAATTCTCTATTGAATTGTGTTTCGCTTTCAATGCTTCAAGTCAAGCCCAACTATAGGCATTCAATGGATGCCATGCCATGGTCTAACTATAATCAAATTGAAGATTGAAGTTCAAAAATATTCTCAAGTCGAGAGAAATACGTAATATCGTCAGTTCAAGATTCTTTATTTGACCTTAGTTATATTAACCAATAGAAAACTATCAAGTGGGTCATTCCATAGTTATCCAATAACTATCAGTAGATACATCTTGGTGCCCCATAAGTTGTGAGTAATACAGTGCCAACATTTGATGAGCATTACATACTCTAGTCTCAACGGATGTGTCAATATCCTATTTCAAAACATCATGACTAGGACCATTTTAAATTATATGTCATTTTTAATGTGATAAATTTCTCATGATTATAACACATTATAATTGCTTTCACTTATCATATATTTTAAGGATTTTTTATTTAATAAGCTTTAAATTAATTACTTAATTATTCATATCACAATATAACAAGCGTATAAGAGAACGAAAACACCATTTATTTTAAACATGATTTGTTATCAAGTTAGATATATAAAAAATTACATAATTGCCCCAAGGGCATACCCCTAACTCTATCATAAACCAACATGATAGTTTATATAAGGTCTTGACCAATGACATAAATGAAGCATGTAATAAAAGACAATTAATATATCCACAACTAAGGATGTGCATTTTATAAATATACATACATATGGTTATTGGGATTCATAACCAATGTGTATATATCCATAATATACTATACATATGTATATGAGGTCCTTCGTATACATATCAATTGCACACATACATACAAACATAATATATGCACATGTTTATGTGCACCAAAATATATGTATAAGGTTTGTATACATGTATATTTAATACCATATATCTATATTATATAAGTACATATTACCCACAATATTTTGGGCCATTTATTTTTGTAATAAGAGTAATACATAATTTTAAGCAGAGCACTCATTTTGGTATCTCGTGGGATCGAACCCAAGATCTCAAGAATAAAATCTAGAGGTCTTACCACTTAAGCTAGCAATCCATAACCTATTTTAGGCTATTTATATGTTTAATCAATGTACCAAGTTTATAATATATATATATATACATACATATATATATATATTACCAAGGTTAATATATGTAACTAAATTTATTTTATATATAGTTAGTTAATCATATCAAGAATGATTATGATTTTGAACAACATTACCCAAATTAAAATATACATTTAACAAATATTAAACACGGTTATGTGTGTATTAATTTCATTTAAAACACATATGTGCATATACGTTATTTGAAAGCCAATAATAAAATATACAGGCAAATAAAATATACGTAATATATTATGTCATATAATATGATTTTAGACTAAACATTATTTTAACTATATTTTCATATTTAGGCCACAAGCCATAAAAAAAATTTGATTGAAAACAATTTCAGTTGGATACATACATAATATAAGTGATATAAAAATAAATGTTTTCATGTACGAAAGGTTAAATGTTCATGGCCAATACACACACACACACACATACATACATAGTCACACACATATATATGAGATTTGGAGTTTATGGTGTAAATCTGATTAGTTCATCATACGTTGATGTTATACTCCTAATAGAATCAGTATCCCACCTCCTTGAGTCTGCAAGGCATATAATAATACATCGAAGAGAGTGTTTTCTATGTTTGGGAAGAGAAGGGTTCGACCATGGAAGAGGCAAACAGAAGAAAAGAGATTAAAAATCTACAAGGAGGATGTTAGGTTTATATAAGAGAGTATAGAGAGGTATATTTCCCAAAATCTTTTATCCCTTTCCTCTTTTTGCTAAATTTAAACCAAGTCACCTCATCAATGAAGATGCATCCTTATCGTTGGGTGATTTTTCTATAAATAAAAGATTTAGAGCAATCGGAAAAGGACCATTCCTTCCATTTTATTCTTCATCTTCTTCCTCTACATAAGTTTTTCAATAAGGAAGCTATTTTTACTACTTTAAGCCGTCATAAACTGTGAATCCCTTATACTTGTGATAACAACATTCCATAACAAGACTAAAGTAGATGTAGTCTCAGATTAGCCTAAACATTATAAAATTTGCATATTTCTATTGTCCACTTGCTAACAATAGTTATATCTATCTTCTTTAATTTATTTTAGGATATTGTGCCACTTTTTGGCCTAATATTTTTGGTGCTTTCACTGAGAACAAAGCTTCTTAGCCGTAGATCTAGCTATATATTGTCGATTAGAACATCCAAGAGTTAGATCCATAAGCTTTCTATCAAAAATTTAAAGGATTTTTCATATTTTAAGAAATGAAACAAGGAAGATTTGGAAGATCTGGAGAAGTTGCTAGCGGGTAAGACGGAGCTTCCCACCATGATTTGGTGACTACAGACCGACAGCCGCATTGCCAGGACTATCCTTCCCTTAGGAGATACTAACTATCGTGGAGTTTGATACGATGATTGTAGAATTGAAGGAAAGGATGATAGATAGTTAGAAGGCTCTCCATGACAAGATGGATGCTAACATTGCCTTGCTGATCCAATGGCCTCAAAGGCCTAAGAAGGATGGGAGAGAAGCATCACTTGTTGGTTCCGAGGAGGAGAATTTTTCTACTTTTGGTCAGAATGGAAGGGATGGAAAGCAAAAGATGAAGGAGAAAACTACTGGAGTAGTAGGGAGGAATGTTGGAGGAAATAGTCGAGCCTCTGCTAAAGGAATGCTTATTGGTACCGACCAGAATCTAGTTGGTGCCGACCTGAATTTAAGGAACAAGGGGTAGAGGCTCAATGCCCTCAACTAATCAAATTCCAAGGACGATATGTAGGATGCTGGCAAGGATGGATCAAATGCTGAATCTTAGGATGTTGATGTTCAAGTGACTACTGCAGAGCCAATTGATGTTAGAGATGGTCTGAAGGAGTGGTCTCCCAAAGATAGGGGAACTTGGATGTCAATGAGCAAATCAAGGTCAGTTGCAGAGCCAAACACTAGGTATGACTCTTGATAGTCATCCTTCGGATTACCAAGATAGTGTGGAGCATATTGCTAATATGATAAAATGGCTGCTGGAAGAAAGTAAATGGAGAAAGAATGAAGATTAAAGTTCTGCAGCTAGTAGAACTCAGTTCATGAAAAACATACTAAGAAAAGAATAAGCCTAGGAAGTTTTTGATGCCTTCAATGCCATCGTATAGTGGGATGACTGACCCTATGCAACATTTATTTAGGATGAACGGCACATGGATGGTGCCGATGTGATAGACGCCGTTCGATGTGGGCATTTTTCCATCTTTTTAGATGGGGCCACGTTGATGTGGTTCACTCAGTTTGTACCGAAGTCCATCTCAACTTTGGATGAATAAGCAAAGAAGTTATTGGACCATTTTAGGCTCCATGTTGCTTTGCCAAAGGATGTAATGTCTTTGTCGAGCATTTCTTAAGGACTTGAAGAGTCACCGAAGGGTTTCCTGATAAGGTTTAATGATGCAATTACTGAAGTAAACAATCCAAATAAGGTTATGATGGATTTGGTCGAGGAGGATACATCTGGACATTTATTTTAGGAAGTAGCCGAGGATGAAGCAGCAAATTACTATAGAAAAGCTCCACCGAAAAGCTAACTAGTTCTTGCCCATGGAAGAGGAAAGCTAGGTTGCCGAAAAGAATGGTGGATGATAGTCAAAGGAAGTTACTCAAAGCATAGTAACCATTAAATAGACCGGTGAGAGCGCTGGTAATGTAGGGAATTCTAGTAACCAGAGAAAAGGAATTAGGACGATGAGGGTAGGTAGAACGATGCCAAAATGCATCCAAGAAATATGAGACAAGAGAAGTACATGTCTCGGAATAATACACTCTATAACATATACCTTGCCACACAAGGCATGGAAAGTTATAAGAAGCTGCCTAGGAGAGAGGCGTAAAAGGTAGAAAATCCCGAGAAGTATATTTTCTTTCATTGAATGCATGAGCATAATACGAATGACTACGTGCATCTTAGAGAATTTATTGAAGAGTTGATATGGAAAAAAAAGTTGCAGCAATGTGTTAGAGTGCTGACCGGTCCTTGGTGATTTCAGAATAGCACTAGCTCCTTGGTGCTTGATGATGAAGTTCCTCATGGAGAATAATGTCAGATTGATTCAAGGTGACCAGAGTACTGGTTGGCAATGTTATGCTGCTGGGCTCAAAGAGGAAAAGTGACGGGAGAAAAGTAAAAATGCAGAGAAAGCTCTCCACATTAAGACCGAGGATGCATAACAATTAATCCTAATGACCAAGCCCTAGCTCAAAAAACATAGTAAATTCTATAAGTCTATAGATTCCAGGAAGCAGGCAGAGAAAGGGCAGGCAGCACCAGCTGAGTTGATGATCAATGTTCCAATCGATATGGAAGATTCTACTGGGGTCTTGAAGATTGGATCCTTACTCAGCGTCAGATTGAGGATAGAAGTGGTCAGTTTTCTCCAAGAAAACCTAGATGTATTTTCTTCGACACATTCGGATATGTGCATAATGTGCAGGATTTCACTAAAGATAGTGTGCCGTGCACTACATGTTGACCCGTATTATCCACATGTGAAGCAGAAAAGAAGTAATCTAGGCACTGAGCGATCTGCTGCGTTGAAGGAGGAAGTGGATAAGCAGAAGGAAAATGGCTTTATCGTGTTGCTTTGTACCTTAAATGGGTATCGAAGCCCGTGTTGGTAAAGAAAGAAAACAAGAAATGGAAAACATGTATTAATCACTCAGACCTAAATAAAGCATTCCCAAAGGATAGCTACTCAACTGGTAGACGGGACTGTCGGATACAAGTCACTTACTTTTACGGATGCCTATTCTAACTATAAGCAAATACCAATGCAAGTTCAGGATCAGGAGCACTTAAGTTTTATAACAGATCTAGGATTGTATTGTTACCGAGTAATGCCATTTGATTTGAAGAACGCCAGAGCTACTCACCTGAGGTTGGTGAATTCCATGTTCAAAAATCAAATCGTACAGACAATGGAGGTGTATATGGATGTGATATTCTCATGAAGTCATGGATATCAATAAACCATATGGATGATCTTTTAGAAATGTTTGACATACTGTGGTGGTATAGGATGAAGTTAAATTCATTAAAGTGCTCTTTTGGAGTTGTGTTGGGTAAAATTTTAGGATTTATCACGAATTTCGGGGCATTGAGGCTAATCCAGAGCAGATTGATGCCTTGAAGAATGTGACTACCCCCAACCAAAAGAAGGGAGATGCAAAGCCTTAATGGGAAAGTTGCTGCACTGAATAGGCTCATCTCAAAGGAAATTGGTAGGTGTATACCATTCTTTGATTCCCTTAAAGAGGAAACTGATTTGTATGAACCAAGGACTGCCAAGATGCCTTCAAGGACTTGCTGAATAAGCTCATATCAAAGGCTCATCTCAAAGGAAACTGATTTGTATGAACCAAGGACTACCAAGATGCCTTCAAGGACTTGCTGAGATATATGGAAACACCATTGGTTCTAAAACCACTGGATAGAGAAAATTTGTTAATCCATTTGATGGTGTCATCTCACGCGCTAAGTGAAGCATTAGTATGCAAGGAGGCAAGGATTCGGATGCCAATGTATTACATCAACAAGCAATTTACCAAAGCTGAAAAGAACTATCTAATGCTGGAAAAGCTAGCTTATTGCGTGTTGATTGCGATGAGGATGTTATGACCATATTTCTAGGCTCACTTGATAAAGGTGTCGATGGATCAGCCTCTAAAGCAAGTATTGCACCGACCTAAAACTTTGGGAAGGTTATTGAAATGGAACATTGAACTGAGCTAGTACGACATCACTTACCATCCAAGGAGGGCGACAACAGGACAACCCGTAGTGGATTTCATCATTGAATCTATTGTTCAAGATAGAGAAGAGGAACATGATATGGTCACACTTTCTCAATGGAAACTATTCGTAGATGGAGCGTCCAATGAAACTAATTCTAGGGAAGGAGTGGTACTCATGACTCCCGAAGGATAATCAATTTGCTACGTATTGAAGCTAGAATTCCTCGCAACAAACAACGATGCTGAGTATGAAGCATTGATAGCGTGACTCAAAATAGCGAAGGAATTGGGGTAAGGATGCTGCATATATTCAATGACTCCCAGTTGGTGGTCTGCCAGGTAAAGAAGGGGTTCTAGGTTAAGGGAGCGAGGCTTGTCCCTTATTGGCAAAGGCGCTAAAACCATATAACGACTCATATTTTACATATCAAAGGATCGTAAAATAGTTTTATTTTATTCATATAAAGTCATATGACTTTAAAATTTTAAGAAATGACTCTTTTTCCACATCTATGATTTTTTTTTTAATTTCCACATGACCATTTTAATCCTAAAAATCTTGTTTGGACTATAACTTTTGATAGGAGTTGAGTTAGAGTGTCAAACCACATCTATTGCTTCAAGGTGATAGTTTTTCCTTTTATAGAGTGGTATTTATAACCGTTTTGAATTCCAGCTAATGTTGGCCTGCATTGGTGGGTAATTAACCAAGCCCATACTTAGGCCCGCTAATCCATCTTCAAAATTGTGCTAAGAGAAGGCTGTAGAAATTGATCTAAGTCATTTCCATCTTCCCTTAAATAGCTCTAAACCTCTATCAACCTTAATTTCATCAAAAGAAACATACATTTTCCTTATTAATTTTAGCCAAAGCATCAATTAGAAGGGTAATTAGCAAAAGGGAGCTAGAGATTACCATTTTGGCTAATTTGCATTCCTCTTCCATGTTTTCCACTTCGGATCTAAAGGGAGGAGTTGGTAATTTAGAGATTTGGTGAGTATTTCTTGACTTTTCACTCTACTGTACATGTTCATATAGTTAAAATGATGTCTTAACATGATTTTGAACCTAAATTACTTTCTAACATGTGTCATATTATAAATTATGTTTATGGCTGAATTTTAAAGGATTTAAAGTGCTTATTAAATGGTTTGCAACCCTTTTTTGTTCATACATGTAAGCTAGTATAAAAGTTATATTTAGATTAGAATTTGCTTGATTATCATGTTCTTATGTATTGCATGTGTGAATGGATGTATATGTATGATATTCCATGTTTGTATTTATGCTTTGATATAGTTTGCTAGTTTTTCAGGTAGTTAGGAAAGGAGTGGTCGAATTGGCAAAGTTAAGGCAAAGATAGTCGGAAATGGATGAAACTTGGAGGGGAAGCTTAGGAGGATGAGAGATGTCCGAGATTCAATTCGTACCAAGTTTGGAGCAAAGTAAAGGACTCGGTACCGAGAGATTTTGCTCGATACTGGGAGTATTTTTGTTATGCAAATCGCTCGGTGGAAGGTTCGTACTTTAAGTTGGTGTATAGGGTGATGAGTAGAAGACAAGTGCAAGAATTTGGCTAAGTATTAGGCTTAGTATCAAGAGGATTGGAGGGCATGGAAATAGGAGATTTTGGAGTTAGCAACAAGAGCTTTTGGAGTTGATGCTGAGAGCTTTTAAAAGGAGTGGTTGGGGTCCAAGTACATAGAAGATGGAGCTCAAGGGAAAAAAAGAAAGAACTTAGCCAAAATTGGCTAAGTATACATATCGGCACCAAGACCTTTTTGTAAGTACCGAGAGGTAGAGTCTTGCTAGAAATAGGGTGGAACTTCCAAAAGGGGAAGCAGTGGCTCTGCAGGTCATGTCGATGGTGTTAGTTTGTTCACTTAGGGTTTGATGGCAATGCAGTAGCATGATGACAGCTTCGGGACTTCGGTGATGGAAATTTGATAGTGAATGGAATTAGGATTTGATGATGGCAGCTTGACGTTGAAGGGGTTATGAGAATGGTTGTCCACAGGTGGCGGATTATAGGATGGGTAAATCGTGGGTAGAACGTGAGAATAGTTCTATCATGGAATGGAGGAATTTGGAATGGTTCCTCGAGAATAATGGAAACTAAATGGAGCAAGGAAAGGGCTTAGATACACGTGCTAAGAGATCATTGATACTAATGTACTCGAAAGTAGGTGTAATATGAGTGCACTCCTATATACTTATAAAGGCTGCTCTAGATCCTTTGAAAGGATCTATTTACCATAGATCGGGGGAAGGATCTAGTATCATATTCAGGCTAAAGATTAGTACACCGAAAAAGGGGACTTTCATTAGTCTCTGGCATGGGAAAGGCCATAAGAGTTGTCATATATGTATAGCACATTGAGTGATAGTGAGCATTGTTTGATGGATGCTATGGTTACTTTTTTGTTTTCTTCCTTAGTCTGTCACTCAAGGGATGTCACTATGGATAGGTATTGGAGATAGGGATCCCTAGACACCCGTCTTCATACTTAGTTTGAAGTATACCTTTATGATGTTCGTAGAGTAGCATATTATGTTTTTTATGTGCTAACTCTTTGGTTGTAGGGACAGGTCAAGCATGGTTCATATACCCTTATTCCTTACTATATCAACTTGTATAGTATTTTGAGATTCATTTACCGCTCACTCCAAAATGTTGTCTGACCCGAGGTTTTATGCTTTGCTTCTTATTACCTTCGGTACCATTAAATGGGTAGACTGGACAACAGGTCTAGGTGCAGTGTAGTAGCTATGTAGAGGATAAGCTGGATGGAGCTATCATGTATTATATATGGATTTCTATGCTTATTCCACCATGCGACACGGTGGAGCCTTGACATTACTTGCCTATTACTATTATTACGAGACAATTACTTTAATTTATTTCCATTTTGTATAAACTTGATTACTTATTGGATAACTCGGCGGGTTTGTACTATGATATTTGGGTTACTTAGTTATTACTGCCTTTCCTTTTTATATCTATGTCATACATATATTTTATTCTATGCGCTTTGAGATACACGATAGATTCTATGATTGATTTCTTTTCTTTCAACCCTTGACTATCATCCTACATTGGTCAGGCATAACAGCAGCGCATTATCCAGTTATATTAGGTGTTGGTGCTTTAGAGAGGTCGTCACATTTGGTATCGGATCAAGGTTACACAATTAACATGAGTTGGTACTATGGTCCAGTAGAGATAGGGGATGACTTATCACCCTAGTCTCAATCGAGAGTATATATATGCGAAAGAGTACGTACTTGTTATATATTTTGGTTTTTCAAACTATATAGTAATATATATAGTATATAAGTTGCATGCACACAAGAGTACCTTCGACACATATTTCTTTTTGAGAGACTAATCATTCTTGTTATAGATCAAGAATGAGTCGATGGGCAAGAACATTATGAGGGAATCCATCTTCGAAGGTAAGGAAGGAGAAGTTTTGAGGATTGCTAACCTTGACTTGGAGGCGATGTTCAATGCAATGATGGTGAACATGATGCGCAATGCCTAAGCAACTGCTCCAAACTGTAGGGGGTGGTGCTCAGGTGTAAGCGCCGAAGGATAACTTTTCCAAGCTATGTAAGGATTACTCTACCTTCAGAGATAAACCATTCCTTGTAACGGACTCAGTGATTAAAGTGCAGGATTGGTTGGATTCCTAGGAGTGTGTCTTTGGTGATATGGAAGTAGATGATGCCATGAAAAGGAAGTTAAACTCTAGACAGCTTCAAGGGCAGGCCATGAAATGGTGGAATGTCATTACTATTGCACATCCAAGGATCAGTTCACTTAGAACCAGGTCAAGGCTAGGATCGAGGAGAAGTTTGTCCCAACTTCCCTGAAGTCAGTGCTATTCAGGAGATTCACTAATCTAAAGCATGGAGATATGTACATCTCTGAGTATATTGCTGAGTTTGATGCTTTGTTGAACTATGGTAGTCTTTCATAGACACTCCATTAAGGAAGAAAGAGAAATTTGTCATAAGTTTGAATGACTATTTGGTGGATAAGTTGATGAGTCATAACGATGAGCTGTTTGAGAGACTTATCGAGAAAGCCCTTTGCCAGGAAAGTTTATACCCCAAGTCCAGATCAGTTGTTTTCACTATGGAAGAGCCATAACCGCAACAAGGCAGAGGAGGCTAGAAGAATGGTATGGAAAGAGGAAACAATCTCAAGGTAAGAACACTCAGAAGAAGGCCAAATGGGATCCTATCTGTTATGGTTGTGGAGACAAGGTTTACTTGATTAGAGACTGTAAAGCTGATGGGAAGAAGTGATACGACTGTGGCAAGTTTGGACATATGCATAAAGTTTTCTAGAACCAGCATAGCAAAGCAGGTTGTAAAGGCGTGTGCTTTCGATGCTGTCCTAACTTCGATGGGTGCTCCCTCGATGAAGGAGAAAGAGAAGGGCGTTGTCATTTAACATATGCTTTACATTAATGACATTCCCATACATGTTTTATTTGATACATGTTCTTTACATTCCTTCATTTCTAATAACCTAGAAGATTGATTGGGATTGAAACCCGAAATAGTTGACTGACCATTGATTGCGATGAACCTTGTTGGAGGCCGCACTAGCCTGTGTATGATTTGTTACGGTTTGGTCTTATCGAGTCATGGATGCTCTTTTGTTTGTGATTTCTTTTTTTGAATTTATTTGGGTTTCGGATTATTTTGGGGATGGACTGGCTAAGGAAATATGCGATGCTAGTGGATTGTGAAAAGTTGTTGATGACGATCGGGGTTGTGGAGGGGCATACAGTAGTGATTGGCTACCTGTTGGAGCATGAAATTATGATTAGCTTTCTATATTCGCTCGAGGTTCCACATAATGGGTGGTTATCGATGCCTATTGTTAGAGAGTATCCGGACGTGTTTGAGGAGGCAACCAGATTGCCGCAGTATAGAGAGATTGAGTTTCGTATAGACTTGATGAAGAATGCCAGACTGATAGTTATGTCTTTTAGGCTTATGGCACCTAGTGAGAAAAAGGTGTTGGAGGTGCAAGTAAATGATCCATTGAAGAGAGGTTTCTTTCATAGGATCATATTTGAGTAGGGTGCACCTGTAATATTCTCTATAGCGAATGTCTCTCTAAGGTTATGTGTAGACTATCATGAGTTAAATAAGGTAACAAAGAAGACTAGGTATCCACTCCTACGTATTGATGACTTGTTCGATCAGCTACATGGTGCGAAGGTGTTCTCCTAATTGGTTTTAACAATGGGATTTCACCAATTGAGAGTAGCGAAGTAGAGTGTGTCGATCACCGTGTTTCGTACATCATCTAGTTTCTTTGAGTGGTTGGTTATGCCAGTCGGGATAACTAATGCCCCAACATACTTTGTTAATCACATGAATTGCGTCATTAGGGAACATCTAAACAAGTTTGTGCTTGTGTTTGTAGATGATATTCAAATCTATTCTAAGATAGTGGAGGAACACAAGATGCACTTGAGGATTATGCTTAAGGTGTTGAGGAGGCACAAGTTGAAAGCAAAGTTTATGAAATGTCACTTCTAGAGAAGGAAAGAGAGATTCTTGGTTATGCCATCTTTTAAAAGGGCATCACATTAGATTCTACCAAGGTGGCAGCAGTTGAGGATTGGAGCCAACCCAAGAATGTTATGGATATAAGGAGTTTCCTAGGATTGGTGGGATACAATAGACGTTTTATCATATACTTCTCAAAGGTAGCCACATCGTTGACCAATTTGACGAAGAAGAATTAGACTTTTATTTACGACGTGAAGTATGAGCATGCATTTGTGAGTTTGAACGAGGGGTTGATGAGTGCACCGGTATTGACCATTACGAGCTGGAATGAGGAGCTAACAGTATACAGGACACATGTGGTGTTGGATTAGGTGCAGTATTGATGTAAAAGGGAAAAACTACCGCTTATGCTAGTCGACAACTGAAACCACACAAAAGGAAATATCCAACTCAAGATTTGGAGTTAGCGGTGATAGTGTTTTCTTTGAATATTTGGAGGCACTACTTATTACAAGAAAGATTCGAGTAGTTCATGGACCACAAATCCTTAAAGTATCTTTTCTTCCAAAAGGATCTTAACCTTTGCCAGCAGTGATGGGTGGAATTTTCGACCTCCTACGACTTTGACATTTCCTATATGCCTGGTAAGGAAAATACGGTCGTCGATGCATTGAGTAGAAGATATGCCAGTTTAGGAGCGTTTTTCATGGAGTGGAAGCAGCTGGAGTACATTATGGCTATGACTGCAGACCTCATTAGGAGTTAGAGCCAAATATATTTGCAACTTTGATGGTTAGACCTACTTTGATTGAGTGGATCAGTACTAGTTAGAGGCGAGATGCTAGATTAGCAGAGACCATGAAGAAAATAGAAAGAGGAGTAGAGTCTAAGGATATGAAGCAATACAAACTTGATCAAGAAGGTTAGCTCCGTAAGGATGGGAGACCATTTGTCTTCAATGTTGATGGATTGCTAGTCGAGGTGCTATGATAGTGCCACAATTCTAGTTGACTATACATCTTGGTGGTAGTGAAATGTACCGTGGTATGTACCAGACCTATTATTGAGAGGGGATGTAGAAGGGTGTCAGGACAATCATCTCCAAGTGTATGAACTGTAAGTTAGTGAAGGTAAAGCAAAGAAAGCTAAGCGGATTACTACAACCGCCTGAAGTTCCCAAGTGGAAATGGGAGCAGATATCGATGGACTTCATTGATGGATTTCCGAGGACCAGGTGAGGGTACGATAGCATTTGGGTCACAGTCGATGGATTGATGAAAAGTGCCAGATTCATACCCATAAAGTCTACAAGAACGGCATCCAAGCTGGCCGAATTGTATGTGAAGTGGATAATGCAGTTTCATGGTGTGTCAAAGAGCATTGTGAGTGATCAAGACCTATTATTCACTAGTGGGTTTTGGAAGAGCTTACAAGAGGCATTGAGGACCAAGCTGCATTTTAGTTACTTTACCACCCACAAATAGATGGGCGGATTGAGAGAGTGAATCGTATATTGGAGGATCTCTTGCAGGCTTGCATTCTCAATTTTGGAGGCTTGTGGGATGATCACTTGCATTTGGTAGAATTCGCATACAACAATAGCCATCAGTGTAGTATCGATAAGGCACCATATGAAGCATGGTATGACTGACCGTGCAACGCTCCTTCAGATTAGTGGGAAGTGAGCGAAAAACTGATACTTAGGCTAGACATGATTAGATAAACCTTGGAGAAGATAAAGATCATTCGACAATGAATGAAAGCTACTCAAGATACACAGAAGAGCTACGCTCATTGAAGACATAGAGATTTGAAATTTTCGATCAATGATACGATGTTTGTGAAGATATCTCCTTTGAAGAATATTATTTGATTCAGTGGTAAGGGGAAATTAGCTTCAAAATACGTTGGTCCTTTTCTGGTAGCAGAAAGGTTTAGGAACCTACCTTATAGCATTGACTTACCTCAAAAGATGGCGGGTGTGCACAATGTCATCCATGTATCTCATTTGCGAAAGTTTGTTCACGACTCAGACATGGCCATTGCAGCAGATCAACTTGATGATATCGAGACTGAACCAGAAGCTTCGATATCTCATAGGCTGGTTCATATTATCGGATGTGATACGAAATAACTTAGGAGAAAGGCGGTGGTGTTATTGAAGGTTTAATGGGGCGAAAGTGAAGGTGATTGCAAGTAGGAAATTGAGAAGAGCACGAGGACCACATATCCAGAGCTCTTCGTATGGTAAGGCCTATTGTTTATCGTATTTACATTAACCTTTGATATCATATTGGGTAGTTTAGAATCTCGCATGCTAGGATAGGCTTACCTACACTATTGGTTGCATAGTTGCTCGTTTAATATGTACGTTGGTTGCATATGATTATTAGACTTGCAGGCTAACTATGTATGCCTTATTCGGGGATTTCGAAGGTGAAAATCCTAAACGAGGGGAGAGTGTAACGACTTGTATTTTACATATAGAATGATTGTAAAGTATTTTTATTTGATTCATATGAGATCACATGACTCTAATTTTTTTGAAAATGACTCTTAGGGACATTTTCTAATTATGATTTTTTTTTCGAATTTCTATGTGAACATTTTGACCCTGAAAATCATGTATGGACCATACCTTTTGATAAGAGCCAGGTTAGGGTCTCAAAATACTTCCATTGCTTCACAATGATGGTTTCCCATTATATAGAATGGTTATAAAAGAAAAACAATCTTACTGTTTGAATATCATAGTTATTTTAAGTTCTGACCACTACTAGCCTACATTGGTAGGTAATTAACTATGTCCATACTTAAGCCCATAAACCTATCTCGAAAATTGTGCTAAGGGGAGGCTATAGAAACTGATCTAAGTGATTTTCATATTCCCCAAAATAGCTTTAAACCACCATCAACCATAATTTCATCAAAAAGCCTACATTTTCTTACTAATCTTAGCCAAATCATTAATTGGGGGGGTGATTAGCATAGAGGAGCTTGAGATTATTATTTTGGCTGATTTGTATTCTACTTGCTGTCCACTTCAGATCTAAAGGGAGGAATTGGTATTTTAGGTATTTGGTGAGTGGTTCTTGACTACTTATTGTACTATGCATGTTTATAAAGTAATGATGTTTTTAACGAGATTTTGACCCTAAATTATTTTATAACTTCAATTACATTTTCACATATGTTTATGGACGAATTTTAAATTTTTTTTAAAATTAAATGGTTTTGCAACTCCTATTTGTTCATATCCATATGCTAGTGTAAAATTAGATTTAGAATAGAATTTTCTTGATTATCACGTTCTTATGTATTGCATATGTGAATAAATGTATTTATATGATATTTCATGTTTGTATATTGTGCTTGGATATGGTTTGCTAGTGTTTTTAGGTAGTTAGGAAAGGAATGGTCGAATTGCCAAATTAAAGGGAAAGACGATTGGAATTGGATGAAACTTGAAGAGGAAGCTCTGGAGGATTAGTGGAGCATAGGATTCAATTTTCCCCAAGTTTAGAGCTAAGTAAAGGACTCAATACCGAGAGATTTTTCTCAATACCAAGAGCTTTTGGGTTGTGGAAATCACTCGGTGGAAGGTTGGTACTTCAAGTTGGGATTTAGGATTATGAGCAGAAGATAAGTCCAAGAATTTGGCTAAGACTGGACTTAGTATCGAGAGCTTTGGAGGGTATGGAAACAAGACCTTTTAGAGTTAGCAAGAAGAGCTTGGAGTTGATGCCAAGAGCTTTTAAGAGGAGTAGTCAGGGTCCAAGTACTTAGATGATGGAGCTCTAGGGAAAAAGGGAAAGAAGTTAGCCAAAATTGGCTATGTATTCCTATTGGCACCAAGACCTTTGTGCCGGTACCGAGAGGTCGGGTCTTTTTAGAAATAGGGTGGAACTTCCAAGAGGGGAAGCAGCGGCTCTATAGTTCAGGCTAAAGGTGTTTGTTTATTCACTTGGGGTTTGATGGCGATGTAGTAGGACAATGATAGCTTCAAAATTTCGTTGATGGCAACTCAATGGTGAATGAAGGTAGGTTCTGATGATAGCAGGTCAATGTCGAAGGGAGTTGTGAGAATAGTTGTCCACAAAGGGCAGGTTCTAGAAAGGGTGACCCTTGGGTAGAGCATGAGAGGTTCTATCGTTGAATGGAGGAAATGGAATGGTTCTTCGAGAATAATGGAAACAATAGAGCAAGGAAAGGCATGGATTCACGTGCTAAGGGATCGTTAATACTCGGAGTGTTCTCTGATGTACTCGAAAGTAGGGGTATTTTGAGTGAACTCATGGGTACTTGGAAAGGCTACCCTGAACCATTTAAAAGGATATGTGTGCCTAGACCGGGGAAAGGTTCTAGCATCAGTTTCAGGCTGAAGATGAATACACCGAAAAACTAGGACTTCCATTAGTCCCTAGCATGGGAAAGGCAATACGGATTATCATATATCTTGAGCACATTGAGTGATAGTGAGAATTGTTTGATGGATGCTATGGTTGCTTTGATTGTTTTTCTTCCATAGTCTATCACTCTAGGGATGTCACTGGAGATTGGTATTATGGAAAGGGATATCTGCACACCCATCATCATACTTAATTATCAATACACCTTTATGATATTCATAGAGTAGCACATTATGTTTGGTTACGTGCTAACTCTTTGCTGTTGGGATAGTTTAGGTCTGGTTCTTTATACCATTGTTCCTAACTATATCGACTTGTATAGTATTTTGAGATTCATTTATCGCTCACCTAGACTATTATCTGACTCAAGGTTGTATGTTTTGCTTCTTATTACCTTGGGTACCCTTAAATGAGTACACTAGATAGTTGGTCTAGGAGTAATGTCGTAGCTGTTTAGAGGATGAGCTGGATGGAGTTATCTCGTATTGTATATGGATTTCTATTCTCACTCCATTGTGCAACACTATGGAGCCTTGACAGTGCAAACCTATTACTATTATTATGAGACAGTTATTTGATTTTATTTCTATTTTGTATAAACTCTATTACTTATTGTATAAATCTATGGATCTGTAATTTGAAATTTGGGTACTTATTTATTACTGTCATGTTTTATATCTGTGATGTATATTATACTTTATTTCATGCACTGTGAGATACACGATAGGTTCTTTGGTTGGTTTTCTTTGTTTCAACCCCTTACAATCATCCAACATTGACCGGGCAAGATAGGGTTGCATTATCTAGTTATACTTGGTGCTGATGGTGCAGGGAGGTCATCACAAATTGTGAACAATATAGAGAGCAATACACGATTATTTGCATCCGCAGAGAGGAGAATACAAAGGCCGATTCACTATCTAAGCTAGCTAGCTCAAGAGATGCGCAAATTAATAGGTGTTCCATTGTAGGTTGTATTGTCTTCAAGAACTAACCAAATGGATATTGATTGGATCTTGGAGGTCGAGGAGGGAAAGGAGTCGTAGATGATTCCGATCAAGGATTATTTGCTTAAGAGAACTCTCCCGAAAGGAAAGAACAAATAATGAAACTCCTTTGTAAAGTGCTGCGATTTACAATGTCAGAAGGAGTGTTGTATAGGAGAGGTTTCTCTACCCCCTTCTTCGATGTGAAACCAAGGACGAGACTGGGAAAATCCTCGAGGAAACCAATGAATGTAGACATGGCGACCTCGCCCAGGTGTAGACTTTAGCGTTGAAGATACTTCGCTACAGATACCAATGGCCAATAATAACTAAGATACTATTTATTGCACCTAATGGTACAACCGATACCGGAGATTTGTAGAACTTCCAAAATCCCTATCCATAGAGCCTATGCAAATGCTTAGTCCATGGCCATTTGCGATATAGGGAATTGATATATTTGATGTGCTACATGTCGAAAGAAGGATCTAAGTATGTTGTTGTTATGGTGGATTACTTCACAAAGTGGGCTGAAGCAGAACCACTTGTCATGATCACAACAAGGAAAGTTATTAGATTTGTGATGAAAAATATTACCCATAGATTTGCAATCCCTCATAAGATTATAACTAACAATTGAACTTAGTTCTAGAGTATCGAGTTCAAGGATTTCTGCAACTGGTACAAGATCAATAAAAGATTTTTAGCAGTAGCAGACTCATACGAAAATGGACAAGTAAAAGCTGTGAATAAAATCATCAAATCCATCTTGAAGAAACAGTTAACTAAAGCCAAGGGCAATTGGGTTGATGAGTTTTCACTTGCAATGTGGGCTTATAGGATGACCTATAAGTCCATGACTGGACGTACTCCATTTGCCCTGGCCTTCGGAGTCGAAGGCATGGTTCCAATAGGAATAAAAATCCCTTCTTATCGAAAAAGGCACTATGATCCCAAGGTCAACGACGAACGCTAGCATGAGTCCCTCGACATGATTGATGAAAAGAGAAAATATGCTGAATTAAGGGTGGCTACTCATCAGAAAAGAGTAGCGAGGGAATTTAACATCAAGGTACGAAGTCGTACCTTTGAAATGGTGGATCTCATTCTAAAATACATTCTTCCGAGTATGGGGTTGCTTGGTCCGAATCGGGAAGGTCCTTATGTTATCGAATAAAATCTTGGAGATTGAACTATCAAGCTGGCCACTTTCGATGGAATCCGAATTCCAAGGGCACAGAATAGTGACCTATTGCAGTACTATTTCACTTAGATTTATTTAGCTTACCTTTTGCAAATAAGCCACCATAATGGATTAGGGGTGTTGAATTTAAGGTAGGACTTGCCTCTTATTTTGTTTATAAATAAAGTTGGCTTCTTGAACCAATAGAACTGTGTTCTTATAAGAGAAATATTGTGATGCACGATCAACAGTATAATTAGGTACCTAGAGATATGTACCGATCAACTTCTTTGATCCAGGATCAGGAAAAAGGAGTATAATCATAAGGGTCGATTGGATAATTTGCCTTATCCCTTCGGTCTTGATTAGTGCCCAGAGATATGCAAAGTCAATATGGGATGCCTAGAATCAAGAACTGGAGCACCATTTTTTGAAGATAGAAATCGGTGTGCAGGACAAATTTGATGACCACATTTGTGGTCTGGGAGGATGTGCTAGGCCGAGGGTAAGTGAGAATGGTCAAAGGATACTCTTGGTCAACACCAAAAGACTGGTGAGACTGAGAGCGGATGCCTAAAGATTGGCATCGGAAGCACCGGTTCCTAGAGATAGGAACCAGTGTACAATCATGATTTTCACAATCGTGCTTACGGCCCAACAGGACATGCTTGGCCTAGGATAAGCGAGGAGAGTCAATGGATGATATTGATCATGCTTGATTATTGGCAAGGATAAGGATGTTAGGATATAAACCTCCAAACCATTGTTTCTCATAGATAAGAAACAACACAAAACTCGGTTTATTTAAAACTTATGGTCGAGGGATGGTTGACCAAGGATAAACAAGAATATCCATAGAGCTGGTTAAATTTTAGTTTTTTAGCTAAATGGAAACACTTTGGCAACAAAAAATAGAACTAAGCAACATAATATAATTAAAGCAACTGCAAGAGTTTACTTACATGTACGGAGTTACTGTAAGTAAAAGCATTACATATACATAGGCATGTATAACACAGATGAATTGTAGTACAAGCAATTATATTATATATGCAGGAATTGTATATAGGTAGGTATATTACAAAATTACAGAAATGTAAATGGAATAGTGATTGAAATAGAAAAATCAACCTTTCATTACAGTCATTTTTACCACAAAAATTATGAGGGCTGCTCCCGCATAAAGGCGGCCTATGTATAATAAGGAAAAACAAAAGGTATAGAAAAAGTAGATAAAAAGAAATTGTCTCATCATCATTAAAAGCCAAGGGGAAGGTCTGTTTCTTCTACGTCTTCTTCTTCCTACCCTTATCAACCTTGCCACCAGAACCGTTATATGGTCTCTTATGGCCTTTGTCATCCTTGGGTTTCCCCTTGAGAATGATGCCTTCAGAGGGAGTGGTCTCTTCTTGGGTAATGGTAATGAGTAGATCTTTGGGCTTGTTAACTGGGGAATAAGACGTCTTTGAGGAGGCGCCAACTCTGCTGCCTTAGAAGGCATAATGGTAACAAAATGAATTCCCAGAGTAGGCTTTGGCTTTTCGAAGCCAATTGGCTTTTCCACTCTAGGCTCGATCTTAATTTTTACCTCGGATACATCAATCTTCCACCTCTATATCATAGAAATAAGATCAGTTGGGCCCATGCCGCTTGTGATGGTGATGTCTTCCCTCAGGGACCATGGGGTATCATCTAAGCCCTCTGAAGCTACGATCTTCTTCGATTTAAGACCAAAGACGGAGCTGGAGGGAAGGATATGAGCAACTAGTCCCACATTTATGGAGGTTGACTTGGTAGAAATAGCGACACAACCCAAGCCTTGCCTAATTGGCGATGGAGGAGGAGAAAGTGATGGATGACTTATAAATTCACAAATTATGAAGTAAAGGTTAGTGACAGTCCTAGGCAAGAACTGACGCTTCTCGAATATCGAAGAGATGAAAGAAATACCTTCATGGTTAGAGTTTCTTCAGTAGGAGATACAACAACTTCACCCTCTTATATTACTGACTGGATGGGTTGAAGTAGAAGAGACAAAAATA
Source organism: Allium cepa (assembly GCA_030765085.1). NCBI lineage: Eukaryota > Viridiplantae > Streptophyta > Magnoliopsida > Asparagales > Amaryllidaceae > Allium > Allium cepa. The sequence goes on from CM060932.1 coordinate 937,985,786, forward strand.
TAGGACTCATCAATGGCCATAGTGATAAAAGCCAAAGTTATAGTAAGGGCAGCCTTAGAGATGGCCCCTTCAAATGTTGGAATGTCCATTGCGAGCTCTTGGAATTTTAGAGATGATGATTCTACATGGCCCGATGCACTTGGATAACTTGAGCTTCAGTGGTAGCTTCAGCGGTAGCGAAAACCTATGCGTCTAGGATAGCTTTTCTCTCTTCCATCTTTTCGATGTCTTCGGCATCAAGGTACTTAGATTTCAGTTGGTCCTCAACGAGTCCTTCAATAGATGCAGTCGCTTGATGCATTATCTCTTCCCAGGCATCGACTAGAGAGTAAGTATTTCCTAACCGCTTCAAGTTTCTGAATTGGATACCATTAGAAAAGAACTACTGATGGGAAAAAATCAAATCTTATTTTTCCTTATCCACTGTATTTTTAACTCGTTTAGCTCGCTCATTACCACCATAATCAAATCGAGCATCTAGTTTTCCCACTTCTATTGTCATTGTTAGACAGATTTTTCATTCGACGAACACTACAAAGCTTTATAATTTTGTTCCAAAAGGATACGGATAAGCTAAATGAATACCGAAACTATGCAAAAGAGACACGAGATTTATAGTGCTTTGGGACCAAGATCCTTACGTCCACTTTGAAGGTTCTACCGTGGGCTTTTATTCCTTAAGTTGATGTAAAAGTATGTTTATTACAAAGTCCGCCATTAATGATCTTTTGATTATTGCTTTCTAAATAGAGCAAGGAATATGAAATGATTGTATACTGTCATAAAATCTTTAGTCATCCCCTTTTCAAGCGTGGTCCTCCAATTATGGAAAATTTAAGGTTCAACCATTGGTACATGGCTTTCACGTGGACTGATGACCTACCTTGCAATATACGGCTTGGCTTCAAACACTTGTCATCATCTTATTGAGAGTACTTTCAAGCAGATTGATGATATGGTACTTTTATATATAGGTCCTTCGATTCCTTTCATTTATCTTGGTCGTTGATCTTAGTCAAGGGCTATCTGAGCTGTTGATTGAAATGTTTTTGGTCTTGTTATTTGCTGCTCTCGGTTGGACTTGCTATCTTAATTGGACAATGGTCATGATCATAATTGATATCTTTACTCTTGCTTTCGGATCTCATGTTCTCGGATATTGAGCCTGGTGCTTAAGCTCTTGGTGGAAAACAAATATTAGGTCTCGGAATTACAAGCCAAGAAGCTTTCCTTTCGCATATTTGTACTTTGTACTAGGCATTAATTATGGTGTAAATCATGCCCCCTAAGTTCACCTCATACGATTGTTATGAGGTGGACTTGGAAAGAAGGGTGTCATATCATGCTTAGTACTTAGCTTTTTAGTTTCATTCCCATTATAAAGTTGACCCGAGCCTTTATGTGAAGCAGTTATCATGAGAATTCTCTGCAGTATTTTTACTTCCATATTTAATATAATTTAATTTAATAAATGAGAATATATGGTATTTTAACATATTTAAACCAAAATTCAAATCATCATATATTCTTCTCCATATAGGGGCAAAATGGTCATGTTTGTGCATATATTAATTTGAGAATGTTTATTTCCACATTTTATTTTTATTTGTAGGAATATGAATTCAAATTACAAGTGGTTTCATGGAAAATATGCATGCACAAGAGAAGACAAGCAAAGGAAGATGGAAATATGCATGCACAAGAGAAGACATGGAGGACCATACCTACTCACTTACCTTGATGTACAATCAAGAGCTAACACACATATTAGTGAAGCTTAAAGTTTCATGCACATTTAAATGGAGGATTATCTCATGCTAATGATAACTTGGCAGTCACACTTCCTAGAGGGTATTTTGGATAGTTCCCAAAAATATAATTAGGGTTTCCAAACATGTATAAATACTCCATATGTTCATGCAATTAGCCTCTTAGGGTTCATTAAGCCTCATCTTGTAGTTAGTTTAGTTTGAGGCTCAAAAATAAAATATAAGCTTCCTTTCTATTTCATGGCTACTTAGCCATTTTCATCTTCTTTTGTAATTTTCTTCTTAATGAAATTTTAATTCTTGCTCTTTTTATATTTACATGCTTTTTCCTTTCAAGTTAGTAGTGTGGATCTTTTTATTTATGTAAGTAGAATAGGTTTTATTTCATTTTAATTAGCTCTCTTTTTCCTTAGCTTGTATTTTCTTCTTGTTTTTATTTCATGTTGAATGCTACATTTGTTGAAATGATAACAAATATGAGAAGCTAAAACCCTTTAGTTTAGGGGTAATGAAGCTCCCTAATTATGTAAATCAACATAATTCAACAACTTGTGATCTCTTTTTGTGCTTAATGACAATGTTTGATTTAGTTAAAAATTGGTTGTTTTAGCTTTGAATTTGATAGCCAAAGTTGTTGACATCATTTAGGCTATGCTTAAAAAAACATAAACTCAAATTACCTCTTCATCTACATATGATATAGTAATGAACTGATTTTAAAATCAAAATTTGATGGTCTATATTTCTAATCAATGGTTAATAAATCATACTTAGAATAGATTTTATTTTCAATTTTATTGCAATTTTCATGAGAGTTAAGAAGTGGTTTAATGTGTGTGTTATAGTTTGATGGTTTATACTGGGCTAATTAATAGCACAAATATTCCATAAATATGATAAATACAACAATTAAATTCACTAATTACCAAAAAATGATCATAATTTCATGTTGTGTTGATTTATGTGATTAAGAGAGTGTATTTATCTCTAAATTGCCTTATACTCTCATATTTTCATCCATTCTATCTTTTTTTAGTTTCACAATTTTTTAGCTTAACACTTTCAAATCTTGGTTTAATTTAATTGAAAAGAAATTTTAAAAATCTAAACAATTCTCTGCGGACTGACCCGTATTCGCCACGTGCTAAAATTATACGTCGCGTGCTTGCAGTTAATTTAAATTTAAATTTGATTGGCTATTTTCTAATCCGATAAAGATTTAGCCGGTTAAACAAATTTTGAGCGCCGTTGCCAGGAATTGATTTGATTATATTTTCTATTCTTCAAATTATTTTTGTTTGATTTTATTGTATGTTTTTTTTGTTGTTAATTTTCATTTAAAAAGGCAAAAAAATATTTTGTGTGCTTGTGTAATCTTTGTTTTCATTTTATTGTGTGTTTGTTGTTTTTCCCTTACATTTGCATGTTATATATATATATATATATATATATATATATATATATATATATACACATATATATATATATATTAAAAATGCGTTAATTTGTATATGAATTGGGCTATACGGCCCAAAGCCTTATAGAGTTCGATGCTTTTTATAACAGATACCACAAAATAAAAACGCAAGATAAACAAACTGTTAAACCTAAAACATTCCTTTTTAGGGCTCATGGCGGCTTCCAGTTCTCTGCTTGAGCTGATTCGCTTGACGCCTTCAACCTCAACATCTTCAATTGTAGTTTTTCTAGTGCCGTTGCAGTGGTAAGCAATTTCTTCGGAATCCGATCAATTAATGAGCTAATGTCTCTGTTAATATGTCGCGTGAGGACTAAAATTTCTTGTTGTCTATTGTTGAAAGCTCGATTGTTCCTTTCCCTCCAATTATGTTTCACTTTACATTTACATTGTTTTCTAAAAAAATACAGATTCTTTTTGCAATACAAATAGTTCTGCCATTTACACTGTTGCACACAACAGCCGCCAACAACTGCCTACATTTCTGTGCACAGTGCACATATCATCTCTGTGCATTTCATTTACTACTACATACTCCTCTTTGTCTATATCTCATCTCCTCCATCATTCACCACAATTGCATATATCCACTTCTGCACAAGTGTACAAACTGCTGCATCACCTCAAATCAGTTCTACTGCACTTCATACAAGCCTGCCACTTCTTCATTCTAGCCAAATCAAACACTCAACCATCAATCACTACACTTCACTTTTGATCATCACTGATAGCAGCCATATTCCTCTACCTCACCTTCATCATACAATCATACACCAACCACATAGTCATCACACAAACTCTACCACCTCAAACTGTTGTATCGCTGTCTCTCTCCACTGTCTAACTGATTCAAATTATCATTGCCTGACCATCTCCTCACATGCCATCTGGTTCATCCATCTACCATCAAACTACACATCACTGTGCACATCGGTGTTCCATTGCATCACATTGCCTTCAGATCATCAGCTACCACTCCTCATCAATCAATGCCACTGCTTGCAACAACTCCACTGATTACTTGCTACTGCTCCTCCACAGTCACCTTTCTTCCTCAACCAAATACTTCATCTTCTACCCATACCACTGCCATTGCATAAACAATCACTGCCCATACCAACTGCTCCACCTTTTCAATACACACTCACAGACCAACCACACTACATATACTGCCTCCACCCATTCAACAACACCACTTCATTTCCTCCTACCCGAACACCACTACCGCACTACCTCTTCTCCTCTGGCAACATCTGACAACCCCACTAACCATCTGTTCATCTCCAGCCAACTACATTCAACCATTCAGTGAACAACCATCAGCTCCACTATACATATATCACATACCCAAACAACACAACAACGAACTGCCATAAACAGTTACTGCATCTTCACAAAGCCACTGCACAACACCACTATCCCCAATTCCTCACTACTGACTTGAACTATCAACTTGTCATCCCATATCACTTCAACTTAAACCATCATCCGCCTTCACCATACTTCTGCAAACTCACACATACACTTAAACATCTGCCATCATCAATAAGGACTTCATATTTTTCCTCTGCCACAATTCAACATCCTACAGTCTGTCCCTGCACACTTCATAACAATCCCCAAACACTACCACTTCAACTAACTGCTACTATAAACATCACCCTGTCAGCATCCATACAACCATCTACTACCACTACATACTGCCTTCAATTCCTCCTTTGACCACAAAACATCTCCTTCATACAAGCTTCACCAGCACTACCATACCACCTATACATCAACCAGCCCCTGCATACATAAGCAACCACCAACCGCTATCTACACATCAACCAGACCAGCCCCTGCATTTCACCAGCCACTACCTATACATCAACCGTGCTGCAACAAACATATTACACTTCCACTGCCTTCAACAGAGTGTCACCCCCTTCAAACCATATTGACCACCATCACACCCACATCTGTACTTCAACTACAACACCACCTCGCTTCTGCCTGAAATCGCACCTGCAATCGCAAACAGCAACCACCCTAAAATCTACGTCGCAAACAACCGCAACTCCCCCACCACGGCATCGAAAACTCAACTGTGAATTCACCCAAAATCCGAGAAAAAAAAATAGAGAAAGAGAAAAGAACGAGCGCAACTTTCATTACCTGAAATTGACTCAACAACCATCTACAAATCGCCGTTGAACATCGTGATCACCAATCCCCTAAAATCCCCACCACTTCCTCCTTTAATTCAACCATCCTCAACATCAACCAGACTCGCAAACTTCAATTTCGATTTTGAGTTCGCAGTTGATTTTGATTTTTGAGAATCGCGTAATCTCTGTTTAATAAAAAAAAGAATGGTTTATGGTACGCAATTTTAACGAACCGGTAAATTATTTTGTTGGGCCGGGTTTGGAGGTGTGTTTTTTTTTTGACAGCACCGTCCACTTTTTATTATGAACGTAATAAAAACTTGAAATACAGGAGTAAGGTAAAAGCATCTTAACTACTAAGAAAAATGAAAATACAACACATGATTGTGACTAACATGCCACGGCTACTAAAAATTTCACCTAGACTAGGTCTCCTCAAGAGAGGAAGATGCACTAACGTTCGCTAACAACTGGGAAGATACCACAAGGACATTCCGTAAAAGACCAGCAAAGGGGCGGAAAATGATAGCAAGACAAGGGTTATAATCCGCAGAATCTGAAGTGTATATAAAAGATCGATCCCATGTAGAATCAGCTAGCATGACAGAATTCGACCTCGCATACTGTCCGTCCATATCGAGAACTAATGAATCTCCAGAAGGACAGTAATGAAGGCATCTAAAGTCCAGATGATCGTCGGAAACAAATCTAAAAAAGGAATCATCCAAGGGGTTAAATCTCATATCTGATTTGAGATCAATCCAACACCTCTCAGACTCAACCCAAACAATAGGCAAACACGGCGAAATAGGATCAGAAGCAGCTATAGGAATTGATGAATCATCACAAGGGACCACAGAGGCAGAAGGGGAGGCAGGAATAGCCACAGAACATGGAGGCGGGCCGGGGACAGAAACAGGAACTGCAAGAGGAGGGCCAACAGAGAGTTAGTTGAAGAAACCTTAGGAACCCATTTCTGAGCGGGGAGCGAGGCAGAGGGATCTTAGGAGTAGCCTTGGAGACAACAAAATGCATGCAGTCGATAGCGAAGTGGCCAAAGGAGTGACAGGAGGTACAAATATGTGGAACCCAACTGTAACGAACACAAACTTCCACTACATGCCCGACAGCAAGCTGAACAGGAATAGAAGAAGGGAAAGACTTAAAGGGAGATATCTCTATAAGAGCCTTAGCATACACCAATTTTTCTCGCGCAACTGTATTAGAGTCAAAACATTTTTCCTACGTTACATGCAAGCCAATTCAAACCAAGTAAAGACTGTAGTGCAGAGGGAATTTGCGAAAAGTAAACCCAAACGGGGATGGAAAGAACTTGTTCATGAGCACTTGCCACTATTGGAGACCAAGGAGTAATAATAAAATGTCTCCCGTCAAAAAAAGAAGGCTCAGCCTCAAGAACAAGCCGACGTTCCTCGGAGGAGGAAAACTTAAGGTAATACATGGAGTCAATCAGCTTAACATGTAAATTACCACGAAGCTTCCAAGCCATCGACAAAATGAAGATGCATCAAGAAGGCGGTGATTTAGTTTCAAAAAGAAACCAACCAAATAATCTGACCAATAGTCCACGCTGGCTTGCATTACAATTGGAGGGGGATCATCACTCCATTTCCTCGACGATTTCAAATTCAATCGGTTTGTAATCACCCACATTACAGGGCAGAGAAGTGAAAAGTGAAGACTATGATTTGCAGCATGCCAGCGAAGGAGCAGCAGGAACTGAAGGACCGAGTTGCTCCACAACATTGAGAATACCAACAGTGGCAATAAAGTTTGAAACTCCAGAACAGTTTTCACCAAAATTGGAACAAAATTCTCAGTGGCATTAACACAAGCACTAGATGAGCATCGAACAAAACTAGAATTATCAGCCGATGCATTTCGAGTATCACGTCCAGAGAGACCAACCTCCGCACCAACATCGTCAGAGACATCGTTCACAACACTCGAATCATGCACATCATATACAGAGCTAGAATTCCCCAAATCACATTTCGATTTCTCAAGTACACCCACCTTATCTCCGCAAGCATTGAGAGTAAAGGGCTGCTTACCGGTCACAGTCGAAGGCATTACCCCGATCTTGGTTAGACATACAACACCAGGCAAGGAGTTCGAACCCATTAGACTCGAGCTAGGGCAAACTACAACAACATGGATTGAAGGATTGATTGCGAGCAGAGGAGGAAAATCGGTGACATATTGAAGGAGAGGTAAAGGACACAGGGACGCAGTCGGTAGGTCTTTAAAAATGCATCCAGATCTGGTAGATGAGGGAGAATGAGGGAGCGAAACTAAAGGGGAATGAGGAGTAGATACAGGCATAGGAAGGTGAAGGCGAAGAGGGGAGGAGGGGCGGAAAGGCGGGGACGGAGCGAAGAAAGGAAGTCAGAGGGAGGAATAACAAGTCGCCATTATCGATTTTGATCTAAGAATTAATGTCAAAGGTGTGTGTTTTTTTAGCTTTAAGTTTTAAGTTTTTTTTTTCTTTTTTCATTTTTTATTTTAAAAAAAAAATGTTTTAGGCTTTATTAATTTAGTGAATTTGGTTTTGGCAAATTGTTGTGGTTTCAAATTTTTCTTAAGTTTTTTTTTGCCTTTGAAAAAAAGAAAAAAAAACAAGTGTTTTTAGTTGTTTTAGTTCCATTTATTTTGTTTTTCATTAATTTACTTTAGTTTTGTTTTATTATCTTTATAAAAAAAATTAATTTGTTTCGTTTTTGTTTTAATTTGTTTTAAGTTCCATCCTTATATATGAATAAAAAACAATTTTATACATCTTATTTGAAATTTCCAGGTTGCAGGTGGTAGAAGTACTTTCCGAAAGAAAAAAAATGCTTGCCTGCTCGTAAAAAAAATATTGTTGCATCTATTAAATAATAGTAAAGCAGAAGAAATTCTAGCTCTCACATTAATTCTAGCATTTCTCTCGACTCTCCTTAATTTTCTCTAGATATTTATTTAAGGGGTTTTTGAGCACAGGGAAGAAGTTGCAAAAAAATTTAGTCCCAGGGACAGCAAGTTTGTTTTTTAGTCTGAAAGACACTTTGTTGTGTAAATCACAGAATGATAGATGTAGCTATCATTTTCTGTTTACACTATAAAGTGTCCTTCAGACTAAAAAACAAACTTATCGTCCCTGGGACTAATTTTTTTTGTAACTTATTCCTTGTGTCTATTTTCCTGTTTATTTAAATTTTATTTTAAAGACCTAATACAATGCATTAGTTTTGAATTGTTTATATGATTTTATTAATTTTACACTGTTGTTTTACATTCAAAAATCTACACTTCTGCTTTCTAAAATTATTTTCAAAGTCCTCAATTTTCATGTACAATTTACATTTAAGTCCGTATATTTAAATTAATTAAATAATTTCATTATAAATTATTTAAAAAAATTAATTAACCATTATTTATTAATTTGTCTAATAAATAATATAGATAACTATGCCAATAAAATATCATGCTCATTGTAACAAAACAATATAAATATGGATCACATAAAAAACAATACGAACAACTCTAATTTATAATCATTTATTTTAATAAATTATTAGTTAGATGATTGAAGTTTAAAGATCACGAATCATCATAATAATTATAAAATTTTCACCCCTACTCATTAATTCTCTTTATTTTTTTTGAATCCATATAAACTATCATTTTATAGTTATCCAAAATATTGTGTTAATTTTTTCCATGATTTTATATTCATATATACCGAGATTTTATAATTTCTACAGTCATTTACAAAGTTTTCATCAATTTTCTTTTATTATTTTACATTCATATCTATGTATTTAAAGTAACCAAACACTATAAATCTATACTATATAAATAAATTTAAGTACTTAATACTCATTAAATTCTTTGATAATTTATAAACAAAATGAAAATTTCAATTTATATACCGCATTAGTCGTAACACATGGTAGATATTTCTTTCGAATATAAAAATATCTGAATCACTTAACAAAAATCATAGGCATAAAACGTTTAATTTATGATTGATGTATCGAACATTGCATAACAAAATTTTATTTTAACAACAGTCAAAGTATGAGTACCATGTTTTTAAAAAATTAGCGTGTGCAATGCATGAGATACATTCTATTACTTTATTATTATTATCCATAATTTTAGTAAATTTAGAAAAATAGTTTTTCCCTTAATATCTCATATTACATTTAAAATTCTTATCAATACAGATATGCAATTTGACATCTAAAACTCATCATCATGCATATGTGCGACTGCGCATACACATCAAAACACACAGGATCATGAATTTACTCAATATTACTTCAAAAAGGAACATATTACATCTACATTTTTCTTTGAAATTTATCATAAACATAAACACTAAAAATTGTTTCACATGCATAGGTATATCAGTCATATTTAACGTATAATTTCTTAATTTCAAAATATAAATTACACTTATTTTAAAATTACATAAAATATTTTAAAATATAAAATTTTGGAAATAACAATAATATATATATATACATTTTTAAATGTATATATCAATAAAATAATATATTTAACATATAATATACATTTTTTAAACGTATAAATCAATAAAATAATAGATTTAACATATAATTTCCTTAAACTTTAGAAATATTATCGTAAAACTAATTTGAAACAAACTCTACCATTTTAAATAGTTAGAATATGAAAATAATGAATATATGATTATTTTTAACTATTCGAAAATATTTTTTGAATATATTTTACTATGAAAACTTAACATTTTAACATGCTAAAATCAAAAAATATATGTTTAACATTAGCATATTACATTGTACGTCGACTATTTAACTATGTGTATTTGACAATTTCTTTTACAACATTACCGTGTGTAGCGCACGGGTTACACACTAGTTTAAAATAATTTACTAACAATCCTGCACTCTCTAGTATCGTGCCCTTATCTCTTATTTTTATTTGTCTTGCATTGTTGGTTGCTTACATTTTTTAGAAGAAAAAAAATTTCAAAAAAAAAATTCATTTGTAGGTGCATTGTTAATACACACTTAATTTCAGTTTGCATTTCATCTTAGAATTTGATTAATAATAACAGTTAGACATCAAACTTAAGGGTGTCATGAGCTCACCTGGGGCTTAATTGTATATTGACAAGTTGTCCTCTTTCGACAATTTAGTTTCTTGGCGTCCAAGCTACAGCAGAGCAATAATCAGTTATAAATATTACGGTGATTTGTAAAAAATTATACTAATTGTTTCTTTGAAGTTACTTAAACCTTCGGCTGCATTGCTACGGTGATTCATAGTGCACCGATAACTCCTACCGTTTACCTGACTGAGAACTATCTTGTTGAATTAAGACAAAGTGTGATTATACAATTTTGGGTTAGGAGCTACTTAGGATAGAAAATTGTAATAAAGTTCTTACATTCGTTTAGTCGCATTAATTCATGCATATTTAAAAAACAATAAAAAAATTCAAAATAAAAAATAAAAAATTGCAAATATTTCTTAACTTAGTTTTTTAAAATCTTTTCATTTGAAATTTTCCAATCAAAATCAAAAGTCCAAAAAAAATTGAGTTAGTTTTTCTTTTAGAAAAGCAAAAATCCAAAAAAATTTAAAACCTTTTTAAAAAAATTGGAAATCCAAAAAAAAACAAAAACAAAACAAAAATCAAATTTCCCTTTTTAAAAAGTAAATTCTTTTTTGCAAATAAATTTCCTTTATAAAAAAATCTAAAACAAAAACTTTTGAAAATGTCTTAATTTCTTTACTCACATGAATTTTACAATAGTTGTGAAAATCAACATAATCCATATAATTTTCCACCAAATTCTTATGGATATTTTAATGACAACTATTGTTCAAATAATTCGAATTTCAAACAACAAAATTTTCAAAATGATGGCCAACCCTCAACTCTTGAAAAGAGTATCAAAAACAATTTTGTCTTTGCTTGAACACTCAACACGAAATGATCAAACGATAAATAATTTGTGTAATTCATATTTGTGTAATAACTCAAGTCAAAATAATCAAGATTTGAATTCAGATCCAAATTCAAATGATTTCGATTATAAATCATGCCAATACAACTTCGAACTCCAAAATGAATTTCAAAATCAAAATGGAAATGTGAACCAGTTTTTATATAATTTTGGCAATGAGAATAATTTCACTTACGATGCAATTGATAATTTTCATTCTCAACAAGTTCCAATTGAAAATTTTCAATTTAATAATTATAAATTTGATTTTGTTGAGCGAATGGACGAAATTCACAATGATCACACGGATTTGTTGTTTGAAACCTATATGAAACAACGTGAGAAAAATAATCAAATACCAACATTTGACAAGCCAAATGGTGATCCACCCTTTACCCAATTTGACGATTTTCAAATGAAAACTTTTGAAATTGAAAATGACGGTCTTAATGAAGTTGCTGAAAATATGGTAATTGAGTTGGATTTCAATTCGTTTGCAAGTGTGGGACCAAATTTAAAATTCGATCTTCCTTTCTCAGATTTTAAAAAATTAAATAAGACAACTTTAGACTTTTAAATTGAAGACAAAGGAAGAAGAATTTAGTGAACACGTTTTCTTTGGGCTTTTCGAAGATGAGTTGTCAAATTCTGAAGGGGGAGATTTAAATCACAATGTCGATTTTGAAATTAATAATTTTGAAGAATTTGTCAATGATAAGCTTGATTTTCAATTTGGTAAAAATAAACTTGAATTACAACCAATCGTTCTATCTACCCCAAAAATCATCGAAAATAAAGCAACTCATATGATTTTTAATAAAATGTCATTCATTTCCCTAAATCAACATTCAACTTTGAAATCTTTTATGGTTTGGTTTTCTGAGCTTAAGTTGTGTCTCTTATATTTGACGAGACAAATAAATTAGTCTTTGGAAGACCGTTTCATTTACTCTTTAACGGCATATTTTCTAGTATCGTGTAAATAAATAACCATGTCATTTTCGTGTAAATATATGTCATATTTTTATATTTCTCATTTCACTTGGGTTGAGTGCAGGGACACAGTCAAAATCAAGTGTGCTAGGGAGTCTCATCATCATTTTTAAATTTTCATGCTTTATTTTTGCATTTTCTTTCCGAAACGTTAAAAAAACTCAAAATTTTTAAAAAAAAAAATCTCAAAAACAAATAAACTTTTTAAGCATTTTGATTTATTTTTAAAGAAACGCTATAGGATAAATATATAGTTTTGGTTATTAAAATGAAATTTTTGAAAATTTATTTGTCTTAACAAAAATAAAAATAAAGTTTGATTACAAGTAACTATGGTTTATCTAGTATATAGAAAGGTTCATAGGTGATAATTATGAAGTATATTCTAGTTGAAATCTTTGTTTAAAAAGTGGTGAATTTAAAGAAAAAGATATAACACTTTTTATCTTCTAAATGGTGCTAAGATGATTTTGCAAAACTCTCTCTTCAAAAACAATATATATATATATATATAAACAAACAAAAGATTTTTTTGTATATATGTATATTTTTTATTAACACCTAGAGTCATGTGTTCACACGCAAGTGTGTATACTCACCATGCTCTATACCCTTCTTACGTAAGCCCGAAAGGCAGTGCATAATCGGTATATCTGGCCTCTGTTTATCTGAGTTAGGTGTATGTATATAAAAATACTTTTATCAATGATGCCTATAGTCGATAGGTTAACACACTTGTGTGTTCACTCGCCACGCTATATATTCCTCTCACGTAAGTCTGAATGGCAGTGCATGTGTAATATATCTAGCATTATTTTTTAGATTTAGTGTAAATATTGTTAATGTCAATAAAATTTTCAAATAAAGAGAGAGTAAGCAACTGAAATCCAAGCACTATTTTTACTTATTTTATTTGACTTGTTATTTAAAAGAAATGAAATACCACTTCTAAAAACTTTGATCATCAACTAAGGATCCATTTCATAGTTACACTACACCATAAACTAAAACAACTAGTCAAACTAGAGTATAATTGTCCAAAGAACTTAATTTTTATTGGAAATTTTGACAAGTAAAATGACTTAAAATTCAAGATAATGACCAGAGCTTATATTTAATTTAATTTATTCGTGTTGATTTAAAAGTAAATACTTCATTTGTAAATATTTTCAAAAAGTTGCGTTTATCTTTTTGTAAATAAATCTTGCATTTAGGAATTTTCACTTTGTAGTTGGATTTTGTCGGTAGTATCCGTTGAAAATTCTCACGAGACAACACTCGTCCTACTATGGACACTTGGAGGTTTAACGGCTTGTTGCATACGCTCAATGCAATTGTGCTTCCTACGAAAAGGGATTTATCTTAGTTTGTTTATTCGATGATGAATAAAAAGATAACTGTGAGGGTATTTAATGTGCATGTAAATGTGCATATTTTTACTTCCATATTTAATCGAATTTAATTAAATAAATGAGCATATAGGGTATTTTAACATGTTTAAATCAAAATTTCAATTATTTTCAAATCATCATATATTCATCTCCATATATGGGCAAAATGGTCATTTTTGTGCATATATTAATTTGAGAATATTTATTTCCGCGTTTTATTTTTATTTGTAGTAACCTGAATTCAAATTATAAATGGTTTCATGGAAAATATGCATGCACAAGAGAAGACAAGCGAAAGAAGGTGGAAATAATTCATTTCATGACAATATGGAGGACCCTACCTACCAACTTACCTTGATGTACAATTAGGAGATAATACACATGTTAGTGGAGCTTAATGTTTTATGAACAACTAAATGGAGGATTATCTCATGCTAATAATAACGTGGTGGTCACACTTCCTAGAGGGGTATTTTGGGTAGTATCCAAAAATATGATTATGGTTTCCAAACATGTATAAATACCTCATATGTTCATGGAATTAGCCTCTTAGCCTCCATTGTGCCTCTTCTTGTTGTTAGTTTAGTTTGAGGCTCAAAAATAAAATATAAGCTCTCTTTTTATTTCATGGCTACTTAGCCATTTTCATTTTATATAATTTTCTTCTTAATGCAATTTTAGTTCTTGCTCTTTCTTTATTTACATGCTTTTTCCTTTCATGATAGTAGTATAAATCTTTTTATTTATGTAAGTAGAATAGCTTTTATTTCGTTTTAATTAGCTCTCTTTTTACTTGGCTTGCATTTTCTTCTTATTTTTATTTCATGTTGAATGCTACATTAGTTAAAATAATAACAAATATGAGAAGCTAAACTCTTTCAGTTTAGGGGTAATGAAGATCTCTAATTATGTAGATTCAACATAATTTGATAATACGTGATCTCCTTTTGTGCTTAATGAAAATGTTTGATTTCGTTAAAATTTGTTGTTTTATCTTTGAATTTGATAGCCTATGTTGTTGATACTAAATAGGCTATGCTTAGACAAGCACAAACACAAATTACCTCTTTATTTACATATGATTATGGTAATGAAGTGATTTTAAAATCAACATTTGATGGTCTATATTTCTAATCAATAGTTAATAGATAATGCTTAGAATAGATTTTATTTCCAATTTCATTGCAATTTTCATGAAAGTTAAGAAATGGTTTAATGGGTGTATTATAGTTCGATTGTTTATATTGAGTAAATTAATAGCACAAATATTCCATACTTACATAAACACATTAATTAAATTCACTAATGACCAAAGAAGAGATCATAATTTCATGCTGTGTTGATTTATATGATCAAGAGAGTGAATTTATCTCTAAACTGCCTTCTACTCTCATATTTTCATTCATTCCAGCTTTTGTTAGTTCTTAAAATTTTTTAGCTTAACACTCTCAAATCTTGGTTTAATTTGATTGAATAAATTTTAGAAAAAATCTATACAATTCCCTGTAGATCGACCCGTACTCGCCACGTACTAAATATTCACATCGTGCGCTTGCGGTTAATTTAAATTTAAATTTGATTGGCTATTTTTTAAATCGATAGAGATTTAGCCGGTTAAACAAGTTTTTGTTTTTTTTATATATATAACAATGAGAGTATGGGGTTGAGAATCTCATTTTATATAGTACTCCATACATAATACTAAATCTTAGAGCATTATATTTGATTCGTCTTGCTTCAGTAGCATTTGTGGGTAGAATACCTTCTATCAGATATCGAATATATGGCGACATCCAATTTTCTTTAGTTATTTTTAGTGTTGCGGTTTGTCTTCGAGTGCCTTGAGCATGGGTTGTAACTAACACTTTCTATGGTACATGTGTACTAGGCTTCTCTAAGATTTCGATTATGGTGAAATTAAACTCTCTCATGTCCCGTGAACTTGTGTATTTTTCTAGGGAATCAGCCCTAGCTTTTTGGTCCCTAGGAATGCTTTCTATAAGATAACTCCCCAAAGCTACATGTAGCTGCTTTACCTATTTAGCATAGAGAGATAACCTCGAATATTGTGCTTGGTAATGGCCAAGAACTTGATTGATGACTATCTCAGAATCACCATATATCCAGATCTTCGAGACCTTGATGGAGATAGCCATTCTAAACCCAAGAATCAAAGATTCATAATCGGCTGCATTGTTGGCTGCCAAGAAGGTGAGCTTAATTGCATAGTAAATTTTATGATTATCCAGGGTTATCAAGATATAACTGGCACATGCCCATTGCTTATTTGAAGCTCCATCTACATAAAGTTGCCAAGAGAGTTGTTTTTCCTTGCTATCTTCTTTTCTAGTTTCGGCTCCGAAACCATGAATTCAGCTAGTGCTTGACCCTTGATTGCTATCCTAGGCACATAAGATTTATCATCCTAGTTGAGTTATATTGCCAATTTAATTAATCTCCTCATAGTTTCGGGTTTACTAAAAACATGCTGAAGTTCTTGATCTGTAAGGACTTAATGGGATGAGCCTAGAAATATGGCCGAAGTTTCCTTGCTATAAATACCAACCTATAGGCGAGTTTATCAATTACTAGGTAGTGCTTCTCGACTGGATCTACCTTTTGCTTACATAATAAACCGATCTCTGGATTCCATCATCACCTCAACTAAGGCTGAACTTATGGCTTGGTCCGAGGCAGCTACATAAAGGAAAAGAGTTCCTCCATCTATCAGCTTTGACAATACTAGAGGAGAAATTAAATGCTTTTGTAGGTCCTCGAATGCCTTTTGGCATTAGTCTGTCCATTTGACAATAACATGCCTCTTTAAGAGGTTGAAGATGGGAACACACATGTCGCTTGATCGACGTATGAACGTGTTCCAAGCAACGATCTTTCCATTTAATTCATTAGCTCCTTCCCGTTAGTTGAAGCCTTCATATTTGATATAGCTATTATCTGATCTGAATTTATTTTGATTCCTCTTGAACTTACTGTGAAACCTAAGAATTTTTAGGATTGTGTTGTGATGGTATATTTATGAGGGTTCAGCTTCATTTGGTACTTCCGAAGGACGTTGAACATTTCGGCTAAATCCGAGCCATGATTTCTGATTGTTTAGATTTGACCAACATGTCATCAACATATACCTCCATATTTCAGCCTATCTACTTAGGGAACACTTGGTTAACTATCCTTGCCCCTGCATTCTTGAGACCGAAGGCCATAACCTTATAGCAAAACAATCCTATGTTGGTGACGAAACTCATATGCTCTTAATCAGGCTTGAAGATTAGTATTTGATCATATCCTAAACAAGCGTCTATAATTGAAAGCAACTAATGCCCACTGATGGCATCAACTAACTGGTCGATTCTCGACAAAGGAAAGCAATCCTTCAGGCAAACCTTATTTAAATTAGTAAAGTCAACGCAAGTCTTCCACTTCCCATTTGGCTTTTTAACTTATACCGGGTTTGCGATCCGTTTCGAGTAGTATGCGTTCCGAATGAAGTTTTTCTTTAGTTACCACTCGACCTCTTCTTGTAGAGCCATATATCAGTTTTTGTCTAAGGGTCACCTCTTTTGCCTAGCGAGAGTAAACTTTAGATATATATTCAATCAGTGTTAAATAACCGAGGGGTTGATGAAGAACATATCATCATAGGTCTATGCGAATACATTGGTTAAGTTCGAGGAAGAAAATTAGCTCTTCTCGTATAGATGGATGGAAATAAGTTCTTATTTCCATCATCTTTGACTTTTCATTTTCATCGAGGCATACTTCTTCTAGAGTCTCGGCTACTGAAGCTATCTCAGTTTCTTATCTCGGATCGAGATCAAGCTCAATTTCTTCTTCTTTTGAAATTTCCTATATTGCGTGAATAGTCTTTCTCTTTATCCTTGTAGGTTTACTACTCTGTCCCCATTCTATCTCATTAAATTCTCATTGATAGCTTGTTATGTACACTAATTTCCCAATTATGGAATTTTTTTGCCTTGGAAAAATTCTTGAGGGTCTTTTACGACTCTCCATGGACTTAGAACGCAAGGTATTAACTGTTTCTCTAACTCTGAAGGGAGTAGGCTAGTTAATTTTGACATCATTCTCATAAGACAAAGTTTTACCTTTATTAATCATGTGTAGGCTTGCGTAATATAGTTGTCTTGAGATCCATTGATCTCCCCTTACAAGCCCTTTTCCTATCTCGGTGGGAAACTTTAAAAGTAGATGTTTGTAGACACATACACATCCATTGCATCAAGAGTTGGTCTTCCAAAGAAAGAGTTGTACACCGAACGGATGCATGATAACAAAGGCAATTTCAAAGATCTTGGAGTGGTGGTCGCTTCCAATTTTGGCCACCAGCTTACATTCTCCGAGAGGTATGTTTCCTTCATCATTGAATCCATATATGGGAGCTTGAATAGGCTTGAGTATACTCTCGGGCAATCCCATTTTGTTGAAAGCATGTTTGAAGCTAATGTTGAAGATAGCTCCCACATCCACCATTATCTTTTCCACCTCTGAGAGTCTAATTTATGCCGCGATTACAAGCGAGTCATTATGGGGTGGCTACCACCTTGTTTATCAAAATCACCAAATGTAACTTTCGGCCCAATGTTTTGCTTTTTCTCAACTCTTTTCATCTCGTACTCCGAGACGCCTTCTTTATTAGCTTCATTAATTTACCTTTTCTAATTGCCATGTCTCCAACAATGCAGGGTCCTCCCAAAATGATGCCCATAAAGTTTCGATGGGCTAGTAAAGACCTTGGAACATGTACTTGAGGTTGCGCACTTCATTTCTAACTGGTGTGATGGCCGCCTAAGTGTTATCATTCTTTAGAAACTCATCTAACTGCCCTTCTCTAATGAGTTGATGAAGGACTTCAATAACCGAGATTCTTCGGTACTATGCCCGTTCTCCAATGGTAGCTACAATATCTTCCTTCTCGGTTGTTTTCTGGCCCCTTCCCTCTTCTCAATAGGTATGAGATTCGGTCCTGGGTCATAGCATAGAACTAAGCAAATGAATGAGTTAAGGGGTATAATTCTATTACTTGAGGTTCCCTCTTAAATCTTTTGGCTGAAGCGAACTTCTTATTCTCACTATTCCACTTTGGGTTCTTCCTATACCTCCTTTTGATTCTTAAATTAAAATTTCTCCACGAGCTTGGAAAAGAACGCATTTATATATTTGCACTCTTGCCTCAAAAGATCTTACCAGAATGGTGTATTTCTCCAGAATCCTAAAGTGATTGCCACCAGCTTGGTTTTATCCGTTATGCCTTTGTATCGGGCCGCAGTGTCATCAAATCTTCTGCAATAATTATTTAAGGATTCTACCCTCCCCGCATAAAGTTAGTGAGTAATCTTAGTCCTATTCTAGTGTCTTTCGAAGCAAAGAATTATGTCAATAATTTTGTGGTTAGCTGTTCCCAAGAGCGAATAGAATTTGGGGGATAGCTCTGGAACCATTTCAATGTAGGTCCATTGAAAGTCCAGGGTAGGAATCTGCATTTAATCTCGTCTAAGGCCTGGATCACCTTCATTTGAATTTTATATAAAGCAATGTAGTCTTCAGGGTTAGATGTTCCATCATAAGAGAGTTTCGGGATCCTGAATCTCGAAGGCATAGGTGATTTCATGATTTTTGGAGAAAAAGGCTAAAATTTCCGAAGATTCATTTTGACATCAAGACTAGATCGATCTTCTTGTAATTATTGTATATGCTTTGATAATTTCATTAATAAGGTTTACATTGCTCGATCCCCACCGAGTCTTAGAGTTTCATCTTCAGTATTCTAAGTTTGTGGCCCGTTTTCCTACCTTCTTTTGAAATTTAACCTTTTAGGACTTAGAGTCAAGGGTCTCTAAGAAGGTCATATTCTTGATGTTTTTACTATCTCGGCTTTCCTTGCCGCATCAGCGAATCCAGCTTCTAAAGCCTCATTAGTCATTGGTAACTTTTTGGGGTTTCGGCCGAAAGTTAAAGGGTTCTCATCTTCCTTAAGTATAGCTGAAACCTTTTTCAACAATTTAGCAAAGGTTTTTTTAACTTCGTTCTGGTAGTTATCTAGGCATTGTGCTGTGTCGGAAACGAAATTCAACATCATTTGCCGAAACTCGCTTTCGGTGAGAACTGGGGCACGGTTTCCTTATTAACGGTTGGATTTATTTAGTCCGTTTGATTTCTTTCATTCGTATGCAGTTCTTCGATTCCTTCATCTTGGGAAGGGGAACGAGGTGTCTTCTGAGAGGAGGATTTTAACTTTATGACGAGCTTGCTAGATTAGAAAAGAAAGGAAGTTCGGGGCTTCCTTCTAATGTAAAAACTGTTAGACAGATTTTTCGTCCGACTAATGCTCCAAAGCTTTCGGACATTTATTCCAAAAGGATAAAGATAAGCTGAATGAATACTAAAACTATGTAGATAATAAGCATCTAAAAGTAAAAGAGATACGAGATTTAGTGCTTTGGGACTAAGATCCCTACATCCGCTTTGAAGATTCTGTCGTGAGCTATTATTCCTTGATTTGTTGTACAAGTACGTGTGTTACAAGGTTCGCCATTAATGATCTTTAGTTAATGCTTTCTAGATGGATCAAGGAATATGTAATGGTTGTATAATGTAAGAAAATATTTAGTCGGCCCCTTCTTAATAGTGCACGGTCCTCTATTTATAGCAAATTTAAGGTTTGCCCATTGCTGCAGGGGCTTTTACATGGATTGATGACCTGGCTTGCTATAGGCGGCTTGGATAAAACATTTCTCATCAAAATGTTGAGACTACTTTGACATAGATTGATGATGTGGCACTTTTATATATAGTTCCTTTGATTCCTTTTATATATTTTGGTCAATGATATCGGTCTCGGGCTATCCGACCCATTGATTGTTGATACTTATTGAAATGTCTTTAGTCTCAGTAGTTTTTGCTCTTGGTTGAGCTTGCTGTCTTAATTAGATATTGGCCTTTATCTTAATCGACATCATTTCTCTTACTTTCGGATCTTGTGTTAATGGATATTGAGCTTAGTGTTTAAGTTCTCAGTGGAAAACAAATAATGGGCCTTGGAATTACAAGCCAAGGAGCTTTTCTTTTGAATATTCATGATTTGTACTTGGTATTGATTATGGTGTAGTAGCTAGGAAGGTGGACTCAAGCTTCTCAATTTCGGCTTGGATTTTCTCGATATCGCTTCCTTGGCCTGAAGTGCCTTGTCTTTTTCTTGGAGGGATAGGCTCTTAGTGCCAATATGCGCCTTGAGATGGGCATTTTCCGTATGAGCGGTCTTTGCTTTGTCTTTCATCATAATCTTGGGCTGATTATGAGTTTTTATTATCACTTAGAGCAATTCTTTTGAGTACTTTATCACTTAGAGCAATTCTTTAGAGTACTTCATTGATGTTTGAGCTGCATCTCTTTCTTTTATAAATTCGATCAATTCCATCTTGTATTCCTCTATAGTTTTATCATGGCTCCTTTTCTCTGACTTTAAAGATTGGATGTCAAACTGGTAGATTCTATTGACGTTGGAGAGGGGGAAGGAAAATTTCTTCCACTCATACCCTTGATCTGTTAGCTCCTACATTACTTCGACCCTATGGTTGGCATCTTTCCAAGGAATTTTCTTAAGGTCATGGTCGAATTTAATCCCGATCAGATAGAAGTTTGGGAAACTGGGTTGCATTCTGCTCGAAGGTGGTAGAGATGGAGCTGGGTGAATAGAGACCTCCTTGGATCGATAGGGTAATGTAACAGTGGTGGCCAGAGAGAGCGAAGCTAGAAGTTGTTGCAAAAAAAGCTGCGACTGAGAACGAGGAAGGATAAAACCGAAAGAATGACCATGGCGGTCATACGAGTCTTTGTGCCTTTTCCTTGGTCATAGGATTCTTTCCACTCCGTACACCTTTTATTTCTATCTTTTTCTACCTAGAGGTCTCTTTTCGCTTGGCATTCTCTTTCTTTTGTTAATGCTCTCTCTTTGTTTGATTCTTTTTCTCTATTAGAGCTGAGATGAAATGGGTATGGTTTAGGAGTTAATCTCCTTTGTTCGGAGACACCAAAGTAAAGGCAGTTGAAGCGATCTCTTTCCATCTCAACTGAAATGAAACATAAAGAAACATATCAACATTGTAATGAAAGAATAAGGGAAAATGCAAAGTGTGAGTCTTTGTGATCCTAGAAGTGTGTGTAGTGCTAGTGTTTCACTAAGTACTTTATGTACCATGCTCAAAAGGTTGCAAGGACAGAGTTTCGCCTCCTTCGGATATGAGGCTTTGACTGAAAGCTAAATCCTAAAGGATACTCCTTAAGAAGATCGTCGATAGGGACGTCATGGCCACTCAGTGAGTCGAAGATATTTTTTAAATGATCATCTAGATTAGCTGCCTTGGTCGTTAGAGTAATCACAGTTTAGTAGATTGCCAGGAGGTCTCGACGATTATTCACTTTGAAAGTGACGAGGCGGGTCTTGGTACCCTCCATGGATGTCTCTCCGTACGATTCGTCTCCTTAGTCGAACCCCTCACATTGTCATCTTCTTCGTCTCCCTCTCCTTCTTCTTTTTCTTGCACTCATCCTTCTCTTCCTTTACCCCCTTTTTTTTATGGTTTCCATCTCAACTCACTCTCCTCCTTCTACTTGTACTTCACCGGCTATGTTTACTTCTGCTGTTGTATTGAGATTTCATCATTGTTTATCATGCCTGATGAGCCTTCAACGCCTACTTGGATGTCTTCTCAGGAGCTACAAATAAGGGCAGAATACCTGTAGACACCTTGGATCCTCTTGGCATAAGTTTAGATGGAATAGAAAATCATTCAGGGTGTAGAAGGCCGCGTTGGCGAAGTTTCTCATTCGTTAAGAGGTAAGCAGTGGCGCAGAATCATATATTGACTCTTTTGAGGATTTTTCAATTCTTGGAGAGCTCGTTGCTTTTGTTTGGAGTAGGAATATTTATGGAAAGAGTAGGTTAGAAGTCAGACACTTGGATGGTAAGAATCCAAGTATGGAAAATAAAAGAGAGGATTACTTCTGAATAGCCTAAGCCGGTTGAAGCCGTATTGACATTGGATGTAGAAATACTCATTTTAAAATATGATCATTTTTTGTGAAGTGCCTCGATCACTTTTCATTAGCACCTATCTTTGATAATCATTAAGCATAGGGTTCGCTCTGTTTTTTGAAGCTTAGAAGGTATGTTAACTCCCGAAAGGTTGGAGGCCGATGAAATTGATTCATGAATAGGACAAAAATAGAACTCAACAAGGTGAATTATTGGTGTGGACTTGAGTGGAAGTGAGCCTGAGCTCTTGAAAGAACATATGGAGGAATGGATTAAAGTGCAGCACAGTGCCACCTTGGCACATGTACTTATTGCAAGCTGTGTAGCCTTGTGGAGGATTGTGTGATTTTTAGTTAACAGTCGGTAGCAGAACATGACTCTCTAGGATTCCATGCTGGTGGAATATGGTTCGGAGTGACTTTGTAACACCCCATAAAATTTAATAAGAAATTAAGTAGTTAAAATATGGTTAAAAATGGAAATTTTGTAGATAAATTTGATCATAGGAGTTGCAACATTGCATCTGTGGCGGTATTCTAATCAGTTTCCATATATATGTTGAAAATGGAGTTAAAATGAAAAAGTTATGGGCGTTTGAAGTTTTCAAATTTAAAATTTTGAATGCTTGAATCTGAAACATTAGATTAAGAAGGTTATACGTTGATATGTGATTGATTGGACTAATTAGAGTAATAAATATATTAATTAACAAAAATTAACGGAAGAAAATAAATCAATGTACGCAACAAAGGACCGGTCGACCACTGACCCATGATCGGTAGTGGTCTATAGGTCAACCAATGGAAGGAAGAAAAGCGAATGGAAGCTAGGGTTTTGTTATTTTGCACGGTTCATATTTGATTGACTATATGTAAACCCCTGGGTCTTTATTTTTCCTTCATAAAAACTATCTAGCAATGGCCAAGCTCTGTCAAAATCTTCCCTTTAGGGTTTCAGAAACAGTAAACTTTTTAGGCAAGTAATTCTAAACTTCAATCTCTAATTTAAATTAATCCTTCTTCTCCCTATCTACAAATTTCTTAAATCTAATCTATATATACAATCTATTTGTTGTATATTCAAAACAGGGGAGATTTTACGGAGAATTAGGAGTGGTAGAAATCAGATCTACTCTCTTCTTCTTCTTCTTCTGCTTTGGGTTTCAGAATCAGTTAGGATTTTCGTGTAAGAGAGTTAGATGTTTAATTCTTCTGATTTTTAATTCTATTCCTCTATAATTTCTGATTCCAAATGTAATTTCTACATACAATTCACTATGTTGTATATTTCAAAAGAGGGAGATCTGAAAGAGAATTAGGCATGGTGGAATCAAATCCTATTATGAAGCAAAAATTTCTCTATGAGTGGAAATATCAAGTTTTACACATTTTTATAGTTGAATAGTATTTATTTGGATTTGATGTATGCCTTAGGAAATTTGACTAAATGAAAACATAACACTTAAAACCCATAGAATTTTCCTAAGTAAATATCAATCTTTATATATGTTTAAATATTAATTATTTTTGGTATTGGTATATTAGAATCTAATTAATTGTTAGAATTAGATAATCTATGATATATTTAACCTATTTTCCTTCTTTTGAATTGAAGTGTTAAAGGTTTCAAAAAAAAATTAGAAATGGTTTATAAAGTATGAATTGAATTGTTTGTAGTTTGCACCGTCTATTTCTACCGCTTAAACAAATAAGGAACTCCTTTCTCACTTTAAAACGATGTATACAAAGGTTGAATTAAATATTGATGATTTAATTTGTGAAGATTAGTTCTTTAAAATAGAAAATGGATTCTAATGTATTAACATGGAACAAGTTGTAGACATTCCATGTTTGTACAGATCTATTTTATTTGGCTATGATATAGCAATTCTTGTTGGCATTATAGATTTTTATGAGATTGATATTTTAAAATACCTTATAAGTGAATTATCAAATTATTGTAACGTAATGATTAAGCTCTAAATTCCACACGTTAAATATCAGTTTGTGTATATATAAAATATAATGTATTGATCATAGCGTACTGAACATGATAATTAGTATTATTATAGTAGTTAAGTAATATAAATTTGTAAGAAGAAAGTTAGAGTAAATTAGGGAATTAATCCCTTATTATAGGTGTAATAGGGGATACCTTATATGGCCTCAATTATTATTCGTGTAGGATGACATATGTATATTGTGGATATACATATAAGTTATGACTAAGTTATAGAGATGTGAGGTTAGTCCAAAGCTACATGGAAATCTGTCCAATTAAATCTGGCTACCAGTGTGAGGCTTTGCGAACTAATGTGGAATATTGCATATAGTAAATAACCACAGTGGACATGAGGTCAGTCTCAATTTTGTAGGGTAAACCTTCCTAGTTAATCTGCCTAGTAGTACCTACGAATAGTCAGACAATGTGAGAGGTCACTAGTGGATTGTGGGTCATAAATTGTGTTTGGATACCGTAGGTGAAATCCTTAGGAAAGGTCCGCTTCGGGTTTGAGGTATTAAGTGGCTATGGTAGGGTCCCATATTGCTTAGTTGAAGTATTAAGCGACCAATATGATTTCTTACAATGTCAGTGAGGAAGAACCATGTAGGAACCCACCTTGGGGTTAGGTTTTAAATAACGGGGATCTACCTATTTTATAAGTCTGAAATGATCAGAATATGTCCCGGTAAAGTTGTATTAAGTAGTTTGGATACTTCTCTTTTACATCGTAAATGACAGTTACATTCGATTTGTTTAGTCAAATTGGAAGAGCCTTAGGGCTTACTAGTTAACTTTTGTGTAGTCGGGCTGGAAGGGCCTTCGGGCCTACAATTGACTTTATACGAATTTTATATAGTTGGACTGGAAGAGCCTTCGGGCTTACCGTTGACTTTATATGTATGTTATATAGTTGGACTGAAGAGCCTTTAGGCTTACAATTTACTTTATAAGTATGTTATGATTTTATATGTAATACGTATTTCTTATTCAAATAATATTGCTCAAGTACAATGGTGGTAAAGCTTGATATTTTCATTTAACTAGATGTTTATTGTTCTGATCCACTCCTCATTACAACACGGGTTAGAGAGAGTAACACTGATTTAGGAGACGAAGGTGAAGGTGAAGACTTGTGGCAATTATCTATCCGTTTATGCTTTTTAAGTATTTTTATTGTACCCAGTTCAGACAGTTATGTATTCTTGAGATATTGTGCTATGGAGGCTTCATGTTGTAATATTTAACATGTGATGTTTCTAAAATATATTTTTTCTTTGTGAAATAGGTACTTGGTTTTTGATATTATATTCTATTTATTTCATTGTGAGATTTTGAAATTATAGATAGATAGCTCTGTATACCGTGTATTATTTTAATTTTATCAACCTAATAACTAACCTTGAGATGGATCTAAGGTTCGACGAACTTTTATTGGGTTGAAATTAGGTCCGTTTCGAGGTGGGTTGTTACAAACTTGGTAGCTAGGATTATTAGCATTTATTCGCGACGATCTTCTAAAACTCTTAAGATAACTTGTTCCTTAAGAAGTGGAGATTGATTCTGGATTGGAGTAGTTGAAACTATCATCCTTTGTAGCTCTGCTATGATTGAACATCTAGGTCAAGCAACCACGGATGTCGAGGCTTAAACAGTGGTGGAACCAACCTTATGAGGAGATGATGGCCCAACGCTGGTGCTGAATCTAGGTGAATGCGAGTCATTCTGAAATGAAAAAACTTGACAATGAGCATGGTCAGGTATGTTTTATTTTGGTATTCTATTTTATATAAAGCCGCATGAGTGATGCCTAGAATCCAACGGATGCCAACATGAGTTAACTAATCCAATTTTGAACATCGACCAGGGTATTTGGAACTGTCAATCTATATAGTGTGTGTCATGTGTCTCATACGCGATAAATGGACCATTCAATGTTGATATCCTGCTTGTGCTGAAAAACGAGCTCTGTCGCATGATGGAACCATGCGTCGGATTTTATCCGTTATCTTCAGATAATCGAAAACAAAACCGCTGTGCGGAGCAAAGCAGAGCATTATTTTGTTGGTACATAGGATTGTGCAATAATTGGAAGTACTATATAGTGGAAATGCTCGAATGTCGGAGTACGTTCGATGCGACCGTTCTTTGGCACGAACCATCTCAACGTAACTTGAAGTGACAACTTATGATCTAACACATATCGGTAAATTGCGTTCATTCTTCTTGAATGAGTGGAAGTGCAAAAGCATTGAAAAATAGTGGATGCCTTAAGAAAATTTGAAGAAAGAGTGGTGAAAACATTGAGTTAACTCCAAGCAAGAAGTTAACAAAGCCAGAGTCTTTGTAATGATAGCTACGAGTAGTACTTGAGACGAACCCTAAAAAAGTTGTAGTTGCCAAAGTTCAAATAGAAGCCAATCACTAAGTCCAAGCCCTAGGCATTGGTAGAAGTGGGCGACCTAAGGCTATGGCCGATGGAAACTCCTCAACCGTGAGACGACGATGACCTACCTTAAGATATTAGATCTAGATCAAGGTGGGGATAAAGTTGGGATTAAGATCCATGGGAGGTGTAACAGTTATTTAGGTGGATATCTGGCGGCGACGGCAGCGTAAGGTGAGTCAGCAGCCGTCTTAATTGCTCACTTGATGAGCGATTTTAGCTCGGAGGTTGAGGTCACAAATATGACACCAATAAGGCTAAGGATTTAAAAGTGGAAATGTGAGAAATTTTCTAATTACGAAAAGTACTTACAGTACTAAAATTAGCAAGGTATTCTTCCTGATACTGATATAAAGAGGTCGGTACCAAACTGTTCTATAAAAAAGAGAGAGGGAGAAAGAATAGAAGAAGGGAAAGGGATTCTCACTTGGCCGAGGGGTGGAACACTCTTCGAAAAATTTAGACGTTGACCCTTGCACGGAAAATGGTACTAATGCTTTTTAAAGTGGTTGAGTGGATGCCCATGCAATAGTGACAACACTATAAGGCTACTCTTAGGCGATCAATGGACTTTTGTGGATGGCTCTATCTGCTTATCTTGTTCCAAAGCATGCTTTGTTTCCAACAAAAGTGTACTTTAGGAGGAAAGTATTATCCAGCTTTCAAAAGAAAACGAAAGTCGGGACGAAGATAAAATGGTTCAAGAACTTGGAGGCATGCTTGGAAGGACAATGGAAATAGAAGAGGCTTCAATAAGTTGGGGAGAGAAATTTGGTTAAGTATAGAGCTCATTACCAATCACTTTTATGATCAATACCAAGTGGTTTTTTTAGCACTTCAGTGAACTCTAGAGCTATGGTCTATGAATAGTTGGCTAATGTGGCTGTCATGGAGCCCATTTCTGAAGGAGTAGGTAAATAACTCCAAAAATCTTTGCAGAAAAGTACAAATACTAGACGTGTTAGAATCTCTCTGTAACAACTTGATTACTAAGTTAAAAATGCTCGGAGCTTGATGGATTGAAGTAAGAGGACAAGGTGGGAGAAGAT
Source organism: Allium cepa (assembly GCA_030765085.1). NCBI lineage: Eukaryota > Viridiplantae > Streptophyta > Magnoliopsida > Asparagales > Amaryllidaceae > Allium > Allium cepa. Next base: position 938,014,137 of record CM060932.1, read on the forward strand.
AGTGTGATTCGTAGTCAGTAAATCAGGTCTGTACTAACCTAATCAGGTCGGCGCCTATCATTTTTCCACTTTGGGGACCTTGTCTCCCCTCCTACTTTCCTGGATTTGGAGTTTGAATTGATATTTCGTAATCTAACGATTTTGTTAGGCGATTTCTCTATAAGTAGAAGACTTAGAGCAATTGAAAAAAGACTTTTTGGCCATTCTATTCTTTATCTTCTTCCTCTACCCAAATTTTTCACTAAGTTGGCTACGTTTTACTGTTCTAGGATGTCTTGAGCTGTGAATCCCTTGTACTTATGACAACAGCATTCCTTGAAAAGATTGTGGATGTAGACCTCTGATTAGCTGAACTACTATAAAAATTGCATGTTTTTTATTGTTTACTTGCTAAGTATAGTTAGATTTATCTTCTTCAATTCATTTTAGGGTGTTGCGTCACTTTCTAGCCCAATAAATTGTTTCTCAATGCAACAGAATAAGCACTCATAAAGATTTTAATGAGCTACCTTTATATAAGTATAAAATTGTTTAATTTTTAATTTAAAAAATTTTATGTTCATCACATAAATTGGTCAATCAATATTGATTGGTCCTAAACTCCTTTAGGGTTGTCCATATAAAATCCCTCAGGAACAAATATTACATGCAGTCTATCAACTAATATAGCCTGTCAATTCCTTTACCTAAAATATGCAGGGGTTTCTTATAAACTCTCACCTTGCATGATCTTGTAAAATATGCTTTAGATGAAAGTAATTTTAATCTTATGTACTTAGTCTTAAACACACGACTTAACAGAAAGAAGTTAACTCAACTTCACTCATCATCAATCGTTTTTTGTCTAATAAAATCAGATTACTCCTTATTGATACATCATTATGTATCATCAGGAGGAGTGACTTTTGAGATAGATCTTATTCGTTTAAGGTACATTGAGAACTCTCTCCAATATACTCACTTTTGATAAAGCCGTCCTAAATAAGATTGAAGTGAACGTATGTCATAGAATTTGCCGAACCACTATAAAAATCTGTGTGTTCATACTAGTTTCTTGCTATTTCTTATGAGATCTACATGTTTTCATATATTTTGGGGGTGTTGTGCCACTTTTTGGCCTAATATTTTTGATGCTTTAGCTGAGAATAGAGCTTCCCAGGAGTATATCTTGTTTTATTTTGGACTGGGACATCCAAAAGTTGGATTTAGAGCTTCTTCTTGCTGATTTGGTCATTCAATTATTGAACTAATGACCCTTAGAAGGTCTGATAAATCAGGAGTTGTAAATGGTGGAGAAAATGAAGCTTCTCACCATAATGACGAAACTACCCAATCAGTAAGAGCTCCACGGTTGCATCTATCCCTCAAAAGATGGTGTCAAAAGTCGAGTTCGATAGGATGATAGCGGAGCTGAATCAGAGAATAATGGATAGCCAAAAGGCACTTATTAAGAAGATGGATGCTAGTTTTTCTTTCTTGTCCCAACAGTCCAAAAGCTTAGGAAAAATATGAGAGATGTATCACCTTTTGGTTCTGAAGAGGGAAATTTATTTACTTCTGGCTAAAACTAAAGGGTTGGGAAGCAAAAAATGAAGGAGCAGATCGCTGGAACGTCAAGGAGGAACACTGGAGGAACTGGCAATACCTAGCCAGAGCTAAGCAACTCTGTATCGACCAGAATCGGGTTGGTACCGACAAGAATTTAGAAAGTTCCAAGGGCAATGGCCTAATTTCATCAATCTATCTGATAGTGTGGATGATTATAAAGTTCTAGTTAGCAAGTGGGTCATATAGAGACATGAGAGCCTAAGCATCAACGAGTGAACTTAGACTGGTTGCATAGTCAAACACTACCCTACTCTTGATAGTCATTTTTCAGATCACTAGGACAGTGAAGAGCATATTGCTGATATGATAAAGCAATTGGCGGAGGAAAACCAATAGAGAAAGAATGAAGATTAGGGTTCTGCACCTAGAAGAACTCCATTCATAGATAATATCTTGAGGATGGACTATCCTACGAAGTTTACAATGCATTTGATGTTGTCGTACAGTGGGACATCTAACCCCAGACTGCTCACTCAAGTATGAATGGCACATGGATGGTTCCAAGACAACGAATGTAGTTCGATGTAGGTGTTTCCCTATCTTTTTAGATGGAGTGACGTTGATGTGGTTCACTCGGCTCCGACCGAAGTCCATTTTAGCTTTTGATAGATTGGCTAAGAAGTTTTTAGAGTAGTTTAAGCTCCATGCTGCTTGGCCCAATGATTTAATATCTTTGTTAGGCATTTCTTAGGGACTTGAAAAGTCGTTGAAAGGCTTTTCGAATAGATTCAATATTGGAGTCGTAGAGCTAAACAATCCGAATATGGATATGGTATTGATGGCTTTAGTCCCGGAGATACACCCGGATATAGATTTTGGAAAATGAGTCGGGGATTAAATAGTCGACCAATATAGAGGAGTTCTATTGAAAGGCTAACTAGTTCTTATGCTTGGAAGAGGCAGACTTAGCTACTGGGTCGGCTAGTGGTGGAAAACCGAGGGAATTCGCTCAAGGTAATATGGCTATTAAACTGACAGATGAGAATGCTAGTAATGTAGCTATGAATGTTAGGAATTCTAATAACCATAAAAAAGGAATCAGGATGTTGGGGTAGGAGGAATGATGCCAAACGGCATCCAAGGAATAAAAAACCAGTGGAATGTACGCCTCCAAATGATATACTCAAAAATATCTACATTGCTAACTAAGAGACTAAGCGATATAAAAAGCTGCCTCAAAGGGACGTAACAAAGCCAAGAGACGCTCTGGAAAGTACTGTAGATTCCATAAGACCCATGGACATAACACAAATGAGTGTCATCATTTGAAGGATTTAATTGAGGAGTTAATCCACAGAAAGAAATTGTAGTTTTACATTAGCGACCCATGGGATGGCTGATAGAATGTTAGACTTTAAGGGCCGAATGCCCAAGGGAACAAGCCTAGACCTAGCGGTGAGGGAAGCTAAGCGGCTTGATGGAAAAATCATAACTAACACAGTAATGGAGGAGCTCATCCAACAGAGAAAAGCTGGAATGAGATGGATACACGAATTCTAAAAGAATGTACTACAAATGAGCTGCTTCGCAATTGAAGACGGGGCTTCGGCTAAGTAATACAGATTAATGGTTGATGATATAGTTTTTTGCAATATGGATTCTGACGAGATTGAAGTGCCAACCTTTGATCCTATGGTGATAACGGCCATTATGGGCCTAGCTATTGTGCACTAAGTCTTAGTGTATTGTGGAAGCTCAATGAATATTCTGTTCAAAAGGACTTTTGATCAGATGAAAATTAGTCCCAAAGACATCAAGCCTGGTAAATGCATGATTCATTGATTTATTAGAGAGGTGAAGGATCTCATTGGGATTATTGACTTATACATGGAGTTAGGAGCAAAATCGTACCGGTTCACAAATTTGTAATTAATGATGAATTCTCATAATGTAACACCATATTGGGTTGGTCGGCCCTAGCAAGTTCAAGAGCAGCACTGGCCCTTGATGCTTGATGATGAAGTTTCCCAAGGAGAAAGGGGTTGGATCAATTTGAGGCGACCAAAGCGCTAGTCGAGTGTGTTATGTTGCTTAGCTCAGAAGGGAAAAACGATGGTAGAATGGAAAGGGTGTAGAGAGATCTCTCTGCATCAAGGATAAAAAAGCATAGCAACCAATGCCTAAGACCTAGCATAGGAATAATGGCATGTTCTTTAAGCCCATGGATCGTAGGAAACGGTCGAAGGAAATGCGGGCAGCACCAATTGAGCTGACGATCAAAGTTCCGATCGATTTGGATGATCCAACTTGGGTCATGATCAAATCTCATCCTAGAGCCAAATTAAGGAAGGAGTCGGTTGGTTTTCTTCGAGTAAATCCAGATGTGTTTGCTTGGACACATTTAGATATATGTGCGATATTGTCGGAGATAGCATGCCACACACTAAATTTGAACCCAAAATATGCCTCTGTAAAGCAGAAAGACACGGTCTGAATCTAGAGTGATCCGATATCACTAAGGTCCAAAGCCATACATGTGAAATGGGAGATCTTATTTCAAAACTAGTTCTCTCGAGTATGGGGCACTTTTTTGGATTGGGAAGGTCCCTATGCGATTTAACAAAAGCTTGGAAATTGAACTTTCAAGCCAGCCACCGTTGATGGGATCCTGGTTCCATGGGCATGAAATAGCGACATGTTACGATGCTATTTACTTTTTTTGCAAATAAGCCACCCTAATGAAGTATGGGCAGTGTAATAGGTAGGACTTTTCATTTTTTTTCATAAATACTTCTAGAACCAATAGAACCGTGTTATTGTAAGCTAAATCTTGTGCCGCACGATTAGTAATGCAATCAGGTACCTGGAGATAGGTACCGACCAACTCCTTTGATCTAAGATTAGGGCAAAGAAGTATAATCACAAGGGTTGATCGAACAATTCGCCCCTATCCCTCTAATCTTGACTAATGCCAAGAGATACTCATAGTCAATGAGGGAAGCTTAGAGTTAGGAAACTAATGAATCGGTTTTCCGAGATAGAAACTATGTGCAATCGAGTTATGATGACCACACTTACGACCTTACAAGATGTGCTAGGGCGAGGATAAGCAAGGTCGGTCAAAGAATTCTCTTAGTCAGCACTTGAAGATAGGTGGGATAGAGAATGGATGCTCGGAGACAGAAATTCGAAGCATCGGGTCCTAGAGATAGAAACCGGTGTACAACCAAGGCTTTCCCGACCACTTTTATGACCCAACAAGACATGCTCGACTAAGAATAAGTGATGATGGTAAGTGAATGTTCTTAATCAACACTTGAAGACATGTGATATCAAGAGCGAGGGCCTGGAGATTGGTGCCTGAAACAATAATTACCAAAGATAGGAATATGTGTATAATTGAAGCTTCCATGCCTACGTTTGTAGCTCGCGAGGTCGTGCCTGACCGAGGATAAAACAATGATGGTCAAGGAGATACTTCGATTGATGCTCGATGATTGGCGGGGTCAAATGTAGATGCACAAGGATAAGTATATGGACTATTGAACCTCGGAGATAGGAATTGATGGATAACTGGACTAACTATCACTTACGACTCGGCAAGACACGCCTAGCCGATGGCAAGTGATGAGGACCAATGAATGAGCTCGATCAACTACTAGAGATAGGAGAGATTTAATATGGTGTCCATAGATCGATGCTAAAAATGTTGTTTTTAAGATATAGGAGATGGAAAGACATTGAACACTTCTTTGATTGTGACTTTGTTCGTGGCCGAACGAAAATCGACCGAGAACAAACAAGGTTGATCATAGAGATGGTCAAATGAATAACAAAGTTCTGTTTAACCAAATAAAGAATACATTGGCAATAGTAAAGAATACTATGCAATAGAATATATCTTAAAACCTATAGAAATTCACTTATATGTACAGAGCTATAGTAAGTAATATAATTGCATAGACAAAGGCATGTACAATATAAGCAGATCACATTATAGGCAATTATATTATTTATGCAGTCAGTTTTATATAGGCAAGAAAACTAAGAGTGCATGAATGTAAATATAAACAAAGGTTGTACATAATCAACAATCTTTATTTACAATTACCTTTTATACAAGTATTGCAAGGGCCATCCTGCACAAAATAGGCCTATGTGTGAAATTAAAGAAAATACGTTAAAAGAGGACTAAAAGAAACTATCTTCAGAATATATCAAAATAAGCTAGGCATATATGTCTTCTTCTAGGAATGCTTCCCAACCTTAGAAATAGATTTTCGCAGTCTCTTCGAATACTCCTTGCCTTCGTACTTCCCTTCCTCGGGAGGCTGCTATTTGAACGAGTGGTTTACCCCTCGGTTGTGATAATGATAGGACCTTCAGGCGTGTCGACGGAAGTGTCAAAAGACTTAAAGGATCCACCAACACACTACCTTTTTAAGCTTGATTTTGACTGGCGGAATTATGGATGTAGGGCTTGTTGTCTCTGGGCCAATAGGTGTCTCGATTCTCACCTCTTTTTTGATATAAATTTTGCTAAAGTGGATTTTCAGCATCTCTTCCATAGAAATTGAATTGGTTAGGTCCGTAGCACTAGTTATAGTAATGTCTACCCCTAGGGACTATGAGGTGTCATCCAATCCCTCCAAAGCCTCAATCTTCTATGAATCAATATTGAGGATAGAACTATAAAGAGGAATACGAGTAATTAGCTCCATGGTAACAAATGTCAACGTGGTGAAATTGGCACTTAGGCACAAATCTTGAGTTGCTAACGGTGGAGGAAGAAGCGGCAGACGATCTGTAAGTTCGCTAACTATGAAGTGAAGTTTACTGTTGACCTCAGCTGAGAACTAAAGCTTCCCAAACTCTTGAGAGACTAGGGAAATATCTTCACTGGTTGAAGTTTGTTGAGCAGAAGATTTAGCAATTTACCCTCCCATTATTGCAGATTTCTTTGGTTGAGAAAAAAGAAGAGGACTGTAAGTCTCTTTAGTACTCAAGGAAGCGGAAGAAGGAGTCGCAATAAAACTGGCCTTAGAATAGGCCCTCATGGAGATTGGAGTCTTTATTGCAAGCCCCATGGAAAGGAGGATCAATGGTTCTGCTTGATCAAGTGTAATAGGATTAACAACAGCCTTAATAAGCAACTTGCTTGCAGTCGATCCTCTTTAGGTAGGATCACCTTTCCTTTTTCCAAGGCTATAATGTTGTTTATGTCCATGAATTTGGCTTTCAATTGATCTTTAATGAGACCTTCTCTAAACGCAGTCGCACGACATATGATTTCCTCTCATGCATCCGCATAGTAAATGAAAAACTGTTTCCCAACCACTACAAATTCTTTTCTTCGATAACGTTTGTTAAGAACCACTGAATGGTGTATTTCATCTCTTCTTTCTCCTTATCCAATTAATCTTTTAGATCGTTTATTTAGTTATAGCCCCATCAAGTTCGACTTGAGCTTCTATTTTTGCTTTTGTCTCGGCCTTTGGACTGGCTCTAAGTCTCTCAACTTTAACCTGAAGTGTTTGAAGTGATGTATCATTAGCCTGTAGTGTTTGAAGTGATGTATCATTAGCCTGTAGTGTTTGAAGTGTTTGAAGTGATGTATCATTAGCCTGTAGTGCTAAGTCCTTGGCTTGAAGTGGCGTGTCTATCTCTTGAACTACCTTGCCATTGTCATTGACTTGAGCTTTGAGCTCACCACTCTACAGATGGGCCTTCATGAGTTGGTTATTTATCATATTGAGGGTCTAAGTGTAAGCATGATACATTTCCTCAATTAGTGCCTTAGAGTTTTCAGTCGATATTTTGGTCTCGTCTCTTTATTTCTTGAGCTCAACTAGCTCATTTTTGTAGTCAACTATCATACTTTCATGAGTCTTCCTCTCCAATTTAAATGACTGGATGCCTATCTGATTGATTATGTTGACATTGGAGAGGGCAAAAGTGAATTACTTCCATTCAAAAAGTTTGTCTACAGGCTCGGTGACCCCCCAACTCTACGACAAGCCTCTTCACGAGAAATATTCCTAATGTTATGATCAAACTTCACCCCTATTAGGCAAAGGTTAGGAAAGACCATTGCATCTTGGTTTCCATGGCTATGGATGAGCCTGAAGGAGATAGTGATGGAAATAGGCAAGTAGAAACCTCCTTGGATTTTTGGGAAGTTGACATAGTAGCGACTAAGGGTCGGATTACTAAAAGCTGTCAAGAATGAGTTTATGGTTGAGAGCGTGATTGAAGAACCAATAGTGAGACCGTTATGGTTATGAGAATAGTAGGAATTCTACCCCAAGTCATAGTATTCTCTTTCTTCAGCCTGATGTTTATTCATGATCTTATCCTCATAGTATCCCCTGTCATTCCTTTTTAGTCTCCCTGCGTCGATCTCTCAACGCAAAGAAGAGTGATAAGGATAATGTTTTTGGATAGTTACCCGGTGTTCAATAACACCTGAGCGTAGATAGTGGAAGCAGTCTCTTCCCATTTTACCTAAAATGAAAGAAAAAAGTTATATTGGTCTCAGAACATGAAGTAAGACTGAATGTAGGATATGAGTGTTTGTGATCCTATGAACACATGGAGTGTTGGTGTTGCCCTAAGTACTCTATGGACCATGTTTAGAGGGTTACGAAGATGGTATTTCGTCTCACTCGACTGGGAGACCCCCGGATAAAAAACCAAAGCCTAAATGGTACTCGTTAAGAAGATCATCAATCGGGATGTCTAAATCCCCGAGTGGGCTGAAAATGTTTCTCGAAGAGCCTGTGCTTAAAGAAGTGGATGCTTAGACAATTGGAATTGTGCTTAGACCGGAGGATTGCTTTGAGAATTTGAAAACTATTCTCTTGGGATGCAGTGGGATAGGGATTTTTGTGCCTTCACGGGACGTTTCCTATATGATTCATCTTTTCCATAGTCAAAATCCTTATCATCGTCATCTTCTTCACCACCCCCCTATTTGTCATCCCCTACTTCTTGTATTCCCTTCATCTAATATCTTTCCTTTATTCTCTCTTCATGCACCATCTCGACGATGTTCTCTTCCATCACTCTATCCGCTCTTTCACCGATGTTCGTTTCTCTAGAAGAACCTTCGGCACCCCCTTGGATATCATCGCCGGAGCCATGAGTAGGGGTAAGAGCCCAAACAGTAGCTCTAGACCTTCTAGGTAGTGGTTCAATTGGAATGATGAATTGCTCGAGATGTAAAAGCCAAATTTATAAAGATTCTCATTTGTTAGAAGGTAGGAAGTGGTGTGATAGCGGATGTTGACTCTCTTTTGGGTCTTTAAGGTTTTAGAGTGCACATCGACGCCATCTCCAGGGGGGGGAGGGGTTATCTATGAAGAGAGCAAATATAAAGTTAGATACTTAGGTGGTGAGAATCCAAGTATGGAAAAGGGTAGAAAGGAAGGAATCTTATATTTAGACAACTAGTGTCGATTGAACCCGGAAGGGCAGTGGACGAAGAAGAATTTGTTCTTGAAATAGGAACATTTGTTGAAAAGTGTTTCAATCACTTCGTACTGGAACCAGGCTTTGATGATCAATAAGGAAGGTGACTTGGCTCTTTTCTTAAAGATTGGGAGATGCGTTAACCCCTCGAAAGTTGGAGGTTGATGAAGCTGCATCATGAATAGGAAGTATAAGGAGTTCAAAGGCGTCTTTGGGGTTCATTTGGGTCGGGAGCAAGCCCAAGCTCTTAAAAAAGGGTCAGAGGAAAGGATTGAAAGGCGGTGCATCCCTCCTTAGGCACATGTATTTGGTGCAAGCTATGTACCCTATAGAGGATGGTGTGCCCATTGATTAACTCTTGGCCGCATAATGTCACTCTCTAGAATCCCATTTTGGAGGCATATTGTGCGGAGTGAGTTAAGAGTCAATACTGATGGTATTGACTCTAGGGGTCGTTCAAAACCCTTAGACTGAGATCTCCATTAAGTAGTGGAGGTTGATTCCAGAGTGGGGCCATTAGTACTATCGCTCCTTTTACGTTAGTTGTAATCGAGCGTCTAACTTTAGTTGGCGCAGATGTCATTGCTTGAGCCATAGAGGAGCCAACTCCAGAAGGAGTTAACAGCCCAGTGCCAACATTAGAACGAGGTAAATGATGAGTCATTCTAGAAATTTCGATGTTAAACACGATTAGGTATGTTCTATCTTAAGTTTTATTTTAATTTAAACCCTATGACCAATGCTCAGAACCCGAGGAAGTTGACGTGAGTTAACTAACAGGATCTTGAACATCAATCGGGGCAATGTGGAATATCAGTCTATGTAGTGTGTCTTGTGTCTACTACATGATGAATGGAACATTCTTTTTAAATATCCTTCTTATGTTAGCAAACGAGCTTCGTCGCACGATGGAACTGTGTGTCGAATCTTACCTATTACCGTAGGATGAACAATAACAGAACCACTGCCCAAAGTGACATTCTTTGTAGGAACACAGGATTGTGTAGTAACTTGAAGTGCTGTAAGGTGAAATTGTTCCATCACCGGAGCACATTCAATGTGACCATTCTTTGGACCTTTCTCATCAAGGTTTAAATGAAAACTTATGATCGATTGGACTTTGGTACGAAATGTCTAAGCATCTTGGGCGTGTGAAGGCTTGAAACCATTGGAAGATATTGAAGACCCAGGGTTACGATGGTAGAGATCCGAGGCAATGATGGTAGAGACCAAAAGTTGGTGCCGAGTAAATGTGAAACATAATGACTTAAGTGGTTATAGTGCCAGCTTTTGGTTGAGCTTGGGGTTGTCCTTAGGAGAATATAAATCTTGCAACGAAGAAGGATTCAAATAAAGGCCAATCAATACTAACCCTAGCCATCAACATGCAGCCTCAACTATGATCACCATGGTGCCAAATTCTGATAAGTCACCTTGGTATTTCAAGCCTAGATCTGGACTTAGAGAATTCAAGATCGATTTGATTGAGATGGTGATGGAGACCGAATTTAGTGGTGGTGTTTTTATGGTTGTCTAGATGACGACGACGACGATTTGGTGTTTAGGTCGAGGTGGCGGTGACTTGAAGTGGTCAAGGCTGAAGGCGATGACTGAAAGGATAAGGAAAGGAGTCGAGGTGAGGTAAAAAGGGTTAAGTAAAATGTGAGGATGAAAAAGCTTTGAGTGCTAGCATTTATATAATTGTTATGACTCATCAATTCATGTCGATAACGAAAGGAAGTGGTCGTACCACATGATTTTATTGTCAAAAAAGAAAGGAAAGAAAAATGAAGGAATACTCAGCTAGTTAAAGCATGAAACGACCTTCGGAGGAATGTGGATCTAGGCCTTGGCATGAAAAGTGGTACGATTACTACTTAAAGTCGTTGAATGGGTACTCTTGGAATAAAGATGGCGCTTTAAAGTGATTTTTCAACAACCAATGGACTTATGCGGATGGTTATAGATGCTAATCCTGGTCAAAAGCACGCTTTGTTTCCAATAGAAGTATACTTTAGAGGAGGGCAAATGTTATCCAGCTTTTAAACCAAGTAGCCTTTCGATGAATCTGGGCATTAGGACGAAGATGAAATAGTTCGAGGACTTGGTAGCAAGCTTGGAATGGCGATGAAAAAGGCTTCAAGGAGTTTGAGGTCAAATTGCACAAAGGAAAAGTGGTCAGTACTGACGTGAATCCATGTCAGTACTAGATACTTTTTGTGCACTCTGGTGATCTCTGGAGCTATGGTCAATGAACTAATAGATAAAGTGGTCGTCCTGGGATTCGATTCTGAAGGAGTAGGTGAACAACTCACAAAAGCTATATAGAAAAGGACAATTATTAGATAAGTCAAATCATCTCGATACCAAGTAGAATTACTTGGAAAAAGTGTTCGAAGCTAAAAGATTTGAAGATACAAGATGAAGTAAAGGAGAAGCAAGTGATTTTTGCTAAGCAAATCATCTCGGTACTAACATGATTTAGGGACAGAGGAACTTTGTCATCCCTCCTACTTTCTTGAATCTAAAGTTTTACTTGGTCTTCAGTGTTCTGGTGACTTTGATAGGAAATTCTCCTATAAATAGCAACCCTAGAGAACCTTTTAGAGGACTTTTGTGCCATTCACTTCTTCATTCTCTTGTGTCTACCCAAGTTTTGTCGCCTAAAGGCTGTTTAGATTTGTTCAAACTAGAAAGCTCTTGTGCTTGTGATAAAACCATCCTAAATAAGATTAATGTTGATGTAGACCATGGAGTTTGCCGAAGCACTATAAGAATCCATGCGTTCTTATTGTTTTCTTGCTATTTCTTATTAGGTCCGCTCCCTTTCATGTTCTATAGGGTATTGTGCCACTTTTTGGTCCAACAAAGATGTAACAACCCTTATTCTTGAGTTGATTAAATGAAATAAATAATGATTCAAATAAGGAATTTGAAATTGTTATTCTTCCATAAAAGATAATGAAATTCTTTTGGAACATAAATTCTAAACTTTTATATAATATTAGAGAAATAATGAATGTAGTAAATATTTTAAAGCTACAAATAAATAAATTTCCATAAGCCTTAAAATTATATGTTTCGGATTTGGTTAGTATTAGGAAATTAATTTATCATATAACAAAATTGCATTAGAAAATTTATATTTATAAACAAAGAAGAAAGATGTTTTATATGAAATGATAGTGTTAAAAGGAGAAACAAATAATATAATTTGCATTTATACTTGGATGGGCCTAGATAAAACCCATATCCATACTTAAACAAATATTAAAGGGCCACTTATTCATTTTCTCACTTTCTTCATCCTGTACGTACTGAGATAAAACAATCAATCTCAGGTTTTAGTGGGTTTGAATTTTTTTCTGTTGTTTATTTCCACTGAGTTCTAGGGTTGCTTCAAGTAGGAGCTGAATTAATTCTAGATGCAAGATCACTATGGAATAATAGGAATTTGGTGAGTAATCCTCCCCACTCTTTTTAAATTTGGGTGCATGTATATATTGGTGGATTAAGCTTATATTTTCTAAGGAAGAATGGGCTATTTGCTACGATATGAGTTACTACCTGTAACGACCCGTAAATTTTCGATAATTAAAATAGCTAATTTAATAAGATTTCATGATTTAGTGTTAGAAAAAAAATTGTAAGTCGTTTGGAATAATAATAACTAGAATGAAATGCAACAAGATTCTATCTAAGTTAATTATTTATGAATTGAATAAAATCCCAAATCAATCGAAATGATATGTAGTCAAAGGTAATTGAATGAATTTGTATTGTATAGGTAATTGTGACGCTTGTTTGTAAATAATAAAATTATAAGTAATTAACAGTTAACGGTGATAATTATTTAAGTTACCTATTCATTTAGTTAGTCGAATTGAATTTGTGAACCAATTGAAATTGAAATGAAAGTTCATATATTAGTTGAGTGCATTATCTCTAACTGTTGATTAATAATAATGTAGAGTTCATTTGATGTAATATAGTAAATCGACTGATAATGAAATTTTTATTTAAAATCCAATGTTGAAATCCGTCAAATATTGAACAATTAAATTGTTTAAATTTAATATTTGGAATCTATTGAATTAATTGAATAACGGGTTTAATATGATAAAAAATGATTTGTAAAATTTTATTTTATCATATTGGAGTTATAGTGATGTTATAGAACTTTTAAAACAGAATTTAAAATTTATTTGTGAAAATTGAATATTTTAATATTTAATTATCGACTGAAAAATAGCCAATTTTCGAACAGTCTCAGAATTGGACGAAACTAGTTCCATTAGATACATAATAGTTTTTTATTACCGGATTTTAATTTTCGTAGCAATCGGAGTTTTCGTTTGACCGTGGCAGCTCGAAACGCATCGAAATTGTTTTAAATATTAATTTGGCGAGTTAAAATAGTCATTTTTCAAACGGTCTCGGATTTCGACGAAACCAATTTCATCGGATCCATAATGTCATATTATTGTAAGCTTTCAAATTTCGAGTCAATCGGATTTACCGTTTGTCCGGGGCGACCCAAACGCACAGAAATTTGATTAACCGATTTAATTTCAAATCGAACGTTTATTGCCGTAACTCACACATACGGTCGAATTAGCTTTCAAAACCTATTCCATTGTGTCCGGAATGTGGGTAAACCCTAGAAACGCCAGCCAACACGCTTCGTTTAGAGTTCGGAAAATTTTCGATGAATAGTGTTTTGGCGATTTTCTATATAAGGACCCCCACTTTCTTTGTTTTGCATAAACCCTTGGTTTTCAGCCCTTAGCCGCCACTTTCATTTCAATGGCCAGAAAATTTTGAAACTTGTTCCTCATTTTCCTCTCAATCCATCAACAATTAGCAAAAACTCTCAACTACAAAGTTGTAGAGGGCATCAAGATCTAGCTATCCAATGGTGGAGATCGGGAAACGGAGCCACGGATTGACGACAAATTGCGATGGAAGCAGCTGCGTTTTTCACGCAATTCGAGGCAGAGGATGAGGCCGAGCTTGGAGCTATTTGGGGTGAAGGTGGAGTAAGGCGGTGGCTTCGAAGTGGTGTAACCTGATCGTCTTCAAGTGGAGCGTGGTGGTCGCGTAAATTGGTTGAAGGATGGCGGCATGGGTTTCTTGCGTTCGAACCCTACCTGTAGAATGTTACGTGAGGGAGATGATAAGGGGCACGGCCCAGATGTTTCAAGAAGAAAATGGACGGATCTGATGTGAGTTTGGGTAAAAAAATAAAATAAAAGTTGAATTTAATTTGTATTTAAATTTGTATTAACTTCAAAATATCATAACTCTTTCATACGAGGCCCGTTTTGGACGAAACTTTTTGCGTTGGAATCGTATCGACGAGCACTACGCTATGGAATTGGATTGGAGTCGTTTGTAGCTAGTGAAAATTTCGGGTAAAATTAAACGCTCGTTTAATTTTATTCGAAATAAAACGCTGGAACTACATTGAAATCAAGGTGAGTGTTTTATAACGCTCACAACGTACTGAATATCTTTATGCTAGTTAAGTTTAATATTATGAAGTGATATGAATTTTATTTGTCGTTGTTTGATGAAATTTAATTGTCATATAGATTGTCATTTGAATTAACCGTTGAAATTAAATTGACAGATAAATTGAAATTAAAATTTAATTGCGATTAAATTACCTGACATTGATAACTATGAAATTGCTATGAATTGTATTGTCTATTGGATGATTTATATCGATGGATGCTATTGGTTGATATTTAAATGTTTGGATGCTTATTTGCTTATATATAACCTGTTATGCATACATATGCCACTATGATTGATTTAAATGATATATATATTCATCCCTGACATTCAATTGAAATAAATAACTACTTAGCCATAGGATAGAAAATTATATACGTACACCGAATTGGCTAAATAAAAAAAAATTGAAATCGTCAATTTGAAATTTATTTAAATGTTTGATTTAAAAGTTATAAATAGAAATCGATTTAAAGAAATTGAATTCATCGAAAAAATTGAGTTTGGAATGTTGAAATAAATTTTGGTTAAAGGAATTTTGTTAAATAATTAAGTTGAGACTTTGAAATTAGAGATTGGATGTGATTGAATGTCGAAAATTGATTTGTTTAAAGATTTAACCTTAATTCGAGCTTTGAATATTACTAAGTAAAAGTGATATAAAAAAATGATATTTTGAAATCGAGTTTGGAATTGAAGCATATTTGGAATTTAGATTTAAACTTGAATATTGTTGGAAATTTTTGTTAAGTGTTATAAATTGATATTTTGAGAAATCAAGCTCCAAATCGATATAAATTGAAATTGAATAAATTAAAGGTGAATGAAAAATTGAATTAATTCGAAGTAAAAATTGACGTTGATTGAATTGAAATCGAAATTGAATCGGTAGAATGGAAATTGGAATTGATTTGAATTGGAAAGTTATAATTGAAATGGATTGATTTTGAAGCTGTTTTATTTTGTTTTCCAAATTACTCGGTTATATAAACCATTTTGGATACTTAAACTATTTTAATCTATTTTAAATCTACTTAACTCAATTTAAATTATTTTAAACTAAATTTATCTATTTCAAATCCATTTTAAGATTTTAAAGTATTTTAACTATTTTAATTATTTAAAACTACTTTTAAACTACTTAAAACTATTTTTCTAAAATCCTAAGCTGGTCAATAAGGTGAAATGTTTATATTTAAATCTTGAATTTAAATACGAATTGAGTTAAATGAAGTTGCAACCCAAATTGAAATTCGAAATGATTTTGAAAACGAAATGAGATATTGATGCGAAAAATGATTTTTGAAACGGAATCTTACAGTTGAATAGATACGATGATATTTGAAATGGATTTGATTTTTGAAGCGAATATGATATTTTGATATCAATTATGAATCGATTTGAAATGTAAAAGAGCCAACGGTGTAATAATACGTAGTTATTAAAGAGACCGGGATCGGATATGGACATACTCTCTGTCGATACCGAAAACCACTTTAATAACTATCATACGCGGAGTGTTGATCCAGAATGAAGTGGATGATTTGGTGAACGCGTTGACTAAAGAAAGAGAACGATATTGGATGACCCCTAACATGACTAAAACAGGAGCCACGCCGGGCCATTGAGGTTCGCCACCTCTAGGGGACACGCTTCTTCGATATCATTTCTATTACATTTGTGATTCGATTTGGGTGCACCCCTTGATTTGGGAGTGTTGTTTCGCGGTGTTGGGGTGGCTGCTGGCTATGCCCAACATCAGTCCGGATCACGCAACTACTAGTATCCTAGTTGGTATCGCCTCATGTACCTTGTCATACTGATTATCCTATTCGCGACCACTACGTTATGCTTTGTGTTATACCTATGGGGTACCCTCTGATAACCACCAGTTTACGGTGGGGCTTACAGTGCTGTATAGATTATGGCATTATAAAAATGTGTTAAGCGGGATTATGGTAACGCCCTAACGCTATTTTGATACTTTATATTACTGATAGGCATTATCTACTTAGCGTATATTACTAAATAGTAGATAGTTTCACGGATCCTTGAGAGATGGAAAATCCCGTAACATATCTTGAGTTATTGCACGCACGTTGACACTGGATAGGAGATGTCAAACCCCGTAAACATCTCTGACGCCGTTACACTCATATTTATTCACGATTGATTTAACTTTCATAAGGATATTTTAGTCCTGACTCGAGTGTTTTGTCTTTTCATTACGCTCGGGTCAGACCTGAGTTTTTCAGCTTATTGAAGATCTATTCTGGAGGACGAAGACGAAGATTTGGTATACTATTACTATTATTATCTTTGCATCATGTTGTCTGCTGCATTATTTTATTGTTCTATTGTATACGTATAACTCTGATAAATGTTGTATAAATAATTGTCAAAGTATAGTAAACAACTTCATGAACTGTTTATTTGACTATTATATTTTATCGTTCCGCTGCGAGATTCTGTGTTGTTTCATTTCCTTTATTTCTCTTTCTTTTCTTTTCTTATTTACCCCAATAACCATCTGCCCTTTTGAATGGTTGGAATCGACATGTGTATTTGATCGTCGGTTTAAACTGTCCAAAAATGCGGGTCGTTACAGTTGGTATCAGAGCTTTGGTTTAGCGATAAACCTTGGCTCTAGTGGGGAATAACTCATTGAAATAGAGGTAAACTATATGAATGAGTTGAGTGTATATGAGAGAGCGTACTTGTTATTTGATATAAAATGGTTTTATATTGTGTTAACTTTGTTCCGTTGAGTATTTATGAATTCTGGTCGATAATTGGGACGCCAAGGCGTCGATAGGAATTTCTAAACACTCGAATAGGACAAACCAACACAATATTGTTTTGGAATATATTTTGTATAAAAGAATTATTTGAATATTTATTCATTTTGATTGAATTGATTGTTTGGAGATGATAATATTAGATTATTATCGTTATTGTTTGATCAGTCAATATTTACAACAATTGATTAAATAACAATGGATTTAGGAAAATGAAATCTTGTAAACACAATTGATAATGAATATAAATGAATTTTAACTTGGATTTGGGAATTTAAATTTCGGTGTTTGAAATTGACTTACAAGAATTTGAACAATATAATATGAGTATTATATGATAGTATAATTGAGTTGAAATTGTTTCGAAGGATTTTTTTTAATGATAAGTGTTATATTCCCTTCTCTTGGCGCTAGAAAATGATTTCGGTGATGAGTGCACGCATCATCGGCGTTTATTTTCGAGAGTCCGAGTGGGGAGGCCACTTAATAGCTTGTCTAAACATTGTTTTGATTCAACTTTTATTTTATTTTGTATTCTCTATAGTATGATTTGATATATAAATTATATAAGTATATATTATTTCAAAACTTGATTTGAAATGAAACCGGGATTGGAAGTCTTAAGTCCTTTAATAATTAATGATTTTTTTAAATGATTGAAATGAATTTAGACTTGAATCATTAAGGAACTTCTGAATTGTGAAATGAGAAATGAACCTAAGAGCTAAGTGAAAATATCAATTGAAGTAGAAATCCTTAGAATTAGGAAATTATGAACTTAAAATAAAATTGAAACTGTAAAACTCGCATAGTATTAAATTTCATTCTATAGCATAGATATAACTTACCAAAATATTTAAGAAGTTCAAAAATGTTATATGAATTGTTAATTGGATAATATACAAGTATAGGTTTGAATAATGAAATATGCATTTAATTAACGGTTTGCAAATATAAATAAAATTATTAGTAAATAATTGGAATTTAAATTAACATTTAAAGGTGATTCACAATTATGTTAATATAAAATGGAAATACTATATGTGAATGTAAATGTGAAATTAAATTATAGTGAAATTTAAGTAATGACTTAAGAATTAATTAATTGAAAATTCAACTTTAAATGAAAAGAAGTTGTATGTTGTTTAACTACATTCTATTTGCATAACTATAACTTACCAAATACTTAAAAGGTTTAAAATGCTAATAAGGATAAGTAGAGAAATAATATACCAGTGTGAGAGTGAATAATGAAATGGGAAGATCTATTGATAGTTGTAAATTTAAAAGAAATTTAAGCTGTAAAATGAATGATATATATAAGTGAATGAACAAAATTTAAAATTAATGAAATATAAAATTGGTAAATGGAAACTAATTAAATTTGAATATAACTAAATGTCAATAAACTTGGAAGTGTATGAAATTAAAAATTGACTTGGAAATGTATAATTGATTTAGTGTAGATTTTGGATGGATGTTAATGTTTGATATGCATTGGTTGTTAGATGGATGAAAATTGATTACATAGAATTCATTGGTGTTAATGGAATTGAATAAACGGAATAAAATTATAAAATAATTAAATTCAAATTTGAAGCAAAGTGAAATTAAATATAATTGGATTCAATTTAAATTGAAGCAAATTGACTTGAATTTAAAATGTGAATGAAACAAACTTGAATAAATCGGAAACAAATTAGATGTAAACCTATTGCATGAATGAATAAGAAAATAAATGACTTTGTGTTTATGATTGTTCTTTATAAAATTTGAAGTTTTGATGGTTTGCACTTTGAAATAATAAAAGCAAATTTTTGGGAAAAATCCAAAATTGTCCAATATATGCTGAAACGAAAATAACCATAACTTTTAAATGGCTAAACGGAATTCGACGATATTGGACTTTTCGAAAATATTAGAAACGATAGCACAACTTTTGTTTAGACAACTTGAGAAAATTCCTTTGTCTACTAGGTTAAAAACTTGAATGTTACACGCTGTCCTGTGTAAAAATAAGTAAAATCCGTAGTATACACCCTTAGTATTTTCACCATATCTTTTGACTGGTTTATCGGATTTTTATGATCTTACACTTTCTGGAAAGCTAAGAACTTAAGCTAAACCTTTTGTTTTAAGTTTTTTGTGTTTTGATGTCGTTTAAAAGGTCGAAAATGCAGGTGAACGTCGCTGACCTGCGCAATTCATTGCCCAGGCTGAGGCGTATCCTCTAAGTAAAATGGCCAATTTTTTTGAACGTATAGTCCGAATTCGATGATTTTGGACATTCCGGAAAGCCTGAAATGAATGCAACAACTTTTGTTTAGATTCTATTGCCGAATTTTATCGTTTAGGTGTCCTAAAACTAAGATTTGTTTGCTGTGCTGAAATTGGAACTTCAGTTTTGAAGCTAAATATGTTATATATATGTTGTGTAGGCTAAGTATATCGATCTATCTTTATATGCATGGTTCTAACTTAGTTATTGAGTGTTTAGTAGGTGAGGATTGCGCTTGCTTCGCATTTGGAGCTCGCTTTCGCGCTATATCAGCCGTATATGCTCGCTAACAATATATAAGGTACATATCTCGGATTACATACCGTACTTTTACACTTTTTCCCTGCGGGATGCCTCATCACTTGATGAGATGTATATTTATGATATATATACTGTTATATTTTTTTCCGATCGAGCCGCGCAAAGGAGACTCTGTCGAAATTTTCCGTAAAATCCGGGTGTTAGAATTTTTTTTCAAGTTTTAAAATTTTTTATAACTTGTTTTGATTACTAACTTTTAAAGTTAGGAAGCCGTTCGGAGTAACTTAGTGGAAGCGTAGTTACGACTTTATAAATGAAATTTCATTGTTTATAAGTGGATAATTTTTAATAAAATATATCAAATGTTGAATTCTTTACTTAGTTCTTTTTCCCTTCTTTTTCCTTTTCGGGGACGAAAAGTTTTGAGGGGGAGAGAGTGTAACGACCCGTAAGTTTTCGATAATTAAAATAGCTAATTTAATAAGATTTCGTGATTTAGTGTTAGAAAAAAAATTTGTAAGTCGTTTGGAATAATAATAACTAGAATGAAATGCAACAAGATTCTATCTAAGTTAATTATTTATGAATTGAATAAAATCCCAAATCAATCGAAATGATATGTAGTCAAAGGTAATTGAATGAATTTGTATTGTATAGGTAATTGTGACGCTTGTTTGTAAATAATAAACTTATAAGTAATTAACAGTTAACGGTGATAATTATTTAAGTTACCTATTCATTTAGTTAGTCGAATTGAATTTGTGAACCAATTGAAATTGAAATGAAAGTTCATATATTAGTTGAGTGCATTATCTCTAACTGTTGATTAATAATAATGTAGAGTTCATTTGATGTAATATAGTAAATCGACTGATAATAAAAAATTTATTCAAAATCCAATATTGAAATCCGTCAAATATTGAACAATTAAATTGTTTAAATTTAATATTTGGAATCTATTGAATTAATTGAATAACGGGTTTAATATGATAAAAAATGATTTGTAAAATTTTATTTTATCATATTGGAGTTATAGTGATGTTATAGAACTTTTAAAACAGAATTTAAAATTTATTTGTGAAAATTGAATATTTTAATATTTAATTATCGACTGAAAAATAGCCAATTTTCGAACAGTCTCAGAATTGGACGAAACTAGTTCCATTAGATCCATAATAGTTTTTTATTACCGGATTTTAATTTTCGCAGCAATCGGAGTTTTCGTTTGACCGTGGCAGCTCGAAACGCATCAAAATTGTTTTAAATATTAATTTGGCGAGTTAAAATAGTCATTTTTCAAACGGTCTCGGATTTCGACGAAACCAATTTCATCGGATCCGAAATGTCATATTATTGTAAGGTTTCAAATTTCGAGTCAATCGGATTTACCGTTTGTCCGGGGCGAGCCCAAACGCATAGAAATTTGATTAACCGATTTAATATAAATTCGAATGTTTATTGCCGTAACTTACACATACGGTCGAATTAGCTTCCAAAACCTGTTCCATTGTGTCCGGAACGTGGGGTAAACCCTAGAAACGCCAGCCGACACGCTTCGTTTGGAGTTCGGAAAATTTTCGATGAATAGTGTTTTGGCGATTTTCTATATAAGGACCCCCACTTTCTTTGTTTTGCATAAACACTAGGGTTTCAGCCCTTAGCCGCCACTTTCATTTCAATGGCCAGAAAATTTTGAAACTTGTTCCTCATTTTCCTCTCAATCCATCAACAATTAGCAAAAACTCTCAACTACAAAGTTGTAGAGGGCATCAAGATCTAGCTATCCAATGGTGGAGATCGGAAACGGAGCCACGGATTGACGGCAAAACGCGATGGAAGCAGCTGCGTTTTTCACGCAATTCGAGGCAGAGGATGAGGCCGAGCTTGGAGCTGTTTGGGGTGAAGGTGGAGTAAGGCGGTGGCTTCGAAGTGGTGTAACCTGATCGTCTTCAAGTGGAGCGTGGTGGTCGCGTAAATTGGTTGAAGGATGGCGGCATGGGTTTCTTGCGTTCAAACCCTACCTGTAGAATGTTACGTGAGGGAGATGATAAGGGGCACGGCCCAGATGTTGCAAGAAGAAAATGGACGGATCTGATGTGAGTTTGGGTAAAAAATAAAATAAAAGTTGAATTTAATTTGTATTTAAATTTGTATTAACTTCAAAATATCATAACTCTTTCGCGTTGCACCCCTTGATTTGGGAGTGTTGTTTCGCGGTGTTGGGGTGGCTGCTGGCTATGCCCAACATCAGTCTGGATCACGCAACTACTAGTATCCTAGTTGGTATCGCCTCATGTACCTTGTCATACTGATTATCCTATTCGCGACCACTACGTTATGCTTTGTGTTATACCTATGGGGTACCCTCTGATAACCACCAGTTTACGGTGGGGCTTACGGTGCTGTATAGACTATGGCATTATAAAAATGTGTTAAGGGGGATTATGGTAACGCCTTAACGCTATTTTGATACTTTATATTACTGATAGGCATTATCTACTTAGCGTATATTACTAAATAGTAGATAGTTTCACGGATCCTTGAGAGATGGAAAATCCCGTAACATCTCTTGAGTTATTGCACGCACGTTGACACTGGATAGGAGATGTCAAACCCCGTAAACATCTTTGACGCCGTTACACTCATATTTATTCACGATTGATTTAACTTTCATAAGGATATTTTAGTCCTGACTCGAGTGTTTTGTCTTTTCATTACGCTCGGGTCAGACCTGAGTTTTTCAGCTTATTGAAGATCTATTCTGGAGGACGAAGACGAAGATTTGGTATACTATTACTATTATTATCTTTGCATCATGTTGTCTGCTGCATTATTTTATTGTTCTGTTGCATATGTATAACTCTGATAAATGTTGTATAAATAATTGTCAAAGTATAGTAAACAGCTTCATGAACTGTTTATTTGACTATTATATTTTATCGTTCCGCTGCGAGATTCTATGTTGTTTCATTTCCTTTATTTCTTTCTTTTCTTTTCTTATTTACCCCAATAACCATCTGCCCTTTTGAATGGTTGGAATCGACATGTGTATTTGATCGTCGGTTTAAACTGTGCAAAAAGGCGGGTCGTTACACTACCACTTTGAATTTCTGAGTTCAGCACACACACACATATATATGCATACATCTGGTAATCTGGTTTCTTAAAATCATTGAGTTAGTGTTTTGCTACTTGATACTCTGTGCTTGCAGCCTATATATATTCCAAAATATGAAATTGGGATGGAGTATAGTTTCCAGAGAGCGACAAAGTCAATCATTGGAGGTTTCCTAGAGCTGAGATTGCTCTAGGAAACAACGTTATAGGTCGATCGGTGGTGCACCATAGGTCCACTGGCGGGTGATTATCTGGAGCAAACTTGGCTCTAGGTAGTCCTCCACCTGCTGATTCCCTCTTGTTTACTTTTCATTCCAATGGATGTTTATTTGTATTCCTCTTTTCCATTTGATTGTTGCAATGGTTTTGGATGATGTAATGCTCTGTATTCTTTCATATTCTCAACTAGCAACATTAATTAAAGATGAGATGTGATTAAACTTAGAATTTTTTTATAAATCTACTGAATTATCTTAGTTTATTACACCTATATATATATATATATATATATATATATATATATAGAGCATTTTGTTTGAAGAAACCTATTTTCTACTTAGTTTAGTTATAAAAAAATTATATTCTTTTAAACCTAAGTTTGGTAATAAAAAGTATTTATGGATTTTAAAGGATTTACAAACACACACAGATATACAAATATTGTAATTTCTATATATATATATATATATCATATTTTGGAAATAATTTCATGTATAGTTGAAATCAGAATTACCACTTATAAACAATTATTGTTCCCTAATGGTTTTTTACTGAAATATGCCTTTAGCTAGTAGGATAATTTGGGGTTTCTATATGACCTTTGAGATATTGCTTGATTGTAATTATCACTTCTATAGGATAAGAACTATGGTTAAAAGGTTTGTTAATCCCCAGTGGTATGGGACATTCGGGATCACCTTATCGGTTAATTATACGACTTATTTTATAACATATTTGAGTGAGTGAAGTTTACCGACTTATAGTAAATATTCAAGTGCACCCATGTGGTATGGGACATACGACCATTACTCGAATAATTACTTTTAGAAGGTATACAACACTTTTGCGATGGCGTGTAAAGTGCTCGTCTTTTGTACTAACAAGCAAAGAGCATGCCTTTGGTTAGACTTGCAAAGTGCATGTCTTTTGTGTTGACAACCGAAGAGCTTGCCTTTAGTTAGACTTATGAAGAATTTGTCTTTTACGTTGACAAGCGAAGAGCTTGCCTTTTGTTCGACTAGCGAAGCGCTTGTCATTTGGGTTGGCTAACAAAGCACTTGTCTTTAATATTTGACAAGCACAGCACTGTCTATTGTGTTGGCTTGCGAAGTGCATGCCATTAACGACATGATGAATTAATAACTTGCTTTCATGCCAGTTAATTGATATGAATTTGGTGTGATTGTTAGCATGACTACGATGACTATCAATTATGGCTTAACCTGATGACATGACGAATTTATAATATTGCCTTATTATGTGTAGAGTAGCACGTACTTAGATATTTTCATATCTTTAATGTTATGTATGCTCATCATATGATCTCACCTTTATGATATTTAGAGATTTTGACCCGTTAATTATTTTATAATACTCAGGTCAAACCGAATTCTCGCAGGCACTATAGGAACCCAATAACTAGGTGGTAAATAGGTCTTTTTGGCTTAATTTGTGTATATGCATGCATGATTAGGTGACTAGAGTTGTCTTACATTAGATACGATTATTATGTACCCTATGTAGTATGAGAAATTGACTTATTTCCATGCATATATTCATTTGATACCTATGTAGTTCTTGAGATGTAACATGTTATATACGTCGATTTGTGATTCTATTTTCTGAAATCTTTATATATTGTTTTGATTATTGTTAGCCAACATGTGCATTGTTCTATGCCGAGACTGGTCAAGCAAATTTATTGCTTCAAAAAAATTTAAAAGTAAGTCATTATAGTGTTAGCCTAACGTAATATACACGGATGGTCTCTCCAAAACAACCTCATTCTCCATATTACTTGACAATATTACTTGTAATATTTTTAGTAGTGTGAGTCTCGAGATGAGGCGTTACAGCTTGGTATCGGAGCGACGGTTCAGAATAATATAGAATACAAAGAATACAAATCTTGGCCTAGGAAGACTTAAAACTCATCCCTAAGTGTAGACAGTAGAATTAGAGTCAATTCCTATTTAGGATGAACATATGAATGGTTATTAAAAGGAAGTTATGGAACGTATTTGTAAGATTCAACCATACTCTAGTAAGTATCTTGTAATGATTCTAAATTTGAACCCAATGTGTGGCCTAGACCTGAGTTGGCTTCAAAATTGAATTATTGTGTCTTGACTTTAGTGATCAGAGTTGCATATCGGAGGTAAATGACCTGCTTCCATTGAACACATTAATTAGATGCCTTGTATATATATACATATATGCCTATTTGGTTGGATATTTGATCGTTTAAAAATAATAATGAAAATTTAATGACCATTAAAGATTGATATTGAGTAGGATTATCAATTGAGAATTTAAAAACCAACTCGATAATGATAGGATCTTGTGGTGCCTTCGATGGTGTAGCTGCTACAAGGCATAATTGAAAATTTGATTTTATTTAAAATAGTTTATTAATCCGTATGAAAGATTTATTAAAAACTAAGGTGAATTTTTAAATTTGGATGACTGCTTGATGTATTCATGGATGAATTGGATTTGTATTTGTGTTTAACACTAATAAATAAAATTTTGCAAAAATAATTATTTGAAGTGTATATATCTATAATCCCGCCTTTTCAAAAAGTCATGATATCATCGATTGACCACGAAGGAATAGTCAATAGCCTGAAGAGCCAATTACATACAATACTATAGATGATAGTTGGGTAGATTCGAAGCAGGATCTAATCGAAGTGTAGCTAGCACGAAGTACCTAGCCTGGCCCATAAAGTTATATCTCAAGTTTGGAGTTGATTGAAGTTCGAATGCTTACGCTATGGATGAAGCAAGGATTTGTATGGATTAACCAAGAACGATCCATGGAATAGTTCAAGTCAGTGGAGAAAGTTCAATATCTTAAGATCCATGAGGCCAATTCATGTGAGACTGTTAGAGCACCAATAATACAGCAAGGGGAGCATACAATAACGATCGCGCACCCCAAAGTGGAAGTGGGAGGAAAGCTGATCGTTACGTGCCGATCGTTATTGGATGATTCAACGTAACGATCAGTGTACTTCTGTGTGTATTCTATCTTCAACCAAGATCGACCCTTTACAATCTACAACTCACAATGATCCTATATTTAAGGAGCAACATCAAGAAGCACGTGGTACTCTCTTTGAACGATCATACAGTGATTGGAGCTAAGGAAAAGGAGTGGTTATCTTTACACCGATCATTCTTGATCATCGAGTTAACAGGCTGATCGATATGAGGGGCCCTTCTAGATGTAAAAATCCATCTTGCAAAGTTGCAACCTGATCCATGCGCGTCTTCCGCTATAAATACAGCAGGTGTAGCTTAAGAAAATGGATCCTTCTTCCGGCTACGGAGGCTCTGCCATTTTCATTCTTTATTGTTGTGTAATGGATCCTAGCTGATCCAAACATCTTTGTAATTGTAATCAAATGAAAGATCAATAGAGATATGAAGTGCATGTAGGCCAAGATTGAAAGGACGGCGGATTAAGGATCTTAAGGCTAATTTAACACCAGAGAGAGAGTGAATAGTGTTTAATGAATTCTAAGACTTATATGAACTAAATTGAAATTATGACACAAACAATTGCAGAACTTAATCACATAACAAACACAGAATCGAACATAGATGCAGAAAGTAAATAGAAAGCGGTAAAGGGAAAGAACAAACTGGATTTTACACTAGTTCGAAGTAACCCTACATCCAGTCTTGTACCAAGGCAAACCAACTCATACAGATTTCTATTAAACCAGTGCCGAGATTACACTCCTCAATTTATAAAGGCCTTAAGGTACCCTCCTGTCTCACGAGTCCGGGACAAACTCTCTTGATTTACGGGCCACAAGATTATCCAATTGATTTCCAGGCACAACCACAACTTATAGAGAGACTCGATATACTTTTGATTAAAAATTGATCCTATAACTCTAAATAGAACTTTGACATTCGAGAGAGCGCAGAGAATCAAACAAGAATGAGGTTCTAATTTGATTCACTTGAGAATTCGGCAGAATTTCGGCACGATCTTAAAAATATTAAAATTATAGAGCATGGATTTGTGGAGAAGAAGAAGTGAAGAAAATATGAAAATAGATGATTAAAAAATTCATTTGTGAAGCCTATTTATAAAGCACCAACGGTCATAACCATTCGTGAAGAGATTTAAACGAATAGACACTTCTTTTGAAAATTTAAGCTTTTGAATTCAAAGGCCACCATATCGACATGGTGCATCCCATGATGTCGACATCCCCTTGTTAAAAATAATGTACAATTTGTTTTGAAAATGGTATTGAAATGAAAACAAGATGAAATGATTCTGGAGTAAAATAAACTAATTATACTATGTTTTAAAACACAAAAACAAAGGATATTTTAAGGATAAAACATCTTTTTGAAAGTTATTTGAAAAGATAGTTTTAATGCTAAAATATTTTGAAAAGCAGTTTTGAAATCGTTTTAAAAAACCAATTTGAAGTAGTTTTGCAAGCTTCTTCCGGTAGAATATCTCATCACATCAGGACTCAAGAATTTGTACAAAACCAAGATGTTCGTGGGTTTGCAAGCCACTTGTCGTAGGTTTAAGCTACTTGTCATGGGTTTGTAAGCTACTAAGAAGATAGAAATGGGTTCCATCTCAAATGAAATTCGGAATGAAGATTTTCATGCTATTATGAAGATTTAACAAAACTAGACACATATCTTGAAATCTTGATCTTGATACTCGAGAGTCTTCAATCTTGAGTCTTGAGTCTATATACCAATCAGTCTTCAGTAATCAATACCTGCATATCTATATATTCTGCATATACATATCTATCTAGATTATAGTGTTAGTATATATTTTATAATAAGATAGTTAAAAAGGTTGTTTTCATCAAAACCAACATCCCAGTTCCTAATAGTCTCTCCCTTTTTGATGATGACAACCTGTATTTATAAAATATACTTACTGTACCATAACACCTATCATAACTCCCCCTTACTCCATGACTCCCCCTTACTCCAAACCATCATAACTCCCCATTACT
Source organism: Allium cepa (assembly GCA_030765085.1). Lineage (NCBI taxonomy): Eukaryota > Viridiplantae > Streptophyta > Magnoliopsida > Asparagales > Amaryllidaceae > Allium > Allium cepa. The sequence goes on from CM060932.1 coordinate 938,042,357, forward strand.
CCAAGCCAACTACTATTTTATATCTTCTCCCCCTTTGTCATCAACAAAAAATTCTAACTAATAAAGTTATTGAACTTGTTATAAGATAACCAACCATAATAAAATAGAGTAAACCATATATTAGTGTAATTAGTGCTAAGTGTGATCATAAGTGTAATTAAATAAATCTTTCATTAGCCAATCATATTTACAGTAATTATTCATTCCAAACATATATACAAACCATATCAAATAAGTTAAGTCAATCAAGTTTAACACACACCAATCAAATCAAACAAATAACATGCAGAATGACTAGACATTCTGATGTGCACGTAAATGTGCATATTTTTACCACCATATTTATTCTATTTAAATTAAATAAATGATCATATTGGGTATTTTAACTTGTTTTAACCAAAATTCATATTAATTCCAAATTTTCATATATTCATCTTCATATAGGGGCAAAACGGTCATTTAAGTGCATATATTTCTTTGAGAAAAATTAATTGAAAATTTGTATATATTTTTGTAGGAAATTAATCTCAAATAGAAGTGGTTTCATGAAGATATGCATGCACAAAATTAATACAAAGGAATGAAGATAGAAATAATTCAAAGTGAAGAACATGGAGGACCTCACCTATCCACCTACCTTAATGTACAAATTAAAGGCTAATGCACATGCTTTTGGACTTAATGGTTTCATGTACACTTAATGGGGGATTAAGACATGTTAATGGTTACTTGGCCTCCACACTTCCTAAGGGGCATTTTGGGCATTCCCCAAAAAAATGAATTAGGGTTTTAACACTTGTATAAATACCCCTTATGTATCATGTAGCCATCTTCCTCTTAGTTAGTTAGTTTTAGTTTAGAAAATAAATCAAATCTCTCTTTCTTTCCATGGCTACTTAGTCATTTTTTCTCTTATATAATTCTTTTCTTTTATGCAATGTTAATTATTGTTTCTTTTTAATTACATGTTCATTTCCTTTTATGCAAGTAGTGTAGATTTTCCTTTATGCAATTAGAATAGTTTTCCATTTCACTTTGCTCTCTTTTCCTTTTCTTTTTCTCTCATGTTGCAAGCTACATTTGTTCATATGATAACAAATATGAGAGGCTAAACCCCTTCAATTTAGGGGTAATGAAGCTCTCTAATCATGTAGCTTCAACTTAATTTGATGTTTATGCTCTCTTTTTATGCTTAATGAGAATGAATGAAGTGGTTTAATGATGTTGTTTAGCTTTGAATTTGATAGTCTATGTTGTTTATAACAAATAGGCTATGCTTAAACAAACAAAACACAAATTGCCTCTTCATCTACATATGATTATGGCAAAGAAGTGATTGTTGAAATTGAAATTTGATGGCTTATATTTCTAATTAATGGTTAATAGGCCATGCTTAAAATAAATTTTGCTTTCAACTTTGTTGTCATATTTTATGAGATTTAAAAGTGTATTAGTGGTTGTGTTATAGTTTGATGGTTTATATTGAGCTAATTAATAGCACAAATATACCATACTTATGATAAGCACATCAACTAATTCACTAATGACAAGAAAAGAGAGATCATACCTTCATTTTGTTGATTTATGTGATCTAGAGAGTGGAAATTGCCTCTAAATTGTCTTAACACTCTCATATTTTTATCTATTTTCTTTTGTCATTTTTCTTTTTCTTTTTTAGTTAATCACTCTTCCAACTTTAGTTAATTTGATTGAGTAGAATTTTAAAATCATCAATTCCCTGCGGATCGACCCGTATTCGCCACGTGCTACATTCATACACCGTGCGCTTGCAGTATAAATTTTATCTCTGAATTCGTTCGACGGTTTTCTAAACCGATAGAATTTTCGTCGACGAACAATTTTTTGGCGCCGTTGCCGGGGAGTTGCTTTGATTTTATTTTTCTATTCTTCGAATTATTATTTTTTGATTTTTTTTGTGTGTTTTTCTGTTGTGTGTTAGTTTGCATAAAAAATATCGTTTGTGTTTTGTGTTTGTTGTTTTCATTTTTGTTGATTGTGTGATTGTTGTTTTTTTTAGTTGCATCTGCATTGCATTTGAATTTTTTTTTTAAAAAAAAGAGAAATAAAAAACAATCACAATTCAACACAAAAGAATCATATACAATTTCTGTTACAGTTTTCAAAACACTGTTTTCATTTCTGCTTATTCCTCTCTGTTTTCATTTCTGTGCACAGTGCACCCCTGCAACATCATCTTTGCCTCACTCTTCACCCACAAATCCACTGCTTACCATAGACCAACCCCATCACCTGACTGCCAACTTCCACCCTCGCCATAACTTCAAACTCCAACCATCACAGACTTCATCAAACAACTCACCACCCTCCTCCAGTAACTGTCACTGGCCTCAACACTGCAGCACTTCAGTTGCTACAACCTACAACCATAACTTCATACAATCATTTGCCAGAATTCCATCACCCTGCCTAAACTTATTCCCTTTTCATCACCTCACTGTGCTACTGTGCCTTCACCACCACTGAGAGACCATACACACATACACAAACCATTACAACCATTGCTGAAACTACATATTTCATACCACTGTCAACACTACCCCATCCACACTTCCTCGGCTTCACCAGTCATACAGTCACTCATTGCTCCATATAATCTCCACATCTCCAACAACCACTGCCGAAGCCATCCACTACTACCGCTCAAAACAACTTCGACAAGAATTCCACTCTCGATTCACACTTCTGACAATCTGACCATAATTCTCTTCATTGCTCCACATACAAAACTGCACTGATCAACTTCCTCCCTTCTGCCTGTCAACTCCATTCAAACTACTCTTCTCTGCCTCTCTGATCATAGCATCTGCTGCTACATACCACTAAACATCCGGATCCCTCGCTGCTACTGACCTGAACCATTGAATTTACTCTACAGTTAACAACACTGCTTCCTAACAGCCTACACTACTCAACTACCATCACCTTCTTCATCACTGCTGCCTCCTCTATCATCTCCCCAAACCACCAAACTCCGGCAACCAATCAAATTGTCTTCATCACTACCAATTCAAACAGCAACCTCCATCCACAATCATCTTCAATCACCTCGACCGTCGCCCCTTTGATTCAGCAACAATCGCCCAAATTCACAACGACTGCACCCAATACCCAAATCACCTTCAGTCAATTGCTGCTTCCCCTTGAACCGCGAACCAATTCACGCGAACCCACCCTAATTCGCTAAATCGAACATCGCCAACAGTCGCCTCTTTCTTTTGATAGTCGCAATAGCAGCAACAAACTCACGAACCTCTGTGCGTTCAGATTTTGAGTTTGATTTCATTTTTTTTTTACAGAAGTAGATTTGGATCTTGCATCTTCGTTTGATTAAAAATAAAAGACAGTATTTTTGTGGGCTTGTGAACGTTTCTATTGGGCCGGTTATTAGGGCTTGTGGCTTGAGGCTGAGAATATAGTTGTTTTCTTTTTCTTGGCCGTGTGATTAATTTTTTTGTGTTACTTTTTTTTTTAGTCAATCCTTAATAACAAAAAAGGTAGCTCACTTTGTTTTTAGTTTTGCTTTATATTAATTTTTTTTAAGTAAAACCCTACTTTTAAGTTTCCTTTCAAGAAAGAAAAAAAAATTGTTTTTATATTTCAGGTTGCCAAAGCAGAAGGAGAAGAACGCTTGCCAAAAATAATTGCTTCGCTTCGCTTGCCCAAAAAAAAACTGCTAGCTTATTTATAGTTTTCTTTTTATTTTCCTTGCATTGTATATATCTATTGTTTTTTTGTCTTGCATCGTTGGTTGTTTGCATTTTCATTTAAAAAAAAACAAAAATTCAAAAACAAAAACAAAAATCCATTCGTAGTTGCATTGTTAATACACGTTTAATTTCTGCTTTGCATTTCATTTCAGAATTTTGTTTAGTAATAACGGTTAGACATCGATAGCTCTTAATTATATATTGACAATCTGTCTTCTTTGAACAATTTAATTTCTTGGTGTCTAGGCCACGGCAGAGTAATAACCATTTATAAATATTACGGTGTTTCGTAAATATTATAGTGGCTGTTCCTCTGAAGGTACTTAAACCTTCGGCTGCATTGCTACGGTGATTCGTGGTGCACCGATAAATCCTGTCCGTTACCTGGCTGAGTACTATCTTGTTTATCTAAGACAATTTGTAATTATACAATTTTGGGATAACTTAGGATAAATCATTTGTAATTAACCCCTGCATTCATTTAGTTGCATTAGTTCATGCATATTTAAAAAAAAACAAAAAATTCAAAATTCAAAACTAAAAAAATTGTAAATATTCCTTTTCTTTTGAAAATTTTAAATCCTTTTCTTTGAAATTTCAAAAAAATCCATAAAAAAATTAGAAAAACCAAAATTCGAAAAAAATTGAAAAACAAAAACAAAACAAAAATCGATTTCGCTTTTCAAAAATAAATTTTCTTTGTAAATATTTTTCGTTTATAAAAAAACCAAAAAAAAATCTTGAAAATGTCCGAGTTTCCCCACTTACGTGAGCTTTACGATAGTTGTGAAAATCAATATAATCCATACGATTTCACTCCAAATTCATATGGATATTTTAACACCAACTATTGTTTAAACGATTCAAATTTCGAACAACAAATTTTTCAAAACAATGATCAATCCTCAAATCTCGAAAATAGCATTTCATCTTTACTTGAACTCTCTACACAACAAAATCAAAGTGTAACGAATTGTGTAACTCATATTTGTGCAATAGTTCAAGTCAAAAAAATCAAAATTTGAATTCACTTCAAAATTCAAATGATTTCGAGTGTAACCCATGCCAATTCAATTTCGAGCTTCAAAATGAATTTCAAAATCAAGACGAAAATGTGAACAGATTTTCAAATAATTTTGGCAATGGTAATAGTTTCAATAATGATATGATTGAAACCTTTGGTTGTCAACAAATTCAAAATGAAAATTTTTAAATTAATAATCATGAATTTGATTTTGTTGACCAAATGGAAAAAGATAACGGGGATTTATTACTTGAAAAATACAAAACTTTTCGTGAAAATCATAATCAAATCTCAACTTGCGAAGAATCAAATAATAATCTACCGTTTATCGAAATTGACAATTTTTGTTCTCAACAAATCCAAATTGAAAATTCTCAAGTTAATAACTATAAATTGGATTTTGTTGAGCAAATGAATGAAGTTTACGATGATCACACGGATTTGTTGTTTGAAACATACATGAAACAAAGTGAAAAACAAAGTCAAATTTCAACGTGTGACGAGTCAAGTGATAATCCATCTTTTACCCAAATCGATGATTTTCAAACAACAACTTTTGAAACTGAAAATGATGATCTGAACGAAGTTGTTGAAAAGACGGCAATTGTGTTGGATTTCAATTCTTTTGAGGGTAAGAAACTCGATTTAAATTTCGATCTTCCTTTTTCTGAAAATTTGAATACAATAACTTTGGATTTTGAAATGGATACATGCGATGAAGTTGTTGATAATCCAACGAAAGAAGATGAATTTAACGAACACGAGTTTTATGGACTTTTCGAAAATGAGTCATTAAATTCTGATGGGGAAGATTTCGACCACCATTTTGAGTTTGAAATCGATAATTTGGAAGAAGTTTTCAATGATAAACTTCAATTTCAATTTGGTGAAGATAAATGTGAATTTCAATCAATTGTTTTATCAACCCCAAAAATCATTGAAAACAAAACAACTTGTTCAATTTTTAATAAAACAAAATTCGTTTTTCCAAATCGACAATCAACTTCGAAATCTTTTACGATTTGGTTTTTCGAGCTTAAGCTGTGTCTCGCATACTTGACGAGAGAAATGAATCGGTCTTTGGAAGACCGTTTCATTTACTTTTTGACTGTATACTTTCTCATCTCTTGTAAATAATAATCTTTCATGTAAATATAGGATTTTTATTTTATTTTTTTTCTCCTTCCACTTAGGTTGACTGTGGGGACACAGTCAAAATCAAGTGTGGGGGAGACTCAGCTTCATTTTTTTTTCTTTTTCATGGTTTGTTTTTGCCTTCTCTTTAAAAAAAAGTCCCAAAAACATCTTTTGATTTATTTTTAAAGAAACACTATAGGATAAATATATGGCTTTGGTTTATTAAATTGAAATTTTTGGAAATTTATTTGTCTAAACAAAAATAAAAATGAAATTTGATTACAAATAATAATGGTTTAACTAGTATATAGGAAAATTCATACATGTTAATTATGAATTATATCCTAATTGAAAATCTTTGTTTTAAAAAGTGGTTGATTTAAAGTAAAGGATATAACATTTTTTTTGCCTTCTTAGTTAAATGGTGCTAAGATGATTTTGCAAAACTCTCTCTCTCTCTTAAAAAAAAATTAAAAAAAATAAATAAATAATAACATCCAACTATTCACTCTCATTTAAAAGTCCTCACGGTTATGCATGGGTGAATTACTTGGAATTTTTGATTATGTGCTTTCATACTCATTTAAAAGTCCTCGCGGTTATGCATGTATGAAACACATGTTAAAAAAAAGACTTAATAAAAACCACCTACGGTCGATAGGTGTATGCACGAAAGTGTGTACACTCGCCATGCTTTGTACTCCCCTCACATAAGCCCGAAAGGCAGTGCATGGGTGGTATATCTGGCCTCAGTTTACCTGAGCTAGGTGTGTAATTTTTCTTGCAAATAATGAGAGAGCAAGCAATTGAAATCCTAGCACTATTTTTACTTATGATTTGATTTGTTATTGAAAAGAAATGAAAATACCATTTTGATAAACTATGATAATCAACTAAGGATCCATTTTATAATTACACTTTGTTATCAACCGAAACAACAAGTTAAACTATTGTCTATTTGTTATGATAACTTGATTTTTGTTGGAAATTTGACAAGTAAATGACTTAAAATTTCAAGATAATGACCAAAACCAATATTTAACTTATTTATGTCGATTTAAAAATAAATTCTTAATTTTGTAAATATTTCAACAACTTGCATTCATCTCTTTGTAAATAAATCTTGCATTTTATAAATATCCTGCATTTGGATTTTGTGGGTAGTATCCGCTGAAAACCCTCACGAGACAACACTCGTCCTACTGGGGACACCCAGAGGTTTAACGGCATGTTGCATATGCTCAATGCAATCGTGCTCCCTACGAAAACAGATTTATCTTAGTTTTTCTTTAATCGAGGACGAATAAAAAGATAAGTGTGCGGGTATTTGATGTGCACGTAAATGTGCATATTTTTACCACCATATTTATTCTATTTAAATTAAATAAATGATCATATTGGGTATTTTAACTTGTTTTAACCAAAATTCATATTAATTCCAAATTTTCACATATTCATCTTCATATAGGGGCAAAACGGTCATTTAAGTGCATATATTTCTTTGAGAAAAATTAATTGAAAATTTGTATATATTTTTGTAGGAAATTAATCTCAAATAGAAGTGGTTTCATGAAGATATGCATGCACAAAATTAATACAAAGGAATGAAGATAGAAATAATTCAAAGTGAAGAACATGGAGGACCCCACCTACCCACCTACCTTAATGTACAAATTAAAGGCTAATGCACATGCTTTTGGACTTAATGGTTTCATGTACACTTAATGGGGGATTAAGACATGTTAATGGTTACTTGGCCTCCACACTTCCTAAGGGGCATTTTGGGCATTCCCCAAAAAAATGAATTAGGGTTTTAACACTTATATAAATACCCCTTATGTTTCATGTAGCCATCTTCCTCTTAGTTAGTTAGTTTTAGTTTAGAAAATAAATCAAATCTCTCTTTCTTTCCATGGCTACTTAGCCATTTCTTCTCTTATGTAATTCTTTTCTTTTATGCAATGTTAATTATTGTTTCTTTTTAATTACATGTTCATTTCCTTTTATGCAAGTAGTGTAGATTTTCCTTTATGCAATTGAATAGTTTTCCATTTCACTTTGCTCTCTTTTCCTTTTCTTTTTCTCTCATGTTGCAAGCTACATTTGTTCATATGATAACAAATATGAGAGGCTAAACCCCTTCAATTTAGGGGTAATGAAGCTCTCTAATCATGTAGCTTCAACTTAATTTGATGTTTATGCTCTCTTTTTATGCTTAATGAGAATGAATGAAGTGGTTTAATGATGTTGTTTAGATTTGAATTTGATAGTCTATGTTGTTTATAACAAATAGGCTATGCTTAAACAAACAAAACACAAATTGCCTCTTCATCTACATATGATTATGACAAAGAAGTGATTGTTGAAATTGAAATTTGATGGCTTATATTTCTAATTAATGGTTAATAGGCCATGCTTAAAATAAATTTTGCTTTCAACTTTGTTGTCATATTTTATGAGATTTAAAAGTGTATTAGTGGTTGTGTTATAGTTTGATGGTTTATATTGAGCTAATTAATAGCACAAATATACCATACTTATGATAAGCACATCAACTAATTCACTAATGACAAGAAAAGAGAGATCATACCTTCATTTTGTTGATTTATGTGATCTAGAGAGTGGAAATTGCCTCTAAATTATCTTAACACTCTTATATTTTTATCTATTTTCTTTTGTCATTTTTCTTTTTATTTTTTAGTTAATCACTCTTCCAACTTTGGTTAATTTGATTGAGTAGAATTTTAAAATCATCAATTCCCTGCGGATCGACCCGTATTCGCCACGTGCTACATTCGTACACCGTGCGCTTGCCGTATAAATTTTATCTCTAAATTCGTTCGACGGTTTTTTAAACCGATAGAATTTCCGTCGACGAACACATTCCTTAGTACTTCCACCCATCCATCTTCTCCAAAGATAGGATCTGCTTTAATGGCTTCCCATTCTTCTTTATCTTTGTTGAGAGTGGCTGGCGGAATTCCTTCGAGTTCCTTATTAAGGGCTAAGATCATCCAACGAAGGGCGTCAAAATGTTTCTCTTGCTCCTTGATCATCTGTATTTGACTTAATTCTAGGTGACGCTGATTACCAAGTATGAATGTAAGAATATTCTTGAAGGAATTGAGAGTTTCTTCAAGATTATCACTTAGATTCTTAATCGGAGAAGCCATAATTAAACAAATAGAAAGAACTATGAAAGAAAATGACTAGAGATGAAGTTTGACAATTTATTCTAGAAGAAACAGATATAAATAGGGATAAAAATTTGTTTGAAATGAATAGACATAAGTTAGTTACATGAAATTAAAATTTGAAAATGTAACTAGTTTCTGCCCGTCGGATGTCGACATGGGGGGATGATGTATGTCGACATGCCTCTGCCTAAAGTGACATTTTGCTTTATTTTGAATAATATTAACAAATCTATTAAACTAAAATTTGTATAATATAAAAACAAGAAATTACAGAGACAAGTGAACAAGAATAAGAAGAAATGAAAGATTCCATTAATAATTCTAGTCAACATTACATAAGATAATATAATATTAACTAAAATAAAGGAAATACAAAGATATAACTTAAGATAACATGAACTAAAACTAGTTAGATGAAGACGATGAAAATGATAGTCCAAGCTTTCTACTAATTTTCCCGAAGAACCTGTCAATTTTACTGGAGATCTTATCCATTTTCTTACTCATTGATCTTTTAAGTGTCTTTTGATTTTCCACTATAATTATTTGATTATTGAGAATGGTTTTGTTGGATGGATTAGCGGGATTAATAGGATATTCAATACTTTCTAAGGAGGTTTCTTGATCTTCCTCTTCCTCCTCCTCAATTTCCATTCCTTCCTCTTCCTCCTTCGTCTTCCTCCATTTCTTCCATTTCTTCATGAGTAAGCATTTCTTCCTTTTCCGTAAGTGTTTCATATGGTTGAAACATTAATGGAATTTGCATAAGGGAAATGTTTCCATGGTTGAACACTTTTCTAGTTGTAAATTCTTCCCTTTTAAAATCAACTTCAAAGTAATTGAAAATTCGAGTAAGATAAATTTTATAGTATGATGTGTTTTCACCCATGATAAAGTTCTTGGGCCTTAGCTCATCCAAAATAACTTGAGCCCAATTAATATCATAATTTTCAAAAATTAAAAAAAGATCTTTGCAAACTTTCAAAGTCGGGTTGTTGTAGTTTCCTGATCTTGGTATAAGATTGTGTTGGATAAGAAGATTGACAATTCTTGCTTTTGGATGAAAATACCGATTTTTGAATTCAAAATTGCCATCCCCTTCAAAGATGTGATGAAATGTCTCTCGATCATTTTCATTGATTTGACATTCCGAGAGATTCATTCCAGTATACTTACATCCCAAAATATTTTTCAAAATTTCACAATCCAAAACAATTTGTGTTCCTTTAACACTACTCCAAATTTGTCCTTCTTCCCCATTATAAAAACTGCGATTCAAATTCACATAAAATATCTTAACAAGGTTTTTATAACATACAAAATCATTTTGTTTGTTATCAACTAAACTAAGAATATAACATTGTTGAAAAATATTTTCAATTTCATAAGAAGGAAAATATTCAAAAATAGCAAATTTTCCCGTATGAATTTTACCAAAGTTTACACAGTTGATGTAAGCTTTGATAGCTTCCAGGTCATTAAATAGAAAGTTTTTGACAGATTTTGGAAGTCTAATGGTGTTAGGAGTGCTTGAAGAGGCCATTGGAGAAGTTTGAGAGAAGTTGAAGATAATGAAGATAAGTTTGAAATTTGAATGAAAGTGAAAAGTGATGATAAAGAGAGTGAGATAAATAGAGATTCTATGGTCATGTTCTCTGGTCATGAGGCATCTTTCCAGAGCATTGAAGTTGGTGAAAAGGTGGAGGGAAATTCAAAAGTTTGAATTCAAATTTTGAAATCAAATTATGAGGGACATATCGACATGGGGTATCTGGGTATGTCGACATGTGCCTATTGATTCAAAGGACAAGTGTCTAATCCTGTTTTCTAATAATTATATATATTATATCCTATATTCTATTTATATAATTCCTATGACAACATTAAATATAATAATACTTAAATATTAATTATTTAATAATTAAAATAATATTAAAATAATATTATTTTTGAATTTAAAATTCAAATTTCAAGGGTTAAATTTGAATTTAAAATTTAAGGAATTTAATAAAATCAAGCAAACAAGCATCCATTCAACCAAGAAAAATTAAAAATAATGTAAATGCGCACCTAATTTTAGATCCATTCTCCCGTCCTCGTCTGATTCATGAATAGTAGTGAAATACACATTTGAATTTTCCGTCTTCTTTTCATCGCCACTGGATATTGAGTCTGAGTCATCAAGAGTTGCTGTATATGCTTTCTTTCTTTTCCTTGACGAATTATTGTTTGGAGAGAATAACTATTTATTTGGACACAGACAGTCTTTCCTATAATGCCCGACTTTATTGCAATTGTAGCATCTATCATTGTGTTCTCTGCATTATTTCTTGAATTCCTTTGATCATTGCTTTTGTAATTATTTATTTTTCTATATTTTAGGAATTTTCGAAAGTTTCGTGTCATGAAAGCAATCTCCTCATCACTGTTTGGTTCTGAATCTTCAGTTGTTGCATTGAATGCTAATGACTTCTTTTCTGTAGCCTTGTTTTCTCTTTTTCCTTGCAGTTGAACTTCATAAGACATCAGATTCCCAATCAATTCTTCTATTTTCATGAGACTAATATCATTTGCTTCTTCGATTGCAAGTGCCTTTTGATCCCATTCTAGAGTGAGTGAATTTAGAATTTTTCTGACTTGATCTTCCTCCGAAATGCTCTTTCCCAGTGCAATTAGTGAATGAACAATATCTTGAAATCGACAGTACATGTCGAAAATGGACTTATTTGCATGCATTTTAAACAATTGAAACTGATTAGTTAATATGGAAATTTTAGTCTGTTTAACTTTGCTTGTTCCTTTATGAGTAACTTGCAAAGTTTTTCAGATTTCAAATGCAGACTTACAAACTGACACTCAATTATACTCATTCCTATCTAATGAACAAAATAATATATACATGGCCTTTGAGTAATTTTGTGCACCACCCTTTTTCTCAGCAGTCCACTAGGAAAAATTGGTAGTTGGTTCAATATATTCAGTTTGTGTGATATTCCAAGTGTCTAATCCTATAGATTATAAATAAATTTTCATTCTACAAGCCCAATATGCATAATTACTGCCATTGAAAAATGGTGGTTTGGCAGTAGACTGACCATCTACAAATGAACTAGTGTTAGTGATAACAGAACTAAGTGCCAGAGTTGACATTACCAATGTTGGTAGCCATTAAGAAAAATTTCAAGTTTTATATTACGAAAACTATGAAAACCAATGCTCTGATAACAATTGAAAGGGACAACGGATTAAGGATCTTAAGGCTAATTTAACACTAGAGGGGGGTGAATAGGGTTTAATGAATTCTAAGACTTATATGAACTAAATTGAAATTACGACATAAATAAATGCAGAACTTGATCACAGAACAATCACAGAATCAAACACAGATGCAGAAAGTAAATAGAAAGTAGTAAAGGGAAAGAACACACCGGATTTTATATTGGTTCGGAGTTACCCTACATCCAATCCTGTACCAAGGCAAATCACCTCATACAGATTTTTATTAAACCAGTGTCGAGATTACACTCCTTAATTTATAAAGGCCTTGAGGTACCCTTCTGTCTCACTTATCCGGGGCAAACTCTCTTGATTTAAGGGCCACAAGATTACCCAATTGATTTCCAGGCACACCCACACCTTATTGAGAGACTCGATAAACATTTGATTACAAATTGATCCTATAACTCTGAATAGCACTTTGACCTTTGAGAGAGGACAGAGAATCAAACAAGAATGAGATTTTAATTTGATTCACTTGAGAATTCGGCATAATTTCGGCACGATCTTAAAAATATGAAAATCATAGAACATGGATTTGTGGAGAAGAAGAAGTGAAGAAAATATGAAAATAAATGATTAAAAAATTCGTTTATGAAGCCTATTTATAAAGCACCAACTATCATAACCATTCGTGAAGAGATTTAAATGAATAGAAACTTCTTTTGAAAATTGAAACTTTTGAATTCAACGGCCACCATGTCGACCTGGGGTATCCCGTGATGTCGACATCCCCTTGTTAAAAATAATGTAAAATTTGTTTTGAAAATGGTATTGAAATGAAAACAAGAGGAAATGATTCTGGAGTAAAATAAATTAATTTTACTATGTTTTAAAACACAAAAACAAAGGATATTTTAAGGCTAAAACATCATTTTGAAAATCATTTGAAAAGATAGTTTTAAGGCTAAAACATTTTGAAAAGCAGTTTTGAAAGTCGTTTTAAAAAACTATTTTGAAGTAGTTTTGCAAGCTTCTTCCTGTAGAATATCTCATCACATCCGGACTCGAGAACTTGTACAAAACCAAGATGTTTGTGGGTTTGTAAGCCACTTTTCATAGGGTTTTAAGCTACTTGTTGTGGGTTTGTAAGCCATTAAGAAGGTAGAAACTGGTTCCATCCCAAATGAAATTCGGAATGAAGATTACTATGCTATTACGTAGTTTTAACAAAAACTAGACACATATCTTGAAATATTGATCTTGATACACTAGAGTCTTCAATCTTGAGTCTTGAGTCTTTATACTGATCAATCTTCAGTAATCAATACCTGCATATCTATATATCCTACATATACATATTTATCTAGATTATAGTGTTAGTATATATTTTATAATAAGATAGCTAAAAAGGTTGTCAAAACCAACATCTCAGTTCCTAAAAAAGATTGCTGAACCACTATAAAAATTTGTGTATTCTTTCACTTTATTCTGTTTGGCTTTTAATTCCATTCTTTGTTCAATCTCCATGAAATTCTATGGATGTTGATTCCCATTTTTGGCGTCAACATTTTAGCGATTTCACTGGGAAATGATTTCTCAGATCGATTGGATCTTATCTTCTACTGGTGAATTTTCATGTTTGCGAGGTAGATCCAGCCTTTGATCGACAAGTTTCCTATTCTACTTAGATTTGAAAGAGATTTTGGGTGGAAACTACTTCTCGTGACCAGAAAAGCCAAGTCTACTTCCCTTGCTGAAGAACGAAATCATGAAACCTGCAACAAGTTAGCTATATGTTTCATGAATGTCCATATATTTTCAAGTTTTAAAGCATGTGAGGACGATCGATAATCGTCTATGACCCATACACACTCATTGAAAGTTCATTAATCAGAATCCGGACGCCCTATCATCTTAAACGGTCGTTCCCTAAGGTGGTTCATATTGGTCGTTTCAACAGATTGGATTTGGCCAATTTATCCTCTTTAAGATCCTTTTCACTGATCGTTTCCGTACGATCATTTCCATAAGATCGTTCAGTTAGCCCCTTCACCGATCGTTTCTAATGCGACCGTTTCTTATACAAACTTTTCATTGACCAACTCAACCGATCATTCCACTTCCAACTTCGTAACCGATCGTTTTTCTGCTAGCCTACTTGCCAACCAACGTTGAACTATTGTCATTCCTATACGATCGAGTTGATACAGTCGTTCCGAGATCACTAAATACAACTGATCATTTTTTATTGACATATCCACCTACTTAACCAATCATTCCAAATGAACTTTCTAACCGATCGCTTCGACGCCATATAATCGATCATCTCTTGTTAGCATATCCATCTACAAATGCTCAATCATCCACTTCTGTTTTGGACCGCAGTCTAGCAATGATTGGTATTGAAGTTCCTCGAAGCTAACATCCTATGCTATTATGGAGACTATGGATGGCCCGCATACGAAAATTTCATTGGAGTTAGGTGTTGACATATTTTTGGCAAGTACAACACCGGGCAAGATCTTAGAACCCTCGCTTTGGCCCAAAGCAGGAGTCGGGTAAGACAAAAAATTTCGTGAAGCAAACACCAAAGTAACTCCTAGCGCCGATCACCAGGCCTTCGAATTTATTGACCCCAAGCAAACCAATGATTGACTCAAAGCGAACTAATTGTTGACTCCAAGCAATTACCAGATTTTCTCGGGTCCATCTCTAAGTGATTTTACCACTACCAGTCAATACTAGTCCATCTCGCCTTGTGCGTATCTTGGGCATGCATATGTTATTCACAAGCAAAACAAGTAACTATAGCTTAAGAACTTACCGGATTGACGATGAAAGGAACATCCTAATCCTATCGATAAAGAAATTTAATGATTAATTGAACCACCTGTGGTCGACTCTCGATGGAGAAGGGTTGGATAGAATGGAATAGTGGGCATGCGACATTGCTTCACTTACTAATGGGATTGATTCCAATTTCTTTTGAATGATCCATATTTTAATCTCAATTCTATTGTGAACTCGACGAACTTGAACTAAACTACTTCCAAAATGATGCAGGTGACTAGGTACTCAAAGTTGGCCACCAGATAATCTCTGTAGACCGTGACAAAACCTGTGGGGTTGTTATCAAGACGAACATGATTCGATCGTTCATCAGCTAACGTATGCCCTTGACTCGGGACATCGGGACATGGAATGGAAAACTTGACAAGGTCAGAATCCTATAGAACGTGGGCACGATTGACTGTCCGCTCAACAACCTTGATGTTAGACTTGAAGTAGCTGCAATTGATTGCTTACTCGTTAACCTTCGCTCTCAGCACATGGACACGATTGCACCCTGATAGGCATTCGACTCAGTAACTCTCTATCTCCATTTGCTAGAGAGAATACGATGCAAATTGTACAAGATTTGATTATCCAACCCTAGAATGGGTGTGATCCAACCATCCATCATTCACCTCCTTCCTTGACTTAATTAGAAGAGCTATAATCACCATCTGGATGAGAATTGATCTTCCATTTGTCAAGTTTCATCCTTGATGCTAGGGGAAGAGTTTCATTCCATAGATAAACATGGTTCAACCATTCGCTCAACAGCTCTGACCTTAGCTTGACAACTAAAGTATAAATTAAAGATGGGTATAGGTGGCTGCCCATCGAGAAAAATCTAAGTCCTCAAAGTGCAGACTGGAGTATAAACAATTTGGGTAGAAAACAATTACTCCGGGTGGAAATACGACCGCACATAATAAAACTCCAAGTCCTTGAAGTGCGGACTGGAGTATGAATAATTCGGGTGGAAAAACGACTGCCTCGGGAGAAAACATGATTGCCCATGAGAAAAAAAGTGTTTGGAGTGTAGACTGAAGTATAAACAATTCAGGCGTAAAAATGACCGCCTCGAATGAAAACATGACTACCCATGAGAAAACTCTAAGTCCCTAGAGTGTGGAGTGGAGTATAAACAACTTGGGTGTAACTGATAGCCCTGGAGAAAATCTAAGTCCCCAGTGTGTGGACTAAAGCATTAACGTAAATCGAGCGTGAACTGCCGCTCATAGAATAACTCTAAGTCCCCAAAGTGTGGACTGGAATACAAACTCCATGAATAGATGAGTGGATTTCTACCGTTCTCTATTCTAATAATTCAAATCTGAAATCAATAGGAGGAATACAAACTGCTAAAAACTAGGATACGCGCGACTTAATTTTCTATCCACTGGCTTGATCCTACGATTCGATCGGAAAGAGTATAAAGCCAAATCAAACATATCCTGCCTTCTCACCTATCACGTATACCCTAGACTTGGGGTCATGAGAATGAAATAAGATGAATGTGAATCGATCATTCGTTTTAAGTCTCTTGGAGATAAGGTCCGAGTATAAACATGGTTGGGGCATGACTTGACCATCCATGTAGTACATTTATCAAACTGAAACCAGAGGCAGAA
This sequence comes from Allium cepa, assembly GCA_030765085.1. Lineage (NCBI taxonomy): Eukaryota > Viridiplantae > Streptophyta > Magnoliopsida > Asparagales > Amaryllidaceae > Allium > Allium cepa. The sequence goes on from CM060932.1 coordinate 938,059,143, forward strand.
GTGTGATCATCCAAGGAATGACGGTGATAGCTCGACACTGCGACCATATCCATTGTTTATGACAACTCAAGGCTACGACCGTATGGAGGCCGAGAGATGGATCATTGTTCAATTCAACAAGTAACGAGCCATAAGTGCATAAAATGAGAAATGTTACAGTTTGGATATTTGAACAAGTAAATGAAGAAATCATACATAAGAGCAAAAGAATTCTTATTCACATGGAACCGGTTGTACATTATTTGTACCAAAATTGGGTACAACACTCTTCAAATGTGTTTGAAGAGACAAAATGAAGAAAGTAAATGTAAAATGAGACAGACTAACAGAAACACCAATCAACAGATAAGAAAGAATGTAGAAACACAAAAATTTAGAGTGGTTCGGCGTATTGCCGACGTCTGCTATGAAATAATTAATGTTTATCGAATTTAACTTGTTGATTACAAGAGATTACAATAGTACAAATGGCATATAGTAGTGATTTCGATAGAGTATCAACATAGAGAAGTCAAAATTCTCTTTTCTGTAGGTTCAGGATCATTATTTATAGATGTAGTTAGCAAATATCTCGCCCAGATATCGAAAGACTTCTTCTCTCATGTGGGTGGGCCAACGGGATTGAGTTTAGGTGATTTCGACTCAATCTGGGAGCGATATGAGTTGAGTTCGTATTGATCCGTAAATGGTCCTTTTGGGCTAAAATTTATTTGGTACATTCTTGATGTAATAGGCAAGCTTTTGTAAAAATTTGGTGTCATTTTGACTTGTAGATTTCGAGTTAGGATCGTTGCAAGTTTGGACTTTTCAAGTGCAAACGAGTTCATCTCGATATGTTCTTATCGATATGGGTCGTATCGATACGAGGCATGTGCTTTCTAGGTGAGGTAGTGCCATCTTCCTTGATCGATCCTCTTTTTATGCCGAGTGATCGAGTCTTCCTTTTTTGTAGGCCTCGTTCGTATCCATTAGTGTGATTTCGTTCATATCCATCGATCACATTCCACCTCATATCGTTCGTTATAAGCCACTTCATACCGATTGGAAAGCCACTTCGTATCACTTGATATTTGTTTGGATCGTATAGGTTCCTGGGCCGATGGATATGAGTTTTTTGGAGGATTCGAGCGATATGCATGGTGCATCGGGGGAACGATACGAAGCGCCTTTAGGTTATCGATACGAGTTGGTTTGTGCTGATGGCTACGAACTAGATGGATTCGAATGAGATCGTTTCTTCCCATGGATACAAACCACTTGTTTGTTCAGATGGATACGAAGTTAAGGGATACGAATTGGGGTAGGTGTGATGGATACGAACCTATATATAAAGGAGGCTTTCTGAAGGGATGGATACAAATTTGCATGGATACGAATGGTGATGATTCCCTTGAACTAGATCGATCAATATGTTATGCATACGAACTCTGATTGAGTTGAAATTTGGAATGTTGGCTTTCACAGCTTTGCTTGCCGTGTCTGTCAATTGTAACTCGATTCGGACTTGGAAAAAATTCGCCAGTATCCATAGTGAACCTGTATAACCGATCTTTGGGATGGACTGTCCTTGGTTTCTAGTTAATTTCTTGGTGTCACGGCCTTGTCAATAGGTGGGAATACATTTGTCTGTCAAAGTACGTCTTGTGTGAACATGACGTGCTTTGAAAAGCTGCAATTTCCATTCTAAAGAGTCCTATCTAATTCGTTGAATAGTTGCTTTCTTTTCATCGAAAGATGTAACCTTTGATTGATTTCCAGTTATATAAATGCTGAATTGCTGACTACCAACGATATTGCAGTGTTTTGCTGTAACTAAGTGTCGAGTGCTAGCAATTTATTCTTCATTGTTTTGATTGTCATCAAGTAAGCATTCAATTACTGTCAATTTTAGGAATTGAATATTAGTTCGTCATACATGCACGTATGTTAATCTGACTCATGTTCACGTTTTCATGTTCACGTTATGCATACGAATTGAATATTAGTTTCGTATCGATCCTCTCCTGGATCGATGTGAAATTCGAGTTGTAACAACGTTTGATGGCCCTTTTAAGTCTTTTTTCTTATCAATCCTCTCCTGAATCGAACTAAGAAGTTGGGATACTTGCTTCATATCGAAGAAAGTCTCTGAAATGCTTCGTATCGATTGACACGACATCTTGTAGTCTTCAAAGGGATGATATGAAATTGTCATTTCGTATCGATGGGAAATGAACAGTCTAAACATGACTTGGTAGCAGCGTTCGTATCAATGGCGTATGTGGTCGATCACTGGTGGACGAACAACTGCACCCCTGGCCGATATGGGTGGATGGATACAAAGAAAACTCTTCGAGTCCAGTATATTATTTAAGCATTGACGGAGAGTATTGATGATATTGAAGACCGTTTCTACCGATTTTTAGTACTAGGAGACGAAACGTTTTTTTCCCTTGGTTTTGCATCCATATAAATTCATTTTGAACTTAGCCAAATTTTCACTCGCTTTCATTTCTACACTTCACTTTCGTATCGATCGAAAGCTTTGAGGAAGAGAAACTGCCTTCGTTCCCAAGTCATCCAACCCGCTAATCTTTCAAACTAATCACTTAAATTAGGTTATTAATCAATAAATTCACATTAAAATGATGAGACTCGAATTATAATGCCAAATCGTCTAGAGTCGTGGCCAATTCAGGTGGTGTTGAGGCCAGAGTTAGGCCATGGCAAGGTCGAGGAAGAAAGGAATGGCGTTTATGCCATTTGGAGAAGGAGGATATATGGATACGAAGGAGTTGTTTATGAGGGCATGGCTTGGTCCTGGTTTCGTATCGATGATGGAGGAAGGATGGTTCGTGTCGATACGAAGTAAGAGTCGTTCGAATCGGGTAATAGGATTGCATGACGAAGAAGTGAAGGTCTTTGTATCAAGTGATGATAGGGTTTTGTATCGACTCGAGATGATCGATACGAAGGCTCAGACTTTCTGATCGATACGAAGGGTTGCACTTGATCGATACGAAATCCAATGTTCCCAATTGGTACGAGCTGCATGCTAGGAGATCGATACGAAGCCATCGTTGATTTCGATCCAAACTCGTATCTTGATGTATAGGAACAACCTCCTTGATCGATATTGATTGGAGTTTTGGTGATCGATCCAAGTTGAATCTTGATGAATTCGAAGCCTCTCGCACATTTGAACGTATGACTCCGACGAGCTTTCACCTTGCACAATTGGACTTTACCACTTCACGGCATATTTGACTTCCCTTCGAAGCTCGTTGATGGAATTGAAACTTGAAATTTTTTGATGAATTGTAACTTAGATTGGTCTGCGAAGCCTGGGTGGCATGGTTGTGACGGTCAGCGACGATGGTCTCTCCTGTTGAATTTCGAAGTCTCGTCATTCGAACACCTTTTATATCTTGCAGCATGTTATTAAGTAACTCACAGCATTGCACAACATAACACATTCATGCTTTTCACACTGGGGAACACACAGGATTATTGTCACCTAACGATGGTTTTTGATGAGTTGATTAGCTATGGAACCCGGGAATTCACAGCAACAGGAGGCTCAAAGTCCACCTCTTCCGATAATAGAAACACCGGCCATCACGGCCGAAGTCATAAGTCCACCTCCGGACGAGCTACCAGGAGCACCCTTTATTGGGAATCCATAAGATTCCATACCGTCCAATGTTTTTGAAGATATATTGGGGAGATTTTGCTTGCGGCACGGGCTATCATTGAATGATGTCCTGCTACCAGGGTCGAACGACAGGCTACATGCTCCTCCGAAAGGGTACACCGCTTTCAATCGATTTTCCTGCACATCCAGGATGCTCCCACCATTCAATCAATATATTCATAAGGTGTTATCTTATTTAAGGATTGTCCCATCAGAGTTACATCCGAATGGGTACGCTCTGCTGAATAACCTATTCATCGTCTACATGGAGCACCTTTTTTGGCCCCTGACTCTAGAGGAAGTCAAATTCTTATTCAACATAAAGAATCAGGAGATAACCCCTCCTTCACATTTCTAAAGGGAGTCAAAAACTTCCAAATGGTGATTGGGACTTGGACCAAACATAGCTACTCAAAACCAAGTGGTTCTAGGTTCGGTGCCCGCTAGGATTTGCTAGACGGTGGCTAGTTAGACGTATGTGTCATAATTTCTCTGGCGACTGATGGGATTATTGTAATTGATGTCGGGTCTAACATTTTCTTTCTTTTACAGCATCAATTCCACGACCTGAAGGTGCTCAATTTAAGGAAATAGTACAAATTCTTCATGAGGTGCCGTGCGAGTTTAGAGAGATCGAAGCGGTGCTTACGGATGAAAATTTAAGGGCCATTGGGCTAATTGATAGAGATCAGAGCATATGACTTAAAGGATTTCTTAGGTTAGCTCCGATGAGACGCGCTAGGCATAGAATGTCTGGAATTGCAATTGCTAAGCAGGGTAGCAAAGAGGATATTCCCGCTGAAGTTGAACCCGTAGTCGGGCCCTCAAATAGTCCTCGACATTCAGAGGAAAAAAGTAATGGCAAGGTGGTTTGTCATAAGCTTCGCAAGCCTACGAGATGGAAATTTGTAGTCACGTCTTTGCCAGCCACCGGTGTTATAATTTAGAAGGCTCCTCCCTCACATATGGAGAATCCTTTCCAAGTACTTGTAGACATTCCAATTTCGAACTATGTGTCGCTCCAACAAGATACTGGATTGGAAGGGCTTTAGAGCGCTATAGATCTAGACGGCTCAATTCTTTCGAGTATGGCTGATATAACTAGTTAGTCGGGGGGTTTGCACATGCATACACACACTTCACGATACCACACAATTTCTAATCACAAGCAATTCATTTCTGGGAAATACCACCTCTATTTCTCTTTTCATTTTACAGTAACGATGTCGAAGGGAGGATCTATGCTCGGCAGCCTCTGTTCTGCATGCCATTCATCTAGTTCATATTATGAGTCTCGCAGACGCGAGGTCGATAAAGTCTGCGATCGTGGCTACTCCAGTCAAGAGAGGGAGAGGTACGAGAGGGAAAGGGACAAGAGGAGAGAGAGTATAGGCGTCGTTCCTGGTCATGCTCTTTGCCACCTAGAGCTCCAGCACAACCTTCTGGTTCTAGCAAACAACCTCATGAGTCTTCGCGTCAAATACCACCTTCCTAAGCACCAAGGCTTGATCAATAGCGTCGGAGGACCGAAACTCCCACCGTCACTGAACAAGCCATCACAGAGCCCACTAGGGAAGGAGCGATTAGAATCGCTAAGCTGAAAAAAGATTTTTCAAATATCTGCTTTGACGGCTTCGTCTTTCCCCACACTTAAAGTGAATTCCCATCGAGGAAGAACAGACAATGCGCAACTATATACATGATGTTTATGGCCAGTATCGAGAGTGGATGAAGACCGTAGATACAGTATCAGTGGTGGCCTTTGAGCGGGCAAAAGAAAATCGAGAAATTAGGGACATGATCTCGCTCAGAAGGACCGCATAATTCAAGTGCTTAATGATGAAAATGAGTCCATGAGAAATTCAGAAACGGAGGTCAATAAAAGATCCGATGAGGAAACCTAGAGGATGGAGCAGATGAGGCGAACACACTTAGCCCTGGTTGAGGAAATGAGGCCCTAGAGTTCTACAATTATGGCCGAAAGAGATGGAATGCTAAAAGATCTTAAGGAGCTTAAAACCAAACTTGCTGAAGTTATCAAAGAGAAAGATGATGCATGTATAGCCACTCGGGAAGCGTGCGAGCAGGCTGTGGCGCTAAAGAATAAGAAAAATGCGATAACGCTAAAGGTTCAGGAAGCCGAAGCCAGGGTTGAGGGTGAATCGTAGAGGCCAGGTTGGAAGGTGACATTGAAGATCTCCTCATTACATATAATTCCAATGTTCTGAAGCATCGAGATCTAACCTGGCTCGAAGATTATCCATCACATCTACACAATTCTTGGTGTTGCTTGGTTGAAGATGAAAAAGCAGAGCACCACATTGAATCCATCGATGAGTTTGAATTGGAAAATCAGGTGCTGTATGTGGATGAGAGAAGAGTTCTCCATGACGTCACTATCGCATTTGAGAAAGAGAGACTCGGTACTCATCATCCAAAGGCTAGAGAGGGTTCTGGCTTTGAGCATTATGATGCGCGCTACGAAATTCCTATGCCAACCTAGCCCGAATCTACTCCTGAAATTGACCCTCAATCTGTGCTTGTATACAATTCTAATCAACTACAGTCATCTCCAGCTCGCGAGCATGTCCCTGAAATTTTCCGATTCCACACACGAGCCATTCTGAGGAAGGTATTTTGAACATTTCTCCCATTTACTCGAAGTCAGAAGTGTTGTTTGAAGTAGTTACTAACACTTTTTATCATATCTCTATTCAGCGATAGGAGCTGCATTGCCTGTGCCCCCTACAATGCAAGAGCTGCATCATGAGTAGGAGTCCCTTATAACAGAGGCAATCACAACAACGGCCACTGCACCAACTGACAGAGTGTTGGGGAGCACTTTTACTTTTGATGAGAAGACGATGAAGGAACTTCTTGGTCATCAAATCGACCCTTTTACGACCTGCTATTTGTCGTGAGTGGAGGCGCATCCATGGTCAGCTCTTCGGCCCCAACCGGTAGCATCCACATGGACGCCCAAACAACTAACGAAGAAGAGATCATTGTGGAGATTAAAGCCGAGATGGAAGCAGCCATGCAGGCCAGTGGTATCGGAGGTGGTATGGCGGGTCCTGGCCTAGCTCCTCTACGAATGATTTCCCTCGACGGTACAATCGTCGACACTGGCATTCCTCCCTCGTCCTCCAACATCAAGAGTGCTCCTATCCCTCCGACTCTATATTTAGAAAGTATTCCAATTCCTATGAGTTCGAAGGAAGAGGTCACCATAATTCCCCCAGTTGGAGATCAACCACCAAAGGCAAAGGCTCGAAGAGGCACCCGAACGGTAGGTCCAACGGATCAACCACCATATCCTGATTCTCCGATGCTCTCCAACTCCCAACTCCACTAGTAGCTCCACCACCCTAGCGGGTATAGTCGCACTTCCATCGAAGCCATGAATATGAGACTAACAAGATTTCAAATCTTTCGCTTTCATCTTCATTTGATCATAGGCTCACTTAAAGAGTATGTTTACTGAACTTTCACTATCCACTAAGATCCTCTTCATCCAAGCAGAACCTACCTGAGCTGAAATGACTAGTGGATCAATAGTTGGGGCTTCATCCAAGCAGAACCTACCTGCTATTTGTCGTGAGTGGAGGCGCATCCATGGTCAGCTCTTCGGCCCCAACCGGTAGCATCCACATGGACGCCCAAACAACTAACGAAGAAGAGATCATTGTGGAGATTAAAGCCGAGATGGAAGCAGCCATGCAGGCCAGTGGTATCGGAGGTGGTATGGCGGGTCCTGGCCTAGCTCCTCTACGAATGATTTCCCTCGACGGTACAATCGTCGACACTGGCATTCCTCCCTCGTCCTCCAACATCAAGAGTGCTCCTATCCCTCCGACTCTATATTTAGAAAGTATTCCAATTCCTATGAGTTCGAAGGAAGAGGTCACCATAATTCCCCCAGTTGGAGATCAACCACCAAAGGCAAAGGCTCGAAGAGGCACCCGAACGGTAGGTCCAACGGGTCAACGCCAAAGAAGAAGAAATCGAGAGAATAAAGATGTCTTCTTACTTCCTTTTTGCTAGACAGATAGGAAAGTCCTTTTGTTCTTGTAGGCCGTGTATAGATGCGAGTTCGGCCTCCGCTAGTAGGATTTAGTGGAATATTTTTTGTACTTATCCTTCTTTTCCATAAAATAGTTGAAATAAAATTCCATTTTGTTTTCAACACATTTTTGTGTTTATTTGATTAAGTGCTTTAGCGCTCGACTTCCATCCAATGTACTTGTGAGGCCTTAGTCTTTGAATCAGACCTAAGTTTATTTGTTGAGTCCCAAAGTTATGACTTCGGGATATAACCGAAAGTTAAGTTGAGTCTCAATATTGTACTATTTAAATCAGTAGCCGGTACTTAAATCTAGGGTAGTCGCTTTCGTCCTTCGATAAATCGACCATAACTTTGTTGAAACAAAGTTGAAACGAGACGAGTTCGAGTGGTCGGATCACTTTCGCTCATTTATTGTTAATCGCATCGACACTTTGGGGATTGCACTTGTACGTTAGCGGTTGGTCACGTCAGTTTAATGTTTAGAGATATGTCCATGGTCTAGGGACTTAAGTTACTTTACGGGCGGTCAGTCACATCCGTTTCATATTTAGAATTTCGTCCACACTTTGGGGACTTAGATTGATTCGTAGGTAGTCAATCACATCAAGTTTGTGTTTATAATCCGATCCGCACTTCGGGGACTCGGAGTTGTCTCACGGGTGGTCGTTTCACACCTGGTTTGTGTTTATAGTCCAGCCTATGCTCCAAGGACTTAGAGTTAGCCGATGGGTGGTCGGTTACATCCATTTTGATGTTTATACTCCAGTTCACACTCTGGGAATTTGAAGTTGGACAACAAATGGTCGATCAAATTTGTCCTGAGTTTTAGGATTTCATTCACACTTCAGGAACAATAGATTTATCAGGTCGTGGATGGTCGGGTCACATCCACCCTGAGTTAATGAGTGAGGTCATTAGATAGATGGAGAAATCCTCCTCGGACTTGGTTCAAACACGGTCGAATTCGTTAGGTGGACAGATCCACCCTCTATGAGCCTGTATTTGTATCAATCCTTTTTTGTCTTGAGTGTGATAGCTTGCCCCCGAGCTGGGGTTTCACTTAGTGAGTGACTGGTCATATCGTAGTCACTCGCTATTTGAATAAGTCCCACCGTATGGTGGAACTCAGCTCTCTGTGCATGGTCATGGTCATATGACGCATTTTAAAAATCACTGCTCTGGCTCAAAGAGATTGCATTTTATTATTGAAAAAAGAAAATACGAGAAATTCAGTTGCCTTATTACAAATTCAAGTTTCGAAACGCATAGATAAATTGCAAATGAAAAGCAGACTGAATGAGTAAATAAAGCATGTTATGTATACTAGCGACGAAGACTCTCGCCGCTCCAGGCTCTCGACAAAGTGAGACCCTCAATGGTTGATAATTTAAAGGTGTCATCTCCAAGTCTTCGTTCGATAATATACGACCCTTCCCACGTTGGTGTCATATGTGAAGAGACCGGGTAAATTCACTTAAGGACGAGATCGTCGAGTTCAAAGGTTCGGGGTCGGACCTAGGCATTGCACAGTTGGGCGACTCGACTTCGGTACATGGCTGCCCTCAAATAAGCCTCTTTTCACTTCTCATCTAATAAATCTAGAGCTTCAGCGAGTAATATAGCATTTATCTGTGGGTCATAATATGTCACACGATGAGAAGGCACTTCCAATTCGATTGGAATAACAGCTTCTGAACCATAAGAAAGTGAAAACGGAGTATAGCCCGTCTCGGACTTGTGGGTTGTTCGATAAGTCCATAAGGCCACAGGAAGTTCATCGTCCCATTTCCCTCTGGCCTTTTCCAATCTTTTCTTCAGAATGGGCTTTATAATTTTATTAACAGCTTCAACCTATCCATTCGCTTGAGGGTATGCAATTGTAGAGAATTTCTTTTGGATATGGAATCGTTGATAGAAATTCTTGAACTTGATGCTATCGAATTGGGCTGCGTTGTCAGTGATGATGATATATAGGAGACCAAATTGATAGTTAATGTTGCATACAAAGAAAGTTTATCCCTTTCTTTGTTGTAATAGTAGCAAGGGGCTCAGCTTCCACCCATTTGGTAAAGTAATCAACTGTAACTGTCAATTATTCGTAAAGTGGACGCAGAGAGATTCCGTTGCGTCCTTTCCTTTCTCTTTTCGCTATGCCTCCCATAGCTCAGCAACATAACAGGCTCGTCCAGCAGCCTGGTCTTCCTGAACGACTCTGACTCCATTGTTGGTAGGGAATTTCAAAATTATACACCAAGGGGCGATAACGGCCCTACACTCAGCTAGGGTCGATTGGGGCAAGAAAGCGTTGTATGGTGAGTCAATATCCAATACAATAAACTGCAATATCCTGATTCTCCGATGCTCTCCAACTCCCAACTCCACTAGTAGCTCCACCACCCTAGCGGGTATAGTCGCACTTCCATCGAAGCCATGAATATGAGACTAACAAGATTTCAAATCTTTCGCTTTCATCTTCATTTGATCATAGGCTCACTTAAAGAGTATGTTTACTGAACTTTCACTATCCACTAAGATCCTCTTCATCCAAGCAGAACCTACCTGAGCTGAAATGACTAGTGGATCAATAGTTGGGGCTTCGACTCTGTCGGCATCCCTATCTGAAATACGATGTCATCTGTCGTCGTAATCTGTTGTTTGGCCGGAGCCCCGTCTTCGAAATTACTATAACATTCGAAGCTTGCATGCCTAATAGTACCGGCATACGACTCTATTTTCCTCCAACTCCAATCCGTTGGAGGAGGACCACCACTAGCAGTGTTAATCACTAACCCCCTGTCTGTACGAGCGGGTTCCTCTGGTCTAACCTGATTTGGTATTTGGTTTTGACTCAATAATACCACATCTCCAGACTACAGTGCCTTAAAAACAGCTTCAACTTTCTTTCTCAGATCATCTTCTCGATAGTATCCTATAAATGACGACACTCGTTCGTGTTGTGGCCATAACCATCGTGAAATCTACAAAACTCCCCAGTTTGAATCTGTTTTTCTGACGATTGCTTCGGAGTATGTTTCCTATATTGGACTGTATTACAAGTTTTCAAGTATACATTTTCCAGAGATGTATTTAAAGGAGTATATGTGTCAAACATGGAAGCTCTACGTCGCGGTCTGCGATTCTGATCTCGCTTCTTGCCTTGATTCCCATCGCCATTCTGCTGATTCTGTATATTTAACTGCACCTTTTCGAAACTCTCCCCGGTTTGTTTCATAGTGACATTATTCTGGATTCACTCCACACTATGCCCCGTGTCATCCTTTTTCCTAAACTATTTCGCATCCTTACTTCTTAAGAACTTAGCCGCCTTGGAATAGAAATGGTCCACTGACGCAGGGTTTTTCCAGCCAACTAGTTGCCAAATTCGAATCGGGATATATTCCCTTAGTAAGTGCCAACAGAACGAAATCGTTATTACGATTACTAATCTCAGCGCGTGAAGCGTGAAACCTCTCCAGATAACGTCTAAATGTCTCTTCGGAAGCTTGAGTGACGTTGGACAAGGTATAACATCTTTGGACCTTGTGACATGCATGAAAAACTGTTCAACAAATTTCATTACCAACTGGTTGAAACATGAGATAGATCAGGGTGGTAGGCGAGTAAACCATATAGTTGCGATGCCCCCTAGGGAATTGGGAAACTTCGGCACTTGACCACATCATCAGCACATGCTGCTTTCATTAACCATTCATACTTTAAAATGTGTTTGTTAGGGTCGGAGCTCCCTTCATAAATAGGTAAAGTTTGCATTCTGAATTGCCGAGGCGGTTCAGCACAGAGGATGTCGTCGGTGAAAGGGGTATGACTCCGAAAGATTCCCCGGTCGTCATTGGTAAGGCTTTGGCTTTCACGGATCATGCAACGGATCATTGTCGGGATGTCTGGCATTTGGACATTTTGGGCATGTTGAGCCAAGGTGTGGTCGGGTTCCACAATGCGGGGATGGACCGATTGCGGTCGAAGGTCCATATCTTGCCTCATTGGCTCTAGGTCTTCAGGAACATAAGGCTCAGGAGTATATTCATGCTAGCAATGATTTGGATCCATTCGGTTTCGAGTGTCAGCTCCCAATTCAGTTGTAGAGACAGCAGTGCGGTTGTTAGTAGTGTGATAAGGAACCGTCCCTCCTCAGGAAGAGGGTTCGGTCTGGTAGCTGGTTGACGGACCAACTCTCGGTTGCCCAAGATTCAAAGTGTGCTAATTTTTGGAAGCCTGTATATAGATTCCATCTAGCCGTAGGCGCGTGGATCTGTTATTGTAGTCAGAAGAAGCTAAACTTTCAATGGATGAATAGGAAGCCTGATCCCTTTTGAATTTCCTTTGTCTTTCACTGTTCAGCCGATTGGTTAACTCCGCGTTGGCACGAAGCTGCTAGGTAAGCTGTTGGCGGCTTTGAGTCAGCTATTGCATCAGTAGTTGGAACCCCTCCCTAGGGACAAGGCCTTGTGGATCCGAAGGTCTAGCAGTGTTCTCGTATGTAGAGGGAAGTTGTGCAGGGTTCTACTTATCCCACCTTTCTGGATTTGCAGCGGTTGAGGTAGTCCTAGTAGCAACCATGGTAAACAGTGAAGTTTTCTCCTAGAGTTAGTGCAAATCTGAATAGGATAGAAGAACTTCTAGGCTTGAGATCTGGATCTTCTTCTTAGATTTCCGCTATCCAATATCGGCAGTAGATCCAATGAGTAGGAGAAAAGCTGGGTTTTCTCAGTGAAAGCACCATTGTTTTTGTACCAAATTGGGCACAACACTCTTCGAATGTGTTTGAAGAGATAAAATGAAGAGAGTAAATGTAAAATGAGGCAGATCTAACTAATACGCCAATCAACAGATAAAAAAGAATGCAGAAACACACAAATTTAGAGTGGTTCGGTGCCTACGTCAACTATGAAATGATTGATGTTTCTTGAATTTAACTTGCTGATTACAAGAGATCACAACAGTACAACTGACACATAGTAATGATTTTGGCAGAGTATCAACATAGAGAAGCCAAAAGTCCCTTTTCCGTAGGTCCAAGATCACCATTTACAGGTGTTGGCAGCAAATATCTCGCCCAGATCTCGGAAGACTTCTTCTCTCATGTGGGTGGGCCCACGGGATCGAGTTTAGGTGATTTCAACACAATTTGGGAGTGATATAAATTGAGATTGTATCGATTCGTAAATGGTCCTTTTGGGCTAAAATTTATTAGGTACATTTTTGAGGTTGTAGGGAAGCACCTTCGAAAATTTGGTGGCATTTGGACCTGTAGATCTCGAGTTATGATCGATGCAAGTTTGGATTTTCATGTGCAAACAAGTTCATTTCGATATGTTCGTATCGATCTGGGTCGTATCAATACTTGGCACGTGCTTGCTAGGTGATGTGGTGCCATCTTCTCGATCGATCCTCCTTTTATGCCGAGTGATCGAGTTTTCCATTTTCGTAAGCCTTGTTCGTAACCATTGGTGTGATTTCGTTCGTATCCATCGATCACATTCTACCTCATATCGATAATCTCATATCGTTCGTTATAAGCCACTTCGTATCGATGGGAAAGCCGCTCTATATCACTTGTTGTTTGTATGGATCATATCATTTCCTAGGCCGACACGAGTTTTTTGGAGAAGTCGAGTGATACGAATGGTGCATTGGGGGAACGATACGAAGTGCCTTTTGGTGATGGATATGAATTTGTTAGTGCTGATGGCTACGAACTAGATGGATTCGAATGAGATCGTTTCTTTCCCTGGATATGAACTGCTTGTTTGTTTGGATGGATACGAAGTTGAGGGATTGAATTAGGGTTGGTGTGATGGATACGAACCGATGGATGCTGGATTGATATGAAGGAGACTTTCTGAAGGGATGGATACGAATTTGCGTGGATATGAATAGTGATGATTCCCTTGAACTTGATCGATCAATATCTTATGCATATGAACTCCGATTGATTTGAAATTTGGAATGTTGGCTTTCATAGCTTTACTTGTCGTGTCCTGTCAATTGTAGCTTGATCTGGAGTCGAATGAAATCTTCTAGTATCCATAGTGAACCTGTGTATAACCGACCTTCAGGATGGACTGTCCTTGGTTTCTGGTTAATTTCTTGGTGTCACGGCCTTGCCAATAGGCGGGATAACATACATCATACAAGTCTACTCAGAATACAAGACAAAAGTGAAGGGCCACACCCTAACAGATATGACCAACAAAAAGAGAAATGATCATCTAAATTATTTACATTCCCGAAGATTACTTTTTGGATTTTTTATCCTTCTTTTGCTTCTTCGGAGTGGTTCCCTATGAGCTACCGCTCGACCTCCACTTTGATCCTTTACCACATCGGCCTTTCTTTGAAGGAGTTTCCTCAGCTATATGGACCGAGGTAGCTTCGTCTCCGGAAGTAGGAGATGGGGGCATCTTCAGCACCAGAAGCATGTGTTACGTCATCCGGAGGAATCTCCCCTCAAGGAGGGATCGTCTGAAGTGAGGAAGGAATCGGTTCGTCTGGGACCGATTCAACAGGTTCATCCTTTACCTTCCCTTTTGAAAGCTCCTCTCGTTCAATCTGCTCTTTCATACTAATCCCACTAGTGGGATCGAATGAACCTATGATCACGACTTCCGCATCAAACCTATGATCACGACTTCCGCATCAAAAGGGATTTCGTGATGTAGGTCGCTTCCATCCTTGAATAACGCCTCCATGTAAAAAATGAAGGCGTTTCGTTAGCACTCTGAGTGGGTGCCAAAGTTATCACTGTAACAAACTCTATCGTAGTCATTAACGACTCCACCTAAGGATCTTGAGAAGGGAGTGGAGAAATACTTAACAATTCCAAAGCTAAGAAAAAATAAACGAAGAGATTAGAAATATCAATCGAAACTTCCGAACTTTATGAGAGAAGGGAAAAATTGATGGAATACCTTCTTCGTGTGAATTCCAAGTTAAGCCGAAGCATCTTTAGAACTACGCTCGATGATCGAAGATAGGCGTGGTTTGTTCAGATAGTACCCGAGGATAGTTAAGGAGCTTATCGCGGAACTGGTCAAGACTTGAGACACCACGGCCAATTCAGTCATGATATCAAAATGCACCGATCTGGATCCTTCACCTACTTCATGCAGATTCTTTTTGAAGAGAAGTTTGAATTTCATGTAAAATTTTGAGTTCATCGCCCAATAGCACTTCACTTTAAAGTTTGGCTACATTGACATCTTCTAAGCCATGAAGTTTCTTCTCTTCCACGGCAAGAAATTCCCAAGCACGATGAAGCTTTAGGGGTAGTCTTCGCCAAGCCACACAAAATTCTTATGTTTGATAACATTGGCATTGTAGAGAACGAGAAGAAAGTCTAACTCATTCATTACATCTTCTCTCACTTTGTTATCAAACGCCTCTGTCTCATGTTGAATTAGCGTGTCGACATTTTTGGCCTTTTCAATAGCCGCATCTCTCGCAAGCCTGACACAAACTAACTCTTCATAGGAATCTTGGGCGATCTTCTGAGTGTCATCTTTATATATTCAAGTTTGGCCTTGAGCTCGGCTATTTCCTTCGAAGCCGCAGACTCATTGTTCCGAGCCGCATCTCGCTTGAGCACGATCTCCTGGTTCCGGTGATGCAGTACTTAAACCATAGCGAGATGACTGGACTTCATCTCCTCCACTGATTTCATGGCAGCGTCAGTTTTTCCATCAGCTTCTGTTAAGGTGGTTCTAGAGGTTTCCAGTTCATTCATCAAAGTGTCGATGATTCTCTTGCCCTGGGCCTCTTTTCGTTTTAGACTTTTGATATCTGCCGCAAGTTCGAAGGAGACCTTTGACATTTTTTCACAGCCTTCATCCATTCTCGATATTGCATGTGGATGTCGGTGGCTCAATAAATGGTCATTTTTTGAACATCATCTGGAACACTATTCAAGTTGGGAGGAAAATAGAATCCGTCAAAGCATAAATTTGGAGATTCCTCTCGAAGTTGCTCCATAAGAACATTTGGATCAGTTAGAAGATCTTCAGAATCAACTTCAATTTTGGTTTTGCCAGGTCTGCGAATGGCAGTGTATTCGCCATGGCGGCGGTGATCATTTGGCTGCTAAGAGTGAGATGGAACCAAGATTTTTGAGGCATTGGATCGGTAGAAGGACAGTGAAGGGGATCAACGGGCAGGTCCCTAAGCTCAGATATTTTTTTAGGAACTTTTGGAGGAGTAGATATCGATCTCGATCTATGTACATCCTAAGTAAGCCTATCCCTATAGTCTCTCTCGTGAAAACCTCGATCGCGGCTAGTATGATAGCTAGAATTATAATATTCACGGCTGCCACGGTAGGAGCCGGATCGTGACCCAGATGACCGATGTTGTACATCCCGTAGAGAATCGAACATGCTCCTCTTCCTCACCATAGTTTCTATAAAGAAAAACGGATATCAGTCAACTTTGAGTATTAGAAAGTACAAGTCAAGTACAGTGCAGTGTTGAATGGTGCAAGTGTATGTGAGTGCCCTATGCAACCCCCCGATAGACCAAGTGTAGGAGCTTTGCTCATCGGAGTAACCTCCCCTCCGGAAGTAGTGATCTTCATGCTAATTCTGGTGGGAGACTTTGACCCCTCAATGCTCACATCAGTGAAATGATAGGCATTGAGATCATGTGGAAAAGATCGGATAGAAGGTATAGTGCTAGATTGATTGATGACTTAGATTGGTCAGAGTGGCGGCTTTTCGGAAGGCTATCTGCGAATGTTTTATTTTTTCTCTTAACCGCTACTGGGAGTTATGAACCTTGCAAGGATTCGACACCAACCCCAGGATCAGATTTGTCACCATTATGACCAAGTGCGTCTTCACCATATCCTCTAGCACCAATATCAGCAGACTCTTGAGTACCTGTGACTGGGGGCACCACGGGACTAGATTGACTATTTCTTCAACCGATTGCGTCCCATGATCTGATCCCAGCAATCTGGACAGTCTTAGTTAACCCCATACCGAGGCCCTCTTCCATCAAGCCGTAAGTTATGAGATGTTCATCCCTGAGCAAAATATTGATATTTTTATCCTCAGGTGGAGCGTTCTTCAAAATTGAGACTGCCTCTTCGTAAATATTACTGCTAGGCTGGGTAACGACACTTGTAAATGATTAACATGTCAGAACGCGACTTGGATATTATTTTCTTGTGTTATTATTAAATTGGTGATTAACACTTACGCCTTTCTAACCATTGTCGAGCGAAGCCAAGCGGGCAGCGAACGAAGAATCATTCGCTCTTAAAGGCACTTAATTTATGCCACGTGCCAGTTAGAATTTGACATCTCTTTGCCGACTCAAGAAATGTAAACAATAAACTCCATGTCCTCCATTTGAAAGTAAAGATAAATCGGATGTCTTCGATAGTGGGAGGATGATGCAAAGATTCCATAAATACCATATAAGTACAGTTGAGGAGCGCATAACCATTTGCATGGAGTTGTGTAGGAGCTATCCTTAGATAATGTAAGATCCCCCGAATATATGAATTAAAAGGCAGGATGCACCCCATTCAGCACATAAATTTGTTACATGTTGTATACCCTTCGGGAGGTCTATAAGCCCTATCATCTCGAGATGGAACCAATACATTGCCAAAAGGAATTCCATGCCTTGTGAAAATTCTCTAGAGAGTGTCTTCTTTAATCTTTAAAGCCATCGAATCAGGAGGATTTTAGAGGATGACTACGTCCTCTAAAGTGTCGGGCGCCGGTTCGATAACTTCTGGCGAAAAAACAGAAATAATTTAAGAAAGGTCAAGTTGAGAACCCGAGCCTTTTGGCTGTTCTGAATCATGGCTGAGCGGCAAACTATCAGACTCATTCGCCCAACTAGACTGTACGACGGAATTGGTCCTACACGAAGATGATCCAGCTGGCTTGATTGCGGAGTGCCCGAAAAGTCTAGATACTCTTGCAATCAAACTTAGTAAAAATCATAATTAAAAGAAATACCTTGCACCCCCAGTGCATAGCGAGTGCAAGTGAAGTGTGGTATAGTGCTGTTCAATATAGTAATAAGTTGTACAAAACTGAAGACAACATGACTTAGAAATTTGTCCAGAGAGACCGTTATTTCTGACTGTCTCTACTGTCTCTATGCGTTATTGGGAAACGATACAGCTCGAGTTTCATGAACGATCGTTAGCCAACCGAAATCGGATTATTGTCTACGTTACAGATGAGTACTAACATGGTAATTAAGGGCTTCAATTTGTGACATTTGTTCTGAGGCAATTTACTACAAGTCATGGAGGTCATATCATATACAAGTCATACACAAGTCTAAATGTTTGTCTAAGTATGAGAAACTGGAGCTCATTCCTTAGTTCAAGTTAATCTATTTTTATCCCATTTCCTGAGAAAAGCGAGGAATGGCTAATATGTGGAGTAAAAGCCCTTTGTTGAAGTTCAGACTGAACATTATAGTATAATATAGGTCGATCGTTATAAACGTTATGAAGGCCGAGCATTTTGAAATTATGATATATGCCAATCGTTCACCATGGCAACATTAGCCGAACATCCAATATCAATCCTACCCACCGATCGTTCTTGTGTTCAAGGTGGGATCTATTTTTTTAGACAATTTTCGAACTCCAATGGCCTAGAAGATCACCGACCGTCCATGAACGTACACGCATTGTCGATCGTGCGGCACCCTCATCTCAGCTACTTTATCTCCCTCAACGTACGATCGGTTATGATCGTAGTTCACTCACCTCTCTTCCAAGCGAGCCACCTCATCTCCATTGCATTCGATCACAAAAAATAAAGAAAGAAAAGAGGACTCATAAAGAAAAATTGACTGTCCTAGGTTCAATACATTGTTCAAAGGATTATGAAGCGAATATAGGAATCATTCTACCTAAATTCGAAGTCTAAAGAAGAGAGATTCGAAGTTTCGAAGCCAAATATGGAGGAGGATGGTAATTTTTGTTTGGATCGGAAGAAGTAAAGGGGAAAGTGCCTAGTCGCTTCTTGGTTTCAGGACAAGTGCAGAGAGTAAATTGAAGGAAATGCCTAAGTGTCAAGCTTTATATAGAAACAGGTTTGCCCCATCGTTTTCACTCTAAAGGGTTAAGCCGATCGCTTAACCCCAAGGACTATGACGATCCTTCTCCAAGTAGTATGCCAATCGATCCATTTTCAAGCCATATACCAATCATTCCTTCACGTGCCGATCGTACCCTACCTATGTGTTAGGCTGATCGTTTCACTATCTAACATATGGCTCTCAATTTTATGATCACAAACGCTTTGAAATTTGTTTTTTTAAAACAAAGGAGAGAATATAAAAAATAATGAAAAATGGTGAAATGGATTAAAAGAGGAACGATGAATGATTGTGAGAATTTGATTGCAAACACGACCATGTAGATTATCATAAAAATAGGCAATTACCTGTGGATATTCGAACATGCCCGGAAGCTGACGACATAAACGTGTATATGAATATACATGAGAACAGTTTAGAAGTTCAGTCTTTTGAAATCAACAGAAACTGTAATCAAACCTGGAAATGCCGAATTCGTGATTAGATCAGATAAAAGATGGTCATAGGTCCCGCGTGACCAAATTTGTTTATGCAAGTAAAATACGACATTAGGTTTATACTATTGAAAGTCGATAGAGGAATAGCAATCGATCAAGAAGCTAAATGGACTTCTTTATGGCAATTCAGACTTTTCTCGATTCAAAGCACTTCATGTCTTTTGCAAGATGTACATTAGGGGCAAATGTTATCCTACCTTTTGACAAAGCCATGATATCATCGATTTGACTAGGGCGGATGGTCAACAGCCTGAAGAGCCAATTACGTACAAACTATAGATGATAGTTGGGTAGATTCGATCTAGGATCCAATCAAAGTGTAGCTAGCATAAAGTAACTAGCCCGATGCCAAGAAGTTATATCTCAAGTTTGGAGTTGACTGAATTTTATATGCTTAAGCTACGGATGAAGCAAGGATTTGTATTGATTAACCAAGAACAATCCATGGAATAGTTCAAGTCAGCGGAGAACGTTCAATATCTTGAGATCCATGAAGCCAATTCATGTAAGAATATCAGAGCATGAACAATACAGTAAGGGGAGCATACAATAACGATCGCGCATCCTAAAGTGGAAGTAGGAGGAAACCCGATCGTTATGCACCGGTCGTTGTTGGATGATTCAACGTAACAATCGGTGTACTTCCTTGTATATTCTATCTTCAACCAAGATCGATCCATATTTCACAATCTATAACTCACAATGATCCCATATTTAAGGAGCAACATCGAGAAGCATGTGGAACCCTCCATGAACGATCGCACATTGATTGGCGCTAGGGAAAAGGATTGGCTATCTTTATACTGATCATTCCTGGTCATCGATTTAACATGGCCAACCGATACGGTGGGATCTTTTAGATGTGAAAATCCTTCTTGCAAAGTTTCAACCCGATTCATGCGTGTCTTTCAGTATAAATACAGTAGGCGTAGCTTTAGAAAGGGGATCCTTCTTCTGGCTGCGAAGGCTCTGCTATTTTCATTCTTTATTCTTGTATTAATGGATCCTAGCTGATCCAAACATCTTTGTAATTGTAATCAAATGAAAGATCAATAAAGATATGAAGTGGATGTAGGCAAAGATTGTCGAATTGCTACAAAAATTTGTGTGTTCATTCACTTTATTCTGTTTGGCTTTTAGTTCCATTCTTTGCTATATCTCAATGAGATTCTATGGGTGTTGATGCCCATTTTTGGCATCAACAATATCTCATATTTAAAGAAACTTTTGGAGATATGTTTTGTGCTAAATTGCCTATTAGGTGCTTTAAGAATTCTTGTTGAAGCATCAGGCCAACGTTCTCGATAGAGATTCTGAAACACTACGATGAGATAGTCAGACACAGTATTTTGAGTTTAACATTTTGAAAATTTAGAAATGTTTTGGAAGAGTTATATTTAATATTTAATTGAGGACATAAAGTTTTAGAGGAAATTAAAAATTATTTGGAAATGAGATGATAGTTTGGGAAAAGATATGTATATATACAAATGTAATGATTTTGAAAGCAAGTATCTTGAAGAAAGTAATATATTTTAAGAAATATTGTGTGTTATATGTTTTATTTCAGAAAGAAGATATTATATAGAGTTTTGATAATAAGATTAAGCGATTGATTTGGGATTGAATAATATTATTTGAGAAGATAGAATATTATGTGGAAGGATATTTTTGGAAAATAAACTAAGAAGAAAAATTTATCCACTATGAAAAGAGTTATATATACATGTGTATATGTGCTTTAAATTTTTTAATAGTTTAGAAAAATTATAATGAAAAAATAAGGATGCAGGATATGTATTAAATTTAGATGACATATGCAGCCACGAGCATTAGCGATAACAGAAGTCTGTGGTGAGGCAATGCTGGTTTCACGATCAACATTGCAGTCATTTGACAAAGAAAATTCCTATAAATAAATAACATGGAAGCATCATTATATTATTTAATGTATGTAAATTTGTGTATATTCTTTTTAAAGATATATGCCAAAAAGAATTGTGTATGATGCGTTTGATTTTTATGTATGTCTTATTATGTTTTAAACGAAAGTTAAATTTTTATATATGAGCCCTAATCTATATGAAATTAAAATAAAAGGTGTAAAATATTTGTGTAAATGAATTTTGGATATCTCCAAATAATTGAAAAAAATGAAAATTCATATTTTGATAATTTAAAATTAGAAGGATAAATTATATAAATAAGATTTGGTATAAATAATTATCATAAGAAGCTATTATATTATTTGAAGTGTGAAATTGAAAAGATCACTGGAGAAAGAATTACTTCGAATTGGATATCTATAACTTAAAAAACATTTAGAGTTTTGTCAAAAAGTAAAAGTGATAATTAAAAAATCATGAAAATAAAGTAGAAGGGAAGAAATTCATTTTACCTTATAATTATTATATTAAAATGGTTAAACTTTGTAGTTAAATTTTATGATTGAAATAAGTGGTTGAATTTTTGAATACCCTAATTTTAGTAAATAAAAAATGTTTTGATCTCGTATAGCTTTATAATGCAAGGAAAAGAGATTTTGAAATATGTTTGAATTTAGTATCAAAATACGAGATGTACTAAAATAAGTCTCCAAAATGTATCAAAAATGAAGTTTGATAAGATAAATATTTTACTAAGGGAAAAGAAAATTCTTCTGGTTATATAGGCACACACACACCGATATATATATATATATATATATATATATATATATATATATATATATATATATATATATATATATATATATATAATTCCTATTGGAAGTTGGTTTTCCTATACTACGAGTTTCAAATATGTAAATTTATCATGAAAGAAATTGAAAAGTTGAGCAATGATTGGATTTTTGTAATTTTTCATTTTTATGGAAAATAATTCCTTGAGAAATGAATTATTACGATAAAATTAATTCAATTGTGAGGTTTATAATATATATGAAATAAGGGTAGTTATTAAAGAAATTTATGTTGAAAGAATTTCTTAAAATAGAAAATATATATCATTTGGAAAAGCTCAAATTCTTTAAGAAAATTATTTGGAAGAAGATTTATCTAAGTCGTATTGTTTTGAGTTTAAGAAATATTTGTAACTTTTATTTCAAAGAAGTTGATTTTAGTTAAAAGATCAGTTTGAGTGATCTCTAAACTGATCTCTGGAATAAGTTAAGTATTGCTCAACATTAAGATTTAAAGCCGATTGAAGAAATTAAATTTTTGGAAATAACTTGGAAGAATGTGTAAATTAGATGTTTTAATCTTTTAAAAGGTAACTAAAAGATATGGAAGTATTACTAATAGTAACATATAATTATTTTAGACTTCTCTCTAAAATGAAATTGCAAGGACGCAATTTCTTTAAGGGTGGAGTCTAAAACAACCTTGATTCTTGAGTTGATTAAATAAAATATATAATGATTTAAACGAGGAATTTGAAATGGTTATTCTTCCATAAAGATAATGTAATTCTTTTGGAATATAAATTCTAAAATTTTATATAATATTAGAGAAACAATGAATATAGTAAATATTTTAATAAATAAATATAAGAAGGCCACTTCTTCATTTTTCTCTCTTTCTTCGTCCGGTATGTACTAAGTATTTGAAAGGGCAAAACAAGGGTATCAAGACTACCTAAATTCAATCGAACATTATAATTTTAAATATAAAGAAAATTATAGAAAATAATATAAGATCAAGGTATGTAAACTAAGCTCTTATCTATCATCTTAAGTAATCACTCTCAAGTTTTAGTGGGTTTGAATTGTTTTGTGTTGTTTATTTCCATTGAGTTCTTGGGTTGCATCAAGTAAGAGTTGATTGGATTCCAACTGCGAGATCACTATGAAGTAATAGGAATTTGGTGAGTAAGCCTCACCACTCTCTTTAAATTTGGGTGCATGTTTATATTGCTGGATTAAATTAATGTTTTCTAAGAATGGGCCGTTTTGCTGTGACATGAGTTACTGCCGCTTTGAAATTCTGAGTTCAGCTTATATATATATATATATATATATATATATATATATATATATATATATATAATAATCTTTTTTCTAAATCATTGAGTTAATGCCTTGCTACATGATACTCCATGCTTGCATGCCTACATATATTCCAATTATGAGATCAGGATGGATTATAGTCGTTGGAGAGCGACAAAGTCGATTACGGAGGGTTTCCTGGGGCCAAGATTGCTCTAGGAAATAACATCGTCGGTCACCGGTGGTTGATTATCAAGAGAAAACTTCACTTCAGGCAGTCCTTTATCTAGTTTTTGATAGCCCTATCTTGTTTTCTTTTCATCATAATGGGTGTTTGTTTGCTTTCTTCTTTTCCATTTGATCGTTGCAATGATTTTGGATGATGTAAGCTCTATATTCTTTCTATTCTAACTAGCAACATTGATAAAGATGAGATATCATTAAATACATAAAAAATACTTTATAAATCTATTGAATTCTCTTAGTGTATTACAACCATATATATATATATATATATATATAACATTTTGTTTTAAGAAACCTAATTTCAACTTAATTTAATAATAAACTTATATTCTTATGAACCTAAATTTGGCAATAAAAAGTGTTTATGGATTTTAAAAGAGGATTTACAAATATATATATATATATAGGAACTTTTATATATCATATTTTGGAAAAAAAATTCACGTATAGTTGAAATCAGAATTACCACGTATAAACAATTATTCCTCTTTAATGGTTATTACTAAAATATGCCTTTAGCTTGTAGTAATCATTCGAGATTTCTATGTAATCTTTGAAATATTGCTTGATTGTAATTATTTCTTCTATAGGATAATAACTATGATTAAACAGTTTGATAATCCCGAGTGGTATGGGACATTCAGGATCACCTTATCTGTCAATTATATGACTTATTTTATGGAATATTTAAGTGAGTGAAGTTTACAGACTTATAGTAAATATTCAAGTGAACCTGTGTGGTATGGGACATATGGGCGTTGCTCAACTAATTACTTTTAGAAGGTATACAACACTTTTGTGATAGTGTGTAAAGTGCTCGTCTTTTTCATTGACAACCGAAGAGCTTGCCTTTGGTTAGACTTGCAAAGTGCATGTCTTTTGTGTTGACAATCGAAGAGCTTGCTTTTGGTTTGACTTGCGAAGTGCATGTCTTTTGTGTTGACAACCGAAGAGCTTGCCATTAGTTAGACTTGTGAAGAGCATGTCTTTTATGCTGACAAGCAGAGAGCTTGCCTTTTGTTTGAGTAACGTGTGTATTGCTTTATGGCGAGACTAGTTATGCAAATTTATTGCTTTAGAAAATTTTAGTAGTCATGATAGTGTTAGCCCATAGTAATATACATATATGGTCACTGCTAAAAAGCCTTGTTCTCTGTATTACTCGACAATATTACTTGAAATATTCTTCGGTAGTGTGTTTTACACCATAATTAATACCTAGTACAAATTACGAATATTCGAAAGGAAGGCTCTTTGGCTTGTAATTTCGAGATCCATTATTCGTTATCCATCGAGAGCTTAAGCACCAAGCTCAATGTCCGAGAACACGAGATTCGAAAGCAAGAGCAAAGACATCAATTAAGATTGAGATCATTGTCCAATTAACACAATAAGCTCAGCCGAGAACAGCAACTATCGAGACCAAAGACATTTCAATAAGTATCATCTATCAACAACTCAGATTGCCCTAGACCGAGATCAACGGCCAAGATAAGTGAAAATAATCAAATGAACTATATGTAGAAGTGCCACATCATCAATCTGCATCAAAGTACTCTTAAAAGATGATGATAAGTATATGAATCCAAGCCACCTATAGCAAGCTAGGTCATCAACCCACGTGAAAGCCCATGCACCAATGGGTGAACCTTAAATTTGCAATAAATAGAGGACCATGCACTACTAAAAAGTGGTTGACTAGAGATATTCTGACATTATACAATCATTCCATATTCCTTACTCCATTTAGAAAGCTTTAATCAAAAGATGATTAATGGCGGATTTTGTAACAGACATACTTGTACACTAAGTTGAGGAATAAAGGCTCATGGCAGACTTTGTAACAGATGTAGGGATCTCGGTCCCGAACCACTATAAATCTCGTGCCTTTTTTAATTTTCGATGCTTTATCGGTATAGTTTTGGTATTCATTCAACTTATCTTTATCCTTTTAGAACTAAATTCCAAAAGCTTGGATTTTTAGGTGGGTGAAAAATCTGTCGAAAATTTTTTACGCTCGAAGGAGGAACCCCAACCTTTATTCTTTTCTAATCCAACGAGCTCAGCATGAAGCCAAAATCCTCCTCCCGGAAGACACCTCGCTCCCCTGTCCAGGATGAAGGAATCAAAAAACTACATACGAATGAAGGAAATCAAACGGACCAAACAAATTCAAATGTTAATGTGATAACTACTACCCCTGTCCTCACGGAAAGCGGGTTTTCGCAAATGATGCTGAAGTTTGTTTTTGACATCGCACAATGCCTAGACAAGTATAAGAACGAAGTTAAGAACACTTTTTTTGAATTGGATAAAAAGGTTTCAGCAATACTTGAGGAAGACGAGAACCTTCTAAATTTCAGTCGAAACCTCAAGAAGTTACCAATGACTAAAGAGGCTTTAGAAGCTAGATTCATGGAAGTAGCAAGGAAAGCCGAGACTATAAAACCATCAAGAGTGGGACCTTCCAAGAGGTCGATGATTCTAAGTCCCAAAAGTGTGAATTTCGAAAGAAGGTAGCAAAGCAGGTCACAAATTAATAATAATGGGCCAAAATGCTAAGATTCGGTGGGGATCGAGCAATGAAAACCTTGTTGATGAAATTATCAAAGCAGGTACAGAAATGACAAGAAGATCGGTCTAGTCTCACTGCTGAAATGAAGCTTTGGAAAGTTCAGCCTTATTCTCCAGAAATCATGAAACCTCCCATGCCTTCGGGATATAGGATCCCGAAACTCTCTTATGATGGAACATCTGATCCTGAAAAGCACATTGCTTTATATGAAATTCAGATGTAGGTGATCCGGGACTCAAACGAGGTCAAATGCAGATTCCTACCCTCGTTTTTCAGTGGATCTACATTGAAATGGTTCCAGAGCTATCCCCCAAATTCTATTAGCTCTTGGGAATAGCTAACCACATAATTCTTGACATAATTCTTTGCCTTGAAAGACATTGGAACATGACTAAGCTTACTCGCTGACTTTAGGCAGGGGAGGGGAGAATCCATAAAGGATTATTGCAAAAGATTTAATGACTTCGCGGCCCGTTACAAGGGCATAACGGATGAAACAATGCTGGTGGCAATCACTTTAGGACTGTGGAGAAATACATCATTCTGGGATGATCTTTTGAGGCAAGAGTGCAAATCACTGGACGAATTCTTTTTCCAAGCTCGAGGAGAAATTTATATTGAACAATCAATAGGGGCTATTAGGAAGAACCCAAAGTGGAACAGTGACAATAAGAAGTCTACTTCAACCAAAATATTTATGAAGGAACCTCAAGTAATGGAAACATACCCCTTAACTCATTCATATGCATAGTTCTGTGCTTTGATCTAGGACCGAATATCATACCCTCTGAGAAGAGAGGAGCCAAAAAACAACCAAGAAGGAAGATACTGTAGCTACCATTAGTAGAACGGGCATAGCACTGAAGAATGTTGGTTTTTGAAGTCCTTCATCAATAGACTCATGAGAGAAGGGCAACCATATGAGTTCCTAAAGAATGATAACACTCAGGCAGCCATCACTTCGGTAGGAAATGAAAGCGTGCAACCTCAAGTATAGGTTCTGAGGTCTTTACCAACCCCTCGAAACTTTATGGGCTTTATTTTGGGAGGACCCCATGTTGCTGGAGAAAGTCATGACAACTGGAAAAGGTACATTAACGAACCTAAAAATGAAGGTGTCTAGGTGTATGAAATGAAGAAAGTTGAGAAAAAGCAAAATATTGGGCCAGAAGTTACATTCGATGATTATGATAAACAAGGTGACTATCGCCACCACTATGACCCACTTGTAATTGCAACCCAAATTGGAATTTAGAGGTGGCAAAGATAATGGTGGATACGAGAGCTGCTGTCAACATAATCTTCAAACATTCTTTCAATAAAATGGGATTATCCAAGAGCATACTCAAGCCTAGTCAAGCTCTCATATACGGATTCAATGATGAAGGAACCATGCCTTTCTTTCAGAGAATGTACACTGATGGTTAAAATTGGAAGCCACCACCACTCCAAGATATTTGAAACTGCCTTTGTTATCATGGACATCCCTTCGGGGTACAATGCTTTGTTTGGAAGACCTGCTCTCGACGCTATGGACGGGTATGTTTCTACCAAACATCTATTTTTAAAGTTTCCCATCGAAATAGGAGAATGACTTGTAAGGGAAGATCGATGGATCACAAGATAAGTATATTATTCAAGCCTAAACATGATTAATAAAGTAAAATCTTCATCTTATGAGAACGATGTCAAGATTAACCAGCCTACTCCACTTGGAGTTAGAGAAACAGTTAATACCCTGAGTTCTAAGTCCACAGAGAGCCGTAGAAGACCCTCAAGAATTTTTCAAAGGAAAAAAGATTATGTGATTGGGAAATTAATTTCCATAACAAGTTATCAAAGAGAATTTAACGAGATATAATGGGGGTAGAGTAGCAAATCTATAGGGAGGAAGAGAAAGATTGTTCACATATTATAGGAAATTAAAACTAAATGAAATTGAGCTTGATCTCGATCCATGACAAGAAATCAAGATAGCCTCAGCAATCGAGACTTTGGAAGGAGTATGCCTCAATGAAAACGAAAAGTCAAAGACAATCAAGATAAGGGCTTATTTCTATCCATCTATCCTAGAAAAGCTGATTTCGTTCCTCAAGCTTGACCAAGATGTGTTCATATGGACTCATGATTATATGGTGGTAATCGACCCCTCATCTATTTGCCACTTCTTGAATATAGATCCAAATTTTACTTTCGTAAGGCAAAAGAGGAGACCCTTAGACAAAAATTGATATATGGCTTTACAAGAATAGGTTGAGAGGTTACTAAAGAATAACTTCATTTGAAACGTATACTACTCAAAATGGATCGCAAACCCAGTTGGATAAAAATCCAAATGGGAAGTGGAGGACTTGCATTAACTTTACTTATTTAAACAAGGATTATCCGAAGGATTTCGTCCTTTTGTCGAGAATCGACCAGTTAGTTGATGCCATTAGTGGGCATCAGTTGCTTTCGCTTATGAACACTTATTCAGGATATAATCAAATCCCAATGTTCAAGCCTGATTAAGAGCTTACAAGTTTCATCATCAACATGGGATTTTTTTTTGCTACAAGATAATGCCCTTTGGTCTTAAGAGCACATAGGAAACATATCAAAGGTTAGTTAACCAAATGTTCACTAAGAAGATAGGCTGAAATATGGAGGTATACGTTGACGGCATATTGTTCAAATCAAAATAGTTAGAGAATTATGTCTCGGATTTAACCAAAACGTTTGACTTCCTTCGGAAATACCAAATGAAGCTAAAAACTCATAAATGTACCTTCGAAATAAAATCCAGAAAATTCCTATGTTTCATAGTAAGTGCCGGTGGAAATGGAATAAATCCCGTATCAAATAACAGCTACAACTAATATGAAGGCTCCAACAAACCGGAAGGAATTAATGAGTTTAATTTAAATGAAAAGATCACAGCTTTGAATAGGTTCATAAGTCGACCAACTGAAAAGTGTGTTCCCTTCTTCAACCTCTTAAAGATGCATGTCAGTTTCAAATGATCACACGGATGCTAGAAGGCATTCAAGGACCTGCAAAAGCATTTAAGTTCTTCTCCAGTATTGTCAAAGCCGATAGATGGAGAAAACCTTTTCCTTTATTTGGATGCCTTAAACCAAGCCATAAGTTCAGCCTTAGTTAGAGATGATGATGGAATCTAGAGACAGTTATATTATGTAAGCAAAGGGCTAGATCCAAATGAGAAGCACTATACAATAATTGAAAAAAAAAATCACATATAGCTTAGTACTTGTAGCATGGAAACTTCAGCCATATTTCCAGGCCCATCCCATTAAAGTCCTTACAGATTTACCACTTCAGCAAGTTTTTAGTAAACCTGAAACCGCGGAGAGATTATAAATAGGCAATAAAAATTAGCCACTATAAGATATTCATCAGATGTACTATGCAATTAAGCTCACCTTCTCATCAACCAACAATGCAGTTGAGCATGAGTCCTTCATTGCTAGGTTAAGAATGGTTATCTCCATCAAGGTCTCGAAGATTCGGACATATAGTGATTCTTAAATAGTTGTTAATCGAGTTTTTGGCCATTACCAATCCCATGACCCAAGGTTAGCTCTCTATGCTAAATAGGTAAGGCAGCTACTTAAAGCTTTCGAAGGTTATCGTATAGAAAGCATTCCCATGGACAGAAACACTAGGGCTGATGCCTAGAAAAATACACGAATTCACGGGATATGAGATACTTTCATTTCATCCCAACTGAAATCTTAGAGAAACTTAGTATACAGGTACCGAAGAAAGTGTTAGTTATAACCAGTGCTCAGGCAACCCAAAGTCAAACCAGAACACCAATAATAACCGAAGAAAATTATACGTCGTCGTATATCTGATATTTGACCGATGGTATTCTACCTTCATATGCTACTAAAGCAAAACGAATCAAATATAATACACCAAGATTTAGTATTATAGATCGGAATATTATATAAAATAGGATTCTGTACCCTATACTCTCAGTGCGTGATATCCTCGAAAGGTCAACAAGTATTGAGAGAAGCCTATGATGGAATTTTTAGGGACCATTAATTAGGATAGAAGTTGGAAAAGAAAATACTCAAGCAAGGCTTCTATTGGTTGATACTGAATTAAGCCATGATGGACAATGTAAAGAAATGTGACAAGTACCAATTTACTAAACCAAAAAATCGATCAATACCTAGAAATCAGATGAAAGCACCAATTCAGATAAAAGTAAAAGTAGAATAACATAAAGTAGCAAAAGAGACGACATTTTTATAATGGTTCAACATAATCCATGGCTTGTGTCCACTTTAATCTTTTTATTATTGGTTGCTAGTTGTTATCTTTCTAGATTACAACTAGTTTTCCCTGGATCTAAGTTACAATGAATTTGAAGAAGTGAAGAAGGTGTTGATGAAGCTCCAAGTCCATGAGTGTTAATGGAGATTCAATGGAGTGAAGATCCTTTTCTAGTAGCACGTAGGTTGGCATTTATAGTGGTAGCAGTCATATTGGTCAGAAGCCTGCTACCCATGAAGTCCAAAAACCAGACCAAGACAACACAAGAAATACTGTGACTCTCCGAGTTAAGGGATAAGTTCGATGCCAAATTAAGGTCCCTAATTCGGTATTCGAATCTAATTCTTAGCCATCTAATGGCCAAGTCCTTTTAGGTCGAGTTTCTTGCTTCATTTAGATATCCTCTATGAAATTTGGTAGATTGTTGATGAGTTTTGACCTCGTTCTTCCATGACTTGGATTATCCTACCATTTGGACTGTTACGTCTTAACTCTTGATGGTGGGCTCTCTAGAAATCTATGAAACTTCATGAATATTCATAGGAGGACTAGAGGATCACTTGTGCAAGTGTAATGTGCCTATGCTTAGCACCTATATTCAATATCAAATTAAGGTCCTTAATTCGGTGACTAATTTAGGTGCTTAACCCAATCATGTCGAAACTTTTCCTTGTCCTTCTTTTGCCTTTTCTAAGTGCTCTTACCAAATTTCAAGTCATTCTAATTCCGTATCGATCTTCTCCTTAATTCGGAATGAATCAAGGTCCTTTATTCGACGAATTAAGTAGGGGGAGAATCCAAATGGTGGAGCCAAACCACTCCAAACCTTTTCAATATCCTTCCTCGGTTTCTTCTAAGTGTATATGTCAAGTTTCAAGGCATTCTTGTAGAATCGATTTCATCCTAGAGGGGAGGTGAATAGGGTGATACTATTAATTATAAAAATTTAATGGGAAATATATAAAGTAGTTGTAGCATTGATAATAGCAGAATAATAGCAGCACGGATAATAGCAAAATAATAAAAGAAGAAATAGAACAACAAAAATTAACCCAGCTTCGGCAAAACCCTGCCTACGTGCTGCCTCAAGGTTTCTACTAGAAATTAAGAAGTCATACGATTACACACATAAATTCACGACACCCGCTATCGACTAACCTAACTCTACGCTCAAAACCCTTCCACAACTCAACCATTGAGCTGTGAATTCTCGAACTACACCACCACAGTTCGTCCCCTAGTCACATGACTAGAATATACAATAGTTTAAAAGAAAAATACAAATTAAAAACAACCAAAAACACAAGAAACCTTAGTTAACAACAATGTCCAACAATATTTAAAAGACACCGGACAAAAATAAAAAACATAGTAAAAAATATTCCCCATTTTCTTTTTGTATAATCGGCATGTATCCTTTTTCTTTGAAAAATGACTGCTTCCTTTTTGCTCGTTCGTTCCTCTTTGAAGAAAAATTAGGGCTTTGAGATAAATGAGGTCGCCGCTTGAAAATGTTCAATTGCAGTTATGAATTTTCTTTGACCTGGCTTGTCAATTGATCCCTTCATTGATCGTTGCTTGCGGCTGCTTCACTTTGTAGTGCACATATACTTGGTTTAAAAAATTGGTACGTGATATTCCTTTTTGATTTCGATTATGCTCGACTTTTTGATTCGAGTAACTGATTTATACTTTGCTCTGTGATATTGTTTGAATTCAAATGATTTTTATTGCCGATGATGATTGGGTTTAAATAGGGTTCGAACCCCTTAATCTTCGTTCATATACATCTGGTTTGAATGATTCACGCTGCTAGGAGCATGTTGAACTATTGTTGATTTGAGACTTTATATATACATCATTTTGAAACCTGGATGCTTTGAGTTGAATTCTGGTTGATACTTGAGTTTGAATAGTTGAGTCGTTTTCATGTGTACTCACTGAATTTTTGGTCGAGGCTTGTTTTATGTTGGTTTTGGATTCTTGTTGCATGATAAATTATACTCGACAATTTTGTGATGTTTTTGTAGTGCAAGTGAGTTGAACCTAGCTTTGGCTCGGGTTTGATCTTGTGCTCATATGGTGACTTTATTTGTGTTGCACTTGAGTTGAACCTAGCTTTGGTTCGGGTATGACCTTTTGCTTACCTGTGCCTGTAGTTTATCAAGTGTATATCAGTGTGCACAACCTTGTGGCATGCACAGTGACACACTGTGTATGTCATAGGTTGTTTTTGTTTGATGAATTCAAAATTAAATGATGACTGACAACCCAAATAACTAAGGAAAATAAAATTTTCAAAAATACACATTTTTTTACACTGCACAAATATTTCTTTTTCAATTTTACTGCGTCGGTGTTTACTTTTTAGATAACTGATGCTGGATTCAAGCTGGAGTAGAGTCGAAGATAAAATACGAGTGTATGAGTGATATGTAGTGAGGTGAATAATGTAATGTGAGATTTGAGATGTAATCAAATTTGTGTGTGTGTGTATTTATATATATAGTGAGAGCTCAAATTTGTACTATTCAAAATTGTAATTAAATATTTGCTTGAATTTAAATTCTGTGTTATTTATTTTATTCAGCAAATATTTATTTAATTATGTCAAAAATAAAATAGTACATTAACAAATACATTTAAATGAATATATATGTTTATTATCATCAAACAAAAATCGTATACTAGCGTATTCAACAATTCTGAGCTAAGACCTTAATTCGATGCCGATCTAACGCCTCAATTCGGTGAAGATCTAAGGCTTAAATTCGGGGGAGAATTAAAGACTTAGCTAATTTTCAACCAAATTTCTTGGGTTCAATTCTCTAGTCCTTTTAAATGTGCCTCCAAGTTTTCAAGTTGTTTTGTCCTCATTTGATTCTTCTAAGTCCAGTAGAAATCTTCTTTGCCAAAAAGCAGGTAAACACTTGCCCCCCAATTTATGCCTTTCGAATGTAAGGTGTACTTTTCTCAAGAACACGTTCCTGTCATCAATCTTTGATAGTTAAGTTTTATATCTGCTTTAATCTTGGTGAATCGTCCAATTCCTTCGAATTCTCTTATAAATCAGAGGTCGTTTTAAACCCATTACAACCTAGGACTCTAGACTCTGCTTGAGTGCAATTTGTACATCACAGTCATTCTTACTTCACTCGAAGTTATTACATATCTTAATCATCCTGTGGTCATCCAAGATTTAACTATTTTATTCTAGTCTTAAGGTATTCAAATCCTTTTAGAAAAATCAAATCTAGTTTCATCCTTAGGTTCGATCTCACTAGACCGTTCGTCATCCCTTTTAGGGTTCAATCGTTGTTGGTCACATGTCGAGTCCGACCTGCTTGCTCTATGTCAAGGGCACCTACTCTTGGGTTAGAGGGAACCAATGACCAAGTAGGCCCATCCACTCACTCTATGGTGAGGGGACCTACCCTTGACCTTTCTAGGTCCTTGCCGAACCAATCTGATTACTCTCTGGTAAGGGTACTCACTCTCCAGCGAGGGATCCAATGACAGTAAGCCTATCCAGTCCCTCTCTAGCGAAGTGACTTACTTCTTGCACTCTGGCCACCTCTCCGAATTGTAGCTCTATGGCTACCATAGAAGCCCGGTGACATGGATCACTTCTTGCACTTCGACCTCATCTCTTCTGATGGTAGCTCTAAGGAAATCCAAGCAATCTCATCCTTTTCACTTTCAAGTTACATGGATCACTCCTTGCGCTTTGATCCCATTTCTCTATATTATAGCTCTACGGCGATCTAAATCTATACAAGCCCATTTGCTTGCTCTCTAGCAAGAGGACTTGTACATTGCACTCTGATCTCGTCTCTCTGGAAAAGACATAAAGTGATAAATATCAATCATCACGTTCCTATGGATATTTTTAAAAATTCAAGTTCAAATTAAAACAAATAAGAAGAAATCATAAATAGTCATCCCGGACATCCAACTTAGAGCGTGCCTTGGGTCTAATCCAGATCTCATACATGTGTAAGTGGTTCGAGTTTATTATAATCCTAAGTAGTCATCTCAGACATTCGACTTAAAGCATGACTAGGGACCAATGTAGGTTTTGTGCATGTCTAAGTAGTCCGAGGTTATTGTCCTAATTATCAAAAGTAAGAAAAAGAAGGAACGAGGGACAAAGCTACCTCCCATTTATCTCGATCTTGGGATTACGGGTCGTGAACCAGATCCTTGGTCGTTGCTTGAAGTTTGGCTAAAGGTTACGGTTGCTCTGGTCGCACCATTGCAATTCGGTTTCTAATGTACTGTTGTAACTGGTTGTTCTGGACCAGTTCCTCAATCATATCGTGGAGGTGTCTGCTCTCATTCGTTTCATGTCCTTCCAGCTCATGGAACATGCAGTACTTCCCAGATTTTTTCTCCCAATCTGAAGGTTCTCGCCTTGCCGGCTTCTAATAGTGGATGTGCCTCTATTTTCCAAGTAGATCCTTTCTGGGGTTTCAGTTAGCTCGGCATAAGAAAAGAACTTTGGTCCCCTCCTTAGCTGTTTAGATTCTCGACCGTCATCACCATTTCCCTTTGTCCTTACCATATCCATCTTTGGGCGGTCCTCCTCCATCCAAAATGTTGATTTCATTGAATGTGATGTCTTCGGCTTCGTACTCTTCCTAATGCAAGTATCTTTCTACTTCGTGCTAGAATTCTATGAGATCCATTGGTGGGTCTCTTTCCAATGCAACCTTTGCTTGCCACTCCTGAAACCACTACCGTCAAGATTATTAATGAATCCGGTCTTTCCACGATAGCCACTGCTGCATTGAATATAGTCAAGTAGCTCCTTAGGCTCTCTCCGGTCCTTTTCTTCATAATCAAAAGCATCATCACATTTTTCGGTCTAGAGACACGAAATGGAGCCGGTCCACCAATTTAGTCTAAGTATGGATAGATCCATTTCTAATTATCGAAACCATATCACAGCCAAGTCCATCAAGTATAATGGGAAGCACCATCCTATAACCTCCTCCAAAGAACCCAATACTTCCATGTGTCAGATGTATCTTATCTAGTGAACAGTTGGATCTGACTTTCCATCATAAATCTCCAGCGTCGAAAGCCTAAAATTGGAGGGATTTCTCGCATTTCAGATATCGGAAGTGAATGGGTTCCAACTCAAATCCTCCAAGCTTTGATTTGGAGGTCCACCTCTGATAATTCTCCTTATCAATTTAGCAAGTCATTTTTCGCCATCCAACTAAGGCCTCCATCCTGAAGCGATATTCTACCCCTGTTCCAGTGGGGGTATTTCGAGACATACTCTTCTAGCTGCATGCCTGCATTTTGATTCATGACTCTAGCTTTATTTGACCCTCCATTCCTTTGATGAAGTTCTAGTACATATTCCTCTGCCGGTTGTACTCCAGTATTTAGTCTAGCTTCCGCACCACCGGTTCTTGGCATTTCAACAGTCACTCTGGCATTGGCCATTCGAGGGCCAGCTCCAGCATTGATCCTGGTATCAACATTGATTCCCATGTTGATTCCAACATTACATCCAAGTATCAGTTGCTCTGGACATGGGGGCAATATTCCAGTTTGTTCCAATCCAACTTTGGTAGTTCCTATGTTGTTTCCTGGAGTTTAATTCTTATTCCCTACAGATCTAGCCATCCCTTGCCACTCCATCTTTAGGAAAAAGCTATCCATCATCTCTTTTTGCCTAGTTATCATTCTATCTTGCATCTCCTTCATCATTCTCTCTACCCCTTCCCTGGTGAGATAGACAGATTGATTAGAACTTAAAGACACTTCCTGGCTCCACCACGCTATGGTTGACTCTCTCTAGCACTAGATCTAGTGTTTGGTCTCTTCATCTTCTCCAAATCTTAGATTCAATCTTTAAATTTTCAAAACTACTTTCTGGTTCTCAATGAAAGCACCAAAATGTTGATCCAATGGATCAACACCTAGAAATCAGATGAAAGCACTAGTTCAGATAAAAGTAACAGCAGAATAACAGAAGGCAGTAAAAGAGATACAGATTTTTATGGTGCTTCGATGTAATCTCTGGCATATGTCCATTTTAATCTTTTTATTACTGGTTGCTAGCTGATATCTCTTTGGGTTACAACTAATTTTTCTCTGGATCTAAGTTACAATGAATGTGAATAAGTTTGGAAGAGATAAGAAGTGAAGAAGGTGTTAATGAAGCTCCAAATCCGAGAGTGTTAATGGAGATTCAGCAGAGTGTAGATCCTTTGTGATAGAAGGTAGGTTGGTATTTATAGTGATAGCAATCATATTGGATCGAAGCCAGCTACCAGTGAAGTCTAGAAACCAGTTCAATACAACACAAGAAATGTCATGACTCTTCGAGTTAAGGGCTAAATTTAGTACCAAATTATGGTCCTTAATACGGTACCTAATCTAATCCTTAGCTCTGTGACGGTCAAGTCCTTTTGGGTCGAGTTCTTTGCTTCATCTAGACAACCTCCATATAATTTGGTAGATTGTTAATGAGTTTTGATCATTGTTCTTCCATGACTTGGATTATCCTGTCGTTTGGAACGTCATGTTTTCATTCTTGATGATAGGCTCTCTCGAAATCTATGAAAGTTCATGAATATCATAGGAGGACTACAAGTCACTTGTGCCAAGTGTGAATGTGCCAAGGCTTAGCACCTATATTCGATACTGAATCATGGTCCTTAATTCGGTGATGAATTTAGGTGCTTATCTCAATCATGGTGAAACTTTCCTAAGTCCATCTTTTACCTTTTTTAAGTGCTCTGGCCAAATTTCATGTCATTTTGATTCCATCTCGAAATTCTCCTTAATTAAGGATGAATTAAGTTCCTTAATTCAACGAATTAAGGTCCTTAATTCGGGGGAGAATCTAATTAGTGGGGCCAAACCACTCCAAACCTTTTCTAAGTCTTTCCTTGTGTTCTTCTAAGTGTACGTTTCAAGTTTCAAGTCGTTTTGACCTAAGACCTTAATTCGGTGCTGATCTAAAGCCTTAATTCAATGATGACCTAAGGCCCTAATTCAGGGGAGAATTAAGGAATTAGCCAATTATCAATCAAAATTTCTGAGCTCAATTCCCTATTCTTTTTAAGTGTGCCTTCAAGTTTATAAGTTCTATTATCCTTGTTTGAATCTTCTAAGTTCAGTTGAAATCTACTTTGCTAAAATGCGGATTGCCGTAGTTTTATGCAAAGGTGCCGAGAGCTCCCCTTATTGAGCTCACCCCGACTGTGAGTCCATGGCCCTTCGATATTTGGGAAATCGATCTTATCCAACCCCTACTAATTGCTAAAGGAGGATTGAGATACACTATAATAGCGATCGATTACTTTACAAAATGGGTTGAGGTAGAACCTTTAGCTACCATAACCTCTCATCAAGCAACAAAGCTTGTGATGAGGAATATTTATCCAGGTTGGGTCTTCCATATAAGATTATTATGGATAACAGCAGTAGGTCGAGAGCCAAGAGTTTGTAGAGTATTGTCGAGATCTTGGTCGCATCAAGAGTTTTCTTCAATAGCCCATCCATAAGAAAATGAGGCCATAGAGGCAGCCAACAAAACTATTGTGACGAACCAGACTCCTCGACCTTTGAAAATCGACACTAATACATCCAAGGTATTCACGTGCCATAAATCAAGTGCCGGAAGGCAGATTATCAGAGGTGTAAAAGAAATAAAGATAGAAGATAAGACAATAATAGAATTTCACATCGCATTCAACATTTTAATTATACATAAATTATCAGAGTCAAATACAAATCCAGCTAGATAGTTATAACTATCTATCTGTACATATGCTGGAAAATACATACTACATAACACAGTGAAAAATGGACAAATATCTACATCAGGTACTTAAATCTTCATAGCTCCAAAAGACTTCTCCAAAATACTTCCCAACATGTTCCAAAATACTCTAAGCTATCCTGACTACACGGTTGCCCGAAAAATAGGGCACCCAGAGTTTAAAGAGAAAAACAAACTCTGGGTCAGTCATGGACAAGTGTGAGAACTCAAAGTACGATATTTTGAAAACAAAAAGGTATCTCATGAGACAACACTGCACATAAAAACGTAACGAGTTTTTACCTTATGATAGCCAAAACTCTTTACTACGTAAAATTTAGGGATATTATTCGTAATGACTTTCTTTGAAAACATTTGCAAATAATCTTATTAATCTTAGCCGAAATTGTTACCATTATTGAATTCCAGCATATCAGGTTCTACAAATAAAACCGTAAGTTCTTATTGGAGAATGGATTTCCATAAAATGACCAGGTGAAGGGA
Organism: Allium cepa; assembly: GCA_030765085.1. Lineage (NCBI taxonomy): Eukaryota > Viridiplantae > Streptophyta > Magnoliopsida > Asparagales > Amaryllidaceae > Allium > Allium cepa. Next base: position 938,097,850 of record CM060932.1, read on the forward strand.
CTACCTTCTTATGGATACACCTCTAGATGGTGCCCCGAGGCACAAAACATCCGCCCTCTACCAACACAAGACCAGCCTACCTCTATAACTAGGTAGTACCGAATATGTCATCCCTCGGTCGTTACCGACCTTTATCCGAGAGCTCTCTTCGCACACATCCATATTAATTTACATCCCAAACATCATAGCAGGAAGAATATATCTAGAAGGGGATGATCATGCCCTAAATATAAATGACCCACTAAACCTTGCCGCATCTAACCCTATTTCAGTCATTTTCGGTTGATGGGGCTCGAGGCTACGATTACCTTTGCACATAACACATCTTGTTTCACTTTGAATGCCACATTGCCATTCCATGTTCACACGACTGATTTCTACAAACATATAACTTCCTGAGCTTGTATGTCTCGAGAAAGGATATTAAGCTAAGAGATGGTGTCTTCTCCGCAACCGACTGATATACTTTTATAGAGATCACTCATTATGATTTGGAATGCAAGGTTTGACATTCATCCATACAAGTTCGTTTTGGGACTGAACGAAACCGAATGTACTTTCCTCGGCCATTACTAGGCAAGAAGCCCTTGTGTTTCTGAGATTTTTCATAACAAAGAGACCACTGCTACAATATAGTGAATCGGGAGTTTATCCCCAATCAATCAACAAGTTGTCCCTCGTTATTACTCGTCTCAATATCTTCGTCTTCAAACATCTTCATTCTTCGAACATGTAAACTGGTTTGAAGTGGTCTTTGGATAGGAATCACCCAAATCCGATCCCGGTTCCTTCGAAATCCAATCATCGATAAAAAATGATGTAATTAGGTGATTTTTTCGATTCATTCATTTTTCTTTACTAAAATATCTTCGAGCAATACATATTTTCAAAATATTCTTTTAGTGGTATGGAATCATTTAAACCTCTTTCTGAATATATCTCAAATCATTTTTAAAGAGTATCTTTTGAGTAGGATTATAGAACTACCATATTCAACGAGTGTTATGGGATGAATAACGGTGGGATCACCTTTTAAATTCCACGAATAGAACAAGTGCCCTCTTTGGATTTTAATAACGAGTATATGAAGATTATTTCTATAAAATCCAAGTTGAGCATCCGGGCTTTCCTTTCGATATGTTACACCCCTCGCCTAAAAGAGAAAACTAAGGCCATGTAAGTTTAAGGCACTGGTTGCTCCATCCCTAACTTTAGTCACATACCTTGTTTTCACTTTTAGATCTTATAGGCGGGACAAATGTACTAGTCGTTTCAGCATACTCATCTTCCCTTTTTAAATCACTTAACTACTTGTTTAACCATCTCTGAAATAATGTTAAATTGTTAAAAATTTATTTTGAAATTCTTTATTAATTACTTTAAAACATTTATTAAGGATTTAGGAAAGAATTGTTAAGTTTTAACCTTTATTTCAAAAGTTAGTGAAAAGCGTTGTGGAAAGTGTTGCAAATAGTGTTACAAAGTGCTTTAAAAGCTATATTCTTCAAAACGACTTTTATATCATTTAGAAAACCATCTTTTCAACTTAAGTCACTTTTAAAAACATTTTAAAACATTTTTAGAATTTATTTCATATTTTTAAAACGATTGTTTTATCAATTTTCAACTTTGGTCATTTTAGTGCAAATACTGGATTTTTCTTGAAAATTGATTTTACCATATTTCAAAATATACACAATGAAATCATGATTTTATTCTTTTATATGAAAGAAATGGATATAAGGATTCGGAAAATTCTTACTTCAAAGAATTCTAAACTATATTCCACTTCGTATGTTCATTTGAACTTTGACGCGAAAACACGAACTACCGTTACGCGACGCGTCAAATTTTAGGCGTATTTTGAGATTCATATCAAAAATTTGTCGAGATAAGTTACTTAGGAATCATTTCTAAAGCATATTCAAACATTTTTCAAAGTTATAAATGATTTCATATCACATTTTATTTCTTTGGAAAGTGATTTCCATGTGATTATACGACGTATAAATCTGTGACTTGCTTCAATATTTTCATGCAATAAACAACATATGTAAATCAATATCATAACCCAACATCCAAACAAACATATCATAACATCACAACCAAATATATACGTATAAATTAGGAGTTCTCACCTTAGTTGCAAATGAACTAACTTTAAAGTGATTATAACTTTTCTAACTTCAATCGGGTGCTCACGAATACTTGTTTTAAGGCTTCTAGGTGGCTTGGCTTGACATGTGGAGGTATTTGGAGCTTTAGGCCATGAGTTCCATGGAGGTTTGGGCACCTCTTGATTGCAAAGGCGGCGTGAGTAATAAGAAAGGGAAGTAGGCGTTTTGAAGTGGTTCAGACGGAGTTTTGTCGATATTTTTCTTTGTTTTTTTAGTAATATTTTGGCATAACTTTGTTAAGGTCGGAAGCCATTAAAAAGAGTGAGAAGAAGCTAGAAATTTTGAGAAGAAGAAGTGTGGAAGGAAGTGAGAAAGTGGGTGTGTACTTATAGAAAATATTTGAGATTAAAATATAGATTTTTGTTTTTACTTATATAACATTCCTTAAGAATTAAGTAAACTTATTTAATTCAAAACTCACCATCCCATCACATCACACTTTTAAAATTCAAATACTTTAGAGTTAAGTAAAGAATAAGAATGATTACTTTACTTTATGTTACTTTTCTTTACTTTATGTCACATTTAATGTGACATGTGTTTTGTCTTTTTTAGTTTACTTTTGCTAATTACTTTCTAGTATTTTTAAGTATGATTATTAAAAGTAACCTTTTTTGATAATTGTAACTATCTTGATACGTTAACATACTTGTTAAATTGTGTACATAAATGTGCAACAATGTTGCGACAACTTTAAATTGACAAAACTTTGATTTTGACAAAATGTTTTACGGTCACATTTTGACGTTTTAATTAAACTATTTATTTATGTAAACCAAATTTAAAAATAAATTTGTATAACGTCATTTTAAAATATAAACACTCATAAATAAATTAAAATAATATATTAAACCATTTAAACTTACTTTTCTGAAATCAGGATTTTGTCACTTTTGTCGATATAAGAAAATATTACTATTTTTACGTATATTTCTATTTCCAAGTCCTATCTAAGATTGTTTGAATCATGAAACCTTTTATATTTTATATTTAAAATCACTTTAAATATTATATTTTGAAGTGGTTAAATTTTGGATTGTTACATTCTTCACTACTTAAAAGAATTTCATCCTCGAAATTAGATAGAAGAAAATAGCTCAAAAGGAAATATATATTCAATAAGATGGAATATATACAATAAGTGAATACACCACAGGCGGTGAGTACAATCAAACAATAGATAAAGTCTATACAATGATCCTAAATTCGGGATATGCTTTTCTCATTCTATCTTCTATTTCGCATGTGCAATCATCAACATTCCTGCTCCATTGAACTTTTACCAACCTTACAACCTTCCTTCTTAATCGTTTCTCATCTTGATCCATGATTCGAATAGGATTTCTAATAACAGCTAAGTTTGGTTCTATCTCCAAGTCATCCTGGGCAGCCGTTTCTATGATTTGTTCTGGGTCATCTACATGCTTCCGTAAATATGAAATGTGAAAATCATTGTGTATACCAGACAATCTTTTAGGCAATTGTACTCGATAAGCTAGTGAGCCGATTTGTTCGAGAATTGAAAAAGGTCCAATATATCGAGGTGCTAACTTCCCAGCTCTTCCAAATCTTACTACTCCTCTCATTGGAGAGACCTTCAAAAAGACTAAATCTCCAACTGAGAATTCCATATTTCTATGCGTTCTGTCTGCATAACTCTTTTGTCTACTTTGGGCTTCTTTTAGCTTCTTTCTAATTATATCAACTTATTTTGAAGCTTCTCGTATCATTTATAGGCCAAGCATTAACCGATCTTCGGATTCTATCCAACATGCTGGCGATTTACATGGACGACCATACAAAGCTTGATACGGTGCCATGTTGATATTAGCTTGATAACTGTTATTATAGGAGAACTCGACTAAATGTAAAAGATTCTTCCACGAGCCTCCAAAGTCTAGAATACATGCTCTTAAAAGATCTTTCATAACACGGTTGACTCTTTCCGTCTGTCCATAGGTTTCGGGGTGATATGCAGTGCTTATACTCAGCTTGGTTCCCAAAGTTGTCTGTAGTGCTTCCCAAAACTTACTAGTGAAGATTGGACCACGATCGCTTACTATACTGCTCGGAACTCCATGCAATTAGACAATCTCCTTTATATATATATCTGCAAGGCTTGCTGTAGTTCTTGTTGGCTTAACTAGAATAAAATGTGCACTTTTGGTTAATCGGTCTATGATAACCCAAATGCCTTCATTTCCTTTCCTTGTTCGGGGTAAGCCATCAATGAAATCCATGGATATTTGATCCCACTTCCAAGCTAGAATCTCCAAAGATTGAAGTAATCCTACCATCTTTTGTTGGTCACTTTGGATCTTTGGCAATTTTCACAGCGGCTTACATAGATAGATATGTCCCTTTACATACTTTTCCACCAAAATGTACGCTTCATGTCCTTGTAAGTCTTCTGAATTCTCGGATGAATGCTAAGTTTGGCTGTGTGGCATTTAGCTAGTACTTCTTGCCTAAGATTTTCAACATCTAGAACACAAATTCTTCCATTTAACTGTAACACACCAAGGTTATCTATTTTAAAGCTCGAATTTCTTCCTTCTTTAGCTGCTTTAATGTATTTCTCAAATCATTTATCTTCTCCCTATTTACTGGAAATTCTTTCCAGAGGAGTTAGAGTTACTACCAAATAAGAAATAATTGCTAACTTCCTACTCAATGTATCAACTACTACGTTGGCTTTCCCATGTGTATATAGAATATTTAGATCATATGACGTAAGAAATTCTAGCCAGCGTTGATGTCTCATGTTCAAGTCCTTCTTGGTGAAAAGATACTTCAAAGATTTGTGGTCCATGAAGAGTTTGAATTTTTCACCTAAAAGATGAAACATTATTTACTAAGGTCAACTTAAAGTTTTATCGAAATAAACTATGAAAGATTCTTACCTAGAAAATAATATCTCCGTATTTTTACAGCGAACACAACGGCTAATAATTCTAAGTCGTATGTTGCATAATTCTTCTCATGCGTCTTCAGCTGTCAACTTGCAAAAGCAATCACCTTCCCATCTTGCATTAAAACTGCACCAACTCCTTCTCCACAAGCATCTGTATAAACGGTCAATCGACTATTCCCTTTTATAATTGCTAAAATTGAAGCGGTTGTCAATCTCTTCTTTAGTTCTTAGAATGCTTCTTCACACTTAGGAGTCCAGATAAATTTAGCATTCTTCATTTTCAACTTCGTTAGGTGATAGGCAATCTTAGAGAAGTCTTGAATGAATCTTCTGTAATATTCTGCCAAACCTAAGAAGCTACGAATCTCTTTAGGAGTTTGTGGCTGTTTCCAATCTTGAATAGCTGCAACTTTCCCTAGATCCACTGAAATTCCATCCCTTGATATTATATGTCCAAGGAATCTTACCTCCTTTTTCAAAAAATGGCACTTTGAGAATTTGGCTTTAAACACATTATTTCTCAATATCTCCAACACAGCTTCTAGATGCCTTATGTGTTCTTCTTCTGTCTTTGAGTAGATGAGGATATCATCGATAAAGACTAACATGAATTTGTTTAGCACATCTCTAAACACTCTATTCATAAGGTCAACAAAATAAGCGGGTGCATTAGTCAACCCAAAAGGCATAACCAACAACTCATAGAAAGTATTCAGACCTTTGAATGCAGTTAGATAATTGCAATCATCTGCGATCCTTAACTGATGGAATCCTGTAGCTAGGTCCATTTTAGAGAAAACTCGAGCTCCGTGTAACTGGTCAATCAAGTCATCTATTCGCGGTAGAGGATACTTGTCCTTAATTTTTTTCTTATTTAGATCTCGATAGTCTACACACAATCTCAAAGATCCATCGAACTTAGCAACAAAAACTACTGATGATCCCAAACTTGAACGTCTAGGTCTTATCAGACCATTCTTTAACAGCTCTTGGGTTTGGTTATTCAAATCATCCATTTCTTTCGAAGCCATCCTTCTATCTTGTTGTTTAATTGGCATCGCACTAGGAACTAAATCAATACGGAATACGATTTCTCGATGTGGGGACAAACTTTTTACTTGCTTAAAGACATCTGCATATTCTTTAAAAATGGGTATTGTTTCTAATCCTATCGGGGATGTATCTAAAGCATAAAGAAAACTATTCCTTCTTGGACTAGGACCTTCACAAGATATTTCTATGATTTTTCCAAAGACGGTCCATAAAGATGTCATTCTTTTTTCGCAATCGAGCACGGCTTTGTACTTAGACAACCAATCCATACCAAGTAAAATTTCAAATTGAATAAAATCTAAAACTAAAAGATCGAAAGGAAAGTAATGGAGAGGATAGGAAATTGAGACTTTTTCACTGTGCATACAAAGATTAGTGGAACCTCCTATAGGATTCGTTACGCAGATAGGGCCGTCAACAATTTTAGGTTTAAGTTCTAATTCTTCTACAGTTGTTTTAGAAATTAAACTATGAGAAGCTCCTGTATCAAATAATACTCTAACTAAAACATATTTGATAAAAATATAACCTTCCAACACTCCTTTTCCCTTCACATTTTGGAAGGTTGAAGGCTTATCCTTGATAGCATAAACTTTGGCTAGTTTTCCTTTCTTCATTAGGGGACAATCCTTAATCAAATGCCCTGGTTTATGACAATTATAGCAAAGATAATTCTGAACCATAGGAGAGGCAACACTCTGAGCTTTGGGACCCCAACAATTCTTTGCGATATGGCCTTTGTTCTTACAATTGTTACAAGTGATGTCTTTAAAGCGGTTCTCTTGAGATCCTCCTTTGGGTTTTCCCTGCCATGGCTTCTTATCATTGAACTTCCTCTTCTTCCAGTTATTATTGTTGCCTTCTTGTACTAGGGTGGATGTATCTTATCCAAAGCTTCATATCTGTATCCCCTATTTATTAAGTCTACAAATGGTTCGTTCACATACCCAGTCATTATGATATGATATTGCTTCGTCATTCCAGAAACAAACTTTTCATTCCTTTTTAGGGGCGTATCTATCAATCCAGGCGCAAAACGAGATAATTCATTAAACTTGTTAGCATACTCCTCAAACGACATCTCTTCCTCTTGTTTAAAATCCATAAAATTTCAATAAAGATGGGATTTCCCTACTTCCGACATATACTGCTTATCCAAAACTTCTTTGAATCGTTCCCATGAGAAATCATCTTCTGACTCATTCTGAGTAATAGATTCCCACCAAACTGGTGCTCTATCTTGTAATTACCAAGAAGCTAAGAATCTCTTCTGCTCATCTTCAATATTTAGTCCTTTGAAAATTCTTTCACAAGAGCGGATCCAAGCTTACACTTCAATGATGGTTTCTTTTCCTTTGAAAGGTTTACCACCAAGGCTGGTATAGTTCTTGCATAAAGTTGCAAAGTTAATTTGGGGCAATACTGGAGCTACTACTTCCACAACTATTGTAGTTGCGGGAGTTTGACCATTTATGGTATTACTTCCTCCCATAACTCGTACTCTTCTTCCACTAATTTTCTACTATCTGTATATAGTAAGAAAAAGATCTTTAGGATATATAGACGAGATATCTTAGGGAATGCTATACAGTATGAATATACTTATTCAAGTTAAAAGTTTTAATTATGCGCTCTCTCAGACTAAACTTATTCTAGGGCATTACTAACCCTATCTCTAATGAGTCATACCCCAACAAAGGCAAGGTTCTCGTTTAACATTCAACTCTGACACCAAATGTGATGAACCTGTCCCCTTGACCCTTAAAAATCGACACTAATACATCTATGGTATTCACGTGCCATAAATCCAAGTGCCGAAAGGCAGATTATCAAGGGTGTAAAAGAAATAAAGATAGAAGATAACACAATAATAGAATATCACATTGCATTCACCATTTTAGTTATACATAAATGATCAGAGTTAAATATAAATCCAGCTAGATAATTATAACTATTTATCCGTACATATGCTAGAAAATACATACTACATAACACAGCGGAAAATGGGTAAATATCTACCTTGGGTACTTCAAACTTCATAGCTCCAAAAGACTTCTCCAAAATTCTCTAAGGTATCTTGACTAGATGGCTGCCCGAAAAATAGGGCATCCAGAGTTTAAAGATAAAAACAAACTCTAAATCAGTCATGGGACTAGTGTGAGAACTTAAAGTATGATGTTTTGAAAATAAAAAGGTATCTCATAAAACAACGCCGCACATAAACACGAAATGGGTTTTTACCTTATGATAACCATAACTCTTTATTACATAAAATTGGGGATATTATTCTTAATGACTTTCTTTGAAAACATTTGCAAATAAACTTATTAATCTTAACCAAAATTGTTACCATTATTAAAATCCAACATATCAGTTCTATAAACAAAACCGCAAGTTCTTATTGGAGAATGGATTTCCATACAAATGACCAGGTAAAGGGACTACCTTCCTGTGGGTACACCTCTAGATGGATGCATCGAGGCACAGAACATTTGCCATGTACCAACACAAGACCGACCTACCTCTGTAACTATTAGTACCGAATATGTCATCCCCGGTCGTTACCGAACTTTATCCGAGAGCTCTCTTCGCATACATCCACATTAATTTACATCCCAAGCATCATAGCAGGAAGAAATATATCTAGAAGGGAGCGATCATACCCTAATTGGGAATGACCCACTTAGCTTTGCCGCATCTAACCCTGTTTCTGTCATTTTCGGTTGATGAGGCTCGAGGCAACGATTACCTTTTCACATAACACATCTTGTTTCACTTTGAATGCCACATTGCCTTCCACATTCATGCGACTGATTTCTACAAACATATAACTTCTTGAACTCGTATGTCTTGAGAAAGGGTGTTAAGCTAAGAGAAGGTGTTTTCTCCGCCACCGACTGATATACTTTTATAGAGATCACTCATTGTGATTTGGAATGCAAGGTTAGACATTCATCCATAGAAATTCGTTTTAGCTTTCCTCGGTCATTACTAGGCGATAAGACCTTATGTTTCTAATATTTTTCATAACAAAGAGACCACTGCTACAATATAGTAAATCAAGAGTTTATCCCCAATCAATCAACAAGTTGTCCCTCATTATTATTCGTCTTAATATCTCCATCTTCAAACATCTTCATTCTTCTAATATGTATACTGGTTCGAAGTAGTCTTCGGATAGGAATCACCCAAATCCGACCCTGGTTCCTTCGAATTCCAATCATCGATAAAAATGATGCAATTAGGTGACTATTTTTTTATTTATTCATTTTCTTTTACCAAAATATCTTCGAGAGATACATATTTTCAAAATATTCTTTTAGTGAATACGGAAGCATTTAAACCTCTTTTTGAATATTTTCTCATATCATTTTTAAAGAGTATCTTTTGAGAAAATAGAATTATAGAAATCATTCTACTTTTATCCAAAATCAACTTCCGTATTCAACGAGTGCTACTGACAGAATAACGGTGGGATAACCTTTTAAATTGCATGAATAGGACAAGTTCCCTCTTCATATTTTAATAATGAATATAAGAAGATTATTTATATAAAATCCAAATTGAGCATTCGGTCTTTCCTTTCGATATGTTCCACCCCTTGCCTAAAAGAGAAAACTGAGGCCAGATAAGTTTAGGCCACTAGTTGCTCCATCCCTAACCTTAGTTACACACCTTGTTTTCACTTTTAGATCTCACAGGCGGGACAAATGTACTAGTCGTTTCAGCATACTCATCTTCCCTTTTTAATCACTTAACTACTTGTTTAAGCATCTTTGAAATAACGTTAAATTGTTAAAATTTATTTTTAAATGCTTTATTATTTACTTAAAAACATTTATTAAGGATTTGGGAAAGAATTGTTAAGTTTCAACCTTTATTTCAAAAGTTATTGAAAAGTGTTACGGAAAGTGTTGCAAATAGTGTTACAAAAAGTAATTTAAAAGCTATATTCTTCAAAACGAGTTTTACATCATTTAAAAAACCATCTTTTAAACTTAAGTCACTTTTAAAAATATTTTAAAAGATTTTAAGAATTTATTTCATATTTTTAAAACGATTATTTTATCCATTTTCAAATTTAGTCATTTTAGTGCAAATATTGGATTTTTCTTGAAATTTGATTTTGCCATATTTCAAAATATACACAATGAAATCTTGATTTCATTTTTTTATATGAAAGATATGGATACAAGGATTCGGAAAATTCTTACTTCGAAGAATTCCGTACTATATTCCAGTTCGTATGTTCATTTGAACTTTGACGCGAAAAACACGAACGACCATTATGCGACGCGTCTTAGATGTATTTTGAGATTCAGATCCAAAATTTATCGAGACGGGTTTAAACACTTAGGAATCATTTCTAAAGCATATTCAAACATTTTTCAAAGGTGTAAATGATTCAATATCACATTTCATTTCATTTGAAATGTGATTTTTATGTGACTATACGTTGTGTAAATCCGTGACTTGTTTCAATATTTTCATGCAATAAACAATATATGAAAATCAATATCATAACCCAACATCCAAACAAACATATCATAACATCACAACCAAATATATACATATAAATTAGGAGTCTCACCTTAGTTGCAAATGAACTAACTTTAAAATGATTATATTTCAATCGAGTGCTCACAAATTCTTGTTTTAAGGCTTCTAGGTAGCTTGGCTTGACTTGTAGAGGTCTTTGGAGCTTTAGGCCATGAGTTCCAAGGAGGTTTGGGCTCCACTTGATGGTGAAGGGGGGCGTGAGCAATAAGAGAGGGAAGGAGGCGTTTTGAAGTTGTTCGGACGGAGTTTTGTCGACATTTTTCTTCGTTTTATTTTTGGAAATATTTTTGAATAACTTTGTCAAGGTTGGAAGCCATTAAAAAGAGTGTGAAGAAACTTGAAATTTTGTAAAGAAGAAGTGTAGAAGGAAGTGAGAAAGTGGGTGTGTATTTATAGAAAATATTTGAGATTAAAATATATATTTGTGTTTTTACTTAAATAACCTTCCTTAAGTATGAAGTAAATTTATTTAATTCAAAATTTGCCATCCACATCACATCACACTTTTAAAATTCAAATACTTTAGAGTTAAGTAAAGAATAAGAATGATTACTTTACTTTATGTCACATTTGATGTGACATGTGTTTTGTCCTTTTTAGCTTACTTTTTGCTAATTACTTTCTAGAATTTTCTGAGTGTGATTATTAAATGTAACATTGTTTAATTAATTGTTAACTATCTTTATATGTTAATATATTTATTAAATTGTGTACATGAAGGTGCAACAACATTGCAATAACTTTAAATCGACAAAACGTTGATTTTTGACAAAATATTTTTCGGTCACATTTTGATGTTTTAGTTAAACTATTTATTTATGTAATCCAAATTTAAAAATAAATTTATATAATGTCATTAAAAAATATAAACACTCATAAATAAATTAGAATAATTTATTAAACCATTTAAACTTACTTTTCTAAAATCAGGATTTTGTCACTTTTGTCGATATAAGCAAATGTTACTATTTTTATGTATATTATTTTCAAATCCTGTCTAATATTTTTTGAATCATAAAACTTTTTATATTTTAAATTTAAAATCACTTTAAATATTATATTTTGAAGTGCTTAAATTTTGGGTCGTTACAACTATCAAAGCTTGTTTGAAGAAGAGACTAAACAAAGCCACAGGCAACTAGGCAAATGAATTGCCTTTCATTTTGTGGGCTTACAAGACAAGCTTCAAGACCTCGAAAGAACATACTTCTTTCTCCTAGTTTATGGCTTCGAAGCCATGCTTCCAGTTGAGTTAGAAATAGCTTCTGACCGAAGGTATTATTATAATACACAATAGAGTGCAGGACTTCAAGAGGAGTCATTGGACTTGTTACCCGAACTCAGGGACTAAGCCGCTTTGAGAATGGCAGAGTATATTTAAAGGATGACACAATATTACAACCAGAGAGTCCGGATAAGAAAATTTGAGAAAGGGGACCTTGTCCTTTAAAAGATAATGCCAAACACCAAGGATCCAGCAGATGGACCTCTCGGTCTATATTGGGAAGGACCGTTGATAATTCACGACGTCATCCTTCTAGGAACATATTGGTTAAAGAGGCCAAATGACAATATAATACCTTGGACTTGGAATGCTAAGCATTTGAAACAATATCACTGTACGAGGTTGCTACCTGAATAAAAGTTTTATCGAAAGTTTGAGACAATGATTAATCTTTTAGCCATAACTCAGGTATACCGCACGAAGCTTCAATCTTCTTAACCATTAAGCATTTCAAACATTACATCAAATTTTTTTAGTCGTGATTATTGCTGTGATCATGTAATATCATGCAACTTTCAAAAATACATCAAAACTTTTTAGTCATGGTACTACTCTGATCAAATAACATCATGTAAGTTTCAAAGCCATGCTTTCTTCTCTAGTCTAGTAAATGATTACGCCTCACTTCAGTTACTTAGTTTCACCAACTAAATGATTTCTCCTAATAATAGTTACTTAGTTTCACCAAGTAAATGATTTCGCCTCATGGCAATTACTTAGTTTCACTAAGTAAATGATTTTGCTACTTAGTTTCACCAAGTAAATGATTTCGCCTCACGGCAATTACTTCGTTTGGCCAAGAAAATGATTTTGCCTTACTAAAATTATTTAGTTTCATAATTTGGTAGAATCTCAAAAAGATTGATAAATTGGGTAGATTCCCAGAGAGGTTAGAAATTGGGTAGATTCCCAAAAAGATTAATAAGTTGGGCATATTTCCAAAAAGATTTGTGAGTTGGGTAGATTCCCAAAAAGATTAATAAGTTGGGTAGATTCCTAAAAAGATTCATAAGTTGGGGAGATTTTCCCAAAGAGTTTAGAAATATTGGGTAGATTCCCAAATAGATTAGTAAGTTGGGTAGATTCCCAAAGAGATTAGAAAAATTGGGTAGATTCATAAAGGGGTTAGAGAAATTGGGTAGATTCCCAAGGAGATTAGAAAATTGGGTAGATTCCTAATATAATTAGCCATGGTCCAGAAAACCCATGCTTTGGGTAGATCTCCAATAATAGTGAGCCACGGTCGATCGTGTCATGCAAATAGTGAGTCATAGGAAGCAGACTATACCGAATGCACCAAGCGAGTCCTGTCCAAAGTGTTGTGCAACAGAGTGAGCCATGGTCGAATCGTGTCATGTAAAGAGTGAGCCATGGTCAAAAGTACCATTTATGGTGCTCTATGGTGAGTCACGTTAGCAATGTGTAAAATATAGGCATTATACCGCCACTAGTAGTTTTCTAAATCCTGATACCTATAAGAGACCAAGTCTAGATGATTGGAGCATAATATCGGAATATTTTCGCCTCTAGGCACTCATTTCAAATTATTTTCACAATCCTCTAGATGAGTATAGATTTCAAGTTGTGTTTCGAAGTCCTTTATATGAGGTTAGATTTGAAGTTGTTTTTTGAAATCCTCTGGATGAGGTCAAATTTCAAATTATTTCAAAACCCTTTAGATTAGGTTGGATTTCAAAATGTTTTCAAAACAAAGTTAGATCATCACAAGTTATCTCGGTAAAGTAATATTACAGAGAATTCTCGGGATAACTACTTCGCACAAAGGCTCGAGTCAACTTTATAATAGGAACAGAACTAATAAGCCAAATACTAAGCATGATACGATACCCTTCTTTCCAAAGTCCACCTCATACCAACCGTATGAGGTGAACTTTAGGGGGCATGTGTTATACCATAATTAATAACTAGTACTAATTACGAATATTCGAAAGGAAAGCTCCTTGGCTTGCAATTCCGAGACCTAATATTTGTTTTCCATCGAGAGTTTAAGCAGCAGGCTCAATATCCGAGAACATGAGATCTGAAAGCAAGAGCAAAGACATCGATTAAGATTAAGACCATTGTCTAATTAAGACAATAAGCTCAACTGAGAGAGGTAACTACCAAGACCAAAGATATTACAACAAGTATCAACAATCAATGGCTCAGATTAGCTAGACCGAGATCAACGACCAAGACAAACGAAAGGAATCAAAGGAACTATATAAAAAAGCACAACATCATCAATCCTTATCAAAGTACTCTCAACAAGATAATGATAAGTGTTTGAATCCAAGCCGCCTATAGCAAGCCAGGTCATCAATCCACGTGAAAGCCCCTGCACCAGTGGGAGGGCCTTAAATTTGCTATAAATAGGGGACTAAGTGCTACTGGAAAGGGGTTAACTAGAGATTTTATAAATTATACAATCATTCCATATTCCTTACTCTATTTAAAAAGCTTTAATCAAAAGATCATTAATGGAGGACTTTGTAACAGGTGTATTTGTACACTAAGTTGAGGAATAAAAGCTCAAGGCAGAATCTTCAACGTGGACGTAGGGATCTCGATCCCGAACCACAATAAATCTCATGTCTCTATACCTTTTTCCACTTATTATCTGAATAGTTTTGGTATTCATTCGGCTCATCTATATCCTTTCAGGACAAAACTCTGAAAGCTTTAGAGTGTTAGTCGGACGAAAAATTTGTCTAACAGTGTGGGTATTGAGGTGGGCATTACAAAAGAATAAGTATGTTTAAATGAAAGTGATGGCAGATTTAAAGTTAATGAAGTGGTCTATGAACATTTTTTTAAACAAATTAAAAATAGAGGGAACTAGTTTAAAAAAAACTAAGATCAATTTTAGTTTGAAGGACACAATTTTTAAAATTTAGTCTAAAGGATACTGAATGCTATATTAATATATAATTAGATAAAACAGAATGCTATATAATACATGCATCAGATAAGCGAAATGCTGAATTAAACAAGCATCGGATGAACTAAAAATAGCATTCATTTTCACAATTAAAGAAATATTAAATTAATATATATCAATACACATATATAATGCTATATTCATATAACATTACACATATACAATGCTAAGTTCATATGACATTCATTTTCGTAGTTCATATAGCATATGTTTATCTGATGCTATATTAATATAATATTCACATCCTTTAAAATTTTAAAACTTATGTCCTTCATTCAAAAAATGGCTAAAGATTTTCCTTCACCCGTTTTCCTATTAAAATATATGTGATTTTAAAGATTTCAAGGTGAGCTAATGCCTTTGGATGAATTTAATAATAAGACAACCTTTATATATATGTATGTATGTATGTATGTATGTATGTATGTTTGTATGTTTGTGGTGGTGGCTCAATGGAAAATGGCTCTCCTTTGGTAGTAAGAGGCGGGTTCAACCTTTACCGTAAGCAACTATCCTCAAGTAAAATTAATTAGTGGAGGTCCAATATGGCCAATATGGTACAGACTGGGTTACCCTGCACCTCCAAAGATGAACGGTCTACCGTCATCTTGGGTGACATTCATATATATGTGTGTGCGCGTATGTGCGCATGCACAAGCGCACGTATTTGCGTTGTAAAATATTATTGTTATTATTATTATTATTATTATTACTATTTTAAAATTAGTATTAAAATAGCATTAAAAGTAGTTTATAATAAAGTCCCTGATTGTGGAATAAAAGTTAATTGATTTCGGGATAAGATAACCTTATTACATGTGAAGAAGGATGAAACAATTAAAACGACTTTTGATGTTTGACGTAAATCATTATTTATCTTTGGGTCAAAATAATAACAAAGATGTCATAAGAAATAATAAGATGATTTAAAGCATCATTATTGTTTTGGCATACAATAATATTATCATTATTTGGAATAGAATTGGACGTAAATTCAAAATGTCATGTCCACTTATATCCTCTCATGTCTTATCTTCACCCATCCCTCTTTCCATACCCGTACTTTCCTTCATCCCTGCCTTTGCCTTGGCTGTCACCCCCCCCCCCCCCCCCCCACCCAACCCCCCAACCCCCCAACCCCCCCCCCCCCCACACACACACACAACACATCCCTGTCCATCTGTTGACTGTCCACCTATTCCTGTTCCTTGTCTTCCTCCGCCGGTCATTGACATTATCTCCATTCCCGGTGCTCCTTCGTCCTCTCCACCTTCCACTGAGCCTTTTCCTCACCTCGTTCTGGTCCCTCCTCTTCAATCTGCTTTGCCTCCTCCCGCGATTGTGTCATCTTCCTCCTTATGGTCTTCTCTCTTCTCTTTGAAACCTAGGAATGCTGGTTCTTATGCTCATGTCCATTTTGACATTCTCTACTCTGGCACTCCTATTCCTACCCTTAAAAAAATATATCAATAAAGCTATTAAATCATGGTCAGACTATCTAGTGGGCTTTTTCCTTGCTGGTACAGTGAACTTTATGGCGGTTAAGGCTTGCTCGAAAAGGTGTGGAAGCTTAATTAAGGGCTCCTATGAGTTATTTTGTGATAAACACAACTACTACTTTAAGGTTTCTTCTGAAGAAGACAAGATTCATGTTCTCAAGAAGGATTCAATTTTCATTCATGGCCAGACGTTCATAATTTCAAAATGGAACCCTACCTTTTTTTCTGCTCGGGTTGGGGTAAGGTCTGTTCCTATAGGGTACATCTTTGTAGGATTCCTATTTTAACATGGACACTCCTTGGCATAAATTGCTAGCATGCCACCTTGGAAAATTAATATGTTTTGATGAAAATACTGAAAAACTCAAGAGATTCGAGTATGTGAAATGTCTCATTGTAATATCGCCAGATAAAGAACTACCAGAGAGTTTAGCAGTTGGAGATGAAGCATGTCCAGATGTTTTGATTAAATATTCGTGGAGACCACTTATATGTACTCATTTTAAAAATTTGGTCATGCTATGGTAAATTGTGAAAAACATAAACTTGTTGAAGGAAGAAGTAAAGCTTGGTAAGGAACAGAAGAAGCCTGATCTTGATGGTAATGTTATCACTACCAAGGCAAGTACAGTCAGAAATGAGAAGAGAGACTTTTTCTTTAAAGGTAAGAGGAAGCTTAGACCAATCCAAAAAACATGGAGGAAAATTAACAAGGTTGATACAGTGGTTAAGCAGGTCCATAATAGTGCTGCTGAGGTTCAGCCTACTGTGCATGTGCATGGTGCAACAATTAATTCTCCTTTGACCTCTGCTGATGAAGGTATTATTTCAAATCATTTAAGTTCAGGTCTTCTTGGGGTCCATGATAATGTTACTTTGAGTTTTGAAGGTACTGCACAGGTACATTCTGCCTTGAATCATCCTGCTTGGGGTCTCATTGGAGTTACAAGCGTTGTCACTTCGAGAAATGAAGGAAGTGTATCAAAGGCCATTGGTAATACATCTGAACACATTAATCCCTCTCAATCCATTGCTGCACCAAATCAAGAAGTGGCTTACTCTCTGATCACACTTGAATCTAAAGGTGTGAGCACTCATAACATTTCTGATGTGCTCCAGAATTTAAATGAGGAAGCAGAAGAGATCAATGTTACCACTATGGCAGACATGAATGAAAACGTGAAAGGCAAGATGCCTGTAACTGTGATACATGCTGATTCTTTGAACCCCTTTAGTCTCAACGTGCATAAAGACATGCACACAGCTGTGCGCTCTTCCAATCAAAAATCCTGATCATATCATCATTCAAAACCAATCATCTACAATTATCTCTTCATCTCCTTGTTCTTCTTTAATCTTCCAAATCAAGAATTCAATGACATCAATGAACTCTCCACTGACCTCCCTATCAACTTAACTACTTCCACCAATAATCTCCCTATGCCAGAATGTTCTGGATCATCTTCTAAAAATTTGAGGGGTAGACCAAAAAATTTATTCAAACCCAATTAAGCTTTAACTTATTTGGATATGGGTATCATTTACTCTATTGATCAAATTAATCCTTCAAAGCCACCTCCTTCAGACCTAAATGCTTCCTTCTCTGGTGTTAAAACCAGATCTAACTCCAAATCCTTATAATGATTGATAGAATAGGATTCTAGAATATTATGGGAGCTAATTCCATTTCAAAACAAACTTGAAATTAAAAACTTCATTTCTGCCTTCTAAATTGAAATCATGGCTATTTTTGAAACAAAGTTAAATCATGCAATACCATTAAACCTTCTCTAGCTATTAACGGTCATTGGAATTTTATCCATAATCTTTCACAAGCTCCATTTGGCAGACTCCTCATACTTTGGAACCCCATTATTTTTTCCATCTCCCCACTTTGTGTCCACAGACAATTCATTCACACTGAAATCAAGCATCTCCCTTCTTGTTCCACCTTCTTCATGACTTTCCTATATGTTGAGAATAGCTGTTTGCATAGACTGTATCTCTTTGACACTATACCTTCTCTTCAACCTTTAAATTCACCATGGCTATGTATTGGTGATTGGAACTGCATTTAATTATCCAATGACAGAAGTGGAGGTGCTCCTCTAACCTACTAGCAAACTGGACCCCTAAACAAAGCTATTTATGACTCTAATCTTCTTCCTATTAATACTACTGGTTGTTTTTATACTTGGAATAGTTTCAGTAGGTCAGCGAATCTAACCTTTTGTAAAATGGACAGATCATATCAAAACTTTTCCTCTGTTCTAGCCTGGCCTAACCCAAACACTATCATCCCTTCCCTATCCCTTTCTGATCACTCCCCCTTAGTATTAGACTGGGGAAAGGCATATGTGAGAAGACAAACCTCTTTTTCATTTTTTAATAACTGGGCTAACCACAATGATTTTTTGAAAATTGTTTCTAATTGTTGGAAGCCAACAGTTTGTGGGAATCCCGTGTTTATTTTGCAGGCAAAGCTAAGGCATCTTAAAGAAAGCCTTGAACCATGGGCAAGTGACACTTTTGGGAATTGTAGCAGTCTCGCCCATAGTATTCGTGATAGTTTGTTCAGATTCAAAAGAATATACAAGTTTGTAGTGATAACTCTACTCTTGCCATTCTTGTGTCTCAAGAGCTTTCCTTAACCAATCAACTGACTAAAGCATTGAAGGAAGAAAATATGATGGCAAGACAAAAGGCTAAGGTTCAGTGGTCTCTTCATGGAGAATTTTTTTTTTTTGCATTTTTTCATAACTCTCTTTGTTGGAATTCCTTAAAAAGATGAATGAAATATACAAAGTCACACATCTCCAAATTATTGAAAGCTATACTGGTTTATATATAGCTTTCTCATGAGCCTAGGGCTTCCAAATGCATGCTTCGTTGTGAGGAGGGAGATCATGCATCTTCACCACACGCGCCACCGCCGTCCGACCGAACCGGGCCGGATACGGGTACGGGTCTAAAATGACCATTCTTTTCCTAGGCCATTGTTTAACAGTTTTTTGGGCTTCGGCTGAAACTGGGCTGGGCCTGGAATATAAAGAGAAGCAACGGGCGGGTAAAAACGGACGCGGAGACTGAAGAGACACGACTTCTGAAGCGCGCGCAAACGAACAGGTGCGGCCCAGCTAAGGAGACGCGGTCGAACAGCAGGCAGGTGCGATGAAAAGCAACATGCGCGACCATTTGAACAAACGGGTGTAGACGCGACCGTTCGAAGGGATACGAATCAACTATAAATAAAGAGGAAAACTGATCACTTTCCTCACTAATTTTTCCGATTCAAATCTTCTCTCTTCTAACTGCTGTTCTTATACATTCAAATCACAGAGTGATATACTCATTATATTCTCGAGCAGAATACGTCTGTTGTATCTTGGGAGAATTTTGAAATAAAATTCTTAAGGAAATCGTTACGACGAGCCTCAGATATAATCCAGTTAGAATTCTAGTCTGATTGTATATTTATATACATTATTCTATATTTTATCTGTTATTCTGGTTATACTATTTATTCAAAATAGTATAACGTTGTTGTTGTAATTTATTTACAACATTCATATTGTTATAATAATTACTACAGAATTCCAGTGTAGTGGAAATCTGAGTTATAAACTTGTGCGACGAGTTTATAATTGATTATTCTCTGTTTTGGTATACTAGACGTATAACACTCTTAAGTTCAGACAGTCTACTGCAAATATTAATATCATTTTTGATAAGAATGGTAGTCAGTGTTCAACTCCTAAAAATATTCAAACTGGGTTCTTGGATTTCTTTCAAGAAATTTTAGCTTTCCCCAACAATCCCGAAATACATAGGCAGTTTTTTGATGGCATTCACTTACCTACAATCTCTGATAATTCGTCAAATTATCTCATTTAGGAAATCACCAATGATGAGATTAAAGATAGCATTTTTGCTATGAATTCTTCCAGTTCTCCTGGACCCGATGGATTTAATGCTCATTTCTATAAAACTGCTTGGAGTGCGATAGGTACTGATGTGGTTAAGGGCATTAAGAACTTCTTTAAACACAGCAAGTTGTTATCTGGTATAAATGCCACTAAAATTGCTCTTATTCAATAATCATATCAACCTTCTTCAGTCACTTACTACCATCCCATTTCTTATTGCAATGTTATTTACAGGTGTATATCCAAAATTATGGCAGCTAGAATGAAGACAATGCTTGCTAATATAATCTTACCCAATCAAAGTGCTTTCCTGCAGTCTCGTCATATCACTGATAATATATTGTTAATTTCTGAATCGTTGAAAGGTTATAATAGGCAAAATGTGTCTCAGAGATGTGTTTTGTAGCTTGAAATCAGTAATTTATATTCTTCATAAGATGAACTTCCCTATCCCCTTCTTATCATGGGTTTATACTTGCATATCTACAGTCAAATATTCATTGAACTTCAATGGTAATTCTTTTGGCTATTTCCATGCAACTAGGGGTATAAGGCAAGGTGACCCTATGTCACCTTACCTATTTGTTTGCATTATGGAGTTGTTCACCTCCCTCACTTCAAAATATTTATCAATGAACTGTTGGAATATAAACTTGATTTGTTAATTTCTAAAAGTTTCTTATTATTAAAGTTTCTAGAATCTTCTTGTATTTAATAGAATTTGGAGAGAGATCTAGAATTTTATATTAGTTGCTAGAAATAAGAATTGTATAAAAGTCATGTTTCTAGAGTTGCCAAATGAGTCATGTTTCTAGAATATTCTACATCTAGAATATTTTATTGAGTCATATAAATAGAGGAGCTCTCCCCTCATATGTAATCAATCAATCTAGCAAAGGAAAAAATAATATTAAAGCATTATTTGTGAGAACAAGTTTCTTCTCTCAAGTCTCCAACCTATTTTTTAAATATATATTTCAACAAAGTGGTATCAGAGCGAGGTTTAGGAATGACTTCCAACAATGTGTTGCAACCTCAACTTCCTCGTTTGACGGGAAAGAATTACAATCAATGGAGCATTCAAATGAAGGTCTTGTATGGCTCTCAAGATCTTTGGGAGATTGTTGAAAATGGATATGAAGAACCGGAGAATCAAGCATCACTTTCAACACAACAATTGAATACTTTGAAAGAGATTTGAAAGAAGGACAAGAAGGCTCTTTATTTTATCTATCAAGCGGTGGATGAAGCAATTTTTGAAAGGATCTCTTCGGCATCAACATCAACATCAAAGGAGGCATGGGACATCCACAACAAGGCGTACAAAGGTGAAGAAAAGGTAAAGATGGTAAGACTTCAAGCTCTAAGAGGTGAGTTTGATTTACTCAAAATGAAAGAAAGTGAATCGGTGGAGGAATTTTATAATAGAACTATTACTATTGCAACTTCGAATCAATGGTAAAGAAATTTCGGATAAAAGAATTATTGAAAAAATTCTTCGAAGTATGATAAGGAAATTTGAGCATGTTATTGTTGCTATTGAAGAATCAAAAGATTTGAATACTTTCTCTCTTGAAGAATTGTTGGGCTCACTACAATCTCATGAGCTTCGCATCAAACAATTTGATTCCTCTCCTTCCGAGCAAGCTTTTCAAATTCGAGACACCAACCGTGGTGGATTTAGAGGAAGAGGTGGAAGATCAGCCCGTGGTAGAGGATAAGGAAGAGGCCAAATTCAAAGTGAAAATTCAAGCCCATCTCAAGGAGGAAGCGGAAGAGGTCGTGGAGGATACAGTGGAAGAGGAAGAGGTAACTCTTATAATATTTAATGTCATTATTGTCATAAATATGGGCATATGAAAAAGGATTGTTTTAAAAGAATTAATGATGAAAAGGATAATTCTAATTTTCTACATGAGAATTTGGAGACACGAAATGAAAGTATGCTTCTTTCTTGTAATGTTCAAGAAGCTTCTTTTGATGATATATGGTATATTGATAGTGGTTGTAGTAACCACATGACCGGAAATAAAAGTTGCTTTGTGAATTTTGATGAAAGTGTCCAACGAGAAGTCAAGACAGGTGATAACAAAAGGCTCATTGTCAAAGGCAGTGACGATATTCCGATACGGACAAAGCAAGGTACAAATTATATTTCTAATGTTTATTATGTTCCCGATGTTAAATAAAACCTTTTGAGTGTTGGGCAACTTTTAAAGAAGGGACATAATGTGAATTTCAAAAATGATTTATGTGAGATCAAAGACAAAACTGGTGTTCTTATTGCAAAAGTGAAGATGACACCAACAAAAATATTTCCGTTGAAAATTAAAAATGAAGCATTTCCATGTTTTGCTAATATTGTTAATGAAAAGTCATGGTTTGGCATCTTCGTTATAATCACTTGAGTTTTAGCACTCTATCCAAGATTTGCAAAGATCATATGGTGAGAGGCATCTCAAATATTAGCAAACAAGATCAAGTATGTGAAAGTTGTGTTTTTGGCAAGCACCATCGAGATCCGTTTCCAAAAGAAAAAGCATGGCGAGCAAAGAATCCTTTGGAGCTAGTGCATTCGGATTTATGCGGACCTATGCGCATAAACTCTCTTGGAGGTAATCGGTATTTTCTCACTTTTATTGATGATTATCGTCGCAAGATGTGGATTTAATTTCTCAAAGAAAAATCTCAAGTATTTGAAGTATTCAAGAATTTTAAAGCACTTGTGGAGAAGCAAAGTAGGTTTTCTATAAAGACACTCTGATCCGATCGTGGTGGAGAATATATGGCGGAAGAATTCGAAAATTTCTTAAAGGATCATGGCATTCATCATCAACTAACGGTCCGCTCAAGCCCTTACAAAATGGGGTGGCCGAAAGAAAGAACCGTATCATCATGGAACTTGTTTGAAGTATGTTGAAGACAAAAGGATTGCCTAAAATATTTTGGGCCGAAGCTGTAGCATGTGCATGCTATGTTCTCAACCGTGCGGCAACTAAAAGTGTTCAAGGAAAGACTCCACAAGAAGCATGGAGCGGTCACAAGCCATGTGTCTCCCACTTTCGAATTTTTGAAAGCATTTGTTATTCTCATGTGCTGGATGAAAAGAGAGGAAAACTTGATGACAAATCTGAAAAGTGCATCTTTGTTGGCTATAGTGAAAGATCCAAGGCATATAAATTATATAACCCCATCACAAAGAAGACTATTATTAGTTATGATGTAATTTTCAATGAGGAAGAAGCATGGGAATGGAAAAATGAGAAAAAGAGTACAAGTATCTTGCTTGATAATGATGCATTTGAGCCAATTGAAGAAGAAGGATCGAGTCCACCTGCTCCACCATCTAATTCTCCTCCAAGCTCATCATCTTCAAGTTCAAAATCAACACCTAGAAGGATAAGACCTCTTGCGGAGATTTATGGAGAAACAAGAAGAATTTTAGAAGATGAATTTGTTGATTTTGCTTTATATGCAATTGCGGATCCAGTTGATTTTAAAGAAGCCGCCAAGGAAGACAAATGAAACAAGCCACGGATCAAGAAATTGATGCAATTGAAAGGAACCAAACATGGGAGTTGCTTGAAATACCTGAAGGGAAGAAACCCATTGGAGTTAAATGGGTTTACAAGACAAAGTTGAATGTACAAGGTGAATTTGAAAAACATAAGGCATGATTAGTTGTGAAAGGCTACAAGTAAAAGTATGGTGTTGATTACAAAGAAATTTTTGCTCCCGTGGCACGTCTTGAAACAATTCGTTTGATAATTTCATTGGCCGCTCAAAATAAGTGGCAAGTTCATCAAATGGATGTTAAATCTGCTTTCTTGAATGGAGTACTACAAGAAGAGGTGTACATTGATCAACCTTCAGGCTATGTGATAAAGGATGAAGAACATAAAGTCTATCGGTTGAAGAAGGTATTGTATGGCCTTAAGCAAGTCCCTCGTGCATGGTATAGTCGCATAGATGACTATTTTGTGAAGATGAGATTCAAGAGGTGTCCATTTAAGCATACTCTTTACATCAAGGAGAACAAAAGTAACATTCCCATTATTGGTTTGTTGTGGATGATTTGTTTTTTACGGGAAATAGTCTAGATAGTATTAAAGAATTTAAGAAAAGTATGATGTAAGAATTTGAGATGACCGACTTGGGTCTACTTCATTACTTTCTTGGTATTGAAGTAAAGCAAGATAATGATGGTATATTTATCTCTCAAGAAAAGTATGCAAAAGATTTGATGAAGAAGTTTAGAATGGAAGAGGCAAAGCCAATTAGCACTCCAGTTGAAGTTGGCTTGAAACTAAGTAAGGATGACAACTCTAAATATGTTGATCCAACATTGTTTAAAAGTCTTGTTGGGAGTTTGATGTATTTGACAGCCACTCGACCGGACATTACATATGGTGTGAGCTTGATTAGTAGGTTCATGGAGCAACCAAAGAAGACACATTGGGATGCCGAATTTTTTTTTTGAGATATGTGCGTGGAACACTTGGGGATGGAATTTATTATCAAAAGATAAATGATCCTAAGGTGCTTGGATATTGTGATAGTGATTGGGACGGAAGTGTTGAGGATAGTAAAAGTACTTCGGGAAATGTTTTCTACTTTGGATCAAGTGCAATCACGTGGATGTCAAAGAAACAACAAGTTGTGGCTCTCTCAACCGCCGAGGCAGAATATATTTCACTATCTTTAGCTAGTTGTCAAACTTTATGGATTAAATGGGTGCTAGAAGAACTTAAGCATACTCCAAAAGAAAGTCCACTTATATATTGTGATAGCAATTCTGCTATAGCACTCACCGAAAATCCAGTTTTTCATGGGAGGAGCAAGCATATAAGAATCAAGTATCATTTCATTCGAGACTTGGTTAGGAAAGGAGAAGTAGTTGTCAAGCATTGCAAGACGCAAGATCAAATTGCCGATATTTTAACGAAGCCTTTGAAGTTGGAGATTTTCAAGGAGTTAAAGAAGAAACTTGGTATGCGTAAAAGTTTAGCTCAAAGAGGAGCAAATCAAGTTTAAATGGGGGTGTTGGAATATAAACTTGATTTGTTAATTTCTAGAAGTTTCTTATTATTAAAGTTTCTAGAATCTTCTTGTATTTAATAGAATTTGGAGAGAGCTCTAAAATTTTATATTAGTTGCTAGAAATAAGAATTGTATAAAAGTCATGTTTCTAGAGTTGTCTAAAAAGAAAGTTCTAGAGTTGTCAAATGAGTCATGTTTCTAGAATATTCTACATCTAGAATGTTCTATTGAGTCATATAAATAGA
The DNA here is from genome assembly GCA_030765085.1 of Allium cepa. Taxonomy (NCBI): domain Eukaryota; kingdom Viridiplantae; phylum Streptophyta; class Magnoliopsida; order Asparagales; family Amaryllidaceae; genus Allium; species Allium cepa. The sequence continues at coordinate 938,123,490 of CM060932.1, forward strand.
GGAGCTCTCCCCTCATATGTAATCAAGCAATCTAGCAAAGGAAAAAATAATATTAAAGCATTATTTGTGAGAACAAGTTTCTTCTCTCAAGTATCCAAACCTTTTTTTTAAGTATATATTTCAACATGAACCTTTTGAAATTCCATCCTAAATATGTGCAAAACATCTCAAATCTCAACACTACTTTTTGCTGATGACCCGCTCCTATTTACTAAGCCTACTCATAGATCTATAAATGCAGTGTTGGAGATTCTTGTTCTATTCAAGGATTTGACTGGTCTCTCTACCAACAAAAGTAAATCCAAGATCAAGACTGTTGGTATTCCTGATACTCAAAAGTCTTTGATCCAAGCTTTGTATGGCCTTAATCCTTTTGATCACAATAAAGACTATCTTTATGCCCTAATGTTTTCTTCTAAAGTAAAGATCAGTCAGTGTCTCAGGCTGTATGAAAAAATTATCGCTAAAATATCTATCTAGCCAGTTTCAAAATGTTCTATGGCAAGTAGACTTATCATAGTCAAATCCATTGCAACTTACATATGCTTATATTGTGCTAGAATATTCATATTGCCTTGTAAGCTTGTGTCGATGATCAACTCAGCTCTTAACCGCTTTCTTTGGCATGGGAATACATTTTCAAGGAAACTCATTCCTATTGCTTTTAAAAAGCTATGTTGCCTTTACAAAAATGATGATCTAGGGAAAATGAATACTAGAAAATGGAATCAAGCGGCTACATCAACTTGTATAAATAAAAATTTTAAATTTGACAATAATTTGTGGGCATCATGGATTAGTAAAAACTTAATTAAAGACCAGCACTTTTGGTCGATGGATGTTCCTAATGATTGCAGTTGGTCTTGGAGGAACTTGCTTTATTTTAGAAATGTCATCATTCATATTTTCCAGACTGGACTTCAATTTATGAATTATATCTCATTTTGATTCGATCCCTGGTCTGACACGGATTTTATTTTAGCTGATAATATTGATTATAACCTTAGAATTATGACTGGTATCAGTGGGCATGCCACTGTTAATGCTTTTTGTTATGTTGGTAATTTTATCCTTCCAGTTTCAAGTTCTTCTTCTGTTAGAGCTTGCTGGAGTAAAATTAGTGAGCATATTTTTACTACATTTAACGCACACGCACTATGGAGTAATAGGCCTCACCAGATTGCTTCTATTTATAAGCGCCTGCTTGATTTATCACATAACACTACTTGTCCATGATACAAAAGGATTTGGAAACTCGGGTTCAGCTGCAAAATGTAATATGCTTCTCTGGAAAATTTTAAAAATGGTCTGCATACCCTTGATAAGTTGAAGGTTAAAGGAATTACCAATACCGACACATGCATTTTCTATCATAAGGTCAGGGAGTCTACGGTGCATCTATTTTTTGAATGTGATTACTCCTTTTTTATTTGGGAGAGTGTTTTGAGGCTGCTTAGGTTTCATAGACGCACTCGTAATTCTATAGTTGAATGGTTCATGATTTTTAAAGCGACAAGATGGAAATCGTCTCTGAGTACTTTGTTACATCGTGTCCTAAGAACGACCCTATCTGTAATATGGAGGGAAAGGAACACTAGAGTCTTTGGAGGTGTTGTGACATCTAAACATGTAGTTGCCCGTTCTATCTTCCATTTTTTCAATACTTGAGTCTTGTATTAGTATTTTAGGGTAATTCTTTTGGTTGTATTCCTTGATGGTATGCCAACCATCGGTATTTGTAATACATTTTTTCTAATATATGGTAGGGGCTCATTTAACCACACTGGCTTTGCCAAAAAAGAATTGGATGTAAATTATATTTTAAATTGAACAATGAAGCCTTGAGGTATTTAGAGTACTACTATTGTTTTTGAAAGTAATTTGACATAAATGACTATTTATGATTAAATAGCAAAGTTTTAAGATATTTAAAGAGAGTCTAAAAATGGAGGACTTCGAAATGCATTATCATTTTAGGAAATTATTATTGGTTTCGAGATAGAATAAATAGATATGTTTTCATAATAAATAATTATAAGATGATTTTATAAAAGGAAATAATGGTATAAATACCTTATTTTGGATATTCGTAATATATGTGATTAACTATTGATTGAAATTATCATATATGTTTGTTGTATGACGATGAAATCGCATTCCAATGATTGTGCGATGTTTTACCATTTTTGCTACCGGGCGATGGGTAGTTGATTTTGGTTTTGAGTATTGATGAATTTGATGTTTGTGTTATAAATGTCGAGTAGTTAGTGCACATTTAATTGTATTTGTCGTTGCTGATTTAGTTGAATGTTTGTGGTTGACATTGAGCATTATCAAATTTACATGATATTTGATTACCATGTTTTATTATTATTGTTATCCCAAATTTATTTATGATGATTAGTTTCGATGGCATGGTGTAATACGATGTTTTCTTCTTATGATGGATGCTCAATTGATATTATTAGTCAATGTTATATGCTAAAGGTATTTGATAAAGGAGAAAAGCAGGAACCAGTGCTGCAATGGCTTGATCTCAAAAGAGTACGTAGGAAATATTCTTAATGCAATAGCTATTGGTTCCCTTGTTGTACAAGTGTATAGAAATTGACATAATCCAAAAGTAGTTGAACAATTCTTTCCATTTCTTTTGAGGCTTGCAGGTGATAGCAAATGAAAGGAGTTTGTTTGTACAACACTTGCATAGTGTTTACTTAAATAATTTCACATGTATTATTGGTTTATTGTTTTATAAATCTAATAATGATTGATGTATGGAAAGAAAAAGATGTTTTATTGATTTTATGGAAATATATGTATTCAATGTTGAGACGTGTGTATTTTTATTTAAATTCCGTTGTGAGGTTTTTCCATTGTTACACAATTTTAGATTTTTAATTTTTATATTCATGATTTTTAATATCTGAGTTTAGTATGCAAGCGTATTTGACGGTGTATTTCAATTGTAAGGTGTCACACTAAAAAAGGGGCCTTAGTGAGTGGTTTTTTATTATTATTATTATATAATATCTATTTTATGCATCACGCTTGATCCATTTACATGATATACTACTTGTCATGTGACAGTTACAAAAAATGCATCTTGACCTTCCATGAGATCTTAATTCCATTTGCAATTTCCATCATATATATTGATGTCACAATATATTATTGGACACTCATTTAAGAGATTCACTCTTATCTTATTTATAAATTTGCACATATATAATTTTTTACTGCACTATTCTAGGTGATGACTCAACCTACTAGAATTTGCTGTAGTTTTGTCGCTTGAAACCATTTCCAACACAAGATCTTAGTCACGGTCGAACTTCAAATTCAAGGTTGTCTTATTATGCTTGATATAACCAATGAAATTTTAGTATGAACATCCTTCACAAGGATTTTACTGTTACTATAAACAATTCTTGGTATTTCGTAAATGCCTGAGAATACTTAAACTTTCACTTGGTGAAATTCCACAATTCGATTTACATTCACCTAATGCATAAAATGCATAAGCAAATCTGATTCAGTATATATCATATATGATGGAACCTATTCCTAATTCAAAGTGTAACTACCTCATACATACCCCATTTAATAACAAAATTTCTTATTTGGAATTTATATTAAACAAATTTAATATAAGTATTATGTATTATGATTTATAGTATATCACATATATGGAACATTAGCATCAACACTTTGATAAAGAATAGCCATGCTACTTATAGTCTTAGAAATGTTTTAATACCTTTTCTTATTTCTTTATTATAGAGACACATTTCCATTATATTTTAAATATGATTAAACGTTGTGATTCTTTTAATTAAAGCATATGTAACGACCCGTAATTTTTGATAATTTAAAAATGTTAATTTAATTAGAAATTATGAATAAATATTTGAAGATATAATTTTTTTTTTGTAATTTATTTAATGAAATAATAACTAAAGTGAAAAGCAACAATGTTATTATAGTTACTTATTTATAACTTGAATGGAATTCCAATTAGTTGAAATACGGTAAATGTATACTTGGTAATAAATTTAATATAAGAAAACAAACGTAAATATTGAATTAATTAATGAGTTAATAATAAAAATAGTAATTGAATAAAATCAACATTGTGTAAGCAATTGTTTGGAAATGATAACTTATATAATTATGATTAAGAGTTAGTGGCAACAATTGTTATAAGTTACCTGTATATTTTTAATCTATTCAATTGAATTGGAATCAATAGCAATAAATCTAAATGAAATATTATGTTAATGTTAATTAAGACAATATTTGGAAATAATGGTAATGTATCATAATAGGATAATTTATTGAATTGAAAGAATGGAAATAAAGATTTATCATTATTGGAATTTGAACTATAATAAATGGATTAATTGCAATTAAAATAAACTGAATATCTAAATATTAAGTTAATTGAAATTAAGATGAAATTTGAGAATATTAATGTAATAGATCATGAATCCAATGTTAATTTCATCCATTTGACAACAATGGATTGAATAATAGAATGAAAAGTCAATTAAATGGAATTATTGGAAATTAAATTTATAATTTCTGAATTTAATGAAATTGAGATTAACATTGAAATTGATAAATTAATCAACTCTAAATTGACATCTAAAATTGTTTAAGCTATTGTAAATGATTAAGAAATCAAAAATGATAGGAATGGTAAATAATTAAATTTAAACTGAAAAGGTGATTTAATTAATTAATTATTAATTTAATTTAATAACTGGAAATTAGCCATTTTGGCCACTGCCTCGGATTTCGATGAAACTAGTTTCATCGGATCCGTAACGGTGAACTATTGTAGGATTTCAAGTTTTGTAGCGATCAGGCTTGTCGTTTGATCGTACGGGCTCGAAACGCCTAGAAATCAGTTAAATGAAATCAATTTGAAATAAACTGAATTTTGCATAACTTCTTCATACGATGGAATTTGGACTAGAAACCTGTTCCATCGATTTTAAAATATTTAAAATCATTTATTTGATATATGGATTGACCCATTATCGTTACAGAAGCAGAACGGGCTTTTAGGGTCGTTTATTGTTCCAGCCCAAATCAAATCTGGTTATAAACCCTAGCAGCCTTTCTATTTCTCATTTTTGTACGTACATAAATTTTTATTGCTTCTCTTCCTCAATGGCTGAAAACCCTAATTCCCAAATCCAATTGCAATTCAAAAATTCAACTTAAAAATCAAAACTTCCCAATACATATCAAATTATATATTGATCTGAAGCTCTCGACGAGCGCATCTTAGATTTGAAATTCATTTTCTGATTTGAAGCTCTATTTGTCCAAAAATTGATGATCAATTCTTGGCCGTTCATTACGCGACGATCAACTTCAGCAGATCGTCGAATCGACCAAACAATCGTGTAGAGAGGACGGAGGAGAGCACATCTATACGGTTCGTCTCGCAAATCGATGGCTAAATCGCCTCGATTAATTCAACTACAGTTTCCCCTTTTGGCGAAGGGTACCATGTTTCTGGCGATTTTGGGCGAACCACGGGGGATCTCGTGGTCATGGGGCCTGAGCGACGATCGGAGTTTGGGACGGCGGCGCGCTCGCGTGCGAGTTGGTGGTCCGATTGATCGAGCGCAGGCACGTGAACAGTGCAGGTGGTCTGGTCGAACGAAATTTGTGCGTATTAGGGTTGCTTCAGTGCCAGGTAACGTGGCTAACTCTAATTTGTTTGTATTTCATTTGTCTAAAAATTGATTTCAAATCTTCTAATACGAATAACTTTTACATATGAGGTCCGTTTCACGCGCGGTTTTCTCCGCTAGGATCATATCAAAATTTCAGATATTTTAACTCTAGTTTGAACGGATTCTGAGACTGTTTTAATTTTGGGTTGAAATTGAATTTAAATTCAAAACGTGAGTGTTTTAACCCACTCACAACTTCTAAAATTTATTATATTTGTTAAATTGATTTATGATGTGATTAAAAATTTATTTATGACTGTTTCGCATATTTTGATTCATCATCTCAGTTTATTTGAATTTATTTGGATAAAATAATTATTTAATTTACTATTGAATATAAACTGCCAATAAATTCCTGTTATTTATATCTGTCCTATATTGATATTATTGATTGAATTGGATGATGATTGTGATAAATGTTTGATGATTGATATTGGATGAATGGATTTTGTATTTTATATTGTTATAAACTGCAAGTTGTTATGGATTTTTATTTCATTCGGGATTGGGATTTGAAATGATATATAACCGTATTGATATTTTAAATTACAAATTTAAATGATAAATATCTGTATCACTTGACCATAGGATAGAAAATTATATACAAACACCGTGGTCTATATATAAAAATATTTTGAAAAGATTTCTATGGTTTTGTAAAGAAATATATGGTTTTAGATGAATATTGATTTTAGATATTATATAAATGTTATTTTATCCTTGATTTTAAGCTATATATAATTTGTTTTAACATAGAATAAGCTTAATAATAAGTTTGATATGTATTGGAGATAATATGGTTAAGTATTTATATAAATTATATTTTAATAGAGAGTTTTATAATGTTTTAAATAAATTAAGGTTGGAAGATAAATTGGAAATTTAATTGAAATTGAATTTATTTAAGAATTAAACTCAAATAAGTTTGTTGTGAAATTTATTAAATTTGAAATTTTAAAAGGTATGATTTTATAACTTGATTTTGGTTTAGGGTGAATTAAATGAATATTTCAAGTATAAATAAATTGAAGAAAATATTTAGTTATTTGTAGTTTGAGTTTTATTTAGATGATAATGGATTTATTATGTAAATATTTCAAACTGAAGAATAGAAAAGTGAATTGTTGAATCGTAATTACCAAACTTAGTTTTGAAATTGTTGAATACTTAAAGTTTGAAATATATTGAATTTGAAATGGTTTATTCTGTGGATCAAATCTGATTTGAAATCGATAAAATTTGGAATAGTTTATTTGAAAACTGAATCGTTTTGAAATTTATGATTTAGGATTTGGTTAAATTAAAATTTGGAAATTCGAATTGTTTGGAATTGATTTGTGAAATTGAAGAAGTTAGTTTATTATATAAAGTATTTTAATATTTAAACCATTTAAGTGGTGGAAGTTATGTTTCAAAATATTATGATTTGAAAGTGTTATATTTCAAGTGTTTTGATTTCGAAGTGTCATAACGTTGAAAGTGCTATGATTTTTTGGAAAGGATATATTTGAAAAAAAGTGATATTATATTGATTTGGGTTTTAATAAAATGATATCATATTGGTTTGGTTTTTGAAATGGAAATGATATCGTATATATATGGTTTTGAAGTGGATATTATATTCCGGTTTTGAAGTATAAATTATTTTAAAATGACCGCGATGTTATAATAACGTTTGGTTTTTAAAGAGACCGGTTCGAAAGTTGTCATACTTTCTGCCAACTCCGAAAACCACTTTAACAACAATGTACGCGGTGGAGATTCCAAAATGAAGTAGGATGGCGGCGGCGTTCCTTTGAGGTATATACGTGGATCCGACTCCCGTGAGTTGACATAAGGTGGCTAAAACAGGAGCGCTTACGGGCCAGTGAGGTAGTCCCTCTTATCGGACACACTCCTTCGATATCATTCTATTACTTTGTGATTGATTGGGGTCCTTTGATTTTTTTTTAGGGTGTGGCTCGAGGTGGGCGGTAGTTGCGTGCTATGCGTCACCATCAGTCCGGACGAGTAATTGGTATATCTATCCTTGCATTACCTTGTGTGTCGTGTCACCTACCCTAATGCGTCTTGTACGAGTTTGGTTTTCTCCCGTGGCCCGTGGAGTATTTAGGGTAGTCACCCGATCTGGAGATGCGCTGATACTAGATGGACTATTGGGACTATTACGTGTTAAGGGCTATATGGGTAACTCCTTGACACTATTTAAAAGTAAGTTTATTTTACTAATAGACATTATTATAATAGCGTATATTACTACATAGTAGATAGTTTAAGGGATCCTTAGGAGATGTGAATCTCGAGCATCTCTTAAGTTACTACACTCACGTTAGACACTGGATAGGAGATGTCAAAAATCGTAAACATCTTTAACACTGTTCCACTCATATTTTATTGTTGATTTAACTTACACAAGATCTTTTAGTTCTGACTCGAGTGTTTTGTCTTTTCAATTCCTCGGGTCAGCCTAAGCATTTTAGATTTGAAGACCTTACTTCTGGAGTCACATTGTCCTGCTGCACTGTTATTTATTATTCTTTGGTATGTGTAACTCTGATTTTATGTTGTATAAGTATAATCAAATGTTTGTAAAACAGCTTCATGAACTGTTTATTTGATTATTATATTTTGTCGTTCCGCTGCAAGATTCAATTTTGTTTTTCTTTCTCTGCTTTTTCTTATTCACACCAATAACAATCCGCCCTTCTATATGGTTTGAGTCTGACGTGTGTGGTTTATCTTTGACTTAAAGTGTACAAAAAGGTGGATGTTACATTTGGTATCAGAGCTTTGATTTAGCGATAAACCATAGCTTTATGTGGTCTGACTCTTCATTTATAGGGTAGTTATACCTTATGATGAGTCGTTGAGCGTATATATATGAGAGAACTATTTGTTAGCGTTATAAAAGGTTTTGATAATGTGTTAATTTGTTCCGTTTTGTATTTATAAATTCTAGTTGGTGCATAGGACGCTATGACATCAATAGGGATTTCTAAACACTTAATAGGACAGACCGACATAATATTTTTTTTTGAATATAGGTGAATGAAATAATTTTGCCTATTATATTTTCTATATATAAAATAATTTTTTTTATAAATGATATATATTTGGTTGTAATATATTGGTTGTTATGTAGTGAGATTTATAAATATTGATTGGAAACAAAATTCGAAAAAAATAAAATAAATGAAAATTGGAAATTTTAGAACTTAAGTTCCAAGGTTTTTAAAATTTCTTTTGAATGATTTTGGAATATAATAATAATATTATTTAAAAGTACTTTCTGATATAAATATTTCAGTATAATTTGAAAAAATTGTTTTAAAGAGATTTTGGAAGAAATAGTTCTGTACTCCCCTCTCTTGGGGAAGGTCACTATAGTAGTTTTACTACAAATTTATTTTGATAAACAAATATAAATTTCAACTTGTTTTAAATGTAACTGGATATATAAATTGCAAGTGTATACATCTATCTATTATTTTAAAATGATTTGAAAGTTAACCTGGTATTTACCTCTTTAGTTTCCGTTAATTAATAGTTTCAATTATTGCAGTGAAATGAAATGTAACTAGTTAATAATTGAAACCTCTAAATGAAATAAGAGATTTAATGCTAGGCTATAAATGAAATTACAAGGAAGTTGAAATTAGTAACCTATAAAACAAAAGATATGATTATTGAAAATTAAAAGAAGTAAATCAAACTTGTGTAACTTTCAATTACATTCTTAAAGGCATATATAACTTACCAATTTTAAAAAGTTGAAATGTTAAAAGAATATGTATTGGAAAGTTTACAAGTAAAACTTATGTACAATGAATTGCTTTTATAAGTATGGATTTGATGCCAAAATTGTTATAATATAAGTTATAATTGAAATGTAATATGTAAAATATAATAGGAAGTAAGTATGGTAAGTAAATAACTGTAAAGTTTAAGTTATTGAATTGATATGGTAAATAGTTGAATTGAACATGAATACTACTAATAAATGAATGTAAATAAATGAAATTAAGTAATGAATGAATGAAAAAAAGAACAACAAATGTTATGAAATGAAATTAATAAGAATGAACTAGATCTATTGTTTGAAATTGTTGTTTGTTTGGTTTATGGTTGTTTGGGCAAGGATACTTTAAAATTGTTTGGATGTATGAATAATCTATTTAGCTTCACCTAAGACTATGAGTAAATAGTGCACTTAGTAGTTTATTTTCCATTTTGTACAATTTAAAGTTTTAAACCCGAACAACTATTTGTTTCGTTTGCTATGGATATATGGATGGTTGATTTTATTGACTTCATATGATGGTTGTATGTTGTGATTGCAAGTGATTGTTGTTTATTATTAATTTGTTGTTAGCGGTTGAAACAACTTTAAATATTTCATTTTATACAATTGTTAACCATTTTAGGATTATATAAGTGAAATACAGGTTATGGAAGCAAATGCTATTGCTTTTGGTTTCATAAAATAAGAGTTAATTGCCCGACAAATAGGTATGTTCTCGGATTGCGGTTTTATAGCGTTATTATATTGTTTTTCCTGTTGTTGGGATATATTCTTTTGAGATATTATGATATACATTGTTATATTTGATATTATATTTTCTTCCGAGCCTCCCCATACAAAGGAGACTCTGCCAAAAAATTTCGTAAATTTTGGACTTAGAAAAATTTTGAAAAATGTTTTCCAAACATTATTAATTTGAGTATAAAAAGATTTAATGGTTATAAATTGGTATATTTTATTTAAATTATTTTATTTTTTAAATTTATTTGTTTACAACGTTAATATTTTGAATAAGATATATTGACTACTTAATTCCTTCTTTTCCTTTTCGGGGATGAAAAATTTTGAGTGGGGGAGAGTGTAACGACCCATAATTTTCGATAATTTAAAAATGTTAATTTAATTAGAAATTGTGAATAAATATTTAAGATATAATTTTTTTTGTAATTTATTTAACGAAATAATAACTAAAGTGAAAAGCAACAATGTTATTTATAGTTAATTATTTACAACTTGAATGGAATTCCAAGTAGTTGAAATAAGGTAAATGTATACTTAGTGGTAAATTTAATATAAAAAAACAAACGTAAATATTGAATTAATTAATGAAATAATAATAATAAAAGTAATTGAATAAATCAACGTTCTATAAGTAATTTATTGGAAATGATAACTTATATAATTATGATTAAGAGTTGGTGGCAACAATTATTATAAGTTACATATATATTTTTAATCCATTTAATTGAATTGGAATCAATTGCAATAAATCTAAATAAAATATTACGTTAATGTTAATTAAGGTAATATTTGAAAATAATGGTAACGTGTCATAATAGGACAATTTGTTGAATTGAAAGAATGGAAATAAAGATTTATCTTTATTGGAATTTGAACTATAATAATTGGATTAATTGCTATTAAATGAAATTAAATATCTAAATATTACGTTAATTGAAATTAAGATGAAATTAGAGAATATTAATGTAATAGATCCCGAATCCAATGTTAATTTCATCCATTTGACAACAATGGATTGAATAATAGAATGAAAAGTCAATTAAATGGAATTATTGGAAATTAAATTTATAATTTCTGAATTTAATGAAATTGAGATTAACACTGAAATTGATAAATTAATCAACTCTAAATTGACATCTAAAATTGTTTAAGCTATTGTAAATGATTAAGAAATCAAAAATGATAGGAGTGGTGAATAATTAAATTTAAACTGAAAAGGTGATTTAATTAATTAATTATTAATTTAATTTAATAACTGGAAAATAGCCATTTGGCCACTGACTCGGATTTTGACGAAATTAGTTTCATCGGATCTGTAACTGTGAACTATTATAGGATCTCAATTTTCGTAGCGATCGGCCTTGTCGTTTGATCGTACAGGCTCGAAACGCCTAGAAATTAATTAATTGAAATCAATTTGAAATAAACTGAACTTTTGCATAACTTCTTCATACGATCGAATTTGGACTTGAAACCTATTCCATCGAGTTTAAAATATTTAAAAACATCTATTTTGATGGGTTGACCCATTTTCATTCCGGAAGCAAAACGGGCTTTTCGGGTCGTTTATCGTTCCAGCCCAAATCAAATCCGATCCATTATTTCTAATTTCTGATCCACCTATAAATATCCGGTTATAAACCCTAGCAGCCTTTCTATTTCTCATTTTTGTACGTACAGAAATTTCTATTGCTTCTCTTCCTCAATGGATGAAAACCCTAATTCCCAAATCCAATTGCAATTCAAAAATTCAACTTAAAAATCAAAACTCCTCAATACATATAAAATTATATATCGATATGAAGCTCTCGACGAGCGCATCTCAGATTTGAAATTCATTTCCTAATTTGAAGCTCTATTTGTTCGAAAATTGATGATCAGTTCTCGACCGTTCATCACTCGACGATCGACTTCAGCAGATTGTCGAATCAACCATACAGTCGTATAGAGAGGACGGAGAAGAGTGCATCTATACGTTTCGTCTCGCAAATCAATGGCTAGATCGCATCGATTAAATCAACTAGGGTTTCCCCTTTTTGCGGCAGCTACCATGTTTCTGGCGTTTTTGGGCTAACCGTGGGGGATCTCATGGCCATGAGGCCTGAGCGGCGATCAGAGTTTGGGACGGCGGCGCGCTCGCGTGTGAGCTGGTGGTCCGATTGATCGAGCGCAGGTGCGTGAACAGTGCAGGAGGTCTGGTCGAACGAAATTTGCGGTGCTAGGGTTGGTTCAGTGGTAGGTGACGTGGCTAACTCTAATTTGTTCGTATTTCATTTGTTTAAAAATTGATTTCAAATCTTCTAATATGAATAACTTTTACATACGAGGTCCGTTTCACGCGTGGTTTTCTCTGCTAAAATCGTATCGAAATTCCGGATATTTTAACTTTGGTTTGAATGGATTCTGAGATTGTTTGAATTTTGGGTTTAAACTGAATTTAATTCAATTTAAATTCAAAAGGTGAGTGTTTTAACCCACTCACAACTTCTAAAATTTCTTATGTTTGTTAAATTGATTTATGATGTGATTAGAAATTTATTTATGACTGTTTGGCATATTTTGAATCATCATCTCGGTTTATTTGAATTTATTTGGATAAAATAGTATTTAATTTATTATTGAATATAAACTGCCAGTAAATGCCTGTTATTTATTATCTGTTCTATATTGATGTTATTGATTGAATTGGATGATGATTGTGATAAATGTTTGATGATTGATGTTGGATGAATGAATGTTGTATTTTATATTGTTATAGACTGCAAGTTGTTATGGATTTTTATTTCATTCGATATTGCGGTTTGAAATGATATATAACCGTATCTATATTTTAAATTACAGATTGAAACGATAAATATCCGTATCACTTGACCATATGATAGAAAATTATATACAGACACCGTGGTCTATATATAAAAATGTTTTGAACTGATTTCTATGGTTTTGTAAAGAAATATATGGTTTTAGATGAATATTGATTTTAGATATTATGTAAATATTATTTTATCCTTGATTTTAAGCTATATATAATTTGTTTTAACATAGAATAAGCTTAATAATAAGTTTGATATGTATTAGAGATAATATGGTTAAGTATTTATATAAATTATATTTTAATAGAGAGTTTTATAATGTTTTAAATAAATTAAGGTTGGAAGATAAATTGGAAATTTATTTGAAATTGAATCTATTTAAGAATTAAACTCAAATAAGTTTGATGTGAAATTTATTAAATTTGAAATTTTAAAAGGTATGATTTTATAACTTGATTTTGGTTTAGGGTGAATTAAATGAATATTTCAAGTATAAATAAATTGAAGGAAATATTTAGTTATTTGTAATTTGAGTTTTATTTAGATGATAACGGATTTATTATGTAAATATTCAAACTGAAGAATAGAAAAGTGAATTGTTGAATCGTAATTACCAAACATAGTTTTGAAATTGTTGAATACTTAAAGTTTGAAATATATTGAATTTGAAATGGTTTATTCTATGGATCAAATCTGATTTGAAATCGATGAAATTTGGAATAGTTTATTTGGAAACTGAATCGTTTTGAAATTTATGATTTGGGATTTGGTTAAATTAAAATTTAGAAATTCGAGTTGTTTGGAATCGATTTGTGAAATTGAAGAAGCTAGTTTATTATATAAAGTATTTTAATATTTAAACCATTTAAGTGGTGGAAGTTATGTTTCAAAATATTATGATTTGAAAGTGTTATATTTCAAGTATTTTGATTTCGATGTGTTATAAACGTTGAAAGTGCTATGATTTTTTGGAAAGGAAATATTTGAAATAAAAGAGATATTATATTGATTTGGTTTTAATAAAATGATATCATATTGGTTTGGTTTTTAAAATGGAAATGATATCGTATTTATATGGTTTTGAAATGGATATTATATTCCGGTTTAAAAATATAAATTATTTTAAAATGACCGCTATGTTATAATAACGTTTGGTTATTAAAGAGACCGGGATCGGAAGTTGTCATACTCTCTGCCAACTCCGAAAACCACTTTAACAACCGTGTATGCGGTGGAGATTCCAGAATGAAGTAGGATGGTGGCGGCGTTCCTTTGAGGTATATACATGGACTCGACTCCCGTGAGTTGGCATATGGTGGCTAAAACAGGAATGCTTACGGGCCAGTGAGGTAACCCATCTTATCGGACTCACTCCTTAGATATCATTCTATTGCTTTGTGATTGATTGGGGCCCTTTGATTTTTTTGGGGGTGTGGCTCGAGGTGGGCGGTAGCTGCGCGCTATGCGTCACCATTAGTCCGGATGCGTAATTGGTATATCTATCCTGGCATTGCCTTATGTGCCGCGTCACCTACCCTAGCGTGCCTTGTACGAGTTTGGTTTTCTCCCGTAGCCCGTGGAGTATTTAGGGTAGTATCCCGATCTGGAGATGCGTTGATACTGGATGGACTACTAGGACTATTATGTGTTAAGGGTATATGGGTAACCCCTTAACGCTATTTAAAAGTAAGTTTATTTTACTAATAGACATTATTATAATAGCGTATATTACTACATAGTAGATAGTTTAACAGATCCTTTGGAGATGTGAATCTCGAGCATCTCTTAAGTTACTGCGCTCACGTTAGATACTGGATAGGAGATGTCAAACCCCGTAAACAAATCTGACGCCATTCCACTCATAGTTTATCGTTGATTTAACTTACATAAGATCTTTTAGTTTTGACTCGAGTGTTTTGTCTTTTCAATTCGCTCGGGTCAGCCTGAGCATTTTAGGATTTGAAGACCTTACTTCTAGAGGACGAAGACGAAGATTGTCTTACTATTATTTACTATATTGTTTCACTGCATCACATTGTTCCGCTGCTCTGTTATTTATTATTCTTTGGTATGTGTAACTCTGATTTTATGTTGTATAAGTATAATCAAATGTTTATAAAACATCTTCATGAACTGTTTATTTGATTATTATATTTTTTCATTCCGCTGCAAGATTCTGTTTTGTTTTTCTTTCTCTGCTTTTTCTTATTCACCCCAATAACAATCCGCCCTTCTGTATGGTTTAAGTCTGACGTATGTGGTTTATCTTTGATTTAAAGCGTACAAAAAGGTGGATGTTACAGCATATGTTCCAACCTATAGATGTTAAATTTGAGATTAAAATCAATATCAATTCATAAGCTCATTATCTCTCCTACTGATCTTGAGACTTCTTATTTCGTATCAATAAAGTTCAATAATCTGTAAGAGAATTCCTAATGGAATTGAGCAAGGTATCAACGAGATCAACAACATTTGGATTGACCAAATAATTTACCAACTACCTTTGCTTAATAGATTTATGACCTTCCAATTACAATTGTTTGCATCCGATGGATCATATCCCTTTGGATGTACCTTCAAAATCATATTTTTAACAGTATAATTGAGTATATTCCAGACCTTATCAACATTACACCAAGTAGCAAAGTCTGTACCTTTCATGACTTGTAGGCAACTGAGGGGACTGACATTCAATCTTCTTTCTCATATTAAGAACATCGTATTTTTTTTCTTTGTCCTATGAGTTTCCTATTAAATGTTCTAATTTATTATGTCCATATTAAGCTAGATAAATTTTGTATTATCGAACATTTATTTCCATCTCAATATCTTGGATTATATCCAAGTCAACCCCATTATACTAATTTCATCAAATTGAAATTCCTTACTTAAGAGGTGGTATTACTTGAAATAACATATCATTTCTCAATGCAACCAAACAAGCTTCCAGAATTTTATATAATTCTTTTGAGAATAAATTTAACCTTGATCTTGCACAACTTATTTTCAAAATGTATGTTGGAAAGCTTATATCTTAACCTTTAAGATGCAACATCTCCTATATCACATCATATATGAAATTGCAAAATTATTAATATCAAATTAATGTAGGTATCTATTAATAGATGCATTTCCTTGAAGAAAGATTGACTCAAATTCACTCATGTAAATCAAAATCATTATTTAATTACTCCTTATACATCATAATGTACATAAAGAGCAGTAACATTTGAGACAAAATCATATTTTATTTTAGGTATATTGGAACTAAAATTTAATGTATTCATCGTATCCAATCATATCAAATTGTTTTAACTCTTTTGCGTGTCTTTAATTTAACTTCCATACACATTATAGAAATTTGAATTTATGTATCAATATACATAAGTCTACATCTTAAACATTTTAACAGTGAATATAAATGAAGCAGATGGATTTGATTTTGGTATTTCAGACTATTATTCCTTTGTTTATCAATTCCAAACATCATTATTTCTCGGTCCCAAACTCATTTTGCATGACATATCAAGATATTTCATGGTACTAACCATTATTGTATCAGCTCGAGTCATACTCATAAAATTTTAGCCAACACACCGTACAGTCTAAAATACGAATATTATCAAGACATACCGTCATAAGTTTTTTTTATGTCATATACAAAATAATCATGATTTCTTTCGATCAAAATTGAAAATAGTTATTATCTTACAAATAATATTGCTATTCTCGAAAATATCTATTCTAACTTAGATATGTCCATCAATAAAACTCATAAATTGAGTTGTCATTGTTTCTGTCACTACTATAGCAACATCGATAATATAAAGTTTCTATCGTTTTTACCATGGTCTTTCTATTTCAATTATTGTAATAAATTTGCAATCGACATTTTAGATCTAATATCCAAAAACTCTATATAATAGAACTTATGAAAGACAATCTACCATATTAACCTGAAATCATATCTCACTTTCCTTTCAAGCATCCTTTGATATTATTATAATTCTAATTCTAATGTCTCTTCATGAATCAAAGGTGATGTTCACTATTTATTCCTCCCAACAATACCATTACCATTAGTATCATTTTAATTTTTCATTTTCTTTCTTTAAAAGTCTCGCGTTGAGAGAAAACCTAGCTATGTGATTAATTATAGTGTTTAACTGCTATTGTTCATCCTTAACAAATTAAGGACATTTATCTTTTAATTAATTGGTTAAACAATTTGACATCTCAATTAATTATGCCTATTCTAGTTCTACATGTAGAACTGTTTCCAGATCATGATGCACTTAATCATATTAGAGGAAATTGTTTTTAAAGAAAAATTTGAGACCAATTTTAGGCTGAAGAACACAAGTTATATTGTTTAGTCTGAATGTCATTAAATGTTATGTTAATATAGCATCGTGAAAACAGAATGCTATATTAAACTAGCATCAAATAATCAGAATGCTAAATAAAACCATCATCGGATGAACTACATTAATGAACTTCATATTCATAGTTAAAGAAATGCCAAATTAATATGTCATTACATACATACATACATACATACATACATACATACATACATACATACATACATACATACATACATACATACATAATGCTAAGTTTATATAGCATTACACATATACAACGTAAAGTTCATATAGCATTCGTTTTCGTAGTTTATATAGCATCTGTTTTATCTATTGCTATATTATCATAGCATTCAGTGTCCTTTGGACTAAATTAGAAACTGATATCTTTCGTTCAAAAATGTGGTTGAAGTTTTTTCTTCTCCCTATTTTCCTGATCATATTGAATATCTGACCTTGTTTGATTTTAACTTGCTCTATTCAAATGACAATTATTCAAAAATGTTACATTATGAAACAAAACTGTTCAGCATATAACTATTATATGTGATTTAATGCGGATCACATATCCACACACTCATATTATTTATAAAGTATGGATAATAAAAAACATCAGCAATTTAAAACATAAATGTATCTAGATTCAAAAATTTAAAAGACTATTCACTTAGCCTATTATTGTGGGCCTTGAAGTGATAATATGCTAAAAGAATTATTTTTAGGTGAGTATACATTTCTTTTATGATTTTTATTTAGCTCATTAAGCACACTTATATCAATAACATTTTATCAATTATATTAATGCAAATTTATCTTACTAGTAGACATTATGGGAGAAAAATGAGTGATCCTCTATTTGAGGAGGAGAGCACTCATGTATTTTATTTTACACTTAAAAATGAGGTTCCAACAAGCCTGATAAATAGTAATACCCTCCCATAATATAAAATAAACCCCTCCCCCCAATCCTAATTAGTAAAGTCCATAATGTAAATAAAGTAATAATAACAAACTCTACTAAATCTGTCAATGATAGCAAACTCCGCTAAATCCATCTAGGCACTAATACATCTAAAACTAAAAAAAAACTTAACCGAATAAATAGATTACACACACACGGATATATATGTGTGTGCGCACGCAGGTGTGTGCATGCACGACATGTATGCGTGTGTGTGTGTATATATATATATATCATAATAAGATCAAATAAGAAAATCAAGAATGAAGTAAGAGATATTAAGTAACAGATAAAAGGAGATAATAAAATGCAATATATTATAGTATGGATTGAACTTTTGTAGTTATGAAATGAAAGATAAATACTACACAACAACCATTTATATTCTAACTAACTTTCGAAAAAAATATTGTATCAGAAAATTCATTAGCACACATATCTTAAAAAGGTAGTTAAAGTGTTATTATTATTTCAATATTTCTTTGAAACTAATATTGTTATATAACTGATATTTGAAATCCAACAAAAACAAAACAATGTAGTAGAATATATCTCATTTTCCATTGGAGTATTTATATCATTAAAAACTATTTGATTTCTTTCAAACTAAATATAGCAATATATTATAGTAAAAACAGTATCAAATACTAATCTATAAAATCCAATATAGTTAAAACTTAGGCTATGACAGTATAATTCACAATTAATATCTCTATTTGTGGTATTAAAATAAAAAATACTAAGACTATTTATAAGAATAGAACTAGTTATATGACACTCAAAATAAAAATGTGGTACATTACAAGAGAAAAAATTACTATCAATTAAAATATTTTTCTTTTTAAAAATTCTACAGTATTTAATTTCCTATGTACAATTAACCACGTATGTTTTTTAGATTTAGGTGGAGCATCACCCTACCAAATGTATTAAAATATGTTCGATTTTATTCTCGAAAAAACAGAAATTTATAAAAAGAATTAGATGTGCAATTTTTACTCTTATCTCAACATCATATTTTAACGTCTTTTTTATTATCAATATTGTATAAATCTAATTAACACAAAATAAACAAACCAATATAAAGTATGACTAAAACTGAATTGCCATGAAAAAATTAAATTTGGTATATATATTTCTGAAATCAACACATTTGTAAAATTACCAATTTCATAAAGTTATTAAAATTCCACTTAACAAACTCTACTTTATGAGTCTAAATTTCAACGAGAATCGAAATCCAAGTCTATCAAAGCACAGATCGTTGGATTTGGTACCTACAAATAAGCATGAGAAATATCAAAGATTGATAAACTATAAACTCATAGTGGAAATAATAATATGATATAGATACTGACTATGGCTACTACCTTGGAATTAATGGTATTCCTTGGATATCGAATCGCCACATTAGTAGTGAGCATGAGAGATAAGAAGACTTCTCTAACAATCAATCACATCCAGTTCCAGTGACCCGTTCCTCAAAATTGATCTTATGGGTTGTAATGAGGAGAGGTCAAAACAACGTTCTAATGACTGAAAAATCTATAGTGTTTATAACATAAATTTATACAGATTGGTATCCATTTAATTATTATGTCTACTATTTTAAGGTTAACAAATGTAACCTAATATATTGCATGCACGATATTCCTACGTAATACAATTCACATACCTACCCTTCCCAATGTATAAAATACCGATGTAAGTCTATCAGCCACTTAATACTTCCAAAATAAGAAGCGAGCTCATAGCATCGTCATTATTGGTATATTGGCCCTAACTACAAAGACCTTTGACCGCTACTTTTTGCTTTAAATTATATAATAGCCTTACTATTAGCGCCCATATCGTAAGTCTTCACCCTTAAGAGAATTTCATCCTAGAAATTATACTAATGACTAAGTCATGATTCTAGCTTACAATTACCTTTAACTATACAATCAATTAGTGTACAACTAATTTTGCAACCAATGTGCACAAGTTCATAGTGTATCACAGCATAGAAATATGTATGTAGAATGATTCTAAATTGGTCCCTCCTATATGAATGCTTTTCTTTCGAAAACGATTGAAAATATGCTGCAAACAGCCTATATATATTGGCAGTTCTATAACTACGTGGATTTCAAAAAATATTTTCACCAAAAAATCCCTATACTCCTACGAATAAAAGTACGGTGAAACCAATTTGCATCCAATTCTACCGACCAAAAAATCTAACGCGTCGATATCTCCCTTCCTTAACAAACGTCACTCCTATGCTGGAAAAAGGGATTTCAGGTGGAGAATTTTACATTCTTACCGCTCTATAAGTTATCCATTTCTCGTTGTACAGTGGAAATTTCCTCGTTGTCCCAAATTTACTCTAAATTGTCCACACATAAAATGCATAATGAAGCTTGTTTCCAAGATCGAAAACGGAATTAAGTCCAAAAATAGACTCATGAGTGTCGTTGATAAGGTATGGAAATAGAAATTCCAATGCTAAATAAACTTTTTTCTTAATATCGTTTTCTTTTATCATATCATCGATCCTAATGTAGCGCTAAATTTACATTTCTAATATATTTCCTTCCCTTCACTTAGATGTGGACATCAAAATCAAAAACTTCATAAAAACCTTTTTATCTTTTCAAATTTGTATGTCATTTGAAAAATAAATTTCCAAAATATTTGAACGAAAATTTTCCATTGAAATAAAATTTAGGCAAAAATTCTAAAAATTATTTGAGGACGAAAAATAATTAAAAGATTGAAACTCTTTTTTTCAAGAGAAACTTTCTAAATCAAAAGTAACTTTTCGACATATTTTTCTTCTCAAAATTTTTGATAATTCCAGCTACATTTTTAGTTGGAATTCAGTCATGCACTAAATACATAAGCTCAATTCTAACATTCTACAACTAACCTTAACCCATAAGACTTGACATTTCATTTAATAATGTCATCATACTTGGTTATTTAAAAAATTTATGTAGTGTTTGGTTTGTGGTTTTTAGTTTTGTGTTTTCGTCCATACAAAAATGCAAATGACATGTGAATATTGCCAAAAACAACCAATTTAGAAAAGGATGTTAACATTTAAAATATAGAACAATTTTTTTATTTTCTGCCTTGTGGAAAATGACACAAGCACGTGAAACAATCCATTCTTCCATTGTCCCTCTATCCCTTTCGTCATCCCATCTGTCTTTCTCACATCTCATCCATCGTTCCTCCATTCTTCTCATATTTGACATACATATTGAAAACCGAAAAGATAAAATTCATTTTTAAACCAAACACTACATTATCTTTTAAGGTATAGGAACAATGACCCGTGTTCCCAAAATAATTTTAGCCTTTCATTCTCTTGCTAAATTTCTATCTATTCAAAACTTCCGGTCTTGCAATTTATTTTACTGTTAGTTAAGTATATTTATGAGATTTTCATATTTATCCTATTTCTTCCAAACATACATATAAGAGCGATTTACATATTTGGAAATAACAACATAGAGAATAAATGGAATACATATCATAATACAATACACATATAAAAAAAGAGACAACTAACGGTTACAACCTACAAATCTAAAAAAAGAACAAACGCTAGAAGATAAAGAAATAACAACACACTACAGAACCTAAAACACTACCTACAAACTATGGGACGGTCAAGATCCTTAATGGGAACTCGAGCCGTTTGTCATAGCCTCGAAAAGAGCGAAGCATGGAGCCAAATCATCCAATCTCATGACTCTGACGCTATAGATCGGTTCGCATCTCTTGTTGGTCAGTGTGGATCCCTAGAGCTCAGTCTGGACCTACCGAATGGCGATCAGCTCGGGACTATGATATCCCTTGATGCCCTTTCCCTGTGCCACCTCCTGCTGCGCTTTTTGTTTTGTTCCTGGCTCGGCTGCTGAGGAGGATGGAATAGGAATTCCCATCTTCTTAAGGGAGGCTCTATCAGTGGCATGTGGGACCTTCATCTGGGAAGTCTCCGCACTAAGATTCACCATGTATCGCCTGAAAATGAGAGTGAATAGGTGACAATACAGAAAGTAACTCCATGGGGTGCAAACTCCCTAATTGGAAAAATGAATCATAAGAGTATGTGCTCGGTTAATGGCTATACCACCCATAGCTGCATAGGTGGCCTTCCACACCTAAGGATAAATTTTATCATAGCTTCCCGTCTTGGGAATGATGTTGTGTTGAATAATGCGCACAACAAGATGGGAAATCCAATATAGGTTGTCCATCTTCCAAACATCGACATCCTAAGAAAAGATCTGCTGCAAAGATCATCAAGTCGGTCATTCCAATATCATCCAAATAAATGCCATCCATGGAAATCTCCAAAAAAATCATCAAAGTCATCGTCAGGCATCTCGATCTTGAATCCTTTAACCTTCGACATAATGAAACTGTTGTCTTCATCGAAATTCGATGCCAAATGAGGATCGAAAATGCAAATGCAGCGTGTGTAGCATTTCAGCACAGGAACGGTGCAAATTCTGTCGCTTCGAATAGCTCTTCTAGCCTAAAAGCAGCGAAGTCTCCAAACTTCATCAGTCGCCTCTTAAGGAATTTGAAACTAGAGAAGCTAAGAAAGGTGGAGATCTTTTGGTCATTCTAGTCCAGTCACCTGATCTTTTAAGGAGTGACACAAGGGTGGTGCAAGGAGGAATCAGCTGTGTGGGGAGGTGCCATGGGCTAAGAAGGGGAGAAATAGAATTTAGATCTTAAGTGCAGGTGGGGCAAGATCTAATGTGTGAAAATTGGCACAAGGGGAAGGCGAGGCTGAAGCTCATCAGAGGGAGGGAGAAATGGCATCGCCTGGAGGTGGAATCGAGGAAGCATGAGCTGATCTGGAGGAGGGTGAGGTGGTGATTTGGGTTTGGATGATATGGAGAAGGGGGAGCTTGAAATACCACTTGAAGAAAATTGGGTGCAACTTTATAGTCATGTTCCAGGTTTAGTTTACGTAGATTCTCATCAACAGATCGACTGTTCTAGGGCTACTGATCGACCGCTACTGTTGATCGCTAGGTGGTCGACCGCTATATGGCATTTTGCATAGGTTGAACCTGGACCCTATATGGGCCAGTTTAAATAGATAATACAAAATAATACTAACAATATTCGTTTAGCACCATCTTCTTTGACACAACACGTTCGGAAAAATCCTTGCCCTCTTCACGACGGTTCCCAAGCATACCATTTGGCTTTCCGAACCATTCCTCCACTATTTCGCAGCACTTTTGACTTATATTGCTTCAACCAACAACAGTTCCAAAGATCCAATAATATTCCAACTACCATTCCCTTCATACTCTCATGGAAATATTTCTTCCAATAGCTGGAGGGTATAACAACACTTCTGACTTCATCCCCCAATAAAATTAAATTTCATTCCTATTTTTTCCAACCCTTAAAAGAGAGAAAACTTTAAAAACTTTGAGTTTTGTAAACAAGAAAATCATTGGGCTAAATATTCACCCTTTGAAACTCATTTCCAAATTGAAAAAAAAACTATTTTCTTGCCAAAAATCAAAATTAAACCTTTATTGACATATATACACACATACACACACATATAAATATTTTATTTAAGGAATTCAAGCTTACTCCTTTATAAACCAAAATTTCTTAACACGACCAACCTAGTGGTATATGTGCTTCATGAAAATTAAAATTTCAAAACTTCCAAAATTTTTAAAATAAATCCTTAGGAAAAGAAATCTTCTAAAAACCCATTTCCCACAATCTAAGGCATTTCGAAATATTTTACCAAAATTCTATCATGGATTTAGACTAAGGAATTGACCTTCATTCTTCAAGCAAGAATACAGTTAGCCATCTAAAGGTGGTTGATAGACATTCTCTTATCAAACTTGTTTCGGCATGTTTACGACAGATGAATTTTTTTTCCCGCTTATCTGGAATAATTGTGTATCTTCGACTGTAAGTCTTCAACAAGATCCAAAAGTCACAAGGTAACTAGTATCTCAACCATCAAGTCTAACACCCTTCAGTCTTTGAAACTGTTCCATATGTCATATTGATGCACTTCTACATCAGCACCTTACACATCGCCAACACTCCGTGGGTTAATTCGAAGTCGGCATGAAAATTTTACTCTTAAGATATTGCCAACCCATAGTTGCTTCGTCCATTCCTTCGGGGTGGAATTACAACTACTTTTATAGTTGGGATTCTTAGAGTCTACTGAAAAAATAGATAGGAAAGCACGAATATGTTCTCTCAGTTTATCATAATTCGTCTGATCGACTAACCTAGCTCTAATAACAAATGTAATAACCCGTACTTTAATGTGCCTAAATTTCAATAGAAATTGAAACTCAAATTCATTAAAGCATAGATCGTTGGATTTGGTACCTGCAAATAAGCATAAGCATTATCAAAGATTGATAAAATCTGAACTCACAGCGGAAATATCAATAGGCTATAAGTACAAATTGTGGAAACTACCTTGGATTAATGGTATTCTTGGATATCAATTCACCACATCAGTACCAAGCATGAGAGATAAGAAGACTTCTCCAACAACCAATCACGTCCAACTCCAGTGTAAATCTATCATGTTGGTTTAATGAGGAGGGGGTGGAAAATCTATACAGTGCCCATAACATAAATTCATACCGATCTGTTTCCATTTAACTTTTGTGTCTACTATTTTAAGTTTAACCTAGTATATCGCATGCACGATATTCCTACCAAGCACAATTCACCTACCTACCTTTCCCAAGGTACAAAATACTACCATAAGTCTATTGGCCACTTAATACATCCAAAATATGAAGCGAGCTCCTAGCATCGTCATTGCTGGTCTATTGGTCCTAGCTATAAAGACCTTTGACCACTATTTATGGGTTTATAATATATAATGCCATACTACTAATCCCTCTACCGTCATTAATGTCTTAGCCATGTAAAATATTGTATCCAAGCCACATAAAACATTACTAAGAAGGACTGGGCATACCCCTGACCATTTAATACCAATATTCCAGGCAGGTCTTTGTTATTTAATACCTAACCCTAAAGTCGGACTCCTCACTAGTACTATTTAGCTGACATCACTTGAAATCTCACTAGGGCATTTAATACTTCTTTATGGGAAAGAGGCGGACCCTAGATCAGTCACTTAATACCTAAAACCCTAAGAGGATCCATCCTGAGATACACACTACCGCTTCTAACCGTTAATTCAGACCATTTAATACTTTTTAATTAGGAAATAGGCGGGCCCTTAAAAAACCAGCTAATACCTTTGACCCATAAGCAGATCCTACATCCATAATCGTTTCCCATTGGTCCTATGAATAGTGATGTCCCACATCAGTAATAAGTGTACACAACCGTTGGCAGCCTCTGAGGCAGACTTCTGTTGTGTCACATTACTGACCTTGTATTCCAATCTTATAAGCCCAATTTATTATTGTATGGGTCTTATGGTTAAAGATGTCTCACGTTAGTAGAAAGTGTACACAACTGTTGGTAGCCTCAAAGTGAAGGGCAGACTTCCGTTGTGTAACTCTGTTGACATCGCATCCCAACCTACTAAGTCCAATTAATTATTCCAGGCTTTACTAACTTAAGCCACTTTATCCCAGCCTTTATTATTACTAAGCTTTATCATCATAAATTGGATATTGGACTTAGCTTACTAACCTCTTTTTATTTATTTAAGGCTAAATAATTTACCTTAAATATTCAGTTCCTCATAAATCCCTTTTATTTGCTTCTTCCATAAATTTCAATTTGTTCATGATTAAGAATATCATCCTAATGGACTTCTCCTAAGACATTTATGTATATTTACTAATTTCCAATTGGTAACCTTTCCTAACTACTCCATAGTTATTAACATAACTTCTTCACTTATTAGTCCTATTAATCCATTTGCCCTATTAATTACTTGTAACTCTCAGATCTATTTCACAATTATCACCAATTAATTGGAGTTACAATCTTTCCAAATTTTCCTCCTATTTCCTATTCGCAAATTAACGTTATTGCTACGTATAACTAATATCCTGTATGACCATTATGCACAAGTTATCATATCTATTAGCACGCATAAATACCTATTTCTACCAAATATATTCTAGTCACAAATCTTTAACTAGAATATACTTTTCCATATTTAATTTGCTGAAACTACATTACTTAGGAAGGTTCTCCATTGCGATTTCCATAAACTAGTTTAAAATAAAAGATCAACAATAAAAGGAAAGATTTACCGCATTTGAAATTACAAGGAATGATTATTTTCTTTTTGTTAGAATAGATAGTGTAAACTATGGAGAATAGATCTGTACTTTACACATCTCTTCCTTTTTATTTTCATGTATTCCTTGTTAAATCAAACGTTGCACTTTCTACGCAATTTTGAAATTCAATTTTTTTTATAAAAATCAAACGGATGTTCTTTCCACAAATTAAACAATGGAAAATTCCTAAATCAACATAATTAGGGTAATAATCAAAATCATCATAATAGCCTACAACCCAATTTTAGATTTGGAATAAATTTCATATCTAATCAATATTCATATCTATAACTTTTAGGACTGATTTTGAATCAGCGTGTAATAATAATTCCAATCAGATCCCCTAAGAATATATAGGCGATGTTTAATACATTCAATTTAACCCTACAATTCACATATACTTATTTACGGATAAAAACCAAACGTATGCTAATGGAATAAATTCAATGTCATAAACAATTTATAAATTTCCCACGCATCTTCTAAAAACGTTCCAAATCTCCAGATCTGAAGTAAAACCTTTGATTCAACTTCATTTCCTTCTTATTCCAAGAAATATGTATAAAAAGGGGTGTGTGTGTGTGAGTGTATGTATTAGAATTACAAATCTGAGAAGTGATTTTGGATCGTAGGGAAATATAAATATACGAATACAAATATATATGTATGTATGTATGTATGTATGTATAACCTCATTATCTAGTAGTGTTGATTTACTTATCATCGGCTCTTATTTGATTTATATTCTTCTCCAATTTTTATATATACGAATATAAATATTTTATTTTATAGTTCAGAAAATTGTGGAGAAGAGAAAATGGCAGAGCTTCGCTGCTGCTTTTAGAAAAATATGAGAAGAGAAGAGAAGAGAGAGTTAGGCCTGAATTTATAGGCACTCGAATCAATCACAATCTTTAGATTTAATTATGTAAAATCCAAGCCGTTTAGCCAACACAAACCCAAGCCATCACTGTCCCAACCAGTCGATTGCTCCATGTCACCGGTCGATCGCTACTTGTTGACCGGTTGTAATGAACCTATCGACCTATGGATTCCGATAATTAATATATTAACGTTAACTTTTCTCATTTAATTATTTTCGTTTTGAATTCTTTTTACATCCAAAACTTCTTCGTTTGGAGTCTGATCAACAAACTCCAAATATGAAAATTGCTCAAAATTGCGCTGTGAACGCAACAATGCAAGTTTCATGGTCAAATTCCATCATTTGCACGAATTCCTTTTTTGGAGCCTAATTAACTAATTAAATAGTTAATTATAAAATTTACGAGGTATTACTTCCACTTTAAAGGGAATAATTAATATCCATAAATCATGCTAGAATGAAGCATTATTTCCTGAATGTGCTATATTATTAATTCCTAATTTAAAAACGTCAAAAAATATATTATTGATTTCATCTGAAGTAAAACATTTGATTCAACTCCATTTCCTTCTTATTTAAAGAAATATGTATAAAAAAGATGTGTATATATATGCTGGAATTACAAATCTAAGATAGGGGTTGAAGGGAAATATACATACATACATACATACATACATACATATATATATATATATAATCTCATTATTGCGTAGTGTTATTTCGCTTCTCTTCTTCTCTTATCAAAAATAAGAACTACACTTGTGCGTAGTGTTATCCTTGAAATTATATATTATATATACATAAATATATATATAAGCTCTTGGAATGCTCGACTTGCATAGTGTTATCCTCGAAATTATTTAGCTTGAAGCGCGTAGTGTTATTGAGCCCTCCTATATGAATGCTTTTCACTTGAAAACATTACATGCAAACAACCTATATATATATATATATATATATATATATATATATATATATATATATATAGACACACACTGGTAGTTCTATATGTAGGCAGATTTTGAAAAACCTTTTCCCTAAAATCACTCATACTCCTACAAATAGAAATACGGTGCAATCAATTTGCATCTGATTCCTACCAACGCGTCGAAATCTTGCTTCCTAAATGCCACTTCTTTGCTGGAAAAAGGATTTATGTGGAGAATTTTACATTCTTACTACTCTATAAGCTATCCACTTCCTGTTGTATAATGGAAATTTTATCGTTGCCTCGGATTTACTCCAAGTTTTCCATGCACAAAACGCATAAGGAGGTTTGTTTCCAAGCTCTAAAATAGAATTAAGTCCAAAAATAGACTCACGTACGTCGTCGACAACGCAATACAAATTCCAAGGCTAAAACAACTTTTCCCTTAGTATTGTCTGCATTTTATCGTATCGTCAATCCTAACGCACTGCTAAATTCGCATTTCTAATCAATTTTCCTTCCCTTCACTTAGCATGTGGCCTTGAAAATCAAAAACTTCATAAAAGCCTTTTTTTTCAAATTTGTACGTCGGTTGAAAAAAAAATTCAAATATTTGAATGTAAGTTTTCCCTTGAAATAAAATTTGGGCAAAAATTCTAAAAATTATTTGAGGACCAAAAATAATTAAAAAAGCAACTCTTTTTTTTCAAGCGAAATTTGCTAAATCAAAAGAAACTTTTCAAAATATTTTCCTTTTCATTAATTTTGATAATTCAAGCTACATTTCAACATTAGTCGGAAGTCAGTTATGCACTAAAATATTAAAGTCCCTACCCGTTGTTCATGGTCTACGAGCCAATAACCTAAACTCATGATGCTCGCTCTAAAGAACTCTTCGATTAACCTTAGAATTCGGTCCATAAATGTTATTAATATTAAAAAATGAGTCATCACTATGGTTGGTAAATATAAGATGCATCAAATGAATTTTAATAGTAGATTGTAAAAGCTTAACACAATTATCTTTCCTACCAACCATCAAACCACATAAATTTCCTCTATCAGGGAGACGAACCCAATGTCTAAACTGTAGTCCTCCTAAACTCTTGTAAACTCTAAAACCCGTTTATTTTATTTTTTTCGTAGTAACAAAGGAATATCAATGTTATTTTCTTTAAAAAATAATCTAAATTTTTTCATTAAAAAGGTGATCTAATTTTATACATTTTCTAAATCATGCAAACCACTATTGTTCCAACTGATGTATCTCATGGTCTAAATGGTCTAACCCGCTCTTACCCCTACACCTAATAAATTTTACATCTAACTGATCCTTATTAAAAATAAAACCTGCAATTCAAGCTAAAAAACACATAACACTAGTGGATAAACTACTCAAAGCATAGTGACAAAACCTAAAAGTTCAGATAAACTTAAGCTACAACTATCAGATACTCTTTTAGCCGCTCTGCAATGTAACATCCCGCCATTTTGGACCATTCAAATCGACAACAAAACCACACATGTTGGACTTGAATAATTCAAAATGACAGATTGTTAATAAAATGTGGGGCAAATAAAATCAATCACAACATCACAGACACAGAATATCAGAATAATTTCGCAGCGGAATAAAATAAACATAGGAGTTCATGAAGCTCCTAGATACATAGTCTCAAAACTAATACATAATACCAAGTTTGGAAATAAATATACTTGGAAAGTTAGATTCATAAGTTTTCTACTACAAAAGTAAAAGCTGAGTGGAAATAACTGGGATTAAATATCAAGTACACTGCTAAATCTACGGCGAATCTCTAGCTCCAAAAGTGGATGAAACCAAGGCTGTGAAACTCAGGATGACTCGAGCATAAAGCAAAACACAAAACACTCAAGTCAGTACATACATACTTATAAAATGTAAATCAACTCAAGTGAACTGCAAAAGAATGCATCAGTGACTTAAAGGATGCTTGAGATCGCCCATCCTTTAAGGATCCGTTGAACTATCTACTATGTAGTAATATACGCTATTATAATAATGTCTAAAGTAAAGTATACTATTTAAAAATAGCGTTAAGGCTTTACATTTTCAACCTTAACACGTTTTAATTATGTCAATAGTCTATACAGCACCGTAACTCCCCGTAAACTGGAGCCGCCGGAGGATACCCTATAGGTACGACATAAAATAAACTCTAGAAGGCGCGTTAGGGTAGGTGATACGGCACAACTAGGCAATGCCATGGTAGGTATACCAACTACATTTTCAGACTATTGGTAATGCATAGCGGCAACTACCGTCCAACTCGATCCACACTCCTGATTCAAAGGTGCACACCAAATCAATCACAAAGTAATAGAATGGTTAACGATGAAGTGTGTCCGATCTGAGGTGCTTCCTTACTTGGCCCATCGATTGCTCCTATTTTAGCCACCTTATGCTAACTCACGGGAGCTAGGTCCATGTAAATATACCTTTAGGACAGTCGCCACCATCCTACTTCATTTTCGAATCTCCACCGCGTACACAGTTGTTAAAGTGCTTTTCGGCATCGACAAAGAGTATGTTCATATCCGATCCTGGTTTCTTTAACAACCAAACGTTATTATAACCCATGGTTATATAAATTTCAAATGGTTTATATTTCAAATCAAACATATTCCTTTCAAAACCGTTGAAATTCCATATCATTATTCCTTTAAAATAATATTCATTCTAAAGTCGTAACACTTCTAAATTCTTTAACCCTTTGAAATATAAAAGTTTAGGGATCATAGCACTTTAAAAATGTAACACTTAGAACCATAACACATAACCCTTTAGAAAATTGTAGCATTTAGAAAATGTCACTTTTAAGAAAACGCAGTAGTACAGAAATGCTACTGTATGGATTCGCAGCAGCGCAAAACTGTTACGATAGGAATTCGTAGCAGTGCACAAGTGCTACTGTAAGAACCGTGCAGTGCAGAACTGTTACTGTAAGAATCCACAGCAGTGCAGAATTGTTACAGTAGGAAATCATAGCAGTTTTGAATTGTTACCATAAGAAATCGCAGCAGTTTTGAATCGTTACTATAATACTTTCCACTACCATAGTTTATGCAATCAAATAGTAAATACGTTTACAGTTTTTATCATAGTCGTTCTATCATTCCTACTGTATTAATAAAATTTAGATATTTGTACATTAACTTACCCTTTATTTTCTTTTCAGTAAGTATCATTTAGCACTTTTTTTAACCAATTTATACCATTCATATTAGTTAAAACTTACATGTCAAATATACGTTTTAACTTACATTTTTTCACAAAATCATTTACCATTTTAAACACTATTACATGAATAAAACTTACAATTTATAGGTTAAAATAAAATACAATTATTAAGTCAAATCGAATTGTTAAATTTTAATTAACCTTCAAATTGTAAATTATATTCCAAAATTTACATTTTCAACTCTTTATTCCTTATAAAAATCTTAACCTAAATAAACAAATATACATAAATCGTTACATTAAATTTTAGTTGAGATTCATATATAAAAATCCAAAATACTAAATAAATTTTAGAAAAATCATTTTTAATCAACCACAGAGTTTACATAAAATTCTCTACCCGACGATCAAGTAAATACGGACGTATATCATTTCAATCCGCAATTCATTAATTTTTCGGGTTTTATATCATTTCAAACCTGCAATCCCAAGTCAAATAAAATTGCTCAGGCCTATCATTTCAGTCTATAATAATTTTTCTTAATCTAAAGATCGTTCGGGTATGTATCATTTCAACCCATAGTGAAGGAACTTGCAGTGTGAGAATAGAATATTAAGTAAACGAAAAAATATTCAACCTATCATGGCGTATGATCAAAACATGTATAGTATGATATGAAATAACATAATAAAATCATATGAATAGCATAATATAAACATATGAAATAACATGATATAAACATATGAACTAGCATGATATAATCATAGTTGAAATGTCAAACTTGCATATACATATCCTCCGAATTCAATTGTCATCAATTCACCAAAAGTATAAGTATGTTGTCAAGACTTATTACGCACCTTTCTTTGGTTAGAAAAGTGATTCAAAGCGCAATACAACAATCGAAAAATTACGGACAAGCTTGAGTGAGAGGAGAATCCAAATCCAATGCTTTGAAAAATAAATAAATTCCATACGTAAATAAATAATTCACCTAAAAAAATAGAAAAATCATATAATTGTAAACATGTGAAGAGGGCTTGACAAAGGGTGCATAGGCTCGGTCATAGGCTAGTTTTGTTTGGGTTTGGGTTCGACCATAGGGGTTTGGGCTAGGCTAGGGTTCGACCATAGGGTTTAGACTAGGTTTGACTAGGGTTTTGGTGAAGGGGGTTCAGCCTAGGGTTAGGGTTTTGATTATGGAAGGCTCAGCCTATAGATTAGGTGATGGAGGAAGTGGTCACGGCCAAGGCAAAGTAAGGTGAAGGGTTGAGGAAGTTCGACCATGCTAGTTTTGGTTGGAGGAGAGGAGGTAGAGGCCGAAAATTGTGAAGAATAAGAAGGGAAAAAGGAAAGAGGAGAAGTGGTTTTGGTTGGAGTTTGGTGATGGTAAGGTGATAGAATAGGAGTGGCCGAAATTTCAAGGGAAGGAGGAGGAAAAATTTGTAGAGGAGAAGAGGAAGAATGTCTACGGTTTTGAGGAGGAAGATGAAGGAGAAGAAGACTTACATTTTTATGGAGGCACAAATGAATGGATGTGGAGGCTAACCAAAACCCTAGGATCTTATATAGGCTCATAAATAGGTGGCTTTTCATCTACTAAAGGAGTTCCTACCCCATTAGTAAAAGTCCAAAATCCAAATGTAATTAATATAAAAGTTGAGGGAAATTAACGGTGTGAAATACGCCAAAAGTTGTAGAATTTGTGAAGTAGAAATCAAAATTTAACAAAACGAAAAATAGAGAAAATATTAGAATTATATTCACCTTCATTAAAAAAAGTAGAAGTTAAAAATTCAAATTTTAAAAAAAAATCACACTTTGACCAAAGTTGACCAAAATTTGAAATTTAAGAAAAGTCTTTATTTTATTAAATTGGAAAAATATTTCACATCAAAACTCAAAATTATACATTAAAATTCCAATTTACAAATTTTAGAATAATTATATTCCACATTTCAACGAACTTTCATTTAAATTATTTTAGAAATTTTGCGGGTTGTTACACTCTCCCCTACTCAAAACTTTTTGTCCTTGAAAAGGAACGAGACACAGAAAAAAGAAAGAAGAATAAGGTAGAATAACGAATAGTACCTGGAACAAACAATTCCAGATTTGAAGCATGAATGCTCTCTTCCGTTTTCCAAGTATAATCCCAATCATTAGTGCTCCATTGCACTTTGACTAGGTTGACAGATTTTCTTCCAAGCTGCTTCATACCTCTATCAATAATACGAAGTAGCTTCCTCTCGACAGTAAGATTTGGCTTAATATCCAAACTCTCGAGAGCAAAAGGCTGGACAATCAAAGTGGTATCATGAAGATTTCGACGAAGATGCGAAACATGGAACACATTATACACTCCAGAAAGTTTCTGAGGCAAATCCTAGCGATAAGCTAAGGAACCAATTCTCTCTAAGATGCGAAAAGGACCTATAAACCTAGGAGCGAGCTTCCCTCTCCGACCAAACCAAATCACATTTCTTAATGGAGAGACCTTAAGAAAAACCTGATCACCAACAGAAAACTCCAAACTCCTCATATGCCTGTCAACATACTTCTTTTGTTTATGCTGAGCAATGCTCATCTTTCTTCTAATCTCCTCAACCTTCTCAGATGCTTCTACAATCAAATCCGGACTAAGAACCAAATGATTACCGGATGCGATCCAGCAAGATGGAGATTTGCAAGGGCATCCAAAAAGAGCGGTAAACGGAGCCATTTCGATGCTAGCCTGAATTCAGAAGAGGGGATAAGATAGATAAATGTTTAAGATAGCCTTAAATAGATAATTGAGATTATACATGATAACTATTATTATAGTTGAATTCAACGAGATAGAGATGATCTTCCCAAGATCATCCATAATCAAGGACACATGCACGAAGAAGATCATCCAGAATGTGATTCACTTTTTCCGTTTGACCATTGGTCTGCGGATGGTAAGCAGTGCTTAGATTCAGACGAGTACCTAAAGATTCTTGAAAAGCTTTCCAAAACTGACGGGTAAAGATGGGGTCTCTATCACAAACAATACTGACCGGAACACCATGAAGACGAACAATCTCTCTCATATAAATCTCAGCTAAACTCGAAGCAGAACGGTTAGATCTAACCGAAATGAAATGAGTTGACATGGTCAATCTATCTAAAACTACCCAAATACTTTGATTACCACTTCTAGTCCTCGATAATCCATCAATAAAATCCATAGAAACTTGTTCCCATTTCCAATTGGGAATCTCAAGGGGTTGCAATAATCAAATAGATTTCTGATGATCAGCCTTAACTTGCTGACAAGTCGCACACTACTAACAAAAAGGGAGATATCACGCTTCATACCACTCCGCCAATATAGCTTCTTCATATCATGGTACATCTTCATCACACCTGGATGAATAGAAAATCTAGACCGATGATTTTCAGGAAGTAACTCTTGCCTCAATCCATCGACATTCGGGACATAAATCCGATTATCAATCCTTAAAATCCCTTTATCATTAATCTGAGCTCCACTTCCATCTTGGATACTTCCACCAACTCTGCCACGAACATTCTCCTTAATAAGTCTAATTATCCTATCCTCATCTTGCTTAGCAATAATATGATCCATAAGAGGAGAAGAAACAACAAGCTGGCATAACATCGCCTTCTTCCTACTCAAAGCATCAACTACAACATTAGCTTTTCCCGGGGTATAGTTGATGTAGATGTCATAAAAAGCTAAAAACTCAAGCTACCTAACTTGCCTCAGATTCAAGTCCTTCTGGGTGAAAATATATTCCAAAGACTTATGATCCTTAAAGATCTCAAACTTGGTTCCCAATAAGTGATGCCTCCAAAGCTTCAAAGCAAAAACTACGGAAAGTAATTCCAAATCATAGGCTGCATAATTGGCTTCATGGGTCTTCAACTGTCGACTGGCATAAGCGATAACTTTCCCATCCTGCACCAGAACGGCTCCCAAACCTTCACGACTGGCATCATTGTATAGTTAATCCCTCGTTTCCATTTGGAACGATAAGAACTTGTGTGGAAGTAAGCTTGCTCTTCAACTCATTGAATGCAACTTCACACTTATCATTCCATATAAACTTAGCATTCTTATGAGTTAGATCGGTGAGAGGTGCAGCAATCCGAGCAAAATTCTCGATGAATCTCCGATAATAACCGGAAAGGCCCAAAAAACTATGGATATCAAATGGAGTCCTAGGAGTTTCGCAATTCTAAAATAGAATAGGGAAAATAAGAACCGAGAAAGAGATAGAATAATTAAGGTACAAAGGAAAGAAGAGAAGATAGACTTACATTGATCGCAGCGATCTCAACTAGTTCAATAGAAACTCCATCGCCAGAATATGTCCAAGAAATCGGACTTCATCTTTCCAGAAATGGCATTTCGAGAATTTGGCTTTCAACTGATGACTTCTGAGAGTCTTCAGAACAAAATCCAAATGGATCTTGTGCTAAGCCTTAGTTTTAGAGAAAACAAGAATATCGTCGACGAAGACTAGAACAAACTTATTAAGAACATCACAGAAAACGTGATTCATAAGGTCGACAAAGAAAGCTGGAGCGTTAGTCAAACCAAAAGGAATAACTAACCATCCTCAGAATGGAAAGCAGTTTTGGGAATACTTTCCTCAGTGATTCTGAGCTGGTGGAAACTGATGGCAAGATCAAGCTAAGAGAATACAGTAGCGCCATATAGCTGATCGAACATATCATTAATGCGAGGCATTGGATATCTGTTTCTCATAGTGAGCTTATTCAGCTCCCTATAGTCAACACACATCCTCAAAGAACCATCAGACTTAGTGGAAAAAACCACTGTTGCTCCCTATTCGGAATCACTGGGTATGATCAAACCTTTGGAGAATAAGTCTTCGATTTATTTCCTCGACTCAACCTTCTCACGGGGTGCCATTCTTTTGGAAGGAAGAACTATAGGTCGAGCTCCAGGAATGAGATCATTACGGAATTCGATTTCCCGTTCAGGAGGTAAAGAAGTGACTTCACCAAACACATCGGGATAGAGTTTGACCACAGGAGTAGAATCAAGATCATTAGAAGAAGAATCAAGAGAATAGATAAAACTGCCTGCGTACTCCTGAGGCATACGACACTGAATCACCAAAGGGTCACCCTTATCACCAACAAGAGAAACGGTACGGGCTTTACAAGAAATAACAGCTTCATGATTCTTCAGCCAATATCCTCCAAGCAATAGATCAAAAGCATCGAAAGCAAGAACGTAGAAATCACCAGAAAAACGATAGCCAGAACGGAAGAGTTTCACTTTATTACAAATCCTATTAAGGTTCGCGGGACCACCAATAGGATTAGTAACACACAAAGGTATAGTTGCATATATAGGTGAAAGGATATGCTTAAATTTATCACAAAGGTCCATATAAATGAAACTATGTGAAGCTCCAGTGTTGAATAAAACACGAACAGAAAGATCAAACAAGGTAAAGGTGCTCTGAAGAGTACCTTGGGTATTACTAGGAGCAGGTGGAGTAGATGAAGTAACTGCAAAGACACCCGATGACTTGCCCTTCTTTTGAGTAGGACAATCCTGCTTGAAGTGGCCAGGCTGCAAACAAATATGGAAAAGATCATGCCTAGTCATCTGAACTGGAGGAACGGTAGCTCCGGCTAAAGTCGGACAACTATTGGAATAGTGCCCCTTCTGGTCACACCTGAAGCAACTGATGGAAGAAAGATCAATAGGCTACATCCGAGAAGAAGAAGAAGATCCTAAACCTAGATTCTTAAGCCAACTCTGCTTCTGACTTTGGAAGTTAGACTTTCTCTTCTTAGAGTTGCCAAAAGACGGTTGAGATGAAGGTGCATGAGTAACAACCGATTCCTTATAAGTGGGTTTCTCATATCTAATGGCCATATCCAGCAATCCAGTAAAAGGGTTGTGCACATGAGAAATCAGATGATCATAAAACTCTGGGTAAGCTTCTCATTCTTCGTAAGAGGGGTATCGATCAAGCCAGGACCAAATTTTGAAAGTTCGTCAAACTTCCTCTCATACTTAGCAAATGGCATATCCCCTTGCTTAAGATCCATAAACTCCCTGTATAGCTGAGACTTTCTAGCTTCTGGCATCCACTTTGTCACAAAAGCCTCCTTAAAGAAGATTCCAAACTTAGGAATGATTCCAAAGGGATAATCTAAACTAAATTCAAAAGGACTAACTAATGACAATACTTAAACTGATGTTCCCAAAAAAGTATCTGCCTCAATAGTGTTGGCTACAACAGACTCCCACCAATCCAGTGTTGCCTCCTTCAACCGCCATACTGCTAACTGGTACTTCTGAGCGTCGTGATCTCTAAACCAGCAAAAATGCTTTCCAAGCCTCTCAACCACTACTGAGCCTCAATGATGGTCTTTGATCCCGAAAACTTAGTACCACCTAGCTGGGTGGACTCCTTACATAGGGTAGTAAACTTAGTAGGTGTAATTGGTGCTAGAATTGGGCAACACCACGACCTCTGGCATTCCTACGATTTATCCTGAAAATTCAAGAATGAACTTTAGGACAAAGATAAAGGAAAAGATATAAGAAAAGACCCAACTAGACCGTAAATCCTAACCAAAGAATTCTACAAAACTAGGTGGATTCGAAAGGGAGGAAAATTCTAAGGAAAATTTGATTTTAAACAAGAAAATTTTATATCCAAAAATAATCTTTTAAAGATC
Organism: Allium cepa; assembly: GCA_030765085.1. Classification (NCBI taxonomy): domain Eukaryota; kingdom Viridiplantae; phylum Streptophyta; class Magnoliopsida; order Asparagales; family Amaryllidaceae; genus Allium; species Allium cepa. The sequence continues at coordinate 938,161,970 of CM060932.1, forward strand.
ATCTAAAAATCATTTTTAAAATAAATTTATATTTAAAAATACGTTCTCTCACAAGGAATGATTCTATGATTGATTTTACTCATTCTATGGTATTTCTTCCCTATCTCTAATGAGTTTTTTCCCCATAGACTAAGGTTTGCCTAAAACCTGGTTCTGATACGAATTGTAACATCCGCCATTTTGGACCATTCAAATCGACAATGAAACAACACATGTCAGACTTGAATAATTCAAAATGGCAGATTATTAATAAAAAGTTGGGAAAATAAAATCAATCACGGAATCACAGACATAGAATATCAGAATAACTTAACAGCGGAATAAAATAAACATAGGAGTTCATCAAGCTTCTAGATACAAAGTCTCAAAACAATTAGATAATACCAAGTCTGGAAATAAATACACTTGGAAAGTTAGACACATTAGTTTTCTACTACAAAAGTAAAAGCTGAGTGGAAATAAGTGGGATTAAATATCAAGTGGACTGCTAAATCTCCGGTGGATCTCTAGCTCCAAAAGTGGATGAAACCAAAGCTGTGAAACTCGGGCTAACCTGAGCGTAAATCAAAACACAAAACACTCGAGTCAGGATAGGCATACTTATAAAATGTAAATTAACTCAAGTGAACTGTAACAGAATGCATCAGTAACTTAAAGGATGTTTGGGGTAGCCCGTCCTTTAAGGATCCATTAAACTATCTACTATGTAGTAATATACTCTATTATATTATGTCTAAAGTAAAGTATACTATTTAAACATAGCATTAAGGCTTTACATTTTCCACCTTAACACATTTTAATTATGTCAATAGTTTATACAGTACCGTAACTCCCCGTAAACTAGAGCCGCCAGAGGATACCCCATAGGTACGACATAAAACAAACTCGTAGAAGACGCGCTAGGGTAGGTGACACGACACAACTAGGCAATGCCAGGGTAGATATACCAATTACACTTCCGGACTATTGGTAACACATAGCCGCAACTACCTTCCAACTTGATCCATACTCCCAAATCAAAGGTGCACACCAAATCAATAACAAAGTAATAGAATGGTTAACGATGAAGTGTGTCCGATCGAAGGTGCTACCTCACTTGGCCCGTCGATTGCTCCTGTTTTAGCCACGTTATGCTAACTCACGGGAGTTAGGTCCACGTAAGTATACCTTTAGGATCGTCGCCACCATCCTACTTCATTCTAGAATCTCGATCGCGTATACAGTTATTAAAGTGGTGGTATCGATAGAGAGTATGCTCATATCTGATCCTGGTCTCTTTAATAACCAATCGTTATTATAACCCGTGGTTATATAAATTTCAAATGGTTTATATTTCAAATCAAACATATTCCTTTCAAAACCATATAAATTCCATATCATTATTCCTTTAAAATAATATTCATTTTTCTAAAATCGTAACACTTCCAAATTCATTTAACCCTTTGAAACATAAAAGTTTAGGGATCATAGTACTTTAAAAATGTTACCCTTAGAACCATAACATATAACCCTTTAGAAAATTGCAGCATTCCGAAAATGTCATTAAGAAAACGCAGCAGTCAGTAGTGCTATTGTAAGGATTCGTAGCAGTGCAGAACTATTACGGTAGGAATTCATAGCAGTGCAGAAGTGCTACTGTAATAATTCGCAGCAGTGCAAAACTGTTAATATAAAAATCGCAGCAGTGCAGAATTGTTACAGTCGGAAATCGCAGCAGTTTTGAATTGTTACCATAAGAAATCGTAGCAGTTTTGAATCGTTGCTGTAATACTTCCTACTACCATAGTTTATGAAATCAAATAATATATATGTTTACAGTTTTTATCATAGTCGTTCTATCATTCCTATTGTATTACTCAAATTTAGATATTTGTACATTAACTTACCCTTTATTTTCTTTTCAGTAAGTATCATTTATCACTTTTATTAACCAAAATATACCATTTATATTAGTTAAAACTTACATGTCAAATGTACGTTTTAACTTACATTTTTTCATGAAACCATTTATCATTTTAATCATTATTACATGAATAAAACTTAAAATTTATAGGTTAGAATAAAATACCATTATTAAGTCAAATCGGATTATTAAATTTCAATTAACCTTTATACTGTAAATTATATTCCAAAATTTACATTTTCAACTCTTTATTCCATATAAAAATCTTAACCCATATAAACAAATTTACAGAAATCATTACATTAAATTTTTGTTGAGATTCATATATAAAATCCAAAATACTTAATAAATTTTAGAAAAATCATTTTTAATCAACCACGGAGTCTGTATAAAATTCTCCACCCTAGGGTCAAGTAAATACGTACATTTATCATTTCAATCCCCAATTTATTAATTTTTTGGGTTTTACATTATTTCAAACCTGCAATCCCAACTCAAATAAAATTGCTCAGGCCTATCATTTCAGCCCATAACAATTTACCTTTATCTAATGATCGTTCGGGTATGTATCATTTCAAACCATAGCGAAGGAAGTTGCAGTGTGAGAACAGAATATTAAGTAAACATAAAAATATTCAACATATCATGGCGTACGTTCAAAACAGGTGTAGTATGATATGAAATAACATAATAAAATCATATGAATATCATAATATAAACATATGAAATAACATGATATGAACATATGAACTAGACATGATATAATCATGGGTGAAATGTCAAACTTGCATATACATATCCTCACAATTCAATTGTCATCAATTAACCAAAATTATAAGTATGTTGTCAAGAGTGATTACTCACCTTTCTTTGGTTAGAAAAGTGATTCAAAACGCAACACAACAATAGACAAATTACGGACAAGCTTGAGTGAGAGGAGAATCCAAATCCGACGCTTTGAAAAATAAATAAATTCCATACGTAAATAAATAATTCACATAAAAAATTGAAAAATCATGTAATTGTAAACATGTGAAGAGAGATTGACTAGGGGTGCATAGGCTCGGACATAAGCTAGTTTTGTTTGGGTTTGGGTTCGGCCATCAGGGTTTGGGCTAGGCTAGGGTACGACCACAGGGTTTAGACTAGGTTAGGCTAGGGTTTTGGTGAAGGGTGTTCGACCTAGGGTTTTGATTGTGGAGGGCTTTGCCTAGGGATTAGGTGATGGAGGAAGTGGTCATGGCCAAAGCAAGGCAAGGGGAAGGGTTGAGGAAGTTCGGCCATGGTGGTTTTGGTTGGAGGAGAGGAAGTAGAGGCCGAAAATTGTGAAGAAGAAGAAGGGAAAAAGGAAAGAGGAGAAGTGGTTTTGGTTGGAGTTTGGTGATAGGAAGGTGATGGAATAGGTGTGGCCGAAATTTAAAGGGAAGGAGGAGGAAAAATTTGTAGAGACGAAGCGGAAGAAGGTCTAGGGTTTTGAGGAGGAAGATGAAGGAGAAGAAGACTTACATTTTTATGGAGGCATAAATGAATGGATGTGGAGGCTAACCAAAATCCTAGGATCTTATATAGGCTCATCAACAGGTGGCTTCTCATCTACTAAAGGAGTTCCTAGCCCATTAGTATAAGCCCAAATTCCAAATGTAATTAATATAAAAGTTAAGGGAAAATAATTGCGTGTAATACACCAAAAGTTGCAGAATTTGAGAAGTAGAAACTAAAACTTAACAAAACGAAAAAAAGAGAAAATTTTAGAATTAGATTCATCTTCGTAAAAAAAGTAAAAATTAAAAATTCATATTTTTAAAATTTTCACAGAAAGTCAAACTTTGACCAAAGTTGACCAAAATTTGAAATTTAAGAAAAGTCTTTATTTTATTAAATTTGGAAAAACATTTCACATCAAAACTCATAATTACATATTAAATTTCCAATTTATAAATTTTATAATAATTATATTCAACATTTCAACGAATTTTCATTTAAAATAATTCAGAAATTTTGCAGGTTGTTTCATGCAATGTCGAGCATTCCTGCTTACCAATCAGAATAACTCGAGCAAGCATCAAGATCCAATCCCCTATCCCAAAGCCTTGCTTAGTGCATTGATCTCGGTCCACCTCTGCATAATGCGCCCTTACCTCATCTCTGTTTGACTCATTAACTAGCATCACACCACCAGATTCTAATCCTACACTATCTTCCACATAGTAAGCCTCAATAACCTTTCCACTCATGCATATATCTAAATCTCCCACATTCCTCATACATACCAAGTCCATCTTTGTAACGACCTGCTATTTCCAACCATTCACATCCGCACATGTCGGGCTTGAATTGCTAAAAATATCAGATTGTTAATTTATATTTTTCAAACTCAGCATATACAGTAAATAAATCAATCACAGAATCACAGACACACAGTAATACAATAATACGCAGCGGAATAAATAAATAGTAGTTCATGAAGCTACTATACAAATATCATAGTTAGAAAAAAATACAACAGAATATCTCAAATACAGCGAAGTCTTCAGTACGAACAGATGACTTCTCTGAACCAATCAACAGGAAAAGCTAAATCGATAGTGGGATCTCCAATGAAGCTCCAAACTCCACAGGTGAGTCTCAAATGTTGTATCACTCAGTCTGACCCGAGTGTAAAGCAAAAACACAAAACACTCGAGTCAGAATTAACATTCTTATATCAATAAATCCAACTCAAGTGAAATATCAACTGAAATACAAGTAACTTAAAGGATGTTTGGGATAACCATCCTCTAAGAGTCCATGGAACAATCTACAATGTAGAAATATACACTATAACACCGAGGTCATTTCAAATTAATTTATACTTCACAACAAAATATCATTTCATTTCAAATATATATATTTCCAAAATATATATAAATATTTTATAAAGTAGAATATTTGTAATTTCCTCAAACTTAACAAATCACTTCAAAATCAACCCGACTTCCCTATTCAAATTAAATTCAATCTCAATTTATCAATTTCCATTCAATTCAGTTTCTGACCAAACAAATTCAAATTATATATATATTTCACATACACATCTAAATCACAAATTAACCATTTAAATTCTAGTATATTTCAAAGCTTTAATATTCAACATTCCAAAGTTCAATTAACAGTTTCATATAGATCTCGATTTAACCTTATTATTTAGTCTTGAAATGTTCACTTAATAAATTCAATATTTATTAAATAACCTAAATTTACCTTTAAACTAAATTTTCCTTTCGATTTGTTTAAACTTGAAACTTTCATTCAATCATTTAAATCAAAATCAAGTTATAAATCAAATCTTAAATTTCGAATTCAATAGTTCAAATCGATCCAGTTAAGTAGAATTCTTAACTAAAAACCATTTCAAATAAATTCAACTTTATCTTCTCAATCTTAACTTATTCAAATTATTACAACAATCAATTTTGAAATATAAATTTAAATAAATACTTAAACATATTATATGGATTGATTCAATTTCAATAATATTATTATTAAATCTATATATAAAATTTCCATTTATATATAATATTTTAAGAACCAATATTTATTAAAAACCATATATTTCCTTTTAAACTGTAGAAATTATTTTCAAACATTTATATATATGTGTGTGGACCAACGGTGTCTGTATATAATTCCCTACCCTATGGTGAAGGGATACAGATATTTATCATTTCAAATCCAAAATTTAAATATACGGGTAGATATCACCTTGACCCGCAATCCTAAATTCAATTTAATTGAAAATCGCTTGGGTTTATCATTTCAACCCATAACGAAATTCTCCTATTCTAAAGTCCGTTCGGGTATGTATCATTTCAACCCATAGTGAATTCTAAACTACAGGGAACTTGCAGAGTGATAACAGATAATAAAATAAAATAACAGGCATATATCATCAATTCCAATATAATATAAACAACGGGATATGGTGTCATATCCCACAAGTGAACAATTGCAGATAACAACATATATAGCAATGTAAATAACTAACAGCAGTATATTTCAATTGTCGTTTCAATTGAAATCAAATTTAATAAATAAAAGAACGTTAATCGTGAGTGATTGCTCACCTTTCGAGGCTAGAGAATACAGAAGATGACATGGATACGCACACTGATACGGACACTGAAATTGAATTATAAATCCGAGTATGAATTTCAAAGCAAAGTAGGATTGGCACGAATTGGACGAACGAGGCTGAAAATCAAGAATTGATGAATTGAATCAGAATCAGTCTGATATATACAGAAATGTTTGCTATTTTAATAAAAATCAATATTGCATCTCTAAGAAAATTTAAAGTCGAAGCAGATATATATAATTTACATTTTTTTAAACTCAATACATAAACCAATAGTTTTAACATATGAAATAAAACGTATATGTAAAAAAAAATCTTCATATTTTTCCAAACCATTTTAATTTTTTTACACATGGATCAAAATTTCTATTTACAAATCTAAGACCCAACCACCACGTACGACCTATGTATATAATATCATTAAGATTTATATTTTTAAATAAGATAAATATATAAAACTTCAACAAATTACACTGTTCAAATCTCATTTATAAACTACTATATATAACATCTTACCTTAATCCCAATGTGACACATATAAATAGTAAGAACATGTAAATAAATTTTATGCACTGCGGCATACTTTGACAATTAAAAAGTATAATATATTATATGTAGACTCACAGACCACATATAAACAGAGTATATAGAAATCTATAAAACACATTGATCGAAACACAATATTGACCATAATATAACAAAATATGTTACTTTTAAAATCTGACCCTCTGTTCTTTATTAACAGCACCTCAAACTCTTCTATATGGATGAATATATAAGCACATATATACTTATATATGTTGGATTATGCACACCGAACATATGCAACTACTGTATATATTATATAGCTAAATATACAACATGCAGACCATAGTCTCACACTCAAAACAAATGAACTTTTATAACATGTACATATATTCACAACTATATATAGTTTATAAACTTTTATATCTAACTGTACCAGAACACAAAGACATTATATATACATTATAGCTTATATATTATACTAACTTTATAGACTAAAGATTTTAACGCATAACTCTATATAAAACAGCAACCTAGTGTTGCCGATTATAATATATTATATAATATGAAAACATCATGTTGTAAATCAAATAATTCATATTACATATTAACCAGATAACTTTGAATATAACCAACAACAAGCTATTTAACCCTTTAAATATAATACTGTAATCCAAATAACTTACTTTATTATTATTAGAAAAATTTACTCCTATATAAAAATTTAATATATCTTCTACTAAAATGCGTGCCACTGTATGAATTCAAAATTTTCTTAACAAATAACTAAGTTATCAAATACTTACATGATATATGATACATATATAGAGTCATATATGCACGGAAGTTCAAACGCAGCAGGCTTCACGCATCAGCTCCCTACAGTTTGATGGCACGTCAAAAGAAAGGAGCTCGTAGTTGAAAAAAGTGGCCACGTGATGGGAGAGGCGGAGGAAATGGCGAGGTGGTGAGAAGAAGTTGGAGGCGGGTCTGTTGATGGCTCGACAAAGGGTGGTTGTGCGCGGTTTTGGAGGTAAGGAAGGCATCGATGGTTTTATTTTTTTATTCTAAATTTTTTTCCTTCTCTTCTTGCCGAGTGAAATATGAAGATGGTTTTGTCAAATATATTGAAAGCCGAGGACAGGGAGGGGAGAAGCAAAGAAATATAAAATGGGTAAAGTGGAAGAACTGAACTGTCAAAAGTTAAAAAAAATGTTTCAGCGGTTAAAACAAGTAACGTAGGAAAAACGAATAGGCATAAATTGGGAAACGTATCACATAAATAGTAAATATAAAGTAGCAGGTGAGGATTTTAGGCAATATATATTCACGTTGATTTATACACGCAAATAAAATATGAGCTGTAGCCAAATCAAAAAAATGAAAAGAGGAAAAACGTACGTACGTTATACGTTTCTTCCAGTGATCAAGCAGAACAATAGATAAAGGGAGAACTTTGCGCTGAGGGAAGAAACAAAATGGAAGATCTCATAAATAAATGCGAATATAAATCAAATTAAATAGTTTCAAACAATGAATAGTCAGATGAAGATAAACAAATAGCAATCGTCAAATCCCTTGATTTGCTGAAGGATAATTAAAACAACAAATTGATTGGACAGTACGTTTTGATTTTATTTTTTAAAACGGAAGGAGATTGAAGAGTCAAAACTTTTGGTACCATTCACAATTTAAACTGACACGGATAAGGTAAGGAATATGTATATAAATTTTGTACAGAATATGATACGTTTGTCGAAGCCAAACGCACCAAAATCAAGGAATGAAAAAGGTAACAGGGAAAAGAACGGAACAAATAGAAATGAAACGTATCAAATTAAATATGGGCAGTTTTAGAAGCAACGGTTAAAAATTTTCTTCCAAAAATCGCGGCTACTGATTTGTTTTCAGTAGCTAAGGTATGAAATTTATGAGCGTGTAATAGATGCAGAGCTTTAATTGAAATGTACGTCAAATAATTAACAAAAGTAACGTGATTAGAAACTATTCGTTTCTTATTTATTAATTTATTTCTTATATAGTTAGTACAATAAACGCTAAGTTTATAATAAAAGTAACGTATCTAAATTTATACGTTACTTATTTATTCTCTACCTATTTTTAGTAAAATATACATTTTATAAAATATTCATTAGCTACGTACCATTTATATGCTAACTAAATAAATCAAAACGAATATACGTACAAATTAAAACGTGTATTTTAAATAGCCTATTTATACCCTATTAACTTTAAAATTTATTACTTAATTAACTTTTGATTTGTTTACATTGGTTTGATTTACTTAACATTTAACACATAATTGATGTATATATGTAAAAAAAGAAAACGTAAAATTTATTTCTTATATATTATTCAATTTAAAATTTTATTTATTAATCAATTAACTAAGAAACAAATGTGTATACGTATAAAGTTTATTTCTTTTACAGAATATTAATTACTTTATTTAAATGTGTATAACCAATTTTTAAAAGAACAAAAGTGGAAATAAAATGTTGTTACCAATATATTCAGTTAAGTAAAAAGATTTGGAAGTTAGAATTTAAAAGATTTAATTCCAATAGATGTTAAACTTTAACCAACAATAAGAATTATAGAATTGTCTTATATTAATAAAATTTTGTTGACTATTTATAATTAAATAAATAAAAATCAACTTTTTTGTAAATTAAAACCCTAAAGTTTATAAATAAAAGAATAAAATACTTGTTAGAATTTTTGGGTTGTTACACTCTCCCCCACTCAGAACTTTTCATCCCCGAAAAGGAACAAAGTAGGAGAATAGAAACAACCAGATGAAAAATTAAACTTTGTAAAACAATTTAAACAATTTATTTATGAGATCAATTATTTATATAAAACACTAAATTTTTTACTATTAAACTAGGTAGTATATAAATAAAAAAAATTTCAAAGATTATATTCAGAAAGGAAAGGAAGGTAGATTCAAGAATTAGAATATAGGTGAATAAATAAGCTGGGCATATAAGGTAGATCCAAAAGAATAGTATCAGGCACGAGTCATAAATTTCAAACCATAAGAGTCTCAATTTCAAATATTAATACAAAATTTCTTTGTTGAAAAATACTTTTATAATAAAATACCTTTATATCGAAACAAAATTTTTCGAAAATACATTTACAACTCGATGTTTCAACAAGTTTATCCTCGTTCTTGCAGACTCTGGCCATGCGTTGATCAGGCGCAAAGCTAGAATTCTTTAAGTACTTAGTAGACCTGTTTCAACACCTAGTGAAAATACTGAAAACTTTTAAAAACAGATATGGAAAGTACAATCCAAAAAAAATCACCTGGATCGCAGGATACATAACAATGTTTACGCTTGCATCTCCCAGGAAACATCCATATCCTTTAAGCATTCACTGCCTTGCGAATTATGCCATGATAAACAAAACCCGTGGACCACAGGATACAAAAAAATGGTTACGCCTGGATCCCCTAGGAAACATCCATACCCTTTAAGCAATCTCTGCCTTGCGAATTACGCTATCCCAGAAAAAAAAGACCGTGCGTTACGCCACGGTAGGACACTCGAGTATCACATCAGGAAAACCGAAAATCAGAGAGAATAATATCGATAGAATGAATCCACAATGTGGCCACAGAGCGGATATCAAGCAGAAGGCACTTTCCATATCATTACTTCGAAAATATATATCATATAGTACCTTTTCAAATCACTTTCAAATATCATACTTATCTAAAGTCCATTATATATAAGATTTCATTTTCAAATCGAATACTTTCCAAAATCAATAGGATATCAAATCACACTTATATATACTTCGCCTATATAAGATTACACCTTTCAAATTGAGTACCTTTCCAAATCAATAGTTTTCAAATCAACTTCATACTTATACAAATCAATTCTATATAAGTTCGATAACTCCCAAATCAAGTATTTAGTAAAACAAGGTTCTCAATTTCAATTTCTTTCAATATCGTTTCGGTTTCAAAATCATATATGATTTCACCAAATTATTTCTTCCATATTTAATATCTTCAGTTTCAAAATTTCCAAATAATAGGTTTAGAAAATAATCCTAGTTTCCAAATCAACATAATTTAGGTCAATCAAATTCATTTCCAAAATCATCATATAAATACTGGGTTTTAAATTCCAAATCTTATTTTTCGAAACCAAATATTTTCTAAAATCAATTATACCCAAATGATTTTCAAGTTTATAACCACCCCTTCGAAAACTTTAAACTATTTATAAAGCATTCAAAACCAGATTTCATATTAGTATAATTCAAATTAGTCATATCCATTTACTTAACAAAGTAGTTTTAAACTTATATACTTTATCCATTAATTTATACTTTTTGAAATTACTTAGCTTTAAAATTTTAAACCTTGATTTGGAAGTGTTCGAACCTTCAAAATAGTCGGTGAAATCAAATTTCAAATCCAAGGGTTGGAAATCAGCAGCAAATCAGTAAATTAATTCTTATAAATAGAGTTATACTAAATCAAATCGAAAACTCGAGGATTGAACACCGGCTTACTTTAAATCATTTCTAATATATATACATATATCTTTTGAATATCGAATTATACTTTGGAATTTGAAATCAAAATTGGTTTCACAAAATCACTTGCATAGCGAAGCTATTAAAGTGGCATCTCCCCCACTTTGAAACTCAGAAATCAATGTCGATGATGCGTGCACTCATCGCCGAAATTATTCTCCAGCGACATAAGTGAGTTCTAGACTTCTATTTTCTTAAAACTTCTTTGAAGTTTCTTTGAAATCATTGGAACTCGTTTGAGTCATTTGAAACACTTCTTATTCGGAAAATACTTTCAAATCATATTGTTATATATTTTCAAAAATCTTAAAACCAATTTCAAAATACCGGAGTTCAATCCCTCAAATTTCAAATTCGGAACCCTTCAGTAATAAATCATTTTTATATAAATCAAATTTCTTATAAAATTTTCAAAATTTCAAATCCTTTTGAAATTTCAAATTCTAGTTTTTAAAAGGTATATAATCCTTTCGAAAACATTTTCACTTTCATATATCGAATAAAATCATAGTTATCAAAATAATAATTTCGGTATATAAAACAATTTCTAAAATACAAACAAAGCCCGACTTTCAAAGGATGATTCAAGGATGGATTTCGAAACAAAGATAGAGATTCAAATTAGAGGAACTCTAATCAAATAGAATTCTGATTCGAAGCTAGGCCCAAACGAAGATGAGATAATTAAATTTCAAAATAAAAGATGGATACTAATCGCGGGCGACCTTAACCGGGTCAACCGTGACTTCAGGATTATGATTGATGCGGAATTCCAAGGCTAATCGACATTCGATCGCCAGATATAGAATTCGCCATAACCAGAGATAGCAGCATCTAAACCGAGGATATATAAATCTTTGGTGAATCGATGCTATTGTAAAGGAGTTTCACCCCTTTACAATCATTCAATGGAGCTATGGGATACTCCAGAATCTAGAAAACACAAATAGGGAAAGACAAGAATGGATTTGGAACCGAGGGCATGTTCCAAAATTCAAAGGAGAACCGAATCAAATAGGAAGAGATTCAAGCTCGAACGAAAGTGATTCTGTAAATAAATTTTACCATATATGCTAAGTTTGCCTAGAGCCAAAGCTCTGATACCAACTGTAACGACCTGCTATCTTCAACCATTCGCATCCACACATGTCGGACTTGAATTGCTTAAAATATCAGATTGTTAATTTATATTTTGCAAACTCGGCATATACAGTAAATAAATCAATCATAGAATCACAGACATAGAATAATACAATAATACGCAGCGGAATAAATAAATAGTAGTTCATGAAGCTACTATAAAAATATCAGATTTAGAAATGGAATACAACAGAATATCTCAAATATAGCAAAGTCTTCAGTACGAACAAATGACTTCTCTAAACCAATCAACTGGAAAAGCTGAAAGATGAATCGATAGTTGGATCTCCAATGAAGCTCCAAACTCCACAAGTGAGTCTCAAATGTTGTATCACTCAGTCTGACCCGAGCATAAAGCAAAAACACAAAACACTCGAGTCAGGATTAATGTTCTTATATCAATAAATCCAAATCAAGTTAAATATCAACTGAAATACAAGTAACTTAAAGGATGTTTGATGTGACGCCCCACCTCCACGCTAGCCAAGGACACTACGGTGTAATGCCGTCAACTAACTGTTGAGGAGCAACCATCCGTGTAATTGCTTTGTGCGAGCACCGATATGCCAGATAAAATATAACATGCATTTTATTTCAGGAGGAAATCCGACACATCGATACAAACTCAAAGTTACTACACAGTGGCTATATAATCTTCGGAACAAATATAGAAATAAGCATAACACAAATCAGTCACAGACATCGATATCACAAAGGCGGAAGAAGATATGAATATATAACTAACACATGAAAGTGTACATCAGAGTAGGGGTCAAGCAAGATCCACGATAATACAAAAGAATAGCAACACGTGTTATACAAAAGAATACAACTATGAGTCCATATCTCAAGTGTATACAACAAAATAAAGTACTAATCTAAGTAGTTAGCCAAAAGTTAGAGAAATCAATTCCAAGTGAGAAGTCAAGCTGAAGCACCTGTAACATCTCGGTCTGACTCGAGTATTATTTAATAAGAAAATAATAAACGGATCAGTCTAACTATAAATATCAGATGAAGCGATATAGAATAAGAGGTACGACTAAACACATAATAATCACAATGCCAAGCTGTGATATATATAAGTAATTGAAAATCAACAAGAGATTAATCAATATCACAAAGATCTACTCAAGGATCAAAAGAAATGTCATACTCTTTATTTCGTTCACCAAACCATAAATATTGACGATTATATCAATATCAATCACAAAAGTCAATGACTCACAAATTCACCAATGCACAAATATTGATAAAACTTATCAACGAAAATCACGAAAATTGGTGAAACACAAATTTTAGAAATCATCTCAAGAAATCCAGAAATCACAAAAAGGGGGAAGGCCTATCACAAACGGGAGCATAAAGCTCACAACACGTGTATCACAAACGGAACGCTAATTCCATGGTTGCTAACCATCACAGATTGAGCCGAAGCTCCAAAAACGGCCCGAAGACCATGGGTTGCTACCCCACCAATTTGAGTCGAAACTCCACAAAACGGGGTTTAGTCTCCCTCGCAGACAAAGAGACATCGCACATTGCTAGTCTAAATCACAAAGATGATCGTCATGATCAACGAGAAGTGTCAATTACACTAAGCTAGTAAATATATGAATTTAGCTTCATGTCCCATTACCACTTGCTTAACTTAAATATTTACGAATAAACTGTAGATCTCCACTAGAAAATTGTCACAAGAGATTCAATCGAACAAGTCCAAGAATTAACCGACAAAGTAAATGCAAGCGTTTCATACCACTCGTTTTACTAAGCCGTTTAATTAGATTTCTCATACGAGTGAGGTAAAGGCTTGTACATACCAATAGATTGGAAATCGGTTTGAGAAAACGAGCTTTGTAATAAAATAGTGTTGAAATCATTTGAAGAAAGAGTTTTGATATTTACTACTAGTATAGAAAACCTTTATATTTTTAAAGTGACAAATCACAAAGAAGATTGTAAGAACAATCAATCACTAAAATTCACATTCGAAGACGTGAATAAAATCCAAAGAAATCGATACCGAATCCATCAAAATGGATATTCCTAAAAAATCATGAAGAAAATGTCATCAAAGTCGATAATAAGTGATAATAACAAAAGGGAATCAACACGAATCGATTAACGTTGGAATTCTCAAGCAAATAGGCAAACAGGCAAAAAGAGTGCAAATTCAGACTTCTGAAATCAAGGATTCAGACGTCTAAATTTGGAATATAAAATATTTTCCAAAACAGAATTCAGACGTCTGAATCCTTGAATTCAGACGTCTGAAATAGGCACTTTTTAGCCTATTTCCTCTCTGGTTCCAAATGAACCAATTCAGACGTCTGAAATCATATATTCAGACGTCTGAATCTGGGAATAGAAATCTTCCCAGAACAATATTCAGACGTCTGAATATTACGTTTCAGACGTCTGAATGAAGGGTTCAGGGCATTCCTTGAACCTAGCCAAAAATGGCCAAACGGATACCGGAAGCGATCGGTCGAGCGACGATGATTAAGGAATTACGTCGAGCGACAATCCAGCCTAAACGGCTCTACGATGCGCCTCAAATATCAATGTTCAAATATCCGTAATAGGATTTTCATAAATTAGACCAAAACACCAAAAATTGGAATATACACAAAATCAATCCAAACCAAAATCAGTTGCACAAGAATAAGTGTTAGGAATTCATACCCAACAATCGAAGATAATTATAGACTAAGATGTGAGATAAAAATCTCACCTTTGAACCCAAATCAATGAAGAAGAAGCTTGAAAGCAAAAGGAAGATCAACCACCTTCAATCCCAACTCAAGAAGCTTGATTCTAAGCTTAAAAGTGAAATATTTCCCAAATTAGGTTTAGGAATTTTCTGAAATCAAAGAGAGAATGAGTTGGGGAAGATGAAGGAGTGCTTACCAATGGGTTCTCTTGAATTTGGAGCTAGAAGTTGGATTTGCTAATGAAGACTAGGGCTTAGGAATTTTCATTTCCAATCTCTTCCACCATTTTTACTTTAACTTGAAGTGTTAGGAATATGAAATGAAGTAATGAAGAGTTGGAGTGAAGCTAGAGTCTTAAGGTGGAACATTGGGCTGAAACCCAAACTCAAACCCAAAGTGAAAAAGTAGCAAAACTCGACTAACTACAAACACATCAAAGCTTATACTCAAAAAGGTTGCAGACGGCATTTTGAACTCAATGGGAGGGGTCTCGAGTCCCAATTCGACTGTTTGCTAAAAGTAGGTTTTCGGACCAAAATCCGACGAACGATGAAATATTTAAATAAAATATTTAAATATAGAATCGATAAATATGCGGGTTGTTACAGACTCCCCTCCTTAAAGAAATTGCGTCCTCGCAATACTTAAGAAGAAAATAAAGAGTAACAACCATAAAAGCATATCAACACAAAAGAAATTTTAAATAGGAAGTTCACCATACAGAGCATGAAAGAGTAAGCCTGAACGGGATCGCACGGTGAATTCTCTGGATTCCCAAGAGCAATCCTTAGGATTTGAGAACCATTGAACTCTCACAAAAAGAACATCTTTATTTCGAAGGCACTCAACCTCCGAAGCAATGATGCGAATAGAATATAACTCCTAAGTCGAATCTGGTGAAACTTCAATTTCCTCAATATCACCGGGCTCAAGAATAAAATAGGAAACGTAAAAGCATTTCCATAGTTAAAAGACGCAGAAAACGTCAAGAATAGCAGAAACTTGAGCCAGTGCATCGGCGTAGTACAGAAACGGTACGCCCGAGAAACTAGAAACTCGAATAATTTGGAACACCGACGTAGTACAAAAATGGTACGTCCAATGAACCGATAAACCGGAACAACGATGTAGTATAATAGCAGTACATCCGATGAACCGAACACCATAAAAGAACACCGGACACTAGTCCATAAAAGGAATGAGATAAAGCTCAATAAAACGAAGTATATCAAAACGTCCGATGAAATTAATAAAAAGATAATTCCATTCAGACAACATCAAAGAATCAACCACTTGTTGCTTACGACAAAGCGCATTGGCAACACGATTTCCCTTTCGGGAATAAAAAGAATACCAAGATCATAAGATGCAAGGAACTCGAGTCGACATGAAGTTCCTTATGAGAAAATAAATATTCCCAAGATTTATGATCGAGGTGGAGAATAAATTTCTCCCCCAAAAATGATGATGCCAAACTCTAAAAGCGAAAACGATAGCCGCGAGCACTAGATCATGAGTGACATACCTAGTCTCAATCGGCTTTTAATGATTTAGAAGCACAAGTGATAGCACGTCATCTTTTACAAGAGAACGGAATTCAAACCAATACGATTAGCATTGGTACAAAAGATAAAGTCTTAGTTCCCAACGGGAATCACAAGAATAAGAGTATCGAAAAGAAAGAATTTCTTTTAAATAATCTTTTTTCCTGAAAAGTTAAAACTTTCAAAATTACATTTATCTCAATGTAAAAATCTTTCTAGAAAAATTTACATTTTACAAGTCAATATATCGTGTCTGATTGTCTCATCAAAGCATTTGGGAAATTCCTATCGATAACGTTGATCAAGCGCATCGACCAAAATTCTTAAAGCACTAAATGGGCAATACAATCACAAAATCATCTTTTATATGATGAAAATATCTCTTAAAAGTTTTGAGAATATTCTTTGCTCGTTTAAGAACAAAATCCAATTGTACTTATAAATAAATCTTATGAAAAAGATTTGCAAAGATTTTAAATTTCTATTTTCATCCAAAATCAATAAATACGAAAATGAAGTCATCGAGATATTCATAGAATACTCGATTCATAAAATGGATGAAACAAGATGGGC
Source organism: Allium cepa (assembly GCA_030765085.1). Lineage (NCBI taxonomy): Eukaryota > Viridiplantae > Streptophyta > Magnoliopsida > Asparagales > Amaryllidaceae > Allium > Allium cepa. Next base: position 938,179,070 of record CM060932.1, read on the forward strand.
AAACTGAATGACATAATAAGTCATTCATAAGAATCATAACGAGTGCGGAATGCGGCAAATTGAATGCTAACTCCCGCGACTCGTAGCCAAATGAAAATCGGTGGCAAGGTCGAACTAGAAAGACCTTAACAACACACAAAAGATTTCTTAGGTGATAATCCTAAGACAAACTCAAAAATACCAGAAAAGTTTCATAAATTATTTAGATAAGAGAAATAACACTTTTCTCATCTTGAGGGCTTAAAGGATAAAATGATGCCTTCAAGAATTTGAAATCGGAATCTAAAGAAAAAAATTAGAAATCTGCTTAACATATAGAAAATGTCGAAGATGAATAGTCCACACGGAAAATAAGATATGGGCTTCACAACGATTGAGCCAATCCTTACATATATCAATTCCGAAGCCTAGGTAAAAATCGGCTCGGGAAGAAAAATCACATAAAATAATCTCGACATCAATAAAAAGCAAATTGAGTGTTGCGGATCCACCAACCGGATTCGCAACACTCAAAGAAGTCATCAAGCCCAAAATATTTTCAAAGAAAAAGAATCAACAAGTTCTTTTGATATAAAATAGTGAGATGGAACCCATACCAAAAAGAACTCAAATAAGAAGATCATGAAATAAAACAATGCCATCAAGGATTGAGTGAAAAATACCTTGACCAAAAGAAGTGTCACTAGGGGTTTGCAATATTCGCTCTCTCTCTCTCTCCTACTTTGAAGTATGGGACATGTAGATATAAGATGACCCGAACTTTTGCAATAACGGCAAAAGAGAGATTTCAGGCACTTAATAACATAATGGTCCGTGGAACCACAATTGTATCATTGTTTATGACTTGGGGTAGGAGTCTTGGCTACCGAAGTTTCTTGTTCCACTTTCTTCTTGCTTTGAAGTATGGGGCATGCAGAAATATGATGGCATGTATTTTTGCAATAACGAAAAAAGAGTGGTTCCGAACACTCCTTTGCATAGTGGTCCTTAGAATTACAATTGTAGCATCCTCCACGATTAGGGATTGGAGTCTTTGCTACAAAAGTAGTTTGCTTCACTCTCTTATTGGGATGAAGGCTCTTGAACTTAATATGCCTCTTCTTGGAAGTCCCAATATCACAAACACTTCCTTTACCAACCTCTCCATATCGAAGAGTGATATCCACAAGCTGATTGAAAGGAACTTCAAAGGTAAAATCATCTCGGGGTTCTTACTCAAAGCATAGATAAACTCATGATTCTTTACAAGATCCAAAAGTTGTTGGGCAGACATGAATGCGCCATCCAGAAAAGGACTACTGGATTGACCAGCACTAGGATTGCCAGAACCAACCATTTCTTTTCTTTAAGAAAGAAAGAAAAGAAGAAGAAAAGGTTATTCTTAAAATAATATCAAGAAACCTTGATAGATAAAACAAGGAATCATAAAAGAAATTAGGATAGGACGGTACGACGACCCGAATAAAATCCTAAAGCACGACTCCTAAGGTGAACTTAGGACGATGATCCTTGTTAAATTATTCTACATTGTTCCAAAGTTTGGCTCTGATACCATGCTGTCGCGCCCCACCTCTATACCCACACTAGCCAAGGACACTACGGTGTAATGCCGTCAACTAGCACGGAGAATAAGGCTGTTGAGGAGCGACCATCCGTGTAATTGCTTTGTGCGAGCACCGATATGCCAAATAAAATATAACATGCATTTTATTTCAGGAGGAAATCCGACACATCGATACAAACTCAAAGTTACTACACAGTGGCTATATAATATTCAGAACAAATATAGAAATAAGCATAACACAAATCAGTCACAGACATCCATATCACAAAGGCGGAAGAAGATATGAATATATAACTAACACATGAAAGTGTACATCAGAGTAGGGCCAAGCAAGATCCACAATATACAAAAGAATAGCAACACGTGCTATACAAAAGAATACAACTATGGGTCCATATCTCAAGTGTATACAACAAAATAAACTACTAATCTAAATAGTTAGCCAAAAGTCAGAGAAATCAATTCCAAGTGAGAAGGCAAGCTGAAGCACCTGTAACATCTCGGTCCGACCCGAGTATTATTTAAAATAAGAGGTACGACTAAACACATAATAATCACAATGCCAAGCTGTGATATATATAAGTAATTGAAAATCAACAAGAGATTAATCAATATCACAAAGATCTACTCAAGGATCAAAAAAAATGTCATACTCTTTATTTCGTTCACCAAACCATAAATATTGACGATTATATCAATATCAATCACAAAAGTCAATGATACACAAATTCACCAATGCACAGATATTGATAAAACTTATCAATGAAAATCACGAAAATTGGTGAAACAAAAATTCTAGAAATCATCTCAAGAAATTCAGAAATCACAAAAAGGGGGAAGGTCTATCACAAACGGGAGCATAAAGCTCACCAACACGTGTATCACAAACGGAACGCTAATTCCATGGTTGCTAACCATCACAAATTGAGCCGAAGCTCCACAAACGGCCCGAAGACCATGGGTTGCTACCCCACCAATTTGAGTCGAAACTCCACAAAACGGGGTTTAGTCTCCCTCGCAGACAAAGAGACATCGCACATTGCTAGTCTAAATCACAAAGATGATCGTCATGATCAACAAGAAGTGTCAATTACACTAAGCTAGTAAATATATGAGTTTAGCTTCATGTCCCATAACCACTTGCTTAACTTAAATATTTACGAACAAACAGTAGATCTCCACTAGAAAATTGTCACAAGAGATTCAATCGAACAAGTCCAAGAATTAACCGACGAAGTAAACGCAAGCGTTTCATACCACTCGTTTTACTAAGCCGTTTAATTAGATTTCTCATACGAGTGAGGTAAAGGCTTGTATATACTAATAGATTGGAAATCGGTTTGAGAAAACGAGCTTTGTAATAAAATAGTGTTGAAATCATTTGAAGGAAGAGTTTTGATATTTACTACTAGTACAGAAAACCTTTATATTTTTAAAGTGACAAATCACAAAGAAGATTGTAAGAACAATCAATCATTAAAATTCACATTCGAAGACGTGAATAAAATCCAAAGAAATCGATACCGAATCCATCAAAATGGATATTCCCAAAAAATCATGAAGAAAATGTCATCAAAGTCGATAATAAGTGATAATAACAAAAGGGAATCAACACGAATCGATTAACGTTGGAATTCTCAAGCAAATAGGCAAACATGCAAAAAGAGTGCAAATTCAGACGTCTGAAATCAAGGATTCAGACGTCTGAATTTGGAAAATAAAATATTTTCCAAAACAGAATTCAGACGTCTGAATCCTTGAATTCAGATGTCTGAAATAGGCACTTTTTAGCCTATTTCCTCTCTAGTTCCAAATGAACCAATTCATACGTCTAAAATCATATATTCAGACGTCTGAATCTGGGAATAGAAATCTTCCCAGAACAATATTCAGACGTCTGAATATTACGTTTCAGACGTCTGAATGAATGGTTTAGGTCATTCCCTGAACCTAGACAAAAAATGGCCAAACGGATACCGGAAGCAATCGATCGAGCGACGATCACTAAGGAATTACGTCGAGCGACAACCCAGCCTAGACGGCTCTTCGATACGCCTCAAATATCAATGTCCAAATATCCATAATAGGATTTTCATAAATTAGACCAAAAACCAAAAATTGGAATATACACAAAATCAATCCAAACCAAAATCAATTGCACAAGAATAAGTGTTAGGAATTCATACCCAATAATCGAAGATAATTATAGACTAAGATGTGAGATAAAAATCTCACCTTTGAACCCAAATCAATGAAGAAGAAGCTCGAAAGCAAAAGGAAGATCAACCACCTTCAATCCCAACTCAAGAAGCTTGATTCTAAGCTTAAAAGAGAAATATTTCCCAAATTAGGTTTAGGAATTTTCTGAAATCAAAGATAGAATGAGTTGGGGAAGATGAAGGAGATGCTTACCAATGGGTTCTCTTGAATTTGGAGCTAGAAGTTGGATTTGCTAATGAAGACTAGGACTTAGGAATTTCCATTTCCAATCTCTTCCACCATTTTTACTTTAACTTGAAGTGTTAGGAATATGAAATGAAGTAATGAAGAGTTGGAGTGGAGCTAGAGTCTTAAGGTGGAACATTGGGCTGAAACCCAAACTCAAACCCAAAGTGAAAAAGTAGCAAAACTCGACTAACTCCAAACAGATCGAAGTTTATACTCAAAAAGGTTGCAAACGGCATTTTGAACTCAATGGGAGGGGTCTTGAGTCCCAATTCGACTGTTTGCTAAAAGTAGGTTTTCGGACCAAAATCTGACGAACGATGAAATATTTAAATAAAATATTTAAATACAGAATCAATAAATATGTGGGTTGTTACATTTGAGATAACCATCCTCTAAGAGTCCATGGAACTATCTACAAGGTAGAAATATACACTATAACGCCGAGGTCATTTCAAATTAATTTATACTTCACAACAAAATATCATTTTATTTCAAATATATATATTTCCAAAATATATATAATTATTTTATAAAGTAGAATATTTGTAATTTCCTCAAACTTAACAAATCACTTCAAAATCAACCCGACTTCCCTATTCAAATTAAATTCAATCCCAATTTATCAATTTCTATTCAATTCAGTTTCTGACCAAACAAATTCAAATTATATATATTTCAAATACAGGTCTAAATCACAAATTAACCATTTAAATTCTAGTATATTTCAAAGCTTTAATATTCAACATTCCAAAGTTCAATTTAACAGTTTCATATAGATCTTGATTTAACCTTATTATTTAGTCCTGAAATGTTCACTTAATAAATTCAATATTTATTAAATAACCTAAATTTACCTTTAAACTAAATATTCCTTTCGATTTGTTTAAACTCGAAACTTCCATCTAATCATTTAAATCAAAATCAAGTTATAAATCAAATCTTAAATTTCAAATTCAATAGTTCAAACCAATCTAATTAAGTAGAATTCTTAACTAAATACCATTTCAAATAAATTCAACTTTATCTTCTCAACCTTAACTTATTCAAATTATTACAACAATCAATTTTGAAATATAAATTTAAATAAATACTTAAACATATTATATGGATTGATTCAATCTCAATAATATTATTATTAAATCTATATATAAAATTTCCATTTATATATAATATTTTAAGAACCAATATTTTTTAAAAACCATATATTTCCTTTTAAACTATAGAAATTATTTTCAAACATTTATATATGTGTGTGGACCAACGGTGTCTGTATATAATTTTCTACCTATAGTCAAGGGATACAGATATTTATCATTTCAATCCGAAATTTAAATATACGGATAGATATCACTTCGACCCGCAATCCCAAATTCAATTTAATTAAAAATCGCTTGGGTTTATCATTTCAACCCATAACGAAATTCTCTTATTCTAAAGTCCGTTCGGGTATGTATCATTTCAACCCATAGTGAATTCTAAACTACAGGGAACATGCAGAGTGATAAAAGATAATAAAATAAAATAACATGCATATATCATCAATACCAATATAATATAAACAACAGGATATGGTGTCATATCCCACAAGTGAACAATTGCAGATAACAACATATATAGCAATGTAAATAACTAACAGCAGCATATTTCAATTTTCGTTTCAATTGAAATCAAATTTAATAAATAAAAGAACGTTAATCGTGAGTGATTGCTCACCTTTCGAGGCTAGAGAATACAGAAGATGACATGGATACGCACACTGATACGGACACTGAAATTGAATTATAAATCCGAGTACGAATTTCAAAGCAAAGTAGGATTGGCACGAATTGGACGAACGAGGCTGAAAATCAAGAATTGATGAATTGAATCAGAATCAGTCTGATATATACAGAAATGTTTGCTATTTTAATAAAAATCAATATTGCATCTCTAAGAAAATTTAAAGTCGAAGCAGATGTATATAATTTACATTTTTTTTAAACTCAATACATAAACCAATAGTTTTAACATATGAAATAAAACATATATGTAAAAAAAAATTATATTTTTCCAAACCATTTTAATTTTTTACACATAGATCAAAATTTCTATTTATAACTAAGACCCAACCACTACATACGACCTATGTATATAATATCATTAAGATTTATATTTTTAAATAAGATAAATATATAAAACTTCAACAAATTACACTGTTCAAATCTCATTTATAAACTACTATATATAACATCTTACCTTAAACCCAATGTGACACATATAAATAGTAAGAACATGTAAATAACTTTTATGCACCGCAGCATACTTTAACAATTAAAAAGTATAATATATTATATGTAGACTCACAGACCACATATAAACAGAGTATATAGAAATCTATAAAACTCATTGATCGAAACACAATATTGACCATAATATAACAAAATATGTTACTTTTAAAATCTGACCCTCTGTTCTTTATAAACAGCACCTCAAACTCTTCTATATGGATGAATATATAAGCACATATATACTTATATATGTTGGATTATGCAGACCGAACATATGCAACTACTGTATATATTATATATTATATAGCTAAATATACAACATGCAGACCATAGCCTCACACTCAAAACAAATGAACTTTTATAACCTGTACATATATTCACAAATATATATAGTTTATAAACTTTTATATCTAACTGTACTAGAACACAAAGACATTATATATACATTATAGCTTATATATTATACTAACTTTATAGACTAAAGATTTTAACGCATAACTCTATATAAAACAGCAACCTAGAATTGCCGATTATAATATATTATATAATATGAAAACATCATGTTGTAAATCAAATAACTCATATTACATATTAACCAAATAACTTTAAATATAACCAACAATAAGCTATTTAACCCTTTAAATATAATACTGTAATCCAAATAACTTACTTTATTATTATTAGAAAAATTTACTCCTTTATAAAAATTTAATATATCTCCTACTAAAATGCATGCCACTGTATGAATTCAAAATTTTCTTAACAAATAACTAAGTTATCAAATACTTACATGACATATGATACACATATAGAGTCATATATGCACGCAAGTTCAAACGCAACTGGCTTCATGCATCAGCTCCCTACAGTTTGATGACACGTCAAAAGTAATGAGCTCGTATCTAAAAAAAGTGGCCATGTGATGGGAGAGGCGGAGGAAATGGCGAGGTGGGGAGAAGAAGTTGGATGCGGGTCTGTTGATGGCTCGGCAAAGGGTGGTTGTGCGCGGTTTTGGAGGTAAGGAAGGCATCGATGGTTTTATTTTTTGTATTCTAAATTTTTTTTCCTTCTCTTATTGCCGAGTGAAATATGAAGTTGGATTTGTCTAATATATTGAAAGCAGAGGACATGGAGGGGAGAAGCAAAGAAATATAAAATGGGTAAAGTGGAAAAACTGAACCGTCAAAAGTTAAAAAAAAAATGTTTCAGCGGTTAAAACAAGTAACGTAGGAAAAACGAATAGGCACAAATTGGGAAATGTATCACATAAATAGTAAATATAAAGTAGCAGGTGAGGATTTTAGGCAATAAATATTCATGTTGATTTATACACGCAAATAAAATATGAGCTGTAGCCAAATCAAAAAAATGAAAAGTGGAAAAACGTACGTACGTTATACGTTTCTTCCAGTGATCATGCAGAACAATAGATAAAGGGAGAACTTTGCGCTGAGGGAAGAAACAAAATGAAAGATCTCATAAATAAATGTGAATATTAAATCAAATTGAATAGTTTCAAAGAATGAATAGTCAGATGAAGATAAACAAATAGCAACCGTCAAATCCCTTGATTTGCTGAAGGTTAATTAAAGCAACAAATTGATTGGACATCATGTTTTGAAATTTTTTTTTAAAATGGAAGGAGATTGAAGAGTCAAAAATTTTGGTACCGTTCACAATTTAAGCTGGCACACATAAGGTAAGGAATATGTATATAAATTTGTACAGAATATGATACGTTTGTTGAAGCCAATAGCACCAAAATCAAGGAATGAAAAAGGCAACAGGGAAAAGAACGGAACAAATAGAAATGAAACGTATCAAATTAAATATGAGCAGTTTTAGAAGCAACGATCAAAAATTTTCTTCCAAAAATCGCGACTACTGATTTGTTTTCAGTAGCTAAGGTATGAAATTTATGAGCGTGTAATAGATGCAGAATTTTAACTGAAATGTACGCTCAAATAATTAACAAAAGTAACGTGATTAGAAACTATTCGTTTCTTATTTATTTATTTCTTATATAGTTAGTACAATATACACTAAATTTATAACAAAAGTAACATATCTAAATTTATATGTTACTTATTTATTCTCTACCTATTTTTTGTAAAATATACGTTTTAAAGAATATTCATTAGCTACGTACCATTTATATGCTAACTAAATAAATCAAAACGGATATAACGAACAAATTAAAACGTGTATTTTAAATAGCCTATTTATAATCTATTAACTTTAAAATTTATTACTTAATTAACTTTTGATTTGTTTAAATTGGTTTGATTTACTTAACATTTAACACATAACTGATGTATATACGTAAAAAAAGAAAACGTAAAATTTATTTCCTATATATTATTCAATTTAAAATTTTATTTATTAATCGATTAACTAAGAAACAAATGTGTATACGTATAAAGTTTATTTCTTTTACAGAATATTAATTACTTGATTTAAAGTTGTATAACCAATTTTTAAAAGAACAAAAGTGGAAATAAAATGTTGTTACCAATATATTCAGTTAAGTAAAAAGATTTGGAAGTTAGAATTTAAAAGATTTAAATTCCAATAAATGTTAAACTTTAACCAAAAATAAGAATTATAGAATTGGCTTATATTAATAAAATTTTGGTGACTATTTATAATTAAATAAAAGAAATTCAACTTTTTTGTAAATTGAAACTTCAAAGTTTATAAATAAAAGAATAAAATACTTGTTAGAATTTTTGGGTTGTTACAATCTTCGTTTCATTACCCAAAACCATCTCCTCATTAGTACTCTTTCCAGTACCAAATTTTATTACTGACACACTAAACTCCACATCCCCTCAATAGCAAACTCACCATCATCACCTGAAACTTTCCAACTAGAAACAGTGTGCTGGTCTTTATCAATTATTGGAACCTTACTACTGCACTTATCATAAACCACCAATTTTCTATTATCAGCCTCTCCCACTTCCCCTACCATTTTTTCTACATCTCAAATCATCTTGAATATCAACCACAATTTTCAAATTAAATAATATATTATCCCTTTTATTTAATTCAAAACATGTGGATGAAATTAAGGGGCAATTGAGGTATAACAAAAATGGAACGTAGCCGATCCTAACACATACACACACACACTCATATACATACATACATACATACATACATACATACATACATACATACATACATACATACATATATATATATATATATATTGTGGAAATTAGGTTGAAGAGCTTCTATTTGCAGCGTAATAAGTTTTAAGGACAACACTTCTGAATAATTAGTTTTAAGGATAATTTACAGCATAATGATAAATTCATTTATCTTTTTATATTATATAGGAAAATGACAAATCCTTTTATCATTATTTTTGTATAACTGAAAATGATAAATTCTTTTATTTTTTTCCTGTAAAATTTCTTTAAAACTACTTTTTCACAAGTAGCGTCCTTAAAACTTATTATCCTGCACAAATAAGTCATTGAAGTAAAAATGTCATATATATATATATATATGTATGTATGTATGTATGTACATATGCATACACACACATACATACATACATACATGTGTGTGTGCATATTCATACAAAACCACAAGTCTCACACGTACCGTCAAATATGCGAGAGCAAATTCCCTGTAACAAACCCCTCATGTTTCCCTGTCCCCAGCCAATGAGGAACACTGATTTTTAGACATTTCGCAATTAAACCTCCTTTCTCTCTCCTGCTATTGAGGGTTTAATTGCAAAATGCCTGAAAATCGTTGTCTCCGATTGGTTGGAGATAGAAGAACACGGAGGGTTTGGTACAGGGGATTTGATCTCCAAATATGCATGAACCTGATTCTTTCTCCCCATGGCCCAATCTATTATGCATGTCCTTCAGTGCACGTAGTAACTATTCTAATAGACAAGCATCCTACTGTTCAGAAGTATTATCTTCCTCCTCCTTTGAACTGCCGCAACAAACCTCTCCATTGAGCCCAACTTTGTCTTCTCTATTTAACATCCTCATTAGTACTATCTCTATTAACCATTGACAAAATGGACAAAACCCCTCATCCCCTGAATAGAAAACTCATGATCCTCTTCCACATCCCCTACCATTTCATGTTTCACACCATGCACGTATTTTACTTTTCAAGCAAAACCACAAGTCCTCACAATAGCTAATGCCTGGACCTTATCATCTTGAATTAATTTCATTGAACGCATCCCCATTTCCGAGTCAAATATGCATGAACCTACATGATCACCACCTCTTGACGCGCTCCCCATTTCTTTCTCAATCATTAAAACTTCATCATGAGTGGTTTTTTTCCAAATTATTCCCTGATTTTTCTTCCACGTGAGCGAAACCATCGTGCATATCCTTTAAAATTATGCACGTTCAATGCATATAGTTGTTACTGGTAGATAAGCATCCTCCTGTCTAGAAGTATTATCTTCCTCCTCCTTTGAGTTGCTCGCAACAAACTTCTCTTAGGTAATTATACCTTCAGAATCTTCCATTGATGCTAATACATCAAACTTATTATATATCACTACCATTAATTTTTCAGATTTCTTATTTTTGATTTGAGTTTAATAGGCAATTTGAACTCTTCATCCATATTTGTTTACAACATTTAAATTTATGTCATCCTTAAAATTATGGCAACCAATTTCATCTTCTGAGATATACCCAATAACAACAGAATCCAACTTCATGCCATCGGAATGGCTATCATCATTAAATGTGTTATTATTTACCGTAAACTCGCTCCTGTCTATAATTTCTTTAACCATTCTTGATTTTGGAAACCCACTAACTTGAGAAGCGTACCCTTTTTTCTCAAAGACCTAAACTGGCTAGTATTGACGCACCCCTATCTCGTTCTTTCAATTCATAACGATGCCTTCAGTAGTAATACAATCAAAATGCCAATACAATTTATTCAAAAGGTAGCTCCTCTCATCTTTTTCCTTCACACAACAGCCAAGAAATAGACTTCTTAACTTCAGGAATTCCAGAAACAAAATTGTAGTGATGATTAACTTCACTCAATGGCTTAAAAAGAATAGGCATTGAATTCAACGGAGGATTTGGAACCGCCGAGCACAACATCTTGTTGCGACTAAAGAATCCGCATTTGAAATAGCATATTGGATCTCTATGCACTTTTGTGAAATGATTTTTTCCTCCACATCATTAATAATACAAACCCATTTCAAATTTGACCCCTATGAAAATCGAGATTTCTAACTGCTGAGAAATTGAATCTAAGGGTGTGAATCCTTAACCACCTCCACATATGATCTAATCCTAGTATTCGGATTGCAATTCCGATGTGAATTAAAAGAAAGATTTGTGATCAAATTAGATAATGTAGAAGAAAGATTTGTATGCAAAAGAGAGAAAGAATGAGAAGTTGTCATTCTATTTTTGTAATTACAAGAGAATTTATCTTAGATAGAAGATATTGTAATATTACATGCATTTTTTACTTATTAGGTTACTTAAATGTGTTTTATTTCCTCCATCTTATAAGGTCACATCAAATTTTATACTTCTAGAAACCCAGAAAAATATAGAAACCTTCTAGTTGCTTTAATAGGTGTTAGGACTCAATTTAAGGATCCAACCTTAGGTTTGCTCAACAAGCCATAGAACGGTGGATAACCCTTATTAGCTATACCACATATAATTCCTAACCTTGGTCTTTGCCCTAACTTCAATCACGACCTTTAGTTTTCTCAACAAGCCATAAGAGGTTATACACTCTAACCTATTATTTCGCAATGGTCTAAGGATAAATTAATTGCACCTCGAGTTTGCTCAACAAATGGAAGTAGTGTCCTTACTCGTATAGAGATAGATTAAATAGTACTACACATTGCAGCATTGGCTTGAGTTTGCTCAACAACTAACACATATGCAAGTAAACTACCTAATATGTAAATGTAAAGGGCCACATTATTAAAAATTCACAACTTTTAATAATTGAGGGTAATGTCGATTTAAGGAATATGTATTTTCTGTAGAAAACCCACATGATACAAATGTTAGACACAACTAGTATTATAGTATAAATCCACTACATATGTAATTATTCCCAAAATCTCAGTTGGGATTATTTTGGTGACTCATACATACTACATAAATACATATATGGTTAAAAAAATTCATAAATTTTATAATTTTAATTAATGCTTTTATTATATACACAACTGTATATGTATTATTTAACTAATTAAAGAATCTAATTGATACTAGTATGCGCCCGTACTTCGCACACGGGCTGTATTATTGTAAACAGAAAGCAGAGGCATTTTTAGAATTTCAAAAGGACACCAAGTAAATTAGTTCAGCGAATTTTCTTTATTAGTAGTAGAGATATTAATTTAAGGTTTCACAAAACTCAAATATTAATTCAAACGAACTATCATATACAATTATAACATTTACAATTTAATATATACAAACATTCACACATACATACATACATACAAATATATATGTATTTATTTATATGTACATGCATATGTAAATGTTGTAACATTTAAAATCTATATACGTGTGTATGTATGTGTGTGTGTCTATATATATTATTGATCATAACCTTTGTGATTTATCCATATGTACTTAATTCAACAATTTTAAAATTCTAATTTTATTTTCTCTTAAGTAATTTTGATAATAATCATATAATTAACATTTATAATCATATACGTATATATAAATGTATTTAAATAAAGTATAGTATTATAACATTTATAATATATATAATATTTGTAATGACCCACAAATTCATCACTTTAATAAATTAAGATTATTTCGAAATATTCAAACATAAGGATTTATAAACCCAATAGTAATTATTTAAATAATAAATAAAAATGGTAAACTTGTTTAAAAATTTATTAACGAAGATTTAATGGACTTATGATGTCATTGTGATGCCAGTATATATAATAATTAATTAATGATTTTTAAATTAAGATTTAATGGTTCAATGATTATTAAAAATATAGTATTAAAATGATAATAATTCATTTATAATAGTAATAAAGTGATAATAAATCAAATATGACAATTTTATAAATTTATAGATAAGATTTGAAATTATAAGGAAAAATCGATATCTGTTTATCGATATAATAAAACTTTTTGTAAACAATCGTTTAATATTGACTTATATGATTTTATAACTAAAATGACATCATTTTAATTCATGAATAATAATAAGAAAATAGTTTCCAAACTTTGTTTAAATTATATATATGTCAATTAATAAACGAAAATATGACTAAAGATCTGAATCCAAATTCGTAGCGGTTTAACAAATATAAGTTATACGACATTGTTTAAATGACTTGTGCACCTTCCATGACATGAACATACACATTAATACACACACAGACACATAAGAGAATAGTAAAAGATAGATTCTTACCATTTTAAACATTTATTTACTATTGATAAAAGAATAAAATATCTAAAGTGATAATTACTTTATAAAGCAAACATCAAATCAACCTTACACCACATCAAAATCACATCAACACCACCCACCATCATTACCACCACTATATGGCTAGGAGGAGGGGGTAGGTGCCGGGCGTCTTGGGGGGTTGGAGGTGATGGCAAGGGTTAGTTTGATAATTTCACGCTAAGATATTTTGATTCTACAATTTTCCTATAAATACCCCACCCGTTCTTCATAATTTCCTACTACCTTTTCTTCATCTTCTTCCTCATTTCTAAGCTATTTCCATGGCTTTTCCACTTAATAAAATAATGAAGAAAATATTTGTGAAAAGAAATTAAATTTATATAATATATAAAAAAGTATATACTCCTCAAAACACTTCAAAATCACTTCTTTTCACCTTCAAAACCCATGGCCACCATCATCCACCACTTTGGTTGTGATCAACCACCACCTCATTGGTTGGCCATGAGCACAAGGACTAAGGCCGAGCACTCCAAGAGCTTTTGGGCTCGAGTTCATAAAGTTTTTGTTCGAGTTAGCCAAGCTATATCGAAATCTAGTCAATACAATATCCAATGAAGGTGAGAACTCTATTAAAATATATTGTATCTTAGATGTTATATGTGTTTGGCTATGGTTGTTTATAATGATTGTTTATCATGTTTGGATGTTGTGAAAATATTGTTGTTTGGATATATAAACAAGTCTCGTTAAATACACGTCGATATTACATAAGGAAATCACTTTTCGAATCAAATTATAAAAGTAATATGGAATCACTAAAAATCTTTAAATAGTTTTAAAATGATTTAAATATATTTTATAAACACTAAAAAGCAGATCTGGTGAAGTTTGAATAAGGAATGAAAAATGAGTCAAAAATAGGCGCGTCTCGTAGCGGTAGATTGCGATTTGGCGCCGTAAAAGTTAAATGAGTATATGAAGTGGAGTTTAGCTCAGAATTCTTGGTAATAAGAATTTTCCAGACTATTATATCCATAGTTTTCAATTAAAGAAAGGAAACTAAGTTTTCATCTTGTAGATTTTCAAATAATTCCAAAACAAGTTTTCAAAATAACCGCGGCCTTGCAGTTTGGAATCAAAAAAGGATTTCTTAAAATCTAATATTTTAAAAATATGAAAAATTATAAAAAAATATTAATAAATCTTTTAAAATGTTTTAAAAGAGATTTTAGTTATATGAATAAACTTTCAAATGATAGAAAAGTCATTTTGGTCAATATAACTTTAAAAACACTATTCGTAGTACTATTTGCAGCGGTTTTCAATAACTTTTGCAATGTAACTTTAAACTTAACAGTTCTTTCCTAAATCTTTTACAAATATTTTTAGATGAATAATTAAGTTTCTTAAAGATGATTTGAAGATTTAATGATTTATTTAAAAGGATTTAAATAAAAGAATCAAAGAAAAGCTGATATAAGCAATTGTTTTAATTGTGGCTCTAATAAGCCGACGAGTACGCCTAATTTTTTTATTCGTGAGATCTAGTTGAGGTGCTTAAACTAAGGAGATGTTCAGGAGAAACCAGTTCCTTGGCTTACCTAGTCTCACCTAGGCGAGGGATAGTTAAGGTCAAAATGTCGGAATCGAATTAAGTATAAAAGATTAAATTTCACAACTTTAAACAGCTTGGGTTATATAGAGATAATCCTCTTATAGTTGATATTAAATTTTAAGGAGGGAACTCATACTATTCATATGAACTTAAAAGGTGATTTCACCGTTATTCGATGGTAGTACTTGATGAATACGGAAATCAACATCAAGTATAAATTGAATAATTTCTATGGATCCATTTTATTCAAATATTAAATAATTTGGATTTGCCATATTAGATAACATGGTTTCAACTTATTAAAAAGTTGTGTTTTTTGGAATTGGGAAATCTTTGTTAATATTTAAGTAAAACGATTTGGAATTATTCTAAGTTTTAAAAAGAGATCGAAGAATTTAACAAAGAGAGTTTTAATGAATTCCATATATACTAAAAAGAAATGGTTTTCAAAAGATAAATATCTTTAGAAGATATTTTGACAAAAAGATATTAATTAATGGAATATTAGTCACTTATTTATAAACCATCTTTTTATTGATGATTGGTCTGAAGAAACCGGAGTCGGATTTGAGTAATCCCTATCCCAAAACAATTCAAACAAATTTACACGTTCAAAAATGAAGATATATATTGAAGACCATAATTTTGAAGATAGAGGATCTTTATTTTGAAAGGACTGCTTGTTGATAACCTTTGGGTAGCTCCTAAGATATATAATGTAACGACCCGTGTAAATTCGATGTTTAAAATGAATATAGGATATTTAATTTAAATTAGAAAGGAATAAAAATCTTAGTTATTTATATGAAAGAGTATGTGAAATTTGATGTACCAAGGGAATTAGAATTTACAAATTTAACTATATATTGTAATTAATAGAAATAGTGGAAATTGTTGCATTGGATATAAGTTAGAATAAGTAAAGTAATGCAAGTATTGGATTTAACAATGAAATAAAATATTGATTATGGGTATTGAATGTAGATGGGTGAAATAAAGAAATGCAGGACAATAAATAATTTATTTAATACAATCCCTTTTATTTGTAAACTATTGTAAGGGTTAATTAATTATGAAAATTTGGAAATAGGTTCAAATTGTATGTTAGACAATCAAATTTCAATAATTAAAGTTAGTAATTAATGGATTTAATGGAATAATTAATTGGAGTTAAGATCTAAATTTGTATGTGAGCATTCATTGATATTAGAATATAAAGGGGTAAATTTATAGTATAAAATGTAGACATCACCTTTAAGATGATGGGTTTATAATTGATGCATAATAGGGAAATCAAATGAATGGGTTTAATTGAATAACAATTAGCAATTAATGAATGAAGAGAAATTTTAAGGGCGTAACTGTTTTCGTTAAATTAATTTTGGTAACAAATTGTATTGAATATAGATTTAACGTTGTGTGATGTATTTAAGTAATAATTGGAGAACAATGTAAATTATATCCGTGAATGGTCAATTCAATTAAACAACAAGATTTTTAAATAAATAAACGTTTTTATTTAGGTTTCAATTTGTTAATTTATGAAGTTTAATGGGAAATCAATTGCAATAAATTGCCCTAATTTATGCAGTTAGAGGAGATTTAGATTTGCATTATAGATGGAAGTATAATCTAAATTGATAGTAACAAACTTAAGAATAAAATTTAGAGCTAATAGGTGGCAAATTTATATAGTTGTTTATTTACGTAATGTGTATGTAAGCTTTGGTAAACCGATTTCTATCGATCCAAATCTAACGAATTGTTAATATAGATTTAAGTATAGGAGCAGTATTTATTAACTAAATTGAAGTATTGCAAAATAAATGAAATTCAACGTTTAATATTACATTATTGTAAGTAAGATAATATGTGTAAGTATTGTTAAGGTTATTCATATTTGACAAATTTATCGAGTTACAAGGATTGATATATAAATTAATGTTAGTTTAGGATATCGTTACTTGGTGATTTATTATAGAGTAACGGGAGTGTGAACGTAAAATAATAAAAGCATAGATTTATGGTAGGACATAATTTATGGTTTTGGAAATTTAAATCCAAAGATTTATTTATTTGAGGAAATAATACGTATTAAATCTCAACTTGATATAATCAATGCAAATTTAGTAATTAAAAATAAATTGCAAGTTGGTAATTTAGGATGTTTGTGAGTAAATTTGCAGGTAAGATAATTTTTAAAGTTTTACCCATTCATATAATTTATTTAAATATATATAAATCAAATGGCAACATTGTGTTAATAATAGTCGTAAGTGAATTTGAATGCTAAAGGGGTAACAATCGTTTTAGGTTAACCGTTTATTTAATATATTAAGTCTAGAATGGTAATCGATTGAAATAAAAAAAAAATTATTTTGTTTTGTTAATGTGAATTAGTTAATAAAGAGGAATTTATATGAAATGAAGCATGCATGAGAAATGCATTATAATTCAATGTTATGTTTACCCATTAAATGTATACTAGGTTAAGTATCAAATAGAGGGAAAGAAAAGTAAATATTAAATTGATTGATGAATAAGTATTCATTGGATAGAAATTTAATGTAAAGTGATATTAATTGTATAAAATCTATCTAAGATAATGAATTGCAATAAATTGTGGGTTGATAATAAGGTGTGAATGGAAATTTGATTTGTTATATTAAATGAATGGATTCAAATTTATTGGGAAAGATAAATGGATATTTGGTAATAAATATAAACGGACTTCAATAGTGAATTTAGTTAATTTGAATATATAATAAATAATGATTTAATGGAAACCTATACTCTGTATATATCTATAATATTTGAGTAGAAATAATATATAGTTACAAATGTGGGATTTAAAGTCTTACAACAATTATTAGGAGTGATATAATTATTTCATTCAATTAAATTTGAAATATTGCAATAGATGTAAATTTAGGGTTGTGTTAAATAAAGTAATAAATGGGAAATAACGTAAATGTCTTCATAGTATGGTGATTTGTAATCATTATGTTAATTTAAATTATCGTTCAGCGCGTTTGTTTATCAGATCCATCTACTCTAATTCTAACCTATCTATATAAACCCAATTATAAACCCTAGCCTCCATCTATTCTCTTTTATTTGTGCGTTCATTTTCTTCAATTCTTTCTCTTCCTAAATGGATGCAAATTCCAGATCCAATTCTATTCAAAAATCAAAAAAAAAAAATCAAAGTTCTCAGAAAAAAAAATTATGTTGTAGTTTTCATCTACGGATCTAAGCGCAGTCTCTGTTTTTGCAATAGTCGCTTGAGACAACCAGAAATCACGGTCAAACGTGTAAAATTCGAAACCCAAAAGGTTGAATTGGGGCTTTTTGATTTCTTCATCTATTTGCGAAATTGGAACATGGGTTTGGTGAGATTAGTCGCTAGGGATGCGCACGAAACGCTGACGTGGCAAGTGGTAATAGGTAGGTTTATTTTTTTTGAATTTAATTTAATTTTGATTTTTCAAACGCGTTAATACATTTAACTTTCACATACGAACTCCGTTTCACGTGCGATTTTTTCTGTTAGGATCGTAATTAAATTCCAGATCTTTTGATGCTAGTTTGGACATATTTGGAGACCGTCGATTTTTTGGGTTTGAATCGGATTTAAATTCGATTTAAATTCAAAAGGTGAGTGTTTTAACCCACTCACAATTTCTAAAATTTCTCGTGTTTGTTAAATTAATTTTAGATATGGGTAGAAATTTTTTTATGACTGTTTGGCATGTTTTATTCACTATTTCTGTTTAAACGCATTTATTTAATATAACTGTGAATTTATTTATTTATTGCATATAAATTTAACAGTTAGAATTTATTTATTTCATATTAACTGCCAGGCATAGTTATGTTAAATTTTATTTCATATTAACTGCCAGTTAAGTTTACGTTTATTTTTGCATATAAACTGCCAATTAACAGTTATTAAATTTATTTTGAGTATAAACTGATAATTGATACCATTATTTATCACCTGTTATATATTAATGATTGTTTGAAATTGGATGATGACTGTTATAAATGGATGTATGATTTGATGGATGAATGGATGATTTATTTTATTAATTGCAAGTTGCTATGCATTTCATTCATTCGGGATTGCGGTTCGAAATGATATACAACCGCATTTTATTTTAAATTGCGGATTGAAATGATAAACATCCGTATCACTTGACCATAGGGTAGAAAATTTTATACAGGCACCGCGGTATATATATAAAATATATTTTGGAATGTTTTTATGGTTTTGTAAAGCTATATATATGGTTTATGGGATATTGAATTAGTTTTATATATATATATATATAGTAATTTTCGGGTTTAAGCTTTGTATAAATTTGATTTGAAGTATAAAATAAAGTTTGATTTTTAAGATCAAATACGATTAAGCGTTTATTTAAAATCTAATTTCTGGAGTTTTTATGACTTAAATGAGAATAAGATTTGGAAGATGAATATTAAGTTAAATTGAAATTTAATAAAAATTTAAATTTTTTAAAGGATATGATTTTTATAACTTGATTTTTGTGTAAAGTGATTTAAATGAATATCAGGTTGATTTAAATGAATATATCAAGTTTAATAAATTGAAAGATTTTCCAATTATGTGAAGTTAAAGGTTTTACTTAAATTATATTGAATTCATTAAGTAAACATTTCAAGTCTAAATAATAAGTAACTGAATTTGATATATATGGGTTTGTCAAATGAGTTTGTTTTTGAAATGGTGAAATATTTAAAGCTTTGAAACATAAGAATTGAAATGGTATTTGGTAGTTTAAATCGATATTTGAAATTGATTTGTGAAATCTAAAAAAAAAGCTATTTTGGTTTATAAAGGAAATTTAATATTTAACCATTTGAGAAATGGAACTTGTTTCAAAGTTATGATTTTCAAGATAGTATAATTTGAAAATATTATATTCAAGAGTTTTGATTTCTAAATATTTTACTTTGAAAATCCTATGATTTTGGAAAAGAATATATTGGAAAATAAAGATGATATCATATTGTTTTGGGTTTTAAAAGGAAAAGATATCATATTTATATGGTTTTGAAATGGATATTTTATTTTGGTTTTAAACGAATAATTATTTTTAAATGACCGCGGTGTTATAATAACGATTGGTTGGCAAAGAGACCGAGATCGGATATGGACATACTCTCTGTCGATACCGAAAACCACTTTGACTAACCGTGTACGCGGTGGAGATTCCAGAATGAAGTAGGTTGGTGGCGGCGTTTCCTGTAAGGTAAATACGTGGACCTGACTCTCGCGAGTTGGCATAAGGTGGCTAAAACAGGAGCGATTCTCGGGCCAATGAGGTCATTCCTCTGATCGGACACTCCTCTTCGATATTATACTTTGACTTTGGATTGATTCAGTGGCCACTTTTATTTTTGTTTTGGGGGAGTTTGTTCGAGGTGGGCGGTAGCTACGCGCTGCGCGTTTCCACCAGCCCGGATAGCAATTGGTATATCTACCTTGGCATTGCCTAGTTGTGCCGTGTCACCTACCCTATCACGCCTTGTACGAGTTTGGATTTCTCCCGTAGCGCGTGTTGTATCCTCTGGTGGCTTCCCGATCAGGAGGGACCATGATATTGGATGGACTACTGGGACTATTACGTGTTAAGGTGGAAAATGTAAAGCCTTAACGCTATTTAAAAATAAGTTTATTTTACAAATAGACACTATTATAATAGCGCAATATACTACATAGTAAATAGTTTAACGGATCCTTAGGAGATGTAAATCCCGAGCATCTCTTGAGTTACTGCACTCATATTTATATCTGTTAATTTAACTCACATAAGATCTTTTAGTTCTGATTCGGGTGTTTTTGTCTTTTCAAATTCGCTCGGGTCGGTCCGAGCGTTTCAGGATTGAAAGATTTAGCTCTGAGGACGAAGACGAAAATTTATATTATTATTATTTTTACTAGTGCACTACACACTGTTCCGCTGCATTGTTATTGGTATGTGTAACTCTGATATGTATTATATAAATGGTTTTGTAAACAGATTTATAAACTGTATATTTGATTATTATATTTTATCCTTCCGCTGTGAGATTCTGTTTAGTTTTTTTTTTCTTCTCTGTTTTTTCTTATTTACCCCATAACAATCCGCCCTTCCGTATGGTTTGAATTGGCACGTGTGTCGATTTAAAGTGTGCGAAAAAGCGGGACGTTACATATAATAGCAGTGGTCCCTTCATTTTGAAAATCTTCAAAACATGAGGACTATTTGATACAAATCCTAGGGAAATTCCCGACAAGATATGGTAGGAAAGTACCTTTGGTTTGTACAATTTCTGGACAACTTATATGGATGAATATTTGACATTGCATGTCTAGATCATATTGATTAAGCTCTATGAACGTATCATCTATTAGGTGGTAGAGAAGGAAACTTTTCTTAGTTTAACATCTTTCCTAAGATGTACGAGCTCAAGAGTTATACGTTTGTAATCAACTATGTGATTGTGAAATGGAAAATCGGCATTCAAAGTTGAATATGTTCTATGTAAAAGGTAATCGTTAACTCAAAGCCTCATACCCCGGGAATAGTGAAACATGGGATGCTTTAAGGCTAAAGTGGATAGCGACCAATAAGGGTATGAAATCACCTCTGATGGATAATATTTCTACCTGCTATAAGGTCATGTTCAAATTAAGTGGTGTATGCTATGAGAGGTCTCATATAGGTCGGGAATGGGCCAGTGATGTAATATTCGATGTTATTCATATATTATATTTTCGAATAGGTCGGTCGTAACTCGTATGAGGACCAACATAGGGGCCTCGAGTGCATTCCTCTAGAAACGCACTGTACAGAAGGTAGTCCCTTACCTCGCTATTTAGTTGAAAATCCAATATCCAGTAAGTGCCATACGGACTTAGTTATGTAGACTACTGAAATGTGAGATACATGCATTTCAGCTAAGATTCATAAGATTATTTGAAAATGTTTTCAAAAGAATGTCATTAAAAATAACATTACCAAATTTTCACGTAAAAATGTTTTGGTTATCATAAGTTAAAAATCCTTTTCGTATTTAAGTGCGGCGTGGTCATATGGGATACCTTTTTTCTTCAAAACCCGTGTTTTGAGTTCTCACACTAGTCCCATGACTGATCCAGAATTTATTTCATTTTTCATAAACTCTGGGTGCCCTATTTTTTCGAGCAGCCTAGTAGTCAGGATTAGTTAGAAGAAATCTGGAAGAGCTAGGAGCATGGAGTTAGAAGATTCTTCAGTAGATTATTATCCATTCTCACCACACTTGTGTACTATTGTATTCTGCATTTTGTACGGATAGAAATTTATAGCTGCCCATATTTATCTAGATTCTATTCTGTCTTCTTCTTTTTTTACCCTTAATGAATCGGGTCTTCGATGCTCGGATTTGCGACATGTGAATACCAAGGATGTATTACTGTCGATTTTCGAGGGTCGAAAATCCCCGTTCGTTAAATTTGGTATTAGAGCTTTGGCATAGCGAACACCAGAGCCTGCCCAAGATAAGAACTCATCAGAGATAAGAGTAGTTATATCCTATGATGAGTAACTCATTAGAGATAGCGTTAGTAACACCCTAGAATGAGTTTAGAGTAGTATATATATGACCGTGTATTTATTAATATATGAAAAATGATTTTTTAAAATATAGTAAATGAAATAATTTTACCTAGGATTATATTTTGAATATAGAAGATATGTTTCAAAAGATATATAGTAACTTGAACGATTGTTTAAAAACAAGTTAATAAAAGGATTTAAGTACAAACATTTTCTTACTAGAATTTCACAGTTTGAATATAAGATGTTTATTAAATAAGAGTAATAAGGGGATGTATATAAAACCTAAGAATTTGGATAATGAGAACTTTCATCTAAAAGGCATGTTAAAGAGAATTTCCAAAGGATTTTTGTATTGATTTAGAAGTAACAAAATCAAGTGCTTAGTAAATTATTTAATCGCCAATTGAAATTATGTTACTGAAAGGTTATAAAGGAAATAATAGAAACTTTCATCCAAAAGGTTTTTGAGAAAGAAGTTTTAAAAGATTCTGAAAGTAATAGTAATGTTTGGAAAACATTTCGCCAAGGATTTAACAAAATAAAGATATCGATTGGTTTTCTAGATTTGATCAAGTATGATTTTGAGGAAAATACCAATATACTTAAAGAATTATTACCCTTAAGACTTGACATTGGAATCAGTTAGTATCCATATCTAAGGAGACTTTGTTTGTATTTGTAGAAACCATTCATGGGAAAGTATTCGAAGGAGAAGTCCTCAAAGAGAAAGGGGAAGAATAAAGACAATTTGATTGTCCTATCGAGTGACAAGAACCTAATGTGCATATTTTTACTATCATATTTACTCTAATTTAGTTTAATAAATGAGCATATAGGGTATTTTAACATGTTTAAATCAAAATTCAAATTATTTTCAAATCATCATTTATTCGTCTTCATATAGGAGCAAAAAGGTTATTTTTGTGCAAATGTTAATTTGAGAATATTTATTTGCACATTTTATTTTTATTTGTAGGAAAACTGGATGGAAATTACAAGAGGCATCATGTTTTCATGCATGCACAAGGACGTAAACAATGGAATGAAGATGGAAATAATTCAACTTACGCATTATGGAAGACCCCATATACCCACTTACCTTGATCTATAATTATGAGCTAATGCACATGTTAGTTGACATTAAAGTTGCATGCGCATTTAATGGAGGATTACTTAGAAGCTAATGACAACTTGGTGGGCACACTTCCTCAAGAGTATTTTGGATGGTCCTCAAAAATATACATTAGGGTTTTAGGCTTGTATAAATATCTCATATGTTTCATGTAATGAGCTTTTAGCCTCTTCTTTAGTTAATTTAGTTTTAGGCTAAAAAATAAACAAAAACTCTCTCTTCTTTTTAATGGATTCTTAGCCTTTTGTCATTTAATTTTTTAATGCAATTTTAATACATGCTCTTTTCTTTGTTGTTTATTTCATGTTAGTAGTGTAGATCCTTTTATTTTATGCGATTAGCTAATTAGCTTTTATTTTATTTAACTCTCATTTTCTTCTGTTTTTATTTAATATTGAACTCTACATTTTTTGAAATAAAAACAAATGTTAGAAGCTTAACCCCTTCAATTTAGAGGTAATGAAGCTCTCTAATCATGTAGATTCAACATTTTGATAATTTTTGATACTTTTTTATGCTTAATGGAAATGTTTAATGTGGTTAAACTTTGTTGTTTTAGCTTTGAATTTGATCGCCTATGTTGTTGACACCAAATAGGCTATGCTTAAACAAACATAAACACAAATTACCTCTTCATCTACATATGATTATGGTAATGAAATGGATTTTAAAATCAAAATTTGATGGTCTATATTACTAATCAATAGTAAATAGATCATGCTTATAATAGATTTTATTTTCAAGTTCATTAACATTTTCATGAGAGTTAACAAGTGGTTTAGTGGGTATGTTAAATTTTGATGGTTTACGTTGGGCTAATCAATAACACAATAGGTCATACATATGATAAACATATAAACTACATTCACTAATGACCAAAAGAGATATCATAATTTCATTTTGTTAGTTTATGTGATCATGAGAAGGAAATTACCTCTAAATTGCCGTCTACTCTTGTATCTTTTTCCGCTTTTATTTTTTGTTAGTTTTTAGAAATTTTTAGCTAAACACAATCTCAAATTCTTTGTTTAGTTTGATTGAGTGAAAAATAATAAATCAATACAATTCCTTGCCGATCAACCCGTACTCGCCACTTACTAGAACTGTACGTCGTGCGCTTGCGGTTTATTTTTAATTAAAATTTTATCGGCGATTTTCTAATCCGATAGGAAATTAGCCATTAAACAAGTTTTTAGCGCCGTTGCAGGGGAATTAATTTGATTTTACTTCTATTCTTCGAATTATTTATTGTTTGATTTTATTTTGTGAGTATGTTTGCATTTAAAAAAAAACTATTTTGTGTTAGTGATTTTTGTTTGCAGTTTGTTTATGTGCTTGTTTGTTTTCTAGTTTCATTTGCATTTGCATTTCTTTATAAAAAAATTCATACCCAACTTATAAAAAGGAAAAGGGAGAATTAATTTAAAGGACAAACATTTGTATATTTTTTGCCTCAAGGACACGACCTCAATATTTTTACCATAAGGACAAACATTCTTCTAAAATTTATTCATAAGGACAAACATTTTTCAAAATTATTTATAAGGACAACAAAACTGCTACCGAGCTAAAACCGATACCTAAAAAATGATACCGATAACTACAAACTGATACCTAAAAACTGCTATCAATAACTAGGTATTGATACCTACAGAAAGTTGTCCTTCAGGATAAAATATTGAAGGTCTGTCATTGAGGCTAAAAAGCTGTGAAATTTTGTCCTTGACAATAATTTCCTGAAAAAAAAATTATTACTAAATTTTGCATTTACATTTTTTTTACAATTTCATTTTAGGGAATTAATTTAAAGGACAAAAATTTCTATATTTTTTGCCTCAAGGACACGACCTCAATATTTTTACCATAAGGACAAACATTCTTCTAAAAATTATTCACAAGGACAAACATTTTTCAAAATTATTCATAAGGACAACAAAACTGATACCGAGCTAAAAACTGATACCTAAAAACTGCTACCGATAACTAGAAACTGATACCTAAAAACTGCTATCAATAACTAAAAACTGATACCTACAGAAAGTTGTCCTTCAGGATAAAATATTGAAGGTCTGTCCTTGAGGCTAAAAAACTGTGAAATTTTGTCCTTGACGATAATTTCCTGATTTCATTTTTCTTCCTATAAAAAAACAAAACAAAAATTGTGCACTGTGCACATATTTCTCTGCCCATCAATGCATACCAATGCACATGCCCTATGTACCCTACTACTTCTGCCAACTGATCGCAATCCCTTCATCAAACCCAAACTTCATAGTTTCCTTCCTCCCCTGCCATACAGTTGCAAGCTGTCACCATTGTCACACCACAACTACCACATCCCTTCTTCACCACCATCCCATACTACTTCTGACCATTGCCCATAACTTCTACACACCAGAGCATACAACCATTCACCAACCCTGTACAAAAAATGTCAACATGCAACTCCATTTCAAACTCATTTGCAACTCCATCTTCACATCACACTACAACATTGCTTTGCAAGACCACCCTTGCCTGAAACGATACAACCCCCATTTGTCTGAACTGCGACCACCTCAGCAACTCCTATCGAATGTCTACACTCCAACTTAACAACTACATTCCAATACAAACTACTCACAACTACAAACAACTGTCACAACTACAAACCACCATATCACATTTCAATACAGTCATGTTGCAATACATTCACCGCCTACAAATTTGTTACCCATCAACAAACTTCACTGCCTACACTGCACAACAGTTCCCCCCTGCATCTGCTACCACACCAGAATTCTGTCCGCATAACTTCCATCACCACCACATCAAAACTTCACTGTTCCTCCTGTGCACTTCATCTTCACTTTGATCACTTCCTTGCTGTAAACTGTGCCACTTTGTCACCAACTACCATCCATACTACTATCCTTTATCACCAAAACATTCTTCAAACAAAACCATTCTTCAAACCACAACAACTACCATCCATACTACAACCATACATCCTTTGTCACCAAAACATCACTGTAGTGCAACAAACAACCTGCAGCCTACTCCACAACCTTCAAACCATCACCTACACTTCAATCACAGCAGCCCACAGCATATATAGTCATCACCTCCATATCAATACACTCCTTTAAGCACATTCATTCCTACCTGAAGACAAAACAAACTGCAAACATTCAACCACCTTTCTCTGTCAACTGAATCACCAGCCTCTGCACAGCTACCTTCTGCTGCAACGCATCAAATAACCATAACACTTCTGCATATAACCATCACCACTGCCTCCACCCACTAATCAACCATCTACACACCACTCTTACCATCGACTGTCATCACCATTAACATTGGCTACTACTGCATCACAGCAAAAAGTTCATCACCCAGTACTGCCTTGCTGCCAATGCTTGCAACAAAACCATAAAACATCACAAACAACTCTTTCATTACCCCTCAGTTCTGTGCACATCACTCACTCCTGACCATTCACAACCTGTAGAATCAACCTCTCCTTTGCAATTCCTTCTCTAACCATTATCTGCTTCACAACCTAACCCAACACTTACATTTCACTGCATCAGTGACAACAGTTCATTCAGACCATCCGTCTAACAACTTCAAACTGCGTCAAACTCCAGCAACATCCCCACAGCAAACTCTGAACTCCTCTACGTCAACTGCAGTAGTCACCAACAGGCCATCCAAACACACTTCCTCTTCCTCCTACATACATACCATAAACCACTCTTCTTCAACAAAACTGCAATTCAATCACTTTACCTAGCCTCGAATCGCCAGAACCAAAAAACTAAAACGCCCTATTCGAGAATCGCCTAAATTTGCCGAGACGCAGTTGAATTCTATTCTATCTCTGTTGTTGAATGAATCAACTTTAAAGCTGAAGTTGTAATCTTGGAATTCTGAATCGCGATTTTTTTGTCTGGAGTTTAATTCTAAAAAATTTCTAACTGCGAATTTTTTTAGCAAATAACGAAGAGGTAAGTATGTTTTTCTAAAGTCGGGTTTGTGGGCTTTTTACCAGGCTAAGTTTAAATTTTGTAAATCTTCTTTGGCTTTGTTTATAAAAAACTTTGCAAATAGTTATATATATATATATATATATATATATATATATATATATATATATATTCATTATTTTCAATACGCTTTTAGGTTGCCAAATCAGAAGGAGAGGAGTTGCTAGCTAGAAAACCACTTTGCTCTGCTTATTACAAAAAATTGCGCTAAAAAAATTGCCGCTTAAAAATAAAATTGCTAATAATTCTGCATGCTCTGATATCGTGCTCTCATATCTTGTCTTATTTTCAGTTTGCATTGTTGGTTGCTTGCATTTTAAAAAAATTCAAAAAACAAATTTCATTCGTAGTTGCATTGTTAATTCACGTTTAATTCTTATTTTGCATTCATCTCATCTTGTTTTTATTTTTTTTAAGGGCAATATCCAAATCCACATAAGATGGGGGATTTCGTCACCCCTTCTTTGGCCCACCAAGTGCATTTCATCTTAGAATTTTCTAAGACATTTTAAGGGTGTCACGAGCTCACCTAGGACTTAATTGTATATTGATCAGTTATCCTCTTTCGAAAATTTAATTTCTTGGTGTTTAAGCTACCGCAGAGCAATAACCATTTATAAATATAACAATGATTTGTAAATATTGTAGTGGTTGTTTCTCTAAAGGTACTTAAACTTTTGGCTGCATTGCTACAGTGATTCGTGGTGCACCGATAACTCATGTCTCTTACCTGGCAAAAAACTATTTTGTTGAATTAAGACAACTACGATTATATAATTTTGGATTAGGAGCTACTTAGGATAGAAAATTTGTAATTAAGCGCTTGCATGCATTTAGTTGCATTAGTTCATGCATATTTAAAAAAAATTCAAAAAATTCTAAATCCAAAACTAAAAAAATTACAAATACTCCTTGACTTAGTTTTTAAATCCTTTCCTTTCAAAATTTTCAATTAAAATCAAAGATCCAAAAAAAATACAAGTTAGTTTTTTTATAAAAAACAAAATATATATTTTCAGTATATATATATATATATATATATATATAAAAAGAAAAAAATTGAAAATCCAAAAAACAAAACAAAAATTAAATTTCCCTTTTCAAAAAAATAAATAAATTCTTTTTGGTAAATAGTTTTCCTTTAAAAAAACAAACAAAAACAATTTTTGAAAATGTTTGAGTTTCCCTACTTACATGAATTTTACGATAGTTGTGAAAATCAATATAATTCATGTAATTTCATATCAAATTCCTTAATAACAATTATTGTATAAACAATTCGAATTTGGCACCATAAAGTTTTCAAAATGATGACCAACCCTCAACTCTTGAAAATAGTATTGAAACTATTTCGTCTTTACTTGAACTCCCTATACAAAACGATCAAATGATAAATGATTTGTGTAATTCATATTTATGAGATAACTCAAGTCAAGGATTTCAAAATATTCAAAATTTGAATTCATTTCAAAACTAAATTGATTTCGATTATATCTCATGCCAATTCAATTTCGAACTCCAAAATAAATTTCAAAATCCAACCGAAAATGGAAATAATTGTTTAAATGATTTGGCAATGAGAGTTGTTTCAATGACAGTGTAAATTTTTATTCTCAACAATTTCAAATTGAAAATTCTCAAATTAATAATTATAAATTGAATTTTGTTGAGCCAATGGAAGAAACTGGCAAAGTTCACACGGATTTTATGTTTGAAACATACATGAAACAACGTGAGCAACATAATCAATTCCATCGTGTGACAAGTCAAGTGATAATCCACCTTTTATCAAAATTGACAATTTTTAAATGACATCTTTTGAAATTGAAAACGGTGATCTTAATGAAGTTGTTGAAAATATGGTAATTGAGTTGGATTTCAATTCTTTTGAGAGTGAGAAGCTTGATTTAAAATTCGATCTTCCTTTTTTCGATTTTGAAAAATTGAATACAACAACTTTGGATTTTGAAATTGATACATACAATGAAGTTGTTGATAATCTAGCAAAGGAAGATGAATTCGGTGGACACAAATTTTTTATGATTTTCGAAGATGATTTGTTACATTCTGAAGAGATAGACTTAAGTCACCGTTTTGATTTTGAATTCAATAATTCTTAAGAAGTTTTCTGATAAGCTTGAATTTCAATTTGGTGAAAAAAAAGCTTGAACTTCAACCAATGTTCTATCTACCCCAAAAATCACCAAAAATAAAACAACTCACAAGATTTTTAATAAAATGACATCATTTTTCCAAATCAACATTCAACGCTGAAATAATTTGTGATTTGGTTTCTATGCTTAAGCTATGTCTCTCATACTTGATGAGACAAATGAATTGGTCTTTAGAAATCTGTTTCATTTACTCTTTCACGATATACTTTCTGGTGTCGTGTAAATAACAACCGTTTCATTTTCATATAAATATAGGTCATATTATTATTTTTATTTTTATTTTATTTTTTTCCTTTCACTTAGGTTAACTGTGGGACACGGTTAAAATCAAGCGGGGGGAGTCTCATCTTTTTTTTTTTCATAGTTTATTTTTGCATTTTCTTTTCAAAACTCAAAGAATTAAAAAAACAAAAAACAAAAACTCCAAAAAAAAAATTTTTTTTTTTACTTTTCAAGAAATATTATAGGATAAGTATAGGATTTTGGTTATTAAATTAAAATTTTTGAAAATTTATTTGTCTTAACAAAAATAAAAATAAATTTTGATTACAAGTAACTGTGGTATAACTTGTATATAGGAAGGTTCATGGTGATAATTATGAAGTATATACTAATTGAAAATCTTTGTTTAAAAAAAGTGGTGGATTTATAGAATAGGAATTTTTTATCTTCTAAGTTAAGTGGTGCTAAGATGATTTTGCAAAACTCTCTCTTCAATATATATATATATATATATCAAAAAACAAAACAAAAAAAATCTGTATTTGTGTATACATTTTATTAACACATAGAGTCATGTGTTCACATGAAAGTGTATACACTCGCCATGCTCTATACCCTTCTCACGTAAGCCAGAAAGGCAGTGCGTGATATATCTAGCCTCAGTTTATCTGAGTTAGATGTACGTATATAAAAATTCTTTCATTAATAACGCTTACAATCGATAAGTGTACATACTTGTGTGTGCACTTGCCACGCTCTGTATCCACTTTATGTAAGCCCGAAAGGCAGTGCATGGGTGGTATATCTGGCTTCAGTTTTTTGAGTTAGGAATATGTAAATATTGTTAATATTAGTAAAATTTTCAAATAAAGAGAGAGTAAGAAATTGAAATCCAAGCATTATTTTTACTTATTTGATTTAACTTGTTATGCAAAAGAAATAAAAAATACCACTTTGAAAAACTTTGATAATCAACTAAGGATACATTTCATAGTTACGCTATGTTATCAACCGAAACAACTAGCCAAACTAGAGTCTAATTGTTAAGACAACTTAATTTTTGTTGGAAACTTTGACAAGTAAAGGACTTAAATTTCTTGATAATGACTAGAACTTACATTTAACTTATTCGTGTCAATTTGAAAGTAAATGCTTCATTTGTAATATTCTCAAAAACTTGCATTCATATCTTTGTAAATAATCTTACATTTAGGAATTTTTATGTTGCATTTGGATTTTGTGGGTAGTATCGGCTGAAAACTCTCACGAGACAACACTCGTCCTACTAGGAACACCTAGAGGTTTAACGGATCATTGCATATGCTCAATGCAGTCTTGCTTCCTACGAAAACAGTTTTATCTTAGTTTTAGTTTATTCGAGGATGAATAAAAAGATAGATGTGGGGTATTTGATGTGCACGTAAATGTGCATATTTTTACTACCATATTTACTCTAATTTAATTAAATAAATAAGCATATAGAGTATTTTAACATGTTTGAACCAAAATTCAAACTATTTTCAAATCGTCATTTATTCATCTTCATATAGGGGAAAAATGATCATTTTTGTGCATATATTAATTTGAGAATATTTATTTGCACATTTTATTTTTATTTTTAGGAAAATTGGGTGGAAATTACAAGAGAATTCATGTATTCATGCATGTATAAGGATGGAAACAAAGGAATGAAGATGGAAATAATTCAACTTATTCATCATGGAGGATCTCATCTACCCACTTACCTTAATCTACAATTAGGAGCTAATGCACATGTTAGTGGACATTAATGTTGCATGCACCATCAATGGAGGATTATTTAGAAGCTAATGACAACTTGGTGGCTACACTTCCTTAAGGTATTTTGAGTAGTCTCCAAAAATATGCATTAAGGTTTTAGGCTTGTATAAATACCTCATATGTTTCAAGTAATGATCTCGTAGCCTCCTCTTTAGTTAGTTTAGTTTTAGGCTCAAAAATAAACAAAAACTATATTTTCTTTTTTAATGGCTTCTTAGCCATTTTTCATGTAATTTTTTTATGCGATTTTAATATATGCTCTTTTCTTTGTTGTTTAGTATATCCCTTTATTTTATGCAAGTGGCTTGGCTTTTATTTTATTTAGCTCTCCTTTTCTTCTTGTATTTTTTTATGTTGAACTCTACATTTTTTGAAATGATAAAAATATGAGAAGCTAAACCCCTTCAATTTAGAGGTAAGAAATAATGTACATTCAACATTTTGATAATTTTTGATCTATTTTTATGCTCAGTGGAAATATGTGATGTGGTTAAACTTTGTTGTTTTAGCTTTGAATTTAATAGCCTCTGTTGTTGACACCAAATAGGCTATGCTTAAACAAATGTAAACACAAAGTACCTCTTCATCTCCATATGATTATGGTAATGAAGTGTATTTTAAAATCAAAATTTAACGGTCTATATTACTAATCAATGGTAAATATATCATGCTTAAAATAGATTTTATTTTCGAGTTCATTAACATTTTCATGAGAGTTAACAAATGGTTTAGTGGGTATGTTAACATTGAATGGTTTATGTTTGGCTAATTAATAGCACAAATATACCATACTTATAATAAACATATCAACTAAATTCACTAATAACCAAAGAGAGATCATAAATTCATTTTTTCGATTTATGTCATCATGAGAAGGAAATTACCTCTAAATTACCGTCTACTCTTGTATTTTTATCCACTTTATTTTTTGTTAGTTTCTAGAAATTTTTAGCTAATCACAATCTCAAATTCTTGGTTTAATTTGATTGAATAAAAAAATTTAAAATCAATATAATTCCATGTGGATCTACTTGCACTCGCTATGTACTATAATTGTACGTCATGCTCTTGCAGTTATTTTTAATTAAAATTTTATTGGCGATGTTCTAATCCAATAGGAAACTACCGTTAAACAGAACCCATGCGGTGACCACCTAGGAATGGTTTTACCATTATAGATGAAGAATTAGATCGGTATAATAGGTTAGACGAAGATGGCTATGCTATGGCCGCAATACCTCCACCTACTTCGAAACTTTTCATTGTTTCAAGCGACGAAGAAGTTGCTCCAGCCTCCAAGGAATCGATAAAGGAGGAGGAATCTGAGCCTATGGAAGATCCAAATTCCATAATACCCCATGAATCAGACAATAATAGCATAAACAACAATATTAAATGGGGTTTAAATGGAGACCATATCATTGGCAAGAAGAATCTTCAAGCTCGTATATTAACTGCAACTAGGAGGAATAACACAAGGAAGTAGAAGTTGGAATGTCTGAAGTGGAGGAAGTGCAGGGGATAGAGGAGATCGAAGAAGGAAATCCATGGGAAATCTATATGCAAGATCTTGAGGAACAAGAAGCTGGGAAAGTAATCCAAGAAGTTCCAGTATGAATGGGGCATGCTCCGTGGAACCAACCATGGTTGCCATATGAGGAAGATAGGATGCAACAACATGAGGATGGAAACGAGGAAGATGATGAGCAGGACAATAATAATAGTGATGATAATGATGATGACGATAAAGAAAATAATCGAAATATATTTGATGTCGATTATTGGAATGAATCAACTTTAAAATGATGGTAGTGTTAGAAGCTAGTTGTCTATCTAGTGGTATTTAGTGTTAAGTATTAGCTCGTATATGAGCCGGAGATTTAAGGACATGATGTTTATTGATGTACTAGTGTCTGTAGTATGAACCTTCATAGGGTTAGAACGATTTAAGAATGTTTTAGTATGTATGTTGAGATAGCTTGTATGGTGATGTAAGAAAGAAACTATTTATAAAATATTTATGTCCTTCATTCATAATTTTGTTCAATAGCGATAATAAACGAATCACTTAAGAAAAATTTCTAAAACTTTTGGTAAAATATACAAGTAAGAATTTTCTTTGAAAAGGAATAAAACTATATTTTTATGAAATTTTTAAGGCTTAAACTAAGATTTTCTAAAACATTTTAGAAAAAATAAGGTATAAAAGTATAATACACTAAGCACAATTTGGCCCAAGATTCAGATATAAGATTTTGATATCCGAAAAGGATTTATCATTCGATGGTCGAAGGCAAACATTGATAAAGGTTTGTAGTCGGATTGATTACATTTTCTATCATAGTAGAGGGTTATGTAAGGAGAATAACAGCTTCTGAGCCTAATCAAGTCCTCACTAGAAAATAGGAGGGTCAACACTAATTCGGAAGCAAAATGATATATTCAAATTTAAGATCGAATAAGATAAACGCATATGAATAATATGTAAGTACCACCTGACGATATATTTGAAATTTCAACTTTGGATTGAGTATTACAGATTTTCTGCTCAATTACGAGGACGAATTTTTTTAAGGAGGAGAGTCTGTAACGACCCGCAAATTCATTACTTTAATAAATTAAGATTATTGTTGAAATATTCAAATATAAGTATTTATAACCCCAATAATAATGTTTTAAACCATGAATTAAAATGGTAAAACTGTTTAAAATATATTAACAAAGATTTAATCGATTTATTACATTATTTGTGATACCAGTATATATAATAATTAATTGATGATTTTTAAAGTAAGATCTAATGATTTAATGATTATTCAAAATATAGTTTTAAAATGATAATAATTATTTTATAATATTAATAAAGTGATAATAAATCAAAACGATAGCTATACAAATTTATAAATAAGATTTGAAATTATAAGGAAAAATCGATATTGGTTTATCGATATAATAACACTTTTTGTAAACAATCGTTTAATATTGATTCATATGGTTATACAATTAAAATAGGATCATTTTAATTTATGAATAATAATAAAGAAATAGTTTCCAAGCTTTATTTATAAATATATATACGTTAATTAATAAACGAAAATATAATCGAAGGTCGAAATTCAAATTCGTAATGGTTAAACGTGTATAAGTTATATAACAATTATCGAATGACTTTTGTATCTTTCGTACACATTAACATATGTATATATACACATAAGAGAACAGTAAAAAGTGATTCTTAGCATTTTAAACATTTATTTACTAATGATAAAAGAATAAAATATCTAAAGTAATAATTACTTTAAAAGGTAAGCATCAAATCAACCTCACACCACATCACATCACCACCATCCACCATAATCACCACCACCACATAAGTAAGAGGAGAGGGCGGCTTTCATGCATCCTGTTGGGGGGGGGGGGGGTTAGAGGTGATGGCAATGGTTAGTTTGGTAATTTCATGCAAAGATATTTTGATTCCAAAATTTTCTTATAAATACCCCACCCATTCTTCATAATTTCCAGTAACTTTTTCTTCATCTTCTTCTTCATTTATAAGCTATATCTATCGCTTATCCATTTAATAAAAGAATGAATAAAATATTTGTGAAAAGAAATTAAATTTATGTAATATATATATATATATATGTAATAGTATATGCTCCTCGGAACATTTTAAAATCACTTCTTTTCACCATCAAAACCCATGGCCACCATCATCTATCCCTTGGTCGTGAGCAAACACCACCTCCTTTCTTGGCCATGAGCATAAGGACCAAGGCCGAGCACTCCAAGAGCTTCTGGGCTTGAGTTCATAGAGTTTTAATTTGAGTTAGCGATGCTATATCAAAATCTAGTCAATACGATATCCAATGAAGGTGAGAGCTCTATTTATATATATTATATATTAGATGATATATATGTTTGGCTATGGTTTCTTATAATGATTTATTATCATTTTTGGATTTTATGAAAATATAGCCGTTTGGATATATAAACAAGTCATGTTAAATACACGTCGATATTACACAAGGAAATCACTTTTCGAATCAAATTATAAAAGTAGTATGAAATCATTAAATCTCTTTTAAATGGTTTTAAAATGATTTAAATATGTTTTATAAACACTACATAATATTTTTTGGTGAAGTTTGAATAAGGAATGAAAATTGAGTTAAAACTAGGCGTGTCGCATAACGGTAGTTCGCGATTTCGCGCCTTAAAAGTTAAATGAGTATATAAGGTGGAGTACAGTTTGGAATTCTTGGTAATAAGAATTTTTCAGACTATTATATCTATCATTTTAAACCAAAAAAAAATCAAGTTATCATCTTGCAGATTTTCAAAAAAGTCCAAAACAAGTTTTCGAAATAATTGCGATTTGAAGTTCGGAATCAAAAAAAGGATTGTTAAAATTTAATATTTTTAAAATGTTTTAAAAATATGGAAAAAACTTTATAAATCTTTAAAATGTTTTTAAAGAGATTTGAGTTATATAAATAAATTTTCAAATGACAGAAAATTCATTTTGGTCAATATAGCTTTAAAACACTAGCCGCGGCCCTATTTGCAGCTGTTTTCAATAACTTTTAAAATATAATTTTAAACTTAATAATTCTTTTTCAAATATTTTATAAATATTGTTAAATGAATAATTAATTGTTTTAAAGATGATTTTAAGATTTAATGATTTACTTGAAAGGATTTAAATAAAAGAATTAAAGAAAAGATGTTATAAGCAATTTTTTTAATCTTGGCTCTAATAAGCCAACGAGTACACCTAATTTTCTATTCATGAGATCTAGTTGAGGCACTTAAACTAAGGAGATGTATAGGAACAATCAGTACCCCGGCTCACCTGGCCTCGCCTAGGAGAGGGATAGATAAAGTTGAAATTCAAAAACGAGTTAAGTATAAATGATTAAATTTTCCAACTTTAAACAACTTGGGTTGCATACAGATAATCTTCTTATAGCTGATATTGAATTCTTAGGAGGGAACTCGTACTCATATGAATTTAGAAGGTGATTTCTCCATTATTCGATGGATAGTACTTGTTGAATATGGAAATTAACATCAAGTATAATGTGAATGATTTCTATAGATCTATTTCATTCAATTATTACCTAATTTGTATTTACCATCTTAAATAACATGATTTCAACTTATTAAAAAATTATGTTTTTGGAATTGAGAAATCTTTGTTAAAATTTAAGTAAAATGATTTGGAATTATTCTAAGTTTTGAAAAGAGTTTAACTAAACTGAAGAATTTAAAAGGGAGAGTTTTAATGAATTCCATATATACTGAAAAGAAATGGTTTTTGAAGGTTAAGTGTATCTAGAAGATGTTCTAGATAAAAATATATTAATTATTGGAATATTAATCATCTATTTATATACCATTTTTTTACTGATGGTTGATTTGAAGAAATCGGAGACGTATTTTGGTAATCCCTATCCCAAAACTACTTCAAACCAATTTACGCGTTCTAAAATAAAGATATATATATTGAAAATCATAATTTTGATGATAGAGGATCTTCATTTCAAAAGGATTGCTTATTGATAACCATTGGGAAGCTCCCATGATAAATAAATAGCAGTGGTCCCTTCGTTCTAAAAATCTTCAGAACATGAGGAATATTTGCTACTAATCCTGGGGGAAATTCCCAATAGGATGTCGTAGGAAAGTTACTTCACTTTGTCCTATTTCTAAACAACTTGTATGAATGAATGTCTGATGTTGCATCTCTTGATCATATTGATTAATCTCTATGAACGTATCATCCATTTTGTAGCAGAAAAAGCAACTTCTCTTAACTTAACACCTTTCCTAAGATGTACGAGCTAAGGAGTTGTAAGTTTGCAAAAATCAGTTTTGTGGTTGTGAAATGTCAAAGTGGCATTCAAAGTGGAATATGTTATATAAAAATTTTAATAACTACCTCAAAGCCTCACACCCCGAGAATAGTGAACAGGAGATGCTTTAAGGCTAAAGTGGGTCGCAACCAATCAGGGTATGAAATCGCCTTCTAGATGGATAAAATATCTACTCGCTATAACGCCGGGTTTAGATTAAGTGGTGTATGCTATGAGACGTCTCGGATAAGTCGGGAATGGGCGGGTGATGTAATACTCAATGCTATTCGTATATTTTATTATCGGATAGGTCAGTCTTAATTCGTATGAGGACCAACATAGGGGCTTCGGCTGTATTCCTCTAGAAATGCACTGTATAGGAGGTGGTCCCTTACCTTGCTATTCAATTGGAAATCCAATTTCCAATATATGTCGTAGGGACTTAGTTGTGCAAAATACTTTAATGTGAGATGCAAGTATTTCAGCTAAGATTCATAAGTTTATTTGAAAATGTATTCAAAAGAATGTCATTAAAAATAACATTACCTAATTTTCACGTAAAAATATTTTGGTTATCATAAGATAAAAAACCATTCTATGTTCATGCGCGGCATGGTCTTATGATATACTCTTTTATTTTCAAAACACGTATTTTGAGTTCTCGCACTAGTCCCATGACTGACCCGGAGTTTATTTCCTTTTTCTTAAACTATGGATGCCCTATTTTTCCGAGCAGTCTAGTAGTCAGGTTTAGTTTGAAGAAATCTGAAATAGCTTGGATCATGGAGTTAGAAGATTCTTTAGAGACTACTATTGTATTCCGTTACTACCACACTTGTGTATTATTGTATTCCACGTTTTGTATGGACTGAAATTTATAACTATCCATTCATAACTCTTATAAATATATTTAAATTTTTTGCTATAAAGATTTTATATATTGAAATAATATATGTTATTTCATTCGTGTAAGGTTATATTCTGTCTTTTTTTTTACCCTTAACGAACTAAGGCTCCGGCACTCGGATTTGTAGCACGTGAATACCGAGGATGTATTACTGTCGATTTCCAAGGGTCGAAAATCCTCACTCGTTGCATTTGGTATCAGATCTTTGGTTTAGCGAAGACCAAAGCCTGACCGGGGTAAGAACTCATCAGAGATAGGATTAGTAACATCCTTGGATGAGTAACTCATTAGAGATAGGGTTAGTAACACCCTAGAATGAGTTTAGAGTATTATACATATGAGTGCGCATTTATTAATATATAAAAATGTTTTTTAAAAATATGGTAAATAAAATAATTTTACCTAGGATTGTATTTTGAATATAAAAGATATATTTTAAAAGATATGTAGTAACTTGGATGATTGTTTAAAACAAGTTTATAAACTGATTTAAGTATAAACATCTTGTGATTAGAATTTCATGGTTTGACTATAAGATGTTTGTTAAATAAGAGTAATAAGGGGATGTATATAAAACCTAAGATTTTGGATAATGTGAACTTTTATCTAAAAGGAAAAAAATTTCAAAGGATTTTTGTATTGGTTTAGAATTAATAAAACCAAGTGCTTAGTAAATTTTTTAACTGTCGACTGAAATTATGTTACTGAAAAGTTATAAAGCAAATAATAGAAACTTTCATCTAAAAGGTTTTTGAGAAAGAAGTTTTAAAGGATTTTTAAAGTTAATAATAATGTTTGGAAAACATTTTGGAAAAGACTTAACAAAATAGGGATATCGATTGGCTTTCTTAGATTTGATCAAGTATGATTTTGAGGAAAATACCAAAGTACTTAGAGAATTATCACCCTTAACCGTCATATGAATTTGGGATAGGATACATTTGAAATTTAAGACTTGACATTAGAATAAGTTAGTATCCATATCAAAGAAGACTTTGTTTGTATTTGTAGAAACCATTTATGGGAAAGTATTCGAAGGGGGAGTCCTCAAAGAGAAAGGGGAAGAATAAAGACAATTTGATCGTCCTATTGAGCGATGAAGAACCTATGTAGTGGCCACCTAGAAATGATTAGCCCATCATAGGGGAAGAATTAGATCGATATAATAGGCTAGACGAAGACGGCTATCCTATGGCCACAATACCTCTACCCATTTTGGAACTTTTCATTGTTTCAAGCGACGAAGAAGTTGCTCCAGCCCTCGAAGAACCAGTGGAGGAGGAAGAATCTAAGTCTATGGAAGATCCAAATTTCATGATACCCCATGAGTCAAACAACAGCAACATAAACAACAATATTATATGGATTTAGACGGAGACCATATCGTTTGACAGGAAGAATCTTCAAGCTCGTATATTAACTGCAATTGGGAGGAAGAACCCAAGGAAGTAGAAGTTTAAATGTCTTAAGATGAGGAAGTGTAGGGGATATAAGAGATCGAGGAAGTAAATCCAAGGGAAATCCATATGCAGGGTCTCGAGGAACAAGAAGCTGGGGAAGTAATCCAAGGAGTTCTAGTAAGAATGGGGCATATTCCATAGAACCAACCATAGTTGCCATATGAGGAGGATGGGATGCAACATATGAGGATGGAGATGAGGCAGACAATGAGCAGGATAATGATGACGACGACGATGTAACAACCTGCCTTTTTGGACGTTTTAAGCAGACACACATGTCAACTCAAACCATTAAATAGAGCAGATTGTTATGGGGTAAATAAGAAAATAGAGAAAGAAAGAAAACAAATACAGAATCTTACAGCGGAATGACAAAATATAATAATCAAATAACAGTTCATGAAGCTATTTTATAAATACATTTGATTATTCTTTTACAACAGAAAATCAGAATTACATAAAATAGGAATAAACAGAATGCAACGGAACAATATGATCAGCGGAATAAATAAAACAAATAATAATAGTACTATATCTTCATCTTTGTCCTCCAGAAAGCAGTTTTCGATAAACTGAAAAGCTCAGACTGGTCCGAGCAAATTGAAAAGATAAAACACTCAAATCAGAACTAAAAGATCTTATGCAAGTTAAATAAACAGTAAATAAATATGGGTGTAACGGCGTCAGAGATGTTTACGAGTTTTGACATCTCCTATCCCATGTCTAACACGAGTCAATAACTTAAGAGATGTTTGGGATTTCCATCTCCTAAGGATCCGTTAAACTATCTACTATGTAGTACAATACACTATTATAATAGTGTCTACAATAAAGTAAAGTACTAAAATAGCATTAAGGCGTTACCCATGTCCCCCTTAACACATTTTATATATCCCTGTAATCTATACAATGTCGTAGGCTCCACCAAACCGGTAGTTTACCCAGAGGACACCCTATAGGTATGGTACAAAACAAACTCGTAAAAGGCGCTCTAGAGCATGTGAACATGACACTCGAGGCAATACCAGGGTAGATTTACCAATTGCAGAACCATACTGGTGGTAACGCAAAGCAGCTACTGCCGCCCACCTCGGAACACACTCCCAAATCCAAAATCAATGGTGGCTACCAAATCATCACAAAGTCATAATATGGTATCGAAGAAGCATGTCATATTGGAGGAATGACCTCACTTGACCCAGGTATAGCTCATGTTTTAGTCACATCTAAGCTGACTCACGGGAGTCAGGGTCACGTAAATACCTCATATAGAAATCTTTCACCAAACCATCCTACTTCATTTCTGGAATCTCCACCATGTACATAGTTGTTGAAGTGGTTTTCTGTATTGGCAGAGGGTATGATAATATCCGATCTCGATCTCTTTAACAACCAAACGCTTATTTCACACTGGACGATTCTTTTGCATTTCAAAAGTAAATTTCATAATTGATGTCAAAATATCATATTCGATTTCAAATCATATATCTTTTGAAATTATATTCACTTTCAAAACTACATTCACTTTCAAAAGTCATATTCTTTTTTGAATTTATCGTTAAGATAGGTTAATTAAATTGTCGTTCCAAAATCATCATATTTACTCAAACATATCATTTTACAAAAGATATCAATTCCAAATTCCTACTTAGGTTGTATCGTCAT
Organism: Allium cepa; assembly: GCA_030765085.1. Taxonomy (NCBI): domain Eukaryota; kingdom Viridiplantae; phylum Streptophyta; class Magnoliopsida; order Asparagales; family Amaryllidaceae; genus Allium; species Allium cepa. The sequence continues at coordinate 938,221,266 of CM060932.1, forward strand.
CAAGGATTTAAATATAAATACTTCAACTTTACACCGTCTGAAATTTTCAAAAATATTTTAGATAGTCATACATAGTTTTAATAGTTTAAAGATAGTTTATATAGATTTAAAATAGTTTAAATAGCAAAATGGTTTTAAATAGGTTTAAATTTGCTTTAATTAGTTTAAAAATGGTTTAAATAGATCAAATAAAGATTTAATTATGTTAAGTAGATTGTTACATAAATCAAATAAGTTTAATATAGCTTAAATAGATTTAAATTAGATTAAATGGATTTAAAATAGAATAAATAAATTATTAGTTTAAAATAGGAAAAATAGATTAAATTGGATTAAATAGGTTATAATAGATTAAAATAAAATAAAATAGTTTAAAATAGTTAAAATAGTTTCAAAGTTATATCCAAATATTTCAAATATTCAATTATCGGTAAATTCATTCATTTTTTATTTTTATTTTTTTGCCACTTTAACTTTGAAATTCCAATTTGAATTCTTTGAACAATTCATTAAATCAATTCCAATTTCAACATTTATGCTTGGGCTTTCAAAAGTAAACAGTTATATAAATCAATTTCCTTTTCAAAATACCAGTTAACTAAATTCAAAATTTAAAGATTCAAAATCATTTAATTTAACCAATCCGGTGTCCGTATATAATTTTCTACCCTATGGTCAAGTGATACGGATATTTATCATTTCAATGCGCAATTTGAATTTTTACGGTTATATATCATACCGCAATCCGGAATTAAATAAAAATCCATAAAATCGTTTAAGTTTATCATTTCAACCCATAACGATTTTTCCCTAATGTATAGATCGTCCGGATATGTATCATTTCAACCCATAGGGAACTTGCAGTGTTATAAGGATATAAAATACAACATCTAGTCATCCAATATCAACAATCAGATATCCATCAAGATCACCATCCAAACCAATCAATGAACATCAATAGATAACTGATAATCAATAACAGGTATTAAATTGATAATTTAAATTCAATATTAAATTAAACGATGATTAAATGCAATAAAAGTCAAATTTAACTAAAATGACGATTTAAACATAACAAACATCTATCAAGTAATTTCTAATTGCATCATATATTTAATTTAACTAACATAAGAAAATTTAGTAATTGTGAGTGGGTCAAAACACTCACCTTTGATTTCAAATCGATTTGAAATTCAAAATAAGGTCCAAAATTCAACAGTTTCAGAATTCGTCCAAACAAACGTCAAAACATCCGAAATTTCGATACGACCACAGCGGAGAAAACCGCACATGGATCAGACCTCGTATGTAAAAGTTATTGAGGTTAGAACATTAAAAATTCAATTAGATAATAAAATAAAGTTTAAAATAAAATTTACATGCGTACCAATCATCATCGTTCTCGCACAACCCTAGCCTTCTTAACAAAATCACGATCGCTCCTTACGAAACAGCCGCCGCTTGACATGGCCAACATATGCCACCACAACCGGTCGTGACCCAGACCGGCTGCACCATGCGAATGCCATACCGCCTGAACCCTCCCTCACGACCTCCGAGCACCACCGATCGCCCCAAATGTGAGCCGCCACCACCAAATTTCCAGACCCAAATCAATTTTCACCGATGATCCCACCGTTGATTCGATGAACAACCTACACTGATGCACTCCACTCGTTGCTCTCCATAATAGGTACCCCTAGTTCGTCAATCGAACGAAGTTGATCAACGTGTTGATTGAACGGCCGTGAATAATTCATCAATTTCTGGCCACACCGAAATCCAAATTGAAAAATTAACTGCAGATTTGACTTTCATTTGTCGAGAGCTTCAAATCAATGTATAATTTGATAGGGTTTGGAGGGATTTGATTTTGAAATTGAATTTGTAATTTGGGAATCATGGTTTTGTAATTGGATTGGTTCTGCCATTGAGGAGGAGAAGTAGACAGATGAAAATTTGCACATACAATAATGAGGAATAAAAGGCTGCTAGGGTTTGGATAGAACTATATATACCAACGAAGCCCTCATAAGAAATATAAACAATACTCGAATTGATTTGAAACGACGAGTACAACCCGAAAAGCCCATTTCGCTTCCAAAATGAAAGTGAGTCATCCCATATACCAAAATATATGTTTTCGATATTTTTAAACTCAATGGAACAAGTGTAAGTCCTAATTCCATTTTATGAAGAACTTAGCTTAAAATCATTTTATTTCAAATTGATTTCAATTGAATTTGATTAAATTAATTTCTATGTGTTTTGAGTTCGTACGATCAAACGACAGTCTGATTGCTACAAAATTTGAAACGTTACAATAATTCACCATTACGGATCCGATGAAATTGGTTTCATCGAAATCCGCCTCAGTGGCCAAAGTGGCTATTTTCACGTTAATTAAATAAATTATTATTAAATTAATCACTTTTTAATTTCAAATCTTATAAACTAACAAATTTCATCATTTTTGATTACTTAGACATTTATAATAATTTAATACAAATTTTCATGTCAATTCAATGTTAATTATTTTACCGATTATGGTGTTTAATTTCAACTGTAATTAAATCCAATTATTAAATTTTAATTCCAAAAAATTGATTTATACTTTGATTTCAATCTTTTTATTTAATCAATCATTATTCTAGAGACATAGTTAACATTGTCTTATATTTCATTACATTAATATTCTCCAATTTCTACCTTTTACCATATTAGTTGCAGTATTTCAATTACATAAAAATTTTATCAATTTTATTTTAATTTAAAACCTCAATAAATTCTATTTCTTTGGTTTACTCTTTTATAAATTCAATTATTTCCTTGTGAATATATTTAACATTTCTATACATGTTATTACATTCTCAGTTTGCAGTTATTGTATTAACTCGCATTAACGTAACATTTATTTGTAGTTGATTAATTAAATTGATAACAAATAACAATTGTCGCCATTTCTATATTTAATAATATTTATAAGTTTATTATTTACAAAAAATTGTTATAACAACTCTCATTACACTAATTCTATCCAATTACAACTTATTGCATATTATTTCATTAATTAATCAACAATTAAATTGTCAACTACTCTTTCAATCCAGTTATAAATTAACATACACATTATTACAATTAATTAATACTCTATAACCAATTATAACTTTTTAATCATTTCAATTAATTAGAATTACATTTAAAGCCATTATCAATTACCTTAAATTTATATTATTACATTGCATTCCCGTTTATTCTTATTATTAAATCTTAAATTTTATTTGTTCTAATATTAAATCACAAAATTTTATTAAATCAATTAAATTTTAATTATCGAAAATTACGAGTCGTTACAGATGATGATGAGGACAATGAAGAAAATGACGGTGAGATATTTTATGTTGGTTATTGGAATGAATCAGCTTTAAAATGATGGTAGTGTTTGGAAGCTAGTTGTCTATCTGGTGGTATTTAGTATTAAGTATTAGCTCGTATATGAGCTGGAGATCTGAGGAGATGATGTTTAGTGATGTAGTATATGTAATATGAACCTTTGTAGGGTTAGATTGACTTAAGAATGTTTTAGTGTATATGTCGAGATAGTTTGCATAGTGATGTAAGAAAGAAACTATCTATAAAATCTATATGTCCTTCATTCATGACTTTGTTCGATAGCGAATACACGAATCACTTAAGAAAAATTTCATAAAACTTCTACTAAAATATACAAGTAAGAATTTTCTTTTAAAAAGAATAAAACTATATTTTTATGAAATGTTTAAAACTTAAACCAAGATTTTCTAGAACATTTCATAAAAAATAAAGTATAAAATATTATACACTAAGCACAATTTGGCCTAAGATTTGGTTGTAAGATTTTGATATCTGAAAAGGATTTATCATTCGATGGTCGAAGGCATACATTGATAAGGGTTTGTAGTCAGATTGCTTACATTTTCTATCATAGTTGAGGGCTATGTAAGGAGAATAACAGCCTTTGAGCCTAATCAAGATCCGTACTAGAAAATCGAAGGATCAATACTAGTTCAGAAGCAAAATCATATATTCGAATAAGATAAGTGCATATGAATAATACGTAAGTACCATCCGACGATATATTTGAAATTTTAACTTTGGAATAAGTATTACAGATTTTGCGCTCAGTTTCAAGGACAAAATTCTTTTGAAGGGGGAGTCTGTAACGACCTAAAAATTCATCACTTTATTAGATTAAGATTATTTTTTAAATATTCAAATATAAATATTTATAACCCCAATAATAATTTATTGAGCCATAAATCAAAATAGTGAACCTATTAAAAATATATTAACAAAGGCTTAATTGATTTATGACATCATTTGTGATGCCAGTATATATATTAAGTAATTAGTTATTTTTGAATTAAGATCTAATGATTTAATGATTATTAAAAATATAGTTTCAAATGATAATTATCATTTTATAATAGTAATAAAGTGATAATAAATAAATATGATAGTTTTATAAATTTATAAATAAGATTTGAAATTATAAGGAAAAATCGATATCGGTTTATCGGTATAATAACACTTTTTGTAAACAATCGTTTAATATTGATTTATATGGTTTTATAATTAAAATGAGATCATTTTAATTCATGAATAACAATAAGAAAATAATTTCCAAATTTATATATATATATATATATATATATATATATATATATATATATATGTATATGTGTTAATTAATAAACGAAAATATGGCCGAAGATCGAAATCCAAATTCGTAACGATTTAATGTATATATGTTATACAACGTTGTTCAAATGACTTGTGTACCTTTCATGATATTAACACACAAACAGAGATACACACACACACACATACATACATACATACTTACATACATATATACATACATAAGAGACTTGCAAACTAGGGCATTTATACTAATTCTATGTGTGATTTGTGCAACGAGTATAGGGAAAATCATGAACATTTATTTCGAACTGTAAATATTCTACTTACAGGTAAATAGCCATAAGGAAGAAATTTCAAAAAAAAATTAGTCTCATGGACAACGAGTTTGTTTTTTTAGTCTGAAGGACACTTTTAGTGTAAACTGAAAATGATAGTTACAACTATCATTTTATGAATTACATTAAAAAGTGTCCATCAGTCTAAAAAACAAACTTCTTGTCCCTGAAACTAAATTTTTCTCTAAATTTTTCCTTGGGCCTAAAATTCCCTTCTACTTATCTATGGGATTCTACTTTGCTTCATCTCGTAGTCGCTCCTTTTACAACCAATTCGATGCGTGATTATACCTCCACATTTAGACTCCATTTTAACAGACCAACCGTAGTCCAAGATTTTGCCTACGTCATGGCAGCCACTATCATTCATCATATTTGGATTGAACGTGTGAGGCGGTGGTTCTAACAACGCACATGATCAAGAGAGGTGAGAATGAAGCTCTTGGAGATAGATGTTCGATTGCAATTACACCAGCGACTAAATTATCGGCAAGCGACATCATCAGAAAGGGATCTTCTTTTTCGATAGGGGTTAGAGTTAAGAGATAATAGTTGAAAGTAAGCGGCACAGAGGGTTTCATTTTAGGGCTTCGTATTATTTTCTCATGGATGGCATGGACCGGGTAGCATGTACGGATGCGGAGGTGTTTTATCTTTTGGGCCTGATAATTATTTTTGCCTACGTGTTTGTATTACTTAAGTTTTGTTTGTCTTCTATTTTTTCCTGTTTTTGTTCTTATATTTCATGTATCAGAGGTGGACTATATAGGGAATGTCGTGCTCTTTTTCCATACCAAAATGGTAAAAAAAATTAAGCAGGTGATTCCTTCTATTTTTTGGTTCTATTTGTGATTAATAAAGAAAAAAATTTCTTCAAAAAAAATATATACATAAGAGAATAATAAAAAGAGATTCTACCATTTTACACATTTATTTACTAATGACAAAAGAATAAAATATCTAAAATAATAATTACTTTAAAAAGCAAACATCAAATCAACCTTACACCACATCATAACACCACCATCCACCATCACCACCACCACATGGCTAGAAGGAGGGAGCGGTGACCATGCGCCCTAAGGGGGTTGGAGGTGATGGAAAGGGTTAGTTTGGTAATTTCATGCTAAGATATTTTGATTCCAAAATTTTCCTATAAATACCCCACCATTCTTCATAATTTCTTATACTTTATCTTCTTCCTCATTTCTAAGATATTTCCATGGCTTCTCCACTTAATAAAATAATAAAGAAAATATTTTTGAAAGGAAATTAAATTTTCACCATCAAAAATCACGGCCACCAACATCCACCGCCTTTTCCATGATCATAAGGACCAAGGCCGAGAACTCGAAGAGCTTTCAGGCTCGAGTTCGTAGAGTTTTAGTTCGAATTAGCGATGCTAAATCGAAATGTAGTCAATATGATATCCAATGAAGGCGAGAACTCTATTTATATATACTGTATATCGGATGAGATATATATATGTATATGTATATGTATATATATATATGTATGTATGTTTCGCTATGGTTGTTTATAATGATTTTTATCATGTTTGGATGTTGTAAAAATATTGTTGTTTGGATATAAACAAGTCACGTTAAATACACGTCGATATTACACAGGGAAATCACTTTCCGAATCAAATTATAAAAGAAGTATGAAATCTTTAAAACTCTTTGAAATGGTTTTAGAATGATTAAAATATGCTTTATAAACACTAAAAAAGCAAAATTTGTGAAGTTTGAATAAGGAATGAAAAAACAGTCAAAAGTGGACGTGTCGCGCGACGGTAATTTACGCAGTTTCACAACGCAAAAATTAAATGAGTATATAAGGTGAAGTATAGCTTGGATGTAACGACCTGTATTTTTAGCTATTTTAAATTATTAATTTAATGTAATTAATAAATAATAATGGTTAAAATTAAACAAATTTAATGATTCCAATGTAAATAGTGGGTTTGAACTTGGATAAGATTTGAAATAAACAAATTCCGAAGACTCAAGTAATAACGAGTTGAAAATAAATGCAATGTATTAAGTGACGTTATGGTCAGTAGTTGGATTAGATAATAATGTTAGAATTATTAGACGTAAATAAAGTGATTGATTGATAATGAAGATTCATTTAAAATCCAATATTGAAATTTGTTGAATATTGAACAATTAATTTGTTTAAATAATTGAATTCTGGATTTAATATGATTGAAAATGATGTTGAAAGTTGATTTTAATCTTATTTAAACAACAATAAAGAATGTTAACATTTAAATTGTATTTAAAAGTGAGTTATTAGAAATTGAAAATTTTATATTATAATCGAGACATTATAAATAGCGATCTGGAGCACAGTCTTGCAATTCGACGAAACCTGTTACATTGGATCTGTAATAGTGTGTTATTATCAGATCTCAAATTTCGTAGCGTTTGGAGTTACCGTTTCATCGTACGAAATTGAAATGCGTTGAAATTAATATCGGAAATTTGATATTTTGAATCGATTCAAAAAGCTATCTCCCGCATACAATTGAATTAGGCCCCGAAACATGTTCCATTGTATTCGAAATAGGAGTAAAACACTATAAATGCCAGGCGACGCATTTTTTTTGGAGTTCGTTTGAAAAGCTTGTAAAATTTGGAAATAATTATGGAATATATATATAATCGTATATATTATTGCACAGTAGCCGTAACCCTAGATTCATCTAAAGGCCGCCGTTATTGTTATTAATGGCCAAAACGCAATTCCTTTCCCCCTCGTTTTTCTCCAAATCCAATCACTTTCACGACATCTTCAACTGGGAAAACATCGAGCTCGTCGAGAGCTTCAAATCCAGCGATGGATCCTGGTTTTCATCGTCGTGTGGAAGCGTAATTGAGGCCCGATCGCCGCGTGTTCGAATGCATTTTCTGGAAGCAAGGGAAGCTCGAGTTCGTCGTCCTCCTGGTCGAAGGTGGAGGGGGGTCGTAGGTTTGGAATGGAGGTCTCAGATCGTCTTTTGGAGGTCGATGGTGGTCGCGATATGAAGTTCATCGGAGGCGGTTTTGGGTTGCTGAATAGCATATGTGCATCCTCTCTTCTTCTATTTGTATGATTGATTATGATGGATGAAAATTGGTTGATATTTAGATGGTTGGATGTTATTTGTTCATATATATATATATATATATATATATATATATATATATAGGTTATTGTCACCCTGTACATTATTTACAGTATATAAACTGTAAATTGAATTATTTTCGAATGAATTAAGAAATAGGTAGAAATGATATATATCTATGGCGCTGTGTTTTGGATTGAAATGGTATATCCATCCCTGAAATTTAATTGAAATAACTGATCACTTGGCCATAAGATAGAAAATTATATATGCACACCGGATTTGTTAAATTAAATGATTTTAAAATTTCTGATTTGAATTTTTTTTAAATGATTTTGGTTTAAAAGAAATAAAAACCAAATTTATAAAAATCAAATTATTTTCTAACTTGAGCTCGGAATGTTAAAATTAAAATTTGGTAAACGAAATGTCTAAATAATTGAGTTGGGATTTTTAAGTTAAAATCAAATTTTAATTTAAATTTCATAAATTGATTTGGTTTTAAAGAATGGGACTTTTATTCAAACTTTGGATTTTACTAAGTAAAAGTAGTAGAAAATTTAGATTCCAAGTTGGATATCGAATATTAATTTGATGTAAGTATTTGAATCGATAATTTGAAAAGCGAGTTCGAAATCGAACAATTGAAATTGAAATTGAATTAAATGGATTTGAAAGTGGAATTTATTTAATTGAAATCGAAGTTGAAATCGATTTGAATTGAAATCGAAGCTATATCGATTAAGTGGAAATTGGAATTGGTTGAATTTGGAAATTGAAATTGAATCGGTTTGACTTTGAAACTATTTTCAATTAAATTACTTTAGTGTAAACTGTTTTAAAATCTATATTCTTTTAATATTCAAATTATTTTGATTTTCTACATTATTTTACCATACAAAACATTTTAATACATAAACTATTTTATATTTAACTATTTTAACCATTTAAACTATTTTAAGTATTTTAATTATTTAAACTATTTTAAAACCATTCAAACTATTTTCAAAAATTCAAACTGGTCAAGGATTGAATGTTTATTTTTAGAATATGGATTTAAATATGAATTAGGTAGGATGATTTTGTAACCCAAATGTAAATTTAAAACAATTTTAGAATCGAAATTGCGATATTAAGACTAACATGATTTTGGATTGAAATGGAAAATTTGAATAAATGTGATGGTTTCGAATTGAATTTGATTTCAAAGAGAGTATGATATTTTGATATCAAGAACGAATTATTTCGGAATGTAAAAAACCAGCCGGTGTGCAAAACGACATTTGGTTTTTAAAGAGACCGGGGTCGGATATGGGCATACTCTCTATCGATACCGGAACCACTTTGACAACCGTGTACGTGGAGTGATGATCCAGAACGAAGTGGTTGAATTTGGCGTCGTTTGCTGGATTTGAAGAAAGTGAATGATAATGGATTATCCTGGCACTTGTGCCAATTTGAAATGATTAAAACAGGAGCCGTACCGGCCAAGTGGGTTAGCTACCCCGAGTGGACACTTCTTCGAAATACCATCATTCACATTGTGATTGATTGGTGCACACCCTCTGGATTATGGGAGTGTTGGACGTGGTGGGCGATCATGGCTATGATGCGTTACCACCAGCCGGGAATGGTAAACTGGTAGTATCCTACCTTGGGCATTGCCTCATGTGTCTTGTCATACTTTATCCCTAAACGAGACCCATACGATTTTGGTTTAGTGTTGTCGTATCACGGTGCATCCCTATCCATCGACCGTTTAACTGGTGTTTGTGCAAACTGTACGATAGTGCTTAAAAACGCATTAAGGGGGTTTAATGTAAATCCTTAACGCTATTTTAATATTTATTTTACTGATTATACAATATATATATAGCGTATTTTACTACATACAAATATTTTGACGGATCCTTAAGTGATGGAAAATCTCGTAACATCTCTTGAGTTATTGCATACACGTTATACACTGGATATGAGATGTGAAAACCCATAAGCATCTCTGACGCCGCTACACTCATGTTGTATGCGATATAGATTTGACTTACATAAGGATATTTTAGTCCTGACTCGAATGTTTTGTCATATGATTACGCTCGGGTCAGCCCTGAGTTTCAGCTTATTCAAGATTTATTCTGGAGGACGAAGACAAAGATTAGGTATACCATTACTACTACTATTCCTGCATCATGCTATCTACTGCATTACTTATGTATCTATGATGTGTGTGTGTATATATATAACTCTGATAAATGTTGTTTCGATTATAATCGAATGTATTACCTAAACAGCTTCATGAACTGTTTATTTGATTATTATATTTTTTCGTTCCGTTGTGAGATTCTATGCTTGTTTTCTTCTCCCTTTCTACTTATATTCTTATTTACCCCATTAACATCCTCCTTTTTGAATGGTTTGAGTCGACATGGGTGATTTATCGTCGATTTAAACTGTCCAAAAAGGAGGGTCGTTACAGTTGGTATCAGAGCTTTAGTTTGGTGATAACCTTCGCTTTGTGTGGTAACTCGTGAAAGATTGGGTCAGCAGTACCCTATAATAAGTATGAGCGTATTAATAGATACGAGCGCATAGTTGTTAGTGAATATGAAATGTTTTATATTGTGTTGACTTATCGGTTGAGTGTTTATGAATTCTGTTCGGTACGGAAAGTACAACCATATCGAGAGGGATTTCTAAACTTCTAGACAAGGTGAACCGACACGGTATTGTTTTGAAATTGGGTAAATGAATTAATTTTTGTAATGCCCCACCCCGAGACCCACCTTAGCAAAGAGAATCAACGAGTAATTAGGTCTACTAAAGTGGTGAATAGAGCTGGTTAAGGGCGACCATGTATAATTTTGTCTTAAACATCTACTGAATACGTCGATAAATGCAATATGGTTTTTATTTTCTATCTCAAGAGGATCGACATACCCAGTAAATGCTTAATCCAAAACTATAGGTGGCTAACAGATCTATCAGAACAAAATACAATAACTAAATGAGAAGCACGTAACAGAATAGTAATCAACATCGTATATATACATATACGCTGATACATGTTTAGTACAATACAATATGAATACAATAAAGGTGGTGCTCGACCACACTATATACATCGAATCAAATATAACTACATCAGAGTATGCGAAAGAACAGAAACTACTCAAGAGAAAGAAGAGCTGATATCCAACATGAACTTCAAGCTAAGCCCAATAGATGATACCTAAAACAACTCTGTCTGACCCGAGTGAAAACACACGGGTCAGGTTAGCTAGAACTTATCATTAGTAAAGGTGATGATAAGAGATAAGGGGAAAACCTTTCCATCGTTACCAATGGAATGATATAAGTCATCAAGTTATCTCTAGAGTGATATATCAATGGTTCATCATGATTGCATAGAGGAATACAATATGTATATTAGATAGACAAGGTTCATCTAATTATATATATAACCGAATGAAATGGGTGAGGATATGGACCATAAAGTAAATCTTCATAAGATAATTAAAACTTCAAGAATCCATCATAAATAAAACTCATTTAATAGAACTTCTTAATTATTATACCTCATCTCATCGGTATAAATATAAATACATCTCAAACCCATTATTAAACTCGTCATAAAGGAATCTCCATAATTATTTATACCTCATCTCATTGGTATAAATATAAATATATCTTAAATCTATTATCAACACTCATCATAAAAGCATTACCATAATTTATACCTTATCTCATTGGTATAAATATATATAATGTCTCAAATCCATCTTGGTAGAGCCCGTAAAGAATCCAAAACATCATATTCGAAATCACAAATAAAACCATGTATGTTAATAAGCCTTTTTCTTACATAAGGCTATACTAAAGCATCATCATCAAAATAGTGAAATCGGAACACCTAAAACCTCATGGAAAATAGCATGTGCATTTACATCTTGACTAGTACTACCATTATTTGGTACCATTCATCGTGATGACTTGGGGTCACATAACATCATAACATCGTGATCATCTTGATGACTCCCAGTCACAAAAACCCGAGTAATAACATCGTGATGATTGGAGTCGAGTAATAACTTCATGAACATCGTGATGACTCCAATCGAGTACTCGGTCTGTAGCACTAGTAACATCGTGAATGTGTCTCAACTACTCGAATAGGAACCCAATAAGCGTCAACGTATGTCCTATACCATACGTTCGCACCTATTGGTTTACTAATCATTAGTTGATGCCACATTAGAAAACCATCATAAAACATCATCAAATAAACATTGCCTTATCTCACCGGCGAGTGTAAGATACCTAACTCGTCTTATCTCTTACTTGGACGAGTTTTAAGTGACATCGAGACTTGTCTCATTTCATCGACAAGTAAACATTCATCATAAATATCGAAATCATCATCAATCCACCATAACAACTTGCCTCATCTCCTAGGAAAGTAAAAGAACACTGTGATGGTTATTTCTAACCATAGTTGCAAATTAAAACTTAACATCAATATTGCCTCATTTCATCGGCCTTCACAAAATGCATCTAGATTGGTTCGTCGTCGAATGTACTCAAAGAGTAATTCTCAAACCAATAATCTTCACCAAAATTTGGTAACTTCTAAATCAACACAAATTAACACTTCAAATTGGTTTCGATCGTACAAGTCTGATATTAAGCGATAAAGCAAAAATACATGTCCCAAACCACGTATTTTCTTACTAAATTGTTTAATTCTCATTCTTATACATCGAAACTCATAAACATAGGCTAAAATATATTTAAAATAATTTTTTAGGGTGAATAGAATTCTTAAACAATCTAGAAACCATTTTAAAAGCTTTGTACAGAAAAATCCACTAATTTGAAGAGAACTTCGATTATAAAAACACTTTAAAATAATTAATAATTGATTAAAAAAACTCTTAAAAATGCTACAAAATACTTATTTCATAAACAATGATTTATTTTTACTTATATTTAAGAAATTTTCAAAAATTTATATGAAATTAAAATCATTTAAAACCCTCAAAATACTCACATATCGGTGTTAACCGTTATTTAAATTTAAATGGAACTAAATAAAACTTAAATCTCAAACTTCTTCAAATATATGATAATATATTCATGGACATCATTTCCATCTAATAACATCAAGTTTTATAAAAAAAGAATGCGACTAAAATCATAGAAATCGTCAGAATATCATCAAACACGGAAATTAAACACTACGTATATTTCGGTCCTGCTGTAAAGAATATATATTTTCACATAGCAATCTACAAAATATGAGAATAATTATAAAGCGAAAGTTGTAGCCTAAATCCTCAGGTTTGCAGAACTTAAAAAATTTCTAAATTATGATAGGTAACAAGAAAGTAATGATCAAATTACTTTTCAGGTGAATATATAAACACTCCCTGTCAATGACAGGACAGTCACAAAGATATGGATTTTTCACCATAAAAATATCAAAATTACTCAAAACTCAAAACTGCAAAGTTATAGCCTAAATCATAAGGTTTCCAGAACTTTAAAAATTTCTAAATTCCGATAAGTAATAAGAAAGTTATGGCCAAAACAATGTGGCGGCAGAAAACAGAAAATAACAAAGACGAAACATAACCTTGTTAATACTAAAATTCAACTCAAAACTTTGATTTTGGCAAACATTTGTAAGATTTTACACTTACCTTTTAATTTGCAGCGAATAAGCGAGGATTTGCAAGCAAGATTGAACCTTTAACACAAAATTGGAGCCCTAAACATCTGAAAATAGAAGAATACAGTACATGCAAAGAAGCAATTGATCAAAACAAACTTTATAGAAAACCATTCTAGGGTTTACATAGATTCTAAGATAGATTAGATTGGAGATTACCTTTCTCTTATCTCTCTATTTGATTGATTTAATTCATTAATTTGCAGAGATTTTGAGTGAAATTGATTTATAAGAAGGAAGTCATTGATTTTCTCTTTTTATGGAGGCCATTGATCAGAATATTGAAGTTTTTAGAAGAAAAATGTTTAAATGAAAAAATAGTCAGAGAGAAATGAATGTATATCTTTTTGAACATTCTAGAAATTGGGTTTGTGGACACAAAATAACCCTATAAGCCCAATTCTCACACTTCGAAAATATTTAGAGTAAATATGCATATGTGTTTTAGTAATTTACACATAACTTTTGCATAAAATTTCCAAATCACATGAAATAAGTTGCATTGTTCATGTTTTAATAAAGGGAACATGTTAGTGACATCAAAATTTTAATTTTCCAATTAAAATATTATTTTCCCCATATAATTTTTTTTAACAAGATTTCCATTTTAGTGAAAAATCACTGATTTCATCCATTTCAACCAAATAAAATTTATTTTTAAGTCTAATGAAGTGTATTAAAATGTTTTAACATTTTAATAACATTAATACATCATTCCAAGCCTAATTACACTTCTAAATTTTATTTTCTTCATATTATTCCTTTTATTTCACAATAAAAGGCTAACATTGGAATAAATTTTCAATATTACTAATTAACTAAAATTAAACCATCACAATTATTTATTTTCAATCCAAATCCACAAATAAAGTTTTTCAAACTTTATTTCATTCATTTACACTTTTTTCTTAACAATCAAATGTTGAAACAGGCTTCAAATAAAATAATATGACTTATTTAAATTTCAAATCCCAAATTATATTCATCAAGATATTGTTTATATAAAATAAATAATATAATCCCTTATTTTATTATCCAATTCATTTTTAAACACAATGTTAAATTATAATTTGCATTACAATTTAATATTAACAGTAATCTTCAAAATCCTGGGTAATTACAATTTTACATTGATCATATTTTATATATACAAAGAAATATTTTTTTCAAAAATTATTAGGGTATATATAGTATGAATTGGATGTCAGAAATGATAATACTAATCATTGTCATATATTGTTTGAATAGGCGGTATTCCTAAACTATTATCTATTATAAAGTTATAAGTAGATGAAATTGTATAAATATGATTTATAAGTTATGAATTGCAAGTAAAATGAATATAAAGTTGAGAATTTGAGAAATTTAAATCCAGGTGTTTTTGAAAAAGATTTTCGAGGTATTGAAAATAATATTAGTATTATTTAAAAGTATATACAAATACAAATTGTTTTCAAATAAATTTTAAAACGAATGAATTCAGTACTCCCCTCTTCTCTAGCTGGAAACTAATTTCGGTAATGACTATGCAGCATCATCGACGTTCATTTTCGAGTCTCAAACTGTGGAGACTTCTGAGAAGCTTTGCTTCAAAATTGTTTTGATAAATGGATTTTGGTTTAAACTCCAACGGTATGATTTGATACAGAAGATATAAGTGTTCATACTTATTTCAAATGATTTAAAATGAACCAGGTGTTTAAAATTTTTAAGTTTTGTTAATTAATAATCTTCAAATTATTTGAATGTAATGAACTATTGAAATAACCAACACTTATAAAATAAGAGAATTAGGAAATCTAAGCTAAACATTTAAGAAACTTTAGAGTTGAAGTTTGTAACTCTTAAATTGAAAATAAAGAAAATTTGTTTAAGTTGAAATAACGAACATTCTAATTAAGTAAAATGAATCAGGTTAATTTGTATATTACCAAATTGCATTCTAATAACATATAATAAGGCTTTCCAAATGTTAAAAAGTTAAAATGATGATTTGGATATGTAATGGGATATTATACAAGTAAATAAAAACCCAAAAGTAATTAAAATGTATATAAATGGAAATTTAGTCCTAATTACAAATGTTATATACTTAGGTATATTATGAAACTATTAATGACTAAATGAAATAAGTAAGTGAGCTTAAGAAAGTAAAGAAATGAATTAAAATATATTTTTGTAGATTAGTTATAGAACTAAATATAAATTTGCAAAGGAATTGTGATATTGAATATTTGCAACTTTTGGGACAATTATAAACTTAGATAAAGTCCAACTTCTTATATATGACTTTTATAGAATGATTATAAACTAAGACGATGATTAGTAAAGTATTCCATAAATAAGTCTGTTATTAAAGGACATTATGAAAATGAATGTAAGTCAATTGAAACAAATGAATCGAATAATTGAATGGAAATGAAGTAAATGTAAACAGAAGAATTTGGTATAGAAAGAATTAACTGGAAATATATATATGTAAGTTGTACGTATATTATTTACGCATAATGATTTGATCCGGTTTCGAGCATAGAATTTCAGAATAATTTATATCGATCTGAGTTAGGATTTTTCACCCGATTCTCGATAGGATATGAATTTTTGATTGTTTCTGCAATTCTCTATCATAGTATATGGCTATGTAAGGAGAATAATGGTTTCTGATCAAGGAACCAAATCTGAGTCCTCACCAGAGAGTCATGTAAACGATACTAGTTCAGGAGTGGAATTCTGTGATGGAGTGAGCGATTAGATTTGATATTGCACATGGATAATATATGTGCATCATACGAGCTTAAGTAAAGTAAAAATTGGAAATTTAAAATGAAATCAAAAATTTATTTTAAATTATATGAGTGGATATCATTGGTAATTAAGATGCATGTATTTAAATTCAAGAAAAAATGGATGGTTTGACAAAAAAGGTACGTGTTCATTTTGTCATTTTATTTGATGGTTTTATGATGAAGCCACTTGGCTTTTGTTTTCTTTGTTGGTTTGGGACTCGTAAAGGCTTTTTGTAGTTGTGTCAATCGAGCCGCGCAAAGGAGACGCTGTCGAAATTTCCCGTAGATCTGGATGTCAGAAATTTTTTAAAGTTTTTAAATTTTGTAACTGTTTTTGATAACTAACTTGTAAATTTTGAAAGTCGATTAGAGTGGCGTGGCGGAAGCATAGTAAAAGTAATATAACCAATCCTCTATTTTATAAGTTGAGTAAATTTTAGAAATATATGAATTGTTAAATTCTTTACTTAACCTCTTTTCGAGGACGAAAAGTCTTGAGTAGGAAAGAATGAACAATCCGCATTTTTAGTTATTTTAAATTATTAAATTTAGTGTAATTAATGAATAATAATGGTTAAAATTAAACAAATTTAATGATTTGAATGTAAATAGTGGATTTGAACTTGGATAAGATTTGAAATAAACAAATTTCGGAGATTCAAGTAATAACGAGTTGAAAATAAATGATATGTATTAAATGATTTTATGGTCAACGGTTGGATTAGATAATTATGTTAAAATTATTAGACATAAATAAAGTAATTGATTGATAACGAAGATTCATTTAAAATCCAATATTGAAATTTACTGAATATTGATCAATTAATTTGTTTAAATTTAATATTGCAATTATTTGAATAATTGAATTTTGGATTTAATATGATTGAAAATGATGTTGAAAGTTGACTTAAATTTTATTTAAACAACAGTAAAGTATGTTAACACTTAAAATTGTATTTAAAAGTGAATTATTATAAATTGAAAATTTTATATTATAATCGAGACGTTAAAAACAGTGGTCCGGGACACAGTCTCAGAATTCAACAAATCTAGTTCCATTGGATCCTTAATAGTGTGTTATTATCGGATTTCATATTTCATAGCGTTTGGAGTTACATTTTGGTCATACGAAATTAAAACGCGTTGAAATTTATATTGAAAATTTAATATTTCAAATTGATTCAAAAGGCTATCTTCCGCATACAATTTAATTAGGCCCTGAAACACGTTCCATTGTGTTCATAAAAGGGGTAAAACATTATAAACGCCTAGCGGGACATTTTATTTGGAATTCGTTTGAAAAGTTTGTAAAATTTGGAAATAACGAAAGAATATATATATATATATATATATATATATATATAATCATATATATTGTTGCATAGTAGCCAAAACCCTAGATTTATCTTAAGGCCGCCGTTATTGTTATTAGTGGCCGAAAAGCAATTCCTTTCCCCCTCGTTTTCCTCCAAATCTAATCACTTTCACGACTCGATTTCAACTGGGAAAATGTAGAGCTCATCTAGAGCTCCAAATCCAATGGTGGATCTTAGATTTCATCGTCGTTTGGAGGCGTAATTGACGCCCAATCTCCAACCGTTCAAACACATTTTTTGAAAGCAAGGGAAGCTCGAGTTCGTCGTCCTCCTGGTCCAAGGTGGAGGGGAGGGTCATAGCTTTGGAATGGAGGTCTCTGATCGTCTTATGGAGGTTGATGGTGGTCGCGATATGAAGTTCATCAGAGGTGATTTTGGGTTCGCTAAGTAGCGTACGCACCTATAAAAAAAGATAGGACGAGCAGCTATGATCTTGTCTCCGATGATGGACGGCCTGGATTTCGCAAGGTTGTATAAAAAAAATGGTGAATTTAAATATAAAATCGTCAATCTTATAAATATCATAACTATTTCATACGAGGTCGGAATTGGACAAAACAAACGGCGACGGGATCATGGCGATGAGCACTACATCATGGAACAGATCTAGAGTTCATAGAAGCTAGTTAAAATTTTAAGTTAAATCGAACATCGTTCGATTTGATTTAAAATTCAAACTCAAGGTGAGTGTTTTATAATGCTCACAACGTACTAGAATATTTTCATGCTAGTTAAATTTGATATTATAAAGCGATATGATTTTTACTGGTCATTGTTTGATAAAAGTAATTGTCATCTAGATTGTCATTGAATTTCCATTAAAAAATAAAACTGACAGTCAAATTGAAATTGGAATTTAATTGCAATTAAATTACCTGATATTGATAATTATGAAATTGCTGTGAATTATATTGTATGTTTGTATGATTGATTGTGATGGATGCAAATTGGTTGATATTTGGATGGTTGGATGTTATTTTTTCATATATATATATATATATATATATATATATAGCTTGTTGTCACCCTGTATATTATTTACAATATACAAACTGTAAATTGAATTATTTTTGAGTGAATTAAGAAATAGGTTAAAATGATATATACCTATGACACTGTGTTTTGGATTGAAATGATATATCCATCCCTGAAATTTAATTGAAGTAACTGATCACCTGGTCATAAGATAAAAATTCTATACGGACACCGGATTTGTTAAGTTAAATGATTTTAAAATTTCTGATTTGAAATTTATTTAAATGATTTGATTTAAAAGAAATAAGAACCAAATTTATAGAAATCAAATTATTTTCAAACTTGAGCTCGGAGTGTTAAATTTTAAATTTGGTAAACGAAATGTCTAAATAATTGAGTTGGAATTTTTAAGTTAAAATCGATTTTTGATTTAAATCAGAAATTGCTTTGATTTTAAAGGACGAGATTTTTATTCAAACTTTGAATTTTACCAAGTAAAAGTACTTGAAAATTTGGATTCTAAATTGGATATCGAAGATTAATTTGATGTAAGTGTTTATCGATATTTTGAAAAGCGAGCTCGAAATCGATAAATTGGAATTGAAATTGAATTAATGGGATTTGAAAGTGGAATTGAATTAGTTGAAACCGAAGTTGAAATCGATTTGAATTGAAATCGAAACTTATATATTGAATGTAAATTTAAATTGGAATTGGTTGAATTTGGAAATTGGAATTGAATCGGTTTGACTTCGAAACTATTTTCAAATAAATTATTTTAACATAACTGTATTAAAATCTATATTCTTTTAATATTCAAATTATTTTGATTTTCCAAATTATTTTACCACACAAAACATTTTAATACATAAACTATTTTATATTTGACTATTTTAACCATTTACTATTTTAATTATTTAAACTATTTTAAAACCATTCGAACTATTTTCAAAAATTCAAGCTGGTCAAGGATGGAATTTTTATTTTTAAATCATGGGTTTAAATAAGAATTGGGTCGGATGAAGTTATAAACCAAATGTAAATTTGAAACAATTTTAGAATCGAAATTACGATACTATGACGAACATGATTTTGAATTGAAATGGTATATTTTAAGTAAATGTAATGGTTTCGAAATGGATTTGATTTCGAAGAGAATATGATATTTTGATTTCAAGAACGAATTGTTTCGAAATGTAAAAGAACTAACCGGTGTGTAAAATGACGTTTGGTTGTTAAAGAGATCGAGGTCGGACATGGGCATACTCTTTGTCAATACCGGAACCACTTTGATACTGTGCACGTGGAGTGATGATCCAGAACAAAGTGGTTGGATTTGGCGTCATTTGCTGGATATAAAGAAAGAGAACGATGATGGATTAGCCTGTCACTTGTTCCAATTTGAAATGACTAAAACAGGAGCCGTACCGGCCAAGTGGGTTAGCTCCCCCAAGCGGACGCACTTCTTCGAAATACCATCATTTGCATTGTGATTGATTGGTGCTCACCCTCCGGATTATGGGAGTGTTGGACGCGGTGAACGATCATGCTATGATGCGTTACCACCAGCTGGGAAGGGTAAACTGGTAGTATCCTGCCTTGGGCATTATCTCACGTGCCTTGTCATGCTTTTATCCTAAATGAGACCCATACGATTTTGGTTTAGTGCTATCGTATCACAGCACATTCTATCCATCAATCGTTTAACTGGCATTTTATATGTAAACTGTACGACCACACTTAAAAACGCGTTAAGAGGGATTAATGCAAAGCCTTAACACTTAGGAGATGTGAAAACTCGTAAGCATCTCTGACGCGGTTACGCTCATGTTGTATGCGATATCAATTTGACTTGCATAAGGATATTTTAGTCCTGACTCAAGTGTTTTGCCTTTTCATTACGCTCGGGTAGCACTAAGTTTCAGCTTATTGAAGATTTATTCTGGAGGATGAAGGCGAAGATTTGGTATACCATTACTATTACTATTCATACATCATGCTGTCTACTGCATTACTTATGTATCTTTGATGTATATATATAACTCTGATAGATGTTGTATAGATTATAATCAAATGTATTACCCAAACAGCTTCATGAACTGTTTATTTGATTATTATATTTTGTCGTTCCGCTGCGGGATTCTATGTTTGTTTTCTTTTCCCTTTCCTCTTATATTCTTATTTACCACATTAACAATCCTCCTTTTTGAATGGTTGGAGTCGATATGTGTGGTTTATTGCCGATTTAAACTATGCAAAAAGGTGGGCCGTTACACTGGAATTCTTACTAATAAGAATTTTCTGGACTACTATATCCGTAGTTTTCAATAAAAGATAGTAAATCAAGTTTTCAACTTGTAGATTTTCAAATAAGTCCAAAACAAGTTTCCGAAATAATCGCAGTCTTGTAGTTCGGAATAAAAAAGGCTTTCTTAAAATTTTATATTTTTAAAATGAAAAAATATTTATAAATCTTTTAAAATGTTTTGAAAGTGATTTAAGTTATATAAATAAATTTTCAAATGATAGAAAAGTCGTTTTGGTCAAAATAATTTTAAAAACACTATTTGCAACACTATTTGTAGCGATTTTCAATAACTTTTGAAATATAAGTATAAACTTAGCAGTTCTGTCCCAAATCCTTTATAAATATTTTTAAATGAATAATTAAGTGTTTGAAAGATGATTTTAAGATTTAATTATTATTTTTAAAGGATTTAAATGAAAGAATTAAAGAAAGCTGTTATAAGCAATTGTTTTAATCTTGGCTCTAATAAGCCGACGAGTACGGCCGATTTTTCTATTCGTGAAATCTAGTTGAGTTGCTTAAACTAAGGAGATTTTCAGAAAAAACCAGTTCCCTGGCTCACCTGGCCTCATCTATGCGAGGGATAGATAAGGTCAAAATGTCGAAAATGAGTTAAGTATAAAAGATTAAATTTCCTAACTTTAAACAACTTGGGTTGTATAGAGATAATATTCTTATAATTAATATTAAATTCCAAGAAGGGAACTCATACTACTCATATGAATTTAAAAGGTTATTTGACCATTATTTGATGGATAGTACTTGATGAATACGGAAATTAACATCAAGTATAATTTGAATGGTTTCTATGGATTCATTTCATTCAAATATTAACTAATTTGGATTTCCCATCTTAGAAACATGGTTTCAACTTATTAAAAAGTTACATTTTTGAAATTGGGAAATCTTTATTAATAATTATGTAAAATGATTTGGAATTATTCTAAGTTTTAAAAAGAGTTTAATTAAACCAAAGAATTTAACAAAGAGAGTTTTAATGGATCCTATATATACTAAAAAGAAATAGTTTTCAAAAGATAAATATCTTTAGAAGATATTTTGGACAAAAAGATATTAATTAATGGAATATTAATCACATATTCATAAACCATCTTTTCATCGATGATTGGTTTGAAGAAGCCAGAGTCGGATTTGGTTAATCCCTATCCAAAAACCACTTCGAACCAATTTACGCGTTCAAAAATGAAGATATATATCGAAGACCATAATTTTGAAGATAAAGGATCTTTATTTTTAAAGGACTACTTGTTGATAACCTCTGGGTAGCTCCTAAGATAAATAAATAGCTGTAGTCCCTTCGTTCTGAAAATCTTCAAAACAAGAGGACTATTTCCTACTAATCCTACGGGCAATTCCCAACATGATGTAGTAGGAAAGTACCATTGGTTTGTCCTATTCCTGAACAACTTGTATGGATGAATATATGACGTTGCATGTCTAGATCATAATGAATGATCTCTATGAACGTATCATCTGTTTGGTGGTGGAGAAGGCAACTTCTCTTAGCTTAACACCTTTCCTAAAACGTACGAGTTCAGGAGTTATACGTTTGTAGAAATCAATTGTGTGATTGTGAAATGGAAAATTGGCATTCAAAGTGGAATATGTTCTATGCAAAAGGTAATTATTACCTCAAAGCCTCATACCTCGGGAATAGTGAAATAGGGGATACTTTAAGGCTAAAGTGGGTCGCAACCAATTAGGGTATGAAATCACCTTCTAGATGGATAAAATTTCTACCCGCTACAATGTCTAGTTTAAATTAAGTGGTGTATACTATAAGACATTTCATATAGATCAGGAATGCCCGGGTGATATAATACTCGATGCTATTTGTATATTATATTTCCGGATAGCCCGGTCTTAATTCCCATGAGGACCAAAGTAGGGGCCTCGAGTGCTACCTCTAGAAATGCACCGCATAGTGGTATCCCCTTACCTTACTATTCAGTTTTCAATATATAATAATTGTCGTACGTACTTAGTTATACAAAATATTTAAATATGAGATGCAAGCATTTCAGCTAAGATTCATAAGTTTATTTTGAAAACATTTTCAATGGAATGTCATTAAAAGTAATAATACCAAATTTTCACGTAAAAATATTTTGGTACCATAAGGTAAAAATCCATTTTATGTTTATGTGTGGAGTGGTCTTATAAGATACCCTTTTGTTTTCAAAACCCATATTTCGACTTCCCACACCAGTCTCATGACTGGTCCGGAGTTTATTTCCTTTTCCTTAACTCTGGGTGCCCTATTTTTCTAGGCGGCCTAGTAGTCAAGTTTAGTTAGAAGAAATCTTGAAGAGCATGGAGCATGGAGTTAGAAGATTCTTGAGTAGACTATTATCCATTCCCACCACACTTGTGTACAATTATATTCCGCATTTTATATAGACAATAATTTATAACTGTCCGTGTTTAACTCTGTTAATTGTATTTAAAATTTTAGCTGTAAAGATTATAAATATTGAAATAACATATGTTATTCCACTCGCGTATGACCCTGTTCTATCTTCTTCTTTTTTACTCTTAACGAACCGGGCCTTCGGCGCTTGGATTTGCAGCACGTGAATACCGATGACGTATTAATGTCGATTTTCGCAGGACAAAAATCCCCATTCGTTACAACATTGTAAATTTTTTAAATTTCATAAATTTAAATATTAACTCGAAACAATTTTGAGTCTTATGTAATTATAACAGTTATAATTATAAAATTGTGCGCACACTCATATTATAATCTTTATAGTTGAACATGTTTGTATGTATAATTGTAATAGTTTCCTAGAAAAAAATGTTTGTAAAGTTATTTTAAATTTATTTATTTTATACTTGTATATTATAAATAACATACGTGTTTAAAATACGCATTTAAATTTATATATACTTTTATAACATTTATATAATCTTTGTATTTCAAATTTTTCTTTTAAATTCAAAATATATTTTATAATATTCAAATATCATGTGTGGTATTAGATCAAGGCCCAAAATATTTTTGGGCCTCACACCTAGCCCAACCCGAGAGCTTCCCCGTCCATTAAACCATGCTAGGAGCCAAAAAGGTAGGGTACTGATTACTCCAACCATAAGCCTTAGACACTCCTATTTTAGACACTTGTTGGACTGAAAAGCTTCGTAGTTGGCCTATGTTGACTGATGTTATATAAACCAATAGAGCATTGATAGTAATATTTGATCTTATCCATTATGCATAGGAAAGTTTAAGGTAAACTTCAAAAAGCATTCCCTTGATGGACCTATGTTTGGCTTATACAAATAATTATTTTTTATTAAACCAAATATAATCTCTCAAATGTTGGTTAATACTAGCACGTTATTTCATGTAAGGTTTTAACTTATGACATAAATGAAGCATGTAATATTAGATAATAATTATATATCAACATCTAAGAATGTGTACTATATATATACATATAAATTTTGGGATTGATAATCAATATATATACACCTATAATATACTATACATATGAATATGAAGTCCTTTATATGCATATCAATTAAATAAATTTGTACAAACATAATATATACACATGTTTATATGCACTAAAATACATGTATATGGTTTGCATATCTATATATTTAGAACCATATATCAATATTATATAAGTTATATTATCTATAATATTTCGGGCCATATATATGGCTAATTAATGTACCAAGTTTAAAATATATATTACTGTATTTAAAAGATACATTACCAAGTATAAAATATATACTGCCAAGGTTAAAATATATCTTACTAAGTTTAATATATATACACGCATATGGTTAATTAATTATATCAATAATTATTATGAATAATATTACCAAAATTAAAATATACATATTAGGAATATTTATCATATATGCATATAATATATGTTGACTTTATTTAAAACATATATGTGTGTGTATATATATATTATTTGAAAGCCAAGAATAAAATATATAATTAAATAAAATTTACATAATATATTTTATCTATATTAATAATGAGAATTCAATGAATATGATTTCCACGGTGTCTTTTTGAATTTCCAAAAATACCCCTACTCATTAATGAAATTTTACTAATACTTTGTCATCGATAGCACGAACAAAACAACTTGAAATAAAAGTGTTTTGACTACCAAAACTTTTGCACTCACAACGCACATCCATGAACTCATTTTTTATTAATTAAAAAGTAAATAGCTTTTAATATTGGATGCGCATATGTGCGTTTTATACTAGTCTCATATAATAATTACTTTAGATTGAACATTATTCTAAATATATTTTCGTGTTTAGGCTATGTGCCATTAAAGTTTTTTTAAATAAAAACAATTTCAATTGAACACATACACGTATAATATAAGAAATATTAAAATAAATTTATATATATATGAAAAACTAAATGTTCATGAACAAAATATCTATAGATGAGATTTGGAGTTAATTGTACGAATATAAAAAGTGTTTACTTCTTAAACCTTGCTTATGCATCAATATCTTAGGGTCTCCTATTAGAATTGATATCCCACCCACTTGATCTGCAAAGTCACAACAACATAGCAGAGAAGGAGAGAGACAGAATTTTTAGGTTTGGGAAGAGAAGGGTTCAAATATGGAGGAGCGGAACGAGAAAAAAGAGATTAGAGAACGATGAGTAGGAGGATAGGATATTATAAGAGAGTATGGAGAGATACATTTCACAAAATTTCTAATCCTTATCCTCTTTTTCCTAAATTTAAACCATGCTACCTTATTAATTAACATGCATGTGCGACCCTTCCCTCTATTTCAAAATTTTCAACCCTAATGAAATACATTACTACATCTAAATCAAAATTTAAATATTACTTCAATATTAAATCTTATTTAACATATATGCATATATAACTATTATATATACACCCATGTAATTACTAGGAGTACCCAAATATTTTAAAACCAATACAAAAATTACTAAGGGCTATAAACATTAAAACAATGAATAATTAATATAGAAATTATCTTAATTAGTTTATAACATACTATAAACTAATTAAACTTAGTAATATTTCAAAGACTGCACAGATTTTGTTGTGCGACCAATAGGTATGATTTTGGTCAGCGATTAATGTCGAACACTTTGCATATTAATGTTCACATATCACCTTAGCTGATGGTGTGACAGTTTTACCAGATTCATTACTTATGGAATTTTAAGGGAAAATCATACTTTAAGCAAGACCCTTGAGCAACGATATATATTATAAGCACATCTCTTCCTCATAGCTGCATCACTTTTGATATCTGGAGCTTTGTTTTGATCAAAGCTCTAACAATATTCATATACTAATATATAGTCCATTTTCAAAGTCCTAGGTTCAATAAAAAAAAATATCGTAAGCGATTGTTACTTGACAGCCTATGGCAGAACATAGGTTCAGGCATCGAGACACTCGAGGAACTATTTTGCACTTCAATGCTATTTATTGGCCCAAGAAGGTGGAGGAGTAGACTGATGCTGAGACATCGACAATGGTTCAGGTGGTAGGGCAGCACGACATCTATATGGATTTTGACGGAGCATACTTAGTCAATAAAAAGGCTGTAGACAACATGCTCGACAAAATGCCTATAAAATTCTCATAGAGTCTACTACTTTAGATACTTCATCAAATCCCCTATGCTTCGACCCATTCGTCGCATGCCTGGTTCACCAATTGTTGATCACTACTCTTCTATATTCTAGCTTTGAAGTTGCTGTTGCTGCGCATAGCAGGATGGAAAGTCTTAAATGCTTTGACACGTCAAATAAATTCTCATTGTTGGAGGAATTCACTATTGGAGGAGATGGCTGTTGTGAGGCAAGAGGAAATGATACACATCTATTTTTTAGGGTCAGAGGTTATTATGTGTTCTAATAGGAATTGAGATGCCGATTTCGATGGAGGGGAGGTAACCGTCTCTATGATGGATGAGGAGGTTGTGTTGGTTGATAGACTTGTTATGGCTGAAAGAAAGTTAGTTAGTTCTTACGGAGTGATTGAATTGGTTAAGGGTATGGCTGGTGACTTATTTTGGGGGTAAGGACTGTGACTTGGTTGAGGTTATGGCTGGAAGGGGCTCAACTATGGCTAATGATTTGGTTTTGGGGACATAAATTATTGAAGCCATAGACGATGATCAAGCTGTGGGTCTAAGGGATGATGGAGTTGTGGTTTGGGATCAAGTTGTATATATAGGGTTTCTGAAGTTGTAACTGGTGATCAAGTAGCAGTGTAACGACGCGGATTTTGCCCGCTCGAAAATCGACATCCATACTTCAAATCGTATTCGAATGCCATAGATTCGATCGTTCAAATCCGATTCGCCGGAGCTTATAACAACATTAAGTAAATAACACAGCGGAATAAAAAGAATAATACATTGATATACAGCTTTGATACAATATCTGATACTATAGATGATCCAATAGATATCAATATACATCAGAGATATGATACAATAAATAGCAGCGGAAAAGAAAAATAGATAACATCTAGCAGCGAAACAATATAACTCTGAGATAGTCTTCAAAAGAGAACTCCGAGAACTGCAACTCCATTTCCAAGAATCAATCCAGCAATAGCTCGAACCCCCCATAACATATCACCAAGCTCAGCAAGACTGGTGTGATCCAAAGACTGAACTAACTCCAGATAATCTGTTAAATCTAGCTATCTGAAAAACCCAACTCTAGACTGCTCGTGTAGGAAATAATGAGCACCCAGAGTTTAGGAAAGAAAACAATAAACTCCGGATCAGTCGTGGGACTGGTGTGAGCAACAAAAACAGTTTATCTTTTAAAAACATTCAACAAAAGATTTTCAAAGTCAATTCGCAATGCTTTTGAAAAATGAGACTACCATAAGGCCTCCCGCACACACACACATGCAAACGCAGAATCGGAGGAGATTTCTCCTTATGATAGTCAAAGATGCTTGATACGCATTTAAAATAACATTTGGTATTATTACTAGTGCATAGTGTAGAGAAAATTCATTTCGAAAGTAGAATATAAATCTTAGCCAGCATAGACATTTCGAACTATGCCTACTATAGCTACCATCCAAACAGTGGTGACCACCATAAGTGAATGGCAGGTTCTACAACTAATACCGTACAAGTTTCGTATTGGGAATTGGATTTCCAACGAATGATCAGGCCAAGGAACTTCCCATTGCCACATGAGAATGCCTCTGGATGGACATCCCCGAGAACCAAACCGGATCTCTACCAACACAAGGCCGGGTTACTCCTAACTGAGCAACAACTGACCGAATATGCCATCCCCCGGTCCTTTGGGACCTTTTTCCGAGAGCGCTCTCTAATCAATTCACACAATCATAACAAAGTGTTTTCAACATGAGTAAGTATCTGGGCTCCATACCATGATACCACCCTTTTCCAGAAGGAAATGGACACATCCTAAAGGGTGCTACCCCTCATAACCTTGCTGCTTCTTTCCTGTTTTGACCATTCACGGGGTGTGAGGCTCGACGAAGTCACGTCCACAAAAACATACTTTATACAAAAGCCATGCTTTGGGTCAACAAATGATCAACACAATGATCACTAAGATAGACGATCAAATAAATGATCCTATCACAATAATCAACACAATGATCATTTCAGCATCACTCAGCATGTCACATTACCAAAATGGGATATATCGCTGATAACTTCAACTATATAACCTTTGAGCTCGTACGTCTCAAAGAAGGGCGTTAAGCAAAGAATAAATTCTCCGCCACCAACAGAAATATATTTGAAAGAAATCGGCTTTATATCTCAAATTGTAATGTCAGGCATACAATCCATACAAGTCTGTTCCGGGCTCGAACAGAACCGAAGGCACTTACAAAGAAGTCCTTGCAATCCGGATATTCACAATCCTGATCGGATTCACCATCACATATGGAGAACTCAATACCGTAGCTACTCGGTGCAGAGTCAATCGACAGGTCATCCTATCGCTCTCGCAAATACCCGGTCTTCAACACCGATCTTCTAATGCTATCCATAACGACATATCACCTATTCGGAATGGGATATATGACACAAAGGTCCTTTCCCGGCTAAACCGAATAGTGAGCGAAATAGTTCAAAAACAAATGGATAATGGGATTTCAATTAAGTCACAACTTAATAATTCAAAAACTTTCTTTCGAATGGTTTAATCCAATTACCATTTCAAATCTTTTAAACAAAAGATTCATTTTCACAACCTTTAACGGTTTAAACAGTTTTCACATTTTAATCTTTTAAACAAAAGATTCATTCACAGATTTTCCAAATAAATCTTCATTTCAATTTGATTAACTCGTTAAATCTTTAGATCAAAGATTTAACTTATAGCTTTCAAAACAATTTCATTTCAATTTGATTCAAACAAATTATCAATTTAAATCTGTTAAAAATAAACAGATTTAATTCATAGCTTTCAAAACAAATTCATTCATAACTTAGGAAAATCATTTCTCTATTCAATCATGCAATTCCCCTAATTAACTGGAATCTCAGTTCTTATCTAAAAGTGTTTATCATTTGAAAACAACAGTTTTCATTTTGGAAATCTGATTCATTTATACGAGTTGAAATCCTTGGGTTAAATTCAAATTCCCAAAAATAATGCTTAAAAGTGGTTTAATCCCTATATAACCAATCATAATATCTTTAATCCCTAATTTCAAATCATAGAATTCAATTTCAAGTATTGAATTTAAATTTAAATCAAATTATTTAAATTCTAAAACTTAATCAAGTAATTTAAAAATAATAAATTTTATTTTGAAATTCCATTCCAAAAGCTTTTCACATTTATTCCGATTCCATTTCCAAAACATTTGAATTTAAAAATTCAAATTTAAAACTATTTCAAAATCTGTGACTTAATTGATTTCCTCGTGAAATCCATATTTGTGTGTGTATGAGTGTGGTCCAGGGGTTATACACAGTAGTGCAACATTATACAATTATCACAGATCAGAATACAGGAATATAATTGATAAGCGATATAAACAATAACGCTTATCATATATTCACAGATTCACAGATAATATACAAATGTATCATCCATAAAGGAACAAATTATACATACCACAATCTACAGAACAAAATATCACAGATCAGATAGGAAAAACAATTCAAGGCAACTCATACCATACAATTATTCATGAGTAAGGTCATGCATTTGATAATCATTCATAAACAGGATTAATAAATCGTTTAATTCTAATTGATTCAAGTTATTTCCAATTTAATTAATTACTTATGAATAAATTATCCATTTATTATTTCTCTAAGTAATTACCTTTCCAAAATTATCGAGTGATTATTCTGAATTAATTAAATTAAGAATTTAATTTAAACAGATTTGATTAACCTAATTAATTATATTGAATAATTTATTTTTAAATTACTGTTATTAAATAATTATACTTAATACAATCCACAAATTAATTTATCACATTAATTATCAAGATTAATCACATTAATAAATTATCAAATAAATCTCAAGTAAATGATCCTTATTAACTATTCATAATTATTTAATTACTATTCTTAAGTAATTGAACTCAATTTAATTATTGTTAATTACCCTTTAATTAGCCTTTGAAATCATATAATTAATCACTGATTATTTAATTAACCATTAATTCTCAATTAATTAATCATTTAATTCTCAATTAAATTACTAAATTAATTAACTGTTAATCATTCATTTGTTAACTTAAGTAGTTAATTGCAAATTCATTTATTACCCATCATCCATTACTAATTACAATTAAAAATTTAATTAACCAATCTTTACTCACCATTATGAATAAATCAATCTTAATTACTTTTAGAACAATAAATTTATAATAGAAATTATCTTAATTAACATTTTAAAAATAAACTTTCTTAACTTTGAAAACAAATCATCACCAATTTGAAAACTTGAATGTTAATTGACTTCAACACTTATTGTTAATAAATCACAATTTGATCACATCGAGAAATTATACGTTATTCCCTTGATTAACTATTCTTAATTGATTAATCATTCATAAATTCAAATTGACTAACCATTAATACTCATTAATTAATCCAAACATTAATTAACCATCTCATAGTTAATCATCATTAAAAATTATTAATTTCAAATATTTTTAACTTAAAATTAACCAACATTGTTTAATTAATTTAATGTTAAACTTTGTATAACAAAATTCTTAAAGTACTTAGGCAAAAATTATCAGGATCTGGACCCGAGGCAACCCACGCCTTTCCTCGAGTAACACTCGACCCTTCTTCATGTTTCCCCCGTGTTCCTTCTCCCCCTACCCTTTTCTTCTTCTTCACCCTGTTCTTCTTCTTTTTCTTACTATCTTAAGTAAAAATAATTTAAACTACAGTATAAAAAAAAAAACTCACACTGGAACATTTCAACGCGAGCCCCCCTGACACGAGATCTCCCCTGTGCATGTGCACATCATCGCGGCGACGCTCTGGCGAACCTCGCCTCATCCGACACATCACAAATCATCACCAAACTTCATTGCCATCTTCAATTTAAAGCCTAAAACCTCCGATCCAAATTTCACCTCTCGATCGAAGCACCTGAACCCAAACTTCAACCAAAACCTCCTCGCGATCACATCACCAACCACCAGAAAATCCATGCTTTCGACCGTAGCACGTCGACACCGTAAGCTATCAAACCCCAAACCCCCGTGAAGCTCGATCAACTATAGAGGGCGCGGTCCTCTTTTTACTGAACATGTTAAAAATTGAAGCTAAAACCCTAAGATGACCACAAACCCAAATCTCTCGCAATAGAAAAATTAATTAGCAATTTTCCTGAGATCCCTAATGTTGAAGCATGCTTCAAACCAAATTTTAGTGATTTATATTGGATCGTTTGCTGGAAATTTGAAAAAATGTAAATTTGGTTAAATTTCGAACTGCTCTTAAACTACCTAAGTTAAAATCATCATATTGCTTTTAAAAATCATCACTTTGTATGCTTATTCAAATTATACAAATGAATCAATGTTTAAAACTATCTGAATTCATCATATGTTAGACTATTTCCTGTAAAACTGGTTTACAAAACATGTTCTTCATCATTATGCAGAAAACAAAATTTTATGCCGAGATCTAAGTTTAAACAAACTTGATTATTGATGATTTTAAGCCTAACAAAAATTGATGATTATATTTTTTAGTCTGGATTGAATATTTTTGGACCCTGTAACTTCTCCAGAGAATAACAAAATGTCACAAACCAAACACAGAATCTATATTTAAAACCAAACATATACCAACTATATTATCATTGGATCTTGTAATGTTTTTAATTAACTTAAAGCTTTGAAGTGTATGTTTTACTCACAGATATACCTACATATATATAAGCAACAGTTTGATATTTTAAAAGCATCTAAAAAGAATAAGTTACTCACATCCATCAATATCATCATCACAAGCATAAATTTTCAAAAGAAACTAGTTTATACAATCAGTTTGCTCACCTTGATCAGAAATAAACAGAGCTTCCTTTTTATGTTGAACTGCAGTTGTTATTTCCCTTCTTCCTTTAATCTCTTTTTCTTTTTTCTCTCTGTTTTGTTGAATTGAAGTTTTGTTTCAGTCGAATGGTTTTGATTATTTAACAAGATCTCGGCTTGAAGGAATGAACTGTGGTGAGGAAGATGATAATATAGGAGAAAGTTTACAGAGTTTTACTATTGCTTTGTACAGGTGATATCTTTGCACAGGTGATAAAATAGTATAGGGTGATGTCTGTTCGTACCATAAGCATGCTTTTGCTTTGTTTATTCTTGCCTTTGCATCACTACATTACAGGCTACACTCTTGAATTTATACAAACCTGGTACATCTTCTTTTGTACTTTTTTAAATTCTTTAGTACATAGATAGTTTGCATATATTTCAATTGCATACTTATATATTTATCATTAATTTGCTTATACTTGTTTATACATATAATGTATTTGTTTACTTGGTTTATGTTTTAAGTGTTTATGTTTTGTTTGTACTTATTTATGCATATGTTTATTTTTTTTTTCATTTGATTTTATTTTATTCCTTTTACAAGTATACCTACTTGTCTTCATATATCTGTTTGTTTGCATTTACATTTTCATTTGTTTGCTTTGTTTATATTTGAATGCTTTTATTTGCATTACCAAGTTTGTATTTGTATTTGTTTGTATATAGCTATATGTTACTTTGATTAATTTGTTTGTTAATATTTGTTTTATACTTATTGTTTTTATTTATTTCTTTTCTTTTCTTTTGTCAAATAGGTTTTATTCTATATGTATTTGTTCCATTCTTTTGTTTGTTTTTATCTTATCTTTATATTTTCTTAGACATTTTATTATTTTACTTTATGTATAACTATAAAGTTGTTTTAGTCCTTTGTTATAAAACTTTTATTTGCTCTTATTTTATTTTATTTTGTCTAAAGCTTTATTACTTTGCCTTGTTATTTTGTCATATGAACACATTTCTATTTTTATTATGTTGTTAAATTTTATTCTAGTGCCATCACTTTACATTTATTTCTTTGCTTTGTACATTGCTTTACAATGTAAATAAATTTCTATAGTCCCTATGCTATTTGAAATTCGTCAAATTTTATTTACTTCATAATTTATAATTCATCATATATAAATATTCCTATTTCTATTTCTATTTATTTTTAAAACCCTTTATTAAATTTTTTTTTATTTCAAATCCAACATATATTAAAATTTTATACGACTTAATATATTTTCTATTTGAATTGAGGAAACTCGCTTCCATTTATAATTAATTTTATAAATTTTTATTCAAAATTTCATTTAATTATCAATTTAAATTAAATTATAATCTAGGGTCGTTACAAACTTCCCCCCTTAAAAGAATTTCGTCCTCGAAATTCGCAGGCACGAAAACAACACAGAGATAGACAGATTCGATCTCCTATAATTCCTCTAACTTAAGATATGAATTCCAAACTCAAGTCGGAATATCTCAGAATACGTACTAATTTGTCCCTCTTCGGGCTTCGATTAACCTAAGAAATTTCAACAGAATTTCAAAATTTGGTTTCAAACGAAATCGATTTATCGATACAATTCGATTATCCTTCATATTCTATTAATCAATTTAACTCAATTTAAAATTTCTAATTCATTTAAAATTTTCAATTTAAATTTGCAAATTCATATTCATTAAAGTTTAAATAAGAAACTGATAAGAAATCAATAAAGATAAGGATTTTCTATAACGAATCGTAGAGCTACCATCATATCGAAACTTCTTTCGGGAGCTGTTACGAAGCAATCAAAAGGAATTTGGGAACGAATCAAAGAAAATTGATAAGAAAGTTGTTTCCACAGTCACAGGGTATTGACCGTTTATAGTCGTATTGCCCTGTCTCCTATCTCATTCTCTTCTTGCACTCATACTTACTATTAGTGGATAGTAAGAGAATTTACTGAGGCATTCAAACGGATATCTTAAGGATTACTCATTCTAGGATTTACTTCACCCTATCTCTAATGAGTTACTTAATGTGTTACACTCCTGAGCTAAAGTTTCACCTTAGCTCTGATACCAAATGTAACGACGCGGATTTTGCCCGCTCGAAAATCGACATCCATACTTCAAATCGTATTCGAATGCCATAGATTCGATCGTTCAAATCCGATTCGCCGGAGCTTATAACAACATTAAGTAAATAACACAGCGGAATAAAAAGAATAATACATTGATATACAGCTTTGATACAATATCTGATACTATAGATGATCCAATAGATATCAATATACATCAGAGATATGATACAATAAATAGCAGCGGAAAAGAAAAATAGATAACATCTAGCAGCGAAATAATATAACTCTGAGATAGTCTTCAAAAGAGAACTCCGAGAACTGCAACTCCATTTCCAAGAATCAATCCAGCAATAGCTCGAACCCCCCATAACATATCACCAAGCTCAGCAAGACTGGTGTGATCCAAAGACTGAACTAACTCCAGATAATCTGTTAAATCTAGCTATCTGAAAAACCCAACTCTAGACTGCTCGTGTAGGAAATAATGAGCACCCAGAGTTTAGGAAAGAAAACAATAAACTCCGGATCAGTCGTGGGACTGGTGTGAGCAACAAAAACAGTTTATCTTTTAAAAACATTCAACAAAAGATTTTCAAAGTCAATTCGCAATGCTTTTGAAAAATGAGACTACCATAAGGCCTCCCGCACACACACACATGCAAACGCAGAATCGGAGGAGATTTCTCCTTATGATAGTCAAAGATGCTTGATACGCATTTAAAATAACATTTGGTATTATTACTAGTGCATAGTGTAGAGAAAATTCATTTCGAAAGTAGAATATAAATCTTAGTCAGCATAGACATTTCGAACTATGCCTACTATAGCTACCATCCAAACAGTGGTGACCACCATAAGTGAATGGCAGGTTCTACAACTAATACCGTACAAGTTTCGTATTGGGAATTGGATTTCCAACGAATGATCAGGCCAAGGAACTTCCCATTGCCACATGAGAATGCCTCTGGATGGACATCCCCGAGAACCAAACCGGATCTCTACCAACACAAGGCCGGGTTACTCCTAACTGAGCAACAACTGACCGAATATGCCATCCCCCGGTCCTTTGGGACCTTTTTCCGAGAGCGCTCTCTAATCAATTCACACAATCATAACAAAGTGTTTTCAACATGAGTAAGTATCTGGGCTCCATACCATGATACCACCCTTTTCCAGAAGGAAATGGACACATCCTAAAGGGTGCTACCCCTCATAACCTTGCTGCTTCTTTCCTGTTTTGACCATTCACGGGGTGTGAGGCTCGACGAAGTCACGTCCACAAAAACATACTTTATACAAAAGCCATGCTTTGGGTCAACAAATGATCAACACAATGATCACTAAGATAGACGATCAAATAAATGATCCTATCACAATAATCAACACAATGATCATTTCAGCATCACTCAGCATGTCACATTACCAAAATGGGATATATCGCTGATAACTTCAACTATATAACCTTTGAGCTCGTACGTCTCAAAGAAGGGCGTTAAGCAAAGAATAAATTCTCCGCCACCAACAGAAATATATTTGAAAGAAATCGGCTTTATATCTCAAATTGTAATGTCAGGCATACAATCCATACAAGTCTGTTCCGGGCTCGAACAGAACCGAAGGCACTTACAAAGAAGTCCTTGCAATCCGGATATTCACAATCCTGATCGGATTCACCATCACATATGGAGAACTCAATACCGTAGCTACTCGGTGCAGAGTCAATCGACAGGTCATCCTATCGCTCTCGCAAATACCCGGTCTTCAACACCGATCTTCTAATGCTATCCATAACGACATATCACCTATTCGGAATGGGATATATGACACAAAGGTCCTTTCCCGGCTAAACCGAATAGTGAGCGAAATAGTTCAAAAACAAATGGATAATGGGATTTCAATTAAGTCACAACTTAATAATTCAAAAACTTTCTTTCGAATGGTTTAATCCAATTACCATTTCAAATCTTTTAAACAAAAGATTCATTTTCACAACCTTTAACGGTTTAAACAGTTTTCACATTTTAATCTTTTAAACAAAAGATTCATTCACAGATTTTCCAAATAAATCTTCATTTCAATTTGATTAACTCGTTAAATCTTTAGATCAAAGATTTAACTTATAGCTTTCAAAACAATTTCATTTCAATTTGATTCAAACAAATTATCAATTTAAATCTGTTAAAAATAAACAGATTTAATTCATAGCTTTCAAAACAAATTCATTCATAACTTAGGAAAATCATTTCTCTATTCAATCATGCAATTCCCCTAATTAACTGGAATCTCAGTTCTTATCTAAAAGTGTTTATCATTTGAAAACAACAGTTTTCATTTTGGAAATCTGATTCATTTATACGAGTTGAAATCCTTGGGTTAAATTCAAATTCCCAAAAATAATGCTTAAAAGTGGTTTAATCCCTATATAACCAATCATAATATCTTTAATCCCTAATTTCAAATCATAGAATTCAATTTCAAGTATTGAATTTAAATTTAAATCAAATTATTTAAATTCTAAAACTTAATCAAGTAATTTAAAAATAATAAATTTTATTTTGAAATTCCATTCCAAAAGCTTTTCACATTTATTCCGATTCCATTTCCAAAACATTTGAATTTAAAAATTCAAATTTAAAACTATTTCAAAATCTGTGACTTAATTGATTTCCTCGTGAAATCCATATTTGTGTGTGTATGAGTGTGGTCCAGGGGTTATACACAGTAGTGCAACATTATACAATTATCACAGATCAGAATACAGGAATATAATTGATAAGCGATATAAACAATAACGCTTATCATATATTCACAGATTCACAGATAATATACAAATGTATCATCCATAAAGGAACAAATTATACATACCACAATCTACAGAACAAAATATCACAGATCAGATAGGAAAAACAATTCAAGGCAACTCATACCATACAATTATTCATGAGTAAGGTCATGCATTTGATAATCATTCATAAACAGGATTAATAAATCGTTTAATTCTAATTGATTCAAGTTATTTCCAATTTAATTAATTACTTATGAATAAATTATCCATTTATTATTTCTCTAAGTAATTACCTTTCCAAAATTATCGAGTGATTATTCTGAATTAATTAAATTAAGAATTTAATTTAAACAGATTTGATTAACCTAATTAATTATATTGAATAATTTATTTTTAAATTACTGTTATTAAATAATTATACTTAATACAATCCACAAATTAATTTATCACATTAATTATCAAGATTAATCACATTAATAAATTATCAAATAAATCTCAAGTAAATGATCCTTATTAACTATTCATAATTATTTAATTACTATTCTTAAGTAATTGAACTCAATTTAATTATTGTTAATTACCCTTTAATTAGCCTTTGAAATCATATAATTAATCACTGATTATTTAATTAACCATTAATTCTCAATTAATTAATCATTTAATTCTCAATTAAATTACTAAATTAATTAACTGTTAATCATTCATTTGTTAACTTAAGTAGTTAATTGCAAATTCATTTATTACCCATCATCCATTACTAATTACAATTAAAAATTTAATTAACCAATCTTTACTCACCATTATGAATAAATCAATCTTAATTACTTTTAGAACAATAAATTTATAATAGAAATTATCTTAATTAACATTTTAAAAATAAACTTTCTTAACTTTGAAAACAAATCATCACCAATTTGAAAACTTGAATGTTAATTGACTTCAACACTTATTGTTAATAAATCACAATTTGATCACATCGAGAAATTATACGTTATTCCCTTGATTAACTATTCTTAATTGATTAATCATTCATAAATTCAAATTGACTAACCATTAATACTCATTAATTAATCCAAACATTAATTAACCATCTCATAGTTAATCATCATTAAAAATTATTAATTTCAAATATTTTTAACTTAAAATTAACCAACATTGTTTAATTAATTTAATGTTAAACTTTGTATAACAAAATTCTTAAAGTACTTAGGCAAAAATTATCAGGATCTGGACCCGAGGCAACCCACGCCTTTCCTCGAGTAACACTCGACCCTTCTTCATGTTTCCCCCGTGTTCCTTCTCCCCCTACCCTTTTCTTCTTCTTCACCCTGTTCTTCTTCTTTTTCTTACTATCTTAAGTAAAAATAATTTAAACTACAGTATAAAAAAAAAAACTCACACTGGAACATTTCAACGCGAGCCCCCCTGACACGAGATCTCCCCTGTGCATGTGCACATCATCGCGGCGACGCTCTGGCGAACCTCGCCTCATCCGACACATCACAAATCATCACCAAACTTCATTGCCATCTTCAATTTAAAGCCTAAAACCTCCGATCCAAATTTCACCTCTCGATCGAAGCACCTGAACCCAAACTTCAACCAAAACCTCCTCGCGATCACATCACCAACCACCAGAAAATCCATGCTTTCGACCGTAGCACGTCGACACCGTAAGCTATCAAACCCCAAACCCCCGTGAAGCTCGATCAACTATAGAGGGCGCGGTCCTCTTTTTACTGAACATGTTAAAAATTGAAGCTAAAACCCTAAGATGACCACAAACCCAAATCTCTCGCAATAGAAAAATTAATTAGCAATTTTCCTGAGATCCCTAATGTTGAAGCATGCTTCAAACCAAATTTTAGTGATTTATATTGGATCGTTTGCTGGAAATTTGAAAAAATGTAAATTTGGTTAAATTTCGAACTGCTCTTAAACTACCTAAGTTAAAATCATCATATTGCTTTTAAAAATCATCACTTTGTATGCTTATTCAAATTATACAAATGAATCAATGTTTAAAACTATCTGAATTCATCATATGTTAGACTATTTCCTGTAAAACTGGTTTACAAAACATGTTCTTCATCATTATGCAGAAAACAAAATTTTATGCCGAGATCTAAGTTTAAACAAACTTGATTATTGATGATTTTAAGCCTAACAAAAATTGATGATTATATTTTTTAGTCTGGATTGAATATTTTTGGACCCTGTAACTTCTCCAGAGAATAACAAAATGTCACAAACCAAACACAGAATCTATATTTAAAACCAAACATATACCAACTATATTATCATTGGATCTTGTAATGTTTTTAATTAACTTAAAGCTTTGAAGTGTATGTTTTACTCACAGATATACCTACATATATATAAGCAACAGTTTGATATTTTAAAAGCATCTAAAAAGAATAAGTTACTCACATCCATCAATATCATCATCACAAGCATAAATTTTCAAAAGAAACTAGTTTATACAATCAGTTTGCTCACCTTGATCAGAAATAAACAGAGCTTCCTTTTTATGTTGAACTGCAGTTGTTATTTCCCTTCTTCCTTTAATCTCTTTTTCTTTTTTCTCTCTGTTTTGTTGAATTGAAGTTTTGTTTCAGTCGAATGGTTTTGATTATTTAACAAGATCTCGGCTTGAAGGAATGAACCGTGGTGAGGAAGATGATAATATAGGAGAAAGTTTACAGAGTTTTACTATTGCTTTGTACAGGTGATATCTTTGCACAGGTGATAAAATAGTATAGGGTGATGTCTGTTCGTACCATAAGCATGCTTTTGCTTTGTTTATTCTTGCCTTTGCATCACTACATTACAGGCTACACTCTTGAATTTATACAAACCTGGTACATCTTCTTTTGTACTTTTTTAAATTCTTTAGTACATAGATAGTTTGCATATATTTCAATTGCATACTTATATATTTATCATTAATTTGCTTATACTTGTTTATACATATAATGTATTTGTTTACTTGGTTTATGTTTTAAGTGTTTATGTTTTGTTTGTACTTATTTATGCATATGTTTATTTTTTTTTTCATTTGATTTTATTTTATTCCTTTTACAAGTATACCTACTTGTCTTCATATATCTGTTTGTTTGCATTTACATTTTCATTTGTTTGCTTTGTTTATATTTGAATGCTTTTATTTGCATTACCAAGTTTGTATTTGTATTTGTTTGTATATAGCTATATGTTACTTTGATTAATTTGTTTGTTAATATTTGTTTTATACTTATTGTTTTTATTTATTTCTTTTCTTTTCTTTTGTCAAATAGGTTTTATTCTATATGTATTTGTTCCATTCTTTTGTTTGTTTTTATCTTATCTTTATATTTTCTTAGACATTTTATTATTTTACTTTATGTATAACTATAAAGTTGTTTTAGTCCTTTGTTATAAAACTTTTATTTGCTCTTATTTTATTTTATTTTGTCTAAAGCTTTATTACTTTGCCTTGTTATTTTGTCATATGAACACATTTCTATTTTTATTATGTTGTTAAATTTTATTCTAGTGCCATCACTTTACATTTATTTCTTTGCTTTGTACATTGCTTTACAATGTAAATAAATTTCTATAGTCCCTATGCTATTTGAAATTCGTCAAATTTTATTTACTTCATAATTTATAATTCATCATATATAAATATTCCTATTTCTATTTCTATTTATTTTTAAAACCCTTTATTAAATTTTTTTTTATTTCAAATCCAACATATATTAAAATTTTATACGACTTAATATATTTTCTATTTGAATTGAGGAAACTCGCTTCCATTTATAATTAATTTTATAAATTTTTATTCAAAATTTCATTTAATTATCAATTTAAATTAAATTATAATCTAGGGTCGTTACAAGCAGCTTCGGGGATGACGAAGTAGCGGTTGATGCTTTAGTTTCAAAAGAGGGAATTTTAGCTAATGCAAACAAATGGAGTGGTCATGTTTGTAGTTTTATTTTGAGTGAGGTGAATGAGGGTATGGCTTTAAGTTTGCTTATGATTGGTAGGTTCAAATCAGAGCTTAAGCTATATGTAGAGGTGGCGATGTAGGACTCGTTGCATTCAGACTCACTTGTTAACACTTTGATTGTTGTAAGGGTGGGTCAGTTGGAATATCAGATTTGTGGGTGGGTTTGGATTTGGCAGTTGAGCCTACAAGCCCAAAACATGTGTCTATGAGCAATTCTCTTCAGCTTGATAACTCGGCTAGGAGGAGTGTACGACAACATGGTGCATCATCTTATGTGGCCCTTAGAAGGTTTTGCTCTAACTCAGGTTCGGTTGATCATTTAGGTAGCACTAATTATTCTACAATGAATGGTTTACCTACTAGTACGATACTTGATTAAGCTAGGAGAACGAGATTTTTTTTGATGTAGATCAGTCCAACGTAGAATATATTAGAAACGAGGAACTTTAGAATATCTGATCTCTTAGATCATGATATACATTAGCTGAAATGTTAGGAGTTTGCATGATCTAGATAAAATGCAATATAATTAGGTCCTTTTTGAGGGATAATAATATTGACGCCGATCTTTTGCAAGAAACTAAAACAGAGTGTCCTGATTACCAGTTATATAGAAGTTTAGGGGCGCTTTATCTTAATAATAGAAATTTTCTTCTTGTTAAAGGTAGCTCAGAAGGTTTAATGGTGGGTTGGAAACATAACTGTGTTAAACTTATGAAAACTATTATTAAAGTTTATTCATTGCATCATATTTTCATGGATTAAGAGATGATTCTTTACTAAATGTCTCTAATGTATATT
Source organism: Allium cepa (assembly GCA_030765085.1). Lineage (NCBI taxonomy): Eukaryota > Viridiplantae > Streptophyta > Magnoliopsida > Asparagales > Amaryllidaceae > Allium > Allium cepa. Next base: position 938,263,800 of record CM060932.1, read on the forward strand.
GGGCTTATAATAAGATTGATAAGAGGGTTCTTTGGAGCGAATGTCACTAGGTTTTTAGGAAATTGATGTCGCGTATAAGTTTGACCAGTTTAATTATAGTGGCAACTTGATTGAAATACCAGTTAGTAATAGGAAGTTTACATGGTCGAACTCTAGAAAAACCCCCTCGATGGTGCTCCTTGACCGCTTCTTAGTTAATGAAGAAATGGAAGATAGGTTCCATGTTTTGCATATTAATAGGCTTCCAATCATATATTATTCTCTTACACAAGAATTGACCCATAACTCATATAACTTTTAGATTTGAGAAGATATTTCTTCTTGAAAGTAATTTTCCAGATAGGTACAAAAATGGCTTTATATCTGCAATAATAATATTGAATATTCGGGGAATATATCCAAAGTTTTTGTTAGTAAACTAGGGGGCCTAAGAATAATTCTTAAATTAGGAATAAATATGTTTTTGGGAAACATTATGATTAAAATGGAAAAATTATTTTTGGAATTTTAAAATTAAATAAACTAGAAGATTCCAGAATCATAAACCTTTCTGAATAAAATGTACTTTTAAATCTTAATGAAGATCTACTATAGGTAGAGATCTTACACGAGAAATAATATGGAAAAAAAGGTCCAAGGTCTGGTGGATGGATAAAGGAGACAATAATACTAAGTTTTTTCATAGAGTAGCCAATGGTTGTAAGCACACTGATACCATAAACCCCTTATTATCAATAATGTGGAAATTTTTGACCAAAATGAGCTCAATAATTTCTTCACTAACTACTTCCAAGATATTTCTAAAACTAATAGTGGCCATAGAATTAAAGATAATGTAATTATTTATATCCAAAAAATACAAGGATTGCTTTCAAAGACTTCGATAAACTATTCACGAAAGAGGAGATCTTTAGGGTTATCAATAATATGCCTAGCGATAAACCACCCGGACCGGATGGATTTCTCATGTTGTTTATAAGAAATTTTGGCATGTTATAAAATAAAAATTAACTAAAATGTTTAGCAAGTTTTATAAAGGTAATATACAAGTGAGAATATTTAACTTTGCTAATGTATTTCTACTTCATAAGAAAGCGAACGCGATAGAGCATAAGGATTTTCGACCCATTTCATCGATAAACTGTTTATCTAAAATCATCTCAAAGGTCTTAGCCAATAGATTAAGCATTAAAATAAACAATCTAATCAATATAATGCAATATGCCTTTATTAAGTGTAGTAATATAAAGGATAAGGTCGCCGTAATCCAAGAATTTATAAATTATTGTTGTAAAAATAATATCACTTATGCTCTTTGAAAACTTGATTTTGCTAAAGCTTTTGATTCCACCAACTGGTTTTTCCTTAATGAGTTATTAATGGCTAGGGATTTTACTTCTAGATGGATATTTTGGATAATAACCCTATGGAGAACCGAAATCTCAAGTATAATGGGTAATGATATCCTAGGAAATAAATTTCAATCTTAATGTGGTATTAGACAAGATGATCCTTTATCTCCCTTATTATTCAACTAGCAACAGACGTCTTCACTAGGATCATAAAGCTTTCTATTACAAATGAGGCTCTTGATAGTGTTGGTAATGATATCACTACTGATGGTCTATCGGTACTTTAATTTGCAGATGGCATCATGCTTTTAGCCTTACCTTGTCCTAGTAATATCATAGGTCTCAAATTAATTTTATGTAGTTTTGAAGTGCTTTAGGGGATTAAGATTAATTTTGAAAAGAGTTTTATTTTAGTTTTGAATGGTGTCGATTATGTTGAAAACCTTACTGCTAATACACTTAACTGTAAAACATAAAGTTTCCTATTCATTACTTAGAGTTCTTGATTAGACTGACTAAGCTTAAAAAAGAAGATTGGCAAATAATAATTGATAAAATTAATAGAAAATTAACTAAAGAGAATTGTAGATTCTGATCTAGAGCATGTATAATCATTCTTGTTAACTCTGTTTTATTGGATCTACCAATTATTGGATACCTTTCTTTTTTTTTTTTGAAATACTAACAAAATAGATAAAATCAAATGAAATTTCATTTGGAGTGGGGATTGTTCTTGCAGTAGTATGAATTGCCTTGTTAATTGGAAAACGGTTTGTGCATCTAAAGAGGATGAGAGCTTAGGAATTTAAATCTGAATAATCTCAAGTGTATTTACTGGCAAAATGAATTTGGAAATTTAACGGTAATAACGAAAATCTTATTTGGAAAGAAATGATTTCGAATCAATTTTGTGGTAAAACTTATAACCTTCGAAAATTCTAACATTTTTAACCTTGGGATCAATAATATAGTTATTTAAGGAAGTAATATATCATTTTGGCACCGTAGCTCGATTTCAGTTACACCCCTAAGAGTTGAATAGAAAGAGCTTATTGACATTAGCAATTTCAAAAATGCATTAATTTTTTAGGTTTACAACTTTATAACGAATTTCCATATAATTTTAACTTAAACCATGCCCTTGAAAGCATTACCTTAACCTAATTTGTATTACTTTTGCTGAACTATAATATTATAACTTAAATAACGAGAGCAACCCTAAAATTTATTGTTGTAAACATGTTAAATATACTTCTCAAAATCAAGTTACAAGTTTTTAAATTTCTTAGAGACTAAATAAATATTTACAAATTTATTTGGAAAGTTAACGGTCCTCCCAAATCAAAACTACATATATGGTTAATACTATGTAAGATATTAAACATAGTCGAATTGCTAAAGGAAAAGTATTTGCTTACAGCTAAAAAATGCGTTTTTTCCACATTAGACTTACAAAATGTAACATACCAATATTTGAATTGTCCATTAACTAAATATATCCTTGTAAACGCACTTAATATTTTTGACTTTAACATGACCAAACCTGATTTTAATTGTGGTTACTATAGGAACGACTTTAGATTTAAATACGCTAAAGGTTATTGAATTTTATGTGATTCTGTCTTCATCATTATTTGCTGGTATATATTGTTTGAAAGAACCAAAGAATGTTCAATAGTGTTATTACTTAATCTAATCTACGATACTGTGGTTTTCATATATAATTAGGTTGCAAACCCTAGCAATAAATTGGCTAAAAATGCTTGCTTTAAGGAATTTCTTAAGAGAATAAAAAGTCACACTGATATCTTGAAGGTAAAATTTGTTCATAACAGTGGTAGACACAATATGGTCTTAAGCAACGACCTATTAAATACTTTAAATGAAGACACTCATTGGCCACTTTCTCTTGATTGAAAACTAAGTTCATTATACTTTTGTTCATGTTCTATTTTTCCTGCATATATATGTATATAAACTTTTAGTTATATACATACATACATACAAATATATATATATATATATATATATGTGTGTGTGTGTGTGTGTGTGTGTGTGTGTATATGCTTGACTATTATTTTCATTGATTTTTTTAGTGTTAGGGGATGTGTTGATTGAACTGCTGATGTTATGGCACTTTGGTGTACGGTTTGTTAATGGTGGTTTGTTATTGACTACCTACTTATGCTTACTATGCTTAGCGAGGTCTCTTTTGACCCTTAGAGTATTCATATTGTTTTGTTAATATTGATTTGCTTACGTTGATCTGCTTTGCCGATTCCTATTTGTCTGAATGGAACATAATCATGCTTTCTATCATTCAACGGACATTCAATTGTTTTTTTGTCACAAAGAGAGAAGAAAAGAAAGAGGGAAGAAAGGAAAAACAAAAGTCCCACATGAATATTGGGGACCATATTTGTTTAAGTATAGGTTTCTCACGAAGGAGTTGGGGTCTTGGGGATCCCAAATGCTTGCTTTGTTGAGAGGAGGGAAGTCATGCATAACCACCACACGTGCGCCGCCGCAGTCCGTCCGACCGGGCCGTGTCCAATGATGATATTTTTGGATCAAATCTAAAAATAGTAACCGGCTAGATTTCATCCCGTTATGGACCCAAAATTAAATTTGAATAAGGTGGGACGTTGGAAATATAAAAGGGCGCACGATAGTCGGAAGAAACCCTTGATGAACAGATTCTCCTTCTTCTTCCCACGCAGTTTGTAGCGCCAATAGAGTGTTATAGGACGCTGCTGCAAATTCAGTATATTTGTCACGCTTTTACGGCATTGCAGATTCTACCTTTCTCTTCTTTACTTTATTTTTCCTCTGAATTTTGCATTATTTGAAATTAAAATAAAGTGTTCTTGGCCAGATCAAAACCGTACAAATTTTCAATCTGTTTATGTTATTCCAACGCTTCATTGAATCTTGAAAGTAGGTAGTTCCATAACTCGTTTGTACCTAGTGGGTTGAACTATTGTCTGGAAGAATATATTCCATAGATCGTTGAAGTCAGAATTACGGCATTGTATTATTCGGATTCGACTCGTACCGTAAATTTTCCAATAATTTTTAGACAATATTTCAACCATGGAAGGTTCGGGTGCCCTACAAGTCATGAATCAACATTTAACTCGATTGGAGAGGTTTGGTGGAGATAATTTTATTCGTTGGCAAGATTCAATAAAATTCTTCCTGATCACCGTCAAATTATTCAACATTTTGGAAGATGGCTTGGAAGTGGTACCCAACGAAACTGACAAAGATGACACTGCTCTAAAGGCGAAATGTTCAAAGCGCAAAGATGATGATTTTCTATGTAGAGGGCACATTCTGTATGCGTTGTCTACTCCTGTCTACAACACTCATAGGACCATGGAAACTGCAAAGGAACTTTAGACTGCACTGGAAAGAAAATACCGTATATCCGAGGAAAGTAACGAAAAATTCCTTATTTGCAATTTTATAGATTTCAAAATGGTCGCTAATAAGTCCATAGTTGGACAAGTAAGCGAAATCCTACTGTTGGTGAATCAACATAAAGATGTTGGAATAGATCTATCTAAAGCCTTTGTTGTTGGATTTATAATTTCAAGACTCCCTAAATCTTGGAATGATCATAAGAAAAAATTGAAGCATGTGAAAATGGATTATGATTTAAATGGTTTACGGCGTCATCTTCGTATCAAAGAGGACTCACGTAAACATGAACTAGATGATAATCCACAATCTGAGTCCCATTCTAAAGCAAATAATGTTCAAATTTCTAACAAGTTAAATCCTAAGAATGAGACCGTTTAAGAAGAAAAATCATTACAACAACAATAAAAAGAAAAATTCTTGTTAGTACTATAACAAGCCCGTCCACTATGCCCGAGATTGCTGTCTGCCAAAGAAACAACAAAAAGTGAATGTGGTCGAAGACTCGCCTGTGGCTGTAGTACAAGAGGCGAACTCCGTTGGTGGAATTGATAATGATTGGTGGTTTGATACTGGAGCAACCATTTACATTTGCAAAGACTGTAATCTGTTTAAGACTTACGAAGAAAATAATGGAGAAGCTGACAAAGTTACTGGAGAAAATAAGGTTCCAAGCAAAGTTTTGGGAAAAGGCACTATAGAACTTCCATTCACTTCTGGAAAAGTTCTCACATTAATTAATGTATTTTATGTACCAGATATGTGTAAGAATTTAGTCCCTAGATACCTTCTTAAAAAGGGAGGATTCTGATGTGTGAGTTTGATAAGTTAGTGTTGTCCAAGAACGGAAAATTCATTGGACAAGGATATTCTATAACAACATGGTTAAGTTGAATCTAATAAAGAAATCTTCTATTTATATTGTTGATTCTATTTGTTTATGGCATGGTAGATTAAGACGTGTTAATTAGAATTCCCTTAAAAATACGCATAAATTAGGATTGATTTTTTATTGTGATTTCGATACTATCTCTAAATGTGTAATATGTGTTCAAGCAAAATACACCAAAAATCCTTTAAATCTATAGAAAGGAAAACTAGTTTGCTTTATTTAGTATATAGTGATGTGGGTGAATTAAAAAGTCATATCACCTATGATGGTAACCAATACTATATAACATTTATTGATGAATATACTAAATATACATATATGTATCTAATGAAAACTAAAGATGAGGCTTTTGATAAATTTAAAATTTACAAAGAAGAGGTCGAAACACAATTAGGAGTTAAAATAAAAGTATTACAATCAGATCGTGGTAGTGATTCTCAAATGAATTCACCTTGTTTTGTAAACAACATGGTTTAATTCACCAATGCACCGCCCCATATACACCACAACAAAATGGTGTTGCTGAAAGAAAAAATAGAACTTTAGTACAAATGATTAATGCCATGCTCATGAGTTCAAACTTACCTTATAACCTATAGGGTGATGCTATATTATCCGCATGTTATATTTTAAATAGAGTACCACTTAAAAAGAATAATTTTCCCTTATGAATTATGGTTTAATAGGAAACCTAATCTTACAAGACTTAAAATTTAGGATTGTTTAGCATATGTTAGAAAACTAGACCCTAAACGACCAAAGTTAGGAAATAGGGCATTTAAATGTGTTTTCATACGATATTTAATTAATAGTATAACTTATAGGTTCTTAATTCTTGACTTCTTAGAAGTTATAGAATATGTAGATGTAGAATTCTTTAAAAATCAAATTGTTGAGATTCCATTGAGATCATTTAGTCTAGAACCTAATACGATTGATGATATCAATGACGATGACTATGCTCTTGCTCAAAACAGCAAGGAAGTATCAGTACCAGATAATAGTACTAAACAAAGGAGGAGTAAAAGAGAAAGAATATAGAAAAATTATGGTCCTGACTTCATTACATATCTTATAGAAGGCAGTAAGGATGAAGTCCTTAATGTGACTAGATATGCCACGAACGTCGATAATGACCCCAAAACTTATTTTGAGGGTATGAGTTCCATAGATTCAATTTTCTGGAAAGAAGCTATCAATGATGAAATGAATTCCATACTGTTAAACCAAACTTGGGTTTTAACTTATTTACCACCTGGTTCTAAACCTATAAGATGTAAATGGATATTTAAGAAAAAGTTGAATACAAATGGATTCATTGATAAGTTTGAAGCAAGATTAGTTGTTAAGGGATATAAGCAAATACATGAAGCAGATTACTTGATACTTATGCCCCATTTGCTCGCATATCTTCTACATGTTGTTTAATAGTAGTTGCATCAATTTATAAATTGGTCATACACCAAATGGATGTAAAAACTGCCTTTCTAAATGGATATTTAAAAGAAGAGATATATAGGGAACAACCTGAACGTTTCAAAACCCTAGGCCAAGAAAATAAAGTTTGCAAATTAGTAAAGTCTCTTTATGGCCTGAAGCGAGCTCCCATACTATGGCATGAGAAGTTTTATAAAATAGCACTGTCATACGGATTTATTAGTAATAATGCTGATAAATGTATTTATAGAAAATCGATCGATGACGATTATGTCATAATATGTTTATACGTTAATGACATGCTAATATTTGGTTCCAATATATCCTATGTGAATGAAACTAAGAAGTTTCTATCTTCTAAGTTTGATATATAAGAACTACGAGAAGTTGGCATAATTTTGAGAATTAAAATCATTAGGAAAGAATGAGAGTTGTTGCTAACTCAATCTCATTACATTGAGAAGTCCCTCCGAAAGTATGGTCATGATAATGACAAACCAGCTCCAACTCCTTTAGATCCTAGTATAAATTAGAAAAGAACATTGGACGTACCATTTCTCAACTTGAATATTCCAGTATTATCGGGAGTCTTATGTATGTTATACATTGCACTAGACCAGACATAGCACATGCTATAAGCATGTTATGTCGGTTTACAAGTAATCAATGTTTCGAACATTGAAAAGCTATTTCCAGAGTTTTTGCTTAGTTGAAAAGAATGATTACGTATGTTTTATCTTATAAAGGACATCATGTTGTAATATAGGATATAGTGATGCAACCCGGAACAATGTAAAATCCAAATCCAAGTTTACGACTGGATGGATCTTTGCATTAGGAGGTGCTACCGTGTCTTGGGTTTTCAAGAAACAGACCTGTATATCTGATTCAACAATGTTATCAGAGTTGATTACATTAGAAGATGCATGTAAGGAAGCAAAATGGCTTAGGAATTTATTAATAGAAATCCAATTATGGAAGAAGCCATCTCCAGCAGTCTTGAATCTTGATTAATTGTGATGATCAGGCTACAATATACAATGTCCATAATAAGACATATAATGGAAAGTCTAGACATGTGGGTCTAATACATCAAATGATAAGATGGTTACTCAACAGTGGAGTAATAACTGTTGACTACATAGAAATAAAGAAAAACTTGGCTGACCCACTCACAAAGAATCTTCCAAAGACAATGGTTTCTATAAAATCAAAGAAAATGAGACTATGGTCTATGAATGAAGGTTGATCATCCTTAACCGAAACTCAACTTATGTTTTGAAAAGGATAGACAAAGTTCAATGGGTACCAACAATTTAAGAGAATGATTATAGAACACTAAATCAATAATCCCATAATATTTAATGTTGGATTCTGTAAGAACAAAGGACGGATATAATATCCTTAATAAGGCTAGATATCTTAAAAAGGTGTATCACAGAAATACCTTAAGAGACTTACCTATATGAGTATGGAAATCAAGTCGTTTTCTATGAAAGTAAGACTGCTTTCTAACGTAGAATCATGAACCCAGGATTAAAAGCACATGGCCATTAACGTGCTGAGCAATACATAACACTTTACCAAAAAAAATTCAACGTGTGTGATTATTCCGATTTTGTCATAAGGGATAGTTGGTTCAAGGTTCGTTCACCATAAAATCTCGATAGGGCTTTGAATGGTTTACACTAAGTAAATGTTCAAATCCAGAAGATACCTTTTATTTATGTGTTGGTTTTCATGATGGTGCAATTCTTGATCTTTGAACTACGTTTAGCTCGATCACACTTGGGTACATAGGCAATCACTCAAGTGATGCAACAATTCCGTTTTTAACCTTAAAATGTTTTTAAATTATCCAAACTTAAAAATAGAGGGAGAATGTTGGATATTATCAAGTTTTCCCATTATTTTGTTTTCATGAAGAGAGAAGAAAGGGAAGAGGGAAGAAAGGAAAAGCCAAAGTCCAACGTCTTGGAATATTAGGGACCATACTTGTTTAAATATAGGTTTCTCATGAAGAAGTTGGGACCTTGGGGCTCTCAAATGTTTGCTTTGTTGAGAGGAGGAGAGTCATGCACAACCACCACACACGCGCACGCCGCCTCCATCGTCCGTCCGACCGACCGGACCGGACTGGGTACGGGTCCAATGATGATATTTTTAGAGCAAATCTGAAAACAATAATGGGCATGATGTTGGAAATTCAAAAGGGCGCGCAATCGTCGCTAATGGTTCTGAACCGTTGGACGCGACCCTTGATGAACAGATACCTCCTCAAACTCTATATAAAGGACGGCCAGAGCTGTTATCAGTGCCATTAGAGTGTTACATCAAACAAATTTGTAACGCCTGCAAGGTGTTGCAAATTCAGTATATTTGTCATGCCTATACGGCGTTGCAAATTCTACCTTTCTCTTCTTCTCTCTATTCTGCCTCTAAGTTTCACATCATTTGAAACAAAAATAAAGTGTTCTTGGTCAGATCAAAATCATAAAAATTTGAATCTGGATACGATGTTCTAAGGCTTTATTGAATCCTGATAGTTGATAGTTCGATAACCCGTTTGTACCTGGTGGATTGAACTATTATCTGAAAAAATCTATTTCATAGATCCTTGAAGTCGGAATTACAGCATCGTATTCATCGGATTCGAGTCAAATCGCAAATTTCCCAACAAATCTTTGAAATGAATTATGCTGAAGTCTTCATTGATGGTGTTGTTTCACATCATTGTTTTGTTATCTAATGATGAATACAAACGGCTTTTGTTTTCGTTTTGATCAGATATATGATACAAAGAAAGAAAAATTTGTTTGATGTATGAAAATTGGTTTTTGATCCGATAATGAAAATGTAATTGTAATGTGAGCTTATATAAGATCAAAAAAGAGGCATGTTAGAAGAGAAATATTAGGAATACCGGAGAAATATTAGGATTTTTAGCTCAAGTAATTAAAATTTTCATTTGCAATGCTTTAGAGATATTCTTTTGTTCCTATAGAAATATTTGTATACGTATGTTTGTCACTACACTGCAACAACGTTAGCAATTTTGCAATATTACAATGGCTTTGCAAATTCTCTGTAGCGCAGTTAGCAATGACTTTGGGTCATTGTTATATTATTACAATGCTATTATAACTGTTGCAAATATTACTTCTCTTACACCCAAAGGCGTATACCTAAACCACACGCCCATATCTTCAAATATTTTAGCCTCCCACTCCCTTTCTGTTTTCTTCTAAATTGCGATAGGGCTACTCTCAAGTCCCAAACCCTAGCTCCACGTTCTTCCAGCAACTTTTCATACCTTCGTCCACTTCTAATCCTAAACCAATACTCTTTTGCTATATCGAATCTTCCTTAATTTGTGTTGATTTCACTGCCGTTAAGCTCCCCTTTTGGTATATTTTCTTCAACGTCACTTTTCTTTTACATCGATGGTATGATTGCAACTTATTTTTATCCATGATTAGCCTTTTACTACATAACTATATACTACGTTTTAAACTGTTTGGAGACTTTCAGATAGTAGCTATAATGAATATCGTGATTACCGTTCACCTTCTCGTAGATTCCATATGGCCGTTGATCAAGAAATGATGTTTCTCCACCTTTTTCTTCTACCTATCGTAGGAGCCCTTCTAGGAAACAGCTATAGTCGTCGCTCTGATGTTTATGCTATATAATTTTACTTTTGCATCCCTATACAGTAGTGTTGTTTGATGACTAGCGAACTATTTCTAAATGTTTTGATACTTCCCAAGTTATCCTCTTTATGATATGTTTTCTATAGCCTTTTGTTCAAGACTTGTACTAGCTTTTGATTTCAGAGATATTTGTTATGGCCTTATGGGATTGTTGTATCTGGTTAGTTTCGGATTGTAAGCACCCTTTTAAATTTACTTCAAAGTTGTTTTTGAAAACCATTTCATAACATTTTGATTGAGAATGTCTATTGATTAAACACGTGATATATTTTGGATTCATACTTACTTTCTATAAGAATACAATACATACTTGAATTCTACTGGGCGTGTATAAGAATTCTTTAGTTTAGTAGTTCACCTGCTAGTTCTAACAATAGGAAATATTAGAGATGAAGCAGAAATTGCAAATTGATCCGAAAAAAGATGCCATAGATGGTGAATTAGCAACTGCAGTAAATATAACTATGCCACAATTAAGAAGGCGAATTAAGGTTAGTCAAGCTGCAAGGAACAAATTATTCAAGGTACTTACTTACAATTTATGATATTTTATTTGTTTTTCCAAACATGTTTAGTATCATTAATGATAGCAACTTCATAGGAACGAACGATGTGAAAGAAATGTGAAACCAGAACACATTTACAAGGCTTATTCAAGAAACCTACGACATTATAGTGAAATTTAATAATGTATTGAATTGAACAAAAAGATAAGACCAGTCATGATTATCATCAACCAAATAGCTCCAATTTGGAAAAGGATCCTATTTGGGAATAAAATAAAATAAAATAGTAATATATTACAGATTGACAAGTTTTAAGGCTAGCTAAATATATTAGAAGGGTATTTAACATAAAATATTCTTGTTATATAATGTATTCAAGCAAAGAACAAGGTATGCTCTTCCAGAGACTTATAAAATGAATAATAACTATAATTTGTGTGGTTTTCCTTTATGATACTAGTTAAAGCATGTATCATCTACTACGTTAAAATAAACGTTGCAGCTTCTTCACATAAATATACGTTTGCAGTTGACATGCAATTGTTTATATATAGTGTAAATGATTGGTTTTGCATGTATATCAACAAAGTGTAGCAAACAAGACTAGAGCAACACTTACAAGTGCAATTGATCCTGACAGTTAGATGATGAACTAAATGTATGTGTCAAAAGAATTATTGTACTAAATGTACCAAAAGTGATTGGTCGATAAATTAATTCATCTTCTTATCTTAACATGATTTCTTTTTTCTCTTCTAGTAAAGATATTCCATCTTGATTTTGGACTAGCAGTTGAAAAAACTCCACTTTGAAGCTTAAAAGCATAACTAATTTCAGTTTTGTTTGTACGCCACACATTTATCTTATAATATCATTTATAGTCCTCTCTTTAAGCACATTTTAAATGTGAACTTTGTTCTAGTCCTTCAACAAACATGTTTGATTTATTGTTACTTTTCTTGCACACCATATATATTCAGTTTTACCAACTTCAAACAAACATTAGATGTAATGTATCGTTTCAGTCTTACAAAAGACGGCCACTTTTTTATCTCAAGTAGAGTATATGACTCCATAACGGCCAAATCCTTCACATTTGTAACATTGGGGACCTTCGCCTGTCGTTTTGGTCTTTCTGCCTTGGATCAAACTTTAATGTAAAACTCAAGGGCTGCATAGCTTTCCAGTTCATCCTGTGAAAATTTCGCCACTATCTAGAGTTAATGTTGTACTTCCTCGTTTATGATCTTACAGCACAAATTTTATTTAAATAAGATTTTCTTAGCTTCTAACGAATTTTAGCAAAGGTCTTATGTAATTAGTGTTGTTGACATATAATGGAAAAAAGGGTACTTGGGTTCATACTTCTCATTGAGATTGAAAGTGTTATTTAGATAACTTGGTTTAAATTATTTGATATGGCAGAACACATGAACAATTAGTGGAATTTGTGTCTATCATAATTATTACTTTGAAGTTTCAGAATAAATTATAGTCTTCAAATTTCAATGAAAAACAAGTATGACTTGTATTCATTACCATAACAATAATAAAAACAAGTATGACAATCACCTTTGTCCAAGTGGTTAATTGATTCGGCTTTGGTGCAGCATGTCATAAGTTCGAAACTTGCTTTCGAACGTTTGTTTGACATGGGATATGTTGTCCCAATGATTTGTTGTATATAAAGTACCAATTAAAAAAAAAAAAAATCTAAATATCCTCTCTAACTAGAGTATGTTGTATGGCAATGAATGGAGTGAAGCCTGGCATAGGGTATTTACCTTTTTGCTATAGTTTAGCTCCTTAATTATTTTCTTGGAATGATAATAGGTTTACAAATAATTAACTCACACATAACTAATGGGATGATGCATGCATAGAGAACACACTTATGTAGTTCTTTTCCTTACGTCATTTTTCCTTTTTCAAATTTGAATCTATCAATTTTCCTTCTCTTATGTGTTCTTGTAGGATGCTTGCTTGATACCATGTCATTTGTGGAGACATTACGTTCCTTTCGGATGAAACAGTGTGCCAGATGATTGCACTTTTATTTATGGAAGGTCTCTGTGAGTAGACTTCCATCACTTGCTCATCATTTGAGAGGCAATGATATGCTACTTGACAAGGTAAAATAAGTAATTTTGTTATTTATACATTATGGACAATATTTCTTTCACTGTGGATATTACCTTGCTATTAGTGTGCTGCATACGATGGTTTACCATTTGATATGTTACTAAAATTTTCTTAGGGCTACCCATACAAATGCTAAATGTTTGTTCAAATCAAATATGTTTGAGCTTGTGCTTTGTACTGTAGGTTAGGAATAACCAGTCCAATAATCCAAATTTTATCTTGGCTTGATACAAATCGACCAAAACACTATGATATGTGCTCCAAATCAATCTTGATTGTTTATTATGCAATGCAAGAAGTTCGGCGTAGTGGAGTAGTAATATAATGGACATTATCTTGATTCTCTTGAGAAAACCTTGAGTAGTCAATCCGAATTAGGCACAGCGAACTTACCAATGTAAATTAAGCAACAAAATAAATACAAAATAAGACGACGTGTAAATTTTTTAATGTATACTTTTTAGTCATTTTACAAAATAAATATAAAATAGTTTTGATATGATGAACATATGTTAAGTGTGATGTCAACTACATTTATCATAAAATTAGTTCATAAAATCAGATGATTATGCATCTTAGGATGGCTCCAATATGATAATTATGTATCTGTGGTGTTTTAAGCACTTTCTTGATGTTAAGTATTTTGTTGTTAAAAAGTTAGCTAATGCAACTCATTATCACCATTTTACATATACAGGTGTTGCATAATGTTATAGTGAGTATAGAAAAGTTTGAACTTATGAGAGAATACATCATGCCACAAGGACGTTTGCCTAAGTAGATTTGCAGTTTGCTTGAAATGAATGTTGATGTTTCAAAGGGTAGTTTAAACATAAAATACTTGTATAAGCAAAATATATAACAATTTTGGATGTTCGTAGGGGTATACTGGGAATTTCAAAATTTTATTATGCTTTTGTGGATGTATGGAGTAACTTATGTCGAAGTAATACATACATACATACATATTACATACACATACATACATACATACATACATACATACATACATATATATATATATATGTTTTATGTTTCCTTTCTCCAAAATACTGCAGAACAAAGCCGATTATTAAACTGATTTTCTTATGTTATACTCGTTCTCTAATATAGTTATACAAGCTATTCATATGAATTTTACTATATAACCTGTTAGTTTAACAAAATTAGTATTGTCTAGATGAAACATATGCACTTACAATTATCATATTTCATTTAGCAACGGATTTAGCCCATTGATAAATGTAAACTAGCAATGGTCAAAAGCGGATACTAAATGTAAATTAGCAACGGCTTTGGACCATTGTGAAATTTAGCCACTTTCTATTTAGCGATGGCACTGGGCTATTGCAAAATCCTTTTGCAACAGCTCAAAGCCGTTGCAAAATAGCTTCTTGGTGCATTGACTTGTTATTATACACATTTCAAATTAATACACACACACACACACACACACACACACAAATATTCCATTACTCTCTTAGTTTGAAATTTTGGATCGAATATAAATTGATTTACTAACTTGAAGTAAAAAAAATGTTTATGTACTCTCTCGCATAAAAATCATTGACATCTTTTGTTATTGAAATTGCTCATTATTTTCGTTATAGATGGTTTATTTACCCAACTTAATAATTGATATCGGTATAAAAATATTAGATATATATAAATATATCTATCAAAATAAAAACATCAATAAAAAATGCTTGTTATGTTCAACCTATATCTATGTCACACTTAATAAACAATATAAAATATGAGTGTACGTTTAGATTCATCAAACAATTATCGTTGATTTACATACTCCACAGTATGAGCACGCTTTTGTGCATATAAAAGGGAAGTTAGCGAGTGCACCAGTGTTAGTCATTTGGAGTGAGAATGAGGAGTAAATGGAATACACAAATGCTTGTGGTACCATATTGAGTACGGTATTGATGCAAAGAATTAAGGCTGTCGCATATGCTAATCGACAGTTGAAACCGCATAAGAGAAAATGCCCAACCCATGATTTGAAGGTTATCGCAAAGATTTGGAGGCACCATTTATTAGTAAATATGTTCGAGCTGTTCACAGATCATAAATCATTGGAGTACCTCTTCTCACAGAAGGACATTAACCTTCATCAACAGCGATGGTTAGAGTTCTTAGCCTCCTATGACTTCAACATTTTCTATATGCTTGGTAAGGGTATATTAATGCTCTGAGTAAATGATATGCTAGCTTGGGAGCTGTGTACCTTGAGTGGACAAAGTTAGAATATATTATCAATTATGACTTAATATCTTGATGTGAGCTAGAGCTGGGGATGTTGGCGAGTTTGATTATTAGACCCACTTTGATTGAGTGGATCCGTACTAATCAAAGACGTGATGCTAGACTAGCAGAGATCCTTATTAAGATTGAGAGTGGAGTAGAGTAGAGTTTGAGGATATGAAGTAGTACGGACTTGACTGAGATGGTTGTTTCCTTAAGGACATGAGATTGTTTATACCCATTGTCGATGGGTTGAGGGATGAGGTACTATGAGAGTGCCATCATTCGAGATTAACTATACATCGTATAACAATAAAATGTTTGAAGATGTGAGGCAGACATTTTATTTGGAAGAGATAAAGAAGGATGTTAGGACATTCATATCGAAGTATATGAACTGTTAGTTAGCTAAAGCTAAAAAAAAGTCCAAGTGGTTTGCTGCAACCGCTTGAAGTTCTTGCGTGCAAGTGGGAACAGATATCGATGAACTTCATTGATGGGTTGTCAAGGACCAAAGGAGGGCATGATTGCATTTGGATCATAATTGATAGATTGACGAAGAGTGTTATACTTACAAAGTCAAATAGGACGACATTAAAATTGATTGAGTTGTATGTGAAGTCAGTTGCGAGATTTTACGGTATGCCAAAGAGCATAGTGAGTGATCGAGACCTATTATTCACGAGTGAGTTTTGGAAGAGTTTACAGGAGGCATTGAGGATAGATTTGCATTTGAATACAACTTATCACCGATAAACTGATGAGTAGACCGAGAGAGTAAACCATGTTTTGGAGGATCTCTTGTGAGCTTGCACACTTAACTTTGGGGGCTCATAAGATGATCACTTGCATTTGAGTGTTTTCGCATAAAAAAACATTATTAGTCTAACATCGGTATGGTACCATTCGAGGCATTATATGGTCATGTGAAACGCTTCTTCTTTTTGCTAGGAAGCGGGACAAAACCGACAGTTAGGCTGGATATGATTAGAGATACTTCAGAGAAGACTGAGATCATATGGCAATGAATGAAAGTGGCACAAGATGGCTGCCAAATTAGGGTATGTGGCTGCTTCCATTGGAAATATATAATGGTTTATTTTTGTAGAGTGGTTATAATAGTTTTTTGGAATTATCTTTTGGGAGATAAAGCCATTTGATGTTAGACGGTTTTAGATAGCTTAGTGGGGGTAATTAGTAAGGCTTGGGTTAGGCCCAAAAACCTATTTCGGGAATTGTGCTAAGGAGAGAGGATGGGACATCCTCCATTTATTATTCCACACTTTCCAAAACATTCTAAACTCCTTTAATCATCTCCTTATCCAAAGAGAGACCATTTTCCTCACTTAATTAGTCAAATCACCATTAAAGGGCACTTAGCAAGGGGATTAGCTTTGCTACTATTTGGGGTGCATTAGGAATCGTGAAAGTTATTGTTCATTATGGGTTTACATTAGTATTTCTGCATTTATTGACTTTTGGTGAATGGTTTATCTTTGCCACTTTACTATGTTAGTTAATATAGTAAAAAATGATGTTTAAATGGTTTTTGAATGTTTACAATGATTTCAAACTTAGATCTAACCTTAACGACATCTTTAAAATGGTTATAAAAAACTAAATGTCAATTCTGATTTGTTTTTGGATTTCTAACCATGATGGTCGTCATTTTCTGTTTCAATTGATTTAGGATGATTTGAATGTTTTAATTGTGTTTGAATTGCTTGTATATGATGTTTGGATGTTATATATTGCTCATATGAAGTTGTTTGATTGTATTTTGATTCATTTGAGTGTTACTTGAGAGTGGTCATCATTTGAGTGAACCGATGAGCATAAATGCTCAAAATTGCATGCAGCCATTTTTGGGAGTCCATGATGACCTAAGAATTCTATATGATTGATAGCATGTGATTTGGAGTTAAGGAGATGAAGTTTTGGTGAGCTTGAAAGAGTGGTCGGTGGTAGTTGAAAACCAGACGGTGGTAGATTTACTTCGAGGAAATGACACTCAACTTCGAGATAAAGTGGTCATCACAGGAGGGTGACTTCAAGTAAAGGAGAAAATGAAATAGGTTTTTGACTTAGGCAAATTTTGGCATGGAAAAATAGGTCATCATCGAAATGTTTGGGGACGAGAGGTATGGATTCGTGCTTAGCACCGAATTGCTTTAGGCTGTATTGGGTATTACTTTAGGACAAGGAAGGTTTGACTTCGAGGAAACATGATGAGAATGTTTGGGACACATAGCTGAAATATCTAAGTGTTAACCAAAAGTGGTCGAGACTAAGGCTTTAAGCAGCATTTTTTGATGGTTGGTTCGTTCGATGCTTGGTTTTGACGTTACGGCTCAACGCCGAGCGGTTTTGGTAGTAAAGAGATGATCGATACTTCGACATGTCTTCGGGACTTTGACGAGGAACTTTATGACTTATGATGGTGTCTAAAGATTTTATGATGATGACAACTTGATGATATGAGTCATAAAGATGGTCCATAAGGACGAGTTTGATGATGTGAAATTGTGGGTCGAACGATGATATGTTTAACCATGGAGATAAATGGAATGGAACAATGAAGTGTTCTACTATGGAGATGCATGCAAAGAGATTGTTGATATTAGGAGGTTTCCAGCATGTGGAGATACGCACCTAATTTTGAATTTATCCTGAATCACTTAAACCTATCTTGCCATGGACCTTGAAGATACATGGGTCTAGTTGTTGGCCTTATTAAGTAGCATGGAGTCAACCATCGAGAAACTGAGACTTTGAGTTGTATCTGGCAGTTGATGACCATATGAGCTATTATATGTCCAATGCACCTGAGTGATGTGAGGACTATTTGATAGATGTAGTGTTTGCTATGTTTTTTATCACTCTAGGGATGTCATATGATGTAAGCGTTGTTGACCTAGATACCCAAACACCCAACATTGTACTCTAACTTGTAGTACGCCCGTATGATGATAGGAATAGTAGATTAGCATGTACTGTTATGCGCTAACTCTTTGCATGCAGGGACGGATCGAGTTTGATTCCTCATACCTTATATCTTATATCTCCCTACATCGATTTTTATAGTATTTTTAGAACGGTAGATCGCTCATACTAGACTGTTCTCTAAAATCAAGGTTTTATGCTTTGATTTTTATTACTTTGGATACTCATAAACTCCTAGACTACATAGCAAAATTTAGACAACGCATGGAGTTGTGCAGATAGACCAGCAGGAGGCTACACTTTCACATATACTATTATTTGGGATTTTTATTGCTTATATTCCACTGCGCGTTATTATGGAGCTTTACTAGTGCTTTACTTATTATTCAAGACTATTTATAATTTGAGTTATTATTTGATGTATAAACTATGTGATTTATTATGAGTAACTATTATAACACCCCGTAAAATTTAATAAAATTGAGTAATTAAAATAAGGTTAAAAATGGAAAATTTTAAATGTTATAATTTGACCAAGGTAGTTGCACCACTGCGTCTGTGGTGATTTTTCGATCAATTTCCATATATAATATGTTGGAATCGAACTTGAAATGTAAAAGTTATGGGTGTTTGAAGTTTTCAAAATTAAAATTTTAATATTTGAATTTAAAAGTTTAACATTTGAATGTTTGAATTTGAAAAGTTAAAATAAGAAGCTTAAGGGTTAAGCACGATTAAACGTTAAAATGTGATGAATTGAATTAATTAAGTCAATAAATATAACGCTTAACGTATATAAACAAATAAGCGAAAAAGAAATCAACGTTCTTAAGTGGGGGAAGCGGTCGACCCCTTGACCACCACCGATCGATGACTAATGGTCGATCGGTGGAGGATGGTAGAGGCTAGGGTTTTCTTATTTTTAATGTTCTGGATTTGTTTATTTGTATTTAACGATCGCCATTTTCTCCACCTCTATAAATAGGCTCTTAGACCCCCACTTTTCTTTCGTAAAATTTTGGGAACGCTAGTGAAGCTCTACCAAAATCTCTCCCATTGAGATTTCAGAAACAGTAAACCTTCTGGTACGTAATTCTATTTTTTAATCTCTAATTTAAATTAATCCTTCTTCTCCATATCTTCTGGTTTATAAAATCCAACATACACGCACACAAAATCTATTTGTTGTATATTCAAAAAGGAGAAGATCTAACAGAGATTAAGGGCGGTGGAAATCAGATCTCTTCTTCTTCTTCCTTAGGTTTCTGAATTAGTCAAGATTTCAGGTAAGAGTGTTAGATGTTTACCTCTTTTGATTTCTAATTTTATTCCTCTCTAGTTTCTGCTTCTAAACATAATTTCTATATATAGTTCAATTTATTGCATATTTCAAAAGAAGGAGATCTGAAAAAGAATTAGGCATGGTGGAATCAAATCTAGTTAGGAAATAAACAATTCTCTGTGAGTGGAAATATCAAAATTTTCATATTTTTGTAATTTAATAGTATTTATTTGGATTTGATGTATGCCTTGAGAAATTATGGTAAACGAAAACAAAACATCTAAAACCCCTAGAATTTCCCTAAGTAAATATCAATCTTTGTATATGTTGGAATTTTAATTGTTTTTCGTATTGGTATATTACAATCTAATTAATTGTTAGAATTAGATAATAGGTGATCAATTTAATGTATTTTCCCTTCTGAATTGTAAAGTTAAAGGATTCAAAAAGAAAATAAATTAGAAACGGTGTATAAACTTTGAATTGTATTGTTTGTAGTTTGTACCATCTATTTCTACAGCTTATATAAATAAGGAATTCCTTTCTCACTTCAAAATATTGTATACAAAGGTTGAATTGAATATAGGGAGATCTAATTTGTGATGATCTATTCCTTTAAATAGAAAGAGGATTCTAATGTATTATTATGGAACAAGTGTAGAAATTCCATGTTTGTACAAATCTACTTTATTTGGTTATGGTAGTAGCAGTTCTAGTAGGAGTTGTATAATTGTATGAGATTGATATTTCAAAATATCTTATAAGTGAATTATTGTTGAACTATTATAACATAATGATTAGACTCTAAATTCCATGCAATATATATATATATATATATATATATATATATATATATATATATATATATATATAATATTGGTTATAGCGTATTGAATGTGATAATTAGTATTATTAGAATAATTAAGTAATATTAATATATAAGAAGGAAGGATGAGTAAATTAAGGAATTAATCCCTAATTAAGGGCGCCATATAGTGGATATACATACAAGTTATGACTAAGTTATAGAGATACGAGGTTAGTTCAAAGTTACATAGAATTCCGTCCAGTTAAATCTAGCTACCAGCGGTGTGGCGTTTTGGATTCATGTGGGACATTGTCTATAATAAATAACTCCAGTGGACGTGAGGTTAGTCACAATTCTGTAAGCTAAACTTACCTAGTTAATATGGCTACCTAGTTAATATGGCTACCAGTTTCTATGGACAATCGGACTAATGTGGGACATCACAAGTGGGTTATGGGTCATAAATTTTGTGTTCGATATGGCAGGTGAAATCCTTAGGAATAGTCTGCTTTGGGTTTGAGGCATTAAGTGGCTATGGTAGGTCCGCCTATTTCTTAGGTGAAGTATGAAGTGACCAAATAGGATTTCTTACGGTGTTAGCGAGGAAGAACCATGCAGAAACCCGCCATTGGGTTAGATCGTAAATGATGAGGATCTGCCTATTTTATAGGTCTTAAATGATATGAGTCTGCCTAAGCCCTATTAAAAAGGTAGTAAGTGGTTTGGGCATTTTCTTGTACATCATATGCGCTAGTAACGAAGAAGGTATAGTCAGACTGGAAGAGCCTTCGGGCTTACAGTTGACTTTTTTGTAGTTGGATTAGAAGCGCCTTCAGGCCTACAGTTGACTTTATAAGAATATTATGATTTTAATACGTAAGACATATTTCTTATTTAAATAATATTGTTCAAGTACAATTATGGTAAAACTTGAGATTTTTATTTCACCAGACAGTTAGAGAGAGTAATGCTGCTTTAGAAGATGAAGATGGAGGTGAAGGCTTGTAGCGGTTATTTATCTATTTATGCTTTTTTAAGTATTTTATTATATCTAGTTCAAACAGTTATGTTACTTTGAGATATTGTACTATGGAAGCCTTATGTTAACATGTTGTAACGTTTAACATGTTATGTTTCTAAAATGGTTTTCTTTATGAAATGGTACTTGTTTCTGATATTATATTTTATCCATTCTGCTGTGAGATTCTAAAACTATAGATAGATAGCTTTATGTACTGTGTAATGTTTTAATTTTATCGATTTAACAACTCGCCTTGAGATGGGCCTAAGGTTCGATGGGCTCTTACTGGATCGAAACTAGGTCTGTTTTGGAGTGGGTTGTTACGCTTGGTATCAGAGTTTAGGTTACTCAATCAATAGGGATGGGTGTACATAATGAGTACCACACTTGCTATTTTTGAAAGTATTTTTCAAAAATCTACTATATATATATATAGTTAATTTGAATTTACTCTATAGTTTCTGACCATAGAAGTAGTTGCAACCATATTCTGAAGGGACGTGCGAGGCTACTATGCGTTAGAAAATAAATCGAGTAAGGAATGTGTGATGAAGGTCGTATTGTAAGGAATGTAAAAAGAAAAAGATTGTAACTCTAAAATTAATTGGGCAATAAGTATGCAATTCATAGCGAGTTACAATAATTTAATTATAATATGATCAAACTAATTTAAAGAAATTATTGAGGAAATTATAGAAAATAATAGGGAAGATTGGAAAGGTTGAAACTTTAAAAATTTAATAGATAATTGTTATAAAAGAGAAGAAATAGAAAACCGAGAATTCAATTTAAAAGTGATAGGCACATCAACCCTTTATACAAATTACATGACAACGCATACCCTTACCAGTATTTATGCTTTTTTAAGTATTTTATTATATCCAGTTCAAACAGTTATGTTACTTTGAGATATTGTACTATGGAAGCCTTATGTTAACATGTTGTAACGTTTAACTTGTTATGTTTCTAAAATGGTTTTCTTTATGAAATGGTACTTGTTTCTGATATTATATTTTATCCATTCTGCTGTGAGATTCTAAAACTATAGATAGATAGCTTTATGTACTGTGTAATGTTTTAATTTTATCGATTTAACAACTCGCCTTAAGATGGGCCTAAGGTTCGATGGGCTCTTACTGGATCGAAACTAGGTCTGTTTTGGAGTGGGTTGTTACGCTTGGTATCGGAGTTTAGGTTACCCAATCAATAGGGATGGGTGTACATAATGAGTACCGCACTTGCTATTTTTGAAAGTATTTTTCAAAAATCTACTATATATATATATAGTTAATTTGAATTTACTCTGTAGTTTCTGACCATAGAAGTAGTTGCAACCATATTCTGAAGGGACGTGCGAGGCTACTATGCGTTAGAAAATAAATCGAGTAAGGAATGTGTGATGAAGGTCGTATTGTAAGGAATGTAAAAAGAAAAAGATTGTAACTCTAAAATTAATTGGGCAATAAGTATGCAATTCATAGCGAGTTACAATAATTTAATTTTAATATGATCAAACTAATTTAAAGAAATTATTGAGGAAATTATAGAAAATAATAGGGAAGATTGGAAAGGTTGAAACTTTAAAAATTTAATAGATAATTGTTATAAAAGAGAAGAAATAGAAAATCGAGAATTCAATTTAAAAGTGATAGGCACATCAACCCTTTATACAAATTACTTGACAACGCACACCCTTACCAGTAACCAGGCTTAACACATAAATGGACCAAACAAAGAAAACCAACAAAACATAAAACAAACATTTAAGCAATACAGCCCAACTAAGCAATACAGCGGCCCAACTCAACAATACAGCTCACCTTGTGCATGCCTGAAGATATATGTACCAGATGTATCAGTGAATCAACATATATATATATATATATATATATATCTATGACTTAATACTGGTAATACTCCCCCTCAAGTTGGTGCATACATGTTCTTCATGCCCAACTTGCAACATAAGTATTCAAGCCTCGCTCCAGTGAGGGATTTTGTAAACATATCAGCTATTTGCTCTCCTGTTTTCACATACCCAGTTGCCACTAGACCACTCTGAATCTTCTCTCGAATGAAGTGACAATCCACCTCAATATGTTTAGTCTGTTCATGAAAGACTGGGTTTGAAGCTATGTGCATTGCTGCCTGATTATCACAAAATAACATTGTAGGTTTCTCAATTTTAAAACCAATTTCATCCATTATGTGACTGATCCACATTATTTCACACACTGCCTTAGCCATAGCTCTATACTCTGATTCAGCACTTGATCTCGAAACAACACTTTGCTTCTTGCTTTTCCATGATACAAGATTTCCTCCTAAAAACACACAATAGCCAGAAGTGGATTTTCTATCTGATTTTGACCCTGCCCAGTCAGCATCAGAAAAGCATTCCATGCTGATATGACCATGGTTTCTGTACATGATCCCTTGACCAGCTGTCTTTTTCAAGTAGCCTAATATCTGTTCTAACAATGACCAGTGATGAACTGTAGGTGAGTGCATAAACTGACTTATAACACTCACTGAAAAGCTAATGTCAGGCCTTGTTACAGTTAAATAATTTAATTTTCCCACTAGTCTCCTGTACCTTTCTGGATTCTCGAGTAGTTCACTACCTTCTTCAATACAACAATTAGGTGTAATTGGAGTTACAACTGGTTTCATACCCAACTTTCCTGTTTCACTCTATAGGTCCAGTACAAATTTTCTTGAGATAAGAAAATTCCATCATCACTTCTTATAACCTCCACTCCAAGAAAGTACCTTAACTCACCTAAATCCTTTGTATTAAATTGTGTATGAATATATAACTTGAGAGACTCAATTCCTGCTTTATCATCCCCAGTGATAATTATATCATCCACATATACTACCAGTAAAATAATTCCAGTTTTAAATCTTTTAAAAAATACCGAATGATCACAATTACTCTTCATCAGACCAAAAGACTCAAGTGCATGACTAAATTTTCCAAACCAAGCCCGGGGACTCTGCTTTAAACCATACAGTGATTTGTTAAGCTTACATACCAGATTACTCTCCCCCTGAGCAATAAATCCAGGTGGTTGAACTATATAAACCTCCTCATGAAGGTCACCATGAAAGAAAGCATTTTTGATATCCAATTGGTGAAGTTTCCAGTTATAAGTCGCTGCCAAAGAAATAAATAATCGAATAGATGTAAGTTTAGCAACAGGAGAAAAAGTATCTGAATAATCTACCCCATACACTTGAGCATATCCCTTTGCAACCAATCTGGCTTTTAACTTTGCCACTGACCCATCTGGATTAACTTTGGTAGAAAATACCCACTTGCATCCTATTGCCTTCTTATTCATAGGTAACTGAACTAGATCCCATGTATTGTTAAGCTCTAATGCATTTATTTCTTCAATCATTGTTGCATGCCATCCATCATGTGATAATGCTTCCCCCACAGTTTTGGGTATAGGGACAGACTCCAATAATTGATTAAACATACATATAGAAGATGGTAGATGTTCATATGACACATATGTAGAGATAGGATAGGTACACTGTCTTTTATCTTTTCGTAATGCAATAGGTAGATCTAAGCTAGGGTTCAAAATAGGAGTGGGCTCTGATTCTTGTAAAGTTTTAGTTGTAATATTATGATGACCACTTGCTTCTTGTATAGGATTACTACTATCAGTAGTATCAACTTGACTATGATAAATGAGAAAGTCTTCATCATCTAGTTGGGTACTTTCATTATCTAGATTTCTAGGATAGGTTGCTGGTGCTGATTGGAAATATGGGACGTCTTCATGAAAAGTAACATCAATAGATACTAGATACTTATTTAAAGTAGGACAATAACACCTATAACCTTTTTGTAACCTTGAGTAGCCAACAAACACACACTTAAGAGCTTTTGGGTCCAGTTTTGATACTTGTGGTCTCACATCTCTAACAAAGCAAGTACTACCAAAGACTCTTGGTGGGATAGGATACAACTGCTTATTTGGAAATAGTATAGTATATGGGATTTCTCCATTTAAAATTGATGAAGGCATTCGATTGATAAGAAAACAGGCAGTAGACACAGCATCACTCCAAAAATACTTAGGCATATTAGTCTGAAACATAAGTGCTCTAGTAGTTTCAAGTAAATGCCTATTTTTCCTCTCTGCTACTCCATTTTGTGATGGGGTGTCTACACAAGATGTTTCATGAAGTATACCATTTTTACTCATAAACTCATGAAATTGACTAGAAGTATATTCTTTTGCATTGTCACTCCTTAAAGTCTTAACTTTTGTATTAAATTGTGTATTAATTTCAGTACAAAATGCACAAAAGATGGTATATAATTCTGACCTGTTTTTCATCAAAAATAACCAAGTTGTACGAGAGTAATCATCCACAAAAGTAACAAAATATCTGTAACCCTGTTTTGATACAACAGCTGATGGTCCCCAAATATCGGAATGAACAAGTTCAAATGGACAACTAGCCCGTTTATTTATTCTAGGAGTTAAACTACTACGATGGAGTTTAGCAAATTGACAAGGTTCACAATTTAATGAATGTAATGAACTATACCGTGGACATAATTTCTTGAATACTTGAAGTGAAGGATGGCCTAGCTGACTGTGTAATTTGAGAGATTGAGTAATACTTGAACATGCAACAGGGGTATCAAAGATATAGAGACCTCCAGATTCATGACCTTTACTAATAATCTGCTTCGTCAATCGATCCTGGAATATACAATGGGTAGGATAAAAAGAAACACAGCAATCCAACTCCTTGGTGATTTGACTCACTGACAGTAAATTGAATGCTAGGTCTGGCAGATGTAAGACATTTTCTAATGACATTGTGTTGGTGAGATTAATTGTTCCTGATCCCTTTACACTTGATGAAGATCCATTAGCCAAAGTAACATTATGATTTGAATTGTTTGATTGAAACTTTGAAAAATTAAGTGCATTACCTGTCATATGGTCTGTTGCACCAGAATCTATAACCCATCTTCCTGATTTAGCAACTGTAGAGACATGAGTTGATGCATCCTTCAAGCTTTCTTGATACTTGGTAACTTGGCAAATTCATCAGCAGATACAAGAACAGATTTGTTATCGTCACCATTTGTTTTAGCAATATGTGCAGACTGGTTTACTGGTACACTTCCTCTAGAGCCAGTGCTTTGTTTCTGTTTGTTCTATAGTTTCCAGCATTCAAATTTAGTATGTCCTGGTTTCTTGCAATAGACACAAAATACTGGATTTGTTGCTCGACCCTCTGTGTTGACCATTTCTCTTTTGTATCCACTCTGGTTAGGTTTCCATGGACCATACTTGTTTTGAGTTACCAAAGCACTATTAGTTGATGCAGAAGTCATTTGTACGCTTGAATTTTCTGTCCTTAAAATTCTACTGAATACTTCTTGCAAAGATGTTACATCAGATCCAGATAACACCTGTGATTTAGCAGATTCAAATTCTGGTGGAAGTCCTGCAAGAAAACTCATTATTGCTATTTGTTCACGCTGTGTCTGCTGTATCTTCACATCAGGGCTGATTGGAAGCAAAGTATTGAACTCTTCATAGGTCTTCTTGAATGTCATAAAATAGTTCATAAGAGTCTGATCTTGTTTTTCAACACGATAGAACGATTTACACACATCATACATCCGACTTAAATTTCCTTTTCCTGAGTACAAAAATTTTAGATACTCCATTAATTCTTTCACGAATTCACAATGGTTAACCAGACTAATTACTGTACTATCAATGGTATTTCAGATCTGAAGAAATAGTCTGGCATCATCCCTTAGCCATGTCTGACTTTTCTCTTTATCCTCATCTTCTTTGGGTGGATCTCCAGTAAGATGATTGTCTTTATCAATGCTTCGAAGATATATGCGAATCGTTTTACTCCAATCGAAATAATTTGATTCATTCAACTTATGTTCCGTGATTTTAGACATCACTGGCAACACATCAGAGATCGACTTACTTTCAGCCATAACCCTAATTCGATAGGAAATTAATTTGAATAAGAATCCTCAGATACAGATCAGATCGAAGAATTGATCTTAAAACGAGAATAGCTCTGATACCATGTTATAAAAGAGAAGAAATAGAAAACCGAGAATTCAATTTAGGAGTGATAGGCACATCAACCCTTTATACAAATTACATGACAACGCACACCCTTACCAGTAACCAGGCTTAACACGTAAATGGGCCAAATAAAGAAAACCAACAAAACATAAAACAAACATTTAAGCAATACAGCCCAACTAAGCATTACAGCGGCCCAACTCAACAATACAGCTCACCTTGTGCATGCCTGAAGATATATGTACCAAATGTATCAGTGAATCAACATATATATATATATATATATATATGACTTAATACTGGTAATAATAATGAATGTGTAATAAGTGAGGAGTTACGATGAATTAAATAGATCAATAAGACCAATAAGGTGAAAGTTGAATAAGTAATTAAATGTCTTTAGGAAACGTCCATTAAGGTAATAATCATTTAATGTGGACCAAGTGACATTTATGAGAATAATAAATAAAAATGTTAGGTATTGATTAAATATTACAAGGCATGATAGTTGTAAAAATCTAAAATTAAGGGATGAAAGAAGAAGTAAATGCAATAGAAAAGACAATTAATAAGAAGTTGTTTTGAAGAATATTTTCCAAAATTTAACTCCATGTGAAGGGTTTGATAAAAAGATTTTCTTTGGAAACTTCCTTGAAAAGTTTTTCAAAGGAATTATTCAGGAGCTGTTGTTTTGAAAAAAAGGAATTTTGAAAATTCATAAATTCAAAATTTTATTAAGGCAAAAGCTTGGGAATAAAAAGAAGTTCTGGAGTCAAAAGTTTTGATTAAAAGGTTTTTGGTAAAAAGAGTTTTACATTTTTGAAACTCTTAGTTTGAAATTTTGTTTGGTTAAAAAGTTTTCAGTTTAAAGATTTTTCGATAAAGTGGTTTTTTTTTTGAAATAAATATAAAGTAAAGCATAGGTTGGACTTAATGATTATTCTATTTCATAAAATTGGAAGTTCTTAAGACTCTTCTTTATAAAAATGGAAATGGAACTTGATTAAAATGATGTTGAAGCAATTTAAATAGGGAAAAAAGAAACAAAGACAATAGTAGGAGTTTTGGGTGGAAATAGTGCTAAGAACTTATAAAATATGATTAGTAATATAGTTAGAGATAATGTAGAAGAAAAATCATTAGAATAGGATAGGAAAATGATAAGATGAGATTTTACCTTGTCTACTCCCAATTTCATTGTTTTTTTTTTGAACTGGTACTTTATATACAACAAATCATTGGGATAACATATTCCATGTCAAATAAACGTTCGAAAGCAAGTTTCGAACTTGTGACATCTTGCACCAAAGCCGAATCAATTAACCACTTGGACAAAGGTGCTTGTCCCCAATTTCATTGTATAAAGTTATAGAAGATGTTTTTGAATATTTTTGAACTAAAAAACTAACTTTCAAATGAATGAATCTTTGATCTAGAAAGTTTTTGAAAAAGGGAAATTACTTTGCTTCCTTTTGGGATTAACCAGTCTTATTTTGAATTTTTGATGGTTTTATTTAGCAACTGAGTTTTTGAATATTTTGGATTAATGATCCTACTTATAAAGACGTAAGTATTTAAATTAATAGTAGTAAGGAAGGGAAATTTTTTACTGAACAATTTTAGAACCTTTGAATTTAGGGTTAGGAATAAAACGGTAAATGTTTTGAAAGTTGCGAAAAGTTGGGTTCAAATATGTTTGAAAGATTTTGTCCAAATGTTTAATAAAAATGGAATAGATATATGAAATAAAATAAAATATGGTGCTTAGAGGTTTTTAAGAATTTAACTCCCCCAAACTGTTTTTGGAAGTTGGAAATTCTTTTGAAAACTATGCTTAAATGTTTTCTTTTGAGATGTGGAAATCTTTTGTAAGTTTGAACTTCAAATGTCGCATACTTATGTAATGTGGATTTCTAAGACTATATTTTATGGAGTAGATAAGGATCACCATCAAAGTAAGAAGGGTTAAAGGTTACATGATCTGAATAAAATAAGAATAGTATGTACTACCTGATCTATAAATTTGAAATCAATCCCCAGCAATTATTTATAGAATGTTGGTAAGGTTGTATAGGTATTCCATATCTATAATTGAGTTGTAAGTTAAGTTGCTCTTGGAATATGAATTTCCATATTTTGATTTATTGGAAGTAGGCTTCGTGTAATTTCCATAAATTATCTAATTCCACAAATATATAAAAGAGTGGCATTTGAATTTACAAATGCTACGCCAAAGGGGAAAGAGATGGGTAAGATGTTGAAATTCTTTTCCACATTTTACACTGTATGTTTCAATAAAAAAATCTATTGTACTTTCGAACAAAGAAAAAATATTACTTGTGGTTAATTTATGGAAGATTATACTGGTAATCTTTTTTGAAAGGATAGCTTTAATAAAATAAAATATGAAAAGGAATGTTATAGTTCAGAAATTAACAATTAGAAATAAGAAACATATAAACGGCTAAATTTTTAACGGTATCGTATTAATAATAAATAGCATAGTAATATAGGACTAGGATATATGAACATTAACTATAGATTTAATGGATAATAAATTTGTAGTTAACAGAGGATAAAAAGGAAATTAAATAAGGGACTGATTAGAATTTAATATGATATTTATGGAGGAATTGAATACTCATAATTAAACTTTGAACTGTAATATATTGAAATTGATTAAACAAGGATTGATTAGAGATTGTCAAATTTGACATTATTGACCAGTTATTATGGGCAATGGATAATTGTTAGAACTAAGAAAAAAAATCAGAAAGGTGGGTAATGGTGGAACATATTTTAGGAATGTATATCTTAAATTAGTAAGAAGCATTATGACCCAAACATCATTAACGCCGGTTACTATTTATGGGCAGCTTCTGGCTTTTGGGTTGAAATCGCTAGTTGTCTCCTTTAGAGAAAGTATTTGATATGTATAAGACATTTTCCTAATTTTACTGTGTTGATTTTAAGAATTAGACTAAATTGCAACGACCCGGAATTTTAATGATTGATTTAGAAATATTTAATTTATTTAAAATATTTAATTAATTATGTAATAATTAGTCAACCCTCCTTCAATAAATAACTAATGGTAGAAAATTGATTTTTAAATTTTGTTTAAAAATAGGTAGTTCGATGAAAAACAGAAAATGTGACCGAAACCTGTGTTATGGATTTTCATTTTTTATCGAACGATAAGTGTAAAAAGTTGTTGAACCTTTGTATACATTTTAAACAACATTTAAATGCTATGCTAAGTTAAGAAAACATTTTATTTTGAAATGAGTAAATAAGTAATATATAATAATAATAAGAATGAAAAATGATAAAATATTTTTGAAATTGAAAGTGAAATGATGGATGTGAAATTCAAAGATTACTTAAGTATTGAAATGAACAAAAGTACATAAACCATTCTAATATCCATTATTGTATTTGTAACGACCCGTTAAATTCAATAATATTAAATGAGTCAATTTGATATGTTTTCTAATCTAATTTAAATTGAAATAGAAGTCTTAGGATTTTTAATGGAGTAAATGTAGGGGTTAGCTAGTAACTGTAATTAAAGGTAAATAATTTAAAATGTTTATATGACATAGATTGAAATAACGAAAATTTGTGTTTGTGGTTATAAGTCATAATTAGTTGATTAAAATGGTATTAATGAAATAATAACTGAATTGAATTGCAAATATATAAACATTAGAAAAATTTATTTGGTGGATTAAATTTGTTAAAGTTCATAAGTTTTGTAATTTAATTTAGTAGAACTTTAAATTTGAAACGAAGATTGAAATAAACGCTAAATTTAATTATGTAAACGGTGACTTAAGACCTAGTTATAGGAATTGGAATATAATCCAATTTGAATTAAGTAGAAGAAGGATTTGATTAATACGTAAGTTAATTGTTCAAGGTATTGAATAAAAATTGGAAACCCAATTATAATTAATGATAATAACGTTAGTATTAGTTAATAAATATATTTCAATGCAGTACCCAAATGAATGGAATAAAATGAATATATATTGAATAGAAATGAAATGTAAGGTAAATGACGATTGTGTAAAATCAGTACAAGTTGGAAATGCATAAACCTTAATAAACATTCCAATTTAATAAATTTATGCAAATGTGGGACTTAGTGATAAGCGTGTAATTATGGGTATGATAACAATTAGTATAAAATTCCTATTTCAGTGGCATGTTGCAATGGGTGATTTAGTTTGGGATTTTTATTAAATTTTGATGGAATTTTACAATAACAGAAGTTTAGGAGTAAAGTGAGATAATTGAAAATTTTAATCATTCATATAAGTCATTTGTTTATTAATATGAGTTAGCTAATAAAATTTAATTTGGGCAATACCTATATATTGGAAACACATTTGTAAAGTGTAATTAATTGAATTTGGTGATTTGGGAATGAATCCAGGGTTATAGGAATTGATGTAATACTACGCAAATAAAAGGTAACTGCATAAAATCAATGTTTCGTAATAAATTGTAATTGATAATTAAGTAGGAATGGGTTTGAATTTGACAAAAAGGAAAATTTATTATTTTCTTACCCATCTATTCAATCTATTAAATTTGATCAGATCCATTTGCAATTAAACGAATTTATTTACAAGTTAGTATGTATTTAGCTGATAACTATAAACCAATTAGGGCAATCGGATATATATATTACCAGTTAAGTTATATAAGATAATGGTTGACTTAATTAAGGGAGTTTATGTAATAATTTCATTTATTTTGTAAGTGGAAATAAAAGGTTAATGATAACAAGTATTCAAAATTTACCATCTATTTAGTATATTAAGTATAATTGATAATCAACTGCAGCAAGTAATAAATAATAAATACGTAACGTTAAATGAAGTAATATTTGAAATTTAATATTTAGAAACTATGTAAATATAAGTGCAGATGAAATTGGGGATATTTACATATTGAAATATGAATCCAATGATAAATCAATCTAATTGACAATAAATAATGGAAAGTAAATTTAATTAAATTTTGGAAATTTAATATATACATATATATTTTGGTGAAATTAAATGAAATTTGAGGATTTCTAAATTTAATTCGACAAGTAAATTTTGTTTAAATTAGTATGGGTGATTGAAAATTTTATAATAATAAGAATCATCAATTATCGAAGAGAAATGGGAAATTGGATTTAATTGACTAAATTTTGATTTATTTAATGAATATAAAAATAGCCATTTTGGCCACGGACTCGGATTTCGACGAAACTAGTTTCATCGGATCCGTATCGGTGAATTATTATAGGGTTTCAAGTTTCGTATCGATCGGACCTGTCGTTTGATCGTACGGACGCGAAACGCCTTGAAAATCAATTTTATTAATTTCAATTTGAAATCAATTTGGAAATTTTGTTTTCAGCATAACTTCTTCATACGATCAAATTTGGGCGTGAAACTTTTTCCATCGCGTTCAGAATATTTTAAAATACCTATTTGGATATATAGATTTAATAAATTCGGTTCCGGAGGCATAGCGGGCTTTTTGGGCCATAATTTATTCCACACGTTCATTCTACGGTCTATCTACGCTACCTCTAACCCTCTATATAAACCCAGCTATTCAGCCCTAGCCTCCGCCTAATTTCATTTATCTGCGCGTATTTTCTTCAAACTTCTCTTCTTCTTCAATGGGGGCTAACCCTAGATCCAGTCAGTTCAAAAACAAAATGAAAATTCAAAATCTCCAGAAAAATTCCACAAAAATATATGTCAATGTTCTCGAAACACGTAATCTCATGGTGAAATTCATTTTTCAAATGGAGTTATCGTTTACGCAGAATAAATTCAAACAGTTCGTGGCCATTCATCAGCGCCGTAACAAAGTTCGTCGGATCGTCAAACGGTTTCTGGGTTTTGACGAGGGAACGTAGGGGAGTCGATCTATGTGTTTTGTTTCGAGAACCAACGGCTAGATCATCGGCAAATCGTCGATTAGGGTTCGGAAATACACTAAGAGGATGGCGGCGGCTGGGCGTTTGGGGATCGTTCTGGGGTCGGCGGCCGTTGGAGAGGAGGCAGTAGGCGAGGTTAGCGCCTGGCATGGCGCGGCGGCGGAGTGAGGGTGAGTGCTCGAGGTTATCGGAGCTGGCAGTGCGTGTTGACCAGTAGGGTTACCTGCGTGATGTTGCTATGTTGCGTGCGTACGTCCCAGGCAAGCAAGTTGAAGCGCCTACGCGGCAAGTTCATTTTTATCAACATGTGTCATTTTGTTTATTTTCAATTTTGAATTCTATCATCATTTTTCGCCATAACTTTCTCATACGAAGTCGGATTCACACGAAATTTCTTTTGTTAGGATCGTAATTAAATTCCGGATCTGATGACGCTGGTTTGGACAAATTCCGAGACGGGCGAATTTTTGGGTTTAAATCGAATTTAAATTCGATTTAAATTTAAAAGGTGAGTTTTTTAACCCACTCACAACTACTAGAAGCTTTTATGTTTGTTTAAATTAATTTTAGAAATGAATAGAAATTTATTTATGAGTATTTGGCATGTTTATTTTATTCATATCTGTTGAATTGCATTTATTTAATTTAACTGTTAATTTAATTAATTTATTGCGTATAAATTTACAGTTAAAATTTATTTGTTTGCATATGAACTGCTAGTTAACAGTTATATAATTTATTACTGAATATAGACTGTAGATTAATAGCTGTTAAATTTAATTTGAATAAAATTGCCAGTATTACCTGTTATGTAGTACCAAAAATAATATTGTTATTGATCGATGATTGCGATTTGGATGATGGATGATGTTGATGAATGGATGTTTATTGTATATCATTAAATTGCAAATTATCATGCATATGTCATTTCATTCGGGATTGTGGTTTGAAATGATATATAACCGCAAAATTTTATATCTTTTAAATTGCGGATTGAAATGATAAATATCTGTATCACTTGACCATAGGATAGAAAATTATATACAGGCACCGCGGTATATATACAACTATTTAAATGTGATTTCTATGGTTTGGATGGAATATGGTTTATAATAATCTTAAATTTTATATTGTATAAATATTTTTCTTCCATATATATATACATATGAAGTTGAAAATTTTGAAATTAAAAGGTGTATAAAAATCTTTATTAAAAATGGAAGAAAATTAAGAAAATGGAGTTTAATAATTTATATCATATGTTTAAATGTTAAGTTTGGAAATTTTAAGATATGATATTTATAATTGGATTTTTCCCAAAATAAATTAAAATGAATATTCTAGTATAATTTGAATTGGGAAAATATATATATTTTATTACTAGAAATTGAAGTCTTATTATTTATGGATTTTATGTGAATATTCAAGACTAATTAATAGAACATTCGATTTATTGAAAGAATAAAATCCAACTTTAGTTTGAAATATTAATACTCCAAATGGATATACGTATATATATATAAATTGAAGTGGTTTTGGAACTTGAGAGAGATAATACAAATTTTGGTTTAGACTTTAATAAAGAAATGTATTTGTAAAGCCATGAGAACTATTTTCTTTACAAAGTAACATTTAAGTTAAACCTTTTAATTCATATACCGTTGAATATCCAAACCATTCAAGTTTTAAAGGTTATGGTTTTAAATTATGAATTTCGAAATATTATGCTTTGAAAGGATATTTGGCTTTCAGACGTTATAAATTTTAAAGCATTTGGATTTTTGAAAAGGTTTATATTTGGGATAAAGGATATCATATTGTTTTGGGTTTTAAAATGATATCGTATTCATAATTTTAAAATGGAAATGTTTATTCTGATTTTTAAAGTATAACCTATTTTTAAATGACCGCGGTGTTATAATAACGATGGGTTGGCAAAGAGACCGGGATCGGATATGGACATACTCTCTGTCGATACCGAAAACCACTTTGACTAACCGTGTACGCGGTGGAGATTCCAGAATGAAGTAGGTGGTGGCGACGTTTCCTGTAAGGTAAATACGTGGACCCGACTCCCGTGAGTTGGCATAAGGTGGCTAAAACAGGAGCGATTCTCAGGCCAATGAGGTCATTCCTCTGATCGGACCCTCCTCTTCGATATTATACTTTGATTTTGGATTGATTCAGTGGCCACTTCTATATTTTGATTTTGGGGAGTTAGTCCGAGGTGGGCGGTAACTGCGGCTACGCGTTTCCACCAGCCTGGATAGCAATTGGTATATCTACCCTGGCATTGCCTAGTTGTGTCGTGTCACCTACCATACCGAGCATTTACTACGAGTTTCTATTTGTGTCGTACCTATGGAGTATCCTCTGGTAGCTTCCCGATCAGGAGGTATTACGGTACTGTATAGACTATTGGCATTATTTGTGTTAAGGGCTATATGGGTAACCCCTTAACGCTATTAAAAAGTAAGTTTATTTTATAAATAGACATTATTATAATAACGCAATATACTACATAGTAAATAGTTTAACGGATCCTTAGGAGATGTAAATCCCGAGCATCTCTTGAGTTACTGTACTCATATTTATTTCTGTTAATTTAACTCACATAAGATCTTTTAGTTCTGACTCGAGTGTTTTTGTCTTTTCAATTTCGCTCGGGTCAGTCCGAGCGTTTCAGGATCGAAGACTTTAGCTTTGGAGGACGAAGACGAAGAATCCATATTATTATTATTTATAGTATGCACCACACTCTTTCTATTCCGCTGCATTGTTTGTATTGGTATGTGTAACTTTGATACTTATTGTATAAAGAAGAATTAACTGTTTTGTAACCGTTTATGAACTGTATATTCATTATTATATTTTATCCTTCCGCTGTGAAATTCTATTTTGTTTTATTTCTTCTCTGTTTTTCTTATTTACCCCATAACAATCCGCCCTTGCGTATGCTTTGAATTGGCACGTGTGTCGGTTTAAAGTGTGCGAAAAGGCGAGATGTTACAGTTGGTATCAGAGCTTTGGTTTAGCGATAAACCTTGGTTTTGTGGGGTTTGACTCTTTGTTAATAGGGTAGTAATACCCTATGGGAGTCGCTGAGGGTATATATATGAGAGAGCGTATTTGTTAGTGTTATAAAAGATTTTGATATTGTGTTAATCTGTTCCGCTTTGTATTTATAAATTCTGGTTGATGCATAGGACGCTATGTCATCAATAGGAATTTCTAAACACTTAATAGGACAGACCGACATAATATTTGTTTTTAATATAGGTGAATGAAATAATTTTGCCTATTATATTTTATATATATAAAAATATTTTTATAAAGATATATATATATATTTGGTTGCTATAGATTGGGTGTTAGGAAATAAAAATATTGTAATAAATTGAAGCTAAAATGAAATTATAATAAATCAAATTGGAGATTTTAGAACTTAAGTCCGGGATTTTTGAAAAATCTTCTTTCAAAGGATTTATGAAATATAATGATTTGGTTTATAGGTAATTTATTATATAAATATTTAGTATAATTCGGAAGAATTGTTTTAAAAGAGGATTTTGGAAAAAATAAATTTTGTACTTTCCCCTCTGTCGCTGGAAAATAATTTCGGTGATGACGGCCGCATCATCGACTTTCATTTTCGAGTTTCGAAGGGAAATGCCACTGTAGTAAATTCTACTGCAGATTTGTTTTGAAATTATTTAAAATTTTAATTGTTTAAAGGTAATTAGAGATATAAAAGTTGTAAGAAATTAATTATCTATTATTTTAAAGAAATTTTGGAATTTGACCCGGTATTAATTCTTGAATTTCCATTAATTAGTTGTAAAAATTTAGGTTAGTGAAATAAAAGAAGTAATTAATGAATTAAAAGAGTTGAGACTAAACTTGCATAAGTTCTTTTGCTTTTCTTTAACATAAATAACTTACCAAGTATAAAAAGTTGAAATGTAAATTAAGAGTGGAATAGAATATTATGCAAGTAGAATTTTGGAAAAAAATGAAGTATTCAATAAATTACTGTTATAAATAAGAATTTAATGGTATTAACTTAAGTGATGATTGGAATTTTACTAAAATTAAAGGTTGTATTATTAATAGGTGATTTTAACCTTAAGAAAGTAAAAATGAAATTCCTTAATTTATAAAGTTTGATTGTAGGGTTATTAACTTAAGTATGTTTTAAATTTCCCCTATTCTAATATAATGGAAGGTAGGAATAATAAATAAATGACTGTAAACCCTAAGTAATAAATAAATAAAATTCCTTTATTTATAAGAATGAAGGTTATAAGTTAATAATTTAGGTGTAACTAAGAAAGTTACTGTAATTAAATATAATAGAAACGTAAACATTAAATAAAGGAATAAAAATTAAGGGTAAGTTGAAATTGTAAGTTATAAAACAAATATATATTAATTAAAGGAATGGAGAAGAAACTTGTAAATTTTCACTTACATTCTTAAAACATACATAACTTACCATATAATAAAAGTTGCAATGTTATTAAGAAAATGAAAGGGAAATCTTACAAGTGAAGCTTGAGGTAATTAAGGTATTCAATAAATTTGCTGTTATTAATGAAAATTAATTGTATAAACTTAAGTTAAATTGGAAATTTTACTATATAAGAAAGGGTAAGTAGTATAAATAGATGATATAAACTTTAGTCTATAAATTGGAATACAAATATAATGAATTTTGTAATAAATGGAAAATGAAAAATTTTAAGAAATAAAGAAATCCCTCCATAAATGAAAGAAAGAAAATCAAACCACTGAAGCATGAAATAAATGTATAATAAGCTAATTTGGTTGTTGGTTTGAATTGTTATTGTTGATTTATGTTTTTTGGGTAAGGAATTTTGAAGTTGTTGGATGAATAAATAATCTATCTTTGTTCCATCTAAGACTGTTGAGTAAGGGATGCACTGGATAGTTAGTTTCATTTCATACAAATTTCAAATTTTGAACCCAAACAACTATTTGTTTGATGGATTAAATGGTTGCTTTGTTTTGTGTATGTATGCGGTTTGTAAAATTGATGACTGTTGTATTTATTGGTTGATTAATGATTTAATCCACTTAAATATTTCACTTTAATATAAATATTTAACCCTTTTAGATTTTATAAGTGAAATGCAGGCTATGGAAGCCACTGCTACTGCTCTGGTTCCATAATAATAAGCGTATTGTCCGACAAATAGGTATGTTTTCGGATTACGTTTAAAGCGCTATTTTATAATTTTGCCTGTGTTGGGATAATATTTTGAAAATATATGTAATATATTTGTATATTTTGATATTATATTTTCTCCAGAGTCTCTCCGTACAAAGGAGACTCTGGCAAAATTTTCCGTAAATTTTGGACTTAGAAATTTTGTGAAAATGTTTTCCAACTTTAATAATTTAAGTATAAAGGCTATAATGACTATAATACCGGCATAGCTCATTTAAGGTAATTAATTTAGTAAATTATTGATTATAAGTTAATATTTGAAATAGATGTACTGTTTTAATTCTTCCTTCTCCCTTCTTTTTCCTTTTCGAAGATGAAAAGTTTTGAGTGAGGGAGAGTGTAACGACCCGTTAAATTCAATAATATTAAATGAGTCAATTTGATATGTTTTCTAATCTAATTTAAATTGAAATAGAAGTCTTAGGATTTTTAATGGAGTAAATGTAGGGGTTAGCTAGTAACTGTAATTAAAGGTAAATAATTTAAAATGTTTATATGACATAGATTGAAATAACGAAAATTTGTGTTTGTGGTTATAAGTCATAATTAGTTGATTAAAATGGTATTAATGAAATAATAACTGAATTGAATTGCAAATATATAAACATTAGAAAAATTTATTTGGTGGATTAAATTTGTTAAAGTTCATAAGTTTTGTAATTTAATTTAGTAGAACTTTAAATTTGAAACGAAGATTGAAATAAACGCTAAATTTAATTATGTAAACGGTGACTTAAGACCTAGTTATAGGAATTGGAATATAATCCAATTTGAATTAAGTAGAAGAAGGATTTGATTAATACGTAAGTTAATTGTTCAAGGTATTGAATAAAAATTGGAAACCCAATTATAATTAATGATAATAACGTTAGTATTAGTTAATAAATATATTTCAATGCAGTACCCAAATGAATGGAATAAAATGAATATATATTGAATAGAAATGAAATGTAAGGTAAATGACGATTGTGTAAAATCAGTACAAGTTGGAAATGCATAAACCTTAATAAACATTCCAATTTAATAAATTTATGCAAATGTGGGACTTAGTGATAAGCGTGTAATTATGGGTATGATAACAATTAGTATAAAATTCCTATTTCAGTGGCATGTTGCAATGGGTGATTTAGTTTGGGATTTTTATTAAATATTGATGGAATTTTACAATAACAGAAGTTTAGGAGTAAAGTGAGATAATTGAAAATTTTAATCATTCATATAAGTCATTTGTTTATTAATATGAGTTAGCTAATAAAATTTAATTTGGGCAATACCTATATATTGGAAACACATTTGTAAAGTGTAATTAATTGAATTTGGTGATTTGGGAATGAATCCAGGGTTATAGGAATTGATGTAATACTACGCAAATAAAAGGTAACTGCATAAAATCAATGTTTCGTAATAAATTGTAATTGATAATTAAGTAGGAATGGGTTTGAATTTGACAAAAAGGAAAATTTATTATTTTCTTACCCATCTATTCAATCTATTAAATTTGATCAGATC
This sequence comes from Allium cepa, assembly GCA_030765085.1. Classification (NCBI taxonomy): domain Eukaryota; kingdom Viridiplantae; phylum Streptophyta; class Magnoliopsida; order Asparagales; family Amaryllidaceae; genus Allium; species Allium cepa. The sequence continues at coordinate 938,304,389 of CM060932.1, forward strand.
CATTTGCAATTAAACGAATTTATTTACAAGTTAGTATGTATTTAGCTGATAACTACAAACCAATTAGGGCAATCGGATATATATATTACCAGTTAAGTTATATAAGATAATGGTTGACTTAATTAAGGGAGTTTATGTAATAATTTCATTTATTTTGTAAGTGGAAATAAAAGGTTAATGATAACAAGTATTCAAAATTTACCATCTATTTAGTATATTAAGTATAATTGATAATCAACTGCAGCAAGTAATAAATAATAAATACGTAACGTTAAATGAAGTAATATTTGAAATTTAATATTTAGAAACTATGTAAATATAAGTGCAGATGAAATTGGGGATATTTACATATTGAAATATGAATCCAATGATAAATCAATCTAATTGACAATAAATAATGGAAAGTAAATTTAATTAAATTTTGGAAATTTAATATATACATATATATTTTGGTGAAATTAAATGAAATTTGAGGATTTCTAAATTTAATTCGACAAGTAAATTTTGTTTAAATTAGTATGGGTGATTGAAAATTTTATAATAATAAGAATCATCAATTATCGAAGAGAAATGGGAAATTGGATTTAATTGACTAAATTTTGATTTATTTAATGAATATAATAAATAGCCATTTTGGCCACGGACTCGGATTTCGACGAAACTAGTTTCATCGGATCCGTATCGGTGAATTATTATAGGGTTTCAAGTTTCGTATCGATCGGACCTGTCGTTTGATCGTACGGACGCGAAACGCCTTGAAAATCAATTTTATTAAAATCAATTTGAAATCAATTTGGAAATTTTGTTTTCAGCATAACTTCTTCATACGATCAAATTTGGACGTGAAACTTTTTCCATCGCGTTCAGAATATTTTAAAATACCTATTTGGATATATAGATTTAATAAATTCAGTTCCGGAGGCATAGCGGGCTTTTTGGGCCATAATTTATTCCGCACGTTCATTCTACGGTCTATCTACGCTACCTCTAACCCTCTATATAAACCCAGCTATTCAGCCCTAGCCTCCGCCTAATTTCATTTATCTGCGCGTATTTTCTTCAAGCTTCTCTTCTTCTTCAATGGGGGCTAACCCTAGATCCAGTCAGTTCAAAAACAAAATGAAAATTCAAAATCTCCAGAAAAATTCCACAAAAATATATGTCAATGTTCTCGAAACACGTAATCTCACGGTGAAATTCGTTTTTCAAATGGAGTTATCGTTTACGCAGAATAAATTCAAACAGTTCGTGGCCATTCATCAGCGCCGTAACAAAGTTCGTCGGATCGTCAAACGGTTTCTGAGTTTTGACGAGGGAACGTAGGGGAGTCGATCTATGTGTTTTGTTTCGAGAACCAACGGCTAGATCATCGGCAAATCGTCGATTAGGGTTCGGAAATACACTAAGAGGATGGCGGCGGCTGGGCGTTTGGGGATCGTTCTGGGGTCGGCGGCCGTTGGAGAGGAGGCAGTAGGCGAGGTTAGCGCCTGGCATGGCGCGGCGACGGAGTGAGGGTGAGTGCTCGAGGTTATCGGAGCTGGCTGTGCGTGTTGACCAGTAGGGTTACCTGCGTGATGTTGCTATGTTGCGTGCGTACGTCCCAGGCAAGCAAGTTGAAGCGCCTACGTGGCAAGTTCATTTTTATCAACATGTGTCATTTTGTTTATTTTCAATTTTGAATTCAATCATCATTTTTCGCCATAACTTTCTCATACGAAATCGGATTCACACGAAATTTCTTTTGTTAGGATCGTAATTAAATTCCGGATCTGATGACGCTGGTTTGGACAAATTCCGAGACGGGCGAATTTTTGGGTTTAAATCGAATTTAAATTCGATTTAAATTCAAAAGGTGAGTGTTTTAACCCACTCACAACTACTAGAAGCTTTTATGTTTGTTTAAATTAATTTTAGAAATGAATAGAAATTTAATTATGAGTATTTGGCATGTTTATTTTATTCATATCTGTTGAATTGCATTTATTTAATTTAACTGTTAATTTAATTAATTTATTGCGTATAAATTTACAGTTAAAATTTATTTGTTTGCATATGAACTGCTAGTTAACAGTTATATAATTTATTACTGAATATAGACTGTAGATTAATAGCTGTTAAATTTAATTTGAATAAAATTGCCAGTATTACCTGTTATGTAGTACCAAAAATAATATTGTTATTGATTGATATTGATTGATGATTGCGATTTGGATGATGGATGATGTTGATGAATGGATGTTTATTGTATATCATTAAATTGCAAATTATCATGCATATTTCATTTCATTCGGGATTGTGGTTTGAAATGATATATAATCGCAAAATTTTATATCTTTTAAATTGCGGATTGAAATGATAAATATCCGTATCACTTGACCATAGGATAGAAAATTATATACAGGCACCGCGGTATATATACAACTATTTAAATGTGATTTCTATGGTTTGGATGGAATACGGTTTATAATAATCTTAAATTTTATATTGTATAAATATTTTTCTTCCATATATATATACATATGAAGTTGAAAATTTTGAAATTAAAAGGTGTATAAAAATCTTTATTAAAAATGGAAGAAAATTAAGAAAATGGAGTTTAATAATTTATATCATATGTTTAAATGTTAAGTTTGGAAATTTTAAGATATGATATTTATAATTGGATTTTTCCCAAAATAAATTAAAATGAATATTCTAGTATAATTTGAATTGGGAAAATATATATATATTATTACTAGAAATTGAAGTCTTATTATTTATGGATTTTATGTGAATATTCAAGACTAATTAATAGAACATTCGATTTGTTGAAAGAATAAAATCCAACTTTAGTTTGAAATATTAATACTCCAAATGGATATACGTATATATATATATATAAATTGAAGTGGTTTTGCAACTTGAGAGAGATAATACAAATTTTGGTTTAGACTTTAATAAAGAAATGTATTTGTAAAGCCATTAGAACTTTTTTCTTTACAAAGTAACATTTAAGTTAAACCTTTTAATTCATATACCGTTGAATATCCAAACCATTCAAGTTTTAAAGGTTATGGTTTTAAATTATGAATTTCGAAATATTATGCTTTGAAAGGATATTTGGCTTTCAGACGTTATAAATTTTAAAGCATTTGGATTTTTGAAAAGGTTTATATTTGGGATAAAGGATATCATATTGTTTTGGGTTTTAAAATGATATCGTATTCATAATTTTAAAATGGAAATGTTTATTCTGATTTTTAAAGTATAACCTATTTTTAAATGACCGCGGTGTTATAATAACGATGGGTTGGCAAAGAGACCAGGATCGGATATGGACATACTCTCTGTCGATACCGAAAACCACTTTGACTAACCGTGTACGCGGTGAAGATTCCAGAATGAAGTAGGCGGTGGCGATGTTTCCTGTAAGGTAAATACGTGGACCCGACTCCCGTGAGTTGGCATAAGGTGGCTAAAACAGGAGCGATTCTCAGGCCAATGAGGTCATTCCTCTGATCGGACCCTCCTCTTCGATATTATACTTTGATTTTGGATTGATTCAGTGGCCACTTCTATATTTTGATTTTGGGGAGTTAGTCCGAGGTGGGCGGTAACTGCGGCTACGCGTTTCCACCAGCCTGGATAGCAATTGGTATATCTACCCTGGCATTGCCTAGTTGTGCCGTGTCACCTACCATACCGAGCCTTTACTACGAGTTTCTATTTGTGTCGTACCTATGGAGTATCCTCTGGTAGCTTCCCGATCAGGAGGTATTACGGTACTGTATAGACTATTGGCATTATTTGTGTTAAGGGCTATATGGGTAACCCCTTAACGCTATTAAAAAGTAAGTTTATTTTATAAATAGACATTATTATAATAACGCAATATACTACATAGTAAATAGTTTAACGGATCCTTAGGAGATGTAAATCCCGAGCATCTCTTGAGTTACTGTACTCATATTTATTTCTGTTAATTTAACTCACATAAGATCTTTTAGTTCTGACTCGAGTGTTTTTGTCTTTTCAATTTCGCTCGGGTCAGTCCGAGCGTTTCAGGATCGAAGACTTTAGCTTTGGAGGACGAAGACGAAGAATCCATATTATTATTATTTATAGTATGCACCACACTCTTTCTATTCCGCTGCATTGTTTGTATTGGTATGTGTAACTCTGATACTTATTGTATAAAGAAGAATTAACTGTTTTGTAACCGTTTATGAACTGTATATTCATTATTATATTTTATCCTTCCGCTTTGAGATTCTATTTTGTTTTATTTCTTCTCTGTTTTTCTTATTTACCCCATAACAATCCGCCCTTGCGTATGCTTTGAATTGGCACGTGTGTCGGTTTAAAGTGTGCGAAAAGGCGAGATGTTATAGTATTCATGTATGTAGTACTTAGTTTATTTAGAAAAGATGGATGAAAAGAAAATGTGATGGAGGGTATTACTGGTTTTAAACATTTTCATTCATTTACAAAAATGTGTTTTATTTCACTTCTCATTGACTCTATTACTTCCCTCTTCTTGGTTCTTCTTTTGTTTCCTGTAAAATGAAAAGAATCCTCATCTCTTTACTTCAAAAATTTGTATATCATAATTTGATCAAAATTAGTGAAATCTTCGAACAAGGAAGTTGTTCATTTCCTCTTCTAGTATTTTATAAAAAAAATAGTAGCATGAAGTTTCATCAAGCGTGGTGGCGGGGTTTTCCTGAAAACAATGGGTGTCAAATAGGGGCAGTTTTTCGTCAATCACGATGAGGCGAATGGAGAATAAAGTTGGGTTCGTATCGGCAAGTCATGATTTTTAGAGGTGCTTTCATGATTTTTATTGGCCTAGGGTGGTCATGAGTTGGGATGATTGGTTTTCGATCATAAATTAATTTTCGACGAACCGGTAGTCGAAAGGATCATCTAAGGATGCTGGGAGAAGCTCAAGTCGAGGCAGTGATCGCAGCTTTTTCGGTGGTCGAAGCACAAGGAGATTTTAGGGTTTCGACCCTGTTTCTTTTAGCAAGCGTTTTGTTCCATCATGGGAGAGTTAGAGGCAACCGAGCTTGATCGGACTTTATGTGAAGGTGTGCCTAGGTGTGGTGGAGCTCATGGTGGCGGCGATGTGGTTTCTAGTGGAGTGTGGTATAGGTAAGGGATGCTCGAGTGCTTGGCTTCGTGCTCGAATTATGGGCGCACATTTCAATTTAGGGTAGCAGATCAAAACTAGCTAGGGGGCATCAAAGTGGGAGATGATGGTGGCGGTGTAATGAGCTCGAGAGGTGGAGTGTGTTGGTGGCATTGGATCGGCAAATGGCAGGGTGATTGTGACGACCCAAAATTTTTGAGCATTTAAAATCGGAATATTTAATTGATTTTAAATATTTAAAAGTTAATTTTCAACTTGAATTCAAATATTACTATTATTTAGCAATTAAGTTATTAGATTTAATAAACTGAAATTGGGTAAATTGTTGAATCTTCTGTTTTAGGCCTGTTAAAAATAATTTGAAGGCTTGTAAAATTTATATTGATAATACTGGAGATAGCAAAAGTGTTAAAATTGAATTTAAAAGGTGATTTGTTCAGTTTTGAAAATATATCGTTTAAATCGATATTTAAAAATAGCCTTACGAGACACAGTCTCGGAATTCGACGAAACCAATTCCATTGGATCCGTAATATTGAATTAGTGTCGGATTTCAATTTTCGTAGCATTTGGAGTTGTCGTGGGAACGTACGATATATAAATGCACTGAAATTTATATTGAAAATTAAATATAATAACTGCGTCCAAAAAGCTAATTCTCCATACGATCGAATTAGGATTCGTAACCTTTTTCATTGCGTTCGGAATAGAGGTATAACATTATAAACGCCTAGCGGCACACCTCGATAGGAGATTAAGATTTTGAGTTGCATTTATCGTGACGATTTGAATTTAATTTAAAAATATAATTATATCCTAGTCAACTTCAGTTGAAATTCCCTCACATCAAAACTTTTTCTCTGCACCTCTGAAGCACTACAGCCTGCCTGTATACGCTACCTATCCTTTCGTTCAAATCAAAGCCGTTTTTTTGTTTTAAAATCACTATCTCCTTCCATTCTTTTCAGAAGGTAAACGAAAAAGGGGAAATCAATGGCCGAACTCAGGAATATAATTTGTAACGAAACAAAACCCCGATTCCTTCTCATCTTCCTCTTTTTCAAATTCAAAATCGAAATCATTTTTGAAAAAAAAGGGTCGTGATAACAAAATCGCAATTCATTCCTTTCTCCCATTCAAATCAAGTTTTCCTTTATTCTCTTCAGCTAAAATCAAAGTCGAGTTCATCTCGTTCGGGAAAAATTACGACCGAAGTCATCGCAAATCATGCGAGCATTGGGGGAAGAGGCGACCGTGGTCGTGATGGGATGTTGGCGAGTTTCTGAGGCTAAGGGGAAGGGCGACCTGCTGTGTAGTGTCAGTAGAGGCGAAGTCGGATCAACGTGGGGGTGCAAGGCAAGTGCAGGGCTTGGTTAGGGTTGCGACGACATTCGAACTGGGATGGGTGCTGGGTTTGGAAGTCACGACCGAAGGGGTGGGCGATGAAGTTTGGAGGTGGCGACGTGTTTGGGCATTTGGGTTGCGTCGTGGTGATGTCTGCTGATCGTAGCTTGTTCGTGGTGAGCCTGGTATCGGGCAGAAGCTCGTCGATGTTGTTTTCTAGTATAAATTTAGGTAAGTTTATGTTTTAATTTAAAGAATTGATTTAAGGTTATTGTTGGATATTTCAAATTAATTTCGAGAATTCCATAAAATGAAATATATATATATATATATATGTATATAATTCTATTTAAATATATATATATATATATATATATATATATCTTAGGAATTGTTTAAACAGTAAATATGTATGTGTATAAGATTTTGAAAAAAATGTGGGAATTTACATTAGGTTTACTGTGATAATCTTTATGCAAACTTGAATTTTATTTTAGAAGGGTATAAAATAATTTTGTTTTTAATTTAATAAATATATATATATATATCCTCGTGCATGTTTTAATATATAAAAGTTAACAGGAACTTTTTTTCTACATAGATAAGGTTTGAAAAATAATAGGGATTTGAAAATGTTGAAAATTTATATACCTATTTACATTTACTAGTTAATTTTAAAATAATTAGTTAACTAAATTTATTGAATGGTGGTTGATTTTTTCAATTGGTTCAAATGTTAATAAAATCATATAAATTGTTTATTCAAGGTCAAAATCGGGAAAACCAAGGCAATATTGAAGTGGATTGCAAATAAAATCAAAATTGAGTTAATCTCACTCATCTGGTTATAATTTAAATATAAATGGTTAAATTTAAACAATTGGTTGATTGATCAATTTGATTGGATGTGCTATATTGTGTGTGTGTGTGTGTATATATATATAGTAGTATATAATATATATTGCAATGATTGATTTCCCGCATTATATAGCGGATGAGACCGTATGCGCCGCATAATAGCGGATGATATTTTATAAATCTCATATACCACGATATTCCACCTCAAAGTGGAATTGGTATTTTATGTCGTGCTAACGTCTGTGGATGCAGGGAAACAAGTTGGTTGGATCCAACTGGATTCCTCAAAATTATTTATATTGTTTAATAATCTCTGTTATTAATATTCGATATTCTACGATGAATATTATTGATAACTGGAATATTGAATGCTATGGTTTACTTGAATATATTTCCGTACACTGAGTTCTCAAAATATATAGAATTGGATTTTTGGAAAGAAAATAAAAGGAAGAGAATTTGTAAGTGAAATAATTATAGAGAATTTAAATAAATTAAGAATGAACTGGATAAGAATAATAATGGCTTTAAAATTCTAATAAATAAATTCCGTGTATGAAAAGGGAATTTTGAATAAACAGGAAGATAATGAATTTTAAACTTCAGTGTAATTATTTAAAAGAATAAAGCATTTATTTTAAATTTAAGATTTTAAATTATTGAAAAGAATAAAGAAGAAATTTGGAAAATCTGAAATTGGTATGTTTCAGTTAAAAGATTTAAAATTAAAACGAGAAAATAATAATAATAATAATAATAATAATAATAATAATAAAGTCTATAATTAATGGATTTTGAAATGACTTGAGTAAGTAAAGAAATTTATTTCAAAATGGAGTAAATTGGAAATCAATTTGAATATTGATTTAAGTGGTTGAAGTTGGAACTTTAAAAGAGAAGTGGGACTTTGGAATTTATAAATTGGGTTTATAAAAGTAAAGTAATATATTAGTGGATATTTGGAGGAATAAATTCACGATGGAAAGTTATTAAAGGAATGAGAAATTTTGTTTAAAAATAAATAGTGATTTATTTTTAAAGGATGTGAAGAGAAGTATATTTCCCTGGATAGCCAAGTACATTTCAAAGTAAAATTTTAAAAAATTTAATGTCGTTTTAAAAAGCATGTTTTAGAAATTTTATTATTTCTAAATGTTTAAATTCTGAAGTAATTATTTTTCAAATCTATATACTAGTAATTATTTGAAAGTGACTTGGTATTTGTTTTTAAAGAGAAAATCTAGTTTTAAATTTTATAAAGTAGCCTCATTTTAAATATTCCTAATATATATATATATATATTTAATAAAGTATTGAAATAGTTTTCAATCTAAATGTTAAAATATAATTTATAATAAAGTGTTTTAAATTAATTTAAAAATCTGAAGTTTTGTGCTTGGTTGTTTCCAGTGGAAATAAATATTTGGAGATTTAATTCATGAGAAAGGTGTGTCGAAAACTGTTTCCATAAAGGGATTGGAAATGGAAATATATCTTGCGAAGATATTTTGAGGATAATAAATAATTTGGTGAAATTATTTATGATTGATGGTTGTTTGTGAATGTTAATTGATAGTTAAATAACCGACTATCAATATTGATCGTTTCGAAGAGACCGGGATCGGGATTAAATTCTCGAAAACCACTTCGATCCGGTTTGTACGCTTTCGTGATGAAGACGAGTTTGGATTCGAAGATGGAGCAATGAAGAGCAAGGGCTAGTCGCTACTAATCTTGAGGATGATTCCAAAATGGATGTAGTAGGAGTAGTGCCTTCGGTTCCGTTCGAACCCGGGACAGACTTGTATGGATGAATGCTTTCAGAACATCGTCAGGTGGACGATGGGCATTCTAAGTGAAACGATCTAAAAGGTAACGCTTAGCCTAAGCCTCATCAACCGGGAATGACTGAAAATAAGGGGTTATGCAGCAAGGCTTGGTGGGTAGCACCCATTTCGGGTAAGGTCATCCCTGTCTAGATGTCCCTTTTTATTCGGCTTAGTGGTGCGCTTGCTGATCCCAACCGTAGGTTGATCTTACTCGGGATTATCCAGTAAGGGGTAGTCCCGGGTCTTGTGTTGCAGGGGGTCGGCAGTGATCCTCGGTACGGTGATCTAGGCCACGTACTATGACAGGTGGTACCCCGGTGCCTAGTCATTAGTTGGAATCCATTTTCCCTACGCGCCCGTACGGTTTTGATTGTGTCCAACTATTGCTGAAACGTGAGATGCAAGCATTTCAGCTAGATTCTATTTTACTTTCTATAGACATTATTATAATATCAAAGAATTTTAATAAAAAGTGTTTTAGCTATCGTAAGGTAAAACCCGACATGTTTATTTGTGGCACGGTCTTACGAGATGCTTTTGCTTTCAAAAGGATTTTGAAAATTTAATAAACAATTTGAGTGTGATTTCTCACGCTGGTATTCCAGACTGACCCGGGTGTTATTTAACTATAATGCTCGGGTCGGACCGAGTATTATAGAATACATGAAAGGATGCTGTGGAGCTCAGGAGACGAGCTGGATGGCGATATGTACTTCCGTATTTGTGTCACATATTCCGCTGTGTATTCAGATTGTGAGGACAGATTATGATTACTGTCTAGTTGTGTGATTATGTATACTCTGATGATGTATGTATAAACAGATATAGTATTTGTTTTTGGTGTAAAGATCTGTGATTATCTATTATATTTTATTCCACTGCGATGGTTAGATTCTGATGTTGTTTTCTATTTTCTTCTTCTACCTCTTTTACTTTAACCCAAATGGTTCGTATTTCTGTTCATCTTGAGTTGATTGATGTAGAATAGTATTGACTCAAGGGGTACGGATTTGCGGTCTGTTACAGTGATTGGGCATGTCACGTGCACACGTGCACGTCGTGTACAGGAGTTTACTTAGGGATTTGGGGAGACAAGGCACTATAGCAAGGAACGTGGATAGGTGCATGCGAGTTTGGGATTTAGGCCATGGTTTGGTGAGAAAATTTTTAAATCATTTGTTGTAATTGTATAAAACAAGTGGTAACTTTAAAATGGAATATCTTGCTTATTCTAAATCCGTTTAACCAGCAGATTTTTGTATTTAACTCTTATTGACGACTACAAATAAATAGTTGATAGTTTTAATGAAGTAAAAAATTTATGATATAATAATAGCGGTTGAATTTAATTGCGCAATTTTAAATAATAACGTGGTTAATTTAATTATACTTCTTTGATGATATGTATTTGGCCAAATAAAAACACTTTTATGTTAAATTTAATTGAATCGATTATTAATGACATCTGTTTAGTAGAATAAATACCCATTCTATTATTATATTAATTTGGGTATTATTCATAGGCCAGTTAATTAATATGTGGACTAATTAATTTGGATAAGTGATGGAGCTAGTAGTTTTTAGTTGTTGATTTAATTTACATATATGCTACTTATGTAAATACTAGTTTGGCTTGGAAAGTGAATTAAAAATAAGCGGTAGCTTGTTTACTACCATTGTGGACGTTGAGCCTCTTACCGAATTTGAAAAGTTATGGATTTAAATTAAATTTATTTTTATAATAATTAAATTTAAATGTTTATATAATAATAAAATGATTTAAATATAAGAGATTTATGATGATTAAGGAAATTAATTGAATATTTTAGTTAATTATATTCTGAGAAATTTAATTATAGTACTCATGTTGTTTAAAAGATATTTAATTAAATCATTAATGTTATTTAAGGATATTTATTTTATTAATAATGTTTAAGTTATTAATTATTTTATTAAAGATGTTTAAAGTTATTTGACCATATTATTAATGTTGCTTAAAGTTAAATAATTGATTTAATTACAATTTGAGTTGATTAATTGGTTTAATTAATTATGGGTTAAGTTAGTTAATTATTTTATTAATTTAAAGTTGATTACTTAATTTATTAATAATGTTGTAAAGTTAATTAATTATTTTATTTACGATATTTAAAGGTAATTAATTAATTAATTTAATAAGGGTGTTTATAGATAATAAATTGTTTTATAAAAGAGATTTTACATAATAAAAAGGATTTATTTAAAGAAGATTTATAAATGATATTTTATGAAAGAGTTTTATAGGAGATATTTTACAAAAGAGATTTATAAATGTTATTTTATAAATAAAAGAGAGATTTATAAATGGTAATTTATAAAATAAAAGATTAAATTAAAAAGCAATATTTTAAAGATAATAAACATCTGTGTTAAATATATATATATAAGATTTATAAAAATGTGTTTGATTTATAAAAGAATTTTTATAAAGGACTTTATAAAAGATTTATATAAAGGAGTTTATAAAGTGAGATTTATAAAAGAGTTTTCATAAATAGAAAGAGTTTTGTAAATTATTTTATAGATTTATGAAAGAACTTTTATAAATTAATTTGGAGATTTATAAAAGGATTTGTAAATACAAAGTGGGCTTGTAATAAGGAAATTTTATAAAAGGAATGAGAGCTGATTTTGATAAATTAATCCTTTTTAATTTTGGTGGCATGGAAACATTCTTTCCAAACTTAACACCGAAGGATGGGTGGTTTGGTTTATAGTAAGAAATGTTTTAAATGATATTTGTTTTGGCCCATTTAACTATGAATTTGGAAAAGTGGAAATCTTCCTTAAGCTTTTTTTTATATACTTATACCATTGAGATAAGTATATGGATACATTTTTAAGTATTGAAAGTATGATTGGTTTGAATGTTCTTATACCCTTGAGATAAGCATATGAATGTTTTTCCAAGTATTGAAAGGAGAATAAGGAGTTTCTAAAAATATCTTTTTCGAAGATATTTTGAATCAAATATACTATTAGATTTAATTATTGAAAGATAAATTAATAGAGGCTTAGTGGAGCCTATATGGAATTTAATCTATTTTTTTATTTTATTTTATTTGACAGTTAAGTAACCGACTATCAAATCTTGGCCAAAAATATAACTTTGGAAATATTTAGGAGAATCATGGGGGTTATATTACACATTTATCTTGATGAGGTTATACCGTGCGTATAAATCTCATTTTGTTCTCCTAGGACAAATTTTAAGAAAATCCGTTGGCTTAAACGGTAAGGAGGTGATCTCCGCTCTTATGTGTTGTCTGATTATTTTCAAGAAAACTGGAGTTGAATTTACCAGAACTATCGATTTGATTTTGGAGCGACCAGTAAGCAGGGGAGTCTACTTATATGAGATGACTCGAACCGTAACAACTCAAACACCATATGCACATTCTATGCTTTAGAAGAGATTCAATACTAGTTCGAGGTGATGGAATCGAAGACGGAATTCTTTGAAGTGCAAGGGCTGATTGCTATTAATCCTGAAGGTGATTCCAAAATGGATGTAGTAGAAGTAGTGCCTTTGGTTTTTTCATGTCTTGAACAACTTGTATGGATGAATGCTTGCATTGCATTATTGCCTGGAAGGCAGTGTTAGCATTCCAAGTGCGAATTGCTATGAGGAAAAGGCAAAAAGTGTGACCTCAAAAGCCTCATGACCCGGCAATGACTAAAAAAAGGGGATTCTCGCAGAGCTATGCAGTCAGCAACCATTAGAAACATCGTTCCTCGATCTAGATTCGATTTTATGGATTTTAATGCGTGCGCGGAGCGATGTAGGGCAACGTTTGCAGCCTGTTCTCGAGGGATGATGTAATCCAGCTTGTCATTTTAACTGGGTAGGTTGGCTTTGTATTTGTAGGGGTCGATAAGTTCGACCTTGGGTACATTTAATCTAGAGGTGTATTGTGCAGAAGGTAGTCCCTTACCTTGCTATGTTAGAAATCTCATCTCCACTAAGTGCCTTTGGTCTTAGTTGTATACCTATTATGCTGAATTTTAATTTATATGACAATTTTGGCTATGATTCCATATTTCTTTTAAACCCTAGAAATTATTATAATATGATTGAATTTTCTATAAAATATTTTGGTTATCATAAGTAAAAACCCATCCGTGTTTATGTGCAACGTGGTGTTATGAGATATCTTTATTTTGGCAGATTTTTATAATATTAAAATCCTTTTGATCGTGTTACTCATGTTGGTTTACTAGACTGATCCAGGTGTTATTTTCTTATAATCCTCGGGTTGGCCTGAGCATATTTTCCAGAATCAGCTGGACACGTTGGAGCATCTGGGGATGAGCTGGATCATCCAAGACATATTCCCATATTTTATCTTCTGCTATTTGTTCTTATCTACATTTATCAACAATTATGAGGACGGGTTGTTATAACTGCCCAGGCAGATGATATGCTAGTTTTGCTCTGATGAAATATGTATATTAAAGTTCGTTTTCTTTTTATAAAGATCTATTGAATATTATATATTACCCGTTACATTGTGAGATTTCGTTTCATCTTTTCTTTCTTTTACCCAACATCAGTCTTTCAAGTGCTTGGATGTTCGACACGTGAATACTGTGGATGTGTTAGTATGTGTGTGTGTGTGTGTGTATAAGCCCATATTTGTTAGTACTATAAAAATGTTTATATCGTGTGGTTTGTTCTATTGAGTGATTTATGGATTCTGGTCAATACGAGTGATTTATGGATTCTGTTCAATACGAGAAGCTAACGTTATTAATAAGGAGCTCTAAACTCTTAGACAAGGCCAACCGACACATTATTGTTTTTTAATTTGGTAAATGAAATAATTTTACCTAGGATTATATTTTAAATATGAAAAAATAATTTTCAAAAAATTAGTATAGTTATTTTGATGTGCTTGTTTGTTAGAGAAAGATAATATTCAATTATTATCATTTAGGGTTTGTTTAGTTAGGCTCGTCTAGTTTTGGGCATTGACTGGCATTTGTTGATTTATCTGCAATTTTTCATTTCTTAAAAAATGGGTTGGGTAGATAGTAATTGTGGAACATTAAAACGAACAACTTGTGAATTAAGTTTCACAGTTTGACTATGAGGCGTTCGATGTTAATGTTGGGTTATAATTGGGTTTTAATAAAAGATGTTTACTAAAAAAAAGTTAGATTATTTTGGGATAAAAATTGGGTATTTGGATTTTGAGTTTAATTAAAGAAAATAAATCCAAAATAAAAAGGGTTTAAGCAGAGAATTTGAGGATTTAAATCTCGGTGCTTTTGAAAAAATGGTTTTCAAAATTTTAGAAAAATAATAATAGTATTATTTGAAAGTATTTATGAAAAGGAATATTTCTAAGGGAGTTTTTTCAAGGAGATAGAAAGCGCTGAACTCATTTCTATCATTGGGAAATAATTCTGATGATGACTGCAGCATCTTTGGTGTTCATTTTTGAGTTTCTAAGTGGGGAAATGCTACCATAGAGATTTTTTGATAAAGCATATTTTTATTTGATCCCAAAGGCATGATTTGATTTACAAAAGAAGATACATATATTATTGTTTCAAATGATTTTGGAAATAGTAGAAATAGTTCACTTGAAGTTATGTGTAAAAATAAATATTTTGGAAAATGAATTGCAAGTAAGGATCATTTTCTTTAGATTGGTTTGGGAAATGATTATTGATTTGTTTTGTAATGATCTAAATAATCTTCTAATTGACAATTGGATATTTGCCTAGGTGAAACTTTTAGTGCACTTACTAAATTATTCTCTTATCATTGTACGATCGAAACGAGTTCGAATCCGAACGAATACATAGCGAGTTGGTAATAGTTATTTTTTTAAACTATTTATTTAGAAATATACACTGTATTGTTTCAAAAAGGGAATATTGAAAAGAAGAGAAGCAATTTTATGTTAACTAGTTCAAGTGATCTGGAAATAACTAAAGATGGAAAGAGATGTGTTCAGATGGTAAGCACTTCTCTTAAGTATTACCCTTCTTGGTAAGGGGATAGATGATACCATTTGGGAGCACCCAATTTGGTGTTACTCGAGTATAATATATATTTTCTATGGATTAAAAACATATAGAATCATTTCAAAAAAAAAATTGAAATAAAACAAAATATCTAGTTCTCAAGTTAAATTCAAAATAAATTTTTTAAATTTTACGTACCCTTAGGACATAGTAGGGTATTAAACAAGTTTGTGAACTTAAGTCTGTATTATGAAAATGTTTTCATAAATAGTTATAGGAAGTAAAATGGTTAATATTTTGTCTTAACTGGTTTCATTCTTTGTTTATTAAAGACGAAATTTCATGGTCAAAATTCTTTTTAGAGGGAATGTAACGACCCGGAATTTTATTGATTGATTTAGGAATATTTAATTATTTTAAATATTCGATTAATGATTTAATAATCAAATAACCCTCTTTTAATATATAACTAATGGTCGAAAATTCATTTTTTAATTTTGTTTACAAAAATAGGTAGTTCGATGAAAAAAAAACGTGATCAAAACCTTTTTTTATTTTTGACTTTTTAACGAACAAAAAATGTAGAAATTTGTTGAACCTTTGTATACATTTTAAACAATATTTAAATGCTAAGCTAAGTTAAGAAAAATATATTCTGAAATGAGTAAATAAGTAATATAATAATAATAAGAATGAATAATTATAAAATATTTTTGAATTTGAAAATGAAATGATGGATGTGAAATTCAAAGATTCCTTAAGTGTTGAAATGAACAAAAGGGCATAAACCATTCTAATACCCACCATTTTATTCATGTATGTAGTGCTTAGTTGATTTAGAAAAGATGGGTGAGAAGAAAATGTGATTGACAGTATTTTTGGTTTCTAACATTTTTCATTCATTTACAAAACAAGTTTATTTCACATCTCATTAACTCTCTTCTTTCCCTCTTCCTGCTTTTCTTTTGTATCCAGTAAAATGAAAAAAATCCTTATCTCTTTACTTCAAAAATCCATATATCACAATCCGATCAAAATTAGAAAAATCTTCTAACCTGAAAGCTGTTCGTTTCCTCTTCTAGTATTTAAAAAAAAATAGCTCAAAGTTTCATTGAGCGTGGTGGTGGGGTTTGCCTAAAAATAGTAGGTGTCAAATAGGGGCATTTTTTCTCGATCACGATAAGGCGAATAGAGGATACAATTGGGTTCGTAGCGGCAAATCATGATTTCTAAGGCAACAATCTCACCTTTGGATCATACGTGAGGACTTTAACTGCTCCTTGAGAATATCTAACCGTATAGGAGGCAACCCACTTTCCTTGAATGAAATCAAACCATTGAACATGGTCATACATAATTCTGACCTGACTGAAATTAAGACTACTGGAGTTGCTTACTCATGGAATACCAAAAGAAAACATGGATGCAGAACATTTTCCAAAATCGACTTTGCTTTCTGTGACCATGCAACACTTGTCAAATGGCCTACCATACACAACCATCTTCCTCCCCCCTTACAATCTGACCACTCCCCTCTAATGATCCAATTGGGAGAGACTTTCATGACAGGCAAAATTAGTTTTAAATTTTTTTATTCTTGGGTCAATGAACCAGACTTTCTTAATATTGTTAATGAAGTATGGAACAGACCTAACTATGGCAATCCCATGTTTGTTTTGTAGAAGAAACTGAAAGCTGCTAAGGAGGTTCTTAAACAGTGGGCAAATATGAAGTATGGCAAAGGCACCAAGCAATCTAAATATTGGAAGATTCAACTTGAGGACATCCAAAAGAAAATGCTTGCTAATGTGCACAACTCTGGTTATGTAAGCATAGAATCTAACTTAACAAATCTATACATTGATGCACTCAACATTGAAAGCAATATGATCAACCAGAAGGCTAGAATCCGTTGGAAAGAGGAAGGGGACAGGAACACTTCATACTTTCATGCATCTCTCAAAGGAAAACACACTAAAGAAAAATATAGCTTTAGTGATAGATCGTCAAGGACAAAAACAAAGACAACAAAGAAAGCATTGACCAGGCCTTCATCCAATTTTTTTCTGGTATGTTTAGTAATGAGGATAATTTTGTTCCTACCATTAATGAAATAGACCATTCTATCCTGCCTCAACTAAGTATCACAGACCATAATACTCTTTCTGTGGATGTGAAGGATGCTGAAATCAAGCAGGCTACATTCAATCTAAATAAAAACTCATATAGGGGGCCAGATGGATTTAATGCGTACTTCTACACAACCTGCTTGTCAATAGTTGGAAATAATGTATGTCAGGCCATGAAGTTCTTCTTCAAGCATTCCAAAATGATGAAATCTTTCAACAACACAAATATAGCTCTAATTTCCAAAGTCAGAAATGCTAATGATGTTCGTGATTTCAGACCCACGTCTTGTTGCAACACAATATAAAAATATATCTCGAAGATTCTTGCTACCAGAAATAAATTGGTGCTTCCCATGATTATTTCCTCCAACCAAGCTGCCTTCATTGAAGGTAGGAATATTCTAGATGTTGTCTCATGAGCTTCTTTATGGATATAAAAACAAACAGTTTCACCAAGAGCCATGATGAAACTGGACATAATGAAAGCCTTTGACACTCTGCAGTGGGATGCAATAGTTAGAATTATGGGGTACATGAACTTTCCTTTGCATTTTATATCTTGGGTGTATGAATGTATGTCAACTGTGAGCTTCTCAATCATCATCAATGGCTCCAGTACTGGATTCTTTAGCAGAAAACAAGGAATAAGGCAGGATGACCCAATGTTAGCGTATATTTTCATCATTGTGATGGAGCTTCTAACCCAAATGCTTAATAAAACGGTTGCTCAACGAATATTTCAAACTCACCCGACATGCAAACTCCCTCAGGTCACATCCATTCTCTTTGCTGATGACCTATTGATTTTCTGCAAGCCAGATCAAACCACCATTCAAACCATCACTACCACTCTCAAAGTGTTCCACGGTATGACTGACCTCAAAATCAATCTTTTAAAATCAAAAATTATGTTTGCTGGAGTATGTGAAGCTCAACTGGACTCTATTTATAATGCAACTGGTTTAAAGCCAAATCATGACACCATTACCTATCTGGGATTACCACTTACAACTTCTAGGATCGCCACCCTACAGTGCTTTCCTTTATATGAAAGAATTACTGCCAAACTTGAGTGTTGGGCTAGCAGGAAATTAAGTCAGGTTGGTCGTGTCACCCTTATAAAAGTTGTTGTATTCTCCCTGTAGGTATATTGGACTCGAACATTCATTCTCCCCCTTAAACTAGTTAGAATGTAAAGGACTGCATTTATGAAATATCTACGGACTGGAATCACTCATGGTCAATACTTAACACCTATCTCCTTCAAGCGTATTGAGAGACCCTTCAACAAGTCTGGGCATTCATAACATCCTTCTATGGAATAAAGCAGCTTTTTTCAAACACGTTGATCCTGAACAATACTGACAGCATATGGGTTCAATGGTCCAAGATACACGTACTGCATGGTCGAGACATCTGGTCCATGACAACACCTCAAAACTCGAGCTGGACTTGGCGAAGTATTTTTAAACTGTGTGAAACAATGCTTCCCACATTAAGTATGACATAACTCCTTCTGGAAGAGTGAACTTCTAGGATGACCTATGGTTAGAGCGTGGGTTCATTCTTAACAAACAACTTTCCCATAATGAGATTGAGCAGATTGGTGTAAGCAAAAATTCCTATGTATCCTCTGTGATTCATGGTAGGAATTTTCTACTCCCAAACTCATCTAATCTGAGAATATAAGAGATATGGAAACAAATTCGAAGTGTTAAAGTCTGTGAAGCTATTGATGATCGAATTAGTTGGTGCGAGAATGGTAAGAAATTTAGTATTACTTCCTTGCACAGAATTCTTTCAAAAGTTAATGAGATCCCCTAGTGTAAATGGTACAAAAGGATTTGGAAATGTAACAGTTCAGCTGCTGAAAATCTTACTATATGGAAAGTTATCAATGATGATTTGCAAACCAGAGTTAAATTATTTAGTAAGGGAATGAATGTGAACGTTTTCTGTGCCTTCTCCAATGTGATACCAAAAACTCTTGATCATGTTTTCTTTGAATGCCATGTAATATATGTATTATGGAAAATGATCATGGAGTGTCTAATTGATAATGTAATGGTTCTTTGAAGTGATGGAGTTTGGGAGCAAATCTTTAGGCTGACTGTTGGTAAGGAGGGAAAAGCAAGAGTTGTTAACTTCATTCTCAAGAAATTCATTTATAATGTTTGGAGAGAAAGGAACATAAGAATCTTTCAAAATGCAGAAACCAAATCCATGGCGCAACTCAGAAATCTCTTGGTTCATGAAATAAGAGAAGGTCTAAAGTTGGTAAAATTCAGCTTTGATCCTGGGATTTTGATATCTCTGTGTTGATTGTCCTTCCACTGCTTCCTTGTTTCCTTTTTAGTTTTTTTATTTTTCAATTTGTGTCTTGTGCGTTTTTCCTTGTGGTTGTTGCACCATGTTCCTATGTCTTCCTTATGCATGTCCTTTTTTGACATGTTTTGTTGTTTCTTTTCTCTATGGTGCATCAATAAAATGGTAGGGGACCATCTAACCCCGTCGGCCTTGCCAAAAAGAAAAATGTTTAAGTTATTAATTATTTTTTAAAAGATGTTTAATTTTTTATTATTATATTATAATGTTGTTTAAAGTTAATTAATTGATTTCATTATGGTTTGAGTTAATTAATTAATTTAATTAATGATGGTTTAATTTAATTAAATATTTTATTAATAATGATTTGAAGTTAATTAATTACTTTATTAATAATGTTTTAATGTTGATTAATTATTTTACTTACGATGTTTAAAGGTAATTAATGAATTAATTTAATAAGGGTGTTTATATATAATAAATTATTTTGTAAAAGGGATTTTACGTAATAAAAAGGATTTACTTAAAGGATATTTATAAATGATATTTTGTAAAGAAAATTATAAATGATATTTTGTGAAAGAGTTTTATAGGAGATATTTTACAAGAGAGATTTATAAATGGTAATTTATAAAATAAAAAGACTAAATTTATAAGAAATATTTTGAAGATAATGAAGATTTGTTTTGAGTTAAATATATATAAGATTTATAAAAATTTGTTTGATTTATAAAATGATTTTTAAAAAGGACTTTATAAAAGATTTGTATAAAGGAGTTTATAAAGGGAGATTTATAAAAGAGTTTTTATAAATATAAAGAGTTTTATAAATCGTTTTAGAGATTTATGGAAGAAGTTTTATAAATTAATTTGGAGATTTATAAAAGGATATGTAAATATAAAATGAGCTTGTAATAAGGAAATTTTATAAAAGGAATGAGAGTTGATTTTGATAAATATTCTTTCTTAATTTTGGTGGCATGGAAACATTCTTTCCAAACTTAATACCAAAGGATAGGTGGTTTGGTTTATAGTAAGAAATGTTTTGAATGATATTTGGTTTGGCCCATTTAACTTGAATTTGGAAATGAGGAAATCTTCCTTAAGCTTTTTATACTTATAGCATTGAAATAAGTATATGGATACATTTTCTAAGTATTCAAAGTATGATTTATTTGAATATTCGTATACCTATGAGATAAGTATGTGAATGTTTTTCTAAGTATTGAAAGGAGAATAAGGGGTTTCTAAAAATATATTTTTGAATATATTTTGAATCAAATATAATCTTAGATTTAACTAATGAAAGATCGATTAATAATCTTGGCCAAAAATATAACTCTGGAAATATTAGGAGAAACATGGGGTTATACTACACAGTTATCTTCGATGAGGTTATACTGTGCGTATAAATCTTGTTTTGTTCTCTTAGGACAAACGATTAGGAAATCCATTGATTTAAATGGTTAGTAGGTGATCTCCACTCTTATATATTGTCTGATTATTTCCAAAAGAATCGGAGTTGAGTTTATCAAAACTATCAATTTGGTTTTGGAGCGACCGGTAAGCGAAGGAATGTTCTTATATGAGATGACTTGCAATCGTAACCACTTCAAAACCACATGTGCATATTACGCTTTGGAAGAGGTTCGAGATGATGGAATCAAAGACGGAATTCCTTGAAGTGTAAGGGTTACTTGCTACTAATCCTGAGGGTGATTGCAAAATGGATATAGTAGAAGTAGCGCCTTCTGTTTGTTAATATACAGAACAACTTGTATGGATGAATGTTAGTATTGCATTATTACTTGGAATGAATTGTTAGCATTCCAAGTGGGAAATACTAGGAGGAAAAGGTAAAAAAGTAACCTTACAAGCCTCATAACCTAGTAATTACTAAAGTAGGGGATGCTCATAGAGCTATGTGGCGAGCTACTATTAGGAGCATCATTCCTCGATCTTGATTCGATTTAATGGATTTTAGTGCGTGTGCGGCGCGATTGTGGGGCAATGTTTGCAGCCCGATGCTCGAGGGATGACGACGTCCGACTTGTCATTTCAAAGAGGTAGGCCAGCACTGTGTTCACGGTGGTTGATAGGTTTGACCTCAGGTACATTTATCTAGAGGTGTACTATACGAAAGGTAGTCCTTTACCTTATCATATTGGAATCCAATCTCCAATAAATGCCTTCAGACTTAGTTGTATACCTATTATACTGAAATTAATTAATGTAATAATTTTGTCTATGATTCCCTATTTATTTTAAACCCTAGACATTATTATAATATCACTGTATAAAATGGTTTGGTAATCATAAGGTAAAAACCTATCTATGTTTATATGCGGCATAGTCTTACGAGATACCTTTATTTTAGAAGGTTTTTATAATATTAAAAATCCATTTGATTGTGTTTCTCATACTGATTTAGTAGACCATCCGAGCATTATCCTCTTAATGCTCGGGTCAGCCCAAGTACATTTTCCAGAATTAGTTGGACACTTTGGAGCTTCAAGATCGTAAGGACATGTTGTTATAACTATCCGGGCTTATGATATGTTAGTTTTGCTATGATGAAGTATGTATATTAAAGTTTGTTTTCCTTTGCAAAGTCCATTTGAATATTATATATTAGTCGTCACGTTGTGAGATTCTGTTCTATCTTTTCTTTCACCCCAACAGTTTATCTTTCCGGCACTTCGATATTCGGCACGTGAATACCGTGGATGTACTAGTGTCGACTTCTGAGGATTAAAAAGGTAGGTTGTCGCATAAACAACTGAATATATATATATATATATATAAGTTGAGGAACATCCTAAATAAGGAAATTGCATAAGGACGCTTAACTAGCTATAAACTAAAGATAGGACTTGAAGTTGGTAAGGAAATTAGATTAGAATGCTTCAAATCCAAAGCTTGTGGCAGGTCAGTATTAACCTCGAAGGTGATAAGATGTATAGGGATATGAAGAGAATTTTCTAATTGGTTAAAGGTGAAGAGGGAGTCATTGGATTTGTTTTAGATATTTGACATGCTAAAGGATTAAAGCTTAGCAAGGTAATCCCTGAGGGTATTCATTACCGTTGGAGGTTCCGACTTGGAAATGAGAGCATATATCAATGTACTTTATAGATGAGTTGCCTAAACGCAATAAAGTTATATAGGTTATGGTAGATTAGCTTATTTTACTTCCATTGGAAGTAAAAGTATTGTGGCATCTCTACCACAGAATTGTGTTAAGAGAGTGATGGATCTACATGGAGTTCTAGTTAGCATTATCAATCATAGAGACCCTTTGTTCATTAAGGAATTATGGAGGAGTTTAGCAATCTGCTTTGTGAACGGCTTTGGAACTTAGCACCGCTTATCACCGCAGACCGATGGCTAGATGAAAAGGGTAAACAAGAATTTTGACGATTTGTGGAAAGTTTGCATAATGGATTGTGGAGGATCTTGGAGAAGGTAGGAGACTTGAGTCGGCAGTTAAGGGCCGCACAAGACCACCAGGCATCCTAGGCTGACAAGCGAAGGTAGGAATTGGAGATTTTAGTTAGGGACATGGTATTCGTTAAGGTTACCCTCCTTGGAAAGGTTATGAGTTTGGTACTTTTGGGAAGTTGGCGCTTAGGTTCATTGGGCCTTTCTTGATTTTAGAGTGCATGAGGGAAACTTGCTTGTTAGGTGCAGCTTAATTAGCGGGAGTTCATGACGTCTTTCATATCCCACAATTAAGGAAATGTCTACACGATATTGCGTCTATAGTGCCTAATTAGTTAATTGATGTTGAAATGGTGCCCATCCCCCTTATGTCACCGCATCCATTTTGGAGCACGGTATTAAGAGAATTCATAATGAAGAAAATTAAATTGCTTTGAGTAGATGAGGAGATAACCCAGTGGAAAGCACGTAGAAAACCAAAGGAAAGGTGAAGGTTTCTCACCATGAGCTTTTCTATGGTAAACTTTACTCTCCAAAAATATAGATTTTTTATTGTATCGTGGTTGCTAGATTGATGGTAGAAAATGGTTACCACACTTTTTACTATCATTTTTGCACCCATGTAGAATTTTAGGTATATTTAGGATGCTTGCATACGTGCCTATATGTCACGACCTTGCATTCAAGTTAGAATTGAGCTTACCTATAGTATGTTTCCATACATAATCACATTGCATTTTTGGCTGACAGATGGTTGTTTAGATTATTGTAAAAAAAATTGTTTAACATGGTTCGGTGCGCATTACACTATCTTCCCTTGGTGATTTCAGAGGCGAAATATTTTTTAAGGGAGGGAGACAGTGACACCCCTTAAAATTTAATAACAAATTAAGCAATTAAAATAAGGTTGAAAATGGAAATTTTATAAATATCAGAATTTGACCACGGGAGTTGTGCCATTGCATCCTTGGTGATTTTCTGATCAATTTCCATGTATAATATGTTGAAATCGGAGTTAAAATGAAAAGTTATGGATGTTTGAAGTTTTCAAATTTAAAATTTAAATATTTGAATTTAAAAGACATAAAATTTGAATGTTTGAATTTGAAAAGTTAACGTAAGAAACTTGAGGGTTAAGCAGGATTAAACATTAATGTGTGATTAATTGGATTAATAAAGTCAATAAATATAACTTGAAAAGTTAACAAAAGAAGCTTGAGGGTTAAGCAAGATTTAACGTTAACGTGTGATTAATTAGATTAATTAAGGGTAAAGCAGGATTAAAATTTAATGTATATAATTAATTGAGTAAACAAATAAATAAAAATAAAATCAACAGTCTCAAGAGAATGACCAGTCGACCCCCTAACCATGAACGGTCGACCGATGGAGAGGTGCGATCGACTGGTGGGGGTGGCAGTGGACCACTATCTGATGGTGGCAGCTAGGATTTTCTTTTTTTTAACATTTCGGATTGGTTTATTTTAATCCAACGATCTCCTCCTTCCACCTCTGTAAATAGACCCTCAAACCTCCACATTTCCTTTATAAAATTTTGGAAACGCTAGCGAATTCTGTCAAAATCTCTCCCTTTAGGGTTTCAGAAATAGTAGACTTTCTAGTAAGTAATTCTAGTTCCTAACTCTAATTTAAATTAATTCTTCTTCTCCCTATCTTTTGATTTTAGAAATCTAATTTATATATACAATGTATTTGTTGTATATCAAAAAGAAGAAGATTTAACGGAGAATTAAGGGCTGTAGAAATCATATCTTTTCTTCTTTTTCTTATTTACGTTTCAAAATCAATTAAGATTTTTAGGTAATAAGGTTAGATGTTCAATTCTTTTGATTCTAGTTCTATTCCTCTCTAGTTTCTGATTCTAAATCTAATTTCTATAAACAGATCACTTTGTCGTTTCAAAAAAAGGATATCGGAAAAAGAATTAAGCGTGATGGAACCAAATTCAGTTAGGAAGTAAACAATTCTCCGTGAGTGGAAAATCAAGTTTTTCACATTTTTGTAATTGAATAGTATTTGTTTAGATTTTAGGCATGCCTTGGGAAATTTTAGTAGATGAAAATATGACATCTAAAACCCCCAGAATTTCCCTTAGTAGATATCAATCCTTGTATATGTTAGAATTTTGATTGTTTTTGGTATATTAGAATCTAATTAATTGTTAGAATAAGATAATCAATGATCAATTTAACCTTTTTTTTCTCTTGAATTGAAGTCTTAAAGGATTCAAAAATAAAATAAATTAGAAATGGTGTGTAAATTATCAATTGAATTGTTTATAGTTTACATCGTCTATTTCTGCTACTTGTATAAATAAGGAATTCTTTTCTCACTTCAAAATGTTGTATATGAAGTTTGAATTGAATATAGGCAATCTAATTTGTAATAGTCTATTTCTTAAAACAGAAAAGGGATTCTAGTGTATTAATATGGAACATGTGTAGATATTCCATGTTTGTACAAATCTACTTTATTCGGCAATCGTAGTAGTAGTTCTAGTTGGAATTATTGATTTGTATTAGATTGATATTTCAAAATACCTTGTAATAAAATCATTATCAAAATTTTGTAAGAGGGAATGAGCCACAAGGACAAGCTTTGAAAAAAAATTAGACTGAAAGACACCAAGTTTCATTTTTGGGATGAGGAACAAACTTTGAAAGAAAATTAGACTGAAGGACAATGCTAGCTATAACTAGAATTATATTCAGTTTTTAAATTATGCAAAATGCAAGTTGTAACTAGTATTATATTCAGTTTACATTGAACAAAATGCTAGCTATATTTAGCATTGTCCTTCAGCCTAAAAATGAAACTTGTTGTCCTTCAGCCTAATTTTTTTTTTGAAATTTGTCCTTGTATCTATTTTCCACTTATTGTAACATAATGATTAGCCCTAAATTTCGTACGTAAATTTAAATAATATAACATATTGATTATAGCATATTGAACATGATAATTAGTATTACGAGAACAGTTAAGTAATATTAATATGCAGGAAGGTAATTGGAGTGCATTAGGGAATTAATCCCTAATTAGGGGTGTAATAAGGGGATACCTTTTATGGCCTCAATTATTATTCGTGTAGGAGGATATATATGTTAGTTCCTGAGATGATGGTTTTGATGACAACAACCTTAAGACATGTTATAAATATATAAATACTAATTTCTTTGTCTAGATATATATGTATATGCAGTATATATATATATATATAGGTACTGAGAATGAAAACTGTACAGTATAGAGATTCAAGACTAACGAATTCAAGATTGTAGAAATCAAGACTGAAGACTCATAAGTATCAAGATTATCAAGAGTTTAAGATTTCAAGATATCAAGATAACTAATAGAGTTTAGATTTATGTTAAAAATTCATAATAGCACTAATTATTCGGATTTTAATTATGGAATGGAATCCACCTTCTCGCTTTAATAGTGGGATGGAACCCACGACCTATTTAGTGGGATGGAACCCACGACCTTCTCTAGTGGAATGGAATCCATGAATTCTTTAAAATAATTTATTTTAACTATTTTTTTAAAAACTATCTTTTTAAAGTCATCTCCATTAATTTAAATATTTTAGCCTTAATTCAAAAACTATTCTTATCATCTTTTAATACTTTGATCTCAAAGCCATCTCTTGTTTTTTGAACTTCTCTTGATTTTAATATTTTAGCTTTAAATATAAAAAATATATTTTAAAGAAGTCTATACTTAGTTTTTAATATTACTTTTATATTATAGATTATATATTTTAAGCTTACTTTCTAAAACTCTTTTATAAGTTTAAACTATATTCAAAATGGTTTACAAAGTTTAGAAATTATTTTGACAAGTTTTAGAATAGAAATCATTTTAAAGAAAAATCAATTTTCAAAAATAACACAGGCATGTCGACATTCCTATACCCCCTATATCGACATGGTAGCCGTAGATTTTAAAATTCGAATTTTCAAAAGAAGTGTCATAACCTTTTGCGAATAGACATTATCGTTATTCCTCCATATATACCAGTAGTTTTCAAAGAATTTTTACTTAAGATTTCTTTGTTTTCTCTCCTCTGTCTCTTCCATTCTTATTTTCAAACATTCTTAACAAAAATCTGCCGAAATCCTAAGTGAATCAAAGTCAATCGTCCTTAGTTTGATTCTTTGCCACTTTCTCTCAAAGATCTCAGTGCTATTCAGAGTTATTGGATCATTTGTAATCAAAGATCGAAAGATCAAAGTGTATCGAGTCTCCCTCTATCAAATATGATTTGAAACGATGTGATTGTGGTTCGTAAATCAATTGGGTGTGACTATAGCCCGTAAATCAGTTAGGTTATCTTGTAGCCTAGTTAAATCAAGGGAGTTCACACTGGACTCAAAGACAGGAGGGTGTATCTCGTGGCCTTGAAATCGAGGTTATAATATCGACATTATATTTGAAAAGAAATCTGCACAAGAAATTGTGTAGGACTGGATGTATGGTAACTCCGAACTAGTATATAATTTCGATATGTTCTTTCCTTTACTGCCTTTGTTTATTTGCATCTGTGTCTGGTTCTGTGATTGTGTTTGTGAATTGCATCTATTTGTGTTCAATTTGAAAAGATTTCAAAATTTCCATAAAATTCATTAAATACTGTTCACCCCCTCCCCATGTGCCTCATCTAGTGTTAATTCTGCCTTAAGATCTATAATCCGCGTTTCCTACAATATATGTATATAGTGGATATACATATAAGTTATGCCTAAGTTATAGGGATGGGAGGTTAGTCCAAAGCTATATGGAAATCTGCCCAGTTGAATCTGGCAACCACAAGTGTGGCTTTCTAGACTAATATAGGTCATGCCCATGACAAATAACTCCAATGGACGTGAGGTTGGTCTCAATTCTGCAGGATAAATCTACCCAGTTAATATGGCTACCAGTTCCTACGGATAGTCGAACTAAACGTCACAAGTGCGTTATGGGTCATGAATTGCATAATGGATATGGTAGGTGAAATCCTTAGGAGGGGTCCACTTTGGGTTTGAGGTATTAAGTTGCTATGGTATGGTCTACCTCTTTCTTAGGTGATTTAATATGATTTATTACGATGTTAGCGAGAAAGAATCATGTAGGGACCAACCTTTGATTAAGTCTTAAACGATGAAGATCTGCTTATTTTATAGGTCTTAAATTATCAGAGTTTGCCTAAGCCCCATTAATAAGGTAGTAAGTGGATGACTATTTCCTTATACATCGTATGTGCTAGTTATGAAGAAGTTATAGTCAGACTGTAAGAGTCTTCGGGCTTACAGTTGACTTTTGTGTGTTGGGCTAGAAGGACCTCCGACCTACAGTTGACTTTATACGTATATTATGATTTTAATACGTAAGACATATTTCTTATTTAAATAATACTGTCCAAGTACAATTATGGTAAAGCCTGAGATTTTCATTTCACAAGACATTTGTTGATCTGAACCACTCCTCATTACAACACAGGTTGGAGAGAGTAATTTTAATTTAGAAGACGAATGTGGAGGTGAAGACTTGTGATAGTTATATATCTATTTATGCTTTTTAAGTATCTTATTGTACCTAGTTCAGAGAGTTATGTTATTTTGAGATCTTATACTATGGAGGTTTTATGTAAACATGTTATGTTTCTGAAATGGTTTTCTTTGTGAAATGGTTACTTGTTTCTGATATTATATTTTATTCATTCCACTGTGAGAATCTGAAAGTATAGATAGATAGCTCTATGTATTATGTAATGCTTTATCAACTTAAAAACTCGCCTTGAGATAAGCCTAAAGTTCGATGGGTTTTATTAGGTTAAAACTAGGTCCATTTCTAGGTGGATTGTTACAACTATATTGAACCTGTGCTCTGATCAGTGATGGTTCATATAGTTATATTTCTATCTCACCTGTTTTATCAATGCGATAATTATTATATTTTATCTTTGCACTATGATATTATGATGTGTTCTGTTTTGCATGATTTTACTTCAATTTTCCACTTGATAATCGTCATACATCACTCGGGTACCATTATAGTGCACTCTACGAGATGCGCACACAGTATCTAATAAATATATACACAAGGTACCGATGGTGTAGACAACAAATCTTTTAAGTAAAATATAGTTTCAGTGTTTTTAAGAGGTACCTTTTAGTAACAAAATTTACACACAGTATACTGGCTTGTTTTGTTCTTTGAGTCATCATTCTCTTCGTCAACACTATATCGTTTAGAATTTATGGAATTTGGTTTTGGTCAAATTCCAATATAATCCTTTTTCAACTCGGTTAGGCCATAAACAAAGTCCTTGGTTTAAAAATAACATTTATTATTAACATCACTACTGTGGCCAGAAATTTATACTTTGATTCGACTACAGTTGACCATGATACTAACTTCAAACAACCAATGAGATACATTCTCCATTGAATACTATTTCACTTCTAATGCTTCAACTCAGATCCAACTATATAGCATTCTTAAACGCCATGCCACGATTTAATTATAATTAAAATGGATAATTCACATTGAAGTTCCATGATATTCACAAGTCTATGAAATTATATAACGTCTTCACCCTAAAAATTCTATTTGACCTGGCTATTATTAACCAACAAGAAATTCTCAAGTGGGTAGTCTATAATTATCTAATAATTATCTATATGAACCCCTTGGTAGTTCAAACTTCCATGAGTAATACAATGCCAGCATTTGGAGAGCATTATGTGTTATGGTCTCAATGGATGTATCGATATCCTTTCTCAAAACATCTGACCAGGATATTTAAAATAAAATGTTATTTATATTATGATTAATTAATCGCGATTGCAATAATTTGTAACTACAATCACATAACATTTCATTTAATGATTTTCTTATTTATATACTTTAAATCAAGTACTTAATTAATTATATCAATATATAATAAAGTATATAATAGAAACCAAATACTTTTATTATGAACAAGATCAGTCACGGAGTTAGATATATGTAATAAATCATATAATTAGCCACAACATATATCCCAGACTATATTAATAAGGGGAGAATTGGTAGACGTCGATGTGGATGAGGCCATAGAGGAGCACATGGCTAGATAATGACAGCGTTGTACCTTAGGTTAGTAGTTGGAAGAGGATCGACAATGAAGACTGATTGATGTAGCAACTCTAGGTTGTAGAGCAGTTGGAAGCAAGGGATGGTGCCAAAGATGAGGGAAAAGTGAAAAAATTATATTAGTGTGGGAAAATTTGTATATTGGGATTGACCGATACCGGTCCATAAATAAGGGAAAGTTAACATTCAACATAAAAGGTATAAGTAAAGAAATTGTCTATTCGGATCGTGATTTGTTTGCTTGTCACATAAGCATACTTTGAGGGGTAAGTGTTATCTAGAAATTTCACAATTAATGATTCAATAATATGGACTTTGATATGATGAAGGAGTGGAAACTAGACTTAAGGATGATCGAGTATGAAGCATAACAAAAGAAAATTGAAGGAATATCGACTAAGACAGTGGATGAATATCGATTCATTAATTTTCTTCATTTGTGATCATTCATAGCGAATATGGTGAAAAACATATCTCAAAAGCATTAAGGAGGGATCGACGCTTGGAGAAATAAACAGTTTTGGAGAAAAATGAGAAAGAATATAAGTTCATTGGATTGGTGGCGATTTATGGAAGTATCGATACAAATCCACCAACTTGGCCATTTTGACCCGTTCTTCCTTCTGTTCTCACAAACATTGATCTCTGGCGTACCTTAATAGATTAGTAATAAAGAATAAATAGCTAATATCGAATAATATCACTAATGTATCACATATCAGACTTCAAGACATATCGGACTTCAAGCGATATTTTTTATAAATATCGCTTAAGATGTCGTTTAGCTATATTTGAATGATATATCATCGATATTTGCTGCAATATCAGAGATTTACGTTGATATGCAACATAAATATTGGTGAAAGTAGTCAAAATCATTAAGTAGAAAAAGTACATGAATATCTCATATAATATTAAAATCCACATTGTATATGCAAATACTTTATAGAGATATTTCTCCAAATATTTTACAATAATTTAAAGTGCAAAATATAGGTATTTACATCTTTTTTCATTGCTATAGCTATTTTTTGCTAATAAACATGTCGATATATCCCCGATATTATCCTGACATTTTATAATATCCCATGTCTTACAGATACCGATATTAACTACGTAGGATGAAGATTGATGACTCTAAGGCCTAATAACAATACATCTATAAATACGGGTCTACACGCAACAAGAAAAGGATATGGGAAATTTTTTGTTACATATATAAGGGGAAGCGCCATCATTGCTATTTTTGATAAAATTTCCAGATTGTAATTGTATTTTCTTTTGGATCAAGGGATACAAAACAACAAGATATCATTACAATAGACATAGGCATAATCAAATTATTATAAATTCTACGCACCTTGCTTTTTTTCTCTATTTCTTCATATATTTGCATTTTATTCACTATTAAAAGGACTTCAATTTGTGATGAGAGAGGGAAAATTTTAAGGGGACTCCACTCAATTATTATTTTATTATGGGGATTCCGAAAAGAAAATTTTGTAGGACCCCATCGAAAACCGAAGCAAAATTTGGCAGCATCCCATCGAAAGTTAAAACAAAACACAATGATGATTCACCAAAGATCACTTTTGGTGGGATTTGATTGAAAAATAAACCAAAATTTGACAGAGAGTTACTGAAAATATAAATGATAGTTATGACTTATTTAGTTTTTGTTGAGGAGGCAAACTTATTTGGTACACGCTTTAGTAATTTTCTAAAAAACAAAAAAGTTAACCCCCCCCCCAAAGTCCACAATAGGAGTCTCTTTAACAATGCCCTGCATTTTATTGATTTTTTGTTATTTGGTCTGATATAACGATGTTGTATATATTCATATTATCAAGACTCTAATCCTAATAAATTCATAGCAAAAATAACTTCGCCTCTTTTATAGCACGTTCCACAAAATATAGCACGTTCCTGTAACAACTTTTGTAACAAAATGGATATCTTGTCCAATGGAAATAAAGAGCTATTTCTGGCTTTACAACCTTTGTAAAAGAAATTACCATATAAAGTAAAAAGGTGTAACTGCTTCTGCCAATATGCTTTAATATGTATTTGTGCTTCCTTTTATATATCTGTGCTGAAATTATCCATGTATCACGATAATTTATGGAAGGTGCATTTGGGTCTTGGTACTGCGCTTGTAGCAACATCACCGCCTCCCCCTAAAAGTTCAACTTTGTCCTTAAGGTTGGTATCAATGGTAAATGATGGTGGGAGCGGTGTTGCAGTGGTATTATGTGGGTTAGGGCAAAGCTTGAGTAAGGGGATGTGAAACACCAGGTGGATTCGTGCTTCGAGTGGTAAGAGGAGTTTACATGTGATGGTCTATATTTTTTCAATGATTTGGTATGGTAAGAGGAGTTTACATGTGATGGTCCTTGTTTTTCCAATGATTTGGTAAGGATCAAAATACTTTCTGGAACGTTTATGTTGAGTCAGTCGCAAGGTACATTGGTGGTATGGGTGAAGCTTGACAAAGACATAAACGCCAATAGGAAAGTCTTTGTCGAGACGATGTAAATCCGCTTGGTTGTTCGTATGAGATCATGCTAATTGTAGGTTTTCCTTTATAGTTTTCAGTAAATGATCATTATTCGTGATCCATTCAATGATTTCGTGTACTCGAGGGCTTCCCTGAATATTTTCAGCGATGATCGGTGGGGTTTGTCCATAAATGGCTTGGAATGGTGACATTCCGATATAAGAGTGTGTACAAGCATTATACCACTACTCCATCCAAGGTAGGCATTTCGTCCATTACAATGGCAAGTCACCACATATAGCTCATAAATAAGTTTTCAAGCAATGGTTTACTACTTCCATTTGGCCATCACTTTGTGGATGGTAGGCACTACTCATATTGAGTTGTGTATCATGCAGACAAAAAACTTCTTTCAAAAATTTACTCATAAAAACACGTTCACGATCAGTGAATATAGATCGGGGAAAATCGTGCAAGCGGACATAAAATTGGATGAAGTAAAACATTGGATGAGCCTCGATAAAGGAAGTGGGTAATGCTAAGAAATGTGCATATTTAGAGAGGTGGTTGCAAATGCATGTTTTATTGGATGAAGGCGGTAAATGCGTAGATAAAGTCCATGTATATATCTTCAAAATTTTGCTAGGGAATGGGCAGCAGTTGTAATAAGCCTTTAGGAGCGGTATTTTCAGGTTTAGTCTGGAGGCAAGTGGTGCATTGTCGTACAAAGTTTTGGACAGTTTTAAATAGATTATGCTAGTAAAAATTACTCGAAACTCTAGCCATAGTTCCTTTGATTCTGAATTTCCCTTCAATTTTCTAATCACGATAAGCACTGATAATCTTTTTTTGGATTTCTTCATATTAGGAATATATAGGCATCTGCCTTTGAATAATAACCCGTCACGAAAAATAAAAGTATGAGAAAGGTCATTACCAGATTTGAGTTGTGAGATAATATGTTGTGTTGTTGATTCCTAAGTAAAGCAGCACATATGTTATTGGAAAAATCGAAAGAGGGACCAGAAATCGCCATAAAAAGTGCTTTAGTTATCCACATAGAAACACCATCAACAACTTTGTATTCAGCATCAGGCTTGTATCAGACTGTAAAGTCAAAGACAATTAATTTTGATAGCTAACACTATTGGCTTGGAGTCTGGATTGTTTGAGTGAGCAACTAGTGTAGACTTTGATGGTCAGTGGTGATGGAGAACTTGCGACCAAGGAGATAGTGCCTTCGCTGTTGAACATCAGTGGTTATTAAGGGTGGGTATAAACCGCACCGCTATACAGAAACCGTCCATACCAGACCACAAATACGGTGCGAAAACCCGCAAAGAATCTTCTAACCAAAAGAATACCCCCAAACCAGACCGACCCGCATCGATATAGTTTGGTTGCGATTTGGACGATTGAACCGACCATATTAAACTGGACTGAACCGAAATTTTACACCAGTAATCTTGTGATAAAAATATAAGCAACTCCTTTCTCATTTTAGATTTTAACAATGTAAATTCTATTTTCAGCATATGTTATTATTATATTGATAATAATCATTGTCATAAAATAAGAAGTTATGGTTTTAGTATAATATTTTTCATAGCATTTTTTTAGATAAATGCTTATTATAATCTTATTTTAGTCATTTTACTTAATGGTTATGCATTTATTAATGTTGATGTTTGGTAAATCTGCTAAAAAAATGTCACTTGTACCTAAATGTCAAAATAAATATTCATACAATTAAGAAATAATCTTTCATTTTAGTATAACATTGTGTGTTTTAACCTTTAAGTGTAAAAGCTTCACACGGTTGCTTTCGTAAATGATTGTTGATGAAAGTAATTCTCTTATTTCATATTTAATACGGATTCAAACAAGACTAGACCAAAACTGGACCATATTACATTAAACCTAACCGAAACCAAGCCATTTTAAAGATTAGTATAGTGGTTTGTATTTTGGTTAACCGTTTGATGTGATGCGAAAACGGTTTAGACTCCAAACCGCATCAAATTGACCCGCACCCACCCCTAGCGGTTATGGCGAACATTTCGCGTGCGTAGCGTATGTCAAATATCTCTGGAGTTGTAATGGTAATTTTTGACCGTGGAAAGCGATAGAGTGGGGGCGTTGAGACAATATGGCACCATAAACCAGGTTGGAGACATTTGCATTGAGCTCAAATAATTGGAAAAAATCGGGTAGGGTTAGGATTTTGGCAGAGGTGATGGCCCGTTTGAGCATGTTGAAGGCATCTTGGGCTTTTTTGGTCCAATTAATTGCTTCTCCTTCTTTTTAATAATTCAGTTAATGGGCTTGTGATATGAGCATAGTTGCGGATGCAATGGCGATAGCAGCCCGTAAGGCCCAAAAATCCTCGTATGGCAGTAATGGAGGTTGGGGGTGGCCATTTTATACTAGCGTCAACTTTTGATGGGTCGATACGAACTACTTCTTTAGAAATAATATGGCCCAAGTAGTACAACCCTGTGAGTCTAAAAACACCTTAGAGAAATTTGCATAGAATTTGTGCTTGTACAAGATATCCAAAGTTGCTTTTAAACGGAGGAGGTGCAAATTTGATTATTTACTATAGACGAGAATGTCATAAAAAACTAAGATAAATATTTAACGATGAGGCCGAAAAACTTCATTTATGGTAGCTTGAAAAGTAGAGGGGGCATTGGTGAGACCAAAAGGAATAACAAGCAATTCATAGTGGCCTCCCTGTATACGGAACGCCGTTTTTGGAATGTTAGGTGGGTGTACATAGATTTGAAAATATCCACTATGAAGGTCTAGGTTCGAAAAATATGCTACTCCATATAACTCATCTAATAGTTCGTTGGCGGTGGGAAAATAATCTTTAACGGTAATGGCGTTAAAGGCATGGTAGTCCACACAGAAACACCATGTTCTATCTTTCTTCTTAATAAGAAGGACGGAAGAGAACGGGCTAGAAGATGGTTGAATTATTTGGGCTTAGAACATTTTTTATACTTGTGATTCAATTTCATTCTTTTGGAAATATAGGTAGCAGTAAACTCAAACATTGATGGGTTGTGAATTGGTTTGAACGTTAATGTGATGCTCTAAGGTACGGTGTGGTGGTAGGTTTGTGGGCTTGTCGAATAGGGTGGGAAATTGGTTTAATAGCTTGTGAATTGCTGGGTGAGCTTGTTCGGAAGTTGGGGGTTGATATAGGCTATTACTGGGTTCTATGGTTAAGTGAAAATAGGAGGACATAGTGGTTGTAGACTGCATGCATCTCAATTGACTGAATGAAATTTCAGTAGGCACAGCTTGCTTTTCCTTGCCCAATAAGGTGATGGGCTTACCATTGTAAACAAATGACATAGTCATTTTTTGTGGTCAATTATTATCGACCCTAAATTTTGTAACCAATCAATCTCGGATACAATTTCTGCTCCAGATATAGGCAATAAGAAGAAATCGATAATGAAATCATACCATGGATCTGTACCAAGACTTATCGACATGCATGCTTGCAGTGAAGCTTCTCTCCATTTCCAACCATGACTAGAACATCTCGATGGGTTTCCGTCTTTTGCCCTAAAAATCATGTTGTCATGGGGTGAATGTAGTTGTGCATACTTCCAAAATCTATAA
This sequence comes from Allium cepa, assembly GCA_030765085.1. Lineage (NCBI taxonomy): Eukaryota > Viridiplantae > Streptophyta > Magnoliopsida > Asparagales > Amaryllidaceae > Allium > Allium cepa. The sequence goes on from CM060932.1 coordinate 938,340,737, forward strand.
GAATCGAGATTGTTGTCAATTTGGGCTAGCAATCGAAGTGAGCACGGGTGTGGAGATTCGATCACGACATGGTAAAAGATGGCCGGATCGAAGCTGGGTTACTTTTCTAGTGGGTCCAGAGATTTTGATTCTGGGGTGGCATCGTCATAGTCAGGTAAGAGCAATAGTATTTTTTTGTACTGCATTTATGCCCGAGATAATATTTTTCATCGCAACTATAGCATAAGCCTTTCATTTGGCGATTTTGGAGTTCAGTTTAGGTTAATATTTTGATTAGGTAGCTAGGGTTCATTGGTTAAATTGGGTTTTAAATTGGTGGTAGGGTTGGTAGAGGAGGATGTAGTGGGTAGTTAAGTGAAGTTTGGTTTCGGAATTGTTTCGTGTCATTAATTTTGTTCTCAATAAGTTTGGCAAGGTCGATTGTGTCAGACAGGGAACTAGGTTTGAATGGTTGAATTCATTTCAAATGTTGGTTTTGAGGCTGGATAAGAAGCAATTGAAAAGAACATCGGGGAGGGGGGAGGTTCGTTACTCGGTTGCTAAGTGTTTCGAATTGAGATTGGTAGTTTTCAATGGTGGTGGTTTGACGGAGTTTGAAAAAAGTGGCTTGAGGGTTTATGAAAGAGGAAGGGCCAAAATGTTGTTAGTTGCTCTAGTGAGGCTGTGCAATGAAATGAGTTGGTTGTTGCGAAACATCCACTGATACCCTATTAATGCTTGGCCGATTATGTAGAAACTAGCAAAGTTGATGCATTGCTCATCCGGGGTGGAGTGATAAGAAAAGAATCGTTCCACTTAGAATATCAAATCGAGTGGGTTAGAGCCGTCGAAGAGGGTTAGTTCACACTTAGGTGTTCAGGTATGGATTGGGTTTGGAAGGTGGTTTGAGAGCAACAAGGCAGTTGTGGTGATCGTAAGGAGGATTCAAGGTGAAGGGATGTGGGTATGAAGGAAAGTTTGGAGGATAATTCGGCTATGGCTTAAGTAAGTTGTTGAAGTTGTGAGAAATGCGGAATACAGATCTCAAGGCTAGGATTAACACTAGAGGAGGGTGAATAGTGTTTATAGCAATTACTAAATCTTTTTGAGTTTATATTAATTTGAACACAAATGTATGCAATATTCAGACACAGATATGATCACAGAATCAAACACAGATGCAGAAATAAAATAAAATCAATAAAGGAAAGAACACACCGGATTTTATACTAGTTCGGAATTACCCTACATCCAGTCCCGCACACAAGTGTGGATTTCCTTTCAAAAGCAATTATACAATTACACCCTCGATTTCAAGGCCACGAGGTACACCACTCAAGATTCACAATACTCTGGGTAGAGATACTTGATTTCTGAGGCAATAAGTTCACCCAATTGATTTCCAAGGCTACAATCACACCTTTTCTAACTTGATTGATTTCCAAGGCCACAATCACACCTTTTCTTGCTTGATTGATTTCCAAGGCTACAATCATACCTTTTCTCGCTAAATTGATTACAAAGAAGTCTATAACTCTGAATAGCACTGAGATCTTGTTGAGATAGTGATAGAAAATCAAACCAGAAATGACCTAGTTAGATTCAATGTTGATTTCGAAAGAGTAATGGTAAGAATGTGTATAAAGAAATGTGGAAGAAGAGGAGTAAAAACCAGAAAAATATGATTAGAAATTCGTTCAAAACGACCCGTATTTATAGTAGAACAACAGCCATGTCCATTCGTGAAAGGATATGACGAATAGACACTTCCTTTGAAATTCAAATTTTTGAAATTAACTGCTACCATGTCGACATGGGGTAATTGAGTATGTCGACATGCTAAAGGAAATTTTGGTGATTTGTTTTTCTTTGAAAATAACTTCTATCTTATATTAAAACTATTTTAAACTTTATAAATATACTTGACTATAGTTAAAATACATCAATAAGTATAGAGAATAATATATATATAATTTTACTATAATTTTATATTTAAATCTAAGTATAAATATTTAAAAGTTAAATATATTATAATTAAAAGATAGTATAAAACCAAGGATAATTTGATTTTGAAAATAAAGATTATTTTGAGGCTAAAAGTATTAAAACCAGGATAGATGTTTTTGATTCTTTTAAAAGGAAGATTTTGAAAACATTTTGAAAACAAGATATAATTTTGTAAAACATTTTGAATAAAAGTTAGCGGATACAAAACAATGTTCCACTATATTTTTCATAGGTTCCATCCTACTTAAGGTTTCATCCCTTGAACAGGCTCGAAGTGGATTCCATTTCATGAATAAATTGTATTTTAAGATGTCAGTGCTTTTTTAGGAGTTTTAACAAAATTCCTAATTGAATTACTTGAAATATTGAACTCTTGAAAATCTTGATACTCATGAGTCTTCAATCTTGATATCTTGAATCTCTATACTGTACAGTCTTCATTCTTGGTACCTGCATGGTTAAATCCTGCATAAACATATATATATATATCTAAACTATAATATTAGTATTTATATTTTATAATCTTATTCTAAGGTTGTTGTCATCAAAACAATCATCTCAAGGACTAACAATCTCCCCCTTTTTGATGATGACAACCTTTGTTTATAAAATATTACTTCTATCCTAATAACTCCCCCTAAAACTAATAACCCCCCCTTAATGTATGCCTAACTATCCTATTTTATACTTCTTACCCTTTTTCATCAACAAAACTAGCTCGAAACTATATAACTTCAAACTATATAACTCTCCCTCATTCTTGTACTAAAGTACCTGCGTTAATCAACTATACGATGGAATATATAATAGATAGATTAAGAGATAATTATACTTATAGACATGATAATTAATCAAAGATCATATAAATATCAATACATATTTATACATGTTTTGCACACCAAATATCAATGCAAACCAAAGCAAATCAAATCAAAACAAATCAAATCAATTCAACCAATCAATTAAAATCAAACAAAGCAATAAAATCAAACATTACGAAGAACTTCCACCCATCCTTCTTCTCTAAATATAGGTTCTGCTTTAATGGCATCCCAATTTTCATTATCATTGGTAAGAGAGACAGGAGGATGTGCTTCATTATCATCCTTGTGTAGGAAGGAAATCATCCATCGTATCGCATCAAAATGCTTTTCTTGCTCCTTGTTCATCTGCATTTGACTCAACTCTAAGTGTCGTTGGTTACGAAGAATGAACGAAAGAATATTCTTGAAATAATTAAGAGTTTTTTCAAGACTCTCGATTAAATTATGAATTGGATTGGCCATAATTGAGTTTGTGAGAAGAATTAGAGATAAAATAGATAAGAGATAATTCTGAGTGATGAATTCTAGAAGAAATAAGTATTTATAGGTGTAGAAATTCATTTGAAATGAATAGACATAAGGTAGTTATTCAAATTTAAAATTTAAAATGAAATGTCATTTCTGACCAGTACATGTCGACATGGTCAAAAGGGGGATGTCGACATGGTCCAGTGAATTTTGATGGCTTATTTTGATTTTGTGAATAATTGTGTATACATATATATAATATACTATCATTTATTCTGGAGATAAGATAAGATAAGCTAGATAACAGAAAGGAAATTCAATTTCATTGCATGATAGAACAATACAATGAATCATAAAGAGCTACACGAACATTCAAATCAAAACAAACTAAAACTAATACAACATGACATGAAAAGATAGAACTAGTTAGAGGATGACGAAGATGAAGATAATCCAAGCTTCTTGCTGACTTTGGAGAAAAACTTGTTCATCTTCGATGACATTTTATCCAATTTCTTACTAACGGACCGTTTAAGAATCCGTTGATTCTCGACAATAGTCTTTTGATTTTTGAGAAGGGTTTTGTTGGATGGATTGGAAGGATAGTCAATGCTTTTCAAAGAGGTTTCACCTTCTTCTTCTTCTTCTATTTCCATTTCATCCCCTTCTTCTTCTTCCTCCTCCTCTTCCATCTCCTAATGAGCCAAACGCTCTTCCTTTTTGGAAAGAGTCTCATAAGGTTGAAAAACAAATGGAATTTTCATAAGAGAAATATTTGAGTGATTGAAAACCTTTCTACAAACAAATTCTTCTTGAAATCCACTCCAAAATAGTTAAAAATCCGAGTGAGATAAATTCCATCAAACAAAGTGTTTTCACCCATTTCAAGATTTTGGGACGAAGTTCATCCAAAATAACTTACGCCCAATTAATATCATAATTTCCAAAAATAGCAGAAAGTTCTTTGCAAACTTTTAAGGTAGGATTGTTAAAATTCCCCGATCTTAGGGTCAAAGTATGTTGCAAAAGAAGATTAACAATTCTATCTTTTGGTCGAAAGTTTCGATTTTTGAATTCAAAATCATCATTTCCTTCGAAAATGTGATGAAATGCCTTACGATCATTTTCATCGATATTAAAACTAGAAAGATCCATTCCCGTGCTTTTGCAATTGAGAATGGTACCCAAAAGATCACAATTTAAAACGATTCTAGTGTCTTTGACACTACTCCAAATCTCATCATCATTTCCATTATAAAATCCACGGTTTAAATTTGCATAGAAAATTTTAACAAGACTTGGATAACAAACAAAATCATTTTGATAAGAATCAACAAGACTAAGAACTTGATTGTTTGCAAAAAGAGAATCAATTTCATAAGAAGAAAAATCTTGAAATAAAACAAACTTTTCGGGATGGACTTTTTCATAGTTAGCATAATTGATGTATGCTTTTATGGCCTCCGGATCATTGAAGAGTTGCTCTTTTATCTTTCTAGAAATTCTCATTATGGAGGGGTTTCTTGAAGAAGCCATTAGAGTAGAGAGCTTGAAGTTTTGAAGAGAGAGTTTGAATTTGAAAATGAAAGTGAAAAGATGTGATAAAAGATAGTGAATAAATAGATTCTCAAAGGACATATTCTCTGGTCAAAAGGTAACTTTTCAGAGAATTGAATGAAGTGAAAAAGTGGAGGGAAATTCAACCATTTGAATTCAAATTTTGAATTTCAAATTCTGTACCCACGTCGACATCATGGTAGGGACCATATCGACATGTGTCTTTGAATTTCCATGATTATTTTTCTTAAGTATTCTAATATATATATATATATATATATATATATATATTAGTGTCTATATATATCTGGAATATTACTAGAATTATAGTATATTCCATAAAATATTATGATACTATTAAAAATAAAAATGGTAATAAAAAAATAAAAAAATAAAAAAATTTAAACTTTAAAATTCAAACAATACACCAATTCAAAATCAATCAATCAAGCATCCAATTCTAGCATGCAATTTCAACCAATTGTATTGTAAATGTGTACCTTTTTCTGAGTCCGTTTCTTTGAATTCATCGAAGTCGTGAACTGCCGTGAAACACATATTTGAATTATGTGTCTTCTGATCATCATCACTTGAGGACGAGTCTGAGTCATCTAGAGTAGCAGTAAATGCATGTTTTCGTTTCTTTATGGATTCATTGCTTACAGGAGGATTTTGCCTATCTGGATATGGACAGTCTCTTTTGATATGGCCTGGTTCGTCACAGTTGAAACATTTGATATTATTTGGCACTACATTCTGATTTCCAGAGTTCTTATAATTGTTTCTCTGGAGATTATTCATCTTTCTGTATTTCAGAAATTTCCGAAAATTCTTGGTCATAAGGGCATCTCTTCATCATTATCGCTGTTTGAGTCTGATCCATCGGTCAATGCGTTAAATGCCATTGATTTCTTTTCATATTCTTTGCTTTATTTTCTCTCAATCATTTGGACTTCAAACGACGTTAGATTTCCAATTAATTCTTCTATCTTTAAGGTACTGATATCATTTGCCTCTTCGATCACAAGTGTCTTTTGATCCCATTCTGGAGTAAGAGAATTTAAGATTTTTCTGACTTGATCTTCTTTCGAAAATTCCTTTCCCAAGGATATTAGAGAATGCACAATGTTCTGAAATCTACTATATATATCTGAAATAGACTCATTAGACTTCATTTTAAATAATTGAAACTGGTTTGTGAGCATGGAAATTTTGGTCTGTTTAACTTTGCTTGTTCCTTCGTGAGTAACTTGCAAAGTTTTCCAGATTTCATATGCAGACTTACAAACTGACACTCTATTAAATTCAATTCTATCAAGTGAACAAAACAGAATATTCATAGCTTTCGAGTTATTTTGTGCAATAGTATTTTGCTCAGCAGTCCACTGTGCAAAATCAGTTGTGGGTTAAGAATATTCAGTCTGTCTGACATTCCAAGTGTCTAGTCCTATAGATTGTAAATATATATTCATACTACATGACCAATATGCATAGGTACTGCCATTAAAAAGTGGTGGTCTAACAGTAGACTGACCTTCTACAAATGAACTAGTGACAGGGATAATAGAACCAGTGTTGGTAGTGTCAACAGTACCAGTGTTGGTAGCCATTTTGAAAATTTTTCAAAATTCAGATTATGAAAACTTTGAAAACCTTGCTCTGATACCAATTGCGAGAAATGCGGAATACAGATCTTAAAGCTAGGATTAACACTAGAGATAGGGTGAATAGTGTTTATAGGAATTACTAAATCTTTTTGAGTTTATATTAATTTGAACACAAATGTATGCAATATTCAGACACAGATATGATCACAGAATCAAACACAGATGCAGAAATAAAGTAAAAGCAATAAAGGAAAGAAAACACCGGATTTTATACTGGTTCGGAGTTACCCTACATCCAGTCCCACACACAAGTACGGATTTCCTTTCAAAAGCAATTGTACAATTACACCCTCGATTTCAAGGCCATGAGGTACACCACTCCATATTCACAATTCTCAGGGTAGAGATACTTGATTTCAGGGGCAACAAGTTCACCCAATTGATTTCCAAGGCTATAATCACACCTTTTTATAACTTGATTGATTTTTGAGGCCACAATCACACCTTTTCTCGCTTGGTTGATTTCCAAGGCTACAATCACACCTTTTCTCGCTAAATTGATTACAAAGAAGTCTATAACTCTATATAGCACTAAGATCTTGTTGAGATAGTGATAGAGAATCAAACCAGAAATGATCTAGTTAGATTCAATGTTGATTTCGGTAGAGTAATGGTAAGAATGTGTATAAAGAAACGTGGAAGAAGAAGAGGAGTGAAAATCAAAAAAATATGATTAGAAATTCGTTCAAAACCGCCCCCATTTTTAGTAGAACAACAGCCATGTGCATTCGTGAAAGGAAATGACGAATAGACACTTCCTTTGAAATTCAAATTTTTGAAATTAACTGCTACCATGTCGACATGGGGTAATTGAGTATGTCGACATGCCAAAGGAAATTTTGGTGATTTGTTTTTCTTTAAAAATAACTTCTATCTTATATTAAAACTATTTTAAACTTTATAAATATACTTGACTATAGTTAAAATACATCAATAAGTATAGAGAGAATAATATATATATAATTTTACTATAATTTTATATTTAAATCTAAGTATAAATATTTAAAAGTTAAATATATTATAATTAAAAGATAGTATAAAACCAAGGATAATTTGATTTTGAAAATAAAGATTATTTTGAGGCTAAAAGTATTAAAACCAGGATAGATATTTTTGATTCTTTTAAAAGGAAGATTTTGAAAACATTTTGAAAACAAGATATAATTTTGTAAAACATTTTGAATAAAAGTTAGCGGATACAAAACAACGTTCCACTAGATTTTTCATAGGTTCCATCCTACTTAGGGTTCCATCCCTTTAACAGGCTCGAAGTGGATTTCATTCCACAAATAAGTTGGATTTTAAGATGCCAGTGCTTTTCTAGGAGTTTTAACAAAATTCCTAATTAAATTACTTGAAATCTTAAACTCTTGAAAATCATGATACTCATGAGTCTTCAATCTTGATATCTTGAATCTCTATACTATACAGTCTTCATTCTTGGTACCTGCATGGTTAAATCCTACATATACATATATGTCTAAACTATAATATTAGTATTTATATTTTATAATCTTATTCTAAGGTTGTTGTCATCAAAACTATCATCTCAAAGACTTACATAAGTGAGTGTTGTCAGGTGGCGATGCGTTTTTGATGTTAATTATGTCGGCATGTTGATTGGAGAGTGGTTTCTTGGTTGGAGACGAAGGTTTGTTGTGTGGAGAGTGTTGTATTAATGGTGTCAATGGAGGTTTGCTGGTTGTTAAGTTGAGAGGCAAGATCGTCTAAATGGGTCATGGTGGTTGAAGGAAGGAGGTGAGTGGAGGAGTGAAAGCACCAATTGATGCGGCTTATGCTAATACAACTGCTGATAAGTGAACATTATAGAGGAAGAAAAGAAGAGAAAGGAGTAAAGAAGAGAATCCATGGGAAAGGAGAAGATACAATATTTTTCAGCTTGCCAAATGCTTTTTCATTTTAGTACTTATATAGCACGTTCCTGTAACAACTTTTGTAATCAAATGGACAGCTGGTCCAATGAAAATAAAGAGTCATTTGTGGTCATACAACCTTTGTAAAAGAAAATACTATATAAAGTAAAAAGGTGTAACTGCTTCTGCCAATATGCTCTGATATGTGTGTGTGTACGCATGCATACACTGGTATGAATCCCATGCCAATGGCATGGTGTAAATTTTCCCTTATTTGAATTTTTGACCATACCTTCGATACAAATGTGAATTCTAATGTTTGTAAATCTGGTTACATGTAAAAATATAAGGAGAAATATAACATGATAATAATTTCTACTAAACTGCTTTGGAAAACATACATAGAACGCAAATAATAATGGACATACTCAGTTTTCAAGAAGACCATAGAAGTTTTACCACTTGAATTATCTAAAGACCATAGAAGTTAGATCTAGAAAATGAACATTCACATGTAAAAAAGTAAAATTTCTAAACAATGCGCACAACATAAAATTTTTGATATCTCGCTTTATGTTAGCATACAATTAGAACTGGGTACATAAGAAAAATCTAAAAACACTTTTTGAAAACAACCATTGGTCATCAAACTACTCAAGTACACCCAAGAAAAGATCAAAAATCAGAAAATAGCGCATTAAATACAATTAGAACAATTACATTTTGCATTTAAACATGATATAAAAAAGTATACTTCATTGCAGCTATGATCACCGTGATTCCACCACCTTAAGTAGATTGTAAAGCTAAACATGGTACATAGTTTTCATTTTGTAAGGAGCAAATTGATAATGAACGGTCTCCAAATCTTCCATAAGATACTGCTAGTGGAATTTTTCTTGTGTGATAAAAAAAACTTCTTAATATTCACTTATCTCATAAATATGACGTACAATAATTAGGTTATTCATGTGACCAATTATGAAAAGAATTTAAAATGACAAATAACCATGCAATTAAATTGACATATGTATAATTGTAAATTTCTACTCAAGGTACATTGGGTTTTATCATTGAGAACCCATAGTAGATTTTACTAAACCATCAATTGTTAGGCAAATTCTATTTCAATATAGATAATTACTTAGTAGCTCCCCTAAAATAAATAAAAGTTTAAAGACTAAAATACCCTTAGAAAGCTGCGTACTTTCTTTCTTCTCAATTCCATTATCTTCTTACGTCGGTTTCTTACTATCTAAACCACCGCTTTTTCAAAACCTTAGTTCTAAATCAGTGAAGAAAAAAAATTTAATTTTTCACCACTAAGTTATTTTATAGGTTTACAGACTTTTTTAATTGTATTTCTAAAGAAAATATGAATGGAGTTTCTAAATCTGGTGAAGAAAAAATTCAATTTTTCACTATTAAGTTTTTTTGGGTTTACAGACTTTATTAAGAAAAAAATTCAATTTTTCACTACTAAGTTTCTTAATCAATGAAGAAAAAATATAATTTTTCACGTTTTGCTTGATGGGAATGATAGTTCTGGAAATGGTAGGGGCTATTAAGTTATGTTTTGGGTTTACAAACTTTTTTAATTTTTGAAGGGCTACTAAGTAAATACTCGGGTTAAAATAGAATTTTCCCAATTATTATATCAGTTTTAGTTGAATAAAATTGTAGAAGTTATATGCTTTATTAATTATTATAAATTAACTAAAGTACTCATGAATTAACTACGACTAATGATATATAGGTAGATTCTGAAAGAGATATGAACAATAATTTTAATATTTTTGAGTTTAAATTGTTGTGATGAAGATCAAGGTAATAATTTGAGTACTTAATTTGCAATACAGTATCTTCAATTGCAGGGATTGATTATTTTTACATTTGACTGGTTTGAAGAGATGAATCACTGCTATGAAATTTTGAGAAGAATCAGGGTATGTTTGGCTTCAAAATAAGTTTTGTGTTTTTAGAATGTACTTCAAAAGGCATGCGAGATATGGGGATGATAAAAAATGCTTGATTTGAAAAATGGTTTTAACATATAAACTTGAAAATGATACATTCTTGTTCTCCACCTTTCAAAGAAGATCAAAAAATATTTTCTTCTTTCCTCTTCTCCTTTTTGTTGTACTGATTAGTGTTTTCCACTTTCTCCTCCTCTCCCATGCTCTTGAAGCACATGTTAAAAACGTATAACATAAAACTCAAAGTCTTTAATAATTTGGATAGTCTGACATTTTCCATATAATCAGTATGAAATATAATAAAATTTGAAAAGTTTGTTCTATATTTAACAGCATCATAAAGGAAAAGGAAATGAAATATAGCTAGATTGCATTTATAATAATTTATCTATGTTGATAAAGAAGAATTGGTAATTTAGAAAGAAATGTGAAAATCAAACTTGCAGCTCAAATATAAATCGGCCTAAAATATAAACATGGCCAAAAGAAGAAGAAGTAAAAAGTTGGTTAGAACCACGTTTGGGTCATAAATTGTAAATAATGAAAATTAAATGAAATAACAATTGAATGAGAAATAATTGCACTTACTTGATAAGGTATAAAGCCAAGCAATTCACTGCCATACTATCACTACTGATAAGTAGGAATAAACTCAAAATCATTGGTAGTCAAGAAATTACGATAAAAGTTAGGGATAAGAATGAACAATATATAACATATAAAATTTTGCGGTGGCTACATAAATCTTTTAGTGAAGTCGTGTCTTAATAAATTTATGTGCAAATTAGGTTATATAATGTAAGTATAAAGTCAATAATAGTTTTTTATCAAACACATACTTTTTTTAATTACAAAATGAATCCTTTCAACAAATGCAGAAACATTACCACATATGTAAAATTAGTGTAAGAAAAATATTTTGCATAACTGCAATTTTGGAGGTCAGGTTAAGAAAACCTTAAAATGGTACAACTTATTATGAAGATCATTTAAATCTGGGGTAAGAATATAATAACCTGAAACCATACTTGTTCTTCACCACACTGCGCTATGTCATTTGGGATATATTGGGGCCAAAATAGCATGATTCAATTGAGGTAGTTCAAATCATTGGGAGCAGCTTCCCCTCCAAACCAACGATTTTTTTGGCAAAAGCTGTAACAAACAAAATTTTTAGAATTGCATAAGGTTAAAAAATGTATGATGTATATTACGATGAACCTAGAGTAATTTTTTGGATTTAGATCTTTGTTTGGAGTTTGAACTATATATCTCGAATCATATTTCTTCAAATCATGCAAGTTTTGTCAAGTAGAAACAAAAAAGCAAACATAAAAACGGTACGAAGAAAAATATATCAAAAAACTCGTTCTTTTATATTTTTATAAAGCATTAACCAATTAGTACGATCATTTTAATTATAGAAATGTATGTCAAACTTTTGGATAATTAACTAAGAAATTAAAATTGAGTTAAATCATTTTATTAATGGTAAATGCTGAATAAACGCAGTTTTAATTACAAACAGTCTAAATTATTAAAATATGAAAAATGATATTTGATCACTTACAATCAGGCTACAAGTAAATATTAAAGATGTGAGTATTCAAAAATAAATAGGATAAAAACATAAAAGTCAGCCATGAATTCAAAAACAGAAAAAGTAAAAATAAAGTACTTGAGAAGTCAAACATATTGTCTTTTAATGATATACAAATATTAGCTAGAATTTTTTTATTTCTTTTGAACTACATGTTTACTTCACATAATTTTGTTACATGTGTATACCCAAAAAAATTAAAAGACGCACAAACACGTCTATCGAGGCGACAATATTCATACATTAAGAATTTGGAAAAGAACATCAATTGATATGAAATTTGTGAAGAAAAAAAATGAAAATTTACTATAATAAGTAGTGTTATAAATAGATCAGCTTCAAAAGAAATTTTTAGACAACGGTTAAGTGAAGAAACGTTACTTTAATTTACGTATTATGGTGAAAGACAATTGAGGAATCATAAAAAGAATGTTGGGAGCTAAAAACAACTTCCTATCAATTTTTATATTGGTGATAATTTTAACTATGTTTAAAATATTAAGAAAATATGGCTATTAGATTATCAATCAAATAATAGATCATAACTAAAAGAATTATTAGGTGAACATATAATCTCACCGGTAAGACTTATAACCTCCTTAAAATCAATATAATTGTAATTAAAGCTACATAGTCAATGTTATGGGCATGATAGTATTTGTTATACATAGTATAACGACCATACTCATATGTGCTAGACATAAGACATGTTATTGCCTAATAACTAATAACATATACTCATATTCAGTCGACAACATCAAGCTTCGTACTCTCAAAGGTCCAATATTTGATAGAGGCAAACAATAATATGTTAGTTCAAAATAAAAAGAAGTAATATTTGCTACGATAACCTAAAATTTAATTTATTTGAATCGATGTTGGTTTTTGTTTCAAATATGTCTAGTTATGTTTGTCAAGTTCATAATTCTGCATTATGGCACCTGATATTGCATTATGCCAGTTAAAGATAAATTTCTTCAAAACGTAGAAAACTTTTATTAGGTTCCATTTATTAGGACAAAATAACACCAATACAACCAAACATAATTCAATTAATGAATAATAACTTATATCAGAAAATTAGAACAATAAATGCAGCAATGTTAATTATGAACCCAAATCATCATGAAATAAAATGAATTGTTTAATTTACCCATTATATACTTTGCATTATCCAGTTTTTAATATCTAATTAATTACTGAAAATGCCCGAAAGATTGATATCATAGTATATCATTGAACTTTGGTGTCTTTTTCCATTAGGGTTTTGGACTAAAGGTCTTTATTCTCAAAGCCCATGCACAGAAAGTCCATACTCATAAACTCATGTAAATTAGGTCCCTGTTTTGTTATTTTTTTACCAAACTGTCCCCTTCTAGAAAATCAGTCCAGCATTGAAATAAGGAAAAAAGCAGCATAAATTAACCAAAAACTAAAAAAAAAGGGAATTAAATTTCATAACTTTTTTCAGAGAGACTTTTCTTCCATCATCTTTCAATTCTAGGGGGTTGGCAGCCATTTCTTATTTTTTTTCTATATTATACTTCATTTAATGGGTTTTCTTCTACAGATCATCGTATAATTCACTGATACATAAAAGAGAAACTAAAAAATCAACAGTCGATGAAAGAACTAAATGATTCTTTTACGGATTTAAAATTGAACAACAACAAATCAATACAAGACAAATTTATGGATGTAAATAAAAAGATACTGTTTTTATAGAAAATTCTAACTTACTTTAGGTAATTCTTCAAAAGTCAAAATTTAATTACTTTTGATGAATCACGTCTGAAGAGCAACTAGATCCAGAAACTACATATGATTCATTCAAAGATGGAGCTTGGAGAAAAAAATGTTTTGTGAGGAATCAACATGGTTTGAGTTGAATAGGTTCTAGAAGAAGAAAAGAGGAAAGTTGAAAATTGTGTAGCAGTAATATTGACAATGATCGTGGAAATAATAATGGGAGTGAACTGCTTTGGGGAGTAGGAGCTATGGATTGGATGGTTATTTGCGTGAGTCAAGGTTTAAACGTCGTCTTCTTAGTATAATAACATCCATCGAATGTCTTTCATTTTTCGATCAAAGCCGTGATTTGCCTCGCATTTGTTTTTCCATTAAAACAAAGAAATTTTGCAATACATATATACATATACATATATGTATATATATATATGTATGTATATATGTGTGTATATATGTATACACCAATTTGTATGGCACGTCTGTTAGACTTGTGCAAAGGAAGATATGTGTTAACTTCGTTTTAGTGAAAAATAGCGCGGACAAACACACAAATCAAGCCCATATCCTTCATTACTCGTATCGGTACAACATGCTTGCATCCATACATTATGCTTGCATCCATATATTGGGGATAACCTTTGGGCTTACCTCATCAATTTAGGTCATGCCAGTAGCCAAATAGGGCAGAGTGCTTATAAAGCAGACTACTTATACGAATAGTTTTTTATTTTTCAAACACTATGCAAAAATGAAACCTTACTTATTGATCAAGCACAATATTTCAACACACCCTAGACTGGTAGTTTATCCAATTTAAGATAGGTGAAGCATATGTATACAATGCATTAGTGTGCAAACATAAAATAATGTATTTGCAAAGGCATCATGAATAATGGGTATTATTAATCACATGAAGACCGAAACAGAGTAACTCGTAATAATAATTAGAATATTAAATGGATAGTTATTAATAAAAAAACCTTTTAGATATTGTTTAAAGAGAATATGGATATTAAATAAACTTAACCTAAATAATTTGGACATTCAGTTTTTATTTATTTCCGTAATATCTACTTGATTAGGGAAAATTTCTCAAATCATGGATAACCCCTAAATTCATTTTCAATCGGAGCGGAGATCCGGTTTCATTTTATTGCTTTTGTAAAAGTGTAAAATTACAAAGTCCATGGATTTGTGTGTTAAGATTGGTAGCTAGAAACTGCATAAGGAGCTCTTGTTATGCTAACAGGACATTCACGCGCTCAATATAGATGCTTCTGCAAACTATATGGGAAATTTTGTCTTATACTATTGTAAGTTGTAACATCTATAAACTATGTGTTCACCTCTATAAAAGCACTATGTTTCGTCAAAGCTTGCCGCTTATCTAGCTTGCGCTATACATAGATGGAGACACACAAACTATTCTAATAAATTCGTAGAGAAATGAACCATGTGAGGCATAGGAAATGGGGATTGGAAAGTAACAGTTTATCATATGTTCAAAAGAAAATTTCTGATTAGGAGCATAATATGGTATAAATTTTTTTAGTAAGGCATATAAATGCCATAAAATTGCTTCTTTGTTCAATCATCTTCTCTATACAAACTGAAAGGATCATTTATCTTTTGGTTTCCATTTTCTCCTTTTGCTGTAGGTTAAGTTTGCAACTTGCAAGTCACTCTGCGAAAGTTTGCAATCATTATTAAATTTATTTAACCAAAAACAAAGCTCTTTGTTTTACCATGCAATGTTTGTATAAGAACCAATCCAATACTATTACAGTACTCAACTTTCATTTAATAGAAATATATAAATTTAAAGAAATCCATATTGATTTTGTTCTTAATTCTCCACTCATATAACTATTGTAACAGCATTATTTGCCTCATGGCTCCAAAAACCTTAGGATGGCTTGATTTATAATATTCCTAGAGTCATAAATTGTGCACCACTTTGAATCCAACCTACTTCTCCATTCACTTGTTTTTCTTCCTCTTTGAGCATCTAGTAATGAATAATTTAGTATATGCATAACAAATCAACTAAAAATTGGTAATTTACATTTAAAACACGTATTAGAGAATTGAAAAGTTTGAAGATGATACATCGGAGGCCAATAATATTTTTAGTAAGTAATAAAATTTGAAAATGATATTCAAAAACAGATTTTAAAAAGAAACAATAAAGTATTACTTAAAAAATTGTAAATATTTATAATTCGAAAAAAGTACTAATTTTTAGTAAAAATGAAAATAAAACCAATTAACACGTTTTTGAAAAAATATATATTAATAATAATGTGCTATTTTCGTAACAAAAATTACATTGGTAACGTATACTAATTTTGGCAGACCCTGCCCCTCTAGTTAACGCTATACCCTGGACCCCTACGACCTAACCGGTTAGGTCAATTGTCATTCACAGAGGCATTTCCCATGTTCCCCTACCTAGGGGATTGTCACCCCCTAAGGCCCCCTTTATACTGGTAGAGACATGCGTAGTGGCAAGCATTTTCTAAACAGATTATTATTCACTTTCAATTATTTAGTAAGTAAATATTTCATTGTCATTTTCACAACACAAAATGGTATTCCCCTTTCGTCGAACTTTCACGCTCCGTTCATAATAACCCTTTGGTGTGTCCTTTTTTCTTTGAAAAACGACATCCTAAATGTAGCCAATTTACACACGTATATTTATTTACTTTTAATATGAAAGCTTTGGATGTTTAAATACATATTAATATTTGCAATTGAAACTAATAATTTACACTAAGCATGGGTAACTAATAATCAGGTGAAGTATTGCTAATACATGCAATGCACATAAGAAGCATGCATGCATCTAAAAAATAAAAATAAAGCGGTCTTTACATTATAACTGTACAATAATAAAGATGTTTCTTTTAACTTATAGTTCACGTAATTTTAGTAAGGGAAAAGGTTTTTTCTTCTAATTTTTTTACTATAAGTCTTACTCGAGTTAAGTCCTAATTTAAGCAAAGAAATTAGTTGGCATTTTTGTAACAAATTGAAACGTGAAATAATTCTTGTTGAACTTCACATTATGAAGTTTTAATAGCTATAAGTTAAAAAATTAACTAAGGGTATACATATAATTTTATATTGCTACGTCAGCAAGATCTTTATCAAAATAGTTGCTTAAAAGATTCGGTGAATGCTTGTTGAGGCAGGCATTTTTTTATTTAATGAAAAACGAAACGCTAAACAATATATATCTTTTGAAAAAAAATTGCAACTGTACTCTGAAATTTCACAACAATATATCAACATTTCAAGTCTTTATTTTGAAAATAAAAACAACATATAACAACAAATAACCTACACCGAAACTCACACCCCTTTAACTGAAACTATGCAGTCTCCTTTATCTTCATCCTTATTAGCAAGAATGGCATATGATAATCTCCCCTTTACTCAATTCAATATATAAAAACTATTGCCTCTACCACATACTACACAACATAATAAACCGCAAATTTCAAAACCGAATACTCATCCACAATAATCCATCAAGTCATCCTGCACCTAGTATAAAAGGTTCTACATTCGGTTATTATACTGACGAAGTCGAAGGCATAAGGTCAGTACCGAGAGTTAAAGGTTTAGGATATTGGTAGAGGAGAAGACCCATGGAAGAAACAAAAAAGTAGAGACGAAGATGGATCTGGTTGATAAAAGCAGCAGTTTTGATTGATTGAGGAGGTAAAATTTAAGAAGTTACAAAATCATGAATTTTAAAACATGGGAGAAATAAATGGTGAAGTGGGTTATTGGTAGCAATAGAGACATAGGTGCCTATAATTTTTTTATGCTGACAATGGGTTGATTCATAACTGTAAAATTGTTTCATTAAGGAAGAATATTTATGATATACAATGTGGATTTTAGAAGATGAACTATAGAAAATGGGTCTTTTTGGGGTTGCATCATGTATTTAAGAAGAAAGCAAAAAAAATGATAATTCTTAATGACAAACAACTC
Organism: Allium cepa; assembly: GCA_030765085.1. Taxonomy (NCBI): domain Eukaryota; kingdom Viridiplantae; phylum Streptophyta; class Magnoliopsida; order Asparagales; family Amaryllidaceae; genus Allium; species Allium cepa. The sequence goes on from CM060932.1 coordinate 938,358,446, forward strand.
AACTCATCACATACTAACATGGGCATACTTAATAATTCATCCTTATAGTTCCATTCAGTAAAACCAAACAACATAGTTTTTTCCTCATACTTATGCTAGATAAAGTGTGTATCAAAAATGTCAACAATAATTTTGAGTATATGGACACTCCCAGACTTAATTATGTTGGATAAAAAATTCCATGACCAAACTCGTTCCACTTAATTTGCCAACAGGATTTTACTACTGCAGAAATAATATGTTGCAATACATATACAATGCGATGATATATCAAATATTGGTGAAGGAATTTTTCTAATTCTTAGTTGCAAATGGACTATCAGGTTCAAAATGATGAACTGTTTAATTTGCTACTTTTATAGTAGCATTATTCGTTACACTTTAATTAGTCCAACAAGATAATTTTACTAACAACATGATACACACGCCTCAAATTTCCGCTTATAATGACAAAAATTTATCTTATGTTCTATAATGCTATATCATAATTAGTTACCTCTGCTCCTAGCTTTAGTTAAATGAAGAATCTTAATAGTGAAATTTTGGTACATTGTCAAGATAAAATTGTCTTTCTGTCAAATTTACTTGTGATAAACACATATAGTTCATAGGAAGGATCAAGGTTACAGTTTAGATTTGCAAAATTAACAATAGACACATACCCTACTAAATAACTACACATCCAAAATGTATTCTACCGAACTTCACAAATTACTGTACATGCGATTTTAAAATCAAATTAAAACGTAGAATTAGTATAAATGCGAAAGCAAAAGATAACTCATTCCATGATGAATATGAAGTGGGTGATGACCATGAGCGGATGTTTTCCGACAAAGGTATTTTGACATTCTCTGGCATTAGTGATTACTGACATTAATGGAAGTCAAGTTCATTGAGGAAGTGGTTTGGCGGCGGTAATAAAGAGGCTGGCAAAGGAATGACAAGAATGCAAGGTATTCAGGGCTGGAAGTTGATCTCTGGTGTTTGAAATGTATGTTATTGGAAATTGAATAGAATGGAATGAGATGGAAATTTGGAGAGAAGAAAAATCACATACCAAATAACAGTTTGCTCATCATTATTATCAGTAAAGATGGTTGACTAAAATAACATCACTGTCCTCACTTCATTTTTGCATTTGAAAGGGGTAATTTAGTAAATTCAAAAGCTTCAATACAAGTTATTCTCATTATATATGGATATGGTTCGTAGTCCCCTTTATTTAGCGCCAGCATGAGCCTTCTGATATCAATCATCTTTACTCCTAATAAAGAGAATTCATTCAATATACTTACTCTGTGTCTTTTTGAAATTCCAAATATACCCTATTACATCTCATATAAAAATAGTATTCAAATATGGGGATATAGCATATTAATTTTTAAGTACAACTGTTAGTCACCGGCGAGAACTACAGTGTGTGTTCACAAGATGAAGTATCTGAGTGTACCATATTGTTTGTAATTTAGTTGGGAGTTAATCGGTCGAAGTTTTGCCTGATTCCGAGTTAGTATGAAGAAGTTATTATAGTCTGAACAAAAAAATAGCGGCTTCTACACCAGGCGAAGTTCAGATATGGGGACGTGGTAGCCTGTTATTTTCTAAGTACAACTATAAGTCTCCATGGAGAACTACAGTGTTTGTTTACAATATGAAGTATTCGAGTGTTCCATATTGTCCGTAATTTAGGTGGGAGTTAATCGGTCAAAGTCTCGCCAGATTCTAAATTAGTACGAGGAAGTTATTGCAATCTGAACAAAAAAATTAGCGGCTTCTTAACTAGGCGGAGTTCAAATATGGAGATGTGGTGGCATGTTATTTTCTAAGTAAACCATCAGTCACCTTGGAGGCTATAGTGTTCGTTCACAAGATGAAGCATCCGAGTGTATCATATTGTCTGTAATTTAGGTGGGAGTTCAACGGCGAAGTTTTGCCTGATTCTGAGTTAGTATGAAGAAGTTATTGCAGTCTGAATAAAAAAGATAGCGGCTTCTGCACTAGGCAGAGTTCAAATATGGGGATGTGGTAGCCTGTTATTTTCTAATTACAACTTTCAATCCCCATGAAGAACTACAGTGTGCGTTCACAAGATGAAGTATCCGGATGTTCCATATTGTCCGTAATATAGGCGGAAGTTAATCGGTCGAAGTCTCGTCGTATTTCGAATTAGTACGAAGAAGTTATTGCAGTCTGAACAAAAAAAGTAGCAGCTTCTACACTAGGCGGAGTTCAAATATGGGGATGTGGTAGCATGAACTATCAGTCACCATGGAGAACTATAGTGTGCGTTCACAAAATTAAGTATCCGAGTGTACCATATTGTCCGTAATTTAAGTGGGAGTTCATCGGTCGAATTTTTGCTCGATTCCGAGTTAATATGAAGAAGTTATTGCAGTTTGAACAAAAGAAATATCGGCTTCTTTACTAGGCGGAGTTCAGATATGGGGATGTGGTAGCCTGTTATTTTCTAAATACAACTGTCAGTCTCCATGGAGAACTACAGTGTGCATTCATAAAATAAAGTATTCGTGTGTTCCATATTTTCAGTAATTTAGGTGGGAGTTAATCGATCGAGGTCTCGCCGGATTCTGAATTAGTATGAAGAAGTTATCAAAGTTTGAACAAAAAAATAGCGGCCTCTGCACTTGGCTGGGTTCAAATATGAGGATGCGGTAGCATGTTATTTTCTAATTATCAATCCCAATGGAGAACTACAGTGTGCGTTCACTAGATGAAGTATCCGAATGTACCATATTGTCCGTAATTTAGGTGAGAGTTCATCGGTCGAAGTTTTCCCAATTCTGAGTTAGCATAAAGAATTTATTGCAGTCTAAAGAAAAAAATAGCGGCTTCTTCTTAGGCGGAGTTCAAATATGAGGATGTAGCCTATTATTTTCTAAGTATAACTGTTAGTCGCAATGGAGAACTATAGTGAGCGTTGAAGTGGGAATATAGCTTGTTATTTTTTAAGTACAACTGTCTGTCTCCACGGAGAACTACAGTTGCGTTCACAAGATCAAGTATCTGAGTGTACTACATTATTCGTAATATAGGCGGGAGTTCATCGGTCGAAGGTTTTCCTGACTTCGAGTTAGCATGAAGAAGTTATTGCAGTCTAAAAAAAATAGCAGCTTTTGTACTAGGCGGAGTTCAAATATGGGGATGTGGTAGCCTGTTATTTTCTAAGTACAACTGTCGGTCTCCATAGAGAACAACCGTGAATGTTCCTAAGATGAAGTATCCGAGTATTCCATATTGTCCGTAATTTAGATGGGAGTTGATCGGTTGAAGTCTCGCCAGATTTCGAATTAGTATAAAGAAGTTATTGCAGTCTGAATAAAAAAATAGCGGCTTCTGCACTAGGCGGAGTTCAAATATGAGGATGTGGTAGTATGTTATTTTCTAAGCAAACTGTCAGTCCCATGAAGAACTACAGTGTGCATTCACAAGATGAAGTATCCGAGTATACCATATTTCCACAATTTAGATGGGAATTCATCGGTCGAAGTTTTGCTTGATTCCGAGTTCGTATGAAGAATTTATTGCAGTATGAAGCAAAAACTAGCAGCTTCTACGTAGGAAGAGTTCGAATATGAGAATATAGCTTGTTGTATTCTAAATACAACTATTAGTCACCATGGAGAACTACAGTGAGGGTTGAAGTGGGGATATAGCCTATTATTTTCTAAGTACAACTATTAGTCATCATGGAGAATTATAGTGTGCGTTCACAAGATGAAGTATCCGATTGTACCATATTGTGCGTAATTTAGGTGGGAGTTAATCGGTCGAAGCACCGCCTAATTCCGAGTTAGTATAAAGAAGTTATTCCAGTCTGAACAAAAAAACTACCAGTCCTCATGAAGAACTACAGTATGCATTCACAAGATGAAGTATCCAAGTGTCCCATATTGTCCGTAATTTAAGTGGGAGTTAATCGGTCGAAGTTTTTCCTGATTCATAGTTTGTATGAAGAATTTATTGCAGTCTAAAGAAAAAACAGTGGCTTCTGCGTAGGCGGAGTTTAAATATGAGGATATAGTCTATTATTTTCTAAATACAACTATTAGTCACCATGGAGAACTACAGTGAGCGTTGAAGTGGAGATATAGTCTGTTATTTTCTAATTACAACTATTGGTCACCATGGAGAATTATAGTGTGTATTCACAAGATAAAGTATCCGAGTGTACCATATTGTTTAGGTGGTAGTTAATCAGTCAATGTATCGCCTAATTCCGAGTTAGTATGAAGAAGTTATTGCAGTTTGAACAAAAAAAGTAGCGACTTCTGCGCTAGGCGGAGTTCAAATATGAGGATGTGGTAGCCTGTTATTTTCTAAGTACAACTATCGATCCCAATGGAGAATTATAGTGTGCATTTACAAGATGAAGTACCCGAGTGTACCATATTGTCCGTAATTTAGGTAGAAGTTCATCGATTGAAGTTTTGCCTGATACCGAGTTAGTATGAAGAAGTTATTGAAGTCTGACGAAAAAAACAACGGCTTCTGCCTATGCGGAGTTCAAATATGAGGATGTAGACTGTTATTTTCTAAGTACAACTATTAGTCACCATAGAGAACTATAGTAAGCGTTGAAGTGGGGGTATATCCTGTTTTTTATGTACAACTGTTAATCACCATGGATAACTACGGTACACGTTCATAAGCTGAAGTATTTGAGTGCTCTATATTGTCCGTAATTTAGGTGGGAGTTCATCGGTCGTAGTTTTTTCCTGTGTAGTTAATGCCCCGCTATTACCCCGCTACAACCCCGCTATATCTCATAGCGGATTTCTACCGCTATAATTTTTCCATATAGCCCCAAAATATAGCCTTTCCGCTTTAATCCCCGCTATTTCCGCTATATCCCGTTATTTCCGCTATATTTCGCTATATCTTTTTTAATAAAATGAATTGAAAAATTGCATTTATACATTATAAAATTATGAAACTAATTTATTTGATTTAATTTTTTAATATATTTTCAAAAATGAAAATACTCTAATATTTTACTAAATTCAATTATGTTATATAACAGTTTTTCGTTTATTTAAAGTATATCCGCACATGTTTTTATTTAAATTATTTATGTATTATTTATAATTCAATTGCATGATAATTTTTCATTTAATTACCATTTATATATTTGTAAAAACATTAAGTACGAGTTTTATATGCTATTTTAGGGTCATCCGCTATATCCCGCTATATCCTCGATGTATCCCCGCTATGACTTTTTGCACCTCCACCGCTTTGAATCTACCGAGCGCATTAACTGCACAGGTTTCTTCCGATTCCGAGTTAATATAAAGAAGTTATTGCAGTATGAACAATAAAATAGCGGCTTCCGTCTAAGCGGAGTTCAAATACGGGGACATAGCCTGTTATTTTCCAAGTACAACTGTTAGTCACCAGGAGGAGCTACGGTATACGTTCACTAGTGAAGTATCCGAGTGTACCATATTGTCCGTAATTTAGGTGAGAGTTCATCGATCGAAGTTTTGCCTGATTTCGAGTTAGTATAAAGAATTTATTACAGTCTGAAGAAAAAAATTGCGGTTTCTGCCTAGACGGAGTTCAAATATGAGGATGTAGACTGTTATTTTCTAAGTACAACTATTAGTCACTATGGAGAACTACTATGAGCATTGAAGTGGGGATATAGCCTTTTATTTTCTATGTACAATTGTTAATCACCATGAAAAACTACGATATACGTTCATAAGCTGAAGTATTCGAGTGTTCTATATTGTCCGTAATTTAGGTGGGAGTTCATCGGTCGTAGTTTCACCCGATTCCTAATTAATATGAAGAAGTTATTACAGTATGAATAAAAAAATAGCAGTTTCTACCTAGACGGAGTTCAAATACGGGGATGTAGCCTGTTATTTTTCAAGTACAACTGTTAGTCATCATGGAGAACTGCAGAATACGTTTACTAGATGAAATATCCAAGTGTACCATATTGTCCGTAATTTAGGTGGGAGTTCATCGGTCGAAGTTTCGTCCGATTCCGACTTAGTATGAAGAAGTTATTGCATTATGAAAAAAATAGCGGCTTCTGCCTATGCGGAGTTCAAATATGGGGACGTAGCCTGTTATTTTCTAAGTACAACTGTTAGTCAACAGGAAGAACTGTGGTATACGTTCATTAGATGAAGTATCCCGGTGTTCCTTATTATCCGTAATTTAGATGAGAATTCATCGATCGAAGTCTTATCTGATTCCGAGTTAGTATGAAGAAGTTATTGCAGTGTGAATAAAAAAATAGCGGCTTCTACTTAGACGGAGTTCAAATATGGGTATGCTACAATCAAATCTATTTCCACAGGTACAACTAAAAATGCATGCACGTTGTGATTAAATGCAAGTACGCTTGGACATGCATATGTATGTGTATGCATAGATCCATCATCAAGATAGTTAATGCTTTTGTTATGGATTAAGCTTGATTTAATTGTTTTGTTAACTGAGTTTCAGTTTCATTTTTGTTTCGTTTGGATTAGTTTCAAACTTTTCATATTTGTTTCAGGTGGAAGGACTTTCATAAGAAGAATTTTGTACCTATAGTGAATATGTGCTTACTCAAGTTGAAAGTACATAATAATACTAAATACAACACATACTCTACCGAAACAAGGTATGCATGAGACTCACTCAAATAGCTGAAGTTCTTTATTAATGTACATTGCTTAATTAATCAACCATAATACGTTTTTTTGTCTTCAAATAAACATTTGAATTTAGTGAATCATGTCATAATATTGTAGGTGTTTCTATCCACATGTTAGCTTTGTAATTTGTTTTATGAATACGTAGATTTCCCTATATTTCTCACATATACTGAATTCCACACTTTCATATCTTATTTTAGCTTAGCATGTTAGGTGTTTGCTTTAGCTCTATATAACTTCAGCCAAATAATTTGCTAGGTTGAATATATCCCTTTGAAATTGCCTATTATATTTATATTTAAATAATCAACATTTTCTTTTGTCACATGAGTTGATTATTTAAATATGAATATGTGATAAATATCAACAGACTAGGTGATAGTGCTAAATAAGAAAGGATGCAGATGTTATCTCATATGTATATTCATATATGTATGTATGTATATCTTATATATAAAGCAAATACTTGAGAGATGAAGCTTTTTTGGATTGCCAAAAGTGCCCATCTTTTTCGTTCTTATGCAAAGTTATATCGAAATGTTTCTGAAGGGTATATTTGCATTTCCTAGCAACATGACTTTTCATCCTCCATGTTTGTCCCCCATTTGTTTCCTACGTTGTTTTATGAACCCTACTTCTTCCTCGCATTCCTCAATCATTTTCCCAATTTCAGAAAAAGAAATAAGCTCAACCATGAAAAAAAATTGTTTCAAACCTCTACAATTGTGCAAAATTTTGCCCCGACCTTGAATTTCCCATGTCATTCGGTGGTGTTGACATTCAAAACTTTCAAAAACTTTGAGAAACAAAGCATTCTTGACCGAGGCCTTGGTGCAGTGGTAAAACGCCAGGCTGTTGACGACAAGGTCGGCAGTTCGATCCCTGCCTCTGGCATATTAAACTGTGCGCCATGATGATTCTTGCAGACTTGTGTGCTGCCTACTTTGTAAATATAAGTACCCAGTTTCAAAAAAAAAACAAAGCATTCTTAGAAGGCACAAGCTAATCAGAAATGGTTCAATTTGATTATAGTCTAAAGTTTTGAATGACACTTTGAATTTTATTTGATTTTTTTAGATATTGGATCCAGCTGTCATAGCAAAAGGGATGGAAGGAACTGCTTTGTGGTTTGAGTCGGTAATGATAAATTGATTGGAGAAATTATAAGACCGTGGACAGTTTAGCCATCATTCAAGGTATAATAATTTGATTTCCAACATGAATTTCCAAATTAATTTTCTAGAAATTTTGGGGTGTGTTTTTTGCCTTAGGAAACCCTTTCTACCAACCGATTTCGATTTTGTGAATAGTGACATCGATGTTACATTATTATGCTTACATATAGTTTAAGATACCATAATTTTTATAATTTTACACAAAGTTGGGACTTGATTGAAATTGTTGTGATATTTTAAATGTTAACGTTAATTGTTGTTAGTTAAATTGATCTTTAATAACCCTTCACAATAAGTGGTAATTATTAATTGATATCGATAGTTAAATTTCTAAATATTAGTCCACAATATACAAGCATGAAAGTTAGTAGCAATTGAATTCACTAACGCACAAAGTCATATAAGATATTATATTATCTTTGTGGAACTAAAAGGAAGAAAAACATCCAATATTCTTTCATAATACAACATGTTATTAGGAACCGGAAGCCTTTTCCTTCGAAAAACAGTTTTATTTTCTGTTTCAATAGTGACTCATATGCATATTCAAACTTATTTACAATCATAAATTTTTCTAAACCATTGATGCACACATACCAATACGACACCATATCACTTAGTTAATGCACAACCAATTATTTCTATTTTGTTTGCCTGTTGGTTTTCGTTTCACTACTAAATATGAATAGAATAGTTTGACCTTCGCAGAGAGACGAGTGAGTTGGTAAGGGGTGATGAATAGGTAGAGAAGTCAACAAGCAATGGAATAAAGCTAAGAGATATACTTGAATAAGGTATAGTATGCGATAGATATGTTTCACGTCATACTTTTTCTGCTTTCCTTCCATAGTTGTTCGCAACCACTAATTTTTAGTAGAAAAGATAAATTTATCAGGGAACTAAGTTCAACAAAATGGAGATGTTCATTATTTTATTTGCATTATAGAAGTGCTTAGAACCACTACGAGCAGGAATTTCAAACAAAAAGCCTTATATGTCAGGCTATTAAGTATTAGTAGTACATGAGGTAAGGTATGAATGCATCCATACCCAGTTAACTTCTAAGCCTTACATCTCAATGTTACTTCTTTGTTTATTGATATTTGCTATTTTCTATTCGTATTCGACTTATTTGATAACTGCTATTTGGTACTTCCAGTAAATCATACTAAGCTAATGCTAATATAGTATTACTTTTTCCATGATACACAAAATGCACAAGACAATTAATATGTTATTGAATAGCAGAGAAGGTGATGTACAAGTTTACTATGTATAATGGCATTGAAAGTTTGAACCTTCGATTGCCAAAAATTGTACTTAGGTTTAGCATTAATTGGCATAAAAAAGTATAGTGCAACGAAGATAAAATTAGTATAGCTTTGATGGATTTCTGCCTTTGTTTAATTTATATTAATTTTGTCTAATGTTCTCTTCGGACTATACTAAACATATTTAAAGTGGTAAATGCAAGTTGTTGCCTATCGCACTAATATAAGGAGACAAAGAATTTGAATATTTTATTTAGTACAAATCATTTTGCTTATAATTTCTATAACTGAATTGTATGATATGCTCCTGCTTTGTACATTTTCTTTTTTTCCACTGCTGATCACGTATAATTATTTTTTGGATTAAATCAATAATTCCTTACCGTTTTAACTCTGTTCAACTTTGACCTACTACATCAGTCCTGCAAATTTGATAACCAAATAACATAAATGTTGATTTGATTTCTCATTTTAATTGCAGTATCTTACTATTTACTATGACTTATTCTGTATATCCACTTTCATTGGTTTCCTACTTTTAAACTTAAACGATGCTTTGGTAATCGTCATCTTAGCATTGAATTCCTTACTTAATATATAGTAGGCAAATAGCGGCCCAAATGTTACAATTCTATTTTCGCTTCCACCAATATTATTTATAAAGAGTCTCTGAATGCTTTGTAGTTTGAATTTCTTTTTAAGTACTTCAATTTCTTATAATTATTATGATATTTTCAAATTTGTTCAAAATGTATGAATTTAAATTTCAAACCTTGAATGGTTCAAATTCATCTATTCTAAATCAACTAGGAAAAACTCAACTGTTTCGACTTTTTAAAAAGTGTGTAAAGTTTTCAAAATGACGAAAACTAAATGTTAGTTATATTATTTTAAATTGTTCATGCTCCATGCACAATGACCATTAATACAATAAAGGTTTCATTTTGATAAATTTTTGTCAACAAAAAATAAGTAGCATAATATTCAAAGTTTAATTTATTGAATCTAATTAATATGCACATACGGAATATATTTGTTGCATGTAATTAATATATACTATCAGCTTGAATTCATATTCAACAATAATGGAGACGAAAGTTTGGGATCGCAGCTCAATGTCAGTGGCGGTAGTAACTCAGTAATGGTGAGTTAACGCATCATCTATGGACAATAAATATCGCCACTCCTGCCAGTAACTGTCACCACTATACCAATCTAGCTAAAGCAGCAAAAGTCAGGCCAGAGAAGAAGGAGTGGATGTACAAACAGAATGAAAATTGGTAGATCAAGAATGATTATCTAGGGATTTGGAGTGGCAGTTTTCTACTTTTCAACAGTGTCACGGTACAAAATAGCAATATAAACTTAGGTGCACTAAGTGGAAAGTGTAAACTAATTTGTATCTACTTAATCCAACACTGATTTTGTGATAAAGTTCTGTAACTATTCATTATTGTATATATTTTCAATTATACGTATTAATACCACTTGCAAAAATATGTACAAATATGCCATCAAAAGTGTAGGCTTTTAAATGTTGCATAGGTAAAACAATGGTCTATTTCAAGAATGATAGTCGAGTATCAATTATCTTGATATGTTCTTTTTTCTTATCTGTTTACAGGTATCTGTATTATCCAAAAATAAGCATATATCTAATTTTAGTTACCTTGATTTGTTCTATGCTACACTGTAAAAAGTTAAATTTATAAACTTAGCATACAATGATTACTGAACTATAAGCAGCTTCAACTATGGGGGAAATCTTAGGAATAATTTAAAAACATTTATGAACTGGAGTTGACTTTGCTTTTCAAAACTAGGCCATATTGTAAAGAGTTAAATTTAAAAACTCAGCATAAGGTGGTTATTAAAAATTAGATATATAGACATCTGGACATATTTATACACTAGCATCAGGTGGTTTTATACTTCAGCAAGTTTGGTGGAAAAAAGATTTCTTTTTATATTATTATGCTAATTTATGACTTTCTAAAAAAGATATGGTGCAAGTTTTTTAAGTTTCAAACTATTGAAAACGCTAAATTTAATATATATTACATTTAATTGGATGTTGATATAACTGTTTTGATTACTCTCTTTACCCATTTAATTATTTTCTAAAATAATTTAGTTACATTCATGTTTTGATAAATGGTTGATTTGTGCATGTATGCACATAAAAAATGCAACATTACGTACACATCAAATCATCTCGTAAGATTAATTTTTTTTTACAAAGTGTTTCATATACCAATTCCGCATGCGCATATGCATCGCACGTGTCAAAATACTCGTATATATGTATATATGTATAAGTATGTATATATGTATGTGGGTGTAAGGAAAGTTTATTAAACACAATTCAGTGATACAATGAACCTCTGCTATTGAATTGCTTTTTGAATTCCACCTTTTATATAAAGACAAAAGATCTAATGATCCAGATCTTTTGTGTCATAATTTGTGTCTAAATAACTATAACTATAACTATATATATATATATATATATATATATATATATATATATATATATATATATATATATATATATATATATATATTATACACGCACTATATGTATATATTTGTGCTGAAATGATCCATGTATCGTGGTGGGTTATGGATGGTGCGTTTGGGTCCTGGTACTGCACCTGCAGCAACATCGACATTATGGTTTGATTTTCAGATTCGAATCAGTGAGACCAGAAACTGAATGAGGTCTAAATGCTGGCTGATACTGGGCCGGAGTAATTTCTAATAGAACAGGCCCAGCTACCTTTTGTTTTCGAGCAAAACAACAGTATGTGGACGGGACGACCTTGTTATCACATTTTAGTTCATTTTTCTGTGGTATAAATCTAAAGCCTAAACCATGCGATCGAGAATCTCAATGTCCTCCGTGGCTGCTAGAGCCGCCTCCGCCGCCGGAGAATTAGATTCTGAATCCGATGAAGAACCCGGCGAGGTAATTGAGTCAGCGCCCCCACTCGAAGTCGGGGAGGAAAGAATAGTCAATAAAAGCACCGGTCTCAACAAAAAGCTCATTAAGAAAGGCACCGGCTGGCTTATCCCACAAACTGGAGACGAAGTCACTGGTAAATAATCAGTTTTAATATTCTATATTCGAGATGTTTTACGTGTTTAGTGATTTTTATTTATGCTCGTTATGTATGGATATTCTAGTGCATTATATGGGAATGTTTGAAGGTAGAGAGATTTTTGATAGCAGCAGGGAGAGGGGAGAGCCTTACACTTTTTCGCTTGGCAAAGGTTGGATTTTATCTTTGTCTGGTTTTTGTGTTTAATTTTTAGTGTTGCAGATCTTAAATGCCTAATTGAACTAATATATAGTCTAGAAGACTTTGACAAAGGAGGTAAGGATGTTACTATTTACTCCTACCTAATCACCTTCTCTCACTCATTCATCCTCTCACCAAATTGGATACTTTGGTTGTCCACGTACATCCACGGATCCACCATTTCATAATTTTTTTCTCAAAACCACAACTTGGCTTCTCTTTTCAAACAAAAGAAGCAAAATCTCACTATCCAATTTCTCCATGGTCAATATTTTTTAATCTTATGCTTCATCAATATACATGAATCCAACTAATTTGACCATGACTAAGTTGTTATCAACTTTAATTATAAATAGATTTACCTTTTCTTTAAATAATGCAACTCTAACTAAGATTAAGATAGTAAAGGATAATTCACGACTCAAATTTGGTGTTATGGTAGAACATGGTAAAGAAACTTCATTATTACTTTGATAAAAAATATCCAATTATTATCATCTTGTTGTTTTAAGAAGAAAAGAACGAAGAAATCAATTATAACAGAAAAAATGTGATGTAAACAAATATAATTAATTTTCATTAATTCATTATCATTTCCATAGAACATTAACGGGATTACAGATTTATTGATTTACATGCATATACTAAATGTAATAATATATCTTAACTCATCACCTCATAATTTAAATTTCATAAAATATTATTACTTGCATTGTTCATCATTATCTTCTAACATTAATGATTTATAGGATTGAAAATAATTATTTTTGAAGATTACATTTCACCCTATTTCTACAATTATGCATGACCGTTCACGTTTATTTCCAGATCATTTTTAAGTTTAAGGTGGATTTTTGAAGTAATTTTTATGATTTAATTTTACTAAAGTTTCAAATAACGTTGGTAAGTGTTTATGTGGATGTAAATAGTAGCACCCTACGTATCAATTTGCATATCTCTTATTATCATTGTTCACTGATTAGGGGTGTTTGGTAGTGCGTTTGATGAAGGTATACTTACAATGACAAAAGGAGAACACGCACTGTTTACATTGCCGTGTGCGTCAGTGAATGAAGAGTTTTATGTTCGGTGGAATATTACTCATGGTGCTGATGTTCAATTTGAGGTTGAATTAGTGTCCTGGTTGACAGTCGTGGATATTTCAAAAGATGGTGGAATTGTCAAGAAGATTCTGGTTCATGGGGATGAAGTACAAACGAATGATCTTGATGAGGTTTTAGGTTAGTTCATTTTTAGAAAGCAGTCTATTACTCGCTAATTTTAGATTTTTAGGGATGTTTCAAATTTGGCTTATAAAGATTCTGACTTACTATTTTTTTAGTCAAGTACAAAATCAGGTTACAAGACGGAACAATAGTGGCGGAAAGTCCAGATGATGGGTTGTGGTTTCATGTTAATGAAGGTATTCTTTGTAACTTAATTTATCACATTTTAATGATATCAAAAGAATAAAGAGCCACCAGCAATTCTGTTGATAGTTGGTTTAGATATCATGGAATCAAGTGATCTTCGGTATACTAAGATTGTTCTAATGGATACCTTTTCCTGCAGGACATTTGTTTCCAGCATTTGCAAAGGCTACAAAGACAATGAAGAGGGGAGAGAAGGCAACTGTCACAGTTCAGCCACAATGTAGGTCTAATTTGTCGACATTTTTAATTTTTAATCCATAGAACATCAATTATATATTATTCAGTTGCTAAATTTGTTTTGTGGCCTGTTATGATACTGGTATTTCTCAATGTACTACCGTGCCATTATTAAAGTCAATCACTTTTCTCTAAGATACACTATCTCAACTTTATACGTATGTCGCAAAGCAATTGATCTTATATATACGAATACTTAGGCACGTCCGATGGAGGTGCATAGAAAAATAGAAGTCAAACTTCTTTCTTTTTAAAAGAGTACAAACTTGAACATAAAGGAATTTATGCCATATTTTTTGTTGCATCAATTTGGTTAGAATGGATATTTTATTAAACACTAACTGTGCATCTAAAAATAATAATTTCAGGAGTAAGGACACCGCAAAAATTTACGGTTAATCAGTAATTTGTATAATGTACATGTTATACTTAATAAACCTAAAATGACTCACAACCAATTTTATAAGCATTTTGGCACTGCCATATATAGATTCCTCAACAAACTACATTAATTTAAATACACATAAAACCTTGAAACCTAGTAAATCAATACGGTAATCATTCCAAACATGTGAAGTTGAAGCCAAACTTTAGATGCCTTCTTGCTCCATAGATTTTTATGTATATCTCATGATTAGTCTATAAACTCATACTCCCAAAATAGAGGAGCAAATACTAAAAAATGAGTAAAAAATGAGTAAGTTAGACTTATCTTCCCCTCATCTCCAAAAATTGAAATTAGATATTTTTGTTGCAGCATCAAAAATGTCTGCAGAATGATATTATCAAAACTCAAATAATTAAAGAGGTCTTGGCGAAAATGATGGTAAAAACTATTGTCAAAAGCAAGGACGTCAAAATTTGGAGTACAAATTCATATTATTATCTAGTAACACCATGGAAAATCATTACTACAAACTTTTGTAGCACCAAAAAACAATAAATTTGATTTTCATGGTGTTTCTGAATGTATTATGATTGTAAAGGCTATCCACTCTAATTAAAATTTCAAGCATACCTCAACCAAAACCAAATTAGATTCATATATCATTTAAACTCCATTTTTGTATAACTGGCATGATTAAAAGAAGTGCTGACATTGTGATTCTTCTGGCATTATGATTTAAACTCCAAAGTCGTTTTCAATCATGTATCGCATCGTCCAAGTTTCCATGGAGACCAACCCTTGGTCTTAAATCCTTCTATGTCATCTTGATTAGCTTGATGTGATAACTTTATGTTTGTAAGAAACATAATCCTTGAAATTGCATAGAATACAAAGTAAATTCGATCAACAAAAATTTTCAACAGGAAACTTTCAGTCTCATATAATTTTTTGTAACAGATTTTTATATGCAGAAGAGAAGCAAACAAATTATGGTGATGAAAGTGATTAAGAGCGTGTTAAATAGGTAGCAAAAATATACAGATAAGAACGTGGATAATGGGACTAATGGAATGACACATTTATTTATGTGTATGTATTCTATTGTAACATATGTTGGTGAAATAAAGGATCTCAAGCATTATATATTCCCCCGATTTGATTATTAGTTATTTCCAATAATTGATTATTAATTATTCTCTATTTTACGTTTTTTTAATAATTTGTTTTATTTTTCTAACAATGCAAATGGTTTTTTTCCAAAATATTATCATGCATTAATTGAAATTAGTGAAAAACCAAATGTCCTTTAAAAAAACTAAATTTATACAAATCATTTAATTTGGTCACGGTTATGTGATTCTCCTAGTCTCTTTTTATATGCAACGAAAACTGTAGAAGAATTGGGGTCGGTGGTTTGAGCAGAGAATGGATAAGATATTTGCAAATCAGACTATTTTCCGTTCTAAACAATTTGACATTATACAGTGAGTTTCATTTTGCTTCATGTTAGGAAAAAAAGAAAGATAAAATCTCCACCCTACTATACGTACTGGCAATGTTTTAGACTAAAATACCATTAGAAACATGTGTGTTATGTAGAGTATCGGACAACCATACATGTAAATGTTACCAAAAAGAAACTAAAATGATATTATGCATGTAAACTACAAAATGGTGTTAAGTGAAAACTGTGGTGTGCATAAAAATATAAAGCAAGTCTGTATTTTAGATCTCTCGCTGTAATATATAAGGACACGGGAAGGAATACATTCTTGCTTTGCATTTCCAATCAGGACTCATAAGAATGTGCCATTTTGTCACCTTACTTATAAGCATCTTTGCCAAATGCTGATTTCAACCACCGTGAATAGTTAACAAAAACGGCGTATAAGCAAAATAGCATGTGGCCGTCCAATTGATCAATCCGTGCAAAATAATCCATTTACATTATATCATAGTTTACCTTATATATATATATATATTCTAAATTCCTAACTCATATCTTTATTTAAGTACATAACATAGTTTACCTCACCAAACACTTGAATATCGGCTTTTGGATAATCTCACAGATGATACATCCTACAATCAAACATCATAATAACTGAACATCTAATTTCATCAAGTTAAAAAAGGTAATAAAACTTACAAGAGTCTTTGTTCAGCTATCTTGCATTTATTTATTTTAGACGCATTTCATCAAACACGTATCATGCAATATATAAATGAAATAGTATAAACTTTTGAAAGCTTATAAAAAATAAAACTGAACATAATTTAAGAAACTAACCTTGGAAAAATGGACGGTAACAAACGAAGAGACAAATCCTTCCTGAATTATATTACTGAGAGCACATCTAAAGAAGAATAAATTTGTTTAATATATGGTCTAATGAGTAAAAGAAAAAATATGATTAAACAAAAAAGAAAAGAAAAAAAAGATAAACAAATCATTACTATAAATGCATCATCGTCGTTGGGTCTTTTCGACTTCTGCATCTATTGTAACTCCACCGAGAGAGCCTCTTAGTCTCACAAATTCATCGATCCAGAAAATTACAAAACACGATACGCATAATACATGATGTATATTTTGATTTTAGACCTTCTTTCCTCCTGGTTTTTTCGTCAGTTCATAAAGCCATGAAGTGGGGTGAGAAAGAATAGGGTTGGCAAACTGAAATGGGAAGAAACATATCGGGAAATGAATGTGTTTTGAAATGGATTGTGAACGTGATAAAGAAATGGGCGAAAGATGTGGTATAAATGTATGAAACAGAATCTACCCTTATTCTTATCATTTTAGCAAAACGAAAAACAGAGGGTAATTGTGGCAATCCGAAAAAGGCTTCAACCGAGGAAGTATTTGCATTATATATAAGATATAAATATGAAATGAATTGTACCAATATTAGATAGTTTTATTTTCTACACCTCATAAAATATCATTTTCGTATAAATTTAGTAATTTTGAATAAATATAAAATCCACTATACATAATTACTAGATGTGAGTCCTGTAGTTAGCGTTCTACCTAAGTAATTATAACAATAGGAGAGTGGAATATACTTCCTCGGATTGAAATAACAGATCAGCATTATGGTTTCCATTATATGACCAATTATTTTAACTAATGGGAAGGAGAGTACTTCAAAATTCTAAGTCCTCTTGCAAGGAGAGTGTTGTTTGAATCAGACCCCGCCCTAGGGGTAAGTTGGTAAGACCACCGAATCACGCAACCCTCCGTATGGGGCAACCATCGGTAGTTGAACTGTGAATAACAAATTTTGTACTAAAATATTTTATCATGCAACATTAATGAATTGTTACTTTGACTGGCTGGTTATAAGGTATGGTTTTAAGAAGGTGGCATGATTTCAAGTCTAGCTAATGCCAATATATGATGTTTTTGGGCCCAATGATTCCCCTTCTACTTTTTAGTTTCTTCATTCTTGTCGTCTTTATTGCTTTTAATTTTCCTAATATTTTCTTACTTGTTCCTTTTTATCATGTTTCGGCATACACATTTTTTTAATCCATTTTCTAGTGCGAAAAACAATTAGTTGTTTATCAATTTTTTGTTCAGTGAGCTTTATATTATTATGTTTCAATAATAAAATAAAACTTCATACATAATATCATAACTAAGTTTATAATTTTTTTCAGAATATCTTGATTTTTTTTGCAACGCTAGAAATATTATTTATTATGTTTGTATTTAAATTTTGTTATCCGTTAATATCTTATATAATTAGAACTTAAAACTTCATGCAAAAAGGAAATAAGGACTTCGAAAGTAATCATGTCTAGAGCGACCCACTTTCTAGGGCCAACCCTAGTTGGATTTGCCTGTATGCTATCTCATACCCCGTGATATGAAATGATATTTCTGAAATTTTGCCCAGGGTTTCATCTAACAAAAACTTGAGTCATGTGCTTTTAGTTATGATTTTGTTAATATATCTTTTTGTAGAAAAAATGGTGGATTTGGAAGTCTCAACATATTGATTTCATCAATATTTTTTTCTACCCTAAATACGTTACAACTAGTAACTACCTCACAGTTTTTTTCCCAATTATTCTATACCTAGGAATAAGTTGCACTACATTAATGTATTCAATTGTTTCTATTTTTTCCTCATGCATTCATCCTGATTGATGGCATCTATTCTGTAGGGTTTCGATATTCAATTTCAAAATCTTAATAGCCAATCATCATCAGTAAATTATTCTTACACAATTTTAACTTTATTTACTGGGCGAATAAAAAAAATATCATGTAGTTTACATGCTACAAATAAAAATCATCATGATGTAAAGTCAAAAAATAAAGCCTCTGAATTTCAAGTAGCTGGTCGGGAAACCGTAGATCTTCTTATAATAATAAATTTTAAAAATAACCGGAGATAACCAATAAAAAATGAGCTACAAAACTATATACACAAAACTGTACGAGATTAAACTTGAATGTCATAGAATAAAAATAATCAGAAATCACAAGTAGAACATTTGAAGTAAATTTATTAAAGCAAAACCACTGTTATTTCTGCTTGGGTTATAGATAAATATGAATATTATGCAGTAGAATGTGACAAAAATAGTGTAGAATCAAATATGGCAAGTAAAATTTTTAAAGTGAAATTTATCAGATCACGACTCTTTCAGTTTGAATTATAGACAAATATGAGTATTATGCAGTATAAGGTAACCATAATTGTCTAGCATCAGATATAATACAACATCCTTTCTATTGTAGAAAAGTAATCACTTTTAGGCTAACCATATACATTCATAAGAAGTGAAATAAATCATCAGCAACATAAAGCAAGAAAATTCAACTGAAAGTGTGTGGAACAAACTTTTTGGATTTAACTTGGATCTTAAAATGGTTCCATGGTAGATAATGGAATATGTACAAATTGGAGTACATGAGGAGTAAACATTATAAACCAATTTCACTGATTGCTTACTAACATTTAGGCGAGAAGATATGACAGGGAAAAGAAAAACAATGACGTTGAAAGAGAGAGAAAATACCCAAAAAGAAAAAGTGACAAGGAAGTAAGAAAACGGGATAAAAAATAATACAATGTCTTACAGAATATTAGGTTCTGGATTTGCTAGTGTAGCCAAATACTTGGAAACATTTTTGGATACACTTGAAGTACAGCTCATTTAGACAGATCGGTGCAAGTTAAACTTGAAAATAAAAACATGATTTATACCTTTTGTCTAATTTTTTTTCGATAAGGGCATTATACATAAACTGTCGACTTTATTATATATTAAAATGCTTAAGCCCATTTTTATTATTATATTATATAGATAAACTTTGGTTAATAAATGATTTAAAGCAATTTATAGCAGTTGTTAACTGGTTGAAATAATGCTAAATAATCAACGATGACATTGATTATTCTGCAGATGCATTTGGAGAAGCTGGAAAATCTGCAGATGATAAAATATCTTACATTCCTTCAAATGCAATTTTAATTATCGATGTTGAGTTGCTATCCTTAAAGCCGGTTCTTGATGTAACTGGTGATATGAAGGTTGTTAAGAAAATATTGGAAGCTGGTAAAGGAGTTCGCCCACCAAACGATGGGGAAACTGTGCGCAGTATGTATTCTGTTTTCTTCTTCTTCTTTTACTTAAAAAAATTATCATGTATATTTGACTTGTCTTCAATCTTGATAGTCAGATACACTGCTATGCTAGAAGATGGTACCATATTTGAGAATCTAGGGTATAATGAGGATCTGTTTGAGTTTACTATAGATGAAGGTATGATCGCAAACAAATTACTCTACACTTGTGTTGTAAGTTATTTAATTTGATGCTAAGTTACAGTCTAAAATATTAGCAATGTGTTTTGTAATCCAGAACAGGTAATTGCTGGCTTAGATCTTGCAGTAGCAACAATGTTAGAGGGTGAAATTTCTCAAGTCACTGTTAAACCTGAGTATGGATTCGGATGTAATGTGGTGGAGAGGTCTGGTTTCACCATTCCTGAAAATTCGACTTTAATTTATGAAGTAAATTTGGTAGATTTCATAAAGGTGACTATTGGCTTTTAAACATAGCTAACATGTTCTGGTAATTGTCGTAAATTGAGTCGTTAGTATTCTGCAGGAAAAAGACTTTTGGGAAATGAGCAACCCTGAAAAAATTGAAGCTGCAGAAAGGGTGAAACAGATGGGCAATGATCTTTATAAGAACGGTAAATTTCAGCGAGCTGCAAAGAAATATGAAAAGGTATATAACACACAAACTTGTTTATAGAAAATAGTTTGTCATCACTAATATAATTAATGCCAGGCTGTTAACTACATCAATGATGAAAAGCCTTTTGAGGACAATGAAGAAAAGACAGTTAAAACTCTAAGAATATCATGTTGGCTAAATCATGCAGCTTGTAGCATCAAGTTAGATGATTTTCAGGAAGCAATCAAGTTATGTTCGAAGGTATAATTTGAATAAAACATATGTCCTTGTACATAAGTTTCGTATATGTATATTAAACTCAAACAATCATCGTTATACCTTAGTTTCTCGTCGTACTATTTTCCACGTCCAGGTACTTGATATTGAATCCTGCAATGTGAAGGCTTTATATAGGCGAGCACAAGCTAGTATGAAGTTTGGAGATTTAGATTCCGCTAAATATGATATTCAAAAAGCATTGGAGGTTGATTCACAAAATCGGTTGGTTTGATAATGATAAGTTAAGCCTGACTTTTTTTGTTCCACTGTGACGACTTCTATTAATTTTATAGATACATCTTGTAGGGAGGTGAAATCACTACAAGTTGCGCTTAGGCAACAGCAATTAGAGAGCAACAAAAGGGATGCCAAGATATTTGGCAACATGTTTGATCGAAGAAAGGATACAAGTATTGCATTAAAGGTACAATTTCATAAAAAGTATTTGTAACAATTGTTTTTCTTATAGGTTTTTTTTTTTTTTCTTTGGCTCCAATATATAATCATTTATCATGCATTGTGTTTGGAACTGACTTGCAATGTATGTATACGAGTAAATTAATGAGTGTTGATATACTATAATAGCCTGCATAATGTTGGAATAAACTAAAATTATAGATAACTAAATATACTGAACATGAGAAATCGTTCCAATGATAAAAGCAGAAGTTGCACAATCAATAAAATATGCTATAATTATAACCCAAAGACAGCAAAAAAAAATCTGCATAAATATATATTTGATACAATATTTTTGGCAGAGACTCAAAGTTGATAAATCACAGGATAGCGAGCGAGACGACAAGGAATTTCAAGCAACTTAGACGTCAAATCATGATCCAGGTGATTGCCTTTTATTTTCGTATATTATATCGAACATCAGTATGTAATGATCTTTCAGTTTGACCAGTAGCTAAGACACCCATAATTAACCTATTTATTGTTTTAAGTTAATCTAGTTTATCATGTGAGACTTATACTACCTATAAGACAGAGACGTACAGTTTTTGAGGTTAATTACAAAAGTCTCTTTTCATGACTTCGACCAATGGTATGTATGATATGGAAAATGCTGTGTTGGGTTTTTACCCTGCACATAGTCTTATATCTTTGACTGAACGAGATGAAAGTTTTAGAATCACTTGAAACTTTGTGTCAGTGACATTGATGTTTTATATCTTCCAATAATTGGCTGTTTTAAACCTTTCAGACATGTCAAGATTCAAAGTGAATTTAAAGTAAGGGCTGTAAAATGTCTACCGTATTTTTTCTTGTGAAACTTTGAACTAATTATATATGTGCGCTGAAACTAATCTCAGTCACATGAATAGCAGCTTCAACTCATGACATGTGACTAATGCTTCATGCTTTATTCCTGTTCACAACCATACAACACTACACACAAAAATCTTTCTGTGGCATTCATGATTGATCTATTGAATTAGATTGCTAGATTGGTTGACTTTATGTACTTTTATTTGATTGCTAGATTGGATGGATTATAATAAATTGAAGTATTAAAATATCATTAAAGCATGAGCGATAAAATGGTGGTCGACAAATATACAGAAATCAATATCTGGTGACAAGATATGGTGGTGGAAATTTTAGATCTTGCTATGTTGATCATTAGCTTGGAACTATATAAACTGAAGAAGCATGTTATTGGTTTCAGACTTACTGATCATGTAGTAATAATATGACCCCACAACAATATATTTCACTCAGCCTCTTTCTAGTTTTACTGACTTCATTAAACACAAAAGTTGCCATTTTTTGGCTTTATGCTAGATAAAATCGCACTTGAAAATTCAGGTGCTTGTATGAATTAAATATTGATTTGAATAATTTATGCATGCATCCTTTATTGACTATACTGATAAAAAAATTCATATGGAGGAGTATTTAATTGAAGGGATTCAGTATTGAAAAAGTATTTCTGAGATAATAAGAAGGGTTATCAGGTACTGGCTGTAGTAAGATCAGGTGGTCCTGAATTTTGATTTTGCTATGTTGAGGTTGACTTATTCCTTGTACAAATTTGAATATGGCAGATTTCCTTACAAAGAAATTATCAAGGGATTACATCAGTTGCCATTGGGGATGGAAACACAGTCGTGCAACAATTAATATAGTTCGAAGGAATATCATATTTGTGTTTTCAAGTATTACAAGTTCCAATGAAAGAGTGAGCTTTTGTCCGTGCTTGTCATAATTGTAATAAATTATAAATTAACATTATATTAAATGTTTATTATTGAAAATGTTACATAAAACATCGTTTCATTCTTTTTATGTGTTTGTGAGGGTGTGGTTACGTGATAAATTTGATGGTTTACATAGTCAAGCAAACATCATTTTGTTTCTTTTATTTGTTTGTGAGGGTGGTGAGTACGTGATAAGCTAGAGCTGTTTGTGTTTATGCTTATATCTTGATATCTATATCTAATGATCCCAACCAATCCACTTTCGGCAATATTTGCGTTTCAATGGCCTGTAGGGTAAGGGACTGCCGCCTCATTCTACATCTTTACGGTATTTGGTCTTGTACTATCCAAATCAAATGAAAGCTTAATCTCCACTGTGAATACCATGTTCAAAAAATAGATCATTTCGAAACTTCTAAAGGATTCAAAATATTAAGTATAATATCAACCGTTAAAACATTTAGTTTTATTTTTGATTTAAATCATGGTTTTGAACATGTTAGGATTACTTGAATTATGCTAAATTTTTCTTTTTTTATTAAATTGTGAATTTGACTGCTGTAGTCCCGTGTTTTTCTCCTACGACAGACTATGCTACTGTTGTGATCCAGATATTAGTTAATTCGAGCATCCTTTTTTATACTTTGTCCAAACACTTACAATATTTCGAGGTGCATGAGTTGCACAATTAGAAATCGAACAAAAATTTATGGATATATTCTTACATGTTTTAAGATTATATCTTAATTTTTTGTTTAATTCAAATAATGCTTAGGGCTGTCAACGGATGCTTTCGGATACGGATAGTGCCATATCCGTATCAGTATCCCAAATCATTTTCGGATATCGGATATCCGTATCCGTTTAATTTTCGGATATCGGATATCCGTATCCGCTTAATTTTCGGATACGGACGGATATCGGATATTTATCCGCTCCGCCAATAATTGATAAATTTAAAGGTATAAACGAAAAAGTTTAGATCAACATAAAACATTTTTTGTACTATTGCTTATAAAAAAACAAAGAAATAAAAAAATATGGTGATAAAACATTATTTTATACTAATATATGTATGTGTATCCAAAAATATTTAAAAGTTAAACACTCATAGCCCTATTTTCCTATTTTAAATTATATATATATATGCATCAGTTAATCGGGCGGATATTTTTCGGATAGGGATACCACTATAACCATATCCGTATCCGAAAAGCATTTCGGATATCGGATATCCGTATCCGCTTTTCGGATAACGGATATTTTTCATATTTTCGGATACGGATTCGGACGGATATCGGATTTTTCGGGTACCCATTGACAGCCCTAATAATGCTAACATATTTTGACTTATATTTAAAATCGATGATTAAAATTAAATGCTTTAACGGTTGGCAGTGGTTTAACTTTTCTACCAAGTTGGAAGTATTAGAATTTTTCTTTTTTTTTTTCTTTTTTTCTTTTGGCATTGATTGAACATTCCAAAGTTTCGTTTTGATTTCGAACGGTGTAGCATCAAAAACCTTGTAGGCGTGGAATGTAGTGTAGAAGATACTTATTTATACGAGCACTATGGCAAGCGTGCTTCGCGTATGAATTGTTTCCTACATATTATAGATGATTAACACATTCAAGAAAAAAATGATTTGCACGAACATTTAGGCATGTTTTTACATTGAAATAATGTGTAGTTAATTTAAATTTTTATTTCTAAGTTGCAACATCTAATTTTTATTAGTTTAAATTTTATTTATACTATTAGTTAATAAATAACGAATTTGCAAATTATATTTATTTGTTAGATCCTATTTTTGGTGTAGAAAAACATTTTGAATCTGTAAAGAAGTTTAGCTATTAGATTCTATTAGATTTTATTTTTAAGAGATTCTAAGATTTTTTTTAATATCCCCATAAGGGTATTTTGGTAGCTCACATTGACACCAAACAAGTATGACACCAAAGATATTACAACTATTAATAAAGATATACCAAGGATTATAAAAAAACGAACTTTGTAAAACACCCGCTACGTTTCAAAATATATAGCGGTACCTATCTCCTTCTGTAAAACAAATATAGAAAAAACACCTTTATTTTTTATTCTAGTCAAATCTACAAATATTTTTTGTTTTTAAAAGAATTTATTTGCGTAAATTTGACTTTTGAAAAAAGAAAGAAAGAATTTATCTAAAATACTTTTAGAGAAATAATTCAAAATATGTTTTTAAAATTAGTTTCAACTTATTAAGATTAAAAATAAGGGATGAAACTTGGTTTCCACTTGAAAAATATAGGACCAGAGTTTTAATACAACCCCTTATAAAGAGAACAATTTGAAAAACGTACAGTTGCATTTCATTAGCTAATGCAACGTAGAGGCCACACAAAAAGAGCAGTTGAAAGGGGCACGAAAGAAAAATAATTCGCGAAAAGGGCATGCGTTCTTGTGTTACGAAAGAGACATTTGAAATGGGCATTCTAATTGTTTTGATACAAATAATTAATTTATTGTTGTATTTTTGTTTTAATTATTTTTTTAGTTAAGTGGTCAAATAATGTAATTAAACAAGACAACTAATCGGTAGAAATTGAAATAAAAATAGAAATACAACGAAATACGACTAGAAGGCAAGGGTAGGTAGGTGGACCTCCTATCATAAACTACTAGTATCCGATCGTGTGTTACGAATGTTCTGTTTCCAATCAAATTCAATTTTGAGCTTAGCCATCTTTCAAATTTAAAAAATCTTCCATGTTCTGTTGAATTTCGAATAGTGATACAACTTCAGACAAATGAATGTTTTCAAATTTCCTCACACGATGAATGACGTCCTTGAAGGATGTAGACGAGTAAGACGCGTCTAACGCATCCAATTAGAAAAGGCTCAAATTATTCATTTTGCGGGCCTCGCCTTTTGCGCATCTATAACATCTTACTTGTCCTCAATTAGAAAATGCTCAAACAGTTCATTTTATGAGCTTCACCTTTTACGCGTCAGACGCGTCCAAATTGATTCGAGCGTCAATGAACTTAATCTTACGAACAATTGAGAAAAGTAATGATACAAGCATGGTTTTCGATATTCAAAATTTGAGTTCCTAGTTCTTTGCGACATTTTTTTCACTACACAATTTTATGTAGTAGTCCTCTAAGATTTTAGTTAAGCTGAAATGTTTTTTAATAACAATCATCATCGGAGCAAACATTGTCCATACAACAATTTTAAAAACACAAGGCTAGATGCATAGTTTCAAAGACCAAACTGCGAGTTGAATTGTGTTGGTTTAAGATCAAATGTTACATAGTTCAACTATTAAGACTATAAAATTCATGTTGATTTAAATATAATATTATTTCAATTTATTAAAATGCAGCTAATTATTATTAATATATTGGCTTGAAAAAGTCAATTTTTGAAAATAAATATTAACTAAAAAATCATATAACAATTTTATTGCTGTAAAAGTGTAAATTTTCTAATTTTTTAAGATAAGAAATGTCCAGTTCAACAAAAGTTCATAAAATGTACACTAATAATGTATGGTATCATCCAAAATCAACAAGATAATATAATAAGGGGGAATTAATTTAAAAGACAATTTTTTTTATGTTTTTTGCCTCAAGACACGACCTCAATATTTTTACCACAAGGACAAATATTCTTCAAAAAATTATTTACAAGGACAAACATTTTTCAAAATTATTCATAAGGACAACAAAACTGATACGAGCTAAAACTGATACCTAAAAACTGCTACCGATAACTACAAACTGATACTTAAAAACTGCTATCAATACCTATAGAAAGTTGTCTTTTAGGATAAAATATTGAAGATCTGCTCTTGAGGCTAAAAAACTGTGAAATTTTGTCCTTAGTAATAATTTCTTGAATATAATAATTTGATGGGTAAGATTATGAAATCATTTGTTAATATGGTTATGTAAAAAAATAAAAATAGATAGCCGCAAATATCGTGTGCTTTAAAGAAGTTGACATAGAAAATATTTTAAAATTGTGAAATTACACCGTTCCTTCACCAACATGTGTAGTATTTATTTTTTAAAACCGTAGCATTTTAAGGTTGAAGGTTAATCATGATCGAATCGTGATTGAATGAGGTAGAAGGTAATTGATGAAAAGGAAGGATGCATTCATAGTTTCCACCATTCAAACTTGACTTAACTGTTCACTAGATTACAACATTTTTTAAGCAATATCCAAGACTACAATCTAACATGCTTTCCGATGACCATCATCCTTTTTTTTTTAAAATGGTCCGAACGTACTAATTACATATTGCAGTAGTATTTTTTACTGTGTCTCGAATTACACTCGAGCGTCACATCGTAAAAGAAAAAACAGAAAAAAAGATCCAAGAAAATGTGGACAACACCTACAACACAAGTTGGCAACTACACACAAATAATGCTGTACAAGATCAGACTATCAAACGAATTAATTATTCATACATATACCCTCGACAACAAATACAACCAAAGGGCCCCTCCAATTTCCGTGTTAATAAACATCTTAGAATCTAGCGTTACCCAGGTTCACAAAATAAACCCTCCCTGGCTCCTTCCACTTGCCGCCACGTGTCCTCCATCGGCGCCATATGATCCAGGGACCAGATACCCCAAAGCAGGGACCACCATGCCCTACCACGTGTCCTTGTCCGTCTTACGTAGGCCCCCGAATCCACCTCAGCCCAGCGGCGTCCGCTATAAAAAAATAAAAAAATAATAATAATCGTCCTTTGCCAAATGCCATGTATGCCCGCCATCCCATGAAAATTCAACGGACCCCTTTTGACAAAAGCGCCTGACGTTTCAAATTAATTTGAGATTAAGAATCGAATGTACGCACATCATTGTCGAAGTCAGAAGACATTTTGGTTATCTGAGCGTATAGTAGTCAAGTTTTTAAATTCACTTTCGCTTGGTTCCATAAATTCCTTTTGTTTTCTTTCTGGCATGCATATTGTTGATTCGTAAATGCGTATGAGAAAGACGAGATGGTCATTGCCAAGTATAAATATAGAGTGGTAGGGGCCAGATGGATCAGAAGAATGTTACTTTGTTGTTTATTTAAAATGGAAATAGGATGAGAGAGTTTTTAAGGTTTTTTAAAAATTTCTGAGCAGAAAGGGACTAACTAGAGTGGATGTTGGGTTCATGTCATCCATGGTCAATTTTCGCAAGTGGTGAAAAAAAAAGAAAAAGAAAACTAGAATTGAGGTGGGGGCCTGACTCAATTATTGTAATAGGAAGGAAGCATATTTTGGTTTGTCCTTTCTTTTCATATTTTGCTTTTATCGTGCCTTTTGAGCAATTTCAAAATGCTGCATTTGTATGTGGTCACCACTGCCGTATCGAGTAATGTCGGCGGTTAAATTTATCGATAATTGGAGTGTGTAAATTTGGAGGCGACGTCGGAGAATTGTGTCTACCTTGACTGCTTACGCAATGCTTATGCTCCTCCAAAAACTGAACTTAAAAGACGATTAGTCTTACCTTTTTTTTTTTTGAATATCTTTGTACGATTTGCGGATTTAATTAGCAGGAATAGGATACTTTTGTGCCCCTTTCATTTTACTCTCTCTCTTTTGTATCCATTTCAAAATTCTCCTTTTTGTATCCCTTTGATACAAAATTATATATCCATATATTATCTAAGAAGTTCAAAATGGGCTTAGTATTTACCTCTCGCATTCTTTAATATTGCATCCCTTTTCAATTTTGCTGAACGATTATATTAACATCATTATTGTAAAGTAGGTCCTAAAACGATGACATAATACATTTCCGGCTCCGAGTCTCCGTTACAAAATCAATTTCATATGTTTCCTTCCGATCTTTTCTTTTAGGATTTAATTCTGTAAAACCTAACAAATGATAAATATGTTGTTGAAACTTATCTTAAAATTTTATCTCACCAAGGTCACAAAATAATAATATTGAATAATAAAAAAAAATATTCAAACATATATAGTGTTGATAATAGTTCCAGAATACACAAGCCAATTAAAAAGAACCAATACACAAAATTCCACTCAATCACCCTCTTTGTTGAGTATGTAAAAATGTATGAATACCTATCAAGTAAAAGTAAACAAAACGTAAAATAGAATCAATAACCTAACCAACAATGAAATCTTGATCTTTATGGAACCGTTTTCTTAGTGTTTAAAGAATAAGAACAAAATTGAAAGAGCAAAGTAACATCAAATATTTACCCACTATTTGGTAAAGAATGAATACTATATTCATACCAACTAGTTACTTGATATCTATGAAGCTAAAGCGCTTAGGTTTGTATAGCAGTGGAGGCGTAAAAAGTTATAGCAGAGATAAAGCGGTGATATAGTGGAAAATAATGAAGGAGCAAAAAACTTCATTAGATAAAAATATATTTAAAGTTATTATTCTCATTCTCACCTCATTTGTGTACAAAAAATAATATTGTTTAATCTAAAAGAACAAAATCGAACAATATCTTAATTTATGCAGGATAGATTTAACGACTATTATAGATTTTTAACTCATATTGAGCACTTACGACTTCAAATTAGGTCTTTATCATAATTTTATTAATTTTGTTTAAAAGAAAACATGTCAAATAGCCTTTTGTATATTACTATTGCTAAATCGATTGCTAAAAAGCCTTGATTTAACTGGTTAGTGGAAAATATCAGAGCTTAAAGCGGATATATTATTTGATAGCGGTAAACTGAAATAGCATAGTTGTCGAAGAACGCTATGCGCCGCAACATAGATTTTGTGGGGCTTTAGCGGAATTTCAACTGCATAACTTGATATTACAAAGTGAAGACTGTATTAACAATAAATTACTTTGATAGATATTTGTTTGTTTAAGATTGGAATTTGTATCACAAACAACAAAATCACATCTGCAACATATATTTTGTAACAACCCTGTATTTTGTGTTTTTTTTTGTATATTTTAATTATTTTAATTAAATTTTTGATTTAAAAACTTATTTTATTTATTTTGAATGATAAACTTTAGTTTTGGTATGAATTATCATTTCAAAGCATGACTAAAAAGAATATTTTCCAAAAAGTGAATTTTTGGTCAAAATAGTCAAACTTTGACTTTTAATTTAAATTTTTAAAAGTTTGAAAATTTAAATTTTATCTTGTATTATGAAAGCACATAAAATTTTAAGAACACTGCCTTTTGTTTCGTTGGAAACGGATTTAAATTGTGAAAGTTATGTATATTTCAATATTGAGTGTAATTTGTTTATGCTGCAATTTTGTTATTTTAAATAGTATAAATTTTATATTTATTTGTCATATTTTATTGTAATATGTATTGATATGTTATTTTATGTATGTTTTTGTCTTTTAATATTTTTGAAGTGAGGTAGGAATTTTTCTAGAGCTAGTAGTATTTTTCTTGTAATTTCCATGTTCTGTTTTCAATTTTTAAACATTTTCTTTAGTTCTTTTCTATTTTTCTCCAATTTAATTAATTATTTTATTTCAGAAATGATAAATAAATTATTTTATTTCAAAATTTTTGCTTTAGAATATTTTTAAAATGAAGTAGATATTTTCCAAAGCCATTGATGTTTTAATGGTAATTTTTGAACCCTGTTTTCAATTTTTAAGAAATTTACTTAATTCTTTTTATATTTTCTTTAAATTTAATTATATATTTTTATTTTTTTTCACTTTGTTTCGGTTTTAGATGTACT
Organism: Allium cepa; assembly: GCA_030765085.1. Taxonomy (NCBI): domain Eukaryota; kingdom Viridiplantae; phylum Streptophyta; class Magnoliopsida; order Asparagales; family Amaryllidaceae; genus Allium; species Allium cepa. The sequence goes on from CM060932.1 coordinate 938,389,347, forward strand.
TGCTGAAGTTTATTTTGTTTTACTTGATTTAAAAGAAAAGGAAGTATGGAAGGTTTTAAAAGCTAAGAAACGTAAAGTCGTTTCACCGTTTCTTTTTCAATCAATACACCATTTATTTTGGCCGTACCTTTCTCTATTCTTTTCAGATGCATTCTCTTATCTTTTTCACGCAAATTTCATCCATTTCTCAGGGAAAAAACTCATGGCCATGGATGTCCAAATTTTTTTTGGTAAAGCTTTTTTCTTCTTCTTGTTTTTGTGCTTTTCTAAGTGATTTTGTATATTGTTCTCAACTTTATGGCTCCACTCCTCCTCAACCAGATCTAGGCCAACCTCCACCACTTTATTCTCTGATCATCGTCCACCCTAGATCACCACCATGGAAGGCCAAGCAACCCCAAGGCAAGCACCACCACCAAAATCCACAAATCCATCACCTATGCACTCAAGCTGACCTAGTTTTGGTACCATCACCTTCATCCACATTTTGGCGTCACTTCCACCACCACCACCAGCTCTGACCTGACCACCACCCCCTGGCACATCAGCCATCACCACCTGAGTCTCTGACCATGACCCTAGAGCCTATGGCCGAACCAAATTGTAGCATAGAGTTGTTGAATTTGCCTTGAAATTGCCTTGTAGTGTTGACTTGTTGCACCTATAAATCTCCACACTTTTAAACCATGACAGGATGACCACTATGGACCCAAACCAGACCTTTATACATGCCTTGGCTGTGCTATTTCAGTTCATAACTGAAGTATGTGAAGTTGAGAACAAGTGCAAAGCATTTGTCTTTGTTTTGGGCTTTGATTCCTAGTGTCGTTTAGTGTAATTTGGCTTTGAAAAACTTATGTATTTTGAATTGTTTTATTTATATGTATACAAGGCAATTATATTTGTCTCTCCACTCTCAAATCATGGTAGTGTTGTCGTGCCTTCGTTGTGTCTGTATCGTGTGCTTTGGTGTCGTTCTCCAGCTTGTGACATGTGAGTATTTCTCACCAGATGTTTATACTTGTACAAATGTGAATTGACACCCTGAGAATCTGTAGAACTATATTATCATGTTATATATGCTTATATTATTATCATATGATGTTCACCCATGATTAAACACCTGTTATATCATATGTTACTGTTATTTCATGCTATTCTGTATATTTTATCATTTTATCACACTACAAGTTCCTGTAAAATAGAATCACTATGGGTTGAAATGGTACATACCCGAACAGACTTTAGAATAGGGAAAAATCGTTATGGGCTAAAATGATAGGATTGAACGGTTTTTATTTAATTTATTTCATTTCCTTGGGACTGCGGGTTTGAAATGATAAAACCCGGATTTTTTTTGTAAATTACGGGTTGAAATGATATATTACACGTATCACTTTTCCTAGTGTAGAAAATTATATACAGACCCGTAGTTAATATATGGTTTTCTAAAAATTTTAAAATTATTCTAGAAATGTAAATATTAAAATATTTTGATTTAAATCTAATTAAAAAGGGTTTTTGTAAAATATTATTGATTTTCTGAATAATTGTAAGTGAAATGAATTAATGAAAAGTTAGAAAATTTTGAATGTAAGTTATTTTGGAAAATTTGATTTAATTATAATTGGAAATTAAATTGAATATGAAATTATGATAAATTTATGATAATTTGAATTTAAATGAATTTAAAGTGATTTTTTATCATATTAATGATTTTTAATAAAGTTGAAATGTGAAATGAATGAATACTTTAAGTTGAAATTTTGAAATATAACTAAATTGGAAATTTATGAAATTGACTTAAAAGTGAACTTTTAGTTAAGTAAACGAAAATAAAACTAAGTTATATTTGAGAATTTGAACTTAAGTGTTAAGTTGAAATTTAATGCAATGAATTTAAAATTGAACATTGCAATTTAATAAGTGAATTATTATTAAATCTTGTTTTTTGAATGAAAATTTAACTTTATAAAATCATGAACTTGAGGAAAATTAAATGATGTTTATAAATGTGAAAATGTATGATTTTATGAGTTAAAAATGTTTTAAATAAAAAAATATAATTAGTTGAGAAATTATATTGAATATTTGAAGTTAATTGACTGCATTTTTGAAATGCTATTAATTACAATGTAAATGATATTACAGCATTTGTAAATGCTGTAGTTGATGATAATGAACTAAAAAGCTAAATTGAATTAAAAGCTATTATAGCAATTTTTGTAAGTGCTATAATTTTTGAATTTAACTAAGTTTATTTGAAATTTAAGTAAACCCTATTACAACATTTTAAAATGTTGCCTTTTGTTAAATTGAACTGTTTTGAATGTATCTTTCCGTAGCGTTTTCTAAATGCCACGAAAAGCGAATTTTCACTGTTTTGATAAACTTAAGTGAATAAATGAACTTTGGAAGTTGAAAATTTTGGAAATTTAAAATTTAATTATTGAACATAATAACTTCATTTTAATGATTAAAAATGATTTTTTTTGAATATAAACTATTTTGAAATGTAAATTGAAATGGTATTTTAAATTGAATAAAATGAATAATGATTTGAAATGAATGTGGTTTTGATATTTTGATATATTAAATGATTGAAATGTGGTTTTGAAAAGATATGATATTTTGATATTAAATGATTTGAAAAATGGAGTTTTGAAAGATATGATATTTTGATATTAAATGATTTGAAAAATGGAGTTTTGAAAGATACAATATTTTGATATTAAAATGATTTGAAAAGAAGTTCTGAAAGATATGATATTTTGAAAATGAAGCTCTGAAAGGTTATGATATTTTGAATATCAAAATGATTTGAAAGGAAGTTTTGAAAGGATATGATAATTTAATATTTTGAAACGGTTAGAAATGACTTGATATTTATTTTGATAAATATTTGAATCGAAAGATATGGTATGATGATATATTGAAAAGGTTTGGAAATAATTTAATCTTTATTTTGATAAAGATTTGGGTTGAAATGATATTTTATTTTGAAGTATAATTTTTTTTAAAGTTATAACTACGGGTTATAATAACGATTGGTTGTTAAAGAGACCGAGATCAGATATTGTCTTATAGCCGGCCAATACCGAAAACCACTTTTACAACTGTGTACGCTGTGGAGATTCCAGAATGAAGTAGGATGGTGGCGACGTTCTCGAGGTATATTACGTGGACCCAACTCCCATGAGTTGGCATAAATGACTAAAACAGGAGCTATACCGGGCTACACAAAGGGTCGCACCCTTTCATCGAGCATGCTCTATCGAAAACCATTCTATTACTTTTGCGATTCGATATGTGGCGCCAGTTTGATTCGGGGGTATTGTTCGAGGTGGGCGGAAGCTGCTGGCTTGCCGTCACCACCGGTCCGGAAGTGCAAACGGTGTATCCACCCTGGCATTGCCTTGCGTGCCGTGTCATCTCCTTATATCGAGCCCACTACGATTTTGGTTTTAAAGATCCGACCGCGTTAGGGTTCGCCATCCCCTTAACGCTATTTTCTATATGATTATACTTTACTGATTAGACACTACTGTATATAGCGTATATTACTACATAGTAAATAGTTTAACGGATCCTTAGAGGATGGGCGGTCCCAAGCATCTTCTAAGTTACTTGTATCTTTGCTATAGTTCACTTGAGTTGGTTTACATTGTATAAGTATGTATGTCCTGACTCGAGTGTTTGTATTTTTATTTACGCTCGGGTCAGCCTGAGTTATTCACAGATTTGGATTTCCACTTTCTGGAGATTGGAATCGCTGGAGATTATCTACTTGTCAAGTTTCATCTTTTCATTTCGGTTGTTCTATTCAGCTTGTACTTGGTTATCATATTTAAACTTCTGTTGTACTTTATTTCTTCTATTGTATCTTATGTAACTCTGATATATTTATATAGTAGCTTCATGAACTACTACCTCTTTTACTTCCGCTGCATTATTATTACTCTGTGTCTGTGATCTGTGATTTTTATTTACTGTATATTTTGAGATTTGCCAAATTTTTATTTACAAAGCGGTATTTTGAGCAATTCAATTCCGGCATGAGTGTCTACCTATACACTTATAATGGATGTGAATGGTTGAAAATACCGGGTCGTCATAGTTGGTATCAGAGCTTTGGTAGCTCTAGGCAAAATTCAGCATATGGAGTGAATGTATTTACAGAATCACTTTCATTCGAGTTTGAATCTCTTCCTTTTTGACTCGATTCCTTTGAATTTTGGAACGTTCCCTGTGGTTCCAAAATCCATTCGTGTTCTTCACTATTCATCTTCTTTTGATTCTGGAGTATTCCATAACTCCGCTTCAAATGATCTTTCTATTGAGTCGGCGGTCACGCCAATTTCAAATTGAATTGAAAAAAGGGGAAACTCCCTTACAATTAGCATCGATTCACCAGAGATTTATATCTATCCTTGGTTTAGATGCTAATATCTTTTGTTATTCCAAACTTTATCTATTGAGATTTACCCTAGAAAATCTACATCGATCTTATTATTTAAGTCACGGTTGACCCGGTTAAGCTTGCCCGCGATTTATTTAAGCTAATCCACCTCCCTATTTTGTTATTTAATCATCTTGTCTTTTGTTTCCAATCTATTCTTCCAAACATTTCGAATTGTACTAGTATATCTATGTTTTGTTTTATATATTGTGTTGTTTGGGTTGTTGATGTTGATTTGGGTTTCCGATCGATTCGTCTGATCAACGCTACCGATAGGATTTCTAAAACACTCTGACAGAACAAACTGACATAATATTATTTTAAAATTTGGTTAATGAAATAAATTTTTATATATAAGTAAATTTATGGAACTTAATAAACTGATTTAAATTGATTATTTGAAATGATAATACTTAATTTATCATTTATTGTTCTATAAATGAATTTATAGATAGTTGTTTATAAATTGATTTGGGAACTGAAATGAATTTTGGAACAAGAAATTTGAGAATTTAATTTCCGATGGTTTCAAACCTTGTGTTTAAAGTTTTAAAAAGGTTATATTATTTAAAGTATTTTCAAATAGAAATTTGTTTCCAAAGAATTTTAAAGTTCAAAATTAGTGCTCTTCTCATTGTCGCTGGGAAATAACTTCGGTGATGACTGCAGCATCATCGACGTTCATTTTCGAGTTTCGAAGTGAAGAGACCGCTCTGTAGTCTTGCTACAGCTTTGTTTTGGGAAATTTAATTGATTTGAATTTCTAAAATATGACTTGATTTATAATATATATAGACATATGATTGAAATTTTATTTGATAAACTATGTACATACATTTAGTTATCTCTAAATGATTTGAAGAAATCGAAAATTTAATCTTTAAATTTTATTTTTAAAGAATAATTTCAATTATAAAAAAAAATCAAATTTTTTGAATAAATGATTTAAACTTGAGATAATTGAATTGGAAAGTTTTATTTGTATAATACTCAATTACATTCCAATATAACTTACCTTAATTTCAGAAGTTAACAATGTAATTGGATAATATACAATATAAAAAGATTTTATAAATGAAATTTGAGTGGTTATAATAAATGTTATACACTTAAATTTTAATTATAAAATGATTAACAGAGGTAAATATAATAAAGGGTAATTGAATAACTTACAATGAAATAATGTTAAAATAACTAAGAATAAATCAAAGCAGTTATAATAAATGTAAGTTTAACATAAGTGATAAATATATTGAGCGGAATAAATTTAATTTTAATTAGGAATAAAGAAGAATAAAATTTATTAAGTATATTGTGAGTGTAATAAATGATTATTTTTCTAACCCATGGTTTTAAAATTGTTAATTTAAGATGATTAGATAATAAGATAATGAAATTTGAGATAGTTAAGATTTATTTAACTTGTGTAAAAGATTTATTCTCTATTTAAGGTGAAATTTCCATGCTTTCAAATTTATTTGCTTATTTTTTTTTCAAACTATCTTTTGGTTGTCCTTATCATCCTCATCTTGTTATAGACTGGTATAGGCATCTTTCTATAATCTTTCTGTTTAGAAATCTTCTATAATCTTTGATAATCTTTGGTACTCATTTTGAATCCACCTTTTCGTGCTTGTGTTCTTGATTCCGGAGGATCTTGGAAAGATCATCTCCACCTTGTTAAACTTACCTATCACAATAGTTATCATGTATAATTTCCTTCTCCTTGTCATCTTGTCCTAATCTTGTTTCACTCTATCTTTTTCTGTGCTTTCCCGTACCTCATTCCTTTTCGGGGACGAAAAGTTTTGAGTGGGGGAGAGTGTAACAACCCTGTATTTTGTGATTTTTTTTGTATATTTTAATTAAATTTTTTATTTAAAAACTTATTTTATTTATTTTGAATGATAAACTTTAGTTTTGATATGAATTATCATTCCAAAGCATGACTAAAAAGAATATTTTCCAAAAAGTGAATTTTTGGTCAAAATAGTCAAGCTTTGACTTTTAATTTAAATTTTTAAAAGTTTGAAAATTTAAATTTTATATTTTATTATGAAAGCACATAAAATTTTAAGAACACTGCTTTTTGTTTCGTTGGAAACGGATTTAAATTGTGAAAGTTATGTATATTTCAATATTGAGTGTAATTTGTTTATTCTGCAATTTTGTTATTTTAAATAGTATAAATTTTATTTTTCTTTGTCATATTTTATTGTAATATGTATTGATATGTTATTTTATTATGTTTTTGTCTTTTAATATTTTTGAAGTGAGGTAGGAATTTTTCTAGAGCTAGTAGTATTTTTCTTGTAATTTCCATGCACTATTTTCAATTTTTAAACATTTTCTTTAGTTATTTTCTATTTTTTCCAATTTAATTATTTATTTTATTTCAGAAATGATAAATAAATTATTTTATTTCAAAATTTTTGCTTTAGAATATTTTTAAAATGAAGTAGATATTTTTCCAAAGCCATTGATGTTTTAACTGTAATTTTTGAACCCTGTTTTCAATTTTTAAGCAATTTCCTTAATTCTTTTTATATTTTCTTTAAATTTAATTATATATTTTTATTTTTTTCACTTCGTTTCGGTTTTAGATGTTCTTGCTGAAGTTTATTTTGTTTTACTTGATTTAAAAGAAAAGGAAGTATGGAAGGTTTTAAAAGCTAAGAAACGTAAAGTCGTTTCACCGTTTCTTTTTCAATCAATACACCATTTATTTTTCCCGTACCTTTCTCTATTCTTTTCAGATGCATTCTCTTATCTTTTTCATGCAAATTTCATCCATTTCTCAAGGAAAAAACTCACGGCCATGGATGTCCAAAATTTTTTTGGTAAAGCTTTTTTTCTTCTTCCTGTTTTTGTGCTTTTCTAAGTGATTTTGTATATTGTTCTCAACTTCATGGCTCCACTCCTCCTCAACCAGATCTAGGCCAACCTCCACCACTTTATTCTCTGATCATCATCTACCCTAGATCACCACCATGGCAGGCCAAGCAACCCCAAGGCAAGCACCACCACCAAAATCCACAAATCCATCACCTATGCACTCAAGCTGACCTAGTTTTGGTACCACCACCTTCATCCATATTTTGCCGCCACTTCCACCACCACCACCAGCTCTGACCTGACCACCACCCCCTGGCACATCAGCCATCACCACCTGAGTCTCTGACCATGACCCTAGAGCGTATGGCCGAACCAAATTGTAGCATAGAGTTGTTGAATTTGCCTTGAAATTGCCTTGTAGTGTTGACTTGTTGCACCTATAAATCTCCACACTTTTAAACCATGACAGGATGACCACTATGGACCCAAACCAGACCTTTATACATGCCTTGGATGTTCTATTTCAGTTCATAACTGAAGTATGTGAAGTTGAGAACAAGTGCAAAGCATTTGTCTTTGTTTTGGGCTTTGATTCCTAGTGTCGTTTAGTGTAATTTGGCTTTGAAAAACTTATGTATTTTGAATTGTTTTGTTTATATGTATGCAAGGCAATTATATTTGTCTCTCCACTCTCAAATCATGGCAGTGTTGTCGTGCCTTTGTTGTGTCTGTATCGTTTGCTTTGGTGTCGTTCTCCAGCTTGTGACATGTGAGTATTTCTCACCAGATGTTTATACTTGTACAAATGTGAATTGACACCCTGAGAATCTGTAGAACTATATTATCATGTTATATATGCTTATATTATTATCATATGATGCTCACCCATGATTAACACCTGTTATATCATATGTTACTGTTATTTCATGCTATTCTGTATATTTTATCATTTTATCACACTACAAGTTCCTGTAAAATAGAATCACTATGGATTGAAATGATAAATACCCGAACAGACTTTAGAATAGGGAAAAATCGTTATGGGCTGAAATGATAGGATTGAACGGTTTTTATTTAATTTATTTCATTTCTTTGGGACTGCGGGTTTGAAATGATAAAACCCGGATTTTCTTTGTAAATTACGGGTTGAAATGATATATTACCCATATCACTTTTCCTAGTGTAGAAAATTATATACATACCCGTAGTTAATATATGGTTTTCTAAAATTTTTAAAATTATTCTAGAAATGTAAATATTTAAATATTTTGATTTAAATCTAATTAAAAAGGGTTTTTGTAAAATATTATTGATTTTCTGAATAATTGTAAGTGAAATGAATTAATGAAAAGTTAGAAAATTTTGAATGTAAGCTATTTTGGAAAATTTGATTTAATTATAATTGGAAATTAAATTGAATATGAAATTATGATAAATTTATGATAAATTGAATTTAAATGAATTTAAAGTGATTTTTTATCATATTAATGATTTTTAATAAAGTTGAAATGTGAAATGAATGAATACTTTAAGTTGAAATTTTGAAATATAACTAAATTGGAAATTTATGAAATTGACTTAAAAGTGAACTTTTAGTTAAGTAAATGAAAATAAAACTAAGTTATATTTGAGAATTTGAACTTAAGTGTTAAGTTGAAATTTAATGCAATGAATTTAAAATTGAACATTGCAATTTAATAAATGAATTATTATTAAATCTTGATTTTTGAATGGAAATTTAACTTTATAAAATCATGAACTTGAGGAAAATTAAATGATGTTTATAAATGTGAAAGTGTATGAATTTATGAGTTAAAAATGTTTTAAATAAAAAAATATAATTGGTTGAGAAATTATATTGAATATTTGAAGTTAATTGACTGCATTTTTGAAATGCTATTAAGTACAATGTAAATGATATTACAACATTTGTAAATGCTGTAGTTGATGATAATGAACTAAAAAGCTAAATTGAATTAAAAGCTATTATAGCAATTTTTGTAAGTGCTATAATTTTTAAATTTAACTAAGTTTATTTGAAATTTAAGTAAACCCTATTACAACATTTTAAAATGTTGTCTTTTGTTAAATTGAACTGTTTTGAATGTATCTTTCCATAGCGTTTTCTAAATGCCACGAAAAGTGAATTTTCACTGTTTTGATAAATTTAAGTGAATAAATGAACTTTGGAAGTTGAAAATTTTGGAAATTTAAAATTTGATTATTGAACATAATAACTTCATTTTAATGATTAAAAATGATTTTTTTTGAATATAAACTGTTTTGAAATGTGAATTGAAATGGTATTTTAAATTGAATAAAATGAATAATGATTTGAAATGAATGTGGTTTTGATATTTTGGTATATTAAATGATTGAAATGTGGTTTTGAAAAGATATGATATTTTGATATTAAATGATCTGAAAAATGGAGTTTCGAAAGATATGATATTTTGATATTAAATAATTTGAAAAATGGAGTTTTGAAAGATATGATATTTTGATATTAAAATGATTTGAAAAGAAGTTCTGAAAGATATGATATTTTGAAAATGAAGCTCTGATAGGTTATGATATTTTGATATATTAAAATGATTTGAAAGGAAGTTTTGAAAGGATATGATAATTTGATATGTTGAAACGGTTAGAAATGACTAGATATTTATTTTGATAAATATTTGAATCGAAAGATATGGTATGATGATATATTGAAATGGTTTGGCAATAATTTAATCTTTATTTTGATAAAGATTTGGGTTGAAATGATATTTTATTTTGAAGTATAAAATATTTTTTTAAAGTTATAACAACGGGTTATAATAACGATTGGTTGTTAAAGAGACCGGGATCGGATATTGTCTTATAGCCGGCCAATACCGAAAACCACTTTAACAACTGTGTACGCGGTGGAGATTCCAGAATGAAGTAGGATGGTGGCGACGTTCTCGAGGTATATTACGTGGACCCAACTCCCGTGATTTGGCATAAATGATTAAAACAGGAGCTATACCGGGCTACACGAAGGGTCGCACCCTTTTATCGAGCATGCTCCATCGGAAACCATTCTATTACTTTTGCGATTCGATATGTGGCGCCACTTTGATTCGGGGGTATTGTTCGAGGTGGGCGGAAGCTGCTGGCTTGCCGTCACCACCGGTCCGGGAGTGCAAACGGTGTATCCACCCTGGCATTGCCTCGCGTGCCGTGTCATCTCCTTATATCGAGCCCACTACGATTTGGTTTTAAAGATCCGACCGCGTTAAGGTTCACCATCCCCTTAACGCTATTTTCTATATGATTATACTTTACTGATTAGACACTACTGTATATAGCGTATATTACTACATAGTAAATAGTTTAACGGATCCTTAGAGGATGGGCGGTCCCAAGCATCTTCTAAGTTACTTGTATCTTTGCTACAGTTCACTTGAGTTGGTTTACATTGTATAAGTATGTAGTCCTGACTCGAGTGTTTGTATTTTTATTTACGCTCGGGTCAGCCTGAGTTATTCACAGATTTGGATTTCCACTTTCTGGAGATTGGAATCGCTGGAGATTATCTACTTGTCAAGTTTCATCTTTTCATTTCGGTTGTTCTATTCAGCTTATACTTGGTTATCATATTTAAACTTCTGTTGTACTTTATTTCTTCTATTGTATCTTATGTAACTCTGATATATTTATATAGTAGCTTCATGAACTACTATCTCTTTTACTTCCGCTGCATTATTATTACTCTGTGTCTGTGATCTGTGATTTTTATTTACTGTATATTCTGAGATTTGCCAAATTTTTATTTACAACGCGGTATTTTGAGCAATTCAATTCTGGCATGAGTATCTACCTATACACTTATAATGGATGTGAATGGTTGAAAATACTAGGTCGTCACAGTTGGTATCAGAGCTTTGGTAGCTCTAGGCAAAATTCAGCATATGGAGTGAATGTATTTACAGAATCACTTTCATTCGAGTTTGAATCTCTTCCTTTTTGACTCGATTCCTTTGAATTTTGGAACGTTCCCTGCAGTTCCAAAATCCATACGTGTTCTTCACTATTCATCTTCTTTTGATTCTGGAGTATTCCATAACTCCGCTTCAAATGATCTTTCTAGTGAGTCGGCGTTATGGCCAATTTCAAATTGAATTGAAAAAAGGGGAAACTCCCTTACAATTAGCATCGATTCACCAGAGATTTGTTTCTATCCTTGGTTTAGATGCTAATATCTTTTGTTATTCCAAACTTTATCTATTGAGATTTACCCTAGAAAATCTACATCAATCTTATTATTTAAGTCACGGTTGACCCGGTTAAGCTTGCCCGCGATTTATTTAAGCTAATCCACCTCCCTATTTTGTTATTTAATCATCTTGTCTTTTGTTTCCAATCTATTCTTCCAAACATTTCGAATTGTACTAGTATATCTATGTTTTGTTTTATATATTGTGTTGTTTGGGTTGTTGATGTTGATTTGGGTTTCCGATCGATTCGTCTGATCAACGCTACCGATAGGATTTCTAAAACGCTCTGACAGAACAAACTGACATAATATTATTTTAAAATTTGGTTAATGAAATAAATTTTGATATATAAGTAAATTTATGGAACTTAATAAAATGATTTAAATTGATTATTTGAAATGATAATACTTAATTTATCATTTATTGTTCTATAAATGAATTTATAGATAGTTGTTTATAAATTGATTTGGGAACTGAAATGAATTTAGAACAAGAAATTTGAGAATTTAATTTCCGATGGTTTCAAACCTTGTGTTTAAAGTTTTAAAAAGATTATATTATTTAAAGTATTTTCAAATAGAAATTTGTTTCCAAAGAATTTTAAAGTTTAAAATTAGTGCTCTTCTCATTGTCGCTGGGAAATAACTTCGGTGATGACTGCAGCATCATCGACGTTCATTTTCGAGTTTCGAAGTGAAGAGACCGCTATGTAGTCTTGCTACAGCTTTGTTTTGGGAAATTTAATTGATTTGAATTTCTAAAATATGACTTGATTTATAATATATATAGACATATGATTGAAATTTTATTTGATAAACTATGTACATACATTTAGTTATCTCTAAATGGTTTGAAGAAATCGAAAATTTAATCTTTAAATTTTATTTTTAAAGAATAATTTCGATTATAAAAAAAAATCAAAATTTTTGAATAAATGATTTAAACTTGAGATAATTGAATTGGAAAGTTTTATTTGTATAATACTCAATTGCATTCCAATATAACTTACCTTAATTTCAGAAGTTAACAATGTAATTGGATAATATACAATATAAAAAGGTTTTATAAATGAAATTTGAGTGGTTATTATAAATGTTATACACTTAAATTTTAATTATAAAATGATTAACAGAGGTAAATATAATAAAGGGTAATTGAATAACTTACAATGAAATAATGTTAAAATAACTAAGAATAAATCAAAGCAGTTATAATAAATGTAAGTTTAACATAAGTGATAAATATATTGAGCGGAATAAATTTAATTTTAATTAGGAATAAAGAAGAATAAAATTTATTAAGTATATTGTGAGTGTAATAAATGATTATTTTTCTAACCCATGGTTTTAAAATTGTTAATTTAAGATGATTAGATAATAAGATAATGAAATTTGAGATAGTTAAGATTTATTTAACTTGTGTAAAAGATTTATTCTCTATTTAAGGTGAAATTTCCATGCTTTCAAATTTATTTGCTTATTTTTTTTTCAAACTATCTTTTGGTTGTCCTTATCATCCTCATCTTGTTATAGACTGGTATAGGCATCTTTCTATAATCTTTCTGTTTAGAAATCTTCTATAATCTTTGATAATCTTTGGTACTCATTTTGAATCCACCTTTTCGTGCTTGTGTTCTTGATTCCGGAGGATCTTGGAAAGATCATCTCCACCTTGTTAAACTTACCTATCACAATAGTTATCATGTATAATTTCCTTCTCCTTGTCATCTTGTCCTAATCTTGTTTCACTCTATCTTTTTCTGTGCTTTCCCGTACCTCATTCCTTTTCGGGGACGAAAAGTTTTGAGTGGGGGAGAGTGTAACAACCCTGTATTTTGTGATTTTTTTTGTATATTTTAATTAAATTTTTTATTTAAAAACTTATTTTATTTATTTTGAATGATAAACTTTAGTTTTGATATGAATTATCATTCCAAAGCATGACTAAAAAGAATATTTTCCAAAAAGTGAATTTTTGGTCAAAATAGTCAAGCTTTGACTTTTAATTTAAATTTTTAAAAGTTTGAAAATTTAAATTTTATATTTTATTATGAAAGCACATAAAATTTTAAGAACACTGCTTTTTGTTTCGTTGGAAACGGATTTAAATTGTGAAAGTTATGTATATTTCAATATTGAGTGTAATTTGTTTATTCTGCAATTTTGTTATTTTAAATAGTATAAATTTTATTTTTCTTTGTCATATTTTATTGTAATATGTATTGATATGTTATTTTATTATGTTTTTGTCTTTTAATATTTTTGAAGTGAGGTAGGAATTTTTCTAGAGCTAGTAGTATTTTTCTTGTAATTTCCATGCACTATTTTCAATTTTTAAACATTTTCTTTAGTTATTTTCTATTTTTTCCAATTTAATTATTTATTTTATTTCAGAAATGATAAATAAATTATTTTATTTCAAAATTTTTGCTTTAGAATATTTTTAAAATGAAGTAGATATTTTTCCAAAGCCATTGATGTTTTAACTGTAATTTTTGAACCCTGTTTTCAATTTTTAAGCAATTTCCTTAATTCTTTTTATATTTTCTTTAAATTTAATTATATATTTTTATTTTTTTCACTTCGTTTCGGTTTTAGATGTTCTTGCTGAAGTTTATTTTGTTTTACTTGATTTAAAAGAAAAGGAAGTATGGAAGGTTTTAAAAGCTAAGAAACGTAAAGTCGTTTCACCGTTTCTTTTTCAATCAATACACCATTTATTTTTCCCGTACCTTTCTCTATTCTTTTCAGATGCATTCTCTTATCTTTTTCATGCAAATTTCATCCATTTCTCAAGGAAAAAACTCACGGCCATGGATGTCCAAAATTTTTTTGGTAAAGCTTTTTTTCTTCTTCCTGTTTTTGTGCTTTTCTAAGTGATTTTGTATATTGTTCTCAACTTCATGGCTCCACTCCTCCTCAACCAGATCTAGGCCAACCTCCACCACTTTATTCTCTGATCATCATCTACCCTAGATCACCACCATGGCAGGCCAAGCAACCCCAAGGCAAGCACCACCACCAAAATCCACAAATCCATCACCTATGCACTCAAGCTGACCTAGTTTTGGTACCACCACCTTCATCCATATTTTGCCGCCACTTCCACCACCACCACCAGCTCTGACCTGACCACCACCCCCTGGCACATCAGCCATCACCACCTGAGTCTCTGACCATGACCCTAGAGCGTATGGCCGAACCAAATTGTAGCATAGAGTTGTTGAATTTGCCTTGAAATTGCCTTGTAGTGTTGACTTGTTGCACCTATAAATCTCCACACTTTTAAACCATGACAGGATGACCACTATGGACCCAAACCAGACCTTTATACATGCCTTGGATGTTCTATTTCAGTTCATAACTGAAGTATGTGAAGTTGAGAACAAGTGCAAAGCATTTGTCTTTGTTTTGGGCTTTGATTCCTAGTGTCGTTTAGTGTAATTTGGCTTTGAAAAACTTATGTATTTTGAATTGTTTTGTTTATATGTATGCAAGGCAATTATATTTGTCTCTCCACTCTCAAATCATGGCAGTGTTGTCGTGCCTTTGTTGTGTCTGTATCGTTTGCTTTGGTGTCGTTCTCCAGCTTGTGACATGTGAGTATTTCTCACCAGATGTTTATACTTGTACAAATGTGAATTGACACCCTGAGAATCTGTAGAACTATATTATCATGTTATATATGCTTATATTATTATCATATGATGCTCACCCATGATTAACACCTGTTATATCATATGTTACTGTTATTTCATGCTATTCTGTATATTTTATCATTTTATCACACTACAAGTTCCTGTAAAATAGAATCACTATGGATTGAAATGATAAATACCCGAACAGACTTTAGAATAGGGAAAAATCGTTATGGGCTGAAATGATAGGATTGAACGGTTTTTATTTAATTTATTTCATTTCTTTGGGACTGCGGGTTTGAAATGATAAAACCCGGATTTTCTTTGTAAATTACGGGTTGAAATGATATATTACCCATATCACTTTTCCTAGTGTAGAAAATTATATACAGACCCGTAGTTAATATATGGTTTTCTAAAATTTTTAAAATTATTCTAGAAATGTAAATATTTAAATATTTTGATTTAAATCTAATTAAAAAGGGTTTTTGTAAAATATTATTGATTTTCTGAATAATTGTAAGTGAAATGAATTAATGAAAAGTTAGAAAATTTTGAATGTAAGCTATTTTGGAAAATTTGATTTAATTATAATTGGAAATTAAATTGAATATGAAATTATGATAAATTTATGATAAATTGAATTTAAATGAATTTAAAGTGATTTTTTATCATATTAATGATTTTTAATAAAGTTGAAATGTGAAATGAATGAATACTTTAAGTTGAAATTTTGAAATATAACTAAATTGGAAATTTATGAAATTGACTTAAAAGTGAACTTTTAGTTAAGTAAATGAAAATAAAACTAAGTTATATTTGAGAATTTGAACTTAAGTGTTAAGTTGAAATTTAATGCAATGAATTTAAAATTGAACATTGCAATTTAATAAATGAATTATTATTAAATCTTGATTTTTGAATGGAAATTTAACTTTATAAAATCATGAACTTGAGGAAAATTAAATGATGTTTATAAATGTGAAAGTGTATGAATTTATGAGTTAAAAATGTTTTAAATAAAAAAATATAATTGGTTGAGAAATTATATTGAATATTTGAAGTTAATTGACTGCATTTTTGAAATGCTATTAAGTACAATGTAAATGATATTACAACATTTGTAAATGCTGTAGTTGATGATAATGAACTAAAAAGCTAAATTGAATTAAAAGCTATTATAGCAATTTTTGTAAGTGCTATAATTTTTAAATTTAACTAAGTTTATTTGAAATTTAAGTAAACCCTATTACAACATTTTAAAATGTTGTCTTTTGTTAAATTGAACTGTTTTGAATGTATCTTTCCATAGCGTTTTCTAAATGCCACGAAAAGTGAATTTTCACTGTTTTGATAAATTTAAGTGAATAAATGAACTTTGGAAGTTGAAAATTTTGGAAATTTAAAATTTGATTATTGAACATAATAACTTCATTTTAATGATTAAAAATGATTTTTTTTGAATATAAACTGTTTTGAAATGTGAATTGAAATGGTATTTTAAATTGAATAAAATGAATAATGATTTGAAATGAATGTGGTTTTGATATTTTGATATATTAAATGATTGAAATGTGGTTTTGAAAAGATATGATATTTTGATATTAAATGATCTGAAAAATGGTGTTTTGAAGGATATGATATTTTGATATTAAATAATTTGAAAAATGGAGTTTTGAAAGATATGATATTTTGATATTAAAATTATTTGAAAAGAAATTCTGAAAGAAATGATATTTTGAAAATAAAGCTCTGAAAGGTTATGATATTTTGATATATTAAAATGATTTAAAAGGAAGTTTTGAAAGGATATGATAATTTAATATATTGAAACGGTTAGAAATGACTTGATATTTATTTTGATAAATATTTGAATCGAAAGATATGGTATGATGATATATTGAAATGGTTTGGAAATAATTTAATCTTTATTTTGATAAAGATTTGGGTTGAAATGATATTTTATTTTGAAGTATAAAATATTTTTTTTTAAAGTTATAACAACGGGTTATAATAACGATTGGTTGTTAAAGAGACCGGGATCAGATATTGTCTTATAGCCGGCCAATACCGAAAACCACTTTAACAACTGTGTACGCGGTGGAGATTCCAGAATGAAGTAGGATGGTGGCGGCGTTCTCGAGGTATATTACGTGGACCCAACTCCCGTGATTTGGCATAAATGACTAAAACAGGAGCTATACCGGGCTACACAAAGGGTCGCACCCTTTCATCGAGCATGCTCCATCGGAAACCATTCTATTACTTTTGCGATTCGATATGTGGCGCCACTTTGATTCGGGGGTATTGTTCGAGGTGGGCGGAAGCTGCTGGCTTGCCGTCACCACCGGTCCGGGAGTGCAAACGGTGTATCCACCTTGGCATTGCCTCGCGTGCCATGTCATCTCCTTATATCGAGCCCACTACGATTTGGTTTTAAAGATCCGACCGCGTTAAGGTTCACCATCCCCTTAATGCTATTTTCTATATGATTATACTTTACTGATTAGACACTACTGTATATAGCATATATTACTACATAGTAAATAGTTTAACGGATCCTTAGAGGATGGGCGGTCCCAAGCATCTTCTAAGTTACTTGTATCTTTGCTACAGTTCACTTGAGTTGGTTTACATTGTATAAGTATGTATGTCCTGACTCGAGTGTTTGTATTTTTATTTACGCTCGGGTCAGCCTGAGTTATTCACAGATTTGGATTTCCACTTTCTGGAGATTGGAATCGCTGGAGATTATCTACTTGTCAAGTTTCATCTTTTCATTTCGGTTGTTCTATTCAGCTTATACTTGGTTATCATATTTAAACTTCTGTTGTACTTTATTTCTTCTATTGTATCTTATGTAACTCTGATATATTTATATAGTAGCTTCATGAACTACTATCTCTTTTACTTCCGCTGCATTATTATTACTCTGTGTCTGTGATCTGTGATTTTTATTTACTGTATATTCTGAGATTTGCCAAATTTTTATTTACAACGCAGTATTTTGAGCAATTCAATTCCGGCATGAGTGTCTACCTATACACTTATAATGGATGTGAATGGTTGAAAATACCGGGTCGTCACATATTTGATCTCCACCTTCAACTAAATGACTTCTACAAAGCGAACGTAACAAAGTGACTCCATCAAATCATAACATACAAGCCTACCATATTCGGATCAATCACAACTTCCTTTTCTCTGTCACACCAAATCACAAACCATTGCCACCATCTACAAGTGGTTCATCTCACACCATGAGATATACTACATCACTCGGCCTAAAAAACATTTGTAATATAAAAAATACCCCAGTGTAGTCTTTGTTTCAACTCAATATCCATATACACTTGAGCTAAGCTCCCATACGATCATCATCATTACCTCAAGCTTTATCAACATGAAGACTCATATCGAAATGTGATCACCAACATAATCATCACAAGTAGTGCACACAGTAATCTCTTCATCCAACCATGGACTAGGCTCTTCAACTGTCTTTTGCATTCCATTATCGATCACATGGTGAATAATCGAAACCCAAACTCCTAAAATTGCATTTTAAAATGGCATCAAAATATTTGGGTCAAGATGGCGTCGAAAAAATTGGCGTTGACCTAGCATTATAAAATTTAGCGTCGTTGGCATTGGAAAATCAGGGAATCAAGATGGCTTCGGAAAAAATTGCTTCGAAAATGTTCTAGACAATACCCTACTATTGGCTTTGGAAACAAGTTTTCCAACACTGAACCGATGACATTGGAAAATCCATTTGCTATTATAGTCTGGAGAGTCAATGCAATCGCTTTTTTATCCATCTTCTTCCAATTTCTCTCTTTTATATTTGAAGGTCTCTACCTATCACCTTTAATTAGCTTATGAAGACCATCGAGGTATATAAAGCATCCTCCACCCTAGACTTCCAAATGCCCCAAAATTTTCCATTCAAAAGAATAATCTGCGAGAACAAAATTATTTCGACATCTAAATATATATATATATATATATTATTTTTCCAAATCCAAAATTACCCTAGGCCTTGCGATGGTTTGAATCTAATATTTTATGTCATCCAAGTCACAAAGGGATAACATTTGATAAAAATTAAAAATATTTCAGCACAAACATTGGTAACGTTAGTTCTGAAACATGCAAACTAATCAAAAAGAACTAACACATATGATTTCATCTAATCACCATTTTTTTATAGATTCTCAAATTTCCTTTTTTACAATATCTACCAAATAAAGATAAGAAAAACAGAAAATATAATCGACAACCTAATTGAAAACGAAGTCTTGATCTGTACAGCAATGACATCTTAGTGTTTGGAAAAGATAGAAGAATAGAGAAATATCAAATATTATTCGAAATGACACTTTCACAAAGAATGAAGTCTATATTTATAACAATCATTCTGTTGATGCCCAAGTTATAATGTAAACACTAACAAACAAAATGACTATTCCAATTAAAAGCGAGAATCTTCTTATTTTATTATAATATTCATATCCATTTAAATAATATTATAATATCTACTTCCTCTTTAGCATCAAATTTTGTATCCAATAAATTTAACACATTTATAAATTTAACCCATTTTGTAAATTCGACCATAATTATGATAATTTGTGTACATAGTTCATTCCAAACTAAACACATTTTTAGTTGAAAACGACAACATTTTTTCTTTTACTTTAAGAACATTATTATTGCCTTCTCCTAAACCTTTGTCTCTCATCAATATCGGTTTTTTCACTCACTCTTTGCAAATCAAACAAATTAATTTATTTAAAATACCAAAAACTCTTCATTTTTCTAATTTAATTCATTTCCCTTTATTTTGTATTCTCTTATATTTATATATATTAGATCAATCTATTATCTACTCTATTATATAAGAAGTTGAATATTTGGTTCAATATTGATCTACATTCTCATATATTCTGGTTTCAAATACCGAATTCTCAGCGTTTTGAAATGAATTTATACATCCATCCCTTTAATACATTCCATTCTCCACTCTTCCCATGTGTACTTAATTATACTATTAAATTTTATAATGCAGTCATGTACGCTAACTAATTAAAAGCTTATACCCCATATTCCTTCATATTCCCTCTTACTATTTATCTTCCCTCGTCGACCTTGTTGAGTTTCGATGCTTCAGCGCGTCCCCATGTACGTGCGCTTCATTATGTTATGGCGCAACCTAATGAAGCTTCCAATGTGTCGTTCTCCCGATTGAACATCCTTTCATCGCCTCCTAATAGGCATATACTTGGCCTTAGCAAGACTTGTAACAAAAGAAATTCTCAATATTACGTTCCACCAATCTCATATATACACCACGTTATACGCTATATTTCTTACGATGTAGGACTTATCCGTCTAACCCGCCCACAATGCAAGCCACACCTAACAATCTCCATCCTTGTAAGCATTTTCTCAAACCTATTTAGAGCACACTGAAGAAATTTTGCAGTTAGGGCAGGCTGCTTCCACTTCTTTCTGTAGTTATCTGCTTTACCATATCTCTACCTTAAGGCGAGTACTTCCAATCAAGTCATCATGGAGAAATCGAGTCCTCAACGTAGTGGATGAGGGCTGCGTATCCATGAGTCCTCTTATAGCAGTACGTAGAATCAGGATTCTTAACCATATCTCCACCTTGACGAGTCATTCTTCATTGCTCAAGCCTTAAGGAGTCATGCTTCGGTTACTTTCGCATAATCTAATGGTCCATTGAACCATCAGCTCCTATACCATGTTGAGTTTCGGCACTCCAGTACGTCCCAATGTATGCACGCTTCATTATGTGATGGCGCTACCAAACGAAGCTTCCGATGTGCCGGTGTCCCGATTGAACATCCTTTCATCACCTCCGAAGGAGCATACGCTTGGTCTTAAAAACATTTACTTGTGACAAACAGAATTCTTAAAATTACGTGCCACCAATTCCATATATATACCACATTATACACCCTATTTATTATGATATGGAACTTACTCGTTGTTAACCGACACCTTGGCTCGGCTACAAAATGATAGTTGAAGATATTATTATTAGCACTAGACAAGGTTCTAATCAAGAGGAGCCCGGTAGCATACGGGTTTGATGCGGTCAATATGTTTGGCATTTAGGCATGGTTCGGCAAGAATGGTTCGGCACACGTTGCTCGGTCCAGATGGCGCCACAAGCCTCGTTCGGCACAAGCTTCGTTCGGCACAAATCTCGTTCGGCAGTTGCCATTCGGCATCTATGGCTTGGTGCACAGAAGTTACTTACCATGGGCCGAAGTACATTGTTCCTAGGCCCATTAGGGAAGTCCAACCCATCTTCGTCTATAAATAAAGAGGCAGGGGCACAGTGAAATGGACCTTTTTTCTGAAAACACTAGGGAGACTCTGCCATTTTTTATACTCTCCTCTTTTTAGTTCAAACTGGTGTTCAAGTCATTGAATTATGGATTGTATATGTATTCAAGTAATTGAGAAAGTAATAAAGATTAAACTCAAAGTGGACGTAGACAATTATGCCGAACCACTATAAATTTGGTGTTCTCGTTTTTGTTCTTTTTTTTGCATTGAATTACACCATTCTTCTGTTCTAATTTACTCTCTTCATTAATCTCTCTACATAACTCTACTCAAGGGTGTTAGTGACCAATTTTGGTGCTAACATTTTGGTGCTTTCATTGAGAGTTGAATTCTCAGCTTGATTGGATCTCATCATCTACTAGTGGATTTCCATATTCGCGAGATAGATCCAGTTGTTTACTAGAAAACTTCCTATTCTACTCAGATTTGAAAGAAATCTAAAGGAAGCTGATAGCCGTAAGTAAATCAAGTGTTCATATTTATGTGAAAGGATTGGATTCACTAATGTACGCAAGATCAAAGGATTGAGCGTTGAAGTTTGCACTCAAGTTGAATGAAGGCCGACCCTCCTTCGAAGGCAATTCAGCCGATCGCCCCAGAAAAGGTGTATGCCGATCGCCCCTAAAAAGGTTTATGCCGAGCCGCTCCCATTCAAGGCCGAACGCTCTTCCAGGACGATCCATACCTCTATGCCGAGCGACATCAGAATGCCGATCCATACCTCTATGCCGAGCGACATATGAATGCCGACCCATACCTCCAGGCCGAACAGAAATTAGGCCGAACAGAATTTAGGCCGAACAGAAATTTGGCCGAACAGAAAGAAGGCCGAACAGAATTTAGGCCGAACAGAAAGAAGGCCGAACAAAACGAATGCCGAACGCTCCTGAATGCCGAGCGCTCTCTAATGCCGAACGCTCCTGAGTGCCAGGCGTTCCTGAATGCCGAACAAATTTGGACGCCGAACAATCTTGTATGCCGAGCAACTTTTCCATGCCGATCGGCCCTCAATGCCGATCGAAACTTAAGTTACACCGGTCTCTTATACGACCCCTATTTTCAAAAAAATATTTTCGGGTACGACCCATATTTTCAAAAAAGAGGCTAAAATATTTTCGGGTACGACCCTAGCCATAGCGCAGTGCCTCCAGATAGTGAATTCAAAACTCAACTTAATAAAGGAACATTCTGTCTACTTCCCTTACATACCCTGATCAACCAGGGCATAGAGGATCTAGCGACAGCTTCTGAACAACAACAAGGGAACGGACAAACAACCGCTACTCAAACGATACTCTCAAAGGGATATCATACTGATGAATTTTTACCTTATGATAACCAAAACACTCTTATTTTGTAAATCCAATGATATTATAATAATGTCTAAGCGTTCAAAATAAATATACGAAAATAGCTGAAATTGTTAACATCATTAAATTCCAGCATATTAGGCTCTGCAATCAAAACGTAAAGGCATATATTGGAGATTGGATTCCATACTATGACAAGGCACTGGGGTACCACCTATCATGGTACACGTCTAGAAAATGTACCGAGGACCTCGCTAGGATCCCCTGCTAACACAAGACCGGTCTACCTTTACTGTATAGTACCGAATATGTCATCATCTCGGTTGCTTTGCAACCCATTTTATTTAGATCTCATGCATTACCAATCCTTAAATATGTAGGTGTATCTACAAAAGGTGATGATGCACCCTAACGGGAGGGACCCCATTAGCCTTGCTGCATCTCTATTGATTTTAGTCATTCCCGGTTAATGAGGCTTGTGGCTACGCTTACCTTTTGAATAGCAATCTCATTTGGAATGCCAACCCTGCCTTCCAGGCAGTAATGCAGTGCCAACATTCATCCATACAAGTTGTCCATGATAAGGGCAAACCAAAGACACTACTTCAACTACATCCATTTTGGAATCACCCTCAGGATTAGTAGCAAGCAGCCTTTGCACTTCAATGCTCCTTCTTCGATTCCATATTCTTCAAGATATCTTTAGTTTCAAATGCTTGAGTTGGACCGAAGTGGTTTTTAGATAACATATCCGATCCAGGTCTCTTGGAAACCACTTTCGATAGTTCCCGGTAAACTCAACCCCGGTTTTGCAGGAAATAAACAATAATGGTAAGAGTAGTCCTAACCATTTGTGGATGAATTTCCTTATCATTTATTGTAATGACCCGTATTTTTTATAATTAAAACTATTATATTAAATAAGATTTTGAAATTTAATATTGTGTGAAAATAAAATTTATGATTTATAAATGGAAAAATCATTAGAATATGATTTAAAAATGTTGTTTGGGTGTTATTGACAACTATTTTAATGTATTAATTTCAATCAATTGAAATAGTTGAAAAGTTAATTTGGTTATAGTTGCAAATAAGGAATAAAATCAATGTTGTATTTAATAGTGAAATTATGCGTTATTCAATTTAATTGGTTTTAATATGGAATATGAAATCAAGTAATTAGTATGTGAATTTATTAGCTTTTGGTTGTAAACAATAGACTTAGAAATGTGTTTGAATTACTAATGTGTAATAATTGTTTTAATTATTATTTTATTATTTAATCCTTTTGAAATTAATTTAGAAATCAATAAAATTAATATAATTGAAATATTGCAGTTAATACGGTAGAAGATGTTAACTGTTGAGTGATGAGAATAGTAAGATGGAAACTTATGTTAAATTTATTCATTAGGTATTACTGATTTAATATAAGAATTTAAATCTAAATAAAATATTTTGTTTGAAATTTAAATTGTAATGAATGGGTTTATTACAGTTGTAATTGAACGTTGAAATAAATGTAATATTTAAATATTGGATTTAATATGGAAATTTGTATTTTAAAATATTATAAATTCTTGTTTAATTAAGAATGATTAATTTTTTTAACCTTTAATCTAGAATTTAAAGGCGGTTAAATTGATTTTAAAATAATAATTTATTTAGTTAACGTGTAAAATTAGGGGTTTAGGCACAGTCTCGGATTTCAAAAAACCAGTTTCATCGGATCTGTAACAGTGAATTATTATATGATTTCAAGTTTCGTAGCGATTGGACTTATGTTTGAATGCGCGAGCTCGAAATGCGTAAAAATCGATTCAAAGAATTTAAAATGAATATAATTTGATTTTGAAAGCTAACTTCTATATACAATGGAATTAAGGTTTGAAACTACTTCTATTGAGTTTAAAAATATCGTAAACCTATATTTTGATATATGGGATGACCTATTTTCGTTTCGAGAAAGAAACGAGCTTTTCAGGTCGTTGTTATCTTCTCGACCCAATTCGATCTGCTCCATCCGTTCTTATCCATCTCTGCCTATATATAGGCTATTATAAACCCTAGTAGTTTCTCAATTCCTTATTTCTTTACGTACTTTTATTCTCATCGGTTCCTCTTCCAATGGCCATCTTTCTCAAACCCTAAATCCCCAATTTCAAATCAAAATCAAAAATTCAAACTCCTCAAAACCTATCAAATAATATATCACTGCGAACTCTCAACGAGCGTAACCTACATCTGGAATTCATTTTTGCAATCGAATCACGGTTTGACCAGAATTCGTTGAAGAATTTCGACCGTCCATATTAGGGTTTTGTTTTCAACGGTGGATCATCGATTATACGACGATCGGAGGGTGCTGCATCGTAGAGGGCGATAAGAGGTGCTGATCTATGGTCTTCATTTGTGGTAGTGGCACCGTAGATCGTCAAAATTTGGCCGTGAAGCAGGGCGGCGACGAAGTGTATAAGGGAGTTCGAATTCGTGCGCGTGGGGTCTGGGTGGTTAGCCGGAGGTGGGGATGTGGATGGCGTTGTCTGATCGGAGTATGGGTGGACCTAGGCGGCAGCGGCGGCAAGGAGATGGTGGCGGCTGTGCAGTGGCGTGCGTGATCGTGAACAAGCTTGAATTTGGAGAAGAGTAATGATTTACATTTATGCCCCTATATTTTATTTTATTTTAAATTTGATTTCAATGTTCTAATCTCAATAACTTTTTCATACGAGCTCGAATTTAGACACGGTTTCTTGCATTGGGTTCCTATCGAAGTTCTGGACAATATGGAAATTGTTTGGTTGGATTTTGAGACTGTTTAAATTTTGGGCTTTGATTAGATTTTTAAATCGACTAGAAATCAAAGATGAGTGATTTACCCCACTCACAAATACTAAACCTTTTTATGTTAGTTGAATTAAATTTATAATGTGATAAGAATATTATTGGTTGCTATTAGGTAATTTAATTTTTCATTTAAATTTAATTTGAATATATATTGAATTAAATTTTCATTCAAATTAATATTGAATTTAAATTGTTAGTTAAATATCTGATAATGATAACCAGTTAATTGTTGTGATCTATTGGCTGATTTGGATCTTCATTGTGATGGATGTTTATTTATTGACATTTTGGATGATTGGATGTTTATATCCTTGTTATCACTATGGGTTGAAATGATACATACCCAAATGATCTTATAAATTTGGAAAAATCGTTATGGGTTGAAATGAAACATACCTGAGTGATTTTATTGATTTGGAAATTATTGAGTCGGAATACTGGTTAAAACGATATATACCCGAGAAATTTAACTATTTTGGTTTGAAACGATACATAACCAATCACTTGAGCATAGGGTAGAAAATTATATACAGACGTCGTTGGTTGATTTTAAATTATTTTCTAAATGGTAAAGTATGTTTGATTTATAAATTTGATTTTAAAATTTAATTTAATTATTTTATTTAAAATTTATATTTGGAAAATAATTTATTGTATATGTTTTAAAAGTTTCAAATTATAAGTTAATATATAGTTTTAAATGTAAATTTAAGATTACAACTTATAATTTTATTTAGTTAAGTATATATATATATATTTAATTAGTTTAAAATTAAATTTAATAAAATATTTAATATAGTTTTATTATATATATATATTAAATTCATTTTATTGTAATAAATATAGTTTTTATTTAAGATAATAAATATAGACTTTTATAATAACTTTAATAGATAAAAGATCTTTGTAAAAGATTTTAAAATTTTGTAAAAGGTTTCATATGGAATTTATAAAAGTTTTGTAAAAGATTTTAAAATGTGTTTTATAAAAGGATTTTTATAAAATATTTTTATAATGGTTTTATGAAGGAGTTTATAAAGGTTTTAAAGGATTTTATAAAGGGTTTTATAAAAGAACTTGTATAAAGGGATTTGGAAGCGTTTTAAAGGGATTTGCGTAGAAATTTATGGAAAGGGGAAGAGTTGTAAACTGTTTTAGAATTTATAAATAGCTTTATAAATGGTTCTAAAGCTTATAAATAGTTTATAAATGGTTTGAGAGAGATTTATAAATTATTTTCGAAATTGATTGAAAGAAATCTTCCTCGCCACTTATGAATATATTTATACTTTTGGAATAAGAATGCGGATATCTTGATATGAAGGTATAAATTGTTTTCTAGATTTATTATTAAAATTGTTTTATAAATGACCACGGTGTGAAATAAGCGTTTGTTTGTTAAAGAGTCAAGGGTTGGATATTGTCGTACTCTCTTCCAATTCCGAAACCACTTTAACAACTGTGCACGTGGTGGAGAATCCAAAACGAAGTAGGATTGTTTGGTGAACGCTACTGGTATGAGGTAAGAACATTGCCTTGACCTTCGGGTCAGCTTGATATGACTAAAATAGGAGTTATACCGGGCCAAGTGATGTCGCTCTTCCTATCGAACATACTTCTTCGATACCATATCTCTTACTTTGTGATTGATTGGTGGCCACCCTCGATTTGATTATGGGAGTGCGTCTCAAGGTGGGCGGTAGTAGCTGCTATGCGTTACCACCAGTCCGGAAGTGCAAAACGGTAGAATTCTACCATGGGCATTGCCTCGTGTGTCTTGTCATATGCCTTATCGATCCCACCATGATTTTGGTTTGTGTCGTACCTATGGAGTGCTCCCTGATAGCCCACCAGTTTATGGTGGAGTTTAAGGTACTCTATAGACTACGATGCTTATAAAAATGTGTTAAGGGGGATGTAGGTAACACCTTAACGCTATTTTAATACTTTACATTATTGATAGACATTACATATATAACGTATTCTACTACATATATATAGTTTAACGGATCCTTAGGTGTTGGAAAATCCTGAAACATCTCTTAAGTTATTGCTTGCACATTATACACTGGATAGGAGATGTGAAATCCCGTAAACATTTCTAAAGCTATTACACTCATATTTATTCGCTGTTGATTAAAATTACATAAGATCTTTTAGTTCTGACTCGAGTATTTTGTCTTTTCATTACGCTCAGGTCAACCTGAGCATTTCAGTGTTGAAGACTTCATTTCTGGAGGACGAAGACGGAGTTTGGTATATTATATTATTAGTAATTTTTTGCTGTATCATTTTTGGTATTTTGTTGTTTGCACTCTGATTGTTATAAAATTGGTGTAATCAAATGTATATTATAAAAAGCTTCATGAACTGTTTATTTGAGTATTATATTTTATCATTCCGCTGTGAGATTTTGTGTTTTATTTTTCCTTCTTTTCTCTTGTTTTCTTATTTACCCTATTGACAATCCTTCCTTTTGAATTGTTTGATTTGACATATGTGGTTTATTATCGATTTAAACCGTCCAAAAAGGTGGGTGGTCACAGGTGGTATCAAAGCTTCGGTTTAGAGATACCTTAGCGTTTTTGGGGTTAACTCATTAGAGATAGGGTCACTAGTACCCTAGAATGATTCTGAGTGTGTGTGTATGTGTATGATAGAGTGTATTTGTTAGTGCTATAAAAAAAGGTTTTGTATTGTGTTAATTTGTTCTATTGGGCGTTTATGAATTCTGGTCAGTACATAGGATGCTATGGTATCGATAGGGATTTCTAAAAACTTAATATGGCAGAACGACACAATATTGTTTTTTAAATATAGGTAAATGAAATAATTTTACCTAGTATTATATTTTGTATATAAAAGAACAATTTTTATAAATGGGTATAGTTGTATGTAATATGTTTGTTTGTTAGGAAGTGAAATTTATAAATATCGGTTGCAAAATAGGATTTACAAATAAAGTGAATATAAATTAGAAATTTTAGAACATAAGTTCCGATGTTTTGAAATTATTTTTCAAAGATTTTGGAATATAATATTAGTATTATTTGAAAGTATTTTGGATATAAATATTTTCAATGTGATTTGAAAGAAATGGTTTAAAAGAATTTTAACAGGAAATAAGTTATGTACTCGCCTCTTTTATCGCTGGAAAATAATTTTGGTGATGACCGCTGCATCATCGACATTTATTTCGAGTTTCAAAGTGGGAAGACCACCGTAGTAGCTTTGCTACACATTGGTTTTTTGTAAACAAATTTTTATTTTATAAGTATTAATTGATATATATATATATATAAAAGATATGATATATATATTATTTCAAAATGATTTGAAATGAACCCGGTATTTAGTTCTTAAGTTTTTGTTAAATTAATGATTTTAAGTTGTAGAAATAAAGTGAAATTTTAAAAGTTGAAAACTTCTAAAATGATAAATAAGAAATTAGAAGCTAAGCGATTAATGAAACTGTAAAGAAATTGGAGATTTCTCACTTGTAAATTAAAGGGTAATGAAATTAAAAGATGTAAATTATTGAATATTTTGCTAACTGTAATGAATAAGATAAATTTGTATAACACTCAATTACATTCTATAAACATATATAAAAATTACAAGAAATGTTTAAAAGTTGAAATACTAATATGAATATGTAATAGAATATTATACAAGTAAAACTTAAGTAATGGAGTTATATCTACAAAAAAGAATTATGATGTACAAGAAATATTTTAAGCATACCTTAATATTTTGAAATGCTAGTAACTAAATTAATTAGAAAAAAGTGAATATCGTTTAAGTAAATGATTATAAACTCAAGAAAATGACTGAAATGATTCATTGATGAATATTAATATTTAAATGGAAGTCAAGGTTATAAGTGAATAATAAATGTGAATTAAACTGCAATGAAATGTACGTAAAACTTTAATAATGAATTCATTGATGATTTCAAATATTGAATGGGAAATAAATTGTGTAAGTAATGAAGGATAATTAATAAAAGATAATTATTGTATGAATGAATTAAAACAAATGAAAGGTAAATAATGATGCGAAAAGAAACCAATAGAATAAAATATGTAAATTGTGCGTGAATCATTTTATTCGCATAACAATTCTGATTCAGATTTGAATACAAGATTTGTACTGATTCACACCAGTTCAAATTAGGATTTTTCACTCGATTCTTGACGGCGAACAATTGATACGGATTTTTCATATTAATTTAATGTTTTCTATCATGGTTTATGGCTACGCAGGGAAAACGGAAATTTCGAATCAAGAGATCGGATCAAAGTCCGCACTAGAGTGGTCGGGTTAATGATACTAGTTCGATAGTGGAATATGTGTATTCAAGCAAGCGATTTGAATTGATATTGTGTATAAAAGCTTTATGTACATCGTGCAAATTTAAATAATACTTAAATTCTTTGTTGTTTTGGCTAATTGGAAGTTTGGGAAATGATACTTCAAATTGTTTAAGGATTGATGAATAATCTATTAAGTAATTATTGTTGAGCATAAGATACACTTGTTAGTTATTTATCACCCTTTTTCTATGAAAAGTGTATGAACCAAAACAAACCGTGAGTTTGGTAGCTATGGATTGTTTGATGGTTTCCTTTGCTGCATATAATGGTTGTACTTGATTTGTTTGCATATGATTGTGATACATTGTATGTGGCTTGTTCTATTGATTTGGAACAACTAAAATATTATTCTTTTACATAAGTTCAACTCTTTTGGATTATATAAGTGAAATACAGGTTTATGCAAGCAATAGCAGTTGCTTTTGGATCAATGAATAAAGTTTGGTTTCCCGACAAATAGGTACATTTTCGGATTTCGGTTTTTGAACGATATTTTATTGTTTATCCTATGGTGTAGGATGTTTTATTATTGAAATATGATATATATATATATATATATATATTATAATGATTAATATTGTTATTTTTCCGAACCTAGCGATGCAAAGGAGACTCTATCGATTTTTTTTGTAAATTTAGGACTTAGAATTTTTTTGTCCAAACATGGTTATTTTCAAAGTTATATTAAAACTTAATGATGTAAATTTAAAGTGTTTATAAATAAAATAATTTGACTATGATTATATTAAGTTTCTTAATTCCTTCTCGTTCCTTTTCGAGGATGAAAAGTTTTGAGTGTGGGAGAGTGTAACGACCGGTATTTTTGATAATTAAAACTATTAAATTAAATAAGATTTTGAAATTTAACATTGTGAGAAAATAAAATTTATGATCTACAAATGGAAAAATCGTTACAATATACTTTAATTATGTTGTTTGAATGTTATTGACAACTATTTTAATGTAATGTCAATCAAGTGAAATAATTGAAAAGTTAATTAGGTTATAACAACGAATAAAGAATAAAACCAATGTCGTATTTAACGCTGAAATTATGTGTTATTCAATTTAATTGGTTTTAATATAGAACGTGAAATCAATTAATAATTAGGTGAGCTTATTAGCTTTTGGTTGTAAACAATAGACTTATAAATGTGTTTGAATTACTAATGTGTAATAATTTCTTTAATTATTATTTTATTATTTAATCCGTTTGAATAAATTTGGAAATTAGTAAAGCTAATATAATTGAAATATTGCAATTAATATAGTAGAAGACGTTAACTATTGAGTGATGAGAATTGTAAGATGGAAACTTATGTTAAATTTATTCATCAGGTAATAGTGAATTAATATAAGAGTTTGAATCTAAATAAAAGATTTTATTTGAAATTTAGATTATAATGAATGGATTTATTACGTTTGTAATTGAGCGCTGAAATCAATGTAATATTTAAATATTGGATTTAATGTGGAAATTTGTATTTTAAAAGATTATAAATTCCTATTTAATTAAGAATGATGAAAATTTCTTTTAATCTAGAATTTATAGTGGTTAAATTGATTTTAAAGTAATAATTTATTTAATTAACGTGTAAAATTAGGGCTTTGGGCACTGTCTCGGATTTCGACGAAACCGGTTTCATTGGATCCGTAATAGCGAATTATTATAAGATTTCATGTTTCGTAGCGATCAGACTTATCAATTGATCAGACGAGCTCGAAACATGTAGAACTCAATTAAAAGAATTTAAAATGAATATAATTTGATTTGAAAGCTAACTTCTATGTATCATGCAATTAGGGTTTAAAACTAGTTCCATTGAGTTTACAAATATCAAAAACCTATATTTTGATATATGGGATGACCTATTTTCGTTTTGGGAACGAAACGGGCATTTAGGTCGTTGTTATCGTTTCGATCCAATTTGATCTGCTCCATCCGTTCTTATCCATCTCTGCCTAAATCCCCAATTTCAAATCTAAATAAAAAATTCAAACTCCTCTAAACCTATTAAATGGTTAAAATTAAATTTAATAAAATATTTAATATAGTTTTATTATATATATATATATTTTAAATTTAATTTAATATAATAATATAGTTTTGATTTAAGATAATAAATATATACTTTTGTAATAACTTTAATAGATAAAAGATCTTTGTAAAAATTTAAAATTTTGTAAAAGGTTTTGTAAGGAATTTATAAAAGTTTGGTAAGAGATTTTATAATGGATTTATAAAAGGATTTTTATAAAGGATTTTTATAATGGTTTTATAAAGGTGTTTATAAAGGTTTTAAAGGATTTTATAAAGGGTTTTATAATAGAACTTGTATAAATGGATTTAGAAGCATTTTAAAGGAATTTGCGTAGAATTTTATGAAAAGGGGAAGAGTTGTAAACTGTTTTGGAATTTATAAATAGCTTTATAAATGGTTCTAAAGCTTATAAATAGTTTATAAAAGGTTTGAGAGAGATTTGTAAATTATTTTCGAAATTTATTTGAAGAAATCTTCCTCGACATTTATGAATATATTTATACTTTTGGAATAAGTATATGAATATCTTGATTTGAAGGTACAAACTATTTTTTGGATTTATTATTAAAAATGTTTTATAAAATGACCACGGTGTGAAATAAGCGTTTGGTTGTTAAAGAGACCGTGTTCAGATATTGTCATGCTCTCCGCCGATTCCGAAACCACTTTAACAACTGTGCAAGTGGTGGAGACTCTAGAACGAAGTATGATGGTTTGGGGAATGCTATTGGTACCAAGTAAGGTAAGAACGCAACCCTAACCTTCGAGTCAGCTTGATATGACTAAAACAGGAGCAATAACGGGCCAAGTAAGGTCGCTCCTCCTACCTAACACACTTCTTCGATACCATATCTATTACTTTGTGATTGACTGGTGGCCACCCTCAATTTGATTATGATAGTTTGTCTCGAGGTGGGCGGTAGTAGCTGCTATGCGTTACCACCAGTCCGAAAGTGCAAAAGGATAGAATCCTACCATGGGCATTGCCTCGCATGCCATGTCATATGCATTATTGAGCCCACTACGATTTTAGTTTGTGTCGTACCTACAGAGTGCTCCCTGATAGCCTACTAGTTTACGATGGAGTTTACAGTACTGTATACTATCTTCATTCTTGTTTAAATAGAATTTACTTTCGAAATCAATTCTATTCATATTAAATTCAGGATTTAATTATTTAAAAAAATTCCATATATTAAATTCAAAAATTTAATTATCAAATAAATCGCTATATTTGAAATTTAAGTTATTTAACTTATAAATCAACATTTTAGTATTTAAAATCAATTAAATATTCCAAATTTATACGACTAAACTTCCGGGCCCTTAAAAGAATTTGTCCTAGAAAATAGCAAGTAAGTAAAATGCCCTAAACCCATTAATTTTTCAAAACCAATTAGTTGAAGTAGATAACCAATTTCTTTTAATTTTTTAACTTCATTCACCGACACTAAGTAATTTCCATCCATCCAATCATTCTAGGTTATAATTCAAAATCAAATTTTAGTTATCGAATTTTCTTTCTAAAATTTTTCAAAATTTTTCTAACGCCTTAAATTTCAGCAGCGTCTCCTTTACGCGGTTCGATTAGAAAAACTACAAATTGCCACTATGGGCCCAAACCAACAAAATAAAACAAAATCCAAGTGGCTCAGTCATAAAACATCAAACCAAACAACAATATAAACATGTATTTTAGTCGGGCAACCAAATTCTACTCATGAGATCAAAGGCATTAAACTAGCTTTTACTTCTATATATATATCTGCATCTTATTTACCAATGATATCCAATCATATAATTCAGAACCATATATTTTTGTATTTTCTATTGTCAACGTTTAATTTACTAAAGCCCGTACGATGTACATATATTATACGTACAAAATATAAAATCCAATCGCTCGCTCGATCATACAGTTTCACTTTCGAACTAGTATCGTCTAATCGACTTCTCTAGTGCAGACTTAGATTCAGTTCCTTGATCCGAATCCATCATTCTCCTTGCGTAGCCATATACTATGATAGAGAATCCTGGAATCAATCAAAAATCTATATCCCTTGTTTGTTGTCGAGAATCGAGTGAAAAATCCTTACTCGAACCGACGTAAATCATCTCGAAATCATGTGCTTGAATATGGATCAAACAGTTATGCAATTATGATAATATGTGCACAACTTACGTATTTTTTCAATTGGTTTCTCAATATATTCCTTTTATATTTTCATATTCTTTATTTATATCCATTTATTCATAATCGTTTAGCACATTGTTTTATTCACATTCATTTTTTCTTTCTTAGTATATTTCTTTCCATACTATTGTTACTTAAAAATCATTCCATCAACTTATAATCGTTTTATGCAACACTTATCATGTTTATTGTCACTTTGTAAGTCCATATCCATTTTAAATCAAATTCAATTTCATTTACCTCAAACCATTATTCAATATCAATATTCAATTCTACCAAACAACATTCTAAACCATATTCAATTTACTAATTTATTTAATTAGCCATTTCATTAATTCATTTCAAATCACAATCACTTTCATTTCGAAAATCATTTCATTTAAAATCTTCTTTTCTTAACAATTTGTATTCAGTAAATCTAAATATTTGCTTTAACTTACTTTCCCTAAATTTACAAGTTGTAAAACTTATTTTCTCATAGTTTCTTAAAACAGTTAAATGAAAATTTCTAAAGTCTTGAACACCCTGTTTTTATTTCAAATTATTTTGAAAAATACTAATTATTTCCTTTGTATTTCAAATCATACTTTTAAATTTCAAAATCAAAACTAGTTTTACCAAAACAAAACTTTAATGGTAGCACTTCCTCTCCTGGAAATCCAAAAAGGAATGTCGATGATGCTACAGTCATCATCGATTTATTTTCTAGCGCCCGAAGTGAGGTCAGTGCTTTCTATTTCTTTAAATACCTTTTAAATATTTCCATTCATAAATTTTTTCCAAATAATATTATTATTATTTTCCAAAACTTTGAAAAACAATTTCCAAAATCAATGAAATTTGGATCCTCAAATTCTCAGCTTTTAACCCTTTTTATTTACAAATCATATTTAGAAATTTCTTTAATATATAATTTCACTATGGTCATATAAAACCATTTCTTAATTATTTATCTTGTTTACCTTGTAATAATAACAACTTTTATTAGAACACAAACAACAAATGATAATAATCAAATATAATCATTCTCTAACAACCATACACACCATATATACTATTATAATTATTGAAAAATTATTTCTTTATATAGATAGGTAATCAAGGTAAAATTATTTCATTTACCTATTTTCAAAACAATACCATGTCGAGTTTCCCTGTTCAAACGTTTAGAGATCCCTATCAATAACGTTACTTACTCGTATTGACCGGAATCCATAAGCTACTCGAAGATCTATCAACATAATATAAAACATTTTTACATCACTAACAAATATGCGCTAATACACACACACACTCTCTCTCAAACTCATAATAAGGCATTCCATTACCTTATCTCTTAATGAGTCACCCTACCCAAGCGAAGGTTCTCGTTTAATCTTGCGCTCTGATACCAAATGTAACAGCGAGAATTTTCAACCCTTGAAAATCGAAACTAATACGTCGACTGTATTGCGTGCCAAGTAATTGAATGAAGGAAAACTCGATTGTTCGGTGAAAAGAAGATAGAAGAAAGAAAGAAGAAAATAAATGACATGGAATTTCACGGCCGAACGGATAACCTATAATATACAACAAATCTTTACACGAAAGAAAACTATATATATATATATATATATATACATCAATCAGGGTATGCTAACCTATTTTAGTCTTGTTAGTTATAACAACATGTTCTCACAATTGCTGATAAATATAACAATGAATGCAGCAGAAAAATAACTATATGTGTATATACATCTCTAGACCTCCTGCTCATTTCTTGAAGCTCTAAGGCATCCAAACTAAATTTGTAATATGCTCAGTTTGACACTAGCATTATAATAAAATAACACCAGAGTCGGTCTGAAAACCATCGTGAGAAGACATACCCAATTAAATTTTAATGTTTCAAAAATATTTTGAAAATAAAGGTATCTCGGAAGACCACTCCACACATAGAAAATCCATTGTATTATAGTAATGTCTAGGAGTCAAAGTAAAATATGAAAATAACTAAAATGCTTGCATCCCATGTTTCAGCATAGTTTGGCATAATTAATTTCTTATGGCGCTTATTGAAGAATGGATTTCGTACAATGACCGGGCTACTAGAGTACCGCCAATTACGGTGCATCCCTAGATAAAATAACACAGAGGTCGATCCTATCAGCCACTGCCAACACAGAACCGGCCTATCCTTTACTGGATAGTACAAAATATAATTACCCCTCCGTTAGTGGACCC
Organism: Allium cepa; assembly: GCA_030765085.1. NCBI lineage: Eukaryota > Viridiplantae > Streptophyta > Magnoliopsida > Asparagales > Amaryllidaceae > Allium > Allium cepa. The sequence goes on from CM060932.1 coordinate 938,425,895, forward strand.
CAAAGCATACAAATGAGAGATAATATCGATCCTAGATAAGGATGATAATACCCTATTTGGGGGCGAACCACTTAGCCCTGCCGCATCTCCCTTCAATTTTTCATTCTCGGTCGATGAGGCTTGAGGCTATGATTTACCTTTTGTATAGCAATTCCCACTTAAAATGTTTACACTGCCGTCCAGGCAGCAATGCAATACCGACATTCATCTATACGAGTTCGTTCTGGGACTGAACGAAATGCTTGAGAGCTCCGTCTTTAATTCCATCATCTTCAAGATGTCTTCACTTCGTAATTCATGAGTTGGATTGAAGTGGTTTTCAAATAATATATCTAATCTCGGTCTCTTCGAAACAGCATTCGATAATTTCCATTAAACTCAACCCTGGTTCTTTAGGAAATAAACAGTCAAAGATAAGAGCGGAGATAAACTCCTAACAATTAGTGGACGGAGTTCCTTATCATTATCCTAGGAGAACGAAATGAGATTTATGCGCATAGTACAACATCATCGGAGATGGTTGTGCCATATATCTCACGTGTTTCTCTTAAATATTTCCAAAGTTATATTTTAGGTCGAAATGTGATAGTCGGTTATTTAACTATTAATAACACACCTTCAAATCAGGGATTTAATTTGAAAAGGGAATGGTTAGGCACATAAGCAACCACTAACCTCCTTGTACTTAATCTATCATTAATTAAATCCATTTTTTACAATACTTGCATAAAAATACCTTTACCAAGATATATTCACAAATCCCTATATTTCAATACTTGGAAAATATCCTTATACTTATCTCGATGGTTTAAGTATATTCACGAACTCTGAGGAATATTTCCTTTTTATACAATTCTAAATCATTTATAAACTCCATTATAAATTTCTAAACCATTTATAACTATTTTATAAATCTCTGGAACCATTTATAAACTCTTTTATTCATTCCTAAAATCATTTATGACCTCTTTATAAGTCCATAAAACCATTTATAAAACTACTTTTATAGCTCTATAAATCCATTTCTAAAATTCTTTTATAAATATCTAAAACCATTTATAAAACCCTTTTATCCTTTAACTAATCTTCCTTTAAGTTTCAAAACCATGTTATAAAACTCCTCGTATAAAACTCAAATCTGTTGATAATTAATAATTCCAAAACATTATTAATAAAAGAATAATAATTAATCTTTACCATTATTGTAAATAGTAATGTTTAACTCCCAAAGCATTATTAAAAAACCATTATTAATTAATTTCAAACTATATTAATTTTTTAAATAATAAACTTCCAAAATATTAAAATATTAATAAATTCTATAATACAACTAAGTATAAATAAATAATGTTTAAAGTAATATTAAATAACAATTATCTTGAAACAATATTAAATATAAAAATCTTAAGAATAATACTAAATATAAGTAAATAACTTTAAACCAATATTAATACAAATAAATAACTTAAAATAATTTTAATATAAATAAATAAATTCAAATAATTTTAAATGACTTAGAAAAGACCGATAATAAGGTTAGAGTAAAATAGAATCCTTTAAAACAGAATAATTCCAAACCTAATTTTCGATTTTAAAATCATTTCCTGTCTTAAAAACCCATTTTTAACTCAAATGGAAATTTATAGTATTTTTGGAATACCAATTTAAGGCAAATAGGTAACAAACGCTTAACCAATATCGATATTGATTTCTATCTCTACTGGTCTTAAGTTTTGTATATATAACAATGTTAAACAATCATGTTAATATTCAATGATTCATATAACATGAATATTACTGAAAATAAAATCAAAAATGGCGAGGAATCCCGTTGGATTCCTCCAACTTGTTCCCTCCTGCTTTACAACACACAGATATATATATATATGTAAATAAAACTAACAGTGTTGTGGAATCCTGTTGGGTCCCTCCAACCTGTTTTTCTTGCATCACATATCGTATAAAATTATATAACATGGGTCGTCCACAACTAGGCAGATATATATAAAGGGTCATCCGCTTTAAAGGCAGGAATAAATCCAAACAAACTGAATAAAAAGTAAATCATCCAAACATCCAATCAATAGATTTCATCAACTATATAACATATTGGTTAACCAAAAAGATGAGTTTAGCTCATCGGAATTTGTATTGTCGCCAAGGCGTTACGATTTCATTTGAAATCGAACGACATTCGATTTCAGCGTAAAATTCCACTAGTTCCAATCATCGCCAATCTAGTTCCATATCCTAGGTCTTGACAATACGAACCTAACGCAAATGACCGCGTTCAATTTGAACCAAAAAAGAATTAGTTACTTAATTTACAACATCTAATCAAATTAAATAATATTTTATTCACTAAGAACCATATGTTAACTTAATTAACCTCATTTTAAAAAAATTAACCCGCACCCCATCCTTCACTTCTCTCTTGCAATCTATACCTAGACCGCCTCCTTTTCTTGCTCGCCACTACCACCATGCTACCTCGCCTTCATGCCCTGTTCGGACGACTAAATGTCTGCTGAGTTAGAAAATAGCTGAACGAATTTCAAAATAAAAATAACTGCTAGCGCACGACATACTATTGAAGTACGTGGCAAACACGAGTCAATCCGTAGGGAATTGATGATTTTAAAATTCTATTCAATCAAATTAAACAAAAGTTGAAGAGAAAGTTAAGCTAGAGAATTAATAACTAAATAAAATAAAAAAAAGTAGAAAATATAAGAGTTAAGTGACAATTTAGAGAATAAATCTACTCTCTAGATCATGTAGTTCAATACATATGAAATCATGATCTCTCTTTTATAGTCATTAGTGCTTTAATTAATGTGCTTATCATAAGTTTGACATATTTGTGCTATTGATTAGCCAACATAAGCCATCAAACTATAACACATCACTTAAAGCGCTTAGTAACTTTCATGAAACTTGACAAAGAAAATGAAAATGAAATCTATTTTAAGTATGGCCTATTAACTATAGACTAGAAATATAGACCACCAAATTTTAATTTCAAATCACTTTCTTTTGCCATAATCATATTTTGATAAAGAGGCAATTAGTATTAGTGATTGTTTAAGCATAGCCTATTTGGTGTCAACAATATAGGCTATCAAATTCAAAGCAAAAACAACTAGTAAAACATTTCTATCATCATCATTAAGCACAAAAAGAGAGCATGAATTAACAAATAGTTGAAGCTACATAATTAGAGAGTTTCATTACCCCTAAATTGAAGGGGTTTAACCTCTTTGTCCTTTGATTAACAAATTTAACTTGCAACATGAAAGAAAAAAAAGAAAAACAGAGCAAAATTAAATGAAAAACTATTCTACTTACATAAAATAAAAGAGATCTACACTACAACATGAAATAAAATAAACAAGAAAAGAAAAAGAACATGTATCAAATTGCGTAAAAAAGTTACATGAAAAGAAAATGACTAAGTAGCCATGAAAAGAAGAGAAGAGCTTTGATTTATTTCCTAAGCTAAAAAGTAAATAAGAGGAACTAAGGTAAGAAGAAGGTTACATGAAACGTAAGGGGTATATATACAAGTGTTAAACCTTAATTCATATTTTTAGGGAATGCCCAAAGTGCCGTTGTAGAAAGTGTAGTGGCCAAATTACCATTAGCTCCAATAATCACCCACTTAAATGTACACGAAACTTTAATGACCTTTTAGTATGTGCATTAGCTCCTAATTGAAAATCAAGGTAAGTGGGCGGGGTCCTCGATATCCTCCACATTGAATTATTTTCATCTCCATTTGTTTTTTTTCCTTTTTGTGCATGCATATCTTCATGAAACCATATGTAATTTCCATCCAATTTTCTTACAAAACAACATAGAAAATTCCAATTAAATTTTAGAAATTAATATTTGCACAAAAATGACCATTTTGCCCTTATATGAAGATGAATATGTGACAATTTGAAAATAATTTGAATTTTGTTTAAACAAGTTAAAATACCCAATATGATCATTTATTTAATTTAAATAGATTAAATATGGTGATAAAAATATGCACATTTACATGCATATCACGCCCCGACCACCACGAAGCAACCCCATCAGCTTCGCCCTCCTTTGAGCTGCCTATGTCGAGATCAAAGCCCGAAATCCACAGCAACAATGAACTCAACTTCCACCATCTCCGACCACCATCTATCGCCGCGGCCTCACAGTAGCACCCCCTCAACATCCCCGACCTTCCTATGCCACCGCAGCCCTCACCATGCCTCCTCCGCCGCCGTTGAGCTAAAAAATCGAACTCCGATCATCTAAAAACTGCATCCACCTTGCCTTCTTAGACGAAGATCCCACCGTCGGTTGCCTACCTCTCATCATCGTCGACGTTTCTCTAGCTGGCAATATGACCTGAAACTGCCTCGAGTGGCTCCACTCGTTGGTGGCCGTTCAATGAGGCGATGTTAATTTTGTGTAACGATCCGAAAGTTTCTATCCCGAAAATTCCAAATAGTTAGGAAAAAGAAGAAAGAGATAGAAGAAGAAGAAGAATATCAGAAACATCAACATCTCACATTCGCAGCGGATCAAAATATAATATCAAATAATAACAGTTTACAAAAGAATAATATTCTGTCGATTACATTTTAATACATCAGAGTTACACATATACTCAAACACTGGACATATACAAATCAACATGTCTCAGATCTACAATAATATAATACAGCGGAAATACTCTATACGTTCCTGCCATCCAGCTTGCCTCCTGAGCTCCAGAACGTCCTTACCTGAAAATCTGTAATTATCTACCTCTTTATTTACATCATTAAATAAATTAATTACTCCTTAATTAATCTATTGATTAATTACACAAAGTAATTATATTTTATTAATTTCATTAAATAATTACCTAACAAACCACCCAGTGTTTATTCTAAATTAATTAAACTTAATTAATTAACTTAAACCTTAATCAATTAATTCAAACCCTTAATTACTAAATTAATTAACCCAAATCATTAATTAATTGAATTAACTAATTATCCATTTTAATTACCCTACTAATTTAACGAATCACAAATCATTAAGCCCTAATTAACTTTAAAATGAAAACATTTTCTTGTTTATGATTTAAGTTTAAAACAATTAAAAACCCAAATGCTTCGAGTCAAGCAACAATTAACTCGAGAATCAACCAAAATCAAATCACCAGATCATCAGTGCACATCCAATCAATTCAATCATTCAACCAATTATTTAAATTTAACTATTTAAATTTAAATAAAAATCCAACAGAGTGAGATTTACTCACCTTTGCTTTTACTGTTTGCAATCCATTCCAAATGGCTTGTTCCCTTGATTTTAAACCTTGTATGACCATTTACAGTTTATTAAGATTCCAAATAGATCAGAAAATAAATTTCCATTTATTTTTCTAATTTAAAATAAAATTTAATTTATCTAAAAATTAAAATTTTAAACTAACTTTATATAGATAGTTCAATGTCTAAAACCCCTATATTTTCCTGATTTACATAAGTTTAACACAACAACCCTATTTTTTTATAAATTCATTTCCTATTAAATCTAAGATACAAATTCAAATTAAACTAACAAAATATGGAAAGACCCATACCCGCTTCCCAAAACAAATTGAAACCCAATTGAAACTGCAACCAACTCACGCTCGAGAACAACCTGTGCTCCACGACCATCTTCTTCCACAATAATCACGACAATAACCCAATAACTCAAACTCGGAATCGCGTCTCCCCCAAAATCAGTACGAAACCCTAGCTCGTCACCATTAGAAGTCACCTCTCGCTGCCAAAATCGAGCATGCCCAGATTCGGCTTCGATCCTCCTTCGCGTGCGTGAGCGCGTGCACGTGCGCTTCACAACCTCGATCCGCCCTGCTAAACCCAGTGCGCCGCTTCCCCCTCGTGACCCTCGACCTTGGCGACTTCGGCTAAACCTCTCGAGCCCGAGCTCGAGTTCACACACCGCGATTCGATTCGACATGGTTTCTTTCTTCTTCCCTTTTTTTTGATCGGCCATTGATTTCATTTTTTTTAATTGAATTCGATTTTTGCTTTTCAGAATAGAGAGGGAGATAGGGATAAGCTATAGGTTTGGGGATGGCTTCTTGAGCACGAGTATTTATTTTAATTTTATTATATTATAAAAACTTCCAAAATGCCTCATTAATTGCTACTAAAATTTAACTCCTCTTAAAGAATGCCGCTAGGCGATTATAAGGTTTTACCCGTGTTTCGAACACGATGGAACGTGTTTCAGAGGCTAATTTGATCATATCCGTGAGTTACGGAAGTAAACGATCAATTTTAAATTAAAACGATTAAAATAGTTTCTATGCGTTTTGAGCTGCCAGGGTCAAACACAACTCCAATTGCCATGAAAATTGAAATCCGATAATAACTAACTATTACGGATCCAACAGAACTAAGTTCGTGGAATTCCAAGACTGTGCCTCGGAAGGCTATTTTTAAATATCGATTTAAACGGTATATTATTAAAATTGACCAAATCACCTTTAAATTAAGTTTCGGCCATTCTATTATCTTCAGTATCATCATTGTAAATTTTACAGGTCTTCAAACTATTTTTATCAAGCTTAAAACTAAAGATTGAATATTTTACCCAATTTCAGTTTATTAAATCCAATATCTTAATTGCTAAATAATAATAATATTTGAATTCAAGTTAAAGATTAACTTTTAAATATTTAAAATCAATTAATTATTCCAATTTAAATTGTTAAAAATTCCGGGTCGTCACATTCCTCCCCCCTTAAAAGAATTTCATCCCCGAAATTACTAGTTAGGAAGAATGGTCCAATACCCGTTTACTTTTTCCAAAACCAAACAGTTATATCAACTTGCCATAACATATCTTTTATTAATGACCCACTATTACTTCAACCAACTTCCCAAAACCTTCCATAGTTTCCAACAATATTATTTACTTTATTTATTCAAATCTAAATTTAAATCCAAATTTAAATTATCAAAACTTTCTCAATTTTTTTTCTAACTCTCTAAATTTTCGAAAAATTTCGCCAGTGTCTCCTTTGCGTGGCTAGCTCGGTACAACTATAAAATGCCTTTACGGGCTCTCAAATTTCAAAAGAAAACAGAAAGCCAAGTGGCTAGATCAAAAACCCGATCAACTTTCATACAGAAATTTAAATACATACCTTTTAGTCGGGCAATTCAAATTATCTCCTGAAATCGAATCCAATTTTCTTTTCCCTTTATAATACCTGCATATCCTACTTAGAAATAATATCCAATCATAACTTTTCAACTCATTTTATACCTTTCCTTACATAGGTTTCATATCTACTTCTATTCAAATTAGTTTTCCCATTTCCACATGAATTCAATTTATCTTCAATCCTGAATGTTGAATCTTATCTTCCATTTACAACTGATTCATATCATTATTCTAAATTAGTTTCATCCACTAATTAATTTCAATTTCCAATTTGAAATCGTTTTGTCGTTAACAAAAATTTTCCCAAAAATGTTCTAACTTCCAAAATTTTCAATTTTTTTGGCAGAGTCTCCTTTGTACGGAGCAGCTTTTGCAATTTGACAAGAGATATAAATATATATACATCGACCCACCCGGTCGGAAAAACAAAAACAGTTCATATTTCCTATTTTTATTGCATAGGCGTACCTTTATTTAGCATTTTAAGCAAGCGGCTTATTTATTTTAGCAATTAGTGCAACCAAAGCCAGCCAAACGGCCTTCAGGTACCTGTACTTACTCAATTTAAATATGTAAGTGCCATATATAGAAAATTTATTAGCATTTCACTTACTTTCAATGGCTAAACACATGCATTTCATAAGCAACAAGCACCAAACGCTTTCCATAAGCGATTTATATGATTTAAAGCTAATTTAATTGCTTTCAATCAATTCATATGCCATTTCATTCAATTTTAATGGTTTACAACTCAATTTCTTACATTCAATTTATTTTTAATCCAATCGAGCTTATATTCACTTCAAATGATTCAAAAATCAATTTTCTTTGCTTCTATTAATTCATAGAATTTCTTTACCTTCATTTACATCAAACGACAACTATTTTTATGCAAATTCAGCGATACTCGCTTAATAGAGTATCCATTTTAGTTTATAACTACTTCAAATTAATTTCAACTCATTCTATATTTAATTCCATTTCATTTCTAATTTATTCACCAACCATTCATTATATTTCATTTCATCTCCTCATTGATTTCATTTTAAAAACTATTTTATTGAGCTTGACCACATTCGATGCTTATATTAATATGCATTTTCCAAATAAATTTAACCCAAACTTTATTTAATGGTCTTCCATTCTTCTCGGAACCAAGCTTTTTATTGACTTAAATTTTTTTACTTCAAATTAGTACGCCTCACAACTTAAGTTCATTCTGATAACCCAATTCCAATTAAAACGTTGTTTTAATTTCTATTCAATCAGACTTCATCTATTTATTATTTAATTCAATTAACCAACTTATTCACCCCATTTTTAATTTTTAATTCACCTACTTAATTCATTTTCGAATTTATTTTACTTATACAAAACTATTCTCAATTTATTTCTATTCACCTGGGTTTTGTTTGCAATTCAAACCATATCAATTATAATTCACTTTCATTTCATTCGACAACACTTACATTATATCTAATTTACTAGTAGATTACGTTAAATTTTATTTATAACTCACTTGAATTTTATTTTTACAACATCTCCATTACTTTAATTCATTATCAAATCCAAGTCGAATTCTATTTATAATTCGAATTTATTTTCAAACTTCATTATTAACTTACAATCCATTTATTTACCCGAGTTAAATTTTATTAACATACTTTGTCAAATAAATTTTTAGCTAATTAGCTTATTTCAATTTTTATATCAATATTCGATTTTATTACAAATAAAATAACTTCATTAAATTTTTCCGTGTTAATTTTTTTTCATAATTCCAGTTTAGATTTCTTTCATTTTCCAAAATTCCATCACTTTTATTTTAAAATTTTAGAAAATTCTTTTACATTCACATAATACTATTAAAATAGCTCCTATAAAATACTTCTTATAACTCGATGCCTCAACCAGTCCATCCTTGTTCTCAGGGAAATTCAGTCATACGTTGATCAGGCGTAGGATTGAAAATCTATAAGTACTTGGTAAACCCGTTTTCAACATCCATTGAAAATACTCGGAAAATAATTTTATTGAAAATATAGAAACCAGTTTTTGAAAATAGAGGAAATATCTTTGAGAGAATGCTCTGAAAATCATCAGCCCCGTCCATGGTCGCAGTTACATCCTGGGTTACGTTGCCATCGCAGCAAAAGTCCATGTAACTATAGGCACTCCACGTCCCTCGATTACGCCATGGAACCCACAACAGATCGCAGTTACATTCCAGGGTTACTTTGCCATCGCAGAAAAAGTCCATGTAACTGTAGGCATCAACGCCACTCGAATTTCATAGTCAAAATTAAACTTCTCCACTCCTACATAGGTCGTAGTTTACCGATGTAAAATCGAAGTAGACTGTTGGCTCTCAACAGCACACACGACTTTCGCTATGGTACACACTACTCATAATCCTCAGGAACTAGTTTTGTCCGGACTCCTCACAGGATCTACTTTAGAACCCCCCTTTGGGGCTCAAGGCAGCACCACCCGGTGGCACTCCTGAGAAGTTCATTCCAAGGGAGCGCCTTTTTCACCAGAGCCATTATCAAAACACTTTATACTATACACATATAGTATCTTTCAAATCATACACCTAGTATGATCTCATACAAAGCTCCTTTACACAAAATCGATTATTCCAAAATCGATAATTCTCAAACTAGGCTTTCCAAATTCCAATATTGATTTTACCCAAAAATCAAAAGCCTTTCCAAATCCAAAGGTTCCCAAAACCTTTTCCAAAAACCTCATAAGATCCTTTATATATACATAAATATATATAATTTTTAAAACTTTGGATCATTTCAATCTTGTATAAAATCCCTTTATACTTCAACATTTTCAAAAATTCTTTTCTTCCTGCAATAGGTTCAACCAAGGGAGATTTATCTTATATAACAAAGATATATAACCTTGTTTATTCAAAACAAATATTCAAATTTTGATTACTCTTTTCAATATCAATTTCATTCAAATCCGTACGATGTACACTTATCATCCGTACGCTATACCAATCTAATCGCTCACTCAATCACACAATTTCACTTCCGAACTAGTCTCATCCACCCAACTTCCTAGTGCTGACTCAGATCTGGTTTCGTGATCATAAACTGTCATTCTCCATGCATAGCTATAACTATGATAGAGAACATACAGAACCAATCAGCAATCCATATCCAGGTTCGCCGTCGAAAATCGAGTGAAAAATCCCAACTCGGATCGATATACTATCTCGAAATTCTGTGCTCGAATCTGGATCAAATCACTATGCGAATAGAATAATATACGCACATCCTACGTAATTATCTTCATTGATTATTAGCCAAATCAATTTCCTTTCTATTCATCCTCACTTTGAACTCTATTCACTTAATCACATTTGCCTTAATCCCCGTTTGGATTGTCACTTCAATTCTTATCTCAGTTGAGTATTTAATCAATAACAGTTTGAACTCCGACCAGTTTATTTTTCCAAAATAGCTTGAAAATTTTAAAAATAGATAAGTAGTTGAAAGATAATTATTAGTTTGCAAAATAGCAGTAAAATAGTTAAATAGTCTCAGAAAGTTTAGATACTTATAAAATAGTTGTAAAATAGTAATTAGTTTATAAAACAGTTGAAAATTTGTTAAATAGTTTCAAAAATAATTATAAAACAAGTATAAAATAATTTAGCTCTAAGAAAGAAAGGTTGCATATAATAAATAGCTAGGAAAAAAAATAAGTTTATATTAAAACAATTTATATTGAAAATAGTCCAGAGTCAAAATTGTTCACCTCCCTATCAATTCAATTTAAATTTCCATTTCTATTTAAATTGACTCAATTCTAACTTGAATAACTTCAATTTCTATTAAAATTTATTTAACCCCAATTCAAGTTGAATCAATCTTGATTCCTTTCCCAACTCAAATCAAATTCCATTTGATTTTAATCACGTTCAACTTTAATTATAATTTCAAATTATTCCAATCAATTTGGACTAATATCAATTGAACTCACTTCAATTTCAATATCTTTTCAATTTAATCCAATTCAAAATTTCCTTTTAAAATTTTAACTTATCCATCTTCAATCACAAATCCAATTAATTTAAATCAAATTAAATTTTGAACTAATTCAATTTTAATCTCAATTTTAAACCATCTCGAATTATATAAATTCGAGTTAAATTCTCAAAGGTTGGTTTAACTTTTTAAACCAATTTAATTTCTGAGTTCTAATTCTAGAATTTCATTTCAATTAATTTAATTTCAATTTGGTTGTATTTCTGTTACCACTTAATTTAATTCCAATTCAAGATTTCAATTTGGTTGTATTATATTACTTCTTAATTTAATTTCAATAATTTAACAACCAATCACCTTAATATTTATTAGAAGGAAATATTGCTTTATATATCAAAATATATTTTTATATAAAATCATTTAAAATTTTTATATAAGAAAATAATAAGTACGCTCTCATATATATATACTCAACTCATTCTAGAGTATTACGGACTCTATTTAGTGAGTAATCCCCACCAGAGCCAAGGTTCTCGCTTAACCTTTTAGCTCTGAAACCAATTGTTACGACCAAGAATTTTCGATCCCGAAAATTTCAGATAGTTAGAAAAAATAAGAAAGAGATAGAAGAAGAAGAAGAATATCATAAACATCAACATCTCACATTCGCAGCGGATCAAAATGTAATATCAAATAATAACAGTTTACAAAAGAATAATATTCTATCGATTACATTTTAATACATCAGAGTTACACATATACTCAAACACTGGACATATACAAATCAACATGTCTCAGATCTACAATAACATAATACAGCAGAAATACTCTATACGTTCCTACCATCTAGCTCGCCTCCTGAGCTCCAGAACGTCCTTACCTGAAAATCTGTAATTATTTGCCTCTTTATTTACTTCATTAAATAAATTAATTACTCCTTAATTAACTATCTTAATTAATCTCTTGATTAATTACACAAAGTAATTATATTTTATTAATTTCATTAAATAGTTACCTAACAAACCACCCAATGATTATTCTAAATGAATTAAACTTAATTAATTAACTTAAACCTTAATCAATTAATTCAAACCCTTAATTACTAAATTAATTAACCTAAAATCATTAATTAATTGAATTAACTAATTATCTGTTTTAATTACCTTACTAATTTAATGAATCACAAATCATTAATCCCTTATTAACTTTAAAACGAAAACATTTTCTTATTTATGATTTAAGTTTAAAACAATTAAAAACCCAAATGCTTCGAGTCAAGCAACAATTAACTCGAGAATTAACCAAAACCAAATCACCAGAACATCAGTGCACATCCAATCAATTCAATCATTCAACCAACTATTTAAATTAAACCATTTAAATTTAAATAAAAATCCAACAGAGTGAGATTTACTCACCTTTGCTTTTACTGTTTGCAATCCATTCCAAATGGCTTGTTCCCTTGATTTTAAACCTTGTATGACCATTTACAGTTTATTAAGATTCCAAATAGATCAGAAAATAAATTTCCATTTATTTATCTAATTTAAACTAAAATATAATTAATTAAAATTTTAAACTAACTTTATATAGATAGTTCAATGTCTAAAACCCTTATATTTTCCTGATTTACATAAGTTTAACACAGCAACCCTATTTTTTTATAAATTTATTTCCTATTAAATCTAAGATACAAATTCAAATTAAACTAACAAAATATGGAAAGACCCATACCCGCTTCCCAAAACAAATTGAAACCCAATTGAAACTGCAACCAACTCACGCTCGAGAATAACCTCTGCTCCACGACCATCTTCTTCCACAACAATCACGACAATAACCCAATAACTCAAACTCGGAATCACGTCTCCCCCAAAATCAGTACGAAACCCTAGCTCGTCACCGTTAGAAGTCACCTCCTCGTCGTTGCCAAAATCGAGCGTGCCCAAATTCGGCTTCGATCCTCCTTCGCGTGCGCGAGCGCATGCACGTGCGCTTCACAACCTCGAGCCGCCCTGCTAAACCCAGTGCGTCGCCACCACCTTGTGACCCTCGACCTTGGCGACTTCGGCTAAACCTCTCGAGCTCGAGCTCGAGTTCACACACCGCGATTCGGTTCGACATGGTTTCTTTCTTCTTCCCTTTTTTTTTCATCGACCATTGATTTCATTTTTTTAAATTGAGTTCGATTTCTGCTTTCAGAATAGGGAAGGAAATGGGGATAAGGTATAGGTTTGGGGATGGCTTCTTGAGCACGAGTATTTATTTTAATTTTATTATATTACAAAAACTTCCAAAATGCCTCGTTAATTGCTACTAAAATTTCAAACTCCTCTTAAAGAATGCCGCTAGGCGATTATAAGGTTTTACCCGTGTTCCGAACACGATGGAACGTGTTTCGGAGGCTAATTTGATCATATGCGCGAGTTACAGAAGTAAACGATAAATTTTAAATTAAAACGATTAAAATAGTTTCTATGCGTTTTGAGCTGCTAGGGTCAAACGACAACTCCGATTGCCACGAAAATTGAAATCCAATAATAACTAACTATTATGGATCCAACAGAACTGGTTTCATCGAATTCCGAGACTGTGCCTCGGAAGGCTATTTTTAAATGTCGATTTAAACGATGTATTATTAAAATTGATCAAATCAGCTTTAAATTAAATTTCGGCCATTCTATTATCTTCAGTATCATCATTGTAAATTTTACAAGTCTTCAAACTATTTTTATCAAGCTTAAAACTGAAGATTCAATATTTTACCCAATTTCAGTTTATTAAATCTAATAACTTAATTGCTAAATTATAATAATATTTGAATTCAAGTTAAAGATTAACTTTTAAATATTTAAAATCAATTAACTATTCCAATTTAAATTGTTAAAAATTCCGGGTCGTCACATTTTGATTTTGATGAAAATTTTCCAACTTTCTTTCTCGAGTTGAACTTGCGTGTTTTAAATCGGAAGGAGGGCATGGTTTAGAACAATTAAAGTATGAGGAGAAGCATGGGCTAAATAGTAAGAGTATGATCCTGAATATGGATATTATATATTATGATAATTAAAAATATCAAGCTTTAAACGTTCGAAATCCTGAACTTCTATCTAGACATGCTGCCTGGCAATCTATATGTAATACCTATATTTCGAATACAATGGAACTAGTCTCAAGACCTGATTCGATTATATACAGAAGATAACTTTTCAAACCCAGTTTTATATAAATTCCTGAAATTAATTTATATCCGTTCCAAACTTGTACGGTCATTCGATACATCAAATTTCCATGATATTTGTCGACATATAATAACTTGCTATTACGGATCCATTGAAGCTAGTTTCGTCGAAATACGAGACAGAGCATCGAAAGGCTATTTTTACACGTTAATTAAAACGAATTACTTTGAAAACCAAATTAATCACTTTTAAATCTAAACAAAAAGTTTACTATCTTCATGCTTGTTTAAATAGAATTTGAATCAACTTTCAAAATTATTTCTATTCACATTAAATTCATGATTTAATTATTTAAATAATTCCAAATATTAAATTGAACAAATTTTTAGGAAAGCTAGCCGACTTTATAATCGGCCGTGCCACTATGCATAAAGAGAATAACAGGTGCTCTTCCATGCATAGAGCAACTATGACTGTATTTATTGTAGACAGACCACTTAATACAAAATAAAAAACAATAAAGAACTGAAGTTAGACAGAGATTCTAGACTACACGGAAAATTCAACAATTTAATTATCAAATAAGTCTATATATTTGAAATTTAATCTATTTAACTTATAAAACTAACTTTTCAGTATTTAAAATCAATTAAAGATTCCAAATTCAAATAACTAAAATTCTGGGTAATTACACTGGTCAACTTAGTCCTGCGTGTTGAGCCTAAGCTCTTATGTCAACTATGACGATCTACTTACCATAATACCCTGAATCAATGTTGGGTGACCACATCTGGCTCCTGAATGCCATAAATGATAGTCCGTCAGGGTAAAAAAAGTAAACATTACCAAGGTACAATGATAGAATCTCACAGCGAAATTATAATATATAATATACTGAATATACATGGGCAAGTAGATAAAAAAAATATATAACAGATTTTACCGATGAAAATAACTGATAAATGAATACCAATACAGAAAGTCAAAATATATTATCTAATACAAAAAATATCGTATATAAATTGCTTACCTGCCATGTACTACCATAATCGCAAGCATATATCCAAAGTATCGACTTTGCCTCCAGAATGCTCCATCTGTCCAGATACCCCCGAAAGAACCTGGATTCCAAACTACTTAATAGAGTACTCAAGAGTTGTCATGACATAAATAGACAAAGACAAAATGCGGGTAAGACAAAAAGCCTAGTATGAGAGAAGCAATCTCAAAATACTGTATATTAAAACCATATACAAATAAATAGAAGACTACTGAATTTCAGCCGGTCCTCTCCATAAAAGTGGCTCAGGGATAACCTGGACAGCCTATAAACAAGTAAAGTAAACCCAAATCAAAGATAGGGAATCATACCATAACCTACCCTTCTCTATAATCAATGAGTCAGTATAACTAATATAATGTGACTGAAACGTAACGACATAGCATGATATATGTAACCCAATGTACCAATGCAGGAGTAATATATACATTCGAATAAATCTAACACACAATGTTAAATAATAATAATCAACCAACCAATGTAATCTTGCACAATCATATTGATAAGAGACACACAAAGAATAAGTTAATATCCATCATTGCTGATAAATGGAGCCTGCTACGAAAACCAATCGACTTAATGATCCCCATTGAAGCATATGAAATGCAAAATAGATATTATTATATAACAATGCTACTAACATACCATCCCCATACCCAAAACCAAATTATGAATATCTATAGCGGATACCCGTCTCGAATTCCCATTAGCTACTAAAGAGACCTATCGAGAGCCACAACTATATTGTGGACTATCCTGAAAATCAACACCTCAAAAGAAATTGGTATGTAGGTCCTGTCGCAGTACCCATCCGTACAACACAATAGTAGGCGATCTACTCTAAAATAGTGTCCCGGTCCGTAACAACCCCAATTTTGAGGCCCAAAGCCAAGCGCTACAGATGTTGCAATCATCTATAGTATTAACTTCCAGCGACAAAATATGGCAATGTTAATGTTACCTATAATATCAGAAGCACTTGAATATGAAACAAAATCTCAGATTTCAAAAACAACTTTTTTGATTACATTTCACAAAATCATGTTTCATTTCCAGTTACATAATCCCAAACATTTCCCAAGCATTGATCAAATATAATTATTACAAAATACACTAAGAGCGACATATGAAGATGCCCCCTTGGATGATCAGAGTACTAAATAGGCAAAAGCTTTCTTAACACATCACATTGGAAATAAAAACATAACAGCTCCTAAATAGCTAACATTAGCCTCCTGCTCGCCTTCGAAAAGTTTATTCATCAACCTATTAAAACTTATAAACCTCAATTTTCAATCTACTCAAATCAATTTTGAGCTCCCGAGAGTTTAAAGGGAAAAACATAAAATTTGAGTCAAACATAAGGCCTGGTGTAGATAATACCATACACCTTGTTTATCTGATATTAAGTGAGATCATGCCGCTTTATGGAACGAGTTTCCCCTTGCTAATATCATTTCAAAAAAATATCTTTTGCAAACTAAAATCCTGCAACCAAACTGGTTAAAACAATAATATCAATATCATGTAAGCATAAATATCAGGTAATCAGTGGACTATCTGTCCGAACACTATAGTTTTGTTTGGCTAACTACTAACCTTTAACTAACTCGAGCATAAAAAAAAAAAAACAAATAACCAAACTTCTGTTAGATACTCTTTTGAAAAGTCTGTCCCTAACTTACCTCTTCCAGGGTCAACTAATCCTAATGGTTTTACGGGCTCACCAATAACCTATCTCTAGTCTGTATATTCCTTTCTGTGTGTAACATCATTTTAGTCTTATCTGTGACAAAGCCCTACACCTAGGAATTTTAGACTTATATTGGCTAGGGGCTAATAGCTAATGTATAGGATGCGACCCCATACCAGTCCCATCTTGTATTCTAATATCTGAGTCATTTACTTAAGGTCAACTACCCCATCAAAATTTTCCTTGAAAACATTTATTTTCAAATTGATTTAACCCTTTAAATCATACTTAAACAAGGAAAATACACTCTATGCTTTACTCAAATCACTTTGCCATATTATATACTTTATGCAAAACATTGTTGATGAACACATTCAAAATCCTTCTTTAAAAGCTTTTAACAACCCCTTTCAAAACCATTGAAAGTACTCCTTTAGAAACCCTTGAAAGTACCCTTTTCGAAACAATTAAACTACTTTACTTTATAACCTTAGGTCAACAAGCCAAAACATACCTTTCGAAACCTTTTACAGTAGTCCTTTCGAAAACATTGAAAACATTCCCTTCAAAAGTTTTATAAAACCTTAGAAGTCCTCTTTTCAAAACACTTCAAATATACTTTTCGAAAACATTGGAAACCCTCCATTTAAACCTTTCAAAAACATTAGGGAACCACCCTTTCGAAATCTTTATCTTATGCCTTTCGAAATCACTAAGTCCTTTACATAAATCAAACCTTTAGAAAGCATTGGGTTCAATTAAAAACATGTGGAACAACCTTTCGAAACCATTTAAAACATACCTTTCGAAACCTTTGGGTTTAACTTTCAATAGAACAAAAGGCCTTAAAAAACAAAGTCGAAGGCACTCTTTCGAAAGCAATTTCCTAAGTAAAAGAAACCCTTTTGAAAGCATTTTTTCAAAAGGTAGGATGCGGCAGCAAGGAGTTTCAACACCTTCGAAAACATTTTCTTAAAACAAAGGCGCAATTTCTTTCGAAACCATTCTTTAAAACAATTGACTTGTTTTAAAGCCTTCTTCCGAAAGCAAAGTAGGCGCATTCCTTTTAAAATCAAAACAAAGCCTCGACCCCTTCGGAACCCCTGTTTCAACTCTATACCTTTCGTCTCTGTCCAATCCATTAGGTACCATGTCTTTGATACTATGTATATTGGTTACGAATTGGTTGGATGCGGAAGTACCAGTCGAAAGGTGCTGCCGAAAGTGGCGAAACAACAAAAACATGGTAAACTGATTTTTTACTTTAAAAAATAATTCCTTTTCAACTAACCTGCTTTGTTTGTCAACATATGATTGGTTGACGATTTCTTTTTCCAATTTTTTTTTCAAAAAGTGCTGTCGAATTTTTAGAAGTAATTGATTTAAAATATTTACGAAATGCCCCTTCTCCTTTTATAAATATATAACACAATTAAGTCCCATACCTTAAATAATTTTATACACTTATTAAAACACTTAAGAAAATTCTACAAAAATTCCCATAAATAGTTTTTAGTACGTTTTCTACCATATTTAAATTTCTGACCAAAAACATATATAAAATAGCCATAATTACACTTAAATCCAATTAACTATTTTCTTCACTAGAAAACTAAAATTAATCCACATTAATTCAAAAAATTATGAAATTTGAAACTCATCTCCAAAATATTATTTCTGACCATATAGAAAAAACGCAAGGCATTTGGATGTCATTCATAAGGTTTTCACATTAAAACTTATCATAAAATCCATATGAAATAACATAAATCGTCAACAAGCATATATATATATATCCATTTTAATAATCAAAACATGGCAAACATTTGCAAAATAATTCGGATCTCAATCTAAAATCAAAAATAAAAGAACATGAGATGTAACCTATTATTCACCTTTAGCTTGTGATTAAGGAGTTGAGATTTGATCTTGGATTAAGTTGCTTAAGCTTCCTTCTTTTAGATTCTTGCTCATCTTCTTCTTGCTTTTCCCTTAATGGTGGCCGGCCTCTCTAGAATTTTATTTTGTTTCGAATGTGAAAATGAACGTGTATGAGGGTTTAGGGTATAAGGATATGACTTATTCCTACTTTGCCCCTCATCTGCTATCCAAACTTATTTTATTTCATTCTCACTTAGTTCATTTGTTTAAGTTGTAATGGCTACCCACTATTTACAGAAATCTCAATCCCTTAACCATTTCATTTAATTTAACTAACTAAATGTCCTAAATAATGTTAATCGAAATTATGGTCGTTACACAGTCTCTCTACCCTTGCTCCGGAACTGCATCTGCAAGTCATGCACCTCCATTGTACAATGGATTCTTTTTCAAAGCCGATATCATCTGATTGTCTATGGATAGACAATCTGGATTCAAGCTACCCCAATTATACCTTTCCCACAAATATACACAACACTGAATTATTATCGTCCCCGTGTGGATCGTGATTCATTCTTGAGGTGCCTCGCACTACCCGGATGCCCCATGTTAGGCTACCAAACCAATTGATATAAATTGCCCAAACCATGCATCTACAACTATACATACATATACATATACATATACATATACATATACATATACATATACGTATACGTATACATATACATATACATATACATACATACATATATACATATATATATCACTTGAACTACATACCTGTATATCTGTTCAATATATTTCGTCTACTATTCGGTAACCCTAAGTCGAGCATACCGAAATATACATTGCTTAAATTGTGTATTGATAAAACGTTTTGAATTGCCATTAGCTACCAAAGAGACCTATCAAAAGCCAAACCTATATTGTGGACTCCTTTGAAAACCAATACAATAAAATAAGTTGGCTTATAGGTCCAAGCAATACCCGTCTGTACAACGCAACAGTAGGTGACTACTCTAAACTGACATGCCTGTCTCTCTCTGTACCTGCTCTGTAACCGAATCTACAAGTTGTGCACTTCAACGATACAAAGGATTCCTTGTACTAATTGGCAACCTTAAGTTGGACTGCCGAAACCATATGTTTAAATGCTTTAAACCATATATAAACGAATATATATAAAATATCTTGTGCATCTCCCAATAGCCCCAGGTTTGACATAGTAGAACTATAAATAAAATAGACATATATAACTCACATGAACTGTATGCAAGTGTATATATACAACCAGTCCAATTATATGGAACTAATAAACATATATCGTGCATATTTACATACATAAGGGAAATACACAACCAAAGTAATAATTCTATCATCCCAATATCAAGAATAATTAACACATACGACCATATACACAATTTAAAAACATGCATCATACTTAAGTAACCAATCTAATAATTATATCTTCTTGTATTATTTTAAATAAATCTCACACTTATTTTTATAGCTTATTTTCACATAATACTTTTGTAAGATCCCTAATTTTTGATAACATTATTCAGAAAATTCAAGTAGATAAATAGAATAGAATAATGATGATAAGGAGATTGAGATGTGAATAAATTATATATAGGGCCATGCTTATTAACAAGATAAATAGGCTTAAATTTGGTTTATTGGTTAATTAAACTACACATGGGCATATTAGAAAAAAAAAACCAATTTATTACACATGGCAATAACTTCTCATTTTTGTCTGTTCACATTTCATTTCTCATAATCACAAACACAAATCAAAAACCTAAACCAAAGCCGGCCAATATTAAGGAAGAAAGGAAGAAATTTTAATCTAAAGCTAAGGATCAAAAGCTAAGGAGGATTAATCAACAACAAATCTCAAATTCTTATCAAGTTTAAGGTGAGTAATAATTTCATACCATCTCTATTTTTATTCTATGATTGTATGGTTTTGGATTTATGATTCTAAATCGTTTTTGTGATAAAATAGATGATGATATGCTTGTGTTATATTAGGCCGATTTATTTTGATTCATACGCATATGAATTTGTACGATTTTAATGTAAAACCGAGAATCTATGATTTTAGATTGCCATAGAATTTTTTTATGTTAAGTAAAACATGATTTTGGCAGTGGGTTTTAATTTTCAAAATTTTCGAAGCTATGAAAATTTTATTATGAAATTTTATTGAAAAATATGATATAATTAGGTTCAAAATTTATTTTGAGAATTTAAGTAAGAAATTGGGTCTAAAATTTAATATGTTTGATTACATGATGAAATTTAATTTCTATGATTTTTGGGGATTTTTTCTTATTGATTTACTAAGGAAAATAAATTATTCTAAAAGAAGGACTTTTTTGAAATAATTGGTTTTAATATATGAAAGGGCTAAAACATTGCATTTTTTAATGGTTTTATTCTGGTATAAATGCGGCAGTTTCAAAGGTAAAGTATTTGAAAAAAATTATGACAACTAATCAATAGTTTACGAATGGGCAAGTTGTTAGAAAGTAATTACTAAAAGTTGCTATAATTCAGCCTTTAAAACAGAAAAGGGTGTTCTGCCTCTGTTAGTAAGCACCTTTCGACTCCATTGATTCTGGCTCACCCCAGTCGAAATCAACATAGTTGAAACCCAAATAGTCGAAAATAATGCATAAGACATTACATTTATGGTATGCGGTGAATTGGAAGGAAGGCGGAAGCATTGCTGTTAAAAGGGTTGCTTTCGATGGGGTCGAAACCCTGCTATGTTTTCATAAGTTAAAATCCTTATCTTGTTTTACCTAAAGCTTTCGACATAGTCAAAACATATGCTTTCGAAATGATTTTGTAATTAGCTTTCAAAGGAGGTTGTCATGTTGTGTTAAAGTATTTTCTTCCGAAGGAATTCCTTTTTCGTTTAAATAATTCCTTTCAAAAGGGTAGGTTCCGGCCTAGTTGAAACCTAGCCGCTACTCTACCTCTCGACTATATTGATCAGTAATGCTTTCAAAAGGTCATCCTTAATTTTATCTTAAGCTAAGCCTTTTCCAAATTGCTTTCGAAAGGGTTGAGGGTTTCAGAGGTAAAGGAGTCGAAAGAGGTTTCGATTTTGTGCTTCAAAGTTTTTTTTAAAGGTTTTGCTTTCGACCAGATGGTTCTGACACATCAATTTTTCCCGAAATAAATTTTTGTTAGTTTCGAAGGAGATGCTTTCATATATAATCATTTCGACCCAAATATTGTTTTTAAAGAGTAAACCCAATGCTTTTGAAAATGGTACATTCATTTGTTTCGAAGCTCTATATTTTAAAAAGATGATTTGATACCATCAAAAGGTAAAATAGGTTTTGAAAGAGAATGTTTACTAATGGCTTTGAAAGGTAGGTATATAATGTTCTGAAAAGAAGTCTTTGCTTTCGAAGGAGGTTATCCAGAGGTTTCGAAAGAGTTGTTTTTATGGTTTCAAAACATAAACTAAATTTAAATTTAAAGTAATAACCACGGCATAAAATATTTTGGAAATGATATTCACATTGTTATTAACCCATAACTGTATTTTAGGGAAAGGGCATAATAACCAATTAGGTTGATCCAGTAGTGAATATAACTTAACAGATAGTAAATTCTTAATTAAAGATATTGGGTGGGGTCGATAGGTTTACAGTAAGCCCATGAAAACTGTGTAATATTGGCAGGGGCCAATAGGTTCATAGTCAGCCCATGAAAACTATGTTTTGATACTGGCAGGGGCCAGTAGGTTTGTAGTTAGCCCACGAAAACTATATACGGATTGAGATATTGGCAATCAGCCAATATGTTCCTAGTTGGCTCATGAAAACTAGGATAAGAAAAAAGATATTGGAGTTACCAATAGGTTCTTAGCGATCCCATGAAAACTAAGTACTTGCATAGATATTCCTCAACATTTAATAGGTTAATAGTAACCCTAGAAACTATAACTAAGACAGATAGTCAGAATAAATGGAGATGGGTAATCCAGAATTGATATATTTATTTTGCATAGCATCATAATGTTTTGAAATATTATGTTTTAACTATTGTGGATGCAGGAGCATAGTATATGGTTTTATAAATGATTTAGGATACTAGTGAGGGGAAAACCCGTTTTGCTAAACGATGTGGTCTCACTAGATATCTAAAGGGTTTGAGATGGAAAATTATTATTCATACCAGATTTTATGTCTGACTCAGTATTTTTGTTTTTCCCTTAAACTCTTGGGTACTCAACTAATTTTGGGTAGGTTGAGAGTTAAGGTTTCCCGGTGTTCTTTTAGACGAAAAAAGCTTCCGAGGACGTATGGGAGGCAAGCTTGTTATTAGAGTTCTTTTATTTCCGCTGTGTGTTTTTTTTGTAAAGGCAAATAGTTTACTTACCCATCTATATACTTAGATCTACTAAGGGGACATCTTTATATGCCGCTCTTGGCGTATTTTGTAATTATTATATATTGTCTGAACGTGGTCTGCGAATTGAGATTAGGTAATCAATTTGGAATATTTTGAAATGGAATGTGGAACTTTATTTTGCTGTTTAATTTTTTCCAGATTCTTGTGTTTCTATGTATCAGTGTATCTAATGTCGTCGCATTTGGTCGTCGAGGATTAATAATTATGGATGACAGCAGCATCCATAGCCGTTAGTTTTGGGCCTTCAAGTTGGGGGATGTTACAAGTTGGTATCAAAGCATAAGTTTATGAAATTTTAAAGAAACTAGATTTTTTTCAAACATAAACCAATGAATTAGATTATAAGATTGAGGTTTGGGTTAACGCTATAGTTACATACTTGTATTTTCTATATATAGTTATATCTATGTAAGGACATACCCCCCGCTCTCTTAGACCGGTCTTCTGTATCTTACGAAGTCTTGTATAAAGATTTATGAAAAAGGAGATATGGAAGCTGGAAATGGAAGAGGAAATCTTGGTAGAGGAAGCACCACAACTAATGGAAATGCTTGACCCACTATAGGAGAAAACCGGGTCGATCGGCTAATGCTAGTAACCAAAATTCTGAAGCCAATATGGGTGCTGGAAATCCACCAATATATATGGGGGCGACGTATCAGTTCTTTGCCGGTTTGATGCAAGCCGGAGCTGCTGGTGGAGGTGCTGGAAATGTAGGAGGAGCTAATCCTGTGACTCCAGTTGGGAATATTGCTTTGCTAAGTAGAGATTACTCCAGTTTGGGTGAGAAGCCATTCTAGGGAACAGAGAGTGCCGTAGAGTTCAAAATTAGCTATTAAATTGTTAGCGTATACTTACTTATTTAGGGCTGAATGATGGAGAAAAGAGAAGGTTGGCCTTTAGATAACTGCAAGGGTCAGCACTACATTGGTGGAATAGTGTCACTGTCGGAGTTCTGGAAGAGCAATTAACTTGGGATGACTTTAAAATGAGATTTTAGCAGAAGTTTGTATTGGAGTTTTCCAAGTCTGAGCTAAAGAGAAGTTCATGGATCTGGTTCAGGGAGAGATGTCAGTAGTCGAGTACGCTACTAAGTTTGAAGAACTATCTCGTTATGGATATGCTATTATAGATACTGACATCAAAAGGAATGAGAAGTTCATTTGAGGACTGGGGCCGAGCTTGATAGAATAACCATGATACATGTCCGTGATCCCTGAAATATGGTGATGGAAATGGCCATTCGCCCTGAGGAGTTACTTGCTGGTTTAGCTAAAGAGAAATCGGTGGAAACTCAGGGTTCTTAGGGGAGAAAGGAAGTTCTTTAGGAAAAGGGAATCTAGAAGGGAGATACTGCCAATAAGTCAAAGGTTGAGGTAGTTGTTTATAAGTGTGGAAAGAAAGGTCACTGTTCCAATGAATACCGGTTAGGAAATGGGAAGAAATCTACAGTTAAGAAGAATGTGAAATGCTTCAACTGTGATCAAGTTGGGCATTACAAGAATCAGTGTCCAGAGCCAGAGCCAGTTAGGAAGGACAAAGGAAAAGTTTTTTCCATAGAACCAGCTAGGCCTATTGCAGTAGATAAGGAAAAGTCTATGAAGGAAGGTACGCTTTTGATTCAGAGTATTTCAGTTAGAGTACTTTTTGATATTTGTGCATCACATTCATTTTATATCTCAGTGTTTGGTTGATAGATTATGCTTAGAATCCACCTACCTTGTTACTTCCTTAAGGGTTGCGAATCCAATAGGAGAGTATGCAACTCTAGGGCTAAAATGTGATCAGTTAGAACTTGACTTGTTAGGTCATTAGTTTGCATGCAGTTTAGATGTTATTGATTACGTAGATTTCAGGAACATTTTGGGTATGGATTGGTTGGGTAGGAATGAGGCTAGAATATTTTTCCAGGATAGGGAAATATCACTAAGACAACTTGATAGTCATAACCGAGTGATATTCTCAGTAGAAAATACTGATCGGAGTGTTAGCGCTATTTTTAATGCTATGGAGGTAGGAAATGCATTAAGTCAGCTTCGAGTAGCAAGATTGTTTGCAGATGTCTTTGAGCCAGTACTAGACTAGCCTCGAAAAGAGCTATTGAGTTTAGAATTGATCTTGTGCTTGGAGATGAACCTATAAGTAGACCACCCAGTAGGATGACACCAATTGATATGAAGGAATTGAAGGTGCAGTTGGTAGATCTAAAAGGAAACTATTTTATTAGACCAAGCAGTCCGCCTTCGGGAGCGACCACGGTGTTCGTGAATAAACCAAATGGGTCCTTAAGGATTGTATTGACTATCGTAAGTTAAACGAAAACACACTTAAGTATAATTATTCTTTTTCAAGAATAGATGATTTATTTGATCAGTTGAGTGGAGTTAGAGTGTTCTCCTAGTTGGATTTGGAAACAAGAACCCATCAGTTGAGAGTGGTGGAAGACAATTTTCCTTTGACAGCATTTCAGACTGGATATGGTTCATATGAGTGGTTGGTGATGCCATTTGGATTGACATATGCACCTGCTTTCTTTTAAGTTTTGATGAACCGAGTTTTCCAAGCGTACTTGGATAGGTTTGTATTAGTGTTTACAAATGACATTCTAGCATACTCTAAGGATGAGAGAGCATGAAGTTCATCTTACAGTGGTGCTTGAGATGCTGAGGCAGAATCAGCTAAACACGAAGTTTACCGAGTGTCATTTATGGAAGAAAGAGGTAAAGTTTCTTGGTCATATGGTTTCAGAGAAAGGATTGTCAATCGATCCAGATAAGATCGAAGCTATTAATAATTGGAAGAGACCAAAGATGGTGGCCGAGATCAGGAGTTTTCTTGGACTTGCGGGCTATTACCGAAGATTCATTAAGGATTTCTTGCGAATAGCAGCACCCTTAACTAAGCTTACCAAGAAGGAAGTGAGATTTGTTTGGTCCGACAAATGTGAGGAGGCATACCTTGAGTTAAAGCATTTGTTGACCAATGCACCCGTGTTGGTAATTCCAAATGAATACCACGGATTGGTGGTGTATATTGATGCATTTGGAACTGGATTAGGAGTGGTTTTGATGCAGAATGGTAAAGTTATTGCTTATTCATGTAGGAAGCTTGGACCGCATGAAGTAAGATATCCCACTCTTGATTTGGAGTTGGCAGCTATGATCATCACATCAAAGATTTGTGCACATTATCTCTTAGGAGAGAGATTAAGTTATACTGACCATAAGTCTTTACGGTATTTATTTTCTTAGAAGGAGTTGAATATGAGACAGCAAAGGTGGGTGGAGTTTTTGGCTGCGCATGATTTCGATATAGAACATACACCAAGAAAAGGTAATAAGGTGGCTGATGCTTTTAGCAGGAAACTTCAGAATGTGGTGTTAGCTATGTTGGCGGAGTGGAAAGATTTGAAAGCTTTAACCAGCTGTGGTGTGTAGTTAAGATCAACTGCTGGTTCTAGTCGGAGTTCCACAATATTATCATGTTTAGAAGTTCAACCAGTATTGATTGAGAAAATTGCTTCTAAGAAAAAGGAAGATCTAGTATTAGCTAAATGGATTGAGGTAGGAACAGAGATTGATGATTTAAATAATTTAAGCCTTGGCCAGAGAGGGCGACTAAAAGAGAAGGGACGGTTGTGTGTTCCGAATGTTGAGGACTTGAGGAAAGAAGTTCTTGGGGAATGTCATCGACTCAAGTTTACGATTCATCCTGGAGGAACCAAGATGTATCATGATATGAAGAGGAGCTTCTACTGGGAAGGCATGAGGAGGGATGTTGGCTTGTGGATTAGACAGTGTGCAGACTGTCAACAAGTGAAAGCTGAACATCAGAAACCAAGTGGGTTACTTCAACCTTTAGAGATTCTAGTTTGGAAATAAGATTCAATATATTCGGATTTTATAGATGGGTTGCGAAGGTCAAATAGAGGTAATGAATGTATATGGGTTATAGTGGACAGATTGACCAAGAGTGCCTATTCCACTCTAGTTAAGTCAACCAGAACGACACATATTTTAGCTAAATTGATCCTAAAGAACATAGTTAGATTGCATGGAGTTCATAGTAGTATAGTTAGTGATAGAGATGCTTTGTTCACCAGTGAATTCTGGAAGAGTCTATAGGAAGTGATGGGTACCAAGCTTAATATGAGTACAGCGTATAACCCTTAGACAAAAGGGCGAAAAAGAGAGTCAATAAGGTAATCTAAGATTTATTAGGAGCTTATGTGTTTGACTTTGGTGGATCTTGAGAGGATCACTAACATTTGGTTGAGTTTTCCTATAATAATAATTACCAGATTAGTACATGAATGGCGCCATTTGAAGCTTTGTATGAAAGGTCATGCAAATCACCAGCATGTTGGTTGGAGAGTCTTAAGTCCAGATTTGATTAGATAAGCATCAGAGAAGATTGAGTTAATCCAAGGAAGGATGATGGAAGCTCAGTCCAGACAGAAGAGTTACGCAGATAAGAGGCGTAAGGACCTAGAATTCTCAGTTGGAGATAAGGTTTTCATTAAAGTATCACCTATGAAAGGTGTGATACGATTTGGAAAGTCAAGGAAGTTAGCCTCAAGTTATGTAGGTCCATTCTAGATTATAGAGAGGATTGGAAAACATGCATACAGAATAGAGTTGCCAAGCAGTTTGGCAGGTGTCCATAATGTATTTAATGTGTCTCATCTTCACAAGTATGTGCATGATCCAGAGACTACTATTCCTCCAACAAGGTTGGATGACTTAGTGGTAGAGCCTAATTTGACTTTTGTTAGATAGCCAGTTCAGGTCGTAGCTAGAGATGAGAAAAGATTAAGGAACAAGACAGTCAGGTTAGTGAACGTTCAGTGGTGCGACAACGAGAAGGACTGTACTCGGAAGACAAAGGACATGATTAGAGAAACTTAACCTGATTTGCTTTGAGGGTATGTCTATATTAGATTTATGTAGATAGTTGCTAGTCAATTAGATTAATAGGGATGTTAGGAATTGTTACAGATGATTGCGATGTTTAGTATTTAGTCCTTACTGAATTTCGAGGATGAAATTCTTTAAGGGGTGGAGCATATAATGTCCCTAATTTTTGATAACATCATTTAGAAGATTTAATTAGATAAATTAAATAGAATAATGATGATAAGGAGATTGAGATTTGAATAAATTATATATAGGGCCATGCTTATTAACAAGATAAATGGGCTTAAAATTGGTTTATTGGTTAATTAAAGTACACATGGGCATACTAGTAAATTAGCCAATTTATTACACGGCTATAACTTCTCCTTTTTGTCCATTAACGTTTCATTTCTCATGATCACAAACACAAATCAAAAACCTAAACCAAAGTCGACCATTACTAGGGAAGAAAGGAAGAAATTTTAATCTAAAGCTAAGGATCAAAAGCTACGGAGGATTAATCAACAACAAATCTCAAATTCCTTATCAAGTTTAAGATGAATAATAATTTCATACCATCTCTATTTTTGTTCTATGATTGTATGGTTTCGGATTTATGGTTCAAATTCGCTTTTGTGATAAAATGGATGATGATATGCTTGTGTTATATTATGATGATTTATTTTGATTCATACTCATATGAATTTGTACGGGTTTAACGTAAAACCGAGAATCTATGATTTCAGATTGCTATGGAAATTTTTTATGTTAAGTAAAACATGATTTTGGAGGTGGGTTTTAATTTTTAGAATTTTCCAAGCTATGGAAATTTTATTAAAAAATATGATATAATTGGGTTTAAAATTTATTTCGAGAATTTCAGGAAGAAATTGGGTCTACAATTTTAATATGTTTGATTACATCATGAAATTGTATTTCTGTGATTTTTGGGGATTTTTCCTAATTGATTTACTGGGGAAAATAAATTATTTTAAAAGGACTTTTCTGAAATAATTGGTTTTAGTATATGGAAGGGCTAAAAAGTTGCATTTTTAGTGGTCTTAATCTGGTATAAATGCGGCAGTTTCAAAAGTAAAGTATTTGAAAAGTTTTTTCGACAACCAATCAATAGTTTACGAATAGGCAAGTTGTTAGAAAGTAATTACTAAAAGTTGCTATAATTCAGCCTTTAAAATAGAAAAAGGTATTCCACCTCTATTTGTAAGTACCTTTCGACTCCATTGATTCCGCCTCACCCCAGTTGAAACCAACATAGTCGAAACCCATGTAGTTGAAACCAAAGCACAAGATATCACTTAGATGGTATAAAGTGGATTGGAAGGAAGGCGGAAGCATTGCCGTCGAATGGGTAGCTTTCGTAGGGGATGAAACCATGCTATGTTTTTAGAAGTTAAAATCCTTGCCTTGTTTTACCTAAAGCTTTTGACATAGTCGAAATATATGTTTTCAAAAAGATTTATAATTAGTTTTCGAAGGAGGTTGTCATGTTGTGTTAAAGTATTTGCTTTCAAAGGAATACCTTTTTCCTTTAAATAATTGCTTTCAAAACAGTAGGTTCCGACCTAGTCAAAATCTAGCCACTACTCTACCTCTCAACTATATTGACTAGTAATGCTTCCGGAAGGTCATCCTTATTTTTACCTTAAACTAAGGCTTTTCCTAATTACTTTCGAAAGGGTCGAGGGTTTCGAAGGTGATGGAGTCGAAAGGGGTTTCGACTTTGTCCTTCAAAGTTTTTTTTAAGGTTTTGCTTTCGACTAGATGGTTCCGACACTATCAATATTTCCCCAAATAAATTTTTGTTGGTTTTGAAGGAGATACTTTCATGTGTAACCATTTCGACCCAAATATTATTTTTAAAATCTAAACCCAATGCTTTCGAAAGGGGTACTTTCATTTGTTTCAAAGCTCTATATTTCAAAATGATGATTTAATACCATCGAAAGGTATAATAGGTTTCGAAAGAGAATGTTTACCAAGGGCTTCGAAAGGTATGTATACAATGTTTTGAAAATAAATCTTTGCTTTTGAAGGAGGCTATACTGAGGTTTTGAAAGAGTTGTTTTTATGGTTTCAAATCATAAAACCAATCTAAATTTAAAGTAATAACCATGGCATAAATAAAGATTTTGGAAATGACATTCACATTGTTATTACCCCATAACTTTATTTTGGGGGAATGGCAGAATAACCAGTTAGGTTGACCTAGTAGTGAGTATAACTTAGCATATGGTAAATTCTTAATTAAAGATATTGGCAGAGGCCAATAGGTTTACAATATGCCCATGAAAAATGTATGATATTGGCAGGGGCCAATAGGTTCATAGTCAGCCCATGAAAACTATGATTTGATACTGAAAGGGGCCAGAAGGTTTGTACTCAGCCCATGAAAAATATATTCAGATTAAGATATTGGCAGTCAGCCAATGGGTTCCTCGTTATCCCATGAAAATAGGATAAGAAATAAGGTATTAGAGTCATCAATAGGTTCTTAGCGATCCCATGAAAACTAAGTAATTGCACAGATAGTCTTTAACATTTAACAGGTTAATAATAATCTTAGAAACTATAATTGAGACAGATAATCAAAATGAATGAGGATAGGTAACCCAGAATTGATTTATTTTTTTGCATATCATCATAATGTTTTGAAATACAATGTTTTAACCAATGTGGATGCAGGAGCACGATATATGGTTTTATAAATGTTTTAGGATACTAGTGAGGAGAAAATCCGTTCCACTAAGCGGCATGGTCTCACTAGGCATGTAAAGAATTTGAGATGTAAAATTATTATTCATACCAGGCTTTATGTTCGACTCGAAGTTTTTGTTTTCCCCTTAAGCTCTCCGGTACTCAATTGATTTTGAGTAGGTTGAGAGTTAAGGTTTCCAAGTGTTCTTATAGACGAACAAAGCTTCGAAGGACGTGCAAGAGGCAAGCTTGTTATTAGAGTTCTTTTATTTCCCTTGTTTTTTTGTTCGTAAAGGAAAATAGTTTACATGCCTATCTATATACTCTGCTCTACCAAGGGGGCATCTTCATATGTCTCTCTTGGCGTATTTTGTAATTATTACACGTTATCTCAGCATGGTCTGCGAAGTGTTCGAATGTAAACAATTTAGATATTTTGAAATGGAATGTGAAACTTTGTTTTGCTTATTAAAATTTTCCATTATCTTGTGTTTCTTTGTATCAATGCATCTAATGTCGCCGTATTTGGTCACGAAGGATTAATAATTATGGATGACTGCAGCATCCGTGGCCGTTAGTTTTGGACCTCCAAGTAAGGGGATGTTACAAATTTTATTTAGATCAATTTAACTATCAATAAGGACTTAAAATATTATATTGCTTATGTATATAATTTATATATATATATGTATGCACATATCAAAATATTATATTGCTTATGTATATAATTTCTATATATATGTATACACATATATCTCAAACCATTTCTTTGAGTCTAAAGTTAATAAATTAGGTTATTACAATATTTATGATTTTATAACCTTTATCAAAACCTATTAAATAATAAAATACTTCTTGCGTAAGGTCTAACTTTTCAAATGGCCTTTATAAAATCCACTAGTTAGTTACTTATTGATTTACCTCATAATAAATCAATGCCAAGGCTACATAGACTTCAAAGCCATTTAAATATAAGTTTAACCTGGCTAAATAATTATTTTATCCATATAGATTATTTTAAAGGTTGCGCTTCTAACTTCCAAGTAGTAGTAGAATATACGATAATATTTCTATCACTGCTATAACTACAAATTAGAGTTAAATTAATTTATGACGATGTAATAAAATAACATAAACTCCATCCAACTCTATACAATACGAATGGAATCCAATATTTATATATGGGATTTTAATCAATTATTCGAATATCAACAATAAAAATATATAATAGTATTTTTATCACTAATATATCTACAAAATAGAGCTAAATTAATTTATAACCATGTTATAAATTAATATCAACTCTATTTAACTCCATTCAATAAAAATAAAAATACAATACTTATATATAACGTATTTTAATCAATTATCCTGAATATCTATTCAACAACCTAATCAAAAGGGAAATTATTACTTATATATTATTGTACCTCTGCTAGGTACAATTTTGTAATATAGAAATATAAATTTAGAGTTGTAATTTTGCTCATCTGAGCTGTTATTTCTCAAGTTCTGAATCTTGTCCAACCCTATACTATGTTGTAGATAACCTCACCATGAGTGCAACGGCAAAGACCATGTCTCGATTGGACCCATAATATATCTGCTTTGATAATTCCTGCACACAAGAAAACAAGTACACCCATAGCCGTGCATACTCCTTCGTCGAATTCTCCACATCCATTCCACGTACCGATGATCCGTCGACTCCGCTACACTCCACGTCGCGTGAGCTCAACAACATGCCCGATCTCAATTGGTTCGCCTATTTGATCCAAATCCAATCGTAAACTCACACCCACTGTCCAAAAGTCGAGATTATCTCCATGAGGTCTGTAACATCCCGCCTTTTCGCACACTTTAAAACGACACACGTGCCAATTCAAAGCATACGCAAGGGCGGATTGTTATGGGGTAAATAAAAAAAAAACAGAGAAAGAACAAACAAAATAGAATCTCACAGCGGAAGGATAAAATATAATAATAAATATACAGTTCAAAACAGTTTACAAACACTTGCTTTGCTTTATACAATAAATATCAGAGTTACACATACCAATACAACAATGCAGCGGAATAGAAAGAGTGTGGTGCAATACTATATAGAAAATAATACTGATTCTTCGTCTTCGTCCTCCAAAGCTAAAATCTGCTATCCTGAAATGCTCGGACTGACCCGAGCGAATTTGAAAAGACAAAAACACTCGAGTCAGACTAGAATATCTTATGTGAGTTAAATTAACAGAAATAAATATGAGTGCAGTAACTCAAGAGATGCTCGGGATTTACATCTCCTAAGGATCCGTTAAACTATTTACTATGTAGTATATTGCGCTATTATAATAGTGTCTATTTATAAAATAAACTTACTTTTTAATAGCGTTAAGGGGTTACCCATATAGCCCTTAACACGTAATAGTCCCAGTAGTCCATCCAATATCATAGTCCCTCCTGATCGGGAAGCCACTAGAGGATACCACACGGGCTACGGGAGAAAACCAAACTCGTACAAGGCGCGATAGGGTAGGTGACACGGCACAACTAGGCAATGCCAGGGTAGATATACCAATTGCTATCCAGGCTGATGGTAACGCGCAGCGCGCAGCTGCCGCCCACCTCGAACTAACTCCCCCAAAAATCAAAATATAGAAGTGGCCACTGAATCAATCCAAGTCAAAGTATAATATCGAAGAGGAGCGTCCGATCAGAGGAATGACCTCATTGGCCTGAGAATCGCTCCTGTTTTAGCCACCTTATGCCAACTCACGGGAGTTGGGTCCACGTATTTACCTTACGGGAAACGTCGCCACCACCTACTTCATTCTGGAAACTCCACCGCGTACACGGTTAGTCAAAGTGGTTTTCGGTATCGACAGAGAGTATGTCCATATCCGATCCCGGTCTCTTTGCCAACCCATCGTTATTATAACACCGCGGTTATTTAAAACAGTTTATACTTTTAAAACCAGAATATAATCCATTTCAAAACCATACTATTACGATATCATTCCAAAACCCAAACCATATTTTACCACTTATCCCAAATATAATTCCTTTCCAATAATAAAAAGGCTTTAACTTCATAATATCTGAAAATCGAATATTTTCAAAGCATAATATTTTTGGAAATCCATAATTTCAAACCATAACTTTTAAAACTCAAATGGTTTGGATATTCAACGGTATATGAATTTCAAAGGCTTAACTTTACTATCACTTTGTAAAGAAATAAGTTATATGGCTTTATGGAAATATTTCTTTATCTAAAGTTAAAACCATAATTTAGATATCACTCTTAAGTTCCAAAACCATTTCAATTTCCATATATATAAATCCATTGGAGTATTAATATTCAAAAACTAAAATTGGAATATATTCTTTCAACAAATTAAATGTTTTATTATTTAGTTTGAATATTCACATAAATCCTTAAACAACTCCAATTTCTAGTAATAAAACATATGTATTTTTCGATTCCAATTATATTAGAATATTTTTCCAATTCAAATTCATATTAGAATATTCATTTCAATTTAT
Source organism: Allium cepa (assembly GCA_030765085.1). NCBI lineage: Eukaryota > Viridiplantae > Streptophyta > Magnoliopsida > Asparagales > Amaryllidaceae > Allium > Allium cepa. The sequence goes on from CM060932.1 coordinate 938,460,529, forward strand.
CTTGGGAAAAATCAAATTATAAATATCATATCTTAAATTTCCAAACTTAACATTTAAACATATGATATAAATTTATCCAACTCCATTTTCTAAATTTTCTTCCATTTTACTAAGGGAATTTATACACCTTTTTATTTCAAAATTTCCAACTTTTCATGTACATAAATACGGAAGAAAAATATTTATACAATATAAAATTTAAGATTATTATAAACCGTATTCCATCCAAACCATAGAAATCACATTAAAATAGTTATATATAGACCGCGGTGCCTGTATATAATTTTCTATCCTATGGTCAAGTGATACGGATATTTATCATTTCAATCCGCAATTTAAAAATAAACTTTGCGGTTTTATCATTTCAAACCACAATCCCGAAAAATGAAAAATGCATACTAACTTGCAGTTTAATAATATCCAAATAAAACATCCATTCAACAACACATCCATCATCCAATCATAAACATCAATCAATATCAGTCAATAACTATATATGTTTGGTAATATACAACAGGTAATAATTTGCAGTTTTATCTCAAATTATATTTATCAACTATTAATCTAACAGTTTATATTCAGTGATAATTTATATAACTGTTAACTAGCAGTTCATATGCAAACAATAATTTCTAACAGCCAATTAATACACCATAAATCAATTAAATTTACAGTTAAATTTAATAAAATGCAATTCAACAGATATGAATGAAATAACATGCCAAAAGCTCATAAATAAATTTCTATTCATTTCTAAAATTTATTTAACAACATAAAAGCTTCTAGTAATTGTGAGTGGGTTAAAACACTCACCTTTTGAATTTAAATCGAATTTAAATTCGATTTAAACCCAAAAATTCGCCCGTCTCAGAATTTCGTCCAAACCAGCATCATCAAGTCCGGAATTAAATTACGAACCTAACAAAAGAAATTTCGTGTGAATCCGACTTCGTATGAGAAAGTTATGGCGAAAAATGATAGTTGAATTCAAATTGAAAATGACACATATTCACTCACATAAATATAAAGTGCCACGTCACTTATTCTGCTCACGCCAACCAGGCGTACGCGTTTCTTCCAGCTTGCACGAGCCCAGGTCCTTGACCAAAACGCGTTCTGCTCTCCCCCGCGCGCCATCAGATAAATCAGCGAACCACCACGACTTCATCCTCCTGGAGGCCGCGCCTCCACGCGCTTGCCGACCACCTTCTCCCTTGAGCTGTTCGATCTAAAAATTTCACTCAGCCGCCACCATGAGTTAAGATGCTCGAAACCCCAATCGCGAATTGCTCAAATCCAACCGTTGATTTGGCAAACAAATCACACAGATCGGTTTCCCTTGGTGCTCTCCACAATACCCAGAAGGGGTTTCTCGATCAGATTCCGTTTTTTACGACGACGATGAGAGGCCGAAATTTGTTTGAATATTTCTGGATAAACGACGCCTCGAGACCAGAAACGAATTTCACCACTGAACTGCGCTCATCGAGAGCATCAATATATATTTTTTCTAGGATTTTCTGAAATTTTTGAGTTTTGGCTTTTGATTTTTGCACTGTGGATAGATCTAGGTTTTTCAACCATTGGAGAGGGGAAAGAGATGAAGAAAATGTACGTACAGATAATGAAAATTGAAAGGAGGCTAGGGTTTATGATCGCATATATATAGACAAATAGAAGAAGGCTAGGTGGGTACGGATAACGAACGTGCTAAACGGTAGTTGGCCCAAAAAGCCCGTTCTGACCCCGGAACCGAATCTGTTAAAACTACATATCCAAATAGGTGTTTTAAAATATTCTGAACGTGATGGAAAAAGTTTCGCGACCAAATTCGATCGTATGAAGAAGTTATGCTGAAAACAAAATTTCCAAATTGATTTCAAATTGATTTTTAATAAAATTGATTTCAAGGCGTTTCGCGTCCGTACGATCAAACGACAAGTCCGATCGATACGAAATTTGATACCCTACAATAATTCACCGATACGGATCCGATGAAACTGGTTTCGTCGAAATCCGAGTCCGTGACAAAAATGGCTATTTTTAATGTTTATTAAATCAATTAAATAAATCATAAAAATCCAAATTCTATTTTTCAACTTCTAATATTGGCCAAATCTTATTACTTATATAATTCAATCAGTTCCACATGATTTACCAAGCTTGGATGTGAATTTAAAATCTATAAACATATCAATTTGCAGTGTAAATTTCTGCATTTTTATAATTATTTGGAAATTATAAATTATATTCTAAAACTCAATTATTAAAGCTTATATTCTTATACTCTCAACAAAATCCAATTAGATAAATAGATTTGATTTCTATTCCAACTCACGATTGCAAATAAACTTTTACCATAATTAAATTCCAAATTATTAATAACCCTTATTTTTCTTAACTATTTATTAATTCCAATCCAATCGAATTCAACATTATAAATTTGATTAATTTATTATATTCACTTCCTTTCTATTATTCAAAGTTATTGTTGTAAATACGACGAATACTAACATTAGTTTAAGATTTCACTCAATGTTTACAAATTCCATTTCAATCTAATAACGTAATATTTTACGTTCAATTCTATTTTATTTGTCGTAAATACCACTTGTTGAATTAAATACTCAAATCTTAAATAAATCTTGCTTCTAAAGTTATACCAACAATGGTCCAGTTAAATTTGAATTAGCTTTACCTTTATCTTATGAAATTAACTATTGCAATAAATCCAAATTAATAAAGAAGGTTAGATTCCTATACTACTTCTTTGGGTTTCAATCAACCTTTTATGGCGAGTATGAATTTCACTGTATAATTGAAACCTTTATATCCATTTAAATTTTTTTTTCTATCATCCAATATCTACATATTCTAGCTAAATTCCAACTAACATATAAATTAGCTATTCCAACTTCCATTAATTGCGATTATCATACTATAGAAATTAAATTCCATTAACCACATAAATAAAAGTTGATCCCCATCTATTTACATTATATCACGTTTGCATAAATTTATTCAATGGTCACTTTTAATTAGTAACTATCCACTTTCCAATCCAAATGTAAATCTTCCACTTTTGAATTCTTATATTAAATGGAATTTATTCTACGTAATATTTTTACTAATATTTACTGATTCAACATTTATGTTTCTAAAATTTACTCCAACCAAATGTGACAATCTACATTTCATTTCTATGCAATATATACTCTTTTTTTTTTATTCCATTCATTTGGTTACTGCGTTGAAATCTATTTATTACTAATACTAACGTTATTATCATCAATTATAATTGGATTCCAAATTTTTATTCAATACTGTGAAAAATAACTTTCATATAAATCAAATCCTTTTTATACCTAATTCAAATTGGATTATATTCCAATTCCTATAACTAGGTCTTCAGTCACCATTTACATATTTAGCGTTTATTTAAATCTCCGTTTATAAATTTAGAGTTTCTACTAAATTGAATTATACAACTTATGAACTTTAACAAATTTAGTCTACCTAATAAATTTTCTAATGTTTATATATTTGCAATCCAATTCAGCTATCATTTCATTAATACCTTTTAAATCAACTAATTATAACTAATAACTACCCACCAATTTACGTTAATCCAAATCTATGCCACATAAATATTTAATTGTTAACATTAAATTATAATCACCATATCAATTCCTATATTTACTCAAATAAAAATCTTAAGACTTATATTTCCTTCTAAATTAGATTAGCAATTCTATTAAATTCAATTCATTAAATATTATAAATTTAACGGGTCGTTACAATCTCCCCCACTCAAAACTTTTCGTCCCCGAAAAGGAAAGAAGGGAGGAGGAAGAATAACAGTGCATTTTACTTCAAATATTAACTTATATTTTACTGGATTAATTTCCTTAAATGAAATACACTGGTTTTATAATTATTATATCCTTTAATACTTGAATTATTAAAGTTGGAAAAATATTTCAACAAAATTCTAAGTCCAAAATTTACGGAAAATTTTGGCAGAGTCTCCTTTGTACGGAGGGACTCTGGAGAAAATATAATATCCAAATATACAAATATTTTACATATATATCCAAAATAAAATATCCCACACGGGAAAAATATATAAAATAACGCTTTAAACGTAATCCGAAAACGTACCTATTTGTCGGGCAATATACGCTTATTATTTTGGAACCAAAAGCAGTAGCAGTTGCTTCCAACACCTGTATTCACTTATATAATCTAAAAGGTTAAATATTTATTTTACAGTGAAATATTTGGGTAGATTTAATCATTCATATCAAATCAAATGCAACAACCATAAATTTTAACAAACAGCACACATCACAACAAATAATCATTCACTCAACAAACAATCAGTTGTTCGGGTTCAAATTCTGAAGTTGTACGAATGAAGAGTAACTATCAAGTACATCCGTTGCTCAACAGCCTTAGATGGAACAAAGATAGGTTATTTATTCATCCAACAACCTCAAAATTCCTTACCCAACAAACATACATCAACCAAACAATTCAAACCAACACCAAAATAGCTTATTATACATTTATTTCATAATTCAGTGGTTTGATTTCTTTCCTTCATTTATGAGGGATTTCTTTGTTTCTGACAAGTTTTATTTTCCAATTATCACAAAAATCCTTTATATTTGTATTTCCTTTTTATTACTTAAGTTTCCTTTTATTACTTAAGTCTATAAAATAAATCTCATTAATAACAACAATATTCTGAATATCTTTATTTTATGGTTCAACAAACATATATTCGTTTTATAACTACAACTTCAACTTGCCCTTAAATTCTTAATCTGCTACTATTCATTCTTATAAGTGGAAGTTTTTTTTTATTTCTCTATTAGCTATGGATTTTAGTCATTTCAATTCTTCCTACTTTCTATTATATTAGAATAGGGGAGGCTTAAGACATACTTAAACTAATAATCCCACAATCAATTCTTATTTAGAATTTCATTTTATACTTACGTTCATATCATCTATTAATAATTCTTAACTCTTTTTCAGTAACATTTCAATTATAACCTAAGTTTATACCATTAAATTCTTATTATAACAGTAATCTATTGAATACTTCATTTTTTCCTAAATTCCTACTTGTAAAATATTCAATTCTAGTTTCTTATTTAACATTTCAACTTTTATATACGGTAAGTTATCTATGTTAAAGAAATTGCAATTGAACTCATACAAGTTAAATCTCCATTCTTAAATTAAATTTAATGTTTATCCATATTACTCTTTATAGTTTTGCAATAATTCTCTTATTAAATTAGAGGTTTCAATTCATTTATTACTTAACTTTTTATTCCACTAACAATTAATAAATGGGAGATTTTAGAATTTAATTCCGGGTCAAATTTCAAAATTACTTTAAAATAATAGATAATATAATTTCTTACAACTCTTATATCTCTAATTATCTTTAAACAATTAAAATTTCAATTTATTTCAAAATAATGGATGAATAAGTTCTTACAACTCACTATCTCTAGTTATAGTTAGAACAATAAAAGAAAATTTTTAGAAAATTTCAAAATAAATCTGCAGTAGAATTTACTACAGTGGCCTTTCCCCTTCGAAACTCGAAAATGAAAGTCGATGATGCGGCCGTCATCACCGAAATTTATTTTCCAGCGACAGAGAGAGAAGTACACATTTATTTCTCCCAAAATCTTCTTTTAAAACAATTCTTCCAAATTATACTATATTTATATAAGAAATTACTTATAAACCAAATCAATAAATTTCACAAATTCTTTGAAAGCAAATTTGGAAAAATCCCGGACTTAAGTTCTAAAATCTCCAATTTGATTTATCATAATTTTGACTTAGCTTCAGTTATTATAAATATTTTATTTCCTAACACCCAATCTATAGCAACCTAATATATATATCTTTATAAAAATATTTTATATATAGAAAATATAATAGGCGAAATTATTTCATTCACCTATATTAAAACAAATATTATGTCGGTCTGTCCTATTAAGTGTTTAGAAATCCCTATTGATGGCATAGCGTCCCATGCATCAACCAGAATTTATAAATACAAAGCGGAACAGATTAACACAATATTAAAATCTTTTTATTAATGCTAACAAATACGCTCTCTCAAATATATACACTCAGCGACTCCCATAGGATATTACTACCCTATTAACAAAGAGTCAAACCCCACAAAGCCAAGGTTTATCGCTAAACCAAAGCTCTGATACCAACTGTAACATCCCGCCTTTTCGCACACTTTAAAACGACACACGTGCCAATTCAAAGCATACGCAAGGGCGGATTGTTATGGGGTAAATAAAAAAAACAGAGAAAGAACAAACAAAATAGAATCTCACAGCGGAAGGATAAAATATAATAATAAATATACAGTTCAAAACAGTTTACAAACACTTGCTTTGCTTTATACAATAAATATTAGAGTTACACATACCAATACAACAATGCAGCGGAATAGAAAGAGTGTGGTGCAATACTATATAGAAAATAATACTGATTCTTCGTCTTCGTCCTCCAAAGCTAAAATCTGCTATCCTGAAATGCTCGGACTGACCCGAGCGAATTTGAAAAGACAAAAACACTCGAGTCAGACTAGAATATCTTATGTGAGTTAAATAAACAGAAATAAATATGAGTGCAGTAACTCAAGAGATGCTCGGGATTTACATCTCCTAAGGATCCGTTAAACTATTTACTATGTAGTATATTGCGCTATTATAATAGTGTCTATTTATAAAATAAACTTACTTTTTAATAGCGTTAAGGGGTTACCCATATAGCCCTTAACACGTAATAGTCCCAGTAGTCCATCCAATATCATAGTCCCTCCTGATCGGGAAGCCACTAGAGGATACCACACGGGCTACGGGAGAAAACCAAACTCGTACAAGGCGCGATAGGGTAGGTGACACGGCACAACTAGGCAATGCCAGGGTAGATATACCAATTGCTATCCAGGCTGATGGTAACGCGCAGCGCGCAGCTGCCGCCCACCTCGAACTAACTCCCCCAAAAATCAAAATATAGAAGTGGCCACTGAATCAATCCAAGTCAAAGTATAATATCGAAGAGGAGCGTCCGATCAGAGGAATGACCTCATTGGCCTGAGAATCGCTCCTGTTTTAGCCACCTTATGCCAACTCACGGGAGTTGGGTCCACGTATTTACCTTACGGGAAACGTCGCCACCACCTACTTCATTCTGGAAACTCCACCGCGTACACGGTTAGTCAAAGTGGTTTTCGGTATCGACAGAGAGTATGTCCATATCCGATCCCGGTCTCTTTGCCAACCCATCGTTATTATAACACCGCGGTTATTTAAAACAGTTTATACTTTTAAAACCAGAATATAATCCATTTCAAAACCATACTATTACGATATCATTCCAAAACCCAAACCATATTTTACCACTTATCCCAAATATAATTCCTTTCCAATAATAAAAAGGCTTTAACTTCATAATATCTGAAAATCGAATATTTTCAAAGCATAATATTTTTGGAAATCCATAATTTCAAACCATAACTTTTAAAACTCAAATGGTTTGGATATTCAACGGTATATGAATTTCAAAGGCTTAACTTTACTGTCACTTTGTAAAGAAATAAGTTATATGGCTTTATGGAAATATTTCTTTATCTAAAGTTAAAACCATAATTTAGATATCACTCTTAAGTTCCAAAACCATTTCAATTTCCATATATATAAATCCATTGGAGTATTAATATTCAAAAACTAAAATTGGAATATATTCTTTCAACAAATTAAATGTTTTATTATTTAGTTTGAATATTCACATAAATCCTTAAACAACTCCAATTTCTAGTAATAAAACATATGTATTTTTCGATTCCAATTATATTAGAATATTTTTCCAATTCAAATTCATATTAGAATATTCATTTCAATTTATCTTGGGAAAAATCAAATTATAAATATCATATCTTAAATTTCCAAACTTAACATTTAAACATATGATATAAATTTATCCAACTCCATTTTCTAAATTTTCTTCCATTTTACTAAGGGAATTTATACACCTTTTTATTTCAAAATTTCCAACTTTTCATGTACATAAATACGGAAGAAAAATATTTATACAATATAAAATTTAAGATTATTATAAACCGTATTCCATCCAAACCATAGAAATCACATTAAAATAGTTATATATAGACCGCGGTGCCTGTATATAATTTTCTATCCTATGGTCAAGTGATACGGATATTTATCATTTCAATCCGCAATTTAAAAATAAACTTTGCGGTTTTATCATTTCAAACCACAATCCCGAAAAATGAAAAATGCATACTAACTTGCAGTTTAATAATATCCAAATAAAACATCCATTCAACAACACATCCATCATCCAATCACAAACATCAATCAATATCAGTCAATAACCATATATGTTTGGTAATATACAACAGGTAATAATTTGCAGTTTTATCTCAAATTATATTTATCAACTATTAATCTAACAGTTTATATTCAGTGATAATTTATATAACTGTTAACTAGCAGTTCATATGCAAACAATAATTTCTAACAGCCAATTAATACGCCATAAATCAATTAAATTTACAGTTAAATTTAATAAAATGCAATTCAACAGATATGAATGAAATAACATGCCAAAAGCTCATAAATAAATTTCTATTCATTTCTAAAATTTATTTAACAACATAAAAGCTTCTAGTAATTGTGAGTGGGTTAAAACACTCACCTTTTGAATTTAAATCGAATTTAAATTCGATTTAAACCCAAAAATTCGCCCGTCTCAGAATTTCGTCCAAACCAGCATCATCAAGTCCGGAATTAAATTACGAACCTAACAAAAGAAATTTCGTGTGAATCCGACTTCGTATGAGAAAGTTATGGCGAAAAATGATAGTTGAATTCAAATTGAAAATGACACATATTCACTCACATAAATATAAAGTGCCATGTCACTTATTCTGCTCACGCCAACCAGGCGTACGCGTTTCTTCCAGCTTGCACGAGCCCAGGTCCTTGACCAAAACGCGTTCTGCTCTCCCCCGCGCGCCATCAGATAAATCAGCGAACCACCACGACTTCATCCTCCTGGAGGCCGCGCCTCCACGCGCTTGCCGACCACCTTCTCCCTTGAGCTGTTCGATCTAAAAATTTCACTCAGCCGCCACCATGAGTTAAGATGCTCGAAACCCCAATCGCGAATTGCTCAAATCCAACCGTTGATTTGGCAAACAAATCACACAGATCGGTTTCCCTTGGTGCTCTCCACAATACCCAGAAGGGGTTTCTCGATCAGATTCCGTTTTTTACGACGACGATGAGAGGCCGAAATTTGTTTGAATATTTCTGGATAAACGACGCCTCGAGACCAGAAACGAATTTCACCACTGAACTGCGCTCATCGAGAGCATCAATATATATTTTTTCTAGGATTTTCTGAAATTTTTGAGTTTTGGCTTTTGATTTTTGCACTGTGGATAGATCTAGGTTTTTCAACCATTGGAGAGGGGAAAGAGATGAAGAAAATGTACGTACAGATAATGACAATTGAAAGGAGGCTAGGGTTTATGATCGCATATATATAGACAAATAGAAGAAGGCTAGGTGGGTACGGATAACGAACGTGCTAAACGGTAGTTGGCCCAAAAAGCCCGTTCTGACCCCGGAACCGAATCTGTTAAAACTACATATCCAAATAGGTGTTTTAAAATATTCTGAACGTGATGGAAAAAGTTTCGCGACCAAATTCGATCGTATGAAGAAGTTATGCTGAAAACAAAATTTCCAAATTGATTTCAAATTGATTTTTAATAAAATTGATTTCAAGGCGTTTCGCGTCCGTACGATCAAACGACAAGTCCGATCGATACGAAATTTGATACCCTACAATAATTCACCGATACGGATCCGATGAAACTGGTTTCGTCGAAATCCGAGTCCGTGACAAAAATGGCTATTTTTAATGTTTATTAAATCAATTAAATAAATCATAAAAATCCAAATTCTATTTTTCAACTTCTAATATTGGCCAAATCTTATTACTTATATAATTCAATCAGTTCCACATGATTTACCAAGCTTGGATGTGAATTTAAAATCTATAAACATATCAATTTGCAGTGTAAATTTCTGCATTTTTATAATTATTTGGAAATTATAAATTATATTCTAAAACTCAATTATTAAAGCTTATATTCTTATACTCTCAACAAAATCCAATTAGATAAATAGATTTGATTTCTATTCCAACTCACGATTGCAAATAAACTTTTACCATAATTAAATTCCAAATTATTAATAACCCTTATTTTTCTTAACTATTTATTAATTCCAATCCAATCGAATTCAACATTATAAATTTGATTAATTTATTATATTCACTTCCTTTCTATTATTCAAAGTTATTGTTGTAAATACGACGAATACTAACATTAGTTTAAGATTTCACTCAATGTTTACAAATTCCATTTCAATCTAATAACGTAATATTTTACGTTCAATTCTATTTTATTTGTCGTAAATACCACTTGTTGAATTAAATACTCAAATCTTAAATAAATCTTGCTTCTAAAGTTATACCAACAATGGTCCAGTTAAATTTGAATTAGCTTTACCTTTATCTTATGAAATTAACTATTGCAATAAATCCAAATTAATAAAGAAGGTTAGATTCCTATACTACTTCTTTGGGTTTCAATCAACCTTTTATGGCGAGTATGAATTTCACTGTATAATTGAAACCTTTATATCCATTAAATTTTTTTTTTTCTATCATCCAATATCTACATATTCTAGCTAAATTCCAACTAACATATAAATTAGCTATTCCAACTTCCATTAATTGCGATTATCATACTATAGAAATTAAATTCCATTAACCACATAAATAAAAGTTGATCCCCATCTATTTACATTATATCACGTTTGCATAAATTTATTCAATGGTCACTTTTAATTAGTAACTATCCACTTTCCAATCCAAATGTAAATCTTCCACTTTTGAATTCTTATATTAAATGGAATTTATTCTACGTAATATTTTTACTAATATTTACTGATTCAACATTTATGTTTCTAAAATTTACTCCAACCAAATGTGACAATCTACATTTCATTTCTATGCAATATATACTCTTTTTTTTTATTCCATTCATTTGGTTACTGCGTTGAAATCTATTTATTACTAATACTAACGTTATTATCATCAATTATAATTGGATTCCAAATTTTTATTCAATACTGTGAAAAATAACTTTCATATAAATCAAATCCTTTTTATACCTAATTCAAATTGGATTATATTCCAATTCCTATAACTAGGTCTTCAGTCACCATTTACATATTTAGCGTTTATTTAAATCTCCGTTTATAAATTTAGAGTTTCTACTAAATTGAATTATACAACTTATGAACTTTAACAAATTTAGTCTACCTAATAAATTTTCTAATGTTTATATATTTGCAATCCAATTCAGCTATCATTTCATTAATACCTTTTAAATCAACTAATTATAACTAATAACTACCCACCAATTTACGTTAATCCAAATCTATGCCACATAAATATTTAATTGTTAACATTAAATTATAATCACCATATCAATTCCTATATTTACTCAAATAAAAATCTTAAGACTTATATTTCCTTCTAAATTAGATTAGCAATTCTATTAAATTCAATTCATTAAATATTATAAATTTAACGGGTCGTTACAAGGTCGGAGCTCCATTCAACGACATGGAAAGGTAAGCATCGTCAAGAGCATTTTAATGGTGCAATCCATTTCCTCTATCCCCTCTTAAACCCGACTACCCTTAACCCTAATTGATGGCTTCCCACGTCAACCTCCCCCAACCATCACCACACCTTTTCCACTACCACAGATTTGATGCCCTTCACCCATGAGTTCAACAGATCCACTCTTATCAATTATCATGGCTCAAAGCCTTAGCTTTAATTGGATGAAGGGCGTAGCTATTTAGCAAAGAACATGACAAAGGAATTATAGGAAAAAGAATAAAAAGTGGAATAAAATGTCCGGTAAGAGAGTGTATGTGTGTGTATATAAATTAATATACATTCAGATTTCCCAAGAAAACTGCCTAAACATTTTGAGCTCATACGATCATACAGTACAGCAGATTACCACAAAACTCATTGACGCACATTAACTTAATTTTAAGATCCCGATGGTATAAATTTCTTCGCTATCCAAAACTGCACTCTGGAATTATAATTTCGTGCATTTGAGGCCATTTTGGCCATCGGATCACCCGATTCCCATAATTGCTCAACTATACTTCTCATAATGTAGTCCTTATCCTAGAAACACTGTTCTTCAGTCAAGGTCCCATTGGATTCGATTATGCATGTATTTTTAAAAAATATGTATAATAATACGCAAACCGTAAAAGTACCGTGACTCCAAATATAACAATATTTATACTCTTTCTAATTCGCAACGTCAATCCGGACTCAATGGAAGTGGGGTCCTTATTCCCCGTATGCGAAAAATCTAATTTTGGACCTTTAATTAATTAACATTCTAATATTTAAATTAATTATTTAAACATCTCGTCGTTAAAAATGCTGGTTGTTACACCTAGCTTCCTCCCCTCTTTATCATCCAAATACAAATCTTTTAAATACAATGTGGTTATATGCCTAAGGTTGCTGTTTCATGTTGTGATTTTGGAGGTCAAGGAGATTGCTTAGATCAGGGTATGTTAAATCGATTTCATTTTCATCTTGGTATCATAATAATTTATATAAAATTGTTGCTCGTTACTGCTATGTGTATGTGTATGCAAAAATTACCCCTTACTATGTTTAAAATTAATTTTGACTATTTATTTATAATCAAATGTTTTAATTCAATTAAATAAAATGGTTTAAATTATAAAATATTGGATATTTTTTTCATTTTAGCCTATTTTTTGAAAATTATCACTCTTTTAGGCCATTTTGGAAATAAGTCACAAATATATGCCAGTTTTGGCTAGCTCTGCACCACGCAGGCGAAAAAATATAGTCTACATTTCAAATGTCACATGTATAATTGTTTTTATATAAATTACACAAGCACAATTTCAAATTGCGTCTGTATTGTTAATTTTTTGTACTGGAAACTCCACCCAAATCTTTAGGTGTCATTTGAAATCTCACATTTAATAACAGTTATATAAGCGTAATTTGAAATTGTGCTTGTATTGTTGATTTTTTTGTATTGGCCACTTTGCCTAAATCTTTTAAGTGTCATTTGAAACATCGCATTTAATAAAAAATGTAAGCAATTTGAAATTGCACATGCATTATGATATTTAAGTAATGAAAGTGCATTTTGAAATTGCGCTAATCATTCTGGGCCCTATAAAACAACACCCCCTTCTTTCTCCCCTCGTTCTTTCTTTACCAACATTCTATAAAAATCCAAAATCCCCCTCTCCTCTTTTTCAACAATCTCTTTCTTTTTCCCTAGAATAAATCAAAACTTATCTTTCAATAGATCTAGTGAAGGATAACAACATCTCTTTGCTTGAAAAGCATAAAGATATGATCTTTTAGACCCTAAATTTTTATTAATTTTATTTTAGTTTCACTTAATGCTTTTGAAAATCGTGTGATTTTGAATTCGTGTTAATCGTAGAATGAATTGTAATTTTATTTCCAACTATTTACTATTTTGATGGTGAGTTGGTTATTGATTTAAAATGCATGGAAATTATGTTGGTGCATCTTATAAATTGGCAAAAAGTTCGTAAAGGTTGTAACTTGGAACAAATTAAAGAATTAGTTTCAGAGCAATGAAGATAAAATCTCAAGAAATTGATATATATCTAGTTTGCTACCGGCCTACTGATTCCAGATCGAAAGCAATAAAAATCATTGACGATGAAGACATTGAGTTAATGTTTACTTCTATATCAAAATCCACTTACTTTTTATCGAAAAAACTACAAACTGCCAATAGAACAACCCATGCTACCGTCAATAGTTAATTATGGTATGAAAGAGTATTCTACAATGGTAGTGATCGTTAATATTGCTCACATAATTGTGTCTCCCAGTTATAATAATTCTCCTATGATTGTAGCAAACTATGGTTAGCAATGTATGTCCTTTGGATTTCCTCCTTTCTTGAATTATCAATAGGACTTGCAATATAACATACATACCAAGATAGTTTTGCACATATGAGTCCAAGGCATTGCATATTTCATAATGTTCTTATATTATGTTATATTCAATATATCTAAGTTTCTAAAAAAAATAGAATTTTCATTTTTATTAATATTCCACACCAACCTACACCACAAAGTAGTGTTAGACTATCGAATAGTCATATGTCCCGTCCAATATATCCAACACCCTCCGCATTATATGGTATGAGCCAGAGTTTTGCATTGTTTTATAATGTTACATGATTGACTTTAATTTTCAAATTACCTCTTTCCCGCACATGATATTGCAACACAATTGAACATTGAACCAACTACTAATTTAGAGCATAAAATGTAGATGATATATATATATATATATATAGTGTGTGTGTGTGCGTATATATCTGTGTGTGTGTTTGTGTGGCCCTAGATATACATGATGATCCTCCTCTTGATAGCATGGTAGTAGCCACTACGTCGAAGAATGATAGGCCTTGGATCAGTAACAGGCAAATCAACAATGAACCACTTAACTCTGATTTTACAGTTGAAGATGATATTCATAGATATAGTGATTAAATAGAAATGGAGTTGCCTTTGGACGATGATATATTTAATTCACAATTGATGGCTAGATCTGTTATTGCAAGTCATCAATTCAACAATGAATTATTTAAATCTGCTACTATTCAAAATGGGTTCAAAGGTAGCATGGTATTTGAGAACAAAGAAAAGTTCTTACAACAGTTAAGTAAATGGTTTATTCTGCATGCAATATCTTTTAAACCAATTAAGTCGAACAAAACAAGTACACCACCATTTGCAATGTTGATTCAAATAATTCATGGAGAATACATAAGATAGTTTCAAAAAAATCACACTCAGATGGTGGGTGATTATAAAATTCTAAGTGAACATAACTATGTGAATACAACATTAAATTCAAACCATAAGCAAGCAACATCTATATTTGGTTTTTAAGATTGTGCCTTTTGTAAAACCCGATATAGATATAACATCCGAAAAGGTGCAAGTGTTAATGGAAGAACAATTGTTTATAAAAATTAGTTATATGGAGGCGTGAAGAGCTTTGAATAAGGTGCAAGTGTTAATGGAAGAACAATTGTTTATAAAAATTAGTTATATGGAGGCATGAAGAGCTTTGAATAAGGCACTAAAAATATCTATGGTGGTAAGGTAGAGTCTTATACAAACCTATGATAATATTTGTTGGAATTGGTAGAACAAACCAAGGTAGTTTTGGACATTTAACAACAGACGAGTATAGAGTGTTCGATCGAGCTTTTTGGGATTCTGGTGCTTATATTAATGGGTTTTCATATTGTTGTCCCTTTCTCAGTATTGATAACACACATCTGTATAGAAAATACAGAGGTGTATTACTTGTTGCAATTTTAGCGGATGTAGATAACCTTCTTTACTCTTTGGCTTATGCTTTATTGAATGAGACTCCTGTAACTGTTGGGGCTGTTTTTTTACTTATATGCTAATTTCATTCATAGTGTTAATGATCAAAGTATTTCTTTCGTTTTCGATATGATGAAATTAATACCTACAGCCATGGAAATCAATTGGGATTTACCTCATAAGCGTAAGTTTCATGCTAGACATCTAAAGGAAAATTTTCAAGATGTCGGTTTTAGAGACAAATGATTGACATGGTTAATTTACGTTGTAGCATATGCTTTAGAGGATGCAGAATATTTCAAAATTAGGGAAGAAATTAAAGGCATCATTATAAGAACACACAACTAGATATTGAGAAGTTTGGGCGGCAAAGAGGAAAACTAGGTATGGTGTAAAGATGATGTTGTTCGATTTCACGTTATGATTACAAGTGCTTCAAAAAAAATTAATGGTGTGCTTAAAGGTGAATGATTGTTATATGTTAAAATTTTGGTTACATGTACCTTGTTTTGTTTCATGGATTATTTCTGTCAAAGAAGAGAAGCTGCTAGAAATTGGACAGCATGTTTACTCCAAATAAGAGAGCAAAGATTGCCAAAAGAGACAGTGAAACAAGAAGTTCATGGCTAGCTCGATTTAGTCAAGTTAAATGGCAAGTGGTTCACAACTTTTGTGACAACCCACACCTCTCAACATACCAGTCCAAAGTATAAGTTGACTTTTGGACTCGTGTCGGTGCTAAGAGATACGAGTTGTCGGGGGTTTTTAAACATTTCAAAGACTAAGATATAAGGTAAAAGCTAAGACATACTACACTTTCAGATCTCACAGTGGGAGGCAGAAAAATATAAATACTAAAAATAGCCATCTTAGAAAATATCCATAATACGGTCTTAAAACATTACGTATTTAATCCATAGTGTACAAACACACATCGCATAGTCTTAGAAAATACTAAATAAGATAAATAGTGCATAAATAATAATAGGAAACAAAAATCAACTTTGATGTCAAGCTCACCTTTCCAAGTACTATTGCTGGGCCTATAACCTGCTGCGATTTCCTCCCATGATGGAGAAAAAGAAAGCAAAAGGGATGGGTTAGACAAAAGTTTGGTGAATGAGTTACATCATTAATATACGATGATCATATGCAATTGAATTAATAATACTCTTTACATAAGGGGTTTAGCTCAATACACACCGAAGCTGATGACTTGTGCATGCTCATACTTTGGGTCGAACAACTAATTGTACCTCAAGACAACAAATGATTGGCTAATAACTACGAGAACATAAGTTTCCCTATAAATTTCCACCATAGGACTGCATTTTTCACAACTACGACTACACATAACTAATCCAACATAGGTTTTCCTACAATTTCCACTATGGACTACATTTCCCACGACTATGACTACATGTATCCTAGTTATGAATTAAGGGAGATCTCGTAATGCCGGCTCACCAAAGTGTCTCATCGTCACTTCATTTGCGTCCATCTCTCAATGGTAACGTAACGCCTCTTATTGCACCACATCGGGATCCATCAACAAAGTAGCATCACGTCGCGTCACCATGAATACCAAGGATCTCCCAATGTTGTCGGACTGCACACTCCATCAAGCATCATCATAAATGTTACGCATTCACCATAGAACCTCCTGTAAGTGCAATTTGTGATAGAATCATCCTAGTTGAATATCGACTTTGCTAGACAAATAGAATCTACCCTGTCTTGCAACATTCTAGTGTCACCATATTGGGAACTAACTACCATATTCATACTAATACACACACACACATATAATATATACCAATATGTTGAGATTTAGGCCGATGTTCATACTATGCTCAAAAAAGGCTAACGTCCAACCGCTTACTCTTGGAGCGGTCCATCGCTTGCCATCGACAAACTCTAGCAAGCAATCAACCTGTCGTCATTGTTTACTATTTTTATTTTATTCATTGATTATCATTCCTTTTGTTTATTAATTTTCCAATTACTAGTAAACTTGCAACTTTAATTACAGTCAACCAAACTTAGGATTCTATGATTTGTAATTGTCAAAACTTCATATTCAATCAATTTGCTATAAATCGGTTTAACATAGGTAAACAAGTTAAATCAATTAATATCAACTTGAAAAGGGGTATATTCAGATTTATTAGTTTATTAATGTACAGGTTAACGTTAGTTAGATCTAGATTAGAAAAGAGAAACCATATTCATATAATAACTCTTAAATTTCCAATTCAATCGAACAATATTTCTGATTTGATTTCTAACAACCTAGATCAAATACGGTATGCTAAAATTAATTGTATGTAAAACTATCTAATTTACAATGATCCCACTCATCTCAAACCAATGCTATTCCCTCCAAATTACGCCTGTAATCTCTTTGGTTCGCTAGACCTTCGCTTGACTTACTCTTCTTCAATCTCTCTATTTCTATTTCAATTTAATTTGAAGATATTTGTGAATAGCGGAGAAAGAGGATTTCGGTTTTCAGAGGAGCAGAGTTCGGATGTACTAGGTGTAATTTGTGAATTTGGGTTTTGTAACAACTCACACCTTAATGGGCCTAAATTTAGACTAGATCGAAACTTAAGTCCATTTGGGTACAGATCATTGGTTTTGGTAACATTTAATAAACACAAGCATATCAGAGAGCAATCAATATAAACTCACAATATAATTAATAAATATATAATAGAACGGACTTAGGCTATTATCTTGGAATCAGTATTATTCCTATGATTTCCAGTGCCTTGTCAACGCCGATCATGCATAAGAAGGTTTCTCCATCTACTGTTCTCATCTTGCTCTAGTAGCATATCCTTCTAAATCTATCATGTGGCTTGTAATAAGGAGAGGAAGGGGGTCAGAATAACTATAACATCCCTAATTTTTAATAACATTATTTAGGAGATTTAATTAGATAAATTAAATAGAATAATGTAAATGTTAGAGTTATAAGGAGATTGAGATTTGAATAAACAATTTGAGGTCATTCTTAAATTAAATAAATGGACATAAGAATGGTTTATAAGCAAATTAATTTACATAAGGCATAATGGGAAATAGCCGCACCATATTACCATAACCCTTATATATATATCCACGGCTCTACCATCCGTTCACATACAAATTCATTTTTCGCCAAAACATAAAACACAAACATAAGAAGAGGAAAATATGGAGAATTTATTATGAATTTTCAAAGGAAAATATGGTTAATTGGGTTTAGAAATTCATTTCAAAAACTATATTGAGAATTTGGGTCTGAAATTTGGATATGATTGATAACATATTAAGGGTGAATTTATATGATTTTTGGATATTTTTTTATAAATGATTTACTATGAGAATTAAGTTATTTTTTAAGGAGGACCTAAATGATTTAATTGTTTTGCCTAATGGAAGTGCTTATATGTTAAATAAATCTTGGTGTAGATTTGAAAATATGTAGTAGTAATGTGACGATCCATATTTCGGAAGGTTTAAATAGACAATAATCCACACATGTCTAACTTAAACAATCCGAAACATAGATATTCTATGGGGTTAATTAAGAAAAATAAGAAAAGAAGAAAACTGACATAGAATCTCACAACGGAACAATAAAATATAATAATCAAATAAACAGTTTATAAAGCTGTTTACTATACATTTGATAATAATTTATGCAACATTTATCAGAGTTATATATAAAATAGGAATAAATAATATAATGTAGCAGACAACATGATTTTGGAATAATAATAGTAATAATATACCCAATATTCGTCTTCGTCCTCCAGAAAATGATCTTCAATGCGTTGAAAAACTTAGGGCTGACCCATGCTTAATGAAAAGACAAAACACTCGAGTTAGGACCAAAATATTCTTATGTGAGTCGAATTGATATTGCATATAACATGAGTGCCATGGCGTCAAAGATGTTTCCGGGGTTTCACATCTCCTATCCAGTGTATAATGTCCGTGCAAAAACTCAAGAGATGTTATGAGATTTTCCATCTCTTAATGATCCGTTAAAATATTTATATGTAGTTGAATATGCTACATATATAATGTCTAATCAGTAAAATAAATAATTTTCTTACGTTAACGCTTTACATTGATCCCCCTTAACTCGTTTCTAAGCATTGGTATGCAGTTTGCATTGACACAACTAGTAGCACATCGGTAGTCAGTGATGCATCGTGATACGACAACACCAAACAAAAATCTTAAGATCTTGTATAGGGATAAAAGTATAACAAGGCACATGAGACAATGCCTAAGGTAGGATACCACCAGTTCGAGTCGTACGGCTGGTGGTAACGCACCGTAGCCACGACCGCCCACCGCGTCCATCCATCCCATATCGAGTCAAAGAGAGGCTATCCCAAATCAAGGTGCACCAATCAAAACCAACGACAAGAGTAATAATATGGACTAAGTCCAAAAAAATCTAGGTCAATTTTCGATATCATTTTCATTCACATAAATTCAAGATTCAATTATTTAAATAATTCCAATATTAAATTCAAACGATTAAATTTTCAATAAATCACCATTAATAAATAATTCACCATTTATTAACAATCATTTTATTATCATCTAAATAATTCAACATTCATTATTCAGTTACAGCCATCGATTACAAACACATCCAATAAATAGAATTTTCATTTCAATAGTTGTTATTGCCTAAATCTTCAGAATTTATTATTCCAAATTTTTATTCAAGTTCATATTCAATAACTACACTAATAATTCATTAAAATTTATTTTTAACCATTTTTATTCAATAATTACATTAAATTTAATAATTTAAAATAGCTAAAAATATAGGTCGTTACATTCTCCTCCACTCAAAACATTTCGTCCTTGAAAAGGGACTAACTACAGAATTAAGCATACAATATATTTTATCCAAAGTAATCAACTTATAAACTTTAAAATCTTATTAGAAAACCTTTACTAAGCTTCTTCTACGCCACTCCGAGCGGCTTACCGATATTACAACATATATAGAAAACAAGTTATAAAATTTTAAAATCTCAAAACTTTTCTAACACCCAAATTTACGGAAAAATTCGGCAGCGTCTCCTTTGCGCGACTCGATCGAATTTTTTTTATAATATAATATATAACACAAATATACCAAATAGATATAAAATACAAATCTCATTTCAATGATGAGGCATCCCATAGGAAAAAATATAAATGCGTAGTATGTAATCGGAGATGTGTACCTTATTATTATTAATACGAGCGAGTTCGCTCGTATTAAACAAGTAAAGACATATAAAAATACCCGCGTATACGTCCAAATGGGCTTCGTATGTACCTATCTCAACTCAAATTAGAATATTAGTAACTCACAAAGGATTTTACAACATTTATGAGTCCAATGGAACCAAATAACACATATTGTGAATTCAAACCACAAATGCGAGCATGAATACACGAAAAACCAATCATATGCGATCAAAACAATTGTAACAATGATTTCACGTTCACATCTCATTTATCCACGTTCACATCTCATTTTATTCACATCTCATTTATCCACGTGTGACGACCCAGTATTTTAGCAGTATTATCTTAATAGATATTTAATCTAATTTAAACAAAAAGTAAACTTATCATTTTAAAATTGAATGTGACCTTTGAAATAATTGCCATTTATTTGTATGGATTTGTATTTTTGAAAGTTAAATTACAAGCAGAAAATAAAATTGTGAAATTATTCTAACAACAACTTATCTGATTTAAAATAAAATAAATATTATAAATATGGAACATAAGTATAAAACAAATTTATGATTATAAACATAAATATATAAACATAAGCATAAGACTATGAGATAAATATAAGATATAAATTGAAATATAAACCATATAAATACAAACATATGTTATAAATTAAAGGTTTGAAAGTTAAGATTACAAATAGAAATAAAGTTAAAAAGCTATGATAACAAATTGGATCAAGCATTGCTGTGTAGAATATGTACGTGCAGGACAAAAACAAAATATTTAAAAAGAAACCGTATAACACATATGTGCTATATCATACATATATGCAATGCAAAGGAAAGATAAACTAGTTATATTCAAACATCTTTGTACAGTGTAAACACAAATAAAATATCTGTTAATATTATTTATGTGTAAACTAATATAACATGCATTAAATTAGCCAACTTCTTGCCTGTACAACATATAGCAGCCGTCTTCTTGCCATGTACAACAAAGAATTGTAGCCTACAATATATCATTTCGTTCTGAAACGGATTATAGACTGGTCAAACAAGAGAAGCTTGTTCCAGAGATAACCTACCGGAGTAAAATCTTTCTCTTATATATACACATTTCTAGTTCTTACTGTCCAAAGCTATTTCTATTTATATATCATCCTATTTTAAATCGTTCTCATAACTTAGCAAATTTGAGAAGCAAACTTGAGAAAAGACAAAACAAGTTATGTTCAAAAATCTTAGTACAAATATATATCAGCAAAACCTTAAGTATGTAAACTAAAATAGGGACACATGCATTTAATGACTTTCCTCTGAAGCACAACACAATCTTTCCAGTCGAAATTATGTTAAAAATCATATCAATAACTAAGCTAAAATATCTTTAGTCAAAACAAAAGAGGCTTAATCTAGTTGTAGCCTTCCCAGTAAACACCTTCTTATACAAGGCTGCCTTCTCTATTTATACATTCATTTCATCCCCTTAAAACAAGCCTTGGCATGCCTGAAAGAAAATAAAAGTAAAGCATCACCATATTTTTTCTTAACTCAAATAAGTTCAACAAGGCAGATTCAACTACAGGGTTTCAAATCATCAGGGCGTTCTCTGTCCAACAAAACCTTGCAGGTGAGAAAACATTAGTTTTTAAAACAGATTTAAACCTAAAATTTGTCCATGATATCTGAATACAATCCATCTTGTTAGCCTGTACATTTAGATGGAACAGAGGCATGTTATATGTGTGATTGTTGAATGCCTGTGTAGTTTTAAAAATAGGCTCTGTTGTTAATTATAGGTTTGGATTTCTTAATATATTCAATATCTCTACTTTGAATTCGAATTACTTTGTGATTTGTGAATGAAAGTTGTTTGTAACCATGTAACATTTCACTTAGAAACAATTACAGGAATTTAGAATCAATCTTTGTTTTGGAAATTCAAGTTTTACAGTGAAATCTTCATTTTGGTCGAAATTTGCTCAATTTAATTTTCAGATTTAAGTATATATTTGAATTCGAAATACCAAACCATGAATTTTAGTAATCATATCATGAATTTTAGTTTAGTTTTTGGCTTGCAAATTGGGGTTGATCAGTTTTTGGGTTTCGAGTGTTTTCCGACGACTGGTGAAGCTTTGGAGGTCGGGGCTTTGGAAGAAGTTTGATTGGTGAACGTCGAGTTAGGGAAAAATGGGAAGTGATTGATTAGCTCACGGTGGTGGTGGCTAGGCGATGGAGTAGGGTGTTATCGTCGAAATGAGAGGGCTGTTTATTCGAGTAAATGGCGATGGCCACGGTTAGTGAGAGGCAATCGCGACGTGAGGAATAGACGTGAGAAGTCGAGGCGAAGTTCTGGTGATATTGACGGGGAAACTCGTGGTCGAGATCGATGGTAATGGTCAACTTTCTGATGAACTGCTCATTCCAGACTTGTGTTCGAAGGACGTTTTTTTCGTTTGAGCTCAATTTCTTTCTCTGGCTTGTCGGCTAGAAAGAGGGGGTCGAAGGCGGTTTGTGGGAGGTAGCGGTGGTGGTCAGAGGCGTCTCGACCTTTCGTGCACGTGCACCGTTCAGTGGTATATTCAGGTGGATGCCGTTGTTTCTGTAGGTTAGTAAATTGAATTGAAGGTAGGGTGGGAGAAGAAGTTTCATACGAATGTTAGCTCGATTACTTTATTTTATGGATCGGGTGTTACTGGAGTCGTTTGCGTGTAATTCGAGTATGGTTGGTAAATTAATGTTTTCAGTTTAAGATTCATTAAATTGTAATTAAAAAGATCATTTTCTAGATTTTTATTCATGACCAGAGCTTAATAAATCAAAGTAATTAGATGTAATTAAACTTAATTAATCAAGTGGGCAAGATTGATAATTAAGTAATTAGTGAGTAATTAATTAAGTTGTTATTGGATTTATTAGTTAATAATCAAGAGATAATTAATTAGTTAATTGATGCTTAATTAATTAATTATATATTTATAAAAGTAATTATGGAATAATTAATTTGTATTAAGAGATATTGATTAATAATTAAAGTTATTAATCGATAGTTGATAAAAAATTAATCAGTTAATTAAAGGTTAATGAAAGTAATCAAGGATTAATTACCTTGTATTAAAGGAGATTAAGTAATAATTAAGGATTATTAATTGATAAATAAAGGATAATTAATCTGGGATTAGGGATTGGTTACTTGATTAATAGAGTTAATCAAGGACGTGATTAATTAATTAAGGTTAGTAATTAATTAATGATTGCATAAGCAAGATTTAGTGATTAATTCTTAAGGAGTTAATTTAATTTAAGTAATTAAACTAATTATGATATTAATTGATAATGCTTGCTTATGGATAATTGGTTGTTGAATGTCTGAATTGGATTGATATCTATTCATGAAAATCAAGATTGGTAAAAGAATGTAATTAAGCTAAAGGTTAGTTATTATATGAAATTAAGAATAATTAACTAATAAAGGTAATTAGAGGATTATTGATTAATGAAATTAATGGAAGTGATAAATCTTGCTTATTAATGATTGAATGATGATGAGTGCTTTTGAGATTGGTTAATATCTTTGATATGAATTGCTTTGTGATATGAATTGGATGAATGATGATTATCAATCAATTATGAATTGATGTGTAAAAGTGTTATTTGACAATTTAAGTTGAATCATATTTAAATGGGATAACTTGGGTTTAGATGTCATTGGATTCGAAGAGACTGGAGTCGGGTAATAGTAAATACCCGAAACCACTTCGATTTAATATAAATTGTTACGTGAAATCAATAGGGTATAATGGAAAGATCTAAATGAATTGAATCATATAATCTAAGTTCTGGCACTTAATTGCTTTGTGAAATAAGTAAATGTCTATAGAAACTTGTGAAGTTGTAATTGATATACGTACCCCGCGTTCATATGAGTTGTATACTTGTGTATTACATGTTAGATGGGTTTACTCACGCTGGTTTCCAGCCTGACCCGGGTGTTACTTCGATGTAATACTCGGGTCAGACCGAGTATTACAGATTTTCAGGCTAGGACGTTCAGGAGCTCAGGAGGCGAGCTGGTGGCAATATCGCATGGAGTTTATCCGCTGTATTTATATTATTGTTTATCTGAGTCATGATGATTGTATACATATTCAGTAACTGTATATATGTAAAACTCTGATGTACTAAAATGTAACCGATAGATATAGATTCTTTTGTAAACTGTTATTATTTATTATTATATTTTATCCGCTGCGAATGTGAGATGTTTGGTGTTTCTGTTCTTCTTCTTCTATCTCTTTCTTCTTTTTCATAACAATCTGAAATTTTCGGGTTCGAAAATTACGGGTCGTTACATTTGGTATCAGAGCGAAAGGTTAAGCGAGAACCTTGGCTCTGGTGGGGATTACTCATTAAATAGAGTCTATAGTACTCTAGAATGAGTTGAGTGTATATATATGAGCGCGTACTTGTTATTTTCTTATATAAAGATTTTAAATGGTTTTATATTAATGTATATTTTGATATATAAAACAATATTTCCTGCTAATAAATATTAAGGTGATTGGGTGTTAAATTATTGGAATTAAGTTAAGAAGGACTATAATACAACCAAATTAAAATTAAATTAAATAAAAATGAAATTCTAGAATTAGAACTCAGAATTAGAATTGTTTGAAACTTCAAATGAACAAAGTTAAATTTGGTTTAAAAAGGTAAAACCAATCTTTGAGAATTTAGCTCGAATTATATAATTCGAGATGGTTTAAATTTGAAGTTAGAATTGAACTCATTCAAATTGAATCCGATTTGAATTAATTGGATTTGGGATGGAAGATGTATAGGTTCAAAAGAATTTAATGGAAGATTTGAATTGGATAGAATTGAAATGATTGAAATTGAAGTGGGTTCAATTGAATGGATACTAGTCCAAAGTAATTAGAATAATCTTGGAATTGTAATTAAAGTGGAATTGGTTTAAAATAAAAAAAAAAGGAATTTGAAATATAGATTGTAAATGTAATTTATAAATTGAAATAAACGTCATAAATAAATGAGATTATAATTTGAAATAGAATTCCAGAGAATATTTGAAATAGAGTAAGATGGAAATTCCAGAGTAATGTTTAAATATGAATTTGATGGATTGGGAGTTTGGAATTTTGGGAAAAATTAAAATTCCTTTGGGTTTGAAAGGGGTTTCCAAGGGTTTTAAAGAAAGAATAATATTATTTCAAAAAAATATTTTTGTGTTTGAAATTTGGGAGATATGAAATTAAAAATATTTGGAAATGTTTTTAAAGAAATAAAAGCATTGAACTCTTTCGGTCACTGGAAAATAACGTCGGTAATGACTGCAGCATCATCGATGTTTATTTTCGAGTTTCTAAAAGAGAAATTGCTACCAAAATGTTTTTAATTGGAATTGTTTGTGAACTGGGTTTGGATTTGAAATTCTGGAATCTTGATAAAATGTTTATGGAATAATAACAAAAAAATAATATAAGTAGAGATAAGTTGAAATGAAGAATTGGACTCAGAAACTTGAGATTGTTTAAAAACTTTAAATAAAAGATAATTTGGTTTAAAAGGTTAAATCAACCATTGAGAATTTAACTCGAATTTATATAATTCGAGGTAGTTTAAAATTCAAGATTGAAATTGAATTAGTTCAAAATTTAATTTGGGTTGAAGTAATTGGATTGGTGATTGAAAATATATAAGTTTAAAAAAAATTTAAATGGGAAATTGGAACGGATTAAATTGAAGTGATTTGGATTCTGAAATTAAATCGATAATAATTCAAATTGATTGGAATACTATGAAATTATAGTTAAAATTGAACAGGATTAAAATCAATTAGAATTTGATTTAAATTTGGGAAGGAATCAAGATTGATTCAACTTGAATTGGGAATTAATCAAGTCCAATGGAATTTGGAGTTATTTGGATTGGAATTGGGTCACTTTAAATGGAGATTTAAATTGAATTGTTGAGGAGGTGAACAGTTGGCTCTTGACTATTTTCAATATAAATTGTTTTGATATAAACTTATTTTCTAAGCTATTAAATATATACAACCTTTCTTTTTAAAGCTAATTTATTATATATTTGTTTTACCATTATTTTTGGAGCTATTTAAATATTTTTCAATTGTTTCCTAAACTATATATTATTTTTCCATTACTTTACAAATAAATTACTATCTTTCAATTGTCTAAAAATCTCTGGAACTATTCAACTATTTTTCGACTATTTTACAATTAGTTAACTATTTTACAATTATTTTGCAACTAATAATTATTTTTCAACTACTTACCTATTTTTAAAATTTTCAAGCTATTTTTCTAAACTGGTCAGAGTTCAAACTGTTATTGATTAAAGTACCCAACTGAGATAAGGATTGAAGTAATAATCCAAATGGGGATTAATGTAAAGGTGAATAAGGAATGTGAAATGGTTCTTTTGAACTGAAAGAATATTTTGAGAAATATGAAATGAATAAAGATGGAAATTGGATATTTCTATGGTTTTTGAGAGTGTTTGGAGTATAAAAGGGTTTTATACAAGAAAGTAAGGATCCAAAGTTTTAAAAATTTATATATATATATCTGAATATATATAAAGGATCTTATGAGGATTTTGGGGAAAGGCTTTTGATATTTTTGAAAAAAAATCAATATTGAGTTTTGGAAAGCCTATTTTGAGAATTATCGATTTTGGATAATCGATTTTGTGTGAAAGAGCTTTGTATGATATCATACTAGGTGTATGATTTGAAGATACTATATGTGTATAGTATAAAATATTTTGATGATGGCTCTGGGGAAAAAGGCGTCCACTTGAAATGAACTTCTCAGGAGTGCCACTGGGTGGTGCTGCCTGGAGCCCAAGGGGGTTCTAAAGTTGATCCTGTGAGGAGTCCGGACAAAACTAGTTCCTGAGGATTATGAGTAGTGTATACCATAGCGGAAGTCGTGTGTGCCGCGGAGAGCCAACAGTTTACGTTTGATTCTATATCGGTAGAGTGCGACCTATGGTATAACATAGCGAAAGTCGTGTGTGCCGCTGAGAGCCAACAGTCTGCGTTTGAGTTTATCTCGGTAGACTGCGACCTATGTAAGAGTGGAGAAGTTTCATTTTGATAGTGAGATCAGAGGCCGCGGAGAGCCTGCAGTTACATGGACTTTTGTTGTGACTGCAACGTGACCGTGGATGTAACCGTGATCTATTGTGTGGGTTCCATGGCGTAATCGAGAGTGCCGCGGAGAGCCTGCAGTTACATGGACTTTTGTTGCGACTGCAACGTAACCCTGGTATGTAACTGTGACCATGGAACGGGGGTGATGATTTCCAGAGCATCCTCACTAAAAAAAAAAAAATTCCTCTATTTCCAAAATTGTTTTCTATATTTCAATAAAATTGTTTTCCAAGTATTTTCACTGGGTGTTGAAAACGGGTTTACCAAGTACTTATAGATTTTCAGTCCTACGCCTGATCAACGTATGACTGAATTTCTATGAGAACAAGGATGGACTGGTTGAGACATCGAGTTAAAAGAAATATTTTATAAAAGTTATTTTAATAATATTATGAGATTTTAAAGGCATTTCTAAATTTTTAAAATGAAAGAGTTGGAATTTGGGAAAATAAAGGGGAAAACTCCAAACTGGAATTATAAAAAAAAATTGAACTCAGGAAAAATTTAATGAACTAATTTTCTTTGTAATAAAAGTTGGAAGTAAGCTAATAAATAATTATTTGATAAAGTATGTTAATAAAATTTAACCTTGGTAAATAAATGGATTGTAAGTTGATAATGGATTTGGAAATGAATTCGAATTATAAATAGAATTCGGCTTGGGTTGATAATGGATTAAATAAGAAGAGATGGGCTAACTGAAATAAATAAAATTTGATTTGATGGGAATCAAATTTAATGGAAGTGAACTTAAGTTGATGTTGGAATAAATTAAAGTAATTAACTTAAGTTTAAATTTATTGAAGCTTAGTTTCGAATAAGGATAAAAGCCCATTAAATAAAAGCTTACATCAAATTAATTTGGAAATGGTCATTAATTTGTAAGTTTGAATGTGCCAAGCTTAATAAATTGTTTTGCATAAATTTAATGCGGAAATAAAAATGAAATGCAATGATGGTTGGTGAATAAATTGGAAATAGAATTAATTATTGAAGGAGTTGAAATTAATTTGAAGTAGTTAAAAAATAAAATGAATAATCTTTTAAGCAAATATTGTCGAACTTGCATTGGACGAATTGTTGTTTGATGTAAATGAAGATAAAAGATTCTATAAACTAATAAAAGCAAATAAAATTGATTTTGAATCATTTGAAGTGAATATGAGCTTGGTTGGATTAAAAATTAATTGAATGTAAGAAATTGGGTTGCGAAACATTAAATTTGAATGAATCTGGCTTCGTTTCTTTTCGAGGACGAAAAGTTTAAAGGGGGGAGGAATGTGACGACCCAGTATTTTAGCAGTATTATCTTAATAGATATTTAATCTAATTTAAACAACAAGTAAACTTATCATTTTAAAATTGAATGTGACCTTTGAAATAATTGCCATTTATTTGTATGGATTTGTATTTTTGAAAGTTAAATTACAAACAGAAAATAAAATTGTGAAATTATTCTAACAACAACTTATCTGATTTAAAATAAAATAAATATTATAAATATGGAACATAAGTATAAAACAAATTTATGATTATAAACATAAATATATAAACATAAGCATAAGACTATGAGATAAATATAAGATATAAATTGAAATATAAACCATATAAATACAAACATATGTTATAAATTAAAGGTTTGAAAGTTAAGATTACAAATAGAAATAAAGTTAAAAAGCTATGATAACAAATTGGATCAAGCATTGCTGTGTAGAATATGTACGTGCAGGACAAAAACAAAATATTTAAAAAGAAACCGTATAACACATATGTGCTATATCATACATATATGCAATGCAAAGGAAAGATAAACTAGTTATATTCAAACATCTTTGTACAGTGTAAACACAAATAAAATATCTGTTAATATTATTTATGTGTAAACTAATATAACATGCATTAAATTAGCCAACTTCTTGCCTGTACAACATATAGCAGCCGTCTTCTTGCCATGTACAACAAAGAATTGTAGCCTACAATATATCATTTCGTTCTGAAACGGATTATAGACTGGTCAAACAAGAGAAGCTTGTTCCAGAGATAACCTACCTCAGTAAAATCTTTCTCTTATATATACACATTTCTAGTTCTTACTGTCCAAAGCTATTTCTATTTATATATCATCCTATTTTAAATCGTTCTCATAACTTAGCAAATTTAAGAAGCAAACCTGAGAAAAGACAAAACAAGTTATGTTCAAAAATCTTAGTACAAATATATATCAACAAAACCTTAAGTATGTAAACTAAAATAGGGACACATGCATTTAATGACTTTCCTCTGAAGCACAACACAATCTTTCCAGCCGAAATTATGTTAAAAATCATATCAATAACTAAGCTAAAATATCTTTAGTCAGAACAAAAGAGGCTTAATCTAGTTGTAGCCTTCCCAGTAAACACCTTCTTATGCAAGGCTGCCTTTTCTATTTATACATTCATTTCATCCCCTTAAAACAAGCCTTGGCATGCCTGAAAGAAAATAAAAGTAAAGCATCACCATATTTTTTCTTAACTAAAATAAGTTCAACAAGGCAGATTCAACTACAGGGTTTCAAATCATCAGGGCGTTCTCTGTTCAACAAAACCTTGCAGGTGAGAAAACATTAGTTTTTAAAACAGATTTAAACCTAAAATTTGTCCATGATATCTGAATACAATCCATCTTATTAGCCTGTACATTTAGATGGAACAGAGGCATGTTATATGTGTGATTGTTGAATGCCTGTGTAGTTTTAAAAATAGGCTCTATTGTTAATTATAGGTTTGGATTTCTTAATATATTCAATATCTCTACTTTGAATTCGAATTACTTTGTGATTTGTGAATGAAAGTTGTTTGTAACCATGTAACATTTCACTTAGAAACAATTACAGGAATTTAGAATCAATCTTTGTTTTGGAAATTCAAGTTTTACAGTGAAATCTTCATTTTGGTCGAAATTTGCTCAATTTAATTTTCAGATTTAAGTATATATTTGAATTCGAAATACCAAACCATGAATTTTAGTAATCATATCACGAATTTTAGTTTAGTTTTTGGCTTGCAAATTGGGGTTGATCAGTTTTTGGGTTTCGAGTGTTTTCCGACGACTGGTGAAGCTTTGGAGGTTGGGGCTTTGGAAGAAGTTTGATTGGTGAACGTCTAGTTAGGGAAAAATGGGAAGTGATTGATTAGCTCATGGTGGTGGTGGCTAGGCGATGGAGTAGGGTGTTATCGTCGAAATGAGAGGGCTGTTTATTCGAGTAAATGGCGATGGCCACGGTTAGTGAGAGGCAATCGCGACGTGAGGAATAGACGTGAGAAGTCGAGGCGAAGTTCTGGTGATATTGACGGGGAAACTCGTGGTCGAGATCGATGGTAATGGTCAACTTTCTGATGAACTGCTCATTCCAGACTTGTGTTCGAAGGTCGTTTTTTTCGTTTGAGCTCAATTTCTTTCTCTGGCTTGTCGGCTAGAAAGAGGGGGTCGAAGGCGGTTTGTGGGAGGTAGCGGTGGTGGTCAGAGGCATCTCGACCTTTCGTACACGTGCACCCTTCAGTGGTATATTCAGGTGGATGCCGTTGTTTCTGTAGGTTAGTAAATTGAATTGAAGGTAGGGAGGGAGAAGAAGTTTCATACGAATGTTAGCTCGATTACTTTATTTTATGGATCGGGTGTTACTGGAGTCGTTTGCGTGTAATTCGAGTATGGTTGGTAAATTAATGTTTTCAGTTTAAGATTCATTAAATTGTAATTAAAAAGATCATTTTCTAGATTTTTATTCATGATCAGAGCTTAATAAATCAAAGTAATTAGATGTAATTAAACTTAATTAATCAAGTGGGCAAGATTGATAATTAAGTAATTAGTGAGTAATTAATTAAGTTGTTATTGGATTTATTAGTTAATAATCAAGAGATAATTAATTAGTTAATTGATGCTTAATTAATTAATTATATATTTATAAAAGTAATTATGGAATAATTAATTTGTATTAAGAGATATTGATTAATAATTAAGGTTATTAATCGATAGTTGATAAAAAATTAATCAGTTAATTAAAGGTTAATGAAAGTAATCAAGGATTAATTACCTTGTATTAAAGGAGATTAAGTATTAATTAAGGATTATTAATTGATAAATAAAGGATAATTAATCTGGGATTAGGGATTGATTACTTGATTAATAGAGTTAATCAAGGACGTGATTAATTAATTAAGGTTAGTAATTAATTAATGATTGCATAAGCAAGGTTTAGTGATTAATTCTTAAGGAGTTAATTTAATTTAAGTAATTAAACTAATTATGATATTAATTGATAATGCTTGCTTATGGATAATTGGTTGTTGAATGTCTGAATTGGATTGATATCTATTCATGAAAATCAAGATTGGTAAAAGAATGTAATTAAGCTAAAGGTTAGTTATTATATGAAATTTAAGAATAATTAACTAATAAAGGTAATTAGAGGATTATTGATTAATGAAATTAATGGAAGTGATAAATCTTGCTTATTAATGATTGAATGATGATGAGTGCTTTTGAGATTGGTTGATATCTTTGATATGAATTGCTTTGTGACATGAATTGGATGAACGATGATTATCAATCAATTATGAATTGATGTGTAAAAGTGTTATTTGACAATTTAAGTTGAATCATATTTAAATGGGATAACTTGGGTTTAGATGTCATTGGATTCGAAGAGACTGGAGTCGGGTAATAGTAAATACCCGAAACCACTTCGATTTAATATAAATTGTTACGTGAAATCAATAGGGTATAATGGAAAGATCTTAATGAATTGAATCATATAATCTAAGTTCTGGCACTTAATTGCTTTGTGAAATAAGTAAATGTCTATAGAAACTTGTGAAGTTGTAATTGATATACGTACCCCGGGTTCATATGAGTTGTATACTTGTGTATTACATGTTAGATGGGTTTACTCACGCTGGTTTCCAGCCTGACCCGGGTGTTACTTCGATGTAATACTCGGGTCAGACCGAGTATTACAGATTTTCAGGCTAGGACGTTCAGGAGCTCAGGAGGCGAGCTGGTGGCAATATCGCATGGAGTTTATCCGCTGTATTTATATTATTGTTTATCTGAGTCATGATAATTGTATACATATTCAGTAACTGTATATATGTAAAACTCTGATGTACTAAAATGTAACCGATAGATATAGATTCTTTTGTAAACTGTTATTATTTATTATTATATTTTATCCGCTGCGAATGTGAGATGTTTGGTGTTTCTGTTCTTCTTCTTCTATCTCTTTCTTCTTTTTCATAACAATCTGAAATTTTCGGGTTCGAAAATTACGGGTCGTTGCACCACGTTCACCAACTTCCAATTTGATTTAATTCATTCGTTTCGATTGGTTGTTTATTCATTTAAATTTTATTATGCTCATATTCACTTCCATTTATTTTAAATTGATTCACATTCACTATTTACAACCATTGAAATCACACTTACATTCAATGATTAAAGTTATTACATTCAATTTAACTTTACAACTTAAGTTCGTTTTCATTTTGAATCAAATTCTATTTTATTTGGCTTATTTTGTTAATTTATTCCCTTAATGGATTTTTTATATTCATTTCCATAAACTTCCCTTAAGTTAAATCAAACTCACAATTCATTTTACTAGTTTATTTCATTGATTTCATTTATTTAACTCTACTTAATTGAATTAAATTCCATAACATTAACTAAGTATATAATATTTACTATAAAAACTTAAATTTTATATATATTTATAAATTTTCAATTTATATACAGATTTTATTACTTACTATCGTTTATTTTTATTCAATTTCTTTCACAATTCAAGTTGCATTTCATTTTATAATCCAAGTTGTATTCATTCAAATCCAATTCAATGTATTAATTCATTTTATAGCTTAAGTGGAATTAATTCACTTTACTAATTTATCTAGTTTCATTCAAATCCAATTTAATTTATTTAATGTGAAATTAAACTTCACTTCATTTTAATCAATTACACGGTTTATTCAACATTATTTAAGTTAGACTTTTTTCCTATCATTCACAATCAACAAATTTAAAATTTGTTATTAGCTTAATATTTCTCAAACCTATAAGTTATATAACTTATTCATTCAAAATTTCATTTTATTATTTTATCTAATTCATTTCAAATACATTTCATTTTATTTAAGCTATCGTGAGTTAGAATTCATTTTATTTACTTCATTTCTCTAACTCCATTTAATTAACATTTCTTAGGCTAACTTTTTCATATCTTAAGTTCGAATCTTCTTTTATTTTCTTAACCAAAATATTCAATAGTTTTAAAATTTAATTTTACTTTCCTGTTCAAATCTATAAGTTATAGCTTATTTTTATCCATACTATTTTCTATTATAAGTTCAAAACTATTTTCATATATTTATCAAATCATTCTTAGAATATTTTTCACAACAAGACTTGTTTCAAGGGATAATAAATTTCTTTTGGTAGCAATTCTCACTCAGAAATTTGAAGATGAATACTGACGATGCTGTAGTCATCCCCAAAATTATTTTCCTGCGTCTAAAGCGAGTTCAATGCTTTTATTTCATACAAAAATCCTTTCAAAATATTTTTTTGGTAAAAACTCTTCCAAATATATTATTATTAACTTTTGAAGGCTTTGAAAACAGTTTTTTTGGCAAAGCCAAAGGGGTTAAAAGGGCCCCTACCTTTTATTTATACCATGCAAAGTTACAAGTATAAATACAGAATTACAGAGGGATAAAGGGAAAGAAAAAAAGAAATTACCACAATAAATTCATATATCAATATCACCAAGATTCATAGAAAAGACACCAAGCAAGCTGCAGAAAGCTCTAACAGGACCCAAACCAACATATGAACCATAATACCTAAGGCAAACAACTGCAGATAGCAAGCGTGGCCCGAAGCAACACAAATCTGTGCCCAAGCATTCACCGAAAAACATTTTTTAAGGAAACATGATTTAAATTTTAAAATTCTCATTTTTTATAATTTTTTTCTATTTATAAGCTATATTATAAATATACCTATGCAAATTTCATTACTTTATTATGAGAATATTTCGTTAATTTATAAATTTCTTATTCCAAACAATTCTTATTATAATTAGATTTCAATTCAATTTAATTATCAAACACTTTGTAAAAAAAATTCACCAAGTATTCATTTTATTGTAATTCAACCAATAATCGATGATAATTAAATATTATCATCTCCTACCAACTATCATTCATTAAAAATTATCATTTTATATTTATATAATGTAATTTAGGTAAAATTATTTCTTTTACCCTATTTTAAAACAATATTATGTCTACATTCCTCGTTTAAGTGTTTAGAAACTCCTATTGATAACATAGTGTCCCATGTATCGATCAGAATTCATAAACAACTTAACGGATAAGTAAACACAATATAAAACAATTTATAACACTAACAAGTATGTTCTCTCATATATATACACTCAAACAACTCATTCTAGGGTATTATTACCCTATCTCTAATGAGTCAAACCCCACAAAGCTAAGTTTATCGCTAAATCAAAACTGATACCAACTGTGGTAACTCACATTTCGGAAGGTTTAAATCGATAATAATCCATACATGTCCAACTTAAAAAAATCTGGAACATAGATAATCAATGGGGTTGTAACGACCTACCTTTTTGGACGTTTTAAGTAGATACACATGTCGACTCAAACCATACAGAAGGGCAGATTGTTATTAGGATAAATAAGAAAAAGCAGAGAAAGGAAAAAACAAAACAGAACCTCGCAGAGGAATGATAAAATATAATAATCAAATAACAGTTCATGAAGCTGTTTACAAACATTTGATTATACTAATGCAATAATATACTAATGCAATACAGAATCAGAGTTACGTAAAACAGTAATAAATACATAAATGTAGCGGAACAACATGATATAGTGGAATAAATATAGTAAATAATAGTGGTACAAATCTTCATCTTCATCCTCCAGAAATAAGGTCTTCAAATCTTGAAATGCTCTGGTGACCCAAATGAATTGAAAAGACAAAACACTCGAGTCAGAACTAAAAGATTTTATGTAAGTTAAATCAACGGTAAATATGAGTGCGACGGCATCAGAGATGTTTACGGGGTTTGAGATCTCTTATCCAGTGACTAACGTGAGTGCAATAACTTAAGAGATGTTCGGGATTCACATCTCCTAATGATCCGTTAAACTACCTACTATTTAGTACAATACGCTATTATAATATGTCTACAGTAAAGTAAAAGTATTAAAATAGTGTTAAGGCATTACCTATATCCCTCTAACATATTTTATATATTCCCATAGTCTATACAATGCCGTACGCTCCTCCGTAAATTGGAGGTTTACCCAAAGGACATCACATAGGTGCGGTGGAAAAAAACTCATAGAAGGCGCTCTAGGGCATGTTAACAAGGCACTCGAGGTAATACGTGGGAAGATATACCAATTGCGGATCCGGACTACTGGTAACACGTAGCATCTACTACCGCCCACCTTGGACACACTCCCAAATCAATATCTAGGGTGGCCAACAAATCAATCACAAAATAATAGAGTGGTATCGAAGAAAAGTGCCCGGTAGGAGGAATGACCTCACTTGGCCGGGCATGGCTCTCATTTTGGTCACATCTATGCTGAATCATGAGAGCCACAGTCATGTCATATCTCATACAGAAATCGTTCACCAAACCAACCTACTTTATTTCTGGAATCTCTACCACGTACACAATTGTTAAAGTGGTTTTCGGTATTGGCAAAGAGTATGACAATATCTATCCCGGTCTCTTTAAAAACCAAATGATTATTTCACAATGGATGGTTCTTTTACATTTCAAAAGTCAATTCATAATTTATATCAAAATATCATATTCTCAAAACCAAATCAATTTCGAAATTATATTCACTTTCAAATTCTTATCACATTTGAAACCATATCGTTTCCAAAATCATAATTTCTTTCAAAACTCATATTCCAAATAGGTTAAATTCTCACTTAAAAATCATCATATTCAATTAATTATAACATTTTAAATCCTAACTTTGGTTATAACATCACTTAACCGTATTCACTTTTAAATCGGGGATTTAAGACATAAACCCATCTACTTCATTTTGTTGAAATTTAGAAGGATAGTCTAGATAGTTATAAATAGTTTAAATAATTTTTTATATAGTTAAAATACTCTAAAATAATTTAATATAGATTACAGATATTTTTAAATTGATTTAAGATAGTTAAATTGATTTAAAATAGATTAAATATAATTAAAATAGATTTAATAGCTTTAATTTTAGATTAATTAGATTCAAAATAGTTAAAGTAAATTAAATTGTTTAAAATAGGTCAAAATAATTTGTATAGTTGATATAGGTTAAAATAGTTTGATAATTTGAAAATCTTAATAATATATTTTAAAACAATTTATATTAAAATATGGGTTCTGAATTTATATTAATTTTACTATCCATTTAATTTCAACATATTTGGACCATTTCCAATTTCCTAATCAACAAAGCCCAATTTCAAACCTTTCAATTCAGATTCAAATTAAACTATTACGTTCTATATTGCTTTCATTCCATGTTTGAGATATCAATTTAAGCTACTCCAAATTCAATATTTTCAAAGTTATCTCTGAAACAATTTTAATAACTCAATTTCAAAAAATCTGGATTATGCTTCAAAAATCACTTTAAAATTCCAATCAAATCCCTTTGCAAAATTCCTTAAAACCAATTCCAATTTTAGAATAAAACTTGCATTTTTGATAATAATTCAATTTATATAAATCAAATTTTATTTCAAAAAATTATTTATCCAAATTCAAAATTTAAGGATTTAAAAATCATTTAATTTAACCAATCCGATATCCGTATATAATTCTCTACCCTAGGGTCAAGTGATATAGATATTTATCATTTCAATCCGCAATTTAATATTTTACGGTTATATATCATTTCAAACCGCAATCCTGAATTAAATAATAAAATACATAAATCGCTCGAGTCTATCATTTCAACCCATAACGATTTTTTCCTAATCTACAGATCATTCGGTTATATCTTTTCAAACCATAGTGATTTTCAAATAAAATTTTAGGGAACTTGCAAAGTGATAACATTGTATAAATCAACTATAACATCCAATCATCCAATATCAGAAATCAGACATCCATCACAATTATCATCCAATTCAACAGAATAAACTACAACAAATAACTGATTATTATTCACAGATAATTAACTGGCAATTTTAAATTCAATAATAAATTAAATGAAAATTTAATTAAAAATAATTCAAATTAATGGGGATAACAATTTAAATATACCAAGCAGTGATAAATAAATTCCAAATCACACACCAATCCAATTTAACCAACATAAGAAATTTAAGAGGTTATGAATGGGTTAAAACACTCAACTTCGGATTTAAAATCCAAATCAGGGGATAAATTCAAATAGCCTCAAAATTCATCTAAACCAACGTCAAAATGTCCGGAATTTCGATACGATCCCAACAGAATGAACCGCGCGTGAATCAGACCTTGTATGCAAAAGTTATACGCATGAGAACATTTGGAATTTTTAGTTGAATTGAAATAAAAAACAAAACTACCGATGCTCGCCACATCAACTGTAGAGAGAAACCTAATTTTCGAACTTCGTATATGACAGTACCCTAGCTGCCGCTACCTCGCCTATTACTGTACCGCCTATGGTCGAAGTTAACCCGATCCGAGGGCGCCACCGCACCTACGACCTACAACCGACCTCGCGCCATCCCAGTCACGCTCTCCGATCGCCAAAAACAAGGCCTCCGCCATTGCCATTTTTAACGACCCGATAATTTCAACCATTCGCATCCACGTACGTTAGACTTGAATTTTTCAAAATATCATATTGCTAATTTAAATTTGGCAAAACTCAACATATACAGTAAATAAATCAATAACAAAATCACACACACTGAGTAATATAATAATAACGCAGAAGAATAGAAAATAGAAGTTCATGAAGCTACTATATAAACATCAGAGTTTGAAATAAAATACAACAGAGTATCTCAAATACAGTGAAGTTTCCAATACGACTGATGACCTCGTAGAACAAATCAACTGGAAAGCTGAAACTGAATCGATGGTTGGATCTCCAAGCGAAGCTCCAAATTCCAAAGGTGAGTCTCAAATGCTGAATTACTCAGTCTGACCCGAGCATAAAGCAAAACACAAAACACTCGAGTCGGGATTTAACATTCTTATATCAATAAATCCAACTCAAGTGAAATATCAACTGAAATATAATTAACTTATATGATGTTTGGGATAACCATCCTCTAAGGATCCGTGGAACTGTCTACAATGTAGAAATATACACTATAACACCGTGGACATTTCAAATTAATTTATACATCAAAACCAAAATATCATTTTCATTTCAAATATATCTATTTTCCAAAATAGTATATTTATATTAAATAATTTATAGAGTAAAGTATTCGTAATTTCCTCAAAACTTCACAAATCGCTTCAAAATCAACTCGACTTTCCCATTCAAATTAAATTCAATCTCAATTTATCAATTCCTATTCTATTCAGTTTCTAACTAAACAAATTCAAATTCTATCAATTTCAAATACAGATTTTAACCAAAAATAAACCGTTTAAATTTCAATATAGTTCAAAGCTTTAATATTCAATAATTTCAAAGCTAACTTTAACAGTTTCATATAGATCTTGATTTAACTTCATTATTATTTAGTTTTGAAATATTCTCTCATTAAATTCGATATCATTTAAGTAACTTTAAATTACATTTTCCTAAATATTTTCTTTAATTTATTTAAACGTGAATATTCATTAAATCACCTAAATCAAACATCCGGTTATAAAATCATATCTTTAAATTTCATATTCAATAGTTCCAAATCGATTTGCTAAATAAAATTCTTAATTTAATACCTTTTCAACTAAATCGTAATTTATCTTCCCAACCTTAACTTATTCAAATTATTGCAAAAATCTATTTGAAATATAAATTTACATAAATACTTAACATATTTTATGTATTAATCGATCTTAATTAAATTGAATATTGTTACTAAATCTATATATAAAATTACCATTTATATATAGCATCTTAAGGATCAGTATTTATTAAAACCATATATTTCTTTCCAAAACCATAAAATTTATTCTCAAATATTTATATATAGACCAACGGTGTCTGTATATAATTTCCTATCCTATGGTCAAGGGATACATATATTTATCATTTCAATCTCTAATTTAAATATATACGGGTAGATATCATTTCGACCCACAATCACAAATTCAATTCAATTGAAAATCGCTTAGGTTTATCATTTCAACCCATAACGAAATTCTCCTATTCAAAAGTCCATTCGGGTATGTATCATTTCAACCCATAGTGAATTCTAAACTACAGGGAACTTGCAGAGTGATAACAGATAATATAATAATATGACAGGCATGTATCATCAATAACAGTAAATATAGACAATAGGATATGGTGTCATATCCCACAGGTGAACAATTACAGATAATAACACAAATATAGCAATTTAAATAACTACAGCAGCATATTTCAATTGTCGTTTCAATTAAAATCAAATTTAATAAATATAAGAATGTTAAATCGTGAGTGATTGCTCACCTTTCGAGGCTAGAGAGTTTGACAATAGAACAAGCTATGAATTCCAGAGCAAAGTGAGATGGGCTCGAATTCAATGAAGAAAACATGTACGACGGACAAAAGCTGATAAATGGGAATCGATGAGAACCAATCAGAATCAGTTAATATACTGAAAATATAAAATTATTATTTTCTTATCACATCAATATTTCATTTTAAGACAATATCAAAATAAAATACATATGTAGATGAAATCATTGTTTTGTATAAAAAAACATATATTAAAATTAAATATATATACCATCTATAATTTGAAATAAATACATATATGGATACAGTATATAAAATGCTACAAATAACCATCTTAGGAAAATCAAAGCTTATATATACAATATATTACGATCACTAATATACTATATATACCATAAACGCATGCAAATAGAAAGAATATAGAATGCATAAACTTACTATATAAACAAACTGTTATATATATATATATATATACTTGTTAAACAAGTATATTTATGTATATATATATATATATACACGTTTTTTCACCACTTTAAAACACAAATAACTATATATATAAATAGAACTTTGAAATATGGTATATGTAGTAAGAGGCCGAAATCATAATACAATGTGTAGTTATAAAATACTTTACAACTATATATATATATACACACACACTTTAAACAATAAAATTCAACATTCCAAAACCACTATCCCTTTAATTATATATATAGCATAAATATATAGACCCCGACCATATACACTTTTATATTTTAATATCTTTATAAACTGTGTAAACCAAATCAACTGCTCAGGTGCATCACAAACATAAATCTATTTTTCTTAATTTTTTTTTGAAAAATACAGTTCTTATATTATAAGTAATAGATCGACTATAAGAATGTTTATGCAACTGTACATATAATATTATATATACTACACTCGTATAACTTGTGCTATATATGACACAGTATCCTATATTTAAAGTACTGTAACCACATGTATATAGATAACATAAACAAAAAATATTATATAAACCACATATATATACATTCTTTTAAAAACTTATTCTTTAATAAACTAGTAAAATTAGCTTTAATATAAACATAGAGAACAGCTTACCAAAACTACGCAACAAATTATATTAATAACTTATTGCAAAAAGAATCAATATAAGTTGACCGATTTGATCTAAACTAATATATATGCTAAACTTACATATCATAAGGCATAAAATGAATCACTATGTAAGTGCATCAACCTACGTCTAAAATATATAGGTGTATTACTATGCTAAACTTACTGTGTATAAACTTGATATATAATTGTATACTATGCATTAACTAAAAGAAGCGTTAGCCATATGCAACTATGCCTCAAATTATATTACAAGCAACAGAATATGTAACAATATGAATCACTTTTTTTTAGAATAAGAAATAGAACTGGCAAGGCTAACACAGCAAGTGGGTTTGAAGGGGAGCAGATGGGGGCTTTGGCCGGTGAAATAACGATGGCCGTGGTGGATTTGTGGTTCTGGGTGCACGGATGGTGAGGGGGAGGCACGGCTGCTAGCAGAGACTGAGGTTGATGGCAGAAGATATGGAGGAGGGGCTGGAGGACGTGTGCAGAAGGAAGGCCATGCGAAAATGAAGGGAGAATGGTTGTGTTCAACTGGAAGCAGAGGTGTTCGAAATCTTATTATAGTTAAAAAATATTTTCTATTAACATTGTAGATCAAAAGGAAAAAACAGAGAGGAAGGAGAAGAAATAAAACGTACCTTAGTGAAATGACAAAAGAAAGGAAATTGTGAAGATGATTTGAATATAAATACGAAAAATTAAAGTAATATCAATGGTCACCTTTTATTCAGCCGACTCATTAAAGCAATTGATTGTTGCTTGGATGACATGGCTGGAGTTCAAAACACAAAAATGAATATACCGTAGAGATCATCACGATGAGACGATCAAAACAGTATACAGATATCAGTGATACGATTGAATTATAAAAACTCGAATTTTCGCTGCTGAAAATGCAGCTAAAATGTAGAAAATAAGATCGACGGAGCTATAGAAGTCCGAATTTGATGAGATGAAATTTGACGTCTCACTCAGAAGATGATTTACAATTTTTCTGTTTAAAAATATTCAGGTTTGGAAAATATTTTATTACCATTAGTTTTTAACTTATTTAAATTGAAATAAATTTGTACAATAAAATAAACTTCAATATTATCAGATGAAAATTAACCAGTTGCTATGTTAAAATAGACGTATTCCAAATAATAAATTTTTAATTCAAAATTCTATTACTCAAAATTTCATAAAATTTCAATAATAAAAAAAATCACCAAATTTTTTGGGTCGTTACACTCTCCCTCACTCAAAACTTTTCATCCCCGAAAAGGAAGGAGGTAGGAGAATAGAACAACTAGCAATAAAAGCTGATTGAAAGTCAAGATTAAACAATTAATTTAAAACTATATAAATTTTAATTGAAATACTCATTTGAAAATTTCATTTGCAATTCACTTATCTTTAATACTTTAATATTTTTCAAACCCATTTGTAAAATTTCTTGCTTCCTTTATAAGTACCATTTATATGTTTAAATAACACCTTTATAAAAATAAGGAAACTATTTGAAAACAATTATTTACATCATTAGTTATGTTTGAAAAGAAGCTATTGGAACATTAAATCCATAATTCATAAATTTATAAATTTTATCTCGAGATACCTTACAAATGTTATTAATAAATCAAAAATCATTTACTTCAAATATGTTTAATTTAATTAATAACTTATAAAATATTTACAACACTAATAATTTACTATTAAACTAGGTGGTATATAAATAAACAATATTTTAAAAGGATACACTCAAAGGAAAAGAAGGTAGATTCGGAAAACAGAATATAGGTGAATAAATAAACCTGAGTAGATAAGGTAGATTCAAACGAATAGTATCAGGCACAAATAGTTAATTCAAACTATAAGAATTTCATTTTCGAATATTAATGCAGAATTTCTTTGTAGGAAATATTTTTATAATAAATACCTTTATAATAAAATACTTTTATAACTCGATGTTTCAACAAGTTTATTGTAACAACCCGCATATTTTACGATTGTGTATTTAGATGTTTTATTTAAATATAGCATCGTTAAACGGATTGTAGTCCGAAAACTACCTTTTGCAAACGATGGAATTAGAACTCGAGACCACTTCCATTGAGTTCAAAATGCCGTTTGCAACCTTTTTGAGTATAAACTTCGATATGTTTGGAGTTAGTAGAATTTTGCTACCTTTTCACTTTGGGTTTGAGTTTGGGTTTCAGCCCAATGTTCTATCTTAAGACCCTAGTTCCACCCACTCTCCTTTTCATTACTTCATAACTTTTTCTAATACTCAAGCTTCATCAAAAATGGGGGAATGGAATGGGAAATAGAAACTCCAAGCCCTAGTTCATTTGCAAAATCCAATCTCTAGCTCCAAATTATAGGAGAAGCTATTAGTAAGTATCCTCTTCTTCTTCTCCAACTCATTCTAAATTCAATTTCAGAAATTCCTAAACCCTAACTTAGGAAATGTTTTTCTTTTAAACTTAGCTTCAAGCTTCTTGGATTAGAATTGAAGAGTGATTGTTCTTGCCTTGCTCTATAGCTTCTTCTTCCTTGTTTTTGTGAAAAAGGTGAGATTTTTATCTCACATCTTTGTCTATAACTATATTTGATTGTTGGGTATGAATTCCTAACACTTATTCATGTGCATTTGCTTTTGGTTTGGAATGAATTGGTGAATATTCCAATTTTTGGTGTTTTGAAGTCAAATCTTCAAAAATCCTAACTTTGATGTTTAAATAGGTCTTTGGTGATACATTGAAGAGCCTATAGGGCTGGGTTGCTGATTGGCATAAACCCCTAGCGTCGTTGCTCATTCGATTGCAATTTGGGAGAGTTTTCTTTTCATTGAATAGGCTGAAAAAACAGCCCAA
This sequence comes from Allium cepa, assembly GCA_030765085.1. Taxonomy (NCBI): domain Eukaryota; kingdom Viridiplantae; phylum Streptophyta; class Magnoliopsida; order Asparagales; family Amaryllidaceae; genus Allium; species Allium cepa. Next base: position 938,505,313 of record CM060932.1, read on the forward strand.
CACCCAGTCAGTCGACTAATCAATTGCAGTCAGTCGACTGACTGTAGCCAATGATGGCTCCTGGGCTGTTTACAGAGACAGGGAGTCTCTGTTTCCTGCAATCAGTCGACTGGCCACTGTAATCAGTCGACTGACTGCAGGAAATGAAATTTCCAGGTTTCTGGATCAGTCGACTGGCCAATTGTAGTCAGTTGACTGACCTGCTTCTATTTGCCTATTTAGTTTATTTTGTGTTAATTTTCAATTTCTATCGATTCGTGGTTTTTCGATTTGTTGTTATCATTTATTATCGACCTTGATGACTTCTATTATGGAATTTTTGGGTATATCCATTATTGATGGATTTGGAATCGATTTCTTTGGATTTAATTCACGTCTTCCAACGTGAAATTTCGGTGATTGATTGTTTCTACAATTTTGTCCTTTGTCACTTTAAAACACAAAGGTTTCTATACTAGTAGTAAATATTCAAACTCTTTCACAAAGATGATTTCAACTCTATTTTCAATACAAAGCTCATTTATTAAAATCGTTTTCCAATCTATTAGTATATACAAACCTTTACCTCACTCGTATGAGAAATCTAATTAAACAGCTTAGTAAAACAAGTGGTATGAAACGCTTGCGTTTACTTCGTCGGTTAATTCTTGGACTTGTTCGATTGAATCTCTTGTGACAATTTTCGAGTGGAAATCTACAATCTGTTCGTAAATATTTAAGTTAAGCTAGTGGTTATGGGACATGAAGCTAAACTCATATATTTACTAGCTTAGTGTAATTTACACTTAACCTCGAGTGGAAGTCTACAATTTGTTCGTAAATAATTAAGTTAAGCTAGTGGTTGTGAGACATGAAGCTAAACTCATTTATTTACTAGCTTAGTGTAATTTACACTTATCGATCAATGATGATCAATTTGTGATTTAGACTAGCAATGTGCGATGTCTCTTTGTCTGCAAGGGAGACTTAACCCCGTTTTTAGTGGAGCTTCGGCTTGGTGGGGTAGCGACCCGTGGTCTTTGGGCCGTTTTAGTGGAGCTTCGGCTCATGGTCTTCGGGCCGTTTTAGTAGAGCTTCAGCTCATGGTCTTCAGGCCGTTTTAGTGGAGCCTCGGCTCAAAATTAATCGTTAGCAACCATGGAATAGTTTTCCGTTTTGTGATACACGTGTTGGTGAGTTTTCATGCTCCCGTTCTAGTGATAGGCTTCTTTCCCCTTTTTGTGATTTCTGGATTTCTATTGATCGATTTCTAGAATTTGTGTTTCACCAATTTTCGTGACTTGCATTGATAAGCTTTATCAATATTTGTGCATTAGTGAATTTGTGTTTCACTAACTTTTCCGATTGGCATTGATATGATCATCAATAATTGTGGTTTGGTGAATAAAATAAAGAATATGACGTTCTTTTTAGTGCTTTGAGATTTCTTGTGATATTGTATGATTTTTGTTGTTCATTGATGTATACTTTATATAGTATGTGAATTTCGTTATCATATGTTTTAATCGCATCTATTATCCTATCTCATTTTATCTGATATTTGTAGCCAGACTGATCCGTTTATTATTTTCTTCTTAAATAATACTCGGGTCAGACCGAGATATTACAGGTGCTTCTACTTGACTTCTTATCAGGGTCGATCGCTTGATTTTTGACTAACTACTTTAGACTAGTAGTTTTTGTTATGTATATATTCGAGTTAGAGACTCCTTGATGTATACTTATTCTTCTGTCTTGCACTTGTATCTATTCTTTTGTGATATTGTGGATCTGGTTGACCACTACTCTGATGTACACTTTCATGTGTTATATTCATATCTGTTTCCGCCTTTGTGATATGGATATCTGTGACTGATTTGTGTTATGTTTATTTCTATATTTGTTTCCGAAGATATCATAGCCACTGTGTATAGCTTTGAGTTTGTCTCGGCATGTCGGATTTCCTCTTGAAATGAAATGCATGTTATACTATCTGACATATCGGTGCTCGCACAAAGCAATTACACGGATGGTCGCTCCTCAACAGCCTTATTCTCCGTGCTAGTTGACGGCATTACACCGTAGTGTCCTTGGCTAGCGTGGGTATAGAGGTGGGGCGTCACATCTTGGTATCAGAGCGAAACTTCGGAACAATGTAGAATATTCTAGCAAGGATCATTGTCCTAAGTCTTTCTTAGGAGTCGTGCCTTAGGATTTAATTCGTGTCTTCGTACCGTTCTATCCTATTTTCTTTTATGATTCCTTGTTTTATCAATCATGATTGTTTGATAATTATTTTTGGAATAATCTTTTTCCATTTCTTTCTTTCTTTCTTAAAGAAGAAGAAATGGTTTGTTCTAGCAGTTTTAGCGCTGGTCAATCCAGTATCCCTTCTCTGGATGGCGTATTTATGTCTGCCCAACAACTTTTCGAACTTGTAAAGAATCAAGAGTTTATCTGTGCTTTGAATAAGAAACCCGAAATGGTTCTACCTTTAAAACTTGAAGTTCCTTCCAATCAGCTTGTGGATATCACTCTCCGACATGAAGAGGCTGATAAAGGAATTGATGGTGATATTGGGATTTTCAAGAAGAGGCATATTTAGTTCAAAAGCCCCAATCCCAATAAGAAAGTGAAGCAAACTACCTTGGTAGCAAAGACTCCCACCTCTAGTCGTGGTCAATGCTACAATTGTGGTTCCACAGATCATTATGCTAATAGGTGTCTGAAACCTCTCTTTTGTCGCTATTGCAAAAGTTTGGGTCATCTTTTATCTTCATGTCCCAAACTTCCAAGCAAGAGGAGGGGAAAACTAAAGGTGGTGCAACCTCCTAGTGACACTTCTCTTGGTCAAGGTACTTTTTATTCAATCGTTGTTGACATTGTTTTTATTTCGTGATCTTCTTATTTGAGTTCTTTTTGATATGGGTTCATCTCATTATTTTTATATCAAAAGAACTTGTTGATTCTTTTTCTTTAAATATTTTGGGCTTGATAACTACATTGAGAATTCCTAATCCTATTGGTGGACCCGTAACACTCAATTTGCTTTGTAAAAGTGTCGAGTTATATTTTTATGAGATTATGCTTTCCGATCCGATTTGCATGTTATTTGCTACTTAGATTTCGGAATTGATTTTTGTGTGTAAAAGGATTGGCTTAATTATTATGAAGCTATATCCTATGTCTCGAGTGGACTACTCATCTTCGACATTTTTAATCTGTTAAGCAGATATCTATCTTTCTTTGTGATTTCGATTCCAATTTGATGACATCATTTTATTCTTTAAACCCACATGATGAGGAAACCATTATTTTTCTCATTCGGGTAGTTTGTGAAATTTTCCAGTATTTTTGAGCTTGTCTTAGGATTATCACCTAAGCAATCTCTTGAGTGGTGTTAAGGTCTATTCAGCTCGACCTTGCCACCGATTTTCATGTGCTACGAGTTGTGGAAGTTAGCATTCCACTTACGACATTCCACACTCGTTATGATTCTTATGAATTACTTATTATGCCATTCAGTTTGTCCAGCTTATTTCATCCATTTTATGAATCGAGTATTCTACGAATATATCGATGACTCCATTCTTCTATTTATTGATTTTGGATGAAAACAGCAATTTAAAATTTTGCAAATCTTTTTCGTAAGATTTATTTATAAGTATGATTGGATTTTTGTTCTTGAAACGAACAAAGAATATTTGTAAAGTTTTTGAGAGATATTCTTTTATTATATAAAAGATGATTTTGTGATGGTATTGCCCATTGAGTGCTTGAAGAATTCTGGTCGATGCGCTTGATCAACGTTATCGATAGGAATTTCCTAAACGCTTTGATGAGACAGTCAGACACAATAAATTGACTTGTAAAATGTAAATTTTTCTAGAAAAACGATTACATAAACTTAATTATAATTTTGGAAGTTTTAGCCTTTAGGAAAAGAGGATCGCTTAAAAGAACTCTTTTCCGATACTCCTATTCTTGTGATTCCCGAGGTGAACCAAGATTTCACTGTTTCTACCGATGCTAGTTGTATTGGTTTAGGTGTCGTTCTCTTGCGAAAGAGAATGTTCTATCATTTATGCTTCTATACAATGAAAGCCTATCGAGGCTAGGTATACCACTCATGATCTAGTGCTCGCGGCTATTGTTTTCGCTTTTAGAAATTTGGTATCATTATTTTTGAAAGAGAAATTTGTTCTCTATACCGATCATAAATCTTTGACGTATTTATTTTCTCAAAAGGAGCTTAATTTGCGTCAACAACGTTGGCTCGAGTTCTTGCATCATATGATCTTGATATTCTTTATACTCCCGGAAAGGGGAATAGAGTTACCGATACACTTAGTCGTAAGCAACAAGTGGTTGTTTCCATGATGATATCCGAATGGAATGATCTCGAGAATTTATCCACTTGTGAGATTCGAGATCGTGAGTCCGATTTATGTTCATCTTTGCCTTTATGTAGCCTTGAGGCTCATCCTTCTCTTATAAATCGCATCATTGAAGCTCAAAGGCTAGATCCCGAATTGGCTCTTCTTCGCCGGAATTTTAGGGATAAAATTGGTATTGAAGGTTTGAAAGACTTTGATATTGATGTTCATGGTGGTATTCGAAAATTTGGTAGACTTATCGTGCCAAATATTAGTGATCTTCGTAAAAATATTTTAGAAGATTCTCATCGTTCTAAATTTACGATTCATTCCGGTAGTAGTAAAATGTACGCGGATATGAAACGACTTTATCATTAGGATGGGATGAAATCTGATATTGCTAACTTTGTTAAGTGTTGCATGACTTGCCAACTCTTTAAGGCCGAACATCAAAATCCCGGTGGGTTATTGCATTCTTTGGACATTCCAATTTGGAAGTGCGATCAAATTTCCATGGACTTTATTAACGGCCTTCCCCGTTCTCGTTCGGGTCATGATAGCCTATGGGTGATAGTTGATAGACTTACTAAATTCGTCCATTTTATTCCCGTTCGGTCCAATCGGACCATACCTCTTTTGGCCAAACTTTTTATTATAGAAATTATTAAATTACATAGAGTTCCTACTTCTATTATTAGCGATCGTGATCCATTGTTTACTAGTGGATTTTGGAAGGGTCTTCAAAAAGCTTTGGGAACAAAGCTTCATTTTAGCACCGCTTATCATTCTCAGTCCGATGGACAAACCGAGCGTGTGAATCAAACTCATGAAGATCTTCTTCGTGCATGTGTTAATGATTTTGGTGGAAGTTGGGAAGATCATATTTCTCTTATTGAGTTTTCCTATAATAATAGCTTCCAATCTAGTATTAGTATGACACCTTTCGAGGCACTCTATGGAAGGCCATGCCGATCTCCTTCTTGTTGGCTTGAGGCCGGTGAGAAGCTAGTTTTTGATATAGATTTTATTCGAGATTCCACCGAAAAGATTGACCTTATTCGTCATAGGATGAAAGAAGCTCAGAGTAGACAAAAAAAATCCTATGCCGATAACTGAAGAAGGAAATTGGAATTTTCTGTGGGAAATTTTTGGTGTTTACTCGTGCTACACCTATGAAAGGTGTTGTGCATTTTAGTCGATCGGGAAAGTTAGCACCTCGATATATTGGCCCCTTTCCCATCACCGAACGCACTAGTTACGTGGCTTATCGCCTTTTATTACCGTCGCAATTTTCTACTATTCATGACGTTTCCCACGTCTTTCAACTACGGAAATGCCTTTGGGATTCCGATTTTTATTCTTGAGCCCGATGTTATTGAAGAGAATGAAGTTTCACCAGATTTGACTTATGAGCAACATCCTATTCGCATCATTACTTTGGAGGTAGAGCGCCTTCGCAATAAAGATGTTTCTCTTGTGAAAGTTCAATGATTCTCAAATCCTAAAGATTGCTCTTGGGAATCCAAAGAATTCATCGAGCAAACACGTTCGGACTTACTCTTTCGTGCTCTTTTTGGTGAACTTCTAATTTCAAATTTCTTTTGTGTGATATGCTTTTATTGTTGTTAATTTTTATTTTCTTCTTAAAATATTGCGAGGACGCAATTTCTTTAAGAAGGGAAATCTGTAACAACCCGCATATTTTACGATTGTGTATTTAAATATTTTATTTTAATATAGCATCGTTAAACGGATTATTATCCGAAAAGCTACTTTTTGTTAACGATGGAATTAGAACTCGAGACCACTTCCATTGAGTTCCAAATGCCGTTTGCGACCTTTTTGAGTATAAACTTCGATATGTTTGGAGTTAGTAGAATTTTGCTACTTTTTCACTTTGGGTTTGAGTTTGGGTTTCAGCCCAATATTCTATCTTAAGACCCTAGTTCCACCCCCTCTCCTTTTCATTACTTCATAACTTTTCCTAATACTCAAGCTTCATCAAAAATGGGGGAATGGAATGGGAAATAGAAACTCCAAGCCCTAGTTCATTTGCAAAATCCAATCTCTAGCTCCAAATTATAAGAGAAGCTATTGGTAAGCATCCTCTTCTTCTTCTCCTACTCATTCTAACTTCAATTTCAGAAATTCCTAAACCCTAACTTAGGAAATGTTTTTCTTTTAAACTTAGCTTCAAGCTTCTTGGGTTAGAATTGAAGAGTGATTGTTCTTGCCTTGCTCTATAGCTTCTTCTTCCTTGTTTTTGTGAAAAAGGTGAGATTTTTATCTCACATCTTTGACTATAACTATCTTTGATTGTAGGGTATGAATTCCTAACACTTATTCATGTGAATTTGCTTTTGGTTTGGATTGAATTGGTGAATATTCCAATTTTTGGTGTTTTGAAGTCAAATCTTCAAAAATCTTAACTTTGATGTTTAAACATGTCTTTGGTGATGCATTGAAAAGCCTATAGGGCCGAGTTGCAGATTGGCATAAACCCCTAGCGCCGTTGCTCATTCGATTGCAATTTGGGAGAGTTTTCTTTTCCTTGAATAGGTGAAAAAACAGCCCAACACCTAGTCAGTCGACTGACCAATTGCAGTCAGTCGACTAGCTGTAGCCAATGATGGCTCCGGGGACTGTTTACAGAGACAGGGAGTCTCTGTTTCCTGCAATCAGTCGACTGGCCACTGTAATCAGTCGACTGACTGCAGGAAAAGAAATTTCCAGGTTTCTGGATCAGTCGACTGGCCAATTGCAGTCAGTCGACTGACCTGCTTCTATTTGCCTATTTAGCCTATTTTGTGTTAATTTTCAATTTCTATCGATTCGTGGTTTTTCGATTTGTTGTTATCATTTATTATCGACCTTGATGACTTCTATTATGGAATTTTTGGGTATATCCATTTTTGATGGATTTGGAATCGATTTCTTTGGATTTAATTCATGTCTTCCAACGTGAAATTTTGGTGATTGATTGTTTCTACAATCATTTTTGTGCTTTGTCGCTTTAAAACACAAAGGTTTCTACACTAGTAGTAAATATTCAAACTCTTTCACAAAGATGATTTCAACTCTATTTTCAATACAAAGCTCATTTATTGAAACCGTTTTCAATCTATTAATATATACAAACCTTTACCTCACTCCTATGATAAATCTAATTAAACGGCTTACTAAAACAAGTGGTATGAAACGCTTGCGTTTACTTCGTCGGTTAATTCTTGGACTTGTTCGATTGAATCTCTTGTGACAATTTTCGAGTGGAAATCTACAATCTGTTCGTAAATATTTAAGTTAAGCTAGTGGTTATGGGACATGAAGCTAAACTTATATATTAACTAGATTAGTGTAATTTACACTTAAACTCGAGTGGAAGTCTACAATTTGTTCATAAATAATTAAGTTAAGCTAGTGGTTATGGGACATGAAGCTAAACTTATTTATTTACTAGCTTAGCGTAATTTACACTTATCGATCAATGATGATCAATTTGTGATTTAGACTAACAATGTGCGATGTCTCTTTGTCTGCGAGGGAGACTAAACCCCGTTTTTAGTGGAGCTTCGGCTTGGTGGGGTAGCGACCCATGGTCTTCGGGCCGTTTTAGTGGAGCTTCGGCTCATGGTCTTCGGGCCGTTTTAGTGGAGCTTCGGCTCATGGTCTTGGGCCGGTTTAGTGGGGCCTCGGCTCAAAATTAATGGTTAGCAACCATGGAATAGCTTTTCGTTTTGTGATACACGTGTTGGTGAGTTTTCATGCTCCCGTTCTAGTGATAGGCCTCTTTCCCCTTTTTGTGATTTCTGGATTTCTATTGATCGATTTCTAGAATTTGTGTTTCACCAATTTTTGTGATTTGCATTGGTAAGCTTTATCAATTTTTGTGCATTAGTGAATTTGTGTTTCACTAACTTTTCTGATTGGCATTGATATGATCGTCAATAATTGTGGTTTGGTGGATAAAATAAAGAATATGACATTCTTTTTAGTGCTTTGAGACTTCTTGTGATATTGTATGATTTTTGTTGTTCGTTGATGTATACTTTATATAGTATGAGAATTTCGTTATCATATGTTTTAATCGCATCTATTATCCTATCTCATTTAATCTGATATTTGTAGCTAGACTGATCCATTTATTATTTTCTTCTTAAATAATATTCGGGTCAGACCGAGGTATTACAGGTGCTTCTACTTAACTTCTTATTAGGGTCGATCGCCTGATTTTTGACTAACTACTTTAGATTAGTAGTTTTTGTTATGTATACATTCGAGATAGAGACTCCTTGATGTATACTTATTCTTTTGTCTTGCACTTGTATCTATTCTTTTGTGATATTGTGGATCTTGTTGACCACTACTCTGATGTACACTTTCATGTGTTATATTCATATCTATTTCCGCCTTTGTGATATGGATATCTGTGACTGATTTGTGTTATGTTTATTTCTATATTTGTTTCCGAAGATATTAGAGCCACTGTGTAGTAGCTTTGAGTTTGTCTCGGCATGTCGGATTTCCTCTTGAAATGAAATGCATGTTATACTATCTGACATATCGGTGCTCGCACAAAGCAATTACACGGATGGTCGCTCCTCAACAGCCTTATTCTCCGCGCTAGTTGACGGCATTACACCTAGTGTCCTTGGCTAGCGTAGGTATAGAGGTGGGGCGTCACAGCTTGGTATCAGAGTGAAACTTCGGAACAATGTAGAATAATCTAGCAAGGATCATTGTCCTAAGTCTTTCTTAGGAGTCGTGCCTTAGGATTTAATTCGTGTCTTCATACCGTTCTATCCTATTTTCTTTTATGATTCCTTGTTTTATCAATCATGATTGTTTGATAATTATTTTTAGAATAGTCTTTTTCCTCTTCTTTCTTTCTTTCTTAAAGAAGAAGAAATGGTTAGTTCTATCAGTCTTAGCGCTGGTCAATCTAGTAGCCCTTCTCTGGATGGCGTATTTATGTATGCCCAACAACTTTTGGATCTTGTAAAGAATCAAGAGTTTATCTGTGCTTTGAATAAGAACCCCAAAAAGGTTCTACCTTTGAAACTTGAAGTTCCTTTCAATCAGCTTGTGGATATCACTCTCCGACATGAAGAGGCTGATAAAAGAATTGATGGTGATATTGGGATTTTCAAGAAGAGGCATATTAAGTTTAAAAGCCCCAATCCTAATAAGAAAGTGAAGCCAACTACCTCGGTAGCAAAGACTCCTGCCTCTAGTCATGGTCAATGCTACAATTGTGGTTCCATAGACCATTATGCTAATAGGTGTTGAAACCTCTCTTTTGTAGTTATTGCAAAAGTTTGGGTCATCTTTTATCTTCATGTCCCAAACTTCCAAGCAAGAGGATGGGAAAGCTAAAGGTTGCGCAACCTCCTAGTGACACTTCTCTTGGTCAAGGTACTTTTTATTCAATCCTTGATGACGTTGTTTTTATTTCATGATCTTCTTATTTGAGTTCTTTTTGATATGGGTTCATCTCATTATTTTTATATCAAAAGAACTTGTTGATTCTTTTTCTTTAAATATTTTGGGCTTGATAACTACATTGAGAATTGCTAATCCTATTGGTGGATCCGTAACACTCAATTTGCTTTGTAAAAGTGTCGAGTTATATTTTTATGAGATTATGCTTTCCGTCCGATTTGCATGTTATTTGCTACTTAGATTTTGGAATTGATTTTTGTGTGTGAAAGGATTGGCTTAATTATTATGAAGCCATATCCTATGTGTCGAGTGGACTACTTATCTTCGATATTCTTAATCTGTTAAGCAGATATCTATCTTTCTTTGTGATTTCGATTCCAATTTGATGACATCATTTTATTCTTTAAACCCACACGATGAGGAAAACGTTATTTTTCTCATTCGGGTAGTTTGTGAAATTTTCCAGTATTTTTGAGCTTGTCTTAGAATTATCACCTAAGCAATCTCTTGAGTGGTGTTAAGGTCTATTCAGCTCGAACTTGCCACCGGTTTTCATGTGCTACGAGTTGCGGAAGTTAGCATTCCACTTACCGCATTCCACACTCGTTTTGATTCTTATGAATTACTTATTATGCCATATAGTTTGTCCAGCTTATTTCATCCATTTTATGAATCGAGTATTCTACGAATATCTCGATGACTCTATTCTTGTATTTATTGATTTTGGATGAAAACAGCAATTTAAAATTTTGCAAATCTTTTTCACAACATTTATTTATAAGTATGATTGGATTTTTGTTATTGAAACGAACAAAGAATATTTGTAAAGTTTTTAAGAAATATTCTTTTATTATATAAAAGATTATTTTGTGATGATATTGCCCATTGAGTGCTTTAAGAATTCTAGTCGATGCGCTTGATCAACGTTATCGATAGGAATTTCCTAAACGGTTTGATGAGACAGTCAGACACAATAAATTGACTTGTAAAATGTAAATTTTTCTAGAAAAACAATTACATAAAGTTAATTATAATTTTGGAAGTTTTAGCCTATAGGAAAAGAGGGTCGCTTAAAAGAACTCTTTTCCGATACTCCTATTCTTGTGATTCCCGAGGGGAACCAAGATTTCACTGTTTCTACCGATGCTAGTTGTATTGGTTTGGGTGTCGTTCTCTTGCGAAAGAGAATGTTCTATCATTCATGCTTCTATACAATTAAAGCCTATCGAGACTAGGTATACCACTCATGATCTAGTGCTCGCGGCTATCGTTTTCGCTTTTAGAAATTGAGTACCTTTCCAAAATCAATAGTATATCAATCACACTTATATAGACTTCGATTATATAAGATTTCACTTTTCAAATTGAGTACCTTTCCAAATCAATAGTTTTCAAATCAGCTTCATACATATATAAATCAATTTTATATAACTTTAGTAACTCCCAAATCAAGTATTCAATAAAACAAGTTTCTCAAATTCAATTCGTTTCAATATCAGTTCATTTTCAAAATCATATAAGATTTCACCAAATTATTTCTTCCAAATTAAATATCTTCACTTTCGTAGTTTCCAAAATAGTAGGTTTAGAAAATAATCCTAGTTTCCAAATCAACATAATTCAGGTCTAACAAATTTCATTTCCAAATTCATCATATAATTATTGGGTTTAGATTCCAATCTATTTTCAAAACCAAATATTTTTCTCAAAATTAATTATACCCAAAATTTATAACCATCCCTTTAAAACCTTTAAACTATTAGTTTCTATATGGGAGATCCAATTTAACTTTTGAAAATTACTAAGGTTTGAAAATTAAACCTTGATTTAGAAGTGTTCGAACATTCAAAGTAGTCGGAGACATCAAATTTTCCAATCCAAGAGTTGGAAATCAGCAACAAATCAGTAAATCAATTTCAATAGATAAGGTTATACCAAAATAAATCTGAAACTCGACGACTGAACACCGGCTTACTTTAAATCATTTCAAATCTATACACATATATCTTTCGAACATCAAATCATATTTCGGCCCTTGAAATCAAAATTTGGTTTCATAAAATCACTCGTATAGCAAAACTACTAGAGTGGCCTCTCTCCAACTCTGAAACTCCAAAATCAATGTCGATGATGCGTGCACTCATCACCGAAATTATTCTCCGGCGACATAAGTGAGTTCTGGACTTCTATTTTGTTGAAAATTCTTTGAAATTTATTCGAAATCATAGGAATTCATTTGAAGTCATTTGAAACATTTCTTATTTGGAAAATACTTTTAAATCGTATTATTTTATATTTTCCAAAATCATAAAACAATTTCAAAACACCGGAGTTCAATCCCTCGAAATTCAAATTCAAAACACTTTAATTATAAATCATTTTTATATAAGTCAATTTCTCATATAATTTTCAAAATTTCAAATCCTTGTCCATAAGATTTCTCTTTATATATAGAATATAATCATACTTATCAAAATAATAATTTCGATATATAAAACAATTTCTAAAATACAAACAAACCCAATTTCAAAGGATGATTCAAGAATGGATTTCAGAACAAAGATAGAGATTCAATTAGAGGAACTCTAATAAAATAGAATTCCGATTCGAAGATAGGCTCGAACGAAGATGAGATAATTAAATTACAAAATAGAAGATGGATATACTTATACAAATCGTGGGCGACCTTAACCGGGTCAACCATGACTTCAAGAACAAGGTCGATGTAGAATTCCAAGGAAAATCAACATTCGACCTCAAGAGATGGATTTTGGAACCGCAGGGAACGTTCCAAAGTCCAAAGGAAAAAACCAAATCAAAGAGGGAGAAATTCAAGATTGAACGAAAGTGATTCTGCAAATAATTTCACTATATATGCTAAGTTTGCCTAGAGCCAAAGCTCTGATACCAACTTTAACGACCTGATAATTTCAACCATTCGCTTCCACACACGTCGGACTTGAATTTTTCAAAATATCAGATTGTTAATTTAAATATGGCAAAACTCAACATATATAGTAAATAAATCAATCACAGAATCACTAACACAGAGTAATATAATAATAACAACGCAGCGGAATAGGAAAATAGTAGTTCATGAAGCTACTATATAAACATCAGAGTTTGAAATAAAATACTACAGAATATCTTAAATACAGTGAAGTCTCCAATACAACCGATGACCTCTCTGAACAAATCAACTGGAAAGCTGAAACTGAATCGATGGTTGTATCTCCAAGCGAAGCTCCAAACTCCAAAGGCGAGTCTCAAATGCTGAATTACTCGGTCTGACCCGAGCGTAAAGCAAAAAACAAAACACTCGAGTCGGGATTTAACATTCTTATATTAATAAATCCAACTCAAGTGAAATATCAACTGAAATATAATTAACTTATATGATATTTGGGATAACCATCCTCTAAGGATCCGTGGAACTATCTTCAATGTAGAAATATGCACTATATCACCGTGGACATTTTAAATTAATTTATACATCAAAACCAAAATATCATTTTCATTTCAAATATATCTATTTTCCAAAATAGTATATTTATATTAAATAATTTACAGAGTAAAGTATTCGTAATTTCCTCAAAACTTCACAAATCGCTTCAAAATCAACTCGACTTTCCCATTCAAATTAAATTCAATCTCAATTTATCAATTCCCATTCAATTCAGTTTCTAACTAAACAAATTTAAATTTTATCGATTTCGAATACAGATTTGAACCACAAAATAAACCATTTAAATTTCAATATAGTTCAAAGCTTTAATATTCAATAATTTTAAAGCTAACTTTAACGGTTTCATATAGATCTTGATTTAACTTCATTATTATTTAGTTTTGAAATATTCTCTCATTAAATTCGATATCGTTTAAGTAACCTTAAATTATATTTTCCTAAATATTTCCTTTAATTTATTTAAACGTGAAATATTTATTAGTCACCTAAATCAAACATCCGGTTATAAAATCATATCTTTAAATTTCACATTCAATAGTTTCAAATCGATTTAGCTAAATAAATTCTAAATTTAATACCATTTTAACTAAATCCAAAGTTATCTTCCCAACCTTAACTTATTCAAATTATTACAAAAATCTATTTGAAATATAAATTTACATAAATACTTAACATATTTTATGTATTAATCAATCTTAATTAAATTAAATATTATTACTAAATCTATACATAAAATTACCATTTATATATAATATCTTAAGAATCAATATTTATTAAAACCATATATTTCTTTCCAAAACCATAGAATTTATTTTCAAGTATTTAAATATAGACCAACAATGTCCGTATATAATTTCCTATCGTATGGTCAAGGGATACAGATATTTATCATTTCAATTCGTAATTTAAATATATATGGGTAGATATCATTTTGACCCGCAATCCTAAATTCAATTCAATTGAAAATCGTTTGGGTTTATCATTTCAACCCATAACGAAATTCTTGTATTCTAAAGTCCGTTCGGGTATGTATCATTTCAACCCATAGTGAATTCTAAACTACAGGGAACTTACAGAGTGATAACAGATAATATAATAATATGACATGCATTTATCATCAATAATAGTAAATATAAACAATAGGATATGGTGTCATATCCCACAGGTGAACAGTTACAGATAACAGCATAAATATAGCAATTTAAATAACTATAGCAACATATTTCAATTATCGTTTCAATTGAAATCAAATTTAATAAATATAAGAATGTTAAACTATGAGTGATTGCTCATCTTTCGAGGCTAGAGAGTTTGACAACAGAGAAAGCTACGAATTCCAAAGCAAAGGGAGATGGGCACGAATTCGATGAAGAAAATAGGCACGATGGACAAAAGATGATAAATGAGAATCGATAAGGATCGATCAGAATCAGTTGATATACTGAAAATATAACATTATTATTTTCTTATTAAATCAATATTTCATTTTAAGACAATATCACTGTTTTGTATAAAAAAACATATATTAAAATTAAATATATATATATACCATATATAATTTGATATAGATACAATATATAAAATGCTACAAATAACCATTTAAGGAAAATCAAAGCTTATATATACAGCACATTACAATCACTAATATACTATATATAAACCATAAACGCATGCAAATAGAAAGAATTTAGAATGCATACACTTACTGTATAAACAAACTGTTATATAAAAATATATATATACATATACTTTGTAAACAAGTATATTTATGTATATATACGTTTTTTCACCACTTTGAAACACAAATAACTATATATATATATAAACAGAACTTTGAAATATGGTATATGTAGTAAGAGGCCAAAATCATAATACAATGTGTAGTTATAAAATAGTTTACAGCCATATATATACACACACACTTTAAACAATAAAATTCAACATTCCTAAACCACAATTCCTTTAATTATATATATATATATATATATATATATAGCATAAATATACAGACCTCGGTCATATAAACTTTTATATTTTAATATCTTTATAAACTGTGTAAACCAAATCAATTGCTCGGGTGCGCCACAAACATAAATCTATTTTTTTATGTACATTTTTTTAAAATATAGTTCTTATATTATAAGTAATAGATTGACTATAAGAATGTTTATACAACTGTACATATAATAATATATAAACTACACTCGTATAACTTATGCTATATATATAACACGGTATCCTATATATAAAGTACTGTAACCACATGTATATACATTTTCAAAAAAAAAAAACCACATGTATATAGATAACATTAACAAAAAATCTTGTATAAACCACATATATATACATTCTTTTAAAAACCCATTCTTATATAAACTTTTAAAATTAGCTTTAATATAAACATAGAGAATAGCTTACTAAAGCTACGCAACAAATTATATGAATAACTTATTACAAAAAAATTAATATAAGTGGACCGATTTGATCCAAACTAATATATATGATAAACTTACATATCATAAGGCATAAAATGAATCACTATGTAAGTGCCTCAGCCCACGTCTAAAATATATAAGTGTATTACTATGCTAAACTTACTGTGTATAAACTTGATATATAATTTTATACTATGCATTAACTAAAAGAAGCGTTGACCATATGCAACAATGCCTCAAAGTATATTACAAGCAACAGAATATGTAACAATATGAGTCACTTTTTTTTTTTAGAATAAGAAATAGAACTGGAAAGGTTGACACAGCAAGTAGGTTTGAGGGGAGTAGATGGTGGCTTCGGCCGATGAGATAATGAAGGCCAAGGTGGGTTTGTGGTTCTGGGTGCATGGAGGGTGAGGGGAGGCTCGGTTGCTAGCCGAGACCGAGGTTGATGGAAAAATATATGGAGGAGGGGCTGGAGGACATGTGCAGAAGGAAGGCCATGCGAAAATGAAGGGAGAAAGATTGGAGAACGGTTGCGTTCAACTGGAAGTAGAGGCCTTCGAAATCTTATTATAATTTAAAAAAAATTCTGTTAACATTGTAGATCAAAAGGAAAAAAATAGAGAGGAAGGAGAAGAAATAAAACGTACCTCAGTGAAATGACAAAAGAAAGAAAATTGTGAAGCGGCTTTGAATATAAATACGAAAAATTAAAGTAGTAGCAACAATCACCTTGGATTCAGCCGACTCATTAAAGCAATTTATTGTTGCTTGGATGACACGGCTGGAGTTTGAAACGCAAAAGAAAACAAAAGGTCACGGATCCAGTACCGATGCTGTTATCGGTTTAGCGGATTTGCTGTATACCGAACTTCAAAACACAGAAATGAATATACCGTAGATATCTGCACGACGAGCGAACAAAACGGTATGCAGATTTCAGTGATACGATCGAATCATAAAAACTTTAATTTTCGCTGCCGAAAATACAGTTAAAACGCAGAAAATAAGATCGACGGAGCTAAAGAAGTCTGAATTTGATGAAATGAAATTTGACGTCTCACTTAGAAGATGATTTACAATTTTTCTGTATAAAAATATTCAGGTTTGGAAAATATTTTATTACCATCAGTTTTTAACTTATTTAAATTGAAATAAATTGATACAATAAAATAAACTTCAATATTATCAGATGAAATTTTACCAGTTGCTATGTTAGCATAGACGTATTTCAAATAATAAATTTTTAATTCAAAATTCTACTATGTAAAATTTCACAAAATGTCAATAAAAAAATCACTAAAAATTTTGGTTCGTTACACCATTCAAGGCCGATTTTAGGCGAAATCGCAAACCTTTGGCATGAACGAAAAGATGATCTAAGACCTGCTCGTCACTAGCTTCGCAACGACACCATCCGATCAACAAACAGTCGACGATCCACTGTTGGATCGTTAAAATTCCTATATGAACGGTCACGGTCCATTCTCGATTTCTGGAAAAACGGTGCATCGAATTGAAAAACAAATCCTAGAATTAAGATGTGCTCGTCGAGAGCTTTAGAACGGTATATAATTTGATAGGGTTTGGAGGATTTTAATTTTTGAAATTGAATTTGATTTGAATTAGCAATTGGGAATTAGGGTTTGTCTGCCATTGGAAAGAGAGGAACAAATGAAATTGTACAGTAACGACCCAAAATTTTAGTGATTTTATTTATTTAATTAATTGAAATTTCGTGAAATTATAAACAATAAAATTTGAAAATAGAAATTTTATTATTATTTGAATACGTCTATTTAAATATAGCAATTGGTAAATTTTCATCTGATAATACTGAAGTTTATTTTATTATGAAATTTTATTTCAATGTAAATCAGTTAATAACAGTTGAATTTAAAGTGTTCCGAAACCTAAATATGTCAACATAAGAAATTTATTTAGAACTCTCTGAATAAGACTACGTAATTCATTTCAAAAATTTCGGACGTTTCAAGCTCCGTTTGGACTTTTCCTACGGAATAGCAATGTATATCAGTATCCGTATCGACTTTTGCTAAGATGGTCTTACCACTGGTATCTGTATACAATTTTGATCGTCTTATCATGCTGATCTCAGCAGTATATTTATTTCTGTATTTTGAGATCCTTTACGTGACGAAAACAATAAACTATTCGTTGTAACGGTACCATAAATGGTGACTTTATTGCTTCCTTCGGTTTCAAAATTTGAAACATACCGTCTAATCAACCCATAAATTGCTTTAATAATTTTTTCGAAATCAATGCCTTATGACCGTTGCTATTATTTTTGTTTAAATGTATATATTACTCTTGTGTCTTTTCCTTTCTTCCAACGGTTGAATTTCTAACAACCTAACATTGATTTTGTTGCGCCAACCTTTTCCTTTCTTTTTATAATAACCGTTATATATATATATATATATATATATATATATATATATATATATATTTGCTGCTCAAATTTTGTTCGCTCCTCTATGTTGCCAAACATATCTTCCTTTCTCTGATTCACAAAAGAAAAAAAACAAAACCCCCACCTCCTTCCCTTCGCCCAAACCCATCCTCTTCTGCCACGTCAGCGCCTCCTTCGCCCTGCTCTCCTCCTCCGCCCCGCTCTTCTCCTCACAGCCGTGTAGATTACCACCGCGTGAGCCCAAAACCACTCTCGCACCCTCCCCTCTTTTGCTCGGCCTGACCTCATAGCCGTGTGTGACCATCCACTCGAGGCCACCTAACCTCGTCCCTCATGTGAGCACATCCTTCGGCGAACAGCAGGCACATTCTTTCCTCTTCTTTATATAGGTGCTATATAAATATTTTGCTAAGTTTATATATATTCATGTGTTTTTATATAAATTGAAGTACATATATATTTTTATGCATCAGTTATGCGAGCTGTGTAAAGCATGCTTGTAATAGTACTATGTGTTTAAGTTTTATAAGAAGAAGTTACTATGTATATATATGTTATATTTTTTTTTTGCAAATCATTCGACAGTTATATATACGTCTTAGTTGTTTCGAGCATAATTGTATATATATTTTATATATCTGTCATATGTTTTAATATATATATGTGTGTGTGTGTGTGTGTTTGTGTGTGTATTATAGTTAATAAAATAGTAGTTATATATATATATATATTGTTAAGTATGCTGCAGTTTATAAAGGTTATCTAAAGTTTGGAAAGTTTATAAGTTTGTAAAGTTTATAAAGTTTATAAAGCTTATGAAGTTTGTTAAAGTATGCAGTTTACTCACAGCAAGCTATTTTGGTTACTAATATATATATATATATATATATTATTTTATATAATATTATGTTAGTTTATATTATACTGGGTTACTGGCTATAGTTTACATATATATAGTTTGATTGTATAAGTTAAGTATATATATGTCCTTTGTTGTATGGTTTTAAGGTTTATAATTTATTTAAAGTTGTTTATAAACTAGTTGTTTGTTTTAAAGATTATATTATACTAGTTGTTATATATATTAGTTAAGATTTGCAAGATTTTCTTTTGTTTGCTGAGTAATATTGATATATATAATATGTTTGTGTGGTCGGTTTATATGTACATTATTTGATATATTAATTTATAAATTATATAATCTGTTGGTTATTTAAGTTTTAATGTATTGATTCTAATTTTATTTTATATATATGTTGTACTTTAATGTATGGAATTTAAATTTAAAACAACGATTTTGAAATATATATATATATACATATATACATATAGATTCAATTTAAAATGTGTTGTATTTAGAATATGTTTTATATTTGAAAATAGTTATATTTAGTTATATACATAAGTTCGCTTATACCATATATCTGCATTGACACTATTCTGATTTTAATTGTTTTATCAATTCCTCATTATCAGCATTGTCCGTCCAATTCGTGCCAATTTTGTTTTGCTTTGGAATTCATGCTTGGATCCGTAACTCGTTTCATTGTTTATTCTCTCTTGCCTCCAAAGGTGAGCAATCACTCACGATTAACGTTCTTATATTTATTAAATTTGATTTCAATTGAAACGACAATTGAAATATGCTGCTATTAGTTATTTGCATTGTTATATATACACGTTATTATCTGTATCAGTTCACCTGTGACATCTGACACCATTATCTGTTATTTATATTGATGTTATATGCCTGTTATATTATTATCATATATGTTGTCACTCTGCAAGTTCCCTGTTAGTATAGAATTCACTATGGGTTGAAATGATACATACTCGAACAATCTGTAGAATATGAGAAAATCATTATGGGTTGAAATGATAGACCAAGCGATTTTCATTTGAATTGATTTGGGATTGCGGGTTGAAATGATATATACCCGTATATATTTAAATTATGGATTGAAATGATAAATACCCGTATCACTTGACTATTGGATAGAAAATTTATACAGACACCATTGGTATATATATATATATATATATATATTATGATTTCTATGGTTTTGATAGGAAATATATATGGTTTTATCTAATATTGTAACATTTTATATAAATAAGTTTTAATATAAAGTGGATTTAATAATAAGTTTTAATTTAATAAAGTACGATTTAATTAACATATAATATGTCTAAGTATTTATTTAAAATTTTATTTTAAAAATAGATCTTTATAATGATTTTATAAGTTAAGGTTCGGAAGATAAATTTGAATATATTCGAAATTATATTTAATTAAGAAATTTTGTCTAATTAAATTGATTTGGAACTTTTGAATTTGAGGATTTTAAAATATGATTTTATAACTGATTTTGATTTAAAGTGATTAAATGGATATTTCAAGTTTTAAATAAATCGAAGGAAACATTTAGTTTAATGTAATTTCAGGTTATTTAAATGATAATGGATTTATTAAGTGAATATCTCAAAACTAAATAATAATGATGTTAAATTAATATATATATGAAATTACCAATTTAGTTTTGAAAGTGCTATAATTTGGAGAAAATAAATATTTTTGAAAATGATATTTCGGTTATGAAGTATAAACTATTTTGAAATAACCGCGGTGTTATAATGATGTTTGTTTGTTAATACATATATTTCTACATTGTAGATAGTTCCACGGATCCATAGAGGATGGTTATCCCAAACATCCTTTAAGTTATTTGTAATTCAAGTCCGACCTGTGCGGATGCAAATGGTCTAAATACCGGGTTGTTACAGTTGGTATCAGAGCCAGTTTTAGTCAAATCTTAGCATATGTAGTAGATTTGATTACAGAATTACCTTCGCTCGAGCTTGAATTTCTCCCCCTTTGATTTGGATTTCTTTTGGACTTTGGAACCTTACCTTCGTTCTGAAATCCATTCTTGTCTCTCTCTATTCATGTTTTTTTGGTTCTGGAGCATCCCATAACTCCACTTCGAATGATCTCTATAAAAATCGACGATCCCGCTAATCTTTGAATGATTTTGAACTCCTTTACAATTTGCATTGATTTACCGAAGAACTTTATACCCTCGGTTTAGATGTTGCTATCTCTTATTTAGCCGAATTCTATCTCTAGGGATCGAATGTCAATTTGCCTTAGAATTCCACATCGATCATATTCCTGAAGTCACGGTTGACCTAGTTAAGGTCCTCTGCGATTTATATAAGTGTATCTATCTTCTATTTTGAAATTTAATTATCTCCTCTTCGTTCGAAACTTTTTCCCTTTGTTTAAAACTCCCTTTCTGATTGGGATTCCCTTAAATATTGAACTTCCATCTTGTTTGATTTTGGATTCATTGAATGATAGGTAGCTATTCTGTAAATGCCAAAATCAAAAGAGCGGAAGGCAGCCCGTTAGGCATGAAGAGCACTGGCCCGTAAGGAAGGGGAGGAAGCAATCGAGGAGCAAGAGAGGCTGTGGAGGGAAAGGGCAAAACCTGTTCCTTATGACCATGTCATTTGTTATCTGTGTCAGGAAAAGGGACATTATGCAGCCATGTGCGGAAAGAGAGATAAAGGAAAGAAGGCGGAGGGCAAGCGCTTTCGATCCAAGATTTACTGTTTTAAGTGCCGTGGGGAGGGACACTTCCCAAGTCACCGCCTCAAGGTGAAGAAAGAAAAATCGATGCTCACTACATCAATCGACCAATCAACCATTTGCTACCACTGTAGGCAAACTAAGCATATAGCCAGAGATTGTTCTGAGAGACAATAAGTAATTCAAGCCGTGTTGCATCCTGTCCGAGCTGCTGCCTTCCCAAAGTTCACAAGGGAAGATGGAAGAGTAGTGTACTTATGCAGGAAATGTAACAGTTGGGGGCACATTGACATGTAGTGTACTGGACCCGTTGAAGCACCACCTGGTAGAATTAATACCGATGCATTGTTCTCATAGAAGTAAGAATCATTGAAATCTGTTTGTTATCAGTAATATGTTAAGTTGTATTAAGTGAACTCTATTGTATCCTTCACTTAGTAGTAGTTGATGTGTCAAACTAGAGATATATAATTATGCTTCTGCATTTCGCATGATAAGAATTTGAGATTTTCCAATAATGAAAGAAATTCCTTTGAATTGATATAGGTTAATATACCCCGAAATCTTGGTTAGGATTTCCATCGATTTGGATCCCTTTGAATTTGACATCGACCTTTATCTCATTTCAAGATTCATTCTTGAATCATCCTTTGAAAAATCGTGTTTGTTTGTATTTTAGAAATTGTTTAATATACTGAATTTATTAGTTGATAAGAGTGATCATATTCTATATATAAAAGTGAAATTTTTTTCGATAAGGATTATATACCTTTTAAAATCGAGAATTTGAAGTTTCGAAAGGATTTGAAAATTTTAAAATTTTATAAGAAGTTATATAAAAATGATTTATAACTGAAGGGTTTTGAATTTGAAATTTGAGAAATTGAACTCCGGTATTTTGAAATTGATATTGAGATTTTGAAAATATATAATAATACGATTTGAAAGTATTTCCCGAATAAGAAATGTTTCAAATGACTTCAAATGAGTTCCAATGATTTCAAAGAAATTTGAAAGAAGTTTTCAAGAAGGTAGAAGTCCAGAACTCACTTATGTTGCCGGAGAATAATTTCGGTGATGAGTGCACGTATCATCGATATTGATTTTCGAGTTTCAAGGTGGGGGAGAGGCCACTTTAGTAGCTTTGCTATACAAGTGATTTTATGGAACCAATTTTGATTTCAAATTTCGAAGTATGGTTTGATATTCGAAAGATATATGTATATATATTTTAAGCGATATGAAGTGGGCTCGGTGTTTAGTCCTCGAGTTTCGAATTTGATTTGGCATAACCCTTTCTGTTGAAAATTGATTTACTGATTTGTTGTTGATTTCCAACTCATGGATCTGAATTTGATTTCTCAGACTATTTTGAATGTTCGAACACTTCCAAATCGAGGTTTAATTTTCAAAGCTAAGTAATTTCGGAAGGTATAAATTATTTGATATAGTACATAAGTTTAGTCTTGTATGTTTGAGTATGAAGTAATATGATTTAAATAAGTTTGAAACTGTTTTGTTAAGTAAATGAATAAAACTATTTTGAATTATACTAATATGAAATTTAGTTTTGAAATGTTTTGAATAAAAATTTAGTTTTAAATGTTTTTAACTAAGTAACATCTTTTATAAAACTGTATATATATGGAATAATAATCTTCAAAAAGATAAATTGGTGCTTTCAAATATAAATAAACAGTTTAAAGGTTTTAAAGGTTTGGTTATCAACTTGGTAAGCATTTTGGGTATAATTGATTTTGAGAAAAATATTTGGTTTCGAAAATAGATTGGAATTTAAAACCTAGTATTTATACGATGATTTTGGAAATAAATTTGTTTGACATAAATTATGTTGATTTGGAAGCTAGGATTATTTTTCTAAGCCTATTATTTTGGAAACTTTAACACGGAAGGTATTTAATTTGGAAGAAATAATTTGGCGAAATCCTATATGGTTTTGAAACTGAGCTGATATTGAAACGAATTGAAATTGAGAACCTTATTTTTCTAAATACTTGATTTGGGAGTCACCGAACTTATATTAAATTGATTTTTTTAAGTATGAAGTTGATTCGAAAACTATTGATTTGGAAAGGTACTGAATTTGAAAAGTGAAATCTTATATAATCGAAGTCTATATAAGTGTGATTTGATATATTATTGATTTAGGAAAGTATTCGATTTGAAAATGAAATCTTATATATAATGGAATTTATATAAGTATGATATTTGAAATTGATTTTGAAAAGGTACTATATGATACATATTTTCGAAGTAAAGATATGGAAAGTGCCATTTGCTTGATATCCGCTTTGTGGCCACATTGTGGATTCATTCTATCGATATTATTCTCACTGATTTGGTTTTTCGGATATGATACTCGAGTGTCCTTTGAATTCCATGGCGTTACCCATGGCCGTTTTTGTAGCGTGATCCACAAGGAAGATATTGTTTAAAGGGTACGGATGTTTCCGGGGGGAACTAGACGTAACCATTGTGTATCCGCGGTCTACAAGTTTTGTGGTTGTAGCGTAATCCGCAAGGCAGAGATTGCTTAAAGGGTACAGATGTTTCCTGGGGGATTCAGGCATAACCATTGTGTATCCGTGGTCTATAATTTTGTTATCATGGCGAAATTCGCAAGGAAGTGATTGCTTAAAGGTACGGATGTTACCTGGGGGATCCAGGCATAACCATTGTGTATCTACGATCCATGATTCGGTTGATTTGTTTGGATTGTACTTACCATATCGGTTTTGAAGGTATTTTCAAGTCTTTTCACGGGGAGTTGAAACAGGTCTACTAAGTACTTGAAGAATTCTAGCTTTGCGCCTGATCAACGCATAGCCAGAGTCTGCAAGAACAAGGATAAACTTGTTAAGACATCGAGTTATAAAAGTATTTTAGAAGGAAAATTTGTTTCAAAATAAAGGTATTTTATTACAAAAGTATTTTTCAACAAAGAAATTCTATATAAATATTTGAAACTGAAATTCTTATGGTTCTAAATTAATTATTCGTGCCTGATACTATTCTTTTGAATCTACCTTATCTGCTCAGCTTAATTTATTCACCTATATTCTGTTTTTCCGAATCTACCTTCTTTTTCTTTTTGAATATATCCTTTTAAAATATTGTTTATGTATATACTACATAGTTTAATTGAAAAATTTTAGTGTTATAAATATTTTAGAAGTTATGAATCAAATAATACATATTTAAAGTAAATGATTATTGATTTATTAATAATATTTGATAGTATCTTGAGATAAATTAATAAATTTATGAATTGTAGATTTAATATTTTCAATAACCGCTTTGTAAATAAAAGTAATGACGTAAATAATTGTTTTCAGATAGTTTTCATACACTTATAAAAGTGTTATTTAAACATATAAATGGTATATATAAAGGAAGCAAGAAATTTGCAAATGGGTTTTGAAGGGTATTAAAGTATTAAAGATAATTGATTTGCAAATAAAGTTTTCAAATGAATATTTCAAGTAAAATTTATACAGTTTCATATTAATTGTTTAATCTTGACTTTCAATCTACTTCTATTTCTGGTTGTTCTATTCTCCTACCTCCTTCCTTTTCGGGGATGAAAAGTTTTGAGTGGGGGAGAGTGTAACGACCCAAAATTTTAGTGATTTTATTTATTTAATTAATTGAAATTTCGTGAAATTTTAAACGACAAAATTTGAAAATAGAAAAAAATTTATTATTTGGAATACGTCTACTTAAATGTATCAACTGGTAAATTTTCATCTGATAATGCTGAAGTTTATTTTATTGTGAAATTTTATTTCAATTTAAATCAGTTAATAACAATTGAATTTAAAGTGTTCCGAAACCTAAATATGTCAACATGAGAAAATTTATTTAGAATCTTTGAATAAGACTACGTAATTTGTTCCACAAATTTCGGATGTTTCTAGCTCCATTTAGATTTTTCCGTACGGAATAGCAACGTATATCAGTATCCGTATCGACTTTTGATAGGATGGTCGTACCACTGATATCTGTATGCCGTTTTGATCTTCTCATCGTGCTGATCTCAACGGTATATTTATTTCTGTATTTTGAGATCCGGTACGCGATGGAAACAATAAACTGTTCGTTGTAACGGTACCATAAATGGTGACTTTATTACTTCCTTCGGTTTCAAATTTTGAAACGTACTGTCTAATCAACCCATAAATTGCTTTAATAATTTTTCCGGAATCAATGCCTTATGACCGTTGCTATTATTTTTGTTTCAATGTATATATTACTCTTGTGTGTTTTCCTTTCTTCCAACTGTGAATTTCTAACAGCCTAGCATCGATTTTGTTGCGCCACCTGTTTCCTTTTTTTTATAATAACCGTTCATTTATCTATATATTTGCTGCTCAAATTTTGTTCGCTCCTCTCTGTTGCCAAACCTATCTTCCTTTCTCTGATTCACAAAAGAAAAAAACAAAACCTCCACCTCTTTCCCTTTTCCCAAACCTATCCTCTTCTGCCATGTCAGCGCCTCCTTCGCCTCGCTCTCCTCCTCCGCCCCGCTCTTCTCCTCACAGCCGCGCCAATGGCCACCACGTGAGCCCAAAACCACTCTCACACCCTTCCCTCTTTTGCTCGGCCTGACCTCACAACCATATGCGTCCATCCACTCGGGGCCAACTGACCTCGGCCCACACGCGAGCACATCCTTCGGTGAACAGCATGCGCATTCCTTTCCTCTTCTTTATATAGGTACTATATAAATAATTTACTAAGTTTATATATATACATGTGTTTGTATATAAATTTAAGTACATATATATTTTTATGCATCAGTTATGCGAGCGGTGTAAAGCATGCTTGTAACAATACTATGTGTTTATGTTTTATAGGAAGAAGTAACTATGTATATATATGCTATATTTTTTTGTAAATCATTCGACAGTTGTGTATATATGTCTCAGTTGTTTCGAGCATAATTATATATATATATTGTATATATCTGTCATACGTTTTAATTTTTATATATATATTTATATATATATGTGTGTGTGTGTATGTTATGGTTAATAAAATAGTAATTATATATATTATTAAAGCATGCTGCAGTTTATAAAGGTTATCTAAAGTGTGTAAAGTTTATAAGTTTGTAAAGTTTATAAAGTTTATAAAGCTTATGAAGTTCGTTAAAGTATGCAGTTTACTCACAACAAGCTATTTTGGTTACTAATATATATATATATATATATATATATATATATATATATATAATATTATGTTAGTTTATATTATACTGGGTTATTGGCTATAGTTTATATATATAGTTTGATTGTATAAGTTAAGTACATATATGTCCTCTGTTGTACAGTTTTAAGGTTTATAATTTTTTTTAAAATTGTTTATAAACTAGTTGTTTGTTTTAAAGATTATACCATACGTTATATATTGGTTATGATTTGCTTTTGTTTGCTGAGTAATATTGTATATATATATAATATGTTTGTGTGGTCAGTTTATATATACATTAGTTTATAAATTATATAATCTGTTAGTTATTTAAGTTTTGATGTATTAATTCAAATTTTATTTTATATATATGTTGTACTTTAATGTATGGAATTTAAATTTAAAACAATGATTTTGAAATATATATATATATATATATATTCAATTTAAAATGTGTTGTATTTAGAATATGTTTTATACATGAAAATAGTTATATTTAGTTATATACATAAGTTCACTTATACCATATATCTGCATTGACCCAATTCTGATTTGAATTGTTTTACCAATTCCTCATTATCAGCGTTGTCCATCCAATTCATGCCAATTCTGTTTTTCTTTGGGATTCATGCTTGGATCCGTTACTCGTTTCATTGTTTATTCTCTCTTGCCTCGAAAGGTGAGTAATCACTCACATTTAACGTCTTATATTTATTAAATTTGATTTCAATTGAAACAACAATTGAAATATGCTGCTACTAGTTATTTGCATTGCTATGTATATGTTATTGTCTGTATCAGTTCACCTGTGACATCTGATACCATTATCTGTTATTTATATTGATGTTATATGCCTGTTATACTATTATCATATATGTTGTCATTCGACAAATTCCCTATTAGTATAGAATTCACAATGGGTTGAAATGATACATACCCGAATGATCTGTAGAATAGGAGAAAATCGTTATGGGTTGAAATGATAGACCTAAGCGATTTTCATTTGAATTGAATTTGGGATTGTGGGTTGAAATGATATATACCCGTATATATTTAAATTACAGATTGAAATGATAAATATCCGTATCACTTGACCATAGGATAGAAAATTTATACAAACACCGTTGGTCTATATATAAATATTTTAAAATGATTTCTATGGTTTTGAAAGGAAATATATATGGGTTTATCTAATATTGTAATATTTTATACAAATAAGTTTTAATATAAAGTAGATTTAATAATAATTTTTAATTTAATAAAGTACGATTTAATTAACATATAATATGTCTACGTATTTATTTAAAATTTTATTTTAAAAATAGATCTTTATAATGATTTTATAAGTTAAGGTTGGGAAGATAAATTTGAATATATTCGAAATTGTATATAGTTAAAAAATTTGCCTAACTAAATTGATTTTGAAACTTTTGAATTTGAGGGTTTTAAGATATGATTTTATAACTTGATTTTGATTTAAAGTGATTAAATGGATATTTCAAGTTTTAAATAAATCGAAGGAAACATTTAGTTTAATGTAATTTAGGGCTATTTAAATGATAATGAATTTATTAAGTGACTATTTCAAAACTAAATAATAATGAAGCTAAAATAAGATATATATGAAATTATCAATTTAGCTTTGAAAGTGCTATAATTTGAAAAAAAATTATTTTTGAAAATGATATTTCGGTTTTGAAGTATAAATTATTTTGAAACGACCACGGTGTTATAATGATGTTTGTTTGTTAATAGCGTATATTTCTACATTGTAGATAGTTCCACGGATCCATAGAGGATGGTTATCCCAAACATCCTTTAAGTTATTTGTATTTCAGTTGATATTTCACTTGAACTGGATTTATGGATATAAGACTGTTAATCCTGACTCGAGTGTTTTGTCTTTTGCTTTACGCTCGGGTCAGACTGAGTGATACAACATTTAAGACTCACCTTTGGAGTTTGGAGCTTCGTTTGGAGATCCAACTATAGATTCAGCTTTCAGCTTTCCAGTTGATTTGTTCAGAGAGGTCATCTGTTTGTATTCGAGACTTCAACTTATTTGAGATATTCTGCTGTATTTTATTTCTAACTCTGATGTTTATATAGTACCTTCATGAACTACTATTTATCTATTCCGCTATATTATTATTATATTACTCTATGTCTGTGAGTCTGTGATTGATTTATTTACCGTATATGTTGAGTTTCGCCAACTAAAAATTAACAATATGATATTTTGAGCAATTCAAGTCCGACCTGTGCGGATGCGAATGGTTGAAAATACCGGGTCATTACATGTACGTATAGACAAACTGAGTTGAGAAACACTAGGGTTTATAATAGGTTATTTATAGGTAGACCAGAAATATGAAAACGAATGGGTTAGATTAACTTACAAGTTGAACGATAAATGACCCGAAAAGCCCGTTCTGACTCCGGTACGAAAATGGATCGTCCCATATATCGAAATATATGTTTTCAATATATTTAAACTCAATGAAACAGGCATCAAGTCCAAATTCCATCATATGAAGAAGTTATGTTAAAATTAGCTTATTTCAAATCGATTCCGATTAATTTGAATTAAATTGATTTCTAGGCGTTTCGAGCCCGTACGATCAAACGAAAAATCCGATCGTTACGAAACATGAAACCCTACAATAATTTACTATTATGGATCCGATGAAATTGGTTTCGTCGAAATCCAAGTCAGTGGCCAAAATGGCTATATTTCAATTAATTAAATAATTTAATATTAAATTAATTAATCACCTTTTAATTCAATATTTATTAACTAACAAATTTCATCATTTTTGATTACTCAAGCATTTATAATGATTCAAAACTAGTTTACGCATCAATCCAGTGTTTAAAATTTACTAATTTTAGTGTTCAGTTTCAACTATACTTAAATTAAATTCAATTACTTATAATTTAATTTCAATAAATTGTTTAAATTTGATTCCAAACTTTATATTCTATCAATTATTATTGAAATGACATAGTTAATATTTTTTGATGTATTATTTCACTAATAGGCTAAATTTCCTTCTTTATTTTTATTAACTACTATAATTTAATTGTATTGAAATTTTTTCAATTTTACACATTAATTATAATTTAAACCCTATTAATTATTTTATCTTGGTTTCATTCTTTTTTTATTGCATCAATTATTGTTATGTAAATAAAATTTACATTTCTATACTTTTTATTACATTCACAATTACAATTATTGTCTTGATTCACATAAATGTAACATTTATCACCTTTAAGTGTAATGGATTAAGTATATTGGTAACAAACAACAATTTGTCACTAATACTATATTTTAATAACATTTGTATGTTCATTATTTACCACCAATTGTTATAACAACTCATATTACACTAGTTCTATTCAGTTCACATTTATTACACATATTTATATTAATTAATCAACATTTACATTTGTTTTCATATATTCAATTTATATTCAAGTATAACATTTATATTATTTCAATTAATTGTAATTTCATTCAAATTGTTAATTATTAACTTAGATTAGCATTATTGCATCTCATTTTAGTTATTATTTCATTAATAAATCACAAAATTTTATTTCTTCCAATATTAAATAACAAAATATTATTAGATTAACAATTTTAGTTATCGGAATTTAGGGTCGTTACAAGGGTTAATCAAGAAAAATAAGAAAAGAAGAAGAAAACAAACATAGAATCTTGCAGCAGAACGATAAAATAGAATAAACAAATAAACAGTTCATGAAACTGTTTACTATACATTTGATAATAATTTATACAACATTTATCCGAATTATATATACAATAGGGATAAATAAAATAATGCAGCAGACAACATGATGCAATAATAATAATAATAATAATAATAATATCAAATCTTCGTCTTCGTCCTCCAGAAAATTATCTTCAATGCGTTGAAAAACTCAGGGCTGACCCAAGCATAATGAAAAGACAAAACACTCGAGTTAGGACTAAAATATTCTTATGTATATACAATAGGGATAAATAAAGTAATGCAGCAGACAACATGATGCAAGAATAATATTAGTAATAATATATCAAATCTTCATCTTCGTCCTCCAGAAAATGGTCTTCGACGCGTTGAAAAAGTCAAGGCTGACCCGAGCATAATGAAAGACAAAACATTCGAGTTAGGACTAAAATATTCTTATGCGAGTGAAATTGATATCCCATATAACATGAGTGCATTGGCGTCAGAGAAGTTTCCGGGGTTTTACATCTATTATCCAGTGTATAACGTGCGTGCAATAACTCAAGAGATGTGATGGGATTTTCCATCTCTTAAGGATCTGTAAAATATTTATATGTAGTATATGCTACATATATAATGTCTAATCGGTAAACTAAATATTTTCTTAGCGTTAAGGCTTTACATTGATCCCCCTTAACGTGTTTTTAAGCATTGGCATACAATTGGCATTTGACACAACTAGTACCACATCGGTAGTCAGTGATGCACCGTGATATGACAACACTAAACCAAAATCTTAGGCCCTCGTATAAGGATAAAAGTATGACAAGGCACGTGAGGCAATACCCAAGGTAGGATACTGCCAGTTCAATTCACAGGGCTGGTGGTAACGCACCGTAGCCACGACTGCCCATGTGTCCATCCATCCCATATCGAGTCAAAGGGAGGCTATCCCAAATCAAGGTGCACCAATCAAAACCAATAACAAGAGTAATAATATGGACCGAGTCCAAGAAAATCGAAGAACGGATGTGAGCTAGGGTAGCAACCCCGCTTGGCCCTGTCATGCCGTCTTGTTTTAATCATTTCAAATTGGCACATGTGCCGGGGTCTATCCATCAACGTTCTCTTTCTTCAAATCCAGCAACATCGCCAAATCCAACCACTTCATTCTGGAGTCTCCTTCGCGTACACAATTGTTAAAGTGCTCCAATATGGACAGAGAGTATGCCAATAAGAGGCCTTGGTCTCTTTAAAAACTAAACGTCATTTTACATACCCGTTGATACTTTTATCTTTCGAAAACAATTCGTACTTGATATCAAAATAGCATATTCGCCTCAAAAACAATTTCATTTGAAAATCATCATATTCACTCAAAATATACTATTTCACTTCAAAATCATTTTTGCCTAATATCTCAATTTTGGTTCTAATTCAAAATTGCTTCAAATTTCCATTTGGATTATAACTTCGATTTAACCCAGTTTATATTTAAATCCATGATTTAAATATAAACAATACTCCACTCTGACCAGTTTGAATTTAGAAAATAGCTTGAATAGTTTCAAAATAGTTAAATAGTTAATATAAGATAGTTTGAGTTTTAAAAATGGTTTACATAGTAAAATAGCTTGGAAAATCAAAATAATTTGAATATTTAAGAAAATAGTTTAAACAGTTTACATTAAAATTATTTATTCAAAGTCGGACTTATTTAATTCCACATCTTCCAGTTCAAATCAATTTCAAATTTCCATTTCTATTTAAATCGATTTAATTTCGATTTCAATTCGAATTAACTTCGATTCCAATTTTAATTCAAATCAATTTCATTTTCGATTCCAAATTAATTGAATTTCGATTTCTATTCCAATTAATTCAATTCAATTCTTATTTGAATTAATTTCAATTCAATTATCAATTTTAAACCATTTTGGTTTATATAAATTCGAGTTCGATTTTCAAAATATCGATTTAAATCACTCAAATCAAATTAACCTTCAATGTTCAATTTAAAATCCAAATCTTCATATATAATTCAATTCCTACCTCAAATTTAATTATCGTTTTCAATTACGTTTACTTAGCAATATTTCAAAGTTTGAATAAAAGTTCAATCTTTTAAAACAAGTCAATTCCCGAGATTCATATCATATTTCGATTATTACTTCAAAATCTCAACTTCGATTATTTAAAAAATTACTGTTACCAAATTTAAATTTCAACATATCGAGCTAAAGTTCGAAAATAATTCAATTTTCATATGTTCGATATTTATTCCTTTAAATCAAAATCGTTTAAATAATTTCAAGTCAAAATTCTGAAATCATTTAATTTAACCAATCCGGTGTCCGTATATAATTTTATATTCTATGATCAAGTAATCAATTATTTCAATTTAATTCCGAGATGGATATGTATCATTTCAACCCAAAATAAATGTCATAAGTGTATATCATTTCAACCTATATCTTAATTTATTCAAAATAATTCAATTTACAGTTTTATATATTATAATTAATATACAGGATGACCACAGGATATATCAAAATAAATAAACATCCAAATCATCCAAAATATCAATCTATAGCATCCATCACAATCAACATCCAAATCAGCCAAAGTATCATAACAATTTACTAGTTATCAAAAATCGGGGATTTAACTAGAAATTTAATTTCCATTTCAAATTTGAACCGTTAATTCCAATTCCTATCATTTTAATTCATATCAATTTAAATGTTTGTTAAATTTTCCAACTAACAGTCAGTAAATTTAAATCACTTTACGACATAAATTTGACTAACATAAAAATAATTTAGTCATTTGTGAGTGACATAAAACACTCACCTTTTTATTTGCTGAAATATTTCCGACTTCAAATCAATTTCAACCAACTCCAAGATGCAGCTTTCGTTGACATGAATCCAACGCCACTCGTTTTGTCTGGATCGGGCCTCGTATAAAGAAGATATGCAATATTTTAATATAACGATCATTATAAAATTTTTATTAACAAAATCAACATCTTAGTTTATCAAATAATAAAATTAACATACCCTAATCTTCATGTACCTGCTATTGTTCCAAGCACTAACGAAACCCTCGCGACCTAATCACAACGCACGTAAACTCGCGTCATCGTAGCACCAACGCGATCCAACCCACTGCCAGACGAGCCGCCTCCATGCTTGGCCATGCACGCGAGCTTACCCACATCCAAATGCAGCTGATGCTAGCTCCTGTCGCGCTCCTGGCTATCGCACCTCTGACCTTGAGAAACTCCAAAATTGTAGTCGAGCCAAACAGGACCCTCGCGCGCGGCTGCCTGCAACCCAAAGTCGAACGCGACTTCGTCTTCGTTTGTAACGACCTGTAAATTTTAACGATTTTTATAGCGTTATTAACTGAAATTTTTCTTGAAATTAAAAATAAAATTTGGCAATGTAAATTCAATATTTGGAATGCGTCTATTAAAACATAGCAAATGACAAATTTTCGTTGGAAAATTTGGAAGTTACTTTTGTTGTGTAATTTTAATTCCAATTAAATCAGTTGAAAATTGATGTAAAAAAACACTGTGGAAATCTTAATAATTTTATATAATAAAAATGTTTAATATTTTCTGAGTGAGGTGTCATCTTTCATTTCATCCAATTTGGACTTCTCTAGCCTCTTTTATCTTATTTTCAGCGAATTTGCAGCAGTTTGCTAACGAATATCGACTTTTGATAGGACGACTATATTGAATATCTATGTACCATTCTGTTCGTCTCGTCGTGCTGGTCTCCATAATACATTCAATTGTCTATTTTGATGTCTGGTGCATAGCGGAATCTGTGAAATAGATAACCGTATCGGAACCCTTTTTGTGACCTTTCATTTCTTGTGTTCTTTCACTGTCGACGTAAAAATAGCCGTTAATAATTTCAGAATTCAATGCATGCTTTTTTTTTCTATTTCACCACTCAATTTAAACTTGTTTTGTCCTTTCAATTTTTTTATGTTTATTTGTTGGTTTAAGGAAAATTATTAATTGATATTTTATGCCAAGCTTATATTCTATGGTTCCCAGAAACTGCTACTCACCATTTTTCTTCGCCACCTCTAAAATTCATTCGCCACCTTTAAAATTCATTCGCCAACTCATTCCACCCATGCATGCACCCACTCCTACAACTATCTCCGACCATCCCTCCTCCGTACTTCGCAACTACCTGCCACCTCGTCACCTACCGAGGCCATCAGATCCGAGGCAACAAGCCTCCACCATCCGTCTCACCGAAAACTGAACACTTCCAAACCCTTCACCTTCGGCCTCGACCAAACCCAGCCTTCACTATGAACACCGCCACCCACATCACCACTGAATGGCCTTCACTTGTTACAACCCGCATATTTATCGATTTTATATTTAAATATTTTGTCGTTAATCGGATATTTGTCCGAAAAGCTACTTTTTGCAAACGGTCAAATTAGGACTCGAGACCACTTCCATTGAGTTCGAAATGCCATTTACAATCTTTTTAAGTATAAACTTTGACATGTTTGGGGTTAGTGGAATTTCACTAACTTTTCCCGCTTTGGACTTTGGGTTGGTTTATCCTATTAAACCTAAGTTCCAACCCCTCCTCCTCATCTCTTCATAATTTCCTACCTAACTCTAGTTTTAGCATTAATGGTGAGTGGAAAGGAAAATTAAAATTCCAAGCCCAAGTTCATTAGCAAATTCAACATCCAACTCCAAAATCAAAGTAAAGACATTGGATTCAAGCTTGTAGTTGCTTCTCTATTGACTTCAAGCTTCTTCTTCATTGAATTTGTGCAAAGGTGAGATTTTTATCTCACATTCTTGTCTATAACTATCACGGATGTTTGGGAATGATTTCCTGTCACTTTAGCATGTACATTTGCATTTGGTTTGGATTGGATTGGCGAAAAACTCCAATTTTTAGCGTTTTGGTGAATTTTCTGCATTTAGGTCGTTCTAGCCATTTGTGCGTGTTCGGAGTTAGGTCGCTCGCGAGCTAACGCCTTAGGTCGCTCGCGCGCTAACGCCTTAGGTCGCATGGCTCGTTTAACATTAAGTCGCTTTGGCCACTAGGTCGCTCTGCCTTTCTCCGTTAGGTCGTTACCATGTAGGTCGCGACATATGTTAACTCGTTTGGGCTTTAGGTCCTTGGCCTTCGTTCCTTTTTAGGTCGTAAGCCCCTAGGTCGTTTCCCCCTTACTCCACTAGGTCGCGTACCCCATTTAGGTCGCTTGACCTTGTTCTCCTTTAGGTCGCTCGGCCTCCACGTGGTTAGGTCGTTGACCCCCTTTAGGTCGCAGGACCATGACTCCAGCTAGGTCGTTCGCCCCTTTGCTCCGTTAGGTCGCGACCGAGTTAGGTCGTTGACCACATTAGGTCGCGTACTTAGGTCGCGAACACCCCTAAGTCGTAACCACTAGGTCGTTTGACCTGTTTCCTCACTTAGGTCGCGAGCAGTTAGGTCGTTAGGCCTTGTTTGAGACTTTAGCTCACTTACCTCTGTTAACTCGCGAACACCTCTAGGTCGCAACCCTTAGGTCGCTCGACCCCTTATACTCGTAGGTCGCTCGATCCTATCCTCCCTTAGGTCTTCACTAGGTCGAACCCCGTAGCGGGGGTGTTGCCCCCGCACCCCCACCTTAGGGGGTTGCCACCCCCCCAGATCCCCCCTCCATAGGGGATCTTATCTGAAAAACATCCAACAGAACTTGCTTTGTTGAGATGCTGAGTTGACCATCCTTCGGGACAAGCTATCTTGGGCTTCTCGGTCGATTTTATGGTATCACGGCCTTGCTAATAAGGCGGGATAACAACTTTAGAAATATGAAGGTTTCAATACTAGTAGTAAATATCAAAACTCTTTCATTAAAACAATTTCAACACTATTTTAATATAAAGCTCTTTTCCCAAACCGTTTTTCAATCTATTAGTATATACAAACCTTTACCTCACTCGGATGAGAAATCTAATTAAACGACTTAGTAAAACAAGTGGTATGAAACGCTTGCATTTGCTTCGTCGGTTAATTCTTGGACTTGTTCGATTGAACCTTTTGTGACAATTTTCTAGTGATGATCTACAGTATGTTCGTAAATATTTAAGTTAAGCAAGTGGTTATGGGACATGAAGCTAAACTCATATATTTACTAGCTTAATGTGATTGATACTTCTTGATGATCATGACGATCATTTTTGTGATTTAGACTAGCAATTGTGCGATGTCTCTTTGTCTACGAGGGAGACTAGACTCCGCTCTTGTGATGTTTCGCCATCGCATTTGTGTGATGTTTCGCGATCACACATGTGGGGTAGCGCCCCACGGTCTTCGGGCCATACGTGTGTTAAAATTAATGGCTTGCAACCATGAGATAGCGTGTCGCTTTGTGTTACACGTGTAGGTGAGTTTTCATGCTCCTATTTTGTGAGTTTTCAATTTGGTTACTGATCATATATGCCTATTGTTGATATGTTACATTATTATCATATTTGTTCTCACTATGCAAGTTTCCTGTTAATTTAGAATTACTTATGGGTTAAAATGATACATACCCGAACGATATTATAGATTAAGGGAAAATCGTTATGGGTTGAAATGATACATACCCGAACGATATTATAGATTAAGGGAAAATCGTTATGGGTTGAAATGATAAACCCAAGCAGTTTTCATTGAATTCAAATTTTAGGATTGCGGGTTGAAATGATATACACCCATACATATTAAATTATTGCGAATTAAAATGATAAATATTCGTATCACTTGATCATAGGATAGAAAATTATATAAGGACGCCGCTGGTCTATGTTAAAGAAAAAATGATTGCCAAACTATGAAAGAGATATATGGATTTTATAAAATACTGATTTTAAATTACAATATAAAGAATTTATTTTTAATATATGTGAAAAATTTAGATTTTTAAAATTATATGTTGGAGAAATTTAAATTTATAAGTAAGTTTTGAAAATAAGACTTTTTAAGATTTTCTAATAATTTTATTATTTTAAAAATATAAAATAAGATTTAATAAAAAATGCATTTAATAATAAGATTTAATTTAATAAAATTTAACTTAATTGGTTTATAATATGTTTAAGTAATTATTTAAATTTATATTAATATTTTAAAAATATATTTTTATAACTTTAATAATAGAAATTTGGAAGATAAATAATGTTGACTTGGAATTTAAATTGGTTAACAATTGAATTTAAATAAGAATTTAATTGAACTTATTAGTTTTGAGATTTTGAAAGTTATGATTTATAACTTGATTTGATAAAAAGTGACTAAATGAATATTCTCAACTTTAAATACAATTGAGAATGAATATTTAATATTGATTTAAATTTATAAATTGAGATTTTATTTAATTGTTATTAAAATGATTAGGTGATTATTTTCCAATTTGAAAAAAATTAAAGTTAAATGTTGAATATAAATTATATTGTAAATGTTCAAATATTCAAACTTCAATCTTTGAACTTTAAATTGAAATGGTTAGAGTGGAATTGATTTAAGTTGAATTTTGGAATTTAAGATGATTTGAATTGATTTGGGAAATGCGAGGAAACTATTTTTATTATATAAAGTATTTTAATATACATGAACTATTTTTACTATATATAAACTATTTTAATATATAAATTATTTTAATTTATATAAACTATTTTAATTTTAATTTATTACTGTTTTAATATATATATACTATTTTCAATATCTAAACTGCTTAAGTTGGAACTGTTATAATTTCAAAAGTGTTATGATTTCCAAAGTGTTATGATCTCGAAAGTGTTATGATTTCGAAAGTGTTATAAATTTGGAAGTGTTATGATTTCGGAAGTGTTATAAATTTGAAAGTGTTATAATTCTGGAAATGAATATTATTTAGAGTGAATAATGAGATCAAATCGACATGGTTTTGAAATGAATAGGATATTTTGATATAAAGCATGACCTATTTGAAATGAAATGATCGTTGTGAAATAAGCGTTTGGTTGTTAAAGATGCCGGGATCAGATATTGTCATACTTTCTGCCAATACAGAAAACCATTTTAACAACTGTGTATGTGGTGGAGATTCCAGAACGAAGTAGGATGGTTTGACGACGATTCTATATAGTATTTACGTAGCCCTAAGTCCCATGAGTCAGCTTGACGTGGCTAAAATAGGAGCTATACCGGACCAAGTGAGGTTGCACCTCCGATCGGGCACGATACCATTCTATTACTTTAGTGATTTGATTGGGTGCACCTTTGATTTGGGAGCATGTCACGAGGTGGGCAGTAGTAGCTGCGATGCATTACCACCAGTCTGGGAATGCAAATAGTATATCTACGCTCGCATAGTCTCACGTGCCCTGTCACATGCCCTATCGCGCCTTCTACAAGCTTGTTTTGTACCACACCTATGTGGTGTCCTCTGGGTAAACCACCAGTTTGGTGGAGTGTACGACATTTTATACACTAGGGAAGATAAAAAAAACGTGTTAAAAGGGATATGGGTAACGCCTTAACGCTATTTTAATAGTTTACTTTACTATAGACATATGATAATAGCGTATGTTACTACATAGTAGATAGTTCCATGAATCCTTAAAGAATGGAAATCCCGAACATCCTTTAAATTACTTGTATTTTAGTTGACATTTCACTTGAGTTAAATTTATTAATATACGAATGTTATTCTTGACTCAAATGTTTTGTTTTTTTCTTTATGCTCGAGGAAGTCTGAGTGACACAACATTTAGGACTCACCTTTGGAGTTTGGAGCTTTGCTTGAAGATCTATCGTATATCTAGTCAGCTTTAAGTTGTTTATAGTTATTTCTATTCTGTCTTGTAGTTACTTTTGTATTTGAGACTACTCTATATCTAAGATTTCTGTTGTATTTTGTTTCAGACTCTGGTGTTTTATAGTAGCTTCATGAACTACTATTTATCTGTTCCGCTGCTTATTGTTGTAATACTCTATGTCTGTGATTCTGTGATTGATTTATATACTGTATATGCTGAGTTTTGCCAAATATAAATTAACCATCAGATATTTTGAGCAATTAAAATCCGACTTGTGTGGATGCGGATGGTTCAAAATAGCGGGTCGTTAGAGTTGGTATCAGAGCTTTGGCTTAGGAAAAATTTAACGTATGGAGTAAAAATTAATTTCAGAAACATATTCGTTCGAGTTTGAAATTCTTCATTAGGTCCTCCTGAATTAGAATTTCTTTCGTATTTTTGGGACATTCTCTTTTGTTCTAAAATCCATTCTTGTCCTGTCCGGTTCATGTTTTTTGAAACTGGAGCATCCCATAGCTCCAACCTCAACTGTCAACTTCATCCTTTGTGTGACTAATCCCATCGGCGATTCTTCCAACCTTAATATGACCTGTAAAGGGGTGAAACTCTTTTACAACTGGCGTTGATTCACCGAAGATTTCTACATCCGCAGTTTTGATGTTGTTATCTAAGCCCAAACCATTCTTTAGTGGACGACTGGGTAATCCTCTCGTGATCAAATGTCGAATGCCTCTGAACTAAGTAGGCAGTTTTACCTTTTTGTCTAATGTTCAGCCTAATGATCTCGATTTCCCCGATAGTTAAGGATTATCCTGATGTTTTGGTGAAGTCACTTCTCCTCCTCATATGCGGGAAATTGAATTCCACATCGATCTTACTCCTGGAATCTCGGTTGTCCTGTTTATGGCCACACACGATTAATATTAGTCCATCCATTCTTTTTTCCCTCTTTGTAATTCATTTATCTTACCATCCTTTCGAGCTTATCTTCTTAGTTAGAATTCTTTTGATTAGGGTATCTCTAAATTGAACCTCAATCCTTGTTCAAGATCTATTCTTGAATCATCGTGTGGGGAGTGCATTTGTTTTAATATAAAATATTTTATATTGTGTTATTGTTAAGATTGATTTAGGGTTTCAATCGGTTCGTCTGGCCAATGTTGTCGATAGGAACTCCAAAACACTTGAACAGAGCAGACTGATACAATATTGTTTCAAATTTGGCAAATGAAATAAATTTCTTATGATTATGTTTTATATTTATAAGAATAATTTTCTAAAATTTTATAGTTAAATGAATTGGTTGTTAGAAATGATAATGCAAGATTATCATTTATTAGTTTGATAACATTCCTAAAACCATTAACTATTGTTGCATTATAAGGGAATGAAACTGTTTAAATATGGTTTATAAATCTGATTTACAAATGAAATGAATTTAATTAAGGATTTGAGTATTAAAATTCTGGTGTTTTTCAAAGTTTGGCCTTTAAAGTTTTTAATATATTATTTGAAAGTATTTTCAAATGGAACTTGTTTCAAATGAATAATTTTAAAAGAATTAAGTCTGTACACTCTTTGTTGTCGTTGGAAAATAATATCAGCGATGACTACGGCATCATCGATATTCATTTTCGAGTCTCGAGGTGGAGAGACCACTTAGTAGATTTGCTATACTTTTGTGTTGGAAAATGGATTTGATTTGAATTTCTTGAATATGATTTGATTTATATATCATATATGCATATGTTTATTTCAAAATAGTTTAAAGTGGAACAGGAAATTAATCCTTAAAATCTACGTAAAGTGATGGTTTTCAATTATTAAAATGAAGCAAGATTTCTGAATAATTGGATAATCCAAAATGAGAAATAGAATTTAGGAAACGTAAAACAGTTGAAATGGGACAAAATTTATTTGTATAACGCTCAATTGCATTCTATAATATATAGAACTTACCTGAACTATTCAAAAAGCTAAAATGTTAGTGTGAATGAAATTA
This sequence comes from Allium cepa, assembly GCA_030765085.1. NCBI lineage: Eukaryota > Viridiplantae > Streptophyta > Magnoliopsida > Asparagales > Amaryllidaceae > Allium > Allium cepa. The sequence goes on from CM060932.1 coordinate 938,546,820, forward strand.
AAGATTATACAAGAGGAATTTAAATAATAAAATGTTCAAACTAAAACTTTCCTTAATAGAAATGTTGTAAATTAAAGAAAATTTGTACAGTATTTAGCTACATTCGAAACATTAATATAACTTACCTAAAAATGGTCTGAGTGTAATTGAATAATATACAATATAAGTAATAAGATGTCCTAAAGGAAAATTTTCGTTAAGGGAAATTTAATAAAAAATGATTGAAATAAAAATTATACACTTAATCTATGTTATAAGAAGTGTTAAGTGAATAAATTGAATAATAAATGAGCTAAATAAAATATAAATTGAGTTGAATGAAATTTTGTAACAAACATTAATAAATTGAAAGCAAATCAATTGAAAAAAAAACATTGGACTAAAATCAACCAAATGTGAATACAATATATATTTAATGATCAAATAAATTGGATTTAAACCAAATTAGTTGAATATCAATTAACTTAAAATAAAATGAAATTTATATGATTTTGAATTAATTGTGATATTTTGTATATCAATTTATTTCTTTTTCTGGTTGTTCCTATTCTCCTATCTCGTTCCCTTTTGGGGACGAAAAGTATTGAATGGGGGAGAGTGTAACGACCCATAAATTTTAGCGATTTTTATAACGCAATTAACTAAAATTTTTCTTGAAATTAAAAATAAAATTTGGCAATGTAAATTCAATATTTGGAATAAGTTTATTAAAACATAGCAAATGATAAATTTTCGTTGGAAAATTTGGAAGTTAGTTTTGTTGTGTAATTTCAATTTCAATTTAAATCAGTTAAAAATTGATGTAAATAAAATACTCTGGAAATCTTAATATTTTTATAAAAGAAATTTGTTAATATTTTCTAAGTAAGGGGTCATTTTTCGTTTCAACAAATTTGAACTTCTCTAGCTTCGTTTATCTTATTTTCAACGAATTTGCAGCGGTTTGGCAGCGAATATCGACTTTTGATAGGATGATTGGATCGTTGATATCTGTATACCATTATGTTCGTCTCGTCGTGCTCATCTCCACAGTATATTCGGTTGTCAATTTTAATGTCTGGTTCACGATGGAATCTGTGAAACAGATAACCATATCGGAACCCGTTTTGTGACCTTTCGTTTCTTATGTCCTTTCATTGTCAACGTAAAAATAGCCGTTAATAATTTCAGAATTCAATGCATGCCTTTTGTTATTCCACCACTCAATTTAAACTAGTTTCGTCCTTTCAATTTATTTATTTCCTTTTATTTGTTGGTTTAAGGAAAATTATTATTTTATATTTTATGCCAAGCTTATAACTATGGTTCGCAGAAAATGCTGCTCACCATTTTTCTTCAGCCGCAATCAACCCATTCACCACATCTAAAATTCATTCACCAACTCACTCCACCCATGCACGCAACCGCTCCTACAACTATCACCGACCGCCCCTCCTCCTTACTTCGCAACCACCTACCGCCTCGTCACCCACCCAGGCCATCAGATCCGAGGCAACAAGCCTGCACCACCCCTCTTACTGAAAGCCAAACACTTCCATACCCTTCACCTTCAGCCTCGACCAAACCCAGACTTGACCATGAACACCGCCACACACATCACTACTTAACAGCCTCCACCACTCCATGAACCGATCTTCCCTGGCATCTTCACCTCTGCACCCATCAACCGCTTCAACTTCCCCTCGCCACCTTGCTTTCATCCCCCACCTAGCTCGACTCTAACCACCACAGCGCCAAACCCAAGCACGGTAGTCTCCTGGTCCTTCCTCCTTCCACCTGACATCCCTCCACCTTTGCTAACCCGCTTCGACCCCTTTCCCACATCCTGCTCGCATCAGCAGCCTACATCTTCAGCCTTGCTTTCCTTATCTTACTAGTTGCCATTCCATCCATTAGCTTTTAATCTTCTTTTATGTATATAAGTAAGTTTAAATATAAAGTGGAGGTTATGTATAAGTTTATATGTTAGCTTATATACATATATGAGTATATATGAGTCCATACATCTGTTGGTTATATATTTTGATATGTACAATATGTTTAAAGCTTACTTATAATTTATATTTTAAAAGATTTGTTATAACATAAATTATATATAAGGATATTATATGTACTATTGTAAGGCTGCGGGTATATTATGAAAGTGAGCTTAAAAATGTATTGATTTTATGTAGTGTCAGTATGCATATTACAATATATATTAGCTTGTAAAAAATAAAATAAAAATATAGCTATATATATCTGAGTATATATATTACCTCGCATATTTAAAAGGGATAAAATTTAAAAGTATGTAATATGTTATATTAGTTATATACAATATGTTCATTTGAGTATACATATGTTTCTATAACCTTATAAAGGATCTGTTGAGTTAATCATATGTATATGTTTCAATAAAGTAAGTTATAATCAGTATCGATTTTTAAAAAATATATATGTATATTTTATTTTATTGATGTTAAAGTTAAATTATATATTTGGGAATATATTTATATACATATATATATATATATATATATCTTATTTTAAACATATGTTTTTATTGATTAAGAGAATATTTATATATAACATATATTTTGCTCATGTTGGGTGAATTCTCACCCAGGAGATCTCGAGACCAAGAAGCATCAGTTCCATCTGGGTTTTCCCACTCCATTCGTTCCATTCCATCCGGTACTCAAGCTCATCCGGTACACAGGCAACCACCGGACCACCTATCCGCCGAACCAAAACAACACCGGTCGAAAACCACATCAATGCCGAACCAGCTCGTCCCCCCTACATGCCGAACCAAACTCCACTACCAAGTGCCTGCCGAACCAACATACCTCCAACAACCACCGAACCAAACCTCCCCATATGACTGCCGAACCGACTTTCCCTCCGTGCCTGCCGAATCAACCCGCCTCACCTACCTGCCGAATCAACTTTCTCCACTTCAATACCGAACTAAACCAATTACCCTCACTACCGAACCATCCATCACCGGACCAAACCACCACCGGACCAATCCCCTTCACACACCACCGGTCCAAGACCACGCCGAACCAACCTCCTCGCCTCTACAACCGAATCAAGCTACGCTTCCACCACCGAGTCAACGCTTCCAACAAATACCGAACCAAGCTCTGCCGAACCAGATATGCCAGGCCAGATTGCTTCAGCCCGGGCCCACCAGCAGCTATATACCTCCAAGACCCCTGCCCTCAGCCTCACTCTATAAATAGAGGGGCAAGGGTACAACAATGGCGGACAAGTTTGAGAGCTCAAGCAAGGAAGGAACTTTCAAACAACTTTCATATACTTGTATACAAAGCTTTGTACTTGTAATCTGAAAGAAAAAGGGAGAATAACATATAAAGTGGACGTAGGCACGTTCTGGCCGAACCACTATAAATCTGTGTGTCTTTTACAGTTTAGTCCCTTCTTTTTATATATTTGCATAACTCACCCAAATTACTAAGAACAACATAAAATCAACTAAATCATACGACTTTGAGGTGTTTGTCCATTTTTTGCGCAAACATTTTTGGTGCTTTCACTGAGAACTTGGAACTCGAAGCTTCAACTTCCCTCATTCAACCTTCTTTCCCAATAGCACCCTTCATTGCCTAGGAAACATGACTTCCAGGCCGAGAAAAGACGCCAACAAGGGAAAGAACGTTGCAACCAGCAGTGCTCCAGATCTAGTGGATCCAGATCAAGAGAACCAACCCACTACGACAGTAGTGCCAAATGTAGATCAGGCACTTCCGACAGCCCCTGCCGTGGAACAACCGGCAGTAATCACTAGGGCAGATCTAGACAGAGTTGTGGTTGAAGTGACTAATCGCTTCGCATCCCAACATGAAGCTTTGGTGAACCAACTCATGTCACGCTTGAGGGATGCCGGAGAATCCAACCGCAACACTGAATCATGGGGTGAGTCTCAATCTGGAGGATCTCGGAGACAACAAAGGTCTTCCCTCTTCGAAGAAGCTATCAACAGGAACAACAATGATAGGGGCTACGCCCGGACTCAGCCCGAACTCCGACTCGAGGAAGCGCTTGGAACCGAACCCAATGGGGGAGGCACTCGGCGAGGGTCGGATGTAGCTGAGCCAGTCATGCCACCTAATCATAGAAACCCCGCTGAACGGAGCCGAGCTAGAACCCAGCCCGAAGTTGACCCCATGGAAATGCTCGAAACAGAACCCCACAGGGGAAGATCAAGGCAGGGGACAACTGTAGCTGGTCCTAGCATGCATCCGAGCAGCCAAAGGCAGCCACTGGATAACGTCAGAAGCGATAGACTATACCATCCCTACAGGTCATCCGGACGAGATCGATCCCGCTGGGAAGAACCAAGCTCATTTTTGTCCGCTCCAAATTCTGATGAAAGAATGGCACGATTATTCAGGGAATGCGTCCAACGAGACCAAAGAGATCATGGGATAGGTGCTAGGGTAACCAACCCTTTCACCCGCGATATTGAAATTGCCATCACCCCCCGAGAGTGGAAAATGCGGACAATGGAACCATACAAGGGAACCTCTGACCCCGTTGTACACCTGCAAAGATACACACAACATATGCTCATGAGCGGGGCAACGGAAGGAGTATTATGCAAATGCTTTCCACTATTTTTAGCAGACCTAGCTACCTCCTGGTTCTGCCATCTACCCCAAGGATCCATCAGCTCATGGGAAATGTTGAAGGAGAAGTTTATCAGCCGGTTCCGCATTCATGTGGAACAACCCAAGGATGTTTACTCCTTATCTACTGTCAAACAGAAACCCGGAGAGACACTGCAGCAATACCTAACCCGGTTCAATGCCGCAGCGGCAGCAGTTCAAGATGCCGATGAGAAACTTGTCCTGATGGCCCTCTGTAGTGGTGTGCATCCGGATACCAAGTTTGCTAGAAGACTAACCAAAGAAAAACCAGCTACGTTACCGGATTTCTTTCATGAAGCTGGAAAGTATATGAGACTTGAAGACGCCGCCACTGAGAGGCAATCAGGGCAACAGGCCAAGACGGCTCCATACAGGTTCCTTGCTGCAGCAAAAGATGTTCGAAGAATTGACTCTAGAGACAATGCAGAGGGCAAGAAGGGAGAAAAGCGCTTGTACCGACCAGGACCGAGATTTGACGCTTACACTCCCTTGAATGAAACAATCGAGAACATCTTCCTGGCCACCCAGGACTAACTTACATACAAGCGCCCCCCGTACAAGAAAGAGTCAGATCGCGCAGTCCAGTTCGGAAAATTCTGCCGTTTCCACGAGTCTCATGGGCACGATACCAATGAATGCCGCCATCTCCGAGACCTAATTGAAGACACATCAGGAGAAAGAGGCTGGAACGCTATGTAAAGGACCAGGACAGGACTCCAGCTCCCGCCAAGGAAAACCTAGGGCAGCTCCACCCGGAGACAGGCGGAGGAAACTGCAACACCAACGGTCCTAGTCAGGAGAAGATAGTGGTTCATACAATATCTGGAGGGCCACACATCGCCGACAGAAGCTGGGCAGAGATGGAAAGATACGGCAAGTCACTTAGAGACAATGAAGGCTACATAAACTCTGTTACAGAAGAACGCCACCCAAAACGGAAAGAGAGTGACGACATCACATTCAGTAGGCGTGATCTAGAGGGAAGACAGTACCCACACATGGACCCTATGGTCATCTCTTCCTGGTTCGGCCCAGCCAAAGTTTTTCGAATTTTAATAGACACTGAAAGTTCAGTAAACATCCTATTCAAGCATGCTTTAGACAAAATGAAGCTGTCAATGAAGAATGTATCTCCCTGCAACAAACCACTACATGGTTTCACTGGAGATGCAAAGTTACCCCTCCGGCAACTAGACCTCTTTGTCGAAATAGGCAGCCATCCCCGCTCCGCTGTGCGAAAACAAACGTTCGTACTAATAGAGAACCATTCGGTCTACAATGCCTTCTTGGGAAGACCAGCCTTGTCCGACTTCCAAATTGTCCTAGCCCCATGGTGCCTGAAGATGAAATTTCCCACAAATAATGGAATAGGAGAAGTGGAGGGAGATCAAGACGCTGCTCGAGACTGCTATGTGACCGAACTTCGCAATAATCGCAGAAAAGATAAAGGGAAAAATGCAGAGGCTACTCTCTGCATGAAAAGCTTGGAAGCATAGAAACTAAAGAAAGCCCCTCCTCTTCGATATACCAGTGATCCTTTCAACAAATTAGACCCCAGGCACAAAGAGGAGGAGGCCACCGCTGAGCCTGCAGAGGCTATGGAATTCGTAACTGTAGACAAACATGACTCGAGTAGACTATTGATGATCTGATCTCAACTAAAAGGAGAATTAAAGGATCAACTCATTGATTTTCTTCGCCACAACATGGATGTATTTGCATGGACGCACGCCGATATGACAGGAATCTCCCCAGATGTAGCATGCCACGTACTGAACATCGATCCCACAATGGTGCTAGTAAAGCAGAAAAAGAGAAGCATGAGGGCAGAACGATCAGCAGCCCTCGAGGAAGAAGTAAAGAACTTACTTGCCAATGACTTCATACGTGAAGCCATCTACCCGGAATGGATCGCCAACCCGGTACTGGTAAAGAAAGCTAATGGGAAGTGGCGAACATGCATCGATTTCTCCAACTTAAATGACGCTTGCCCGAAAGACTGCTTGCCACTCCCCCGAATCGACCAACTCGTGGACAGCACTGCTGGACACGAACTTTTATCCTTTATGGATGCATACTCAGGATATAACCAGATCCCTATGCACGCCCCCGATCAAGACCACACTAGCTTCATCACTGACCGAGGATTGTACTGCTACAAGGTAATGCCATTTGGACTTAAAAATGCCGGAGCTACTTATCAGCGCCTAGTCAACAAGATGTTTGCAGAACTGATAGGACGAACTATGGAAGTTTATGTGGATGACATGCTGGTAAAATCGAGGAAAGCCAACGACCATATAAACCACCTGGACGAGATGTTTCAAGTACTTCGCCAATATGGAATGAAGCTGAACCCTCTAAAGTGCTCCTTCGGAGTATCATCAGGAAAGTTCTTGGGATTCATCGTTCATGCCAGGGGGATTGAAGCAAACCCCGAACAAGTCCGAGCTTTACAAGATATCAAGACACCATCTACTCGAAGAGAGATGCAAAGCCTAAACGGGAAAGTGGCCACCCTGAGTAGGTTCATCTCTAAAGCAACCGACAAATGCATCCCTTTCTTCGAAGCTCTAAAGAAAGACAAAGGAAAGTTCGAATGGACCGACGAATGCTCGACAGCCTTCCTTAACTTAATCGGACACCTCCAGAGACCACCGGTACTTTCAACTCCAAATGAAGGCGAGGAACTATACCTATACCTTGCTGTATCATCCTACGCTTTGAGCGCCGCTTTGGTGAGAGAAGACAACCGCACGCAGCGACCCGTATACTTTGTAAGCAAGAGATTCACAGGGGCAGAAGTCAGATACCCTAAACTTGAGAAGCTAGCATACTGCTTACTAATCACGTCACGGAAACTGCGACACTACTTCCAGTCTCATTCCATCCGAGTTTTAACCGATCAACCGCTAAGGCAAGTGCTCCATCGCCCCAACACTTCTGGGCGATTACTTAAGTGGTGCATCGAACTAAGTCAATATGATATCACTTACCATCCTCGCACCGCTATCAAGGGGCAAGCCATAGCTAATTTCATTGCCGAATTCACTACTAGCGAAGGTAAGGACCAATCTGAAATAGCAGAAGATATCAAATGGAATCTCTTCGTGGATGGAGCATCAAACGAGCAAGGCTCGGGGGCAGGTATTGTAATAATCACCCCCAGGGGAAGAAAGCTACATTATGCTCTAAGGTTGGAATTCGCTGCCACCAACAACGACACAGAATATGAAGCAGTAATCGCCGAACTAGAACTTGCCTTGGAGATTGGAATCCGTTCTTTACGTCTACACAGTGATTCACAACTTGTTGTGAATCAAATACTAGGAGAGTTCCAGACTCGAGGAGAACGACTCACAGCATACCTAAAGAAGACCAAGCTGCTACTTAACCAACTGGATCACTATTTGATCAGACACATTCCTCGAGAGGAGAATCAAGAGGCCTACGAACTGGCAAAGCAAGCCAGCATGAAGAACAACTCCTTTTCGGGAGCAATAGCCGTCTCAAAACAACTAGCCCCGAGCTTCGAACTGGAGGATCTGATAGCTGCGATTGAAGAAGAAACTTGGATGTCTCCTATTCGGAAATACTTACAAAATGGCGCATTGCCCAGCGAGCGTAGCGAAGTCAGGAAAGTCTTGAGGAAAGCTTCCCGCTACACACTGCAAGAAGGAATCCTCTACCGGCGTGGCTTCTCTAACCCCTTATTACGATGTGTCGCTGGAAGGGAAGCCAAGGAAATCTTATCCAACATCCACCAGGGAAGATGCGGAGATCACACTGGAGGGCAGACTCTGGCAAAGAAGATACTCCGATATGGATATTTCTGGCCCACCTTGAACAAAGACGCCTTAGACTTCGTCAGAAAACGTGACAGATGTCAGAAATTTGCCAAAATTCCTCGACTACCAACAAATGAGATCACTAAAATGACTAGCCCTCGGCCCTTTGCAGTATGGGGAATTGACTTGATTGGTGAACTGCCAATGGGCCGAGGTGGAGCTAAATATGCTATAGTAGCAGTCGACTATTTCACCAAATGGGTGGAAGCAGAACCTCTGAATAAAATATCTTCGATAAAAATCATTAACTTCTTGATCAAAAATGTTCTATGCAGGTACGGAGTACCACTCAAAATCATATCAGACAATGGACTTCAGTTTGACAGCAAGGAATTCACCAACTGGTGCCAAGAGCACGGGATTCACAAAAGCTTCTCATCCGTGGCATATCCCCAGGCAAACGGCCAAGTCGAAGCTGTCAACAAAATTCTCAAAACACTGATCAAGAAGAAACTTGAAAAGTCAAAGGGCGCTTAGGTGGATCAACTTCCTACGGCAGTTTGGGCCTACCGCACATCTTTCAGAACATCAATAGGGCATACTCCTTTCTCTTTGGCATACGGATCGGAGGCAATGCTCCTAGTTGAGACTATTGTGCCTTCCTACCGTAGGATCCACTACAACCCAGAAGAAAACGAAGAACTCCTCCTCATGTCTTTGGATCTGATTGAGGAGAGAAGAAATGATGCAGCACTCAAAGTAGCAGCTCACAAACAAAAAGTGGCAGCACTATACAACTCCAAAGTCAAGCATCGCAGCTTACAAGAAGGAGATCTTATCCTCAAGCGAATCTTTTCGCGCCCCGGGGCACTGGACCACATCTGGGACGGACCATATGTAATTCATAAAGATCTCCACAACGGAGCTTATATTTTGTCAACAGTGGACGGAGAGGTGTTCCAGAGGGCATGGAACATCCGACACATCCGTCGATACTTTTCTTAACTTGTACTGCCCATACGAAGTGAATTAACAAAGAGAATCAGTGGACGTAGGCATTTTCGTGCCGAACCACTTTAAAAAACTTGGCTCTTGTTAACTTGTTCCTTTGTATCTTGGCTACTTGTTAAGCTTTATCCTTTTCTGTTGAACAAAATCTTTTTCAAATGACATTTCCATTTAGAGCTTCACAGCACAACTCCACCTGGACAAAATCTAACAGGTACGCTACGATCCTATGCCCTCGCCAATGAGACACTTTCGCTCCGGTATCCCTCTATCGAGAGTTAACTCATTGTTTGCCTCGGCCCTTAAAGCTGACTGTAATGAGCCGATTATAAGTCATCAGAAAAGGCCGACTATAGCCGATGGCAGCTCATTACAGCGATTCGGCTCGCCGGCAACTGTGAACCGACCATAAGCCCCAACATAAGGTGTGGCCAGCCAGGGGCAGTTCACAGTTGACGATCGGCCCCCACGCTAGCCGGCCACAGTAAATCGAATAATACCCGCGATTACGGGCCATAATGGCCCGGGTAGTTACTGTGCGCGATCGGCTCCGATGTGTCTTAAGTGCGGCTGTGGTAAAAAAGAAAACTCCCCACAGAGGCGTAAGATGGGTGACAAATGTCTCCAAGACCCACAGCTAGGGAAAGTGACTACAAAACCAGTTTGCCACGAACTTAAGCACATAGACGGCCTTCCGTGACTGGAAGTTTTACTTTTCCTATATTTCCATTTCATTTAAAACTTTTTCCCTATTCTCCGTAACGGTGCTTGAAAGTACAGGACATGAAATAGGGAACGCTCGCTAATGGAAACAGAAACTTACAATCGGATTGCTTAGTCTTACAGGGCGCACGAAGTTGCCGTCCACAGCCGAAACATGAAGGGCGGTACCTTCTACTTTTATACATTAATGCATAGCTGCAGTTCATATTCACACATCACATTTACGTTGCAAAATGAGAAAATTATAGTTTAAGCAAAAAACTTGGCGTCAGGCACAGTCAAGCCACTAGTAACATGCATAGTTACATCACTTACACGGCACAACAAAATAGCGATAACATTCCAACATAAAGGAATCAGCTTATGTTATGAAATTACATAAAGTCATTCATCATAAACAATATTATTACAGTCACATCAATGTTTTGGACTAACATAAACAGCGATAAAAGGAAATCAAAAGGTGACCGAATCCGGACAAATAACCAGCTGCATCAGTGCTCCACCCTCATTCTACCAGCTCTCCGAATCTACCTAGCTGCAGGATCGGAGCTCCCAGCATGTTTGCCAAAGGTCCCACCTGTCCAATTCAAGAAAAGAATCCATTAAACAAACAATAGACGACCGAGTTATGAAAAGCTGAGAAGGGAAAACTCACCAGCATCCGCTCCTTGGTCCTCATCCTCCAACTGCACGCCAACCTCCTCAGCAGCAGGCAGCCGCATGTCCTCCTTCACCGCCACTTTCTCCTCCTCAGTAAGCTGGGCCATATCCATCCACTAGTAATCTCGAGATGGGTCCTGGTCGTCCCGGTCCTGGCTGGGCTGGGGGGACAACAGGGGACTCTCTTCTGTCCTTAATCTGATCGAGTTTCCACTTTATGGGACATTTATCTGCAACTCAAGGAAGTACATCATTGAAACGGAAGGTATAAACATGCAAGTATCATAGTCTGAAATTTCGCCCGAACTCCTGGTGTCATTCGGTAAAGCAAATATAAAAGTCCATCCGGTAAGGAGTTCATTCAACACTCGGAATCCCCGAGTTCATTCAGCAAGGCCCAACCTAGAGACTTGTGCTCGTTCGGCATACTCAACCCAAAGTTCATTCGGCACAAAAGACTTAAGCTCATTCGACGGCAAAAAGAATACCCGATTCGGCACAATGTATATTCGGCACAAGGTCGATTCGGCACTCAATAGATACGGTTTTCTCTTCGATTCAGTAAGGAATAACAAGGGGGGGCGTAGCCCCTACTTATAGGGGAACACAGATACGACCGGACCAACAGATTCGACACTTGAGGCCGAATGAAAGTGCCTGGGCTGAATAATCTAAAACAAAGCGCGACATATACAGGCATATGCCCCACTTTGGGGGGCAAATGTTGGGTGAATTCTCACCCAGGAGATCTCGAGACCAAGAAGCATTAGTTCCATCTGGGTTTGCCCACTCCATTCGTTCCATTCCATCCGGTACACAAGCTCATCCGGTACACAGGCAACCACCGGACCACCTATCCGCCGAACCAAAACAACACCGGTCGAAAACCACATCAATGCCGAACCAGCTCGTCCCCCCTACATGCCGAACCAAACTCCACTACCAAGTGCCTGCCGAACCAACATACCTCCAACAACCACCGAACCAAACCTCCCCATATGACTGCCGAACCGGCTTTCCCTCCGTGCCTGCCGAATCAACCCGCCTCACCTACCTGCCGAATCAACTTTCTCCACTTCAATACCGAACTAAACCAATTACCCTCACTATCGAACCATCCATCACCGGACCAAACCACCACCGGACCAATCCCCTTCACACATCACCGGTCCAAGACCACGCCGAACCAACCTCCTCGCCTCTACAACCGAATCAAGCTACGCTTCCACCACCGAGTCAACGCTTCCAACAAATACCGAACCAAGCTCTGCCGAACCAGATATGCCAGGCCAGATTGCTTCAGCCCGGACCCACCAGCAGCTATATACCTCCAAGACCCCTGCCCTCGGCCTCACTCTATAAATAGAGGGGCAAGGGTACAACAATGGCGGACAAGTTTGAGAGCTCAAACAAGGAAGGAACTTTCAAGCAACTTTCATATACTTGTATACAAAGCTTTGTACTTGTAATCTGAAAGAAAAAGGGAGAATAACATATAAAGTGGACATGGGCACGTTCTGGCCGAACCACTATAAATTTGTGTGTCTTTTACAGTTTAGTCCCTGCTTTTTATATATTTGCATAATTCACCCAAATTACTAAGAACAACATAAAATCAACTAAATAATATGACTTTGAGGTGTTTCTCCATTTTTTGCGCAAACAGCTCAGTTTATATTAAGCTAATTTTGATTTGTTTTCCGTCAAATTCCAAACTTCCAGCTTTGCTTTGATCGCCAAATTCATGTTCATCGTGCCTTACTTTGAATTCGTTGCTCAGATTCGTAGCTTAGTTCATTATAAAATTTCTCTAGCCTCGAAAGGTGAGCAATCACTCACGGTTAACATTCTTATATTTAGTAAATTTAATTCACACTGAGATGACAATTGAAATATGCTGTTAAATTTGAACTGTTAATTATTTATTTTTTATATATGATATGCCATTATTTGTAATTATTCACCTATGACATCTGTGACCATGATCTGTTATTTATATTATAATTAAATTTGTCACTGATGATACATGTCTATTGTTGATATGTTATATTATTATCATATTTGTTCTCACTCTTCAAGTTCCCGATTAATTTAGAATTTCCTATGGGTTGAAATGATACATACCCGAACATATTATAGATTAAGGGAAAATCGTTATGGGTTGAAATGATAAACCCAAGCGATTTTCATTGAATTCAAATTTTGGAATTGCGGGTTGAAATGATATACACCCGTAAATATTAAATTATTATAGACTAAAATGATAAATATCCATATCGCTTGACCATAGGATAGAATACTATATACGAATACCACTGGTCTATTTTAAAGAAAAAATGATTGCCAAAGTATGGAAGGATATATATGGATTTTATAAAATACTGATTTTAAATTATAATATAAAGAATTTATTTTTAATATATGTGAAAAATTTAGATATTTAAAATTATATGTTGGAGAATTTTAAATTTATAAGTTTGTTTTGAAAAATATGAATTTTTAAGATTTTCTTATAATTTTATTATTTTAAAAATGTGTAAAATAAGATTTAATACAAAATACATTTAATAATAAGATTTAATTTAATAAAATTTAACTTAATTGGTTTATAATATGTTTAAGTATTTATTTAAATTTATATTACTAATTTAAAAATAGATTTTTATAACTTTAGTAATTGAAGTTTGAAGATAATTAACGTTGACTTGGAATTTAAATTGGTTAATAATTTAATTTAAATAGGAATCTAATCGAAATTATTAGTTTTGAGATTTTGAAAGATATGATTTATAACTTGATTTGATAAAAAGTGATTAAATGAATATTCTGAACTTCAAATAAAATTGAGACCGAATATTTAATATTGATTTAAATTTATAAATTAGAATTTTATTTAATTGTTGTTAAAAGGATTAGGTGAATATTTTCCAGTTTAAATAAAATTAAAGTTAAATGTTGAAATATAAATGAAATTTATATTGTAAATGTTCGAATATTTAAACTTGAATCTTTGAACTTTAAATTGAAATGGTTAAATTGGAATTGATTTATGTTGAAGTTTGGAATTTAAGATGATTTGAACTGATTTGCGAAATTAAAGTAAACTATTTTTATTATATAAAGTATTTTAATATACATGAAATATTTTTAATATATATAAACTATTTCAATATATAAATTATTTTAATATATAAAAACTATTTTAATTTTAATTTATAAGTACTTTAATATATATATATATATATTATTTTCGATATCTAAACTGTTTAAGTTGGAACTGTTATAATTTCAGAAGTGTAATGATTTCCAAAGTGTTATGATCTCGAAAGTGTTATGATTTCGAAAGTGTTATAAATTTGAAAGATTTATGATTCGAAAGTGTTATAAATTTGGAAGTGTTATGATTTTGGAAATGAATATTATTTAAAGTGAATAAGGATATCAAGTCGACATGGTTTTGAAATGCATAGGATATTTCGATATAAAGCATGAACTATTCGAAATGAAATGACCACGTTGTGAAATAAGCATTTGGTTGTTAAAGAGAACGGGATCGGATATTGTCATATTCTGTGCCAATAGAGACTTTAACAACTGTATACGTAGTGGAGCTTCCAGAACGAAGTAGGATGGTTTAATGACGATTCTATATGGTATTTACATAGTCCTGACTCACGTGTGTCTGCTTGATGTGGCTAAAACAGAAGCTATACCGGGCCAAGTGAGGTCGCACCTCCGATCGGGCACATTTCATGGATACCATTCTATTGTTTTTGTGATTTGATTGGTGATTGGGTGCACCTTTGATTTGACAGTGTGTCACGAGATGGGCGGTTGTAGCTGCTATGCGTTACCACCAGCTTGGGAGTGCAAATGGTACATCTACCCTGGCATTGCCTTGCATGCCTTGTCACATGCCCTATCGCGCCTTCTACGAGTTTGTTTTGTACCGTACCTATGTGGTGTCCTCTGGGTAAACCAGCAGTTTGGGGTAGTGTATGGCATTGTATAGACTACATGAATATATAAAATGTGTTAAGGGGGATATGGCTAACGCCCTAACATTATTTCAATAGTTTACTTTACTATAGACATATTATAATAGCGTATAATACTACATCGCATATAGTTCCACGAATCCTTAGAGGATGGAAATCCCAAACATCCTTTAGGTTACTTGTATTTCAGTTGACATTTCACTTAATTTGAATTTATTAATATAAGAATGTTAATCCTGACTTGAGTGTTTGTGTTTTTCTCTATCTTCGGGTCAGATTGAGCGACACAGCATTTGAGACTCAATATTCATTTACATAAATTCAATATTCAATTATTTAAATAATTCCAATATTAAATTTAAACGATTAAATTTTCAATAAATCACCACTAATAAATTATTCACCATTTATTAACAATCATTTTGTTATCATCTAAATAATTCAACATTCATTATTCAATTAAAGCCATCGGTTAGAAACACGTCCAATAAATAGAATTTTCATTTCAGTAGTTGTTGTTGCCTAAATCTTTGGATTTATTATTCTAAATTTTTATTAAAGTTCACATTCAATAACTACACTAATAATTCATTAAATTTTATGTTTGACCATTTTTATTCAAAAATTACAATAAATTTAATAATTTGAAAAAAAATACGGGATGTTACATGTTATTTTTGTAAAGAATTTGAAAAATTTAGGCAATCAATCACATGTTTACAAGCCGTCAAGTTAGTTAGAAAGTATTTACTTTAGTTGGCATTAATCAGCTCATACCCAGAAAAGTGGGTTCCACCTTTATTAGAAGCACCTTTCGACTCATAGCTTTCGCTTTCAACAAAGTCGAAACCAATACATAAGGTATCAATATGGGTACGTAGTGGATTGGGGAAAGGCGGAGGGCATGGTGTCGAAACATAGCTTCCGATGAGAACGAAAGCTTTGCTTTGCTTTTAAATGTTAAACGTCCGCCTTTGTTTTACTAAAGCTTTCGAAGGAGTCAAAACATATGCTATTGAAAGTGGTTTTCTAAATAGCTTTCGTAGAAGGTTGCCATCTTCATTTTTTAATATGATCTTTCGAATGAGTCCCTGGTTTATAAAACAATGCTTTCGAAAATGGTGGTTCCGACCTAGTCGAAGCCATGCTGCTGTTCTTTTGCCTTTCGAGTGTATTGAAGTCATCAATGCTTTTGAAGGGTAGCTTTTGTTTTAATCTTATACTAAGCCACTTCCTAACACTTTCAAAAGGGTCCAAGGGTTTCGAAGGCAATGCCTTCGAAATGGGGTTTTGATGCTAACCTACAATGTTTTACTTAAATATTTTGAAGCTATCGAAAGGATGGTGCCGACGCCATCAAAATTTCCCCAAACTATTTTGTACGAAGATTAAGGGTTTCGAAAGAGATAATTTCATATATATTCACTTTGACCCAAAAGATGTTTTTAAATCAAAACCTAATGGTTTCGAAAGAGTTACTTTCATTGGTTTCGAAGCTAGGTTTCTAGGGATTATAAAGTAATGCTTTGATACTTTCGAAAGGTACATTTTGATTTCGAAAGAGACGATTTAAAGGGCTTCGAAAGTTGTATATATTTTGTGTTTTGAAAAGAAGATTTTTATGCTTTTGAAGGGGGTTATCCAGGGGTTTCGAAAGTAATGTTTTAAAGTTTCGAAACCCTTAATTTCCAAAACAAGTAATCCAATTTCATTTTAAAGGAAAACCATGGCATAAACAAAAAGTTTTGAAATGATTTTATGTATGGAGTTTTTGAAGAAGTTTCTTTGATTAATAGGTTAAAGGGATTAACCAAGTTATTATGCTTGATTCTTCATATATATATATATATATATATATATATTCACATTATATTGGACCCATAACTGCATTTTGGGGAAGGGCAGAATAACCAACTAGGTTGACCCAGTAGCGAATATAAATTAAGTTAACTCCTGAATGGGTAGAATTGCATCCAAGAGTTCAGGAAGACCATAATATAGGATGCTAAAATATTAATTAAAGAAGTTGTCAAGAAGAAAGGTTTATAGTAAACTCATGAAAACTATGTTTAGAAGAAGTTATTGGCAGGGGCTAATAGGTTCATAGTAAACCCATGAAAACTACGATTAGGAAGAGTTATTGGTAGGGGACAATAGGTTTGTAGTGAACCCATGAAAACTATATATAGATTAAGGTATTGACAGATGCCAATAGGTTCCTAGTCAACTAAGATAAGAGGGAAGTTACTAGAGTCACCAGAAGGTTCAAGGAGAACCCATGAAACAATGATGTTATTGGCAGGGGCCGGTAGGTTCTTAGTGATCCCATGAAAACTATGAAACTGGACAGGGAGTCCATAAACATTAAACAGGTTATTAGTCAGCCCATGAAAACTAGTATGTTAATAGTAACTCTAGGAACTTTAAATAAGGCAATTAGTTGGAATGAATGGTGATGGAAAATCCAAAATTGAATTACTTGTTTGCATATCATCATATTGTTTTGAATTGTTTTAACCATTGTGGATGCAGGAGCACAATATATGGTTTTATAAAGGTTTTAGGATACTAGTGAGGAGAAAACCTATTTCGCTAAGTGGCATAGTCTCACTAGATATCTAAATGGTCTGAGATGGTAGATTATTATTCTTACCAGGCTTTTTGTCTGACTCGAAGTTTATGTTTTTCCCATAAACTCTCGGATACACAATTGATTTTGAGTAGTTTGAGAGTTAAGGTTTTAAGGTACCTCGTTAGGCGAATAAGCTTCTGAAGATGTGCAAGAGGCATTATAGCTATCTAGAGTTCTCATTTATTTTGATTCCGCTGTGTTGTTTTAAAGGTAAAGTTGTTAATTTTCCCATATATACTATGATCGTCCGAGAGGGCATCTTGGTATTTCGCTCTTGGCGTGTGTTGTAATAATTATATTTTCTCTGAATGTGGTTCTCGTATTGTGATTATGTAAATGTTTTGAAATGGAATGTGAAACATGGTTGTTGATTTTTAAAATTTTCCATATCCATGTGTTTCTGTTATTTTAATGTATCTTGCATTACCGTATTTAGTCGTCGATGATTAATATCTATGGATGACTGCAACATCCATAGCCGTTAGCTTTGGACCTCCAAGTGGGGGATGTTACGAGTTGGTATCAAAGCATAGTTTTATGAAACTTAAAAGGAATTTAAACCTAAAATATTTTCAAACATGATCCAATGAATCAGAAAATAAGATCGGGTTTGGGTTAATGCTATTGTAGCGTAATTGTATTTAATATATGGATATGTATAAATAAGTACGTATTCCACTCTCTCTTAGAACGTTCTTATGTATCTTACTAAGATATGTAGGCAAGAAATGGAAGAGGAAATCTCGGTGGAGGAAGCACCACAACCAATGGAAATGCCTAACCCACCAGGAGGAACCCAGGTTGACGGGTTAATGCTAACCAAAATGCAAATGACAATGTGGGTGCCGGAAATTCATCAGTGGATATCAGGGCAATGTATCAGTTCTTCGTCAATATGATGCAAGTAGGAGTAGCTGCTGGAGTTTCTGGAAATGTTGGAGGAGCTAATCCTGTAGCTCCAGTTGGGAATAATTATGCTAAGCTGAGAAGAAATTACACCATTCTTGGCGGGAAGCCATTTATGGGGACGAAGAATGCCATAAAGGTAAAGAATTGGCTGTTGCATTGTGAGAGAAATTTTTTTGATCTGTTTAGATGATGAGCAGAAGGGAAGGATGTCCTCTAGGCATTTTTAAGGGTCGGCCTTCATTGGTGGAATAGTATTGCTGTCGGAGTTCCTTAAAAGGAATTGACTTGGGTTGGTTTTCAAAGGAGATTTGAGCAAATGTTTATGTATGAGGTTGCTAAATCAGCGCTGCTGAGGAAGTTTTTGGATCTGGAGAAGGGAGAGATGTCTATTGTTGAGTATGCCACTAAGTTTGATGAGTTGTTTCGTTATGGATATAATACTATAGACGCCATTATCATAAGGAATGAGAAGTTCATTTGGGGACTGAGGCATGAGATTGCTACGACAACCCTACCATATCTTCATGATCCTAGTAATGTGTGGTGGAGATGCCAATTCTCTATGACGAGATACTTGCTGTTTGTGCTAGAGAGAAGCCAGTTGAAACCCAGGGTTCTCAAGGAAAGAAGAGAAAGTTCTTTAAGAAGAAGGGAGTCCAGCAAAGGTAGGCAGCCAAGAAGGAAAAGGCTGATTTAGTTTGCTTCAAAAGTGATAAGAAATTCATTATGCTCAGGAGTGCCAGTCAGGCAAGGGGAAGAAGGCTGCAGATAAGAAGAATGTGACGTGCTTCAATTGCGATCAAGTTTGGCATTATAAGAACTAGTGTATGAAACCTGTTATGGAGGACAAGGGAAAGGTTTTTGCTATTGGGCCATCATCTGCTAAGCCAACTACAACTGATAAAGGGAGGACTATGATGGAAGATATGTTTTTGATTCAGAGTATACCAGTTAGGATACTATTTGATACCGGTGCATTACATTCATTTATATCTCAGAATTTGGTTGATAGGTTATGCTTAGTACCCATATACCTTGTTACCACCTTACGAATTACAAATCCAATAGGAGTGTATGAAACTCTAGGGATTAGATGTGACCAGTTAGAACTAGACTTGTTAGGTCATAAGTTTGCATTCAATCTTTATGTTTTCGATTTCGTAGATCTCAGAATCATTTTGGTTATGGATTGGTTGAGTAAGTACGAGGTAGGGATATTTTGCTAGGATAGGGAGATATCACTAAGACACGCTGATAGTCATAACCGAATCATATTCTCCGTGTAGAGTTCTGACCGAAGTGATTGTGCTTTATTAAGTGCTATGGAAGTGGGAGAAGAACTAAGTTAGGTTCGAGTAGCAAGGGTTTTTACAGACGTCTTTGAGCAGGTTATAGGACTACCGTCGAAACGAGTTGTTGAGTTTTAGATAGATCTTATGCCAGGAGATGAACCTATGAGTAAACCACCTAGCAGGATGACCCCGATAGAGATGAAGGAATTGAAAGTGCAGATAGTGTCTAGAAGGAAGGAATTTTACCAGACCAAGCAGTTCTCCTTATGAAGGCCTTAGGGAGCGGTCGTGGTGTTCATGAAGAAGCCAGATGGGTCATTGAGGATGTATATCGACTACCATAAGTTGAACGAGAGGACGATTAAGAATAAGAATCCTTTGCGAGAATTGAAGATCTATTTGATCAGTTGTGTGGATCCAGAGCATTTCTCAGTTGGATTTGGCAACAAGTTTCCATTAGTTAAGAGGGTAGAGGACAATATTCCTTCAATAGCATTTCAGACTAGGTATGGTTGGTATGAGTGGTTAGTAATGCCATTTGAGTTAACGGATGCACCTACTTTCTTCATGGATTTAATGAATCAATTTTTCCGAGAGTACTTGGATAGGTTCATTTGGTGTTTATAGATGACATATTGGTATACTCAAAGAATGAAAGGGAGCATGGAGATCAACTTAGAATTGTGTTAAAGATGATGAGGCTGCATCTGCTAAAAGCGAAGTTTTCCAAATGTCAATTTTGAAAGAAAAAGGTTAAGTTTTTTGGTCAAGTGGTTTCAGAGAAAGTATTGTCATTCGATCCAGATAAGATTGAAGCTGTTAATAATTGGAAGGGACTAAAGATGGTGGCTGAGATTAGAAGATTTCTTGGGCTTGTTAGCTATTACCGGATATTCATCAAGGATTTCTCGTGGATAACAGCACCTTTGACGAAGCTAACCAGGAAGGATGTAAGTATTCCTTAAGTTAAAGCATTTGCTGACCAATGCACCTATTTTAGCAGCTCCAAATGAAAACCAAGGGTTGGTGGTGTATACCGATGCATGTGGAGCTGGATTAGGTGCTGTGTTGGTGAAGAATGGTAAAGTGATTGCCTATGCTTCATGGTAGCTTAAACCACATGAAGTGAGATATCCTACTCATGATTTGGAGTTTGCTGCGGTGATCTTCGCATTAAAGATTTGGAAGCATTATCTCTTAGGGGAGAGATTTGAGCAATACATAGATCGTAAGTCTTTAAGGTACTTATTCTCCAAGAAGGAGTAGAATATGAGACAACAAAGGTGGCTGCTTGTGATTTTGGTATAGAGTATACTCCTGGGAAAGGAAATAAGGTAGCGGATGCTCTTAGCTGAAGACATCAGAATGTGCTGTTAGCTATACTGGCAGAGTGGAAAGTTTAGAAGCTTTGATTACTTTTTGTGTGTAGTTAAGATCGACTACTAGTTCTAGTCAAAATACTGCCATGTCGTCCTGTTTAGAAGTCCGACCAGTATTGATCGAAAGGATAGCTTCTAAGAAGAAGGAGGATCCAGTATTAACCGAAAGGATTAGAGGGCTTGAGGTTGGATCAGAGATCGATGATCTAAAAGATTTTAGTCTTGACAGAGGGAATGGTTGAGAAAGAAAGGACGATTGTGTGTTTCGAATGTTGAGGACTTGAGGAAAGAAGTTCTTGGAGAATGTTATTGGTCCAGGTTTACGATTCATCCTTGAGGGACCAAGATTTATCAAGATACGAAGAGGAGCTTCTCTTAGGAATGTATGAACATGGTTGTTGGCTTGTGGGTTAGGCACTATGCACACTGTCAACAAGTGGCAATCGAACATCAGAAGCCAAGTGGATTGCTTCAACCATTAGAGATTCCATTTTGGAAATGGGATTAGATATCCATGGATGTTATAGGCGGGTTTCCAAAGTCCTATAGAGGAAATTAAAGTATATGGGTCATAGTGGACAGGTTGACCAAGAATGCACATTTCATTCCAGTTAAGTAAACCAGGGCATCATCTATTTTAGCTAAGTTGTTCATGAAGAACATAGTAAGATTACATGGGATTCCTAGTAGTATTGTCTGTGACAGAGATGCTTTGTTCACTAGCGAATTCTGAAAGAGGCCATAGGATGTGTTAGATACTGAGCTCAAGATGAGTACTGCATATCATCATTTTTAGACGGATGGGCAGATAGAGAGAGTCAATAAGGTACTCGAGGATTTTTTAAGAGCTTGTGTATTGGACTTTGTTGGATCTTGGGAAGATCACCTACATTTGGTTGAGTTTTCCTATTATACTAGTTATCAAACTAGTATAGGAATGACACCGTTTGAAGTTTTGTATTGAAGGCCACGCAAATCACCATCATGTTAGTTGGAGGCTGGAGACATATTAGTTTTAGGTCTATATCTTGTTAGAGAGGTGACAGAAAATATTGAGTTAATCTGAGAAAGGATGAAATAAGCTCAATCCAGGCAGAAAAGTTACACGAATAAGAGGCGTAAAGGCCTAAAATTATTATTTGGAGATAAAGTTTTCATTAAAGTATCACCGATGGAGGGTGTGGTACGGTTCAAGAGGTTAGGAAAGCTGGCATTAAGATATGTTGGTCCATTCTGGATTATAAAGAGAATTGGAAAGCTTGCATACAGAGTAGAATTGCTAAGTAGCACGGAATGTGTCCATAATATATTTCATGCATCTCATCTTCGCAAGTATGTGCATGATCTAGAAATTACTATTCCTCTGACAGGGTTGGAAGATTTGGTAGTAGAGCCTAATTTGACTTTTGTTAGACTAGTTCGGGTTTCAACGAGAGATGAGAAAATATTGAGGAACAATATAGTTAAGTTGGTGAAAGTTTAGTGAAGCGATAGCTAGAAGGACTGTATTTGGGAGACATAAGACAAGATTAGAGATACTTATTCTGATCTGCCTTGAGGGTATGCCTATATTAGCTTTATATATAGTTGCTAGTCAGGTAGGCTAGTATGTTTGTTAGGAGTGGTTATAGATGATTGCTATGTTTAGTATTTAGTCCTTACTAAATTTCAAGGACCAAATTCTTTAAGGAGGGGAACCTATAACACTCCTAAATTTTAATAACATTAATCAGGAGATGTAGTTAGATAAATTAAATAGAATAATGTAAATGTTAGAGTGATAAAGAGAATGAGACTTGAATAAACAATTAGAGGCCGTACTTGAATTAAATAAATGGGCGTAAGAATGGTTTTTAAGCAAATTAATTTACATAAGGGCATAATGAGAAATAGCCGTACCTTATTACCATAACCCTTATATATATATCCACGGCTCTACCATCTGTTCACGTTCATTTTTATTTTTCACCGAAACATAAAACAGAAACATAAGAAGAGGAGCCATCCATTGTTAAGAAAGAAAAAGAAGGAAAATTCAAATAAAGCTAAGGATTAAAGCAATGGGATTAATTCTTAATCTCAATCTAATCTCCTTATCCTAATCAAGGTGAATAATAATTTATGTCATATCGTTTTCGTGTTTATGATCAATTGTTTTCAGATCTAAGATTAAATCCTTTTTGATGATAATTTGGGTAATGATATGCTTGGATTATAACATATTGGACTTAAACAAGATTGTTTAAATATTATTTTACACGGTTTTAAGGGTAAAACATGATTTTAGAGTAGGGCTTTAATTTTCATAAATTTTCGAGTTATGAAGAATTTATTATGAAATTTCAAAGGAAAATATGGTTAATTGGGTTTAGAAACTTATTTCAAAATTATATTGAGAATTTGGATCTGAAATTTGGATATGATAGATAACATATTAAAAGTAAATTTCTATGGTTTTTTGGGATTTTTCCTAAGTGATTTACTATGAGAATTAAATTATATTGAAAGGAGGACCTAAATGATTTAATTATTTTGCTTAATGGAAGGGCTTATTTGTTCAATTAATCTTGGTTTAGATCCGAAAATATGCGGCGGTTATTTTTATGAGGAATTTGAAAAGTTTAGGCAACCAATCACATGTTTACAAGTAGGCAGGTTAGTTAGAAAGTATTTTCTACAATTGGCATTAATCAGCTTTTACCCAGAAAAGTGGGTTCCGCCTTTATTAGAAGCACCTTTTGACTCATAGCTCCCGCCTTCAACAAAGTCGAAACCAACACACAAGGTATCAACGTGGGTACATAGTGGATTGGGAAAAGGTGGAAGGCATGGTGTCGAAACATAGCTTCCGATGAGAATGAAAGCTTTGCTTTGCTTTTAAATGTTAAGCGCCGCCTTTGTTTTACTAAAGCTTTTGAAGAAGTCGAAACATATGCTATTGAAAGGGGTTTTCTAAATAGCTTTCTAAGAAGGTTTCCATCTTCATTTTTGAGTATGAGCTTTCGAATGAGTCCCTGGTTTATAAAATAATGTTTTCGAAAATGGTGGTTCCGACCTTGTCGAAGCCCTACTGCTGTTCTTTCGCCTTTCGAGTGTATTGAAGTCATCAATGCTTTCGAAGGGTAGCTTTTGTTTTAATCTTATACTAAGCCACTTCCCAAACATTTTCGAAAGGGTCTAAGGGTTCCGAAGGCAATGACTTCAAAAAGGAGTTTCGATTCTAACCTTTAATGTTTTGCTTAAATATTTTGGAGCTACCGAAAGGATGGTGACAACACCATCAAACTTTTCCCAAACAATTTTATATGAAGATTAAGGGTTTCGAAAGAGATACTTCAATATATATTCACTTTGACCCAAAAGAGTTTTCAAAGCAAAACCCAATGGTTTCAAAAGAGTTACTTTCATTGGTTTTGAAACTTGGATTCTAAGGATTACTAAATAATGCTTTGGTACTTTCGAAAGGTGCATTTTTCTTTCGAAAGAAATGATTTAAAGGGATTCAAAAGGTATATATATTTTGTGTTTTGAAAAGAAGTTTTCTATGCTTTCGAAGGAGGTTATCCAAGGGTTTCGAAGGTAACTTTTTAAGGTTTCAAAAGCCTTAGTTTTCAAAACAAATTACCTAATCTCATTTTAAAGGAAAACTATGCCATAAATAAAGAGTTTTGAAACGATTTCAAGTATGAAGTTTTTGAAGAAGTTTTTCTTGATTAATAGGTTAAGGGATTAACCAATTTATTATGTTTGCTTCTTCATATATGTATATATCCACATTGGAATGGACCCAGAAATGCATTTTGGGGAATGGTCGAATAACTAGCTAGGTTGATCCAGTAGTGAATATAAATTAAGTTAACTCCTGAATGAGTAAATTGAATTCAGGAGGTCAAGAAGACAAGAATATAGGATGCTAAAATATTAGTTAAAGAAGTTGTCAGGAAGACAGGTTTATAGTAAACCCAAAAAAACTATGCTTGGAAGATGTTATTGGCAGGGGCCAATAGGTTCATAGTAAATCCATGAAATCTATGATTAGAAAGAGTCATTGACAGGTCTAATGGGTTTGTAGTGAACCATGAAAACTATGCCCGGATTAAATTATTGACAGATGTCAACATGTTCCTAGTCAACCCATGAAAACTGGGATAAGAGGGAAGTTACTAGAGTTACAAATAGGTTCAGAGAGAACACATGAAACAGTGATGTTATTGGCAGGGGCCAATAGGTTCTTAGTAATCCTATGAAAACTATGAAATTGTAATGGAGTCCATAAACAATAATCAGGTTATTAGTCAACCCATGAAAACTAATATGTTGATAGTAACCCTAGAAACTATAAATGAGACAATTAGTCAGAATGAACGGGGATGAGAAATCCAAAATTGATATACTCGTTTGCATATCATCATATTTTTTTGAATTGTTTTAACCACTATGGATGTAGGAGCACATATATGATTTTATAAAGGTTTTAGGATAGTAGTGAGGGGAAAACCCGTTCCGCTAAGCGGCGTGATCTCATTAGATATCTAAATGGTTTGAGATGGTAGATTATTATTCTTACTAGGTTTTATGTCTGAGTCGAAGTTTATATTTTTCCCTTATACTCTCGGGTACTCAATTGATTTTGAGTAGTTTGAGAGTTAAGGTTTTCTGGTACCTCTTTAGGCGAATAATCTTCAAGAGACATGCAGGAGGCATGATAACTATCTAGAGTTCTCTTTTATTTTAATTCTGCTATGTTGTTGTTGTAAAGGCAAAGTTATTAAATTGCCTATATATACTCTGATCATCCAATTGGGCATCTTCATATGTCGCTCTTGGCTTTTGTTGTAATAAGTATATTTTCTCTGAACATGGTTCTCGTATTCGGATTATGTAAATGTTTTGAAATGGAATGAGAAAGATGGTTGTTGATTTTTAAAATTTTCATATGCATGTGTTTCTGTTATATCAATGTATCTAATATTACCATATTTTGTCGCTGAGGATTAATAACTACAGATGATTGCAACATCCATAGTAGTTATTTTTAGGCCTCCAAGTTGGGGATGCTACAATAAAATTATGCTAATTGGAAAATTACACATTTTACTCATACCGTTAATTTATGCCAATCAACTTCATGTTAAGTGTTATGTCTATTACTTATAGTTAATCCGTTAAGTCGTATGTTTGCTTGTACGATATTTCTAACCTCCTCTAAGGTATAACTATAAATACGTATATGCCTATCCACATATATGTCTAACCTTCTCCCTACCCAAAAACCTTAACTACTTAATACTTCTTAAATAGGGATGAGGCAGACCCAACAACCATTTAATTCCTCAGTCCTTAAAGCGTGCCCTATGCGACGTGAACTCTAGTCAATCGGTTCTAGTTATAGTGACCTATGACCCCTGTATATGGCTCTATAATTTATGATTTGACTGATATACTACTAGCACATTTTAAAGACTTGTCTATGGGTTAACTAGCCCACCTTCAATAAATAAATTTTCATTTAACCATCTATTTTGAAGCATGCGCGTCTCCCATACAGATTGTACACTAATAGGAATC
Organism: Allium cepa; assembly: GCA_030765085.1. Taxonomy (NCBI): domain Eukaryota; kingdom Viridiplantae; phylum Streptophyta; class Magnoliopsida; order Asparagales; family Amaryllidaceae; genus Allium; species Allium cepa. The sequence continues at coordinate 938,573,438 of CM060932.1, forward strand.
GAAATCCGTTAGGGCATAACCCAAGTCTTTGCTACCAGTCGCTCGGGACCGCTGGTGGTCATAGCCTATATGCCAAACCTATGACTAAATACCAGTACAAAATACTGACATAGCCCACCGACCTTCCACAGCTGACATCCTGTTTAGACTAACCAAAGTAAGTCGAGGAAAAATGGCCCTTTTGGTTACTTAATACCTCTTATTGGAAATAAAGTTGACCCTATTACCTTAAAGTACCAGGTCATTTAATACTTCAACTCTGAGGTGAACCTTCAATACATTTTCCCTCACCTATCTATAATGTATATACCTTCCCCATGGGTTCTATAGTTGGAGATGTCTCACATCAGTAGTAAGTATAAACAATTGTTGGTAGCCTCTAGGTAAAGGGTAGACTTCTGTTGTGTAACTCTACTGACCTCACATCCCAATTCACTAAAACAAACCTATCACCCAAAGCCTAAGTGTTGGGCTAGGCCCACTAATTCATGCTCGTTCAATACATATAATGGAAGATATATAATTTCCTACTATGAAAATTATATTGCATTCTATGTGTATTTATTAGTATTAATACTTACTTGTTCGCAACATACCTATACCCATTGTATATGCATAGGCTTTGGTTTCCTTATTTCCTTCTTATGTATAATAAATGTCAGTTGTTTGTAATAATTGGTCATTAATGTAAAAATTGGACAATCTTTATGATATTTATTTACCTATTTCAGAATCCATCTATTATGCCTATTCAATTTCCTCATAAATGCTATATTAAATTCTTAATTGTTCCATAGTTAATTCCTATAAATCAATATCAACTACAAATTCATTTCCCATTAAATTTGTAGTTATTGTCCTTAAATTTGGAATTACTATTCCTTTATTTTTCTACCTCCTAGTCCTATACTCATTATGTTATTAATAACTAATATGAATATCGTTGTAAATTATGCTACACACACACACAGATATATATATATATATATATATATATATATATATATATATATATATATATATAAAATCTTTATGTGCGGTTATGTGTGCGTGTATATATATATTTCCTATTTCTAACTATTAATTCCTAGAACATTCCTTTCAACTTTTTAATTAATCAGAGCCACCCTTTCAAAAATGATTACCATCGTAGCTTTCCATAAATTAACTAAACGTGAGGCCTTACTTCTTTTGAAACTACATGAGATTATTTCTTTTCTTTTATCGAAATAGACAGTGTAGCCTACGGAGAATAATATGCATACTTGATGCATATCTTTCCTTTTGGTATATCTCTTGTTAATTCAAACGACACATTTTTAAACATATTTTTGGAATTGGATAATTTACGGAAATTACACGAAAATAGATATATATTATACCCCACTCCAAATAAATTAAAATATAAAAAATTACATTCCAAGTCAACTAGGGCAACCTAATTTACAACCCAATTATAGATCTGGAATAAGCTCTACCACTTTACGAACATTCTTCAATAATTATTATTTAGGACTGATTTTGAATTTCTAGATTAGGTTGTGCATACTATTCCTATTCCAATTACCTATTTTATAGAATACATAGGTGATAATCCTATATATCTGTTTTAAGCCTACAACTCATCAGATTTTATACATGCACACTAATTAAATAAAATTCAACGATATAAATTTCGTTGTTATAAATAAATGATATAATTTCTGGCTTACCTTTCTAGCTTTTCAAATCTCTCAAATCTGAATCTGTTCCTTCACTTGACTCATTTTCCATTCTAACCCATAAGAATATTTATAACAAGGTATATACATATTATTAGAATTACATATTTGAGAAGAGATTTGGAGTGAAGAGGAATATAGATTTAAATAATTAAAATGACCTTTTCGTTCACAACATTGATTCTCTTCTTCTCGTTTTCTCTTTTATTTTCCGCCCTTCTTCAATTTGTGTATGTGTAGATATATATATATATATATATTAGATATATATATATATATATATATGATATATATATATATATATATATATATAATATTTTATAATTTCTTGAAATAGCGGAGAAGAGAAAAGGCAGTGCTTCACTGCTTTGATCGAAAAATATGAGATTAGAAGTGAGGGGTTAGGTCTGTATTTATCAGTGCTTGAATCAACTGTAACCGTTAGATTGGAGAAAATAAATCTGGTTCGTTTGGCCAAGGTTCAAACCCTAGCTGCCATCCCTCATCGGTCGGCCCCTCTATATGCGGTTGACTGTTGGAGATCGACTGACCCAAGCATGGGGGTCGACTGTAGGGTCCCCCATTTATTATAATTTATTTTCTTTTTCGTTTTTAATTATTTTCACTTTAGAAACTCCAAACTCTATTAACTTTTTCGTTTGAGCTTCGATCGCATAACTCCAAATATGAATGTGCTTAGAAAATCATCATGGACACAATGGTGTAAATTTCATGGTCAAATTTGATCATTTGCTTAAATTCTATTTTTGGAGCCGTATTAGTTATCGTAAATTTTACGGGGTATTACATTCTCCCCCTTAAACGAATTCCATCCTCAAAATTCCTTAAAGGTGGAATCATATAAAAAGCATGCAACCAATCTAAACTATCAAACTAATTAGTATATAACCAATTTTACAGGCAAACGTATACAAGTGCATGGTATATCACAACATATAAAATAAGCATGTAGAATGACTCTAAATCGAGGTCTCCTATATGAATGCATTATTTTAAAAATGTTTTGAAAATATGACACAAATAACCTCTATATATATTAGCAGTTCTATATGTATGAAAGTTTTCAGAAATAAAAAATCATTTTTCACACAAAAATTCCACAATCCCATGAGTAAAAGTGTGGTTTAACCAATTTTTCATCCAATCCCTACCATCCGAAACCTAGCATACAATTTTAACATCAAAATTTTTAAAGATCCAATTTTTTTGAATATATACCCCTATGTCAGAAAAGGAATTTAGATGGAAATTTTTTCAATTCCACCATTCTTTTGGATACTGATTCCGTTGTATCTTGAAACCTTCTCTTATGCCCACAAAATTTTTCCAACTTTTCCACGTATAATTTGCATAAAGAGGTTTATTTTTGGATGATAAAACGACCTTTTTCATTGTTATTATTTATGTTTTGTATACCATCACCTTTGTCGGATTGTAAAATCCACATTCACTAACATGTCGACCCGGCCCACGTTAAGCATGTAGCACTAGAAAATTGAAAATCTATCAAAAATCATTTTCCTTTTTCCAATCAAACTTGGAAAATAATTTGAAAAATCAAATTCCCAAAAGCATTTTAAACACTATTTTTTTAGAAGCACTTCTCAAAAGCATTTAAACCAAAATTTTCAAAAGCATTTGACATAATTTTCAAAACATTTATCACTTCGTCCTTAAAACAAATCAAGCCACATCTTAACATAATCGAGACTTAATCTATGAGTTAATGCTTATGATTGACCCTAGCATTGTGCAGTTAATCCAAGATTTAGGAAACCTTTTCTTTTATTAAAATAAAAACTACCTATAAGCGTATTTATAAATTTTTGCTTACGGCATAGGGATAATGATCCGTAATTTCGCAACAATCATCTCTGTCATTCCTTTGCTAATTGTTTTTTAAATTCTAAAGTTTTGGGATCTAAGTATGCTTAATTTATAGTTGCTAACTTAATTTTCTAATTTATTTTATAAACTTCCAATCTTACCTATATTTATCGCTAGTTAAGTGTCCTTATGATATTTTCTTATTTGTTCAATATATTTATATAGTAGCAAAGCTCTTCCAAAAGCATCAACATAGTAATAAAACAGGAACATATCTCATATCATATCGTCTTCTTTCCAACAAACTAAAGGAGACAACTAACGATTACAACCCATAGGATTGATTTAGAAGGATAGATTGGTGCTGACAAGGAACTAGACATCTAAGGAATAATATTAATTACAAGGCAATAAAATTTGTCAGCATGTATGTTCTATTATATATTTTTCAATTCCATCGTGAGTTCTCTCTGATATGCTTGTTTTTATTACAGGTTAGCAAAACCAATGATCCACACCTAATGAACTTGTGTTTTGATTTAGTCAAAATTCGAGCCCATTAAGGTGAAGGTTGTTACATTTAATATTAGAAATGGTTAAATCATGATGGGGGTTCTCGCATTATGAACTATGGTGAAGCTTTGTCTCTTATCTCTAAATGTCCTAGGGTAGGTTGGTTAGGCAGTCAAAGGACTAGCCTAAGCAGTCGAGAGGTTGGTCGTAAAACTAGCAGCTGAGGCTATCATTGTTGCCACCACCATTTAGGGTTGCCGTTATATTTGGTGTCAAATCTTAGGTTAGTCGATCATAGGAATCAGGATATATTAAGAGAATGCATTTTTATTTTTACCTATAATTATTCATATACGTATACATATACATACATACATACATACATACATACATACAAACATACATATATATATAATATACACCCAACTCTATAAATTTCGACTATATAAATAGTTGCGACCATATTCCGAAAGGATAGATGAGGCAACGATGAGTTGGGCCAATAAATAGATCTATTTATGCAGCTATATGTAATCTAGTTAGAAATTGTATAGAAGATAAGTAGTATGAATAGGATAGGGAGAATGGGTAAATTCCATAGATATGTAATAATTGCACATATATTTTAGATAGATGCCGAGATAGATGTTGCAATTGCACGTATCTTTTAGAAGTCCCCCTCATTTGCTATTAGAATCTCCGCCAAAGGTGGACGCGGAAATAACATGAGTAGTAAGAAAATAATAGGATGGTAATTATCCTCGTCTACTCCAATTTTCGTTTTTTAAAGTTATCGAAGATGTTTTTGAAAAATGGTTTGGTCTGACAATTGGGTTTTTAAGCATGGTAAATCTTTTGAGTTTAGAAATCCTACTTTAAGAAAAAAATAAATTTTTGTTGTAGAGAGTCTTTAAAAAGGTAAAGTAAGTTTGAAAAGGGGAAATTTTTTTATGATTCCTTTTTGGACACCATGCAGTTTTTGAATTTGATAAAAATGTTTCTAGGTGTATGATTTTTGATCAAGTACTTTATGATCGTGAAGTTTTACTTTTAAAAAGGTTGTGAAAAACTGAACTAATTTTTGGTATGGTGTGAATTAGGACGACTGCAAGGAAAGACATGTAAAGGTTTAGGCTAGGAATAAAATAGCCATGGATGCTTGTAGGGTAGTAACAAGGAATCCCCGTTGAATATAAAAAATGTTGGTATGAACCTAGAAATATTTTATTAGAGACATGTGGAAGCCATACGAAGAACCCTCAAAAGAATGGGAAATAGTGTCAAAGTAAAATTTTGCAAGTCCTAGGATATACTTGCATGAAAGATCAAGGAAAGAAGGTAGATACCAAAGTTTTGAGAATATTATCATAAAAATTTGATTGAATGAAGATACCAGTATGGTTGGAGAAGAGAGTAATGAGATAGCGAACACAGATAATAGATGTTGGTTGACTCAAGATTATAGAAGGTAAGATAGGTGAAAGGAAAGTTATTCCACCGAGATAAATTTTTCGACGAGTTATTCTAAATGCGCATAGCTTATATTTCCTACTCACTTCAGAATCAAGGTTAATAATTGAAGTAATGGGTGGACCTCATTTATTAGGAGCCAAAGGAGTAAGTTAAGATATGTGGATTATAGTTGAATGACGTACAAGAATATCCATATTAATTTAGTAAGGAGTATTAGGGCCAAAACATCAACACTAGTTAACGATATAACGATAAATGACAACTTCCAGTAAAAATTTCTTCTGGGGTTTTTGGGTAGCGAAAAGGTTAGACATATTTGCGAACAAGCATATACATATGCACAGTTATACGTCAGAAGAGATTAGACATATCGTACGTGCACACATAGGACTTAACAGATTAGATGTAAGTAATAAACATAACAATTAAATGGAAATCAATCGGCATAAATCAATGGTATGGATAAGAATGTAATTTTCTAATCACCAAAACGTTGTTCTGCCCCCTTCTTATTGCAATCCATACGATAGATTTAGAAGGATGGGCTGTTGGATAGGACATGAATGGTAGATGGGGAAGCCTTCTTATTCATGCTCGACGCTTACAAGATACTAGACATCCAAGGAATAATATTGATTCCAAGGTAATAGCCTTAGTATAGTAGTATGATCTATTATATATTTTTCAATTCCACCGCGAGTTTATATTGATCACTCTCTATGATTATACTTTTTCGAATCATGAAAGACATGGCACAGAAAGTGGGAGCAGTTATGAACGAAAAACCACCACCAAAGCCTCCGAATATCCTAGCACGTCCATCATCTTCATCTACTTTGAGTAGATCATGGGTAGAGGACGTTACTGGCCTTTATAGCTACTCGTAGGAGGAGAAAGAAGAGGATCTACACTTCATCCAATACTTACAATGGACAACCATCTTCACTATTCCAGAATTGAATAAACCAATTGCTGAAGCCAAATGGAGCAACTCTGTGGTAGTTTATGTCATCGGAAGTAGGCCTTTGTACGCTCAATTCACCAGCTTTGTTGAAAATGTTTGGAAACCATAGGGATCGACTGAAGTATTTTACGAACAAAATGGTTTCATTATAGTTCATTTTGACAACGAGGAGGACTGCAAACATATTATAAAAATTGGACCTTACTTGTTCAATTCACTTACTATTATCATGAAAAAATGGAAGGTAGGTATGAAATTATCAAGAGATTACTTTATTACAATTCCTATTTGGATAAGATTACAAGATCTAAGTTTGGAATTTTGCAATGAAGATGTTATTAGTAGGATTTCCAGTACATTAGGAAAACCTATTAGGATGGACAATATAACTTTAAAGGAAATTCGGTTGCAATTTGCTCATGTGTTAGTAGAAACCGACTCGAATTTTAGTTTTCCTACTTCGGTACAATGTATTGATAATGATGGGCAGAAAATTGAAATTCAAGTATCATATAAGTATAAATCACAGCCTTCTGATAATTGCAACATCAATGACCATACCACAAAGAACAATCGATTAACTTATACTAAACTATGGTGTTGGAACCAAAAAATATTACAACACCCAAATCCAGATGAAAGCACCAAATCTCAGTTATAGACTACAAGTAGAGTGTATGTAGAGAGTATAAATATGAAGAACGGTAAAAATTAAAAAGAAAGCAGTAATAACAGAGGATTTATAGTGGTTCGGCTAACTCTGGCCTACGTCCACTCCAAAAATTTCCTTACTATTGATATCAGAATCAGTTACAGCTACAACCTAAAGTTCCTAAAGCAACAATGGCGGAGTAGCCTTAATGGGGAAGAAGAAGGGGAGCAGAATGAAGATTTTTTTCTGAAGCCCCACATGCTGTATTTATAGGCAAAACCCGAGTTATTGGGGTTCCTGAGTAGTCCGGGCACACCAAGACCAAAGTCGATCCTAAACTCACCATTACGACCAACCTTAAACTCTGAGCATGCTGATCCAGTCTTGCCCCAGGAGTGGCTCGAAGCAACCTCATGTTTGAATCGAAGTAAGCAGGGTTGGAACTCGAAGACACTTAGTGCCGAACCAGAATAAAAAGATGACCCTGATCCATCCAACCATACCGATCCACTACCTTATGCCGGTCCACTCCATCATGACCAAACCACTACGGTAGAACCACCATATGCCTCAATCCCCTTGAGACCAGAACCATTCATACCGAACCACTCCATCTAGACCGACCCACACCATCATGACCGAACCACCTTCCTACCGAACCACTTAAACATGATCGACCCACACCATCAAGGCCGAACCACCTTCCTACCAAACCACTCCATTCAGACCAACCCCAAGCAACTCGAAGCACAACTCCATGTGAACCGAAGCAAACTCCATGAAAACTCGAAGCAAACATAGGCGTGACTCGAAGTAAACTCCAGTTGACTCGCGTTAACTTGACTTTTGTCGAAACCCATATTTCGAGTATCCTGTGACTTTTTTCCGTGGAATATGCGAAATCCTGGCTTTATAATCATGACCATCACTCGTGATTGATCGTCTGACTCAAAATCATCATATTCCAGTTTCAACGAACGAGTAATCGATTTAGTTAAATTCGCCTGTCTACGGCCTTGCCAAAAGGTGGGTAAACATATAGTAACCTAAACAAAGAGAATCAGAAAGTGTAAATTAGATAGAAAACGCAAGTGATTCAAATGACAAAGTGTTTAATGAGGAGCCCACTTCTCCTTTTGCTCACATGGGTACTAATACTACTTCTACTATTGATAAGTAGAAAAATAACAGAAACTCAAACTTGCTACCAGTCAAAGGATAAATCGACTGACATTCCTATGGCAAAGAAATTTGCTTGTTTAGATTCCGATGAGGGAACTTCATCCATCACTGTACCAGAAACATAAATTGCTGTACATGCCTCTGCACCTCAGCCATCTCACCATATCCCTAGAGGACCTGCACACCAACCAGAGGAACAGATTTTCGCCGATACATCAAACACTCATTCAGCTTCTTCAGTTTACATGCCCTGAATTGTGTTTAGGGATTTTAATAATGTTTTGAACCTTAAAGATAAGAAGGGAGGATTGCCCATACCTTTTACTTATCTTAATGGTTTTAAAAATTGTATTTTACAGTGCAACCTTGTCGAACGTAATTTGTGGGGATGTAAATTTACTAGAAGGAAAAGGGGTATGGCCAACAAAATAAATGAAGTCAAAATTAATCATGATTTTACACAAATATTTCCTACTTTATCAGTTATTTCTTTGCCTTTTACACTAAGTGACCATACCCTAATTCTTATTTCATTCAGAGAATGTACTATGTAAGATAGAAATTTGCCGTTCATATATGTTATTACTTGGTGTTTCAAATAAGGTTATCAGCTATGTGTTACAAAAGGGCTCAAGGCTATAACACTGGGGGACATACGCATCTATTACTTGCTAAGCTAGTGCAAACCAAGGCTAATCTGAAGAAATGGAACATGGAAATAGCTAACTATGATGCGGTTTAAAAATTAATGGATGACTACAAAGCCATTTTTCAATAAATAGATGTAAATCCAAAAAATACAGTTTTGCATTATAATACGATGCTTGTTAACTTGGAGTTAAGAGAGCAATATAAAATTCAAACTAAGGAGCTTATATAAAAGTGCAAAACCCTGTCTTACAAAGGGTGATGCTAACTCCATGTTTTTCTTCTCTCGTTTTCCATTGGATAACATCAAAATTGGATTCAAGCCCGGCTGTTTCCCATTGAAGAGTATACATGTAACCTTGACAAAATAACTTTGGAATCTCTGAGTTATTATTTGTCTCTACAATGCAGCAATAACCAGGCAATATCCGTATATAGATCCAAGAGTGATTATAAGTGACGCAGGAAAAGGATACTTATCTTCTCCTATTCTTACTAAGGGAGTTAAAGCAGCATTATGGTCTACTCAAGATGCTAAGTGTAACGACCCGTAAATTTTCAATAATTAAATTTGTTGATTTAATAAGATTTTGGCAATTAAATCTGGAACAAATAAAGATTTGGAATCTGTTAATGAATTAATAACGGGAATGAGATGTAAGGATGTTAATTTTTTTTAATAATATAATAATAGGTTGAATAAAAAGAATGGAAATTAAGTTGAAAATTGAGGATATTATGTAATAAATCTTGAACCAATGTTGATTTCATCCATTTGATAATGATAGATTAAATAATAGGATGAAAGGTCAAATTAAATGGATTTTTGGAATTTTAAATTTTAATTTATGAATTTAATGAAATTGAAATTAAACACTAAAATTGAGGAATTAATCAATTTTAAATTGACATCTAATTTTTTTTAAATTAGTTTGTATGATTTAGAAATATAAAAGGGATAAGAATTGTCAATATTAGAATTGAAATTGAAAATTTGATTTAATTAACCAATTATTAAATTTATTTAATTTATAGGAAAATAGCCATTTTGGCCACCGACTCAGATTTTGACGAAGCCAGTTTCATCAGATTCGTAACGGTGAATTATTGTTGGATTTCAAGTTTCGTAGCGATCGGACTTGTCGTTTGATCGTACGGGCTCGAAACGCCTAGAAATCAATGAAATTGAAATCAATTTGAAAATATTTGATTTTAGCATAACTTCTTCATACGATGGAATTTGCACTTGAAACCTGTTCCATCGAGTTTAAAATATTCAAAAACATCTATTTTGATATGTGGGTAGGCCCATTTTCATTCCAGAGTCGAAACGGGCTTTTGGGCCATTTTATCGTTCAATGTGTAAGTCAATCTGCTCCATCTATTTTATTTTCTGCTTTGTCTATATATACCCTATTATAAACCCTAATTCATTTTTTATTCCTCATTTTTATACGTACAATTTCATTTGCTTCCCCTCTTTCAATGACAGACATAACCCTAAATTCCAATTGCAATTTCAAATAAAATTCAAAGCAAAAAATTCAAACTCCACAAACTGTATATGGATTTGAAGCTCTCGACGAGTGCAAATCAGATATACAATTCGTTTTTCAATTTGAGTTTCGATATGGCCAGAAATTGAGGAAACATTCACGGCCGTTCATCGCGCGTCGATGAACATCGGCTGATCGACGAATCAATTTATGGGCTTTGTAGAGAGGGCCAAGGGGATCGCATCCATATGGGTTTCGTGGTGAGTTAACGGCTGGATCGTCAGAAAAAAATTCGAGTACAGTTTGATTTGGGGGCGGCGGTTGCCTCAGCTTTCGCATCGATAGTGGGCTCGACCTCGTGACGCGAGCCTAGGGGAGACGGCGGAGCTGCCTGGAGGCCGGTGATGGCCTACGACGTGCTGCGGCGAAGCTTGTGATTGTCATCATGGCAGTTAGGGTTTCGAACCGAACTAGTTCGTGCGTTTTTCTGGAGTGAGGTAGAACGTGTGAGCTCTGCTGACGTGGTAAAATATTTATTTAATTTAAATTTTAAGATTCAAATGTTCTAATCCATATAACTTTCACATACCGACTCAGATTTACGCGCGGTTTTCTCCGATAGGTTCGTATTGGAATTCCGAAAATTTTGGCATTGGTTTGGACGGATTCTAAGACTGTCTAATTTTTGGGTTGAAATTGAATTTGAATTCAATGTAAATTCAAAAGTTGAGTGTTTTAACACACCCACAACTTATAAAATTTCTAATGTGTGTTAAATTAATTTTTGATGTGATTAAAAATTTATTTGTGACTGTTTGGCATATTTTTAATCATCATCTCAGTTAAATTGAATTTATTGGATTAAATTGTTATTTAAGTTATTATTGCATATAAACTGCCAGTTAAATTGTTATTTAATTCACTAGTGCATATAAACTGCCAGTGAGTACATATTGTTTATTATTTATTTATATTGATGTTATTGATTTAATTGGATGATGATTGTGATAAATGGTTGATGATTGATATTGGATGAATGGATGTTGTATGTTATATTGTTATAAACTGCAAGTTGTATGGATTTTTATTTCATTCGGGATTGCGATTTGAAATGATACATAACCGTAATTATATTTTAAATTACGGATTGAAATGATAAATATCTATATCACTTGACCATAGGATAGAAAATTTTATACAGATACCGTGGTCTATATATATAAAATTATTTTTGAAATTGATTTCTATGGTTTTGTAAAGAAATATATGGTTTTATATCAATATTGATGTAGATACTATAAATGTTATTTTATTATTGATCTTTAGCTATGTATAAATTTGTTTTGAAATATAAATAAGTTAAATAATAAAGTTTGATTGTTTTTATATAATATGGTTAAGTATTTGTTTAAATTATATTTTACATAAAGTTTATAATGATAAAAAAATTAGGTTGGAAGATAAATTGAAATTGATTTAAATTAATTTTTTTAAGAATTATACTCGAATAAATTTGGTTTGAAATTTAAAAATTAAGGCTTTAAAGGGTATGATTTTTATAACTTGATTTTTGTTTAGAGTGATTTAAATGAATATTAAGTTGATTTAAATGAATATACCAAGTTAAATAAATTGAAGAACATCGAGTTATTTGAAGTTTAAAGGTTTTACTTAAATGATATTAGGTTTATTGAGTAAACGTTTCAACCCTAAATAATAGTAATTGGATTTGATATATATGGAATTATCAAAGAATTAGTTTTTAAATGATGGAATATTTAAAGCTTTGAAATATATGGTAATTGAAATGGTTTATTTGGGGGTTCAAATCTGTAATTGGAATTGATTTGGGAAACTGAAGAAGCTATTTTATTATATAAAGTAATTTAATATTTAAGCCATTTAAGTGGTGTAGTTATGTTTTGAAGTTTGGAGTTTCAAAATATTATAATTGGGAAGTGTTATATTTCAAGTGGTTTGACTTCAAAGTGTTATAACATTTAAAGTGCTATGATTTTGGGAAGGATATATTTGAAATAAAAATGATATTATATTGATTTGGGTTTAAAAATGAAAATGACATCGTATTTATATGGTTTTGAAATGAATACTATATTTTGGTTTTGAAGTATAAATTATTTTGAAATGACCGCGGTGTTATAATAACGTTTGGTTGTTAAAGAGACCGGAATCGGAAATTGTCATACTTTCTGCCAACTCCGAAAACCACTTTAACAACCGTGTACGCAGTGTAGATACCAGAATGAAGTAGGATGGTGGCAGCGTTCCTTTAAGGTACATACATGGACCCGACTCCCAAGAGTTGGCATAAGGTGGCTAAAACAGGAGCGATTCCGGGTCAGTGAGGTAGCTCCTCTTATTGGACACACTCCTTCGATACCATTCCATTATATGTAGACTTTAAGATTGATTCGATGGCCACTTTTGCTTTTTGATTTTAGGGGTGTGGCTCGAGGTGGGCGGTAGCTGCGCGCTATGCGTCACCACCAGTCCAGATAGTAATTGGTATATCTACCCTGGCATTGCCTTGCGTGCCGTGTCACCTAGCCTATCGCTCCTTGTACGAGTTTGGTTTTCTCCCGTAGCCCATGTGGTATCCTCTGGTGGCTTCTCAATAAGGAGGGACTATGATACTGGATGTACTACTAGGACTATTACGTGTTAAGGGGGAGATTGGGTAACTCCTTAACTCTATTTAAAAGTAAGTTTATTTTACTGCAGACATTATTATAATGGTGAAATATTACTACATAGTAAATAGTTTAACGGATCCTCAGGAGATGTGAATCCCGAGCATCTCTTAAGTTACTGCACTCACGTTAGACACTGGATGGGAGACGTCAAATCCCATAAACATCTCTGATGCCGTTCCACTCATATTTTACCGTTGATTTAACTTACATAAGATCCTTTAGTTCTGACTCGAGTGTTTTGTCTTTTCAGTTCGCTCGGGTCAGTCTGAGCATTTCAAGATTTGAAGACTTTGTTTCTGAAGGACGAAGACGAAGATTTTATTACTGTTATTTACTATATTGTTCCACTGCATCACATTGTTCCGCTGTATTATTATTTAATATTCTCTGGTATGTTTTGCAAAACAGCTTAATGAACTATTATTTGATTATTATATTTTGTCATTCCACTGTGAGATTCTGTTTTGTCTTATTTCTTTCTCTATTTTTCTTATTTACCCTAATACAATTCGCCTTTTTGTATAGTTTGAGTCTGACATGTGTGGTTTATCGTCGATTTAAAGCGTACAATGAGACGGGACGTTACACTAAGAGCCCAAGGCTAGATGAATTCTCCGCAAAATTCTTTAAACTTCACCATGACCTACTTCGAAAAGAATTAGTTAGGGTGATTATTGAATATTTTAGAATGCTACTATAGCTAAAGGATTGAATCATACCTTTGTCACTCTTATCCTAAAAGAAGATAAGCCTCAATAGATCTCTAATTATAGGTCAATTGCATATGCAAATATTATCTATAAGATAGTGGTCAAGATTATTTGCAATATAATTAAATTTTTCTGCCCTACTTGATCTTAGAACATTAATCTGACTTCGTTCTAAGTAAACACATTTGAGAAAACATTCTATTGGCTCATGAATTACTTAGAGACTTCAAGAAAGCTAGAAAACCCGAAATTTACATTAAAATAGATTTGCAAAAGGCATATGGAATGATTAATAGACAGTTTACATGGCATATGCTTTATGCAATAGGGTTCCTAGGTTCTCTAATTAATCTAATTTAAGAATGTATTAACTCTCCTACCTTTCCAATTCTGATTGATGGTAGATCGGAGAATCATTTGGTTCTAATAGAGGGTTGAGACAGGGGGACCCCTTTTTCCCTTATTTCTTTTGCATAGCTATGGAATATTTATCATTTAGAATGGATGAGAGTGTTTCAGAAAGCTAAATTATCTCTATAAAAAGATATTTCCGTAGGGAACACGTTTATTGTATGTTGATAATGTCATGTTCTTTAGAGGCCTCTATTGCTAATGTAACTAAAATTAAACACATTTTATGGGATTTGGGATAGACAACCGGGTTGCACATTAATCAAGCCAAATCTAAGGTCTATTTCAGCAAAACTGTGGCCAACAAGCACGAAATACTTCAAGTTCTTGGCATGGATGAAGGTGATTTACCAATCAAATATTTAAGGGTTACCCTTTCTTCAGAATATGTTAATACTGCACAATGTACCCCTTAATTCAAAGGATTTCAACCACACTTGAACGTTGGGATGGTAATTGTAACGATCCCGGATTTTTACTAAGTTTAAACTGATAATTAATTTAATTTTTGATTAGAAATTGTGAAATTAATTGGTAAATTGAAATGAGTTTCTCCAAATTCAAATGAAATATGTGTTAACTCATCGAAATTGAAATCTTATATATATGTGAATATATATGTATATGTGCATATATGAGTAGATTTGAATTGATATATATATATATATGTATTGGATTTGACTTTAAATTTTAAGTAAATGGTTTAAATATAATTTGAATTTATAAAATAAGAGAAACTATGAAATTAATATAACCAGGAAAATAAATAATTAATAAGTAAACTAAATGTTGGATAGTTAAACTTCAAAAAGAAATAAAATAAATATCTTAAAACTTTAGTTATGTAAACTATAAATAAATACTTAGGATAATTCTTAAAATTGGATATGTATGCTATTGGAATACAAGTAAGTGTAAAATGAAACAAATGAACATGTATATGAAGCTTGCAAAGGAAGACACTAGTATGTATATACCAGTTGGAACAAAGATAAGTAAAAGCTTAAAAAAAAGGACAAAGTTAATTAATGCAAGAAAATATCTTAGCACACATACATATCCTATCAGCCACCATTTTAAAGTAAAGAAAAAAAATCTCTGGCTAATGTTGAACCAAACAACATTATATCACCCTGTACAAACTTGTAACCCCCTGTAAACTCCTTCCTATATATCAACTTCTTTTACCAACTTTTCAATTCAGTTCGTCCATCAACAAAAAATGAGTAAGCCTGAAGGCAATATCATTCAAACTTAAAATAAAGATACAACTTTAAACAATAATACTAATCAAGACAAACCAGAGATCAAAAAGGGAGGATTCAGCTTACAATTTCAAAACCTGTTCCAAACAAAAGAAGAGACTCTGTTATTTTTGGAAGCATGGTGAGTAATATCACCCTTCTAAAACTCAAATATTTGAATTAGTTGCATATATATATATGTGGTAAATGTTTAAGTTGTGTATATAGAGATTTTTTCATGTGTTTATATGTGGATGAGTAATCTGTGCATGCTTGTATCCTTTGGGATACCTCTGTTCTTGTTTTCCCTGACCCAGTTTTGTGAATTAAATCCTAATCCCTTGATTCAATAACTGCTAAAGCTTAGAATATAAACAAAACTTAATTGTTTTATCATAAGCTTTAATTTAAAATTATATTTAAGTTAAAACAACTTTAGCATGACCCTGGAAATCAAGAAATCAGAGCCAGACTCTAAAATAAGTCAAAATTCAAACTTCATGATTTTCGAATTCAGGTGTATAAATGGAATTATTTTACTTTAATATGATTTTTAAAGCTTGAATCAAAATTTTTAGATCAAGAATTAAAGAGCAGTTTGGGTTTATATAAATTTCATGGTTTTGGGAATTTCTGGTGATCTACCGATATATGGAGGTCGGAATCGTGGCTGGTGATGGAGGAGCGAACGATGGTTCTAGGAAAAATGGTGGATAGGGTTGTAGATGGTTATGGCGGCGGCGCCAAGCTTTCTAAATCTGTAAACCTAGTTTTTGTGAAGTCGAGTATTTTAGTTCGTTCGTCGCCGATAGATGATCGAGCGCGACGAGGCTCTAGGGGAGGATAGCAGGGGGTGGGTGAGCGAGTGGCCGGAGTTGTTGACCTTTTGGTGGTTAGGGCGTGGCGAACGAGGTGTTGACAGGTTTTGTGGATAGGTTGCAGTTATGTGTTTCAGGTTTGGTTTGCAAGTTCGATTTGATTTCGAGCTTTTGTGGTGGATTTGGAAGGCCGTGATGGTGTCAGGTGATGGTCATGGATGTGTTGAAGACGTGGGTGGTGGCCGGAGATGGCCAGAGTAACGGTGCATGTGCACCGTTCATTTTGAAGTTCTGATGAACTTTGGGTTTTGGGTAGGAAGTGCACTTGGGTTGAGCTCGAGTTATTCCAGTACTTGACTCGAAGCAGGAGAGGAAACGACTCGAAGCATTTTTACTTTGCCTCGGTTAATTACGACAGGTTTCAGGTTTTTGTAAACCATATTGAAATTTGAATTTAAAGCAAATTTAAATGAAATTTAAATTGTGAGTTAGATTTAAATAAAGTTTAAATCTAGTATGGAGTTTAGATTCAAATAAACTTTTAAATCTTAAAGTTTTAAACTGAAATTTGGATTTTAAATCAAGGTTTAAAAGCAAGTTAAAAAAAATCAAATATTTAAATAATGGATTCAAGTTACATTGGATCCAAATCTGGAATGTAAATCAGTTTTTACATACGAATGTTTTAAAAACAAGTTTAAATAAAATAGCTTTTAAAACGGTAAATTTGTTTCAAACAAATGTTTAACTTGATTTTTTTTTAAAGAAAATTCTTTTATGAAAGGTTTTTGAATGGAAAGTATATGAATTGTTTAAAACTTGAATTTACAAGTTAAATAATTAATGTATTTTAAAGTCTGATTTTACATAGTTAAGTAAGTTAGTTTAAAAGCTTTTTCTTATATAAGTTTCATACATAAGTAATAAATGTTTTTACATTTATTTTAAAAGTTTATAAATTGATATTTGAATTTGGTTAATGTTTAAATGGTAAATCGTTTTGAATCCTAAATTCAAAATGGAATTCAAATTTAAATTCCAAAAGGGTAATGTTTTAAAATACACTTTAATATTAATTAAATCATAAATAAAGAAATCAATTATCTCAGAGATAATTAAGGGGTGAAAATGATTTAATTTATAAGATAATTGAGGGATGATAATTTATTTAATTTATAAATTAATGATTTAGATTTGTTTATAATTAGAGATTAATTAAAAGTAATTAAGAAGTGTTATTAGTTAACGAAGATAATTAATTAAGAATTTTTAAGTATTAATTAATGTGATTAATTTTAATGATTAATTAGGTTAATTAATCAAGATAATCAATTATAAATTACTTAATGAAAGTAATTAAGGGATTAATTACTTATTGTAATTAATTTTGGATATTTTAATTAATTAAAGTTGATTAAGTGATTAGTAATAATCACTTATTGTAATTAATTAAGAATAATTAATTAAAGGGTGATTAATTAAGGGTTGATTAATTTATTAATTAATTAATTAAAGGAAATCGATTAAAGGTTAATTGATTAATTAAAGGTTATATTTTTTTTATAATTAAGGTTTGATTTATTTAATTAATAAATGATTAATGGACAATCAATAAAATGATTTGAAATTAATTAATGTTAATTAGCCATGATTGATGACTTACCTGATTTAAATTAATCAGATAATTAATTGACCTTACTTATGGATGTTTGAATTCTATTGATTGTTGAATTTTTTGATATTTTTGATAGGTGATGCTTTGTGATATATCCTGATTTATGTTGTGATCTGCAATGTAATTAATTATCTGCGATGTAATTTATTATCTGTGATATATATATCTATAATCTGTATATGTAAGATAAGCGTTATAATTTATACCACTTATCAACTATATTTCTATGCTTTGATCTGTGATGATGATGTTGTCGCACTGTTGTGTTAAACCCCCGGACCACACTTATCCACATACAAGTATGGATTTCACGAAGAAATCGGTTAAGTCACGGATATTTGAATTTAATTAAAAATAGTTTAAAAGTTGAATATTTGAATCCAAATGGTTTTGGAAATGGATTGGGTTTAAAGTGAAAAGCTTTTGAAATGGAATTTCAAAGATAAAATTTATTTTTGAATTTCTAGATTAAGTTTTAGAATTTAAATAATTTCATTTAAATTTAAAATTCAAAATTTGAAACTGAATCCTATGATTTGAAATTAGGGATTAAAGAGGTTATACCAGTTACATATGGGTTAAACCATTTTAAAGGTATTGATTTGGGAATTTGAATTTAAATTCAAAGAATTTAATTCGTGCAAAAAAAATTGGATTCTTCCGAAATGAAAACTGTTGTTTTCAAACATTAAAAGCTTTAAGGGCGGTCTATTTCTGTAAAATCAGACGGTTTCCTGTTCTTGTTCAAGTTTAGTAATGATGAAGACAGAAAAAATATATCTAAAGCTGATCTAGTTGTTATGAGAAACAAGTTATTCATAGTGAAGCCGTGGGATGAAAACATAGGGAACAGCTGTAGTAGTATAAGAGCAGTGCCTGTGTGGATAAAACTATCTAATATACCACAGTATGCATGGTCACCTTTGGGTATAAATTGGTTAATTGCAAGGGTAGGTAAGCTTCTTTGTATGGATACGTCAACTGAAAAATTTGAGCGTTTATCATTTGCAAAATGTTTAGTTGAAGTTACTCCAAATAAAGAACTACCAGATAATTTCTCTGTGATGATGCTAGATGGAACTGAACAAGTGTGAAAGTGGAATACTTGTGGAAACCGAAAATCTGTACCATGTGTAACGAGTTTGGGAACTTGATTAAGAATTGCAAGATTAAAGAAAGTGATGAGAATGATGAGCAAAATCCAGCTGATGAGAAACATATACATAATGAAAGCAAAAATAATAAGATGGAAAAGGGAAGAGAAACTGAGAAGCAAGGAAGATTTAAACAAGTTTGGCAAAAATTTAAGAAAAATAGGGATAAAAGAAGAAATGTGAGTGAAGAATTGGGAGTAAATGACATGAAGATGCAAAGAGAAAAGATGGTTCCTGAGACTGATGGAAGTGTGAGAACAACTATACTACAAAATGATGTGCACAAAGCTCAAGGTGGTGAACAGGCATGCACTGTTTCTACACAAAATATGTTCAACTTGCTTCAAACTGAAGTGGAAGAGGATGACACACTGGAAATAATTGATGTTGAGGAGGGTGAAATAACAACTGAGGACATTAGAAGAACAGTGTGATGGTGGACACAAGGGCAATACTCCTTCAAATGTTGATAAAGGAAATGCAGTTAAGAATGTGAAAGCAACAGCAGTGGACATAACTTTGTTTTCTACAGCAACAAACAACACTGATCTAGGCCACTCAACTGAGAATGGAAAACAAGTTGTGCATGACCCCGCTGATACACTTGAATCACAGATAGATAAGGACTGGTGCAATAACTTTGAGCAACAAGTAACAGAACTAATAACAACACTATATGAAAACTCAGTGGAAAATCAAGCAACATCTTCAGCACCTTACAACTTTTCAGTTGACTTGCCAGGATGGCCAGCATGTACTACTAATCTCCAAACAACTTTAGTTCCTCCTCATGATCCAATCTCCTCCCATTCATGTTCCCAACCTACTTCTCCACCATCACAATCTATAAGGATCATAGAAACAAGATCTCTTTCTGCAAAGAGAAGAAATATCAGTACTTTTCCTCAAAAATTTTAATGCATACAAAAATTGCATCTTGGAACCTTAGAGGAGCTCACAGTAACTTGAAACTTGATCAAGTGAAAAGTATTATCAGTGAGTACAACATCTGTCTATTTGGTCTTATCGAAACTAAAATAAACTTAGCATTATCAACAAAAGCTGTTTCATATATAAATCCTAACTGGTCATTTTATCACAATCTTGATAGTGCCTCGTATGGTAGGATTTTAGTTATCTATGACCCTGCAGTGCTAACTATTTCTTCCCTTCTATCAACTAGGTAGTACATCCACCTTCTTGTGCATGAAACTAATTCCCCTTCTTCTTACTATATCTCCTTTGTATATGCTGACAATTCTGCCACCTCCAGGAAAATATTGTTTGATGCATTGCCTCCTTTAAGACAAACCACACATCCCTGGATTGTTATGGGAGATTTAAATTCCTGCTATGAAATCAGTGACAAATCAGGTGGAGTTCCTCTTACATCTATTGATCTTGATCCTCTCAACTTGTCCGTTATTGAATCTGATTTGATTATGGTTAAAAGATCTGGAGCCAAGTATTCATGGAATAATAGAAGCCGTAGTGGCATACGCACCTTCACAACAATTGATCACACCTTTTGCAATCTTCAAGCTATCACACACTGGCCTACCATATCTGTATACCTACCACAACCTATTTTGTCTGACCACTCCCCCTTAATCTTATCTCTTGGTCTCCATTTTCAAAAAGAAAAGAGAAGTTTTAAATTTTTTAATGCATGGGTCAAACATGATCATTTCATTCCCCTAGTTACTAAAGTCAGCAATGATTTTTCTAGTTTTGGTAATCCTATGTATAGGTTTTGCAGGAAGCTAAAAAGTATTAAGCAGGAGATTAAGCACTGGGCAAATACAACTTTTGGCACTGGTTGCCTTATGTCATATAGCCTAAAGGAAAAGCTAAGGAAACAACAGGAGCACATGATGGAGCACCCTCTTGATGTTCAAGCTGCTGAACAAGAAAGTATTCTTTTTAAAGAGGTAAATAATTCATTGTACTTGGAAGCTAGCATGAGGAGGCAACAACTGCATATAAAATGGATTGCCGAGGGAGATAAAAACACCAAGTTTTTTCATGATTCTATTAAGATAAAGCATGCAAAAGAGAACATATATAACATTTTTTATGAACATGGATCCTTTTGTACTACTACTGAAACTGTTGATAAGGCTTTTATTGACTACTTCACTAACATGCTTGGAAACCCAGATGGTTTTAAACCTGATCTTGAACACATTTCATCTCTTCCTCTACCTTGCATTTCAAACTTGGAAGCAGCATCACTTATTACTCCTATAACTGATGAAGAAATTAAAACAACTCTCTTCTCAATGAATCAGCAATCATCGGGAGGGCCTGATGGATTAAACGTGGTCTTTTTCATCACAACTTGGAGTGTGTTGGGTAGTGAATTCTGTAAAGCCATTCACAACTTTTTCAACAGGTGTAAGTTGTTAGGTGAAGTTAACAGTACTAACATTGCACTTATTCCAAAAGTCAACAACCCAATTGGTGTCACTTCATTCAGACCTATCTCGTGCTGTAATGTAGTTTATAAATGCATTTCTAAAATTCTTGCTTCTCGTTTGGTTAAAGTTCTTCCCTCAGTTGTGTCAAGAAATCAGGCTGCATTCATTCCTACTAGGAGTATATTTGATAACATTTTACTAGCTCAAGAATTACTGAAAGGGTATGGTACAAAAAGAGTCTCTACAGCGGCAGCAATTAAAATTGATATTTCCAAGGCTTATGATACCATTCATCGGTCTTCTATAGTTAGGGTTATGGCACAGATGGGATTTCCCAAAATTTTTGTATCCTGGGTATATGCGTGTATATCCACTCCATCTTTTTCTATTGTTATTAATGGTAGATCAGTTGGAAACTTCAGAAGCAGTAAAGGAATACGGCAAGGTGACCCTATATCTTCTTATTTATTCTTGCTTGTTATGGAAGTGTTCAATGTCATGCTACAAACTAGGTATACCCTGAAAACTATAAAGTACCATCCTAAGTGTACTAAACTAAATATTACCTCAATCATGTTTGCTGATGATGTGATGGTGTTTACTAAGCCTGAGTTATTTTCTTTAAATGCTATTTCTGAGACGCTGCAAGAATTTTTTGCTATGACTGGTCTCTGTATTAATTAAAGCAAATCTTCCTTGTTGGTTTCTGGAGTAAGTGATACTCAAGCTGCTGCCTTACAAAGACAAAGTGGTTTCTCTTCCATGGACAATGACATGAAGTACCTTGGACTTCCATTAATTTCAAAAAGAATTACTAGAGTTGACTGTTTTCCACTCTTCAACAAAATCACTTCTGTTATGAATGCTTGGGAAAATAGACAGCTGTCTCAAAGTGGTCGACTTGTGCTTATAAAATCTACTGTTTTTTCCTCCCTTGTTTACTGGGCTCGTGCAATGATTCTTCCAGTTAGGCTTCTGCAACAAGTAAGGTCTGCTATGAACAGATATTTTTGGACAGGAAGCATTTATAATAAGAAACTATTGCCTTGTTCTTTTTCGAAGTTTGAAGCTCCTAAGAATATGGGAGGTCTTGGGGTTATAAATGCCAGGAAGTGGAATTTAGCAGCTATGAGTAAGCATATTGATGACTTAATAAATAATAGATCAAGTATATGGGTAGACTGGGCCTGGCAACACAACATTAACCAAAAGTATTTTTGGTCTATGGATAATCCTCTGTCCAGTAGTTGGATTTGGAGAAATTTAATGAAGTTGAGAAGTGAAATCCTACCTATGATCCTATATCCTGTCAAAGCTAACTCTAAGGTCAGTTTCTGGCATGACCCATGGGTCAGTAAAGGCCTTATCTTGTCTTCTATGTGTGACTATAACCAGATATTGCAGTCTGGTATTCACATTGATGCAAAGGCTGTTGATTATATTCGTGATGGGAAAATTGTGCTTCCATACAATAGTAATCAACATTTAAGACAGCTGTGGATAAAAATGCAACTGCTTTACATTCCTGATACTTATCATGACACTGCAGTTTGGAACATGAAGCCCCATACTATTAAAGAAGTTTACAACCAAGTCACTGCCACTACTCCTTTGCCTGCATCAAAATGGAACTCTATAATCTGGTCATCTGATTCTCAACCTAAAGACAACTTGATGCTTTGGAAAGTTTTAAATCAAGCTTTGCTGACAAGAAATGTTCTGAGAAAATATGTCATGGGATGCACACAACAGTGTTTTTTTTGTGACCTAGTAGAAGAGACACCACAACATATATTTTTTGACTGCTCTGCACTTCAATTTCTCATTCTTAGAATTGGAATGAAAGCTGGTCATTGTTTTCCTTCTGCAACCTCAAGTGCTGTGTGGGAGGATTTCCATAATACTGCCAAGAAGAAAGATGTAATGGGTAGGTTGCTTGCTGTGTGCTTGAAAATATACATGACAGTCATTTGGAGGGAAAGAAATGCAATATTTTTTGAAAATCAAAGGAAAAATGGGGATGAACTCTGGCATGAAGTGAAGAATTCTATTCATTGCCAATTGAAGTACTGTCAACCAGTTTTCAGCCCTGAACAGATGCTAGCCTGGGAATGATTTTGTTTCATTTCTTATTTTCTTTGTTTGTTTTTGTTTTGTTGTTGTTGTACCTTCCTTGTAATCTCTTTGTTTCCTCTGTAACTTTTATTGTATTTGCAATAAACTGGTAGGGGACCAGTTAACCCCGCTGGCTTTGCCAAAAAAAAAAGCTTTCACATAAGAAATGGACTTCCAATTTGTGTTAAAAGGATTTCAAGTTTAAAATGAAAATGATTTCCAAGTTATGGAAACGGTTTGAAAGCTGTAATTTAAATCTTTGTAACTAAAGATTTAAATGAGTTAATCGAAATGGGAATTGCTTTGAAATCCGAAAATGGATCTTTATGAAATTGGGTGAACTTTGTGAAATAAATCTTTTTGTTTAAAGATTTGAAATGATAATTTGTTTAACCATTTGAAGAAAGGTTTTGGGTTTCTTTGAAGTTGTGACTTAACTGAAATCCCATATCCATATATTTTAAATATTGCGCTCATTATTCGGTTTAGCCGAGAGAGGACCTTGTGTCATATAACCCATTCCGAATAATGATACGACTTATGGATAGCATTTGAAGACCGGTGGTGAAGACCAGGTATTTGTGAGAACGATAGGATAACCTATCGATTGTCTCTGCACCGGCTGATCCCCGGTATAGAGATTCCCTAAGTGATGGGAAGTCCGATCGGGATTATGGATACTCGGATTGCAAGGGCTTCTTTGGAAGTGCCTTCGGTTCTGTTCGAACCCGGGACAGACTTGTATGGTTGTATGTCAAACACTACACTTTGAGATATAAATCATATTTCCTTCAAATACATATATGTTGGTGGCGGAGAATTTATTCTCTTAGCTTAACACCCTTCTCTGAGACGTACGAGCTCACAGATTATGTAGTTGAAGGTTATCAGCAATATATTCCCAATTTGGTAGTATGACATGCTGAGTGCTGCTGTTTGTTGATGATCATTTGTTGATCATTTGTGACCAGAGAATGGCTTCTGTATGAAGCGTAGCTTTGTGGACGAGACTGCATCAGGACCTCACAACCCGGAAATGGTCGAAATAGGAAAGATGCAGCAAGGTTATGAGGGTCGCGCCCTTAAGGGTGTGTCATTCCCTTCTGGTAAAGGGCGGTATCATGGTATGGAGCCCAGATATTACCTATGTGGTGGGATTCAATCTCATTTCTGTGTGGTTGTTGCTTTGTGGTTTAGAGGCGCCTCGGATAAAGGTCCCGAAGGACCGGGGGGTGGCATGCTCCAGAAGTAGTTACCTAGTTAAAGAGGTAATCCGGCCTTGTGTTGGCAGAGATCCGGTTAGGTTCTCGGGACGTCCCGCCAGAGGCGTGCCCATGGACAGTGGGAAGTTTCTTAGCCCGACCATTTGTTGGAAAATCCAATCAAAACAATACGAGCCTTGTACGGTTTTAGTTGTAGAACCTGCCAATTACTTATGATGGCGCCCCACTGTTTAGATGGTAACTATAGTAGGCATACGATAATGGTCGTATGTTGGCTAAGATTGATATTATACTTTCGAAATGTTTTTCCACACTGTGGACTTATAATAATAATATCAAAGAATTTGCGCATCAAGCATGTTTGACTATCATAAGGAGAAATCTCCTCCAATTCTACGTTTGCATGGTATGTGCGGTGGGAGGCCTTACGGTAGTTTCATTTTATGAAAAGCATTGCGGATTTATTTTAAATTCTCTTGTTGTCTGTTTTTAAAGACCAACTGTTTTTGTTACTCATACCAGTCCCATGACTGACTCAGAATTTATTGTTCCTTTCCTAAACTCTGGGTGCCCACTATTTTCCACACGGGCAGTCTAGAGTTGGGTTTTTCAGATAGTCAGTTTTTGTAGATTATCTGGAGTTAGTCCAGTCTTTGGACATGGATGAGACTTGCTTATCTAGGTGACATGTGAGGTTGGTTCGAGATAGCTTTGGATTGGAGCATTGGATTTGGGGATGCATTCTATTGAAGATATTGTTCCGCTGTTGATGTTATCATTATCTTTCCGCTGCTATGTCTTGTATCTCTGATTGAATTGATATCTATTGTATCATCTGTTGTACCACATTATATCAGATATTGTATCTGTCATTGTGTCAATGATATATATACTGATATTCTTTTTCTTCCGCTGTGTTGTACTTAATGGTGTTATAAGCTCCAGCGAACCAGATTCGACGTTTGGATCTGCGGCATTTGAATATGAGTGTCGCATTCGGTGCTGATTTTCGAAAGTCGAGTCAGGGCCGTTACAATAATCTACAATCTACTGCAGGTAGAGCACAACTAATTCAAAGTGTCATAGTTCTTATTGTTTTATGTTGGCTTTGTCTATCATTTGAATACATCTGTTCTCAACAAAATAGGGTCTTCATGTTTAAATTTTTTTCTAGGGAGGTAGGGCTCGCAAAATAGCTTGGAATGTGTTATGCAGACCGAAGTAGGAGGGTGGTATAGGCTTAAGATTACTATCAGACTTAAGATCTATAACAATTTTAAAACTTACATGGAATCTCTTTACAAAAAATATTATGTGGTCCACATGGGTGAACAAATGATATATACAAAATATAAACTTTTGGTCCATACCCATAAACAACAATTGTTTTCCTACTATGAAACAAATGATGAGATACAGAGATAAAGCTGTTACAGTTTTCAATAGAGTAATAGTGAATGGGAATAATACTTCTTTATGGTTTGATCCCTGTATCAACCATAAATCCCTTGTTGACCAACTTAGCTGGAATAGATTATCTACTTTCAATTCAACTAATTGTGCAGTTTCACATATGATTCAGGATGATCATTTTGTTCCTGAGTTGTACCCAGAAATTAGAGAAGTTAAACATCAAACTCTATCTGTTCCTATACACTCTGACAACTCTACTGATTACTAGAAGATATATGGAGCTACTCAATTTCATTTCTCAATAGTCTATGGTGAATTCAAGATGGAGTACCCTACTATTTTTTGGTCTAAAATAGTGTGGAATAATTATAGTTCTAAAAAGATGTCTATGTGTGTATACAAAGCGATCATTAATAGACTGCCTGCTTCAAATAGATCGTCATCATGAGGGATTGAAGTGGATAGCTCTAGTCATATGTGTATTATATATTTAGAGTCGCATGATCACATTTTTTTTACTTGTTCATACAATAAATACTTACCATCCTTCATGTTACGAAAACTTGGAGATTAATTTCCAGCAGGCTTCGACCTCACTTCGGTGCTTGAGCCGATTATTTCATCCTTTTCTTCAAAGAGTATCCAACGTCGCTTCACTTTTGGAGCAGTTGTCACACTAATTTATCACATCTAGTCAGAGCACAATTGATGCATATTTGAGAAGAAGAAGACTGAAAAGCTTCAACGAGCTCGTATAATAGAGAAGCACATCATATGTCAGGCCATTCGTTCGAACACCAGAAACCTTTATTCTAACGAAGTGATTCAGTTTCTTAGCAAATGGCGAGTGGACTTGTTGGATAATGGATGATAGGCGAGAGTAACCCTATTTTTGTTTTGTTGTTTGGTTATTGGGCTAGATTTGTAGGACTTTTCTAGTGTGGGTGGTGATTTTATTTGTTTCATATTTCGATAAGAACGATGTATGTTGTATTGTTATTGACTTATTGCCGCACTCTTTTTCCTTACTACTCTGGTAGGGTGTTTTTAAGAGGAGGATTCAGTGATGTTCTTTATACGTCACATAATAAAAAACCCATTCCTAAAAAAAATATTGATCCTCTCTGATACGCTTATGTTTATTACACGTTATCAAAACCAACGATTTGTATAAACTTGGGTTTCGATTTAGTCGAAATTCGGACCTATTATGGTGCACGATGTTACAATACATCAGCATTCTATTTGTAGGCACGAGATGCATTTTCGTCCATCTAAAAAATATTTGATCAAAACTCAAATGCTAAAAAATATACAATTAAGTCCGTGGTCGTTTGACCTAGGCAAACCTTAGGAGGAGAACGCCTACCGCTCGACTGCTAGGCTTTGGGCGGCCGACTGCTACATGTTTATTAGTCACACCCAGGTTGTCGACCGCTATATAATTAATTTTTAACGTTTTAATTTTTCCAGTTTACTTATTTAATAATTTTCAATGCTAAATTTTAAAATATTAATAGCTTCCTCATATTAACTCCGATTTCAAAACATTATGTATAGAAGTTATTCAAAAAACCACTACGAACACAATGGTGCAAGTTTCAAAACCAAATTTTGATGTTTGTGAAACTTACGTTTTTTTCCTTGTCATATCTAAATTTAGTTCTTATATTAAATTTCCGCTTAAATTTTCAAGGTGTCACATTCTCCCCACTTTAAAAAAGATTCTGTCCTCAAAATCTCCAAGGATGGAAAAATATAACTCATGTGTACAAAAATCAATAACTACAACCATGTACTCATCCATCCACCACTAGCAACCATTACCCTTTGCTAAATTTCTAATGCGATATGTACATGCAGGCATGAAATGCAAATGAACCTATATTAGTGCAAGAATTGGGCAGTTTCCTGATCTAGTTGACTCCCTAAAATACAAGTGCTTATTCCATGTGTCCAAAATGTATGTAACATCCTATTTAAATATACTGGCAATTCTACATGTCTGCCCAATCATTCAATCCATATTAAACAACCATATGCTAACTCAAGGATATATTTTCCTAAGTGTGTGAAGACCAACTTAATAAATACATCCATCATCCAAAACTTGTCCTAATGACATGTTCGCAACCATTCTTAGCATCCAATAGTCCCTACCAATGAGGTATACTAAGCTAGAACCTAACACCAAAGTGCTATGCTTATTTGACTAAAATAGGATGGGTAGCTTGAATCTTCTCCTCAAGCTCCCACATACTATCCATTGGTCATTTCCTCATTGGACCTAAACAAGCTTGATAACTTTGTTAGGGAGTTGCTTTGTACCATGCTCAAGAATACATGTGAGTGGCTGACGAACAAGTGACTCCCTCTCTATCTCCATCTCCGTTAGCTAACTCGAGTCGACTACAACGGCAATATATTGTAGGAACTTTTGCAAGTGTAACAAATGGAAAACGTGGCATGCTAGCACTAACTTCTCAGGAAGCTTTACCCTATAAGCTAACTTACCGACTCTATGAATAATCGGAAAAGGCCCTACAAATCTCGATGCTAGCTTTCTCGAACTACCAAATCTCATAACATGCATAAGCAATGAGACCTTTCGAAAGACTATGTAGCCCATTACAAACTCCAACTCGGTGCGTCTCCTGTTAATATAAGTCTTCTGCTAATCCTACGCGATCCTCATTCTTCTACCGATCAAGTCTACCTTCTTGGATGTATCTCTTACCTAATTCGGTCCAAGAACAATCCTATTTATAATATCTCACCAACAAGATGGTGACCTACAAGGCCTCCTATATAACGCCTCGAATGGTTCCATCCTAATGCTCACCTGATAGTTGTTATTATAAGTAAACTTCATTAAAGGCAAATGATCCTCCCAAGAGCCTCCAAAATCCAAGATACACATATGAAGTAAGTTCTCCAATACATAGTTCACTCGCTTTGTCCGTCCGCCCTTCTACGGGTAATAAGTGGTACTTAAGCTCAACTTAATGCTAAAGCCTCTTGTTGAATCCTCCAAAACTCATCGAGGAAAAGTGGATCTCTATCGCTGACGATGCTAGGAAGAACTCATTTTAACCTAACAATCTCTCTCATGTATAATGTCGCCAAAGATGCGACGGTCCACATACTCCTAACCGTAATAAAATTAGCACATTTGGTTTGTCGGGCGACTATGATCCAAATACTCTCATTCCCTCTCCTACCCCTAGGTAGTCCATCGATGAAGTTCAAAGAAATAATCTCACCTCCATTGTGTAATATCCAACTGCCACAACAATCATCCCGGCTTCATCTGCTCCGCCTTTTCCCTTTGGCAAGTCATACTACGGGCCACGTACTCCGCCATATGCTCCTGTGAGAAATGTAGATTACGGATCTTAAGGCTAAAATTAACACTAGAGGAGGGGGGTGAATAGTATTTTAAGGAATTACTAAATCTTTTTGAGTTTATATTAATTTAAACACAAATGTATGCAATATTCAAACACAGATATGATCACAGAATCAAACACAGATGCAGAAATAAAGAAAAAGCAATAAAGGAAAGAACACACCGGATGTTACACTGGTTCGGAGTTACCCTACATCCAGTCCCGCACACAAGTACGGATTTCCTTTCAAAATCAATTTTTACAGTTACACCCTTGATTTCAAAGCCACGAGTTACACCACTCCAAATCCACAATCCTTTGGGTATATATACTTGATTTTACGTGCAGCAAGTTCACCCAATTGATTTCACAGGCTACAATGACACCTTTTCTCGGTTGATTGATTTCACAGACTACAATCACACCTTTTCTCACTCAATTTATTACAAAGAAGCCTATAACTCTGAATAGCACTGAGATCTTGTTGAGATAGTGACAGAGAAACAAACCAGAGATGATCTAGTTAGATTCAATGGTGATTTCGGCAGAGTAATGGTAAAAATATATGTAAAGAAATGTGGAAGTAGAAGAGGAGTGAAATCAGAGAAAATATGTATATAAATTCGTTCAAAACTGCCCTTATTTATAGTAGAACAGCAGCCATGTCCATTCGTGAAAGGATATGACGAATAGACACTTCCTTTGAAATTCAAAATTTTGAAATCAACTGCCACCTTGTCGACAAGGGTAGATTGGGGGTGTCGACAGGCCTATGTAATTTTTGATAATTTGTTTTTCATAAAAATAACTTTCATCTTGTATTAAAACTATTTTTAAACTTTATAAATATACTTAACTATAGTTAAAATACATAAATAGATATAGAGAATAATTTATATATATATATATATATATATATATATAATTTTACTATAATTTTATATTTAAATCTAAGTATAAATATTAAAAGTTAAATATATTATTATTAAAAGATAGTTTAAAACCAAGAATAATTTGATTTTGAAGATAAAGATCATTTTGAGGCTAAAAGTATTTTAAAACCAGGATAGATGTTTTTGATTCTTTTAAAAGGAAGATTTTGAAATCATTTTGAAACATGATATAATTTTGTAAAATATTTGAATAAAAGTTAGTGGATACAAAACAATGTTCCACTAGATTTTTCGTAGGTTCCATCCTCTTAGGGTTCCATCCCTTTAACGGGCTCGAAGTGGATTCCATTCTACGAATAAACTGGATTTTGAGATGCTAGTGCTTTTCTAGGAGTTTTAGCAAAATTTCTAACTAAATTACTTATTATTGAAATCTTGAACTCTTGATAATCTTGATACTCATGAGTCTTCAATCTTGATATCTTCAGTCTTGAATCTCTATACTGTACAGTCTTCATTTTTGGTACCTGCATGGTTAAATCCTGCATATACATATATATCTAAACTATAATGTAAGTATTTATATTTTATAATCTTATTCTATGTTGTTGTCATCAAAACTAACTTCTCAGGGACTAACAATCTCCCCCTTTTTGATGACGAGAACCTTTTTTTAAAATGTTACTTTTATCTTGATAACTCTTCCTAAAACTAATAACCCCCCTTAATTTATGCCTAACTATTCTATTTTATACTTCTCCTCCTTTGTCATCAACAAAAACTAACTCCAAACTATATAACTCCCTCTTAATATAGTACTATATGACATGTGATTATAAGGATAGTGTTATCATAAATAATCAACACATAATTTTAAAAATAAAACTTAGTCCTTAATTACTAACTATCCTTACTAAGAATCCATATATGATAATACATATAATAGTGATAATGTGAGAAATCAAATATAAGAACACAAATAATTTATTAATTATATATTGTTATATTTACATTTGCACAGAAGATGAAAGTAAGATCATATAACAATAAGAAAGAAAGAAAAGAAGCTAATATGTGTCCTTGAAAATGGGAGATCTATGAATCGAGCAATTTGGGTAGTGGAAACAGAAATTTCCACGTTGTTCGACTAGATTTCCATCCTTGTCAAAGCACACTTCGCCAATGCAAATGACTTTGTCGTCATCTTCAGTGTGCTCATCTTCCACGAGGGCTTCTTCTTCCTCGCTGTCCTCTTGCACTTGATC
This sequence comes from Allium cepa, assembly GCA_030765085.1. Lineage (NCBI taxonomy): Eukaryota > Viridiplantae > Streptophyta > Magnoliopsida > Asparagales > Amaryllidaceae > Allium > Allium cepa. Next base: position 938,605,379 of record CM060932.1, read on the forward strand.
TCCTGAAGATACTTCATCAATCATGATCGGATTAGCATGATTGTCCATCAGAAACTTTTGCAAATTTCTAAGGATTTTGCCTTTCGTTCTTGTTCTTTGGCCATTCTGAGTTGCACTACTTGAATTTCAGTCATTAATTGCTGTGCATCCTTCAAGGAATCCTCCATTTTCATCACTCTTGCAAGCGTAGTTCGTTGAAATGGTCCAGTAGAAGGAGTAGGGAACGAAAAGGTTGATTTTTTTGTTTGATTTGGAAGAGGAGGCCATTGTTTAATTGTTTTCAGAAGATAGATCAGATAAAGGACAGAAAGAATGAACAGAATTTCGAAATAAGAAGAATATATAACCACTTATTTTAACTTTGGTGGGAAAAATTAAAAAGTAAAAAAAATCATTACATGTTGACAGGTGTACGAGAGGGTTGTAGACATGGTACTTGACATTTTTGCTATTTGATTTATTTTAATTTAATTTTTAATTATACTTTGTTATTTATATTCTATATTTCAGTTATTGAACGAATACCTAATTCTCTTCTTAATTTAGTAAATAAAGATTCATTTAAGGGTTTTGTAAAGATATCAGCAATTCGGTTCTCGGAATTAATATAATCAAGAGTAATTACTTCCTTACTTATATTATCTCAGAAAAATGATGTCTGATATCAATATGTTTAGTTCGAGCATGATGAGTAGTATTTTTGTATAAATTTATTGCACTATTATTATCACAATAAATTGGTGATTTTGAGATATGTAAACCAAAATCTTTTAAAGTTTGTTGCATATATATTACTTGAGAACAAGCCAAAGCAGCAGAAATATACTCTGCTTCAGTTTTCGATAAAGAAACCGTGTTTTGCTTTTTACTAAACCAGGAAATCAGAGAAGGCCCCAAAAAGTGACAAGTTCCACTTGAACTTTTTCGGTCTGATTTACTACCAGCATAATCAGTATCACAGTAAGATCAAAATTCAAAAGAATCATTTTTAGGATAAAATAAGCCATAATCAAAGGTGTGTTTAACATATCTTATGATACATTTTACTGCTTTCAAGTGGGTCTCTTTAGGTTGGGATTGATATCTTGCACAGAGACAAACACTATGCATGATATCAGGTCTACTAGCACTGATATAGAGTAGTGATCCAATCATTCCTCTATATAATTTTTGATCTACATCTTTCGAGAGATCTTCTTTACTTAGGTACTCATTGATTGCCATGGGAGTGGGTTTTCCACTTGTAGTAGTCAAACCAAATTTACTAACTAGGTCTTTAGCATATTTTTCTTGACTGATAAAGATACCATTATCTAATTATTTTATTTGCAATCCTAGGAAGAAGTTTAATTCACCCATATGACTCATCTCAAACTCTTTTGTCATTATTTCAGAAAATTCTTTATTCATTTCAAAATTAGTTGATCCAAAAATGATATCATCTACCTAAACTTGTATTAGTTGAATATCATTTTTATTTCTTATAATAAAAAGAGTATTATCTACTTTACCAATTTCAAAGTTTAATTGTAATAAGTAAGATCTTAGTCTATCATAACAGGCTCTAGGAGCTTGTTTTGACCATATAGAGCTTTCTTAAGTTTGTAAACATGATTCGGTAAATTTTCATTTTCAAAAAGTGGTGGTTGTTCAACATATACTTCCTCTTTTACAAATCCACTTAAAAAGGCATTTTTAACATCCATTTCATATAATTTGAAATTATTATGATTTGCGAAAGCAAGTAGAATCCTAATGGCTTCTAATCTTCCTACGGGAGAAAAGGTTTCATCAAAATCTATTCCTTCTTCTTAACAATAACCTTGAGCGACTAACTGGGCTTTATTTCTAACAACCTTTCCTTGTTCATTCATTTTATTTTTATAAACCCATTTAGTTCCAATTATAGTTTTATTTTCAGGTCTAGGAACAAGTTCCCAAACATCATTTCTAGTGAATTGATATAGCTCTTCTAGCATAGCCAAAATCCATGAATCATCAGTTGATGCTTCTTTTGGATTTTTGGGTTTAACAGTTGATATAAAGGCTACATTGCTCATTTTACTTGGTTGATTTCTATCACAGTACACAGACTAATCAAAAGAAATTTACATCACAGAATATTATTGACGATAGATATCAAATAATTCAAAGCATTCCATATGATCCAAACATCCATAAGTAAGATCAATTAATCACGTGATTGATTTAAACCAGATTAATTACTTCTAAATAAATTACTAATCCTAATTAATTAACATTAATTAATTACAAATCATTTTAATTAGTTATCCTTTAATCATTTATTAATTAACCTTTAATAATAAATTAATTAACCTTTAATTATTAATTAATCATCCTTAATGAATAAATAAATCAACCTTTAATCATTAAATAATTAACCTTTAATTATTTAATTATCCTTTAATTAATTATCCCCAATTAATTATATTAATTAAATAACCCTTAATTAATAATTCAACCTTTAATCACTTTCATTAATTAATTAACCCTAAAATTAATTAATTATCCTCAAATTAATTACCTTAATTAAATAATCACATAAATCAATTATCCTTTAATATAATGACATAAATTAATTACTCCTTAATTAAGTAATAATCTTTTATTAATTACATTAAATAATTATACTTAATTAGTCTTCATTAAGAAATTGCCATTTTTATTACTTATCATTAATTAATCACCCATTAATTAAGTAATTAACCTATAAACAATTGATTAATTAACCTTTAATTAATCTCATAAATTAATCAACCATTAATTTATTAACTAATTATCATCATCCCTTAAATTATTTACATTAAGAAATTACTCAGATCCTAATAAATCAAAGATAAATCATTTATCTTAATTGATCACTTAATTATAATATTTAAATCTCATTAAATAAACCTTTAAAATAAATTATCATTATCGCATAATTTAACTTAAAACTTTTAAGTTAGCTAATGATTTAAAATATTATTTTAAAATAGACCATTTATCTATTTAATCAACTTCTAAATTAAGCTACTTAATTCGTTATTTAAAAATAGGCTTAAGAATTAATTAATGAAAACGCACACACACAATATATATATATATATATATATATATATCTATATATATAATATTTCAAACTTGATTAATTAAAATAATTTAAATTAAGAACCTTTAATTAATCCACAATTAAACACATATTGTATAAAATAATTAATTTAACAAAATTTCTTACAACTTGATTTAAACTTTTTAAACTTGTTCAAATTTTAAAACCTGTAGCTTGAAATGGAGATATATGTCTGTACACAAACACATATACATAGTCATATTTATACACACACACACACATGCATGTTTACACCCATGTAAGCTAATTTCACAACATACATCCGATATTGATCACATGCAAACCAAAATATATATAGGTTTAAGAGTTTGCTCACCTGGAATTTGACAAAGCAAAGAACAGAGAAGCCTGAGTTTTAAAAACTGGAATCTTTGAATTGATCTGAAGCTTTGCTTTTGACTTTAGGTTGAACTTGCAAAGGATTTATTTAATTGTTGATCTGAGTTGATCTTTGCTATGATGAGATGAACTTGAATCTGCTCAGTTGAAACTTTGTTTTAATTGCTTGATATGATTTGCTTTTGAGCTTGAAACTTTGAAAAGTGGAATATGTTTAAGTTGAATCTGTTACTTGATTTGAATCTGATCTTTGTTTACTTTGGATTTATAGTTTCAGGTTGAATTTTTCTTTGATCGGATCTATATTTGAAACTAAGGTGCTTTTGTTTTCCAGATTTAAGAACTTGATCAGTTTTTTTTCTTTTGATCTGTAGTTTTGTTTCAGGTTTGAGAAAACCGAGAATAACCTGGTTTATCCAATTCTTTCTCACATATATGTTTATGTAATTCAATTTCAAAAAAAATTATTTTTCCACTTGTCTATATTATTTACACTTGTTAATTTCAATTTACAATTATTTCACAAGTGGTATGCATGTTTTTATATATCTTCCATTTGTTCAAATGCAAGAAATTTTTGTTTAAACCCTACTTTATTTAATTTATAAATTTTGTTTTAAACCCTTATGTTATTATGTACTTTTGTTTTTATAATTTTGTATTTTTTTTCCAATTAGTTCTATTACATTTCTTTATATCCATGTATCTTTATTTTTATTTAGTTTAAATACATATATACTTTGTATTATATTTATATATACCAACAAACATAAAAGGAGATGTATTATGTTTAAACTTTTATATATTTACCAACTATTATGTTTTGCACATGTATATATTTTAAATCTTGTATTTATTACTTACAAAAGATATATACATATTAACGCTTTGTATTCATTCTTATTTTAAATTTTAAATTCAAGTTATTATATTTTAAATGAATGAATGTTTATATTTGTCCATTTTCCTATTATACTTTAATACACATATGTATATTGCATAATATAGAATTTAGCGTTAAACAACTTTAAAAATTTACTATTTCAATTTCAAAATATAGCTTTCATATATTACAATTAGAATTTTTTTTTATAAATTTTGAAATATAGAGTTTTCAAATCCAATATATTTTCAAAAATATTTACCTTTGAATTTAAAACCCACAATTCAATTTAAAATCAATATATATACGTATATATAAATAGACAACATATATTATTTATTTTGGAAAATTTCAAATTCAAGTTTTTCAAATTACAATCTATTTATATAAATAAACAGGCACATATCTTGTTTAATTTGGAAAATATAAAATTAATTCACAATTTAAATTGCAAATTTATGTCAATTATCAATTTAAATTTGACTCAAAACCGGGATCGTTATAGATCCCCCCTTAAGAAAATTTCATGCCCAAAATTTGCCAAACAGGGAGACAAACAAAGAACAGATGAATACACAAAGAAATGGTTTATTAGATCAAACTGAATATTTATTCTGCATTTGGCTTACCAAATCAAAATATTATTAATGAAAACGAACTCATTCAATATTTCACGAAGCACTCGGGTCAATCGATCTATGAAATATGCGGGAGCATTGGTTAGTCCGAAGGGATAACTAACCGTTCGTAGAATGAATCGGGACTCCAAAGAATAGACAAATGGATACAATTTAATTCAGTTTCATATTTCGTTAACCAATTATCTCTAATAAAATTTCAAATTCATTAGAGTCAAAATGAAAATCTGATAGAGAACTGATGCAGAGAATACGAATTAGAAACCTTTCTACAACGATTCGCAAGGCCGCCTGTGATGACCCGGAATTTTAAGCAATATCAATTTAATAATCCGAATTAAAAATTAAATTGATTTGATAATCTTTGTGATAAGATTTGAATTAATTTAATAATCTAATAAAATAAATATTTAATGGATAGATTTTATTTAAATGCTAATAAATTGTTTCTATTTATAACATATAGAGTACGTATATATTGTAAATAGATAAGTCTTTTTTTAAATTTAATTAATAAATCTTGTTTTCTATAAATATATATATGTATATATATATCTTTAGTAAAACTTGGGTATGATTTTAAAGTTAAACTTTTAAAGGGTTATTTAATAATTAAAATATGGTTTTAAATTGATAAGATAAAAATTTAATTTGTTTAAATTGGTTTATTTGATATTAAGTTTTTAAAAGTATATAATAAATAACTAAATGATTTTTAATACATAAGGTAAATATGGAAATGGTTTAAAATATGTTTTAACTCAAGTTTAAATTTTAAATAAAAATAACAATAAGGGTTATTTTGATATAATGTGATAAAATAAATAATTTATTAATAAAGAAATAATTTCTTTTATAAATTATTTATAGTTATCAAATTTTGTTATTTTTAAAATATAATAATACATTGTTTTTAACAAATAGATTTTTAATGAAAATAATTGTTTTTCAAAATTTAATTGTGTGTTTATATATGTATATATATAACTTGATTTAAATTTGGATTCAAAGCTTTTAAATTTAAAGTATAAATATTTTTAATTTGTTTTGATTTTAAATTATTTGTATAAACTTTATTTTATAAATTAAATTGGATTTATTCATTTTAAAATTATCTACATGTAATTAAGTAGATATTAACTAATTAATTAAACAAAGATTCACATTTATCTCATATTAGTATATTAACTAAATAATTAATTAACATTTAATAATAACTAATTAAATTTAAAGACAAGTGTAATCTTCTTGGGCTTTATAATAACACATGTTAAATAACAAAGTAAGGTTTATGACAAATGTTATATTTTAGGACAAGTGTCTTTTACTTTATTTTTCTTTTAATAAAATCAAATTTCAGCATACATAAAATCTTCTTTCCCTCATTTTTCTTTTCTTCTTCTAAAATCTAAAGACAAACAAATCTTAAAAAAAATATAAACACTTCCTCAAAAACTAAAATCTGAATCATCTTCAAATCCTGTAAATCTGAAACATGTAAAATCATTTTCAAATTTGAAATCAAAACATGCAAATCTGTAGCATTCAAAGCAAACCTGCATTTTATTAAAACCTGCATTTCTTAAAATTGGGAATCAAGCAGCATGCATGCAGTTTCAAAATTGAAAGGAGCAAGCATTCCAACATTTGCTGTGCAAAGTACAAGCAATTCAAAATTTAAGCTAAGCAATTCAAAGTTTTAAAGGGGTACTGCATATTCCAGTTTTCAAAAGTCAATCATCTTTCTAAAACATTTTAGAGGCTCTGTCTTCTGGTTTAAAAAGGTGAGTAACATTTTCTTTAACAAGTTTAAGTATATAATTTAGTTGCAAGCTTGATTTTCTGAAATTATGTATGTTATGTATGTATATAGCTGTATTCTCTGGATTGAGTGATGTATATAAGTTGTTTTTTTTTAGAACCTACTCTGTTAAAAATTTTCAGTTCTTGATTTGTTAAGTTCAAATCTTTTAATTTAATTTCTTTTAAACTTGAGTTATAAAAACAAACCTGTTTGTTTCAATTCAAAACTGTAGTTTAAAATTTTACTTAAGATAAAATGATTATGAAAAGCCTCTGAAAATTTATAAAAACTGATCAAACTTTGAAATGGTGTAATTCAAAACCATGTAATATATTGTTACAGGCCTAAGATCTGAAACATCACCCTAAAACTTGATTTTTAAAATTAAAATCATAATTTTCAATTTAGAACTTAACATGCAGTTCCGTGTTGAACTAAAAAGGGGGATATTGGGAATTACGGGTGATCTCTGTGATTTGGAGGGTCGGGATTTTTCATGTGGGTAGAGGAGAGATCAGAGAAGTTTGGAAAAAATAAGTGATGGTCATGCAAATCACCATAGAAGCAGTGATGATGTTTTCTTACCTGTAGCCCTAGTTTTTTGAGGATTTAGTAAATTGATCGACTCGGCTTAAATGTTTGATCGAGTGTCATATGCTTTTGGGTGATAGTTGCTGAAACGTAGGCGAGGCTGTGGCCGGTAGTGGAAGCTCTCTGGTGGACGGAGCGCCGTGGGGGAAGTGCTGACATGTTTTGGAGGGGGATGGTCTTTCTGTTCCAGGTTTTGAATTAGAAATCGAATTCAAATTCGAGTAGTGTGCAAGATAGGGGATGATCGAGGTTAAATGGGAGGTTGGTCGCCGATGTGTGGAGGCCACCGGAGGTGGCTGAAATTGGTTTGAGGCACGGTGCATGTGCACCGTGCACTTTTGACATTCTAATGTTTTCCTGGGTATAAGCAGTGGGGAAACTGGAGAATGACTCGAGTAGGTGCTGTGTTTTGCTCGAAGGAGTGGGCTTGCTGACTCGAAGAAGATTTGGTTCTTGCTCGGGTTAAAGTATGGTAACAAGTTTTGGTTTTTAAACCTGTAGTTTTGTTTAAAATTTGAAATAAAATTTAAAACCTGATTTTAAATGAATGTAAAGTTTTAAAATAAGATTTAAATCTAGTTTTCAATCTTAGTTTAAGTTAAATCTATGTCTAAAATAAATTCAATTTTAATTTGAATCTAGTTTGGAAATAAATGAGTTTTTAAACTCAAATTGACATAATATTATTAAAGTATTTAAGAAGTTAAAGTGTATTTAAAAAGATTTTGAATTCAAATGGGGTTTGAAAGGAAAGGAAGGATTTAAACAAAATGAAATTAGAATTTTAAATTTGAATTCAAATTTGATTTGAATCTTAAGAGTTTGGATATAAGATAAAGTTTATAAATTTAAATAATAAGGGTTAAAGTATACTTTAATGATTTGAAATTAAAAAGGAATTTAGTTTTAAAATCTTTAAATTTCTTTAATAAGTATTCTTTAATATGTGGATTTCAAAGTTTTTAATTTGGTTAAAGATAAATAGAATTTCATTTTAAAACTAGAATTTAAAATGAAAGTATGAAATTAAATTTGGAATAAATATTTTCAAAAGTATTTATGAATGATAATTTAACTATAGATAAGAAAGGTTTTATCTTAAAGTAAATTTAGAATTAATTAATGATTTAAAAATTTCATTTAATTATTAAGGTAATTAAATGAATAATTTATTTAATAAATTAATGGAATAGATAATTAATTAAGGTAATTAAGGGTTTTAAATTATTAATTTAAAGTTTAAGTTATATCAATTAATTAAGGATAATTAACCCATAATTAAGAATCATTAATTAGATTTAATCAATGATAGTAATTAATTAATCAAGTAATTATGAATTAATTAAGTTACAGTTAACACTTAATTAACTAAATAATTATAGGTTAATGAATTGGTTATTAAAGATCAATTAATTTGAAATTAATAATGATTAATGAGATTTAATTTCTTAAGAGAATTAATTAACGAATTTTTAATTGTGAATGATGGTCATTAACTTAAGATTATTTAATAATTAATTAATGTGATTAATTTTAAATAATTAATTAGATTAATTAATTAAATGATAAAATTGTGAAATTTATTTAAGCTTAATTACTTAATGAAAGTAATTAAAGAATTAACTACTTAATGTAATTAATGGGGTTTATTGTGATTAGTTCAAATTAATTAATTAAGTTTAATTAATTTTAATCACTTGTTGGTTTGATAATAATTACTTAATGTAATTAATGGAATGTAATTACTCATTGAAGTAATTAAAGTGAATTACTGGATATAATTAGTGGATAATGATGGAATTGTGAAAGTAATCTAGATTATATTACTTTATATAATTGATCAAGGGATTAATTAAAGAAATTAATTAAGGAGTAATTAATTTGATAAGTAATTTAGGGTAGTTAATTACCGAATGTGGTTAATCAAAGGTGATTTATAATTATGGGTTATTTGAGGTTAATTACTGAATGTAATTAATTTAAATAAGATAATTAATTAAATATAATTAAGGATCATTAATTAATATAATTAATGATGTAATTAAGATTGTTTAATCAAGAGTAATTAATCAATAATAAGGATTAAGGGTAATTAATTAATTGTAATTAATCAAGGTTAAATGTAATTAATTATACTTAATTAATTTATGAAGTAATTAAGGGTTAATTACTGTATTTGGTTTGGGGTAATTAACTTATGCAATTAATTAAAGGATAATTACTAGAATGTAATTAAAGTATAATTAATCAGGGTTGATTAATTAAGATGATAAATTAGAGGATAATTAATTAATTAATTTGTAATTAATTAATGGGTAAGTAAGGAAGATTTATATTGATCTAAGTAATTAATTTAATTCACTTTAAATTAATTAGAGATGATGAAATTAATTTAATTCATTTTAAATTAATTATAGATGTTATGATTATAGATCATTGCTTATGTATGATTGGATGATATTGGTTACCTTGAATGGTTTGAATCTCAACTATGAGATTAGCAATATTGAGTGATATGGATGCATTGGTTGCATTGTGATGATGATATGGATTATCTTTTGATAATGGTAATGTGGTTATCTGTTGTGATAATGTTGATTATCTATTGTGAATCTGTGAATTATCTATCTGTGTGTATATAGATAATTGTATTGAATTGTTTTAAAATTTAAAACAATTTGGACCTAAAAGACATGCTTTGGATTTCGATGAGACCAGGATCGGGTTTCCATATTTGGATATCCGAAAACCACATCGATCCAAATTAACGATAGGTTGTGAATCTTATGTGAAGAGTGAAGACTCGTGGTGTAAGGACTATTCGTCAGTATAACTCTGAGGGTGATTCCGAGATGAGTTTGACGGAGTAGTACTTTCAGTTTTGAGATGAAGATTCAGAGTGCAAAGGTTATCATCGTTAACTCTGAGGGTGATTCCAAAATGAGTGTATCGAGATAATGCCTTCGGTTTCGTTCGAACCCAAAACGAACTTGTATGGATTTAATGCTTTCAGAACATCGTCAGGTGGATGATGAGCATTCTAAGTGATGTGTTCACTAAAGGTAATCGTAGCCTCAAGCCTCATCAACCGGGAATGGATAAAACATGGGAGGTGCAGCAAGGCTAAGTGGTTCATGCCCAAGTAGGACGAGATTTTCCCCTGTCTAGAGGTCCCTTTTTATTCGGCTTAGTGGGCGGTTGGAAATGCGCACCAACTGCGGGGTTGTCTTGTTCGGGACTGTCCAGTAAGGGATGGTTCCGGCCTTGTGTTGCAGGGGATTGGGTGATCCTCGGTACGGTGGTCTAGGCCACGTACTGTGATGGGCGGTACCCCGGTAGCCCTGCCATTGATGGAATCCAAAATCCAATAAGTGCCAACGGTTTTGATTGTATTACCCACTTTTGTGGCTAGTAGCTGGAATTTAATAATGTAACAATTTCGGCTATTTCATATTTACTTGAAAACCCTAGACCTATTATAATATTACTGGATTTCCTATCAAATGTTTTGGTTAGCGTAAGGTAAAAACTTTTCCATATTTATGTGTGGGAAGTCTTACGTGATACCTTTCTTTCAAAAGGTTTTTAAAATTAAGAAACTTTAACCTGTTACTCACACCAGACCCATGTCTGACCCGGAGTTTATCTTCTATTTTTCTTAAATTCTTGGGTACTCAAATTTTTACGAGTAGCCAAGGGATTCAGGTTAGCTTTGACGAACTATGGAGGAGCAATGGAGCAGGAGGCTTCGACGTTAGATATATAGTTTCCGCTGTGTGTTCTCTGAGTTGTCTCTGAGTTGTATTGGGTTGTAATATCTAGACATGTGTTTATAACTGTCTAGAATGTGTTGTATTATCTTTGTAACTCTGATAGTTGTTGTATACTATGTAATATTTTATTTTATTAATATAATTTATTCATTCCGCTGTTTAGATTCTGATGTGTTGTTTCTTCTTTCTTCTCTTTGTTTCTCTTTTCTATCCCTTTCTTTCTTATTAATGATGCATCATTCTGTGGAATGAATGGCGGGTCGTTACACCGCCACCATACCAAAGCTTCTTCTTGTATCTGCCAGGAAAACATCAAAGAATTGAAATTGGATGATGAACAAAAGAGATTGATTGGAAAAAAGTTGTTCCTTGTCGCTGCAGGGTTTCGACCATTTGTAGTAGTACTCCCTTGTCCCCTACCTCGTCCTCTTCTTGCACTCATACTCACTATTAGTGGATAGTAAGAGAATTTATTGAGGCATATGGACAAGATATCCTAGGGATATACTCATTCTAGGGTGTATATATAACCTTATCTCTAACGAGTCACCTAATGTGTTATACTCCTGAGCTAAGGTTCTTACTCAACCGTCAGCTCTGATACCAAATTTAACGACCCTGACTCGACCTTCAAAAATTGACACCCAAATACATCTTCCGTATTTGAATGCCATAGATTCAAATGTTGAGTCTGGTTCGTCGAAGCTTATAACACATTAAGTATAACAACACAACGGAAGAAAAGCAATATATCATTAATACAACTCCATGAATACAACATCTTTACAACAATTTATCCAACACAGAGCAAATATACATATATCACAGTGGAACACAACAGCGGAAACATAACTTCAACTTACTTGGACTACCAATACAACTCCATAGATTGCATCCCATCTCCAAAGCTCCAAAGAAAAAGCCCAATCCAAAAGCTCAAACCACCATCATGTTGAACTTGAAGCAACTCGATGAAGAATGTCGAAGTGAAACAAATGTGATCCCAAATTCAAAAGCTGAAGGCTACCGAATCTACATCTACTATCTGATTATCTGAAAACCTGACTCTAGGCTGTCCGTGTGGAAAATTGTGGGTACCCAGAGTTTAGAAAGGGAAAAATAAACTCCAAGTCAGTCATGGGACTAATGTGAGAAAACGAAAATAGTTTATTTGAACAGAAACAAACAGCAAAAGAAGTAAAAAAATCTGCAATGTTGGCCTCCCGCCACACACGCAATGCAAACGCACAATTGGAGGATACTTCTCCTTATGATAGTCAAACATGCTTGATATGTAAAAATCTTTTTGATATTATTATTAGTGCACAGTGCAGAAAATATTTCGAAAGCATAATACTAATATTAGCCAGCATACCACCATTATGGTATACCTATTATAGCTACCATTTAAACGGCCGGTCACCACCATTGATAATGGCAGGTTGTACAACTAAAACCGTACAGGGCTCGTATTGTTTTGTTTGGATTTCTAAAAAACGGTCAGGCTAAGGAACTTCCTATTCCATATGGGTACGCCTTTGAAGGGACGCCTCGAGAACCTAACCGGATCTCTGCCAACATAAGACCGGGTTACCTCTGTAACTAGGTAACTAACTGTCACGAGTATGCCATCCCTTAGTCGTTACCGACCTTTATCCGAGGATCCTCAACACCAACAAATTCCAACAATCACATAGGTTAAATATCTGGGCTCCATACCATGATACCACCCTTTTCCAGAAGGAAATGGACATACGCTAAAGGGCGCAACCCTCATAACCTTGCTGCATTCTTCCTGTTTCAAGCATTTTCGGGTTGTGAGGTTCTAAGAGGTCTCATCCACAAAGCTATGCTTTTCATAAAATCCATGCCTTGATCAACAAATGATCAGCAGCACTAAGCATGCCACATTAACAAATTAGTAATATATCGCTAGTAAATATCAACTACATAACCTTTGAGCTCGTACGTCTCAGAGAAGGGTGTTAAGCTAAGAGAATAAATTCTATGCCACCAAACAAAAATGTATTTGATATAAACCAACTCTACATCTCAAAGTGTAATGTCAGGCATACATCCATATAAGTCCATTCTTTGTTCGAGCGGAACCGAAGGTACTTCAAAATAAGTCCTTGCAATCCGGGTATTCACAATCCCAATCGGACTCCCCATCACATATGGAGATCTCTATACCGGCGCGACTCGGTGCAGAGACATTCGACAGGTAATCCTTTCGTTCTCGAAAATACCCGGTTTTCACCGCCGTCTTCAAATGCTATCCATTTCGTCGTATCATTATTTGGAATGGGTTTTATGACATAAAGTCCTCTCCCGGCTAAACCGAATAATGAGCGCTTAATTTAAAAAGCATATGGATATATTGGGTACTTAGTTGAGTCACAGCTTTTAGCCCAAAACCTTTCTTTTGAATGGTTTAAACCAATTTCCACTTTAATCTTTTAAACAAAAGAATCACCTTTTAATCTTTTAACAAAAGATCCACCCTTTGATCTTTTAAACAAAAGATCCACCTTTTAATCTTTTAAACAGAAGATCCAACTTTAAAAATCCACTTCAATTTGAAACGAGGTTCACCAAATCTTTTAACAAAGATAGCTTTCAAAACAATTTCCATTTCAAACTTGAAATATTTTCAACAAAAACAGGAAGTTCTTTCATTATATGAAAGCCATTGTCATGTGAAAACAAATATTTTTCGTTTCGAAAAATCCGATCAAATATATACAAGTTATAGCCTTTAAAATTATAAACCAGAAAATCAACGAACTGTCGTATCATCGGCAAGTTCTATTTGAATTAAATTCAATTTTCCAAAATAATTTATTTAATATACTTTAAAAATAGTTAAAAATCCACATATATATTTTGTATAACTTGTATACCCCTTTCAAACCAGAATTTCTAAAATAATTTCACAACTTAAATAATATATATTATATTCAAACTAAATTTAAATTTCAAAACTTCCTTTTCAAAAGCTTTTCATATTCAACTAAATTTGGACTCAAAATTCAACTTTTAAAACCATTACATCATTTTGATTAAAACAATATTAAATTCAAATATCCGTGACTTAACCAATTCCTCGTGGAATCCATATTTGTGTGTGTGTGTGGTGTAGTCCAGGGGTTTTACACACAACAATAACATACAGCCATTATCAATTCAAGCACAACAAAATTGATAAGCGGTATAATCTTATAATGCTTATCTTTATTCACTGATTCACAAATGAATATGTAAATTCATTATAGATAAATAAATCACAGTACACAGCTCAATCAAAAGCAATTTACGTCAAAGAATATTACAGACCATAGATATCAAATAATTCAAAGCATTCCATACAATCCAAACATCCATAAGTAAGATCAATTAATCACCTTATTAATTTAAACCAGATTAATTACTTATGAATAAATTACTAATCTTGGTTAATTGACATTGATTAATTACAAAACATTTTAATTAATTATCCTTTAATCATTTATCAATTAACCTTTAATAATAAATTAATTAACCTTTAATTATTAATTGATCATCCTTAATGAATAAATAAATCAACCTTTAATCATTAAACAATTAACCTTTAATTATTTAATTATCCTTTAATTAATTATCCCAATTAATTATGTTAATTAATTAACCCTTAATTAATAAATTAACCCTTAATCACTTTCATTAATTAATTAACCTTCAAATTAATTAATTATCCTCATATTAATTACCTTAATTAATTAATCACATAAATCAATTATCCTTTAATATAATTACACAAAGTAATTACTCCTCAATTAAGTAATAATCTTTATTTATTACATTAAAGAATATACTTAATTAATCTTCATTAAGTAATTGCCCTTTTTATTACTTATCATTAATTAATAACCCATGAATTAAGTAATTAACCTATAAACAATTGAATAATTAATCTTTAATTAATCTCGTAAATTAATCAACCATTAATTTATTAAGTAATTATCATCATGCCTTAAATTATATATATTAAAAAATTACTCAAGATCCTAATAAATCAAAGATAAATCATTTATCTTAATTGATCACTTAATTACAATATATAAATCTCATTAAATAAACCTTTAAAATATATTATCATTATCGTA
The DNA here is from genome assembly GCA_030765085.1 of Allium cepa. Classification (NCBI taxonomy): domain Eukaryota; kingdom Viridiplantae; phylum Streptophyta; class Magnoliopsida; order Asparagales; family Amaryllidaceae; genus Allium; species Allium cepa. The sequence goes on from CM060932.1 coordinate 938,620,685, forward strand.
TAATTTAACTTAAAACTTTTAAGTTAACTAATGATTTAAAATATTATTTTAAGATAAACAATTTTGCTATTTAATCAACTTCTTAATTAAGCTACTTAATTCCTTATTTAAAAATAGGCTTAAGAATTAATTATTGAATGCACACACACACATATATATATTTCAAACTTAATTAATTAAAATAATTTAAGTTTAAAAACTTTAACTAATCCACAATTAAAAACATATTATATAAAATAATTAATTTAACAAAATTTGTTAAAACTTGATTTACACTTTTAAAAACTTGTTTAAATTTTAAAATTTTACCACTGTTACCCTGAACCCGAGTCAAACCCGAAGTAAACCCGAGTTCAACTTCGAGTAACCCACACTTTACATTTACACGAGCTAATTCGGTAAATTCTTCGAGTCAATCTCGAGAAAGTTCTTCTTTCCAAACTTACAACCATACCAGATACAAATACTCACGTGCGCATGCGCACGAGGCATTGGAGCCATGGCGATTGACGCTGCAACCTCCTGCATGTTGTTGATGACCCACTCGACAATCCACACCACCTAGTTCGACGAATCTGACTTGAAATTAAATTTGAGCACCCTCACCACCACCTGGAACACAACCAGTCACCTGAAATCACCTCGTTCCGCCAACCAAGATCGCCAGAGCCACGTGAACCATACCATAGCTTCGTCGGACTTCCCTCTTTCCTTTCCCCCCAGACGGTGCAACCCGATGCAACGTCGACGACGATACGGCCTCGCAAAACCCGGCCAACCCTAGTAGATCCTGAACCCTAAATCCTTGTCGTTCAATCAATTTAACGATTGAGAAATGCTTCGAGCATTTTTCCCGAGCTCGACTCCACCCTGGCCTCTTCCAGTAGAGACCCCAACCACCCCGAATTCACCGATCACCAAAAATAGCCCAAACTCCCAAATCTGATCAACTACAGATATCTCTCTCGATCCCGAACTAATTTTTTTGATTTAACTTCTAAAATTCATGATTTTTTATAATAAAACAGATTATACACCTGAAAAAATGAATTATTTAAGTCGAAGATTTGATATGTTTACCATTTCCACTATCTTTCTTAATTTCTAGATAGTTTATAAACAAAACATTAAACTATTTTTAAATATTAGCTTATGTTTAAACAAACATAATTTGTTTAGATACTAAAGTCTATCAGAGATTAGTTAAAGAGATTTTGAATTTCTTGAATTTGTTTTAAAACCTGTAACTTGAAACAAAGATATATGTCTGTACATATACACATATACACAGTCATATATATATACACACACACACATACAGGCATATTTACGCCAATGCAAACATATTTCACAACATACATCCAGTACTAATCACATGCAAACCAAAATATACATAGGTTTAAGAGTTTTCTCACCTGGAATTTAACAAAGCAGAGAACAGAGAAGCCTGAGTTTTAAAAACCGGAATCTTTGAATTGATCCGAAGCTTTGCTTTAGACTTCAGGTTGAACTTGTAAAGGATTTGTTTAATTGTTGATCTGAAATGATCTTTGCTATGATGAGATGAACTTGAATCTGCTCAGTTGAAACTTTGTTTTGATTGCTTGATCTAATTTGCTTTTGAGCTTGAAACTTTGAGAACTGGAATATGTTTAAGTTGAATCTGTTACTTGATTTGAATCTGATCTTTGTTTGATTTGGATTTATAGCTTCAGGTTGAATTTTTCTTTGATTGGATCTATATTTGAAACTAAGATGCTTTTGTTTTTCAGATTTAAGAACTTGATAAGGTTTTGATTTTCTTCTTCTTTTGATCTGTAGTTTTGTTTCAGGTTTGAGAAAACTGAGAATAACTTAGTTTATCTAATTCTTTCTCACATATATGTTTATGTAATTCAATTTCAAAAAAAAATGATTTTGCCACTTGTCTATATTAGTTACACTTGTTAATTTCAATTTACGATTATTTCACAAGTGTTATACTTGTTTTTATATATCTTCCATTTGTTCAAATGCAAGAAATTTGCGTTTAAACCTTACTTTATTTAATTTATAAATTTTGGTTTAAACCCTTATGTTATTATGTACTTTTGTTTTTATAATTTTGTATTATATTTTTTTCCAATTTAGTTCCATTACATTTCTTTATATTCATGTATCTTTATTTTTATTTAGTTTAAATACATATATACTTTGTATTATATTTATATATACCAACAAACATAAAAGGAGATGTATTATGTTTAAACTTTTATATATTTACCAACTATATTTAGTTATGTTTTGCACATGTATATATTTTAAATCCTGTACTTATTACTTCCAAAAGATATATACATATTAAAGCTTTATATTCATTCTTGTTTTAAATTTTAAATTCAAGTTATTATATTTTTAAATGAATGAATGTTTATATTTGTACATTTTCCTATTATACTTAATACACATATGTATATTACATAATATAGAATTTAGCTTTAAACAACTTTTGAAAATTTACTATATTAATTTCAAAATATAACTTTCATATATATCATATATTATAATTAGAAAACAAATTTTATAAATTTTAAAATATAGAGTTTTCAAATCCAATATATTTCAAAAATATTTACCTTTGATTTCCAAACCCACAATTCAATTTAAAATCAATTTATATACACATATATAAATAAACAACATATATTATTTATTTTGGAAAATTTCAGATTCAAGTTTTCAAATTACAATCTATTTATATAAATAAATAGGCACATACCTTATGTAATTTGGAAAATATCAAATTAACTCAAAATTTATATTAAAAAATTATAACAATTACCAATTTAAATTTGACTCAAAACCGGGATCGTACAATCTCCTATACTCCCCTAAGTAATCTCTCCCTCTTTCGTCTTAGCTACTACCCCACGGGTAGCCAAAGTGTGTGCCTCCTACTATAATTGCTAAGCTGTAAGCTGTCTCTTAACATCATCTTTAAGTCCCACCAATCTAAAAATTCTATCACAAGTATAAATCCATGTCCTTGAATCTATGTACAACTCGGTATCCACATATGGCTACCCTCTTAGGCTCGTAAAGTCCTTACATAGCTTGGAAAAATCAATGGTATATGGGCAGGCAGGAATTGCACCTGGCATTTGCTTCATTTGTCCTCTATCGGGGTTAAGCTCGACTTATCCACTTGCTTGCAGATACCGATGGAACCAAATTAGGACATTCACAACCAGAATCTCAACAGCATCACCTAAGTCGCAACCAGTAGGATCACTCATTCTTTCTATTTGTGATTTTAGGAATTCATTAGCAACTTTTCCACATATAATATTGGTAAGAATAGGGAGAATCATTTGTATTACACTTTATATATAATTTTTTTGAAATGCTTTTATCTATACATAACACACACTTTGGATACTCATTTTGAAAACCTTTTCAAAAGCCTTTTTGGAAAACTTTTTTTAGGAAAATTTTCAAGTACATCATCTCAATACGCCTCTAATCACTATGGTATTTCAAATCTAAGCAAATACCAAATCTAAGCTCTAATTCCACATGTGACAACCTTCACTCCTTGAAACATTGATCCAAAACATAGTCTCAAACTAGTATATAGTCAGATTAGAAAGATAGAAAAATATAAACTGCACTTTCGAATCTTATAGCAAAAGATAGAAAAATATAAATACTAAAAATAATCATATTAGAAAATATCCAAAACATAGTCTCAAACTAGCACATAGTCAGATCCATAGTGTACATAAATATATTGAATAGTCTGGTAAAATACTAAATAAGATAAATGGTACATGGAGAGTAATAGGAAATAAAAAGTAGCTCTAATGCCAAGCTCGCCTCTCCAAGTACTATCGCTGGGCTTACCGGCTATTTCCTTGTCCTCTTATGGTGGGGAAATAGAAAGGAAAAAGAGTGGATCGGACAAAAGTCTAGTGAATAAGTTACATCATTAATATATGGTGATCATATGTAATTGACTTAGTAATACTCCGTGTGGCCAAGGATGCTCTACAAGTGTCCATGAATAGTATTTTCTTTGCTTAAGGGGTTAAGCACAATACACACTTACACTAATGACTTGTGTTGGTTCATACTTAGTGACAAACAACAAATCGAACCTTAAGACAACTAACATTCGGCTAATAGCTAGCAGAACTATTCTACATAAGTTTCCCTACAAATTTCCACCATAGGACTACATTTTCCATAAATACTACTATATTTAACTAATCCAACATAGGTTTCCCTACAATTTTCACCATAGGACCACATTTCCCACCCCTACGACTTCCGGTGTAGTGAAAGCACTCAATGAATTCAATGCGACGGAGGAGCTAAAAGTCATATTAAGGATATAGCGAGGATATAGCGAAGATATTAAGATGGGTCTAAAATAGCATATAAGACTCATACTTATTGTTTTCACAAATATATAGATGGCAATTAAATGGAAAATTAACGTTCAATTTGATTAAAATTAACACATATTTAATTTTAAATAAAAACATGTGGTAGATATATTGTAAATTAACGTAAATAGTTGTGTAACATAATTAAAATATTATAGTATTTTTGTTTTTGAAAATATGTAAAAAAAATTAATCAAAAAAATTAATTTAAAATTCATATAATATACAAATGACATTTTTCAATTCATTTCTTTTAAAGGAGATATTGTGGGAATAGCGAAATATAGTGGGAATAGTGGAATATAGCGGAAATGGCAGGGCTTAAAGCAGAAATGCTATTTTCGAGGCTATTTGGGAATGTCGTAGCGACAGAAATCCAATATGGGATATAGCGGAGTTATAGTAGGGTAATAGGGGGAATTAACTGCACAGACGATTACACATATCCTAGTTACGCATAGAAGAGGAGCCCATAATGCCGATTCGTCAAAGTGTCTCATCGTCGCTACATCGTGTCTAGCTCTTAATGGTAACGCAATGCCTCTTATAGCACCGCACTGCGATTCATTAACAACACAACATTACATCACGTCACTATGAATACCAAGGAACTCTCGTTAGTGCTAGGCTGCACACTCCATCAGGCTTCATCATCAGTGGTGAGCGTCTACCATAGAGCCTCATATGAGTGCAATTTATGGTAGAATCGCCCCAATCGATTATTAACCCTACTGGATAAATTGCATCTACCCAGTCCCACAACTTTCTAGTGTCGCCACATAGGGAACTAGATTCTTTACTTATACTAACATCAACATACACACACACGCACACCAATATTTTTATCTATAACTTGGGCTTTAGACCAAGGTTCATACTACACTAAAAAAATGGTAACCAGTCGATCATTTGCCCCTACACCGGTCGACTGGCTTTAGTGAGCGGCCACTAGTCATCGTTGTTTACTGTTTTTTATTTAGTTATCGATTATATTTCCTTTTGTTTATTAATTTTCCGATTACAGTAGACTTGTAACTTTAATTACAGTCAACCAAACTTATGAATCTATGATTTGTAATTGTCAAAACTTCATATTCAATTTTAGCTTGCAGTAAATCTCCTTAAATCAGGTTTAACATCAACATCAATAGGTCATATCAATTCTTATCAACTTGCAAAACGAGGTATACTCAGATTTATTAGTTTCTTAATTTACAGGGGTTAACATTAGTCAGATCTAGATTATAAAAGTGGAATCATATTCATTAATAAATCTTAAATTTTTAGTTTAATTAAACAACGTCTCTTAATTATTCAATTTCTAACAACCTAGAACAAATAGGGTATAATAAAATTAATTGTATGCAAATCATCTAATTGATAATGAACCCACTCACCTCAAACCTAAGCTATTCCTTCCGAATTATGCTTGGAATCTATTGGCTAGATCTTTGCTTGACTTACTCTTCTTGCATCTCTCTACTTCGATTTTAATTTAATTTGAAGAAATTTTTAATTTTAGGAGAAAGAGGATTTCAGTTTTCATAGTTTGGATATACTAGTTGTAATTTGTGAATTAGGGTTTACATTAGCGTTCTATTTGTAAGCATAAGATACATTTTTGGCCATCCAAAAAATATACGACCAAATTCCAAATGTTAAAAAATATAAGACTAAATCAGAGTTGTTCGGCTTAAGTAAATCGTAGCTGTAGAACGTCAACCGGTCGACTACTGGGTCTTGGGCTGTAAACTGCAGAATGTCGACCGGGCGAACCGAGGGTGTCAACCACTATTTAATTGATTTATAATGTTTTATTTCTTTCCAATTTTACCATATTAATTATTTTTGAATCTAAATTTTAAAATGTTAATAACTTCATATTATATATGAAAATTGTCCAGAAAATAGCTATAAACACAATGGTGCAGGTTTCATAGTCAGCTTTAGATGTTTGTAAAATTCTATTTTTACGGTTATTATATGTTAATTTAATTCTTATATTTAATTTATTCTTAAATTCTCATGGTGTTACATTCCCTCTACTTAAAAAGGTTTCGTCCTCGGAATCATCAAGGATGGTAAAATGTAACTTGTGTGTATAAAAATCAATAATTATAACCACTTACTCATCCATCAACCACTAGCAACCATTGTCCTCGGTTAAATTTCTAATATAATATGTACATGCAGGCATGGATATGCACCTATACTAATGCAAAAATCAGGCGGTCTTCGGATCTAGTTGACCTTCCAAAATGCAAGTGCTTATGCCATGTGTCCAAAATGTATGCAACACCCTATGTAAATATACTGGCAATTCTACCTGTATGTGTAGCCATTCAATTCATATGTAACAAAATGCATATCACTTAATTAAATAAACAAGTGATGGTGTGTGTGTATACCAACTCAAGGATATATTTGCCAAAGTGTGCAAATAACAACTTAATAAATACATCCAATAACATCCATCATCCAAAACATGTCCTAATGACACATTTACAACCATTCCTAACATTTAGTTGTTCCTACCTACGGGATATACTAAGCTAGAACCTAACATCAAAGTAGCTATACTTATTTGACTAAAATGGATTGGTACCAGAGAAGCGTTGTGGATGAGTAGCTTGAATCTTCTTCCCAAGCTCTCATGTACTCTCTATTATGTTATTTCCTCGCTGGACCAAACATGCTTGATGACTTTGTTAAGGAGTCGTTTCTACCATGCTCAAGAATACAGGTGAGTGTCTGATGAACAGGTGATTCCCTCTCTATCTCCGCCTCCGCTAGCTAACTCAGCTCGACTACAACAGCTGTATCGTGTAGCCACTTTCGCAAGTGTAACAAATGGAAAACGTGGCGTACTACCGCCAACTTCTCAAGAAGCTTTACCCTATAAACTAACTTACCAACTCTTAGAATAATCGAAAAAGACCATAAAAACCTTGATGCTACCTTTTCCAGACAACCAAATCTCATAACATGCATAAGCGATGAGACCTTCACAAAGACCATGTCACCCACTGCGAGCTCCAACTCCGTGCATCTCCTTTCATTATAAAACTTATGCTGATCCTATGCGATCCTCATTCTTATACGGATCATGTCTACTTTCTTGAATGTATCCCTTACCATATGCTACAACTTTCTTTTTTACCACTTCTTTCCATTTCGAGCTTAACTATGTCAAAAACCGACATCTTTTCAGTGCATTCTCAGGCCTAGATTTTTACGTCTATAATACCTCAATTTTTTCTGATCATAACATCCTCAAAATTGATCCAAATGAAGAAATTATTCTTTTTAAATCATATTAAATTTCAGTGGCTATAACTTTTATGTTTACCACTTCTTTATGTTTTGAGCTTATCGATGTCAAATTCCCCTCTCTTTCCTTTGCATTCTCGGGTTTGAATTTTGTGACTCCAAGAATACCTCTTCTTCTTCTAACCATATCACCATCAAATCAACTTGGGGTTAAGTAATTATTTTTGTACACAGTAGAGGAAAGAATATGAAACAAATTTACAGTTGACAACATTACAAATTTGGAGTGCAACATAGTCAAAAGGCTGAGAGACGATGACCCATTTTTAGGTCCAAATATTGTGAACTAAAGACCTATCGTTTTTTCAATGGTCGGGTTCCTTGACCCTAGACCCTTGTGCCGTTAGCTATGGTAGTGGAGGAAGGATAGCCGAGAGCAAGGAGGGTGGTGGAGTTGTTTAAGTGATGATTTAGTGAAGTGTCGATTCATTAATGTTGGTAGGAAGAATTGGACTTGGAAATGTATAAGAAACCTCCTTTATACTACATATACATGTGTTTTTGTGTGTGTGTGTTAGATGATATAATATGCTTAGATATGTTTGGTTATGATAATTGTTAATAATGTTTGGTTGCTTGTTTATGCTTTGATCTTCAGTATTGATTGTTTAATGTGGTCATTTTAACAAGTTACGTTAAATACACGTCGACAATCTCAAAGGAAATCACTTTCCTTTTATTAACAAAATGGTATATATGAAATGTTAAACATCTTTAAAATGGTTTAAAATGTTTTAATAATGTTTTATAAACACTAGAAACAAATTTGGTGAAGTTTGAATAAGAAATGAAAAGCAAGACAAAATCAGACGCGTCGCGTAACGGTAATTCGCGATTTCGCTCCATAAAATTCGGATGAGTATATAAAGTGAAATATAGCTCAAAATTTTACACGATAATAATTTTCTAGACTATTATATCCATAATTTTAAAACAAAGAAAGAAAATTAAGCTTTTCTTATTTTTAGATAAGTACAAAAAAGTTTTGAAAAATATCGCGATTTTGCAGTTTAACGGCCAAAGATAAAAATGATTTAAAATTGATGGTTTTAAATTCCATAAAAATAGGGAAAAATAATTATGAGAATTGTTTAAAATAAATAAATTTTCATATAATATAAAATTCATTTTGATCAATATAACTTTAAAAATACTATTCGCAACATTATTTGCAATCGTTTTCAATAACAATTGAAATATAGTTTTAGACTTAACAATTCTATTCCAAATATTTTTAAATGAATAATTAAGAATTTTAAAGATAATTTTAAGATTTTGTAATTTATTTAAAAGAGTTTGAATAAATGAATTAAAGAAAAAGCCATTATAAGCAAATGTTTAAATCTTGGCTCTAATAAGCCAACGAGTACACTTGATTTTTTTGTTCAAAAGATCTGGGTAAGGTGCTTAAACCAAGGAGATGTTCAGGAGCAATCAGTGCCCTGGCTCGCCTGGCCTCCCCCAGGCGAGGAATAGATAAGGTCGAAATGTCGAAAATGAGTTAAGTATAGAAGATTAAGTTTTCCAAATTTAAAAACAAATTGAATTTACCATCTTAGATAACATGGTTGCAACTTATTAAAATGTTATGTTTTGAAAATAAGAAATCTTTGTTAAGATTTAACTAAAATGATTTGAAATTATTCCAAGTTTTAAAAGGATTTAATTAAACAAAGAATCTAATAAAGAGGGGTTTAATGATTCCATATATACCTAAAAGAATATTTGAAGATATATATATATATATATATATATTTGTATCTCTTGATGATATTTTTCGACAAAAAGAAATGAATAAATCAAATGATAATCACCTGCTTATAAAACAACTTTTTATTATTGATAATTGATTCGAAGGAACCATGATCGAATTTAGGTAATCCCTATTTGAAAATCACTTCGAACCACTTTACATATTTGAATTAAAGAAGACATATTGATTTCTAATGTAAAGGTTTTCTTTTATCTTATATATACACGCTTAAATAAGAAAATATATACATGCATATATACATGTATCTATCATGCTAAAATAGTTTGTAATGTGTATATATTCGTTTACAATAGTGTTTTAACATTTAGATAACTTTTAACCAATGAAAAATCAGAATTTCGGAAAATAACTTCCAGTCACATTTTCTATTTTTTTCTAAACTATATAAATATTGGTAAACATAATTTGAAAATGATTTTATCATTCTTAGTTACTATTTAAAATAAGTTTATTTGGTAAAAATTCGTTTATTAATTATTTAAAAATATAATTAAATATTCATTTAAATAGTGATTAAATTCTGCGTCGTTACACCAAGTAGGCATCTATTGTGTTAAATATTTGTAAAATTTATATTGTACTTTGAGAATAGCGCATATATAAAATAAGTATTTTGAAAACTGTTTTTCTGAGATGTCTATTTTGTATACTTATATTTTAATTTCTTCCGTCGTGAAAGCTGAAAGTGTAGAATGTCTTAGAACTCCACCCTTATACTTACGCTCTGTAGTATTTTAAAATCTTAACAGCTCGTATTTCTCGGCATGACGTGTTCATACGTCACGTTAAACTTTGTAATGGTGTGTTGGGAGGTGCAGGTTATTACAGAGCATGAGGTATCGGATGTTTAACTTCAGTTCCAATGTTAAGTGGTAGTCATCGAATACTTGAAAAGTAAATTCTCCTACATTATCTAGTCGAATTGATTTAATCTGATAATCTATGAAGACCTTGATTTAAAAAGCGAGGATCTACGTAATGGACCGCTTGTTGATAATTTTGGAACGACCACCGAAATAAATAAATAGCAATGGACCCTTCATTCTAAAATCTTCATATGCAAGGACTAACTCACTACTCATCCTAGGGGTAGTGCCCGACAGGATATGGTAGGAGAGTGCCTTCGGTTTATCCAGTCCCTGGACAACTTGTATGGACGAATGTCAAACGTTGCATTTTTGAATCAAATTGATTGAGATACTTTTCTTTTCAATAGGCTTTTGAGTATAACCAAGTTAATTAAATTTTAAGAATCTAAGCATGAAGATTAAGTGAAACGACCCGTAAAATCTTGTTAATTTTTAATGGCTTTATTTAGCGTATTTAATTTGCTTTTTGTGAAATTTTAAAAAATAATCTTTTGAAATAAAATCTTACATTTGGATTACGTATAGTTAAATGTGGCAAACGATAAATTTTTATCAAAAATTAAAAAAGTATATTTTAGGGTGAAAATTTTATTTTTCTAACCTTTCCTTTCATACGTTCCCTGTTTCCACTTCTTTCATTATGACCGTTCATTATATATATACACTACAGCTGGAAAGTTATAAACGTATAAACTTAGATACGTTTTGTATTTATTAAAAATTTAAAGCTTACCTTTAATTGTGACCTTTTGGTTTCCTTGCTTTCAAAAAAATTTGAACCATAGCCACGGTAATAAATTATTATAAATTTTTCAACTTAATCTAAGATGATTGTTGCTACTAGAATCGTTACTTTTCTAATATATTCATTCCTACTTTCACCGACCTTTTATTTCTTTATTTTTCCACCGTCTAAAAAATAAAAATAAATGGTTATTCATTTTATTTTATTCAGTAATCGGCGTGACTCTTGCCATTTACACCGTATCATATTTGACTATTGATTTTCGTTCAGCATTCTTATTTTAAAAATATACCACAGAGTAACGTTGCCTTCACAATTTAAAAATTGCTTTAATAGCTCTTGAATAAATGTGTAGCTGTTACTTTGATATTTTTCTGGAATTGTGACTTTTCTCTTTCCTTCTGTTAAAATTTGAAACATGCTACCATTTATTTGCTTTGATTATTTTCCAGAATCAACGTGAATATTTTGTCTTAAATCCTCCACTGAATCATAGCACGTGATGTGCTATTTCTTTGGTTACTTTTATTTAGTCGTTTCCATTTACTTCTGTTCGTATTTTCTTCCCTTTTTTATTGCTTCTTTCCAGATTTCTCTTCTTTCCCTCTCTATTGTTTCTTCCTCTTCTATATAAACTTGCCTGGCACTACAAATTTCGGGCTCTCCTTCACCTTTTCCAAACTCCGCTCCTCCACCGAACCCACTCTTCCTCTTGCGCAATATCCATCGAAGATGCAGCGACCCTCCCCTGTTTCTTCTACTGTTCGCATAACTAGGCATAGGTAAGTTAATTTTATATTTGCAAGTGCTATATATATATTATATATAGTTTAATATTTAGCTATGATATGGATGATTTTATCAATACACGTCCCCTATACGTGCTGTTGATGCATATTCTAGCATTCAAAGTTGGTACACATATTTGTTTATATGGAGTATAGTTATGATATATTGATAGTGGTATAAAAATATAAGATGCATACATATAGTGGTTTATATAAAGTTGTTGGATTTGAATACATATATATACCAAACGTGGTTTCCATTTTTTTTGAAAAGTTTGTTTTGTTTCTAGAAGTGTATGCATATTTAATATGGGTGAGTTGTGTTGGATCTGCAAATGGAGTCTGCATATTTGGCAAGTAGATTTATATTCATTTTTGTTTTAACATTGAGTCCGTATATGTACATTTTACAAACCATATTTATGATTTATTTTATAAGTTTTGTATCCGTTATTATATTTTTATAATAAACAGGTTTATAACTTTTATTGAAGGTCAATTTACATCTTATTATTATGGAAGTTGTATAGGATTTTTGAAGTTGTTTATTTTCCTAAGTTCGTATATGACATATATTTATATAAAGTTATAATAATTATAGATATATCTTTATAGCCTTATATATATATATATATATATATATATATATATATATACTTTGCATACACTTATGTATGGAGTTAGTTTTCTAATATATAAATTTTCATTTTAGTTGGCAAGCATGTTTGCATAAAAGTTAAGGGTGTATATGTGTTTTAGTGTAGACCAGTTGCTTTCGCAAAAAATAATAATAATTTATAGTTAGATTAGTTGCTATTTATATATATTGTATAAAGTTTACATTCTAACTTATACTTTCGGTCTGCACAGGTTATATTATTATATATATTTATAAAATAAGTTATAATATAAGTTATATAAGTAATTCGTACGTCCGTTGTCTAAAATTTTATATAAGTCTGTGTATAGGCTTTACTGTTTATGTATGGGTAGTTATATATTAGTTTATATATATAGATAAAGTGTTTAAAATTTATAATTGTATTGTGAAGTGGATTTTGTACCATATGTATATAGTAGTTTAAAAATGAGACTTGAACGGTGTAATTTATTGTAGTTTTATATATTAATCTTATTTAAAAATATAAATCTTAATGATATTATATACATAGGTCGTATGGGGTGATTTGGGTCTTAGATTTGTAAATAGAAATTTTGATCTATGTGTAAAAATTAAAATGGTTTGGAAAAATTATAAGGATTTTTATTTAACATATATGTATTATTTCAAATGTTAAAACTATTGGTTTATGTATGAAAAAAAGGTAAATTATATATATATATACATATATATATATGTGTGTGTGTGTGTGTGTGTGATTCGACTTTAAATTTTTCTTAGGGATGCAATTTTGATTTTTATTAAAATAGAAAAAATTCAGTATATATCAGACTGATTCTGATTCAATTCATAAATTTTTGATTATGAGCCTCATTCGTCCAATTCGTGCCAATCCTACTTTTCTTTGAAATTCGTGCTCGGATTTATAATTCAAATTTCAGTGTCCGTATCAGTGTGCGTATCCATGTCATCTTCTGTATTCTCTAGCCTCGAAAGGTGAGCAATCACTCACGATTAACATTCTTTTATTTGTTAAATTTGATTAATGGAAACGACAATTGAAATATGATGCTGTAGTTATTTAAAATTGTTATATATGCTATTATATGTAACTGTTCACTGATGGGATAAGACACCATATCCTATTGTTTATATTTATTTTTTATGATATATGCATGTTGTTATTATTATTTTCATATCTGTTATCACTCTGCAAGTTACCTGTTAGTATAGAAATCTCTATGAGTTGAAATGATACATACCCGAACGGATTTTAGAATAGGAGAATTTCGTTATGGGTTGAAATGAAAAACCCAAGCGATTTTCATTTGAATTGAATTTGGGATTATGGATTGAAATGATGTCCACCCGTATATATTTAACTTACGGATGGAAATGATAAATATCTGTATCCCTTGTACATAGAATAGAAAATTTTACATCGACGTCGTGGTCTATATGAATGTTTTGAAAATAATCTCTATGGTCTTGAAAAGAAATATATGGTTTTAATGAATATTGATTTAAAGTATTATATATAAAGGTTATTTTATATATAGATATAATATTAAGATAATTTAATTAAGATTGATTTTATAAATATGAAATATGTTTAAGGATTTATTAAATTTGTATTTCTGAAATAGATTTGTGGAATAAATTTTATAAGCTAAGGTTTGAAGATATATTTAGGACTTATTTGAATTTTTCATTAATTAAGGATTTTATTTAGTTAAATCAATTTGAAACTATTAAATTCGAAACTTTAACATATGATCCTATAACTTGAATTTTTATTTAAGAAATTTAATGGATGATTCATGTCCAAAGAAATCGAAGGTAATATATAGAAAATGTAAATTTAAGGTCAGATAAATAATATTGAATTTATTAAGTGAATATTTCAAAACTAAATAATAGTGAAGTCAAGTTGGGAGATAAACGCAACTATCAAAGTTCAGTCTTTGAAATGTTGAATATTTAAAGCTTCGAAATATATTAATTTCGAATTATATTGAAATTTAATTGGTTTATTTTGTGGTTCAAATCCGTATTTAAAATAGATAATATTTGAATTAGTTTAGTCAGAAACTAAATTGAATGGAAATTGATAAATTTTGATTTAATTAAATTTGAACGGGAAGGTCGAGTTGATTTTTGAAGCGATTTGTGAAGTTCGAGGAAATAAAAATACTTTACTTCATAAATTATTGGATATATATACACTAATTTGGAAAATAGAGATATTTGAAATCAAAATGATATTTTAGTTTTGAAATATAAATAAAATTGAAATGACCACGGTGTTATGGTGTATATTTCTACCCTGTAGATAGTTCCTTGGATCCTTAGAGGATGGGTATCCCAAACATCCTCTAACTTAATTATATTTCAGTCGATATTTCACTTGAGTTGGATTTATAGATATAAGAATGTTAATCCTGACTCAAGTGTTTTGTGTTTTTCTTTACGCTCGGGTCAGACCGAGTGATACAACATTTGAGACTCACCTTCGAAGTTGGAGCTTTGCTTGAAGATCCAGCTATCTATCCTTTCAGTCATCCAGTCGATTGGTTGAGAGAAGTCATCTGCCCGTACTGGAGACTTCACTGCATCTGGGATTTTCTGATGTATTTTATTTTTAACTTTGTTTATATAGTAGCTTCATGAACTACTATTCATTTATTCCAGCTGCGTATCATTATACTACTCTGTATCTGTGATTCTGTGATTGATTTACTTACTGTAGATGTTAAGTTTTGCCAAATTTCAATTAACAATATGATATTTTTAGAAATTCAAGTCCGACATGTGCGGATGCGAACGGTTGAAAATATCAGGTCGTTACAAGTTGGTATCAGAGCTATGGCTCTAGGCAAAACTTAGCATATATGGTAAATTTATTTACAGAATCTCTTTCGTTCGAGTTGAATCTCTTCCTTTTTGACTCGATTTCCTTTGAATTTTGGAATATCCCTCGGTTTCGAAATTCATCCTTGTCTCTTTCTATTTATATCTGTTTGATTCTGGAGTATCCCATAATTCCACTGAATGTTTTGTAAAGGGGGTGAAAACTCCTTTACAATTGGCATTGATTCACCGAAGATTTTTGTACCTCGGTTTACGATGCTGCTATATCTTGGTATTGCGAATTCTATCTCTGGCGATCGAATCTCGATTTGTTTTGGAATTCCGCATCTATTATATTCCTAAAGTCACGGTTGACCCGATTAAGGTCGCCACGATTTATAGAAGTATATCCATCTTCGATCGAGTCTATCTTCGAATCAGAATTCTACTAATTGGAGTTCCTCTAATTTAAATCTCTATCGTTGCTTTGAAATCCATTCTTGAATCATCCTTTTAAAATCGGGTTATGTTTGAAATTATTTTATACGTCGAAATTATTATTTGGATAACTATGATTTTATTCTATATATTAAAGTGAAATGTTATTCTATATATAAAAGTTTTGAAAGGATTTGAAATTTTGGAAATTTATAAGAAATTGATTTATATAAAAATGATTTATATCTGAAGGGTAAAATTTGAAATTCGAGAATTGAATTCCGGTATTTTGAAATTGGTTTTAAGGTTTTGGAAAATATATAAAAATAATACGATTTAAAAGTATTTTCCGAATAAGAAATGTTTCAAATGAGTTCAAATGAATTCCAATAATTTTGAAGAAATTTCAAAGAAGTTTTCAAGAAAATAGAAGTCCAGAACTCGCTTATGTCGCTGGAAAATAATTTCGGTGATGAGTGCACGCATCATCGACATTGATTTTTGAGTTTCAAAGTGGGGGAGAGGCCACTTTAATAGCTTCGCTATGCGAATGATTTTGTAAAACCGTTTTTGATTTCAAATTTCGTAGTAATTTGATATTTTCGAAAGATATATGTATATATTTGAAACAATCTAAAGTGAGACCGGTATTCAGTCCTCGAGTTTCGGATTTGATTTGGTATAATCCTATCTATTGAAATTGATTTATTGATTTATTATTGGTTTTCAACTCTTGAATTGGAAATTTGATTTCCCTAACTATTTTGAATGTTCGAACACTTCCAAATCGAGGTTAAATTTTCAAAGCTAAGAAATTTCGAAGAGGATAAAATATTTGATAAAGCATATAAGTTTAGTTTTGTATGTTTAAGTTTGAAACCTTTTGTTAAGTAAATGAATTTGACTATTTTGAATTATACTAATATGGAATTTAGTTTTGAAATGTTTTGAAGAAAAAAATTTAAGTTTTAAATAATGGTTTTCAGAAAGGTAAATTGGATATTTCAAATAGAAATAAATAGTTTAAAGGTTTTATAGGGATAATTATAAATTTGGAAACCATTTTGAGTATAATTGATTTTGAGAAAAATATTTGGTTTTGAAATTAGATTGGAATTAAAACCAGTACTTATATGGTGATTTTGGAAATGAATTTGTTGACTTGAATTATGTTAATTTGGAAACTGGGATTATTTTTCTAAACCTATTATTTTGGGAACATTGAAATTGAGATATTTAATTTGGAAGAAAATTTGGTGAAATCGTATATGATTTTGAAACTGAATTGATATTGAAATAATTTGAAATTGAGAACCATATATTATTAAGTACTTGATTTGGGAGTGGTCGAACTTATATAAAATGGATTTGTATAAGTATAAAGTTGGTTTGAAATCTATTGATTTGAAAGGCACTCAATTTGGAAAGGGAATTTTATATAATCGAAGTGTATATAAGTTTGATTTTATATACTATTGATTTGGAAAGTATTCGATTTGAGAATGAAATTTATATATAATGGACTTTATATAAGTATGATATTTGAAAGTGATTTGAAAAGGTACTATATGATATATATTTTCGAAGTAAAGATATGGAAAGTGCCTTCTGCTTGATATCCGCTTTGTGGCCACATTGTGGATTCATTCTATCGATATTATTCTATTTGATTTTTGGTTTTCCGGATGTGATACTCGAGTATTCCCACCATGGCGTGACCTATGGTTTTTTTTCTCTCGCGACTGCATAGCGCAACTGCCTGGTTGAGTCTGACCTAGGGGTACGGATTATTTCCTGGGGGATCCAGGCGTAACCATTGTGTATCCTGCAATCTGTGTAGGTTGCATTAGTAGCGAAATTGCCTGGTTGAGACGGCCTAGGGGTACGGATTGTTTCCTTGGGGACCCAGGCGTAACCATTGTGTATCTTGCATCCTACTAGTCATTATGGCTTAACTCGCAGGGCTGAGAAAGCTTACGGATACGGATTGTTTCCTGGGGATCCAGGCGTAACCATTGTGTATCTGCGAACCATGGTTGGACAAAGGTTTTGGTTTGATTGTTTTGTTTGGATGGTACTTTCCATATCTGTTTTTTAAGGTTTTTCAAGTATTTTCACTGGGTGTTGAAACAGGTCTACTAAGTACTTGAAGAATTCTAGCTTTGCGCCTGATCAACACATGGCCAGAGTCTGCAAGAACGAGGATAAACTTGTCGAAACATCGAGTTATAAAAGTATTTTTGAAAGGAAAAATTCGTTTCGACATAAAAGTATTTTATTATAAAGGTATTTCCAACAAAGAAATTTCGTATTAATATTTAAGATTAAAATTTTATGGTTTGATTTAATTATTCGAGCCCGATACTATCCCTTTGAACCTACCTTATCTGCTCAGCTTTATCTATTCACCTATATTCCGTTTTTCCGAATCTACCCTCCTTTCTTTTTGAATATAATCTTTAAAATATTGTTCATTTATATACTACATGGTTTAATAGTAAATCATTAGTGTCATTAATATTGCAGAAGTTATTAATTTAATATAACATATTTAAGAAATGAGCATTAATTTATCTATAATGTTGAAAGTGTCTTAAGATAAATTTGCAAATTTATAAACTATGGATTTAATGTTGTCAAATAACTTCCTTGAAAATATAACCAAGGATGTGAATAATTGTTTCCAAATAGTTTTCATATATATTTAAAAAGTTGTTATTTAAAACGTATAAATGGTATTTATAAAGGAAGTAAGAAATTTTACAAATGGGTTTGAAAAAAAATTTAAGTATTAAAGAAAATTTAATTTCAAATGAATATTTCTAGTAAAATTCATATGGTCTTAAATTAATTGTTATCCTTCTTTCAATCTATTTATCTTTCAGGTTATTTCTATTCTCCTACCTTCTTCCTTTTCGGGGGCGAAAAGTTTTGAGTGGGGCAGAGTGTAACGACCCATAAAATTTTGTTAATTTTTAATGGTTTTATTTAGCGTATTTAATTTGATTTTTGTGAAATTTTAAATAATAATATTTTGAAATAAAATCTTACATTTGGATTACGTATAGGTAAATGTAGCAAATGATAAATTTTTATCAAAAATTAAGAAAGTATATTTTAGGGTGAAAATTTTATTTTTCTAACCTTTCCTTTCCTACGCTCCCTGTTTCCACTTCTTTCATTATGACCGTTCATTATATATATACACTACAGCTGGAAAGTTATAAACGTATAAACTCAGATACGTTTTGTATTTATTAAAAATTTAAAGCTTACCTTTAATTGTGACCTTTTGGTTTCCTTGCTTTCAAAAAAATTTGAACCAAAGCCACGGTAATAAATTATTATAAATTTTTCAACTTAATCTAAGATGGTCGTTGCTACTATAATCGTTACTTTTCTAATATATTCATTCCTACTTTCACCGACCTTTTATTTCTTTATTTTTCCACCGTCTAAAAAATAAAAATAAATGGTTATTCGTTTTATTTTATTCAGTAATCGACGTGACTCTTTCCATTTACACCGCATCATATTTGACTGTTGATTTTCGTTCAGCATTCTTATTTTAAAAATATACTGCAGAGTAACGTTGCCTTCACAATTTAAAAATTACGTTAATAGCTCTTGAATAAATGTGTAGCTGTTACTTTGATATTTTTCCGCAATTGTGACTTTTCTCTTTCCTTCCGTTCAAATTTAAAACGCGCTACCATTTATTTGCTTTGATTATTTTCCTGAATCAACGTGAATATTTTGTCTTAAATCCTCCACTGAATCATAGCACGTGATTGTGCTATTTCTTTGGTTACTTTTATTTAGTCGTTTCCATTTACTTCTGTTCGTATTTTCTTCCCTTTTTTATTGCTTCTTTCCAGATTTCTCTTCTTTCCCTCTCTATTGTTTCTTCCTCTTTTATATAAACTTGCCTGGCACTACAAATTTCGGCCTCTCCTTCACCTTTTCCAAACTCCTCTCCTCCACCGAACCCACTCATCCCCTTGCACAATATCCATCGAAGACGCAACGACCCTCCCCTGTTTCCTCTACTGTTCGCATAACCAGGCACAGGTAAGTTTAGTTTATATTTGCAAGTGTTATTTATATATATATTATATATAGTTTTATATTTAGCTATGATATGGATGAATTTATCAATACACGTCCCCTGTACGTGCTGTTGATGCATATTCTAGCATTCAAAGTTGGTACACATATTTGTTTATATGGAGTATAGTTATGATATATTGATAGTGGTATAAAAATATAAGATGCATACATATAGTGGTTTATATAAAGTTGTTGGATTTGAATACATATATATACCAAATGCGGTTTCCATTTTTTTTGAAAAGTTTGTTTTGTTTCTAGAAGTGTATGCATATTTAATACGGGTGAGTTATGTTGGATCTGCAAATGGAGTCTACATATTTGGCAAGTAGATTTATATTCATTTTTGTTTTAACATTGAGTCCATATATGTATATTTTACAAACTATATTGTATGATTTTTTTTATATTTCTGTAAATCCGTTATTATATTTTTGTAATAAACAGGTTTATAACTTCTATTGAAGGTCAATTTACATCTTATTATTATGGAAGTTGTATAGGATTTATGAAGTTGTTTATTTTCCTAAGTTCGTATATGACATATATTTATATAAAGTTATAATAATTATAGATATATCTTTATGGCCTTATATATATATATATATATATATCTATATACCTTGCATACACTAATGTATGGGGTTAGTTTTCTAATGTATAAGTTTCTATTTCAGTTGGCATGCATGTTTGCATAAAAGTTAAGGGTGTATAAGTGTTTTAGTGTAGACCAGTTGCTTTCGCAAAAAAAAAATTAAAGTTATATTAGTTGCTTTTTATATATATTGTATAAAGTTTACATTCTAACTTATACTTTCGGTCTGCATAGGTTACAGTATTATATATATTTATAAAATAAGTTATAATATAAGTTATATAAGTAATTCGTATGTCCGTTGTCTAAAATTTTATATAAGTCTGTGTATAGGCTTTACTGTTTATGTATGGGTAGTTATATATTAGTTTATATATATAGGTAAAGTGTTTAAAATTTATAATTGTATTGTGAAGTTGATTTTGTACCATATGTATATAGTTGTTTATAAATGATATTTGAATAGTGTAATTTATTAAAGTTTTATATATTAATCTTATTTTAAAATATAAATCTTAATGATATTATATACATAGGTCGTATGGGGTGGTTTGGGTCTTAGATTTGTAAATAGAAATTTTGATCTATGTGTAAAATTTAAAATGGTTTGGAAAAATTATAAGGATTTTTATTTAACATATATGTTTTATTTCAAATGTTAAAACTATTGGTTTATGTATGAAAAAAAGGTAAATTATATATCTGTGTGTGTGTGTGTGATTCGACTTTAAATTTTTCTTAGGGATGCAATTTTGATTTTCATTAAAATAGAATTTTTTTTTTGTATATATCAGACTGATTCTGATTCAATTCATAAATTCTTGATTATCAGCCTCGTTCGTCCAATTCGTGCCAATCCTACTTTGCTTTGAAATTCGTGCTCGGATTTATAATTCAAATTTCAGTGTCCGTATCAGCGTGCGTATCCATGTCATCTTCTGTATTCTCTAGTTTCGAAAGGTGAGCAATCACTCACGATTAACATTCTTTTATTTGTTAAATTTGATTAAATGGAAACGACAATTGAAATATGATGCTGTAGTTATTTAAAATGGTTATATATGCTATTATATGTAACTGTTCACTGATGGGATAAGACACCATATCCTATTGTTTATATTTATTTTTTATGATATATGCATGTTGTTATTATTATTTTCATATCTGTTATCACTCTGCAAGTTACCTGTTAGTATAGAAATCTCTATGAGTTGAAATGATACATACCCGAACGGATTTTAGAATAGGAGAATTTCGTTATGGGTTGAAATGAAAAACCCAAGCGATTTTCATTTGAATTGAATTTGGGATTATGGATTGAAATGATGTCCACCCGTATATATTTAACTTACGGATGGAAATGATAAATATCTGTATCCCTTGTACATAGAATAGAAAATTTTACATCGACGTCGTGGTCTATATGAATGTTTTGAAAATAATCTCTATGGTCTCGAAAAGAAATATATGGCTTTAATGAATATTAATTTAAAGTATTATATATAAAGGTTATTTTACATATAGATCTAATATTAAGATAATTTAATTAAGATTGATTTCATAAATATGAAATAAGTTTAAGGATTTATTAAATTTGTGTTTCTGAAATAGATTTTTGGAATAAATTTTATAAGCTAAGGTTTGAAGATATATTTGGGACTTATTTGAATTTGTCATTAATTAAGGATTTAATTTAGTTAAATCAATTTGAAACTATTAAATTCGAAACTTTAACATATGATCCTATAACTTGAATTTTTATTTAAGAAATTTAATGGATGATTCATGTCTAAAGAAATCGAAGGTAATATATAGAAAATGTAAATTTAAGGTCATATAAATAATATTGAATTTATTAAGTGAATATTTCAAAACTAAATAATAGTGAAGTCAAGTTGGGAGATAAACGCAACTATCAAAGTTTAGTCTTTGAAATGTTGAATATTTAAAGCTTCGAAATATATTAACTTCGAATTATATTGAAATTTAAATGGTTTATTTTGTGGTTCAAATCCGTATTTAAAATAGATAATATTTGAATTAGTTTAGTCAGAAATTAAATAGAATGGAAATTGTTAAATTTCGATTTAATTAAATTTGAACGAGAAGGTCGAGTTGATTTTTGAAGCGATTTGTGAAGTTTGAGGAAATAAAAATACTTTACTTCATAAATTATTAGATATATATATATACACTAATTTGGAAAATAGAGATATTTGAAATGAAAATGATATTTTAGTATTGAAATATAAATAAAACTGAAATGACCACGGTGTTATAGTGTATATTTCTACCTTATAGATAGTTCCTTGAATCCTTAGAGGATGGGTATCCCAAACATCTTCTAAGTTAATTATATTTCAGTTGATATTTCATTTGAGTTGGATTTATAGATATAAGAACGTTAATCCTGACTCGAGTGTTTTGTGTTCTGTTTTATGCTCGGGTCAGACTGAGTGATACAACATTTCAGACTCACCTTCGAAGCTGGAGCTTTGCTTGAAGATCCAGCTATCTATCCTTTCAGTCATCCAGTCGATTGGTTCAGAGAAGTCATCGGCCCGTACTGGAGACTTCACTGCATCTGGGATTTTCTGATGTATTTTATTTCTAACTTTGTTTATATAGTAGCTTCATGAACTACTATTCATTTATTCCGCTGCGTATCATTGTACTACTCTGTATCTATGATTTTGTGATTGATTTATTTACTGTAGATGTTAAGTTTTGCCAAATTTCAATTAACAATCTGATATTTTGAGCAATTCAAGTCCGACATGTGCAGATGCGAATGGTTGAAAATATCAGATCGTTACATTAAGCCTAAATATGTAACTAGAGAATTACATATTTGTTTTTTGCTCGTATGCTCCATAGGTCCTATTTATGGTAGGAGAACTACGTTGGCTTGATCCTGTATCTAATTGGATATCCAATTAGATAGGGGTATATAGACAGTCACAAGCAGCAGTGATCTGTTATTGGTTGTTATTTATCTGTTATTCACGTACCATTCCAGCTTATTAATTTATTCCTCATTGACATGTTTATTGAGTTCGCAGGTAAGGACATTGCCGCCTCTCTCATCGGAGTGCACAGCAATTGATTTGTAGACATTCGTATTTAGTATGTATTAAACACACCTTGTAGAACTAATAAATTCCTCTGACAAGTTGTATAAACTGAATTTATATCCTATACATTTAGCAGTGTTAAATATTTATCAAATGATATTTGGCATTAAATCGTAGTTTTCATTTGTAGTTTTAGTCGGATGGGTTTTCGGCGTTTTTGACAAGTCCGGAAGCCCGAATCGACACAAGTGGTATTGAAGCATTGGTTAGGTGCCTATGAAAATTTTGTCAAGATGAGTAAATCACCTAGGATTTTTAAAATGAAACTATCTTAATTTGGTAAATAAAATGAATAAGATAAGGCATAGTACCTTCAACTGGGATTATGGGTGACATAATTATTTTTGGTGTGCTTAGCTTTTGTTGATTGTTTGGTTGTTTAATTTTTGCATAGCCAGTTTAAGAGAAATTAATTTCCTTTAGCATGGGTGGGTTAGAAAGCAATTGTAGGCTAAATGCTTTGGGACTTAATTCATAATTAGACTATAATATATTTAATGATAATATTAATTCACTTCAATCTAATTAAGTACGAACACCTCATGAATTTAGTTTTACAATTTGATATGTGGTGTTTGATAAATAATATTGATTTATGGAATTTATGTAAGATAAATAAATTTATGAATGTGTTTTATATAAGTAATTAAATAAACTGGATTAAACATGTTCCATAAAGGAAATTTTAAAAATCAAAATCCCAATATTTCTAAAAGAATCTAAAGATTAACTAGTTTGAGTGGCATGAAAGTAAATAAAATATAGGTTGGAGTTGTGTTTGGATGGCAAACGCTTCTCTTAAGTATTACCCTTTTTGTTAAGAAAATATGTGGTACTATTGGTAGTACCCCGTTTCTTGGTATTATTTTGGAGTTACTCGATCTATAAAGTTTTCTAGAGTTAAAAGGATAATTTTGAATTATTAATTAATGGGTAAATTTTGGATATAAAGGTTAGTTAAAAAGGAATATATTATACGAAGAGAAGTTTACTGTAAAATCAGAAAATAGAAGATAAATTAGCAATTAAATTTAAATAGTTTCTTTCGGAAAAGAGATAGAAATATCTTGTAAATAAATATTTCGAAGTGATAAATTTATAAACAAAGTTTTATAAACAATGGGATATATTTATAAATGGAATTTTATAAATAAAGTAATAAGTGCTATGAAGAAGATTTTGTAACGGGGTAGACTTTTGAGTGAAATTTAATACATGAAAAGTTTTCATAAAGGTTTTGAGAAGTTAATAAGTACGTTTATTGTGTGTAGATCATTTCATCACTCAACTCTAATATAAGATCCAAGTACGAAACTTTGAGGTGTTTACACCTATCCAAAAAAGGATTTATCACTCGTTTCTTGACTGAGAACATTGATGAGGGTTTATGGTTGGGTGCTTACATTTTCTATCATAATTGAGAGCTATGTAAGGTAAACGAAGTTTTCTGATAAAAGAGCCTAATCAGAGTCCACTAGAGAATTGTGTTATCGATGCTAATTCAGAAGTAAAAGTTGTAAATTCGAATAGTAGATCGAATCAAATATGGTATATGACTGATCTATATACATCGTATGGGTATTATTTTAAAAACAAATATTTTGGGAAAACGCCTTGGGTTTTTGTTTTGGTGTTATTTTAAGGATGAAATTCTTTTTAAGGAGGGGAGTCCACAACGAATCGCAAATTTATCACTTTGATAAAATACATTTATTTTTAAAATATTCATTTAAAAAGTTGATAATACAAAAAATATTGTTTGGAGCAATATTAAATAATAATCATTCAAATAATAGTTTAAAATGA
The DNA here is from genome assembly GCA_030765085.1 of Allium cepa. Classification (NCBI taxonomy): domain Eukaryota; kingdom Viridiplantae; phylum Streptophyta; class Magnoliopsida; order Asparagales; family Amaryllidaceae; genus Allium; species Allium cepa. The sequence continues at coordinate 938,646,173 of CM060932.1, forward strand.
TAATGATTTATTTTAATTAGGTTTAAAGTGATAATGAATTATTTATAATGGTTTTATAAATATATATAGCTAATTTAAAAATGTAAGGAAAATCGATATCTGTTTATCGATATAATAACACTTTTTGTAAACATTCGTTAATATTGCTTTGTATAGTTTTATATTCAAATGGGATCTTTTTAATTAATTAACAATAATAAGAAATTATTTTTTAAACTTTGTTTAGAAATATATATATATATATATATATATATATATATATACACTAAGAAATGAAAATGTAACCATAAATCGAAATCAGAATTCATAACGGTTCAACGTGTAGAAGTTGTGCAAAGTTGCAGATTAAATGTAACATATATATGCACGCATGTACACATCAATTGACATGTACACATGCACATGAACACACACACATATACTATTTATATACAAAATCAAAAAAATATATATATAACATATATTTTAATAATTCCTTAACACTTAAGTAAGTCAATACTACACATCAAAGTACAACCATCATCATATGCCCATCGGATGGGGTCATGTCAGCATGCCTTGGTGGTGGTGAATGGGACTTGGCCATGCTATGTGATGATAAAAGGGGAGGTGGCACATAGGGGTAATGTTGGTGGAGAGAAAAAACACTTATATTATCACCATTTGTCGCATCAAGATGTCATATCCAAAGAGGCACATGGCCTGGCCCCTGCCTAATGGTACTTTGGAGGAAGGAGGTGGTAGGTGGTGGAGGTAATGGTGAGGTGATATCTCACGATGATGTTTGTAGATATTTTGAAATACTTGCCTATAATTACCCACCACCTTAGCGCATTTTCCAACTTCCATAACTTCTACTAACCATAACCAAAGGGATAAATTTTGTTTTCCAAAGGACGTAAATTTCCAGTGACTACAACTTTCCTGTTTAACACTTCTTTCCATTTCAGGCTTAACTATGTCAAAAACCCACTTCTTTCCAGTGCATTCTTGGGCCCACATTTTATGGCCGAGAATACCTCGTTTTTTATTGTAACTTCATCAAAACAGATCCAACTGAAGATTTTTTTTCCAGGTTATGTGAAATTCCAGTGGCTACAACTTTGATGTTTACCATTATCCATGTTTTAATCTTATTTACGTCAAAGTCCCTTCTCTTTAGTGCATTCTTGAGTTTGAATTTTGTGACACCAAGAATACCTCTGCTTTCTCTATCCATATCTCTCTCAAAACAACTCAGAATTAAGTAATTCATTTTTTTATAAAGTGGAGAAAAGAATTTTCAATAACTTTACAGTTGCAACTTTTCAAAAAATTTAGTGCAACATAGTAAAAAGGCCAAGAGAAGATGACTCATTTTCAGGTCGAAAATTATGAACTGAAGACCTCTCCATTTTCCAATGGCCAAGCCCTTTGACCTTAGAAACAAATGGGAGGATCTATGGTAGTGGAAGAAGGATGGTTGAGAGCAAGGAGGGTGGTGATGTTGTTTGAGTGAGGATTTAGTGAAGTGTCAGCTCGTTTCAATGTCAGTAGGAAGAATTGGACATGGAAATGGATGAGAAACCTCCATTTATACTATTATATATATATATATATATTGGATGATATAATATGGTTAGTTATTTTTAGTTGTGATGATTGTTAATCATGTTTGGTTGTATGCTTTGATCATCAAGTATTGATTGTTTAATATGGTCGTTTTAACAAGTCTAAATAAACGTCGAAAATCACAATGGAAATAACTTTCCTGTTGTTGATGAAATGGTATATATGAAATATTAAACCTTTTAAACATTGTTTAAAATGTTTTAATTTTTTTTTATAAATGCTAGAAATAAATTTGGCGAAGTTTGAACAAGAAATGAAAAATAGGTCAAAACTAGGAGCATTGCGTAACGGTAGTTCGCGATTTCGCACCGTAAAATACGAATGAGTATATAAAGTGGAATATAGTTCAATATTCTACATGATAAGAATTATCTAGACTATTATATCCATATTTTTCAAATGAAGAAAGAAAATAAAGTTCTCATTGCATAGATTTTCAAATAAGTCCAAAAAAGTTTTCAAAAATATCACGATATTGTAGTTTAACGACCACAGTTAAAAATGATTTAAAGTTGATATTTTTAAATTCGATAAAAATAGGGAAAAATCTTTATGAATCTTTTAAATTATTTTAGAGGAGATTTGAGTTATATAGATGAATTTTCGAATAATAAAAAAAATTAGTTTTGAGCAATATAACTTTAAAAACACTATTCGTAGCACTATTTGCAGCGGTTGTCAATAACAATTAAAATATGATTTTAAACTTAACAATTCTTTTTCAAATCACTTAACAATGTTTTTAAATGGATAATTAAGTGCTTTAAAGATAATTTTAAGATTTTATAATTTCTTTAAAAGAGTTTAAATAAATAAATTGAAGAAAGCTGTTATAAGCAAATGTTTTAATCTTGGCTCTAATAAGCCGACGAGTACATCTGAATTTTCTAGTCATAAGACCTGGATGATGTGCTTGAACTAAGGAGATGTTTAGGAGAAAATAGTGTCGTGGCTCACCTGGCCCCCTAGGCGAGGGTGGATAAGGTCGAAATGTTAGGAATAAGTTAGGTATGAAAGATTAAATTTTCCAAATTTGTAAACAAATTGGATTTACCGTCTTAGATAACATGGTGGTGTTAGCGCCAAAATTGGTCAGTAACACCCAAATCCAGATGAAAGCACCAAATCACAATCACAGATCATACATAGAATGCATGTAGAGAGTATAAATATAAAGAATGGTAAAAATTAAAAACAAAGCAGTAATAACAGAGGATTTATAGTGGTTCGGCTGACTCCGGCCTACGTCCACTCCAGAAATTTCCTCTATATTTATATCCGAATCAATTACGATTACAATCCAGAGTTTTTGAAGCAACAATGAAAGAGTAGCCTTAATAAGGAAGAAGAAGGGAAGAAGTATCAATCCCTTTTATGAAGCCCTACATGTTGTATTTATAGGCAAAACCCAAGTAACTGGGCTTCCTGAGTAGTCCGGGCCCATCAAGGTCATAGCCAAACCAGACTCAACACTATGACCAAACCAGGCAAGCTGAGCCATATCCACCGATCCACTTCACTACAAATGAACCAGAACATGACGAACCACCAAGACCGATCCTATCGATGCCGAACCACTAATGCCGATCCCATATAACTAATCCACCAAGGTCGATCCTATCGAGGCCAAACCACCAATGTCGATCCCATATAACCAGTCCACCAAGGCTGATCCCATCGAGGCCGAACCACCAATGCCGATCCCATATAACTAGTCCTTCAAGGCCGATCCCTTTGAGGCCGAACCACCAGTGCCTATCCACTCCCAAGCCAAACCATGCCCGACCGTCCTATCTTGGCGACCCACCAAGGCCGAACCATGCATGACCTTCCATCCTTAGCCGAGCGACACCTACCGAACCACTTAGGCCGAGCCATATAGACCGAACCACCTAGGACTGACTGTCTATCCACCAAGTTGACTCAAACCCATCGTATTCCAGCCTCGACAAATAAGCAGTCGATTTAGTTAAATTCGCCTATCCACAGCCTTGCCAAAGGTGGGTTAAAATTTGCCCCTCAAAACATGCCTTGCTATTGGAAGGTGTTTTTTGAATAGCCTCAAATTCGATATTCGAAGTCCATATGTTATCCATAGCCATACTTTCCAATTCATGTTCCAATCCATTTTAACCAAGTGCCATTGCCGTATCCTTATCCAAATCTACGACCGCTCTGAGTCGATATCCAATTCCTATCCAGTAACCAAATCCTTATCCAATGCCATATCCATCAGAAATCAACTAACTAAATCCACGATCTCTTCTGATCATTTTATCCGAGTCTGAGACCTCTCCGGGTCCTAAAACCCATATCCAGGATCTCGCCGGGTCCTTATCCAAATCTGTAGCTATTCGAAGCCGCTATCAAAATCCATTTCACACCTTGGAAGTCTGTAATCGAATCCTACGATCTCTCCAGATCATTAACGGCCTCTCTGAACATTTGCTAAGCTCAATCAAACTTAACGATTGAATAGGCAGATCATGTCGCGCTCCGACGAAGCAACCTACCCCTTGCACTCCGGTTCAGCATCCCTGAACATTAAGCGATGCCATGATCCTCCTAGACCAGCCACTCCGGGCTCTTACTGGATTCCATCCTATCATTCTCTGGTGAAGGGAAAACAATGTTGAGTGAGTCGATCCTGTCTCTCTCCAACGAAGCAGCATCACTCCCTACACTCCGGTTCAATACCCTTGAACATTAAGAAATGCCATGGCCTAAGTCCTAGATCGATTGTAGCCTCTCTGGGCTCTTGTTGGATTCCATCCTATCACTCTTTGGTAAAGGGGAAACATCAACGAGCGAGTCGATCATGTCACTCTCCGGTGAAGCGGCGTCGCTCCTTGCACTCCGGTTCAGTGACCTTGAACATAAAGCGATTAATTTCCAACTGACTTCCAATATACGTCCCATAACTCTCCGGTTAGGTATTCTTTGCATGAAACAAAAATCCATTTATCAAATCCAAGTTCCAAAGGTCTAATAAGAAAAACAAAAAAAGCTAAGAGCTACCTCTCCGGGCAAAGCCTATTACCATCTCAAAGCATGCCTGGGGATGAAAACTGAGGTCTGATTTGCTCCTGAGGAAGCCTCTTGACACCCTTTATGCTGACTTCTTCTGCCCTTTATCTCCTGGTTGATTGATTTACCATAGTCTTCAAAATCCTAGTTCCTAAGCTTATAAATCCAAAATCCAAGCTTCAGAATCCCTAAGCTCAGTTCTCAATGAAAGCACCAAAATATTAGCGCCAAAATTGGTCACTAACACCCAAATCCAGATGAAAGTACCAAATCACAGTCATAGATCACACATAGGAGGAGATAATGCAGAACCTTCGGGTTTTTGTTCTGGTGTAATTTCGGGGACAAATTATTCTAAGGAGGAGGGTCAGTAACGATCCGCCAATTTATCACTTAGATAAAATATATTTATTTGTAAAATATTCAAATGAAAGGTTAATTATACAAATAATATTTTTTTAGTAATAATAAATAATAATAATTTTTTTGAGAGAAATGTGTAACGACCCGGAATTTTGGTAATAATATTTTAATAAATATCTAATCCAATTAAATAAAATGTAAACTTATCATTTTAAAATGATAGGACTTTTGGAATATTTGTCATTTATTTATATACATATGTATTTTGAAAAGGGAACTTTGATTTGAAAATTTAAAATAAAATCTCTTAAAAATATTTAAAATAAAATCTATCTTATATAATTAAATTAAAATGCTCTACCTTATTAACATTTGGTATAAATGTATGTATATATATATGGATAATAATGTTTAAAATAAAATCAAATCCTATCAGTATTAAGTATAAATAAAATATATGAATATAAATTAAATGTTGATAGTTAAAATAGAAATAAAAATAAAAACAAGGATTAAATGGTTATTATGTGTAAGCCACATAAGATAAATACATATCAATAACTATAACAATTTTAAATGAAGCATAAGTGTATAAAGTAAAACCAGATAAGTATATGTATATGGTTGCAAGCAAGAAGATAATAAAACAAATATCTTCATACAAAAAACCAAATGAGATAACTATGTAAACAAAATAGGAAACCATTACATTAAATGCTATCATCTCAGCCCAAAATACAGTCATTTCAAATATTTAGAAATCTTTTCATTTCAGAAAAATCTGATGAAAACAAAAGAAAGCTAAACCAGTTAAAGCCTACCTGTACAAAACTTTCTCTTTATATATACATATAAGCTAGTTCCAGTTCATTCAGTAAAAACTTAGCAAAACCAGAAAAAAAAGAAAATAAGTATCATTATTTTACAAAACTCAAATTCAATTCGACAAAGAAAACAGACAGGATTCAAAGGCAGATCCAACTGCAGGTTTTCAAAACAAAGTGTTCTCTGTTCACAATCTTTTCTGGTGAGTAAACATAAATTTTAAAGTTTTAAGTTTAATTTAAAACGGTACAGTTGATTTATTGATAATATGGTGTTGTATCTGTTTTATTTTTGAATATTTCTGTGTTTATATATAGGTTGTTCTGTAAACTGCACTTCTTTGTTATTTGTTACAGGGTTGAATATTTATTCAAACTCAAATTATTTTCATCAAATCATTGTAAAGCTTAAAGTTTTCAGTCAAACAAGAAGTTTAAACCTTAATCAAGATTTTTAAATATGTTTTAAAACATGTTAGTGAAATATACCACTGGAATTTTGTTTTACAGGTAAACATGTAATATTTTGTTAAATTCGATTGTTATAAAATGCTACTTCAAGTTCATAACTTGAATCCACACTGCAAAATAGGATTTTTAAAGCAAAAATGGTAATTTTTAGTTTAGTATTTTACGAGCAGTTCATATTTGAACAAAATTTTCCTTTTTTCCATTTTATGATGATCGATCCAATATTGTGTGATGAAATTTTGTTTGAAGCAAGTTTAGTAATCGATGGTAACGAAAAAATTGTCTAAAAAAAAATTCTATTGCACGAATGGAAGGGACGAGGCCATTTTAGGGTTTACTGTTTAAATTTGATGTGGTCAGAAAAGGAGACGAGTTCGTCTCCTCTGATTGATCGAGCTTCTCGAAACTAAGGGGAATGGTAGAATGGGGTGTTGACGTGGTGTGAATGGAGTTGGAACTTTTCTGGTGGTCTGAGCAATTGGGGCGAGGTGTTTTGCTGAGAGGAGTTGAGTGTAGTTTTTCGAACGAACTGCTAAATTTCGATTTGAAATTTTTGGTGTCGAATCGAGTTTCGATTTCGTATGTAGGGGTGATTTGTGATTTTTCTAAAGTAGTGGAGTTTGTCAGAGTGACGGCGCGACGCTGTGCACGTGTACGGCGTAGATTGTGTCAGCGTTGTTGGGTGGTGAGCAACTCGAGTCGTTACTCGAGTAAAGTGGTCGATTGCTTCGAGTTTTAACCTGGGCACGAGAAAGTTTACCTGATACTATAATTTAAACTTAAACTTAACTCAACCTAACTAGAAATAAAAAAAAGAAAAAAGTGAAGAGGAAGAAGAAGTGTGCGTGAGGAATGCTTCGGGAGAGATAGTGGGGAAACTCGAGTGTATACTCGAGTAAAACCTGGGCATTTCACGGGTTCTTTTCAAAAAGGGTTATGACTAATTAAATTTGAAGGTAATGATGTTAGACAAATTTTAGTACTAATGAAGTAATTAATGTTTGACAACTTAAGTAAGAATTTATTCCAAGTTTTAATAAATTAAGTAAATACTTAACAATGTTTTAAAATCCAATTAATACTTTAATTAAGTGATTAATGTAAGACAAGTTTTAAACTTAATTAAAGTTTTCAAGTTAGAAATAAATTGATTTCAAAGTTTAAAGAAGATTTTTAAATGTTAATTGAGATAAATATTTATTATTAATTAATTGTTTGAAATGGGTAGTTAAGAATCATTAAATTAATAATTATAATTAACTAAGTAATTAGGGATTTATAATTGTAATTAAAGATTGGTTAATTAATAATTAAGTGTCTAATTAATTTGTAATTAAGAATTGTTAATTAGATAATTAAAGTTAATTAATTTATAATTAGTAGTTAAATAAATAAATAAGTAAGGATTAATTTGAAATTAAGTTTATTAATAATTAAGGTTATTAATTAATAATTAAGGGTAATTAATTAAGTAATTAAGATTTAATAAATTGATTAAGAAGTGAGTAATTAATTAAATGGTTTGAAATGGAATAGTTAATTAATTAATGATTTATTTACATAGGATTAAGGGATAAATTTTCAAGTAATTAATTAATGAATTAATTACAATAAGGATTAAAGATGCTTGCTTATGGATGTTGTATAAGTAGAATATCTGGATTTTGTGATATTTATTTGGTGATATTCTGTGATAACTCTGTGGTATGCCTTGATATATCTATGATGATTGTGTATGATTTGTCTGTGTTAAATGCTATGTGAATTCAAAGTGTTGAATTAAACTTTTTAAACTATTAAACAACTTGACTTTTAAAATGGCGTTTGGATTTCGATGAGACCGGGATCGGGTGTCAATTACGATTATCCGAAAATCGTTGATCCAAATTAAACGTTAGGTCGAAAATCTCCAAGTGAAGATCGAGATGGTGTTTCAAAATGCAAGGGTTATTGTCGTTACTCTGAGGGTGATTCCAAAATGAGTGTAACGAGATAATGCCTTCGGTTTCGTTCGAACCCGGAACAAACTTGTATGGATTGGATGCTTTCAGAACATCGTCAGGTGGACGATGAGCATTCTGAGAGATTTGTTCTATAATGGTAATCGCAGCTTCAAGCCTCATTAACCGGGAATGGCTAAAACAGGGGATGTGCTGCAATGTTAGGTGGGTAGCACCCAAGCAGGATGAGATATACCCCTGTCTGGATGTCCCTTTTTATTCGGCTGTGTGGGCGGTTGCTAGCTACAACCGCGGGGTTATCTTGTTCGAAACTGTTCAGCAAGGAATGGATTCGGCCTTGTGTTGTAGGGGGTCGGGAGTGATCCTCGGTATGGTGATCTAGGCCCCATACTGTGACGGACGGTACCCCGGTAGCCCTGCCATTGTATGGAATCCAATCTCCAATAAGCGCCGTACGTTTTGATTGTGCCCAACTATGTTGGAATGTGAGATGTAAGCATTTCAGCTATTTCTGTATTTTACTTGAAAACCCTAGACATTATTATAATATCACTGGATTTCCTATAAATTGTTTTGGTTAGCGTAAGGTAAAAACTTACCCGTATTTATGTGTGGGATGTCTTACGTGATACCTTTATTTCAAAGTTAAACAACTTTAAACCGTTTACTCATACCAGACCCATGTCTGACCCGGAGTTTATTTCTGTTTTTCATAAACTCTTGGGTACTCAAATTTTTATGAGTAGACAAGTGATAGGTTTTGGATTGTTGATTTATGGAGGAGCTTGGAGCAGGAGTCCAGACATATATATCTATCTAGTTCCACCGTGCTAGTTGATGTATGTTGTATTTTGGGATGCATGTAGTGACAGATAAATATGACTGTCTTGTGTATGATATTGTGTAACTCTGATATATGTAAAACTACGTAATAGTTATGTGATGTATTATATTTTGTTCTGTTTCCGCTGTGAGATTCTGATGTTGTTATTCTTTCTTTCTATTTTTTCTATTTCTATCCCTTTCTTTTCTTATTGATGATACATCTTTCTGTGAGTAGAAAGGCGGGTCGTCACAGTTGGTATCAGAGCATAAGTTGAGATAATACCTAGGCTCCGGAGTGGTATCTATCTTGAGCATGCATATTTGTAATTTTTATATAACTATATACCTATCTAAATTTGTTGAGTTACCTGTTCAGGTGGCCAACACGAGTTCTGGAAGGAGAGGCAGAGGTAGGGGCAGTACCTCGACTGATAATGGACGAAGTCAAACTGCTAGTGAGGCTGTAGATCCAGTACCGCCTCAGGTTAGTTTTGCTGCTTTATTCAAGGACTTCATCAATCTTGAAGGTAAACCATTTAAAGGGACAGAGACGATAATTGAGGTCCAAGCTTGGCTACGCTCTTGTGAGCGCATCTTTAAGAGTATGAGTTGCCTGATGAGCGAAAAATGGAAAGGGCTTCATGGCAATTGCAGGAAGGCGCTGCAGCTTGGTGGGATGTAGCGATAGCAAATATCTCTGAGGATGACATTTCTTGGGAAAGATTTAAAGAGTTGTTTGAGGAGAAATTCATGCCAACAGCAGGGAAAACTCATATGTACCGGGATTTTCTGAATTTGAAGCAGGGAAGCATGACTATAGCGGAGTATGAGACCAAATTCAATGAACTTTTTTGCTATGGACCATGGCTCGTTGATACTCCACTCAAAAAGAACGAAAAGTTTGTGCAAGGATTGAGGCCGTAATTTCATGAAAAGATGACGGCACATTTGAAAGGATCTTTTGTTGAGTTAATTGATATGGCTCTGAGATATGAGGATTTGATGAATAAGAATCAGTGGCACCAGCAGCGGCATCGGGAGGGAATTTTGCTAATCCAAATAAGAGGAAGTTCAAGAGGAAGCAGAACAAGAAAGAAAATAAAGCCAACCAGACATCGCCACGTCAACCGTCCCTTCTTCGTGAGCACGCGCCTCGAACCAGAACCACACATGAGCCGTCACCGTTGACCAAGACCTTTGACCGTGATTTCCCAAAGCCTCCAGCCGCCATCGCGATACCGACCACCACCAATCTCACCGTCACGACGAGCCGCACCCACTAGTACCACAAACTTCACCTCCGGCCACCCCAAATGCCGCACACCGCCGCCTTCTACTAAACCATAATTAATTTTTGCGACAAATCCAACCACCAAAACACCAAGCGAGCGCCTTAGATCGACTTCCCTCGGTCCCCTCTACTCAACGGTAAAAATGATTTGACGATCCATCGACGTTCATCGGAGCGTGATGAACGACCGAGAATAGTTTACCCAGTTCTGGCCACACATCAACCCAGTTGAGAAACGAATCACATAATTGACTTGTGCTCTTCGAGGGCTTCAAATCGATATATAATTCGATATAGTTTGAGGAGTATGCATTTTTGAGTTGAAATTTGAAATGAAATTGGATTGGTAAGATTATGGTTTTCAGCCATTGAGGAAGAGGAGTGACAGTAATTTCTATACGTATAGAAATGAGAAATAGAAAGGCTGCTAGGGATTATAATGATATATATAAGCAGAACCAAAATAGAATCAAATGGGCTCAATTGATTTGGGTTTTGAACTATAATTGACCCGAAAATCCCGATTCGATTCCGGAACGGAAATGGGTCAACCCATATATCAAAATATATTCTTTTAAATATTTTAAACTTGATGGAACAGGTTTCAAGTCCTAATTCCAACGTAAGAAGAAGTTATGCTAAAATCAAGTTATATCAAATTGATTTAAATTTCATTGATTTCTAGGCGTTTCGAGCCCGTAGATCAAACGACAAGTCCGATCGCTACGAAACTTGAAATCCTACAAAGATTCACCGCTACGGATTCAATGAAACCAGTTTCATCGAAATCCGAGTCAGTGGCCAAAATGGCTGTTTTCCAGTTAATTAAATAATTCAATATTAAATTAGTTAATCACCTCTTCAATTCAAATTTAATTATTTACCATTTCTATCATTTCTGATTACAAATAAACTTCAATTTCATTAACCAAAATTTCATATCAATCAAATAAGGATTTATTGCAAAATTTATAGTGTTTACCTCCAATTTAAGTAAATTCAAATAAATTATATAATTTTATTTCAATTAAATTAATACCATTCATGTTCAATTCTTTATTCAATCAATCATCATCTTATGTATAGATTTAACATTAGTATATATCCAACTACTCTAATATTTTTACACTCATCAACTAAATTCATATTAACGTAATTTTTAATTGCGTTAAATTGCAATGGATTTAGATCTAATCTAATAGATTAAATAAATGGGTAAACAATTAATGATTATCACCATTTGCCTAATTTAATTCCATTCATCCTTTATTATCAAACAACAAATAATATAATTACTTATCTAACATTGATTCTATCAAATTACAATTTATTACGTATTATTTCATCAATTAATATAACTTTGAATTTATTTCCCAATTTACTAATTACAATCAATTATAGCCTTACAATTGGTTTCAATTAATTGCACTAAATTAATTATTTATTAACTTGCATCAACATTATTACCTTAATTTACACTTAATTACTGTTAATAAAGTGTTATTTCATTAATTAATTCAATACTTACTTTTATTTTCTCATATTCAATTTATAACCAAGTATAACACATTCACTACTTCATTTATTAGAATTTTATTAAAATTGTTAATAATTAGTTTTAATTACCATTGCTTTATTTCATTTCAATATTATTATAAATTTTTTATTCCTTTCCAAATTAAATAACAAAATCTTGTTAAAATAAAAAAAATTATTATCGAAAATTTATGGTTCGTTACACTCTCCCCTACTCAAAACTTTTCGTCCCCGAAAAGGAAAAACAAGGGAAAAGAAAGAATTGAGTAAACAATACATCTTATTCAAAAATATTAACTTGTTAAGCAAATAAATTTGAAAAATTAATTAATTTAAATAAAATATGCCAACTTATAACCATTAAATCTTTTTATACTCAAATTAATAAAGTTTGGAAAACATTTTTCAAAAAATTTCTAAGTCCAAAATTTACGATTTTTTTTGGCATGGCCTCCTTTGTACGGGGAGCCTTGGAAGAAAATGTAATATAAAATATAACAATACATATCACAATATCTCAAAATAATATATCCCAACAACGGGAAAAACAATATAATAGCACTATAAACCGTAATCCGAAATCGTACCTATTTGTCGGGCAATTAACACTTATTTTATGAAACCAAAAGTAGTAGCAATTGCTTCCATAACCTGTATTTCACTTATATACTTCAAAAGAGTTAATAATTATATAAAATGAAATTTTTAAAATTTATTTCAACCTTTAACCAATGAATCAATATAAACAACAATCATTCGCAACCAACATCATACACATAATATATATATCAACCATTCAAGCAAAAACAAAACAATTGGTTTGTTCGGGTTAAGACACTTTAAATCACATAGAATGACAAATTACTATGAAGTATTCCATTTACTCAATATTCTTAGATAAACTCAATAGATTATTCATACATCTAAGCAATTAAAAGTATCTTTTACCTACAAAACTCATAAACCAAAACAAACAACAATTCCAAACAATAGATCAAGTTCATTCCTAATAACTTCATTTCATAATATTTGTTGTTTGATTTCCTTTTCATTCATATAATGATTCATCTTTCTAATTTACATTTACTTCTTACAATTTTATTTCCATTCGTTCATTATGTTTATTTCATTTATTTGCATTTATACTTACATTCATTTAACATTAGTATTCATGTTCCATTCAATTTCTTAGCATTTCAATTCATCTACTTAAGTTTGTAATCATTTATTTATAATACTTACCTTTCTGTTTTATTAAATCATTAACATTTTCAATTATACTTAAGTTTATAATAACTAGAACATCAAATTCTTATTTATTAAAGAATTTCATTGAATACTTTCATTATTTCAAGTTTTTTCTTGTATAATATCCATTACATTTTCTTATTAAACATTAGAAATTTTAATTTTTGGTAAGTTATATATATGTTTTTAAGGATGTAATTGAAAGTTACACAAGTTTATTTTATTTCTTTTAATTAACTTAATGTTCCCCTTTGTTTCATAGGTTACAAATGTCAATTTTCTTTTAATTTCCTTTATAACTTAGCTTTTAATCTTCTTATTTTAATTAGAGGTTCCAATTATTAACTAGCTACATTCCATTTCACTGCAATAATTGAAACCATTAATTAATGGAAACTTAAGAACTTAATACTGGGTTAAATTTCATATCATTTTAAAATAATAGATAGATGTATATAATTTCAAATTATATGTCCAATTAGATTTAAACAAATTTAAAATTTATATTTGTTTATCAAAATAAATCCACAGTAAAACTACTACAGTGGCCTTCCCACTTCGAAATTCGAAAATGAATGTCGATGATGCGTGCACCCATCACCGGAATTATTTCGCAGCGATAGAGAAGGGAGTACAGGACTTATTTCTTTCTAAAGTTTCTTTAATACAATTTTTTCAAATTATATTGAAATATTTATATCAGAAAATACTTATAAACAATATTATTATATTCCAGAATCCTTTAAAAGAAATTTTCAAAATCTCGAAACTTAAGTTCTAAAATTTCAAATTCACATTTATTTTATTTTCTTCAAATTTTGTTTCTGATCAATATTTAAAAATTCCACTACCTAACAACCAATATAGTACAACCAAATACTTTATAAAAAATTTATTTTACATATAGAAAATATAATTGGCAAAATTATTTCATTCACCTATATTCAAAATAAATATTGTGTCGGCCTGTCCTATTAAGTGTTTAGAAATCTCTATTGATGTCTAGCATCCTATGCACCAACCAGAATTTATAAATACAAAACGGAACAAATTAACACAATATTAAAACATTTTTATAACACTAACAAATACGTTCTCTCATACACACACACACACACACTCAACGACTCATCACAGGGTATTACTACCCTATTGATAAAGAGTCAGACCCCACAAAGCTATGGTTTATCGCTAGACCAAAGCTCTGATACCAACTGTAACATCCCGCCTTTTTGTACGCTTAAGCAGACACATATACCGACTCAAACCATACAGAAGGGCGGATTGCTATGGGGTAAATAAGAAAAAGCAGAGAAAGAAAAAAACAAAATAGAATCTTGCAGCGGAACAATAAAATACAATAATCAAATAAACAGTTCATGAAGCTGTTTTACAAAACATTTGATTTTACTTATATAATACATATTAGAGTTATACATACTAGCGAATAATAAATAATGCAGCGGAACACATGATGCAGCGAAACATGATAAATAATAATAATAAAATCTTCGTCTTCGTCCTCCAGCAATAAGGTCTTCGAATCCTGAAATGCTCAGGCTGACCCAAGCGAATTAAAAAGACAAAACATTCGAGTCAGAACTAAAAGATCTTATGTAAGTTAAATCAATGGTAAAATATGAGCAGAACGGTGTCAGAAATGTTTACGGGGTTTGACATCTCCTATCCAGTGTCTAACGTGAGTGCAGTAACTTAAGAGATGCTCAGGATTCACATCTCCTAAGGATCCGTTTAACTATCTACTATGCAGTAATATACGCTATTATAATAATGTCTATTAGTAAAATAAACTTACTTTTAAATAGCTTTAGGGGGTTACTCATATAACCCTTAACACGTAATAGTCTCAGTAATCCATCCAGTATCAGCGCATCTCCATATCGGCAGACTATCCTAAATACTACACGGACTATGGGAGAAAACCAAACTCGTACAAGGCACGCTAGGGTAGGCGACACGGCACAACGTGGCAATGCCAGGGTAGATATACCAATTACGCATCCGGACTGGTGGTGACGCATAGCGCACAGCCACCACCCACCTCGAGCCACACCCAAAAAAAATCAAAGGGCCCTAATCAATCACAAAGTAATAGAATAGTGTCAAAGGAGTGTGTCCGATAAGAGGGGCTACCTCACTGGCCCGTAAGCGCTCCTGTTTTAGCCACCTTATACCAACTCATGGGAGTCGGGTCTATGTATATGCCTCAAGGAAACGTCGCCACCATCCTACTTCATTCTGGAATCTCCACCACGTACACGGTTGTTAAAGTGGTTTTCAAAGTTGGGAGAGAGTGTGACAACTTCTGATCCCGGTTTCTTTAACAACCAAACGTCATTATAACGCCGCAATCATTTTTAAAATAGTTTATACTTTAAAACCAAATATGATTTCCCTTTTCAAAACCAAATCAATACGATATCAATTTCATTTCAAATATATCCTTTCTAAAATCATAACACTTTCAAAGTTATAACATTTCAAAATCAAAACACTTGAATATAACACTTGAAAATTATAATACCTTGAAACTCATAACTTTAAAACATAGCTTCCACCACTTAAATGGTTTAAATATTTAAAATACTTTATATAATAAAATAGCTTCTTCAATTTCACAAATCAATTCAAAAAAACTCGAATTTCTAAATTTTAAATTTAACCAAATCTCAAATCATAAATTTCAATACGATTCAGTTTCCAAAAAAACTATTCCAAATTATGTCGATTTCAAAACAG
This sequence comes from Allium cepa, assembly GCA_030765085.1. Classification (NCBI taxonomy): domain Eukaryota; kingdom Viridiplantae; phylum Streptophyta; class Magnoliopsida; order Asparagales; family Amaryllidaceae; genus Allium; species Allium cepa. The sequence continues at coordinate 938,662,090 of CM060932.1, forward strand.
ATTTGATCCATAGAACAAACCATTTCAATTTAAACTTTAAGTATTCAACAATTTCAAAACTAAGTTGGTAATTACGATTCAACAATTCAATTTTCTATTATTTAGTTTTGAAATATTTTACATAATAAATCCATTATCATTTAAATAAAACTCAAATTACAAATAACTTAATATTTCCTTCAATTTTATTCTTGAAATATTCATTTAATTCACCTTAAACCAAAATCAAGTTATAAAAATCATGCCTTCTAAAATTTCAAATTCAATAAGTTTCACATCAGGTTTATTTGAGTTTGATTCTTAAATAATTTTAATTTCCAATAAATTTCAATTTGTCTTCCAACCTTAGTTTTATTTAAATCATTATAAACTCCATATAAAATAAAATTTAAATACTTAACCATATTATCTTCAATAAAATCAAACTTATTATTAAGCTTATTCTATATTACAATAAATTATACATAGCTTAAAAATCAAGGATAAAATAACGTTTATATAATATCTAAAATCAATATTTATCTAACCCCATACATTTCTTTACAAAACCATAGAAATCATTTCAAAATATTTTTTTATATAGACCACGGTGTCTGTATATAATTTTCTATACTATGGTCAAGCGATGCGGATATTTATCATTTCAACCCGTAATTTAAAATATAAATACGGTTATATATCATTTCAAACTGCAATTCCGAATGAAATAAAAATCCATAACAACTAGCAGTTTATAACAATATAAGATACAACATCCATTCATCCATTATCAATCATCAAACATTTATCACAATCATCATCCAATTCAATCAATAACAGCAATATGGAATAGATAATAAATAACAGGCATTTACTAGCAGTTTATATTCAATAATAAATTAAATAACTATTTTATCCAAATAAATTAAATAATATGAGATGATGATTCAAAATATACCAAACGGTCATAAGTAAATTTCCATTCACATCATAAATCAATTTAAGAAACATGAGAAATTTTCAGAAGTTGTGAGTGGGTTAAAACACTCACCTTTGAATTTAAATTGAATTTAAATCCAATTTACATCCAAAATTCAAACAGTCTCAGATTCATCCAAAGTAGTGTGAAAATTTCTAGAATTTCAATACGATCCCAACGCAAAAAACCGCGCGTAAATTGGACCTCGAATGTGAAAGATATTCGAGTTAGAAGTTTTAAAATTTTAAATAAATAAATAAAAGAAAAAAGAAAACAAAGCCAACCAGACATCGTCACGTCAACCGTCCCTTCTTTGTGAGCATGTGCCTTGAACCAGAACTGCATACGAGCCATCACGGTTGGCCACGACCTTTGACCGCGATTTCCCAAAGCCTTCGGCCACCATCGTGATACCGGCCACCACCAATCTCGCCGTCACCACGAGCCACAGCGACCGGTACCACAAACTTCTCCTTCGGCCACCCCAAACGCCGCACGCCGCCGCCTTCTACCAAACCCTAATTAATTTTTGCGACAAATCCAACCACCAAAACCCCAAGCGAACGGCTCAGATCAACTTCCCTCGATCCCCCTCTACCCAATGGTAAAAATGATTTGACGATCCATCGACGTTCATCGGAGCATGATGAACGGCCAAGAATAGTTCAACGAGTTCCTGCCACACATCAACCCAAATTGAGAAACGAATCACACAATTGACTTGCGCTCTTCGAGGGCTTCAAATCGATATAAAATTCGATATAGTTTGAGGAGTTTGAATTTTTTAGTTGAATTTTGAATTGAAATTGGATTGGGAAGATTAGGGTTTTCAGCCATTGAGGAAGAGAAGCAACAGAATTTTCTATACATACAAAAATGAGAAATAGAAAGGCTTCTAAGGTTTATAATGATATATATATATATATATATATATATATATTTATATAGGCAGAACCAAAATAGAAACAAATGAGTCCAATTGATTTGGGTTTTGAACGATAATTGACCCGAAAAGCCCGTTTCGATTCCGGAATGGAAATGGGTCAACCCATATATCGAAACATATCCTTTTAAATATTTTAAACTCGATGGAATAATTTTCAAGTCCTAATTCCATCGTATGAAGAAGTTATGCTAAAATCAAGTTATTTCAAATTGATTTCAATTGATTTCAATTTCATTGATTTCTAGGCGTTTCGAGCCCGTACGATCAAACGACAAGTCCGATCGCTACGAAACTTGAAATCCTACAAAGATTCACCGTTATGGATCCGATAAAACTAGTTTCGTCGAAATCCGAGTCAGTGGCCAAAATGGCTATTTTCTAGTTAATTAAATAATTTAATGTTAAATTAATTAATCACTTCTTTAATTCAAATTTAGTTATTTACCATTTCTATCATTTCTGATTATAAATAAACTTCTAATTCATTAAGAAAAATTTCATATCAATCACATAAGGATTTATTGCAAAATTTATAGTGTTTACCTTCAATTTAAGTAAATTCAAATAAATTATATAATTTACTTCAATTAAATTATATAATTTATTTCAATTAAATTAATACCATTCGTATTCAATCTCTTTATTCAATCAATCATCATCTTATGTATAGATTTAACATTGCTATATATCCAATTACCCTAATATTTTTACACTTATCAACTAAATTCATATTAACGAAGTTTTTAATTACGTTAAATTGCAATGGATTTAGATCTAATCCAATAGATTAAATAAATGGGTAAACAATTAATGATTATGACCATTTGCCTAATTTAATCCCATTCATACTTTATTATCAAACAACAAATATTATAATTACTTATCTAACATTAATTCTATCATATTACAATTTATTACGTATTATTTCATCAATTAATATAACTTTGAATTTATTTCCCAATTTACTAATTAGAATCAATTATAATCTTACAATTGGTTTCAATTAATTGGGATTGCACTAAATTAATTATTGATTAACTTGCATCAACATTATTACCTTAATTTACATTCAATTACTGTTAACAAAGTGTTATTTCATTAATTAATTCAATACTTTTATTTTCTCAGATTCAATTTATAACCAGGTATAACACTTTCACTACTTCATTTATTAGAATTTTATTCAAATTGTTAATAATTAGTTTAAATTACCATTGCTATATTTCATTTCAATATTAAATTATAAAGATTTTATTTCTTTCCAAATTAAATCAAAAAATCTTGTTAAAATAACAAAATTTATTGTCGAAAATTTACGGGTCGTTGCATCCTACTACCACCCACCTCGGACACACTACCATAATCAAAATCGAGGGGTGGCCACCAAATCAAACACAAAGTCAAAATATAGTATCGAAGAAATGTGCCCGATAAGAAGAATGACCTCACTTGGCCCGGTTTAGCTTTTGTCTAGTTACATCTAAGTTGACTCATGGGAGTCAGGGTCACGTAAATACCTCATACAGAATCGTTCGCCAAACCATCCTACTTCATTTCTGGAATATCCAACACGTACACAGTTGTTAAAGTGGTTTTCGGTATTGGTAGGGAGTATGACAATATCTGATCCCGGTCTCTTTAACAACCAAACGCTTATTACACACTGGATGGTTCTTTTACATTTTCCAAAACCAATTCATAATTGATATCAAAGAATCATATTCCCAAAACCGTATCACTTTCGAATCATATTCACTTTCAAAATCTCATTCACTTCCAAAATCATATTCACTTCCAAAATCATATTCACTTCCAAAAGTCATATTCATTTTTGAATTTATCGATATGATAGGTTAATTAAATCCTCGTCCCGAAAACATCATATTCACTCAAATATGTCATTTCAAAAAATGTTTCAATTCCAAATTCCAACTTAGATTGTATCATCATCAAGGATTTAACTATAAATACTTCAACTTTACACAGTCTAAAATTTTAGAAAATAGTTTAGATAGTCATAAATAATTTTAAGAGTTTTAAAAATAGTTTAAAATAGATTAAAATAGTTTAAATAGTAAAAATATTTTAAATAATAAAAATATTTTAAATAGATTTAAATTTGATTTAAAATAGATTTAATAGATTTAAATTGTAATAAATAGATTTAAAATAGATTAAATAAATTTAATTAGTTTAAAATAGGTAAATTAGATTAAATTGGATTAAATAGGTTATAATAGATTAAATAAATTAAAATAGTTTAAATTGATTAAAATAGTTTAAATTAATTAAAATAATTTAAATTAGTTTATAATAGATTTCAAAGTTATATCCAAACATTTTCAATAACTCAATTCCAATAAATTCATTTATATTTGACATTTCAACTTTGAAATTCCAATTTAAATCCTTTGTACAATTCATTAAATCAATTCCAGTTTCAGCATTAATGCTTGGATTATCAAAAATAATTCGGTTTATGTAAATCAATTTCTATTTCAAAATGCAGTTAACAGCAAAATTTAAAGAATTAGAAATTATTTATTTTAACCAATCCGGTGTCCGTATATAATTTTCTACCTTATGGTCAGGTGATATGGATATTTATCATTTTAATCCGCAATTTAAAATTTTATGGTTATATATCAATTCAACCCACAATCCCGAATTAAATAATCCCACAAAATCGCTCGAGTCTATCATTTCAAGCCATAGCGATTTTTCACTAATCTATAGATCGTTCGGGTATGGATCATTTTAACCCATAGGTAACTTGTACTGTTATAACAATATAAAATTATAACATCTAGTCATCCAATATCAACAATCAAACATCCATCACAATCATCATCCCAATCAACCAATAAACATCAATAGCTAACAGCTTATCATTAACATTGATTAAACTGAAAATTAAATTCAATATTAAACTAAACGATGATTAAATGCGATAAAAGTCAAATATAACGAGAATGACAATTTAAACTTACCAATCATCAATCATTTAATTTCTAATCACATCATAAATTTAATTTACCAACATAAGATAATTTAGTTGTTGGAGTGTGTTAAAAAACTCACCCTTGATTTCAAATCGGATTAAAATCCGAATAAGGACCCAAATTTGAAGAGTCTCAGAATTTATCCAAACAAGTGCTAAAATGTCAGAAATCTCAATACGATCCCAATGGCATAAACTGCGTGTGAATCCGACCTCGTACGTAAAAGTTATGTAAATTAGAACATTTGAAATTTAAATAAAATAAAAAAAGAATTACTTTCAAATCAAAGACAACCACGTCACCATCATTTACACGCGAATTAACGTGTTCCTCCAATTCGACTTCGACCAAAACCCTACCCAGATGCCACCATACATCAAATTTTTACAGTCGCCTCATTGAGCTTCGTCCAGACCAGTCTATGCCACCAAAACCTCCTTGTCGCGCCGCCCATCCCACGAAAACATCGCCACCACCGGTCGTGTATAGTACCTACGAGCCGCCGCTCGAAGATGATCCATTTATGGTGAAAGAACGGCTCCAGGTGATGGACGAAGACTAGATCTCGAACCTGCACGACACCACAGTCCCAATGCTGCTTGCAGATAGCCGATCGGACGACGATCTGCCGTCGGATCGTCAAAAGTTCAAATGGACGAACGAAATTAATTCGGTAATTACTGGACAAACAGTGATTCAATTCGAGAAACGAATTATACCAATGGATTACGCTCATCGTGGGCTTGGAAACGATATATAATATGTCATGGTTTGGAGGAGTTTGAATTTTCGATATGATTTTGATTTCAATTGAATTTAGGAATTGAGAATTAGGTTTTGGTTTGTTTGCCATTAGAAAGAGGAGATGAGAAGGAAATATACGTATAGAATAATCAAATAAGAAACAGTTAGGGTTTATAATAGGCTGTATATTGGCAGATCATAAATAGAAACGGATGGACACATAGGAACAATTACGCGACCCGAAACCCCGTTCTGTTCCCGAAGTGAAAATATGTCATCCAATATTTTGAAATATACATTTCCAATATTTTTAAATGCTATGGAACAAATTTCAAATCCAATTATATAAAAATTAGCTTTCAAAATCATCTTATATTAAAACTATTTCAATTAAATTGAATTCAACGCGTTTCAAGCCCGTACGATCAAATGACAAGTCTGATCGCTACGAAACTAGAAATCCTTCAATTATTCACCGTTGCGGATCCATTGAAACTTGTTTCATCAAAATCCGAGATAGTTTCCAAAACGGTTATTTCCCATTAATTAAATTAATTGATATTAAATTAATTAAATCACTTTTCAATTCAAATTTAATAACAAACAATTTATTTCATTTTTGATTACTTAGACATTCACAATAATTAAAAACAAATTCACATATCAATTCAATCTTAAATATTACTCTAATGACAGTGTTCAATTTCAACTGTAATTAAATCAAATTAATTAAATTTAATTCAAATAAATTGATTTAATTTGATTTCAATCTTTTATTCAATCAATCATTACTCTATGAGCATAATTAACATTGGTTTATATCTTATTACATAAATATTATCCAATTTCATCTTAATTTCCATTAACATAATATTTAATTACATTTGATTGAAATTGGTTTCCAATTTAATTCAACAGATTAAATAAATAGGTAACATATCACAATTGTCACCTTTTACTTAATTTAACCACATTTATGGTTTTATTATTTACAAACAAATGTTATTAATACTTACACAACACTGATTTTATCCAATTACAATTAATTACATATTTTCTCACCAATTAATATACCCTTTAAATTATTTCCTTATTTACAATATATAATTAATTTTATGTTTACGATTGTTTTAATATATTGAAATTGCATTAAAATAATTGCCAACTGCTTTGAATTACATTACTAACATTACATTCTAGTTATTTCTCTTATAAATAAATAACAAATTTAACTTCTTCCAATATTAAATCACAAAAATCTTATTTTTTTGCAAGGCAAGCCGGTTTTATAGTGGGCCGTCCACTTTTTATTATGAACGTAATAAAAGCGTTAGATACAGGAGATAGGTAAAAACATCTAAACTGCTATGAAAAAGAAATAGAGCACTGGAGTGTGACATACATGCCACAGCTACAACAAAACACCTAGACTACGTCCCCAACGGAGAGGCAGAAGCACCAACATCCACTATCACATCGGAAGAAACCAAAGGGACATGCCGAAGGAGACCAGCAAAGGGGCGGAAAAGCATAGCAAGACAAGGGTCATAAATCACCGCATCAGTAGAGTAAATGAAAGATCGATCCCAAGTAGTGTCAGCAAGCAAGTCAGAATTCAAATCCGCATACGGACCATCCAAATCGAGAACTAAGGAGTCGCCAGAAGGTCTATAGTAAAGGCAACGAAGGTCCAAAAGATCATCCGAAGCAAAACGAAAGTAGGAATCATCCACAGGGTTGAACCTCATATCAGAAAAGTGATCCACCCAACATCTCTCAGGCTCGTCCCAAACAACAGGAAAACGCGGCAGAACTGGAACCAGAGCAGCAATATGATCCACAGAAACAACACTAGGAGCTACAACAATAGAAGCAGGCCGATCATCAGGACATGGAGGCGGATCCGGGACAGAAAAAGAAGCCGCAGGAGGAGAAACAACCTTAGAGGAAACCTTAGGAACCCATTTCCTAAGCGGAGGCCGTGGAAGAGGGATCTTAGGAGCAGTCGCTTTAACAACAGAATGTGTGCAAGCAATCGCCAGGTGGCCAAAGGAGTGACAGGAGGAACAAATATCAGGAACCCAACCATAGCGAACATAGACTTCCACTACATGCCCTACAGCTAGCTGAACAGAAATAGAGGAAGGTAGGGGCTTAGAAGGGGTAATCTCAATAAGAGCCTTGGCGAACATCAGTTTTTCACGCGCAACCGTATTATTGTCAAAACATTTCAATTTACCCACATTACAAGCTAGCCAATTCAACCCAAGTAAAGGTTGGAGAGCAGAGGGAATATGGGAAAAGTAAACCCAAACTGGGATAGAGAGAACTTGCTCACGAGCACATGCAACTGTCGGACACCAAGGAGTAATAATAAATGGTTGCCCACCAAAAAAAGAAGGCTCGGCCTCGAGAACACGACAGCGATCTTCGGCGGAGGAGAATAAAAAGAAATACATGGAGTCAACCAGCCTAACACGAAGATCACCACGAAGCCGCCAAGTCCTACGACAAACGGAAGCCGCATCGTGCAGGCGATGATAAGGGTCTAGGAAGAAACCAACCAAGTATTCTGACCAATAATCCAAACCGGCTTGCATAACAATAGGAGGTGGGATCTTCACACCATTTTCCTCAACAATTTGAAAATCAACAGGTTTGTAATCGCCCGCATTACGGGGCAATGAAGTAAAGAGTGAAGACCGAGATTTTATAGGAGCTGCAGGACGGGGAGGCTCCACTACGAATGGGATTTACTTCAGCAGCATCAAGGGGAGGAATATCGAAACTCTTAGCAATATGAGTAGGAGAACAATTCTCAACAGCATTTAAGCGAACACTTGGGGAGCATCGTGCAAATTGAGACGCAACGTCAGGTAACATACAGCCACATGAATTGGAGCATGGCAGAGCAGGAACAGCAGAACAAAGCTTAGTAGAAATTGGAACATGAAGCTCCACCACTAAGGGGCAATGAACAGGGGCAGAAAAAGTAGATTCACCAGGACACTTAAAACTGGGTAAGGGGATACACCTCTCAGCAGCAATAACACAAGCACCAGGGGTGCATTGTTTATTGCTGGAAATTTCAGCATAAGCGATACATATATCACTACCTAACGCTCCATCAACCATATTGTTTCCAACAGAGTCATCGAAATTCACAATTGCAACATTAGAGTCATTCACAGAACCAGACAGCCCCACGTCATTAATCGAATTCTTACCCAAATTTTGCGCACCACCACAAGGGCTGAAAGGATCGGTCACCAACGAAGGCAACACATCAACTCCAGAAGCACGTATCGCACCTGGCACAGAACTTGTAATGCCAGAGCAACTAGCAGCAGAGTGGAAAGTGGGTCTAATAGCGGGAAGAGGTGGAAATTCAGATTCAGCAAGGAGGAGGGGAATAGGAAGGCGGCGCGCAGGCAGACGTTCGTTACAGACAAGTCCAGATCTGGTGGACGATGGAGAAGGGGAAATAGAATGGAGATGCTGCTGCGGTGAAAGAGGCATGAGGAGGAGAGAAGCTAGGGGAGGAAAAGCAAAAAGATGGGCAGAAAACAAACCACGAGAGGACGAAGGACGTGAATCAGACGAGCAGACGCCATTAAACGAACTATTTTAATTATCGGAAAATTACAGGTCATTACAGTTACATACTTTAGTCTCAACGGATATATCGATATCTAATCACGATATATTTTGACTGGGAATATTTAAAATGGTACGTTTATTTTTATTATGATGAATTACTCACGGTTATAATACTTTTTTCCATTATAATGAAACATACTATTTATAGAATTTCTATTAAACATACTTTTAATTAAAACAATTAATTAATATATACATATTATATTAAGTATGCAACTGAAAGAAAACATCTTTTATTACCAACAAGATTGATTGTTGAGTTAGATATATGTAACAAATTACATAATTGCTACTAGGGCATACCCCTAACTCTATCATAAAATTCATTATTGGAACTTAGGAGTAGGTAGCCTGTAGCAAAATATGAAATGAGCCTTCAAGTTACAGATTAATCTATTGTAGATGCAACCACGGTTATAGAATATCATTTACATTTTCCCAATGGAAATACTATTATCTTGAATAATTACTATTATGCAATGAACTTTATTTGTAGTATTATATACATGTCTAGATTGGATTTGATTTTAATTATGATAATAATGTTATGAATTGTGTTCCATGAAAATAACATCTACAATGGTGATCAGGATAATGTCATTTATGTACTTAACTTAAGTAATGCATGTATTGTCAATAATTTCTTTGCTATTAATGTTAATGATAGTTACTTGTGGCATTGTAGACTACGTCATATAAGTGACAAAAGACTATACAAACTATAAACTGAATGTTGTCTTCCATCATTTGATAATAAATCACTTAACACTTATGAGTAGTGACTTAAAGAGAAAATGACCAAGCACCTCTTTGGTGATAGCAACGAAAGAGTTAATGAATTCTTGAGTCTCTTACATATTGGTGTGCGTGGCCTTGTGCCTATAGTGACTAAGGAAAATTCAACTTATTTCATAACTTTTATTGATGATCTATCAATACTAGGATATGTATATCTTATGAATAATAAATTTGATGTCTGTGAGAAATTTAAAGAGCATAAGAACAAAGTTAAAAATTAGACAAACAGTAAAATTCAAATATTTTGATCTGATCGAGGAGGTGAGAATATTTAACGAAATCTCCAATAATACTTAAAAGATAATGTAATTATCCTTCGGTTACTCCACCATATACTCCACAACATAATAGTGTTTTAAAGAAAAGGTATGAACCATGTAGGATATGATTTGATCTATGAGGAGTTGGATAGGTTTACCTCTTTCCCAATGGGGATATACATTTTAATCCAATGCACATATGCTGAATTTGGTGCACACTAAATTTGTTCGTAAGACGCCAAATAGATGTGGCATGGGAAAGAACCCCATCTCAAGTATTTGAAGGTACGGGGTTGTCCAACTTATGTTAATGTTGGCCCAAATAAACTTAAGGCAAAATCAATATTGTGCAAGTTTATAGGAAGTCCCAAGATTCTATGGGATATATTTTCTATCATACAGAGGAACAAAAGGTTATTGTTTCTTTGGATGCTGTATTTTGGAAAAGGAATTTCTATCAAAAGAAATTAACAACGAAGTTTCAAACCTGGATGAGACCGTTGAAACACACGCAAAGACTGAACTGGTAGGAGAATCATATTCACCAATATAATAGAACATGCAACCTATTAGAATGTCTGACAGGGAATCTCATGCAAGATAGAGGTACTATGTTTTCTTATATATGGCGAGAAAGAGGACTGTGTCCTAGAAGATGAAACTCTCCCTCACATTGCGACAAGCACTGCATGGTAAAGTCTTTGCACTATGGCTTGAAGATATGAAATTTAAGATGGATTCCGTGTAGACAAACAAAGTATGGATATTGGATGATGTACCCAATGGGACAAAACCCATTGGCTACAAATGGATCTTTAAGAAACAACTGAATGTAGATGGAAAGGTGGAGACTTACAAACTAAGGCTAGTCGTGAAAGGTTTCCATCAAATTAAGGGTGTTGATTATGATGAAATGTTTTTTCCCATAGTCATGCTTAAGTCCATTTAGATAGTACTTTCCTTTAGTGTGTTCTATGACTATGAAATATGTCAAATGGATGTAATGATGACATTTCAAAATTGTGATTTAAAAGAGTCCATTAGCATGTCACAACTCAAGGGTTTCGAAGTCAGTGGGAGTGATGAAAAGACTTGTAAGTTATTAAGATCAATATATGATCTTAAAAAAACTTCAAGGAGTTGAAATAAGTGTTTCAATACAGTAATCAAAAAGTTTGGTTTCTATTAGAACCCGAAGGAAGCATGCATATACCGAAAGAGCAAGGCCATGCTACAGTGTTTATTATTCTTTATGTTGATGACTTGCTCATGATTGGCAACAACATATTGTTATTACAATCAGTGAAAGTTTGACTGTTCAAGAAATTCTCCATGAAGGATTTGGGAGAATCGACCTATATAATTGGTATTTGGGTCTATAGAGATAGATCAAAGAGAATGCTAGGATTATCCCAATCCTCATACATAGACACCATACTAAAAAGTTTTATTATGGAGAATCCCAAGTGTAGAAATGTTCTGACACAAATAGGAATCATCATTTATAAGAAGGACGCTACTCATATTGATGAGGAGATGGAGCTTTTGAAAAGAATAATGTATGCATCCTCGGTTGGATCCATTATATATATTATGGTATGTACGATATCAGATGTGGCTTATGCGTCAAGATGCTTGAGCCAATACCAGTCAAACCCCAAGAGAAATATTAGATAGTAGTGGAATTTGTTCTAAAATTATTTGAGAAATAGTAAAGACTTATTTCTAATATATGGGAACGAATACCTTCTTATGAAGTTGTACACAAATTTGAGCTTTCGGAATGTTGTTGATGATAGTAAATTGGTATCGGGTTATTTATTTACATTTAATAGTAGACCGATAGGCAGGAAAAATTCCAAGCAAGAAGTTTTAATTGATTCAGTAACAGAGGCTGAGTACATCACCCTGAATTAAGAAGCTTAATAAGCGGTGTAGATGCATAAATTTATGACTGAGCTAGGAGTATTTCAAATGATAAGAATCTCATAATATCATTCTATGGTAGAAATGTGGTGATGTAGAACGCGACTTAGATCTTTTAAGAAATCAAGGCACATCCCTTGGAATTTTCACCTAAAAGAGAGTTCGTTTGCAATAGAGAAGAGACGACTACTATTACGACCTGCAAATTTGACATTGTTAATACTAAATTGACTAAAAATTAAATTTTATTCAAATGATGAATTGGGTATCGTGTATATGACTATTGTATAGGTCTTTCTAAGCTGATCATTTTTGACTATAAATTTGTTAAATTTGGAGTTACTGTTTAAGAGATATGAGTTTTACAACGTATAAACAAAGTACGAAGCGATTATGGGCCAAACCGCCCATAACACAATTTAACGACTATATATGTGAGAATATAGAACCGTACCTATCATCTTCATTTTAATTTTTATATCTAATTCTTCAAATTCTAATGTCACTTGCTAGTGATAGATTATTATCTGTAATCCAATTTTTTTTGTAAAAATCATAGTGTCTAATACTCATACATCTATATATCAATCTAAGCGTACTAACGAAGTGAATTAACGACAAATGCCCATTTGTGGTAAAAATGCTCAAACCAAGAGAAATCAATGGTCAAAGTTTAATTTAGGAAAACCCCAGTACTAAGATTGACTGTTTTGTTAGGAGCAACAATTGCTGGCATGGGGCGGTTACTCCCATGATTTGGAGCCTAGGAGTGGGCGAAATTCAACGTAATATGGTTGGACTGGAAATTTATTAATTAAGGTTCAACAACCCAAATCTATATGCAACAAAGAAGCAACTGGATGGACCAAGGTGCCGCATTAGGTAGTTGAAATGATAGAAGTAGACTGGTGGTATCACGACATTGAATAACGGTCGAACAACGACGAATTTGATGGCCAACATGGGTGGTTTTGGGAATGGAGGATAAGATGTATATTTTGCATGGGTGGTTTTGGGAATGGGCTGTTTATTGTTGATTATTATATTTTGGATGTTTAATTAAACTTAACGTTGGATTTAAATTAAAAAACAATTAATTGATAGAAACGTAAATAAAATTGTGATTATTTATAGATTTTGAGTGCTAACTATAAATAACAATGATTTAATGAATTAAAATGAAATTAACATGAAAAATTTAGCAAGGTAATTATTTAAAAATTTCTAGGGAAATTTATAAGTAATAACGCAAAAACTATTTTTAATTGAAATTGGCTGAAACAGAATGACACTTTTGAATAATAATATGATTTTTGGATTACTTTGAGTAAATGGTTGAATAATTGATTTTACAGAAGAAAATATTACTGTTATTGTTGTTTTGATAATAATAAAATAAAGGATATTTTTTGAATAATAGTAGTAGTAGTAAAGAGTAGTTTCCAAAAGTATTTTGAGTTAAATTATTACTATTTGAGACAAACAACAATAAGATAGGAGTCTTGAGATTTAAAAAGAATATTATATTTAGGGTAAATAGTAATAATTTAGTTTTGGAAACACTAAAGTGGTTTTAATATATATTATTAATTTGATGTAAAACAATAATAATATTGTTTTGAAAAGTAGTCTGATGTAAATATCTATTTTTGACTAAAGTACCATATTTTGTGGTATTTGACGAAATAAAACCAAAATAAAGGATTTTTGAAGTATATCATCATTTTTTAAGAATTATTGTTGTTTTGAGAAGAAACATAAAGGTTGATTTTATTATAAATAAGGATAAAATGATTTTATACTTAAGAGAATAATGGCCGTAAATATATTATTTGGATGGTAGAATGTGTGGTTAATTATGGACTATAATTATCACATATTTTTGTTGTATGATGATGAACTCTCATTTTTGATGAATATGCGATATTTTGTCGTTATTACTAGCGGATGATGGGCAGTTAATTGTGGTTTTGATTGGTTGGATGATTGGTATTTGTTTTATTAATGTTGGTGGATTAGAACACATTTGATGGTATTGATGTTGTGTTACTATTGTGAATTAGGTATTACACTTTTTTTGACTTGTACTTGCATAGATAATGTATTACTAATAGTTGGTGATTGGAATATATGCAAGTATATTTATGTTGACTTATTTGATGATTAGGGCTAACATTAAATATTTTTGATGTTTGATAGCTGTGTGTTATAGTCTTTCCCCAAATTAACAATGATTGATTTTGATGATTTAGTAGGAAGTATTTCTTGCTTGCATTAGTTGCATTGGATGCATTGGCTACACTGATGCTATGGTTGTTATATGCTAACAAGATATTTGGATGCATGAGAAGTGCATGAAATAGAACTACGTGAGCTTGATAACGAAACGATACATTTGTAGTCTTTTCTTATGTAACAGTCCATAGTCCCCTTATGGTCGGGGTGTATATGCTAAGGTGCAATCCAAACATAGTTGTGTATGTTTTCTTTTCATGCATTCATGCAGTTTTCATGGTTGGGGTGGATGAGGGAGAAAAGGTCTGGAGATATAGCTTATATCTATAGGATGTTGATTTGGTATATTTCTTTTGCATTGTGGATCTGTTCTCTATTTTTTAAATGGCAATTAATGTATTGAAGATAGTATATATGATTTGATGTATTAGATCCTTTATGATGCTTATATTATGAAACATGCATATTTTATTCCGTTGTGTGGTTTTTCTCCTTTTGTCTATATTGATCATAGGTTTTGAATTATAAAACTCACGGTCCACTATTGTTATGCCTAAGGTTAGTGTGAAAGTATATTTTGACGGTATTTTCCACCGATTTAGAAGTCAAGCATAGAGGTTCATCATAATTACAAGGAGGTAATAGAGAAAATATAATAGACCCGTTCATGAAGGGAATCGGTTCTGAGTAAATAATCATAGGAATGAGATTACGAATGCATAATTGGCACCATGTAACGACCCAGAATTTTTGATAATTAAAATTTGAATATTTAATTAATTTTAAATAATAATAAGTGAAATTTATTAGTCGAATAAATTTTTATTTGAATTATTGGATTTAATTGAATAATTAAATCGATAAAATGTTAAATTATGGAAATAATTGGAAATTGGGTTAAATATGATTGAAAATGATTTGCAAAATTTTATTTTATCATTTTGAAGTTAGAATGATATTTTAGAACTTTTAAAATCGAATTAAAAGCTAATTTGTGAAAATTAAATATTTTAATATTAAAATCGACTAGTGAAAATAGCCAATTTTTGAACAGTCTCAGAATTGAACGAAACTAGTTTCATTGGATCCATAATAGTTAGTTATTACCGAATTTAAATTTTCGTGTCAATCGGAGTTATCGTTTGATCGTGGCAGCTCGAAACGCATTGAATTGTTTTTAATATTAATTTGGCGAGTTAAAATAGCCATTTTTCAAAAAGTCTCGGATTTCGACGAAACAAGTTTCATCGGATCCGTAATGTGATATTATTGTATGGTTTCAAATTTCAAGTCAATTGGATTTACCGTTCGTCCGGTACAAGCTAAAACGCCTAGAAAATCGTTTAAATCGGTTTAATTTAAATTGAACGTTTGTTGTCATAACTCGCATAGATGTCCGAATTAGCTTCCGAAACCTGTTCCATTGTGTCCGAAACGCGGGATAAACCCTAGGAACGTCAGTTTCAGCGCGTAAATCGGAGTTCGGAATTCCCGGATGAATAGTGTTCGCTCGTTCTTCTATAAATAGCCCCTACCTCTCTCATAACTTAAAAAAAAAAATATCTAAACCTAAACCTAAAAACTGAAGCCGCCAGTTCAAGCTTCAATGGCTAGTATTTCTCCTCCTTCTTCCTCAATTAACTCGAAATCCATTGATTAGTTCCAAAATTGTTCAACTACAATGTTGAAGAGGGCAACACGAACTACAAGATCAATGGTCACGATCGAGATTGGAGCTACGAATCAACAGATATTTGCGTTCAAAGGCCATAGGGTCGGCCTCGAACTGCGTGCTACAGGGACAACCGAGCTCTGAGATTTTTGGGCCGAGCATAGCTCTCGCATGGGCGCACGTGTTGATGCTAGTTGATCGAGTTGTAATGCGTCGAGGAGGCTTGGAAATCAAAACCTAAATTGGAGCTCTATGGGTTTATATGCGTTTTGATTACCTGTAGAAGCAACGTGATGATGGAAGGAGTTGGGGTCGGCTATGATTTGCAGGGAGATGAAATGGAGGGCTGTGATGGGCTAGGTTTAAAAAAATAGTTAAGTCATATTGTGAATTGTTTATAAAAAATTTGTGTAATGTTCAAATATTCATATCTTTTTCATACGAGGTCGAAAACGCGCGAAACCAGTTGCGTTGGAATCGTATGGACGAGCATTACGCGATGGAATTGGATTAGAGTCATTTGGAGTTAGTGAGAATTTTGGATAAAATTAAACGTCCGTTTAATTTTATTCGAAATAAATCGCTAAAGCGAAATTGAAATCAAGGTGAGAACTTCTCACTCAATCGAATCAGTTTCGATTTTATTTTAAATAGTTAGATTTAAAATATTTGAATGCATGTTTGAATGATGATTGTTATCTATTGATTGTTAAAATAGACATTATACGCCGTTAGTAAGCGGATGTTATTTATTAAAAACATATACCGCGAATATTTCATAAACAGTGAAATTGGTATTATATATAATAGCAATATATATATATTGACATATGTATATATTGGAGTTATTGATTTCCCGCATTTGTTTAGCGGATGAGACCCTATTGCGCCGTCTATTAAGCGGATAATATTTTAAATCTCATATACCGCGATAATTTCGTACTGGAGCGGAATTGGTATTGTGCTAATGTTTGTGGATGCAGGAAAACAGGTTGGAGGGATCCAACTGGATTCCTCTACTATTTTATTTGATTTCAGATATTTTGATATTTGATGGATTATCATATAGATATATGATATCGTTGTAGTCGTGATTGACTATTTCGTGTGTAGCATCATTGGACCAAATTTTGGAATTTTAAAATGATTTTAAAAGTGATTTTTTTGAAAATATACTATATTTTTAGAATTGATCCATTTTAAATAATTAAACGTTATAATTTTTAAAGTTATAAAAATTATGATTTTTGAGAAATATAGTTAAAAACTGATTTTTGAAAATATGAGGCTAATGATTTTATAAAATAGTTAAATCGGAATTTTTGAATTTATTATAAATTGATTTTTTAAAGGATTTATAAAAATTTGATTATTTTATGAATCAAAACGGTGAAATAATAAAGGAGATTAAAGACGTTTTAAAGAATAATATAAATTGATTTATATTAAGAGATTTATAAATGGATATTTATAAATTGAAATATTAACATTATAAAACGAGTTTTTATAAGTGTTTGAATGAAGTGAAAATGAATTTTGTAAATGAATGGAATTCATAAAATTATAAATGGTGAAGTTATAAATGAAATTTATAAATAGTAAGATTTATAAATTTTGTGAAATTATTAAAGAATATATTTGGATGAATAATCGAATCTTATAAGTTATAAGATTTATAATTATGAAGTTCAAAGAAACGATTTTGTAAAATAATCGTTTTATAAGCATTTAACTTATAATATGAACCTTTAGTTTATAATTGAGTTATAAATCGAATAGATTAATAAAGGAATTTATAAAAGGAAGTTGTTATAAAATAAATAGAAATGGAATTTACAAACGTCGTTTTATAAGTTCGCAAATGACTTATTTTGATAAGTAAATTGTTGAAACCTATTAATGGAGTTATATTCACGTTTTGACTGTGAATAATCCTTTGAAATAAAATGAATAAAAGGATGAAATTTGTTAACGTAGTATATTCACGTTTTTGAATAGTGAATAATATGTTAAAGAAAATGTTTAGAATGTGATATTTTAAATAGAATTAAAACGATCTAACGATGTTTTAAATGTGTTAAGATTCGAAACCATAGATTTCAACATTTATTGTTGAAATAGACGTTTTCGAGAAATAAAAGGGAATAATGGACTATAACAATGTTGTTATAGTAAATGATTTCCGAAAGGAAATGTTTTGTATAGTATTGGGATTTATATATCTATTTTAATTTCAAATCCCTATATTAGTGATTTTGGGTTGTCGTAACGATGTTTTACGTAACATTCGTTTTGGCCCAAATAAATATGTTTAAGAGAATGATTTCCTTAAAGAATGAAATATATACTTAATTTCGATTTAAGTATACTGAATATTTTCCAAGGTTGAAAATAAAAAGATTTGTGAATTACTTATGAATAAATAAGTATGGAAATGTTTTCCAATAATAAGTGAATATTTTGAGAATTTATCTTTTTGAAGATAAATTGAAAAAGAATATTAGAAATCGAATTGAAACGTATATTCACAGATATTTTGGGAATTATAAATTCACTATAGAATTTATAAAAGAAAGTGGAATTTGTTTAAAAATAAATATTGATTTATTTTTGAAGTATTGAAAATATATATCTTGTAAAGATATTTTGGAAAATAAATAATTTGGAAAATTATTTGGAATCTGGTGATGTGTGCATATTCATTGATAGTTCAATAACCGACTATCAATATTTCCCTTTGAATGGGTAATTGATGTGATTTGTTTGAATTTGAATGCCATACTTATTTTTGAATAAGCGCTCACTATTCGGGTTAACCGGGAAAGGACCATGGGGTTGTATAACCCATTCCGAATATGTGATACGTCGTTATGAATTGCATTTGAAGATCGGTGTTGAAGACCCGGTATTTGCGAAAGCGATAGGATGACCTATCGATTGTCTCTGCACTGGGTAGCTCCTGGTATAGAGATTTCCTAAGTGATGGGAAATTCGATCGGGATTGTGAATACCCGGATTGCAAGGGCTTCGTAAGAAGTGCCTTCGGTTTTGTTCGAGCCCGGAACAGACTTGTATGGATTGTGTGTCTGACGTTACAAATTGAGATATAAAGCAGATTTCATTCAAATATATTTCTGTTGGTGGCGGAGGATTTATTCTTTTATCTTAACACCCTTCTCTGAGACGTACGAGCTCAGAGGTTATGTAGTTGAATGTTATCAGCGATATATTCCCAATTTGGTAATGTGACATGCTGAGTGTTGCTGTTAAATGATCATTGTGTTGATTATATGTGATAGGATCGTTTATTTGATCGTCTATCCTGGTGATCATTTCTATGATCATTTGTTGACCCAAAGCATGGCTTTTGTATAAAGTATGTTTTTGTGGACGTGACTTCGTCGAGCCTCACACCTCGGGAATGGTCAAAACAGGAAAGATGCGGCAAGGTTATGAGGGGTAGCGCCCTTTAGGATGTGTGCATTTCCTTCTGGAAAAGGGTGGTATCATGGTATGGAGCCCAGATACTTACTCGTGTTGAAAACACTTTATGATTGTGTGAATTGATTGCGAGCGCTCGGTTGAAAGGTCCCAAAGGACCGGGGGATGGCATATTCGGTCAATTGTTACTCAGTTAGGGGTAACCCGGCCTTGTGTTGGTAGAGATCCGGTTTGGTTCTCGGGGATGTCCATCCAGAGGCATTCTCATGTGGCAATGGGAAGTTCCTTGGCCTGATCATTCGTTGGAAATCCAAAGAAACAATACGTGACTTGTACGGTTTTAGTTGTAGAACCTGCCATTTAATATGGTAGCTATAGTAAGCATACTATAATGGTACCTATGCTGGCTAAGATTTATATTCTACTTTCGAAATGAATTTTTTCCTACACTATGCACTAATAATAATATCAAATGTCTTTTTAATGCGTATCAAGCATCTTTGACTATCATAAGGAGAAATCTCCTCCGATTCTGCGTTTGCATTGTGTGTGTGTGCGGGAGGCCTTATGGTAGTCTCATTTTTAAAAGCATTGCGAATTGACTTTAAAAATATTCCTCTATTTTGATTTCAAAGATAAGTAAACTGTTTTGAGTTCCCACACCAGTCACATGACTGACTTGGAGTTTATTGTTTTCCTTCCTAAACTCTGGGTGCCCACCAATTTCCACACGGGCAGTCAAGAGTTAAGGTTTATCAGGATATTCTGGATATTCTGGAGTTGCTGGAGGCAAGACGGATGGCATGGCGTATTACTAGTTTATATAGTATTTCTTTTTCCGCTGCATTGTTGTATGATGTTGTACACTCTGATGATATGATGTAATGAAATGTAATGTAATGTAATAACTGATATAGTTCTTTGTTTAAAGATGATTCATTTATTATTATATGTTGTTCCGCTGCGAATTGTGAGATTCTGATGTTGTTCTGTTGTGTTCTGTTCCGTTCTATTTTCTATCTTCTTTTTCCCTCTATTATCTTCTTTTCTTCTCTTCTTTTCTACGTTTTCTTTTTCTTAAACCCTAACTATTCGGTTTTTCGGCAACGAAAAATCGCAATCGTTACATTTGGTATCAGAGCATATGGTTAAGCAACAACCATGGTTCTGTTGGGTATTACTCATTAGAGATAGAGTCAGTAGTACTCTAGATTGAGTTTGAGTGTAATAATAGCTATGAGAGCGTATTTGTTAGTGAATATAAAATTGTTTTATATTGTGATGATTGGTTTGTTGAGTGGCTTATGAACTTTAGTCAGCGTGGTCCGCAAAACTATGCCGAAGGGGTTTCTAAACACTTGAATAGAACAATTCGACACAGTATTGTTTCAAAAATTGGGTAAATGAAATAATTTTACCTTGATTATATTTTATATATAAAGAAAATAATTTTTCAGAACTATTAAAGTGTATGTAAGTTGATTGTTTAGATGTTTGAATAATCTAAATTGAAGAATAACTGTATAAGCAAAAGAATTATAAGAATTGAATTATAATTAAAGTGATTTACAATTGTAAAATAAACTTATATATATAAGAAGTGAAACTATATGAATATATTTTATAAATATGAGTTATAAATAAAAAAATGAATTTAAAGTCAAATGGAAATTTACTTTAGAATTTGGAAGCTGAATTTATTTATAAGTAGGAATTTAAGTTAAGTGATAAATATAAACTTGAGTTATATAAATGAAATTCAACTTTTGTAATTGAATTGAATGAATGGATTGGAGTGAATAATTGATATGAAAAATGAATATAAGTGTTAATTCATTAGAATCTAATGTTATTGGAAGTTGTTATATAGTTGTTAGTTGATTGTATATAATTCATTAAGAATTAATGAAATTGAAAGTTAAAGTAATTGAAATTCAATTGGAAGTTAAATGAAACTTAAATAGAATTGAATTTGTTTTGGAAGTGAACCAACTTGAATATGAATTAGTGAATATAAACTAATTGAGAATAAATGTTAGTAAAAACATCCACTGTTAACGAATCAAATATGATTAAATCGAAAACTATTTCATTGAATATTAATGAGAATATGAATGAATATTTAGTTGGTTGATGATTGCATATATTGCTTTTGTTTCAATTGCTATGTTGACATATATAGTTATTATGTTACCATATGTTGTATATCGATACTATTGTCTATATACATGGTTCTCATGTTGTTTGTTGAGTGTTTAGTAGGTGCGGATTGCGTTTGCTTTGCATTTGGAGCTCGCTTTCGCGCTATATTAGCCGTATATGCTTGCTAATAAAATATAAGGTACATATCTCGGATTACATACCGTACTTTTATACTTTTTTTCCTTCGGGATGCCTCATTACTTGATGAGATGTATATTTGTGATATATATACTGTCATTTTTTTTCGGATCGAGCCGCGCAAAGGAGACTATAGCGAATTTTTCCGAAAATTTAAGGCGTTAGAAAAAATTTGAGAAAATTGGAAAATTTTGGAAACTTTAACTTTGATTTTAGAATTGAAAGTTAAACAATAGTAGTTGTTTTTGAAATGATAACTAAGTGTGATTTGAAAACTTAGTAAAGATTTGTAAGAAGTTTAACTATGGATTTTGGAAAGTTAATGAATTCTGTAACTTTTCTTACTTGTTAATTTCGAGGACAAAATTCTTTTAAGGGGGGAAGATTGTAACGACCCAGAATTTTTGATAATTAAAATTTGAATATTTAATTAATTTTAAATAATAATAAGTGAAATTTATTAGTCGAATAAATTTTTATTTGAATTATTGGATTTAATTGAATAATTAAATCGATAATTTAATATGTTAAATTATGGAAATAATTGGAAATTGGGTTAAATATGATTGAAAATGATTTGCAAAATTTTATTTTATCATGTTGAAGTTAGAATGATATTTTAGAACTTTTAAAATCGAATTAAAAGTTAATTTGTGAAAATTGAATATTTTAATATTAAAATCGACTAGTGAAAATAGCCAATTTTTGAACAGTCTCAGAATTGAACGAAACCAGTTTCATTGGATCCGTAATAGTTAGTTATTACCGGATTTCAATTTTCGTGTCAATCGGAGTTATCGTTTGATCGTGGCAGCTCGAAACGCATTGAATTGTTTTTAATATTAATTTGGCGAGTTAAAATAGCCATTTTTCAAAAAGTCTCGGATTTTGACGAAACCAGTTTCATCGGATCCGTAATCTGATATTATTGTATGGTTTCAAATTTCAAGTCAATTGGATTTACCGTTTGTCCGGTACAAGCTAAAACGCCTAGAAAATCGTTTAAATCAGTTTAATTTAAATTGAACGTTTGTTGTCATAACTCGTACAGATGTCTGAAATAGCTTCCGAAACCTGTTCCATTGTGTCCGGAACGCGGGATAAACCCTAGGAACGTCAGTTTTGGCGCGTAAATCGGAGTTCGGAATTCCCGGATGAATAGTGTTCGTTCGTTCTTCTATAAATAGCCCCTACCTCTCTCATGACTTAAAAAAAAAATCTAAACCTAAACCTAAAAACTGAAGCCGCCAGTTCAAGCTTCAATGGCCAGTATTTCTCCTCCTTCTTCCTCAATTAACTCAAAATCCATTGATTAATTCCAAAATTGTTCAACTACAATGTTGAAGAGGGCAACACGAACTACAAGATCAACGGTCACGATCGAGATTGGAGCTACGAATCAACGGATATTTGCGTTCAAAGGCCATAGGGTCGGCCTCGAACTGCGTGCTACAGGGACAACCGAGCTCTGAGATTTTTGGGCCGAGCATAGCTCTCGCATGGGCGCACGTGTTGATGCTAGTTGATCGAGTTGTAATGCGTCGAGGAGGCTTGGAAATCAAAACCTAAATTGGAGCTCTATGGGTTTATATGCGTTTTGATTACCTGTAGAAGCAACGTGATGATGGAAGGAGTTGGGGTCGGCTATGATTTGTAGGGAGATGAAATGGAGTGCTGTGATGGGCTAGGTTTAAAAAAATAATTAAGTTATATTGTGAATTGTTTATAAAAAATTTGTGTAATGTTCAAATATTCATATCTTTTTCATACGAGGTCGAAAACGCGCGAAACCAGTTGCGTTGGAATCGTATGGACGAGCATTACGCGATGGAATTGGATTGGAGTTATTTGGAGTTAGTGAGAATTTTGGGTAAAATTAAACGTCCGTTTAATTTTATTCGAAATAAATCGCTAAAGCGAAATTGAAATCAAGGTGAGAACTTCTCACTCAATCGAATCAGTTTCAATTTTATTTTAAATAGTTAGATTTAAAATATTTGAATGCATGTTTGAATGATGATTGTTATCTATTGATTGTTAAAATAGACATTATACGCCGTTAGTAAGCGGATGTTATTTATTAAAAACATATACCGCGAATATTTCATAAACAGTGAAGTTGGTATTATATATAATAGCAATATTTATATATTGGCATATGTATATATTGGAGTTATTGATTTCCCGCATTTGTTTAGCGGATGAGACCCTATTGCGCCGTCTATTAAGCGGATAATATTTTAAATCCCATATACCGCGATAATTTCGTACTGGAGCGGAATTGGTATTGTGCTAATGTTTGTGGATGCAGGAAAATAGGTTGGAGGGATCCAACTGGATTCCTCTACAGTTTTATTTGATTTTAGATATTTTGATATTTGATGGATTATCATATCGATATATGATATCGTTGTAGTCGTGATTGACTATTTGGTGTGTAGCATCATTGGACCAAATTTTGGAATTTTAAAATGATTTTAAAAGTGATTTTTTTGAAAATATACTATATTTCTATAATTGATCCATTTTAAATAATTAAACGTTATAATTTTTAAAGTTATAAAAATTATGATTTTTGAGAAATATAGTTAAAAACTGATTTTTGAAAATATGAGGCTAATGATTTTATAAAATAGTTAAATCAGAATTTTTGAATTTATTATAAATTGATTTTTTAAAGGATTTATAAAAATTTGATTATTTTATGAATCAAAACGGTGAAATAATAAAGGAGATTAAAGACGTTTTAAAGAATAATATAAATTGATTTATATTAAGAGATTTATAAATGGATATTTATAAATTGAAATATTGACATTATAAAACGAGTTTTTATAAGTGTTTGAATGAAGTGAAAATGAATTTTGTAAATGAATGGAATTCATAAAATTATAAATGGTGAAGTTATAAATGAATAGTAAGATTTATAAATTTTGTGAAATTATTAAAGAATATATTTGGATGAATAATCGAATCTTATAAGTTATAAGATTTATAATTATGAAGTTCAAAGAAACGATTTTGTAAAATAATCGTTTTATAAGCATTTAACTTATAATATGAACCTTTAGTTTATAATTGAGTTATAAATCGAATAGATTAATAAAGGAATTTATAAAAGGAAGTTGTTATAAAATAAATAGAAATGGAATTTACAAACGTCGTTTTATAAATTCGCAAATGACTTATTTTGATAAGTAAATTGTTGAAACCTATTAATGGAGTTATATTCACGTTTTGACTGTGAATAATCCTTTGAAATAAAATGAATAAAAGGATGAAATTTGTTAACGTAGTATATTCACGTTTTTGAATAGTGAATAATATGTTAAAGAAAATGTTTAGAATGTGATATTTTAAATAGAATTAAAACGATCTAACGATGTTTTAAATGTGTTAAGATTCGAAACCATAGATTTCAACATTTATTGTTGAAATAGACGTTTTCGAGAAATAAAAGGGAATAATGGACTATAACACTGTTGTTATAGTAAATGATTTCTGAAAGGAAATGTTTTGTATAGTATTGGGATTTATATATCTATTTTAATTTCAAATCCCTATATTAGTGATTTTGGGTTGTCGTAACGATGTTTTACGTAACATTCGTTTTGGCCCAAGTAAAAATGTTTAAGAGAATGATTTCCTTAAATAATGAAATATATACTTAATTTCGATTTAAGTATACTGAATATATTCCAAGGTTGAAAATAAAAAGATTTGTGAATTACTTATGAATAAATAAGTATGGAAATGTTTTCCAATAATAAGTGAATATTTTGAGAATTTATCTTTTTGAAGATAAATTGAAAAAGAATATTAGAAATCGAATTGAAACGTATATTCACAGATATTTTGGGAATTATAAATTCACTATAGAATTTATAAAAGAAAGTGGAATTTGTTTAAAAATAAATATTGATTTATTTTTGAAGTATTGAAAATATATATCTTGTAAAGATATTTTGGAAAATAAATAATTTGGAAAATTATTTGGAATCTGGTGATGTGTGCATATTCATTGATAGTTCAATAACCGACTATCAATATTTCCCTTTGAATGGGTAATTGATGTGATTTGTTTGAATTTGAATGCCATACTTATTTTTGAATAAGCGCTCACTATTCGGGTTAACCGGGAAAGGACCATGGGGTTGTATAACCCATTCCGAATATGTGATACGTCGTTATGAATTGCATTTGAAGATCGGTGTTGAAGACCCGGTATTTGCGAAAGCGATAGGATGACCTATCGATTGTCTCTGCACTGGGTAGCTCCTGGTATAGAGATTTCCTAAGTGATGGGAAATTCGATCGGGATTGTGAATACCCGGATTGCAAGGGCTTCGTAAGAAGTGCCTTCGGTTTTGTTCGAGCCCGGAACAGACTTGTATGGATTGTGTGTCTGACGTTACAAATTGAGATATAAAGCAGATTTCATTCAAATATATTTCTGTTGGTGGCGGAGGATTTATTCTTTTATCTTAACACCCTTCTCTGAGACGTACGAGCTCAGAGGTTATGTAGTTGAATGTTATCAGCGATATATTCCCAATTTGGTAATGTGACATGCTGAGTGTTGCTGTTAAATGATCATTGTGTTGATTATATGTGATAGGATCGTTTATTTGATCGTCTATCCTGGTGATCATTTCTATGATCATTTGTTGACCCAAAGCATGGCTTTTGTATAAAGTATGTTTTTGTGGACGTGACTTCGTCGAGCCTCACACCTCGGGAATGGTCAAAACAGGAAAGATGCGGCAAGGTTATGAGGGGTAGCGCCCTTTAGGATGTGTGCATTTCCTTCTGGAAAAGGGTGGTATCATGGTATGGAGCCCAGATACTTACTCGTGTTGAAAACACTTTATGATTGTGTGAATTGATTGCGAGCGCTCGGTTGAAAGGTCCCAAAGGACCGGGGGATGGCATATTCGGTCAGTTGTTACTCAGTTAGGGGTAACCCGGCCTTGTGTTGGTAGAGATCCGGTTTGGTTCTCGGGGATGTCCATCCAGAGGCATTCTCATGTGGCAATGGGAAGTTCCTTGGCCTGATCATTCGTTGGAAATCCAAAGAAACAATACGTGACTTGTACGGTTTTAGTTGTAGAACCTGCCATTTAATATGGTAGCTATAGTAAGCATACTATAATGGTACCTATGCTGGCTAAGATTTATATTCTACTTTCGAAATGAATTTTTTCCTACACTATGCACTAATAATAATATCAAATGTCTTTTTAATGCGAATCAAGCATCTTTGACTATCATAAGGAGAAATCTCCTCCGATTCTGCGTTTGCATTGTGTGTGTGTGCGGGAGGCCTTATGGTAGTCTCATTTTTAAAAGCATTGCGAATTGACTTTAAAAATATTCCTCTATTTTGATTTCAAAGATAAATAAACTGTTTTGAGTTCCCACACCAGTCACATGACTGACTTGGAGTTTATTATTTTCCTTCCTAAACTCTGGGTGCCCACCAATTTCCACACGAGCAGTCTAGAGTTAAGGTTTATCAGGATATTCTGGATATTCTGAAGTTGCTGGAGGCAAGATGGATGGCATGGCGTATTACTAGTTTATATAGTATTTCTTTTTCCGCTGCATTGTTGTATGATGTTGTACACTCTGATGATATGATGTAATGAAATGTAATGTAATGTAATGTAATGTTGTTCCGCTGCGAGTTGTGAGATTCTGATGTTGTTCTGTTGTGTTCTGTTCCGTTCTATTTTCTATCTTCTTTTTCCCTCTATTATCTTCTTTTCTTCTCTTCTTTTCTACTTTTTCTTTTTCTTAAACCCTAACTATTCGGTTTTTCGGCAACGAAAAATCGCAATCGTTACACCCCAAGTGCAAGTGGGACCTTGAAAATAGTTAAGATTATGGCCAATTACATAATAAATTGTAAATTATCTCACTTTATGATAAATCTTGTTCATAAGAAGGTGTTTGTCTTTTTTTATATACTATATTACATTATGATGCAATTAATTAAGTAATTAACCTAAAGTATATTAATATGGAAATGCTAAAATAACATGTTATGAAATAATAATTGCAAACAGTTGGAATCAATGGACATTATCATAGTATGAATAATAATATATTATTTTAAATATTTTCGACTAAGATATTATAAGAAAAGATATTGATACATTCGTTAAGACCAGATAAGTAATCCCCTCTAAATATTAGGCAGTGTATTACTCATGGTTGCTGGGGCACCTAAGGTTACGTACTCATAGTTATTGGATAACTTCTTATTAGTTAATAACAACTAGGTTAAACCAGAGATCTCGGTGTGATGAGGTTATTTAGTTTTCTCCACTTGAGATATGCCAAGCTTCACTGTGGGTACTCCACTTTGATTACAGTTGAATCAGGAATGGCCACCGTGAAGAGACTATAGTTCGATTTGAGTTGAAGCCTGGAATTGAAGAGATATTCAATAGAGAATTTGTCTCCTCAGTTGTATGGGGTTGACATCACAGTAAACTCTAATCAACTCAAACCCAAAATCTTTGGCCATAATATAACAGTTAATAATAAATATTATTATTAAAACAAGGATTTATTTTATTGACTATGGATAACATTGGACTTCTAACCAACACCAAACCCAATATATCCTAAAGTGATATAGTATTCACAAAGAGAATGTGTGTAAATTATAGTTACTAAATGGTACCACTTTGGAAAATGTAGAATTGAATTTTACCGATAAAGATATGCAAGCATTGAATTCTTTAATATAAATGGATCACTTAATTCGCACCTATGAGTTGCATAATTGAATCCATTTTATCTTCGAAATACCGCTAGACTTAATTAGTTCACAAAGGTTATAAGCCAATTAATATAACTAAATTAATTAATTTTTGGAGAAATATTAATTATGAGTATATTTAGTATTAGGGTATTTTTAGTAAGTGGGGTAGCTCTTAGAAATGTTGTAATGTTTTAGTAGTTATTTATATGTGCATATAATCGTTACATGTACTTGCCTTGATATGCAGTATCGGTTTGTAAATTTAAAATAAATAATTTCAAAATGATATGAATTTCCACACAATCCGGTAAGGCCTACCTTGCTTGTTAGGAGAGCAGTTTTGAATTGGTTAGTGTAGAAGAGAGATAATTGGGTTGATATTTGTTCAAGTATCTCTCTATTTACCTTCATACTTCATTCAATTTTTTGTTCCTATCTCATATAACCCTACGTGCCTCTCTCATGCACCATTCTCGAGCTCCCTCACCTCTTCATCGTTTGAATACAAATGATTCAAATCTAAGGTGCCTGTAGGCCGAAGGTTATAACTTTGGGCAGTGATTTCAAACATCAAGAAAACTATATAGATCGAGGCGTGTCAGACAAGCTTTATCTTCATCCAGATATCATTATAATTTATACAAAATTGTTATATGCTCATTATCACTATACATATATATGTGCATATGTTACTACCTTATTATAATTTAAAATTAATATTAATAATTAAGTAATTAATTACATGTTTTAATTAAGTAAATAAAATGGTTTAAATTATAAAATGACTAAAAAAATAAATTTTCAAAAAATATAATTTTATTATATGTATAATATTTTTATATAAATAAATTATATTTTTAATAGTTTAATTAGTCATTTATTATTTATAGACTTTATAAGAGTTTAGGAGGTCTTTATATTAATCATTGGGTTCGTCTCCTTACTAGGTATAGTTCTAGAGGATTAGAAAGAAAACTATGTTTATAATATATTATTAAATTTCACTCGGTACATTTTATTTTGTATGATCTTGGTGATGGCTCATTTTGAAACGTTTCTAATGTTTAGGATAGAATTCCAAATGGGATCAGTGGGTTCTTTGCAGTAAGTGTTTGGAGTTTAGATCACTCGCTCACGGTCCTAGGGTGACTGGTGGGGACATCAATATCACTAGATTTTAGGGAGAACGAACTCCTAGAGAAGAAAATTTTATGACATGGAAGAATTTGTTCAACTTATTACTAATGGGAAGTTAATTGAACTACATTTAAATAGTAGACGATACATTTGGTCTAATTAAAGAGATGACCCATCAATGGCACTTTTGGATAGATTTTTTATTAGTGATGAAGTGGAAGGTAAATGTGCTATTTGTAAGGTGGCTGGGCTTTCGAGTATTTACTCTGATCATTTTCCTATTATTTTATCCTGTAATAACTAAAATAATAGAAATAAAATATTTAGATTTGAAAAATTGTGGTTGTTAGAAAATAACTTTTCAAAATAAATTGCAAATAAATGGTTTTCTCTGAGTAAATATAATTAGAAATTTTTAGGAAATATAGTTAAAATATTTATATGCAAAATTAGAGATTTAAGAATTTTTCTTAAGAAATGGAATAAATATGTTTTTGTTAAAATTAAATTAGAAAGCACAAATTAGTAAATGAGATTCTTAATCTGAATAAAATTGAAGAATATAGCAATTTAAATATTGCTGAAAGAACGTGCTTTCAAATTTGAAAGTTGACTTAAATGAAATTTTAGTAAAAGAAAATGTAATATGGAAATAAAATCTAGGTTTCAATGGATGAATGAGGGTGATATGAATACTGATTATTTTTCATAAAGTAGCAAATTGTAGAAAACGTAGTAATACCATTAATTCGATTTTAATTAATAACGTTGAGATCTTTGGTCAAAAAGAATTAAATGAGACATTTACTAACTATTATAAATAAATTTTTAGCACTAAAACTAAGAATAATATTAGAATTAATTGGGATGAATTTTATCATAATGACACTAGGATTGATTTACAACGACTTGATTTTCCATTTATAGAAAAAGAAATATTGAGGGCGATAGAAGATATGCCAAATAGTAAATCACCTTGCCCTTATGGGTTTCCTAAATGTTTTATGAATTTTTTTATGTATTAGAATATGATTTAATTAACATGTTTGTCAAAATTTATAACATTTCATTGGTCTAATTGTATTGATGTAATTTTATTACACAAAAAGTAGGTGCAAACGAGTTAAAAGATTTCAGGCCTATTACACTATTAAGTTGTTCTTTCAAAATCATTTCCAAAGTTTTAGCTAATAAGCCAAATACCAAAATGAATGAATTAATTGATATTACTCAAACTATGTTTATCAAATGTAAGAAACATTACATATGGGTAGCAGTAGTCTGAGAATTTTTTAATCATTGTAGTAAAAAAAATATCACTTTTGCACTTTTAAATTTTGATTTTGCAAAACCATTTGATTCAGTTAATTGAGATTTTCTTTAGGATTTATTATTGGCTAGAGGTTTCAGTATTAGGCAGGTGAGTTGATTTATGTCTTTACATAAAACTTGAAATTCATTGTAACAACCCGTACTGAATGGGCCAAAATTTTGACAAAAATTGATACCCAAGTCTATCAAATCACAGATCTTTGGATTTAGTACCTACAAATAAGCATGAGCATTGTTAGTGATTCGTAGAAATTTAAACTCACAGCGAAAATAATATTAGGATAAGAATACTAGTTATGATTACTGCCTTGGAATTAATAGTATTCCGTAGATAGCAGAATGTCACATCAGCATCGAGCATGAGAGAAAATGAGACTTCTCCACAATTAAACACATTCAGCTTCAGCAACCTGTTCTTCTAAATCTATCCTATCAGTTATAATGAGGAGGGAGTAGGAACAATGTTTTTCTAACTAGAAAATCTATAAACTGCCCATAACATAAATTTATACCGATTGATTTCCATTTAAATTGTTATGTCCATTAAGGTTAGCAATTCTAATTTAACCTTGCATTGCACACACGATTACTTACCTACCTATTCCTAAGGTACAAAATACTGATGAAGCCCTATTAACCACCCAGTAATACCCATTAGTCACTTAATACTTCTAAATATTAAGCAGGCTTCTATTATCACCACATAATACATGTAAAAGAGAAACAGGCAAACTCAGTCATTTAAGACCTCAATCGAGGTAGACTCCGTCATTTAAGACCTATTCCTAAGATGAACTTCCAACGTTGTCATTATTAGGCTATTATCCTAGCTGCAGAGACCTTTGACCCTTATCTATGGCCTTATAATTTGTAGTAGCCACACCGCTAGCGCATCTACTATTATTAAAATCTTAGCAATTTGAGTGTCTGTACCTAAGCCACTTAATACCCAATTAACAAGGACTGGGTAGGCCTCTGACCATTTAACACCAATTTATAGGTAGGCCTTTACTATTTAATACCTAACCCCAATGCAGACACCTCACTGGTACTATATAGTTAACATTGCATGGAAATCTCACCAGCATAAAAATCAAACGTACGCCAACGTAATAGATTTAAAATCATAATAAATATAATTTCTACTCACTATAAAAGTGATCCAAATCTCCAAATCTGATGTAGAACCTTAAGTTCATCTCTTATCCCTTTTAATCCAAGAAATATGTCTAAAAAAGGTTATATATGTACATTAGAATTATAGATCTGAGAAGAGATTTGAGATTGGGAGAGAAAATTGATGCAAATATACAAATATATATGTGTATATATATATATATATATATATATATATATATATATATATATATATATATATATATAAATTACCTCAAATAAGCATATAGTTGATTCTCTTCTCTTTTCCTTTTAATTAGATTTCTATTTTTCTCCGATTTCATAGATATAAACATCTTATTTTTATGGTTTACAAAGAAAGTGGAGAAGAAAAAAATGGCAGAGCTTCTCTACTGCTTTTAGAAAATACGGAAAAAAAACATCAACCTCAACCGTCAGATCGAAATATATTAAATCCGAGCCTTTAGGTCTAGGTTAACCCTAGCCACTACACAAAGAGCACTCGACCACCCCCTACCTAGGAGTCGACCGTCCCTGGTCGTCACTCATAGTGGCGGGGCTACCTGTGGGCTCGAGTTAATTAGTGTAAAATGTTAATTAATTCTAATTGAATTATTTTCGTTTCGAATTCATTTTTCATCCGTAACTTCTTTGTTTGGACTCCGATCGCAAAAATCCAAATATGAAAGTTACTCCAAATTCCTCTACAAATGCAATGGTGCAAGTTTCATAGCCAAATTCCATTGTTTGCACAAATTAAATTTTTCGAGCCTAATTAATTAACTAACCAATCAATTAAATAACTAACGCCAAATTATGGGGTGTTACATTATTTCCCCTTAAAAAGAAATTCATCCCCGAAATTTCATCAATGACTAAGTCATGGTTTTGGTTTATAATTATCCTAAACTGCACAACCAGTGAGTGTGCAACCAATTTTGCAACCAAGCGTGCACATATGCCTAGTGTATTACTGTATCACCACATAGAAAATATGTATGTAGAATAATTTTAAATTGGATCCTCCTATATGAATGCATTTCTTCGAAAACATTTTTAAAAAATATGATGCAAACAACCTATATGTATACTGACAGTTCTATATGTATGCAACTTTTGAAAAATCTTTTCAACCAAAACCCCTATATTCCTCTAAATAGAAGTATAAAGCAACCAATTTTGCATCCAATTCCTACCATTCAAAAATCTAAACTGTCGAAAAATCACTTTCTAAACTTTACTCCTATGCCAAAAAGGGAATTTGGGTGGAGAATTTTTCATTCTTACCACCCTAAAAATTTCTCATTCCCGTAGTACAGTGGAATTTTCCCTGCTACCTTAGATTTACTTAAATTTTTCCATATACAAGATGCATAAGGAGGCTTATTTTCAATCTCTAAAATGGAATTAAGTCTAAAAATAGACTCGCACGCGTCGTCGAAAAAGTATGGAAATAGAAATTCCAAGGCTAAAATAGCTTTTCCCATGTTATCCTTACTTTGCATCGTCGATCCTAATACACCGCTAAA
Organism: Allium cepa; assembly: GCA_030765085.1. Taxonomy (NCBI): domain Eukaryota; kingdom Viridiplantae; phylum Streptophyta; class Magnoliopsida; order Asparagales; family Amaryllidaceae; genus Allium; species Allium cepa. Next base: position 938,695,979 of record CM060932.1, read on the forward strand.
TTCGCAAATTCTAACTCTATTTGTTTTTCCAGCGCTTAACATATGGCCTTCAAAATCAAATATTTTACAAAACCTTTCCCACTTTTCGAATTCATATGTCAAAATAAAATTCAAAAATATTTAAAATTTCCCTTGAAATCAAATTTTTGGATACAAATTCTAAAAATAATTTAAGAGGAAAAAATAATAAAACCTAATTTTTTTCAAATGAGAAGATTTTGAAAATATTTCCTTTCAGAAATTTTGTTAAGTCAATCCAATAGATAGAAGTCAATTATGCGCTAAACGGATAAACAAAATTCTAAAATTCTACAACTAGTCTTTACCCATAACACTTAACATTGTATTTTAAAATGCCATCATGCCCAATTACCCAAAAAATTTAGCTTTAAAGGAACATGAGCAATGACCCTTGATACCGAAAAAAACTTTATCCTGTCCTTCACTAAAATTACGTATTCTAAGCTTTCAATTTTATATTACATTTACCGTTAGTTAGGTGTCTTTTATGAGATTTCCATATTCATACCGCTTCTTCACTATCATATATAAGAGCAGTTTGCATGTCTAAAATAATAACATGGTAAGTAAATAAGAACTCATAATATCGTGCACGCGTTTTACAAGAGACAACTACCAGTTACAACCCAAACAAGCTAAAAGAAAAGAATGAATGCTGGAGGGGAAAAGATAATAACACCATAAATCCAAAAATAATGCCTATAGACTACGAGATGTCTTGCTCCACGGTCAGAGCTTGATCCATTGTTGCGACTGTTGAATGGTCGTAGGATGACGGTTATACATCCAATCATGTGTCGCTGGTGCGGCTAGTGTTGTTGAGGGCTTCAAAATTGCCATCTTCCTAAGGGAGGATCTAATGATGGCAGAAGGATCCTTCTACTAAACTGCCTCTCCATGGAGGTTCACCTGTATTATCTAAAAACGAGAGTGGATATGTGAAAATATGAAAAGTGAATCTATGGAGTGCTAATCCTTGATCAAAACATTGCATCATAAGGGAGAGAGTCCAATTGATGGTGATGCTGCCAATACTAGCATAAGTGGTCTTATGCACCATGGGATAAATCCAGTCGTAATTCCCATCTTAGGGATGATGTTATGTTGAATGATATGCACAATCCGATAGGAAAATAAATGTAGATTATTCTTCATTCAACCAGCGACATCCTTGGAAAAGATCTGCTATAAAATCTTTGAGTCAGTCACTTTAAAATCATCCAAGTCAACATCCTTTGTGGAGGCCTTCGAAATCTCAGCAGATCATTATTAGATAGCCCAATCAAGACACCCTTCACCTCTGAACAAATCAAACTATTGCCTTCACTGAAATTCTGCGCTAACAGGACATCAAAAGGGCAGACGCAGAATGGGTAATATTCGCGTTCAAAGGTCTCAAAGTAGAGGATCAGTGCAAATCCTACCATGACAAATAACTCTTCCAGCCCAATCTGGTGTTTGCTGATTCCGGTCCAATCAGGTGGCCTCTTAAGGGTTGATAACATAATGGTGCAAGGAAAAACCGACAGTGCGGAAAGGTTTCTTGGGCTAAGAAGTGATCGGAGGGAGGAAACAGGGTTTATGTCCAGAGTGGTGGAAGGGCGTGATCTAATCTGCAAAACCTGTATAAGGTAAGGTGAGGCTATTGCTTCTAGGAGAAAACAGCGTTGCCTAGGGAAGGGATGGAAGAGAGAGGCTGATACTTGAAGGAGGAGGAGGATGGGATTGGGTTCAGCTTGTCGAGGAAGTAGGAACGAAACAAGGCAACTTGAGGGAATTCGAACATAACTTTTATAGTCCCGTTCCATGTTCAAGTTGTGCCAAAACTCATTAACTAGTAGAGCATCTAGATTTACGGCTAGGGGTCAACTACTAGATGGGCTTTGGTTAATTGAACCTACACCCAATTAAGATTGGATTAAATAATAATAATCATTTCGCGCTATCTCCTTTGATTAGACATGATCTAAACATTTCATGTCCTCATCGTGGTGGTGTCAAAGCCTACCGCCTAGTCCCGAACCACGATCCAGCAATTCATAGTAGTCGCAACAAAATTGGTACGAACCAACAACAATTCCAAAAATCCGAAAATATTCCTGCTGCTATTTCCTTACTACTTCGCATGGAAATATTTTTTTCAATAGCTAGTGGTTTAACAGCAGTTCAAACTACATACCCTAATAAAATTAGATAACAATCCTATTTTGTCTGTACCATAAAGTGAGAAGATCTTAAAAACCCCGACTTTATAAATTGAAAAATCATTGGGCTAAATATATACTCTTTTATACTTGTTTCAGAATAAAAGAAACTGTTTCATACCTTCCCTTAAAAATCAAACTTATATAAATATTTCAGGGTTTCCAATAACCTTTTTAAAACACAAATTTTCCAAATTGGAAAACAATTTCCTTGCCTAAAATCAAAATCAAGCGTTTACTGATATATACATATAAATATTTAAGGATTTCAAAATTTAATCTTTTATAAACCAAAAATTTCTCAACACGACCAACGTAGTAGTACACATGTTTCTTTGAAAATCAAAATTTCAAAACTTTCCCAAAAAAATTCCAAAATAAATCGTTGGAAAACGAAATCCTTTAAAAACCCTATTTCCAAAATCTAAGACATTTCCAAAACATACTTAGACTCCCTTACATGTTTTGGACTTAGGAATTAGCATTAATTATTCAAATAAAAATTCGATTTTCCATAAAAGAGGTGATCAATGAATGCATTCTAGGGAAAACTTACCTTCGGACAATTACGACATACATACTCTAATTTCCTGCCCATTTGGACTAAATGTGTGTCTCCCACTGGAACTCATCATCAAAATCCAAAATCACAAGGTAGCTAGCTCTCAACCATCAAGTCGAACACCTTCAGTCTCCAAGATTCAATCATATGTCATAATCATGCTCACCTTACGCATCACCGTCACTCTATTGGGTACTTCAGAGTCGAAGTGAAAATCTTAGCTCTAAGATATATCCAACCCATAGTTGCTTTGCCTATTACTTCAGATAGGAAATACAAATACTTCTATAGTTGAAATTCTTAGAATCTAGCGTTAAAATGTAATAATACTAGATAGGAAAGTATGAATACATTCTATCCTAATTCCTCTTATCTACTAATATAGGCTTTGATATCGAATGTAATAAACCATACCTTAATGGGCTTAAATTTCAATAAAAATCAAAACCCAAGTCCATCTAAGCACAGATCGCTGGATTTAGTATCTACAAATAAGCATGAGCATTGTCAGAGATTGATAGAAATCTAAACTCACAATGGAAACAATAATTGGATAAGAATACTGATTATGATTACTACCGTGGAAGTAATGGTATTTCTTGGATAGCAAATTATCATATCAGCATCGAGCGTTAGAGAAAATGAGACTTCTTTACAACTAAATGCATCCAGCTTCAATGACATGGTCCTCTAAGTCTATCATGTGGGTTGTAATGAGGAGGGTTTAGAACAATTTTTTAGTGACTGGAAAAACTATAAACTGTCCATAACATAAATTTATATCGATTGGTTTCCATTTGAATGTTTTGTCCAATAAGGTTATTAATTCTAAATCTAACATTGCATTGCATACACGATTACTTACATACCTATTACCAAGATACAAAATACCGATGAAGCCTTATCAACCACCCAACTATTCCATACCTATTTGCCGCTAAATACATCTAAATATGATGTGGGCTTCTTCTATCACCACACAATACTTTTAAAAGAGAAATAGGTAGATTCTGCCATTTATGACCCATAACAATCCACCTTTTTGGACGGTCTAAATCGACGATAAACCACACATGTTAGACTCAAACCATTCAAAAGGGAGGACTGTTATAGCTTAGATAAGAAAAAGCAGGAAAACAAAGAAAACAAACACAAAATCTCATAGCAGAATGAAAAAATACAATAATCAAATGAACAGTTCATGAAGCTGTTTTACAAATAACATTTGATTACACTTTACAATATATAATCAGAGTACGTACAGCAGTAATAAATAAATAATGTAGCGAAACAACATTTTGTAGTGGGATAAAGATAATAGATAATAATAGTACTAAATCTTCGTCTTCCCTCCAAAAGAATTCTTCGATACACTGAAAAGCTCAAACTGACTTGAGCAAAATGAAAAGACAAAACCTGAGTCAGAATTAAATGATCTTATGTAAGTTAAATTAATAGTAAATATATATGAATGTAATGGCGATGGAGATGTTTACAGGTTTTAACGTCTCCTATCCAGTGTCAAATGTGAATGTGCTAACTTAAGAGATGTTCGGGGTTCCATCTCCTAAGGATCCGTTAAACTATCTACAAATATAGTACAATACGCTATTATGATAGTGTCTACAGTAAGTATTAAAATAGTGTTAAGGCGTTACGCATATCCCCCTTAACACATTTTATATATTCTCATAGTTTATACAGTACCGTAAATCCTAAGTAAACTGGAGGGCTATTGGAGGGCACTCTATTGGTATGGTACAAATCAAACTCGTAGAAGACGCTATAAGGCATGTGACAAGGCATGCGAGGCAATGCCCGGTGTAGTATACTACCGTTTTGCGGATCCAGACGGGTGGTAAGGCATAGCATCTACTACCGCCTAACTCGGAACACACTCCTATAATCAAATCGATGGTGGCCACCAAATCAATCACAAAGTCATAATATGGTATCTAAGAAATGTTTCCGATAGGAGGAGCGTCCTCGCTTGGCCAGACATGGCTCCTATTTTAGCCATATCAAGCTGACTCACGGGAGTCAGGGCTACGTAAATACCTCATATAGAATCGTTTGCCAAACCAACCTACTTCATTTTGAAATCTCCACCATGCACACAGTTGTTATAGTATTTTTCGGTAGTGGTAGAGAGTATGACAATATCCGAACGTGGTCTCTTTAACAACCAAACACTTATTTCACACGGAATGGTTATTTTAAATTTTCAAAATCAATTCATAATTGATATCAAAATACCATATTCAATTCAAACCATATTACTTTTGAAATCATATTCACTTTCAAAATCATATTCACATTTGAAATCATATTCACTTTTGAAATTATCGATAAGATAGGTTAATTAAATCCTCATTTCAAAATCATCATATTCATTCAAACAGGTCATTTAAATCCCAACTTAGTTTATAACATCATTTAACCGTATTTGCTTTTAAATTAAGGATTTAAGTATAAGCACTTCTACTTTACACAATATGGAATTCAGAAAATAGTTTAGATAATTGTAAATAGTTTAGTATAGTTTGAAAATAAACTTTAAATAGTGTGAAATACTTTAAAATAATTTAAAGGTGGATTAAAATAGTTTAAATAGATTTAAGGTGGTTTAATAGATTAAATAGTTTAATAGATTTAAAATAGATTGAATAGATTTAAAATAGGTTTATGGATTAAAATAGATTTAAAAAAGATTAAATAGATTTAAAATATATTAAATAGGTTAATTAGTTAAAATAGGTTAAAATAGTATAAATTTGGTTAAATAGATTAAAATAATTTAAAATAGTTTAAATTGATTAAAAATAGTTGAAAATAGTTGAAAATAGATTTAAATTAGTTTGATAGCTTGTAAACCTTAAAATCAGGATTTTCAAATAATTAATTTTTAAACAGTTTATATTAAAAATAATTACTTTGGAATTAATATCAAAATTAAACCATTTCTTCCATTTCAGCACAATTAGACCATATCCAGCTTTCAATTCAACTAACTAAAACTGGTTTTTAAATTCAGTTTCTCATTAAACCATTTAATCAATATCAATTTCAAATCCATGTTTGAATTATCAATTTAAACCACTTCAAATTAAATACATTTCAAAGTTATATTCAAACAATTTCAATAACTCAATTTCGATAAATTTCATTTATGCTTCAAAAATTTAACCTTGAAATTTCCATTTTAATTTTTTAAATAATTTATTAGATAAATTCCAATTTTAAACATTTAAAGCTTGGATTTCGAAAAATAATTTAGTTTATGCAAATCAAAATTTATTTCAAAATATCGTTTAACTGAATTCAAATTTTAAGGACTTAGAATCATTTAAATTAACCAATCAGGTATCCGTATATAATTCTCTATCCTATGGTCAAGTGATGCAGATTTTTATCATTTCAATCCGCAATTATTTTATATATACGGATATATATCATTTCAACCAGCAATCCCGATTTTTATTACAAATCCATGAAATTGCTTGAGTCTATCATTTCAACTCATAACGATTTCTCCCTAATCTATTAGATCGTTCGGATATGTAACATTTCAACCTATAAGGAACTTGCAATGTTATAATAATATAAAAGTATAACATCCAATCATCCAATGTCAACAATCAAACATCCATCACAATCACCATTCAAACCAATCAATAAACAATAACAAGTAACTAATAATCAAGAACTGGTATTAAATGGTAATTTAAAATTTAATATTAAATTAATGGTGATTATATTTTATAAAAGTCGGATTTAACAAGAATGACAATTTAAATATAACAAACATCAACCAATCAATTTCTAATCGCATCACAAATTTAATTTAACTAAAATCAAATAATTTAGTAGTTGTGAGTGGGTTAAAACAATCACTTTTGATTTCAAATCGATTTGAAATCCAAAATAAGGCCCAAATTTGAACTATCTCAAAATTTGTCCAAATCAGTTCTATAATGTTTGGAACTCCTATACGGTCGCAGCGGAGAAAACCGTGCATAAATCCAAGCTTGTATGAAAAAGATACGCATGTTAGAACATATGAATAAAAATTTCAATTAAATAAAATAAAAGGCGAATAGAATTTGGACACGTCACTTACAATTATCGGCCGAAACCCTAGCATACCCTTATAGTCGCAATCGAGCACGAACTACACACATCCACCATTGTTCAAATGCTTGCCGCCGCCGCTTAGTACGACAGCAGCCAAATCGGAGTTCACCGAAGTCAATCCCATGGCAGGCCGCACCTTTCCCTCTCCTTCGACCACCCACCTCGCCCCAAATCGGCCAGCGCTACCACCAAGTACTTCACTATTTTGAGGCGATTTCGATCATCAATAGCAAGAATGAACACTAGATCTACTATCTGCTCGCCTTCCTCTTCCCAATGACTCTTCTCGATCGTCGGTCGGATGAAGATCCACCGTTGGATCGTGAAAACCTAATTTCGACAGCCGAGGTTCATCCTCGATTTCTGGTCAAATGATGCATCCAATTGAAAAATGAATTACTGCGGTGGATTACGCTTGTCGTGGGCTTCGAATCGGTATATAATATGATAGGGTTTGGAGGAGTTGGATTTTGAAATTGATTTGGAAATTGAATTTGGATTTGGGAAGAACAGAGTTTTTGCCACTGAGAAGGAGAAGCATACATATGTAATTATATGTACTGAGATAATAAATAAAAAAGCTGTTAGGGTTAAAGCAGGACTATTTATATTAACAAATCTTAATAAGAAAGAACGAACGCGTATCGAATTGGTTCGAACGATAATAACGACCCGAAAAGCCCGTTTTCGCTTCCAAAATGATAGTTGGTCATCCCATATATTAAAATAGATGCTTTCGATATTTTTAAACTCAATGGAACTGTTTCAAGTCCCAATTCCATCCTATGAAGAAGTTATCTTTTAAACTCAGCTTATTTTAAATTGAATTCATTAAATTGATTTCTATGTGTTTTCGAGCCTGCACGATCCAACGACAACTCTGATCGCTACAAAACTTGAAATCCTACAATAATTTGCCGTTGTGGATCCGATGAAACTAGTTTCGTCAAAATCTGGGGCAGTGGCCAAAATGGCTATTTTCATGTTAATTAAATAAATTATTGTTAAATTGATTATCTCACCTTTAAAAATCAAATTTAATAGCTAACAAATTTTATCATTTTTGATTACTTAAACATTTACAATAATTTAAAAAAAAATTACATACCTATTCGGTGTTAAATATCACAGTAATTATAGCATTCAATTTCAACTGTAAATAAAGTCCAATTAATTAAATTTTAATTACAATAAATTAATTTAATTTGGTTTCAATCTTTTTATTCAATCAATCATTACTGTATGGACATATTTAGGATTGATTTATATCTTATTACACTAATATTCTACGATTATAATCTTACTTTATATTAATTTAATGTTTAATTACATTTAATTACTTTTGATTTCCAATTTTCCAACAGATTAAATAAATAAATAACATATAACAATTGTCGCTTTTGCTTAATTTAATCACATTTATAAGTTTATTATCTACAACAAATGTTATAACTACTTACATATCACTGATTTCGTTTTCAATATCAACTAATTCCAATTTATACATATAATTTCAACGTTGACTCCAATATTAAATTTTATTTCTTTATTTATGATCTATAACCTAATATGACTTTACAATCATTTCAATAAATTGGACTTACATTAAAATAGTTATCAATTGCCTTAAACTACCATTACTAACATTACATTCTAGTTATTCTTTTCATTATTAAATCCTAAATTTTTATTTCTTCCAATATTAAATTATAAAACCTTATTAAATTCGATATTTAATTATCAGACAAAATGCGGGTCGTTACACTCTCCTCCACTCAAAACTTTTCATCCTCGAAAAGGTAAAGGAGGAATCAAGCAACCGGTATATTTTATTCAAAGTATTCTATTTATAAACAATAATTTAAATAAAATATACCAATTTATAAAATAATTAAATCCTTTCATATTCAAGTTTGAAAAAAGTTAGAAAAACATTTTCACTTTTACAAAATTTTCTATATCTAAACTTCACAAAAAATTTCGGTAGAGTCTCCTTTGTACAGAGAGGTCTGGGAGAAATAATAATATCATTAATAACCAATATATCATATTTCAAAATAAAATATCCCAAACCATGGGTAAATAACATAATATCGCTATAAAATCGTAATCCAGAAACGTGCCTATTTGTCGGGCAAACAACGCTTATTTATGAAACCAAAATAGTAGCTATTGCTTCCATAAACTTGTATTTCAATTATATAATCCAAAAGATCTAGAATTATGAAAAAGAGAAATATTTATGTTGTTTTAATCAATAGCAAAAAAACCAATACAACATAACAGCTATCACTAGCAAACAAAACCCTACAATCATCATATGCAATTAATGTAATCAGCCATCTATCTATAACAACCAAAACAAATGGTTTGTTTAGGTTCAGAAACTTTTAATCTTATAAAAGGACAAATAAAGTACTAAGTATACCATACACTCAACAGCCTTAGATAAAACTTAATAGATTAATTATACACCTTTATACAGTTAGAAGTAACCTTTCCTAACCATCCCGTAAGCTAAAAGAATCAATAATTTCAAATATCTGTTAAGTTTATTCTTATTAATCTCCTTTCACATCATTTACTGTTCATTCATTTTTTCATTCATAAAATTCTTATTTTATTAATTTGCATTCATCACTAACAAAGTTCACTCCCTATTCATTTACGAAATGCTGTTTTTCCCTTTTCATTACTTTACATTCATTGCTTACATAAGTTGTTTCCATTTAAATTATTTGGATCATCAATGCAAAATTCAATTCGTAGTTATTACTTCGATTTCCTTTTTATATCTATATTCATTTGTGAAGCAACCCATACTTATATTTTCAACTCTTTTTATCTTTTTTTCCTTTCATATTTATTTCCTTCATATATAGCATTATTGAGTATCAAATCAATTTCTACATCATTTCAACACTTCTGAAGTTATAACCATTTACATAATGCAGTAGTCACCTTTACTATTCATTTAATTACTTAGCAATTTCAAATTGTTAACTTAAGTTTATAAATTTATAACATCAGAATTCTTATTTACAGAAATGATTCTATTGAACACCTTTATTACTAAGGTTTTACTTGTATAATATTTTACTACATATTTCTATTTAACATTTAAACTTTAACATTTTGGTAAGTTATATATATGTTTTATAGAATGAAATCTGAAGTTACACTAGCTTATCTTATTTATTTAGTTAACAAAATGTTCAATATTTACATCTTATAAATTTTCATATCCATTTTGATTTTTAATTTTCAAACACCCAATTTCTTATCAATTTCATTAATCAGTTAGGATTTAATTTCTTATTTTCCTTTTTAGAAGTTTCCAATTAACAAATTAGTTAAAATTTCATTTCGTTACAATAATTGAAATTCCAAATTCCTAGAAACTTAAAAACTAAATGTCGGGTTCATTTTAAATTATGTAAACTAATGTATATATACTCATAACTTTTATATCCAATCAAATTTAGAAATTAAAAATTAAGATTTGTTATCAAAACAAATGCGTAGTAAAACTACTACCATGGCCTTCCCATCTTGAAACTCGAAAATGAACATCGACGATGCATGCACCCATCACCGAAATTATTTTTCCGACGATAGAGAAGGGAGTAAAGAACTTATTTCCTTTTAAAATTCTTTTTTACAACATTTCTTCCACATTGCATTGAAAATATTTATATATGAGAATACTTCCAAATAATATTAATATTATATTCCAAAATCCTTGAAAAACAAAATTTTGAAACCCCGGAACTTAAGTTCTCAAATTTCCAATTTATTCATTTTATTTGTAAGTTCTATTTTGCAACCAATATCTATCAAATTTCATTACCTAAAAAACAACATATCAAATCCAACTATATCATTTATAAAATTATTCCTTTATATAGAAAATATAATGCTAGGTAAAATTATTTCATTTACCTATATTTCAAAAACAATATTATGTCGGTCTACCCTATTAAGTATTTAGAATCCCTATCGATGCCATAACGTCCTATGTACCGACCAGAATTTATAAATATTAAGCAGAACAAATTAACACAATATAAAAACATGTTATAACACTAACAAGTACGCACTCTTCTATACACTCTCAGACAACTCATTCTAGGGTATTACTACCCTATTCTAATGAGTCAGACCCCACAAAGCTAAGGTTATCGTTAAACCTAAGCTCTAATACGAAATGTAACTACCCATATTTTTGGATGGTTAAATCGACGATAAAACACACACGTTAGACTCAAACCATTCAAAAGGGAGGATTGTTACGGGGTAGACAAGAAAAAGCAGAGAAAGAAAGAAAATAAATACAGAATTTCACAGCGGAATGACAAAATATAATAATCAAATAAATAGTTCATGAAGCTATTTTAAATAACATTTGATTACACTTTTATATTACAGAATCTGAGTACGTACAGTAGTAAAAAATAAATAATGCAGCGGAACAACATGATGTAGTGGGATAAAGATAATAGATAATAACAGTACTAAATCTCCATCTTCGTCGTCCTAAAGCAGTCTTTGATACACTGAAAAGCTCAGACCGACCCGAGCGAATTGAAAAGACAAAACACTCGAGTCAAAACTAAAAGATCTTATGTAAGTTAAATTAATAGTAAACAAATATGAATGTAACGACATCAGAGATGTTTATGGGTTTTGACGTCTCCTATCTAGTGTCAAACGTGAGTGCAATAACTTAAGAGATCTTCAGGATTTCATCTCCTAAGGATCCGTTAAACTATCTACATACATAGTACAATGTGCAATTATAATAGTGTCTATAGTAAAGTAAAGTATTAAAATAGCATTGTGGCGTTACCTATATCGCCCTTACGACATTTTTATATATTCCTATAGTCTATACAGTATCGTAATTCCTCCGTAAACTGGAGGGCTATTAGAAGGCACTCCATAGTTATGGTACAAACCAAATTCGTAGAAGGTGAGATCAGGCATGTGACAAGGCACGCGAGGCAATGTCCAGGGTAGAACACTACCGTCTTGTAGATCCGGACTGGTGGTAAAGCATAGCAGCTACTACCACCCACCTCGGAACACACTCCCGTAATCAAGTCTAGGGTGCCCACCAAATCAATCACAAAGTCATAATATGGTATTAGAGAAATGTACCCGATAAGACGAGCGACCTCAATTGGCCTAGCATGGCCCCTGTTTTAGCCACATCAAGTTGACTTAAGGGAGTCGGGGCTACGTTAATACCTCGTACATAATCGTTCGCTAAACCATCCTACTTCATTCTAGAAAATCCACCATGTGCACAGTATTTAAAGTGGTTTTCGTTATTAGTAGAGAGTATGACAATATCTGATCCTGGTCTCTTTAACAACCAAATGCTAATTTCACACCGGATGGTTCTTTTGAATTTTCAAAATTAATTCATAATTGATATCAAAATATCATATTCAATTAAAACCATATTACTTTCGAAATCATATTCACTTTCGAAATCATATTCACTTTCAAAATCATATTCACTTTTGAAATTATCGATAAGATAGGTTAATTAAACCTCACTTCAAAATCATCATATTTATTCAAATAGGTCATTTAAATCCTAACTTAGGTTATAACATCATTTAACTGTATTTGCTTTTAAGTCAAGGATTTTAGTATAAACACTTCCACTTTACACAATATGGAATTTAGAAAATAGTTTAGATAGTTATAAATAGTTTAGTATAGTTTGAAAATAAAATTTAAATAGTTTGAAATACTTTAAAATAATTTAAAAGTGGATTAAAATAGTTTAAATAGATTTAATGTAGTTTAATAGATTTAAATAGATTTAAATTAGATTGAATAGATTTAAAATAGGTTAAATAGATTAAAATAGATTTAAAATAGATTTAAAATAGATTAAACAGATTTAAAATAGACTAAATAGATTTAAAATAGATCAAATAAGTTAGTTAGTTTAAAATATGTTAAAATAGTTTAAATTTGGTTAAATAGAATAAATTAATTTAAAATATTTTTAGATTGGTTGAAAATAGTTAAAATAGTAGAAAATGGATTTAAATTAGTTTGATAGTTTGAAAACCTTAAAACCAGGATTTTAAAATAATAAATCTTTGAACAGTTTATATTAAAATAATTAGTTTGGAATTAATATCAAAATTAAACCATTTTAACACATCTGGATCATATCCAGCTTTCAATTCAACTAATAAAACTGGTTTATAAATTCAGATTCTCATTAAACCATTTAATCAATACCGATTTCAAATCCATGTTTGAATTATCGATTTAGACCACTTCAAATTAAATACATTTTTAAATTATATTCAAACAATTTCAATAACTCAATTTCGATAAATTTCATTTATGCTTCAAAAATTCAACTTTGAATTTTCCATTTTAATTTTTTTAAACAATTCATTAAATCAATTCCAATTTTAAACATTTAAAGCTTGAATTTCGAAAAATAATTTTGTTTATACAAATCAAAATTAACTTTAAAATATCGTTTAACTGAATTCAAATTTTAAGGATTTAAAATCATTTAACTTAACCAATCCGGTATTCGTATATAATTTTCTAACCTATGGTCAAGTGTCACGGATATTTATCATTTCAGTCCGCAATTATTTTATATTTACGAATATATATCATTTCAACCCGTAATCTCGATTTTTATTACAAATCCATGAAATCGCTTGAGACTGTTATTTCAACTCGTAATGATTTCTTCCTAATCTATTAGATCGTTCAGGTATGTACTATTTCAACTCATAGGGAACATTGTAGTGTTATAATAATAATACAAAAGTATAACATCCAGTCATCCAATATCAACTGTCAAACATCCATCACAATCACCATTGAAACCAATCAATAAACAATAACAAGTAACTGATTATCAATAACGGGTATTAACTTGTAATTTAGAATTTAATATTAAATTAATGGCGATAATATTCAATAAAAGTCATATTTAACTGAAATGACAATTTAAATATACCAAACATCAACCAATCAATTTGTAATCACATGATAAATTCAATTTAACTAATATAAAATAGTTTAGTAGTTGTCAGTGGGTTAAAACACTCACTTTAGACTTCAAATCAATTTGAACTCAAAACAAGGCCAAAATTTGAACAGTCTCATAATTCATTCAAACTAGTAACATAATGTCTGAATTCCAAAACGATCGTAGCGGAGAAAACTGCGCACAAATCCTAGTTCTTATGAAAAAGATACGTGTGTTAGAACATATGAATTAAAATTAAATTTAAATAAAATAGAAGGCGAATAGAATTTGGACACGTCACTTACAATTATAGGCCGAAACCCTAGCATACCCTTACAGTAGCGATCGAGAATGAGCTGCACACGGCTGCCATTGATTAAACACTTGTCGCCCCCGCTTGGCATGCCTGCAGCCAGATCGGAGTTCGCCTAAGTCAATCCCATGAGAGGCTGAACCTTTCCTTCTCTTGCAACCACCCATCTCGCCCTAAATCGGCCAGCGCCGCTGCCAAATACATCGCCAATTTGAGGCAATTCCAATCGTAAATAGTAAGAACGAACATCGGATCTACTACCTACTCGCCTTCCTCTTTCCAACGCCTCTTCCTGATCGTCGATTGGATGAAGATCCACCGTTGGATCGCGAAAACCTAATTTCGACGGCCGAGGTTCATCCTGGATTCTGCTCAAAGGATGCACCTAATTGAAAAACGAATTACTTTAATAGATTACGCTTATCGAGGGCTTTGAATTGGTATATAATATGATAGGGTTGGGAGGATATTGATTTTGAAATTGAATTTGGATTTGGGAAAAAATAGTGTTTCTGCCATTGAGAAGGAGACGTAGACATATGGAATTGTACGTATTGAGATAAGAAATAAAAAGGCTACTAGGGTTAGAACATGATTATTTATATTAACAAAGCCTGATTAGAAAGAACACGTATCGAATTGGTTCGAACGATAATAACGACTCGAAAAGCATGTTTCGCTTCTGAAACGAAAGTGGGTTATCCCATATATCAAAATAGATATTTTCGATATTTTTAAACTCAATGGAACAGATTTCAAGTTCGAATTCCGTCGTATAAAGAAGTTACTTTTAAAATCAACTTATTTTAAATTGAATTCATTAAATTAATTTCTACGTGTTTCGAGCCCGCACGATCCAAGGACAAGTCTGATCGCTACAAAACTTGGAATTCGATAATTCACCGTTACGGATCCGATGAAACTG
The DNA here is from genome assembly GCA_030765085.1 of Allium cepa. Classification (NCBI taxonomy): domain Eukaryota; kingdom Viridiplantae; phylum Streptophyta; class Magnoliopsida; order Asparagales; family Amaryllidaceae; genus Allium; species Allium cepa. The sequence continues at coordinate 938,711,162 of CM060932.1, forward strand.
GTTTTTACGAAATCGGAGAAAGTGGATACAATGGCTATTTTCACGTTATTTAAATTAATTATTATTAAATTGATTTTGTCATCTTTCAAATTCAAATTTAATAGCTAATAAATTTTATCATTTTTGATTGCTTATACATTTAAAATAATTTAAAAAAAATTGCATACCAATTTAGTGTTAAATATCACACTAATTACAATGTTCAGTTTCAAATGTAAATAAAGTCCAATTAATATATATTAATTACATTAAATTGATTTGATTTGGTTTTAATCTTTTTATTCAGTCAAACATTACTCTATGGACATAGTTAACATTGGTTTATATCTTATTACACTAATATTCTACAATTATCATCTTAATTTACATTAACATAATATTTAACTACATTTAATTGCAATTGATTTCCAATTTTCCAACAGATTAAACAATAAGAAACGTATAACAATTATCACCTTTTGCTTAATTTAATAACATTTATAAGTTTATTATCTACAACAAATGTTATAACTACTTACACATCACTGATTTCATTTTCAATATTAACCAATTCCAATTTATACATGTAATTTCAACGTTGACTCCAGTATTAAATTTGATTTCTTTATTTACAATCTATGACCTATTATGACTTTACAATCATTTCAATAAATTGGACTTACATTAAAATAGTTATCAATTGCCTTAAATTAACATTACTAACATTACATTCTAGTTATTCTTTCCATTATTAATCCTAAATTTTTATTTTTCTCACATTAGTTAATCACAAATTTTTATTTCTTCCAATACTAAATTGTAAAACCTTTTTAAATTCAATATTTTAATTATCAAAAAAATGCAGGTCGTTATAAGACCTCAACGAGGTAGTCTCTGTCATTTAAGACCTATTCCTAAGGTGGACTTCTAGCTCGTCATTATTGGTCTATTGGTCTTAGCCACAGAGACCTTTGACCACTATGGCCTTATAATTTACCAATAGCCATACCCCAAGCGCATCTACTGTTATTAAAGCTGTGACGCCCTACCTCTATGCTCACGCTATCCAAGGACACTACGAGGTAATGTCGTCAACTAGCATGAAGAATAAGGCTGTTGAGGAGCGACCATCCATGTAATTGCTTTGTGCGAGCACCGATGTGTCAGATAGTATAACATGCATTTCGATTCAAGAGGAAATCTGACATACCGATACAAACTCAAAGCTACTACACAGTGGCTATATATAATCTTTGAAAATAAATATAGAAATAAGCATAACACAAATCAGTCATAGATATCCATATCACAACGGCGGAAACAGATATGAATATAACGCATACAAGTGTACATCAGAGTAGTGGTCAAACAAGATGCACAATATCATAAAAGAGTAGATACAATGCTAGACAAAAGAATATGTATACACCAAGGAGTTTCTATCTCGTATGTATAACAAAAAAACTACTAAACTAGAGTAGTTAGTCAAAAGTTAGGTAATGTTCCCTGAAGAGGAGTCAAGTAGAGGCACCTGTAACATCTCGGTCTGACCCGAGTATTATTTAATATGAAATAATAAACGAATCAGTCTAGCTGTAAATATCAGATAAAATGAGATAGAATAACAGATATGACAAATACGTATGATAACAAAATGTCATACTATGAAAAGTATACATTTAAACAACAACAAAAATCATACAATATCTCAAGAATCTCATAGCATCAAAAAGAATTGTCATATTCTTTATCTTATTTACCAAACCACAAATACTGACAAATATATCATTGCCATTCACAAAAGTTAATGAAACACAAATTCACCAATGCACAAATATTGATAAAACTTATCAATGTAAGTTACAAAAATTGGTGAAACACAAATTCCAAAAATCATCAATTTAGAAATCCAGAAATCACAAAAGGGGGAGGCCTATCACAAAACGGGAGCACGAAAACTCACCAACACGTGTATCACAAACGAAAAGCTATTCTATGATTGATAACCATCAATTTTGAGCCGAGGCTCCACAAACGGCCCGAAGACCATGGGTCGCTACTCCACCAATTTGAGCCGAAGCTCCACAGAAATGGGGTTTAGTCTCCCTCGCAGACAAAGAGACATTGCACATTGCTAGTCTAAACCACAAAAATGATCGCCATCGATCATCAAAAAGTGTCGATTATACTAAGCTAGTAAATAAATGAGTTTAGCCTAATGTCCCATAACCAATGGCTTAACTTAAATATTTATGAACAAATTGTAGATCTCCATTCGAAAATTGTCACAAGAGTTTCAATCGAACAAGTCTAAGAATTAACCGACAAAGTAAATGCAAGCGTTTCATACCACTTGTTTTGCTAAGTCGTTTAATTGGATTTCTCGAACGAATGAGGTAAGATTTGTATAAACTAATAGATTGGAAAACGGTTTTAAAAGCGAGTTTGATATTGAAAGTGAATGTTGAAATCGTTTTGATGAAAGAGTTTGAATATTTACTATTGGTGTAGAAACCTTTGTATTTTAAAGTGACAAATCACAAAAATGATTGTAGAAACAATCAATCACCAACAATCCACATACGAAGACATGAATTAAATCCAGAGAATCGATACCAAATCCATCAAAATGGATATTCCTAAAAATCCAAAGAAAGAAGTCATCGAAGTCGATAGTAAGTGATGGCAACTAATTAGATCGACATAAATCGATTAAAATTGGAAATTAACTCAAAAATAGCCAAAATATGCAAAATTGAGAGTTCCAAACGTCTGGTAGGTGTTCCCAGATGTCTGGCCCTATGTTCTGGAAAATGCATGCTTTTCTCCTTTCTCTTTTTAATTCCTGGGCCATTTCAGACGTCTGAAATTTCCAACCAGACATCTGAATTATTTTCAGTTGTCTGGACTTTTTTTCAAACGTCTGGATTTTGTTTCTGCCCTTTCCAGACCTCTTTCCAGACGTCTGGATTTTTCAACCAGACATCTAGGTTTAGTTTCAGACGTCTGAAATTAATTTCATTTGTCTGAAATTTTGTGCTAGGCAAAAAAAGCCTAGACAAAAAAGGGCAAAGCCAAACCGAAATGCGATCGAACGAGCGATGGATGCTAGGAATTTATGGCAATTGAAAACCAAGCACTATAGGCTCTTCGATACGCCACAAATAACATGTTCAAACATCAAAGATAAGATCTTTAAAGATTTTGACTTCAAAACACCAAAATTGGAAAATTCACCAAATCAATTCAAATCAAAAGCAAATGAACATGAATGGATATTAAGAATTCATACCTAACAATAATGAAAGTTATAGGCGTAGACGTGATTTCAAAAACTCACCTTATACACAAAAACAAGGAAGGAGAAGCTTGAAAACAAAGGAAGATCAACCACTCTTCAATCTTAACTCTAAAAGCTCCAATCTAAGATCATAAACAATAATTTCCCAAATTAGGTTATAGGAAAATTTTGAAATTGGAGAGAGAATGAGATGGAGAAGAAGAAGAAGATGCTTACCTAGGTTTCTATTTGAATTTGGAGCTAAAACTTGGATTTGCAAATGAAGCTAGGGCTTAGGAAATCCTAATCTCTTTTCTCTCCCCCCATTTTTGCTTAAAGCTTGAAGTGTTAGGAAATGAGAATGAAGGAAGAGGAGAGGGGGTGGAGCTAGTGTCTTATGTTAAGTCAATTGGGCTGAAACCCAAACCCAAAGCCCTAAGTGAAAATGTCAAAATTCAAGTTAACTCCAAACATATCGATCTTTACACTCAAAAAGGTCGCAAACGTCATTTTGAACTCAATGGAAGGGATCTCGAGTCCTAATTCGACTGTGTGCAAAAAGTAGCTTTTCGGACTTAAATCTGACTAATGATGCTATATTTAAATAAAATATTTAAATATACAATCCTAAAATATGAGGGTTGTTACAGACTCACCTCTTTAAAGAAATTACATCCTCGCAATATTTAAGAAGAAAATAAAGAGTAACAACCATAAAAGCCTATCGACACAAAAGAAATTTGAAGTAAGAAGTTCACCTCAAAGAGCATGAGAGAGTAAGTCTGGATGTGTTCGCTCGATAAATTCTCTAGATTCCCAAGAACAATCCTTAGAATTTGAGGACCATTGAACTTTCACAAGAGGGACATCATTATTTCGAAGGCGTTTTACCTCCAAAGCAATAAAATGAATAGGATGTTGCTCATAAGTCAGATTAGATGAACTTCAATTTCTTCCACAACAACGGGCTCAAGAATAGAATCGGAATCTCGAAGGCATTTCTGTAACTAAGAGACGTGGAATACGTCATGAATAGCAGAAAACTGAGCCGGTAATAAAAGACGATAAGCCATGGTACCAATACGTTCGGTGATGGGAAACGGGCCAATATATCGAGGTGCTAACTTTCTCGATCGACTAAAACACACAACACTCTTCATAGGTGAAACACGAATAAACACCAAATCTCCCACAGAAAATTCTAATTTCCTTCTTCGATTGTTGGAATAGGATTTTTTCTACTTTGAGCTTCTTCATCCTATGGCGAATAACGTCAATCTTTTCTGTGGAATCATGAATAAAGTCTGGACCTAAAACCAGCTTCTCACCGGCCTCAAGCCAACAAGAAGGAGATCAGCATGTCCTTCTATAGAGTGCCTCAAAAGGTGCCATACCAATACTAGATTGGAAGTTATTATTATAGGAAAACTCAACAAGAGAAATGTGATCTTCCCAAATCCCACCAAAACCAAGAACACATACACGAAGAAGATCTTCAAGAGTTTGATTCACCTGCTCAGTTTGTCCACCAGATTGAGGATGATAAGCGGTGCTAAAATTAAGCTTCGTTCCCAAAGTTTTTTGAAGACTCTTCCAAAGTCCACTAGTAAACAATGGATCACGATCACTAACAAAAGAAGTAGGAATTCCATGCAATTTAACAATTTCTTTAATAAAGAGCTTGGCCAAAAGAAGTACGGTCCAATTGGACCGAACGGGGATAAAATGGGCGGATTTTGTAAGTCTATCAACTATCACCCATAGACTATCATGGCCCAAATGAGAACGGGGGAGACCGTCAATAAAATCCATGGAAATTTGGTCCCACTTCCAAATTGGAATGTCCAAAGGTTGCAATAACCCACCGGGCCTTTGATGCTCGGCCTTAACAAGTTGACAAGTCATACAACGCTTAACAAAGTTAGCAATATCAAATTTAATCCCATCCCAATAATAAAGTCGTTTCATATCCGCGTACATTTTACTACTACCGGGATGAATGGTGAATTTAGAACGATGAGAATCTTCTAAAATGTCTTTAGAAGATCACTAATATTTGGCACGATAAGTATACCAAATTTTCAAACACCGCCACTAGCATCAATATCAAAGTCTTTCAAACCTTCAATACTAATTTTATCCCTATAACTTTGGCTAAGAAGAGCCAATTCGGGATCTAGCTTTTGAGCATTAAGAATGCGGTCTAAAAGAGAAGGATAAGCCTCAAGGCTACATAAAACAAGAGATGAACATAAATTGGATCCACGATCTCGAATCTCGTAAGTGGACAAAATCTCGAGATCATAATTCCATTCGGCTATCATCATAGAAACAACCGCTTGTTGCTTACGACTAAGGGCATCGGCAACACGATTTCCCTTTACAGGAGTATAAAGAATATCAAGATCATAAAGAACTCGAGCCAACGCTGTTGACGCAAATTAAGTTCCTTTTGAGAAAATAAATATTTCAAAGATTTATGATCGTTTTAGCGAGCAAATTTCTCTCCCAAAAGATAATGACGCCAAATTTTAAGGGCGAAAACAATAGCCGCGAGCTTTAAATTATGAGTAGCATATCTAGTCTCAGCTGGCTTTAATTGCCTAGAAGCATAAACAATAACACGTTCCCTTTGCATGAGAACGGCTCCCAAACCAACACGACTAGCATCGGTATATACAATAAAGTCTTGGTTTCCTTCGGGAATCACAAGAATAGGAGCATCGGAAAGGAGTTCTTTTAATTTCTGAAAAGAAGCTTCACATTCGTCCGACCAAATGTATTTAACTCCCTTCTTTGTCAAACTAGTAAGAGGCACATAAATTTTTGAAAAGTCTTTTATGAAACGACGGTAATAACCCGCCAATCTAAGAAAACTATGGATTTCCGTCACACTCTCCGGTCTCTTCCAATTTTGAATCACTTCAATCTTTGAAGGATCTATGGAAATTCCGGATTCGAAAATAATATGATCGAGAAACTTCATATGAGATTGCCAAAAGTGGAACTTAGAAATTTTTTCTTTTAATTGGTTGCTCCTAAGAGTTTCCAACACAATCCGAAGATGCTTTTCATGCTCTTCCTCAGTTTTAGAATAAACAAGAATATCATCTATAAAGATGAGAACAAATCAATCGAGGAAGTCTTTGAAAACTCGATTCATAAGGTCAACGAAATAAGCCGGGGCATTCGTTAAACCAAATGGCATAAGAAGCATTCATAAGATCCATAATGAGTACAGAATGATGTCAAAGGAATGCTATCCTATGCTATCCTATGTAATTTGAAGCTGATGAAAACTGGTTGCTAAGTCCAATTGTGAAAAGACTCTAGCACCGCAAAGTTGGCCAAATAAATCATCAATCCGAGGTAAAGTATATTTATTCTTAATGGTAAGATCATTAAGCTTACGGTAGTTAACGCAAAGCCTAAGTGTACCATCGGATTTCTTCACAAAAATAGCAGAATCTCCCCAAGGAGAGGAACTAGAATGAATAAATTACTTCTCTTCCAATTTGGATAGTTGCCTATGCATCTCCTCATTTTCTTTATTGGACATACGATAAGGAGGACGAGTGATAGGTAGAGCTCGAGGGATTAGATTAATTATGAACTCAATTGCTCGCTTAGGTGATAGTCCTAAAATGGGATCAAATATGTCGGAAAATTCACGAACAACGTGAATGAGAGAAATGATGTCTTCCTCATCATCATTGCCTTCATCATGAGGATTTAAAGAATACAAGGATGCTGCAAAATTGGAATTCAAATCTTTAAGAACAATAGAAATCTGCTTAACAGATAGAGGATGTCGAAGATGAATAGTCCGCTCAGGACATGGGATATGGGCTTCATAACGGTTAAGCCAATCCATTTCCAAAATCATTCCAAAGCCTAAGTAACGCATAACGTGCAAATCGGCTTGGAAAGCATAATCACATAAAATAATCTCGACATCTTTACAAAGTAAACTAAGTGTTGCGGATCCACCAACTGGATTCACAATTCTCAAAGAAGTCATTAAAGCGATAACACTCAATGAAAAGGTATCAACAAGCCCTTTTGATATAAAAGAATGGGATGCACCCGCATCAAAGAGAACTCGAATAGGTTGATCATGGAACATAATAATACCATCAAGGATAGAATGAGAAATACCTTGACCATGAGAAGTGTTACTAGGGGCTTGCACCACATTTAGCTTTCCCTCCTTCTTGCTTTGAAGTTTGGGACATGAAGATATATAATGACCCGAACTTTTACAATAGCGACAAGTAAGGGGCATTAAACACTTATTTGCATAATGGTCCTTAAAACCACGATTGTATCATTCTCTATGGCTAGAAGTAGGAGTCTTTGCTACTTGTTTCCCTTTCTTGTTGGGATAAGGACACTTGAACTTATTAGGCCTCTTCTTGTTGTTGTTGAAGTTCGGTTTGGCACTCCCAACTTCAACATCACTCTCTTTATCTGCCTCTTCAAGTGGAAGAGCGATATCAACAAGTTGATCGAAAGAAATTTCTAGTTTCAGAAGTAAGGGCCTTTTGAGATTCTTATTCAAGCCATAGACGAACCTCTGATTTTTATTCAATGGGTTATTTACATACTCGACCCTATATTTAGAGTGGGATTCAAAAGATGGACATAATTCGCCACAGAAGATTCACCTTGAACAAGGTCAATAAAACGTCGGGCCGGAGTCACTTTTTCAGCTTTTGGTACAAACTTCGATTCAAATATTTCTCGAAATTGCTCCCAGGTAAGATCCACTTCAATAATTTCAAAAATCAAAAGCTCATACCAATCTAATGCTCTTTCTTGGAGCATACTAGAAGCCACTTAGACGCGATGCAAATCAATAAGATCCATGCGAGAAAAGATGCGATCGCAGGTTCTAAGCCAAGATTAGACTTCGATAACGCCCTTGGAACCCTTGAATGGCTTTCCACCTAAATTTGTATAATCACTGCACAGGCGTGCAAATCCAAATTTTGGGTGAGTAGGCTCTAGAATGGGTCCGACAGCTTGAGCATTCTTTACAAGATCTAGAAGCTATTGGGCAGACATAACTACTCCATCCTGAGGAGTAGCACTGGATTGACCGACGCTGGGACGTTCTGGTCTAACCATTTCTCTTCTTTAAGAAAGAAAGAAAGAAAGAAGAAAAAAACAGTTATTCACAAAATGAATATCATATAATCGTGATAGATAAAACAAGACATCATAAAAGAAAATAGGATAGAACGGTCCTATGACTCAGATAAAATCCAAAGGCACAACTCCTAAGAAGAACTTAGGACAATGATCCTTGCAAGATTATTCTACATTGTTTCGAAGTTTGGCTCTGATTCCAAGCTGTGACGCCCCACCTCTATGCTCACGCAAGCCAAGGTCACTATGAGGTAATGCCGTCAACTAGCACGAAGAATAAGGCTTTTGAGGAGCGACCATCCGTGTAATTGCTTTGTGCGATCACCGATATGTCAGATAGTATAACATGCATTTCGATTCAAGAGGAAATCTGACAGACCGATACAAACTCAAAGCTACTACACAGTGGCTATATATAATCTTCGGAAACAAATATAGAAATAAGCATAACACAAATCAGTCACAGATATCCATTTCACAACGGTGGAAACATATATGAATATAACACATAGAAGTGTACATCAGAATAGTAGTCAAACAAGATCCACAATATCACAAAAGAGTAGATACAAGTGCTAGACAAAAGAATATGTATACACCAAGGAGTCTCTATCTCATATGTATAACAACAAAAACTACTAAACTAGAGTAGTTAGTCAAAAGTTAGGTAATGTTCCCCGAAGAGGAGTCAAGTAGAGACACCTGTAACATCTCGGTCTAACCCGAGTATTATTTAATAAGAAAATAATAAATGGATTAGTCTAGCTATAAATATCAGATAAAATGAGATAGAATAATAGATATGACAAATATGTACGATAACAATAATGCCATACTATGAAAAGTATACAGTTAAACAACAACAAAAATCATACAATATCTCAAGAATCTCATAATATCAAAAAGAATGGTCATATTCTTTATCTTATTCACCAAACCACAAATATTGACAAATATATCATTGCCATTCACAAAAGTTGATGAAACACAAATTCACCAATGCACAAATATTGATAAAACTTATCAATGTAAATCACAAAAATTGGTGAAACACAAATTCCAGAAATCGTCAATTTAGAAATCCAAAAATCATAAAAAGGGGATGCCTATCACAAAACGGGAGCATGAAAACTCACCAACACGTGTATCACAAACGGAACGCTATTCCATAGTTGCTAACCATCAATTTTGAGCCGAGGCTCCACAAACGGGTAGAAGACCATGGGTCGCTACCCTACCAATTTGAGCCGAAGCTCCACAGAAAGGGGTTTAGTCTCCCTCGTAGGCAAAGTGACATCGCACATTGCTAGTCTAAACCACAAAAATGATCGCCATCGATCATCAAAAATTGTAGATTACACTAAACTAGTAAATAAATGAGTTTAGCTTCATGTCCCATAACCATTGGCTTAACTTAAATATTTACGAACAAATTGTAGATCTCCACTCGAAAATTGTCACAAGAGTTTCAATCGAACAAGTCTAAGAATTAACCGACAAAGTAAACGCAAGCGTTTCATACCACTTGTTTTGCTAAGTCGTTTAATTGGATTTCTCGAACGAATGAGGTAAAGGTTTGTATATACTAATAGATTGGAAAAAGATTTTAAAAGCGAGTTTGATATTGAAAGTAAATGTTGAAATCGTTCTGATTAAAAAGTTTGAATATTTACTACTAGTATAGAAACCTTTATATTTTAAAGTGACAAATCAAAAAAATGATTGTAGAAACAATCAATCACCAATAATCCACATACGAAGACGTGAATTAAATCCAAAGAAATTGATACCAAATCCATCAAAATGGATATTCCCAAAAATCCAAAGAAAGAAGTCATTGAAGTCGATAATAAGTGATGACAACTAATTGGATCGACATAAATCGATTAAAATTGGAAATTAACTCAAAAATAGCCAAAATAGGAAAAATTGAGAGTCCCAGACGTCTGGTAGGTGTTCCCAGATGTCTGGCCCTATGTTCTAAAAAATACATGCTTTTCTCCTTTCTCTTTTTAATTCCTGGGCCATTTCAAACGTCTGAAATTTCCAACCAGACGTCTGAATTTGTTTTCAAACGTCTGGATTTTGTTTCAGACGTCTGGATTTTGTTTCTGCCTTATCCAGACCCCTTTTCAGACATCTGGATTTTTTAACCAGACGTCTGGATTTGGTTTCAGACGTCTGAAGTTCATTTCAGACGTTTGAAATTTTCTGCTAGGCAGAAAAAACAGCCTAGACAAAAAATAGCAAATCCAAACCGAAATGCGATCGAACGAGCGATGGATGCTAGGGATTTATGGCAATCGACAACCCAGCACTATAGGCTCTTCGATACGCCACAAATAACATGTTCAAACATCAAATATAAGATCTTTTAAGATTTTGACTTCAAAACACCAAAATTGAAAAATTCGCCAAATCAATTCAAATCAAAAGCAAATGAAGATGAATAGATGTTAGGAATTCATACCTAATAACAATGAAAGTTATAGACGTAGATGTGAGTTCAAAAACTCACCTTATGCACAAAAACAAGGAAGGAGAAGCTTGAAAACAAAGGAAGATCAACCACTCTTCAATCTTAACTCTAAAAGCTCCAATCTAAGATCATAAACAATAATTTCCCAAATTAAGTTATAGGAAATTTCTGAAATTGGAGAAAAAATGAGATTGAAAAGAAGAAGGAGATGCTTACCTAGGCTTCTCTTTGAATTTGAAGCTAAAACTTGGATTTGCAAATGAAGCTAGGGCTTAGGAATTCCTAATCTCTTTTCTCTTCCCCCATTTTTGCTTAAAGCTTGAAGTGTTAGGAAATGAGAATGAAGGAAGAGGAGAGGGGTAGAGCTAGGGTCTTATGTTAAGTCAATTGGGCTGAAACCCAAACCCAAAGCCCTAAGTTGACATGTCAAAATTCAAGCTAACTCCAAACATATCGATCTTTATACTCAAAAAGGTCGCAAACGTCATTTTGAACTCAATGGAAGGGGTCTCGAGACCTAATTCGACTGTGTGCAAAAGTAGCTCTTTGGACTTAAATCCAACTAATGATGCCATATTTAAATAAAATATTTAAATATACAATCGTAAAATATGCGGGTTGTTACAAAAGTCTTAACAATGTGAGAGATTAGGTAGGCTTCTAACCATTTAATACTTATTTATAGGTAGGCCTTTTCCATTTAATACCTAACCCAAAAGGGGACTCCTCATTGGTACTGCCTAGGTGACATTGCATGGAAATCTCTTTGGGCTACTTAGTGCTTATTTTATAGGAGAGAGACGAACCCTAGATCAGTCATTTAGTACCTCAAACCCGAAGCGAATCCTTCCCAAGATATCCACCACCACTCTTAATTATAAATATGGATTCTCATTAGGTTACTTCTTTCAGTAGGAAGGCGGGCCCTACAATAGCCATTTAATACCTCAACATTAAAGTGAATCTTTTTGGAGATATCCTTATTTATTTTGGGTCTCATTAGGTTGCTTAATATTTCCTTTTAGGAGAGAGGTGAACCCTATAGCCACTTAATATATCAAACAAGAAGTGAACCCTAATGGGGATATCCCTTACCTCTTCTAATTCCAAATTTTACAATTTAATACTTTTGAATTAAGTAAGCATGTTCAATCTCTCACATCGTCACATATCCTAGGATTAGTGATATCTCGCATCAGTAGTTAGTGCACCCGACTACTGGTAGCCTCAAACTGAAGGGCAATCTTTCGTTGAGTGACTCTACTGACCTTGCATCACTAACCCACTAAATCTAATTAACCATCCTAAGTCTTTACTTATACTATCTTAGGTTGACACTTACTAACTCCCCTTTTTATTTAAGGCAATAAGATTTACCTTAAATACTTATCTACCCATATATCCCCTTTTTCGTGCTCATAAATGTCAATTTGTCCATAAAATTCTAATGGACATTTCCTAAGACATTTATGTATGATTAATAATTCCAAATTAGTAGCTTTTTTTATATATATTCCATGTTTATCAGTCACATTAATCCGCTTGTCTCTATTAGTTGTAACTCCCAAACTCATTTCCATAAATTGCCCACTAATTGGAGTTACAATCTTTAACTAACCAATTGTAACCCCAAATCTAACACTATCCATCATTTCCCATTAATTGGGGTAGCAATCTTTTATTTTCAATTAATTATTGGCAATTCCTAATATATTGCCCATTTATAGGAATTTCTACATTTCCTAATTCTACCTATTCGCTTCCCTAATAATAACTAACGAACTTTACGCATAAATAATGGACGAATAAACACTGTTCTTCTTTATTAACACAATAAATATGTATAAACTACCTAATAAAACTACTTATTCGTAACAAAATATATTCTGGTCATAAATATGTAATTAGAATACGCTTTCAATATTTAATTTACGAGATTTAGATTCCTTACAAAGATTTTTGGCTAAGATTTCCATAAATTATTAAACAAAACGAGTAAAGATTGACTTCGTTTGAAACTATAAGGAATGAATAATTTGGATATTCCTTGTTAAATCAAAGGTTTCCTTTTAATGAAAAGTGGAAAAGGTAAAAAAATTATAGAAATCAAATGGATGTTCTTACCACAAATTAAATTTTGAAAATCTTCAACATAGCACAAATTGGGAAATAATCCAAAAGTCCTATTTTGCACCCAAGTACAAATCTGGAATAAAAATATACAACATTAAAATTCTAAAATCTTAGGGACTGATTTCTAGATCGTAAACATATTTCAAATAAGATCTAAAACAAGAATATGTAGGCAATAGTTTTCTAAATTAATTTAAGCCTACAATTCACAAGTAAAATTGATTTAGGCTAAAAAATCAAACGTATGCCAACAGCATAGATTTAACATCATAAACAATATATATGATTTCTCACTCACCTTTTAAAAAGTGATCCAAATCTCCAAATCTGAAGATGAGCCTTTAATTCATCTCCAATCCTTTTTAATCCAAGATATACGTACATACATACATATATACGTACATACATACATATATAAAGAGTATATATATGCATTAGATTTACATATCTGAGAAGAGATTCAGAATTGGAATAGAAAATAGATACAAATATATACAAATTACCTCAAATACACGTATAGTTGATTCTCTTCTCTTCTTCTTTTTATTGGCTTTTATTCTTCTCCAATTTGTATAAATATCTTATTTTTATAATTTAGAAAGAAAGCGAAGAAGAAAAAATGGCACAGTTTCGCTATTGCCTCTAGAAAAATATGAGAAGAGAAGGGTGTGTTAAGCCTGAATTTATAGGCGTAAGAATCAACCTCAACCATCATATCTAAATATAATAAATTCGGATCATTGGGCCTAGGCAAACCCTAACCATCACATAGGGAGCGGTCAACCGCCCCCTACCTAGGGGTCGACCGCTCATAGCGATCAGTCAACCTGTGGGCAGGGTTAATTAATATAAAACATTTATTAATTCTAATAGAATTATTTCCGTTTTGAATTCATTTTTCAATCGTAACTTCTTCGTTTGGACTTCGATCGAAGAACTCCAAATATGAAAGTTGCTTTGAATTTCACCACAAATGCAATGGTGCAAGTGTCGTGGTCAAATTCCATCATTTGCATAAATTCCTTTTTTGGTGTTTAATTAATTAACTAACTAATTTAATAACGAACGCCAAATTACCAGGTGTTACATTAAAGCATTACGGTTAATAGTATATTAGGAAATAAAATTCAAACGAAATGTGAACTTAGGCAAAGTAATCCATTGTCACCTCTTTTGTTTAATTCTGCTTTGGACGTTATTGCTAGAGTTATCAAACTAGCCATTAGTAGTAGGATTTTATGTAATGCTGGTAATGAAATTACGAGTAATGGAATTTCCTTTCTTCAGTTTGCGGATGTTACCATGCCCTTTATATCTCACTTATCTAGGCATATTATAGCACGTATGTTAATAGTATATAGTTTTGAATTGCTCTTTGGACTAAATATTAACGATAGAGTTTTGTTTTAGTTTTAAATGATATAAACAAGATGAAAAATCAAGTCTCTTGTACATTAAATTGTAAAAGTAGGAAATTTCTTATAGAATATTTAAGATTTTAAGTACAACCAACTAAACTCAAACATAATGACTAGTTAATAGTAATAGATAAAATTAACAGATGATTTTTATCAAGGGCGCGTGTGATATGCCTTATTAACTTTATTTTATCGCCCATATATTAGATGTTGTTATATCGCTTTCCAAGATGGATAATTGACAAAATAGATAAATTAGGGGGGATTTTTTTATGGTGTGGTGATAGTCCTATTGATAGTTCAAAATGTTTAGTTAATTTGGAAATAGTATGTAAATCTAAAGATGAGGGAGGGTTAGGTATTATAAATTTACATAATTTAAATAGGTCTTTATTAGAAAAATGGATATGCAAATTTACGGATAATAACGAAAATTTTATTTCGAAAGAAATAATATCGAATCAATGGTATAATGATACTTATAATACACAACATATTTCTACTAATAATACAAACAAGATTTCTCATTTTGGAAATCAATAATAAAAAATTATAATATTATAAATTAGGAATTAATACTGTGGTACATTCGAGGAATAATACCCCTTTTTGACATAATAGTTGGATATCAGTATCTCCCTTTAATGTAGAATTTAACAAACTTTACGAAATTTGTAATTTTAAAAATGGTATTATTTCAAAATATGTAGACCAAATTCAAATTTTCCACGGAATTTAGCTTTAGTCATACTTTAGCTGGAAATACATAATCTAACTTTGCCTTACTTTGTGCTAAATTAGAATTATATAACATTGATAATAAAAATGACATTAAAATATGGCATTGGATAATAAGTAAATCCACATAGAGTAACCTTTTTACAAATTTCTTAATTTTTCGGATACAGAGTCATATATATTTAGATATATTTGGGAAGGTAATATTCCATCTAAATCTAAAGTATACGTGATTAATTATACCTAAAAAATTAAATATTATGGAACTATTAAAAAAGAAAAATACAGTTATTGATAATAAATGTTTTTCTGTAATATGGGAATGGAAAATGTTTTGCATTTATATTATGAGTGTCATATCACTAACTATATTCTTATAAACTGTCTTAATACTTTTACTTTAATATAACTATTAATGATATTAATTGTGAATTATTTTTGAATAGGCTTAGGTTTTTTGTTATATGGATTTTCATAGATTAGTAATTGATACTATTTTTACTATAATATGTTGGTATTTATGCTTGAAAGGAATCAAAGGGTTTTTAATGATATAAATGCTCCAACAGATAATTTAATATATATAGTTGCTTTGTTTTGTTTTAATTGGATGTCAAACTAAAGTCCCCTGTTAATTTAGTGAAGAAAATTGTAGTTTTTAAAAATAGAAATAACAATAGAACTTTAAATACCTTTTTATTTGACATGAATGCCAATGAATCTGAAGCTATATTGTATTTAAGAAATTAGTTAGATTTTTGAATGCTGTAATTCTGAATATAGCATTCATATCAGAACTTATGATATTTAGAAGTCGTAGTC
This sequence comes from Allium cepa, assembly GCA_030765085.1. Lineage (NCBI taxonomy): Eukaryota > Viridiplantae > Streptophyta > Magnoliopsida > Asparagales > Amaryllidaceae > Allium > Allium cepa. Next base: position 938,727,162 of record CM060932.1, read on the forward strand.
TTACTTCCAAGGGTTTAGTTGATTTAACCCATTAACTTATTTGCTTATAAGTCCGTTTGAAGTATTTGTATGTCTATTACATACGATGCTTTTCATACCTAGGTTGCTATCTCTCGTGTATGCTACTTCTTCTCATGTTGCATATATATATATATATATGATATAATAGACTTATATACATACATACGTATATATATATACGTATGTATGTAAATATATATATATATATATATACATATTTAATCCTCACATTGTCTATTAAGTTTTTTTAGTTTTAATCATTGAATGGGACATTCGACTCAGACGTTCTTAATCCTCGGACGTGTTTGGTTGAGTCAAGCTTCAATATTCTGCAGTGCCTTCTATATCTTACTTGGATTTCCTTGGCAGTTATTTATACTATCCACTTTCCTTTTAGGGACTAGATGAGGCTTTCTCTCTCATGATGGCTTCTTCTTTGTTGCTAATTTCAGCTCCTTTTGACCACCATTTTATTTAGTTTATTTCATTTTAGTTATTTTCAAGGTTTTCATTTTATGAGGCAATTTTTTACTTTTATTTTATTGTATGCGTTTATGGAGGAATAGTAACCTACTAGGCCTATTGGTAGTCCAATTTTAAATGTGGAATAAAATTACATAAGTGCTCTCCTCCTTACAAAGGATCACTCAATTTTCTCAAAAAAAATCAGTCATCGATTAATTATATTCATTTTACATAGTAAAATACATTAGGTTCAAATACAAAATTAATATACACATATTTATTTAATTAATATTGTTTTTGTTTTAAATAAAAAATTTGGTCAAAAGATTTTTTACATGTATACGTTTTAAATAACAAAATTCATTAATATCAAATTTAGATTAATATATATGTATATTAAATAGTATATTATACTCAGCCATTTTGATATTAAATAGAAATAAATTAATTATTTTAGGCCAAATGATTTTTTTAAACATATATATTCATCCAATAATAAATATAATGAATATGTTTTAATTTTAAAATTCCTATTTAAAATTAATATTTTTTTATTATATATATGTATGTTTGTATGTATGTAAATATTAAATATATCTAGATATATATTTATTAAATTAGTATTTAGTCAATTTAATGATATTTAATAAATTTGAATTTTCATATTGACTTAAATCTGAAATTTAAATTTAAATATATTTACCCAGTCAAATTAGATATTTTTAATTAATTTAAATTAAAACATAGACTTGGTCAGACTATGTAAGATATATTACAAAATCAAATACAATTAGGGATGTTTTTGAAATTTACCCATTTCATTCGCTACTAATCGGGATAGATCCAACATATATGTTGATTATAGATTGCATATGTTAGATTCAAAGTTTCAAGTCTAATAGTGGTTTTTCATCGTTACTAATGCACTTTTTCTATGCTTATAATCTCAGGATAACTTTTATTTTAAATGTATTGTCCTCCTTTCCAGATATAGGTATCAATTAATTTCATCACATAGAAAAAACAATTACTAGGTGTTATTTAAGAATTGTGACATGTCTGCACATCAATAACGAGCTCTTGGAAACGAGTTATGAATGTTTTTTATTTCATAATGTTTTGAGAGAAAAGATACAAAAATCCATATTTTGATTCTCAAACAATGCTAATATGTCACTCTCTAAAAACATATTTGAATTATATGTATTATTTTCATCTAGTGTTTGTCTGTTTGAAAATAATATACTTAATTTTCTAATAATGTTTTTATTTTGCCAAGGAAAGTATGTTTTGACGTCCACTATACACACACATACATACATGTACATATGTACGCACACATAAACACACAAACACACACACATACACACACACACACACACATGTGTGTGTACATACATACACATATATATGTATGAATGTATAGACATATGTGTGTGAGTGTGTGTATATAAATTTATGTGCGTTACATATATGTACGTACGTACCTATATGTATGTACACATATATGTGCATACATACATACATATTTACTTATATATATGAACGTACATGTGTATATATATGTAATGTACATATATTTATATATGTACATATATATATATGTGTGTGTGTGTGTATATGCACATATGTATGTACATATATATATGTATATGTTTGTACATATACACATATATATACATATAGATATATAAACATGTACATATGTACGTATCACACATATACATACACACACAGATATATATATATACATACATACATACATATACGTATATACACGCACATACACATATGAGGCATTATGCCTCAGCAACTACAAAGAAACGGTACAAAATATGAGCTAGGCTATGATGTCTTGTGTACTAGCTAGGAACATCCAATACCATCTAGCCCCCCTTAGACAAGGAGGAACCACTACCATCGTTTGAAGAATCAGGCCTAATGTCATGCCTATCTCAGAATATGAAGTCGCTGGGATAGAAATAAAATTCATCGAATCACTATAGTAAAAGTATCTCTATCCCAAAAGTCGTCAGTAAATAAAGACCTATACATGTCACCAAGATCATCAAAGTCGAAAAGAGAAGGGTGTTCCCTTAGAACATGGTAAAAAAGACACTTATCCTCACCATTGCCTCCAACATACTTATAAAAACTGCCACTATTCGGACCATATATCATTTCAGAATTCTCGTGAACCCAAATTTGCTCATATGTAGTCCAGGATATTGCATTTGAGGAAAGAAGAATCACAACCAGTTTGACCATATTGCTAACATCAATAATAATAGCACGGGCTACAGAAGAAAATAGAGCCACCATTGACAAGACCTCATAAGAAGGAGTATTAAGAACAGGTATGATGGAATAATATCGCCTTCGATAACGACATGAGGAGGGAAATGGTGGCTTAGGATTTGGGACCTACTTCGTAGTATGATGAGGAAGTGGGCTTTTTTTAGGAATAGGCAGAGGAGCTTTAACAATAGGAAGAGAAACAAAATAAAAAAAACCATACTTACACTACTCCACAATGTATCTAAAGAAGTGATAGGTCATGCAAATATTAGGAGACTAGTTGTAATTAACATCAACAATAGTAACTGTACCTCAGTAGGCTGAACTCTAAGCTTGGCTGGCAATGGCTCATTTGAAAAAAAATTCAATCAAATCCTTCGACATTAATACGTCCACTGTATCGAATGCCGCACAGTCGAATGCTGGAAAACCGAACCATTAAAGTTTAAGAAGAAGAAAAGGTAGAAGAAGAAGAAAGAAGAATCAGAAACAATAACAGAATCTCACAATCACAGCGGAACAATATATAATCGATAAATGAATAATCTTTAAATCAAAAGAACTGTACATTTTATACATTACATCATCAGAGTCTATATACAACACAACACAAGAATGGACAGTTATATAAACCTGTCCTCACAACTGAATACACAGCGCAAAAGATAATATCATATACAAGTGATACGTTTCGTCGACCAGCTCGCCTCCTGAGCTCCACAGCACCTCCTAAATTCCAGAATATCCCGATAACCTGACTCTAGGCCGACTGTGTGGAAATTGATGGGCACCCAGAGTTTAGGAAGGGAAAAATAAACTCCAGGTCAGTCATGGGACTGGTGTGAGAACTTAAAGCAGTTTATCTTTAAAAACAAACAAATAAATATTTTAAAATAGATCCGCAATGCTTTTAGAAAATTTAACTACCATAAGACCTCCCGCCACACACACAATGCAAACGTAGAATTGGAGTACATTTCTCCTTATGATAGTCAAACATGCTTGATACGCGAATTTCTTTGATATTATTACTATAAGTGCAAAGTGCAGAAAAAAATTTCAAAAGTATAATATTAATCTTAGCCAGCATAGGTACCATTATAGTATGCCTGCTATAGTTAACATATTAGATGGCAGGTTCTACAACTAAAACCATACAAAGTGCGTATCGGAGTTTGGATTTCCAACAAATGGTCAGGCCAAGGAACTTCCCATTGCCACATAGGTACGCCTCTGGAAAGACGCCCCGAGAACCTAACAGGATCTCTGCTAACACAAGGCCGGATTACCTCTGAACTAGGTAACTACTGACACGAGTATGCCATCCCCTGGTCTACCGACCTTTATCCCGGGATTCACCAACAACCACAAAGAAATAAATTTGCAGCAACCACATAGGTTAAGTATCTGGGCACCATACCATAATACCACCTCTATCCAGAAATAAATTTACATACCCTACGGGGGTGCTATCCCCAAATAACCTTGCTGCATTCTTTCTATTTTGACCATTACCGGGTTGTGAGCTTCGACGAAGTCTCATCCACAAAGCTACGCTTTTCACAAAAGCCATGCTTTGATCAACAAATGATCAGCAACACTCAGCATGCCATGTTACCAAATTGGGAATATATCACTAGTAACCATCAACTACATAACCTCTGAGCTCGTACGTCTCAGAGAAGGGTGTTAAGCTAAGAGAATAAATTCTCCACCACCAACAGTAATGTATTTGATAGAAACCAGCTTTACATCTCAAATTGTAACGTCAAACACACATCCATACAAGTCCGTTCCGGGGTCGAACGGAACCGAAGGCACTTCCAAAGAAGCCCTTGCAATCCAGATATTCACTAATCACGTCCGGACTTCCCATCACAAAGGGTGATAAAATCTCTATACCGGAGCAACCCGGTGCAGAGACATTCAACAGGTAATCCTCTCGCTTCCGAAAATACCCGGTCTTCAACACCATCTTCAAATGCAATCCCATTTCATCGTGTCGTTATTCGAACTGAGTTTTATGACACAAGGTCCCCTCTTGGCTAATCCGAATAACGAGCGCTTATTTTTAAAATAAGTGTTACATTGAGATTCAAACAAATCACGACAATTCCACTTTGACCTTTTAAACAAAAGATCCATCACAGTCACAAAGGTTCGATGTGGGTTTCAAATATCCAGTTGGAATTCGACTCCCGGTCGCATCGAAATTCAATTGCCGATTAAGGCCAATATTGATAGTCGGTTATTTAACTATCAATCATCATTCACAACAGTCACTGGATTTCAAATAATTTACCAAATTATTTATTTTTCAGAAATATCTTTACAAGATATATTTTTCCACACTTCAACCATTTATAAATGTTTATTTTTAAACAAATTTCCCTTTCCTTTATAAATTCCATAGTGAATTTAAATTTCCTAATATCCATTGATATACGATTTTCAAATTGATTTCAAATATTCACTTTCAACAACAATTAAATTTTCAATTGATTTCAAAAACAACCAAATCGAATTCCATATTGATTTCCCAAGAAATTAAACACCAAGTGAATTTCATTCAAATCTTAAATTGAAATCAATTTCTACTAAAACCTAGATCAATTTTCAAATTGATTCTAAATTCTTTTCAAAACACCAAATAAATTTCCAAATGGATTTTTTTTAAATTTTATTTCGTTTTAAAAATAAATTCCTTTTAAAGAAAACAATTTTTTTTCTTTTTTATCAAACTCTTTAAAAATCCGCATTTTGAATAAATTCTTCAACCTTTGAATAATATTACCTGAAATCCATTTATTAAAGCTTTTCCCATATTTTGAAATTTTATTCAATAAGATTAAAAATATAACTTTATTATTTTAGAATTCATTCTTTTAAATTCATCCAATTCTCAAAAATAAATTTTAATATAAACTTTCAAACTAAATTTTCAAAAATCAAATTTTTATTTATTTCCGGTATCCAACGATACCAAATTATATTCGGCTAAATTTTAGCCTTCAACGATTTCAATCACAAAGATAATCACATGTAGATTATAAATAATCAACACACAACATTGAAACAAATTCAATTATTTAAGGAATCCAATTGGATCCCTCCAACCTGTTTCCCTGCATCCACAGATGTTAGCGCAATACCAATCCCGTTTCAAGATGGGATATCGCGGTACATGGGTTTATATAAAATATCATCCGCTATTATGCGGAGCAATAGGGTCTCATCCGCTATATAATACAGGAAATCAACTCCAAGTACATATATAATGCCAATTCCACTTCACGGTGGAATATCGCGGTATATGTGTTTAATATAATAACCTCCGCTTAATATGCGGCGTATAGGGTCTATTTCAATACAACAAATAGCAACCATCATTTAATTACACAACCAAGCAATTCTAAATTTAACTATAAAAAATTTAAATCGAAACAAATTCGATTGAGTGAGAAGTTCTCACCTTACTTCCAATAGCGGTTTCAGTGCTTTATTCCGAATAAAATTAAACGCGCATTTAATTTTACCCAAAATTCCACTAGCTTCAATCAGCTCCAATCTAGCTCCATTTCGTAGTATTCGACAATACGTTTCCAACGCAGGTCGTTTCGTCATTTTTCGACCTCGTATGAACAAGTTACAGCTTTTTAAAGTTTATACAAATTTTAATATAAAAATTTACAATTCTTTTCTAATTTTTTTTCAAACCCTACATCTCCAGGCCGTTCGATTTCACTTGATTGCATCAGGGCCGACCGCTCCTCCTTCTCCCCCCTCTTCTCATGACACCGAACGTAATGAACCCACCGGCCGCCGTTCTCATCAAATTTTCGCGACTCCTATAAGCAACTTGAAGACGATCTGACACTTCCACGTCGAAGCCACCATCGCATAACTCCAGCGCCCATTGACCGGCCGAGCTCAGTTCCATCTTGGCTTCAATTTTCGTGCACAAACTTCGGCCATTCGAATGGAAATTTCCATCGATCCGTAGCTCTAAAAACGATCACCACCGTTGGATCGATGGATCTCGCTGTGCTCTACACGTTTGTAGTTGAACGTTTTTGATAATTTTTCAAGGATCGAGAGATTTTGAGGGAAGAAGAGGGAAAGATTTCAGTCATTGATACTGTTGGTGGCGGCTGCTATAACCCTAGGGTTTTGTATGCAAATGAAAGTGTTGAGGTCCTTTTATAGAAAATTCTCGCGACACTACTCATCCAGAATTTTTCCGGACTCCAAACGAAGCGTGCCACCTAGTGTTTATAATGTTTTACCCCCATTCCGAACGCAATGGAATATATATAGGGAGCCAATTCGATCGTATTTGAAAGATAGGTTTCCGAATCGACTACTTAAATTCAAAATTCACTTAAACTGATTTCAGTGCGTTTTAGCTTGCGCCGGACAAACCGTAAATCCGATTGACACGAAATTTGAAACCTTATAATAGTTTAACATTACGGTCCAATGAAACTGATTTCGTCAAAATCCGAGATTGTTTGAAAAATGACTATTTTTACTCGTCAACTAAATATTAAAATATTCAATTTCCACAAATTAACTTTTAATTCAATTTTAAAAGTTCTATAACATCATTCTAACTCCAATATGATTTAATACAACTTTAAAAATCAATTTTAATCACATTAAACCCAATTTCCACTTAATTCTATAATTTCAAATATTAAATTATCGATTTAATTATCCAATTAAATCTAGATATTCGAAATATAATTTATTCGACTTACAAATTTTACTTGTTAATATTTAAAATCAATTAAATATACGAATTTCAAATGACTGAAATTCTGGGTCGTTACATACTTCCCCCCTTAAAAGAATTTTGTCCTCGAAATTGCCAAGTAAGAGAAAGTTACAGAATCCATTAACTTTTTTTTTTCAAAAACAAACCGTTCCAACTCGATTTCAGATTCATTTTAATTTCTTAACTTTTCCAAAATCCGATGGTTACACTTTTCTAGTTCAATTCCTACATTTTCATTTCAATTTAGAAATTGACTTTTCGTTAACAAAAATTTTCCAAATTTTTTTTGAATTTTTCTAACTCCCAAAATTTACGAAATTTTTTGGCAGATTCTCCCTTATACGGATGAGCTTTTGCAATATCACAATAGATTTAAATATATATACATCGACCCACATGGTCAGAAAATAGAAAAACAGTTCATATTTCCTATTTTTATTGCGTAGGCGTACCTTTTTAGCATTTTTAAGCAAAGCGGTTATTTATTAGCATTTTAGCATGACCAAATCCAGCCAACTACAGCCCTGGTACCTGTACTTACTCAATTTAAACATGTAAGTGACATATATGGGAAATTCATTTACATTTCACTAATTTTCAATAGAAAATACATAGTTTTCATAAGCAATGCAATCAAAATAATTCCCATAAGCAATTTATAAGGTTTCGATACAAATTTTAATTGCTTACAACCAATTCACATTAGTTCACTTTCAATTCAAATTCAATTACATAGCTTTTCATTTATCAATTCAATTTCATCAACACTTAATGAATTATATATAATCAACTAACAATCATGTAACAACCAAATTATAACCAACATAACCAAATTATGAAATTCACATTCAATTAGGTTTAACACTTTTAATTCCAATTGGTTGATATTAAATTGACTTCCATTCAATTATTCAATTTCCAATTTACTAGTTTTTAATGAATTAACATTTACATCCCTTATTCCATATCAATTCATTTACATTAGATTGATTAATATTCAATTCATTAGTTCAACTCAATTGCTAATTCATTTAACCACAAAAGTTGAGTTTATTACGTAACTCAAGTTCATATTCATCACTTCACTTTATCAATTTACTTCGATACCAAAATCAACTTCATTCAACATTACTTAAGTTATATTCCATTTCAAACATTATTTGTTTAACTTAACTTAAATTTCCACTTATAAATCCAATTCAGATTCCAATTCTAAAGTAAATTCTATTTAACTTTTACCAAAGTCAAATTTCGTCACTTATTCAAATTCATATCTCGTTTTGCTTAACAAAATTGTTTAACCATGTTATCATTTGGTTTCACTTACATTTTCACGTTTTACAAGTTATACAACTTATATATTTAAACTTCCAAATCCATTAAATAATCACCTATCTACTCCAATTCAATTTATTTAACTTATAAATATTCTTACATTTTCAACAACCAAACAATCAATTTATATACACTATAATAATTTCTGAAAAATTATTTCCTTTATATATAAAATAGTATCAAGGTAAAATTATTTCATTTACCCAATTTAAAATGATACTTTGTTGGTTTATCTTGTTTAAGAGTTTAGAAACCCCTATCGATACAGTTAGCTAGACTGCACCGACCAGAATCTACAAACAATCAACCGATAAGACAACACAATACAAAACAATTTCATATTCACTAACAAATAAGCGCTCGTATCTATGATTACACTCACACTCATTCTAGAGTACTACTGACTTTATCTCTAATGAATAATTCCCAACAGAACCAAGGTTGTCGCTTAACCAATTGCTCTGATACCAAATTGTCAGGACCCGATTCTTCGACGCTCGAAAATCGACATTAATACGTCCACTGTATCGAATGCCGCACAGTCGAATGCCATAAAACCGAACCCTTAAAGTTTAAGAAGAAGAAAAGGTAGAAGAAGAAGAAAGAAGAATCAGAAACGATAACAGAATCTCACAATCGCAGCGGAACAACATATAATAGATAAATGAATAATCTTTAAATCAAAAGAACTGTACATTTTATACATTACATCATCAGAGTCAATATACAAAAAAACACAAGAATGGACAGTTATATAAACCTGTCCTCACAACTGAATACACAGCGAAAAAGATAATATCATATACAAGTGATACTTTTCGCCAACCAGCTTGCCTCCTGAGCTCCACAGCACCTCCTGAATTCTAGAATATCCTGATAACCTGAATCTAGGCTGCCCATGTGGAAATTGATGGGCACGCAGAGTTTAGGAAGGGAACAATAAACTCCAGGTCAGTCATGGGACTGGTGTGAGAACTTAAAACAGTTTATCTTTAAAAACAAACAAAGAAATATTTTAAAATAGATCCGCAATGCTTTTAGAAACTGTAACTACCATAAGGTCTCCCGCCACACACACAATGCAAACGCAGAATTGGAGAAGATTTCTCCTTATGATAGTCAAACATGCTTGATACGCGAATTTCTTTGATATTATTACTATAAGTGCAAAGTGCAGAAAAACATTTCGAAAGTATAATATTAATCTTAGCCCGCATAGGTACCATTATAATATGCCTACTATAGCTACCATATTAGATGGCAGGTTCTACAACTAAAACCGTACAAAGTGCGTATTGGAGTTTGGATTTCCAACAAATGGTCAGGCCAAGGAACTTCCATTGCCACATGGGTATGCCTCTGGAAAGACGCCCCGAGAACCTAACCGGATCTCTGCCAACACAAGGCCGGGTTACCTTTGAACTAGGTAACTACTGACACGAGTATGCCATCCCCCGGTCGTAACCGACCTTTATCCCGGGATTCACCAACAACCACAAAGAAATAAATTTGCAGCAACCACATAGGTTAAGTATCTGGGCTCCATACCATAATACCACCTCTATCCAGAAGGAAATGTACATACCCTATGGGGGCGCTATCCCCAAATAACCTTGCTGCACTCATCCTGTTTTGACCATTACCGGGTTGTGAGGTTCGACGAAGTCTCTTCCACAAAGATACGCTTTTCACAAAAGCCACGCGTTGATCAACAAATGATCAGCAGCACTCAGCATGCCACGTTACCAAATTGGGAATATATCACTAGTAACCATCAACTACATAACCTCTGAGCTCGTACGTCTCAGAGAAGGGTGTTAAGCTAAGAAAATAAATTCTCCGCCACCAACAGAAATGTATTTGATAGAAACCAGCTTTACATCTCAAATTGTAACGTCAGACACACATCCATACAAGTCCGTTCCGGGATCGAACGGAACCTAAGGCACTTCCAAAGAAGCCCTTGCAATCCGGATATTCACTAATCAAGTCTAGACTTTCCATCAAAAAGGGTGATAAAATCTCTATACCGGAGCAACCCGGTGCAGAGACATTCGATAGGTAATCCTTTCGCTTCCAAAAATACCCGGTCTTCAACCCCATCTTCAAATGCAATCCCATTTCGTCGTATCGTTATTCGGAATGGGTTTTATGACATAAGGTCCTCTCCCGGCTAATCCGAATAACGAGCGCTTATTTTTAAAATATGTGTTACATTCAGATTCAAACAAATCATGACAATTCCACTTTGATCTTTTAAACAAAAGATCCATCACAATCACAAAGGTTCGATGTAGGTTTCAAATATCCAGTTGGAATTCGACTCCCGGTCGCATCGAAATTCAATTGCCGATTAAGGTCAACATTGATAGTCGGTTATTTAACTATCAATCATCATTCACAACAGTCACTGGATTTCAAATAATTTATCAAATTATTTATTTTTCAAAAATATCTTTACAAGATATATTTTTCCACACTTCAACCATTTATAAATGTTTATTTTTAAACAAATTTCCCTTTCCTTTATAAATTTCATAGTGAATTTAAATTTTCAAATATCCACTGATATACGATTTTCAAATTGATTTCAAATATTCACTTTCAACAACAATTAAATTTTTAATTGATTTCAAAAACAACCAAATCAAATTCCATATTGATTTCCAAAGAAATTAAACACCAAGTGAATTTCATTTAAATCTTAAGTTGAAATCAATTTCTACTAAATCCCAAATAAATTTTCAAATTGATTCTAAATTCTTTTCAAAACACCAAATAAAATTCCAAATGGATTTTTTTTAATTTTATTTCGTTTTAAAATTAAATTCCTTTTAAAGAAAACAAATTTTTTTCTTTTTTCTTCAAACTCTTTAAAAATCCGCATTTTGAATAAATTCTTCAACCTTTGAATAATATTACCTGAAATCCATTTATTAAAGCTTTTCCCATATTTTGAAATTTTATTCAATAAGATGAAAAATATAACTTTATTATTTTATAATTCATTCTTTTAAATTTATCCAATTCTCAAAAATAAATTTTAATATAAACTTTCAACCTAAATTTTCAAAAATCAAATTTTTATTTATTTCCGGTATCCAAAGATACCAAATTATATTCGGCTAAATTTTAGCCTTCAACGATTTCAATCACAAAGATAATCACATAGAGATTATAAATAATCAACACACAACATTGAAATAAATTCAATTATTTGAGGAATCCAGTTGGATCCCTCTAACCTGTTTCCCTGCATCCATAGATGTTAGTAAAATACCAATCCTGTTTCAAGACGGGATATCGCGGTACATGGGTTTATGTAAAATATCATCCGCTATTATGCGGCGCAATAGGGTCTCATCCGCTATATAATGTGGGAAATCAACTCCAAGTACATATATAGTACCAATTCCTTCAAGGTGGAATATCGCGGTATATGTGTTTAATATAATAACCTCCGCTTAATATGTGGCGTATAGGTTCTATTTCAATACAAAAAATAGCAACCATCATTTAATCACGCAACTAAGCAATTCTAAATTTAAGTATTTAAATTTAAATCGAAACAAATTCGATTGAGTGAGAAGTTCTCACCTTGCTTCCAATAGCGGTTTCAGCGTTTTATTCCGAATAAAATTAAACGCGCGTTTAATTTTACCCAAAATTCCACTAGCTTCAATTAGCCCAATTCAGCTCCATTTCATAGTATTCGACAATACAATTCCAACGCAAGTCGTTTTGCCATTTTTCGACCTCGTATGAACATGTTACAGCTTTTTAAAGTTTATACGAATTTTAATGTAAATTAAATTTACAATTCTTTTCTATTTTTTTTCTTCAAACCCTACATCTCGAGGCCGTTCGATTCCACTTGATTGCATCAGGGCCGACCGCTCCTCCTTCTCCCTCTTCTTCTCGTGACTTGGAACCTAAATGAACCCACCGGCTACCGTTCTCATCAAATTTTCGTGACTCCTATAAGCAACTTGAAGACGATCTGACACTTCCACGTCGAAGCCACCATCGCTTAACCCCAGCGCCCATTGACCGGTCGAGCTCGGTTCCATCTTGACTTCGATTTTCGTGCACGAACTTCGGCCATTCGAATGGAAATTGCCATCGATCCGTGCTCTAAAAACGATCCCCACCGTTGGATCGATGGATCTCGCTATGCTCTACACGTTTGTAGTTGAACGTTTTTGATAATTCTTCACGGATCGAGAGTTTTTGAGGGAAGAAGGGGGAAGATTTCGGCCATTGATACTGTTGGTGGCGGCTGCTGTAACCCTAGGGTTTTGTGTGCAAATGAAAGTGTTGAGGTCCTTTTATAGAAAATTCTCGTGACACTATTCATGCAGAATTTTTCCGAACTCCAAACGAAGCGTGCCGCCTGGCGTTTATAATGTTTTACCCCCATTCCAAATGCAATGGAATATATATCAGGAGCCAATTCGATCGTATTTGGAAGATATGTTTCCAAATCAACTATTTAAATTCAAAATTCACTTAAACCGATTTCAGTGCGTTTTAGCTTGCTCCGGACAAACCGTAAATCCGATTGACACAAAATTTGAAACCTTACAATAGTTTAACATTACAGATCTAATGAAATTGATTTCGTCAAAATCCGAGATTGTTTGAAAAATGACCATTTTTACTCGTCAATTAAATATTAAAATATTTAATTTCCACAAATTAACTTTTAATTCAATTTTAAAAGTTCTATAACATTATTCTAACTCCAATATGATTTAATACAACTTTACAAATCAATTTTAATCATATTAAACCCAATTTCCAATTATTTCTGTAATTTCAAATATTAACTTATCGATTTAATTATCCAATTAAATATAGATATTCGAAATATAATTTATTTGACTTACAAATTTTACTTGTTAATATTTAAAATCAATTAAATATACGGATTTCAAATGACAGAAATTCTGGGTCTTTACAGTGATAGCACTTTCTTGATCTCTCTCCTTGTCTAATTATGTTTTAAATTGTTTTCAAATATCCTAGTTTTAAAATAATCTTTTCCAAATGTTTCTCAAAATGATCTTCAATCTCTTATACTTGTAAAGATATTATTTTAGTGTTTTTAAGTTTTTATACGTACATATATATTGAATTTTTGTTTATACTTTAATTAATCATAATTATATTGATTTTACATATATTATTTACATTATATTATTATTTTCAAAATTATTATATAAAGTTTATTAGGATAAAAAATATGCTCCATTGAATGGAAGCGTCTTTTCGTCGTATTTCTTCTCGAATGGACATGACTATTATTTCTCTATATATACCAGACTTCCAAACGAATTTTTAACATCTACTTTTTTCTTCCTCTCTCCTCTTTCTACTCTCTCATTTTCTAAATCAAAATATACCCAAACTCTGACGAAATTCAACCAAAATCAAATTCAGTCATCACTAGTTTGATTCTCCTTCATCTACTCTTTGATTTGTCTCATCTCTCTCACTCAAACAAGATCAAAGTGTTATTCAAGAGTTATAGGATCAATTGTAATCAAGATTGAAGATCTGAGTTAGTAAAACTCTATCAAACCATACTGTTATGCTTGTGGGTGTGATTGTAGCCCATAAAATCAATTGGGTATGCTTAATAGCCCGTGAATCTAGTGCGTGTGCTTGTAGCCCACAAATCAAGTGACTCTACCAAGAGGTGGGGATTCTGTAGGTTGTGTCTCATAGCATTGAAATCGAGATTGTATTTGCGTTTATAGTTGAAAAGAAATCCGTACGAGGAATTATGTAGGACCAGATATAAGGTAACTCCGAACCAGTATAAAATTTTGGTGTTTTCTTTCCCTTTTTACTTTTACTGCATTTACTTTAATCTGCACTCTGATTCTATTATTGTTTCTATGATTGTTAATTACATTATTCCAAGTGGAATCTTAAAGAATTTGAAAAATATTTATATAATCCAGTAAACAATATTCAAACCCCCTCTAGTTTTAATTTGGCCTTAGGATCCCTATTCCGCTGCCTCACAGGTCCAAGCGAAGTTTCATACAAACCTTTGTCGGCCCAAGTGAGGTTATATAAAATACCACATTCAACCCGAGCATGGTTTGTTTTATAGAAAATTTTATCATGAAGAAATTTTGAAAAATAAGGTTATTTGTGAAATAATCTAAATAATTATTGATTAGTTATACTCATTATAAATAGTAAAATACATTAAATTCAAATCCAAAATTAATATAAAAATATTCGTTAAATCTAATACTTTTTTTTATACAAAAAATTTGGTCAAAAGATTATTTACGTATATATATTTTAAATAATAGAATACACTAATATCAAATTCTGATTAATATATCTATATATATATATATATCCAAAAATAGATTATTTTCAGCCATTTTAATGTTAATTAGAAATAAATAAATTCTTTTGGGCCGATTGAATTTTTTAAACATATATATTCATTTAATAATAAATATACTGAATATGTCTTAATAATAAAATATGTATTTGAAATTAATATATATAGCTTTGACAACATGTATGTATGTATATTAAATATATCTATATATATATTTACAAAGTTGATACTTAGTTAACTGAAATATATTTTATAAATTGAATTTTCATATTAACTTAGATCTAAAATTAAAATTCAAATATATTTTCCTAGTCAAAGTAGGAATATTTTAATTAATATAAATTAAAACTTAGACTTGGTCAAATTACGTAAGATACATTGCATAGTCAAATCCAATGAGGGAATTTTTTGAAATTTACCCATTTTTTCCACTACCAACTGAGTAGATCCAACACATATGTTGGTTATAGAGTGCATATGTTGGATTCAAGGTTTCAAGCTAATAGCTATTTTTCATAGTTACTAATGCTCATTTTCTGTTCTTATAATCTCAAGGTACCTTTTATTTTATGTGTTTTGTCCTCTTTTTTCGATATAGTATCAATCAATTTCATCACATAGCAAAAATAATTATTAAGTGTTATTTTAGAAATTCTGACATGTTTACACATTAATAATGAGCTCTTAGTAATAAGTTATGAACGTTTCATTTCTTTAGACGTGATGTTTTTGTGAAGGGGTACAAAAATCAGTATTTTGACTTTCAAACAATGCCGATAAGTCAGTTTCTAAAAAAGGGTTTGAGTTGTATATATTATTTTCCTCTAGTGTTTGTCTCTTTGAATAAAAAAGAATTAATTTTCGAATAATGTTATTTTTTGCCAAGGTATGCCGTTTTTATAGTGGTCATCCACTATATATATAGGCATGGATGCCTCAGCAACTAAAAAGACATGGTCCAAAAAAAATGAGGCTACAATATCTTGTTTACCAGCTAAGAACATCTAATACCACCTAGTCCCCCTTAGACGAGGAGGAACCACTACCATCAATTGAAGAATAAGGCTTAATGTCGTGCATAAACGCAGAATATGAAGTCGCTGGGCTAGGAACAAAAACTATCGAAACACTATAGTAAAAGTATTTCATGTCCTAAGAGTCATAAACTGATAAAGACCTATTTATTTCCCCAAGATCATCAAAGTCGGAAAGAGATGGGTGTTTCCCTAGAACATGTTAAAAAAGACACTTATCTTCATCATTGGCTCCAACATAATTATAAAAATGCTGCCCTTCGAATCATATCTCATTTCAGAATTCTCATGAACCCAAACTTGCTCAAATGTACTCCAAGAGATTTCATTTGAGGAAGGAAGAATCACAACCGGTTTGACCATAGTTCTTTGCATCAGTAATAATAGAAGAGGCCATAGAAGAAAAAGGAGCCATCTAAGGCAAGACCTCACAAGAAGGAGCATCAAGAACAAGGCATGAAGGAATAATATAACTTTCAGTTACTTTCTAAGGAAAGGGGATGGCCTAGGATTTGGGACCTACCTCCTAGTAGGACGAGGTAGTGGGATTTTTATAGGACTAGGTAGTGGAGCATTGGAAATAGGAGGAGTATTAAAAGAAAAACCGATACTTACACTACTCCATAATGCGTCTAAAAGAGTGATAAGTCATGCAAGTATCTGGAGACTAGCTGTAACGAACATCAATAGTAGTAAGTTGTACCTTAGCAGGCTGAACTCTAAGGTTGGTTGGCAAAGGCACATTTGAAAAAATTCAATCAAAGCCTTCGCATACACAATCCTCTTCCTAGTTATAGTTTCCACATTAAAATACTTGAACTCGCCAAATAGGCTAGCTAATCAACCTAGCTTAATTATAGGTTGCGAAACAGACAGGACATGTGAGAAATGTGCCCATGTAGGAATTGATATACATGTTACCTAGCATTATCAGCTGATATACTCCACGGAGTTATATTTAAAGGCTTCCCATCCATGAAGGATGTCTCTGCTTCTAGAATATCCTATCTTTCTTTAATAGAGAATTTGAAATAAAACATTGACACATTGAAATGCACTTGAAGGTCTCCTTTGAGTCTTCGGTTATGATATATAATAATATTATACGAACAGTTTGAATCCAAAAAGAAACCAATTAAGTACTCTGACCAAAAATCAACCCCTGCTTGAACTACCTCAACCGAAGGCACCATCACTCCTTAAATTTCAACAATATGTAAAGAAATGGAAGTATACTCATCCTACATCTCTAAATGAGGATGAGAATAGCAATGTCCATTTCTTTTTACAATACGGGTTGCAATAAAAATTTGTTACATGAAACATTCTTTTACTAAAGAGCATGTTCAGTACTTCTATCACAAGGAGCCCGTTCATTACATTGTGTAGAAGACGAATTTATGGAAATTGCAAAAAAATCAAACTTGGAGTGGTAATTCAATGGAGCACCATGAGTGCATTTGTTAGAATTAGGCAGAAATATACCTTCAGCCTATACTTTGACATTCACGCACTCATCAAACACAAGATGAGTCGCACAACGAATACTAAACCTATCACGTAGCAACAATCCATTCCATAGTGAGCCACGGAGGCAAGCATCGGTAATTAGCATTTAGAACAGAATGATCCACACTTAAAATTGGCAGTAATGTAACCTTGGTGGAATAAATTAAGGTGACTAAAGCATCAAATGTTGCTTGCAAGCATGAGAGGGAGTGATGTTTAGGTCGGAGATTATAACAACCCGAATTTCCAGCCATCAGATACTGGGGAATTAACTAATTTTAATTATTGGAGTATTAATTTTTATTAGTCGAACAAATAAATTTTTTGATATTTAAAATATCTGAATATATATGAATTGATTAAAACTATATTAATTTTAATATATAAATTTCGGATATGATAAATATATACAAGCTTATGATGTTTAAATATATATATACATATATATATATATATATCTGTGTGTGTGTGTGTATAAGAGTATATTAATACCTATATATATGTATATGTGCCCATATGAGGTAATGAATATGAAAAACTATATAAATGTGTGTGTATATATATATAATATATACATGTATATGATGACAAAAAGAGATATAAGTATAGGTATATTGGTTATATAAAAATAGTGCATATGGAAATATATATATGAGTTTATATGTGTATACATGTTATAAGAATATTGTATATGCAATAAAAATTTATATGTAAATAAATATATATACATGAATGTACAAACTTCAAAATGGGAAAATTTTAAATTTATGGACATATGTATATATGTTTATATTAAATAGTAAACATGTATGGGTATATAAACATGTGCGTATTTAAAAGTACATAAAAATGTGTAAGAATAAATATGTGTGTGTGTGTGTATATATAAATAGAAACATGTAAGTGGTTAATTATGTTTGTATGTAATATGGTGTCATGTTCAAACTTTAGCATGATAGTATATGTTAGTTGTTAGTCAAAAGCATGTTCATATGGTCAAAGTAGTTTACATACATACATACATACATACATACATACATACATACATACATACATATATATATATATATATATGAATGCATTTATATACATGGATGGAACATCATCATGACAAAAATTAAATATAAGTATACAAAATTTCAACTCAAGCCATAAAAGATCAAATCAGCTCATATAAATCTAATCAAGTCTCTAATCAAATCAAAGATGACAAATTAAAGATGAAAAATTAAAAGACAAAAGCTAAAAAACTGTAAAGTCTGCAACATGAAAAAAACACAGTCACCTACTTAACTGTTTTTCCCTTCCCCTCCTATGTATTTACACCCATCATTTTTTTATCAAGCATGGATGAAGAAAATCCGATTCTATAGGAAATGGTCAACTAAAATAAAATTTTGACTTCCATAATTTGATAAACGAATTATACAGTTAGGTTCATCATGGGAAGATACGATTTTTAGAGGTGATATAATGATTTTGAAAGAGGTGTGGAGGTAGAAATGGGAAAATGAATAGAATTAGGGGAGAGGGCAAATTCCAATGATGCAATGGATTTCGTGGCTTGGGGTTTGGTTTGAAGCAGGATGAGAGAATGAGGAAATCAAGAAAAATAGTGCGGCATTTTATATTTCGATGGATTGGTCGGTCGAGGTCATTGTAGGTTTTACAGTGGGATTTTGGTGGGTCACAGTTGGATGGGAATGGCGATGCCTAGAGGAAGAAGGAGGGATGCTTGCTTGGGGGAAGGGAAGAGAGGATCGTGGTAAGTTTTGTGGCAGAATTTGCTGGCAGACGGTGGCATATTTTTTTTTGAAAATATATTCAAATTTTCTCCAATTCAAACCATCATCAATTCAATCTTCATTGTGTTATTTTCTCTATTTACTTTCTGTTTTCAATCATCTATTTCACTCAATCAAAGATCAATGTGCTGTCCAAGAGGCTAAATGATCAATTATATCCAAAGATTAAACATTATCTTCGAAAAAACCATTAAAACTCTAGTTATAGTTGATTGGGTGTGATTGTGACCAGATTCAAATCAGTTGGATGTGCTTGGTGTCTCGAAAATCCAAGTAGGTGTGCTTATGTCCCGAGTCACGTCAAGCGAGTGTACTTAGATCTAAAAAATCTAAAGGGTATGTCTCGTAGCCTTGAAATCGAGATTGTATTGGGTTTGCCTTCTACCTGTTGAAAGTTTGGCATTTGAAAAGAAATCTATACAGGAAACTGTACGGAAGTAGATGTTGGATACTCTGAACCAGTCTAAAATCCCTGGTGTGATCTCTCTGATTCTCTACTTTTACTTTACTGCATTTATGTTTATCCATGTTTGAATCTGGGGTTGTTTATTCTATATTAATTAAGTATAACCTTAAAAGAATCAAAAAGAAATTCATCAAAGTTAGAAAACACTATTCGCCCCCTCTTGTGTTTAGTTAAGCCCTAAGATCAATAATTCCACCATTAACATGGAAATGTGGGAAACCAAGTTCTGAGTAGGTGAGAAAACATGAAAAATCATGCTTGTAGTGAATGAGGAAACCCAACAAACCAAGCTTGGATCGAGTGAGGAATTTTAACAAACCACGCTCACTTTGAGCACAAGTAACATGGATTTTCCATGTATGTGGCTTCTCTCATTACCTTGCTTAGTGTGAGTGTGGTTTAGTATATAACTTCTCTTTGTTCGAGTGAGGTTTCATACAAAACCTTACTTGGCCTGAGTGATGTTATATGAAAAACCATGTTTAACCCAAGCATGGTTTGTATTATAGAAAATGTTATCGTGTAGAAATTTTGAAAAATAAGGTTATTTAAGGAATAAAGTGGGTGGTCGAAAAGAGATAGTGAGCTGTGCAAATTTTTTCTAAATAAACTTGATGTGTTAAGCAAATTCTATGGCGTTAATAGAGCTAGCCTCTCTAACGAAGTTTTTGAATCATGGTAGATATATTAATTTCGAATGGGGAGAAACAACCATAAAAGATTCAAAATTCACGTTTATTATTTCTAGAAAATTGAAACTCCAGTAAATATGTTAAGTTTCAAAATACAGAACACTTACTACAAAAAATAGTCAAATATTTAGCTTCAGCTCTCTTCTAGACAGTGGATGTTTATAATTTATAAGACTATAAATATTTGTAGGATCTAGATTAACCCTAGAGGGGGGGGGTGAATAGGGTTATAGCAAATTTTTCCGAATTAAACACAGAAATAAACTGCAGAAATAAATATGCTGAAAAATAAATCACACACAAAATTTACCCAGCTTCGGCAACCCCTGCCTACTGCTGCATTCCCAGATTTCTATTAGAATTAAACAGTTTCCCTCTTACAAACACTCTAACAGACTTGCAAACCCTGCTACCGCCTATAGAGTTTTGCAAACTCGCAAACCCTGCTAACTGGACTAACTCTAACTAGACAATCTGACAACACCTAAACCCTAGGTGATGATTTACCATGTTTTGTTTTAAAAAGATCGGACAAATAAAACAAATTTTAAAAAATTAAACAACAACTAAAAGAACAAATAACCCCTTAAACCCTAATTAAAAAATAAAGCCCCTTTATAAACAAGCCGACCCAATTGTTCTTCCCTTTTTACTCTAGCCCGTTATCTCCTTTTGTTTGTTTTGCTCTGTAAAAAAAATCGGCCCAGTTCCTTTCATGACAATGGCGGCTTCCTTCTCTTCTTTGCAAATCAGGGCTTTGTTCCCTTACGAAAATTAGGGCTTTGAAATAAGCAACTGATAGTTGATCGTATGATTGATTTGGCTCCTCTCTTTGTCGATCGATTATTCCTCTGAGTTGCTTATTGCTGCTTGATCGAGTTCGTCGTTTGTTTTGGTATGTATTTTCTCCTTTTGCTTTTCTGGTTTTGGCTTGTTCGAACTCGATTGTTCTGTGTTCTATGATGATTTCTTGGGGTGTATTTATAGGGTTGAAACCCTAATTAACCACTGTCAGATTTGATTTCTACACGTCGTTGATTATTTTCCTGAATTTGTTCTAGATTTGGAGTATTCCTTTCTTGATTTGATTTCGAATTATTGCTGTCCATATTTGTTTTCGAGTTAATTAATTCGAAAATTTCTTCCTATATTTGTTGTCTCGGCCCCTATTTGAATTAATACTGACCATATATGAATTCGAGAAATTTGATGCAGAGATTTCTTTCCAAATTAGATTTCTTTGACTTAATCAAAACTCGATGTTTATTTTTTAAATTCAACCCCATTTTTTCTTTGACTTTGGACATGTTTGCATAACTGTTGAGCTCATTGTGTCTACTGACCATCTTCTCTGTTGTTTATGTAGCTGCATTTGGTCTCGAGTTTCACTGTTGCATTTGTTCATGTAGCTCACTGTGTTGCATTGTACTGCCCTTGTGTTGCTCACCATGTTGCATACATGTTTTTATGCTTTGTGACATTCGGGTTTGTTGTGTACTTGTCTACTGCAGTTTCATTGTGACTTGACTGTGTTGTTTTGTCTCTGCCCAGTTGATGTTCTGTTCATGTGTGTCTGGTCGTGTTCATTCAATTCATTGATCCTTGTACATGCTGTACTGTCTGGTCTTTGTTTGCTTGGTAGCATTTTGTGGTCCTTCATGATGTGTTTGCTGTTGCACTCGGTGTTTGTAGCTTGCCACTGACTTCTTTGTAGTTGCACTGCACTTTGGCTTCACTGTGTTTGTTGTTGCAGTGATTTGTCTGACCTCGTATGCTTCAAGTTGCCTTGAGTTGAACCTATCTTGGGTTTGACCTTGTTTGTGATTTTTGTGCATTGTGCTCTGTTGTTGTATTTGCATTGAGTCACTGATTTTCGTCGAGACTTTGTTTGTTGCAGTATGTCACTGCATTTGGTCTGAGTCACTTGTATCCATTCTCGAGTTGCACACTTTGATTTACTACTGCTTCACCTTTGCTTGTACTTGTGTTCTGGTCATTGCTTTGTTGTGTAGCTGCTATGCAGTTGCTTCACTGTTGTGTCTTCGGGAGTTTGCACTTGCTTCATGTTGAATTCATTGAAGTATTGATTGCTTTTGTTGATAACGCACACGAGTTGGCGAGGCAGTGCACACGTGTATACATGTACACGTGTGTATTGCAGCCACTCACGATTACCTGTAAGAACACTGATATGCATAGATATTACACAATCAAAGATGATGACAATAACCCATGTATCTGAGACACAAACAAATTTTTATTTTTGCAAATTCAAATTTGTTTGTTTTCAGATTACTGTTGTAGTTGCTAATTATACAGGTACACATGAGACATGACAAGAAGTGGAGGTGGATAATGCAGATAGATGCAGATGTGCAGACAGAGTGAAAAACTGAGTGTTGAGTGTTGTAGTGAGAAATGTAAAATGTACGAACTGGTGTATGTATATATAGAGAGCTGAAAACTTTGTATTGTTTAAGTGTTGTAATAAAATATTATATTGAATAAAAAATACTGGTTGAATTATATAAATTCTGTGCAATAGTATAATTATTCAATATGAATATTTCTTCCTTTCTGTATATAGTCCAAACTGCAAACACATATATATATTGATATATATTTTGTTATCATCAAACAAAAAATCACATCAAACAATATTTACAGTTTCTTGAACTGTAGAGTTATGGATAGATTTAGTTATACTAATTAATTAGGGAACTTTTGTAAAACACCATCTTTAAGTTCTAAAATATGTATTTGTCCCTCCTCAAAAATCTGTTATAAAAAACACCGTTGTTTTTATTTCAATCTGAAATCAAATATTTGCAATTTCTTGAAGTATAAATATTTGAAGTATATATTGCAAATATTTGCAGTAAAAACTATGAATACTTGCAGGTTTGGAAAAAATTTAAATAAAATATTTTTGGTCATAGGAAACTTCAAGTGCAGATTCGATTTTTGGAAAAAAATTACTAAAAATAATTTTAAGGGTTAATTTAAAACATGTTTTTGATGAGCGTTTTTATATATCAAACATGAAAATAAGGGATGGATCCAAATTTCCACTTTAAACTATATCATATCTTAATGGTAGTGATATAATTCAGTGTTTTAATTAAGTAGGCTTGTGTTGATATAAAAGTTTGTAAAAGTTGCATTTGTGCTAAGAGCATATTAATCGCCAAAAGGAGTAAGAATCCCTACCAAAATCTCAAGAAAAAGTAATTCCTTGAAAGGAACAAGCATATAGGGAAAGCACATAATGAAGGTAGTTTAGATTCCATCCTATTGTTTAAGAACAAGTAAGCAGTTGACTGCTTATTGACTTCGATAAACCGGTTTATGTTTCAATTAGTATATAGTGCGGTATGTTTTTCTCTGTTTTACAAGTAAAACCCACAATTTGAGTGCGAAATCCCATATAAATGCATGTTAGGAATCAAGGTGCGAAGTAAAGAGAAAATCATGGATCATTTTAGGAATGAAGCACGAATAGAGAATATCTCTGCTTACCCTTTTGTTCAAGGACTTGACCTAACCTTCCGGATGTTGTTGGCAAATCTAGAATAATGAGCAAGTTAGAGAGCGATCAAAGCGAAGAAATCAGTTGTCACTTTGAAAGAAGTAACAATAAGAAGAAGAATATGTTATTGAAATTGATGATGAAGAGGATAATGGTTTATAATAAGAGCAAAGATGTAGTAAATTATACATAATTAAAATGGTCTTGCTTAAGTTGCTTGATTTGAATTAATCTTTAAAAATGTACTAATCTTAGTTATTTTTTTTTTGAGTAAGTGTGAAAGTTGGAAAATAAATATTGATTATTTTCTAAGTTTCGTTGTCTTACCTAATACATATTCGACATTCACATGTATACCTTGATCACATTACATATACACAGTTGGTTATTGTAATAATGTATTATAAACACAAGGTGAGTGTTGAAAATAATATTTTTGCACCAATTTTTTTCAATCTTAAAAAGTGATTTCACTTTCCATATAAGCATGAGGTCTTACTTTAATAATATGATTTCTTAATGATTATAAGGATTTCATTCGGCAACTTTACTGTTGTGCATCCAGGAGAAAGATATCTAATTATATTTTAATATCCTATTATATTTACAATTTATGTACAACTTGAAATTTCGTATTTGTTAAGAAATGAATGAAAGACGATGGTCTTTAATTTTAAAAACTTCATATAGATCACATAAATGGAATTTTTCATGGTCAACTGATAATTATTTTACCAGAATTAACCAATTTAGCTTATTATTTTAGACAAATATAACCATTCTCTTATCAAATTTTTATGTTGTTTCTCTTTACATGTTTTACCATGTTTTTATTAACATATTATGTTTATGTTTTTATACATGCATCACAATCCATGTTTCAGTTAAGCATTGAGCAACAACTTGCAAAATTGATGCCTTTAATATTAATTAATTGAAATGAAATTTGGAGTGTTGTATTTATAATCCCTGCATATATCTATTCACACTGTCAGTTTAGAGTATAAATTCGATAAATTTGAAGTTACAGTTTGTGAAATAATTACATTACAATATTAAATAAGGTAGCTTTCGCATTGAATGGTTAAACTCGTTTAGCTGCCAATATAAACGAACTTAATAAACCTTACTAGAGAGCCTCCAATCCAAAAAAAACTTCTTAATTTCATAATTAATCACCTAGATCTAATGATGATTAACCTCCTTAATTACAAATTACTCTAGAAATTTATGGTACAGAATTACAAAATTGTTTGTCTCGACGAGGCTAAATGACAACAAGTGTTCATTTGTTATGAAAATTCTCGAATTGGCTAGAAATCATGGACAAAGTTGATGGTCACGATGAGGGCAAGGCAAAAGGCTTTTTGATTTAATCATTGATTGGGGAAATTAAAGCTGTAGAATTGTAGATCTTGAGGAGAGGAGTTCAGCGGCGGTCGATGTAACGACCCTAAATTTTATCAATTTGAGTTAGGAATATTTAATTTATTTTAATTTTTCAATAAATTGTTTTAATAATCAAATACCCAATTTTTAATTTATATCAAATGATAGAAAATTCATTTTTGAATTCTTTTTACATAAATAGGTAGTTTGATGGAAAACTGATAATGTGACCGAAACATAATTTTCAAATTTTCAGCTTTTGATCGAAAACAAGTTACAAAAGGTGTAATACCCTTGTATAAACTTTAAAACAACACTTAAATGTTTAAAAAAATTATTTTGAGATGTATAGAAAAAATGAGAATAGTAAGGATTTATGAACATAAATATATTTAAATTTCAAATGAAAAGATGGATTTGAAAAGAAAATATTCCTTAAGTGTGTAGATTTACAAAGGCACTCTATTAACCAACATGTTTTCATATGCTTGACATTTAGGTGACTTGAGATTTGATGGAGGGGTTGAAAATTATGAATCAATGGGCATTTTGTCCAAGGGAATTTCTATTTCATTTTCATTTTCATTTATTTAACCATATATATGTATACACTCTTATCATTTTTATTCATCTTCATACTTTTACATACCATCTTTTTTTCGCTTTTCCTAACTTTTCATCAATTTTGGAAAATCCAAACTTTTAGCCTAAAATCATATTTAATTCATTCAAAGATCTAAACTTAAAGCTTGAGTTTGGTTTTCAACAAATTGGTGAAGGTGAGAAATTCAATCTTGGTTTAGTATAGGGTGATGAAAAATATAAATGTTGTGAATTGGTTAGTGACTTGAATTTTTGATATGAAATCATGGTTTAAGTAAATTGTTTAAAAATTATATTATGTGAATATTGTTTGAAACATGGATATATGATTGCTGTAAATAGCATACATAGAGAGACGATATAGGGATTCACACATTTCTCCATTCTGTTGTCTCTTTCTGTTCTCTGTTTGCAAAAGTTGTCATCTCCATTTCTATATTCAAAAATCCATCTCATATAATCCGTGCAACCCCTTTGTTGTGAATTGATTAGTAACTTGTCTTCGATAGTTGAACTGAAAATAAATGGTAGCTTATTTAATTACCATCATGGTCGCTAAGCCTCTTTCCATATTTAAAAGGAAACAGATTTAAACGTATTTTAACTATATACTATTTTCGAGGTAAAGTGTTTTCTATATATAAATGTTTAAATTAATATTATTTGAATTATATTACTTTAAAAGTTAATTAATTATTTTATTAAAGTTCTTTTGAAGATTAAGAAATTATTTTATTTATTTTAAGATTTTATTTAATTATTTCATTAAAGTTAATTTATAATCTTATTAATGGTATTTTAAGTTAGTGAACTTTTAATGATGATGTTTTTGGAATTTATAAATCATTTTATTTATAGTAGTTTAAGTAAATTAAACATTTTATTAATAGTGTCTCAAAGTTAATTAATTATTTACCAGTGATGTTTTTAAATTAATAATTCATTTATTAGGGAGATTTTAAAGGTAATCAATTTATTTAATAAAAGTGCTTTAAAATAATAATTTATTTTATAAAGGGAATTATCTTTAAATGAAGGGTGTGTTAAAGGTATAAATCAGAAAAAGATCATGGAATTTGGAAAATAAGTTTTGGGGTTTATAAAACCTCAATTTTTGTGAATTGGATCACTTATGAAACATCAAGTCTATGAGATTAATAAATAAATCCTTGTTAATTATGGTGGCATTAAAGCCTTTTTCCATACTTAACACCGAAGAATAAGAGGTTTGGGTTTATTGTAAACAATGTTTTAAATGACATTGTTTTTGATCCATTTAATAAGGTTTGAAATAAAAAATCTTTTGGAAATATTTTTTAAATATTCTTATGCCATTGTGTAAGTATATGTTAAAGCTTTTCAAGTATAGAAAGTAAAATGGTTTTGTTATATACTTATACCTGTCAGATAAGCATATGAGTACCTTTGAAGTAATTAAAGTAATCAAATTAATGGAAGGTTAATTAAAGCAGGCTTAGTGGATAAATAATTAAAGTGATCAAATATTGGAAGGTTAATTAAAGGAGGCTTAGTGGATTCCACCCGAAATTAAACTATGCTTGATTGTCTGTTTTATTTGATAGTTAAATAATCAACTATCAAATCTGGACCAATTTTTAACTCTGGAAATATTGGAAGAAACACGAGAATTATATGGTACAGTTATCTTCGATGATGTTATACTGTACACATAAAATCATTGTATTCTTCTATGACAAATGATAAAATAATATGTCCATTCAAATGGATAGGTGGTGACCTCGGCCTTTTTGAACTATCTGTATATTTTCGAAAATACCAGAGTTGAGTTTACCAAAAACTTTCAAATGTTGGTTCAAAGAGATCGGAATCGGATGACCATGAATTATTCGAAAACCACTTCAAACCAACTTTAGCATCCGAATTGAAGACATCTTGAAGATGATCGCATTAAGGATGGAGCTCTTTAAAGTTCAAGGGCTACTTGCTACTAATCTTGAAAATGGATGAAGTAGACGTAGTGCCTTAGATTTGTTTATATCTTGAACAACTTGTATGGACGAATGCTATTATTGCATTTTCGCCTTGAGGGCAGTGTTAGTATTCCAAGTGGGATTTGCTAAAAGTAAAACATAGCATCTAGCCTCAACAACTGGGAATGGCTAAAACAGGAGATGTGCCATAAGGCTATGTGGGTCGCACCCGATAGGGTACTGTCATCGACCTTCTTGATTGTTATTCATGG
Organism: Allium cepa; assembly: GCA_030765085.1. Taxonomy (NCBI): domain Eukaryota; kingdom Viridiplantae; phylum Streptophyta; class Magnoliopsida; order Asparagales; family Amaryllidaceae; genus Allium; species Allium cepa. The sequence goes on from CM060932.1 coordinate 938,755,679, forward strand.
TTTTCGTTGTTCATGATAACTCTCAAGAAAAGGTTGCAAAGAAACCGCGGTGATTAAGTATTCGACACTATCCAGTAAGGGGTAGGCTGATCTTGCCATGTAGGAGGTCCATGTGAGGCCCTCGATACATTTTTTTTAGAGGTGTACTGTGACATGCGATACCCCAGTAGCCTTGTCATTGATAGAATCTGTTCTCCAATAAGCGCGATACAGACTTAGTTGTGTCCAACTATGCAGAAACGTAAGATGCAAGCATTCCAGCTATATTCATAATTTATTTTAAACCCTACACATTATTATGATATAATTGGATTTACTATAAAATGGTTTGGTTATCATAAGATAAAAACCATATGTGTTTATGTGTGGCATGGTCTTACAACATACCTTTTATTTTGAAAGGTTTTATAAGATATAATAGTCCATTTGATTTGAGTTCCTCATGCTGGTTTATCAGACTGATCCGGGTGTTATTTTCTTATAATGCTCGGTCAAACCCGAGTATTTTTCTAGAGATAACTTTGGGATGTTGTGGATTTCTAGGAGTCGTGTAACATCCCCCTACTTCGAGGCTCAAAACTAATGGCTACGTATGCTATAGTCATCCATAGTCATAAATCCTCGGCGACTAAATACGATGGTGTTAGATTCATTGATACATAGTAACATATGAATATGGCAAAATTATAAAACATCAAACAAGATCACATTCCTTTTCAAAATATTTTCTATTCATTACATAATCCCATAATCGTCAACCACGTTCAGAGAAAATATATTTATTACAGCATACGCCAAGAACGATATATGAAGACGCCCTCTTGGATGATCAGAGTATATACAGGCAATATAACAACTTTTCCATTGCAAACAACATGGCATAATCAAATAAAAGAGAACTCCAGATATCTATCATGCCTCATGCACGTCTTTAGAAACTTTATTCAACTAATGAGGTACCTAACCACCTCAACTCTAAAACTACTCAAAATCAATTGAGTACCCGAGAGTTTATGGGGAAAACATAAACTTCGAGTTAGACATAAAGCCTGGTATAAATAATAATCTACCATCTCAAACCATTTAGATATCTAGTAAGACCACGCCACTTAGTGGAATGGGTATTCCCATCATTAACATCTTAAAACCTTTGTAAAACAATATACTGAGCTTTGCATCCACAATGGTTAAAAATTTCAAAACAATATAATATGATGATATGCAACATACATGAATCAATCTTGGATTATCCATCCCTATTAATTTTGACTATCTGCCTCAGTTATAGTTTCTAGGATTACCATTAACCTAATAGTTTCCATGGGCTGACTAATAACCGGTAAAATGATTAAAGACTCCCAATTCAAATACATAGTTTTCCTGAGATTACTATGAACCTATTGCTAACTCCAATATATTTACTCTTATCCTAGTTTTCATGGGTTGACTAAGAACCTATTGGTGACTCCAATATCCTCTCTTCTTATCCTAGTTTTCATAGGCTGACTAGGAACCTATTGACATCTGTCAATATCTTAATCTGAATATAGTTTGCATGGGTTCACCATAAACCTATTAGCCCTTGCCAATATTAAATAATAGTTTTCATGGGCTAACTATAAACCAGTCTTTCTAACATCTTCATTTATACATATTTTCATGGGTTTACTATGAACCTATTGGCCCTTGACAATATCTTCCCCTATACATAGTATTCATAGGTTTACTGAGAACCTATTGACCCCTGTCAATATCTTTCTTTAATATTTTAGCATCCTATATTCTAGTCTTCCTGGCCTCCTAGATGTAATTTGTGATGACCCGGAATTTTAAGCAATATCAATTTAATAATCTGAATAAAAAATTAAGTTGATTTGATAATCTTTGTGGTAAGATTGGAATTAATTTAATAATCCAATTAGAATAAATATTTAATTGATAGATTTTATCTTTTAAAAGCTAAATAAATTGTTATCTATTTATAATGTATATATATTTGTATGTATTGTAAATAAATAGGCATTGTTTTAAATTTAACAAATAAATCTTGTTTTCTATAAATATGTATATATTTGGTAAAATTGGGTATAATTTTAAAAGGTTATTTAATAAACAAAATATGGTTTTTAAATTTGATAAGATAAAAATTTAATTTGTTTAAATTGATTAATTTGATATTAAGCTTTTAAAAAGTATATAATAAACAACTATATGATTTTAAATACATATGGTAAATTATTTAAATGGTTTAAAATATGTCTAACTTAAGTTTAGTTTAAACAAAAATAATAATAAGGTTTATTTTGATACAGTGTGATAAAATAAATAATTTATTAATAAAGAAACAATTTCTTTTATAAATTATTTATAGTTATCAATTTTGTTATTTTTAAAATATAATAATACATTGTTTTTAACAAATAGATTTTTAATAAAAATAATTGTTTTTCAAAATTTAATTGTGTAGTTATATATGTAATATATAACTTGATTTAAAAATTTAAAATATAAATATTTTTAATTTGTTTTGGATTTTGAGATATTTGTATAAACTTTATTTTATAAATAAAATTGGATTTATTCATTTTAAAATTATCTACATGTAAATAAGTAGATATTAACTAATTAATTAAACAAAGATTCACTTTTATCTTATATTAACGTACTAACTAAATAACTAATTAACATTTAAATATAACTAATTAACATAATTATAGCTAATTAACATTTAAGATAAATGTAAACATTATACAAATTAAAAGACATGTGTTAATCAATAAACATTACAAATTAACAAGTGTTAAAATTGGAAGATGAGGGTCATTTATTTTTTGTTTTTCTTTTATTTTTATTAATAAGCATTTCAGTTTTTAAATAAACAAATCCTCTTTCCTTTTTATTCATTTTCTAAATCTAAAATGCAAAGGAAAACACACACTTCCTTTGAAACTAAAATCTGAATCATCTTCAAATCCTATAAATCTGAAACATGCAAAATCCTGTAATTTCAACTAATTTTAAATCATCTACAAAATCCTGTAACCTCTATAACCAAGCGTGCAAATCCATGTACTCCCTGAAACCATTTCCCAAAAACACCTCCACTAAAATCAAATGCATGAAATCAAATCATGCAAATATGTAGCATGCATGCAATTGAAAAATCAGAGAGAAAATCTGAAACCTGCATTTTCTTTAGAATCTAGATTTCAAAAGCAAATCTGTTTTGAAAGCAACTGCATTTCCTTTTATCTGGAAGCAAGCATGTAATTGTTAAATCAGGGAGCAAACCACAGTTTAAATTCATAAGCAATTCAAGATTGAAGCAAAAGAAAATTCCCAGTTTTTAAAAGCACAAAGTTTTTCAAAATCATGGCTCTGTCTTCCAATATAAACAGGTGAGTAACTTTCAAACTTAAAGTAAATTATGGTTGCATGTTATTATTGTAGAAAATATTGCAATTGGGTATGTTTACAAGTATGTTTGTGTAGATATTATTGATGAATTCTACTGTATGAAGTGTGCATTTGAATATCTGGGACATCTCTGTTCCCAGATTTAAATTTCTGGTTTATAATTTAAATTCAAATCTTTTAGTTTAGTCATTGTTAAAAACTTAAGTTTCAAAAGGAACTTGTGTGTTCCTTTAAAGATTTAGTTAAAATTCATTTAAGTTAAATTGGTTGGTAACATCACTGGGAATCAATGGGAAAACTGAACAAACTTAATATGAGTAAAATGCAAACATCTTAATTTATAAATTCAAGAATGTAAATCGTACTCTTACCCTAAAACATGATTTTTGAAACTTAATTCATAATTTAAAATGATGGGATAAGGTGCAGTTCTGTGATGAACAGAAATGGGAAAACTTGTGATTTCTGGTGATCTATTGATATTAAAGGGTCGGGATTCATCGTGTGGGTAGAGGAGTAATCAATGAAGCTGGAAAAAATAATTCATGGTGATACAAATCACCATGGCAGCAGCGGTGATGTTTTCTTGTCTGTAGCCCTAGTTTTTTTTTGAATGCTTAGTTAATGGGTTGTCACAGCTTTTATGGGTGATCGAGTGCTGAGAGGTTTGGGGAGATGGGAGTATGGCCATTGACGAGATGGTGGCCGGAGTTGCTGCTATTCTGGTGGATGGAGGCCCGTGATTGTGGCGATGACAGGTTTTGGAGGGGGATGGTCTTTCTGTTCCAGGTTTTAGATTTGAACTCGAATTCAAATTCGAGTTGTATGTGAGCAATGTGGTGATCGAAATGGAATGGGATGTTGATCGCCGATGTGGGGAGGCCACCAGAGGTGGCTGGAGTTGACCGGAGGCACGGTGCACGTGCACCGTGCACTTTTGGTTTTAGAAATTGCCTGGTGGAAACAGCATAATGAACTCGAGAATTACTCGAGTAATTGCTGGGTGTCGCTCGAATATTTTTACCTGATGACTCGAAGCAAAGTTGTTTGGCTCGGGTTAATGAATTTGTTACAGTTTTTCTGTAACCTGCCTGTAATTTTAAATTTAAAACAAATTTGAATGAATTCAAAAGTTGAAATGATAAGATTGAAAACAAGTTTAAATCTAGTATGTAGTATAGATTCAAATGGTTTTGAATCTTAAAGGTTTTTAAAATATTGAAAGTGGGTTTTTCAGTTTTAAAAAAAAGAGAAACCTAACAGTTTCTAGAATTTGAATTTTATTTTAAAATATGAAACATAATTTAAAACAGTAGTTTGAATTCAAGGATTTAAATTAAGTTTTTTCTCTCAAAGACTTTTGAATCTTCAGGTTTTAAAATGAAATTTGGGTTTTAATAAAGTGGTTTAAAATCAAGGTTTAAAACAAAGTTTAATTCAAATTTTAAATCAAATGTCTTAAATAACGGATTCAAGTATCTTGAATTCAAATCTGGATGTTTAAATAAGTTTTAAAAATTCTGAATGTTTTCAAAACAAGTTTAAATTTAAAAAGCTTGTTAAAGGTAAATTTGTTTTCAAAACAAATATTTAAACTTGATTCTTTTGAATAAGTCTTTATAAAAGGTTTATAAATGAAAGTTAAATGATTTGATAACTGGAATTTGCAAGTATAATAGTAATGTACTTAAAAACTTTAATTTTAAATAAAATTAAGTAAATTAGTTTCAAGGCTTATCTTATATAAGTTTCAAATGTAAGTAATAAAGGTTATTTACATTTATTTAAAAGATTGTAAATTGAATCTAAATTTGATTAATGTTTAAATAAATATCATTTTGAATTTAAGATTTAATGATCTAAATACACTTTAATATTAATGAGGTCTTTAATAAAGAAATGATTTATCTTAGAGATTAATGAAAGAATGAATTATTTATCTAATTTATAAACTAATAAATTAGATTAATTTATGATTAGAGATTAAATAAGAAGTAAATCAAGAAAAGTAATTAAAGAATGATGAATAGTTAATGAAGGTCATTAACTAAGGATTATTTAATAATTAATTAATATGATTAATTTTTAATAATTAATCAGATTAATTAATTAAATGATAATCAATTGTGAAATTTATTTAAGTTTAATTACTAAATGAAAGTAACTAAGGAATTAAATACTTAATGTAATTAATGGAGTTTATTGTAATTGGTTTAAATTAATTAATTAAGTTTAATTAATTTTAAACACTGGATTTGATAGTAATTACTTGATGTAATTAGTGAAGTACAATTACTCAGTGAAGTAATTAAAGATAATTACTGGATGTAATTAGTAGATAATGATGGAATTGTGAAAGTAATCTGGATTAAATTACTTTGTATAATTAATCAAGGGATTAATTAAAGAAATTAATTAAGGAGTAATTAATTTGATAAGCAATTAAGGGTAGTTAATTACTGAATGTGATTAATCAAAGGTGATTAATAATTATGGTTTAATTGAGGTTAATTACTGAATGAAATTAATTTAAATAAGTAATTAATTAAATATAATTAAGGATCATTAATTAATATAATTAATGATGTAATTATTATTGATTAATTAAGATTAATTAATCAATAATAAGTGATTAAGGATAATTAATTAATTGTAATTAATCAAGGTTTAATGTAATTAATTATAGTTAATTAATTAATGAAGTAATTAAAGGTTAATTACTATATTTGGTTTAGAGTAATTAGCTTGTGCAATTAATTAAAGGATAATTACAAGAATGTAATTAAAGTATAATTAATCAGGCGTGATTAATTAAGATGATAAATTAGAGGATAATTAATTAATTAAATTCTAATTAATTAATGGGTATGTAAGCAAGATTTATATTGATATAGGTAATTAATTTAATTCTCTTTAAATTAATTAGAGATGGAAGTAATTAATTTAATTTATTTTAAATTAATTATAAATGGTATAATTATAGATCATTGCTTATATATGAATGGATGATATTGGTAGCCTTGAATGGTTTGAAATCTCAACTATGAGATTAGTAATATTGTGTGTTATGGATGTGTTGGTTGCATTGTGATTATGATATGGATTATCTTTGATAATGATAATATGGATTATCTGTGGTGATGATTATTTATTGTGAATCTGTGAATTATCTATCTGTGTGTATATAGATAATGTAATTGAATTGTTTTAAACTCTAAAACAACTTGGACCTAAAAGATACGCTTTGGATTTCGAAGAGACCGAGATCGGGTTTCCATATTTGGATATCCGAAAACCACATCGATCCAAATAAACGATAGGTCGTGAATCTCAAGTAAGAGTGAAGACTCGAGGTGTAAGGACTATTCGTCAGTATAACTCTGAGGGTGATTCCAAGATGAGTTTGATGGAGATAGTTCTTTCAGATTCGAGATGAAGATTCTGAGTACAAGGGTTATCGTCGTTAACTCTGAGGGTGATTCCAAAATGAGCGTAACGAGATAATGCCTTCGGTTTCGTTTGAACCCGGAACGAACTTGTATGGATTGAATGCTTTCAGAATATCGTCAGGTGGACGTTGAGCATTCTAAGATAAATGTGTCCTATAAGATAATCGTAGCCTCAAGTCTCATCAACCGGGAATGGCTAAAACAGGGGAGGTGCAGCAAGGCTAAGTGGGTCATGCCCAAGTAGGTCGAGATTTTCCCCTATCTAGAGGTCCGTTTTTATTCGGCTTAGTGGGCGGTTGGATATGCGCACCAACTGCGGGGTTGTCTTGTTCGGGACTGTCCAGTATGGGATGGTTCCGGTCTTGTGTTGCAGGAATTGGGAGCGATCTTCGGTACGGTGATCTAGGCCACGTACTATGACGGGCGATATCCCTGCGATTGTATGGAATCCAAAATCCAATAAGTGCCAACGGTTTTGATTGTATTACCCACTTTTGTGGCTAATAGCTGGAATTTAATGAATGTAACCATTTCGGCTATTTCGTATTTACTTGAAAACCCTAGACCTATTATAATATCACTAGATTTCCTATCAAATGTTTTGGTTAGTGCAAGGTAAAATCTTTTCCATGTTTATGTGTGGGAAGTCTTACGCGATACCTTTCTTTTCAAAAGATTTTCAAAGTTAAGCAACTTTAACCTGTTACTCACACCAGACCTATGTCTGACCCGGAGTTTATTTTCTATTTTCTTAATCTCTTGGGTACTCAAATTTTTACGAGTAGCCAAGGGATTCAGGTTAGCTTTGACGAACTGTGGAGGAGCAATGGAGCAGGAGGCTTCGACGTTAGATATATAGTTTCCGCTGTGTGTTTTCTGTATTGGTATCTCTTTGTTGAGTTGTATTGAGTTGTAATAACTATACAGGTGATTATAACTGTCTAGTATGTGTTGTATAAGTTGTGTATCTTTGATAATTTTTGTATACTATGTAATACTTATGTTATTAATATAATTTACTCGTTCCGCTGTTTAGATTTTGATGTGTTGTTTCTTCTTCTTCTCTTTCTTTCTCTTTTCTATCCCTTTCTTTCTTATTAATGATGCATCATTCTGGAGATGAATGGTGGGTCGTTACACAATTCTAATCATTTAGGGGTTAACTTAATTTATATTCACTGCTGCATCAACTTAGCTGGTTATTCTGCCCTTTCCCAAAATACAGTTGTGGGCCCATTACATTGTAACGACCCGAAATTTTCGACTTCAAAAATCCCAGATTGTTAGAGAAAAGGAGAAAGAGATAGAAGAAGAAATAGAAAACAAGTCACAAAACCTCACATTTATGGCGGATAAAATATAATATCAAATAATAGCAGTTATATAAAGGAAAAACAGTATCTGTAAATTTACATTTTTTTACATTGGAGTTATAACCACTACACAACATTGGAAAGTTAAAATTAACTTGCTCCAGAGATAAAACCATATATCACAGCGGAAACACTCCATACGTTCCTGCCATCCAGCTCACCTCCTGAGCTCCAGAATGTCCTTATTTGAAAATCTGCAATGCTCGGTGTGACCCGAGTATTACATCAAAGTAACACTCGGGTCAGGCTGAAAATCAATGTGAGTAAACCCATATAATATGAAATATCAAGCTATATAACTTAAAAAATACCAAGGTAACTCGTACCTTTTACGAGTTCTTACTTATTATAGTCAATCATTTCTCACACACAACAGTTCTCAGGTTAGATGTTCAGATTACTTAACTTATTCCGTTCCCGCCTGATTAATCTCACATATCCAAATTTATAAAGAATTTAGTTTACTAATTGAAGTGGTTTCGGGTATTACTGATACCCGACCCCGGTCACTTCGACTTCAATGTTGTTCTTTAAGTTTAAACAAAACAATCTATATTCAGGATATCATACTACACAACAATTCATCCCAAATAGGTGACCCACATGTCATAGTTCAACCCATTCATGTCACAGCACATCACAATTTCCCATCATCGACAACAACAATTCAAGTCATCCCACATTATTCAACCATCCATAGGCAAGATTTATTAGATTTATAATTCCCAATTGATTTGATTAATCTCCAATTAAATTAATCACCAACTTTAATCACTTGGATTTCCTTAATCCTGTTTACTTAACATTAATTAATTACAACCCAATTAATTAATCATCTTTTAATTATCCATCTTAATCCATCATCCTTGATTAATTATTCTTTAATTACATTATGTAATTAACCTTTAATTACCACATAGATTAACTAGCCTTAACCATTCTCATTAATTAACTTTTAATTAATCTCCCTAATTAATTAATTACATTAATTAATGATCAACTAATCACTCTCCTTAATTAATTATTTTTTTAAATTAATTACATTTACTAATTTACGTTAATTAATCATATTAACCATTCCTTAATTACTTATACAAATCAACCTTTAGTTAATTCATTTGGTAATTGACTATCCTTCAATCATCCCTTAATGATCCTTTAATTTCATAGAGCAATTATTCTTCTAATTGCTTTTACCAATTTCATTCAATAATTATCCATTTAATTACTCTCGTTAAGCAATTATCCTTTTAAGATAAATGTTATATATATATATATATATATATATATATTAACATGTTATAAACTTAATTAAAATAATTTGAAATAATTTATTTTAAAGACTTAAATTAACCCAAACTTAATTATACATTCATTATATAAAATAATTAATTGAGAAATTATTACGCCTTTTAAAAACTTGTTAAATTTAAAAAAAACTTAAAACTGTATAAAATCACAACTGGAAATAACTCGAGTTCCCTTTCGTGCAAATTAACGAAATTCCCGAACCAAAACATAAGTCGCCTTTTTTATTCGATAACACGGAAACTACTTCGAGCCTTTCCCCAATTTTCCTGATCCTTACCTTCTTCTTCCTTCTTCTCTAATATAACAACATCAACCATCATCTTCATCGATATATCTGTGCACCGTGCATGTGTACACGACATCGGAGACCCAACGATCAACTTCATCGACGTTCCCAAGTCACCGCTGATCTCCCCGATCCACCAAGCTACCCAGAAAACTCGAAAACCCAACAATTTGAAAATGAGCAATTCGAAAGACCCCAGGAACAAAATCGATCTCCCAAAAATCACCCGCATCACCACCACAGATCACCGTTGGTCACGAAACCCCGACCAAAACTTCGCCATGACCTACTCTCCCGTTCCCCTCCGTGCATACGACTCCGGTCATCAATCGACGTCCCAATTGAACTAAAACCTAGCTCAGCCAAAATGCCACCTAAAACCCTACATTCTCTCCTACCTGCTGCCACGGCATTCGATAAATCGCACCACTAATTTTCCTGAGACCGTCGTCCTCTCATCCTCCTCTGACCATAAACTCGACCTCCAGCTTTGACCCATCTGCCGAAATTTGGCCAAAGAACATTCCCCGATCAACGTGCAATTCCTCTAGAATTAAATGCCTAAAAATTCAAATTTTATTTTTAAAAATCATAGTTTTCGATAACACATCAGTCTATATACTTCAAACGACAAATTATTTAGGTTGAAATTTTGATATGTTTTAAATTTCACTGTAAATTCATCTTTTTTTAGATAACAACTTAATAATTTCATGTAGACTATTTTTAAAAATAATATTTCAACCATATCAACATATTTCCTTTTGACATTATAACTTATAACTGCTTGAGTAAAGAGATTTTTTTTTTGTGATTATTCGGGTCTGTAAATCAAACAGAGGTTAAAATATCCAGACATAGACATGCATATAAACACATATACACACACACACACATATATATACATACACACACATATATACATCAACTATGAACTGAAACATACACAATCATATTCACACATTCATACCAACATTCTATCCTATTCACATGCATCAGTTTAAAGATTAGATTTAAGGTTGTTTTACTGATATGCAATTTGCTTGAACAGAGAACAAGCTTGATTATTTTTACTTTTGAAATCTGGGATTGCTTTTGGGTTTGAGATGATCTGATGCTGTTGATGTTGAATCTTTGAACTCGTTAGCTTGCTTGATATATTTTGATTTGAATCTACCTTTGCTTGATCCTGATCTTCTTTAGTTTATAGGATTTTGATTTCCTGGTTTTAAATTTCCAAGTTGTATATTTTCTGGTTTTAGTTGTTACAGGCGTTTGGCTTATTTTTTTTTCTTCTTTTGGGTTTTCAAATTGAAGTTAGACAAGAAAATAAATGACACTTGTACCATTAGTTTGCACTTGTTGAATTCCATAATAAAACACTCACACTTATATTTTCTTCATGAGAATATAGTTTAAATAGATATTTATATTATTATTATTCTTTTGTTTATATTTGCATATATATGTTTTAATACATCTTTATTAAATATATTACCTTATATTACATTTATGTTTATATATATGTGTGTGTATTATTAATTTATATAAAATGTATACATTATATTTCCTTAAATTTATATTCATATATCCTTAAAGAAATAATTTGAAACTAATTAAAAAAATCATACCTATATTATTTTAGGTCCAATTTATTTTTAGGGCATTTTATTTTTGAAATTTCAAACTCAAATTCAAATTACAACCTAAACATACATACATATATATGTATGTATGTATGTATGTATGTATGTATGTATGTATGTATGCATGTATGTAAAATCAAAAATTTATCTTATTTATTTTGAAAATTTCAATTTAATTCACAATTTAATTTCCAAATAAAATTATTTAATTATCCTCTTGACCGATGTCCAAAAATCTGGATTATCACATTCCTCCCCTTTTGAATCTTTTCATCCTCGAAAAGGAACGAAACTAGCATTTTAAAATTATCCTTTAAAACATTTTTAACTATAAACACCTATTTATTCAAAACATAAAAATACTTTAAAATCTATGTAATACTATCAAAGTAGCTTTATAAAAATACTTTTTATAACTCGTTGTTTCAACCAGTCCATTCTTGTTCTTACAGAAATTCGGTCATACGTTGATCAGGCGTAGGATTGAAAATCTATTAGTACTTGGTAAACCCGTTTTCAACACCCAATGAAAATACTTGAAAATATTTTAGTGAAAATATAGAAAATATTTTTTTGAAAATAAAGGAGACATCTTTGGTGAGAATGCTATGGAAATCATCACCCCAATCCATGGTCGCGGTTAACCCGACGGTTGCGTTGCCCTCCCAAAAAAATCCATAGATAACGATAGTCACTCCACGCCCCTCGATTACGCCATGGAACCCGCTACAGATCGCAGCTACACTCGGGGTTATGTTGTATCACAGAAAAAACCCATGTAACTGTAGGCATCAGCGCCCTCGAATTTCACTGCCAAAAGAATGAAACTTCTCCACTCCACTCGACCATAGATCGCAGTCTACCGATGTTACGTTGCCTTCCCGGCAAAATCAAGCGTAGACCGTTGACACTCATCTCCACACGATTTCCGCTATGGTCCACAGTAGATCGCAGCTACATCGAGTTACATTGTCATCACAGCATAACCCAAATGCCTCTGTAGGCATGAGCGCCCTCGACTTTCGCTACCTAATAATCCTCAGGAACTTCAGTTTTTCCGAACTTCCTCACAGGATCCACTTTAGAGCCTCTCCCCTTTGAGGCTCAAGGTAGTACTAACCTATGGTACTCCTGAGAAGTTCATTTCAAGGGAGGGCCTTTTTCTCCAGAGCCATTTTCAAAACACTTTATACTATACACATATAGTATCTTCCAAATCGTACACCTAGTATGAATCTCATATAAATCTCCTTTCTCAAAATCGATTATCCAAATATCGATAATTCTCAAACTAGGCGTTCCAAATTTCCAAAATTGATTTTTCCCAAAAATCAAAAGCCTTTCCAAATCCAAAGGTTCCAAAAACCTTTTTCCCAAAACCATTCTCATAAAATCCTTTATATATATATATATATAGATATATATACATTTATATATATATATATATATAGATATATATAACCTTTAAAAATCTTTGAATCACTTCATACTTCTATAAATTCCCTTTTATACTTCAAATACTTTCAAAAATCCTTTCTTCTGGCTATAGATTCAACAAGGGAAGTTTATCAATTATATATATATATATATATATATATATAACTTTGTTTATGCCAAATCAATATTCAAGCTTGATTACTCTACAAAGTCACTTACCATATTACTTACTTCCATGAAGCAAATTTCTACCATAGAAATATCCAATTTCCACTTTATTTCACCATATATTTCACAAAATATGCTTTTCATTTCAAAAACCATTTTACAGTTCTTATCCACAAATTTTCAATATTAGTTTTATTTAAGCACGTACGATATACATATACCATTCGTACGCAATATCAATCTGATCACTTACTCAATCACACAATTTCACTTCCGAACTATTATCGTCCACCCGAATTTCTAATGCGAACTCAGATCAGGTTTCTTGATCAAAAATCGTCATTATGCTTGCATAGTCATAATTATGACAGAGAATTTCTTGAACCAATCAAAAATCTATATCCAGGTTCGCCGTTGAAAATCGAGTGAAAAATCCCAACTCGGATCGATATACTATCTCGAAATTCTGTGTTCGAATCTGGATCAAATCACTATGCGAATAGAATAATATACGTACATCCTACGTATTTATCTTCTTTAATTATTAGCTAAATCAATACTCTTTCTATTCACATTCACTTTAATTTCTATTTACTTATTCACAATTGCTTCAATCCCTATTTGGATTATTACCTCAATTCTTATCTCAATTGGATATTTAATCATAAACAGTTTGCATTCTGACCAGCTTATATTAAGAAAATAATTTGAAAAGTTTAAAATAGATAAGTAATTGAAAAATAATTATTAATTGTAAAATAGCTGTAAAATAGTTAAGTAAGTGTAAAATAGTCAAATGGTTATAAAATAGTTATATAATTGCAAAATAGTTGTAAAATAGTAAGTAGTTATAAAATAGTTGAAAAATAGTTAAATAGTTCCGAAAATAATTGTAAAATAATTATGAAATAGTTTGGCTTTAAAAAGAAAGATTGCATAGTAAATAGCTTGGAAAAAAATAGATTTAAGAAAGCTTATATTAAAAATAATTTGTTTGGAAATAGTTTCAGAGTCAAACTGTTCAACTACCCAATCTTTATTCCAATCGATTCAAATTTTAAATTTCCACTTCCTCTTAACATTAATTCAATCCCAAATCAATTTAAACAATTTCAATTCCCACTCCACATTTAACTTTATTCAATGTCGATTTCAATCTCAATTTATTCAAATAAATTTCAAATTGAACCAATTTTCAAATTTTAGTTCCTTTCAACTCCAGTTTGAATTAATCCCAATTCAAGTTGAATTAACCTCGATTCTTTCCAAATTCAAATCAAATTCCATTTCAATTTTAAACTATTCAACTTTAATCACAATTCCAAATTATTCAAATCAAATTTCAATTTGATCTAATTTCAAATTCAATTTCACTTTAAATCATCTCGAATTATATAGGTTTGAGTTAATTTTTCAAATGTTGATTTAACTTCTTTAAATCAAATTAACCTTTACTTTTAAAGTCTTTAAATACTTAATTCTAAGTCCATATTTCACATATTCCAATTTAAATCACCTTTACATCTTCATGAACTAATTTCTAAGTTCAAATCATAGTTCTACCCCTTTTTAATCACTCAATCTTTGAAATTCAATTTATCACCAAATTTCAATTTTGAAACCAATCCTTAACAATTTGAATTTCCTAGTTCCTTTAAACATCCAAAACTTAAGTTCAAAGTGATATCACTTCCTCAAGTTAAATTTTTATCTTCAAAAATCAAAATTACTTAAATAATTTCATTTTAAAGTTTTATTTCCAATTAGTTTCTATAATGGATATATAATATCACAATCCACTTCTTAATTCATTTTAAACAAGCCAATTCACAGTTTCATAGATTGTTGATGACAATAAGATGATATTAGTATATAAATAAACATCCAAATTATCTAAAACATCCATCAACAGCATCTATCACACATTCCCAGAACTCAAATCCGTTTGAGATCTTATATAAGTCCCTTCTAAATCAACCCATTTAAATTTCCTAAGTTAAATCTCAATTTCATCTTGAAAATTCCAAATCAAGTTGTTCATTCAAACTTATTTAACTTCTTATAAGTTAAATTCAATTTAATCTCATCAACCTTACCCAATTTGAATCCTCACTTCAAATTTCAAATTTCTGTCAATATTCTTTATATTTATAAGTTTAAAGACTTATTTCACTATGAGTTTTTACATCACATCTTAGGGGAAAATCAAAACTCAATCACTTAGAGTTTATTTTAAATCATCTTTGATATCATGTATATCCATACATATATACATATTTATTTCTTAGCCCACCAAGCCATATTTTTAAAATTTAAACCACCTTTGGTTTTAATTCAAAATAGTTTTCTTTAAAGCTTTCAAATAGCTCTTATTTTAAAATAAGATCATATTCAAAATATTCTGAATAATACTATTTATCATTCCTTTTAATAATTTGAAAATAAATTTCAAATTTTTTTAATCTTAGGATTCAAACTTCACAATTTAAAACCCTCTTCAATTTACAAGTCATACTTATCAAAAGTCTACTCCCTTAACACATTTCATTTTGCTTTATCATTATTAGGAAACAAACATCCCAATATTTGATACAATAACCATTTTATTTTATTTTGGTTTGAAACCAATTTTAATTCTCCTTATTTGTATGTTTCATTCTATTCAATTCCTATTTGGATATATATTTACCACTTAAATTCTTATTTAATTTCAATATCCAACAACCAATTATTAGTTTATAAAATATAAGCTTTTATAAAAACCATTCATTAAAACCATTTTTAAAACCTCTATATAAGAAAATAACAAGTATGTTGTCATATATATATATATATACATACACATTCAACTCATTCTAGGGTACCACTGACCCTATCCTTAATGAGCACACCCACCAGAGCCAAGGTTCTCGCTTAACCTGGCTCTGATACCAAATGTAACGACCTGAAATTTTCGACTCCGAAATCCCAGATTGTTGGAGAAAAGAAGAAAGAGATAGAAGAAGAAATGGAAAACAAGTCACAGAATCTCACATTCACAACAGATAAAATATAATATCAAATAATAGCAGTTATATAAAGGAAAAAACTGTATCTGTAAATTTACATTTTTTGCATCAGAGTTACAACCACTACATAACACTGGAAAGTTAAAATTAATTTGCTCCAGAGATACAACAATATATCACAGCGGAAACACTCCATACGTTCCTGCCATCCAGCTCGCCTCCTGAGCTCCAAAACGTCCTTACTTGAAAATCTGTAATACTCGGTCTGACCCGAGCATTACATCAAAGTAACGCACAGGTCAGACTGGAAACCATCGTGAGTAAACTGATATAATATGTGACGACCGCCCATGACTCCCGCACCAAAACAAGAGAATAGTGCGCTGAAAGGTGTGCAAGGCAGCCATGGACGATAGTCAGGTTAAAATAAAATCGCAGAATCTATCGTATAACTCACAGCGCATGGATAAAATATAATAAAGAAATATAATATAGTGAAGTCTCATAACAGAAAAATCATCATATAAGCATCCCAGAAGTTTTATACAATCATCTCAACACAAATCCATACATCAAGACCTCACTACAAGCACTCAACCAAATACAGCAGCGGATACCCAGTACATATAAGAAAATAATATGCATAGCCTCCTGCTCGTCTTCGTCATCATCAGCGGAAAACTCAAAGCACAGCACCTGCCACCTGCTACCTAGTCTGCCCATCCCAAACATGGATGAACAGCCCAAGGTAATAAGAGGAGACATAAAACCTTGAGTCAGACAAAGTCTTAGTGAGCAGTAAATTAACAATCAAGCATACCAAAAGAGCATAAGGAAATAAAAGGAATAGGAACCAAACCATCCCACTCCACCTCTTTCTACAGTGATAGCCCCCCAGACACACACTAAGGAGAAGCAAGCATAACATAGCAGATAAGTAAGGTAAAGCAATAATCACTCGAGTCAAGGACGATGTTTTCCAAATACAAACCCCCAAGGCCTAAACCAAGATCAGATAAGCACCCAGAAAACACCGCTCTTGAAGCCGAATGATGATACAACCAAACATCCAAACATCCATGACTCTGGCTATCACTGTTATCCTTGCTTCGAAATCACCGTTAATTGAATGACCGACTCCTTCCTGAGCCATCTGTCAAGGGCTAATGGTAACCCCGGTTCTAGACAAAACTCCGCACACTGCCTTGTGCCTAGGACTTATCTTCTTGGCCCAGAGTACTCGACTAACTGCCTGTAGTCTTTTAGGCGTCCCTATGTACTCTTGCTTTTAGGTTTGCTAGAACCTTCAATAACGATGAGATCCAAGCCTCCTTGTCATCCTTCTTGACGACTTCTTTTCAACTTAGCCCAAGCTTCCTCTTGAGCAATCCATTATCAACCAACTTGAACTACCCTTCAAGTTATCAACATGCTTGGAATGATCCCTGCCTGGATTAAGCCAAGACTCACATCATACTTCGCTTTATCGTACCAAAGCAAAGTCTCAACTCAACCATGCTTTGCCTTTTCGCATCCTGGCAAAGACCCATCTCGATCTCATACTTCGCCTTTTCGCATCACGGCAAAGTCCCATCATCGAATCCATCCATATGAGCTTCCACATCCGCTTCATATGCCATCGGCAGCTTTCACCATTCAAGAGCCTTTCTACTTAGCTTTTGAATCATCTTCAACCATCTTGTTCCAAATCAACTACAAGCTAACTTGGAGCAATTAAATCTATCATACATTCAAACATTCAAGCATTCAACAAGATATATTAAGCAATATCAACTAAAATGGCAATTTCGTAATTAAGTGTGCAAAAGTCCAACATATGTGAAATCATGGTTTTTAGCATAGATCTATCAAATCTAAAACATGGGTTTTGTCTCTAATACTTGATAAATAACTTTCATAAGTAAACATCTTCAAATATGATGGATCTACATGCAGACTTAGAGAAAATGCGGGAAAACGCTAACTTTAACACATAAACATATCACCAATCCCATATACTCCTTTGGATCCGCGTGAGAGATAACTACCACTCACCAAATCACCAAAACAACCTAAAATCAATCAACTTCAAATCTGGACAGCAAGGACTTGAGCTTGATCCGGAGAAATTTCACTTGAAACGGTGAAATCTAGCCTCTTCGGATGAAAATCTTCAACTTGGACACTTGGATCTTCGATCTTGATCTTCGATCTTCAACAGATGTTAGCACTTGATGGAAGTAGAGAAAGAAGATGAAGAAATGTTGTAGTCGAGTCTTCAAAATGGCAGCACTTCGTCGCTTCAAAAACCGGTGCCAAAAAGTGAGCCGAACACCTCTATTTATAGGCTGGAATCCCCCTTAACTCGGCCAACTTCTTAACCCGGAGCTCGCTATTAGGTCGTCCCCGACTCATCCTTGCCGACTCATCCTTGCCGACTCATCCTTGCCGACTCAACACAGCATGCTACAACACGGCTCAAGACTTATACGACTTAACCAAACACGGCACAGCCTGCCAATGACTCAATACAAGTGCCGACCTAACATCGCCGACCTAACCCTGCCGACTCACGACTTGGCCTAGTACCGACCCAACATATAAACCATATGGCCGACCTAACACATAAACAACACAAAGGCCACCGACCTAACTGCTTAGCCCTAGTGCCGACCTAACTCCTACCGACCTAACACTTAAACCACCTGGCCAACCTAACTCCTGCCGACTCGACTCAAACACGGCCCAGCCTTATACGGCTTATAACACACACGACCTATCCTGGACACGACTCAAGCCCCTTGCCGACCCAACCATACTAAGTCATACCGGTACTTGCCGACCTAACATCCTTCCTTAAACCCCTAACTGTCTTAGGTCGGTCACACCCTAACTCGGAGCAAACTCAATAAGCCATGACCACTAGGTCGGCCCAACTCTTAAGTCGGTCAGTTCCTCTAAGTCATTAACTCGGCAACACTACTGAGTCGGCCACGCCTTTAAGCCATAACTCCTTAAGTCGGTCAACTCTGTGGGTCGGTTATTACCATAGGCCGGTCTCCCCTTATGTCGGCAACCCCTATAAGTCGCTCCAACGTATGAGTCGGCTGCTACCTTAAGTCGGTCACCACTAAGTCGGTCAACCCCTTATCCAGCTAAGTCTTACCTTGCCTACTAACTAACTCGGTCACGACTCAACCCTTAACTCGTGACTCGTAGGCCACCTATCTCTTGAGTCGTAACTCGCTAACCCTCATTAGATAACACATTAACGACTCAACCTATAAGCTTATTAACAACTCATAGCCAAGTTAACTCGAACACGACTCATCACTTAGACACGCGAGTTAACTTTCTAAACGACTCAGGCTAGAAACAACGTAAACAACACTAACGACCTGCAAATTCTACGATCTATCGACACGTAAAATACGGGTCGTTACATTCTCTCCCCCTTAGGAATTTCGCCCCCGAAATTCCAAGCAAACAACAGCAATCAAGGATATTCCGCATGCCTACCACCCATAGCAATCCACAAACCATGCAACCAATTCTAGCCTAGCATGCAGAATTCTAAGACTTAGAACAAGCTACAAATTCATGAGATGTCACGACACTTTAGGGCCATACCTCGAAGAGTCCGGGATGAGCTGCCTTCATCCTCTCTTCCTCCTCCCATGTACAGTCGTTAACATCGTCACTCCATTGTACCTTGAGCAACGTAAACGTCTTCCTCCTAAGCTGTTTCGTATCGGTTTCAACAATACGAAGCGGCTTACGAGGTCTCGTAACCACTGGATCAACCTCTAAGTCTTCACAGCTATCAGCAGAAACCACCGTACTTGGGTCGTGCACATACTTCCGTAGACAAGATACATGAAAAACATTGTGCACACCCGCCACCTTTTCCGGTAACTCCAATCTATAAGCGAGCTTTCCAATTCGCTCGATAATCGGGAATGGTCCAACAAATCTCGGGGTCAACTTTCCTTTCTTCCCGAATCTAATAACATTCTTCAATGGAGAAATCTTCACAAAAACCATATCGCCCACGTCGAATTCCAAATCCTTTCGACGATTATCAGCATAACTTTTCTGACGATCTTGGGCTGCCTTCATTCGTTGTCGAATGATCTCTATACAATCCGAAGTCTGTCGAATCATCTCTGGCCCAAGTATCGGCTTTTCTCCAGCTTCCAACCAACATGTCGGAGAGTTACACGGTCTTCCATATAATGCTTCATATGGTGCCATACCAATGCTAGACTGATAACTGTTGTTATAAGCAAATTCCACCAAATGAAGGTGATCTTCCCATGATCCTCCGAAGTCCAAAACACAAGCTCTAAGAAGATCTTCCAAAACCCGGTTGACTCTCTCAGTCTGACCATCTGTTTGAGGGTGGTAAGCTGTACTCAAACACAACTCAGTTCCCAAAACTTCCTGGAAGCTCTTCCAAAATCCACTAGTGAACAACGGATCTCGATCGCTCACTATACTCTTCGGAACACCATGGAATCGAACAATCCACTTCACATACAACTCAGCCAACTTCGATGCAGTTCTAGTCGATCGAACAGGAATGAACCTTGCACTCTTGGTCAAACGATCTACTATGACCCAAATCCCTTCATTCCCTGTCCTTGTCCTAGGTAGACCATCAATAAAATCCATTGACACTTGCTCCCACTTCCACGTAGGAACTTCTAATGGCTGAAGTAATCCACTGGGCTTCTTCTGCTCAGCTTTCACCAACTGGCAATTCATACACTTGGAAATAAAATTTCCAACATCCTTCTTCATACCTTCCCAGTAGTAAGCTCTTTTCATATCCCGATACATCTTATTTCCACCTGGATGAATTGTCAACTTCGAGTGATGACTTTCCCTCAGAACTTCATCCCTTAATCCATCAATATCAGGAACCACCAATCGTCCTTGCTTTCGAAGCCAACCCTCTCGATCGACTTCGAATCCCTTATCCTTCTCTGGTTCCAATCCAGATTCCAAATCACGGATAATCTTGACAAGCTTATCATCTTTCTTTTGGCTCTCGCCAATTCTTTCCACAAGAGTAGGCCTTATTGATAAGTTTGCCAACATCTCAGATTCCAACTCGCATCTAGGCCTGAAATCAAATCCAGCCAAATACTCAAGACTCTTCCATTCCGAAAACATGGCTCCCAATCCTGCATGTCTTCGACTTAACGCATCTGCCACTGCGTTACCTTTCCCCGGAGTATAGGCTATACCAAAATCATAAGATGCTAGAAACTCTAACCACCGTTGCTGTCGAAGATTCAAATCCTTTTGGGAGAACAGATACTTCAACGACTTATGATCTGTAAACAACTCAAATCTAACTCCCAATAGGTAGTGTCTCCACATCTTCAAAGCAAACACTATCGCCGCTAACTCCAAATCATGAGTTGGATAATTCCTTTCATGCGGCTTCAGTTGTCGACTAGCATACGCAACAACTTTATCCTTCTGCATTAGCACCGCTCCCAGTCCAGTGCCACATGCATCGGTGTAAACCACCATCTCATCATTCCCACTTGGAATAGTCAATACAGGAGCACTCGTCAGTCGCTCTTTCAGGATTACGAAAGCTTGCTCACACTTGTCATCCCATCTGAACACTTGGTTCTTCTTCGTCAATCCTGTCAATGGTGCAGCTATCTTGGAAAAGTCCTTGATAAACCGACGATAATATCCTGCTAATCCAAGAAAACTTCTCACATCAGATGCATTCTTAGGTTTAATCCAATCCTGGATCGCTGCTACCTTAGCGGGATCAACCGCTATTCCACTTCCAGAGATAACATGGCCTAAGAACCTCACTTCATTCTTCCAGAAGTGACACTTCGAAAACTTAGCCTTCAGCTGATGTTTCCGCAAGATTTCCAAAACAATCCTCAAGTGCGTCTTGTGCTCTTCCTCAGTTCTGGAATAAACCAAAATATCATCCACGAACACAAGCACGAACTTATTCAACTGATCTCTGAATACTCTATTCATAAGATCCACGAAATATGCTGGCGCGTTAGTCAACCCAAACGGCATTACCAGCCACTCATAAAACCCGGATGGTGTCCTGAAAGCAGTCTTCGGCACACTATCCCTCGCCACTCTCAACTGGTGAAATCCCGTTGCCAAATCCATCTGAGAAAACACCTTAGCCTCGTGAAGCTGATCAAACAAGTCGTCTATTCTCGGCAATGGATACTTGTTCTTCTTAGTCACCTTATTCAGCTCACGATAATCAACACACAACCTCAGCGATCCATCCGCTTTGGTTGCGAACACAACGGGCGCACCCCATTCGGACACACTTCTCCGAATGAATCCTTTCCGTAAAAGGTCATCAACTTGCACCTTCAGCTCTTGCTGCTCCCTCGGTGCCATCCGCCTAAGAGGCATCACAACAGGTCTGGCTCCCTCAACTAGATCGATACGAAACTCGATCTCCCTATGCGGCGGCAACCCTTTGACTTCGTCAAAGACATCCTCAAATCCATTCACAACAGGCACCGATGACAGTCCATCCCGTGGAACAACCAGCGAATACATGAAGCTCATGAAGACACCTTCTTCATGCTTACATCGTATCACAACCTTTCGCCCATCCACATTCCCGACTGTCACCTCCAGCCTCTCACAATCAATCCTAGCCGCATACTTCCTAAGCCAGTCCATACCCAAAATAATTCCGAACCCCGCAAAGTTCAGAACAAAGCAATCACAAACAAACGAGCAATCATGACTCGACACAACTAGACCACGGCATATCATACACAAACATGACGAACCCCCCACTGGGTTAGTCACAACCAATGGCCTATCAACAATATCCGGTTTCAAACCCAACCGGCCTACCAAATCATCACAAACAAAAGAATGCGACGCTCCAGTATCAAACAACACTCTAACTGGAACACCACAAATAGAAAGAGTACCTTGGACCACCACACTCTTCCCCTTTTCTTCAGCAGTAGGAGCTCTTGAAGATGACGGCACAGCTTCCAAAGCATAGGCCTGCACAATCTGCCTATTTTTCCTCGGCTCTGGGCAATCCTTCTTTATATGTCCCAGCTTATCACAGTTGTAACATTTTCCCGGCACCTTGGGATTCTTACAATCTTTGTAGAGATGGCCCTTCTGCTGACAGTTATAGCAAGTCAACTCACCCTTCAACTTCTTCTGGCCATCCTTGCCCCTCTGTTGCTGCTGCTTCCTCTTCTTATTTCCACCCTGCTGTGGTTTAGATCCTTCCCTGGTTACAGCAACAACAGAACTTTCCTTAGGGAACAAACTCTCATGCCTCAAAGCTTTCTCCACAAGCTTTTCAAATGGATTATCCAGATGATCCACTAACTGCCTTCCAAGATAAGCATCCAGACCAGTCACAAACTTTTCGTTCTTCTGGTAGGGAGAATCAATATACGATCTGGCATACTTAGACAAAGCTTCGAACTCAGAAATATACTCCAGAACTGGCCTCCCTCCCTGCTTGAGCTCTACAAATCTCTTGAACAAAACAGACTTCTGAGCCGTAGAGATGAACTTGGCTTCAAATCTAACTTGGAATTGCTCCCAAGTTATCTCCTCCTCTGGTGTATCTATAGTGATAGAATTCCACCAATCCGCAGCTCTCCCTTGAAGCTGCCTCGATGCAAGCTTTCTCTTGGTTGCATCCTCAATCCCTAGATCACCAAAAATCCTTCGGCAAGCATCCATCCATCTCTGCACTTCAATAGTAGATTCCGTCCCCAAGAAAGCTTTTCCTCCAAGAGAAGTATAATCCTTGCAAAGCTTGGCAAAATCCACTGGCCTTGGAGCCTGGACTTGAACTCCTACATCCACAGAAGATCCTGAAGCTGGTACCCTCCTCATGATCGAAGTCATCATTGCTTCGAACATCGCAGCATAGTCAACAGCTTCCCTAGCAGCACGGCTATCTCTCGCAGCTTGTCTCTCGCTTCTGCTCATCCTTAATATCTGTAAAAAGAATGATTAGAACACCTTAAGAAACAACTGCATAAGGAGTTCAAATCCATCTAAGTTACTATATTATATATAGTAATCATCCATCAAAATACAATTACGTCTCTCTTACGTAATTACGTCAGCGAGCGTTGGCTAAAATCGATTAACCTCGCTCTGATACCAAATGTGACGACCGCCCATGACTCCCGCACCAAAACAAGAGAATAGTGCGCTGAAAGGTGTGCAAGGCAGCCATGGACGATAGTCAGGTTAAAATAAAATCGCAGAATCTATCGTATAACTCACAGCGCATGGATAAAATATAATAAAGAAATATAATATAGTGAAGTCTCATAACAGAAAAATCATCATATAAGCATCCCAGAAGTTTTATACAATCATCTCAACACAAATCCATACATCAAGACCTCACTACAAGCACTCAACCAAATACAGCAGCGGATACCCAGTACATATAAGAAAATAATATGCATAGCCTCCTGCTCGTCTTCGTCATCATCAGCGGAAAACTCAAAGCACAGCACCTGCCACCTGCTACCTAGTCTGCCCATCCCAAACATGGATGAACAGCCCAAGGTAATAAGAGGAGACATAAAACCTTGAGTCAGACAAAGTCTTAGTGAGCAGTAAATTAACAATCAAGCATACCAAAAGAGCATAAGGAAATAAAAGGAATAGGAACCAAACCATCCCACTCCACCTCTTTCTACAGTGATAGCCCCCCAGACACACACTAAGGAGAAGCAAGCATAACATAGCAGATAAGTAAGGTAAAGCAATAATCACTCGAGTCAAGGACGATGTTTTCCAAATACAAACCCCCAAGGCCTAAACCAAGATCAGATAAGCACCCAGAAAACACCGCTCTTGAAGCCGAATGATGATACAACCAAACATCCAAACATCCATGACTCTGGCTATCACTGTTATCCTTGCTTCGAAATCACCGTTAATTGAATGACCGACTCCTTCCTGAGCCATCTGTCAAGGGCTAATGGTAACCCCGGTTCTAGACAAAACTCCGCACACTGCCTTGTGCCTAGGACTTATCTTCTTGGCCCAGAGTACTCGACTAACTGCCTGTAGTCTTTTAGGCGTCCCTATGTACTCTTGCTTTTAGGTTTGCTAGAACCTTCAATAACGATGAGATCCAAGCCTCCTTGTCATCCTTCTTGACGACTTCTTTTCAACTTAGCCCAAGCTTCCTCTTGAGCAATCCATTATCAACCAACTTGAACTACCCTTCAAGTTATCAACATGCTTGGAATGATCCCTGCCTGGATTAAGCCAAGACTCACATCATACTTCGCTTTATCGTACCAAAGCAAAGTCTCAACTCAACCATGCTTTGCCTTTTCGCATCCTGGCAAAGACCCATCTCGATCTCATACTTCGCCTTTTCGCATCACGGCAAAGTCCCATCATCGAATCCATCCATATGAGCTTCCACATCCGCTTCATATGCCATCGGCAGCTTTCACCATTCAAGAGCCTTTCTACTTAGCTTTTGAATCATCTTCAACCATCTTGTTCCAAATCAACTACAAGCTAACTTGGAGCAATTAAATCTATCATACATTCAAACATTCAAGCATTCAACAAGATATATTAAGCAATATCAACTAAAATGGCAATTTCGTAATTAAGTGTGCAAAAGTCCAACATATGTGAAATCATGGTTTTTAGCATAGATCTATCAAATCTAAAACATGGGTTTTGTCTCTAATACTTGATAAATAACTTTCATAAGTAAACATCTTCAAATATGATGGATCTACATGCAGACTTAGAGAAAATGCGGGAAAACGCTAACTTTAACACATAAACATATCACCAATCCCATATACTCCTTTGGATCCGCGTGAGAGATAACTACCACTCACCAAATCACCAAAACAACCTAAAATCAATCAACTTCAAATCTGGACAGCAAGGACTTGAGCTTGATCCGGAGAAATTTCACTTGAAACGGTGAAATCTAGCCTCTTCGGATGAAAATCTTCAACTTGGACACTTGGATCTTCGATCTTGATCTTCGATCTTCAACAGATGTTAGCACTTGATGGAAGTAGAGAAAGAAGATGAAGAAATGTTGTAGTCGAGTCTTCAAAATGGCAGCACTTCGTCGCTTCAAAAACCGGTGCCAAAAAGTGAGCCGAACACCTCTATTTATAGGCTGGAATCCCCCTTAACTCGGCCAACTTCTTAACCCGGAGCTCGCTATTAGGTCGTCCCCGACTCATCCTTGCCGACTCATCCTTGCCGACTCATCCTTGCCGACTCAACACAGCATGCTACAACACGGCTCAAGACTTATACGACTTAACCAAACACGGCACAGCCTGCCAATGACTCAATACAAGTGCCGACCTAACATCGCCGACCTAACCCTGCCGACTCACGACTTGGCCTAGTACCGACCCAACATATAAACCATATGGCCGACCTAACACATAAACAACACAAAGGCCACCGACCTAACTGCTTAGCCCTAGTGCCGACCTAACTCCTACCGACCTAACACTTAAACCACCTGGCCAACCTAACTCCTGCCGACTCGACTCAAACACGGCCCAGCCTTATACGGCTTATAACACACACGACCTATCCTGGACACGACTCAAGCCCCTTGCCGACCCAACCATACTAAGTCATACCGGTACTTGCCGACCTAACATCCTTCCTTAAACCCCTAACTGTCTTAGGTCGGTCACACCCTAACTCGGAGCAAACTCAATAAGCCATGACCACTAGGTCGGCCCAACTCTTAAGTCGGTCAGTTCCTCTAAGTCATTAACTCGGCAACACTACTGAGTCGGCCACGCCTTTAAGCCATAACTCCTTAAGTCGGTCAACTCTGTGGGTCGGTTATTACCATAGGCCGGTCTCCCCTTATGTCGGCAACCCCTATAAGTCGCTCCAACGTATGAGTCGGCTGCTACCTTAAGTCGGTCACCACTAAGTCGGTCAACCCCTTATCCAGCTAAGTCTTACCTTGCCTACTAACTAACTCGGTCACGACTCAACCCTTAACTCGTGACTCGTAGGCCACCTATCTCTTGAGTCGTAACTCGCTAACCCTCATTAGATAACACATTAACGACTCAACCTATAAGCTTATTAACAACTCATAGCCAAGTTAACTCGAACACGACTCATCACTTAGACACGCGAGTTAACTTTCTAAACGACTCAGGCTAGAAACAACGTAAACAACACTAACGACCTGCAAATTCTACGATCTATCGACACGTAAAATACGGGTCGTTACATAATATGAAATATCAAGCTATATAACTTAAAAATAACCAAGGTAACTCGTACGTTTTACGGGTTCTTACTTATTATAGTCAATCATTTTTCACACACAATAGTTCTCAGGTTAGATGTCCAGGTTACTTAACTTATTCCATTCCAGCCTGATTAATCTCGCATATCCAAATTTATAAAGAATTTAGTTTACTAATCGAAGTGGTTTCGGGTATTACTGATACCTGACCCTGGTCTCTTCGACTTCAATGTTGTTCTTTAAGTTTAAACAGTACAATCTATATTCAGGATATCATACTACACAACAATTCATCCCAGATAGGTGACCCACATGTCGTAGTTCACCCCTTCATGTCACAACACATCTCAATCGCCCATCATAGACAACAACAATTCAAGTCATCCCACATTTTTCAACCATCCACATGCAAGATTTATTAGATATATAATTCATAATTGATTTAATTAATCTCCACTTAAATTAATCACCAACTTTATCACTTGGATTTCCTTAATCCTACTTACTTAACATTAATTAATTACAACCCAATTAATTAATCATCTTTTAATTATCCATCTTAATTCATCATCCTTGATTAAACATTCTTTATTTACATTAGGTAATTAACCTTTAATTACCACATAGATTAACTAGCCTTAACCATTCTCATTAATTAACTTTTAATTAATTTCCCTAATTAATTATTTATGTTAATTAATGATCCTCTAATCACACTTCTTAATTAATTATTCTTTTAAATTAATTACATCTATTAATTCAAATTAATTAATCATATTAACCATTCCTTAATTACTTATACAAATCAACCTTTGTTAATTCATTTGGTAAGTGACTATCCTTTAATCATCCCATAATGATCCTTTAATTTCATAGAGCAGTTATTCTTCTAATTACTTTTACCAATTTCATTCAATAATTATCCATTTAATTACTCCCGTTAAGTAATTATCCTTTTAAGATAAAGGTTATATATATTAAAATATTATAAACTTAATTAAAATAATTTTAAATAATTTATTTTAAAGCCTTAAATTAACCCAAGCTTAATTATACATTCATTATATAAAAGAATTAATTAAGAAATTATTACACCTTTTAAAAACTTGATAAATTAAAAAAAAATTAAAACTGTTTAAAATCACAACCAAAAATAACTCGAGTTCCCTTCCGTGCAAATCGACGAAATTCCTGAACCAAAACCTAAGTCGCCCCTTTTATTCGATAACACCGAAACTACTTCAAGCCTTTCCCCAATTTTCCCGATCCTTACCTTCTTCTTCCCTCTTCTCTACTATAACAGCGTCAACCATCATCTTCATCGATACACCTCGTGCACCGTGCATGTGTACAAGGCGTCGGAGACCCATCGATTAACTTCATCGACGTTCCTAAGTCGCCGCTGATCTCTCCGATCCACCAAGCTACCCAGAAAACTCGAAAACCCAGCAATTCGAAAATGAGCAATTCGAAAGAACTCAGGAACAAAATCGATCGCCCAAAAATCACCTGCTTCACCACCACAGATCGCCGGTGATTACGAAACCCCGACAAAAACTTCGTCACAACCTACTCCACCATTCCCCTCCGTGCACACGACTCTGATCATCAATCGACGTCCCAATCGAACTAGAACCCAGCTCCGCCAAAATGCCACCTAAAACCCTACATTCTCTTCTACCCGCCGCCATGGCATTTGATAAATCACACCACTAATTTTCCCGAGAACGCCATCCTCTCATCCTCCTTTGACTATAAACTCGACCTCTAACTTCGACCCATCCACCGAAATTTGGCCAAAGAACATTCCCCGATCAACATGCAATTCCTCTAGAATTAAATGCCTAAAAATTCTGATTTCATTTTTAAAAATCATAGTTTTCGATAACACATCAGTCTATATACTTGAAATGATAAATTATTTAGGTTGAAATTTTGATATGTTTTAAATTTCATTGTAAATTCAATTTTTTTCAAATAACAACTTAATAATTTCATTGAGACTATTTTTAAAAATAAGATTTCATCCATACCAACACATTACCTTTTGAAATTATAACTTATAACTGCTTGAGTGAAGAGAATAAATTTTTTGTGTGATTATTTGGGTCTGTAAATCAAACAAAGGTTAAAATATCCAAATGTAGACATGCATATAAACATATACACACACACAAAAACTATGAACTGAAACATACACAATCATATTCACACATTCATACCAACAATCTTCATATCCTATTCACATGCATCAGGTTAAATATTAGATTTAAGGTTGTTTTACTCACATGCAATTTGCTTGAACAGAGAACATGCTTGATTATTTTTACTTTTGAAATCTGGGATTGCTTTTGGGTTTGATATAATCTGATGCTGTTGATGTTGAATCCTTCAACTTGTTAGCTTGCTTGATATATTTTGATTTGAGTCTACCTTTGCTTGATCCTATTCTTCTTTAGTTTACAGGATTTTGATTTCCTGGTTTTAAATTTCCAGGTTGTACATTTTCTGGTTTTAGTTGTTACAGGCTTTTGGCTTTTTTTCTTCTTTCTTTTGGGTTTTGAAATTGAAGTTAGAAAAGAAAATAAATGACACTTGCACCATTAGTTTACACTTGTTGAATTCCATAATAAAACACTCATACTTGTATTTTCTTCATGAGAATATAGTTTAAATAGATATTCATATTATTATTCTTTTGTTTACAATTGCGTATATATGTTTTAATACATCTTTATTATATATATTACCTTATATTACATTTATGTTTATATATATACACGTATTATTAATTTATATAAAATGTATGCATTATATTTTCCTTAAATTTATATTCATATATCCTTAAAGAAATAATTTGAAACTAATATATATATATATATATATATATTATTTTAAGTCCAATGTATTTTTAGGACATTTTATTTTTGAATTTCAAACTCAAATTCAAATTACAACCTATTCACAAACACACACACACATATATACATATATAAAATCAAACACTTATCTTATTTATTTTGAAAATTTCAATTAAATTCACATTTAAATTTCCAATAAAATCAGTCAATTATCCACTTGACCGATGTCCAAAAATCCGGATTATCACATACATTGTGAATATATATAAATATATGAAGAAGTAAACATAATAACTTTGTTAATCCCTTTAACCCTTTAATCAAAGAAAACTTCTTCAAAAACTCCTTTTCAAAACACTTTACTTATTTATGCCATGGTTTCTTTCAAAAATGAGATTGGGTTATTTGCTTTGGGAACCAAGGTTGTCGAAACCTTTAAAACCTTGCTTTCGACTTCACTGGGTAACCTACTTCGAAAGCATATAAATCTCTTTTCAAAACATTAGGCCCTTGCCTTTCAAAAAGATTTAAAACTTCTCTTTCGAAAACTTTCGAATGTAATAAAGTATTACTTATTATCTTTTAGAAGCATAGCTTCGAAAACTTTGAAAGTACCCCAATCGAAACCTTTGGAAGTATCCCTTCCGAAGCCATTGAAAGTCCCCCTTTCGAAACCATTAGGTTTATACTTAAAAATATCATTTGACTCAAAGTGAATTTAAACGAAAGTATCTCTTTCGAAACCAACCTTTATCATATAAAAGTATTGCGGAAAATTTGGAGGCGTTGGTGCCATCCCTTTCGAAATCTTCAGATTATTTAAACAAAACTTTGAAGGATAACGTCGAAACCTCCTTTCGAAGTTATTGCCTTCAAACCCTTGGACCCTTTCGAAAGCATTTAGGAAGTGGCTTAAAACATCTTTAAAACAAGCACTACCTTTCAAAAGCATTAATGAGTTCAATACACTTGAAAGGCTAAAGAACGACAGCAGAGCTTCGACTAGGTCAAAACCCCTTCTTTCGAAAGCATTATTTTATAAGTAAAGGACCCCATTCTAAAGCTTGTTCTTTAAAACATAAGTTGATGGCAACCCCTTCAAAAGAATTTTGAAAACTTCTTTCGAAAAATACGCTTTGACTCCTTCGATGGCTTTAATTAGAAGAAAGGCAGGTGCTTCACTTTTAAAACAAACAAAAAGGTATCGACCCCATCAGAAGCTATGCTTTCGACACCATGTCTTTCGCCTTTCTCCAATCCACTACGTACTATCTAAATGGTACCTTGTGTATTGGTTTCGGCTTATTGGGTTTCGACTTAATTGAAGGTGGAAGCTCTGGGTCGAAAGGTACTTCCAAAGAAGGCGGAAACAACTTTTTTGGGTAAACCTTATTTAATACTAATTAAAGCAAACACTTTCGAACTAACCTGACATGTGTAAACACAACATTGGTTGCCTTAAATTCTAAAATTCTTTAATAAAATAACTGCCTCTAATTCATATCTAAACCATGGTTAAGTTAACAAATAAGCCCTTCCATTAATTAAACCAATATCGCAAATAAGTCCTTCTTCTAAAATAATTTAATTTGCATAGCAAATTACTTAGGAAAATTCCCAAAAATTCTTGAAATTCACTTTAACCATGTTATCTAACATATCAAAATTTCAGACTCAAATTCTCAATATATATTTCGAGTTAAATTTGTAAACCCAATTAATCATATTTTCGTTTGAAAATTCATAATAACCTTTCCATATTTGGAAAATTATCAAAATTAAAACCCAACTCCAAAATCATGTTTTATACAACATAAAAAATTTCCACGGCATTTAAACATTAATATAAATCGGTTTTTCCCTAAAACGGCATATGATCTTATTTAAACATTCTTGTTTAAATCAATTTTTTTTTAATTCGAGCGTATCTTCATCCGAATTATCATAAAAATGAATTTGCCTTTAAATCCGAAAACACATGATTATAAAATAAATAGAGATGGTATAAATTAATTTTCACCTTAATTAAGATAAGGAGATTGGATTGAGATTTATTCATCTAGCTTTAATCCTTAGCTTTCTTCCATTTCTCTTCTATTTTCCTTGTTAATGTCTGGCTCCCCTTAATGTTTGCATTTTGTTTTTAATCATGAATGGGAAAAACGAAATGATAATTAGGAATGAGAATATATATATATATATATATATATATATAGGGGTAAGGTTATGTATGGCAAATTCCTAATATACCCTTATGTAAATTAATTAACTTATAACCCATTCTTAAGCCTATTTAGTTATTTAATTGAGCACGACCTTAATTATTTATTCAAATCTCAACCCCCCTCATTACTTAACATTTACATTATTCCATTTAATTTATCTAATTAAATCTTTGGAGTAATGTTATCAAAAATTAGGGGTGTTACAAGTTGAGCTGGATGACCAAGACGTATTTCCATATTTTTACTTTCCACTGCATTTTCTTGGTTGTATTTATCAGCTTTTGTAAGGACAAACTATTATAACTATCCAAGGTTGATGATAGGTTAGACTCTGACGTTGTTTTGAATGTTAAAGTTTCCTTTTTTAAAGAAAATTTAAATATTATACATTACTTGTTATGATGTGAGATTCTTATCTGTCTTTCCTTTTTCTTTTCACCCCAACAAATCTGTCTTTCCGACACTCGGTTGTTCGGCACGCGAATACCATGGATGTATCAGTGTCAACTTCTGAGGATAGAAAAGGCGAGTTGTTGAAAGGGACAGCGGATTAAGGATCTTAAGGCTAGTTTAACACTAGAGGGGGGGGGTGAATAGTGTTTAATGAATTCTAAGATTTTTATGAACTAAATTGAAATTATGATACAAAAAAATACAGAACTTAATCACAGAATAATAACAGAATCAAACACAGATGCAGAAAGTAAATAAAAAGCAGTAAAGGGAAAGAACACATCGGATTTTATACTAGTTTGGAGTTATCCTACATCCAGTCCTATACCAAGGCAAACCACCTCACACAGATTTTTATTAAACCAGTGTCAAGATTACACTCCTCAATTTATAAAGGCCTTGAGGTACCCTCTTGTCTCACGAGTCCGGGGCAAACTCTCTTGATTTACGGGCCACGAGATACCCAATTGATTTCCAGGCACAACGCACCTTATAGAGAGACTCGATAAAATTTTGATTACAAACCGATCTTATAACTCTGAATAGAACTTTGATCTTCGAGAGAGGATAGAGAATCAAATAAGAATGAAATTATAATTTGATTCACTTGAGAATTTGACAGAATTTCAGCATGATCTTAAACATATGATAATTATAGAACATGGATTAGTGGAGAAGAAGTGAAGAAAAATACGAATTGTGTCTTAAAAAATTCGTTTGAGAAGGCTATTTATAGAGTACCAACAATCATAACCATTCGTGAAGAGATTTAAATGAGTAGACACTTCTATTGAAAATTGAAACTTTTGAATTCAACGGCCACCATGTCGACATGGGGTATCCTATGATGTCGACATGCCCTTGTTAAAATAATGTAAAATTTGTTTTGAAAATGGTATTGAAATGAAAACAAGATGAAATGATTCTGGAGTAAAATAAACTAATTTTACTATGTTTTAAAACACAAAAACAAGGAATATTTAAGGCTAAAACTTCTGTATGAAAATGATTTGAAAATATAATTTTAAGGCTAAAATATTTTGAAAACAGTATTGAAAATCATTTTGAAAAACCATTTTGAAGTAGTTTTGCAAGCTTCTTCCTGCAAAATATCTCATTACATCAGGACTCAAGAACTTGTACAAAACCAGGATGTTCGTGGATTTGTATGCCACTTGTCGTAGGTTTGTAAGCTACTTGTCGTGGGTTTGTAAGCCACTAAGAAGGTAGAAATGGGTTCCATCCCAAATAAAATTTGAAATGAAGATTTCCATTCTATTATGAAGTTTTAACAAAAACTAGACACATATCTTGAAATCTTGATCTTGATACTCATGAGTCTTCAAACTTGATTTCTTCATTCTTGATATTTATACTGTTCAGTCTTCAATAATCAGTATCTGCCTTATATATATAACCTACATAACATTCATATATATCTAGACAATAGTGTTAGTATATAAGTTATAATAAAATAAGTTACAAAGGTTGTTGTCGTCAAAATCACTATCTCCAGTTCCTAACAATCTCCCCCTTTTTGATGATGACAACCTTGTAAAATATACTTACCACTTCGATCATACCATAACTCCCCCTTACAACAACCACACCCCTTTACTCCAAGCCTGCTATTTTTTTTTAACTTATTTCCCCCTTTGTCATCAACAAAAATAACCTGTAAACCTTAAACTTAATAGAAAAGGTGATAAATATGGCATAAGAATAATAAGCATGAATGAGTGAACATAGAATCCTAAGTTAAAATGGAATTTAAGATTTTATATACAAAAAATTGTTAGAACAACATTAATTAATATACTAATTATATACAAATTTAAACCAATATACAATCAAGAAAACGAAAAAGGCCAAATGAGGACCCTTAACTATCGATGATTTATGGACCGAACAATTTGGATAGTGAAGACAAAATTTTCCACGTTGTTTGACCAAGTTCCCATTAGCATCAAAAAGGACCTCTCAAACGCAAATCACGCCATCGTCTTTGTCCATATGAACATCCAGATTCGGTAGAGGATGTTCTTCTTCTTGATCCTCTTGTGATTCTTCTAGAGGCTCTTCTTCTTTAGAGTTCATGGCTTGTGATGATTCTTTGATGACAATGGGATTGGCATTGTCATCCATAAGGAATTTTTGTAAATTCCTAAGGATTTTGCATTTCCTATCTTGCTCTCTAGCCATTCGCAATGGACTTACTTGAATATCGACCATCATTTGAAGTAAATCTTTCATCTTCTCTTGTAGTTGATGACTCGTACGTGTGTGGAACTTTGAAAAGGGGTAGAATGAGGAGAAGTGGGTGAAGAAGGTTCTTTATTAAAGGAGGAAGCCATTAATTTACTGCTTTAGAAGTTTATTACAGAGATTAGAATAGAGAAAAGGAGTAAAAGTCGAAATATAAATATATATATAACCAAATAACTAATTTTAGAGGGAAATTTAAATTTGAAAATCTCGGCCTATATGTCGACATAGAGGGATGGGTCATGTCGACATGCCCAATTTAATTTTTGAGAATTTTTTTGTTTATATTAATTATTAACTATACTTGTATTATTTATAATTTATATTTCATTTAATGAACATATACCTAATTCTCTTCTACATTTAATAAAGTTTTGTTCATTTAATTGTTTGTTTAATATATCAGCAATTTGTTTTTCAGTATTAATATATTCAAGGGTTATGACTTCTTTACTTATATTATCTCTAAGAAAATGATGTCTAATATCAATATGTTTTGTTCTAGCATGATGAGTTGGATTCTTAGATAGGTTTATTGCGCTAGTATTATCACAATAAATTGGTGATTTTGTTATAGTTAATCCAAAATCTTTTGAAGTATGTCGCATATATATAACTTGAGAACAAACCAAAGCAGCATATATATATTCTACTACAGTTGTTGACAAGGATACAGTGTTTTGCTTCTTACTAAACCAGGAAACCAGAGAATGTCCTACAAAATGACATGTTCCACTTGTACTTTTTCGGTCTGATTTACAACCAGCGTAATCAGCATCACAGTATGAAATTAAATCAACTACATTGTTTTTAGGATAAAATAAACCATAATCTAAAGTATGTTTTACATACCTTAAAATTATCTTAACCGCTTTTAAGTGAGTTTCTTTAGGTTGAGTTTGGTATCTTGCACAGAGACAGACACTACGCATGATGTCAGGACGACTTGTTGTTATATAGAGCACTAAACCAATCATTCCCCTGTATAATTTTTGATCAACATCTTTTGATTTATCTTCTTCACTTAAAGATACATTAGTTGTCATTGGAGTTGGTTTCCCACCAGAAGTGGTCAATCCAAATTTATTAATTAAATCTTTAGCATATTTTTCTTGACTAATGAAAATTCCTTTATCTAATTGTTTGATTTGAAGTCCTAAGAAGAAACTTAGTTCTCCCATATGACTCATTTCAAATTCTTTAGTCATTATATCTGAAAATTCTTTATTCATTATGTTATTAGTTGATCCAAATATTATATCATCTACATATATTTGTATTAATTGAATATCATTTTTGTTTCTTTTAATAAAAAGAGTTGCATCTATTTTACCAATTTCAAAACCAGATTGTAGTAAATAAGATCTTAGTCCTTCACACAAGGCTCTAGGAGCTTGTTTCAGACCGTATAAGCCTTCTTTAATTTATATACATGATTTGGAAATTTGTTATCTTAAAAAAGTGAAGGTTGTTCTACATAAACATTTTCTTTTACAAAACCATTTAGAAAAGCACTTTTAACATCCATTTGATATAACTTTAAATTATTGTAGTTTGCGAAAGTAAGTAGAATTCTAATAGCTTTAGTCTTGATACGGGTGCAAAGGTTTCGTCATAATAAATTCCTTCTTCTTGACAATAACCTTGCACGACTAAACGAGCTTTATTTCTCGCGACTTCACCAAGTTCATTCATTTTATTTTTATAAACCCATTTTGTTCCAATTATACTTTTATCCTCAGGTCTAGGAACAAGTTCCCAAACATCATTTCTGGTGAACTGATTCAATTCATCTGGTGAACTGATTTAATTCTTCTTGCATAGCAAGAATCCATGAATCATCATATGATGCTTCCTTTGGATTTATCATCAGATGAAAATTTTTACTTCAAATTTTTTATTCAAGTTCATATTCAATAAACTACATAAATAAACACAGAAATTTTTATTTTTAACCATTTTTGTTCAAAAATTATATTAAATTCAATAAATTAAAATAGTTCAAAATACAGGTCATTACAGATATAATTGAGTAACACGATCTAAAATATTTAAAGTGTGAATAAGATGGTCAATACATGTACAAAGTTGTTATAATGATCTAAATGCCACATGTATAATTGTATTACCTTTGAAGATTGGACCGTGAATGCACCTCGTCTAATGAAATATCCTAGATCCACCTTGATCACACTAGACCTGCACAGCCTAGAGTACCAACAGATTTTAATTGATTTTGACATATAATAGGGTAGAAATGCATGACTATAGGGTAAGGTAAGCTAGGGTATTATTTCTAGGGAGAGTGGGCAAGCAAGAAGAAAATAAGTGTTGGATTTTATTTAAATAGAGAAGTAGAAGGAGAAAAAATATCCTTCTTTTACTCTTTCTTCTTTTACTGAATCTTAGATCTATATCTAAAATTCAAAACCAAAATATTTTCTCTTTCCCTTTGTTATTGATATCCAAAGATAGGGCTTTATGGGCCATCAAACAATCTCAATCCAATTAATAATTTATGGCAGTTAAATCAAATTTAAACGCGTATCTATATCGTATATCAGTACATACATATACAAATTTTATATTCATGCCCAATTAATTACTAATGATACCCACAAAATACTAATAGCATCCAATACATCAAATAAATAATCAATTAGAATTTTATAAATACTATTAATTTAATTAATTTATAGAATTTATAAATCAATTAAATCATGTGGTATTTCCAAGAAACCGACAATGGGGTTATGTGACTCGTGGGTGTGAAGTCTATAGCGAGTAATATCGAACAATTCGAATATTAATACGCACACATCACCTTAGCTAGTGATATGATGTCATCCACATAATTTCTCAAGAGGATATGGTTCTTATTCAAAGCTTCAAGAAGATGATGTCAAACCTCATCGTAAGAAAAAGTGTCTATGTCTTTATGACGACAAACGTTAAATGCAAAAACGGACAACATAAGGCATACGAATGATGTTGAATTTTATGACAGTCAACCATTCTTTGACCATGTCGCCTTCCATCATTACTCTCGATGACATACAACCAACAATACACTCATAGTGCCAATGATCAACGTTGGGAACATGAAAATAGATTAACGTCAAAGACATATATACAACATCACATATAACCAAAGCAGCAAAAGTATCAAGCTCGGTCAACATTATTAGCTATTAATGAGTGTCGATGAGACCTATGGTGCATTCCATTAGTGCAGAGCCTTGTCTACGCTGCTATTCACCTATACAAGCTCATAAACTATATATACCTAGTGGTGCCATTTTTTGGGTATGAATTCTCTTATCTCATTTCTTACCTTTTCAACTTTGTAAACCCAAATTCAATTTGGGGATTTGTAAAGCCAATAGTACTACTATAACCTTATGCACATAAGGATTTGGTAATTAAATAAGTACATAGCATAGCATATTGATTCAATTCGAAGTTATGAATTGAACGATCCTTTGACTTGGCATGTTGACTATTTTACTTTGTGGCTTGCATAGCATATCTGACTTTGAACTTGTTCAAGCATAGTACACTTGACTTCGAACTTGTACTAGCATTTGCATAATTTACTTTGAACTTGAATCTTAATAGCATAGTTGACTTCAACTTCAAACTTGTATGACTTCAACTTTGATGACTACACTAAGGAATTCTATGGGAACTCACTTTGACTTGATGACTTCGACTGGCCTCAATAGTGCCTCTCTTCGAATTTACACCGTTTTACTACACATTTGGGGTTAACGAATTTATTCGTTAACATATGATATTTTGGTCGAATTTCTCGCTTGTAAATCTTCATCGGTAAAATCCAATTTTTCAACTTAAGTGGTACCCTTTGTAATGATTGTTTACATCAATTATTTTCGTTGATATTATAACTTATTAGGACTTATGGAATTCGGTTTCGATGAATTTTTTTAATATCATCCATATCCAACTTGGTTTGTCAATAAAAAAGTCCATGGGTAATAACATTGGTTATTAACCATACTACTCTTGCTAGAGATTTTGACTTTGAGTTGACTACAGTTAACCGTGATACTAACCTCATATAACCAATGTGATGAATTCTCAATTGAATAATATTTCCCTTCCTATGTATCTAAATTTAAAACAAATTTTTTTCCACTTTCCCTTTGTTATAGCTATCCAAAGATAGGGTTTTACGGGCCATCAAACAATCTTAATCCAATTAGTAATTAATGGCAATTAAAACATATTTAAATGCATATCGATATTGTATATCGATACATAAATATTTAACTTTTATGTTCCCTCCCAATATATTGCTGATGACACCCATAAAATACTAATAGCAT
The DNA here is from genome assembly GCA_030765085.1 of Allium cepa. Taxonomy (NCBI): domain Eukaryota; kingdom Viridiplantae; phylum Streptophyta; class Magnoliopsida; order Asparagales; family Amaryllidaceae; genus Allium; species Allium cepa. Next base: position 938,795,226 of record CM060932.1, read on the forward strand.
CCAATACATTAAATAAATAAATAATTAGTAATTTATAAATATTTATTAATTTCAATAATTTATAACAATTATAAATCATTTAAATTGTGTGGTATTTCGAAGAAATTGACAACGCGGTTATGCGACTCGTAGGTGCAAATTCTACAATGAGTAATATCGAGCAATTTGAATATTAACATTCACACATCAACTTAGCTAATGGGATGATATTATCCATATAATTTCTTAAGAGGATATGGTTTCTAGTTTAAAGCAATAAGAAGATTATGTCAAACCTCATCGTAAGAAGAAGTGTCTAAGCCATTATGATGACAAGCGTTAAATGCAAAGATGGACAACATAAGCTATAGGAATGATGTTGACTTTTATGATGGAGAACCATTCTTTGCCCATATCGCCTTCCATCATTACTCTCGCAGACGTAAAACTAATACACTCATAGCGGTAATAATCAACGTCAGAAACTTGAAGATAGATTAACGTCGAAGACATATATACAACGTCACATGTAACCAAGGGAGCAAAAGTATCAAGCTCAAAAAAAATCAATAGCCATCAATGTGTGTCGATGAGAAATGCGGCGCATTTCATTAGTGCAGAACCATGTCTATGCCACTATTTACCTGTAAAAGCTCATTGACAGTGTAAATCCTCTACATCATCTACACAGTAATATTATGTGCCTTGTTGCACTTTATCAATGTTATCTACCATTGGTGCCATTTAAAACCAATGACCAATGCCGCCAAAGATCATCGTCGCTAGGGAACAAGATGCCAAACCTAATCAAGGATCACAAATGATCATCATCCAAAGCCAATTAATTAGCATCGATACATCCCACATCAAACCTGATTGAAGAGATACTTAGCTCTTCAAAGATATCACACCACAATGACACCAAATGAGTATATGGCAACACCGCTCTTTGACCAATATTGCACTTCGCCTTTCATGCAGCACGTTTCTTCAACATTTAGGGACGTTAGTAACCATGAAGTCATTAATAGTGCCTTATGATATCATTGCTTCATGCATGTGTTAATTCAAGCCGAAGTCATCACCCATTCTTAAAGGTCATCGACCATCATGATGAAGCTGCCGAGGTTGTTGCCACCTAAGTTGTTGCTGCACATCTTCAAAAGGATGATGTCATAGTCCTACACCATATTCATTAATGATGTTGCATGAAATCTTCAATGCTATCGCTAATGTCGCCTCATTTCCTACTTGTATGGGTTGATACCTCACGCCAATTATTCGATGGTGCCATAAATCAACAATGATGACACCATACAAGTTGGAACCACTCTTAATCAATGTAATCGACCCGTAATTTTATTTATTTACTTTATTAATATATTTAATTGAATTTTTTTGAAATTTTAAACAATAGAATTTTGAAATAAAAATTCGATATTTGAAATACGTCTATCTAAACATAGCAAATGGTAATTTTCATCTAAAAATATGAAAGTTTATTTTATTGTGTAATTTTATTTAAATTCAAATAAGTTAATATTTGATGGTAATAAAATATTTTTCAAACCTGGATATTTTTATACAATAAATTTGTAAATCATCTTCTGAGTGAGACGCCATATTTCGTTTTTTCAAATTTGGACTGCTATTGCTTCGTTTATCTTATTTTTGGCATTTTAACAGCATTTCCGGTACCAATTATCGACTTTTGATAATCTGATCCTATCATTGATATCTATATACTGCTTTGATCGTCTTGTCATGCTGATCTCTACAGTATATTTGATTCTGTGTTTTGAAGTCCAAGACGCAGCGGAATTCGTGAAAAAAAACGATTTCATATCAGTACCGGTTTTTAAAAATCTTTTGATTTCTTTCACCATTCATTTATCCGCCGAGTTATACCAATAGCCGTTGCCTTTTTATATCCTTGAAATCAATTTTGACGTTTGGCTACCCAAATCTTTCGTTTTATTTTTGTTTGTGCATCAAATCTGTTCGTGGTTTCGATGAGAAAAAATGAACAGTTTATATTTTATTTTAAAAGCAAGCCAAACATAATGGTATTTCTTCCCGTCTGCATTCTCTATCTTCCCCTCCACCTTGAAGCCGCACAAACACCCTCCGTTCCCCTCTCCCCTTCCTCTCCGTTGTTCGCCCAAGCTCGCATCGCCTTCACCCTGCTCTTCCTCTATGATCCATCAGCATCGTCCCGACCTCCCCATGGCCGCCGTAGCCACCTTCTTTTCTCCAGTCTCTTCCCTTGCGCGCAACCCCTTTTCACCTTAGAACAGCCGGAGCAGAACCTTTGTCACAAGCTTCCTCAAGCAAGCCGAGCGCCTCTCCTTCATTTACTCTCTCCTACGGCCTCGTTTTGTTATATATATTACAAGTTAGCTTTTAAACTTTGGGTTATCTTGGTTTACATTTTCTATTACAGCCTGTATATAGTATATAATTACAGTGCATTATATGATAAAAGTAATATATATATATATACACACATAATTTATTATTTTAAAAGCATATTTTGTGTCCTATTAGCTGTGTATACAGGCAACTAGTCTTGGGTTTGCATATTTTGGTGTCTCTGTTTTATTTGGAAACATATTGATTTTGAAAATTTCACATATATGTAAAATATAGACTATATAAAGTGTACAAGTATATTAGTTTTATATACGATCTTTTAGGTTTTTATATATGTTATATTAGTTATATAAATTTATATATATGATCTTTTTAAGTATAGATGTATTACAATATGGTAAGTTTACACTTATATATATATATATATATATATATATATATATATCAATGTATACAGCAAAGTATGTTATATAAATCAATTTGTTTACTAAATGTTTTACAGTAATATATATATATATATATAATGTGTTTATATTTATATATATATATTATATACATATAGTTTATGTTAATGATGCAGCAAGATGCGCCTGTATATATTTTTATAGTGATTCTATATAAAAGTATATGTTGTTATAATAATATTCTTTACAGTAAGTGATTATATAAAGGATATGGTCACGGTGGTTATATGTTAAAGGTATGTGTATAATAGTTGCTATTTTTTTATGTATGTAAGTTTATAGACTGGTGTCTATAGGTTACTGTAAAATATATAAGTCTATAGTATTTTATTATAGTAAAGAGTATATGTATCTGTTTTTTATATCACAGTTGTATAGATATGCATGTTACATGTTGATTTTATATGTTAGGATATATAAAGTGTGTGTGTATATATATATATGTCTCTTGTGACTTGTTGGATTATTTATATACAGTAATTTCAGTGGTCTGCATATATATATATATATATATATATATATATATATTATAAAATAAGTTATATTTTGTATATAAGGTTGGGTGGCTGTTTGCATAAGCTGGGTTAGTTTATATAAATTATACATATGTTTACGGTTGCATGCTTATATTTAAATGTGTACATATAGATTGCATAAGGTTTATAAGTTGCATAGATATTTTGGGGATGTATAATCTACACATATATAGTCTGGGTACATTTTTGTTTAATTTGCTCATCTATTTTGTTTTGTTCCATTATTAGTCGGCATAATGTATTTGTTTATTAACTATTGATTTTAAACTATGTATATATATGGTTATTTTTAATTCTGAAATGTATATAGACTTTAAACTATAGTTTTGTATATATAAGTTTATCTAAGTTGTTCATATCTTGGGTGTTAATCAGTTTAAATATAATACGTTTGAATCATACATATTTATCCTAATATTTGTTGTGTTAATTTTTAATAAAGTAATGGGGTTTTTAGAATCAAGGAAAAAGTTGGATAAAATTTTAGTTTTAGGGACAAGAACTTTGCTTTTTAGGCTGAAGGACACTTTTTAGTGTAAATCACATAATTATAGCTGTAACTATCATTTTCAGCTTACACTAAAAAGTGTTATTCAGACTAAAAAACAAACTTGTTGTCCTTGAGACTAATTTTTTTTGCAACTTTTTCCTTGTTTCTATTTTCCTATAAAGTAATAATAATAATATAATATACATTTTGTTTCTGTTATATCAAAACCGATTTTGATTCGTTCTCATAAATTCCTGTAGCAGCTCTATCCATCCGATTCGTGTCAATCTTGCTTTACTTTGAAATTCATGTTTGGATTCGTAACTCATTCCATTGTCGAATCTTTTTAGCCTCGAAAGGTGAGAAATCACTCACGATTTACGTTCTTATATTTATTAAATTTGATTCCAATTGAAATGACAATTGAAATATGCTGGTGTTAGTTATTTACATTACTATATATGTCCTATTATCCGTATCTGTTCACCTGTGATATCTGACACCATTATCTATTATTTATATTGATGATATATGCCTGTTATATTCTTATCATATTTGTTATCACTCTGCAAGTTCCCTGTTAGTATAGAATTTCCTATGGGTTCAAATGATACATACCCAAACGATCTTGTAGAATAAGAGAAAATCGTTATGGGTTGAAATGATAAACCCAAGCGATTTTCAATTGGATTGAATTTGGGACTGGGGGTTGAAATGATATATACCCGTATATATATTCAAATTACGGATTGAAATGATAAATATCTGTATCACTTGACCATAGGACAGAAAATTATATACAACCACCGTTGGTATATATATATATATATATATGTATGTATATATGTGTGTGTATATATATATATATATTGAAATGATTTTTATGGTTTTGGAATTAAAAATATGGTTTAATAAATATTGATTTCAAGATATTATATTAAATGTATTTATAAAGTTTAAATTCTTGATTTTAAAATTATATGTTTTGAAAATTTTAAAATTATAAGTTAGTTTTGAAATTATAAATTTTAAGATTTTACTTACAATTTTACTATTTTAAAATATGTATAAAATAAGTTAATAATAAGATTTGATTTATTAAAGTTGATTTAATAAAGTTGATTTAATTAATAAAATATGTTTAAGTATTTATTTAAAATTATATTTTCAAATATAGAGTTTATAATGGTTTTAATAAAACTCGGGTTGGAAAGAGAAATAGAAATTGGTTTGAAATTGAATTTATTTAAGAATTATACTCAAATAAGTTTCATTTTAAATTTACTAAATTTGGGATTTTAAAGATACGATTTATAACTTGATTTTGATTAAAGGTGATTTAAATAAATATTCCAAATTTACATAAATTGAAATGGTATATTTAGTTTTGTTTAAATTTTAAATTTGAAGTTTTATTTAAATGTTATTTGAATGATTAAGTAAATATTTCAAAATAAATAATAGTAAAGCGAATTTGATATATATATATATATGAAATTGTCAAATTTATTTTGAAATATTGAATATTTAAAGCTTTAAAATATATTGAAATTGAAATGGTTTATTTTGTGGTTCAAATCTGTTTTTTGAAATCGATATAATTTGAAATAGTTTATTGAGAAACTAAATTGAATTGAAATTAATGGTTTGAGGTTGGATTAAATTTGAATTTTTGGAATTCGAGTTGATTTGGAATCGATTTTTGAAATTTGAAGAAGCTATTTTATTATATAAAGTATTTTTAAATTATATTTAAAACTATTTATATAATTTACTTTACAAATTATTTTCATATAAACTATTTTTATATAAATCATTTTAATATAGACTATTTTAATATAAACTATTTTATTACAAACTATTTTAACCTATAACTATTTTATATAAACTATTTTATTTTACAAACTATTTATTATATATACTATTATTAATATCTAAGCTGTTATGATTTCCAAGTATTATAATTTCTAAGTTATGATTTCTAAAGTGTTATGGTTTTAGTAGCTTTATAATTTCGAAAGTGTTATAACTTTGAAGTGCTATGATTTTTGAAAGTGGATATATTTAAAATGGAAATGATATCGTATTTGGTTTTGAAATGGAAATGATATTGTATGGATATGGTTTTGAAATGGAAATAATATTTTGGTTTTGAAGTATAAACTATTTTGAAATGACCACGGTGTTATAAAAACGTTTGGTTGTTAAAGAGACCGGGATTGGATATTGTCATACTCTCTGCCAATGCCGAAAACCACTTTAACAACCGTGTACGTGGTGGAGATTCTAGAATGAAAAAGGATGGTGGCGACATTCTATTGGGGTATATACATGGACCCAACTCTCGTGAGTTGGCATAAGGTGGCTAAAACAGGAGCAATCAATGGGCCAAGTGAGGTAGCTCCTCCGATAGGACACACTTCTTCGTACGCCATTCTATTACTTTGTGATTGATTTGGTGCGCACCTTCGAATTTTTGGGAGTGTGGATTGAGGAGGGCGGTAGCTGCGGCTATGCGTTACCACCAGTCCGGAAGTGTAATTGGTATATCTACCCTGGCATTGCCTAGTTGTGCCGTGTCACCTACCCTATCGAAACCACTACGAGTTTGTTTTGTGTCGTACCCATGGAGTATCCTATGGTAGCCTCCTGATCAGGAGGTATTACGATACTGTATAGACTATTGGCATTATAAAATGTGTTAAGGGGATATAGGTAACGGCTGAATGCTATTTTAATAGTTTACTATAGACATTATTATAATAGCCTATATTACTACATAGTAGATAGTTTGGCGGATCCTTAGAGGATGGTTATCCCAAACATCCTTTGAGTTACTTGTATTTTAGTTGATATTTCACTTGAGTTGGATTTTTTGGTATAAGAATGTTATTGCTTTATGCTCGAGTCAGACCGAGTGAAACAGGTTTTGAGACTCACCTTTAGAGTTGGAGTTTCGCTTGAAGATTCATCTATCTATTCAGCTTGCAGTTATTCAGTTGATTCCAATGATACATTCTGATCTTGCATTTGACTATTGTATCTGAAACTTCTGTTGTATCTTATTTAACTCTGTTATATATAGTAGCTTCATGAACTACTATTCATTTGTTTTGGCTGCTTATTTTTATATTATTCTGTGTCTGTGATTTTGTGATTTATTTATTTACTATATATGCTGAGTTTTTGCCAAATTAAATTAACAATCTGGTATTTTGAGCAATTCAAGTCCAACATGTGTGGATGCGAATGGTTGAAAATACCGAGCTGTTACAATCAATAATGCCGCCAACAGTCGCAAACAGCTCGTAATAGTTCATTATTGCAAGGAATCATCAACATCGAAGTCATTATTGAAGTGCACCGAAACCAAGCTCGCCGTAGATGTTAAAAGCGAAGTGAAGTCGCTTAATTCCAATAAATATGGACAAAGGGGTGTCGTTATTTGGGGACGAATTCTCTCATCTCATTTCTTACCTTTTTAGCTTTGTAAACCCTAAATTGATTTGAGGATTTACAAAGCCTATTTTACTTTTAGAACATTGTACACATAAGGATTTGGAAATTAAATAAGAACATAGCATAGCATATTGATTCAATTCGAAGTTGTGAATTGAATAATCCTTTGACTTTGCATATTGATTGTTTAGCTTTGTGACATGCGTACCATATCTAACTTCGAACTTGTTCTAGCATAGTACACTTGTCTTTGAACTTGTACTAGCATCGCTACTTGCCTTTGAACTTGAATCTTAATAGCATATTTGACTTCGACTTCAAACTTGCATGACTTCGACTTTAATGACTACACTAAGGAATGCTATGGGGACTCCCTTTAACTTTATGACTTCGACTAGCCTCAATAGATCCCCTGTTTGAATATACACTATTTTACTATACTTTTGGGGTTAACGAATTTATCTGTTATTATTTTGGCACTAGAAGGAGGGCCTGAACCTCTGTTTCCTTATAATTCCTTCCACAAACCGATTGCTTAAAGTTCTTCTGTTTTTGGTTGAAAATTTAACTAAGCAAATTCAAGGAGCAAAATACTATAGAAAATTTGATGACAAATTAGGTTTTTGACAAATAAAACTAGAAGATAAAGAATCAATTCGAATTAATAACTTTTAGTAGTCCACAACGCCATTTTGAATGGCTTGTTATACCTTTTGGAATAAAAATCTCCTCAAATGTTTCAATAATGGATGAACTCTATGTTTGGACATTTTCCATTTATTGTAGTATACATTAATGATATATTAGTATTTTCATATACAGTAGAAGAACATAAACAACATCTCTTAACTGTAATAGAATATTACTTAAAATTGGTGTAATTCTAAGCCTTAAAAAGTTGAATTATTTGAAACAGGAATTGATTTTCTTGGAAAAAATGTTAGAAGTGGACAAATAGAGTTAGAGCAACATATATATCCAAAAAATAAAAGATTCCAAAAAACCTTTACAACAGCAAAAGAACTTCAAAGTTTTCTGGGATTACTAAATTATGAAAGAAAATTTATACCAAATTTATCTTGTAAAGTTCAATACTTACAAAAGAATCTTGCTTAAGAGCAAGCAAAATACAAATAAACAAGTGGTGAATAACCAAGAAGGTAGAACACCGACAAAATTCCAATTATATTACATAAACAAGAAGAAGATAAAATTAAAAAATTAAAGATATGGTGAAAGACAAAAAATATTTATTTTCCTCTCGATGATGAATTAGTCACTTTACGGACAGATGCTTCAGATAATATTTGGATATGAGTATTAATTGCAAAAAATTTTGCATCAGAGAAGTTTGATAAGACTCGGATTAAATACACTACATATGATAAAAAATTACTTACTATCAAGTTAGCAATTAAAAGCTTGAAAATTTATCTATTATGCAGACATTTTGTTATTTAAACGGATAATAAATCTGTTGCTCGGTTCTTAAAAAAGAGGGCAATAAATAATCCAGAAGAAAATCTTAAAAGAATTAGAATAGAAACGTATGTAGAAATATATAATTATGATGTTAAATATATTCCTGGCTACACTAATTTTGCAGTCGATTATCTTACTATAGCGTAATCTATGGGCATAATTGATATTATCAAAGAAGAAATGAAAAGACAACAAGTTTTTCAACAAGTTACATCTCCAAAAAAGGAAAAAAAAATTCTGCATAGAAACTTCAACATCAGATAAAACACAAGTCTCCATTAAAACATCTACATCAGTAAGTGGAAAGGAAATTATCCAACAGACAATTGCAACGTACTAAAACAAACTGGTGCAAATAAATAAAAAGGTTCAAAATAAAGAAACGGTTTTTACTCCTATGGGAGTACAACAAAAATCTTATGCTAAAGCAATTTTAAAGGATTGGCACACTATGCAGATGAAAGGAGGAGACCCTAAATTGTATGATAAATTTCAACGGTTGTTTTAGGGCTGTTCAATCAGGGGATCAAAGGACATGAAATTTTTGGCTTTCTCAAATTGAGCAATCATTTGGGACATAAAAAATATGGGGCTAATAGAGATAAAACTATGCATGACATAAAAAACCAAATATCCAAACTTTTACAGTTTTACAATACATCAAGAAGTAATGCACTTGATGCTAAAGAAGCAGTATTATTCAACGTCACATTTGTTGGAGAAAAGGAATTAAAAAGTTAATATCTCAAATAGAGACAAATGACCTTTTAAATTTAATAATTCAAGATTTTCTTGAATTACTTATACTATGCTAGGTTGAAAATAAAAAGACACAAGAGATGAACGCTAAAGAAAATGTTCAAGATATGATCTCTGTATACCAACAACAAACTATTGGCAAAAGCCTGTTACTTTTGTTTTTCAACCAACTTGAAGATACAGAAATTACTAAGCTCGTTGGAAAGGAGCATCTAATTAAGATAAAAAACTGAAGACCAAGGATTTTAGCATGTTTTAATGACATTCCCAAATATAAAGAACATATCCAAAAGGGTTTGGTCCATTAAATATATGAAAATACAAATTGTCCTAAAGACTTTTCAGGCTAAATCCTCAAAATCTAAAAGAAAAAAGTTCTTGAACATGCAAATAGTTCTAAAATATATTTTTACATAGAATTTGGAGCATATGGAAAGAAAGACAATATATCCGTGTTTATCCATTGGTCCAAATTTGAGAACTTCATAAGGTCACCGAATCGCCTCAACACGAATTCGAAATATTTGATAAAATGAAATTCTCAAAAGAAAAGGAAAGACATCAGTCTGGTGATGAATTTTTTACTGAAGCAGTTGACATTGTAGTTTGATGTTCAATTCATGAAGATAAGATAATCTTGTTATATGATTTTCTTTCTCAATATGAAAGTTATACCAATAAGATGACAATGGTCAAAAGATTTTTGGCATCTATTTAACTTGGACCGGTCGAAACTCAGTACCAAGAAGAATATATTTCTTTGAATGGACAAAAGGAAGAATACTTCCAATGCTAGATAGGAGGAAACACACGCTTATTGAGGATGAAATCACAGCCCTTGAAAATGAAATTGGAAAATAGAAGCCTATAATATTTTCAGCAACTACCTATATTTTACACCTCATTACTCTAAGAACATTTCAACCAACCTTGTCCTTAGCCTTTTCTGTAGAAATAAATACAACACCTCATAGCCTAAGCTCTACTCACAACTACCTACTTGTCCCTATTCTTACCAGCTCAGCACTCTAGGAAAGCATGAATCTCCAACTATAAAAGGAGGGGTTTAGTTTGGAAAACCACTAGAAAAAAATTTCATAAAAATATTATAAGTGTGTGTAATAAGAGTTTGGACCATTTAAACTGCATATTTCTGAACTTGAACATCAAGCACAATTCTGGACTTTGGACCTTTGGATTATTGGATATATCGGAAACAAGTCCACTGGAGCATATTAAAGCAATACTTGCATGACCTATGTCTCTTGGTAGTAATTTTGGCCTTTCCAAGCCTTTTAAACTACATAATTTTGAACTCGAACATCTAGCACAATTCTGGACTTTGGACATTTGGACTGTTAGACGTATCGAAAATAAGATCATTGGAGCAGAATAAAGCAATTCTTGCATTACCTGCATCTCTTAGTATTAGAGCCATGCGGGTACTTTTTCTTTTCCAGTTGTTTTTCTAATATGATAGCTTAAAATTTTTCTTTAGCATAATTCTGTTGTGTTTTCTAAGGATTTTTTTATCAATTGTCAATTTTTCTTGGTTATTACACATGGTGTAGGGGAGAAACTAATTCTATGCTATAATTTTGTGAAGAAACGATATGAGCTAGTGGTTCTACATCCGAAGCTTAACCCTACAAGAAAGCAATTGTTAGCATAAAGGCGAAAAGGGGTATCGTGTTTAGCCGCAATTTTTTGGGTCAAAATTAACCAAGATTTAAAAGGCTTTTTTTGATAAAAATTATTTCCTAAAAACAACCAATAGAATTAAGTTTAAGAATCTTAAAACATATATGAAAATAATATTATTATTCTAGACAATCACAATTTCCATTTTAATTTTAAAAATGAACAATACTAACGTATTTTTCATCTTCCTACTCAAGAAAATCCCAGAAATGAAATTTACAATTATATTATAGATCTTTTGCAAATAGTTAACCTTGAAATAAAAGAAATAAACAAAAAGTAAATAAGGAAGAAGAAAAAACAAAATCTATGGGTTTTAATCAAAATAGTCCAGCAATCCACTGGATGAATAGTATAAAAATGGTCGAATATTCAACTAAAGAAAAAAAAAGATAGATGGTTAAGATATTGATCCAATATATTGCAAAAAAATTCTTACTCTTCAAGAAAAAGAAATAACAGGAGAAATTAAAAGTACAGAAGTTTTCTCTTGTTATGAAAAATATGCTTCAGCAATTAACTATTTAGTTCAAAAGATTTTGATGAATCAGAAGAAGATAATTATAAATTTAACAGTAATGAATAGAAAGTGCTTTAGCTTTAAGAACGCTAAATTTTCAACCAACGGTAAATATGCCACCAGTAAACACATAGCCACTTGAAATAGATGTTGAAATGTCTAACCATGAAGAAAGTGCTTATAATAGTAATTATGAAGGATCTCGTAATAATCCTTACACTAAAATTCTTCGATATGGTACAAGGGCAAATTGGATTAGATATCATTTTTCATGAAGTAAATTGAAAGATTTTTATGAAGATCATTCAGCTTCAGATCATTTAACAATTAATATAGATAGAATCCCATATAGGAAAATTAAAAATATATCAATACATGGTTACAATACAAGGGAGGAGTAATATATCTATTACCACCAATAATGAATACTATTGAATTTTAACATCATGCAACAAGTTATTGGAAAGGGGATGCCTTAGTATGGATAAGGAATATTCAAAAAATGAATCCTGAATATTTACAACACGTAAAAAATGAAGGGTCAAAGCAAGAAGCCCTTACAGGCTTTTCTAAATTACTATTAGCAGACTTTGCTGGTGAAATACTAACAGAAGGTGAAAATTATGAAAATTTACTAAACATATAGTTATGTGATATTTGCATGTTAGAAGATTTTACTGCAAAATACATAGGACTAATATATAGTCTAACAACTAATGAACAAAAGATTTTTTTGGTTAAAAGCATTTTTCACAAAAATTCCTTACCCGCGGGTTAATATTATAAAAGAAAGGTACGATATCCTTAGAGGTTCCCAGGTAGACGATAACCATAGTACGGGTTTACTAAAAAAAGCTTACAGGGAAACTATGAAAAAAGTTTATGAATAAGCAAAAGCCCATAAACAAATTAAACAAATAAAATTTTTTGCTTGTTGTTCCAAATATACAGAAGATATAAATGTAAGATTTGGTTGTCCTCCAGAATATAGAAAGAAATATAAACCCAAATATTCTAAACAGAAAAGGAAAACAAAATTTAGGGTAACCAGAAAGAAATCGAAACCGGCATAAAAAGAAAGAAAAATTCTATAAAAATAAATTTATTAAAAATAAATTTAAAATATGTTGTAAATGTTTTTAATGTAATAAAGAAGGACGTTATGCTAATGAATGTCCAACAAATATAAAAAGTATAAACTTAACTGGCATAAAAGAATATGGTATAAATGTTGGTTTTATTGAAGATATAACAAGTGAAGATTATTCCTTAATTTATGAAATTGAATCAATTTATTCAGAAATATCAAATGATTATGAAGAAAATAATTCAGAAGATGAGATAATTAACTCATCATTCAAAAAATTTAAGATTATTATGATAACAATTAATTAAACACATAATCAGATTAAAATCATACCATTATCCAATTATGCAATTCTCCCAAAAAAGGAAAAAATAAACTCTCAGGGATATGCATTATATGCAGGGAGAAGTATTAATCTAAAAATATATTGTACAAGAGGTTATTTTGGATTTAATAATAAAAATTCCACTAGGATACTATGAACTAATTCCTAATATTCCTAAGAATGCAAAAGGAAATATTTTTTATAACAAATGGACTAATAGAACCACATTCGAAAACTAATATATCTATTTTCCTGGAAAGTACTAGTTTAGAAGATAGAGATTACGTGATTGGATAAGGAGATCCTAATGGATTACTCGTAATACATAAATATAAATATCTTCTAATAATAAAAGAAGAATTTTATGATCAAAAAATATGTACTCCATTAGGTACTTCTTTATCCCAAACTTCAAGAAATAAAGAAACATATCATGAATACGGAATTTATATGAACATATTTACATCTAAAGAAACTACAAATCCTAATATAAAAAATAACCGGCGAACAATTTTTTATGATAGATGAAGATCTAGAAAACTAAAACAAGCAATTCCTCATTTTGATATAAAGAAATCTACAAACATATATCTTCTAAATCAAGATTTCTTAATCAACGTACATACATATTTGAATGTATACATGGAAATGTGGAATTAAAAGGGGAAGAATATTTCACTTCAATATGTCTTTTAAATAAAGAAAAAATAAAAAAATTGAAACAAAAATATCCAAGATTCAAATATCTACATATAGGCTTAATACAACTAAAAATAACTGGTCTTTTTTGATCTGGTATTGGTACTCCGATGATGATTGTTTGCATGGATGAAAGAATTACAAATAATTCTTTAAATAGTATTATTGGAGGAGCAAAATCAAACCAAGCGAATAGATTATTTGGAGGTGAACATACATCTTGATTTTTGTATTAGTCTTGAAGATCAAAATATAGATAAAGCTTGTACGTTATCAGTTCATCTACAAAATGTTGAACTCCTACCAGGTTAGAAAGTCTCGAAGATACAATAGGAATATTTTATGGCTTTAAATGACACACCCACATTTAAATCAATAACACCTAAACAGTTTATTAAACTATAAGAAGTTGAATTAGGAAAAATAATCCAACCAAAATTAGTTGACATAAAACATTCAAAGTTCGACAATGAAACACAAGTTTTGTAAAATCTCTAAAACAAAAAATACATATGCCTATAAAATATTTTACAGTGACAAGCACCATTGTCCAAGTGGTTAATTGATATGGCTTTGGTGCAAGAGGTCACAAGTTCTAAACTTGCTTTCGAACGTTTATTGACATGGGATCTGTTGTCCCAATGATTTGTTGTATATAAAGTACCATTTCAAAAAAAAAAACAATTAAAGAAGAAACATCCTTTTCAAATATATTACAAAACATACAGTCAATTCATGATTTAGCAGATGTAGAACTGACACCTGACATTTTAAAAGGAATTAACTATAGAATGAGTTTTCAACACGAAACACCAACTGAAGGTAGAACGCTAAAAATCTTGGTAAAACAAAATGAACAGGAATCAGACCGAATGGTTGTAAAGATTCCATTATCTAACTTAAAAATTCATGATTAGATCTATAGATTTTAAAAGAAAAGTAGAATTACGTGTATATATATATATATTCCATTGAAAATATGTATTCCTGAATTTCAGGAATTCGTGATACATGCTTTACTAGATTCTGGTGCTGAAGTCAGCTTATTACAAGAAGTTTTTATACCAAAATAATTCCATACACCTTTGGATAAAAAAGAAATGCTAAATGATTTTATGGGAAGACAAGTCCACGTGAACTACAAAGTAAAAGGATTACAAGTTCAAATACCTGATATATATATATATAACAATAATAAAGCATATAATTTTGATTTTGCATTATTACCACGAGAATTTAACAGTGATTGCGTTTTAGGAATGAATAATCTCTGTCATCTACAACCTTTTAATAAACTGTTTTTTGAACTAGATGATACTTTAGTTCCAAGAATTCCACTACTTGTTACAATTATGTCCTACTATAATCCACTGTACAAAATAGTGAAAAGACTACTACCTTAATTGAAAGGGTTAGTACATTAATGTCTAGTAAATTGCAATCAAAAATTTGCACCTATAATATACCAACTACTGATGAATTTGAAATTTTAATACATAATATTTTAGAACCACTCTATTCTGATAATCCATTAAAGCTATTGGACAAAGCACCAATATATTGTAAAATCTAATTAATGGAACAATATAAAGATTCTAAGGTAAGAGTTAATAGTATTATGGTTACACTACCTGATAAACAGAATTTTCAAAAAAAAGAACTATTAGATTTTAACCTAATCCTAAAGAGTTTTGGTCTTCATTCTTCTCCAGCATTCTTAGTAAGGAAGCATGCCGAGGTTAAAAGAGGAAAGGCTAGAATGGTTATAGTAAATTAAATAGTTACACAAGATTTGATAGGTATTTTACTCCTTTTACAGAAAGTTTAATTATGAAAATTCAAGGAGCAAAATACTATAGCAAGTTTGATGCCAAATCAGGTTTTTGGCAAATAAAACTAGAAGATAATAATCAATTGAACTAACAGCTTTTACTAGTCCAATGGGCATTTTGAATGGCTTGTTATGCCATTTGGACTAAAAAATGCTCATCAAATATTCCAAAAATGGATGAGTTCTATTTTTGGACATTTACCATTTATTGCAGTATACATTGATGATATATTAGTATTTTCAAATACGGTAGATGAACATAAACACCATCTCTTAACTGTAATAAAAATATTACTCAAAAGTGGTGTAATTCTAAGCCCTATTTTTTTTTTTGAAATATTTAAAACAGAAATTGATTTTCTTGGAAAAATATAAGGAGCAGACAAATAGAGTTACATCAACATATACATGCAAAATAAAAGATTTTCCACAAACTTTTACTACAGTAAAAGAACTTCATAGTTTTTTGGTATTACTAAATTATGGAAGAAAATTTATACCAAATTTATCTTCCCAAGTTCAATGCTTACAAAAGAAACTTGCTGAAGAGCAAGCAAAATACAAACAAACAAATGGTGAACAAGCAAGAAGATGGAACAACGACAAAATTGCAATTACATTACAAAATCAAGAAGAAGATGAAATTAAACAAATTAAAAATATGGCGAGAAATGAAAAATGTGATGACCCGACTTTTCGACCCTCGAAAATCGACATCAATACGTTCACTGTATAGCATGCCGAACAATCGAGTGCCGGAAAGACATATTGTTAGGGAAAAAAAGAAGGTAGAAGAACGAAGAAACTAATCTCACAGCGGACTGAATAATATATAATATCAATAGCTCTTTACACAAATCAAAACTGTAACATACATATCTCAAATCAGAGTACACAAATCAATAATTACCATCCTAGACAGTTATAACAGTCTGTCCTTACAATTGCAAACAATTTCAAACAAACACTATAGTGGAATAAACAAGTATGAAAATATGTCTCAGTCCCTAGCTCGTCTCCTAAGCCCCCAAGCAGTCCAAATCTATATCTGTAATATGCTCGGTCTGACCCGAGCATTATTATGAAATAATAATACACGGATCAGTCTGGTAAACCGTCATGAGAAAAACACACTCTGATTTATTAAGTAACAAAACCTTTTCAAAATAAAGGTATCGTAAGACCACGCCGCACATAAGCACGGACGGGTTTTTACCTTACGATAACCAAAACATTTTTATAGAAAATCTAATGATATTATATAATGTCTAATGGTCAAAATAATAATAATCAAATAGCTGTGATGCTCGTGCTATGTACATACAATAATACTAATATAAAACCAAAACTCGATAAGGGTCATTCGCTAGTTGTGTAGGATTTCCACGATGGTGCCGTAGTACATCGGGAACGGTCCTCCTGCACAAGGATCGGAATTATCCTTCTGAAGCATTATACCCGTCTAGCGGGGGTATCATAGGAAAAACATAATTATTCTTGCTAAGACCGAGTGCATCGCTCCGGCTTGCCAAAAATAACCGAAGGTATCCATAATGCTAGAAAAGGGTCGAGTACACCCTATGGGTTTGCCAACTCTACTGGCCATGCCCCATATCTCTGGTTTTAGTCATTTCCGCTAGTGAGGCTATTTCTGGCGTTCCAACTTATACACCGCTCCAAAAATAGATCAGGGAATACAATATGGATTCCCACACCATAATGGCCTTAGAATCACATACAGATTCCCACATCTCAATAGATCTTGGAATCTCACATAGATTCCCACACTCCAACGAGTCACGAAACCACATACGGATTTCAACATCCAAAATATAAAGCATCTCCTCCATTTAACTGTATATGGATTCGGAGTAGTTCATGGTTTCTGAGTCATCTCTTATGAGTACACACTCCATTTCCTGGGTGCTCCCAAAAACCCGTCGTCGATTTCCGGAATGCTCAAGACTGGTTCTTTAGGAAATAATCAGATAATACATTAGAGTGGGGATCACCCCCTAACCATTTAAGTGGGCGGATGTCCTTATCATTTATACTAGAAAAACAACGAGTTTATACGTGCAGTATAGCACCTCGAACGGTAACCGTACCATATAATTTCCTTGTTTCCCAGAGGTATTTACAGAGTCAAAATCATTTGGTGTTAAGTAGAACATCGTTTCCTACCACCAATATTAAGAAGGATTACATATTTGGGCCAAGATTTGATAGTCGGTTATTTAACTATCGAATAAACAAACATTCAACCATATGTCACATTTCACAGAAATCACTAAGCCTCATTTAAAATCGAATCTTCTTATTAAGACATTTATATACTTATTTCATTGGAATATACTCCAAACTTAACTTAGGCAATCTCTGCCTCCTGATTTCCACCATGAAATCAATCGTAGATCGCAGTTTGCACAACGGTTACGTCGCTATCACAGCGAAAATATCCCAAACCGTAAGTAGTTGCTACCCCTCGAATTACGCTATGAAAATATACCCTCCCTTCCCAAATATTTCTTTATTTCATAAATATCTCAAAACTATTTATAAAGCTTGTATATAAATTTCCAAGTTTAATATAGGAAAATATTCTTTTAAAAATCTCAAACCATTTGTAAACATCATTTTTCAAATTTCAAACCACCTTCTCATATGTAAAACTTCTCTAACTAATTCTTCAAATAAAGGATTTCCTTTATAAATAATTTATTACCTAGTTATAATAAATGAGATTTTTAAACGTCACAAAAATATCTTAGCCATTTTTGATAATATAAAATACTTTTAAAACATTTATTACTAATATAATCATTTGACCTTTTACATTTAAAAGATCTTAATATAGTAAGATAAAATTAATCAACCATAAAATAAAACCAGTTGACTTTTAAATAGTATCATTAGTGAAATAATTATCTAGCATTACCAATAATAAAATATGCTGTTATCGTTAAACTAAATCAAATAAACAATTGACCTTAAAACTTAATTAACCTAAATAAAGGATTCATAACCATTTGTAAAATAATAATTAAAAAAACAATTCGTATATATAATAATTTAATAGAATATTCTACTCCAAATTATAAAGTTTGAAGTTAACCAAAAACCATAACTTTGTGTATTTAGAAAGAGGCTTAATGATCACAATGGTACTTAACAAGCTACCATTAAATTCAATTTAACTATCAAAGTTAAATTACTAGCATTTACATAACAGTCATAAATGTAAATCGAATCCACACTTAACAGCAATTTATCAAACATTAATTTTTCAATATAAATCCATTTACATTGACAGTGAGCAGAATAAAAATTTGTTCTGCTAACCAATTATCATTAAAAATCAAATTCTTTCACTTTTTTATCCAATGGTGTTTATTTGGCCAAATATATCTCACCAATATATATTTCAATTCAGTTTGCGTAATAAATCAACAACATAATTCCAAACACAATCTATTTATCAATTTCACACATATATGATTCAATACTGGAAATAAGCTTGGAAATAAACATAAATAGTTTAATGGCTATTCAAGTTGCTATATCATGGTCCTAGATCCGGTTCAACCAATCTAATAGCATTTCAAGTTGCTGTATCGTTATCCTAAATTAATTTCGACAATCACCAATTCCAACATTCCCAAATAGCATAAATAAATTTTATCTGCTATAAAACATTACTGATTAACCAAATGATCGAGTTTAACTCACCTTGAATTTTCAGTTTGCCAAACGTTCCAATTTTAAACTAAATCGAACCCGTTCGATTCAACCTAAAATTTTAGCTATCTTCGAACAACTCTAAATCAGTTCCAGAATGTAGTGCTCATCATTGCTATTCCGGCGCCACTTGTTTCATCCAATTTCGACCTCGTACGTAAAATATATACAATTCTTAAGAATTTATAATTTATAACATAATAAAATTATATTTTTATTTTATTTTTTAACCTAGTTTATTCTGGCCGCATGATCTAGCTTCATGCAAATCAAGGCCGTTGTTTTCATCTTGTCGCGTATGTTCTTCAGGCAAGAAAAAAACCCATCGCCATTTAGAAAATTCGATCGTCGCTTCCCTTCCAGCCCACCACACGATGATCCACGACCACCTTGCTGAAGCCCTAGCCACCACGCATCTACGCCAGAGGCCATGAGATGCTCGGCGCCCCCTTTACCTTGAAAAATGCATATAAAACCACCACGAATGAGAGTCCTTTCCCACCACTACATCGCTTCGATCTACATCGTGACTGTTGATCTGGTCGAGCTCGACGAGCTCTATGAATTTCCAATTTCAGCCATTGAAATAAAGAAAGGGTAGCTGTAAGAATGTTTTATGGTTTGGGTGAATACACGCGTATATATACATGTATACCTATTATTTTATTATTATTTTCTTCACTGTTCATGTACATTTTCGGACAAACTCCAATCGAAGCATGCCACTTGGCGTTTAAAATGTTCTACCCTTATTTCGAACATAACGGAACATGCTTTGAGGCCTAATTCGATCGTGTGTGAAAGATAGCTTTTTGAATCGAATTATAATATTAAATTTTCAATATTTAATTCAATGCGTTTCTATCCCGTACGACCAAACGGTAACTCTAAACGCTACGAAATTTGAAATCCGATAGTAATACGGATCCAATGGAACTAGTTTCATCAAAATCCTAGACTTTGCCCTAGAAGGCTATTTTAACATGTCGATTAAATCGAACGATTTTCAAAATCGATGAAATTAATTGAAATTCAAATTTTAAAAACTTACCTCCTCAATTATAATTCCTACGGAATTTATATCCATATTAGAAACCATTCTGATTCATATTAAATCACAAATTCAATTATTTACACTATTCCAAATATTTAATTCACGATTAAATTATTAATATATAAAATTTCAAATTTTAATTTATCGACTTTTTAATCCATTCAAAAGTCCACTATGAGCGCTCTAATTCAAACAGAGTTTAGATCAACTTTAGAAATCATTTTCATTCACATAAAATTCCAGATTCACATATTTATCCAATTTCAAATATTAAATTTACTAATCACCAAATCCATTTAATCACTATATTTGAAATTTTAAACCATTTCACTAATTCAACCAAAATTTCCATATTCAAGATAAACTAATATTCCAAATTCAATATTAAAAATAAATTAAACGTTCAAAACCAATTGATTAAAATTTCGGGTTGTTACAAAAAAATTATTTAGTTTCCTTCCGATGATGAATTAATCACCTTACAGACGGATGCTTCAGATAATTTTTGCACGGTAGTATTAATTGCAAAACAAAAGAAAATAATATCTTATGCATCTGGAATGTTTGATAAGACCTAGATTAAATATGCAACGTATGATAAAAGTTACTTGCTATCAAGTTAGCAATTAAAAGTTTGAAATTTTATCTATTAAATAAACATTTTTTTATTAAAACAGATAATAAATCTGTTGCCCGATTCTTAAAAAAGTGGACAATAAATAATCCAGAAATTTTTTTTAGAAGAATTAGAATAGCAACGTATTTAGAAATATATAATTATGATGTTAAATATATTCCTGCCTACATTAATTTTGTAGCCAATTATCTTACCAGGACTTTATCTATAGACAAAATTGATATTATTATAGAAGAAATGAAAAGAAAACTAGTTCTTTAACAAGTTACATCGCCATAAAAGGAAAAACAAGTCTGCACCAAAACTTCAACATCAGATAAATCTCCATCAAAATGTCTACATCGGTAAAAGGAAAGGAAATTATCCAACAGACAACTACAACCTTCCAAAACGAACTAGTGCAAATGAATAAACAGGTTCAAAATAAAGAAATGGTTTGTACTCCTACAGGAGTACAACAAAAAATCATACACTAAAGCAGTTTTAAAGGATTGGTACAATATACAGATTAAAGGAGAAGACCCGGAATTATATGATAAGTTCAATGGCTGTTTTAAGGGTGTTCAATCAAGGGATCAAAAGGCAACAATTTTTTTTCTTTCTCAACATGAGATATCATTTTGGGACATAAAACAATACGGGGCCAGTAGAGATAAACCTATTCATGACAATAAAACTTAGGTATCCAAACTTTTACAGTTTTGCGATACATCAAGAAGTAAAGAACTAGATGCTAAAGAAGCAGAATTATTCAACGACACATCCATTGAAGAAAAGGATTTGAAAAAAAATAATGATTTAAATAGAGACAGACGTCCTTCTAAATTTAAGGATTCAAGAATTTCTTCAATTACTTAGACCGTGCCAGGATGAAAATAAAAGGACACAAGAAATGAATGCCGATGAAAAAGTTCAAAAAATGTTTTCTTTATACCACCAATAAATTATTGGCGAAAGCCAGTTATTTTTGTTTTTCAACCAACTTGAAGATACAGAAATTACCAAGCTCATTGAAATGGAGCATTTAATTAAGAACAAAAATGAAAGACCAAGGATTTTAGCATGTTTTAATGATATTCCCAAATATAAAGAACATATCCAAAAATGTTTGTTCCATAAAATATATGCAAATACAAATTATCCGGAAGACATTTCAGACTACATCCCCGAAATCTGCAAGAAAAAAGTCTTGAACATGCAAATAAGTTTCAAAATATATTTCTATTTAAAATTTGGAGCATTTGAGAAGAAAGACAATATATTTGTATTTATCCATTAGTCCAAATTTAGGAACTTCACAAGGTCGCTGAATCACCTCAACACGAATTTGAAATATTTAACAAAATGAAGTTCTCAGAAGAAAAGGAAAGACATTGGGCTGGTGATGAATTTTTTACTGAAGCAATTAATATTGGAATTCTTTTTTCAATTCATGAAGACAATACAATCTTGTTACATGACTTACTTTCTCAATATGACAGTTATAACAACCAGATGACAATGGTCAAAAGTTTTTTAGCGTCTCTTAAACTTGGACCAGTCGAAACTCAATGCCCAGAAGAACATTCTGTTTTTTGATGGACAAAGAAAAAATACTTCCAATGCCAGGTGGAATTAACATGGAATTTAAAAGATTATTAATTTCTATGTAATCAAGAATGATAAAATTATTAAATTTTGAAAATTTAAATTAAGGTTGATTTAATCAATTTAATAATAATTTATTAATCAACGTGAAATTATCCATTTTGACCACTGTCTTAGATTTCGACGATACTAGTTTCATCGGATTCGTAACAGTGAATTATTATAGGATTTCAAGTTTCATGGTGATCGGACTTATCATTTGATCGTGTAAGCTCGAAACATGTAAAAATCAATTAATACAATTTAAATGAATTATGATGAAATTAGGGTTTGAAACTAGTTCCATAGAGTTTAAACATATCGAAAACATATATTTTGATATATTGGATAACCTACCTTCATTTTGAAAATGGAACGGGCTTTTTGAGTCATTGTTATCGTTTCGATCCAATTTGATATGTCCCATCGTTTTATCCATCTCTGTACAAATAGTTTTTTTCTTTGAAACCCTAGGCGTCTATTCCCATTTCTGTACGTATCTAATCAGATCATCTACCTGTTCACAATCCTTCTCGATGGATGTCTTCCATAATCCCTAATTTCAGTTCCAAATCAATCTTCAAAATTTAAACTCCTCAAACTATTTCATATAATATATCATTGGAAAGCTCTCGACGAACACAATCTACAGCTGTAATTCATTTTTTCAATTGGATCTTGGTTTTGCTAGATTTTGATGATCTTTCTCAATCATCTGTTGCTTGGGTTTCATGATCAATGGTGGATCTTCATCCAATCGATGATCAGGAAGTTGCATCTGGTAGAGGAGATCGAATTGAGTCGATCGAAGGTCGAATGGAGTCAATCTATGGTGGTTGTTCATCTCAAATTGGCCGTGGTTCACTAGAATTCAAGGAAAGTGGCAGCGACGATGGCTTCCACGTGGGGGGCTACGGAGGCGATCGCTTGGTGGCCGTAGGTGTGCCTAGACGTGCTCGTGATGATGGAATGGTTTGATCGAGGCGCTATAGCCTCTAGTGGCGACGACGGTGATGATTTAGGTAGCGGCTGATGGGTAGGGTCGTGCGATCGTGCTTGTGCCTATAGCGTTTGGGTTTGAGGTAATAAATTACTATTTAATTTAATTTAATTCAAATTTGAATCTTAAATCTTCTAACGTGTAACTTTTCATATGAGCTCGGATTTGGATGCAGTTTCTTCCATTGCGATCGTATCGAAATTTTAGACAATATGAAACTAGAATGGTTGGATTCTGAGACTGTTTAGATTTTGGGCTTTTTTTGGATTTTAAATCGAATGTCAATCAAAGGTGAGTGATTAACCCGCACACAAATACTAAACCATCTTATGTTAGTTAAATTAAATTTATGACGTGATTAGAAATTTATTGATCGCTGTGTGGTATTTTAAATTGTCATTTAAATTTAATTTGAATTTATATTGAATTTAATTGCTATTTAAATTAATATTGAATTTAAATTGTTAGTTAAATACTTAATAATGATAACTAGTTGATTGTTGTGATATGTTGGCTGATTTAGATGTTGAATGTGATGGATGTTTATTTGTTGACATTTTGGATGATTGGATGTTTATATCTGTGTTATCACTATGGGTTGAAATGTTACATACCTGAACGACCTTATAGATTAGGAAAAATCGTTATGGGTTGAAATAATAAACCCGATTGATTTTATTGATTTGGAAATTTTTTGGGATATGGGTTGAAATGATATATAAGTGGAAAATTTAACTGTTTAGGGTTGTAATAATACATACCCTTTTACATGACCATAGGGTAGAAAACTATATACGGACACGGTTGGTCGATTTTAAATTATTTTCTAAATAATAAAGTATGTTTGATTTGCAAATTTGATTTTTAAGTTTAATTAGTTATTTTATTAAAATTTTACATTTAGAAAATAGTTTATTTTATATGTTCTAAGCTTCAAATTATAAGTTAATATATGGTTTTAAATGTAAATGATTTTAGCTTATAATTTTGTTTAGTTTTAATATATAATTCAAATATTTTAAAATTTAATTTAATAATATATTTAATATAGCTTTAAAAGATTTATTTAAAAATTTAATTAAATAAATATAGTTTTAATTTAATATAATAAATATAGATTTTATAATAACTTTAATAAATAAAAATGTAAGAGGTTTTGTAAGGAATTTAAAAAAATTTGTAAAGATTTTATAATGGATTTTATAAAAGGATTCTTATAAAAGATTTTACAAAAGAATTTTATAATGGTTTATAAAGGTTTTAAAGGATTTTATAATGGGTTTATAAAATGAACTTGTTTAATAGGGGAGGAGTTGTACACTTTTTTGGAATTTATAAATAGACTTATAAATGGTTTTGAAACATATAAACAATTATAAATGTTTTAGAAGAGATTTATAAATGATTTTTGAAATTGATTGAAAGAAATCTTCCTCGGTATTTATGAAAATATTTATACTTTTGGGATAAATATATAGACATCTTGATATGAAGGTATAGATTGTTTTCTCGATGTATTATAAATGTTTTATAAAATGACCATGGTGTGAAAAATGTAAGAGAATGGTTGTTAAAGAGACCGAAGTTGGATATTGCCATACTCTCTGCCAATTCAGAAACCACTTTAACACTTTTGCACGTGGTGGAGAATCTAGAACGGAGTAGGATAATTCGGCAAACGCTTCTTGTATAAGGCATGAACGCAGCCCTGACCCTCTTGGGTCAGTTTGATATGACTAAAATAGGAGCTTTACCGGGCCAAGCGAGGTCGCTCCTCTTATCGGGCACATTTTTCTCGATACCATATATGTTACTTTGTGAATGATTTGGTGGCCATCCTCGATTTGATTATGTATTCGGAGGTGGGCGGTAGTAGCTGCTATGTGTTACCACCAGTCCAGAAGTGCAAACAATAGAATCTTATCTTGGCATTGCCTCACATTCCTTGTCATACGCCTTATCGAGCCCTCTGTGATTTTGGTTTGTGTCATACCTATGGAGTGCTCCCTGATAGCCACAGGTTTGGTGGAGTTTACAGTACTGTATAAAATACGACATTTATAAAATGTGTTAAGGGAGATATGGGTAACATCTTAACGCTATTTTAATACTTTACTGATAGACACTATAGATATATCGTATATTACTACATATATATAGTTTAACGGATCCTTAGGAGATGAAAATCCCTTACATCTTTTAAGTTATTGCATGCACGTTATACACTGGATATGAGATGTAAAATACCATAAACATCTCTGAAGCCGTTACATCTATATTTATTTATGTTGATTTAACTTACATAAGATCTTTTAGTTCTCACTCAAGTTTTTTGCCTTTTCATTACGCTCGAGTCAGCCTGAGCTTTTCAGTATTGATGACTATCCTTTTGAGGACCAAGATGAAGATTTAGCTTATTATTACAACTTATTATATTTATCCCACTGCATCATGGTGTTCCGCTGCATTTTCTAATTTTTACCTATGGTATGTATAACTCTGATTGTATTGTAAAAGTGTAATCAAATGTATTTGTAAACGGCTTCATGAATTTTTATTTGATTATTATATTTTTTCATTCCGCTGTGAGATTCTATGTTTTGTTTTCTTCCATTTCTCTTATTTTCTTATTTACCCCTTTAGCCATCCTCCCTTTGGAATGGTATGAGTTGACATGTGTAGTTATTGTCGATTTAAACCATCAAAAAGGTTGGTCGTTACAGTTGGTGTTAGAGCTTTGGTTTAGCGATAACCTTAGCTTTGTGGGGTTCAACTCATTTGACATAGGGTAGTAATACCCTAGAATGAGTTGTATGAGTGTGTGTGTATATATATGTGTGTGTGTGTGTATATATATATATATATATGAAAGAGTGTATTTGTTAGCGTTATAAAAATGTTTTATATTGTGTTAATTTGTTATGCTTAGTATTTATGAATTCTGGTCGGTACATAGGACGCTATGTCATTAGTAAGGATTTCTAAACACTTAATAGGGCAGATCGACACAATATTGTTTTTGAAATATAGGTAAATGAAATAATTTTACCTAGTATTATATTTTGTATATAAAAGAATAATTTTTATAAATGGATATAGTGGTATGTGATATGTTTGTTTGTTAGGAAGTGAAATCATATAAATATTGGTTGCAAAATAGGATTTACAAATAAAGTGAATATGAATTGGAATCTGAGAACTTATGTTCCAGGGTTTTGAAATTAGTTTTCAAACATTTTGGAATATGATAGTAGTATTATTTGGAAATATTTTTTGATATAAATATTTTCAATATGATTTGAAAGAATGTTGTAAAGGAAAGGAAATAAGTTATGTGCTTCCCTCTTCTGTCATTGGAAAATAATTTCAGCGAAGATCGCGACATCATCGATGTTCATTTTCATGTTGAAGATCGCGACATCATCGATGTTCATTTTCGAGTTGAAGATCGCGACATCATCGAGTTCATTTTCGAGTTTCAAAGTGGGAAGACCACTGTAGTAGCTTTGCTACACATTTGTTTCGATAAATAAATTTTAATTTTATTTTCTTAAGTACGATTTGATATATAAAATATATAATTATATATTCAAAATGATTTGAAATGAACCCTGTAATGACCCATAAATTTTCGATGTTAAATTTTTGTTATTTTAATAATATTTTATGATTTAATATTGGAAGAAATAAAATATTGCGATTTTATAATGGAATGATAACTAAATTTAGACTGAAACAATGTCAATACAAGTCAATTGTCAACAATCTAAATGAAACTCCAATTCATTTTATTTAAGCATGATACGTTTGGTTATAAAACTAAATATAAGTAACAAATGTAAACATTTAGTTATTGTACAAAATAGATAGTTAATGGTAATTAAATAAGATCAGTATTGTGTAAGGAATGATAATATGAGTGGTATTAATGGTTACACTGATTTATAGTGGGATGTAAAAGGTAATAAATTTATGTATAATTTGGGTAAT
Organism: Allium cepa; assembly: GCA_030765085.1. Lineage (NCBI taxonomy): Eukaryota > Viridiplantae > Streptophyta > Magnoliopsida > Asparagales > Amaryllidaceae > Allium > Allium cepa. The sequence goes on from CM060932.1 coordinate 938,822,976, forward strand.
AAAATAAGTTTATTTATGGAGTTAGATTGGTTATACTATCTTAGGCTATAAACCGAATAGAAGAGAAGAAGCGTAAATCTTAAGGGTATAATAACAATTATTATATATTACCTAATTTATTGGTCAACCAATTTATTTGAAATAAAGTCCTCTTGAATGTTAAGTAATTTTAATACTGTTATGGAGGAAACGTTACTTAATGATTTTTAACTTTAGTAACGGAAGAGTGAATGAGAATTTACATAGAACATAAATTATTTATAAGTAGAAAGGAGTATATATCGAACAAATTTATGATAATTGGATAATGCCGTGTTATTGGAAATTAATTAGTATTATATATGGGATTTATACCTGGGTGGGCAAGTAGTAAACTTATAAATGAAAGAAAGTGAGTAGGTGACCCTTTATTTAGGTTATTTATTCATTTAGTATGTTAAATAAAAATTTGGGAATCAGATCTCAATTAAGAGAAATTAAGTTGTACGTTAATTTGAAATAAAATCTATTAAATATTACATTTATAGGGAATGTAGTACGAATGGTTAGGGATTGTCAAATTTGGTAAAAAGGGATTGGACATAGGAAACTTGTTAATTGAGTTTGAAACCTTAATTAATACACGTAATTGACAAGATTCACATTTTAAAAAAAATAACCGTTGATACAAATCTAAGATGTATATAGAAGTATTAATGTAGTGAAAGACAAACAAATATTAACTATGTTATTGGTGTAATTAATGGATAGGAATACCAAAGGCTAATTGTAGTAAGGAATACAAGTGGTAGAATAATAAAAATTTATGATTTTATTTTTGCTAACATATGTTAAGAGATATGTTTATGATCTTAATTTGAACTTCTACTAGTAACATTTATTACAGTAAGATAAAAAAATGATAACATATGTCAGGTGTATTTAATGACATTGTTTGAATGTAATTAATGACGGTGATTATAATAATAAATTTTAATAAAGAATAAGAATGAATAAGTTTAGTAAAAGAGTAAACATTCATTTAGTAAAAATGTTTGGCAACTGAAAGATTGATTGTAGAGATGAGAAACTATTATTTAGTAAGAAATATACATAATTACTGTTTGTAGCGAATAGTGTATTAATATGTCTAAATTACTATTAGATAGGAAATAATTGTTATACTTCTCATTACATTCATTTAGTCCATTTTGAAACTTAATCAACTGAAATTAATGTAATTGAAAATTTCCAATTAATAGGAGAGAGAATACTAATTGTAAATTAGTAGGTGTAAATAAAAGCAGCATATGTTTTGTGAAAATATAGGGAAAGTTTGATTTAATAAAAAGAAAATTTTACATCAAATAAAACGAATGTTTCATTTGTGAATGTACGTTTAATTTCATTAAAATAAGAACGGAAAGATTGATTTTAAAGAAAGAAAGAAATATATGTTTATTTGAACTGTGTTTTACCTTACAGACTGATTACAAGAATAGGAAAATAATCTATTTATTACGCTTGTGTATAAACAATAAATTTATAAATGTGTTTAAATAAACAATTGTTCTATTTCTTTATCCATTTTAGTTGTCCGTTTTAAAATCTAACTTTGTAAGTAACTGCATTAATGTAATTCAAATGTTTCAATTAAAAAGAAAGGAAACGTTGATTGCAATTAATAGATTTAATAAAAGAAACGCACGTTTTGTGTTAAACAAAAAGGGTATTTCAATGGAAATAAAAGATCATTTTAAGAAAACAAAATTGAACGTTCTCATTTTTAAGATAAGTATAAATATTTTATTTTGCGTTGATAAAAACCTAAATGCGTACAAAATTCTACTTTCGTTTGCAAACCTTTCCATTCCTACGTACATTCCCTTATCTATTATTAATGCCTGAAGCTTTAATAATAAAACGTGACATTTATTTTTGTCCCTCCACATTCATTTCCTAATTATAAATAACCTACATCTTATTTCTTCTTCTACATTTTGTTTCTCCTAACACCTCATATTCAAAAGCTCTTATTCTTGCAACTCCAAAAGCATTCTTTTATAAAAATGATTTTTTTTTTCATTTTTCGTACCGGAGAAGAATGAGGTCCTGTAGCGTGCTAAAGCTTTTGCTGACGTGGCTTATATTTTTGTTAGGTATGTTTACTTGTTTGTTTAAATTAATTTTGTTTTCAAGCGATTTAACGCATGTAACTTTCTCATACGAACTCCGTTTCACACGCGACTTTTTTGTTAGGATCGTAATAAAATTCCGGATCTTTTGACGCTGGTTTAGAGGAATTTGGAGAATGTCCATTTTTTGGGTTTAAACTAAATTTTAATTCAATTTAAATTCAAAAGGTGAGTGTTTTAACCCACTCACAACTTCTAAGTTTTCTTATGTTTGTTAAACTGATTTAAGATATGAGTAGAAATTTATTTATGACTGTTTTGCATATTGTTTTTCATCATCTCAGTTAAATCGCATTTATTTAATTTAACTGTTAATTAATTTTATTATTGCATATAAATTGACAGTTAAAATTTATTTATTTTGCATATAAACTGCTAGTTAAACAGTTATTTATTTATTTATTTTGAATATAAACTGTTCGTTGATACCTGTTATATTTTATATGCTCTATTGATGTTTGTTTATATTGATGATGATTGAAATAAAATTGGATGATGATTGATACTGGGTGAATGGATGGTGTGTTCTATATTATATAAACTGCAAGGTATTATGCATTCTCATTTCATTCGGAATTGCGGTTTGAAATGATATACAACCGCATTTTTTTTATTTTTAAATTTGCGGATTGAAATGATAAATATCTGTATCACTTGACCATAGGATAGAAAATTATATACAGGCACCGCGGTATATATATAAAATTATTTCTGAAATGATTTCTATGGTTTGGATAGGATGCGATTTGATAAATATTAATTTTGATCTTATATAAAATCTTATTTTATATATACATATATAGTTAAATTATTGAATTTAAGCTATGTATGAATTTATTAAATGGAAATAAATAAGTTGAAAAATGGAGTTTGATAATTTATGTTTATGATTAAGTATAGGTTTAAGATATTGTGTATATATATAGAGTTTTAAATAGTTCAAATCAATTAAGATTGGAAATTAAATTGGAAATTTATTTGGAATTGGGCTTATTTAAAAATTAAACTCCATAAGTTGGTGTAAACTTATTAATCTTCGAAATTTGAAAGGTATGATATTTATAACTGGATTTTTATTCAAGATAAATTAAATGAATAATTCTAGTATAAATAAATGGAAGAAAATATTTAGTGTTAATAAATTGGGTTTTATTTTAAATGGTTATGGATCTATTATGTAAACGTTTCAAAACTAAATAATAGGACAATAAATTGTTGAATAGAAATTCCCAACCTCAGTTTTGAAATTTATTAAAAACTAAAAGTTTGAAAATATTGAAATCGAAGTGTTTTTATTCATACTGAAAGTGAATCTAAAGGTTATGGGTTTTGACTGAATTTAACGTAAATAAAATTGTAAAGGCGTGGAAATCATTTACTTTATAAAGAAATTTTAAATTCAACTGTTTTATTTTATATACTGTTGAATATCCAAACCATTTAAGTTTTGAAAGTTATGGTTTTAAAGCTATGAATTTCGAAGTATTATGTTTTGAAAGTTATAATTCAAATGTTTGGTTTTCAGATATTATAAATTTTAAAGCAGTATGATTTTGGAAAAGATATATGTGAAATAAAGATGATATTATACTGATTTAGGTTTATAAATGATATCAAATTTATTTGGTTTCTAAAATGAAAAATGGTATTGTATTATATAGTTTTGAAATGGGTATATATTCTGGTTATGAAAGTAAAACTATTTTGATAAGACCGCGGTGTTATAATAACGTTTGGTTGTTGAAGAGACCGGGATCAGAAGTTGTCATACTCTCTGCCAACTCCGAAAACTACTTTAACAACCGTGTACGCGGTGGAGATTCTAGAATGAAGTAGGATGGTGGCGGCGTTTCCTTTGAGGTAAATACGTGGACCCGACTCCCGTGAGTTGGCATAAGGTGGCTAAAACAGGAGCGATTCTCGGGCGAAGGGGGTTAGCGCCCTTTATCGGACACATCCCTTCGATACTATACTCTGACTTTGTATTGATTCTGTGGCCACCTTTATTTTTTGATATTAGGGGTGTTTGTTCGAGGTGGGCGGTAGCTGCGGCTATGCGTTACCACCAGTCCAGATAGCCATTGGTATATCTACCCTGGAATTGCCTAGTTGTGCCGTGTCACCTACCCTAGCGCGCCTTATACGATTTTGGTTTTGTACCATACCTATGGAGTGCCCTCTGACGACGCCCAGTACGGGGGAGATTACGGTACTGTATAGACTATGGGAATATATAACTGTGTTAAGGTGGAAAATGTAAAGCCTTAACGCTATTTGAAAGTAAGTTTATTTTACAATTAGACGCTAGTATAATAGCAAAATATACTACATAGTAGATAGTTTAACGGATCCTTAGGAGATGTAAATGCCGAGCATCTCTTAAGTTACGGCGCTCATATTTATCTCTGTTGATTTAACTTACATAAGATCTTTTAGTTCTGAGTCGAGTGTTTTGTCTTTTCAATTCGCTTGGGTCAGTCCAAGCGTTTCAGGATTTGAGGATTTTATTCTGGAGGACGAAGACGAAGATTTGTAGTATTACTATCTATTATATTATTCCACTACACCATTTGATTCCGCTGCATTGATATTTATTGATATGTGAACTCTGATATTTATTGTATAAAGAAAAATCAAATGTTTTGTAAACAGTTTTATGAACTGTATATTTATTATTATATTTTATCGTTCCGCTGCAAGATTCTATTTTATTTTTTTTCTTCTTTCTTCATCTTCTCTGTGTTTATCTTATTTACCCCATAACAATTCGCCCTTCCGTATGGTTTGAATTGGCACGTGTGTCGATTTAAAGCGTGCGAAAAAGGCGGGACGTTACAAACCCAATATTTGAATTATTGTGTTCCTGTAATGAATGATTTTCGATGGTGAAAATAAAGTGAAATTTTAATAATTGAAAACTTCTAAAATGAAAAATAAGAAATTAGAAGCTAAGTGATTAATGAAACTATAAAGAAATTGGAGATCTGTCAGTTGCAAATTAAAAAATAATGAAAATTAAGAAGATGTATCTGAAAAATTTAGAAAGTTGAAATGTTAATATGGATATGTAATAGAATATTATACAAATATATTAGATTTGACAAGTGGAAGAAGAAGAAGAAGTTGCAATAATTAACATCTATTCTCAATTAATAACAGAAATTAATTCATATTAATGTGCCAGAAAAGAACTAAAATTGAAGTACTTTATTTTTCTATTTCATATTAATTCCCACTCATCTAGCACTTGAGCTTGCATAAATTTAAAAAAGATTTACTTTAATCTTTCTCCCTTTGATTCTTCTAAATTCCGCAGATCGCTTGAATATATATAGATAATTTAATTTGATAGAGATTTGTTTATTTAGTAGAGAAAAGGAGGAAGAATAATACACACTAATTTTACTGTAGAATTATGGTGACCGTTGAATAAGAGATTTGGTTTAGATTAGATTGTTTATTTATAGATTTTTTGAGTGAATATAATCAATTAGATTATTTTAGATTAAATATGGATCTTTCATACACTTAATGGTTATCCATTCTAGCACATTCACACCACTCAACCAATAATACTTAGCCACCTCATTGTATTACATCACTGCAACGAATGGAAGCCGCCACATGTCAGAAAAAACATTGAAATAGGTAGGAAAATCGTTTGAAACGAACTAGCTAAAAAACATCGCTCTAGATTTTGGGCGACGATGGGACTTGATCCCTGGTCACTAAGGAAGTCAACATACGCCTTCACCACTGTACCAAATACGCTTTTAATTTCTTTTTAATTATATTTCCCATAAAATATCATCGTGTTACGTTCTCCCCCTTAAAGGATTTCATCCCGAAATCTCCAAAAATGAAAGAATGTAATTAACAACCAACATCCAAGAACTACATCCATCTACTGAACCATCATCGATTTCTACCATTGTCTTATTTTTTACTAATGCAATTTATGATTTTTACAAAGTGAAATGCATATGGACTTACCTAATGCAAAAAGGTAATCAGTCTAGTGATTCAATTGACCTACTGTAATGCAAGTATGCTTATGCCATGCAACCAAATGTATGCAATTACCCTAGTATAATTGATAATTCTATATGTATGTTTCAATCATTGACCCAAATGCACCATCCATATGCAACATCCATTTATATATACAAACATACAAATATATATATATATATATATATATATATATATATATATAGACACACACACACAACCATGTGCAAATGCAATAGATAGTGGGCACGCATATGCAGGTGTGTGTACCTAGTTGGCCGATTATCCTAATAAATATTTATCCAGTGCATGCAATGCATCCATTTGCAAATATTGGCATGCACTTGCAATCATTTTCATCCATCAAACATAACATGTCTTAATGACATGTTTACAACCAAGCTACCATCCATAGGTTTCACCTATAGATTATCGAAAAGACCCTAACTAAAGAAGGATCAAAGATCAAAGATAGGATATTTGAAGCGTACCTTCAAATAGAAAAGGATGAGAAGTTCGAGTTCTCTCCTCAGATTTCCATATGCACTCCTTGGGGCCATCTCCCCACTGAACCTTCACTAGACGAACTTCCTTGTTACGTAATCTCTTGACACCGTGTTCCAATATGCCGGTGGGTGTACAACGCACAAGGGATTCGTGCTCTACCTCCACTTCCCTTAGCGTATCGGGTTTTACTACTATTGCAGAATCATGTAAACACTTCCCAGATGTGAAACATTAAAAACATCGTGAAATCTAGCCAACTTATCTGGAAGATCAACTATGTATGCCACTTTTTCAATTCGTGCGGTAATAGGGAAGGGTTCTACAAATCTCAGTGCCAACTTACCCACTGAGCCAAATCTCATAACGTTTCTTATAGGAGAAACCTTGAAAAAAACCATATCGCCAACCTTAAACTCTAAATCTAAACATCTTCTGTCAACATATGACTTTTGTCTATCTTGTGTAGTCTTCAACCTCTTACAAATCAAATCCACTTTCTCATAAGTTTCCCTCACCAAGTCCGGTCCAAGCAAGATCATATCGGTGGTATCCCACCAACAGGCTGGTGATCTACATGGTCTGCCTTTGAGGGCCTCGAACGGTGCCGTACCAATGCTCGCTTGATAACTATTCTTATACGCAAACTCCATCATAGGTAGTTGGTATTCCCAGGAGCCTCCGAAGTCAATGATGCATAATCTGAGCAAATCTTCCAAAACTCTATTTACCCTCTCAGTCTGTCCATCTGTCTGAGGTTTATACGCAGTGCTCAGATTCAATTCCATTCCCTCGGCTTGCTGAAGACTCCTCCAAAACTTGCTGGTGAATAATGGATCCTTGTCGTTCATAATGCTGGTGGGAACTCCATGAAACCTAATTATCTCCCTTACATAAAGAGTCGCCAAACAAGATGCCGTTCTATTACTCTTAATGGGTATAAAATGAGCGCTCTTAGTCAGTCTATCCACAATGAACCAAATGCTCGTGTTCCCTCTCCATAACCTTGGTAATCCGTCCATGAAGTCCATAGAGACGCTCTCCCATTTCCATAATAGAATATCCAATGGCTGCAACAGTCCTCCAGGCTTCTTCTGTTCTGCCTTTACCATTTGGTAGGTGATGCACTTCCATACATACTCTGCTATCTCTTCTTCATTTCGGGCCAATAGAATACCCTCTTCATATTCTGGTACATCTTATCACTACCAGGGTATACTATCATCCTAGAATGATGTGACTCGGCCAACACCGCATCTACTAAATCTCACTATGGGGAACATAAAGTCTATCATCCCTTCTAAGCCATTCCCTAGTGTCCATAGTATAGCCCCTAAGATGTGGTGATGATTCTCCTCTACCAAGCTTATCTAAAATGTCCTCTAACTCTTCGTCCTCACCCTGCCTTGCTCCAGTCTGCTCCATCAAAGTAGGCTGGACGTCGAGTGCTGCTAACAATCACGGAGCGAAATTCGATAGAGGTCTAAATCAAAGGTAGTAATGCACTCCAAATGCTTCCGTTCCAAAAACAGAGGACTTAAAACCACTTTGCATATACTCAACGCATCTACTACTACATTACACTTGCTAGGGGTATAGGAAATCTCAAAGTTGTAAGAGGCTAAAAAAATCAATCCATTTTTACTGTCTCAAATTCAAGTCTTTCTGAGAGAATAGATACTTCGAAGACTTATGATCCGTGAAAATCTCAAATCAATCTCCTAAGAGATAGTGCCTCCAGGACTTGAGAGAAAAAACTATAGCTACCAACTCAAGATCATGCGTCGGGTAGTTCTTCTCATGCGTTTTCAATTGTCTACTCGCATAGCACACTCCCTACTCTCTTGTGCCTGTACTACCCCTAGCCACGTACCACAAGCATCTGTATAAACTGAGAAAGGCTTGGTTCCATTCTGTAATACCGATCGGGCATGGTAGTCAAAGCTTCCTTCAATCGACCAAAAGCATCCTTACACTTGGCATCTCAACCAAAAGCTGAGTTCTTTTTGGTAAGGCGGGTATGTGGAGCCGATATCCTAGCAAAGTCCTTAATGAACTTCCTATAGTAGCCAGCAAGACCAAGGAAACTCCTTATGTTCATGGCATTTTTAGGCGTCTTCCAATCTTGTACTGCTTCCACTTTCACCGAATCTACTGCAAGTACATCCTATGAAGCGACGTGTCTCAAAAAGCGAACCCATCACTCCAAAAGTTGCACTTGGAGAACTTCGCCTTCAACTTATATGCTCGTAGGGTCCTAAGCACTTCTTCCAAGTGAATAGTATGATCCTCCTTGCTTCGCGAATAAACTAATATGTCGTCAATGAACACCACCACAAACTTGTTCAGCGATTTGCGAAATACTCGAATCATCAGAATTACAAAATATGTTGGAGCATTGGTTAACCCAAATGGCATGACTAACCACTCAAATAACCCATCCGGAGTCCTAAACATAGTCTTCTTGATGCTATCCTCTGCCACACACAACTGACAAAATCCCATAGCCAAATCGAGCTGCGAAGATACCTTGGCTCCTATTAGCTGGTCGAATAGATCGTCTATATGCGGAAGAGGATAACGATTCTTCTTCGTCAGCTTACTAAGCTCCATATAATCCATGCAAAGCCTGAGAGTGCCATCCACCTTAGTGGCAAAGATGACAGGTGCGCCCCGCTCAGAAATGCTCCTACGAATGAAGCCCTTCTCCAAAAGCCCTCCAATCTGCTTGCTCAACTCATGACGTTCCTTAGGAGCATATGCCTTACCGGTAAAGCAACCAGTTTGGGATTATCAACAAGATAAATCTTGAACTCGATCTCTCTTCGAGGTGGAAAGCCAGAAGCCTCCTCGAACACATCTGGAAAGTCTCTAACAACGGGTACCGTGAAAGAGGCTTTGTGGTAGGATCGTATAATATGGAATAGTGGAATGGTCTAGGTAGATAGCAATAAGCAGCAAGTAAAGTAGACACCAAGACTTTATACTGGTTCGGACTTCTTGTCCTACGTCCAGTCCCTAAGCTCCTCTTAGGAATTCAACTAACCAACAACCCTCACTTAACCCGGAGGAATAGGTTTACAACTTACCTGAACAACTGGACGGGATTTCTTGCCTCAACTACTGAAGAGGACTTCAACTAGATACAAAGAGTATTTCTGACTTGTTGTGTTCTTGATAACACTAATGAGTCTAATTGAGTACAATTTTCCTATAATCTTATCCTCAAGAATATGAAATGTGTTTATGAAGATTTAGAAAATATAGATTGCTATGAATCAAAAGAGTATTTAAGACAAATCAGAGATTCAAGCAATTTCAAGTGGTTTGAGATTGCTTTTGAAAACTTAAGAAATCTGAAAATATGATTGAGATAATAGAGATTAAAGCAATTAGAATTCGTTGATTTGCAAATGATAGAATCATGTATTTATAGGTGTAGAAGAGATGTATCTATTTGTAAAGGATCCAGTTAAGAGATGCATCCATTACCATTGGAGAATGGTTGCAACACCTGGGAAGAAGAAGGTGTCTTTTCATAAAAAATTCGCAGGTTCAAATTCAGTCGAATGAACAGGGTATTTTAGTCGAATGAAGCTGTGCATGTTGTAATTCTGTAACAGGTTCAGTCGACTGAAATTTCCTGTTCAATCGACTGAACTGGTAGTTTCTGCACAGTGAACATTATATTAAAATATTAAGTTGTGAAATGTGTTCTTATGTTTTTGCAAGCTTCTTGAGGATAGATTTTAACAATAAAACTAAGATTACGACCTATATAATAAGTATTCATGAAATCCTTGGTCTTCATAGTCCTTCCTTTAGCTTTGCACATATCTCTTCCTTTTTGTTGAAGCATATTGTCATTGATCAAAATATAGCATATCAACATTCTCCCCCTTTTTGATTGATGACAATACCTATGTTTGTAGAGATGTAATTATCTTTCCTCCCCCTGAATATATGCACTATCTTTCCTACAAAACAAAGTTAGTGACATAGACTTTTCTCCCCCTTTGTCGTCGACAAAAAGGAAGTAATAATTTGTAGAAGTATATAATTGTCAAACAAAGCAACCACATGCATGCATAACCATAGTGTGAATTATACAAACCATATAGTATCCAAATAAAAGAAGGCTATTTATACATGCCTTTTCAGAAGTGTTTGAAAATTAATAAAAAGTTTCGGAAATCAAACCATCAAAAAGATCAAGGATCCTTGTCCCAATCATAAGAGCCTTCACGTCCTCCTTCTGGTTCATGAATAACAGGGCCTTCGGTTGGTTGTCTGAAAGTTGATCCTCCTTGACCACCATTGTTACCACTAGTGCTGCTGCTCAGATTCTCCTCGGAAGATGTCCACGTGAATGTTGGAGCTGGGCGCTTACCGCGTGAGGTAGAAGCAGAAGTGGTGTTGGTGCATGAAATGGCATCCCATAGTTTATTGAAGAACCCTTTTAACCTATCAATTTTGTGATCAACCTTTTTGAGACGAGTATCAAGGATTTGTTGATTCCTTGATAGAATACCCAACGATTGATTTGTAGTAAAATCTGGTTGAACAAGGCGTATTTCATCATCTTGATGAAGAGGTTCTTGTTGTGGAGCTTGAGGTTGAGGTTGGTGAGGTTCTTATTGACGTGCTTCCCATTCGGCTAGTGACATGATACGAGGAGGCCTTACCGACAGTTGCATGAGGCTTATAGTCCGATGGTTGATTTATGTGACGACCCGCCCTTCTACTACCAGAAAGACGCATCATCATATAGAAAGAAAGGGGTAGAGATAGAAAGGAATAGAAAAGAAAGAACAACGACATCAGAAACTCACAGCGGAATGGAACAAAATATAATATATCACATGACTATTACATAGTTTACATATATCAGAATTACACAATATCAATACACATGACAATCATACGTACATCTGTCACTATATACATCAGAGATATAGTATGCATCAACTAACACGGCGGAACTAGATAGATATCTACATATGTCTGGAAAATCCTGCTCCAAGCACCTCCAGAATCAAAATCCAAACCTATCACTTGGCTACTCATAAAAATTTGAGTACCCAAGAGTTTATGAAAAACAAAATATAAACTCTAGGTCAGACATGGGTCTGGTATGAGTAAACGGTTTAAATTGTTTAATTTTGAAAACCTTTTAAAACAAAGGTATCACGTAAGACTCCCCACAAATAAATACGGGTAAGTTTTTACCTTACGCTAACCAAAACATTTTATAGGAAATCCAATGATATTATAATAGTGTCTAGGGTTTTCAAGTAAAATACAGAAATAGCTGAAATGCTTACATCTCACATTCCAACGTAGTTGGGCACAATCAAAACATACGGCGCTTATTGGAAATTGGATCCCATACAATGGCAGGGCTATTGGGGTACCGCCCGTCACAGTACGTGGTCTAGATCACCGTACCGAGGAGCCACCCTAACTCCCCTGCAACACAAGGCCGGAACCATTCCTTACCGAACAGTCCCGAACAAGATAACCCCGCAGTTGGTGCGCATATCATACCGCCCACACAGCCGAAATAATGGGACATCTAGACAGGGTATATCTCGTCCTGCTTGGGCATGACCCACCTAACCTTGCTGCACCTCCCCTGTTTTAGCTATTCCTTGTTGATGAGACTTGAGGCTGCGATTACCTTTACAGGACATATTTCTCAGAATGCTCATCGTCCTCCTGACAATGTGCCGAAAGCATTCAATCCATACAAGTTCGTTCCGGGTTCGAACGAAACCGAAGGCATTATCTCGTCACACTCATTTTGGAATCACCCTCAGAGTCAACGACGATAACCCTTGTATTCTGAAAACACCAGCTCGATCTTCACTTGAGAATTCACGACCTATCGTTTAATTTTGGATCGATGTGGTTTTCGGAGTATCAAAATTGACACCCGATCCCGGTCTCATCGAAATCCAAACGCCATTTTAAAGGCCAAGTTTTCTAATTAACTTAAACAGTTTAATTCAATGATTGAATTCATATAACATTTACCACAGATAAATCATACACAATTGCCATGGATATTGTAACGACCCCACTTCCTACTCCAGGAAGAAGCATCGTTAATAAGAAAGAAAAGGGTGAGAAAATAGAAAAGATAGAGAAGAAAGAACAACAACATCAGAATCTCACAGCGGAACGAATAAAATATATTAATTACATAAGTATTTACATAATATATACATCAATCAGAGCTATACAGATAATACATCACATACTAGACAGTTATAAACACCTGTCTAGTTAATACAACTCAATACACAATACATCACAGAGATACTACACAGCGGAACTAAATATATCTAAAACGCTGAAGCCTCCTGCTCCATTGCTCCTCCAAAATTCGTCAAAGCTAAACCTGAATCCCTTGGCTACCCGTAAAAATTTGGGTACCCGAGAGTTTATGAAAAACAAAAATAAACTTCGGGTCAGACATGGGTCTGGTATGAGTAACAGGTTAAAGTTGCTTAACTTTGAAAATCTTTTGAAAATAAAAGGTATCACGTAAGACTTCCCACACATTAACATGGAAAAGTTTTTACCTTACGCTAACCAAAACATTTGATAGGAAATCCAGTGATATTATAATAGTGTCTAGGGTTTTCAAGTAAAATACAGAAATAGCTGAAATGCTTACATCTCACATTCCAACATAGTTGGGCACAACTAATTCGTACGACACTTATTGGATTTTGGATTCCATACAATGGCAGGGCTACTGGGGTACCGCCCGTCACAGTATGGGGCCTAGATCACCGTACCGAGGATTACTCCCTTCATCCCCTGCAACACAAGGCCGGAACCATTCCTTACTGAACAGTCCCGAACAAGATAAAACCCGCAGTTGGCTGCAGACCAACCGCCCACTAAGCCGAATAAAAAGGGACATCTAGACAGGGGAATATCCTTGTCCTGCTTGGGCATGACCCACCTAACCTTGCTGCACCTCCCCTGTTTTAGCCATTCCCGGTTGATGAGGCTTGAGGTTACGATTACCTTTATAGGACATATTTCTTAGAATGCTCATCGTCCGCCTGATGATGTTTTGAAAGCATTCAATCCATACAAGTTCGTTCCGGGTTCAAACGAAACCGAAGGCATTATCTCGTTACACTCAATTTGGAATCACCCTCAGAGTTAACGACGATAACCCTCGCATTCAGAACCTTCATCTTCACTTCAGATTCACGACCTATCGTTAATTTGGAAACGATGTGGTTTTCGGATATTCCTAATGCGGAAAACCCGATCCCGGTCTCATCGAAATCCAAAGCGTGTCTTTTAAGGCCAAGTTGTCTATTTAGTCTTAACAGTGAATTCAATATCATCAATATACACAGATAGATAATTCACATCTCATAATAGATAATCACATCATCATCATAAACAGATAATTAATATCATCATCCAAACAGATAATTAAACATTATCATACTTAAAACATACATCCATATCACATAGACATCATCCAACTCATTTCTGAGATCACAATCAAACAATGAAATATCAACATCATCCATCAGCAATGATTTATGAATCACAAGCTATAATTAATTTAAAATGAATTAAATTAACTACTTCCATTTTTAATTAATTTAAAATAAATTAAATTAATTTCTCATTCCACAAGTCCTGCTCTCATAATCAATAATTGATTATAAATCAATTTAATTAATCATCCTCTAATTACAAGAAATAATTTAGTCTTTAATTAATTTCTCAATTGAATTATTCTAAATCATTCATAGCAGATTAACATTTAATTACTTTCCTATTAATCATTCCTTAATTTACAATTCTTAATTACATCATTAATTATATTAATTAATGATCTTTAATTTATATTCAATTACTTATCTAAAATAATTGAGTGATTAATCTTTACTTAAACACAGTTATTAATCATCCTTTGATTAATAACAAACCAGTAATTAACTATCCTTAATTACTTATTAACAAATTAATCATTCCATGATTAATAAACTCCATAAATTAATCCTTTGATTAATTTCAAAAGAAATTACTCAAATTACTCTACCTACAAATCATCTTGTATTAACTTCATCAAGTAATGATCATCCAATTACTATTCTGAGTAATTATGCTCCATTAATTACATTTATATTGATTTATTTCCATTTAATTATCTTGTTGATTTATTGTTCTCAAACAAATCAATTTCTCTAATTCACCTCATTAATTATTTTAATTAATGATTTCTAATTTACATTTTCATTTGTTAATTATATTAAGAATACATACCTTCAAATTACAAATATTAATCCTCTTGATTAATATTTACAGTAATTAATCATCCTAAATTTATTACTTCTCAATAACAAGCTTAATTAATCTCTTGATTAATTTAAAGTAATTATATTCTCAATTACTTCCATTAACAACATCATCCAGTTAATTACATCCCGTAATTATCCTTTAATTACTTTTCTAAGTAATTCAATTCCAAAATATCAGTTAATTAAATTAATTAACTCAAATCAATTTACACCATTAATAAGTAATTAATTTCTCAATTACTTTTCAAATAAATAATTTCATTTTATCTATTGAATTAATTAATCTAGTTATTTTATTACAAAATCAATCATATTAATTAATTATAACATAATCAGGTTAATGAACTTCATTAATAATTATTTAATTATTTCCTTCTAACCTAATCAACTAATATTAATTATTAATTATGAATTAACTAACCATTATTAATTTAAAAGAAACTAATCTATAGTTCTAAATCACATATTAGTTAATTAATTCATTAATTAACTTTAATTACTACATTCACACTATAATTACTAGATTAATTAATATCTATTATTAATTATTCTACCTAATTAACTTAAAGGTTGATGCACATAAATTCTAAAACTTCATGAATTAAGGCAAACCATTCTCATTTTTGATTATATTTTCAATTCCAATATGTTTGAAAACATTTATTTCAATAAATTCTAATTTTATCCTTCATAAAGTTTTTTTAACACTAATTTATTTTCAAAACCCTTTTTTTTTAAACATTATATATTTAATAGCATTAAACTATTTGAATCAATTTTAAATTATAAATCTTTAATTTAGTTTCAAGTCTGGAATTACATATCTAAGTCTTGACTTCCTTTGGAGTTGACATGTCTCAATCTCTTCTTAACAGTTTAAAATTTTCACTTTAACTCAACTTAGTTTGAAAATACTTTAACCATTTACCACTTTTAAATTATTTAAAATTATTTAAATTTTGAAACATTATTATTGTCAACTCTCTTTCGAATCTAACTTAAATTCATGTTGCAAACTTGATTTAAAATTTGACTTGGCTTTGAGTTAAATTTAAAACAAAATCCACAAAACAGTTTTAAAAAAAACTGTTACAGGTTTTAAACCTGAACATGAACAACCCGAGCACCCCCCTTATGTTACTTCGAGTAATACACAAGTTTCCCCCGAGAAAACCCGTATCCTGCTTCGAGTTACTCACCAGGCGCGCGTGAATAAAAAAAAACAAGACAGAACCTGGAAACAACACCTCACCTCCCTCAAACCTGTCAGCGCTACGCACGCGGTGGTCCCACCACCGTAGGCCACCAAACTCCGGTTACGTCACCGTCCATCTACCCTCTACCTCCCCTAAAAGCCACGCGTCACTTGGTGCATTCAGTAGGACGAACGAATCACAGGTTCTCGACCCACAAAAACTAGGTTTCGAGCACCAATTTGCTTTAAATTTGGGTTCCAGATGAAATTTTAAGTTGATTTATCTTAACTAAATGCTTAGACTTAGTTTGAGATGATACAAACATCATTTACTTGAAATTGAAGTGCAGGCATAAATCAGGGAAGAAGTAAATAATGTTTAATAGCAAAATGTTGTTTTACAGAGAGTATCAGAAACCAGAATATGCAAACACTGCAGGTAGATTTGGTTCCAGATAAAGCTCAAGACTATGTTGCTTTAAGTATAATTCTAAACTTGCACTCATGATTGCACAAACTTAAATTGTTTAGATCTCTAATCCTAACAAAGATTAGATGAATAGATTTGTATTTGGATATAACTTTCACATTTCTGAACTAAGAGCAGAGACACTTAAATGCAACAGGCAAGTACATAAACATTTATAAACCCAGAATTATCAACCCCATACATATATATACAAACAAGCATATTTCATCTCAGAAATCTGCACAAGCAACAAATTAAAATTTACATAGGCTTTTAAATTTAAAGGTTTACTCACAGTTAAACAGTTCTTCCTTATCTAACTTGAATTCAAGTTTAAATTTTACTTTATGATCAACAACATATTTATTTCGTACTTCATCAAGGAACCAGATTACTAAGTATTTAAAAAAAAGAAGTTACTCACAGCAAATAAATAACAAAAAAAAAAACAGAACAAGTTTGCAATGAAGACAGTTTGAATTTGCAGGTTGGAAATACCCAGAATCTCATCACACAAATACTCAGATAAACAAAAACATGAATATGTATAAATATTCACACAATATATTTAAGCAGCCAAAAATTTTCATGCAACAGATTTTTAAAACTTAAGAAATTTTAAAAAGTGTTACTCACAGATAATATAGAAGAACAAAGGCACTTTGTTGAAGCAGGCATGAAATTTCAGGCTCGAATCTACTGTGACTTCATTCTACTTTGCTTCTTGAATTTTGTTTAAGTATGAAATAGTTTTACTTTCATGTTTTAGTTGAAATGAAGTTTACTTTAGATTTTCCTTAGTTCGAACTGGTATGAAGCTAACATATAGAAAAGGAAAAGAGGCAGGGTTATAATTATGTTTCAAGAAATTGTGACAATATAAAATATAATCTTGTTTTGTACAGTTTTATTCCAGAGATATTTTCTTTAATGGTGGCTGATATAAATGCTTAGTGTACTAAAAGATTTTTTCATTAATTACTTTTTGTTTGTTAGCTTAAGGATATTTAACACTATCTTTCTACACAAGCTTCATATATATATGCAGTTTGTTTTTTAATAGTTTACTGTCATGTGTTCATTCAAATTGGCCTGCACACATATATCTTAATATCTTCATTTTGTTTTATTTCATTTGGCCTGAACCTATATTTGATTTGCTTGTACTTAGCTATTTATGTGTTATGCATAAATATGTTACTTATCTTATATTTTATTTCCTTTTGAAAACTCAGCCTACACATATTCAACCAAATTTGTATAATCATATAATGGCCTTGGTGCTTTAAACATATACATATATGTTGCAGTTTACTTATATTGGTTTACAAATTTGAAAATTCTTTTGTTTCAAGTTTCATTGTTGTCTAGTTATTGTATTTTTTTGGAATGTATGTGACTTGTTATTATTTTTGAAATGCATGTGAATGTTGTTATTTTTGTTCTGATATTTGCAAACTAAATGAATTTATAGTTGTTAAGCTATTATAATGTAACCAATGTACTACTTTACATTTTCCTAATTTATCTTTTAGTCTTATCTTTATATTTATTAATATTATTTAAGAGTAACTCATTTATCAATTTATAATGGTAAATAAATTAAATTATCTTTTTATCATAAACTACATATTTTATTAATGTATGTTGATGTATTGTTTGACAAAATTCTGTTAAAAACTCATATATCATTTTAAATTCATATTTTTAATCAAGCTATACCAAAAAGAAAAGAAAACAAATCATTTTGTTAATAATTCTAAATTTAAACTTAAGTTAAAATGAGTCTTGAACTATTTAAACATTTACTTATGTATTGAAAATCCTGTATTTATTTATCTAGCTTTGAAATGTTTGTATTAAATAAAACACAATTTCTAATTCACTAAAATATATATTTGTATTTAAACATATTTTATTAATTAAATTTTAAAACAAATTCATCTATTCACAATGTATACAAATATATACATATATAAATAGAAAGCAAACAATTAATTTCTAACAGATAAAATTTACCAGTTAGATATTTATTAAAAGAAAAGTATCAATTCAGATTTTATTATCAAATCAATTTAATATTTAATGCAGATTATTAAATTGATATTGCTAGAAAATTCCGAGTCGTCACATTCCTCCCGCCTTAAAAGAATTTCGTCCCCGAAATTTAAAAGCAAAGGTAATTTAATAATATATATTTAAGATTTTAATTTAATTTTAAACCATAAGCATATATCAATCACATGCTAACAATCATCACAACCAATTCACTCAATCAACAAAGCAAACTATCCAGATAAAATTCTGGATAGAGCTCCCTAGAGTTTCCCAGTATAATACCGGAATACTCAATCTATAGAATCCAAACAGTCTATATTACTAATCTATAGAACTCCTTGGATCAGAGAAAATTCATACAAAATGAAATCTCCGACTCCCAAATCCAAATTCTTCCGTCTCTTATCCACCAAGTACTTCTGACAATCCAAAGCTGCCTTCAACTTACTGATCAGCTCAACCTTCACTGATAACTCCTAAAACAATCTGAATCAAAAAAACAATCCAGTAGAATAATTTCCTTAAAACCAACCAAAATCAAGAACTCAACCTCTACTATCATCAGTAGAAAACATCTTCTCTTTCCCAGAAAAGAAAAACAAATGCACTTCCAACTGCTTCCGCTGCACAACTCTGATCTGGATGGATGAAAATGCTAATGATGCACATAAGCATAACTGGACAACACATTACAAAAATATGATTCAGCAGATCCAAAATAAAACTCAGAAGTCCCTCCAAAACTTGAACTGCTATATCAATTCCTCTCTCTAGAAACCATTCTATTACTAAGCTGAACCATCGACACCTTTTTTGAAATTCAGTCGATACCAAACTCAACTCCTCAGATGCTAAGGCAACCCACCGACCTCTTCAAAGATATTTCAGAAAAATTTCTGCCATCCCAGAGAATACTTAACTATCGCAAGTCACTTCTGCGATCAATCCAAGCAAATATCCAAAGAAAACTGTTCTCTCCTACCAATTTGAACAGCTTAAACTTATCTAGCCAATCCATTGAAGAAATGGATCCACAAAACTGCCTCTGGACTTCACCTCTAAAGAATTGCTGACAAATGACCTCCTCGCGTGCCGGCAGAACAATCTGAGCTGCAACACTGCTGCTGATGCCAAAAATTCCTTAATCCAAAATTCCTCGGAAACTCAGGCCTCAAAGCCAAACACAACATTCAACTGGACTCAACCTAAAAACTAAGGCAGACACACTTTCTTATCCAAAAATCTTGAGAACTACTTCGGAAACAATCCAAATTCTACTCGTCCAATCTTTACAACAAAATGGACTTCAATCTTATCAGTTTTCTCTCCAGAGATTAGGTGAAATCCTTACACCACAAATTTACTCGAGACGGTATTAGGTCAACAGTCTCGTCAAATATACTTCTAACCACAGGTAGTCCTGTTACACACACCACTACTCAATCTATCCTTATACTTATGTTGGAAAACCCAAACAGGTAATCCAACAAATAGATAGAAAATAAATAAATATATATATATATATATATATCAAATTTACAAATACGCTCTCTCAGGAAAGAAATCACTTAAGAGCCTAGGTATTCACTCAACCTAGCGCTCTGATACCACTGTAACGACCCCACTTCCTACTCCAGGAAGAAGCATCGTTAATAAGAAAGAAAAGGGTGAGAAAATAGAAAAGATAGAGAAGAAAGAACAACAACATCAGAATCTCACAGCGGAACGAATAAAATATATTAATTACATAAGTATTTACATAATATATACATCAATCAGAGCTATACAGATAATACATCACATACTAGACAGTTATAAACACCTGTCTAGTTAATACAACTCAATACACAATACATCACAGAGATACTACACAGCGGAACTAAATATATCTAAAACGCTGAAGCCTCCTGCTCCATTGCTCCTCCAAAATTCGTCAAAGCTAAACCTGAATCCCTTGGCTACCCGTAAAAATTTGGGTACCCGAGAGTTTATGAAAAACAAAAATAAACTTCGGGTCAGACATGGGTCTGGTATGAGTAACAGGTTAAAGTTGCTTAACTTTGAAAATCTTTTGAAAATAAAAGGTATCACGTAAGACTTCCCACACATAAACATGGAAAAATTTTTACCTTACGCTAACCAAAACATTTGATAGGAAATCCAGTGATATTATAATAGTGTCTAAGGTTTTCAAGTAAAATACAGAAATAGCTGAAATGCTTACATCTCACATTCCAACATAGTTGGGCACAACTAATTCGTACGGCACTTATTGGATTTTGGATTCCATACAATGGCAGGGCTACTGGGGTACCGCCCGTCACAGTACGGGGCCTAGATCACCGTACCGAGGATTACTCCCTTCATCCCCTGCAACACAAGGCCGGAACCATTCCTTACTGAACAGTCCCGAACAAGATAAACCCCGCAGTTGGCTGCAAACCAACCGCCCACTAAGCCGAATAAAAAGGGACATCTAGACAGGGGAATATCCTTGTCCTGCTTGGGCATGACCCACCTAACCTTGCTGCACCTCCCCTGTTTTAGCCATTCCCGGTTGATGAGGCTTGAGGTTACGATTACCTTTATAGGACATATTTCTTAGAATGCTCATCGTCCGCCTGACGACGTGTTGAAAGCATTCAATCCATACAAGTTCGTTCCGGGTTCGAACGAAACCGAAGGCATTATCTCGTTACACTCATTTTGGAATCACCCTCAGAGTTAACGACGATAACCCTTGCATTCAGAACCTTCATCTTCACTTCAGATTCACGACCTATCGTTAATTTGGAAACGATGTGGTTTTCGGATATTCCTAATGCGGAAAACCCGATCCCGGTCTCATCGAAATCCAAAGCGTGTCTTTTAAGGCCAAGTTGTCTATTTAGTCTTAACAGTGAATTCAATATCATCAATATACACAGATAGATAATTCACATCTCATAATAGATAATCACATCATCATCATAAACAGATAATTAATATCATCATCCAAACAGATAATTAAACATTATCATACTTAAAACATACATCCATATCACATAGACATCATCCAACTCATTTCTGAGATCACAATCAAACAATGAAATATCAACATCATCCATCAGCAATGATTTATGAATCACAAGCTATAATTAATTTAAAATGAATTAAATTAACTACTTCCATTTTTAATTAATTTAAAATAAATTAAATTAATTTCTCATTCCACAAGTCCTGCTCTCATAATCAATAATTGATTATAAATCAATTTAATTAATCATCCTCTAATTACAAGAAATAATTTAGTCTTTAATTAATTTCTCAATTGAATTATTCTAAATCATTCATAGCAGATTAACATTTAATTACTTTCCTATTAATCATTCCTTAATTTACAATTCTTAATTACATCATTAATTATATTAATTAATGATCTTTAATTTATATTCAATTACTTATCTAAAATAATTGAGTGATTAATCTTTACTTAAACACAGTTATTAATCATCCTTTGATTAATAACAAACCAGTAATTAACTATCCTTAATTACTTATTAACAAATTAATCATTCCATGATTAATAAACTCCATAAATTAATCCTTTGATTAATTTCAAAAGAAATTACTCAAATTACTCTACCTACAAATCATCTTGTATTAACTTCATCAAGTAATGATCATCCAATTACTATTCTGAGTAATTATGCTCCATTAATTACATTTATATTGATTTATTTCCATTTAATTATCTTGTTGATTTATTGTTCTCAAACAAATCAATTTCTCTAATTCACCTCATTAATTATTTTAATTAATGATTTCTAATTTACATTTTCATTTGTTAATTATATTAAGAATACATACCTTCAAATTACAAATATTAATCCTCTTGATTAATATTTACAGTAATTAATCATCCTAAATTAATTACTTCTCAATAACAAGCTTAATTAATCTCTTGATTAATTTTAAGTAATTATATTCTCAATTACTTCCATTAACAACATCATCCAGTTAATTACATCCCGTAATTATCCTTTAATTACTTTTCTAAGTAATTCAATTCCAAAATATCAGTTAATTAAATGAATTAACTCAAATCAATTTACACCATTAATAAGTAATTAATTTCTCAATTACTTTTCAAATAAATAATTTCATTTTATCTATTGAATTATTTAATCTAATTATTTTATTACAAAATCAATCATATTAATTAATTATAACATAATCAGGTTAATGAACTTCATTAATAATTATTTAATTATTTCCTTCTAACCTAATCAACTAATATTAATTATTAATTATGAATTAATTAACCATTATTAATTTAAAAGAAACTAATCTATAGTTCTAAATCACATATTAGTTAATTAATTCATTAATTAACTTTAATTACTACATTTACACTATAATTACTAGATTAATTAATATCTATTATTAATTATTCTACCTAATTAACTTAAAGGTTGATGCACATAAATTCTAAAACTTCATGAATTAAGGCAAACCATTCTCATTTTTGATTATATTTTCAATTCCAATATGTTTGAAAACATTTATTTCAATAAATTCTAATTTTATCCTTCATAAAGTTTTTTTAACACTAATTTATTTTCAAAACCCTTTTTTTTTAAACATTATATATTTAATAGCATTAAACTATTTGAATCAATTTTAAATTATAAATCTTTAATTTAGTTTCAAGTCTGGAATTACATATCTAAGTCTTGACTTCCTTTGGAGTTGACATGTCTCAATCTCTTCTTAACAGTTTAAAATTTTCACTTTAACTCAACTTAGTTTGAAAATACTTTAACCATTTACCACTTTTAAATTATTTAAAATTATTTAAATTTTGAAACATTATTATTGTCAACTCTCTTTCGAATCTAACTTAAATTCATGTTGCAAACTTGATTTAAAATTTGACTTGGCTTTGAGTTAAATTTAAAACAAAATCCACAAAACAGTTTTAAAAAAAACTGTTACAGGTTTTAAACCTGAACATGAACAACCCGAGCACCCCCCTTATGTTACTTCGAGTAATACACAAGTTTCCCCCGAGAAAACCCGTATCCTGCTTCGAGTTACTCACCAGGCGCGCGTGAATAAAAAAAAAACAAGACAGAACCTGGAATCAACACCTCACCTCCCTCAAACCTGTCAGCGCTACGCACGCGGTGGTCCCACCACCGTAGGCCACCAAACTCCGGTTACGTCACCATCCATCTACCCTCTACCTCCCCTAAAAGCCACGCGTCACTCGGTGCATTCAGTAGGACGAACGAATCACAGGTTCTCGACCCACAAAAACTAGGTTTCGAGCACCAATTTGCTTTAAATTTGGGTTCCATATGAAATTTTAAGTTGATTTATCTTAACTAAATGCTTAGACTTAGTTTGAGATGATACAAACATCATTTACTTGAAATTGAAGTGCAAGCATAAATCAGGGAAGAAGTAAATAATGTTTAATAGCAAAATGTTGTTTTACAGAGAGTATCAGAAACCAGAATATGCAAACACTGCAGGTAGATTTGGTTCCAGATAAAGCTCAAGACTATGTTGCTTTAAGTATAATTCTAAACTTGCACTCATGATTGCACAAACTTAAATTGTTTAGATCTCTAATCCTAACAAAGATTAGATGAATAGATTTGTATTTGGATATAACTTTCACATTTCTGAACTAAGAGCAGAGACACTTAAATGCAACAGGCAAGTACATAAACATTTATAAACCCAGAATTATCAACCCCATACATATATATACAAACAAGCATATTTCATCTCAGAAATCTGCACAAGCAACAAATTAAAATTTACATAGGCTTTTAAATTTAAAGGTTTACTCACAGTTAAACAGTTCTTCCTTATCTAACTTGAATTCAAGTTTAAAATTTACTTTATGATCAACAACATATTTATTTCATACTTCATCAAGCAACCAGATTACTAAGTATTTAAAAAAAAAGTTACTCACAGCAAATAAATAACAAAAAAAAACAAACAGAACAAGTTTGCAATGAAGACAGTTTGAATTTGCAGGTTGGAAATACCCAGAATCTCATCACACAAATACTCAGATAAAAAAAAACATGAATATGTATAAATATTCACACAATATATTTAAGCAGCCAAAAATTTTCATGCAACAGATTTTTAAAACTTAGGAAATTTTAAAAAGTGTTACTCACAGAAAATATAGAAGAACAAAGGCACTTTGTTGAAGCAGGCATGAAATTTCAGGCTTGAATCTACTGTGACTTCATTCTACTTTGCTTCTTGAATTTTGTTTAAGTATGAAATAGTTTTACTTTCATGTTTTAGTTGAAATGAAGTTTACTTTAGATTTTCCTTAGTTCGAACTGGTATGAAGCTAACATATAGAAAAGGAAAAGAGGCAGGGTTATAATTATGTTTCAAGAAATTGTGACAATATAAAATATAATCTTGTTTTGTACAGTTTTATTCCAGAGATATTTTCTTTAATGGTGGCTGATATAAATGCTTAGTGTACTAAAAGATTTTTTCATTAATTACTTTTTGTTTGTTAGCTTAAGGATATTTAACACTATCTTTCTACACAAGCTTCATATATATATGCAGTTTGTTTTTTAATAGTTTACTGTCATGTGTTCATTCAAATTGGCCTGCACACATATATCTTAATATCTTCATTTTGTTTTATTTCATTTGGCCTGCACCTATATTTGATTTGCTTGTACTTAGCTATTTATGTGTTATGCATAAATATGTTACTTATCTTATATTTTATTTCCTTTTGAAAACTCAGCCTGCACATATTCAACCAAATTTGTATAATCATATAATGGCCTTGGTGCTTTAAACATATACATATATGTTGCAGTTTACTTATATTGGTTTACAAATTTGAAAATTCTTTTGTTTCAAGTTTCATTGTTGTCTAGTTATTGTATTTTTTTGGAATGTATGTGACTTGTTATTATTTTTGAAATGCATGTGAATGTTGTTATTTTTGTTCTGATATTTGCAAACTAAATGAATTTATAGTTGTTAAGCTATTATAATGTAACCAATGTACTACTTTACATTTTCCTAATTTATCTTTTAGTCTTATCTTTATATTTATTAATATTATTTAAGAGTAACTCATTTATCAATTTATAATGGTAAATAAATTAAATTATCTTTTTATCATAAACTACATATTTTATTAATGTATGTTGATGTATTGTTTGACAAAATTCTGTTAAAAACTCATATATCATTTTAAATTCATATTTTTAATCAAGCTATACCAAAAAGAAAAGAAAATAAATCATTTTGTTAATAATTCTAAATTTAAACTTAAGTTAAAATGAGTCTTGAACTATTTAAACATTTACTTATGTATTGAAAATCCTGTATTTATTTATCTAGCTTTGAAATGTTTGTATTAAATAAAACACTATTTCTAATTCACTAAAATATATATTTGTATTTAAACATATTTTATTAATTAAATTTTAAAACAAATTCATCTATTCACAATGTATACAAATATATACATATATAAATAGAAAGCAAACAATTAATTTCTAACAGATAAAATTTACCAGTTAGATATTTATTAAAAGAAAAGTATCAATTCAGATTTTATTATCAAATCAATTTAATATTTAATGCAGATTATTAAATTGATATTGCTAGAAAATTCCGGGTCGTCACAGATATATTACAGCATATCAGTGAGCATCACAGAATATCTTCAATAGACATCACAAGCAAATATTCTACACATACAACATCCATAAGCAATCGTCTTAAGTTCTTATTGTGATTAATTTAATTACTTGAGAGTCAATCTCTTAACCCTGTTTAATCACTTATTTCCCTTCAAACTATTTAATCAATAAATCATTTCTTAATTAATATTTATGTCTTAATTGCTTAATTACTTAATTACTATTTAATTAATTACTTTCTTAATCAAGTTATCTAACTTTGATTACTTAAACAATTATTTCTCAATCACTATTCTTCGACCTAAATAGAACTTAATTACCTGTTTATTTACTGCTAATTGCTTCATTAAGCATTTCTTAAATCTTAGTTAAATCACTTGATTAATTAACTATTACTCGTTCATTAATTAATTAAGTGGTTAATTACAATTTCACTTATTTCTTATAATACACTACTAATTAAAATTACAAAGTAATTATTCTTAATTACTTCTGCATCCAATTAATTAATATTGATTATTCACTTAATTAACATTTAAGTCTTTTTATAATTTGATATCAATTATATTACTAATTGCAACATTATTTGTTAATCTACTTAATTTATTACTTAATATTAACAAGATTTTAAAACACGGTTAAGCTTTGACAAAAGTAATCAGTTAATTTAAAATAATTAATCACGAGTTAACCTGTTAATAGACCTTAACTATGATAATCAAAACTGGAATTAAATTTTTACTTAAATCTTGAACGATATTCACTTTACTGTGAAACTTTGCTGAAACCTTTATTCATTAACAAATTTTATAAAATCTTACACTCAAATACAAAGAACCCGAGATCTCCCCTGTAACGCTCAATCGCTGCTTCGAGTAGTTCGCCCCTTCACCCCAGTCACCAACCCAGGTACGCGAACTCCACCTTCTTCCCTCTTTTTTTTTGTCTTATGTTTACACATTAAAACAAAGCAGGAGTTAAAAAAAACTACAGTAAACTCACGCGCAAACACAGGAAAAACACGAAGCACTCACCCAAAAACCCGAGAATAAACTCGCGACAGTGCAACTCCCATCACTAATACGCCGCCACTGCCGTACACGTGTACGACATCGCACGTGGCTTCGGCGACCTTCTAGGGCTTCGAACAAATCCCAAATTCCTCAGACACAGGAAAACTAAAGTCGAAATACCACCAAAAATTCGAATACGAAAATATGCAGTTCGAATGAAAGAAACGAACGACCTCACTGCAACAAATCGCCTCGCCACCAAAACACGGTCCATCGGAGGTGATGCAAACTCGACCACACCTCGTCAACGTCCCCAGCAATCTTCCAACCAAGCCTCGAATGACTCGATCATAAGTACGAGTCGAATCCCATATTTTACTGGCATGGACAGAAACACGCAGTAAAACCCTATGTCGATCTCGTATCAAAATTCTACGCAATGGAAAACTTAGTGAATATTTTTCTTAAGATCACTAACTTTTGTACTTGCTTCAATTTAAATTTCAACATTTAATATTGAGTAAATTTCGAGAATTTGATAAAATTTCAATTTTCATTCAATACCGAGTTGCTCTCGAAATACTGAGCTAAAAATCCCTATTCAAGTTTTAAAAATCAAAACTTTTAGTCATAATTCAAGATATAAATTTTAATTAGCTTTTTATATGATCAAATATACCAGTGTTTTCTTGATGGACTGTAAACAGAGAAAAAAAATAAAAGTTACTAATATGTTGGAACAGGTTTTACAAAAAAAATTTGATTGAAGTTCAAGAAACAAGTTTTGATGAAAACAAATTTAAACTTACTATAATAAATTAAAGCAATTCAAAGTTTAATTGTTTTCATCCTATAACACATAGCAGAGTAACAGAATCTACAATATTCCTATTACAGCTTGTATGAAATCTCAGATACATATCAAGATAAAGCATATACAACACATATATAAATCCCATGAATTATCTTACTTATTTAATTAACTTAAGCTTGAAACGTTAAGTTTACTCACATCAAATAACAGTTGAACAGAAAGCCCCTAGAAGCCTTGAAAACTGCCTGGGTTTTTCATGAATCTGCCCCCTTTTTTTTTATATTTGAATTTGTTTCATTTTCTTGTTTCTCAGGATTACTATTTCTTGGTCGAACTAAAGAAAGGTGTAGGTATATATAAGAGAAATGATATGTAGAGGAAGGTGATAACTGGACAAACACTTTCTTATTGTTTTGTTTGTTTGTTTTGACCAGAATTTTTTTCATAAGATTTGCACAATCTTTGAATTGACAAAATGTAGGCTGAGATATTAGCATTAAATGTTTTTTTTATCAAATAGGTTTACATACTCATTATATTCAGCTGCTCATAAATATTCGTTTACAATTGTGTTGTACTATGCATAAAGATATTGATTTGTTCCTTTTCATTTTGCAAGCCAACAAAGCTTGTACATGAAGCTATTCATTTGTTCATATTTGCTTTGTATCTTATTTAGTTTGCATAATTATTAAAATATTTGCTGCTCATAGATATTTATGTAAAAGTATATACTTGTAGGTAGGTTATATGATCTGTGTTTCTCTGTTTCATATTTGCAGATAAATTGGCTTATAAAGACATTTGTTTAAAAATATTTGTTTTAACAGCTTCTAGTTTGTACTTACAAACAACACTTGATCTTTTATATTTATGAATATTTGTTCTGTTATTAGTTTTCAGTATACATGGTTATCAGATTTACTTATATATCTTATGTCTTGTAAGTGAAGATAAGTTGTTTGTTATTTTTTTTTGTTCGAGCATAACATTTGCAGGTAGATATTGATGTGTGTATATGAAGTTAATTTGTTTTATTATCTTATACATTGTGCTTATTTTATTTTACGCTCTCAAGTTAACAGCTTATGATGTATGCTTATTTATCCATGCTATTTTATTTTATACTTTGTTTTTTTTTAGTTCTATACAATTGTTTTTTAATTAACTTCAGATTATGTTGTATGTTTAATCCTTGTTTCCATTTTATTTTTTTAATGTCTCACTAACAATATTTAAGTTATATTCAATGCGGTTTATTTATATTCATTCCTATTTGTATTTTGTCAATAATTAAGTTATATTCATATGTTATACTTATTTTTATGTTGATAGAATTAAATTTCATTTCAAACATTATCAGTCATATGTATACTTACCAAATATAAACAAAGTAAGGTATTTTAATTCAATCATAAAAGACAATTTTAATATGAATATTATTGAGATAATTTATTTAAATTTTCAAATTAATTTCCCTTTTAAAAATACCATTTATATAAACAATGACAATTATTTCAAAATCATATCCGTTTCAAATGGATAAGTTTACATTTTATTTAAATTGATTTAAATATTTATTAAAATAAATAGGATCAAAATCCTGGGTCGTTACATTCCTCCCCCCTTAAAAGAATTTCATCCCCGAAATTTAAAACAAAGATAATTTAAAAGTTGTCATATCAACCATTCAAACATACATATCATTCATATATTAACAAACAACCAACAATTTATCCTAACAAACATCGCTAGCTATCCGGACACAAATCCAAATAAGCTTTCTTAAACTATCTAGAGTTTTCAGGTGAAATCTCTGGAATCCTCGCTCCACTATACTATAACAAGCTACACTACTATATTCCTGAGTTGCCTCTCATCTTAATTAACAATCCTCCACAGTCACATCCGGCTCAACTTCCAAGTCTTTCTGTACTACTGGTTCTATAACTAATAACGAATCAAGAACAAATTTCTAGATGGGACACACAGAGTACATTATAAATTCCAGACATCCGTTCTGGCAATTCAACACTGCAAGCTACAGCTCCAATTCTTGACAATATCTGAAATGGTCCAATATATCTCGGGTCAAGTTTTCCCGCCTTCCGAATCTAATAGTTCCTTTTTATTCTGGAAACTTTGGCTAAAAAAAAATTACCAATTTCAAATTCCAATTGTCTCCTTTTATTATCCGCGTATTTCTTCTAACGATCTTGAGAGGCTCTCATCTTTTCCTTAGATAAGCCCAACCTTATCAGAAACTTCACAAAACAAAACTGGTCCAAACACAAGATAGTCTTCCACAATCTACCAAAATCCAAAACTCAAACTTGCCGCATATCCTCTAAAATACGGTTCAATCTCTCTATTCATCCGTCTGAGGATGATAGGCTGTACTAAATTTCAAACTCGCTTCCAAAGTCAATTGCGGTGCCTTCCAGAATTTTACTGGTGAAAAAAAAGGGTCATGATCACTTATTATGCTAACAGAAACACCAAGCAATTCTTACTATTTCCCTCAAGAAAATTTTTGGCCAGAAACTGTAGTCCGAGTTACCTAACTAGTATAGAATGAGCATTCTTAGTTAATCGATCCACAATAATCCGTATTCCATCGTTTCTTTTCTTGGTTCTTCGCAAACCGTCGACGAAATCCATCGAAATCATCGCCCACTTCCATCTGAGATTTCTAAAGATTGCAATAATCTTGGACAACTTCTAATGATCACCTTAACTTGCTGATAGAAAGTACAACTATAAACGAAAGCAACTACAACCCTCTTCATGCTCGGTCTCCAGAAATTCTTCTCATATCTTTATACATCTTAAAGATTCCGGGTGAATATTCAGTCTGGAGTGATGACATTTAGCTAAAACTTATTGCCTCAATTCATCCATATTAAGCACACAAACGACCACTAATCCTTTAAGCACCTTGATCATCTACCTTAAAATCTGAACACCTTCCATCCTTAGTTTAAGAATCAATTCCTCAAAAGATCTATCCTCCCTTAGCTTACTTATGATTCTACCCTGGAGAGAAGGAACAACTTCTAAAAGAACAAAACTGCATTCCTGCTAAGAGCATCAACCACAACATTCGCTTATCCTGGGTATACAGAATATCCATATCATATGAGGCCAGAAATTCGACTCACCACGGCTACCTCAGATTAACATTCCCTTAGAGAAAAAAGATATTTCAATGGTTTGTGGTCCGTTAATAACCCAACTTCTCTCCCAACAGATAGCGCCTCCAAATTTTCAAAACAAACACAATGGCTAACGACTCAAGGTTATGCGTAGCGTAGTTCCCTTCATGTTGCTTTAATTGATGACACGCATACGCAGTTACTCTCTACTCTGCATCAACACTGCTCCCAAATCAATTATACAAGTATTCGTATAAAATCCAAATATGTACTTCCCTTCCGGAATAACAATCACTGGAGCACTGGTTAGCCTCGTCTTCCATTCTTAGAAAGCTTCTTCACACCGGGTGTCCATTTGAACTTAGTTCTTTTCCTTGTCAACTTAGTCAGATGTGAAGAAATCTTGGAATAGTCTCTGATAAATTTCCTGTAGTAGGCAGTTAAACCAGAAAATTATGAATTTCCATCGGTTGCTTCCATTCTAGAATAGATTCTCCCATTGCTGGGTCTACAGAGATATCTTCACCAAAATAATGTGCCCTACAAATCTCACTTTCGATTTTCAAAAATGGCACTTATAGGACTCGCCTTCAAAACATGCCTCTTCAGTGTCTCCAACACTATTCTCGAATACTGCTTGAGCTCTTCTTCACACGTAGAATATACCAAAACAAACTTATTCATACCCTTATCGATCCATCCGATTTAGCGACAACACTATCACAAAACCCTAACAAGAAGACTAGACTTGATCAACTCCTTCCCAGAAGATCCTGAATCTACTCAACTAACTCTTCTTTCTCTCTCGGAACCTTTCTCCTATTAAGGTAAATCATCATCACTACTCTTGGAATCAAATCATCACGCAACTCTATCTCTCGATGGGAAGACAAACCATTAACTTCTCGAATACATCAGGAAAAACTTGGTTCACATCAATAACTTAAAACTTCTCTTGAAAAGTCTCAACTCCATGTAAAAGATTACACAAATGAATTCCAGAATTGTCGCACAACACTCTGGCAATTCTACCAAAATAAGTTTATTCTCCCTTCACAATCCAGAACAGCCATATACTGTTCGGGTCAATCCATCGAAGAAATGAATCCACTCTGCTACTTCTGAAATCACCTCAAGAAAACTGCTAATCAACAAACCTTCTCGACAGCACACAGAACACTCCAAGCTATAGGGTTAACCTCAATGACCAAAGACTTCCATTTAAAGCTCTTTGAGAAACTCGTGTCTCAACCAAAACAAAAACACCTTACTGAACTTAGTCACAATTCTGAAACGGACATACTTCCTTAACTTGTTCCAAAGAAACATCTTCGGAGACATCCAAAATCACTGTGTCTTATTACGCAGCTACTACACCCTGAGATATCAAGATATCATGACTTGCTCCTGTCCATCCGATAGATCCAAACTCAAGCTCATCCAAAATTACATTCCAACAATGAAATCCTCACATCACCCAAAGCTCACTCGGGACGGTAATAGGTCTGCAGTCTCGACAGATACACTCCAACTACAAATATTCAAAACTCCAACCATCGGTAGTCGTGTTTCACACACCACTACCCTATCTACCTTTATAACTTATATTGAAAAACCTGAACAGGTAACCCAATAAATAGGTAGAAATATATATATATATATATATATATATCAAAATTACAAATACGCTCTCTCAAGAAAGAAATCACTCAAGAGCCTAGGTATTCACTCAACCTAGCGCTCTGATACCAAGTGTGACGACCCGCCCTTCTACTACCAGAAAGACGCATCATCATATAGAAAGAAAGGGGTAGAATAGAAAGGAATAGAAAAGAAAGAACAACGACATCAGAATCTCACAGCGGAATGGAACGAAATATAATATATCACATGACTATTACATAGTTTACATATATCAGAATTGCACAATATCAATACATATGACAATCATACATACATCTGTCACTATATACATCAGAGATACAGTATACATCAACTAACACAGCGGAACTAGATAGATATCTACATACGTCTGGAAACTCCTGCTCCAAGCTCCTCCAGAATCAAAATCCAAACCTATCACTTGGCTACTCGTAAAAATTTGAGTACCCAAGAGTTTATGAAAAACAAAATATAAACTCCGGGTCAGACAAGGGTCCGGTATGAGTAAACGGTTTAAATTGTTTAACTTTGAAAATCTTTTAAAACAAAGGTATCACGTAAGACTCCCCACAAATAAATACGGGTAAGTTTTTACCTTACGCTAACCAAAACATTTTATAGGAAATCCAATGATATTATAATAGTGTCTAGGGTTTTCAAGTAAAATACAGAAATAGCTGAAATGCTTACATCTCACATTCCAACGTAGTTGGGCACAATCAAAACGTACGGCGCTTATTAGAAATTGGATCCCATACAATGGCAGGGCTACTGGGGTACCGCCCGTCACAGTACGTGGTCTAGATCACTATAACGAGGAGTCACCCTAACTCCCCTGCAACACAAGGCTGGAACCATTCCTTACTGAACAGTCCCGAACAAGATATCCCCGCAGTTGGTGCGCATATCCAACCGCCCAAACAGCCGAAATAAAGGGACATCTAGACAGGGGTATATCTCGTCCTGCTTGGGCATGACCCACTAACCTTGCTGCACCTCCCCTGTTTTAGCCATTCCTGGTTGATGAGGCTTGAGGCTGCGATTACCTTTACAGGACATATTTCTTAGAATGCTCATCGTCCTCCTGACAATGTGTTGAAAGCATTCAATCAATACAAGTTCGTTCCGGGTTCGAACGAAACCGAAGGCATTATCTCGTCACACTCATTTTGGAATCACCCTCAGAG
Source organism: Allium cepa (assembly GCA_030765085.1). Lineage (NCBI taxonomy): Eukaryota > Viridiplantae > Streptophyta > Magnoliopsida > Asparagales > Amaryllidaceae > Allium > Allium cepa. The sequence continues at coordinate 938,857,257 of CM060932.1, forward strand.
TTAACGACGATAACCTTTGTATTCTGAAAGCACCATCTCGATCTTCACTTGAGAATTCACGACCTATCATTTAATTTTGGATCGATGTGGTTTTCGGAGTATCAAAATTGACACCCGGTCCCAGTCTCATCGAAATCCAAGCGCCATTTTAAAGGCCAAGTTGTCTAATTAACTTAAACAGTTTAATTCAATGATTGAATTCATATAACATTTACCACAGATAAATCATACACAATTGCCATGGGTATATTACAGCATATCAGTGAGCATCACAGAATATCATCAACAGACATCACAAGCAAATATTCTACACATACAACATCCATAAGCAATCGTCTTAAGTTCTTATTGTGATTAATTTAATTACTTGAGAGTTAATCTCTTAACCCTGTTTAATCACTTATTTCCCTTCAAACTATTTAATCAATAAATCATTTCTTAATTAATATTTATGTCTTAATTGCTTAATTACTTAATTACTATTTAATTAATTACATTCTTAATCAAGTTATCTAACTTTGATTACTTAAGCAATTATTTCTCAATCACTATTTTTCGACCTAAATAGAACTTAATTACATGTTAATTTACTGCTAATTGCTTCATTAAGCATTTCTTAAATCTTAGTTAAATCACTTGATTAATTAACTATTACTCGTTCATTAATTAATTAAGTGGTTAATTACAATTTCACTTATTTCTTATAATACACTACTAATTAAAATTGCAAAGTAATTATTCTTAATTACTTCTGCATCCAATTAATTAATATTGATTATTCACTTAATTAACATTTAAGTCTTTTTATAATTTGATATCAATTATATTACTAACTGCAACATTATTTGTTAATCTACTTAATTTATTACTTAATATTAATAACATTTTAAAACACGGCTAAGCTTTGACAAAAGTAATCAGTTAATTTAAAATAATTAATCACGAGTTAACCTGTTAATAGACCTTAACTATGATAATCAAAACTGGAATTAAATTTTTACTTAAATCTTGAACAGTATTCACTTTACTGTGAAACTTTTGCTGAAACCTTTATTCATTAACAAATTTTATAAAATCTTACACTCAAATACAAAGATCCCGAGATCTCCCCTGCAACGCTCAATCGCAGCTTCGAGTAGTTCGCCACTTCACCCGAGTCACCAACCCAGGTACGCGAACTCCACCTTCTTCCCTTTTTTTGCCTTATGTTTACACTTTAAAACAAAGCAGGAGTTAAAAAAACTATAGTAAACTCAGGCGCAAACACAGGAAAAACACGAAGCACTCACCCAAAAACCCGAGAATAAACTCGCGACAGTGCACCTCCCATCACTGATACGGCGCCACTGCCGTACACGTGTACGGCAGCGCACGTGGCTCCGACGACCTTCCAGGGCTTCGAACAAATCCCAAATTCTTCAGACACAAGAAAACTAAAGTCGAAATACCACCAAAAATTCGAATACGAAAATATGCAGTTTGAATGAAAGAAACGAACGACCTCACTGCAACAAATCGCCTCGCCACCAAAACACGGTCCACCGAAGGTGATGCAAACTCGACCACACCTCGTCAACGTCCCCAACAATCTTCCAACCAAGCCTCGAATGACTCGATCATAAGTACGAGTCGAATCCCATATTTTACTGGAATGGACAAAAACACGCAGTAAAACCCTATGTCGATCTCGTATCAAAATTCTACGCAATGGAAAAATTAGTGAATATTTTTCTTAAGATCACTAACTTTTGTACTTGCTTCAATTTAAATTTCAGCATTTAATATTGAGTAAATTTCGAGAATTTGATAAAATTTCAATTTTCATTCAATACCGAGTTGCTCTCGAAATACTGAGCTAAAAATCCCCATTCAAGTTTTAAAAATCATAACTTTTAGTCATAATTCAAGATATAAATTTGAATTAGCTTTTTATATGATCGAATATACCAGTGTTTTTCTTGATTGACTGTAAATAGAGAAAAAAAAATAAAAGCAACTAATATGTTGGAACAGGTTTTAGAAAAATTTTCTGATTGAAGTTCAAGCAACAAGTTTTGATGAAAACAAATTTAAACTTACTATAATCAAATGAAAACAATTCAAAGTTTAATTGTTTTCATCCTGTAACACATAGCAGAGTAACAACATCTACAATATTCCTGTTACAGCTTGTATGAAATCTCAGATACATATCAAGATAAAGCATATACAACACATATATAAATCCCATGAATTATCTTACTGATTTAATTAACTTAAGCTTGAAAAGTTAAGTTTACTCACATCAAACAACAGTTGAATAGAAAGCCCCGAGAAGCCTTGAAAACTGCAGATGAAAACTGCCCGGGTTTTTCATCAATCTGCCCTTTTTTTTTATTTGAATTTGTTTCATTTTCTTGTTTCTTTGGTATTACTATTTCTTGGTCGAACTAAAGAAAGGTGTAGATATATATAAGAGAAATGATATGTAGAGGAAGGTGATAACTGGACAAACACATTCTTATTGTTTTGTTTGTTGGTTTTGACCATATTTTTTTTCCATAAGATTTGCACAATCTCTGAATTGACAAAATGTAGGCTGATATATTACCATTAAATGTTTTGTTTATCAAATAGGTTTACATACTCATTATATTCAACTGCTCATAAATATTCGTATACAATTGTGTTGCATTATGCATAAAGATACTGATTTGTTCCTTTTCATTTTGCAGGCCAACAAAGCTTGTACATGAAGCTATTCATTTGTTCATATTTGCTTTGTATCTTATTTTGTTTGAATAATTATTAAAATATTTGCTGCTCATAGATATTTATGTAAAAGTATATACTTGAAGGTAGGTTATATGACCTGTGTTTATCTGTTTCATATTTGCAGATAAATTGGCTTATAAAGACATTTGTTTAAAAATATTTGTTTTAACAGCTTCTAGTTTGTACTTACAAACAACACTTGATCTTTTATATTTATGAATATTTGTTATGTTATTAGTTTTCAGTATACATGGTTATCAGATTTACTTATATATCTTATGTCTTGTAAGTGAAGATAAGTTGTTTGTTATTTTTTTTTTAGCATAACATTTGCAGGTAGATATTGATGTGTGTATATGAAGTTAATTTGTTTTATTATCTTATACATTGTGCTTATTTTATTTTACGCTCTCAAATTAACAGCTTATGATGTATGCTTGTTTATCCATGTTATTTTATTTTATACTTTGTTTTTTTTTTTAGTTTTATACAATTGTGTTTTAATTAACTTCAGATTATGTTGTATGTTTAATCCTTGTTTCCATTTTATTTATTTAATGTCTCACTAATAATATTTAAGCTATATTCAATACGGTTTATTTATATTCATTCCTATTTGTATTTTGTCAATAATTAAGTTATATTCATATCCAAATATAAACATAGTAAGGTATTTTAATTCAATCATAAAAGGCAATTTTAATATGAATATTATTGAGATAATTTATTTAAATTTTCAAATTAGTTTCCCTTTTAAAAATACCATTTATATAAACAATGGCAATTATTTCAAAATCATTTCCGTTTCAAATGGATAAGTTTACATTTTATTTAAATTGATTTAAATATTTATTAAAATAAATAGGGTCAAAATCCAGGGTCGTTACAATTTGATTAACCATCGTATTTTCTGAGTTCGGTAGTGGCGTATCAACGTCTAGGAGAAGTCGCATTATGTACTCGCCAAAATATATCGCTCTCATTTTCCCATTGTTGAAGGAAAGAAATTCATCAAGTATCAACTGCACCCAATTTACTTTAATATTTCCCCATATATCATATAGTGCCAGGTAGTTATTCGGGTACACTATTTCATAGGAGCCAGTGCGTGGGGTAATGGTCCTTATAAGAGCTTTGTGTAAAAGCCTAGCTCTTGGTCTTAAGGAGGTGGATTTGATATCTCGGATATTGATGTCATCCTCTAAAAATTGATGATTTATATTGTCATGAATATGAGGATTGAAATCTATTTCCTCAAGCTTTCTACCAACGTTTGGGGATCCTAGAATATGAGCATTGCGATCTAGTGAAAACCATACCTTTTTCCCGCATACCATACTCCAAACACTGTCATTCGGATTTCGTGGAGTTTGGTGTCCGAGGTTGAGGTTGGCATAGAATAATTTGACCATAATATGGTTGATGGAATGGTCACTACGATTAATGTCTAAAAGCGATGTCAAACTTGCCTGGTCTGTTAAAGCTTGAATATTTTAGGTTTGAAGGCCTTGGAAATCAATAAATGAGTGCTCGAAAATCCTTGACTTCTTCATCTTGTTCCACCGGGTGACCGCAACTCCATCGTAAAGCCACTGAGCGATTTGGGCATCAATTGGCTTGGAGGAGGTTGAAGTTGAAGCTCTTGAACGTTTAGGAGGCATAATTGTGAGGAAGAAATTGAGAAAAAGTAGGAATTCGGGGCTAGGGTTTTCTTAGAAATGGGGAAGATGAAGTTTGGAACTGGTAAAAGTAAAAGATAAAAGTGAAAAAGATTGCTAAGTGGGGTAAGAAAACTGGGTAAACTGCGTTCAGTCGACTGAAATGTTATGTTCAGTCGACTGAACAGGAAGCCGAAATTTTTCTGGCTAATATTCAGTCGACTGAACAGAGATTTTCAGTCGACTAAACTGTTGGATGAAAGTTTCCGTCATATATTTAATCGACCGTGCAGAACTATTCAGTCGACTGAATTTTGCATTTTTGATTTTTTCTTGACTTTTTGAATGCAAATGGTTTATTTAATGAAATAAATACAATTATATAGTAATATTATGATACAACAACATTATTTTGACCACAAAACCATCATTTCTTGGGGGATGGAGTCTTCTTCATTGGTGTTATATATCCCTCATTCGCCATATAGTTCTTGGCCCATGAATTTGGGCTATATTGAGGTATTTGTGGAGATACCCAAGGATTTATCGGATCGATTGATGTATGATATGAAGAAGATGGTTCAAACGAATTAACTGGTTGAGGTAAGGGCTCACTCACATCCTTTTTCTTTGAGCTACAAAATTTCAAACCAATTTTCTCAAGAAAGCTTAAGCGTTTAGCCGTTACTTTCTGTTCAAAATACAATTCACGTTGAAGTTCTATTTGCTGCTGTTGATAATGATGAATTTCATAAATCTATTTCTTCGTATCTGGAGAGATAAATAGCGCACGTTTGGCCTTCTTGGAATCTAGTGTATACCCGGTTCGATAATTTTCCCATTTATAAACAGGTTCGTGTTTTGGTGTTGGCGTAGGAAGATGAGGTGATGAGGCTGAGCTATCGGTTGAGAAAGTTATGATGATGGGTGAGTTTGATTTGTTGGAGGACATTTTTCTACAGAGTTTGAACTTTTTATTTTTGAAAAGAAGTTTGTATTTTGTTTTAGTTTTTAACATGTATATATATAGGCTTAAAGTTATAAGGAAAGTGTGGTGCAGAATCAATAGGAGTTTTAAGCCAGAAATTGAATTACCGGTTAATAATTTATTTGAAATGAATGGTCTTGGAGGGATGTTCTAGTTTATGTAATATTATGTAGCTAATTCAAGTGTATAGCTTAAATGGTTAAGTTAGCAAACTTATAGTCAAGTGTCCTAAGTTCAACTCTAACCTTTGTTGTGAAGATTATTTTTAAAAAATTTGTAATTTATTTTTATTAAAAATTTAAATGTCTTTTTTTGATATTAAACCTAATTCTCGACGTAGTTTAACAAATGAATTTTCTAAGAGTGGTTTGGTAAATATATCAGCTGTTTGATTTTCGGTAGAAATATATTCTAAATTGATAATTCCTTTTTCGATATTGTCACGTAGAAATGGTGATGAATGTCAATATGTTTTGTATGAGAGTGATTTACCGGATTTTTAGATAAATTTATTGTACTTGTATTATAACAATATATTATAGAATTTGTTAAATTTATATTAAAATCTTTAAGTGTTTGTTGCATATATATGACTTGAGTACTAGCTAAGGCGGCAAATATATATTCCGCTTCACAGGTTGAAAGCGAAACACAATTTTGTTTCTTACTAAACCAAGATACAAGTGATTTTCCAATGAAATGACACGTACCACTTGTACTTTTTCTATCTGTTCGAGATCCACCAAAATCAGCATCACTAAATGAAACTAACTCGAATGGACAATCTTATGGATAGAAAAGACCAAAGTCTTTAGTATTATTTAGATATCGCATAATTCGTTTTACGGCTCTTAAATGTGATTCTTTAGGATTAGCTTGAAAACGTGCACATAAACATACACTCATCATTATGTCGGGTCTACTAGCGGTTAAGTAAAGTAAAGAGCCTATCATACTTCTAAATAACTTTTGGTCTACACTCTTGCCATTTTCATCTTGATCGAGATGAGTTGTGGTACTCATAGGAGTAGGTTTACCAGAAGTGTTTTCCATTCCAAAACGTTTAGTTAGATTAGCACAATATTTTTCTTGGTTTAAGAAAATTCTATTCGTTAATTGTTTAATTTGAAGTCCGAGAAAATAAGATAATTCTCCCATATGTGACATTTCGAACTCCTTAGTCATTATATTTGAAAATTCTTTACATAATTTTTCATTAGTTGGACCAAATATAATGTCATCTACATATATTTGAATTATTAAAATGTCTTTAGTAGTATTTTTAATGAATAGAGTTTGATCTACTTTTCCGATTTGAAATCCTGAATCTAGTAGATAGCTTTTAAGTCTCTCATACCAAGCACGAGGTGCTTGTTTAAGACCATATAATGCTTTCTTTAATTTATATACATGATTCAGATATTTTTCATGAATGAATAAAGGGGGTTGTTCTACATATACATTTTCTTTTATAATACCATTTAAAAAGGCACTTTCAACATCCATTTGATAAGGTTTAAAATTGTGAAAACAAGCTAAGGCTAATAAAATACGTATTGCTTCAAGTCTTGCAACTGGAGCAAACGTTTCTTCGTAATCGATTCCTTCTTCTTGATTATAGCCTTGTGCTACTAATCTTGCTTTATTTCTAGTAATATTTCCAAATTCGTCTGCTTTATTTTTATAGACCCATTTTGTTCCAATAACTGATTGGTCATTAGGACGAGGAGCTAACTCCCAAACATTATTTCATTCAAACTGATTTAACTCTTCTTGCATGGAAATAATCCAATATTCATCTGTTGAAGCTTCTTTTGAATTTTTAAGCTCAATAGTTGAAAGAAAAGCAACATGACCCATTTGGTTTAGTTGACTTCTTGTTCGAACTTGTGAATCAATCTCTCCAATTATATTTTGTATAGGATGATCTCGTAGAATTTTAGGAGGAGATCTATTTGATTGTTATTGATTCGATTAATATTTTCATTATTTTCAAAACTATTATTTTCTGTTTTGGATATAATTTCTTCATCATCGTTGATGATTGTATTTTTATTAAAATTCTCATCAAAAGATACATGTAAAGTTTCTTCAATTACATTTGTCCGTTTATTGAAAACACGATATGCCTTGCTTCGTTCTGAGTAACTTACAAAAATACCATGGTCAGATTTTGGATCAAATTTTCCAAGTTGGTCTTTTGTGTTAAGAATAAAACATTTTGACCCAAAGATTTTTAAGCACGAAATATTAGGTTTTCTCCATTGAAAAGTTCATATGAAGTGTTTTTAATTAAAGGTCGTATGGAAATACGATTTAATACATAGCATGCAGTTGCTACAGCTTCTGCCCAAAAATGGTTTGGTAATGTACTTCCATTTAATAACGTTCTTGCGCATTCTTAAAGAGTTCTATTTTTCCTTTCTACAACTCCATTTTGTTGTGGAGTTCTAGGAAATGAAAAATTATGATTTATTCCTTTCTTTTTACAAAATAATTCAAATGACTTGTTTTCAAATTCGCCTCCATGATCACTCCTTATATTTTTGACTTTTAAATTCTTAATATTTTGAATTCTTTTAATAAATTTTTTGAAATATTCAAACGTATCACTTTTGTTTTTCATAAATATCGTCCATGTATATCTTGAGAAATCATCAACTATTACAAAAACATATCGATTATGGTTAATAGATTGAACCTGTGTTGGTCCGAATAAATCCATATGTATTAATTCTAATGGTTGTAAAGTTGAAATAACTTTCTTAGAGTTAAAAGAAGATTTAGTTAATTTTCCTAATTAACATCATTGCGAATATTATTTATTTTAAAATTTACTTTTGGTAAGCCTTTGACTAATTCATTTTTTGAAAGTTTTTGAATAGATTTAAAATTAATATGACAAAATCTTTTGTGCCATAACCAAGGATCATTATCTTTGACCATTAAACACATATCTTTATTATTATTATTATTATTAATTTTCATGTTTAAAACATAAATATTTCTATCTCTCTTTCCTTCAAAAATAAGATTTTTATTTTGATCAAAAACACAACATTTATTTTTAGAAAAAGTTATTTTAAAGCCTTTGTCGCATAGTTGACTTATGCTTAATAAATTATGTTTTAAGTTTTTAACTAAAGAAACATTTGTAATAAGAGGTAAATTTGATATATCGTAGTTGCACACATCTCCTTTGCCAATGATGAAACCTTTTGAGTTATCTCCGTAGGTAACAGAGCCACCACCAAAGTATGAAATATTTGTAAGCATTTCCTTGTTTCCGGTCATATGTTTTGAGCAACCACTATCCAAAATCCATTTTCTTTTCTTGAGTGGGACCTGCAAAAAATATTAATAAATATATTGGTGCCCACCTTTTAATAGGGTCCTAAGAGTTAGATCTTAGGAAACTGTAACAACCCTGACTCGACCTTCGAAAATCGACACCGAATACGACAATCGTATTCAAATGCCGCAGATCCAAACGTCGAATCTGGTTCGCCGGAGCTTATAATACATCAAGTATAACAACACAGTGGAAGAAAAGAATGATATCATTGATATACAACATTTGATACAACAATGATACAATATGATATAACAGCGGAAAACAAATAGCCAAGAGATAACTCCAGTGATCAAACTGCAACGACAACACTAATGCTCCAAAGCCAAACTCCAAACCACCAGCTCGAACCCTCATCTTGTTTCACCAAGCTAAGCAAGTCTTGTTCACGAATCCAAAGACTCCAATATCCAAGATCTCCAAAGAATACAAAAGAGGAAGCTAGAAGCTACTAAATCGATATCTATATCTGAAAAACCCAACTCTAGACTGCCCGTGTGGAAAATTGTGGGCACCCAGAGTTAGAAAGGGAATAATAAACTCCGGGTCAGTCATGGGACTGGTATGAGCAAACAAAAACAGTTTTAACTTTTAAAACAAACAAAAGAAATTAAATGTGACGCCCCACCTCTATACCCACGCTAGCCAAGAACATTACGGTGAATGCTGTCGACTAGCACGGAGAATAAGGCTGTTGAGGAGCGACCATCCGTGTAATTTCTTTATGCGAGCACCGATATGTCAGATAATATAACATGCATTCTATTTCAAGAGGAAATCCGACATACCGACACAAACTCAAAGCTACTACACGGTGGCTATATAAATCCTTCGGAAAACAAATATAGAAATAAGCATAACACAAATCAGTCACAGACAATTCATATCACAAAGGCGGAATAAGATATGAATATTACACTAGAAAGTGTACATCAGAGTAGTGGTCTAAAAAGATCCACAATATCACAAAAGAATAGTTACACGAACTACACAAAGAATAAGTATACACTAAGGAGTCTATATCTCAAATGTATACAACAAAATAACTACTAATCTAAGTAGTTAACCCAAAAAGTCAAGGAGTTAATCCCGGATGAGAAGTCAAGCAGAAGCACCTGTAACATCTCGGTCTGACCCGAGTATTATTTAATAAGAAAATAATAAATGGATCAGTCTAACTATAAATATCAGATGAAACGATATAGAATAAGAGATATGACTAAACACATAATAATCACAATGCCAAGCTGTGATATATATATATATATATATATATATATATATACTTAGTTGATAATCATCAAGAGATTAATCAATGTCACCAAATCTACACAAGAATTAAAGAAACGTCATACTCCTTATTTCGTTCACCATACCATAAATATTGACGATAATATCAATGTCAATCACAAAAGTCAATGACACACAAATTCCAGAAGACTACACAAGAAATCCAGAAATCACTAAAGTCAATGACACACAAATTCCAGAAGACTACACAAGAAATCCAGAAATCACAAAAGTCAATGACACACAAATTCACCAATGCACAAATATCGATAAGACTTATCAATTGAAATCACGAAAAATTGGTGAAACACAAATTCTAGAAATCTACACAAGAAATCCAGAAAGCACAAAAAAATAAGGGGGAGGCCTATCACAAGAACGGGAGCATGAAAACTCACCGACAGCTGTAACACATGAACGAGAAGCTATCTCATGGTAGCTAGCCATTAATTTGACACACGAATGGTCCGAAGACCTGACACACGAATGGTCCGAAGACCGTGGGTAGCTACCCCACAAATTTGACACACGAACGGGGTTTAGTCTCCCACGCAGACAAAGAGACATCGCACATTGCTAGTCTAAATCACAAAAATGGTCGTCGTGATCATCGAGAAGTGTCAATTACACTAAGCTAGTAAATATAAAAGTTTAGCTCCATGTCCCATAACCACTTGCTTAACTTAAATATTTACGAACAAACTGTAAATCTCCACTAGAAAATTGTCACAAGAGGTTCAATCGAACAAGTCCAAGAATTAACCGACAAAGTAAACGCAAGCGTTTCATACCACTTGTTTTACTAAGCCGTTTAATTAGATTTCTCATACGAGTGAGGTAAAGGTTTGTATATACTAATAGATTGGAAAATGTTTTTATAAACGAGTTTGGTATTAAAATAGTATTGAAATCGTTGAGAAAAGGGTTTTGATATTTACTACTAGTATAGAAAACCTTTATATTTTTAAAGTGACAAATCACGAAGAAGATTGTAAGAACAATCAATCACAAAAATTCACATACGAAGACGTGAATAAAATCCAACGAAATCGATAAAGGATCCATCGAAATGGATATTCAAAAATCCCTAAAATGAGTCATCAAAGTCATAATAGATGATAACAACAAATAGGATTATCACGAATCGATTTAAATTGGAATTTCAATCCAAAAAGGCAATTTGGACTCAAACAGCAGGTTTAGTCGACTGAACAGAGTTTTCAGTCGACTGACCCTGTACCTGGAAATTTTCCAGGTTCAGGAAACTTTCTGTTTCCAGTTTCAGTCGACTGTGCAGAGATTTTCAGTCGACTGAATCATGCCTGGAAACTCTCGGGTTTCAGGTTCAGTCGACTGAACAGAGTTTTCAGTCACTGAATCATGCCTGGGCTGTTTTTCAGCCTTATTCAAATGAAGAGCAAACTCTTCCAAAATGCAACCGGACGAACATTGGCTCTAAGGGTTTATGCCAATCGGCGACCCGGCCCTATATGTTGCTCGATGCATCACCAAAAGCATGATCAAACATCCATAAAAGGATTTTCACACAAATTTGGTTTAAAAACCCAAAAATTGGAATATTCACAAAACCAATCCAAGTCAAGAGCAAATGCACATGAAGAAGTGTTAGGAATTCATACCTAACATTCGAAGATAAATATAAGCATAGATGTGAGCTAAAAATCTCACCTTTTCTCAAAATCAAACAAGAAGAAGCTTGAAAGCAAATGGAGAATCAACCTCTCTTCAACACAACCCAATTGAGCTTGAATCTAAGCTCAAAAACAAGAACATTCCCAAAATTAGGTTTAGGAATTTCTGAAATTGGTAAGAGAATAAGTTGGAGAAGAAGAAGAGAAGCTTACCAATGGGTTCTTCTTGAGTTTGGAGCTAGGAATTTGATTTGCAAGAGAAACTAGGGTTTTGGAGTTTTAATTTCCAATCTCCTCCACCATTAATGTTATAAAAACTGAAAAGAGAAGAGAATGAGGGTAAGTGGGGGAGAGTGGCTCAGATTTGAGCATAAGTTAACATAGGGCTGAGCCCAAAAACCAAACCCAAAGTAAAAAGTAGCAGAAATCAACTTTCTCCAAACATATCGAAGCTTATACTCAAAAAAGTCGCAAACGGCATTTTAAACTCAATGGGAGTGGTCCCGAGCCCTAATTCGACCGTGTGCAAAAAGTAGCTTTTCGGACTAAAATCCGACTAACGATAAAATATTTAAATATAAAATCGATAAATATGCGGGTTGTTACAGACTCCCCTCCTTAAAGAAATTGCGTCCTCACAATATTACAAGAAGAAGATATGCAGTAACAACCATAAAAGCATATTCAACACAAAAGAAGTTTGAAATAAGAAGTTCACCTCAAAGAGCACGAGAAAGTAAGTCCGGATTTGTACGCTCGATGTACTCTCTAGATTCCCAAGAACAATCCTTAGGATTTGAAGACCATTGAACTTTAACAAGCGGAACATCTTTATTTCGAAGTCGTTTGACTTCCGAAGCAATGATACGAATAGGATGTTGCTCATAGGTTAAATTAGGTGAAACTTCAATCTCTTCCACAACACCGGGCTCAAGAATAGAATCGGAATCTCGAAGACATTTCCGAAGTTGAGAAACGTGAAACACGTCATGCATAGCAGAAAAATGAGCCGGTAATAAAAGGCGATAAGCCATGGAACCAATACGTTCGGTGATAGGAAATGGCCCAATATATCGAGGCGCAAGTTTTCCCGATCGACTGAAACGTACAACACCTTTCATTGGTGAAACACGAATAAACACAAGATCTCCCACAGAAAATTCTAACTTCCTTCTCCGGTTATCGGCATAGGATTTTTGTCTACTCTGGGCTTCTTTCATCCTATGACGAATAAGATCAATCTTTTCTGTCGAATCTCGAATAAAATCTGGACCTAAAACTAGCTTCTCATCGGCCTCAAGCCAACAAGAAGGAGATCGGCATGGCCTTCCATAGAGTGCCTCAAAAGGTGCCATACCAATAATAGATTGGAAGCTATTATTATAGGAAAATTCAACAAGTGAAATATGATCTTCCCAACTTCCACCAAAATCAAGAACACAAGCACGAAGAAGATCTTCAAGAGTTTGATTCACACGCTCGGTTTGTCCGTCGGACTGGGGATGATAAGCGGTGCTAAAATTAAGCTTCGTTCCCAAAGCTTTTTGAAGACTCTTCCAAAATCCACTAGTAAACAATGGATCACGATCACTAACAATAGAAGTAGGAACACCAAGCAATTTAACAATTTCTTTGATAAATATTTTGGCCAAAAGAGGAACGGTTCGGTTAGACCGAACGGGAATAAAATAGGCGGATTTAGTAAGTCTATCAACACTTACCCATAAGCTATCATAACCCGATCGAGAACGGGGAAGGCCATCTATAAAATCCATGGAAATTTGATCCCACTTCCAAACTGAAATTTCTAAAGGTTGCAATAACCCACCGGGCCTTTGATGTTCGGCCTTAACGAGTTGGCAAGTCATGCAACGTTTAACGGAGTTAGCGCTTCATTCCCTCCCAATAATAAAGTCGCTTCATATCAGCGTACATTTTACTACTACCGGGATGAATGGTAAATTTAGAGTGATGAGAATCTTCTAAAATATCTTTACGAAGATCCCTAACATTTGGCACGATAAGTCTACCAAATTTCCGAATGCCGCCACGAGAATCGATATTAAAGTCTTTCAAACCTTCAATATCAATTTTATCCTTAATATTTTGGCCAAGAAGAACCAATTCAATATCTAGCCTTTGAGCTTCAAGAATGCGGTCTAAAAGAGATGGATGAGCCTCAAGGCTACATAAAACAAATGATGCGCATAAATCGGAAACACGGTCTCGAATTTCGCAAGTGGATAAAATCTTGAGATCGTTCCATTCGGATATCATCATAGAAACAACAGCTTGTTGTTTTCGGCTAAGAGCATCGGCGACAAGATTACCCTTACCGGGAGTATAAAGAATATCAAGATCATATGGTGCAAGGAATTCGAGCCAACGCTGTTGACGCAAATTAAGTTCCTTTTGAGAGAATAAATATTTCAAAGACTTATGATCTGTGTAAAGAACAAATTTCTCTCCTAAGAGATAATGACGCCAAATCCGAAGAGCAAAAACAATAGCCGCGAGCTCTAAATCATGAGTGGCATATCTAGTCTCAGCAGGCTTTAATTGCCTAGAAGCATAAGCAATAACGCGTTCCTTTTGCATAAGAACGGCACCCAAACCAATGCGACTAGCATCGGTATAAACAACGAAATCTTGATTCCCATCGGGAATAACAAGAATAGGAGCATCAGAAAGAAGTTCTTTTAATTTCTGAAAAGAAGCTTCACATTTGTCCGACCAAATGTATTTAACAACTTTCTTCGTCAAGCTAGTGAGAGGCACAGAAATCTTAGAAATGTCTTTGATAAAACGACGGTAATAGCCCGCCAATCCAAGAAAACTATGAATCTCTGTCACACTCTCCGGTCTCTTCCAATCTTGAATCGCTTCAATCTTTGAAGGATCCACGGAAATTCCGGATTCAGAAATAATGTGACCGAGAAACTTCACACGAGATTGCCAAAAGTGGCACTTAGAAAATTTTGCCTTTAATTGATTACTCCTAAGAGTTTCCAACACAATCCGAAGATGTTTTTCATGCTCCTCCTCGGTTTTAGAATACACAAGAATATCATCGATAAAGATGAGAACAAACCGGTCGAGAAAGTCTTTAAAAACTCGATTCATTAAGTCAAAGAAATAAGCCGGGGCATTTGTTAACCCAAATGGCATAACAAGCCATTCATAAGATCCATACCGAGTACGGAACGATGTCAAAGGAATGCTATCCTCTGCAATACGAAGCTGATGAAAACCGGTAGCCAAGTCCAATTGTGAAAAGACTCTAGCACCATTAAGTTGATCGAATAGATCATCAATCCGAGGTAAAGGATAATTATTTTTGATAGTAAGATCATTAAGCTTGCGGTAGTCAACGCAAAGCCTAAGTGTACCATCGGATTTCTTCACAAAAATAGCTGAAGCTCCCCAAGGCGAGGAACTAGAGCGAATAAATTGCTTCGTTTCCAATTCAGATAATTGTTTACGCATCTCCTCGTTTTCTTTATTGGACATACGATAAGGAGGACGAGTGATAGGTTGAGCTCCCGGAATAAGATTAATTCTGAACTCAATTGCTCGCTTAGGTGGTAATCCTAAAACGGGCTCGAATACGTCGGAAAATTTACAAACGACGTGAATAAGAGAAATAATATCACCCTCATCATCATCATCGTCATCACGAGGATTTAAAGAATATAAAGATGCAACCAAAGCAGAATCTGAATCTTTAAGAATAATAGAAACCTGATTAACAGATTGAGGATGTCGAAGATGAATAGTCCGCTCAGGACATAGGATATGAGCTTCATAATGGTTAAGCCAATCCATTCCCAAAATCATTCCAAAGCCTAAATAACGCATGACATGCAAATCGGCTCGGAAAGAAAAATCACACAAAATAATCTCGACATCTTTACACAATAAACTAATTGTTGCGGATCCACCAACCGGATTCGCAATTCTCAAAGAAGTCATTAAAAACAAAACATCCAAAGAAAAAGTATCAACAAGTTCTTTTGATATAAAAGAATGGGATGCACCCGTATCAAAAAGAACTCGAATAGGATGATCACGAAACAAAATAATTCCATCTAGAATAGAATGAGAAATACCTTGGCCACGAGATGTGTTGCCAGGGGCTTGAGCAACATTAACTTTCCCTCCCTCCTATTTTGAAGTTTGGGACACACATGCATAAAGTGGTCCGGGCTTTTGCAATAGCGACAAGTACGAGGCTTTGAACACTTGTTCGCAAAATGGTCTTTCGAACCACAATTATAGCATTTCCCTTGAGTAGAGGAAAAGGTCTTTTCAGCAGGAGTTGCTTGCCTCCCTTTCTTATTGGGATAAGGGCCTTTAAATTTGTTTGACCTCTTCTTGTTGTCGAAGTTTGGTTTGGAACCCACCACTTCAACATCATTCTCCCTATCCGCCTCTTCAAGGCAAAGAGCGATATCAACGAGTTGGTCGAAAGAAACTTCTAACTTTATAAGTAATGGCTTCTTGAGACTTTTGTTTAAGCCATAGACGAATCTCTGATTCTTCTTAAGAGGGGTGTTGATGTATTCAACCCCATATTTGGAAAGCGACTCGAAGGAGGCGACGTAATCAGTCACGGAGGACTCACCTTGAACAAGGTCTATAAATCGTCGAGCCAATGTCACTTTTTCAGCTTCCGGTACGAATTTCAACTCGAAGCGTTCTCGGAATTTCTCCCAGGTGAGATCCGCTTCGTTAATCTTAGAAATAAGAAGCTCGTACCAATCCAACGCTCTTTCTCGGAGCATACTAGAGGCCACCTGAACTCGGTGAAGGTCAATAAGATTCATGCGCGAAAAGATGCGATCGCATGTTCTTAGCCAAGCCTGTACTTCAATAACAGTTTCGGAACCTTTGAATGGCTCCCCACCCAAATTAGTGTAATCGCTACACAAGCGTGCAAATCCCGACTTTGGGTGAGCAGGTTCCGGGTTAGCTCCAGCTGCTTGAGCATTAGTTACCAAATCAAGAAGCTGTTGAGCAGTCATAAAAACTCCATCTTCGGGTGGAGTGCTAGATGGCACGGCTCTGGGGCGGCCTGGTCTAGACATTTCTCTTCCTTTAGAAAGAAAGAAGAAGAAGAAAAGGTTATTCACCAAATTGAATATCAAGCAATCTTGATAGATAAATAAGGAATCATAAGGAAAATAGGATGAATCGGTACGAAGACTCGAATTAAATCCTAAAGCACGACTCCTAAGAAAGACTTAGGACGATGATCCTTGTCATAATATTCCATATTGTTCCGAAGTTTGGCTCTGATACCAAGCTGTGACGCCCCACCTCTATACCCACGCTAGCCAAGAACATTACGGTGAATGCTGTCGACTAGCACGGAGAATAAGGCTGTTGAGGAGCGACCATCCGTGTAATTTCTTTATGCGAGAACCGATATGTCAGATAATATAACATGCATTCTATTTCAAGAGGAAATCCGACATACCGACACAAACTCAAAGCTACTACACGGTGGCTATATAAATCCTTCGGAAAACAAATATAGAAATAAGCATAACACAAATCAGTCACAGACAATTCATATCACAAAGGCGGAATAAGATATGAATATTACACTAGAAAGTGTACATCAGAGTAGTGGTCTAAAAAGATCCACAATATCACAAAAGAATAGTTACACGAACTACACAAAGAATAAGTATACACTAAGGAGTCTATATCTCAAATGTATACAACAAAATAACTACTAATCTAAGTAGTTAACCCAAAAAGTCAAGGAGTTAATCCCGGATGAGAAGTCAAGCAGAAGCACCTGTAACATCTCGGTCTGACCCGAGTATTATTTAATAAGAAAATAATAAATGGATCAGTCTAACTATAAATATCAGATGAAACGATATAGAATAAGAGATATGACTAAACACATAATAATCACAATGCCAAGCTGTGATATATATATATATATATATATATATATATATATATATATATATATACTTAGTTGATAATCATCAAGAGATTAATCAATGTCACCAAATCTACACAAGAATTAAAGAAACGTCATACTCCTTATTTCGTTCACCATACCATAAATATTGACGATAATATCAATGTCAATCACAAAAGTCAATGACACACAAATTCCAGAAGACTACACAAGAAATCCAGAAATCACTAAAGTCAATGACACACAAATTCCAGAAGACTACACAAGAAATCCAGAAATCACAAAAGTCAATGACACACAAATTCACCAATGCACAAATATCGATAAGACTTATCAATTGAAATCACGAAAAATTGGTGAAACACAAATTCTAGAAATCTACACAAGAAATCCAGAAAGCACAAAAAAATAAGGGGGAGGCCTATCACAAGAACGGGAGCATGAAAACTCACCGACAGCTGTAACACATGAACGAGAAGCTATCTCATGGTAGCTAGCCATTAATTTGACACACGAATGGTCCGAAGACCTGACACACGAATGGTCCGAAGACCGTGGGTAGCTACCCCACAAATTTGACACACGAACGGGGTTTAGTCTCCCACGCAGACAAAGAGACATCGCACATTGCTAGTCTAAATCACAAAAATGGTCGTCGTGATCATCGAGAAGTGTCAATTACACTAAGCTAGTAAATATAAAAGTTTAGCTCCATGTCCCATAACCACTTGCTTAACTTAAATATTTACGAACAAACTGTAAATCTCCACTAGAAAATTGTCACAAGAGGTTCAATCGAACAAGTCCAAGAATTAACCGACAAAGTAAACGCAAGCGTTTCATACCACTTGTTTTACTAAGCCGTTTAATTAGATTTCTCATACGAGTGAGGTAAAGGTTTGTATATACTAATAGATTGGAAAATGTTTTTATAAACGAGTTTGGTATTAAAATAGTATTGAAATCGTTGAGAAAAGGGTTTTGATATTTACTACTAGTATAGAAAACCTTTATATTTTTAAAGTGACAAATCACGAAGAAGATTGTAAGAACAATCAATCACAAAAATTCACATACGAAGACGTGAATAAAATCCAACGAAATCGATAAAGGATCCATCGAAATGGATATTCAAAAATCCCTAACGGAAGCTTAAGACATGGGATTGTCTGGAAAGAAGGGGCACCTTACGCCTTGGCTCAGGCGAGCGAAGTGAGGAAAGAAACAAATTTCCTTAGACAACAGCCTGTATACTGACTCCAGGGGGGCTCGCACTATTCCGGGAAGAGAAACGGACAAGGGCTGAACATGCTGAATCTTTTCTGGTTCGCCGGAGCTTATAACACATCAAGTATAACAACACAGCGGAAGAAAAAAATGATATCATTGATATACAATATTTGATACAACAATGATACAATATGATATAACAACGGAAAACAAATAGCCAAGAGATAACTCCAGTGATCAAACTACAACGACAACACTAATGCTCCAAAGCCAAACTCCAAACCACCAGCTCGAACCTTCATCTTGTTTCACCAAGCTAAGCAAGTCTCGTTCACGAATCCAAAGACTCCAATATCCAAGATCTCCAAAGAATACCAAAGAGGAAGCTAGAAGCTACTGAATCGATATCTATATCTGAAAAACCCAACTCTAGACTTCCTGTGTGGAAAATTATGGGCACCCAGAGTTTAGGAAGGGAACAATAAACTCCGGGTCAGTCATGGGACTGGTATGAGCAAACAAAAACAGTTTTAACTTTTAAAACAAACAAAAAAAATTATTTGAAATCCGTAATGCTTTTTAGAAAATGAAACTACCATAAGGCCTCCCACCACACACACCATGCAAACGCAGAATTGGAGGAGATTTCTCCTTATGATAGTCAAATATGCTTGATACGCGAAAACCATTTGATATTATTATTAGTGCATAGTGGATAACATTTCGAAAGTATAATATTAATCTTAGCTAGCATAGACATTTCGTACTATGCCTACTATAGCTACCATCCAAACAGTGGTGACCACCATAAGTGAATGGCAGGTTATACAACTAAAACCGTACTGGACACGTATTGGATGATTGGATTTCCAACAAATGGTCAGGCCAAGCAACTTTCCATTGCCACATGGGTATGCCTCTGGAGGGACGCCCCCAGAACCATCCCTCGGTTCTCTGCCAACACAAGGCCGGTGTATCCCCTGCCCAGGAGTATCACCTCAGATATTCCACCCACGGTCATAACCAACCTTTATCCGAGTGCTCGGTACCAATAACCACAAAGCAATGTATTTGCAGTAATCACATAGGTTAAATATCTGTGCTTTATACCATGATATCACCTCTACCCAGAAGAAATGGTCAAACCCTAGGGGCGCGACCCTTGAAACATTGCTGCATCTTTCCTGTTTCGACCATTTCCGGGGTGTGAGGTCCTAATATGGTCTCGTCCACAAAGCTACGCTTTTCACAAAGCCTTGCTTTGATCAACAAATGATCAGCAGCACTTCGTATACCACATTACCAAATTGGGAATGTATCACTAGTAACCATCAACTACATAACCTCTGAGCTCGTACGTCTCAGAGAAGGGTGTTAAGCTATGAGAATAAATCTCCGCCACCAAACAGAAATGTATTTGATAGAAACCAGCTTTACATCTCAAAGTGTAACGTCAGACACACAACCATACAAGTCTGTTCTGGGCTTGAACAGAATCGAAGGCACTTTCGAAGAAGCCCTTGCAAATCCGGATAATCTCTAATCACGTCTGGACTTCCCATCACAATGGGTGCTCAAATCCCTATACCGGGGATCAGCCCATGCAGATACATTCGACAAGAAATCCTTTCGCTTTTTGAAAGTATCCAGTCTTCACCACTAGTCTTCAATTGTTATCCATAACGTCGTATCATTATTCGGAATGGTTTATACAACACATGGTCCTCTCCCGGCTAAACCGAATAATGAGCGCAATATTTAAAAACATATGGATAATGGGATTTCAGTTAAGTCACAACTTAAAATCAAAACCTTTCATTCAAATGGTTAAACAAATTACCATTTCCAATCTTTTAAACAAAAAGATTCATTTCAAAAAATCTTCAATGGTTTCCACACTTAAATCTTTTAAACAAAAGATTTATCTTTTAAGACCTTTTCATTTTAAAAAAAGGATCATCAATCTTTAACAAAGATTCATTTCCAGCCTTCCAAAACAATTCCGTTTTCAAATTGAATTAACTCATCTAGTCTTTAAATCGAAGACACATTTCATAGCTTTCAAAACAACTTTCAAAGATTCATCCATACCTTTCAACGATTCTCGTTTTCAAATCTTTTATATATAAAAGATACATCATTTAAAATCCTCTTCCATTTCAAAATAGGGTTCAATTATTTTTCACAAAGATCCAAATTTATCTTTCAAAGCCGTTCCATTTCAAACATGAAATCTTTCCATAAAAATTGGGAAATTCATTTCTTATATAAAAGCTATTACTATTTGAAATCACTCATTTTCGTTTCGGAAAACCCGATTATAATTGCACGAGTTAAGGCCTTTCAAATGTAAACTTGGGTTAAATTCAAATTCTCAAAACCATGCTTTTAAAATGGTTTAAAGACCCGTATAAACACATTTATAGTTTGTATAACCTTTTACATCATAAATTCTCAACATAGAATAAATTTCAAATTTTGAATTCAAATTTTAAATCAAGTTTTAAAACTAAATCAAGTTATTCAAAATAACTTTCATCTTTGAAATTCTTTTTCAAAAGCTTTTCACTTTAAACCCAATCCATATCTAAAACGTTTGGATTTTAAAAATTCAATTTTAAAGTTATTTCCAAAAGTCCGTGACTTAACCGATTTCCACGTGAAATCCATATTTGTGTGTGTATAGTGTAGTCCAGGGGTTTTACACACAATAGTGCAACAACAATTATCACATCACAGATTAAAACGCAGCAATATCGATAAGCGGTATAAGCTATAACGCTTATCCTCATTCACAGGTTCATAGATAAAATAAATTTATCAATAACAAGGATTCACTAATATGATTTGATGTGGGTTTCGGATAACCAACTGGAATCTGACTCCCTATCGCATCGAATTTCAAATGTCGTTTTACGGCCAAGGGTATTTATACCGAAAACATATCACAGATCAATACACATCATATTTCACATCACAGAAAATTACAGTCTAGAGATTACAATCAATGCAAGAAAATACAATCATTCATAAGCAAACATATTTTCTAATTCAAATTTTAATTAATTCAAATTAAATCAATTACTTAAGAATAAATCAACTTACCTTGCTTAATCAGCCATTAATTAATTAATCACAATCATTTAATTAATTAATCACTTCTTAATTGACCTCATTATCAATTAATTAATCTTTAATTAATTAATTATTCTTTAACAATTAATTAAAAATCTCAAGTTAATCAATCCTTAATTACCATTTGGTTAATCCTTAATCACCATTGATTAATCAATTAATTACCACTTAACAACTTCTAAATTAATCCTTAATTACGGATTAATTATTCTTTAATTATTAATTAATAAAACCTTAATTATTAATTAATAAAACCTAATTACAAGTTAAGGATTTCTTAATTATTTGTTAAGTAACCTTTAATTACTTAATTAATTACTCACTAATTACTTAATTAGTAAATCTTAACCACTTAATTTAAATTAAGTTAAATTAAGTTTAATTACACTTAATTACTTAATAAATGAATCCCTAATAATTAATTAATAATCTAGTTAAGGATCTTTCAATTACAACTTAATTAATCTTAAATTAAATAATCCTTTAATCCTTACCATTTATCAATCAAGTAAATTATTTTCCTTGATTAATTTCTTAATCATACCTTTATAATTAAACTAATTAATTAAATTAAATTTCTTTAAATTTTCTTAATCAAAATTAAGATAGTAAAACCTTAATTAAGATAAAACATTATCTTGTTAATATCCTCATTAACATAATTACCCATTTAACTCTAAAATTATCTTAGTTAAATCATTAATTAAGCTTTAATATAAATAATCATTTATCTTTAAAATTTAAAGTTATCAAAACATAATTTTAAATAGCTTAAATATTTATCCCTTAATAGATTTAAAAACTACCTTCAATTGAATTTTAAAACTTGTATTTTTATATATACTATAAAATTACATTCATAACTCAAGTTTTAAAATCACTTTAAAGTTTCTTAATCTAAGTTTAAAGTTATCAACTTCAAAACTTCTAAAATCAAAATGTTTAAGAAAACATTTATTAAAACATCAAGTAATTTTATATAAAAGCCTTTAACCAATTAAATTTACAGTTTTTTTTAAAACCTTTATAAACCTTAATTACCGTTCCCTTATGCTGCTACGGGTTAATCCCGTACTCGAGACTGCTTCGAGTTACTTCGTGCAATGCTTCAAGCCAGAACCTTCCTCCTTCCCCTTTACCTTTTAACATTGCTTTAACTGAAAAGAACCCTGTTACCAAATTAACATCTGGATTACACGGTACAAACTCGAGTAAAATTTTCAACTACTCGTACTCAAACCCGAGTAACTTCGTTCTTCTCCAACCCGACATTTTCCAGATGCACCAAAGTGCACAGTGCACATGCACCATCAACCGGCCCACCTCCGACCAACGTCGATCCCCTCGACAAGTCGCCGCCATCACCAACTATCTTCCCAACACTCAGAATCGCAAATTCTTGCCGAAACCCAAAATCAAGCAACTCGATCGAGTTTGAACAAAAAACCTTCAGACGAAATCGTCCCGCTCCTCCATTCTCGAGCACCAGAGATCGCATGCTTCTAGTCAGAGCCGCGCCATAACCCTATGCTCCTATCCCCCTTGGTCCAGTGCAACTCGACGCCACGGTGTTGACGAACCCGTCATGAAAATCGACATGACTATAATGAAACCTTAAACCCTAATTTAACTACAAACGAACATCACAAATTTTTTTAAAATCATTGAACATTTTTCTGGTGATCCCCTAACACCAACTGATGCAGCTCAGGACAGAGAGGAAAATACGCAACAGAAAATTCTTCAAGAGTTAAGGCGTACACGACTTAAGGAAGCAGCTATGAGTCGTCCACGACCTAACATGAGTCGTCCACGACTTAACAGGTCGAGTGAGGGGGGGCTACGACCTAACAGGTCTGAAGAAAAGGGGCTACGATCTAAAATCACCATTTTAAGTCGGCCACGACCTAACAGAGCAAGGAGTAAAGAGTTACGACCTAAATCCTTCGATGAAGCAGTGGCAGCTGAAGTCTTGGGTCGTATGCGAGTTACGATCTAAGGAGGTGACCGGGTTACGACTTAACTAAGTCACTGAAGAAGTTATGTTTAAGTCGTGTGTCGTTCACGTTGTTAATTCGTGATGTATCTTAGGTCGCCACCGACCTATATGTTGTGTTGTAATATGGGTGTGTATCTTGAGTCGCGTGATGTTGAGTCGTCTACGACCTAAGATAAGTCGCATACGACCTAACAACTTGTACCGAAGATTGATAAGTCGCCTACGATCTATCTTAAGTCGTGAGTCGGGTGAGATGTAATGAGTTGAGTCGCGTTGTATTTTAGGTCGTTACCGACCTATGTGAAGTGTTGTAATGGTGAGTTTTATTTTTTTAAGTCGCGTCTTCTTATGTTGTAACTATTAGGTCGCGGGGTTGTATAGGTCGTAAACAGTGGGTTCTTAAGTCGTGTGTCTTGAGTCGTTTGCGCTGTGCTGTGTGTAAGAAGGTTAGGTCGCTTACTGTTTGCAATATTGGTCAGTTAGGTCGGCAACGACTTAGTTGGGTCGTAAGTCGTATACGACTTAAGGGGCTGTGTTGTAAAATGCTATAAATAGGGAGTGCTTGTACATTTCAGGTTGTTGATTTTTGAATAAAATTCTTGTTTGTTAGCTTTGTGCTTTCGTCTAAATTGGTAGTTGAGTGTGATCTCCTATCTCCACTTTCGGTTATTCGAGTGCGCTCGAATCAACGATTGTTGAAGCCGATTCGCGGAATCAAGTGCGCTTGATCAACGCTTGAAGAATTGAAGATCTTCTTTCACGGTATCGTGTGCGATCAACGTGTTAGAGATAGCTAGAATTCGGTATCTTCAGATCAACGAATTTGGGCATTTTGGTATTCATCAATCCACCGATTGCTACACTTTCATCGTTATATCGATTTTCTGTTAATCCGCTGCGTCACCAACCAAGCTCCAATCTCAATCACGAGACCCCAAGTTATTCTGATCATCTGAATTTTCCAAAAATGCATTTTATGTTCAACTCAATTTCCCTCAAAAAATTTCATTATTAAAAATTGTGATATTTACACTAAAATTCATCGTTTGATAGCACTAATCCCGTTACGGAATCAAAACACGAAATTAAATCCATTGATTCTTTGACTTAAAAATGAATTTGCATTGAACCCTATACTATTGAAGTGGTTATTCAATATAAATCCTTAAAACCATTTTTAACATTTGTATTTCTTTGTTACAATCATCTTCTTTCTTAAAATATTTGCCTAATATCAATTGTGCAATGTAAATTTTGAATTTTCTCTAGGAAAATTTAACCTGACTCATAACAGAGATATGTATTTATACATACTCATACATTTACATCCATAAGAATGTATAAATTCAAACATGCAGTCAATCTGAACCATCATACTTCAAGAGTCAACCCTAATATCAGAAACACATAGGTAGATAAATGAATTTGCTCACCTGTTTCCTGACAGAACAGAGAAGCCAGAAAACTTTTTTTTTGAAAGACGTGGAACTGGAAATTGATTTTCTGGAGTTGATCTGGTTTCAAGATTTACAGGTTGAGGATTATTAAAGATTTGTTTGCCTTGATCGATTTTGAAATATATTCAGACTTCAGGTTGTTTGCCTTTGAACCTTCTTGAATTCCATATTTTGTCTAGATCCTGTTGTTTTGATCTTTGAACTTTCTTGGTTTCCAGATTTCAATCTGGTTTTTAGCTTTGGCAGTTTTTTTTTTCTTTTTTTCTTCAGATTTTACCTTTGAGATGGAGTAACTTGGTTTTGGTTTCTCAAATGTTGAAAATAAAATGGCCTGATTTTTTTCTTTTGTATGTTATTTACACTTTTAATTTAAAACAAAATAAATTTAAAATGCCTTTTGTATAAGATCATTACACTTGTCATCACCTATTTTACAAATGTCTTAAATAAAATTCAAAATGGTTACACTTGTTATTTTTCAAACAAAATGATACAAAGACCTCTCCTTTAATTTATTTACACATTATGTTTTGTATCCTTATGTTAAAATACATTATGTAATATATTTCCTTATGTGTATATATATAATTTTAAAAGAAAGTATTAAATACTTTCATTCATTTTCAAACTATGATATCTTTAAATAAGTATTTATCAATATACATAAATAAATAAGTATGTTTACATATATATATATATATATAATTGGAGTTTATTCTTTAAATATGTATATGGAAAAATAATACATTATTAGTATTGTTTATTTTCAAAAAATAATTTTAACTACTTATACTTATATATCTTTTCACATCAAAATGCATATTTACAAAAATTAAGAAACAAAATTTTTATTTGTTTTATATATAGAAATTTTAAATTCAAGATATTTAGTAAATTTCAAGTGATTAAAATATTGAAGTGATTTCCAATTTTTATTGAAGTGATTAAAATATACATTCCTAAGAAAGAAATTTCTCAAGTAAATACAATTTTTATTGAATTTGAATTCAAATTCAAATCTTAAATTATAATCTATTTACAAAATATTCACCTTTGAATTCCAAATCATAAATCTTTATTTATTTTAAAGATAAAAACATGTTTTTTCTAATTAATGAATCAAGTTATCAATATATATATATATTTATTCAAATCTCCAAATAAATTCACGATTGAATTTGAAATTAAAATATTATTCAAAATATTTATTTTAGAATTTCCAATTTAAAATTCTATTTAAAAATCATATTTACATTCATTTACATTAATAAAGAAACAAATATTTATTAAATTTTTGGAAAACACCAGTTTAAATCATAATTAAATTCCAAAAATTAAATTTATTTCTAATTTCAATTTGATTAAAAAACGGGAATGTTACAGAAACCAAATCCAAGCGGGTTTAGTATCCCTTTTATATAGATAATTACTATTTTTGTGAACTGTTTCTATAAAGGAATTTATATATTTGTTCCGAATTAAATTATTGTTTGTTTTCGGAACCCATATTTTGATTTCCTTTTTAGTGTGTCTTGGTATGCTATTTTTCAATACTATACTATGTTTTGAATTATCTTCCTTCTTAAAATTAACATTTTTCTTTTGAAGAATTTTTGATTCCTTTTTAAAACCTAATCCATTTTTATTTGAAGAGGATTGAAATTTTCGAGAATTTTAGATAAATTTTCTCTTCCCTTATTAAAATTAGAAACATTTTTAGTAATCTAATTTAATTTGAAGACTAGTATTTTCCAATTCAACTTGTTTTAGTTTATTTTTTAAATTGTGATTTTCAGAAATAATTTCATCATTCTTTGTTTTTTGAGTTTCAATTTCTTGATTCAAAAGTAAAAGTTGACTATTTGAGTTTGAGAGAGATTCTTGAACTTTTTCAAGTTCTTCTTCCAATATTTTTTTTTCTCGTCTTTTAACATATCTCTTTGAAATTTAGCTTTGTTCTAATTTACACGTATCTCTTTAAGTTTCTTTTTGAGAATTTTTACAGTATTTAAAAATTGTGTTTACTTCTATTAAATCATCATAAGATAAATCACTAACCTCAGATTCTTGAGCCATGAAGCACACATTTGCTTGTTCATTATTGTTATCACTATCACTATCTGATGAATCTGAATCTGAATCGTCCCATGTGACAGAAAAAGCCTTCTTTTTAAATTTGTCTTTCTTATTATTGTTGTTGAAGTTTTCCTGATTCTCCTTCCTTAGCTCCGGACAGTCTTTTATCATATGACATTTCTTGTGACAATTAAAACATTCCATATTTGAGGATGAAGGTTTGTTCAATAAATTCTTTTCGAAACCGTTTTTATTTCCTTTTCTATATTTTGAGAATTTCTTGAATTTTTTGGCAATAAATGCTAGATCCTCATCTTCAGACTTCGATTCTTCCTTTTCTGCGTGAAAAGCCACATTTTTTCTTTCCTGTGCTTGATATTTCTTAGCTTGCATGTTAACTTCATAAGATATAAGGTTTCCAATTAATTCTTCTGGTTTCATTGTAGATAGATCGTTTGCTTCCTCGATTGCTATGACTTTTCTCTCCCATTCATCAGTGAGTGAATTTAGGACCTTGAATACAATATCAAAATCCGTATACTTTTCTCCTAATCCTATTAAGGCATGATGAATGTCTTGAAGTCTCGAGTACATGTCATTGATGGATTCATTTTTCGCATTCTAAAGTTTTGGAACTGGTTCTTTAGCATGGAGATCTTTGTTTGTTTGACCTTGTTTGTGCCTTCATGTATGGTTCTAAGTGTATCCCATATCTGATGTGCAGTAGTACAAATGCTAACACGATTGAACTCATTTCTATCCAAAGCGCAAAATAGCATATTCATAGCTTTGGCGTTTGCACTAGCTTCATTTTTCTTAGTTTGTGTCCATATAGGGTAATCAGTTGTGGGTACAACGAACTCTGCTTGAGTTGCATTCCTCATCCTTGTAGCCCAATAATTATAGTTTAGTCCATTGAATAGAGGGGGTCTTTGGGTAGATAGTCCTTCTGCAAATGTAGAGCTATATGCAGTTGTTGTGCTTGTGTTATTTTCCATATTATCAATATGTCAAATAACGGTGTTATGGTTATAGGACAACCTTGCTCTAATACCAATTGAAACAGGCTATGTGGTAGGATCGTATAATATGGAATAGTGGAGTGGTCTACGTAGATAGCAATAAGCAGTAAGTAAAGTAGACACCAAGACTTTATACTGGTTCGGACTTCTTGTCCTACATCCAGTCCCTAAGCTCCTCTTAGGAATTCAACTAACCAACAACCCTCACTTAACTCAGAGGAATAGGACAACTTACCCGAACAACTGAACGGAATTTCTTGCCTCAACTACTGAAGAGGACTTCAACTAGATACAAAGAGTATTTCCAACTTGTTGTGTTCTTGATAACACTAATGAGTCTAATTGAGTACAATTTTCCTATAATCTTATCCTCAAGAATATGAAATGTGTTTATGAAGATTTAGTAAATACAGATTGCTATGAATCAAAAGATATTTTAGACAAATCAGAGATTCAAGCAATTTGAAGTGGTTTGAGATTGCTTTTGAAAACTTAATAAATCTGAAAATATGATTGAGATAATAAAGAGATTAACGCAATTAGAATTCATTGATTTGCAAATGATAGAATCATGTATTTATATAGAAGAGGTGTATCTATTTGCAAAGGATCCAGTCAAGAGATGCATCTATTACCATTGGAGAATGGTTGCAACTCCTGGGAAGAAGAAGGTGTCTTTTCATAAAAAATTCGCAGGTTCAAATTCAGTCGACTGAACAGGGTATTTCAGTCGACTGAAGCTGTGCATGTTGTAATTCTGTAATAGGTTCAGTCGACTGAAATTTCCTCTTCAATCGATTGAACTGGTAGTTTCTGCACAGTGGACATTTTATTAAAATATTAAGTTGTGAAATGTGTTCTTGTGTTTGTGCAAGCTTCTTGAGGATAGATTTTAACAATAAAACTAAGATTAAGACCTATATAGTAAGTATTCATGAAATCCTTGGTCTTCATAGTCCTTCCTTTAGCTTTGCACATATCTCTTCCTTTTTGTTGAAGCATATTGTCATTGATCAAAATATGGCGTATCAACATACCGAACTCAAATTATCGGATGATAAGTCAAGAGAAAAAAGGTAGCACAACATGACTGATCCTCTAAGATCACAAGATACCTCCAAGTTACGTCCACTACAAGTGCCTAACCTCACTACCCTCTTACCGCAATCATGAACAGCACTATACATGGATAACCAATCCATACAAAGAATCAACCTGAACCCGAAAAAGCCCAATACAAAGGCACTACAGTCAAACTCAACTCCTAAAATAAATAATTTCAATTCTCGACATAACATGGACAAATAGACCGATCCTCCTATAGGATTTGTTACTACTACCAGGTCGGTCACTAAGCAAGCATCAAGACTAGGGCCCTCTACTAAAGTACTAGATACAAAAGGGTGCGAAGCTCCAGAATCAAATAGGGTACAAATAGGAAAATTAGAGATAAATAACACACCTTCAATGATCACCTTCTTTCCCTTGTCCACAACCGGACGAGCACCGAAGGAAGGAGTTGTCTCTAGAGCATAAGCCTGAGTAGGCTGTGAAGGTGTCTATAAACTATCCTTGGGCTTCGACGGATAATCCTTCTTCATATGCCCCACTTGATCACAAAAATATCACCTCAGTCTCGGTCGCTCTCCTGCCTCTCTACAATCCTTAGCAAGATGACCTGGTTTCCCACAAGTATCGCACTTCAAGTCCTTCCTTGGAACTTTCCTCTTTCCACCTAGCCCTCCTCCTCCCTTTCCTTTCCACTGCGTCTTCCCATCACTCTTCTGCACCACATCTCCTTTCCTCTCAGTATTAGTAAGTAAAGCCATCTCTACCAAGCCCTCAAATGTGGCTCCCATCAGAATGTGGCTCGTCGCCAAACTCTGCAGTGGCTGACTCCAACACTTAGCGAACTTCAGTGCCTTCTTGTGAGGATATTGATCAGGTCTAGTCTAAATCTAGCAAGCTCATTATTTGATTAATATATTCCTTAACTATCATATCTCCTTACTTGAGATGTATAAATTTATCTAGTTGCACTCCCTCTTCAGCATGCAATACGAATTTCCTCTCGAACATAGTACGAAAGTCCGCCCAAGTCAAATTATCAGCCTCAGCCTCCATAATCTCCCACCAACAAAGAGCCTCTCCCTGCAACTCTCATGAATCCAACTACGGCCTCCGGGCCAAGTCCTCCAATCCCATAAGTCCAAATATCTGCTCACAACAACGGATCCAAGCTCTCGCCTAAGTATATGACTCGGTGCCAAGAAACGGCTTGCCTCCTAAGCTGGTGTAATCCTTGCATAACTTAGGAAAATGGAGAATGCCTAACGGATGGGCTGGAGCCCCTTCCATCGGAACAGCATCCCTAGCTGTTGGCTCTGCTCCTGTAGTAGCATGCAAATAACGTCTGAACCAAGCAAGCATATTAAGGCCTGGAACTTCGAGGATATCTTGCGGTTCAGACATTTCTATCTGTGGATATTAAAAGGATAGGATTAGGTACTCCACAAATAGTTCAATAGAAGAGGAGGGTTAGAGATATGAGGGAGCTATTTCTAAAAAAATTCCAAATACATACATATGCTCTTAAAAGTTTTATTTGGAATATCCTTTAAAAATTATTCGAAAACCTTTATATTTTTTAAAATATTTTTTGGATTACCGAAAACTTAGCTCTGATACCAACTATGACACCCCGCACCTCTAGGCACCCCGAAAATCGGACATGACTAGAAGCACGAGTGGTCGGGTGAAATAAAAATCCATAACATAACACAGAGACTAAGGCAACAACATAAAATGATTAAAATATTACAGCGGAAGAAAATTTTCACTAATTATAAATTAATAGCAAAACAGCTTCATTAAAAACAACATTATCCCAAATTTATTTCTGGAACCAAAAGTACCCAATAGTCTCCACCAAAACATAAAACATAACAAAGTTCACAATATAGGTCCCCATATATAGAGTAAAGTATGAAAAAGAGAAATGAAGTACATGAAACAAAAGAAACAAAAGCTGAAGATAACTACTGCCCCAATGACCCTCCAAGCTGCAATGAACGCAACCTAGACCCGACCTCATATGATTTGGGGAAAATACGAAAAATAGGAATGAGTCAGACATAAAGTTTGGTGAATGAGAATAAAATGACGCAGAAAGAATAAAACAGTTTAATTCCAGGTCTTCCTCGGATATCGCAGAAGGTGAAAAATATAATGTAGTGAATCCTTCATAGAGAAGTTCCTAAGATGCCAAATCTATGGTCACTATAGAGAAGTCAACCATGTAGTAATACTAAACATCAATCACCCTGTCGGAGCTGCTGTCCTTACCTATCCACGTGCTACACCATGAAAGTCATGCTCTTCACCCGCGCACTGTGACTAATTGCCTCTTACGTCTGATCGGTGCCGACTCAAACAACCTCGCAGGACCCCGAAGTTGAGCTCAGGCTCCGCCAAACTGGACTCTTATCCTCATGTCTCCTCGATCACCAACGTGGACTTGCTTCTATCCAAAGTGTCGGTCCTCTGAAAGAGCGCCAACGGTTGGGTCGGCTGTGCAAAATCCTCTAAGATCTACCTAAAGAAGCCTACGTCGGAGCACTTGTCATGTTCATCCCGCGTCGATCTGCCTGAAGAAGCCTACGATTGCGAATGCTATCTATCCTATGTACTAGCAATGTATGATAGGTAACAGACATCTTTGCGAACCTACTTGCTTGCTCCTAGTACGTATAGCCAAAAATATATTTTGGTCTTAACTGCATGAAGCACCTATCCAGACCTTTACAAGGTCTGCCCACCAAACCGCTTCCAGATTAATTAATTATACCGTCACAGTTTACATACTTTTTATTTCCATTAATCTACTTTAGGCCATTTTGACATCCAATTTGGTTATTTCAAAATTTCCCTTTTTCTTACATAAATGGTATTTCAATTTCAGTCCGTTCAGTCTGTATGTTTTTTCTGTAATTTTTATACCATTTTGTTATAGATTTACACTAGCCTTTAGGGTCCTTTTAATTTATATTTTTTCCACCCTATTTTCAGTTCTCCATTTAGAGATTTAATCCGTACAAAATTTTAATCCAATGGACACAAACCATTTAATTACACAAAATTCCACTTTTATATTTTTAGGCCACATATGAAACAAACAATTATGCCAATTGGACTTCCCAATTTTGTTCCAAAATCATTTTCGAAGTTATATAATTATATCAATCAAAACCATAATTTTATTCAAGTAACATATTCTAAATTTATTCAACTAACTTGTTCTACCATTAGAAATTGAATAACAATTCTAATTAAATTTAATTAAACCAATCTTATTTACGCCATGAAACGTGAATAACAATTTGTTTGTTCCAAATTTCAACCCAAACATGAATTAGAATGGAGAAGTGGAAAAAGAGGAAGATACAATAATTTACATAAATTTCAATCTTATTTATGCCATAAAACGTGAATAGACAATTTATATGTGTTATATTTTAAACCAAACATGAATTAGATTTGAGAAGTGGAAGAAGAAGAAGTTGCAATTCATCTATTCTCAATTAATAACGGAAATTAATTCATATTATTGTGCCAGAAAAACTGAAATTAAACTGCTTTATTTTTCTATTTCATATTAATTTCCACTTACCTAGCACTTGAGCTTGCATAAATTTAAAAAAAGCTTTGCTTTAATCTTTCTCCCTTTGATTTTTCTAAATTTTCCAAATTGCTTGAATATATATTGATAATTTAATTTGATTGAGATTTTTTTTATTTAGTAGAGAAAAGGAGGAAGAATAATACATACTAATTTTACTGTAGAATTATGGCGACGGCTGAATAGACTAGGTTTAGTGTAGATGGTCTATTTATAGATTGTTTGACTGAATATTATTCATTAGATTATTTTAGATTAAATCGGGTTGTAACAACCCTGTATTTTATGATTATTTTAATTTTATATTTTAATTATTTTAACTGAAATTCCTGATTTAAAAACTTTATTTATTTATTAAAATGGATAAATTTTATTATTTTAAATATAAATTTTTATTTTTGTGTGAATTATAATTCCAAACTTGAATAAATGGAATATTTCCAAAATGGTGGATTTTGGTCAAAATCGTCAAACTTTGACTTTTAAATTTAAAATTTAAATATTTGAAATTTTGAGTTTTATCTTTTATTATGAAAATAGATTCAATTTCAGAATATTGCTTTTCGTTTCGTTGAAATCGGATTAATATTGTGAAAGTTATGTTTTCTACAATATTGTGTGTAAATTGTTTTATTTAACAAAAATTGTTTATTTTAATTAATATAAATAATGTTTTGGTTGATATATCATGTTATATTGTGTGTGTGTGTGTATATGTAACATTACATATTATGTATATATTTACAAAATTTGTCAGTTTTTGTTTCATTTAATTTGGATATATACTTTGTAAATTAAGTAACATACAAAGATGTAAATAGCAATTAATTTATACGTTTCTATAACCGTTTTCTTATTTATTTCTATAGCGTTTATATAAACGGTATGTATTTATCGAATTATTTTTTTGGCATATATTTTATTAAATATATGGAAAACAAATCAAATTAAGATAAGTTACCTATTTTTAATTAAAGGCATACGTTACATTTTAATTTGTTACCTCTTTGTCTTTCCATCCATTGATTTCATACCATAACTCCTCCACATTTATTGCCATTTGTTCCTTGATTCCCAGTTGCCTATATCTCTTTTTTCATGTGAGAAAACTTCTTTCCATCTTCATTTTCTTACGGCAGCAAAAAGATTGAGGTAATGGCCTCTTCTTTTTCCACTTTTTCTTCTTTGTTTTGCCTTGTTTTTCACTTGATGTAACGACCCGCTATTTTGGGCCATTCGCATCCACGCATGTCGGACTTGAATAATTCAAAATACCGAATTGTTAATTTTAATTTGGCAAAACTGAACATATACAGTAAATAAACAATCAAAGATCACAGACACAGATAATGAATGCAGCGGAAATAAAAGATAGTAGTTCATGAAGCTACTATATAAATAACAAAGTTAAATAAGTTACAACAGAAGCCTTGATTACAATATTCAAATACAAGAATCAAAATATATCACTAGAATCAACTGAATATCTGAAAGCTGGATAGATAGCTGGCTGAAAGATGGATAGATAGCTGGACCTCCAAGCGAAGCTCTAACTCCAAAGGTGGGTCTCGAATACTGGTACACTCAGTCTGACCTGAGTGTTAAGCAAAACACAAAACACTCGAGTCAGAATTAACATTCTTATATCAATAAATCCAATTCAAGTGAAATAACAACTGAAATACAAGTAACTCAAAGGATGTTGGAATAACCTTCCTCTAAAGATCCGTTAAACTATCTACTATGTAGTAATATATGTAGGATCGATTTCACCCTAGAGGGGGGGTGAATAGGGTGATAGTGTAAATTATAAAAATTAATCGCGGAAGCTTATAAATTAATTTCAATTCAGATCACAGAATAGCAGCACAGATATCGCAGAATATAAATAACAGAATAAAACAGAACAACACAGAATTTACCCAGCTTCGGCAAAACCCTGCCTACGTGCTGCCCCCAAGGTTTCTACTAGAAATTAGATAGTCCCTCGCTTACACACGTAAACTCGCTATACACCGCTATTGACTAATCTAACTCTACGCTCAAAACCCTGCCACAACTCAACTACCGAGTTGCGAATTCTCAAGCTACACACCATAGCTTGTCCCCTAGTCACACGACTAGAAAATATAAACGATTTTTAAAAAAAAAGGAAAATTCAATTAAAAACAATTAAAATAAAAATAGCCCTAATATAAACAAAAAAAAAACTTAAGAAAAAAATAAAACACGCCGGCCCAATATTATTCTTTAACCCGAATCCTTTTATTTTCTTTGTGACAATGTCGGCTTGTTCTTCAGATGAGATTAGGGCTTCGGCTCTTGTATGTTCCTCTTTCTTCAATTAATTAGGGCTAGAATCGAAGATGCCGATATTATTTTAGTCGATCGATTTTGTGATTTTCGTCTTTGCCCTGTCGATTGACTGCCTCCTTGTACCTTGCTTCGGCTACTTCGATTGATCGAGTTCGATTTCAATTTTGGTGAGTACTTTATTACTTTTTCTTTTTCTGGTTGATGCTTGAACTCGATGCACATAATTGCCGATGATGATGTCAATTTATATAGGGTTTGTAACCCTAGATTTGCGTCGTATATTTTAATTTGAATTTGTCTACTGATATTGCTTTGGCCATTCGATCATACTTGAATGCTCGTGATTTCACTGACTTTGTCAATTTCGTATTTTTGGTAGCTTGATTCACACGGTATTGATTTGATTTCTTTATCACCACATTTCTGACTTTTTCAACATACTGACTTGGTTCAATTGTGACTTCGGCACTGGTTTTGTGTATGCAAATCCATGTCTTTGAATTTGTTACGTGGTCACCACGGTGTTGAATTCCATCTTGTACATCTCGAGTAGACTTCGGTTATGCTTTGTCCTGTATAAGTATTTCTGCATCTCATGTTGTAGTTATTGAAATCTGGAGTTGTTGCACTGGTGCATTTGGTTTGAGTCAGATGTACTGGGTTTGGTTCAGGTTGTTCATGAGTCTTCATTTGGTATTGATCTTCATATATGTGCATATGTGCAGTTGCTCGGTCCTTGATTGTTTCAGTATTCATGTTGTTGTGCATTTGTATTACTTGTTGACTGTGTTGTGTAGTAGCTGTGGTCTTGATTGTTGTAGCATGCACTCATTGTTTGAAGCTTGGCTTCACTTGTGTACACTTGAGTCATTTGAGTTGCTGTGTTGATCTTGGTATTTGGTGCATTTGTGCATTGACAACTTCGACTTGTGTTTTTCACTATTGCATAATTGTTTCTGACCTATTGCATGCATTGCTATGGCTTGTACTTGTACTTTGTTGTAACTGGAATTCCTGTAGTTTGCATTGTTGCTGCAGCTTTTTGAAGCTTGAGTTTCTGGTCACTGCACTTGTGTATATTTGGTTTCACCTTGATATTGTGTAGCCTGGTCTTTGTTCATTACTGAAACACTTTTCATACAGTTGAGTTTCAATTCATTGGCATTGATATTGTACTTCACTGTTGCCTTGTTCATCATTGTGCATTAACTTGACTGTTTGCATTAAAGTTGTATTTGTTGTTGTTGGTCTGGGCATTTGGGTTTGTTGATATTGTGGTATACTTGAGCTTCAGTAGTTGTACTCTGGTTGGTCTTGACTTTTGCATATTTGTTACTGTCCCTGGTTTGCAGTAATCTGCTGGTTGCAATGCCTTGTTGTCGCAGTATTGCAGTTGGGTTGCTGTTATGTTCTGTTCATTCCTAGTTGCCTTGTTGCAGTTTGATTGTGATATCCATGTTGCAGTCCATTTTGATGTTGGTCTTCGTTGCATTCATATCATGTCGCCTTGTGTTGAATCCAGTTTCAAAAATAGGATTTGACCTTGTGCTTGTGTCGTGATTTTAAATATATTGCACGTGCGTTGAACCCGGCTTTGCATTTGGGTTTGACCTGTGCTCACCTGTCCCT
The DNA here is from genome assembly GCA_030765085.1 of Allium cepa. Lineage (NCBI taxonomy): Eukaryota > Viridiplantae > Streptophyta > Magnoliopsida > Asparagales > Amaryllidaceae > Allium > Allium cepa. The sequence continues at coordinate 938,894,434 of CM060932.1, forward strand.
GTAGCATTATCAAGTGTATATATCGGTGTGCACGGCCTTGTGGCATATACAGTGATACACTGTGTATGTCATAAGTTGTTCGTGTATGATGAATTCAAATTTAAATGATGACGAACAACCAAAATAACTGAGGCAAATTATATTTTTAAAATTCACTTTTTATTTTATACTGCAAAAATATTTCTTGTTCAATTTTACTGCGTTAGTTTATATTTTTGCAGATCGCTCAGATGCTGGATTCAAACTGGAATGAAGTTGAATATAATTACGAGTGTGAGTGATATGTAGTGAGGTGAATTGTAAATGTGAAATGTGATGTAATTGTAATCAAAGTTGTATAGTTATAGTGAGAGCTTGAAATTGTACTATTCAAAGATGTAATAAATATTTATTTGAATAAAATATTCGTTTGAATTCAAATTTCGTGTTATTTATTTTATTCTGCAAATATTTATTTAATCTGTGAAAAAATAAAATAGTATATTATCAAATACATTTAAACGAATGTATATATGTTTATTATCATCAAACAAAAATCATGTAAGCGCATATTCAACAATCTCCCCCTTTTGATGATAACAAACATATATTTAAGATTTTGAAAATATTAAATGTATTTGATCATAGTTATATCCTAATTGCTCCCCCTATTTAAATGCTTCTCTCTACACAATACTCCCCCTACATATATGCATACAAATAAAAATGAGCCTAGATGCAAATGGAAAATTGTTTGACCTTTGATTGATTCTATTTGACAAAATCTTAACTTTTCTCTCCCCCTTTTGTTATCAGCAAAAGAATAATAGAAATAGAGAAAAATAGAGATAAAGTAATCGATATTAATCCAACATTAAAACCCAATTGAATATAAATATTAAATTTCAATAGAAAATCAAACAAAAATCATAAAAATATTGTTAGGCGCATATTCCACTTTTAGAATGATGGAGATGATGTCATCATATAAAACCATACAATTGTGTCTATTTGTGGTATTTTTATATCAGGAATTTGAATATCTACTAATCATGCATAACCGTTAGGACTTTTAAATGAGATTAGTAGTATTCCAATTTTATTTTAAAAAAAAATGAATTCAAGTATCTTCTAACCACGCATAACCGTGAGGACTTTTAAATGGGATTAGAATCAACTTGTTTATTTTAAAAGAAAGAAAAAAAATCAACTTTTGATATGCGTTCCATACATGCATAACCGTGAGGACTTTTAAATGAGCATGGAAGCACATAACAAATTCCAAGCAATTCACCCATGCATAACCGTGAGGACTTTTAAATGAGAGTGAATACTTTGGTATTTATTTATTTTTTTTTTATTTTATTTTTTTTATTTTTTATTTTTTTTTATTTTTTTTTAAAAATGTGAAAATGAAAAACGAACGATTCCTGTTTAAAATACCACATATCGACAAACTATATAGAATTTTGATGAATGATGGTTGATAGAAATATGATAGGTATAGAGATGGTCATGGAATTTTTACCAACAAAAAGTTTTATAACTCTTGTTTACATTTCTAAAGAAATTTTCTAATTATACTTTCTCGAGTTATAATATATAATCAATATCAACACTCATCATTTTTTTTTTAATCACTATTTTTCTTTTCGATAATTTGTAGGGAGAAAAAAATGTTAAATATTCAGCAAATTTCTAAAACACCTAGACTGAGTCGTAGTTTACAAAAACTATTTTCTGGTAGGGGTTTTGTAAAGATGTCTGCCAATTGAGAATCAGTTGAAATAAAATTTATGCAGATATTTTCTTTGGAAATATGATCTCTAATAAAATGATGTCTTACATCTATATGTTTTGTTCGCGAATGATGTACAGGATTATTTGTGAGATCAATTGCGCTTTTGCTATCACACATTAGTGGTACACGTTTAAAATTTAGGCCATAGTCATGCAAAGTTTGTATCATCCATAAGATTTGAGCAGAGCAACCGCTCAAAGCAATATACTCTGCTTCTGTTGTGGATAATGCAATACAATTTTGTTTTCTACTCGACCATGCAACTAATGAATGTCCTAACATAAAACATGCTCCACTAGTACTTTTTCTATCAACCAAATTTCCAGCATAATCAGCATCTGAAAAACCTTTCAATTCAAAATTATCATTTGATGGATACCAAAGACCAAACCGTGGGGTGTGCAATAAATATCTTATAATTCTTTTAACAGCTTTTAAATGAGATTCTTTTGGGTTAGATTGAAAACGCGCACATAAGCAGACAGAAAACATGATGTCAGGTCTAGAGGCGGTAAGATAAAGGAGTGATCCAATCATACCTCTGTACAGCTTTTGATCAACTGTCTTACCCTTTTCATCTTTGTCAAGTTTAAGTGTTGTACTCATGGGAGTTCTTGCAGGTTTAGCATCTTTCAATCCAAATTTGTTGACAAGTTCCCTAATATATTTTGTTTGAGAAATGAATGTGCCTTTATTGCTTTGTTGGATTTGAAATCCTAAAAAGAATTTTAACTCTCCAACCAAGCTCATTTCAAACTTTTCCTGCATGACTTTTTCAAATTTCTCATACAATAACTTGCTAGTAGCACCATAAATGATGTCATCAACATATATTTGAACAATCAAAATATCATTGTTTTCATGCAACAGAAATAGTGTGGTATCTACACATCCCTTTTTGAACCCATTTTCAAGGAGATAAGAAGTAAGACATTCATACCAAGCTCTGGGAGCTTGTTTTAATCCATATAATGCCTTCTTTAGTTTGTATACATGGTTTGGATATTCATGACTTTCAAAACCTTCTGGTTGTTCAACAAACACATCTTCTTTTAAAACTCCGTTAAGAAAAGCACTCTTAATATCCATTTGTCTTAGTTTAAATCCTTTGTAGCAAGCAAAAGCTAACAATATTCTAATTGATTCTAGTCTAGCTACAGGCGCAAAGGTTTCATCAAAGTCAACTCCTTCAATTTGATTGTATCCTTTAGCAACTAGTCTAGCTTTATTTCTAATTATATTTCCAGATTCATCATATTTATTTTTAAAAATCCATTTTGTTCCTATAACTGGATAATCCTTAGGTCTAGGTGCTAGACTCCAAACATTATTTCGTTCAAACTGATTTAGTTCTTCTTGCATGGCCATGAACCAGTTTTCATCATTAAGGGCTGAATCTATGCTATTTGGTTCTATTTCTGAAATAAATCCACTATACAAGCACAGATCACATAGATTTTTAAAGGATGAACGAGTTTGTATACCTGCTATAGGGTTTCCAATTACCAATTCTGGTGGATGGTCTGTTTTGTATTTCAGCTTTTCTGGATCCAGATTTCTTCTGACTTCTTGAGTTGTGGTAGTTTCTCTAGCATTAGCAGTTTCTTTTGGTTTTTCAAATTCATCTTTTTCTTTCTCCTCTTCAACGTTACTTTTGGATGTATCCTGTTCGTCAATGCCTTCATCAAATTTCACATTGATTGACTCTACGATTGTTTTAGTCTTTTTGTTGTAGACTCTATAAGCTTTGCTTCTCGAAGAGTAACCCATGAAGATGCCATCATCAGCCTTTGCTTCAAATTTTCCTAACTGATCACCTGTATTAAGAATATAGCAAGGACATCCAAACACTTTGAAGTAAGCGATGTTTGGTTTTTTGTTGAACCATAACTCATAGGGGGTTTTGTTAAGAATCGGTCTGATGATAACTCTATTCATTACATAACATGCTGTATTTACAGCTTCTGCCGAGAGATGCAGAGGTAGTTCATACTCATTTAACATAGACCTAGCCAATTCTTGTAAAGTACGATTCTTTCTCTCAACTACCCCATTTTGTTGTGGGGTACGTGGTGCAGAGAACTCATGTTTGATTCCGTTTTCATCACAGAAAGTTTCAAATTCATAATTTTCAAATTCTCCACCATGATCACTTCTTAACGAAACAATAGAGACTTCTTTTTCATTTTGCACGAATTTTGCGAATCTTGTGAAGTATGAAAAAGTTTCTGATTTTTTAGCTAAGAAGTATACCCATGTATATCTTGAGTAATCATCAACTAACACAAAGCAATATTTCTTGCCTCCTAAGCTAGCAATGTCATTAGGTCCAAATAGATCCATATGAATTAGTTCAAGAACTCTAGAAGTGCTTACATTGTTTTTGGCATGAAACGATGATTTTCTAAGTTTTCCCAAAGTACATGCTTTACAGATGTTTTCAGTTTCAAACTCATGTGATGGCAACCCTCTTACCAAACTTTTCCTTTTTAATTTGTTTAATAAGTTCATACTAGCATGCCCTAAACGTCTATGCCATAAATTCACTTCTATATCCTTAGCTACCAAGCATTTAGAGAGGATGAGATCATCAAAAGATAGAGAATATATATTACCTTTCCTTTTTCCTGAAAATAAGATTTCTTTAGATGATTTGTCAACAATTTTGCACATGTCAGAATCAAAGATAACATTCATACCTTTATCACATAGCTGGCTGATTGATATCAAATTGTGGTGCAGATTTTCAACATATAAAACGTCATTTAAGGTAAATGTATTGTTACCTACTTTACCTTTACCGACAATTTTACACTTGTCATTGTTCCCCATTGTGACTCTGCCACCTTTGTACTTTTCTAGGCTAAGGAACTTCGATTTATCGCCTGTCATGTGCCTGGAACAGCCAGAATCCAAGTACCATTGCTGTTGTTCCTTAGCCTGCCAGCATACCTACACGAAAAGAGAGTTTAGTGACCTATTTGTTTTTATAGGTCCATGGTTGTTAGTGGCAGAAAATTTTGAAAAATGATTTTGTGTAGACCCAAAACTATTTATAATTGTTCCCTTTGGCACCCAAATTTGTTTAATTTTGAGAGATTTTATATTTGTGCCTTTTGAAACCCAAATCGGTATAGTTTTCACATGTTTGGGTCTATACCAACAATTATTGTGACCGTGTCCAAATTTTCAACAAATTGTGCACATAGAATTAACTTGATTAATCTTGTTTTCAACAATTTTCGAATTATTATATCCAAGTCCTTGTCTAACCGTATTAACAGTTTGCTTTCCTAATAGCATATTCAACGATTTTTCACTTTTTGAAAATTTATCTAAAGTCGTTGACAATTGTTGGACTTGTGATTTGAGAGATTCATTTTCGTTTAACAACTGTGTGCACTTTTTAATAGAATTCTCTCTCCTAGTATTTTCATTCTCTTTTAAAATCAGAATTTCATTTTCAAGTGATTTTATATTGATTTCCGATTTTTTAATTTCTTCTTCAAATGTTGGACACTTATCACACTTAGGGATCCTACGTTGATAGTTCTTAACTAATTGATCAAGTTGTTCATTGCATTCTATCAAAGTATTCTTTTGAGATTCAAGTTTGGCGTATTTTTCCCTAAGTCGTTCATAACAGCCATTTACTTCATGGAAATAAATAAGTAATTCAGAATGAGTGAGTTTTGATACCTCGCTTGGCTCGTCATCATCATTGTCTGTAACTTCACCATGAAGGCACATGTTTGCTTTTTCACTCTCACTCTCGGTGTTATCACTTTCATCTTCGTCAGTTTCATCCCAAGTAGCCGCAAAGCTTTTCTTCTTTAGTTTCTTTCCTTGATTTGATCGTTTTTGAGGACATTATGGCTTGATATGACCGGGTTTGTTGCATTTGTAACAGATGATTTTCTGTTCTTCTGGGTTGTCTAGTGCTTTGCCTATTCTGCTTTTCAATTCATGATTTCGAGCTGGATTTCCGTATTTGCGATTCCACCTTTTGAATTTCTTTATTAGTAGCGCCAGCTCTGCTTCTCCATCATCATCATCATCATCGTTATCATCATCACTTTCGGTTGTTCCTTTGAGCGCTATTGATTTCTTTCGAGTATCTCCTCCTTCACGCTCTTCCTTGAATTTCATTTCTAGCTCATAAGTGGTGAGATTTCCAATGAGTTCTTCGACTTTGAGTTTTTTTAAATCTTTCGATTCTTGAATGGCAGTTACTTTTGCTTCAAAGCTTCGTGGAAGAACTCTGAGAATTTTTCGGACTATTTCCAATTCGGTGTATGTTTTTCCGAGAGCTTTTGATTTGTATACGATATTGGAAAGTCGACCGTACATCTCTTTGACATTTTCTTCCTTTGCCATTGTAAAGTTCTCGTATTCGCTGCTTAGTATGGCAAGGCGAGATTCTTTGACTTGAGATGTTCCTTCGTGAGTCACTTCTAGTATGTGCCATATTTCCTGCGCAGTTAGACAATGTGAGACACGATTAAATTCAAATTGATCTAATGAACAGATAATAGAATTCATAGCTTTGGCATTAGTATTCTGTAATTTATTTTCTAATTCTGTCCATTGTTCCTTTGGTTTCTCTATTTCCTGATTATCTACAGTTATAGTTGGTATCCTATAACCTGTTTCAACAATATCCCAAGCGTCAATGGTTTTCAAAAAAAATTTCATCCTATTTTTCCAAAAAGCATATTCACCATTGAACATTGGTGGTCTAACTATGGATTGACCTTCTGCAAAAGCATTATTAAAAGAAGCCATTTTAAAAATTCGAATTTTTAAACAAAAACTGATTTTTTCAAAAAAAAATAGAATTTTTAAAACAAATGTTGACTTCTATTCCTAGCTCTGATACCACTTGTAGGATCGATTTCACCCTAGAGGGGGGGTGAATAGGGTGATAGTGTAAATTATAAAAATTAATCGCGGAAGCTTATAAATTAATTTCAATTCAGATCACAGAATAGCAGCACAGATATCGCAGAATATAAATAACAGAATAAAACAGAACAACACAGAATTTACCCAGCTTCGGCAAAACCCTGCCTACGTGCTGCCCCCAAGGTTTCTACTAGAAATTAGATAGTCCCTCGCTTACACACGTAAACTCGCTATACACCGCTATTGACTAATCTAACTCTACGCTCAAAACCCTGCCACAACTCAACTACCGAGTTGCGAATTCTCAAGCTACACACCGTAGCTTGTCCCCTAGTCACACGACTAGAAAATATAAACGATTTTTAAAAAAAAAGGAAAATTCAATTAAAAACAATTAAAATAAAAATAGCCCTAATATAAACAAAAAAAACTTAAGAAAAAAATAAAACACGCCGGCCCAATATTATTCTTTAACCCGAATCCTTTTATTTTCTTTGTGACAATGTCGGCTTGTTCTTCAGATGAGATTAGGGCTTCGGCTCTTGTATGTTCCTCTTTCTTCAATTAATTAGGGCTAGAATCGAAGATGCCGATATTATTTTAGTCGATCGATTTTGTGATTTTCGTCTTTGCCCTGTCGATTGACTGCCTCCTTGTACCTTGCTTCGGCTACTTCGATTGATCGAGTTCGATTTCAATTTTGGTGAGTACTTTATTACTTTTTCTTTTTCTGGTTGATGCTTGAACTCGATGCACATAATTGCCGATGATGATGTCAATTTATATAGGGTTTGTAACCCTAGATTTGCGTCGTATATTTTAATTTGAATTTGTCTACTGATATTGCTTTGGCCATTCGATCATACTTGAATGCTCGTGATTTCACTGACTTTGTCAATTTCGTATTTTTGGTAGCTTGATTCACACGGTATTGATTTGATTTCTTTATCACCACATTTCTGACTTTTTCAACATACTGACTTGGTTCAATTGTGACTTCGGCACTGGTTTTGTGTATGCAAATCCATGTCTTTGAATTTGTTACGTGGTCACCACGGTGTTGAATTCCATCTTGTACATCTCGAGTAGACTTCGGTTATGCTTTGTCCTGTATAAGTATTTCTGCATCTCATGTTGTAGTTATTGAAATCTGGAGTTGTTGCACTGGTGCATTTGGTTTGAGTCAGATGTACTGGGTTTGGTTCAGGTTGTTCATGAGTCTTCATTTGGTATTGATCTTCATATATGTGCATATGTGCAGTTGCTCGGTCCTTGATTGTTTCAGTATTCATGTTGTTGTGCATTTGTATTACTTGTTGACTGTGTTGTGTAGTAGCTGTGGTCTTGATTGTTGTAGCATGCACTCATTGTTTGAAGCTTGGCTTCACTTGTGTACACTTGAGTCATTTGAGTTGCTGTGTTGATCTTGGTATTTGGTGCATTTGTGCATTGACAACTTCGACTTGTGTTTTTCACTATTGCATAATTGTTTCTGACCTATTGCATGCATTGCTATGACTTGTACTTGTACTTTGTTGTAACTGGAATTCCTGTAGTTTGCATTGTTGCTGCAGCTTTTTGAAGCTTGAGTTTCTGGTCACTGCACTTGTGTATATTTGGTTTCACCTTGATATTGTGTAGCCTGGTCTTTGTTCATTACTGAAACACTTTTCATACAGTTGAGTTTCAATTCATTGGCATTGATATTGTACTTCACTGTTGCCTTGTTCATCATTGTGCATTAACTTGACTGTTTGCATTAAAGTTGTATTTGTTGTTGTTGGTCTGGGCATTTGGGTTTGTTGATATTGTGGTATACTTGAGCTTCAGTAGTTGTACTCTGGTTGGTCTTGACTTTTGCATATTTGTTACTGTCCCTGGTTTGCAGTAATCTGCTGGTTGCAATGCCTTGTTGTCGCAGTATTGCAGTTGGGTTGCTGTTATGTTCTGTTCATTCCTAGTTGCCTTGTTGCAGTTTGATTGTGATATCCATGTTGCAGTCCATTTTGATGTTGGTCTTCGTTGCATTCATATCATGTCGCCTTGTGTTGAATCCAGTTTCAAAAATAGGATTTGACCTTGTGCTTGTGTCGTGATTTTAAATATATTGCACGTGCGTTGAACCCGGCTTTGCATTTGGGTTTGACCTGTGCTCACCTGTCCCTGTAGCATTATCAAGTGTATATATCGGTGTGCACGGCCTTGTGGCATATACAGTGATACACTGTGTATGTCACAAGTTGTTCGTGTATGATGAATTCAAATTTAAATGATGACGAACAACCCAAATAACTGAGGCAAATTATATTTTTAAAATTCACGTTTTATTTTATACTGCAAAATATTTCTTTTTCAATTTTACTGCGTTAGTTTATATTTTTGCAGATCGCTCAGATGCTGGATTCAAACTGGAATGAAGTTGAATATAATTACGAGTGTGAGTGATATGTAGTGAGGTGAATTGTAAATGTGAAATGTGATGTAATTGTAATCAAAGTTGTATAGTTATAGTGAGAGCTTGAAATTGTACTATTCAAAGATGTAATAAATATTTGTTTGAATAAAATATTCGTTTGAATTCAAATTTCGTGTTATTTATTTTATTCTGCAAATATTTATTTAATCTGTGAAAAAATAAAATAGTATATTATCCAATACATTTAAACGAATGTATATATGTTTATTATCATCAAACAAAAATCATGTAAGCGCATATTCAACAATATACGCTAAATAGATAATGTCTATCAGTAATATAAAATATCAAAATAGTGTTAAGGCGTTACCATTATCCCCCTTAACACATTTTATATAAGCGTTATACTCTATGCAGCACTGTAAACTCCACCGTAAACTAATGGGATATCAGGGAGTACTCCATAGGCATAACACAAAACAAATTCATAGTGGTCGCGTATATAGGGATACAAGTATGACAAGGCACATGAGGCAATACCCAAGGTAGTGAAACTACCATTTGCCTGATCCGAACTGGTGAAAACGCATCGCCGCAACGATTGCAACACCGCGAAACAACACTCCCAAAATTTCGAGGGTGCACCAATCAATAACAAGTAATGTGTAGTTTACGAAGAAGTATGTTCGCTCGAGGTGGCTAACCCCATTTGGTCCGGCACGGCTCCTGTTTTAGTCATTTCCAATTTGACACAAGTGTCAAGACTATCCATTATCGTTCTCTTTCTTCAGTCATCACGTACATCATTCCAACCACTTCATTCTGGATCACACTCCGCGTATAGTTATTAAAGTGGTTTTCGGTTTAGACAGTGAGTATGTCCCTAACCGATTCCGGTCTCTTTAATAACTTTCGTGATTATTACACCGATTGATCGTTTATATATTTCAAAACCAAATCAATTTCAATTTCAATTAGAATTTGTAAATCAACATTTCATTTGTCTTTCTATACCAATTTCCATAATTTAAGTTTCAAAACTTCCAAATTACTATTTCAAAATCTTATAATTCAATTTCAAATTTTATTTAAACAGTTCAAATATTGATTCAAGTTCGTATATAAATTTCATTCCGTATCATTTAAATTAATTTAATTTAACATTCAAATCAATTTAAATTCATTGATCGATCTCATTCAATATTCGTTAAGTTAATTTGTCATTCAAACAATTTCTATTAAATTTCCAATTCATTAAATCAATTTAAGTTTTCCTATATCATATCAAACTTCCAAGTTTAATTAAATTAAATTCGTCAAATCAACTTCTTTAAATTTCAAGTCTTATATTGAATTCAATAAATCACATCTTATTTCTTGTTAAAGAAATTCAATTTCACTTATTCATTTACTTGATTTAAGCAAATTCCAATACTTAATTATTTCATAACTCAACTTCACTTATTAAAGAAGTTCAATTTCACTTATTAAAGAAGTTCAATTTCGCATATCAAGAATTCAATTTTATTTAATTATTAAATAATTCAATCTTATTAAATTATTAAATAATTTCAAAACTTTAATTATTAAATAATTTCAAAACTTAATTATTAAATAATTTCAAACTTAATTATTAAATAATTTGAAACTTAATTATTGAATAATTTCAAACTTAATTACTAAATAATTTCAAACTTAATTCAATCATTTCTTAAATTAAACAACGTTCTTTCATCAATTACTTTGTTAATATTTTGTTTCAGATTTTTAAATATTAACATTTCTGTTCATTAAATTTCAAATTCCAACTTCATTTCAAAACTTTACTATTTATTCAAATGAAATCTTTATTTTTTAAATCAAATTATTGGCTAATCGGGTTTATTTAATTCTCTATCCTAAGTCAAAGTTTTATTTGGGTATTTATCATCTCAACCCGATTCCATTTCATTTCAAAAATCAAAGCAGAGCAAAGGGAACTTGCAGTGTGATAACTGGGATGGTGTCAAAGTAAATAAACAAGCAATAACAACAGTTAACAACAATCCAATAATTAATTCAAATAATCCCGAAATAATCGTATTAATTCACATTGTTGTTTACGCAAATTAATATAATTATTTCTAAAATCTACACTATCATTTCATGTAGATTAAAGATTATTACGCTATTATTTTATGCAGCTCTACACATGATATATATTATTCAATTTAATACTACATCACTTTATACAACATACATTCAAATGGTTCAAGGTGTATTTTACCAAATTTCTACGTGTCAATTAATTCAACATTTGAAGGGGGTCATATTATGCAAATGTCATCAAATCAAAATTAATACATATATCAAATTTAACTATCCTACGTCAATTTCAATTTCAAATTATTTATCACCTACAACATTAACAATTTAACATCCAATGTCAACATCAACAATCAATCATTTATCAACCAACTGGATTTTTATTGTATAAGTAACAGATAATTGTGTCAGATGTCATAGGTGAACAGATACAGGTAATATCATATATATAACAATGTAAGTAACTAACAGTAGCATATTTCAATTGTCGGTTCAATTGAAGTCAAATTTAGTAAATAAAAGAAAATTAATCGTGAGTGATTGCTCACCTTCCGAGGCTAGAGAGGATAGACAATGGAATTGTGTTACGAATCCAAACACGAATTCAATGCAAATCAAGGTTGGCACGGATCGACGAACGAAGCAGATAAATAGGAACGGACGAAATCAAATCAGAACAGGATTGATAAAGATAATTGGTACAAGTGGATTATAGATATATTGCTATACAGGACTATATATATCAAGTCATATTCTAGATCCAACATACAATAAAATAAGATATATGTATATATTATATTTATTTGCAAATCAATATTTATTTAAACACAGACATTATATATATATATATATATATATATATATATATATATATATATAACTGACATAACTAAATGACCACCTTTATAAAATAAAATACTGTAAGCACTATTACATCTAAAATGCACGTACTATTCTATATATATATATATATATATATATATATATATATATCTGTGTGTGTGTGTGACTGCTATATACCTCTTCCATTTTATTATTTTAAAATTTGTACGAATATACTTTGAAACCAAACATATATATAAACTACAAAATGGTATAAAACTCACATAAGTTCATATATTAATATTTATACATATATATATATATATATGCATATTCTTACAAATCAGGAGTCACAAAACCTATAAATTATAAAAGTAAATACTGTAACATTCCGATTGAAATTTCAAAATATAACCAACGTAAATTGAAAATCCAAGTATCTAAAGTCTGATTATAAATTTTTATATTTGAAAACTAAATATATAAACTACACAGTCACAGTTGTATACATTGTTTTATACAGTTTGACAACTTAATGCGTAGACAACTCATATATGTCTAGATATAACTATAAGTAGTGTATATAAAATTCTCATATAAGTTTCACATGTACATACGTTCACTCTACTATAAGTAAAATATAACAAATAACCATATATCTTTATGTAATACGCTTTTATAACAGCAACACTAGTATAACTCACATAACTAACGTGTTATATTTCATACAAGTATTTACTTTATATTGAAACAAATATAGCAAATTTTATTATGAAATCTATATATATAAAAAATCACGTTATCAAATGCATATAAACGATTCTAATCCAAAAATGTAAACTGTTGATGGTCCATACCTACACCGACCAAAACATGTATGCGTAGGCTAGTAATAATAAACGTATAATAGTGTATACTATATGCAGAAAATTATATATATTAAAAATATATAACTCCTGCACTGTTAGAAGAAAATATAAAACAATGTACAAAACAGAACGATATATATACAAGTTAAATATGTGCATAAATCGACATCAGTATATGAATGCCTTTAATAAAATATATAGTATATACCTTTTATATATATTCCTATCAGCAGAATAAAATATAAAAAGAAAGGGGGAGGAGCCAAGGCCTGGGCTGCTGCTATGTATACTTACCAAAAATAAAACTTGAAGAGGCTTGGCCATGCACAGCTCAACGCACGGAAAACTGAAGCTGAGGTACGGGCCAAAATTAGCGTCACTCGAATGGTCACGTGGAAGAGATAAGGGGAAAAGGAGGGAACCACTGCGCGTAGAGGAAGAGTTGCAGCAACTTGGTGAAGCCGGATAGCAGGAGGGTGTGCTAAACAAGTGGACACGTGCCTTTGAGTTGAGGTGCTGAAGGATGAAGGGGCACACGTGAAGGAGGGCGGAGCACACGACGAATGTACTCGGCCAAGGGGAGAGGTGCACGTGGTCAAAGAATGGTGGTCGGTGAGCAGTGGCTCCGTGAACACGTGGAGTGTAGTAGGATGAGGGCCGCATGCTCTAGTTGCGCGGTGAGGTGTCGATGCAGGCATGGGTCGCCGAGTGGTTGAAGTGGGAAGGTGGATCGTGAGGTCTGATGGGTTTCGTGGAAATGGACGAGGAAGTTAAAAGGTTCCAAGTAAAGTGAAATTTAGGAGAAGAAGAAGAAAAGGTGGGTGAATTATCAAACGAGCAGGTCTATTTTTTCTTGGGAAAACAAATTGTGCCCGACAAATAAATGTACACCTTTTTAGCTAAGACGCACTATGCACCAGAGAATAGAAAAATGAATAAAAATGAACAAAGAAATAGAAGTTTAAGAGAGGAAAGAAGGCAGTATGGTTTCAACAGTTTGTATTAAACGAAGAGCCGTACAAAATATTTGCTTTTCTCTTTTTCCTCACAAACATTGGAAAAGAAAATTCATGTTTACGAATTCTAGCGATATTAAGTGCAGATAGCTGTTAGTTGGACATGCAGGTAGATGAAAAGACAGAAGAAAACGAAAAGATTTTGAAATAGTTACAAATACGGTTCAATGTTTTACAAATTTCGCCGTCCATCGGACGTATAAGCACATATAGAATATACTGCGGAGATCAGCACGACGAGACTATCCAAACGGCATACAGATATCGGTGGTATGATTGAATTATAAAAATTCGAATTTTCTACTAGCGGAAAATGCAGCAAAAATGCTTAAAAATAAGATCGACGGAGCTAAAGAAGTCCGAATTTGGAAAAACGAAAAATGACGTCTTGCTCAGAAGATGATTTAGAATTTTTCTATGTGAAAATATTTAGGTTTCGACAACGTTTTATTTTCATCAATTTTTAACTGATTAAATTGAAATAAATTTACGCACGAAAATAAATTTCATATTTTCGGACAAAAATTTACCGGTTGCTATGTTTAACTAGACGCATTCCAAATATCAAATTTATATTTCAAAATTTAATCGTTTAAAATTCCACAAAATATCAATTAATAACGTTATTAAAACCAGTTAAATTTACGGGTTGTTACACTCTCCCCCACTCAAAACTTTTCGTCCCCGAAAAGGAAGGAAGTAGGAGAATAGAAACAACCAAAAGAAAATAGACTTGAATTACATAATAAACAATTAATTTAAACCATATAAATTTCAATTGAATTAATTAATATCCAATAATTGATATTAAACTCAAGGAATTTCATTAAGTTAGTTTATTTTCAATTTGTTGTTGTTTGTTACAAAATTTATTTCAAACAATCATTTATTTTATTAATCCATTTATTCTTCGACTAGCTTAGTATTCTATTTATCTCTATTAATCATTTTATAATTAAACTTTAAGTGTATAACATTTTTTACGCGTACTCAAGTTTTATTTATAAAGACAATTTATATTGTATATTGTCCAATTATCTTAAATTAACAATTTCAAAGATCATAAATTTGAAAAGTCATTTATTATAATCATATTTTATTCGACAATTTAATTTTTCTTTATTCCAAATTATTATTAAATTTATTCTACTTAATATATCTTATCGCATATATATTAAGTATATTTACATTTATTATAACTACTCAAATTTATTTAAACATTCATTTTAACATCATTTGTATTGTATAATATTCAATTACATAGTTAACTTTAGAAAAATTTGGTAAGTTATATATATAATGCAATTAAGTATTATCCAAATAAAATTCCTAATTCAATTCTCTCAAGTTTAAATATTAATTCAAAATTTGGTTTCATTCATAATTGAAATCATCTTTCACCCAAATTTTAATAATTAAATTTTCGATTAACTTCAAATTATTTAGAGACAATTATACACATACAATATATATCAAATCAGATTAAATTTAAAATAATATACCTAAATATATATAAATCAAATCATACTTAAGAAATTTAAATTGATTTAATTTTCAAAAGAAAACTGTAGCAAATCTACGAATTGGTCTCTTCCTTTCGAAACTCGAAAATGAATGTCGATGATGCGGCCGTCATCACCGAAATTATTTTCCAACGACAGAGAGAAGAGCATTGATTTTAAACTTTTCAAAATTCTTTGAATGGTTTCTATTTGAAAATATTTTAAACACTATACGCTTTAAAACTTTCAAATCAAAGTTGAAATCACCGGAAATTAAATTCTCAAATTCTAATTTAAATTCACTTCAAATTCCAATCAAATTATACATGAGTTTATAAATTCATTTATTTATATTGCAATAGTTAATGGTTTACAAAACAATAAATGATAATCAAATATTATCATTTCAACAATCAATTTTTTTTAGCTATTTGATTTCAGAAAGCTTATACTTATATATATAATATAACCATAATTTTTTTTTTCATTTACTAAATTTGAAAACAATATTGTGTCAGTTTGCTCTGCTAAGTGTTTTGGAAATCCTATCGATAGTGTTGATCAGACGAATCGATCGGAAACCCAAATCAACTACTCAAACAACACAATATATAAAACATTTTTGATATTAATTTACAAATACACTTCTTTGCTCAACGATACAGGAATGAATTTTCAAAATAAGGATAGGGTTTCAAATTTGATGGACTCAATCAAAGAGAATTTTGATTCGAAGATAGGTTCGAAACAATGATAAGATGTTTTAAATAACAAAATCGGGAGATGGATAACCTTATATAAATCACGGGCAACCTTAACCGGATCGACCGTGACTTCAAGAATTAGATCGATGCAGAATTCCGAGGCAAATCTACATTTGATCGCAAGAGATAGAATTCAGGCATAGCAGTAGATAGATAGCATCATAAACCGAGGATACATAAATCTCTGGTAAATCGATGTCTATTGTAAAAGAGTTTCACCCATTTACAAATAATTCAAAGATTGGCGAGACTGCCGATTCATTACAAAGATCATTCGAAGTGGAGTTATGGGATGCTCCATAACTGAAAGAAGACGAATAGTGAGGGACACGAATGAATTTTGGAACCGTAGGGAACGTTCCAAAATTCAAACGAATTGAGTCAAAAGGAAGAGATTGAAACTCGAATGAGAGTGATTCTGTAAATACATTTACCCTATATGTTAAGTTTTGCCTAGAGCTACCAAAGCCTGATGCCAACTAACGACCCGCTATTTTGGACCATTCGCATCCGCACATGTCAGACTTGAATAATTCAAAATACCGAATTGTTAATTTAAATTTGGCAAAACTGAACATATACTGTATATAAACAATCACAGATCATAGACACAGAGTAATAATTGCAGCGGAAACAAAAGATAGTAGTTCACGAAGCTACTATATAAATAACAAAGTTAAATAAGTTACAACAGAATTCTTAAGTACAATAGTCAAATACAAGAATCAAAATATATCACTAGAATCAACTGAATATTTGAAAGCTGGATAGATAGCCGGCTGAAAGCTGGATAGATAGCCGGACCTCCAAGCGAAGCTCCAACTCCAAAGGTGAGTCTCGAATACTGGTACACTCAGTCTGACCCGAGCGTAAAGCAAAACACAAAACACTCGAGTCAGGATTAATATTCTTATATCAATAAATCCAACTCAAGTGAAATAACAACTGAAATACAAGTAACTCAAAGGACGTTGGAACAACCATCCTCTAAGGATCCGTTAAACTATCTACTATGTAGTAATATACGCTAAATAGATAATGTCTATCAGTAATAAAATATCAAAATAGTGTTAAGGCGTTACCATTATCCCCCTTAACACATTTTATATAAGCGTTATAGTCTATACAGCACTGTAAACTCCACCATAAACTTGTGGGATATCAGGGAGTACTCCATAGGTATATCACAAAACAAATTCATAGTGGTCGCGTATATAGGGATACAAGTATGACAAGGCACATGAGGCAATACCCAAGGTAGTGAAACTACCATTTGCCTGATCCGGACTGGTGAAAACGCATCGCCGCAACGATCGCAACTCCACGAAACAACACTCCCAAAATTTCGAGTGTGCACCAATCAATAACAAGTAATGAGTAGTTTACGAAGAAGTGTGTTCGCTCGAGGTGGCTAACCCCATTTGGCTCGACACAGCTCCTGTTTTAGTCATTTCCAATTTGACACAAGTGTCAAGGCTATCCATTATCGTTCTCTTTCTTCAGTCATCACGTACATCATTCCAACCACTTCATTCTGGATCACACTCCGCGTATAGTTATTAAAGTGGTTTTCGGTTTAGACAGTGAGTATGTCCCTAACCGATTCCGGTCTCTTTAATAACTTTCGTGATTATTACACCGATTGATCGTTTATATATTTCAAAACCAAATCAATTTCAATTTCAATTAGAATTTGTAAATCAACATTTCATTTGTCTTTCTATACCAATTTCCATAATTTAAGTTTCAAAACTTCCAAATTACTATTTCAAAATCTTATAATTCAATTTCAAATTTTATTTAAACAGTTCAAATATTGATTCAAGTTCGTATATAAATTTCATTCCGTATCATTTAAATTAATTTAATTTAACATTCAAATCAATTTAAATTCATTGATCGATCTCATTCAATATTCGTTAAGTTAATTTGTCATTCAAACAATTTCTATTAAATTTCCAATTCATTAAATCAATTTAAGTTTTCCCATATCATATCAAACTTCCAAGCTTAATTAAATTAAATTCGTCAAATCAACTTCTTTAAATTTCTAGTCTTATATTGAATTCAATAAATCACATCTTATTTCTTGTTAAAGAAATTCAATTTCACCTATCCATTTACTTGATTTAAGCAAATTCCAAAACTTAATTATTTCATAACTCAACTTCACTTATTAAAGAAGTTCAATTTCACTTATTACGAAGTTCAATTTCGCATATCAAGAATTCAATTTTATTTAATTATTAAATAATTCAATCCTATTAAATTATTAAATAATTTCAAAAATTTAATTATTAAATAATTTCAAAACTTAATTATTAAATAATTTCAAACTTAATTATTAAATAATTTGAAACTTAATTATTGAATAATTTCAAACTTAATTACTAAATAATTTCAAACTTAATTCAATCATTTCTTAAATTAAACAACGTTCTTTCATCAATTACTTTGTTAATATTTTGTTTCAGACTTTTAAATATTAACATTTCTTTTCATTAAATTTCAAATTCCAACTTTATTTCAAAACTTTACTATTTATTTAAATGAAATCTTTATTTTTTAAATCAAATTATTGACCAATCGGGTTTATTTAATTCTCTATCCTAAGTCAAAGTTTTATTTGGGTATTTATCATTTCATCCCGATTCCATTTCAATACAAAAATCAAAGCAGAGCAAAGGGAACTTGCAGTGTGATAACTGGGATGGTGTCAAAGTAAATTAACAAGCAATAACAACAGTTAACAACAATCCAACAATTAACTCAAATTTCAACGTGTCAATTAATTCAACATTTGAAGGGGGTTATATTATGCAAATGCCATCAAATCAAATTTAATACATATATAAAATTTAACTATCCTACGTCAATTTCAAATTCAAATTATTTATCACCTACAACATTAAAAATTTAATATCCAATGTCAACAACAACAATCAATCATGTGACGACCCGGAATTTTCAAGCTTTTAAAATTGAAATATTTAATTGGTTTTAAATATTCAATAAAGTAATTTTAACTCGTATAACAAATATCACAATTTATTTGATAATTAAATTATTGGATTAAATAAGTTGAAGTTGGGTGAATTGTTGAATCTTCAGTTTTAAGCCTGTTAAAAATAATTTGAAGGCTTACAAAAATTTATATTGATAACATTGAAGATAATAGAAGTGTTAAAATTGAATTTAATAATGATTTGTTTGGTTTTGAAATTTTATCATTTAAATTGAATTTAAAAATAGCTTTCCGAGGCACAATCTCAGAATTTGATGAAACCAGTTTCATTGGATCTGTAATATTGAATTTTTATCGGATTTCAATTTTCGTGGCGTTTGGAGTTGTGTGAACGTACGGCATATAAACACACTGGAATTTTTGTCGGGAATCTAATATGAAAACCTGGATTCAAAAAGCACGGGTTACTTCCTTTACTACGTTTCGTCGTTAATAAAGAAAAATTTGTCGTTCAGGAGAATATTAAAAAAAATAAAAATAGAATATTCATGTAAAAGAAAAAAAATCAAACATAGTCAAATCTTCCTTTATAGGCCTCCTCTTAAATTTCCAGCCGAACCCTTCTAGTTCAATCACGTTTTTTTTCTTTTGATCTATTCGACAATTCTAAAAAAAAGGGGAACGAAATGGCGGCCTTAGATTCGAACGATTTTCGTTCGAAAATCAAAATCAAGATAAGCTCGTACTAGATCGGCAGCTCGATTCATGCCGTTCGATGTTGGGGGGCCGCGAGTTTCATCCTTTCTGTTTTCATATCTTCTTATAGTCGGCTCGAGTACTAGCAGACGCGCGACGTTGGGAAGGGGGTCGACGTCGACCATGGCCGATGGGAGCGGTCGCTTGGGGTACAGGTGACGGTGATTCGTGCTGCGCGAAGTCGAGGTGGGTAGCTCGTCGGTGCTGCGAGGGTTTGTGTCAGTTAGGGATGTGGCAAGTGTCGCCTGCGATTTGGAAAGCTCGAGGGGGATTTCGACGTCGTCAGTGAGTCGCGATTCAGTGGTTAGGGTTTCACGGTGGCGGTAGGGGGTTCGCAGTGTGGTCTTGTGGCAGCGAGTTATCAGTGAGGTATTCTGTTTTTAATCTAGTTAATAATGTTATATGCAGATTTTTGTTTTCTGTAGAGAAAAGTTTTGAACTGCAACAAAGTATATAAATATATACAGATTATATACTTCAAAATTTAATAATAAAACATATGTAGATAAATATATGGATGCAGCAAAAGCAGAGGAAAAAAAAATATAAAAATAAAACTTATATAAGATTTGAAAAAAAAGGCAATTGAAAATGTTGAAGGTTACATAAAGAAAATTCAGGTTTTAACCCATATGGATTATTTGTATTGGTATGGTTTCAAAATAAAATAAATACATACATACATATATATATATATATATATATATATTTCATTTACTAGTTTATTTATAAAACAATATGTTATGGAGATAGATTTGCGTAATGAACTTATTTAATTATTTTAGTGGTTAAAATTATTTTTATCCTACTAGTTTACTTTAAAGGAAGTGAATTTGATGATTTAACTATTTTAATTAACTTATTTAAATTATTGGGTTACTAAAGATAATGTGTTAAAAAAATTATTATTAGTTTTAAGGTGTTAAATTAAATTATAGGTTAAAATAAATAAGTAAATGTTAATTAATTTTTGGATCAATTCAAGTGTTAATAAACTATAATATTTATTTAAGGTCAAAAATCGAGGAAACCAAGGGGATATTGAAGTGGATGGACATGCATAGTCAAAGGTGAGTTAATCTCACTCAGTTAAATTTAAATTTTAAATTTAAATTTAAATGATTAAATTGAAATAATTGTTTTGAATGGTTGAATTGATTGATGTGTTATATAGTAATATATACTACATCCTGGATTGATTGAT
This sequence comes from Allium cepa, assembly GCA_030765085.1. Lineage (NCBI taxonomy): Eukaryota > Viridiplantae > Streptophyta > Magnoliopsida > Asparagales > Amaryllidaceae > Allium > Allium cepa. Next base: position 938,915,518 of record CM060932.1, read on the forward strand.
TTCCCTCATTTTATAGTGAATATATTTATGTTGTGCTAACGTCTGTGGATGTAGGGAAAACAGGTTGGAGGGATCCAACTGGATCCCTCAACATTTATTTAAAATTATTTAATACCCTCTGTTGTGATTATTTGATATTCTATGATGAACCTTATTGGAACATTGAATGCTATAGGTTCGATTGAACATAAATGGGTATGATAAATTACCAAAAATATATAAATTGGATTTTGGAAAGATAATAAAAGAAGTGAATTTGTAAGTAAAATAATTATAGAAATTTGAATAAATTTAAGAATGAATTGGAAAAGAAATAAAGTGCCTTTAAAATTCTAATAAATAAATCTTAAGTTTAGTAAGGGAAACTTGAATAATCAAAAGGTTAATGAATTTTAAACTTCAATGTTATTATTTTAAAAGAATAAAACATTTATTTAAAATTTAAGATTCAATTTATCGGAAAGAATAAAGAAGAAATTAGGAAGAAGCTAAAATTAGTATATTTCAGTTAAATGATATAAAATCAAATGGAAAATAATAATCATGAATATAAAGTCCATAATTAATGAATTTTGAGATAAACTGATAAGTAAAGAAATTTATTTCAAATGGAATAAATCAGGAATCAATTTGGAAAATTGATTTAAGTGATTGGGGTTGGAAATTCTTCCTGGATAACCAAGTACGTTTTTAAAGTAAATTTTTAAATATAAATTAAAAGTTTTTAAGTCGTTTTAAAACGTAAGTTTTAGAAAATTTATTATTTCTAAATATTTAAAATTCTAAAGTAAGTATTTTCTTTTAGTCTTTTCTTTTAATCTATTATTGCAGTAATTATTTAAAGAGTGACTTAGTATTTTGTTTTAGAAAGTGTAAATCTAGTTTTATATTTTGTTATGTAACTTTATTTTCAAATATCCATATAGTATGTATTTTTACAAATTATTGAAGTAATTTTAACTTTAATGTTTTAAAGTATATTTTAAAAAGTAAAGTGTTTAAATTAATTTAGAAAAATCTAGTTTTATGCTTGGTGATTTTCAGTGGAGATAGAAAATATTTGGGAAAGTTTATTCTGGAAAGAAAGAATGGTTTGAAACTATTTTCAAAAAGGTTGAAAATGAAAATATATCTTGTGAAGATATTTTGAGGTTAATAAATAATTTGGGAAATTATTTATTGTTTGATGGATGTTTGTGAATATAAATTGATAGTTAAATCACCGACTATCAATATTGGACAAATGCGTTGATCGTTTCGAAGAGACCGGGATCGAGATTTATTTCTCGAAAACCACTTCGATCCGGTTTGTACGTTTCGTGGAAATGAGTTTGGATTCGAAGATGGAGCAGAGAAATGCAAGGGCTAGTCACTACTAATTCTGAGGATATTTTCAAAATGGATGTAGTAGGAGTAGTGCCTTCGGTTCCGTTCGAACCCGGGATGGACTTGTATGGACGAATGCTTTCGGAACATCGTCAGGTGGACGATGGGAATTCTAAGGGATATGTTCTAAAAAGGTAACGCTTAGCCTCAAGCCTCATCAAATGGGTATGACTAAAAATCAGGGGTTATGCAGCAAGGCTAGGTGGGTAGCACCCAAGCAGGGTGAGGTCATCTCTGCCTAGATGTCCCTTTTATTTCGTCTTAGTGGGCGATTGCTGATCCCAACCGTGGGGTGATCTCACTCGGGATTATCCAGTAAGGGGTAGTCCCGGTTTTGTGTTGCAGGGGAGCGGGCATACTCCTCGGTACTGTGATCTAGGCCACGTACTGTGACAGGTGGTACCCCAGTGCGTAGTCATTAGTTGGAAATCTATTATCCCTACGAGCCTTGTACGAGTTTTGTTTGTATTACCCACTCTATGGCTAGTAGCTGGAATTTAATAGATGTAACAATTTCGGCTATTTTATGTATTTGTATATAGACCCTATTATAATATCAGAGGATTTCTATAAAATTGTTTTAGCTATCGTAAGGTAAAAACCCGACATGTTTATTTGCGGCGTGGTCTTACGAGATGCTTTTGTTTTCAAAGGATTTTTGAAACTTTAATAATCAATTGGGTGTTGATTTTCTCACGCTAGCATTCCAGACTGACTCGGGTGTTATTTAACTGTAATGCTTGGGTCAGACCGAGTATTATAGGATACAGGATATGATGCTGTGAAGCTCAGTAGACGAGCTGGATGACGAGACGTACTTTCGTACTTGTTTTATATATGTATTCCGCTGTGTTGAGTTGCTGTGTATCCATTTGTATGTTGTTGTTGTTGAACTGTGATTGATGTACTCTGATGATGTAATATATAGACAGATATATTTGATTTTGAGTAAAGATCATTTATTATCTATTATATTTTATTCCGCTACGATGGTTAGATTCTGTGATTGTTTTCTATTTTCTTCTTCTACCTCTTCTTCTTTAACCCAAATGGTTCGTATTTCCGTACAACTTGAGTTGATTTAAGTAGAGTAGTGTTGACTCAAGGGGTACGGATTTGCGGGCTGTTACAGTTGGTATCAGAGCTTAGGTTGGTGATAACCTTGGCTCTGCTGGGAATTACTCATTTAAATTAGAGTCCGTAGTACTCTAGAATGAGTTTGAGCGTATAAATAGATATAAGCGCGTATTTGTTAGTGAATATAAATTGTTTTAATATTGTGTTGGTTGGTTTATTGAGTGGCATATGAACCTTCGTCGGTACAGTCTGCGCAACGGTATTGAAGGGGTTTCTAAACACATGAATAGAACAATTGACACGGTATTGTTTTAAATGTGGGTAAATGAAATAATTTTACCCAAAATATTTTTTTTTGATATAAAGAAAGATTTTGTAAACTATTTTAGCTAATATATGGTTGCTTGGATGTTAGAAAGAACAATATTAAAGCATTATCATTATTAAGTGAAAATTTAACTAGAAGTTGCAATATAACCAAAGTTTAAGGGAATAAATTCATTATAAAATGAAATTTATAAATATGAATTATAAGCGTAAATTATAAATTGAAATGTAATCAAATGAGAGTTTGTATAAGCATAAACTATACAAATGCATTATAGTTAAAATTTGAATTAAAACAGAATTTGAAACTTTAAAACCCGGAGATTTTGGAAGTATTTTGAAGATAAATAATAGTATTATTGTTTTGGAGGTATTTCTGAAAGAAAATGTGTTTTGAATGGATTTTGAAAGTGATATAGCATTGAAATCACTTGGATTATTGGAAAATAATTCTGATGATGACGACCGCATCATCAGTATTCATTTTCGAATTACTAAGTGAAGTATTGCTGCCAAAAATTGATTTGTTCAGAAAAGTTGGTTGTTTTTGAAAATCTTAAAGGAATTTTGTTGGGAATAAAACCAGGGTTGGTTTAATTTTTGAGAAGTGTGATTTGTAATGTTGGAGATTTCAAAATGATTTGAAACCAAAAGCCGGGTATTTAAAATCCTGATGAGATAGGTTGAAAGCTTATGAATTGAGATGATTTTAAAATCTGGAAGAAAATATAAGCTTTGAATGTTGGAAATTTAAATTTAAAGTGAAAGGTTAAAAATGAAATTAACTTGGATTGGGAAATGAAATTTAACTGGATTGAAATTAATTAAATAGGCTGGAAGATAATATCCAGTTGTTTTCGAATTAAGTTGAAATCGAATTGAGATTAAATAAATCTTAGTTTAAAATAAAATTGAGTTGGAATAAAAATTCAATCGAGTTATTGAACGTAATTAGATTCTTACATGAATAAATGGAAAATAAATTAGTTAAGGATTGGATTGGAGTAAATAAATTTGAATAACTTATAAAAGAATCAGCATTAAAAATCCATAGAGTTATGGCGAAGTTTCACAGGAGGAATGTATCTATAGATAACCTGAGAGAGTGGAGAAGAATTTACGAAAGCATCAATAGAAATAATGACAGAGGAAGAACCCTAAATGCAGTGCTAAAATGCTTTTTAACATCGGTTTGGAGGGAGAGAAATGCTCGGTTATTTGATAATGCAAACGCAAAAAATGACAGCAGCTTCAAAAGTTGGGTTTTGAGTGAAATTAGGGTTTGTGTGGGCCAACTGACTTATGCAATTGATCCTGGAATACGTGTTTCTCTTCTCTATAGCTTGTAATCGATGTCTTCTTTTGTTTTTGTTTGTTGTTGTTTGTTTTCCCCCTGTGCTTGCTGCGCCAAGTGTTCCCCGTTTTTCCATCTTCCTTGTGTTTGTTTGTCGTTCTTATTGGTGTAGCAATATATGGTCGAGGTCCATTTAACCTCGTCGGCCTTGCCAAAAATCCATAGAATAAAATATGCTTGGATTATAAATAAGTGTAAAACTCGAGTTAAAAATAAAAGATGAATACATTTAAGCCTAGAATAAATGGAAATGTGTGAAATAATAAGTGGAGACTTCTAAAATTAAAAAGGTGGGATAGAAAAACTCAAGATAAATATTGTTTGATGAATTGGAAAATAAAATAAAAATCCAAACTTGAATTAAAAAAAAACTGAACTAAGAAAATTAAATGAAGTGATATTTGAGATTAAAATAAAGGATTGAACTATAAATAAGGAAGAACTAATTAGATACCGAATTAGTTAATGAAATGTGTAAGTGGTAACTATTGTAGTTAAATAAAGCTGAATTGTGAGTTAATAATGAAGTTTGAAAATAAAACTCAAGTTATAAATCAAATTCGACCTGGATCGATAGTGAAGTAAATGTAATTGAATTACGGTTAATAAATTGGGTAGTAAATTGAAAATGGATAGTGGATTCAGAACTTGAGTTATAAATTAAAATTTAACTTGAAGTGATAACAAATTAAATATAATTGGAAATGTGTCGAATAAAGAAAATGAAAATGGATTAAAATAGTAATGGTTTGAATTACAAATAAAATCCAAATAAGTAGAAATAAATTGGAAATGGCCTTGTAATCAATTGAATGAGTTAAATCTAAAAGTTAAATTTTGTAATAACTAATCAAAGGAAATTGTAGATTGGAATAAGATTTGATTGTGATAGAGTTAAGTTGAATAGAAAAGAAAATTTACTTGTAAAATGAAAATGAGCTTAAGTATAAAGCTTTGAATAAATTGAAGTAAATTAACTTAAGCTAATAGATGGAGGACAATTGAATTTAATTCAACTTAAACTAAGTTTAATGATATTGGATTGAATTTGAATCAAGTGAAAATAAATTTTAATCGAAATAAAATTCGATGAGTTGCCGATCATATTTAATGGAAGGAAATTCTTCAATAAATAATTGTAAACCATTTAAATTATTAAGGGATTGAAATAACTTGGAGTCAATAAGAAAAATAGAATGGTTTTAAATGAAACGCAAATGAATAGATCATGAATAAAATTGAAATGGTTATTGAATGAAATAGCTTAGATTGTCTTCGAGCTAAATAAAATAGTTTGGACTAAACAAATATGGAATGGAATGCAAATGAATGGATTGTGAATAAAATTGAAATGGAATGTGTCTAGCTAAATAAATGGTTGTGAATGTAAAATAAAAAGGAAATTTAATTGGTAATGAAGATGAACCTAAGTTGTTAATGGTTTTGAATGAACTAGATTGGTTAGTAAAATGAAATGCAAGTGAATGGATTCGCATTTAAAATGCAATGAAAATGAGAATATATGGATTGTGAATAAATTTGAAAATGGAATAGAATTAAGTATAAATTGAGTTAAAATCAATTTAAATTGGTTATAAAACATAAGTACTTATTTATTCACATAGATCTCTTCAAATTGCAAAAGCTCCTCCGTACAAAGGAGACTCTGCCAAAAAAATTTAGAAATTTTGGGAGTTAGAAATTTTTGAAAAATTTGGAAAATTTTGTTAACGACAAACGATTTAAAATTGGAGATTGAAATAAATTAGCAAATGAAACTAGTTTAAAATAATGACGTGAATCATTATAAATGAAAATAAAATTCAATATTTAGAGTTGAAAATAAATTGAATTCATATGGAAATAAAAGAATCAATTTTAATAGATGTAGATATAAACTAAAGTAGTAAAGTGAAAATAAATAAGGAAACATATAAAATACTTATACTAACTTAAGAAGGGAATGGTGAATTCTTAAATGAAAAATTGATACTACTAATATAATCTAAGTTAATATTTGAATGAATAAATATTGACACTTTGAAAGGAAGTCGATAAAATAATTTTTGGAATACTGTGATTGGATGTTAGTGCTAAGCAGGATATGTAGGTATTATAAAGAGAAAGGAAAATTGGTTTTGATTTCAGATGATAAAAATTTGAATTGCTCGACAAAAAGGTATGTATTTAAATTTCGGTATGAAATTTGATTGGGTTTTTTTATCGAGCCACTTGGCCTTTTGTTTTCTTTTGGGATTAGGGAGCCCGTAGAGGCCTTTTGTGGTTGTACCGAGCTAGCCGCGCAAAGGAGACGCTGGCAAAAAATTTCGGGAATTTAGGGAGTTAGAAAAAAAAATTGAGAAAAATTTTGATAATTCAAATTTGGTTTTAAATTGGAATTTGAATGGTTAAACAAATAGTATAGTTTGGAACCATGGGAAAGTTGAGTAGTCGATAAGAATAATAATGGGTCTTTAATAAAAGAATATGTTATGGCAAGTTAATTAAACTGTTTGGTTTTGGAAAATAGTCATGAGTATGGGACCATTATTCCTAACTAGTAATTTCGGGGACGAAATTCTTTTAAGGGGGGAGGAATGTGACGACCCGAAATTTTCAAGCATTTAAAATCGGAATATTTAATTGGTTTTAAATATTCAATAGAGTAATTTTAACTCGAATAACGAATATCACAATTTATTTGATAATTAAATTATTGGATTAAATAAGTTGAAGTTGGGTGAAATGTTGAATCTTCAGTTTTAAGCCTGTTAAAATAATTTGAAGGCTTATAAAATTTATATTGACAACATTGAAGATAATAGAAGTGTTAAAATTGAATTTAATAATGATTCGTTTGGTTTTGAAATTTTATCGTTTAAATTGAATTTAAAAATAGCTTTCCGAGGCACAGTCTCGGAATTTGACGAAATCAGTTTCATTGGATCCGTAATATTGAATTTTGTTGGATTCCAATTTTCGTGGCGTTTGGAGTTGTTGTGTGAACGTACGGCATATAAACACACTGGAATTTTTATCGGGAATCTAATATGAAAACCTGGATTCAAAAATCACGGGTTACTTCCTTTAATACGTTTCGTCGTTAATAAAGAAAAATTTGTCGTTCAGGAGAATATTTTAAAAATAAAATAAAATAAAAATAGAATATTCATATAAAAGAAAAAAAATCAAACATAGTCAAATCTTCCTTTATACGCCTCCTCTTAAATTTCCAGCCGAACCCTTCTAGTTTAATCACGTTTTTTTTCTTCTGATCTATTCGACGATTCTAAAAAAAAAGGGGGAACGAAATGGCGGCCTGAGATTCGAACGATTTTCGTTCGAAAATCAAAATCAAGATAAGCTCGTACTAGATCGGCAACTCGATTCATGCCGTTCAATGTTGGGGGGCCGCGAGTTTCATCCTTGCTGTTTTCAAATCTTCTTATAGTCGGCTCGACTACTAGCAGACGCGCGACGTTGGGAAGGGGGTCGACGTCGACCATGGCCGATGAGAGCGGTCGCTTGGGGTACAGGTGACGGTGATTCGAGCTGCGCGAAGTCGAGGTGGGTAGCTCGTCGGTGCTGCGTGGGTTTGTGTCAGTTAGGGATGTGGTAAGTGTCGCGTGCGATTTGGAAAGCTCGAGGGGGATTTCGACGTCGTCAGTGAGTCGCGATTCATTGATTAGGGTTTCACGGTGCGGTAGGGGTTCGCGGTGGGGTCTCGTGGCAGCGAGTTATCAGTGAGGTATTCTGTTTTTAATCTAGTTAATAATGTTATATGCAGATTTTTGTTTTCTGCTAAGAAAAGTTTTGAACTTCAACAAAGTATTTAAATATATACAGATTATATACTTCTAAATTTAATAAAAAAAAATATATAGATAAATATATGGATGCAGCAAAAGCAGAGGAAAAAAAATATAAAAATAAAACTTATATAAGATTTGAAAAAAATAGGCAATTGAAAATGTTGAAGGTCATATAAAGAAAATTCAGGTTTTAACCCATATGGATTATTTGTCTTGGTATGGTTTCAAAATAAAATAAATACATATATATTTATTTTTCATTTACTAGTTTATTTATAAAACAATATGTTGTGGAGATAGATTTGCTTAATGAACTTATTTAATTATTTTAGTGGTTAAAATTATTTTTATCCTACTAGTTTACTTTAAAGGAAGTGAATTTGATGATTTAACTATTTTAATTAACTTATTTAAATTATTGGGTTACTAAAGATAATGTGTTAAAAAAAATTATTATTAGTTTAAAGGTGTTAAATTAAATTATAGGTTAAAATAAATAAGTAAATGTTAATTAATTTTTACATCAATTCAAGTGTTAATAAACTATAATATTTATTTAAGGTCAAAAATCGAGGAAACCAAGGGGATATTGAAGTGGATGGCCATGCATAGTCAAAGGTGAGTTAATCTCACTCATTCAATTTTAAATTTTAAATTTAAATTTAAATGATTAAATTGAAATAATTGTTTTGAATGGTTGAATTGATTGATGTGTTATATAGTAGTATAAACTACATCCTGGAATAATTGATTTTCCTCATTTTATAGTGAAGATATTTATGTTGTGCTAACGTCTGTGGATGCAGGGAAAACAGGTTGGAGGGATCCAACTGGATCCCTCAACCTTTATTTAAAATTATTTAATACCCTCTGTTGTGATTATTTGATATTCTGTGATGAACCTTATTGGAATATTGAATGCTATAGGTTCGATTAAACATAAATGGGTATGATAAATTACCAAAAATATATAAATTGGATTTTGGAAAGATAATAAAAGAAGTGAATTTGTAAGTAAAATAATTATAGAAATTTGAATAAATTTAAGAATGAATTAGAAAAGAAATAAAGTTCCTTTAAAATTCTAATAAATAAATCTTATGTTTAGTAAGGGAAACTTGGATAAGCAGAAGATTAATGAATTTTAAACTTCAGTGTTATTATTTTAAAAGAATAAAACATTTATTTAAAATTTAAGATTCAATTTATCGGAAAGAATAAATAAGAAATTGGGAAGAAGCTAAAATTGGTATATTTCAGTTAAATGATATAAAATCAAACGAAAAATAATAATCATGAATATAAAGTCCATAATTAATGAATTTTGAGATAAACTGATAAGTAAAGAAATTTATTTCAAATGGAATAAATCAGGAATCAATTTGGAAAATTGATTTAAGTGATTGGGGTTGGAAATTCTTCCTGGATAACCAAGTACGTTTTTAAAGTAAATTTTTAAATATAAAATAAAAGTTTTTAAGTCGTTTTAAAACGCAAGTTTTAGAAAATTTATTATTTCTAAATATTTAAAATTCTAAAGTAAGTATTTTCTTTTAGTCATTTCTTTTAATCTATTATAGCAGTAATTATTTAAAGAGTGACTTAGTATTTTGTTTTTGAAAGTGTAAATCTAGTTTTATATTTTATTAAGTAACTTTATTTTCAAATATCCATATAGTATGTATTTTTACAAATTATTGAAGTAATTTTAACTTGAATGTTTTAAAGTATATTTTAAAAAGTAAAGTGTTTAAATTAATTTAGAAAAATCTAGTTTTGTGCTTGGTGATTTTCAGTGGAGATAGAAAATATTTGGGAAAGTTTATTCTGGAAAGAAAGAATGGTTTGAAACTGTTTTCAAAAAGGTTGAAAATGAAAATATATCTTGTGAAGATATTTTGAGGTTAATAAATAATTTGGGAAATTATTTATTGTTTGATGGATGTTTGTGAATATAGATTGATAGTTAAATCACCGACTATCAATATTGGACAAATGCGTTGATCGTTTCGAAGAGACCGGGATCGAGATTTATTTCTCGAAAACCACTTCGATCCGGTTTTTACGTTTCGTGGAAATGGTTTGGATTCGAAGATGAAGCAGAGAAATGCAAGGGCTAGTCGCTACTAATCCTGAGGATACTTCCAAAATGGATGTAGTAGGAGTAGTGCCTGCGGTTCCGTTCGAACCCGGGACGGACTTGTATGGACGAATGCTTTCGGAACATCGTCAGGTGGACGATGGGCATTCTAAGGGATATGTTTTAAAAAGGTAACGCTTAGCCTCGAGCCTCATCAAATGGGAATGACTGAAAATCAGTGGTTATGCAGCAAGGCTAGGTGGGTAGCACCCAAGCAGGGTGAGGTCATCTCTACCTAGATGTCCCTTTTATTTCGGCTTAGTGGGCGGTTGCTGATCCCAACCGCGGGGTGATCTTACTCGGGATTATCCAGTAATGGGTAGTCCCGGTCTTGTGTTGCAAGGGAGCGGGCGTACTCCTCGGTACTGTGATCTATGCCACGTACTGTGACAGTTGGTACCCCAGTGCCTAGTCATTAATTGGAAATCCATTCTCCCTACGGGCCTTGTACGAGTTTTGCTTGTATTACCCACTCTGTGGCTAGTAGCTGGAATTTAATAGATGTAACAATTTCGGCTATTTTATAAGTATTTGTATATAGACCCTATTATAATGTCAGAGGATTTCTATAAAATTGTTTTAGCCATCGTAAGGTAAAAACCCGACATGTTTATTTGTGGCGTAGTCTTACGAGATGCTTTTGTTTTGAAAGGATTTTTGAAACTTTAATAATCAATTGGGTGTTGATTTTCTCACGCTGGCATTCCAGACTGACTCGGGTATTATTTAACTGTAATGCTTGGGTCAGACCGAGTATTATAGGATACAGGATATGATGCTGTGAAGCTCAGAAGACGAGCTGGATGACGAGACGTACTTTTGTACTTGTTTTATATATGTATTCCGCTGTATTGAGTTGCTGTGTATCCATTTGTATGTTGTTGTTGTTGAACTGTGATTGATGTACTCTGATGATGTAATATATAGACAAATATATTTGATTTTGAGTAAAGATCATTTATTATCTATTATATTTTATTCCGCTATGATGGTTAGATTCTGTTATTTTTTTCTATTTCCTTCTTCTACCTCTTCTTCTTTAACCCAAATGGTTCGTATGTTTGTACAACTTGGGTTGATTTAAGTAGAGTAGTGTTGACTCAAGGGGTACGGATTTTTGGGTTGTTACAAATCATTTATCAACCAACTGGATTTTTATCGTATATGTAACAGATAATGGTGTCAGATGTCATAGGTGAACAGATACAGGTAATAGCATATATATAACGATGTAAGTAACTAACAGCAGCATATTTCAATTGTCGTTTCAATTGAAATCAAATTTAATAAATAAAAGAACATTAATCGTGAGTGATTGCTCACCTTCCGAGGCTAGAGAGGATAGACAATGGAATTGTGTTACGAATCCAAACATGAATTCAAAGAAAATCAAGGTTGGCATGAATCGACGAACAAAGCTGATAAATAGGAATGGACGAAATCAAATCAAAACAGGATCGATAAAGATAATTGGTACAAGTGACTTATAGATATATTGCTATACATAACTATATATATCAAGTCATATTCTAGATCCAACATATAATAAAATAAGATATATGTATATATTATATTTATTTGCAAATCAATAATTATTTAAACGCAGATATATATATATATATATATATATATATATATATATATATATATATATAACTGACATAACTAAATGACCACCTTTATAAAATAAAATACTGTAAGCACTATTTCATCTAAAATGCACGTACTATTTTATATATATATATATGTGACTGCTATATACCTCTTCCATTTTATTATTTTAAAATTTTTACGAATATACTTTGAAACCAAACATATATATAAACTACAAAATGGTATAAAACTCACATAAGTTCATATATTAATATACATACATATACATATATATATATATATATATATATGCATATTCTTACGAATCAGGAGTCATAAAACCTATAAATTATAAAAGTAAATACTGTAACATTCCGATTGAAATTCCAAAATATAACCAATGTAAATAGAAAAACCAAGTGCCTGAAGTCTGATTATAAATTTTTATATTTGAAAACTAAATATATAAACTACACAGTCACACTTTTATACATTGTTTTATACAGTTTGACAACTTAATGCGTAGACAACTCATATATGTCTAGATATAACTATAAGTAGTGTATATAAAATTCTCACATAAGTTTCACATATACATACGTTCACTCTACTATAAGTAAAATATAACAAATAACCATATATCTTTATGTAATACGCTTTTATAACAGCAACATAAGTATAACTCACATAACTAACGGGTTATATTTCATACGAGTATTTACATTATATTGAAACAAATGTAGCAAATTTTATTATGAAATCTACATATTATATATATATATATATATATATATATAAAATCACGTTATCAAATGCATATAAACGATTCTAATCCAAAAATGTAAACTGTTGATGGTCCATACCTACACCGACCAAAACATGTATGCATAGGCTAGTAATAATAAACGTATAATAGTGTATACTATATACAGAAAATCATATATATTACAAATATATAACTCTTACACTGTTATGACCATTCCTTCCCGGTTGCAAGGGCTTCTTCGGAAGTGCCTTCGATTCTGTTCGAACCCAGAACAGACTTGTATGGTTGTATATCTGACTCTACACTTTGAGATATAAAGCAGATTTCTTTCAAATACATATCTGTTGGTGGCGGAGAATTTATTCTCTTAGCTTAACACCCTTCTCTGAGACGTACGAGCTCAGAGGTTATGTAGTTGAAGGTTATCAGCGATATACTCCCAATTTGATAGTGTGGCATGCTAAGTGCTTCTGTGTGTTGATGATCATTTGTTGATCATTTGTGATCAAAGCATGGCTTTCGTATAAAGCGTATCTTTGTGGACGAGACCTCTTCGAGCCTCACAAACCGGTAATGGTCGAAATAGGAAAGATGCAGCAAGGTTTCAGGTGTAGCTCCCCTAGGGTATGACCATTCCTTCTGGAAAAGGGTTGTATCATGGTATGGAGCCCAGATACTTACTCATGTGGGCACTATAGTATATTTATTACTGTGTAATGTTGTTGGTGTAGAGGATCCTCGTATAAAGGTCGCAAACGACCGGGGGTGGCATATCTTAGGTTCTACTTCCCGGGAAGGGGGTAACCGGCCTTGTGTTGGTAGAGAGCCGGGTAGGTTCTCGGGGCGTCCCTCCAGAGCCGTTTCCATGTGGCAATAGGAAGTTCCTTAGCCTGACCATTTGTTGGAAAATCCAAACAAAACAATACGAGCCTTGTACGATTTTAGTTGTAGAACCTGCCATTTAAAATGGTAGCTATAGCTGTCATAATGTAATGGTACCTATGCTAGTTAAGATTAATATTATACTTTCAAAATATTATCCACTATGCACTAATAATAATATAAAAGAAGAATTTTGCATAGTAAGCATATTTGACTATCATAAGGAGAAATATCCCCCATGTGTGCGATTGCATTGTGTGTGTGTCGGGAGGCCTTATGGTAGTTTCATTTTCCAAAAAGCATTGCGGATTTATTTTAAAAGCTTTTGTTGTTTTTTTTAAAGATAAAAACTGTTTTTGTTTGCTCATACCAGTCACATGACTAACTCGGAGTTTATTGTTCCTTTCCTAAACTCTGGGTGCCCACTATTTTTCCACACGAGCAGTCTAGAGTTGGGTTTTCAGATAATCAAGTAATAGATGTAGATTCGATAGCCTTCGAAGTCTTTGGTTTGATAGCCTTCAGTCTTGGATGACTGACCTTGCTTAGCTTGGTGCAAGTTGATGGTTGTTCGAGCTATCTTTAGTTCGGAGATAGTTTGCAGTTGCATTTTGGAGATGTATTCTATTGAAGATATTCTGTTCCGCTGCTATTTCTTGTATCTCTGATAATATTGATATTTAGTGTATCATTCTGTTGTATCGTCATTATATTTGAATATTGTATCAAATGTTTTATAGATATTATTCTTTTTTCTTCCGGTGTGTTGTACTACATGTGTTATAAGCTCCGGCACGAGTCAAGTTTCAACGGTTGAACCTGCGGCATTCAAGTACGAGTGAAGCACGGGTGTCGATTTTCGAATGCTGAAATTTGGAACGTGACATAATGGCTTCTTCTTTTTCCAATTTTTCTTCTTTGTTTTGCCTTGTTTTTCACTTAAATTTGTCTTGATCTTCACCTATGTTGCTCGGCCCATGCCCCTACCATCTCCCCCACTGACCACCATCACTTCCTTCTCCATATAACCCATGGCCTGACATCATTCTCCTCTGACCTGAAAGTTCCTTGATCATCCCTTGCACAAAACTCCACAAAAACAATGCCAAACTCCTTGAATTTATACCTAGCCAAGCCTATATACACATACACTTCATTTCCTTGCCACAGCCACCTCCTTAGCCTCCACCACCAGCAAGCACCACACCAGAACACCACTACTAGTTTCTGACCTGACCTGAATTAGCCCCTGGCCAAGCCCAAATGTGCCAAGGCCGAGCCCAAAATGATGAACAAACCGCCTCCCTTTTGCTTGCCTTTTTACCTTTCTCATGTTGTAACCTCCAAACCCTTTGCCTTCTTGACCAAGCCTTGTTATTTTCAGATCCAAACCTAACCATTACCACCAGAAAACATCCAAGGCCGAACAAATATAGCCTTGTGGCCAAGCCTATGTGGGTAAAGGTCAAGCAAATTTGATGGGAAAGCTTGGCGATGTCTCTTGTTATTTCTATTTCCATTTTGTTTCAATAGATTTTTGGAATTGTAAAAATATTTATATATGGTTTGGTTCATTGTTGAATACAAGATTTAAATCTTGGCTCTCTCTCCAATCAGATCAAGTCGTGCAATCGTGCTTTCTGGATCTTTGTTTATGTGTGTTTGATTTGCGAATTCCAGCTTTAAAGAGGTGAGTTTTCACTCATGATATTTATACTTATATAATTAGTGAAGTGACAACAAGTGAATTTATAGAATTGTTATATCATGTTATACCTTTCTGTGATGTTAATTATATGATGTTAAACCCTGTTATAAACTTGTCTCATCAACTGTTATGTTTTATGTTGTTATACTGTTTATTTTATTCTGTTCTCACACTGCAAGTTCCCTGTAGAATAGAATCACTATGGGTTGACATGATACATACCCAAACGGACTTTAGAATAGGGAAAAATCATTACGGGCTGAAATGATAGACCTGGGTGATTTTTATTCATTTGTACTTGTCTTGGGATTGCAGGTTTGAAATAATCAAAATCCGAAAATTTTACTGATTTCGGATATAAATGACAATTTCCGTGTCACTTGATTTAGGTGTGAAATATTATCCAGACCCGTGGTTGATTTTCAAAATATAATTTCTTATAAATTTCATGTATTGTAAATGAAAGGAAAAAATTTGAAATTTGACTTATATTGGATTTAAAATGGTTAAGCAATGATTTTCTAACATGTTAAATGGTATAAGTTAATAGATGGTTTGAGTTGTAGTGTGAAAGTTTGATTTAACTTAATAATGGGAATTTAAGTAAAATGGAATTATAAGCTTAACTTGATAATTAATATAATTGATGTATGAATTGGATATATATAAAATAAAAGAAAATATCAAGTTATTTGTAAAATAAAGTTAAGCAACTTTCAGTGTATTTTGAATTTATTTAATTAGTTTAAAATGTTAAATAAACGGATGGTTAAAAGTGTAATTTGAAATATAACTTGACTTGGAAATGTGAAGTTTGGTTTAAAATAAAAGTTAAGTTAAGAAAATAAATTGCAAATTTAATTTAATTTATGAAATGGTAAATTAAATTAATGTGTAAAGTAAATGAAAGTTGGGAAAATTGTATATTGACCTTAATAAGTGAAACATTGAGATTTTTGAATTAATGTATAAAATTTTACTTTATAAAAATCATAAGTTAAAGGGTATTCAAATGAACATTTTTTAAGTGGAAAAAAAATATGATTTTTATAAGTGAAATGGTTAAAAATTAAAGTTTAATTATTTCTGAAATTTTATTATAAATCTGGAAATTTATTAAATAGCACTTCAAAAATGCTATCATTTCTGAAAATAAGCTAAAACTGAACTTTTACAGCAGTTTTTAAGTATTGTCTTTACTGAATTGAATTGTTTTCAATTATAACTTACCGTGGCATTTTCTAAGTGCGGCGAAAAGCTGAAATTTCAATATTTAAAGTGTTTAAATGAATAAATGAACTCAGAAAAGGCTAAATTTTTGGGAATTTAATATTTGATTTGAAGGAATAATGACTTCACTTTTTAATGGTTTAAATGAATGATTTTAATTCGGAATTATAAATCATTTTGAAATTTATAACGACGGGTACACTGCTTTGTGTATCACGTGATTTCCTTGTGATTGTTTGATGCACACCTTTGATTTTAACAGTGTGGCTAGACGTGAGCAGTTACTGCAGCTCTATGCTACCCTAGTCATAATAACACTGTTATTTGCATTGTATACTTTAATTTGGATATTTCTAGGATAGTATTTATTACTACTTAATTGATGGTTTGACCGATCCTTAAAGGATGGGCGATCCCAAGCATCCTTTAAGTTATTGTGCATTGCTATTACAGTTCACTTGAGTTGGTTTACATTGTATAAGTATGTATGTCCCGACTCGAGTGTTTGTGTTTTACTTTACGCTCGGGTCAGCCTGAGAATCACAACTTGGATTCACCTTTTGGAGCTAGAATTTTGCTGGAGCTTATCAATCTGTCTATTTATCTATTTCTTCCAGTTTGTTCCTATTCGGTATCTGTCTCGGTATTGTTTTTTATGTATCCCGACTTCTATTGTATCTATTTTACTATGAGATTTTGCATATGTTTTGAGAGTATGTATATAGTAGCTTCATGGACTACTATGGCATTTTATTTCCGCTGCGAGTATTCTGATATTTCCATGTCTGTGATTCTGTGAATGATTTTATTTGCTCTAAATTTTATTACAGTCTGTTAATTTGAATTATTCAAGTTTAACATGTGTGGATTATTGTCGATTTGAATGGTCCAAAATAGTGGATCGTTACACGGTTTCTTTTATACACTTAATGGTTATCTATTTTAGCTCATACACATCACTCAACCAATAAAATTTAGCCATGAGCGAATGGGAAGCTGCCATATGTCAGAAATAATATCGAAATACGTAGGAAATCGCTGGAAACTAACCAACTAGAAAAACAACGCTTCAGATTTTAGGCGAGAACGAGACTTGATCCCTGGTCATTAAGGAAGTCAACATGCACATTCACCACTGTACCTAATGCGATTTTAATTTCTTTTTAATATTATTTTCCATAAAATATTGGGGTGCTATGACAATAAATATTATAAACTTAAGTTAATATTTTGAAATGCTTAGTAAGTAAACTAAATAAAAGAGAAAAAGTGAATACTATTAAGTAAATTATTATAAACTTAAGAAAATGTTGAAATGATTCAGAAATAAATTTAATATTAAATGGTACTATATATGAAGGAATGAATGTAAATTTAAAAGTTAAGAAACCTAAGTATGAATTTATTCACTAATGAATATTAATATAAAATGGAAATCAAGTTATATAAGTAAATAATAAGTGTGAACTAAACTACAAGAAACTCGTATAATATTTTAAGAATTGATTCATTGATGTTCTAAATAATTGACTGGTAAATAACATATGTAAGTAAATTAATGTAAATTAATGGAAAATGACATTGTATGAATGAATGAAACTAAATAAAAGAGTAAAAAGGAAACCAATAGAACAAACTTAAATAACATTCAAATTCTGCATTGTTTTAGCTTATGGAAAGTTTGGGAAATGATACTTCAAATTGTTCAAGGTTGTATGGACAATTCTATTAAGTAATTATCTAAGCCTATTAAGCTTAAGTTACACTTAGTAGTTTATTTATCACCCTTGAACGATGAGAAGTTCTAAACCTGAATAACCCATTAGTTTTTGGTTGCTATGGATGTATGGTTGATTCCTTTGATTCATATAATGGTTGTACTGTTTTGTTTGCATATGTTTTGTGTTGATTTTCTTTTGTTACTACTGAAACAACTAAATATTTATCTTTTACAGAATTCTCACTATTTTGGATTATATAAGTGGAATACAAGTTTATGGAAGCAAAAGCTGTTGCTTATGGTTTCATAAATAAAATTTGTTTGCCCGACAAAACTTTTTCAGATTACGGTTTTGCAACGATATTTTAATTGTTTTCCCTATGGTTTGGGATGTTTTATTATTGAAATATGATATATATATTGAAATTATTGATATTATTATTTTTTTGGACCTAACCGCGCAAAGGAGACTACGCCGAAAATTTTCATGTATTTAAGACTTAGAATTTTTTTGTAAAAGTTGAGTTATTTTCAAATTCTTATTAAACTAAATTATGTAAATTAATAAATTAATTATTTTGAATAAAATTATATCTAGTTTCTTAATTCTTTTTTGTTCCTTTTCGAAGACGAAAAGTTTTGAATGGGGGAGAGTGTAAAGACCCATATTTTTTATAATTGAAAACTACTAAATTAAATAGTATTTTGAAATTTAATATTGTGAGAAAATAAAATTTATGATTTATAAATGATAAAAATAATCAGAATATGATATAGTAATGTTGTTTGAATGTTTTGATAACTATTTCAAAGTAATTTCAATCAATTAAGATAATTGTAAAGTTAATTTGGTTACGACTGTAAGTTAATAAGGAATAAAATAATTGTTGGGAATGTAAATAAATATTGCAGTTAATATGAGTTAAGATGAAAACTGCAGAATGAGAATGTAATAAAATGTAAACTAATGCTAATTATATTCATAAGGTATTGGATGATTGAATAATAAGAGTGTAAATCGAAATAAAGGAATTTGATTGAAATTAAATAATTATTAACTAGGATGTTTTTCCATTGTAATTGAATGCTAAATTTTGTGTAATATTTAAATAGTGGAATTGATGTGGAAAATTTATTTTAAAATATTATTAATTTTTATGTAATAAAAAATGACAAAATTGTTACTTTTAAAATTTTAAATTTAAGGGTAATTTAATCAATTTAATAATAATTTATTAATTAACGTGAAAATTAGCCATTTTGGTCACTATTTTGGATTTCGACAAAACTAGTTTCATCAGATCAGTAACAGTGAATTATTATAGGATTTCGAGTTTCATAGCGATCGGACTTATCGTTTGATCATGCGAGCTCGAAACGCGTAGAAATCGATTAATATAATTTAAATAAATATAATCTAATTTTAAAAGCTAAATTTTGTATATGATGAAATTAGGGTTTGAAACTAGTTCCATTGAGTTTAAATTTTAGAAAACCTATATTTTGATATATTGAATAACCTACTTTCGTTTCGGAAACGGAACGGGCTTTTCGGATCGTTGTTATCGTTTCGATCCAATTCGATATGTCCATTCATTTTATCCATCCCTGTCTATATAAATAATTTTTTCTTCTCTGAAACCCAAGCTATCTATTCCCATTTATGTACGTATCTGCTTAAATCATCTACTTGTTCACAATCCTTCTCAATGGCTGGATTACAAAAACCCTAATTTCAATTCCAAATCAATCTTCGAAATTTAAACTCCTCAAACTATGTCATATAATATATAGTTGGAAAGCTCTCTACGAGCGCAATCTACAATTGCATTCTTTTTTGCAATTGGGTCTCGGTTTGGCCAGAATTTGGCGATCTTTCTCAGCTGTCCGTTGTTAGGGTTTCACGATCCACGGTAGATCTTCATCCAATAGATGATCGGAAGGTTGCATCTGGTATCGGAGGTTGACTGGAGTCAATCTATGGTGGTCGTTCGTATCAAGGAGGTCGTAGTTAAAAAAAAATTAGAGGAAGATGGCAGCTGCGGTGGCTTCCATGTGGGGGCTCTGGAGGCAATCGCTTGGTGGCCGTAGGTGTGCCAGCACGTGCACGTGATGATGGAATGGTCTGATCGAGGCGTTATAGCCTCTAGCGGTGGCAGTGGCGGCTGATGGGTAGAGCTATGCGATCATGCTCGTGTCTGTAGCGTTAGGGTTTGAAGTAATAAATTACTATTTAATTTAATTTAAATTTAATCTTAAATCTTCTAACATTTATAACTTTTTCATATGAGCTCAGATTTGGACGAGGTTTCTTCCATTGCCATCGTATCAAAATTTCAAAAAACATGGAACTGGTAGGTTCGATTCTAACACTGTTCAAATGTTGAGCTTTATTTGGAGTTTAAATCAATTGTAAATCAAAGGTGAGTGATTTAACCCACTCACAAATACTAAACCATCTTAAGTTATTTAAATTAAATTTATGATGTGATTAGAAATTTATTGATTGCTTTTTGGTATTTTAAATTGTCATTTAAACTTAATTTGAATTTAATTGCTATTTAAATTAATATTGAATTTAAATTGTTAGTTAAATACCGGATAATGTTAACCAGTTTATTGTTATGATTTATTGGATGATTTGGATGTTGATTGTGATGGATGTTTATTTGTTGGCATTTTTGATGATTGGATGTTTACATCTCTGTTATCACTATGGGTTGAAAAGATACATATCCAACCGATCTTATGGATTTGAGAAAATCGTTATAGGTTGAAATGATAAACTCGGGTGATTTTATTGATCTGGGAATTTTACGGAACACGGGTTGAAATGATATATACACGGAAAATTTAACTATTTGGGATTGAAATGATACATACCCTTTGCATGACCATATGATAGAAAACTATTTATGGACAATGTTGGTCGGTTTTAAATTATTTTCTAAATACTAAAGTATGTTTGGTTTTTAAATTTGATTTTTAAATTAAATTTAATGATTTTATTAAAATTTTATATTTAGAAAATAGTTTATTTTATATGTTTTAAGCTTAAAATTATAAGTTAATATATGGTTCAAAATGTACATTTAAGATTTTAACTTATAATTATGTTTAGTTTTAAATATATAATTTAAATAGTTTAAATTTTAATTTAATAATTTGTTTAATATAGATTTAAAAGATTTATTTAAAAATTTAATTTAATAAATATAGTTTTAATAATAAATACAGATTTTATAATAACTTTAATAAATAAAAAGTTAAAAGGTCTTGTAAGGAATTTATAAAAAATTTGTAAGAGATTTTATAATGGATTTTATAAAAGGATTCTTATGAAAGAATTTTACAATGGTTTATAAAGGTTTCAAAGGATTTTATAAAGGGTTTATAAGGAACTTGTTTAAAAGGGAAAGAGTTGTACACTTTTTTGGAATTTATAAATGGATTTATAAATTGTTTTGAAATGCATAAATAGTTTATAAATGTTTTAGAAGAGATTTATAAATGATTTTTGAAATTGATTGGAAGAAATCTTCCTCGGTAATTATGAAAATATTTATACTTTTGGAATAAGTATATAGATATCTTGATATGATGGTATAAGCTATTTTATGGATTTATTATAAATGTTTTTAAAATGACCACAGTGTGAAAAATGCAAGCGATTGGTTGTTAAAGAGACTAGGGTCAAATATTGTCATATTATCTACCAATTTCGAGACCACTTTAACAAATGTGCATGTGGTGGAGAATCGGAAATTAAATAGGATGGTTTGGCGAACGCTTCTTGTATGAGATATGAACGCAGCCCTGACCCCTTCGGATCAGTTTGAGTTGACATGTGTGGTTATTGTCGATTTAAATCGTCCAAAAATATGGATCGTTATATATTTTGATTTAAAAAATGAATAATATGAACATATTGTTCATATTCCTATGTTAGTTCTTGAGATGATGGTATTGATGACACCAACCTTAGAACTTGTTAAAAAATATAAATACTAACATTATAGTTTAGATATGTATGTATATGTAGGATATAACCATGCATGTACCAAGAATGAAGACTGTACATTATAAAGATTCAAGACTAAAGATATCAAGATTGAAGACTCAAGAGTCAAGATATCAATAGTTCAAGATTTCAAGAGTACAAGATAAGTATTGAGTCTAGAATTATGTTAAAACTTCTTGAAAGCACTTACATCTTTATTCGAAATTTATTTATGGAATGGAATCCACTTCGAGCCTGTTAAAGGGATGGAACCCTATTGGGATGGAACCCATGACAATATCTAGTGGAATCTATAGTGGTCCTGTTTTGATATCCACTAATTTTATGAAAATGCTTTTCGAAAATATATCTCTTATTTTAAATGTTTTCAAAACCTTCTTTTCAAAAAGACATCTCTCTTGTTTGAAATATTTTAGCCTCAAAATTATCTTTATCATTTTTAATATTTTGATTTCAAAATTGTCCTTGATTTTAAAATATCTCTTGTTTTAAATATTTAGCTTTTAAATATTTATATACTCGATTTTTAAATTATTTTACAAATTAAGATTATATATGTTAAAAATTACTTATACATGTTTAAACTATATTCAAATATATTTACAAAGTTTCGAATTGTTTTAACAAATTATAGAAACCAATTTTAATAAGAAAATCAAAATTACCAATTTTACATAGAGCATGTCGACATCCTTCAACCCCCTATGTCGACATGGTGCCCGTTAAATTCAAAATTCTTTTTCAAAAAAAGTGTCTATTCATCGTATCCTTTCACGAATAGATATGACTGTTGATTTTCTATAAATATCAGTAGTCCTAAACAAATTTTTTATCAGATTTCACTTGTTTTCTTTCCTCTTCATCTTCCATATTTATTCTAAAGAATCCTAAACTGTACTCTGTCGAAATACCAAGTGAATCAAACTTGATTATCTTTTGTTTGATTCTCTGCCACACTCTCTATACGATCTTAGTGCCATTCAAAGTTATATGATCTTTTGTAAATCAAACTATAGAGTAGAAGGTGTGGTTGAGCCTTAAAATCAATTAGGTGTAATTGTAGCCCCTGAAATTAATTAGGTGATCTTGTAGCCTGGTTAAATCAAGAGAGTTGCCCTAAACTCGAATACAAGAGGGTGTACCTTATAGCCTAAACCGAGGATGTAATCTGGGAGATTATTTTGAAAAGAAATCTATACGCTTGTACGGGACTGGATGTAGGGTAACTCTGAACCAGTATAAGATGGTTGAATTATTATCTTAAATGTGACACTTATCTTTTTCAAATTTAATTTTATATCCTTTATTGCAAAGTTGACTAATACTTAGCAAATTATGTTTCAAATTGTTAATTAGCAAAACATGAGTAATAATAGGAGTTTCAGAGTTACCGACTTTGCCGATGCCAATCACATATCCGTTTGAGTTGTCTTCAAAGTTAACCAGTCCTCCGTCTTTGTATGTTATATCATTCACATATCCGGATTACTAGTCATGTGTGTAGAACATCCACTATCGAGTATCCATTCATTCTTTTTTATCTGCACAATTTGTCCATTGTGGATTGATTCCTCAACACTCATAAAACATGTTTCTTGCACATCATACAATTTTGGTAGACAGCTTGAATTTGAATATTGATTATACGCAGACTCAAAAGACAATGATGATCTGAATATTTCTAAACTAGTATTAACAAAAAATTTAAACACAACCATTTTAAAAGCTTTTTCAAAAATCATACTATGAAACTTTGAAAACCTTGCTTTGATACCAAATGTGAGAAATGCGGATTACGGATCTTAAGGCTAGAATTAACACTAAGGGGGGGGGGTAAAAAGTGTTTTAAGGAATTACTAAATCTTTTTGAGTTTATACTAATTTGAACACAAATGTATGCAATATTCAGATACAGATATGATCACAGAATCAAACACAGATGCAGAAATAAAATAAAAGCAATAAAGGAAAGAACACACCGTATTTTATACTGGTTCGGAGTTACCCTACATCAAGTCCCGCACACAAGTACGGATTACCTTTCAAAATCAATTTTTACAATTAGACCCTCGATTTCCAGGCCACGAGGTACACCACTTCAGATTCACAATCCTATGGGTAGAGATACTTGATTTTATGGGAAACAAGTTCACCCAATTGATTTCACATGCTACAATCACACCTTTTCTCGCTTGATTGATTTCACCGGCTACAATCACACATTTTCTTGCTTAATTAATTACAAAGAAGCCTATAACTCTGAATAGCACTGAGATCTTGTTGAGATAGTGATAGAGAATCAAACCGGTGATGATCTAGTTATATTCAATGTTGATTTCGATAGAGTAATGGTAAAAATGTATATAAAGAAATGTGGAATAAGAAGAGGAGTGAAATCCGAGAAAATATGTATACAAATTTGTCTAAAACTGCCCCTATTTATAGTAGAACAACAGCCATGTCCATTCGTGAAAGGATATGACGAATAGACACTTCCTTTGAAATTCAAATTTTCGAAATCAACTGCCACCTTGTCGACAAGGGTAGATTGGGGTTGTCGACAGGCCTATTTAATTTTTGATAATTTGTTTTTCTTTAAAAATATCTTTCATCTTGTATTAAAGCTATTTTTAAACTTTATAAATATACTTTACTATAGTTAAAATACATAAATAGGTACAGAGAATAATATATATATAATTTCACTATAGTTTTATATTTAAATATAAGTATAAATATTAAAAGTTAAATATATTATTATTAAAAGATAATTTGAAACCAAGGATAATTTGATTGTGAAGATAAAGATTATTTTGAGGCTAAAAGTATTTTAAAATCAGGATAAATGCTTTTGATTCTTTTAAAGGGAATATTTTGAAATCATTTTGAAAACAAGATATAATTTTATAAAATATTTGAATAAAAGTTAGTGGATACAAAACAATGTTCCACTAGATTTTTCGTAGGTTCCATCCTAGTTAGGGTTTCATCCCTTTAATAGGCTCGAAGTGGATTCCATTCCACGAATAAATTGGATTTTAAGATGCCGGTGCTTTTTAGGAGTTTTAACAAAATTCCTAACTAAATTACTTATAATTGAAATCTTGAACTCTTGATAATCTTGATACTCATGAGTCTTCAATCTTGATATCTTCAGTCTTGAATCTCTATACTATACAGTCTTCATTCTTGGTACCTACATGGTTAAATCCTGCATATACATGTATATCTAAACTATATGTTATCCCAACTTTTTGCAAAGTTGAGATACCCAAGATTTACTAAAAATCGATGATTATTATTCTTGAATGTCGACCATGCATTGCAGGATAACCATGGATATCGATGAATTTTGTCCGAGTCCGGATCGGGCCACAATTGATAGGACATGACAAGAGAGATCATAGAAGTCCGCACCTCAAATTTCAAGTCAATCCGAGGTCGTATGCTCAAGTTATGATGGATTCGAGTTAAGAGGAATGGACATTGCTCAGTTCGAACCCATCACAGAGGTCCAGTTCGAACCCATCACAGAGGTCCAGTTCGAACCCATCACCGAGGTCCAGTTCGAACCCATCACAGAGGTCCAGTTCGAACCCATCACAGAGGTCCTGTTCGAACCCATCACATAGGTCCAGTTCGAACCCATCACAGAGGTCCAGTTCGAACACATCACGAAGTCCAGTTCGAACCCATCACAGAGGTCCAGTTCGAACCCATCACAGAGGTCCAGTTCGAACCCATCACGAAGTCCAGTTCGAACCCATCACAGAGGTCCAGTTCGAACCCATCACAGAGGTCCTGTTCAAACCCATCACAGAGGTCCTGTTCGAACCCATCACGAAGCCTTGTTCGAACCCATCACAGAAGCCTTGTTCGAACCCACCTGTGTAGCTCCATTCGAACCCACTGGGTCAACCAACCATGATGACGTGTCTTCCATCGGTTCGAATGCGCCGAGATATATGGAGTCGAAGCATTCAACTCGGAGCAAAACCCGGATCGAAGCAAAGTGTGCGCTCCACGTCGACACGAAGACACGTGCCACCATGGATTTGAAACCATCGGTTCGAAAGCATGGTTTCGAACCAAACAGCCATGCAATAAACCCTATTTTGAACCCATCATATCTTCCAATCTACTGATCCAAATGCAATGACATTTTCACAGTAGCTTACATACAAGATAAAGATTGCTCCTACCAAGTTTCAGCTCGATTGGACCATTTCTTGATGGGTTCGAAATCACTTCGAAACGATGTCAGATCGAGACGAAACTTGGTGGGGTCGGTCGCGTGGGCCCACTCACGTGCCAGAAGAAGTCTCCCGAAGTTTGAGCGATATCTGGGCCTCCAACGCCTATAAATAGAGCCCCAGAGCCAACATAAAGGGGGACTTTTGGGGGCTTCCACCATTGAACATCCAGACTCTGCCGGATTGAATTACATACTTCATTATCATTGTTGTATTAAGATTTCAAGGCTATCATCAACTGTAATCCGCTGTAATCAAGAGTAATCAGCGAAGAACATCAATAAAAGTTAAAACCTTTGAAGTGGACGTAGGCCGGAGATAGCCGAACCACTATAAATTGTGTGTTCTCGTTCATAATTTCTATTTTACTGCGTGTTGCTTGCTTAAATCTGTGATCTGTGTTTGGATATTGCTGATTTATATTCCAACACTGGTGCTTTCACAATACTTGGGGGTTTGTGACCAATTTTGGCGCAAACACTTTGGTGCTTTCACCGAGAAGAACCAGCACCCGCTACATCAGATTCAGAATTCAGATTCAAAAGTTTGAAGAAACTCCAATCCGGAAACAATGACTCGACAAACAAGACAACGAGTTGATAGGAGACAACAAGGAGGAAGCCAAGAAGCATCCTTAGGATCAGGAGAAGGACAAGATTCCGTCTACATCACTAGAGATGAGATGGAGGCTATGGCTAATTCATTACGCAAAAGCATGATGAAGAGTCAACAGGAGATGCTGCAGAATTTCCTCGAATAGATGAGGGCGACGAACATGCAAAACCTTGGACCAACTACAACAGTTACGAGTGCGGGACAAGGAATCAGGATTGCAGAAGCTAATGAAGGTCAGGTTCAAGACCAGAATACAGGAGTTGAAGGTGGTCAACAAGGCCTTGGGGGCAGACCCCCAGGGTCCGATACTGGAAGACCAACAGACGGTGCTCAACAGACTGGAGCCAATGCTTACGCTAACGAGCCACCAGAAGAATACGTACCAGAATCCCCTTCAAGGCTCGGGGGGCAGGATAGAAGTTTAACAAAAGGTCAACCACTGGAAGGAGATGAGAGAATGATTGGCCTCATGCGAAGAATCATGAGAGGAGGATTGCCTAGCGGAGGTCTGGAAGAAGTTAGTCGGAGTCCATTCACTCCAAACATCCGAAACGCAAGGAACCCTCCAAAGTTCAAACTACCAGCGCTAGAACCTTATGACGGGAGATCAGACCCGACCATGCATATTACCAGATATATTAGGCACATGGAAGTGCTGGGGGCATCCGAGGAAGTGATGGAACGATGCTTCCCTCTATATTTATCAGATTTAGCTGAACTATGGTTCAGACAACTGGAGACTG
Organism: Allium cepa; assembly: GCA_030765085.1. Lineage (NCBI taxonomy): Eukaryota > Viridiplantae > Streptophyta > Magnoliopsida > Asparagales > Amaryllidaceae > Allium > Allium cepa. Next base: position 938,943,145 of record CM060932.1, read on the forward strand.
GATCAATCGGAACATGGAGCGAGCTTGTTGATTGCTTCATGAGACAGTTTAGGGTCCACGTGACGTGACCCAAGAGTGTGATGACTTTAGCCTCGATCAAGCAAAGGACCGGAGAGTCCATAAAAGATTTTCTACTGAGATTCAATGTGACAGTGACTTCTGTAGATCGCCCGGATCCATCAATGATTTTAATGGCGGCAGTGGCAGGAGTCGCGGAAGGCACCAAGTTTAAAGATTCTCTAACTAAAGATCCACCGCAAGATCTTGGAGAATTCTTTCATAAAGCTGAAAAGTTCATCCGATTAGAAGAATCACGAATCGAGAGTCGTGAAATAAATACCGCGCAAAGCGAAGGAACCTCCAGAGAACAGTCCGGAGCGGACAAGGGAAAGAGGAAACAGGATGATAGAAATGATGGTCCTGATAAACGAAAGAAATTCCGAGAACCAAGATTTAGGCAGTACACCGATCTGACTGCAGGCCTAGAAAGAATCTACATTGAAACTAGGGGTCAACTCCCCTATCGAAAGCCACCTATAAGGGATCCCACCGAGCGGGAGCGCAGGACTGGAAAATACTGCCTATTCCATGAGCCGGATGGGCACACTACAGATGAATGCCGCCACCTAAAGGATGAGGTGGAAGAACATGCTAGGGGTGGTAGACTGCCACAATTTGTCAGAGAACGGACAACGGCAGCAAGACCTGAACGACTACCGCCTCCACCTAACAAGAACGATCCTGGATCGGGATCACGACTCGTCATCAACTGATTAAAGATGGCAAGGGCCAAGTCCAGGATTTGGAGTTCGGTCGAATAATTTTATTTAGATTTATTTTCAGAATAAACGGTTACTCCACTTACACATGTACGGGAACCGGAGAGATCCCTAGGCATGCACTGAGATGGAGATAAACCGATATGCCCGGAGAGGCAATGTTTAGCTTTTTTCTGATGTTTGAGATTGAACATCTAGAACTCGAATTTTAATAAATAAATTAGAATCTCTTGCAATAAACCTTTTGACCGGAGAGTCAAAGGATGAACATTAAATTTCAATATAAACATGATCGCCTTATGACCGTACCCGGAGAGGTGGGGTCCGGAGTGCAAGAAGTGAGTTGCTTCGCCGGAGAGCGACAGGATCGACTCACTTAAGCGCTGTTTCCCCTTCACCGGAGAGTGACAGGATGGGATCCAGCAAGAGCCCGGAGAGGCTATGATCGGTCTCGAACGACCAAGACATCGCTTAATGTTCAGATACACTGAACCGGAGTGCAAGAAGTGAGTTGCTTCGCCGGAGAGCGACAGGATCAACTCACTTAAGCGCTGTTTCCCCTTCACCGGAGAGTGACATGATGGGATCCAGCAAGAGCCCGGAGAGGCTATGATCGGTCTAGAACGACCATGACATCGCTATATGTCCTAACCGGGACCAGAGTGCAAGGGATAGAAGGCAACGCCAGAGTGCAATAGGATCTTTCTATTCAATCACTAAGTCTAGAATGGACTTAGTAAGTGTTCTGAGTAACCAATAATAGTCCGGAGAGACTATGAAACTTCATCCTCAACTTCTACGGAAAGAACGAATGCTAATTCGGCTTCGAACAGCCACAAACTTGATTGATAACACCACAGCTATGGATGAAACATGAATTTACTACACTCGATTTAAGACGGTTCAAAATATACCTTTTACAAAAAGGCATGTTTTGGGGGGCAAAGTGTTATCCCAACTTTTTGCAAAGTTGAGATACCCAAGATTTACTAAAAATCGATGATTATTATTCTTGAATGTCGACCATGCATTACAGGATAACCATAGATATCGATGAATTTTGTCCGATTTCGGATCGGGCCACAATTGATAGGACATGAAAAGAGAGATCATAGAAGTCCGCACCTAAAATTTCAAGTCAATCCGAGGTTGTATGCTCAAGTTATGATGGATTCGAGTTAAGAGGAATGGACGTTGCTCAGTTCGAACCCATTACAGAGGTCCAGTTCGAACTCATCACAGAGGTCCAGTTCGAACCCATCACCGAGGTCCAGTTCGAACCCATCACGGAGGTCCAATTCGAACCCATCACGGAGGTCCAGTTCGAACCCATCACAGAGGTCCAGTTCGAAACCATCACAGAGGTCCAGTTCGAACCCATCACAGAGCTCCTGTTCGAACCCATCACAGAGGTCCAGTTCGAACCCATCACAGAGGTCCAGTTCGAACCCATCACGAAGTCCAGTTCGAACCCATCACAGAGGTCCAGTTCGAACCCATCACAGAGGTCCAGTTCGAACCCATCACGAAGTCCAGTTCGAACCCATCACAGAGGTCCAGTTCGAACCCATCACAGAGGTCCTGTTCGAACCCATCACAGAGGTCCTGTTCGAACCAATCACGAAGCCTTGTTCGAACCCATCACAGAAGCCTTGTTCGAACCCACCTGTGTAGCTCCATTAGAACCCACTGGGTCAACCAACCATGATGACGTGTCTTCCATCGGTTCGAATGCGCCGAAATATATGGAGTCGAAGCATTCAACTCGGAGCGAAACCCGGATCGAAGCAAAGTGTGCGCTCCACGTCGACACGAAGACACGTGCCACCATGGGTTCGAAACCATCGGTTCGAAAGCATGGTTTCGAACCAAACAGCCATGCAATAAACCCCATTTGAACCCATCATATCTTCCAATCTACTGATCCAAATGCAATGAAATTTTCACAGTAGCTTACATACAAGATAAAGATTGCTCCTGCCAAGTTTCAGCTCGATTGGACCATTTCTTGATGGGTTCAAAATCACTTCGAAACGATGTCAGATCGAGACGAAACTTGGTGGGGTCGGTCGCGTGGGCCCACTCACGTGCCATAAGAAGTCTCTCGAATTTTGAGTGAGATCTGGGCCTCCAACGCCTATAAATAGAGCCCTAGAGCAAACAGAAAGGGGGACTTTTGGGAGCTTCCACCATTGAACGTCCAGACTCTGCCGGATTGAATTACATACTTCATTATCATTGTTGTATTAAGATTTCAAGGCTATCATCAACTATAATCCGCTGTAATCAAGAGTAGTCAGCGAAGAACATCAATAAAAGTTAAAACCTTTGAAGTGGACGTAGGCCGGAGATAGCCGAACCACTATAAATTGTGTGTTCTCGTTCATAATTTCTATTTTACTGCGTGTTGCTTGCTTAAATCTGTGATCTGTGTTTGGATATTGCTGATTTATATTCCAACACTGGTGCTTTCACAATACTTGGGGGTTTGTGACCAATTTTGGCGCAAACACTATAATGTTAGTATTTATATTTTATAATCTTATTCTAAGGTTGTTGTCATCAAAACTAACTTCTCAAGGACTAACACATAAAAGAAGAAATGGCTAAGTAGCCATGAAAATAAAGAGATCTCTCATATTATTTTTGATCTAAACTAACTAAGAGAAGAGATCCTAAAGAAGGGACTAAATAAGAGAGGGCTACATGAAACATAAGGGGTATTTATACATGTATGAAGCCCTAATTCATATTTTCGAGGAAGGACCAAATTGTCCTTGAGGTAGTGTGGTCACCAAGTAACCATTAACATGCCTTAATCCCCCACTTATATGTACATGAAGCTTTAATGGCCCTTTAGCATATGCATTAGCTCCTAATTGAAAATCAAGGTAAGTTGGTATGTGGGGTCCTCCATGTTCATGAGTTTGAATTATTTTCAACTTCATTTTCTTTGTTTCCTTTTGTTCATGCATATCTTCATGAAGCCACTTGTATTTGAATTTAAATTCCAGCAACACAACATATAAATTTTCAATTAAATTTTATAAAATTAATATATGCATAATAATGACCATTTTCCCTTGGATGAAGATGAATGTGACGATTTGATTGAGTTTTTGGTTTAAACAAGTTAAAATACCCAATATGATTATTTATTTAATTTAGTTAGATTAAATATGGTGGTAAAAACATGCACATTTATGTGAACATCATGCAATAAGTTATTAGACACAGGATGCCTTAGTACGGTTAAGGATTATTGAAAAGATAAATCTAGAATATTTACAACAAGTAAAAATTAAAGGGTCAAAGTAGAAGCCCTTGTAGGCTTATCAAAATTGCTATAAGTAGAGTTTACTGGTGAAATACTAACAGAAGGGAGAATTGTGAAAAATAATTACTTAAGATATAGTTATGTGATATTTGCATGTTAGAAGAATTTGTTGCCAAATACATAGGACTAATATATAGTCTAACAACTAATGGACAAAATAATTTTCGGTCAAAAGCATTTTTCATAAAAATTCCTCATCCATGAGATAATATTATAAAAGAAAGATATGATACCCTTAGAGGTTCCCGGGTAGACGATAACCATAGTACAGGTTAACTTAAAAAACTTGCATGGAAACTATGGAAAAAGTTTATGAAAAAGTCAAAGCTCATAAACAAATGATGAAAATGAAAAATTCTAAACTTGGATTTGCATGTTGTTCCAAATATGCAGAGATATAGATATAAGATTTGGTTATCCTCCAAAATATGGGAAGAAATATAAACCCAAATATTTTAAACAAAAAAAACCAAAATTTAGGATAACGAGAAAAAAATGGAAACCATAGTATAAAAAGAAAGAAAATAAATTCTATAAAAATAAATTTATTAAAAAGAAATTTAAAAAAGGTTGTAAATGTTTTAAATGTAATAAAGAAGGACATTATACTAACGAATGTCCAACAAATATAAAATGTATAATTTTAACTGACATAGAAGAATACGGTATAAATGTTGGTACTGTTGAACATATAACAAAGGAAGATAATTCCTCAATTTATGAAATTGAATCAATTTATTCAGAAATATCAAAAGATTCTAAAGAAAATAATTTAGAAGATGAGAAAATTAACTCATCGTTCAAATTTTTTAAGGTTATATGATAATAATTAATCAAACACATAATCAGATTAAAATCATGCCATTAACCAATTATGCAGTTCTACCAAAAAAAGGAAAAAATAAACTCCCCAGGATATACATTATATGCAGGGAGAAGTAGTAATCTAAAATGATATAGTACAATAGAGGTTTTTTTGTATTTAATAATAAAAGTTCCATTAGGATACTATGGATTAATTCATAGTATTCCAAAGCATGCAAAATAAAATATTTTTATAACAAATGGACTAATAGAACCACTTTTGAGAACTAATATTTCTATTTTCCTAAAAAGTACTAGTTTAGAAGATAGAGATTGCAAGATTAGACAAGGAAATCCAATTGGATTACTTGTAATACATAAATACGAAGATCTTCCAATAATAAAGAAAGAATTTTTTACGACCAAGAAACATGTACTCCATTAGGTACTTCTTCATCCCAAACTTCAAGAAATAAAGAAACATATCATGAATACCGAATTTATATGAACACATTTACATCTGAAGAAATTACAAATCCTTTTATACAAGATAGTACTGGCAAACAGTTTGTTATCATAGACGAAGATCTAGAAAAATTAAAAGAAGCAATTCCTCATTTAGATAAAAAGAAATCTACAAACTTATGTCTTTTAAATCAAGATCTCTTAATCAAGATACATACATATTTGAATGTATGCAAGGAAATGTAGAATTAAAAGCGGAGGAAGATATCACTTCAATAAGTCTTTAAACAAGGAAAAATTAAAAAAATATCCAAGAACGAAATATCTACCTATAGGTTTTATACAATGTAAAATAACTGTTCTTTTTAGATCTGGTATCGATACTCCGATAATGATTGTTTGCATGGATGAAAGAATTACAAATAATCCTTTAATAGTAATAGCTGAGGAGGAAAATCTAACCTAGCGAATAGATTATTTGGGGTAGACATACATCCTGATTTTTTTATTAGTCTTGAAGATCAAAATAAAGATAAAGCTTGCATGTTATCGGCTAATCTACGAAATATTGAACTCCTACCAGCTTCCAAAGTCTTAGGGATATAATGGGAACATTGTATGGCTTTAAGTGAACACATCCACATTTAAATCAATAACATTAACCAGTTTATTAAACTATATTATTGGATTAGGAAAAACAATCCAATCAAAATTAGTTGACATAAGACATCTAAGTTCGATAATGAAATACAAGTTTTTGTAAAATCTTTCAAACCAAAAATACATATGCCTTTTACAGCATTAGGAAATACTATTTCTACAATTATAAGAAATAAAGAAGAAACCTCCTCTTTGAATATATTACAAAAAACACAGTCAATTCATGAGTTAGTGGTATGATGTTATCCATATAATTTCTCAAGAGGATATGGTTTCTAATTCAAAGCTTCAAGAAGATGATGTCGAACCTCATCTTAAGAAGAAGTGTCTAAGCCTTTATGATGACAAGCGTCAAAAGCAAAAACGGACAACATAAGATATATGAATAATGTTGAATTTTATGATGGAGAACCATTCTTTGACCACGTCACCTTCCATCATTACTCTCGATGACATACAACCAACAATACATTCATAGCACCAATGATCAACATCGGGAACATGAAGATAGATTAATGTCAATGAAAAAAGTACAACGTCATATGTACCTAAATGAGCAAAAGTATCGAGCCCGATCGACGTCATTAACCATCTATTAGTGTCGATGAGACCTATTGTGCATTTCATTAGTGTAGAGCCTTGTCTACGCTGCTATTCACCTATACAAGCTCGTCGACCATGTCACTCCTCTACATCATCTATACAGTAATTCTATGTCCTTGCCGCACTTCATCAAAGTTATTCACTGTTGGTACCTTTTACAATCAATGCTGCCAAAGATCATAATCGCCAAGGAATAATGATGCCAAACTTAATTAAGCATCGCAAGTGATCATCATCATAAGTCAATAATAAGCATTGATATAGCCTACACTGAACCTCATTGAAGAGATCCTTAGATCTTCAAAGATGTTGCATCACAATGACACCAAATGAGTACAAGGCAACACCGCTCTTCGACCAATATTGCACTTCTCCTTTCATGCAGCACGTTTCTTCAACATTTGGAGGACGCTGATATCCAAGAAGTCATTAATACTACCATATGATATAATTACTTCAAGCATGCATTGACTCAAGCCAAAGTCGTCACCCACTCTTAAAGGTCATCGACCATCATGATGAAAGCCGTCGAGGTTGTCTTCACCTAAGTTGTTGTCGCACATCTCCAAAATGATGAAGTCTGAGTCCTACACCAATTTCACTAACTATCTTATATGAAGTCATCACCACTATCTTTAATGTGACCATCTTTCCTGCCTATATGGGTTGATACCTCACTTCACCTTCCATCATTACTTACAAAGACATACAACCAACAATGCACTTATAGCGGTAATTATCAATGTCGACAACATGAAGATAGATAAACGTCGAAGACGTATGTACAACATCGTGTGTAACCAAAGGAGCATAAGTACCAAGCTCGGTAAACATCATTAGCCATCAATGAGTGTCGATGAGTCCTACGGCACATTTCATTAGTGCAGAGCCTTGTCTACGCTGCTATTCACATGTAAAAGCTCAGAGACAGTGTCACTCCACTGCATTAGCTACACAGTAATATTATGTGGCTTGCCGCACTTCATAAATGTTATTCACTATAGGTGCTATTTACAAGCAATGCCTCCAAATATCATTATCGCCAAGGAACAAGATGCCGAACCTAATTAAGCATCACAAGTGATCATCATCCTAAACCAATAATGAGCATCGATACATCGCACATCGAACTTTGTCGAAGAGATATTTAGCTCTTCGAAGATATTGCACCACAGTGACACCAAATGAGTACAAGGCAACACCGCTCTTCGATCAATATTGCACTTCGCCTTTCATGCAGCATGTTTCTTCAATATTTAAAGGACGTCAATATCCATGAAGTCATTAATATCGCCTTATGATATCATTGCCTCATGCATGCGTTAATTCAAGCCGAAGTCATCACCCATTCATAAAGGTCGCTGACCGCATGATGAAAGCCACCAAGGTTGTTGCCGCCTAAATGCTGCTGCACAACGGCAAAGGATGAAGTCTGAGTCCTACATCGGCTTCACTAATGATGTTGCACGAAGTATTCAATGCTATCGCTAATGTCGCCACATTTCCTACATGTATAGGTTGATACCTCACTTCGTTAATTATTTAATGGTGCCAAAAATCATTAATGATGACACCATACAAGTTGGAACTACTCTTCATCAATTGTGCCACCAATAGCCGCAAACAACTCAAAGAGAGATCATTAATGTAAGGAATCATCAACACCGTAGTCATTACTAATGTGCAGCGAAACCAAGCTGGTCGAAGACGTTGAAGGCGAAGTAAAGTCGCTCAACCCCTATAAATATGGACATAAATGTGTCGTTATTTAGGGACGATTTCTTTCATCTCATTTCTTACTTATTTAGCTTAGTGAACCCTAAATTGATTTGGGGGTTTGTAAAGCCTATTTTACTTTTAGCACCTTGTACACATAAGGATTTGGAAATTAAATAAGTACATAGGATAGCATATTGATTCAATTCGAAGTTGTGAATTGAATGATCCTTTGACTTTGCATATTGACTGTTTAGCTTTATGACTTGCATATCATATCTAACTTTGAACTTGTTCCAACATAGTACACTTGGCTTCGAAATTGTACTAGCATTGCATGCTTAACTTCAAACTTGAATCTTAACAACATAGTTGACTTCGAATTCAAACTTTACATGACTTAGACTTTGATATTGCACTAAGGAATGCTATGGGAACTCACTTCAACTTAAAGACTTTGACTGGCCTCAATAGATCCTTTTTTTGAATTTACACTATTTTACTAAACTTTTGGGATTACCGAATTTATTTATTAATATTTTGGCACTAGAAGGAGGGCCTAAACCTCCATTTCCTTATAATTCCCTCCATAAATTGATTGCGTAAAGTTCTTCGTTTTAGCTTGAGAATGGTAAGGGCCAGGAGCAGTAATGACGTCCCCAATGATGAAGTTTCACAACAAACAACTTTGGAAGACAATATCATCCCAAGCTTCAATTTAGAGAATATATAAGTTGGCAAAACTTCAACTCTAACAAGACTTGCAAGCAATGAGACCAAAATTCAGGATTTAATACAACAAATGATTATTATATGAGAGCTTCTTGAAGAATCTCCCTCTCAAGAATCATTTAAGATGATGAAGCTTATGAAAGGATGATATGAAGTACAATTTTCATATAAAATCCAAGATGAGGAACTAGAAGTATCTTCCCCGAGATTTGGAGCAAAAGTTGGCAAAGGGATTATGATAAGTCAACAAAATGTAAATCAAGAAAGCCACTCGAACAATGGGATAGCATAATATAGAAATATGTAGAATCACTATGGTGGTGAAACCAACCAAATAAAAAAGGATATGCTTAAGGAGAAATAAATCCATGACCAAAGACAAGAAAATAGCTTTCGAAGAGCTCCTTTTTGGAAAGAAATATACGCTGTTATAATTCCATCTCACATCATAATTCCTCTACTAAAGTACATGGAAACACTGATCTAGTTGATCAACTTCTAGCTTTTGCAAACCAGATGGATCGGTATAACACCTCTATGGTAGTTCATTGTAATATTTTTTGTAACAACCATAATTTTTGATAACATTATTTAGAAGATTTAATTAGATAAATTAAATAGAATAATGTAAATGTTAAGTGATAAGGGGGTTGAGATTTGAACAAATCTAATTAAGGGTGTGCTTAATAAGATAATTAAACGGGTTTAAGAATGGGTTAAAACTAATTAATCTACATAAGGTTATATTGGGTATTTGTCGACATAACCCTTAACCCCTATATATTCTCATTCCTACCATTTCATACCCATTCACGTAATTTTGAAAACACAAACAAAAAAATAAGGGGAGCCAGCCATAATCAAAGAGAAGAGGAATCAATTAAAAGTTAGAGATTCAAGCTTAGGGGAAATCAATCTCAATCTAGTCTCCTTGTCTTAATCAAGGTGAATAATAATCACTACATCTCTATTTTGGTTTTTATGTGATCATTAATTTTAGGATTTAAGATTAAATCTAATATGATGATTTTTGATGAAATGCTTGATTTCAAATGAATGATAGAGTCAAACAAGGTTGTTTGCATTTGATAAACACAGTTTTAAGGGTTAATTTGTATGTTTTCATTTATAATGCCATGGGAAAATTTTATGTTATGAGAAACATGATTTCGGATTTCGGTTTCAACTTTTAGAATTTTCAAAGCCGTTGAGAATTTGTTATGAATTTTCAAAGGAAAATATGTTTGTTTGGATTTATAAATTTATTTCAGGAAATATCTTAAGAATTTGGGTCTGGAATTTTGATATGTTAAATAACATGACAAATGAATTTCTAGAATTTTTAGGGATTTTTCCCAAGTGATTTGCTATGCAAATTAAATTATTTTAGAAGAGGTATTTCTTTGCAATATTGGTTTTGCTTAATGGAAGGGCTTATTTGATTAACTTAACCATGGTTTAGATCTAAAATTAGTGACAGCTATTTTGGTAAAGAATTTGAATAGTTAAGGCAGCCAATCTCCTATTTACACGTGGCAGGTTAGTTAGAAAAGGGTTTGCTTTAATTAGTATTAAAACAGGTGTACCTAGAAAATTTGTTTCACCTTCTTTAGACGTACCTTTCGACTCAGAGCTTCCACCTTCTACTAAGTTTAAAACTACTATGCCAAAACAATTACAAAAGGTATTACAAAGATGGTATGCAGTGGATTGGAGAATGGCGAAAGGCTAGGTGTCGAAAGCATGGCTTCCGAAGGGACCGATACCTTGGTTTGATTTAAAAAGAGAAGCACCTGCCATTTTTTAGCACCTGCCATTTTTTTATTTAAGCCTTCAAAGGAGTCTAAGCATATGTTTTCAAAAGAGGTTTTTAAAATCTTTCGAAGAGGTTGCCATCAACTTATGTTTGCTTTCAAATGGTTTCCTTACTTATGAAATAATGCTTTTGGAAAGAAGAGGTTCCGACCTAGTCGAAGCCCTACTACTGTTCTTTAGCCTTTCGATGGTATTGAAGTCAGCAATGCTTTCGAAAGGTAGTGTTTATTTTTAAAGATTTTTTAAGCCTCTTCTTAAATTCTTTCAAAATGTTCCAAGGGTTTCAAAGGCAATAGCTTCGAAAGGGGGTTTTGATGCTATCCTTCAATGTTTTATTTAAATGGTCTGAAGCTTTCGAAAGAGATAGTGCCGATGCCATCATGTTTTTTCCCCAATGTTTTATATGATAAAGGATATTTTCGAAAGAGATACTTTTTCCTATATTCACTTTGATCCAAATAATATTTTAAGAATAAACCCAATGGTCTCGCAAAGGGGACTTTCAATGGTTTCAGAAGGGTTACTTCTAACGGTTTTGAAACGGGGACTTTCAATGGTTTCGGAAGGGTTACTTCTAAGGTTTCGAAAGGGGGTTTCAATTGGTTTCGAAACTATGCTTCTAAATGATTAAATGCAGATGCTTTAGTACATTCAAAAGGTCTTGAAAGAAAATTTTAAAGCGTGCGAAAGGCATAGGCCTAATTTTTTGAAAATATATTTTTATGCTTTCAAAGGAGGGTATCCCGTGAGGTCGAAAGTAAGGTTTCGAAAGGCTTGGCAACCCAAACTCATTTTTTAAGGAAAAACCCATGGCTAAATTAAAGAAGTTTTGAAATGATTTTTAGAAGAAGACTTCCTTAATAAAAGTATAGGCTAAAGGGATAACCATGTTTTATATGAAAAGTATTTCAAGGACATTAAACCCATAGGAGTGGTATTGTTATGTGTTGCTTTTTCAAATATGAATATATTCGCACTATAATGGACCCATAACTGCATTTTGGGGATAAAAGGATAGAAGAACCAACTAGGTTAACCTAGTAGTGAATATAAATTGATTAAACTCCTGGATGAGCAGAATTTCATCCAAGAGGTCAAGAAGACTAAAATATAGGATGCCTAAATATGGAAGTAGTCAGGAAGATGGGTTCATAGTGCACCCATGTAAACTATGATTAAGAAGTTATTGGAGCCACCAATAGGTTTAGAGGAACCCATGAATTAATTAAGTTTTATTAATAGTTGACAATAGGTTCCTAGTCAACCAATGAAAATTAGGATAAGAAGAAGTTATTTGGAGTCACCAATAGGTTCAGGGGAACCCATTAATTAATTAAGTTTATTGGCAAGGGCCAACATGTTCATAGTGCATCCATGAAAACAATGAAATAGGACATGGAGTCCATATATTATATAAAGGTTATTCGTAAGCCCATGAAAACTAATAGGTTAATAGTGACCCTAGAAATTATAAAAATGACAGGGAGTCAATTAAACAGTGGATGGGGAATCCAGTATGTTTAAACATGTTTACATATTATCATAATATTTTGAAATGATTATATTTTAACCATCGTGAATGCAGGAGCACAATATATGGTTTTATAAAGGTTTGAGGATACTAGTGAGGAAAAACCCATTCTGCTGAGCAGCGAGGTCCTACTAGATATCTAAATTATTTGAGATGGTAGATTATTATTCGTACCAGGCTTAGGTCTGACTCGAAGTTTATATTTACCCCTTAGACTATCGGGTGCTCAATTTATTTTGAGTAGTTTAAGAGTTGAGGTTTTTAGGTACCATGTTAGACGAATAAGCTTCCGAAGGCGTGTAGGAAGCAATATAGCTATTTAGAGTTCTATTTTCTTTTGATTCCGCCGTGTTGTTTATAATGGTAAAGTTATTAAATTTTCTATATATACTCTGATCATTCAAAGGGGTATCTTCATATGTCGCTCTTGGCATATGTTATGATAAATATATTTTCTCTAAACTTGATTTGCAATTGTGGGATTATGTAATTAATTGGATTTTTTTTAAAAATATAATGTGATCCTATTTTAAGTTTTAACTTTTTCCATATTCATGTGTTTCTGTGTATCATGATTCTAACACGACCATATTTGGTCATCGAAGATTAATAACTATGGATGATTGCAGCATCTGTAGCCGTTAGTTTTGGGCCTCCGAGTAGGGGGACGTTACAAGTTGGTATCGGAGCATAGGTTTATAAAACTTTAAAAGAAAGTTAAATCTAAAAGCTTTTTCAAACATAATCTAATGAATTAGAAATATGATCGGGGTATGGGTTAACGTTATAGTAGCATACTTGTATTTGATATATATATATATATAGTACGTACTCCCCTCACTCTAAGATCGTTCTTATGTATCATTTAGGCTCGTATGAACGAGAAAGAAAATATGAAAGCAGGAAACGGAAGAGAAAATCTAGGTGGAGGAAGCACCACAACCAACGAAAATGGTTGACCTAATACTAGGAGAAACCAAGATTGACAGGTTAAAGCTAACCTAAATGCTAAAGCCCATGTGGGTGCTGGAAATCCGCCAGTAGATGTGGGGATGGTGTATCAGTTGTTAGCCAATCTTTTGCAAGTTGGGGTTGCTGGTAATGTTGGAGGAGCTAATCATATGGCTCCAGTTTGGAATAACTATGCTAAGTTGAGGAGAGACTACATCAGTCTGGGAGGAAGGCTGTTCGTTGGGACGGAGGATGGTGTTGAGGTAGATAATTGGCTATTGCATCGTGAGAGGATATTTACTGATCTAGGTTTGGATGATGAGAAAAGGAGGAGGCTGGTTTCTAGGCAGTTGCAAGGGGCAGCACTTCACTGGTGGAATAGTGTGACTGTCGAAGTTTCAAAGGAAGAGCCGACATAGGCTGATTTTAGAAAGAGGTTTGAGCAGAGGTTTCTGTTTGAGGTTTCTAAGTCAGCGTTGGTGAGGAAGTTCATGGACCTAGTTTAGGAAGAAATGTCAGTAATCGAGTACACTGCTAAATTCGATGAGTTGTCTCGTTATGGATATGCCTCTATAGACACCAACATCAGAAGGAAATAGAGGTTTATTCGAGGACTGGGACCTGAGCTTGCAAGAATGACCATAACCCATATTCGCGATCCTTGTAATGTGGTGGTGGAGAAGGCCATTCGCCATGAAGAGACGCTAGCGGGTTGTGCTGGAGAGAAGCCAGTTGAATCCCAGGGTTCTCAGGGAAAGAAGAGGAAATTCTTTAAGAAGAAGGGAGCCCAAAAAGGGGATGCTGCCAAGAAGGCAAAGGCTGATTTAGTGTGCTTTAAGTGTGACAAGAAGGGTCATTATGCTCATGAGTGCCGGTTAGGCAAGGGGAAGAAGGCTGCAAATAAGAAGAATGTGAAGTGCTTTAACTGTGATCAAGTTAGGCATTATAAAAACCGGTGTATGAAGCCAGTCAGAGCGGATAAGGAGAAGCTTTTTGCTGTTGGATCATCTGCTAAGCCAACTATAGCTGATAAAGAAAAGACTGTGATGAAAGGTATGTTTTTGATTTTGAGTATACCAGTTATGATACTATTTGATACCAGTGCATCACATTCATTTATTGCACGATATTTGGTTGATAGGTTATGCTTAGAACCCATATACCATATTACTTCCTTAAGGCTGTGAATCCAATAGGAGGGTATGCAACTTCAGGGATGAGATGTGACCGGTTAGAACTTGGATTGTTAGCTCATATGTTTGCATGCAGTCTGTATGTTTTCGATTTCGTAGATTTTGAAATCATTTTGGAAATGGATTGGTTGAGATGGTATGAGGCCAGGATATTTTGCCAGGATGGGGAGATATCACTAAGACACCCTGATAGTCATAACCGAATTATATTCTTAGTAGAGAATTCTAACCGGAGTAGTTGTGCTTTGTCAAGTGCAATGGAAGTGGGAGAAGATCTAAGTCAAGTTTGAATAGCAAGAGAATTTGCAGATGTCTTTCAGTTAGTCACACGACTACCACCGAAATTAGCTGTTGAATTTTGGATAGATCTTGTGCCAAGGGCTGACCTGTGAGTAGACCGCCTAGGAGGATGACATTGACTTAGATGAAGGAATTGAAGGTGCAGGTAGTGGATCGAAAAGGAAGGAGTTTTATTAGACCAAGTAGTCTGCCTTGGGGAGTGGCTGCAGTATTCGTGAAGAAATCAGATGGGTCATTGAGGATGTATATCGACTATCGTAAGTTGAATGAAAGGATGATAAAGAATAAGTATCCTCTTCCGAGAATTGATGATCTGTTTGATCAGTTGAGTGGAGCCATAGTATTTTCCCCATTGGATTTGGCAAAGGGGTTCTATCAGTTAAGTGTGGCAGAGGACGGTATTCCTTTGATAATATTTTAAATAAGATATGGTTCGTACGAGTGGTTAGTAATACCATTCAGGTTGACGAATGCACCTGCTATCTTTGTAATTTGATGAACAAAGCCTTTCGAGAGTATTTGGATAGATTCATGTTAGTGTTTATAGATGACATTCTGGTATACTCTAAGGATAAGAGGGAGCATGAAGATCTTCTTAGAGTTGTGCTTGAAACACTGAGGAAGAATCAGCTGAAGGCGAAGTTGTCCAAGTATCATTGTTTGAAGAAAGAGGTTATGTTTCTTGTTCACCTGGTTTAAGAGAAAGGATTATCAGTCGATCCAAATAAGTTCAAAGTTGTTAATAATTGAAAGAGATCAAAGACGGTGTCCGAGATAAGAAGTTTTCTTTGACTTGCTATCTATTACCAAAGATTTATTAAGGCTTTCTCGAGGATAGCAGTGCCTTTAACTAAGCTTACTAGGAAGGAGGTGAAGTTTGTTTGATCCGAAAATGTGAGGAAGCATTCCTTAAGTTAAAAAATTTGTTGAAAAACGCACTAGTATTAGTAGTTTTATATGGAAATCATGGGTTGGTGGTGTATATTGATGCATGTGGAACTGGATTGGGAGTTGTGTTGATGCAAAGGGGTAAAGTAATTGCCTACGCTTCACGACATCTTAGACCGCATGAAGTAAGATATCCTACTCATGATTTGGAGTTGGCTACGGTGATTTTTGCCTTGAAGATTTAGAGACATTATCTTTTGGGGAAGATATTTGAGCTATACACAGATCATAAATCATTAAGGTACTTATTCTCTTAGAAGAAGTTGAATATGAGACAGCAGAGGTGGCTGGAGTTTTTAGCTGCTTATGATTTTGGTATAGAATATATCCCAGGGAAAGGTAATAAAGTAGTGGATGCCCTTAGAAGAAGACATCAGAATGTGGTATTGGCAGAATGGAAGGATCTAGAAGCTTTGACCAGTTGCAGTGTGTAGTTAAGATCGACTACTAGTTCTAGTCAGAGTACTACCATAATGTCCTGTTTAGAAGTTCGACCAGTGTTGATCGAGAGAATTGCTTCTAAGTAGAAGCAAGATCCACTATTAGCCAAGAGGATTGGAAGTCTTAAGGTTGGAACCTAGGTCGATGATTTGAAAGATTCTTGTCTTCTCTAGAGAGGATGGTTGAGAAAAAATGGGCGATTATGTGTTCCAAATGTGGAGAACTTGAGGAAAAAATTTCTTGGGGAATGTCATCGATCCAAGTTTACGATTCATACTGGAATGACCAAGATGTATCAAGATATGAAGAGAAGCTTCTATTGGAAAGGCATGAGGTGGGATGTTGGCATGTGGGTCAAGCAGTGTGTAAACTGTCAACAAGTTAAAGCTGAACATCAGAAACCGGTTGAGTTGCTTCAGCCTCTAGATATTCTAGTTTGGAAATGAGATTCGATATCCATGGATTCTATAGATGTGTTGCAAAGATCAAGCATAGGAAATGAGAGTATATGGCTCATTGTGGATAGGTTGACCAAGAGTGCCCATTTCATTCTAGTAAAGTTGACCAAGAAGGTACCTATTTTGGTAAAGCTGTTCATGAAGAACATAGTTAGACTACATGGAGTTCCTAGTAGCATAGTAAGTGACAGAGATGCTTTATTCACTAGCGAATTCTGGAAGAGTCTATAGGATTTGTTAGGCACTAAGCTCATGATGAGTACCGCATAACACCCTCAGACGAATAGGTAGACAATGAGAGTTAATAAGGTACTCGAGGATTTGTTGAGAGCTTGTGTGTTGGACTTTGGTGGATCTTGGGAGGATCACCTATATTTGATTGAGTTTTACCATAATAATAGTTATCATACTAGTATAGGAATGGCGCCTTTTGAAGCTTTGTATGGAAGGCCATGCAAATCACCAACATATTGGTTGGAGACTGGAGACGGATTGGTCTTAGGTCCAAAAATGGTTAAGGAGGCATCAGTGAAGATTGACCTGATCCGAGAACAAATAAAGGAAGCTCAATCTAGGCAGAAGAGTTACACAGATAAGAAGCATAAAGACCTAGAGTTCCCAGATGGAGATAGGGTTTTCATTATGGTATCACCGATGAAGGGTGTGGTACAGTTTGGGGAGTCAGGGGAACTGGCACCGAGATAAGTTGGTCCATTCCAGATTATAGAGAGGGCTGGCAAGCTCGCATATAGAGTAGAGTTGTTGGGCAGTATGGCAGGTATCCATAATGTATTTCATGTGTCTCATCTTCACAAGTATGTGCATGATCCAAAGACTACTATTCCTCCGAGGGTTGGAAGATTTAGCAGTAGAGCCTAATTTGACTTTTGTTAGATAACCAGTTTGGGTGTTGCGAGAGACGAGAAAAGACTGAGGAACAAGACAGTCAAGTTGGTGATGTGAGAAATAAAGACTACGGATCTTAAGGCTAGGATTACCACTAGAGGGGGGAATATTGTTAATAAAGAATTACTAAATCTTTTTTGATTTATGTCAATTTAGACACTGATGTATGCAATATGCAGACACAAATATGATCACAGAAACAAACCCAGGTGCAGATATAAAATGAAAGCAGTAAAGAAAGAACACACCGGATTTTATACTGGTTCGGAGTTACCCTACATCTAGTCCCGCAACAAAAGTACGGACTTCCTTTAAAAAGCAATTGTACAATTACACCCTTGGTTTCAAGGCTACGAGGTACACCCTCCAGAATTTCGATCCTCTAGGTAGAGATACTTGATTTCCGGACTACAAGTTTACCCTGTTTATTTACCAAGGCTACAATCACACCTTTTCTTTCTTGATTGATTTTCAAGGCTACAATCACACCTTTTCTCGCTTAATAGATTACAAAGAAGTCTATAACTCTGAATAGCACTGAGAATCTTGTAGAGAGAGTGATAGAGAATCAAACTAGAAGTTATCGAGTTCGATTCAATGTTGATTTCGGCAAAGTAATGATAAGAATACATATTAAGAAAAGTGGAAGAAAAAGAGGAGTGAAAAACGGAAAATATGATATAAAATTCGTTGAAACTAACCCCTATTTATAGAAGAACAACAGCCATGTCCATTCGTGAAGAGTTGTGGCGAATAGACACTTCTTTTGAAATTTAAATTTTGAACTCATCTAACACCATGTCGACATGGGGTATATAGGCATGTCGACATCCCAAAGCTTTTTTTGATGTTTTGATTTTCTTTGAAAATAACCTTTATCTTATATTAAAACTAATTTAAACTTTATAAATATACTTGAATATAGTTAAAATTCATAAGTAAATATAGATAATATTATATGTAGAATTTAACTCTAATTTTATATTTTAAATCTAAGTATAAATATTTAAAAGTTAAATATATTATATTAAAAGATAGTTTAAAACCAGGAGTAATTTGACTTTGAAATTAAAGATAATTTTGAGGCTAAAATTATTTAAAATCAGGATAGAGGGTTTTGTATCTTTTAAAAGGAAAGTTTTGAAAACATTTTGAAAACAGGATATAATTTTGAAAAATCATTTTGAATAAAAACTTAGTGGATACAAAACAATGTTCCACTAGATTTTTCATAGGTTCCATCCCTTTAACAGGCTCGAAGTGGATTCCATTCCATGAATAAATTGGATTTTAAGATGCTAGTGCCTTTCTATGAGTTTTAACAAAATTCCTAATAATAAAAAATACTTAACTTTGAAATCTT
Source organism: Allium cepa (assembly GCA_030765085.1). Taxonomy (NCBI): domain Eukaryota; kingdom Viridiplantae; phylum Streptophyta; class Magnoliopsida; order Asparagales; family Amaryllidaceae; genus Allium; species Allium cepa. Next base: position 938,962,147 of record CM060932.1, read on the forward strand.
GAACTCTTGATAATCTTGATACTCATGAGTCTCCTATCTTGATATTTTGAATCTCTATACTGTACAGTCTTCTTTCTTAGTACCTGCATGGTTAAATCCTGCATATACATATATATCTAAACTTATAATGTTAGTATTTATATTTTATCATCTATTCTAAGATTGTTGTCATCAAAACCATCATTTTACGGACTAAAAATCTCCCCTATTTTGATGATGACAACCTTTGTTTATTAAATTTTACTTCTATCCTAATAACACCCCCTAAAACTAATAACTCCCCCTTAATCTATGCCTAACTGCCCTATTTTATATTTCTCCCCCTTTGTCATCAACAAAAAAATTCACTCCCCCTCATTCTTCAGTACCTGCATTGATAAACTATACAACAGAATATAGAGATTAAGAAATAATTATACTTATAAACATGATAACTAATCAAAGTCTATATACATTTCAATGTATATATATGTTTTATACAACAAATTTGAAACCAATATCTAGAAATCAATCCACACAGAGTATCAATCCAAACCAAATCAATTAAAACAAATCAAACAAAGCAAACAAATAAAAAACAAAAGTTACGTGGAACTTCCACCCATCCTTCTTCTCCAAAGATTAGGTCTGCCTTATAGCATCCCAATTATCATTGTCATTGGTGAGAGAGACAGGAGGATGTGCTTCATTATCATCCTTGTGCAGAGAGGAGATCATCCATCGTATTGCAACGAAGTGACTTTCTTGTTCCTTGATCATCTGCATTTGACTCAATTCTAAGTGACGCTGGTTTCGTAGAATAAACGAGAGTATATTCTTGAACGAATTAAGAGTTTCTTCAAGATTTTCAGATAGATTGTGAATAGGATTAGCCGTAGTTGAATTTATGAAAGAAATAAAGGATATAAATGATAAGAAATGAATTTCAGTGAAGAATTCTGGAAGAAACAGGTATTTATAGGTGTAGAAATTCATTTGAAATGAATAGACATTTGGTAGTTATTCAAATTTCAAATTCAAAATCAATTGTCATTTCTTACCAGTACATGTCGACATGGTCATATAGGGGATGTCGACATAGGTCAGTGAAAAATTATGACTAATTTGATTTTGTGAATAATTGTGTGTGTATATATATTTATATACTATACTAACATTTATTCTAGAGATAAGATAGATAATGGAAAGGAAATTTCATTTCATTGCATACTACAATAATACAACGATTAAGCACACAACAAACTACATGAACATTCGAAGTAAAGCAAACTAAAACAAATACAACAAGATACGAAAAGATGAGACTAGTTAAAGGATGATGAAGATGAAGATAGTCCAAGTTTCTTGCTGACTTTGGAAATGAACTTGTTCATCTTGGATAAATTTTTGTCCAACTTCTTACTAACGGATCTTTTAAGAATCCATTGATTCTCAACAATCGTCTTTTGGTTTTTGAGAAGGGTTTTGGTGGATGGATTAGGAGGATAGTCAATGCTTTCCAAAGAGGTTTCACCTTCTTCTTCTTCAATTTCCATTTCATCCCCTTCTTCTTCCTCTTCCTCTTCTTCCATTTCCTCATGAGCCAAACGCTCTTCCTTTTCGGCAAGGGTCTCATAAGGTTGAAAAAACAAAAGGAATTTTCATAAGCGAAATGTTGGAATGGTTGAAAACTTTTCCAGAAACAAATTCTTTGCCTTTGAAATCCATTCCAAAATAGTTAAAAATCCAAGTGAGATAAATTCCATGGTATAAGGTATGCTCACCCATTTCAAGATTTTTAGGACGAAGTTCATCCAAAATAACTTACGCCCAATTTATGTAATAATTTCCGAAAATAGCAAAAAGAGCTTTGCAAACTTTTGAAGTAGGATTGTTAAAATTCCCCGATCTTGGGGTCAAAGTATGTTGCAAAAGAAGATTGACAATTCTTGCCTTTGGTCGAAAATTTTGATTTTTGAATTCAAAATTATCAATCCCTTCGAAAATGTGATGAAATGTCTCACGATCATCGATTTTAAAATTAGAAAGATCCATTCCCGTACACTTGCAATTAAGAATGGTACCCAAAAGATCACAATTCAAAACAATTCTAGTGCCTTTGACACTACTCTAAATTTCATTCTCATTTCCATGATAAAATCCACGGTTCAAAATTAGCATAGAAAATTTTGACAAAATTTGGATAGCAAACAAAATCATTTTGAGAAGCGTCAATGAGACTAAGAACTCCATTGTTTGCAAAAAGAGAATCAAGTTCATAAGAAGAAAAATCTTGAAAAATAGCAAATTTTCTGGGATGGACTTTGGCATAGTTAGCATAATTGATGTATGCTTTTATTGCCACCGGATCATTGAATAATTGATCTTTGATTTTTCTGGAAATTCTCATGGTGGAGGGGTTGCTTGAAAAAGCCATTAAAGTTGAGAGTAGAGAGTTTGAAGTTATGAAGAGAGAGTTTGAATTTGAAAATGAGAGTGAAAAGATATGATAAAAGATAGTGAGTAAATAGATTCTCAAAGAACATATTCTCTGGTCAAAAAGTAGCTTTTCAGAGAATTGAATGAAGTGAAAAGGTGGAGGGAAATTCAAACATTTGAATTCAAATTTTAAAATTCAAATTCAGGTACCCATGTTGACATCATGGTAGGGACCATGTCGACGTGTGCCTTTGAATTTTCATGAATTGATTTTTCCTAAGTTCTCTAATATATATAAATATTATTATTATTATTATTAGTGCCTATATATATCTGAAATATTATTAAACTTCAAGTATATTTCAGAAAACATTATTATACTATTAAAAATAATAATAAAATAATGAAATAATAATAAAAAATAGAAAATAAATTTTAAAATTCAAACAACACACCAATTCGAAACCAATCAATCAAACAAACAAGCAACTAATTCTAAGCAAGCAATTTCAACCAATTGTATGCAAACGTGTACCTTTTTCTGAGTCCACTTCTTTGAATTCGTCTGAGTCATGAACAGCTGTGAAACACAAATTCGAATTATCTATTTTCTGATCATCATCACTTGAGGATGAGTCTGAGTCATCTAGAGTAGCAGTAAATACACGCTTCCGTTTCTTTGCTAGATCATTGTTCATGGGAGAATTTTGCCTATCTGGATACGGACAGTCTCTTTTGAAATGGCCTGGTTTATCACAGTTGTAACATTTGTCTTTATTTGGCACTACATTCTGATTTCCAGAATTCTTATAGTTGTTTCTCTTGAGATTATTCATCTTTCTGTACTTCAGGAATTTCCTAAAATTTCTGGTCATAAAGGCTATCTCTTCATCATTATCACTATTTGAGTCTGATCCATCGGTTAATGCATTCAATGCCATTGATTTCTTTTCAGATGCTTTACTTTCTCTTCTCCCGATCATTTGAACTTCGTACGACATTAGATTTCCAATTAATTCTTCTATCTTTAAAGTACTGATGTCATTTGCCTCTTCGATCGCAAGTGCCTTTTGATCCCATTCCGGAGTTAGAGAATTTAAAATTTTTCTGACTTGATCTTCTTCAGAAAATTTCTTTCCCAAAGATATTAGAGAATGCACAATATCCTGAAATCTACTATACATATCTGAAATAGACTCATTAGGATCCGTTTTAAATAATTGAAACTGATTTGTGAGCATGGAAATTTTGGTCTGTTTAACTTTGCTTGTTCCTTCCCGAGTAACTTGCAAAGTTTTCCAGATTTCATATGCAGACTTATAAACTGACACTCTATTGAATTCATTTCTATCTAGTGAACAAAACAGAATATTCATTGCCTTAGAATTATTTTGTGCAATAGTCTTTTGCTCAGTAGTCCACTGTGCAAAATTAGTTGTAGGTTCGGAATATTCAGTTTTTGTGATATTCCAAGTGTCTAATCCTGTAGATTGTGAATATATTTTCATCCTACATGCCCAATATGCATAGTACTGCCATTAAAAAGTGGTGGTCTGACAGTAGACTGACCCTCTACAAATGAACTAGTGACAGGGATACTAGCGTTAGTAACAGTACCAGTGTTGGTAGCCATTTTGAAATTTTTTAAAAAATCAGATTGTGAAACTTTGAAAACCTTGCTCTGATACCAATTGTGAGAATTGCGGATTATGGATCTTAAGGCTAGAATTAACACTAGAGGAGGGGTGAATAGTGTTAATAAAGAATTACTAAATATTTTTCGATTTATGTTAATTTAGACACCGATATATGCAATATGCAGACACAGATATGATCATAGAAACAAATACAGATGCAGAAATAAAATAAAAGCAGTAAAGGAAAGCACACACCGGATTTTATACTTGTTCGGAGTTACCCTACATTCATTCCCGCAACACAAGTACGGATTTCCTTTCAAAAGCAATTGTACAATTACACCCTCGGTTTCAAGGCTACGAGGTACACCCTCCAGAATTTCGATCCTCTGGGTAGAGATACTTGATTTTCGGGCCACAAATTTACCCAATTGATTTACCAAGGCTACAATCACACCTTTTCTCTCTTGATTGATTTTCAAGGCTACAATCACACCTTTTCTCGCTTAATAGATTACAAAGAAGTCTATAACTCTGAATCGCACTGAGAATCTTGTAGAGGGAGTGATAGAGAATCAAACTAGAAGTAATCGAGTTCGATTCAATGTTGATTTCGGCAGAGTAATGATAAAAATATGTATTAAGAAAAGTGGAATAAGAAGAGGAGTGAAAAACAGAAAATTTGATATAAAATTCGTTGAAACTAACCCCTATTTATAGAAGAACAACAGCCATGTCCATTCGTGAAGAGTTATGGCGAATAGACACTTCTTTTGAAATTTAAATTTTGAACTCATCTGACACCATGTCGACATAGGGTATATAGGCATGTCGACATCCCAAAGCATTTTTTGATGTTTTGATTTTCTTTGAAAATAACCTTTATCTTATATTAAAACTAATTTAAACTTTATAAATATACTTGAATATAGTTAAAATTCATAAGTAAATATAGAGAATATTATATGTAGAATTTAACTCTAATTTTATATTTTAAATCTAAGTATAAATATTTAAAAGTTAAATATATTATATTAAAAGATAGTTTAAAATCATGAGTAATTTGACTTTGAAAATAAAGATAATTTTGAGGCTAAGATTATTTAAAATCAGGATAGAGGGTTTCGGATCTTTTAAAAGGAAAGTTTTGAAAACGTTTTGAAAATGGGATATAATTTTGAAAAATCATTTTGAATAAAAAGTTAGCAGATACAAAACAATGTTCCACTAGATTTTTCGTTGGTTCCATCCTACTTAGGGTTCCATCCCTTTAACAGGCTCGAAGTGGATTCCATTCCACGAATAAATTGGCTTTTAAGATGCCAATGCTTTTCTATGAGTTTTAACAAAATTCCTAATAATAAAAAATACTTAACTTTGAAATCTTGAACTCTTGATAATCTTGATACTCATGAGTCTTCTATCTTGATATCTTGAATCTCTATACTGTATAGTCTTCTTTCTTAGTACCTGCATGGCTAAATCCTGCATATGCATATATATCTAAACTTATAATGTTAGTATTTATATTTTATAATCTATTCTAAGGTTGTTGTCATCAAAACCATCATTTCACGGACTAACAGGTGAAAGTTCAGTGGAGCGACAGTGAGAAGGACTGTACTTGGGAGACAAAGAACAGAATTCGAGATACTTATCTCGATCTACTTTGAGGGTATGTATATATTAGATTTATATAGATAATCCCTAGTCAGACAGACTAGTATGCATGTTAGGAGTCGTTACAGATGATTGTTATGTCTAGTATTTAGTCCTAACTAAATTTCGAGGAGGAAATTCTTTAAAGAGGGAAGCCTGTAACACCCTTAATTTTTTATAACATTTTTCAACAGATCTAATTAGATAAATTGAATAGAATAATTTAATGTTAAGTGATAGGGGTTGAGATTTGAAAAAATCTAATTAAGGCTGTACTTAATAAAATAACTAAATGGGCTTAAGAATGAGTAAACTAATTACTCTACAAAAGGGTTATTTTCCACACATAACCCTTAACCCCTATATATTCTCGGTCTTACCATTTCATACCAATTCATGTCATTTTGAAAACGCAAAACATAAACATTAAGGGGAGTCGGCCATAATCAAAGAGAGGAGGAAATCAATTCAAAGCAAGAGATTCCAGCTTAGGGGAAATCAATCTCAATCCAATCTTCTTATCTTAATCAAGGTGAATAATAATCACTACATCTCTATTTTGTTTTTATGTGATCATTGATTTTAGGATTAAAGATTAAATCCAATAAGATGATTATTGATGATATGCTTGATTTCAAATGAATGATAGAGTCAAACAAGGTTGTTTGCATTTGATAAACACGGTTTTAAGGGTAAATCCATATGTTTTGATTTCAAAATGCCATGGAAAAAATTTACGTTATGAGAAACATGATTTTGGAGTTGGGTTTCAATTTTTTGTATTTTCCAAGCCGTGGAGAATTTTTATGAATTTTCAAAGGAAAATATGGTTATTTGGGTTTATAAATTTATTTTGGAAAATATATCATGAATTTGGGTCCGGGGTTTTCAAATTTTAGATTACATGACAAAAGTTAATTTTTGGAATTTCTGAGGATTTTTTCGAAGTGATTTGCTATGCAAATTAAATTATTTTAGAGGAGGGACTTCTTTGCAATATTAGTTCTTCTTAATGGAAGAGCTTATTTGATTAACTTAATAATGGTTTAGATCAAAAATTAGCGGTGGTTATTTTAGTAAAGAATTTGAAAAGTTAAGCCAATCGATCTTCTATTTACACGTGGCAGGTTAAATAGACAAGGGTTTGCTTTAATTAGTATTAAAACAGGTTTACCCAGAATAGTTGGTTTCGCCTTCTTTAGACGTACCTTTCTACTCAGAGCTTCCACCTTCAACCCAGTCGAAACCAACTAATCTAAAACCAATACACTAGGTATCACAAAGATGGTATGCAGTGGGGTGGAGAAAGGCGTAAGGCTCGGTGTCGAAAGCATGGCTTCCGAAGAGGTCGATAACTTGGTTTGTTTTAAAAAGGAAAGTGCCTACCATTGTTTATTTAAGACTTTGAATAAGTTGAAGCATATGTTTTTGAAAGAGGTTTTTAAAATCTTTCAAAGGGGTTGCCATCAACATATGTTTGCTTTCAGATGGGTTCCTTACGTATGAAATAATGCTTTTGGAAAAAGGGGTTCCGGCCTAGTCGAAGCCCTACTGCCGTTCTTTAGCCTTTCGATGGTATAGAAGTCATCAATGCTTTTAAAAGGTAGTGTTTATTTTTAAAGAGGTTTTAAGCCTCTTCCTAAATGCTTTTGAAAGGGTCCAAGAGTTTCGAAGGCAATTGCTTCGAAAGGGGGTTTCGACATTATTCTCCAATATTTATTTTAAACGGTTTGAAGCTTTCGAAGGAGATGGTGTCGATGCCATCATGTTTTCCCCAATGTTTTTATATGATAAAGGATGGTTTCAAAAGAGATACTTTCGCCTATATTCACTTTAACCCAAATAATATTTTAAGTATAAACCCAATGGTTTCGAAAGGGGGCTTTCAATGGTATCAGAGGGGTTACTTCCAATGGTTTCGAAGGGGGACTTTCAGTGGTTTCGAAAGGGTTACTTCCAATGATTTTGAAAGGGGAAATTTCAATTGGTTACGAAGCTATGCTTCTAAATGATTAAATGCTAATGCTTTGATACATTTGAAAGGTTTCAAAAGAATGTTTTAAACTGTTCGAAAGGCAGGGGCCTAATGTTTTGAAAATATATTTTTATGCTTTCGAAGGAGGGTACTAGTGAGGTCGAAAGCAAGATTTCGAAGGTTTTGAAAGGCTTAGCAACGCAAACTCATTTTTAAAGGAAAAGCCCATGGCTAAATTAAAGGAGTTTCGAAATGATTTTTAGAAGAAGCTTTCCTTGATAAAATTATAGGTTTAAGGGATTAACCATGCTTTATATGAAAAGTATTTCAAAGACATTAAACCCACAGGAGTGGTATTGTTTTGTAACTATGTTTGCTTCTTCAAATATGAATATATTCACACTATAATGGACACATAACTACATTTTGAGGATAAAAGGATAGCAGAACTAGCCAGGTTAGCCCAGTAGTGTATATAAATTATTAAACTCCTATATGAGTAGAATTGCCTCCAAGAGGTTAGGGAGACCCGAATATAGGATGCCTAAATACGGAAGTTGTCAGGGGGACAAGTTCATAGTGCACCCATGTAAACTATGATTAAGAAGTTATTTGAATCACCAATAGGTTCAGAGGAACTCATGAATTAATTAAGTTATTGACAGTTGTCAATAGGTTCCTAGTCAACCTATGAAAACTAGTATAAGAGAGAAGTTATTGGAGTCACGAATAGGTTTAGGGGAACTGATGAATTAATTAAGTTAATTGGAAGAGGCCAATAGGTTTATAATGCGCCCATGAAAACTATGAAATAGGACAGGAAATCCATATATTATATAAAGGTCATTAGTAAGCCCATGAAAACTAATTGGTTAATAGTGACCCTAGCAACTACGAAAATGATAGGGAGTCAGTTAAACAGAGAATGAGAAATCCAGTATGTTTTGACATGTTTACATATCATCATAATATTTTGAAATGATTATGTTTTAACCATTGTGGATGTAGGAACATAGTATATGGTTTTATAAAGGCTTTAAGATACCAGCGAGTGGAAAACTCATTTTGCTAAGCAGAAAGGTCTCACTAGATATCTAAATGATTGATGGGAGATTGTTATTCATATTAGGCTTTACGTCTGACTCGAAGTTTATTTTTTCCCTTAAACACTCGGGTGCTCAATTAATTTTGAGTAGTTTGAAAGTTGATTTTTTAGGTACCTCTTTAGATGAATTAGCCTCCAGAGACGTGCAGGAAGCATGATAACTATTTAGAGTTCGATTTTATTTGATTCCGCTATGTTGTTTATATTGGTAAAGTTGTTAAATTGCCTATATGTACTCTAATCATCCAAGGGGGCATCTTCATATGTCACTCTTGGCGTATGTTGGATTAAAAATATTTTCTCTGAATGTGATTTAGGATTGTGGGATTATGTAATGAATTAAAAACGTTTTGAAATGGAATGTGATCTTATTTGAAGTTTTAAAATTTTCCATATTCATGTGTTTCTGTATATCAATGAATCTAACACCCTTTTATTTGGTCGTCGAACATTAATAACTATGGATGACTTTAGTATCCATAGCCATTAGTTTTAGGCTTCCAAGTAGGGGGACATTACATTTTTCTCATAACTTTTTATGGATTATCCGCTAAATGGTGTAGGCGTTATCAGGAAAGAACTATCTGTTCTTAGGATGGTGTAGTTTTACATATATAAAGACCCAACTATAGCCAGTATGTTGGCTAATATCAAGCAAAGGACCAGGGAGTTGCTGGAATAATGCATAAAAAGATTTAATACAAAAGCATTAAAAGTAGAAAATCCAACTGATAGAGAAAAACTTATGGAAATTCGCTTAGGGTTAATTGAACAAACTCCTTTTTGGGAAGATCTTTACATTCATGAATGTAAAGGTCTACAACGCTTCCATTTTTCGAATGGAGAAATTCATCCGCATGGATGAGATGTTCTATACCAAGAAAAAATCCCGACGAGACACACAAGAAGAAAAATTCTATTTCGGTCTTTCCAAGAAAAAGCCAAGATGGAATGGAAGCAAAGGAAAAGATCAAAGGTAGACTTCTAAATTTAATCATGTAGGCTCAAACAAACTCCTTTCTCATATTTTCACTAAAAAAAAAAAGTAATGCAATTTCTCCACTTCTTATAAAACAAGGAAGCCTCCTGAGCCCAAAAAGGGATGAGAATATTGTGCCTCCCACAAAGTAAATAGACATAAGACTAATGAGTGCCAGATCTTGTCAGGAATAATTTAGAATACGATCGAATTAGGATCTCTAAAAGAATTTGTTAAAGAAGCTTAAAGGTCCCGTTCTGAAAAGAATAGCTTAAAGACCTAAAACCTAATTTTTCTTCAATAGGAAAAGAAGCTCTACAACTTCAGATTCACACTCTAGCCAAATTATGAATTTTTATGGAAAATGCCCACCATGCATTGTCTTTACTCATAAAAATTTCTAATTTGATTTATACTTGAAATTGATCGTGTATTAACATAAAGTTTGAGTATTTTTACAGGTTAAAAAACCAATCCACCATATACAAAAGGATCTGAATTTCCCTTGCAAAATGTAACCAATCTCTGGCCTTCTTCGAAGAAAAGATAGATCAAATATCTAGGATGAAATGGCTCTCTATCTCAAAACTTGAATCAATGTAGTACAAAGAATATCTTACATAGAATTTTAGATTACCATTAAACTTCTACTATAAGCTAGTTTCTAAGGAAAGGTAAATATCAAAATTTTCCTAAGTGATAAGAATCTTAGAGAAAAGAATGCTCGTGTTCATAAAAGCCTATTAGTTCATAAATCTTGACTTTCCAGAATTATGAACAAGACATTTATTTTCGCTAAGCAAAACCTGAAAAGGTGCAATCATATAAATCTTATACAGGTGGAGTAATATTACACTAACATTATTTTCAACAAGCAGTTTTATTCAAAAATTTTGCCTAGCACACTTTTGAGGAAAATATTTCCAAAAGTCAATAAGAGATTCTTACCAATTACCTTTTTAAATCAGGGAACCAACATCTATCTATTTCAAAGAATATTTCTAAAATTTTCAAGGAAAGTTGCTTAACATTAGCCAAAATTTTGAATCTAGAACATGCTACAAAAACATTTTCAAAGCTTTCAAAAACCAAAGAAAAAGAGAGACTTATACTTATCTTCTAAAGAAAGTTTTTTGAAACTATCAAGGATCATTAGCATCGCTAAAACTCTAATTGAAAAGCCTATCCCCGATCAAAGGACTATTGGTTCATGGATCATGAACACTTGGTTTCTTATTTGAGATCTGCATTTATGTTATGAGATTGGCTAAACTCTTCTTGGTCGCAATATTAGGAACGTGCACCTTTATAAAGAATTCCAATATCCAAAATCTTTTAAAAAAACCGATTTTAAGGAAAATTCTTAGTTCTTTTTCGAAAATCGTCTCTACCAAAGGAAAGTTTCATATTAAGGAAAATTGGAGTTTTAGTATTCAATAAGGTTTTTCCAAACTTATTAAAAGGCCAATAAAGCCATAAAATTATTTTGAACAAGTTTTAAGCCTTCGGTTGGTTTGGAGTGCCTCCTAGAGGGAGGAGGGTCTACCCACCAATATGTCTTCAGCCAGTATTGAGCGTCTCTTAGAGGGAGGAGGGTCCATCACCCACCAAAATGCCTTCGACCAATCCATTATGCCTCCTAGAGGAAGGAGGGTCCAGCACCTACCAAAAGTCCTTCGACCAGTCCGTAGCACCTCCTAAAGGGAGGAGGGTCACTAAAGCCTTCAATGAATTACCGAAGTGCTTTCAACAAATAAATAAATGGATAAAGATATCCATAGTCTAAAGCAGAGACAAAGCCCAAGAAGGGGTACACAAAAATAAATGGACAAGGATGTCCAAAACTATAAACAAAAAGGACGAAGATGTCCATGACATAAAGCAAAAGAAAGGCCCAAGAAGAGCACTAACAAATAAATGGACGAAGATGTCCACAATCCAAACTAGAGGCAAGTCCTAAGAAAGGGGCAAACAAATATAAAGATGAAGATGTCCACTGTCTGAAGCAAAGACAAAGTGTAGAAAGCGGCAAGAAGAAAAGGGACAAGTAGCCCAAGATCCAAAAAGAGGAAGAGATAGAAAATATGAAGGAGCCCAAAGCCCAATTGGAAGGCAAAAGGAATTAAGCAAAGAAAAAAATCCTTACTGGAAAGGTAGGTGTAGTTTCACTCAACGAGCAGATCAAACTAGAATTTTAATAGGTCCAGACTAGACCTAGAAATAAGGAAACCTTCAAAGTAAGGTCTATATAATAAGGTTCAATAAATTAATTAGGCCAGTTGCACAATCAAACAGCCAAATGGAACTACTATGATGAACGGCTAAATAACTAAGCAAAACTACCTGCTGAATAGTCAAACAACCAAATGGAACTACCTGTTGGATGGTTGTACGATTGAAAAGCCTAAAGGCTGAACGGAACTACCTTGCTGAATGGTTGAACGGAACTACTTTGCCGAATGTTTGAATAGCTAAATGGAACTACTTTGGTGAACGGCTGAGTGGTTGAATGGAACTACTTGGCTCTAATATAGTAATAATGAAAATAAAAAAATACCATAACAACTATATATCTCCTAGTAAGAGGCATTCTTTTAAACAATGGGAATTTCCGTTACTGTTCAAAGTACTAGTCCTTCGTAGAAGTTTTCGATATAGCATCTTAGGAAGGGTTACAAAATTAGTCTCCTATGAAATTAGGAATCTTTTGATTAAAGTTTACTCAAATTTCTGTTATTAGACATTTTTTGATGGATTTTTGAGTTTCTTATTATCAAATAAAGTTTTAACATGCTTTTGATTGAGCTTTTGATTGAATTTCTGATTTTCTTGACGAATGAATCCTTAGTTTCTTATTGGTTTTCTTTATTGATTTTGGATTTTCTATTGAATTTTTGGTTTTCTTGTGAAATTCAAGTTTTGTATTATTACCAGATTTAGATTTATGGTCTTCTTCTATTATTACTATATTATTTTTGGTCTTCTTCTACAGTTAACAGATAAGGATTCCCGGTCTTCTAATATTACCAGATGGAATTTTCGGTCTTCTTTTATTATCAGGTTGGATTTCTGGTCTTTTGTTAGTGCCATATGAATTTCTAGTCTTCTCTTATTATCAATGGATATTCTGAATCTCTTATTATCAGACGGTTCTCTGGTCTTCTTATCGCCGGATGGTTTTTTGATCTTCTTATTACCAAATAGTATTCTGGATTTCTTACTGCTCGAAGATGGTATTTTGGATTTCTTATCTCAGATGATGTCCTGAATTCCTAGTTTCCTTATTATCAAATGGCTTTCTAACCTTTTGCCTTTGATTTCCCTTCAAATGATTTGTTGATTTCTAACCCATTATTACAGCTGGTATTAAGTTTAGAGATAGAAGCAACCATAAGAAGTCAAGAACAAAAAAAATTAAACAACAAAGGAGTCTAGATTAAGAGTTTACAAGCAACTCAATATTGAAAGCCAATATCCAACGGCTAAGGAAGAATTAACTTAGAAGGAGAAACTTCGAAGCCCATACCAGCCTTCTTGAAGAGTTTCTTGCCAAGTTCTCTATCAATTTACCGGTGATATTATTCCAAATTTGAATGTTCATACTTAAGAGCATATAGGTGGTTTGCATAATATCTAGAGAATAAAAGTTCAAAGTCCAAAATATTCTTTACAACAAGTCAATGACTATTCAATAACCAATATCGGGTTCATAAGAAAAGCTTAAACCTAAACATTTGAGTAGACTAGAAGAACACAACTAAATGCTGAATCTATGGTAAATAAATAGGTCCATGGGTATGTACCGAAAAATTAAATGATAATTATCATAAAAGAACTCTAAATATAATGTTGCACCAATAAAACCATGCAAAATAAGTAGAGTAATACCATATGCCATATGGGTTACAAAGCAAAGAAACGTAAATATCAAAATTATTAGTTCACCCGGATATGTGCAATTTAAGATTTTAAATGATCCCAATAATTTGAAAGCTTACTTTATTTAAGTTTGAATCGTAGAAGAAAGAACAACGTCACCAGATTAAATAGATTCAAAAGGCGATAAGCAAGATATTTCAGATTATTAACTTGAAAAGTAAGTGCATCTACTACACTTCAGGGGAGTAAATGTTATCCACATAATTTCTCAAGAGGATATAGTTTCTAATTCAAACCATCAAGAAGATGACGTCGAAGCTCATTCCAAGAAGAAGTGTGTAACCCTTTATGGCTACAAGTGTTAAATGCAAAGACGGACAACAGAAGCTATATGAATGATGTTGACTTTTATGATGGATAACCAATCTTTGACCACTTTGCCTTCCATCGTTACTCTTAAAGACGTACAACCAAAAGTACACTCATAGCTCTAATGATCAATGTCGGGAACATGAAGATAGATTAATGCCGAAAACATATGTACAACATTGTGTGTAACCAAAGGAGCAAAAGTATCGAGCTCAGTCAACATCATTTTCCATCAATGAGTGTCGATGAGAGCAACGACGCATTTAATTAGTGCATAACCTTGTTTATGCCACTATTCACCTATAAAAGCTCATCGACGGTGTCACTCCTCCACATTAACTACATAGTAATATTATGTGCCTTGCTGTACTTCATCAATATTATTCACCATTGGTACCATTTACAACCAATGCCACTAAAGTTCATTGCCACCAAGGAACAAGATGCCGAACATAATCAAGCATCGCAAGTGATCATTATCCTATGCCAATAATCAATGTTGATATATCCTACAACGAACCACATTTAAGAGATACTTAGCTCTTCGAAGATGTTGCACCACAATGACACCAAATGAGTACAAGGCAACACTACTCTTCGACTAATAATGCACTGTACCTTTCATGCAGCACGTTTCTTCAACATTTAGAGGACGTCGATATCCATGAAGTCATTAATACTGCCTTATGATATCATTGCTTCATGCATGTGTTAATTCAAGACGAAGTCAGCACCTACTCTTAAAGGTCGTCGACCATCATGATGAAAGCCGTCGAGGTTCTTGTCGCCTAAGTTGTTGCTGCATATCTTCAAAAGGATGAAGTCGGCGTCCTACACCATCTTAAGTAATGGTGCTGCACGAAGTCATCAACGCTATTGCTAATGTCATCACATTTGGTGGTCGTATGGGTTTATGCATTACTTCGCCAACAATTCAATGATGTCAAGAATCATCAATGACGACGCCATAGAAGTTGGAGCCACTCTATATCAATAATGCCATCAATAGCCACAAACAACTCATGAAAAAATCCTTAATGCAAGGAACCATCAACATCGAAGTCATTGTCGAAGTGCACCGAAACAAGCACACCAAACACATTGAAGGCAAAGTGAAGCCGCTCAACCCCTATAAATATGGAACTAGGGGTGTCCTTTTTTGGGAATGAATTCTCTCATCTTGTTTCTTACTTTTTCAACTTTGTAGACTCTAAATTGATTTGGGGATTTGTAAAGCCTATTGTACTATTGGAACCTTATACACATAAGGATTTGGAAATTAAATAAGTACAAAGCATAACATATAGAGTCAATTCAAAGTTGTGAATTGAATGATTTTTTGAATTCGCATATTATCTATTTAGCTTTGTGACTTGCATAGCATATCTGACTTCAAACTTGTTCTACATAGTATACTGGACTTTGAACTTGAACTTTAACAACATATTTGACTTCGAATTCAAACTTGCATAACTTCGACTTTGACGACTACATTAAGGAATGCTATGGGAACTCACTTCAACTAGCCTTAACAGAGCCTCTCTTTGAATTTACACTATTTTACTACATTTTTGGGGTTAATGAATTTATCCGTTAACATATGACATTTTGGCTAAATTTCTCACTTGTAAATCTTCATCGGTAAAATCCAATTTTACAATTTATGTGTTACCTTTTGTAACGATTTTTTACACCAATTATCTTCGTCAACATTATACCACATTAGGACTTATGAAATTTGGTTTTGGTCAAAATTTTAATATCATGCATATTCAAATTGGTTTGTCAATAAAAAAGTCTTTGGTTAATAACATTCCTTATTCACCACACTACTCTAGCTAGAGATTTTGACTTTGAGTTGACTACAATTAACAGTGATATTGACCTCATACAACCAAGGGGATGGATTCTCTGTTGAATAGTTTTTCACTTCCTATGCTTCTACTCAGATTCAACTATAGTCGCTCGATGGATCGCTGCACCATGATTTAATTATAATCAACGTGGAGTATCAATATTGTAATTCCACAGTATTCTTAAGTCGAGAGAATTAACATTATCACTTTAAGATTTCCCGGTTGCCCTTTTGTTACTAACCAATGAGAAACTCTTAATTAAGTCATTCTATAGTTATATAATAACTATCATTACGTAATCTCTTAGTCACCCTAGCAGCTATGAGTAATATATTATCCAACATTCGAGAGCATTATGTATTTTGGTCTCAATGAATTTATCCACGACCTTTCTCAAAACATCTTGACCTTTAATATTTAAAAAATACATTATTATGTATTGTGATAATTTTCTCATTATTACACCTTCTTGTAATTATTATCACATAACATATCATTTAAGAAATTTGTAACAACCGGTAAATTCATCAATTATAAAAAATATGATTGAACTTAAAAATTTAGTTTAAATGACTTAATAATGGTTTTTAAATCAAATTTAAAAGATCTTTATTTAAAAATCATAATAGAAATATTAGTTTAAACATTTTTTTACAAATATATGTATATTAAATAATAAGTGATAATATGACCGAAAATCGAAATCGGAATTCATAACGACTCAACGTATAGAAGTTGTAGAACGTTGTGGATTCTATGTGGCATCCAAATGAACACATACTTATAACCATATAAAAAAATGTGTATATGTACATGAACACTTATATATACACATATATACATATACACTAAATATATAAACATATAAGATATAAGCAAACTCCTTCTCACTTAAGCAACCAACCCTTACCATCAAACAACACATCTATGCAAGCACATGCCTTGATGTGACATGGCCAAGCTAGGAGGTGAAGGATATGACATGGCTGAGATTAGGTGGTGGTGGAAGGAGGTAGCCATGCATAGGGTAATGATGAAACGAGGTGGAGCATGTAGTGGTAGAGTAAGAATCTAAGCTAATTACACATATTATCACCATCAAATGTCGTATCAAAGAGGCACATGGCCTTGCCCATCTATGATGTGACCACGGCCGTACCTGGGGAAGGAGGTGGCCGGTGCATGTTGATGGAAGGAGTAGGTGGCGTGATGATGTGTGGTGGTGTAAGAAGGAGAGGTTTGCACTCTTTTATTTGCCTATAAATATAACTTCACTTCTACTTCATTCATTCATCGTCTTCTTTTTCTAAAAGCTTCCTCCACATTATAATGGCTTCCACCTAAGGAAAAATACTCTTTCTTTTCAACCTATGGTCATCCACCCTAGCCAAGCCTACACCTATCATAAACTTAGGACGTGAACCCCTACCCCCTTCACAAGCAAGGTTGAGCCCTATAGGAGCTTTGGGACGAGTATTTGTGGGATTCGATTCGAGTTAAAGAGGATAATCCATTTTCTAGTAAATAGTTTTATTCCAAGATGTGAAAACTCTATTTAATAAATACATATGATGTGAAATGATTGCCATGGATGCTTATTTATATATTATTCATCAAGTATTGATTGTTGAATATGGTTGTTTAACAAGTCACGTTAAATGCACGTCGATATAACACAAAGAAAACACTTTTCGAATCAAGTTATAAAACTAAAAACGGAATCATTAAACCCCTTAAAAATGATAAGAATTTTTCTATTAATGTTTTATAATCATTTAAAATTGTTTAAGTTTTAAATGAAAAATGGAGCCAAAACTAGGCACTTCGCATAACTGCAGTTTGCGATTTCGCGCCGTAGAATTAAAATGAGTGTATAAAG
Organism: Allium cepa; assembly: GCA_030765085.1. Taxonomy (NCBI): domain Eukaryota; kingdom Viridiplantae; phylum Streptophyta; class Magnoliopsida; order Asparagales; family Amaryllidaceae; genus Allium; species Allium cepa. Next base: position 938,979,903 of record CM060932.1, read on the forward strand.
TGGAATATAGCTTGGAATTATTCGTATTAAGAATTTTCCAGACTAGTATATCCATAGTTTTCAATCAAAGAAAGAAAATCTAGTTTTCATCTTATAGATTTTCAAACAAATTCAAAATAAGTTTCCAAAATAATCGCGGTTTTGTAGTTCACAATCCGGAAAGGGATTTCTTAAAATTTAATATTTTTAAATGTTTTAAAAATATGGAAAAATCTTATAAATATTTTAAAACGTTTTAAAATAGATTTCAGTTATATATAAATTTTCAAATGAAATAAAAGTCGTTTAATCAATATAGCTTTTAAAACACCTTTCGCAACACTTTTTCAATAACTTTTAAAAAATGACTTCAAACCTCACAATTCTTTTCCAAACTTTTACAAATGTTTTCTAATAAGTAATCAAGTGTTTTAAAAATTATTGAAAGGTTTTATATATTTAAAAGAGTTTAAATAAATTAATTTGAAGAAAAACCGCTATATGCAAATGATTTAATCTTGGCTCTAATAAGCCGACAAGTACACCTGATTTCTCTATTCATGATATATGTTTGAGGTGCTTAAACTAAGTAGATATTCAGGATGAGGAATAGATAAGATCGAAATGTCAGAAATGATTTAAGTACAAAAGATTACACTTTTCAACTTTAAACAACTTCTTTAAACAACTTGGATCGTATGGGAATATTCTTATACTTGGTGTTAAATTCTAAGGAGAGAACTCATATTATTCATTGAATTTAAAAGGTGACACCATTATTCTGCCCATAGTACCAGTTGAATACGTAAATTAAAATTGAGTAAAAGTAGTACAATAGTTCTATTTGACCTTATTTTTCTCAATAATGTATTCTAAAATAATTTATGAAAATGGTTTAGTAAATTTTCATAAGGAGGTTTAATGAACTCCATATATACTGAAAAGAAATATTTCCAAAAAGCTAAAATCTCTAAAAAAAATATCTTTGGATAAAAAGGAAAACAAATAAATGGAATATTTATCATCCACCCACTTGACATCTTTATATCGATGATTGGTTCATCGAAACTGGAGTCGGATTTGGGTAATCCGTATTCGAAAACCACTTTAAACCAGTTTATGCATTCGAAAGTGAAGAAGATATATTAAAGAACATGATTTTAAAAGATAGGGGATCTTCATTTACAAAGGACTGCTTGTTGATAATCTCCAGGTATCTCTAAGATAAATAAATAATGGTAGTCCCGTCATTTTGGAAATCTCCAAAACACAAGGACTATGCGCTATAATCCTAGGGATAGTTCCCAACAGGATGTGGAAGGAAAGTACCTTCGGTTTGTCCTGTTCCTGGACAACTAGTATGAACGAATGTTCAACGTTGCATTTTCTAGATCGTATTGATTGATCTCTATGATATTATCATCTGTTTGGTGACGGAGAAAGCAACTTCTCTTAGCTTGACACCCTTTTCTGAGACGTACGAGCTCTAGACTTATACGTTTGTAGCTATTAGTTGTGTGATTGTGAAATGGCAAAGTGGCATTCAAAGTGGAAGACGTGCAATAAAAAAGGTAATCGTTACCTCGAGCCTCACACCCGTAAATAGTGAAACGAGGGATGCTTTAAGGCTAAATGGATCGCAACCAAATCCAGTATGAAATCACCTTCTAGATCTATGAAATTTCTAGCCGCTATAACGTTGGGTTTAAATTATGTGGTGTATGCTTGGAATTTCGGACAGGTCAGTAATGGCAGGGTGATGCAGTACTCGGTGCTATTCATGTAAATTTTGAATAGGTCGGTCTTAATTCGCATAAGAAGCAACATAAGGGCTCGGGTGCATTCCCATAGAAATGCACTATACGGGAGGTAGTCTCTTAGCTCGCTACTCAGTTGGATGTCCAATATCCAATAAGGGCGGTACGGACTTAGTTGTGCAAATACAGAAATGTGAGATGCAAGCATTTCAGCTAAGATTTATAAGTTTATTTGAAAATGTTTTCAAAAGATTGTCATTACAAATAATATTTCAAAATTTTGCATATCAAAGATTTGGTTATCATAAGGTAAAACCCTGTTCCATGTTTATGTATGGCATGGTCTTATTTGATGCCCTTTTGGTTTTCAAGCATCCGTATTTTGAGTTTCTCACACCAGTCCTACGAATGACCCATATTTTAGTTTTCTCTTCCCTTAAACTCTGGGTGCCCTACTTCTCAGGCGATCAAGTAGTCAGATAGCTTGAAGTATTTTGGAAGGATCCCAAAGTATGAAGAATTGAGGGTCCTTTGTATATAGTTATTTATTCTCGACTTTTCACTTTATCGTGTATCATGTATTTTGTATCTACGAGCACATACAAGGATATGCAGTTATAAATACCTAGGCTAGATTAGTACTTATCGTAACTCTGATGAATCACTTGGAGTGATTAGATGTACTTTCATCGGTATAATTATTTTGTTATAAATCCTTCATCATCCGCTTTTCCGGCACTTGAATTTGCAGCACGTAAATATTGTGGATGTATTATTATCAATCTTCAAGGGTTGAAAAATTGGGTCATCGCTGAATTCCTATTTTAATATACTTTAATTTAATTACTTAACTAGTTATTTCACTGTATGATAAAGTATATTATAGAAATCAAATTCCTTTATTAGGAAAAAATTTGGTCATGGATTTAGATATATGTAACAAATTACATAATTGCCCTTAGGCATACTCCTAACTCTCTCGATCTCCCACTTGTATGTGGGGTCAATTATGAAATCTTACTCCTTCATTTCAATCATTTATCTCAAAATGATCGAGCTAGTCACTTAGTGAACGAATGTGCTATGTTGTCTTAATTACGTACTATGTCATTTAATTCTCTCCGATAGTGATAAGCTGCCTTTATCATGTGAAACTTTTCAAAGTATGTTTCTCGCCTTCTAGTGAGCTCCAAGATCTTTTGCGATCTATATTATGACAATGTTGTCATATAATAATGTCATGGGATTATCAACATTTGAAAGTGCCCTTAACTTAGTTAGGAATTTATACATTTGCTTATATATACATTACTTTTATTATTTTGCTTATTTAAGGCGATGTACATAGCCTTTTGGTTAAATTGGCCATAAATCTTATTTGGAACATTTACAAATTAAAGCACCTTATAACAATTTGAGAATTTTCAATGATTTTATAATGCAAATAATAAAAAATTCTTGAAATGTAAATGATAAAATTTTGTTATTTGGAATACGTCTATTTAATTATATTAATTGGAAAAAAATTATCGGAAAATTAAAGTTGATTTATTTGTGAAATTTAAAATATAAATTTAATCAGTTTAATTGGTGAAATTTAAATATTTTCAAAAATTGAATATTTTTATATAACAAAAATGTAAATCACTTTCTAAGAGAGATGTTGTAATTTGTTTTGTCAAATTTGGATTTCTATAGCTTCGTTTGTCTTATTATCAGCATTTTAGCAGTATTTTCGGTAGCAGAAATTCGAGTTTTTAAATTTGATGGTATCGCTAATATCAGTGTACCGTTCTATCCGTCTCCTCATGCTGATCCACGTAGTATATTCATTTCAGTATTTTGAGGTCCGGTACGCGACGGAAATGGTAAAACGGTTCGTCATATCGGTACCATAAAGTGTGACTTTTGATTTTCTTGCTTTTCAAATTTGAAACCGTGCAACCCTGGCCACAATAAAAAATTATTTTAATTATTTCAATTATTTAGCTGAATCGGGGGGACCGTTGCTATAACAATTATATCTTTATCTATATATTGTGTGCCCTTTGCTTTGCCTAATTCTATTCAAACCAGGTACGTCATTTTTGTTCTTCCGTAACCTCTAAGTTTTTTTTTCTTTTTCTTCTTTACTTTCTTTTCCTTGTTTGCTTCTTCTTCTCCACACCTAATCAAAGCATAACCCCATTTTTCCGAACCCCGACAGAGTCACCGCTTCCCTCACAACTGCCACCTTCAAACCCGATCCACCCCACCTCCTTCCCAAAGCCGACCCATCCCCTCTTCGCTATTGCGCCTCACCGAAAGCCCTAACGACCTCCTCTTGAACCCAAAGTCATCACCGAGGCATTCCTTCCATTCCTCGAAGCACGGCCCTGACAACCCTTTTGTGTGTGTGTGTATAGGTTGCTACAGTTTTCTACTGCCAAGTCATTGGAAAATAAGCTGCACAGATATGTAACAGGAGTTTTTTCCAAACCATTTAGTTGTGCATGCCTAGGTTGACAGAAATAATGTGCACGCGTTGTTTGGTTTATTACATATATATTTTTTTTCGCAAGACTTATATATGCTGCTGCTTTATATATGCTGGGGCTAGAATTTTTTTTAATTTATATATGTTATAGACTTAATATAATATATATAGCTTTGTACCTTAGTACAAGTTATATACGTTAATTTTATGTTGTCCATATATCTTTTGGCGACAGAAATAATATGTTACTCTGAGAGGCCTAAAGTACATACACGCATTACTAGTCTGCATATGGTTCCATTACATGTCATATTTATTTGTTTAATTAAACTTTTCATGCTACGTATATATATGTTGACATATACAAGAGCACAATTCAATCAATTTCTAGTATATATTGACGTACTACGTATATTGATCGATATGCATAGGTGATAGCCACATATATGGCAACCCATTTTTTTGATTCAAAGTTGCATTTTTGTAAAAAAGAAAGGTGGCAGCCTAGATACGTGCTGTACGCATATTTTTGAGAATCTATCCTTACTTTACGTTATACGTATCACTTATGTATTCGGCGAAGCATTTTTTCTCTTTTGATCTAAACTTAACTTGTAATGCATATAGTGTATAGCGTACGCATATAATATATATATATATATACACACACACACACACCTGAAGCCAGACCTATTGCATTTTAGCAGTTGACAGAACAAGGTATATTGTGTTTATATATATATATATGTATATATACATATATATGTATATATACATACATATATATATATATGTATGTATATGTATGTATGTATATTTTATTCATTCAATGCTTGAAAAAAATTGTGTGTATAAATATATCACATATGTTTTCTTATATTTGTTCGTTCCATCGATTTATCGTGCTAAATCTACTCTCTTTTCTCACAGCAAATTGATTTGTCATGCCTGATTTGTGCCAGTGTCCATTACATCATTCTTTTTCGTAGCTTTTTCTGTCGTTCTCTAGCCACGAAAGGTGAGCAATCACCCACAATTAATATTCTTATGCTTATTAAATTGATTTCATAGGAAATGACAATTTAAATGTACTGTTAAAACTGAATCACTAGCTATTAATTGTTAAATATGATAAGTTGTTATTTAAATTTGATCACTCATGTAAATTTACACTAGTATGGGTCCATTTAATTTTTCCCGTAATTGTTATATCATGTCACTCTGCAAGTTCCCTTAGTTTTAGAAATCATTATATGTTGAAATGATACATACCCGAACGAACTTTAGAATATGAGAATATCGTTATGGGTTGAAATGATAAACCCAAACGATTTTCAATTATTATTGTAATTTTTGGATTATGGGTTTAAAAATAATAAACCCGTAATTTAAACTATTACGGATTGAAATAAAAAATATTTGTATCACTTGACTATAGGATAGAAAATTATATACGGATACCGTTGGTCTATTTTTGAAAAAAAATGATTTTCAAATATTTAAAGGAAATATATGAGCTTGATTTTGAAATGCAATAAGTATTCTATTTATTTTTCAAAATTTATAACCTTAAATGTTGATTTGGAGATATAAAAAGTATGAGTTAAATTTAAAGGTAATTTATAAAATTTTACTTATACTTTTATTTTCTAATATATATAAAATAGGATTTTAAATAGATAAATAAAAAGGTTTAATTTATTTTAAATTGTATAGAATTATTTTTATGTAATATATAATATAAAATAAAAAAAGAGAAAAAAGGGAAAAAAGAGGTTCATTTAATTTATACATAAATAGATTTTATAACTTTGATAAATAAAAGGGTTGGACATTGGAATATAATTGGTAACTTAAACTGGTTATTAACTGAATTTAAATAAATAATCAATCAGAACTTAATGATTTTGGAAATGATTTATAACTTTTTTTAATAAAAGGTGATTAAATGAATACTTTAATTATAAATAGAATTAAAATGGAATATTCGTTTTGACTTAAACTTGTATTTGAGATTTTATTTAAATATTTATAAAGTAACTTTATAAATGACCGCGGTGTGAAATACGTGTTTGGTTGTTAAAGTGACCGGGATCGGATATTGTCATACTCTCTACCGATACCGAAAACCAGTTTAACAGCTATGTACGTGGTAGAGATTCTAGAATCAAGTAGGATGGTTTGGCGAAAGATTCTATATAGTATTTACGTATCCTTAACTCCCGTGAGCCAGCTTGATGTGGCTAAAATAAGAGCCATGCTGGGCCAAGCAAGGTCGCACCTCCGATCGAGCACATTTCTTCGAAACCATATCTGTTGCTTTTGTGATTTTATTTTGGTGTGCACACCTTTGATTTGGAGTGTGTCCCGAGGTGGGCAGTAGTAGCTGTTATGCGTTACCGCCAGTCCTGATACGCAAAATAGTAGAATCCTACCATGGTCATTGCCTCGTGTGCCTTGTCACATGCCTTATCGCATCTTTTACGAGTTTGTTTTGTACCATACCTATGAAGTGTCCTCTGGGTAAACTTCCAGTTTATGGAGGAGCATACGGTACTGTGTAGACTATAGAAAAAATGCGTTAAGGGGGATATGGGTAACGCCTTAACGCTATTTTGATATATTTACTTTACTATAAACATTGTATATATAGCGTATTGTACTACATATGTAGATAGTTTACCGGATCCTTAAAGGATGGAGTCCCAACATTCCTTTAAGTTATATTGCATTTACATGCATTGCACCTGAACTTGATTTATCTGCATAAGAATGTTAATCCTGATTCGATTGTTTTATTTTTCTTTACGCTCTAGTCAGCTTGAGTGTCATAGCTTCTAAACTCATCTTTTGGAACTTGGAGATCGCTAGGATGACCTATCTTATCAATTTCAGCTTTCAGTTTATTTTCTGTTATCTCGGTTGTATGTTTCAGACTTGTCAGTTACCTTTATGTTAGAGACTTCTATGTATTGAGATTTCTGATGTATTCTATTTGGACTATGTTATTTCTGTAGTAGATTCATGAACTACAATTTATTTATTTCGCTGCTTTGTTGTAAACTCTGTGTATGTGATTCTGTGATGGATTTATTTACTGTTATGCTAAGTTATGCCAAATAAATATATTAACAATATGTTATTTAGAGAAATTCAAGTCTTACATGTGTGGATTATTGACGATTTGAATGGAATGAAATAGTGGGTTGTTACAGTTGGTATCAGAGCTCAGGTTTTGGCAAATTAGCATATGGAGTGAAAACTCATTAGAGATAGGGTAGTAACATCTTAGAATGAGTTGAATTAATTTCAGAATCGTATTCGTTCGTGCTTGAAATTCTATGTTGGAATTGTCTTTAATTAGGATTTCTTTTGAACTTTGAAACGGTATCCTTGTCCTGAAATCAAAATTCTTGTTTTCCAAATGAGTAACCGTAGGAATTTCCGTGGAAGGGGTCGTGGAAATGCTCCTACATCACCTGTTTCCCCTGTCCCACCTATTGTTGCTCCTATTGTCGCACCTGTTTAGCCTATTAGGTTCACTCAGCTTTGTAAGGAGTATTCTCAGCTTTGAGGTACTAGGTTCACTGGAGCAGAGAGTACTATCGAGGCTCAGTAATGGTTGAAGAGTCTTGAGAGGATTTTTACTAGACTTGAGATCGCTGATTCTCAGATGCGTCATTTAGCTACTTGGCAGTTATAGGAGTCCACCTAGGACTGGTGGGAATCTATTACCACTCAGACTGTCGAAGCTAACATCTCTTGGCAGTAGTTTAGGTGAGATCCTTAGTTGTCTTTCCTAGCTTATCTCTACCGAATCTATTTCTTTGAAATTTATCTCCTTTATCTTTACCTTATCTTAGATCCCTTCTTTCCAAGCATGCTTTTGTGGCAAAATGGATGCCCGAAGCCAAAAAATCTCAGTTGTATAGGGCATTTATAGACCTTAAGCAAGGAGACAAGACTTTTGCTGAGTATGAGAGGAAGTTCAATGCGCTTTCCAAGTTTGGTCCCAGTTTTATTGACACTCAACTCAAGAAGAATGAGAAGTTTATTCATGGTGCTCGCCCAGAGTATTATGACCGCTTGATTAGTCGTGTTCATGGTACCTTCACTTGTCTGATGGATATGGCCATCAGATTTGAGAACCCTACTTCCAAGGGAAAGCAGGCATTTTCAGCATCTCAGGGTACTTCCAGTGGTTCAAAGAAGAGGAAGCCCGATTTCCATCAAAAGAAGAAGAATTGGCAGAAGGCTCATGGTATTGGATTTTCTTCCCAAAAGAGTTCTCTAGACCTTTATCACATCACTTGTTTCAAATGCAATCAAAAGGGCCACTATTCGAACAATTGTCCAACACCTGCTAGTGCCGTCGTTCCTCCTCCTTAGGTTACCCAGAACAACCTCTGCCATGTCTGTTTGCAACCTGGCTATTTCGAGAATGATTGTCCCTTGCATCAGGGAGGCAAGACATCTAGATTTTTTTTCCATGACTTCTCCCACTCCTCCTCTGCCTACCAGTGATGACCAAGGTACCCTTCCGAGTTCTTTTTCTTTACACGATTATCCTATTCGTGTCCTACTTGACACTGGTGCATCCTATAGTTTTATATCTCTTGATCTTTGTAATAAATTCGAACATATTTTGCAACCCCAATTGGCAATTTCATCATTATGTGTGATTAATCCTATCGGTAGTCATGCAAATCTTAGTATGATTTGTAAAGAAGTGAAACTCCGTTACAAGAATCGTTGATTCACCGAAAATTTCTATGTTTTGGGTTTCGACGCATTTGATATTTTACTTTGGGGGTGATTGGTTAAAGCGTTATGATGCTGCCATTTCTTGTAAGGCCCAAACTATTTCCTTAGTCAGTGGGCTGACTGAGCCTTTGGTTATTGAATGTCGAAGGCCTCAGGATCTTGCGGGCAGCGTTTTCTTTTCTGTTGATGCTCAGCCTCGTGATTGGACACCACCCCGATAGTCAGGGATTATCCTGATGTTTTCAGTGAAGTCACTTCTCTTCCTCCTAAGCGGGAATGTAACGACCCGGATCTTTTTTGAACGGTTAATTTGAGATATTTAAATGGATTTAAATATTTGATTTGCATTATGAATTGATTTTGAATATGAAAAGTATGGTTTTCGTTTATAAAGTAAATTCAGGATCTAAGATATAATGATTTATTGGAAAATTCGACTTTTGAATTATATAATTGGTAATTGGGTAAAATATAAAATCTGGAGTTATAAGTCTGTCAAAAATATTTCAAAGGCGTATAAAATTTATATTGATAATACTGAAAGTAATAGATGGGGTAAAATTGAATTTAACAGTAGTTTGTTCAATTTTAAAAATACATCGTTTAAATTGATGTTTTAAAATAGTCTTCCAAGGCACAGTTTCAGATTTCGATGGAACCAGTTCCATTGGATTCGTAATATTGTATTATTATCGGATTTTAATTTTCGTAGCATTTGGAGTTGTTGTGTAAGCACACGGTAAGTAAACGTGCTGGAATTTATATCGAAAATTCAATATAATAACTGGTCCAAAAGCTATCATCTCCATATGATCGAATTAGGGCTCGAAACCTTTTCCATTACGTTCAAAATCGGGATATAACATTGTAAACGCTTAGCGGCACGCTTCGATAGGAGGTCAAGATTTTTAGCTGCGAATTCGGCAGGGTTTAAATTTAAAATTTAAATTTAAAACATATTATTAAACTAGTCAAAAACTATTCACATCAAAGCTTTTTCACCTCATTTCAGGAATACTGTTCACCTGTTCAAATCAGTCGCCTTTATTTCAAATCGTGTTCCTTTTTTTTTTATTAGCTCGCGCAATCTTCCTGTAAAAGAAATTAACTCGTTCTTCTCCCCTTCATTATAAATCGCTTAGCCGAGCTTTAAAATTGATTTCTAATCCATCGTTCAAAAACGACTTCCCTTTTTTTCAAATCGTTCCCCTCCTTAGTATTCGAACAGAAATTGTTCGTTAGAAAAAAAGAGAAAGAAGAAGAGTGTCGCGAGTAAATTCGAAGGGAGATGGAGGGAGCAGTTCGCAAGGCCGTAGAGTTGGGTCGACGGGGAGCCGCTTTCGTGGTAGGGTGGGTAGCTCGAATCACGATAGTGGAAGTCGTGAGCGACGCGGCTGCACGACCAGGCGAGTCGTGAGGTGGAAGGATGGCGGCGCTCCAGGTTGAGGCAACGGCATGCTCATTTGGGTTGTTGCAGGTGCTTGTGTGTGGGGTCGAGCTAAACGGCGACGGGACTGTCACAAAGTCGAGATGCGACTAGAAGGCGCATAGTTGCGAACAGCGGTGCGTGGAGGCGGTGATGTATGCGATCTTGTCTTCTTTCTCGATTAACTTGATTAGTAAAATATATATCCAGATTTAAATATATGTAGCTTAAAACAGAAAAAAAATTTGGGAAATATATAGATAAAATTTTGATTTACAGCAAGGTGAAAAACAATTATGTTTAATCTAGTAAAGATATATATGTATATATTAGAAGCAGAAAACAAAAATTATTTAATATAGATAAAGTTTTGGAATTCAATAATGTTGTATAACATATATATAAATCTGATTTTTTTTTTGAAATCTGTATAGATTATTTTAAAATGTACATAGGTTATATCTTAGTACATGGGTTTCAAAAAAATAAAATTATTTATTGAAAAATTGGTTTAAAATCAAATCATTAGTCAAATTAAACTATTAAACGGTAATTAATTTATTCGATGAACTCGAATATTAATAAACCTTATGATATTTGTTACAAGGTCTAAATCGTAGAGAATCAAGTCGGTGTGGATAGAATTTGCAAATTAAAAATCAAAGGTGAATTAATCTCACTCTTCTGGATTGCTATTTAAATTTAAATGGTTAAATTTAAATAATTGGTTGGATGATCGAATTGATTGGATGTGGTATGTATTATATAGTATATATATATATATTGGAGTGATTGATTTCCCGCATTATATAGCTGATGAGACCCGATGCTCCGCATAATAGCGGATAATATTATATAAACCCATATACCGCGATATTCCACCTCGAAGTGGAATTGGTATTGTGCTAACATCTGTGGATGCAGGGAAACAGATTGAAGGGATCCAACTGGATTCCTTAAAATATTTAGATTTGTTTAAATATTCTGTGATATGGTTATTTGATATCCTGTGATGAATTATATTGATAATTGGAGCATTGGATGCTACAGTCTGATTGAATATATTTGGGTATACTGAGTTACCAAAAATATATAAAATGGATATTTGAAAAGAAAATAAAAGAAGAGAATTTGTAAGTAAAATGATTATAGAGAATTTGGAGTAAACCATAGAATGAATGGGAAAAGGGTAAAAGTGGATTTTAAAATTTTAATAAATAAAATCCGAGTATGGAAAGGGAGATTTTGAATAAAAGGGAAAAATAATGAATTTTAAAACCCAAGCGATATTATTTAAAGGAATAATGAATTTACTTTAAAATTCAAGGTTTAAATTTATTTGAAAGGATAAAGAAAGAATTTGGGAAATAGAAAATTGGTATTTTCAGTTAAAAGATTTTAAATCATAAGTAAGAATTAAAAATCTGAAGTTAATGGGTTTTTGAAATAAATGAGTAAGTAAAAGAAATTTATGTCAAATGGAGTAATTTGGTAATCAATTTGGAAATTGATTTAAGTGTTTGAAATTGGAATTATAAAGGAGGATGGACTAAGAAATTATAAACTGGGTTTTATAAAAGTGAAGTAATATATTAGTGGATATTTGGAAGAATAAATTCACGGTGGGAATTTATTAAAGGAATGGGTAAATTTGTTTAAAAATAAATATGATTTATTTTTAAAGGATGTGAAAGAGAAGTGTATTTCCCTGGATAGCCAAGTACGTTTTCGAAGCAAAATTTTAAGTATGTTAAAAGTTTTAAAGTTGTTTTTAAAAGCATGTTTTAGGAAATTTATTATTGAATGTTTAAATTTTAAGGTAAGTATTTTTCAAATTTATCTTAGTAGTAATTACTTAAAGGTGGCTTGGTACTATGTTTCTAAAGTATTAAATTGGTTTTTTTATTTAAATGTTTTAAGTATATTTTATAACAAGTGTTTAAAATTATTTGTACTTGGTGTTTTCAGTGGAAATAAATATTTGGGAATTCATTCCATGAGGAGAGTGTGGTTTGGAACTGTTTTCAAGGGTTGAAAAGTGGAAATATATCTTGTGAAGATATTTTGAGGATAATAAATAATTTGGAAAATTATTTATGTTTGATGGTTGTTTGTGAATTTTAATTGATAGTTAAATAACCGACTATCAATATTGGCCAATACGCTGATCATTTCGAAGAGATCGGGATCGGGATTAAATTCTCGAAAACCACTTCGATCCGGTTTGAACATTTTCGTGTGGAAAACAAGAGTTTAGATTCGAAGATGGAGCAGTGAAGTGCAAGGGCTAGTAGCTACTAATCCTGAGGTGATTCCAAAATGGATGTAGTAGGAGTAATGCCTTCGGTTCCGTTCGAACCCAGAATGGACTTGTATGGATGAATGCTTTCAAAACATCGTCAGGTGGATGGTGAGCATTCTAAGTGATATGTTCTAAAAAGGTAACGCTTAGTCTCGAGGCTCATCAACCGGGAATAACTGAAAATCTTGGGTTATGCAACAAGGCTAAGTGGGTAGCACCCATTAGGGTGAGGTCATCCCTGTCTAGATGTCCCTTTTTATTTCGGCTGTATGAGCGGTTGGTGATCCCAACCGTGGGGTGATCTAACTCAGGATTATCCAGTAAGGGGTAGTTCCGGTCTTGTGTTGCAGGGGATTTAGGATGGACCCTTGGTATGGTGATCTAGGCCACGTAATGTGACAGGTGGTACCCCATTGCCTAGTCATTAGTTGGAAATCCATTCTCCCTACGCGTCGTTACGGTTCTGATTGTGCCCAACTATTGCTGAAACATGAGATGCAAGCATTTCAGCTAGATTCTATTTTACTTTCTATAGACACTATTATAACGGATTTGATAAAAAGTGTTTTGGCTATCGTAAGGTAAAAATCCGACATGTTAATTTGTGGCGTGGTCTTAGGAGATGCTTTTGTTTCAAAGGATTTTGAAACTTTAATAATCCAATTGGGTGTGATTTCTCACGCTGGTATTCCAGACATAACTCGGGTGTTATTTAACTATAATGCTCGAGTCAGACCGAGTATTATACTATATAGAAAAAGATGATATGGAGCTCAGGAGACGAGCTGGAAGGCGATACGTACTTCCGTACTTGTTTTAAATATTTCACTGTGTTGATTAGCTGTGTATTCAGTTTTGTGAGGACATGTTATGATTACTGTCCAATTGTGTGTTATGTGTACTCCGATGATGTAATGTATAAACAGATATGCTTTTGTGTAAAGATCTGTTATCATCTATTATGTTTTATTCCGTTGCGTTTGTAAGATTCTAATGTTGTTGGTTGTTTTCTCTTCTTCTATCTCTTTCTTTCTTAACCCCAATGGTTCGTATTTCCGTTCTCTTTGAGTTGATATGTTGACAAATAGTGTCGACTTAAGGGGTATGGGACTGCGGGTCGTTTCACTTGGTATCAGAGCTGAAGGTTAAGCGAGAACCTTGGCTATGGTGAGGATTACTCACTAGGAATAGAGTCTGTGGCACTCTAGAATGAGTTTGAGTGTATTAATAGATATGAGTGTGTATTGTTAGTGAATATAAAAATTGTTTTTATATTGTGTTGACTTATCGGTTGAGTGTTTAAGGATTCTGGTCGATGTGTGGGACGTCATGTCATCGATAGGGGTTTCTAAACTCTTAAACAAGATAAAGCGAAACAGTATTGTTTTAAAATAGGGTAAATGAAATAATTTTACCCAAATTACTTTTGTACATAATGGAAATAATTTTTCGTAAATTATTATAGTTATTTATGAATGCTTGGTTGTTAGGAATGGTAATATTAAATTATTATCATTGTTGTGTAAAGTTGAATAAGAAATTGAAATTATAACTAAAGCTAAGGAATAAATTCATATACAAAGGAAATTTGTAAATGTAAACTGTAAATGTGATTTATAAATTGAAATAAGATTTCAGAATAATATTTGAATAGGAATTGAAAGAATTTAGAATTTGAAATTTTGGGAAAGGTCTAAATTCTTTTGGGTTTGAAAATGGCTTTCAAGGGTTTTGGAGAAATAATAGTAATACTATTTGGGAAATATTTTTAATTTTAATATGAAATCTGTTGAGACTTGAAATTAAGAATATTTGAAATGTTTTTAAAGAGATAAAAGCATTGAACTCTTTCGGTCGCTAGAAAATAACTTCGGTGATGACTGCAGCATCATCGATGTTCATTTTCGAGTTTCCAAGAGAGGAATTGCTACCAAATTGTTTTGAATTGAAATTGTTTGAAAAAGTTGGGTTGATTTTAGAAATGCAAAGGATTTTGGATATGATTAATTTCAAATGATTTTTGAAATACTCAAGTGATTATTGGAGACTCTGGAATTGGTTTAAATGTTTTGAGTGTCTAAGTAATGGATTAAACTCTAGAGGTTTAACTAAAAATGTTTATGGATTATAAAAATATTTGGAAATTTAAAAAGTTTGAAAATTTCCTGGAATGGAATTAACTTGTAAAAAGTTAATGAGTTAGAAGAGTAAGTTGAATTAAATGTACTCAAGCTAAGTCTAATGATATTGTGATTAGATTGGAATGAAAGTTGAAATATAGTTGAGATGGAATTGTATCTCGTGGTAGATACATTAAATGAAATTAAGTTCTTACTTAATAAAATTTGAATGAATTTTGTGAAGTCAAAGAATAGTATGGGGTTAGATTTAACTGGAGTTTAGTTAAATAAGATTGAATGGGAATAAATAGATTTCGATGGCTTATAAAAGAATTGAAAACCCATTGAATAAAAATATATACTTGGCTAAATTAAATATATAATCCCGAGTTAAAGGGTAAAATGTGAACGGGATTGATTGTAAATGGATGAAAGTATGGATATAAATAAGTTGCGACTTATAAAACTTAGAAGTGGAATAAATAAGCCAAAATAAAATTGTTTTGAATTTTGGGAAATGAATAAAAATCCAAAACTTGAATTATAAAATAGATTGAACTCAAGAAAATTTAGTTAAGTGATTTTTGAAGGAAAAAAAATTAAATATTGCATTAAAAGTGGGAAATGAACTAATTTGAATAAATTAATGAAGTATGTATGTTAATGGAATTCTGGTTGGTTGGATAAAAATTAAATTGAGTTAAAAATGGATTTTTATGAAGTTAAACTTGAGTTATAAATTAAATTCAACCTAGAAGTGCTAAGCGAATTGACTGTGATTGAAATATGGTAAAATGAAATGAAGTTGGATTAAAACAGAAATGGTTTGAATTGCAAATAAAATTCAAAGGATTGGAAATAAAATTGAAATGGTCATGTTATTAATAAAATAAGTTCGAAAGTGAAATGAAAATGTGAAATAAAGTTTAAAATGGATTTAATGAATATACTAATTGAATTAAATAGAATGGAACTTAATTGGAAATGGAGCTGAACTTAAGTTGTTAACTTAAGCAAATTGTTAAATGGTTGTTAGTGAGCTTTATGAAATGGTTTTGAATAGAACCTATTTGAATGATGAAATTGAATGTAAGTAAATGGATAAAATTAAGAATGAAGTGAAAATGAGAATGCATGGATTGTGAATAAAATTAAAATGGAATGAAATTTATATAAATTGAGTTGAGATCGATTTAAAATGGTTAAAGCTTAAGTACATACTTATTCACATGAATATCGTCGAAGTGCATAAGAAAATGGGTCGTTCGATGAAATGGAAGAAAATAAAATTCTATGAATCATTGGAAGTAAATAAAATTGATTTTTGAATCAATTGAGATAAATATGAGTTTGTTTTACTTAGAATGAATTGAATGAAGGAAAGTGAGTTGTAAACCGCTTGAAACTGAAAATAATAGTTTAAGAATTGGTTGTAAGCAATTGAAATTAGTGTCAGAATCTTATAAATTGCATTCGGGTATTGTTTGGTGTATATTGCTTATGAAATGCATGGGTCTAACTATTGAAAGCAAATAAATGTTAGTGAGTTGCATATATTTTATACTTACATGTTTAAATTAAGTAAGTACAGGTACAGAGAGGCCGTATGGCTGGATTGGACGTGCAAAATGATAAATAAATAAGCCGCTTGCTTAAAAATTCAAAATAGAGGTACACCTACATAATAAAATTAGGAAATATGAACTATTGTTTGTTTTTTTATTTTTCCGACCGTGTGGGTCGATGTATATATATTTATATCTCTGGTCAAATTGCAAAAGCTCCTCCGTACAAAGGAGACTCTGTCAAAAAATTTCGTAAATTTTGGGAGTTAGAAAATTTTTGTTAGCAACAAAACGATTTCAAATTGGAATTGAAATAAACGATTTTGGAAATTGGAACTAATTGTTTAATTGGAACTAATGGATTTGAAAAGTGAATATGGGATTTTCACTAAGTATGTTTTTGTAAGTTGGGGATTTGGGACATTCTTCTGCCTTAGTAATTTCGAGGACGAAATTCTTTTAAGGGGGAGGAATGTAATGATCCAGATTTTTTTTGAACGATTAATTTGGGATATTTGAATGGATTTAAATATTTGATTTAGATTATGAATTGATTTTGAATATGGAAAGTATGGTTTTCGTTTATAAAGTAAATCCAGGATCTAAGATATAATGATTTATTGGAAAATTCGACTTTTGAATTATATAATTGTTTATTGGGTAAAATGTAAAATCTGGAGTTATAAGCTTGTCAAAAATATTTCAAAGGCGTATAAAATTTATATTGATAATATTGAAAGTAATAGATGTGGTAAAATTGAATTTAACAGTAGTTTGTTCAATTTTAAAAATACATCGTTTAAATTGATGTTCTAAAATAGTCTTCCGAGGCACAGTCTCGGATTTCGACGAAACCAGTTTCATTAGATCCGTAATACTGTATTATTATCGGATTTCAATTTTCGTAGCATTTGGAGTTGTTGTGTGAGCACACGGTAAGTAAACGCGTTGGAATTTATATCAAAAATTCAATATAGTAACTGGTCCAAAAGCTATCTTCTCCATACGATCGAATTAGGGCTCGAAACCTTTTCCATTGCGTTCGAAATAGGGGTATAACATTATGAACGCCTAGCGGCACCCTTCGATAGGAGGTCAAGATTTTTAGCTGCGAATTCGGGACGGTTTAAATTTAAAATTTAAATTTAAAACATATTATTAAACCACTCAAAAACTATTCACATCAAAGCTTTTTCACCTCATTTCAGGAATACTGTTCACCTGTTCAAATCAGTCGCCCTTATTTCAAATTGTGTTCCCTTCTTTTTTTAATTACCTCGCGCAATCTTCCTGTAAAAGAAAATAACTCGTTCTTCTCCCCTTCATTATAAAACGCTTAGCCGAGCTTTAAAATTGATTTCTAATCCATCGTTCAAAAATGGTTGCCCTTTTTTTTCAAATCGTTCCCTTCCTTAGTATTCGAACAAAAATTGTTCGTTAGAAAAAAAAGAGAAAGAAGAATAGGGTCGCGAGTGAATTCGAAGGGAGATGGGGGGAGCAGTTCGCAAGGTCGTAGAGTTGTGTCGAGGGGGAGCCGCTTTCGTGGTAGGGTGGGTAGCTCGAATCGCGATAGGTGGAAGTCACGAGCGACGCGGCTGCACGAACAGGCGAGTCATAAGGTGGAAGGATGGCGGCGCTCTAGGGTGAGGCAACGACATGCTCATTTGGGTTGTCGCAGGTGTTCGTGCGTGGGGTCGAGCTAAACGGCGGCGGGACTGTCACAAAGTCGAGATGCGACTGGGAGGCACGTGGTTGCGAACTGTGGTGCGTGGAGGCGTGAGGTATGCGATCTTGTCTTCTTTCATGATTAACTTGATTAGTAAAATATATATCCAGATTTAAATATATGTAGCTTAAAACAGAATTTTTTTGGGGAAATATATAGATAAAATTTTGATTTACAGCAAGGTGAAAAACGATTGTGTTTAATCTAATAAAGATATATATGTATATATTAGAAGCAGAAAACAAAAATTATTTAATATAGACAAAGTTTTGGAATTTAATAATGTTGTAAAACATATATATAAATCTGATTTTTTTTTGAAATCTGTGTAGATATTTTTAAAATGTACATAGGTTATATTTTAGTATATGGGTTTCAAAAAAGTAAAATTATTTATTGAAAGGTTGGTTTAAAATCAAATCATTAGTCAAATTAAACTATTAAATGGTAATTAATTTATTCGATCAACTCGAATATTAATAAACCTTATGATATATGTTACAAGGTCTAAATCGTAGAGAATCAAGCCGATGTGGATCGGATTTGCAAATTAAAAATCAAAAGTGAGTTAATCTCACTCTTCTGGATTGCCATTTAAATCTAAATGGTTAAATTTAAATAATTGGTTGAATGATCGAATTGATTGGATGTGGTATATATTATATAGTATATATATATTGGAATGATTGATTTCTCGCATTATATAGCGGATGAGACCCTATGCGCCGCATAATAGCGGATGATATTATATAAACCCATATACCGCGATATTATACCTCGAAGTGGAATTGGTATTGTGCTAACATCTGTGGATGCAGGGAAACAGGTTGGAGGGATCCAACTGGATTCGTCAAAATATTTAGATTTGTTTAAATATTCTTCGATATGGTTATTTGATATCCTGTGATGAATTATATTGATAATTAGAGCATAGGATGCTACGGTTGATTGAATATATTTGGGTATACTGAGTTACCAAAAATATATAAATTGGATATTTGAAAACAAAATAAAAGAAGAGAATTTGTAAGTAAAATGATTATAGAGAATTTGGATTAAACCATAGAATGAATAGGAAAAGGGTAAAAGTGGATTTTAAAATTTTAATAAATAAAATCCGAGTATGTAAAGGGAGATTTTGAATAAAAGGGAAAATAATGAATTTTAAAACCCAAGTGATATTATTTAAAGGAATAATGAATTTACTTTAAAATTCAAGGTTTAAATTTATTTGAAAGGATAAAGAAGGAATTTGGGAAATGGGAAATTGGTATTTTCAGTTAAAAGATTTTAAATCATAAGTAAGAATTAAAAACCTGAAGTTAATGGGTTTTGAAATAAATGAGTAAGTAAAAGAAATTTATGTCAAAATGGAGTAATTTGGTAATCAATTTGGAAATTGATTTAAGTGTTTGAAATTGGAATTATAAAGGAGGATGGACTAAGAAATTATAAACTGGGTTTTATAAAAGTGAAATAATATATTAGTGGATATTTGGAAGAATAAATTCACGGTGGGAATTTGTTAAAGGAATGTGTAAATTTGCTTAAAAATAAATAGTGATTTGTTTTTAAAGGATGCGAAAGAGAAGTGTATTTCCTTGGATAGCCAAGTACGTTTTCGAAGCAAATTTTTAAGTATAAGTTAAAAGTTTTAAAGTTGTTTTTAAAAGCATGTTTTAGGAAATTTATTATTGAATGTTTAAATTTTAAAGTAAGTATTTTTCAAATTTATCTTAGTAGTAATTACTTAAAGGTGGCTTGGTACTATGTTTCTAAAAGAGAATATATTTTATAAAGTAGCTTTATTTTAAATATTCTTGAAGTATATATTTTAAATAAAGTATTAAAGTAGTTTTTTATTTAAATGCTTTAAAGTATATTTTATAATAAGCTTTGTTTTAAATATTCTTAAAGTATATATTTTAAATAAAGTATTAAAGTAGTTTTTTATTTAAATGCTTTAAAGTATATTTTATAATAAGTGTTTAAAATTATTTGTACTTGGTGTTTTCAGTGGAAATAAATATTTGGGAATTCATTCCATGAGAAGAGTCTGGTTTCGAACTGTTTTCAAGGGTTGAAAAGTGGAAATATATCTTGCGAAGATATTTTGAGGATAATAAATAATTTGGAAAATCATTTATGTCTGATGCTTGTTTGTGAATGTTAATTGATAGTTAAATAACCGGCTATCAATATTGGCCAATGCGCTGATCGTTTCGAAGAGACCGGGATCGGGATTAAATTCTCGAAAACCACTTCGATCCGGTTTGAACGTTTTCATGTGGAAAATAAGAGTTTGGATTCGAAGGTGGAGTAGTGAAGTGCAAGGGCTAGTTGCTACCAATCCTGAGGTAATTCCAAAATGGATGTAGTAGTATTAGCGCCTTCGGTTCCGTTCGAACTTGGAACAGACTTGTATGGATGAATGCTTTCAGAACATCGTCAGGTGGATGGTGAGCATTCTAAGTGATATGTTATAAAAAGGTAATGCTTAGCCTTGAGCCTCATCAACCGGGAACGACTGAAAATCTGGGGTTATGCAGCAAGGCTAAGTGGGTAGCACCCATTAGGGTGAGGCCATTCCTGCCTAGATGTCCCTTTTTATTTCGGCTGTGTGGGCGGTTGCTAATCCCAACCGCGGGGTGATCTTACTCGGGATTATCCAGTAAGGGGTAGTTTCGGTCTTGTGTTGCAGGGGATTTAGGGTGGATCCTCGGCACGGTGATCTAGGCCCCGTACTGTGACAGGTGGTACCCCAGTGCCTAGTCATTAGTTGGAAATCCATTCTCCCTACGCGCCTCTTACGGTTTTGATTGTGCCCAACTATTGCTGGTACGTGATGCAAGCATTTCAGCTAGATTCTATTTTACTTTCTATAGACACTATTATAATATCAGACAGATTTGATACAAAGTGTTTTGGCTTTCGTAAGGTAAAAACCCGACATGTTTATTTGTGGCGTGGTCTTACGAGATGCTTTTGTTTCAAAGGATTTTGAAACTTTAATAATCCAGTTGGGAGTGATTTCTCACGCTGGTATTCCAGACTGACTCGGGTGTTATTTAACTATAATGCTCGGGTCAGACGGAGTATTATATAATATAGGAAAAGATGCTATGGAGCTCAGGAGACGAGCTGGATGGCGTTACGTACTTCCGTACTTGTTTTAAATATTCCGCTGTGTTGATTAGCTTTGTATTCAGTTTTGTGAGGACATGTTATGATTACTATCCAGTTGTGTGTTATGTGTACTTTGATGTTGTACTGTATAAACAGATATGCTTTTGTGTAAAGATCTGTTATCATTTATTATATTTTATTCCGCCGTGTTAGTAAGATTCAGATATCGTTGGTTGTTTTCTCTTCTTCTATCTCTTTCTTTCTTAACCCCAATGGTTCATATTTCCATTCTCTTTGAGTTGATATGTTGAAGAATAGTGTCGACTTAAGGGGTACGGGACTGTGGGTCGTTTCAGGGAAATTGAATTCTTCATTGATCTTATTCCTAGTGCTCGACCTATTGTTCTCCTTCCCAGACGGATGGCCCCCGAGGAGAAGGTTGAGCTATAAAAGTAGATTGAGGATTTGTTCTCCAAAGCTTTGATTAAACAGAGTTTTTCTAAATAGGGTGCAGCTGTGGTCTTTGTCATCAAGTTTGATGGTTCTTTGAGGATGTGTGTTGATTACAGAGAGCTGAACGAACTTACTCTCAAGAACCGATATCCGATGCATCGCATCAATGATATGTTTGATCAGCTCTATGGAGCTAAAGTATTCTCTCAGCTTGATCTTGCTACCGGCTCCCACCAACTTCTTGAAGTTGATGAAAGCATCCCCAAGACTGCTTTCCGAGCAGAAAATGGTTTATATGAATGGTTACTTATGCCTTTTGGATTAATCAATGCTCCTACTTTCCTTATCGATCTAATGAATTGCATATTCCGCGATGTTCTCAATAAGTTTGTTTTGGTTTTCGTGGATGATATCCTCGTCTTTTCTAAGTCATGGAAGGAGCATAGGGAACATTTGGATCATGTTCTTAAAACTCTTAGGAGTCATCAATTGAAATCCAAATTTTCTAAATGCCATTTCTGGAGAGATGAAGTTCGATTCTTTAGGCATATTGTTTCAGAGAATGGAGTCTCGGTTGACCAGGTTAAGGTCGCTGCGGTTAATGAATGTCTATCCACCTTTCTCTTTTGAATTCATTCATCCTATCTATCTTTGAACTTGCCCCTTATCTATTTCTAGGATTGGGAGACACCTAAGACTCCGATTGATATTCATAGCTTTCTTGACCTAGCCGGTTATTATCGAAGATCTATAGAGAATTTTTCCCGTATAGCTGCCCTCTCACTGCTTTGACCCGTAAGAATGCCAATTTCAATTGGAATGAGAAGCGTGAAGCCGCATTTATAGAGTTGAAGCAAAAGCTTACCTCTGCTACTGTCCTCACTGTTCCGAATGGGAGTGGAGGGTTATCGGTTTATACCAATGCAAGTGAAGAAGGATTGGGTGTCATGTTGATGCAAGATGGGAAGGTCATAGCTTATGCTAGCCGTCAGTTGGAGCCCCACGAAGCTAACTATGCCACCCATGACTTAGAGTTGCTTGCTTTTGCGTTTGCTTTGAAGTTATGGAGGCACCACCTTTTGGGAACCAAGTTTGAGCTTTTCACCGACCGCTAACCTCTTAGGCATATCTTCAACTAGAAGGATTTAAACCAGAGGTAAGTTCGATGGCTTGATTTCTTAGCATCTTATGATACTGACATCAACTTCACTTCCGGGAAAGCAAATGTAGTGGTCGATGCTTTGAGTCGTAAGAAGGCGTTGTTGTGTCGGATAGTAGCTACACCATCTCTTATAGGTAGAATTGTAGCAAAGCAGGATAAGGATGCGATGCTTAAACTTATGAAAGAGAATATCCGGGTCAGGGATGGTGATGATCGGAATGAGTTAGGAGCACGGAGTGATCGAAATAGAGTTTTGAGGATAAATGGATGCATTTGTGTTCCAAATGATGATGGTTTGAGGCACGAAGTTCTTAGTGAGAATCATCAGTCCAGACTCTCCATCCATCCCGGGTGTCATAAAGATGTTTAAGGATATGAAGAAGTTGTATAGGTGGAATGGTATGAAGCAGGAAATTTCTATCTTTGTAGGTAGATGTGCCATGTGTCAGCAGATTAAGGCTGATCACCAGAAGACTATTGGATTGCGACAAACCCTTGAAATTCCCATTTGGAAGTGGGATTAGGTCTCTATGGATTTTATCGAAGTCCTACCGAGGACTAGAAGGGTTAGTGAGAGTATTTGGGTAGTTGTCAATCGATTGACCAAGTCCGCTCATTTTATTCCGGTCAAGTAGAATCGAACTGCTTCGAGCCTAGTTGAGATCTATATGAGGGAGATAGTCCATCTCCATGGCGTTCCTTCTAGCATTGTTTGTGATCGTGACCCTATCTTTACCAGCAAGTTCTGGAAAGCGTTTCAGGAAGCTTTGGGCACTCATTTGAACCTTAGTACGGCTTATCATCCCCAAACTGATGGTCAGACGGAAAGGGTGAATCAGATTCTTGAAGATCTTCTTCATGCTTGTATTCTTGATTATGGAGGATCTTAGGAAGATCATATCCATCTCGTTGAATTCACTTATAATAACGGTTATTAGATATAACCCTACCTTTGAATTTGAATCATCTTAAGCTTAATCAATCTATTTATACCAATCTTTCGAAAGCAGGCAATTATTGAGATGTCTCCATTTGCCGCCCTTTACGGACAATCCTGTAAATCTCCATCTTGCTAGATTGAATCCGGTGATTGCTTGGTTCTTGGGCCTGATATAATTTTGGAATCATCCGAGAAGGTCGAGGAGATTAAGAGGAAAATGAGGATTGCTCAGGATAGGCAGAAGAAGTAAGCCGATAAGCGCAAAAGGGATTTGGAGTTTTTAGTGGGCGATCGGGTCTTTCTTAAGATCTCCCCGCTGAAGAATGTAATCCGTTTTGATCGGAGAGGGAAGCTTGCTTCAAGATTCATTGGTCCTTACCGCATTTTGGAAAGAGTTGGTCCTTTGGCTTATAAAGTCGATTTACTGGAGGAACTGGCAGGTGTGCACAATGTGTTTCACATATCTCACTTTCGTAGATATCTCCATGATCCACCTTTAATTGTTCAGCCAGCTTTATTAGAGAACTTGAACATTGAGCCACCATCGAGAGAAACCACTTCTTATTGTCGATAGAGGCACGAAGCAGTTTCGAACAAAATCTGTCAGTTTAGTTAAGGTACAGGGGAGTATGGTTGACCAGGATTGCATCTGGGAAACCGAGGAATCCATACGTGCTTCAAATCCTGAATTGTTTGACTCAGGTACTATTCGTTGCGTACTTTATCTTTTCGGTTATTTCTGTTCTCCTATCTCGTTCCTTTTCGGGGACGAAAAGTTTTGAGTGGGGGAGAGTGTAACGATCCAAGAATTTTCAACGATTTTATAACGTAAATAATACAAAATTCCTTGAAATGTAAATGATAAAATTTGGCAATAAAATTTTGTTATTTGAAATGCGTATATTCAATTATAGTAATTGGAAAAATTTTATTGGAAATACTAAACTTAATTTATTTGCGAAATTTAAAAAATAAATTTAATCGGTTTAATTGGTGAAATTTAAATATTTTCAAAAATTGAATATTTTTAAATAATAAAAATGTAAATCACTTTCTGAGAGAGACGTCATAATTTGTTTTGTGAAATTATGATTTCTATCGCTCCGTTTGTCTTATTTTATTTTATGTGTTTTAGCATCATTTTTGGTAGCGGAAATTCGAGTTTTTAAAATTTGATCGTATCGCTGATATCTGTGTACCATTCTATCCATCCCGTCATGTTGTTCCACGCAGTATATTTATATCACTATTTTGAGGTCCGGTACACGACGGAAACAGTAAAACGGTTCGTTATATCGGTACCATAAAGTGTGACTTTTGATTACCTTGCTTTTCAAATTTGAAACCATGCAACCCTGCCCACTGTAAAAAATTGTTTTAATTATCTAGCTGAATCAGGGGAAGGCCGTTGTTATTACAATTATATCTTTATCTATATATTGCGTGCCTTTTGCCTTACCTAATTCTATTCAAACCAGGTACGTCATTTTATTCTTCCATAACCTCTAAGTTTTTGTTTCTTTTCTTTCTTTTCCCTGTTTGCTTCTTCTTCTCGTGACCCAACTGAAGCCTAACCCCATTTTTCCCACCCCTTACAGAGCCCAGGGTCGGTTCAATGTTTTCCGTTGCCCTAGGCAATAAAAAATTTTGTTGCCTCTAAGCAATGTTTAAAAGGATAAACTAAATGTCACCGCACAAGCACAAGGTGGAAGAGCGGTGACCTTTAAAGCGATTGTTGAATATTAGAGCAAATATATAGGAAAACTTGACTAAACAATGCATGAAAAAGGTGAAGAATATATAGTTAAAAAGCTGGTTGCGTTAGAAACAAAGCTAACAGTTAAAACAATACTATGTTTATATAATATGTTTTCGCTGAAAAATCTCTAGAACGATGTAACAAGAAATAACAACTTCAAAAACAAACGTTTGACCATGGACCATAATGTAATAGAAAACTATGAAAAATTTAGATCTACTTGTTTGTTGAACGGTCAGTATAATCAAATTTAATGTAAAATATCAACCATTGAAGACCGTGCCAGCACTGTTTAAACACTCTAATCAGTTAGTACAAAATACTGTACTCAAGTCATTGTTATTATGCCTGCTTCTTTTATTCTTCTTCCTCCACTAGTATAACCACACAACGGTGGAGAAACCGACCGTTCGATTGTATAACTTTGATAAGAAATATACATTTAAAATTTTTATTAATATTACTTAAACATTAGGTGATAATATGTTGGAAAAGAATAAATTGAGATTTGAATCTAAAAATATGAATTTCAAATTTAAATATTAATCAAAGCATCCAAATTGTCGATTTGAAATTGAAATTTTAGAATTTGAAAATCATAATAGATTTGAATTTGGAATCATTGATGCGCGAAATAAAAGGAGGAAGTTTAGGGAAACCGCGATGAGACAAGATCCACGTTTTTAGGAAAACCGCGATGAGACAAGATCCACCTTTTTTTGGCTTCAGAAAAATTGATTTTGGCCAGTGACAGTAAGCAAACCTCCCTAACGGTCGGTTTGATAAACATTTCAACAAACCCATTTCTACAACTTTGATTTTTTTAAAATTACAGTACAGTCAAGCCAACAATATTTTTGATAAGTGTAGAGACGGTTGCCCCCAATTGGTGGGTTGCCCTATTCGACTGCCTTGTAGGCCTATCCTTGGAACCGGCTCTGACAGAGCCCACCGCTTCCCTCACGTCTGCCACCTTCAAACCCGATCCACCCCACCTCCTTCCCAAAGGCGACCCAGCCCCTCCCAGCCATTCCGCCTCACCAAAAAACCGAGCGACCCCCTCTTGAACCCGAAGTCACCACCAAGGCGTTCCTCCCCTTCCTCGAAGCACGGCCTTGACAACCCTCTTGTGTGTGTGTATGTTATATATATATATATATATATATATATATATATATATATATATGTTTCTACAGCTTTCTACTGCCAAGTCATTGAAAAATAAGCTACACACATATGTAATAGGTGTTTTTTTTTCAAACCATTTTGCTGTGCATGCTTAGGTTGACAGAAATGCATATGTTGGCACCTAAGCTCTCATATATGTTACTTCTTTTCTTTTGCCTTTTGTGCCGTGTATGCCTTATTGGAAGAGTCTATATTTGTTAACTATCCAAGCTTTATATATGAGCTGTTTAACATTTTGATGGAAATAATGCGCACGTTTTGTTTGATTTATTACATACATATATATATATTTTCGCAAGAGTTATAGTTGCTGCTTTATATATGCTTGGCTAGAAATTTTTTTTACTTTATTTATGTTATAGACGTAATATATATATATATATATATATATATATATATATATATATATATATATAGCTTTGTACCTTAGTACAAGTTTATATAGGTTAATTTTATGTTGTCCATATATCTTTTGGTTGACATGATAATATGTTACTTTTACAGGCCTAAATTACATACATGCATTACTAGTCTGCATATGCTTCCATTACATGTCATATTTATTTGTTTAATTAAACTTTTCATGCTAAGTGTGTGTGTGTGTACACACACACACATATGTTGACATATACAAGAGCACAATTCAATCAATTTCTAGTATATATTCACATACTGCGTATATTGACCGATATACATTAGTGTGAGCACGTATATGGCAACACATTTTTTTTTTGTTTTTTTTGATTTTTTTTATTCAAAGTTGTAGTGTTGTAAAAAAGAAAGGTTACAGCCTTGATAGGTGTTGTACGCATGTTTTTGAGAAGCTATCCTTACTTTATGTTATATATATACATATGTATGTGTGTTTATTTTATTCCTTTAACCTGAAAAAAATGTATGTGTATATGTATATATCACATATGTTTTCATATATTTGTTCGTTACATCGATTTATCGTGCTAAATCTACTCTCTTTTCTCGCAGCTAAGTGATTTGTCGTGCTTGATTCGTGCCAGTGTCCGTTACATCGTTCTTTTCCATAGCTTTTTTTCATCGTCCTCTAGCCACGAAGGTGAGCAATCACCCACGATTAATATTCTTATGCTCATTAAATTGATTTCATAGGAAATGGCAGTTTAAATGTACTGTTAAAACTGAACTGCTTAACTATTAAATATGATAAGTTGTAATTCTGAATTGATCACTTACGTAAATTTGCAATAGTATGGGTTAATTTAACTTCTCCAGTAATTTTTATATCATGTTATGTTATTTATTGTTCTCACTCTGCAGGTTCCCTTAGCTTTAGAAATCATCATGGGTTGAAATGATACATACCCAAACGGACTTTAGAATAGGAGAATATCGTTATGGGTTGAAATGATAAACCCAAACGATTTTCAATTAATATTGTAATTTTGGGATTGTGGGTTTAAAAATAGTAAACCCGTAAATTTAAACTATTACGGATTGAAATATTAAATATCTGTATCACTTGACCATATGATAGAAAATTATATACGGACACCATTGGTCTATTTTTGAGAAAAAAAATGATTTCCAAATATTTAAAGGAAATATATCAGCTTGACTTTAAAATGAAATAAGTATTCTATTTATTTCTGAAAATTTATAACCCTAAATGTTGATTTGGAGATATAAAAAGTATGAGTTAAATTTGATGGTAATTGTAAAACTTTACTTATGTAGGATCTATATTAACCCTAAAGGGGGGGGGGGTGAATAGGGTTATAGCAAATTTTCTCGAACTAAACGCAAAAACAAATTGCAGAGAAATAAATATGCTGAAAAGTAAATCACACACAAAATTTACCCAGCTTCCGCAACCCTGCCTACTGTTGCATTTCCAGATTTCTATTAGAATTAAACAGTCTCCCGCTTACAAACACTCTAACAGACTCGCACACCCTGCTACCACCTATAGAGTTTTGCAAACTCGCACACCCTGCTCACTGAACTAATTCTAACTAGACAATCTAACACTACCTACAACCTTGGTGGTGATTTACCAAGACTTGATTCGAAAAGAACAAATAAAAAATAAAACTAATAAACAAAAATCCCCTTTAATAAAAATAAACCCAAACAAAAACTAAAACCCTTTATAATAAAACAAGGCCGACCCTTTTATTATTCTTTTCTTTGGCCCGTTCCTTTTGATAATAGCAGCTATGTTCGATCTGAATTAGGGCTTTTGCTCTTGCGGAAATTAGGGCTTTCTTCAATTTCGATTTCTTTGGTTTGTGATGCTCTTTTCTTACTGCTTCTCTGATGGTCGATTCTCTGGTTGCTTTTGCTTGCGCTCGTTCGCAGCTGCTCCTTTGATCGAGTTCGATAGATTGTGGTATGTATTTTTTTCCTTTTGTTGCTGGTTTAATTGCTTGCTTGAACTCGATGTCGATGATGAATTTGTTGGGTGAATATTTATATGGATTCTGAGACCCTAATCAATTCGATACTTTCCTAAATTGTGCTTTCCTGATATATTTACGACTTGATGCACACGGTCTTGATTTTGCAGCGTTCGATTTTTCTTGAGTCATACGAAAAAAAATTCCTCTTTTGATTTCTGACTTTTTCAAAGATACGCACTTGAATTTCTTGACTTGGTCATCCCTGCACTTTTAATCTTTTGTCTACTTCGACTTCACTGTGAATTACGGCTTTGACTTGGTCTGCATTTTTAATCTTTCGACTTTCACTATGAATTACTTAGTTGGCTTCGACTTCATCTGGTTGTTGCATTCATGAATTATTCTGGCTTGACTCCAGTATGCTTCCTTGCTTGACTTCTGTATGCTTCCATGATCTCGACTTGAACTTGTTTATTGCTTTCGACTTCGAACATGTTTATTTCTGATCTTTGACTTTGAGCTTTGTCTCCTGATTTTACTTCACTGTTGACATTTGCTCTGCTTTGACACAAATGCTTCACTTGTTCATGCATTCGACATTGCCATGCTATTCACTGTTTGCATCACTGGACTTTGAGATTTGTTTAACACTTTGATCTCGGTCAATTTTGTTTTCGTGAATTTCCTTGTTGACTTCACTGTTTGGTTGCATACACATATATGTTTTCATTGCACTCATATTTTGGTTTTGTGGTTGAAGTTGTAGCTACTGCACTTGTTATTGCATTCATGTTGTTGTCTGGACACTTGCTTATTTGAGTTTGCACTGCTTCATGGTCGTTGTGTCACTTGTGCATTGTTGTACTTGGTGGTCTTTCATGATGTACAACTCTGGTTATGCTTTGTACTTGGCTCTGAAATATTTCGACCTGATGCATTTGGACTTGAGCATACTTGAGTCTTGTTGTCTATTGTTGTACAAGTTAACTTCGTCACTTATTTGGATCTGGAGTGGCATTGTACTCTCTGTTTTGATTTGCATTGGGTTTCATTGTGTATCCTGTTCATTATTTCATTTGGTATCTTTGCATCCATTCTGGTTGATTGATCTTCATGTGCCCAGTTGATGTTCCGTTGCTCCCAGTTGATGTTCTGTTGCACTTGTGTTGCTCACCATGTTGCATGCATTGAGTAACTGATTTTGGTCGAGACTTGACTCTTTGATGTTGTTTATGTCTGCATCCATTACTACAATACTCATTGTCACTGCTTCTTTTGTTGGTTGTTGTTCTTTGAATGCATCTGTGCATGTCACTGTTGCATTACTGCTGGAGTTTCACTTGAGTTGTAGCTTGAAGGCTTGGAGTCTTTGTGCTTCATGGACTTGGTTCGAATTTATTTGCATTATGCAGTTGGTCTTGATGTTTGGTCTGACCATCTTGCACTGTTTCATGTGTGCTTAATATCACTGGTGCATTTTGTTGGTCTAACTTGAACTTGATTGTTACAGTATTTATGTTGTTGTGCATTGATTCTGGTTTGAGCTGCGCACACAAGTTGGAGAGGCAGCGCACACGTGTATAAATGTACACATGTGTATTGCAGCCACTCATGATTACCTGTCCCTGTAGCATTATCAAGTGTATATCGATGTGCACGGCCTTGTGGCATGTACAGTGATACACTGTGCATGTCACATTGTTCATGTATGATGAACTCAAATGTAAATGATGACGAACGACCCAAATAACTGAGGCAAATCATATTTTCAAAAATCATATTTTATTTTATATTGCAAAAATATTTCTTTTTCAATTTTACTGCGTTAGTGAATATTTTTGCAGATTGCTCAGATGCTGGATTCTAACTGGAATGAAGTTGAAGATAAACTACGAGTATGGGTGATATGTAGTGAGAAATTTATGTAAATTGAATTGTGATGTAATTAGAATCAAAATTGTATATGTATAGTGAGAGCTTGAATTTGTACTATTCAAAATTGTAATAAATATTTGTTTGAATAAAATTTCTGTTTGAATTCAAATTCTGTGTAATTTATTTTATTCAATAAATATTTATTTATTCTATGAAAAATAAAATAGTACATTATCAAATACATTTAAACGAATGTATGTATGTTTATTATCATCAAACAAAAATCATATAAGCGCATATTCAACAATCTCCCCCTTTTGATGATAACAAACATATATTTAAGATTTTGACTGTGTTAAATGTATTTGGTCAATGATATACTCTAATTTCTCCCCCTATTTAAATGCTTCCTCTCTACATGATTCTTCCCCTCCATATATGCATACAAATAGAAATATATAAATGAGCCTACAGGAAAATGGAAAATTATTTGACCTTTGCTTGATTTTATTTAACAAAATCTTAACTTTTCTATCCCCCTTTTGTTATCAGCAAAAGATTAATAGTGTTAGAGAAAATAGAGATAGAGTGATCGATATTAATCCGACATTAAACTCAAATTGAATATAAATATTAAACTTCAATAAAAATCAAACAAAAATCATAACTACCCTTGTTAGGCGCATATTCCACTTTTAGAATGATGGAAATGATGTTCTCATATAAAATCATACAGTTGTATCTACTTGTAGTACATTTATATCAGGAATTTGAATATCTACTAATCATGCATAACCGTTAGGACTTTTAAATGAGATTAGTAGTATTCCAATTTAATTTTAAAAATGAATTCAAGTATCTTCTAACCACGCATAATCGTGAGGACTTTTAAATGGGATTAGAATCAACTTGTCTATTTAATCAATTAATTTTGATATGCGTTCCATACATGCATAACCATGAGGACTTTTAAATGAGCATGAAAGCACATAATCAAAAATCCAAGTAATTCACCCATGCATAACCGTGAGGACTTTTAAATGGGAGCGAATACTTTGGATATTTATTTATTTTTACAAAAAAATATGAAATGAAAAACAAATGATCCCTGATTATAGTACCACATATCGACAAACTATATTGAATTTTTGAAAAACAATGGTCGATAGAAATATGATAGATATAGAAATGGTCATGGAATCTTTACCCAACAAAAAGTTTTATAACTCTTGTTTGAATTCCTAAAAAATTTTCCAAATATACTTTCTTGAGTAATGTATGTTAAATATCAACACCTGTCATCTTTTCAATCACTATTTATCTTTTTGATAATTAGTAGAGAGTCGGATTAGTCAAAATTTATCATTTAAAATCAAATAAAAATGACTAATCTGAAAATATGGTCAACAATGATTTTCTCGAAGGGGTTATATGAGAAAAATTTCTGTTATTTGAAAATTATTTATAATGAAAAATATGCAGATATTTTCTTTGAAAAACGATGCAGTTACTAAATGTCTCACCATAAATCACATTCAACTAGTAAGTTTTCTGTCAACTAGATTACCAGTATGATCTGCATCTGACTTTCTCTTTCACTCTAAAATATCACTAACTAAATTTGATAGACCAGATCATGAAGTGTGCATGAAAACTCAAACTCACAAATTTTTACAGCATTCTTGAATTTGAATTGAAGTCGTATAAATAATCAGAAACTGTGAATATAGAGTTAGCCGAATTATAACCAAATGCATTATCATCCTACAAAACACAATGTTTAATCCAAACAAATATGTATGAAGTAATTCAAAGAATAGTATTTTTGGCATAAATATAATTGGCCAACTATGTTGAACAAGACAGAATCAAAAAATCATCTCTTTACAACATCTCAATGTTGGCTGATTTCATTCAGAATACGGTGCAGATTATCACATTTAATATACCTTCATCTGTTTTACCTTTATGATAATTTTTCGTGGTTGCCCATTGTGATTTTGTCACCTTTGTACTAGGCTAAGGAACTTTGCTTTGTTGCCTGTTGTGTTTCTGGAACAGCCAAAATCCAGCGAACACTGTTGTTGTCCCTTAGCCCGCCACCATACCTACACGATGAAAGATTTTTGTGACCTATTTGTTTTTATAGGTCCATGATTGTTAGTGGCTGAAGCATTGTGAATAAACAAACCCTTTGGAACCCAAACTTGTTTTGTCATTTCATTCTTGTTCCAATAGACATGAAATTTGTTTGTAGAATTCTTAGGAACCCAAATTGTATAAATTTTGTGTTCTTGTTCCTATGACTACAATTTTCAACCCGATGTCCAATTATTTCACATCTATCAAAGACACTCTTACTTTTTGCATTACCATCAACTTGTGTTTTCCCAAAACCTAGTCCTTTTTTGTTGTTAGCAAAAATTTGATTTCCCAATAACATGTTGAATGATTTTTCTCCTCTTGAAAAGTTATTCAGAGATTTCTCAAGATTTTGGACTTTGGTTTTGAGTGTTGTGTTTTCAGTTATAAGTGAGGTGCATCTATTTATAAAATCATTTTTCCTAGTGTCAATGGTTTCCTTAAGACTCAAGTTTTCTTTTTCAAGATTCCCAAAGCTATTCTTAAGTCTTGATAATTCTGAATCTAAAATTTTACATTTTTTACAATCTAGGTTTTGAATATTTTCAAGTTCAGTTTCTAACCTAAAATTTTCACGAGCAAGTTCTCTCCAATCAGATTTCAGTTTTTCAATTTTAGATTCAAGAGTATCAACTACTTTAGTAAGGTCACAACACATATAAATAAGTTCTTTATAAGAATAGTCGCCTACCTCACTAGATTCCACCGAGCTTGCTTCTGAATCTGATTTTGCCATAAGACACAAGTTAGCCTCCTCTAAGCCACTATTCGAAACTTCCTCTCCTTCTTCATCATCCCAAGTGGCTGCAAAGGCCTTCTTCTTCTTTTTCTTTCCTTTGTTGTTTTTGAGAAGTGGGCATTGTTGTTTGAAGTGGCCAGGCTTGTTGCAGTTAAAGCACTTCAGTTCATTATCGGAATTGTTAGAATCTTTTGACCTATTACCACTTGTTTTCTTCTTGCGTGGCCTGAACCTTGACCATTTTCTAAGATTATAGACAGCCATTGCAAGCTCTTCAATTGGATCTTCTTCTTCTTCATCGCTCTCTTCTTTGCTCTTTAAGGAAATCGTCTTCTTCTTTGATTCAGAGTTGTTGCGTTCCTCCTTTGCTTTTAGCTCAAGCTCATATGTCATCAAGTTGCCGATCAACTCCTCCATGCTTAGTTTACTCAGATCTTTCGATTCTAGTATTGCCGTGACTTTTTCCTCAAAGCTCATCGGTAAGACTCGTAGCACCTTCCTCACAAGCTCTACCTCAGTGAATACCTTCCCAAACGCTCTAGCATTGTACACCAAAGTTGAAAAGCGTCCAAACATGTCCTTTATGCTCTCGCCTTTATCCATCGCAAAGTTCTCGTATTCATTGCTGAATAGGGCTAGACGAGACTCCTTGACTTGAGAAGTTCCTTCATGTGTCACCTCCAAGATATGCCAAATTTCCTGTGCAGTTTTACAATGAGAAATTCTATTAAATTCAGTCTTATCAAGAGCACAGATCAAAGCATTCATGGCTTTAGCATTTGTAGTTTTTAATTTCTTATCGTTAGCATCCCACCTATCCTTAGGTTTAGGAATCTCAGTATCACCAACAGTTATAGTGGGAGATTTATAGCCAGTTTCAATAATGTCCCAAACATCATAATAAACAGAATAAGATAAATACCCATCCTAACTTTCCAATAAGCATAATCATTCCCATTAAACATGGGTGGCCTAACAATAGATTGCCCCTTAGAAAAAGCATTATTTGGTGGATTCATGACTCTAGAGTTAAAGAAAAATACCATGCTCTGATACCACTAGTAGGATCTAGATTAACCCTAGAGGGAGGTGAATAGGGTTATAGCAAATTTTCTCGAACTAAACGCAAAAACAAATTGCAGAGAAATAAATATGCTGAAAAGTAAATCACACACAAAATTTACCCAGCTTCGGCAACCCTTGCCTACTGCTGGATTTCCAGATTTCTATTAGAATTAAATAGTCTCCCGCTTACAAACACTCTAACAGACTCGCACACCCTGCTACCGCCTATAGAGTTTTGCAAACTCGCACACCCTGGTCACTGAACTAATTCTAACTAGACAATCTGACACTACCTACAACCTAGGTGGTGATTTACCAAGACTTGATTTGAAAAGAACAAATAAAAAATAAAACAAATAAACAAAAATCCCCTTTAATAAAAATAAACCCAAACAAAAACTAAAACCCTTTATAATAAAACAAGGCCGACCCTTTTATGATTCTTTTCTTTGGCCTGTTCCTTTTGATAATAGCAGCTCTGTTCGATCTGAATTAGGGCTTTTGCTCTTGCGAAAATTAGGGCTTTCTTCAATTTCGATTTCTCTAGTTTGTGATGCTCTTTGCTCACTGCTTCTCTGATGGTCGATTCTCTGGTTGCTTTTGCTTGCGCTCGTTCGCAGCAGCTCCTTTGATCGAGTTCGATAGATTGTGGTATGTATTTATTCCTTTCGTTGCTGGTTTAATTGCTTGCTTGAACTCGATGCCGATGATGAATTTGTTGGGTGAATATTTATATGGATTCTGAGACCCTAATCAATTTGATACTTTCCTAAATTGTGCTTTCCTGATATATTTACGACTTGATGCACACGGTCTTGATTTTGCAGAGTTTGATTTTTCTTGAGTCATACGGAAAAAAATTTCCTCTTTTAATTTCTGACTTTTTAAAGATACGCACTTGAATTTCTTGACTTGGTCATCCCTGCACTTTTAATCTTTTGTCAACTTCGACTTCACTGTGAATTACGGCTTTGACTTGGTCTGCATTTTTAATCTTTCGATTTCACTGTAAATTACTTAGTTGGCTTCGACTTCATCTGGTTGTTGCATTCATGAATTATTCTGACTTGACTCCAGTATGCTTCATTGCTTGACTTCTGTATGCTTCCATGATCTCGACTTGAACTTGTTTATTGCTTTCGACTTCGAACATGTTTTTTTTCTAATCTTTGACTTTGAGCTTTTTCTCCTGATTTTACTTCACTGTTGACATTTGCTCTGCTTTGACACAAATGTTTCACTTGTTCATGCATTCGACATTGCCATGCTATTCACTGTTTGCATCACTGGACTTTGAGATTTGTTTAACACTTTGATCTCGGTCAATTTTGTTTTCGTGAATTTCCTTGTTGACTTTACTGTTTGGTTGCATACACATATATGTTTTCATTGCACTCATATTTTGGTTTTGTGGTTGAAGTTGTAGCTACTGCACTTGTTATTGCATTCATGTTGCTGTCTGGACACTTGCTTATTTGAGTTTGAACTACTTCATGGTCGTTGTGTCACTTGTGCATTGTTGTACTTGGTGGTCTTTCATGATGTACAACTCTGGTTATGCTTTGTACTTGGCTTTGAAATATTTCGACCTGATGCATTTGGACTTGAGCATACTTGAGTCTTGTTGTCTGCTGTTGTACAAGTTAACTTCATCACTTATTTGGATCTGCAGTGGCATTGTACTCTCTGTTTTGATTTGCATTGTGTTTCATTGTGTATCCTGTTCATTGTTTCGTTTGGTATCTTTGCATCCATTCTGGTTGATTGATCTTCATGTGTCCAGTTGATGTTCCGTTGCTCCCAGTTGATGTTCTGTTGCACTTGTGTTGCTCACCATGTTGCATGCATTGAGTAACTGATTTTGGTCGAGACTTGATTCTTTGATGTTGTTTATGTCTGCATCCATTACTGCAGTACTCATTGTCACTGCTTCTTTTGTTGGTTGCTGTTCTTTGAATGCATTTGTGCATGTCACTGTTGCATTACTGTTGGAGATTCACTTGAGTTGTATCTTGAAGGCTTGGAGTCTTTGTGCTGCATGGACTTGGTTTGAATTTATTTGCATTATGCAGTTGGTCTTGATGTTTGGTCTGACCATCTTGCATTGTTTCATGTGTGCTTAATATCACTGGTGCATTTTGTTGGTCTGACTTGAACTTGATTGTTACAGTATTTATGTAGTTGTGCATTGATTCTGGTTTGAGCTGCGCACACGAGTTGGCGAGGCAGTGCACATGTGTATAAATGTACACGTGTGTATTGCAGCCACTCATGATTACCTGTCCCTGTAGAATTATCAAGTGTATATCGATGTGCACGGCTTTGTGGCATGTACAGTGATACACTGTGCATGTCACATTGTTCGTGTATGATGAATTCAAATGTAAATGATGACGAACAACCCAAATAACTGAGGCAAATCATATTTTCAAAAATCATATTTTATTTTATATTGCAAAAATATTTCTTTTTCAATTTTACTGCGTTAGTGAATATTTTTGCAGATTGCTCAGATGCTGGATTCTAACTGGAATGAAGTTGAAGATAAACTACGAGTGTGAGTGATATGTAGTGAGAAATTTATGTAAATTGAATTGTGATGTAATTAGAATCAAAATTGTATATGTATAGTGAGAGCTTGAATTTGTACTATTCAAAATTGTAATAAATATTTGTTTGAATAAAATTTATGTTTGAATTCAAATTCTGTGTAATTTATTTTATTCAACAAATATTTATTTATTCTATGAAAAATAAAATAGTACATTATCAAATACATTTAAACGAATGTATATATGTTTATTATCATCAAACAAAAATCATATTAGCGCATATTCAACAACCTATAGTTTTAATTTCTAATATATATATATATAATAAGATTTTAAATAGATAAATAAAAAGGTTTAATTTATTTTAAATTGTATAGAATTAGTTTTATGTAGTATATAATACAGAATAAAAAAACAGAAAAAAGTGAAAAAAAGGGTTCATTAATTTATATATAAATAGATTTTGTAAATTTGATAAATAAAAGGGTTGGAAAGGTACATTGGAATTTGGTTTGTAACTTAAACTGGTTATTAACTGAATTTAAGTAAAGATTCAATCAGAACTTAATGATTTTGGAAATGATTTATAACTTGTTTGTAATAAAAGGTGATTAAATGAATACTATATATTGTAAATATTATTAAAATGGAATATTCATTTTGGCTTAAACTTGTATTTGAGATTTTATTTAAATATTTATAAAGTAACTTTATAAATGACCACAATGTGAAATAAGCTTTTAGTTGTTAAAGAGACCAGGATCGGATATTTTCATACTCTCTGCCAATACCAAAAACCACTTTAACAACTGTGTATGTGGTGGAGATTCCAAAATGAAGTAGGATGGTTTGGTGAATGATTCTGTATGGTATTTACATAGCCCTGACTCTCATGAGTCAGCTTTATGTGGCTAAAACAGGAGCCACGCCGGGCCAACTGAGGTCGCACCTCCGATCGGACACATTTCTTCGAAACCATATCTGTTGCTTTTGTGATTTGATTTTGGTGTGCACACCTTTGATTTAGAGTGTATCTCGAGGTGGGCAGTAGTAGGTGCTATGCGTTACCACCAGTTCGGATACGCAAAATGGTAGAATCCTACCCCGGGCATTGCTTTGCGTGCCTTATCGCACCTTAACGCACCTTTTATGAGTTTGTTTTGTACCATACTTATGGAGTGCCCTCTGGTTAAACCTCCATTTATGGAGGAGCGTACGATACAACGTGGATTATAGGAATATAAAAATGTGTTAAGGGGGATATGGGTAACGCCTTAACGCTATTTTGATATATTTACTTTATTATAGACATTATATATGTAGCGTATTGTACTGCGTATGTAGATAGTTTAACGGATCCTTAAAGGATGAAGTCCCGACATTCCTTTAAGTTATATTGCATTTACTTGACATTGCACTTGAACTTGATTTATCTGCATAAGAATGTTAATCCCGATTTGAGTGTTTTGTTTTGCTTTATGCTCGAGTCAGCTTGAGTGACACAGCTTCGAAATTCATCTTTAGGAGCTTGGAGTTCGCTTGGAATACCTATCTTATCTATTTCAGCTTTCAGTTTATTTTCTATTATCTCGATTATATTTTTCAGACTTGTCAGTTACCTTTGTGTTAGATACTTCTGTGTATTGGGATTTCTGAAGTATTCTATTTGGACTATGTTATTTCTATGGTTGATTCATGAACTATAATTTATTTATTCTGCTGCTTTGTTGCAAACTCTGTGTTTATGATTCTTTGATGGATTTATTTACTATATGTGCTAAGTTACGCCAAATAAATATATTAAAAATCTGTTATTTAGAACAATTCAAGTCTGATATGTATGGATTATTGTCGATTTGAATGGCACGAAATAATGGTTTGTTACACACCTTAACTAAGGTTAAGCATTAATTAGGTTGATAGACTATGCTCGATATCACTTATGAAGTTTGAGTCTGAAAATTCCTTTATAAGGAGCTTGTTGTTTCTATAAACAATTCTCTCATATTTCATAAATACTTAAGAATGCCCTATATTGTCATTTGGTGATTTTAGTTCAAAATTGATACTCACTAAATGTACTAATTACATAAGCAGTTAGCGATACAGCAGACATCATAGCATATATGATATCCTAATTACCGATGCATAAAGAATTCACCTTATATGCTCCATATTAAACATTTTAATATGGTGTCGTTTTATATTTTTTGATATAAACCCAATAATCTTTTATATTGATTATAAAAGATGTCACTTTCAAATCCAATGTCAAGGGTTAAACAATTAAACTAAGACCGATTTTAACATGAGTACGTCATTAAAAATCAGCATTATGTTGTTACTTATAGTTTAGAAATATCTTAGTACCTTTAATATTATTTCTTATCGACACGTGATTTCTCTTTATTTTAATTGAAAATCAAAATGTTTGGTTTCTCTTCTAAAGTACTTGCTCAATTCTATTGCTTGTCAAATGGTACTTTTGTACCAATTCTTGGAGCATATCTGAAAACCGATAAACTTAATACTGTTGTAACAATCTGCACCTTAATAGGCCCTAATTTTGGCTAAATCGAAACCAAACTCCATTAGGGTGTGGATCGTTGTTTTGATAACTTGTAATTGTATGTCAAAGAGCTAGTTATTCGAGCTTACAATGGAATAGTAAGGTAAAATAAAACACATATGATGACTAAGGCTACTACCTTAAAACCAATATTATTCCATGGATATCTAATTGCCTTGTCAGTATAGAGCATGAATGACCCATCCACCTACCATTCTTGTCTTGTAACTAGTATTATGTCGTTCTAAATCTAACCTACGGGTTGTAATTAGGAGTGGGTAAGAATAATGTTTTGGTGACTGGTGAATTACATACTTTATCCATAACACTAGTTCATGCCGATTGATTTCCATTTATGTGTCATGTCTACTATTTATGGATTAGTCATTTAATTCCATATATGCGTACGATATGTCAAACCTATTCCAAGGTATAAGTATATACATGCGTGTATATATAAGCATCGTTGTACTTCCCAAAAGGAAACCTTGTCTAGTTAATACTTCTTAAATAGGAAAGAGATAGACCCAATGACCATTTAATACCTTGACCTCAAAGCAGGCCCTCCATAATGGCCATTTAAAATTTCTTAAATAGGGACAAGGCAGACCGAATAGCCATTTAATGCCTCAATCCCCAAGTAGACCTCTTTGAACATAATCGATGGTCAAAGTGACCCTAACTACGAAGGCCGATGACTCTTAAATATGGTTTTGTAGCTTAATTAACATTACTAATGCATCTCAAAGATTTTTCTAAGGATAAACTAGCCGACATCCAACCAAACGAACAAGCAACTAAAATTTGAGGTCATTGGATATCCCATACAAACTCTACACTAGGAAGTAGTGTAAGTCTTTGCCAACGACCACTCAGTATCGATGGTGGCCTTGACCTAGGTCCAGCCCTATTCCACAAATACCATTTTACCAACAATGTTTACATAGCATTGACTTCAAACCCAAAATCCATTTTGATTTACCTCATGATAATCAAGGAAAATGTCCACTCCCGTTTACTTAGTACTTCTGCTTTGGAATCGAAGTAGACACCACTCTTCCAATTAGGCACTATCGTAGGTTTTTTAAAAATTATTAAATAGAGAAGATAAAGACCTAATGGTCATTTAACACCTCCATCCCGGAGTAAACCCCTTGACTCCCTAAGGTACTTGGGCAATTAATACTTCAAATCCAAGGTGAACCCTTTGGTATATTTTCCTGAATCTATATGCAAGCGTATATCCACATTGGTCCTATGGTTAGAGATGTCCCACATCAGTAATAGGTATACACAATCGACATTAGCCTCTCGAGGAGGGCAAATTTTCATTGTGTAACTATATTGAACTCGCATCCTAACCCATAGTAAATTTAGTCATTTATAGTTAATTTACATATTGGGCTATGCCCAATAATTCACACTCTTCGCAAATGTGGTATTGAGGACATGTAAATTCAACTATGGAAATTATTATGCCTTCTAAGTTCATTTATTTACTTGCTATGAACTTCTTCTTCTTTTTATGTGTTTACTGCTTTTATCTCTCATTTCCAGCAATGTTACTAGATGTCATTTACTATTTCTTTAACCACCAATTAATGCCCTTTTATAAATAATCTTTTATATTCAAATTAGATAGGTGTTAATGACATTTATTTGTACATTTCAAAATTAATTTATCATGTCCGTCTAATTTCTTACATCAGTTTCATATTCATCTCTGTAATTAAATTCAGTAAATACCACTATTGGCTTGATTGCTGTAACTTCCCATTAATCATTCAATTATTTTCCATTAACATTGTAACATTCAAACTCCTTACATTATTTGTATTTTAACGTTTAATTGTAATTAATATGATAACGTAAAAATAATTGCTGTAAC
This sequence comes from Allium cepa, assembly GCA_030765085.1. Taxonomy (NCBI): domain Eukaryota; kingdom Viridiplantae; phylum Streptophyta; class Magnoliopsida; order Asparagales; family Amaryllidaceae; genus Allium; species Allium cepa. The sequence continues at coordinate 939,021,851 of CM060932.1, forward strand.
GACCTGGTATTTTTAATCATTCGCATCCGCACATGTCGAACTTGAATTGCTCAAAATACCGAATTATAGAAATAAATTTGGCAAAACTCAGAACATACAGTAAATAAATAAATCACATATCACAGACATAGAGTAATGAAATGCAGCGGAAGAAAAGAGATAGTAGTTCATGAAGCTACTATATAAATACATCAGAGTTAAACAAGATACAACAGGAGTAACAAGATGATAATCAAGTTCAAATCAGAATACATTACTGGAATCAACTGGATAACTAGAATCAACTGAATATTGAAATTGAAATAGATAGCTGGATCTTCAAGTAAAGCTCCAACTCTGAAGGTGAGTCTCAAATGATGTATCACTCAGTCTGACCCGAGCATAAAGCAAAGCACAAAACACTCGAGTCAGGACATACATACTTATACAATGTAAACCAACTCAAATGAAATGTAATATAGGTACAATTAACTTAAAGGATGCTTGGGACCGTCCATCCTCTAAGGATCCGTTAAACTATTTACTATGTAGTAATATTTCGCTAGTATAATAATGTATATAGTAAAATAAACTTACTTTAAAGTAGCGTTAATGCTTTACATTTTCCACCTTAACACATACATAGTGCCAGTAGTCTATATAGTGCCGTAATACCTTCTGTTCGGGACGCTACCAGTGGGTACTCCATAGGTACGACACAAAACCAAAATCGTACAAGGCGAGCTAGGGTAGGTGACACGGCACAACTAGGCAATGCCAGGGTAGATATACCAATTATGCTTCCAGAATGGCGGTAACACGTAGCAGCTACTACCGCCCACCTCGAACCACACTCTCTAAATCAAAGATGCGCACCAAACAATCACAAAGTAATAGAATGGAATACATAGAAGTGCGTCCGACAAGAGGTGCTACCTCCTTAGCCCATCGATCGCTTCTGTTTTAGCCACCTTATGCCAACTCACGGGAGTCGGGTCCACGTACATACCTCAATAGAACGTCGTCACCATCCTACTTCATTATGGAGTCTCCACCGCGTACACGGTTGTCAAAGTGGTTTTCGGTATTGATAGAGAATATGCCCATATCTGATCCCGATCTCTTTGCCAACCAATCGTTAGTATAACTCATGGATATTTATTTCAAAGTAGTATATACTTCCAAAACAAAAATATCATATCCATTTCAAACCATATCATTTATTTTAAAATAGTATATACTTCCAAAACCAAATTATCATATCCACTTCAAAACCATATCATTTATATGAAAATAGTATACACTTTCCACCTTACCATTTTATATAATCCAAATGTTTATATGCTTACAATTCTTACCATATTTATTTTATCATTTCTATTTTATTACACTAATTCATTCATTTGTATATTAAATAAACCATGCTTTTAAGTTAAATAAACTTAATTATTGTAATTTCCTATTTAAAGTTGAAATTCCTTATGTTAATTTAAAAGTATATTATTAACTTGCATTTCATTATTACGGTAAAGAACATGTATTGGTTTAATCAATATTGCATTAACTAGTCCGCAAGTAGTGGCGCAGTGGTAAGATACTTGCCTCCTATTAAAGAGGTCGCGAGTTCGATCCCCGTCTGCCCTACTCCCACTCAAGGCTCGGAGATGGGTCCCCGTTAAACCCACAAATAATGGTGGGGGGCATCAAGTCTCTGTGCTAGGCTGGTCTAAATCCCAAGTGTCAGTGGTCGGACCTGACGCGAGGGAGCTCCTCCTATCCCTTCGATTTCATCAGGGCTCTAGGTTGAGTTTTTAAATAATATTGCATTAACTAAAATTACATGTCAACTGTTCCTTTTTAACTTACGTTTTATTTTCACAATAAAGAGCATTTATTGTCTTAATCAATATCACATTAACTAAAATTACATGTCAAATGTACATTTTTAACTTACATTTTATTATCACAATAAAGAGCATTTATTGTCTTAATCAATATCACATTAATTAAAATTACATGTCAAATGTACATTTTTAACTTATGTTTTATTTTCATAATAAAGTGCATTAATTGTCGTGATCAATATCACATTAACTAAAATTACATGTCAAATGTACATTTTTAACTTACGTTTTATTTTCACAATAAAGAGCATTTATGGTCTTAATCAATATCACATTAACCAAAATTACATATCAAATGTACATTTTTGAATTATGTTTTATTTTCACAATAAAGAGCATTTATTGTCTTAATAAATATCACATTAATTAAAATTACATGTCAAATGTACATTTTTAACTTACGTTTTATTTTCACAATAAAGAGCATTTGTTGTCTTTATCAATATCACATTAGTTACAATTTCATGTCAAATGTACATTTTTAACTTACATTTTATTATCACAATAAAGAGCATTTATTGCCTTAATCAATTTCACATTAATTAAAATTACATGTCAAATGTACATTTTTAACTTACGTTTTTTTTTCAAAATAAAGAGCATTTATTGTCTTAATCAATATCACATTAACTAAAATTACATGTCAAATGCACATTTTTAACTTACGTTTTATTTTCACATTAAAGAGCATTTATTGTCTTAATCAATATCACATTAACTAAAATTACATGTCGAATGTACATTTTTAACTTACGTTTTATTTTCATAATAAAGAGCATTTATTGTCTTAATCAATATCACATTAACTAAAATTACATGCTAAATGTACATTTTTAACTTACATTTTATTATCACAATAAAGATCATTTATTGTCTTAATCAATATCACATTATTTAAAATTACATGTCAAATGTACGTTTTTAACTTACGTTTTATTTTCACAATAAAGGGTACTTGTTGTCTTTATCAATATCACATTAATTACAAGTTCATGTCAATTGTACATTTTTAACTTACATTTTATTATCACAATAAAGAGCATTTATTGCCTTAATCAATTTCACATTAATTAAAATTACTTGTAAAATGTACGTTTTTAACTTACATTTTAATATCACAATAAAGAGCATTTATTGTCTTAATCAATTTCACATTAATTAAAATTATATGTTTACCATATTAATCATAAGTATTCATTTTCCAAAACATATCCATTTCGCAAAAAATATATTTTATCATAGTTAATATAATAATCAATTTTCTTTACAAATTTATTTATTTATCTTCAAATAACTATGATTCCAAGTTAAATATTTATTACAAAAGTCCAATTAAATTGTATTTCATTGTATCCAAAATACATCATTTATTATGCAAATCAAATCCATTTCATGAAATAACCTTTATTAAAGTTACTAGATTAAATTTAAGATTCCATATTAAATCAAATTTAGTTATTAAGATATTTATCATAAATAAAATCTTTAAATTTATTAAACCAATAATAGACTTATAAAATTTTAACTTATAGGAAAACCAAATACACCTTTACCATTTAAAGCATTAAATCAAATTAAGTTAAAATTTCATATATTCATAATTTCAAAATACTTAAAAGTTCTAGAAAATATTCAAAACGCTTAATGAATCTTTAGGAAAATATTATTTAAAAATATAATCATGGGCCTGTATAATATTTTTTAACCTAGGTCAAGTGATACAGATGTATATCATTTCAATCCGTAATTTAAAAGAAAAATCCGGGTTCTATCATTTCAAACCCGCAATTATAAGAAAAATAAATGCGATAGAAATCACAATAAAAATCACTTGAGCCTATCATTTCAGCTCATAATGATTTTTCCTTATTCTAAAGTCCGTTCGGTTATGTATCATTTCAACCCATAGTGATAGGGAACTTGTAGCAATGATACAGTAAATAAAATGAATAGTACATCATATAATAACATATTAAATGATGTAACAAATATATAAACAACATTTAACATCATATAACATATCACAGGCATGTATGAATAACATATCAATTTATACAGATTCACTTGTCATCATTTCATAATAATATAAGCATGTAATGTCTAGAGTGAATATTCACCTTTTTAAAGCTGAAAGCAACAATTCAAACACAAAGATTAAACCTCGGGAAGCATAAAAGGCACGACAAAGCACGATTCAACTTGAGTGATAGGAGAGCCAAGTGTTGTGTTCATGAAGCTCTGATGACCTTGACATGGTGATATAGGAAGGAATGGCTGTTAAGTATCCTCAGGGAAGAAGAAGATGGAGATAGTAGAAGATGAACAGAAGTTGTGGGCAAAGATGAGAGAAACAATGAGGACAGAGAATTAGGAAGAAGGTTAGAGAAAAGAAGAAGTTCGGCTAGGAGAGAAACAAGAGATTGAGAGACAAGAAATTTGTAAAGAATGATGTAGAAAATGTAAAAGAAGAATAATGCCAATCTTTATTTTTTTATCATGCTGCTGTTTACATGGCTACTCTTATATATATAGTTATTTTGTAACGGCTATATTTGCCAACACAGCTCCTAATTAACTAGTAAAAGAAATAACAATTTGACTCAATCAACTATCTCCAGAATTTTATACAAACACTGTATCAGTTTCTGCCTTCACACACATGCACACAAAACTGATCAACACAATTCCAATCCCAAGCTCATTCTTCAATCTCTATGGATCTTGCCTTGTATATGCCCCTGCAGCCTCCACCTTCTATCAGTTTTAACATGTTGTTGTTGTTACACCAAGATTTCAACTTATGTACACAAACAAATACAACATACATAAGTATATTTAATACAAAAGATTAGATGAATTAAACAATGAAAATAATTGAGATAAGATGACATAACCTTGCTCTACCCTATGCAAGTGGTGATGGGGTTGGCAAGGAGGTAGAAGCCGAGCCTATTCATGAAGGAAACAAAGAAAGAAAAAGAAAAAAGAAAAAAAGAAATAGAGAAAGAAGAGGAAGAAGAAGCCATGGATATCTAGATCTATAAAAAAAATTCTCTTAGAAAATAAAATGAGATGTGGGAAAAATGTTTTTGTATGTGAATTAGTAATAGAGGAGGCGGCTAAGGTTTGAGGTATAAATGGCCAAAACAGTAAATGGTAAGAAAATAATAAAGGGGATTTAATTCCTATTTAATAAAAGAAACGTATGCAAAGATCTTTTAATCAAAGGAAGAGATATATTGAGAAGATTTTTATGCGTGATTAGGAGAAATAATACACGGCTAGCATGTGACGAACGACTAAAATAGTGAACGGCTATGGTAGGAAATTAAATAGATAGGCACATAAAAAGGCAAGAAATAAAGCCAAAGAAACTTATGCCAAAATAAAACAACGTAACGTACAACTAATTGATTCGTTTCCCAATTGTTAAATACAGAATATACAAATGAACATCCAAATAAATAAATTAAAGTGTATACACACAAATAGAAAATAACGTAAGTTATGAACAACTATGGTAGGAAATAAATAGATAGAAAAATAAAGAGGTAAGAAATAAATCAAATGTACCATATGCCAAATTAAAGCAAAGTAACATGCGTCAATTTGATTTGTTTCCTTGCCATTAATTAAAAGGTATACATAAAGAAACATTCAATAAACAAAATAAATAAAATTTTAAATGATATGCCTTTAAGACAATATAACGTATATCCATTGAAATTTTTTCCAAGCAATAAATAAGAGATATAAACACATAACAATAATAAAATGAATATTAAAAAAGGAAAATATAAAGAGATAAAAGAGAGATGAATATATATGAAAACTATAAATATATATATATATATACGGAAATTATATATTTTATTATACTTGGAAAGGAAATTACAAACAAAAATCCAATCTTTATTGGAAAATTTTCAAAATTCAAATTTTGGGTAATTAAACACCAAAGTTTTAAATAAAATGAATTAAAATATTTAATAAAATTTTTGGGTTGTTGCAATTGCACATTACCATATTTATTTTGTAACCAATTTTTATTTATTTATTTCTTAAATTATACTTTAATTTATATATATATATATAATGGTAAACGGGATTATTTATATATCTATTTGTAAATTTTTTGTTTCTACATTTGGGGATTTTATTGGATACACACTCATGTATAAATTCCATAAAAATATTTAATTTGACATTTTAATGCATTGGAACTGTATCTTTTCCAAAAGTGGAATGTTATTGTTGCAAATCTTCCGTATACTACCAAAAGTTGGATTGTGATACGCTTGTAATTATAAGAAATTATCTTGTTTTATTTTGAATATATTCCGTGTTATTTCAAACGATGCACTTTTCATATATAATTGTGAGGTTAGACGGTTTATGGAAATTCACACGGTAGTGAATTCAACTAAATTGTAAATTCTATAAATTCGACGTATTAAAATATACAAAATTCATATCCCAAACCAAATTACAACCCAAATAACAAAAATCAAGAATAAGCTATCAATATCATATTTCAAAAATTTTAGGGACAATTCTTCCTAAATTCTAGATCCAGGGTGTATATGTCATTTGATATAGTTAAATAATTTATTAAATATGTAGGCAAGGATTTCAAGTTAGGTTCATTTACTTAGGCTTACAATTCAATGGCTTTCACATAGGTATAAAAAAAATAGAATTTCAACAATATATATTTAGTATTAAGTAAATTATATAATTACTCTACTCACCTTTTGGTTTTGAATTCTCCATATCCAAATCCATTCCTTTTATCGACTCCTTTTCTTTTTAACCAAAAACATGTGTTTAAAAATGTATACATATCCATAAGAATTATAGATCGGATAGGATATTTGTGTTTAGTGGATTCTAAATTAATAATTGTATAATTTACCTTTTTTCAAAGAATTTATTCACTCCTTCCTTTCTTCTTATTTTACATCCTTCTCCAATATATATATATATATATATATATATATATATATTTAATTTTTATAATGTAGAAGTAGCAGAGAAAGAAGAATGGAATTCACTGCTGCTTAGTTCAGAAAACATAAGAAGAAAAGTAAGGGACTAGACCTGTATTTATAAACGCTCGAATAAATTAAGTCCGTTAGATTAATATTTATTAAATTCAAGTCATTTGGGCCGAGGATCAACCTAGCCGGCCCTAATCAATTGGTCGACCAGCTGTTCCCAAGAGTTGACCAGCTGTGGTCTCAGAGCTTACTTACGTCGTTAACATTATAACGTTGTAAAATTTACTACTATTTAAATCATTTTGAATTCTTTTTAATTGTTTTCGATCAGAAAACTTCAAATGCTAATAAATTCTTTGAACTATGATCATGAAGCTTTACATATGAAAGTTGATCATAAGAGTTCCACAAAAGCAGTGGTGCAAGTTTCATTGCCGAATTCTAACATTTTCTCAAATTTTATTTTTGAGCCTTACGAATTATTTATTAACTCCTTATAGTTAATTACTGTTTATATTACTAGGTGTTACATTCTCCCCTCCTTAAAAGAATATCACCCTTAAAATTCCACGAGGATTGAACCATGTGACATAGCATGCAACCATTATACACAATTGAACCAAGTAGCATCAACTAATTTTACAGTCAATCGTGTACAAGAGCATGGTGTACCACAACACATATTATATGTATACTAAATAATACTAAATCAGTGCCTCCTATATGAATGCATATTTTAAAACAATTATGAAAATATGGTGCAAACAACTTATGTATACCGGCTGTTCTATATGTATGTAAGTTTTCAAAAATCAAAATCGATATTTTCATACAAAAATTTCCACACGCCTACGAATAGGACTATGGTTCAACCAATTTTTCATCCAATCCCTACCATATAATACCTAACACACCATTTCTAATATCCAAAAAAATTCATATCCAGTTTTCTTAAATATGTACTCTTTTGTCGGAAAAGGAATTTAGATGGAGATTTTATATTTCCATTCTTTTGCATACCAATTCTCTTGTACTTTGGAATTTTCTCTTTTGCCCCCAATTCTTTTCAACTTTTCCAAGTATAATTCGCATAAGGAGGTTTATATTTAAATTTCGAAACATAATTATTTTTAAAAACTAGTTTTGTTCATTATTGACAAGATATGAAAATAGAAATTTAAAAGCTAAAATAGCTTTTTCCTCATTATTATCTGTGTTTTGTATATTATCACGCTTACTGAACAGTAAAATTCATATTCATTAACACATTGGCCCTCCCTACGCTAAGCATACGGCATTTGAAAATAAGACATTTTCTCATTTTCTATTCAAAATCTTTTCCTTTTTCAATTAAATTTGTAAAATAGTTTGGAAATTTTAAAACCTTTTTTTACATTAAGCATTTGCCTTTGCACCCTTAAAACAAATCTAGCCATATCCTAGGATTCAGTCAATGAGTTAACGCGTATGATCGACCCTTGCATATTACATAGTTAATACTAAATTATTTAAAACCTTTTCTTATATTTCAGAACAATATACAATACACAAGTATCTTTATACATTTTTGCTTTCAACGAACATGGATAGTGACCCGTGCATTTTGCAACAACCCTTCCCCGTTCTTCGCTTGTTAAATTCATTTTCCCAAAATTTTAAAGTTTTTGGGATTTAAGCATTCTTTATTTTTAGTTGCCAGTTTAATTAATTTCCTAATTTATTTTATAAACTTCCAGCCTTACATTTCATTCGTTGCTAGTTAGGTGTCCTTATGATATTTCCTTATTTACACTGTTTTATAATATATATAGCGGTCAAAGCTCATCCGTAAAATCAACACAATAATAAAATAGGAACTTATCTTATATCATATCATACGCATATCAATAACCAAAAGAGGCAACTGACGATTTCAACCCAAATAACGTAGAAGTAAAATTGTTGGAAGCTGCCCTTCAACACCAACTGGTATTAATGATGTTATGGCCTTATCACTTCTTGCTTAAATAGGATGGACATTTTTGGTGCGTCATTCTACTATAACCCACATGTCTTAACTTGCCTTTTTGGCTTCTGATAAATAAGGTCCATCCATTACTTCAATTATTACCACCAATTATAGGACTAACTATGCATTTCCACACTAAAGTAGGAAGAAATATAAACCATACACATTTAGAATAGCTCAACGGAAAATTGGCTTGGTGGAATAATTTTCCTAATACATACCTTGTCTTCTTTAATCATGAGTCAACCAACGTTCTATATGCATGTTTACCGTCTCATTACCCTCTTCTCTAATTATATTACAATCTTCTTTTAATCAAAATGTCTTGATAGTATTCTCACACCTATCCTACTTTCTCCTTTTCTTCTAAGCCAATCATCCGATGTAGGGCCATTTCAACTATAATCTCATAAGTGGCGCCTTTGGGAACTTGAGTTAAAAGTAGTTCACCTAAGAGAAAATTTTAGGCCTTCTATACACTTTATTGCCTTCTCTATAGAGGTTCAATCAAACTCATTCCAAACTTAGCTAATTCCACGAACTTATTGATACACTCCTTCACCATAGAGTCTCCTTTTCTTAGTTAGATAAACTTCTCCAAGTGCAGAATTACTTCATCTTTGGACATGAACTGTGACTCAAAGAGAGCAATGAATTTAGCCCAAGTAATTACTTCCTTTTCATTATCTTCAATGACTACGGTCCACCAACCAGTGCCTCTCCCTTTAAGTGCCATAAAACTATCGTACTCTTAATCCCATATTCCCATCTTAATTCCTATATTATACAGTCATAGTTTTTAATCCACGTCTTGGTTTCTACAAACTCTTCTAAACCCGAAAAAGCTCATCCTCCCATATTTTAAGGTCTTTACTCATTTTTGGAAAGTCTGGTCGACGAGGTGCTGGTGCAGCTTGAGGAATGAAAATATGCCCTGCCATCCTTAGATATTTTCGTAACGATGATGGCATACACAGAATGTTGGGTATCTCTTAGGTAGGATGGTTTCCAACTTCAGAGGTGTTATTTTTAGTCCTTTTGCCACGAACTTAAGCATATCGACGGCCTTCCGTGACTGGAAGTTTTACTTTTCCTATATTTCCATTCCATTTAAATATTTTTCTGGTATCCTGCATAACGGTCCCCAAAGTACAGGACACTAAATAGGAGGCATTCGCTCACGAGAATCTGAGCCCGCAAACTGGGTGACAAGGCACTCAGCCGCATTCATGGTCAATTACACAAGATGTCCAAAGCTACCCCCTGCAACCAGAACATGAAGGGCGGTACTCTTTTCTCTTGTACATAATCATATAGCTATGACTTATTCATAACATTGCAAAACATGAGATTATATTTCAAGCAAAAGCTTAACGTCGAACACAATCAAATCACAGGCATATGCATAACTATGTTTTTTATACAGCACTTCAAAATAATAACAACATTCAAAATATAACAGAATCAGCTTATGTTATAAACTTACATAAAGACGTTCAATAACATAATTACAACTTAAGAGTACATTAATGTTTTGAACTAGCATGTACAGGAATGTCAAGCAGACCAAATAAAATAACCAACTGCACCAGTGCTCCACCCTCGTCCTACCAGCTCTTCGAATCTACTTGACTACAGGATTGGGGCTCCCAGCATGATGACCAGAGGTCCCACCTGTCCAATTCAGGAAAAGAGTCCATTAAACCGACAACGAACGATCAAGTTATGAAAAGCTAAAAAGGGAAAACTAACCAACACCCGCTCCTTGGTCCTCATCCCCCAACTGCACACCGGCTTCCTCCGCAGCAAGTAGCCGCATCCCCTCCTTCACCGCTACCTTCTCCTCCTTTGAGAACTGGGCGGTAACCACATCCATCCTGAATGCCGCTCCACCTTCCTTATCCGCGTCGGCCTTGGCCTCCTCCAAAGCCCGGAGATATATCCTGGCCATGACCCGGGGATAGTCATCCATCCAGGATAGATTACCTTGCTTCCAGGTACGGAAGTACATATCCTGCAACATCTCGTCCATCATCCCCTCATTCTCCTCAAACTCCCTCACCCGGGCCTCGGAGGACAGCAACTTAGCGATGGCAACATCCCTCTCCGATCGATATCTCAAGCGGTCAGCCTGGAGAGACCTCCTCATTTCCTTCATCTCTTTCCTTTAGCCTGGCTTGAGCAAGCTCTGAGGCCTCAAGCCTCCCATAACTCCTCTACCTGCTCGAGATCCGCCCTCCGAACCTCATCCACCGTAGCAATGGCTATGTCAATCCGCTCCTTGCAGGCGGCCTCCATCTTTCGTAGTTCTGCCCTACTAGCCTCTTCCATAGTCTCCTTCAACCGCCTGGAGGCTGCCTCGTGCTAAGAAATCTGAATGGCTTGATCGGCAAGCTGTTTGGCCTGATCAGCAACCTTTAGCCGCAACCGAATATTAGCACTCTCAATCTCCTCTCCATCCTTGAACAAATGGGCATGATGCCCCATCAACTTCCTTGTCTCCTCCGCGACCTGGTCAATATTAGCCTTGGCTTCGTCCCCCATGGTAACTATCCGAGTAGTAAGAAAATCGAGATCTACGGACTTAGCCTCATCAAGCACCCGTACCATGAGGTTGCGGGGAAGAAGATGCTCACCCGTGGCCTCGTCAAAAGAGATATCCTGAAAACTCGGGTCAAGATCCGGATGGCCGGCAAATGGGTTGCGAACCAAACAAGGATGGTCTATCGAGGTGACGGTTGGATTTTCGGACGGATGTGGGGAAGACATAAGCTCAGTATCCTCCTCAGTAATATCATGGATAGGCTTGGATGGAGGCTGAGGGCCAGGTGAAGGTTCAAACGAAGATCGGCCCCTCTTTCTCTTTTGCATATCTTCTTCAATAACTCCGAGAAGAGGGCGATATCTGACCACATCTCCAGGACGGCTAGCCGACGGCTTTGGTTTGGCGAAAGCTTTGAGTAACTTATACTGTTCAAGGCGGTGCCGAATATCTGATGTCTTGGCCACCTTACCCATTCCTGGAATAAAAACCAAGTGTTACAAGCATGCATGAAGTTATGACTCAAGAAACGTGTGAAGTTGAAAGAAGGAGTTAAGAATTCACCTTGAACCACCGGAGTTGCCTTAGCTGAAATACTCTCAGAAGATAGGCTGGCACCGGACCCGGCCTTATCAGACCTCTTCGATTTCTCCACCAAGGCTGATCCTTCCTCCAACCACTCTAAAGTCTGGCGGAAGGCATCATCCGTCCACTCTTGAATCTCGCCTGCTTGCCCGGGAGGCAAAGCCCCGGCGCCATCACCACCACCATCACCTTCTCTGTCGTCTCCGCTCTCTGCCTCTCCTTCTATATCGCCTCCTTCGCCTTCACCTCTATCCTCCTCCACGTCTTCCTCCCCCGGAGTCATTGGGCACGTGCTAGGGGAAGGGCCGTCGGACTTCTTGAGCTTCTTACCTCCGACAACTGGAGGTTTTGTAAAAGGCCTCCTCATGCTGCTCTTCACAGTTGCCCCATCTTTAGCTTTAGCAGCCCTTTCCTCGGCTGTATCTCTCTGCTTAACCACGGATTGATGTGGTAGAATCAGGTTGTGCTCCAGGAGAGTGGCATTCCTGATTAGGTAAGAAGCCGACCTGTCCCTTCTAGAGATAGCCTCTATCTCTGCGGCCATCTGTACCAGGCGATCATTCTCCACGACCGCAAAGCCACCTGTCGCTAGCAAGAAATAAAAGCATATAAGAAGAAGCATTGCAGTCGGGACAAAAAATTACAAGTGGAAGTCAACTTACAGCCAGAAGTGAAGAGGCGTAAAGAAACGGAGTCGTCCTTGACGAAGAACCATTCCTTCTTAAACATGGTAAACTTCGAGTATAAGTCCAAGACCGGCTTGAAGGACACGGCTGACTCTAAACTAATGTACGGAGACCCCTTCTTATAGCCCCTCAGATTATATAGATATCGGATTTCCCGGTTAGAAGGGGGCGCCCACATCTCCTCTGGAAGATAACGAATAGACACACTAAGATGGCATAGAAGTTGGGCTGAAGCTGAAAAGGAGCCACTTTCAGGTAAGTAATGAAGCTGACTATCCATGCATTAATCGGAGGAATGGCCCCGCACATGCAATGGTATCGGCTATACGCGAAATATCCTTCAGGAGGATTGTACGGCATCACTCCGTCCCCCGGCAATAGCATAAGTGATCTATCAATCCCAAAGGAGCGGGATATAACATCAAGCTGCTATTCTCTGAGAGAGCTAGGAAAGCAGTCAGGAGGAGAATTCAAGAGCTCCTGAGGACCATATACGTCCACTAATGACCTCGGGGTAGGTCCTTGTCGAGCTGGTCCTGGCTGGGCAGGGGGCACAACGGGAGACTCTCGTCTATCCGTAGATTTTCTTTTTTCTGATCGAGTTTCCACTTTGCGAGACATCTTCCTACAAACACAAAAGGACAACATATTATTAGAACAGAGGACATAAACAAGCAAGTGTATATAGTCTGAAATTTCACTCATAAATCAGAACGCCCAGAACTCTTAGTATCATTCGGCAAAGCCGATACAAAGGTTCATCCGGTATTAGGTTCATTCAGCACTAAGGGTGTACATTCGGTACAGAAAGCTTTCGAGTTTATCCGGTGTTAAGTCCATACGGCATTAAAAGTCTTTACGTTCATTCGGAAAAACGAGGAAATACAAAGATGTCATTCGGCATTCACCTGACTCGGTAGTTAGGTATGGTTCGGCAGTTCAGTAAGAAATTCTGATTCGGCTAACACTTTCGATTCGGCAAAAACAGGTAGTTGGTTCGGCTAATGGGGAAAACGAAAGCGTTGAGCCCCTATTTATAGGCAAATATTAATGACCGGACCAGGTGGTTCGGCGATAGAAACCGGATGAAAACACACGAGCTCAAAACAAAGCACGCCATGTGCATGCACATACCCTACTTTGGGGGGCAAGTGTTGGGGATATTTCCACCGAGCCATCACAAGGAGGTTACCACCGAACCAAACACACTGCACAAGCCACTACCGGTCCAACCCAAACCAAAGCATCACCGATCCAACCCACTTCCAACTATTACCGGTCCAACCCCATACACCCACCGGACCAACACAGGCCGAACCAAGCCCATACCGAACCAACACCCACCGGACCAACACACGCCGAACCAAGCCCACACCGAACCAACACCATTACCGGACCAACCATCGCCGGACCAAATTACATCTCCATCCATCTCCGAACCAAGAGGATGCCGAACCAACATCGCTAGGCCAAATTACATCGGCCCAGGCCCACCAGCAGCTATATACATCCAAGACCCCTGCCTCCAGCCTCACTCTATAAATAGAGGGGCAGGGGTACAACAATGGCGGACAAGTTTAAGAGCTCAAGCACGAAAGGAACTTTCAAACAACTTTAAGATACTTGTAATCAAGGCTTTGTACTTGTAATCTGGATAGTAAGAGAACAATAACATATAAAGTGGACGTAGGCACGTTCTGGCCGAACCACTATAAATCTGCGTGTCTTTTACATTTCAGTCCCTGCTTTTTACATATTCGCACAACTCATCCAAATCACTAAGAACAACATAAAATCAACTAATTCACACGACTTGGAGGTGTTTGCCCATTTTTTGTGCAAACAATTTTGGTGCTTTCACTAAGAACCTAGCTAGAAGCTACAGCTTCTCCTACTCAACCTTCTTCCTCACAGCATCGCTCCTTGCTCCGACAACATGACTTCCAGGCAAAGGAGAGATGTTAACAAAAGAAAGAACGTCGCAACTAGTAGTATCCCAGATCCAGTGGCCCCAAATCAAGAGAATCATCCCATTTTAACAGCAGTACCAGATGAAAATCAGGCAAACCCAACAGCCCCCGCCGCGGAACAGCCAATTACTAGGGCAGATCTGGACAGGGTTGTGGCTGAAGTAACTAACCGCTTCGCATCTCAACAAGAAGCCTTGGTGGACCAACTCATGTCACGCCTAAGGGATGCTGAAGAATCCAACCGCAACACCGAATCATGGGGTGAGTCCCAATCTGGAGGATCTGGAAGGCGACAAAGACCTTTCTTCTTCAAAGAGGTTAACAACAGAAACAGCCATGGTAGGAGCCGAGCCCGGACTCAGCCCGAATTCCAACCCGAGGAAACACTTGGAACCGAACCCAACGGGGGAGGTGCCAGGAAAGGGTCGGATGTAGCTGAGCCTGTCATGCTACCTAACCATGAAAACACCAGTAGACGGGGCCGAGCTGGAGTCCAACCCGAAGTTGGACCCGAGGAAGTGCTGAGAACAGAACCCAACAGGGGAAGATCAAGGCAAGGGCCAACTATGGCTGACCCCAGCATGCCCCCAGAAGACCATAGGCAGCCTTTGGAGAATGTTAGGAGCGACAGACGATACCATCCCTACAAGTCGTCTGGACGGACTCAATCCCGTAGAGAAGAACCAAACTCATTTCTATCCGCTCCAAGTTCTGATGAAAGGATGGCGCGATTGTTCAGAGAGTGCGTCCAACGGGAGCAAAGGGATCGGGGAATAGGTGCTAGGGTAACCAGCCCCTTCACCCCCAATATCGAAACTGCCATCACCCCCCGGGAATGGAAAATGCCAACGATGGAACCTTACAAGGGAACCTCTGACCCCATCGTACACTTACAGAGGTACACCCAGCATATGCTCATGAGCGGAGCAACAGAGGGAGTGTTGTGTAAATGCTTCCCACTATTCTTGGCAGATCTAGCTACCTCCTGGTTCTGCCACCTACCCCAATGGTCCATCAGCTCATGGGAAATGTTGAAGGAAAAGTTCATCAGCCAGTTCCGCATTCATGTGGAACAACCCAAGGATGCTTATTCCTTATCTAATATCAAACAGAAGCCCGGAGAGACAGTGCAACAATATCTAACCCGAATCAACGCCGCAGCGGCCGCAGTCCAAGATGCGGACGAGAAACTTATCCTAATGGCCCTCTGTAGTGGAGTACATCCGGATACTAAATTCGCTAGAAGACTAATCAAGGAAAAACCAGCTACTTTACCTGATTTCTTCCATGAAAAACTATATGAGACTTGAAGACGCTGCCACTGAGAGGCAATCAGGGCAACAGGCTAAGACGGCTACAGACAGGTCCCCGCTGCAGCAAAGGATATTCGAAGAAATGACTCTATAGACAATGCCGGGGTAAAAAGGGAGAAAAGCGCTTATATCGACCAGGACCAAGATTTGACACTTACACTCCTTTGAATGAAACAATCGAAAAAATCTTCCTAACCACTCAAGACGAAGTTAGATACAAGCGCCCCCGCACAAGAAGGAGTTGGATAACGCAATCAAGTCTGGAAAGTTCTGCCGCTTCCACGAATCCCATGGACATGACACCAATGAATGCCACCATCTCTGGGACTTGATTGAAGAACACATCAGAAGGAAGAGACTGGAACGCTATGTGAAAAGCCAGAACAGGACTTCAACTCCTGCCAATGAGAATCCTAGACTACCCCCCCAAGAAGCAGGTAGAGGAAATCGCAACACCAGCGGCTCTAGTCAAGAGAAGATAGTGGTCCACACCATATCAGGAGGACCGCACATCGCCGACAGAAGTTGGGCGGAGATGGAAAGATACGGTAAGTCACTTAGGAATGATGAAGGCTACGTTAATTCTGTCATGGAAGAACGCCACCCGAAACGGAAAGAGAATGATGGCATCACATTCAATAGGCGTGACCTAGAGGGAAGACAGTGCCCACACATGGATCCTATGGTCATCTCTGCTTGGTTCGGTCCAGCCAAAGTTTTCCAAATTTTAATAGACATGGAAGCTCAGTAAATATCCTATTCAAGCATGCTTTCGACAAAATGAAGTTGTCAATGAAGGATGTATCTCCCTACAACAAACCACTACATGGTTTCACTGGAGATACGAAGATGCCCCTCAGGCAACTGGACCTATTTGTTGAAATAGGAAGTCATCCCCGCTCCATTGTGCGAAAGCAAACATTTGTGCTAATAGAGAACCACTCGGCCTACAACGCCTTTTTGGGGAGACAGCCTTGTCTGACTTCCAAATTGTCCTAGCCCCATGGTGTCTGAAGATGAAATTTCCAACAGACAACGGAATAGGAGAAATAGAGGGAGATCAAGACGCTACTCGAGACTGCTATGTAACTGAACTTTACAATAACCGCAGAAAAGATAAAGGGAAAAATGCAGAGACTACTCTCTGCATGAAAAACTTGAAAGCATAACAACTCAAGAAAGCCCGTCCTCTTCGATATACCAGTGACCCTTTCAATGAATTAGACCCCAGGGACAAAGAGGAGGAGGCCACCGCCGAGCCTGTAGAGGCTATGGAATTCGTAGCTGTAGACAAACATGACTCAAGTAGACTATTTAAAATCGGATCTCAACTGAAAGAAGAGTTAAAGGATCAACTCATTGATTTTCTTCTCCACAACATGGATGTATTTGCATGGACGCATGCTAATATGACAGGAATCGCCCCAGATGTAGCATGCCACGTACTGAACATCAATCCCATGAAGGTGCCAGTAAAGTAGAAAAAGAGAAGCATGGGGGCAGAACGATCCGCAGCCCTAGAGGAAGAAGTAAAGAACCTACTTGCCCATGACTTCGTACGAGAAGCCATCTACCCAGAATGGATCGCCAATCCGGTACTGGTAAAGAAAGCTAACGGGAAGTGGCGAACAGGCATCGATTTCTCCAACTTAAATGACGCTTTCCCGAAAGACTGCTTCCCACTCCCCCGAATCGACCAACTCGTGGACAGCACTGCCGGACACGAACTCTTATCCTTTACGGACGCATACTCAGGATATAACTAGATCCCTATGCACGCCCCCGATCAAGACCACACTAGTTTCATCACTGACCGGGGATTGTACTGCTACAAAGTAATGCCTTTTGGACTTAAAAACGCCGGAGCTACTTATCAGCGCCTTGTCAACAAGATGTTTGCGGAACTAATAGGACACACTATGGAAGTTTATGTGGATGACATGCTGGTAAAATCGAGGAAGGCCAACGATCATATAAACCACCTGGATGAGATGTTTCAAGTACTTCGCCAATATGGAATGAAGCTGAACCCTTTAAAGTGCTCTTTCGG
Source organism: Allium cepa (assembly GCA_030765085.1). NCBI lineage: Eukaryota > Viridiplantae > Streptophyta > Magnoliopsida > Asparagales > Amaryllidaceae > Allium > Allium cepa. The sequence continues at coordinate 939,039,888 of CM060932.1, forward strand.
AGTATCGTCGGGAAAGTTCTTGGGATTCATCGTTCATGCCAGGGGGATTGAAGCACACCCCGAACAAGTTCGAGCTTTGCAAGATATCAAGATACCATCCACTCGAAGAGAGATGCAAAGCCTAAACGGGAAAGTGGCCGCCCTAAGTAGGTTCATCTCTAAAGCAACCGACAAATGCATCCCTTTCTTCGAAGCTCTAAAGAAAGACAAAGGAAAGTTCAAATGGACTGACGAATGCTCGACAGCCTTCCTTAACTTAATCGGACACCTCCAGAGACCACCGGTACTCTCAACCCCAGATGAAGGCGAGGAACTATATTTATACCTTGCTGTATCGTCCCACGCCTTAAGCGCCGTCTTGGTGAGAGAAGACAACCGCACACAGCGGCCCATATACTTTATAAGCAAGAGATTTACAGGGGCGGAAGCCAGATACCGTAAACTTGAGAAGCTAGCATACTGTCTGCTAATCACGTCACGGAAGCTGCGACACTATTTCCAATCTCATTCCATCAGAGTTTTAACCGATGAACCGCTAAGGCAGGTACTCCATCGCCCCGACACTTCTGGGCGATTACTTAAGTGGTGCATTGAACTAAGTCAATATGATATCACCTACCATCCTCGCACTGCTATCAAGGGGCAAGCCATAGCTGATTTCATTACCGAATTCACTACTAACGAAGGTAAGGAGCAATCTGAAATAGCAGAAGATATCAAGTGGAATCTCTTCGTAGATGGAGCATTAAGCGAACAAGGCTCGGGGGCAGGGGTTGTGATAATCACCCCAGGGGAAGGAAGCTGCACTATGCCCTAAGGTTGGAATTCACTGCCACCAACAATGACGCAGAATACGAAGCGGTGATAGCTGGATTGGAACTGGCCTTGGAGATTGGAGTCGGTTCTTTATGTCTCCATAGTGATTCTCAACTCATTGTAAATCAAATACTAGGAGACTTCCAGACTCGAGGAGAACGACTCACAGCATATCTAAAAAAGACTAAGCTGCTGCTCTATTAATTGGATCGCTATCTAGTCAAACACATTCCTCGAGAAGAGAATCAAGAGGCCGACGAACTAGCAAAGCAAGCTAGTATGAAGAACATCACTATTTTCGGAGCATTAACCATCTCAAAACAAATGGCACCAAGTTTCGAGCAAGTGAATCTGATAGCTGCGATCGACGAAGAAACTTGGATGACTCCTATCCGGAAATACTTACAAGATGGCACACTGCCCGACAGGCGTAACGAAATCAAGAAAATCTTGAGGAAAGCTTCTCGCTATACATTACAAGAAGGCATCCTCTATCGGTGCGGCTTCTCTAATCCTTTATTAAGGTGTATCGCTGGAAGGGAGGCCAGGGAAGTCTTATCCAACATCCATCAGGGAAGTTGCAGAGATCACACTGAAGGGCAGACTCTGGCAAAGAAGATACTCCGATATGGATATTACTGGCCCACTTTAAACAAAGATGCCTTGGACTTCGTCAAGAGATGCGACAGATGTCAGAAATTTGCTAAGATTCCTCGACTACCCACAAATGAGATTACTCAAATGACCAGCCCTTGGCCCTTTGCAATATGGGGAATTGACTTGATTGGCGAACTGCCAACGGGCCGAGGCGGAGCCAAATATGCTATAGTGGCGGTTGACTATTTCACCAAATGGGTGGAGGCGGAACCTCTAAATAAAATATCTTCGGCAAAAGTTATCAACTTCTTGATCAAAAATATTCTATGCAGGTACGGAGTCCCACTCAAGATCATATCAGACAACGGACTTCAATTTGACAGCGAAGAATTCGCCGATTGGTGCCAAGAGCATGGAATTCACAAAAGCTTCTCATCTATAGCTTATCCTCAAGCAAACGGACAAGTCGAAGCTGTCAACAAGATTCTCAAAACCTTAATCAAGAAGAAACTTGAAAAGTCGAAAGGCGCTTGGGTGGACGAACTTCCTACGGCACTTTGGGCCTATCGCACATCTTACAGAACTTCAACAGGGCATACTTCTTTCTCTTTGGCATACGGATCGGAGGCCATGCTCCCAGTTGAAACTATAGTGCCCTCTCACCGTAGGATCCACTACAACCCAGAAGAGAATGAAGAACTCCTCCTCATGTCTTTGGATCTAATTGAGGAGAGAAGAAACAATGCAGCACTCAAAGCAACAGCTCATAAGAAAAAAGTTGCATCACAATACAACTCCAAAGCCAAGCACCGCAGCTTACAAGAAGGAGATCTTGTCCTCAAGCGGATCTTCCCACGCCCCAGAGCACTAGATCCAATCTGGGATGGACCCTACGTAATTCATAAAGATCTCCGCAACGGAGCCTATATTTTGTCAACAGTGGACGGAGAGGTGTTCCAGAGGGCATGGAACATCCAACACCTCCGTCGATACTTTTCTTAACTTGTACTGCCCATATGAAGTGAATTAACAAAGAGGATCAGTGGATGTAGGCATTTTCATGCCGAACCGCTTTAAAAATCTTGTCTCTTTTTAACTTGTTCCTTTATATATTGGCTGCTTGTTAAGCTTTATCCTTTTCTGTTGAACAAAATCATGTATAACGACATTTCCATACTGGAACTTCACGGCGCAACCTCACCTGGACAAGGCTCAACAGGTACTATGTGATTCTATGCACTAGCCAATGAGACACTTTTGCTCCAGCATCCCTCTGCTGCGGGTTAACTCATTGCTCGCGACTGCCCTCAAAGCCAACTGTAATGAGCCGATTATAAGCCATCAAGAAGGCCGACTATAGCCGATGGCATCTCATTACGGCGTTCGGCTCGCCGGCAACTGTGAACCTACTTTAAGCCCCAACATAAGGTGTGGCCAGCCAGGGGTAGTTCACGGTTGACAATTGGCACCCACGCTAGCCGGCCACGGTAAATCGAATAATGCCCACGATTACGGGCCATAATGGCTCGGGTAGTTACTGTGCGCGATCTCGGCTCCGATATGTCTTAAGTGCGGCTGTGGTAAAAAAGATAAACTCCCCGCGGAGGCGTAAGATGGGTGACAAATGTCTCCAAGACCCACGGCTAGGGAAAATGACTACAAAACCCGTTTGCCACGAACTTAAGCATATCGACGGCCTTCCGTGACTGGAAGTTTTACTTTTCCTATATTTCCATTCCATTTAAATATTTTTCTGGTATCCTGCATAACGGTCCCCAGAGTACAGGACACTAAATAGGAGGCATTCGCTCACGAGAATCTGAGCCCCCAAACTGGGTGACAAGGCACTCAGCCGCATTCATGGTCAATTACACAAGATGTCCAAAGCTACCCCCTGCAACCAGAACATGAAGGGCGGTACTCTTTTCTCCTGTACATAATCATATAGCTATGACTTATTCATAACATTGCAAAACATGAGATTATATTTCAAGCAAAAGCTTAATGTCGAACACAATCAAATCACAGGCATATGCATAACTATGTTTTTTATACAGCACTTCAAAATAATAACAACATTCAAAATATAACAGAATCAGCTTATGTTATAAACTTACATAAAGACGTTCAATAACATAATTACAACTTAAGAGTACATTAATGTTTTGAACTAGCATGTACAGGAATGTCAAGCAGACCAAATAAAATAACCAACTGCACCAGTGCTCCACCCTCGTCCTACCAGCTCTTCGAATCTACTTGACTACAGGATTGGGGCTCCCAGCATGATGACCAGAGGTCCCACCTGTCCAATTCAGGAAAAGAGTCCATTAAACCGACAACGAACGATCAAGTTATGAAAAGCTAAAAAGGGAAAACTCACCAACACCCGCTCCTTGGTCCTCATCCCCCAACTGCACACCGGCTTCCTCCGCAGCAAGTAGCCGCATCCCCTCCTTCACCGCTACCTTCTCCTCCTTTGAGAACTGGGCGGTAACCACATCCATCCTGAATGCCGCTCCACCTTCCTTATCCGCGTCGGCCTTGGCCTCCTCCAAAGCCCGGAGATATATCCTGGCCATGACCCGGGGATAGTCATCCATCCAGGATAGATTACCTTGCTTCCAGGTACGGAAGTACATATCCTGCAACATCTCGTCCATCATCCCCTCATTCTCCTCAAACTCCCTCACCCGGGCCTCGGAGGACAGCAACTTAGCGATGGCAACATCCCTCTCCGATCGATATCTCAAGCGGTCAGCCTGGAGAGACCTCCTCATTTCCTTCATCTCTTCCTTTAGCCTGCTTGAGCAAGCTCTGAGGCCTCAAGCCTCCCATAACTCCTCTACCTGCTCGAGATCCGCCCTCCGAACCTCATCCACCGTAGCAATGGCTATGTCAATCCGCTCCTTGCAGGCGGCCTCCATCTTTCGTAGTTCTGCCCTACTAGCCTCTTCCATGGTCTCCTTCAACCGCCTGGAGGCTGCCTCGTGCTAAGAAATCTGAATGGCTTGATCGGCAAGCCGTTTGGCCTGATCAGCAACCTTTAGCCGCAACCGAATATTAGCACTCTCAATCTCCTCTCCAGCCTTGAACAAATGGGCATGATGCCCCATCAACTTCCTTGTCTCCTCTGCGACCCGGTCAATATTAGCCTTGGCTTCGTCCCCCATGGTAACTATCCGAGTAGTAAGAAAATCGAGATCTACGGACTTAGCCTCATCAAGCACCCGTACCATGAGGTTGCGGGGAAGAAGATGCTCACCCGTGGCCTCGTCAAAAGAGATATCCTGAAAACTCGGGTCTAGATCCGGATGGCCGGCAAATGGGTTGCGAACCAAACAAGGATGGTCAATCGAGGTGACGGTTGGATTTTCGGACGGATGTGGGGAAGACATAAGCTCAGTATCCTCCTCAGTAATATCATGGATAGGCTTGGATGGAGGCTGAGGGCCAGGTGAAGGTTCAAACGAAGATCGGCCCCTCTTTCTCTTTTGCATATCTTCTTCAATAACTCCGAGAAGAGGGCGATATCTGACCACATCTCCAGGACGGCTAGCCGACGGCTTTGGTTTGGCGGAAGCTTTGAGTAACTTATACTGTTCAAGGCGGTGCCGAATATCTGATGTCTTGGCCACCTTACCCATTCCTGGAATAAAAACCAAGTGTTACAAGCATGCATGAAGTTATGACTCAAGAAACGTGTGAAGTTGAAAGAAGGAGTTAAGAATTCACCTTGAACCACCGGAGTTGCCTTAGCTGAAATACTCTCAGAAGATAGGCTGGCACCGGACCCGGCCTTATCAGACCTCTTCGATTTCTCCACCAAGGCTGATCCTTCCTCCAACCACTCAAAAGTCTGGCGGAAGGCATCATCCGTCCACTCTTGAATCTCGCCTGCTTGCCCGGGAGGCAAAGCCCCGGCGCCATCACCACCACCATCACCTTCTCTGTCGTCTCCGCTCTCTGCCTCTCCTTCTATATCGCCTCCTTCGCCTTCACCTCTATCCTCCTCCACGTCTTCCTCCCCCGGAGTCATTGGGCACGTGCTAGGGGAAGGGCCATCGGACTTCTTGAGCTTCTTACCTCCGACAACTGGAGGTTTTGTAAAAGGCCTCCTCATGCTGCTCTTCACAGTTGCCCCATCTTTAGCTTTAGCAGCCCTTTCCTCGGCTGTATCTCTCTGCTTAACCACGGATTGACGTGGCAGAATCAGGTTGTGCTCCAGGAGAGTGGCATTCCTGATTAGGTAAGAAGCCGACCTGTCCCTTCTAGAGATATCCTCTATCTCCGCGGCCATCTGTACCAGGCGATCATTCTCCACGACCGCAAATCCACCTGTCGCTAGCAAGAAATAAAAGCATATAAGAAGAAGCATTGCAGTCGGGACAAAAAATTACAAGTGGAAGTCAACTTACAGCCAGAAGTGAAGAGGCGTAAAGAAACGGAGTCGTCCTTGACGAAGAACCATTCCTTCTTAAACATGGTAAAATTTGAGTATAAGTCCAAGACCGGCTTGAAGGACACGGCTGACTCTAAACTAATGTACGGAGACCCCTTCTTATAGCCCCTCAGATTATATAGATATCGGATTTCCCGGTTAGAAGGGGGGCGCCCACATCTCCTCTGGAAGATAACGAATAGACACACTAAGATGGCATAGAAGTTGGGCTGAAGCTGAAAAGGAGCCACTTTCAGGTAAGTAATGAAGCTGACTATCCATGCATTAATCGGAGGAATGGCCCCGCAAATGCAATGGTATCGGCTATACGCGAAATATCCTTCAGGAGGATTGTACGGCATCACTCCGTCCCCCGGCAATAGCATAAGTGATCTATCAATCCCAAAGGAGCGGGATATAACATCAAGCTGCTATTCTCTGAGAGAGCTAGGAAAGCAGTCAGGAGGAGAATTCAAGAGCTCCTGAGGACCATATACGTCCACTAATGACCTCGGGGTAGGTCCTTGTCGAGCTGGTCCTGGCTGGGCAGGGGGCACAACGGGAGACTCTCGTCTATCCGTAGATTTTCTTTTTTCTGATCGAGTTTCCACTTTGCGAGACATCTTCCTACAAACACAAAAGGACAACATATTATTAGAACAGAGGACATAAACAAGCAAGTGTATATAGTCTGAAATTTCACTCATAAGTCAGAACGCCCAGAACTCTTAGTATCATTCGGCAAAGCCGATACAAAGGTTCATCCGGTATTAGGTTCATTCAGCACTAAGGGTGTACATTCGGTACAGAAAGCTTTCGAGTTTAACCGGTGTTAAGCCATACGGCATTAAAAGTCTTTACGTTCATTCGGAAAAACGAGGAAATACAAAGATGTCATTCGGCATTCACCTGACTCGGTAGTTAGGTATGGTTCGGCAGTTCAGTAAGAAATTCTGATTCGGCTAACACTTTCGATTCGGCAAAAAAAGGGAGTTGGTTCGGCTAATGGGGAAAACGAAAGCGTTGAGCCCCTATTTATAGGCAAATATTAATGACCGGACCAGGTGGTTCGGCGATAGAAACCGGATGAAAACACACGAGCTCAAAACAGAGCACGCCATGTGCATGCACATACCCTACTTTGGGGGGCAAGTGTTGGGGATATTTCCACCGAGCCATCACAAGGAGGTTACCACCGAACCAAACACACTGCACAAGCCACTACCGGTCCAACCCAAACCAAAGCATCACCGATCCAACCCACTTCCAACTATTACCGGTCCAACCCCATACACCCATCGGACCAACACACGCCGAACCAAGCCCACACCGAACCAACACCCACCGGACCAACACACGCCGAACCAAGCCCACACCGAACCAACACCATTACCGGACCAACCATCGCCGGACCAAATTACATCTCCATCCATCTCCGAACCAAGAGGATGCCGAACCAACATCGCCAGGCCAAATTACATCGGCCCAGGCCCACCAGCAGCTATATACATCCAAGACCCCTGCCCCCAGCCTCACTCTATAAATAGAGGGGCAGAGGTACAATAATGGCGAACAAGTTTGAGAGCTCGAGCACGGAAGAAAATTTCAAACAACTTTTAGATACTTGTAATCAAGGTTTTGTACTTGTAATCTGGATAGTAAGAGGTGAATAACATATAAAGTGGACGTAGGCACGTTCTGGCTGAACCACTATAAATCTGCGTGTCTTTTACATTTCAGTCCCTGCTTTTTACATATTCGCACAACTCATCCAAATCACTAAGAACAACATAAAATTAACTAATTCACACGACTTGGAGGTGTTTGCCCATTTTTTGTGCAAACAGTTGAAAACATAGATAAATAACTAGACCACCATAAGTCTTCACCGCCTCCTTCGTCTTCGTCTTCTTCATCCACAATGTCCCCCTTAACCTATGGGTTGTAATGAGGATGGAGTCAGAATAACAATGTCCAGTAAATGAAAATCTCAAGTCTTACCATAGTAGTATTTGGGAAGTATCATTTAGATAAGCATTATGTCTTACGCACCCTATTGAGTATACCTCCAATTGTAAGCCAAATGCTCTTCCAATCCAACTTCATAGTATACCTCCAACTTTAGGCCAAAGGCTATTTCTAGTCTAACTTCTTAACTATAAAGCGAGGGCAAAGAAATTATATGGTCTATTGACCCATCTCCATTACCCATGTCCTAATGATGCGAGAGAACGTACCTAAGCCACTTAATACCTATTTGATGGGAAATACACGAACTCCGACCATTTAATACCTATAGCCTAGGCAGATCCCTGTCATTTAATACCAAGACCCAAAGCGGACCCTTCTCGGGTACTTCCTAGCTGACATCATATGAAATCTCGTAAGGCCACTTAATACTTCTTTAATGGGGAAGAGGCACACCCTCCAAGCCATTTAATACCTCAATCCCGAAGCAGACCCCCTTCGGAGATTTTCCACTATCGCACTAAAAGATAATCCTTACTATTTAATACTTCTTGGATGAGAAGGAGGTAAACACCAAAATAGCTATTTAATGCCTCCAACTCAAAAGCAGGCCCATATTGGGATATCCATTCTATGGCCCATAACCCAAACCGTAATGCCTCACATTAGTTTGACCATTTTGTAGGTGTTGGTAGCCTGATTAGCTGGACTGACTTATCTTACAGAATTGGGACTAACCTCATCAATCATGGGTATTTGTTACAAGCGATCTCTCACATCAGTTCCAAAGTCACACTGCTGGCAGCCAGATTTGCTGGACAGACTTCTATGTGCTTTTAACTGACCTCGCATCCCTATAACTTAGTCATATTTCAACTCTTCGACATTTCAAAATAGACCAAGTTACACACACACCCCTATGTGTGTAATATACCTCACCCTCTTTTACGCATTAAGACCATATGAAGAAAAATCCTTGTTCCACCTCTAATTTTGGATTTATTACCATAATTATCGTTAACTTCCTTTCTCTATGGACTGGCTTTATTTGTTACCTATTTATTTTATATGTTACGACTTATACATTACTAATATGTGTATATTTAGCATAGATATTAGATTATAAGTTTTGTTAGATATTCTTATGTGTCAGTAAAGTTATTGCTTTATTAAGGTTTTTGCTCCATATATGAGTTGCTAAGATAACCTAAATGTCAAAACTTCCATATCCATACAAGTCTTAGTCTAATACGATAGTTACAAAAATATCTAATGTCACAAATTTAATTAGCTAAACAAAATACACTTTAATACAATATATGTATGTATACATATGTATATATATGTGCATATATATGTATATTTATATATGTATATGTATTCAAACGAATGGAATCAAAATATCCAACTTATTTTACATTAACATTGTAGAATTAATGCCTCTATTTTAAGAAAACAAAACTTTACAGTTGAAATCCTTTATATTCTGTTCATTTTTACATGTACAAGAGTGAAGTGAAAAAGGATTCATATTTACTTAAATTACGGTAATAGGCAGTGCAAACTACGAGTAGGAAAATCCATACTTTGCATACCATTTCCTAATTCTATTTTTTTTAAAATCCTTTGCCTGAACAAATAGAAATTGGAAAGTGGAAGTTGAATAGAACATAATTATTCATATTGCAAATAACAAGTTAATACTATATTAACCTAAAATAACCTAACATTCCAACTGATCCAAGAATTGACATATTACAAGAGAATTTTGGGGTTTTAGATTTAAGGTTTTCATATAGAAAATTTCCCAAGGCATAAAATAAATCTATACTTTTACTACACAATTTACTATTAAAAAGAAAAACTAAGATTTCCACTCACATAAAGCATTCCTTGAATTTTTTTTGGATTAGATTCCATGCCTTTACCTATTTCCTCCTCTTACTACCTGCCAGGCATGTTAGAAGCGCCTTGCTTTGTGATATATATATATATATATATATATATATATATATATAGTTACATGTATGCTTTCCTCTATTTCTAGAGGATCGCACATTTTTCTCAAAGAAAAATACATATATCTAAAACTTATTTTGTAACGACCCGGAATTTTGGCAATAATATTTTAATAAATATTTAATCCAATTAACTAAAATGTAAACTTATTATTTTAAAATGAATAAGCCTTTTGGAAATATTTGCCATTTGTTTATATAGATTTGTATTTTGAAAAGGAAATTTGATTTTGAAAATTTAAAATAAGTCTCTTAATAATATTTACAATAAAATTTATCTTATATAATTGAATTAAAATGTTCTACCTTATTAACATTTGGTATAAAAATATATATAGATAATAATGTTTAAAATAAAATCAAATTCTATCAATATAAAATATAAGTATAAAATGTAAGTAAAACTTATGAATCTAATTTAAATGTTGATAGTTAAAATACAAATAAAAATGAAAACAAGAATTAAGTAGTTATGGTATGCTTGTAACATAAGCTGAAAATTTGTAAGCACAAAGTATAAAGTAAAACCAGACACAAATATGTATATGAATTATTCAAGCTCGAAGTTAATAAAAACAAGATATCTTCATACAAAAGCCAAATGAATAAGTATGTAAACAAATTAGGAAACAATGGCATTAAATGCCATCATCTCAGCCAAAAAAATTAATTCAATTCAAAATATTTACAAATCTTTACATTTCAGAAATAAAAATCTGATCAATCATAACAAAAAGAAGAAAGTTTGACCAGATAATACCTTCCTTATTACAACTGTTTTCTCTTATAAATATATATCTAAGCTATTTTAGTTCGTTCCATAAAACTTAGCTAACCAGAGAAAAACAAAAAGAAGAAAAATAAGTAAACTCAAATTTAATTCAAACAAAAACAGAGAAAAAACTCAGGGCAGATTCAAACTGCAGTTTACAAAAAACAACAAATTGTTCTCTGTTCACAGAATTTTCAGGTGCGTAAACATCAACTTTAAGGCTTTAAGTTTAACAGTAAAGATGATTCATTGATTTTATGGTGTTGTATATGCTTTATCTTTGAATATAATTTTGAGTATATATATAGGTTACTCTGTATATTGGTCTTCTCTATTATGGATTACAGGGTTGATTATCATTCAAACTCAAATTGTTTTCAACTGATCATTGTAAAGCTTTTAGTTTTCAATCAAACAAGATGTTTAAACCTCAATCAAGATTTTTTTTTAAAACTGATTAAAACATGTTAGTGAAATATTACTGCAGGAAATCTTGTTTGTAGGTAATCAAGTAATAATTTGATAAATTCGATTGTTATAAAAGTTAATTCAAGTTCATAACTTGAATTCTTACTGTAAATTATGATTTTTAAAACAAAAATGAAGATTTTTAGATTAGTATTCCAAGAGAAGTTTGTATTTGAACAAAATTTGCATTTTTCCCATTTTCAGACAATCGGATCAATTTAAAATGTTGAAATTTGGTTTGAAGCTAGTACAAACATTTGTGATCTCGAGAAAATTGTTGAATAAATTTTCAAATGCAAGAATTGGTTGAACGAATCCAATTTAGGGTTTAAAGTTCGTTTGGGTTATGATCAGAAAACGAGGCTAGTTGTCTCCTAAACGTGATCGAGCTTCGCGTAACTCTGGAGAATGGTAGCTTAGTGTGTTGTCGTAGTGTGGACGAAGTTTGGGCATCTCCGGTGGACTGAGCGGCGGTGGCAAGGTGTTTTAGTTAGTGGGTTGTGTTGCAGTTTTTCGAGCATACTGCCCTTTTTCGATTTTGAATGTTTGGTGAAAAATCGAATTTGGTTTTCGAGTTTATGGGAGTTTTGTGACTTGCCTGAGGTGATGGAGTTCATCGGAGCTAAGGCGCGTCGTCGTGCACGTGTATGGCATGGGTTTTGTGTCAGCGCCGTTGATGGATGAATGTCTCGAGTTGTTGCTCGAGTTAACTAGGTGGTAGCTTCGGGTTTTAATCGAGTGAGTAAACATGTTTTACTGATACTATAACTTAAGTTTATACTTCAACTTACTGGAAAAAAAAGAAGATGGAGTATGAGAGGGAACGAGGGATGTCTCGGGGGAAATGGGTGAGACACTCGTGTGTTACTCGAGTAAAACAGGGGTAGTACTCGGGTGTTTTTTTTCCAAGCTGCAATAAAAAAATATAAAGTTAAGCAAATTGTTTTTCAACAAGTTTTAAGCTTTGTCGACTTAATAAATGTTTAACAATTTAAATTAAGAATTTATACAAGTTTTAATTAGATTCAGAAAGACGGGGAAACTTACCCCGAGATATATTGGTCCATTTCAGATATTAGAAAGGATTGGTGCTGTAGCTTACAGGATTGAATTGCCAGAACTAATGTCTGGAATTCATAATGTATTCCATGTATCCCATCTAAGGAAATTTGTTCATGATCCATCATTAGTTGTGGAACCAGTAGTCCAGGAATATTTGGAGATCGAGCCGAATTTGACTGTGGTCAGGAATCCAGTTTGGATTGTTGATCAAGACGAAAGGCAACTCAGAAGCAAGGTAGTGAAGCTTGTCAAAGTGCAGTGGAGTGAGGATCCCAGAGATTGCACCTGGGAAACTCTGGATAGTTTTAGGAAAGCTTATCCAGATTTGTGTCCAGATAGCTAGTGATGTTTGTAGGATAGATTGTTTGGTTGTTTGCTAATGTATGAATGATATGTATGTTTAAATGGTTGATATAACAGCTTTTGAATTATCTTTTGTTTTAAATTTCGGTGACGAAATTCTTTTAAGGGGGGAGGAATGTAATGACCCGGAATTTCGGCAATAATATTTTAATAAATATTTAATCCAATTAAATAAAATGTAAACTTATCATTTTAAAATGAATAAGCCTTTTGGAAATATTTGCCATTTGTTTATATAGATTTGTATTTTGACAAGGAAATTTGATTTTGAAAATTTAAAATAAGTCTCTTAATAATATTTAAATAAAATTTATCTTATATAATTGAATTAAAATGTTCTACCTTATTAACATTTGGTATAAAAATATATATAGATAATAATGTTTAAAATAAAATCAAATTCTATCAATATAAAATATAAGTATAAAATGTAAGTAAAACTTATGAATCTAATTTAAATATTGATAGTTAAAATACAAATAGAAATAAAAATGAAAACAAGAATTAAGTAGTTATGGTATGCTTGTAACATAAGCTGAAAATTTGTAAGCACAAAGTATAAAGTAAAACCAGACACAAATATGTATATGAATTATTCAAGCTAGAAGTTAATAAAAACAAGATATCTTCGTACAAAAACCAAATGAATAAGTATGTAAACAAATTAGGAAACAATGGCATTAAATGCCATCATCTCAGCCAAAAAAATAAGTCAATTCAAAATATTTACAAATCTTTACATTTCAGAAATAAAAATCTGATCAATCATAACAAAAGAAGAAAGCTTGACCAGATAATACCTTCCTTATTACAACTGATTTCTCTTATAAATATATATCTAAGCTATTTTAGTTCGTTCAGTAAAACTTAGCTAACCAGAGAAAAACAAAAAGAAGAAAAAGAAGTAAACTCAAATTTAATTCAAACAAAAACAGAAAAAAAAAACTCAGGGCAGATTCAAACTGCAGTTTACAAAAAACAACAAATTGTTCTCTGTTCACAGAATTTTCAGGTGAGTAAACATCAACTTTAAGGCTTTAAGTTTAACAGTAAAGATGATTTATTGATTTTATGGTGTTGTATATGTTTTATCTTTGAATATAATTCTGTGTATATATATAGGTTGCTCTGTATATTGGTCTTCTCTGTTATGGATTACAAGGTTGATTATCATTCAAACTCAAATTGTTTTCAACTGATCATTGTAAAGCTTTCAGTTTTCAATCAAACAAGATGTTTAAACCTCAATCAAGATTTTTTTAAAGCTGATTAAAACATTTTATTGAAATATTACTACAGGAAATCTTGTTTACATGTAAACAAGTAATAATTTGATAAATTCGATCGTTATAAAAAGTTAATTCAAGTTAATAACTTGAATTCTTACTGTAAATTATGATTTTTAAAATAAAAATGAAGATTTTTAGACTAGTATTCCAAGAGAAGTTTGTATTTGAACAAAATTTGCATTTTTCCCATTTTCAGACAATCGAATCAATTTAAAATGTTGAAAATTGGTTTGAAGCTAGTATGAACATCTGTGATCTCGAGAAAATTATTGAATAATTTTTCAAATGCACGAATTGGTTGAACGAATCCAATTTAGGGTTTAAAGTTCGTTTGCGTTATGATCAGAAAACGAGGCGTGTTCATCTCCTAAACGTGATCGAGCTTCGCGTAACTCTGGAGAATGGTAGCTTAGTGTGTTGTCGTGGTGTGGATGAAGTTTGGGAATCTCCGGTGGACTGAGCGGCGGTGGCGAGGTATTTTAGTTAGTGGGTTATGCTGAAGTTTTTTGAGCATACTGCCCTCTTTCGATTTCGAATGTTTGGTGATAAATCGAGTTTGGTTTTCGAGTTTTTCGGAGTTTTGTGACTTGCCTGAGGTGATGGAGTTCGTCGGAGCTAAGGCGCGTCGCCGTGCACGTGTACGGCATGGGTTTTGTGTCAGCGTCGTTGATGGATGAGTGTCTAGAGTTGTTGCTCGAGTTAACTAGGTGGTTGCTTCGGATTTTAATCAAGTGAGTAAACATGTTTTAATGATACTATAACTTAAGTATATACTTCAACTTGCTAGAAAAAAAGAAGAATGGAGTACGAGAGGGAACGAGGGATGTCTCGGGGGAAATGGATGAGAACCTCGAGTGTTACTCGAGTAAAATAGGAGTAGTACTTGGGTGTTTTTTTCCAAACTGCAATAAAAAAATATAAAGTTAAGCAAATTGGTTTTCAACAAGTTTTAAGCTTTGTCGACTTAATAAATGTTTAATAATTTAAGTTAAGACTTTATACAAGTTTTAATTATTTTAGTTAATTCTTAACAATGTTTTAAACTCTTAATTATTATTTTAATTAAGTAATTAATTTAAGTTAAGTATAAAATTAATTAACATTTAAAATTGTGTAGTTAGTAATAAATTGATTTTCAAAATTTAAAGAAGACTTTTAAATGTTAATTAAAATGAATAATTAACATCAATTAATTATTTTTGGAAAGAAATTAAGAATGATTACTTTATAATTGTAATTAGAGATTGGTTAATTGATGATTAAGTGATAAATAAATTTGTAATTAACTACTTAAAGTTAATTAATGTATGATTAGTAGTTAACTAATTAAGTAATTTAATTACGAATTAATAATGGATTAATTAAGTAATTGGTGGTTAATAAATCGGTAATTAAGTTTTATCAATTAACAATTAGGTTATAATTTAATGATTAAGGGTAATTAATTAAGTAATTAAGGTTTAATAAACTGATTAAAAAGTGATTAATTAATTAAATGATTTGAAATGGAATAATTAATTAATTGATAATTAATTAAACAGGGTTAAATGATTAATTCTCAAGTAATTAATTTGAACTAATTAAAATAAGAATTAAAGATGTTTACTTATGAACGTTGTATAAGTAGGATACCTGATTTGTGATATCTATTTGGTGATATTCTGTGATGTTTTATGATATGCTTTGATATATCTATGATGATTGTGTATGATTTATCTATGATAAATGTTATGAGAATTCAAAGTGTTGAATTAAACTGTTTAAAACTATTAAATAACTTGACCTTTAAAATGGCGTTTGGATTTTGATGAAACCGGGATCGTGTGTCAATTATGATTATCCAAAAAACCACATCGATCCAAACTGAACGTTAGGTCGTAAATCACAAGTGAAGATCGAGATGGTGTTTCAGAATGCAAGGGTTATTGTCGTTGACTCTGAGGGTGATTATAAAATGAGTGTAACGAGATAATGCCTTCGGTTTCGTTCGAACCCGGAACGAACTTGAATGGATTGAGTGCTTTCAGAAAATCGTCAGGCGGACGATGAGCATTCTAAGAGATATGTTTTATAAAGGTAATCGTAGCCTTAAGCCTCATCAACCGGGAATGGCTAAAACAGGGGATATGCAGCAAGGTTAGGTGGGTAGCACCCAAGCAAGACGAGATATACCCCTGTCTAGATGTCCTTTTTTATTTTGGCTATGTGGGCGGTTGCTAGCTACAACCACGGGGTTATCTTGTTCGGGACTGTTCAGTAAGGAATGGTTCCAGCCTTGTGTTGTAGGGGGTTGGGAGTGATCCTCGGTACGTTGATCTAGTCCCCGTACCGTGACGGGCGGTCCCCTAGTAGCCCTGCCATTGTATGGAATCCAATTTCCAATAGGAGTTGTACGTTTTGATTGTGCCCAATTATGTTGGAATGTGAGATGTAAGCATTTCAGCTATTTCTGTATTTTACTTGGAAGCCCTAGACACTATTATAATATCACTGGATTTCCTATAAAATGTTTTGGTTAGCGTAAGGTAAAAACTTACCCGTATTTATGTGTGGGAAGTCTTACGTGATACCTTTATTTTCAAATGTTTTCAAAGTTAAACAACTTTAAACCGTTTACTTATACCAGACCCATGTCTGACCCGAAGTTTATTTTTATTTTTCATAAACTCTTGGGTACTCAAATTTTTACGGGTAGCCAAGTGATAGGTTTTGGAGTGATGGTTTCTAGAGGAGCTGGAGCAAGAGTCCAGACGTATCTATATATCTATTTAGTCCCGCTATGTTAGTTGATGTATGCTGTATTTTAGGATGTATGTAGTGAAAGATGTATATATAACTGTCATGTGTATGATATTGTGTAACTCTGATATATGTAAACTATGTAATAGTTATGTGATGTATTATATTTTGTTCTGTTTCTACTGTGAGATTCTGATGTTGTTATTCTTTCTTTCTATCTTTTCTATTTCTATCCCTTTCTTTTCTTATTGATGATACGTCTTTCTGTGAGTAGAAGGGCGGGTCGTCACATATTTCCTTTTCCCATTTTAATCCAATATAATTTTCCCTACCACTTGAATCTTGAATCTAGAAAGTTTATGGAGGAGTGAGAGAACCGATGGAGTTTCGATAGTGTTCCTATTTTTGTTGTGAATAAAAGCGAGGGGGTTAGCTCTTATTTATAGTGATCAGAACACATTTAGACCGTACGCTCAAAGTTAATTAAAAATAATAAAACCTAGGTTGTTTAGGCCTAGCAAAACCCTAGGCGCCACATGAGATCCAGTCGACCGCTCCTTCCTGGGCAGTCGACCGCTATCAACCGACTGGCCTAATGAAGGAGGTCGATCGACCTTATACTATTGGCCATAAATTATTACTTACCGTTACTTTTTTATTCCCGTCCCTACTTAGCACTAACATTAAAATTTGCTTTAATGTTAAGCTTGCCTTTAACGTTGCCTTTTTAATTTCAAACATTATGATCATTAAATTTTTAAATTCAAATCATTTGACTTATTTTAAACTCAAAAACTTCATACATCAATAAATTTTCTATTGAGTTCTGATCGCGAAACTTTATATATGAAAGTTGCTTATAAAATCGCCGCGAACACATTGGTGTAACTTTCGTGGCTAAATTTCAATATTTATGAAATTGTCATTTTTAGCCTTATTATTACGTAACTAAATTTTTCTTCATTAAATTTCATGTTTAATCTATGGGGTATTACAGAGCCCCATGCCTCGTCCGAACATTGAAGCCCATCTCGAAATAAAAATCCCAGAGTACTCTCAAACCCTACAATCTACACTCAATTGGTCAATCGAATGAAATTGTTCAATTGGCTGGCCTACTGCAACCAAATTTGGCTATGGCTTACAAGATGACCGATCAAATTCAACTAGTCGATGATCACTTTGGTAGTCCATTAGTTATAGCTAACTAGCCGATTGTTCTACGCTAAATTTGGACTATTTCTTCTCGACCATAAAAGCAAGCACACCCTCTTGATCAGTCGATAAATACACACCTTAATTAGTCAACCGTTCGCTTGTAGGGAAGTCAACCTAAACCTTGATGGGGTAAAATTTCATCAAGGGAATTTATCCCACCTTTGTACTATACTCTACTATATCCTCGGCTTTCTTTTCCCCAATGATGTGCCCTATAGCATTGGTACGTTGCACCTACCTACTACGTTTTATACGCGATTTCATACCATCGATGATCCGCTACGGGACGAATGAAAGGCCCTAAAAGGAAATTCAATAAACTATCCTGAAACTCAAATACATTAAAAATCATACGAGGATGAAGTGCTCAACCATCCATATGAAACAATCATAAACCAAAACCAATCATTCTCAAACAATACTAACACACAATATTATCAACCATCGATTCCGTTCATGCTAGTTCATTTGTTTAGTTAATGACTTAAGTTCATGGTTTCAATTCAACATTTATTCAATCTACCGAATATACTTTTAAACAAGTAATGAAATATTCATCATTCAACCAGGCGCAAAGCTTTCACAGCTAAGCCATAATCCAACATAGTATTTAACAAGCTTAAAAGTATAAAGGAGATCATATAGAGTAGAGAATCATTCCCATTCACCCAAGTTGGCATAAATCCCTCAAATTTGCTTTAAATCAACTCTTGAAATCCATATTTTAGAAATTCCAAAATCAACTCTTTAGTTCTAGAGAAAATCCTGCTTATAGGTATGAAAAGAACATCTTACTTGAAGTTATAGTATTTTTATGTGATTTTTTGTGAAGGAATGAAAAAGCAATAGGTAGAGGAAAAGAGATAGGGCTTGTGGAAGATAGAGGAAGAGCAAGAAGTAGGCAAATGAAAGAAGTGAGAAAGCAAGGATCTTATTTCAGAATTTGGACATATGTAGCCACTTCCCAATGTACATAAAAGTCTGCCACTCCACTCGAATCTATTCTCTGATTCTTTCAAGTCTTATATGTTTTCCAAACATAAATTTGATTCCAAGCATAGTGAAAATATGTTCGAACCTGATTCCATTATCTCCAAAAAATTGACTTTCATGCCTAAACTTACTCAACTTGATTAAACCCATTTTAACTCAATGAAATGATTTAAATCAACATACCAATGTTCTCTAAAAATCCAAGTTGTGACATAATGGTTATTGTAAACTACTTCACAAAATAGGTTGAGGTGGAGCCACTATGTGACGACCCACCTTTTTTAACGATTTAAGTCGACAATAAACCACACAGGTCTAATTCAAACCATTCAAAGGGGCATATTATCTATGGGGTTTAATAAGAAAATAAGAGGAAAAAAGGAAAGCAATACATAGAATGTCACTATGGAATGACAAAATATACTAATCAAATTAATAGTTCATGAAGTTGTTTTAAAATATACATTTGATTTCAATTTTTACAACATAATCTGAGTACAATCAACAAATACCAAAATAATGAGCGGGATAATAATAGTAAATACGGTCTCGCAAACTCCATCTTTACCTTCAAGGAATAATGCCTTTAACACTGAAATACTCAAGCTGACCCGAGCATAATGAAAAGACAAAACACTCGAGTCAGAACTAAAATTAATTATGTAAGTTAAATCAATAGCAAGTAAATATGACTCTAATAGCTTCTGAGATGTTTATGAGATTTTTCATCCCCTGTCAAGTGTACAACACGAGTGCAATAACTTAAGAGATGTTACGGGATATTCCATCTCCTAAGGATTCGTCAAACTATCTATACGTAATAAGATACGCCATATATGTAGTGTCTATCAGCAAAATAAAGTATTAAAATAGCGTTAAAGCTTTACGGCTATGTAGGTCCTGTAACACAATCGGTAACGTCGGTAGCCAGTGAGTCCCATATCGGCACCGTACTAAAAAAATCGTAGTGGGCATGTATAAGGATAAAAGTATGACAAGGCACGTGAGGCAATGCTCAAAGTAGGATTCTACCAGTCTACCCTTTCTGGCTGACCGTAACACATCACTACAATGACTTCCGACCGAGTCCACCACTCGCGAAATCAAATCAAGGTGCACCCATCGAGTCAAAATCAATATAGTAATACGAATGGGTGATGGCCCTAAAGGTAGCATACTCCTTGGCCAGACATAGGCTCTAGTTTTAGTCATTTCAAATTGACACAAATGTCGTGGTCATCCATCATCGTTCTCTTTCTTCATTCTAATTAACATCGTCAGTTCAACTTCTACATTCTGGATAACATCTACCACGTACACGGTTATTAAAGTGGTTCCGGTAGAATGACAGAGAGTATGCCATTCATCCGGCTTCGGTCTCTTTAACAACCAATCGTCCATTTTATACATCGATTGATTCTTTTAAATTTCAATAACAAGTCATACTTCATATCAAAATATCATATTCGCTTCGAAACCACTTCAAATTTAAATAAAGTTATACCTTTGTATCAAAATTTTCGTATTTAAATCAATGATTTAAATCTAATTAGTTCCCCTTTAGAACAGTTTGAATATTGAAAATGGTTTGAATAATTAAATAGTTTTAATATTGAAAAATAGTTTAGAATAATTAAAATTGTTTAAAGACTGAAAGTAGTTTAGAATATAAATAGTTTTAGTATTGAAAATAGCTTTAAATAGTTAAAATAGTTTGAATAATTAAAATAGTTTATATATTAAAAAAATTGATTATTCAAATAGTTTTTATATTAAAATAGTTTATATTAAAACTATTTCTTTCTTTCACAACAAGGTTCAAATTCAAAATCATAAGGAATTAAATTTTTCGACTTCCAATTCAAGTCAACTTAATATTCAAAATTCCATTTGAATCAACTTTTATTTAATGATTTTAAACTTTACTTCAAATTCAATTTAAACAGTTCTATTCAAAGGCTGAAAGTTCCAATTCACATTCCCTTTTTGAAACAATTTAGTTTGAATCCATTTCTATTCCAAACTTGGAAATTCCAATTTAAACCATTTTAATTAAAGTAAATTCAAAGTTTAAATTAAAATATAAAACTTCACAATTATTCATTTCCAATAAAATCAAATCACATCCTAATTTCCACTTTAAGATTTCAAATTAAAACCTTAAACAATTTCATTTAAACAGGTTCAATTTCAACATTTCAAATCTCGAATTATAAAACAATTTAATTCATATAAATCAATATTTTATTTACTTTAAACAATATCATTTAAACCAATTCAAATTTAAGATCAATAACCATTTAATTTAACCAAATCCGGCGTCCGTGTATAATTTTATACCCTATAGCCAAGTGATCATTTATCTCAGTCTGAATTACATGGATGGATATATCATTTCAATCCATATTTAAATGACATAGGTATATATCATTTCAACATATTTCTTAGTTCATTTCAAATAATACGAATGACAATTTATATAATGTCAAATAATAAATAGGGTAATAACAAAGATATATCCAAAATAAATGAATAATCATACATCTAACACCAATCAATAGGCATATAATAACAATCAACATCCAAATCAACCAATATATCACAACAGTTACTACTTAACAATTGTCGGTATTTAAATAAGCATTAAATTCAATGTTAACCTAAATGTCAATCTAATTCAATATAAAGTTCAAATTTAATTTAAATGTCATTTTAAACTACCAAAAAGCAATCAGTAAATTTTTATCACCTCATGGGTTCAATTTAACTAGCATCTGAAAATTTAGTATTACGTGAGTGGGTTTAATCAATCACCTTTGATTTATAGCCGACTAAAAATCCAAAGAAGCCAAAATCTCAATAGTCTCCAAATTCAACCGAACTAGTTTCATGCTATTTGAATTTTAATACGAGTCCAATGGAAGAAACTGAGTGTGAATCCAAGCTCACATACAAAAGTTATGCAAGTTGGAAGTTTTAAATTTTAAAATTAAATTATATAAACAAAGTCTCGAAAACCCGTTTCGTTCCTGAAACGAAAATAGGTAACCCCATATATCGAAATTTAGGTTTTTAATAATTTTAAACTCAATGAAACTAGTTTCAAACCCTAATTCTATTATATATAAAAGTTAGCTTTAAAATCAAATCATATTTATTTTTACACGTTAATTAAAATGAATCATTATTAAACTTATTTAATCACTTTTAAGTTCTAAATTAAAAGTTTCCTATTATCATTCTTAATTAAATAGGAATTAATAATCATTTAAAATTAAAATTTCCATTTTAAATCCAAGATTTCAATAATAAATTAATTCCAACATTTAATTACAACAGTAATAAAATCCAAGTTCATTATATTTTAAATTTCAAACAAATTCTTTTATTCTAATTTACATGTCCTTTATATTAAATCGACAAATACCTTATGTATTCATTAAACATAAGTTTCCATTGTATTCACTCATTACCCTACATTTAATGTCTCCTTTTACATTAACTGCAATATTACAATTACTCTTAATTCCGTTGATTACAAAATTAATTTCAAACCAGATTAAATATTAGATGAGAAATAAAACAATTGTTACAACTTAATAATTCAAATATCAATAAATTTATTATTTACTAAACGGGTTATAAATTTACTTACCAAATAATTGATTTCATATTCTATATTAAAACCAATTTCAATTGACTAACATATGATTGCACCGTTAATGCATCATTTAATTTTATTCCTTATTAACCATTGCAATTTTATCCAAATTAAACTTCAAAATTATATTCCAATTAAAGATAACATTCGTTTCATTCTTTATGACATTAAAATTTGTTATTTCAAATCTTATTTTAATATGCAACCCAACATTGTTTCACATTCAATTGATTTGAGTTGTCATCTTTTAACTTCACTGAAATTTTTTATTTATGTGTTTTATCTTAGATTATAGCATACATCTAATAAAATTTCCATTAATAAATCGTAAAATCTTTATTTCTAACCATTTTTATTCAACAATTATATTAAATTTAATATTTCTAATTGGTTGATACTACGGGTCGTTACAATCTCCCCCACTCAAAACTTTTCATCCCGAAAAGGAATAAGAAAGAATGAAGGAATCAGATATATTTTATTTAAAATAGTTAATTTATAAAAAAAATTAACTTATTTAGTTATTTTTAATATAATTTTGAAAATAACCCAACTTCCATGAAAAAATTTCTAAATAAATTACGAAAAATTTCGACAGCATCTCCTTTGCGCAGCTAAATCTAGAAAAATAAAAATATCAATAATTACATTGTATATATCTTTTTCAAAAATGAAGCATCCTACTCATGGGAAAATAATAAAATACTGCTACAAAAATGTAATTCAAAAGCATACCTATAAGTCGGGAAAACAAAACTCTATTTATGAAACCAAAAGCAACAGCTAGCTTTTGCTTCCATAAACCTATATCTTACTTGCATAATCAAAAGAGTTAAAACTATGTAAAAGAGAAATATATTAGTTGTTCCAATCAATAGCACAAGCAACACAACGTTTATGATAATCATATGCAAATGAAAACAGTACGACCATTATATGCAACAAAAGAATCCATACACGTCCATAGTAGCCGAAAACTAATGGTTTGTCCAAGTTCAAAAACTTTCCATCATACAAGGGTGATAAATAAACTATCAAGTGCACCATACGCTCAAAATCCTTAGGTAATTACTCATTATATTATTCATACAACCTCGAACAACATAGAATTTACATACTATTTAAGTTTGCGTGAAGTAGATATATCATTTGTACACAACATCAATTCTGATCGCTTGCTTGAATACACGAACTTCACTTCCAAACTAGTATTATTAACTCGACTACTTTAGTGCGGACTTTGATCCAATTTCTTAATTATAAATCACTATTTTCCGTATACAGCCATAAACTATGATACAAATCTTCAAAATCAAATCAAAAATCCCTATCAAGCGTTTGCCGTTAAGAATCGATTGAAAATCCAAACTTGGACTGATGTGAATTACCACAAATCATGTATTCGAATCTGGATCAGAACTACTGTGCGGATAAAATGACCTACGCACAACTTACATATTTTATTCTATTGGTTTCTTTAACACACCATTTACTTTTCATATATTTTAGTTCTCTTTCATTCATACAAGATCATCGTTTATTAATTACCTTCATTTACTTAAGTGGATTATTTTCCATTCAATATATAAAATCATCAATGAATAAATTCTTAAAGTATTACATATGTTTCTTTGTAGTTTAATTCATATTTATTTACTTATATAACTTGATTTCCATTATGTAATGGCCTGTCGTTTTGGACGGTTTAAATTGACGATAAGCAGACATACACGTCGGACTCAAATCATTCAAATGGGTAGATTGTTATGGGGTAAATAAGAAAAATAGAGAAAGAGAAAAAACAAACACAGGTTCTAATAGTGGAATGACAAAATATAATAATCATATAAACAGTTCATAAAGCTGATTTACAAATAACATTTGATTACACATTTACACTACAGAATCAGAGTACATACAACGGTAATAAATAAATAATGCAGCTGAACAACATGATGCAGTAGAATAAATAAGATAAATAATACTATTATACAGTTCTCCATCTTCGTCCTTCAAAAGCATTCTTCGATACACTGAAAAGCTTAAACTGTCCCGAGCGAATTGAAAGGACAAAACACTCGAGTCAGAACTTAAAGAACTTATATAAGTCAACTCAACGTAAATAAATATGAGTGTAATGGCGTCAGAGATGTTTATGGGGTTTGACATCTCCTATCCAGTGTCTAACGTGAGTGCAATAACTTAAGAGATGTTTGGGATTCCCATCACCTAAGGATCCGTTAAACTATCTACTATATAGTACAATACACTATTATAATATGTCTACAATAAACTAAAGTATTAAAATAGTGTTAAGGCGTGACTCATATCCCCCTTAACACATTTTATACATTCCTATAGTCCATAGAGTACCGTAAGCTCCTCGGTGAGGTTTACCCAGAGGGCATTCCATATGTATGGTACAAACCAAACTCGTAGAAGGCGCGATAAGGCATGTGAACACGGCACTCGAGGCAATGCCATGGTAGTATTCTACCAATTGCAGATTCGGATTGTGTCAGGACACGATTCTTCGTCTTCCGA
Source organism: Allium cepa (assembly GCA_030765085.1). Taxonomy (NCBI): domain Eukaryota; kingdom Viridiplantae; phylum Streptophyta; class Magnoliopsida; order Asparagales; family Amaryllidaceae; genus Allium; species Allium cepa. The sequence continues at coordinate 939,064,837 of CM060932.1, forward strand.
AAATTCGACATCGACACTCACTTTATCGACTGCCGAGGAATCGAATGACGGAAAACCGAACACTGAGGGTTTTTTAAAAAGAAGATTTAGGAAAAGAGAAGAGAAAGAGATAAGATAGAAAATAGGGAGGAGAGAAAACAGAAGATAGAAAATTTTAAAATAGAAGAAAAAGAGAATAGAAAATGGAGGGGAAAGAAAAATAGAACGGAGAATAGAACGGAATAGAAAACAACAGAACAATATCAGAATCTCACAATTCGCAGCGGAACAACATATAATAATAAATGAATAATCTTTAAACAAAGAACTATATCAATTATTACATTTCATCACATTTCATTACATCATATCATCAGAGTGTACAACAACAACAAATAGTGCAGCGGAAAAAGAAATACTATATAAGTAATACGCCATGCCATCCAGCTTGCCTCCAGGAATTCCAGAATATCCAGAATATCCTGATAAACCTTAACTCTTGACTGCCCGTGTGAAAATTTGGTGGGCACCCAGAGTTTAGGAAGGGAAACAATAAACTCCAAGTCAGTCATGTGACTGGTGTGAGAACTCAAAACAGTTTATTTATCTTTAAAATCAAAATAGAGGAATATTTTAAATCAATTCGCAATGCTTTTAAAAATGAGACTACCATAAGGCCTCCCGCACACACACACAATGCAAACGCAAAATCGGAGGAGATTTCTCCTTATGATAGTCAAAGATGCATGATACGCATTAAAGAACATTTGATATTATTACTAGTGCATAGTGTAGGAAAAATTCATTTCGAAAGTAGAATATAAATCTTAGCCAACATACGACCATTATCGTATGCCTACTATAGCTACCATCCAAACAGTGTTGCGACACCATAAGTGAATGATAGGTTCTACAACTAATACCGTACAAGTTTCGTATTGTTTCTTTGGATTTCCAACAAATGGTCAGGCCAAGGAACTTCCCATTGCCACATGAGAATGCCTCTGGAAAGACATCCCCGAGAACCAAACCGGAACTCTGCCAACACAAGGCCGGGTTACCCCTAACTGGGTAACTACTGACACGAGCACGCCATTCCCCGATCGTAAACGACCTTTCTCACGGGATCCCGATAACCAACAACCACAAAGTAATAAATTCGTAGTAACCACATAGGTTAAATATCTGGGCTCCATACCATGATACCACCTCTATCCAGAAGGAAATGTACATACCCTAAAGGGTGCTACCCCTCATAACCTTGCCGCATCTTTCCTGTTTTTACCATTTCCGGGGTGTGAGGTTCGACGAAGTCACGTCCACAAAAACATACTTTATACAAAAGCCATGCTTTGGGTCAACAAATGATCAACACAATGATCACCAAGATAGACGATCAAATAAACGATCCTATCACAATAATCAACACAATGATCATTTCAGCAACACTAAGCATATCACATTACCAAATTGGGAATATATCGCTGATAACTTCAACTATATAACCTCTGAGCTCGTACGTCTCATAGAAGGGTGTTAAGCTAAAAGAATAAATTCTTCGCCACCAACAGAAATATATTTGAAAGAAATCGGCTTTATATCTCAACTTGTAATGTCAGACATACAATCCATACAAGTCTGTTCCGGGCTCGAACAAAACCGAAGGCACTTACAAAGAAGTCCTTGCAATCCGGATATTCACAATCCTGATCGGATTTCCCATCACTTAGGGAGTCTCTATACCGCTGCAACTCAGTGCAGAGACAATCGACAGGTCATCCTATCGCTCTCGCAAATACCGGGTCTTCAACACCGATCTTCAATGCAATTATAACGATGTATCACATATTCGGAATGGGTTATACGACCCCATGGTCCTTTCCCGGTTAACCCGAATAGTGAGCGCTTATTCAAAAATAAGTGTAGCATTCACATTCAAACAAATCACATCAATTACCCATTCAAAGGGAAATATTGATAGTCGGTTATTGAACTATCACTGGATATGCACACATCACCAGTTTCCAAATAATTTTCCAAATTATTTATTTTCCAAAATATCTTCACTAGATATATAATTTCAATACTTCAAAAATAAATCAATATTTATTTTTAAACAAATTTCACTTTCTTTTATAAATTCCTTAGTGAATTTACATTTCACAATATCTATTGATATACGTTTTCAATTATCCATTTTCAATTTATCTTCAAAAAGATAAATTCTAAATATCACTTCATATTGGAAAACAATTCCATACTTATTTAATAAGTAATTCACAAATTTTATTTATTTTCAACACTTGGAAAATATTCAATATACTTCAACCAAAAATAAGTATATATTTCATTCTTTAAGGAAATCATTCACTTAAACATATTTATTTGGGCCAAAACGAATGTTACGTAAAACATCGTTACGACAACCCAAAATCACTAGTATAGGGATTCGAAATTAAAATAGATATATAAATCCCAATACTATACAAAACATTTCCTTTCGGAAATCATTTACTATAACAACAGTGTTATAGTCCACCATTTCCTTTTCATTTCTCGAAAACGTCTATTTCAACAATTAATGTTGAAATCTATGGTTTCGAATCTCAACACATTTTAAAACTTCGTTAGATCGTTTTAATTCTATTTCAAATATCACATTCAAAACAATTTCTTTAACATCTTATTCACTATTCAAAAACGTGAATATACTACGTTAACACATTTCATCCTTTTATACATTTTAATTCAAAGGATTATTCACTATTCAAAAACGTGAATATAACTCCATTAATAGGTTTCAACAAATTTTCTTATCAAAATAAGTTGTTTGCGAATTTATAAAACAACGTTTATAAATTCCATTTCTATTTATTTTATAACAACTTCCTTTATAAATCTCCTTTATTAGCCTATTCGATTTATAACTCAATTATAAACAATGGTTCATATTATAAGTTAAATACTTATAAATTTATTCGTTTGCAAAATCGTTCCTTTGAACTTCATAATTATAAATCTTATAACTTATAAGATTCAATTATTCATCCAAATATATTCTTTAATAACTTCACAAAATTTATAAATCTTACTATTTATAAATTTCACTTATAACTTCATCATTTATAATTTTATAAATTCCATTCACTTATGCAATCCATTTGCACTTCATTCAAACGCTTATAAAAACTCGTTTTATAATTTCAACATTTTAATTTATAAATATCCATTTAAAAATCTCGTAATATAATTCAATTTATATTATTCTTTTAAAACGTCTTTAATCTCCTTTATTATTTCACCATTTTGATTCATAAAATAATTAAATTTTATAAATCCTATATTTAAACTTTTCACAATAATTCTAAAATATCTCGATTAAACTATTTTATAAACTCAATAGCATCATATTCTCAAAAATCAGTTAATTTTTATAACTTTAAAAATTATAACGTTTATTTATTTATAATGGATCAATTCCAAACTATAGTATATTCTCAAAAATCACTTTATAAATCATTTTAAAATTCCAAAACTTGGTCCAATGATGCTACATACCAAATAGTCAATCACGACAACAACGATATCATATATCGATATGATAATCAATCAAATATCAAAATATCTGAAATTAAATAAAAACTATTGAGGAATCCAGTTGGATCCCTCCAACCTGTTTTCCTGCATTCACAAACATTAGCACAATACCAATTTCGCTCCAGTACGAAATTATCGCGGTATATGTTCTTATTAAACATTATCCGCTTAATAACGGCGCAATAGGGTCTCATCCGCTAAACAAAAAACGCAGGGAATCAACAACTGCAATATATACATATGCCAATATATATATATATATTGATATTATTTATAATACCAATTTCACTGTTTATGAAATATTCGCGGTATATGTTTTTAATAAATAACATCCGCTTACTAACGGCGCATAATGTCTATTTTAACAATCAATAGATATCAATCATCATTCAAACATGCATTCAAATATTTTAAATCTAACTATTTAAAATAAAATCGAAACTGATTCGATTGAGTGAGAAATCCTCACCTTGGTTTAAATTTCGATTTCAGCTTTTATTTCGAATAAAATTAAACGGACATTTAATTTTACCCAAAATTCTCACTAACTCCAAACGACTCCAAACCAACTCCATCGCGTAGTGCTCGTCCATACGATTCCAACGCAACTGAGTTTGCATTTTTTCGACCTCGTATGAAAAAGTTACGAATATTTGAACATTACACAAATTTTTATATAATAATTTCAACATAACTTTATAATTTTAAATCTAACCAAATCACTACCGTCCAAACAAACCCCAAACCCCATCAAGTCCGCACGTCCCCACCCCCCTTTCTTCTTCATCTTTCACGCATGCTACAGCATAGAGGCCGAACCCATAAGCAAAATTAGGGTTAATTAATTCTTCCTCCACGACGATCTATAGCACGATCAATGACCATCATCTTGCTCGCCTTGCTCCACTCCATGCTCGGCCCCAAGGATATGAAGCTCGGCCTCATATAGCACGTGGAAAGTCGTGCGTGAGCTGTAGAGAACGGCCCCCCCTAGATGCCACCACGTCGCTCCAAATCACATCTCCACCGTTGAATCTCTTCGTCTCGTTGCCCTCTACATCTTCCATGTTGAAAGTTTTAGCCAAAACTTGATGGATTGAGAGATCAGAGGGGAAAATGGTTGGCAATTTTCGGCCATCCATTGCAGTTGCTGGCGGCTAGGGTTAGGTTTAGAGATATTTTTTTTTATTATTAATGAAGGGTAGGGGGTGTATTTATAGGAAAATCGATCGACACTATTCATCCGGAAATTCCGAACTTCGATTTACGCGCCGTAACCAGCGTTTCTAGGGTTTACCCCGCGTTCCGGACACAATGGAATAGGTTTCGGAAGCTAATTCGGACATCTGTGCGAGTTATGGCTGTAAACGCTCAATTTGAATTAAACCGATTTAAGCGATTTCTAGGCGTTTTAATTTGTAACGGACAAACAGTAAATCCAATTGACTTGAAATTTGAAACCTTACAATAATATCACATTACGGATCCGATGAAATTGGTTTCATCGAAATCCGAGACTTTTTGAAAAATGGCTATTTTAACTCGCCAAATTAAAATTAAAAATAATTCGATGCGTTTCGAGCTGCCACGATCAAACGATAACTCCGATTGACACGAAAATTGAAATCCGGTAATAACTAACTATTACAGATCCAATAGAACTGGTTTCGTTCAATTCTGAGACTGTTCAAAAATTGACTATTTTCACTAGTCGATTTAAATATTAAAATATTCAATTTTCACAAATTAACTTTTAATTCGATTTTAAAAGTTCTAAAATATCGTTCTAACTCCAATATGATAAAATAAAATTTTACAAATCATTTTCAATCATATTTAACCCAATTTTCAATTATTTCCATAATTTAACATATTAAATTATCGATTTAATAATCCAATTAAATTCAATAATTCAAATAAAAATTTATTCGACTTATAAATTCACTTATTAATATTTAAAATTAATTAAATATTCAAATTTTAGTTACTAAAAATTCTGGGTCGTTACAATCTTCCCCACTTAAAAGAATTTCGTCCTCGAAATTAACTAGTAAGAAAAGTTACAGAATTCTATTAATTTTCAAAAATCCATAGTCAAACTTCTTACAATAACTTACTAAGTTTTCCAAATCATACTTAGGTATCTTTTCAAAAACAACTACTATTGTTTAACTTTCAATTCCAAAATCAAAGTTAAAGTTTTCAAAAAATTTCCCATTTTCTCAAATTTTTTCTAACGCCTTAAATTTTCGGAAAAATTCGCCATAGTCTCCTTTGCGCGGCTCGATCCGAAAAAAAATGACAGTATATATATCACAAATATACATCTCATCAAGTAATGAGGCATCCCGCGGGGAAAAAAGTGTAAAAGTATGATATTTAATCCGAGATATGTACCTTATATTTTATTAGCAAGCATATACGGCTAATATAGCGCAAAAGCGAGCTCCAAATGCGAAGCAAACGCGATCCGCACCTACTAATCACTCAACAAATAACATGAGAACATGCATATATGAAAATAATCTCAATATACATCATATATTTCCATAACAACTATATATGTCAACATAGCAAATGAAACAAACAACAAATGCAACCATCAACCAACTATCATTCAACTAATATCCATAACCAATAAATATTCATTTATATTCTCATTAATATTTCATGAATTGGTTTTCAATTTAATCACATTTGATTCATATACAGTGGATCTACTAACATTCATTTTCAACTAATTCATATTCAAGTTGGTTCACTTCCAATTCAAATTCACTTCTATTCAAAATTTACTTAACTTCAAATTGAATTTCAATTACTTTAGCTTTCAATTTCATTAATACTTAATGAATTATATACAATCAATCTAACAATCATATAACAATCAATGTTTATTAATTACAACCAAATTACTTTGCTTATATTCATTCATTTGGTTTAACACCATCACTTTCAATTGGTTTAATAAATTGATTTTTATTCAACTATTCAACATTCCAATAACATTAGATTTTAATGAATTAACACTTATATTCATTATTTCATATCAACTTAAATTTACATTTAATTGATTAATATTCAATCCATTCATTCAATTCAATTTCTAAAGTTGAATTTCATTTACATAACTTAAGTTCATATCTATTTTTATTTACAATTCATATTCATAAATATATATTCATATAGTTTCACTTCTCATATAAATAAGTTTATTTCACAACTGTAAATTACTTTAATTATAATTTAACTCTTATAATTCTTTTCACTTATACAATTCCTTTATTTAGATTATTCAAAAAACCTAACAATCAATTTATATACACTTAAATAATTCTGAAAAATTATTTCTTTATATATATAAAATATAATCAAGGTAAAATTATTTCATTTACCCAATTTTAAAACAATACTGTGTCGAATTATCTTGTTTAAGAGTTTAGAAACCCCTTTCTACGATAGTTAGCTAGACTACATCGACCGAAATCTATAAACAATCAACCGATAAGTCAACACAATACAAAACAATTTTATATTCACTTAACAAATACGCTCTCATAGCTATTATTACACTCAAACTCAATCTAGAGTACTGCTGACTCTATCTCTAATGAGTAACACCCAACAGAACCATGGTTGTCGCTTAACCATAAGCTCTGATACCACATTGTCAGGACACGATTCTTCGTCTTCCGAAAATTCGACATCGACACTCACTTTATCGACTGCCGAGGAATCGAACGACGGAAAACCGAACACTGAGGGTTTTTTAAAAGGAAGAATTTAGGAAAAGAGAAGAGAAAGAGATAAAGATAGAAAATAGGGAGGAGAGAAAACAGAAGATAGAAAATTTTAAAATAGAAGAAAAGGAGAATAGAAAATGGAGGGGAAAGAAAAATAGAACGGAGAATAGAACGGAATAGAAAACAACAGAACAATATCAGAATCTCACAATTCGCAGCGGAACAACATATAATAATAAATGAATAATCTTTAAACAAAGAACTATATCAATTATTACATTTCATCACATTTCATTACATCATATCATCAGAGTGTACAACAACAACAAATAGTGCAGCGGAAAAAGAAATACTATATAAGTAATACGCCATGCCATCCAGCTTGCCTCCAGCAATTCCAGAATATCCAGAATATCCTGATAAACCTTAACTCTTGACTGCCCGTGTGAAAATTTGGTGGGCACCCAGAGTTTAGGAAGGGAAACAATAAACTCCAAGTCAGTCATGTGACTGGTGTGAGAACTCAAAACAGTTTATTTATCTTTAAAATCAAAATAGAGGAATATTTTAAATCAATTCGCAATGCTTTTAAAAATGAGACTACCATAAGGCCTCCCGCACACACACACAATGCAAACGCAGAATCGGAGGAGATTTCTCCTTATGATAGTCAAAGATGCATGATACGCATTAAAGAACATTTGATATTATTACTAGTGCATAGTGTAGGAAAAATTCATTTCGAAAGTAGAATATAAATCTTAGCCAACATACGACCATTATCGTATGCCTACTATAGCTACCATCCAAACAGTGTTGCGACACCATAAGTGAATGATAGGTTCTACAACTAATACCGTACAAGTTTCGTATTGTTTCTTTGGATTTCCAACAAATGGTCAGGCCAAGGAACTTCCCATTGCCACATGAGAATGCCTCTGGAAAGACATCCCTGAGAACCAAACCGGAACTCTGCCAACACAAGGCCGGGTTACCCCTAACTGGGTAACTACTGACACGAGCACGCCATTCCCCGATCGTAAACGACCTTTCTCACGGGATCCCGATAACCAACAACCACAAAGTAATAAATTCGTAGTAACCACATAGGTTAAATATCTGGGCTCCATACCATGATACCACCTCTATCCAGAAGGAAATGTACATACCCTAAAGGGTGCTACCCCTCATAACCTTGCCGAATCTTTCCTGTTTTTACCATTTCCGGGGTGTGAGGTTCGACGAAGTCACGTCCACAAAAACATACTTTATACAAAAGCCATGCTTTGGGTCAACAAATGATCAACACAATGATCACCAAGATAGACGATCAAATAAACGATCCTATCACAATAATCAACACAATGATCATTTCAGCAACACTCAGCATATCACATTACCAAATTGGGAATATATCGCTGATAACTTCAACTATATAACCTCTGAGCTCGTACATCTCAGAGAAGGGTGTTAAGCTAAAAGAATAAATTCTTCGCCACCAACAGAAATATATTTGAAAGAAATCGGCTTTATATCTCAACTTGTAATGTCAGACATACAATCCATACAAGTCTGTTCCGGGCTCGAATAAAACCGAAGGCACTTACAAAGAAGTCCTTGCAATCCGGATATTCACAATCCTGATCGGATTTCCCATCACTTAGGGAGTCTCTATACCGCTGCAACTCAGTGCAGAGACAATCGACAGGTCATCCTATCGCTCTCGCAAATACCGGGTCTTCAACACCGATCTTCAATGCAATTATAACGACGTATCACATATTCGGAATGGGTTATACGACCCCATGGTCCTTTCCCGGTTAACCCGAATAGTGAGCGCTTATTCAAAAATAAGTATAGCATTCACATTCAAACAAATCACATCAATTACCTATTCAAAGGGAAACATTGATAGTCGGTTATTGAACTATCACTGGATATGCACACATCACCAGTTTCCAAATAATTTTCCAAATTATTTATTTTCCAAAATATCTTCACTAGATATATAATTTCAATACTTCAAAAATAAATCAATATTTATTTTTAGACAAATTTCACTTTCTTTTATAAATTCCTTAGTGAATTTACATTTCACAATATCTATTGATATACGTTTTCAATTATCCATTTTCAATTTATCTTCAAAAAGATAAATTCTAAATATCACTTCATATTGGAAAACAATTCCATACTTATTTAATAAGCAATTCACAAATTTTATTTATTTTCAACACTTGGAAAATATTCAATATACTTCAACCAAAAATAAGTATATATTTCATTCTTTAAGGAAATCATTCACTTAAACATATTTATTTGGGCCAAAACGAATGTTACGTAAAACATCGTTACGACAACCCAAAATCACTAGTATAGGGATTCGAAATTAAAATAGATATATAAATCCCAATACTATACAAAACATTTCCTTTCGGAAATCATTTACTATAACAACAGTGTTATAGTCCACCATTTCCTTTTCATTTCTCGAAAACGTCTATTTCAACAATTAATGTTGAAATCTATGGTTTCGAATCTCAACACATTTTAAAACTTCGTTAGATCGTTTTAATTCTATTTCAAATATCACATTCAAAACAATTTCTTTAACATCTTATTCACTATTCAAAAACGTGAATATACTACGTTAACACATTTCATCCTTTTATACATTTTAATTCAAAGGATTATTCACTATTCAAAAACGTGAATATAACTCCATTAATAGGTTTCAACAAATTTTCTTATCAAAATAAGTTGTTTGCAAATTTATAAAACAACGTTTATAAATTCCATTTCTATTTATTTTATAACAACTTCCTTTATAAATCTCCTTTATTAGCCTATTCGATTTATAACTCAATTATAAACAATGGTTCATATTATAAGTTAAATACTTATAAATTTATTCGTTTGCAAAATCGTTCCTTTGAACTTCATAATTATAAATCTTATAACTTATAAGATTCAATTATTCATCCAAATATATTCTTTAATAACTTCACAAAATTTATAAATCTTACTATTTATAAATTTCACTTATAACTTCATCATTTATAATTTTATAAATTCCATTCACTTATGCAATCCATTTGCACTTCATTCAAACGCTTATAAAAACTCGTTTTATAATTTCAACATTTTAATTTATAAATATCCATTTATAAATCTCGTAATATAATTCAATTTATATTATTCTTTTAAAACGTCTTTAATCTCCTTTATTATTTCACCATTTTGATTCATAAAATAATTAAATTTTATAAATCCTATATTTAAACTTTTCACAATAATTCTAAAATATCTCGATTAAACTATTTTATAAACTCAATAGCATCATATTCTCAAAAATCAGTTAATTTTTATAACTTTAAAAATTATAACGTTTATTTATTTATAATGGATCAATTCCAAACTATAGTATATTCTCAAAAATCACTTTATAAATCATTTTAAAATTCCAAAACTTGGTCCAATGATGCTACATACCAAATAGTCAATCACGACAACAACGATATCATATATCGATATGATAATCAATCAAATATCAAAATATCTGAAATTAAATAAAAACTGTTGAGGAATCCAGTTGGATCCGTCCAACCTGTTTTCCTGCATTCACAAACATTAGCACAATACCAATTTCGCTCCAGTACGAAATTATCGCGGTATATGTTCTTATTAAATATTATCCGCTTAATAACGGCGCAATAGGGTCTCATCCGCTAAACAAAAAACGCGGGGAATCAAAAACTGCAATATATACATATGCCAATATATATATATTGATATTATTTATAATACCAATTTCACTGTTTATGAAATATTCGCGGTATATGTTTTTAATAAATAACATCCGCTTACTAACGGCGCATAATGTCTATTTTAACAATCAATAGATATCAATCATCATTCAAACATGCATTCAAATATTTTAAATCTAACTATTTAAAATAAAATCGAAACTGATTCGATTGAGTGAGAAATTCTCACCTTGGTTTAAATTTCGATTTCAGCTTTTATTTCGAATAAAATTAAACGGACGTTTAATTTTACCCAAAATTCTCACTAACTCCAAACGACTCCAAACCAACTCCATCGCGTAGTGCTCGTCCATACGATTCCAATGCAACTGAGTTTGCATTTTTTCGACCTCGTATGAAAAAGTTACGAATATTTGAACATTACACAAATTTTTATATAATAATTTCAACATAACTTTATAATTTTAAATCTAACCAAATCACTACCGTCCAAACAAACCCCAAACCCCATCAGGTCCGCACGTCCCCACCCCCCTTTCTTCTTCATCTTTCACGCATGCTACAGCATAGAGGCCGAACCCATAAGCAAAATTAGGGTTAATTAATTCTTCCTCCACGACGATCTATAGCACGATCAATGACCATCATCTTGCTCGCCTTGCTCCACTCTATGCTCGGCCCCAAGGATATGAAGCTCGGCCTCATATAGCACGTGGAAAGTCGTGCGTGAGCTGTAGAGAACGACCCCCCCTAGACGCCACCACGTCGCTCCAAATCACATCTCCACCGTTGAATCTCTTCGTCTCGTTGCCCTCTACATCTTCCATGTTGAAAGTTTTAGCCAAAACTTGATGGATTGAGAGATCAGAGGGGAAAATGGTTGGCAATTTTCGGCCATCCATTGCAGTTGCTGGCGGCTAGGGTTAGGTTTAGAGATATTTTTTTTTTATTAATGAAGGGTAGGGGGTGTATTTATAGGAAAATCGATCGACACTATTCATCCGGAAATTCCGAACTCCGATTTACGCGCCGTAACCAGCGTTTCTAGGGTTTACCCCACGTTCCGGACACAATGGAACATGTTTCGGAAGCTAATTTGGACATCTGTGCGAGTTATGGCTGTAAACGCTCAATTTGAATTAAACCGATTTAAGCGATTTCTAGGCGTTTTAATTTGTAACGGACAAACGGTAAATCCAATTGACTTGAAATTTGAAACCTTACAATAATATCACATTACGGATCCGATGAAACTGGTTTCGTCGAAATCCGAGACTTTTTGAAAAATGGCTAGTTTAACTCGCCAAATTAAAATTAAAAATAATTCGATGCGTTTCGAGCTGCCACGATCAAACGATAACTCCGATTGACACGAAAATTGAAATCCGGTAATAACTAACTATTACGGATCCAATGGAACTGGTTTCGTTCAATTCTGAGACTGTTCAAAAGTTGACTATTTTCACTAGTCGATTTAAATATTAAAATATTCAATTTTCACAAATTAACTTTTTAATTCGATTTTAAAAGTTCTAAAATATCGTTCTAACTCCAATATGATAAAATAAAATTTTACAAATCATTTTCAATCATATTTAACCCAATTTTCAATTATTTCCATAATTTAACATATTAAATTATCGATTTAATAATCCAATTAAATTCAATAATTCAAATAAAAATTTATTCGACTTATAAATTCACTTATTAATATTTAAAATTAATTAAATATTCAAATTTTAATTACTAAAAATTCTGGGTCGTTACAGATTGGTGGTATCGCATAGCAACTACTATCGTCCATCTCGAAACACACTCCCAAAATCAAAATCGAGGGGTTGCCACCAAATCAATCATAAAGTCATAATATGGTATCGAAGAAATGTGCCCGATGGGAGGTACGACCACACTTGGTCTGGTGTGGCTCATGTTTTAGTCATATCTAAGTTGACTCACGGGAGTCAGGGCTACGATAATACCTCATATGGAATCGTTGGCCAAACTATCCTACTTCATTATGGAATCTCCACCACATACACATTTGTTAAATGGTTTTCGGTATTAGCAGAAAGTATGACAATATCCGATCCCAGTCTCTTTAACAACCAAATGCTTATTATACACTGGATGTTTCTTTTACATTTTCAAAACCATTTCATATTGATATCAAAATATCATATTCCATTCAAACCATATCATTTTCGAAATCATATTCACTTTTGAAAACATATTTTCAAAATAGGTTAAACCCTCATTTCAAAATCATCATATTTACTCAAAATATGTTATTTAAATCCCAACTTAGGTTATTACATCATTTAATCATATTTGCTTTTAAATCAAGGATTTAAATATAACTACTTCCACTTTACTTAATCTGAAATTTATAAAATAGTTTAGATAGTTATAAATAGTTAAATATTTTACCATAGTAAAAATAAATTTTAAATAGTTAAAATACACTAAAATAGAAAGAAAAAAAATAGATTAAAATAGTTTAAATGGATTTAAGATAGTTTAAATAGATTCAAAATAGATTAAATAGACTTAAAATAGATTAAATGGATTTAAAATGGATTAAATGGATTTAAATTAGACTAAATGGATTTAAAATAGATTAAATAGATTTAAAATGGATTAAATAAATTTAAGGATTTAAAATCATTTAATTTAACCAATTTGATGTCCGTATATAATTTTATACCCTATGGTTAAGTGATATGGATATTTATCATTTCATTCCGTAAAAATTTATATTTACGGATATATACCATTTCAATTTGCAATCCCGAATAAAATTCAAAATCCATAAAATCGGTCGGGTTTTCATTTCAACCCATAACGATTTTTCCCTAATCTATAGATCATTCGGGTATGTATCATTTCAACCCATAGGGAACTTGTAGTGTTATAACAATATAAAAATATAACATCCAGTCATCCAATATCAAACAATCAAACACACATCACAATCACCATTCAATCAACCAATAAATAAAATTAATTATATAGTGACCTGCAGTTCCATACCCTTTGAGTAGATAATAAATCACTCCTATTCAACCCAAATTTTACGAAAAAGAGAATAACTAGGGTAAAGAAGAACAAAGAGAAAAAAGAGAATAAACAACACAGAATCTCACAATTGCAGCGGAACAAAATATAATATATTTTAATAGATTTTTATACAAAAGAATCTATAACTGTTTTATACTTTCAATCTGGACAGTTATAATAACTTGCCCCATACAACGGAATATAAGTCAAGTATAAAAATACGTCTCTATCATCCAGCTCGTCTCCTGAGCTCCATAGCATCCTATCCTGAATCTGTAACACTCGGTCTGAGCCAAGCATTATAATAAAATAACACCCGAGTTAGTTTGGAAAACCAGCATGAGAAAACACACTCAATTTGAATTATTGGAGCTATTAAAATCATTTGAAAAACAAAGGTATCTCGTAAGACCGCGTCACAAATAAACACGACGGGTTTTTACCTTATGATAACCAACACATTTTATAGAAAATATAGTGATATTATAATAGTGTCTAAATACAAATACTTATTCAAATAGCTGAAATTATTGCATTAATTAAATTCCAACATACTAGGCTCTACAAACAAAACTATAAGCTCGTATTGGAGAATGGATTCCATACGAATAACTAGGCCACTGGGGTACTGCCCATCAGTACACCTCTAGAACAATGTATCGAGGATCATCGCCAGGATCTCATGCTACACAAGACCGGTCTACCCCTAACCTGGATAGACCGAATATGCTATCACCCCAGGTGTTCCTCCCTTACTATCGAGCGCTCCTTCTTTCATGCACAACCATATCCATAATAAATAGGTTTCCAAGGACATCTAGAAAAGTGATAACATACCTTGGGTGTGATCCACTTAGCCTTGCTGTATCTTCCATGTTTTAGTCATTCCCGCTTGATGACGCTCGAGGTTAAGCTTTACCTTTCAAGAAACAATTCTTCTTAGAATGTTCATCATCCTCCAATGATGATGTTCTGATGGCATTCGTCCATAAAAGTGATCCGGGGTCTGACAAACCGAATCACCGTCTTCATCATTTTCACGATATTCATTCGTAACATTCAAACCGAATCGAAGTGGTTTTTGGATAATTAAATCTGATCCCGGTCTCTTTGAAACGATTAACGAAATTTGCCAATATAGATAGTCGGTTATTTAACTATCAATAAAACATCCATAAGCATATACCAGGCCTTATTATACATTCCAAAAAATATTGTTTTCCAAATACCTTTACAAGGTATATGTATTTCAAATTCCTTTCCTTATTCAAATATTTGAAACAATTTCAATATTTAAATCCATAACAGGATATTCCAAAACTTTTCAACACTTAGGAAAAATATTCTAAGTCCATTTTCCAAAATCATCTCAAGTATCAAACTTAGAAATTTTCTTAACTTACCTCCTACACTTTCGAAACTATTAATAAATTCTTCTCACAATTACCAAAACCGATTATAGTTATTTATAATCCCATCTAACCATTTATAACTTCTTTATTTAACTCGAATTCATTTTTTTTTAAGTTTTGGTATTCCAACATTTAGCAAATGTCTTAAGTTCCCAGCGTCCCATTATAAAACTTTTCTTATAAAATCTTTCCATCAAATAAACTCGCCTACAAGGCTCACGAAAATAAAGTAAAAAATCATTTCAAACTCTTACATATATATATAAAATAAGTATTTAAAAGAATAATAATTTATCTTTAAAACATGTTCAAATAATTATTTAAAATATTAAACACTTTCAATAAACCATCAATAGCTCATTTTAAAATAAAACAAATCAGTTTTACAAAGCTGATTTATAAATAATAAAATTTTATTTCAACAAATATTAAATATTTAAAAATCCATTTTCCAAAGTACTCCAATACTAACTAGTTTAAAATCTCATAGTTTAAATAATAAAGTTTTCCCTTTGAAAAACGAACTTAACTTCTTAAAAATAAAAAAATATATTTTAAAAATCTTAATAACCAATCAAATCTATAACTTCCTCTCGATTTCACAACATATCGATTCATTGTCGATTCCCTAACCATTCTCATTTCAAAAATAGAATCTACTATTTTTCTCAACCCTGTTTCCATATTCTTTCCCAATTATCATCTGATATCGAATTCCTTTATTTAAAAACATCGTTTATGCATTTTATAACCCCTTTGATTTTACCTGTTTATAAAACAAATCTTATTTATAAAATTCCATTATATAAATTCATTTCTTATAAATTCCATTTATACTTCCAATCTATTTTTAATATTGGTTTTAACTGCTTTCCATATTTCAGAATACCATTCACGTAATCCTTTATATAAAAAAAATTTAAATCTCTACTTAGAACCGTTTACGAGTAGTTACATACAATCCAAAATTAATATATATAAATTATTCCTAATTCAATTTTCTTAAAAATAATCCAATTCCCATTATAAATATTTTTATATAAAAAATCTCCTTTTAAATTCCCTTAAACCAAAAAATAATAATTTATGGTATTTAAAACGCTATAGTTAAGGCCCATGCTACCATAGCATCCAAAAATTCAAATCATAGCAATAATCTACAACAGATTATTCACACAAGTCATATATCATTATATATATAAAATAAAAAACATATTTGAAGAATCCAGTTAGATCCCTCCATATTGTTTCCCTACATCCATAGATGTTAATACAATATAAAAATACCAATCCCACTTTGAGGGGGATATCGTAGTATAAACAATCATCCGCCATTATGTGGGACACATAGTATCTCATCCGCTATAATGTGCAGGAATATCACTCCAAATACTAGTATATATATACTACGATATATAGTATAATATCATTCAACAGATAATCAATTCAACCAAACATCCAGAACTAATCTTAACTATTAAAAATTAAAATCTAGCAATCCAAAAAGAGTGAGATTTACTCACCGCGGTTTTATTGCAAACATTCCAATCTCGACTTGTTTTAATTTATCTTGGGATTCGTGTAAATAAATTTTTATTTAAATTTCATTAGCTAACTAAATTTAATTTCTAAATTAAATAAATAACTTTATACCACTCTCAGCGAATAATGTCTTCGATCCAATTAACCCACAGAAGGACTTCAGGGATTTTTTTCTTGAGATCCACTTTGAAAGCGTTAGAAAACTTCGCCTCAAAACTTATTGAATCACTCCAAGGATATCATCAGTGGCTTCGTGAATTACCTCGATGCCTCTCAATCCAAACATTGCAGGCATAAACATTCAACCCTAGGTCGCACACAACCACGTCTTCACCCAACTCGAGCCACCACCACCAACGCACCCAACCAACCCACCCACACGCGTACGCGCTTCGATTCCCCTTTTTCTTCTCGTGACTTGGAATAACCTCGCACAAACAAATCGCCAAAGCGCTAACCTTACAGCTCGAGCGTGCTATCTCTCCCCACTCGCGCTACTGCTCCTCTGAGTGACGCTCCACTCGATTACGAACAGAGGATCGAGACCTGATCGTGATTTCACTCCGTGCTCTTTTTTTAAACGAAGCAATTTCTATCTTTTTATAGAATTCATATTGAAGAAGGAGGAGAACATATGTGATTTCAATTTATTTCCTGGAGGAATAAAAAGAGGTGCATGATTTTTAAACTGAGCAAAGCTTCTCGAGCATGGTTATGGAGTTTGACCGGTTGACCTTCCAAATTATTATATTATAAATTATCCAAAATATCTCGATATATATATATATAACTTAAAATCCCGATCTCCTATCGAGAGATGCCGCTAGATGTTTATAATATTATACCCCTATTTCGAACGCAATGGAAAAGGTTTCGAGTCCTAATTCGATCGTACGAAGAAGATAGCTTTTCGAACCAAATTATTATATTAAATTTCGATATTAATTTCAGCGCGTTTTTATCCCGTATGAACAAACGATAACTCCAAAAGCTACAAAATCTGAAACCCGATAATAAGACATTATTATGGGTCTGATGGAATTGGTTTCCTCAAAATCTGAGATTGTGCCTCGGATCGCTATTTTGACGCATCGATTTAATTGACGATTTCAAAATTTACGAAATCACTTGAAAATCAAGTTTTAAAATATTTCTAACTAAATTATAAATTACGAATTCAATATTTAAACAATTTGAATATTTAAAATCAAAGGGTGAAAAATCCAGGTCGTTACATTCATCCCCCATTAAAATAATTTCGTCCCCAAAATTGCTAAGGTAGGAAAATCGCTCCAAACTCGATAATTATCCAAAGTCCACTTAGTCAAACTAGACATCTCACTCTGCTAATCTTTTAGTTCTAACCCAAACAATTAGTTTCCATTTCTAATTCCAAAACCCTTTATTCCAATTACAGTTGAATCAATTTTCGTTAACAGAAATTTTCCATAAATTTCTAACACCTTAAATTCTCGAAAATTTTTGACAAGGTCTCTCTTGTATGGAGGACCTTTTGCAATATGACAAGGGAGATAAATATATATACATCTACCCATACAATCGAAAAAAAATAACATAAATATCAATATTTACATTATGCGGTATTTAATCCGAAAACGTACCTTATTGAGTGTTTTAAGCATTATTAAGCCAGCAAGTTTACTTCATATGAAATTACGTAACCCAAATCGACCCGACAGTCTCTGGGTACCTGTACTTACATGATTTAAACCCATAAGCACCAAAATATGAAATTCATCAACATTTTACTTATTTAAATAGTTAAAGCACATAAACTTCATAAGCAATGCATTCTAACATATAATCATAAGCATTTATAAAGTTCTTATGCTAATTTAATTACTTTCAATCAATCCATATTCAATTCGAATGATTTACAACTCAATTTTCTTGCATTCAATTCATTTTTATACCAAATAAAACATATCCACTCCAAATTAATCAAAAATAAATCTATTCACGTTCTATTTATTAATAGAATTTTATTTACTTTAGTTTGCGTCGAACCATAACTTTTCTATACAATTTCGGTGCTATTCTTTTATTAAAATAACCATTCCAGTCTATATTTATTTTAAATTGATTCCAAATCAATTTATATTTAATTCTATTCCATTTCAACTTTATTCTCAATCAATTCACTTATGTTTTATTAATACCCACATTTATTATATTCAAATCCACTTAATTAAACTCGGAATCATTTCATGCTAATTTATTTATGAACCATTTCACAATTTATTCGAGCCAAACTTCGATCCAAAATACTCACTTAAGTTAATCCCTTATTTTAATTTATTCCAATTTATAACTTAAGTTTATTTTCATTTCAATTAACTTTCATTTCATTTGCTAATTAATTAATTAATCAGTTCATTCATTTAATCCACTTCAAATTTTAATTTCCCATACTCAATTTCATTCTCAAATTCCTTTAAAATTATATTCAAGGCCTTGTTCAATTTATTTACACTCGTACTATTTGTTTATACTCAAGTCATTGATTTTTTCAATCCAATTCTATTTTATTTGATCACCTTTTCAAATATATTTAATTCGCTTCCCTCTAAGTCGAATTTTATTTACAACCCAAGTTCTATTTCCAATATCCATTTTAAATCCATAATCAAATTTTAACTTAACCAAGTTAAATTCCATCTTCACATTCATTTGACTAATTAATTATCTAATTAGTTCACTTCAAATTTATAACTCAATATATGATTTTTTTTCAAAAATCACTTCTTCTAATTTCCTTAAGTTCAAATTCCTTTTATTATTCAACCTTGGATTTAATTTCCTTTTACCAAAATATCAGCCATTTTATTTTGGGTTTTTTATCTGACTTTCAATTTTATAAGTTACACAACTTATTCTTCCACATTTCCATCAATTTTATACTCGAATATATTCACATTTAATTTTTAACTTGAGATTATACATTTATTTATAACCTAAGTATATATTTTTTCCATAAATTTCAATCTTTATAAGCTATTCCAATTTATTTATTCACGATTAAAATTTTCACTTAAATTTTATCTCATTCAAGGCTTTTGCTATATGGTTTTATAATATTTCACAACTCAAAATTCATATTTACTTCAATTCAATATTATTTCTAATCCAATTCAATTCAATATAATTTAAATTTCAATTCTTCTTTACCATCATTCCAAAACCATACTTAAATTAAATTTCGTTTCAAACCATTTTATTTTTCAATCCTTTCAATTTCATTATATTTTTCAATTACTTTGCTAAGTTAACTCCCATTTCATTAATACACCATCTTAATTCAATTCAAATCCAGTCAATTAAATTTTTAAAATTTAATTTATCCAACTTAACTTAAGTTGAATTCCATTTCAACTTTCTCACTCTAAATATTATTCCAACTTCAATTCTTCACACTTATCTCCTTGTAAATATCATTTTCCAAAGGATTCCAAAAATTTTAAACACTCGGTATTTATTTCAAATCACTTTTAAATCAAATATATATAGATATATACTCTTTTTGGTTTAACAAAAGACTTCCCTTCGAATTTCAAAATCAACATGATTTTATCCAAAACAATTCCCTCAGAATTTTTAAAACACACTTGTGTTAACCAAAACTCCATATCAATTTACTACGGTAGCAATCCGTCATCTAGAAACTCGAAAATGAACACCGATGATGTCGCGATCATCATCGGTATAATTTTCTAGCGACTGTAGTTAGTTCAGTGCTATATCACTTCCCAAAATCCATTTAAAACCATTTTTCTATTCAAAATATTTCCAAAATAATAATACTATTATTTATCTTCAACACTTTGGAAAATACTTCTAAAATCTCCAGAATTTAATTTTTCCAAGTTCTGGTTTGAATCCATTTTTAATTTTTAATTCACTTTATGATTCATGCTTATACAATCTTCATTTTGAATATATTTGATCATTACAATTTTATAGTCATATTTTGATTTTATAATAATCCAAACACATCAATCTACTATAATAATTTCTAGAAAATTATTCTTTTATATCAAAATATAATTTGGGTAAAATTATTTCATTTGCCCGCTTTAAAACCATACTGTGTTGAATTACTCTATTCAAGTGTTTAGACTCCTATCAATTTAAGTGGCGTCCCATTACTCGAACATAATTTATATGTCACTCAACGGATAAATTAACACAATATAAAACAATTTTATATTTATTAACAAATACGCGCTCATATTTATTATTACACTCAACTCATTCTAAAGTACTACTAACTCTATCTCTAATAAGTAATCCCCACCAAAGCCAAAGTTCTCACTTAACCTTCAGCTCTGATACCAAGTGTAGTGGTCTAGGCATTTCAACCATCGACAACGGCCATTTTTTGCAGTGGCATACATCGGCACCTCGAATTTGCTTTTACGGGCAGCCTCTTGACTGCAACCAACCACTCCAGGACATGTAAGGGTAAGAGTCTCCTGCTCACCACGAAACACGAAGCAAGACCCCCTTATCATGTCGTAATGAAGCAAATCCGTTCCTGGTCTCTTCGAAACGATTAACAAAATTGGCCAATATTGATAGTCAATTATTTAACTATCAATAAAACATCTATAAGCATACACCAGGCCTTATTATACATTTCCAAAAAAATATTCTTTTCTAA
The DNA here is from genome assembly GCA_030765085.1 of Allium cepa. NCBI lineage: Eukaryota > Viridiplantae > Streptophyta > Magnoliopsida > Asparagales > Amaryllidaceae > Allium > Allium cepa. Next base: position 939,086,615 of record CM060932.1, read on the forward strand.
ATACCTTTAAAAGGTATATATATATTTTTCAAATTCCTTTCCATATTCAAATATTTGAAATAATTTTCAATATTTAAATCCATAACAGGATATTCCAAAACTTTTCAACACTTAGGAAAAATATTCTAAGTCCATTTTCAAAAATCATCTCAAGTATCAAACTTAGGAATTTTCTTAACTTACCTACTACACTTTCGAAGCTATTCATAAATTCTTCTCACAATTCCAAAACTGATTATATTTATTTATAATCCCATCCAACCATTTATAACTTCTTTATTTAACTCGAATTTATTTTTTTCACTTTCGGTATTCCAACATTTAGGAAATGTCTTAAGTTCCTAGCATCGCATTATAAAACTTCCCTAATAAAACCTTTCTGTTAAATAAACCCGCCTACAAGTATCGAGATAATAAAGTAAAAATCATTTCAAACTCTCTCTCACACATATATATATAATAAGTATTTAAATAATAATAATTTGTCTTTAAAACATGTTCAAATAATTATTTAAATTATTAAACACTTTTAATAAACCATCAATAACCCATTTTCAAATAAAACAAATCAATTTTACAAAGCTGATTTATAAAAATTAAAATTTTATTTCAATAAATAGTAAATATTTAAAAATCCATTTTCCGAAGTACTCCAATACTAACTAGTTTAAAATCCTATAGTTCAAATAATAAATTTTTCCATTTGAAAAACGAACTTAACTTCTTACAAATAAAAAATATATTTTTAAAATCTCAATAACCAATTTAATTTATAACTTCCTCTCGATTTCATAACATATCTATTCATTGTCGATTCCCTAACCACTCTCATTGCAAAAATAGAATCTACTGTTTTTCTCAACCCTATTTCCATATTCTTTCCCAGTTATCATCTGATATTGAATTCCTTTATTTATAAACATCGTTTATACATTTTATAACCCCTTTGATTTTACCTGTTTATAAAACAAATCTTATTTATAAAATTCCATTATATAAATTCATTTCTTATAAATTCCATTTACACTTCTAATCTGTTTTTAATAATGATTTTATCTCCTTTCCATATTTTAGAATACCATTTACATACTCCTTTATATAATTTTTTTAAAATCTCTGTTTAAAACTATTTACAAGTAGTTACGTACGATCCAAAATTAATATATGTTATTCCTAATTCAATTTTCTTAAAAATAATCCAATTCCCAATATAAATATTTTTATATCAAGAATCTTCTTTTAAATTCCCTTAAACCAAAAAATAATAATTTATGGTATTTAAAATGCCAAATTTAAGGCCCGTGCTACCATAGCATCCGAAAAGTCAAATCATAGCAATAATCTATAACAGATTATTTACACAAATCATATATCATTATATATGAAAAATAAACAACATATTTGAGGAATCCAGTTGGATCTCTCCAACCTGTTTCCCTGCATCCATAGATGTTGATACAATGTAAAAATATCAATCCCACTTGATATCGCGTTATAAAAGGTCATCCGCTATTATGTGGGACGAATAGGGTCTCATCCACTATAATGTACGGGAATATCACTCCAAATACTAGTGTGTATATATATATATACACACACACTACTATATATATAATATAATATCATTCAACATAAAATCTATTCAACCAAACATTCAGAATTAATCTTAACTATTAAAAACTAAAATCTAGCAATCCAAAATCAGGGAGATTTACTCACCTCGATTGTATTGCAGACCATTCCAATCTCGACTTGTTTTAATTTGTCTTGGACCTCGTATAAATAAATTTTTATTTCAATTTCATTAGCTAATTAAATTAAATTTTTAAATTAAAATAAATAACTTTATACCTCTCCCAGCAAAAAATGTCTTCGATCCGATTAACCCTAGAATGACTTTAGAGATTTTTCAGATCCACTTCGAAACCATTAGACAACTTCGCCTCAAAATTAATTGAATCGCTCCAAGGATATCATCAGCTGCTTCGTGTATTATCTTGATGCCTCTTAATCCAAGCATTGCAGACTCACACCTTCAACCCTATGTCGCACGCAACCACGTCTTTACCCAGCTTGAGCCACCACCACCTACGCACCCCACCAGCCCACGCATACGCATATGCATACGCACCTCGATTCGCCCTTTTCTTCTCGTGACCTGAAATAACCTCGCACACACAAATCGTCGAAGCCCTAACCCTACAGCTCAAACGTGCTGCCTCTCCCCACTCGCACTACTGCTCCTCTGAGCGCCGCTCTACTCGATTTTTAATAGAGGATCGAGACCTGATCGTGATTTCATTTTGGACGCTTGTTTTTTAATGAAGCAATTTCTATCTTTTTCTTAGAGTTCATATTGAAAAAGGAGGAGAACATATGTGATTTCAATTTATTTCCTGGAGGAATAAAAAGAGGTGCATGGATTTTAAACTAAGCAAAGCTTCTCGAGCACGATTATGGAGTTTGACCGGTTGACCTTCCAATTTATTATATTATAAAATTTCCAAAATAACTCGATATATATTTATATATAACTTAAAATCCCGATCTCCTATCGAGGCATGCTGCTAGGCGTTTATAATGTTATACCCCTATTCCAAAAGAATTGGAAAAGGTTTTGAATCCTAATTCGATTATATGGAGAAGATAGCCTTTTGAACCAAATTATTATATTAAATTTTGATATTAATTTCAGCGCGTTTCTATCCCATACAACCAAAAGATAACTCCAATTGCTAGGTAATCTGAAATCCGATAATAATACATTATTATGGATCCGATGGAACTGGTTTTGTTGGAATCCGAGACTGTGCCCCGAATCGCTATTTTAACTCGTCGATTTAATTGACTATTTCAAAATTTATGAAATCGCTTGAAAATCCAATTTTAAAACCTTAGTAACTATATTATAAATTCCAAATTCAATATTTAAACCATTTAAATATTTAAAATCAAACGACAAAATATCCAGGTTGTTACAAATTAACTGATTATCATCAACAGGTATTCAATTGACAATTAAATTTAATATAAAATTAAATGACAATTAAATGCAATAAAGTCACATTTAACTGGAATAACAATTTAAATACACCAAACATCAACCAATCAATTTCTAACCACATCATAAATTTAAATTAACTAACATAAGACAATTTAGTAGTTATGAGTGGGTTAAAACACTAACATTTGATTTTAGCCCATAAAAATCCAAAAAGAAGCACAAAAACTCAAAACTTTCCAAATTCAGCCGAATCAATTTCATGTTGTCTGGAATTTAAATATGAATCTAACAGAAGAAATTGTGCATGAATCAAAGTTTATATGTGACGACCGAGAATTTTCGAGCATTTATTATCGGATTTCAAATTTCGTACTGATTGGAGTTAGTGTGTGAGTGTACGATATATAAACGCGCTGAAAATTTAATTAATAATAATCTAATGAAATTTAATTTCATTAATCAAGCTTCTTGTATACGCCACCCTTTATCCATTCCTCAGCACGCTGCCTCCATTTTTCTCGTTTATAAAAATAAAAAGGAAGCCCTTTCCTCTTCAAGAAATGGCCGAAGATTCAACCCTTCAATCTTTAAAAAAATGTCGCGTATGCGTCCTCCCTTTAAATCGAAACCCTTCGAATCAAATCCCTACCCACTCCTTAGGATCTGCAACCATCTGATTTCTCGGGCTCGAGTATACGAAAGTTCGATTTGAGAGGCAGCATCTTTGTTGTTCGAATTGGAAGTCGCGATTTTGGGGGAAACACGAGCAAGGCAGAGGGCTTGACGTGGGGTTTTAGCGGCGAATCGTGGCAGCAGGCGCATCGATTGAGGAAGTTCTCGGCGTAGGGTTGTATCGCGTACGACTGAAGCTTGCTTGGTACTGTGAGTCGCGTGAGTGGCTTCGTTCTAGGACAGAGGGCCGAGGCTTCGACGTCAAACTCGAGTACGGAGGCGCGCGACAGTGAGGATGAGCTCGTCGTGATTTCCTGTTCGTGTGAGGTAACCTTGTTTTTGGAATTTAAATTTACCTATTATCTTTGTTACAGTTTAGTTCCTTTAAAAAAAAGTAGGGAAGTAAATTAATTGGCATTAAAAGTTTAATTATCTTTATTTCTGAGTTTAACTTCTAAACTTTTATGGATTGAGTTTATTTCTGTGGTTTTCAAAGTTTAAATTATTTAACCACATACCCATATTTAATATACGTATACATATTTTAAATATTATTTTAAAAATAACAGAGATTTATTTGTTAATAAACTTATTTATTTGTTTAGCTACCAAAGAATATTTTTTCAAAGTAAAGTTAATTTAAATAAATAATTAGCTAAGTAAAATTATCAAAGGAAAGTAATTGTTCAATAAGTTCAAATACTAATAAAATGTTCAGTATATATATAAATTGACTTTACAAATGTGGTTTTCAAAGGAAATATGTATAAAGGTAAATTATCTATATATATTTACATGTATTAGTTAGTTTTAAAAATAATATATTATAAAGATTAATTTATTAAATAAATATATTTAATTATTTTAGCCCAAAATGTTAAAAATTTAACTATTAGTTTAAAGGAATATTTGTTGTTTTAAATTAAATGAATAAATAATAATAATTGTTCGATTAATTCAAGTATTAATAAACCATATAATATGCTTATTTAAGGTCTAAAGTCGTGAAGGAAACAAGCGTTGGGAAGTGGATTGCAAATTAAAAGCAAATGTGAGTTATTCTCACTCAGTTAAATTTAAAAGATTAAATTTAAATAATTGTTTGAATGGTTGAATTGAATGATGTGCTATAGTATGGTATATTTTGGAAATGGCACTTTATATTATGCTAATGTCCGTGGATGCAGGGAAAATAGGTTCGAGGGATCCAAGTGGATCCCTCAACATTTATTTAAATTATTTAATATCCTCTGTTGTGATTATTTGATATTCTATGATGAATTATATTGAAATATTGAATGCTATGGTTTGATTGGATATAATTAGGTATAATGAATTACCAAAAACATATAAATTGGATTTTGGAAGGAAAATAAAAGAAGTGAATTTGTAAGAAAAACAACTATAGAAAATTTGAATAAATTTAAAAATGAATTGGAAATAAATAAAGTGACTTTAAAATTCTAATAAATAAATCTAGAGTATAAAAGGAAATTTTGAGTAAATAGGAAGTTAATGAATTTTAATCTTTAGTGATATTATTTAAAAGAACAAACATTTATTTGAAATTTAAGGTTTAAATTATTGAAAAGAATAAAGAAGAAATTGGGAAAAATCTGAAATTTGTATATTTCAGTTAAAAGAATTAAAAATCAAACGGAAAATAATAACAACAATAATAAAATCCATAATTAATGAATTTTGAAATGAACTGAGTAAGTAAAGAAATTTATTTCAAATGGAATAAATTGGGAATCAATTTGGAAAATTGATTTAGGTGATTGAGATTGGAAATTCTCTCTGGATAACCAAGTATGTTTTTAAAGTAAATTTTTAAATATAAATTAAAGGTTTTAAAGTTATTTTCAAAAAGAAAGTTTTGGAAAATTTATTATTTCTAATATTTAAATTCTAAAAGTAAGTAATTCCTTTAATCTATTATAGCAGTAATTATTTAAAGAGTGACTTAGTATCTTGTTTTTAAAAGTGAAATCTAGTTTTATATTTTATTAAGTGACCTTATTTTCAAATATTCATATAGTATGTATTTTTAACAAATTATTGAAGTAATTTTAACTTGAATGTTTTAAAGTATATTTCAAAGTAAAGTGTTTTAAATTACTTTTTAAAAAGATCTAGTTTTGTGCCTGGTGATTTCGGTAGAGATAGAAAATATTTGGGAAAGCTTATTCTGGGAAAGAAAGATGTTTTGAAACTGTTTTCAAAGGGTTGAAAATGGAAATACATCTTGTGAAGATATTTTTGAAGTTAATAAATAATTTAAGAAATTATTTATTGTTGGATGGTTGTTTGTGAATATTAATTGATAGTTAAATAACCGACTATCAATATTGGCAAACTGCGTTGATCGTTTCAAAGAGACCGGGATCGAGATTTATTTCTCGAAAACCACTTCGATCCGGTTTGTACATTTCGTGGAAACGAGTTTGGATTCGAAGATGGAGCAGTGAAGTGCAAGGGCTAGTCGCTACTAATCCTGAGGACATTTCCAAAATGGATGTAGTAGGTATAGTGCCTTCGGTTCCGTTCGAACCCGGGACGGACTTGTATGGATGAAAGCTTTCGGAACATCGTCAGGTGGACGATGGGCATTCTAAGGGATATGTTCTAAAAGGTAACGCTTAGCCTCAAGCCTCATCAACCGGGAATGACTGAAAAGCTGGGGTTATGCAGCAAGGCTAGGTGGGTAGCACCCAAGCAGGGTGAGGTCATCCCTGTCTAAATGTCCCTTTTATTTCGGCTTAGTGTTGCGATTGCTGATCCCAACCGCGGGGTGATCTCACTCGGGATTATCCAGTAAGGGGTAGTCCCGGTCTTGTGTTGCAAGGGAGCGGGCGTACTCCTTGGTACTGTGATCTAGGCCTCGTACTGTGACAGGTGGTACCCCAGTGCCTAGTCATTAGTTGGAAATCCATTTTTCCTACGAGCCTTGTACGAGTTTTGTTTGTATTACCCACTCTATGGCTAGTAGCTGGAATTTAATCATGTAACAATTTCGGCTATTTTATAAGTATTTGTATATAGACCCTATTATAATATCAGAGGATTTCTATAAAAATTGTTTTAGCTATCTTAAGGTAAAAACCTGACATGTTTATTTGTGGCGTGGTCTTACAAGATACTTTTGTTTTCAAAGGATTTTTGAAACTTTAATAATCAATTGAGTGTGATTTTATCACGCTGGTATTCCAGACTGACTCGGGTATTATTTAACTATAATGCTCGGGTCAGACCGGGTATTATAGGATACAGGATTTGATGCTGTGGAGCTCAAGAGACGAGCCGGATGACGATACGTACTTTCATACTTGTTCTATATATATATTCCGGTGTGTTGAGTAGCTGTGTATCCAGTGGTATGTTATTGTTGTTGTTGAACTTTGATGATGATGTATGTATAAAACAGATATAGTTTTCTTTTGTGTAAAGATCTGTTATTATATATTATATTTTATTCCGCTGCGATGGTTAGATTCTGTGGTTGTTTTCTATTTTCTTCCTCTATCTCTTCTTCTTTAACCCAAATGGTTCGTATTTATGTACAACTTGAGTTGATTTAGGGAGAATAGTGTTGACTCAAGGGATACGGTTTGCGGGTCGTTACAGTTGGTATCAGAACTTAGGTTGGTGATAACCTTGGCTCTGATGGGAATTACTCATTTAAAATTAGAGTCCATAGTACTCTAAAATGAGTTTGAGCGTATTAATAGATATGAGCGCGTATTTGTTACTGAATATAAATTATTTTAATATCGTGTTGATTGATTTATTGAGTGGCATATGAACCTTCGTCGACACAGTCCATACAACTGTATCGAAGGGGTTTCTAAACACTTGAATAGAACAATCGATACGGTATTGTTTTAAATGTGGGTAAATGAAATAATTTTACCCAAAAATATATTTTTGATATAAAGAAAGTTTTTGTAAACTACTTAGCTAATATATGGTTGCTTGGATGTTAGGAATGATGATATTTAAATTATTATCCTTATTGTATGGAAATTTAATTAGAAATTGAAAATATAACCAAAGTTTAAAGGAATAAATTCATTATAAAAAATGAAATTTATAAATATGAATTATAAATGTAATTTATAAATTGAAATATAATCAAATGGAAATTTGTATGAGCATAAACTATGCAAATGGATTATAGTTAAATTTGATTTAAGCAGGATTTGGAAATTTAAATCCCGGAGATTTGGAAGTATTTTGAAGATAAATAATAGCATTATTGTTTTGGAAGTGTTTCGAAAAGGAAATTTGTTTTAAATGGATTTTGAAAGTGAAACAGCATTGAAATCACTTGGATTATTGGAAAATAATTCTGATGATGACGGCCGCATCATCAGTATTCATTTTCGAATTTCTAAGTGATGGATTGCTGCCAAATTGATTTGTTCAGAAAGCTAGTTGTTTTTGAAAATCTCAAAGGAAATTTGTTGGGAGTAAAACCAGGATTGGTTTAACTTTTGAGAAATGTGATTTGAAATGTTGGAGATTTCAAAATGATTTGAAACCAAAAGCCGGGTGTTTGAAAATCCTGATAAGATAGGTTGTAAGCTTATAAATTGAGATGATTTTTAAATCGGGAAGGAAATATAAGCTTTGAATTTTGGAATTTAAATTTAAAATGAAAATTTAAAAATGAAATTAACTTTGACTGGGAAATAAAAATTTAACTGGATTGAAATTAATTGAATAGGCTGAAAATAATATACCGTTGTATTCGAATTAAGTTGAAATCGAATTGAGTTAAATAAATCTGAGTTAAAATAAAATTGAATTGGAATAAAAAATTCAATTGAATATTTGAATGGAATTAGATTCTTACCTGAGTAAATGGGAAATAAATTGGATAAGGATTGGATTGAAATAAATAAACCAGAATAACTTATAAAAGAATTAAAGTGCATGGAATAAAAATATGCTTGAATTATAAATAAGCGTAAATCTTGAGTTAAAAATATATTCAAGCCTATAATGAATGGAATTATAAAAATAATAAGTGGTGACTTATAAAATTAAAAGTGGGATAGAAGAACCTGAAATTAATATTTTGATCGATTGGAAAATAAAATGAAAATCAAAACTTAAATTATAAAATAAATTGAACTTAAGAAAATCAAATGAAGTGATATTTGGAATTAAAAATCAAGTATTGAATTTTAACCAGAGGAAGAACTAATTTAGTTAATAAATTAGTTAATGAAATGTGTAAATGGAACCTAATGTAGTTAAATAGAAGATGATTTGGTGAGTTAATATTGAAGTTCGGAAATAAAACTCAAGTTATAAATCAAATTCGACCTGGATCGATAGTGAAGTAAATGTAATTTAATTGTTGTTAATAAATTGGATGGTAAATTAAAAGTGAATGGTAGAATCAGAACTTGAGTTACTAATTAAAATTTGACTTGAAGTGTTAACAAATTAAATATAATTGGAAATGTATCGAATATAAATAATTGGAAATGAATTGAGTATGGAAATTAAAAATTCATAATGGATTGAGTGAATAAACTAAATATATCGAATCTGGAATTTTAAAATTTATAATCTCTAATCAAATGAAATTGTAGATTTAATATGAGATTTGATTGAGATAAAATTAAGTTGAATAGAAAAAAAAATTACTCGTAAGATGAAATGAGCTTAAGTATAAAATTGAAGTAAATTAACTTAAGCTAATAGATGGAGGACAATTGAATTTAATTCAACTTAAACTAAGTTTAATGATATTGGATTGAATTTAAAACCAAGTGAAAATAAATTTGAATCGAATTAAAATTCGGTGAGTTACAGATAATATTTAATGGAATGAAAATTCTTAAACAAATAATTGTAAACCATTTAAATTATTAAGGGATTGAAATAACTTGGAGTCAATAAGAAAAAAATATAATCGTTTTGAATGAAACACAAATGAATAGATCATGAATAAAATTGAAATGGTTATCGAATGAAATAGATTAGATTGTCTTCGAGCTAAATAAAATAGTTTGAAATAAACAAATATGGAATGAAATGTAAATGAATGGATCGTGAATAAATTTGGAAAGGAATAAAATTTAATAGAATGTGTCGAGCTAGATCAAGTGGTTTTGAATGGAACTTGTTTGAATAATGAAACTAGTTTGGTTAATAAATTGAAATGCAAGTGAATGTATTCAAACTTAAAATGCAATGAAAATGAGAATATATGGATTGTGAATAAATTTAAAAAAGGAATAGAATTAAGTATAAATTGAGTTGAAATCAATTTAAATTGGTTATAAAACATAAGTACTTATTTATTCGCATAGATCTCGTCAAATTGCATAGAATAAATTGTCATTTGATGTATATGGAAGTAATTAAAATTCTATGAATTGTAGGAGTAAAATAAATTGATTTTGAGAGCAATTGAATTAAGTATGAGTTCGGTTTGCTTAAAAATAAATTAAATGTAAGCGATTGAGTTTTAAACCATTCAAATTGATGAGGTTGTATATGAATGGATTGAAAACAATTCAAATTGAATGAAAATGGTTATAAATAAATTAGAACAGTGGAATTAGTATGAAAATTTTATAAGTTGCTTACGGAAAAATGTTTGTTGTGAATTTCTTTTAGAATTCATGTGTTTAAGTATTGCAAATAAGTGAAATATTGTTAAACTTTATATATTTGGCACTTACATGTTTAAATTGAGTAAGTACAGGTACTGGGAAGCCGTGTGGCTGGATTTTGGGCACGCTAACTGCTAAATAAATAAGCTATTTGCTTATAAATGCTAAATAAGGTACACCTACGCAATAAAAATAGGAAATATGAACTGTTTTTGGTTTTTCCGACCGTGTGGGTCGATGTATATATATTTATATCTGTTGTCAAATTGCAAAAGCTCCTCCGTACAAAGGAGACTCTGCCAAAAAAATTTGAAAATTTTGGGAGTTAGAAAATTTTGTTGACGACAAAACAGTTTCGAATTGAATTTGAAATAAGTTAGTAAATGAAACTACTTTAAAATAATAATATGAATCAATATAAATGGAAAATAAAATCTAAATATTTGGAGTGGTGATAAATTGAATTCAAATAGAAATGGGAGAATCAATTTGAATAAAAATAGATAAAAACTAAAGTGGTAAGGTGAAAATAAATATAAGAAGCATATAAAATGCTTATACTAACTTAAGAAAGGAATAGTGAATTCTTAAATGAAAAATTGATACTACAATTATAATTTGAGTTAATATTTGAACGAATGAATATTGACGTTTTGTAAGGAAGTCGATAAAATGTTTTGGGAACGTTGTGATTGGATATTAGTGCTAAGCAGGATATGCAGGTATTACAAAGAGAAAGAAAAAAAATTGGTTTGATTTCAGATGATAAATTTGAATTGCCCGACCAAAAAGTATGTGTTTAAATTTCGGTATGAAATTTGATTGGGTTTTTGATCAAGCCACTTGGCCTTTTGTTTTCTTTTGGATTTGGGAGCCCGTAGAGGCCTTTTGTAGTTGTACCGAGCTAGCCGCGCAAAGGAGACGCTGGCGAATTTTTTCGGAAATTTAGAGAGTTAGAAATTTTTTGAGAAATTTTGAAAATTTTAAACTTGGTTTTGAATTATAATTTGAATAGTTGAATAAGTAAAGTTATTTGGGAACTATGGAAAAGCTTGGAAAGTTAATAAGAATGATAATGGGTCTTTTATAAGAAGGTCGTTAGTAAGATGTTTAATTGTTTGGTTTTGAGCAAAAGTAAACGAGTATTGTATCATTCTTCCTAACTAGTAATTTCGGGGACGAAATTCTTTTAAGGGGGAGGAATGTGACGACCTGGAATTTTCAAGCATTTAAAATCGAAATATTTAATTGATTTAAAATATTCAATAGAGTAATTTTAACTTGAATTACGAATATCACAATTTATTTGATAATTGAATTATTAAATTAAATAAGTGAAGTTGGGTAAATTGTTGAATCTGGAGTTTTAAGCATGTTAAAAATAATTTGGAGGCTTATAAAATTTATATTGGTAATACTGAGGATAATAGAAGTTATAAAATTGAATTTAACAATGATTTGTTAAGTTTTAAAATTTTATTGTTTAAAGCGATATTTAAAAAATATAGCCTTCCGAGGTACAATCTCGGAATTCGACGAAACCAGTTCCATTGGGTCCATAATATTGAATTGTTATCGGATTTCAAATTTCGTACTGATTGGAGTTAGTGTGTGAGTGTACGATATATAAACGCGCTGAAAATTTAATTAATAATAATCTAATGAAATTTAATTTCATTAATCAAGCTTCTTGTATACGCCACCCTTTATCCATTCCTCAGCACGCTGCCTCCATTTTTCTCGTTTATAAAAATAAAAAGGAAGCCCTTTCCTCTTCAAGAAATGGCCGAAGATTCAACCCTTCAATCTTTAAAAAAAATGTCGCGTATGCACCCTCCCTTTAAATCGAAACCCTTCGAATCAAATCCTTTCCCACTCCTTAGGATCTGCAACCATCTGATTTCTCGGGCTGGAGTATACGAAAGTTCGATTCGAGAGGCAGCATCTTCGTTGTTCGAATTGGAAGTTGCGATTTTGGGGGAAACGCGAGCAAGGCAGAGGGCTTGACGTGGGGTTTTAGCGGCGAATCGTGGCAGCAGGCGCATCGATTGAGGAAGTTCTCGGCATAGGGTTGTATCGCGTACGACCGAAGCTTGCTTGGTACTGTGAGTCGCGTGAGTGGCTTCGTTCTAGGACAGAGGGCCGAGGCTTCGACGTCAAACTCGAGTACGGAGGCGTGCGACAGTGAGGATGAGCTCGTCGTGATTTCCTGTTCGTGTGAGGTAACCTTGTTTTTGGAATTTAAATTTACCTATTATCTTTGTTACAGTTTAGTTCCTTTAAAAAAAGTAGGGAAGTAAATTAATTGACATTAAAAGTTTAATTATCTTTATTTCTGAGTTTAACTTCTAAACTTTTATGAATTGAGTTTATTTCTGTGGTTTTCAAAGTTTAAATTATTTAACCACATACCCATATTGAATATACGTATACATATTTTAAATATTATTTTAAAAACAATAGAGATTTATTTGTTAATAAACTTATTTATTTGTTTAGCTACCAAAGAATATTTTTTCAAAGTAAAGGTAATTTAAATAAATAATTAGCTAAGTAAAATTATCAAAGGGAAGTAATTGTTCAATAATTTCAAATACTAATAAAATGTTTAGTATATATATAAATTGATTTTACAAGTGTGCTTTTCAAAGGAAATATGTATAAAGGTAAATTATCTATATATATTTACATGTATTAGTTAGTTTTAAAAATAATATATTATGAAGATTAATTTATTAAATAAATATATTTAATTATTTTAGCCCAAAATGTTAAAATTTTAACTATTAGTTTGAAGGAACATTTGTTGTTTTAAATTAAATGAATAAATAATAATAATTGTTCGATTAATTCAAGTATTAATAAATCATATAATATGCTTATTCAAGGTCTAAAGTCGTGAAGGAAACAAGCGTTGGTAAGTGGATTGCAAATTAAAAGCTAAGGTGAGTTAATCTCACTCAGTTAAATTTAAATTTAAATGATTAAATTTAAATAATTGTTTGAATGGTTGAATTGAATGATGTGCTATAGTATGGTATATTTTGGAATTGGCATTTTATATTGTGCTAATGTCTGTGGATGCATGGAAAATAGGTTGGAGGGATCCAACTGGATCCCTCAACATTTATTTAAATTATTTAATATCCTCTGTTGTGATTATTTGATATTCTATGATGAATTATATTAGAATGCTATGGTTTGATTGGATATAATTGGGTATAATGAATTACCAAAAACATATAAATTGGATTTTGGAAGGAAAATAAAAGAAGTGAATTTGTAAGAAAACCAATTATAGAAATTTGAATAAATTTAAAAATGAATTGGAAAGAAATAAAGTGACTTTAAAATTCTAATAAATAAATTTAGAGTATAGAAGGAAATTTTGAATAAACAGGAAGTTAATGAATTTTAATCTTCAGTGATATTATTTAAAAGAACAAACATTTATTTAAAATTTGAGGTTTAAATTATTGAAAAGAATAAAGAAGAAATTGGAAAAAATCTGAAATTTGTATATTTCAATTAAAAGAATTAAAAATCAAATGGAAAATAATAACAACAATAATAAAATCCATAATTAACGAATTTTGAAATGAACCGAGTAAGTAAAGAAATTTATTTCAAATGGAATAAATTGGGAATCAATTTGGAAAATTGATTTAGGTGATTGAGATTGAAAATTCTCTCTGGATAACCAAGTACGTTTTTAAAGTAAATTTTTAAATATAAATTAAAGGTTTTAAAGTTGTTTTTAAAAACAAGTTTTGGAAAATTTATTATTTCTAATATTTAAATTCTAAAAGTAAGTATTTCCTTTAATCTATTATAGCAGTAATTATTTAAAGAGTGACTTAGTATCTTGTTATTAAAAGTGAAATCTAGTTTTATATTTTATTAAGTGACCTTATTTTCAAATATTCATATAGTATGTATTTTTAACAAATTATTGAAGTAATTTTAACTTGAATGTTTTAAAGTATATTTCAAAGTAAAGTGTTTTAAATTACTTTTAAAAAGATCTAGTTTTGTGCTTGGTGATTTCGGTGGAGATAGAAAATATTTGAGAAAGCTTATTCTGGGAAAGAAAGACGTTTTGAAACTGTTTTCAAAGGGCTGAAAATAGAAATATATCTTGTGAAGATATTTTTGAAGTTAATAAATAATTTGGGAAATTATTTATTGTTGGATGGTTGTTTGTGAATATTAATTGATAGTTAAATAACCGACTATCAATATTGGCCAACTGCGTTGATCGTTTCGAAGAGACCGAGATCGAGATTTATTTCTTGAAAACCACTTCGATCCGGTTTGTACATTTCGTGGAAACGAGTTTGGATTCGAATATGGAGCAGTGAAGTGCAAGGGCTAGTCACTACTAATCCTGAGGATATTTCCAAAATGGATGTAGTAGGAATAGTGCCTTCTGTTCCGTTCGAACCCGGGATGGACTTGTATGGATGAATGCTTTCGGAACATCGTCAGGTGGGCGATGGGCATTCTAAGGGATATGTTCTAAAAGGTAACGCTTAGCCTCAAGCCTCATCAACCGGGAATGACCTAAAATCTGGGGTTATGCAGCAAGGCTAGGTGGGTAGCACCCAAGCAGGGTGAGGTAATCCCTATCTAGATGTCCCTTTTATTTTGGCTTAGTGGTGCGGTTGCTGATCCCAACCGCGGGGTGATCTCACTCGAGATTATCCAGTAAGGGGTAGTCCCGGTCTTGTGTTGCAAGGGAGCGGGCGTACTCCTCGGTACTGTGATCTAGGCGACGTACCGTGACAGGTGGAACCCCAGTGCCTAATCATTAGTTGGAAATCCATTTTCCCTATGAGCCTTGTACGAGTTTTGTTTGTATTACCCACTCTGTGGCTAGTAGCTGGAATTTAATCATGTAACAATTTCAGCTATTTTATAAGTATTTGTATATAAACCCTATTATAATATCAAAGGATTTCTATAAAAATTGTTTTAGCTATCGTAAGGTAAAAACCGACATGTTTATTTGTGGCGTGGTCTTATGAGATGCTTTTGTTTTCAAAGGATTTTTGAAACTTTAATAATCAATTGAGTGTGATTTTCTCACGCTGGTATTCCATACTGACTCGGGTATTATTTAACTATAATGCTCGGGTCAGACCGAGTATTATAGGATATAGGATTTGATGCTGTAGAGCTCAGGAGACGGCCGGATGACGATACGTACTTTCGTACTTGTTCTATATATATTCCGCTGTGTTGAGTAGCTTTGTATCCAGTGGTATGTTATTGTTGTTGTTGAACACTGATGATGATGTATGTATAAAACAGATATAGTTTTCTTTTGTATAAAGATCTGTTATTATATATTATATTTTATTCCGCTGCGATGGTTAGATTCTGTGGTTGTTTTCTATTTTCTTCCTCTACCTCTTCTTCTTTAACCCAAATGGTTCGTATTTCTGTACAACTTGAGTTGATTTAGGGAGAACAGTGTTGACTCAAGGGGTACGGGTTTGCGGGGCGTTACATTATATGCAAAAGATATTCATGTTATAAGAAATATTACTAAAATAAGAATTAGTCGCCGCCCATCTCTTTGCTGCCAGACGCCCTACAGGTCATCGTTTAACAATCGGCCACCAGCACCAAATTCCCCATGCACCACCGACCCTACCCCTGAGACGTGCCACCCTGCGCCGCCGCCTGGCATCTTCTTATCATGAAAGGATTTCAGCCAAAGATCATCAATTTCTGGTGAATCTGAGCATGCTTGCGACGATCCAATCCATTAGATCGACTCTTCTAGTCACCCTCGACGTTGCAGCGTTTTTCGATCATCGAATGGTCGATGATCCACCGTTAAACCAAAACCCTAAAGCGAACAGCCAAGAATGTTTCGCGATTTCTAGCCAAATCAAGTTTCCATTGTAAAACGAATTGCAGACGCTAATCGCACATTCGTCGAGAGCTTCACGACGACGTTTAATATGATAGGATTTTGGCAGTTTGAATTTTTTAATTAGATTTGAAATTGGAATTTAAGGTTTTAGGATATTCACCATTGAGAAGAAACAAGTTAGATATGACATTACGTACAGAAGAGTAGAACATACGACTGCTAGGGTTTCATAACAGCATATATATAGACCAAGATGTAACATGAATAGATTGAATAGATATCAATTGGGCCAAAGCGATAATAAAGCCCCGAAAGCCTTTTTCGTTTCCGAAACAAAAATAGGTCATCCTATATAGCGAAATGTTAGTTTTTAATAATTTTAAACTTAATGAAACTAATTTCAAACCCTAATTCTATTGTGCACAAAAGTTAGCTTTAAAATCAAATTTTTTACACGTTAATTAAATCAAATCATTATTAAACTAATTTAATCACTTTTTAGTTCTAAATTAAAAGTTTCCTATTATCATTCTTGATTAAACAGTAATTAATAATCTTGTAAAATTAAAATTTTCATGTTGAATCCAAGATTTAAGTATTAAATTAATTCCAACATTTAATTACAACGGTAACAAAATCCGAGTTCATTATTTTTTAAATTTCAAACAAATTCTTCTATTTTGATTTACATGTCCTTTATATTAAATCAACAAATACCTTATGTATTCATCAAACATAAGTTTCCATTATATTCACTCATTACCCTACAATTAACAACTCCTTTTACATTAACTACAATATTATGGTTACATTTAATTCCATTGGTTACAAAATTAATTTCAAAATAGATTAAATAATGAGATGAGAAATAAAACAATCGCTACAACTTAGTAATTCAAATATCAATAAATTTATTATTTACAAAAAGGGTTATATATTTACTTACCAAATAATTGCTTTCACATTCTATATTAAAACCAATTTCAATTAAATAACATATGATTGCACCATTAATGCATCATTTATTTTATTCCTTATTAACCTTTGCAATTATATCCAAGTTAAACTTTACAATTATATTCCAATCAGAGTTAATATTCATTTCATTCTTTATAACATTAACATTTGTTATTTTAAATCTTATTGTTAATATGCAACCCAACATTATTTCACATTCAGTTGATTTAGGTTATCATCTTTTAACTTTACAGAAATTTGTTATTTATGAGTTTTATCTTAGATTATAGCATACATCTAATAACATTTCCATTAATAAATTGTAAAATCTTTATTCCTAAACATTTTTATTCAATAATTATATTAAATTTAAATTTAATATTTCTAAATGTTTGAAAATATGGGTCGTTACATACTAACCACAATAACATTTAGGGAAGTGTTTAAATTTGTAGTCAAGAACATTTTTTACAGATTTTCAGTGCCATATAAGATCAATATAGGTAATAGGATTCAATTTGAGGGTTTAAAGTTCTATGAATTCTGTTTTGGGTATCGAATTCAGAAGAGTTGCTCTATATAGCATATCCATAAGCGAATGGATAGGTGGATGCAACATACGAGATCATCAAATCCATCATAAAGAAGCATTTCAAATGAGGAAAGGGCAATGGGGTTGATGAGTTACCATTTGCATTATGGGCTTATCGGATGACCCAATTATTAGCATTGGACATTCACCACTCGCACTAGCCTATGGAATAAGGAGATGACATCGATTGAATTAGAAGTCCCTTCTCACTAGCACATGCATTATGACACCAGTATTAATGAGGAGATATTTCTAGAATTCCTTGAGTTGGTGTTGGAAAAGTAATAAAAGGCAAGTCTAAGGGTAGCTACTCACTAGCAAAGAGTAGCACGAAAGTTCAACACATAGTCTGGAACCATTCCTTTGAGATCAATGACCATGTTTTGAAGAAAATCTTTCCGCTTACATGTGTAGGTATAATATAAAGGTAAAATAGTACTAGCATTATATATATACATTTGTAGGAATTTTAAACAGGGACAAGAAAAAATAGTGCAAAAAAGTAAATAACACAAATTGAACAAAATGGAATTTTGATTTTCTTCGCATTTCGAGAATAAAAGTTCGGGGGCCAGACCCACACATATCAATGGCGTATGAACATGGAAAAACAAAAAATAAAAGTCAAAAAGCTAAAGAATCTTTTCTTTCCATTCTCATGGATGTTGATCTTCTACTTTTTCTTCTCCATGTGCTGCCCTCTGGATGGGTATCCTCTTCAAGTGGTGAAGGCCCATTGATAGATATGATATGCCTTTTGCATTTAGATGAGTGGGACACCTTGTAGTAGTTCGATTGAAAGTCGGTAGAGGCAAGACAGTGGGCTTAAGAGTTGGAGGCATAGAGGAAGGGAGAGGAATGTCAAGCTTATTGAGTTTGACTTCGATAAGTCGGGTCGTCTATGCCGTATGAGTAATAACTATGGATAAATCAGGGCCATAAGTACAAATGATAGTGACATCCTCTTCCTTATTGAGATTAGTAGATGGTTCGTCACCTTCTAACGATGCTCCAATCTTATTGGCATCAAGTTTAGGCTCAAACACGATGGAGGTAGTTGTCGCACCAAAAATTGACACAACACCTTGAAATCAACTAGACAAAATCTAACAAGTATAGAAACGATAGAAACAAAAAAAAACTTGCAATATTTATATAGGTTCAGCAAATACTCTACATGCATCCACTTTAATCCTTTTAATTATTGTTTTCTTCCTAGAATACAAGGATTATGATCAAAATCCAAAAATAATTGAGTAGATCACTGATTTGCTAGAGTTTCTAAGAGAAGAAGAGAGAAAGATCCAAAAGTCCCTTTCTAGTTTAAGTTCCCTTGTTTTTTATAGATGAATCGTCCATCACAGTCATCAGATTACGAATACCAGGTAGGAATCCAGATCCGAGAGAATAGAGAGGAATAACAAGTAAATCTAGAACACTCAAATAATAATCGTAGTTATGATCATTACTAATCAAATTTACTTAGTGCCAAAACATTCTCTATCATATGCATCTTCTTCAACTTCAACAAGTGCAACCATACTTCAAGAATCATATTGGTACAGGTCATAATTTTGATTGGTACCGATCACAATTTTGATCGGTACCGATCAAAGTTGACTTTTTCATTTGGACATAAAATTTCTTCTACAGCATCATATCATCACTCTTAGCATGCCCCTAAATTCTTGATCCTTTTCATCTTTATCTCAACCTCCAGATTCACTTAGAAGTTGTTTGGTTCAAACACTGGATAATATAAAAAAATCATGCATTTCAAAAACTTAGCCAATATTTAGTTTTTTCAATCTTGACATCTTCCAAACTCATCATTTCATAGTCCATTTCATCCATTCGATTCTATTCTAAGACCGTGGATAATTTGCCCGAACATTCTCCCCCTTGTGAATATAAGGTGTGTCTTGCTCAAGAACAGATATCAACACTGGCAAATTGTTGTCAATTGTGCTCTTTGGCTAACCGTTGGTTCAAATCATGGTGGATCGTCTAGCTCCTTCAAAGTCGCCTGCAAATCAAACGTCGTTCTAGACCATTATAGCTAAGGACTCAAATCTTTGCTCAAGTGTTAGTCATAAATCATAATCATTCCACGTTCACTCAGAATTTAACATACTATATATCAATATCGTCATATGTTCTCCGATGATTTAACTACCTTGGGTTAATCAAATATCATGCTATTAGGCATCATTAATCACGGTTGTCCATTGCCCCGATTGGAGCACCACTTACAAATTGTCTAGTATCGTCTAGCATTCCATTATAAGTCCAGCCAAATCTAGGCAATGATATTCATTAATCATTCTATAATCATTATCAAATAATAAGATGTTCAAGTCTTAAAGTTACATTTAAATATCTTCGAATCGCATTCTCATTAATTTAGATCGAGCACAATCCGCCTGCTCTCTGGCGAGGGAACCCAATATTAGAGCACGTCCATCTTCTCACTCTCTAGTGAGAGGATTTACTATCCAACCACCTCCATCCACTCACTCTCCGATGAGGTGAATTACTATTCTATACAAGTCAATCTTCTCGCTCTCCTAAATGGGAACTTGCACTTCATGGTTTAGTGTCTCATCTTTCCTATTTGAGGAATCAAGTCATATTAGTTTATACATGAAGTTTAAGGGATAACGACATTCTACTAGCATCCATCAGCAATATTAATATCACTTATCATATTCAAAATATTTTCATGTCAAAATATCAATGAGTTAACTATTTAAATCAATTTCATCCAAAAAAAATTAAAAAGACCAATCTAGTTAAGAATCACCCTTGGACCTTAACCTAGATCATGCGTTGGGAGTGGTCGAGATTCCATAAACGTGTAAATAGCCTAGTGGTAATCCTTGACATTTTATTTGAAATAAAATCAAAATGGAAAAAATTAAACCTTACTTTGATCTACTCCGATCATTGGATTACGATACCCAACTTAAATCCTTGACCATAATCTGGTACATGTGCCATATATAGTGGTCACTCCTGCTGCACCATTGTGGTTTGATTCCTTAAATATTACTATAATCGGTTACTATGAATTGCTCCTCTCTCAATTCACGTAGATGTTTGCACTCATTGGTTTCATACCCATCCAACTCATGAAATAGGTAGTACTTTTTAGACATTTTTTCTTAATTTATAGGTTCTATGTATGCGGCTTTCGGCAGGGACTCTGTCTCTTAGTATCTAAGTAGATCCTCACCGAGGTCTCTATTAGTTCAGTGTAAGAGGACAAATTTGGTTCCCTTTTAATTCACTTCGATCCTCCAAAGCCATCATCAATTTTTCGTTTTCCCTTATCCTTCCTATATCCTACCTTGGATGGTCCCCAATTCTTCATAACATTAACTTTATCACTCTCAACTTCAATGTAACAACCCGTAATTTAACCACTTTGAACTTGAATATTTAATATATAGTTAAATATTTCAATAATGGATTTTATAACATAAATATTCATGTTCAGTGTAATAAATAATAGAGAAAACATGTTTTTAAATTAATTCGCATCAATAAGTAGTTTGGAGAAAAATAGAAAATGTGATCAAAAATTATTTTTCAGATTTTCGATGTCTCATCGATCAAAATTTTCCACAATAAGTTGTACATAATAGTGCATGAATGCACACATATATATCATTAACAAGTGCATTAACTAATAGAATATTTTAAGTTAAAAACAAGTTTAAAAGATTACTTAAGTTAATAAAGTTAAGTTTGACTTTTCTTTTATAATTTAAAAAAAATTAAAAGCACGAAATCTAACACAAAATATGAATGAAGTGATGGCATGATATTGGAAGTGGTATTTTTTCTAAATTATAATGGAGTGTAGTGGAAAAGGTTACAATGGAAATTTACCATTTTCCCTGTTTATAAAACATTTTCACTTTTCCACTTTTTCACTTTATTTCATTTCCTTTTCATTCTCTCTTCTTACTCTCATGTCTTTACCTTCTTCCTTCTTCCTTTCTTAACTAAAAACATATCAATATATACTCATTTCTCCTTTAACTTATAAAATAAACCTAGAAAAATAATGCATATATCATAACCTTTCAATGTCCAAAGTTTTGAAGTCCAAACTCCCTCTCTAGCTAGTTGTGCGTGCAAATAGGGGTGTTTTCTGGGGTTTTAAGTCCAAGTCAAGCGAGAAAGGTGGTGCATTGGGTTGTTACTAGGTCAAGGAAGGCCTACGTTATGGTGATTTGGTTGTAGCTTGCTTTAAGGTGAGCTAAACACACTGTTAAATACTTCAAAAATCATCAAATTTTGTAAAACATAAAATGTTGATTTTTTTGTTTATACCAGTGCATGTTTGGAATTGATTCCTGCATTAAAGCGGATGGGATAAGTAACCATTTTTTGCAAGGGAAAAAAGATGAAGTCAGAGTGTTTTCATAGCGGGTAGGTCGCTACAAAACACTTTTAAAAGCACATACATATAGGTAAATTACATTGGACTTTTGTAGAGAGAACCTATGTGGTTTCTCACTAATGTTAATTCACTTTCATATTTATATAGGTTGTGAAATTTTTGGATGAATATTTATGACATATATAATGTTTTACGGAAGTGTTGTTATAGCCACTATCATTATACCGACGCTTTGAAAATATAGCCTCTTTTGATAAAATTAATTTGATCTTGTGCTTGAATTTTTAGAAAACAAATATTTAGTCTCGTTTTTGCATTTCTAGTGCAAAAGTGCAATGCTTAAAAAAAAGTTAGAACCCCTATAACAATTTTTTTTTAAAGTTAGCAATGGATTTTTCTTTATCGATTTCATAAGAAGTCAAGTTTTTAAAGAATTTTAATACGTATTTATTTGATTTAAAAACCCTTTAAGTTTTGGTGAATGCATACTAGATATGTTGTTCTAAAAACAAAATAAAGCATCCAAACTTTGAAAATTTTCGAAAAAAGTTACGTTTAAAAGAGGACCAATATAAAGAAATTTTCATTCCTATTTAGCGACACTTTATGCGATGCTTTTCTAATTTTTAGAAAAATGGTTCTAACTTGTTTTTCTCTTCCTGAGATTGAATATGGATATTTTTTACTTATTTCCAAGGGTTTTAAATTTGTTTTACAAATTTTTAATGATGTCAAAACCAAGCACAAGTTAGGTTTTTAAAAGTTTATAAGTTTGATTCAGTTATGAAAAGAGTAAGAAATTTAAATTATGTAAACAATACCGCTTATATGGAAAGGATTAAGTCATATTCTAAGTATAAACGTCAAGGTATGGAAACTCATTTCTATCGCGAAGGTTAAAAATGTTATCAAGGCAAGGCTTAGAGGTAACACTACCTTAACTTGCCTAGCTTCAATTTCAACCGAGCGATAGTACAAGTTTGAAATTGATGAATAGTGGTAAGGGCATGAGATTAAATTTGTATATACGATCACGATGATTATTCTCGATAGTTGAATTATTGACTATCGATTCCACTATCTTCTTTGTGTATCGTCAACCTAAGACGATTTGTTGCTCATTTAAGCTTTGATATCCTTTATCGAAAGTGACTAAAACCGAAAAGCGAGTGAATGTTAAGCTATGTGGGGTTGCTCCCATTAGGGTATCTTCATATTTACTCTAGCTTGGATTCAGTTGTACGTGCGCAGAGATGTGAAATACATGGATACTTTATAAAGTTGGCAGGGTCTAGCTTGTACATTTTCCAAGAGAGTCGTAAAGTTAATGACCTTATCCAGTATATTGTCTCGAGGTATACTTTCGGTAAAGGAGGCACACCCTCCTAGTCTTTATTGGAAAATTTCCCTTTCCATGTTTTTGATTCAAAACTTTGACTTAATTCTTTCTTGATTGCATCGGGAAGTGTACAAAATTCCTTATCTAGAGGCCAAAACTAAGCGCTACAGATGCTGCAGTCGTCTATAATATTAGCTTCCGGCGACTAAATACGGCTATGTTGATAGTATCTACAATATTAGAAGCACTTGAATATGAAACAAAATACAGATTTCAAAACAACGTTTACGTCATTACATTTCAAACTAGATGTTTCACATTCCTATTACATTATCCCAATATGTTCCCAGGTACAGATAAAATATACTTATTACAAAATATGCCAAGAGCGGTATATAAAGATACCCCCTTGGATGATCAGAGTCATATAGTCATAATTAACTTAGTACAAACACAACGGAAATACAACAAATCATAAATAAGAACTGCAACACCTAAATAGCTATCTGTTGCCTCCTTCATGCATCTGGTAGTCTTATTCGCCATCCTACTAAAACCTGAAAAGACCCTAACCCCTCAAGCTACTCATTAATTTCGAGCACCAGAGAGTTTAAGGAGAAAACATAAACTTCGAGTCAGACATAAAGCCTGGTGTGAATAATACTATACATCCTGGTTTAATATGTTAAGTGAGACCACGCGCTTAGCAGAACGGGTTTCCCCTCACTAACATCCTTTTAAAACCATATTATGTGCTACTGCATCCACAATGGTTAAAACATATTTTTTTTAAACATTATGACGATATGCATACTTGAAAACAATTAGGATTTCCCTATCCCCTATTACATTTTAATTGCCTCAAAGAGGGACTTCCCTTCCCACATTCATTTTACTTAATCTGATGCGGACTATCCATCCCACATCACATAGTTTTCTTTGGATAACTATAAAACCTTCATTAAACATATGGTGACCATCCATCCCCCACATGATGTTGACTATCCATCAAACATCCGATAATATTCCTAGGATGACTATGAACCCTTCTTCAATCATATGGAGACTATCCATCTCCAACTTAATGGAGACCATCCATCAAACATCCCATAAATATACTTATCTCATGCTATCCACATGAGTAACCTATTTCCATTAGTATCCCTAATTTAGGTTATATCCCAATTATGCCCTACTATCTACATGGTTGACCTATTTCCATTAACATTCCTAATTTAGGTTATATTCATTGTAGTTTACATTGGTGTCTCCCAATGATTGTCAAAACATATAAGTGTTAATCCCTAACTATTGTTGAACTTCATTAAGCCCATCCCAGTATCCCAAGGATAAACAACATTTATTTTATAAGGTTAAAAGAAAACAAGTGTCCAATCCCTTCGAAAGTATCCTCTTTGAAGCCTTACTTTTGACCCTTTCATAAGCAATAAAACTTTAGACATCCCATTTTAAAAATGTAAAAAACATTGCCTTAGAAAACGTTTGGAAAACCTTCCATTTAAGACCCTCCGAAACCATTCAGAAAATAAACCTCTCGACCTTGTCGGAAGCTACCTTTTGACCTCTTCGAAAGCTACTTTACAACTCCATCGAAAGCTTTGCTTTCGACCCCTTTGAAACCATTCAATAAACAAAACCTTTCGAAAGCCTTAAACCTTTTAAAACATAAACCTTTCAAAAAAATTACTGGGTTCAATTTAAAAAATATGGAGAATCTACTTTAAACCTTTCGACTTCATTGGTTTGACTTTGTCGAAAGCTCTGCTTCGAAAGCTTTAAAACACATCATTTAAAACAATAGTCCCCTTCCTTTAAAACAACTCCTTCGAAATGTTTTGGTTATACTTCAATTAGAAAAGTTAGGTAAAACATCTAAGTTGGAAGCATTGATACCTTTCGAAAGCATTAAGAAGAGACTGGTTTTAGAAACAGGTAAACCTTTCAACTTAGGTTCAAAACAAAACAATGATAAAGCGGCAGTAACCTTTCGACATTGTCGAAAGGTTTAAAATCTTTATTTTAAATAATCGACCTGGTGGAAAGCAACCAAGTCGAAAGATCCTTTCCGAAAGCAAGCAGGTGTAAGCTTTTGGTTTATAAAGCAAACATACCACAACCTCTTTGGCAACCACCTTTCGATTAATCACCCTTCGACCTTGTTCAATTCATTACGTACCAAGTAACTTGATACCATATGCATTGAACATTGACCTTGTCGAAGGCTATAACCATTCGACTTTGTTGGATGGTCTGGATCAGAAGGTTGATGCCTAAAATGGCTGAAGTATGCTAAAAGCATGATTTTCTGGTTTTTAACTTAAAAAAGATAACCATTCAACTAACCTGCTTTTTTTGTCAAATTCTCATTGGTTAATAAATACTTCTTAGAAAAATGATGCCACTAATTTCAGAATTAAATAATGGTTTTATTTTATCAAATGTCATTTCTCCTTAATTAAATATATAAAACATTTACGTCCTATACCTTAAATAATTTTATATGTTCATCAAATCACTTAGAAAAAATCTGAAAAAATTCCAGAAAATCTATTTTAATATGTTTTCCAACATATAAAAATTTCAAATCCAATTAATTATTTATTTAGTTGCAAATAATTTATAACCCAATAAACCATTTCCTTCACTAGAAAATTAATATAAAATCCACATAAATTCATAAAATTATGAGTATTGGAACCCATTTTTAAAATATCACTTCTGACCTGTATAAATTTTCAAGGCATTTGGATGTCGTTTAATCGGATTTTCATATCAAGCATTTCATAAATACTAATACGAACATGCTATTTCACCAACAAACAAATATATAACTTTAATCATCAAAATGTGGCATATAATTGCAAAAATGTTTCGGATCTAATCATAAAACCGAAAACCATATGAAAATGGGATGTAGTAATTATTCACCTTAGCTTTGAGATTAAAAGATGTGAGATTTGATGTTGAATTTGTTGATTAACTTTCTTCTCTTGAATCCTAGCTTTAATCTTTCCTTGAGAATAAAAATGGTGGCCGGTCTTAGATGTTTTTAGTTTGCTAAAAGGAAATGAACATGAGTTTCCTTTCCTAAGGGTTTAGGGTATAAGCCTTTCCTATTTCTCAAATTTCCCTTACTCATTTCCTAGCACATTAGTTTATGTTATCTCATTTTAATTTGTACATTGACATGGCATGGCTACCCTTAGTTAAATCAAATCTCAACCAATTAATCTTCACATTATTTTATTTGATTTACCCAGATGAATATCCTAAATAATGTTATAAAAATATGGGCTGTTACAGACTCCCCACCTTACAGAATTTCATCCTTGAAATTACTATAAGGCACACACAAAACAATCAAAGTTAAAACATACCATCAAAAAATTAGGGTAAGCCTCAATCCTACTCTCAGTTTTCCAAGTACAGTCTCCAGCATCGTCACTCCACTGGACCTTTACTAACCTAACTGTCTTGTTCCTCAACTTCTTCTCATCTTTAGCCACAATCTGAATTGGCTTTCTAACTATAGTCAAATCTGGCTCTACTTCTAAATCTTTTAACACTGTAGGTGCTATAGTGGTCTTTTGGTCCCTGACACACTTTCTAAAATGAGAAATATGAAAAACATCATAGGCTCCTGCCAAACTACTTGGTAAATCCACTCTATAAGCGAGTTTTTCGATCCTCTCAAAAATACGGAAAGGTCCAACGAATCTAGGTGATAACTTTTCAAATCTAATCGCACCATTCATCAGTGAGATTTTAATAAACACATAGTATACAATAAAGAATTCCAAGTCCTTCCTTCTTCTATCAGCATAACTCTTCAGTCTAGACTGAGCTTCTTTCATTTTGGATCGGATCAACTCAATCTTCTCTACAGCTTCCTTTACCAATTATGGACCAAGGACCAATCTATACCCCATCTCTAACCAACATATGGGAGATTTGCATGGTCTCCCATACAAAGCTTCAAACGGTTCCATCATAACACTTGTTTGATAACTATTGTTATATGAGGACTCGACTAAATGAAGATGGTCCTCCTATGATCCCCCAAATACCAATACATAAGCTCTTAACAAATCCTCCAAGACTTTGTTAACTCTTCCTGTTTTCCCATCAGTCTGTGGATGGTAAGCGGTACTCATATTGAGCTTGGTTCCTAATGTTTCCTGTAGACTCTTTCAAAATTCACTAGTAAACAAAGAATCTCTAACACTGATGATACTACTAGGAATCCCATGCAATCTAACTACATTCTTCATAAATAACTTCGCCAGAATAGGTGTCGTCTTAGTTGACTTTGCTGGAATGAAATGAGCACTCTTAGTCAGTCTATGTACTATGACCCATATGCTTTCATTTCCTCAACTGGACCTTGGAAACCCATCGTTAAAATCCATAGGGATAGAATCCCACTTCCATAACGTAACCTCGAATGGTTGAAGTAATCTACTTGTTTCTAGTGTTTAGCCTTTGCATGCTAGCAATTCAAGCACTACTTAACACATAAACCAATGTCCCACTTTATACCTTCCTAGAAGAAACTTCTCTTCATATCCTGATACATCTTCATTCCTCCTGGATGGATAGTGAACTTCAAATGATGGCATTCATCCAAAAATTCTTTTCACATGTCCCCTACATTTGGAAAGCACAACCTTCCCTTCTTTCTCAACCACCCATTTTGGTCAAGACTGAAATAATTTAAGTCACCATTCTATGTTCTCTCCTTTAACTTTTTGATCCGTTCAGCCAAAACTGGATCCTCCTCCTGTCTAGAACCAATCTTCTCAATAATTACCAGTCGAACTTCTAAGCAAGACAATACAGCACTTCCTGCACTAGAACCTGCCTCGGATTTATACTGTGCACTACAAGATGATAATGCTTCCAAATCTTTCCACTCAGCAATCATAGCCAATACTGCATTCTGATGTTTCCTGCTACGTACATCTTCTACCTTATGCCCTTTTCTGAATGTGTACTCAAATCCAAAATCATAAGCAGCAATAAACTCCAACCATCTCTGGTGTCTCATGTTCAGCTCCTTCTAAGAGAACAGGTACTTCAACAACTTATGATCTGTATAAAGCTCAAATCACTCTCTCAATAGATAATGCCTCCACAACTTTAAAGAAAATATTATGCCAGCTAACTCTAAATCATGCGTTGGATACCTAACTTCATATAGCCTGAGCTGTCTAGAAGCATAAGCAATCACTTTACCTCTTTGCATCAACACAGCTCCCAATCCAATTCTACATGCATCAGTATAAACAACTAAATCCTGATTCTCCTTCGGAACCGCCAACACCGGTGCATGGGTCAATAAGTGCTTCAAGCTCTGGAATACTTCCTTCACACTTATCAGTCCATACAAACTTCACACCTTTTCGCGGAAGCTTAGTCATCGGTGTCGCTGTCTGTAGAAAGTCCTTTGTAAACCTTTGATGATATCCAACTAATCCAAGAAAGCTCTTTATCTCAGTTGTCGTCTTGGCTCTCTTCCAATCATTCACCACCTTAATCTTGGTCGAATCTACGGACAACCCTTTCTTGAGACTACGTGACCAAGGAATTTCACTTCCTTCTTTCATAAATGACACATTGAGAACATAGCCTTCAACTGATGCTCCCTCAACTTCTCAAGCACAACTCTAAGATGAACTTCATGCTCATTCTCATCCTTACAGTATATCAGAATGTCATCTATGAAGACCAACACAAACCTATTTAAATGCTCTCGAAAAATTTGGTTCATCAAATCCACAAAGAATGTTGTCGCATTAGTTAGTCCAAACGGCATAACTAGCCATTCGTACGACCCATACCTTATCCTAAACGCCATCAAAGGAATACCATCCTCTGCCACTCTAAGCTATGAAATCCCATTGCCAAATCCGGCTGAGAGAATACATTGGCTCCACTTAATTGATCAAACAAATCGTCTCGGCAATGGATATTGGTTATTTATCGTCTTCTCATTCAACTTAAGATAATCGACACATTAGCCTTAATAATCCATCCAGCTTCTTAGCAAACACTACGGTAGCTCCCCAAGGTGAACTACTCGGTCTAATAAAATTCTCGCCTTTCAAATCCACCAACTGCACCTTCAACTCTTTCATCTTTTTGGGTGTCATCCTTCTTTGTAGCCTACTCACCGGTTCTTCTCTTGGCACTAAATCAATCCGTAACTCGATGGCTTGTTTTGGTGGCAATCCTGTTACCGGCTCAAACACATCAGCAAATTCCCTAACAACAAGGACTCGATGCAACTCATCCTCTAACTCCATGATACCCAATAAATCATTCACTTCGCAACTAAGGTTCTCTACCGTATAAACTATCCAATTACTACAATCTAGGTGATTAAGTGATATTTTCCTATCATGGAAAAATATCCTAGCATCATATTTACTTAACCAATCCATCCCAAGGATAATCCCAAATCCTACCAAGTCAAACACATGCAAACAACAAATCAAAAGTATGACTTAGCAAATCAAACTCTAAATAGTCACACCTTATCCTAAGTGTTGCATACCCTCCTATTGGATTCGCAACCCTTAAGGATGTGACAAGGTATGTGGGTTCTATACATAACCTATCAACCAAATACTGTGATATAAATGAATGTGATGCTCCGGTATCAAACAATACCCTGACTGATATGCTATGAATCAAAAGTGTACCTTCCATCATAGACTTTTCTTTTTCAGCAATAGTTGGTTTAGAGGATGAAGGCTCCAAAGCAAAGACCTTTCCTCTTCCTACTTTGGCAGCTTCAAGACACTTATTCTTGTAATGCCCTATCAGGGTGCAATTATAGCATTGCACATTCTGCTTCCCCACAACCAACCTTCCATCACCCGAACGACACTCATTAGCATAGTTCCCCTTCTTATCACACTTGTAGCTAACTATATTTGCTTTCCCTTTCTTGGCGGATCCTACTTTCTGAGCGCCCTTCTTCTTGAAGAACTTCCTCTTTCTTACCTGAGGACTCTGGGAATCAAGCGACTTTTCTCCCTAGCTGAAATAGCAAGCATCTCCTCATAGCGAATAGCCATTTCCACCACTACATTTGAAGGATCTCTAATATGGGCCATAGTCATTCTTCTTAGCTCTGACCCCAATCCCTTAATGAATCTCTCATTCCCTCTTACATTAGTGTTAACCAAAGCATAACCATATCGAGATAACTCATCAAACTTAGAAGCATACTCAATTACAGACATCTGTCCTTGGACAAGATCCATAAACTTCCTCATCGACGCCGACTTGGCAATCTCGGTTAAGAATCTCTACTCAAACCTTCTCCGGGAATCAGCCCATGTCGGCTCTTCTTTCAGATCTCTAGCTACCACACTGTTCCACCAATGAAGCAATAACTCTTGCAACTATCTAGAGGCTAGCTTTCTCTTCCCTCCATCATTCAAGCCTAAATCTGTAAAGATCCTTTCACATTTTAACAGCCAGTTCTCAACTTCAACAACATCCTCTGTTCCAAGCGACGACTTTCCTCTCAGATTGATATAGTCTCTACTCAGCTTAGCATAGTTATGTCCAACTAGAACTACAGGATTAGCTCCATCAACATTTCTAGCAGCTCCCTCTTGCAAAAGATTTGCCAATAACTAATACACCATCCTCGCATCTACTGGCGGATTTCCAACACCTATATTTTCAGCTTGAGCTTGACCTGGACCTCTTCTAGCATTTGGTCGGGCAATTCCATTAGTGGTGGTGCTCTATCCCGCGAGATTAACTATGCCTCTTCTTCCTTCTATATATATATATATATATATATATATATATATTCAAGCTTCGTGAGATACAAATGAATAGCCTAACTAAGATAGCATTCTAGAGATATGGTGTATACTTATATATATAACAAATACAAGTACATTACTATAGCGTTATCCCAAACCTCGACCTTAACTCTAATTACCAAGGATTATGTTTTCAATAACCATTTTTAGATTAAGTATTTCATAAACCATGCTATGATACCAAGCTATAACATCCCCTATTTAGAGGCCTAAAACTAAGCGCTACAGATGCTGCAGTCATCTATAGTATTAGCATCCGGCGACTAAATATGGCAATGTTAATGGCATCTATAATATCAGAAGCACATGAATATGAAACAAAACACAAATTTCAAAACAACTTTTATTTCATTACATTTCAAAACCAAATGTTTCACATTCTCAATACATAATCTCAATATGTTTCAAGATACAGATAAAATATAATTATTACAAAATACGCTAAGAGAAGTATATGAAGATATCTCCTTGGATGATCAGAGTCATATAGTCATAACTGGCTTAGTACAAACACAACAGAAATATAAAAAAGCATAAATAAGAACTACAACTCCTAAAAAGCTATCGTTTGCCTCTTGCATGCCTCCGGTAGCCTTATTCGCCATCTTACTAAAACCTGAAAAGACCCTAACCTCTCAGTCGACTCAAATTAATTTTAAGCACCCGAAAGTTTAAGGGAAAACATTAACTTCGAGTCAGACATAAGGTCTAGTGTGAATAATATTATACATCTCGGTTTAATATGTTAAGTGAGACCACGCCACTTAGCGGAATGGATTTTCTCTCATCAACATCCTTTTAAAACCTTTTTAAAACCATACTCTATGCTCTTGCATCCATACTGGTTAAAACATATATTATTTTAGAACATTATAATGATTTGCATTTTGAAAACATTTAGGATTTCCCCATCCCCTATTAGATTTTAATTAACTCAAACAGGGACTTCCCATCCTACAATCATTTTACTCAAGCTGATGCAGGCTATCCATCCAACATCACATAGTTTTCCCAGGTTAACTATAAACCGCATTAAACATATGGAGACTACCCATCCCCAACATGATTCTGACTATCCATCAAACATCCATAGTTTTCCCAAGATGACTATGAAACCTTTTTCAATCATATAGAGTGTAACGACCCGTATTTTTAGCTATTTTAATTAGAAAATTTAAGGTGATTATTGAAGGAAAATGATTATTAATGTAATTTGTTGAATAATTTAATATTTGAAATTATTTGAATAATTGGATAACGGGTTTAATATGATTAAAAATGATTTGTAAAATTCTATTTTATCATATTAAAGTTAGAATGATGTTGTAGAACTTTTAAAATCGAATTAAAAGTAAATTTGTGAAAATTGAATATTTTAATATTTAATTGACGAGTTAAAATAGCCATTTTTCAAACAGTGTCGGATTTCGACGAAACTTGTTTCATCGGATCCGTAATAGTAAATTATGGTAGGATTTCAATTTTCGTAGCAATTGGACTTGTCGTTTGGCCGTGCGAGCTTGAAACGCGTAGAAATTTAATTTCGAATTTAATTAAAATAATCGACTTCGAAAAGCTATCTTCCAGATATGATCGAATTAGGCCTTGAAACTAGTTCCATTGCGTCCGAAATGGGGTAAAACCTTATAAACGCCTGGCGGCACGTCTCGATTGGAGTTCGGATGATTTTGGACCTACCTATATAAACACGCACGCAAACCGAGATAGTTTTATTATTATTTTAACCCAGAAACCCTAATTCTAAATCATGGCCGCCACCTATTCCATGGCCAGAAATTGCCGATCTTCTTTCCTTAATATCTCTCAATCCGTTCGACGAAATCGAAAAATTCCAAAAGCAAAAGTGTAAATCTCGACGAGCTCTTCAAATCCATACGGTTGATGTATGCTAATTTTTCATGAATTCGTCCAGATCTGACTTGGAAGTGTGTACGTATTTTCTTGGATTGCGTGCAAACGACGGCAAATGACGGGATGAAACTTGGCGCGTAGGTGGCTCTGGTGAAGGGCTTCGTGGTGGCGCTAGCTGATCGTTCTGGAAGTCGACGAGGTGGTCATGAAAATTGCTTGAAGATCGGCGGCTAATGGGTTTGCATACGTGAATTTCACGTTGGGGAAGAAGCGCCGGAATCACGGAGATGAGAGTTGCGCTGCAGTGCAGATCCGAAAGTGTTTGGAGCTCATTAAAATTTTATGTTAAATCGAACGTCGTTCGATTTGATTTAAAATCGTAAAATCAAGGTGAGTGTTTTATAACGCTCACAACGTACTGAATATCTTTATGCTAGTTAAATTTGACATTATGCATAGTTATGATTTTTATTTGTTGTTGTTTGATAAAATTTAATTATCGTATTGATTGTCATTTGAATTCACCGTTAAAAAAATTAAATTGACAGTTAAATTTAAATTAAAATTGAATTGCGATTAAATTACCTGACATTGATAAATATGAAATTGCCGTGAATTGTATTGCCTATTGGATGATGTATTTCGATGGATGTTATTAGTTGATATTTAAATGTTTGGATGTTTATTTGTTTATATATATCCTGCTATGCATACATATGACACTGTGATTGATTTAAATGATATATTCATCCCTGACATTTAATTGTAATAACTAATCACTTGGCCATAGGTTAGAAAATTATATACGGACACCGAGTTGGATAAATTAAATGATTTTAAAAGTTGTTTTGAAATTATTTAAATGAATTGATTTTAAGAATAAAATCCAATTTATGGAAATTGAATTATTTTGAATTGGAGCTCGAAATGTTAGAATTTAAACTTGGTAAACGAAATTATTAAATAAAATCGAAGTTTAGATTTAAATTGAAAATTGAAATACGGTGTAAAGTTTTGAAAGTTGATTTGTTTTAACAGATTGGACTTTTAATCGAACTCTGAATATTTCTAAGAAAATTGATATGAAATGATATTTCAAGTTTGAGTTTGGAATTGAAAATTTATTTGAAATTTAGATTTAAATTAATTTGGGATTGAATTGAAATTTAAAGAAATTTGTGAATTGAAATCGAAATTTACGTGGAATAGAAATTTATTCAAGTTGAAATTGGAATAAATCAATTAAATCGAAATGGAATTTGGATTTGATTTGGATAGGAAATTTGGGAAGTTGACCGGTTTGACTTTGGAATTATTTATCAAATAATTTTTGATTTTTTCCAAACTATTTTATATATAAACCATTTTATATTCAAATTATTTTCGATTAAACTATTTAAATATTTTCTATTAAACTATGTTGAATTATTTAACTATTTTAAACTATTTAAACTATTTTCTTAAATTCAAACTGGTTAAAGAGACGGAAATGTTTATATTTAAACCTTTGGTTTAAATACGAACTAGGTTAAAGTAGAGATTATAACCTAAATTGAATTCGAATCAAATTTTGAAGTGAAATTGATTTATCGGACAAAATTGATAATTTTGAATATATGATGATTTTGAAATGGATTTGATTTTAAAGCGAATATGATATTTTGTTATCAATCATGAATCAATTTGAAATATAAAAGAGCCATCAGTGTAATAATACGTAGTTATTAAAGAGACCGGGATCGGATATGGACATACTCTCTGTCGATACCGAAAACCACTTTAATAACTATTATACGCGGAGTGTTGATCCAGAATGAAGTGGATGGTTTGGTGAACGCGTTGACTGAAGAAAGAGAACGATATTGGATGACCCCTGACATGACTAAAACAGGAGCCGCGCCGGGCCATTGAGGTTCGCCACCTCTAGCGGACACACTTCTTCGATACCATATCTATTACATTTGTGATTTGATTTGGATGCACCACTTGATTTGGGAGTGTTGTTTCGCGGTGTTAAGGTAGTAGCTGCTATGCTCAACATCAGTCCGGATCACGCAACTACTAGTATCCTAGTTGGTATCGCCTCATGTACCTTGTCATACTGATTATCCTATTCGCGACCACTACGTTTTGGTTTGTACCTTGAGTATATGGATTGCCCTCTGGTGACTTCCGGTTTTGGGGAAACTACGGTCTTGTATATGCTTTTGGGAATATAAAATGTGTTAAGGGGGATTATGGTAACGCCTTAACGCTATTTTGATACTTTATATTACTGATAGACATTATCTACTTAGCGTACATTACTACCTAGTAGATAGTTTAACGGATCCTTGAAAGGTGGAAAATCCCGTAACATCTCTTAAGTTATTGCACGCACGTTGACACTGGATATGAGATGTCAAACCCCGTAAACATCTCTGATGCCGTCACACTCATATTTATTTACGATTGATTTAACTTTCATATGAATATTTTAGTTCTGACTCGAGTGTTTTGTCTTTTCATTATGCTCGGGTCAGTCCTGAGTTTTCAGATTTTTGAAGATCTATTCTGCAGGACGAAGACGAAGATTTGGTATACTATTACTATTATTATCTATGCATCATGTTGTCTGCTGCATTATTTATTTGTTCTGTTGTATATGTATAACTCTGATAAATGTTGTACAAATAATTGTCTAAGTATAGTAAACAGCTTCATGAACTGTTTATTTGACTATTATATTTTATCGTTCCGCTGCGAGATTCTGTGTTGTTTCATTTCCTTTATTTCTTTTCTTTTCTTAATTACCCCAATAACCATCTGCTTTTTTTTAATGGTTTGGAACCGGCATGTGTATTTGATCGTCGGTTTAAACTGTCCAAAAAGGCGGGTCGTTACAGTTGGTAACAGAGCTTTGGTTTAGCGATAAACCTTGGCT
Source organism: Allium cepa (assembly GCA_030765085.1). Taxonomy (NCBI): domain Eukaryota; kingdom Viridiplantae; phylum Streptophyta; class Magnoliopsida; order Asparagales; family Amaryllidaceae; genus Allium; species Allium cepa. The sequence goes on from CM060932.1 coordinate 939,122,772, forward strand.
CTAGTGGGGAATAACTCATTGAAATAGAGGTAAACTATATGAATGAGTTGAGTGTATATGAGAGAGCGTACTTGTTATTTGATATAAAATGGTTTTATATTGTGTTAATTTGTTCCGTTGAGTATTTATGAATTCTGGTCGATACTTGGGACGCCAAGGCGTCGATAGGAATTTCTAAACACTCGAATAGGACAAACCAACACAATATCATTTTGGAATATATTTTATATAAAAGAATTATTTGAATATTTATTCATTTTGATTGAATTGATTGTTAGGAGATGATAATATTAGATTATTATCGTTATTGTTTGATCAGTCAATATTTACAACAATTGATTAAATAACAATGGATTTAGGAAAATGAAATCTTGTAAACACAATTGATAATGAATATAAATGAATTTTAACTTGGATTTGGGAATTTAAATTCCGGTGTTTGAGATTGACTTACAAGAATTTGAAAAATATAATATGAGCATTATATGATAGTATAATTGAGTTGAAATTGTTTTCGAAGGATTTTTTATGATAAGTGTTATATTCCCTTCTCTTGACGCTAGAAAATGATTTCGATGATGTGTGCACGCATCATTGGCGTTTATTTTCGAGAGTCCGAGTGGGGGAGACCACTTAATAGCTTGTCTAAACCTTGTTTTGACTCAAATTTTATTTTGTTTTGCATTCTCTATAGTATGATTTGATATATAAATTATATAAGTATATATTATTTCAAACCTTGATTTGAAATGAAACCGGGATTGGAATTCTTAAGTTCTTTAATAATTAATGATTTTTTTTTATGGTTGAAATGAATTTAGACTTGAATCATTAAGGAACTTCTGAATTGTGAAATGAGAAATGAACCTAAGAGCTAAGTGAAAATATCAATTGAAGTAGAAATCCTTAGAATTAGGAAATTATGAACTTAAAATAAAATTGAAACTGTAAAACTCGCATAGTATTAAATTTCATTCTATAGCTTAGATATAACTTACCAAAATACTTAAGAAGTTCAAAAATGTTATATGAATTGTTAATTGGATAATATACAAGTATAGGTTTGAATAATGAAATATGCATTTAATTAATGGTTTGCAAATATAAATAAAATTGTTAGTAAATAATTGGAATTTAAATTAACATTTAAAGGTGATTCACAATTATGTTAATATAAAATGAAAATACTATATGTGAATGTAAATGTGAAATTAAATTATAGTGAAATTTAAGTAATGACTTAAGAATTGATAAACTGAAAATTCAACTTTAAATGAAAAGAAGTTGTATGTTGTTTAACTACGTTCTATTTGCATAACTATAACTTACCAAATACTTAAAGGGTTTAAAATGCTAATAAGGATAAGTAGAGAAATAATATACCAGTGTGAGAGTAAAAAATAAAATGTAAAGATCTATTGATAGTTGTAAATATAAAAGAAATTTAAGCTGTAAAATGAATGATACATGTATAAGTGAATGAATAAAATTTAAACTTAATGAAATATAAAATTGGTAAATGGAAACTAATTAAATTTGAATATAACTAAATGTCAATAAACTTGGAAGTGTATGAAATTAAAATTGACTTGGAAATGTATAATTGATTTAGTGTAGATTTTGGATGGATGTTAATGTTTGATATGCATTGGTTGTTAGATGGATGATAATTGATTAAGTAGAATTCATTAGTGTTAATGGAATTGAATAAACGGAATAAAATTTTAAATAATTAAATTCAAATTGGGAGCAAATTGACTTGAATTAAAAATGTGAATGAAACAAACTTGAATAAATCGGAAACAAATTGAATGTAAACCTATTGCATGGATGAATAAGAAAATAGATGACTTTGTGTTTATGATTGTTCTTTAGAAAATTTGAAGTTTTGATGTTTTGTACTTTGAAATAATAAAAGCAAATTTTTGAAAGAAAAAAAAAATCCAACATTGTCCAATATATGCTGAAACGAAAACAACCATAACTTTTAAATGGCTGAACGAAATTCGACGATTTTGGACTTTTCGGAAAGCTTAGAAACTATAGCACAACTTTTGTTTACATAACTTGAGAAAACTCCTTCGTCTTCTTGGTTAAAAACTTGAATGTTACTCGCTGTCCTGTGTAAAAATAAGTAAAATCAGTAGTATACACCCTTAGTATTTTCGCCATATCTTTTGACTGGTTTATCTGATTTTGATGATCTTGCACTTTCTGGAAAGATAAGAACTTAAGCTAAAATTTTTGTTTTAAGTGTTTTGTGTTTTGATATCGTTTAGAAGGTCGAAAACGTGGGTGAACGTCGCTGACCTGCGCAATTCATTGCCCAGGCTGAGGCGTATCCTCTAAGTAAAACGGCCGTAACTTTTGAATGTATGGTCCGAATTCGATGATTTTGGACATTCCAGAAAGCTTGAAATGAATACAACAACTTTTGTTTAGATTCTGTTGCCAAATTTTATAGTTTAGGTGACCTAAAACTGAGATTTGTTTGCTGTCCTGAAATTGGAATCTCAGTTTTGAAGCTAAATAGGTTATATATATGTTGTGTAGGCTAAATATATCGATCTATCTTTATATGCATGGTTCTAACTTAGTTAATGAGCATTTTAGTAGGTAGCAAAGGGGTTGCGCTTCGTTGTAGAGCTCGCTTCTGTGCTAAATACAAAATGTAAGTAAACTGCTAATAAATGCTAAATAGAAGGTACGCTTATGGTTTTATATGGTATTGGTGATATATATATGTTGTTTCCCCAGATATGGGATGCCTCATCATTGAGATGAGATGTATATTTGATATATATTGGTTATATTTGTGTTATATATTGAATTGTAAAATTTTTTGATCGTGTCGCGCAAAGGAGACCCTGCCGAAATTTTCCGTAAATCCGGGTGTTAGAAAATTTTTCAAGTTTTTAAATTTTATAACTTGTTTTGATAACTAACTTTTAAATTTAGAAAGCCGTTCGTAGTAACATTGTGGAAGCGTAGTTATGACTTTATAAATGGAATTTCATTGCTTTATAAGTTGGTAACTTTGAATAAAATATATCTAATGTTGAATTCTATACTTAGTTCCTTTTTCCTTCTTTTCCTTTTCGGGGACGAAAAGTTTTGAGTGGGGGAGAGTGTAACGACCCGTATTTTTAGCTATTTTAATTAGAAAATTTAAGGTGATTATTGAAGGAAAATGATTATTAATGTAATTTGTTGAATAATTTAATATTTGAAATTATTTGAATAATTGGATAACGGGTTTAATATGATTAAAAATGATTTGTAAAATTCTATTTTATCATATTAAAGTTAGAATGATGTTGTAGAACTTTTAGAATCGAATTAAAAGTAAATTTGTGAAAATTGAATATTTTAATATTTAATTGACGAGTTAAAATAGCCATTTTTCAAACAGTCTCGGATTTCGACGAAACTTGTTTCATCGGATCCATAATAGTAAATTATGGTAGGATTTCAATTTTCGTAGCAATTGGACTTGTCGTTTGGCCGTGCGAGCTTGAAACGCGTAGAAATTTAATTTCGAATTTAATTAAAATAATCGACTTCGAAAAGCTATCTTCCAGATATGATCGAATTAGGCCTTGAAACTAGTTCCATTGCGTCCGGAATGGGGTAAAACCTTATAAACGCCTGGCGGCACGTCTCGATTGGAGTTCGGATGATTTTGGACCTACCTATATAAACACGCACGCAAACCGAGACAGTTTTATTATTATTTTAAGCCAGAAACCCTAATTCTAAATCATGGCCGCCACCTATTCCATGGCCAGAAATTGCCGATCTTCTTTCCTTAATATCTCTCAATCCGTTCGACGAAATCGAAAAATTCCAAAAGCAAAAGTGTAAATCTCGACGAGCTCTTCAAATACATACGGTTGATGTATGCTAATTTTTCATGAATTCGTCTAGATCTGACTTGGAAGTGTGTACGTATTTTCTTGGATTGCGTGCAAACGACGGCGAATGACGAGATGAAACTTGGCGCGTAGGTGGCTCTGGTGAAGGGCTTCGTGGTGGCGCTAGCTGATCGTTCTGGAAGTCGACGAGGTGGTCATGAAAATTGCTTGAAGATCGGCGGCTAATGGGTTTGCATACGTGAATTTCATGTAACGAGATGAATTTTGCCCGCTCGAAAATCGACATCCATACTTCATATCGTATTCGAATGCCATAGATTCGACCGTTCAAATCCGATTCGCCGGAGCTTATAACAACATTAAGTAAATAACACAGCGGAATAAAAGAATAATACATTGATATACAGCTTTAATACAATATCTGATACAACAGATGATCCAATAGATATCAATATACATCAGAGATATGATACAATAAATAGCAGCGGAAAAGAAAATAGATGACATCTAGCAGCGGAACAATATAACTCTAAGATAGTCTTCAAAAGAGAACTCCGAGAACTGCAACTCCATTTCCAAGAATCAATCCAGCAATAGCTCGAACTCCCAATAACGATGCACAAAGATAAGCAAGACTGGTGTGGTCCACAGACTGAACTAACTCCAGATAATCTACTGAACCTAGCTATCTGAAAAACCCAACTCTAGACTGCTCGTGTAGAAAATAATGAGCACCCAGAGTTTAGGAAAGAAAAGAATAAACTCCGGATCAGTCGTGGGACTGGTGTGAGCAACAAAAACAGTTTATCTTTTAAAACATTCAAAGAAATATTTTAAAGTTAATTCGCAATGCTTTTTGAAATGAGACTACCATAAGGCCTCCCGCACACACACACAATGCAAACGCAGAATCGGAGGAGATTTCTCCTTATGATAGCCAAAGATGCTTGATACGCATTAAAAGGACATTTGATATTATTACTAGTGCATAGTGTAGTAAAAATCATTTCGAAAGTAAAGATATTAATCTTAGCCAACATAGACATTTCGAACTATGCCTACTATAGCTACCATCCAAACAGTGGGGCGCCAGCATAAGTGAATGATAGGTTCTACAACTAAAATCGTACAAGATCGTATTGTTTCTTTGGATTTCCAACGAATGATCAGGCCAAGGAACTTCCCATTGCCACATGAGAATGCCTCTAGATGGACATCCCCGAGAACCAAACCGGATCTCTACCAACACAAGGCCAGGTTACCCCTAACTGAGTAACAACTGACCGAATATGTCATCCCCCGGTCCTTTGGGACCTTTCACCCGAGCGCTCGTAATCAATTCACACAATCATAAAGTGTTTTCAACATGAGTAAGTATCTAGGCTCCATACCATGATACCACCCTTTTCCAGAAGGAAATGCACATATCCTAAAGGGAGCTACCCCTCATAACCTTGCCGCATCTTTCCTGTTCTGACTATTCCCGAGGTGTGAGGCTCGACGAAGTCACGTCCACAAAAACATACTTTATACAAAATCCATGCTTTGGGTCAACAAATGATCATAGAAATGATCACCAAGATAGACGATCAATTAAATGATCCTATCACAAATAATCAACACAATGATCATTTCACAGCAACACTCAGCATGTCACATTACCAAATTGGGAATATATCGCTGACAACATTCAACTACATAACCTCTGAGCTCGTACGTCTCAGAGAAGGGTGTTAAGCTAAGAGAATAAATTCTCCGTCACCAACAGAAATATATTTGAAAAAAATCGGCTTTATATCTCAATTTGTAATGTCAGACATACAATCCATACAAGTCTGTTCCGGGCTCGAACAGAACCGAAGGCAATTACATAGAAGTCCTTGCAATCCGGATATTCACTAATCACGTTCGGACTTCCCATCACATATGGAGTCTCTATACCGGGGACCAGTCGATGCAAAGACATTCGACGAGTTGTCCTTTCGCTTTCAAAAATATCCGGTCTTCAACACCGGTCTTCAAATGCTATCCATAACGACATATCACATATTCGGAATGGGATATATGACACAAAGGTCCTCTCCCGGCTAAACCGAATAGTGAGCGCAATATTTACAAGAGATATATGGATATTGGGATTTCAATTAAGTCACAACCTATTACCCAAAACTTTCTTCCAAATGGTTTAAATCAATTACCATTTCAAATCTTTAAACAAAAAGATTTATTTCAAAATGATCCATTCATAGATTTCCAAAACAATTTCATTTCGATAGGATTAACCCGTTAAATCTTTAAATCAAAGATTTACTTATAGCTTTCAAATCGTTTCTATAACTTGGAAATCATTTTCATTTTAAACTAGAAATCTTTTTAACACAAATTGGAAGTTCATTTCTTATGTGAAAGCTTTTATTATTAGAAAACAAACAGTTTTCGTAAAAATTCAATTATATCTACACGAGTTAAAGCCCTTGAATTCTATTCACATCCCAAATCAATACTTTTAAAATAGTTAAACCCATATATAACTGGTATAACATTTTTAATCCCTAGTTTTAAATCATAGTATTCAGTTTCAAATTTTGAATTTAAATGTAAATCAAATTATTTAAATTCCAAAATTTAATCAAGTTATTCAAAAATAAATTTCATCTTTGAAATTCCATTTTCAAAAGCTTTTCACTTAAAACCCAATCATTTCCAGAACGTTTGAATTCAAATATTCAAATTCAAAACTATTTTCAAAAATCTGTGACTTAATCGATTTCCTCGTGAAATCCATATTGGTGTGTGTATAAGTGTGGTCCAGGGGTTTAACACAATAGTGCAACATCATTCAATCATCACAAATCAAATATAACAATATATCCGATAAGCGATATAAACTATAACGCTTATCTTCATTCACAGATCACAGATATATATACAGATGTATCATCAATAAATGAATAAAATTATACATAGCACAATCAACAGATCAAAATATCACAGATCAGATAGGACAATCAATCAGGGCATTTCATACAGAATAATCATTCATAAGTAAGGTCAAGCATTTAATAATCATTTATAAGCAGGATTAATAAATTATTTAATGCTAAGTAATTCAATTCATTTCCAATTAATTTAATTACTTATGAATAAATTATTCAATCTTATTTATAAATTACAAATCATTTGATATAAATAAATTTATCAAACACTTTAATTAATTAAATTATACCTAATTAATCATATTAATTTAAATCAACCTTTAAACCAATTACTTAATTAATTAACCTTAATAAATCAAAATATCCAAAAATTAATTACAATAAGTGATTAATTATCAATTACTTTCATTTAGTAATTACATTTAAACAATTTATAACTGATTATCTAAATTAATTAATCCAATTAATTATTAACATTAATCACTTTAATCAATACTTAATAATCCTTAGTTAATTATCTTTATTAACCAATAAATTTCTTTAATTACTTATTTAAGAAAATTCCTCAGATTTAAATCATTATTAATCATTTTTAATTAAATAATTTATTAATTCATAAATAAAATGAATCATTGTTTAATTACTTTATTAATTAAATCATTTTACTTACCTTAATTATCTCTAAGATAATCCATTTCTTTATTAATAACTTAATTAACATTAACATGTATATTTTAAACATTTTACTTTTGAATTCACAATTTAGTTCCATTTTAAATTTAAGTTTAAATCAAATTATCTACATTCCAGTTTTAAAGATAAATTGATTTATTTAACTTACAAATTTAAGTTAAACTAATTTAATAGCTTTTCATCCAATTTTACTTTTAAATTTCAATTTTAAATTCAAAATGAAATACCAGTTTATCTTTAATAAAGTCTACCACTAAATTTTTAAAACCTTTGAACTCTTTTGTTAAATAATATTAGTTTTATAAAAGAAATTTACAAGAGTTTAAACCCAATTATTTAAATTCAAATCATTGTATAAAGTATACTTGAACATTTTAAAGTTGTTTGAATACTTTAAATTTTATACAACTTCATTTATTTCAAAAGTAAATTTGAATTCCATCTTCCAAATTCTGATTTTTTTACTTATATAAAAATCTGTTTCAAACTCAAGTTCTGATAAAAAAAAAATAGATTCACGTTTTAAAACATGGAACAAACATTTACCCGAGTCTTTGCCTATAAAAACTCGAGTCAACCCCTCATCTTACCCGAGACAACTTCGTGTCTCTTCCCTGTATGCTACTTTCTTCTTCTCCTCTTTTTTTGTTATTCTTTTTTTATTTTTTTATTTTACCAAATTGAAAATAGCATCAGGAACACACGCGAACTCGAATACAACCCGAAGCGAATTCTTCTTTTGTTCGAGCACGACTCGAGGCGGAAGACCACCACGACACTGTCACCAACCACTTCCACGTCGTACACGTGCACATACGATCGGAGCTTCTCCGATCGTGGCCGAGCCCCTCCACAAGTCACCTACGACCCCAGCAGCTACTTCGACTACCCAAAACTCCTTAGCAAAGTCGAACTCGAAATCGAGTAAAAAAATTGCTCTACCAGGAACCCAATGTTCGACTGGAAAAACCCTCATCCCCGCCGTTACACGCCACCAGGAGCCACACCTCCAAGGCCAAGGGTACTTTGACCAACTACGAATCCATCGCCACTGGTCCGATCATTTGAAACGCGATGACGCCGGCGAATTTTTGCCTCACGACATCAACTATCCAACATAGAGCTAGAACCCTACATCAATCCAAAATTCCATCTATGATGAATAAAAAAAATATTTCACATTTTTCTACCAACCACCTATCTTCCAGCAAACTTAAATTCGAATCTTGAGTTTACTCGCCCATACGATCATCAAAAATCGAGCAAATTCTCGATTCTGGTCATCTACCAATATCTCGTGATTTACATAGTTAAAAATCACAAAACTACCCTTAAAAATCATTAATTTCAAAGATGAATTTAAACATGTATGTGAAACAGTAAATCTTCACACTTGATTTCTGGCAAGTTTTTGATTTGTCACTGTAAAACAAAAATCCAGATAATATACATAATAAATTTTCTTATTTTATCTTTAAAATTTGTATTACATCATTATCATCGATTTCCTTTTAAACATCATATTTTATAATGATTTAGATGGGGATATAAAAATTATTTTGAGATATCATGAGCCTGTCAAACAAAGGTATGCAGATGCATACAGACCAGCATGCATACATTTAGTGTTTGAAGATTTGTATACCCAAACAAAACAGAACATTTCAAATCATCATTTCCATCCATCATCATAGACTTAAAGAAGATCAAGTTTTCAAAAGGTTTGAAGTTTACTCACCAGTATATGAAGAACAGAGAAAGAACAGTTGTTGCTTGCTTTATTTTTTTTGAAACTGGCTTGAGATTTCTTGCTGAAGTCTCCTTCTTTTAATCTCTGGTTATAGTTTGTTTGCAGTTGAATTGAATTTGAGCTTGTATAAGTTTTAAGTGGTATTTACTTCAGTTTTACTTGGCTTGTAATGGACAAACTGATGATGAGAAGAAAAAGTTGATGTATATAAAAGAAAAAGTGTTCAGGGTATACAAATCTTGTACTGGGTGATATGCTTTAATTTTTTCTATTTTTTTTCTTTTATATATATACAACAAGCATGGCTGAAATGATCCTAAGCAAGCTCGAATTGACTTTGTTCCATGCCTTGTTTACAGCCTACATACTTGAATATATTTTATTTTGTTTTGTTTAAGTGTACTTAGGATCTTGCATTTATTTGTTTTGTACTTTGTTTGTTCATATACTTTGTACTTGCCTACATCTTTGCTTTATCTCGGCTGACATGAATTTGTTTTGATATGCTTGAGATGACATTTCTTTGTTTTATTAATGTGCATTGATTTTATAACATAAGGTTAATTGTTATTTTACTTTGTTTTGTTTATTTATTTTACTTTTATATTTCTATATTTTACATAACCAAAATTTTAAGGTATTTATTTTATTTCTTTTGTTCTTGTACTTTGTATTGTAAATAAATTTCTGTTTTAATTTTGTTGTTTGAACTTAGCTATATGTTACTTCATATTCATATAATTTATCTTATTTATTGTTTATTTCCGTATAGTCAAATTAATTCTTCATCAATTCATAATCTAAATAGTATTTTATATCAATTACCCATTATTTCATAATTTTTATTCAAAAATTAAATTTAATTATCAATTTTAAACTTAATAAAATTCAAGATCGTTACAGACTTCCCTCCTTAAAAAGAATTTCGTCCTCGAAATTCGCCAAAGAGAGATAACGAAGATAGACGAAAGATAGAAGGACAATTCTCAATGTCAAACTAGATATCTATTCTTCATTTGGCTCACCAAATCAGAATATCAACAATAGATACAAGAAATTATAATAAAATTTCAAATTTGGGTTTAAATGATATCGTTTTATTGATACTATTCAAAGTTATCCTTTATATTCCATTAATCAATTTAACTCAATTTAAAATTTCCAATTTCAAATTCATTAAGGTTTAAATCAAAAATCTGATAAGAAACCGATGAAGATACTAAGTAAGGATTTTCTACAACGATTCGTAGAGCATCACCGCATCGAAACTTCTTCTTGCAACTGCCACGAAGCAAATCAAAAGAATTTGGAAAGATGAATCAAAAGAGATTGATAGAGAAAGTTTATTTCCACTGTTACAGGGTATTGATCATTTATAGTGATACTCCCCTGTCCCCTATCGCGTTCTCTTCTTGCACTCATACTTACTATCGGTGGATAGTAAGAGAATTTATTGAGACATTCGAACGGATATCTTAGGGATTTACTCATTCTAGGATATACTTCACCCTATCTCTAATGAGCTACTTAATGTGTTATACTCCTGAGCTAAAGTTCAACCTTAGCTCTGATACCAAATGTAACGAGACGAATTTTGCCCGCTCAAAAATCGACATCCATACTTCATATCGTATTCGAATGCCATAGATTCGACCGTTCAAATCCGATTCGCCGGAGCTTATAACAACATTAAGTAAATAACACAGCGGAATAAAAGAATAATACATTGATATACAGCTTTAATACAATATCTGATACAACAGATGATCCAATAGATATCAATATACATCAGAGATATGATACAATAAATAGCAGCGGAAAAGAAAATAGATGACATCTAGCAGCGGAACAATATAACTCTAAGATAGTCTTCAAAAGAGAACTCCGAGAACTGCAACTCCATTTCCAAGAATCAATCCAGCAATAGCTCGAACTCCCAATAACGATGCACAAAGATAAGCAAGACTGGTGTGGTCCACAGACTGAACTAACTCCAGATAATCTACTGAACCTAGCTATCTGAAAAACCCAACTCTAGACTGCTCGTGTAGAAAATAATGAGCACCCAGAGTTTAGGAAAGAAAACAATAAACTCCGGATCAGTCGTGGGACTGGTGTGAGCAACAAAAACAGTTTATCTTTTAAAACATTCAAAGAAATATTTTAAAGTTAATTCGCAATGCTTTTTGAAATGAGACTACCATAAGGCCTCCCGCACACACACACAATGCAAACGCAGAATCGGAGGAGATTTCTCCTTATGATAGCCAAAGATGCTTGATACGCATTAAAAGGACATTTGATATTATTACTAGTGCATAGTGTAGTAAAAATCATTTCGAAAGTAAAGATATAAATCTTAGCCAACATAGACATTTCGAACTATGCCTACTATAGCTACCATCCAAACAGTGGGGCGCCACCATAAGTGAATGATAGGTTCTACAACTAAAACCGTACAAGATCGTATTGTTTCTTTGGATTTCCAACGAATGATCAGGCCAAGGAACTTCCCATTGCCACATGAGAATGCCTCTGGATGGACATCCCTGAGAACCAAACCGGATCTCTACCAACACAAGGCCGGGTTACCCCTAACTGAGTAACAACTGACCGAATATGTCATCCCCCGGTCCTTTGGGACCTTTCACCCGAGCGCTCGTAATCAATTCACACAATCATAAAGTGTTTTCAACATGAGTAAGTATCTGGGCTCCATACCATGATACCACCCTTTTCCAGAAGGAAAATGCACATATCCTAAAGGGCGCTACCCCTCATAACCTTGCCGCATCTTTCCTGTTTTGACCATTCCCGAGGTGTGAGGCTCGACGAAGTCACGTCCACAAAAACATACTTTATACAAAAGCCATGCTTTGGGTCAACAAATGATCATAGAAATGATCACCAAGATAGACGATCAATTAAATGATCCTATCACAAATAATCAACACAATGATCATTTCACAGCAACACTCAGCATGTCACGTTACCAAATTAGGAATATATCGCTGATAACATTCAACTACATAACCTCTGAGCTCGTACGTCTCAGAGAAGGGTGTTAAGCTAAGAGAATAAATTCTCCGCCACCAACAGAAATATATTTGAAAAAAATCGGCTTTATATCTCAATTTGTAATGTCAGACATACAATCCATACAAGTCTGTTCCGGGCTCGAACAGAACCGAAGGCACTTACAAAGAAGTCCTTGCAATCCGGATATTCACTAATCACGTTCGGACTTCCCATCACATATGGAGTCTCTATACCGGGGACCAGTCGATGCAAAGACATTCGACGAGTTGTACTTTCGCTTTCAAAAATATCCGGTCTTCAACACCGGCCTTCAAATGCTATCCATAACGACATATCACATATTCGGAATGGGATATATGACACAAAGGTCCTCTCTTGGCTAAACCGAATAGTGAGCGCAATATTTACAAGAAATATATGGATATTGGGATTTCAATTAAGTCACAACCTATTACCCAAAACTTTCTTCCAAATGGTTTAAATCAATTACCATTTCAAATCTTTAAACAAAAAGATTTATTTCAAAATGATCCATTCATATATTTCCAAAACAATTTCATTTCGATAGGATTAACCCGTTAAATCTTTAAATCAAAGATTTACTTATAGCTTTCAAATCGTTTCTATAACTTGGAAATCATTTTCATTTTAAACTAGAAATCTTTTTAACACAAATTGGAAGTTCATTTCTTATGTGAAAGCTTTTATTATTAGAAAACAAACAGTTTTCGTAAAAATTCAATTATATCTACACGAGTTAAAGCCCTTGAATTCTATTCACATCCCAAATCAATACTTTTAAAATAGTTAAACCCATATATAACTGGTATAACATTTTTAATCCCTAGTTTTAAATCATAGTATTCAGTTTCAAATTTTGAATTTAAATGTAAATCAAATTATTTAAATTCCAAAATTTAATCAAGTTATTCAAAAATAAATTTCATCTTTGAAATTCCATTTTCAAAAGCTTTTCACTTAAAACCCAATCATTTCCAGAACGTTTGAATTCAAATATTCAAATTCAAAACTATTTTCAAAAATCTGTGACTTAATCGATTTCCTCGTGAAATCCATATTGGTGTGTGTATAAGTGTGGTCCAGGGGTTTAACACAATAGTGCAACATCATTCAATCATCACAAATCAAATATAACAATATATCCGATAAGCGATATAAACTATAACGCTTATCTTCATTCACAGATCACAGATATATATACAGATGTATCATCAATAAATGAATAAAATTATACATAGCACAATCAACAGATCAAAATATCACAGATCAGATAGGACAATCAATCAGGGCATTTCATACAGAATAATCATTCATAAGTAAGGTCAAGCATTTAATAATCATTTATAAGCAGGATTAATAAATTATTTAATGCTAAGTAATTCAATTCATTTCCAATTAATTTAATTACTTATGAATAAATTATTCAATCTTATTTATAAATTACAAATCATTTGATATAAATAAATTTATCAAACACTTTAATTAATTAAATTATACCTAATTAATCATATTAATTTAAATCAACCTTTAAACCAATTACTTAATTAATTAACCTTAATAAATCAAAATATCCAAAAATTAATTACAATAAGTGATTAATTATCAATTACTTTCATTTAGTAATTACATTTAAACAATTTATAACTGATTATCTAAATTAATTAATCCAATTAATTATTAACATTAATCACTTTAATCAATACTTAATAATCCTTAGTTAATTATCTTTATTAACCAATAAATTTCTTTAATTACTTATTTAAGAAAATTCCTCAGATTTAAATCATTATTAATCATTTTTAATTAAATAATTTATTAATTCATAAATAAAATGAATCATTGTTTAATTACTTTATTAATTAAATCATTTTACTTACCTTAATTATCTCTAAGATAATCCATTTCTTTATTAATAACTTAATTAACATTAACATGTATATTTTAAACATTTTACTTTTGAATTCACAATTTAGTTCCATTTTAAATTTAAGTTTAAATCAAATTATCTACATTCCAGTTTTAAAGATAAATTGATTTATTTAACTTACAAATTTAAGTTAAACTAATTTAATAGCTTTTCATCCAATTTTACTTTTAAATTTCAATTTTAAATTCAAAATGAAATACCAGTTTATCTTTAATAAAGTCTACCACTAAATTTTTAAAACCTTTGAACTCTTTTGTTAAATAATATTAGTTTTATAAAAGAAATTTACAAGAGTTTAAACCCAATTATTTAAATTCAAATCATTGTATAAAGTATACTTGAACATTTTAAAGTTGTTTGAATACTTTAAATTTTATACAACTTCATTTATTTCAAAAGTAAATTTGAATTCCATCTTCCAAATTCTGATTTTTTTACTTATATAAAAATCTGTTTCAAACTCAAGTTCTGATAAAAAATAATAATAGATTCAGGTTTTAAAACATGGAACAAACATTTATCCGAGTCTTTGCCTATAAAAACTCGAGTCAACCCCTCATCTTACCCGAGACAACTTCGTGTCTCTTCCCTGTATGCTACTTTCTTCTTCTCCTCTTTTTTTGTTATTCTTTTTTTATTTTTTTATTTTACCAAATTGAAAATAGCATCAGGAACACACGCGAACTCGAATACAACCCGAAGCGAATTCTTCTTTCGTTCGAGCATGACTCGAGGCGGAAGACCACCACGACACTATCACCAACCACTTCCACGTCGTACACGTGCACATACGATCGGAGCTTCTCCGATCGTGGCCGAGCCCCTCCACAAGTCACCTACGACCCCAGCAGCTACTTCGACTACCCAAAACTCCTTAGCAAAGTCGAACTCGAAATCGAGTAAAAAATTTGCTCTACCAGGAACCCAATGTTCGACTGGAAAAACCCTCATCCCCGTCGTTACACGCCACCAGGAGCCACATCTCCAAGGCCAAGGGTACTTTGACCAACTACGAATCCATCGCCACTGGTCCGATCATTTGAAACGCGATGACGCCGGCGAATTTTTGCCTCACGACATCAACTATCCAACATAGAGCTAGAACCCTACATCAATCCAAAACTCCATCTATGATGAATAAAAAAAATATTTCACATTTTTCTACCAACCACCTATCTTCCAGCAAACTTAAATTCGAATCTTGAGTTTACTCGCCCATACGATCATCAAAAATCGAGCAAATTCTCGATTCTGGTCATCTACCAATATCTCGTGATTTACATAGTTAAAAATCACAAAACTACCCTTAAAAATCATTAATTTCAAAGATGAATTTAAACATGTATGTGAAACAGTAAATCTTCACACTTGATTTCTGGCAAGTTTTTGATTTGTCACTGTAAAACAAAAATCCAGATAATATACATAATAAATTTTCTTATTTTATCTTTAAAATTTGTATTACATCATTATCATCGATTTCCTTTTAAACATCATATTTTATAATGATTTAGATGGGGATATAAAAATTATTTTGAGATATCATGAGCCTGTCAAACAAAGGTATGCAGATGCATACAGACCAGCATGCATACATTTAGTGTTTGAAGATTTGTATACCCAAACAAAACAGAACATTTCAAATCATCATTTCCATCCATCATCATAGACTTAAAGAAGATCAAGTTTTCAAAAGGTTTAACGTTTACTCACCAGTATATGAAGAACAGAGAAAGAACAGTTGTTGCTTGCTTTATTTTTTTTGAAACTGGCTTGAGATTTCTTGCTAAAGTCTCCTTCTTTTAATCTTTGGTTATAGTTTGTTTGCAGTTGAATTGAATTTGAGCTTGTATAAGTTTTAAGTGGTATTTACTTCAGTTTTACTTGGCTTGTAATGGACGAACTGATGATGAGAAGAAAAAGTTGATGTATATAAAAGAAAAAGTGTTCAGGTTATACAAATCTTGTACTGGGTGATATGCTTTATTTTTTTCTATTTTTTTTCTTTTATATATATACAACAAGCATGGCTGAAATGATCCTAAGCAAGCTCGAATTGACTTTGTTCCATACCTTGTTTACAGCCTACATACTTGAATATATTTTATTTTGTTTTGTTTAAGTGTACTTAGGATCTTGCATTTATTTGTTTTGTACTTTGTTTGTTCATATACTTTTTACTTGCCTACATCTTTGCTTTATCTCGGCTGACATGAATTTGTTTTGATATGCTTGAGATGACATTTCTTTGTTTTATTAATGTGCATTGATTTTATAACATAAGGTTAATTGTTATTTTACTTTGTTTTGTTTATTTATTTTACTTTTATATTTCTATATTTTACATAACCAAAATTTTAAGGTATTTATTTTATTTCTTTTGTTCTTGTACTTTGTATTGTAAATAAATTTCTGTTTTATTTTTGTTGTTTGAACTTAGCTATATGTTACTTCATATTCATATAATTTATCTTATTTATTGTTTATTTCCGTATATTCAAATTAATTCTTCATCAATTCATAATCTAAATAGTATTTTATATCAATTACCCATTATTTCATAATTTTTATTCAAAAATTAAATTTAATTATCAATTTTAAACTTAATAAAATTCAAGATCGTTACATTTCACGTTGGGGAAGACGCGCCGGAATCACGGAGATGAGAGCTGCGCTGCAGTGCAGATCCGAAAGTGTTTGGAGCTCATTAAAATTTTATGTTAAATCGAATGTCGTTCGATTTGATTTAAAATCGTAAAATCAAGGTGAGTGTTTTATAACGCTCACAACGTACTGAATATCTTTATGCTAGTTAAATTTGACATTATGCATAGTTATGATTTTTATTTGTTGTTGTTTGATAAAATTTAATTATCATATTGATTGTCATTTGAATTCACCGTTAAAAAAATTAAATTGACAGTTAAATTTAAATTTAAATTGAATTGCGATTAAATTACCTGACATTGATAAATATGAAATTGCCGTGAATTGTATTGCCTATTGGATGATGTATTTCGATGGATGTTATTGGTTGATATTTAAATGTTTGGATGTTTATTTGTTTATATATATCCTGCTATGCATACATATGACACTGTGATTGATTTAAATGATATATTCATCCCTGACATTTAATTGTAATAACTAATCACTTGGCCATAGGTTAGAAAATTATATACGGACACCGAGTTGGATAAATTAAATGATTTTAAAAGTTGTTTTGAAATTAATTAAATGAATTGATTTTAAGAATAAAATCCAATTTATGGAAATTGAATTATTTTGAATTGGAGCTCGAAATGTTAGAATTTAAACTTGGTAAACGAAATTATTAAATAAAATAGAAGTTTAGATTTAAATTGAAAATTGAAATACGGTGTAAATTTTTGAAAGTTGATTTGTTTTAAAAGATTGGACTTTTAATCGAACTCTGAATATTTCTAAGAAAATTGATATGAAATGATATTTCAAGTTTGAGTTTGGAATTGAAAATTTATTTGAAATTTAGATTTAAATTAATTTGGAATTGAATTGAAATTTAAAGAAATTTGTGAATTGAAATCGAAATTTACGTGGAATAGAAATTTATTCAAGTTGAAATTGGAATAAATCGATTAAATCGAAATGGAATTTGGATTTGATTTGGATAGGAAATTTGGGAAGTTGACCGGTTTGACTTTGGAATTATTTATCAAATAATTTTTGATTTTTTCCAAACTATTTTATATATAAACCATTTTATATTCAAATTATTTTCGATTAAACTATTTAAATATTTTATATTAAACTATTTTGAATTATTTAACTATTTTAAACTATTTAAACTATTTTCTTAAATTCAAACTGGTTAAAGAGACGGAAATGTTTATATTTAAACCTTTGGTTTAAATACGAACTAGGTTAAAGTAGAGATTATAACCTAAATTGAATTCGAATCAAATTTTGAAGTGAAATTGATTTATCGGACAAAATTGATAATTTTGAATATATGATGATTTTGAAATGGATTTGATTTTAAAGCGAATATGATATTTTGTTATCAATCATGAATCAATTTGAAATATAAAAGAGCCATCAGTGTAATAATACGTAGTTATTAAAGAGACCGGGATCGGATATGGACATACTCTCTGTCGATACCGAAAACCACTTTTATAACTATTATACGCGGAGTGTTGATCCAGAATGAAGTGGATGGTTTGGTGAACGCGTTGACTGAAGAAAGAGAACGATGTTGGATGACCCCTGACATGACTAAAACAGGAGCCGCGCCGGGCCATTGAGGTTCGCCACCTCTAGCGGACACACTTCTTCGATACCATATCTATTACATTTGTGATTTGATTTGGGTGCACCCCTTGATTTGGGAGTGTTGTTTCGCGGTGTTGAGGTAGTAGCTGCTATGCTCAACATCAGTCCGGATCACGCAACTACTAGTATCCTAGTTGGTATCGCCTCATGTACCTTGTCAGACTGATTATCCTATTCGCGACCACTACGTTTTGGTTTGTACCTTGAGTATATGGATTGCCCTCTGGTGACTTCTGGTTTTGGGGAAACTACGGTCTTGTATATGCTTGTGGGAATATAAAATGTGTTAAAGGGGATTATGGTAATGCCTTAACGCTATTTTGATACTTTATATTACTGATAGACATTATCTACTTAGCGTACATTACTACCTAGTAGATAGTTTAACGGATCCTTGAAAGGTGGAAAATCCCGTAACATCTCTTAAGTTATTGCACGCACGTTGACACTGGATATGAGATGTCAAACCCCGTAAACATCTCTGACGCCGTCACACTCATATTTATTTACGATTGATTTAACTTTCATATGGATATTTTAGTCCTGACTCGAGTGTTTTGTCTTTTCATTACGCTCAGGTCAGTCCTGAGTTTTCAGATTTTTGAAGATCTATTCTGGAGGACGAAGACGAAGATTTCGTATACTATTACTATTATTATATGTGCATCATGTTGTCTGCTGCATTATTTATTTGTTCTGTTGTATATGTATAACTCTGATAAATGTTGTATAAATAATTGTCTAAGTATAGTAAACAGCTTCATGAACTGTTTATTTGACTATTATATTTTATCGTTCCGCTGTGAGATTCTGTGTTGTTTCATTTCCTTTATTTCTTTTCTTTTCTTAATTACCCCAATAACCATCTGCTTTTTTTTAATGTTTTAGAACCGGCATGTGTATTTGATCGTCGGTTTAAACTGTCCAAAAAGGCGGGTCGTTACATGGAGACTATCCGTCTCCAACTTAATGTTGACTATCCATCAAACATTCCATGAATATACTTATCTCATGCTATCCATATGAGTAACCTATTTCCATTAGTATCCCTAGTTTAGGTTATATCCAAATTATCCCCTGATATCTGCATGGTTGACCTATTTCCATTATTATCCTTAATTTAAGTTATGTTCATTATGATTTACATTGGTATACCACAATGATTGTCAAAACATATAAGTGTTAATATCCAACTATTGTTGAACTTCATTAAGCCCACCATAGTATCCCCAAGGATAAACAACATCTATTCTATAAGGTTAAAAGAAAACAAGTTTCCAATCCCTTCGAAAGTATCCTCTTCGAAGCCTTACTTTCGACCCTTACAAAAGCAATAAAACTTTAGACATCCTACTTTTAAAATGCTTCAAAACATTTCCTTAGAAGACCTGTGGAAAACCTTCCATTTGAGACCCTCCGAAACCATTCAGGAAATAAACCTTTCGACCTTATCGGAAGCTACCTTTCGACACCTTCAAAAGCTACGTTTCGACTCCATCAAAGCGTTGCTTTCGACCCCTTTGAAACCATTCAATAAACAAAACCTTTCGAAAGCATTAAACATTTTAAAACACAGACCTTTCGAAAACTTACTAGGTCCAATTTAAAACATTTGGAGAATCTACTTTAAAACCTTTCGACTTCATTGGAAGCTACCTTTCGACTTTTTCGAAAGCTTTGCTTCAAAAGCTTTTAAACACATCATTTAAAACAATAGTCCCCTGCCTTCATAAAACTTTTTTGAAAGCTTTAGGTTATACTTCAGTTATAAAAGTTAGGTAAAACATCCAAGTCGAAAGCTTTCATACCTTTCGAAAGCATTGAGAAGAGGCTGGTTTTAGAAGAAGGGAAACCTTTCAACTTTATCGGACGGTTCAAAACAAAACAATGATAAAGCGGCAGTAACCTTTTGACTTTGTTGAATTTTTAAAATCTTTATTTTAAATAATTGACTAAGTCGAAAGCAACCAAGTCGAAAGCTATTTTTCAAAATCAAGCAGGTGTAAGCTTTTGGTTATAAAACAAACATACCCCAACCGCTTTGGCAACCAACCTCTCGACTAAGTACCCTTCGACCTTGTCCAATTGATTACGTACCAAGTAACTTGATACCATATGCATTTAATTTTGACCTTGTCAAAGGCTATAACCTTTCGAATTTGTCGGAAGCTCTGGGTCGGAAGGGTTGATGCCTAAAATAGCTAAAACATGCTAAAGCATGATTTTCTTATTTTTAACTCAAAAAAGATAACTTTTCAAATAACATGCCTTTGTTTGTCAAATTCTCATTGGTTAATAAATATTTTTCAAAAGAGTACCGCCACTAATTTCAGAATTAAATAATGATTTTATTTTATCAAATGCGTTTCTATTTAATTAAATATATAAAACATTTAAGTCACCTACCTTAAATAATTTTATATATTCATCAAATCACTTAGGAAAAATCTCGAGAAATTCCATAAAATCTATTTTAATATGTTTTCCAAAATATAAAAATTTCAAATCCAAATAATTATTGATTTAGCCGTAAATAATTCATAACCCAATAAACCATTTTCTTCACTAGAAAATTAATATAAAATCCACATAAATTCAGAAAATTATAAAAATTGGAACCCATTTCTAAAATATCATTTCTGACCTGCATTTAAATTTCAAGGCATTTGGATGTCATTTAATCGGGTTTTCATATCAAACATTTCATAAATACTAATATGAACATGCATTATGCACCATAAAACAAATATATAACTTTAATCATCAAAACATGCCATATACGTGCAGAAATGTTTCAGATCTAATCTTATAGCCGAGAACCATAAGGAAATTGGATGTAGTAATTATTCACTTAGCTTCGAGATTAAAAGATGTGAGATTTGATGTTGAATTAGTTGATTAACTCCTTCTCTTAAATCCTAGCTTTAATCTTTCCTTGAGAATAAAAATGGTAGACGACCATAGATGTTTTTAGTTTACCAAAATAAAATGGAAGTGTGTTTCCTTTCCTAAGGGTTCAGGGTATAAGCCTCTCCTATTTCCCATTTTGCCTTTGCTCATTTCCATACACATTAGCTTATGTTATCTCATTTTAATTTGCATATTAACATGGCATGGCTACCCTTAGTTTAACCAAATCTAAACCTATTATTATTCACATTATTTTATTTAATTTACCCAATTGAATATCCTAAATAATGTCATAAAAATATGGGGTGTTAAAAGTATCTTGCTCACTTCACGTGTTTAATTATTTGTGTTCATTCTTTTATGCTTGGATGTTATTCTTGTGAGAGGAAACCTATTTCACGATTTACGGTGTGGTCTTAAATGTTATTTATGTGTTCCACTTCTATTTGGAGTTTACTCATATCAGACTTATCATCTGACCCGAATTGTTTGTATTCCTTAAACTCTCAGAAACTCATTTCTATATAGGCAGTCTGGGAGAGTTTCTTTAAGCTCTTTTAAAGATGATGGACGAGCAAGAGGCTCATTATCTCTAGCTACCTATTTCCGCAATTATGAGATATTCGTTTATTTATGTATATTTTGTATTAGCAAGTGTAAAGGCAGGTTGTTTTAACTGCCTAGGTCGATAGTAGTAATACTTTTGTTGTAACTTCGATAACTTCGAGTTGAGGAGTAACTTTATGAACTATCTTTTTGGCATACTATATTTAACTGTTCCATTATGAGTTTTTTAATATGTTTCTTTTATTTTACCCCATGATGTCTTGCTTTTTGGATAGTTAGGCTATGGCACATGAATATCATAGATGTATTAAGTGACATTTCCTTAGGGTTCGAAAGTTGGGTCATCAAAATTGATATCACAGCTTCGGTTTGGCAAATGCCTTAGCTTATTGAGGTACAACTCATTAGGGATAGGGTAAATTATGCCCTAGAATGAGTTAGTCTTTAGAGAGCATATTTGTAATTTTTATAATAATAATATTTATCCTCTAAATTCTTGTTTTAGATTCTTTGGTATTGATTCCTTAAACTATATTAATCTTATTCTTGTATTTTAATGGTACATGTTATTTGTTTAGGAAAAAAATGACGAATACAAGAAGAAGAGGAAGGATAGAATCTGGAACTAGCATGGCTACCAATCCTAGGGTGCCTAGAAATGCTACTATGCTAGCTATAGATCCGATAGAGAAAGTGGTAGTGCAAGTTGTTCCCTATATGAACTTTGAGATTTTGTGTAAGATTTTTAACACTTTGAGTTGGAAATTGTTCTACAAAGCTGAAGATATTCTTTGAGTGTAGTTGTGGCTCTAATCTTGTGAAAGAATATTTGGAAATTTTTGGATGGATGCGCGAGGAAACGGCTTTTAGCATCGGGACAACTTCAAAAGTCGGCGATGGATTGGTAGGATTCTATAATAATTAATACTCCAAACGAGGATTTTTATTGGGCCCAGTTCAACAATTTTTTTTGAAGTCTAGTTTATTCCAAAAGCCGAACGGACTCAATTGTTTAGGGATTTCCTTGATTTAAAGCAAGATGATAGATGGTGTCACAATATAAGCATAAGTCAATGCTTGTCCCATTTCAGACTTGGATTGATAGATACACCACTCAAGAATTTTTTTTTTTTGAATGGGATACGGCCAGAGTTCCATCATGAAATGACCAATCATCTTATGGGCACATTTACTACATTATTAGCATAGCTTTAAGGTTTGAAGCTTTTGATATTAAGGAAGAAGTCCAGAAGGGAGTGGTGCCAATAGTTAGTGCTAAGCCTTTATCAGTTATACCACTCAGAGCCGAGCCAAATTTCAAGCGCAAAGGAAAGCAGTAGTGGAAGGGATGAAACCCCTAGGTAGGGTTCCAACAGAGAAGAAGTAGCTAAACTTAGCCCACATTATTTGTTATAAGTGCAACAAAATGAGCCACTTTGCAAATCAGTGCACTAACACCCCTAGTGTACCAATCTACTACAATTGTCACAAGCAATGACATATGAAAAATGAGTGCCCTTTTTCAAAGAAGGGGTTTTAAGGACATTTCTATAGAAGAGATACCATCCACTTCTTTAAGTCAAAAGAGGAAGCATGTGTTTTAAGGTACATTATCCATATATGATATTCCTGTTATGGTGTTATTTGATATAGAGGCTTCCCATAGTTTTACTTATTTTTACTTGATAAATAAATTAAACCTTAGACATGCTATAGTAAGTAGTCCTCTTTGTGTGCTGAACCCAATTGGGGTCCATCAAATCTTGACACTTTGTGCCTAAATGTGCCTATTTCTTGTCGAAATCGTCTCTTTCTTTCTGATTTGTTTGTTTTTGTGTTCATGGATTTGGGAGTGTTATTGGGAATGGATTGTTTGTCCAAGTTTAAAGATGTCTTGGTTTGTGGCAGAAGTAAGGTCATGATAAAGGGTAGGCAGATGCATTGATGTATTATTTGAAGAGCCTAACAAGTTAATGAGCAGTTTTCTCTATTCACTCAATGTGGTTAAAGCGGAGCTAGAAGATGTACCAGTTGTTCGAGATTTCACTGATATTTTTGATGAGGTACAAGACTTATAGCCTCATCGTGAAGTGGAATTATGTATTGGTTTGGTTTCGAGAACCAAACCTATTGTACAACCCCTATGAAGGATGGCTCTAAAAGAGAAGAGGGAGTTAGATGGGCGGACTTATTAAGGAAGGGTTTGATTCGACGCGGTACCTCGAGTTAGGGATCACTAGTCATCTTTGTTACAAAGGCAGACGGTTCTCTATGGTTATGCATAGAATACTGAGAGTTGAGAAAAAGGACTATAAAGAATAAATATCCTTTACCAAGTGTCGATGATATATTTGACCAACTCTATGATGCTCGGATAATTTTCTCAATTATATCTTGCCATCGATTTCCACCAATTAAAGGTAGCAGAGAAGGGTGAGCCCTTAGCAACTTTTCGAACTTTACAACATATCTTCGAATGATTAGTTATGTCTTTCGGGGTAAATGATGCACCCGCTTATATTGCGGACTTAATGAATCGAGTATTTCAAGATATCATTAATAAATTTTTTCTAGTCTTCACTGACGACATTCTTATCTATTCAAAAATGGACAAGCGTGATTTTCATCTCCGTGCCATACTCAATACCTTGATAAGCCATATGTTGACGGCTAAGTTTTCTAAGTGACATTTTTGGAAATCTAAAGTTAGCTTTTAAAGCATTTTATTTCAGGGGAAGGCATATCAGTGGATCCGGCTAAAGTTGTTGTGGTTCAAAATAGAAAGAAGCCGAAAAATGCGGTAGAAGTTAGAAGTTTCTTAGAATTGGCGAGTTTTTACTACAGGTTTATTAAATACATTTCAAAGATTGCTTCCTATTTGACAAAGTTAACAAAGAAGTATGTTAAGTTCATTTGGACTTCTAATTATGATCTAGCATTCAATGAATTGAAGGAGAAGTTGACTAGTGCTCCTGTTTTGACCATTCCAAATGGGGGTGAAGGTTTAAACGTGTATACAGACGCTTGTGTTACAAATTTGTGAGCAGTTCTGATGCAGCGTTGGAAATTAATTTCCTATGTATGTTGACAGCTAAAGCATAAGAGAAGAATTATACTACGCTACATTTGGACCATTTGGTTGTTGTCTTCGCACTAAAGATGTGGAGGAATTATCCTTTGGGTGAAAAGTTCGAGCTATACGTGGACCATAAATCCTTAAAATACCTCCTTACCCAAAAAGATTTGAATTTGAGACAGTAAAGATGGCTGGAGTTTCTCACTTCTCATGATTTGTAGATTCTTTATACTTGTGGGAAAGAAAATGTCGTTGCTAATGCATTGAGTAGGAATGTTGCAATGGTTGCAAACTTAGAAGTTAAGTTAGTTATGATGGAAAGGATTGCATCTAGTGAAGAGGCAAATCCTATTTTGGCTCAACTTAAGAAGGATGTTGAAGAAGGAGTTGTTTTATCTTTGAGATTGATCCTTAGGGCATCTTGAAAATGAGCGAGCGTATTTATGTTCCAGACTTTGATGGACTTAGGGATGAAGTGTTGGCCGAATTGTAACGACCTAATTTTTATAAACATTATTTAAGATATTTAATTGGTTAAATAAGATAAAATAATGTAATTATTAAGAGATTAATATTTGTGATTAGTAAGGGTAGTCGTGCCATGTTAAAAAATGAACTAACATGAGTTTTAGAAAAATAAGTTAGGGAAGTTAGATAAGGGGCAAAATATGAATAAGTAGATCCTTATACTCGAAACTCTTACACTCATTCATTTCTTACATTCATTTATAAAAATTAAAAATTAAGAGGCCATCCACCATTAAGCAAGAACAAGAGGAAGATAAGCAAAAGGAAAAGGCTAAATAAATTTAATCCCTTCTCAAACCTCAAGTCCTTAATCATAAAGCTAGGGTGAATACTGACTACAACTCGTGTTTTCTATTGTTTCGGTTTTAAGTTGAATTCGAACTATTTTACAAGGTTTTGCCATGTTTTTGAAAGTTGAAATGATTATATATGCTTGTTGATGATTTATGATAATTCATATAGATTTTACGATATGTTTTAAATGTGAAAACCCTGTTAAATGACATCCAAATGCCTTGTGATTTTAGTATATGATAAAAAATGAAATTTTAGAGACGAGTTTCAATTTTAATAATTTTCTGAATTAATATGGATTTTATATTAATTTTATAGTGAGGAAAATGTATATTTGGGTTTAAAATAATTCACAGCGAAATTATATATGTTTTGGATCTGGAATTTATATATGTTAGAAAACATACTAAAAATGATTTATAGGAACCAATAATATTTAATTAGTTATGTCTAAAATTTTGGCAATACTTTTAGAAACAAAATTACCAACCAATAATATTTTGACAAATAAGGTAGGTTAGTTGAAAAGATCACTTTAAAAGGCTAAAAATCATATTTTTCATGCTTTTTACATGTTTCACCACTTTCGGCACCTAGGTTTCAATTGAGTACTTCTGCCTCCATCACCATCGAAACCGATGCACATAGTATCAATGATTTGGTACGCAATGAATTGAATATAGGCGAAAGGTATTGGGTCGAAACAAGGGATTCTGATGGGGTCGAAGCGCTACTTTGCTTTCAAATGGAAATGCACCAGCTTTGCTTTCGAAAGGAATGCTTTTGACTAGGTTGGCTTCCGACTGCGTCAAATTGATTTAAGGAATGGTTTCGAGTATGGTTGCGCCTTATGTTTTAAGTAAATGCTTCTGAATGTGTTCGAAACCCATTGCTGCCGCTTTTTACCTTTCAAAGCAAATGGTTTCGAAAGGATGCTTTGTTTTTAAAACCTAGCCGCTTCTCCAATGCTTTCGAAGAGTTGATTTCGACACCATCACTTCTTTACTTAGGAAATAGCTTTCGGAAGTGCTTTCGACTTAGATGTTTTATGACCCTTTTGTTCTATTGAAGGTAGAACCCAAAGGTTTTGAAAGGAAAGGTTTTAAATGGTTTCGAAAGGTTTCCACATGTTTTACTTAAACTCAAATGCTTTTGAAAGGTTTGATAATACAAAGGTGTTAATCGGATAATTTTCTATTGGTTTAGAAAATAGTCAAAAAATTTCAAATTAAATTACCGCAAGAGCACGGTGTACGAATGTAGCACGTTGTGAGTACAGGTCGATCCGTAGGGAATTTTTAAGATTTTAAAAATCTATTCAATCAAATTAGACCAAATGGAGGAGAGATTGTTAACTAGAAACAAAATGAAGATAAAACTAGAATTAAAATAAGATTAAAACTATGAGATTAGAAAAAAATTTAGAGGCAAATCCACTCTCATATTCTTGTGAATCAACAAACAAATAATTTGTTATGTCTAACTTTGATATTAAGTGAAATAAACATTGCATTTATCATAAGTATGGTTTTTTTATGGTATTAATTAACATAACTCAAACCATCAAACTATAATACAAAAATTATACCACTTCTAATTCTCATAAAAATGAAGCAAAAGCAAATGCTATTTTAAAACTGATCTATTTACTATTGTAACTAGTAATATAGATCATCAAATTTCATTTTACTTTCATTTTAAAATCAAAAATGGATTAGCAAACGATGATGCAAATTGTGTTTATGTTGAATAAGAGTAGCTCATTTGCAAGAGCAACATAAGCTATCAAACCCACTTGTATAAACTTACATCAAAATTCACTCTTATGAAACATTAAAAAAAGATCATAAATCAAAGAAATGTTGAAAATACATAATATTTGAGAGCTTCATTACCCCTAAATTGAAGGGTTTAGCTACTCATTTCTGGCATTGAAGCAACACAAGTGAATTTCAACATTAAAAAGAGAAGAAAATAGAAAATAAGCAAAGAAGAGGATGTAATTAAACTACTTAAAATAAAAGGAATTAAGCTACACTACTTGCATGAATGTAAAACTAATCTACTAACAAAGAAAATGAAAGAGCATAAATAAAAGCATGAAAAGTAAATAAAAGCATGTAAATAAGAGAAGAGAAAGAGGCTAAAAAGCCAATTTTATTTCATGAAACATTGTTTACAATTTTCACTCTAATTTTCTAAGTAATATGAAAGATAGAAGATAGTCTCATGTACATAAGAGCGTTATTTATACATGCATAAAACCCTAATTCCTTTTTTAGGGAGCTTCCCAAAGTACCCTTGAGGTAGTGTGGCACCAAGTAATCATTAGCATCCATTATTCCTCCACTTAAATGTACATGAACCTTTAATCACCTTTTAGCATGTGCTTAACTCCTAATTGAAAATCAAGGTAAGTGGGTGGTGTCCTCCATGATGTTGAATTTGAATTATTTCCTCCTCATTCCTTTGTAGTTCCTTGTGCATGCATATATCATCATGAATCCCTCTTCCATACGCATCAAAATATCCTATAAAAAGTCATAAAAATTGTCCAAGTAAAAATTTTTATATTGACATACGCACAAAAATGACCGTTTTGCCCTTGAATGAAGACCAAAATATGATGGTTTGAAAATAATTTAATTTTGGTTTTAAACATGTTAAAGTGCCCAAATATGATGTTTATTTAAATAAAAAGAGATAAATATGGATGTAAATATATGCACATTTATGTGCACGTCAAATACCCCCACACTTATCTTTTTATTCGTCCTCGAATAAAGGAAAACTAGGATAAATCCATTTTTATAGAGAGCACGATTGCATTGAGCATATGCAATAAGCCATTAAACCTCTGGATGTACCCAGTAGGACGTTTGTCTCATGAGGGTTTTCAGCGGATACTACCCATAAAATTTAAATGCAAAGTGAAAATATTTACAAGATGCAAGATTTATTTACAAAGAGATGAATGCGAGTTTTTTGAAAATATTTAAAAATGAAAGGTTTACTTTTAAATGGATATAAATAAGCTAAATACAAGTTTTGGTCATTGTCTTGAAAATTTAAGTCATTTGCTTGTCAAAATTTATAATAAAAATCAAGTTGTCATAACAGATAGACCATAGTTTGGCTAGTTGTTTCGGTTGATAACACGATGTAATTATGAAATGGATCCTTAGTTGATTATCAAAGTTTATTAAAGTGGTATTTTCGTTTATTTTCAATAACAAGTTAAATTAAACAAGTTAAAATGGTGCTTAGATTTAAATTGCTTACTCTCTCTTATTTGAAATTTTTATTGATATTAACAATATTTACATATGCCTAACTCATGTATGCTGAGGCCAAATATATTACCCATGCACTGCCTTTCGGGCTTATGTGAGGGGAATATAGAGCGTGGCGAGTGAACACGCGAATGTGAACTCCTATCGACTATAGGCATTATTAATAAAAAGAAATTATACATACATACATCTAGCTCAGATAAATTGAGGCCAGATATACCGATCGTGCACTGCCTTTCGGGCTTATGTGAGAAAGGTATAGAGCATGACGAGTGTACACACAAGTGTGTACACTTATCGACCGTAGGTGTTAATAGAAAATATTTATATATACAAAAAAAATTTAAGAGAATTTTTTTTAGGAAGAGAGAGTTTTGCGAAATCATCTTAGAACTATTTAATATAGAAGATAAAAATGTTATATCATTTACTTTAAATTTACCACTTTTGTAAACAAAGATTTTCAATTAGAACATATTTCATAATTAACACATATGAGCCTTCCTATATACTAGTTAAACCATTGTTATTTATAATCAAACTTCATTTTTATTTTTGTTAAGACAAATAAATTTTCAAAAATTCAAATTTATTAACTAAAACTTATACTTATCCCATAGTGTTTCTTAAAAAATAAATCAAAATGCTAAAAACAAAATGTTTTTGGGATTTAGGAGTTTTCATTTTTTTTTTAGATAAAGGAAAAACAAAAGTTCAAAAATGCCATGAGAAATGAAAATGAGACTCCCCCCACACTTAATTTTGATTGTGTCCCTACAGTCAATGCATGATATAATGAGTGTAACGGAAAAAACTATGTACATAGTTACAAAAGAGGGTTAACATTCTTATTAGACATAGCTTGGCTCATGAAGGATCATGAGCTCCTCCTCTTGGTTACTTGGAAATTCCAAGAAAGGTTTCAAATGATGACTGTTGACTTTGAAAATCAATCCATCCCTAGGGTTTTCTATTTCTATGGCACCATGTGGAAAGACAGTTCATACCACAAATGGTCCGGTCCATCTTGGTTTAAGTTTCCCAATGAATAAATGATATCGTGAGTCATATAAAAGAACTTTCTGGTTAGGCGAAAACATTTTTCTTAGGATTGACTTATCATGAAAACTTTTGTTCTTTCTTTTTAAATTTTCTCGTTTTCATACGCATCGTTCCTATGTTCTTCTAGTTCGTTGAGTTGCAATTTTCGATTTTCGCCAGCTCTCTCAAGGTCAAAGTTTAAGTTTTTTATTGCCCTTAACGCTTTGTGTTCGATTTCGATGGGTAAATGGAAAGCTTTACCGTAAACTAAACGGAATGAGGAAATCCGAAGGTTAGTTCTAAAAGCAATACGGTAAGCCCAAAGCGCGCTGGTCAATTTCTGAGACCAATCTTTTCAATTTTTTTTAACAGTTTTCTCCAAGATTTGTTTTATTTGTCGGTTTGAAACATCAACTTAGCACCAAGTATGAGGATGATACAGAGTGGATAACTTGTGGGTTATTGAGTATTTTTTCATTAAAGTTTTACAAGAACGGTTGCAAAAATGGGTCTGTTATCACTGATTATTGTGCGAGGTATGCGAAACCTCGAAAAGATGTTTTTTTTGAGAAATTTCACAACAATTCTATGGTCTTTGGTTTTGCAAGGAACGGCTTCGACCCATTTTGAGACATAATCGACAGCGAGAAGGATATACAAGTTTCCAAAAGAGTTGGGAAAAGGTCCCATAAAGTCGATATCCCAAACATCAAAGATTTCGATCGTAAGAATGTGGTTTAAAGGCATCATATTCCGTCGAGAAATTCGTCTAAGCATTTGACATCGATCACAAGTTTTACAAAATTCAGACGAGTCTTTGAAAAGTGAAGACCAATAGAAACCACATCGAAGCACATTTTCCATGGTTTTTCGAGGACTAAAATGTCCACCGCATGCTTGATCGTGGCAAAATGAAAGAACACTCCTGATCTCATTATCCGGAATGCAGTGTCAGATAGTTTGGTCGGGGCAATATTTGAACAAGTATGGATCATCCCAATAGAAATTTTCACTTGGGACATGACTTTGAATTTGTCTTGTTTGGACCAAGATGAGGGAGTTTCTTTAGTGACTAAGTAGTTCACTATATCAGCATACCATGGATCGATAGAAAACAAAGGAAGTTTTCATCAGGGAAGTTTTCATTGATTAGCAAAGAAGATGGTGCATTCGAAAGACGAGACAAGTGATCGGCTATTGCATTATCAGATCCTTTTTTGTCTTTAATTGTAAGGTCAAATTCTTGAAGTAAAAGGATCCAACGAATCAAACGGGATTTAGCATCCTTTTTAGCGAAGAGATATCAAAGCGCAGAATGGTCCGTGTACGCAGTAATGTGTGAATATATCAAGTAAGGTCGAAACTTTTCGAGCGCAAAAATGATAGCTAGAAGCTCTTTTTTGGTTATTGTGTAGTTGAGTTGAGCGTCGTTCAAAGTAATGCTCGCGTAGTAAATGACTTGAAGGTTCTTGTTGATGCATTTTTCTAAGACAGCGCCAACGGCAAAGTTCGAAGCATCACACATTATTTCAAAAGGAAGATCCCAATTGGGTGCGCAAATGATTGGAGCAGAAATGAGTTCGTTCTTGAGACGTTTAAAAGAAGAGATACACTTAGAGTCGAAATCGAATGGAACATCTTTTTCGAGGATAGTCGTCAAAGGACGAGCGATTTTCCTAAAGTCTTTCACAAAGCGTCGATAAAAGAAAGCGTATCCTAGAAATGATCGAATGTCCATAACAGATTAGAGAATGGGTAGATTTGCAATTACATCGATTTTCGCTTTGTCTACCTCAATGCCTTCATTTGAGATGATATGTCCAAGGACTATGCCTTGTTTGACCATAAAATGGCATTTTTCCTAATTCAAAGTCAAATGTTTTTCTTTACATCGATTCAAAACCAACTCGAGGTGATGTAAACATTGGGAAAAAGTATCGCCAAAGATAGGAAAATCGTCCATAAAAACTTCTAGAAAGCATTCAATCATGTTGGAAAATATGCCAACCAAGCATCATTGGAAAGTCGCAGGAGCGTTACAAAGTCCAAATGGCGTACATCGATAAGCAAAGTTACTGAATGGACAAGTGAAAGTCGTTTTCTCTTGATCTTCGGGAGCGATTGGAATTTGGTTATAGCTAGAAATAACCATCAAGGAAGCAGTAGAATTTGTAGTCGGCTAAACGTTCGAGCCTTTGGTCGATGAAAGGAAGAGAGAAGTGATTTTTTCGTGTTGTGGCATTTAGTATTCGATAGTCAATGCAAACACGCCTACCCGTTTGAATACGAGTTGGAATAAGTTCATTTGAATCGTTCTTGACAACGATTAGCCCATAATTTTTCGATACAACGTGAATTGGGCTAACCCATGAACTGTCAGAGTTTGGGTAAATGATTCCGTTGTCGAGAATTTTTAGAATTTCATCATGCACCGCATCTTTCATTTTTGGATTAAGCCTTCATTGCGCATCACGAACAAGCTTGGCATCATCGATTAAATGGATGCGATGTTGAACAAGAGTGGGACTAATTCCCTTAATATCAGTAATCGACCATCCAATCGCTACTCTGTTTTTCGAAAGAATAGAGAGTAACGAGGTTTCTTGATCAAGAGAGAGAGTTGCAAAAATTATGGTTGGCCACTTTTCGTCTTCACCTAAGTATGCGTACTTAAGGTGATCGGGAAGTGGTTTGAGGTCCAACTTCGGAAGTTTTTTGATCAAAGAGTTGGGTTGAGATTCGGACTCAACTTGAAACGATTCAAAGGGAATAATGTGTTCAATCTCATTGGGAATTTCGTAAAAAAAAAGTTTGTACTCGGCCTCGCTTTCAAAGTTTTCAAGAATGGTACTAACTTCCAATGTTTGGTCATGAGGTTCGATCGATTGGCTTTCAAGATTTAAAATATTAAATCCAAAGTCTTGTTTCCAAAAGAGATTTTCATCGAACCGTTACGACAATTGGTTAAGGCATTGAGGTGGCTAAGAATTGTTGGACTAAAATCAAAGGGATTTGACTCACAGGATTTGTCATAGGTTGTGCTTCGAGAATGATAAAATCAACGGGGAATATGAATTTCCCAACTCGAATGAGCACGTCTTCGATTTCTCCCATGGGATTCTTAATGGAGCGACCGGCGAATTAAAGCATAACTTTTGTGGGTTTGAGCTCTTCTGAGCCTAATTGTTCATACATGGAGTATGGAATCAAATTGACACTCACGCCTATGTCAAGCAACACAAGTAAATTTCAACATTAAAAAGAGGAGAAAATAGAAAATAAGCAAAGAAAAGAACGTAATTAAACTACTTACAACAAAAGGAATTAAGCTACACTACTTGCATGAATGTAAAACTAATCAACTAACAAAGAAAAGGAAAGAGCATTAATAAAAGCATGAAAAGTAAATATAAGCATGTAAATAAGAGAAGAGAAAGATGCTAAGAAGCCATTTTTATTTCATGAAACATTGCTTACAATTTTACAATCTAATTTTCTAAGTAATATGAAAGATAGTCTCATGTACATAAGAGGGTTATTTAAACATGCATAAAACCCTAATTCCTTTTTTAGGGAGCTTTCCAAAGTACCCTTGAGATAGCATGGCCACCAAGTAATCATTAACATCCACTAATCCCTCACTTAAATGTACATGACGCTTTGGTGACTTTTTAGCATGTGCTTAGCTCCTAATTGAAAATCAAGGTAAGTGGGTGGGGTCCTTCATGATCTTGAACTTGAATTACTTTCTCTTCGTTCCTTTGTATCTCCTTGTGCATGCATATATCATCATGAATCCCTCTTCCATATGAATTAAAATATCCTATAAAAAATCATAAAAATTGTCCAAGTAAAAATTCTTACATTGACACATGCATAAAAATGACCATTTTGCCCTCGAATGAAGATGAAAATACGGTGGTTTGAAAATAATTGAATTTTGGTTTTAAACATGTTGGAATGCCTAATTATGATGTTTATTTAAATAACAAGAGATAACTATGGATGTAAATATATGCACATTTATGTGCACGTTAAAAGGATTTTAATGCTTTTGAAAGGTCTACATGAAGGTTTCGAAGAGATGGTTCCCTAATAATTTCGAAAGGTTTAAAATGAAGGCTTCTAACATTTTCAAAGGCAATGTTAAGTGTTTTAAAGATAGGATGTCTAAGGTTTTAAAGCTTTCGAAGGTGATGTTTTTGAATGGTTTCGAAAGTTTTATTAAGAATGGTTTCAAAAGGGTATTGGCCTTTGGCCCAAGGTTATAAATCAAAGTGGTTTACTTGGTTTTGAAAGGGGCACATTCAAAGGTTAAGTGCTTTCATTAGCAAATTTTTGTGTATAGTATACATAACATTGCAAGGCAATTTGAGTAAAGAATAGAATTTATTTTCCTTGTTTAAAGAATGATTAAAGGGTTTAAATCAATTTGAGGGAAAAGGTTTTCAAGGAAAATTTTATGGGCAAATGACCTAAGTAAAATGACTCAGATATTAGAATTCCAGATGGGACTGGTATAGGGTTGCGCTCTATACATTAGCTATTAGCCCCTAGCTAATTTAGTCCAAAATTCTAATGTGTATGGATTTGTCATAGGTAAGACTAAAATGATGTTACCAATATACAGAGAGAAAATAGGTTATTGGTGAGCTCGCAAAACCATTAGGATCAGTTGACCCAGGAGAAATAAGTTAGGGATAGACTATCCAGAATAGGAGTATCTAACAGAAGTTAGATTATTTGTTTATTTTGTCTTGTAGGCCCGATTCAGCCAAACGTTAGTAGTTAGCAAAACAAAACTACATTGTTCGGACAGAGAGTCCATTTGTTACTTGATTTATATGCTTTCTTGATATTGATATTATTGTTTTAACCAGTTTTTCTTGCAGGATTAAGATTTGCAAAAGGTATGTTTTAAAAGGATATTAAAGGGGAAACACGTTCTTCTAAGTGGCGTGGTCTCACTTAATATCAAATAACCAAGATATCTAGTATTATTCACACTAGGATTTGTGTCTAACTCGAAGTTTATGTTTTTCCCCATTAACACTCGGCTGCTCAAAATTGATATGAGTAGGCTGAGGGTAGACGATTTTCAGGTTTTAGTAGGTGGATGAATAAAGCTTTTGAAGATGAGCAGGAGGTTGAAGTTAGCTACGTAGGAGGTTTTATGTTTTATTTTCGCTGTGTTGTATTAAGTCTGTTATCACTATTTAGTACTCTGGTCATCCAAGGGGACATCTTCATATGTTACTCTGGGCGTATTTTGTAATAATTAAATTTAATCTAAACCTGGAAAACATTTAGGATTATGTAACTTGGATATGAAATGTTGTTTTGTAATGTAATTAGAAAATTATTTTAATCTGAGATGATTTTATTTCGTATTCAAGTGCTTCTGATATTGTAGATACCATTAACATTATCGTATTTAGTCACCAAAAGTTAATACTATGGATGACTGCAGCATTTGTAGCACTTAGCTTCAGGCCTCCAGATAGAGGATGTTACAACTTAGTATCAGAGCATAGGTTTACGGAAAAAATTAAACTAAAATGATTTTTGAAAACATAATCCTAAGGAATTAGAGATAAGATTGAGGTATGGGATAACGCTATAGTAATGTACTTGTATTTGCTATATATATGTATACGTTATATCCCCAGTTCCATATCTCTCTTAGGCTATGTATCTTACAAGGCTTGAGTACCGATATGGATGCTAGAAGTGGAAGAGTTAACCTTAGAGAGGAAAGCACCACAACAAATGTAAATGCCAAACCAAATACAAGGATAAAGCCAGGTAAGGTACAAGTTGGAAATGTGGGTGTTGGAGTTCCGCAAGTTGACATGGGAGCTAAGTACCGTTTCTTTGTCAACATGATGCAGGTGGGTGTTGCTGCTGTAGTAGTTGGAGAAGGAGTTCAGGAAGCTCCCGTAATGAATAACAATGCTATTTTTAGTATGGATTACGCTCGGTTGGGAGGAAAGCCATTCATCGGAACTGATGACGCTATTGAAGTAGAAAATTGGTTGCTACGTTGTGAGAGAACCTTTGCAGATTTAGGGCTCAATGATGAGCAGAAGATAAGGCATACTTCTAGACAACTTTAGGGAGCAGCGTTGTATTGGTGGAATAGTGTGACGGTTGGAGTTAATGAGGAGACCATGACATGGGCCGAGTTTAAAAGGAGATTTGAGGAAAGGTTTATGTTGGAGATTAATAAGTCCACTATGCTCAGGAAGTTCACTAAGTTGGAGCAGGGGGATATGACTGTACTTGAGTATGCGAGGAGGGTTGAGGAGCTAGCAGGATATGGCTATGCTACGGTTGATACTAGTATTAAGAGAAATGAGAATTTCATCAGGGGGTTGAAGCCTGATCTTGCTAGGGCTATGTTACCACATATCATAGACCCTTGTGATGTTATAGTAGAGATGGCTTTGAGGAACGAAGAGATGCTTAATTTTCTGGGGAGAAATATGGAAAAGGAAGTTCAGGTGGTGTAGAGTCAAAAAAGGAAGTTCTTCCATAAGAAAGGAGCTTAGAAGGTTGAGCTGCTAAGAAGATAAAGGCAGAAGTAGTCTGTTATAAGTGTGATAGGAAGGGACACTGTGCCCATGAGTGCCGGATAGGCAAAGGAAAGAAAGTTGCGGAGAAGAAAGAGGTGAGGTGTTTCAACTGCGATCAAATTGGACATTATAAGAACCAATGCAAAGAGCCTGTTAAGGATGGAAGGGGCAAAGTGTTTGCATTAGAGCCAGCTATCTTGAGGCCAACAGCAGAAGGAAAACGAAAAGCCGTGTTAGGAGGTACGCTTCAGATTCATGGTGTGTCAGTTAGCATTTTGTTTGATATTGTGCATTGCATTCTTTTATATCTCGTTGTTTGGTAGATAAGCTTAACCTATAACACTCATATTTAGTTACTTTCTTAAGGGTTGCAAATCCAATAGGAGGGTATGCGACACTTGGGATGAAGTGTGACCACCTAGAGTTTGATTTGTTAGGTCATAATTTTGTTTGCAGTTTGCATGTCGTTGACTACGTAGGGTTCGAAATTATTTTGGGTATGGAACGGTTAAGTAAGTATGACGCTAGGATATTTTGCCGCTATAGAAAAATATCACTTAGACACCTTGATTGTAGTGATCGAATTGTATATACCATAGAAAACCCTAGTTATGAGGTGAATGCTTTGTTGGGTGTTGTGGAGGTAGAAGACGAGTTGAATTGAGTTTTCACGGTTAGAGAATTCACAGATGTTTTTGAACCCGTAGTAGGACTGCCACCGAAATGAGCCATTGAGTTTCAGATAGTTTTAGTACCTAGAGTAGAACCAGTGAGTAGAAATCCAAGCAGAATGACACCTACTAAGATGAAGGAGTCAAAGGTGCAATTGGTGGATTTGGAAGACAAGAATTTTATTATGCCAAGTAGTTTACCTTAGGGAGCAGCCGTAGTGTTTGCTAAAAAGCCCGATGGATCGTTAAGGTTATGTATCGATTATCATAAGTTGAATGAGAAGACGATAAAGAATAGATTTCCATTTCCTTGAATTGAAGATTCGTTCGATTAGTTGAATGGAGCCAAGGTATTTTCTTAGTTGGATTTGGAAACAGGTTTCCATCAGCTTAGAGTAGTAGAGGATAGTATTCCTTTGATGGCGTTTAGTAGTAGATATGGATCGTACAAATGGTGGGTGATGTTATTCAGATTAAATAACGTGCCAACATTCTTTGTAGATTTAATGGACCGAATTTTCCAAGGGCACTTGGATAGGTTTGTGTAGTTTTCATAGATGATATTAGGATATACTCTAAGAACGAAAGAGAGCATGAAGTTCATCTTAGAGTGGTGCTTGAGACGCGAGGCAGAATTAGCAGAAGGTGAATTTTTCGTAATGTCATTTCTAAAAGGAGGTGAAGTTTCTTGGTCATGTAGTCTCAGAGAAAGGGTTGTCTGTAGATCCGAATAAAATTGAAACGGTGAATAATTGAAAGAGACTCGAGACAATGACTGAGATAAAGAATTTTCTTGGATTAGCTGGGTATTATAGGAGGTTCATTATGGATTTTTCACGGATAGCAGCACTGATGACTAAGCTAACGCGAAAGGATGTGAAGTATGTTTGGACCGATAAGTGTGAGGAAGCATTCCAGAGCTTGAAACACTTATTGACTCATGCACTTGTGTTGTTTGTTCCAGAAGAGAATCAGGATTTGGTAGTCTATACGGATGCGTGTGGAACTAGGTTAGGAGCTGTGTAATGCAAAGAGGTAAAGTGATTGCCTATGCTTCTCGACAGCTTAGACCGCATGGGGTTAGATACCCAATACATGATTTGGAATTAGCTGCGATGATATTTGCATTGAAGGTGTGGAGACATTACCTTTTGGGAGAGAGGTTTGACCTTTATATGGATCATAAGTTGTTGAAGTATTTGTTCTCTCAGAAGAAGTTGAATATGAGACATCAAAGAAGGTTGGAATTTATAGCTGCTTATGACTTTGGAATTGAATACACACCAGGGAAAGGCAGTAAGGTTGTTGACATGCTTAGCAGAAAGCATCAAATGCGGTGTTGGCAATGATAGCTAAGTGGAAGGATTTGGAAGCATTGACTGCATGTAGAGTATAGTGGAGATCTAAAGCTAGATCTAGTAAGGATACTATTGTGTTGTCATATTTAGAAGTTCGACCACTTATAATTGAAAGGGTTGCTTCTAAGCAAGGGGAGGATCCAGTGTTAGTTGAACGGATCAGGAAGTTAAATGATGGAACCAAGAGCGATGACTTGGAAGATTTTAGTTTAGACCAGAATGGGTGGTTGAGAAAGAAAGGAAGATCATGTGTTATGAATGTGGGAGACATTAGAAAAGGATGTTTTGGAGGAATGCCATCGTTCGAAGTTCACCATTCTTTTGGGAGGAAAAAAGAAGTATCAAGACGTGAAGAGGAGTTTCTTCTAGGAAGGTATGAAGAGGGATGTAGGCCTATGGGTGAAGTAGTGATTGAACTGTCAACAGGTAAAGGCCGAGCATCAGAAGCCAAGCGGGTTACTTCAACCATTTGATATTCCGGTATAACAATGGGATTCTATTTCTATGGATTTTATAGACGGGTTGCTAAGATGTAATAGAGGAAATGAAAGTATATGGGTCATAGTGGATAGGTTAACCAAGAGTGCCCAATTCATTCCAGTTAAGTCAACTAGGACGGCACCTGTTTTGGCTAAGTTATTTATGAAGAATGTAGTTAAACTACATGGAATTCCTAGTGGCATAGTAAGTAATAGAGATTCCTTTTTCACTAGCGAGTTCTGGAGAAGTCTACAGGATAATTTAGGTACCAAGCTCAAGATGAGTATCGTTACCATCCACAGACTGATGGGCAAACAGAAATAGTTAACAAATTCATGGAAGATTTGTTAAGAGCTTGTGTGTTGGATTTTGGAGGATTACGGGAAGGCCATCTACACATAGTCGAGTTTTCATATAACAACAGTTATCAGGCTAGTATAGAGATGACACCATTTAAAGCTTTGTATGGAAGGCCACGCAAATCTTATGTTTGTTGGTTAGAGACCGGGGATAGATTGGTTATTAGTCCGTACTTAGTTTGAGAAGCTGTAGAGAAGATTGAGTTAATATGAGATAGAATGAAGGAAGTCTAGGCAGAAGTGTTATGCAGATAGAAGATGGAAAGACTTAGAGTTCTCTATTGGAGATCATGTTTTCATTAAAGTATCACTAATGAAAGGTGTTATTAGATTCGGGAAATTAGGGAAACTAGCACAGAGATTTGTATGACCGTTTTCTATTGTAGAGAGAATCGAGAAAATCGCATATAGAATAGAGTTACCAAACAGTTTGGTAGGAGTCCACAATGTTTTTCATATTTCTCATCTGAGGAAGTCTTTAGATCCCGGAGACTACTATAGCATCGATTCTGTTAGATGACTTAGTAGTAGAGACGAATTTGACTATAGTTAGAAAGCCAGTTCATATAGTCGCGAGAGATGAGAAGAGGCTAAGGAACAAGAGTCAATTTAGTTAAAGTCCAATGGAGCGAAGACGAGAGAGACAGTACTTGGGAGACCGAGAGTAGGATTAGAGATGCTTATCCTGATTTTTGATGGTATGTTTTACCTTTTTGATTGATTGGTTGAGTACCTTATCGTAATTTCGAGGACAAAATTCTTTAAGGAGGGGAATCTGTAACAACCCTAGTGTGACGCCCCACCTCTATACCCACGCTAGCCAAGAACACTACGGTGTAGTGCTGTCGACTAGCACGGAGAATAAGGCTGTTGAGGAGCGGCCATCAGTAGTTAGGCCTTACACTAGTATTGGTTATCTCGATAGGAGTGGTATATATATATACTTTCATTTCTCAGATTTATTTACTCCCATCGACATACCCCAATTTCAGTATAAAACGAACTACGATGGTTCATAATAGTTTAGGACAGTAGATATAATAATAACACAGATAATATCAATAAATGCGGAACACAGATAAAACAGAAAAGTCTCATATATATAACTAATGTCAGTTACAATACATTTGACATAGAACATATGATACAACTACTACACAAGAACAATGTACATAGGAGTGCAAGCGCAATTAAAACCAGAGATACTGCAAGCAAATGAGATTCAAATTGAAAACAAAAAATGAAATTCCAGGCCAATACTAATACTATAACACAGACATACATATCTGCATACTCAAGTGGTACGAGACCTGCAACTGTGAAACCGGCCAATACAACGAATGTAAGACAAACTGCACCAAAGAGCGATGGCTAATGCAAGTAACAATACTAGATGAACCAAGTATATTGGTATCAGAAAATATATGCAGTGTATAAAAAAGTCGAGGCAACAAACTAGTGAATAAGAATCACAACATACATATATACGCACATACAAATTTGTACGTATATATATACGGTGACTAAATGGACGAACTCAGCAACGAACTAATATGCCGAGCCCATAAAGGTCAAAACCAAAACAAGCTTCAGAAATTCAGAACAAAATAACATGCTCTCTGAACAGGTTCATATTAAACAAGATCCCCCCAGTAAACAAATTCAAATATACACGTGAACATAGGAGCAACACGCAGTTATATCAAAATAGAACAATACATGCCTCAGCAGCAACATGACTCAGTGCATAAGCACTATGCAGAGTTCGAGGCTACCAAGATGAACGGTTTGTCTCAACGTAAATTGACACAGAGGTGGCAGTATGGTGCTACAGGCCAACAAAACACCAAAACAAATGTACACAAAACACATATATGTACTACTCGAATAAACAAGTAGACAGAGCATAGACAAGTGACAATGAACAAGTCAGGGTCAAAGCACTAATGCATATAGACCCGAAGACCAATTGAGGAATCAACTATAAATGGTACTGCCTCACAATTAAAAAGAGCAACATCGAGGCCACCGTGAGCACACTCGAGAAGGTCGAAATCAAACAGAAAACAGGTCGTGATGGATACACAACACAGTTTAAGGCCATGTAATCATGAACTAACAAATCCAGATAAATCAAGCCAAAACAACATGCCATTCAAAATCAACTCAGAGCCTTGAAAATCAAGAAATCAACGCAAGTCAAAACATCGAAGCCGAGGCCAACAAATCATACCAAATTGACAAAGTCAGATAAAACATCAACATCGTAACATAGTCAATGGCCGAGCAATAATCAAGTGACGAAAGTGTGAATAAAATAATCAGATAACTCACTTTCATAAAATAATAAAAAGGTCGAAGACAAATTCAAAATATACATGAGGTTGAATTAGATGTGAGTAAACTCACCTTGTCGACGAATTTAGAAGAAGCCGAGCACACCAGCAATCGAGCGAAGCCAGAGCTTGAACTCGATCGACCAAGACGCGGCTTCAAAAATAATCACGAAGCCCAAGTTTTCACGGAGGAACGAAGAAGAGGGGCCATCATTATTTTTCTTTTGTTTAGGGTTTTCGAACGAAAATGAGAAAGGGGTCGGGTCGAACGAAAAATGAAGAAAAAGGAACCGTTATTTACTTTTGTAAATTTTCACTGCCTCATAAAAACATGGGCCACTATCTAATTTTCAAAGCCCATCAATCTTTTTAACAATTTATAAAAGAATTTTAATTCAAATTTAAAAACTTCAATTGGCAATAGCTAGGAAAAGTAATCGTCCAAAGACGATAATTAATCGGTACGAAATACCGGGTTGTCACAGACTCCCCTCCTTAAAGAAATTGTGTCCTCGCAATCATAAGGAATAAAGGGACAAAAGGTAACAACCATAAAAGCATATCATCACAAGATGAAGAAATTTGAAATAGGAAGTTCACCATATAGAGCGTGAAAGAGAAAGCCTGAACGTGTTTGCTCGATGAATTCTCTAGATTCCAAAGAGAAATCCCTAGAATTTGAGAATCATTGAGAATTTCCATAAGAGAAACATCTTTATTTCGAAGGTGCTACACCCCCAAAGCAATGATGTGAATAGAAGGTTGCTCAAGAATAAAGATCGGAAATCCCTAAGGCATTTATGTAATTGGAAGATGTGGGAAACGTCATGAATAGCAGAAAATTGAGCCAGTACACCGGCGTAGTACAATATAAACACTAAAGAAATCTATTAATTTCATAAAAGAAATTCACTAATTCTTAACAAAATCTTTTTATCAAATAGATAATCAGAAAACAACAAATATTCAATTATCATAAGCGATAATCGAATTTCAAATCAACAAGATTATCAAAAACGATAATCGAAAATTTCAAATCACAAATATTTAATTATCTCAAACGATAATCAAATCGAAAAATATTTAATTATCACAAATGATAATTAAATCTCAAATATCTAATTATCACAAGCGATAATCAGAAACATCAAATATCCGATTAGCAAAAACGGATAACCAGAAATCACAAATATTCGATTATCAAAAACAATAATCAAAAATCACAATATCCGATTATCAAAAACAATAATCAGAAACAACAAATATCTGATTATCAAAAATGATAATCAAATCTTAAATATCTAATTATCACAAGCGATAATCAGAAATCTCAAATATCCGATTATCAAAAACGATAATCAAATCTTAAATATCTAATTATCACAAGCGATAATCAGAAATCTCAAATATCCAATTATCAAAAACGATAATCAGAAATCACAAATATTCAATTAACAAGTCCGGAATTAACCGAAATAGCAAACGTACATGTCCCATAACCACGAGTTTTACT
Organism: Allium cepa; assembly: GCA_030765085.1. Lineage (NCBI taxonomy): Eukaryota > Viridiplantae > Streptophyta > Magnoliopsida > Asparagales > Amaryllidaceae > Allium > Allium cepa. The sequence continues at coordinate 939,166,328 of CM060932.1, forward strand.
AAATCGTTTAATTCACTTCATCGTTTTCTTGAAAGTGCAAAATTGTGTATTTTAAAGATAACATTTCACATTCTCAAACGGACAAGTCCGGAATTAAGCGAATCAGTAAAAGAAAGGGGTCATAGCCCTCGATTTTGCTGAAATGTTTAAATTGCTTCCTCATTCTTTTGAAAGCGTAAACTGTAAAAATTTTGAAAACAATTTTTATCTTTATTTTGAAAAAATTTAAAAAAGTAACAAATTTTGAAAACACGTGATTAAAAAAGCAATATCAGTAGCAACTTCGACAAGGAAATTGCACTTCTCAAAATACCGTAAAAACGGACAACAAAAATCATCATTGCGGGATAACCGCTTGAAAACCCATTTTAAAATTGACGGTCACTGAAGTTAGTACGTCAAAATCTCATCAAAATATAATACCAATGAATTTTCATTTATCAAAAATGTCACAAGAATCTTCTCAAAGATAGAAAAGGGATATCATACCCTAAACTAGTATTCATAACAAGTCAATGACACAAGAATTCACCAATGCACAAAAATTGATAAAACTTATCAATAGAAATCACGAAAATTGGTTAAGCACAAATTCCAGAAGACTACACAAGAAATCCAGATATCACAAAATGAGAGTATAAAAACTCAAATGGGAGTACGGAAACTCAAATGGGAGTACGGAAACTCAAATGGGAGTACGGAAACTCAAGTGGGAGTACGGAAACTCAAATGGGAATATGAAAACTCACCTACATGTGAGCATGAAAAATCACCAACACGTGTAACGCAAAGCGAGAACGGGAGCATGGAAACTCACCTACACGTGAGCATGAAAACTCACCAACACGTGTAATGCAAAGCGAGAACGGGAGCATGGAAACTCACCTACACGTGAGCATGAAAACTCACCAACACGTGTAACGCAAAGCAAGAACGGGAGCATGGAAACTCACCTACACGTGAGCATGAAAAATCACCAACACGTGTAACGCAAAGCGAGACGCTATCTCATGGTTGCAAGCCATTAATTTTGACATGCGAATGGCCCAAGACCGTGGGGCGCTACCCCACATATGTGATGGCAAAACATCACACAAATGCGATGGCGAAACATCACAAGAGCGGGGTCTAGTCTCCCTCGCAGACAAAGAGACATCGCACAGTTGCTAGTCTAAAACACAAAAATGATCGTCATGATCATCAAGTAGTGTCAATTACACTAAGCTAGTAAATATAAAAGTTTAGCTTCATGTCCCATAAGCACTTGCTTAACTTAAATATTTACGAACAAACTGTAAATCTTCACTAGAAAATTGTCACAAAAGGTTCAATCGAACAAGTCCAAGGGTTAACCGACGAAGTAAACGCAAGAGTTTCATACCACTTGTTTTACTAAGCCGTTTAATTCGATTTCTCATTCGAGTGAAGTAAAGGCTTGTATATACTAATAGATTGGAAAACAGTTTAGGAGAAAGAGCTTTGTAATAAAATAGTTTTGAAATCGTTTGGAGAAAAGGGTTTTGATATTTACTACTAGTATAGAAAACCTTTATATTTTTAAAGTGACAAATCACAAAAATGATTGTAGAAACAATCAATCACAAGAATTCACATACGAAGACGTGAATAGAATCCAAAGAAATCGATACCGAATTCATCAAAAGGTATGTTCACAAAAATCCCGAAGAAAATGTTATCAAAGTTGCTAATAAATGATAGCAACAAATCAGGGAAATAATCAAGAATCGGTTAAATTTGGAATCCAAATCAATTCACTAAAGTTCACATTCGAAGACGTGAATAAAATCCAAAGAATTCGATTCCAAATCCATCAAAGTAGAAATACCCAAAAATTCCAGAAATAGAAGTTATCAAAGTCGACAAAGATGACAACAACTAATCGAAAAAGAAGAATCGATTAACAATTGGAATAACGAAGCAAAACGAGCATAAATGCATAAATGACTTCAACAAAAATAAAAATAAAGTCAATGCCGAAGTCAACAGGTAATGGCCACAACAGCATATAAAGAAAAAACAACAAGGCACAAAGGCCAATGCTCAAGAATTCACAGTGCAAACAAATGCAATAAGCAAGTGACAGTAGTGAAAAGCTTCCACCAAGTGAATGTGAAATATGTACACTGCAAATTCGAAAAGGTAGCGGACTACCACAAAATGCAAGGAGATCAAAATAGCTTTAATTGGCCAAATTCAAACAAAATCAACGTCGTCTAAATCAATTCGAAGCCGAAAACACAAGAACAAAATCCTCATCATCAAAAATCCAACTTGAGTTCGTAAAGCAAACGGAGGCCGAAGCCAAAATACTTTCACAAAATCAAAATCAAAGGCACATGAATAAGCGTTAGGAATTCATACCTAACAATCAAAGATAATCATATGCAAAGATGAGAGATAAAATATCGACAAATAATTGTAACACATGTTCCATCTAAGTTATGTTTTATATTTGTTCTAAAACCCAGGCTCCGATACCAAGCTGTGACGCCCCACCTCTATACCCACGCTAGCCAAGAACACTACGGTGTAGTGCTGTCGACTAGCACGGAGAATAAGGCTGTTGAGGAGCGGCCATCAGTAGTTAGGCCTTACACTAGTATTGGTTATCTCGATAGGATTGGTATATATATATATATATTCTTTCATTTTTCATCTCTGATTTATTTACTCCCATCGACATACCCTAATTCCAGTATAAAATGAACCACGATGGTTCATAATAGTTTAGGACAGTAGATATAATAATAACACGGATAATATCAATAAATGCGGAACACAGATAAAACAGAAAAGTCTCATATATATAACTGATGTCAGTTACAATACATTTGACATAGAACATAGGATACAACTACTACACAAGAACAATGTACGTAGGAGTGCAAGCGCAATTAAAACCAGAGATACTACAAGCAAATGAGATTCAAATTGAAAACAAAAAATGAAATTCCAGGCCAATACTAAAACTATAACACAGACATACATATCTACATACTCAAGTGGTACGAAACCTGCAACTGTGAAACCGGCCAATACAACGAATGTAAGACAAACTGCACCAAAGAGCGATGGCTAATACAAGTGACAATACTAGTTGGACCAAGTATACTGGTATCAGAAAATATATGCAGTGTATAAAAAGTCGAGGCAACAAACTAGTGAATAAGAATCACAACATACATATATACGCACATACAAATCTGTACGTATATATATACGGTGACTAAATGGACGAACTCAGCAACGAACTAATATGCCGAGCCCATAAAGGTCAAAACCAAAACAAGCTTCAAAAATTCAGAACAAAATAACATGCTCTCGTGGACAGGTTCATATTAAACCAGATCCCCCCAGTAAAAAAATTCAAATATACACGTGAACATAGGAGCGACACGCAGTTATATCAAAATAGAACAATACATGCCTCAGCAGCAACATGACTTAGTGCATAAGCACTATGCAGAGTTCGAGGCTACCAAGATGAACGGTTTGTCTCAACGTAAATTGACACAGAGGTGGCAGCATGGTGCTACAGGCCAACAAAACACCAAAACAAATGTATACAAAACACATATATGTACTACTCGAATAAACAAGTAGACAGAGCATAGACAAGTGACAATGAACAAGTCAGGGTCAAAGCACTAATGCATATAGACCCGAAGACCAATTGAGGAATCAACTATAAATGGTACTGCCTCACAATTAAAAAGAGCAACATCGAGGCCACCGTGAACACAGTCAAGGCAGCAAGTTTAATCATGAAGGTCGAAATCAAACAGAAAACAGGTCGTGATGGATACACAACACAGTTTAAGGCCATGTAATCATGAACTAACAAATACAGATAAATCAAGCCAAGACAACATGCCGTTCAAAATCAAGTCAGAGCCTTGAAAATCAAGAAATCAACGCAAGTCAAAACATCGAAGCCGAGGCCAACAAATCATACCAAATTAACAAAGTCAGATAAAACATCAACATCGTAACACAGTCGAATGGCCAAGCAATAATCAAGTGACGAAAGTGTGAATACAATAATCAGATAACTCGCTTTCATAAAATAATAAAAAGGTCAAAGACAAATTCAAAATATACATGAGGTTGAATTAGATGTGAGTAAACTCACCTTGTCGACGAATTTAGAAGAAGCCGAGCACACCATCAATCGAGCGAAGCCAGAGCTTGAACTCGATCGACCAAGACGCGGCTTCAAAAATAATCACGAAGCCCTAGTTTTCACAGAGGAACGAAGAAGAGGGGCCGCCATTATTTTTCTTTTGTTTAGGGTTTTCGAACGAAAATGAGAAAGGGGTCGGGTCGAACGAAAAATGAAGAAAAAGGAACGGTTATTTACTTTTGTATATTTTCACTGCCTCATAAAAACATGGGCCACTATCTAATTTTCAAAGCCCATCAAACTTTTTAACAATTTATAAAAGAATTTTAATTCAAATTTAAAAACTTCAATTGGCAATAGCTAGGAAAAGTAATCGTCCAAAGACGATAATTAATTGGTACGAAATACCGGGTTGTTACACCTAGTTTTATTAACATTATTTAGGATATTTAATAATTTAAATAATATAATATAATGATTAGGGGATTGACATTTGTGATTAGTAAGGGTAGCCTGCCATGTAAACAAATGAACTAACATGAGTTAAAAATAAAATAATTTAGGAAAGTTAGATAAGGGGAAAATAGGAAAAAGTAGAACCTTATTCCCTAAACCCTTACACTCATTCATTCCATATGTTCATTTGTAAAAATTAGAAATTAGGAGGCCGACCACCATTAAGCATGAACGAGAGGAAGGTAAGCAAAAGGAATGAGCTAAATCAATTTAATCCATTCTCAAATATCAACTCCTTAATCACAAAGCTAAGGTGAATAATGACTACATCTCATGTTTCCTATTGTTTTTGTTTTAAGTTGAATCTGAACTATTTTGCAAGGTTTTGTCATGTTTTTGAATGTTGAAATGATTATATATACTAGTTGATGATTTGTGATAATTCATATAGATTTTATGATATGTTTTAAATGTGAAGACCCTGTTACATGACATTCAAATGCCTTGTGATTTTAGTATATGATCAGAAATGATATTTTAATGATGGGTTTCAATTTTCATAATTTTCTAAATTAACGTGGATCTTATATTAATTTTCTGGTGAGGCAAATTGATATTTGGGTTTAAAATAATTTACGGCTAAATTATATATGTTTTGGGTCTGAAATTTATATATGTTAGAAAACATATTAAAAATAATTTATAGGAATTTTTTTAGAATTTTCCTAAGTTTTTTAACGAATATATAAAATTATATATGGTATGGACTTAAATTTTTTATATATTTACAAAATGAGAAGGGGTATTTTGTATATAATTTAATTTATTATTTCTGAAATTTTGTTAGTACTTTTAGAAAAGAAATTTAGCAACTAATAATATTTGATAAACAAGGCAGGTTAGTTGAAAAGATTACTTTAAAAAGCTAAAAATCATATTTTACATTCTTTTTACATGTTTCGCCACTGTCAGCACCTAGGTTTCGATTGAGTACTTCCCCTTCCATCGTCACCGAAACCAATGTACATAGTATCAATGATTTGGTACATAGTGAATTGGATATAGGTAGAAGGTATTGGTTCGAAATAAGTGGTTCCGATGGGGTCGAAGCACTACTTTGCTTTCAAATGGAAATGCGGCTGCTTTGCTTTCGAAAGGAATGCTTCCTACTTGGTTGGTTTTCGACAGGGTCAAATTGATTTAGGGAATGGCTTCAAATGAGGTCGCACCTTTGTTTTAAGTAAATGCTTCCGAATGGGGTCAAAACCCCTTGCTGTCGCATTTTACCTTTCGAAGAAAATAGTTTCGAAAGGGTACTTTGTTTTAAAAACCTAGCCGCTTCTCCAATGCTTTCGAAGGGTTAGTTTCGACACCATCACTTCTTTAATTAGGAAATAGCTTTCGGAAGAGTGCTTTTGACTTAGATGTTTTATAACCCTTTTGTTCCGTCGAAGGTAGAACCCAAAGGTTTCGAAATGAAAGGTTTTAAATGGTTTTGAAAGGTTTCCACATGTTTTACTTGAACCCAAATGCTTTCGAAAGGTGTTAGCACCAAAATTGGACACTAACATCCAAATCCAAGCGAAAGCACCGAATCACAATCATAGCTCACAGATAGAATATATGTAGAGAGTAATAATGTGAAGAACAGTCAAAATTAAAATGGAAGCAGTAAAGAACAACAGATTTTATAGTGGTTCGGCTAAATCCAGCCTACGTCCACTCCAGAAGTTCCTTTCTATTAATATTAGAATCAATTACAGTTATAAACTGGCAGAGTAACTTTAGCCTTAGGAAATAGAAAGTCAGAGAGCCGAGAGGAGAAGAAGATCCCTTTTATGAACCCCCACATGCTGTATTTATAGGCTAATCCTAAGGTGTTAGGCTTTCTGAACGGTTATAGGCCCATCAAGACTTGCGCAGCCTTCACCCTTCATTGCAACTGACTCTGAGTTCTGTACTTGCCGACCAGTGCCTTCCTAAGTGGCGACCTGAAGCAGCCCCACGCCTGACTCGAAGTAGTTCATGCTAAGATTCGAAGCACGTATACGCCACCAAACGACCTTCCACCAAACCACATACCTCCAAGGCCGAATGACCTTCCACCGAGCCACATACCTCCAAAGCCGAACGATCTTCCCCCGAGCCACATAACTCCAAGGCCGAACGACCCAGCAATGCCGAGCGACCCATGCCGAGCCACAATGCCAAGCGACCCATGCTGAGCCACAATGCCGAGCGATCCTGACCGAAGCACCATGTCGAACCAGAAATGCTGATCCACAAATGTCGAGCCGCAACCGAACAACCTTCCTGAACTTCCATACCTCGACCGGACCATGCCATGCCGAACGGCCGAGCCACAAGGTCGAACTCCAAACACTTCGAACCACTTCATTCCGACCGAATGACCTATCCTAATCGAGCATCTATCCAAGTGAACATCATCCGCTTAAACCGAATCTGTCACATTTCAACCTCGATAATCGCGAAGTTGGTTAAGTTGAATCCACCTCTCCATGGCCTCGCCAAAAGGCGGGTTAACAAAAGGTTTGATGTTTACAAAGGATTTTAATACTTTCAAAAGATCTAAATGAAGGTTTCGAAGGGGTGGTTCCCCTTTTATTTCGAAAGGTTTTAGAGGAAGGTTTCTAATGTTTTCGAAAGGCAATTTTAAGTCTTTTAAAGATAGGATCTCTAAGGTTTTAAAGCTTTCAAAGGTGATGTTTTTCAATGGTTTCGAAAGGTTCATTAAGAATGGTTTCGATAGGGTATGTTTTAGCCTTCGGCCTATGGTTATAAACAAAGTGGTTTACTTGGTTTCGAAAGGGATACTTTCAATGGATTTGAAAGGGGTAATTTCAAAGATTAAGTGTTTTCATTGGCAAAGTTTTGTGTAGAGTATATATAATATTGCAAGGTGATTTGAGTAAAGCATAGAATTTATTTTCCTCGTCCAAAGAATGATTTAAGGGTTTAAATCAATTTTAGAGAAAAGGTTTTCAAGGAAGATTTTATGGGCAGACGACCCTAAGTAAAATTACTCAAATATTAGAATACCAGATGGGACTGGTATAGGGTCGCGCCTTATACATTAGCTATTAGCCCCTAGCTAATTTAGTCTAAAATTCCAATGTGTAGGGCTTTGTCATAGGTAAGACTAAAATGATGTTACACATAGAAAGGAATATATAGAGAGAAAATAGGTTATTGGTGAGCTCGCAAAACCATTAGGATCAGTTGACCCTTGAGAAGTAAGTTAGGGACTGAACATTGTTCGGACAGATATTATATTTGTTACCTGATTTATATGCTTTCATGATATTGATATTATTGTTTTAACAAGTTTTGGTTGCAAGATTAAGATTTGCAAAAGGTATGTTTTGAAAGGATATTAGTGAGGGGAGACTCGTTTTGCTAAGCGGCATGGTCTTGCTTAATATCAAATAATAGATATGTATAGTATTATTCACACCAGGCTTTATGTCTGACTTAAATTTTATGTTTTTCCCCTTTAACTCTCGGGTACTTAAAATTGATTTGAGTCGGCCGAGTGTTGACGATTTATAGGTTTTAGTAGGTGGACGAATAAAGCTTCCGAAGATGAGCAGGACGCTGAAGTTAGCTATGCTGGATTTGTTATGATTTATTTTCGATGTGTTGTATTAAGTCAGCTGTGAATATTTAGTACTTTGGTCATCCAAGGGGGTATCTTCATATGTCGCCCTTGGCGTATTTTGTAGTAATCATTAATATGAACCAGGAAATGTTTAGTATTATGTAACTTGGATATGAAATGTTGTTTTGAAATGTAATCAGAAAAATGTTTTGATTCGAGATAATTTTATTTCATATTCAAGTGATTATGATATTAAGGATACTATTAACATTACCGTATTTCGTTACCGGAAGTTAATACTGTGGATAACTGCATCATCTGTAGCGCTTAGCTTCGGGCCTCTAGATAGTGGATGTTACACAAATGCCATCATTCAAATTTACCTTTTCATCCTAGAATGACCAATATGTTCAAGGATATGAAGAGGGTATTCTGGTAGAAAGCGTTGAAGTGATATTTTTCGATCTTTATGGGTCGTTGTGTAAACTTCCAGTAAATTAATAGTAACCAGCTGAAGACAACTGGACAGCTTCAGCCACTTAAGATCCTGAAGTGGAAGTGAGAGCAGATCTCTATAGACTACATCGATAAGCTTTCTAGGTGAAGAAGAGGTAACGAAGGCATTTGGGTTATAGTCGATTGACTAAGCAAGAGTCCCTATTTCATTCATGTTAAGCCAACAAGGATTGCTTCGAGTCTGGAGAGTTTGTATGTGAGGGAGATTGTGAGGCTCTATGGTATTCATTATAGTATTGTAAGTGACCAAGACTTAATATTCACAGGCAGGTTCTAGGTGGGACTGCAAACTGCTTTAGGGACTAAGCTAAGCCTAAGTACAGCTTACTATCCCCAGACAGATGGGCAGACGGAGAGATTGAACTGGATCTTGGAGGTTTTAATGCGAGCATGCATTTCATTCGGGGTTCTTGGGAAGATCATTTACCCATTTTTAGTCGAATTCACTTACAACAATGACTATCAGGCCAGCATTGGCATAGCTCCTTTTGAAGCTCTTTATGGTTGTTCATGTCGTTCTCCTTTGTATTGGGTTGAATTTGGAGATAGACTTGTTCTTTGACCCGACATGATCTTAGAAGCCAATGAGAAGGTAGCTGATATTAGAAGTAAGATGAAGGGAGTACAAAATCAGTAGAAATGTTATGTAAACTGAAGGCACATGGATATAGAGTTCTCGGTAGGAGATTTAGTGTTTGTAAGAGTCTCTCCTGAGAAGTATTGTGAGGTTTGGGAAGTCTGAGAAGTTAGCCCATCGACATATTGGCCTTTTTCCTATACTAGACCGAATTGGTAGAATTGCATTCAAAGTGGAGTTACCAGATAGGATATTAGTTGTGCCCAACATATTTCACATATCTCATTTATGTAAGTATGTACATGACCCTTCACCAATAGTGGAACCGGCACAACAAGTTGATTTCGAGGTTCAGCCTAACCTAACCATCCTTAGACAGCATATTTGTATCGTCACTAGAAATATAAAGCAATTGAGAATGAAGGATGTGAATCTTGTTAAGGTTTAGTGGAGTGGAGATGATAGATATTGTACTTGGGAAATCAAGTACTATATTGGGGATTCTTATCTCGAGTTGATGTAGTAGTTGTTTGTGTTTTGTTATTTCTTTTTAATGTACTCAACGGATGTGGTGAAGTCACTTTCCTTGTATCTATGTGTAGTATTTACGATATCATTTGGGTTTCTTTGATAACTTGCGTTTATGTGATTAATTTCGAGGAAACAATTTCCTTTAAGGAGGGGAGGATGTAACAAACCTTAATTTAATCACTTTGAACTTGATTATCTAATATATTTTTAAATATTTCAATAATGGATTTTATAACACAAATAAACATGTTTAGTGTAATAAATATTAGAAGAAAACTTTTTTTGAAAATTTATTTACATAAATAAGTAGTTCAAAGAAAAAATAAAAAATGTGACCGAAAATTGTTTTTTGGATTTTCTATCTTTCATTAATCAAAAGTTGTTGGAATAAGTTGTATACGCTAGTGTACAAATGCACACATATATATCATTAACAAATGCTTTCACTAATAGAATATTTTAATTTAAAAATAAGTTTAAGCGATTATTTAAGTTAATAAAGTTAAGTTTGACTTTTCTTTTACAATTTAAAAATAATTAAAAGCACAAAATCTAACACGGAGCACATAAAATAAGAATGAAGTGGTGACATGATGTTGGAAGTGGTGTTTTGTCTAAATTATAATGGAGGGTAGTTGAAAAGTTTACGACGGTAATTTACCATTTTTCATTTCTATAAAACAATTTCACCTTTCCTCCTTTTCATTTTATTTCATTTCCTTTTCATTCTCTCTTCTTACTCTTATGTCTTCACCTTTATCCTTCTTGCTTTCTAAACTAAAACCATATCAAAGCACACTCATTTCTCCTCTAAATTATAAAATAAACCTAGAAAACTATTGCAAATATCATGACCATTCCAAAGTCTAAAGCTTTGAAGTCCAAACTCCACCTCTAGTTAGTTGCATGTGTAAATATAGGTGTTTCCCGGGGTTTTGAGTCCAAGTCAAGTGAGAAAGATGGTATCATGTGTTGTTGCTAGGTCGAGAAAGGCTTATGTTGGGTTGATTTGGTCATAGCTTGCTTTAAGGTGAGCTAAACCCACTTTTAAATAGTTCAAAATTAACAAATTTTATAAAACATAAAACTAATTATTTTTGTTTATACTAGTGGTTGTTTGCATGTTTTTGAATTTATTCCCACCTGTAAGCATATGGCATAAATAACCATTATTTTGTAGGGAATAAAAAGAGGAAGTCAGAGTGTTTTCGTAGCGAATAGGTCGCTAACATAAGTAAATTACAGAGGACTTTAATCGAGAGATCTTAACTAGTTTCTCGCCAATGTTAATTTACTTTCATCTTTTTATAGGTTGTGAATGATTGGATGAATATATATGATATATATATATATATATATAATGTTTTATGGAAGTGCCGTTATAGCGACTATCACTATATCGATCCTTTGAAAAATATAATCTTTTTTGAAAATCTTTTATTGATATCGTGCTTGGGTTTATATAAAACAAATATTATTTGCATTTTTACATTTATAGTGCAAAAGCGTAATGCTAAAAAAAAGTTAGAACCCATAAAACAGATGCGTTTGAAAGTTAGAAGAATTTTTCTTTATCGATTTCATAAAAAGTCAAGCATTTTTTTAAAATGCGTTTATTTAATGTCAAAACCCTCTAAATTTGGTAAATTCATATTAGATCCATAGTATGTTGTTGTAAAAACCAAATAAAGCATCCATGCTGAAATTCTCAAAAAAACTAAAATTTAAAAAGAGATCTATTTAAAGAAATTTTCAATACTATATGGCGATACTTTTTTGCGATGCTTTTCTAATTATTATAAAAACATTCTAACTAATTTATCTCTTCTTGAGATTGAACATGGATATATTTAACTTATTTCCAAAGATTTTAAATCTATTTTACAAATGTTTTATGATGTGAAAACAAGCATAAGTTTGGTTTTTAAAAGTTTGATTCGGTTATGGAAAGGATATGAAATTTAATTTCCGTAAATGGTATCGTTTATAGGAAAAGGATTTAATCATATTATTAGCACTAAATGAAGTATGGAAACTCGTTTCTATCTCAATGGTTAAAAATGTTGCCAAGGCAAGGCTTTAAGGTAACTCATAACTTGCCCAACGTCATTTTCAACCGAGAGATAGTACAAGTTTCAAAATCAACGAGTAATGGTAAGGGCATGAGATTTAATTTCCATATACGATCATTTTGATTATTCCCGATAGTTGATTTATTGGTTATTGATTCTTCTATCTTCTTTGATTATCATCAACCTAAGATGATTTGTTGCTCATTTTAGAGTTGATATCTTTTGTTGGAAATGACTAAAACTAGAAAATGAGCGGACATCAAGCTATGTGGGATTGCTACCATTAGGGTTTCTTCATATCTACTCTAGATTGGATTCCATTGTATGCATGTAGAGAGGTGAAATGTAACATCATGCCTTTTTATACGCTTTAAATCGACGATAAGCCACACACGTTAGACTTAAACCATATAGAAGGGAGGATTGTTATGGAGTAAATTAGAAAAAAAGCAGAGAAAGAAAAACACAAAATAAAATCTTGCAGCGGAACAATAAAATATAATAATCAAATATACGGTTCATGAAGCTGTTTACAAAATATTTGATTATACTTGTACAATATATATCAGAGTTACACATACCAGAGAATATTAAACAACAATGCAGCAGAACAGTGAGAATATAGTGGAATACTATAATAACTAATAATAATAAATTTTCGTCTTCGTCCTCCAGAATACGGTCTCAAATCCTGAAATACTCAGGCTTAACCAAGCCAATTGAAAAGACAAAACACTCGAGTCAGAACTAAAAGATCTTATGTAAGTTAAATCAATAGTAAATAATATGAGTGTAACAGCGTTAGAGATGTTTACGGGATTTGACATCTCCTATCCAGTGTCCAACATGAGTGCAGTAACTTAAGAGATGTTGGGGATTCACACCTCCTAAGGATCCGTTAAACTATAAACTATGTAGTAATATACACTATTATAATAGTGTCTAAAGTAAAGGATAATATACTGAAAATAGCGTTAAGGGGTTACCCATATAGCCTTTAACACACTTTTATATTCCCCCAGTCTATACAGTACCGTAATCTCCCCCGTACTGGGTGTCATCAGAGGGCACTCCATAGGTATGGTACAAAACAAAATCGTATAAGACGCGCTAGGGTAGGTGACACGGCACAACTAGGCAATGCCAGGGTAGATATACCAATAGCTATCTGGGCGGGTGGTAACGCATAGCCGCGGCTACCTCCTACCTCGAGCCACACCCCAAATAAAAAAAATCAAAAGTGGTCACCGAATCAATCCAAAAGTCAAAGTATAATATCGAAGGGATGTGTCCGATCAAAGGTGCTACCTCATTGGCCCGAGAATCGCTCCTGTTTTAGTCACCTTATGCCAACTCACGAGTCGGGTCCACGTATTTATCTCAAAGGAAACGCCGCCACCATCCTACTTCATTTTGGAATCTCCACCGCATACACGGTTGTTAAAGTGGTTTTCGAGGTTGGCAAAGAGTATGACAACTTCCGATCCTGGTCTCTTTAACAACCAAACGTTATTATAACACCGTGGTCATTTCAAAATAATTTATACTTCAAAACCAGGATATAATATCCATTTCAAACCATATAAATACGATATCATTTCCCATTTTAAAACCAAATCAATATGGTATCATTTTCAAATATATCCTTTTTAAAAACATAACATTTTCAAAGTTATAATATTTCGAAACCAAATGCTTGAAATATAGCCTTCCAAAACATAAAACTTTGAATTTCATAACTTTGAAATATAACTACACCACTTAAATGGTTTAAATATTAAATTCCTTTATAAAATAAAATAGCTTCTTTAATTTCACAAATAAATTCCAAATACCGATTTGAACCTCCAAATAAACCATTTCAAATTCAATATATTTCAAAGCATATTTAATATTTCAAAACTAAATTTTATAATTCATATATATATATATACCAATTTCCCTTTTTCTATCATTTAGTTCTGAAATATTTGCTTACTAAATCCAATATCCTTTAAATAAAACTTCAATTTTCAACAACGAAATATTCCTCAGTTTAATTACTCAAATCACCTTAAACCCGAATTAAGTTATAAAACCATATTCTTTGAAAATCTCAATTTCAATAAGTTACAAAAGGATTCTTATTAAATATAATTCTTTAATTAAATAAAATCTCCAAATCAATTTGAAAACTATCTTCTCAACCTTGATTTATAAAAAATCAATATAAACTCTATACAAAAATATACTTTAAGTAAATACTTAACCATATTATATTTTAATAAAATCCAACTTTATTATTTAACTTATTTATACTTTAAACAAATCTTATTCATAGCTTAAACCCAAGAATTTAACTATATATAAAATCCATTTATACAATATCCAAATCCCTATCTCATAAAACCGTATAGTTCTTTACAAACCATAGAAAATCGTTTCAAAATATTTTTATATATAGATCGCAGTGCCTGTATATAATTTTCTATAATATGGTCAAGTGATATGGTATTTATCATTTCAATCCGTAATTTAAAATAAAATTACGGTTATATATCATTTCAAACCGCAATCCCGAATGAAATAAAATGCATAACAACTTGCAGTTTAAAATAATATATAATACAACATCCATTCATCCATCAACAGATCACACATCCATCACAATCATCATCCAAAACAATCAATAAATACCAATAGATAACTGATAATATATATATATATATATAACAGGTATTTAACTGGCAGTTATATTCAATAATAAATTAAATAATGATTTTAATTTAAATAAATGCTATTAACTGAGATGATGATTAAAAATATTAGAAACAGTCATAAATAATTGCATCATCAAACAAAATTAAATTTAACAAACATAAGAAATTTTAGAAGTTGTGAGTGGGTTAAAACACTCACCTTTTGAATTTAAATTGAATTTAAATTCAATTTAAACCCAAAAATTTGATAGTCTTAGAATTCGTCCAAACCAGCGCCAAAATATTCGGAATTTCAATACGTTCCTAACAAAAAAACACGCGTAAATTGGTGTTCGTGTGTGAAAGATATAACGATAAATGTGTTTGAATTTCAATTATAAAAAAAACACTTTTACCTCCTTGCCACGTCACCAACATCTTCCACTCACGCCCTCAATTTGCAGAACACACAACGCACAGTAAACAATTCCTATTCGAACCCGAAACAACCAGACCCGCCTTTGACTTGCCGTTGACCACCCTAACCCATCGCCTCTCAACGCCGCATCGCCTGGAACGTCCCCCCATGCGTTTGCTCAACCTCGACACCCTCATCCACACCGTCGTGATCGCCAGAGACCACCGGCCGCCGCCTCCTCTCCAAACCCTAACCGAATTTTTGTGCACAATCTAACCGTTGAATCGACGAACAAACCATATAGATGCGCTTCCCTCCGTCCTCTCTACAAAACCCATAAATGGTTCGTCGATCCGTCAATGTTCATCGACGCGCGATGAACGACCGAAATTTTTCTTCGATTTCTGGATAAACAATGCGTCAAATTGAAAAACGAGTTGCAGATCTGAGTTACGCTCTTCGAGAGCTTCAAATTGATATAAAATTTGGCATATATTGTGGAGTTTGAAATTTTGGCTTTGGATTTGGTTTGGAATTTCAATTTGATCTGGAATTTTATCGTCTGCCATTGAGGAGGAGGTGAAGAGGGATTGTATGCACATACAAAGGAGAAATAGAGGTAGGCCAGGATTTACAACATGGTATTTATAGACAAAAGGTAGAATAGAATGGATGGACCCGATTAATAAACGCGCTGAACGATAAATGGCCCGAAAAGCCTGTTCTGACTCCAGAACGAAATTGGATCAACCCATATACCAAAAGAGATATTTTAAAATATTTTAAATGGAATGGAAAAGGTTTCAAGTCCAAATTCCATCGTATGAAGAAGTTATGCTAAAATCAATTTATTTCAAGTTGATTTCAATTAATCGATTTTAAGGCGTTTCAAGCCCATACGATCAAACGACAAGTCCGATCGATATGAAACTTCAAATCCTACAATAGTTCACCGTTACGGATCCGATGAAACTTGTTTCGTCGAAATCCGACTCAGTAGCCAAAATGGCTATTTTTATATTAATTAAATAAATTAAAAATAAATTAATTAAATCACTTTTCAATTTCAACTCTATAATTAAAAAATTTAGTCAATTAACTTTCTTAATCATTTACACTAATTTAACCAAATTCAAATGTCAATTTAGAGTTGATTATTTTATCAATTTCAGCGTTAAATTTTCAACTTCATTAAATTCAGAAATTATAATTTAAATTTTCAAAAATTCTGTTAAATTTATTTTTCATTCTACTATTCAATTCATTATTGTCAACGGATGAAACAAATATTGGATTCAAAATCTTTTACGTTAATATTACCATATTCCATCCTTATTTCAATTAGCGTAATAAATTAAATTTCATTTAGAATAAATTCATTTATTAAAATTTGAGTTCCAATTAATTGTAATAAATTCCAAATAACTTTGATTTGGATAGTTTCAAACTTTATACTAAGTCCATTATCGCTCTATACCTAGTTCCTATTGTTACCCTTCATTTGCTTGACATTTAAATGAACTTGATTCCAATAAATTCGTTGACCAATTAATTAGGTAATTTATAATAATTGTTATCATAACCTTAAATTTGCACTTAAGTTTATGTTAGATTCAACTAATCATCATAACACTGAATAAAATTTACGTTATTCCCAATTATTACCCTAATTTACATTAATGTAAAATTAAATTCAGATTCATTGCAAATTGGTTAGCCGTTTTAATTTAATAGACTAAATAAATGGTTAACTTACAACACCCGTTAACATAACTTTTAATTACACATAAATCTACTATTCACAAACAAATGTTACAATTCTTATATAATATTGATTTTATTCAATTTATTACGTATTACTTTCTTAGTTAATAACCTTTGAATTCACTCCCCAATTTACTAATTTCCATAAATTATAACTAATTTAAATAAATTCATTAATTGTCAATTGCCATCCCAAATAAAATCCATTCATTTGAATTTTTCCTTATTATGAATCAATTATAAACTTACCATCTTAAAGGTGATGTCAACATGGGTACTTATCTATTACACTAACCTACGCCTATTACATCTTACATTTGCATAAATGCTACATTAATATATTCAAATTTCTAACTCCTTTGTTATTAACCATCCTATTTCCATATATTATATCTTTGCCAATTATATACATTAATTACGATTAAATATTCTAAATAAATTTATTCACTTGGTTTCATGCTTTTTATTACATCAACTTACTGCCTTATGAATATATTTCTGTTTCTATTCAATTCACATTCACACTTCCGTTATTATATTAATTATCATTATAGTAACTTTTACTTTAAATTGGTAAACCACTGGTAACGACCACCATCTGTCACCATTTTCCCTTTATAATACGTGTATGTTTATTCTTCACAAATGATTTCCTTCTATTACCCTATTTCATGCATTAATCCAATAATTTCATTTGTTTTCTCATATTCCATTTATAATCAAGTCATAACATTTGAATTATTTTATTTAATTGGAATTTCATTCAAGTTCATTAATTATTAACTTTAATTAACCTTGTTACATTTCCTCTTAGTTAATTTTCATTATTATATCACAACTTTTATTAATATTTCTCTAAATTTTTATTTTCATCAATATTAAATTTCAAAAATTTTATTAAATTAACAATTATAATTACTGAAAATTTACGGGTCGTTACACTCTCTTCCACTCAAAACTTTTCATCCTCGAAAAGGAAGAAGAAGGGAAAAGAAGAATTAAATAAACAATACATCTTATCAAAATATTAACTTTATAAACAGTTAAATTTACAAAATTAATTACTTTAAATAAAATATACCAATTTATAACCATTAAATCTCTTATACTCAAATTAATAAAGTTTGGAAAACATTTTTCAAAATATTTTCTAAGTCCAAAAATTACGGAAAATTTGAGTCTCCTTTTGTATGGAGAGGCTTGGGAGAAAATATAATATTAAATATAATAATATACACATATTTTCCAAAATAATAAATATCCCAACATGGGAAAAATAATATAATAACGCTATAAAACCGTAATCCGAAAGCGTACCTATTTGTCGGGCAATCTACGCTTATATTATGAAACCAAATGCAGTAGCAATTGCTTCCATAACCTATACTTCACTTATATAATCTAAAGAGTTAATAATTATATAAAATGAAATGTTAAGTTGTTCCAACCAAAATACAATCATCACACAAATCAACCATCACATAGAATCAACACAAATCAATTATCCATTCATATCAAACAAAACAAATAGTTGTTCGGGTTCAAAACTTTAAATCGTACGGAATGAAAATAAACTACTAAGTGTACCCTTTTACTCAACAGTCTTATGCGAAACTAAATAGATTATACATACATTCAAACAAATTCAAAGTATCCTTACCCAAACAACTATAAACCAAACAAACAACAAATTCCCAAATCAATTTAATTTTTATTAATTTCATTCATATTATAAATTATCTTTTAAATTTACATTTATTTCTTACAATTTTATTTAGAAATAACTTCAACTTATTTTGTTAAGTTTGAAATTTCTTACTTACAATACATGCCTTCTATTATATTTAATTAGTATTATTTCTATTATACTTAAGTTTATAACAGCTACAACTTCCAATTCTTATTTATTAAAGAATTTCATTGAATACCTTCATTATTTCAAATTTTTTACTTGTATAATATCCTATTACAAGTTCTTATTAACATTGTAACTTTATTATTTAGTAAGTTATACATGCTTTGAAGAATGCAATTGAAAATCACACAAGTTTTTCTCAATTCTTTTAATTAATTAAATGCTCAATACTAATATCCTTTGTTTTATATGTTACAAATTTAAATTTTTTTTATTTGATTTACAACTTAGCATTAACTCTCTTATTTCCTTTAGATGTTTCAATTTATTAATTACCTACGTTCCAATTCACTACAATAATTGAAACTATTAATTAATGGAAACTTAAGAACTAAATACCGGGTTAAAACTCAACTCATTTTAAAATAATAGATAAATGTGTACTTACAACATATATATCCAATTATATTTAAAACAATTAAAAATTTATATTTTTTTATCAAAAATGAATCTGCAGTAAAACTACTACAGTGGCATTTCCTCTTCGAGACTCGAAAATGAATGTCGATGATGCGACCGCCATCACCGAAATTATTTTCCAACGATGGGGGGGGGGGAGTACAGAACTTATTTCTTCCAAAATATCTTTAAAACCACTCCTTCAAATCATTTTGAAATATTTATCAAAAAATACTTCAAAAATATTGTTATAATATTCTAGAATCATTGAAAGAGTTTTCAAAACCCCGGGACTTAAGTTCTAAATTTCCAATTTTCGTTTATTTTATTTTCCATCTCATTTCAACTATTATTTATACATTTCATTACTAACCAGCATTTTGCAACCAAATATATATATATATATATATCATTTATAAAAAAATTATTTTATATATATAGAAAATATAATAGGCAAAATTATTCCATTCACCTATGTTTAAAACAAATATTGTGTCTGTCTATCCTATTAAGCGTTTAGAAATCCCTATTGATGTCATAGCGTCCTATGCACCAACCAGAATCACAAATGCAAAACGGAACAAATTAACACAATATAAAACCTTTATAACACTAACAAACTCGCTCTCTCGTATATATACACTCAGCGACTCATCGTAGGGTATTACTACCCTATTAGTAAAGAGTCAGACCCCACAAAGCTAAGTTTTATCGCTAAACCTCGCTCTGATACCAGATGTAACGTCCCGCCTTTTTATACACTTAAAATCGACGACAAACCACATACGTCAGACTTAAACCATACAGAAGGGCGGAGTGTTATGGGGTAAATAAGAAAAAAAAGCAGAGAAAGAAAAACACAAAATAGAATCTTGCAGCGAAACGATAAAATATAACAATCAAATATACGGTTCATGAAGCTCTTTACAAAATATTTGATTATACTTATACAATATATATATCAGAGTTACACATACCAGAGAATATTAAACAACAATGCAGCGAAACAGTGAGAATATAGTGGAATACTATAATAACTAATAATAATAAATCTTCGTCTTCGTCCTCCAGAATACGGTCTTCAAATCCTGAAATGCTCAGGCTGACCCGAGCGAATTGAAAAGACAAAACACTCGAGTCAGAACTAAAAGATCTTATGTAAGTTAAATCAATAGTAAATAATATGAGTGTAATAGCGTCAGAGATGTTTACGGGATTTGACATCTCCTATCCAGTGTCCAACGTGATTGCAGTAACTTAAGAGATGTTCGGGATTCACACCTCCTAAGGATCCGTTAAACTATCTACTATGTAGTAATGTACTCTATTATAATAGTGCCTAAAGTAAAGTATAATATACTGAAAATAGCGTTAAGGGGTTACCCATATAGCCCTTAACACACTTTTATATTCCCATAGTCTATACAGTACTGTAATCTCCCTCGTACTGGGCGTCATCAGAGGGCACTCCATAGGTATGGTACAAAACAAAATCGTATAAGACGCGCTAGGGTAGGTGACACAGCACGACTAGGCAATGCTAGGGTAGATATACCAATTGCTATCCAGGCTGGTGGTAACGCATAGCCGCAGCTACCGCCCACCTCGTGCCACACCCCAAATCAAAAAAAGTCAAAAGTGGCCACCGAATTAATCCAATAGTCAAAGTATAATATCGAAGGGATGTGTCCGATCAAACGTGCTACCTCATTGGCCCGAGAATCGCTCCTGTTTTAGCCACCTTATGCCAACTCACAGGAGTCGGGTCCGCGTATTTACCTGAAAGGAAACGCCGCCGCCATCCTACTTCATTCTGGAATCTCCACCGCGTACACGGTTGTTAAAGTGGTTTTCAGGGTTGGCAGAGAGTATGACAACATTCGATCCCGGTCTTTTTAACAAAGAAACGTTATTATAACACTGCGGTCATTTCAAAATAATGTATACTTCAAAACCAGGATATAATATCCATTTCAAACCATATAATTACGATATCATTTCCCCTTTTAAAACCAAATCAATATAATATCATTTTCAAATATATCCTTTTCTAAAACCATAACATTTTCAAAGTTATTGTAACAACGATTTTATATTTAAATATTTTATTTAAATATTTCACCGTTCATCGGATTTTGGTCCGAAAAGCTACTTTGTGCAAACAGTCGAATTGAGACTCGAAACCACCCCCATTGAGTTCAAAATGACGTTTGCGACCTTTTTGAGTATAAGCTTCGATATGTTTGGAGAAAGTTGTATTTTGCTACTTTTCACTTAGGGTTTTGGTTTGGGCTGAGCCCACTTATGTATTCAGTCCCAGCCCCTCTCCTCTTCATTCACTTCTTTTCTATTTTCCTAACACTCAAGCTCAAGCAAACATAGAGGAAGAGAATGGGAAATAGAAATTCCTAAGCCCTAGATTGCTTTGCAAATCCAACTTCTAGCTCCAAAATCTATGAGAACCCATTGGTAAGCTTTCTCTTCATCTTCTCCACTAATTTAGGAAATGTTTCTCCTTTTAAGCTTAGATTCAAGCTTGTTGAGTTGGAATTGAAGAGTGCTTGTTCTTGCCATTGCTTCATAGCTTCTCCTTCATTGATTTGGGTGCAAAGGTGAGATTTTTAATCTCACATCTATGCTTATAATTCTCTTCTATTGTTAGGTATGAATTCCTAACACTTATTCATGTGCATTTGATGTTGATTTGGATTGGTTTTGTGAATATTCCAATTTTTAGGGGTTTTAAGTCGAATTTGTGTGAAAATCCTTTTATGGATGTTTGATCATGCTTTTAGTGATGCACCGAGGAGCATATAGGGCCGGGTTGCCGATTGGTATAAATCCTTAGAGCCAATGTTTGTCCGGTTGCATTTTGGAAGAGTTTGCTCTTCATTTGAATAAGGCTGAAAAACAGCCCAGGCATGATTCAGTCGACTGAAAACTCTGTTCAGTCGACTGAACCTGAAACCCGAGAGTTTCCAGGCATGATTCAGTCGACTGAAAAACTCTGCACAGTCGACTGAAACTGGAAACAGAAAGTTTCCTGAACCTGGAAAATTTCCAGGCACAGGGTCAGTCGACTGAAAACTCTGTTCAGTTGACTGAACCTGCTGTTTGAGTCAAATTTGCCTTTTTGGATTGAATTTCCAATTTAAATCGATTCGTGATGATCCTATTTATTGTCATCATTTATTATCATCTTTGATGACTTATTTTCTTTGGGAATTTTAGATATATCCACTTCGATGGATCCTTTATCGATTTCATTGGATTTTTATTCGCATCTTCGAATGTGATCTTTGTGATTGATTGTTTCTACAATCCCCCTTGTGCTTTGTCACTTTAAAAATATAAAGGTTTTCTATACTAGTAGTAAATATCAAAACTCTTTCTTCAAATGATTTCAACTCTACTTTAATACCAAATTCGTTTATAAAACAGTTTTCCAATCTATTAGTATATACAAACCTTTACCTCACTCGTATGAGAAATCCAATTAAACGACATAGTAAAACAAGTGGTATGAAACGCTTGCGTTTACTTCGTTGGTTAATTTTTGGACTTGTTCGATTGAACCTCTTGTGACAATTTTCTAGTGGAGATCTACAATTTGTTCGTAAATATTTAAGTTAAACTAGTGGTTATGGGACATGAAGCTAAGCTCATATATTTACTAGCTTATTGTAATTGATACTTCTCGATGATCATGATGATCATTTTATGGTTTAGACTAGCAATGTGCGATGTCTCTTTGTCTATGTGGAGGACCGTACCTCATTAAATCGAGCTTCGACTCATTTCTTCGTGGGCTAGCGACCCATGTGCTTTCTTATGTGTTTCGATTCATTGGATGTACCGTTTGTACTACATCGATGTTTTGGCTTTTGGATTCATTGGATGTACCGTTTGTTCTACATCGATGTTTTGGCTTTTGGATTCATTGGATGTACCGTTTGTACTACATCGATGTCTTGGCCATCCTTTTATTGTGATTTCTGGATTTCGTGTGTTGATTTCTGGAATTTATGTTTCACCAACTTTTACGATGGGCATTGATATATATGTCAATTATTGTGGCTTGGTGAATGAAATTAGGAGTATGACATTCCTTTATATCTTGGGTAGATCTTTGTGATATTGATTAATCTCTCGTTGATTTTTCAATTACTTATATATCACAGCTTGCATTGTGATTATTATATGTTTATGTCATATCTCTTATTATATATCACTTCATCTGATATTTATAGCTAGACTGATCCGTTTATTATTTTCTTTTTAAATAATACTCGGGTCAGACTGAGATATTACAGGTGCTTCTGCTTGACTCCTTATCGGACTATCATCTGACTTTTGGCTAACTACTCTAGTTTAGTAGTTTTTGTTGTATACGTTTGAGATACATACTCCTTGATGTATACTTATTCTTTTGTCTAGCACTTGTATCTATTCCTTTGTATTATTGTGGATCTTTTTAGACCACTACTCTGATGTACACTTTCTAGTGTAGTATTCATATCTTATTCCGCCTTTGTGATATGAATTGTCTGTGACTGATTTTTGTTATGCTTATTTCAATATTTGTTTTCCGAAGGATTTATATAGCCACCGTGTAGTAGCTTTGAGTTTGCGTCGGTATGTCGGATTTCCTCTTGAAATTGAATGCATGTTATATTATCTGACATATCGGTGCTCGCGCAAAGAAATTACACGGATGGTCGCTCCTCAACAGCCTTATTCTCCGTGCTAGTCGACAGCATTCTCCGTAATGTTCTTGGCTAGCGTGGGTATAGAGGTGGGGCGTCACAGCTTGGTATCAAAGCCAAACTTCGGAACAATATGGAATATTATAACAAGGATCATCGTCCTAAGTCTTTCTTAGGAGTCGTGCTTTAGGATTTAATTCGAGTCTTCGTACCAATTCATCCTATTTTCTTTATGATTCCTTGTTTTATCAATCAAGTTTGATTGAAATTTATTCTGAGAATAACTTTTTCCTCTTCTTTCTTTCTTTCTTAAAGAAGAGAAATGGTTAGACCAGGCCGTCCCAGCGCCGGTCAATCTAGTGCTACTCCCCAGGATGGAGTATTCATGTCTGCTCAACAACTTTTGGATCTTGTAAAGAATCAAGAGTTTATCTATGCTTTGAGTAAGAACCCCGAAATGGTTCTACCTTTGAAACTTGAAGTTTCTTTCAATCAGCTTGTGGATGTTACTCTTCTTCATGGAGAGGTTGGTAAAGGAAGTGCTTGTGATATTGGGACTACCAAGAAGAGACATATTAAGTTCAAGAGCCTTAATCCCAATAAGAGAGTGAAGCAAACTACTTTTGTAGCAAAGACTCCAATCCCTAATCGTGGAGGATGCTACAATTGTAATTCTATGGAACACTATGCGAATATGTGTCCAGAACCCCATTCTTGTCGCTATTGCAAGAAACTGGGTCATCTTTTATCTGCGTGTCCCAAACTTTTGAACAAGGACATGAGAAAGCTAAATATTGTGCAAGCCCCTAGCGACACTTCTCGTGGTCAAGGTATTTCTCATTTAATCCTTGATTACATTTATTTTGTGATCTTCTTATTCGAGTTCTTTTTTATATGAGTTTCATCTCATTATTTTTATATCAAAAGAACTTGTCGATTCTTTTTCTTTGAATATTTTGGGCTTGATGAGTTCTTTGGGAGTTGTGAATCTGGATGGTAGATCCGCAACACTCAATTTGCTTTTATTGACGTCGAAGTTATTTTATGTGATTTTTCTTTCCGAGCCGATATTTTTATTTAGGCTTCGGAATTTACTTTTGTAAGGATTGGCTTAATCGTTGTGAAGCCCATATCCTATTTTCTCGTGTGGACTTTTCCTCTTCGACATTTTCAATCTGTTAAGCAGATTTCTATTTTTCCTTTATGATTTTGATTCCAACTTGATGGCATCATTTTATTCCTTAAGCCCACTTATAAGGAAAGTGTTATTTCTCTCATTCATGTAGTTAGAGAAATTTTCCGGAATCTTTGGCCTTGTCTTAGGATTATCACCTAATAAATCTTTTGTGTGGTGTTGAGGTCTTTTTAGTTTTGACTTTACCACCGGTTTTCGTTTGCTACGAGTTGCGGAAATTAGCATTCCACTTACCGCATTCCGCACTCGTTATGATTCTTATGAATGAATTATTTTGTCATTCAAATTGTCCAGCTTATTTCATCCATTTTATAAATCGCATATTCTACGAATATTTCGATGAGACCATTCTTGTATTTACTGATTTTGGATGAAAATAGTAATTTAAAATTTTGCAAATCTTTTTCATAAGATTTATTTATAAGTAAAACTGGATTTTGTTCTTGAAACGAACAAAGAAAATTCTTAAAACTTTTTAAGAGATTTATTTATCCTATAAAAGATGATTTTGTGATTGTATTGCCCGTTGAGTGCTTTAAGAATTCTGGTCGATACGCTTGATCAACGTTATCGATAGGAATCTCCTAAACGCTTTGATGAGACAATCAGACACAGTATATTAACTTGTAAATTGTAAATTTTTCTAGAAATATTTTTACATTGAAATAATTGTGATTTTGAAAGTTTTAGCTTTTCGAGAAAGAAAATTATCTAAAAGAACTCTTCCTTTCGATACTCTTGTTCTTGTGATTCCTAAAGGGGAACCAAGACTTTGCTATTTGTACCAATACTAGTCGTATTGGTTTGGATGCCGTTCTCTTGCCAAAAAGAACGTGCTATCACTTGTGCTTCTAAATCATTATAGCTTATCGAGACTAGATATGCCACTTATGATCTAGTGCTCTCGGCTATTGTTTTTGCCTTTGGATTCATTGGATGTACCGTTGTACTACATCAATGTCTCCGCCTTTTGATTCATCGGATGTACCATTGTACTACATCAATGTCTTTCCTTTTGATTCATCGGATGTACCGTTTGTACTACATCGATGTCTTTGCTTTTGATTCATCGGATGTACCGTTTGTACTACATCGATGTCTTTGCTTTTGATTCATCGGATGTACCGTTTGTACTACATCGATGTCTTTGCTTTTGATTCATCGGATGTACCGTTTGTACTACATCCATGACTTTGCTTTTGATTCATCGGATGTACCGTTTGTACTACATCGATGTCTTTGCTTTTGATTCATCGGATGTACCGTTTGTACTACATCGATGTCTTTGCTTTTGATTCATCGGATGTACCGTTTGTACTACATCGATGTCTTTGCTTTTGATTCATCGGATGTACCGTTTGTACTACATCGATGACTTTGCTTTTGATTCATCGGATGTACCGTTTGTACTACATCGGTGTCTTTGCTTTTGATTCATCGGATGTACCGTTTGTACTACATCGATGTCTTTGCTTTTGATTCATCGGATGTACCGTTTGTACTACATCGATGTCTTTGCTTTTGATTCATTAGATGTACCGTTTGTACTACATCGATGTCTTTGCTTTTGATTCATTGGATGTACCGTTTGTACTACATCAATGTCTCTCCTTTTGATTCATCGGATGTACCGTTTGTACTACATCGATGTCTTTGCTTTTGATTCATCGGATATACCGTTTGTACTACATCGATGTCTTTGCTTTTGATTCATCGGGCGTACCGTTTGTACTACATCGATGTCTTTGCTTTTGATTCATCGGATGTACCATTTGTACTACATCGATGTCTTTGCTTTTGATTCATCGGATGTACCGTTTGTACTACATCGATGGCTTTGCTTTTAATACATTGGATGTACCGTTTGTACTACATCGATGTCTTCGCTTTTGATACATTGGATGTACCGTTTGTACTACATCGATGTCTTCGCTTTTGATTCATTCATCGGATGTACCGTTTGTACTACATCGATGTCTTTGCTTTTGATTCATCGGATGTACCCTTTGTACTACATCGATGTCTTTGCTTTTGATTCATCGAATGTACCGTTTGTACTACATCGATGTCTTTGCTTTTGATTCATCGGATGTACCGTTTGTACTACATCGATGACTTTGCTTTTGATTCATCGGATGTACCGTTTGTACTACATCGATGTCTTTGCTTTTGATTCATCGGATGTACCGTTTGTACTACATCGATGTCTTTGCTTTTGATTCATCGGATGTACCGTTTGTACTACATCGATGACTTTGCTTTTGATTCATCGGATGTACCGTTTGTACTACATCGATGTCTTTGCTTTTGATTCATCGGATGTACCGTTTGTACTACATCGATGTCTTTGCTTTTCGTTCATCGGATGTACCGTTTGTACTACATCGATGTCTTTGCTTTTGATTCATCGGATGTACCGTTTGTACTACATCAATGTCTTTGCTTTTGATTCATCGGACGTACCGTTTGTACTACATCGTTGTCTTTGCTTTTGATTCATGGGATGTACCATTTGTACTACATCGATGTCTTTGCTTTTGATTCATCGGATGTACCGTTTGTACTACATTGATGTCTCTCCTTTTGATTCATCGGATGTACCGTTTGTACTACATCGATGTCTTTGCTTTTGATTCATCGGATGTACCGTTTGTACTACATCGATGTCTTTGCTTTTGATACATTGGATGTACCGTTTGTACTACATCGATGTCTCTCCTTTTAATACATTGGATGTACCGTTTGTACTACATCAATGTCTTCGCTTTTGATACATTGGATGTACCGTTTGTACTACATCAGTGTCTTTGATTCATTGGATGTACCATTTGTACTACATCAATGTTTTTGCTATTTGATTCATTGGATGTACCGTATGTACTACATCAATGTCTTTGCTTTGGTTCATTGGGCGTACCGTTTTTGTACTACGCTGATGTCCCAAATTATTTGAGATTCTAGTTCCTCGGGCCTACCGTGATTGTACTACGCCGTTGCACCGGCTCAACTTTCTGCTATTCTTGACTTTTTCCACGTCTTTTATCTACGGAAATGCCTTAGGGATTCCGGTTTTCATTCTTGAGCCCGGTAATATTGTGAAAATTGAAGTTTCACCAGATTTCTTGCTAACTCTTTCGTGCACTTTATGGTGAACTTCATATTTCAAATTTTCTTTTGTGTTGATATGCTTCCATGGTTGTTACTTCTTATTTTCCTCTTAAGTATTGCGAGGACGCAATTTCTTTAAGGAGGGGAGTCTGTAACAACCCGCATATTTATCGATTTTATATTTAAATATTTTATTTAAATATTTCACCGTTCATCGGATTTTGGTCGGAAAAGCTACTTTGTGCAAACAGTCGAATTGAGACTCGAGACCAACCCCATTGAGTTCAAAATGACGTTTGCGACCTTTTTGAGTATAAGCTTCGATATGTTTGGAGAAAGTTGTATTTTGCTACTTTTCACTTAGGGTTTTGGTTTGGCCTGAGCCCACTTATGTATTCAGTCCCAACCCCTCTCCTCTTCATTCACTTCTTTTCTATTTTCCTAATACTCAAGCTCAAGCAAAAATGGAGGAAGAGAATGGAAAATAGAAATTCCTAAGCCCTAGCTTGCTTTGCAAATCCAACTTCTAGCTCCAAAATCTATGAGAACCCATTGGTAAGCTTTCTCTTCATCTTCTCCAACTCTTTCTCCATTCAATTTCAGAAATTTCCTAAACCTAATTTAGGAAATGTTTCTCCTTTAAGCTTAGATTCAAGCTTGTTGAGTTGGAATTGAAGAGTGCTTGTTCTTGCCATTGCTTCATAGCTTCTCCTTCATTGATTTGGGTGCAAAGGTGAGATTTTTAATCTCACATCTATGCTTATAATTCTCTTCTATTGTTAGGTATGAATTCCTAACACTTATTCATGTGCATTTGATGTTGATTTGGATTGGTTTTGTGAATATTCCAATTTTTTGGGTTTTTAAGTCGAATTTATGTGAAAATCCTTTTATGGATGTTTGATCATGCTTTTAGTGATGCACCGAGGAACATATAGGGCCGGGTTGCCGATTGGTATAAACCCTTAGAGCCAATGTTCGTCCGGTTGCATTTTGGAAGAGTTTGCTCTTCATTTGAATAAGGCTGAAAAACAGCCCAGGCATGATTCAGTCGACTGAAAACTCTGTTCAGTCGACTGAACCTGAAACCCGAGAGTTTCCAGGCATGATTCAGTCGACTGAAAAACTCTGCACAGTCGACTGAAACTGGAAACAGAAAGTTTCCTGAACCTGGAAAATTTCCAGGCACAGGGTCAGTCGACTGAAAACTCTGTTCAGTCGACTGAACCTGCTGTTTGAGTCAAATTTGCCTTTTTGGATTGAATTTCCAATTTAAATCGATTCGTGATGATCCTATTTATTGTCATCATTTATTATCATCTTTGATGACTTATTTTCTTTGGGAATTTTAGATGTATCCACTTCGATGGATCCTTTATCGATTTCATTGGATTTTTATTCACATCTTCGAATGTGATCTTTGTGATTGATTGTTTCTACAATCCCCCTTGTGCTTTGTCACTTTAAAAATATAAAGGTTTTCTATACTAGTAGTAAATATCAAAACTCTTTCTTCAAATGATTTCAACTCTACTTTAATACCAAATTCGTTTATAAAACAGTTTTCCAATCTATTAGTATATACAAACCTTTACCTCACTCGTATGAGAAATCTAATTAAACGACTTAGTAAAACAAGTGGTATGAAACGCTTGCGTTTACTTCGTTGGTTAATTTTTGGACTTGTTCGATTGAACCTCTTGTGACAATTTTCTAGTGGAGATCTACAATTTGTTCGTAAATATTTAAGTTAAGCTAGTGGTTATGGGACATGAAGCTAAGCTCATATATTTACTAGCTTATTGTAATTGATACTTCTCGATGATCATGATGATCATTTTATGGTTTAGACTAGCAATGTGCGATGTCTCTTTGTTTATGTGGAGGACCGTACCTCATTAAATCGAGCTTCGACTCATTTCTTCGTGGGCTAGCGACCCATGTGCTTTCTTATGTGTTTCGATTCATTGGATGTACCGTTTGTACTACATCGATGTTTTGGCTTTTGGATTCATTGGATGTACCGTTTGTTCTACATCGATGTTTTGGCTTTTGGATTCATTGGATGTACCGTTTGTACTGCATCGATGTCTTGGCCATCCTTTTATTGTGATTTCTGGATTTCGTGTGTTGATTTCTGGAATTTATGTTTCACCAACTTTTACGATGGGCATTGATATATATGTCAATTATTGTGGCTTGGTGAATGAAATTAGGAGTATGACATTCCTTTATATCTTGGGTAGATCTTTGTGATATTGATTAATCTCTCGTTGATTTTTCAGTTACTTATATATCACAGCTTGCATTGTGATTATTATATGTTTATGTCATATCTCTTATTATATATCACTTCATCTGATATTTATAGCTAGACTGATCCGTTTATTATTTTCTTTTTAAATAATACTCGGGTCAGACTGAGATATTACAGGTGCTTCTGCTTGACTCCTTATCGGACTATCATCTGACTTTTGGCTAACTACTCTAGTTTAGTAGTTTTTGTTGTATACGTTTGAGATACAGACTCCTTGATGTATACTTATTCTTTTGTCTAGCACTTGTATCTATTCCTTTGTATTATTGTGGATCTTTTTAGACCACTACTCTGATGTACACTTTCTAGTGTAGTATTCATATCTTATTCCGCCTTTGTGATATGAATTGTCTGTGACTGATTTGTGTTATGCTTATTTCTATATTTGTTTTCCGAAGGATTTATATAGCCACCGTGTAGTAGCTTTGAGTTTGTGTCGGTATGTCGGATTTCCTCTTGAAATAGAATGCATGTTATATTATCTGACATATCGGTGCTCACGCAAAGAAATTACACGGATGGTCGCTCCTCAACAGCCTTATTCTCCGTGCTAGTCGACAGCATTCTCCGTAATGTTCTTGGCTAGCGTGGGTATAGAGGTGGGGCGTCACAACTATAATATTTCGAAACCAAACGCTTGAAATATAGCCTTCCAAAACATAAAACTTTGAATTTCATAACTTTGAAATATAACTACACCACTTAAATGGTTTAAATATTAAATTCCTTTATAAAATAAAATAGCGTCTTTAATTTCACAAATAAATTCCAAATACCGATTTGAACCTCGAAATAAACCATTTCAAATTCAATATATTTCAAAGCATATTTAATGTTTCCAAACTAAATTTTATAATTCATATATATATACCAATTTCCCTTTTTCTATCATTTAGTTCTGAAATATTTGCTTACTAAATCCAATATCCTTTAAATAAAACTTCAATTTTCAATAACGAAATATTCCTCAGTTTATTCACTCAAATCACCTTAAACCCGAATTAAGTTATAAAACCATATTATTTTAAAATCTCAATTTCAATAAGTTCCAAAAGGATTCTTATTAAATATAATTCTTTAATTAAATAAAATCTCCAAATTAATTTCAAAACTATCTTCTCAACCTTGATTTATAAAAAATCAATATAAACTCTATACAAAAATATACTTTAAGTAAATACTTAACCATATTATATTTTAATAAAATCCAACTTTATTATTTAACTTATTTATACTTTAAACAAATCTTATTCATAGCTTAAACCCAAGAATTTAACTATATATAAAATACATTTATACAATATCCAAATCCATACCTCATAAAACCGTATATTTCTTTACAAACCATAGAAAATCATTTCAAAATATTTTTATATATAGACCGCGGTGCCTATACATAATTTTCTATCCTATGTTCAAGTGATACGGATATTTGTCATTTCAATCCGTAATTTAAAATAAAATTACGGTTATATACCATTTCAAACCGCAATCCCGAATGAAATAAAATGCGTAACAACTTGCAGTTTAAAATAATATATAATACAACATCCATTCATCCATCAACAGATCACACATCCATCACAATCATCATCCAAAACAATCAATCAATACCAATAGATAACCGATAACATATATAATAGGTATTTAACTGGCAGTTATATTCAATAATAAATTAAATTACGATTTTAATCTAAATAAATGCTATTAACTGAGATGATGATTAAAAATATCAAAAACAGTCATAAATAATTGCATAATCACACAGAATTAAATTTAACAAACATAAGAAATTTTAGAAGTTGTAAGTGGGTTAAAACACTCACCTTTTTAGTTTAAATTGAATTTAAATTCAATTTAAAACCAAAAATTTGACAGTCTCAGAATTCGTCCAAACCAGTGCCAAAATGTTTGGAATTTCAATACGATCCTAACAAAAAAAATGCGCGTGAATTGGTGTTCGTATGTGAAAGATATAGCGATAAATGTGTTTGAATTTCAATTATAAAAAAAAGAACACTTTTACCCCCTTGCCACGTCACCATCATCTCACGCCCTCAATTTGCAGAACATGCAACGCACAGTAAACAATTCCTGTTTGAACCCGAAACACCCAGACCCGCCATTGACTTACCGTGGACCACCCTAACCCATCGCCTCTCAACGCCACATCGCCTGGAACGTCCCCTATGCACTTGCTCGACCTCGGCACTCTCATCTACACCGTCGCGATCGCCATAGACCATTGGCCGCCGCCTCCTCTCCAAACCATAACTGAATTTTTGTGCATAATCTAACCATTGAATTGACGAACGAACCATATAGATGCGCTCCCCTCCGTCCTCTCTACAAAATCCATAAATGGTTCGTCGATCCGTCGATGTTCATCGACGCGCAATGAACGGCCGAAAATTATTCTTCGATTTCGGGACAAACAATGCGTCGAATCGAAAAACAAGTTGCAGATCTGAGTTACGCTCTTCGAGAGCTTCGAATTGATATAAAATTCGGCACACACTGTGGAGTTTGAAATTTTGGCGTTGGATTTGGTTTGGAATTTCAATTGGATCTGGAATTTTATCGTCTGCCATTGAGGAGGAGGTGAAGAGGTATTGCATGCATATACAAATGAGAAATAAAGGTAGGCTAGGGTTTATAACAGTGTATTTATAGACAAAAGGAAGAATAGAATGGATGGACCTGATTAATAAACGCGCTGAACGATAAATGGCCCGAAAAGCCCGTTCAGACTGCGGAACGAAATTGGGTCAACCTATATATCAAAATAGATATTTTAAAATATTTTAAACGCAATGGAAATAGTTTCAAGTCCAAATTCCATCGTATGAAGAAGTTATGCTAAAATCAATTTATTTCAAGTTGATTTCAATTGATTTCAATTAATCGATTTTAAGGCGCTTCAAGCCGATACGATCAAACGACAAGTCCGATCGATAAGAAACTTGAAATCCTACAATATTCAACATTACGGATCCGATGAAACTTGTTTCGTCGAAATCCGAGTCAGTGGCCAAAATGGCTATTTTTATATTAATTAAATAAATTAAAAATAAATTAATTAAATCAATTTTCAATTTCAACTCTATAATTAACAAATTTCATCAATTAATTTTCTTAATCATTTACACTAATTTAACCAAATTCAAATGTCAATTTAGAGTTGATTAATTTATCAATTTCATCGTTAAATTTTCAACTTCATTAAATTCAGAAATTATAACTTAAATTTTCAAAAATTCTATTAAATTTATTTTTTATTCTACTATTCAATTCATTATTGTCAACGGATGAAATAAATATTGGATTCAAAATCTTTTACTTTAATATTACTACATTCCATCTTTATTTCAATTAGCGTAACAAATTAAATTTCATTTAGAATAAATTCATTTATTATAATTTGAGTTCCAATTAACTATAATAAATTCCAAATAACTTTGATTTGATTAGTTTAAATCTTTATACTAAGTCCATTATCACTCTATACCTAGTTCCTATTGCTACCCTTCATTTGCTTGACATTTAAATGAACTTGATTCCAATAAATTCATTGACCAATTAATTAGGTAATTTATAATAATTGTTATCATAACCTTAAATTTACACTTAAGTTTATGTTATATTCAACTAATCATCATAACACTGAATAAAATTTACGTTATTCTCAATTATTATACTAATTTACATTAACGTAACATTAAATTCAGATTTATTGCAAATTGGTTACCCGTTTTAATTTCATAGACTAAATAAATGGTTAACTTAACACACCCATTATCATAAATTTTAATTACACATATGAATCGACTATTCACAAACAAATGTTACAATTCTTATATAATATTGGTTTTATTCAATTTATTACGTATTACTTCCTTAGTTAATAACCTTTGAATTCACTCCCCAATTTACTAATTTCCATCAATTATAACTAATTTAAATAAATTCATTAATTGTCAATTGCCATCCCAAATGAAATCTATTCATTTGAATTTTTCCTTATTATGAATCAATTATAAACTTACCATCTTAAGGGTGATGTCAACATGGATACTTATCTATTACACTAATCTACGCCTATTACATCTTACATTTGCATAAATGCTACATTAATATATTCAATTTTCTAACTCCTTTGTTATTAACCATCCTATTTCCATATATTATATCTTTGCCAATTATATACATTAATTACGATTAAATATTCTAAATAAATTTATTCACTTGGTTTCATGCTTTTTATTACATCAACTTACTGCCTTATGAATATATTTCTGTTTCTATTCAATTCACATTCACACTTCCGTTATTATATTAATTATCATTAAAGTAACTTTTACTTTAAATTGGTAAACCACTGGTAACGACCACCATCTGTCACCATTTTCCCTTTATAATACATGTATGTTTATTCTTCACAAATGATTTCCTTCTATTACCCTATTTCATGCATTAATCCAATAATTTCATTTGTTTTCTCATATTCCATTTATAATCAAGTCATAACATTTGAATTATTTTATTTAATTGGAATTTCATTCAAGTTCATTAATTATTAACTTTAATTAACCTTGTTACATTTCCTCTTAGTTAATTTTCATTATTATATCACAACTTTTATTAATATTTCTCTAAATTTTTATTTTCATCAATATTAAATTTCAAAATTTTTATTAAATTAACAATTATAATTACTGAAAATTTACGGGTCGTTACACTCTCTTCCACTCAAAACTTTTCATCCTCGAAAAGGAAGAAGAAGGGAAAAGAAGAATTAAATAAACAATACATCTTATCACAATATTAACTTTATAAACAGTTAAATTTACAAAACTAATTACTTTAAATAAAATATACCAATTTATAACCATTAAATCTCTTATACTCAAATTAATAAAGTTTGGAAAACATTTTTCAAAATATTTTCTAAGTCCAAAAATTACGGAAAATTTTGGCAGAGTCTCCTTTCGTACGGAGAGGCTCGGTAGAAAATATAATATTAAATATAACAATATACACATATTTTCCAAAATAATAAATATCCTAACATGGGAAAAATAATATAATAACGCTATAAAACCGTAATCCGAAAGCGTACCTATTTGTCGCGCAATCTACGCTTATATTATAAAACCAAATGCAGTGCAATTGCTTCCATAACTTGTACTTCACTTATATAATCTAAAGAGTTAATAATTATATAAAATGAAATGCTAAGTTGTTTTAACCAAAATACAATCGTCACACAAATCAACCATCACATTGAATCAACACAAATCAATTATCCATTCATATCAAACAAAACAAATAGTTGTTCAGGTTCAAAACTTTAAATCGTACGGAATGAAAATAAACTACTAAGTGTACCCTTTTACTCAACAGTATTAGGCGAAACTAAATAGATTATACATACATCCAAACAAATTTAAAGTATCCTTACCCAAACAACTATAAACCAAACAAACAACAAATTCCCAAATCAATTAATTTTGATTAATTTCATTCATATAATAAATTATCTTCTAAATTTACATTTATTTCTTAAAATTTTATTTAGAAATAACTTCAACTTATTTTGTTAAGTTTGAAATTTCTTACTCACGGTACCTGCCTTCTATTATATTTAATTATTAATTATTTCAATTATACTTAAGTTTATAACAACTACAACTTCTAATTCTTATTTATTAAAGAATTTCATTGAATACCTTCATTATTTCAATTTTTTTACTTGTATAATATTCTATTACAAGTTCTTATTAACATTGCAACTTTTATTATTTGGTAAGTTATACCTATATGCTTTTAAGAATGCAATTGAAAATCACACAAGTTTTCCTCAATTCTTTTAATTAATTAAATGCTCAATAATAATATCTTTTGTTTTATATGTTACAAATTTAAATTTCTTTTTATTTAAGTTACAACTTAGCATTAACTCTCTTATTTCCTTTAGAGGTTTCAATTTATTAATTACCTATGTTCCAATTCATTACAATAATTGAAACTATTAATTAATGGAAACTTAAGAACTAAATACCGGGTTAAAACTCAAATCATTTTAAAATAATAGATAAATGTATACTTACAACATATATATCCAATTATATTCAAAATAATTAAAAATTTATATTTGTTTATCAAAAATGATTCTGCAGTAAAACTACTACAATGGCCTTTCCTCTTCGAGACTCGAAAATGAATGTTGATGATGCGGCTGCCATCACCGAAATTATTTTCCAGCGACAGGGAGGAAAGTACAGAACTTATTTCTTCCAAAATATCTTTAAAACCACTCCTTCAAATCATTTTGAAATATTTATCAAAAAATACTTCAAAAATATTGTTATTATATTCCAGAATCATTGAAAGAGTTTTCAAAACCCTGGACTTAAGTTCTAAATTTCCAATTTTCATTTATTTTATTTTCCATCTCATTTCAACTATTATTTATACATTTCATTACTAACAACCAGTATTTTGCAACCAAATATATATATCATTTATAAAAAAAATTATTTTATATATATAGAAAATATAATAGGCAAAATTATTCCATTCACCTATATTCAAAACAAATATTGTTTCGGTCTGTCCTATTAAGCATTTAGAAATCCCTATTGATGTCATAGCGTCCTATGCACGAACCAGAATCTATAAATGCAAAACGGAACCAATTAACACAATATAAAACCTTTTATAACACTAACAAATACGCTCTCTCCTATACATACACACTCAGCGACTCATCATAGGGTATTACTACCCTATTAATAAAGAGTCAGACCCCACAAAGCTAAGGTTTATCGCTAAACCTCGCTCTGATACCAGATGTAACTTCCCGCCTTTTTATACGCTTTAAATTGACGACAAACCACACACGTCAGACTTAGACCATACAGAAGGGTGGATTGTTATGGGTAAATAAGAAAAAAAGTCGAGAAAGAAAAACACAAAATAGAATCTTGCAGCGGAACGATAAGATATAATAATCAAATATACGGTTCATGAAGCTGTTTACAAAATATTTAATTATACTTATACAATATATAT
The DNA here is from genome assembly GCA_030765085.1 of Allium cepa. Lineage (NCBI taxonomy): Eukaryota > Viridiplantae > Streptophyta > Magnoliopsida > Asparagales > Amaryllidaceae > Allium > Allium cepa. The sequence goes on from CM060932.1 coordinate 939,203,817, forward strand.
ATCTGAGTTACACATACCAGAGAATATTGAACAACAATGTAGCGGAACGGTGAGAATATAGTGGAATACTATAATAACTAATAATAATAATTCTTCGTTTTCGTCCTCCAGAATACGGTCTTCAAATCCTGAAATGCTCAGGCTGACTCAAGCGAATTGAAAAGACAAAACACTCAAGTCAGAACTAAAAGATCTTATGTTAGTTAAATCAATAGTAAATAATATGAGTGTAACGGCGTCAGAGATGTTTACGGGATTTGACATCTCTTATCCAGTGTCCAACATGAGTGCAGTAACTTAAGAGATGTTCGGGATTCACACCTCCTTAGGATCCGTTAAACTATCTACTATGTAGTAATATGCGCTATTATAATAGTGTCTAAAGTAAAGTATAATATACTGAAAATAGCGTTAAGGTGTCACCCATATAGCCCTTAACACACTTTTATATTCCCATAGTCTATACAGTACCGTAATCTCCCCCGCACTGGACGTCGTCAAATGGCACTCCATAGGTATGCTACAAAACAAAATCGTATAAGGCGCGCTAGGGTAGGTGACATGGCGCAACTAGGCAATGCCAGGGTAGATATACCAATTGCTATCCGGGCTGGTGGTAACGCATAGCCGCAGCTACTGCCCACCTCGAGCCACACCCCAAATAAAAAAAATCAAAAGTGGCCACCGAATCAATCCAAAAGTCAAAGTATAATATCGAAGGGATGTGTCCGATCAAAGGTGCTACCTCATTGGCCCGAGAATCGCTCCTGTTTTAGCCACCTTATGCCAACTCATGGGAGTCGGGTCCCCGTATTTACCTCAAAGGAAACACCGCTGCCATCATACTTCATTCTGGAATCTCCACCGCGTACACGGTTGTAAAAGTGGTTTTGGGGTTGGTAGAGAGTATGACAATTTTCGATCCCGGTCTCTTTAACAACCAAACATTATTATAACACCGCGGTCATTTCAAAATAATTTATACCTCAAAACCAGGATATAATATCCATTTCAAACCATATAATTACGATATCATTTCCCCTTTTAAACCCAAATCAATATGATATCATTTTCAAATATATCCTTTTCTAAAACCATAACATTTTCAAAGTTATAATATTTCGAAACCAAACGCTTGAAATATAGCCTTCCAAAACATAAACTTTGAATTTCATAACTTTGAAATATAACTACACCACTTAAATGGTTTAAATATTAAATTCCTTTATAAAATAAAATAGCTTCTTTAATTTCACAAATAAATTCCAAATACCGATTTGAACCTTGAAATAAACCATTTCAAATTCAATATATTTCAAAGCATATTTAATATTTCAAAACTAAATTTTATAATTCATATATATACACCAATTTCACTTTTTCTACCATTTAGTTTTGAAATATTTGCTTGCTAAATCCAATATCCTTTAAATAAAACTTCAATTTCCAATAACGAAATATTCCTCGGTTTATTCACTCAAATCACCTTAAACCCGAATTAAGTTGTAAAACCATATTCTTTTAAAATCTTAATTTCAATAAGTTCCAAAAGGATTCTTATTAAATATAATTCTTTAATTAAATAAAATCTCCAAATCAATTTCAAAACTATCTTCTCAACCTTGATTTATAGAAAATGAATATGAACTCTATACAAAAATATACTTTAAGTAAATACTTAACCATATTATATTTTAATAAAGTTCAACTTTATTATTTAACTTATACTTTAAAAAAATCTTATTCATAGCTCAAACCCAAGAATTTAACTATATATAAAATACATTTAACCAATATCCAAATCCATAAGTCATAAAACCGTACATTTCTTTACAAACCATAGAAAATCATTTCAAAATATTTGTATATATAGACCGCGTTCCTGTATATAATTTTCTATCTTATGGTCAAGTGATACGGATATTTACCATTTCAATCCGTAATTTAAAATAAAATTACGGTTACATACCATTTCAAACCGTAATCCCGAATGAAATAAAATGCATAACAACTTGCAATTTAAAACAATATATAATACAACATCCATTCATCCATCAACAGATCACACATCCATCACAATCATCATCCAAAACAATCAATCAATACCAATAGATAACTGATAATATATATAACAGGTATTTAACTGGCAGTTATATTCAATAATAAATTAATTAACGGTTAATTTAAATAAATGCTATTAACTAAGATGATGATTAAAAATATCAAAAACAGTCATAAATAATTGCATAATCACACAAAATTAAATTTAACAAACATAAGAAATTTTAGAAGTTGTGAGTGAGTTAAAACACTCACCTTGGATTTAAACCCAAAAATTTCGCAGTCTCAGAATTCGTCCAAACCAGCGCCAAAATGTTCGGAATTTCAATACGATCCTAACAAAAAAACGCGCGTGAATTGGATCAACCCATATATCAAAATAGATATTTTAAAATATTTTAAACGTAATGGAAAAGGTTTCAAGTCCAAATTCCATCGTTTGAAGAAGTTATGCTAAAATTAATTTATTTCAAGTTGATTTCAATTAATCGATTTTAAGGCGTTTCAAGCACATACGATCAAACGACAAGTCCGATCGATGCGAAACTTGAAATCCTACAATAGTTCACCATTACGGATCTGATGAAACTTGTTTCGTCGAAATCCGAGTCAGTGGCCAAAATGGAAATTTTTATATTAATTAAATAAATTAAAAATATATTAATTAAATCACTTTTCAATTTCAACTCTATAATTAACAAATTTCATCAATTAACATTCTTAATCATTTACACTAATTTAACCAAATTCAAATGTCAATTTAGAGCTGATTAATTTATCAATTTCAGCGTTAAATTTTCAACTTCATTAAATTCAGAAATTATAACTTAAATTTTCAAAAATTCTATTAAATTTATTTTTCATTCTACTATTCAATTCATTATTATCAACGGATGAAATAAATATTGGATTCAAAATCTTTTACGTTAATATTACCACATTCCATCTTTATTTCAATTAGCGTAATAAATTAAATTTCATTTAGAATAAATTCACTTATTAAAATTTGAGTTCTAACTAATTATAATAAATTCCAAATAACTTTGATTTGATTAGTTTCAATCTTTATACTATGTCCATTATCACTCTATACCTAGTTCCTATTGTTACCCTTTATTTGCTTGACATTTAAATGAACTTGATTCCAATAAATTCATTGACCAATTAATTAGGTAATTTATAATAATTGTTATCATAACCTTAAATTTACACTTAAGTTTATGTTATATTCAACTAATCATCATAACACTGAATAAAATTTACGCTATTCCCAATTATTACCCTAATTTACATTAACGTAACATTAAATTCAGATTTATTGCAAATTGGTTACCCGTTTTAATTTAATAGGTTAAATAAATGGTTAACTTTAAACACTTGTTACCATAACTTTTAATTACACATATGAATCCACTATTCACAAACAAATGTTACAATTCTTATATAATATTGATTTTATTTATTACGTACTACTTCCTTAGTTAATAACCTTTGAATTCACTCCCCAATTTACTAATTTCCATCAATCATAACTTACTAATTTAAATAAATTCATTAGTTGTCAATTGCCATCCCAAATAAAATCCATTCATTTGGATTTTTCCTTATTATGAATCAATTATAAACTTACCATCTTAAAGGTGATGTCAACATGGGTACTTATCTGTTACACTAATCTACGCCTATTACATCTTACATGTGCATAAATGCTACATTAATATATTCAAATTTCTAACTCCTCTGTTATTAACCGTCCTATTTCCATATATTATATCTTTGCCAATTATATACATTAATTACGATTAAATATTCTAAATAAATTTGTTTACTTGGTTTCATGCTTTTTATTACAGCAATTACTGCCTTATAAATAAATTTCTGTTTCTATTCAATTCACATTCACACTTCCGTTATTATATTAATTATCATTAAAGTAACTTTTATTTTAAATTGGCAAACCACTGGTAACAACCACCATTTGTCACCATTTTCCCTTTATAATACATGTATGTTTATTCTTCGCAAATGATTTCCATCTATTACCCTATTTCATACATTAATCGAATAATTTCATTTGTTTTCTCATATTCCATTTATAATCAAGTCATAACATTTGAATTATTTTATTTAATTGGAATTTCATTCAAGTTCATTAATTATTAACTTTAACCTTGTTACGTTTCCTCTTAGTTAATTTTCATTATTATATCACAACTTTTATTATTATTTCACTAAAATTTTATTTTCATCAATATTAAATTTCAAAAATCTTATTAAATTAACAATTATAATTACTGAAAATTTATGGGTCGTTACATGAAATATTCAGACACTCGCTAAGGTTGGAAATGTCTGGCTTGTACATTTTTCGAGAGAGTCACAAATAAATACCCTCTCAAGTATATTGTCTAAAGGGGTACTTTCGGTAAGGGGTGCACCATCCTAGTCATTGTTGGATAATTTCCACTTCCTTGTTTTCGAATCGAGCCATTTAATTAATTCTTTCTTGATTGCATTGGGAAGTGTCTTGGGCACTTCACAATGCTTAATTACTTATGTCCAATATTTTATGCTTGGATGTTATCCTCGTGAGAGAAAACCCGTTCCATGTTTTGTGGCATGGTTTCACATGTTGTTTATATGTTCCACTTTTATTTTGAGTTTACTCATACCAGAGTTATTGTCTTACCATAGTTGATTGTTTTCCCTAAACTCTCAAATACTCATTTCTATTTGATTATTTTGGGGGTGATAGGTTTTTTTCGGCTCTTTTGAAGGTGATGGATGAGCAGGAGGGTCCTTAGCTATCTAGCTATCTATTTTAGCATTTATGTGATGTTCATTTATGTATGTTTATTTTGTATCATCAAGTGTAAAGCTAGGTTGTTATAACTTCCTAGGCTGATAGTGGTAATGCTTTTGTTGTAACTCTGATAACTCTGAGTTAGGGAATAACTTTATGGACTATCTTATTGTCATATTATATTTAACCGTTCCGTTATGAGTTTTTATGTTATGTTTCTTTTATTTTGCCCTATGATGTCTTGCCTTTCGAATGCTTAGGCCATGGTACATGAATACCATAAATGTATTAAGTGTCATTTCCCAAGGGTCCAAAAGTTGGGCTGCCATACTCAGCGTCCTTCTGGCTTAGATATCTTTCAGCTTGATAGTAGAAATCCAAAAATCCATTGGTTGATCTCTCTCTAAAATGATCTTGAAATCAATCTTACTGGAAATTTCAAAGATCGCTACCATAAGGACTATTGACGGTCTGGTTTTTACACTACAATAGATATTGCGTTGAATTTGGTTAAATAACCTCGTGTGGTCTCACCGACCTTTCTCTTTACGCTCAAAAGTGTCATCACATTCCTTAGTCGCTCTATTCGTACTCTTACTAGTTTATAAACTTTTCCACTAGTCCGATCCACATGTTGATGGATCCATTCTCCAGCTGACGGAACCACATTATAGTAATATGTCAAGTGTAAAAGGAAGTATCTTCCCAACACTTCTTTTGAAGCACCCAACACTCCCATGTGCTAGATATATCTCATTAGATGAATAGTCGGGTCCGTTCTTTCGTTATGCATTTCCAAAGTAGGTAGCTTGAAATAAGGTGGGTTCCTGACTTTTTTATGTTTAGGGAAAATGGGTTTCTATTTATGTCCTCTAAACTCTGATTGAGGAGACAACCTCTCAAAACTTGTCTTATCATATCAGTAATCGTATCTTTATCATTCAGTCGAAATCTTTAGGGCTCCATATGCTCTTATCTCAAATGTTTATCCTGCCATCGTTCCTACAGGTGTTTCTGGTCCTAACCCTTGTGGTTGTACGTTCATATTATGGTCTACATCTTTAATTCTAGCTCCACTCATTCCTAGTATCCCAAATTGTCCAAGGACTAAAATTGTTATGTTCCTTGCCATTTTGGTTGGTACTAATCTGATTTTGATCGGTACCGAGTTATTCTAGTGTTGGGGCTCGGCTCCATTTTGTTGTGTTCTATTATCTTGTTTATTTGCTCCTCCTTCTGGCCATTGATTCTGAGTTCCAACTGCTCTGGCTATCCTTTGTTGTTCCATTCTTATGAAATATCCATTAAGTGTCTCCTCTTGTTGAGCTATTTATCTTGTCTACATCTTCATCATCATTCCTTCCATCTCCTCTCTAGTAAATATACATAGAAGGTAGGTTTGCACCGAAGGTTTTGGCTGCCCCTTGTCCTTATCGAATTTCTTCAGTAATATCTCTGGTAATAGGACTCTTCGCCTTCTCTAAACCTAAGATCTAACTCGCTCTCAGTAAAACCACCAAAAAATTTGTACCTAAAATTAGCATAACACCTTGAAATAAACTAGATCTAAAAGAAAGAATGGAAACAATAGAAACCGGAACAAATACATTATTTTTATAGTGATTCGACAAACACTCCGGCATACGTCTACTTTTATCCTTTTTATTTATGTTTACTCTATGGAATATAGAAATTATAACCAAATCCGACCGTAATCTAGTAGATCGGATTTGGTAGAGTTTCCAAGAGAAGAAGAGAGAATGATCCAAAAGTCCCTTTCTAGTTTAAGTTTCTCTGTGAGTTATGGACGAATAGTCCACCATAGTTGCCAGATTACAGAAGACTGGGTAAGAATCCATATGCAAGAAAATAGGAAGGAATAACAAGCCAATATAGAATACTTAAATCATATTAGTACCAATCATAATTATGGTCAGGTCTAATCAAATTCACTTAGTTCCAAAACAACCCCCATCATATTCATCTTCTCCAACTTACATAAGTACGTACACACTTCAAGAATCAAATCGGTATCGATAACAACTTTTATCGATGCCAATCAAAATTGGTATTCCCTTTTTACTTTGAATTTCTTATGTGGCTTCATATCATCATTTTAAGCATGCCTCTAAGTTCGTGATCCATTTTGTCTTCGTCTTAAGGTCCAGATTCACCTAGAAGTTGCTTGGTTGATGCACTGGATAAGATTATCCAAATCATGTCAGTACCAAACAAATCTTGCATTTCCAAAACTTAGCTAAATCTTTAGTTTCTTCAATCCTTACATCTTCCAAGCTTTTTGACACATTCCTTTATTATTTCGCAGTCCAATTTATCCATTTGAATCTAATCCGAGACAGTAGAAAATTTATTGATAATAGTAGTAATGATGATAGCCTCAATAGTGATTACCTCAGTTGAAGGGTCCAAAGCATGGATCACAGTAGAAAATAGAGCAAGAGTAGGTCATCTTTAAATGCTAAAAATAGAGTTATATAAGTCAATAATTGCTTCAGGAGATATCTAAAGGTTTTCAAAGAATGGAGAATTTCCAAGCATGCCATCAGTTGAGCGTGGATTTGAACCCAAAAGATAGATTTGGTCGAATCATGGTGTTTCCTAAAAAATCTTCTCCTTTTCGAGGATCGGAGATAATATAGGGGCAAAAACACAAACGGTATATAGTCTTATATGGATTTGGAGGAGGGAGTTGTTGTAAACAAAAAAAGCAGGAATGGAAGCATTGACGGTCTCCAAATCGCAAGTAGGATAGTCAAAGTAGTCGTTAAAGGTCCTAATTTGGATTTAGGGGTAGGAATGTTGACCATCTCCTCAACTTGGATATCCATGTGAATTTCGACAGTCGTCTATAGTGGTTCATTGGTGGCTTGGTGATATCTTCCCTCCTCGGGGCATCCAAATCCTCAAAATCAAAGTATTCAATTGGGAATAAGCCTCGATGATCGGGACTCCCTTCCTTTTTACCATTTCATTCTTCTCTTCCATAATATTTTTATAAATTATGCCATGACTCCAAGGTAAGAGTCATCTAATCATTTTAAGCCTCTGCTTTTGAAGATGTTTACATAGAACTTAAAAATGGTGCAGTTGACCTTATGGGTAGTGGACAGTTTTTTAGTTTTAACCTTAGCTAAATGTTCTTTTGGTTTTGCGATGCTAACTTTTAGTTTTCTTATTCTTGGATTGAAGCTCTAGGATTTTACTTACCTCGGCTCTTGATATTTCTGTATCAGCTTTATATATATCTTATATATTCATTCATTCTTACTTAATTATCTTATCTCTATAGTTTACTGTTGACCCTAAGTTTTTACTTCATTATGCGAATATATCTTTCTTGCTTTATGTTTATTTACCACTTTCCTCTTTAATAGGCTCATAATATCATTTTCCATTCTTTTTATCCTTTTTCACATTTTCTATCTCTATTCCCTTTTTACCCTTTTCATTTACTCTTACGTATTCTTTAAATTCTTTTTATTTAATTTCCATTTTTATTGGTGCCATGTTTCCTTTTGTTTTAGAATGTTCTTATCACATTTATATCTCTTTATGTAACGCTTTGGTTTCCTCTACATTTTAATGCATTGGAACCATGTTTCTACCATAAAAATTTTAATACTATAAATTTCTGTATCTTATCTGAAAAGGAGGATTTGTGTTATTTAGAATTACAAAGAATCATCTTTTCATTATTTGAAATAGACAGTACAAAATACGATAAATATCCCTATATTGTGCTTCCCCTTCTTTTTAGTTGTATTCCTTGTCATTTCAAATAACGAATTTTTATTTGTTTTAAACTGGATAATGTATAGAAATTCACCTTGCAACATTCTAAATTCCAAAGAATTAAAATAACTGCTTAAACACCTAAAATCTTAATGTAATTTCTTTATTTTACATTCTTATTATTCGCTCAAAATAACAATCTATTATTATCATATCACAGATAAATTAATAAATTCATATTTCTTAATAGTGAATTTAGGAACAACAAATATCATAAAAAATTTCAAGGTTTACATTCTAATAACATGTAAATATAGCAAGTTGATAGATAAATAATATGTAGGTAGGATTTTCCAATTTTATTTTCATATTTATAAATTTAGCCTACAACTCCAATTAACATTATAGGCATATAGGACTAGATTTGCACAATATAGTCTAATATTACATAAAAGCATATAATATTCCCACTCACCTTTTTTTAGCTCCAATTCTCCAGATCTAGATTCATTTCATTTTTATTTAACTTCCTCTTATTTTAAATCCAAAATATAAAAAGGATATACCTTATAAGAATTACCAATCTACAGAAATGATTGTATTATATTTACACTTGAGTTTAAGATTCATGATTTACCTTTGTTTCCGCATTCTAAAATGATCATATTCTTATCTTCTTTTATTCTCTATTTTTCTCTACTTATACATACAATATAATAATTTTACTACTTTTAGGATTCAATAGATTTTAAAGAAAAGAGATGGAAAAGATCTGCTCTATGTCCTAGAAAATATGAGAAGAGAAGTGTGAAACTAGTTCTATATTTATAGGGGTTTGGAGTTAACTTGGAGAGTTAGATTTACCTTATGTAATCTCTATTTTAATTAGAGATGCATATCTGAAACTTGGCATGGAAAAAAATATTTGGTAGCATCTCTATCGTTCAATTTACGCTCTAATATCTCCCATTTATACATCAACGGTCGACCTTACATGATCTTGGGTGGACCACTACTGGTCGACCTTGGTGCATCTTGGGTCAACCGTTATGTGTTTTAACGGTGAATTAATTAGCATGTTTTGATTTTGTATGTTTTGTTCTTTGTTTAAATGATTGTGCCTGTTTAATTACTTTCTAAACTTTATTGCAATAATTTATTTCCGCTTACATATATTCTCTTAGATTTAATTTAAAGTTAACATTTATTAACATCTAATATTCCATTAATGTTACTAATTAGCGTCAATTAACTTTTATTACCATAATTACATATATAATCATTTCCCACTCTAAAAGTTCAAATGTTAATAACTTTTCATTTGAACTCCGATCGATAATTTTTATATGTGAAAATTAATCGGAAAATCACCATGAACCCAATGATGCAAGTTTCATAGACAAATTCTAACGTTTTTAAAAATTATATTTTTTGGCATTTACTATTTATTAAATAATTTCTTTTTAATCAATTATCATAAAAATCTTAGGGTGTTACACACTATATTATGTTACACTATCATTTTATGAGTATCATACACTAAATATAATATCAGTTGTTATGGTACCTAGCTCGTTAGTATTTATAACACATGACATCCATCCAAACCTCACATCAATCACGCCAACTGACTCACATATTCAATTCATCAAAGTTCGAAACATTCTTGGACTACCACTGAAAGTCTTAGAAAATCTTTAGGTCAATCAAGAAGCAAATCTCCAATTTCCATAAATCAAGCCTGAAGCAACTCCTAAGTCTCCTTCACCACATACCATCCCTTTATATCTCTAGATCCAACCATTGGATTTTCTCTTAAACTTTTACGAACTTTACCATAACATGTCGTTTCATCCTTGAAAGTTTGTGTCAATCCGAAGAAGTTGAATTGGACGGCAGTGATAGGGTTGGGGATTGACAGAAGTCAATCCACTCCATCCATTCCTTAGTCGCTTTTCCTGTGTTGAGCCTAAATTTTCCCACTAAATTTCTCTAGTCATCCAACACTTGCCAAAAGTTAACCTTGACTTTCCCATAAGTGGCCCTTGAGAAGTCCAAAAGTGGCCCCATGCCGAACCCCAAGTCAAATCCAAAACTCCCAACACACTTTGCCCCGCTCGTGTTTTTACATGATCTGCCTAGAGCAGAAGGACTACCGAGCTATGGCCAAAAACTGAAACAAAATCTCTATTTGGCACCATATCCACCAAATAAATTGTACTGCTTGGCCACACAGCCGGAGCAGAGTGATCCTATATTTTCCCCATCCTTGCTTGGATTTTTCCACTTAACGTTGTATGCTAAGCCAAACTTCCACTGGAACATTTTCACTACCACGTTTCTGCTTCACTAACATAGAGTTTTCCTGATTTTTCCACCAAGTCAACCTGAACACCCCATATGCCGAACTGATTTGTAGAACTGAACATATAGTCAATTTCTGCACTATTTTGTTCATTATTTTCAGCATAATAGCATTCCACCTTAATCCAACTATCAACATCTCGAACACAACATTAATGCACTGATACGATGCTAAACACTCTAGAGCCGATCCAACAGAGTTCAGTTCTACACTTACGGACGTCTCTTCCTTTATGTATCAAATCAGGGAGAACATCATTACTTCTAGATAGGGACACTCAACTACAGAATCAGTCATCATCTCTTATTTGCTTCGATGAGCATTTCCAGCCAATCAAACATACAAAAACAATATACGAACAAGCAAATAAACATTATATCATTGCAACTCATATCAAAACACATTCATAATCTAGCCTTGCATTCATATGAATAGCCATACATCAATACAATATATTTATATCACTTTAAATCGTTTTAATTCATTTTTATTTTAGTTTATAAACTAAAACAGCAACAAATCATAATTATGACTTAAAAAAGGGGTTCAAAACATGTCAAAACCTATAGATACATATATAGTAGGTACAGGGAAGATAAATCACATACAAATCACCCAAAAATCATTGAAAACAATCAAATCGAGGTAGACCCGAAATGGACAGGAAATATCAAATTAAATATCATATTTTTAGTTTGAAAATATATTAAAAACACTTTTGAAAACATATTGTAACGAGTGCGACTTTTCGACGCTCGAAAACCGACATCAATACGTCCACTGTATCAACTGCCGAGCAATCGAATGCCGAAAAACCGTACCGTTAGGGTTAAAGAAGAGGTAGAAGATAGAAGAAGGGAGAAAAAGATAGAATAGAACAGCAATATTAGAATCTCACAATCGCAGCGGAACAACATATAATAGATAAATGAATAATCTTTAAACAAAGAACTATATCAGTTATTACATTACATCATATTACATTACATCACATCATCAGAGTGTACAACAACAAACAACAACAACAACGGAAAAGAAATACTATATACTAGTGAATACGCCATGCCATCCAGCTTGCCTCCAGCAACTCCAGAATTCCAGAATATCCTGATAACCTAACTCTAAACTGCCTGTGTGGAAATTGGTGGGCACCCAGAGTTTAGGAAGGAAAAACAATAAACTCCGAGTCAGTCATGGGACTGGTGTGAGAACTTAAAATAGTTTATCTTTAAAATAAAGAACAGGATAGTTTTAAAATAGATTCGAAATGATTTTTAGAAAATGAGACTACCATAAGGCCTCCCGCACACACACACAATGCAAACGCAGAATCGAAGGAGATTCCTCCTTATGATAGTCAAAGATGCTTGATACGCATTAAAAAGAAACATTTGAATTATTACAAGTGCATAGTGTACGAAAAATCATTTCGAAAGTAAAGATATAAATCTTAGCCAGCATGGTCATTTCGCACTTATGCCTACTATAGCTACCATGTTCAATAGCAGGTTACCGCCACATTCCATGGCAGGTTATACAACTAAAACCGTACAGGGTACATATTGTTTCTTTGGATTTCCAACAAATGGTCAGGCCAAGGAACTTCCCATTGCCACATGGGTACGCCTCTAGAAAGACGACCCGAGAACCTAACCGGATCTCTTCCAACACAAGGCTGGGTTACCTTTAAAACTAGGTAACTACTGACACGAATATGTCATTCCTCGATCGTAACCGATCTATATCCGAGGATCCTCGATTTCCAACAACCACAAAGCAATAAGTTTGCAGCAACAACATAGGTTAAGTATCTGGGCTCCATACCATGATACCACCTCTATCCATAAGGAATGACATACACTAAAGGGGCACTACCCCCTAATAACCTTGTTGCATCCTTCTTGTTTTGACAATTTCCGGGGTGTGAGGTCCGACGAAGTCTCGTCCACAAAGCCACGCTTTATACAAAAGCTGTGCTTTGTTCAACAAATGCTCAACAGCACTTCGTATGCCACATTACCAATTTGGGAATGTATCACTAGTAACCATCAACTACATAACCTCTGAGGGTGTTAAGCTAAGAGAATAAATTATCCGCCACCAACGGAAATATATTTGATAGAAACCAGCTTTACATCCCAAATTGTAACGTCAGACACACATCCATACAAGTCCGTTCTGGGATCGAACGGAACCGAAGGCACTTCCGAAGAAGTCCTTGCAATACGGATATTCACTAATCACGACCGGACTTCCCATCACAAAAGGTAATAAATTTCTATATCGGGGATCAGCCGATGCAGAAACATTCGACGGTAATCCTTCTGTTTTCACAAATATACGGTCTTCAACACCGGTCATCAAATGTAATCCATAACGACGTATCACATATTCGGAATGGGTTATACGACCCCAAGGTCCTTTCCCGGCTAACCCGAATAGTGAGCGCTTATTTCAAAAATAAGTGTAGCATTCAAATTCAAACAAATCACAACAAATACCTATTTAAAGGTAAATATTGATAGTCGGTTATTTAACTATCAGTAGGCGTGTTCCACATCACCAAATTCCAAATAATTTCCCAAATTATTTATTTTCCAAAAATATCTTTACTAGATATATAATTTTCCACACTTCAACCATTTGAAAACAAATTTTCAAATCACTTTTCAACTTTAGAACTTTTGAAAACAAATTTCAATCATTTTCCTTAAGCAAAAATACTTTCATTTCAAAATGGTTCATTTAAACCAATTAAATAAATCCTTACCGATTTACTTTATATTTACATTCCAAGTCCGTAAATTTATTCCTACTTCAAAAATAAATCAATGCTTATTTTTAAACAAATTCCCCTTTCTTTTATAAAATTCCATAGTGAATTTACACTTCCAAAATAACTATGAATATATGATTCCAAAATCGATTTCTAATATTCATTTTCAATTTATCTTAAAAAGATAAAATCTTAAAATATTCACTTCATATTGGAAAACATTTCCATACTTATTAAATAATAATAAGTAATTAACAAATCTATTTATTTTCAACACTTGGAAAATATTCAATATACTTAAATCGAAATTAAGTATATACTTCATTCTTTAAGGAAAACATTCTGTTAAAACACATTTATTTGAGCCAAAATGAATGTTGCGTAAAACATCGTTACGACAACCCAAAATCACTAGTATAGAGATTCGAAATTTAGATAGATATATAAATCCCAATACTGTGCAAAAACATTTCCTTTCAAAAATCATTTACTATAACAACAGTGTTATCGTCAACCATTTCCTTATTTCTCGAAAACGTCTATTTCAACAATGAATGTTGAAATCTATGTGTTCGATACTTAATGCATTTTAAAACATCTTTAAATCGTCTTAAATTCTATTTAAAACATCACTTCCCCAAAACATATCCATTTTATTTCATAATATATTCACGGTCCAAAAATCGTGAATATAATTATTTATCCAATTCAGTGTTTCTACACATTTATTATAAGATTATCCACCGTCCAAAATCGTGGATAAAATTCCTAACCAAACTCTTATTATTACAACATTTAACTTTAAGGATAATTCGCAGTCCAAAATCATGAATATATCTCCTTTAATAACTTTTATGTTTGATTTATCAAATTCAATTGATTTCGAATTTACAAACAATGTATATAAATCCCGTTTCTATTTATAAAACTTCGATTTATAAATCTCCTTTATTATCCCATTCAATTTATATAACTCAATTATATACCAAAAGTCCATATTATAAGTTAAATACTTATAACCCATTTGTTTACAAAATCGTTCTTTTTAAAACTTCACAAATTATAAATCTTATTACTTATAAGATTTTATTTATAACCTTATTTTCAACATTAACAGAACTCCTTTTAAAATTCCATTATTTCGATTAAAAAATATATATTTTATAAATCTCATCTATAAACCATTTATCTTTATTCAAAAATATCAATTAAAATGTCAAATCTGATTTATAAGTTAATTATCCATAAATCTTTTATTTTACAACATCTATTCATTTTATAACTTCACAATTTATAAGTCTATAAATTTCGTTCACTTATGAAATCCATTATATTTTTTCATTTTAACACTTATAAAAACTCGTTTTATAATTCCAGTATTCTTAATTTATAAAATATCAATTTTGTATATCTTTTATATAAATCGTTCATAATAATTCAAAAATCTCAATCTAAATAAACCAATCCTTTTAATAATTTACAAAACGTTATTTAAAACTTATATAACTCCAAAATCATACTTAAGTACTATTTTCCAAACATATAACTTTTATAACATTAAAATTATAATGTTTATTTATTTTAACAATTCAAAATTTAATAAAACGTATACTTTCAAAAATCACTTTAAAATTCTTTTTAAAATCAAAATCAGTATCTTAAAACTTCAAAAATGGATCCGATGATGCAACAGCACTAAATAGTCAATCACGACATCCAAATATCATATATCGATATGATAATCAACAAACATCACAATATCTGTAATCAAATAAATACTAGTGAGGAATCCAGTTGGATCCCTCCAACCTGTTTCCCAGCATCCAAAGATGTTAGCACAATACCAATTCCGTTCCAGTACGGAATATCGCGGTATATGGGATTTATAAAATATTATCCGCTACTATGCGGCGCAATAGGGTCTCATCCGCTATAAAATGTGGGAAATCAACTCCAAGTACATAAATAATACCAATTCCAATCAAGATGGAATTATCGCGGTATATGTTTTTAATAAATAACATACTCTTACTAACGGCGTATAATGTCTATTTCAATCATCATGGGATAATAATTTATCATCCAGGCATACAATCAACAATTTTAAATCTAACTATTAAAAATATAAATCGAAACAGATTCGATTGAGTGAGAAGTTCTCACCTTGCTTTCAATTCAGTTTCGGCGTTTTATTTCGAATAAAATTAAACGCGCGTTTAATTTTACCCGAAATTCAAAATAGCTCCAAACAACTCCAATCTAGCTCCATAGCGTAGTGCTCGACAAAACGAACCCGGCGCAATTCGTTTCGTCCAAATCGGACCTCGTATCAAAAAGTTATACACGTTTAAAGTTTGTACAAATTTTAATATAATTAATTTCACAATTTTTATTTATTATTGTTTCAACCTCCAATATTTGCCGTTCGATCTGCTTTGAAACATCTGGGCCGTGCCTATCTTTTCTCCCCTTTATGTTGATATCTAGGTTGTTCACGCAAAGATAACCCATCTCACGAAGCTAGGGTTTAAGGCCGCTCCCTCCACGTTGACCAAAACCCCATCACTCCACCACCATTCGAACGACCATCACCAGAGCCACCTTCGGCTGGAAGGGCTTGCGACTCGGCCTCCCCTATGGCGCGAAAAACGAGGGCGAATGGCACCCCTTTGGATGCAAATTTCCGTTGAATCCTTGCTCCAATTACGATCATACCCGTTGAATTCGAAGATCTCGCTGCCCTCTACAATATTGCAGTTGACACTTTTTGCTAAATGTTTGTGGATTGATCAAGAATTGAAGAAGAAGATGGCACGTTTTCCGCCATTGGAAATATCACTGGCGGCTAGGGTTAGAATTAGGGTTTTGATAAATTTTTGTGAATAAAGGGTCCTTTTATAGAAAACCGACGAAACACTATTCACCCCGGATTTTCCGAACTCCAAATCTCACGCGGTGACCGACGTTTCTAGGGTTTAACCCGCATTCCGGACACAATGGAATAGGTTTCGGAGGCTAATTCGATCATCTGTGCGAGTTACGGAAATAAACGATCAAATTTAAATTAAATCGATTTAAACTAATTTCTATGCGTTTTGGCTTGCCCCGGACAAACGGTAAATCTGATTGACACGAAATTTGAAACCTTACAATAATATCACATTACAGATCCGATGGAACTAGTCGTCGAAATCCGAGACTTTTTGAAAAATGGCTATTTTAACTCGTCAATTAAATATTAAAATATTCAATTTTCACAAATTAACTTTTAATTCGATTTTAAAAGTCATATAACATCGTTCTAACTCCAATATGATATAATAAAATTTTACAAATCAATTTTAATCATATTTAACCCAATTTTCAATTATTTCTGTATTTTCACATATTAAATTATCGATTTAATTATCCAATTAAATCTAATTATTCGAAATAAAATTTATTTGACTTATAAATTTCACTTATTAATATTTAAAATCAATTAAATGTACAAATTTTAATTGACAGAAATTCTGGGTCATTACAAACTTCCCCCCTTAAAAGAATTTCGTCCTCGAAATTACCAAGTAAGAAAAAGTTACAGAATCCATTAACTTTCCAAAACAATTCGTTCGAATTGAATTTTTCAAATCTCTTAAGTGTTTAAATTTTCCGAAATTCCTAGTTAAACTTCTTACAAAATCTTTACTAAGTTTCCAAATCCAAACTTAGTTTCAAAAATTTCCCAATTTTCACAAAAATATTCTAACGCCTTAAATTTTCGAAAAAATTCGCCAGAGTCTCCCTTGCGCGGCTCGATCCGAAAAAAAAAATGACAGTGTATATATATCACAAATATACATCTCATCAAGTGATGAAGCATCCCACAGGGAAAAAAGTGTAAAAGTACGATATTTAATTCGAGATATGTACCTTATATTTTATTAGCGAGCATATACGGCTAATATAGCGCGAAAGCGAGCTCCAAATGCGAAGCAAGCGCAATCCGCACCTACTAAACACTCAACAACCAAATGAGAACATGTATATATGAAAATAATATCAATATACAACATATAGCAACATAACAACTACATGTGCCAACATAGGAAATGCAACAAAAGCAACAAATGCAACAATCAAACAACTATCCAAATTGAATCAAATTCAGTTCATATTCAAGTTCATTTTCTTCCAAGTTGGATTCAATTTCTTTAGCTTCCAATTTCGCTAATTCAATTTCATTAACACCTAATGAATTTATATACAATCAATTAACATCCATATGACAACCAATGTATATTCAATACAACCAAATTTATCAATTTACTTTTCTTTACATTCATTTTTGGTTCAACACTTTTAATTCCAATTGGTTTATATTAAATTGATTTTCATTCAATTTTTCAACTTCCAATAACATTAACTTTTAGTGAATTTACACTTACATTCATTATTCCATATCAATTATTTACATTCTATTGATTAACATTCAATCCATTCATTAATTCAATTTCTAATTTATTTAACAAATAAAGTTGAATCTCCTTTTATATAACTCAAGTTCATATTCTTAATGAATTCATTTCATTAATTCACTTATTCATTTACTTCGACACCAAATTCAACTTTATTCAACATCACTTAAGTTATATTCCACATATAAATCCAATTCAGATTCCAATTCCAGTTCTATTTAACTTTTTACCAAAGCTAAATTAATTAACTCATATTATAAGTTCAAAACTTATTTCACGTATATTCATCATTTTATAAGTTATACAACTTATATTCAACAATTACCACTTGTATTTTTATTAATTCACTTATACTTCCTTTAATTTAACTCCATCCTTTAAGTTAAAATTATTCTGTAAAACTCAAATTGTATAAGTTATCAACTCATTTATCATTCCCATATATATTTTAAATAGGATTCCAGAGTCTTTTCAACCTTTCAAACCCTTTTTTTGAAACCAATTCAATTTATCATTTGAATTTCAAAACCGTTTTCCAAATTTTCCAAACAACTTTCATTTAAAATAATCAGGCAGCAATTCCTCTTTTGGAAACCCGAAAATGAACACCAATGATGTCGCGATCATCGTCGGAATTATTTTCCAGCGACCGAAAAGAGTTTAGAGCTTTAATTTCTCCAAAATAATTTTTCCAAAATATCAAATCCTTTCAAAACACTTCTCTGGAATTTTATTTCAGATTATAAATCTTTTACTTATATAATTTCACTTCTTATATATAAGATTATTTCACTTCTTATATATAAGATTATTTCACAATTGTAAATCACATTAATTATAATTTCATACTTATAATTCATTTTCTTATACAATTATTCTTTTACAGCTGTTGTTTTTATTTAACTTATTCAACAACCAAACAATCAATTCATATACACTTTAATAATTCTGAAAAATTATTCCTTTATATATAAAATATAGTCAAGGTAAAATTATTTCATTTACCCAATTTAAAACAATATCGTGTCGAATTGTTCTGAACAAGTGTTTAGAGATCCCTATCGGTAGAGTTGTCCAGACCATACCGACCGGAATCCATATACCACTCAACAAACCAATCATCACAACATAAAACAATTTTATTTTCACTAAGAAATACGCTCTCATAGCTATTATTACACTCAAACTCATTCTAGAGTACTAATGACTCTATCTCTAATGAGTAATACCCAACAGAGCCATGGCTGTCGCTTAACCATATGCTCTGATACCAAATGTAACGAGTGCGACTTTTCGACGCTCGAAAACCGACATCAATACGTCCACTGTATCAACTACCGAGCAATCGAATGCCGAAAAACCGTACCGTTAGGGTTAAAGAAGAGGTAGAAGATAGAAGAAGGGAGAAAAAGATAGAACAGAACAGCAATATCCGATCTCACAATCGCAGCGGAACAACATATAATAGATAAATGAATAATCTTTAAACAAAGAACTATATCAGTTATTACATTACATCATATTACATTACATCACATCATCAGAGTGTACAACAACAAACAACAACAACAGCGGAAAAGAAATACTATATACTAATGAATACGCCATGCCATCCAGCTTGCCTCCAGCAACTCCTGAATTCCAGAATATCCTGATAACCTAACTCTAGACTGTCCGTGTGGAAATTGATGGGCACCCAGAGTTTAGGAAGGAAAAACAATAATCTCCGAGTCAGTCATGGGACTGGTGTGAGATCTTAAAACAGTTTATCTTTAAAATAAAGAACATGATAGTTTTAAAATAGATTCGAAATGCTTTTTAGAAAATGAGACTACCATAAGGCCTCCCGCACACACACACAATGCAAACGCAGAATCAGAGGAGATTTCTCCTAATGATAGCCAAAGATGCTTGATACGCATTAAAAAGAAACATTTGATATTATTACTAGTGCATAGTGTAGGAAAAATCATTTCGAAAGTAAAGATATAAATCTTAGCCAGTATAGGCATTTCGCACTTATGCCTACTATAGCTACCATGTTCAATAGCAGGTTACCGCCACATTCCATGGCAGGTTATACAACTAAAACCGTACAGGGTTCGTATTGTTTCTTTGGATTTCCAACAAATGGTCAGGCCAAGGAACTTCCCATTGCCACATGGGTACGCCTCTAGAAAGACGACCCGAGAACCTAACCGGATCTATGCCAACACAAGGCCGGGTTACCTTTCAAACTAGGTAATTATGACACGAATATGTCATTCCTCGATCGTAACCGATCTATATCCGAGGATCCTCGATTTCCAAAAACCACAAAGCAATAAATTTGCAGCAGCAACATAGGTTAAGTATCTGGGCTCCATACCATGATACCATCTCTATCCAGAAGGAATGACATACACTAAAGGGGCGCTACCCCCTAATAAGCTTGCTGCATCCTTCCTGTTTTGACCATTTCCGGGGTGTGATGTCCGACGAAGTCTCGTCCACAAAGCCACGCTTTATACAAAAGCTGTGCTTTGTTCAACAAATGTTCAACACCACTTCGTATGCCACATTACCAATTTGGGAATGTATCACTAGTAACCATCAACTACATAACCTCTGAGGGTGTTAAGCTAAGAGAATAAATTCTCCGCCACCAACAGAAATATATTTGATAGAAACCAGCTTTACATCGCAAATTGTAACGTCAGACACACATCCATATAAGTCCGTTCGGGGATCGAACGGAACCGAAGGCACTTCCAAAGAAGTCCTTGCAATCCGGATATTCACTAATCACGACCGGACTTCCCATCATAAAGGGTAATAAATTTCTATATCGGGGATCAGCCGATCCAGAAACATTCGACGGTAATCCTTTCGTTTTCACAAATATCCGGTCTTCAACACCGGTCATCAAATGCAATCCATAACGACGTATCACATATTCGGAATGGGTTATACGACCCCAAGGTTCTTTCCTGGCTGACTCGAATAGTGAGCGCTTATTTCAAAAATAAGTGTAGCATTCAAATTCAAACAAATCACAACAAATACCTATTTAAAGGTAAATATTGATAGTCGGTTATTTAACTATCAATAGGCGTGTTCAAAATCACCAAATTCCAAATAATTTCCCAAATTATTTATTTTCCAAAAATATCTTTACTAGATATATAATTTTCCACACTTCAACCATTTGAAAACAAATTTTCAAATCACTTTTCACCTTTACAACTTTTGAAAACAAATTTCAATCATTTTCCTTACGCGGAAATACTTTCATTTCAAAATGGTTCATTTAAACCAATTAAATAAATCCTTACCGATTTACTTTATATTTACATTCCAAATCCGTAAATTTATTCCCCACTTCAAAAATAAATCAATGTTTATTTTTAAACAAATTCCTCTTTATTTTATAAAATTTCATAGTGAATTTACACTTCCAAAATATCTATGAATATATGATTCCCAAATCGATTTCTAATATTCATTTTCAATTTATCTTAAAAAGATAAAATCTTAAAATATTCACTTCATATTGTAAAACATTTCCATACTTATTAAATAATAATAAGTAATTCACAAATCTATTTATTTTCAACACTTGGAAAATATTCAATATACTTAAATCGAAATTAAGTATATACCTCATTTTTTAAGGAAAACATTCTCTTAAAACACATTTATTTGAGCCAAAACGAATGTTGCGTAAAACATCGTTACGACAACCCAAAATCACTAGTATAGGGATTCAAAATTTAGATAGATATATAAATCCCAATACTGTGCAAAAACATTTCCTTTCGGAAATCATTTACTATAACAACGGTGTTATCGTCAACCATTTCCTTATTTCTCGAAAACGTCTATTTCAACAATGAATGTTGAAATCTATGTGTTCGATACTTAATGCATTTTAAAACATCTTTAAATCGTCTTAAATTCTATTTAAAACATCACTTCCCCAAAACATATCCATTTTATTTCATAATATATTCACGGTCCAAAAATCATGAATATACTTTATTTATCCAATTCAGTGTTTCTACACATTTATTATAAGATTATCCACCGTCCAAAATCGTGGATATAATTCCCAACCAAACTCTTATTATTACAACATTTAACTTTAAGGATAATTCGCTGTCCAAAATCATGAATATATCTCCTTTAATAACTTTTATGTTTGATTTATCAAATTCAATTGATTTCGAATTTACAAACAATGTTTATAAATCCCGTTTCTATTTATAAAACTTCGATTTATAAATCTCCTTTATTATCCCATTCAATTTATATAACTCAATTATATACCAAAAGTCCATATTATAAGTTAAAAACTTATAATCCATTTGTTTACGAAATCGTTCTTTTTAAAACT
This sequence comes from Allium cepa, assembly GCA_030765085.1. Taxonomy (NCBI): domain Eukaryota; kingdom Viridiplantae; phylum Streptophyta; class Magnoliopsida; order Asparagales; family Amaryllidaceae; genus Allium; species Allium cepa. The sequence goes on from CM060932.1 coordinate 939,226,407, forward strand.
TCACAAATTATAAATCTTATTACTTATAAGATTTTATTTATAACCTTATTTTCAACATTAACAGAACTCCTTTTAGAATTCCATTATTTCGATTAAAAAATATATATTTTATAATTCTCATCTATAAACCATTTATCTTTATTCAAAAATATCAATTAAAATGTTAAATCTGATTTATAAGTTAATTATCCATAAATCTTTTATTTTACAACATCTATTCATTTTATAACTTCACAATTTATAAGTCTATAAATTTCGTTCACTTATGAAATCCATTTTTTTTCTTCATTTTAACACTTATAAAAACTCGTTTTATAATTCCAGTATTCTTAATTTATAAAATATCAATTTTGTATATCTTTTATATAAATCGTTCATAATAATTCAAAAATCCCAATTTAAATAAACTAGTCCTTTTAAGAATTTACAAAACGTTATTTAAAACTTATATAACTCCAAAATCGTACTTAAGTACTATTTTCCAAACATATAACTTTTATAACAATAAAATTATAATGTTTATTTATTTTAACAATTCAAAATTTAATAAAACGTATACTTTCAAAAATCACTTTAAAATTCTTTTTAAAATCAAAATCATTATTTTAAAACTTCAAAAATGTATCCGATGATGCAACAGCACCAAATAGTCAATCACGACATCCAAATATCATATATCGATATGATAATCAACAAACATCACAATATCTGTAATCAAATAAATACTGGTGAGGAATCCAGTTGGATCCCTCCAACCTGTTTCCCTGTATCCAAAGATGTTAGCACAATACCAATTCTGTTCGAGTACGGAATATCACGGTATATGGGATTTATAAAATATTATCCGCTATTATGCGGCGCAATAGGGTCTCATCCGCTATAAAATGCGGGAAATCAACTCCAAGTACATAAATAATACCAATTCCAATCAAGATGGAATTATCGCGGTATATGTTTTTAATAAATAACATCCGCTTACTAACGGCGTATAATGTCTATTTCAATCATCAACAGATAATAAATTTATCATCCAGGCATACAATCAACAATTTTAAATCTAACAATTAAAAATATAAATCGAAACAGATTCGATTGAGTGAGAAGTTCTCACCTTGCTTTCAATTCAGTTTCAGCGTTTTATTTCGAATAAAATTAAATGCACGTTTAATTTTACCCAAAATTCAAACTAGCTCCAAATGACTCCAATCTAGCTCCAAAGCGAAGTGCTTGACAAAACGAACCCGGCGCAATTCGTTTCGTCCAAATCGGACCTCGTATCAAAAAGTTATACACGTTTAAAGTTTGTACAAATTTTAATATAACTAATTTCACAATTTTTATTTATTATTATTTCAACCTTCAATCTTTGCCGTTCAATCTGCTTTGAAACATCAGGGCCGTGCCTATCTCTTCTCCCCCTCACGTTGATATCCAGGTTGTTCACGCAAAGATAACCCATCTCACGAAGCTAGGGTTTAAGGTCGCTCCCTCCACGTTGACCAAAACCCCATCACTCCACCACCATTCGAACGGCCATCACCAGAGCCACCTTCGGCTGGAAGGGCTTGCGACTCGGCCTCCCCTATGGCGCGCAAAACGAGGCCGAACAGCACCCCTTTGGACGCAAATTGCCATTGAATCCTTGCTCCAATTACGATCATACCTGTTGAATTCGAAGATCTCGCTGCCATCTACAATATTGTAGTTGACACTTTTTGCTAAATGTTTGTGAATTGATCAAGAATTGAAGAAGAAGATGGCACGTTTTTGGCCATTGGAAATATCACTGGCGGCTAGGGTTAGAATTAGAGTTTTGATAAATTTTTGTGAATAACGAGTCCTTTTATAGAAAACCGACGAAACATTATTCACCCCGGATTTTTCGATCTCCAAATCTCGCGCGGTGACCGGCGTTTCTAGGGTTTAACCCGCGTTCCGGACACAATGGAATAGGTTTCAGAGGCTAATTCGATCATCTGTGCGAGTTACGGAAATAAACGATCAAATTTAAATTAAATCGATTTAAACTAATTTCTATGCGTTTTGGCTTGCCCCGGACAAACGTTAAATCCGATTGACACGAAATTTGAAACCTTACAATAATATCACATTACGGATCCGATGAAATTGGTTTCGTCAAAATCCGAGACTGTTTGAAAAATGGCTATTTTAACTCGTCAATTAAATTTTAAAATATTCAATTTTCACAAATTAACTTTTAATTCGATTTTAAAAGTCCTATAACATCGTTCTAACTCCAATATGATATAATAAAATTATAAAAATCAATTTTAATCATATTTAACCCAATTTTCAATTATTTCTGTATTTTCACATATTAAATTATCGATTTAATTATCCAATTAAATCCAATCATTCGAAATAAAATTTATTCGACTTATAAATTTCACTTCTTGATATTTAAATCAATTAAATATACAAATTTTAATTGACAGAAATTCTGGGTCGTTACACATATTATAATAATTATAATAATGTGAGAGAGTAGAATCATTCCCCTAGGATGTAGAATCGACAAAAATACAACACAAACTTAGATTTGCCAAAACAGGAGTAGATTTGAATTGGGGCAGTAGCGCATACTCCTGAGGGATAAATTTCAAAATCTAAAAAGCCTTTGCTAATCTCTAGTCTAATCTATATTTTAACTAATTGATTTAGGTTAATTTTTATTGAAAGGATGATGGAATATTAGTAGAAAAAAGTCAATAGAAGCCAAGAAAAATTATAAGAAGTTTTAAGTTGCGTTTATAGTGATTAGTGGTGCTATGGGGGTGTACATAACCCTAATTTCGAAATCACTACCAGGCCTAGTGACATGCCTGGGTTGATTAATCACTAATATGCCTAAAGACTTCCCAAACTTAAAACGGTCATATCTCCTAAAGGGTAGGTCTAATAATCTAACTTGACCACTCAACGGAGTGAGAAACCATCATATCTTTCATTTAGGAATGGTTTGAGATGCTAATTCGGATCCTATCAAAAGTTATGGGCCATACAAGATTTTTTGCGTCAAAGTTGTCCAATAAAAATTCTAAGAGTGCAATCTATCATTATTCAATATTACCCAAAGTTATAGCCTCATATGGCCCAATTTGAATTTTAAATATGGGTCATTATAGCACAACATGATAATACAATATAGCACCAATATGGAAGGTGTATGGTATACGTATACCCACATATATGATGTATTGCCACATTTTAATTTTATAATATCTTTTTTAAGTTAATCGATGTTAACTAGGCTCTTACCAGTTTTATTAATCAACAAATAATACATATACATTCGACCCAAAATGAAAGATTTGCAACAAAGCCCAACATTCAAAATTAAATAGCAAGCGGATTAATTGACCCTAAAGTGCTTATTAGAATTACGCTGGATGTCTTTCATCAGTTGAGCCTTTACCAGTTGCACAATGGAGAGAGTAGGTTTGTGGGCACCTCCAAAAGTACGCTCGTTCCTTTTCGTCCGAATGTTCAAGATTAGTCTTTTAAGAAAAGTTAAGGTAGCGAATGCTTTAAAGGTCTTCCAGCGTGTTGCTTTAAAAATTGGGAACCATTCTTCTTTGGAGTTTCCAAGGGGGATATAAAGGCCAACATAAGCAAGTGATAACTGCTATATGTTATGGACATAGTCGTAGCCAAAAAGAGGTGGATGTTTGTTTTATCTTCTTTATTACATAGAGGACACAGAGCAGAAGACCGGCATCCTTGCTGTACTAGCTTGACTTGTGTTAAAAGCCTATTCGCCATTACCTTCCAAAGGATAAGGTTATCCTTCATTCTATGTTTGCTAGCCCAGATATGCTTGTTCCACGGGAAAAGTTGGGGCAGATGAAGGTCCAGAATATAGAAGTAAATTTCACTTATGACATTCTCATTCTATATAATATATTATATATGTTATATGTATAATTTCAAAAATATTATACATATACAAATACATATTCAAATACATATACATATACATACATACATACATACATACATATATCTATGTACGTATGTATTCAAATTCATTGTAAAGTATCTAGATATCTTAATTAAATAAGAGGAAGTTTATTTAAATTCAAAATTTGACACTTTAAAATATCTTGATTCAAATTTAGTTTATCTAGGTCAAACGTATGTTTTTATTTAAAAAGATAAATATGTATAATAAAATTATGTGATATTTCATAAAATAGTTTTCACGTTATTAATTTTACCAAAGGTCGAAATCAGCTTTACTTAAATCAAATGATTTATAATTTATAACATGTTCATTTGCATTTAAGATTCAAATTAATTAATTATTAATTCTACAATTATAAAGAAAATTATACGTATGTCAACATCATCACATAAAAGGGTTTGGGCTTGACACACACACACACACACACACACACACACACATATATATGAAAATATAAAATTACCTTTGTGATCCTACTGCTTGTCATACTTGATTTATTTATGTCTCCTAGGAATATGATTCCACCTTCTTATCTTGCAAGGATCAATGAATTATCACCATAGGAAGAGATGAGGTTTTTATAATTCTAGAATGGACAAAGAAGGAACAATAGGGGGCTGACTATTAATAGGGTGGAGGCTAGATTTTTTTTTCCCATTTTCTTCAAGCAAGAGAATAAGGAGTTTTAAATGCTATTTATAAAATAGTTATTAAGAGAGTTATCTACCCCTGATGACTCATAAATTTCAAAGTAGAAGAAACCCATTCACCTCCATAATGTGGCCACTCCTTCGTTTTATCCTCTTTATTTGTTATTTATTTGCATATTTAAGCCCATTTAAATATTTATTAACATTGTATATTAAAACGTGCATGTTTAAGGCTTATACACACACCTTTAATAATTACCAAAGGCATCCAGACAGTTCTCAAGGACTATCAAATTACTAACGGTACTCCGACTACTAAAAACACTCATAATTAATAAATATTATATATTAATTGATTTATTTAATATATTACACATTATAAAATACTATGATTGAGTGATGTTTCATAACTACACAGATTCGGTTATGCGACTCACAGGTGTGAATTCAGTTACTTATTAATATTGAATAATTTAAATATTAACATTCACACGTTACCTTAGTTGATGGTATGATAGTTGCGTCAAATTTATCGCTTTTTCAATAAAATCATATTTAACATCAATTTAAGCAACACCTTTAAGCAATTACATATGATACACATGTTTTCTTCAACACCATTGTATCACTTCTAATATCTAGAGTTTGGTCATGGTCAAAAATCCAACAGTACCTCCATACAACTATTTAGTCTATCTCTAAAGTTTTTGGTTTAAATATTAACATTTATTATTAATCGACATGCCCACTCAGAGACTTTTCATATTGAGTTGACCCTGGTACTAGCCTCTCATAATAAAGGAGATGAGTTCTCCATTGGATAATGTTTCACTTCCTACGCTTCCACTCAGACCCAGCTATTATCGTTTAATTGTCGCCATGCCATAATTTAACTATAATCAAAGTGGAGTGTTCACATTGAAGTTCTATAGTAATCTTAAGTTGAAAGAACTAAGTAACATTGTCACAATGGGATTCCCTATTTCCTTAGTTATTATTAACTAATAGGAAATCTTGGTCGAGTCATTCTGTAGTCATCCATTAACTACAAGTAAGCAACCTGTTGATGCCTCCAACAGCCATGAGTAGTACGCTACTCAACATTTGAACAACGTTACATACTCTAATCTGAATGGATGTATCAATATCCTTTTCTCGAAACATCTTGATCGGGAATATTTAAATAATGGTATTTTTGACTTACGATTTGATACTCATGGTTACAACATTTGTAAAAACAATTGTATTATAATTTATTTAAGGATTTTCTATTTCTGTATATTAAATGATTATTTAATTATTTATTTATATCATGGTATAACATTATATAGTAGGAAATAAACATGTAAAGCATACTTTATTTTGAACGAGATTGGTTTCAAAGAAGGATATGTAATAAATCACATAATTGCCCATAGGGCATACCCCTTTACTTTCAATCTTCCATTTGCACTTATGGAAAGTTTTGATCCATAATCCAAAACACTCTCGGCTGTCATCATAAATCAAACTGGGATAAGCCTTAGTGAATGTGTATGTATCATTATACTATATTTTCTATATCAGTTTCGCTTTATCCATCCATTTGATAGACTATTTATCATGTGTCAGTCAAAGACAATACATCTTATCTTTTAATGAGTTCTCAATTCCTTTTGCGGTCCCTATTGCATTATTGACTCATAACATGCCATTGGACACTCAATCGAGGAATCTATCTGTATCTCATCTATAAATTTTCATACGACAACACTACGATAGGCGATGCACTCATCCTACTTAAACTTGACATAGGTTTCTTGTTTGAAACTCTTTCCATCATACGACCTTAGTTAAGGTTGAACTTTTAATATTTAAGATTTCATATGACACTTGATGTTTCCGTTGAAGTTTTAGCATGAATATCCGTTACAAGAATTTCATTACTTCATAAACATCTCTAGGTATTTTTCAAGTATTCAAGAACAATTACTTGGTAACTTTTCAAACATGATTTTGTATGCCTACTATATAAAATACATGCGCAGATATAATTTAGTACACAACATATGTGATTGAACATACTTCCAATGCATAAGATATTTCTTATACCTCATTTCACGAAAACATTTCTTATTTTGAATTCACATTAAACAAATTTAATAGTAGGATTATGTACTATGTTTTCATAATCCTAATATCCTGCTATATCACATATACGTGACATTAGTATTAAGTCTTTTATCGTCCAAAGTCATGCTGTCTATACATAGTCTTTGAAATGATTTAATATCTTTTTTCAATCTTTATTTATTTATAGAGATACACTTTCTCTACATTTCGAATCTAATTAAACAATGTTGATTTTTCAATCAAAATACATGTTCCAATTATAAAGTTTGATTTAAGATTACAAGTTAATTTCAGATCATAATATTTTCATTGCTCCCACTGATCCTATGATATCTAATGTTCGCATAAATAGAGTTCATCAACTTATGGGCGAATTCCTAATGGACTTAAGTAAGGCGTTCGACAAAATCAATTTTAAATCAACATTTGAGTCTCCCAAATCATTTCCCAAACGCCTTTGCTTAATAAGTGCAAAACATTCCAATTACAATTGTTTTCTCTGATGGATCATATCTTAGTAGATATACCTCAAAAAATCATATTTTGTTAGTACAATTGGATAAAATCCTAGACCTTGTCAATATCTCGCCAAGTGGCAAACTCTATGCTTAACAGCTTGTAGGATATATAGGGCACTGATATTCAATCTTCTTTTCTCATAATAAGGAAATCACATTTTCTCTTTGGCATATGAGTCTCCTTATCAGATGATCTACTTAGCAACCTAAGTAGAATTGGAATATAATAGGTCTCGGCTTAAGAAGAAAATTGTAGCAGATCGAAACTCTAGAAAGTATTGTTGCTTCCACGAGTTACATGGGCTTGACACCAATGAATTTTACCACTTGCATGATCTCACCGAGGAGAACATCAAGAAGAAGCAGTTACAAAGATACTTTACAGATCCCAGTGGTCCTATAATCCCCAATGTAACAACCAACAAGGCAGTTGCTACATGTCAATAAGGAAGAACGAACTAGTGTTGTTCCTAGAAATAATGGAAGGATAGTGGTCACCACAATAACAGGACCCCACAAGAGTTGGGCCAAGATGGAAACCTATGCCCAATCATTGAAGAATGGCGAAGAATTTATGTATTTTATAGATGATGAGCGTGATGCAAAATCCCTTCGGTGGGATGATGTTTAGATTATCTTTAGTGATTAGTATAAGAATCACATGTCTCAGTTTGATGATAACAATTAGATATATATCGGTGCCAATGATTTTCCAAGTTTGTTGTATAATATAGTACATGAAATAAAGGAAATCTATCAAGATATATTGTAGGATAATCAAATGGAGATGCAGTTCTAAAAGTTAAAAGAGTTAAATAATTTTTATAAAGAAATTGGAATGTTGAACTAGGATATGTAGACATATCCTTGTGAGTATCTAAGTATACTAGCCTTTGGATGCAACTTTTCATTTTAAATGAACAAACACTTCCTTACATCTTTCATGCAAAGTCACCTATCTTCATTTTCTATTTATAGGCAACGGAAATTGAATTTCTAACAAAATTCTCCATCATTTATCTCGCTCTCTTTTCTCTCGCATTTTGCAGGACAGTCCTATTGCTTATATATACTTATACTTTGCGAATCCACTCTATTTCTTCATAAATTTGAATCTACCAAAAAGTTAGAGATTCCACAATCAATTCTATATCAATTTTTGTCTGTTCCAATCCCGTTTCTCAAAGAAATCAAAGATATATTGATATTGGAGTTCTATAAGAAGTTATATTAAAGACTACTTGAAATTGTGATCGAACGACTTAATTTCTCGTAGACATTACATACTATTTGTTTGCAAAGGTGAATCTTAACATCCTTAGAAAATCGGGACTGTATAGTTGTCTACTACCATTTATGGAAAGTCGGGATAAGTGTTCTTACCACCTGGTTCAAAGTCAAGAAGATGAGGTATATCCTACCACCCATAGAAAGTTGGGACATGTAGGGGTGGACATTTAACCGACTTAACCAATTTAACCGATTTAACCAACGTCGATCGAACCGCTTTAACCGATTTTATTGGTTAACCGAACATTCGGTTAACCGATCAATCTTAACCGTTGATTTTCGGTTTGGTTAACGATTAACGCAGTGGTTAACCGTGGTTAACTATCCGACCAAGTTTTCATCATTATTGGTATCGGTTTCTAATAAAATGTAACCCTACTCGGTTAACAAAACCCTAAAGTAAATAAAATAGTAAAATATATGCATTACAGAAATAGGAATCCCACAACCGCTTCTTGCCTTCTTTTATTTTCGCATTTCCTAAATTAATTATCCGGTTCAATTAAAAAACTAGATCCAATAATTTGTTATCATCAATCGATTTTGATTTGCAGATCCACTATAGATTTCGATGTGTAAATCCACTATCAATATCCAAAATTTCCTATTGATTTCGCAAAAATATCCAGAAACCCTAATTAATCTTTGTGCTGCAACTTACGAATCGCATCGATTTGGCATTTTAGGCTTTGAAATATGGTGATTACTAGCAGAAAGTGGAAGAATGTGAGTTTGTTTTCACTTCACCTATTTTATTTAATTATGTAGGTTTAGTATTATTATGCTGCTCTTGTACTAAAAACTATTGCTGCCTGCTAACTGAAAGTGGATTTTCCAATGCTTTCCATGCCATATACTAACCAAATTGTACCAATAATATCAGTTATGCTTCAGTTTATTTGCATAATATAAATATTTATGAACTATATCTTTAATATGAACTTTTTTATTATGAGCTGTTTTAATATATCAGTTATGAATTCTTTTAATATAAATATATATGAACCGTTTTAGTATGAACTGTTTGATTTTTATTTATTAGTTAACTGAATTGTTTGATTATTCATTTTCGGGTGACAGGTGCAGTGGATGTTATATGAACAATGACTTGGTTAAGTAAACATATATGGGTGTATAGATAAATAAAGGAAGAATGCTTGCTGTATGAAAACAAAGAACAATAAGGTACATATATGAAAACATATTTTGCTGCCTCCACTTGTGTTCACTTTTTCTTCTTTTTTTCTTGTTGTTTGTACATGCATTTTTCATATAAAATATTAGTACATGTTTGTAATTTGCTTTCACACCAAAAGGCAAGCACTCTTGCTAATGAATTTTCAAAATTGCCTGGACAATTATATTTTTTATGCTTAAACTATTGTTGTATGTGCTTTAGTAACTTAGCACTTTTCAAAACATAGTACGTTAAATTTCAGTACTAGCATTGCAGTTTGAACAATGGACATGCAGTTTGACAATAAAATAGAATGTGAATAGAAAAGTTTGATTACCATGTTGATTACCATGCAGTTTGACACTAAATTAGAAGACCATGACGCCTTCTACATTAGTCTTCAATACTGCATTATGGTGTTCTGTTACTATGTTATTATAGTTTGACAATTAGAAGGCCCTGCTATAATAGTTTGACAATAAATTAGAAGACCCTGCTATAATAGTTTGATTACCATGTTCATTTCTTTATATCTCTATTAAAAAACAATCGCTAGGTAAGCCTCAATGTCTTTTTCTTGCTACATAATTTTTGATATAATATTTTAACAAGTGGAGTAAATGAATATACTTTGAACTGCATTTAACCAAATATGGAACAATTCCTTATGTCTATGGTATAACTGCATTTACCCAAATATAGTTTGTATGTGCTTTAGTAAACCATCATGTTAAGTTGGTTATAGTTTATAGCTCAGTTCATAATAGTTTATAGGCTTATAGCTCAGTTCATATCAGTGAGCATTTCGATGTACATATGTAATTAAGTATGTAGCTCAGTTCATAATACATGCTACAACATTTACATGATAGCAGTTTCAATAAGTGAAAAAAAAACTGAAAAAATAAATAAACTGAATTTAGCAAGAGTAAGTGAAAAAGTACAAATTTGTTGATATTGAGGCTTTGATACTATGTTAAATATTTTGTCAAATGAATATTAGGCATAATCTGCTTGTCGTCTTTTACTATTAGTTTATCTGTAACATTTTCATACATATCTTCTGGTGATTCCTATTTACTACCTATTGAGGGTGATATTGTTAATCATAATAAACTTTTAAGTTGATCATTGGTTTCATATATAACCATATATGATACAATTATCAGTTATCGGCTATAAGTAAATAAATGTTCCTAAGTCTTTACTGATTCAATTCGTCGTTATTTTCATTTACATATATATTAAAGTTTACAGTCTAAGCATGTTCATCATGTATAATCTTGTTTGTAGAGTTTCATAATCATATAATCTCATTAGTTTACGGTTTATAGTTTACACAATTTAAGCCTTACTAAGTTTCATATAATCTCTTCATTTTTATGATTATCATCGGGTTTTTTTTCACCGGTGATTTAATTTCGTCGTCATTTTGGACTTTGGAGCTTGGAGTTTTCTTGGTTGTTGAGTTGTTGGCTTTCTTGTTGGATTTCATCATTAGTTTTCTTGGCGAGTTGCTGAGGTGCTGAGTTGCAACTTTGTAGTAGTAACTTTGGACTTTGGTGATGTAGGTAGTCTATATAATTGTTGATGTGTTCACTTTGGTCTTTGGTCTTGGTTAATATGTATTATGTAATATGCTTGATGAGTTTTTGCAAATGCTCTGGTCTGGACAGTCTATTTATTATGTATTGTATATCTATGTAATATGCCGAGATTGAGTTTCTACTTGGTTAGTGGTTAGTGGTTGCTGCCTTACTGGTTAGTATGTAATATGCTGTTATGAAGAGTTAGTAACACGTAACATGCTGAGTTGTAATATTACCACATTACTGGTTGTACTTGTTTGTAACAGTTTCAGTCAATTTTAAACTTCTAATTGTGGTTAATTATTCGATTAACTACAAGTAACCAATTTTTGGTTAACTGGTGAAGCTTAATCGGTTAACCGATTGGCAAAGGCGGTTAATCGTGGTTAAAAATGAGTGGTTCGGTCGGTATATACCACCCAACTTCATTTTCAGTTCGGTTAACCGAACAGTATAATTTGGTCGGTTAAATCGGTTAATTAACCGACCGATTCGGTTAACTTACCGTGCCCACCCCTAAGGACAGGTGTTACTTCCCACCCAAGTCAAATTCAAGTTGTAAAGGTTTGCTTGCCACCCGTGAAGGTGCAAGTTTATTATAGTGAAATTTTATATAGGTATGAGACCGAGGATTGCATATTTGAAGTAGTATAAAAATCTTGGTGTCTTCTCTTTTACTTTTACTGCTTTTATTTACTGCACTGATTATATTACTACCTACGATTCTTATTTTGTAGTGTTAAATTTAATAATCATAAAGTAAATTGATAATATATTATCTATACATTATCAGGATAATGCATCAGTTACCGATATTTGGTATCAGAGCATTCTGGTGTTCAAAATTTCATAATTTAAGTTTTGAATAGTTTAAATGGCTAGTAATACGAATACCTTATTTAATACTTTTATAGAAGGACAATCTACTAATAGACCACCACTTTATAATGCTAGTAATTATGCTTGTTCATCATGTAGGATAAAAATTTACTTATAGTCAAATGTTTTGCTGTTAGCATCAAAATTGGCCACCAACACCCAGTTATGTGAAAGCACCAATATACAGTCACAGATCTCAGACGGTGTCTAATGTGGAGAATATAATATGAAGAATAAACAAATTATAAATAAAGGCAAGTAAAAAGAGACAAGATTTATAGTGGTTTGGCAAATTCCAGCTTACGTCCACTCCATAATAATCCTTTTTATTATATTGTAGTTTGCTTACAGTTACAATTCAAAATCCAAGAGCAAAATTGACAGAGTGTAGCGTCAGTTCAAGATAAATAGAAGTAAAAAGAAGAAGATCCCTTTTTGACACCATACCTTTTGTATTTATAAGGGAAAACATGCACGGAGCGGGCTGAAATTTCGGCAGAAGAACCTCTAGGCAATAACGAGGCCACAAAAGAATTTTCAGGCCCATTGGGGACCGCAATAGGGATCGGTAACGAACCCAATTTTTCTATTCAAATAGGATGTAAACCCTATGGGGGGTTTCCCATGATATTAGCTATTCTCTATCCAAATTTCATATCATTTCGACTTACGGTTTGTGAGATATTGCATTTTTCGTGAATTGGAGTTGCTTGCATTCTGATTCAACCAATCCCTTTGGAGGGATAGGGGCCGATACCTCCAAAATCCTCCACAGGATATGCGATCCCTAAGGGAGCTTCTCCATGTTATATTATGTATAGCCTCCAAGTTTCATGTTAATTGGATTCGTAGAACTCTAGTTATTAACCGATCTTTGTTGCAATATGGTGCGAAAGCTGATTATAGCTGTTCCCTATGGAGGGATATGGGCCGATCCCTCCAACTTGCTCCAAAGGATGTGCAATCGCTATGGGGTGTTCCATATATTTTAGTAAGCTTATGATTTAAGTTTCATGTCAATTGTATGTGTAGATGTTGAGATATTGATTATTTTCCATTGAGTTATACTTGCTTGGCAGAAATATGCCGACCCCTTTTATACTGATCCTTTTTTATACGATCCCTTTTATACGGATCCCTTTTTTTGGTGAAGTAATTGCTTATAACTCGAGCATACAAACTCCAAATGACTTGATATTTGAAATGTAGTCTTGAGGGCCTTTTCTTGTGACTTTATACCGGTCTCACTCGGTTTGGGATGAAAATTGAGGACATATACTAATCCCCTAAGGGAAGGGATAGGCACCGATCCTCTGCCTTAAGGAAGTATTGATCCGTACTTAATATTTTTGAGAGTCTATCTCTTGATTTTGGTTGATTGTAGCTTCATATCATTGCCTTCATATGATTTCTAGACCTCACAATCATCGCTCATGGCTACCAGTCTTGATAGTTGTGGAGTCTATTTGGTTAAATCCACATGTCTAATGCCTTGGCAAAAGGTGGGTTAACACTTTCCCCCTAAAACATGCCTTGCGATAGAAAGGTGTGTTTTGAATTGACATAAATACAAAATCTAAAATCCATAATCCACCGATAGTCGTATTTTCCAATCTAGAATCCAATCCAAATCCACAATCTCTCCAGACTGTTCTATCTAAATCTGCATCCATCCGAAGCTAAATCTATTGCTGTTTGAAACTGATATCCAAATCCATGACCTCTCCGGGTTGGTATCCTAACTCAAATCCTCGATCTCACCAGATCCTTGTTGAGCATAATCCGTATTCGACGACCTGAGTAGGCTGATCCATTACGTTCAAGCGAAGCGACCTGCCCCTTGATAGGCATAATCTATACCTGACAACTTGATCTCTCCAGATCCCTGTCGAGCACAATCCATACTCGACGACTTGAGTAGGCTGATTCATCGTGTTCGAGCGAAGAGACCTACTCCTTGCTAGGCATAGTCCATACCTGATGACCTGTTGGGTTTTATTCTTCGGTCTCGATACCCAGTTGAGGACTTCATCCATGATGCATGAGTCGGTTTCATCATGTTCGCCTGATGAAACCTGTACCTTACGATTGTTATCACGTCTCTCCGATTAAGACCACAACCGTGACCTATGTTATCTATTACACTGAACCAAATTTAAGTATGCATAAGTCCATTTGCCAAAATATAAAATAAGAGTTCATACAATCAATAAACCAGAGTTCAAACAAAATTAGAAAAACAAGAGTTTGTAGCAAACAAGAAAAAAAACGAAATTTAACAAACCCAAGCACTACGATTTATCATTATCTCAGAGCATGCCTAGGGATCATCCTCCATCCCATACATGTGCAAGTGATTAGCCGTCATATTGTAGAGTTTGTTACTTATCCCATGCCTTCTCGATCAATTGATTCGATGATGATGCCTTGATCCATTTCCACTTTCATTCGAGGTGGAAGGTGTCTTCTCCCATTTTACTGCCTAGCCCGAGTCCTTATGTATTGTTGTGACTGACCATTCCTCACATGTTCCTCAATGATATCCTTCAAATTCCTGCAGTTACTTGTATTGTGCCAATCCAACATATGGAATAGGTAGCACTTTCATGATATATGTTCTCGTTCCAAGGGTTTCCTTCTTGTCGACCTTCGATACAGAAGTCGTCCTCGAGTATCTAGATATATCCGTTCTGGTGTTACATCCAATTCCGATAAGAAGAGAATTTAGGTACTTCGCTCTATCGCTTCGATCCATCGAAGCAATTTTCCATGTTCCATTTACCCTTGTCCTATCCTGAGTTTCACCAGCCGGTTCTCCACCCATACCATATTAACTTCCGTTGCCTCTCCATCAGCTTTCACATCTTCTTGTCGAGAAATCTTTCTGCTTCATGGTAGAATTTCCTCGAATCCATTGGTGATTTCTTAAAATTTGATTTATTTGCAACTCTTGACACTGCCTCCATTAAAACCATCGATGGATCTAGTCGATCCATCAAAATAACTGCCGCGTTAAACCTGGTTAAGAAATTCTTGAGTGATTCTCCTGCCCATTGCTTTACTAATGTCAATGTCATCAAATTCTTGGGTCTCGTAATGTGCACCCAAAACTACTTCAAAAATCTTTTGACCTATTCCATCCATGTGCTAATAGAACCGCTTTCCAACTGTCTGAACTATAGCGCAACTACATTTGTTAAGTGCAAGGGGAAGCATTCTGCCAAGACTTCTCCTGATACCCCAGTACTTCCATATGTCATATATACCTCATCATATGCATAATTGATCCGACTTTCTGTCAGAAACTTCTAGTGTTGGTAGTTTGAATTCTGGTGGATTCCAAGCATTCTTTATACTAGGAGTAAATGGACTTCTAATTACATCCTCAGATCCATATTCACCAAACTTCAATGCATAGCTCACCTGATCATCTGCAAACCTGTCATTGTCTTCCAGTAGTAGTCTCTTATCATCATGTCCAAGCTGCCCACGAGTCCATGACAGAATTCTTGAACGTGTTCCTCTAGACAAGCATCAAATTTTCGGTTCGCACCAAGCTCCGTGGAATTAACTGCAGGTCCTTCAGTATCACGATCAACCAGACCAAGGGGCATGCCCCCATGCTTTTGGGGATCGGTACTGATCCCTTTGACTAAGATGGCCGAGGATTGCCCCTAGCTGCTTTGTTCCATTTCTCTGTCCATTAGCTCCATCTTTATGTTCCCAGTTTTGATTTCCAGTGATTCTTTCTCCTTCAACTCCTTGATCTAAGTTGTCGTTAACTCCTGCTGCTCTAATCCCTTGATTCTGTGCTCCAGCCTGTCCAATCTGTCGAAGTAAATTCTCTATCATCTCTTCCTATCTTTTAAGCATCCTTTCCTGCATAGCATCCATCATCATTTCCAGTTCATACATGGTGATGTAGATAGCTGTTTGATTAGCTCTAGCTCCTGAGGAAGCCTCCTGACTCCCTCCATGATGGCTTCTTTTCGGTAGCACTCTTCTAGTTAATTGTTTCACCATTGCCCCAAGTCTAAGCTCTAGACCTTTTCCAAACCCTGAATCCAAATTCCAAATCCATGAGGACTAGGTTCCTCAGTGAAAGCACCAAAATCTTGGCATCAAAATTGGTCTCCAACACCCAATAATGTGAAAGCACCAATATCCAATCACTGATCTTAGATAGTATCTAATGCAGAGATTATAATATGAAGAACAAACAAATTAAAAATGAAAGCAAGTAAAAAAAGACAAGATTTATAGTGGTTTGGCTTACTTCAACTGTGACGACCCAAACTCGATGTCCAATAAACGACATCAAATTCGCATCGCCGGAGCTTATAACAACAATTAGATGAATATAAAACAGCGGAACAGAATCAATATCATAAATAACATCACTGTTACAACATCAACATAATAACCATACTACAACAGAGTATATAATACATATACCATAATCTCTAAATACAACATCATGATAATACAACAGTGAACATATATCCAAAAAGTCCTCAAATGAAAGAGGTGATACGAACTCCCAAAAGCTAAACCTGAAGTCTCCAAAAGCTCCTAATATATCTCCAAGATAAGAGCTCAAAATACTGCTACTCCAAAATATAGAAACCTGCTACTAGGCTGGCCGTGTGGAAATAATGGGCACCCAGAGTTTAGGAAAGAAAACAATAAACTCCGGATCAGTCATGGGACTGGTATGAGTAAACAAGACAGTTGTATTTTAAATAAACAAGATTTATAAAAGAATTTTCGGAATGCTTTTAAAAAAATGGAACTACCATAAGACCTCCTGCCACACACACAATGCAAACGCAGAATTGGAGGAGATTTCTTCTTATGATAGTTAAATATGCTTGATACGAGAAAAGGATTCTTTGATATTATTACTAGTGCATAGTGAAGTAAATCATTTCGAGAATAGAATATTAATCTTAGCCGACATAGGTACCATTATACTATGCCTACTATAGCTACCATATTAGATGGCAGGTTCTACAACTAAAACCGTACAGGGTTTCGTATTGTTTCTTTGGATTTCCAACAAATGGTCAGGCCAAGGAACTTCCCATTGCCACATGAGAACGCCTCTGGAAGGACGTCCCCGAGAACCAAACCGGATCTCTACCAACACAAGGCCGGGTTACCCCTAACTGGGTAACTACTGACACGAGTATGCCATCTCCCGGTCGTAACCAACCTTTAACCGGGGCCCCAGCAACAAATCACAAAATCATATATATATATATCTGCGATATCCACATAAGTTAAGTATCTGGGCTCCATACCATGATACCACTTCTATCCAGAAGGAAATGTACATACCCTAAGGGGTGCTACCCCCAATAACCTTGCTGCATCTTTCCTGTTTTGACCATTTCGGGGTGTGAGGTCCGACGAAGTCACGTCCACAAAAACACACTTTATACAAAAGCCGTGCTTTGGGTCAACAAATGATCAACACAATGATCACTAAGATAGACGATCAAATAACGATCCTATCCCAAAAATCAACACAATGATCATTTCAGCAACACTCAGCATGTCACATTACCAAATTGGGAATATATCGCTGATAACTTCAACTATATAACCTCTGAGCTCGTACGTCTCAGAGAAGGGTGTTAAGCTTAAAGAATAAATTCTCCCCCACCAACAGAAATATATTTGAATGAAATCTGCTTTATATCTCAACTTGTAATGTCAGACATACTATCCATACAAGTCTGTTCCGGGCTCGAACAGAACCGAAGGCACTTCCAAAGAAGTCCTTGCAATCCGGATATTCACAATCCTGATCGGATTCACCATCACATATGGAGAACTCTATACCGGAGCAACTCGGTGCAGAGTCAATCGACAGGTCATCCTATCGCCCTCGCAAATACCCGGTCTTCAACACCGGTTCTTCAAATGCTATCCAATTCGACGTATCACTATTCGGAATGGGTTATACGACACAAAGGTCGTTTCCCGGTTAAACCGAATAGTGAGCGTTAATTTAAAAACAATGTGGATGTCATTCATAATAATTCACAGGTTCGATGTGGGTTTCGGATAACAAACTGAAATCCGATTCCCTGTCGCATCGAAGTTTAAATGCCGTTTTACAGACAACAGGGTTTTCACATCAATACAGAATGAATCACAATCACAGTGCAATAACATGGCAATATCATCATACAGAATTTCGAACAGAACAGAGATATCAATGTAAATTAACAACAGTAGTTAATTACTTTCCAATGTGATTTAAATACATGTGCCACTAAATTAATTAAATTCAATGATAAGAATTTGGATAAATAAATTAAATTTTGATTACTCAATTTATTGTTTCAAAATTTACAAATTCTTACTTACAAATTTATTTAAACACTTAATTTGTTCATCAATCAATTTAATTATAAGTTTGTAAATCATTCTTAAAATTTAAAATCATTGATTTATGACAATTATTTACTTTAATTATCATTTTAAACTACAATTCAATTAGATCTCAATTGAATATATTGATTTATTATTCCTTAATAAATTATTTTAATGTAACTATCAATTTTGAATCAATCAATTTAAATTATCAACTTAATGATTTTTAAATTTATAACTTAAATTTTAATTGCTTTTATTTATTTAATATTACTAATTAAAAAGTAATTTTAAATCATAAATTATTTAATTATAGAGTTAACAAAATTCTAAAACATTGTTAATTAATTTAACTCAAAATAAGTCAACAAATCCACTTTTGTTTAACTTGCCAATGCCAAAGTTTTATGTAACATTTGTTAACTTGAAATTTGTGCTTAGCCCAAACACGTAAGCAAGCCCATTTAAACAAAGTTCTTCAGCCTTTCTTCCCTGTGTCATCTCCTTTACCTCCCGTTCTCTCTTCTCTTTTTTTATTTATTTTACTTTATGCTGAAGTAACTAAATCACGGTCCAAACCAATTGGAACAGATCGATTTAATAAACACGAGCCCGAAGCGACAACCCAATCCTTTCGAGAACGACTCGAAGACAAATTAGAGTTCCTCCGATACTTCATCCCCTTCTCGAGTCAGACGTGCACGTGCACGTGTCCCAACGCCACCGCCCTCAGATGATCGTCGCGATGATGCTCCACGACCCCACGAACTCCCTCGAACACAAAATCGTACCCAGTTTCCATGGAAACCCATTGAGTCGAAATCGAGCTAAAAACTCGATCAAACATTGTAGCCTATGCCAGAACTTTGCCCCTCCCCATCGCCTCCGCTCTCGAAACCACCAGCCACCTTCACCGAAACCGCTTCACACCTTCCCACTGCCTTTCCCCCACTCGCGATCCCTTCCGATGATCACCTGAGGACCCGCGAACCCCAAAAACATCACATGAACTGAAGCACCATTAAACCCTAAATCTAACTCGTACTCCCAATTCACGCTATAGAAAAATAAATTTGTATTTTTCCCAACATTCTTGAGTATTAAACTAGCTCCATGCGAAATTGCAGCATTCAAGAATCTTTCGATCATCAGGAATCGATTCGAAAGCAACTTTTGTTATAATATGAACTGCTCCTAAATTACTGAATTAAAAATCATCATCACTGTTTTGAAAATCATATTTTCATATGTTCGTTCAAATTATAACATCAATTCCATGATTTAAACTGCTTGAATTTAACTTATAATCTTGTTTTTACTGTAATATTCATATTACAGAGCCAAAGTTTTTATTTCAAGCTTAAAAATTTAAACTGTGAGTCAAGTATGCACACAACCTATTTTGTTTTTAAGTATCCTAAGTTAAATGAAGTTCTTCTGAAGATAATCTTCCTTTTTTTTTTTTACTAGCTCTGAGATATGAACATTAAGAACAGAGCATACTTATGTTTTCCAGTAACACAGAATAATATGCAGAGCAATAATTTTTGTTTATATATAACAACACACATATTCATAGATTAAGTATTTATATTTCAAATAAATATAGGTTTTACTCACCTGAATAATATAGAAACAGAGAATACTTTGTCTCTTTTTAACTGCAGGTTTGCTCCTTCTTCCCTGGTTTGGTTTTTAACTTCTTTTTTTACTTTCTGTTTTTAATCACCTGAATGCCTTTGGACTTTATGAAATATGATGTTTTATCTTCTTTTTTTCATGTTGGAGAAGTTTGTGGAATGAAATAACTAAGGCCATTGATGTTCCTTTATAACAGATTTTTTTTTACTGAAGTTTATTAAAACAAGTACAGGTTAAACATGCTGGAAGTAAAGCATTGAATGCAGGTATGTTCTTTGTAGATGCTTGCATTTAATGAAAGTATGTAGTGTTTCATGCTTGTATATTTTCAGCATGCTATTTGATTTGTTTTATATTTTAATAATGTAAGAGTTTGTTTTACTTTATTTTATTTCTTTTGCTTACCCCTTTTAGTTTACTGGTTTGTACATTTTTTTTTTTTTTGCAAGTTGTTTAGTTACATTGTTAATTTAAGCATGTTATGTTTTTTTTCTTACTGTTTTTTTTTATCTTGCTTGTTTATTTGTTCATTTATTTATTTGTTTATTCTTTTGTTTAACTATTTGTTTGTTTATTTGTTTGTTTGTTTAGTTGTTTACTTGTTTAATTATTCATAGGATTATTTGTTTATTTGTTTATTTTTTTGTTTAACTATTTGTTTGTTTATTTGTTTGTTTGTTTAGTTGTTTACTTGTTTAATTATTCATAGGATTATTTGTTTATTTGTTTATGATGCGATTTAAATTTTAAAATTTTTTCATAACTTACATTAACAATTTTCTTTTTATTTCTTTTAAAAGTTTTAACTAAAAATACTAACTTTGTTCATATTTTATTCCTTTACTACTTTTCAATTTTTATTTCAAAAAGTTTAAAATATATTACTAAATTTTAAATTCAAAATTTTCGGGATGTTACAATATCCCCTCCTTAAGAATATTTCGTCCTCGAAATTGAAAGAGAGAGAAACTCAAACAAAGAGTATACGAATTCAGAAATAAGGAAATGACTTACAGATTTAAGTCGAGATGTCAATTCTGCATTTGGGATATGATTTCTTCATATTCTCTTCAGTCTCCCAAGTACAGTCCTTTGGATCGCCACTCCATTTAACTTTGACCAATTTCACAATTTTGTTCCTCAATCGCTTCTCATCACGATCTACAATCTTTATCGGTTCCCTTCTAACTGCCAAGTTGGGAGTGATTTCAAGATCCTGCTGAGCAGCTTCTTCAATAATATCATCTGGATCGTGCACATATTTCCGAAGATTAGAAATATGGAACACATCATGTACGCCAGATAACCAGTTGGGTAACTGCACTCTATATGCTAGAGAACCAATCCTTTCCAGAATAGGAAAAGGACCAATATAACGCGGTGCCAACTTTCCAGTTTTCCCGAATCTCAACACTCCCCGCATCGGAGATACTTTTAGAAATACAGAATCTCCAACTTGAAATTCCAAATTTCTCCTTCGACGGTCATAATAGCTCTTCTGACGACTTTGGGCAGTTAATAACTTCTTTCGAATAAATTCTACCTTCTCAGTGGCTTCTTTTATCATATCCGGTCCAAGAACAAGTCTATCACCTGATTCGATCCAACATGTAGGTGATCGACACGGACGACCATATAAAGCTTCGAAAGGAGCCATTTCTAAACTGGCTTGATAGCTGTTATTATATGAGAATTCAACCAGATGCAAATGGTCCTCCCAAGAACCACCAAAATCATGAACACAAGCACGCAGTAGGTCTTCTAAAATTCGATTAACTCTCTCAGTTTGTCCATCAGATTGCGGATGATAAGCAGTACTGAATTTTAATTTCGTTCCTAAAGCGTCTTGAAATGCTTCCCAAAATCTACAAGTGAAGATCGGATCACGATCACTCACTATACTGCTGGGAATACCATGGAGGCGAACAATTTCCTTTATATAAATACCTGCCAAGCTTGCCGCAGTACGAGTGGATTTAACTGGAATGAAATGGGCATTCTTGGTTAGACGATCCACAATAACCCAAATCGCTTCATTGCCTTTCCTGGTACGAGGCAATCCATCGATGAAATCCATCGATACTTGATCCCACTTCCATTTCGGTACTTCTAACGGTTGAAGTAAACCGGCCACTTTCTTTTGGTCGCTCTTGATCTGCTGACAAGTAGCACAACGACTCACATAAATAGATATGTCTCTCTTCATCGTTTTCCACCAGAATGTCCTTTTAACATCTCGATACATTTTGTTGACTCCTGGATGAATACTGAATTTTGACTTGTGGCATTCATCCAAAATTTCACGTTTCAGTT
This sequence comes from Allium cepa, assembly GCA_030765085.1. Taxonomy (NCBI): domain Eukaryota; kingdom Viridiplantae; phylum Streptophyta; class Magnoliopsida; order Asparagales; family Amaryllidaceae; genus Allium; species Allium cepa. Next base: position 939,248,945 of record CM060932.1, read on the forward strand.
CAGGGAAATCTGGAACACAAATCCTGCCTTTTAATCTAATAACTCCACTATGATTTGTCTCAAAACTTGTATCTTCGCCTCGAAGAATTTTTCCATAAATACCCCGAAGGAATTTGTCTTCATGTTGCTTACTAGCGATTTTCTCAAGAAGAGTAGGAGTGATAACAAGATAAGCAAGAACAGCATAACTTCTGCTCAAAGCGTCTGCAACTACATTGGCCTTTCCGGGTGTATACAGAATATCCAAGTCATAAGATGCCAGAAATTCCAACCAACGTTGTTGTCGCAGATTCAGATCCTTCTGGGAGAAAAGATATTTCAAGTTTTTATGATCGGTGAATAATTCGAATTTTTCACCTATAACAAAGAGAGTTTATTAAGTATATTTCTTTAGCTAATTTCGCAAATTATTTAGAAAGCTGAAAAGATTCTTACCCAGAAGATAATGTCGCCATATTTTCAAAGCGAAAACAACAGCCAAAAGTTCCAAATCGTGCGTTGGGTAGTTCTTCTCATGCGGACGTAATTGTCTACCCGCGTAGGCAACTACCTTTCCATTTTGCATTAATACTGCACCTACCCCTTCACCACTTGCATCAGTATAGACCGATAAGCCTTGGTTCCCGTTAACAATAGTGAGAACAGGAGCAGTGGTTAATCTCTTTTTCAACTCTTGAAAAGCTTCCTCACATTTTGAAGTCCAATCAAATTCTACACCTTTCATTGTTAGCTTAGTCAATGGGCTAGCCAACTTAGAAAAATCTTGAACGAATTTCCGGTAATAGCCTGCTAAACCCAAAAAGCTTCGAACTTCTTTTGGAGTAGTGGGTTGTTTCCAATCAAGAATAGCGGAAATTTTGCTAGGATCTACTGAAATTCCTTCTTCATTAACAATATGGCCAAGGAATTTGACTTCATTGACCCAGAAATGGCATTTGGAAAATTTCGCATATAGAACATTTCTCCTTAAAATTTCTAAGACAATTCTAAGGTGCTCGGCATGCTCATCTTTAGTTTTGGAGAAAATTAAGATGTCATCAATGAATACAAGCACAAATTTATTTAAAACTTCCCGAAACACACGAGTCATGAGATCTACGAAGTAAGCTGGAGCATTGGTTAGCCCGAAAGGCATAACCAACCATTCATAGAACATATTAGGACCTCTGAAAGCGGTCAGATGGACACAATCTTCGGCGATTCGTAATTGATGGAATCCTTGGGCTAGATCCATCTTTGAAAAGAAACGAGCGCCGTGCAACTGATCAAATAAATCATCAATCCTGGGCAGTGGAAATTTATTCTTGAGAGTTTGTTTATTTAGATCGCGGTAATCTACACACAATCTCAAAGATCCGTCTGATTTAGCAACAAATACGATGGCTGAGCCCCATTCAGAAACACTGGGTCGAATTAATCCTTTTGCTAGTAGCTCATTAGTTTGATGAACCAATTCAATCTTTTCCCTGGGTGCCATCCTGCGACTTGCGTGAACAACAGGACGAGTATTAGGTACAAGATCAATTCGGAATTCTATTTCTCGATGAGGAGGTAAAGATTTCACTTCATCGAATACGTCGGAAAAATCCCGAACAACAGGTATAGACTGCAAAGTGGGTTCAAGATTTCCCAAAGTATATATCAATCTGTCGCTCCTTGGACTTGGATTCTCACAAGAGATTTCAATAAAATTTCCAAGACTTGTTTTGATCAAAACTGTCCGATTACTACACTCCAATCTAGCATCGTATCTCGTTAACCAGTTCATACCGAGTAAGATTTCAAATTCATCAAATTCGAGGACATACAGGTTGATAGGAAATTTATAGCTAGCATATGAAATAGGAACTCTCTTACAATATGAACTAAGATTTGCGGGACCTCCGACCGGATTTTTCACGCAAATAAGATCGTCAGCAAATTTAGTTTCAAGTCCTAGTTCATTTACGGTTTGTTGGGAAATAAAGCTATGTGAAGCTCCCGTATCAAATAAAGCTCTAACAGTTCTATTATTAATAGTAAGGTTACCTTCCAAAACACTTTTCCCTTTGTCAGCTTTTGAAGATGAGGGGTCCTCCTTTATTGCATAGACTTTTGCTACCTGCGTTGGCCTCATCACTGGGCAATCTTTAACTAAATGTCCCGGTTTATGACAATTGTAACATTCTCTAGCTGGTCTCTTCGGTTTTGGACAGTGACTTGAATAGTGGCCTTTCTCTTTGCAGTTGTAACAAGTGACATTTTCTGCTGCGCTTCCCTGAATATTCCTCTTCTTCTCATTGCCTTGCCAAGGTTTCTTGCCTCCGAATTTACGCTTTTTATAATTCTGACTACCTGAATTACTTTTCTCCACAGTCGCTTCCTGTATATCAAGAGTAGCGTACCTGTAACCCATATCTACTAAATCTGAGAAAGATTCTTTAACATGACCCGTCATTCTTCCATGATATTTCTGGTTCATTCCTCGGATAAACCTTTCGTTTTTCTTCAGAGGTGTATTTAGCAATTCCGGACCAAACCGAGATAGTTCACTGAATTTATTCAAATATTCTTCAAACGACAAACTTCCTTGTTTCAAATCCAGAAATTCCTGATACATTCTAGAAACACCCGCTGATGGCATGTAACGTTTCTCAAACACTTCTTTAAAACGATCCCAAGTGAATTCTCCCTCGGGTTCATCTACAATGATGGTTTCCCACCAAGCTGAAGCTTCTCCTTGGAGTTGCCAAGAAGCTATAAGTCTTTTTTGCTCATCCTGCAATTTTAGTCCTTTAAAAATCTTTTCACACGATCTTACCCAAGCTTGAGCGTCAATAATTGACTCTTTGCCAATAAATGGTTTTCCACCAAGCTTTTCAAACTTCTTATATAATTCAGCCAAGTCCGGCTGCTGCTGAATTTCTATTACTGCTTCTGCGGCTGCGGGAATTTGATTTGGTACTGCAGCATTGCCTTGACCCCTCACTCTTCCTCTGCGTCCACTCATTTTCACTATCTGAGATTAGTAAGAAAATTGATTTAGATATGCAGACGAAATATCTTAAGGAATATCAGCAGTAAAATAACAGACTAAGAAAATTTTAAAGTTTCAAATTTTATTATACTCATTCTAGGGTATACTTCACCCTATCTCTAATGAGCCATCTAATGTGTTATACTCCGTAGCTAAAGTTCTTACTCAACCAACAGCTCTGATACCACTTTGTGACGACCCAAACTCGATGTCCAATAAACGACATCAAATTCGCATCGCCGGAGCTTATAACAACAATTAGATGAATATAAAACAGCGGAACAGAATCAATATCATAAATAACATCACTGTTACAACATCAACATAATAACCATACTACAACAGAGTATATAATACATATACCATAATCTCTAAATACAACATCATGATAATACAACAGTGAACATATATCCAAAAAGTCCTCAAATGAAAGAGGTGATACGAACTCCCAAAAGCTAAACCTGAAGTCTCCAAAAGCTCCTAATATATCTCCAAGATAAGAGCTCAAAATACTGCTACTCCAAAATATAGAAACCTGCTACTAGGCTGCCCGTGTGGAAATAATGGGCACCCAGAGTTTAGGAAAGAAAACAATAAACTCCGGATCAGTCATGGGACTGGTATGAGTAAACAAGACAGTTGTATTTTAAATAAACAAGATTTATAAAAGAATTTTCGGAATGCTTTTAAAAAAATGGAACTACCATAAGACCTCCTGCCACACACACAATGCAAACGCAGAATTGGAGGAGATTTCTTCTTATGATAGTTAAATATGCTTGATACGAGAAAAGGATTCTTTGATATTATTACTAGTGCATAGTGAAGTAAATCATTTCGAGAATAGAATATTAATCTTAGCCGACATAGGTACCATTATACTATGCCTACTATAGCTACCATATTAGATGGCAGGTTCTACAACTAAAACCGTACAGGGTTTCGTATTGTTTCTTTGGATTTCCAACAAATGGTCAGGCCAAGGAACTTCCCATTGCCACATGAGAACGCCTCTGGAAGGACGTCCCCGAGAACCAAACCGGATCTCTACCAACACAAGGCCGGGTTACCCCTAACTGGGTAACTACTGACACGAGTATGCCATCTCCCGGTCGTAACCAACCTTTAACCGGGGCCCCAGCAACAAATCACAAAATCATATATATATATATCTGCGATATCCACATAAGTTAAGTATCTGGGCTCCATACCATGATACCACTTCTATCCAGAAGGAAATGTACATACCCTAAGGGGTGCTACCCCCAATAACCTTGCTGCATCTTTCCTGTTTTGACCATTTCGGGGTGTGAGGTCCGACGAAGTCACGTCCACAAAAACACACTTTATACAAAAGCCGTGCTTTGGGTCAACAAATGATCAACACAATGATCACTAAGATAGACGATCAAATAACGATCCTATCCCAAAAATCAACACAATGATCATTTCAGCAACACTCAGCATGTCACATTACCAAATTGGGAATATATCGCTGATAACTTCAACTATATAACCTCTGAGCTCGTACGTCTCAGAGAAGGGTGTTAAGCTTAAAGAATAAATTCTCCGCCACCAACAGAAATATATTTGAATGAAATCTGCTTTATATCTCAACTTGTAATGTCAGACATACTATCCATACAAGTCTGTTCCGGGCTCGAACAGAACCGAAGGCACTTCCAAAGAAGTCCTTGCAATCCGGATATTCACAATCCTGATCGGATTCACCATCACATATGGAGAACTCTATACCGGAGCAACTCGGTGCAGAGTCAATCGACAGGTCATCCTATCGCCCTCGCAAATACCCGGTCTTCAACACCGGTTCTTCAAATGCTATCCAATTCGACGTATCACTATTCGGAATGGGTTATACGACACAAAGGTCGTTTCCCGGTTAAACCGAATAGTGAGCGTTAATTTAAAAACAATGTGGATGTCATTCATAATAATTCACAGGTTCGATGTGGGTTTCGGATAACAAACTGAAATCCGATTCCCTGTCGCATCGAAGTTTAAATGCCGTTTTACAGACAACAGGGTTTTCACATCAATACAGAATGAATCACAATCACAGTGCAATAACATGGCAATATCATCATACAGAATTTCGAACAGAACAGAGATATCAATGTAAATTAACAACAGTAGTTAATTACTTTCCAATGTGATTTAAATACATGTGCCACTAAATTAATTAAATTCAATGATAAGAATTTGGATAAATAAATTAAATTTTGATTACTCAATTTATTGTTTCAAAATTTACAAATTCTTACTTACAAATTTATTTAAACACTTAATTTGTTCATCAATCAATTTAATTATAAGTTTGTAAATCATTCTTAAAATTTAAAATCATTGATTTATGACAATTATTTACTTTAATTATCATTTTAAACTACAATTCAATTAGATCTCAATTGAATATATTGATTTATTATTCCTTAATAAATTATTTTAATGTAACTATCAATTTTGAATCAATCAATTTAAATTATCAACTTAATGATTTTTAAATTTATAACTTAAATTTTAATTGCTTTTATTTATTTAATATTACTAATTAAAAAGTAATTTTAAATCATAAATTATTTAATTATAGAGTTAACAAAATTCTAAAACATTGTTAATTAATTTAACTCAAAATAAGTCAACAAATCCACTTTTGTTTAACTTGCCAATGCCAAAGTTTTATGTAACATTTGTTAACTTGAAATTTGTGCTTAGCCCAAACACGTAAGCAAGCCCATTTAAACAAAGTTCTTCAGCCTTTCTTCCCTGTGTCATCTCCTTTACCTCCCGTTCTCTCTTCTCTTTTTTTATTTATTTTACTTTATGCTGAAGTAACTAAATCACGGTCCAAACCAATTGGAACAGATCGATTTAATAAACACGAGCCCGAAGCGACAACCCAATCCTTTCGAGAACGACTCGAAGACAAATTAGAGTTCCTCCGATACTTCATCCCCTTCTCGAGTCAGACGTGCACGTGCACGTGTACCAACGCCACCGCCCTCAGATGATCGTCGCGATGATGCTCCACGACCCCACGAACTCCCTCGAACACAAAATCGTACCCAGTTTCCATGGAAACCCATTGAGTCGAAATCGAGCTAAAAACTCGATCAAACATTGTAGCCTATGCCAGAACTTTGCCCCTCCCCATCGCCTCCGCTCTCGAAACCACCAGCCACCTTCACCGAAACCGCTTCACACCTTCCCACTGCCTTTCCCCCACTCGCGATCCCTTCCGATGATCACCTGAGGACCCGCGAACCCCAAAAACATCACATGAACTGAAGCACCATTAAACCCTAAATCTAACTCGTACTCCCAATTCACGCTATAGAAAAATAAATTTGTATTTTTCCCAACATTCTTGAGTATTAAACTAGCTCCATGCGAAATTGCAGCATTCAAGAATCTTTCGATCATCAGGAATCGATTCGAAAGCAACTTTTGTTATAATATGAACTGCTCCTAAATTACTGAATTAAAAATCATCATCACTGTTTTGAAAATCATATTTTCATATGTTCGTTCAAATTATAACATCAATTCCATGATTTAAACTGCTTGAATTTAACTTATAATCTTGTTTTTACTGTAATATTCATATTACAGAGCCAAAGTTTTTATTTCAAGCTTAAAAATTTAAACTGTGAGTCAAGTATGCACACAACCTATTTTGTTTTTAAGTATCCTAAGTTAAATGAAGTTCTTCTGAAGATAATCTTCCTTTTTTTTTTTACTAGCTCTGAGATATGAACATTAAGAACAGAGCATACTTATGTTTTCCAGTAACACAGAATAATATGCAGAGCAATAATTTTTGTTTATATATAACAACACACATATTCATAGATTAAGTATTTATATTTCAAATAAATATAGGTTTTACTCACCTGAATAATATAGAAACAGAGAATACTTTGTCTCTTTTTAACTGCAGGTTTGCTCCTTCTTCCCTGGTTTGGTTTTTAACTTCTTTTTTTACTTTCTGTTTTTAATCACCTGAATGCCTTTGGACTTTATGAAATATGATGTTTTATCTTTTTTTTTTCAGGTTGGAGAAGTTTGTGGAATGAAATAACTAAGGCCATTGATGTTCCTTTATAACAGATTTTTTTTTACTGAAGTTTATTAAAACAAGTACAGGTTAAACATGCTGGAAGTAAAGCATTGAATGCAGGTATGTTCTTTGTAGATGCTTGCATTTAATGAAAGTATGTAGTGTTTCATGCTTGTATATTTTCAGCATGCTATTTGATTTGTTTTATATTTTAATAATGTAAGAGTTTGTTTTACTTTATTTTATTTCTTTTGCTTACCCCTTTTAGTTTACTGGTTTGTACATTTTTTTTTTTTTTGCAAGTTGTTTAGTTACATTGTTAATTTAAGCATGTTATGTTTTTTTTCTTACTGTTTTTTTTTATCTTGCTTGTTTATTTGTTCATTTATTTATTTGTTTATTCTTTTGTTTAACTATTTGTTTGTTTATTTGTTTGTTTGTTTAGTTGTTTACTTGTTTAATTATTCATAGGATTATTTGTTTATTTGTTTATTTTTTTGTTTAACTATTTGTTTGTTTATTTGTTTGTTTGTTTAGTTGTTTACTTGTTTAATTATTCATAGGATTATTTGTTTATTTGTTTATGATGCGATTTAAATTTTAAAATTTTTTCATAACTTACATTAACAATTTTCTTTTTATTTCTTTTAAAAGTTTTAACTAAAAATACTAACTTTGTTCATATTTTATTCCTTTACTACTTTTCAATTTTTATTTCAAAAAGTTTAAAATATATTACTAAATTTTAAATTCAAAATTTTCGGGACGTTACATCAACCTACGTCCACTGTAGAATAATCCTTTTTATTTTATTGTAGTTTTTTTATAGTTACAATTCGAAATCCAAGAATAAAATTGACAGAGTGTATCTAGGTTCAAGATATAGGGAAACAGAAAGAAGAAGATCCATTTTCTGACGCTATGCCTGCTACATTTATAGGGAAGATGTGCACGGATCGGGCTGAAATTTCATCAAAAGAACCTCTAGGCCATGACGAGGCCAAAAAATAATTATCAAGCCCATTTTTCATGAAGTGGAGTTGCATACATTCTGATTTCAGCTGATCAGGGATAGGGGTCGATCCATTTAAACTCCTCCAAATGATATGCGATTGGTAGAGGAGCTTCTCCATGTCATATTATGTATAGCCTCCAAATTTTATCCCAATTGGATTAGTAGAACTCGAGTAATTGATTGAACTTTGTTACAATATGGTGTTAATGCTGATTATAAAATATCCCTATGGAGGGATAGGGGCCGATCCCTCCAACTTGCTCCAAAAGATGTGCGACCCATATGGGGTGTTCCATATGTTATAATAAGCTCATGATCCAAGTTTCATGTCAAATGGATGTGTAGATGTTGAGATATTGATTATATTCCATTGAGTTGTAGTTGCTTGGCTGAAATATGCCGATCCCTTTTATACCGATCCCTTTTTATACGATCCCTTTTATACCGATGCCTTTTTTAGGTGGAGCAATTTGCCCATAACTTGAGCATACAAATTCCAAACGACTTGAAATTTGAAATGTAGCCATATGGGGCCTTCCCTGTCACTTTATACCAATCCCACCCAGTTTAGGACAAAAATTAAGGACATTTACTGATCCTATGCATGAGGGAGGTACTAATCCATACGTAGAATATTCTAGGGAGTCTATCTCTTTATCACGGTTGATCGTCGCTTCATACCATTGTCTGCAATTGATTTTCGATACTCACAATCATCGCTCTGGTTACTGGCCTTGATAATCGTGGAGTCAATTAGGTTAAATCCACTAGCCTACTGCCTTGGCAAAAGGTGGGTTAACATTTAGATATATGGAATATCACACAAAGTGAGTACATTGAGCCTCGAACGAATTATGCACAATTTAATCATCAAAAGGCATAAGTACTCAATAATTAAAAGGTAATGAATATTTTATTCTGCACCCTAGATAAAAATGAATTTAATAGAGTGACTATTTGTAAAGTGCATATGAAATTTGGAGGATATTATAAGTTGCACACGAAGGCAGTAGTAAGGTTAAACAAGCCAAATTTTCTATGTTAACTTATTAGTTTCGATTATATAAAATGAAACTTATTTAGTCTATTTCTCTATGTATTCTAGACTTTAAGATATACTAAATATTTTGATTCACTAGGAAAAAGTTTTACTGTGAAAGACCAAGTCCGAAAGATTCAAAACTCACTTTCATATAAGTGGGATCGAAAGACTTTGACAATAGAAGAGGCTAATGATATAACTACTATGAAATAGAAGATTATAGAAGATTTAATAGGTAATTTAGGGTCATATAAAGTTCAGTTGCAAGGAAGAAAGGAAATCCAGGAAAATGAAAAGAAGCCATTCGCTTTCAATTCTACAACCAAAGATTAATGATTAGACGATGACAATGAAGAAATATCATTTATGGTAAGGAATTTCATAAGATTCCTGAGATATAGAAAGTGGAAAAAGCTCAAGAGGATGGATGATAATAACAACATCTATGGAAGTTTAGTTAAATGTTATGAAATGCAACAAAATTGGGCATCTGAAAAGGGATGGTCAAATACTGAACAGACCAAAGGATCCTCCAAACATAGATTCAATCAAAAAGAGGAAAAGAGCGCACATAACAACTTGGGATGATTCCGACACCACTTCAAGTAACACAAGTTCAAATATAGAAAATGTAAACCTATGCTTTATGGCATGAGAAGAATAAAGCTCTAGATAATCGATAACTCTAAACTTTACCTTTTTTATAATTAAGAATATTCATGATAGTGCATGCAATGTTATTATGAATTAAATAATACAATTAAAAATTGAAAATGACAATTCGGTAAATGATATATAAAATCATTTATTTGTGGATACACATGAACTTGATTAAAACAAATTTATAAATAGAATAATCAAAATATTTATTTAAAATAAATAGAAATAAAAAATTATAAATTTTGTTAAAATAAAATCAAAATTCTTTTCATAAATAAACAAATATAAATTGAATCAAAGTGTCTATTTAAAATATTCATAGAATATCCTAAATAATAAAATAGGATAAAATGCACATATGTATAGTAGTTAATAAATAGAAATTATTTTAATCGAACCAGAAATGAAATAAATGAACTAGCATCTTTTCGGCATATATTTCGACATACCTAGATGACTATGTCGACATATTCAAGTTTGAAATAGTACATCTTTTCTTCTTTCAAACTTTTGAAATTCCCTTTTATTTTCATCAATTCAAAAAGGCACCTTTGTTGGTTATTATATACCTATTCAATGCCTATACATACCTTATCTCATTCATTCACATCATTTTATTCCAAAATTCAAAATCAAATGCAAACTTCATTCTTGCCTCTCTTCAAATCAATGGCTTCATCTGCTAAAAATCATAAACTCACCTTAAAAGTTCTAAATTGACTTTACAATAACAAAGAATCAATGAAAGCCTTTACTGATTACATAGAAAATGCTAATGTGTTTTCGGCGGATTTACTCAATTCAATGATTTTCCTTCTTATGGTCTACTTTCTCTTTATATTGAAAATCAGTATTTTTATTTAGTTAGTTCTATTCAAAATGATTTTCCTTGCTATCCTTCTCTTGTTAAAACCTTTGTGTGAATTTAAATGTTAAATTTTATTAACAAAAGGTGGTCAAAACCTAGCTATCATTTTTTTATTCAATTTTTCTTCTTTTGTTCTTTGATTAATGGCTGCTCCCGCCCATCCCCTAAACCATACCCCCTCTTTTCTAACTGTCCTGCCTATCACTTCATCTGTACCTCCTCCCCCTAGTCCAACGGCCCCCCTTCCTAACTCTCCTCTCGCCTTACCACCACCTATTCCGCCCCCCCCCTCAAGCCTAATACATCTTCAGACCCTTTTACCTCATCAACTGCCTGGTCCTCTCTGTTCAAAACCAAACCATGCAATGTTGGCCTATACTCCCCTATTGATATTCCTCTTGTTTTTGATGGCCTTGCTTTAGTTTCTTTGAGTGAAGTGATTAAATTTGGAAATGATAATTGAGGTGAATGGCTGGTAGGCTTCTTTCTTGATAAACCCCTTTCTTATCTAACTATAATCAATCATTTGAAGATGCATTGGAAGCTTAAAGGTGAGATGTCAGTTAAATCTGATGGAATCTTGTTCCTTTTTCGTCTGTCCTATGCTGAAGGCAGAAGGAAAATTATTGAATCCGACCCTATAATTTTTAGGAACAAGATTTTCATTATTAAGGCTTGGGATCCATCTATTGGAAATAGCTGCAGCACCATAAGATCAGTTCTAATATGGTTAAAATTATCCAATATACCATTGTATGGTGGTCTCATTTAGGAATAAACTGGCATGCCTTAAGAATTGGAAGACTTTTATGTACGGATTCTTCCACAGAAAGAATGGAGAGGATTGGATTTGCTAAGTGCTTGGTAGATGTCACACCAGATTTAGAATTGGTTGATGAGTTTCCTGTGAAACTTCTTGATGGATCTACATAAATGGTGCAGGTTAGCTACCTTTAAAAACCTGAAATATGTACATACTGTAAGGAATTTGGCCGCTTGACTAATAAATGCTTGAAGGAAAGTAGGGAAAATAATAGGAATAAGGAAGTAAATATTTCAGGGAAGAAAATTCAAGAAGGAAAAGTGTAGGGCATGGGGTAGGCAAACAGTTGAATAAAAGCAAACAAGTCTGGATGAAAGTTGCAAACAAAAAAGCAAAAGATAGGGTAAGTAACAAATAGAAATTGCCAAGACTGAATGAGAATGATGTGTTTGATGAAAGAGTTGATGGAAATAATGAAGTGCAGCAACAAATAGTGAATGAAAAAATTCTTGAGAATAGTAGAAATGAAAATTATGTGGAAGTTGGTACAACAGACAATGACCAAGAACGTGTCTAGACATATCATAAATTTGAAGTTTTAAATGATGTAAATGATGCTACCAGTGTGGAGATTGATATAACTATTGAGGAGGAAGTTGAGGAGGGGGAAATAAATGTAGTTGAGGAAATAAATTCAAATAAAGGAGTTATGGTTGATAAGCAAGTTGGAAATGAGCAAATAGCATGCATCATTGATGAAGCTCAACTAATGAAAATTCAAACTGTTGTGCATGGGAACTAGATTTTGCGTGCATCATGTTCTAAACAACAAATGCATGCAAAACCATCTGAAAAAAACAAACATTTGCATGCACAAAGTTCAGAAACAGCCAACATCATGCCAAATTCCTTAACCACAATTCAATCAAAATCCAAACCCACCCCGGAACTAAATCAAGATGAGTTATTCTGTAATTTATTACAATAGAACATATGTGATTTAATTTTCTCCATGCAACCTTCTTCACTCACCTCAGTCCCTTCATTCACTACACTTTCATCACCTCCAATCAAACCTTCCTTAAATCAACCTTATGTCTACAAAGGAACAATACCAGGATGGGTTACACCCCCTACTTCTCCAAAAGTACCATCACATGACAAACAAATTTCTACAAAAAATGAAAAATCCAAAAAGAATAAAAAATCAAGAATCAAAACGCGGTCATAACAAGACTACATTCTCCCATTACTAGAAGCATGAAAGAAGCCGATCTCCTATCTCTAGTTTAATCTATGACACACAATATTGGTGCATGGAATATTAGAGGAACTCATAACTTACCATTTTTGCAATCCTTAAAACTAAATTGAACCTTACCCTAATAATATCTGCTGCCTAGTACATAAACCCATCATGGACCCTTTCTCACAATCTACCCGAAGCAAGCCATGGTCGCATCATGGTGCTTTATAATCCTACTGAGCTTTCCGTAGAACTCCTTCTTGCTACAACACAAATAATGCACTTGCATGCAAAGTATTACTGCCCCTCCTCTTCGTTTTGCATTTCTTTTGTCTATGCTTCTAACTCTCAAACCTCAAGAAATCCTTTTCAACCTTATACATGCTTTCAGGCAAGAAACCCACTCTTGAGTTGTTGTTGGTGATTTCAACAGTTGCTTAACCTTGTCTGACAAGCATGGGGCCTGCCTCTCATGCCAAGGGATATACACCCATTGATTACTGCCGTTAATGACTCTTCTTTAATCCCTATACAAAAAGTTGGTTCTCTCTACTCTTGGAACAATAGGAGTAGGAGTAGAGCTAGAACTTTTACCAACATTGATCATTCCTTTTCCAACTTCAAAGACCTTACCACATGGCCAAATATAACCACCATCCTGCCCCCAACGATCCTTTCTGACTATTCTCCCTTATTCATAACCACTAGGAAGCTGCCCCAAGGAGTCAAAAGAGGATTTAAATTCTATAATACTTGGGTCCTTGAGCCCGAGCATAATAATATCATAAAATCAGCTTGGTCTTATGAATTTTTTGGAAACCCTATTTATATATTTTGTAGGAAGCTCATGGAAACAAAAGAATCCTTAAGGGTTTGGGCAAGAGCTAATTTTGGCAATGGAAACCTAAAATCAACCAACCTAAAGGCTCAGCTTAAGGAAGCTCGAGATCAGATGATGGCACAACCAGATAATGTTGATCTAGCTGAAAAGGAAGCTATTCTCTTCAATGAACTTAACCAGGCCCTAGCAGCTAAATGTGATATGAAGAGACAGCAACTAAGAAACAAATGGGCAGCTGAAGGGGATAGGAACTCTAAAAAATTTCATGCCTCCCTAAAGGTAAAACGGTCAAAAAATAACATCAATTCCATATATGATGAAGCAGGAACCTTGCACACTACCCCAGAGACAGTTGACAAAGATTTTCTTCTGTATTATACTACTTTCCTTGGAAATGAAATAAATTTTGATCTAGAGCTGGGCCAACTTTCTAATATATATCTGCCTATACCCGCTGTACAAACAAATTTTCCTCCTATACCCTTTTGTTATGACCTCCAAATAACTACCCTTCTTTTTGCTAATGATATCATGATATTCTCCAAGCAAACCTATCATCCATTGATTGTATTAAAAGTACTCTACATAACTTCTACTTGATGACATGTCTTAAGCTTAATCTCAATAAATCAAGTTTTTTGTTTTTTGGGACAACAAGCTTACAGGCACAACATATAACCTTCTATACTGGAATGCAGTCATTGAATCAAGATATAACATAACTGGGGCTGCCTCTCTGTACATCAAGGGTAACACAAGCAAACTGTCTTTCTCTTTATCAAAAATTACTGGTGTCATGGGGTGTTGGGCAAATAAATTCTTTTCACAAGCTGGCAGATTAATTCTCATCAAATCAGTTAGCTTCTCCATGATGGTCTATTAAGCAAGAGAATCATACTACTTATTAAGCTTCTGAAAATGGTTAGAAAAGCCATGATGAGAGTTTCTGGTTTGGTTCTATTCTAAGAAAACAGTTCCATATTCCTTCTCAGTTTTTGAGAAACCAAAAAGCAAAGGGGGCTTGGGCTTGTATAGCATAGGAGTATGGAATAAAGCTGCATATAGTCAACATATAAATGCACTATTGCAAAAGGACACTCTATGGGTTAGGTGGACTCTCAGGCATAATGTAGGGACAAAGAACTTTTGGCTTATGGAGGTACCACAATCTTACAATTGGATCTGGAGACGTATTTTGAATTTGAGAGACTCTTTAAAACCATATGTTTAGATCCAACTATCTAACAGAAGCACTTGTAATTTTTGGAATGAGCCATGGATAGGTAAGGGTGTTATTCTAGCACAGCTTTTCACTTCACAGCAAAAATTTCAATTTGGAATTAGTTCTAATGCTCTAGTAGTTGACCATATAGATAATGGCAAGCTTGTGCTGCCTTAGACAAACAATCAGAATGTCAGGGCTATCTGGAATCTATATGTATCAAACAAACATGAGTATCAAGATGAGGACACTATACAATGGAATGGTAAAGCTCACACTATCTCCTGTATATATGAGGCATTAATGGGAATGGAAACATTGCCCAACTGTAGGTGGAGCAAGGTTACATGGGAAACCACTTCTAGTAGCAGTGATAACCTAATGCTCTAGAAGGTTAGGAACATGGCTTTGTTGACAAGAGATAAGCTAATTAGGTTCGGAATGACAGTGCCAACAATATGTGAGCTATGCTTTATTCAAAGTGAAAGTATCCAGCACTTGTTCTTTGAGTGTCGTTATGTTCATCCTCTCTGGAGTAAAAATATGAGTAAAATTGGGAGGGTTGATGTATCTTCAGTATCTTCTATATAATGGGGTATAATTTGAGAAAGCAACTAGGTGGAGGGATGAGAAAAAGAAACTTTTTTCTTCGTTTTGGAAAAGTTTTTGAAGGTAATATGGAATGAAAGGAAAAGGAGGTGTTTTGATGGAATCAAAAGGAGCCATGAAGTGTTATGGAATGGCTTAAGGCAAGAAATATTTAGGGGAATGAGGGGTAGCATGTATGCTTTTCTTGATGACCAGATTGAGCCATGGATCCCATAGTTTCTGTGCTTTTTTCCCTGTATTTTTATTTGCTTTTGTTCTTTGATTCTCTTGTGTGGCTGTGTTCTCGTTTTATTTTTGGTTTTTTTCCTTTTCTGGACATAACTAGTTATGTCCTTTATTGTAACTTTTCCTCTTATTTAATAAATCTGGTAGGGGTCCAGTTTAACCCCGCTTGATATGCAAAAAAAAAATGATGGTTAAAGTTGGAGTAGCATGAAATGAACTATTAATGTTTTGCATGCAAATTTAGTTGGAGAAATTTTAAGTTACAAAAGTAATGGAAATGATCTTTTGAAAGAAGAAATAAATTATGAAAATTTTGAAGTTTTACATGATTTATTAGAAAATGATTTTTGAAGTCGAATTTTAAGAAAAAAAATCCCTCAGGTAAAGCAGGGCTTATGAGTTTGATTTTGCAACAAATAATAACTCTTCGAACTGAGAATTGTAACAATCTTACTTTGAGAGTTTGCAAAGCTTTGTTTTCATTTTTTGCAAAAAGAGATATGAATTGGGTATAAGTCATTCTTTTTGACTTTTTAGCCAAAAATGTTTCCATACATGAAAATACACTTTATAATGGAGTGTATTTGACAAGAACCTTTAATTATTTTAGAATTGATTAAGCTGGAGAACCAACTTCCAAAAGAAAGTTTTTTAACAAGAAAAATCTTTCTCGTATTCTATATCATATGAAACTTGTTAAACCAAAAATTGGTATAACACCCATGATGCTATGAATGGTAAATGAGTACTTAATTCGTGTACATAAAACAACATGATTAAGGATGGCTCTGTCAAAATTGGTTGAATCACGAACAAATCTATTATTTGTGGCTAAGTACAATATGATATCATTAGAAAATAAGCTATAATGCCCATAGGTTTTAGATGTTGCACTTTTGACTACTCATTTGTCAACTTGGAACATGATATTCGAGATCCCTTAAGGTTGTTAATAAGGTATTAGTTTTGATGTAACAATTATATACATTATATAAAATATAAATACTAATGTTTTATCAAGTTATATATACTATATAGTGTGGGATATTAGACATGTGTTTATTAAGAAGACTGTAAAGTATCAAGAGTAGATTCAAGTTGGTAATATAGAGTTTAAGAGTTGGAGAATGAAGATCATGAGTATTGAAAAGTTTAAGATTTCAAGATATTCTAGATAAGTTATAGAGTCGTAGAATTTATGTTAAAACCTTGATAGCACTTTTCTGATCTCTCTCCTTCTCTAATTATTTTAAATTGTTTTTCAAATATCCTGGTTTTAAAATAATCTTTTAAAATATTTCTAAAAATGATTTTCAAGTTCGTATACTTATAAAGATATTATTTTAGTGTTTTTAAGTTTATATATATATATATATTGAATTTTTGTTTATGCTTTAGTAAGTTATAATTATATTGATTATATATACATTATTTACATTATATTAAAATTTCAAAATAATTATATAAAGTTTTATTATGATTAAAATATGTATAAACAATGCTTAAATGAATTTACAAGTATCAAACTATTTTACAAAACAACGAGTTTTCAAAATATTATTTTAAAGTATTTTCAAATTATAAAAAGAGTATGTCGGCATATTCTATGTATGTATGTCGATATCATGGAAGATATTCTCAAAATTTAAATTTCAAAAGAAGTGTCTTTTCATTGTATCCCTTTACGAATTGATATAGTCGTTGTTCCTCTATAAATACCAGACTTCGAAATGAATTTTGAGATTTGTAAACAACAAATTAGACTATCAACTCTTTTGTGCAAAAGAAGACTCCTTTCAATTAATTTCATATAGTGATGTTGATTATGCTGGTTGCAAATCAGACTAAAAATGTACAAGTGGAACTTGTTACTTTTTGGAACACTCTATGGTTTCTTGGTTTAGTAAGAAACAAAACTCTGTATCTCTATCTATGACTAAAGCATAATATATTTCAGCAACATTATCCTGTTCATATATTATCTATATGCAACGAACACTAAAAGATGTTGGTTTAAATTTTACAAAATCACCAATATACTATGGTAATACAAGTGCGATCAATCTATCTAAAAGTCCAACCTATCATGCTAGAACTAAACATATTGATATAAGACACCATTTTCTAAGAGATAATTAAACAAAGAAATAATATGACTTGAATTTATAAACAACGAAAATCAAATGGCAAATATATTAACAAAACCATTGAATCAAACATCTTCTGCTAAGTTAAGAAGATTGTTAGGAATTTGTTCTCTATCGGAAATATAAAACTAATTAAGTAAAAATTAAAAAATATAAAGAAAAACAAAATAATCAAAATTATAATATATATGTCGACATATCATATTCCCCTATGTCGACATATAACAGTAATTTTTTTTTTAAATTTCCCTCTAAAATTCAAATTTCTGGTTATATAATACCCAAATTTCGACTTTCTTCTTCATTTCTCTGTATTTTCTCTGTTTTGAACTTTAAAAAAAAATAAAACTATGGTCCTCTAATCCCAAAACATTCTAGAGAAGAGAATTCATTGTTTTCCTTCCCTTCTTCAAGCCAAGGCCCCTTCCAGAACACTATTGTGATCAAAGTTACTAAATTGGAAAGAGAAATAAATAAGAATGTTCTAGAATGCTGATTGAAATACAAGTTGTATAACTTTGTTTGTCCAAAGAATAAGAGTAACAAAGTAGAATTCTTCCCAATTTGCAAATATATCTATTGGACAATCCTATGAATCCAATAGTAATTGAAGATGATTCTACCAATTTTTCCATTCGTAAGCCCATTCAAAGTGGCGATGACAAGGAAGAAGAGGAAGAACACATGGAGGAAGATGATGAAGTTTGATGCATCGGAGAAGTATGTTTTGATCGAAATGAAAATCTCGTAGAGCAAAAGGGGAAATTTTGCCTTCATTATCCTCATTGTCCTATTCACAAATCCCCGATCATTAAGAAATCACGTTAGGATGGTACTTGACTTCGTTATTTTGATTATGTAGTGTGTGTATTTTATTTGATTTAACATTTGTTTTACTTACTTATATGTCTATTTTAATATGTGATTAGATTATGGTGCGGTATTGAATGAATATAGAGATTGGTTTGGTTACTATTAATGATTTGTGTTATCACTTATCATTTCTTATACATCATTATTATCAATATTTTCATTTCATGATTATTTTGTTTTAAATATCACTTTTTGTTCTTATATAAATTATTCTCATCATCATTATATGTCATCAGTCCTTAATATTTTATTTAAAGAGAGTTAGATCTTAAGTAAGAGTTAGTGGTAAAGTTATAGTTTTAGGCAGTTATTTTTGTTAATGACGAACGGGGAGAAATATATAAAATCTAGTATAGATTAAGGGGGGGTTTTGTAACCCAGGTGGATAATTTTATATTTGATATACAGAGTTATCGTCGTCAAAAGGGAAGATTATTAGCACCTTAGGTATTGGTTTTGATGATAACAACTATAGACAATATATAAAATATAAATATTAATGTTTTATCAAGTTATATATAGTATGTAGTGTAGGATATTAGACATGTGTTGATTAAGAAGATTGTACAGTATCAAGATGCTGATATAGAGTTTCAAGAGTTAGAGAATGGAGACTCATGAGTATTGAAGAGTTCAAGATTTAAAGATATTCCAGATAAGTTATAGCTGTAGAATTTATGTTAAAACTTTGATAGCACTTTCCTGATATCTCTTCTCTAATTTTGTTTTAGACTGTTTTTCAAATATTCTGGCTTTAAAATAATCTTTTCAAAATATTTCTCAAAATGATTTTCAATCTCTTATACTTTTAAAGATATTATTTTAGTGTTTATAAGTTTATATATATTAAATTTTATTTATACTCTAATAAGTTATAATTATATTGATTACACACACACACACACACACACACACACATATATATATATATATTATTTAGGTTATATTAAAATTTTCAAAATGATCATATAAAGTTTTATTATGATTAAAATATGTATAAACTACGCTTAAATGATTTTACAAAGTATTAAACTGTTTTACAAAACAATAGGTTTTCAAAATAATGTTTTGCAGTGTTTTTAAATTTTACAAATAGTATGTCGACATGCTTTATGTATGCATGTTGATATAGTGACCAATTTTTTTAAATTTTAAATTTCAAAAGAATTGTCTTTTCGTCATATCTCTTTACGAATGGATATGATCGTTGTTCCTCTACAAATACCAGACTTGTAAATGAATTTTTTATCATCATTTTCTTATTCATCTCTCCTCATTCCACTCTCTCATTTTCTAAATCGAAATATACCAAACTCTACCGAATTTCAACCATAATCAAATTCAATCATCACTAGTTTGATTCTCCTTCACTACTCTCTGGTTTCTCTCATCTCGCTCACTCAAACAAAGATGAAAGTGCTTTCAAGAGTTATAGGATCGATTATAATCAAGATCGAAGATCTAAGTCTGTAAATCTCTATCAAATCATACTGTTATACCTATAGGTATGATTGTAGCCCGTAAAATCAATTGGGTGTGCTTAGTAGCTCGTAAATCTAGTGGGTGTGCTTGTAGCCCAAAAATTAGGCGACTCTACCCAGAGATCGAGATTTTGGAGGGTGTGTCTCGTAGCCTTAAAATCGAGATTGTATTTGCATTTACTTGTTGAAAAGAAATCCGTACAAGGAATTATGGAGGACTGGATCTAGGGTAATCTTAACCAGTACAAAATCCTGGATGTTCTTTCCTTTTTTACTTTTACTGCATTTACTTTTATCTGCACTTTGATTTTTTGATTGTTTCCATGATTGTTAATTACATCATTCCAAGTAGAATCTTAAAGAATTTGAAAAATATTCATATGATCCATTAAACACTATTCAAACCCCTTCTCCCCATCTAGTGTTAATTTAGCCTTAAGATCCATATTTTGTTGATTCACAAAGGTCACTTGAAATAAAGGTTCAAGAGCTCTTAAGATCACTTGGATAAGATATTCGAGAGTCCATAAGGTCTTTAGGAATATGATAATCCAGATCCCATGTCATATTGTATAAAGGAGAAAGAAGATAAGTGGCAAGTATGTAAAATAGCCTATTAAGCATGTTAGTGAACTAATTTAATAATACTTATATTCAAAGTCCAATGTCCATATGTAACAGTCAAGAAAGGAGATATGCGTATAAACACTAGTTTAGATCGAAGCTCATGTGAATCCAAGTAAATTAGAATCACAATTGCTTTCGGTCTAAAGAGCTTTATTATAATAAAACTAATTTTAACAATGTTCAAAATGCTTAATCAAGGTAATATGTATGTCCAAGTCTTTGTTTACATACTTTGAGCATGGTTACAATCAGATTAGAATTGTCCTAAATTCGATTTAAGGTTATAAGAGTTTAATATTGAGAGTTGAGAAAAGAAAAATCCAACTCTTCCTCCTCACCCCTAGGGTCGTATTTATAAGGGTATAATGGTTCAACGTAGCTGCTCAATGCTGCTTTCGAAGCCCAATCTTCAACATGCATAGTCTTTGATGTCGTTAATGACCCTAGGTTCCATGTTTTACTCTCGATGATCTTTGGAATGCTTCAAATATAGGGGACATCACCAATATGAAGAAATGTTGATATCTAGTGACATTATTTAGCGTCATATACATTTTGATAGCTTTTGTATGGACATCGATGATAGTCATCATCAACTCGTATTGAAGATCAGTGGTGATATCTTCGGAGTGTCATAATGATATAATGCAACATTAAAACAAAAATGTATTAATGATAAACGACATTACTTAGTAACGACGCTGATTCTTGATATTGATCAGATGAGACACTAATTGGAGTCGACATTGATTAAGTGCAACATTAATCCCCACCTTATTGATATGTGGCATTGCTTGAGTGGTGGCATTGATGAGTAACGACGCTAAATAAAGGTGACATTAAGAAAGTATGGCATTCATAAATCATACGGCTTTGATGATGGGAGATACGAAATCTATGCGACATCGACTAAGTGTGGTATCATCCTTCTGCTTATTGATGAAACGTGGCATAGATAGTATACAACATGGAAGCGGTGTGGTATCATCTGAGGCTTGATATTGAGAGGAAACATCAACGCATGAGACACGACATCGAAGGAAGGCGGCATGAAGGATTGACGGTATGGATGGGAGACGACATTGTATGATATGCGGCATGGTTGAGTAGTGACATTGCATGAGTTGTGGCTTAGATTGTACTAACAAATCACGACGTTGTTTAGAGATATAAGAGAATCGTTATTCATTATCTAATTCTATGAATGGTCTAAGACGTTGTATATGACCTTTTATTGACAATAGGCGGCACTGTAGGCTTTCGGCATTGATCCTAGCGGCATTGATTCCTTTGTGACACTGCCACTTATAGCATTTCCTTCGGCATTGGAACTTTATGGATAACATCACCCCCCTTGGATGGAAGAAGCTTTTTACACTTTAGGGTAAAAACAAGAATTTCTTTGCTTTCTCGATTCCTTGTGAGATTTCCTTTCCAAATTCGTTTTCCTATAAAACATAAAGTGAATGACAACTTTCATTATTAATTTTAAACTCAACTTCAATTTCAAGCAATACCCTTTTGGATTTGATTATAAATAGGTATACTTCGTCCACATTATTTGTATGAGTTTAGATTATAATTTTACTATAATATTTCAATAAATAACAATAAATTTTCAAATGGAAGCCCAGAAGATTATTTGGTAATATCATAGGTAGGGGCATCAGAAGTTTTCTCTGGCAATATGATGAATAAAAGACCAGAAACCCGTCTGGCAGCAATAATATTTTGAGTAGGAAGTTAGGAAGTTATCTAAAAAGATGACTAGAAAGACCAAAACATCATCTGGCAATAATGGAAGACTAGAAAAACCATCTGTTATTAGCAACCGAACGGAAGACCAGAAAACTTTCTGGCAATAACAGAAGACCGAAAATCCATTTGATGATAATATAAGACCAGATATCATTATCTGGTAATAAATTTACAAGACTAGAAATCCTCATCTGATAATTATAGAAACCTAGAAATCCTGACTTGGAAATGATAATAGAAGACCAGAAATCCTTATCTGGTAATAATAATAGGGTAATAATAATAGAAGACTTGAAATCCTTATCTGATAATTATCAAAATTTTGCAATGATAATAAAAGACCAGAAATCCTTATATGGTAATGATTATAGAAGATCAAAAATCCTTATTTTGTTATAATAATAGAAGACCAGAAATCCTTATTTGGTAGTAATGATAGAAGACCAAAAACCCTTATCTGGTAACTGAAGATAAGAGCACAAACGGTTCATATTCAATGGGTCTTCCTCTAGAAAATTATTTGACTTGGAGCACTAGCTAGGACTGATGGTTGATAGACCTTCCTCTGGAAGATTGATTTATCTAAAGTTCTACTTGGCTCTGATTTTGATTAATTTGTTGGCACTATTTTAGTTGATGATATCTACTTAGATCAGACCCCTTATCACCATCATAGGTGATGATTTAGGTCTTGTTGTCCGGTGCATTTGGTTAGCTTCATCAAGCAGGACCATAAGCTTGCCCAACCTCCCTCTAAGATGCACTTTAGTAAAGCCGTTGATGATGGCACTAAAGGCTTAGTTTGGTGCGTTTGGTTAGCTATATCAAGCAAAACCGTTGATTTACCCAGCCTTTCTTTGAGAGTCACTTTAGTGAGGCCTTTTGTAACAACCCGCATATTTTACGATTGTGTATTTAAATATTTTATTTAAATATAGCATCCTTAGTCGGATTTTAGTCCGAAATGCTACTTTTGCAAACAGTCGAATTAGGACTCGAGACCACTTCCATTGAGTTCAAAATGGCGTTTGCGGCCTTTTTGAGTATAAACATTGATATGTTTGGAGTTAGCTTGAATTTTTACATTTTCACTTAGGGCTTTGGGTTTGGGTTTCAGCCCAATAACTTAACATAAGACCCTAGCTCCACCCCCTCTCCTCTTCATTCATTTCTATTTCCTAACACTTCAAGCTTAATGCAAAAATGAGGGGAGAGAAAAGAGATTAGGAATTCCTAAGCCCTGGCTTCAATTGCAAATCCAAGTTTTAGCTCCAAAATCAAAGAGAAGCTTAGGTAAGCATCTCCTTCTTCTTCTCCATCTCAATCTCTCTCCAATTTCATAAATTTCCAATAACCTAATTCGGAAAATTATTGTTTATGATCTTAGATTGGAGCTTTTAGAGTTGAGATTGAAGAGTTGTTGATCTTCCTTTGTTTTCAAGCTTCTCCTTCCTTGTTTTTGTGTAAAAGGTGAGTTTTGAACTCACATCTACTTCTATAGTTATCATAGTTGTTAGGTATGGATTCCTAACACTTATTTATGCTAATTTGCTTTTGATTTGGATTGAATTGGTGAATATTCCAATTTTTGGTGTTTTGAGGTCATATCTTTAAGAATCCAATCTTTGATGTTTGAACACGTTAGTGAGGTGTTTCGGAGAGCCATACAATGCTGGGTTGTCGCTAGGCGTAAATCCCTAGTCGTCATTGCTCGCTCGTTCACTCCTGCTTCGTGTTATGGATTTTGCCCCCACAAGGGGGCTAGGCTGAAACTGCAGATGAAACAGGTTCAGTCGACTGAACCAGGGGGTCAATCGACTGAACCAGGGGGTAGAAAATTCTCTGTCCTCGTATCAGTCGACTGACCTGGAAACCCGAGAGTTTCCAGGTTCTGTGCCAGTCGACTGACCATCTGGTCCAGTCGACTGACCTGCTTGCTTCAGTCCAGTTCGTCTATTTTGCTTGAGATTCCAATTTTTTATCGATTCATGATTATCCGATTTGTTGTTATCATTTATTATTGACTTTGATGACTTCTACTTCAGGATTTTGGAGAACATCCATTTTGATGGATTTAGTATCGATTTCTTTGAATTTGATTCACGTCTTCGTATGTGAATTTGTGGTGATTAATTGTTTCTACAATCATTTTTGTGACTTGTCACTTTGAAATACAAATGTTTCTATACTAGTATTAAATATCAAAACTCTTTCTTCAAAATGATTTCAACTCTACTTTTAATACAAAGCTCGTTTATAAAACCTTTTTCCAACCTATTAGTATATACAATCCTTTTCCTCATTCGTTTGAGAAATCTAATTAAGCGGCTTAGTAAAACAAGTGGTATGAAATGTTTGCATTTACTTTGTCGGTTAAGTTTTGGACTTGTTCGATTGAAACTCTTGTGACAATTTTCGAGCGGAGACCTACAATTTGTTCGTAAATATTTAGGTTAAGTTAGTGGTTATGGGACATGAAGCTTAAATCATTTATTTACTAGCTTACTGTAATTGACACTTCTTGATGATCGATGATGATCATTTTTTTGATTTAAACCAGCGATATGCTATGTCTCTTTGTCCATGTAGGGGACTGTACCCCGTTTTATTATGTTTCGTCTCATTTCTTTTATAGGCTAACGACCTATTCATTCTTTGGAGTTTTGACTCATTTTTGTGGGCTAGGGACCCATGTTCTTTTATGGAGTTCGATTCATTGGACGTACCGTTGTACTACGTCGTTGTCCGGCTTATCAGGTTCATCGGGAGTACCGTTGTACTACATCGTTATTCCGAATTATTTAAGCTTCAGGTGCCTCGGGCGTACCGATATTGTACTACGTTGTTGCACCGGCTCTATGATTGGCGACCATGGGATAGCGATCCGTTTGTGATACACGTGTTGGTGAGTTTTCATGCTCCCGTTTTGTGATAGGCCACCCCCTATTGTGATTTCTGGATTTCTATTTGATGATTTCTAGAGTTTGTGATTCACCAATTTTGTGATTGGCAATGGTATGTTTGCCGATATCTGGCATACCGTTGTACTACGTTGTTGTTCCAAATTATTTGAGTTTCATGTGCCTCGGGCGTACCGATATTGTACTAAGTTGTTGCACCGGCTCTATGGTTAGCAACCATGGGATAGTGACCCGTTTGTGATACACGTGTTGTTGAGTTTTCATGCTCCTGTTTTCTGATAGGCCTCCCCTTTTTGTGATTTCTGGATTTCTGGTTGATGATTTCTAGAGTTTTTGATTCACCAATTTTATGATTGGCAATGATATATTTGCCGATATTTGGTGTTCGGTGGATAAAATAAAGAGTATGACATTCTTTTTAGTGCTTTGAGATTCTTGGGATATTGTATGACTTTTGTGTTGTCTAATGTATACTTTTCATAGTATGGAATTATTGTTATCATATATTTTTGTTACATCACTTATCCTATCTCATTTTATCTGATATTTATAGCTAGACTGATCCGTTTATTATTTTCTTATTAATAATACTCGGGTCAACCGAGATGTTACAGGTGCTTCTGCTTGACTCATCTTCTGGGAATATTACCTGAATTTTGTCTAACTACATTAGATTGGTAGTTTTTGTTGTTATACATTTGAGATAGAGACCCTTGATGTATACAGTGGATCATACGGTGGATCATATATGTTGTTATACATATTCTTTTGTCTAGCACTTGTACCTATTCTTTTGTGATACAGTGGATCTTGTTTAACCACTCTCTGATGTACACTTTTATGTGTTATATTCATATCTGTTTCTGCCTTTGAGATATGAACATCTGTGACTGATTTGTATTATGCTTATTTCTATATTTGTTTCCGAAGATCATATAGCCACCGTGTAGTAGCTTTGAATTTGTATCGGTATGTCGGATTTCCTCCAGAAAAGAAATGCATGTTATTCTATCTGACATATCGGTGCTTGTACAAAGAAATTACACGGAGGGTCATTCCTCAACAGCCTTATTCTTCATGCTAGTTGACGGTATTACCTTGTAGTGTCCTTGGCAAGTGTGAGTATAGAGGTGGGGCATCACATCTTTGATATTAGAGCCAAACATCGAAACAATGAAGAATAATCTAGCAAGGATCATTGTCCTAAGTCCTTCTTAGGAATCGTGCTTTAGGATTTATCCGAGTCATAATACATGTTCTATCCTAATTTCTTTTGTGATGCCTTATTTGATCAATCAAGTTTGTTTGATATTCGTTCTGAGAATAACCATTTTCTTCCTCTTTCTTTCTTAAAGAAGAGAAATGGTTTGATCTAACCGTCCCGGCGCCGGTCAATCCAGTGATACCCCTCAGGGTGGAGTATTTATGTCTACCCAATAGCTTCTAGATCTTGTAAAGAATGCTCAAGCTGTCGGACCCATTCCAGAGCCCACTCACCCAAGATCCGGATTTGCATGCCTGTGCAGTGATTATACAAATTTGGGTGGAAAGCTGTTCAAGGGTTCCGAGGGCGTTATCGAAGTCCAAGCTTGGCTTAGAACATGCGATCGCATCTTTTCTTGCACGAATCTCATTGATCTGTATCGAGTCCAAGTGGCTTCTAGCATGCTCCAAGAAAGAAACATTAGATTGGTATGAGCTTTTGATTTCTGAAATTATTGAAGTGGATCTTACTTGGGAGCAATTCCGGAAACGATTCGAATTAAAGTTTGTACCAGAAACTAAAAAAGTGACTTTGGTCCGTCGCTTTATTGACCTTATTCAAGGTGAATCCTCTGTGACGGATTACGTCGCTTCTTTTGAATCCCTCTCTAGATATGGGGTTGAGTACATTAATACCCCATTGAAGAAAAATCAAAGGTTTGTCTATGGCTTGAATAAGAATCTCAAAAAGCCATTACTTCTAAAATTAGAAGTTTTTTCGATCGGCTTGTTGATATCGCTCTTTGACTCGAAGAGGCCGATAAAGAAGATGATGTTGAAGTTATGGGTTTCAAACCGAACTTCAACAACAACAAGAAGAGGCCTATTAAGTTCAAAGGCCCGTATCCCAATAAGAAATGGAAGGAAGCAACTCCGGTAGCAAAGACTTCTTCGTCTAGTCATGGGCAATGCTACAATTGTGGTTCTAAGGACCATTTTGCTAATAGATGTCTGAAACCTCTCTTTTGTCGTTATTACAAAAGCTCGGGTCATCTTTTGTCTTCTTGCCCCAAGCTTCAAAGCAAGAGCGAGGGAAAGCTAAATGTTGTGCAAGCCCCTAGTAACACTACTCGTGGTCAAGGTATTTCTCATTCTATCCTTGATGGCATTATTATGTTTCGCGATTATCCAATTCGAGTTCTTTTTGGTACGGGTGCATCTCATTCTTTTATATCAAAAGAACTTGTTGATACTTTTTCTTTGAGTGTTATGGCTTTGATGACTTCTTTGAGAATTGCGAATCTGGTTGGTGGATCTGCAACACTCAGTTTACTTTGTAAAGATGTTGAGATTATTTTATGTGATTATGCTTTCCAAGCCGATTTGCATGTTATGCATTACTTAGGCATTGGAATAATTTTGGGAATGGATTGGCTTACCGTTATGAAGCCCATATCCTATGTCCTGAGCAGTCTATTCATCTTCGACATACTCAATCTGTTAAGCAGATTTCTATTATTCTTAAAGATTCGGATTCTAAATTGGCAGCATCCTTGTATTCTCTAAACCCTCATGATGACGATAATGATGATGAGGAAGATGTCATTTCTCTCATTCACGTTGTTCGTGAATTTTTCGACATATTTGAGCCCTTTTTAGGATTACCACCTAAACGAGCAATTGAGTTCATAATTAATCTAATCCCCGGAGTCTACCTATCACTCGTCCTCCTTATCGTACGTCCAATAAAGAAAATGAGGATATGCGTAAGCAATTATCCGAATTGGAAACGAAGCAGTTTATTCGTTCTAGTTCCTCTCCATCGGGAGCTTTGGCTATTTTTATGAAGAAATATGATGGTACACTTAGGCTTTGTGTTAACTACTGCAAGCTTAATCATCTTACCATTAAGAATAAATATCTTTTACTTCGGATTGATGATTTATTTGACCAACTTTGCGGTGCTAGAGTCTTTTCATAGTTAGACTTAGCAACCGGTTTTCATCAACTTCGTATTGCAAAGGATAGCATTCCTTTGACGTCGTTCCGTACTCGTTATGGATCTTATGAATGGCTTGTTATGCCATTTGGTTTAACGAATGCTCCAGCTTATTTTATTGACCTTATGAATTGAGTTTTCAAAGACTTCCTCGATCGATTTTTTATCATCTTTATGGATGATTTTCTTGTTTACTCTAAAACCGAGGAAGAACATGAAAAGTATCTTCGAATTGTGTTGGAAACTCTTAGGAGCAACCAATTAAAAGCATAATTTTCTAAGTGCCACTTTTGGCAATCTCGTGTGAAGTTTCTCGGTCATATTATTTATGAATCTGGAATTTCCGTAGATCCTTCAATGATTGAAGCGATTCAAAATTGGAAGAGACCGGAGGGTATGACAGAAATCCATAGTTTTCTCGGATTGGCGGGTTATTACCGTCGTTTCATAAATGACTTCTCGAAAATTGCTGATGAAGCAGGTTCAGTCGACTGAACCAGGGGTCAGTCGACTGAACCAGGGGTTAGTCGACTGAACCAGGGGTAAGTCGACTCAACCAGGGGGTAGAATATTCTCTGTCCTCGTATCAGTCGACTGCCCTGATGGTCCAGTCGAGTGACCTGGAAAGCCGAGAGTTTCCATGTTTTGTGCCAGTCGACTGGCCATCTGGTCTAGTCGACTGGCCTGCTTGCTTCAATCCAATTCGCCTATTTTTCTTGAGATTCCAATTTTTTATCGATTAATGATTATCCGATTTGTTGTTACCATGTATTATCGACTTTGATGACTTCTACTTCGGGATTTTAGGGAACATCTGTTTTGATGGATTTGGTATCGATTTCTTTGGATTTGATTCACGTCTTCGTATGTGAATTTGTGGTGATTGATTGTTTGTACAATCATTTTTGTGACTTGTCACTTTGAAATACAAAGGTTTCTAGTAGTAAATATCAAAACTCTTTCTTCAAAATGATTTCAACTCTACTTTTAATACAAAGCTCGTTTATAAAACCATTTTCCAACCTATTAGTATATATAAACCTTTTCCTCATTTGTTTGAGAAATCTAATTAAATGGCTTAGTAAAACAAGCGGTACGAAACGTTTGCGTTTACTTCATCGGTTAATTTTTGGACTTGTTCGATTGAAACTCTTGTGACAATTTTCAAGTGGAGACCTACAATTTTCTCGTAAATATTTAGGTTAAGCCAGTGGTTATGGGAAATGAATCTAAACTCATTTATTTACTAGCTTAGTGTAATTGACACTTCTTGATGATCGATGATGATCATTTTTGTGATTTAGACTAGCGATTTGCTATGTCTCTTTGTCCATGTAGGGACTGCACCCCATTTTATTGAGTTTCGTCTCATTTCTTTTATAGGCTAACGACCTATTGTTTCTTTGGAATTTTGACTCATTTTTATGGGCTAGCGACCCATGTTCTTTTATGAAGTTCGGTTCATCGGACGTACCGTTGTACTACTTCATTGTCCGGCTTATCAGGTTCATCTGGCATACCGTTGTACTACGTTGTTGTTCCGAATTATTTGAGTTTCAGGTGCCTCGGGCGTACCGATATTGTACTAAGTTGTTGCACCGGCTCTATGGTTAGCAACCATGGGATAGTGACCCGTTTGTGATACACGTGTTGTTGAGTTTTCATGCTCCTGTTTTCTGATAGGCCTCCCCTTTTTGTGATTTCTGGATTTCTGGTTGATGATTTCTAGAGTTTTTGATTCACCAATTTTATGATTGGCAATGATATATTTGCCGATATTTGGTGTTCGGTGGATAAAATAAAGAGTATGACATTCTTTTTAGTGCTTTGAGATTCTTGGGATATTGTATGATTTTTGTATTGTCTAATGTGTACTTTTCATACTATGGCATTATTGTTATCATACGTTTTTGTTATATCACTTATCCTATCTCAATTTATCTGATATTTATAGCTAGATTGATCCATTTATTATTTTCTTATTAAATAATACTCGGATCAGACCGAGATGTTACAGGTGCTTCTGCTTGACTCATCTTCTAGGAATATTATCTGACTTATGTCTAACTACATTAGATTGGTAGTTTTTGTTGTTATACATTTGAGATAGAGACTCCTTGATGTATACATATTATTTTTTCTAGCACTTATATCTATTCTTTTGGGATATAGTGGATCTTGTTTGACCACTACTCTGATGTGCACTTTTATGTGTTATATTCATATCTGTTTCCGCCTTTGAGATATGAACATATGTGACTGATTTGTGTTATGCTTATTTCTATATTTGTTTTCGAAGATCATATAGCCACCGTGTAGTAACTTTGAATTTGTGTCGGTATGTCAGATTTCCTCCAGAAAAGTAATGCATGTTATTCTATCTGACATATCGGTGCTCGTATAATGCAATTACATGGAGGGTCGCTCCTCAACGGGCTTATTCTTCATGCTAGTTGACGGCATTACCTTGTAATGTCCTTGGCAAGCATGAGTATAGAGGTGGGGCGTGACACCTTTGATGATAACACTAAAGACTGGTCTAATGCTTTGGGTAGCTATCTTAAGCAGAACTAGAGTCTTACCCAATCTCCCTCTAGGTGACGCTTCAGTGAGCCTTTGATGGAGACACTGAAGGCTTAGTCCGGTGCTCTGGGTAGCTATCTTAAGTAGAAATACGGTCTTGCCTAATCTTCCGCTAGGGGATGCTTCAGTGAGGCCTTTGATGATAGCACTGAAGGCTTAGTCTGTCGCTCGGGGTAGCTATCTTAAGCAGAACCAGAGAATTACCTTACTTCCCTCTAGGAGGCATTTTAATAAGGCCTTTGACGATAGCACTAAAAGCTTTTTGTGTTTTTTAAGAAGAGTCTTTTTCTTGATCCAATAGACATTCTCATCTCAACTTCTTTATTCATCCATTGTCGGCAAGTATGGTCGTAAATATTCGGCTTTCCATGTACATGCCATCAGGTTGGCATAATATGTATATCCTAGGTGAGATTTTTGTGTATGATTAGAGGTCCTTTCCAATTTGGCCGAAGTAGTCCATCTGTCAAGTTTTTTAGTATTTGCCACAGCTTTTCGGAGCACCAAATTTTCTTTTTGGAATGATCTTGCTTTTACTTTTGAGCTATAATACTTAAGTATCCTTTGTTTATATTTAGCTATCCGTATAGCTTCCTTATCCCTTAATTCATTGATTAGATCTAAGGATTCTTTCCTCAAGTCTTGATTGGGATTGAACGCATGCAAAGTTCTTTGATGAGATGGAACCTCCACCTCAACTGGGACATTGCTTCATGCTCATATGTTAATGAATAAGCAGTTTGTCCTGCTATAGTTTTTCTAGAAGTTCGACAAGTCCATAATACAAGAGGTAGATTTTCTACCTAGTTTACTTTTGCTTTGTCTTGTCGTTTCCTAAGAATGGTTTTGACAATTTTACTGGCTGCCTCAACAGCTCGGTTAGCCTTAGGGCGGGCTATAGGTAAAAAGCTTTTAATGATTCCATTTCTATTGCAAAATCGACTGAATTCTTCACTTTCAAATTGAGTTTCGATATCAAATACTATCTTTTGTGGCATTCTAAATCTGGTAATGATATTCTAAAGTACAAACTTGAGTACTTTTCCAGATATGATATTTGGTAGCGGTTCTTCTTCTATCCACTTAGTAAAATAATTAGTGAACAATGCAGCGTATTTGGCTCCTCGTTTAGATGTAGGTAGTGGTCCTATTAGGTCAATTCCCCGTATGTCGAAAGGTCATGGGCTTGTGATTGAAATTAATTTTCTTGGCGGCAAATGTGGGATTTTAGATAATTTTTGGCACTTGTCACATCTTTTTACATAGTTAATGGTGAGTGTAGTCATTTGAGGCTAATAAAACCCTATTTCTTGACCTCCTTAGCTATTTTTATCCCACTAGAATGATCCCCGCAAAATCCTTCATGGGCTTCTTTCAATAGTTTTAGTCCACTTTCTGGATAGATGTGTCTTAAGTAGGGAAGAGAGTGTCTCTTCTTATAAAGTACTCCATCCATTATAAGAAAATACGGAACCTGTCGCTTAATCCTTCTTGCCTCCTTTCTATCGGCTGGTAGTGTTCCATTTACAAGGTATTCAACAATAGGGCCATCTATTATTCTTATGGTGATTGACTGTCTCTGAAGGGATAATCTCTTTTGTGGCATCTCATCTTTATCTTCTCTTTCCTCCTCTCAATATGCTAGAGCTTGAGATCTAGTCAATATCATCAATTCTTCCCCTGATTCGGGAATCTATTATTCTATGTTGGGACTTGGCTGATAGCCTAATGGAACAATCCATGTTTTTGGCGCTCCCCACGAATTGGCTAGTTTGGCTAAAAAATTAGCTTGGGAGTTCTTTCCTCCTGGTACTTGGTGTATTGAGAAATTCTTAAATTGGTTCAGCATTTTTAATACCTTCTTTACATATAAGACTAACTTGGCATCCTTTGTCAGGTATGTTGGCTTCAACTGATTTACCATTAGTTGAGAATATCTAAAAAAATTAAGTTTGGGAATTTTCAATTGTAGGGCCAAAGTGAGCCCTACCACCATTGATCCGTATTCCGTTACACTATTTTTGGCCGGAAATCCAAATTTCATTGCATAATGTAAGTGATGCCCATCGGGGATGATAAGACATATCCTACTCTAGCACTTTTTTCATTCAAAGCTCTATCTATGAATAGCTACCATTTGGGTTTTAAGTCTTTTTCCTATTCTAACTACTCTTTGATGAAACCCATTCACTCGTGAACAAAATCGGCTAAAGACTAACCATTGATTGCTTCCCGAGGCAAGAATTCAATGTCATATTGACTAAGCTCTATCCCCCATTTTACCAATCTTCACGAGGCTTCTGGTTTGCTGAAAACTTGCTTAAGTGGGATATTGGTTAAAACCTTGATTGGATGCGCGTGAAAGTAAGCTGTTAATTCGTATTGTGAGTACTAAGCAGTACGCTAGCTTCTCTATGACTAGATATCTAGTCTCTGCATCTTTTAGCCTTCTGCTTACATAGTATATCGGACGCTGAATCCCTTTCTCTTCTATTATCAATACAGAGCCAACTATATGTTCAGAAACTGCCATGTAAAGATAAAAAAAATCCCCTTCTACGGGATTAGACATGAGTTGCGGTTTCTCAATATGGTCTTTCAACTCCTTGAAAGCTTTTTGACAATCTTCTCTCTATTCGAAGTTCTTCTTTTTCCTAATCACATCGAAAACTGGAATTATTTTTTCGGTGGCCTTAAAAATGAACTTATTTAATGCTGCCATTGTTCCGTTTAGACTCATTACGTCTTTACTTGTTTTGGGCTTCACAGTGTCCTTATTGGCCTGAGTGTGGTCAGGGTTAGCTTTGATTCCTCGGGCACTAACAATGTATCCTAGATACTTCCTAGACTAAATTCCAAAAGAACACTTCTGTGGGTTGTGTTTCATTTGATACTTTTGGAATACCCTACACATCTCCTCAAGATCTTTCAAATGGTTGCTTCCTTCATGAGAATTAACAACATATCATCCACTTATACTTCCATATTTCATCCAATTTGCTTTTCAAACATTCTATTTACCAATCTCTGGAATGTAGCGCCAACATTCCTTAACCCAAAGGGCATTACCTTATAATAATAGATCTCCAATCCATTATGAAACTAGTGTACTTCTCGTCTGGGTTGAACATGGGAACTTGATGGTAGCCGGAATAGGCATCCATGAAAGAAAAAAGTTCGTGTCTATTGGTTGCATCAACCAACTGATCTATTCTCCGAAAGGGCATAGCAGTCCTTTGGGCATGCTTTGTTTAGATCAATATAGTCAACACATGTGCTCTACTTGCCATTGGATTTCTTGACCAGCACTGGGTTGGCCAACCACTATGAATAAAGTACCTCGCTGATGAACCTATTCTCAAGCAATTTTTTGATTTCCTCTTTTAATGCATTGGACCGAACTTTATCAAATTGCTTCTTTTTCTGTCGCCAGGTGTTATATTGAAATTGATATTCAGGATGTAACACATGACAATTGGATATATCCAAACCACGTATGAGTGGGTCCACGCGAACACATCTTTCCTAGACTGAAGGAGCTGCATTAGTTCTGTTTTAAGTTTGCTCTCCAATTCCTTTCCATCTTTATCTATCTTTGCTGGATCAATTGGATATAAGCATATTTCCTAGAGGTCCTTTATAGGTTTCATTCATTCTTGCTCGCTTCTACAATCCAACTTTGTGAATATTTCTTAACTTTCTATTTTGTCCTTTACCAAGTTTGTTTTCTTCTTTTCCTTTTCTCCCTAGAGAAACCAAATTTTCTCAATACATGCTTAGTTCTCTCAATAGGATTCATCTTTGCTTTGGATGATTGATTTGAAAAACCTCATCCGAAGGCTTACTAATATCGTTTCCAATTAACTTAGTTTTTCCTAAGTCATAATAAAAATGATTGTTCCATTTATATTGCTCAAGAGTGGAAAAATACACTTCATAAGAGCTAAATTGTTCTCCCCTTATTGTTCTCCAACCATTCTTGGTTAAGAATTTCACCATAAAGCATTTGAACGAAATAAAAGCATCAGCTTCATCTAGAGTTGGCCTCCCAAAGAAAGCATTTTAGTAAGATGGTTGATCCATGATGAAAAAGCGAGTCTCGAATGTTCTAGAGTTGGGTGGACTTCCCATCTACACCAAAAGCCTTATTTGCCCAATAGGAGTTGATCCTTTGTTGTTGAACCTGAAAATTGGTTCAAATCCCTGCTTCAGTTTCTCCTCTAGAACTCCCATTTGATCAATAACATGTTTAAAGATCACATTGATTGCACTTCCCATACCTACCAAGATTTTGGAAACCATAGACAAACCAGTTTGAGCATGAGGGGATCATTGTGCAGATGACAAACTCCTTCTTTTAGCTCCTGTGGAGCAATGGTTAGGCAATGCATCTGAATTTGGAACTTGGGATTCTTGAGCGTTGATTTTTCGTGAGTAGATAAAATCCCTCCTTTACTTCTCGAACATAGCGGTCCCTAGCTCCTTTACTACTTCCAGCTAGATGCGGTCCTCTATGGATCTTATTGGTTCTACTATAGGGAGATACGAAATTCAATTGATCATCACTTTCCACTATGTTGGCAGCATTTTTTTGGAGTCTTTGGTGGGAATCTTCAAAATGAGTCGCTTTTTATTTATCTTTAAAAAACTCCTTTAAGCATTTCGAGCAAATCATACAGTGAAATATGCCCACCAAAACACGAATTTCATCAGTTTTATGCCCATTCGACTTATGATAGGTGTAATAGTCTTCCCCTCTTCTTGGTTCATGATTAGTCCTTGCTTTGTATGGGACTGGGAAATCATTGTTTTCCTTTGCTATAGCGTATATTTAAGATAGCGACTTATTCAAGGAAACGTGATTGTTGTCAGGAACTTCCTCCCATCTTAGTTTTAATTTTTGTGGCTATAGCCTATTTTTCAAGACTCCTTTTTGGCTTGAGCTTTCCTTTTAGCATGAAATATTTCATCTATACAAATGAATTTGTTAGCCTAGTAGTGGAAGCCTTGTAAATCCCTAAATCCATGTATATAGATCTCCTTACAGAATGGAGTTTGCTCAATCAACCCGAGTGTAATGCTACCAACTTGTCCCTATCGAACATCGCTTTCGCCTTCAGTGCCTCTGTATTGAATCTGCTCAGATAGTCGCCCAATAACTCCCCTGGTCTTTGCTTGAAATTAGCCACTACAATATAGTCAATAGTAGGGTTTTATAAATATGGAACTGCATTGAGAATTCATAAGAGAATTGCTTCTAGGAATAGATGGTTTTCTCACAGTATTGCATATACCACTTGGAAGCTGCACCTTAGGAAATAGTAGGGAAAAGCCTTCAATGCACATCCCTACAAGCATTGTATAAACCGATTTGACTTTCAAAGGCCATCAAGTGATCATCTGGATCAATGGTTCCATTGTATCTTAAGGATGGAATTTGATGTGAGACAGGATCTTGTTGAGACTTGGTTTTGATTCATGACACAAAGCTATCACTACGACATACAAATTTGACGACTGCTACAACAAAAAGAGAATATATACAATAAGGAGACAAGACTTGAAAACCGGTGCATCAATTATATTATTTTAGTTTTGAGTCTTAGGTCAATTTTTTTAAAATCTCTCCTCGTTTACGTATATATTAGCTTATATATTTAATCGTCTTATTCTCAAATATTATATACATATATAAGCATATAAAATATATAAAAGTGTTTAAAGTTGTATATATTACTATACCTGTGTAAACTGTGCAAATTGCATAGATTTTACCAGGTCAGTCGACTGACCCAGAGGTTTAGACCCTGGAAATTCTGTGCAACATGCACAGGTGCATAGATATACAGATATATATTTAAAAATTCATTTGAATATTCAGTCGACTAACCCAGAGGTTTAGTTGACCGAATTTCTACAACAGCTATTTTTTGAAAAGACACGACTATTTGAGAAGAGTTACGAACCTCTACGAAAAGATTTAGAAGCAACACTTCAATTGAAATCTTCATCAACAGTCGCTACTCTTTAACCTCTATAAATACATACTCTAACTTGATTCCAAATCA
This sequence comes from Allium cepa, assembly GCA_030765085.1. NCBI lineage: Eukaryota > Viridiplantae > Streptophyta > Magnoliopsida > Asparagales > Amaryllidaceae > Allium > Allium cepa. The sequence goes on from CM060932.1 coordinate 939,286,190, forward strand.
CCGAATTATCATCGATTTTTCTTATCTTTCTAATCTAACTCTCTTGAATCTGTTTGCTATAATACTTTCAATTATTCTACATTAAAGCAATATCATATCTTTCTATTCTTCATAAACTTCAAATATATATGTATATATATACTCGAGAAGAAGATTATAAGAAGGGTGTACTACAAGTGACAAATCCGTGTTAATAATACACACAAAGTCAAAACAATCTTTTGTATTTGTTAATGTCCTGTTCTACTGCTCAGGCGTGTGAAGTCCTCTTCGGCTGTTGAGGCAAAATCCTATTCTACTGCTCAGGTCCCTATTCGGCTGCTCAGGGGTTGTATAGACCTTTTTCTCTGGGTTAAGTGAGGATTGTTGTTTTAGCGAAATTCCAGGAGGAGTCTGGTACTGGACGTAGGACGGTGCTCCGAACCAGTATAAAAATTCCTTGTGTCATTTTACTTACTGCTTTTATATTCCGCATTATTTATCGTATAACTATCATCACTATACTCTGTATCATTGTATACCCATATTACATAATCCATAGACACTTTCATTTGGTATCAGAGCAAGGTCAGGTCATCATATAACTGTAACACAGTTATCTTATAATCTAATACTATGGACACTAACACTAGCACTAGCACTAGCACTAGCACTAGCACTAGCATTAACACTAGCTTCATTGAAGGACAATCCACTGCACTTCCACCACTATTTAATGGCATGAAATTTAACTATTGGGCCACACGAATTCGAATATATATATATATATATATGCAAACAAATGGTTTTGATTCATGGAATATCACTCAGACAAAATATACCATTCCTACTGAAGAGTATTCTACTTGGTCAAATAAATAGAAACTAGATGACATAGCTAATGCAAAAGCCATGAACATTTATTTTGTGCCTTAGATAAAAATGAGTTTAACCATGTTAGCATGTGCAATACTGCATATGAAATACGGGCGTACACTCAAAGTTACACACGAAGGAACCAACAAGGTCAAACAAAGCAAAATATCCATGCTCGGCAGTTTTAAAACTTTAGAATGAAAGAAAATGAATCTATAAATGATATGTACTCAAGATTTCTAGAAATCTATCATTCATTGTATCCAAAAACCTTAACTCTTTAATGGAAGAATGGAAAAGAAAAGTTCTCGCTATTGAAGAAGCAAACGATATTTCCAAAATAACTCCGGAAGAGTTAATAGAAAATCTAATGTCCTATGAAGTAAATTTGCATGCTAAACGAATTCAAGCCCAAGAAAAAAAGAACATAGCATTCCATGCATAATAAGAAGAATCAAATTCAAACAAAGACGAGCTGTGACGCCCCACCTCTATACCCACGCTAGCCAAGGACAATACGGGGTAATGTCGTCAACTAGCGCGGAGAATAAGGTTGTTGAGGAGCGACCATCCGTGTAATGGCTTTGTGCGAGCACCGATATGTCAGATAAAATAATAACTTTTCATTTCATCTCAAGAGGAAATCCGACATACCGATACAAACACAAGACTACTATACATTGGCTATAATATCTTCGGAAACAAATATAGAAATAAGCATAACGTAAATCAGTCACAGATAATTCATATCACATAGGCAGAAATAGACATGAATATTACACATAAAAGTGTACATCAGAGTAGTGGTCGAATAAGATCCACAATATCACAAAAGAATAGATACAGGTTTAAGACAAAAGGATAAGTATACATCAAGGAGTCCATATCTCAAACGTATACAACAAAAACTACTAATCTAAAGTAGCTAGCCAAAAGTCAGATGATGGTCCGATAAGGAGTCAAGCAGAAGCACCTGTAAAATCTCAGTCTGACCCGAGTATTATTTAAGGAGAAAATAATAAACGGATCAGTCTAGCTATAATTATCAGATAAAATGAGATTTAAGAAGAGATATAATAATAAAACGTATGATAACCAAAAATGTCATACTACAACAAGTATGCATTAGAAAATCCATAAAAGTCATACAATATCTCAAGAATCTCATAGCATCAAAAAGAATGTCATATTCTTTATTTAATTCACCAAGCCACAAAAAATGACATACATATCAATGCCCACTGTAAAACTTGGTGAAACATAAATTCCAAAAATTAATAATTAGAAATCCAGAAATCACAAGAAAAGGATGGCCAATCCTAAGCGGGAGCATGAAAACTCACCAACATGTGTATCACAAACAATTCGGAACATCGACGCAGTACAAACGGTACGTCCAATGAACCGAAAAGCCGAGACATCGATGTAGTACAAACGGTACATCAGATGAATCGAAACACAAAACAATTCAGAACATCGACGCGGTACAAATGGTACATCAGATGAATCGAAAAGCCGAGACATCGATGTAGTACAAACGGTACATCAGCTGAATCGAAGCACAAAACAATTCAGAACATCGACGCCGTACAAACGGTACATCAGATGAATCGAAAAGCCGAGACATCGTTGTAGTACAAACGGTACATCAGATGAATCGAAACACAAAACAATTTAGAACATCGACGCAGTACAAATGGTACATCAGATGAATCGAAAAGCCGAGACATCGATGTAGTACAAACGGTACATCAGATGAATCGAAATACAAAACAATTCACAACATCGACGCAGTACAAACGGTACGTCCAATGAACCGAAAAGTCGAGACATCGATGTAGTACAAAAGATACATCGGATGAATCGAAATGCTGAGACATCGATGTAGTACAAACGGTACATCAGATGAATCGAAACACAAAACAAACATCGATGCAGTACAAACGGTACGTCCAATGAACCGAAAAGCCGAGACATCGATGTAGTACAAATGGTACATTAGATGAATCGAAACACAAAAAAGTACATCGGTCGCTAGCCCACAAAGAAATGAGACGAAGCTCAATAAAATGAGGTACAGACCTCCACGTGGACAAAGAGACATCGCACATTGCAAGTCTAAACCATAAAATGATCATCATCGATCATCAAGAAGTGTCAATTACACTAAGCTAGTAAATATATGAGTTTAGCTTCATGTCTCATAACCACTAGCTTAACTTAAATATTTACGAACAAATTGTAGATCTCCACTAGAAAATTTGTCACAAGAGATTCAATCGAACAAGTCCAAGAATTAAACGATGAAGTAAACGCAATCGTTTCATACCACTTGTTTTACTAAGTTGTTTAATTAGATTTCTCATACGAGTGAGGTAAAGGTTTGTATATACTAATAGATTGGAAATCGGTTTTAAGAAACGAGCTTTGTAAAAAAATAGTGTTGAAATCGTTTTGATGAAAGAGTTTTGATATTTACTACTAGTATTAAAACCTTTATATTTTTAAAGTGACAAATCATAGAAATGATTATAGAAACAATCAATCATCAAAATTCACATTCGAAGACGTGAATAAAATCCAAAGAAATCGATTACCGAATCCATCGAAATGTATATTCCCAAAAATCCCGTTATAAAAGAAGTCATCAAAGTCGATAATAAATGATAATCAACAAATCGGATAATCACGAATCGATAAAAATTGGAATTCTCAAGCAAATAGGCAAATAGAACCTAGACAGCAGATTCAGACGTCTAAAATCAAGGATTCAGACGTCTGAATCTGGAAAATTGAATGTTTTCCAGAACAGTAATTCAGACGTCTGAACTCTATATTCAAACGTCTGAAATAGGCATTTTTAGCCTATTTCCTTTCTGGTTACTCACGAGCAAATTCAGACGTCTGGAAATATTGATTCAGACGTCTGAATACTGGGGAATGAAAATTCCCAGTATAATATTCAAACGTCTGAAAAGGAGCCTTCAGACGTCCGAAACCTGTTTCTTAGGCCTTTTTTAAACCTAGGCCAAAAATGGCTGAAACGAATGTCGAAAGCAATCGGACGAGCAACAACGACTAAGGATTTATGCCAAGCGACAACCCAGTCTTAAAGGCTCTTCGATATGCCTCGAATATCAACGTCTAAATATCCGTAATAGGATTTCATAAAATTAGACCAAAACACCAAAAGTTGGAATATTCACCAAACCAATTCAAATCAAAAGCAAAAGCACATGAATACATGTTAGGAATTCATACCTAACAACAAGGATAGATATCGACATAGATGTGATATAAAAATCTCACCTTTAAACCCGAAAAAAAAGAAGGAGAAGCTTAAAAACAAAAGGAAGAACAACCACTCTTTAACATAACCCAAGGAGCTTGAATCTAAGCTCAAAAGAAGAACATTTCCTAAGTTAGGTTTCCCAATTTTCTGAAATTGAAAAGAGAATGAGTTGGAGAAGAAGAAGGAGTTGCTTACCAATAGCTTCTCCTGAATTATGGAGCAAGAACTTGAATTTGCAAATGGAAACTAGGGCTTAGGATTTCCTAATTCTTTTTCTCTTCCCCCATTTTTGATGAAGCTTGATTGTATTAGGAAATTATGAAGGAATGAAGAGAAGAGGGTTGGAGCTAGGTTGATAAGTGGGGTTAATGGGCTAAAACCCAACCCAAAGCCCCAAGTGATAAACTAGCAAAATTCTACTAACTCCAAACATATCAATGTTTATACTCAAAAAGGTCGCAAGTGCCATTTTAAACTCAATGGAAGTGGTCTTGAGTTCTAATTCGACTGTTTGCAAAAAGTAGCTTTTCGGACTAAAATCCAATGAACGATGCTATATTTAAATATGCAATCGATAAATATGCGGGTTGTTACAACCTAGCCTTTATTACTAAAAACTTCAAGAAATTCTTGAAATATAGAAAAGGAAACAGAAATAATGGCAAGAGAAGCTCAAATAGCAATAAACCATCGTCTTCATCAGTTGTGGAGTGCTTTAACTGTCACAAAAAGGGGCATATACATAAGTACTGTCCAGATCAAAAGAAAGAATATCGAAATAAAAAGAAGGACAAATTCAGAAGAAAAGCCTTTTCAGTTACATGGGATGATTCAGATTCCTCCTCTTCTTTTGAAAGTGAGAGTGACGGCGATAATGAACAAGCCAATGTATGCAACATGGCCAAAGATAGTGAGGTTAGTGATTTAACTTTTGATGATATGATGGAGATAAATTCTGAATTATTAGATACTTTAAAAAGTCTCAAAAGAAAATATAAAGAGGCTACAGAAAATCAAAACAAGGCAAAATTCGAAAGAGATATGCTTAAAGATGAGAAGAAAATATTGGAAGAAGAACTTGAGAAAACTCAAGAATCTTTTTCAAATGTTAATTCTCAACTTATATTATTGAGTCAAGAAATTGAAACTCAAAAAGAAAAGAATGATGCTCTTGTTTTTGAAAATCAAGTTTTAAAAACTAATATTAAAATGGTAGAACTAGAAAATTCAAGTCTAAAGACCAAACTAGAAAGAATCACTAAAATCGTTTCAAATTTTGATAAAGGAAGAGAAAATTTATCTAGAATTATTGATAATTCACAATCTGTTAACAATAAAAATGGCTTAGGATATAAGAAGAAAGTCAAGATTTCAAAATCTAGTAATTTAAACAAAGTTAAGTCTAATAAAACATCCACATCTTCAAAACTAGTTTCTAAAACTATAAATGTATGGGTACCTAAAGCTAATAACAAGTTAATAAGGAAAAAGTATATTAGCTCATTCGTAAAAAATGTTCATAATAATAAAAATAGTATTTATGAAAGTGATACTAAACCCACTTGGGTTTGGTTTCCTAAGACCTAACTCTTAGGACCCTATTAAAAAAGTGGGTACCAATGTTATCTCATATTGTTTGCAGGTCCCATTCAAGAAAAGAGGAAAATGGATACTCGACAGTGGTTGCTCAAAACACATGACAGGAGACAAAGATATGCTGATAAATATTACATACTCAAATGGAGGTTCTGTCACTTTCGGAGATAATTCCAAGGGTTATATCATCGGAAAAGTCGATGTGAGCAATTACGGTACATCTAATTTAGCTCTTATTATAAACGTTTTATTAGTTAAGAATCTAAAACATAATCTATTGAGTATAAGTCAATTATGCGATAAAGGTTTTAAAATATCCTTTTCTGAAAATAAATGTAGTATCTTTGACCAAAATCAAAATCTTATTTTCGAAGGAAATAGAAATAAAAACATCTATATTTGAATATGAAAGTTAATCATAACTCAGACATGTGTTTAATAGCCAACGAAAATGATCCCTGAATATGGCACAAACGATTCTGTCATATCAATTTCAAAAATATAAATAAAATTTCTAAAAATAATCTCGTAAAAGGATTACCGAAGATGAATTTTAAAATTAATAATTTTGTAACTCCTGTCAATTAGGTAAATTAACTAAATCCTCATTTAAATCTAAGAAAGTCATTTCGATATTACAACCACTTGAATTAGTTCATATGGATTTATTTGGACCTACTCAAATTCAATCCATTAATCACAATAAATACGTATTTGTAATAGTTGATGATTTTTCTAGATATACATGGACTATCTTTATGAAAAATAAAAGTGATACTTTTGAAAATTTCAAAACATTTGTTAAACAAATTCAAAATTTAAAAGGTACTAGAATTAAAAATATTAGAAATGATCACGGAGGTGAATTTGGAAACATACAGTTTGATAACTATTGTAAAAAGAAAGAAATATTTTATAATTTTTCGTTTCCTAAAACTCCACAACAAAATGGAGTTATAGAATGAAAGAATCGAACTCTATAAGAATGTGCAAGAACTTTACTAAATGAAAGCACGTTCCCAAAACATTTTTGGGCAGAAGCTGTTGCAACTACCTGTTATGTTTTAAATCGTGTTTCTATCTGACCTCTCACTAAGAATACACCTTACGTACTTTTTAACGGTAGAAAACCAAACATATCTTATTTTAAATTATTTGGTTCAAAATGTTTTGTATTAAATACCAAAGAGAAGCTTGGCAATTTCGATTCAAAATGTGACGAAGGTACATTTCTTGGATATTCGAATCGAAGCAAAGCTTATTGAATTTTCAATAAACGAGCTAATACTATTGAAGAGACACTCCATGTATCTTTTGATGAAAACTCTAAACTTATTTCAAAAAATGACGATGATTTACTTAATAATAAAACAAATATAATAATAAACAATTCAAGAGATGATGAACATATTGTTTATAATTCTAGAGAAGATGAAAACGATGTTAATAATTTAGAAAACAGAAATTTTACTAATACAATAAGATCTCCTCAAAGAATCTTACGAAATAATGCTACAAAAAATATAATTGGAGAAATAAATTCAAATGTTCGAACTAGGAATCAACTAGATATAATGGGTAACGTAGCTTTTCTCTCTATGATAGAACCTAAAAATACTAAGGAAGCATCATCCGATGAAAATTGGATTATTGTTATGCAAGAAGAACTAAATCAGTTTGAACGAAATGAAGTTTGGGAACTAGTACCTAGACCAACCGATCAGACTATTATAGGAACTAAATGGGTTTATAAAAATAAAGCAGACGAATTAGAAAATATAACTAGACACAAAGCGAGACTCGTAGCATAAGGATATAATCAAAAAGAAGGAATAGACTACGAAGAAACGTTTGCTCCAGTCGCCAGACTAAAAGCGATAAGAATCTTATTGGCACGGCATGTTTTAATAACTTTAAACTCTATCAAATGGATGTTAAAAGTGCATTTTTAAATGGTTATATTAAATAAAATGTTTATGTTGAACAACCTCCTTTATTTATTCATGACAAAATACCCAGATCATGTCTATAAACTTAAGAAAGCTTTATATGGTTCAAAACAAGCACCACGTGCTTGGTATGAACGCCTTAAAAGCTATTTAATTGACTCGGGATTCAAAATAGGAAAAGTAGATCAAACTTTATTTATAAAACATTCTAAAAATGATATTTTGATAGTTCAATATATGTTGACGACATTATATTTGGTTCAACTAATAATGAATTATGTAATAAATTTTCTAAAATAATGACAAGAGAATTTGAAATGTCCCATATGGGAGAATTATCGTATTTTTTAGGTCTTCAAGTAGAATAATTTTCAAATGGAATATTTATTAATCAAGAAAAATATTGTAATAATCTTATCAAACGTTTTGGAATGGAAAACACTTCTGCCAAACCAACACCTATGAGCACAACAACACATCTTGATAAAGATGAAAATGGCAAAAGTGTAGACCAAAAACTATATCGTTGTATGATAGGTTCACTAATTTATCTAACAGTGAGTGGACCAGATATTATGATGACTATGTGTCTATGTGCACGATTTCAAGCTAACCCAAAAGAATCACATTTACAAGCCGTAAAATGAATACTACGTTGTCTTTGTAATACTACAGATTTCGGACTTTAGAGTGCTCGTTCGAGTTGGTATCATACAGTGATGCTGATTTCGGAGGATCACGAACAGATAGAAAAAGTACAAGCGATACGTGTCACTTCATTGTTAAATCGTTAATATCATGGTTTAGCCAGAAAAAAAAACTGTGTCTCATTATCAACTTGTGAAGCAGAATATATTTCTGCGGCACTATCTTGCGCATAAGTAATTTATATGCAACAGACACTTAAAGATTTCGGAGTAAATCTATCAAAATCAACAATTTACTGCTATAGTTCTAGTGCAATAAATTTATCCAAAAATCCAGTAAACCACTCAAGAAATAAACACGTACATATTAGACATCATTTTCTACGCGATAATATAGAAAAGAAGTGATAAATTTAGACCACGTTCTATCAGAAAATCAATTAGCTAATGTTTTTACTAAACCATAGTTAGAAAACACTTTATAAAATTACATCGTGAACTCGGTATAATGTCATTTAAAGATATGTAAGTAATAAAATACGAAATTTTGACTAAAAACCCAAAATAATTTTTTTTACAAAAATTCATAATTCTGACCATGCTGAGACTCGAACATATGACCTATTGTGAATAGCCAAGATGTCTTAACCACCTGAGCTATTGATTATTTTTGTTACAGTCTAGGACGGAGACTCTATTATATGGTGACAACAATATACTAAAATTATGTATAACACTTATCTTTATAAATATACTTTACTCCTTTTATGCATATTACATTACCTAATATAAATCAAATAACAGAAATATAAACGAAATCGCATAATTTTCTAACTAACAACCCTTTTATTTGGCTAAACTCAAGACAAGCCATTTGATTCAACCTACTTTTACTCAACCTTAGGCTATAAATAGATATTCCTACTCTATGTTATTCATACGATCGAACTGAAATACAAATTAAATTCTCAAAATGTCCACTTCTTCATCAACTGACTCCATTGAAATTATAATTTCTACCGATTCACCAAAAAGTCCTATTCATCGTACTTCATCATCTTCTACCTATCATACCGGATATACTCCAGATAAAAAAAGGGAAAAGGATGATTGACATATCTCCAAATACTAAACAAAAAATAGATGATTTGCATCACTATCAACAAGAATCACTAATGCTTCAACGTGAAATGTACTACGAGCAAAAGATCAACTTTGGACGTCTAGGAATTATCGAGCACATTGCTATGAAGTTTTACGAGGCCTCTTCACATCCAATAGACAAACTTGTCGTTTTGTCTATTCGACGACCTTCGACTTCATCCCCACCGCGACCACCGGTTTCACTAAATTCATGGGACCGGAATGAAGCATCGAATGCTCGTCGCAAACAACTACGGGCTACAAAACGCCTTACCCTTCAAAATAAACATAGTTGTTATTAATTTTTGTTTTATTTTCGAATAATTCTACTAAAGTATATACACTTTGTTTTTAAAATAATTCATTTTTTTTCATATCATCAACTTGTATACTAGTTATAATACTCAAAAATAAACTTACAATGTTAATATGTATGAAATTAATAAAATTTACTCAAGAAAACATTGGTTGTATAAATTCACCCAGGTCAGTCGACTGAACCAACGGGTCGGTCGACTGAAACAGAAGTAAACTGTTTTTAAAACCATGTTTAGTCACTGTCTCAATGACTTGGTCGACTGGACCAGAAGGATGAAAATTTTCGAATTTCAAATTCAGTCGACTGAACCACTGATTCAGTCGACTGATTCGTGAATCTGAACAACATTATTGCTCCTAACACTTTTCATCTTTTAACCATTACCTTTCCGTTCTCTCTCCTCACTCATTTTATATTTTCAATTTCTCCAAAACCCTAGCTCTCAAAAAATTCAATTTGTAACATCCAAACTATCAAATTAACGGCTCCTAAGAGAAAAGCACAAGCATCTTCATCCTCTCAACCTCCTTCAAACGAGCAAATCCAATAATGGTTAGTTGATGATACCGCATTTAGGAGATGGAGAAGAATGCACGATTCTTGCATCTTTGAAGCTTCGTTTGTAGAGTTTTTCGATTTCTCTGCATAGCATATACAAGAATTGGCTCGTATGAGAAATTTGTAATCTTTATTCAACATTGACGATAATAAGCACAAAATTAATCAAATAATGGACAAATTATTCTATGCAAATCTTAACTTAGGTCATCAAACCGTTCAAAATCAACAAGATTGTGTGTGGAATCTAGTTTGTGGAAAACCCTTCATTTTCTCCTTAGATAGAATGGCTCACATTTTAAGATCCGAAAATGATGGTATAGAATTGAACAATATTGATTATGATATGGTCGTTCATGACCATATAAGTCATTTATTTTTAGAAGACAACATGCACCAACTCAAGTCCATGTCCTTAAGTCCAAAAACAAGAATTATACATCGCGCTTTAAGGAAAACCGTAACTCCTCAAACCGGGAGTTATGAACTCATTTATGAACATAACTTTAAAGCCTTGTACGCTATCTTTGGAAACATTAAAGTCAATTGACTACGATTAATTCTTGATGAATTCTTAAGCTTTAACAACGGTCGAATGAATGTCGTCTACTATGGTGAATATATTATGCGACTGCTAAAGGCTTGTGAGATTCCAGAACCGGACATGCCAGTTTCTACTGTCGGATATTTAAATTCTAGAACTTTAGCATTAATGAAGCTACCGATTGTTCAACCATCTCCTATCATTACTTTCGAAGAATGGACTCAACGACAATTATCTCAAGATCAATCACAACAACATGGCGAAGCATCTCACGGTCCATCCCGCCAAAGATCAACTAGTCGTCAACAAGACGAAATTTTGATTCCTAATTCGGGTCTACCTCCACATGAGTCGATTTCTATGATATGCCATAACCAAGAAATTCTTCAATCCCATATCACTAAAGTAGACAAAAAGCTTGATAAGGTTAAAGGATTTTTTATGAAGTTATGGCAAGCTATCTCATGTTCATCCGGAACTTCCACGGCTGCAATTGGCGATCCAGGTAAGCAATCCGTCTTCAAGTGGTCTTCCTCTTCCGACGATCAAGCAAGTAGTAGCGACGATGGTGGAGATGGAGGCGATAGTGGTGGTCATGATGATAGGGGTAAGCAAAGGATGGCATGAGTTGTTATTTTATATCATGCAAATATTAGTCTTTATTTGATGGACTGTATAAAGCAGTCACTCCTTTTCGTATTTCAAGACTCTTATTTATGGCTTTTTAATATATGAATGGTTATTTTCTTCATAATATCTATGACATTATGGCTTCATACTTTTATATTAATTATTTATTTTTGTCGATGACAAAGGGGGAGAAAAATTATTACTAACGTTGAGAATGCAGGATATCGAGTGTCAAAGATTCAGGGGGAGTAATTATTTGTATTATATATACGAGTATATATGCACGTCCAGGTGGACCTGCATCTAATCACAATGTGCATGCATTAATCCAGCAATACGCTTCTAATCAAAATATTTACTTAATTTTATATATCTATTAAAAAATTAAATACCGAAAATAAGATTACATTTAAAAATCAGTTTCTATGTGGGTGTATGATCAATAATTACAATGCTATATGAGTGTATAATTAACTATTAGTGTATATAAATAGATCCATTCTATCCTGTTACCAAATTATCTACATTCATTTTTCAAATTTAACAGTACATTTTGTACATTCACTTTTTAGTGGCAACTTTCTAAGCATCCCATTCTGTTAGACTTCCCATGCTTTTTGAAACTGTCTAGCCTATTGCATTGCAATTTAGAATTAAGGATTAAAAACAATGTTTTGAGTTAAAGAATATTCGACTAAAAAGTCTCTTCTATCATTATATTACGAACAAACCCCTTGATGAAGTATAAATTATATGTTCAATAATGAAGTCCACAAATTTGAAATATTACCTTTTGTTAAAGATGTAAGCTTTTTTAGCCTAGAATTCATATGAGAGCTGTTAACTTTGTTTCTCTTTCATTTACATTATTGATTTAAGCTAGCATTCAAGCTTTCTATTCTGCAAAAGAAGAAAACAGTGAGATGAAGAGGTGAATAAATTATGGACAAAACATAAATTTGTATTTGATCAAAATATACCCACTTTTAAGCTACACAATGTTATTCAAATGTTTAAAGTTATAACTTACAGGCATAAATATCTCAATCCTTTATCAAATAGTCTAAAAATATGAGCATTACAAAAAAAAGGTTGACATTTACAAATCATAATTAAGATATGACCATCTTTGGAGTTCTGTGTTTTACAGAAAGATCAATGAGATGTAAAAGTGAATATGGGCATAATAAAATTTAAATGGGCTATAATAAATAATGGTTGTCTTTCAGTCGACTTATCTACACATGCTTTGGAGTGAACATAAAAAAATTTAAAACATGGAGCATTTGATCAATCAAATGTTCTATATCTTGTGTAAACTAACCTACCAGGACATATTCCAATTATAACATCGATGAAATGGATTTTTTCCAATTCAATATCTCAGTTTTTGTAAACTGTTTATATAGTATTTCATGGTTCATTCATAGGCATCATCTGACAGTGATCAAGACAAAAATATTCTTATACCGGTGCACTCCAATGACTGGTAAATGTAGTAATATCACATAAAGTTGTGTTTTCCTGCCATTTATTTGAAGCCCGGTTGTACTTCATGCATGACTTCTTGCTTATGTTGCTGGACAATTTTCCTTTGATGTTTACAGATATTGCTTCAGGGCATACAGTGCATGTCATAGATATCTTATATAATTTTACTCATAGTTGTATCTAAACTTTGTTTTATATGCATACGTTTCTGGATACAAAGTCAAAGTTAGTTAACTGCCATATGCAGACATACATAGTAATATGTTGTGACTGCCCTTTTCATTCTTTGCTTAAATGTGCAATTCAATAATGACTTCACATATTTTTTTAAAGCTCATTGAATTTTTTTATTCGTAGTTGAAAAAAATTATACAAAACTTAACAAATAGTGAGCTTATGAAGGATTCCCTATTAGTTATTTATACTTCTTTTGGTTGCCAGTCAAGTTTCATATGCTCATCGAACGTTTTTTTCTAGCTCGATTCTTTTATAAATTCATCACAACATTAGAATTTAAGCTAATACTCTCTTCGTACATTATAATCAAACCATGTTTTATAAATCGTATGGAATATAAAGCACATTTAATTCTACCTCAATGCGTCACATGCTTCGGGTAACACAAAATGGTAAAACTTCTCAAACCGTTGATAAGAAAGTTCTCATAATCCCTCTTCATCCTCATATAGGACGGTGGTAATGGAAAGAAAAATGAGCAAGGTAATTGATTATAAAAGACACACAACAATAACAATTCCTCTTCATCCTCCTTTTCATTCTAGGGGGAATGCGTTGTGAGTATTGACTTTCTCATTACTACCCTCTATGAAAATCTATAGAAACACAATATCTTTGTAAATAATTATTTGAAACAATGTGTTACAACCATGAAATGTTCAGCTTAATTTGCTTAACAAAGTGACAACTTATTTCCCTTTGAAATCAGCTTGTGCAGGAAATGTATCACAGTTCTGTGTGGATACATTTTCAATGGAGTTACTGTGTTCATTGACAATTGACATCTACAACAGGACAGAAGATCTAGTTGTAAGTTTGGCTAAAGTAAACAAATATTTAAATTGGTGCAGTGACATAAAAATTAAAATGCAAATGAAAGTAAAAAAATACACTTGTGACGTAGCAGTGGATATTTGGGAAGATGGGGTTTTCTTGCTGATTCTTCGTGCAGTCAAAGAGGTATCTTTGCTACTCATTTCATATTTGTATGGCCTGAATTCAAAAATAGCATCCACTCCCACTAACTTGTGAAAACTGTTTTTCACCTTAACATTGCCATTTTCCAGAATAAATAAGAGGGATGTCATAGTTAAATACATATGCATAGGTATAACAGGTACAAATAGAAGGTTGACAACACTAACTTCCGCTATTTTCAGACATAAATAATAAATTTCCAATTGTAACTGGAGAATAAGTACTTCATAAAATCCTTACAGCATGACATGAAAGGTAGGATAAATTAATACACTAAAGCAACTGAAGTTTCCATAATTGTGATACAGCATGGAAGTAAACTTTGGAACATAAATGAGTCAACATGTGAGTGGTAAAGCTTTTACAAAGAATAAAAAATCTAGTAAACCTTATTTTCTTGTAGATGAGATCCATATGCAATTAATTATATGTGTGTGCGCGCGCGCGTGTGCTTTTTAATTGTAGCATGTCTCCGATTTCTCTAAAATAACCAATAGCACTGTAAATATCATCTCATATTTAATAGTATATTTTGTAGCTTTACGTGAGATAAATATGATAATGAATAGGAAGTAGATTACAGTTACGGAATGTTACACTAATCTATGGATGCTTACTTCATTGCTAAGAAGTTGCATATTGATTGTGTAAGGTTCGTTCGTGCTCTGACTAACCAACACACATTAATTGGGTTTGTTCACTATATATAAAATGTTAAATAAAATGCTCCCAGCAATGCAAATGACCATATAAATTAGAGTTATGACATATATAATATCCTCAAACAATTATTTTACAATGTAAAAAAAGGGGATGAGTAAATAGTAATCTTGTCTTGCATATTACTTCAATAATCATGCCACCTTTCACTTTCCAGTAAATCAACCACTGATTGTTAACTCAAATTCAATATGAGAAAAAATCCAGCAAAACTAAAAAAAATATGCATGCTATCTTACAACATTTTACTTATTCAATGGGTTCTGATAATATACAAATAAATAAGATCAACGATAACCAAAGATAACTTGGGTCAACTATGAATTCTTTTTTGACTTTAAAAATAAATTTGTTATCGATGATGTAAGAATGGAGAAAACATAAAGAAGCTACTTCTGCAAAAACCTAGTGACTGTTGAAGAAAATCAACTAAAATATAGCCTAAAATAAAGGAACGATGTACACAACATCTCTATTTCTTGTGTACACAACATCTCTGTTTACATTGCTACTTGTTACATTGTGTTCACTGTTTTCATTTTACATTATGTTCACTGTTTTCATTATATGTTACATGCTACTTATTTTGTGCCTTCCTCTATCTTCCACTGCCTTCCTCTACCAAATAGCAGCAACCTGAAACAACTTCCTCCTCCCACCAGGCCACCACCACAAAAAATAACCTGAAACAAAACATCACCTTTAAACAGCAAACAATGAACAACGTAGCACCAACCAAAACTTTCTCCCTGCTCCATCAACATCACCATCACCTTCCTCTGCAAATAGCCCACGACCAAACAACCATCCCCTACAACATCCAACTCCCACAACTCGCAGCCTTTGAAACCTCATTAGCCTGTTAACCAAACCCAAACTCCCTCCAACTGCACCATCACCTTCAACGCCTAAAACACGACCACTTTACAACCGCAACCTACTGCCCCCAGTGACCTCAACCTGAACCACTCCTTTATCAGAAACTGCTTCATCATCCACAACCCTTCCCCTGCATCAATTCACTTTGATAAACTGTTCGCCTTTTAATTCCTTTTTTGGAGCTAATTTCCATATTGCCAATCAATACAAACAGAAGATTGAAGAGATAAAAACATCTGGAATAAATAACCAAATCAATGTTAATGATTGCTGAATATTTATATATGAAAGTAATAACGAGTTAAAGATTGAATTCATATTCCTTTCTATCAATGTATAAGCCATTTAAAACGATTAAAGTGATGATGAATTTAAGGTTTGAATTCACATATTACAGCAATAAGCATGCCACCTTGCACTTTCAAGTAATCAATCACTGATAGTTAACTCAAATTCAATATGGGAACAAATTAAACAAAACTAAACAAATATGCATGTTATCTTACAATATATAACTTATTCAATGGGTTCTGATAATATAAAAATAAATAAGATCAAATATAATCAAAGATAACTTGGGTCAAATAGGAATTCTTCCATTTTTTTAAGGAAAAAAATCTTGGTCAATGGAGAAAACAGAAAGAAACTGTTTCTGCAAAAACCTAGTGACCGCTGAAGAAATCAATTAAAATTCTTGCGGAGCTAATTTCCATATTGCCAACAAATCCAAACAGAAGATTGAAGAGGTAAAAACTTATGGAATAAATAACCAAATCAAAATTTTCTATAATAAATAACCATATCAAAAACTTATGGAATAAATAGTTAAATCAAAAATTTCTAGAATAAATAACCAAATCAAAAACTTCTGGAATAAAAAAAATTGCATTCAAAAATCAAAGATATATAATTTACTTGATATTTGAGATGGATGTAGATCAGCTGTCTTCTACTTTTCGATTTACCGTTTACTCAAAACAAAACATTCAATATTAGCTACCTGAATCAAGGCAGAAAGATAAAATTGAATCAGCAAAAGGATAATAAATTCCTGGATGTGAAGCCATAAATTTCATTTGCATTAATCATAACAATAACAGCAGTGTATCAATAGTGTATTCTGATAATAACAGGCTGATAATTTTTTTCAAAATAAGAGCAAGATTGTAAAACATACTGACAATCATCGGTGTATTCTGTATGAAGTTGTCAAAACCTACTGAACAGTATGCTAACTACAGGGAGAGAAAAATTCATATGACGGATTGTAAACACCAAAGGATATACTGATATACGGTGGAGGAATCAGAAACAAAATAGGCTAAAATGGATAAGCATAAAGTAGTCAAGTGATATACTTATTAATCAAATAAATGAGATAGTAATGTCTTTGAGAGCTATCAGATAAGGATCAGTATTTGGGATCAAAGATTCAGAATTTTGGCCTGCAATGCTCTACACTTGGAGTAATTTATGCTACCCCAAAGCTCAAACAAAGAGGCCTCATCTCTGATTCTGGTACATTTTTATGCTTACTAAGTCAATATAATATAGTAGTTAATACACTTGAAGCGGTTTAATCATCAATGTAAAAGTGAAAGCGGTATTCGGTATTAATATTCAAAAACAACAAAGAGAAATTAAATTCCAAGCTTTAAAATAAATTAATACACGTCACCTCATGCGCTCAGTTCTTGCAGATCGCTTTTGTAACATGGTTTTCAATTTATTAATCTCAAACTACAGCTTCATAACAATATCTCAAAGCATCAATTGAAGGTCGGATATTGGGTAGTTTTTTTAGCTTTTATGAATTAGATGATGGTGACGAATGGAATTGGGGTTTTGACGAACTAAGTTATAATTAACTCAAATGTTTAGAGAAAAAGGAGAGGAAGGAGCATCATTTAATCCATATCATGTTATATATCGACCAAGCAAGGTGGTTAAGCGGAAGAGAATTACCGTCACCAGGAAACCAAAATGATTAATCTATACTATGATTAATCATGTGACATTCTTTTGGAATCATATGTGCTTTTATGTTTAGCATAATAACATTTAAATTATTCCACGGCCCACATTTTGATAAAAATTACCTACTAATACTAAATGCTCTCCCACCCATCTAACAATCAAAACAACATAAAATTTTAAAATTATATCTTGCTTGATTAATTTTTCTGAAAAGAGATGCTGGTTATGATTAACAAATCAGTGTTGGTAAAAATCCATTAAAAGTCATTAATATTTCCAAACTTAACATGACTAAACATATAATGATTTAGGTTTATGTTACTGTTGCAAATCACTGAAAGTGAATGATTCACAGTTGCCAAACAAAAACTTTTAATGTAAGGAAATTATTTTATCATTTGAAGATTTCAAATTTTGTATGGTTTAATTATTAAAAATATTAAAGAATTTTGTGTATAAATTCTATTATTCCATAAAAGATCACTTGACTCTTAATTTTCATAGAAAATTAAAGGACGGCATAATATCATTATTACTCACTCTCTCTCTCATATCGTGTTACTAAAATAAATACACGCTTAAAGGTTGTTTATATAGCTAACCTTCATACTCAAAGATTAAGCATCCTTGGAGTTTGTGTAATATATATATATATATATATAAACACAAACAAAATATTTAGAGAACTCAAACATGGCTGTTTCAAAATAAATGAACATTGAATCCTAACCTGAGATTACAATGATCAATTGAGCTGCACATTCGAAGTTCATTGAACAAATTAAATGAACATCGAGTCGGACCAATGATCGAATGAGCCACCTAATCAAAGTTAATTGAACAAATTAAAAGAATAGTGAGTTGGACCAATAAGCTAACCTCCTATCCCTTTTACTCGGGTAAGAAAAGTAGCCATTACCTGTAACCTTTTTTTCCACTTATATTAAACTCCAGCAGACTTCACATGCGCATGTTTCGGATCTATAGTCTATTCCTGTACATGGCCAAAACTTCATTCATCAATACTGCAAATAGAAATATATGCCATGTGTAGAGGAAATTGCTATAGAGAACCCCATCACCTTGAAGCCTGGTGACGAATGTACTGGAATTTTGGACGAAAAATGAATGAAATGGGAAATCATAAGTTTAAGAAAAGAAAACAAAATGATAGCTAAATAGGAAATAAGTAAGTTTACTTGGCAGTTAAAAAGGTCAAGCTATTTACTACAAACAATACCAACTCAATCAATAAGTAAACATAAACTAAAAATTAATTTGAGAAATTAAGATGAAAATTGAAAGTTAAAATAAATTGTGACAAAATTGTATATTGTAAATGTTATTATACAAATCAAACTTGTATCTAGATCATTGCTTATGCAAAAACTAATTTATTCACAAAAATTAAAGTACTCACCACAAATGTACATAGGAAAACATCATGGAGAAAATAACTGCAAAAACTTAAATATATCTATATGGAGCACTACGCAACTAATATGATCAAATTAAATTAAAGGATTGTATTTTAAATGCTTTCGCGGATAATTAAGGAATTAAAACTGAATGTACGCTCATTATTGGAAAATGCTAAGTTTATTTACATAAATTTCACATTTATAGTCAAATATTTTGCAAAGAATTGCTTAACAGTTAAAATCATTGTCATCACATGATAATGTAATATAATGATGCAGCTTTGGATGATGCCATATTGTTTAATCGATATCAACGTTACAACCATATATTTAAAGGAAGAGATAGGGGAAGGTGAGAGAGAGATGCTTACTAAGTTTGGATGATCAAATACTCTATTTATGATCAACCTCCATCGTTGATCAAAATTCCCGCTTGTACAACTCAACCACCAAGAAATCTTGAGCATGTCATGGTTGTCTATGCAATGCAAAAAATGAAGAAATGGTAAGAAAGTGACCAAAATATTATATTATAGCAAATACAAAATAATACTTTTACTGTATACAATAAACTTGTAGGCCATTGTTGGCTAAATGGTTTACCATTGTAGATACACATTTAAAGATCAATTTTAAAGTAATGTTGAACCTAATTCAACAAAGAAATAAAACTTATTGGTATTGTATTATTCATAGAACATTATGTTTATAGCTAGGGGTAGTAATTTTGTATTACGGCATTTAATGTTTCTTCGTGTAAATTAAACACTATTCATATTAGAAGTTGTTTATATCTTTTTCACATGATTTGATATGCCATACCAATTTCAACATATGGCATCATACCAAGGCAAGTTTTATATTCCACATGGCAACATTTTATTATCTAAATTATGCAAAATTTATATGAACTGAATTTTGCAAAATTTTAGCAACATGGTTTTATCCACCACAGTATCAAAAGTTGCCACAATGATGTCATGTGGTAAAATTGACCTACTCATCAAAATATCATTATGATAGATATTAAGTTCAAAACTATGTCATAATGTACTGCAACCATTTTTTTACCTAATTTAAATTTAATTTTTTTGCTAATAAACAATCTAACTTCAATAAAAAGTTAATGAAATGCAAGTTATCTAAATAAAAGAACAAAAAACGTGTATAAATGTTAAGTAGCTCATGCTGTCTGAAATTATAAGAGCAATAAAAATGATCAACACTACCCTATAAGTACATGTTTTTGCAAGGGTTAACAGTTTCCAAAGTGGAAGGGACAAAGGACATCGAAGTATGACCGTATACATAATCAAAAATAATGTAATTGTTAGATAATGTTAAGAGTTTGTATCATAATGCAATAAAGCCTGTTACAACATTACATATTAGGAACACTTCCCTTGATTTACAACCCAACCTATTAAACACTCCTTAAAGTTCCTTGTCTCATAAAACCCAACACGTAACCACCTTCAAATAAGACATTGTTAGTAATTTCTATTTAATAAAGCCTCAAAAATCAAACACACCCTTGGGTAGAAAAAAAATCAGCATTTGTGTAAAAATGACCAAAAATAGAATGAACTCAAAGTGTAAACAAAATGAATCGTTCTAAATAAAAATACCAGCATTCATATCATACTTTTGGTTCTTGTAATATACTTCAGCTATGTAAAACAGGTAGTTTTATCATTTCCTAAACAATACAAAAGACGGAGATCCATAAAATCTAACAATGGTATTACAAAGATGACACCAAACAAAGAGTTGAACTAAATTTTGTTTTGAAATGAATGGAATTTTTTGAACCAAACAGTGATCTGTATACTTTTAGAAACCATATTAAGCAAAAAAGAATAAGCGGTATATTCTTATGATTCAAGCAACTTCTAGGTATTCATGTGGTCGGGGGGGATTTTAACCAACTGTAGTCTTATTTTTTCATTAATCAAATTAAAATTGTTCGGAATTTTAATTTTAATTATAGTTGAACAGCAATAGCGAGTATAATTGCAAGGCAGTAGTGAGTTTAATTGCACGGTAGTAGAGAGTTTGATTGATGCTTTTTAACAGTAATTAAATAAAAATAATTACAACTAAATATTTCTGCAATCAGTAACTACAATAGTTAGATTGTTGTATTAAAATGTTTATGGTTGTTTTGTTTGTAACAAATTATATTCATGAATCACAAATTAGATGGAGAAATTGCCTTCGACATCATAGACTCACAAATTAGATTTAAAAAGACAAAAAATAAGGAGTAACAATGCGAAAGGTTGTATGGATTTAGTATTTTTGTTGATAACAAAATTTATTTCATGAATTACAAATCAGAATGAAACAATTATGTTCGACATTAACAATTCAAATCAGTGCAAAATATAATGAGTGAGGATGTAAAAAAATTAAGGCAAATCCAAACATGGAAATGTTTTAATTAAAATATATATAGTAAATCAATGTATATCATGGAGGAAAAAGAAGCTTATAGTACACTTTACCTATCTTTGGCAGTTCATGGAATCGCCTCTCGTCGACGGTATCTGTGGTGATGCGGCCAATATTGATTCGCAAGCAAGAGAAGCTGATTGCTGGGAAGGATTTTTAGCTTGTGTGAGTTAGGGTTTTGAGCAATTTGATTGAGGAAGATGGACGAATTTGGAGAGGAATACAGTTTGGTTTTATGAAGCGAGAATGAAAAGGGGAGTAACGTCAACGGGCATGATTAGATATGCAAGGGCATTTCGGAAAGTTTGAAAATAAGCGGTTGAAATTAGTGGGTTGAACTTTCATTATTAGTAGTAAAGATTAGTAGTAAAGATGAGAAGAGGGAAAAAAGAAATTATTTTATTCGTAACAATAATTCAAGTTATACAACAAAATTAATATTATGTGCTTACGAATATTTTCCTGGCCTTCTGAGTTGCAAAATTACTAATAACATTTTCATATTCAAGTTCATTGACCATATCTTATTCAATTGATAAAAGTCCCAAACCATTTGAAAATACCAATTTTGATTTAATCCTTGATAACTATTATACAAAGCAATCCTTAAATTAATATACAATCCTTAAATTAATATACAATCAAGTAACTAATCTAAAAGCATAACATATTATCAAAATTGAGATCATGGTACATAGATTTGTTTTACAGTTCATTCTAGGTGTTGGGTTTGCTCTTACAATAGGAGTGGAATATAATCTTTAGTTAAATTTCACAATTTTCCTATCAGCAGACTGCTAATTGATTTTGATCAGGAGTGACAACTTAAAAGGACAATGTGCTTATTTGTTTTTTCACATCCGATGGTTTACCTTGGGTGTTCTTGGGATTCTAATCTTGTTATTTATGGACTTTAATGCTGCAAGTAGTAACATGTATTGAATATTGATAATATACTGAATATTGCTTTCTTGCAACGCCAATGTATATTCTTTATTTCTTTTAAACATTCTATCTCCTGTCTGCTAAATTGTCTACAATAAGTTAAAATAAAACATTTCATGAAAAATGGGTTTGCACTTTGAGGCTCCGCAAAATCTGCACTATTTTTCACCTGGTAGTAAAACTGGCATTATAAACAAAATTGTGAAGGCTATTTGAGCAATGTTTATGTTACCTGCCTCAAGATTTATGGATTAAGGTGCATTAAAAAGTCAAGTTAACACAAACTTATTAACAATATCTTTCATTAGTTATCATTCCTAAACTTTTCCTCGATTCTACTACACTCTAGGGTTTTATTGAATACATTAGAAAGTTTGTTACAGTATAATAACTACAAAAAACTAAAAATTAATAAAAACATACATTAAGTAGTACCTTTGCAAGTTTCAATTCCCTAGTCATTGCTGTCTAATTAGTGCTTCTCGTCGAGGTAGATTGAGACCCAGAGGATTTGCTTCACTGTTGATTAATTTGGAAGAGATGATGCCGAGATGGATTCGTCGCCGCCTATGCCTCCCCGTCCGTTGCAATCACTCGCAAATTTATTTTTTCTGTGTCGCGATTATCGATTTCTTTTGGCTCTTGTCTACGTTGGGAAGATGGTACCCTAGATTTTTTAGGCCCTAAGTGAATGCTTTTGCCGCTTTGGGGAAGGGCCGGGCCTGACTGGAATCGCCTTGGACGTGGAATTACGTCGTACAATGATGTTCGTAGGGGATGGAGAAGATGGAGCGTGTGGAAATTGCTTGGATCTGGAATTAGGGTTTTTTAGGTTTGTGTAAGAAGGCAAAAGCGATAAAGTGAGGAAAAAAAATATGCAAAGGGTAATTTGGGAAATTTGAAAAGACACGGTTGATTTGCTTTCAGTGAACTATCATTATTAATAGTAAAGATAGTTAAAATCTATGTCTATTTATAGGTTGCCATTAATCAAAAAGGGGGAGAATGTTGAGACTTGGTTTTGATTCATGACACAAAGCTATCACTACGACATACAAATTTGACGACTGCTACGACAAAAAGAGAACATATACTACCAGGAGACAAGAATTCAAAACAGTGCATCAATTATATTATTTTTGTTCTGAGTCTTAGGTCAATTTTGTTAAAATCTCTCCTCGTTTATGTATATATCATCTTATATATTTATTCATCTTATTCTCAAATAATTTATACATATATAATCATATAAAATATATAAAAGTGTGTAAAGTTGTATACATTACTATACCTGTGTAAACTGTGCAAATTGCATAGATTTTACCAGGTCAATCGACTGACCCAAGGTCAGTCGACTGACCCGGAATTTCTGTGCAACATGCACAGGTGCACAGATATATCGATATATATTTAAAAATTCATTTGAATATTTAGTCGACTGACCTAGAGGTTCAGTTGACTGAATTTCTACAACGGCTATTTTTTGAAAAGACACGACTATTTGTGAAGAGTTACGAACCTCTACGAAAAGATTTAGACGCAACACTTCAATCAAAACACTTAATCAACAGTCGCTGCTCTTTAACATCTATAATACATACTCTAACTTGATTCCAAATCACCGAATTA
Organism: Allium cepa; assembly: GCA_030765085.1. NCBI lineage: Eukaryota > Viridiplantae > Streptophyta > Magnoliopsida > Asparagales > Amaryllidaceae > Allium > Allium cepa. The sequence goes on from CM060932.1 coordinate 939,310,454, forward strand.
TCACCAAATTTTCTTATCTTTCTGATCTAACTCTCTTGAATCTATTTGCTATAATATTTTCAATTATTCTGCATTAAAGCAATATTATACCTTTCTATTCTTTATAAACTTCAAATATATATATATTTATACTCGAGGAGAAGATTATAAGAAGGGTGTGCTACAAGTGATAAATCCGTATTATTAGAACACACAAAGTCAAAACAATCTTTTGTATTTGTTGAAGTCTTGTTCTGTTGCTCAGGCGTGTGAAGTCCTCTTCGGCTGCTGAGGCAAAATCATGTTCTGCTGCTCAGGTCCCTCTTTGGCTACTCGAGATGTATAGACCTGTTCCTCTGGGTTGAGTGAGGGTTATTGTTTTAGTGAAATTCCAGAAGGAGTCTGGGACTGGACGTAGGACGATGCTCCAAACCAGTATAAAAATTCATAGTGTCATTTTACTTTACTGCTTTTATTTTCTACATTATTTACCGTATAACTATCATCACTATACTATGTATCATTGTATATCCATATTACACGATCCATAGCACACTTTCAGATCTTAGTGAACATGATCTCCTTTTTGGAGGGAGCTTCTCGGTGGTTATTGTTAGCCTTCTCATTGGGAGTTCTTTTTCCTTTAGCATTAAGCATATCCTTATCCATTTCTCTGTTTTATCTCTTAGATAGACTTCGTCACTATGATAATTGCTTCTAACAGGTTTGTGTCACTTGGAAGTTGAACTTCTAGATTTCTCTTTGGAATTTTCTTCCAATCTCCCTTGGTAATCTGCCTTAACTTTGTCATCCTCCAAAGACCTTATGGAAAACTCAGTTACTTCATCTTGTTGGTGATTTTTCCTTTTGTGTGGTGTTATAAAGAGCTTTCTTCTTCTTTTATTTCTAACCAAAGAGAGATCTAAGCCCCTTCGTAAAGATTCTACTTCATCTGCTCCCGTGAGCTTAGAGGATTTTTGAGCAAGGATTCCTTCCAAAAGTTATTTCATCATTGACACCTATTGTCATAGGATTTTAATCTTAGCTTCACTGTTGTTTGGTTATGCCAGTTCTGATGGTTGTCTGACTTCTACATTGTCCACGCTAACATTAGGAACAACATTTTCTTCCAACGTTGGTCGTTGTGCGACTTCTTCATTTGGAATATTGGTTCATCGAGAATTTTTTTTATTCGATCGGTTTGAACGAAAAGTTAAAAAAGACCTAGGTTTAGGCCCTTCTTCTAGCACCAAAATATTAAACCGAAAATTGGTAAAACACCCATAATGCCATGAATGATAAATGAATCCATGATTCGTGTACATAGAACAACATGATTAAAGATGGCCCTAGAGGTATTGATTGAATCAAGAGAAAAATCTATCATTCATGACTAAGTACAAGATGGTATCATTAGAAGATAAGATATAATGTTCATAGGATTTAGATGTTGCACTTTTGATGACTCATACATCATCTTGGAATATAATTTCGAGATCTCTTAAGGTCACTTGAAACAAAATATTCGAGAACTCTCACGATCACTTGGAATAAGATATTTGAGAATCCATAAGGTCTTTAGGAATATGATACTCTGAATCCCATGTTATATATCTAAAGGAGAAGGAAGATAATGGTAATTATGCAAAATATCCCATTAAGCATGTTAACAAACTAATTTAATAGTGCTTATGTTCGCAATCCAATTTCCGTATGTAAAAGGAAAGATAGAAGATATGCATATAAACACTAGTTTAGACCGAAGCTCATATGAAACCACGTAAAATAGAACCACAATTGCTTTGGATCTAAAGAGCTTTATTATATGCATATTAATGTTCAACAATGTTCAACATGCTCTATCAAGGTAATATCTTTGTCCAAATTCTTGTGTATATAAGTTGATCATGATTACAATCAAACTAGAATTTTCCCCAATACGATTTAAGGCTATAGGAGTTTAATTCAGAGAGTTGAGAAAAGAAAAATTAGCCCTCTCCTCCTCACCCATTTGTTCGAATTTATAGACGTTGAAGGGTTCAACACGGCTGCTCAATGTCACTTTTAACATCCAATTTTCGGCATTCATAGTCTTCGACATCGTCAATGGTGCTAGGTTCCATGTTTTGTTCTCGATGACCTGAAGAAGGCTTTAATAATAGGAGACAACAGCAATATGAAGCAATGTTGATATGGGGTGGCATTGTTCAGTATCATATACATTTTGATAGATTGTATGGTCATTGATGATAGTCATCATCAATGTCGTACTGAAGATCTACGGAGTTAACTCCGAAGTGCAGTATCGATATAATGCTATGTTGAAGTGAAACTGTATTGAAAATCAGTGATAGTACTCAGTAGCGACGCTGATTCTTAATATTGATAAGAGACGACACTGGTTGAAGTCAACATTGATTAAATGCAACATTAATCCTAGCCTTGTTGATATGTGGCATTGCTAAAGTTGTGGCATTGATGAGTAACGATGTTGAATAGAGTGACATTGAGAAAGTATGGCATTCATAAATCATACGGCTTCGATGATGAGCAGTATGAAATCTATACGGCATCGACTAAGTTCACCATCCTCATTCTCCTTATTGATGAAATGCGACATAGATAGCATACAACATAGAAGCAGTGTGGTATCACATGAGGCCTAATACTAAGAGGAAGCATCATCGCATGAGACACGGTATTGAAAGAAGGCAGCATGAAGGATATGCAGCATGGCTGAGTAGTGAGGTTGCATAAGATGATGCCTTGATTATACTAACACATTGCGATGTTGTTTAGCGATACAAGAGATTCATCATTCATTATCTAATTCTATGAATGATCTGCGGCATTTTATATAGCCTTTTGATGATAAGAGGTGGCATGGTGGGTTTTCAGCACCGATCGTAGCAACATGGTTTTCTTTGTGATGCCTCTACTTATACCATTTCCTTTGGCATTGAAACATTGGGGATAACGAAGCTCTTACGAAAAAGAGCAAAGATTAGCTACGTAAGATATTTTGAAAGAAAGAACGGAAGAGGAGGAAGAATTTGTATGGCATAGATTAGAGGATGAAGAGGAAGAAGAAGAGAAGGAGGAAGAAACTTCTCTTGAAAGCATTGAAATGAAGAATAAGCCAAACAACTATGATTTACAAAGAAATCAAGAAAAACTTGTAAATCACAAGAAGCTTAAGAGATCATTTAGCAGAAAATTCTCAAAAGTTTGAAGAAAGACGGATGATTTCTTCTGGAAAATTATGAGCAAACTTGGTGGACACTTTCCATCTTTATCTACTTCTTTTTAAACTTTGTATCTTATTTTCTTTTAGTTGTAATTTCTTTCCATTTTAATTATGTACTTTATTCTAGTTAACGCAAGCATTTGAATTATCAAAATTATGATAACTATGCATATTATACTTACTGGAATATATAAAATTAAAATTAATAAAAAATTATAATTATATAAAAAAAGATGATGTAAATGGCATATATCTCGACACATACGGAACTATATGTCGACATACTAGTAACAAATTCATATGTGTCTAAATGCACTATAAGGTTATGTCGACATACAACGCAAAATTAGTTTTTAGAAAATTAAAATTAGTTAGTTAATTAATTAGTAGGAATAGTTAATGATGTTTTTAACATTATAAAAGCGGTATTTTAGACACAAAAACCAACCATTTTCTTCTCTAAATAAATAAATCATTTTTAGAAAAATATTCAAAAATGAATAAAGGAAAGTAGATTTTCAATAATAATGTAACAACCCTGATTTATGTGATTACCTGTGAAATTAAATTATAATGGTGGTTGTAATTTAATAATGGAGGAATAAAATATATTGGAGATGAAAAATTAGTTGAAATTGTTTATTTGAAATAAACAATGAGTTTTGGTAAAATAAAATAGAATTAAGATGGTTTAGTGGTTAATTAATTAATTGAGATAAAAGAATTTAATTCAAAATTATTTGTTGTAAATAAATAAGTAGTGCGGGAAATAAGGTTTTAGAAACTTTGTTATGAGAATTTGTGATAAAAATAAGCATTGGATGATTTATTTTGATAAAATACAATAATTGTGGAAATAGTGATAAAATGTTGATTTTTGTTAATTTTAATGAAGTATTGAATTTAATATGGTAAATAACGTAAATAAAAAGGTGGAGTTTTATTCAAAAAATAATATTTGGATGTAATAATAATGTTAATATGGTTTGTTATGTTTGATTAGATAAGAAAATGATTTTTGTGGAAATTTTGGTGTTAAAAATATTGTTTTATGTAAACAATGGTGTAAATTGAAGTATTTAAATAATAATAATAATTTAATGATGGAAAATAGTTTTTAATGGCTAAACTAATTTTTGTATGATGGAAAACATTTTTGTAAAAATGGAAATATGGTTGCATAAATTTAATTAGTGAGTTAAAGTGAAAATAAAGTGTTAACATAAATTAACTTAGTTAAAATTTAACTAAGTATTAACATTTAGGCTTTTAGAGTGATGGGTTAAGCCCAAAACCCATTTCTGGAGTAATTTGGAGGGAGGAAATGCATCTGTACGTACTTTCCTCACTTCCTTCTCCTACCTAAAAGAAATCTGAAAAGCAAAAGATGGCTTCCTCTATAAATTCTCTTCCTCCAAAAAATTAAACCAAAAATAGGTAAAAACTAAAGAAAGAAAAGCGCAAACAAAATATTTTAGCAGGCAATCACTTTCAATCATAATCTATATTACAAAATCTCCATTTTGAGATTAGCAGTATACTGTAACTTTTGTTTTGTGCTTGCATATCTTCTTTTCAATCTTCTACAGGCATCTGAAGTTTTTCCAAGGCCAAAAGACCACTGCTTACAATTCAAATCACTAAAAATCTTAACAAGGTGAGTAGTAACTCACTCTTCTAGTCAAACCAATCTGCCTGTAAAAATTTGTTTCGGTTTCTTTTGTTTTTTATATACTGTAAATTGTAAATTGGAATTTCTAGTTTACAATAAAAATCTTGTCTGGGTTCAACTTTATGACCCTATATCTCTTTGGTTTCATATCGAAACTGAGTAAAACCTTTTTCCGAATCATAGACCATGCTTAGTAGAAGTTGCAAGTCAAATTTTATAGCTTGATTTTTTGGAAATGCCTGAAAGCAGTGCTCGAAGTTAGAAACGGAACAGGAAAAAAATGCTTGTAGCATTCACGACTTCCAGGTCGACTAGGCACTCTAGGGGTTGACCTAAGCCATATAAGGGTCGACCCTTGCTTTTTAAATTTGTCCAAGTCATTCTGTTTTTTATCCTGTGCACCGTTTGGGTTATTTTGGTTTTTCCAATGATTTTTATGACCAATTATTGTAATATTTTGAAGTGTTTTGAAGGGCTTAAACTAATCAATGGGTAAGCAACATTATTATTGACCCGTACTCTGGATTGACGTTTTTTTGAGTAGATTTCATATGTCGATTTTATGACGTTTTCAATGATTTTTGTTATTTTCAAGCACTTGTTTTCTAAACTGATTTTGGAATTATTTTTATTATAAACTAGCTTTCGAAATAAATATTTTGCAACGTTTACGATAATTTTGAAGCTATTTAAAATATATATTCTATTAATAAAGAGAATTTCAAAGCCATAATTTCCAAACGATTTCAAAAATTATTTTTAAAACTAATTTTCTCGAATTAAAGTATTTTCTATATAAAATACACATTTTTTGCACTCTTCGAGAGAACGAGGAAGTGATTTAAACGATATGACAAACCACGTTGTATGGGACACATAGGTTTTCTATATCGGTTAATTCTAGATTCATTCTATTGAAGCTAACACATTTCATGGACCTTCGGGTCGTTTGCTGGTACTCGACCTTCGAGTCCTTTGGGCTTTCTAGCCATTGGACCTTTGGGTCGTTTGGCCTTCGGGTCATTTGGCCTTCGGGTCGTTTATTTTAGGCGCCATATTTATGATATAGTACTTAGCAGGCTTTGGCCGTTTGTGTTGTGCATGTGCAGGCGTATCTTAGACTAGCCATTTGTGATATGGATCCATCTTTTACAATATTTCTTGATTTATTTGTGATTTTCAAATATTTTTGCCATTACGTGATTATTGGGCCTTTCAGCCATTTGAGGATTTATTATTTGGTGATTGCATTTTGGAATTTGAACCCTTAACCGAGTTCTACATATTCTGATTTGTGGTTGCCATCCTATAGCATTTTTGAGATTTGGGATTTCCTATTTAGGAGTTATGGTGTTGATGGAAGCCATTATGTTGGCTGTTATGGATGCCAATGATATGAGGCGATTATTTGTGACTAATTGATGTTGTAGTTGATCTTGCCTCTTTCGAGAAACCCTCATATGATATTTTGGTAGTTGATATATATATATATATATATTTGGTGTTTCTTCTTCTCTTTCGAGAAGAAATATTATCATTTATCCCTATAATTCATCTATCTTATGCTAATCAGCTAATTTAAGCTAGGCTGACTTGTGTGTTTTATATACTCGGGTAAGACCGAGTTATTTCAGGCTAGTCGCTACTGTAGATTACCGCTATGGATTTTCTTGCTTTCTTTTGGATGTTGGTTATCTTTTGTGTAACCTTAAAGTTATTTTGTGTACTTTGATATGTACATATTCTTTTTGACTCGATGTATATATTGTGGTCTATGTACCATCGTTGGTGTATCACTACGTAGTATACTATGATGTATCTGTATATATGTACATGTATATGAGTGACTCTTGTTCTAAGATCTGTTGTATTTGTTATCGTTATATTTTGTTCTGATAGATTCATTAGTCACCGTAGTTTTGGATTAAACATTTATTGAGTATGTTGATCCACTTGAGAAAGGTAAAAGAAAAAAATTAGATCACCTATTCGACGTATTCATACTTGTTTAAGACAAATCTTGTGGATGTTTGCTCCTAACCAGCCCTATTTTCTACATTAATAGACAATATTTCTTCGTAATTCTCTTTGTTAATGTGGGTATCTGGGTGGTGATCATAGCTTGGTATCAAAGCAGAGTTCAAAAAAAATATGATAAACACAGAAAAAAAACATATATTACAGTACATCGGATTATAGTATAAGTGTTACATATTACCTAATCATCGTGCCCTTAATCTTTCCGTGTCCTTGGGAGTAGATACAAGTTGGGAATATGTCTAGGAATGCATTTTAATTATGTAGTATTCCATAATTAAATTAATAATAACTTATCCTTTGAATAATCTTTATCTTATCTTATACTAACAAGCTTATGGATGGAAGAGGCAAAGGTCACCGTTCTGATGCTGGGCCGTCCAGTGGCTCACATCAGACGATGTTCACATATCTGTTGATCGGTTCATGGAATTATTCAAGAGCACTCAGGCTGCAGCTCCTACTCCTTCGTCTCCTCCGCACAAGTCTTCTTTTGCACATATGTGCAGTGATTTCTCTCATCTTGGAGGCAGGCCTTTTAAAGGCTCAAAGTCTGTTCTTGAGGTCCAGGCACGGCTTCGTACCTGTGAGCATATCTTTACTCGCATGGATCTTTTCGACCATCACCGAGTTCCTGTAGCATCGAGTATGTTGCAAGAACGTGCACTTGATTGGTATGAGCTTCTTATTGCCGAGCTTGATGATTCTATGCTTACTTAGATCCATTTTAGGGAGTAATTCGAACTTAAGTTCATTCCTGAGTCCGAGAAATCCCTCTTAGCCCGTCGTTTCCTTGATTTGAAGCAAGGGATGTCTTCAGTTTTTGAGTATTTTTCTTCATTCGAGACCTTGTCTAAGTATGGTCTCGAGTATATTAGCACTTCTTATAAGAAGAATCTCAATTTTTTTTCTTGCCTCAAGAAATATTTGAAGAAATCTTTGATGTTTCATCTTAAGCTTTCATTTGAGGAGTTGGTTGACTCAGCGCTTCATCTCGAAGCAATCGAGAAGGAGACAGATAGTAGTAATGAAACTGAGTTTCATAAGAACCCCAACAAGAAGAAATTTCCTTTTCAGAAGTCCAAGTCTTTTGCTCATAGCAAGAAGACGAAGTCTATTGGTTCTAGATCTCAGCCCAGTAGGGCATCTCCTAGTCAGAATGGGAGTTTCGAGTGTGGCTCCTTTGATCATTTGATTCAAGATTGTCCCAAGCCTCGTGTATCCCTAATTGCAAGAAAGAGGGACATCGGGTTTCATCTTGTCCCATTGCTCCTAGTAATGTCAAGTCGGGCATGCTTAATGTGGTGGATGCTTCTGGTAGTTCTTCTCAGCCAAGAGGTACTTCTCCTTCCATTCTCGAAGGTTCTATATTATTTCATGATCATTCTATTCGAGTCCTCTTCGATATGGTGCTTCACATTCATTCGTATCGAAGTAACTTGTTGATTTTATACCATTGGATGTTTCTTACCTTGTTATTCTTTGAGGATTTCTATTCCTATTGGAGGATTCACAAAACTTAGCATTCTTTGTATTGATGTTGAGATTATTCTTTGTGGTTTTCTTTCTGTGCGAATCTGCCCGTTATTCACTATCATGGATTTGATATGATTTTGGGGATGGATTGACTTGCACGTTATAAAGCTCGAATCCTATGTTATGAAAGGATCTTATATCTTAGGCGTCCTGATTCGGTTGATCAATTAAATCTTGTTCTTCGAAATGTTAATGGTGATTCTGAAGCATCTTTATTTTCTCTTGAGTCTCGAGATGACGATGATGTATCTCGAACTCCATTCATTTGTGATTTTGCTGTTGTATCTGAGCCAATTTCAAGTTTGCCACCCAAGCAAGCAATTGAGTTCCGTATTGACCTCATTCTTGGTGCTCAGCCTGTTAGTCGTTCTACCACGAGGATGTCTACGAAGGAAAATGAGAAACTCAAAAAGCAATTGTTGGAGCTTGAAGCCAAGCAATTCAATCAGTCTAGTTTTTCACCTTGAGGTGCCGCGGTCATCTTTGTTAAGAAATTTGATGGTACTCTTAGGGTTTGCATTCCATTACCGCAAACTTAAAGAGTTAACCATTAAGAACAAGTATTCATTGTTTATGATCGATGACATGTTCGATCAGTTGAGTGGTGCTAAGGTCTTTTCTCAGCTCGACCTTGCCACCAGTTTTCATCAGCTACGAGTTGCGGAGGACAGCATTCTTCTTACCACATTCAGCACTCGTTATAATTCTTATGAGTGGCTCGTTATACCATTCGGTTTGTGTTTAATGGAAAACTTTCTATCGAGTTAGAAAATCGTCGATAAATTTTGAATTAAATTTATACCACAAGCGCACGACGTACTATCATAGTATGTGGCGAGTACAGATCGATCCACAGAGAATTGTTGATTTTAAATTTCTATTCAATCAAATTAACCAAATATTTAGAGAGTGATTAGCTTAAAAAATGAGAAAAATAACAAACTAGCAAAAGAAAATAGATAAAAATATGAGTGTAGAGGCAATTTTGAGATAAATCCACTCTCTAGATCACACATTCAACACAACATGAAATTATGATCTCTCTTTTTTGGTCATTAGTTAGTTTAATTGATGTATTTATCATAAATATGGCCTATTTGTGCAATTAATTAGCTCAACATAAGCCATCAAACTATAACACACCCCTTAAACCACTATTTACTCATGAAAAATGATAACAAGTTGAAAATGAAATCTATTTTAAGCATAGCCTATTAACTATTGATTAGAAATATAGACCATCAAATTTTAATTTTAACATTCACTTCATTACCTTCATCACATGTAAATGAAGAGGTAAATATTGTTTGTGATTGTTTAAGCATAGCCTATTGTTATGAACAACATAGACTATCAAATTCAATATGAAAAAACAAATCACATCAACATTCATTTAAGAAAAAAAAAGAGCAATAATTATTAAAATGTTGAAGCTACATGATTAGAGGTTTTATTACCCCTAAATTGAAGGGATTAGCCTCTTATTTGTCTTATCATATCAACACAAGTAGCATGCAACATGAAAGAAAAAGAAAAGGAAAAGAGAGCTAATTAACAAGAAATAAAAGTAATCTACTTGCATTAAAATCAAACTAAACTACAAGCATGAAAGAAAACAAACAAGAAAAGAAAAGAGCAATGTATTAATGTTGCTTAAAAAAATAAGTTACATGAAATAAGAAATGGCTATGTAGCCATGAAAAGAAAGGGAAGAGCTTTGATTTATTTTCTAAGCCTAGACTAAACTAAGAGAGACTAAGCAAGAAGAGGGTTACATGAAACATAAGGGGTTTATATACATGCGTTAAACCCTAATTCATATTTTTGGGGTACGCCCAAAATACCTGTAATGACCCGGAATCCGACGCTCGAAAATCAACATCCATACTTCACTCATATTCGAATGCCGCAGATTCAAATGTTCGAATCCAATTCACCTGAGCTTATAACACATTAAGTATAACAACATAGCGGAAGAAAAAGATAATATCATTGGTATACAACATTCGATACAACAACGATATAATTGAATATCAAATATCAGAGCCAAGAGATATACAACAACGGAATACAACATAAGAAGATGGTCCAGACTTTGCAACCATTGACAGCTTAAAGATAACGTCTTCAATTGCCCGAGCTCCAAAAACTCCAATCCAAAAGCACGAACCACCATCAAGATGAATTAAGCAAACTTAATTCCCAATGCAATTGCCAAACCAAAAACTTCAAAGACCAAATACTGAAGAAGATTTCCATATGCTACCAAACCATAGACTTTGAAGGCTATCGAATCTATACCTACTATTTGATTATCTGAAAAATCCAACTCTAGACTGCCCGTGTGGAAAATTGGGGGCACCCAGAGTTTAGAAAGGGAACTATAAACTCCAGGTCAGTCATGGGAGTCGTATGAGCAATAAAAAACAATTTATCTTTAAAATAAACAACAAAAGATTTTAAATTTGAAATCCGCAACGCATTTTGGAAAATTAAACTACCATAAGGCCTCCTGGCGTACAAACAATGCAATCGCACACTTGGGGGAGATTTCTCCTTATGATAGTCAACATGCTTAATACGCAAATCCTTTTTGATAATATTATTATTAGTGCATAATGAAGAAAACAATTTCGAAAGTATAATATTAATCTTAGCTAGCATAGGTACCATTATACTATGCCTACTATAGCTATCATTTAAGAATGGCAGGTTATACAATTGAAATCGTAAAGGGCGTGTATTGGTGATTGGATTTCCAACAAATGGTCATGCTAAGGAACTTCCTGGGCCATATGGGTATGCCTCTGGAGGGATGCCGCGAGTACTTAACCAGCTCTCTGCCAACACAAGGTCGGGTTACCTCTGTAACTAGGTAACTAACTATCACGAGTATGCCTCCCCCTGGTCATAACCAACCTTTATCCGAGGCCTCGATACCAACAACCACAAAGTAATAAATTTGCAGTAACCACATAGGTAAAATATCTGGGCTCCATACCATGATACCACCTCTATCCAAAAGGAAATGGACATACCCTCAAGAGGCGTTGCCCCCAAAATAACCTTGCGGCATCTTTCCTGTTTCGACCATTTCGGATTGTGAAGTCTTGATGCAGTCTCATCCACAAAGCTATGCTTTTCACAAAAGCCATGCTTCGATCAACACATGATCAGCAGCACTTCATATGCCACATTACCAAATTGGGAATGTATCACTAGTGACCATCAACTACATAACCTTTGAGCTCGTACGTCTCAGAGAAGGGTGTTAAGCTAAGAGAATAAATCTTTGCCACCAAACGGAAATGTATTTAATAGAAACCAGCTTTACATCTCAAAGTGTAATGTTAGACATACATCAATATAAGTCTGTTCCGGGCTCGAACAGAACCGAAGGCACTTCCAAAGAATCCCTTGCAATTCGGATAATCCCTAATCACGTCCAGACTCCCCATCACAAAGGGTGATCAAATCTCTATACCGGGGACCAGTCGGTGCAGAGACATTCGATGGGTTATCCTTTCGCTTTCGAAAATACTCGATCTTCACCACCGGTCTTCAAATGCAATCCATAATATTGTATCATTATTTGAAATGGGTTTTATGACACAAAGGTTCTCTCCCGACTAAACCGAATAACGAGCGCATATTTTAAAAACCATATGGATATTAGGATCTCAGTTAAGTCACAACAATTTCCCAAAACCTTTCCTTTTAAATGGATTGAACAAATTCCATTTTAATCTTTTAAACCAAAAGATTCACCATTAAGATCCTTTTCAACTTGAAACAAAGTTTACCAATCTTTCACAAAGATTCATTTACATTATTCAAATAAAAGATATATCTTTGCAATCCTCTTTAGTTTGAAACAAAGTTCACTCGATCTTTAACAAAGATCCTTTTTTAGTTTTCAAAACAATTTCATTTTCAAAAGTGATTCATCCATCCATATCTCTATCAAAACTCTATTCATAGCTTTCAAAACAATTTCCATTTCAAATGTGATTTAAATCATAATTCGAAAATCCTTTCAATAAAACTAGGAATTCATTCCTTTATATGAAAGCTGTTATAAATTTAAAACAAAGGTTTTCGTTTTTAGAGCAATCCAATTAAATTTGCTTAAGTTGTCGCCCTTTAAAAGTCAAATTTGGAAAATCAACGAATCTGTTGTACTTAGGCAGATTCTATTTACGTTAAATTTGAATTCTCAAAACAATTCCTTTAAAATACTTTGAAAATGGTTTAAAAAAACCATACATATACATTTTATAACTTAACTTCTTTTCAAACCATAGTTTCCAAAGTTTAAAATCAATTATTTAAAATAAATACTTTAATCAATTATTTCTCAAAATTCATTTTTGAGTTCCAAAGGTTTTAGAAATCAATTAAACTATATTGGAAAAAAATTCCAATTAAAACTTATTTACACATAGAATTTAACTTCAATACTTTGAATTCAAATTTAATTTAAATTTCAAATTCTAATAAACCATGTTAAATTCAAAATGGTTTAATTTCGAAGACTTCCTTTTTTTAAAACTTTTTATATTAAAACTAATTCCATTTTCAAACCAATTTGAATTCAAATTTCAATTTTCAAAATCCTTTCACCATTTCAAATCCTCATGACTTAACAAATATCCCATGATATCCACATTCGTGTGTATATATGTGTAGTCTAGAGGTTTTACATAATAGTGCATCATCATCAATCATCACAGATTCAGGCATAGCAATATTGATAAGCGGTATAATCTATAATGCTTATCTTTCATTCACAGATTCATAGATAAATAAGTGATTTCATCACAGATAAATAAATAAATTACACACAGCTCAATTCACAGAACAGAATATCACAGATCATAGACAATCATACATTTAAACATTCAATACAATTCATACATCCATAAGTAATCCAGGAATTCAACAATCATCTATTAACAGGATTAATTAATTGTTTAATCCCTAATTAATTCTATTTAATTTCCAATTCAATTAATTACTTTTGAATTAATTATTCAATCCTAATTATAACTTAACTTAAACCAGATTAATAAATTACTAATCCTGGTTAATTAACATTAATTAATTACAAACCGTTTTAATTAATTATCCCTTAATCATTCATTAATTAACCTTTAATATTTAAATAAATTAACCTTTAATTATTAATTAATAAACCTTAATTAATAAGTCCATCAACCTTTAATCATTAATTAATTAATCTTCAATTATTAAGTAATTAATCTTTAATTACTAATTAATTAATTAATTCTTAATTAATCTCATTAACAAATGAACCCTTTAATTACTTATATTAAGTAATTATTCTTTAACTAATTATCCTCAAATTTTCTTCCTAATTTAATCATTATTAAATTACATATGAATACATTTAGAAATTAATTACAAAATTAACCATATCTATATATTTAACTTTTACCTTTAAAACTTTGAAACTTGTTGAAAATCTTATTAAACATTATCACTTTGAAAACTTGTTTATTTCAATTAACTTTGAAAAAAAATTGTTTAAAAATTTGTTTTCATTTTCATTGCTTTTAAAGCTTGCTATTACTTTATTTCAACCCGAGACCAAACCTCATTTTCTCGAGAAACAACCCAAGTGAAAACACTTCATCCCCGATGCAAGGACCCGATTCTTCAACTTTCGAAAACTGACATCAATACGTTCACTGTATCAACTGCCGAGTAATCGGTTGCCGAAAAACCGAACACTTAGGGTTTTAAAGAAAAAGAAAGAGAGAGAAAGATAGAAAAATAGAGAGAAAAGAAAATAGAAAATAGAACGGAATAGAAAAACAGCAGAACAATATCAGAATCTCACAATTCGCAGCGGAACAACATATAATAATAAATGAATAATCTTTAAACAAAGAACTATATCAGTTATTACATTACATCACATTTCATTACATCATATCATCAGAGTGTACAACAACAAACAACATCAAACAGCGGAAAAAGAAATACTATATACTAGTAATACGCCATGCCATACATCTTGCATCCAGCAACTCCAGAATATCCAGAATATCCTGATAAACCTTAACTCTTGACTGCCCGTGTGAAAATTTGTGGGCACCCAGAGTTTAGGAAGGAAAACAATAAACTCCGAGTCAGTCATGTGACTGGTGTGAGAACTCAAAACAATTTATTTATCTTTAAAATCAAAATAGAGGAATATTTTTAAAGTCAATTCGCAATGCTTTTAAAAATGAGACTACCATAAGGCCACACAATGCAAACGCAGAATCGGAGGAGATTTCTCCTTATGATAGTCAAAGATGCTTGATACGTATTAAAAAGAACATTTGATATTATTATTAGTGCATAGTGTAGGAAAAATTCATTTCGAAAGTAGAATATAAATCTTAGCTAGCATAGACATTCCGAACTATGCCTACTATAGCTACCATCCAAACAGTGGGGCGCCACCATAAGTGAATGATAGGTTCTACAACTAATACCGTACAAGATCGTATTGTTTCTTTGGATTTCCAACGAATGATCAGGCCAAGGAACTTCCCATTGCCACATGAGAATGCCTCTGGATGGACATCCCCGAGAACCAAACCGGATCTCTACCAACACAAGGCCGGGTTACCCCTAACTGAGTAACAACTGACCGAATATGCCATCCCCCGGTCCTTTGGGACCTTTCACCGAGCGCTCGCAATCAATTCACACAATCATAAAGTGTTTTCAACATGAGTAAGTATCTGGGCTCCATACCATGATACCACCCTTTTCCAGAAGGAAATGCACATATCCTAAAGGGCGCTACCTCTCATAACCTTGCTGCATCTTTCCTGTTTTGACCATTCACGGGGTGTGAGGCTCGACGAAGTCACGTCCACAAAAACATACTTTATACAAAAGCCATGCTTTGGGTCAACAAATGATCATATAGATGATCACCAGGATAGACGATCAAATAAACGATCCTATCACAAATAATCAACACAATGATCATTTCACAGCAACACTCAGCATGTCACATTACCAAATTGGGAATATATCGCTGATAACATTCAACTACATAACCTCTGAGCTCGTATGTCTCAGAGAAGGGTGTTAAGCTAAAAGAATAAATTCTCCGCCACCAACAGAAATATATTTGAAAGAAATCTGCTTTATATCTCAATTTATAACGTCAGACATACAATCCATACAAGTCTGTTCCGGGCTCGAACAAAACCGAAGGCACTTACAAAGAAGTCCTTGCAATCCGGATATTCACAATCCTGATCGGATTCACCATCACATATGGATAACTCTATACCGCAGCAACTCGGTGCAGAGTCAATCGACAGGTCATCCTATCGCTCTCGCAAATACCGGGTCTTCAACACCGATCTTCAATGCAATTCATAACGACGTATCACATATTCGAAATGGGTTATACGACCCCATGGTCCTTTCCCGGTTAACCCGAATAGTGAGCGCTTATTCAAAAATAAGTGTGGCATTCAAATTCAAACAAATCACATCAATTACCCATTCAAAGGGAAATATTGATAGTCGGTTATTGAACTATCAATGGATATGCACAACATCACCAAATTCCAAATAATTTTCCAAATTATTTATTTTCCAAAATATCTTTACAAGATATATAATTTCAATACTTCAAAAATAAATCAATATTTATTTTTAGACAAATTCCCCTTTGCTTTATAAATTCCATAGTGAATTTATATTCCAAAATATCTATGAATATATGACTTCAATTATTCATTTCAATATTCCTTTTCAATTTATCTTCAAAAAGATAAATTCTCAAAATATTCACTTATTATTGGAAAACATTTCCATACTTATTTAATAAGTAATTCACAAATTTTATTTATTTTCAACACTTAGAAAATATTCAATATACTTCAATCGAAATTAAGTATATATTTCATTCTTTAAGGAAATCGTTCTCTTAAACATATTTATTTGGTCCAAAACGAATGTTACGTAAAACATCGTTACGACAACCCAAAACCTCTAGTATAGGGATTTGAAATTAAAATAGATATATAAATCCCAATACTATACAAAACATTTCCTTTCGGAAATCATTTACTATAACAACAGTGTTATAGTCCACCATTTCCTTTTATTTCTCGAAAACGTCTATTTCAACAATAAATGTTGAAATCTATGGTTTCGAATCTTAACACAATTAAAACATCGTTAGATCGTTTAAATTCAATTTAAAATATCACATTCTAAACATTTTCTTTAACATACTATTCACTATTCAAAACGTGAATATACTACGTTAACCAATTTCATCACTTCTATTCATTTTATTTCAAAGGATCATTCACAGTCAAAAACGTGAATATAACTCAATTAATAGGTTTCAACAATTTACTTATCAAAATAAGTCGTTTGCGAATTTATAAAACAACGTTTATAAATTCCATTTCTATTTAGTTTATAACAACTTCCTTTATAAATTCCTTTATTAACCTATCTCAATTCATATCTCAATGATATACCAAAGATTCATATTATAAGTGAAATACTTACAATTTATTTGTTTGCAAAAATCGTTCCTTTGAACTTTATAATTATAAATCTTATAACTTATAAGATTCAATTATTTATCCAAAACCATTCTTTTAATAACTTTATAAATTTTATAAACCTACTGTTTATAAAATTCTATTTATAACTTCACCATTTATAATTTTATAAATTTCATTCATTTACAAAATTCATTTTCACTTCATTCAAACACTTATAAAAACTCGTTTTATAATGTCAATATTTCAATTTATAAATATCCATTTATAAATCTCTTAATATAAATCAATTTATATTATTCTTTAAAACGTCTTTAATCTTCTTTATTATTTCACCATTTTAATTCATAAAGTAATTAAATTTTATAAATCCTATATTTAAACTTTTCACAATAAATTCAAAAATTCCGATTTAACTATTTTATAAAATCACTAGCATCATATTCTCAAAAATCAGTTTTTTTAACTATATTTCTCAAAAACCATAATTTTTATAACATAAAAATTATAAGGTTTATTTATTTAAAATGAATCAATTCCAAAAATATTTTGTATTTTTAAAAATCACTTTAAAAATCATTTTTAAAGTTCCAAATTTGGTCCAATGATCATACACACCAAATAGTCAATCACGACGACAACGATATCATATATCGATATGATAATCCATCAAATATCAAAATATCTGAAATCAAATAAATACTGTCGAGGAATCCAGTTGGATCCCTCCAACCTGTTTTCCTGCATCCACAAACATTAGCACAATACCAATTCCGCTCCAATACGGAATTATCGCGGTATATGGGATTTAAAATATTATCCGCTTAATAGACGGCGCAATAGGGTCTCATCCGCTAAACAAATGCGGGAAATCAATTACTCCAATATATACATATGCCAATATATATATATTGCTATTATATATAATACCAATTTCACTGTTTATGAAATATTCGCGGTATATGTTTTTAATAAATAACATCCGCTTATTAACGGCGCATAATGTCTATTTTAACAATCAATAGATAACAATCATCATTCAAACATGCATTCAAATATTTTAAATCTAACTATTTAAAATAAAAATCGAAACTGATTCGATTGAGTGAGAAGTTCTCACCTTGATTTCAATTTCGTTTTAGCGATTTATTTCGAATAAAATTAAACGGACGTTTAATTTTACCCAAAATTCTCACTAACTCCAAACGACTCCAATCCAACTCCATCGCGTAGTGCTCGTCCATACGATTCCAACGCAACTGGTTTCGCGCGTTTTTGACCTCGTATGAAAAAGATATGGGTTTTTAAACTTACACGATTTTATATATATATAAATTAAATCAACATTTTAATAACCTATTCTAATCACAGCCGTAGGATTTGGTCCCCTTGCATCATGACCGTGCACAAGCTCTCCTTCTCATCACGTATCCATCTCCAGGTCGCGCACCATAGCCGAACCCATTTTAGATAATTAGGGTTTGAAACTCGAGCCTCTTCACTCGATTAAAACTCGATCAGAGACTTGCATTCTCCTCGCCTCCCCACACTATACCTTCGGCCCAAACATCATAGAGCTCGGTCGAGCTATTCTCACAGAAAACGAGGCCGAATGTATGGCCTTTGCAGCCACTTTCCCGTTGATCTACGCCTCCATAGACGATCACCACCGTTGAATATAAGGATCTCAACGTGCTCTACATCTTTCTAGTTGTAAGTTTCTTGAATCGTTGAGTGGATGAAGAGATAAGAGGAGGAGAAGTCTGATGTTTTTTGGCCATCCATTATCAAGTGGCAGCTGGTGATTAAAAATTAGGGTTTGGTTTATATTTTTTTTTTTAGAGTGAAGGAGCTATTATAGAGTTTTGAACGAACACTATTCATTCCAATTTTCCAAACTCCGATTTACGTGCCGTAACCAGCGTTTCTAGGGTTTACCCCGCGTTCCGGACACAATGGAACAGGTTTCGAAAGCTAATTCGGACATCTGTGCGAGTTATGGCAATAAACGTTCAATTTAAATTAAACCGATTTAAACGATTTTCTAGGCGTTTTAATTTGTACCGGACAAACGGTAAATCCAATTGACATGAAATTTGAAACCTTACAATAATATCACATTACGGATCCGATGAAACTAGTTTCGTCGAAATCCGAGACTTTTTGAAAAATGGCTATTTTAACTTGCCAAATTAAAATTAAAAATAATTCGATGTGTTTCGAGCTGCCACGATCAAATGGTAACTCCGATTGACACGAAAATTGAAATCCGGTAATAACTAACTATTACGGATCCAATGGAACTCGTTTCGTCCAATTCTGAGACTGTTCAAAAATTGACTATTTTCACTAGTCGATTTTAATATTAAAATATTCAATTTTCACAAATAAACTCTTAATTCAATTTTAAAAGTTCTAAAATGTCATTCTAACTCCAATATGATAAAATAAAATTTCCCAAATCATTTTCAATCATATTTAACCCAATTTTCAATTATTTTCATAATTTCACATATTAAATTATCGATTTAATTATCCAATTAAATCCAATTATTCAAATAAAATTTATTTGACTTATAAATTCTCTTATTAATATTTAAAATTAATTAAATATTCAAATTTTAATCAATAAAAATTCTGGGTCGTTACAATCTTCCCCCCTTAAAAGAATTTCGTCCTCGAAATTATTAAGTAAGAAAAGTTACAGAATTTATTAACTTTCCATAAAATCCATAGTTTAAACTTCTTACAATACTTTACTAAGTTTCCAAATCATACTTAGTTATCTTTTCAAAAATAACTACTATTGTTTAACTTTCAATTCCAAATCAAAGTTAAAGTTTTCAAAGTTTTCCAATTTTCTCAAATTTTTTCTAACGCCTTAAATTTCCGGAAAAAATCGCCATAGTCTCCTTTGCGCGGCTCGATCCGAAAAAAAATGACAGTATATATATCACAAATATACATCTCATCAAGTAATGAGGCATCCCGAAGGGAAAAAAGTGTAAAAGTACGATATTTAATCCGAGATATGTACCTTATATTTTATTAGCGAGCATATACGGCTAATATAGCGCGAAAGCAAGCTCCAAATGCGAAGCAAACGCGATCCGCACCTACTAAACACTCAACACACAACATGAGAACATGTATATATGACAATAGTATCGATATACAACATATAGCAACATAATAACTATATATGTCAACATAGCAAATGCAATGAAAGCTATATATTCAACCATCAACCAACTAACATCCATAACCAATAAATATTCATTCATATTTTCATTAATATTCAATGAAATGGTTTTCAATTTAATCATATTTGATTCATTAACAGTGGATGTTACTAACATTCATTTTCAATTAGTTTATATTCACTAATTCATATTCAAGTTGGTTCACTTCCAAATCATATTCAATTCTATTTAAGATTCATTTAACTTCCAATTTTATTAACTCAATGAATTATATACAATCAACTAACAATCATATATCAACCCATGTATATTAATCTCAACCAAATTACTTTGCTTATATTCATTCAATTTGGTTTCAACACCATCACTTTCAATTGGTTTAATTAAATTGATTTTCATTCAACCTTTCAACTTCTAATAACATTAGATTTTAATGAATTAACACTTACATTCATTATTTCATATCAATTATTCACATTTAATTGATCATTAGTCAATCCATTCATTCAATTCAATTTCTAAAGTTGAATTTCATTTACATAACTTAAGTTCACATTTATCACTTAACTTTATTAATTTACTTCGATACTCATATCAACTTCATTCAACATCACTTAAGTTATATTTCATTTTCTAAAGTAAATTTCCATTTAACTTTAAATTCATTTTTATTTACAACTCATATTCATAAATATATTCATATAGTTTCACTTCTCATATATATAAGTTTATTTCTCAATTGTAAATCACTTTAATTATAATTCAATTGTTATAATTCTTTTTTCTTATACAATTATTCTTTTAGTTAGGTTATTCAAACAACTAAACAATAAACTTATATACACTTTAATAATACTGAAAAATTATTCCTTTATATAAAAATATAATCAAGGCAAAATTATTTCATTTACCCAATTTTAAAACAATACTGTGTCGAATTGTTCTATTCAAGTGTTTATAAACCCCTTCGGCATAGTTGTCCAGACCGTGCTGACGAAGGTTCATATGCCACTCAATAAACCAATCATCACAATATAAAACAATTTTATATTCACTAACAAATACGCTCTCATAGCTATTATTACACTCAAACTCATTCTAGAGTACTGCTGACTCTATCTCTAATGAGTAATACCCAACAGAACCATGGTTGTCGCTTAACCATACGCTCTGATACCAGATGTAAGGACCCGATTCTACAACTTTCGAAAACTGACATCAATACGTTCACTGTATTAACTACCGAGTAACCGGTTGCCGAAAAACCGAACACTTAGGGTTTTAAAGAAAAAGAAAGAGAGAGAAAGATAGAAAAATAGAGAGAAAAGAAAATAGGAAATAGAACGGAATAGAAAAACAGCAGAACAATATCAGAATCTCACAATTCGCAGCGGAACAACATATAATAATAAATGAATAATCTTTAAACAAAGAACTATATCAGTTATTACATTACATCACATTTCATTACATCATATCATCAGAGTGTACAACAACAAACAACATCAAACAGCGGAAAAAGAAATACTATATACTAGTAATACACCATGCCATCCATCTTGCATCCAGCAACTCCAGAATATCCAGAATATCCTGATAAACCTTAACTCTTGACTGCCCATGTGAAAATTTGTGGGCACCCAGAGTTTAGGAAGGAAAACAATAAACTCCGAGTCAGTCATGTGACTGGTGTGAGAACTCAAAACAGTTTATTTATCTTTAAAATCAAAATAGAGGAATATTTTTAAAGTCAATTCGCAATGCTTTTAAAAATGAGACTACCATAAGGCCTCCCGCACACACACACAATGCAAACGCAGAATCGGAGGAGATTTCTCCTTATGATAGTCAAAGATGCTTGATACGTATTAAAAAGAACATTTGATATTATTATTAGTGCATAGTGTAGGAAAAATTCATTTCGAAAGTAGAATATAAATCTTAGCCAGCATAGACATTCCGAACTATGCCTACTATAGCTACCATCCAAACAGTGGGGCGCCACCATAAGTGAATGATAGGTTCTACAACTAATACCGTACAAGATCATATTGTTTCTTTGGATTTCCAACGAATGATCAGGCCAAGGAACTTCCCATTGCCACATGAGAATGCCTCTGGATGGACACCCCCGAGAACCAAACCGGATCTCTACCAACACAAGGTCGGGTTACCCCTAACTGAGTAACAACTGACCGAATATGCCATCCCCCAGTCCTTTGGGACCTTTCACGGAGCACTCGCAATCAATTCACACAATCATAAAGTGTTTTCAACATGAGTAAGTATCTGGGCTCCATACCATGATACCACCCTTTTCCAGAAGGAAATGCACATATCCTAAAGGGCGCTACCCCTCATAACCTTGCTGCATCTTTCCTGTTTTGACCATTCACGGGGTGTGAGGCTCGACGAAGTCACATCCACAAAAACATACTTTATACAAAAGCCATGCTTTGGGTCAACAAATGATCATAGAAATGATCACCAGGATAGACGATCAAATAAACGATCCTATCACAAATAATCAACACAATGATCATTTCACAGCAACACTCAGCATGTCACATTACCAAATTGGGAATATTACGCTGATAACATTCAACTACATAACCTCTGAGCTCGTATGTCTCAGAGAAGGGTGTTAAGCTAAAAGAATAAATTCTCCGCCACCAACAGAAATATATTTGAAAGAAATCTGCTTTATATCTCAATTTGTAACGTCAGACATACAATCCATACAAGTCTGTTCCGGGCTCGAACAAAACCGAAGGCACTTACAAAGAAGTCCTTGCAATCCGGATATTCACAATCCTGATCGGATTCACCATCACATATGGAGAACTCTATACCGCAGCAACTCGGTGCAGAGTCAATCGACAGGTCATCCTATCGCTCTCGCAAATACCGGGTCTTCAACACCGATCTTCAATGCAATTCATAACGACGTATCACATATTCGGAATGGGTTATACGACCCCATGGTCCTTTCCCGGTTAACCCGAATAGTGAGCGCTTATTCAAAAATAAGTGTGGCATTCAAATTCAAACAAATCACATCAATTACCCATTCAAAGGGAAATATTGATAGTCGGTTATTGAACTATCAATGGATATGCACAACATCACCAGATTCCAAATAATTTTCCAAATTATTTATTTTCCAAAATATCTTTACAAGATATATAATTTCAATACTTCAAAAATAAATCAATATTTATTTTTAGACAAATTCCCCTTTGCTTTATAAATTCCATAGTGAATTTATATTCCAAAATATCTATGAATATATGACTTCAATTATTCATTTCAATATTCCTTTTCAATTTATCTTCAAAAAGATAAATTCACAAAATATTCACTTATTATTGGAAAACATTTCCATACTTATTTAATAAGTAATTCACAAATTTTATTTATTTTCAACACTTAGAAAATATTCAATATACTTCAATCGAAATTAAGTATATATTTCATTCTTTAAGGAAATCGTTCTCTTAAACATATTTATTTGGGCCAAAACGAATGTTACGTAAAACATCGTTACGACAACCCAAAACCTCTAGTATAGGGATTTGAAATTAAAATAGATATATAAATCCCAATACTATACAAAACATTTCCTTTCGGAAATCATTTACTATAACAACAGTGTTATAGTCCACCATTTCCTTTTATTTCTCGAAAACGTCTATTTCAACAATAAATGTTGAAATCTATGGTTTCAAATCTTAACACAATAACATCGTTAGATCGTTTTAATTCAATTTAAAATATCACATTCTAAACATTTTCTTTAACATACTATTCACTATTCAAAACGTGAATATACTACGTTAACCAATTTCATCACTTCTATTCATTTTATTTCAAAGGATCATTCACAGTCAAAAACGTGAATATAACTCAATTAATAGGTTTCAACAATTTACTTATCAAAATAAGTCGTTTGCGAATTTATAAAACAACGTTTATAAATTCCATTTCTATTTAGTTTATAACAACTTCCTTTATAAATTCCTTTATTAACCTATCTCAATTCATATCTCAATGATATACCAAAGATTCATATTATAAGTGAAATACTTATAATTTATTTGTTTGCAAAAATCGTTCCTTTGAACTTTATAATTATAAATCTTATAACTTATAAGATTCAATTATTTATCCAAAACCATTCTTTTAATAACTTTATAAATTTTATAAACCTACTGTTTATAAAATTCTATTTATAACTTTACCATTTATAATTTTATAAATTCCATTCATTTACAAAATTCATTTTCACTTCATTCAAACACTTATAAAAACTCGTTTTATAATGTCAATATTTCAATTTATAAATATCCATTTATAAATCTCTTAATATAAATCAATTTATATTATTCTTTAAAACGTCTTTAATCTCCTTTATTATTTCACCATTTTGATTCATAAAATAATTAAATTTTATAAATCCTATATTTAAACTTTTCACAATAAATTCAAAAATTCCGATTTAACTATTTTATAAAATCATTAGCATCATATTCTCAAAAAATCAGTTTTTTAACTATATTTCTCAAAAACCATAATTTTTATAACATAAAAATTATAAGGTTTATTTATTTAAAATGAATCAATTCCAAAAATATTTTGTATTTTTAAAAATCACTTTAAAAATCATTTTTAAAGTTCCAAATTTGGTCCAATGATGCTACACACCAAATAGTCAATCACGACGACAACGATATCATATATCGATATGATAATCCATCAAATATCAAAATATCTGAAATCAAATAAATACTGTCGAGGAATCCAGTTGGATCCCTCCAACCTGTTTTCCTGCATCCACAAACATTAGCACAATACCAATTCCGCTCCAATACGGAATTATCGCGGTATATGGGATTTAAAATACTATCCGCTTATTAGACGGCGCAGTAGGGTCTCATCCGCTAAACAAATGCGGGAAATCAATAACTCTAATATATACATATGCCAATATATATATATTGCTATTATATATAATACCAATTTCACTGTTTATGAAATATTCGCGGTATATGTTTTTAATAAATAACATCCGCTTACTAACGGCGCATAATGTCTATTTTAACAATCAATAGATAACAATCATCATTCAAACATGCATTCAAATATTTTAAATCTAACTATTTAAAATAAAAATCGAAACTGATTCGATTGAGTGAGAAGTTCTCACCTTGATTTCAATTTCGTTTTAGCGATTTATTTCGAATAAAATTAAACGGACGTTTAATTTTACCTGAAATTCTCACTAACTCCAAACGACTCCAATCCACTTTCATCGCGTAGTGCTCGTCCATACGATTCCAACGCAACTGGTTTCGTGCGTTTTCGACCTCGTATGAAAAAGATATGGATTTTTAAACTTACACGATTTTATATATATATAAATTAAATCAACATTTTAATAACCTATTCTAATCACAGCCGTAGGATTTGGTCCCCTTGCATCATGACCGTGCACAAGCTCTCCTTCTCATCACATATCCATCTCCAGGTTGCGCACCATAGCCGAACCCATTTTAGATAATTAGGGTTTGAAACTCGAGCCTCTTCACTCGATTAAAACTCGATCAGAGACTTGCATTCTCCTCGCCTCCCCACACTATACCTTCGGCCCAAACATCATAGAGCTCGGTCGAGCTATTCGCACAGAAAACGAGGCCGAACGTATGGCCTTTGCAGCCACTTTCCCGTTGATCTACGCCTCCATAGACGATCACCACCGTTGAATATAAGGATCTCAACGTGCTCTACATCTTTCTAGTTGTAAGTTTCTTGAATCGTTGAGTGGATGAAGAGATAAGAGGAGGAGAAGTCTGATGTTTTTCGGCCATCCATTATCAAGTGGCGGCTGGTGATTAAAAATTAGGGTTTGGTTTATATTATTTTTTTTAGAGTGAAGGGGCTATTTATAGAGTTTTGAACGAACACTATTCATTCCAATTTTCCAAACTCCGATTTACGCGTCGTAACCAGCGTTTCTAGGGTTTACCCCGCGTTCCGGACACAATGGAACAGGTTTCCAAAGCTAATTCGGACATCTGTGTGAGTTATGGCAATAAACGTTCAATTTAAATTAAACCGATTTAAACGATTTTCTAGGCGTTTTAATTTGTACCGGACAAACGGTAAATCCAATTGACACGAAATTTGAAACCTTACAATAATATCACATTACGGATCCGATGAAACTGGTTTCGTCGAAATCCGAGACTTTTTGAAAAATGGCTATTTTAACTTGCCAAATTAAAATTAAAAATAATTCGATGCGTTTCGAGCTGCCACGATCAAATGGTAACTCCGATTGACACGAAAATTGAAATCCGGTAATAACTAACTATTATGGATCCAATGGAACTGGTTTCGTCCAATTCTGAGACTGTTCAAAAATTGACTATTTTCACTAGTCGATTTTAATATTAAAATATTCAATTTTCACAAATAAACTCTTAATTCAATTTTAAAAGTTCTAAAATATCATTCTAACTCCAATATGATAAAATAAAATTTCCCAAATCATTTTCAATCATATTTAACCCAATTTTCAATTATTTTCATAATTTCACATATTAAATTATCGATTTAATTATCCAATTAAATCCAATTATTCAAATAAAAATTTATTTGACTTATAAATTCTCTTATTAATATTTAAAATTAATTAAATATTCAAATTTTAATTAATAAAAATTCTGGGTCGTTACACCCGAGCTTATACCCGAGTCTCCCCTTCTATATTTTAAAAACTTGTTTTTGATTTAAATTTTAAAATCTGGTTTATAAACAAAAGAAACCCTAGTTACTTCACCAAATTATTTGAGACATTCTCGCAATCAACCCGAGCTAGAACCCTTCTTCCCCAAAGCCTAAAGAAACCCAGACTTCAATGTGTACGTGCACACGCAATCAGAGCGATCATCAACGCCGATAACTACCAGTCACCGATCATCTCCTCACCTCGCCTGAGTGCCCAGATTCCTCAAACACGCCGTCGATCAAAATCGAGCTTTTCAACTTGACTGGGACCAAAACTTGCCAACGAAAAACCTCTTTGCCCCGACACCACTGTCCACCGATGAACTTATCGTTCCTCGTAGATCTTCGCCATAACCCCCAGCATCGATCCCCTACAGACCGGACGACTCCGATCAACCCACGATGTTACACGAGCATGCTGAACAACGTCGACCAAAATAAGTTCTTAAACCCCACTCTGCCTTCCCCAAGCAATTCCGAACATCGGAATATTTTCCTATTATTTTTCCCGACTAGCCTATCCTTCCATCTACCTTCAGTATCAATCGCGTCACCTAGTTTGTTGTCGATCACCGAAATTCGACGATTTTGCAATTTCTGTTCAAATCCAAAATCCATCCTTAGATCGAAAGTAAAAAATCATGATTTTATTGTTAAAATTCATCATTTACAATATCAAATCAGATTATAAATTCAAATCATTAAAGTAAAATCATTGCATTTCCTCGATTTAAAAGTTTTTACTGTAATCATTATATTTCTGAATATTTACTTAATATTTTTACTTAAGACTACTTTTATAAACGAATTTACATTGTTCCAATCCTTTTTCATGTGAAGACCATTACCTAAATTTTTTTAGATTTTGAGATATGAATTTTTTCCTGGAATTTTATTAGTCTGTTGTTAACAAAGATGTATTTATGTATATACATAGACAAGCATTTAACAACAATATATGTATGTTTCCACACAGACATGCAAACATTTATACTAACAGCTTCGAGTATACCATCAAAAATCACAACAGATTTAAACAAAATTTGATAATTTGCTCACCTGGATTTGAAGAACAGAGAACCTGGCATTGTTTTTTTAAACTGAAAAAATTGATTTTTGTTACTTGACTTAAATTTGTATTTGATCTTGAAGCTTTGAATCTGATCTTGCTTTGATTTAAACTGAGTTGAATTTGCATTTACATGTGCTTGATCTTGAATTCGAATTTATGTTGCTCTGATCTATGAGTTGCCTGAAACTTGGTCTTGATTTTATGAATGAGCTGAAGCTGTTTTTGATTTCCTGTTTGCAGATTTAAATCTTTTTTGGTTTCAGATTGAAAACTTTTCATTTTGTTTTTCAAATTTGTTTTGCTTTAAATTTGGTTTCTCGGATTTGAGTAGTTTTAAAAATGAAAACAACCTGGTTATTTTTTTTCTTATGCATGTTTATAAATTTTAATTAAAAGATAATGCCACTTGTACAATTAAGATACACTTGTAAATTCATATCCGCTTAATTTTACAAATGTCATCATATGATAAAATTTTGTTTAAATCCTTAATTCAAAATAATTTATAGGTTTAGCTTTAAATCCTTGTTTATAATTTACTTACAAATTCATGTATAAATTATTTGCTAACTATATTTATTTTCAAATATATAAAAGAAAAGTAATTTAAATCTTTTATCAAATCTTATTTTGTATATTTACAAACTTTTATATCATATATACTTATACGTACATTTCTCAAATATATTTTTTACTTATGTATCATTCATACTTTTATAACTTTTTAAATAACCTTAAGAAAATGATTTGAAATCAAATTATACTTTTCATAAATAATCATATAAATCCAATTCTATATATCCATTGTTATGTAAATAATCACATTTTATTTCATTTGTTCCAAGTAATTTCAAATTAAATTACCCATTAATTCTTAATTAAATCCAAAAAAAATCAAATTAATCACTAAATTAATTTGGCTTAAAAATCAGGAATGTTACAATACCCTTGAGAAAGTGTGGAGGCAATGTAATCATTAGCTTCTACTAATCATCATTTAACTGTACATGAAGCCAATAATTCTATAAGCATGTGCATTAGCCTCTAATTTGTATATTAAGGTAGGTGGGTAAGTGGGGTCCTCCATGTTCTTCACTTTGAATTATTTCCATCTTCATTCCTTTGTATTCATTTTTTGCATGCATGTAACCTCATAAAACACTTATATTTGAGATCAAATTCCTACACAAATATATATAAATTTCCAATTAATTTTTCTCAAAGAAATAAGTGCACACAAATGACCGTTTTGCCCTTATATGAAGATGGATATGTGACAATTTGGAATTAATATGGATTTTGTTTAAAACAAGTTAAAATACCCAATATGATATTTTCTTTAATTTAAGTAGATCCAATATGGTGGTAAAAATATGCACATTTACGTGCACATAAGTTTGACGAACGCTCCAGCTTATTTCGTCGATCATATGAATCGAGTATTTCGGGAATATCTCAATAAGTTCGTCCTTGTATTCATTGCTGACATCCTTGTCTACTCTAAGTCCGAAGCCGATTATGCTCATCATTTGAAGATCGTTTAGAATACTCTACGTCAACATCAACTTAAAGCCAAATTCTTCAAATGCCACTTTTGGAAGAATAATGTGAAGTTCCTTGGCCATGTTGTATCTTCTGACGGTATTTCTATCGATCCATCGAAGATAGAAGCCGTTTGGAATTGGAAAAGGCCAGAGAACATTTCTGAGATTCGCGGTTTCCTTAGATTGGAGGTCTATTACCGTAGGTTCATCAAGGATTTTTTCCACATTGTTATTCCTCTCGCTAGCCTTACTGGAAAAGGTGTTCGATTTGTTTGTTCTGATAAGTTTGAAGCTTCTTTTTAGAAATTGAAAGAACTTCTCACTAATTCTCTTATCCTTGTGGTTCCCGAAGGGAATCAAGATTTTGTTTTTTACACCAATGCTAGTAGATGCGGTCTCGGTGTCGTGCTTATGCAGAGAGATTAGGTAGTTGCCTATGCTTCTAGGCAATTGTGTCCGAATAAGGTTCTCTATGCCACCCATGACTTAGAGTTAGCTGCCATAGTCTTTGCCTTTAATATTTAGCACCGTTATTTATTAGGCGAGCGCTTCATTCTTTATACCGATCGTAAATCTTTGAAATATCTGTTTACCCAGAAAAAGCTTAATATGCGGCAACAGCGTTGGCTCGAGTACCTAGCCTCTTATGATTTTGATATCAAGTACACTCCTGGAAAGAGGAACCAGTTGCAGATGCACTAAGTCGCAAGCACTCAGCTATTGTTTCTATGATGCTAGCTGAGTGGGATATGTTGGAAACTCTATCTCTTTGTGATTTTCGTGATCGTGCTCAAGCTTCAGATTCTCCTATCTTATTATTTAGTTTAGAAGCTTGTCCTAGCTTATTGGATTGTATTGCCGAGGCTGAGTAGCAAGATCCAGATCTTATACGCCTTATTCAGCTTTGTAAGTCTGAATCCCATGATGATGAATCAGGGGATTTCAACAATGATATTCATGGTTGTCTTCGTAAGAAGAATCGATGATTGTGCTTCTGTTTATGATCTTAGGTGGGACATTCTTGATGATTGTCACCATTCTAAGTATGGGCGATAGCAAGATGTATGCTGATATGAGATGCTTGTATTATTGGGAAGGTATGAAACGTGATGCTGCAAGTTATGTGAGTAATTGCATGACTTGTCAACTCATTAAAGTCGAACATCAGCGTCCCAATGGTCTTCTTCAGCCTCTTGAGGTCCTGTAATGGAAATGGTATCAAATCTCTATAAACATTATTGATGGCCTACCTTATTCGAGATTGGGTCGTAATAGTGTTTGGGTTATTGTAGATCTCTTGACTACATCCACTTATTTTATTCCTATTAAATCTACTAGGACAGGTTCTTATCTTTCCAAGCTATATATTAAGGAGATCGTGAGACTTCACGGTGTTCCTAGTTCGATCCTTTGTGATAGAGATCCACTTTTCACCAATAATTTCTGGTAGGGTCTTCAGAAAGCTTTGGGTACAAAGCTTAACTTTAGCACAGCTTATTATCCGTAGTCTGATAAATAGACTGAACGTGTGAATCGTATTCTTGAGGATCTACTTCGTGCACGCATTCTTGATTTTGGTGGTTGTTGGGAAGACAACCTACTGCTTATTGAGTTCTCTTATAACAATAGTTTCCAGTCTAATATCGGTATGGCTCCTTTCGAAGCCCTATATGGAAGACCATGTCGATCACCTTCTTGTTGGTTGGAATCTGGGGAAAAGCTGATTTTAGGCCCCGATTCTATTCATGAAGCTTTGGAGAAGATCGATCTTATTCGTCAGAGAATGAAAGAGGCACATAGTCGTCAGAAATCCTAAGCGGACAACTGTAGGAAGCCTCTTGAGTTTTGCATTGGTGATCTTGTTTATATTCGTATATCTCCATTGAAGGGGGTAATGCGTTTCAGCAACATTGAGAAATTGGCTCCTCGATTCATAGGACCATTTCCTATTACTGGGCGTATCGGCCCGGTTGCTTATAGAGTATAACTTTTGGCTCATTTTTCTAGTATTCATGACGTGTTTCACGTCTCTCAGCTTTGGAAATGCCTTCGTAATTCAGATTTTGTTATTGATCTTCCTATTTTGCAAGAGCTTGAGATCTCACCTAATTTATATATTGTGCAACATCATGTCTGTGTTCTTGTGTTGTTCTTGCTTTGGGGGTGAAATGCCTTCGAAATAAGGATGTACCGCTCATGATTCAATGGTCTGTTAATCCCAATGACTGTACATGGAAAACCAGAGAATTTATCGAGCGAACTTATTCTGGTTTTCTATCTTCTCGTATTGAGGGTGAGAATTTTAAACTCAAGCTATCTATTTTCTTTGCTTAATGAAACAAATTGTGTTGTATACTAGACTTCTCAGGGAAATTGCGAGGACGCAATTTTTATAAGAGGGGAGTCTGTAACAACCGTAGTTTTAGTGATTACCCGTGAAATTAAGTTATAATGATGGTTATAATTTAATAATGGAGGAGTAAAATAAATTGGAGATGAAAAATTAGTTGGAATTATTTATTTGAAATAAACAATGAGTTTTGGTAAAATCAAATAGAATTAAGATGGTTTGGTGATTAATAAATTAATTAAGTGAGATAAAAGAATTTAATTCAAAATTATTTGTTGTAAATAATGCGGGAAATAAAGTTATAGAAACTATATTATGAGAATTTGTGATAAAAATAAGCACTGGATGATTTTATTTTGATAAAATATAATAATTGTGGAAATAGTGATTAAATGTTGATTTTTGTTAATTTTAATGAAGTATTAGAATATAATATGGTAAATAAAAAGGTGGAGTTTTGTTCAAAAAATAATATTTGGATGTAAAATAATGTTAATATGGTTTGCTATGTTTGATTGGATAAGAAAATGATTTTTGTAGAAATTTTGGTGTTAAAAATATATTTTTTATGTAGATTATGGTGTAAATTGAAGTATTTAAATAAATTAATAATTTAATGATGGAAAATAATTTTTAATGGCTAAACTAATTTTTGTATGCTAGAAACATTTTTGTAAATATAGAAATATCGTTGTATAAATTTAATTAGTGAGTTAAAGTGTTAACATAAATTAACTTAGTTAAAATTTGATATTTAGGCTTTTAGAGTAATGGGTTAAGCCTAAAATCCATTTCTAGAATAATCTGGAGGGAGGAAATGCATCTGTACGTACTTTCCTCACTTCCTTCTCCTACCTAAAAGAAATCAGAAAAGTAAAAAATGGTTTCCTTTGTAAATTCTATTCCTCCACAAAATTAAACCAAAAATAAGTAAAACTATAGAAATAAAATAAAATTACAAACAAAGATTTTTAGCAGGTAATCACTTCCAACCATAATCTATTTCATAAAATCTCCATTTTGAGATTTGTAGTATAATGTAACTTATGCTTGCATGTCCTCTTTTCCATCTTCTACAGGTATCTGAAGTTTTTCCAAGGCCAAAAGGGCACTGCTTGCAATTCAGATCCCTAAAAATCTAACAAGGTGAGTAGTAACTCACTCTTCTAGCCAAACCAATCTACCTGTAAAAATTTGTTCTAGTTTCTGTTTTTTTTATATATTGTAAACTGTAAATTGGAATTTCTAGTTTATAGTAAAAATCTTGTCTGGATTCAAGTTTGTGACACTATATCTCTTTGGTTTCAAATTGGAATTGAGTAAAACCTTTTTCGGGATCATAGACCATGTTTAGCAGTAGTTGCATGTCAAATTTCATAGCTTGAGTCAATCTCGAAGTTAGTGCTCGAAGTTAGAAATGGAACAGGAAAAAATGCATGTAGCATTCACGACTTCCAGGTCGAACTAGGCACTCTGGGGGTCGACCCTAGGGTCAATCTGAGCCGTATAAGGGTCAACCCTTTCTTTTTGAATATGTCCAGGTCGTTTTGTTTTTTTTCCTGTGCACTGTTCCAGTGATTTTTGTGACCAATTCCTGTAATATTATGAAGTGTTTTGAAGGGCTTAAACCTATCAATAGGTAAGCCAACATTATTGTTGATCCGTACTCTGGATTGATGTGTTTTTGAGTAGATTTCATATGTCGATTTGATGGTGTTTTCGGTGATTTTTGTTTTTTTAAAGCACGTGTTTTCTAAACCGACTTTTGGAATGATTTTTCTAATAAAATATCTTTCAAAAATATTTACAGCATTTATAATTATTTTTGAAGCTATTTAAAATATATATTTTATATAAAAAAGAGAATGTCAAAGCCATAATTTCCAAACGATTTCAAAATTATTTTGAAAACTAGTTTTCTTGAAGCAAAGTGTTTTCTATATAAAATACACATTTTTTGCGACTCTTCGAGAGAACGAGGAAATGATTTAAACAATATGACAAACCATGTGGTATAAACACGTAGGTTTGCTATATCGGTTAATTCTAAATTCGTTCTATTGAAGCTAACATATTTCATGGACCTTCGGGTCATTTGCCAGTAGTGGACCATTGGGTCATTTGGGCTTTCTAGCAATTGGACCTTTGTTTCGTTAGGCCTTCGGGTCGTTTATTTTAGGTGCCATATTTCTGATACGGTACGTTGCAGGCTTCAGTCGTTTGTGTTGTGCACGTGCAGGTGTAGCTTAGACTCGCCATTTGTGATATGGATCCATCTTTTGTGATATTTCTTGATTTATTTGTGATTTCCAAATGTTTTCGCCATTTTGCGATTATTGGGCCTTTGAGCTGTTTGTGGATTTATTATATGGTGATTACATTTTGGAATTTTCTCTTAACCGAGTTCTACATATTGTGATTTGTGGTTGCCATCATTTAGCCTTTTTAAGATTGTGATTTTCTATTTAGGAGTTATAGTGTTGATGGAAGCCATTATATTGGCTGTTGTAGATGCCAATGATATGAGGCAATTATTCGTGACTAATTGGTGTTGTAGTTGATCTTGCCTCATTCGAGAAACCCTCATATGATATTTTAGTAGTTGATATATACATATATAATCGGTGTTGCTTCTTCTCTTTCGAGAAGAAATATTATCGTTTATCCCAATACTTCATCAATCTTGTGCTAATCAATTTATTTAAGCTAGACTGACCTGTATATTTTATATACTCTGGTCAGACCGAGTTATTTTAGGTTAATCGCCTGCTGTAGGTTACCGCTATGGATTTTCTTGCTTTCTTTTGGATGATAGTTATCTTTTGTGTAGCCTTGTAGTTATTTTTTGTACTCTGGTATGTACATATTCTTTTTGACTCGATGTATATATTGTGGTCTATGTACCCTCATTGGTGTATCACTATGTAGTGTACTATGATGTATCTATACAATATACATATATATGTGTGACTGTTGTTTTGTGATATGTTGTATTTGTTGTTGTTATATTTTGTTCCAATAGATCCATTAGCCACCATAATTTTGGGTTAAACATTTATTGAATATGTCGATCCACTTAAGAAAGGTAAAATAAAAAAATTAGATCACCCAATTGACGTATTCAATACTTGTTTAAGACAAATCTTATGGATAGTCGCTCTTAACCAGCCATATTCTCTGCATTTACAGACAGTGTTACTTCATAATGCTCTTTGTTAATGTGCGTCTCCAGGTGAGGCATCACAAAAAATATGATTAAAAACATAGAGAAAACTTTTCAAAATTACAAGAAAGCACTTCATACCATCTTGAGGAACCAAAAAAATCTTAAAGTTAATCAAAAGCAGATAGTGTTCGAACAAGAGAGATAATTGGTTTCCCTTCATTGCTCCATTGATTACATGGTTAAGCATATAAATGAGAATTTTGCTAAAGTTTGGGATGATAACTCTCTCGAACATATCTTTGACCCTGAAAATTGATATGTTGAATATCCTTCAATGAAATATTCAAAATCAAACATCTGTTAAAATTATTATTGTATGTATATTCTTTGTTGCATATTTGGTTTCATCATCGTATATAGTATAAACTAGTCTATATAATATTGGTATCATGTAAAATAGTTTAATATAATTGTTCATATTTGTTCAACATATAATTCTATACTTATTATGCTATTCATACTTATTCCGTCACTATATTAATGTTTAAATAAATTTTATACATATTATCTTAATCCACATTTAATTATTCTATTTGAAACTTAGATTTTTTTAGTAATAATAAACAAACTTCTAGACTTATGACTCATTCAAGAATCAGTTACACACCACATTACTCTATTAATGTTCTCTAATGACTTATCTAAGTTATTTTATCCCATCTTTGTTGATAACAAAAGAGGAGAGAAAAATGTATAAAATTTAATCGTCAAAAAGATAGGGGGAGCATTATCTTTGGGGGGGGGGGGAGGGGGGGTTAACAGACTTAGGGGAAGTTAAATTTATATTCATCTTATATTTTATCCAAGAATAATTATATGCTGTCATCGTCAAAAAATGGGAGATTATTAGAACCACAAGTATTGATTTTGATGATAATAACTAAACTAATATTGGTACTGATGATTTTCCAAGTTCATGTATGATATAGTATTGGAAATACTGGAAATCTATCAAGATATATCTTAAGATAATCAAGTAGGGACGTAATGCGTTAACCAAGGCAGAACAATACAAGAACTCTGGTATAAGACCGAGTAGGTCAAAAGGAGATTAAGAGGAATCAGGTAGATTAAGAAGATCAAGAGGAAACAATAAGTGAAGGGTATTCAAAGGCAAGGCTGGGAGAACAAAGGAGACTCAAGGAACAAACACTGGAGGAGTACAAAACAACAGTTAGTCATTATTATAGTATATCAAGTCATAGAATTAATTATTAAAGATCATGTTGCAATTCTTTGAATTCTCGTTTTTAAAAAATCTTTATTTCATTCCCCAAAGTCAGTTTATAAAAGTTCAGTTTTAGTTTTAAACTTAAAAGAGTTAAAGCAATTTTTATAAAGAAATTGGAATTTTGAACTAGGATCTGTTGGCATATCTTGTGAGCATGGCAACATACTAGCCATTAGATGCAACCTTTTCATTTTAAATGAATGGACACTTCCTTTCACCTTTCGTGAAAACTCACTTCTCTTCATCTTCTATATAAAAGCCCTGGAAAATGAATTTCTAACAGAAATATCCATCATTTCTCTCACTCTCTTTTCTCTTACATTTTGTAGAAAATTCCTATTGCTTATGTAGACATTGTGAATCCACTCTATTACTCTCTATTTCTTCATGGATTTGTACTCTGCTAAAAAGACAAGGAGTCCATAATGAAATCTCAATTGATTACTCTCTGTTCTAATCCTACTCCTAAAAAACTCAAAGATATGTTGCTATGGAGGTCTTAGGAAGTTGTACTAAAGTCTATTGGTAATTGTGATCAAAAAATTCGACTTCTTATTGATATTACTCTACTGTTTTTTTTATAAAGGTGCATTGTGCAACCCATAGAGAGTCAGAAATATACTGGTGTGTCCTGCCACCCGTGGAAAGTCAAGATATGTAACATCCCAAATTTGGAAGCCAAAAGCTAAGCGCTACAAATGCTGCAATCATCCATAGTATTAACTTTTAGTGACAAAATACGATAATGATAATGGTATCTATAATATCAGAAGTGTGTGAACATGAATAAAATCACAGATTTCATAAACAACATTTTACTGATTACATTTCAAAACAATAATTCATATCCATGTTACATATCCCTTAATATTAACCAAGCAATGATTAAATATATCATTACAAAAATACGTCAAGAACGATATATGACGATGGCCCCTTGGTTGTCAAAGTAATATAGTCATATCTGAATTAATATACATAGTGGATTCAAAACAAAATGAAACTGAATATCCTAATTAGCTATCCGTTAGGCACCTGCTTTTCTTCGGAAGCTTTATTCGCCAAAAGACTAAAACCTGAAAACCTCAACCCTCAGCATACTTAAAATCAATTTTGAGTACCCGAGAGCTTAAAGGGAAACATAAACTTCGATTCAAACAGAAAGCCTGGTGTGAATAATTCTATTACATCTCGGTTTACTGATATTAAGTGAGACAACGCCGCTTAGAGGAACGGGCTTCCCTTCACTAATATCCCTTTCAAGTCATATATTTTGCAATCCTTTCCTACAAACAATCTAGTTAATCAAACCGACTATATCAAAATAGCAATATTCTTTATGCTAATCAATGGACTATCTATCCGTAAAAATTTAATATGTGAACTATCTGCCCACAATATAATATCAAGGTCTGTTATGCTACAAATGGACTATTTACTGGGCTGACTACCCGCAAACTGTACTAACTGTCCGAAATCTAAGCTGACCGCCTGGAAAATGGACTAATTGTCCGAATTACTTTCTTAGGGTTGACTGTCCTTTAAATTTTCTTTGAAAACCTTTTCAAAATGATTTTGTCCTTCAAATCATACATATATATACACAAGGAAAATATATCTTTAGCTTTACTGTAAGCCATTTTGCCATGTTATATATACTTTGCTCAAAATATTGATGATGAGATTTAATGAGGATTAAACATCCTTCCAAAACAAGTTAAACCATTTTTAACTTAAAAATACTTAGGCAACATTGCCTATTTAATACTTTCGAAACCTTTGTTTGAAACCGTTAAACATCCCTTTCGAAACCATAGTAGGTAACCCATTCGGAACCATTGAAAGACCGTTCAGAAATCATTAAATATTTCCTTTCGAAAACATTGAAAAACCATTCCTCTCTTTTCTTCGAAAGCTTCAAAATATCAGACATTCTCCTTTAAAACCTTTTAAATATTGCCTTTTGAAAACATAGGAAAACCTTTCCTTCCAACCCTTTCAAAACACTAGGGAACCACCCCTTTCGAAACCATTCAATAAAACCTTTCAAAACAGTCAAAACCCAATCCTTTCGAAAGCACTTTGGGTTAAATTTAAAACATGTGGAAATCTTTCGAAACCATTCAAAAATTTACCTCTTCGAAATATTTGAAAACGTCTTGGTCGAAACCATTTGGATTCGGCCTCCAAGTAGAGCAAAAGGATTAGAAACCCATTAAAGTTGAAAGCATCTCTTTCGAAACCATCCAAAACTATCTCTTTCGAAACCAATTTGGATTTTACTTCAATCGTGTAAGAAGGGTCTTAAAACATTAAAGCGAAAGCTATTGCTTCGAAACCATTTTCTAAATAAAGAAGTGATGGTGTCGAAACCATTCCTT
The DNA here is from genome assembly GCA_030765085.1 of Allium cepa. Taxonomy (NCBI): domain Eukaryota; kingdom Viridiplantae; phylum Streptophyta; class Magnoliopsida; order Asparagales; family Amaryllidaceae; genus Allium; species Allium cepa. The sequence goes on from CM060932.1 coordinate 939,349,279, forward strand.
CGAAACTATTGGAGAGGTGGCCAAGTTTAGAAAGCAAAACAACCCTTTCGAAACCATCTAGGTCGAAAGGTAAAAAGGCGGCAGCAAAAAGGTTTCGATGGAGTCGAAAGTAATTATTTTAAAACAGAGGTGCAACCCCAATCGAAACCATCTCCTTTAAATCATTTGACCCGGTTTAAACCTACTTTGTCGAAAGCCATTTAGTCGAAAGCAAGCAGGCTTATTTTTTTGATTTAAAAACAAAGGACTGCCTCAACTACTTCGGTACCCCTTGTTTCGACTCCCTACCTTCCGCCTACATCCAATTCACTACATACCAGTAAACTGATACTACGTGCATTGGTTTTGACTGTGACGAAAGCGAATATGAGGAGGGAAAACCTGGTGCGGACCGTGTCGAAACAGTGAAAAACATGTAGAAAATAGTTCTTTTCATCTAACCTGCCTTACGTGTCTAATTGTGATTAGTTGCCTCTTTCTTTACCAATAAAAAGTACCGCACTTTGTCAAAAGGGATGCCAACTTTCCAGATTTTATAATTTAAATCATTTTTCAAAAAGCCTCTTCTCCTCATTTAATTATATAAAACATTTAAGTCTCACACCTTAAATAATTTTATATAACCTTACAATGATTAGGAAAAATCTACAAAAATTCTAGAAAATCTATTTTAATATGTTTTCCAACATATAAAAATTTTAGACCAAAATCTTTTATTATTTAACCGAAAATAATTATTAACCCAAATTAACATTTTCTTTAGTATAAAATTCATATAAATTCCATATAGTTTTAGACAATTTCGAAAATTAAAAACCATCTCTAAAATATTATTTATGGCCTTTAGAAAAATTTACAAGGCATTTGGATGTCATTTTATAGGGTTTTAACCTAAAACATATCATAAAATCATTATGAACGTACATAAATCATCAACATGTATACATTTAATCATTCCATTATTCAAATCATGGCAAATCAATGCAAAGTATTCGGCAATCATCTAAAACCAAAATTACAATAAAAAATTAGATGTAAACATTATTCACCTTAGCTTTAGTTATTAAAGAGATTGAGATGTGAATAGATTTGATTTGAATTAGCATCTTCCTAGCTTTTCTTCCTCTTTTGTTAATGGTGGCCGGCCTTAACTTTAAAATTTGCGAATGAAATGAACGTGTAACATTTTACACAGCCATGGGTTTAAGGTATAAGAGTGGCCTCTTTCCTATTTTACCCCTTCACTTATTCAATTTAAACTCTTCTTTCAATTCATTGTTTAAATGGAACAGCTACCCCTTAATTAAATCAAATCTCAATCCCCTAACCAACATATTATTTTATTTAATTTTAGCCAATTAAATATCGTAAATAATGTTACCAAAAATATGGAGTTTTAAGGACTCCCTTCCTTAAAGAATTTCGTCCTTGAAATTACGATAAGGTACACAACAAATCAAACAAGAAGGTAAAACATACCATCAAATAAGTCAGCATAAGTATCGCTAATTATGCTTTCAATCTCCCAAGTACAGTCCCTATCATCATTGCTCCATTGGACTTTGACTAATTTGACTACCTTAGTTCAAAGCCCATTCTCATCTCTCGCAACAATACGAATAGGCTACCTTACTATGGTCAAATCTGGTTCTACCACGAAATCATCTAGCACAGTCGGTGCAATTATAGTCTCAAGGTCTCCAACACACTTTTTATGATGAGAAATATGAAAAACATTGTAGACTCCTGCCAAAATGCTCGGTAACTCAACTCTATATGCAAGTTTCTCGATTCTCTCAACAATAGGAAAAGGCATAACGTCGGTGCTAACTTTCATGTTTCCAAAATCTAATCACACCCTTCATCGGTGACACTTTAACGAAAACTTGGTCTCCAACTGAGAACTCTAGATCTTTCCATCACTTATCCGCATAACTCTTCTGCATAGACTAAGTCTCCTTCATTTTAGCCCGAATGACCTTAATCTTTGCTGTAGCTTCTCTGACTAAACCTGGACCAAGAGTCAGCCTATCCCTGGTCTCTAGCCAACATATGAGAGATTTGCATGGCCTTCCATACAAAGCTTCAAATGGTGCCATCCCAATACTAGTCTGATAACTTTTGTTACATGAAAACTCGACTAAATGCAGATGGTCTTAACATGATCCCCCAAAATCTAGAATACAAACTGTCAACAAATCTTTCAAAAATTTATTAACTCTTTCCGTTTTCCCATCAGTCTGCGAATGGTAAGCGCTACTCGTCTTGAGCTTGATTCCCAAAACTTCTTATAGTCTCTTCCAGAACTCGCTAGTGAACAAAGGATCTCTATCACTAACTATGCTACTAGGAATTCCATGCAGTCTAACCACATTTTTCATAAACAACTTTGCCAAAACAGATGTCGTTTTGGTTGACCTAACTGAAATGAAATGGGCACGTTTGGTCAATTTGTCTACTATGACCCATATACTATCATTTCAGCTGTTCGACCTGGGCAACCAGTCAATAAAATCCACGGAGATAGAATCCCACTTCAATACTGTAACATCTAACGGCAGAAGCAACCCACTTGGTTTTTGGTGTTCGGCCTTTGCCTACTAGCAAATCATGCACTGCTTCACACATAACCCAATATCCCACTTCATACCTTCCCAGAAGAGACTCCTCTTCATATCCTGATACATCTTAGTACCTCCTAGGTGAATAGAGAATTTTGAACGATGGCATTCCCCTAAGACTTCCTTTCTTATGTTTCCTATACCCGGAACACATAATCTTCCTTTCTTTTTCAACCTCCCATTCTGGTCAAGACTGAAATCGTTCAAGTCATCGCTCTCGGTTCCATACTTAACTTCATGATCCATTCAGCTAATACCAGATCCTCCTCCTATTTAGAAGTAATCCTTTTGATCATCACTGGTCGAACTTCCAAATAAGATAATACAATTGTATCTCCACTAAACCAAGCCTCGGATCTCTGCTGCACTCTACAATCTGCCAATACATCCAAATCTTTCCACTTAGCAATCGTTGCCAAAACTGCATTCTGATGTTTCCTGTTAAGTGCATCTGCAACCTTTTTTCCTTTCCAGGTGTGTACTCAATCCCAAAAGCGGTAATAAAATCTAACCACCTCTGTTATCTCATGTTCAACTCCTTCTAAGAGAAAAAATACTTCGGCGACTTATGATCTGCATATAACTCAAAACCTTTCTCCTAAAAGGTAATGTCTCCACACCTTCAATGAAAAAATAACTACAACCAATTCTAAATCATGCGTCGGAAATCAAACCTCATGCGGTCTAAGCTGTCTAGAAGCATAGGCAATCAGTTTACCTCTCTACACTAGCATAACTCCTAGTCCTGTTCCACACACATTGGTGTAAACCACCAAGTCCTGATTCCCTTTTGAAACAACCAACACATGTGCATGAATTAATAAGTGTTTCAAATTCTCGAATGCTTCCTCACACTTATCAATCCACACAAATTTTGCATCCTTTCTCGTCAACTTGGTCATCGGTGCCGCTATCCGTAAGAAATCCTTAACGAACCGCCAATAATAACCAGCTAACCTAAGGAAACTCATTATCTTCATCAATGTTTCGAGTCTCTTCCAACTATTCACTGCTTCAATCTTAGTCGGATCTACTGACAACCTTTCTCTTAGACTACATGACTAAGAAACTTCACTTCTTTCTTTCAGAAATGACACTTCAAAAACTTCGCTTTCAGCTGATGCTGCCTTAGCATCTCAAGCACCACTCTAAGATGAACTGCATGCTCTCTTTAATTCTTAGACTATATCGAGATATCATCTATAAAAACAAATAGAATATATCCAAGTGCTCTCGGAAAACCTGGTTCATCAAATCTACAAAGAAATCTGGCGCATTAGTCAATCTGAATGACATAACCAACCATCGTGCAACCCGTACTTGGTCCTAGACGCCGTCAAAGGTATACTATCCTCTGCTACCTTGAGCTGATGGAAACCTGTCGCCAAATCCAACTGCAACAATACCTTGGCTCCACTCAACTGAGTCGAGAAATTGTCAATCCTTGGCAATGGATACTGATTCTTTGTCGTCCTCTCATTCAACTTACGATAATCGATACATAGCCTTAACGATCCACCCAACTTCATAGCAAACACTGCTTCTGCTCCCATAGGAGAACTACTTGGCCTAATAAAACTCTTGCCTTATAAATCCACAAACTGCACCTTTAACTCCCTCATCTCTGTAGGAGTCATCCTACTTAGCAGTCTACTTACCGATTTTGCTCCTGGAACCAAATATATCTGAAACTCAATGGCTCGTTTCGGTGGCAATCCAACTACAGGCTCAAAAACATTTGCGAATTCTCTAACCACGAAAACTCGGCTTAACTCATCATCCAATTCCATAGCACCCAACAAAGCATACATCTCACCGCAAGAACCTTCTACAGTATAAACTATCTGATCACTACAATCTGGGGGTCTAAGAGATATTTTCCTATCTTGGAAAAATATCCTAGCATCGTACTCACTTAATCAATCCATACCAAGAATAATCCCAAACCCCACAAAATCAAACACATGCAAACTGCAAACAAAAGTATGACCTAACAGGTCAAACTTTAACTAATCACGTCTCATCCCTAGAGTTGCATACCCTCTTATTGGATTCACAACCCGTAAGGAAGTAACTAAATAAGTGTGTTTTATATTAAGCTTATCTATCAAACATTTGGATATAAAAGAATGCGATGCATAAGTATCAAATAGAACGCTAACAGCCATACCATGAAACTGAAGCGTACCTCTCAAAACTACCTTTCCTTTTTCTTAAGCTATTAGCTTTGAAGCAGCAGGTTCCAATGCATACACCTTTCCCTTTCCATCCTTGGCGGGCTTCTTGCATTGGCTCGTATAATGGCCAATCTGATCATAGTTGAAGCATTGGACACCCTTCTTTCCATCTACTTCCTTTGCCTTCCCAGCACAACACTCATTAGAAAAGTGCCCCTTTTTGTCGCACTTGAAACGGACTTCTCCTTCTTAGCTTCTCCACCCTTCTGAGCTCCTTTCTTAGGAAAGAACTTCCTCTTCTGATTCTGCCCAACCTAGACTTCTTTAGCCTTGCTCTTCTCTAGAGAATCAAGAATCTCCTCATGCCTTAAGGCCTTCTCCATAACAAAGTCAGAAGAATCTCTAATATGAGGTAATGTACCCCTAGCTAACTCGGGCTTCAACCCCCTGATAAACTTCTCATTCCTCTTCATGACTGTATTCACTGAAGCATATCATATCCGGCCAACTCTTTAAAATTCCTTACATACTCCAGAACTAACATCTCTCCCTGCTCTGATTCAGGAAACTTCCTTATCAGAGCGGATTATGCCATTGCAGACATAAACCTTTCCTGAAAACTTCCCTTGGAATCTACCCACGATAAAGTTTCCTCACCAACACCAGCAGTCACACTGTTGCACCAAAATAATGCGGCTCCCTGAAGTTTCCTCATCCACACCTTCTCTCCCTAGAAAAGGCTTTCCTCCAAGCTTAGCGTAATCTCCACTCAGCTTAGCATAAAGGTTAACTACCGGAACTTCTTCCCCTGTCGCATAACCACCTACCATTCCAGCTACATCTCCATCTTGCATCATATTTACAAAAAACTTATACATAGCTTCCATGTTCATCTTCATAACTCCTGCACTCACATTCTCTGCTTGTGCCTGACCTTGGTTCCTCCTTGTACTAGGTCTTACATTTCCTTCGGTGCCCTCCCTTCCTGGGTTAAATCTTCCTCTTCTACCTTCCATATCTGTGTTCAAACCTTATGAGATATAGAAAAATAACATAACAAGGATATGACACTAGAGATAAAGCGTATACATATATATAAAAAATACAAGTACTTTACTATAGCGTTATCCCATACCCCCAATCTTATTCTAATTCCATAGGATTATGTTTTAAAAAGCCATTTTTAATGTAAAGTTTTTCATAAACCATGCTCTGATACCTAGTTGTAACATACCATATCTGGAGGCCAAAAGCTAAGCGCTGCAGATGTTACAGTCGTCCATATCTGGTAACAAAATGGGTAAAGATAATGGTATCCATAATATCAGAAGCAAATGAACATGAAAAAAAATCATAAATTTCAAAAACAACATTTTGTTGATTACATTTCAAAACAATAATTCATATCCGTGTTACATAATCCTTAAACGTTTCCCTGACAATGATTAAAATTATCATTACAAAAATACGCCAAGAGCGACATATGACGATGCCCCCTTAGTTAATCAATGTAATATAATCATATCTGACTTAATAAACATAGCAGAATCAAAACAAAATGAAACTGCAAATCCTTATTAGCTATCCGTCAGCCCCCTACTTGTCTTCTAAAGCTTTACTTGCCAAAAGACTAAAAACTAAAAACCTCAACCCTTAGCCTACTCAAATTAATTTTGAGTACTTGAGAGTTTAAAGGGAAACGACAACTTCGAGTCAAACAGAAAGTTTGGTGTGAATAATTCTATTACATCTCTGTTTACTGATATTAAGTAAGACCACGCTGCTTAGTGGAACGGGTTTCCCCTCACTAATATCCTTTTCAAGTCAAATATTTTGCAATCCTTTCCTACAACCACACTAATTATATCAAAATAGCAATATTCTTTATGCTAATCAATGGACTATCTGTCCGTAAAAAATTAATATGTGAACTATCCGCCCATAATATAATAGCAAGATCAGTTATGCTACAAATGGACTATCTATCCATACATCTGGGATGACTGCCCACAAACTGGACTAATTGTCCGAAATCTTGGCTGATTTCCTGCATAATGGACCAACTGTCGGAATTATTTTCTTAGGGTTAACAACCCTTTAAACTTTTCTTAAAAACCTTTTCAAAATGATTTAGTCCTTCAAATAATATATACACACAAGGAAAATATATCTTTTGCTTTACTCTAAGTCATTTTTTCATGTTATATATACTTTACTCAAAAAATGTTGATGAGAATTAATGAGGATTAACTATCCTTCCAAAACAAGTTAAAACCCTTTTTAACTTGAAAATACTTATGCTACATTGTTTATTTAATACTTTCAAAATCTTTGTTTAAAACCGTTAAACATCCCTTTCGAAACCATATAAGGTAACTCATTCGAAACTATTGAAAGACCCTTTCGAAACCATTAAATATTGTCTTTCGAAAACATTGGAAAACCTTTCCTTTCTATTCTCTAAAAGCTTCAAAATATCAGACATCCTCCTTTAAAACCATTTAAATATTGCCTTTTGAAAACATAGGAAAACCTTTTCTTTCAACCCTTTCGAAACCCTGAGGGATCACCCCTTTCGAAACCATTCAATAAAACCTTTCGAAACAATCAAAACTCAATCCTTTCGAAAGCACTTTGGGTTCAATTTAAAACATGTGGAAACCTTTCGAAACCATTCAAAAATATCCCTTCGAAATCTTTTAAAAACCTCTCGATCGTAATCATTTGGATTCCTCCTTCAAGTAGAGCAAAAGGATCATAAACCCATCGAAGTCAAAAGCATTTGTTCGAAACCATTTAAAACTATCTCTTTCGAAACCAATTTGGGTTTTACTTCAATTATGTAAGAAGGGTCCTAACACATTCAAGTCGAAAGCTACTGCTTTGAAACCATTTTCTAAGTAAAGAAGTGATGGTGTCGAAACCATCCCTTTGAAAGCGGTGGAGAGGTGGCCAAGTTTTTAGAAAGCAAAACAACCCTTTCGAAACCATCTGGGTCGAAAGCTCAAAAGGTGGTAGCAAAAAGGTTTCAACTTAGTTGAAAGTAATTATTTAAAAACAGAGGCACAGCCTAATCGAAACCATTTCTTTTAAATCATTTGCCCTGGTCGAAACCTACTTTGTCAAAATATATTTAGTCAAAAGCAAGCGGGCAGATTTCTTTAATTTAAAAACAAAGGACTGCCTCAACCCCTTCGGAAATCCATGTTTCGACTCCCTACCTTCCGCCTACATCCAATTCACTACATACCAGTAAATTGATACCATGTGCATTGGTTTCAACTGTGTCGAAAGTGAAGATAAGGAGGCGGAACCTGGTGCCGACGCTGTCGAAACAGTGAAAAACATGTAGCAAATAGTTCTTTTGACCTAACCTGCCTTACGTGTCTAATTGTGACTGGCTGCCTCTTTCTTTACCAATAAAAAGTATTATACTTTGCCAAAAGGGATGCCGACTTTCTAGGTTTTATAATTTAAATCATTTTTACAAAAATCTCCTTTTCCTCATTTAATTATATAAAACATTTAAGTCTCATACTTTAAATAATTTTATATAACCCTTAAAACGCTTAAGAAAAATCTACATGAATTCCAAAAAAATCTATTTTAATAAGTTTTCCAACATATAAAAATTTCAGACCCAAATTTTTTATTATTTAATCGAAAATAATTATTAACCCAATCAATATTTTCTTACTAGAAAATTCATATAAATTCCACATAATTTCATAAAAGAGGTTTTTAGGCTCAAGGAAAAAGTTCGAGAAAAATTTAGTTTCAGGGACAAGAATTTTTTTTTTAGGCTGAAGGACACTTTTAGTGTAAATCACAGAATGATAGTTGTAACTATCATTTTCAGTTTACACTAAAAAGTGTCCTTCAGACTAAAAAATAAACTTGTTGTCTCTGAGACTAAATTTTTTTGTAACTTCTTCCTTGTGTCTATTTACCTGTTCAAAAAATTCCAAAAATTGAAAATTATCTCTAAAATATTATTCATGACCTTTATAAAAATTCGCGATGCATTTGGATGTCATTTTATAAGGTTTTCACCTTAAAACATATCTTAAAATCAATATGATTACACATAAATCATCAATATGTGTATATTTAATCATTCCATCATTCAAAATCATGGCAAATCAATGCAAAATATTCGGCAATCATCTAAAAACCGAAATTACAATAAAAAATGAGATGTAAACATTATTCATTTAGCTTTAGTGATTAAGGAGATTGAGATGTGAATAGATTTGATTTGAATTAGCTTCTTCCTAGCTTTTCTTCCTCTCTTCCTTGTTAATGGTGGCCGGCCTTAACTTTAAAAATTTGAGAATGAAATGAACGTGTAAAATTTTACAAGGCCATGGGTTTAGGGTATAAGAATGACCTCTTTCCTATTTTACCCCTCCTCCTTTTCCATTTAAACTCTTCTTTTAATTCATTGTTTAAATGGAACAACTACCCCTTAATTAAATCAAATCTCAATCCCCTAACCAACACATTATTTTATTTAATTTTAGCTAATTAAATATCCTAAATAATGTTAACAAAAATCTGGGGTGTTACAGGATATGAGTTCCTTCCACTAGTTCAAACTCAAGAAGGTTAGGTGTATCCTGCTACCCATGGAAAGTCAAGATAGATGTTAATTACCACTTGAGTTAAATCAAGTTGTAAAGGTTTGCTTGCCGCCCGTGGAAGTGCAAGTTGGTTATAGTGAAATTCTGTATGAGGCACATGATAGGATGTTGGATTGGATATCCATACTAGTATAAAAATTTTGGTGTCTTGTCTTTTACTGCTTTTATTTACTACACTGATTATATTACTACATGTGACTATGACTTTATAGTGTTAAATTTAATAATTACAAAGTAAATTGATAATAAGTTCTAAAAATACTATTCATCCCCCGCTAGTGTTACAGTAGCCTTAAGATCCACTCTGCACATTATCAGAGTGGCGCATTACTTACTCGACAATTAGGACCTGCATGGGGAAGAAATATCTACACACCAAGCCAATGGTAATCTTAGCTATGCTTCGCTAGTGGTTGTACATCGTGTTTTGATGGACAGTGAGATCTCATTTAACATTCTTTTCAAAGATGCCTTTGACTAAATGGGGTTTTTAATGAAGGATGTTACTCCATGGAATAAACAATTACAAAGATCCCTAAGAGAAGGAAGATCCCCTGGGGAAGTTGGATTCATATGTCAAGCTCGGGAATCGTCCCAGATAATCTATATGAAAGAAGAGTTTCATTTTTTTGGATTGTTTCTCAATGTAAAGTGCTTTCCTAGGATGACTACGAAATCCTAAATACTTTGAGACCCGAAAATGATTATGGACGATGCTATAGTAACCAGCAGAACGCTTTTCAAGTGATAAAGTAAAATTAGTGTTTTTATCCATAATCATTAAGTAAACAGAGAAACTAAATAATTTACACATCAAATTTTCTTTACATAAATGTCATCACTTATTCATTATTAACCTAACTCGTCTCTATACATAGGTAAATATGGTAAAGTATAAATCTGGTATCGTACGCGACATATGGAGATGCCGAAATGAACATTTAATCAGTTACAAACTCTGGCTTTACATAGAGAAAATTTCAAAATAACCTTTATTTGCAAAATAGGGCTCTTAGTTTATCTTCGGTCAGTCTTTTCCAAAGGCAACCCGCTTACACTGTAAACTCATCCACTCAAATGAGTACCTATGATTTTATAAGAAATGATAAAAGTATGGGTTAGACATAAAGCCTGCTATGAGTAATACTTTACCTTAAGCAAACAACTCATATAGTCTGACCATGCCGCTAAAGCAAAAAATGAGTTTCCCTCCACTATTCCAATTAACATTAGTTACATCATACTATGTAATAACACCAAATCATGATCCAACATAAGTTGTTAATTTAAACATTAGTGTGAGATTTTTTTTTATAATATATTATTACTAGTTTCTACAGTAAGTTCATTTAAATTGCCATACAGGCCTTACTCCTACCCGTTCAATAAGAGTACTAGACACTTAGGTGTTTTATCTTATTCTTTCTCAATATTACCATGAACAAATAATTAGATTGCAACCATTGTCTTACATATAGAAATCTTATGAATTCTCTTATTTAAAACTCTTATTTTATTCCCTAAACTCATTTTATAATAGTTTAGTTTTAGTTTTAAAAGTTAAAAGAGCTAAAACAATTTTGATAAAGAAATTGGAATTTTGAACTAGGATACGTTAGCATATCCTTATGAGTATGGCGACATACTAGCCATTAGATTCAACTTTTTCATTTCAAATGAATGAACACTTCCTTTTACCTTTTGCAAAAAGTTACTTCTCTTCATCTTGTACATAAAAGCTCTAGAAAGAAAATTTATAACAGAAATCTCCATCATTCCTCTCACTCTCTTCGCTTTTATGTTTGCAGAAAAATCCTATTGCTTGTGTATAGTTTGTGAATCAACTCTCTTTCTCCCTATTTCTTCATAGGATTGCAATATACTAACAAATCAGAAAGTCAGTAATGAATTCTCAACCAATTACTCTTTGTTCAAATCCTATTCCTCAAATAAATATATTGTTATGGAGGTCTATAGGAAGTTCTATTGAAGACTACTTGAAATTTTGATCAAAAAATTTGATTTCTTTTTAATATACTATACCATTTGTTTGTAAAGGTGCATTGTACCAGCCATAGAAAGTTGGGCTTGTATTGGAGTGTCCTGCCACCCATGGAAAGTTAGAATAGGTGTTCCTTCCATTGGTTCAAACTCAAGAAGTTTAGATGTATCCTACCACCCGTTGAAAGTAAGGATCTGCGTTACTTTCCCACTCGAGTTAAATTCAAGTTGTAAAGGTTTGGTTGACACCCGTGAAAGTGCAAGTTGTTTATAGTGAAATTCTATATGGGGTACATGATAGGATGTAGGATTGGATATCCATACTAGTATAAAAATCTTATGAAATTCTATATGGGGTACATGATAGGATGTAGGATTGGATATCCATACTTGTATAAAAATCTTGGTGTATTATCTTTTACTTTTACTGTTTTTATTTACTACACCATTATATTACTACTTGTGATTCTGACTCTATAGTGTTAAATTTGATAATCAAAACGCAAATTGATAATAAGTTCCAAAAACACTATTCACCCTCTCTAGTGTTAATATAGCCTTAAGATCCATTTTGCAAATTATCAAGGTCACACATCACTTACCCCACAATTAGGACCTGCATGGGAAGCAATATCTACACACTTGGCCAATGGTAATCTTAGCTATGCTCGGCCCAGTGGATGTACACCATGTTTTGATGGATAGTGGGAGCACTGTTAACATTCGGTTCAACGATGCCTTTGACTAATTAGGGTTTTCAATGGAGGATGTTGCTCCATGTGTAACATCCCACATTTTTGTATGCTTAAGCAGACAAACGTGCCGACTCAAACCATACAGAAGGGCGGATTGTTATGGGGTAAATAAGAAAAGAAACAAAACAGAATCTTGCAGCGGAATGAAAAACATATAATAATCAAAATAAATAGTTCATGAAGCTGTTTTTCAAAACATTTGATTATACTTATGCAATACAGAATCATAGTTACACATACCAAAGAATAATAAATAACAATGCAGCAGAACAATGTGATGCAGTGGAACAATATAGTAAATAATAGTAATACAATCTTTGTCCTCCAGAAGTAAGGTCTCCAAATCCTGAAATGCTCAGGCTGACTCGAGCGAATTGAAAGACAAAACACTCGAGTCAGAACTAAAAGATCTTATGTAAGTTAAATCAATGGTAAATAAAATGAGTGGGACGGCGTCAGAGATGTTTGCGAGATTTGACATCTCCTATCCAGTGTCAAACGTGATTGTAGTAACTTAAGAGATGCTCGGGATTCACATCTCCTAAGGATCCGTTAAACTATTTACTGTGTAGTAATATTTCGCTATTATAATAATGCCTATAGTAAAATAAACTTACTTTTAAATAGCATTAAGGCTTTACATTTTCCACCTTAACACGTAATAGTCCAAGTAGTCCATCCAGTATCATGGTCTCTCTTGATAGGGAAGCCACCAGAGGATACCATACGGGCTACGGAAGAAAACCAAACTCGTACAAGGCACGCTAGGGTAGGTGACATGGCACAACTAGGCAATGCCATGGTAGATATACAAATTACGCTTCCGAACCGGTGATAACACGTAGCAGCTACTACCGCCCACCTCGAGCAACACCCCCAAAATCAAAAGGGCCCAAATCAATCACAAAGTAATAGAACGGTATCGAAGGAGTGTATCCGGTAAAAGGTGCTACCTTCTTAGCCCGTCAATTGCTCCTGTTTTAGCCACCTTATACCAACTCACAGGAGTCGGGTCCATGTATATACCTCAAAGGAACGCCGCCGCCATCCTACTTCATTCTGGAATCTCCACTACATACATGGTTGTTAAAGTGGTTTTAGGAGTTGGCAGAGAGTATGACAACTTAAGATCCCGGTCTCTTTAACAACCAAATGTTATTATAACACCACAGTCATTTCAAAATAATTATACTTCAAAACCAGAATATAATATCCATTTCAAACCCATATAAATACGATATCATTTCCATTTCGAAACCAAATCAATAAGTTATCATTTTTATTTCAAATATATCCTTTTCCAAAATCATAACACTTTCAAAGTTATACACTTCGAAACCAAACACTTGAAATTATAACACTTTTAAATCATAATACTTTGAAACTCGTAACTTTGAAACATACCTTCTATCACTTAAATGGTTCAAATATTAAATTACTTTATACAATAAATAGCTTCTTCAATTTCGCAAATCAATTCCAAAACAACTCGAATTCCAAAAATTTTTATTTAACCAAATCCCAAATCATAAATTTCAATAAGATTCAGCTTCCAAATAACTATTCCAAATTTTATCGATTTCAAAACAGATTTGATCCACAGAATAAACCATTTCAAATTCAATATATTTCAACTTTAAGTATTCAACAATTTCAAAACTAAGTTGGTATATATATATATAATTCAATTTCCTATTATTTAGTTTTGAAATATTTTACTCAATAAATTCATTATCATTTAAATAAATCCTAAATTACAAATAACTAAATATTTCCTTCAATTTATTTATACTTGAAATGCTCATTTAATACACCTTAACCTAAAATCAAGTTATAAAAATAATACCTTTTAAAATTTCCAATTTAATAAATTTCACATCAAACTTATTTGAGTTTAATTCTTAAATAAATTCAATTACAAATAAATCTCCAATTTATCTTCCAACCTTAATTTATTTAAATCATATAAACTCTATATTAAAATATAATTTAAATATTCAACCGTATTATCTTCAATAAAAAACAAACTTCTTATTAAGCTTATTCTATATTAAAACAAATTATACATAGCTTAAAATCAAGGATATAATAACATTTATATAACATCTAAAACCAATATTCATATAAAGCCATATATTTCTTTACAAAATCATAGAAATCATTTCAATATATTTTATATATAGACCACGGTGTCTGTATATAATTTTCTATCCTATGGTCAAGTGATACGGATATTTATCATTTTAATCCGTAATTTAAAATATAAATACGATTATATATCATTTCAAACCGCAATCCCGAATGAAATAAAATTCCATAACAACTTGAAGTATATAACAATATAAAATACAACATCCATTCATCCAATATCAATCATCAAACATTTATCACAATCATCATCCAATTCAATCCATAACATCAATATAGAACAGATAATAAATAATAGGTATTTACTGGCAGTTTATATTCAATAATAAGTTAAATAATAGTATTATCCAAATAAATTCAAACAAACTGAGATGATGATTTAAAATATGCCAAACAGTCATAAATAAATTTATAATCACATCATAAATCAATTTAACAAACATAAGTAATTTTAGAAATTGTGAGTGGGTTAAAACACCAATCAAACCCAAAATTCAAACAGTTTTAGAATCAGTCCAAATAAGAGTCAAAGTGTTCGAAAGTTCAATACGAACCTAGCAGAGAAAACCACGCGTGGATTGGACCTCGTATGTAAAAGTTAAATGGATTACAATATAAGAATTCAAAAATTAAATAAATAATAAAAAAATGTACACACCTACCTACACGTCAGCACCATCTGAAACCCTGGCTGAAACACGCAGCACGCATGCGACACCTACCTATGCACGAACGAACGTGCTCGACTACCACTGGCCACCGTCGTCGATTGGCATGGCCTCGTGCACGATGGCCGCAAGCGCGCCCCTCGTCACCGTGGACTCTGACTCGCCAAACCTCGAACGCCGATCGTCACCGCCCCTAGAACAAGCAGCCACCTTATGAATTAATCCCTACGTGAATTAAATCGCTAAATTCAGCCGTTGATTCAACATGAAACCCACATGGTTGCGTTCCCCTCGGCTTACTCCATAATATTGCATCCTCGAATCCCCGATCAATCGAAGTTGATTGCGACTCAATGAATCGCCGCAAATTGTTCTCAAATTTCTGGATAGATAGAGGTTCAGATTGGAAAAAAAATTACAGATCTGAGATGCGCTCGACGAGAGCTTCAAATCGATATATAACTCGATATTGTTTGAGGAGATTTAATTTTTGATTTGATTTGAATTGCAATTGAAATTTGGAATTGAGAATTTGTCTGCCATTGAAAAAGAGGAGCAACAGAAAGAATTATACGTACAGAAATGAGAAATAGAAAGGCTGCAAGGGTTTATAACCGAATATTTATAGGTAGGGTTGAAAGTAGAAATAACGGATCAGATTTGATTGAACGATATCGGTCCAAAAGCCCATTCTGCCTCCGAAATGAAATTGGGTCAATCCATATATCAAAATAGATGTTTCTAAATATTTTGAATGCAATGGATCATGTTTCAAGTCCAAATTCCATCATACGAAGAAGTTATGATAAAATCAGGTTATTTCAAATTGATTTCAATTTAATCGATTTCTAGGCGTTTCAAGTCCGTACGATCAAACAACAAGTTCAATCGTTACGAAACTTGAAATCCTACAATAATTCACTGTTATGGATCCGATGAAACTGGTTTCGTCAAAATCTGAGTCAATGGCCAAAGTGGCTCTATTTCATTTAATTAAATAATTTAATATTAAATTAATTAAATCACATTTCCAATTCAAATTTAATTATTTACGAATTTTATAAATTTGGATTACTTGGTAATTTATACTCCTTAAACAAATTTCTATATCAATTTATCGTTGTATATTTTACCATTTACAGTATTAAATTTCCAATTTCAATTAATCTATAATTATAAATTTAAATTCCAAATAAATCCATTTATTTAATTTTAAATCTTGTTATTCAATCCATTTTCATCAAATACATAAAATTAACATTGGTTCATGGTTTATTACATCAATATTCTCAAATTTCATCTTAATCTCCATTAACGTAATATTTAATTTCATTTATTTGCAATTAGTCCAATTATTAAATTTAAATTTTAAATAAATTAATAAATCTTGATTTTCCATTCTTTTATTTTCAATTATCATATTATTATAAGTAAAATTTACATTACTTCCAAATATTAACCTAATTTACATTAACATAATATTTAATTACATTTATTGTGATAAATTCCAATTAAATTTAACGGATTAAAATATATATGTAACTTATAATAATTGTTGCCATTAACTCTCAATCACATTTTTATAGGTTTATCATTTCCAAACCAATATTAAAATTACTTACAAAGCATTGATTTTATTCAATTACCATTCATTATATATTAATTCATAAATAAAATTCAATATTTACGTTTGTATTCTTATATTCAATTTATAGCCTTGTATAACACTTACACTATTTCATTTATTGTAATTTCATTCAATCTATCAATAATTAGCTTTAATAACCATTGTTACATTTCACTTTAGTTATTATTTCATTATTACCTTACAACTTCTTATTTCTTCCGATATTAAATAACAAGATCCATTAAATTAACAAATTAAATTATCAAAAATTTACGGGTTGTTACACTCTCTCCGACTCAAAACTTTTCGTCCCCAAAAAGAAAAGGAAGGGAAAAGAAGGATTAAGTAGTCAATATATCTTATTCAAAGTGTTAACTTTATAAACAAATAAATTTACAAAATAAAGTAATTTAAATAAGATTTACCAATTTATGACCATTAAATCCTTTTATATTCAAATTAATAAAGTTTGGGAAACATTTTTCAAAATTTTTCTAAGTCCAAAATTTACGAAAAATTTCGACAGAGTCTCCTTTGTACGGAGAGGCTCGGGAGAACATGTAACATCAAATATAACAATATCTCAAAATAATATATCCCAACAATGGGAAAAACAATATAATAGCGCTATAAAACCGTAGTCCGAGAACGTACCTATTTGTCGGGCATTTAACACTTAATTATGAAACCAAAAGTAGTAGCAATTGCTTCCATAACCTGTATTTCACTTATATAATCCAAAAAAGTTAATAATTATATAAAATGAAATATTTAAGTTGTTTCACCCACTAACAAACAAATCAATATACACAACAATCACTTGCAACCACAATATATAATCATCAATATAAGATCAATACAAATCAATTATCTATTCATATCAAACAAAACAAATAGTTCGGGTTCAAAAACTTTAAATTGTACAGAATGAAAAATAAACTACTAAGTGCACCATTTACTCAACAGTCTTAGATGAAACTAAATAGATTATTCATTCACCCAAACAAATTTGAAGTATCTTTACCCAACCAACTATAAACCAAACAAACAACAATTCCAAACAATAAATCAAGTTCATTCTTATTAATTATGTTTCATAACATTTATTGTTTGATTTCCTTTTCATTCAGATAATGATTTATTTTTTTAATTTACATTTATTTCTTGCAAATTTTCATTTATTTACTTTTAGTTATACATAGCTTTAAACATTAACTTAAGTTTATAACAATTACAATATCAAATTCTTATTTACTAAACGATTTCAATGGATACTTTCATCACTTCAAGTTTTACTTGTATAATATCCTATTACATTTTCTTATTGAACATTACAACTTTTAATATTTGGTAAGTTACATATATGTGCTTTAAGAATGCAGTTGGAGGTTATACAAGTTTTTCTCATTTCTTTTAATTAATTTAATGTTCAATAATCATATCTTCCGTTGTTATAGGTTACAAATTTCAACTTTCTAGAAATTTCATTTATAACCTAGCATTTAATCTCTTATTTTAATTAAAGGTTCCGATTATTAATTAGTTACATTCCATTTCACTACAGTAATTGAAACTATTAATTAACAGAAACTTAAGAACTAAATACTGGGTTTAATTTCAAATCATTTTAAAATAATATATATATATATATATATATATATATATATGTACACACACTTACAACTTATATATCCAATTATATTTAAAACAATTTAAAATTTATATTTGTTTATCAAAATAAATTTGTAGTAAAAATGCTACAGTGGCCTTGCCACTTCGAAGCTCGAAAATGAATGCCGATGGTGCGTGCACTCATCACCGAAATTATTTTCCAACTACATAAAGGGAAGTACAGAATTTATTTCTTTCAAAATCTCTTTACAACAATTCTTTCAAATTATACTGAAATATTTACATCAGAAAGTACTCTTAAATAATATTGTTATTATATTCCAAAATCATTTGAAAGAAATTTTCAAAAACCCAGAACTTAAGTTCTAAAATTTCCAATTTTCATTTATTTTATTTCGATTGAATTTTTTTTCCAATCAATATTTATAAATTTCACTACCAAACAACCAATATATTACAACCAAATATAACCTTTATAAAAATTTATTTTATATGTAGAAAATATAATAGGCAAAATTATTTCATTCACCCAAGGTTTTAAATATCGGATTTCGGCCACGTTTCATCTCGGAATTTTTACATAAGTTATCTCGTATCGGGAGAGATCTCGGACGAGATGAGTTCGTATCGGGTGTACATCTCGGATTGACATCTCGGGTCTTATAATGCATCTCGGGAATATCTCGGATGTACTTATGTGTTTAAAATTGATGTGTCAAAAATCTGTTTAACGATTATAACTTTCTTAGTAAAAGTAAAAATGGTAACATACTTGATTTATATGGAAAAAGAAATATTTTTAGAAGAGTAGTAGCTTGATTAGCTTAATTGATTTGGTAATGATTGAATAATATCCTTTTATTTGAGCGTAATAAAGAAGTGAAACCTTTCGCTATGACTCATTAAGATAAAAAGTAAAGAATATATTCAAGAAGTTGGTAAATTATAATTGGATTGAGTAGTTTCTTTTGAATCAATATGAAAATAAAAATTATTATGGAAAATAAGAAAAATGTATAACTTCGGATGAGATCTCTGATTGAGATTTTGATCCATATATCAGGTGAGATTTGAATATCTCGGACGAGATGAGTGTCGAGGGAGATATTGAGGATATTTGATGTCTCGTCTCGTTTAAGTGTGAAAATGAGATCTCGGGCGAGATATAGGAGATTTAAAACCATGCATTAACCTATATTTAAAACAAATATTGTGTCGGTCCATCCTATTAAGTGTTTAGAAATCCATATTGATGTCATAGCGTCCTATGCACCAACCAGAATTTATAAATACAAAACGGAACAAATTGACACAATATCAAAACCTTTTTATAACACTAACAAATATTCTCTCTCATATATATACACTCAACGACTCATCATAGGGTATTATTACCCTATTAATAAAGAGTCAGACCGCACAAAGCTAAGGTTTATCGCTAAACGCTCTGATATCAAATGTAACGGACTACCTTTATGTACGCTTAAGTAGACACACGTGCCGACTCAAATCATACAGAACGGCGGATTGTTATGGGGTAAATAAAAAAAAGTAGAGAAATAAATAAAACAAAACAGAATCTTGCAGCAGAACGACAAAATATAATAATCAAATAAACAGTTCAAGAAGCCGTTTTACAAAACATTTGATTATACTTATACAATACATAATCAGAGTTACACATACCAAAGAATAATAAATAACAATGCAGCAAAACAATGTGATGTAGTGGAACAATATAATAAATAATAGTAATATAATCTTCGTCTTTGTCCTCCAGAAGTAAGGTCTCTAAATCCTAAAATGCTCAGGCTGACCCGAGCGAATTGAAAAGACAAAACACTCGAGTCAGAACTAAAAGATCTTATGTAAGTTAAATCAATGGAAAATAATATGAGTGGGATGGCGTCAGATATGTTTGCGGGATTTGACATCTCCTATTCAATGTCAAATGTGAGTATAGTAACTTAAGAAATGCTCAGGATTCACATCTCCTAAGGATCTGTTAAACTATTTACTATGAAGTAATATTTCGCTATTACAATAATGTCTATAGTAAAATACACTTACTTTTAAATAGCATTAAGGCTTTACATTTTCCACCTTAACACATAATAGTCCCAGTAGTCCATCCAATATCATGGTCCCTCTTGATCGAGAAGCCACCAAAGGATACCACACGGGCTACGGGAGAAAACCAAACTCGTACAAGACGCGCTAGGGTAGGTGACACGACACAACTAGGCAATGTCAGGGTAGATATACCAATTACGCTTTCGGACCGGTGGTAACGCGTAGCAGCTACTACCGCCCACCTCGAGCCATACCCCCAAAATCAAAAGGGCCCAAATCAATCACAAAGTAATAGAATGGTATCGAAGGAGTGTGTCCGATAAAAGGTGCTACCTTCTTTGCCCGTCAATCGCTCATGTTTTAGCCACCTTATGCCAACTCACAGAAGTCGGGTCCATGTACATACCTCAAAGGAATGCCGTCGCCACCTTACTTCATTCTGCAATCTCCACCGCGTACATGGTTTAAAGTGGTTTTCGGAGTTGGCAGAGAGTATGACAACTTCCGATCCTGGTTTCTTTAACAACCAAACGTTATTATAACACCGCAGTCATTTCAAAATAATTATACTTCAAAACCAGAATATAATATCCATTTCAAATCCATATAAGTACAATATCGTTTCCATTTCAAAACCAAATCAATATGATATCATTTTTATTTCAAATATATCCTTTCCCAAAATCATAGCACTTTTAAAGTCATACACTTCGAAACCAAACACTTGAAATTATAACACTTTCAAATCATAATACTTTGAAACTCGTAACTTTGAAACATAACTTACATCACTTAAATGGTTCAAATATTAAATTACTTTATATAATAAATAACTTCTTCAATTTTGCAAATCAATCCCAAAACAATTCGAATTCCAAAATTTTATATTTAACCAAATCCCAAATCATGAATTTCAATACAATTCAGCTTCCAAATAACTATTCCAAATTTTATCTATTTCAAAACAGATTTGATACATAGGATAAACCATTTCAAATTCAATATATATCAACTTTAAGCATTCAACAATTTCAAAACTAAGTTGGTAATTTCATATATATATATATATATATATCAAATTCAATTTCCTATTATTTAGTTTTGAAATATTTTACTTAATAAATCCATTATCAGTTAAATAAATCCCAAATTACAAATAACCAAATATTTCCTTCAATTTATTTATACTTGAAATACTCATTTAATTCACCATAACCCAAAATCAAGTTATAAAAATCATACCTTTCAAAATTTCCAATTTAATAAATTTCACATCAAACTTATTTGAGTTTAATTCTTAAATAAATTCAATTACAAATAAATTTCCAATTTATCTTCCAACCTTAATTAATTTAAATCATTATAAACTCTATATTAAAATGTAATTTAAATATTTAACCTATTATCTTCAATAAAAATCAAACTTCTTATTAAGCTTATTCTATATTAAAACAAATTATACATAGCTTAAAATCAAGGATAGAATAACATTTATATAACATCTAAAATCAATATTCATATAAAACCATATATTTCTTTACAAAATCATAGAAATCATTTCAAAATATTTTATATATAGACCACGGTGTCTGTATATAATTTTCTATCGTATGGTCAAGTGATATAGATGTTTATCATTTCAATCCGTAATTTAAAATATAAATACGGTTATATATCATTTCAAACTACAATCCCAAATGAAATAAAAATCCATAACAACTTGTAATTTATAACAATGTAAAATACAAGATCCATTCATCCAATATCAATCATCAAACATTTATCACAATCGTCATCCAATTCAATCCAAAACATCAATATAGAACAGATAATAAATAACAGGTATTTACTGGCATTTTATATTCAATAATAGATTAAATAACTATTTTATCCAAATAAGTTCAAATAAACTAAGATGATGACTCAAAATATGCCAAACAGTCGTAAATAAATTTCTAATCACGTCATAAATCAATTTAACAAACATAAGAAATTTTAGAAGCTGTGAGTGGGTTAAAACACTCGCCTTTTGAATTTAAATTGAATTTAAATCCAATTTAAACCCAAAATTCAACCAGTCTCAGAATTCATCCAAACCAGAGTCAGAGTGTCCGGAATTTCGATACGAACCTAGCGGAGAAAATCGTGCGTGGATCGAACCTCGTATGTAAAAGTTATTTGGATTACAATATAATAATTCAAAAATTAAATAAATAATAAAAAAAACCTACACACCTACCTACACGTCTGCACCATTTGAAACCCTAGCTGAAACATGCAACACGCACGCGACTCCTACGTACAAACGAACGAACGTGCTCGACTAACATTGGCCGCCGCCGTCGATCGGCATGGCCTCGCCCACGCTTGCCGCAAGCGCACCCTCGTCACCATGGACTCCGACACGCTAGACCTCGAACGTTGATCGCCACCGCCCCTAGAACAAGCAGCCGTCGCCATATGAATTAAACCCTAGGTGAATTAAATCGCCAAATCCAACCGTCGATTCGACACGAAACCCACATGGATGCATTCCCCTCGGCTTCCTCCACAATACTGCATCCTCGAATCCCCGATCAATCGAAGTTGATTGCGACTCAATGAATGGCTGCAAATTGTTCTCAAATTTCTCGACAGATAGAGGTTCAGATTGGAAAACGAATTATAGATCTGAGATGCGCTCGATGAGAGCTTCAAATCGATATATAATTCGATATTGTTTGAGGAGATTTAATTTTTGATTTGATTTTGAATTGCGATTGAAATTAGGAATTAAGAATTTGTCTGCCATTGAGAAAGAGGAGCAACAGAAAGAATTGTACGTAAAAAAATGAGAAATAGAAAGGCTGCTAGGTTTTATAACTGGATATTTATAGGTAGGGTTGAAAATAGAAATAACGGATCGGATTTGATTGAACGATATCGGCCCAAAAGCCCGTTCTGCCTCCGAAACGAAAATGGGTCAACACATATATCAAAATGGATGTTTTTAAATATTTTGAACGCAATGGAATAGGTTTCAAGTCCACATTCCATCGTATGAAGAAGTTATGATAAAATCAGGTTATTTTAAATTGATTTCAGTTGATTTCAATTTAATTGATTTCTTGGCGTTTTGGGTCCGTACGATCAAACGACAAGTCCAATCGTTACGAGACTTGAAATCCTACAATAATTCACTGTTACGGATCCAATGAAACTGGTTTCTTCGAAATCTGAGTCAGTGGCCAAAATGGCTATGTTTCAGTTAATTAAATAATTTAATATTAAATTAGTTAAATCACATTTCCGATTCAAATTTAATTATTTATGAATTTTATAAATTTGGATTACTTGGTAATTTATACTCATTTAAACAAATTTCTATATCAATTTATCATTGTATATTTTACCATTTACAGTATTAAATTTCCAATTTCAGTTAATCCAGTAATTATAAATTTAAATTTCCAATAAATCCATTTATTTGATTTTAAATCTTATTATTCAATCCATTATCATCAAATAGATAAAACTAACATTGGTTCATGGTTTATTACATCAATATTCTCAAATTTCATCTTAATCTCCATTAACGTAATATTTAAATATTTAATTTCATTTATTTGCAATTAATCCAATTATTAAATTTACATTTCAAATAAATTAATAAATCTTGATTTTCCATTCTTTTATTTCCAATTATCATATTATTATAAGTAAAATTTACATTACTTCCAAATATTTACCTAATTTACATTAACATAATATTTAATTACATTTGTTGTGATAAATTCCAATTAAATTTAACGGATTAAATATATATGTAACTTATAATAATTGTTTCCATTAACTCTCAATCACATTCTTATAGGTTTATTATTTCCAAACCAATATTAAAATTACTTACAGAGCATTGATTTTATTCAATTACCATTCATTATATATTAATTCATAAATAAAATTCAATATTTATGTTTGTATTCTTATATTCAATTTATAGCCTAGTATAACACTTACACTATTTCATTTATTGTAATTTCATTCAATCTATCAATAATTAGCTTTAATAACCATTGTTACATTTCACTTTAGTTATTATTTCATTATTACCTTACAATTTTTTATTTCTTCCGATATTAAATAAAAAGATCTATCAAATTAACAGATTAAATTATCGAAAATTTACGGGTTGTTACACCATGCAATGAACAATTGCAAGATCCCCTAGAGAAGGAAGATCCCTTAGGGAAGTTGGATTTGTGTGTCGAGCTTGAGGACCATCACAGATCGTCCATACAATGCAGACTTTTATTTTTATGGACACTTTCTCGATGTACAATGCTTTCCTAGGATGACTTTGAATCCCCTACTTCGAGACCTGAAAATGAATGTCGACGATGCTATAGTAATCACCAGAATAGTTTTTGAGTGATAAAGTGATATTAGTATTTTTTTTCCATAATCATTAAGTAAACAGAGCTACTAAATAATTCATTACATCAAATTTCCTTTACATAAATGTCATCACTTATTTATTAACCCAACTCATTCCCATATAGGGGTAAATACAATAAAACATAAATATGGTGTCGTGCCCGACATATGGAGATGTCGAAATGAAAACTTAACCGGTTATAAACTTTTGTTTAAAGAGAGAAAATTTCAAGATAACCTTTATTTACAAATAAGCCTTTTACTTTATCTTTAAAATATTTATTCGTCTTCTCCAAAGGCAACCTATTTATACCATAAAATCAGCCTACTCGAATGTATACCCATGATTTTATGAGAAGTAATAAAAGTACGAGTCAGGCATAATGCCTGTTATGAGTAATACTTAAGTAAACAACTCATATAGCCAGACCACGTAGCTAAAGCATGAAATGAGTCCCCCAACTATTCCAATTAACATTACTTACATCATACTATGTAATAACACCAAATCATGATCAACCATAAGTCATTAATTTCAACATAAATGTGAGATTTTTCTTCATTATATATTCCTACTAGTTTCTACAGTAAGTTAATTTAAATTGTCACACAGGCCTTATTCCTTCTAGTTCAATAACAATATTATACACTTACGTGTTTTATCTTACTCTTTCTCAATATACAGATAATTTGGTTACAACCATGATCTTACACCTCCAATATCAAACATAATGTCCTGTTTAGACAAGTAGTTGCCACACATGTCTTACACCCACGTTACCAAATGTAATGCCATGTTTAGATAAATGGTTACTATATAGGCCTTACACCCACGTTACCAAATGTAATGCCAAGTTTAGATAAATGGTTACTATATAGGCCTTACACGTACACTATAGAATACAGTGTCGTGGCTAGACTACGGTTGCCACAAAATATTTACATCTACGTTACCGGATACAATGTCATGTTTAGACAAGTGATTGCCACTAGTGCCTTGCACCTTCATTTTATTTCATCAAATTATGCTACTTATCATATTATGGCTTTCTTAGCTTCGTCTTAGTTTTCCACTTTTAAATAAGTTACTTCACTTAAACTTATTAACCTCTATGGCCATTTCATCTCTATGAAATTCCCAACCATAATATTGAAAGACGGCTTCCAAAACGGTGCCAAAAGTTTATTTATTTACTTATAAATTCTTAGCATCACTAGGTATCACATGTTGTCATTACATATCGCATGCGAAGGTTTACTGCTATCGAAAGTTGAACCACCGTATGTTAAAGTTGCAAAGCTATCATGTGTCTAAGTCTATCACGGATCAAAGCTATCATGCCAACCTATTGCATGCCAAAAGATATCGAGGATTGAGAAACTATCGCAAGTTGAAATTTATTGCAGGCCATCAACGGTCAAAGGGCTATCGCATGTCGAGACCTATTGCATGCCAAAAGCCATCGAGTGTTTACATTTAAAGTTATCGCGTATTGAAATTTTAAGTTTTCGCATGTCATCATTTTAACGATATTATATATACGTTAATAATTTAGTGCTATTGCATGTCATCATCTTAGAGCTATTTCATTTTGACAATTTAGCGCTATCACATGTCTAGATTTTTGAAGCTATCGAGCGCTTAACTTATTAAACTATCACATGTTTGATTTTAGGCTATTGAGTATTAATGGACAAAGGCTATCGAATGTGAAGGCTTATATAAGCTAGTGCATTTTAACATTTTAAAGCTATCGAGTGCCAAGGCTTATATTGGGTGCCAAGGCTTATATAAGTTGTCGCTTGTTAACGTGGCAATGTTGTAATTAAATGGAAGACTATTTTAGTGCGATTCAAAGTAATTACTTTACACCAAATCATTTTATATGTCGAATTATCATTACTCAACCTTAGTATTTGTACTTTTCTTTTTAGGAATTATTTATTACTTCACTACTTAATTATTTAAATTTCCAATAGCATTAAACTCTTCCCTTTTCTCAATATCAATTCGAAAATGTACGGAAAATTCCCAACATTCACCAAAAACCTAAATTAACTAATTTACCTCATATAAAAATTTTAGGCCAAAACAATTATTTTTCATAGTTTAAATAACTAAATCCCAAAATCAAGCATTTCCTCAACTTAGAAAATTCATAATAAATCCAATTAATTTAAGAAAATTATGAAATTAAAAAACCCATCTCTAAATTAATATCCTAAGCATCGTATAAAAATTTCAAGTGAATTGGAGAAGGTTTATCTCATGTTTTACCCTAAACATGTCAAAATTCGTTAACATAAACTCCCAAGCATGAATAAACGTTTTCGATTATTCTTAAACTTATTCCTTGTCATTCAAAGCATCATAAACACATACAATCCTAAAACAAATGATTTAGAAGATTTAGAGAAAACGTTGCTCACATTTTGTTTGATTAAAACTTTACTTCTTCTTAGAGATGAGAGCTCTTACTTTTAGTTTGAATTTTCCTTCTTCTTCCTTGTGAAATGCAGTCGATCTCCTTGGGTTTTCACTATTTTTGTTTTGTCGAGTTAGGTAGAGAATGGACGAAAAGTTGGAAGTGTTAGGCGGTTAGTAATTTAGGCTTAGGCTAAAATCTCATTCTATCCTATACTTGTTAATTCCCTAATTTTTGTCTTAAATTGACTCCTCGTTCTTATTAACAAAATTAACATACTTAGATATTATCTCATAATGTAATTTAATTAATTAATTTCGCCGTATTTATAGCACTCCAAAACATAGGTTGTTATAGTTTCTTCTCATTCTAGCAATTTCGTCCTCAAAATTCATATAGGGCAGGATAATCACCTCTTACATCAGTTCAACGTACACACAAGTACAACAATTACACTGGTTTTATACTAATGTAAATTATCAATCATTAATTATTGTTTTTCCTCCATCAAACAGAGTTTATTAACCATCACCAAAAATCTGTCAACATGCCTGACAGGTAACCCAAGAGCAAAGCGTAACAACTATACCAATCAAATGACATCCAAAGACATACATAGTAAGAACAAAAGACTAAAACCCCCAGTAGTCGGCGAGTCAGAACGGCGACGAGAGAAGGAAGCTGGCATGGAACAAAGACGATGAGCTCCGAATAAACCACCGCCCATCAAACATCGTCATCGAGCTCCAGCAATGCCACCGCCCAACGCCGATGTCGGAAGACAACCGAGCACAGCAACCGCTAGAAATAAGACTAGCTCACATGAAAAAAAAGACCCAACAAAGCGCCCAACATCCAAAGAACAGCAAAAGCGGAAGCCGAGAAAAAGAGCCAAATGTCCTTCAGCCAAGCAACACCCTTAAGCGGAAAGAAGAGCTCCAACCAAGCCAACATACCAAAACCTGAAATCATAATCCAGAAAAAAGACGAATACAAGGGGGGAGAGGAGAGAAAAAGGAAATAAGAAGACCAACGAGCAAGAGACACAAGTCTCGAGATCGGAGATCAACCAATTCCCGTTCTAACGGAAGGCTGATAGCAGGTAATTGAAAGCAGAGCCGCAAGGAGACCAGAACGAGAGCTGACTGAGCCCTTGAAAGGTCTACCTCGAAACGCCAAGAAAACATCATTTCTAACTCGCCGAATAACGAAAAAAGGATCCATTGGCGACTCCTCAAAAATAGCCTTATTCCTCGCACACCAGATGTGCCAGCAAATCAGACATGGAATCAAACGACTGGTGATAGAACGAAGAGATTTACTGCTACTACCGATCCACCAGGAACCCAGAAGGTCGTTCGACGAGGAAACGCTACCGCGGATACCCATTAAATTTCCGAAGTAGTTCCAGCAGGCTCTGGCAGTGTAACCAGAAAAAAGCATATGGTCCACCGATTCTGTTTCACCGTTGCCGCAGCATCTGCAATGGGAAACAAAACAAATGCCAATCCGCTGAAGGTTCTCATCAACTGGCAATCCATTATGAAGATTTCGCCATATGAAGAGAGACTTTAGGGGGGATTCTAGCGTCCCAGATGAAGGAGAAAATGGGGATAGCGGGGGCGGAAGAACGAGTAGAGAGCCAGACCTTACGAATAGAAAACGGGCCACCGTCCCATCCGGATTGGCCTCCATGAGAATCAGAGAACAACTTGACCGATTGCATATGCTTCCAAGTCTCACTAGCGAATGATGGAGAACCGGAGAAGCCAGCAGAGGCCAACCTCTGGTATTTGGCGTGAAGGAATGACGCCCAAAGCGAATCGTTAGAACCAAACCTGAACCACAACTTGCAAGCGAAAGCCGAACAAATGTCCTTTGGATTTTGCAAGCCAAGCCCACCCTCAACCTTAGGACGACAGATAACATCTCAGGATACCCAGTGATGGCGGTGATTGTCGACCTTCGATCCCCAGAAGAAGGAGGAGGCCAGAGATTGGAACGATCGAAAAAAAGAAGAAGTAGGGGACATAGCGGCGAAAACATGAGTGCCCAAAGAGCCTAAAACAGATTTGATGAGAACCAATCTACCAGCAAGAGACAGAAGAGACGCATTCCAATGGATGATCTTACCCCTAACTTTGTCGGTCAGAGGGTCGAAAAGGGTGTTAAGTTTCCTACCTCTGTAGAGGGCAATACCCAAATAAGGAAGAGGAAGAGACGCTTCCCTGAAGCCGGTAAACGATTCGATCCAGGAGACCCGGGAAGGCTCCATGTCCTTCGAATGGACAAAACAACTCTTTGAAGAGTTGACCAGTTGACCCGAACACCTCTCGTAAAGGTGGATGAACCGAATGAGCCGCCGAACAGAAGTTCGATTACCATTGGAGAAGATGACAATGTCGTCCGCAAAGGAAAGAGAAGAGACGAGTGGACACCCACTGGGGAGTCCGAAGCGATGAATTTGGCCATACATCGTTAAGACGTGGATCCCTCGAATGAAAGCCTCAGCCGCTATCACAAAAAGAGAAGGGGATAGAGGATCACCTTAACGAAGCCCTCTACCCGCCTTGAAAAAACCATTAGCCGATCCGTTAATGAAAACAGAGAACCAACAGTTGGAGATGAGCCTCCACACCAAATCGATGAGGGTTTCAGGAAACCCGAAGGCACGAAAAACCTTGATGACGAAAAACCACGACATACGATCGTATGCCTTTTCCATATCAAGTTTAAAAACAACATTAGAACCTCTGACTTTCTTGTCAATCTGGGAAATCAGTTCCTGGGCTAAAAGGACGTTATCAGTGATCAAACGTCCTTTTACAAAACCCACCTGAGAGGAGGAGATAATGCGATCCATGTACGGAGCCAAACGCTTGGCCAATACCTTAGAAATCTCTTTGTTAGAGAAATTACAAAGGCTGATCGGGCGATAATCCACGCAAGACCGAGGATTATCACTCTTGGGAATGAGAACCAAGTTAGTGGAAGACCAGCTAATGGGAAGAATGCAACCAGAAAAGAACTGTTGAATAGCCAGACAGAAGTCTGGTTGAATGATAGACCAAGCACTCCGATAGAAGGAACCGTTGAAACCATCTGGCCCGCAGGCACTATCCTTGCTAAGAGCAAAGACGCACTCACGAATCTCATCCGACGAAGGCGGATAAGCTAAAGCCGCACTTTCCTCAGAAGGGACCAGTCGAGGAATGAAGGACAGGAGGTCCAGATCCAGGTCAGACACAGAGGAAGAACCCAGGTAGGCCTGGAAATGAGATACAATGACCTCTCTAATTTCAGAAGGAGTTGAAGCCATAGAGAGATCCGATCTCAAAATCTCGCGAATAGAAAGCAAGTTGGCTTTCTTGCTAATGGATGAATTGAAAAATTTGGAATTCGCATCACCTTCAACAACCCATTTGACTCTCGCCAGTTGGCACAGATATGAGTTTTCAATACGAAGTTCCGAGGAGAAAGCCATTTGGGCACTAGCCCAATTATCCCTGTTTTCAGCCGAAGGAGTCACGTCGTACTCAGATTCGGCAACGATCAGAGACTCTTCAGCCGCACGAACACGGTCGAAAGTGTTCCTGAAAACTTGAATATTCCACGTCTTTAGGCAAGCCTTAAGACGTTTCAGTTTTTGAAAGAAAGCCCCCATGGGAGCAGCATCAATAGGAGCTAACCACGATTCCTCCACTACCCGGAGAAAATCATGGTGAGAATTCCACATACTAAGGAATCGAAAAGAAGAAGGCCCCGACGAAGAACGAGAGGAACAACGCAGCACCATAGGCGCATGATCAGAGCAAGACCGATGAAGATGAGTAGTAGAAAAGGAGAAAGGAAGATTAAACCAATCAGCTGATCCAAAAATCCTATCAAGACGGGAAAGAATCCGAAGCGGCCCTTCCTGATTGTTAGACCAAGTATAAGCAGAACCCACGAAAGGGATTTCTGATAAACCGGAACTCACAATGAAAGAATTGAAGTCTGAAACCGATTGCCGATTGACGGCCAGCCCCACTAATTTTTCGGCCTGACTAGCGACAACATTGAAATCCCCACCTACCACAGAGAACGCGAATCCCATATCAGCAAGTGACAGAATGTCATCCCAGAGAGCTAATCTCTCTAACCGATCACACTTGACGTACACCGTCGAAAAAAGGAACGGATGAGGGAAGAGAGGGGAGGAGCACAAAACAGAGAAAAGCTGGGACGAGTCGAAAACAGGACGAACAACACAGTCTTTGGACCAAAGGATCCAGATCTTACCCGACACATTAGCCAAAGCACCACCAAACCCAAGCGAAAGAACCTCCTTGGTGGCCGTTCCAGGGCCCATGAAAGGTTCAAAAAGAGCCACCAAGCAAATAGAATGCTTACGGACAATACGCTTAAGCCTAGCAGAAGAAGCTTCATTGCCAATATCACGAATGTTCCAGAAGAGAAGGTTCGACATGTTAGCAGAAACAACGGACAGGAAGAAATCAAGACAAGAGAAGCTGAACAAACGCAACTCAGGAACTATACAATGAGGAAAGAGCCGATCGATCGATCTGCTCAGTCGCTGCTATAGAGCGAGTGCGGATAGTGCGAAGAATGGTCGGGGCACCTCTCGATCTGCGGCGAGAGGGCCGAGCCTGATGCGCAACCTCGAGCCGAAGCTCGGACTCCGCAGAAGCTCCGATCGCCTCCAACGAGCCAGTCTGCCTAGCTGGAGATCTAGAAGGAGCCGAGTTCTTAGTTAGACGAGATAGTCGATCATTAATGATCGCAATCTCCTCTAAACTAAGCATCGGAATAGAGATCGATAAGACACAAGAGGAAGAAGGAAGCGAACAAAAAGAAGAACAACAAACTGGCGGAGGATCTGGAGAAGCCAGATCAAGCTGAGCCGGCCGAAAGTATGTACGGGAACACAAAATACGCATCCCTCGTCGCTGTAGGAACCTAACCCAAGCCGGAATGTCACTAGTGAGACAGCCCCGCCAGTCGGGTGAGGTTCGCAATATGGTCCTAGCAGAGAGATCACCCGATCGGATCGATAAAAGCTGGCAATATTCCCGACTGCCCACATAGTGGACCGAATCAATGGTCACTATGCGACCAGGGCTGGAATATCGCCCAAGCCAATCGATCCAGTCAAGGAAAAAACTCCGCAGATACCATAGCAAGCCAACCAATACAAAAAACCGAATAAAGCCATAAACGACACAGACCAGGCCTCGCTATGGCTCAGAACAAAAAACAAACAGAAATACCCACACTGACCGCTCCAAACGGAGCGTTCAATGCCAAAAGGACCTGACACGCCACCAAACAAAATCAGGGCATCGTAGTCAGGGAGCACACACCATAGCGTGTCATGGCTCATAAACACGATAAACAAAGCATCAGCCACAAACCAACAAGCCGCTGAAAAACCACCAACAACGACCAAGCATGAAGGAATAGTAGAGAGACTCACCTGACAGGACAAGCCTCCATTCACCTGCTGCACCAAAACGATGGAAAAACCCAGACAATCAACCAGAAAATGCTCACAATCCAAAGCATCGGGATAAAGTCGAACAAAACCACTCAGTTCATCGATCCAAAACCAAGACAAAGAAGCATAGCAACCCATAGCCACAACAACAAATTCAGCCCGAGAAAAACAAACCACCTGATCTGACTCAGGCGAACAACCCACAGCACCATGACCGAAAGAGGCGATGAACTCCCCTTCAGTCAAAGCAACATCCACAAAAACACTAGAGGCATTGAGACGAGCAGGACGACGCAGCGAGACGCCCCACAACCAAGCTTGGAAGGCGTCGCTACACAATACATCGAGACACCCCGCTCGAGAATCGCAACCCAAAAGATCAGGCTCATGCCCGCAAGCCGTAATAACAAGACTGGAAGAGGCAGTTAAATCCCCTTCAGTCACATCATTACCCAAAATAACATCACCACATAAAACCGAACCCACCAACAGAGGAACATCCCCACATGGCAGCAACACGCAAGAGGCAGAGAAAGTAAGCATCGGTTCGAATAGGGTGATGAAATCCCCCTTCGAACCATCATCTACCCCACAATGAAAGTTCGCATCCTCCGATACAGCACCAGCCAGATCAAGACGACGATTGGGCGGCAATCGAACCTGCAAACCTTCATTCGAGACAGGCAAAATCTCCAGAAAATAGTTCTCGACCACAATAAAACGAGATCGGCAAAGATCCCTAAAAGAGGCCAAACAGTAAGCCCTAATTTCGATCGAACAGGGACCATTAATCACTACCGATAGCGGCCCAGATGTCAGAGCCAAGATGGCGGCGCCAATCGAGGCGAAAGAGGGGCAATTGCGCACAAACGAGCCAGAGAGTATAAACTCTCCCTCAAACGAGATCGGCATCAAAGCCAACAATCAAGCTCCGAGAGAACAATAGAGACGCAAAGGAATATACGGAGAGAAGAGATGAAAAAGGCGAGAGAAGCACCAATAGAAAGAGGAATATCGTAAGAGCTAGTTAGAAGCTTCCATTAGAGCCGTGATCATTAATCATAATGTATTAGTGTCACTACTAACACATGCTAATGTTATATCATAACGTCAAACTAGTGTCACTAATAATTTATACAACAAAACATATATGTCTAATTATACATGTCAAAACAAATCGAGAGAGATATTCTCAATCTTATTCCCTATCATCCAGGTACAATCATCTATATCGTCACTCCATTGGATGTGAACTATTCTGATAACTCTGTTCCTTAAACTTTTATGTTGTATGTAAAGACTAGTTTTATAACCATCGGTAGTAATACTTTGATCATCTAAGTGGGCATCATCATATGTCATTCTTGGAATTATATTTTATTGTATTTTTTTGAAACGATATAATTGTGAGGTTGTTAAATGAACATGTAATGAATGAAATTTCTTTATGAAAATTTCATGCTCTTGATATTAATGATACAATAACTGATCTCATTTTATCACTGTAAAACAATACTAATGATAATTGCAATATCATTCTCGTCTAGTTTCAAATCTCAAAATGGAGAATGTTACACCACTGTTAATGCATCTGATACAACAATTACTCCTCCATCCATCCTTTCATTTAAGATCCATTACCCCCTTTTGGATACAATCTTCCACCCTTGGTGTTAAACCTCTTACTGACACATGCTTTTCTTGCCTCGCCTCTCTATCCATCATGTTTCTATTGTCCAGGAAAAGTGTGTCGACGTTGTTACACCATCTATTATTGTTTCTCCTCTTGCTTCATTGCCATTTGACACTATTACTACCATGGACGATTATCCTCATGATCTTGTTGCTTTGATTAGTATGGAGAATGAATGCCTGCATTTTGTGAGCATTATGCACTACTCCCCTATTCATAATTACTACCATAATTTTTTCCTCAAATAATACTAATTATTGCATGTTGTATTATTGCCCTCTCGGTGCTTCACTTTCACTTTGTACTATCGGTTTGTTAGGTTATGTCAACAAGGTAGTTCTACATGATGACTGAGGTAATCATTTCATCTATTTGGAAGAAGCTTCTAATTTTTCTCACGATTTTCTCAGATGGTTTTGTGAAAAGGTTAAACATGATAGAATTTAATTAGATAATTTTTCATTTGTTAACTTTTGTTAGGTTATCCCTTTGTTGTCAATCTCTATGTTATGTAGTTATGTTTTCGAGATTAGGTTGCTACTATGTTAGCTCATTTTGTAAAACATCGAAAGGAGATGCTTTATCCCTATTTGTAGAGCATAAATCATCTAGGCCCATTTTATGGGGTATACCAGTTGAATCTAAACCACTTATTTATAATATTTTAATCAAATAGTTTTTAAAGAAAAAATATAAAATGAATGGTAAATATCAAAGGATAACTTGGAAACACTCAAATTTAGGATCAAGCGATTTTTTTTTTTTAAACCGGATGCTTAAGTGATAGCACATAATTGTACTACAATTCTTAAATGGTATATAGCATATTATAAATCAATATATATCATATGACTCAAATCGTGCTATGTAGCATACGAATTTGTGACCTCAGGTACGTAGCAAAGTCGGACTATTGGCACAGTGGTGTTGGACATCAAGTTATAATTTTCCCATTTGTAGTATGTTCCCTATTCCCAATTAATCATATCCGTCAAATCATTGTTTATAATTTTTATTTAATTCATTAGATTAACAAACGAAGAGATAGGATTAGTCGGACAGATGAGCATAATTTGTTTTGGGATATCTCATCTCAAAAACTTCATTGTATTTTTGAGGTTGAAAAGATTATTATTTAAAATAAAAAAATTCTTCCATCTAAACCATAGTAAAAATTAACATTTCTTAAAATGACCGGGACGTATGCAAATTAATAAGATTCAATCTTCCAACTGTATATTCATGAGATGGGCAGACCCATCAAATCTTACTTACCCTTCCACAAAATAAGGCGCCAACACTTCCACCGTTTTGGATCAGTAGCATTAGCTGTATTGGGATATCTTTCTTTCAAATACAGAAAATTTATCATTGTGTTTTGGCCATCATTTTGGATGAAACTCACCGTCTATCCTAATTTCTATCAACGAAATGAGTTGATTGGAAATTTGGATGTGATACTCAAAACAGTTAAGTACGAATAATTCACACACATACATCGGTTGTGTATAAACATACTTAATATGGTAGAGGTCACCAGTTACCAGTGAGGCGGTAGGTGTTATTTAATTAATACCTCCAACCATTGAGCTTTGATTACGATATTTCAACTTATATAACAAAAGCTATTAATTAAATTTTGAATCTATTGATGCTTGCTTAAGTTGTGTTTTGTTGTCTTATCAATATTATTCTTGGTGGATCTTTCTTACAATAATCCCTCTTCCATTGTCACGCTTCCCTTTTATCATTCTTTATTACTCTTCATGCCGTCATGCTCTCGTCCAGAAACAGTAATCTCTTACACCTTCCAGATATTTTATTACTATCTTCTTAAATGTCAATAATAGGGTTAATAATAAGGTTGATAATTTGATGCACACCTATATTTGATTATAGTATGGACTACTATAGTAAAATATCAGGCCCTTTCTCTTTCAACCTCAGCCCAAGAAGTGGAAATGTTTTTTAATTCACGGTGAAAATTGGGGATATTTTGTGACAAATAAAAGGAAAATGTTTATGGTAAGTATGCTTACTTTTAAGTGTAAGCAGGTTTGACGTAAATATATTCATTTTTAAGTGAAAACACTTAGCATTGACACGTTTTTGGATAACTAATACATGTTAATAGTATAAATGAAAATAGGTTGTTGCTGCATCAGTTCAGTTATGTGTAGCCATCTACCACTCTTCCCACGTGCCATCCTTTTCTACCTTGTCACGTGCCACTCCATTCCAACCATATTATTTGATTAAATGTACACTACTTAACCTCTTTCTATATATTTCTTATACCATATGCATAAACTGCTGCTGCTTCTTTTTTTCTTATGCTATAAGTTGTTGAATGGTTACATATATACTAGTTGGTGTTATTGCTCATAATCAACTTGTTAAGTTGCCACCTACAATTATGATGATATACAATTTGGTAAACATTTCCAATTAAATTTCAATTTCAACTAAGCAAAATGCATTAAAATCGTATATATAGAGGGTGGTTGCGAAGTCTAAATCACGATATTATCGCAACGACAAAAATGAAGACCAAATAAGTCACCTCATCAGGACCACCACCGCGAGGGCAGAAGCCGTACACTACAAGGGGAGGGGGGATTTCCGACGGCTGAAAACCGTCGGCGGCCGTCGGAAGCCGTCGGCGGCCGTCGGAAAAAGCCGTCGGAAATGAAGGCGTCGGGGAGCAGTATTTCCGACGGCTACCGACGGGTGATGCCGTATACATTATCGACGGTTTCCGGCGGTTTCCGGCGGTTTCCGACGGCTTCCGACGGCCGTCGGAAACCGTCGGAAACCGTCGGAAATCAGGCCAATAAGCCGTCGGAACCCGTCGGAAACCGCCGGAAAATTTCGACCAATAAGCCGTCGAGAGCCGTCGGAAGCCGTCGGAAACCTGTTGTTTTTTTTTAAAATCTGCTGCAAATAGAGCCTTCCAACCACATTTCTCTTCCAAACACTACAATATCAATACTGCACAATCAAATAAACAATAATCCAACCAAACATGCAAACCAATACTCCAAAATATTCAATAGACACAGAAATAAACTAAATTAGAATAAAAATAAAATACAAAATATACATAACATTCCAACATTAACAATAATACTAACAATAACTGTTCTAATCATGCATATCCTGATACAGCTACAGAACCAAGTGTATTATACATAATTATACATATCAACAATTAATTGTTCCTTCTACCAAATCATTGTAAACTAAAACTAAACATACCTGCACGAACGAATTAGAAAGCAATGAATCAATCTGCCCCAGATCCAGAGCCAGCCGATGAAGGGAAGCGGCCACCAAACTGCTGCATGTACTCAAATAACTGTGCCGTCTGCATGGCCTGTTGGCGGTTCTGCTCCTCCAACTGCTGAACTCTAGTCTGTAATTCTTCTATACTTGCTAGCTCGCTCTGAGGTCTACTCCGCCGTCTCCTACTCTGACTACTGGACTGCAATAATTGAAAAATAAATAAAATCAAAGTTTATTGTTTTGAAAAGGTAAGAATATCATATTTTAAGTATTTTAAGAAAAATTAAATTATTTACCGCTAAATTGCCAAATCCGTATCGTCGACCATGCTCTGGTGGACTCATAACGGACTCAAAAATAATGTCCTCTTCATCGGTCGTCAGCTGCTCTCGACCCGTATCAGAAAGGAGTTTCTGTCGCTGCTCCATAAACATCTCCTGCATTGACAAATTAATAATATCATATCTTATTTCATAATAATTTGACAACTAAAACAATTACTAATACTGAATAAAATGAAATATGCTTACATGGCTTTTACTGGATTTATCGTCCTGCCATGTGTACGAAACAGTCCCGTCTGGATTAACATGCTCAACAGCATGCGTACGGGTGAACACGTCCATATAGCTGACAGGACCATGTGCCTCGGCTTCCTGAAGTTGATTGTTACATACAATTATTATACATTTAAAATCATATAGCATAAACTATTTACATTTATTATTCAGTAATTAAATTTACCAACTCCTGCCGATACTGCTGAAACGACTTCGATCCTCCGCGATGAGTAACGGGATTCTTATTTCTATTTGCAGAGTTTCTATCTGACTCTGCCTGTACATTCAAAATTTGATACATTATTTTTCAATCACGTTAAATTAATAATTGAAAAAAAATTAGTATACTTGCCTTCGCCTCGTCCGTCTCCCAGTAGCTCAACCAAGCTTGCCACACGCTCTCCCCCATCCACCGTGGTCTCTTCCCGGATTTCTTAACCTCAGATATCGTGTCTCTGTAGTTCTTTCGCATCTTCCTCATCCAGTATGCTCGTGCCAGCTGCATATCATCTGTCTGGATGTCTATCTCAGCCTGTGTTAAAAAAAGATTACACTTTAAACGATAAACGGTAGAAAAACGACAAAAACGAATTGAAAATGGAAAACATAAAAATTACACATACTAGGACATCCTGCCATATGCACTCTATGATGTGCGGAGGGATGGTATCCCACTTTGGCCAGCACGCACTCATCCTACTACGATATGCTGCTCTGGAGACGTCCAACACTACCTTAGTGGGTAGTAGCTCGAACCCCCTGTTTTTAAGTACGATACAGATAAGTACATACGTATAGTATAGAAAAAATAAGATGATGAATAAGATTTAATTTTTACCCATCTGCTTTGGGGGCTAACGTAACAACTGGACGGTGTGGCGCTTGCGATGGGCCACTGCCATCGCCTCCTGAAGAACGGGAAGAGCTCCTCCCTCTATGTGACATAATGATAAACCTGTGACGTTTACACATCATTATATAAGAGAATAAAAACATGATAATGAAATATATTTCATATGAACATGACATCAATGGTATAAATTGCTTAATTATAATGACTGAAATGTAAATAGACATGTAAGTTTGTTATACCTGATTCATGATGGGTGTACTCTTCCTACGATAAGCAGAGTTCATTGCATTTTTAATAAAAATTGCTAAATAAATGACAAATTGAAATAACATAAAACAATAGTAAACGGATTTAGTTTCATAGTTACATCAATTTCATAATACATCAAGAATTCAACATAGTTACATCAATTGCAAAAAAACAGATTCAAATTTATATCAGTCATCATCGTCTTCTGATTCAGATTCGGTCTCGTTTTCGACGATATTTTCCTCTGCACTGTCAAACGCTTCTACCAAAACATTTGATTCATCGATCAAAGGACCAAAATCTGTATGATCGTCTGTAATTATTATTTCGTTATTTTGCTCAAGATCTGCCTGATAAGCTTGTTCGTCCGGAATATTCTTCCCATCGAATGTGAATCTGGCCTTTGTTTTAAAAACTGCAGACCAATCTGCTTTATCTCTTTTTAGAGACGGATAAGGAGCGTAATAAACTTGCAATGCTTGTTTGGCTAGTACAAAAGGATCATACTTGTGATAGTGCGATGTATGCTTTATTTCGATAAGATTATAATCCTTATGCACATTAATTCCAGAACCTGGAACATTGCTAAACCAATTGCATCTAAATAGAAACACCTCCTCCGCGGGTCTTGAGAAATATGTCAGTTGCAAAATTTGTGTTAGAACGCCATAAAAATCATTTAAATGGTTTTCTGGATCGTCACTACCTTTAACAAATACACCAGTATTATTTGTTAATTTTTCTGCACCGTATTCTTTAGTGTTAAATTTGTATCCATTGACGAAATATATTGGATATGTCTTGACCACTCTTTTTGGTCCCATTGCAAGATGTTTCAAGTTCATAACAAGTTCATATATGTCTTCGCTTGACCATATCGTCGGTGGTTGTCTATTTTCTACTCTATTAGCTAAAAAGTTTTTCTTGTCTCCTCTGAAGGGATGATTTACATGGAGAAAATATCGATGACAGTCAAACCATGAAATTTTCTTACCATGAGGTAAAGAAAACGCTCGTGTTTCATCCATGCAATATGGACATGCTAGACGACCGGCAGTACTCCATCCCGAAAGCATTGCATAGGCAGGAAAATCACTTATAGTCCACAACAAAGAAGCAAACATACGAAAATTTTTCTTCTTTGACACATCGTATGTTTCTACTCCTTCGTTCCACAGTATTTTTAACTCCTCAATCAACGGTTGTAAATATACATCGATTCCTTGTGTCGGATCGTCGGGGCCAGGAACGACAACAGTAAGAAACATATATTGCGTTTTCATGCACATCCATGGAGGTAAATTATACGGTGTGACGATAATGGGCCAGGATGAATATTTAGAACCAAATTGAGAAAAT
This sequence comes from Allium cepa, assembly GCA_030765085.1. Classification (NCBI taxonomy): domain Eukaryota; kingdom Viridiplantae; phylum Streptophyta; class Magnoliopsida; order Asparagales; family Amaryllidaceae; genus Allium; species Allium cepa. Next base: position 939,389,962 of record CM060932.1, read on the forward strand.
GGAGAAAAACCGTCCGTACATAATCCTAATCTAACATTTCGACTCTCCGCTGCAAAATTTGGATACGTTTTATCGAAATGCTTCCATGCTTCTCCATCGGCCGGATGTGTCAACGTACCCTCTTCCTCCGTTCTCACGCTATGCCACCTCATATTAGACGCAGTTACAGAAGATGCGTATAATCTTTGAAGTCTTGGAGTTATGGGTAAGTAGTGCATACGCTTGTACGGAACTTCCTTACCCTTCTTTTTTCTTGGTTTGTATCTCTCCTGGTTACAAACTTTACAATTTCTAAGGTTTGCGTCTTCTTTCCAAAACAACATGCATCCTTTTAAACATGTATCTATTTTCTGATACGGTAAACCAAAAGCCGACATAAGTTTTTTAACTTCGTAGTGATTTTCACACATTAGATTATCGGGCGGCATATGTCTTTTTGCAGCTTGTACAACAGCCGTAAACCCAGCTTCAGTGATGTTGTATTTTGACTTCATCGCAATGTATTCTGCGATTACTGACAGCTGCGTGCCGCTTTTACAACCATCCCAAATAGGTTTTTTAGCTGCATCTAGTAAATCATAAATTTTCTTAGCTTCAATATTTGGTTCTTCAACATTTACATCATCGTCGTCAACTTCAACCATAGGAAACATTGATCGTGCTGCATCTTCGACCATATTTTCTATACGGGTCGTTGAAACTATTTCGTTAACGACACTTTCAGACTCTACAGAAGTATTTGCTACAACTTCTCCATGCCGATCCCAAACATAATATTCGGGTGTGAAACCGTGTTGGCACAAATGAACTTTCACAATATCTGGTAACAAAAACTTCAAATGTCTACACCTACTACACGGACAACGAATTTCTGGATCGTTTCCGTTATTACTTAAGGCGAATTCAACAAACACGTTTATACCGTTATAAAAATCTTCTTTTATTGAGCCCCTCATTCCTTTTCTTTGGTACATCCATCTCCTTCGATCAACAAAATAATCAATCATTTTTCCTATTTGACAAAATGAGAAGTTCAAAATTTAATATTTATTTTGAAGAATACACATTCGAAAAAGATTATTTTCATGTTCGTATAATATTTTGAATTTAAAGAACAACTTCACAAATTTAAAAATATTTTCAAATAGGGCACATTTCATTTTTTAACGTACGTAACGATTAAAAATATATAATTTTTTTTCATTGGTCAGACATCCTACCTCCCATTACAAACACAGTAAGCATTTACATTTCGTATATTACTTCGTCCCAAACGATTCAATAAAATTTCGGCAGCATTTCCCTTTTGTTCCCTGCATTGTACACAAATGCGTGTACGCAGGAAACAAAAAAGAAAAGTTAGGGCGAAATTTTATGAACCGTTTGAGACGAAGTAGTATACAAAATGTAAATTCTTACTGTGTTCATAACTTGTCCAATACAGGGACAAATCCGACAAACATTGTACCAGATGAATATAAATGGTCGTTTTTCGAAAAAAACGACTATTTATACAACGATCATGTACAACACTCGTCAGACGGGGCCAAAAACTCTCTAAGGGACATTTGTCGGTTAACATGCGCGCATTTTACTCAAAAATACAGTTTTACTCACTGTTCACATTTATATATTAATTTCACACATTTATTCGACGTATTACGCATCAACTTAGGGCTGGTTTAACATTTTGTCATTTTTCAATACACACAATTATAATTTAGAGTAATGCATTTTTTTTGTGTCATAAGTAAAAACGTGCACAATATAATACTCCTAGTTCATTCAATCATTTTATCTTATTCCAAATAACGTATACAATCGTCGAATCAAGGCATACACAACAAAATACATATACATGAACATGCACAAATTATACGTGTTTATCACAATTTCACGATAAAAGATGAAATTGGTATACCATGTGATGCTATAAACCGTTATTACGCTAGTGGAAACAATTGCAATCATTAATTCGCCCTAATTTATCAATTTATGCAAATCTATAATTAGGGTAAAAACTGAATTTTTCATAAAAATAAGAGATTATACCTGAGATTAAGAGTACTGAAGCTTGATTAGAGTGCGTTGGAAGATCCGGAAGCTAAAAATTAGGGATTGGAAGCTTAGGGGTTGAATTTGGGGGGTTTTTTGGGTTTTTTTCGTATGAAATGGAGGAGGAAGAAAGGGCTCGGCTGGCTGGTATAATCGCAAATTTGCGACGGCTTCCGACGGCCGCCGACGGCCCGTCGAAAGCCGTCGGAAAATGGCCGTCGGAAGCCGTCGGTCTTGGCTGTCGGTATTCTGCCTTTTTCTTGTAGTGGTAGGATGCTTGATATTCCATCCATCCGATGGCTGTTATAGCACGATTATGAATTCATCTTTAGACTTGTACTAATCTTTTTTATTGTGGTGCTTAATTTTGTGGTTCACAGCCTTGCTTTATCTTCCTTTTTCCTTTTTTTTTTTTGCCTCATTAAGTGCTTATTCAATTTACCTTTTTTTCCCTCTTGCCATTGTGTTTAACTATGAGACATTCAGAGAGTTAATTATTTGCATATTTCTGACATACGCAAAAAAACCAAGTACAGATTGAACAAGAAAAGAACAGGTTAGGATATGTATATAAATATTTGTCATAGTCAATTTCAAGATTCTGGCAACTGTAAGTTGGATAGATTGCATTGCAAATATAGTACTTTTAAGGCAAAAAGTTATAGTTGATGGATGTAACTGCAAAAGTACGCTATCAAAAATTTCAACTAACATAATAATATTGGTGGTAAATTCAATCAGTAGTTAATTTCAAGAAAATAAAGTAAAAAAGAATTTAGAAAAAAAAAAGGAAATAGAAAAGAGTAGCCACTCACCACCCACCATATTGTTTTAATAAAGGAGTGGAGATATATGGCCCTTATCTTTTCTGCTTAGCTGTTACAATCACATAATCATAATTTTTACTATTTTGAAGGGGGTTGTGTTTATTTAGTTACTTGCAAGAAAAAGGATTTGGATCTTATGTACCGATTTTTCACTTAGTCAAATCGATATGAAAATTGGGCAAGACTTGAATTCCAATAGAAACAATAAATCTTTTTGTTAATTACCTAATCTGGTGTTAAAGTTTCATTAGAATTTCTTCTAAAGTTTACAAATTCAGAATGGTTTAGACAAACCAATTTGTTGTGTTGAATTTAATTAAGTGGTTTTAGTGAATCATTTGTTGAAAAATTCATAAAGTTGTTTATTAACCGTTGTAAATGTAAGTTGTATTAAAATAGATGACGTAGATATAAGCATATAATGCATTAAAAAGTCTACACAAACAACATTTTAAATAAAAATAATCAACTTTTCCTGTACCCGTTATCAGTAGACATTTAATTCTGAGACAAAATAATATAGTTTTACACACACTAAGAAGGAGTGTATTATTACAATAAAAAAAACAAAAAAACAAAAAAAAAAACAATATAAGTGTGTAGAAAGGTATGAGGAGAGATGAATAGCGACTTATTTCTTTCTTTTCTCCCTCACCTTTTTTTTATTCTCTTCTTCTTCCTTTCAGTTTCAGAAGGCGATTGTCCAAGCTAACTAAAGCTACTAGTGTAAAAAAAGAAGAAAGAAAAAACAAAGAGAGACAAATCACAACATAATACAGCGCCTGCACGATCGAAATCGATCTGATTGACAAAGCTTTCAATCCTACAGAAATCAAGAAAATGATGTCTGTCTGCACATCTAATTCTTAGGTCAGTACACTTAAATTAAACCCTACTTATCAATGGTTATTTTATCTATTTTCTTAACTATTTCCTCACCACCATGTCTAATTCATTGAATACAGATATAGATAATGAAGGAGAAGAAGTCTTTATTACGGTACTGCTGATACGAAATATAACATAGAGAGTTAATATGTCACAAGGATACCATCAAGGAATATATGGTTTCCATGAAGAAAACCAAGAAGATGACCAGCACCAGCATCATGTAGCTCAGCAAAGCAGAAGAGACAAGCTCAGGATGCAAGGATTGATCGATCCAACGGATGAAGACGAGCCAAGTGGCAGCGGCATATACAACGCCGGTGCTGCTGGTGCAGGCGGCAGTATGCTTCAAGACATGTTCAATTTCTCCACTGCAGTTCCAGGTCCCAGCGCCACTGATCTTTTAGCCAGTCAAATGCAAGCTGCTGCTGCTAGCGGGTATGCTACCCGACCCTTTAATCTCGGTTTTGGTGCCAGCTGGCATGGAGGTGCTATAGAAGATTCTAAAGAGCTGAGTCAGCATCATCATCATCCTGATTCAGCGGCTGCCATGAATCTTTTCCTGATGAACCCTCACAATCAGCAACAGCAGCAGCAGCAGACTGATCAAGAACTTAGAGTTCAGAACAATCCTTTCGGAGTTGTTGAAAGCACTCAGAATCAAGGCTTGTCTTTGTCGCTGTCTTCTCTTCTGCAGCCCGATCAGGAACTTAGAGTTCGTGATGGTGTGCTGTATTTCAACAACAACAACAATAACAGCAACATTCAAAGTCAACAGCTACAGCAATTACAACAAACCCATGGTCAACCAAGTGGTCAAAGTCAACACATAGGCTATGGAGGAGGAGCAAGCGTTGGGGTAGTTAATGTGTTAAGGAACTCGAAGTATTCTAGAGCAGCGCAAGAACTATTGGAAGAGTTTTGCAGTGTTGGAAGAGGACAGCAATTTAAAGGGAAGAAAACGCTTGGAAGGCAATCTTCAATTTCGAACAACCCTAATGCTGATAATAACAGTAATACAAATGCAAGTTCTTCATCGAATTATAAAGATGGCCCTCCGAGTTTGTCTACGGCTGATAGGTTTGAGCATCAGAGAAAGAAGTCGAAGTTACTTTCTATGCTTGATGAGGTAAATTTATTATTAATTTCTTTATATATTTTTTGTCGGTCACCTGAAAATTCCTTTGGTTTAATTAGTCCTTTCTTCTTCTTAGCCCCACTTCTACTAAATTTTATCTATATTTAAGCTTTGATTTTATCTTACATGTATTATAATCAAATAATGGTTACCAAGAAGATTTCTAATTGAATAAAGGTACAACAAGAAACGACATGTTTTGATTTGATGGAATCGCCATTGATTAATCGCCTAGGATGCTTCTAATTATAATAAAAACTTGCATTATACACATATAATTATTTCAATCATATTATGTTCATATTTAATCTCTACCATATATACAAAGTTGACTCTTCAAGAAGAGGAGAAGAGAGAGCTGTTGCAATTTTCATTGGTTCCTTTATATATTTTTTTGGTCCCCTTTGCACTTTCTCAACTCCTAACTGTTTTGATAACAAAATCATTTTAATTTATTTCTTTAACTATTGTCATCTTTTTTTGCCTCCTAATTTTCTTGCAAACAAATAATGTATGTGGCTAGCTAGGTATACATAATTTTCTTATAACAATTATAAAAAGACAATTGCATTATTACATTTGTATCCATCATAAAATACAAAGTAATATTAATTATTAGTGTACTACATTGATTCTTTTTTTTTTCCTCCAGTCATATAATCACTTACCTCATAATAATTTTTACTATTTATCTAACTACAAATATAGGTTGATAGAAGATACAACCATTACTGTGATCAAATGCAAATGGTGGTGAACTCATTCGACTCCGTAATGGGCTTTGGGGCAGCAACACCTTACACTGCATTGGCTCAAAAGGCAATGTCACGTCATTTTAAATGCCTCAAAGATGCAATCTCTGTACAACTGAAGAACACATGCGAAATACTAGGAGAGAAAGAAGCAGCAGGTGGTTCAGGAATAACAAAAGGTGAAACACCAAGACTGAGATTGCTCGATCAAAGCTTAAGGCAGCAGAGAGCATTTCATCAAATGGGGATGATGGAGCAAGAAGCATGGAGGCCACAAAGAGGTTTGCCTGAACGATCAGTTACTATTCTCCGTGCGTGGCTTTTCGAACACTTTCTTCACCCGTGAGTTTTCTTTCTTTTTTTCGTTTATTATACATATGGAGTTTAAATTATGCATGCATTACTTGTTATAAGTATGATTTATGATGTTGTTGTGTCATGTTCTTTAGGAAAACGAATGTGCACCTACAATGTTATTTAGTGAGATATATATCATGCACTATTTCTTGTGTACGTTATGCAGTGAGTCAATCTTGTTACCCTTTCTCTTTCACATGTTATGAACAATATGTAAATTAAATAATTAATACATAATTAGATATAAGTATAATTAATTATTTGATATTTAAATATGTATACAAATACAATTTTTTCAAAAGATTCTGACAATTTGTATTTACTATTTTTTGATTTATGTCATTTCTTGTGTAATATATTCTATCTATTCATAATCATATGATTCATATGCATGACATTGGATGCAGTAATGTTGACCCTACCTAGTACTAGGCATATTTTTCTGCCGCATACATTGTTTCATCTTGAGTTTCAGTTTGTGATGCCTCAATCATTTCATTTTTTTTTTCAACTTAATATATGCGTATTATAACACAGATAAAAACCAAATTATTTTAGGACATTTTACACTTACAATTTTTTGGGACTGAAATTTATAATTCAGTTTGAGTGATGAGTATGTTAGCACATTTTTCAAAATCAACATAAATTTTTATGTGTTATGATGAAAAGATTCATATATCGTTTCTCTGCGGTATTTTCTTTTCCAGACAAAGAATTTACAGTTTTTTGTCATTTATATAAAAACATTATTTTATGGTCTGTGATGCTCTGGATTCAGTACATAATATATGGTACTCAGTTTCACAGCTTTTATCAGCAAATTTGCCATAAATTCTGCAGCATTTTTTTCTCTTTTCAGATATCTATATATACGAGCACAATTACCAAAATTAACATTCTATGCATTAGCAGAAAGATGGATTAACTTTTTGTAATCTAGCTTAAGCTTTATTATCAAAAGATTAATTCAATCAGTCTTAACTTTATTTCCATGTTTTGTCTGTACTACTCTTTATTAAAAACATGAGAATTAAAGCTGATGCAAAAGCTTTTTCCTTTGTTCCATCCTTTTCATTGATGATTGCAGTTTATTATCAGCATCTATTTCTATCATTTGAAAATAATCAAATAGTAAAAACATAAAGCACCAGAACACTACATTGATTGTACATATGTAGAACTATATGTAGATATTCCTGTCTTCTGCATATACATAGGCTATGACTGAGCATGCTGCATTATGATTTTATGAATTGGAATGAAATAATATATAGTTTTTAAATACTGTTGGATGAATAAATTAAAAATTGTCATGTTTTCAGGTATCCAAGTGACGCAGATAAACATTTGTTGGCAAGACAGACGGGACTGTCAAGGAATCAGGTTTGTCTCATCAAGCTTTCTATCTTTGCCTTTTTTTTAAATCAACTTTAATAGAGTAGGTAACAGAATTTTTGTACTCACGTGAATTGTTAGTTACCAACAACTTGAATGGCAGTGGGCATACGGATTCATAGTATGTATGTGCATATATAATTAAACCATAATAGTTGCAGGAATACACAAGTCTAGAGTTAACTTTAGGGCATTTAGCCAACATATTATGGGATCGGTTGCCTATAATCTTAGGCTTGCGATCAACACCACGGTTTCTTGCCTTCCAACACTAGATTAGTTGACAATTTTATAAGAAAAAGCTAAAAAGAATTAGACAAGTAAAATAAAATATATAAATTTGCAACCGAGGAAACAAATCTTTATTACAAAGTATTTTTCCGTGTTTGTCTCTTACTTACATAATGAAACGTTCCTCCATATTCATATTGATCCATCTTTTAATTTAAATAAATATAGAAGATATATTTAATTTTACGACTCATATTCATTCTCTATAAATCTCACATGGAATATCTTAGAAAATTTCTTTATATACCGGAGATAAGATAAGTATAGAAGTTTTGAGTTTCTATTACAGGTAAATAGACATAAGGAAGAAGTTGCAAAAAAAATTAGTTTCAGGGACGACAAGTTTGCTTTTTAGTCTGAAGGACACTATTTAGTGTAAATTGAAAATGATAGGTACAACTATCATTCTGTGAATTACACTAAGAAGTGTCCTTGGGTCTGAAAAACAAACTTCTTGTCCCTGAAACTAAAAATTTTTCTAACTTTTTCCTTCAGCCTAAAAACCCCTTTCTATTATGATAATATTTTTAAATTATTTTTTAGTTTTCCAAGATTCAACACTTCAAAACAAGTTAAATATTTGTAGCATACAATCAATCAAAAGTGTGAAACAATTGTAAATGTTGTAGTTCAAACACACGGTTCATTTTCATCCTCCAAAACTTGATTTTGTAACTCTAAGCAAGACTCGTAATAGTCTAAGGTCTTCATTATTAAGAACCTTAGCAAATATATCTATCATTAGGTCATTTCAGTTGATATAAAATTTCTTGTACCTCCTTTCTCCTAATAAAATCTTGGATGTAGCATGTATCAGTTTGTGAACTTCAATTATCGAAGATGATGGTTTTGACGAGTGTTATAGCCGATTTATTCTCCATAAAAGCCTCTATTGCATTGGGTCATGCCATGTGCAACTCCTTCAATAAATACAGAGCCAACCACAAGGCAAGTCAAACAAGACTAATGCATAGGGCAACATATCTCATAGGGACAACTAGACAATGATAGGTACAATGATGCTATAGTATAAATCATTTAAAAAAAATTGTAAATCAGATAAATACTTAAGAAACATATAAAGTTACATATTATAATTGTGTTGTACTTTCTAGGTCTCACAGGGGCAACCTGTAAAGTAGTTTTTGATGTCCTGTGCTATAAATAAATCATAACAGGTTGGTTAGTATTTTCATATCAAAAATCTAAAAATCTACATGCTAGAAAAAAGTAGCTGAGTTAATATTTGGCTAGGGCAGCCAGCAACTGTGGACCAGCCCTGAATAAATAGCTAGGCCAAATGGCATGACATATAAGAAGAAAAATGAAAAAAAAATTAGATAGACAAGCACCATTATTTCAGTGGTTAAATGATTTGGCTTTGGTGCAAGAGGTCACAAGTTTGAAACTTAGCGTGATTCGAACGTTTAATGACATGTAACATGTTGTCACAGTGATTTGTTGTATATAAAGTACCATCTCAAAAAAAAATTAGATAGTGTACGAAAAAACCAAAAGATATAATTATACAATGAAATAATACAAAGTAACTTGACTGTTTATTCACATACTTTGAGGCATCAATTCTATTTAGAATATTCAACATCTAAAACGGATGAATAACATGTATCTAATTCTATGACTCGCTCATACAAAATATCTTAAATATTTTTTGTACACAATTTAGGGTAAGATAACTTTAGAGAGTTTGTACTACGACAAAATATTTCTAGGTACTCCTTTTACCTTACTCGATTTACAGATTTACTCCATTTCAAAGCAAATTAAATATTTTGTTCCCACAATTAATGAATGCATAAAATATTATGAATATTGATTTTCAACATCCACATAAACTTGATTCTATAACTCCATGCATTGTGGTGTAACATGTGTAACTTCTTCAATTTATCTCAAAACCAAATACCATGAGAACACTAGTTGAAGTGACAAGATACTGGTTTCACAAGTGGAAAGTTTCATAATTCACTCTTTTATGAACTCCAAGTGAAAATTTTATCTCCACTATGTAGTTAATATTAATATCCATAAAACGTATGTTAAGGATTGATATGTGATAATCGAAAATGCTGGGATAAAATCAGGATAAATAATAGCAATATCTATATGTTTATTGGTAAATTAGAAAAAATTGTGGTAATAACAATATTGTAAATGTTCTTATTTTATCACTTTAAATAATCGTTAGATTATTAGGTAAAGAACACACTTATAAACTCTAGTGTTCTATTACAATATGACTCATTTATGTACTCTTTGTACAACATGGAGATATTTCACTATTTTCAAAGATATTCCCATCAAATATTAGTCAAATATGACCTACATATCAGTCAAAATTGTTAAGCTTATCATAAGAATCCTACATAATTAGATTTGAGAAGAAATAAAAAGTGGAAGAAACCAACAAACAAATAATTTTCCCCAAACAAACTTTAGTAATTCTTCGAAAAGATTACAAGAGAAAACCTTGAGATTGAGAAGAAGTCTCAATCCTCAAAACTCTAATACAAAACCATTTTTTCACGCACTACAATGAATTCCATACAAGCTTATTTATAGAAGTCTAACATAGTCTCATTCGCTAGATAGAAGATAAGTAGATATCAACAGGGGAAACTCCAAGTACCCTAAAAATAACAAAATTGCCCTTGAATCCTAAATTCATAGTTGTTTCTGATTTCCCAATCAGTCGACTAGAATTACCATCAGTCACTGGTATTATTCAACTGATTGAGTGTTCTAAATGACTAGAAACACAAATGTGTTATTGTGCCCAAATTGTTCCAAATTTCAATCGACTAGATAAGTTTACCGATCGACCAGAAATGGTTCCAATCGACTTGTAGCCTTTTCTAATCGACTGAATGGTTGTACCATAGGTTACAGGCCCTCTAGTGCTCTATCTTTAATCTTCTTCGTCTTCCCTATTCTTCATCGCTCCTCTTCTGCAACTCCATGAGATGCCTTTGTACATTGACCTAGAATATTGTATCACATATCTGAACAATCTCCACTTTGATACTATATTTCCGTAAAATTGTCCAAACTCCACCTACAATCCAAGCTTCAAGCAATTTCCAAAATAACCACAGAAACTAATGTCTCCGCACCCGAAATAAAAAACTTAACTAACCTCCAAACCACGTAATTATGCATGCTCCCTAATCAAGCATGCTTATCATCAATGAAGTAGAAACACTTGTAATACCATAAAGATCTCTATGCGAACTTCGTGACTCTTCGTTGTTGGCACCACCTTGATTCAGGAAAATTTGTCTTTCCAATACCACCTTGAGAAGTCTCATCATTCTCCATCATTTTTTCAAGTACTTTATAAATGTTATTGCTTTCTCATTTTGCATGCAGCATTTCCCTTGTTACTCTTCCAGACCCTTGTAACTCCAACTTGAGTTAAGAAATTATAGTCCTTTTCTTTCAACCATCCAACTAAAACTAGATTCTTCTTAATTTTGGAGCATTCTTAACTCCCATAAGCTTCACCTCAATTCTATCATATATTTTTAGCTTAACTGAACATATGCCTTTAACATGCAAATCTCCATCATTAGCAGATTCCACCTTGCCTTTTTGATACTTATAGTCAACAAACGCTCTATTTTGTTGCATATATAAAAACATGCACCCGATTCAAGCACCCATTCATTTTCTTTTCTTCCAATAACATAGAGTATATCATTACTAATACCAAAATTCACCTCATCATTGCTGCGTTCCTTAAGCTTGTCTTTGTTTTTGTTTAATGCCTCCATCTTCTCTTTATCCATTTATACCTTGTTGCGAAATCTCAGCTACTGACCAAGATTTTCATAGCAATAGAAATGAAATACCTTTACGTATTTGATCTGTTTGATCATCTTTCCATATTTGAATGGTTGCCCCTCCTTGTTGCAAGATGCACCTCTTCAATTGGATTTCCTTTTTCCCTTTCTTTATTAACATTTCCTTCCATTAGATTCAACCTCCACGTCTAATCATAAAGCAGGCTACTAACCACCAAACTCATAAAAACAACTTCATTCATATTTGAGTTGATTAGTGCCATCACATATGTTTTCCAACTTTCTTAATGAACTCGTCAGTATTAACACTTGTATTCCATCGTCCACCTTGTAATTCACGATCCATAATTGCTAGACAATTATTATGATCCTCTTCAATTGATCTACCTTTCTTAAGCTTCAGATTTATCAATCTTTTCATTTGAAGAGCCTTGTACGTTGTAGAGTTCTTCGTGTAAAACCCTTCCAATTTCTTTCAAATTTCATAAGAAAACATTCCTTCGCAACAATATGCATGAAACATCATATTCTTCAAAAAGAAGTGAACAGCCGCCGCGGTCTTCTTATTTAAAATTTCTTACTTAGTTTCAGTTACGCCAGTATCGTTTTCCTTTATTCGTGAAATGGTTGGTGAAAATCATCGAGGTATCCAAAGTCCTCCATCTTCGCCTTCCATAAGCTAAAATTCTCCAAATGAGTTTTTAAACACTTATATTTTTCATAAACAAACACTTTTTAGAAAAATTTGTGTAGAAGACTCTGATACCGACTATTAGGGTTATCCCAATGATCCATATATAATTAGATTGAGAAGAGATAAGAAGAAAAAACAACAAACAAATAATTTCCTTCAAACAAAATTTATTAATTCATCCAAAAGATTACAAGAAAAACTTTAAAACTGAGAAGAAATCTCAACCGTCAAAAGCTTAATATAAAATCTTTTTTTTCCACACAGTACAATGAATCCCGTACATGCCTGTTTATAAAATTCTAGAGTAATCTAAATCATCGAATAAAAGGCATGAATAGTAGATCAATGGTCGAAACTCCAATTATCTTGAAAAAGAGACAATTTCCACTGAATCCTGAACTCAAATTTATATATAGATTTCCTGATTTAATTGACTGGAATTACCCTCAGTCGACCGATAAAGTGTTCCACACGATCGGAAACACAAATGTGTTCTTGGGTTTAAATTGCTCTAAAATCCAGTCGACCATATAGGTTTACCAAATGAATAGAAAGGGTTCTAATCTGCTGATAGCCTTTTCCAGTTGATTGAATGCATGTAGCATATGCTTTGAGCCCTCCGGTGCTCTATCTTTCTTCTTCATTTTCCTTCGTCTTCGCTACTCCTCTTCTGCAACTCCAAGCGACGCCTTTCTACGTCGACCTAGAAATATTGTATCACATACTTCAACAAATATCGATGATATATTGCAAAAACATCATTAAACAATGTTTTAAAATAATATCGCTTCAAGTCAGATAGGCGATATATCATATATATAGCTGACATAACCAGATATTAAATAAATAAGTCTCACATAATGAAAATAAACTCACTAGTCCTTACAATCAATATCTTTAGTCCCAATCACTACCACTGCAACTAACCAGTTTGAAACTGTTAGAATGTGAATATGATAATCTGGAATCAATAGTATTTTTGATATAATAAAGTTCCTTTAAGTCCTCAGATGCAATGTTGTAGGAGCTTCCACTTTCTTTTCTTATATATATTTTGTGAGCTTTATACCAAATTACATTGGAGTGTGCATTGGATTTGATCCATCCATTTAAAACTTCTTCAATATATCATTTGCGGTTCTTAAAAAATACATACGTCATGCTTACATGGATTCATTCAGGTTAGAAAATAGTACAACATGAATCAAATGTCCATCATCTAAAACTCTAAACTTGTTTTAAACTTAAAATCATTAATGCGTTGTGGTTCTTTTTAGTAAAAGTGAAGTCGACGCATATATAAATATACATAACAAAATATCCATTTTGATTAAATTTTATGAAAAGAGCATTTTATGGGGAATTATTTTTAAAAAAAATCTATAAAATACCTATCAAATATATGCTCTTAGAGGGTTTTATAAACTACAAAGTGTTTTTTTCAATTTTAGAACTTTATCTTCATGTCCTATAATATTATAATTTAGTGGTTGCTTTAAATAAACTTCTTGTGTGCTAAAAGTTATGATCTAGAAATAAGGATTTCATATTCATTTTTTACATTTTTCCATTTATTTTAAGCCATTAAAAAGACTATTTTTTTTATGAGAAAAATACTATTTTATTATAACTTCTAAATGAGCAACGGGGGAAATTCCCCTTCATAGTCTATGCATGTTCTTTTGTACGTTGATTTTGCAATCAATCTTATGTCATGCATTTCAAATCCTTGTTTAAATTTCATTCTTCTTTACTTTGTATGCTAATGTACTTCAATATTTTTGTATCCTTTACGTGAGTTAGCCGAGTTCTAAGTATCAATCTTTGTGATAGCTTTAATTTTTCCATCCATTACATTCTTCAATCTGTTGCCTTATGCCACTTCTTCAAATGTTGGCATTTCCCAATTTGCGAACAGATGGAATAAAGAAAGATCATCGCCAATTAGTGTCATGTCTTATAGTCTTGTAATGATCTCATGCGACATGGTCTTTCATTTGAGATTTCTTCTGGTAGATATTCTTTTTTTGGGAAAGGCAATCATGGTTGAATAGTCATTTACCTTAGTTGATCGAATGCAGTATGTTAAAGAACTACATATAATCAAAAGGCCAATTAGTATATTGATAATATGTGGTTCTCTAACATCGTATCATAGCATGTTCAATTTTTATGTGCTTAACCGCCATCTTCTCTCATGTCACCTAATATAAATGTCCATGTGTTTGGCCCATAATATGCCGCACATGTAGGAGCATGTTGAGATTGGTCTCACATCAGGTAGTTTACAAAATAATTCCTATACAAATACCAAGAGATGTCTCTTCACACCATCAATTTGTTTTGCGACAATATGTGGTTTTCTAAGACGGTAAACACAAGAGTGAGAAAAAAGAGCCTCGGTTATAATTTACATTGTACATTCCACATGAAACTAGAGAGACACATTACTCTTAACGCTAAAATAGGAATTCCATAGGTACAATACCGAAGCATATAAAGAAAGTAAGAACTCAAAATATGATGTGACTTAACACATAAAGAGTACATGCAGAACCATATTAAGATCAAGGTCATCATCAAAAACATTGATTTTAATATGAGGCAAAAGAGGCAGTGGAGGTAGAGGGGCATATAGAGGTAGTAGGATAGTAAACTATATAACCAGGGTAAGAACAAATGTAGGTCTAGAGAATGGTTGAACATTATCAATATAGTAACCAAATCCCCTATTAAGACCATCATGAAGCCTGGGTATGATAGAAGATGTTTCAAGCAGAAGCCTCGTATCTAGAAAATTATGCATATGTGATATTTTCTCAACCTTTAAAAGGCTTTTATGATTTTAGTAAAGTGGCCATCATTGACAAAGGGAGAAAAGATTCTTGATAAAGCAACAAGTGGGATTTGTTCTACCTCAACATCATAGGGGGTAAGGAATTTTAATATTCTGTTATTGAGTAGGAGGCTTTGATAGTGGAACTTTGGAAAGATGAGGTAAATGATTTAGATATAGGGTTCCCACTTTTGGACAGTTATACGGGTGAATGCATACTAGTAGTAAAGATGTTACCAAAAGAGCGGCAAGTAGGGAAGGTTTATGGTTTTCAAACATAGGACATGTCAATGTACCATATCCATTTGGCAAACAACCTCATTGGAAGGTTCAACAATAATGACTTATCATGAGAAACCTCAATCCATGTTTTCACAAATTTAGATCTCTTTCTTTCCTCTGTAAATTCATAAAAACTTATGAACAAACCAATGATATTTTTCCGCCGATTAATTCTAATATAAGACTAATAAACAAAAGGGATTTTATAGAAATTTACCAATATCGAAATAGAGATAAATTGTTTCCTTGTCATGTCCACCATTGGGCTTCATTAAGTGATGATGAAGTGTTCCTAATGAATTATTTGTTGTGGAAAATTTAGGCTTGTATGTAGAATACCTTAAGATCTAACTTGTCGATTAATTATCATCTATCATTTCAATGAACAATGATTACACAGTAGAGTAAAATATAAAAATAAAGAACATACAGATTTAACGTGGTTCGTCCTAATTGCCTAGGTCTATGGAGCTAACAACTATTTTTATTTTATTGAAAAAAGAGAGTGCAAAAGAGAGGTCACAAAAATTATAACTAAAAAGAGGATAGAGTAAAATATAATTATTTGAATAATCAATTTCCCCAAAGACTTAATCACACTCAAAAGACCTAATTTGAATTAACTGCAGAAATGAGGATCTACTAGAGAAGAAAATAAAAGTGGATGCTTTCACAAAATATGAAGATAAAAGCCTTTGTTTATATAGACCGAGGATGCATGCATTAATAGGAAACTAAGAAATTTAATTGTCTAATTATCTTGAAACCTTTTAAAATTTTCATTATTTGATTTCAACGCAAATAAATAATGGTAATACTGGTCCATTATTTCCTTTATTCCATTGAATCTCAATTAATTATATTTTCTATCTTCATAATAAAAAAGAAATTCATAAATAAACCACTCACCTCATTTATAATCCATCGACTTATTAATTGATTGACTAAGTAATTAATTTCCTTCCAATGAGAATATTCTATTGGAACTTTTTTTTCTTTTCCACATATAACATAATTAATTGATTGGATCAATTAACTAATTTTTTTTCTTCTTTGCTAAATATTTGAATCATATAAATTCAACACTTCACATTGATTCAAGTAGAACAGTCTCTCTTTAACTTCATATCTCAACAATTTGTAAGGTCCACAACACATGTCATCATGCTCAAGATGAACTAGTCTAGGCATCGTTGCCCAAATGAAGCTTTCAAATCTTTCCCATGCATAAGAATGATAGTATGCACATAAACAAACAAAGTATGTATGAATAAATACAAAATTGCTTTAGCATATCCGACGTAGGAGACGAACCGGTGGATACTGAACTTCGAGAGACAAATGGAGATTTAACGGTGTGCTTCACCTTCTTCATTCCATATTGAATGAGAACACATTCAATATTTTCTGCTTTAATATTCTTCTCAAGAATTTTTATAGACTTTCCTAATTCTACAACAACAGACTCACCGACAAGCTCTTCAAAGCATAAAATAAAGAATCATCACCATAAATATGCTCGCAAATAAGGCCAATGGAACCAAAAGGCCTTGCCTGCGATTGAGCTCGACCTAGAGTCTGAATTGAAATCTACTTATCAATCATGGTATCATTTTATTAACCTATAGCATAATTGATTGATTGAATCAATTAACTAATTTCCTTTCTTCCTTACCAAATATTTAAATCATACAAATTTAACATTTTGATAGGATTGACTTCCATTATATGTCAGTGTTACTTTGGAAATGAGAACTTATAACTAACATAGCATTATCGTATTTCATCTTCATCGACCATTTGCCAAGTTTATGGAAAATTATTTTAAACCATGATTTTAGATATGTTGAAGTCCGAAAATGAAACCCACTAGTGACCCTTTTAGTAAGATATACTGACATTAATAACTTCAAGAGGGGAAACTATGGTACATCATTATCAACGTTTTATGAAAATAATTTTATGTAATTCATAGCTTTAATTTTATAGAATAATTCATTCATTTTAGTGATAATCAGAAGAGGTTAAGAGTGTATTAGGTTCTTAAAGATTGGTTTGTTAGTTATGCATGATGTCTGGTTCAATAAATATAATATATTTGCTTAAAAATCACAAGTACATAAATCATAAGAGATAGAGGCACCAGTATGTAATGTGGATGATCAAGAAAGTTAACATGGCATATAAATATGAAATATCATTGGATGATAACATAGGAAATGTACTTGGTATGATAAGGGGAGGAGACCTAGCTTGTTTAAAAGCAGATTTGGAAGTTGCATGGCTCAAAAAGGGAAAGGTAATGGCAAGTGGAGGCGGGGAGGTTAACATGTCAACAAATGAGGGAGATGACAACTTAATAGGTATAGGGGATTTTATGGTGAGAAGTCCTATCATATCTAATGAAATAGGCATCGGAAGATATGTAAGGCCCAAACCAACAGCTCAACGGAAACAAGGCAGTGCAAGGAAAAAGGGAAACATTGAGAGAGATTATGGTAGGAAAAGGAGAATCGGTATGGAATGTGATGCGGCGATAGGAAGTCAAGCTAGAAAGAAGAAAAGTTGTGATTATTTGTCCCTATGTAAGAGTTTTAACTTGTAGTGGATGTCTTTCTACACGTCATTGTTCCATTTTCTTCTTCTTTCGCAAGGAGGGTTATGAGTATCTTCTTTTTTGTTCCAATTCCAAGTGTTTTTTCTTCATCAAACTTTACATCTCAACTACCATTGATTTTTTTTCACTAGTGAGATTATATAGCTTATATTCTTTTATCCTTTTATTTATAGCCAACAAAACTATACTTTTATACCTTTATCATTCCACTTGGTGCATCTTTGATCTACACATGGACACATTTTATGCTTTCAAATATTCTTAAATGTGACATTCGTAATTTCTTTCATGTCACGCTTTTTTGAGGTTTTACTTCATCCTCTTCAAGCTAGAAAACAATTAAATATATAGACTGTGCAACCAACGATTTTGACCAAAACTCTTTTTGACATTTTTTTCTTAACGAATTACTTATCTTGTCGAGTAAAGGTCCATTCTTTCCTTTTGCTACCCTATTTTATTATGGAGTGTTTAGGAGCCTTAAAGGTAAAATATTCAATTGCTTCACAAAATTTTTGAAATCTTTTAAGGTAATTTCATAGCATTGTTCAGGCTTATGGCATTTATTTTATAATCACTTTCATTTTCTACAAAAACTTTAAAATTCTTGCAATGTTAAATACATGAAGTTTTGTTTAGGAAAATATGCCCTTGTTTTATAACTAGAGACATCAATAACGAGGGAAAGTAATTACTTTTTCCAAGTAAGTATGGTTTAGTTATACCACAAAAACTATATAGATTAATTTTGTTCGTTTTTTTAGCTATTATAGTGGATTCTTCAGAAGAGGTTTTTCATTGTCGTTTTTATATAAGCATCACTCGTATCATGATTCATGTGGTTAGTAAAGGATAGTCTTTTTACCATATTTTTATTACTCAAAATGTTAACTCATGAAATAAGGTGTTTGAATTGTAAGTGTAAAATTCATAATGAATCTTTATTACATGCTTTTAAACATTTAACGACGTTATTTGAAATATTTAAAGAAAGGTTTTATATCATGATGTTGCTACTATGACAACTAAATTTCATTTAGTACCATAGCAACACTCCATAGAAAAATTGTATCCACAGTGGGAAGACTGTACACAGGGCCGGCCTAAGCTAGTTGGTTGCCCTAGCCCAGATTTTAAATTAACCAAAAAAAGCAAAAAAAAAATCATCATCTACTGGGATTTGAACTCGGGCTGCCTCACTAAACTAACAACATAATAACCACTGCACCACTCATTCAGTTGAAAACATTAGTATAAAAAGATATTTATGTTAGCAAATTATAAACCATCACCTCAGCCACCACCAGTTGCCCTAGGCGGTTGTCTCGCTCGCCTTGCCTGGGGCCGGGCCTGACTGTACATTGGCGGATCCTACAGGGAAACTAAAAATAATTTGACATTACAATAATGTACACTAGAAGAAATGTATATGTACTAAGTTTTCATCTCAAATGATAAAAATAAAATCTCACACATTGGCTTTGTCTATGAAGTGGAGTTCAAGTTGAGAACAATATCTCTGTTGTAGAGGGTGTGGGACATTATATCTTTTATTAAGGGACTACAATTTTTCATATGAATGTACTATCCCTTTTATAGGCATTGCCTCATGCTTAGAATGTTGTTTTAATTAAACATATAATATACATTTTAAATAACTATGCGGTTTCCATTTCTTAAATAAATTGTTATTTTATTTTTTCCCTTATTTGAAATTATAGATCCAACACTAAAGTGAAAAATTCCACCCACCGATTCTTCAAGTTTCATGAACATGTGATTTTGTCCACACATATGATTGTTAGTTCATGTATTTAAATACCAAGTACTCTCAAAATCTTCCATGTTTTCTTACTACTTTTCCCCTTTGGTATCTATTGAGTATAGTTTCATTCCAACCTTAAGTGACGGGAGTTAGAACTTTTCCTTCCTTCTCCTTCAAGTCTTCAAATTATTCCTTTGAATTTGAAATAAAGTGATGACATTAGCGGATTCCTTGTACTAATATTTTATGATATCCTATGCATTTTTTGATCTAGGAAATATCTTTATGTCTATGCTCCATATCATAGTACTCCTTCTAAAGAGCCAATAGGGTTGGTGTATTTGGTTAGTGGCCCAAACTGCAATGTTAAGAGAATATCTCATATGCAAATGGATAAAATGAGAATATTCAATATTAGTATTTCTTCCTTTACAATATTACCTATAATTATTTTGACTTCAAGTAATCTATATATAAATATCAGTTACATATTATCAATTCAATTATTAATAACATTGTGGTTTTTTAATGGTTGTTTGTTTTCTTCCTCTTTCCCCCTCGTTTTCTTTTCTGTTTTGTTTCGTTTTATCCAATAATTTTAATATGGTATCAGAGTAGGTTTCGATCCTACTTATAGAGTTGAGGTTTAATTTATAAATGTAGTATTTGATCTTGTTGAAAAATTATAGTTTGATTTCTTCATAATTTTATTCTCTTTCCTCCACCTCGATATCTAGATCCTAAACAATTATATTTGAAATCTCAAAAACCTTTATAGCCAACCCACTCTCAGGCATCTCCAACTTTTGGATAATTCTATAGTTAATGTCTTGTACACTCTACCTTTATCAAAAATAATTTCACATTCTATCTTCTTCCTTTTCCACCCCATTGTCTTCCATTTTTGTCCCTCCATTCTTCTCTAAAATTTTGTTTTCTCTTCTTCTTTAATATTCATTCTAGCAAAACCCTTGAATCGTCATTCACTTTTAATGTTATTCATCAAAAAATGAAAAGTAAAAAAGACCTAATCTAATCTACATTTCGATAAATCATGTAATCTAATCTAAGGTCTAGTAAAATTAAATATAAGGTTAGATTTGCATCAAAACTATCTTTGATGCACATGGCCTCATATTTTATCTAAGTTATGAATTTCGTAGCAAAATTAATCATGTTTTCGTACTTTTAAGAATTTTCTTGGACTATTAAAGATATAGGAATAATTAAATAGAGAAAAATAATAAGTTTTTTGTATAGTTAGAAATAAAATTAAAATTACCATATATTTGGGTAATTTTGGTTTGAAATCATTGTTTAAGATATGTTATCATCATCTCTCAATGTTTGAACGTTATTTCATAAAGTTTGTTTCAAATGTGATTTTGGACAAAACTTTATTGTTCCATGGCTTTCCATTATATTATTTTCTAAAAATAAAAATGAAGGAGATGAAACATACATGTATGGCTTGTATGTTTAATAAGCTTTAAACGGTGATTCCTTTTTCTTAAGTTTTAGCAGGTGTGAAAGGCAATAATTAAGGATATTAATAGACTTACTCCCAACTTTTACCTCTCTCCATCACATGAATATCCATACACATCCAGCCCTTTACATCACCTGAAACGCCACCCTCCAATTTCTACCTTATCATAATTTTCAAGCCACCACACATCAAAGTAACCAAAACTACCCCCATCCACTTTTTTTATCCAAACCTAAGTCAGATAATCTATTGAGCAAATGTTGCTTT
Organism: Allium cepa; assembly: GCA_030765085.1. Taxonomy (NCBI): domain Eukaryota; kingdom Viridiplantae; phylum Streptophyta; class Magnoliopsida; order Asparagales; family Amaryllidaceae; genus Allium; species Allium cepa. Next base: position 939,411,442 of record CM060932.1, read on the forward strand.
TGTTTTGGAATTTGATTGGAGAATGATGTGGATGCATTTGATCATGTCTGTTGGTGCTTCTTAATGTTGTTGAGATTCCAACTGGGATGAGGGCCTAGATATGGTGAACTGCAGCAACCTTGCTTCCGCTTCTAGCAGAACCATCTTAGACTGTTATTCAAAATTCATATTCCATTACCGATCGACATCAGTGTTTCGCAGCGATAATAATGAACCTTGATTGGAATTCTACTTCCAAATACATAGAAATGTGCATATTCCTTTTTTTCCTTGGATTTCAACTTTAAATTTGTGATTGGAATTAGTCTTCCAAACCCAATTGGAATTTCACTTCCAATCCTAGAGGAATTTCCTTATTTTAATTTTTTTCTTTTTCGAATTTCAGCTTCATATTTTTCACTGATCAATGTCATATTTGATAGTTTCTTACCGATCAGACAAAAGCTTATATTTGATATTACTTACTATACTTAAAAAACACTAGTTACCACAGGTTGAAAATGAGCCATCGTAGATCATAATAAATGAAGCTGTCAGGAGATGAAAGCCAAAAATAAACTATTGGAAGTTGATACGAGAGGGGCTATCGCATGTTAAGGACCAAATAAGCTATTATAAGTTAGTAAAAGACAGGCTACCGCTTGCCAAAAGTCAAAGAAAATTATCACAAGACTGTAATAGGAAAGCTATTGAATGTTGATGGTCCTAAAGTTATTGCAAGTTGCAAATAGGCTATCGAAGGTTGATGTATCAAGGGCAATCACATAATGGTTGATTAAGCTATCGAGGGATAATATTTCGAGGTTATCACATGTTGATTTGATGGACCATCGAAAGCTGGTACTTCTAAGCTATCATATATTAATCTAATGAGCTATCGAAGGTAGATACATATGAAGCTATCGTATATTGATTCAATGGAATAACGAAGGTTGATACATCTGAAGCTATCACATATTTATTCAATGAACTATTGAAGGTCGATACATCTGAGCTATCGCATATTGATTACATATGAATATCGAATGTTGATTAGATTAACTATCGAAGGTCTGGTATCACTCGCATGTTGAATAAACGAGCTATCTAATGTTGATATTTTTAAGCTATCACACATTGATTAGTTTACATGAAATCAGCATACAACTGGCCACATTGTGTACTTTGATTGGATCAGTAGTGCCACATCATCATAACTTAGAAGGAAGGCTATGCCACATGTCACTTCAAATATGTGTCATGTCAGTAAATGATGACCATCCATTTCTAACAAATGGAACATGTCATGAATCCAAAGGTCCAAATTTTCTAGAAATAGGCATGTGCCCCTACTAGATAGTAATCGGCTTCCATCCTTATTTTTCATTTTCCTGAGCATAAAAGAAAAAATTGAGATTGAAATTTTAATGATCGTTAGGTCAAATTGAGATCAAGGCTTTGGAATCATGGACTGGAATAAATACCAATTTTCATATATACTCCCGTAAGGACACTTGCCCCATATGTACAACTTGTGACTTGACTATTGAGCAAAGAAGGACTTGCCATCTTAGCTAGCATATTGAACAATAGTCTTGCCTTCCTAACTAATATGGACAAAAAATAACTCTTCCCCTTCAAGTTGAATAATTGATCTCCATGAAAGACCCATTTTCAAACTAACATTACTCTAAAGCACTATTTAACCATTAGTTTAACATTCTTTGGATGGCTTGAATGATACTATTGCTTGTTGGTTCTTCTTTGATTATTTTTGCTTTGGCAAACTTCAGTTGCTATGCATCTTAAGTTTTTTTTGGGGAGGGGGGTGGTTTGTTAAGAGAATATCATATATGTAAAGGGATATAATGGGAATATTTCAATATTAATGTTTACATTTTACAATATTACCTATTAGGCTATTATACAATTATTTAGGCTTCAAGTAATTTAGTTATAAATGTCATTTATGTATTATTTATTAAATTATTAATAAAGATTTAGTCTTTGTTGGTTACTCATTATTTTTTTTCCCTTATTTTTTGTTTTATTCTATAATTTCAACAATCCAATGCATTTTTTGATCCAATAAATACCTATATGTGTATGCTCTAATAATCATAATACTCCTTTTAAAGAGCTAATAGGGTTGGCGTATTTGGTTGATGACCCAAACTATGATGTAATAAGTACTCGAAGTGTGTCTTATGAACGCATGCCACCCTAAAGTTCGTAAATGAAGCTTGGTTCTTTAGAAAATTCAAGAAAAGTGTTTCTTATGGAACCAAGGAACATGAAAATGGTGATAGCACTTCCATCCTTCTTTTGATACCAATATTATAAATTTTATAGTAAAAAGTATAAACATTATTGGAACTACAAAAATGAGAGAAGTAATTTTTCAAAGATGAAAATAAACCTCTATTACATAGTTTTCTTATTTCTTACTTTGCTTATAAAATGAAACATAACACTATTATTTACACTAATCTACCTTTTAAATGAATAATGAAGACAATTTTGATCGTATGGTTCACAATTATTTAATAAAACTCTTATATAAAATATTTTAGATATTTATTTATATATTATTAGATAAGGCAACTTTTAAATTGCCTTCTTATATGATAGTAACGACATTGACGAGATACAACAAAATTACCTTTTCGGTTGTGCTCTAATACACACCCTCACACTGTAAGTCTATTTCAAAGGATCTTGTTACAATTATAAAAATTTGCATATATACATGTAATTCATATGATAATAACATGCAAATGAGTTGTGTATTAATCAAATATCAACATTGACATCTAATTCTTTGTTGACCAGTTTTGTATATAATTTTGGAAGAAATCTGCATATTTATAATTTTAATGCATGAATAACTCGTAAATTTGATCTTCACTGAACTTATGTTCAACATTTGACCATTAAATGAAAATGATACAACATTACAAATATACGATTCAAATTATATTGTATAAATTAGTATTGTTAAAGGGATTTATAAGTTAATTTATTTCAAAAGACTGTGATTTATATATTCTTACATTAAATGAATATACAATTTCAACAAGATAGTTCAAATATAAATGTAAATGGTATTCAGAATTTAAGCTAAAGAATAAGTATTCTTTATTTAAATTGTTATACATTTCAAGAATTATTGAGTCGATCTAAGTTACTAAAATTTACTGGTTTAATATTAGAATCTATGACCAAATTATGTCGGCATCGCACATTATATATATATATAAAGTAATGTAGGCAACATATATACCAGAATTTAAAAGCCTAAACATAGGTTGTAGTTCAAAGCTAGTGATCATATGTGATAAATCTCTTATAAAATCTTATAAGGCATTTAGAAAGAAGTAATATCAAGCAATTGAAAAACAATGAAAAATAATTCAAAAAATCCAAAAAGCCAATGTTATCGCTAATATTATACGTCGACTTATTATTCATGATATACCAATTTACTTATAAAAATATTATATATTATTGATTAAAATAAACCATCAATAACCTTCACAAATTGTGACGGTTTTTTAGTAGTTATTTTTATAAAATCTAAGTAGTTGGTGGTGATAATAGATCCATTTATGATTAATGGATATCCTTTTAGTAGTTTACAAAAAATATTAGATTTGCTAATTATTAAAAGTATACATCTAAATATTTTTATTTCAAAATATTTTGTTAACAATTGAATATATAGTCATGAAAGCTCAATTTAAGATCAAAATTGAGATTAAATTTTTTGTTACGAAGTACTGAAAAATGAGTTTCTAACTAATGTTTTGAAACTAAAACTAATCATATATTTTGATTTAGAAGAAGATTAAGTTTTAGCCAGAATTTAGTCTTAATTATTTACTATCGAATATCACATATTTGATGTTAGAGGAATATTATATTTTTGATGAATATTTAGTTTAAGATATTAAAGACCTGACATGTACTCAAGCTTTAGTCTCAAGTCAAGGTTAATTTTCAATATTGTTTCACTGTCAAATGTCTAAGATCGCATATTGGTTAAAACTAACATTTCCAAGTAAAACTATATTGTGATCAAATTTTTATCTTAAATAGTCAAGATCACATATTAATCACAAGTTTGGCTATAAATAAAATAATTTATGATCGAATTTCAAGTTCCAGTATTTGAATCAAGTATTTTAAAATAGGATTTATGATTATTATCATACATAATACAATATTAATGCATATTTTATTTCTCATGTTATTTATTTATTTTATTAATGCTACATATTTAATTTTATATATATATATATATATATACACCATAGCAAGTTTATTATCAAATAGTGGTTTAATTAATTATTTGACCTTAAATGCATTATTGGTAAAAACGCTAAGCTTTTAAACTTCATTATACTTTAGAAAATCAAACACGTTATTTGTTATGATCACATGATTTATAACTATTAATATTGCCATGTTATATTGTAACAAACTTCTATAATTCTTATCACGATTACATTAAGAACGGTTGGCATGATTGCTTCATTTCCTAAGTATACTCATTCTCTAACGATTGATATTTCTAATGTACGTGTTCTTTCACTATTATTTTTGTAAGCTGAAATCCTTGATGAATTCAAATTTGAACAGAAATGGAATATTTATGAATATCCACTTAACATGTTTGAAAGTTGAAATTATTGTAAAATAAAAATAAAAATAAATTAGAAACTCATCTAATTAATTCACTTAAAGTTCCAACAATCCCCTACCTAGATTATCAAAAAAATATTTCCAAGCAATTTTCGAAAATATAGGATTGCGCATAAACAAAAGGTTTCTTTCAATTTGAACCTTTGCATAGCAAGTAAGATCCAGTTTATCAGCGTGGTTCGTAGTCTTAAACTCTATTTCTGAAATCAAACCATACACAATCTTTCTAAAATGCTATCAACTAAGCCCGAGCATTTATGACCATGTACATATATTCCAGTTCAGTGAATGCTGTAGGAATCTTGTTCAAAATTCCATAGGAAACAACCACATTTCCACATCCACATAAGTGGGTCTATCCAGAGTACTCCTGAAGGTAGGTAGGTACCCCACTCCATTTAGAATTTAGATCTCATTAAGAGTTTCTACTAACTCATCCTCTAATCACTTCAAGAATACATGCTTCTAAGTAGGACTGTCAACGGATACTTTCGGATACGGATAGTGCCATATCCGCATCCGAAATCATTTGCGGATATCGGATATCCTCATCCGTGGATACGGACGGATATCAAATAATTATCCTATCCGCTAACGACCAATAAATCAAGAAATATAAATGAATTTTTTTGTTTAACATAAACTTTTTTCAATCTCACTGATTATAGAAGTGTTAAAAATAAACAAATATAATGATAATAAATAATTTTGAGCAGTTAATATGCATTTAGTATGTAAAATATAAATTTCTAACTTAATATAACGATAAATAAATATCTTTCACTGTACTAAAATATAAATAATTTGAACTATTATCTTGAAAAATACCGGCAGGATAATTTTCGGATGCGGATGCCTTCATATCCGCATCCGTTTCCGGATATCGAATGTTTATCCATTGTAGATGCGGATGGATTTTGGATTTTTGAGTATCCATTGACAGCTCTACTTCTAGGTATATAAAAATAGCATGTTCAACTCATATCACTTTACGATTTGTTATTACTCGTTGAACCTAGTTCTTGAGATCTCCAGTCATTAGGTTAGCTTACAATTGTACATAACTCAACAATCTATAGGCAATGGTCTCATTCATTTAGATGTAGAAATGACTTTCTTCCTATCCAGTTCATTTGTCAAAGGATCCGCCAAATTCTCATCGGTGTTTACATGATCCACTCTTACATATCCTAAAGAGATATACTCCCTTACAGTACTGTGATTAAGGTGAATTTATCGTGTCTTACCACTGTAATAACGATTCTTAAATTTTTCAATAGCCGCGGTACTATCACAATGGATCAACACAGCTGGTATTGGTTTTTCCCATAAAGAGATCTTAGGTAGCATATATCTTAGGTAATCTGCTTCTTCACTAGCATCTGCTAGTACTAGCATTTCTAACTCCACGGTGGATTGATCCAAAATAGTCTGTTTCTTTGATTTCCAAGAAAGAGCTCCTTCTGAAATAATGAAAATATATCCACTAGTAGCTTTGGAATTGTCTGATAAAATATTCCAATCCACATCAATGTGTCCTTCAAGGACAGTGGGAAACTTTTGATAGTGTAATCCAAAGTTCATAGTTCTTTTAAGATATCTCATGACCCTTTCAAAGCATGCCAATGCTCTATGCTAGGTCTGCTAGTAAACTTGTACAATAATCCCACGATATATGCAATGTTCGGTCTAGTACAATCAATAGCATATCAAAGACTACCAATGATGCTCGTATATTCAGACTGTCTTACACATTCACTAGTGTTCTTAAATAGTTTTACGCTTGGATCATATGGTGTACTAGCAGGTTTACATCCAAATTAATTATATATCTTTAATATCTTCTCAATATAATGAGATTGGTCCAAAGAAATTCCCTTTTCAGACTTAGTAAACTTAATATCAAGAATCATACTTGCTTCACCAAGATCTTTCATATCAAAATTGGCACATAGTATAGACTTAATATGATTTACAGCATGAATATTTGAACCAAATATAAGTAAATCATCAGCATATAAGCATATGATAGTGCAAATGTTATTCTTGGATTTATAATAATACACTTGTCGCTTTCATGCACTTTAAAACCATGTAAAATAATTAGATTGTCAAATTTTCATGCCATTGTTTCGGTGCCTGTTTAAGACCATATAGATATTTATCTAATTTACAAACTTTATGTTCTTGACCAGGTATAACAAAACCTTCAGGTTGGTCCATATAAATCTCTTCTTCTAATTTACCATTCAAAAAAGTAGTTTATACATCAATTTGGTGAATTAGTAGATCATATAGTGAAGAAAGAAAAGTTAATACTCAAATTGAAGTTATTCTTCTAACAGATGAAAAAGTATCAAAGAAGTCGATGTTTTCTTTTTGTCTAATTCCTTTAGCCATAAGACGAGCATTATATTTATCAATTATATCATCAGGTTTCAACTTCTTTTTAAGTACCCATTTACAACCTATAGTTTTACACCCTGAAGGAAAACCAACTAGATGCCATATTTTGTTAGAGTCAAAAGATTTCATTTCATCATTTATAGTTTCTTGTCAAAGATTTGAATCCGAAGAAGATAGCACTTCTTTAGGTTAGCAGGGTCCTCTTCTAGTGCATAAACATAATATTCTAGACCAAAATCATTAGCTATCCTAGCTCTTTTACTTCTTCTAAGTTCAGATTCACTTTCCGTATTATGTTAATTATTTCTAATTATTGGATTATTAGTGATAGAAGTGCCTCAACTATTCCTAAGTTTAAACGAAAATTTATTTTCAAAAAATCAGCATCATTTGACTCAATAATAATTTGATCAATCAAATTAAAAAAATACATGCTTTACTATTAATGGAATAACCAATGAAAACACATTCATATGCTCGACTTGCTAATTTAATTCTTTTAGGGTTAGGAATATGAACATACGCTAAGCAACCCTAAGTTTTAAAATAAGACAAGTTGGGTTTATATTTTTAAAAATCTCAAAAAGTGAAATTTTGCTATTAGATTTAAAAATTCTGCTTAAGAAATAATAAACATTTAATAAAATTTCCCTCCACCAATGATATACTGCACACAAATTTAATAAAACGGCTATTACTAATTCGGTAGGAGTCATATTTTCATTCAGTTTTACTGTTCATTTCAGGCGAATAAGGTGTAGTTCTTCATGAATTATGTCATGTTGTTTATAAAATTCAACGAATAAGTTAGATTCATACTCTGTTCCTCTATCACTTTAAAATATTTTAATTTTCTTATTAGATTGATTTTCAATTTCAATGACAAATAATTTAAACATATCGAACACATCACTTTTATTCCGCATGAGATAAACATAAGTAAATCACACCAATCATCAATAAAAGTAAAAAAAAAAGAAAAGTAGCGTTTGGTGTCCCTAGTTAAAGTATCATTAAGTTCACATATATCAGAGTGTATTAAATCTAAAGGTTCCGACTCCCCAGACACATATTTATGTGAGGTCTTAGTAATTTTAGCCTAGCTACAATATTCACAGTTTACTGAATCATTTATAGAAACTTTAGGGATTAGGCCTAAGTTACTCATGTCATGAATTAGTCGCTTATTCCCATGACAAAGTCTAGCATGCCAAATATTAAAAGCACACAGCATATAAACAAAACCATTAACTTCAGCATTCAACTTAAACATCTGATCTACATCATATCCTTTACCAACAAAAACACCATTTTAGTGATGGCGTACAAGTCAGATCTAATAATTTTTGTAAAACCAGCATTATTTAACAAGAAACCAAATACAAAAAATTTCCTCATCTCTAGAGTATGCATCGCATTTTTCAGCATTAAATTCCTTCTAGAGGTAAACTTTGACTTCACAGTCTCAATTCCAACAACACTAGTGGTGTGAGAATCTCCCAACATCACTTTCATATCGTAGTAGCATTATATGTTTTAAATATTTTACAATCATATCAGACATGGCGAGAAGCACCAGTGTCTAGCTACCACCCTTTTGATCACTGAATAGGTTGATCTCAGTAAGCATAGCCACAATGGCTTCTTTAGCCAGGTTAGCCTATGGTGCAAGATTTGGCCTGTTTCGACCCTTTCGTGCCATATGGTCTGGTTTGCCACAGTTGTAGCATAAGAACAACTATTCAATACCATTCTTTAGAGGGGTATTATGCTTACTGTTCTGGCTCTGATTCAGTTTACAATTTTGATTTTCCAAAATATTCACATTTGGTTTCAGACTCTTGTTTATGGTTTTTTAGTGTTGTTGGTAGATACAACAAGCACCACTTCTTTTCGGTCCCGTTTTCTGGCCTCCTCTTCAATATAAAGATGAGTAATCAAACTCTCTAAGAAAATCTTCTCAGTATTATGCCTAAGATTATTTTTAAAATCTTTCCAACTAGAAGGTTAATTTATCAATTAACAAAGCAACCCAAAACTGTTCATCTAAAGTCATACCTTTGGTGATGATCTCATGTGTAATTCTCTGGAGCTTATGCCACTGCACCTCCATAGATTTGTCATCCATCATCTAAAACTTCAAATGCGACTAACAACTTATTTTTTCGCTCAACTTCCTCGGTATCATTTTTTTGCAGCGCATTCCAGATTTCCTTTGCTGACTTGGTTGAGTTGTAGTAATCATACAGATCATTTCTCAAGCCATTAAAAACATTATTTTTTTCAGAGATAGTCATGTTCAATCCAGTCCTTCAAATCCTTTTTCCAATCGTCTGTCGCTTCTCCAAGCAGCGTTGGTTTTTCGGTTTTGTAGGCACATGTGCCATCTTTCGCACAGTCAGAAAAACTCCATATTTTGGCACCATCTTTTGAAATGGTAGCCTTCGAATCTGAACAACGCAGCAGATACAGTCGGAACCTCAAACATCGACATTGGGGCAACAGATTTATTAGCGATCGAAGTCATGATCGTCTAAAAATTGTTGTACCTCAATAGCATCTTAAAATTGGCCAAGTGCGGACTATGTCACTCTCTTTGAGATGATTCGCGGTTTAGCCTCAAGGTGCATCAACCGCTCCGTCTCTAGGATAAAACAGCCTCCGAAATCTAGTCAATTTGCTATTTGCACTATAGTAAATTGTTCTGAATATAGCCTTTTCTAATTTAATTACTGGTAAAAATTTTCTTAAAGAGAGAAAAATGCAGAGGATAAAGAAGAAGAAAGAAAAATTGTCTATTATTCACATTTTCTCATCTGCCTATTTATCATTTAAATAGGCAGAATGAAAATTGTATGCGTTACTAAAGTGATGGAATGTTAATGGATTTGAATTTGTTGTCATTTAAAATGAATTTTTAATACCATTAACTTTTGCAACGGCTCAATAATAACGGCTCATGAATATATATATTACCATATTATATTTGCACTGGCTCAATTATAATAATGACTCATAAATATATGACCATTGTATATTTGCAACGGCTTAATTATAATAATAACACATAAATATATAATCATTAACCTATTTTATTTTAAACTAGTTCACTTAAAGTTTTGCTTAATTATAATAATAGCTCATAAATATATAATCATTAACCCATTTTATTTTAAACTAATTCACTTAAAGTTCCAACAGTACAGTAATAAAATTTTGATAGAGAATCAAACTTGGACTAAAATTTAACGAGATTTATTGCTAAAATAATGAATTAGTTACTTGATGAAATGCTTATAATATAAATCATATTGATAACTAATTAGATCCATTAGGTTGACAAGAATTATTGAAATGTAAATTTATAAACAAGTGATATACATTTATTGATTATAGTAAACAAATCTAAATCAAATATAATCTAGAAGTTTGACATAAATGCTGTAGTATTTGCATCGTTTCAAATTATAAATGTATTTCTATTTTTCTTAATCCAAAGCCTCAAATTTACACTTGTAAACTTTAAGAAAGACGCAATAATCCATACTCCCAGTAAATCATATGAATTAAATGTCCCTCTTGAGTTGAACCCCAATTTCTTCGATGAATTCTACATGCATGACCAACAACACCAAATATAAGGTTTTTAATGAATTGTTATGATTTTCGTAGTACTAATTCTTAATAAATCGCAAAAACTAAATATTTGGAAAATTAATTTGTTATTCTGTAATCACATATACTTGTAGCTCGTCAAAAGTTAGAAAAAGTATTTCAGTGAGATTTCTCATCCCCGATACTTACGAAGAACTGATGAAAAGCTACTTAAAATTTGTTGCTTAAAAGCAATTGATGATGAAAGCTAACACTAATTGCAGTCAAAAAATGATAAAAGCAATAAATAAACAATAAATCACATGTGATTTACATCGTTTGGAGCTAACCGTCCTATATGCATGTAGAAAGGATCAACAGTTAAATTTAGGAAGTTATTATAAATACAATCCCAACCATCACAAATGATAATCATGGTAAAATAAACGAGGGATGTTCATTGAACTTTATATGAAATTTTTAAGATCCCTTCTTTTTGGTAACTGGGGGTCCAAGATGTTTATAAATGTATATAAAGATGTGACGTGATAGGTGATGTGTTATATAACGCATCACAACGTGATTCATGATGGTCTAGATGACTATCATATTATGTGCTAAGATCTTTGCAATGTGAAGTAACTGTCGACCATGATGACATATACATACATACATACGTACATACATACATACATACATACATACATACATACATACATACATACATACATATATATATATATATATACACACGCACACACACATACGTTTATGTGTGTGTATAGGCAAGGATTGACTGCACATCATTTCCGCTACACCTCTATTCTCTCTTGATTCCAATTACACATTTCAATTTAAATAATATACTTTGTCGCTTTGTCACCTCATTATACTATTTAGTCAGAATGTGTCATAGAAATCAAGGGGAACAGAGGTATAGCACGAATGAGGTGTAGTCAATCATTGCTCTACACACACAGATATATATGTGTATCTACACACACACACACCCTCTCTAATGGACTATGTCCACTGGTAATAATGTGCACGAGCTATTGAAGTCGGGTAATGATTTGCACAAGTTATGATATGAAATTACCTAAGGATTGGTGGAGGATGCAGATGGTTGTCAAGTGGTCAACCTAGGGTTTTTTGTCATGTTAGATATATTGATGATGCATCTTGATAATGGATGCGGCGTGGTGAGACACAAGGAGGGTGAAGTCATGATATGTAATAGGGTTTGTGTGTGGTTTGGACTTTAGTTGGGAAAACATAGGAAGACCGGCATGATGAGCTTGGGAGGATACATAAAGGTCATGTCTCGAGGACTTAAGCATTGTTTCCTGGCATGAAAGAACATTGTGAGGCATGTAGGAATGACCAAGGGTATTATGCTACACGAGATGTGGTGTCGTGGGGTTAATTCATGAATAAGCTTAGATAAGACGGAACGAGATGAGTTGTATGACATTTAAGGTTGGTCCTTGAGCACTTCATTGCTACTGATTTGATAAGTTGAGGTGTATCCCTGGTATCTTATCTTATAGCATGACCTGCTTTGGTGAAAATTGGTGTAACAACGTAGTTTAAAGATCTCAAGACGATAGGGTGCTAAACATTTGAAAAATGAAGAAAGTAAAGAATACGATTGTAGGTCAAAAAAATGTAATGCACTATTAATTTTGAATGATAGTATTATCTAAGAGTTTAAACAACCCATATGAATGGATTTTGAATATAACAAACAAAGACATAACTTATAATAAATTAAGTGGACTATATAGCTTGTACATTAGTTATATAAAATATAAATTCAAAAACTCTATAATTTACAATTTCAAAACTATTGCAACAACTAATAATACTGCTAACAATAATACCAACATAACAATAATGACGACGACGACGATAGTGGTGGTGAAGATAAAATCTGTGGAAACATCAAAATATAGGAAACAAAATTAGAATTCTAAAAATTTAAGTTTGGTTTAAAAACGAATTTTCTGTTTTTGGTTTTCAATATATATATCAAATACGAGAAGATTGGAAGCACGATGGAGAGGATGAAAGAAAGACGGATGGAAGGACGAAGAGGATAGATGGACGATGGAAGAATGGATTGTTTCACGTGCTTGTGTTATTTTTCAAAATACGGAAAATAAAAAAATTGTTTTCTATTTTGTATGTTAACTTCATTTTCTAAATTAGTCGCTTTCGGCAATATACATGCATCATGTGCATTTTTGTAAGAAGCAAAAGCCAAAACTAAAAATAGTAAACCAAACTCTAACTAAAGTTCTAAATTTTAGAAAATAAATCTTCTTGATTTTATTCAATATTATAGAATAGTTTGATTCTTATGTTTTATAGTAATATTGTTTCCTTTAAATATTTTAACTTTTGAAAACATTTTCAATCATAAAATTATGAAAATTCTTGAAAATTACAATTTTTATTTTTATGTTTCTTTTTTGACTAGTTTTAATTTCAAAATAGGAACAAAATGAATGAAATATTATAAATTTTAAAGTTAAATTTCCTCCTCGTATATTACTAACATTGACATAATTTGTGGCACGAGTGGATTTCAACCATGTGATCAACATTAGATCTTACACATAAACAAAAACACGTCGAGATCAACTGGCTTAGATTGTTATGTCACCATTGCATTTTACGTGGATCCAAATTGACTTTCACTTACACGAACATACATTTTACACAGTAACATATGAGATTTGAAGCACAACATAAATTTTAATACCACATCCAACAAATGAGAATACTTATACTTTTTACTCTCTCTTAATTTTGAAGAATACGACTTTTAGAAAATTAAAAGCATGCAAACCACGGATAATTAACGGCACGAGAAGTTTAAAAAACTAAAACTTGATTTGATCATGAAACGAGGTTCGAAGTGTGAGACTACTTCATATTTTAGTCAAATTTTACAAGGCAGTGTGAGACATGACGGAAAAAGAAAAAAAAAAAGACAAAAAAAGTTTAATCAAAAATCAGTTTTATCCAATTGAAATTTGAATGGATGGCAGAAACCAACCATAGCAAGTACCCATTTCCCGATACTAGACAACGCTATCTTCTAAAATTGAAAAGAGTGAGTGCATTCACTTCCCCGTTTTGCCTCTTCACGCAAACTAACAGACACAACGTACGAAACATTCATGCACAAGTGCACACTGACAGGTAACAATAAAAACAACACTCGTCAATTAATTACCTACTTACAAACAAACAACTTTCTATGCCCCATGCATTCAAATACTGCAGTACCATATCACTGCATGCCAAAAATACCTGAAAGTCAGTGCTCGTATACATATTATGCATATAATCTGCTAACACTGACAGTACTGATTACATAAAAACTGGTATGTATGACAACAGGTATCGAACTGGTTCATAAACGCAAGGGTCCGACTCTGGAAACCAATGGTCGAAGACATGTACCAACAAGAAGCCAAAGAACAAAACGAAGCTGCCAGCACCAGTGCTCCTTCCGATCACCATGAAAGCATCGGCCAAAACCCTAACGCGAACCCGAACCCAAACCCGAACCAGCACAGCATTGTAAACAAAGGACCCGACCCCGATGCAGACAGATTCTCCTCCATGGGCCCTGGGCCATCCATGATGCCCATCATGGCGCCCGACCCAAACGAAGACGACCTGTACAGCGAGTACGGGTCTGTTGGGCTTGGACCAGGTTCTAGAAGATCCGGAGATGTGTCTCTTACACTAGGGTTGCGGCATACTGGAAATGCGCCTGATCAGAAGAACAGGCCCTACACCATTAGAGACTTTGGATGTTGATTAGGGATTTATTATATTGGTTTTAGATAAAAATTTAAATTCATATAAGTTGATTAATTATATAAAGATAGATGGAGATGGTCCGTTATAAATTTCTATTTTTTTTTTCATAATATATATAACCATTTTGGAATGTTTTTGTTGAATCCTGCCGCAATTGTGTGTGGGCAAAAAAACATATAATTGTAATATAGGGTTGTCGCTTTTATATTTTGTTTTACTTTTGTATATTTGGAGAACACAAAGATGATACATTATACATTGGTATTGGGTAGTGGTAGTTAGAGAGTAAGAACGGTTAATATTTGTTGTATCTTTAGTTTTAAATGTTTAGTTGTGCTGCTGCAGGCTGGGCCAATTGAATTTCAGATTGTGAACATGATTGTGTTATTAATGCCAGAAATTGCAGTTGATTGATGCATGTGATCATATAGTGACATTTAATTGAATGGGAGAGTATGTGTGATATGAGATAGGGATAGTGATATTGTGGGCACACAAACTAGGTACGTTAAGATAGTACCTATTTATTTCACTTTTGTTAACTGCAGAAAGGTTCTATCTGTCAATTGTTTTGAAAGAGGCTGTCTAACTCAAGAAATTCATATTTATATCAGTCTGATTCAGAAGAAACTTAGAAAACAGGGAAGCTTGCCTGAACTCATTAATGAAATTTTGTTATACCAACTTTTGAACACAAAATGCTGTTCTTTCTAGAAAAAGAGTATGATTTCATTAAATTAAAATAAACGGTGCTT
Source organism: Allium cepa (assembly GCA_030765085.1). Taxonomy (NCBI): domain Eukaryota; kingdom Viridiplantae; phylum Streptophyta; class Magnoliopsida; order Asparagales; family Amaryllidaceae; genus Allium; species Allium cepa. The sequence goes on from CM060932.1 coordinate 939,426,720, forward strand.
GGGTATGAATATACTGGGTGCAAAACCCCCTGCTTCATATAGACAACTCTATACCCTAAGGTTACAAAAGGACACCTGTTCAGTGGAAAACAGGGAGACACATTTATTTATAAATCTCATGCCTAAAACTCTATCCCAACAACAAAAAATAATCCATTATTCCCAAACAAGATGAATCCAATTAGAGATTAAACCCAAAATAAAAGACAAAGTCCATTAAAAAGCCGTAATAATAATAATAATAATAATAATAATAATAATAATAATAATAATAATAATAATAATAATATATTTTTTTAACAGAAAGATAGCTTTTCATATATAATCTCAACCAAAAGCTGTCAACACGCCTGACAGGTAACCAAAACAATCCCAAAAAAGAAATACAACACCGAGCACCCACAACAGAGGTAAAAACGAAACAACCTAAAAGGAAAACCAATAGACACTATCGAGAAGCAGAGGCATAGGATCTCTGGCCCAGCCACACAACACACCCGTTGAGCTCCTGGATACCCACCGCCCATCCAACATCGTAATCGAGCTCCGGCAAGGCCATCGCCCGACGACTATGTTGAGGGACCACCAAGAACAGAAAAGCAAGCCCAACCGCCGACCTTACAAAATAGAAGGAAGAAACGGCCAACACTCCAACAACTGTAAGGCCGACAGTTGGAAGAGAATAACGTAATTACTTGAAGCAAACTCCAAACAGAAGAGTAACACAAAGATAATAACCACCCCAGAAAAGCAATAGCCTGAAATAAATAGTCACACTGTTAGAGAACAAGGGGGGAAGACGGACAGGGAGGAGACTAGTTAGCCAGAACCACCAGTCTCCGGATCGGCAATCATCCAATTCCCGCTCTATAAGAAGACTGAGAACAGGATATAGATAAAAGGTTCACTAAGCGACCAGAACGAGCACTGACCGATCCTCTGAAAGGTCGGCCACGAAATGCTAAGAAAACATCATCTCTAACCCGCCGAATAAAGGATAGGGGATCCATAGGAATCTCGTCAAAAATTGCCTTATTCCGCGCACTCCAGACATGCCAGCAAATCAGACATGCAATCAAGCGAAAGATGACAGAGCGAAGAGATTTCCCAGAACAATCTAACCACCAAGAAGACAACAAATCATACGGCGAGGAGATGGTGCCACGGACACCCAATAAATTACCGAAATAATTCCAGCAGGATCTGGCACACCAGCCAACGAAAAGCAAATGATTCGTCGATTCTGTTTCCCCGTAGCCGCAGCACCTGCACCGGGAAACAAACGGAATGCCAATATGCTGGAGGTTTTCATCAACCGGTAACCCATAATGGAAGGATCGCCACATGAGGAGAGAGACTTTTGCAGGGATTCGAGCGTCCCAAATAAATGAAAAAAGAGGAAGCACTGGAGAGGGAGTTCGAGAAGAGCTCCAGGTATTAAGAATAGAGAACGGACCACCATCCCATCCGGAGTGGCTGTTATGAGAATCAACGAGCAATTTGACCGATTGCATATGCTTCCAAGTCTCACTGGCGTAACATGGAGAGTCTGCATATCCATAAGACGCCAGTCTCCGGTACTTAGCATGAAGGAACTTTGCCCATAAGGAGTCGTTAGTACCAAACCTATACCACAACTTACAAGCGAAAGCCGAACGTATGTCCTTCGAATTACGCAATCCTAACCCACCCTCACTTTTAGGACGGCAGATAACATCCCAAGACACCCAGTGGTGTCGACGATTGTCACCCTTCGAACCCCAGAAGAAAGAGGATGCCAAAGATTGGAACGAGCGAAAAAAAGAGGAAGTAGGGGTCATAGCGGCGAAAATATGAGTACCCACAGAGCTCAGAACCGATTGGATGAGCACTAATCTTCCAGCTTGAGACAGAAGAGACGCATTCCAACGGATAATCTTTCCCCTTACTTTGTCCGTAAGAGGATCGAACAGGGCGTTAAGTTTCCTACCTCTGTAGAGAACTATACCCAAATAAGGAAGGGGAAGGGAAGCTGCCCTGAACCCAGTAAAAGATTCGACCCAAGAAACTCTCACATGGTCCATGTCCTTCGCGTGGACGAAGCAACTCTTCGCAGAGTTGACCAATTGGCCCGAACGCCTCTCATACAGTTTAATGAACCGAATGAGGCGGCGAGCAGAGGACCGATTTCCGTTGGAGAAAATGACAATGTCATCCGCGAATGACAGAGAAGAGATGAGCGGACACCCACTCGGAAGACCAAAACGCTGAATTTGTCCAAAAATCGTTAAAGAGTGGATGCCATGAATGAAGGCCTCGGCCGCGATAACGAAAAGAGAAGGAGAAAGAGGATCGCCTTGACGGATACCTCTACCAGCTTTGAAAAAACCATTGGCCGACCCGTTAATGAGAACAGAATACCAACAGTTGGAAATGAGTCTCCAAACCAAATCGATTAGGGTTTCAGGGAAACCGAAAGCACGAAGAACCTTGATGATGAAAAACCAGGACATACGATCGTAGGCGTTTTCCATATCAAGTTTGAAAATAATGTTAGAACCCCTGACCTTACGGTCAATCTGAGAAACAAGTTCTTGGGCTAAAAGGACGTTATCAGTGATCAAACGACCTTTTACAAAACCCGTCTGAGAGGGTGAAATAATGCGATCAAGGTAAGGAGCCAACCGATTGGCCAGAACCTTTGAAATCACTTTGTTAGCGAAATTACAAAGGCTGATGGGGCGGAACTCCGAGCACGCACGAGGATTATCACACTTACGAATAAGGACCAAATTAGTGGATGACCAACTAATGGGAAGAGCGGCCTCGGAAAAGAAATGCTGAATTGCCAGGCATAAATCAGATTGGATGATATGCCATGTAGTCCGAAAGAAGGACCCATTAAAACCATCCGGCCCACATGCACCATCCTTGATAAGAGCAAAGACACAGGCACGAACCTCATCTGTCGAAGGCGGGGAAGCTAAACCTTCACTTCCCTCTGCAGAAACAATCCGAGGTATGAAAGACAGGATGTCCGAAACCGGATCGGACACAGAGGGAGAACCCAGATAAGATTGAAAATGAGAAACTAATACCTCTATGACTTCAGATGGAGTCGAAGCCACAGATTGGTCCGTTCTCACAATCTCGTGAATCGAAAGCAAATTAGCTTTCTTACGAATAGAAGAATGGAAGAATTTGGAATTCATATCACCTTCGACCACCCACTTGATCCTCGCCTTTTTTCGGAGGTAGGAGTTCTCAATACGAAGTTCCGAAGAGAAAGCCAATTGAGAGCAAGCCCATTGCTCCTTGTTTTCCGCCGATGGACTGTCGTCGAACAAAGCTTCGGCAAGAATCAGGGACTCTTCTGCCGCTCGCATACGATCGAAAATATTCTGGAAAACAAGGGAATTCCACGTCTTTAGACAAGCCTTAAGACACTTCAGTTTCTGAGAAAAAGCCCCCATGGGAGCAGCCTCAATGGGAGTGGACCACGATTCCTCAACCACCTGAAGAAAACTATGGTGAGAACTCCACATACTAAGATAGCGGAAAGAAGAAGGACCCGATAAAGATCGCGAAGCGCACCGCAAAACTAAAGGCGCATGATCTGAGCAAGACCGATGAAGATGAGAGATAGAGAAAGAATAAGGGAGGGTGAACCAATCAGCAGACCCAAAAATCCTATCCAACCTGGAGAGGATCCGGTTCGTACCTTCCTGGTTGTTAGACCAAGTAAAAGCAGAACCAACGAAGGGAATTTCAGATAACCCAGATCTCACAATGAAAGAATTGAAATCTGTAACCGAGTGACGATTGATGGCCACCCCGCCTAATTTTTCAGCCTGACTAGTGACAACATTGAAGTCGCCACCCACCACTGAAAACGAGCTACTGAAATCAGCTAGAAACATAATGTCATCCCAAAGAGATAATCTATCTAACCGGTCACACTTGGCGTAAACTGCCGAGAGAAGAAACGGATGCGGGGAAAAGGAAGAAGAACACAAGACAGATAATAGTTGATTCGAGTCAAAAACCGGGCGAACAACGCAATCTTTGGACCAAAGAATCCAGATCTTACCCGAAACATTAGATAAAGCACCTCCAAAACCTAGCGACAAAGCTGCCTTGGTAATCTCGCCGGGACCCACTAAAGGTTCTAAAATAGCCACCAAGCCAATGGAATGCTTACGGACAATCCTCTTAAGCCCAGCAGAAGATGCTTCGTTGCCAATACCACGAATATTCCAGAATAGAAAGTTCGACATGAAGCCAACACCAGCCAGAGAAAAAGAGACAAGCCAAAAGAGACCACACAGACGAAAATCAGATATGATACAAGGAGGATAGAGTAGATCTATCAATCTGCTCTGTCGCCGCTATAGAGCGAGTACGGATCGTGCGGGAGATGATGGAAGCGCCACGCGATCTACGACTAGAGGATCTGCGCAGAGGCTGACGCAAAGGTTCGGACACCGAAGAAGCACCTAATCTCTCCTTCGAACCGGACAGAGGAGAAGAGGAGCGGGATGGGGCAGAGTTCTCGGTAAGACGAGAAAGCCGCTCATTTATCAACGCAATTTCCTCTACAGAAAGCATTGGAATGACGATCGATAAAGCACAAGAAGAAGAAGGAAGAGAGCACCGGGAAGAGCAGCAAAGATGCGAAGGTTCAGGAGAAACCGGAACAGATAGAGGATAACGATAGAATGTAGGGAAGCTAAAAATACGCATCCCACGCTGCTGTAGGAACCTAACCCATGCCGAACTGCCACTGGAGAGACAGCCCCGTGAGACAGGTGAGGTTCGCAGGGTGGCCCTAGCAGAAATATCACCCGATCGGGTCGCAATTGACTGGTAATATTCCAGTCTGCCCGCATAGTGGACCGCATCAGGGTACTCTATGCAATCAGGAATGGAACACCGCCTGAACCAATCGACCCAGACAGGGTAATTTCTCCGTAGAGACCAATGAGAAGAGGGAGACGATAAGCCACAAACGACACTGACCAGGCCTCGCTATGGCTAAGAATAAAATACCAACAAGGGGAACCACACTGTTCGCTCCAAGCGGAGATCACAATGCCAAAATGACCTGACACGTCACCAAACATCAGTAGGGTAACAATATCAGGGAGCACACGCCGAAGCGCGCCAAGGCTCAAAACCATAAAGATCATACCAACAGACTCAAGCCGACAAGGTAACAATATCCCACAATCAAAGACCAAGAGAAAATGCACAAACAAAATACTCACCTGGCCGGCCAACATAGCACTTACCTGCTACTGCGCGACGAGATAAACAACTGAACAACCCACCAAGAACTGCACGCGCAACAGTGCACCCAGCAAACAGGTACGAGAGTATCGAACACAAAGACAAGAAGGAAACACCAAACCAAAATCAACCACAAAGGAACACATCGCCACACCGCTACTACCAACCCAAGAACCACTAATCAAAGACATATGGAGGAGAAGCTTCGCATCCAGAGAGGATGGAGTGGTAGAGATTCCTACGTCCAACAGATCAAGCACACCGTCAAAACCATCACCACAATCACAAAATCCCGAACCCACCTCCATCGAAACAGCGGATTCCACTGCCAAACCTCCAAGACCTTCCCCAGAAACACACAACAACGAAACGCGAATCAGGGGGGAATCACCGTATTAAGAATGGAAGGGGTGGTGAAATCCCCTTCGATCACAAATTCCATGCCAAAGCTAAAATCACAGAGAACCGAGCCCACCACCAGCGATTCCTCTCCACGAGGCAAAACCTCACAAGCATCAAAGAAATTAACTGATGGAGCGAAGTGGGTGATGAAATCCCTTCGTCCAGAAAATCGAAACCAGAGCTAGAGCCGCAACTCACCGAACCCACCAACATCGCCTCCTCCCCACAAGGCAGTATCTCACAGTTGACTGAGAAAGCTAACCGTGGTTCGAAAAAGGTGTTGAAATCCATCTTCGAACCAACAGAGGAATCAACAGAGAGAGACGACACCACCAATTCATCATCGAACTGCCAAATTCGACAATAAGGGGGAGGACAGCACACAATACCATCATCAGAGACCGGTATAAGCTCCATAAAACAGGATTCAACCCATAAATAACGAGATCTGGCAAGATCCCCAAAAGAGGCCAGAGAGTAAACCCTAATCTCAACAGAGCATTCACCAGAAAAGAGCACAGAAATAGGACCGGCGGCCACCGCAAGAATGGCTTCGCCAATCGCGGCGAACGAAGGGCAGTGGCGAACGAAAGATCCGACGAGAACAAACTCTCCATCGCCACCCTTATATGGCAACATAACCAACAAACAAGCAGTACTTAAATGCTGCGAAGAAGACAGCAGCCACAGGGAGAGAACGATTAAAGAAAGGGAGAAAAAGCAGTAAGAAAATAAATCTTATTCGTCAGAGAGAAGCGGCCATGGAAATAGCCGTTGAGTTTTTTTGGATTATTAATGAATAATAATAATAATAATAATAATAACGACCATGAAAATAATACTAAAATAAAGTCAAATAAGTAAACAAATAATAATAATAACAATAACCAAGTAAGTTAAAATAAAAATAAAAATATATTTAAAAATAAATCATGATGATAATGATAATGATAATAATACTATTAGCAACAAATGTACTAATAGTAATATTGACCGAAAACCAAACACAACGTCTTAGGCTCCTATTCACTAGGGCCAACCTTAAGAGAGAAAAACTCCTATAGCTCATGGTTTTGATACGTGGATCGCTAACTTCAACGCACTTCCGTCCGATACCAGCTCTTCGGATATGAATCCTAAATCTATCCCCAAAAAAAAAAAATTCAAGGTCGCCGGTATAATTACTTTCAGATCTTTGATTTTCCATTATGTTCTTCTTTTTCATACGTGGTATTTTTCTTTCAAATATGAATCCAAATTCTTCATCAAATCGTTGTATTTTACAGGGTCTTCTTCTCTTATATGTGCTTTTTTCAGTTCTATTTTAACAGCATTTTACATTCTTTTACTTTGTAGTTTTTTTATGAGTTTTGCAATCGTTTTACAAATACTTGCAAAACTACGTTCGTTTTGCAAATATTTACTGAATGAATGTAGTTTTGCAACCATTTACAAAACATCATTATTATTTCGGAATCATACTTTGCGAATATTTTTAGAAAAATAAATATTTGCGGAAACATCTCCATTGTTTCAGAATCACTTTGCAAATATTTTAGCAAGTTTTGCATATATTTGCAAAATGCTATTATTCATCTCTATTAGAACGACTTCCAATTGCGACCGATTAGAACGACGACTAAAAAACGCGACCGACGCTAGTCATTGCTAGCCGTCGTCTAACTGAATATAACCTGCGAACAAAACCTGCAGCGAAAAATTTTCCAGCCTTCCCTCCGTTCCTCTCTTCTTCCCCAATTTCGACCCCAATAGACTTCAGCCGCCACCAACCGCATCTAGCCGATGATCCCTACACGTTACGCATTTCTTCCTCCTCCTTCAATTTGGCTTCAATTTTTGAGGTTTATTCTCTTAAACCCTATTTATGCAAAATTAGTGATTTGGTATGAATATGTTAGATTAGTTGTTATTAGATGATAGTATACTTTATTAGGTTATTTAAAGATAAAATTAAAACCCTAATTTAGAAAAGTAGTTGATTATTGATTTGAAATTGATGATTATTGTATATTAGCTGATTATAATAGCGTGTTAGTTGATTTGGCGATGTTAGTAAGTGGTTTGATTGTTTAATTTGTAATTAAAAGTTAAGGTTAATCTAGAATTCTAAATTAGTATTCATTGATTAATATGCATATTGATAAGTTTATGCAAATGTTTATTATAGTGAAAAACAATGTTTATTATAGTGGAATACGATGTTTGCTATAATTTGAGATGTTACAGTTTACATGAAAACTAGTGTAATTAATTAGTGTATAAAATTAATTTATTTTACTTTGTTATTATTAGTGCTAACTTCTAATTTTAGCTTACAAAATTTGTAAATTAAAATTTATTAGGTAAAAGAGTTTGAAAATATGTTATAAAGCGTATAATTTAGGTAACAAAACGTTAAGAAAAATTATACTTAAATCGATTTTGTATAAAGTTTAAGAAATGAAGATAACAACAGCGAATATTGTACTTAAATCGATTTTGTAAAAAGTTAAGTAACAAATATAACAACAATAAGTATTTATTTAAATCGAATTTGTAAAAAATTCAAGAAATAAATAGAAAACAACAAATATTGTACTCAAATTGATTTTTTAAAAAGTTAAGATATGACAAGAACAAATACTTTACTCAAATCGTTTTTCTTTAAACTTAAGAAATGAATAAAACAAGAAGAGATATGCCACTGAAATCGATTTTCCAATAAGTTAAAAATGAATATAACAACAACAAATAATGTACTCAAATCGATTTTCTAAAAAGCTATGAAATTTATATACAAAAACAAATATTATACTAAAATCAATTATCTATTTTTTTTTGAAATGAATATAATATTGATCTAAAAATAAGCATTTAAGTATTATTATAACAAATACAACAATCACAAATTAAAGACTTTAGTCCTAAAAGGTTTTAATTTATTTTAGAAAATACAACAACAAAAATACTCTTCTTGGATGCAAAGTTATGCACAGAAGTGAAGCGAAGTGAAGTGCCGTCGAAATTAGACAGAAGTATGGTGTGTGAAGCCCTTAGTCCTTACTTTATTTTAGAAGATAAAACAACAACAACAATATATCACTTGGACTAGAAGTTGTGCATAGAATAGAAGTGAAGTGAAGTGCTGTCGAAATTACTAACCTATTTTTTTAAATTATGACGTTAGAACTACAATGGAATATTCGGTGAAAGAACATTTCTACAATGGTGTACACGAATTTATTAGATTCGCGATATCTAATAATTGAAATAACAAAGAACTTCGTTGTCCTTGTAGTAGGTGTCAACATTTGAAGCATTGAAAACCAGATACAGTTAAAGTACATTTGTATAAATATGGATTTGTGCCAAATTATTATTTATGGGATCGTCATGGAGAACTTGTTGCACCTTGAGCGGATCCTGTTGCGTCAGAGGTCGATGTTGTTATAACGAATCCAATAGATGGTATGGTGGAAGATGCAGCATGATCAATTCCCTACCGTTCATGTTGATAGTGAAGACGTCAATGTCGAAGAAGAATCAAATGTGGGAGCAAATTTTTTATGATTTATTGAATATCGCTAAGATGCCATTGTGGGATGGTTCTAAAAGTGAAACCAAATTATCAGCTCAAAATTCAACTTTACAGAAGCTGGATTTACATCAGTTGTACAAGCTGCAAAACGGCATATGCCACCCAATAATCTAATGTGCGACAGTCATTATAAAATGAAAAAACTTGCGTTGGCTTTCAGTCTGCCTTACCAAAGGATAGATACGTGTATAAAAGGTTGCATGTTGTATTGGAAAGATGACATTAATCTTAGGAACTGCAAAATATGTATTGAGGAAAGATATAAACCAAGAAAAAAGAAAGAAAAGAAATTTCCATACAAGAGAATGCATTATTTACCAACTACCAAAGTGAACATTCTCTCAACGGCTATTTTAATGGCCGCCTCTCTCTAAGCGAATCCGATTTTTTCCTTTCTGTTGTTCTCTTCTTCTAATTTCTTGTTCTCCTTGTGGCTACTCTCTCTTTTTCTGAGTATTTGTGTTGATTATTTGATGGTTATGTTGCCGTCTTTGGGTGGCGATGGGGAGTTCGTCCTATCGGGTTCTTTCGTTCACCAATATCCTCCGTTCGCCGCTATTGGCGCTGCCATCCTGGCGGAGGCCTCCGGTCCTATCTCAGTGGTATTCACCGGTGATAGTTCGATTGAGATTAGGGTTTACTCTCTTTCTGCTTTTGGGGATCTTGCCAGATCCCGATTTCTTTGGGTTGAGGATTGTTTCATGGAGGTGATTCCGGTCTCTGATGATGGTTTGTTGTGCTGTCCTCCCCCATGTAGGCGTATTCCTCAGTTGGTCGCTGATTGGGTGGTGAAGCCTCTTGCTGTGGCTTCCACTGTTGCTTCGAAGTGGGATTTCACCACCCTCTTCGAACCGCCGTTAGTTTTTTCTGATGATTGTGGGATTATGCCTCGTGGGGAAGAGTCGCTAGTGGTGGGTTCGGTTTGTTGTGGCTCTGTCCTTGGTAGTGATGTCTTGTACGAAGGGGATTTTATCACCCAATTCGCTCCATCGGTTAATTTTTCTGCTGGTTGTGATATTTGGCCTCGTGGGGAGGAGATGATGGTGGTGGGCTCGGTTGTCTGTGATATTGGCTTTGGCTTGGTTAATTTGGACGAAGGGGATTTCATCACCCCTTCTAATCAGGTTGCGGTGCTTCCCTCCCACGTCCCTAGCTCGGTGTTTCGTGATTTATGGGATGGTATTGGCGGTTTGGCAGTGGATTGCAGTGCTTCGCTGGTGATGGGTTCGGTTCTTTGTGATTTTGGCGCTGATATTGGTGTTGCTCTTGATGTTTTGGTCGTAGGGGAATCTGTCGCCCCATCCAATTTGGTTGCGGTGCTTCCCCCCTTTGTTCCTTCTGTGGTGATAAGTGATTATTGGGTTGGTCGAGGCGGTTTGGCAATTGATTGCTGTGCTTTTGGTTTTGGATGGGTTTTTTCTTTGTGTAGTTCTGTTCGATCTCCTTGACCAGGTGAATTGGTATCCCCCTGTTTGTTGGGTGGTTTGATGCACGAGCAGATAGTGATTGGTTGCTCTGTTGCTCCCTTCGACGCGCAGCTGTAGGTATGTGCTTTTTTGGCCGGTCAGGTGAGTATCTCGTTGGTGCAATTCTACTTGTTCATTGATATTGGGATTATGTTTGATTGTCGGTTTGTGTCTGTTGGCTTGCTCTTTGTGATTTTGAGCCTTGACGTGCTTCGGCGTGTGCTCCCTGACACTGCTTTCTTGGTGTTGATTGATGGCGTGTCAGGTCCCTTCGGCATTGTTTTCTCCGCTTGGAGCGGACAGTGTGGTTCACTCTGCTGGAATTTTGTTATTAGCCATAGCGAGGCCTAGTCAGTGTCGTTTTTGGCTTATTATCGTCTGTCTATCCTGGTTGATCCCCATTGGTCTCTACAGAGAAATTACCCTGCCTGGGTCGATTGGCTCTGGCGGTGTTCCAGTCCTGATTGCATAGTGTATCCTGATGCGGTCCACTATGTGGGCAGCCTGGAACGTTACCAGTCATTTGCGACTCGAGCGAGTGATATCTCTGCTAGGGCCACCTTACGAACCTCACCTGTCTCTCGGGGCTGTCCCATTAGTGACAGTCCGGCATGGGTTAGGTTCCTTCAGCATCGTGGAATGCGTATTATTATCTCCCCTACATACTTTCGCTTTCTTGTATCTGTTTTGGCTTCTCCTGCTTCTCCACCTCTTTGTTGCTCTTCCCATTGCTCTCTTCCTTCTTCTTCTTGTGCCTTATCGATCATCATTCCAATGCTTAGTGCAGAGGAAATTGGGATGATTAATGAGCGACTCTCTCGTCTTACCGAGAACTCTGATCCCTCCAGATCCTCTTCTTCTCTGCCCGATTCAAAGGAGAGTTTAGGTGCTTCTTCGTTGTCCGAGCCTTGGCGTCAGCCTCTATGCAGATCCTCTCGTCGTTGTTCGCGTGGCGCTTCCGCCATCCCCCGCACTATCCGTACTCGCTCTATAGCGGCGACTGAGCAGATCGATCGGTCTGCTCTATCCTCCTTGTATCGTATCTGATTTGCGTCTATGTTGTCTTTATTGGCTTGTCTCTATCTCTCTGCTTTTTGTTGTCTTCATGACGAACTTTCTATTCTGGAACATTCGTGGTATTGGCAATGAAGCATCTTCTGCTAGACTTAAGCGGATTGTCCGTAAGCATTCCATTGGATTGGTGGCTATTTTAGAACCTTTTATAGGTTCTGGAGAGATTACCAAGGTTGTTCTATCGATTGGTTTTGGTGGTGCTTTGTCTAATATTTCGGGTAAGATCTGGATTCTTTGGTCCAAAGAATGCGTTGTTCGCCCTGTTTTTGACTCGTTTCAACTTTTATCTGTCTTGTGTTCCTCTCCCAATTTCCCGCAACCTTTCATTCTTTCGGCGGTGTACGCCAAGTGTGACCGGTTAGAGAGATTATCCCTCTGGGATGACATTATGTCACTTGCTGACCTAGGTTACTCGTTTTCAGTGGTGGGCGGTGATTTCAATGTTGTCGCTAGCCAGGCAGAAAAATCGGGCGGGATGGCCGTCAATCGGCACTCGGTTTCTGATTTCAACTCATTCATTGTGAGATCCGGGTTATCTGAAATTCCTTTCGTTGGCTCTACTTTTACTTGGTCTAACAACCAGGAAGGCCCGAATCGGATCCTCTCCAGGTTGGATAGGATTTTTGGGTCTGCTGATTGGTTTAACCTCCCATTTTCTTTTTCTATCTCTCATCTCCATCGGTCTTGCTCTGATCATGCGCCTCTAGTCTTACGGTGCGCTTCGCGGTCCTTGTCGGGACCTTCTTCTTTCTGTTTCCTTGGTATGTGGAGTTCCCATCATAGTTTTTTACAGGTGGTGGAGGACTCGTGGTCCGCTCCCATTGTGGCTGCTCCCATGGGGGCTTTCTCTAGGAAATTGAAGCGTCTTAAGGCCTGCCTTAAGACGTGGAATTCCCTTGTTTTCAGGAACATTTTCGATCGTGTGCGAGCGGCTGAAGAGTCCCTCATTCTTGCCGAATCTATGTTCGACGAGAGTCCTTCAGCCGAAAACAAGGAGATATGGGCTTCCGCTCTATTGGCTTTCTCTTCGGAACTCCGCATTGAAAACTCCTATCTCCGCCAGAAGGCGAGGATCAAGTGGGTGGTCAAAGGTGATACGAATTCCAAATTCTTTCATTCTTCTATCCGCAAGAAAGCTAATTTGCTTTCTATTCGTGATATTTTGAGAACGGACCAATCTGTGGCTTCGACTCCGTCTAAAGTTATAGAGGTTTTAGTTTCTCATTTCCAATCTTATCTGGGTTCTCCTTCTGTGTCTGATCCGGTTTCGGACATCCTGTCCTTTATTCCTCGGCTAGTTCCTTCTGAGGGAAGTGACGTTTTAGCTTTCCCGCCTTCGTCAGATGAGATTCGTGCCTGTGTCTTTGCTCTAAGCAAGGATAGTGCCAGTGGGCCGGATGGTTTCAATGGGTCCTTCTTTCGAAGTACCTGGCATATCATCCAATCTGATTTCTTCCTGGCAATTCAGCATTTCTTTTCCGGAGGCGCTCTTCCCATTAGCTGGTCATCCACTAACTTGATCCTTATTCCTAAGTGTGATAATCCTCGGGCGTGCTCGGAGTTCCGACCGATCAGCCTGTGTAATTTCGCCAACAAAGTGATTTCTAAGGTTCTGGCCACTCGTTTGGCTCCGTACCTTGACCGCATTATCTCCTCTTCTCAGGCTGGTTTTGTAAAGGGTCGTTTGATCACTGATAACGTTCTTTTAGCCCAAGAACTTGTTTCTCAGATTGACCATAAGGTCAGGGGTTCTAACATTATTTTCAAACTTGATATGGAAAAGGCCTACGATCGTATGTCCTGGTTTTTCATCATCAAGGTTCTTCGTGCCTTCGGTTTTCCTGAAACCCTTATCGATTTGGTTTGGAGGCTCATTTCCAACTGTTGGTATTCTGTTCTCATTAACGGATTGGCAAATGGTTTTTTCAAAGCTGGTAGAGGTATCCGTCAAGGCGATCCTCTATCTCCTACTCTTTTCGTTATCGCGGCCGAGGCTTTCATTCCTGGCATCCACACATTAACGGTTTTTGGTCAAATTCAGCGTTTTGGACTTCCAGGTGGGTGTCCGCTTATCTCCTCTCTGTCATTCGCGGATGACATTGTCATTTTCTCCAACGGCAATCGGTCCTCTATTCGCCGCCTTATTCGGTTCATTCATCTATATGAGAGGTGTTCGGGCCAACTGGTCAACTCGGCGAAGAGTTGTTTCGTTCACGCTAAGGACATGGGCCAGGTGAGAGTTTCTTGGGTCGAGTCTTTTACCGGGTTCAGGGCAGCATCCCTTCCTCTTCCTTATTTGGGCATTGTTCTCTACAGAGGAAGGAAACTTAACGCCCTTTTCGATCCTCTTTCGGACAAAGTTAGGGGAAAGATTATCCGTTGGAATGCGTCTCTTCTGTCTCGAGCAGGAAGATTAGTGCTTATCCAATCGGTTTTGAGCTCTATGGGTACTCATATTTTCGCCGCTATGACCACTACTTCCTCCTTCTTTCGCTCGTTCCAATCTTTGGCATCCTCTTTCTTCTGGGGATGGAAGGGTGACAATCGCCGACATCACTGGGTATCTTGGGATGTTATCTGCCGTCCAAAGAGTGAGTGTGGGTTAGAATTGCGTAATCCAAAGGACATCTGTTCGGCTTTCGCTTGCAAGTTGTGGTACAGGTTTGGGACTAACGACTCCTTATGGGCGAAATTCCTTCATGCTAAGTACCGGTCGGGCTATTCCGGTTCTCCATCTTACGCCAGTGAGACTTGGAAGCATATGCAATCGGTCAAACTGCTCGTTGATTCTCATAACGGCCACTCCAGATGGGATGGCGGTCCGTTTTCAATTCTTAAGGCCTGGAGCTCGTCTAGAATCCCATCTCCGGTCCTTCCAATTTTTTCTTTCGTTTGGGACATTCGAATCCCTCCAAAAGTGTCTCTCTTCATGTGGCGATCCTTTCATAATGGGCTTTTGGTTGATGAGAACCTTCAACAGATTGGCATTCCTTTTGTTTTCCGTTGTAGATGCCGCGGCAACGGGAAAACAGAATCGATGGATCATTTGCTCTTCGCTGGTGGTGTGCCAGATCCTGCTGGAATTACTTTGGTAATTTAGTGGGGGTCCGTGGATCCATCTCCTCGTCGTTTGATTTACAGTCCTCTTGGTGGTTAGGTAGTTCTGGTCGATCCCTTCGTTCTATAATCTTTCGCTTGATTCCTTGTCTGATTTGCTGGCACATCTGGTGTGCGCGGAATAAGGCAATATTTGACGAGACTCCAATGGATCCCCTATCCATTATTCGGAGGGTTAGAGATGATGTTTACTTGGCGTTTCGTGGCCGTCCTTTCAGAGGGGCAGTCAGTACTCTTTCTGGACGCCTAGTGAATCTATTATCTATCTCCTGCTACCAGTCTACTTATAGAGCGGGAATTGGTTGATTGTCGTTCCGAAGACTGGTGGATCTGACTAACTAGTCTCCTTCTTGACCGTCTTCCCCCCCTTTTGTTTTCTAAATGTTTGGCTATTGCTTTCAGGATCTGGCATTACAGGGGTGTTTTAGTTTCTCCGTCCTTTTTCTGTTTGGAGCTTGCTTTAAAGAATTCTGCTGCTCTTTTCCGGCTGTCGGCCTTACAGTTGATGGGATGTTGGCCGTTTCTTTATTCTATATTGGAGGGTCTTCTAATGGGCTTGATCTTTCTTTGCACGTTTGTCACTCAACATCGACATCGGACGGTGACCTTGCTGGAGCTCGATTACGTTGTTGGATGGGAGGTGGGTTACAGGAGATCATCGGGTGAGCTGTGTGCCTGGTGTCAGAGGTCCTATGACTTTTCTTCTCGCTCGAGTATTTTGGTTTCCCCTTTTTGATCATTTCGATGTCCTTCCTTTGTGTGTTCTCGTTTTGTATTATTTTTTGTGTTTCGGTTACCTGTCAGGCTTGTTGACAGCCTCTGATTGAGTTTATATATGCCTTCTATTGTTAAAAAAAATATATATCAAAGGTTACGTCTTGGACCACGGCATGTCATATGCGATGCCGATGGCACAACTGAGAAGACAGACAGACAGAGGGAACTATGACATATCCATCTGATGGAGAAACATGGAAATATTTTGGTAAGACGTATCCCACATTTGTTGCAAAGAACCGTAACATCGGACTTGGTTTATGTACGGATGGGTTTTTGTCATTCTTCCAGTTTGGTAACAAATATTCATCTTGGCCTTTTATCATTACTCCTTAATTTACCTTCGTGGATGTGTATGAAAACTTCATACATTTTTCTCACTATTGTCGTCTCTGGCCCTGATGATCCGACACAAGGAATCGATGTTTATCTACAACCATTAATCGAAGAGCTGAAAACATTATGGCATGAAGGTGTTGAAACATACGACATTTCACAAAAAAAAATTCGTATGTTTGCTTCTTTGTTATGGACCATTAGTAACTTTCCTGCATATGGGATGCTTTTAGGTTGGAGTACGGCCAGTCGTCTAGCCTGTTCTTATTGCATGGAAGAAGCAAGATCATTTTCTTTACGGTATGAAAGGAAAATTTCTTGGTTTGATTGTCATTGATGTTTTCCCTTTCCCAATCATACTTTTAGAAGAGATAAAAAAACTTTAAAGCTAACAGAGAAGAGATAGCTACCACCAAAGATTTGGTCAAGCGAAGAAATATATGAAATTGTAAAGGACTACCCGTAGATACATGAAACTAGAATACAGAATGATAACTTGTGTCAACAAAGTATTTTTTGGGAGTTATCTTATTGGAAATATCTCATACTTCGACATAATATTGACATGATGCACAACGAAAAAAGTGTTCGATAACGTATTTAATACAATTATGAATGTCAAAGGAAAAACTAAGGACGATCTGAATTCAAGACATGATATAGCACATTTTTGTAAAAGTCTCGAACTTCATATGAAGCCCAATGACAATAAAAAAACCAAAGCATGCTATGAGCTAGACAGCCAGCAAATAAAACTCGTGCTAAAGTGGGTGGAAGGACTAAAATACCCTGATGGGATGTCTTCTAATCTCTATAGATGTGTTAATTTTAAAAACAGTAAATTGAGCAGGATAAAAAGTCACGATTGTCATATCATGATGGAATATTTATTGCCGGTGGTTTTCAAAGAACTATTGCCCATAAAAGTATGGAGTGTTATAACAGAATTAAGTCTATTTTACAAATAGTTTTGTTCGACGACCTTAAAAATCGACCGTATATGTAAACTTGAAGTAGAAATCCATATACTACTATGCAAACTGGAAAAAAAAATTCCACTAGATTTTTTGGGTGTAGTGGAGCATTTACTTGTTCGTCTTCCATTTTAAGCACTTCTTCGAGGTCCTGTGCAATATGGATGGATGTATCCATTTGAGAGGTAATAGTAAATATCCGTACAATTACTGTTAGTTTAAAATTTAGATTTACATAAGTGCATTTAGATTGAATTAATTTTTTAATAGGTACTTGAATCATCTAAAGAAAAAAAAATTAGGTAGAAAACATGAGTTGAAGGTTCAATTTATAAATCATATCTTAAAGAAGAAGCTTCATTTGTTTTCTCTTATTACTTCAGTGACCATGTGAACTTATTATTTGTAAGTGGTCCTCGTAATAATGTAGCCGTTGAAAAAGACTATTCGCATACATTGTTGTCTATTTTTAGAAAACATGGCCGACTTATTGAAAATGTTTGGAAATATGGTTAGACGATAGAGATTAACATGTAGCACACATATATGTTCTTATTAATTGTATTGAAGTTGCACCATTTGTTAGGTAACAATAAATTCATATTTATTTCAATGATACTTACATTTTAATCGTAATATAACATATAGTACATATATATTCACTGTATTTACGAATCACGGCATCCTTCCGGCGATCTCAATAAGTAATTTTCAAAATGGTTTTCGAACTATGTTTATGATCCAAGAAACATCGTCGTTGATGAAGGATTACAACATCTTGTACTCGGACCAAAAAGAAATGCAAAGACTTATCCAATATTCTTCGTCAATGGATTAAAATTCAACATCAAGGATTATGGTGTTGAAAAATTAACATATAACAGTGGTGTATTTGTCAAAGGCAGTGACAATCCAGATGAGCATATAAAAGATTTTTACGGCATCTTAACACAGGTTGTAGAATTGACATCACCTCCTTGGCCTTCATAAGACACACTGTCTTCATTTCTCCTCAGCCAAACTTGCTTGTACATCCCTTTCTCTGTCCATACAGTACTAGTAACAGTAGAACACTCCAAACCACCATTCTCTAAACTACTGCCGCAACATCACTAACTTCACTTCTACAACTCTACATTTGTACACTTCACCAATACTTTTCCCCATCCTTCAATTCACTGCACTGACCAACAATCCCATTACCCTTCTCTCTCTACCATCCTCTGTCTCACTACTCTATCACAATACAAGCCATTCCAACCACATCCACAACAGTGCTCTGTCAACAACATATTGCTGTAGGTTTGCATTTATCACTCTTCATTTCAGTTCACCACCACATTTGCCATTTTTGAACCATCTCAATTACAACAAAACTGTGCACACCCTCTTTTACTTAGACTTCACCGCAGTTTCAACATACACCGCCTCCAGAGCATCTCCAATCAACAAAAAACTGTCAACATATATTTCATCTCCAATCTCCAGTCAACAACCCAACCTGTCTACCACATACATTGCTACACCATTTACAGCACCCCACTGACCAAAATCAATGCACTGACCACCATTAACTCCTCCCCGTTACATCAACATCCTTCATCACTCTCTACCAGTCACCAAAAAACTACACTTCATCCAAACAACGTTGCTACTCCACCATTCAAAAAACCACTTCATTGACAAATATGATTTATGTGGGTATTTGAACCGATAAGTTCTACGAAACATTTGAAAATACATGATTCTACATTCTCAAATACAAATTTTTAAAAAATACCCTTATTTTAAGTATCATCATATTCGCAGTAAAAATTATAAATAACTACATTTTCCTTTTGATATTTTCACTTTACAAAAAAAAAATCCACGGAACATAAAAGTTTGGGTGAAACTAAAAAAATGGTCTGAAAAATGTTTTTCCACATGTAAAAGCTAAAAGTAAGGACAATCCTAATTCAAACATTTTAATATTTAAATTAGTAGAACATCATCTATAAGTTGTGAAAAACATTCAAAGGAAAAGCATATTTAGCTAAAACGTTGTGCATAATCAAGATTTTAGAAATAACGCACATGCTTTCATAATGTTATTGACCTACCCAGTCATTACTAGCTCTAGACGTGCTTTCATGTCGTCGACCCTTTCTTATTTCGTTCATGTTTTCGTTTGATCATAAATAATGTTTAATCACACAGCGGAACAAAAAAGAAAAAGGAAAAACAAGCAGGGAATTAAACTAACATGCAATTCTGCATTCTCTTTCAGACCAGCACCATCATTTCACTTACATACATCCTCCTTAGATACCACCAAAACTCGAACATCACCACATCCAACTTGCCTCAACACTTCTTCTCCGTCGTACACTGCCTTTCAATCTACTAAAACTCACAACGTCATAGTGAAACAATAAAAACTCCACTACAACTCAGTGCACACACCAACATACAAACCACCACATCTGTTAGTTGCATCCACTGCCTAACCCTACAACAACTAAATTGTGCAATTCCACCATCACACCTATACAACTGCTCCTTCTCTTTTTTGATCATCAACATCCTCTACAACTGCCATCAGTTCCACTTACACTTCTACAATACCTCCTGAAATTCCACCACTACTGTCACTGCCCAACAAACCTCCTACACTACTGCACACTCCCCTTGCACAACAATCTGCCTTGCTTTCATCAAATAAATTCAACTATACACCAAACTTCATCATCTCATATCATAAAACTACCACTTCATACAAAACTTCTATTACATCATAGAACAACCCACTGTTACAAACATCTCCTCCACCTTCAATATAAACCTTCGCATCAATCCACTTAAGCCACACTGTCATCAAACTTCTACACTGCATCACCACAAAACCAAAACATACATTACATTGCTTTCATTACTTCTTACAAAACCGACCATCCACTAGCTCCAGAACCCATCATCTTGCCATCTGCAAAGTCATCCACTCCTTTGCTGCCATAAACTGTCTTCGCTACCTCTTCGATTTGTCACTTACCACTATCACTTACCACCATCATACATCTGCACATGTACTCCACTATCACATATACTAGTGCACAATCACCATACAATAAACATTCAAACTGCAGACTATTACACTACTTCATACAACATACTACCCAGTCACAACCACTGCTAACAATAACAAACCATCCATACTCCTATACTACCGCCTCAGTCATCAAACTGCAACTCCTAATCACCATCAACTTCACCACTTCCTTCACTATTTTTAACCTTTGCATAAAAATTGTTCATCCCAATCACCCCAATTACAATAACTCAAAACTACCCATGTAACACCAAAATTGTCTCACCTCAAAACCAATCACACAAACTCACCTTGACCAACGCAGCCCACTCCACAATTTTTTTTAATTTCAAGCAGGAATCATCTTTGCACGTATATGATTAACTTATCATGTATCCTTATATAATTGTTATTTATGGATAAGTTAAATATCAATTTGCAGTATATAAAGAATTATTGGAAATAAAAAGAATGGCTTACACGCAATTCAGCCCAAACGTCATCTTTACATTTGTTGGGTACTTTATCCCAACTTTCATATGATATCGACACATGAATTCGTACCAATTTACCAAGTCTACTACATATTTTCCCAGCATTATCAGAAACTGGAACACCATATGCATTTGTCTCAACATTCTCGGGTTGTGAAGATGACGAATGCACGACTGAATGGATCGACGTTTCTGCGGCTTCTGACATTGTTGTTGCAAGTATTTAGAAAGAAACATATATGATTTCACAGCATAATAGTTCACAGCATATGTTATGCAAATAACATTTTTTCAGCTTTTGATCATTATCTTCACATACAATAAAAAGGAATGTTAACTAGGGGTAAGGACAGACCATAATAGTATTGGAATGAAGTTTGGTTCCATTGCATTACATGTGTTTGTTACAGGCATTTGTTTACTTTCACTGCTCTTTTTACTGCAGTTTTAGTCAACTGCAAACACCAACTGCACCACATCTGCCAATCTCACACGCACACAACACATACCCACATATATCCAAGCAACACACATTCAATATCCCATTTAATTGCATAAGTTTACATCTTATATTAGGTGCAGTTCCACTTTGCATTATAAAAATATAAATAGTACAAATTGCTTCAATTTATGAGTATAAAAATATAAATAGTAAAAATGTAAATGTTAGCTTTATGAGCTGAAGTATGAAACTTTTGCAAGTCACAAAAGTAAATATAGAATAGATTAAGTATTCAAACATTACCCGTAACAATATGTGACTATTGCAGTATCATTATATTCTTATCAATTAGCTCGCCTGAATGATAATGAAAATGGAAATGCTATACGATGCAATGATAGAATTAATAAGATTATCGACATATTCCGTTGTCCATCACCACATGCAACACCATGTCTTTAAGTCATTTTATAGCCCTAAGCAAACAAATTTCTAAAATTTAGAATAATATTTAAATAGTGATACATGAAAAATTCTAAATTCATAATCAAAAAATTCTAAATTCAGCCATATTTGAAATTCAACTCAATTCAATTAAGAAATACATCTTATATTAACATATGCATTTGGTAAGATCTTTTAATTTTTTGTTATCTTCAAAGGCTGATTGATAGATGGTAGGAAACTCAAGATCATCCACAATTGTAGTCAACCGCTTAGGTGTGTGTAAAACCACAAACCATCCGTTATTTTTTAAATCTTTTGAGTAGAACACTTGACTCGCTTCTGACGCAAGAATAAATGGCTCATTGTTCATCCTATTTTTGGTCTTCAATTTCCCTAAGTTAACTGTAATCAAGTTTGAAACAGGATCAATCTTGCAACCATTGATCTTGTCTTCGACCTTTACCAAATCACAATAAAAAACCGTTTGTTTGAAGTCTATATAATCCAACTCAATTATCTCCTGAATAACTCCACAATACAGTGTTTCAGCTTCTGTATAATTTTTATCTTTCCCACTGGCTCTAAATTTTGTGATTGCTCTCATAGATACACCGTTGTCTTGTGTTACCATCCGCTCTTCGTAATTTTTAGGGGAAAATGTAAACCCAGTTACTTGGTACTTCATATAACCGCGCGCCTTGAACTTCGACCCATTCACAAGGCGCCAAAGAGTTGAATCAACATCTTTTGTTTTTACCAACTAAATAAAATAAAATATGTGAAAAGTATGATTAATAAGGTGTATGATACCTTTAAGTAAGCATGAAATATTAAATAAGCTTTAATATATACCTAGCCACGTAACCACAGAGTAAAACTTTGACAATCTTCCAGGAATGAAACCCCATTTCGAGATTGAGATTTAGTACTTTTCACATAGATGTTATACCTCCTGCAAAAAACACATTTCAAAACATTTATATACTTACAATGGTGGAGATTCAGGAGTTATTTGTGAACTTACTCCTCCCATTCATCCAATCCATCATACTTATTGAGGACCCATCTACGAACTTGTTCAAACTGCACCGAGGTTAGGGTTATGTCTTTACCATTATCTAGAGGCATCTCACCAGCAAACTCATCATCCTCGTCTAAGAAAGCCTCATGAGTATGTTTATGTGTGCCATCGCCTCCTTTTGTCATATACTCCATGCAGTAAAGACTAGCTTCATGTACGATATATCCTTCTGCAATACATCCTTCAATATATCTTTTGTTGCGGACGTATCCTTTATATGTTTTCATCGACCTATGAATATTAATCGATTACAAATAACTAGTACCTATTTAAATCGAATGATGATGAACAAAACTAAGATTAGTAAATTTTCGTTCAAAAGGATACATCCACCTATATCTAACAGGACCGCATATCAATGTTTCATCGGCTAAATGAACCATAAGGTGGATGCTGATGTCAAAAAATGCAGGTGGAAAATAGTTTTCAAACATACAATTTGCTTATACCAAACTAGTCTTTGCTTTTAAAAGATGTTCTTTGTTGATCACCTTTGACCATAAAATGTTAAAAAATAGACTTATACGATGTACATCATTACGTAGATCCTTATGTTGTGGATAAGAATGCTGAAGCAATACCGGAAGTAATTGCTGCATTATGACGTGGTAATCATGAGACTTCATGTAACATCCCGGAATTTTTGAAAATATCAATTTAATAATCTGAATTAAAAATTAAATTGATATTGATAATTTTGTTAATAATAATTCAAATTGATTTAATAATCTTCTTCAATAAATATTTAATTGGTTATTTTATCTTTTAAAAATAATAAATTGGTTTCTATTTATAATATAAATATATATTTCATATTGTAAATAGATTAGCATTGTTTTAAATTTAATAAATAACGCATATTTTCTAATTCTAATATTCTTAATAATTTGGAAATTTGTTTTTATTTAATATATAAGGTTTTCAAGTTTATTAAATAAATAATCTTGGTTTAGATTTAATAAATGAATCTTGATTTAAAATTAAAATATATACATTAATAATTTGGAAATTTTGATTTTTATTTAACATTGAGTTTTCAAAGCTATTTAATAAATAAATAGCTGATTTTTAAATTGTTAAGACAAATGTTTAAATGTTTAAAATAATTTTGGCTTGAGTTTTAAATTTAAAATGAATTAGCAAAAAGTTTTATAGCTTAATAAAATAGGTAATTTATTAATAAAGATATAATTTCTTTTATAATTATTTTAATTTAACAATGAGATATTTCTAAAAAACAATATTAATAGTGTATTGTTTTACAAATAGGTTTTGAATAAAATGGCAATTGTTATTTCAAATTTAATTTGTATTTATAACTTGATTTTTAAATATTAGATTTTGAATTTGATTTGAATTTAAAATCCAAAGTATATATTATTATTTGTTTTAATTTTTGTATGTATAAGCTTTATTTATAAGTATAATTTTTTTAGTTCTTTTATAAATTTATATACATATTAAATATTAACTAACAAATTAAAATTAGGCTTCATACACATATTAACTTGTAAAATAAATACTAATTACTCTAAATAGGACAAGTGTTGATTTCTTAAGGCCTCATTAAACAAGTGTTCAAAGATTAACCATTTAATTTGACAAATGTTGAAATTTTTTACAAGTGTCATTTTGTTTTAAATTTTCTTTTATTTAATAAAATCTGAAAATAACCTATATAAGAACATTCTTTCATTCCTATCTTTCTTTTTCTCATTTTTTTTCTGAACAAAGAAAATTTCATCTTGGTTTTATTCACAAATCTGAAACATGAAAACCCAAATAAGTTTACAAATACAAAATCAAAACTCCTCTTCAAAATCAAACCTGGATATTCAAATCCCTGTACAAATCTAAAATCAGTAAGCCTCTTCAAAACAAATATGAGCATAATCTATACCACTTCCCAGTAATCATCTTCAAAATGATAATCATGCATTTTCTATTTTCAAAATCTCCTCGTATCAAAAGCTTCTACACCATTTTTCTGCAATCTATAAACAAATCATGTTCAATACAAAGCAAAACCCCTCATTATCAAAAAAGGCCTGCATCATTTTTATTTTCAATCTGGAAAAATGAATTCTGCAAGCAACTGCATTCCTTCCTCTGGAATCAAAACTGCATTTCATTTCGACCTGAAATCAATTGTTGAAAGATCATGCCTGCATTTTATTTCAGCCTAAAGTCAAACAAGATCAAGCCTGCAAACAGTTTACAATCAAGCAAATTCAAAAAGTTTTTCAATCAGAGGCTTTGCTACCTTTTAAATCTGTGAGTAACTTTTAAAATCTTAAATTATTAATTAGGTTGCATGCTAATATGTTTTGATATAAATGAGCATTGTTTGTGTATTGATGAAAGTCTGATGTGAAGATGTAATGTGTGCATGCTGTTGTTTTTATTGTCTGTTCTGTTATGATTTTCCAGGCAAATTTTTTATTAAAATCTTTACCTTTTAATTAGTTTTCTGATATAATGAAATTTATAAAGTAAAGTAGTTTGGTTATCTTAAGTTAATACTCAAAATTTTAAGCAAGTTAAAAAAAAAATAGTTATTGTCTCTGGAAACATATAAAAATCAATGCATGTTGATTTTTAATCAAAATCCAAACATGTTAATTTAGTAATTCAGTATCATACATCAAAAGTATTAACTGAAACATAATTCTTAAATCAAGAATTAGGATTTTTAAGGATAAGTTGAAGGTGCAGTTTTGTTTTGAATTGAAAATGAATTTTAAGCAAATTCTGGTGATCTTTGGATTGAGGAGGCTCGGGTTTCTTCTGGGTGATGGAGAAGGGTTAGGGGAAGCTAGGAAAAATCATTAATGGTGATGAAAGTTACGGTGGAAGGTGCAGATTTGGTTATTCATTTTTAAACCCTAGTTTTTATTTGGATTATAGAATCGAACATTTCGGGATGTAGGGTTGATCGAGTGTTAAGATGTTTTGGGGATTGGTAGTTGGGTCGTGGATGAAGTTGAGGCCGGAGGGGCTGATCTCCAGGTGGTCGGAGCGGCGAGTTTTTGCCGTTGACAGGTTTTGAAGGTAAACCTGTTTATGGTTTTCCAGGGTTGGGATTAAATACTCAAATTTAAATTCGAGGGTAAGTGTACGATCTGATGATCGCATTTGGTTGTTGGAGTGTTTTTGGATGTAAGACGATCATCTCTGATGATCAGAGGTGGCTGGGGTCGCCGTACATATGCACGGTGATGAATTTACTGATGATGTTTGGTTTGTTTTTGGTACTCGAGAAAATCTCGGGATTTCTCGAAGCAATTGGGTAGTTAACTCGGGGGAGTTGGGTTGAAAACTTGAAGTGGATTTGAGGTGTCTCGGGTCAAAGGTTGTTACAGGTTTTATTTAAAACCTCTACCCTGTTGTTTAATTTTTTTTAAAAACCTGAAGCTTTTAATGTTAAGAGAATTTTAAACCTGGTTTTAAATTCAAGTTTGAATTTTAGAATTCGAGTTTAAATTTAAAATCTCAATTTTAAAAAAATAAAATAAAAGTTTTAAAACTTGAACTTGTTTAACTACTTTATTTTGGTAAGTAGTTTGAACTTTTTAAAAATGAAGTTTTTGTTAAAATATGAGCAAGTTTAAAATGAATTTAAATCTGAAAAATCTAAAATCAAATATGAACTTCAGATTTTGAATTTAAAAAAAAATTAAATTTGAAAGATTAAACAAAATGTAAATTGAAATTATTGAAATTTTTAAATGAATTTAGTTTCAAAATTCTTATGAGTTTCATTTCTAAGACAAGCACTTGTTTGTCTTGTAATTTTTTAAAAAAAGTTTTAAATTGTTTAAACTTTGTTCAAGTTTAAATTATATTCATTTTAAATCTTGTATTTGAAATGAAATTTTAAAAGTAAGTCCAAAGGTACTTTGTTTCAAATAAATTTGTTTTTAAAACATAATTAAGAAATGTTTTATCTTAAATTAATTAAGATTAATGTTTTGAAATTAATTTAATTAATTAGGTAATTAAGGAATAATTAATTAATTGATTATGGATTAATAAATATTGATTAAGGGTTAATCAATTTGTAATTAAGATCATTAATTAGATTTTTAATTAATGATTAAATAATTATTAATTAAGTAATTAAGTTTTAATCAAGGTTAATTAATTAAATAATTAGACTTTAATTAATGATAATTAAAGATAATTTAATTTGTGATTAATCTAAGTTAATTACTTAATGAAATAATTAGAGAATGGTTAATGAAGGTCATTAATAGGATTATTTAATAATTAATTAATGAGATTAATTTTTAATAATTAATTAGATTAATTGATTTAATAATAATCAGTTGTGAATTGTTGAGTATAATTACTTAATGAAGTAATTAAGAAATTAATTACTTAAGGTAATTCATTGAGTTAAATGTGATTGTTTAATATAATTAATTAAGTTTAATTAATTTTAAACGCTGAATGTTTTAATGATAATTACTTAATGTAATTAATGGATTGGAAATTACTTAGTGAAGTAATTGATTGATAATTACAAAATGTAATTAATGGAAGATATTAATAATGTAAGTAATTTGGATTAAATTACTTGTAATTAATCAAGGTATTAATTATGAAATTAATTAAAGGAATAATTAATTTATTTTAATGAAGTAATTAAGTTAGTTAATTACTGGATATGGTTAATCAAGAAGGATTAATAATTATGGGTTAATTACTTAAGGTAATTAATTTAAGAGGATAATTAATTAAATATAATTAAGGATCATTCATTAATACAATTAATGATGTA
Source organism: Allium cepa (assembly GCA_030765085.1). Taxonomy (NCBI): domain Eukaryota; kingdom Viridiplantae; phylum Streptophyta; class Magnoliopsida; order Asparagales; family Amaryllidaceae; genus Allium; species Allium cepa. The sequence continues at coordinate 939,454,046 of CM060932.1, forward strand.
ATTAAAGTTGATTAATTTTGGTTAATTAATCAATGACAAGTGATTAAAGGTAATTAATTAATGTAATTAATTAAGGATTAATGTAATTAAGTATAGTTAATTAATTGAAGTAATTAAGGGTTAATTACTGTTTTGGTTGAGAATAATTAATTTGTGAAATTAATTAAGGATAATTACATGAATGTAATTAAGGATAATTAATCAAGGGTGATTAATTAAGGTGATTAATAATGAATGATTAATTAATTGATTGTAATCAATTAAATGGTTGAGTAAGCAAGATTTATTGATGAAGTAATTAATTTATTTTATTTTAAATTAATTAAAAGATGAAGTAATTAATTTAATTCACTTTAAGTTAATTAGAGTTAGAGATAGTTAATTTAATTCATTTTATTAATTATAGTGTGATTAAGTAAATCATTGCTTATGTATGAATGGGTGATATTGATTGCCTTGAGTGGTTGTGATCTCAGAACTGAGATAAGTGATGTTGTGTGGTATGAATGCTTTGGTTGCATTGTGATGATAATATAGATTATCTATTGTGATGGTGATATGGATTTCTTAATTTGATGATAATGTGGATTGCTGTTTATTTGATAATGTTGATAATCAATTGTGATTTGTGAGTTATCTATCTGTGTGTATATAGATAATTGAATTATTTTAAACTTTAAAACAACTTGGACCTATAAGATGGCATTTTGGATTTCGATGAGACCGGGATCGGGTTTCCATATTTGGATATCCGGAAATCATATCGATCCAAATTAACGATAGGTCGTGAATCTCAAGTGAAGATGAAGATTCAGAGTGCAAGGGTTATCGTCGTTAACTCTGAGGGTGATTCCAAAATGAGTGTAACGAGATAATGCCTTCGGTTTCATTCGAACCCGAAACGAACTTGTATGGATTAAATGCTTTCAGAACATGGTCAGGTGGACGATGAGCATTCTAAGTGATGTGCTCACTAAAGGTAATCGTTGCCTCAAGCCTCATCAACCGGGAATGCTTAAAATAGGGGAGGTGCAGCAAGGTTAAGTGGGCCATGCCCAAGTAAGACGAGATTTTCCCTTGTCTAGAGGTCCCTTTTTATTTGGCTGTGTGGGCGGTTGCTAGCAACAACCGCGGGTTTGTCTTGTTCGAAACTGTTCGGTAAGGAATGGTTCCTGCCTTGTGTTGCAGGAGATTGGGAGTGATCCTCGGTACGTTGATCTAGGCCACGTACTGTGACGGGCGGTACCCCGGTAGCCCTGCCATTGATGGAATCCAAAATCCAATAAGTGTCGTACGTATTAGTTGTGCCCAACTATGTTGAGATGTAAGTATTCCAGCTACTTCTATATTTTACTTGAAAACCCTAGACACTATTATAATATCATTGGATTTCCTATCAAATGTTTTGGTTAGCGTAAAGTAAAAACTTTTCCATGTTTATGTGTGGGAAGTCTTACGTGATACCTTTCTTTTCAAAAGGTTTTGAAAGTTAAGCAACCTTAACCTGTTACTCACACCAGACCCATGTCTGACTCGGAGTTTATTCTGCTTTTCTTAAACTCTTGGGTACTCAAATTTTTACGAGTAGCCAAGGGATTCAGGTTGGCTTTGACGATTTGTGGAGGAGCAATGAGCGTGAGGCTTCTGCATGTAGATATAGTATTCCGCCGTGTTGATTTCTCTGAGTAGTTTCTTGTATTGTATTGAGTTGTATAACTAGACAGGTGTTTATAACTGTCTAGTATGTGATATGTAATCTGTGTAACTCTGATAATGGTTGTAAACTATGTAATATTTATGCTATTAATATAATTTATTCGTTCCGCTATTTAGATTCTGATGTCGTTTCTTCTTTCTCTTCTTTCTTTTCTCTTTTCTATCCCTTTCTTTCTTCAAGATGATGCGATTTTCTATGGTGAGAAAGTCGGGTCGTCTCAGTTGGTATCATAGCATTAGGTTGAGTGAATACCTAGGCTCTGGAGTGGTGTCTATCTTGAGAGAGCGTATTTGTAATTTTTTATAGATTACTATAAATATATTTATTTCTACCTATTTGTTGGGTTACCTGTTCAGGTTTTCCAACATAAGTTATAAAGGTAGATAGGGAGTGGTGTGTGTAACACGACTACCATTGGTTGGAGTTTGAATGTTTGAGGTTGAAAGTATATTTGTCGAGACTGTAGACCTAATACTGTCTCGAGTGAATTTGGAGTGATGAAGGATTTCATCGATCTCTGAAGGAAACCTGTTAAGGTTCGGAGTCTATCTTTGAAGTTGGATGAGTAGAGTTTGGATCTGTCGGTTAGGCAGAAGTGAGTGATGGTATCTTGATACCTCAGGAAGTAGTAGCTGCGTGATGAGATGCAGTGACTATGGATGTTCCCGAAGATGTTTTCTTTGGAACAAGTTTAAGGAAGTGAGTCTGCCTCGATGTTGTGACTGTGTTCAGCATTGTGTTTTTGTTTGATTTGAAGTCCGAGTTTCTCGAAGGGCTTTGATTTGGAAGCCTTTGGCATCTGCGTCAGCAGTGCAGCTCGGAGTGTTCTGTGTCGGCAGGAAGTTTTCTGGCTTAGCAGTTTCTGAAGGAGAAGTTCAGAAGCAGCAGAGTGGACCCGTTTCTTCGATGGATTGGCTAGTTAAGTGTAAGCTGTTCTGTTTGGTATAAGGAAAACAGTTTTCCTTGGATTTGGTTTGGGCTGATCGCAAAAGTGACTTGCGATTGTTTGAGTGTTCTCTTGGTTTATCAGAGTTTTTCCGAATGTCTTCAGAGAAGTTAGAATTTTGTCCGCATCTGGAGATTGAGTTTCCTTGTCGACTAGGATTCCAAGAGATAGAGTTGGTGTAGCAGCTCAGGTTTTAGTGGAGTTTCTGAGTTTCTTATGGATTTGTTGAACCATATTTCTGGGGTGTGTTGTCCAGCGTGTGCTCGTGTTCTTCTTCAACATTTTCTTCTACTTCGGATCAGAGTTGTGCAGCAAAAGCAGTTTGGAAGTGTATCTGCTTTTCTTTTATGGACATGAGAAGTTGTTGTCTTCTGATGTTTGAGGAGTAGGGTTTGATCTTGGTTGATCTTGAGGAGATCATTTTGTTGAGTTGATTGGTTTAGATTGTTTCTAGAAGCATCAGCGAAGGGATGAGCTGATCAGTAAGGTTGTAGGCAGCCCAGGATCGTCCGAAGATTTTTTTTGAGGACAAGAGTCGAAGGAATTTGGATTCCGGAGTCAGAGATTTAATTTTGGATAAGTTTTCTCCGATCGGAAAGGGAGCTATGAGATTGGGTAAGGCTGGAGGGTTAGCTCTGAAGAGTTTTGGATCTTTTCTGTGTTCTTGTGAGAATAAGTGATTGATCTACAGGATTGAATTTCTAGTTTGGATAACTAGGATTCGATGAGTTTCACGTATCTCTGAGGGAGTACGTGTATAATCTATCTCTGGTTGTGGAACCAGCAGTTCTGGAGTTTTGGTTGTGAAGTCAGACTCGTCTGTATTTTGATATCTTGTCTAGTGTTGTAGATATAGATGAATAAGAGCTCTGTAGCTTAGTAGTATTGATTGTTTGATTCTATAAAGCGACTATCCGGGTTTATATATATATATATATATATATATATATATATATATATTTATATGGGAAAACTCGAGGAAATTCTATCCAGAATTTTGTCTGGATAGTTAGATTTGTTTAATTGGATGTGTTGGTTGTTTTGATTGTTAGCATATGTTTGATATATGCTTGTGTTTTAAAATTTAAAATCTTTAATGAGGTTATTAAATTACCTTTGTTTTAAATTTCGAAGACGAAATTCTTTTAAGGGGGGAGGATTGTAACATCCCGAAATTTTTGACAATATCAATTTAATAATCTGAATTAAAAATTAAATTGATATTGATAATTTTGTTAATAATAATTCAAATTGATTTAATAATCTTCTTCAATAAATATTTAATTGGTTATTTTATCTTTTAAAAATAATAAATTGGTTTCTATTTATAATATAAATATATAGTTCATATTGTAAATAGATTAGCATTGTTTTAAATTTAATAAATAAAGCATATTTTCTAATTCTAATATTCTTAATAATTTGGAAATTTGTTTTTATTTAATATATAAGCTTTTCAAGTTTATTAAATAAATAATCTTGGTTTAGATTTAATAAATGAATCTTGATTTAAAATTAAAATATATACATTAATAATTTGGAAATTTTGATTTTTATATAATATTAAGTTTTCAAAGCTATTTAATAAATAAATAGCTGATTTTTAAATTGTTAAGACAAATGTTTAAATGTTTAAAATAATTTTGGCTTGAGTTTTAAACTTAAAATGAATTAGCAAAAAGTTTTATAGCTTAATAAAATAGGTAATTTATGAATAAAGATATAAGTTCTTTTATAATTATTTTAATTTAATAATGAGGTATTTCTAAAAAACAATATTAATAGTGTATTGTTTTACAAATAGGTTTTGAATAAAATGGCAATTGTTATTTCAAATTTAATTTGTATTTATAAATTGATTTTTAAATATTAGATTTTTAATTTGATTTGAATTTAAAATCCAAAGTATAGATTTTTATTTGTTTTAATTTTGTATGTATAAGCTTTATTTATAAGTATAATTTTTTTTAGTTCTTTTATAAATTTATATACATATTAAATATTAACTAACAAATTAAAATTAGGCTTACTACACATATTAACTTGTAAATTAAATACTAATTACTCTAAATAGGACAAGTATTGATTTCTTAAGGCCTCATTAAACAAGTGTTCAAAGATTAACCATTTAATTTGACAAATGTTGAAATTTTTTACAAGTTTCATTTTGTTTTAAATTTTCTTTTATTTAATAAAATATGAAAATAACCTATATAAGAACATACTTTCATTCCTATCTTTATTTTTCTCATTTTTTTTCTAATCAAAGAAAATTTCATCTTGGTTTTATTCACAAATCTGAAACATGAAAACCCAAATCAGTTTACAAACACAAAATCAAAACTCCTCTTCAAAATCAAACCTGCATATTCAAATCCCTGTACAAATCTAAAATCAGTAAGCCTCTTCAAAAAAAATATGAGCATAATCTATACCACTTCCCAATAATCATCTTCAAAATGATAATCATGCATTTTCCATTTTCAAAATCTCCTCATATCAAAAGCTTCTGCACCATTTTTCTGCAATCTATAAACAAATCATGTTCAATACAAAATAAAACCCCTCATTATCAAAAAAGGCCTGCATCATTTTTATTTTCAATCCGGAAAAATGAATTCTGCAAGCAACTGCATTCCTTCCTCTGGAATCAAAACTGCATTTCATTTCAACCTAAAATCAATTGTTGAAAGATCATGCCTGCATTTTATTTCAACCTGAAGTCAAACAAGATCAAGCCTGCAAACAGTTTACAATCAAGCAAATTCAAAAAGTTTTTCAATCAGAGGCTCTGCTACCTTTTAAATCTGTTAGTAACTTTTAAAATCTTAAATTATTAATTAGGTTGCATGCTAATATGTTTTGATATAAATGAGCATTGTTTGTGTATTGATGAAAGTCTGATGTGAAGATGTAATGTGTGCATGCTGTTGTTTTTATTGCCTGTTCTGTTATGATTTTCCAGGCAAAATTTTTATTAAAATCTTTACCTTTTAATTAGTTTTCTGATATAATGAAATTTATAAAGTAAAGTAGTTTGGTTATCTTAAGTTAATACTTAAAATTTTAAGTAAGTAAAAAAATATAGTTATTGTCTCTGGAAACATATAAAAATCAGTGCATGTTGATTTTTAATCAAAATCCAAACATGTTAATTTAGTAATTCAGTATTATACATCAAAATTATTAACTGAAACATAATTCTTAAATCAAGAATTAGGATTTTTAGGGATAAGTTGAAGGTGCAGTTTTGTTTTGAACTAAAAAGCAATTTTAAGCAAATTCTGTGATCTTTGGATTGAGGAGGCTCGGGGTTCTTCTGGGTGATGGAGAAGGGTTAGGGGAAGCTAGAAAAAATCATTAATGATGATGAAATTTACGGTGGAAGGTGCAGATTTGGTTATTCATTTTTAAACCCTAGTTTTTATTTGGATTATAGAATCGAACATTTCGAGATGTAGGGTTGATCGAGTGTTAAGATGTTTTGGGGATTGGTAGTTGGGTCGTGGATGAAGTTGAGGCCGGAGGGGCTGATCTCCAGGTGGTCGGAGCGGCGAGTTTTTGCCGTTGACAGGTTTTGAAGGGAAACCTATTTATGGTTTTCCAGGGTTGGGATTAAATACTCGAATTTAAATTCGAGGGTAAGTGTACGATCTGATGATCGCATTTGGTTGTTGGGGTGTTTTTGAATGTAGGACGATAATCTCTGATGATCAGAGGTGGCGGGGGTCACCGTGCATATGCACAGTGATGAATTTACTGATGATGTTTGGTTTATTTCTGGTACTCGAGAAAATCTCGGGATTTCTCGAAGCAATTGGGTAGTTAGCTCGGGGGAGTTGGGTTGAAAACTCGAAGTGGATTTGAGGTGTCTCGGGTCAAAGGTTTTTACAGGTTTTATTTAAAACCTGTACCCTGTTGTTTAATTTTTTTTAAAAACCTGAAGCTTTTAACGTTAAGAGAATTTTGAACCTGGTTTTAAATTCAAGTTTGAATTTTAGAATTCGAGTTTAAATTTAAAATCTCAGTTTTAAAAAAATAAAATAAAAGTTTTAAAACTTGAACTTGTTTAACTACTTTATTTTGGTAAGTAGTTTGAACTTTTTAAAAATGAAGTTTTTGTTAAAATATGAGCAAGTTTAAAATGAATTTAAATCTGAAAACCTAAAATCAAATATGAACTTCAGATTTTGAAATTTAAAAGAAAAATTGAAAGATTAAACAAAATGTAAATTGAAATTATTGAAAATTTGAAATGAATTTAGTTTCAAAATTCTTATGAATTTAATTTCTAAGACAAGCACTTGTTTGTCTTGTAATTTTTTTAAAAAAGTTTTAAATTGTTTAAACTTTGTTCAAGTTTAAATTATATTCATTTTAAATCTTGTATTTGAAATGAAATTTTAAAAGTAAGTCCAAAGGTAATTTGTTTCAAATAAATTTGTTTTAAAACATAATTAAGAAATGTTTTATCTTAAATTAATTAAGATTAATGTTTTGAAATTAATTTAATTAATAAGGTAATTAAGGAATAATTAATTAATTTAATTAATTAATTAATTAGGGATTAATAAATATTGATTAAGGGTTAATCAATTTGTAATTAAGTCCATTAATTAGATTTTTAATAATGATTGAAGAATTATTAATTAATTTAAGTTTTAATCAACGTTAATTAATTAAATAATTAGACTTTAATTAATGGATAATAAAAAATAATTTAATTTGTGATTAATCTAAGTTAATTACTTAATGAAATAATTAGAGAATGGTTAATGAAGGTCATTAACCATGATTATTTAATAATTAATTAATGTGATTAATTCTTAATAATTAATTAGATTAATTGATTTAATAATAATCCATTGTGAATTGTTGAGTATAATTACTTAATGAAGTAATTAAGAAATTAATTACTTAAGGTAATTAATTGAGTTAAATGTGATTGTTAAATTTAATTAATTAAGTTTAATTAATTTTAAACACTGAAAGTTTTAATGATAATTACTTAATGTAATTAATGGATTGGAAATTACTTATTGAAGTAATTGATTGATAATTACAGAATGTAATTAATGGAAGATATTTAATAATGTAAGTAACTTGGATTAAATTACTTGTAATTAATCAAGGGATTAATTAAGAAATTAATTAAAGGAATAATTAATTTATTTTAATGAAGTAATTAAGTTAGTTAATTACTGGATATGGTTAATCAAGAAGGATTAATAATTATGGGTTAATTACTTAAGGTAATTAATTTAAGAGGATAATTAATTAAATATAATTAAGGATCATTCATTAATACAATTAATGATGTTATTAAAGTTGATTAATTTTGGTTAATTAATCAATGACAAGTGATTAAAGGTAATTAATTAATGTAATTAATTAAGGATTAATGTAATTAATTATAATTAATTAATTAATTGAAGTAATTAAGGGTTAATTACTGTTTTGGTTGAGAATAATTAATTTGTGAAATTAATTAAGGATAATTACATGAATGTAATTAAGGATAATTAATCAAGGGTGATTAATTAAGGTGATTAATAATGAATGATTAATTAATTGATTGTAAACAATTAAATGGTTGAGTAAGCAAGATTTATTGATAAAGTAATTAATTTAATTTATTTTAAATTTATTAAAAGATGAGGTAGTTAATTTAATTCACTTTAAATTAATTAGAGTTAGAGATAGTTAATTTAATTCATTTTAAATTAATTATAGTGTGATTAAGTAAATCATTGCTTATGAATGAATTGGTGATATTGATTACCTTGAATGGTTGTGATCTCAGAAATGAGACAAGTGATGTTGTGTGGTATGAATGCTTTGGTTGCATTGTGATGATAGTATAGATTATCTATTGTGATGGTGATATGGATTGCCTAATTTGATGATAATGTGGATTACCTGTTTATTTGATAATGTTGATTATCAATTGTGATTTGTGAGTTACTATCTATGTGTATATAGATAATTGAATTGTTTTAAACTTTAAAACAACTTGGACCTAAATGATGGCGTTTTGGATTTCGATGAGACCGGGATCGGGTTTCCATATTTGGATATCTGAAAATCACATCCATCCAAATTAATGATAGGTCATGAATCTCAAGTGAAAATGAAGATTCAGAGTGCAAGGGTTATCGTCGTTAACTCTGAGCGTGATTCCAAAATGAGTGTAACGAGATAATGCCTTCGGTTTCGTTCGAACCCGGAACGAACTTGTATGGATTGAATGCTTTCAGAACATGGTCAGGTGGACGATGAGCATTCTAAGTGATGTGTTCACTAAAGGTAATCGTAGCTTCAAGCCTCATCAACCGGGAATGGATAAAACAGGGGAGGTGCAGCAAGGTTAAGTGGGTCATGCCCAAGTAGGATAAAAATTTCCCCTGTCTGTAGGTCCCTTTTTATTCGGCTGTGTGGGAGGTTTCTAGCTACAACCGCGTGGTTGTCTTGTTCGGAACTGTTCAGTAAGGAATGGTTTTGGCCTTGTGTTGCAAGGGATTAGGAGTGATCCTCGGTACGTTGTTCTAGGCCACGTACTATGACGGGCGGCACCCCGGTAGCCCTGCCATTGATGGAATCCAAAATCCAATAAGTGTCGTACGTATTAATTGTGCCCAACTATGTTGGAACGTGAGATGTAAGCATTCCAGCTATTTCTGTATTTTACTTGAAAACCCTAGACACTATTATTATATCATCGGATTTCCTATCAAATGTTTTGGTTAGCGTAAGGTAAAAAGTTTTCCATGTTTATGTGTGGGAAGTCTAACGTGATACCTTTCTTTTCAAAAGGTTTTGAAAGTTAAGAACCTTAACCTGTAACTCACAACAGACCTATGTCTGACCCGGAGTTTATTCTGTTTTTCTTAAACTCTTGGGTACTCAAATTTTTATGAGTAGCCAAGGGATTCAGGTTGGCTTTGACAATTTGGGGAACAGCAATGGAGCAGGAGGCTTCTGCCTGTAGATATAGTATTCCGCTGTGTTGATTTCTCTGAGTAGTTTCTTGTATTGTATTGAGTTATATAACTAGACAGGTGTTTATAACTGTCTAGCATGTGATGTGTAATCTGTATAACTCTGATAATGGTGGTAAACTATGTAATATTTATGCTATTAATATAATTTATTCGTTCCGTTGTTTAGATTCTGATGTTGTTTCTTCTTTCTCTTCTTTATTTTCTCTTTTCTATCACTTTCTTTCTTTAAATGATGCGATTTTCTGTGGTGAGAAAGTCGGGTCGTCTCATTTCATATTTGTTAGTTCAGGAGGATTGATGTTCACATTGTTATTGAAGTTGGAAGAGAATTTGCTAGGCACTTTTAGGCTTTTCAAAATGGTGCAAAATCGTAGCCTTTCGTCTTTGCTCAAGGTAAAAGTTGCATCTGGTATGATTACTTTATTTCTTTCAGGTTCTTCACTTACCCACAATTTTTGTTTTATACCCATGTTTTTCAAATCCTTACATGCATTGATGCCGTCTTTTGACTTGTCTTTATGACCCATAATTGTGCGAATGAGATGCTCAGTGACATTCTTCTCTGTATGCATAACATCAATATTATGTCGGACCAAATTTGCTTTCCAATATGGCAAATCAAAGAGGATGGACCTCCTATACCATGTAGGAACATTCTCAACTTCGTCTTCATCGGTTTTCATTTTTGGCTTTCAACCGATTTCTAGTTTGTCTTTACCAACTTTCATCTTGATATTAGCTACCTTCTCTTCAACTTGATAACCAGTCAATGGTCGTGGAGGAAGACGATATTCTTGTTTGTTATCAAAGTTTGTTTTTTCATCTGGAAACTTATGTTTGAAAGGAAGAAATCTTCGATGTCCCATGTAACACATCTTCTTACTTGCACGAAGATAGTAAGAACAAGTGTCTTCCCCACATGTAGGACATGCAAAATATCCATGAGTTGTGCATCCCGATAAAGTCCCAAGTGCAGGATGATCATGAATTGCCCACAACAACCTAGCTCTCATTGTAAACTTAGAATTATTAAATGAGTCAAATGCAGCGACTTCTTCCCATAACAGTTGTAACTCGTCTATTAACGGTTGCAAATAAACATCAATATCCTTTCCTGGTTTTTTTGGTCCAGAAATCAACAATGTCAACATTGAAAACTCTCTTTTCATGCACATGGATGGAGGAAGATTATACGGTACTATAACTACTGGCCAACAACTATAACGGTTACTTAGATACGCATGTGGATTGAAACCATCCGTTGCTAATCCAAGCGTGACATTTCATGATTCAACAGCTAATGTCTTGTCAAAAGAATCTGCAGCTCGCCATTGAGAAGTATCACATGGGTGACGCATTACGTCTGAATTAGACTTGGCATGACCATGCCAAGTCATAGCATCTACTATCCATGGTATAGTATACAACCTCCTCGGCCTAGGAATTAGAGGGAAATGTCTCAACGTCTTTTGAGGTACTTTGGCAGCTCTTTTCTCTTCGTTGAATGTTGTTTTATATCTTGATTATTTGCAAACTGGACAAAAAACTCTATTTGCATCATCCTTCCAATACAAAATGCAGTCATTAATGCACGCATCATAAGTTTTGTAATCCATACCAACTTGCTTAATCATCTTCTTCATATCGTGATACTATGTTGGTAGTGTGTTACCTTCAGGAAGTAATTCCTTTATGAATTTAGGAGTGCAGTCACACCATTGTCGGAAAAGCCATACTGGGTTTTCAAGTTATTCATCTTGACGACAAAATACAATTTTGTTATCCCTTTTGGACATGAAGGATACAATGGCTCTTTTGCATTATCAAAAAGTGATTTATACTTCTTGCTTTGATTGGCCTACTAATCAACATCAACCATAGGCGGATCCCCAATATTATCCGGCAACAAACTTGTAGGTTGCAATTGATGAAATCTATCAGCATCATTGACCAGACCTTCCATCCTAGGAAGTTCAGAGTCATTGGTACTTATGGCTTGACTAACAGGTTGTTTTTGGTTCATTGCTGGCTCTTCCCCATGAAAATGCCAAACAGTATATGATTGGACAATTCCCTATCTAAGCAGATGAAAATGAATTTCATCTAATTTAATTTTCATTTTCATATTTTTGCACTGTGTGCAAGGACAAGAATAGATTTCCTTATTGGCACCATTTTCTACAACAAAATCAATAAACTTCTGCACTCCTTTCATATTGTCGGGTTCTTTGATTGGCTTCTTTCATCCACTTTTTATCTATACTTGAAGACATATTGATCTTCCAACTAAAATATATATAACATTTTAGTAAAAAAACCTTAAACCTAACATAAAACACATTGATTTTTTTTTTTTTACAATTTTTCACTTTTTACAGTTTACATTTCCTTTTAATTTTTACAACTTTTACGTAGTGCCTCACTTTCACTCCTCTACAAACTGCCTGTGCATACAAACAAGACGGTGCACATTAAAATGGGTTTTGGCAGAGTACTAAAATTGATTACATTGCCTAAGGCCTAATATATTAAAATTGGATTAAAATGGTCGCACTAAAAGGTTGGGTTAACCTGCTTCCATAACTAATTAGTTGCCTCCACAACTAATTAATTTTTCATTATTTAGTGTACTATCGAGACAAATTATACTAACCTGCATTGGAAGTCGTACTTAAGATAACAACCAATATAATTTTTCATTATTATAAAGAAACCTTAAACAATTTAAAAGTTTGAAGACCAGAATACAGTAAACAAATAAAAGATAAATCAACAAAATGACCTTTTTGAAATTATGAAGAGTGTGGCAAAAGTAGGTGAATTGTTTATAACGAATTTAACATATGTTAAGTACCTTTTCCAAGTATTACCTAATGTAAAATGTTAGGTCCTATATGTATAATGTTAGGTTATATATAAATCTATCCACAACAACAGAAGAGGATGATTAGGCTATACGTATAGAATTCAACCATAATATTTTCATATAAATATGCCTTGATAGCACTATTATAACGATTCAAAATATTAAAACTGAATCTAGAATCAATAATTTAATGAAACAAAATAAAAGCACACCTGATGCAGATCTTGCTATGGGCTAACAATAAGTAGAGATGAGGAAGAGAAAGTTTAAGTGAAATCACTTTCATGTATACCACCGGATAATCAAGTAATTTCCCTATCCAGTATATGACCGGAACAAGTTTGAAATTTTTCTCTAAGACTATGCTCTTAAGATGACATTCAATATAACATCCCTATATAAATATAGAACCCATTCAATCCATCTGTGATGACTATGGATCTAATACCTACTACCTATGGAAAATAAACAAAACTTCAAACTTAATGACATCCAAAAATGAAACTTTTATCAAACTGAATCATTTCATATCATTTGTTCTGTTCCTTGTAAAAATAGCCATATTTGCTTTCTTTTGTAAGCCCTGAATGCTTTAAATATCATTTGCAATCACCAAACACGTTTGAGATTAAAAATCAATGAAGTTGGCATACCTAAATACACATTAGAGTACAATTTTGTCATTGTAAACAATATATAAAAGGACTAACATATATATAAAATAATAAACCTATCTTATGCATAATATTAGAGTACACTAATATACTCCCGTATATAACGTACATTACATTACATAGTTTAATAACAACATATGCTTATACAAAGACACTCATAGGTCATTACCTTTTACACAAGCTCTTCTTAAATGATCTATTTTTCTTCTTTTGAGGATGCTTTAACACTTTAAAAGTAATTACTCTGTATTGTATCTAGTATCTACATCCTGTAACCTGTAAACATACCATGTTTGAAACCATAAAATAAACATTAAAGACTATGCTTGAATAATCGAAGCAATTCTAAGGTGGAGACACATGCATATGTTGGAATATTTAGGATCAAACGGTGAGCAAGTTGGGGAGTAGCATGCTACATACATAGCTAATGCAACTATATTGTTCATAAATGTAAAAACATCATAATTTATATCTGTGTAAAACCAATTGTCAATCCATTTTACAATCAGTATTGGAATGAAACTAATTTGTATGTAGAGCGAAATTAGATTCAGCAATGAAAATATAAAAGCAAAATCCTAAAAATTAATTGCCTCGACAACTTCCTCTACTTCTCACAACAAACTCCATTCAATCACTGATACCACTAAAAAAATTGAGAACAACTCTCGACCAAAATCAAACCCTTACCTCTACAGAACCACTAATGATCATTCCTCAGTCTCAATCATGTGAAAACCGGTAAGAAGAAATAATTTCAAGTGTGTCGATTCATTTTTGATTACTGTGATAAAGATTACCTGAATTGAAAACCAAGACTTTTTGTGGAATTACTATTTCTTCAGACCTGACGAAATCTGGATCTGGATATCTGGGTCAGCGAAAATTAAAGCTGGCGAATTAGAGATGATCTGAAAATATTATCGCTTTTTTCCTTTTTTGATCGAAGTGGATAATGAAAGTAACGGGCGTAGCTAGTTGGGAACGGGGGTATGGAAGGCTGTACTACAAATTTAGTTCGGGTTAGAGCCGTTCCAAAATTTAGAACGGCTATGAGCCGTATTATAAGATTCTGCAACGGACTTTAACCGTTGCAAAATAGCAACGGCTTAGAGCCGTTGCAAATTTTCCGCCTTCGGGAGTTGCGAAACGGCTGGTATGGTATAGTGTTGACATTTAGTTGAATGGGAGAGTATGTGTGATATGAGATAGGGATAGTGATATTGTGGGCACACAAACTAGGTACATTAAGATAGTACCTATTCATTTCACTTTTGTTAACTACAAGAAGGTTCTATCTGTCAATTGTTTTGAAAGAGGTTGTCTAACTCAAGAAATTCATATTTATATCAGTCTGATTCAGAAGAAATTTAGAAAATAGGGAAGCTTGCCTGAACTCATTAATGAAATTTTGTTATACCAACTTATGAACACAAAATGCTGTTCTTTCTAGAAAAAGAGTACGATTTCATAAAATTAAAATAAACGGTGTTTGGGTATGAATATACTAGGTGCAAAACCCCACTGCTTCATATAGACAACTCTAAACCCTAAGGTTACAAAAGGACACCTGTTCAGTGGAAAACAGGGAGACACATTTATTTATAAATCTCTTGCCTAAAACTCTATCCCAACAACAAAAAATAATCCATCATTCCCAAACAAGATGAAGCCGGTTAAAGATGAAACCCAAAATAAAAGACAAAGTCCATTAAAAAGTCATAATAATAATAATCAGGCCCGGCCCTAGGGCAAGGTGAGCAAGACAGTCGCCTATGGCAGCCGGTCCGACAGGGGCAACGGTTGGTGGTGGTGATGGTGGGTTTAGCGGTTTATTGATAAAAATATTATGTATCATATTAATATTAATTGACTTTTTGGTTTGGTGGTAGGGTGTCCTCTATTTTCTTGGTGATCTGGGATCAAATCCCAGCGTGGAAGGCTTTTATTTTACTGCCTCCAATATTTTTTAGGCTGGGGCAACGCCCAAACTTGGGCCGGCCCTGATAATAATAATAATAACAACCATGAAAATAATACTAAAATAAAATCAAATAAGTAAACAATTAATAATAACAGTAACTAAGTAAGTTAAAATAAAAATATATTTAAAAAAATTCGTGATGATAATGATAATAATACTATTAGCAACAAAGGTACTAATAGTAATATTGACCGAAAATCAAACACTACGTCCTAGGCTCCTATTCACTAGTGCCAACCTTAAGAGAGAAAAACTCCTAGCTCATGGTTTTGATACGTGGATCGCTAATTCAACGCACTGTCCGATACCAGCTCTTCGGATATGAATCCTAAATCTATCCCAAAAAAAATTCAAGGTCGTCAATATAATTACTTTCAGATCTTTGATTTTCCACTATGCTCTTCTTTTTCATAAGCGGTCTTTTTCTTTCAAATATGAATCCAAATTCTTCATCAAATCTTTGTATTTTACAGGGCTCTCTTCTTCTCTTATATGTGCTTTCTTCAATTCTATTTTAACAGCATTTTACATTCTTTTACTTTGCAGTTTTTTATGAGTTTTGCAATCGTTTTACAAATACTTGCAAAACTACGTTCGTTTTGCAAATATTTACTGAATGAATGTAGTTTTGCAAACATTTACAAAACATCATTATTATTTCAGAATCATACTTTGCGAATCTTTTTAGAAAAATAAATATTTGCGGAAACATCTTCATTGTTTCAGAATCACTTTGCAAATATTTTAGCAAGTTTTGCAGATATTTGCAAAATGCTATTATTCATCACTATTAGAACGACTTCCAATTGCGACCGATTAGGATGACGACTAAAAAACGCGACCGACGCTAGTCATTGCTAGCCGTCGTCTAACTGAATATAACCTGCGAACAAAACCTGCAGCAAAACATTTTCCATCCTTCCCTCCATTCCTCTCTTCTTCCCCAATTTCGCCCCCAATAGACTTCAGCCGCCACCAGCCGCCTCTAGCTGATGATCCCTACACGTTACGCACTTCTTCCTCCTTTAATTTAGCTTCAATATTTGAGGTTTATTCTCTTAAACCCTATTTATGCAAAATTAGTAATTTTGGTATGAATATGTTAGATTAGTTGTTATTAGATGATGGTATAGTTTATTAGGTTATTTAAAGATAAAATTAAAACCATAATTTAGAAAAGTAGTTGATTATTGATTTGAAATTGATGATTATTGTGTATTAGCTGATTATAATAGTGTGTTAGTTGATTTGGCGATGTTAGTAAGTGGTTTGATTTTTTGATTTGTAATTAAAAGTTAAGGTTATTCTAAAATTAGTATTCATTGATTAATATGCATATTGATAAGTTTATGCAAATGTTTGTTATAGGGAAAAACAATGTTTATTATAATGGAATACGATGTTTGCTATAATTTGAGATGTTATAGTTTACATGAAAACTAGTGTAATTAATTAGTGTATAAACTTAATTTATTTGTTATTATTAGTGCTAACTTCTAATTTTAGCTTACAAAATTTGTAAATTAAAATTTTATTAGGTAAAAGAGTTTGAAAATATGTTATAAAGCATATAATTTAGGTAACAAAATGTTAAGAAAAATTATACTTAAATCGATATTGTATAAAGTTTAAGAAATGAAGATAGGAACAGCGAATATTATACTTAAATCGATTTTGTAAAAGGTTAAGTAACAAATATAACAACAATAAGTATTTTATTTAAATTGAATTTGTAAAAAATTCAAGAAATAAAAAATATTTTACTCAAATTGATTTTCTAAAAAGTTAAGAAATGAATATGACAAGAACAAATACTTTACTCAAATCGTTTTTCCTTAAACTTAAGAATTGAATAAAACAAGAAGAGATATGCCACTGAAATCGATTTTCCAATAAGTTAAAAATGAATATAACAACAACAAATAATGTACTCAAATTGATTTTCTAAAAGGGGGAATTAATTTAAAGAACAAAGATTTGTATATTTTTTGCCTCAAGGACACGACATCAATATTTTTACAACAAGGACAAACATTCTTCTAAAAATTATTCACGAGGACAAATATTTTCCAAAATTATTCATAAGGACAACAAAACTGCTACCGAGCTGAAACTGATACCTAAAAACTGCTACCGATAACTACAAACTGATACCTAAAAACTGCTATCAATAACTAAAAACTGATACCTACGGAAAGTTGTCCTTGAGGATAAAATATTGAAGGTCTGTCCTTGAGGCTAAAAAGCTGTGAAATTTTGTCCTTGACAAAAATTTCCTGTTTCTAAAAAGCTATGAAATTTATATACAAAAACAAATATTATACTAAAATCAATTATCTAATTTTTTTTTTTGAAATGAATATAATATTGATCTGAAAATAAGCGTTTAAGTATTATTATAAAAAATACAACAACCACAAATTAAAGTCTATAGTCCTAAAAGGTTTTAATTTATTTTAGAAAATACAACAACAAAAATACTCCTCTTGGATGCAAAGTTATGCATAGAAGTGAAGCAAAATGAAGTGCCGTCGAAATTAGACAGAAGTATGGTGTGTGAAGCCCTTAGTCCTAAAAGGTTTTAATTTATTTTGGAAAATAAAACAACAACAATATATCACTTGGACGAGAAGTTGTGCATAGAATAGAAGTGAAGTGAAGTGCTATCGAAATTGCAAACCTATTTTTTAAATTATGAACAATGTTCGGTTATTTTGTCGACCGTACATGGTTGTATGACGTTAGAACTACAATGAAATATTCGATGAAAGAAAATTTCTATAATGGTGTACACGAATTTATTAGATTCGCAATATCTAATAATTGAAATAGCAAAGAACTTCATTGTCCTTGTAGTAGGTGTCAACATTTGAAGCATTGGAAACCAGATACAGTTAAAGTACATTTGTATAATCTGGATTTGTGCTAACTTATTATTTATGGGATCGTCATGGAGAACTTGTTGCACCTACAGCGGATCCTATTGCGTCAGAGGTCGATGTTGTTATAACGAATCCAATAGATGGTATGGTGGAAGATGCAGCACGATCAATGTTCCCTACCGTTCAAGTTGACAGTGAAAACGTCAACGTCGAAGAAGAATCAAATGTGGGAGCAAATTTTTTATGATTTATCGAATACTGCTAAGACACCGCTGTGGGATGGTTGTAAAACTGGAACCAAATTATCAGTAACTGCTAAATACATCACTATGAAATCAAAATTCAACTTTACAGAAGCTGGATTTACAGCAGTTGTACAAGCTGCAAAACGTCATATGCCACCCAATAATCTAATGTGCGATATTGAAAAAACTTGCATTGGCATTCAGTCTACCTTACCAAAGGATAGATACATGTATAAAAGGTTGCATGTTGTATTGGAAAGATGACATTAATCTTAGGAACTACAAAATATGTATTGAGGAAAGACAAAAACCAAGAAATAAGAAAGGAAAGGAGTTTCCATACAAGGGAATGCATTATTTACCAACTACCCCTAGACTTCAAAGGTTACGTCTTGGGCCACGGCATGTCATGTGCGATGCCGATGGCACAACCTGAGAAGACAGACAGAGGGAACTATGACACATCCATCTGATGGAGAAACATGAAAATATTTCGGTAAGACGTATCCCACATTTGTTGCAAAGAACCATAACGTCGGACTTGGTTTATGTACGGATGGGTTTTTGTCATTCTTCCAGTTTGGTAACAAATATTCATCTTGGCCTTTTATCGTTGCTCCTTAATTTACCTTCGTGGATGTGTATGAAAACTTCATACATGTTTCTCACTATTGTCGTCTCTGGCCCTGATGATCCGACACAAGGAATCGATGTTTATCTACAACCATTAGTCGAAGAGCTGAAAACATTATGGCATCAAGGTGTTGAAACATATGACATTTCGCAAAAAAAAAATCGTATGTTTGCTTCTTTGTTATGGACCATTAGTGATTTTCCTGCATATGGGATGCTTTTAGGTTGGAGTACGGCCAGTCGTCTAGCATGTTCTTATTGCATGGAAGAAGCAAGATCACTTTCTTTACGGTATGAAAGGAAAATTTCTTGGTTTGATTGTCATTGATGTTTTCTCTTTCCCAATCATACTTTTAGAAGAGATTAAAAAACTTTAAAGCTAACAGAGAAGAGATAGCTACCACCAAAGATTTGGTCAAGCGAAGAAATATATGAAATTGTAAAGGACAACCCGAAGATACATGAAACTAGAATACAGAATGATAATTGGTGTAAAAAAAGTATTTTTTGGGAGTTATCTTATTGGAAATATGTCCTACTTCGACATAATATTGACATGATGCACAACGAAAAAGTGTTCGATAACGTATTTAATATAATTATGACTGTCAAAAGGAAAACTAAGGACGATCTGAATTCAAGACTTGATATAGCACATTTTTGTAAAAGTCTCGAACTTCATATGAAGCCTAATGACAATAAAAACCCAAAGCATGCTACGAGCTAGACAGGAAGCAAATAAAACTCGTGCTAAAGTGGGTGGAAGGACTAAAATACCTTGATGGGATGTCTTCTAATCTCCGTAGATGTGTTAATTTTAAAAATAGTAAATTGAGCCGGATAAAAAATCATGATTGTCATATCATGATGGAATATTTATTGCCAGTGGTTTTCAAAGAACTATTGCCCATAAAAGTATGGAGTGTTATAACAGAATTAAGTCTGTTTTACAAATAGTTTTGTTCGACGACCTTAAAAATCGACCGTATATGTAAAGTTGAAGTAGAAATCCGTAAACTACTATGCAATCTGGAGAAAAAATTTCCGCTAGATTATTTGGGTGTAATGGAGCATTTACCTGTTCATCTTCCATTTGAAGCACTTCTTCGAGGTCCTGTGCAATATGGATGGATGTATCCATTTGAGAGGTAATAGTAAATATCCGAAAAATTATTGTTAGTTTAAAATTTAGATTACATAAGTGCATTTAGATTGAATTAATTTTGTAATAGGTACTTGAATCATCTAAAGAAAAAAATTAGGCAGAAAACATGAGTTGAAGGTTCAATTTATAAATCATATCTTAAAGAAGAAGCTTCATTCGTTTTCTCTTATTACTTCAGTGACCATGTGAACTTATTATTTGTAAGTGGTCCTCATAATGATGTAGCCGTTGAAGAAGATTATTCGCATACAATGTTGTCTATTTTTAGAAAACATGGCCGACTTATTGAAAATGTTTGGAAATATGGTTAGACGATAGATATTAACATGTAGCATACATATATGTTCTTATTAATTGTATTGAAGTTGCACCATTTGTTAGGTCACAATAAATTCATATTTATTTCAATGATAGTTACATTTTAATCGTAATATAACATATAGTACATATATATTCACTGTATTTACGAATCACAGCATCCTTCCAGCGATCTCAATAAGGAATTTTCAAAATGGTTTTTGAACTATGTTTATGATCCAAGAAACATCGTCGTTGATGAAGGATTACAACATCTTGTACTAGGACCAAAAATAAATGCAAAGACTTATCCAATATTCTTCATCAATGGATTAAAATTCAACACCAAGGATTATGGTGTTGAAAAATTAACATATAACAGTGGTGTATTTGTCAAAGGCAGTGACAATCCAGATGAGCATATAAAAGATTTTTACGGCATCTTAACACAGGTCTTAGAATTGACATATTATGTACAACCTGCAAATTTTTTTTTATTCAAGTGCAATTGGTTTAGCAATATTCCTGGTTCTAGAATCAACGTGCGCAAAGGTATAAACTTACAGAAATAAAGCACACCTCACATTACTATAAGTATAATCCTTTCTTATTGGCCAAACAGGCATTACAAGTTTATTTTGCTCCGTATCCATCCTTAAAAAGAGAAAAAGCATATTGGTCCGCTGTTTTTAAAACAAAGGCAAGATTTATGTTTGATGGAATTAATATTCCGGAAGAAGCAGCGTATCAAACGGATCTTGAACCAAGTGGTGAAATAATAATAGCTGCTGATATTGATTTGGGTTTGTTAAATGATTAATCGAATGTTTTAATTGAAGCATTTGAGAGTACAAAAGAGAATGATATAGAGTACAAGTCTGAGACTGAATCAGGAAAGGACGAAGACTGAAAATTTTGAATTTTTGTATCAGTTGTTGTATAGTGTATATTCTGAGTTTCAGCTATTACCAATAATAATGATTATGTTATGAGTTATGTCTTATTGTTTTTTTTAAATTATGTATATATACTCAAGAGATCTTGTCTTAGTTATGACATTTTAGTCCAAATTTTATGTTATGATGATAATTCAAATATATTTTGTAATATTGAAATGATATTTTTTTTATTATATCAAATGATATGTTTGTAACAGATATGCACAAGAGACATTCTAGCAGATCTCAGCCTTCTCCTTTCGCTAGTGTGGATGCCAGCGGCATAGGCCGGATTTACGTCTGGTGGCAGAAGGAGTGCCGAAGAGAGTACAGTATGTATCAAATTTATTGCATTTTAAATATTTAAAATTTATTAAATTCGTACAACTTATTTTATAGAAGGGGTTTGAGGTCCAGCCGAGTGACTTTATTATACAAGTGTCGAGGAAGGCATTTATGAGCCAGATGTCGGGATGTTGGGCTCACTGAGATGATATTCCCGATCACATCAAGAATGCCATATTCGCGGACTTAATGATAATTTTAAATTTATAATTTATTTGTAAATTATAAAATGTATATAATTCAAATCAATATAAAATTCAATATGTAGGCAGCTGTGCATGTGGGCCCGCAAGATATGGATGTTTTTGTCAATCATTGGAATCAAAGAATGCGAAAAAATTACAGAGACGCCATATCCAAAGAATTTCGACTATAATTATAAGATTTGAAAAATTCTTATTGCAAAGAATTTCGACTCTAAATTCATCTTATAAATGGATTTAACTTTCCACGGCATGGAATCGCGAACAGCCATTACACGACGCACCTATTTTTGACTCAATTTTCGTAACTTACCAAAACTTCACCAAATTAGATTTTCGTGTTTATAAAATATTTATAAACCATTTAAAATCATTTCAAAGGGATTTAATGATTCAATATTACTTTTATAACTTGATTTAGAAAGTGATTTCCTTTTGTAATGTTGACGTCTATTTAACTTGGTTTGTTTACATAATTAAACAACCGAACTTGATGATCAAAGCATAGAAAACACCCATAACAACCATATCACATCATCATCATATGTATATGTATATGTAGAGTTTCTCACCTTCATTGATTTCTAACTTCTTGAAAAAAAATTATAGCTTCGCTACGATAGAACTAAAGCCTACGAAATCGAGCCTTGGACCTAGGAATGAGCTCAGCCTCGCTTGGAAAGAGGTGGAGTGCTCAGCCTTAGTTGTACGAGGTGGTGGCCGGCGGGTTTGAGTGAGGAAAGGGGGTGATTTGCTTTGGTTTTAAAGTGGATTGCTTATCTATATATACTTATATGAATTTAATTTCCTTTTTGATTGTTTTTCTTTATAATTTTCTTAAGGTTGGAATCCATGGAAAAGCTTGAGAATGAGGAAGAAGATGAAGTAGAATTGTGTGTAAACTTATGAAGAGAATGGTGGGTATTTATAGGTAGAATTTGAAAATAAATACAAATGCATAATTATACTTTTCTCCCTTAACCACACCCCCTACATAACCACCAAATGCATGGCAATGCCACCTCTCTTGTGCCTCCATGTGTGTGATAATGATGGTGTGTAAGTGAGTTGATGTTTGCTTTTTAGGGTAGAAAATATCTTAGATATTTATACATTTTACTGTATCTAAATTCAATTGTAAATGGTAAGTATATATGTATATATATATATATATATATATATATATGTGTGTGTGTGTGTGTGTGTTCATGTATATTTTAGGGTGTGTATGTTAGATATGTGTTCAAGTGATACAAAAAAGGTTGCTATAACTTTGAACAACTTTCATTCGTTAAAACGTTGAAAATCGAGAAGCCGATTCCTGGTTATATTTTCACTTATAAATTAATTTACATATAAATGTAAACAAAATTTAAAAACTAATTTCTTAGTAGTTTTAACTAATTAAAATTATCGCACTTGATTTTTAAAACCATACAAATTAACAATAAATAATTGCTTACAAAAAGTGTCGTTATATCGATAAAACGATATGAATTTTCCTATATTTTCAAATCAAGTATATCTCCTTATAAAACTATTATAATTAATTTATTATCACTTCATAATTAATTAAAATAAATTGTTATCATTTTAAAACAATTATTTGAATAATTATTAAATCTCAATTTAAATTCATAAATCAATTATTAAATACGATGATATTCTTTACGATGTCATAAATACTTTTTATTCCGAAAAAATATTTGTTCCTTTTCTTGTTTAAATGGATAAATAAGTGTATATATCCAGCTCCATGCATGACTTCTGATAATTATAGAGCCGTTTATCGATAAAACAGTTTTCAATCATTTTATCGATATTTTTCCAAAGTATATATTTTTGTAAATATTTGTTCAAAATAAGATTACTATCATTATTTATAGTTCTATATAGCATAATATATGTTAAAAAGCTTATATTTGAATATTTTAAAAATAAATAAAATTTATCAAAGTGATAATATGCGGGATAAAATGTACCAAACCTTATTCATGAAATAACAACTAATTTTCAATCTTGACCTAAAAAATAAACATAGTTTATCCCAATATGACTATTATGAATATTAATTATAAAATAAAACTATAGTGCTATTATTTGTAATGCATTGCAAAGTACAGAAGTATCTAAATTTATTTGTAATTATTTTGGTATTATGGACTAAGCCATAATTTGGAGAAATAATTCTTTGAATATATAGGTACTAGGGAATTACATCGCAAATAATTAAGGGCAAAACACCAATTCAGTGGAAGCATCATAAGTGTTGATGAACTCTACAGATTGATACATATAGATGTGTGCAATCGAAAGTTTAGTAATACCAAAGCAGTTTAATGTACTTCGTTATATTCGTCGATGATAAATCACTGACATAGACATGTGTATTTGATACATAGTAGTATCTTTGTGATAAGATCATTGAGAATAAAATAAAAGTAAATAAAATAACATGTAATAGAAAATAAAATTGATTCGATTTGAATGAATATGTGAGTGTATTGGAAATAGTTCCGAACCTACCTAAATTGAATGAATTTTTAATCATAGAATTTACTTCTTCATATGATTCATAATGATGTATCGATATAGAGTCAAACTTTGTTGAACAAAGCATGATTAATGGTGAGCAGGGTTGGGTTAACTTCTTTCTATAAAGTTGTATATTTAAGAGTTGTGGACAATGTTAAAATTAATTTCATCCAAAGAATAGTTTACAAAATCATACAGGATAAGAGTTTATAAGAAATGTTTGTATGAATCACCCCAAAAAGAGTTTAGGAACGATTTTCATTGAATGACCAATTCATGTTTTGGACATAAGTATTGTAAAATAAAACCGAATCCATTTTATATAAAAAACAATTCATAAATTGTTTGTGAATACTATGGAACTGAGAATCAATTTGTTGTTTCAAGAAATATCAACTTCATAGTGGAGGAATTTCTTTTAGAAATTATTTGTTGTGAAATGAATTTGGATACGATCAAAGGATAACTAATTATGAGGGACAAAATAAAATTAGCCAATCCTAAATGAACACAATGCATTAGAATGTCTAACAAGTATTCTCACACATTAAAGAGAAATTGTGGGTAGCTTATTAATAACAAAAATAGACAATCCACAGTTGTCAAATAAGTTATTAAGAGTATTAACTTTACGATATGGTATGATGCACAAATCCGAAAAGGATTCCAAGTGCGGTACCGAAATGTGATTTTAATTGTTATATCTCAAGGGATATAATCCATCGGACACAAACGTGCCTTCAAGAGTGACGCAGCGGAATTATGAAAATTAAATGAAATCGATAAAACTAGCAATCGTTGGATTGAAAATACTGCAAGGCCCAAATTCGTTGATCCGAAGATACCGAATTCTAGCTATCTCTGACACGTTGATCGCGCACGATACCGTGAAGAGAGATCTGCAATTCTTCGAGCGTTAATCAAGCGCACTTGATTCCACGAATTGGCTTCAACGATCGAAGATTCGAGCGCACTCGAGTGTCGAAGGTGGAGATAGGAGATCACACTCAACTACCAATTTGATGAAAGCACAAAGCTAACAAAACAAGAGTTTATTCAAAAATCACCAGCCGTTACAATGACACAACACGCCTATTTATAGGCTACAACTCAATCAACAACACAGTTCCCTGACCCAACATAAGTCGCTACGCGACCTTCGACCTAAACAAGGTCGTTAGCGACCTAACTTATTGCAACAACACAGCCCACACTAGTTAAGAAAGTTACAACACACGCGAGCTAACAACATGCACGACCTTACAGTATTACTACACGAACGACTTATCCACAAACGACCCTACAACATATGTACATCTCAACGCCTCCACGCGACCTAAAAATAGAACACAACGACCGAACACTGGCCGACCTACGACCTATATATAAACGACTTAAGTACAATGCAACACAAGAATACAGCAAACGACCTATCCAACTTCGCGACCTAACACACTAGGTCGTAGCTCGTTCACCCTGGCTGGAGCGACTTAAGGTAGTTTCTGTTCTCTTTGTTTACTCGTAGGTCGCTAGGTCGTTCGCGACCAAAAGGAAACGGCTCCTGGATTTCTTCAAGCGACCTAAAGTTGAGCGATTTAACGTAGGTCGTTGGTTCCCCTTTCCCTGCATAACTCGCTTGGCTCTTCTCTGCTGTGTTTCTTGTATAACTGGTTTGGTTGCTTGGACGACTAACCTTCTCACTAGGTCGTGAGCGATTTATCAGCTAACTAGGTCTCTTCCCATCCAAATCCAACGTAGTTTGTTTGTGCAAGCGACCTTCACTTAACTCGC
The DNA here is from genome assembly GCA_030765085.1 of Allium cepa. Classification (NCBI taxonomy): domain Eukaryota; kingdom Viridiplantae; phylum Streptophyta; class Magnoliopsida; order Asparagales; family Amaryllidaceae; genus Allium; species Allium cepa. The sequence goes on from CM060932.1 coordinate 939,480,271, forward strand.
ATAACTCGCTGTTCCTTAGTTTGCTATACCGTGGCTCCGTTAGGTCGTGGCTCGAAGATTTGGTAATTTGAGGCAACGCTGCATCTCCATTCCTCGTTAACTCTCCATCCCGTACACAGTTAGGTCGCACGCGACCTTCGAGCTTGTTAGGTCGCTCGCGACCTAAGAATTCATCAACCCGGGCTGCATCATCCTCCCCTGGTTTGGAAAAATTCGTCCTCGAATTTAAAAGTTCTTCCCCCTTGGATCGTTCATCCCCATAATAAGGTATAAGATGTTTAACATTGAACACATCAGAAGTGTACACTTCCTCCGGCAGCTTCAATCTATAAGCGTTTTCATCGATCCGTTTCTCAATCTTTACAGGACCAATCTTTCAAGCTTTAAGTTTATTGTATGTTCCCATTGGAAAACGATCCTTCGTTAATACAGCATATACTAAATCTCCTTCGTTAAATTCAACACTTCTTCTCTTCAGATCTGCCGAACGTTTATACTTCTCATTCGCCTTCTCCAATCGTTCCTGAACGATTCTATCCCGCTTAACTGTCCCCTTCGATTGTGGCACTATCACTAAATCCAACGGCCCCTTTGGCAAGCTCGAATATACAATCTGAAATGGACTGAAACCCGTACTACGGTTGATAGCATGATTATGAGCAAACTCCGCTTGACATAACTTCATATCCCAACTTTTCAGATTATCCTTCACAAGACACCGCAATAAGTTTCCCAACGATCTGTTCACAACCTCCGTCTGTCCATCAGTTTGCGAATGATAAGCACTACTGAAATGCAGCTTTGTTCCCACCATCTTCCACAAGCTCGTCCAAAAATGACTCAGAAATCTGGTATCCCTGTCTGAAACAATAGATTCAGGTAAACCATGCAAGCGATAGATTTCTCTAAAGAACAATTGTGCCACATGAACTGCATCCGCCGTCTTCTTACAAGCAACAAAATGTACCATCTTCGAGAAACGGTCCACCACAACATATATAGAGTCATTTCCCCGTTGAGTCCTCGGCAAACCCAACACAAAATCCATGATTATATCTACCCACGGCTTTGTAGGCACAGGTAAAGGCATATACAATCCCGCATTTGTAGCCGTCCCATTCGAAACTTGACAAACATGACATCTACGCACAAACTTTTCAACTTCCCGTCTCATCGATGGCCAATAATAGGATTGAGAAATCAACTGCAATGTATGATCTCTACCCACATGCCCTTCTTCATGCAACTCTTTTACAATTTTCATTCTTAAGCTGCAATCCGGTATGCATAATTTATTCCCCTTGAATAAAAATCCATCCACCAACACAAATTCATCAGTACTCCCATCTTTGACTTTCTCAACAAACTTCGTAAAGTAAGGATCTTCTTCAATCAACTCTGGCAATAGTTCAAACCCTATCACTTCAACCTTCATTGTCATCAACAAATGATACCTCCTGCTCAAAGCATCAGCTACACGATTCGTCACCCCTGATTTGTGTTTGACAACAAAAGTAAACTGCTGTAGATACGCGACCCATGAAGCGTGCCTAGCTGAAATTTTGTCCTGCCCTTGCAAATGTTTCAAAGCCTCATGATCTGTATAAAGAACAAACTCCTTTTGAAACAGATAATGTCTCCAGTGCTTCACAGCTTGAACAATCGCGTAAAACTCCACATCATAAGTGCTATATCTCAACTTGGCTCCCGACAATTTCTCACTGAAATAAGCAACTGGTCTTCCATTCTGACTCAATACTCCACCAACCCTAACCTTCGATGCATCAGTATGTAACTCAAACAACAATTGAAAATCCGGTAAAACTAGAATTGGCGCTGACGTCAATAGTGTCTTGATCTTCTCAAAAGCAACCCCTGCTTCCTCTGACCATGCAAACTTCTTTCCTTTCATGCAATCGGTTACAGGTGCCATTACACTGCTAAAGTGCGGAATGAATCTTCGATAAAAAGATACCAACCCACGAAAGCTTCTCACTTCAGTAATTGTCTTGGGTTGTGGCCAACTCCTGACAGCTTCTACTTTACTTTCATCCACTTGAATGTCTTCCTTTGACAGAACATATCCCAGAAACAAAACACTGTGCGTCATGAACACACACTTCTTTGTTGCAGCGTAAAATTTCTCTTGTCGTAGAATCAACAGTACTTCACGCAAGTGCTGAATATGCTCTTCCATACTCCCACTATAGATCAAAATATCGTCAAAGTAAACAACCACAAACTTCCCAATGAATGGTCTGAAAATCTGGTTCATTACTCTCATAAAAGTACTCGGAGCATTTGACAAGCCAAACGGCATAACCAACCATTCGTATAGACCTTTCCTGGTTTTAAAAGCAGTTTTCCACTCATCACCCGGTCTAATACGAATCTGATGATATCCACTTTTCAAGTCAATCTTTGAGAACACAACAGCTCCACTCAACTGGTCAATCAAATCATCAAACCTCGGCATAGGAAATCTGTATCTCACAGTGATCTTATTTAGAGCCCGACTGTCCGTACACATTCTCCACGAACCATCCTTCTTTGGTACCAATAAGGCTGGCACTGCACAAGGACTCAAGCTCTCCTGAACACGCCCCTGTTCTAACAACTCCTCCACCTGCCTTCTCAGTTCCTCATGCTCCTTAGGACTCATCCTATAATGTGGCCTGTGTGGTAATACTGCCCCTGGCACAAGATCAATCTGATGCTGAATATCCCTTAACGGTGGTAACTCCGTTGGTAACTCCTCAGGAAATACATCTATGAATTCTTCCAATATCGGCTTTACTTCCTCTGGAACTTTAACAGATTCAGTAGCTTCATGTCCAATCAACAAGAACACCTCTGGACTCTCCTCTACTTCTTCAATGAATTCCTTCAAAGTCAACAAAGTCTTCAGCTCCTCAATCTCCTCTGATTTGCTCTCTCCTTGCTGTCTCTTCTTTGGAACCAAATGATCTTAACACCTTCAAACATAAAGCTGTAGCTATTGGTTCGACCATCATGCTGCACTGCTCGATCATACTGCCACGGTCTTCCCAAAAGCAAGTGACAAACATCCATTTCCACAACATCACACCAGATCTCGTCTTTATACTTCTTCCCAATAGAAAATGGAACTTGAACTCGCCTGTCCACCTTCACCTCTCCTCCTTTTCTCAACCACGCTAACTTGTAAGGATTTGGATGCTTCTCCGTTTTCAGCTTCAACTTTCTCATAGCTTCGGTAGAAATAATATTGTCACAACTTCCTGCGTCAATCACAAATTTACAAACCTTTCCCAGAATAGTACATGTCGACTGAAAGATGTTACTCCTCAACCAAATAGCTTCTTCTTCCTGCTTCGGTGTTAAACAGGACCTCCTCATCATTAGATTACATCCTTCGTATCCCGACGTGATATCCTGTCCATCCTCCTCAACTGGACTAGAATAACCTTCACCAACATCCTCACCTTCAACCTCATCAATCATAGTTCGTTTCTTCGGCTTCGGACATTCATTACTCTTGTGACCCACTTCCTGGCAATTATAACACTTGAAATTGTTGTTGACCTTCGCCCTCGCAACTTCATTCACAACTGGTTTACTGACAGCTTTAGAAACATTGGAACTCCCACCAGTGCCCTTGCTTTGAAAATTGGAACTTGGAAACACACCACCTCCTCGTCTTCCCTGCTTCTCCCAAGCCATCGCTTTCTGATGTGCTTATGCTACAGATCTAGGATCAAACATATTCACCATGTCTTGAATCTGCATTCTCAACCCTCCAATAAACCTAGCAGTCAATTGTTCCTCTGTCTTCATAATGTCATTTCGAGCCATCAGTTGATAAAATTCATCGGCATAATCATTAACAGTCTTCGTCCCTTGCCTCAGATTCTGCAACCTCTGATACATAAGTGATTGATAATTGTAAGGTAAAAATGTAGCTTTCATCAGTTTCTTCATCTTCTCCCATGATTCAATCTTCGACTTCCCCATCCGTTCTCATGTAAGTTTGGTTTGCTGCCACCACGACATAGCTCTACCTCTTAAACGAGTAGCAACCAACTTAACCCTTCGATTCTCAGGAACTTCTTTGAAGTCAAAAATTTCTTCAACATTAGACAACCAATCAAGAAACTCTTCTGCTACCATTCCACCTTTGAATTCTTGGATTTCCATCTTCATACCCAACTCCTATCGTCGGTCATCCTCAACATCCCGATACGAGTTTCGAACTTGGTTTCGATCTCGATAATGAATGCTGGCTCTATCACCCTCTTCATTAAAATCAAATGTATGTCTATATCGATCTCGACCATCAACATACCTTTGATCATGCATGTCTCTTCTACTATGTCTCTCTTCATCTCGATATGGCTCATCTTCAAACTCACGTAGAGTTCTTCTCTCTTCATGTCTATATTCATGGTGATCTCTTCTCGGTGAAATTGACGTTTCTCTTCTTTCTCTAAAATATTGTGGTGACACCCTCCTCGCTTCTGTAACTGATGGCGAAACTATGTTTCCTCCATGGTTCGAGATTGGCGACCTTCTTCTTTGACCTTCATTCATGTCAATCATCAGTTTCTCTAACTTCCCAATGCCTTCATCAAATTTCTCATTGATATGTTGTTCCATTTGCTCGGCTTCTTCTCTTCTATACAACGCTTCAACATTCTGATGGCGGTTAGCTCTCCTCGACGGCATGGTTGAATCAAATACAAATACTTCAACAATTCAAACTTCAACTCTCAGATCTACACTTCAATTCTCGGCTTGAACAACAAAGTGATGCTCGGCCTACACTTCTACACAAAGCTATGCTCAACTTCAACTTCAAACTCCTTGGCTCCAAGACTCGGGTTAGCTATGATTGGCTAAACCTTGCTTTGATACCAAACTGACACAGCGGAATTATGAAAATTAAATGAAATCGATGAAACTGGCAATCGGTGGATTGAAAATACTGCAAGGCCCAAATTCGTTGATCCGAAGATACTGAATTCTAGCTATCTCTGACACGTTGATCGCGCACGATACCGTGAAGAGAGGTCTGCAATTCTTCGAGCGTTGATCAAGCGCACTTGATTCCACGAATTGGCTTCAACGATCGAAGATTCGAGCGCACTCGAATGTCGAAGGTGGAGATAAGAGATCACACTCAACTACCAATTTAATGAAAGCACAAAGCTAACAAAACAAGAGTTTATTCAAAAAACACCAACCGTTACAATTACACAACACGCCTATTTATAGGCTATAACTCAATCAACAACACAGTTCCCCGACCCAACATAAGTCGCTACGCAACCTTCGACCTAAACACGGTCGTTAGCGACCTAACTTATTACAACAACACAGCCCACACGAGTTAAAAAAGTTACAACACACGCGAGCTAACAACATGCACGACCTTACAGTATTACTACACGAACAACTTATCCACAAACGACCCTACAACATATGTACATCTCAACGCCTCCACGCGACCTAAAAACAGAACACAACGACCGAACACTGGCCGACCTACGACCTATATATAGACGACTTAAGTACAATGCAACACAAGAATACAACAAACGACCTATCCAACTTCGCGACCTAACACACTAGGTCGTAGCTCGTTCACCCTGGCTGGAGCGACTTAAGGTAGTTTATGTTCTCTTTGTTAACTCGTAGGTCGTTCGCGACCTAAAGGAAACGACTCCTGGATTTCTTCAAGCGACCTAAAGTTGAGCGATTTAACGTAGGTCGCTAGTTCCCCTTTCCCTACATAACTCGCTTGGCTCTTCTCTACTGTGTTTCTTGTATAACTGGTTTGGTTGCTTGGACGACCTACCTTCTCACTAGGTCGTGAGCGACTTATCAGCTCACTAGGTCGCTTCCCATCCAAATCCAACGTAGTTTGTTTGTGCAAGCGACCTTCACTTAACTCGCATAACTCGTTGTTCCTTAGTTTTCTATACCGTGGCTCCGTTAGGTCGTGGCTCGAAAAGTTGGTTATTTGAGGCAACGCTGCATCTCCATTCCTCGTTAACTCTCCATCCCGTACACAGTTAGGTCGCACGCGACCTTCGAGCTTGTTAGGTCGCTCGCGACCTAAGAATTCATCAACCCGGGCTGTATCAAAGAGCAAGACTAATGCAATTTGATATAATAAGGAACGTTGAAAAGAATAACATCGTAAATTTCAATTGCTGAAATTTGCATACTATATTTGTCATTGAATGTGCTTAAATTATTGTGGAAATTAGGAAGACATCCCTATCATACTTTCATATTGTAAAGCGGGTCCCTGTCAAAGTTTCATTGTAAAGCGGGTCCTTGTTTTCTGGAAACGAAGAAAAATTATTGCTGAAATGTCAGCAACTTTTATAAATAAGTGCTGATATTTTAGCAACTTTTCCTGTCAAAGTTTCATTGTAAAGCGGGTCCCTGTTTTCTGGAAACGAAGAAAAATTATTGCTGAAATGTCAGCAACTTTTATAAATAAGTGCTAATATTTCAGCAACTTTCATACACTGTGTTTACAGTGTACATAAATGTTACTGAAATGTCAGCAACTTTTATAAATAAGTGTTGATATTTCATCAACTTTCATATACTATGTTCATAGTGTACAGAAAAGTTGCAGAAACGTCAGCAACTTTTATGAAAAGTTGCATCATGCTCTGCAATAATCGTGAATAAAAAACAGGGACCTAATTTACACTGAAATTTAGTGAAGGACTTTTCGTGAATTTTGAAACTTAATAAGGACTTGTGTCAAAAGTACCCTAAATTATTTTGGATTTACTCACAAAATTATCGCTTAGCACGCCTTTGTGTTTTGGTACAAATTTGCTAGAATGGAAAATTCTAAATATTGATTTAGAATAGACTATTTGTATATAACAACCAAAGTATCTCGAAGATAGTGGGAGCGATATTAAGTTTGTAGGCTTTTTGGATATGATCAAGAAATTATATACAAAGTATAATTTTATAAGCATTGGAATTAAATAAGTATTTGATAGAAACATCAAATACTTTTATTTTCAATCAAAATGTAGAGGAAGCGTGTGTTCATAAGAATGAACCTCTAAAAGGCATACAGATATTTTTAGACTATAAGCAGGCAACACACTACTGATTGCTAACAATGTACTTATGTCAAAATCAGTAGTAGTTTTGTTGTTTAATACTTGATATTTGATTTGTAAACTATATCCTTTATAATAAGTATAAAGGATGTTGAGAATGTCCCAAATGCTGTGTAAAGACAGCATATTAAAATGTTTAATATGGAACATGAAGGATTGTTTCCTTATGTATCGACAATAGAAATTATCATACATGTTAAATTGTCTATAATATTGTAATTTGCTTTCATATTTGCTGCATGAAGCAAAAATCAAATTCAAATTAAGACCACTGAATTGTAGTTTATAGTGTTCTCAGGTATTTACGAAATACTAGAGAATTGTTTACAGAAATAATGAACTATTTATGAAAGAATGTTTGGACTCAAACTTCATATGTGCTATCAAGTAAAATATGTCGGTATTAAATTCATGTTCAAACCTTATTTAGTAAGCTTTGAGGTGGACATGTTCCAAATGAAAGTTGTCGCTGATTCAACAAAAGGTCGAGTACGTCGCTTGAATAGCGCCATAATAAAAAAATGTATATAAATATAAATGAATTTATAACTGAGCTAGAAGTTATTTGAAGTATTAAGAATACTACATTATTGTTATATGAAAACAATGTAATAATAAGAACTCGCTAGAAGTGAAGGAACATACTCCAAATAGTTTCATATGATAAATGCAGTTTATCAACATTGAGGGAGTTGATTGACATAGTAGTTGGTTAAATGAACATAGCTGGAGCCATTCACGAATGGTCTAATTTAATTAGTTCTCATCAAACCGATTGAAGGGATGGGATAGAGATTCCATAACTATACCCAAGTGAAAATGCGAGATTGATTGAGTTAGGGATATGCCCTAGTTGAAACTATGTAATTTGGTATATATATCTAACTCGATAGCCAATCTTATTAGAAATTAAAGTCATTTTCTTTCTATTATATACTTGGTATAATATGTTATATTAATCGAATAATTTAACTAAAACTAAATTTAGTAGAAAATCCATAAACGGTATGTATTTTGATAGTGTTTACAATGCATTGTAACCATGAGTGATTTGTTACAATAAAATAAACATAACATTTTAAATATTTCTAGTCAAGATGTATGAGACTGGATATTAATGCATCCGTTAAGACTAGATTATGTAATGCTCTTCAAATATTAGGCAGTGTATTACTCATGACTTTTGGAGGCATCAACGGGCTACGTACTAATAGTTATTGGATAACTATGGAAAGACTCGCTCGATAGCTTTCTACTAGTTAATATAATTAAGGTCAAATAGAAAATATCTATGTGACAATATTACACGATTCCCTTGACTTAAGAATACTATCAAGCTTTAATATGGGTACTCGACCTTGACTATAGTCAAATCGTGGTATGACATCCATCGAATGACTATATTTGGGTTGAGAAGAAACAGTGGAAGTGAAACACTATTCAAGTCTCAAGAGAGGATTTATCTCCTCGATCTTAGAGGTTAATACTATGGTCAACTGAAGTTAACTTAAAGTCAAAGTCTCTTGCTAGATCAGTTCAATTAATAATAATTGTTATTATTGAATCAAAGATTTTTTGTTTTGAATATAAATTTGAATATGGACGATATTGGAATTTTGACCTTTACCAAATTACATAATTCCAAGTGGTATAGTTTTAATGAAGAGAATTAGTGTAAATAATCATCACTGCTGGGTAACCTTAATAAAGTAAAATTGGATTTTACCAAAACCAAGTATGAGATAAATTTTGCTAAAATGTCATACCATCTGCTAAGTGATGTGTTGGATGACTTGGGATGTCGAGAATGGATGATGCTGAAGCTAGAAATGCATATCAGAATGCAAATGCACAACAATAAGAGTTATGGATTAAGGGTTCTAATGAAGTTAAGGATCAGAGACTTCCATTAGATAACAACGAACAAATAACTGAAATGGTTAGAAGAATAGTTAAAGGTGAACCCCTAGACAGAAGTTTGGAGGATGTGAAGAGAAATCCATTTACCCGTAACATCTGGTATGCAAGGATTCCACCAGATTTCAAGCTACCAACGCCAGAACTGTACAACTTAACGATAGATCCGACTGTTCATCTAATGAGATACATTTGACATATGGAGGTATCGGGTGCTTTTAAGAAAGTTAGGGATGTTATTTTCCATTTTACTTGATGTACAATGTGGTTCAATCAATTAAAGAATAAATCCATAGGGACGTGTGTCGAATTGTTAGACAGATTCTTGAGACATTTTAGAGTTCACATTTCTCGACCAAATAATGTGATAAAGCTTTCGAGCATGATGTAGGGGATGGAAAGACCCTAATGATTCATTTGACTAGATTTGATGCAACAGTCGCCATGGTCCATAAGCTAGATCCATCGATGATTCTCATGGCGGTAGTGTCTAAGGTCGCGTATAAGATTGACTTCAAAATTGCTTTGGAAAGGGATCCTTGTACCTTACATAGATTTACCATAAATCCAAGATATATCTATGCTAGGAGGAGGTTGAGGTCAAAAAGGTTTGAGTAAATGCCACGGGTGACGGAGTACCATTTGAAGCAGGATATAGTAAAAACTAAGGAAAGCGGAAAGCTGATGATAACTTCGGAGAACCAAAGCGGCAAAGGAGGGAACCAATATTCTCTTCATACACTAACCCAACCAAAACCTCTGAGCGGATATACCTGGACTCAAAGGGGCAAATCCTATATCGAAGGCTAGCTAAGAGAGAATCTATGGATCAGAAGAAATGATCGGGAAGATTTTTCCTTTTTCATGAGATGGATGGGCATGAAACAAATCATGCAGAAACCTACGAGATCTAAAAGAAAAGCATTTTCGGAGCAACTACTGCAACAATATATGAGGAACCAAACTACAGTGGTGCAGTAGTAGCAGCCACCATCTGTTGCAAGTGTATTATGACACGACTGTGGATCTGGATCAAGAATGATTATCCCATGACTGAAATGGATAGAGGCAGGTTCGATTCCCTCATTTTGCTTTTGTGTTAAGTAAATAAGACGAAATTATTAGCAGGTCGCTTACATGTGTATGGGACCTCAATTGGTCTCTAGGCACGCTCTGAGTTGGATGTCTACTAGTAATCGTTGATAGTAGGAATGTATAGGATATTTTGTTGTTGCTTTGATTTGGATTTCATAAATGAATATTTAGTTCGAAAGTCATTTGAACATGATAATTGATATATTAACTGTTTGGACATGGTTTTCCAAATCGGAGAGATGGGACGATGAACAATAAGGTGTAAGTCTCATTTTCGAAGAGCGAATGGATGGACTTATCTGAGAAAGTATGTCCCCTCATAGGAGAGTGAGTGGATGAACTTGCTTGGACATTGGGTCTGCTCATCGAAGAGCAAGAAAACTGAACTCATCATGAATACACTATTTAAAGAGATCGGACCCTAGATTGAACATCGATTATGCGATTCAGAGAGGTCTAGATTTGACTTTAGGATTTGAGTATTTATAATATGATAAAGATTACTGATTAGTTAATGATTTTCATTTCCTCGATTTGGTTCGAGTTACTTACAATAGGATGCTAGCCAATTCTGGATGATTTATTAGTATCATTCAAATCGATGGCAATGCACTCTTCTGATAAACAACGCATAATTGCATGATATATGATTAACCTAAGACAAATTAACCCGGGCAAACATTGGATGGCTCTAGTAGTGGTATGTGAGAACTTAACCCTAGGCGAATAGGAGATGGCTTTGATAATGATATGTGATATGATAACTCCAAGTGAACATGGAATGATTACGATATACAACTAACACTTAAGTAAGGACTAGAGTCTTCAGATGTTATGGTCTAGAACGACCTTTTATTTGTAGGTGAATCCAAAGGAACTGGGTGATTCACCACGATCGGGATTGATGAATAACCATAGAGTGCAAGTGATGATGATTTACCAGCCTTCAAGCTTGTTCTTAAGAAAGAACACCTTACATTAATAAGGCACACTTTGGTGGCAAGTGTTACGGCCAAATATTCTACATTCTCAAAACAGACTAAAAAATATGGATTGGACTTCAGAATGATAAAGGATAGGAATGACTCTTAAGACTTGGAGGCAAGCTTGGAATGGCGATGGAAAAGATTTCAGTAAGTTTTGAGTTGATTGCACTAAGGAATAGAGATTGGTACCAAAATAGAAAGTGGTCGGCACCGATCACTTTTCAAGTGCATTCACGGCTTCTACAGTGATGGTCAATATATAGTTGGTAATGGGATCGTCTTGAAGCCCATTTCCGAAGGAATAGTTAAACTCCAAAAAGTATAGCGTAGAAGTATAAGTACTTGGCATATCAGGACTTCTTGGCAACAACCTAATTTTCAATGCAAAAGTGCACTGAACTTGATGAATCAAAGCTAGAAGATGGAATAATGGAAGATTGGATGATTTTCAACTAGCAAATCAGATTAGTACTAACTTGATTTTGATCGGTACCGATATGATTTTATTGCACAAGGGACCTCGTCTCCTGTCCTCTTTCTTAGATTTGGAGTTCAACTCGGTATTTCATGATACAGCGACTTCATTGGGTGTTTCTTCTATAAATAGTAAGACTATGGCAACAAGATAGGGATTTTTTCCTTTGGACTTTTTGGCACCGAGAAATCATTTTATCTTATTCTTCTCCAAACCCTTGTAAATCAGAGAACTAATAGATCGTGGTCGGATTGGAGTGGTAATCTTTGTATTTCCAAGCAAAAATATAAGATAATAAGATTACAGTAGTCGTAAGCCGAAGAATTTGTCGAACTACTACAATAATCATGTTCTTTTCTTTATTTATCTTTATAGATTTATATTGTTCATGCTTTCATCTGATATTGGGGTGTTGTGTCAACTTTTGGTGCAACGTAAATATTTTGCAATTTTGGTAAAATATTATTTTCATTATTATTCCTTTTGCAAATATCTTCATAATATGCATTATATATGCAAATATTTACAAAATGAATCCAAATTGTATGAATTTTTGTAAAACATGTTTATTTAGTTTTGTAATCACCTCGCTAATATTTGTAAAAATGTTAGGCAAATTTTTCGAATATATTCTTGTTCAAGTTCATCTAATTTGTAAGCTTTTGGATTCGTTTTTCAAATATTTGCAAAATGAATGAAAAGTGTTTGTAAAACTTCATTGCAAATTCAGGTTTCTTCCTTAAATGAACAGTCCTTGTAATAGCTTTATTTTTCAAATATATGGCATTTAAGTGTTCTTATATTTATGTGTTGGAATATTTTAAGAGCTCGTTTGCATAAGCAAACATACACATATACATATACATTCATGGTAGCCTGTGCATAGGCATGTGTACATATACATACAAATACACACACATGCCACTTCTCTCTTTGCTACACCACATTTACATCTTTACGATTTTCTAAGTTGCACAAATCGAATTTGAACAAAAAATTGTATTATGTGCCTCATGGTCATCTATATAAATTTAGTTGATTAGATTAATCCTAACATATTCAAGATAATGTTTCAAATTAATGGTTAAAATATATTTTTTAATGTATGATATTGACTTAATATTTTGAACACACCATAAGTTTTAAAATAATATCATTTTTATGGACACGATATTCACAATGTAAATTGAACATTTCAAAGTTATATTTGATTCCAAATATCATAACCTTAAAAAACATAGAGCTGTAGAGTGGAGTGTAGAGGAAGAGATGCGACATTGATCCACTCTATTTGTGTGTATGTGTACTTGTGTGTAAAATGACTTCATTTAAACACCTTTATAGCCTTCTAATCAAAGATGATTGTTATCCAGTATTTGATTAAAGGGACATTTCGATTGAATTGGACTACTGAATGATGAAGAAATAAATTAATAAGCTTAGGGAGGATCAACTATGAAGTACGAGAGGAAAACCATGGATTTTTAAGCAACTCTATAGGTCGGTATCAATCCATGGATGGATCGATACTGGATCCGTATTCATCCATCAAAAGTTGGGAAAAGCATTGTGTTGACTTCAACTATTGATCCATGTGCTATTTTGGGTAAAAAGATAAGTTTTGAAGGCGGAGAATGAATCGGTACAAATCCAACATAACCATAAATTTTCCCCTAAAGAACCAAAGCTTGGAGAATTAAACAAATTTGGAGAAAAAGCGAAGGATTTAGTCATAGGCATGGATAGGTACTGATCCATCAAATCTTGGTCTTTTGAGATGTTCTTCCTCCTGTCTTCTCAGATCTGACTATTTGAACGATTCAAAATGAGATCCGGTATTTCTGGTGCATGGATTCGTCCATAAATAGCAAACTTAATCACATAAAAATGGACTTTGGATCTTTTTGCTGAGGAATTGCTACCAAGTCCGAGATCAGTCAATTGTACTTTTGAAAATTTATTGTAATTCGATTGTAACTGCCCAAAGTAATCATTAAAAAACTATAAGGTGGACATAGGTCCGATATTTTCCAAACTATATAAAATATCATGTGTTCCATAACAAGCCACCTTTTCCAACCTCTTTCAACTCTTGAGCCGATGTTAACATCTCGAAGATCGAAAAGATAAGTCGTTATGATATGACAATAAGTAAATAAAGAAGAATCTAGCTAATTACTTTCTAAAATCATAGTGGAAGGAAATAACATATAATATAAAATATCTTATATTCAATTCATAGATCTAAATACACAATTAGACATATAGTAAATTCCAAGCCACGGCACATAGAAACATACTGTTACAAATTAGGTTTACCATTTATGTAATATTTACAATATAAAGTCTTCGCCACCAGGGTCCACCTACCTAGAATATAAATAAAAGGAGAAATAAGAGTGTGTTAGACATAAGTTTGGTGAGTGAAATGTTTATTTCATATATACTACAAAAAGACGAGTATAACATCGATAGTCTCTCCTAATCCATATACATATCCTAACTAATCCGTACACATACCTTAACATGCCTACTTGCACCTGTCGAGTAATATCAACACTAAACCTAGGTTAACTACGCAATTAAGGTCATATTCGATATCATCTTATGCTATACAAAATTTTATGTACTCAACCAATGGAATCTATAAAATCCACATCTTTAAGGAACACCAATTTCCAAACAACAATATACGTTATCATTGTAGGAACAACCATTTTTGTAATGAATCTAGTTTTTCGACCCTCGAACATCGACACCAACATGTCCACTGAATTTCATGCCGAGCATTCAAGTGCCGGAAAGACCGATTGTTAGAAGAAAGAAAGAAGATACAAAATAAGAAGAAACTAAAAAATCACAGAATCTCACAACACAATGAAATAACATATATTAATCAACATAATTCTTTATAAAGCCATTTCCAAAATGATACATTAGAGTAATACTAATACAAATTACATAATAGGACAGTTATAACAGCCCAACCTAACCTTACTGACACAATATACATAGAAACGGCGGAAATAAGATAATAACTAGCCATCGATGAAGCCTCATGCTCCCAGCTCCTCCAAAATGCATCCATGGGAAACCTGAACTACTTAGTTGCTCATAAAAATTTGAGCACCCAATAGGTTAAGGGAAAGAAAATAAAACTCTAGGTTAGACATGGTTCTGGTGTCAGTAAACTCGACAACTGAGTTATTATGTTTTAAAACCCTTTTAAAATCAAAGGTATCTCATAAGCCTACGCAGCACATAAACACAAACGGGTTTTTATCTTACAATAACCAAAACACTTTTATATTAAAATCCAATGACATTATAATAGTGTCTAAGTGTTAGGACAAGGCACCGGGGCACCACCTTTCATGGTGCACGTTTAGAAAATGTATCGAGGACCTCACCATGATCCCCTACCAACACAAGACTAGCCTACCGCTCACTGGATAGTATGAATATGTCATTACCCTGATTGCTTTGCAACCCTTTTTATTGAGATCTCATGCACAACCAATACATAAATATGTAGATGTATCTAGAAAGGTGACGATACAACCTAATGGGAGCGACCTAATCAACCTTCCTACATCTCCTCTGGTATTAGTCATTCTCGGTTAATGAGAATTGAGGCTATGCTTACCTTTTGAATACCAATCCCACTTGGAATTCTAACACTACCTTCCAAGCGACAATATAGTGCTAGCATTCATTTATAAGAGTTGTTCAGGAGAAGGACAAACCTAAGGCACTACTTCTACCACATCCATTTTGGAATAATCCTCAGGATTAATGGCAAGCAGTCCTTGCACTTCAGTGGCTCCGTCTTCAATTCCATACTCTCTAAGATGTCTTTAGTTCAAAATGCTTGAGTTGGATCGAAGTGGTTTCGGATATTATATATGATCTCGGTCTCTTCGAAACAACGTTGGATAGTTTTCGGTAAATTCAACCCTGGTTCTTTAGGAAATAAGCAGATAAAAGATAAGAGCGGAGTTCATCTCCTAATCATTTGTGGGCAAATTTCCTTATCATTTATCCTAGAAGAATGAAACGAACTTATACATACAGTATAGCACCAACGATGGTAACTGTAACTATGCCATATAATTTTCATGTTTCTCCTAGATATTTCCAATGTTAAGTTTTGGTCCACATTTTGATAGTCGGTTATTTAACTATTAAATAAACAAACATGTAAACATGGATTTAATTCCATATGGGATACACTAAGCCTTTTATTAATTAATCTCCATTAATTAAAACACTTTGCAAAACTGATTAAAAGATCTCTTCAAAACACAATTCCTAAAACCTTTAACATCCTTTTACACTTGGAAAACATTTATATACTTATCTCAACGGCATTAGTATAGTATCAGAACATTTGGCAAATTTCCTCCTTTCAAATTCACCTTTTTTACAAACATTACTTACAATAGAACCAAACCTCTTATCCTTTATAACACTTTCCTTTTTAAAAGCTCACTTCATGTCAAATAACTTGTAAATTTCCAAAGTCAATTTATAAAACATTTTTATAATCCTATAAGTCAATTTACAAAACCTCTTTACAAACCTCTAAAATCATTTATAAAACATTTCCCCATTTAAAACTCATTTGATAAATGTTGTTTAAGAAAAATCCCTTACAAAGTATCTTTTATGACTCATCATTTTAAATGGCTTCAAATAAACCATTTTACTTAGTAAAACCTATTTTTATAAATAATTTATTATTTATAAATACCTTTATAAAATAATAATATAACTTAAAAATCATTTATAAAATTTAAACCTAAATTTATTAAAGAATTGAGGCTAATTCAAAACCATACTTTGTAATTTCCAAAAAGAGCTTATCAATCCCATTAGTACTTATTTAAGTAACCATTTAGTTTCAATATAATCACAAGTCACTTATCAATTATTTACATAAGTCAACATATATTTAAATGAAATTTATATCCAAATTAGAAAAAAAACATATCCATACAACTCAACTAGCATATACATGTCCAAATAACAGAATAGCATAATGGTGATTTAACCTACTAAATAAATATCTAAACAGTTCACTGCTTAGAGCAAAATGAGAATTTATTCTACAAAACATATGTCCATATAATAAACAATTACATTATAGCGAAATGGGGATTTATTCTACTACCATATGTTCAAACAATCAACTTATAGCAGAATGAGGATTTATTCTGCTAAACATGTCCACACAATCAAACTATTTACATAACTAATTCACAATTGTTTGTCTACTTATGGTATCGACATTTGAATCCCTTGTGTTCACCATATATGTTGGTTTCAAACTTTGGAAAAGAAGTACCTTTAAAACAATTTGATTCTCGAAAATAAAGTATTTAAAACTTAAAAAACCCCTTTTAAAATAATTAATAACAAGTTAAACTATTTATTAAATCATAATTAATATTTATTAAATTTAAACTTAATTTAATTATAAATTAATAAATATTTAAACCTTCAATAAATAATTCATAAATTAAACCCTTAATTAATCCTTTATTATTTATTAAATAATAATTAAAAACCTATATTAATAATTAACTATTGATTAATTTCAATTAATTAAGTAAATAATCTTTTAATTTAAACTTAAAAATAAATTAACCCTTTAATAAATAATTATTTTAATGTTAAACCTTAATTAATTTATAATTAAAAATAATTAAACACTTGATTAAATAAATAAATAAAAATAACCCTATAATTAATTAATAATATATTAAAATTAAGGTTATCTTTAAAAGATAATTAATTAGAAACTCAACTTCATTAATTAAAGCTAATAAACCTTGTTTAATGCTTAATTAATTATTAAAAACGTAATTAATTAATAATTAATAATTTAATTCTTAATTAAATTTCTAAAACACTAATATTAAGTTTATAAAACATTTTCAAAAATACTTTTAATTATAAAAACTAAACTTTGGAAAAATTAGATTTTTAAGTGATACTACATCTATGGCGACTATCGCTATGAATGTCATAACTTGAAAATGTTTTGGCTTCCCTCTTTGAAAACATAACCCTTTAAAAGCTTACTAACTTTTTAAAACACAAAATAAATATTTTGAAATCAAGTTTCTAACTTGAAAATCGATTTTGATTGCAAATCAAAACTCGTACTCTTCACAAAGGATTCTTTATCAATAACCAAATCTAACTGTTAACTTTGTTAACTTTTCTTTACACAATTACCACATAATTATGTCCATAACAACTTATTCATACCAAAAACCCATCAAACAAGATCACACTTTTACATCATTCACAAAAATCTAGACTCACATTCAAGCACATAATAACTTAACCATACACATTCATATATATAAGCAACATATATATGCATCCAAACCATACAATAATCCAACCAGTAACATTATATATATAACAATATAACTAACATATATATAAAAAAATATTCTTTTCAAAAATTTAAGAATTTACTTGCCAAAATTTTGCAAAACTCTTTTGAAAACTTGAAATATTTAGAACTTGCAAAGCTTGGAAAACAACAAAATCAACTCGAAAATGGGTCATCTTCCCCTTAATTTTTATCTATGTTGCTCCTAGAATTTTAAAAACTGGTAAAAATAAAAGTTCTTGAAAATTCTTTTCTCTATTATTTCAAAAAAAATCACTTAGTTTGGATCTTTATTGAGGAAGATATGGTTAAAAAGAGTGTTATTTTCAAGCTTAAAGAAGTATAGGTTCGAAAATGAGTTAGAAAGAAATAAGTTTTTGACCCAAAAATGTTTGAAATTCGAAAAAGTGGTTCAAATGAAACTTGTAGCGACTTGAATTCTACATAGTTTGAAAAATATGAAATCTTAATTTGATTAACAAAAGAGGAAGATATGATAGAAGGAAGGGGAGAAAGAATTTGAAGAAGGAAAGGGCTATTAATAAGCAAGGAAAAACATAAATTACCTAAATACCCCTTGTCCTTTACCCTCCCCCACCTTGTGCTACCACACCAAGCTTGTTCCCCTCTTAACACATCATGTTCCAACATGTTGAAATATTTTTTTTTTACTTAATTTTACTTATGTCGGGAAAAATATCTTTATATTATTTAATATATTAACTTTTTTAATAAATTAATCTTATCTTATATATACATATTGATCCAAATTTTTAACTAGTTTAAATTTTGAATTTAAGATGATTATTGGATAATATGGTTAGAAATAAATATTTATTAATGTAAGTTATTGGATAATTGAATTATTTAAATTTAATATTGGAAGTAATTTGAATAATTCAATTCTGGATTTAATATGATTGAAAATGATTCCGAAAGTTGATTTAAATTTTATTTAAACATGAATGAAGATTGTTAGCATTTAAAAATTTGATTAAAAGTGCACAATTAGAAATTGGAAATTTTGTATATTAATTGACGAGTAAAAATAGACATTTTAGCCACTATCTCGGATTTTGACGAAATTAGTTTCATCGGATTCGTGATAGTGAATTATTGTAGAATTCAAGTTTCATAGCGATCGGACTTGTGTTTGGCCGTGCAAGCATGAAACACATAGAATTTAAATTTAGAATTTAAATAAAATAATTCGATTCAGAAAGCTATCTTCTGCATACGATCGAACCAGGTCTCGAGACTATTTCAATTGTGTTCGGAATAGGGGTAAAACATTATAAACACTAGGCGGCACGCTTCGTTTGGGGTTTAGATTTGCATGGGATATCCGGGCGAGATATTTTTGTAAATATTAATATTTTATATTAGTTATTATCTTTTTCTTAACCATTACCCATTATCGATGCACCGCTTTCTCGTTCTCCTCTCCTTTTAAATCGAATTGCAATATTCACATTGGAAAAAAATAGTCGATCAAAAATCGAATCGAATCGAATAAAAAAGAAAGGAGATAGGCGAGTGATGTGGCAACCAAAAGCGTGCACGAGCCAAGGGTGACTGGTGGCGCTCAAAGTCAGATCGAGCTTCGAAGTCATGCACGTTGGGTCCAGTTCGTCTCGTTTGCATGCGGAGCTATGAAGATAGCGATGTTGGAAGAGGTGGCAAAGCCAGGTAAGGCTGTCTTGCTGGGGTTGCACGCGAAGAAGGCGTAGGGCTTGGGCGATGATGGTTAAGGCTTTGGCGATCGCGGTTGGCTTAAAAAAATAGAGGAACGTGAGCAAGTCGCATGCGTAGGGAGAAGGAAGAAACATGAGCATAAGGTTACGTTAAGTTTTATTTTAGCTAATTATATTAATTTTGTTAAATATGTTTTATCTATATCAAATATTAACCAATTTGTAGTCTTTTCGTATGAGATCGCTTTCGGGCAAAACAAATTGCATTGGAATCTTATCGACGTCATCTACAGTTTAAAAGCGAACTGGAATTTATTTCAAGCTGAGAATATTTTCAGTTTTAGATAAAAGGTGAGTGTTTTATAAGCTTACGATTGACTGGAATATTTTTATGTTAGTTAAATTTGAAGTTACGATGTGATTAAAATTTATTACTAGTCGCTTGATAAATTAATTGACATTTAAATTGACATATGAATTAATTGGTAGAATTTGAATTGACAGTTAAGTTTAATTTGAATTAAACTGCTAGTAAATCCCCATTATTTGATAATTAGTTAAAAGCTATGATTTTGACTGTTTGGATGATTGATTAAGATGGAAGTTATTGATTGATATTTTGGACGCTTTGGATGTTTATTTATTTTGATATATCATGTTAGCAACCTGTATATTTTAACAATATATAAACTGTAAATTGAATTATTTCAAATAAATTAAGAAATAGGTTGAAATGATATATACCTATGGCATTTAATTTTGATTGAAATGATGTATATCCATCCTTGGAATTAAATTGGAATAATTGATTCACTCGGCAATAGGATTAGAATTTTATACGGATATCGGATTGGTTAAATTAAATGATTTGAAAAAAGGGCATTTCAGCAGAAGGACAAACTTTGCAGTCCAATTAATTTCTAGGACGCACATTCAAAGAAATTACTTTCAAGGCCAAAGTCAGTAGAATAATTACTTTCAAGGACAAAGTCAGAAGTCCAAATACTTTTAAAGACATAATTTCAAAGGTTTTTAGGCCCTAGAAACTAATTATTTTCTGTTTTGTCCTTGAAAGTAATTTTTTCAGTTTTGTGTCCTAGAAAATAATTCCACTTACTAAAGAGGCTCTTGTGGCTAATTTCCACTTTAAAAAATTTGACTTGAATATATTTAAATGAGTTGGTTTTCAGAAATAAAAATCGAATTTGTGAAAATTGAATTATATTCGAATTGCAACTCGGAATGTTGAAATTTAAATTTGAAAAAGGAATTGTTTAATTAATCGAAGTTAAGATTTTTAAGTTATAATCTGAATATGTTGTGAATTTCAAAAATTGATTTATTTTAAACGATTAGACTTTTTTTAGAATTTTGAATATTTCTAAGTAAAAGTGATTTAAAATGATATTTCGAAATTGAGTTCGAAATTTAAGATATATTTGAGGATCTTTTTGATTGGATATTGAAGGAAAATTTGATTTAAGTATTTTAAATCGATATTTTGGAAATCGAACTCAGAATTGGTATAAATTGGAATTTAAATTAATTTGAAATTGGAGTTGGAAATAATTCGAAATTGGAATTTAAATTAATTTGGAATATGGGTTGAAATTTGTTTGAAATTGAAATTGAAATTAATTTGGAATTGGAATTTTAACTAATCTGGACTCGAAGTAAAATTCGACTTGAAATCGAAACTTAATTGATTTAATCGAAATGGAAGGGGACATTGGCTTGAATTGGAATATTTGGAAGTGAATCGGTTTGACTTTGGAACTATTTTCAAATAAAATATTTTAATATAAACTACTTACATCTGTCCTTTTTAAATGTTCAAATTATTTTGATTTTCCAAACTATTTTACTATATAAACCATTTTCAATGCTAAAAATATTTTCTATTAAATTATGTTAACAATTTTAAAACTATTTAAATCATTTTTCTGAAAATTCAAACTGATCAAAAGAGTGGAATGTTTATATTTAAATCTTGGATTTAAAATGCAAATTGCGTTAAAGTGAAGTTATAACCTAAATTGTAATTCGAATAAATTTTTTGAAGTGAAATCGATATATCAAAATGAATTGACATTTTGAAATAAAATATGGTTTTTGAAGCGAATATGATGATTTCGAAATGGATATGATTATTGAGTAAATAGGATGATTTCAAAATGGATTTCTTCTTGAAGCGAATATGATTTTTTTGATATCAAGTACGAAGTGTTTTCGAAATATTAAAGAAACAACCGGTGTGTAAAATAACGATTGGTTGTTAAAGAAACCAGGGCCTCTTATTGGCATACTCTCTATCATAATTGGAACCACTTTAACAACTATGTACGTGATGTATGTCATAAAGAATATAGTGGTTGAATTGGTGACGTTTACTGGAATGAAGTATGAGAACGATGATGGATAGCTTTGACACTCTGTCATAATTAAAATGACTAAAACAGGAGCCTATGTAGGGCCAATGAGGTTAGCCACCTCTAGCGACGTTGATCCCTCGCATTTATATTGTGATTTCGTATTCGATGGGTGCACCTTTGTCATTTGGATTGATTGTCGCGGTCGGCCACGGATGGGTTACGACCAGCCAGAAAGGTTAAACTGGTAGAATCTTACCTTGGG
The DNA here is from genome assembly GCA_030765085.1 of Allium cepa. Lineage (NCBI taxonomy): Eukaryota > Viridiplantae > Streptophyta > Magnoliopsida > Asparagales > Amaryllidaceae > Allium > Allium cepa. The sequence goes on from CM060932.1 coordinate 939,502,620, forward strand.
CATTGCCTCACGTGCCTTATCATATTTATCCCTATATGAGCCCATTACAACCTTGGTTTAGAACTGTACAAATGTGTTAAGGTGGATCAATGCAAAGCTTTAATGCTATTTTGATATTTATTTTACTGACAGACATTATCTATTATAGCATATACTATTATATATAAATATTTTAATGGATACTTAGGAGATGGAAAATCCCGTAACATCTCTTAAGTTATTGCACTCATATTTAGTGGTATTGATTTGACTTACATAAGAGTATTTTAGTCCTGACTTGAGTGTTTTGTCTTTTCATTACGCTCGGGTCGGCCCTGAGTTTTTCAATATTGAAGATTATTCTTTGGATGACGAAGACGAAGATTTGGTATATTTCTATTACTATTATCCTCTACATCATGCTATTCTGCTGTATTGACTATTTATCCCTGATGTATATATAACTCTAATAAATGTGTATAGATTTTAATCAAATGTATAGTAAACAGTTTTATTACCCTGTTTTCTTTTATTATTACATTTTATCATTCTGCTGTGAGATTCTATGTTTGGTTTCTACTTCTTTCCTTATTTTTCTTTATTAATCATATTGATTATCTACGTTCCAGATTGTTTAAGTCGGACATGTGTGGATTATCATCGATTTAAACCTTATGAAATGTGGGTCGTCACAGTTGGTATCAGAGTGAAGGTTTAGCGATAACATTAGCTTTGTGGGGTTTGACTCATTAGAGATAGGGTAGTAATACCCTAGAATGAGTCCGTTTGAGTGTATATATATGAGAAAACATACTTATTAGTATTATAAAATATTTTATATTGTGTTTACTTATCCGTTGAGTTGTTTATGTATTTTGGTCGATGTGTGGGACGTCGTGCCATCTTTAGGGGTTTCTAAACACTTAAACGAGACAAGTCGACATAATATTATTCTAAAATCGGGTAAATGGAATAACTTTACCTAAATTATATTATATATAATGATTTTTAATGAATGGTAGTTGTTAGGAGATGATAATATTTAGTTATTATCGATTATTAGTTGAATTAAAATAAAACGAATACCTAACGAATTTTATTTTATGAAGCCTTTGGCAATTAAAATCGAATTGAAATCTAATTAGAATAAGAATTGTTTAATACAACCAAGTTGGAAATTAATGGAATATTTTGATAATAAGTTAAGGAAAGTTGTATAAGTATATTATAATATAGCTTATATATAGAAATGATATTAAAATTTGAGAACTTTGGAATTTAAAATTCTTTTGTTTTCAAAATTGTTTTTCAAGGCCTTAAAAATTTAATAATAGTATTATTTGAAAGTGTTTTGACTAGAAAAATATTTTGATAAGATTTTTGAAGAGAATAAAAACATTAAACTCGCTTGGTCATTGGGGAATAATTCTGGAGATGGCTACAGCATCGCTAGTATTCATTTTTGAGTTTCTGAGTGAAATTGCTACCAAAAGAAATTTATGTTTGATTAAAACAAGTTTTGATTTTGGAAAAAATATATTCTAACTATGATTTAATAAGTATATGGAAATAGTTTTGAACTTAAAATTGAAATTAGTATATAAGAAACAAGTTTGTGACTTATAAATTTGAATAGGAAAGAAAAATAAGTTATAACTTGTAGATTTAAATAGGGAAGTAAAAAAATTAAAATGGTTAAACATTTTAATTAAGCAGATAAAAGAATTTGAATTCGAGAAATGAAATAAATTAATTAACTTAAAAAATGTTAAATTAATTGAGTATGTAAAATGAATTAAATAAAATATATTTAACTCATGAAAGCTCAAATAAAAATAAATTACATTTGAAATGAAGTACATAAAATAATGAAATGAAATTTTAAGAAGTTAAAATTTTATTACATCTAGATTTGAGAATTAGTCAGCTAGAAACGAATTTAAATTTATTGAATGGGAATGATAAGAAAATTTAGCTTGAATAAGATTAAATAAATGAGTAATGGATTAAATTAAAATGAAGTTCAACTTAATATTAAATAAATTGAATTAGATATTAAGTGAAACCAGATAAATTAGTAAAGTGAATTAATTTCATTTAAGCTATAAAATGAATTAATCAAATGAATAAGAACTTGAATTTTTAAACTTAAATGTAATTTAAATGTGGAAAAAAAATTATGTGAGAAATTGAATAAAAACAAATGAATGTAAGATAAATTAATGAATGTTATTGGATTTAATCTAAAAATTAAATGAAAATAAGTTAAATCCAAATGAAATGAGTTTTAATATATTGAATGTTAACCAATATAATATGGAACAAGTTATTAGAATAAATTTAAATTGAAGTTAACATAAGAGAAGTTGAATGAGTTGATTCTGAGAAAAAAGAATTTATTAATATGAATTGAGTTATAAACTAAAGTTTACTTTGGTAAATTAATAACATGAAATTGAAAAAATGAAGTGAATCGATGGATTAATAATAACTTAAGATATGATGTAATAATAACAAATGTGAGTTGTGTTATATAAAATATTTATAATAAACTTAGATAATTTATAAATGATGTTAGTAGTGGAAAAAAAAGAATATATTAAGTGAAAATCAAACAAATTTAACTTAAGCATGGTTAAGTGGAATAAATTTTATAAATGATTCACTAATGAATTTATATGAAATAGGTTGAAAAAAAGTGAAACAATTAGAATTTTACAAATTGAATCGAATAAAATTGAATATAATGAACTTGTAACAAATGCCAATAAATTTAAAGAAATCAATGGAATGTAAACCAATTAAATGTGGGTGAAACGAATGTAAATAATTGAAACAAATCGATTGAATGTAAATACATTTAATTATAATCAATTAAATGTGAATGCAATAAATATTTGTTGATTGAATAAAAATGTGTTGAAACCAAATTAGTTGAATGTAAATCAATCAAAAGTGAATGAATTGAATATAAATCGATTGTATGATTAACAAATGAATATTAATAAGTGAACGTGAATCAATTTAAAATATATGTAATGTGGTAGGAATTAAATTACTTAAGTGTAATTAATTATATGAATTATTGAAATGAAATAATGGAGGTGGAAAAAAATGAATGTAACTATAAGCGAATGTAAATTAATAGAATGTAAATTCATTAATGTTGATAAGTGCATGCAAATCGATTAGAAGTAAATAAATTGAATGAAAGATCAATTGAACGTGAATCTAATTGAATAAAAGTTGGATGAATGCAAATAAATTGAAATGAATCGATTAAAATGTTAATGAAATGAATGTTAATAAGAAATGAAGGGTATAAATTAAAAATTTACATTGGATAATGTAAAATCACATAGTTATGAATTAATTGAATTAGTTGGATGGGTACTAATGGTTGGATGGTCTCTTTAGTTGCAAACCATTGTTATTACTGTTTTGATTGCATATGTTTGTTGTACGTTGTGTATTTGTGATTGTATTTATTGTTTGGATTCAAAATCCATGTTATATGGTTATATTAGACCTATACATGCTTCTATATCATTATATGCAACTAATATCCTAAATTGAGTTGAGATAGGTACATACGAAGACTGTTTGGATGTATACAAAGATTTATATGCTTTGCTTGCAAAATACGAGCGAACTCGCTCGTATTGTAAATAATAAGGTACGTACCGTGATTTTATATTAATACCCTTCGGGATGCCTCATCATTGAGATGAAATGTATATTTAATATATATTGGTTATATTTGTATTATATATTGAATTGTAAAAAATTTCCGATCGAGCCGCGCAAAGGAGACTCTACCGAAATTTTCCCTAAATCCGGGAGTTAGAAATTTTTTGAAGTTTTAAATTTTTTTAACATGTTTGATAACTAACTTGTAAATTCCGTAAGCTGCTCGAGTAGCCTAGTAGAGGCATAGTAATAGTTTTGTAAATAAGATGGTTATGTTTTATAAGTAAATTATTTCGAGAAAGTATATCGAGTGTTAAATTCTTTACTTAACGCTTTTTCGAGGATGAAAAGTTTTGAGTGGAGGAGTATGTAACAATTCGTATTTTTAACTAGTTTAAATTTTTGAATTTAAGATGATCATTGGATAAAATGGTTAGAAATACATATTTAATAATTATTAATGTAAGCTATTGGATAATTAAATTATGTAAATTTAATATTGGAAATTATTTAAATAATTCAATTCTGGATTTAATATAATTGAAAATGATTTCGGAAGTTGATTTAAATTTTATTTATACGTGAACGAAGATTGTTAGCATTTAAAAATTTGATTAAAAGTGAATAATTAGAAATTGAAAATTTTATATATTAATTGACGAGTAAAAATAGCCATTTTGGCCACTGTCTCGGATTTCGACGAAACTACTTTCATCGGATCTGTGATAGCGAATTATTATAGGATTTCAAGTTTCATAGCGCTCAAACTTGTCGTTTGGCCGTGCGAGCTGGAAACGCGTAGAATTAAATTCAGAATTTAAATAAAATAATTCAAAAAGCTATCTTCTGCATACGATCGAATTAGGTTTCGAGACTAGCTCCACTGTATCCGGGATAGGGGTAAAACATTATGAATGCTAGGCGGCACGATTCGTTTGGGGTTCGGATTAGCATGGGCTATTCGGGTGAGATATTTTTTAAATATTAATATTTTATGTTAGTTACTATCTATCTCTCAACCGTTACCCTCTATAGATGCACTCCTCTCTCGTTTCCCACTTCTTTTAAATCGAACCGCAACATTTAAATTGAAAAAAAAAAGTAAAAAATAACAATCGATCGAAAATCAAATCAAATCGAAAAAAATAGAAAGGTATATGTAACAGCCCCAGTTTTCTAGCACTTTATTCTTTTATTTATAAATTATAAAACCTTGAAATTTGTTTTGATATATATTTTTAATTTGATTAAATCTTTTCCCAAAATTCTAAGTATAAAATGGAAGTTCTGAAATTTTTTTAACTTTGTTTAAAGGATAACTCTAATTGGAATTTTAATAAAAGGATTGGATTATCTACTTGCTTTAAAAAATTGGTAATATTTTGTCCATTTGAATAATAAATCGCTTTGTAAATGGTAATAGTAATCAGAGAAGAAGGTAACCATAATTCTATCTTTTATTCAAGTAATAAATTTGAAGAAGATTTATAGTGTACAAGGAAACTGTTAAATTACGCATTTAAAGGGTACGATATTTAATAAATAACGTATAAAATAGAAAATCTTATTAATTAAAAAGCGTTACTTTTGCATTAATTTTGGGTGTATATTATTTCATAGGTTCTACGCATTTTCAAAATTCATACCGCAATATATATATATATATATGAACAATACTTATTTTTCGGTTGTTCTACTGATATTTGTTGTATACTTTTTAAAGAAAAAGATAAATATTACGAAAGGAAATAAAATTTTACCTTAACTACATAAATAAATATACAAGTAGACGCGCATTCTTTTAAGAGGGAAAGAAATAAATTTTCTCTTTCCGTTACCTCCTTTTATCTAATAGAAATAAAACGCATTGTTTAAAAATGTTCAAACCATAAATTAGTGACGTTTTCTTCCACTTAAATCAACGCCATCTAAATATTTAGTGCTTGCCTTTTTCTTTCCCTGAACCCACGCACTCACGTACGAAATTTATTGCCACTTCGCTACTCTAAATTCACGCAAGTTATTATAAGATAAGGTAATGTTCGAAATAAAATATCATTCCGTTTCCTCAGTTATCAAAGGCCAATTCTCTCATTTAAACACGTTGCAATAAATTTGTCCAAAATTCTATTCCGTTCAAGGATAAAATAATTGCTTGCTGCCTTTAAAATCCAATTAACAAATCAAGTGCTTGCATGCCTGTTTTGGTTACTCAAAATTTTCGCAAGCTTCACCTAAATACTGGAAACGTTGCATTATTACTTCACCTCATTTTTAGCTCTGTTAATAAACATTAAATGGAAGCAACTTATCCCTTACCTGTGTGAACGAAATTACTAAATCTCAAAAGAAAAAAATCATGCAGCTTCCTATTTTATAACACGTTCGGAATGTTCAATTATTTTCTACCATTTTTTTTCCCATAATCCAAGTAATAAAACCCACGCACCTTTTTATTGCATTGAAATCATTTATTTCAAAATATGACTTGTCGTTTTCTCTACTTATTGATTGGCAAACAAACGAAATTCCTTGACCATAAAACTTGCATGCTTTGATTGTGCATCTTATTATTTCCTTGCGTACAAAGCAACGAAAATATAGCTCCTATAAAAACTATACACGTCCCTAGATTTGCCGTTTATAGGCAAATGAGATTTCTTGCCATAAAATAAATTGCTTTAATAAATTTCATAACTCCGAAATTTAAGGGACTGTAACTATTCCCAATTCAGTACAAACGATCTATTCTTTAATTCGAACGTCTCAAATTGGAAATTTTGATTTTTGATTGCTCCCTGCCTTTTTTCACCTTAATCTATTGATGGTACGTTGATTTCCTTTTTCATTCCTAACCTTAGGCCCTACGCATTGTTTTATAACCGTTGAGAAAAGAAAATGTACGTTTGCATTGATTTTTTTAAAATCAAATGGTCCATAATTTATTGCTTTACGTTGGGTTAATTAATTTGAATGTTACTTTTGTGGCGTTTCTTTTTTTTTTATCGGTTGCTCCAGTCTCTTGGATTCCAATTCATACTTATATATATATATATATATTCCATTCTCTTCTATCTGCATCATTGTTCTCTTTTGTCTCCCCTGTTCATTTTCTCTCTACCATTATATTCCTCCTCCCCTTCTTTTCTTCTTTCAGACCCAAACGAAAAAAAATGTTGAGAAGCTGCCCGCTCCACCTCCAACGTCCACTTACCATCTCACTCTACTGCTTCGGCTGCGTATCTACATATAGTGGATACATATCCTTATTCAAGTATGGGTATGTTTTATGTTTATATATATTTTACAAGTTATAATATTAGTTCCATTTGTTTTGACTTAAACTATAATATGTCAGGACGTGCCTTGATTTTTCTTTCATGCGTTATGTTTATGTTTGCATAAGTATAAATTGTTGATTCGGTCTGTTTATATAAGTTGGGTTATGTAACAACCCGCATATTTATCGATTTTACATTTAAATATTTTGTTTAAATATTTTGTCGTTAATCGGATATTGGTCCGAAAAGCTACTTTTTGCAAACGGTCAAATTCGGACTCGAGACCACTTCCATTGAGTTCGAAATGCCGTTTACAAGTTTTTTAAGTATAAACATCGATAGGTTTGGAGTTAGCGAAATTTCACTAACTTTTCCCGCTTTGGACTTTGGGTTAGTTTAGCCTATTAAGCCCAAGTTCCAACCCCCTTCTCCTCACTCTTCATAAATTTCCTAACTAACTCAAGCTTGGGCATTAATGGTGAAAAGAATGGGAAATTAAAACTCCAAGCACAAATTCAATTGCAAATCCAACATTCAACTCCAAATTCAAGTAGAAGATATTGGATTCAAGCTTTGGATTGCTTCTCCTTGCTTTCAAGCTTCATCTTCATAAACTTTAGTGCAACTGTGAGATTTTTATCTCACAAATCTAGTCTATAACTATATTGGACTGTTGGGAATGATTCCCTATCACTTTTGCATGCACATTTGCATTTGGTTTGGATTGGATTGACGAAAAACTCCAATTTTTAGCGTTTTGGTGAATTTTCTGCACTTAGGTCGTTCTGGCCATTTTCGTGTGTTCGGAGTTAGGTCGCTCGCGACCTAACCCTTAAGTCGTAGGTCGTTTCTGGCCTTAAATTCCCCCTGCAGCGTTAGGTCGTTAGCCTCGGGATTAGGTCGTTGAGCCTTAGGTCGTAGGTCGTATGGACCTTAGGTCGTAGGTCGTCCTGGCCATTTCTAACGTCTTCGGAGTTAGGTCGTATGGACCTTAGGTCGTAGGTCGTATGGACCTTAGGTCGCTAGGTCGTATGGCTTTAGGTCGCTAGGTCGTATGACCTTAGGTCGTTAGGTCGTATGGCTTTAGGTCGTATGACCTTAGGTCGTTAGGTCGTATGGCTTTAGGTCGCTAGGTCGTATGACCTTAGGTCGTTAGGTCGTTTGGCTTTTAGGCCGCTTCAACACTAAGTCGCTCGACCCTTAGGTCGTAACACATTAGGTCGCATGACCTTGTTCCACTAAGTCGCTCGACCCTTAGGTCATAACACGTTAGGTCGCATGACCTTGTTCCACTAAGTCGCTCGACCCTTAGGTCGTAACACGTTAGGTCGCATGACCTTGTTCCACTAAGTCGCTCGACCCTTAGGTCGTAACACGTTAGGTCGCATGACCTTGTTCCACTAAGTCGCTCAACCCTTAGGTCGTAACAAGTTAGGTCGCACGCCTTTCACACCATTAAGTCGCGAGTTTAATTAGGTCGCTCGGCCTTAAAACGTTAGGTCGCTTGACTTGTGCTATTGTTAGGTCGCTTGGCCATTTCAGTTAGGTCGCATGACCACAGGGTTGCTCCAGTTAGGTCGCTTGACTCCTTAGACCCCTAGGTCGCAACCATTAGGTCGCTCGACCCTATTCCCCTTAGGTCGTTAGATCTCATTTTGTCTTCACTAGGTCGTACCGTTTTGGTCGAACCCCGTAAGCGGTGGCGTTGCCCCCGCACCCCCACCTAGGGGGGTTGCCACCCCCCCTGGACCCCCCCTCCGTAGGGGATCTTATCTGAAAAACATTGAGCTGATTTCCTTGGATTTTATTCACATCTCCGTATGCGATTTTTGTGACTGATTGTTTCTACAATTGCTTCTGTGTTTTGTCACTTTATAATATAAAGGTTTCAATACTAGTAGTAAATATCAAAACCCTTTTAACAAACAATTTCAACTCTATTTTTAATAACAAAGCTCTTTTCTTAAACCGTTTTCCAATCTATTAGTATATACAAGCCTTTACCTCACTCGGATGAGAAATCTAATTAAACGACTTAATAAAACAAGTGGTATGAAACGCTTGCGTTCACTTCGTCGGTTAATTCTTGGACTTGTTCGATTGAACCTCTTGTGACAATTTTATTAGTGAAGATTTACAGTTTGCTCGTAAATATTTAAGTTAAGCAAGTGGTTATGGGACATGAGGCTAAACTTCTATATTTACTAGCTTAGTGTAATTGACACTTCTTGTTGATCTTGATGATCGCTTTATGAATTAGACTAGCAATTGCGCGATGTCTCTTTCATTGCAAGGTTAGACTAGACACCACTTGTGTGATTCCATTCACACATACCTTTCTGCTTTTTGGTTAGTCTTGACCTCAATCTGTGTGATTCCATTCACACATGCGGGGTAGCTCCCCATGGTCTTCGGACCGTCATGTGATAGGCCTCTTTCCCTTTTTATGATTTCTGGATTTCTCGTGTTGATTTCTGGAATTTATGTCATTGACTTGTTATGAGTACAAGTTTAGGGTAGATGCCCTCTTTGGATCTTTGAGAAGATTCTTGTGATATTGATTTACCTCTTATCGATTGATCTTCTGTTGATCATCATTTGCATACTTATAGTAGTATGTCAGTATGGATATTTTATGTTTATGCCATATCTTTTATTTTATATCATGTCATCTGATATTTATAGCTAGACTGATCCGTTTATTATTTTCTCAAATAATACTCGGGTCAGACCGAGATGTTACAGGTGCTTCTGCTTGACTTCTTCCCGGGATTTGCTACTCTGACTTTTGGCTAACTATTTAGATTAGCAGTTTTTGTTGTATACACTTGAGATATAGACTCATAGTTGTATTCTATTGTATAGCACGTGTTGCTATTCTTTTGTATTATTGTGGATCTTTTTGACCACTACTCTGATGTACACTTTCATGTGTTAGTTATATATTCATATCTTCTTCCGCCCTTGTGATATGGATGTCTGTGACTGATTTGTGTTATGCTTATTTCTATGTTTGTTTCCGAAGATTATTTAAAGCCACCTTGTGATAAGCAATTACATGGATGGTCGCTCCTCAACAGCCTTATTCTCCGCGCTAGTTGACAGCACTACTCCGTAGTGTTCTTGGCTAGCGTGGGTATAGAGGTGGGGCGTCACAGGTTATATAAGTTACAGTATGTATAATATAAATTATCTTAAGTTATAAAAGTTGGTACAGTTTATATTTTTAAGATATATTAAGTTTAAAAGTATAATATATGTGGTAGTTGATACGTTGCAAATAAACATGCATTATATATATGTATTTATATTTTAATTAGTATTATTTCAACATATATATTGCATACATGTCTGATTTTAGTGTATATACGTTTTGTTGAAAACAATGATTTGGAATGTATGTATATTAAATTTAGAATATGTTTTAATATTAATTTTAATATTTTATTTACAAGGGCTACTTTATAAAGATTTAAATTTTTAAATGGTGTTGGATATTGGTTTGTATATAGGTTTAAATATATACATTATTTTAAACTATACTACATATAGATATGTTTTGTTTACACCAATGGTTTTTGAAAATATATATATGTAATTTAATATATGTCTAAATTTATAATACAGTTTTATTAGTATATGGTTATATATAGCTCACTTATCCTATTTATCTTCAATCGACCCAACTCTGATTTGAGTTTCGTCAATTCCTCTTTATCAGCTTTGATCGTTAATATTCTGGCCAATATTGCGTTGCTTCGAAATCTGTGCTTGGATTCGTATCTCTTCTCATTCCGCCCTTTCCTCTAGGCTCGAAAGGTGAGCAATCACTCACGATTAACATTCTTTTATTTATTAAATTTGATTTCAATTGAAACGACAATTGGAATATGCTGCTGTAGTTATTTAAATTGTTATATTTATGCTATTACCTGTATCTGTTCACCTATGGGATATGACACCATATCCTATTGTTTATACTTTATTTAATTACTGATGATATATTCCTGTTGTATATTATTATCATATCCTGCTATATTTTTGTTATCTGTTATCACTCTGCAAGTTCCCTGTAGTTTAGAATTCACTATGGGTTGAAATGATACATACCCGAACAGACTTTAGAATAGGAGAATTTCGTTATGGGTTGAAATGATAGACCCAAGCGATTTTCATTTAATTAAATTTGGGATTTCGGATTGGAATGATATCCACCCGTATATATTTAGTGTACGGATTTAAATGATAAATATCTATAACACTTGACCAGATGGTAAGGAATATATACAGACACCGTGATTCATATATAAATATTTTGGAAATAAATTCTTTGTTTGGAAAGAAATATATGGTCTTAATAAATGTTAATTCTTAAATTTCTATATATATAGATTTAATAATATTTAATTTAATTAAGTTTGATTTAATACATAAACTATGTTAATATTTATGTAAATTATATTTCAAATAGATTTTTGAAATAATTGGGATAAATTAAGATGGGGAGATAAATTTGAGTTTATTAAATGGTATCTAAATAAGGATTTATTTAATTAAATCGATCTAAAATTTTTAAATGGGAAATTTTAAAAAGGTAGGATTTTATAACTGGATTTTTGATTTAAGCGATTAAATGCATATTTCACGTTCAAGTAAATTAAAGAAAATTTTGAGAAAATGGAATTTAAGGTCAATTAAATAATCTTGAATCAAATGAGGAAGTATTTCAAGACTAAATAATAATGAGGTTAAATCGAGATCTATATGAAACGGTTAAATTGAACATTTAAATTTTAAGCCTTAAACTATATTGGAATTTAAATAGTTTAAATTTGAGATTCGGATCTGTATTTGAAATCAATATAGTTGAATTTGTTATTTAGAAACTAAATTGAATTAAAATGAAAATTTAGGTTGAACTAAATTTGAATTTATTATTTAGAAAACTAAATTGAATAAAAATTTAGTTGAAACGTTGAATACTTAAAGGTTTAAAAATATTGAATATAAAGGGGTATTTTGTGATTACAAATCTGAATTTGAGATCGATAAAATTGAAGTGGTTATTTTAGGAATCGAGTAGAATTTAAATTGATAAATTGAGATTGAATTTAATTTAAATGGGAAGGTCGGGTTGATGTTGAAACAATTTGTTAAGTTGAGGGAATTGAAAATATTTTACGGTATAAATTATTTAATATATCTAAATACCATTTTGGGAAAATAGCTATATTTGAAGTGAAATGATATTTGATTTTGAGTTATAAATTAAGATGAAAGAACCACGGCGTTATAGTGTATATTTCTACCCTGTAGATAGTTCCATGGACCCTTAGAGGATGGTTATTCCAAACATCCTTTAAGTTATTTGTATTTCAGTTGATATTTCACTTGAGTTGGTTTTATTGATATAAGAATGTTAATCCTGACTCGAGTGTTTTGTGTTTTGCTTTACGCTCAGGTCGGACTGAGTGATACAGCATTTGAGACTCACCTTCGAAGTTGGAGCCTTGCTTGAAGATCCAGCTATCTATCCTTTCATTCATCCTGTTGATTTGTTCAGAGAAGTCATCTGCGCATACTGGAGACTTCACTACATCTAAGATATTCAGTTGTATTTTATTTCTAACTCCAATGTATATAGTAGCTTCATGAACTACTATTCTTTATCTATTCCTCTGCATTGTATTACTCTGTGTAAGTGATCTGTGATTGATTTATTTACTATATATTTTAAGTTTTGCCAAATTTTAATTAACAATTCGATATTTTGAATTATTCAAGTCGGACATGTATGGTTTTATTGTCGATTTGAATGGTCCAAAATAGCGGGTCGTTACAGTTGGTATCAGAGCTTTGGCTCTAGGCAAAACTTTGCATATATGGTAAATTTATTTATAGAATCACTTCCGCTCGAGTTGAATCTCTTCCTTTTGACTCGATTTCCTTTGAATTTTGGAATGTCCCTCGGTTCCGAAATTCATTTTGTCTCTCCCTATTTATATTCGTTTGATTCCAGAGTACCCCATAACTCCACTGAATGATTTGTAAAGAGGGTGAAAACTCCTTTTCAATTGGCATTGACACCGAAGATTTCTGTATCCTCGGTTTACGATGCTGCTATATCTTGTTATGCCGAATTCTATATCTCTGGCGATCGAATGTCGAATTGCCTCAGAATTCTACACCAATCTAATTTTGGAATCACGGTTGACCGGTAAAGGTCGCCCACGATTTATAGAAGTATATCCATCTTCTATTTTGTAATTTAATTATCTCATCTTCGATCGAGTCTATCTTCGAATCAGGATTCTATTGATTGGAGTTCCTCTAAATTAAATCTCTATCTTTGTTTTGAAATCCATTCTTGAATCATCCTTTGAAAATTGGGTTTTGTTTGTATTTTTGAAATTGTTTATACCGAAATTTTATTTTGATAACTATGATTTTTTTATATATATATAAAAGTGAAAATGTTTTCGATAAGGATTATATACCTATATATATAAAGCAAATAAGAAATGTTATTCTATATAAAAAGGTTTTGAAAGGATTTGAAATTTTAAAAAATTATAAGAAATTGATTTATATAAAAATGATTTATAACTGTAGAGTTAAATTTGAAATTCGAGAATTGAATTCCGGTATTTTGAAATTGGTTTTAAGATTTTGGAAAATGTATAAAAATAATACGATTTAAAAGTATTTTTCTGAATAAGAAATGTTTCAAATGACTTCAAATGAATTCCAATAATTTTGAAGAAATTTCAAAGAAGTTTTCAAGAAAATAGAAGTCCAGAACTCACTTATGTCGCTGGAAAATAATTTCGGTGATGGGTGCACGCATCATCGACATTGATTTTCGAGTTTCAGAGTGGGGGAGAGGCCACTTTAATAGCTTCGCTATGCAAGTGATTTTGTAAAACCGTTTTTGATTTCAAATTCCGAAGTATAATTTGATATTTTAGAAAGATATAAGTATATATTTGAAACAATTTAAAATGAGACCGGTGTTCAGTCCTCGAGTTTCGGATTTAATAATTGATTTATTGTTGATTTTCAACTCTTGAATTTAAAATTTGATTTCCCTAACTATTTTGAATGTTCGAACACTTCCAAATCGAGATTAAATTTTCAAAGCTAAGAAATTTCAAAGAGTATAAATTGTTTGATAAAGAATATAAATTTAGTTTTGAAATGTTTTGAAAAAAAAATAGCTGAATAATGGTTTTCAGAAAGGTAAATTGGATATTTCACATAGAAATAGATAGTTTAAAAGTTGTAAAAAAAGGGATAATTATAAATTTGGAAACCATTTTTGAGTATAATTGATTTTGGAAAAATATTTGGTTTTGAAATTGAATTGGAATTAAAAACCAGTACTTATATGGTGATTTTGGAAATTAATTTGTTTGACTTGAATTATTTTAATTTGGAAAATGGGGTAATTTTCTAAGCCTATTATTTTGGGAACTTTGAAATTTAGATATTTAATTTGGAAGAAAATTGGGTGAAATCATATATGATTTTGAAACTGAATTGATATTGAAATGATTTGAAATTTGAGAACCTTATATTATTAAGCACTTGATTTAGGAGTGGTCGAACTTATATAAAATGGATTGTATAAGTATGAAGTTGATTTGAAATCTATTGATTTGAAAGGTACTCAATTTGGAAAGAGATTTTATATAATCGAAGTCTATATAAGTATGATTTGATCTACTATTGATTTGGAAAGTATTCGATTTGGGAAAAATGGAATCCTATATATATGGACTTTATATAAGTACGATATTTGAAAGTGATTTGAAAAGGTACTATATGATATATATTTTCGAAGTAAAGATATGGAAAGTGCCTTCTGCTTGATATCCGCTTTGTGGCCACATCGTGGATTCATTCTATCGATATTATTCTCTCTGATTTTTGGTTTTCCGGATGTAATACTCGAGTGTTCCCACCGTGGCCTAACCCATGGTTTTTTTCTCTCGTAAATGCATAGCGCAATTGCCTGGCTGAGTCTGGCCTAGGGGTACGGATTGTTTCCTGGGGGATCCAGGCGTAACCATTGTGTATCCTGCAATCTGTGTAGGTCGCGAATAGTAGCGCAACTGCCTAGCTGAGTCTTGCCTAGGGGTACAGTTTTTTTCCTGGGGGATCCAGGCGTAACCATTGTGTATCCTGCACTCTACTAATCATTATGGCGTAACTCGCAGGGCTGAGAAAGCTTACGGATATGGATTGTTTCCTGGGGGACCCAGGCGTAACCATTGTGTATCTGCGAACCATGGTTGGACAAAGGTTTTGGTTTGGTTGTTTGTTTGGATTGTACTTTCCATATCTGTTTTTAAAGGTTTTCAAGTATTTTCACTGGGTGTTGAAATAAGTCTACTAAGTACTTGAAGAATTCTAGCTTTGCGCCTGATCAACGCAAGGCCAGAGTCTGCAAGAACGAGGATAAACTTGTTGAAACATCGAGTTATAAAAGTATTTTCGAAAGGAAAATTTATTTCGATATAATAGTGTTTTATTATAAAAGTATTATTATAAATTATTTATTATAAAAGTATTTTTCCCAACAAAGAAATTTTGAATTAATATTTGAAATTTAAATTCTTATGGTTCTAGATTAATTATTCGTGCCCGATACTATTCCTTGCATCTACCTTATCTGTCCAGTTTAGTTATTCACCTTGATTCTGTTTTCCAAATCTACCTTCCTTCCTTGTTGGATATATTCTTTTTAAATATTTGCTTTACTATCTTATCTTCCTTTGTTTTCCTTCTTTCGTTCCTTTTCGAGGACGAAAAGTTCTGAGTGGGGGAGAGTGTAACAGCCCTAGTTTTCTAGCACTTTATTCTTTTATTTATAAAACCTTGAAATTTGTTTTGATATATATTTTTAATTTGATTAAATCTTTTCCCAAAATTCTAAGTATAAAATGGAAGTTCTGAATTTTTTTTAACTTTGTTCAAAGGATAACTCTAATTGGAATTTTAATAAAAGGATTGGATTATCTACTTGCTTTAAAAAATTGGTAATATTTTGTCCATTTGAATAATAAATCGCTTTGTAAATGGTAATAGTAATCAGAGAAGAAGGTAACCATAATTCTATCTTTTATTCAAGTAATAAATTTGAAGAAGATTTATAGTGTACAAGGAAACTGTTAAATTACGCATTTAAAGGGTACGATATATAATAAATAACATATAAAATAGAAAATCGTCTTAATTAAAAAGCGTTACTTTGCATTAATTTTGGGTGTATATTATTTTATAGGTTCTACGCATTTTTAAAATTCACACCGTAATATATATATATATATGAACAATACTTATTTTGCGGTTGTTCTACTGATATTTGTTGTATACTTTTAAAGAAAAAGATAAATATTACAAAAGGAAATAAAATTTTACCTTAACTACATAAATAAATATACAAGTAGGCGTGCATTCTTTTAAGAGGGAAAGAAATAAATTTTCTCTTTCCATTACCTCCTTTTATCTAATAGAAATAAAACGCATTGTTTAAAAACGTTCAAACCATAAATTAGTTACGTTTTCTTCCACTTAAATCAACGCCATCTAAATACTTAGTGCTTGCCTTTTTCTTTCCCTGAACCAACGCACTCACGTACGAAATTTATTGCCGCTTCGCTACTCTAAATTCACGCAAGTTATTATAAGATAAGGTAACGTTCGAAATCAAATATCATTCCGTTTCCTCAGCTATCATAGGCCAATTCTCTCATTTAAACACGTTGCAAAAAATTTGTCCAAAATTCTATTCCGTTCAAGGATAAAATAATTGCTTGTCGCCTTTAAAATCCAATCAACAAATCAAGTGCTTGCATGCCTGTTTTGGTTACTCAAAATTTTCGCAAGCTTCACCTAAATACTGGAAACGTTGCATTATTACTTCACCTCATTTTTAGCTCTGTTAATAAACATTAAATGGAAGCAACTTATCCCTTACCTGTGTGAACGAAATTACTAAATCTCAAAAGAAAAAAATCATGCAGCTTCCTATTTTATAACACGTTTGGAATGTTCAATTATTTTCTACCGTTTTTTCCCATAATCCAAGTAATAAAAACCCACGCACCTTTTTATTGCATTGAAATCATTTATTTCAAAATGTGACTTGCCGTTTTCTCTACTTATTGATTGGCAAACAAACGAAATTCCTTGACCATAAAACTTGCATGCTTTGATTGCGCATCTTTTTATTTCCTTGCGTACAAAGCAACGAAAATATAGCTCCTATAGAAACTATACACGTCCCTAGATTTGCCGTTTATAGGCAAATGAGATTTCTTGCCATAAAATAAATTGCTTTAATAAATTTCATAACTCCGAAATTTAAGGGACTGTAACTATTCCCAATTCAGTACAAATGATCTATTCTTTAATTCGGACGTCTCAAATTGGAAATTTTGATTTTTGATTGCTCCCTGCCTTTTTTCACCTTAATCTATTGATGGTACGTTGATTTCCTTTTTCATTCCTAACCTTAGGCCCTACGCATTGTTTTATAACCGTTGAGAAAAGCAAAGGTACGTTTGCATTGATTTTTTTTTAAAATCAAACGGTCCATAATTTATTGCTTTACGTTGGGTTAATTAATTTGAACGTTACTTTTGTGGCGTTTCTTTCTTTTTATCGGTTGCTCCAGTCTCTTGGATTCCAATTCATACTTATATATATATTCCATTCTCTTCTATCTGCATCATTGTTCTCTTTTGTCTCCCCTGTTCATTTTCTCTCTGCCATTATATTCCTCCTCCCCTTCTTTTCTTCTTTCAGACCCAAACGAAAAAAAATGTTGAGAAGCTGCCCGCTCCACCTCCAACGTCCGCTCACCATCTCACTATACTGCTTCGGCTGCGTATCTACATATAGTGGATACATATCCTTATTCAAGTATGGGTATGTTTTATGTTTATATATATTTTACAAGTTATAATATTAGTTCCATTTGTTTTGACTTAAACTATAATATGTCAGGGCGAGCCTTGATTTTCCTTTTATGCGTTATGTTTATGTTTACATAAGTATAAATTGTTGATTCGGTCTGTTTATATAAGTTGGGTTATATAAGTTACAGTATGTATAATATAAATTATCTTAAGTTATAAAAGTTGGTACAGTTTATATTTTTAAGATATATTAAGTTTAAAAGTATAATATATGTGGTAGTTGATACGTTGCAAATAAACATGCATTATATATATGTATTTATATTTTAATTAGTATTATTTCAACATATATATTGCATACATGTCTGATTTTAGTGTATATACGTTTTGTTGAAAACAATGATTTGGAATGTATGTATATTAAATTTAGAATATGATTTAATATTAATTTTAATATTTTATTTACAAGGGTTACTTTATAAAGATTTAAATTTTTAAATGGTGTTGGATATTGGTTTGTATATAGGTTTAAACATATGCATTATTTAAAACTATACTACATATAGATAAGTTTTGTTTACACCAATGGTTTTTGAAAATATATATGTAATTTAATATATGTCTAAATTTATAATACAGTTTTATTAGTATATGGTTATATATAGCTCACTTATCCTATTTATCTTCAATCGACCCAACTCTGATTTGAGTTTCGTCAATTCCTCTTTATCAGCTTTGATCGTTAAAATTCTGGCCAATATTGCGTTGCTTCGAAATCTGTGCTTGGATTCGTATCTCTTCTCATTCCGCCCTTTCCTCTAGGCTCGAAAGGTGAGCAATCACTCACGATTAACGTTCTTTTATTTATTAAATTTGATTTCAATTGAAACGACAATTGGAATATATTGCTGTAGTTATTTAAATTGTAATATTTATGTTATTACCTGTATCTTTTCACCCACGGGATATGACACCATATCCTATTGTTTATACATTATTTAATTACTGATGATATATTCCTGTTGTATATTATTATCATATCCTGCTATATTTTTGTTATCTGTTATCACTCTGCAAGTTCCCTGTAGTTTAGAATTCACTATGGGTTGAAATGATACATACCCGAATAGACTTTAGAATAGGAGAATTTTATTATGGGTTGAAATGATAGACCCAAGCGATTTTCATTTAATTAAATTTGGGATTTCGGATTGGAATGATATCCACCCGTATATATTTAGTGTACGAATTTAAATGATAAATATCCGTAACACTTGACCAGATGATAAGGAATATATATAGACACCGTGGTTCATATATAAATATTTTGGAAATAAATTCTTTGTTTGGAAAGAAATATATGGTCTTAATAAATGTTAATTCTTAAATTTCTATATATATAGATTTAATAATATTTAATTTAATTAAGTTTGATTTAATACATAAACTATGTTAATATTTATGTAAAATATATTTCAAATAGATTTTTGAAATAATTGGGATAAATTAAGATGGGGAGATAAATTTGAGTTTATTAAATGGTATCTAAATAAGGATTTATTTAATTAAATCGATCTAAAATTTTTAAATGGGAAATTTTAAAAAGGTAGGATTTTATAACTGGATTTTTGTTTTAAGCGATTTAATGCATATTTCACATTCAAGTAAATTAAAGAAAATATTGAGAAAATGGAATTTAAGGTCAATTAAATAATCTTGAATCAAATGAGGAAGTATTTCAAGACTAAATAATAATGAGGTTAAATCGAGATCTATATGAAACGGTTAAATTGAACATTTAAATTTTAAGCCTTAAACTATATTGGAATTTAAATGGTTTAAATTTGAGATTCGGATCTGTATTTGAAATCAATATAGTTGAATTTGTTATTTAGAAACTAAATTGAATTAAAATGAAAATTTAGGTTGAACTAAATTTGAATTTATTATTTATAAAACTAAATTGAATAAAAATTTAGTTGAAACGTTGAATACTTAAAGGTTTAAAAATATTGAATATAAAGGGGTATTTTGTGATTACAAATCCGAATTTGAGATCGATAAAATTGAAGTGGTTATTTTAGGAATTGAGTTGAATTTAAATTGATAAATTGAGATTGAATTTAATTTAAATGGGAAGGTCGGGTTGATGTTGAAACAATTTGTTAAGTTGAGGGAATTGAAAATATTTTACGGTATAAATTATTTAATATATATAAATACTATTTTGGGAAAATAGCTATATTTGAAGTGAAATGATATTTGATTTTGAGGTATAAATTAAGATGAAAGAACCACGGCGTTATAGTGTATATTTCTACCCTGTAGATAGTTCCATGGACCCTTAGAGGATGGTTATTCCAAACATCCTTTAAGTTATTTGTATTTCAGTTGATATTTCACTTGAGTTGGATTTATTGATATAAAAATGTTAATCCTGACTCGAGTGTTTTGTGTTTTGCTTTACGCTCGGGTCAGACTGAGTGATACAGCATTTGAGACTCACCTTCGAAGTTGGAGGCTTGCTTGAAGATCCAACTATCTATCCTTTCAGTCATCCTGTTGATTTGTTCAGAGAAGTCATCTGCGCATACTGGAGACTTCACTACATCTAAGATATTCAGTTGTATTTTATTTCTAACTCCAATGTATATAGTAGCTTCATGAACTACTATTCTTTATCTATTCCGCTGCATTGTATTACTCTGTGTAAGTGATCTGTGATTGATTTATTTACTGTATATTTTAAGTTTTGCCAAATTTTAATTAACAATTCGGTATTTTGAATTATTCCAGTCGGACATGTATGGTTTTATTGTCGATTTGAATGGTCCAAAATAGCGGGTCGTTACAGTATAGGCGAGCGATGTGACAACCGAAATTGTGCGATAGCCAAGGGTAACTGGTGGCGCTCGAAGTCTGATCGAGCTTCGCAGTCATGCACGTTGGGTCTAGTTCGTCTCGTTTGCGTGTGAACCTGTGAAGACTAGCGATGTTGGAAGTGGCGACGAAGCCAAGCGAGCGTAACGACCCAGAATTTGACCACTTAAAATATAGTATTTAAAGTGATTTTAAATATAAAATAGGTAAGGTTATATGATTCATACAATACTAGATAGGATTTAGAAAGAGAAGTATACACAAAATAGTAACATTTACTTATATCGACAAAAGTGAAAAAATGCTGGTTTAAGAAAAGTATGTTTCAATGGTTAAATAAATTATCTTAATTAATTTATGAGTGTTTATATTTTTAAATAGCATTATACAAATTTATTTTTAAATTTTGTTTACATAAATAAATAGTTTAACTAAAATGTCAAAATGTGACCGTAAAACATTTTGTCGAAAAATGACGTTTTGTCGATCAAAAGTTGTCGCGACGTCGTCGCACCTTTATTTTCTTATATAGGAACATATATATTCAAATAGTGTAAATACTAATTAATTCACTAAACATGTTTACTTTTACTAAATAAGATTAGAAAACTTCTAGAAGTCATTAGTAAAAGTAAGTAAGAATTAACAAAAGTAAGAAAAAGTAAACATCAAATCACATCAAATCAAAGCCAACATAATTATGATATTCTTTACTTAATTTTTAAGTGACTAAGACATAAAGTAAGGATGTGAAATATGATGTTAAATATTAAAAAAGTGAAGACTGCTTTAGGTTAAAGTAAGGTTAGTTTGGTAATTTAGAAAAGGCATATTTTGGTAACTTACCACTTTATTTCTTTTTCTATAAATACCAACCACTTTCTCACTTCTTTTTCACACTTTTCATTCTTCTTCTTCTTTAGAGCTTTAATGGCTTCTTCTTCTCTTCCAAATGCTTACTAACTTTTTCAAAATCTTATCAAGTCAACTCCAAACACCACCAAACTTTACCAAAGACCTTAGAATACCATTAGAACATGGTTTATCATCTAATAAGTGAAGAAATGATGGAGGAAGGGGATGATCGAGGCAAGGCCGAACATATGTTAGTGAAGGAGCAAGTCGTGAAACTTTGAATGGAGAAAAAGTGAATGAAGTGCTGTCGGGATCAAAAGGAAAGTTCAGGGAAAAGATTTGGTGAAGATAAAAGGATTTAGTGAAGTGTTGGATGATATGAATGTTGGTAGGAAGTGAACAATTTGGTTAAATGTGAGCACTCTTATTTACTAATAAATGCATAAATTATTTCAAGTATAATGATTTGAAAGTTTAAATATGTTGAATGAATGTTTGATACTAGGCTGCAAATTGGTTGATTATGTGATTGATTATGTGGTTGATAACGTGTTTGATAAATGATAAGAGAAAAGATTAGTAATTGACCATAGTTAATTAAATGAGATTTAAATCCATACAAATATGTTTATCAAAGTTATTTTTCCTCTTAATAATTTTAAATAAGTTAAAATAGTTTACATATGGTTTATAATAAATTTGAAGTGTTTTGGACAAGTTCCGAAGCAATTCACAAAACTGGTCAAAATTGAGCTCGTCACATAGCGGTAGTACGTAAATTTTGTCCCGTAACTTCAAATTAATGTAGAAAATGATTTATAAGTCGGATTTCTTCGAAATAAGAATTCTATGGTCCACAATTATAATAGTTTTCCAACAAAGAAAGAAAATCATGATTTAATTAAGTAGATTTTGAAATATATCCAAAACAATTTTTTGAAAACATCGCGGTTTTGCATTTCAGAATCCAAAAAGAATTTCTTTATAAATGATATTTTTAAATGATAAAAATATGAAATAAATTTGATAAATTTATTAAAATGGTTTAAAAGAGATTTGGAATGGAAAATATGAATTTTCAAATATTAGAAAGTTGTTTAAATCATAAGCTTACATAGCACTTTCCGCAGCACTTTTATACTACGAATTCTATAACCTTTTGAATACGAGTTTAAACTTAACAATTCTTTCCTAAATCTTTTGTGAATAATTTTAAAGGAATAATTAAGAAATGTAAAGTTGATTTGAAATTTTAATAAGAGTTTGAATAAATTATTAAGAGAAATTGTTTATACCACTTAAACCAAAAAGTAAAGAATATTGAATATAATAACAAACTGACTTTGCAGAAACGACTAGTACATTTGTCCCGCCTGTGAGATATGGAAAGGTAAAACAAGGTGTTTAACTAAGGTTAGGGATGGAGCAACCAATGTCCTGAACTTACCTGCCTATGTTTTCTCTTTTTAAGCGAGGGGTGGAATAGATCGAAAGGAAAGCCCGGATGCTCTAAAATATCATATTTAAGTTTTTCCAAGATAAAAGAAAAGAAAAAAATTCTTTGAATGTTGTTTAACCACATAACATCTTTTTATCGATGATTAGTACGAAGGAACCGGGATCGTATTAGGGCGATTCCTATCCAAAAACCGCTTTCAAATTAATTTTGGAAATAAAATATATTGAAGACAATGATCGTTAAAGTCAAAGGTATTCATGATGTAGAATTACTTGCTATTAGTCCCTGAAGGTGAAATTTACCATATCTAATGTGGCAGTAGTGCTCTACTATGAAAATCTTCGATTTGCAAGAATATGATTTGAAGTTAAGAAATAAATCTTTGATTAAGATTTAATGAATGATTTGGGAATATTTTCCCTAAGTTAAAAGTTATAACTTGAATATAAGAATCTTTGATTAAGATTTAGTGAATGATTTGGAAAGGTTTTCCTAAGTAAAACAGAAAATGATTTAGAATTATTCCAAGATTTAAGAAAGGTTTGAATAAACCAAATGATTTGATAAATGAGGCTTAATGATTCCATATACATTTGAGAAGAAAATGGAATAACTTGAAAAGAATATATTTAAGAAAGATATTTGATTTAAATAAAAGATGAAGTAATGATTGATAATTGATATCCACTTATGAACTTAACATCTTTAAAATCGATGGTTGGCTTCGAAGGAACCGGATCAAATCTTGGTAATTCCTGTTCGAAAACCACTTTGAACCAATGTATACGTTCGAATGTGAAGACATGTTGAAGATGATGATTATTGAAAACCGGGGATCTTGATAGCGTGAAACTGCTTGTTGAACATGCTCTGGTTGGCCCCTATTATAGAGTTATTTGTAGTAGTGGTCTCCTCGTGATGGAGATTTTTCGGATTGCATGGACTACTCGCTACTAGTGGTAGTCGAAGAGTGCCTTCGGTTTCGTTCAGTCCCAGAATGAACTTGTATGGACGAATGTCCGACATGGCATTTCTGAGACACAACATTTGTCTTTTACAAATGTACATCTATAGTGGCGGAGAAGGCAACTTCTCTTAACATAGCAACCTTCTTTGAGACGTACGTGCTTAGAGGTTGTATGCTTGTGGGAGTCAAATAGTGATCAAAGGTATGTCAGTGTGGCATTCAAAGTGGAACCTGTTATGATAAAAGCGTGGTTTTATATGAAAAACGTGGCTTTGAAGAAACTAAGCGTAGCCTCGAGAGCCTCACACCTTGGTTATGATGGGATTCTATGTGGTCAGATGTATACCTGCATTTCAGATAGTAGTGATTTGGGTTATCAGATGTTCTGAGCCCCAAGTACCAGATACGTCTGGGCCTCATGGCAGAGATGCGTGAAGTCCGAGTCCTTGGATGTTATTCGCAGATTGCATCCACTTTTATCCATTTGTGTTGTTGTATAACAGCGTCTGACTCATGGACGTAAGCCATGGATACAGATTGATCTTTCCACTAGTTTCCTTTCATGTTGGAAATCCAATCCCAATACAAGATTTACAGTTTTGATTGTATTCCCAAAATAGCTGTAATGACTTGCAAACATTTCGGCTACCCCTTTCGGTATCATATATTCTTTTCAGTGTATTCCATTGACCCAGTCCGGGATATTATCTTAGACTTAGTCCGGGTATTGATATCTTATTTTAATAAGTTTAATTGAAATGTGATTTCAAAAGAATGTCATTAGAAATAATATCAAACGTTTTGATATATAAAAATGTTTTAGTTATCATAAGGTAAAGACTCATCCATGTTTATGTATGGGCATGGTCTTATGAGATACCCTTCTTTTCAAAGGTTTTGATAACAACATCATGATCTATACATTTAAATTTCGAGTATCTCACGCTGGTTTATCAAGCTTGATCCGGGTATTTTTAATACTCGGGTCAGATCCGAGTAGTTTCAGGTTTAGTTAAAGACGGTTGGAGTTTCCAGAGGAGAGCTGGAGATCTTCATCATCGTATGGACGTATTCTATTATCTGTTGTGGTTTGTTAGTTTTAGTTTGATGTTTGTCAGCAATTGTAAGGACAGATGTTTATAATTGTCCAAGCTGAATTTGGTTAGACTCTGATATTGTATTTAAAAAATTTCTCTGTAAAGATTATTATTGAAATAATATATGTTATTCCATTCATGTGAGATTCTATTTTTCCTTTTTTTTCTTTTTACCCTTAATGATCTGCTTATTCGTGCAATTTGAGTAGGACATGTGCGGTTTATTGTCGATTCAAACGGTACGAAAAAACGGGCCGCTACTGCTGGTATCAGAGCTTAGGTTAGGTGTCTAAGTAAAATTCTTCTATGGTTAGTATATCAACCTAGGAATTTTAAAAATGAAACTACCTTAATTTGATAAATAAAATGGATAGGATTAGGCACCATACCTCCGAACGGGGTTATGGGTGAGATTGCTATTTTTGGTGTGCATAACTTCCGTTAGTTGTTGTTTTTTCGTTATATTTTTTTGTCC
The DNA here is from genome assembly GCA_030765085.1 of Allium cepa. Classification (NCBI taxonomy): domain Eukaryota; kingdom Viridiplantae; phylum Streptophyta; class Magnoliopsida; order Asparagales; family Amaryllidaceae; genus Allium; species Allium cepa. The sequence continues at coordinate 939,528,228 of CM060932.1, forward strand.
TTACAATTTCGGGGATGTAATTCTTTTAAGTATGGGAGAATGTAAGACCCAGAATTTAACCACTTTAAAATATAGTATTTAAAGTGATTTTAAATACAAAAAGGTAAGGTTGTATGATTCATACAATATTAGATAGGATTTAGAAAGAGAAGTGTACGTAAAATAGTAACATTTACTTATATCGACAAAAGTAACAAAATGCTGACTTTAGAAAAGTATGTTTTAACGGTTAAATAAATAATCTTATTTAATTTATGTGTGTTTATATTTTTAAATAGCATTATACAAATTTATTTTTATACTTGTTTTACATAAATAAATAGTTTAACTAAAACGTCAAAATGTGACCGTAAAACATATTGTCGAAAAACGACATTTTGTCAAATAAAAGTTGTCGCAACGTCGTCGCACCTTTATTTTCTTATATAGAAACATATATTCAAATAGTGTAAGTATTAATTAATTGACTAAACATGTTTACTTTTACTAAATAAGATTAGAAAACTTCTAGAAGTCATTAGTAAAAGTAAAAATTAACAAAAGTAAGAAAAAGTAAAAATCAAATCACATCAAATCAAAGCCAATATAATTATGATATTCTTTACTTAATCTTTAAGTGACTAAGACATAAAGTAAGGATGTGAAAGATGATGTTAAATATTAAAAAAGTGGAGATTGCTTTAGGTTAAAGTAAGGTTAATTTGTTAATTTGGTAAACGGATATTTTGGTAATTTACCACTTCATTTTTTTTGTATAAATGCCAACCACTTTCTCACTTCTTTTTCACACTTTCCATTCTTCTTCTTTAGAGCTTTAATGGCTTCTTCTTCTCTTCCAAATGCTTACTAACTTTTTCAAAATCATATCAAATCAACTCCAAACACCATCAAACTTTGCCAAAGACCTTAGAATACCATTAGAACATGGTTTAGCATCTAATAAGTGAAGAAAAGATGGAGAAAGGGGATGATAATGGCAAGGCCGAACATATGTAAGAGAAGGAGCAAGTCGAGAAGCTTCGAAGCGAGAAAAAGAGAAGGAAGTGCTGCTAGGATAAAAGGAAAGTCTAGGGAAAAGATTTGGTGAAGATAAAAGGATTTAGTGAAGTGTGGATGATATGAATGTTGGTAGGAAGTGAACAATTTGGTTAAAGGTGAGTACTCTTATTTACTAATAAATGCATAAATTATTTCAAGTATAATGATTTGAAAGTTTAAATATGTTGAATGAATGTTTGATAACTTGGCTGCAAATTGGTTGATTATGTAATTGATTATGTGGTTGATAACTTGTTTGATAAATGATAAGAGAAAAGATAAGTAATTAACCATAGTTAATTAAATGAGAATTAAATCGATACAAATATGTGTATGGAATTTATTTAGACTCTTAATGATTTTAAATAATTTTAAATAGTTTAAATATTGTTTACAACAAATTTGAAGTGTTTCGGACAAGTTCCGAAGCAATTCACAAATTTGGTCAAAATCGAGCTCGTCACATAGCGGTAGTTCGTAAATTTCGACCCATAACTTCAAATTAATATAGAGAATGATTTATAAGTCGGATTTCTTCGAAATAAAAATTCTTTGGTCCGCAATGATAATAGTTTCCAATGAAGAAAGAAAATCAAGATTTCATTAAGTAGATTTTGAAATATGTCAAAAACAGTTTTCAAAAAATATCACGGTTTTGCAGTTCGGAATCCAAAAAGGGATTTCTTTATAAATAATATTTTTAAATGATAAAAATATGAAATAAATTTAATAAATATACTAAAATGGTTTAAAAGAGATTTGGAATGGAAAATATGAATTTTCAAATATTAGAAAGTTGTTTAAATCAAATAAGCTTACATAGCACTTTCCGCACCACTTTTATGCTGCGAATTCTATAACCTTTTGAATATGAGTTTAAACTTAACAATTCTTTCCTAAATCTTTTGTGAATGATTTTAAAGGAATAATTAATTAATGTAAAGATGATTTGGAAGTTTTAATAAGAGTTTGAATAAATGATTAAGAGAAATTGTTTATACCACTTAAACAAAAAAGTAAAGAATATTGAATGTAATAACAAATTTAGTATGCGGAAACGACTAGTACATTTGTCCCGCTTGTAAGATCTGGGAAGGTAAAACAAGGTATTTAATTAAGGTTAGGGATGGAGCAACCAGTTCCCTAAACTTACCTGGCCTATGTTTTCTCTTTTTAGGCAAGGGGTGGAATAGATCGAAGGAAAGCCCGGATGCTCTAAAAGATAATATTTAATTTTTTTCAAGATAAAAGAAAAGAAACAATTCTTTGAATGTTGTTTAACCACTTAACATCTTTTTATCGATGATTAGTACGAAGGAACAGGGGTCGTATTAGGGTTATTCCTATCCGAAAACCCCTTTTAAACTAATTATGGGAATAATATATTGAAGACAATGATCGTTAAAGACAAAGGTATTCATGATGTAGGATTACTTGCCATTAGTCGCTGGAGGTGAAATTTACAATATCTAATGTGGCAGTAGTGCTTTAGTATGAAAATCTTCGATTTGCAAGAATATGATTTGAAGTTAAGAAATAAAAATTTGATTAAGATTTAATGAATGATTTGGGAATATTTTCCCTAAGTTAAAAGTTATAACTTGAATATAAGAAATCTTTGATTAAGATTTAATGAATGATTTGGAAAGGTTTTCCTAAGTAAAAGAGAAAATGATTTGGAATTATTCCAAGATTTAAGAAAGGTTTAAATAAATCAAATGATTTGATAAATGAGGTTGAATGATTTCATATACATTTGAGAAGAAAATGGAATAAATTGAAAAGAATATATCTAAGAAAGATATTTGATTTAAATAAAAGATGAAGTAATTGATTGATAATTATATCTACTTATGAACTTAACATCTTTAAAATCGATGGTTGGCTTCGAAGGAACCAGGGTCAGATCTGGGTAATTCCTATTCGAAAACCACTTCGAACCAATGTATACGTTCGAATGTGAAGACATGTTGAAGATGATTATTGAAAACCGGTGATCTTCGTAGCGTGAAGACTGCTTGTTGAACATGCTCTGGTTGGCCCCCATCATAGAGTTATTTATAGCAGCGGTCTTCTCGTGATGGAGATTGTTCGGATTACAAGGACTACTTGCTACTAGTGGTAGTAGGAGAGTGCCTTCGGTTCCATTCAGTCGCAAAACGAACTTGTATGGTCGACATTGCATTTCTAAGACACAACGTTTGTCTTTTACAAATGTACATCTGTGGTGGAGAAGAAGGCAACTTCTCTTGGCTTAACACTCTTCTCTTATATGTACAAGCTCAGAGGTTGCATGCTTGTGGGAGTCAAATAGTGATCAAAGGTATGGTAGTGTGGCATTCAAAGTGGAACTTGTTATGATCAAAGCGTGGTTTTATATGAAAAACGTGACTTTGAAGAAATTGAGCGTTGCCTCGCGAGCATCACATCCCAGTTATGATGGGATTCTATGTGGTTAGATGTATGCTCACATTTCTTATAGTAATGATTTGGGTTATCAGATGTTTTGAGCCCCAGGCACCAGATACGTCTGGGCCTCATGGCAGGGATGCGCAAAGTCCGAGTCCTTGGATGTTATTCGCAGATTGAATCCACTTTTAGCCATTTGTGCTGCTATATAATGACATCTGAGTCATGGATGTAAGCCGTGGTACAGATTGATCTTTCCACTAGTTTCCTATCATGTTGGAAATCCAATCCCAATACGAGATTTACGGTTTTGTTTGTATTCCCAAAATAACTTGAATGACTTGCAAACATTTCAGCTACCCCTTTTGGTATCATATATTCTATTCGGTGTATTCCATTGACCCAGTCCGGGATATTACCTTAGACTTAGTCTGGGTATTGATATCTTATTTTAATAAGTTTAATTGAAAAGTGATTTCAAAAAATGCCATTAGAAATAATATCAAACATTTTGACATATAAAAATGTTTTAGTTATCATAAGGTAAAAACTCGTCCGTGTTTATGTGTGGGCGTGGTCTTATGAGATATCCTTCTTTTCAAAGGTTTTGATAGCAATGTCATGATCTATACATTTAAATTTCGAGTATCTCACGCTGGTTTGTCAAGCCTGATCCGGGTATTTTTAATACTCGAGTCAGATCCGAGTAGTTTCAGGTTTAGTTGAAGACGGTTGGAGTTTCTTGAGGAGAGCTGGAGATCTTCATCATCGTATGGACGTATTCTATTATCCGCTGATGTTTGTTAGTTTTAGTTTGATGTTTGTCAGCAATTGGAAGGACAAGTGTTTATAACTGTCTAAGCTGAATTTAGCTTAGACTCTGATATTGTATTTAAAATTTTCCACTGTAAAGATTATTATTGAAATAATATATGTTATACCATTCATGTGAGATTCTGTTCTGTCTTTATTTTCTTTCTACCCTTAATGATCAGCTTATTCGTGCAATTTGAGTTGGACATATGCGGTTTATCGTTGATTCAAACGGTATGGAAAAACGGGCCATTACAGCGAGGCTGGCGTTGGTAGGGTTGCAGGCGAAGAAGGCGTAGGGCTTGGGAGATGACGGTTGAGGCTTTGTCGATCGCGGTTGGCTTAAAAAAAGAATAAGAAAAAAAGAGGAACGCGAGCAAGTCGCGTGCGTAGGGAGAAGGAAGAAACATTAATAGTAAGGTTAGGTTAAGTTTTATTTTAGTTAATTATATTAATTTTGTTAATTAGGTTTTATTTATATCAAATATTAATAAATTCGTAATCTTTTCGTATGAGATCATTTTGAGCAAAACAAATTGTATTGGAATCGTATTGACGTCATTACAGTTTGGAGGGGATACGGAATTTTTTTGTAGCTGAGAATATTTCCAGTTTCAGATAAAAGGCGAGTGTTTTATAAGCTCATGATTGGCTAGAATATTTTTATGTTTGTTAAATTTGAAGTTATGATGTGATTTAAATTTATTAATAATTGTTTGATAAATTAATTGACATTTAAATTGAAATCTGAATTAATTGGTAGAATTTGAATTGACAGTTAAATTTAATTAGAATCAAACTGCTAGTAAATCCCCGTTATTTGATAATTGGTTAATTGTTGTGATTTTGACTGTTTGGATGATTGATTAAGATGGATGTTATTGATTGATATTTTGGATGATTTGAATGTTCATTTATTTTGATATATAATGTTAGCAACCTGTATATTTTTACAGTATATAAAACTAGAAATTGGATTGTTTCAAATAAATTAAGTAATAAGTTAAAATGATATGTACCTATGGCATTTAATTTGGATTGAAATGATATGGAATAACAGATTCACTTGGCCATAGGATAGGGAATTATATACGGACACCGGATTGGTTAAATTAAATGATTTAAAAAGTTTGATTTGAAATTATTTAAATGAGTTGGTTTTCAGAAATAAAAATCTTATTTATGGAAATTGAATTATTTTCGAATTGGAACTCAAAGTGTTGAAATTTAAATTTGAAATGGGAATTGTTTAATTAATCGAAGTTGAGACTTTTAAGTTATAATCAGAATATGTTGTGAATTTCAAAAATTGTTTTGCTTTAAAAGATTGGACTTTTATTCTAATTTTGAATATTTTTAAGTAAAAGTGATATTAAACGATATTTCGAAATTGAGTTCGGAATTTAAATTATATTTAAGGATTTGTTTTTTTTTTGATTGGATATTGAAGGAAACTTTGATTTAAGTGTTTTAAATCGATATTTTGGAATTCGAACTCGAAATTAGTATAAATTGGAATTTTAATTAAATTGGAATTGGAGTTAAAATTAATTTGAAATCAGAATTTAAATTAATTTGAAATTGGGGTCGAAATTAATTTGAAATTGGAATTAAAATCAATTTGGTATTGGAATTTCAATTAATTTGGAATCGAAGTAAAATTCGACTTGAAATCGAAATTGAATTGATTAAATCGAAATGGAAATAGACATTGGTTTGAATTGGAATATTTTTGAATCGGTTTGGCTTTGAAACCATTTTCAAATAAATTATTTTAATATAAACTATTTAAATCTATCCTTTTTAAATGTTCAAATTACTTTGATTTTCCAAACTATTTTACTATATAAACTATTTTCAATACGAAAACTATTTTCTATTAAGTTATTTAACTATTTTAGAACTATTTAAACCATTTTTCTAAATATTCAAACTGATCAAAAGGGTGGAATGTTTATATTTAAATCTTGGATTTAAAATGCTAATTGCGTTAAAGTGAAGCTATGATCTAAATTGTAATTCGAATAATTTTATTAAAGTGAAATCAATGTACCAAACTGAAGTGACATTTTGAAGTAAAATATGATTTTTGAAGCGAATATGATGATTTCGAAATGGATATGATTTTTGAGTTAATATGATGATTTTGAAATGGATTTGATTTTAATATTTTGACATCAAGTACGAACTATTTTCGAAATATAAAATAACCAACCGGTGTGTAAAATAATGATTGGCTGTTAAAGAGACCAGGGCCTCTTATTGGCATACTTTCTGTCTATATTGGAACCACTTTAACAACTGTGTACGCGGTGGATGATATCAAAAATGTAGTGGTTGAATTGACGACGTTTACTGGAATGAAGTAAGAGAACGATGATGGATAGCTCTAACACTCTTGTCATAATTAAAATAACTAAAATAGAAGCATATGTCTGGCCAATAAGGTTAGCTACATCTAGCGATGTTGATCCCTCATATTACTATTGGGATTTCCTATTCGATGGGTGCACCTTTGTCGTTTGGATTGATTGTCGCGGTCGACCACGGATGGGTTACGACCAGTTAGAAAGGGTAAACTGGTAGAATCCTACCTTGGGCATTGCCTCACGTGCCTTGTCATATTTATCCCTATATGAGGCCATTACGACTTTGGTTTAGAACTGTACAAATGTGTTAAGGTGGATCAATGTAAAGCCTTAACATTATTTTGATATTTATTTTATAGATAGACACTATCTATTATAGCGTATAATATTATATATAAATAGTTTAACGGATCCTTAGAAGATGGAAAATCCCATAACATCTCTTAAGTTATTGCACTCATACTTAATGATATTGATTTGACTCACATAAGAGTGTTTTAGTACTGACTCGAGTGTTTTGTCTTTTCATTATACTCGGGTTAGTCTTGAGTTTTCGGTGCATTGAAGATTATTTTCTGGAGGACGAAGACGAAGATTTGGTATATTACTATTACTATTATCCCCTGCATCATTCTATTCTGCTGTATTGACAATTTATCCCCAATGTATATATAACACTGATAAATGTGTGTATATTTTAATCAAATGTATGGTAAATAGTTTTAACACCCTGTTTATTTGATTATTATAATTTTTCATTCTGCCATGAGATTCTGTGTTTGGTTTCTTCTTCTTTCCTTATTTTTCTTAATTAACCTCATTTATTATCTATGTTCCAGATTGTTTAAGTCGAACATGTGTGGATTATTGTCGATTTAAACATTCCGAATTGTGGGTCATCACACATACATACATACTTAAGTGTATGTATACATGTACACATATGCATTTCCATGTCAAAATATTTTTAAATGTATATTTGTATACCAAAGTGTCATGACATTTCCGGTAACTTTTATCCGACGAAAAGTCAAAAATTCGGGAAACAAATACCAGTACATTTTTTATTTTTATTCGAACTAAATATTTTTGTAAACCAAATTTGAAAACTAATTCACCGTCATAATTTATCATTTAAAAGAGTTTTGTTTTCATTATAAAACTTATTATTTGTGTATTTAAAATTAATTAAATATTCACAAATCAAAGCAGTGAAATTCCAGCTCATTGCATTCTTCCTCCCTTAAAAGAATTTCGTCCCCGAAACTACACTTCAACCTAACCCAGGAAACCCATAAGACAATTCACTTGTTCGTATGATGTACATAAACCATTCTTATGTAAAAATATTAGTCAACCACTACTTGAATACATAACTTTATTTCCAAACTAGTATCGCTCACCCGATTCTCTAGTGTGGACTCCAATCAGACTCCTTGATTAGGAACCTTTGTTCTCCTTACATATTTGTTGCTATGATAGAAAACACTTATCCCATATCAATAATCCTCGTCAAGTGCCCGCCATCAACAATCGAGTAATAGATCCTTATCCGGAATGATGTGAAACACCTCAAAGCCATGTACTCAAATCTTACATCAAACTATACGGAAGCGAGAGATGATCTACGTCCAACGTACACACTTCTTTAATTGGTTCTCCTAATACCAATTCTATTCCATACTTAATTATTTACGAAAACATTTCATAAACTAAACTTAGGTTCAACTTTGGATATACTCCACTACATCCTAAGAATATACACTCTTATCTAATTCAACTGTTCCATTTTGAAGTTATTTCCCTAAGGAAAACTCAAGATCCAAATACCCGGGTTTATTTAATTTTTTTTTTGAAATGATACTATAATTTATTTTCTTAGAGACATTACATATAGCCCAAGTAATTTCAAAATGATACTAAGGAACTAGGTACTACTAAACAGTATCATACATTCCCTTTACTAAGAAGGGTAACACATCTCTTCCCAAACTTTAAGTTATTTTTGAGCCACTCGAACTAGTTAACTTAAAAATATTTATTTATTCTTAAATTCCATTACGAAATAATACTTTTAATTCTTAAAACATTTACTACCAACTTGCGTTGGGTTCGTTTAGGTTGAATTTGTTTTGATTGTACAATGATAAAGAGAATAATTTATAAAGTGCACTACAATGTTCACTAGGCAAACATCCGACCGTCACTTTGAAGATTATTTCGATCATCACAAAATAATCAAGAACTCATTCCCCCTAACCAATCTAAAGAAAATAATTCTCACTTAACGTTTTCATCTCCAAAATTTTATTCTTGAACCAAAATTGCTTTCAAATAATACTATTATTATCTTTAAAAACCTTAAACCATTTTCCAAAAGCCCTTGGATTTAAGTTCTCAAGTTTTCAACTTAAATTCTTTTAATTAAAAGACACTTCTTATAAATTCATTTTATAAATTAACTTTTATAAACCATTTTCCAAATATTTATTTCAAATATTCTGGCTTTTAATAGACATCTTTTATTAAATAAAAAATTTATCCCAACATCGAACGCCTTTTAGTCAAATTATGAAACTTAATTCACAAGGTGTTCATTTCAATAGTTTTCTTATTTCTATTTACTTAACCCAAATCTTAAAAAGGGAAGCTTGCTATACACACCAACAGTAGTCCATGATCAAACTAGATGAGCATGACTAAACAAAATCCTAATTGGTAATAAAAGAACATTATCTCTTAACAAACAAAACCTCAATTAACTGTACCATACCACACTATATTATATTGAAAATCATTCTTTTATATCTAAAAGAGAATTTTGGATAAAATTATGCCATTTACCTAATTTCAAAACAATATCGTATCTGTTTGCCTTGTTCAAGTGTTTAGGAATCCATATCAACACCATGGTGTCCCACATCTAGATCAGAGTTCTTAAGCCACTTAATAGATAAATCAACACAATATAAAACATTTTATATCACTAACAAATACGTGCTCTTATATAATATATACACTCATACTCATTCTAGGGTCTCACTTACCAGATCTCAAATGAATTTACCTCCTCTCTACTATGGACAAGGTTCTCACTTAACCATAAGGGATTCAAATGTTTACATAACTCAATCACAATAAGGCCATCATAATTCATAAATTTGCTAAAACCCTAGTTTCTAACTTCAGCCGCCATTAACGTTCCTCCATCTAATGGCTCACAATGATCGACGCTACTCCGTCCACTTTCAGGCCAAAGCATCCACATGAAAGTTGTAGAGCTCGACAAGATAAAGGAAACCAATAGTCATGATCGTCATTGGCAAAGGTGATCGTTGGCGAATGGCCTTCATTCGCAGCAGTTTTGGGTTCGATTTTCGGTCAATTAGTGATGATTGGGAGGGTCGAGCTGGCGGCAATGGGAGAGGAGGCTTGGCATGACGGCAAATGGTGGCGTGGAGGCGACAGCAATCGAAAAATTACGATTGCGTTTTATGGCCTGGGTCGTGTACGAGCGTGCATGAGAGAGAGGGAAAGGTAATTGAGTTTAAAATTTTAATTTATTTAAGATAATTATAATTTAAATAATCTTGAACTTTAATAATTCATGTCTAATTCATACGAGGTTCAAATTGAACGTGACGAGTTGCTTGCGATCGTATCAGTAAATACTACATTATGGAGTTAGATTGGAGCTGGTAGAAATTTGGTATAAAATTAAACGCCTGTTCAATTTTAATTCAAATTGGAGCGTTTTGACGGAAAATGCAATCAAAGTGGGTTAATTCACCTCTCTGGCCCACTTATATTTTTACATAGATGTGGATAATTTTATTGTTGATTGTTTATTGACTATTTGGATGATCTACTATTTTATTAGTTGGTTTGGATATATTCCCACCCCTGGAGCAAATGTACCCTATTACGTTCCCATGTAAGAGCATATGACTCTTTGTATACGAATCCCACCTTGAAGTGGTTGATTTAGTTTTATGCTTACATATTGTATGTGATGCAGGGGATAAGTTGGAGGGATCCAACTAGATTCCTCACGTTGTTGATTTTACTTTTCATATATTTTGAAACATGATGTGTTGGATGCCATATTTGATGACAGGAATGATTTTTCCCTATTTAGTGTTGTAGTAGCACTGGGCTATATTTTTAGTATTTTGTAGTACTATAAAGTGGATATTTAGTTTTTAAAAAAAGGATGTTAAGAGATTTCAAAAATTTATATATTGAAATAATTATTGTTGAATTACTAAAAGAAGGAATTTCTTTTAAATTAAATAAAAGGATGGTATTTTTAGATATTACAAATTCATAGTTTTATAAAATGTTTTAAATAGAGATATTTGATCTATATAATAAATATTTTTAAAATCCTAAAAATAAATCTATTTTTTATAATAAAGGAGTACGGTTTTAAAATGAAGATAGTAATATTTTGGTTATAATATTTATTAACCTTTTTATATAAAGTGGTGTATATATTTACACATATATTAAGATTAAATTATAAATGTGACATTTTACAAACATAGTAAAGATTTGTAAAATCATATTTTATTAATAAAAGGATAGATTTATAAACAATGTTTATAAATAAGGTAGACTTTTATCACTGGATAAACTGGGGAAAATAAATCAAAATTGTGGATTTATAATAAGATGTAGGATGTTGTTTTATAAAAAAAATAGTTGATTCTATTTTGGAAATTGAAAGTGAGGATGGATTTGGAGATGTTAAACGATATGCTATAGAATAGAAAGAGATTTATAAATACAGTTTTGTATATGGAAAAGATTACGTAGAAATTTAAGTAGGGATTATTATCAAGAAAACATATTTATGTTTTAAAAGTTGTTTATTTACATCATATTGTTTTAAAGTTGTTTATTAATATTTTAATATTTTGAAAAGTTAATTATTTAAATTATTAATATGTTTTGAAATTAATTATAATTATTTATCAATAAAGTTTTGGAAATTTATTATTATTATTTATAATAATGTTGAAGATAAATTATTATTGTTTTATTAAGAATGTTTTGAAATTATTACTTATCATTTTAAGATGTTTTAAACTTAATTATTCTTTATTATAATGTTTATTATTATATAATAGTGTTTTAAAGTAAATGACAAAATTTATTTATAAATATTTTTGAGATTTATAAATAGAGTTTTATAAATAGATATGGGTTTTATAAGAGGAATCTTATAATGTGGTTTGGAAAACTTAAAGGAATATTAGTTAAAGGGTAAAAAGAGTTTTATAAATGGTCTTATATATTTATAAAAGAGTTGTAGAAATGGGTTTATGTTTTAGAAAAGTAATTTATAAATGGTTTTATGGATTTATGGAGGGTTTATAAATGATTTTAGGAATGTATAAAAGGAGTGTTATAAATAATTTCAAAGATTAATGAATGCGGTTATAACGGGTTTAGAGATTTATAAAGGAATATATAAATTGTTCTAGAATTATGTGAAAAGGAAATCTTCCTCCGTTCTGTGAATACACTTATACCATAGAGATAAGTATATATTTTCTTTCCATGTATCGAAAATATAGTGGCTTATGAATATATCTTCATAAAGATATTTTGAAATATATATTTGGAAACTGTTTTAGTTAATGAAAAGATTAATTATAGAGGCTTAGTGTTGCTTGATGCTTAACAAATGTGGCTTCCTTTGGAAATTTGATCCTTGGTTGGATTGTTTATTTCATAGTTAAATAACTGACTATCAAATGTTGGCCAGTTTATAAACTAATGTTGTTAGTCTGGAGATACTAGGATTGGATATGATATCCGAAAACCACTTTGAACCGGCATAAGCATCTTCAAGATAATCGAAATGGAGCTTTTGAAATGCAAGGGCTACTTGCTACTAGTCCTAGTGATGATTCCAAGAATGGATGTAGTAGAAGTGGTGCCTTCGATTTCGTTCAGTCTCAAATCAAACTTGTATAGATGAATGCTGGCATTGTATTGTTGCTTCGAGGACAGTGTTAGAATTCCAAGTGAGAAGTGCTATATAAAAAATAAAAAATAGCATCAAGCCTTATCATTCGGGAATGACTAAAACATGGGAGATGCGGTAGGGCTAAGTGGGTCGCTCTCAAGTAGGGTATGATCGTCCCTATCTAGAGTAGATATTATCTGTCATTTGTATGCTTCGGGCCCCACTAACAGAATGGTGATCATATTTGATACTACTAGTCAGTGGTAGGCCGGTCCTGTGTTGGCAGGGGATCTTGACGAGGTTCTCGATGTTATTTTATCAAGAGATGCACTGTGATGGGCGATCCTCGGTAGTCCCTTCATCATATGGAATGCATTTACCAATACGTGCCTTTACAGTTTTAGTTGTATACCTGTTATGCTGGAATTTAATTAATGTAACAATTTCAGCTATGATTAATAAGTATTTATATCTTAGAAACTACTTTAATATTAGAGAATTTCATATGAAATGGTTTCGTTATCGTATGGTAAAACCCATCCATGTTTATGTGTGGTGTGGTCTTACGAGATACCTTTATTTTGATAAAGAAATTTTTTCAATAACTTAAAAATAAATTTGTGATGTGTTTTCTCATGCTGGTTTGCCAAACTGATCCGAGCGTTATTCCCTTTCAATGCCCGGGTTAAACTGGCAGATTTACAGGTTTAGATTTGGTGCTTTGATGCTTCAGAAAACGAGCTAGAGGTCTTCCAGACATATTCCCATACTTTTGTTTATTTCTGTTGCATTATTACCCTATTTATCAGTGTTATAACTATCCAAGTTGATCTGTTTGATTTGTGTATTCTGATTTGATGTATGTACATTACGGTTTCTCTTTTGTAAAGACCTTGATATTATATTATATATTATTCTGCTACGATTGTGAGACTCGATGTCGTTTTCAGTTTCTTTTTCTTTTCTTCTTCTTTTCTCTTCTTCTTCCTTCTTCCTTTTCCACGACTGTCTATCTTTCCGTTTAATTTGGGTTGGACAGTATGGTTCATTATCAGCTTTAATTGTGCGGATTTGTAGGTCGCTACAATTTTCCTAGAACATCTATTTTCTGAGTCAATAACACTGATACCGAGGGAACATCCCTTTCCTAGAATATTTATTTTCTTTTCAAATACTTAAGAAAGAATAATTTCAATGGGACAACTATTAGCTGGACTATGTGTGCCTCATACACATTTAACACCTAATATCAAATATCTAATCACTAAACAATCAATAATACATCAAGCGTGCCCAATATCCAATAGCCAACACACATAAATGATGATTAACTATTCATATATATAGACACACACACAAATATATGCAAACATTCATCAATATATAAGCCCAAAGCATTCCAATCCAATAAGATCACGAAGTCACTTCAAAAAGTCACCTAATCGATGTTCAAAAACTAAAGGAAAAAACCTCATATCTGATATAATTTAATACATTAAACTTGGCCACATTGGCCCAGGTTAGTCATTTTGCTTCCCATCGGTGGATACATGTGACACATGCGATTCACACCGGTGGACATATGTACATGAATTTTACATAATCCTGATAATTTCCAGAAAGTTATATAAATATTTCTAATTTTTGTATCGATCAAAACTTCTTCATTTTTTAGTCGATTTTAAAACAGTTTTATTCTAAATTAAAATTGGAATATCTACTATCCCATCCACTTCAAATTCATCAAGAGTTCATGTTGGAATCATTTCAGCCCTCACCCCAGAAGTCTACGAAAAACAAAACTAGTTTTTCAGCTTTTATAAATATAATTTCTTTGGTGAATATATATACAAACATACAACAAAATATTTATTAAAATCAATATAAATTCGCATTGAAAATTATATTTTCACATAAAATAACTTTTCTCACTTCACTAACATTTTTATAATATATACATATATGCATATATATATATATATATATATATATATATTACATATATATTTCAATAATTTTCATTTCTAGTGTAAAATGAATATTTTAATTACATATTTTTCGGTATTCCATAATAGATCATATAAAGATTACATTTTATAATTTATATATTTTCTAAAACATATAAACATTCTTCTACAGTTATTTTATTAGCAAGCATTTTCAATATATTCTACACATACATTTGTCAAAACTTGATTTCCAACATCCCCTTTACTAGATATATACACAAATAATATAATATATAAACTCATAATTTTTGAATTTAAATTCTTCAGACTTTGAAAGTTATCGATTATTAACCAAAATTTATCATATTCCATGTATTAACAATGAATATTAATCATTTAACAATCATATTCAATCTTCAATTGTCATTACATTGTATTGTTTGGCCAAAATTAATAAGTCTATTTCTATATTAATTATATCACTAAATTCCATTTTATATCATATTATACTATTATTAGCTTTTGAAATTTTTTAGTAATTGCATTCGTCACGTATTTACTAATCTGAAATCAAACTCTTAACAATATTTTAACATTCAAATTGCATTATAGTAGATATAGAAATCCTACTCACCAAAATCAATGCCTAATTCCTAAAATTGTCCACCGTCTAGATTACTACATGCACAAACTTCAAAATTGCACCACCAAACGATATCAAGTTATAGAATTTTTCATCCCATTTGATTTGCTCGTTGAATTTTGTTAAGAAATGAGTGAGATGTTGGGTTTTGAAGTTTAAGAGGTGTTAGCGCCAAAATTGGTCACTAACACCCGAATGTAAGTGAAAACACCAACTAACAGTCACAGATCATAGATAAAGTGTATGTAGCCAGTAATAACGTAAAGAACAGTCAAAATTAAAATGAAAGCAGTAAAGAACAACAGATTTTATAGTGGTTCCACTAACTCCGGCTTACGTCCACTCCAGAAGTATCTTTCTTATTGCTGTAATAATTGATTACTGTTACAAAGTGGTAGACTAGCCTTAGCCTTAGAGAATAGAAAGTTAGAGAACCGAAGAGAAGAAGATCTCTTTTCTGAACCCCCACACGTTGTATTTGTAGACAAAACCAGGTTATTGGGCCTCCTGAGTAGTTTGGGCTCACCAAAGGCCAAAGTCGAACCCTGCTTCATTATGTCGACCGACCATGAGGAGTTGGTAGGCCAAACGAGGGACGATGCGCCAAACAAGGGGATGTATGCCAACCGAGGGGAGGTGTGCCGACCAAGCGGATGTCTGCCGACCGAGGGGAGGTATACCGATCAGGGGAAGGTATGCCGACTGAGGGGAGGTATGCCAATCAACGTCTAATGCCGAGCGAGGTACGATGCGAACGACATCCAATGCCGAACGACTTCCAATGCCAAGCGAGGTACGATGCCGAACGACATCCAATGCTAAAAGACTTCCAATGCCGAGCGAGGCACGATGCCGAATGACATCCAATGCCGAGCAACTTCTAGTGCCGAGCGATGTACGATGCCGAACGTCATCCGATGCCGAACGACAACCGATGTCGAACGACTTCCAATATGGAGTGGGGTACAATGCCGAACGACATCCAATGCCGAAAGACTTCCAATGCCAAGCGATGTACGATGCCGAACGACATCCAATGCCGAAAGACTTCCAATGCCGAGCGAGGTACGATGCCGAACGGCATCCAATGCCGAGCGACTTCCAATGCCGAACGAGGTACGATGCTGAACGGCATCTAATGCCGAGCCGTAACCAAACGACCATCCTGAACTTCCATACCTCGATCGGACAATGCCATGCCGAACAGCCGAGATACAAGGTCGAACTCCAAATACTTCGAACCACTTCATTTTGACCGAACAACCTACCATCTATCCAAATGAACATCATCCATTTGAACTAAACCCAATATATTTCAGCCTCAGTAGTCGTGAAATTGTTTTAGTTAAATCTGCCTATTCGTGGCCTTGCCAAAAGGCGGGTTAACATTTACGATTGTAAGTGAAAGCACCGACTAACAGTCACAGATCATAGATAAAGTGTATACAGTCAGTAATAACGTGAAGAACAGTCAAAATTAAAATGAAAGCAGTAAAGAACAACAGATTTTATAGTGGTTCGGCTAACTCTGACCTACGTCCACTCCAGAAGTATCTTTTTTATTGCTGTAATAATCGATTACTATTACAAAGTGGTAGACTAACCTTAGCCTTAGAGAGTAGAAAGTCAGAGAACCGAAGAGAAGAAGATCTCTTTTCTGAACCCCCACACGTTGTATTTATAGACAAAACCAGGTTGTTGGGACTCCTGAGTAGTTTGGGCCCAGCAAGGCCATAGTCGAACCCTACTTCATTATGTCGACCGACCCTGAGCATTTGTATGCCGAACGAGGGGAGGTGCATCGAACAAGGGGATGTATGTCGACCGAGGGGAGGTGTGCCGACCAAGGGGATGCATTCCGACCGAGGGGAGGTGTGCCGATCGAGGGGCGGTATGCCGATCGAGGGGAGGTATGCCGATCGACGTCCAATGTCGAGCGACTTTCAATGCCGAGCGAGGTACGATGCCGAACGACATCTAATGCCAAGCGACTTCCAATGCCGAGCAAGGTAGGATGCCGAACGACATCCAATGCCGAAAGACTTCCAATGCCGAGCGAGGTACGATGCCGAACGACATCCAATACCGAGCAACTTCCAGTGCCAAGTGAGGTACGATGTCGAATGACCTCCGATGCCGAACGACTTCCAATGCCGAGCGAGGTACGATGCCGAACGACATCTAGTGTCGAAAGACTTCCAATGCCAAGCGAGGTACGATGCCGAACGGCATCCAATGCCGAGCGACTTCCAATGCCGAGCGAGGTACGATGCCGAATGACATCCAATGCTGAATGAATTCCAATGCCGGGCGGCAATGCCGAGCCGCAACCAAACGACCATCCTGAACTTCCATACCTCGACTGGACATTGCCATGCCAAACGGCCGAGGCACAAGGTCGAACTTCAAACACTTCGAGCCACTTCATTCCGACGAACGACCTACCGTCTATCCAAGTGAACATCATCCATTTGAACCGAACCCATCATATTTCAGCCTCGATAGTCATGAAATTGTTTTAGTTAAATCCTCTTGTCCATGGCCTTGCCAAAAGGCGGGTTAACATTTGCCCCCCAAAACATGCCTTGCTATTGGAAGGTGTGTTTTGAATAGCCTCAAATCCGATATCCAAAGTCCATATCCTGTTTGTAACCATATTATTATATCCATGACCTTTTTGGGCTTAATCTTGAATCCGTAGACCTCGCTGGGTCGCGTTATCCTGTTCCATCCTCGACTTTCTCATCAAGCGCTTGTATGTTATCCGGCCTCGACTCTCCAGCCAAGGGGTTGCGTATTCACCTGCCACGGCACTTCGGCCAATGGCTTTGTTATTTTCCGGCCAAGGCACTCCGACCAAGGAATTTTATATTCACCGGCCTTGACACTCCGGCCGAGGACTTTTATATTTTCCGGACTCGGAACTTCGACCATGGACTTTTATATCCACCGGTCTCGGTACTTAGGCCAAGGACTTTGACATTCACCGGCCTCGGCACTCCGGCCAAGGACTTTTATATTTACCGGCCTCGGCACTCCGACCGAGGACTTTGATATTCACCGGCCTTGGCACTCCTGCCAAGGACTTTTAAATTCACCGGCCTTGGCACTCTGGCGAAGGACTTTGACATTCACCAGCCTCGCCGCTCCGGCCAAGGACTTTCACATTCACCGGCGTCGGCACTCTGGCCAAGGACTTTGACATTTATGTGCCCCACTCCGGCCAAGGAGTTTTATATTCAACGGCCTCAGCACTCAGGCCAAGGACTTTGACATTCACCAGTCTCGGCACTCCAGCCAAGGACTTTGACATTCACCAGCCTCGGCACTCCGGCCAAAGACTTTTATATTCACCGGCCTCAACACTCCGGCCAAAGACTTTTATATTCACCAGCCTCGGCACTCAGGCCAAGGACTTTGACATTCACTAGCCTCGGCACTCCGGCCAAGGACTTTGATATTCACCGGCCTCGGCACTCCGGCCAAGGACTTTTATATTTTGTCCGAGTCCATTCCATCGCTCTCCAGTGAAGGGACACGTAACTTGCGGTCACTGCCCCTTCTCTCCGTTCGGGATAGTAATCGCAAAACCCGAACTATATGTTTCATTGTTCTGAATCCAATCAGAAAACCAGAAATCCATATCAAAAATCGAACATCCAAGCCAACATGGAAAACCAATAAACCAATCAAAACGGGAGTTCAATCCAAACTCCAAAACCATACAAAGAAAAGTAAATGTCCAAAGTACCAAAGAGGAAACAAGAATTTGCAGAAACACAAAGAAAATAGGATTTCATGGACCCGATCAGCATGGTTTTTCATCATCTCAGTGCATGCCTAGGGACCGTCCTCCATCTCGTACGTGTGTAAGTGACTTAGCCGTATTACTTTGGATACTATTACTTATTCAGAACCATCAAACCATTCAGTTATAATAAGCCGACGCTGACCGGACCCAGTGCCACCATCGCTAGAGGTAGGTGATGGTCGCTCCCGTTCCACTGCTATAGCTCAATTCCTTATGTATTGCTATAGATTGCCATTCCTTACATGCTCCTCGATGATATCCCTCAAATGCCTACAGTCGTTTGTGTTATGCCCATCCAGCTCATGGAATAGACAATGCTTTCCCGATGCCCGCTCGTATTCAGAAGGCTCTCTCCTTGCCGGCCGTCGATACTGGAGGCACCGTCGAGTGTCCAAGTAAATCCTTTCTAGAGTCTCGGTTAAATCTGTGTAAGAAGAAAACTTTGACTCCCTTCGAGGTTTCTTCGAAGTACCATCGTTGCCATTTGTTTTCCTTTTTCCTTTATCGTCTTTACTTGGATCCTCGTAGGGTGAACCTCCACCCCTTACTACATAAGCTTCAGACTCTCTCCTTACTCTCTCAGCCTGCGCATCCTCCTATCTTAGGAACCTTTCCGACTCATGGTAGAACTCCCTGAGATCCCTCAGTGGGTCCCTTTCCAACGATATCTTGAAGTCCGAATTATCTGCGATTCCCGAGACTACTGCCATCAAAACCATTGACAGATCGAGTCGATCCACTGAGGCTACCACTGCGTTGAATCTGGATAAGAAGTCCCTGAGTGATTACCCTTTCCATTGTTTCATAGATGTCATAGTCATCACGTTCTTGGGTCTGACTATATGTACCTGAAATTGTCTCATAAACCTTTCGATCAGCTCTGTCCATGTGCCGATAGAACCACTCTCCAACTGTCTGAACCACATAGCTGCGATATCCAACAAGAACAATGGAAAACATCGAGCCATGACCTCATCTGATGACCCCAGTACCTCCATATGCCTCATGTACCTTGTCAGGTGAACGGTGGGATCCGTTCTTCCATCATACATATCCAACGTTGGTAGCTTAAAGTCCGAGGGATTCCTAGCTTACCTGATGGTAGGAGTAAAAGGACTCCTATTCACATCCTCCAAGTCTTTCTTTACCAACCCACCTCTCACCGCCCGTCTAACCATCTCCGTTAATCTGTCGTTGTCCCTGAGTTGTAATCCTTGTCCGTTGCTTCCATTCTGCCCCTCGAGTTCACGAGGGAACTCTAGCACATACTCCTCATCTCGTACTCCTGCATTCCTGTTAGTGTCGGGTTGCACAGCGTCATCTGGTATCCCTCCATGGAT
Source organism: Allium cepa (assembly GCA_030765085.1). NCBI lineage: Eukaryota > Viridiplantae > Streptophyta > Magnoliopsida > Asparagales > Amaryllidaceae > Allium > Allium cepa. The sequence goes on from CM060932.1 coordinate 939,548,577, forward strand.
TGGTCCAGCGTTTCCTGGTGGTATGCCCCCGAGTGTAGATCCATCCAAGTTGATAGCCGTCCGCTAATTGGGGGCTGCCCTCTGCTGAGCCATTCCCTGCACTTGCTGGTTGAGCGCTTCTGACCCAGCTCCACGGATCTGAGCTCCTGCATTTCCTGCTTCTGCAAATTTCCTGAGAAGAGCCTGCATCATCTCCTCTTGTCTTTTCAACATTGCTTCCATCTCGTCTCTGGTGATGTAGATTGATGCTTGACCAGCTCCAGCTCCAGAGGAAGCCTCTTGACTTCCCTCCTGATTGCTTCTTTCCGTCACTTGCTTTCTTATCGATGGCCTAGCCATTGCTTTCTACAATCCAAGATCCTAGTTCCAAAATCCCCGAGTGCTTGCCCTCTCAATGAAAGCACCAAAATGTTAGCGCCAAAATTGGTCACTAACACTCGAATGTAAGTGAAAGCACCGACTAACAGTCATAGATCATAGAATGTATGTAGTCAGTAATAACGTGAAGAACAGTCAAAATTAAAATGAAAGCAGTAAAAAAAATAGATTTTATAGTGGTTCGGCTAACTCCAGCCTACGTCCACTCCAGAAGTATCTTTTTTATTGCTGTAATAATCGATTACTGTTACAAAGTGGTAGACTAGCCTTAGCCTTAGAGAATAGAAAGTCAGAGAACCAAAGAGATGAATATCTCTTTTCTAAACCCCCACACGTTGTATTTATAGACAAAACCAGGTTATTGGGCCTCCTGAGTAGTTTGGGCCCACCAAGGCCATAGCCGAACCCTACTTCATTATGCCGACCGACCCTGAGCAGTTGGTATGCCGAACGAGGGGAGGTGCACCGAACAAGGGATGTATGCCGACCGAGGGGAGGTGTGCTGACCGAGGGGATGTATGACGACCAAGGGGAGGTGTGCCGATCGAGGAGAGGTATGTCGACCGAGGGGAGGTATGCCGATCGACGTCCAATGCCGAGCGACTTTCAATGCCGAGCGAGGTACGATGCTGAACGACATCCAATGCCGAACGACTTCCAATGCCGAGCGAGGTACAATGCCGAACGAAATCCAATGCTGAAAGACCTCCAATGCCGAGCGAGGTACGATGCCGAACGACATCCAATGCCAAGCGACTTCCAATGCGGAGCGAGGTATGATGCCGAACGACATCCAATGCCGAACGACTTCCAATGCCGAGCGAGGTACGATGCCGAACGACATCCAATGCCGAAAGACTTCCAATGCCGAGCGAGGTACGATGCCGAACGACAACCAATGCCAAATAACTTCTAATGCTGAGCGAGGTACGATGCCGAACGGCATCCAATGCCGAGCGACTTCCAATGCCGAGCGAGGTACGATGTCGAACGGCACCCAATGCCGAATGCCGAGCGGCAATGCCGAGCCGCAACCAAACGACCATCCTGAACTTCCATACTTTGACCGACATTGCCATGCCGAACGGCCGAGCCACATGGTCGAACTCCAAACACTTCGAACCACTTCATTTCGACCGAACGACCTACCATCTATCCAAGTGAACATAATCCATTTGAACCGAACCCATCATATTTCAGCCTCGATAGTCGTGAAATTATTTTAGTTAAATCCATCTGTCTGTGGCCTTGCCAAAAGGCGGGTTAACAATAGGAAAAGAGGAGTTTTAGGAATGGATAGGGGAAGATGACATGAAATAAATGTACGTGAATTCCTATTTTATGTGTGGAGGAAATATCAATGGCTATTTAATTTCAAATTGAAATACCCAATTTCAGCCCAAACCCAATAACGACCTAACACCTATTTCGCCCGTACCTCTTCCGTACGACTTTTGAATCGAATAAGTGAATATATAGAATGAATTAGAAAAATGAGACAGATGCAATGGTGGTGGTCCCGTCATTAGATTCTAAAGTTCAAAAAATAATTGTTTTGCCCCTCTAATATTTAAATTGATTAAATTATCAATCAAATCAAATATTATTAGATACTAAAATATCAAGGTATTACATTCTTCCCTCCTTAAAAAGAATTTCTTCCTTGCAAGTTCCAAAGGACAAAGATTGTAATTCGCATACTTTCTTACTCCTTAGTGCTTGTACGTTAACATACTATAACATCCAATTTAGCTATCAACCATCCAACTCAAGCAATCATCCATACAAATATGTAACCAATCAAACCAAGCATCCATACAAGCCATACAAATTCTGAAGTCAAATTCATCAAATAGTTGTACATGTTCCTTTATCATATATAAATACATATTGTGGTGCTTGTGTACTTTATGAAATGCAACCAATAACACAGCATCGAAATGTGTAAATGAAATATAAAATTATATATATATGTATGTGTGTGTGTTTGTATGTACGTATGAAAATATCTAAAATTTGTGCCCTTCTATATGAATGAGATGATATGACATATAAGGTATGATTCATGCATACTAGGGTGAATATATAAATTCTATACTTATGCACAACTAATCACATCATTATAGCATATGGTGAATACATCCATAAACAAATCATGAGAATCAAAGCACATAAAACACATTAAGATTATAGCGCAACCCATAACATGCATAAAATAATCATCCAAAGCAACTATCCAACCAATATCAAGTAATCTAAGCAAAACAATAATGAATCCAAGAAATCATTCAGCCAAACCTGTATACCAATTAAACTAACAATCAAGCAAATGGAAAATATTTTGGAAGGGATTCAAATTGAAAGGTTGGATCTAGTCCCACACTTTCCAATTATACTGACCAAATTGTTCTTCCCAACATAATATAACAAACTCTACCACTGGCATAACTCATCCTAAAGTACCAACTTCAAAATTACATGCATGTCTATAACTTTTGCAATCCACGCTGTCATCTCAATAAATGATGTCACAATGCATAACAATGGGCAGCCTAAGAACAAACATGCCAAAATAAAATTGCAATCTCTCATGCTATTTCTAAATGCATATACTCAATGCTAAAATCATTTAGTAGTACTTTCCTCAATTCATCTTTCAAGTTTCTAAGGTAGGGTAAGGTTACTCAAAGTGGACGGTGTCTTATTGATGTGCACGTAAATGTGCATATTTATACTCTCATATTTAATCTAATTTAATTAAATAAATGAGCATATACGGTACTTTAACATGTTTAAACCAAAATTTCAAATGTCATCAAATCGCCATTTATTCATCTTCGTATAGGGGCAAAATGGTCATTTTTTGTGTATGATTTTATTTGAGAAAATTTACTTGGACATTTTTGTTTTGTAGGAATTTGGATTCAAAATGAAAGAAGTCTTGTGGAAAGATGCATGCACAAGAGAAGAAGGTGGATGAAGAAATAAATCAATTCATGCAACATGGAGAACCACATCTACCCATTTACCATGATCTACAATTATGAGCTAATGCACATGTTAGTGGGGATTAAAATTACATGCATATTTAATGGAGGATTAATTAGAAGCTAATGATCAATTGGTAGCCACATTTTCTCAAGGGCAATTTGGGTAGTCTCTTAAAATATGCATTAGGATTTTAAGCATGAATAAATACGTCTTATGCTTTATGTAATACGCTCTTAGTACCACCTTGTAGTTAGTTTAGTGATAGCCATAAATATAAACAAAACCTCTCTTTCTCTTTTTAATGGCTTCTTAGCCTTTTATTTATGTTTTTTTTATATTTTAATGCAATTTTAATATGTGTTCTTTTCTTTAATGTTTCTTTTATGTTAGTAGTGTAGATCTCTTTATTTTATGCAAGTAGTTTAGATTTAATTTTATTTCAATTTGCTCTCTTTTTCCTTTTGTTTAAGTTTATGTTGCAATCTACATTTGTTGAAATGATAACAAATATGAGAAGCTAAACATTTTCAACTAGGGGTAATGATACTCTCTTAATCATGTAGATTTAACATATTTGCTAATTTATGTTTTCTTTTTTTGCTTAATGGAAATGTATGAATGGGTAAAAAAATTGTTGTTTAACTTTGAATTTGATAGCCTATGTCATGGACACCAAATATGTTATGCTTAAACAAACATAAAGACAAATTACATTTTCATCCACATATGATTTTGGTAATGAAGTGGATTTTAGAATCAAAACTTAATGGTCTATATTACTAATCAATATTAAATAGATCATGCTTAGAACATATTTTATTTTCAATTTGATTATCATTTTCACGAGAGTAACGAGTGGTTTGGTGTGTGTGTGTTATAGTTTAATGGTTTATGTTAGGTTAATTAATAGCACAAATAGGCCATACTTATGATAAACACATCAACTAAATTTTCTAATGACAAAAAAGAGAGATCATAATTTCATTGTGTTGATTTATGGGATCATGAGAAGAGATTTGCCTCTAAATTGCCTTCTACTCTCATATTTTTATTCACTTTCTTTTGTTAGTTTTTTTACATTTTTAGCTTAAACAACTTCAAACTCTTGGTTAATTTGATTAAGTAGGATTAAAAATCTTTTCAATTCCTTGCGGATCGACCCTTACTTCTCACGTACTAAAATTGTACGTAGTGCGTTTGATGTTATTTTTATTACAATATTTCGGCGATTTTCTAAACCGATAGAAAAATGTCGATTTAAACAAGTTTTTTGTGCCACTGTCAAGGAATAGATTTGATTTTTAGTTTTTCTCTTCGAATTACTTTGTTCAATTTTTATTGTGTTTTCATTTTGTATGTTGATTTGCATTTTAAAAAAAATTGTGTCGTGTGTTTGTGTGATTTTTGTTTTCAGTTTGATTTGTGTGCTTGTTTTTCTATTTCCATTTGCATTTTTACATAAAAAAACATTGCACACTTCTACTTCTACTTCCATTTTAGTTTGCATTTTAGTCTTGGTTCATTGGCATTTTAGTTTGCACGCTTTCATTTGCAATTCTATGTAAAAAAAGCATACACATTTCAAAACAAAAAAATTATTCATTTCATTCACTGTTCAATGTTTCAATACATTTCTCATTTACATTATACCGCATTTCTACTCTGTCAGCACTTGACCATCTACACAAAAACCATCTCCTCTCACTAATTATTGTTCACTGTCATTCCCCAATCCTCCCTGAGCCACTTGCATCAACACACCTTGTTTCTCCTACTGCCCCAACTCCCCTTCACTACTGTCAACCATTAACTTCCACAAACATCAACACTCCCCTGCCTGTTCCACCCCTGTCTTCCATATATCATTCTCTGTGCACCATAGTGCACACTGCATCACTTTTGTGCATATATATGTGCACCAGCCTATAAATCCTCCATCAACTGCTCCTCTACATCACTGACCAGTCCCCATACACTTTCCTTTCCAACTTGAACAATTCCATCAAACTTGCATAATACCAAACATTACTTTACAATTCAAATCCAACTTGCAACTTATGTTCCAAGCTTCATCCTCACACTTTACACTTCTGTTACAACTCCCCATCACCTTCATACAACTTCGTACAACTTCAAGCTTTTGTCAACTACACCATACAACTTCACCTCCCATATTATTCCATTAACAGCACTGCCATTACACTGACAAGTTCAAGCAGTTACAAGTACGACTCTGCATCCTCCTTACCTTCTTGCCACTGCTACACATATCCATCCATAACAACCACTGCATCTCCAATTCCCCTACCCATCAACAACACTTTCCTTTACCAACTATCCTTGACCATAAACACATCTACTTACATCACCACTTCGATCATCTACAAAACATAAACCATCAACAAAACCGTGTTGCTGCTTCAACACCATTCTTAATTGTGCATTCTCTGTCCCCTACACATACCCACGTATCAACACCAACCTTTCTTCACCATCATCATTATTCCATCCCACACTTTTGCACTTCATCCACTAACCTGCACACAGCAATTGCCTTATCACAACCAACTCCTTAAATCTTCCCTGCCTTATGCACTTCGGTATACATACATTCCAAAACTACTGCACTTCTACCACCTCCTCTATACAACATCATCAAATACAACAAATTCATCCCTGCCTTCCTGAGACATAACTTTGCCATAACCTATCATTGTTCTACCACTCCACTACCACTTGCATTTTTGCCTCACAACAAGATTGACCAAACCTCGCCAACCTCTACCTGAACCTCACCGCAACCCCATCGCCTTCACACAACCAAATCGATGTCAACACCAACATCTCTAGTACCTCCATCACCAAAATCACAAAATCCACTCAAATCAATCACCGACGATCTAAAAACCCGACTCGAGAACTGCATCACCCAAAACTGCGACAGACCTAACCAAGTGCTCGGATCGACCATTTTAATTTCTAGCACTTGATTTTGTTGCTCGAATTTTCGCATTGATTTTGTCTCGTAAAAACTTTGTGTTTGGGGTTTTGTTATGTGAATATGGGTTTGGGTTAAATGGGCGGGGTGGGTTTTCTCTGTTTTTTATTTTTTGATTGTTTAAATTTTTTTTCTTTTAGTCCATTTTCCTATTTATCTTCCATCTTATTTTAAGAAAAAAATAAACAAACGGAAAGGAAATTTTATTGGTTTTAATTTTTTTTTTTACATTTGTTTTATTTTGATTTGTAATTATTATCTTTAGAATTCCTTTTAACTAAAAAAAGATTACTTTTGTTTTAGTCTTATAAACATTCATGTTAAACAATTTTGCAGGTTGTAATTTGCAGGAACTTAGAAGGAAAAGAAGTGCATGCTAAAACCACCTTGTTTTGCTTGCTTATATAAAAAAAATCGCTAACAATTCAGCATGCTCTGGCATCATGCCATTACCTCTTGTTTTTATTTTCCTTGCATTGTTGGTTTCTTGCATTTAAAAAAATTAAAAAAAAAACAAATTTCATTTGTACTTGCATCATAAAATCACGTTTAATTTTTGTTTTGCATTCATATCATCTTATTTTCTTCTCTAAATGCTATACCCAAATCCACATAAGGTGAGGGGTTTCATCACCCTCTTCTTGGCCTATAAATTGCATTTCATCTTAGAATTTGATTAATAATAACGGTTAGACTTCAGACTTAAGGGAGTCACGAGCTCACTTAGGGCTTAATTGTACCTTGACAAGTTGTCTTCTTTCTACAATTTATATTCTTGGTATCTAAGCTATGGAAGAACGATAACTAGTTAAAAATATTATGGTGATTCATAAATATTATACTGACTGTTCCTTCGAAGGTATTTAAACCTTTGATAGCATTACTACGGTGATTCGTGGTGCACCGATAACTCATGTCCGTTACTTGGCTAAAAACTATCTTATTGGACTAAGACAAAGTGTGATTATATATTTTGGTTTAGGAGCTACTAAGAACCATAATTTGTAATTAATTCATTGCATTCATTTTTTTCCATTAGTTCATGCATATTTAAAAATAACAAAAAAATCCAAAACTAAAAAAATTGTAAATTTTCCTTAATTTAGTTTTTAAATCCTTTCTTTTGAATTTTTTTATTCAAAATCAAAAATTCAAAAAAGAAATTCAGTTAGTTTTTTTATAAAAAGAAAAATCCAAAAAAAGTATTATCTTTTCAAAAACAAAAACATATAAAAGAAAAAAATTTGAAAATCCAAAAAAACAAAATAAAAATCAATCGTCCTTTTGAAAAATATATCCTTCTTTGTAAAAATATTTATCCTTTACGAATTTTTTATTTTAAAATGTCTTAATTTCCCTACTCGCAAGAATTTTACAATAGTTGTGAAATCAATATAGTCCATAAAATTTCACACCAAATTCTTATGCATATTTTAATGACAACTATTATATAAACAATTTGCATTTTGAACCACAAAGTTCTCAAAATGATGACAACCCTCAAATCTTGAAAAGAGTATTAAAACGATTTGGTCTTTACTTGTATAAGGAAATCAAATGATAAATAATTTGTGTAATTCATATTTGAGCAATAACTCAAGTCAAGAATTTCAAAATAACCAAAATTTGAATTCACTTCAAAATTCTAATGATTTCGATTATAACTCATGCCATTACAACTTCGAACTCGAAAATGAATTTCAAAGTCAAAATGAAAACGTGAACCACTTTTTAAATGATTTTGGCAACAATAATAATTTCATTTATGGTGCAATGGACAATTTTTTCTCAATAATTTCATATTGAAAGTTCTTGGATTAATAATTATAAATCTGATTTTGTTGAGCAAATGGAAGAAATTCACAAAAATCACACGGATTTGTTGTTTGAAACATACATGAAACAACGTGAGAAACAAAATCAAATCCCAACATCTGATGAGTCAAGTGATAATCCACCTTTTACCAAAATTGACGATTTTCAAACAACTACTTTTGAAATTGAAAATGACAATCTTAATGAAGTTGGTGAAAATGCGGTAATTGAGTTGGATTTCAATTCTTTGAGCGTGTGGAACCAAATTTAAAATTTGATAATCCTTTTTTTGATTTTGAAAAATTGAATACAACAAATTTAGATTTGAACATAATACAAGCAATGAAGTTGTTGATAATCCAAAAAAGAAAGATGAATTTAATGAACACAAATTTTTTGGACTTTTCGAAGATGAGTTGTTGAATTCTGAAGGGGAAGATTCGAATCACCATTTTGATTTTAAAATCAATAATTTTGAAGAACTTTTTCGATGATATGCTTGACTTTCAAATTGGTGATAATAAAATTGAACTTCAACCAAACTATCTACTCCAAAAATCATCGAAGATAAAACAACTCATGTAATTTTTAATAAAATGAAATTCGTTTTTCCAAATCAATATTCAACTTTGAAATCTTTTATAGTTTGGTTTTTTGTGCTTAAGCTATGCCTCTCATACTTGACGAGGAAAATGAATTGGTCTTTAAAAGACCCTTTCATTTACTCTATAATGGTATATTTTCTTATGTCGTGTAAATAATAATCGCTTCATTTTCATGCAAATATAGGCCATATTTTTATTTTTATTTTATTCTTCTCCTTTCACTTGGGTTGACTGTGGGGGGGGGGGGGGGGAATCTCATCTTTCTTTTTTATTTTTTACGGTTTTTTTTTTGCATTTTCTTTCTAAACCATAAACAAAACCAAAAAAATCTACTTTTGAAAAACGCTACAGGATTAGTATAGGATTTTGGTTACTAAATTGAAATTTTTGAAAATTTATTTGTCTCAAGAAAAATAAAATAAAGTTTGATTACAAGTAACAGTGGTTAGTATATAGGAAGGTTATGGGTGTTAATTAGGAAGTATATCCTAATTGTAAATCTTTGTTTAAAAGAGTGGTTGAATTAAAGTAAAACCTATAATATTTTTGATCTTCTAAGTTAAGTGGTGCTAAGATGATTTTGCAAAACTCTCTCTTAAAAAAGGATATATATATATATACGGTCTTTATAAAAATAAAAAACACTTAGAGTCATATGTTCACACGCAAGTATGTACACTCCATATGCTCTGTACCCTACTCATGTTAGCCCGAAAGGCAGTGCACGATCGATATATCTGGCTTTAGTTTATCTGAGTTAGGTGTATGTGTATAAAAATTATTTCATTAGTAACGCCTACAGTCGATAGGTGTACACACTTGTGTGTACACTCGCCATGCTCTATATTCCCCATATGTATGCCTGCAAGGCAGTGCATAGGTAGCATACCTGGCCTTGGTTTTCTGAGTTAGGCATATGTAATTATTATTAATATCAATAAAATTTTAAAATAAAGAAAGAGTAAGCAATTGAAATCCAAGCACTATTTTCACTTATTTGATTCGATTTGTTATTCAAAAGAAATAAAAATACCGCTTTGAAAAACTTTGGCAATCAACTAAGGATCTATTTCATAGTTGCACTATGTTATTATCTGAAACAAGTAGCCAAACTAGAGTTTAATTATGATGAACGTTTTGACGAGTAAAGTGACTAAAATTTCATGATGATGACCAGAACTTATATTTGACTTATTCGTGTCAATTTAAAAGTAAATTCTTCATTTGTAAATATTTTCAAAAACTTGCATTCATATCTTTGTAAATAAATCTTGCATTTAGGAATGTTTCATATTGCATTTGGATTTTGTGGGTAGTATCGGCTAAAAACCCCAACGAGACAACACTTGACCTACAAGGGACATCTAGAGGTTTAATAGCTTGTTGCATACGCTCAATGCAATCGTGTTTCCTACGAAAACGAATTTATCTTAGCTTTACTTTATTTGAGAATGAATAAAAAGATAAGTGTGAGGGTATTTGACGTGCACGTAAATGTGCATGTTTATACTTCCATATTTAATCTAATTTAATTAAATAAATGAGCATATAGGGTATTTTAACATGTTTAAAACAAATTTTCAAATGTCATCAAATCATCATGTATTCATCTTCATATAGGGACAAAATGGTCATTTTTTATGTATGGTTTAGTTTGAGAAAATTTACTTGGGCATTTTTATGTTTTTTTGTAGGAATTTGGATTTAAAATGGAAGGATTCTTCATGGAAAGATGCATGCACAATAGAAGAAGGCAAATGAATGAAGAAATAAATAAATTCATGTAACACGGAGGACCCAACCTATCTACTTACCATGATCTGCAATTAGGAGCTAATGTATATGTTAGTGGGGATTAAAATTACATGCACACATACCCAAACAAATCCAAACAACTTACCAATACTTACCCAAACAAATCCAAACAACTTGGATCATCATATTATTCTTTCTTCCACCTAAGAACATCCAAAATGATCAACATTTTAACCTAATTAACATAGCATATCTCTTAACCAAATCTCTAATCTAACTTAAGTGGTATCATTATGCTTATGATATCACTTCTGCAGATATCAAACAAGATTGGTACACAAAGTACCACCTTCGTAGTTACCCAAATATTCCATCCTAAGTTCTACAACATACAGCCAAGTAAGCATCCAAACTTCCACACAAAAGAAACCCTATCTTATTCAACCATTTCAAACGTAGCAGTCAAAATCTATTTCTAGGTGAAATTCTAACCTAAGAAAAATACTAACCAAAGATAGGATAGAGTCAAAAAGATATAGACTATATAATACATTGTCTATATGCACACACATGCAATGTAAACTCTGCACCATGTTATCAAAAATCGTTAAATCGTACGATTCAGATCGCGATTCAGATCGAATTGCACTTCTTTAGATCTGAATCGACAAAAAGATCGCCAAACGCTGAAATCGTACGATCTTTCCTCAAATCGAATCGCACGTTCTAAATCGTTGAATCTCAGAATTATCGCGTCGTACTTCTAAAACCGAAACCCTAGAAGTCGCTTCCAGAATGACAGAATCTGAATCGAAGTCGCTTCCAGAACGACAGAATCTGAATCGAAGTCGCTTCCAGAATGACAGAATCTGAATCGAAGAGATGGAAACTTTATCGTTCAAAACCAACAGTCGTGGCTGTGTTATCTCTTATTTAAACAGCGACATCGAAGAAGAAGTGAAGTATGAAAGTAAAAAAAACAAAATCAAAAGGCTGAAACAAAACAAAAAAACTTGCTCGGAAGAGGCTGTGAAGAAATCAAGGTGAAGGAAAAAGGCTCTGAAGTTACACCCAGCAGCATACAGAAGAGAGGCAGTCCGGGATCACTAGGAATCAACTGAAGGTAAGAATTCTATTATCTTTTTTCTCCTGTTGTGACTGAGTTGAAGTGCGGTCTGGATTGTTAAGGAAATTGAGTTGCTGTTAACTTCTGAGTTTACTGTTGTACGAAAAAAGTGTATAATGTATACTGCTGTATGAGAAACGATGAATTTTTCTTTTAGTTTTGACTGTTAACTTCAGAGTTTATAGGGAAATAACAATTTTTCATTGACATACAGCTCATTGTTTACTGTCATTGCTCACTGACTTTATTAAAAATTTAATATGCACAGTTTTCAAACTGACAGTCAAAAATGTGTTACAGCTAGTACTCATGAGTCATCACTTATTATTCTTGTGAAGTTGCAGAAATGCTTTAACAGCAGTACTGGTTGTAAAACCTTTAACATGTCCTTTAAGAAAAATATGTTGTAATTGATTTGCGATGAGGACATTTAAGCATACAAAGTGTTTTTCTTCCCCTAACAACATAGATTGATTTCAGAAAATCTACAATGTGTAAATTTGTTTTTATAATTTAGTTGTTGTAAACTATTTAAACGAATATATTAAATTTATTGATTTATTATTGTAGAAATGCCTAAAGAGTCCGATATCACTTGGAATCACTGCAAGCCTGTGAAAGAAAATGATAAAAGAGTCAATCGTTGTAATTATTATTCAAAAATAATATCTGGTGGAATTTTTAGAATGAAACACCACCTTGCTCAAACTTCATCAAATGTGAAAGCATGTTCCAATGTTTCAGAACAAGTAGCTGTGCTATTCAAAAGCGTGTTGAAAAAGAATAAACGTAACACATTTGATAACGATGATGAAGCAGATGATCTAGATGATGATATCAATAAAGCTCTTGTTGGCGCAAGTTCAAAAAAGCAAAATATATTGAATGCCATGTGGAAGAAGGAAGATAGAGATGATGTTTGCATGAAAATTTGTCGTTTTTTCTATGCAAATGCTTTGCCTTTTAATTTAGTAAAGAGCCCTTTTTTTTAGCATTATGGTAGAAGGTATTTCTACTTATGGAAAAGGTTTAAAACTTCCTAGTTATCATGAAGTTCGGAATACTTTTCTAATGAAGAAAGTTGAAAATTTTAAGGAGCAGCTAGAAATATACAAAGAAGAGTGGAAAAAGATGGGTTGTACGATTATGTCAGATGGGTGGACTGATAAAAAACATAGGAGCATCACCAATTTTTTGGTAAATAGTCCTAAGGGAACCGTGTTTTTAAAATCCATTGATACCTCTTCAATTATAAAAAATGCTGAAAATATTTACGAAATGCTCATTAATGTGGTTGAAGAAGTTGGTGAAGAAAATGTAGTTCAAGTTGTTACCAATAGTGCTGCAGCTTATGTTAAAGCTGGTGAGATGTTGATGATGGAAAAAAGACAAATATTTTGGTCGCCATGTGCAGCTCATTGCTTGGATCTTATTTTGATGGATATTGGGGAGTTGCCTACCCATGTTGAGACTGTTGGACGTTGAAAAAAGGTAACACAATTTATTTATAAACACGGTTGGCTTTTAAATCTTATGCGAAAGTATACTAAAGGTAGAGATTTAACTAGACCAGCAGTTACAAGGTTTGCAACTCAATACTTAACTTTAAAAAGTGTGTTAGAACAACGTGTTGGTCTAAGAAAAATGTTTACCTCTAATGAATGGGAGGATAGTCAATTTTCTTGAAAAACAGAGGGAAAAGAGGTCCAAGATATTATTTTGACTAAAAAATATTTCTGGGATGGAATAAAGTATTGCTTGAAAAGTACAATTCCTTTAGTTAAAGTCCTTAGACTAGTAGATGGTGATGCAAAACCCGCAATGGGTTATATTTACGAAGCAATGGATCAAGCCAAAGAAAAAATAGCATCAAATGTCCAAAATGTGGAGTCTAGATATGAGGATGTGTGGGAAATCATCGACAAACGATGGAATGCGCAACTTTATAGACCTTTACATGCAGCAGGAATCTTCTTGAATCCAAAATATCGTTGTGATGATAAATTTAAAATTGATTTGGAAGTGAAAAAAGGATTGTATGACACTATAGAAAGAATGATCCCAACCAAAAAAGAAAGAGCTAAAATAGATAGACAACTTGATATGTATTCATCGGCAGAAGGAGAGTTTGGAAGAGTCATGGCAATTGATAGTCGTAAAACCAAACAACTGGGTGAGTTTTATGAAATATCGTAAGTTTATTTTTATTACTATTATAAAATATAAAATTATGTATAACAATTGTGAATTTATATAAATTAACAGTTTTGTGGTGGGAGAGCTACGGTGGCGAATGTCCTGAGTTACAAAGGCTTGCAATAAGAGTTTTGAGCTTGACATGCAGTTCGACTGGTTGTGAGCGTAACTGGAGAACATTTGATCAGGTATAAGCATAATAAATTGTTTCTTTTGTGTATTTGTTAAATTATCCTAACTTTCTAATTCAAAACATTAGATTCACACAAAACGAAGAAACCGCCTGGAACAAAAAAGGCTTAATACATTGGTTTTTGTAAAGTACAACCTTCAACTTGAACTTAGGCGTGCAAAAAGAAAGGCAATTGATGGGCTAGATCCAATATGTCTATCTGACATGGATAGCGATGATGAATGGATATGTGAGCAAGAAGATCCAACTCTACCAGTCGACACTACTTGGATGGATGTACATGAATGTTTCAAAACTCAAGAAGGAGAAGCAAGCCACAAGATTCCAAAAAAACGAAAGCGTGGTCCAAGGAACACTCAATACAAAGGAAAAGGAAAGGAAGTTCTAGTTGATGAAGAAGATGTTGGGGAAGAAGATGATTATGGCTACTTAACAGACGATAAGAATGAAGAAATGGAAATAAATGATATAGAAGAGGACAACACTAGAACTGATGATGAATAGAAATTTGTTTTGTACTTTGTCTTGTATTCACTTTGTTTTCTTTCTTTCAAAGTAATGCTTGTTTGATATTTTATTGTAAAAGCAACGACGAAGTTCAAATCAAAAAACACATCTCACTTTGTTTTCTTTACAAATTTGTACATTTATTTTTTTGTATGTTAAATGAAATTCATAAAAATAAGTACATTAGATGAATCAAATAAGTGCAGCTCTTTCTTTCTTCTTCTTATAAGATCTTTCTTCTTGTAAGTAAAAAAGATAAACCATTTCTCAAATCGACAACCACTTTGAAGTGACCCGATTTTTGACGATGAAGCCTGTAAGATAAACAAGAATAAGAATTGACTTTTAGTAAATGTATAAAAAAAATTAGATCGATAAGAATTTTTAACTAACATATACATGCTTAAAATAAAAAAAAAATCAGATCTACGATTTACGATTTAAATCCCGATTCGATTTAATTTTCTATCTTTACGATTTACGATTTAAATCCCAAACTGACAACCTTGCTCTGCACCTTTAAGTTGCTACTCGAAAATAGTTTCCTTGAGTATATAGTCTCTTTTCAACCTGAGGGATGATTGAAAAGAATCTGTTTACCATTCTTTCAAAGTAACATCTAAACCTCTAAAATTCCTTTTTCCATAAAATCGCCTCTACCTTTTCTAGACGAACAAATTATAAACCTTTTCCTTATATAGTCTTATATCAAATCCGGTCTTGGAATCCTTTAAAATCAGGAATCCAAGATTAATACCCTTCATTTAGAATCCAGGCTCAAATTGTTTCCTAATAACAACTAACCATCGGTATCTTTCTCAATATATCATTTCACTGACTTACTATTCCTTCATACTATGGAAAAGACAACTCAACAAGGATAGCATCTTGCTATATAAATCAAATCAACACAATACTAATTAGCCTTAGCAACATCTTACACCATAACACATCTAGGAACATAAGAAAAAGGGATAAGGTCCTAGTATTGTGAACATGTTATCAAACTCATGCCACATCCAATCAAAACCATATACTTGCAGTCTCAACCATCATGCAAGTATCGACAATTTATAACTATTTCCCCAAAACATATAAATCAAGACAACAATCACTTACTCGGGAAAAAACAACCATCCAAGCCATATAACAATATCACTTGCTTAGAGAAAAAGATCTATCCAAGCCATATTACAATTGTGTAATGTTACCCACAACATCAGGTCAACGACACCCATTCAGGAATCAACTCAAACAATATACGTTTACAACAATATCAAACTATAATGCATTCTAGATATCATTTGCTTCTATCTTCAATCATTATTGCAATGACATAGAACAACATAATGTGAATGCTAATTATTTCAATGTATACACTATGAAACGATTACCGAGCCAGATCACATAGTTGCATTATTGGGTCACAAGACTCTATCCTAAAATAAATTCTAGGCCCTTCGACAACAATCTTTATCCTCAGTTTAATTATTTTCAATCGAATGGTTAACGAGATCTAGTCAATATTTCACTTTCTACCACTAATATTTCTGACTCAACTCTACTACAAATATATTTTCAAAAACCAAGCAACTATCTCTTCGGCCCAACCTTCTTTGTGTTTGTGTGTGTATAAACTAAACATTTATTATTATTCTAACATCTTCTCTATGTGACATTTTAATCAAATAATTTAAAATTATCTTAACTTAATCAAAAATATCATTCTTTCCTTTGTCAACTCGATAACTTCCTATCAAAATCTTAATCATTTAACCATATACCAAAAAGACATGCCAATGACCCTACCGAGTTTGACCTATTCTGGGTGGGATGCTAAAACTTCCAACGAAGGTATATAGGAATCCTTCACCAAAGACAGACATCTACCCTATCATCTTATGACTATCGGGGTCACAACGTATAATGAAAATTGAGTGCAATCCTTTACTACTCATTCAAATCATACCACTATTATCCAATACTGTCTTATAATGAGTTATCCAATATCATTCCAAGAATTTAACACATACCTTATTAATTTCAATACATAAGTGTCACTAAAGGACTCCATACACTTATTTCCAATCAAAACACAACACTACTAAATGTCATACGCACCATGTGAGATTTAAAGCTAACTATCAACAATAACCATCATAAATTCAAAATTAATAACATACCTTCAATCGTGATCTGCTTTCCTTTTCCTGAGCAGACGTTGGAACGCTAACATTTAGGACCACTTCCCATAGGCTTTAATAGTCCGAATTTCCCTTAGCAAACTTGGGAATTACCTTTTAATGTGTCCCGGTTGGTTCCACTAATAACACTTAGTCCGAGTGAAGTCAACTCCATAATCCTTGACTATATGACCTTTCTTTCTACATCGATTACACCCTCTCCATTATGACTTTCCGTGATCATTCTTGCTTTTAGGTTTTCCCTACTATTGGTTCACCTCCTTCGGGTGTCGTTCGTTTCCTAATTCTCCATTAACTGAACATAGTAGTGCCGACTTAATTAACCCTTCAAATGTGGCTTTAAATGGAATCTAGTTTGATGCTAACTCCTTCAATAATGAGTTTCATCCTTTCATAAATTTCTTTATCTTCTTGTCCGAGGTTATTGTCCAATTCGAACCCAAACCTAGCAAAGTCATTAAAATAGTTCACAATATTACAAAAAAGGTTATTTACATCGGTTGTTTACCCCCATGTTGCTTTGTTTCAACAATCGATGTAAATGTAGACAATGAATTAGAACTAAACTTGTTGCATCGGTTGTACAACCGAAGTCAAAAGTGGTTTTTTCATCGGTTGTTATTAATAGGAGATGCAAAAGGATTGTATTTTATATCAATTGTTTGTAACAATCGATACAAAAGTGGGTCATTGGCCTAAAAAAATCTCTTTTACGTTGGTTACTAACAAACGATGCAAAATACAACTCTTTTGCATCGGATGTTGGTAATAACCGATGCAAAATACTCATCCTCACAAATCCTTAAAATACTTGAATGGGTAATAATATGGATAGGTATATCATAACAAACAATTATTGTAGGTAATTTTATAATCGTTTAAAATCAAACTGAATGGTAAATACAAATAGGATAAATAATACCAAAATAAATATAGTTCATTGATAGTGTTAATAATCCATACATACATGAGTAACAACAAAACAGAAAATGATAATCACAGTAGCAATGCAATGAATCATGTAACATGTATAAAAAGCAATAGCCGGTCCAGTCTTAATACAACAAAATGGAATATCTACCATGGAAGTTCTACAAAATGAGGTGCAACAACAAACTACAACAAAAAACCAAATGCAAAATAAGAATATATAAAAGCTATAGTGAACATAATCAGTGGCATGTATGAATATATAAAAAATATAAGAGCCATGGTCATACATATACAAACGTACCATGTGTCCACCAACGTCTATCAAGACAGCAAGAGCGCAAATGGGAATCTGATTCTCAACCATCAACACATCCATGGACAAAATAGCCTTTATATACAAGCTTCCAAAATGGAGTCAAAGTTCCCCATGTCATAAAATCCAATAGAAAACAAGTGTGCACAATCATTAACTCCATGAACTTCTCCTCATCATTCAGCCATTGATCATCAAGCTCTTTGTAGGAGGCCATGACTCCTTTGTGTGATCTTGTCAAGTAGTTGGAGAGTACTAGATGCTTGTACGGATTCATCTGCTTCAGGTCAGTTCTATTGTGGTGGTATGAACCTATGGACACGGTTTAGGCACGTATTCGCTATGTTCATTTCTTTAAGCTGTTTGGGTACTTTATGGATTGTGTGATTCTTTTGCTTTTCGATTTCACATTCAGGGTTGATTTTTGAAGTTTCGATCCTAGGTTTATCATCCGTTCCAATCTCATTTTCTATGCTTTTCCGCGTTACTTGGATCCACCAGTTTGCTACTTGAGAAGGTAAACAATATTTATAACATTACTTTGATTTTTGCTGCATGTCCTTTTCTTGAAGCATCTCTGCTAAATGGTAATCCAAGTGCTCCTGCATAAACATATTAATTTCATAAACAAAAGGTTAGACAAAATATATAAGCCATAAATTTAAACAAATGGAAAAGACATCCTAGGCACTTCATTTCATGTCACTATGCATAGGCACCTCCTTCTTACCATGCTAATTAGTAGAACAGAGCTCTTCAAACAAACACTAATATAGAGAAAACTCATGTCCTATTTTCAAGCATGACATGTCAATATAATTGACACATTTCTATAAACTATCAACATTATTTTTATAACTAGCTTGTTATATTCATGGATAATTTATATCAGCCCACTTTGAGGTAGCTGCAGAACATTTTAAACATCATTCTTAACATTAATTCTACGTAAACTAAACCATTTTAATTATATTTCAATGCTTATTATTTTAAAAAATGCAATTTTGATTTCAACAATGTATAGAAATTAGTCAACAAACTATCAGGACTTAATCTATAACTGAAAGATTATGCGAGTAGACTACTGCATGTTTATGCATTATGCCTTTTAAGATTTGAGGAATAAAGACCTCATCAAACATATTAACATGATTTCATAAACCTATTAACAACATCACCAATAAAAGACATGGAAAGCACCAACAATCAATAATATATAAAGAAATAGATTTAAAATTGCTAAATATCTCCTCTCAATCTCAATATTTCCTAGTTTATAATATATGCAACTTTATGAGAAGGTTTCTATATGTAATTGGACATTAATATTAAAATTCAGACTTACACATCTACTCCGAATCATAGCATCTCAATCTTAATGTTGCTCCAATCAATTCTTTAAACTAAAATCATGACCAATAAAAATAACACATTTATTAAATTAAACCACTTAAATTTCATTAGTTTGAGAAATGCATTAAAGAATCCTTTACTAACTTACCCAATTTTCAGTATTTTCAAACAAAATATACTCAAATCATTAGAATTGAAAGAAACCAAATAAAATAAATTTAAGAACTTACCTCGAAGTCATCAAAGCTAAGAAGACATATCACTGACTTCGGCAATAGGTCCGTTACATGGCAATTTTGCTAACTTCGGCAGTGCATTTGTCACCTCAGACAACTCATGATTTGATTACCTTAGGCATTGGCAAGTGCAAGCATAGAGAATATAAGAGGAGATTTTTACGATTGAACATCTCCGATCGGGGTGCTGATTTATTTTAAGGCGATGTCGAGTTCTGAGAGCATAATATCAACATGAAGCATCCAGAAAGATTTCGATTTCATTTCTCAGTCGCAAGAACTTCAGGCACACGAGAAAGTAGTGTTTTCTTTGTGGTGTATCTTCGATTTGAAGAGAATGATATGGTGGTAGTGGATTACTTTGAGTAGTGATTTGTAAGTGATTTTAAAAAGGAAAAGATAACAGCAGAATAGATAGAGGGATAAATGAAAAGTTACGCGGGAAACAAAAAGTTGAGTGGAAGGAAATTGAAAAGATAAGTGGAAGGAAAATGAAACTGCTTCATCTCCCAAAGAATATTTGCATCAGCTATAAAGACAATCGATGAAAATAAGACTATTTTCTTTGGTGTATTTATTTTGGTTGTTGATGATAACCGATGAAAATTGTATTTTGTATTTTCTATTGCTTTCCATGTACCAATTGCATCGGTTATTAAGCTGGAACCGAAGCAAATGGAACTATTTGCTTTGGCTACGAGTACAACCGATGAAAATAACGCCAAAGAACAGACATATTTTGTACTGTCACATACTTACCTATATACATGTAACTGTGTTTCAAGTAAATAAATCTTTCCAACAATAACCCTTTTTCGTTTTAGAGAAAAACATGGTTTCAAACCCTCTCTTTAAATCAGCCCATAAAATATTGTCCTCGTCATTTCAGCAGTAATAATTTCCCACCAATTTTCTACTTCTCCATAGAGGTACCAAGAAACCATCTGCCTCCTTGTAGTATCACTTAAATTCAAAAGATTGAAAACATGCTCGCATGTGCCAAGCTAAGCCCGCATTGCTGCATACTATTTTGTTCCAACAATGGATTTGCCATCCAAACTAGAGACACCTCTACAAAACTTTGGTAAAATTATATTAGGTGGTGTCTCAATGTGAACAACTCCTTGGGTTACAACTAAAGGTTCTGTGGGGTTTACACTGGTTTAACCGATCGCTTGAATATATCAGCAAAGTTAAGTAGGAATGTTCACACCGGGTGTATCCATAGCATCGACCCCATCAACATTGTTTTCCGTTATATTTTTCATTGAGGTACTCATGTTCTCCTGCCTAAAAATAGGATCCATCAACAACTCTCCAATTGGTTGTAAATTAGACTGGAAACAGTAAAAAGGATATATACATGCACTCGACCCATAAATTGTATTATTATATATAATCACTTATTTTCTAAAATACATATAAGCTCTCTTGATACGTTCCTAGTCCTTAAATTATGTAATGTTTTTCTCTGATACAAAATGTAACAATCTTCCTTTTTCAACCCTCAAATGCAAAGCTCGAACCGACATTAACATCTCGAAGATAAAAAACAAGTCGTCCTGATATCATAACAAGTAAACAAAGTGGAATCTAACTAATTACATTCTAAACTCGCAGTGAAAGAAAACAACATATTATACAAAACATATTATATTAAAGTCATAGAACTAAATAAATAGTTAGATATATACAATAAATCCCAAACCAAATCACAACACATAGAAACATACTATTGCGCGTTATATTTACCATTTGTACTATATTTATAATATAAAGTCTATGCCTCCATGTCCACCATGCCACTAGGGTCCATCAACCAAGTGATATAAATATAAAGGAAAAATTGGAGTGGGTCAGACATAAGCCTGGTGAGTGATTGAAACAAATCTATCTCATATATACTAAAAAAGGACCAGTAAAACATTGTTGGTGCCTCTTAACTCGTACATATACCCTAACTAATCCATACACATACCTTAACCTACCTACTTGCATCCATTAAGTAATATCAACACTAAATCTAGGTTGACCACTTAATTAATGTCATATTTAATTTCATCTTATGTTATACATAATTACATATTCAACCATTGGAGTCTATCAAATCCACATCTTTAAGAAACACCAATTTCCAAGCAACAATATACACAATCAGTAAGGAAACAACCATTTCCTCGGAACTTCTATTTCTTGAGTCAAAAACACAAATACCGAGGGAACGACCATTTCCCCGAACTAACTATTTCAGTTTTGAATATTTAGAAAATAACAATTTCCCTCGAGACAACTATTCTCATGACTGTGTGCCTCGTACACACATTTAATACCCAATATTAAATATCAAACCACTCAACGATCAATAACACATCAAGCGTGCCTAATATCTAATAGCAAATCACACATAAATGATGGTCATCTATTCATATATATACATAATATATATCACATATACACAGACACACAAACATTCGTTCAAATATAAATTCAAAGCATTCTAATCCATTAAGGTCAAGAAGTCACTTCAAAACATGACCTAATCGATGTCCAAAATCCCAAGGAAAAACCTTTGGACTAATATAATTTAATATATTAAACTTGGCTTTGTGCCTAGAATTATTAGTCATTTTTGGTTCCTAACGGTAGATAACTGTTATGCACACTAATGGACATGTGTACATGAATTTTACAAAATCCTGACAGTTTCCAGAAAGTTATATAAATACTTATAGTTTTGTATCAATCGCAACTTCTTCATTTTTCACGTGATTTTGAAACCATTTTCTTTTAAATTCAAATTGGAGTCTCTTAGTCCAACTACTTTAAATTCATCAAGTGTTCGAGTTGAAATCACTAAAAATTCAATGAACACAAAACCAGTTTTTCAGGTTTTATAAATACACTTTCTTGTATGTATGGGTATGTGTGTCAAAATACATTTTAAAATCATTGTAAATTCATATTAAAAATCATATTACCACTTGAAACAACATTTGGCACTTCAGCCACATTTTAATATTATATACATACATACGTACGTACGTATGTACATATATATGTATATTACACATATATTTCAATATTTTTCATTTCTAGCGCAAAAAGAATAGTTTTACCATATATCTTTTGATATTCCATAATAAATGATATAAAAATACATTTTATAATTCATATAAGTTCTAGAACATATGATCGTTCTTTTGAAATTATTATATAAATCTTTTATTTGATTTAAATGAGCATTTTGAATATCTTATATATATATTTGCCAAAATATGATTATCTAACATCCACCTTACTTATTTATATATACATATAATATAGTATATAAATTAATAATTATTTCAAATTTAAATTCTCTGGTATTAAAATAATCAACAACCCAGATTTATCATATTCCATTTATTAACAATGACTATTAATCATATATCAATCATATAAAATTACCAGTTCTCATTATTTTGCATTTTTTGGCCAAAAATTAACAAATTCTATTTTTATATTGATTATATCACTAAATTTCATTTTTATCTCAGATTATACTATTATTAACTTCCATAATTATTTAGTAATTACATTTTCAATCAGATTTACTAACCCTAAATCTGGCTCCTAACTATATTTTAACATTAAAATTGCATTATATATAGATGGAGAAGTCCCACTCACCAAAATCAATGTCCAATTCTCGAAATTTCCTACTGCTCGGATTACTATGCGCGCTAACTTCAGAGTTCCACCAAAATTGATATCAGGTCATAGCGTTCATTGCCCCCTTTAATTTTCCATTGGTCTTATTGAATTTCATTAAGAATCAAGCAAGATACTGAGTTTTGAAGTTTTATAGTCTAAGCGAAAAAAAGAAGTTTTAGAAACGGATCGAGGAAGATGAGATGAAATAACTGTATGTGAATTCCATTTTATGTCTAAAGGGGAGATCGATGGCTATTTAATTTTATAGTCAAATACCCAGTTTCAACCCGATAACTACCAGACACTTTTTCTCCCGCATCTCCTTCGTACGACCTCCAAATCGAAAAGGTGAATAGAAGGTGTGAATCAGATAAATGAGCTAAAGACAATGGTGTAGGTCCACTCATCAAATTCTAAAGTTGCAAAAATGGTCGTTTTGCCCATCTATTGTATAACTTGAACAAAGTATCAATTAAATCTGATACTGTTAAATATTAAAAATACCTGGGTACTACACGTTCTTTCTCATTTTCTTATTGCCTTCATTCATTTTAATTTATTTTTCAATCATTTCGGGGTGCTAGACCAACTTTTATGCTAACGTTTTTTGGTGCTTTCACCGAGAATCGAAGATCAGGAATGGACAATTAATACCAGGCTTTGAATAATATCTCCAATAAGGACTAAAGGAAATGGCTTCGAAAAAGGACTATGAGTAAACAAGTGATAGAAGAAGAAGGAATGGTACAGGAGCACACGAAATGCATCTGAAGAGAAATAGGAGGAACTTCAGCTCAACTCGAACTTGTGATGAGGTAAGAGTTGGATAGAGTAATAAATTTGTAAACAAGAATATGCAAGTGTCTTAGCTTACTTCATAGAGTAAATTAAGAAGTAATTTGCTTATATGCAACAGCCCCATCAAAGAGAGGGATACCATATGAAATATCACAATGATAGAGGGGTTCTTTTTCTAAATCAAGCAAGTAAAATTCTATAGATCAACATCGAGCCAAGAATGAAAAAGATTAAGAAGGGGTGTAGGAGGGGCAAGGAAGCAGAAGAAGCCAGTTGGGGCTGAAGCTCCAACTCACCGATGGATCGGTACCAATCCATCATCAATCGTCGTCGACCAACTGAAGGGTTGTGACAATGGTTCTAGCATCTTTGGAGAGTAAGATGCTGAAGATGGTTAGGTTGTGGTCCCTCATGATGGAAATACTTGAAGAAATACAACTTGAAATGCTCCATGAGGACATAGTCAGACTAGACATCACAAGAGACCTAAACAAATGGACTCCTTAGAGATAGGGAGACTTAGGGGTTGTAATCATAGACATGATCGTTTATGGAGTCAAACACATCG
This sequence comes from Allium cepa, assembly GCA_030765085.1. NCBI lineage: Eukaryota > Viridiplantae > Streptophyta > Magnoliopsida > Asparagales > Amaryllidaceae > Allium > Allium cepa. The sequence goes on from CM060932.1 coordinate 939,573,239, forward strand.
TAATGCACATGAAGGTCATCTTCTAGAGAATTAAGGAAATAATGAGTTAATCACTGATATAATCCAAAGATTGTTTTAGCAGAATCGGCATCATGATTATAGCTAGGAAACAGTTTCTAGTAGGTATCCTTTTATAGAGGAATTAGAGCAGATCGATACCATATGAAGTTTTTCTGAGGATGCCTAACTATAATGGGTTGGTTAACCCAATGAAACAATAAATGAAGTACGACAAGCGTAGGATGATGCTAAAGATGATGATGATGTAAACTATAGGTGGTTTCTGCTCTTCTCGAAAGGATTGGTGATAGTGTGGTTCTGTAGGTTGGAAGCTGGATTCATGTCGTCTTATGAAGAATTAGCAAATAAATTTCTAAAATAGTTCTAAGTTTACACGACTCAACCTAAGGATGCAATGTTATTATCCAACCTGCATCAACGAACTTGTGAAACGTTTAAGAGCTTTCTGAAATGGTTCGATGTTGTAATGACGAAGGTGAAGAACCCTAGAGATGATGTTGTGTTAATGGCATTAGTGGGTAGTGTAGAAAAAAGATCTGATTCGACTGGTGGCTGAAGAAAAGAAATCAACCACATTGAAGGAATTTCATAGAAAGGTTGACTAACTTTTGCACTTGGAAGAGGCATATTTGGAGAAAGAGATGGGCATTGGCGGTCAGGATGGACAAAGTAGCATCACGAAAGTAATGTGGTTTTCAAGTAAGATGGTTATAAAGGTAATAGTAATTCTAGGAATGGTAAGAATAAGCAGAAGAATAAAAATGCTAAAGGTAAAAAGAAAGATCCAAGGAAGCATCTAAGATTCAACCGATCATGGTAGTACACAGAGTCGACTGACTCTGCAAGGAACATCTACCTTGCAACGCCAGGTATAGTAATATATAAGAAGCCTTCCCCAAGGGAGGCCACTGATGAGCAGATGTGTTCAAGTAAATATCGTAGTTTCCACGAGACACATGGCCTTAATACTAACGAATGTCATTACTTGAAATATGTGATAAAGGAATTGATAAGGAATAAGATTTTTAGTAGTATATAAGAAACCTGTAAGATAGTGGGCAAATAAATGTGCAACCTTTGAGAAACCTACCTTGAGGTAATGAAGAAGTGACCAGCGATGAAGGTCCAAGGTTGCCAAGGTGCAACTTGGTGATCGCCACTATATCCAAAGGTCTGCATCTCATGAAGAAAAGTTAAAATGAAATAGAGAGATATGAAAACTCGCTAAGACATTCTCCTTAGGAAATGTTTCATGTAATAGAGGAAGGACCTCCTACCAAATAACAAGGGCAGATTGATGACGACATTTTCTTCTATAATAGGAATGCTGATAGGATTGAGGATTCGACATTTGACCCAATGGTAATAACAGCCATAATGGGTCCTACTACTATTCCCCAGGAACCGATAGACGGTGGAAGCTCAATGACCATCCTTTTTAAAAGATCCTTTGGCGAGATGAAGCTTAATAAACAGAATCTGCCATCTTGTAAATTTTCACTTTGGGGATTTATCACAGAGGAAATTAGTCTGATTGGTTGCATCAAGTTGCCTGTTCAACTTGGAAATGGTCCCTATAAGGCAATATAGTTGAAAACTTTGTTATGGTCGATGGATTTTTTCTCTTATAATGCATTGATGGGCCAATCAACCCTAGTTGATTATCAAATTACACATGCTTCATGGTCCTTAATGATGAAGCTTCCGACATATGGTAGAGTTGGGAAAATTCAGGGAACCGAAGCACAAGTCAATAGTGCTATGCTGTAGAGTTTTAGGAAGCGCAATGCAAGAAGAAAGGAGAAGATATAGAAAAGGCACTCCGTGATAAAAATAAGATGCACAACAATTACCATCTAAGCCTTGGCTTGGGTTCGCTAGTAACCAATATAAAGTGATGGACCAATGAAAAAGTTGGTTGAGGCAAGGGCCAGACTAGTAGAGATGACGGACAAGATCCAAGTGGATGAAGACAATCCAATGAAGATTGTAAAAATTGGATTCCAACTCAACTTAAGGGTGAAAAGGGAATTGACTGGGTTTTTGAGGTCAAACAAGGATGTATTCCCATGGACTCACTCTGACGTGTGCAAGATTAAACTAGAAGTTGCATGTCATACACTGAATGTTAACCCAGCCTATGAATAGCTACAGGTGGTAATTCTACATATATTACTTATGAACGGAGCCTAGATACTTCATTTTCCTAGTCCCATAAATTCTTCTAATTAAGAATATTGCTCCTTAATTTGATTTAATCCGATTGAACTTAACGCTCAGAATGATTGAAGAATCAATAAATACAATATTCCTTGGACCAAGCATTGGCGAACTCTAACAAGGGAGGTGGACAAAAGCAGCATAGGTTTGTCATCAAGAAGAAAATGTGACACGGTATGGAGCATGAAAGATCTGCTGCATAAAAGGAGGAAGTGGATAAGCTTTTGGAAAATGACTTCATCTGATTTGCACCTTACTTGGAATGGATAGCTACTCAAGTGACGGTTGCGAAGGCCAATGAAAAGTGATGGACATGAATGGACTATTCTGACTTAAATAAAGCATGCTTGAAGGACCGCTTTCTGCTTTCGTGGGTTAACCAACTTATGGATGGGTCATTTCAAGTACCAGAGATTTGCAAAGGCACTAAGAGTCTAATCCAACGGGCTTAGGAAGATGGTTAGCCTATGGCTATTTATGATTTGGAGAACTGATATCGCTAGCATGTGGAGAAGTAAAATATGCAATTGTAGTAGTAGACTACTTCAAAAAATGGTCAAGCGGATCCGCTCACCGTGATGACTTCGAACAAAGTGATCAACTTGTTTGTGAATGGAATTCTGTGTAGGTTCAGAGTGCCACTGAAGATTATAAAGAATGACAGAACTCAATTCAAAAGTACAGAATTTAGTAATTTCTTTGCTCAATATCAAATTAAGAAGATCTTATAAACCGTAGAACATCTACAGGCCTATATTCATGTCGAAGCGGTGAACAAGATCATCAAACCCATCATCAAGAAGCAATTGAAATAAGCTGAGGGTAATTGGATGAATGTGTTACCACTCGCATTATAGTCTTTTCGGACAACCCAATAATCCACAACCAGACACACTCCATTCGTATTGGATTACAAAACCGAGGCTATGATTCTAATTGAAGATGAAGTCCCTTTCTTGCAAACAGATACATTGTGATCCCAAGTTGAATGAAGAGCTATTATTAGCATCCATCGACTTAGTGGAGGAAAAGAGAGAAGAGGCAAATTTTAGATTTATTGCTCACCAGAAAAAAGTAACAAGACAGTTGAACACCAAGGTTCAAAACTGTACTTTTTGAGACAGGAGACCTCATTTTAAAATGAACCATTCTTAGTATGGAGCCACTTTATTTGAATCGGGAAGGACCTTATGTTATATAATAGAAACTTGTTCATATCACTTTCAAGCTAATGGCAGTCGATAGGGACCCTATTTCGCCGATATGGAATAGTTAGCATTTATGCCACCATTTCACTTGATCTCGTTCTTTTGTATTAGGTATTTGAATTGGATGGAGTAAAGTGACTTTTTCTAGTGGATATTGAAAAGGTAGGCTTTTTGAATTGATGGAACCATATTCATTAAGTATGACTCTGTGTTATAGGATCAGTAGCATGAACAAACATTTTATGTTTTGAAAATCGAATGTCTAGGAACCTAGAGGTAAGTACATATAGACCCCTTGAACCATAATTGGTTCTTTGGAGTATAATAGGACTGGGGAAAGATTGGATAATTTTCCCTTATACATCTTATCTTTGACCAACCCCCGTAGATAGGCAATATCGGAATTAAATGCTTAGAGATAGGCACCACAGACACTGATGCTGGAGACAAGTGTTGGTGTATAATTGGATTCTTGCAAGTATAAATACTAAAATAAATATGATGCTTGTGTAAACATGAGGAGAAAGCATATAATTTCAATCAGAACATCACAACACTACTGTATTTATAGTTGAACAAAATATGTCTAACCGATAACAAATAAAACTAAGTCAAGGAGCAACATCGTGTAATTGCGAAAGTTTATTTATATACATAGAGTTACAGTAAATAAATGCATTACATAGATCACGAACACAGACATATATTATATATAGGTAACTTATTACAGGAAATTATATATTATATACATGGAGGAATAGTACATATGTGTGAAGTATAAAAGATACGGTAAAAGTAGAAGAAACAAGATTGAACAAAAAATGTTTGATTACCTCTTTATTTTATACAATAATCGAAGGCTGAACTCGTACAAAACACAACTTATGTACACATCATGGAAACCAAAAACCAAAAGGACAAAAAAAGCAAAAATCTCGAAGTGATTGGAGCTTTCACTTCTTCCATCCCATGCAACCTTTTCTTTTCTTTGAGGCGGATTGCTTCTAGAGCTTTTCCTTTGATAAATCTCCCCCTTTTGGAGGCCAATGTCTTATTCTATAGTTGATCAGCTAATATTGCATGCTCGTGCTTTACGACTAAATGATGCCTAAGGCAGGTGGAGTTGTTGGTGGCACAAAAGCAACTGGTGGCATAGGAATGGATATGGACAATGGTTAAGGAGGAATAACCACATTGGGCTTGATTTGAGTAGCTTTGTGTTGGTCCTAGCAAGATCGCCGCATCGAAGTATCAGGCCCTAAGTATGGGTGATAAAAAATTCTTTATCATCATCAAGAGAAGCACTCTCTCGTCCATTTCCTTTAGTGCCTTAATTTTTTTAGCAATGGGGTCGAGACCTGACCCAAAGCAATTGAGAAGGAAGATAAGATGACTATTGCTATAACTGTAAAAACTTCATGTAACGACCCAGAATTTTATTTAATTTAAATTTGAATATTTAATTAATTTTAAATATTAATAAGTGAATTTATAAGTCAAATAAATTTTAATTTGAATTATTGGATTTAATTGAATAATTAAATCGATAATTTAATACGTTAAATTATGGAAATAATTGAAAATTGGGTTAAATATGATTGAAAATGATTTGTAAAATTTTATTTTATCATATGGGAGTTAGAATGATATTTTAGAACTTTTAAAATCGAATTAAAAGTTAATTTGTGAAAATTGAATATTTTAATATTTAAATCGACTAGTGAAAATAGCCAATTTTTGAACAGTCTCAGAATTGAACGAAACCAGTTCCATTGGATCCATAATAGTTAGTTATTACCGGATTTCAATTTTCGTGTCAATCGGAGTTATCGTTTGATCGTAGCAGCTCGAAACGCATCGATTTATTTTTATTTTTAATTTAGCGAGTTAAAATAGCCATTTTTCAAAAAGTCTCGGATTTCGACGAAACCAGTTTCATCGGATCCGTAATGCGATATTATTGTAAGGTTTCAAATTTCAAGTCGATTGGATTTACCGTTTGTCCTGTACAAATTAAAACGCCTAGAAAATCGCTTAAATCGGTTTAATTCAAATTGAACGTTTGTAGCCATAACTCGCACAGATGTACGAATTAGCTTCCGAAACCTGTTCCATTGTGTCCGGAACGCGGGATAAACCCTAGAAACGCTGGTTACGACGCGTAAATCGGAGTTCGGAATTTCCGGATGAATAGTGTTCGATTTTCTTCTATAAATAGCTCAAAAATTCACAAAAATTAAGAAAAATATTCTAAACCCTAATTTGAGCTGCAGGCCGCCTCCATGTATAATCAAGGGCCGAAACTTAATCTTCTTCATCCTCCAATTTCTTGAAATCCAAGCATTTTTTTAAGAAACGTTCAACTAGAAGATTGTAGATCTCCTTGAGCTCGACGTATTCAACGGCTGTGATGTAAAATGGAGCACCAGAGGAGGAGCTACAGGGCCGCGTTCATGGCCAGCTGCGCACGCAATTCCATGCAGTGAGGGTGGCCGAGTTGCATCTCCTTGGGGCCGAACCTAGAGCTAGTGAAGGCCTTCGATTTGCAACTCCCTGATCGACATATAGTTTAGTATTTTGCTCGTGAATTGAAACCCTAACTTGGTGTGGTTGGGTTCATGTAACGGCCTGGGCATTTGCGTGAAAGAGGAGGGAGATGGAGATGCGCGTGAGGCTAGGATCTGGTAGCAAGAGAACGTACGGCCAAGATTGCTTTGGATTGATAAGTAAATTTATATTGTAATTTAGTTAATTTAAATTCGTGTAAACTTTGAAAATACATAACTTTTTCATACGAGGTCGAAAAAATGCAAACTCAGTTGCGTTGGAATCGTATGGACGAGCACTACGCGATGGAGTTAGTTTGGAGTCGTTTGGAGTTAGTGAGAATTTTGGGTAAAATTAAACGTCCGTTTAATTTTATTCGAAATAAATCGCTAAAACGGAATTTAAATCAAGGTGAGAACTTCTCACTCAATCGAATAGGTTTCGATTTTTTTTTTAATAGTTAGATTTAAAATATTTGAATGCATGTTTGAATGATGATTGATATCTATTGATTGTTAAAATAGACATTATACGCCGTTAGTAAGCGGATGTTATTTAATAAAAACATATACCGCGAATATTTCATAAACAGTGAAATTGGTATTATAAATAATATCAATATATATATATTGGCATATGTATATATTGCAGTTGATTGATTTCCCGCATTTTTGTTTAGCGGATGAGACCCTATTACGCCGTTATTAAGCGGATAATATTTATTAAAAACATATACCGCGATAATTTCGTACTGGAGCGAAATTGGTATTGTGCTAATGTTTTTGGATGCAGGAAACAGGTTGGAGGGATCCAACTGGATTCCTCAACAGTTTTTATTTGATTTTCAGATATTTTGATATTTGATGGATTATCATATCGATATATGATATCGTTGTTTGTCGTGATTGACTATTTGGTGTGTAGCATCATTGGACCCAGATTTTGGGATTTTAAAATGATTTTAAAGTGATTTTTGAGAATATACTATATTTTTGGAATTGATCCATTTTAAATAAATAAACGTTATAATTTTTAAAGTTATAAAAATTATGATTTTGTGAAATATAGTTAAAAGCTGATTTTTGAGAAATATGAACCAATGATTTTATAAAATAGTTTAAACTGGATTTTTGAGTTTATTATTAAAAGTTTGAATATAAGATTTATAAAATTTGATTTTTTTTATAAATCAGAATGGTGGAATTATAAAGGAATTTAAAGATGTTTTTAAAGAATAATATAAATTGATTTATATTAAGAGATTTATAAATGGATATTTATAAATTGAAATATTGACATTATAAAACGAGTTTTTATAAGTGTTTGAATGAAGTAAAAATGAATTTCACTAATGAATGAAATTTATAGGATTATAAACAGTGAAGTTATAAATGAAATTTTATAAACAGTAGGTTTATAAAATTTATAAAGTTATTGAAAGAATGGAGTTTTGATAAATAAACGAATCTTATAAGTTATAAGATTTATAATTATGAAGTTCAAAGGAACGATTTTAGTAACGAATAAATTATAAGTATTTAACTTATAATATGAACGTTTAGTTTATAATTTAGTTATAAACTGGAATAGGTTAATAAAAGGATTTATAAAAAAGGAAGTTTTTATAAATAAATGGAAATGGAATTTATAAACGTTGTTTTATAAATCCGCAAACAACTTATTTTGATAAGTTAATTGTCATAACTTATTTAATGGAGTTATATTCACATTTTTGAATAGTGAATAATCCTTTGAATTGAAATGAATAAAAGGATGAAATTTGTTAACGAAGTTTATTCACGTTTTTGAATAGTGAATAACACGTTAAAGAAATTGTTTTAGATTTGGTGTTTTAAACAGAATTAAAATGATCTAACGATGTTTTAAAAGATGTTGAGATTCGAAACCATAGATTTCAACATTTATTGTTGAAATAGACGTTTTCGAGAAATAAAAGGAAATGGTGGACTATAACACTGTTGTTATAGTAAATGATTTCCGAAAGGAAATGGTTTGAATAGTATTGGGATTTATATATCTATTTTAATTTCGAATCCCTATACTAGTGATTTTGGGTTGTCGTAACGATGTTTTACGCAACATTCGTTTTGACGCAAATAAATATGTTTAAGAGAATGATTTCCTTAAAAAATGAAATATATACTTAATTCGATTTAAGTATATTAAATATTTTCCAAGGTTGAAAATAAAAAGATTTGTGAATTACTTATGAATAAATAAGTATGGAAGTGTTTTCCAATATGAAGTGATATTTAGAATTCATCTTTTTGAAGATAAATTGAAAAGGAATATTGAAATGAATAATTGGAATCGAATATTCATAGATATTTTGGATTATAAATTCACTATGGAATTTATGAATGAAAAGGAGAATTTGTTTAAAAATAAATATTGATTTATTTTTGAAGTGTGAAAATTATATATCTTGTAAAGATATTTTGGAAAGTAAATAATTTGGAAAATTATTTGGAATCTGGTGATGTGTGCATATCAATTGATAGTTCAATAACCGACTATCAATATTTCCCTTTGAATGGGTAATTGATATGATTTGTTTGAATTTGAATGCCACACTTATTTTTGAATAAGCGCTCACTATTCGGGTTAACCGGGAAAGGACCATGGGGTCGTATAACCCATTCCGAATATGTGATACGTCGTTATGAATTGCATTTGAAGATCGGTGTTGAAGACCGGTATTTGCGAGAGCGATAGGATGACCTATCGATTGTCTCTGCACTGGGTCGCTCCTGGTATAGAGATTCCTTAAGTGATGGGAAATTCGATCGGGATTGTGAATACCCGGATTGCAAGGGCTTCGTAAGAAGTGCCTTCGGTTTTGTTCGAGCCCGGAACAGACTTGTATGGATTGTATGTCTGACGTTACAAGTTGAGATATAAAGTCGATTTCATTCAAATATATTTCTGTTGGTGGCGAAGAATTTATTCTTTTAGCTTAACACCCTTCTTTGAGACGTATGAGCTCAGAGGTTATGTAGTTGAATGTTATCAGCGATATATTCCCAATTTGGTAATGTGACATGCTGAGTGATGCTGAAATGATCATTGTGTTGATTATTTGTGATAGGATCGTTTATTTGATCGTCTATCCTTGTGATCATTGTGTTGATCATTTGTTGACCCAAAGCATGGCTTTTGTATAAAGTATGTTTTTGTGGACGAAACTTCGTCGAGCCTCACATCCCGGAATGGTCAAAACAGGAAAGATGCGGCAAGTTTATGAGGGGTAGCTCCCTTTAGGGTATGTGCATTTCCTTCTGGAAAGGGTGGTATCATGGTATGGAGCCCAGATACTTACTCATGTTGAAACACTATATTTTATTACTGTGTGGTGTTGTTGGTGACGAGCGCTCGGTTAAAAGGTCCAATGGGACCGGGGGATGTCATACTCGTGTAGTAGTTACCTAGTGATAAAGGTAACCCGGCCTTGTGTTGGCAGAGAGCTGGTTAAGTTCTCGGGGGACGTCCAGCCAGAGGCGTTTCCATGTGGCAATGGGAAGTTCCTTGGCCTGATCATTCGTTGGAAATCCAAAGAAACAATACGTGACTTGTACGGTTTTAGTTGTATAACCTGCTATGGAATGTGGCGGTAACCTGCTATTGAACATAGTTAGCTATAGTAGGCATACGATAATGGTCGTATGTTGGCTAAGATTTATATTCTACTTTCGAAATATTTTCCTACACTATGCACTAGTAATAATATCAAATATTATTTTTAAAGCGTATCAAGCATCTTTGACTATCATAAGGAGAAATCTCCTCCGATTCTGCGTTTGCATTGTGTGTGTGTGCGGGAGGCCTTATGGTAGTCTCATTTTTAAAAGCATTTCGAATTGAAATAAAAATATCTCTCTATTGATTTTAAAGATAAATAAACTGTTTTGAGTTCTCACACCAGTCACATGACTGACTTGGAGTTTATTGTTTTCCTTCCTAAACTCTGGGTGCCCACCAATTTCCACACGGGCAGTTAAGAGTTAGGTTTATCAGGATATTCTGGATATTCTGGAGTTGCTGGAGGCAGGCTGGATGGCATGGCGTATTACTAATTTATATAGTATTTCTTTTTCCGCTGCACTGTTTGTTGTTGTTGTTATACACTCTGATGATATGATGTAATGAAATGTATAATATGTAATAACTGATAGTTCTTTGTTTAAAGATTATTCATTTATCTATTATATGTTGTTCCGCTGCGAATTGTGAGATTCTGTTGTTCTGTTGTTTTCTGTTCCGTCCTATTTTCTTCTAAATTTTCTGTTCTCTTTTCTATTTTCTTTTCTCTCTATTTTCTATCTTCTCTCTTCTTCTCTTTTCTTTTCTTAAATTCTTTTTAAAAACCCATAACTATTCGGTTTTTCGGCAACGAAAATCCGCGTACGTTACACTTCAGGACATGGAGCAATGAATATAGAAGTAGAAGCTGATGTCGAAGGAGTTGATATGGAAGCAGCTATTACCATGGCAGAGATTCACTAGGAGCGTCTACGAGATTCCATTATATACTGAAAGCTTAGAGGACAAACATGGTTAGGTAATTTTACATTCTTATATTTACTTGAATGAATGACGATACCCTATGTGTAATCGATGTGTACTGTCCAATGACTGTCGATGTATGTTGACCCATCAGATTCTATACATCAATTGGAGCAGTGTTTTGTCATATGAAGTATGCATATCATGTATCCTTAGCACGATGAACAAAAACACTATGGGTAGAAAGCCCGCTCATGCTGGCAGATGATCTCCGACACGTGATGGAACAATGTGCTAGATATCACCCGCTAATGTAGTATTTATGTTAACAGGATTGGATGGAATCCAAAGCGAAACGAAACTCTATCTCTCAACTAGTAAATCCCAAAGAAGCGATGCTATCTTTGCAGAATAGAGGATCTATAACGAACAAATGCAAATTTTTATAGAATTCACATCCTAGGACATGTCAACGCTAGGATTCTTGAAATTAGGTTGCAATCTTGGAGCAATGCCATGAATTACTCTAAGGAATAATTAAAGCCAACCCATAGCTAAATTTCTTTGATGACCGGTCTATCCCAATGACTATCTTAATCGAAACTCCATACCAAACCCAAAATCCCCATTCTCGGCGTTGAATTAATGGCAGTAAACGGTAGCAGAGGGGTGGTGGTAGGTGAAAGGCAATATGATTTAGCTATCGTGGCAGCGTTCTAGGTTAAGGCAATGAAGAACCTACCAAAATCGATAGTAAAGCAAAATTGACATGTAACAAACCGCCATTTCAAATCCCTGTAACTACACAATAAAGTCTTGAAACAGTGAGTCATTAGGGTGATGATATATATTGATATATAGATATACTAACTATTGAAGGAGTCTCACAACGGATGGTCTTACAATGTATCATATTACACAAATATATATTTTTAATTATGTATTTGATACCACGGTATAAGTTTGTACAATCCAAATCTAATTAACTCCACACGATGCACATCATGTCTTTAAGATATAAATTATTTATACAACTTTTACATATAATTTTGACAATGAATACAGATCTTACCTCCTGGTGCACCACGTCTCCAGAATCCATCAACGTGAACAATATAGATAAAAAAATATAGCATCTCCAGAATCCATCTACGCGAATATATAGATAAAAAAGAGTGGGTTAGATATATGTCCAAGTGAGTGGGGCCAATCTAATACAAGTGCACTAATACTACTATGACAGTGATATAACATGATTTAAGACCAAAGTATAATACCTTCTAGTCCCGCCTTGCATGCTACAGAACAATATTATACTATCTAAAATCAAATTTAGTCCCGAATACCTACGATAAAGGATCCCCTTTACAAAATCTGGTCTCACCACCTGCGATAAAGGATTTCAAGTCTACGTAATCTGGTCTCGGCACCTATGGCAAAGGATTACATGTCTACAGCTACTTCAGGTCTTGCCACCTGTAGTAAAGGACAATATACGTATCAAACTCACGCCCGGTCCCTGCACTTGCGCTATAAGTCGACCTTTTTCCACATCAAAACTTTTCTAGACCAGCCTCGCTGCTCTATAAGAGAACACTCGCTAATACCATAAATCAAGGATACGTCGCATATGCTACAAGATTCGGTTATTCGTTCATCATTCCAAAGACTATATATACATATATATCACATCATCAAACTATACGATCCCAAACCATATGCATTGTATTCGTAATTCACCATTATTACCTAATCTCGAGTATTCATTTCTTTATCCAGAACTACAAACCGTTCTTCCGTACATCGTCATCATCAAGCTACACATCCATAAATGATTCGACTATTTGCCTATCATTCTAAAGTCCCACATACTACATCCATATATCATCATTCTCATCTAACTATGCATCCATATGGCAGGCATACAGATCAATATATCACCACAGAGTTAAAAGGGGAACGTTATGTAGAAAATTGGATCGCCATACGTTGAATTAGGATTTAAAACCCTAAAATAACCTAAATTTTGATCGTATACCAGTGGGCTAGTGTGCACCACCGGCACATTGATGCACTTCCTAAATCACGAATTCTTTACCGTTCTGTGTTTTGATTTTCGAATTTGATCATTTAGTCCTTTCCTTGTTTTTAAAGGTTTTCATATCCTATATTTACATTACCTAACATGATTCGAGGGTCATGACGTATTAATAAACATCAAAAATTAGTTTTTGCATAGTTTGAAAAATTAGTAATAAATAAGGTTTGTGATATTTTCTTAAGAAAATGATATATACATTTATTTTTAAGTTCAGATATCATATTTTATACAAGTTTTACATTATAGTTTATTTCTATGATAGCCTTAAAGCATCCTGCACTATTATCAATGCAAGACCGAAGAAGCCACACTAATCAAATTAATCCAAAGAACTTGAATTCTCCTACCGTATGGAATTCCAAAGATCAAAATCTTATAATTAGCCTTTGATTTTTACTCAAGGTAATAGAGAGCCTTGTTATGATTCCAACGCACTTTTTCATGTCGAAATTTTTTGAAAAACAAGGATTTGGTGTTAACAGGAGGGAAGGAGAAAGATGATCGTTCTTTGATTTCATAAAATGAGAAAAAGAAAATCAGAAAAGAGTTGTCTACTTTTTAGAACTAGCTTAGGAGGGAAAACTGAAAGGGTGTTTTAATTTTGAATTTGAATTTCAAATTCGGTCAAATTCAGCCCAGTCTGGCCTGTTGCCTGCACATGATTTCAACCCACTTTATTAAACCAACGATATCTCAATTATACATTATACGATTCAAACAAATGAGTACTCTATTTCAACTAGAAAAATAAGAGATATGCAACGGTGTGACTCCCATTAGCAAATTCAACTATCTATAGAATTTACTATTTTACCCCTTTAACTGAAATATTCTAAAATACCCTCTAATTTAATTTCAGATTTTATTATTATTATTATTATGTAAGTTATATATAAAATTTCATGGTATTACATTCTTCGCGCTTAGAAGAATTTCGTCCTTGAAATTCCAAAGAATGGAAAATGTAATGGACATTCACTCTTTCGTTCACACACCCGTATCACTTGCGTACACACATAATTATTTAAACAAAGAAATCATCCTTATTCGTAGCTATTCTAAGCATGATCATGGTACTTGTGAAATTCTAACATAATGAAATAAATGCAACAAATTCGACCTATATGAATGCAAGAGTATGGCATAATAGGCATGATGCATAGCAACCCTCGTATAAAAATAGGCAGTTCTATATGTATGCAACTTTAGTAGCATAAGAGATAGTACATGGCATAACATCCAATAAATATAACAAATAAAACCTAAAATCCAATCTAAGCAACCAAAACCTATTTTCTAACAAATCATACCAACCGAAAGAACATACCGGCAAAGAGCTCATGATGGGAAACCTGTATCTTCTCCTCTGGCTCCCATATACTCTCTGCTGAATCATCTTCCCATTGCACTTTCACCAGCTTGATTACCTTATTCTTCGGCCTTTGAACTCTCCACTCTTCTATTCGTGCATGTCCTTTAGATGAACTCATTTCAACTTCTAACTCCACTTCCCCCAACTGAATTGGCTCTATTATTATAGCCAAGTCATGTACACATTTTCGCCAATGCAATACATGGTATACATCTTGAACTCCAACCATCCATTCCGGTAACTCCACTCTATAAGTCAATCCTCAACCATCCATTCTGGTAACTCCACTCTATAAGTTAATCCTCCAACATGCTCCAACACCTTAAATGGTTCAATAAATCATAGTGCCAACTTTCCTGAGCTTCCAGACCTTATCACATGCTAAAGAGGCGATACCTTTATGAATATAAGGTCATCAACTTTGAATTCTAGCTCCTTTCGCCTTTCATCATCATACGACTTCTGCCTATCTTATGCCGCTTTCATCCTTTTCCTTGTTAACTCTACTTTCTCGGATATATCTAATATGTGATCCAAGTATCACCAACACAAGTGTGATTTACACAATCTTCTGAATAATGCTTCAAATGGTGTCATCCCAATACTAGCCTGATAATTGTTATCATAGGTGAATTCCACTAATGGAAAATGAGCTTCCTAAGCACCTCCAAAATCCATAAACACACTCTTAACAAATCTTCTAACACCCTACTCTCCTTCTTGGTCTGTTCTTCCTTTCTACAGGTGATATGCAATGCTCAAACTCAATTCCACAACCAAGCTATCATATAGGCTCATCCAGAACTCACTCATGAAGAGTGGGTACCAGTCACTCACCATCGGTATACCATGCAATCTCATAACTTCCCTAATATGCAATGTAGCTAAAGATGTTTTCATCCTCGTGCTCTTTATAGGAATGAAATATGCGCACTTTATCAATTGATCGACCATTACCCAAACATTCTCGTTACCTCTTCTAATCCTTGGCAACCCATCTATAAAATCCATATGAACACTTTCCCTTTATTGGGTTTTTTTGGGGTTCTTTGGGTGATGTTTAGGAAGTTTTAATGTGATTTCCCGGCTTAAATAAATGGAATGGTTGGATGTATATATAGTGGTATATATGCTGATATACATGTGTGTGTGTGTGTAGGTATGGATAATGTAAAATCCCAAATTTTGATGAACCTTATTTATGAAATTTAATTAGATAAATTAAATTAAAATAATGTATTGAGATGAAAGAATGAGATTTTATAATTAGACATGGTCATGCCTTAAGTAATTAGTCAATAAGATTAATTAAACCATAAGGAGAAGGAGGAATAATGTGAGGGGTAAAATAGGTAATCACTTATTTCTTGACTATAACTCCTCTTCTATCATTATCCTCATTCCATTTCACTTTATATAAACTAAAATAAATTTGAGGTCGGTTATTGCTAAGGAAAAAAAGAAGAGAAAAGTAAGGGAAATCAAAAGAAAAGCTAAGGGAAATTTAACTAACACTTAATCTCAAATCTTTTTATCCAATCAAGATAATAACACTTATCCATCTCACCTTTTCTTGTTTTGTTTGGTTTTATACTTAAACCCGAATTATATGATGATATTATGCCAAGTTATGAATGATTATTGCATTATATGCATGTTTGATAATTTATTGGATTATTTATGAAATTATTTGATAAGTTTTAAGTGTAGAAACCTAGTTTATGACCTCCGATCGACTTGAAATTTAGATATGATGTTTTAAACATCTATTTGGAAATAAGGTTTATTTCATAATTTCTCAAGTTTGTAAAATATTTTATGAATTTCCTAAGTAAGGAAAAGGATTTATTTTGGGATTTAATTATTGAAAAAAAAATTAATGAATTTGATCTTGAAATTTTTATATGTGAATTTTTTTATTAATTCTAATTTTCAATGACTTTTGGGGAATTTTTCCAAGTGATTATGAATTTCTATGAATTAAATATGCTATAAAAACTTTTATATAAATATTAATTATGGGCATTAATTAATTAAGTTGGTGGAATTTTTTGGGAAGATAAAGTTTGTTTCCAGCAAAATCTAAAAAAACTAAAAAGTTTTTGGTGGTAAGAAATCATATTATTACAAGAGAAAGGAAAGAAAATAGTTTTAATGTTTATTACAGTAATGCCATCGATGATATGCAGCATCCCTCATGATATCTGACATCCATCATGGGGAGATGTGGTATGATGAGGTTTGATATTGACTATGAACCTCTGCTTTATTTTCTATAGCACGACATCCCTTACTATCTTACTTGAAATCTCTTGTTACCTTAGTTTTTAAGAACCCATGATTTCGACCTAAAGATTTTGAAGTATTGATGTCGTGAGTTTCCATTGCTAACATCCTATGTTTTGCGGCATAATAGCCGAAGTACCATATTTTCGACATCATAGTTTTTGATGTATTGATGTCGTAAGTATTGGATTTCGACGTTCAATATTTTAAGGCAATGATGCCATAATTTATCGATTTCAACAAATTAATAGTAGCGGTATAATAGCCGCAATTCAGTAAGGATGACATCGATTTCTTTGAGATATTTATGTCGGAAGTTACCAAGTTCGATATTCCTATTTTCTACGTAGAAAGCCTTTGCAAACCTAATAACAAGCTTCATATTTTCGACAACCTATATACTTATATTATACGACGGGAATCATTTCGGCCCTATGGCCTTATGTGTTATAAATCAGAATACTTTATTATAACTCTAACATTGAAGGGGGTAACAACATATATCAGTCATACTGATGCCGCATTTTATCAATTTAAATGGATTTATTTGATGGCTTGATAGCCTAAGGTTTTAGAGGTGCGTCAACCTCCTATTAGTTTCGAAATTAATGAAAGCTATTTCAGAGAAGGACATATTTTGGCATAATACTTTGACTAAGCAAAATAGCTATATTTTCTTTTTAAAAAATATTATTTCAAGGGATAAATCATTTATAAAGGCTTATTTTTCAAGGTAATAAAATGAGTATTTTAGCCTAGGTTTTTACATGAGAATCATTGTTATCATCCTTAGTTAAAGTGTGAAAGGATACTTGGCTCAAGGATTAAAGGTTAGGAAACCAGATAATGGAACTAGTGTAGGGTCGCATCCTATGCTTTAACCGTTAGCCCCTAGTTGATATTGGTCCACAGTTCCAGTGCATGGGGCTTTGTTGAGGGTAAAGACTAAAAGTTGGTTTATGCACAGAAGGGAATCTATAACTTAAATAGGTTATTTGTTGGCCTGCAAAACCATTAGAATCACAATGAGCCTAGTAAAACTGTGAGATAAACCGATAGTCAAGTTTACAATAAGAAGATTGTGTTCGGACGGACAGTCTGGTTTCCTCCTAACGATAATTTGGAGAATTGAGTATATTTGGTAAGCCCGATTCAGTCATATAGGTTAGCAGTAACTTTGGGAAAACTATAAAGTAGGAGTAGATAGTTTATTGATTAGGACGGACTGGTTAGATTTACCCATATGGCATGCATGCATATGATTATTGTATGTTTGTTTATCCATTTTGATTTCAGGAGCATGTTTTGATTGACATGTTTTTAGAAGATAAGGAGAAAACCCATTTTGTTCGCTGTGCGGTCTCCCCAGATATCTATTTTTAAGATATTATTATTCACGCCAGACCTTTTGTATAACCCAAAGTTTTTGTTTTCCTCTTTAACTCTTGGGTGCTCATTTGAGTAGTTCGAGTAAGGATTACAAGTTTCTAGGTTGATGGATAAAGCTTTCAAAGACGTGCAAGAGGAAAGTTAGTTATGTAAGGAGTTATTTTGTCCACAATGTTATTGTTTCATTTTTTCTGAATGTATGTAATGGCAGAATATGTATCTATCAAGTACTAAAATCTGATCAACCAAGGAGGCATCTTTGCATGTCAGTCTTGAGTTATTTTTTTAATAATTATATTTTATCCAAACCTGGACAACGTTTGGGATTATGTAATAAATATGGTGTTAGTCCGTGAGATGATGGTTTTGATGAGAACAACCTTAGAATAGATTATAAAATATAAATACTAACATTATAAGTTTAAATATATATGTATATGCAGGATTTAACCATACATGTACTAAGAATGAAGACTGTGTAGTATAGAGATTCAAGATATCAAGATTGAAGACTCATGAGTAACAAGAATATCAAGATTATCAAGAGTTCAAGATTTCAAGTAATTTATTTTTTAATTATAAATTTTGTTAAAACTCCTAGAAAAGCACTGACATCTTAAAATCCAATTTATTCGTGGAGTGGAATCCACTTCGAGCCTGTTAAAGGGATGGAACCTACGAAAAATCTAGTGGAACATTGTTTGTATCCACTAACTTTTTATTCAAAATGAATTTTAAAATTATAACCTATTTTCAAAATGATTTCAAAACCTTCCTTTTAAAAAGCATCAAAAACATCTATCCTGATTTCAAATACTTTTAGCCTCAAAATAATCTTGAATTTCAAAATCAAATTATCCTTAGTTTTAAACTATCTTTTAAAATAAAAGTATATTTAAATTTTTTTAATATTTATATATTTAGATTTAAATATAAAATTATAGTAAAAATCTATATATATATATATATTATTCTTTATATTTACTTATATATTTTAATCATAGTCAAGTATATTCATAAAGTTTAAAATAGTTTTAATATAAGATAAAGGTCATTTTCAAAGAAAATCAAAACACCAAAAATCCCTTTGGGATGCCGACATACTCAAGTACCCCATGTCGACATGGAGTTAGTTGAGTTCAAAATTTAAATTTCAAAAGAAGTGTATATTCATCATAACTCTTCACGAATGGACATGGTTGTTGTTCTTCTATAAATAGAGGTTAGTTTCAACGAATTTTAATTCAGTTTTTTTGGTTTTTCACTCTTGTTCTTCTTCCATATTTCTATATACATATTCTTACCATTACTCTGCCGAAATCAACATTGAATCTAACTAGATTATCTCTGGTTTGATTCTTTATCACTATCTCAACAAGATCCTCGGTGCTATTAAGAGTTATAGGCTTTTTGTAATCAACTTAGCGAGAAAAGGTGTGATTGTGGCCTTGGAAATCAATCAAGCGAGATATAGTGTGATTGTAGCCTTTAGAAATCAATTGGGTGAACTTATTGCTCGAGAAATCAAGTATCTCTACCCAGAGGATTGTGATTCTGGAGGGTGTACCTCGTTGCCTTGAAATCGAGGGTGTAATTGTAAAGATTGTTTTTTGAAAGGAAATCCGTACTTATTTGCGGGACTGGATGTTGGGTAACTCCGTACCAGTATAAAATCCGGTGTGTTCTTTCCTTTACTGCTTTTACTTTATATTTGCATCTGTGTTTAATTATGTGATCATATCTGTATCTGAATATTGCATACATTTGTGTTTAAATTAACAAAAACTCAAAAAGATTTAACAATTCTCTAAAACACTATTCATGCCCCTTTTAGTGTTTATTCTAGCCTTGAGATCCTTAATCCGCATTTCTCACATTTGGTATTAGAGCAAGGTTTTCAAAGTTTCATAATCTGATTTTTGAAAAAGTTTTTAAAATGTCTACCAACACCGGTATTGTTACTAACACTAGTATCCCTATCACTAGTTCATTAATAGAAGGCCAGTCTACTATCAGACCACCACTTTTTAATGGCAGTAACTATGCATTTGGACATGTAGGATGAAAACATTTTTACAATCTATAGGATTAGACACTTGGAATATCACACAAACTGAATATTCTGAACCCACAACTGATTTTGCACAGTGGACCGCTGAGCAAAAGACTGCTGCACAAAATAATTCTAAAGCAATGAATATTCTATTTTGTTCACTAGATAGAAATGAATTTAATAGAGTGTCAGTTTGTAAGTTTCCATATGAAATCTGGAAAACTTTGCAAGTGACTCACGAAGGAACAAGCAAAGTTAAACAGACCAAAATTTCCATGCTCACAAATCAGTTTCAATTATTTAAAATGAATCCTAATGAGTCTATTTCAGATATGTATAGTAGATTTCAGGATATTGTGCATTCTTTAATATCCTTGGGAAAGGAATTTTCTGAAGAAGATCAAGTCAGAAATTTTTTAAATTCTCTTACTCCAAAATGGGATCAAAAGACACTTACGATCGAAGAGGCAAATGACATCAGTACCTTAAAGATAGAAGAATTAATTGGAAATCTAATGTCATTTGAAGTCCAAATGATCGGGAGAAGAGAAAGCAAAGCATCTGAAAAGAAATCAATGACATTCAATGCATTGACCGATGGATCAGACTCAAACAGTGATAATGATGAAGAGATAGCCTTTGTGACCAGAAATTTTAGGAAATTCCTGAAATACAGAAAGATGAATAATCTCAAGCGAAACAACTATAAGAACTCTGGAAATCAGAATGTAATGCCAAATAATGTCAAATGTTTCAACTGTGATGAACCAGGCCATATCAAAAGAGACTGTCCTTATCCAGGTAGGCAAAATCCTCCTATGAACAATGATTCAGTAAAGAAATGGAAGCGTGCATTTACTGCTACTCTAAATGACTCAGACTCGTCCTCAAGCGATGATGATCAAAAGACAGATAATTCAAATTTGTGTTTCACGGCAGTTCACGATTCCGACGAAATCAGAGAAATGGACTCAGAAAAAGGTACACATTTACAATATAATTGGTTGAAATTTCATGCTTAGAATTAGATGTTTGATTGCTTGATTGATTGATTTTGAATTGATGTGTTATTTGAATTTTAAAATTTTTACTATTATTTTATTATTATTTTTATTATTATTTTCGTAGTATAATAGTATATTGAAAATACTATAATTCTAATAATATTCCAGAAATATATATATATATATATATATATATTAAATATAATAAGTATATATATATTAGAGTACTTAGGAAAAATAAATCACAAAAATTCATAGGCACATGTCGACATGGTCCCCACCATGATGTCGACATGGGTACCAGAATTTGAAATTCAAAATTTGAATTCAAATGGTTGAATTTCCCTCCACCTTTTCACTTCATTCAATTCTCTGAAAAGGCATCTTTTGACCAGAGAACATGTCCTTTGAGAATCTATTTATTCACTATCTTTTATCATATCTTTTCACTCTCATTTTCAAATTCAAACTCTCTCTTCAAAACTTCAAGCTCTCTACTCTCTACTTTAATGGCTTCTTCAAGCAACCCCTCCACCATGATAATTTCCAGAAAGATAAAAGAGAAACTCATCAATGATCCAGAAGCAATATAAGCATACATCAATTATGCTAATTATGCCAAAGTCCATCCCGGAAAGTTTGCTATCTTTCAAGATTTTTCTTCTTATGAAATTGATTCTCTTTTCGCAAACAATCAAATTCTTTGTCTTTTTGATGCTTCTCAAAATGATTTTGTTTGCTATCCAAATCTTGTCAAAATTTTCTATGCAAATTTAAACCGTGTATATTATAATGAAAATGAGGATGAAATTTGGAGTAGTGTCAAAGGCACTAGAATTGTTTTGAATTGTGATCTTTTGGGTACCATTCTCAATTGCAAGAGTATGGGAATGGATCTTTCTAATTTTAAAATCGACGAAAATGATCGTTAGACATTTCATTACATTTTCGAAGGGAATGATAATTTTGAATTCAAAAATTGAAATTTTTGACCAAAAGCAAGAATTGTCAATCTTCTTTTGTAACATACTTTGACCCCAAGATCGGGGAATCTTAACAATCCTACTTCAAAAGTTTGCAAAGCACTTTTTGCTATTTTTGGAAATTATGACATTGATTGGGTGCAAGTTATTTTGGATGAACTTCGTCCTAAAAATCTTGAAATGGATGAGAACACTTTGTATCATGTAATTTATCTCACTCGGATTTTTAACTATTTTGGAGAGGATTTCAAAGGCGAAGAATTTTTTTCTAGAAAAGTTTTCAATCATTCCAACGTTTCGCTTATGAAAATTCCATTTGTTTTTTTAACCTTTTGAGACTCTTGCAGAAAAGGAAGAGCGTTTGCTCATGAGGAAATGGAAGAAGAGGAAGAGGAAGAAGAAGAAGAAGAAGGAGGAGATGAAATGGAAATTGAAGAAGAAGAAGGTGAAACCTCTTTGGAAAGCATCGACTATCCTCCTAATCCATCCAACAAAACCCTTCTCAAAAACCAAAAGACGTTTGTTGAGAATCAATGGATTCTTAAACGACCTGTTAGTAAGAAGTTGGACAAAATTTCATCCAAGATGAACAAGTTCATTTCCAAAGTCAGTAAGAAACTTGGACTTTATTCATCATCATCATCCTCTAACTAGTTCTACCATTTCGTATCTTGTTGTATTTGTTTTAGTTTATTTTGATTTTGAATGTTCGTGTAGTTCTTTATGATTAATCGTTGTATCGTCTTAGTATGAAATGGAATTTCTTTCTGTTATCTAGCTTGTCTTATCTCCAGAATAAATGTTAGTATATTATATAAATATATATATACATAATTATTCACAAAATCAAAATAGACCATCAAATTTCACTACACCATGTCGACATACCCCCCATGACCATGTCGACATGTACTAGTCAGAAATGACAATTCATTTTGAATTTGAAATTTGAATAACTACCATATGTCTATTCATTTCAAACGAATTCCTACACCTATAAATGCCTATTTCTTCTAGAATTCATCACTGAATATTATTTCTTATCTTCTCTATCTCTCATTCTTCTCACAATTTCAAATATGGCTAATCCAATTCATAACTTATCCGAAAATCTTGAAGAAACTCTTAATTCATTCAAGAATATTCTCTCGTTCATTCTTCGTAACCAACGACACTTAGAATTGAGTCAAATGCAGATGATCAAGGAGCAAGAAAGGCATTTCGATGCAATACGATGGATGATTTCCTCCCTACACAAGGATGATAACGAAGCACATCTTCCAGTCTCTCTCATCAACGACAATGAAAATTGGGACGCTATTAAGGCACACCCTATCTTTGGAGAAGAAGGATGGGTGGAAGTTTCTAGTAACGTTTGATTTTATTTGGTTGCTTTGTTTGAATTGTTTACTTTGATTGATTTCATTTCATTTGCTTTGGCTTGGTTTGATATTGATTGATATTTAGTGTGCATTAATGTTTGTTGTACAAAACATGTATAATTATACATTGATATGTATATAATCTTTGATTCATTATTGTGACTATCAATATAATTATCTCTTAATTCCATATTCCATTATATAAGTTTATTAATGCATGTATTTTAGTCCAAGAATGAGGGGCAGTTATATAGTTTGGTGTTTGTGACGACCTAGAATTTTTAAGTAATTTTATTTGGAATATTTAATTGATTTTAATATTTAAAAGTTAATTTTTAATTTGAATTCAAGTATCACAATTTAACTGATAATTAAATCATTGAATTTAAATAATTTGAAATTAAATATATATATATTGGTTGATTGACCTACATACTCACATCAGCATACAAAACATCATCTCATTTCACCTTAACCCTATTAACATGCAAGTCAACTGTAACACGCAAGGAATAATTACATTATAATTGTAATTAGAGTCTGGATTAAATTAATGATTAAGTAATAAATATTTGTAATTAACTACTTGATGATATATGAGTTGTGGGGAATTAATTCAGCAATTTAATTAAGACTTATAAATTTTTGTTAAGAAATTAGTGTTTAACAGATATAAAACCAAGTCACCCACCCTATATCTTACAGCCGAAGCCTCTCGTTCCTCTATAGTCTTCTTGACTTCACCCTCCCAAATCAATTCAGTTCGACCGCTAAATAAATAAATAAATAAAAAAAAGAAAATGGCCGATGCTCAAGGCTTTATTAATCAATCGAAACCGAATTCGATTCTTTTAAAAAAAACAAAGGGGGCGGCGAGCACGAGGCCGGGGAGGGGCAGCGGGGATGCACTTTGGGTTGGTGGGAGGAGGAGCACGCATTCGCGCGCGCGATTTGGGGGTAAGTTCGAAATTAGGGTTTGTGAGTCGAGGCGTGGCTGCGCGCGCGACCTAGGGTGATGGCACTGCATTGGTGCAGTTGAGGATGGATCGTTGCAGGCTGTACTTGCGGTCCAAGCCTTGGACATTGATTTGCTCGAGGTAGTGTCGTCGGTGCAGTCGAGGGTCTTTGAACGATTTTTGGGATTCATCGTGGCTCGAGCTAGCGTGCGACAGTAGGGGCAAGGGCAGTGTGGTGACGTTGCTACGAGCTGTGCTTGGGCGTCTCGGGACTTGGTTGTAGCAGTACGACATTTGGTTGGGTAGCAGCAGTAGTGGTGTGGTGAGGTACAAATTTACCTTAAATTTATTTATTTATTTATTTAAAAAAAATAGAGTTAAATGTTTAGTTACTAAGAAGTGTTGATTATAGGAAATTAGTTCAAAATAAAATTATTAGTTTGGATTAAATTAATAAATGATAATTGATTTTTCAATTAGTTCAGAATTTAATTATTAGTTTAAATTTAAATCCTTAGTTAATTAATTTAAAATGGAAATTGTCTGGTTAGAAAGGAAAATGTAAATGAGGTAGATATTGTTATTGTAATCAGGTTTAATCTGGAATGGAAAAGAAATTTTTTATCTCGTGTGTACGCTTAACTTATTAAGTAATTTATGAAAGGAAAATTGGTTTAAAATTTACTCCTTTGGTTAAATTAAATCTAAGGTTAAAATTTAATCGTTAGTTAAATAAATAAATGGTGGATAATTGTTTGATTGGTTCAAATATTAATAAACCATAATTGTTTATACAAGGTCAAAATATATAAGGAACAAGCTGGAATGGAATGAATAGCAATAGACTGCAAATTAAAGCAAAGGTGAGTTAATCTCACTCAGTTAATATAAATTTAAATTTAAATGATTAAATTTAAATAATTGTTTGAATGGGTGAGATTGATTGATGTGCCATAGTATGGAAATTTTGGAATTGATATATTATATTGTGTTTAACATCTGTGGATGCAGGTAAAACAGGTTGGAGGGATCCAACTGGATCCCTCAACATTTATTTAAATTATTTTATACCCTCTGTTGTGATTACTTGTTATTCTATGATGAACCTTATTGGAATATTGAATGATATGGTTCGATTAGTTATGATTGGGTATAATGAATTTCCAAAAATATTTAAATTAGATTTTGGAAAGAAAATAAAAGAAGTGAATTTGTAAATAAAATAATTATAGAATAAATTAAAAAGAAATGAATTGGAAAAGGAATGAAGTAACTGTAAATTTTAATAAATAGATATTGAGAATAGAAAGAAAATTTGAATAAACAGAAGTTAATGAATATCAAATCTTCAGTGATACTAATTAAAAGAAGAAAACATTTATTTAAAATTTAAGTTTTAAATTATTGAAAGAACAAAGAAGAAAATGGGAAAACCCTGAAATTTTGTATAATTCAGTTAAAGGTTTAAAATCAAACGGAAAATAATAACATTAATAATAAGTCCATAACTAATGAATTTTGAATAAATTGAGAAATTAAAGAAACTTATTCCAAATAAAATAAATTGGAAATCAATTTGGGAAAAATCGATTTAAGTGTTTGAAGTTGGAATTTTCTCTGGATGGCCAAGTACACGTTTTTTTTTAAAAAGTAAATTTGTAAATATAAATTAAATGTTTAAAGTTGTTTTTTTTAGAGAAAGCAAGTTTTGTAAAAATTATTATTTCTAATATTTAAAGTTTAAAGTAAGTATTTTCTTTTAATCTATTTTAGTAGTAATTATTAAAAAGTAACTTAGTATTTTGTTTTTAAAAGTAGAATTCTGGTTCTATATTTTATTAAGTAACTTTATTTTCAAATGTTTATATAGTAAGTATTTTAGTAAACTATTTAGTAGTTTTAACTTAAGTGTTTAAAGGTAAATTCCAAAGTAAGTATTTTTGTTTAATCTATTATCATAATATCTTTTTAAAGAATGATTTGATCTTTTGTTTAAAGTATTATTATAAATTAAGTATTAAAGTAAATCTTTCTAAATTGAATGTTAAATATATTCTACAATAAAGAGTTTTTAAATTATTTTAAAATTTTAAAGTTTTGTGCTTGGTGATTCTAGGGAAAATGGAAATACTCGGGATTTATTCTGAGAAAAAGGAAGATAGTTTGAAAACTATTTTCAAAAGAGTTTGAAAGTGGAATTGTATCTTGTAAAGATATTTTGAGATAAATAAATAATTTGAGAAATTATTTATTGGTTGATGGTTGTTTGTAAATATTAATTGATAGTTAAATCACCGACTATCAATATTGGACAATTACGCTGATCATTTCGAAGAGACCGGGATCGAGATTTATTTCTCGAAAACCACTTCGATCCGGTTTGTACGTTTCGTGTAAACGAATTTGGATTCGAAGATGGAGCAATGAAGTGCAAGGGCTAGTCGCTACTAATCCTGAGGATATTTCCAAAATGGATGTAGTAGGAATAGTGCCTTCAGTTCCGTTCAAACTCGGGACGGACTTGTATGGACGAATGCTTGCGAAAACATCGTCAGGTGGACGATGGACATTCAAAGGGATATGTTCGAAAAAGGTAACGCTTAGCCTCAAGCCTCATCAAATGGGAATGACTGAAAATCAGGGGTTATGCAGCAAGGCTGGGTGGGTAGCACCCAAGTAGGTTGAGGTCATTCCAGTGTAGATGTCCCTTTTTATTTCGGCTTAGTGGGCGGTTGCTGATCCCAACCGCGGGGTGATCTCACTCGGGATTATCCAGTAAGGGGTAGTCCCGGCCTTGTGTTGCAGGGGAGCGGGCGTACTCCTCGGTACGGTGATCTAGGCCCGTACTGTGACAGGTGGTACCTCAGTGCCTAGTCATTAGTTGGAAATCCATTCTCCCTACGAGCCTTGTACGAGTTTTGTTTGTATTACCCACTCTGTGGCTAGTAGCTGGAATTTAATGAATGTAACAATTTCGGCTATTTTATAAGTATTTGTAAATAGACCTATTATAATATCAGAGGATTTCTATAAAAATTGTTTTAGCTATCGTAAGGTAAAAACCCGACATGTTTATTTGTGGCGTGGTCTTACGAGATGCTTTTGTTTTCAAAGGATTTTGAAACTTTAATAATCAATTGGGTGTGATTTTCTCACGCTGGTAATCCAGACTGACTCGGGTGTTATTTAACTGTAATGCTCGGGTCAGATCGAATATTATAGGATATAGGATATGATGCTGTGGAGCTCAGGAGACGAGCTGGATGACGTACGTATTCTCGTATTTGTATATATATATTTCTGCTATGTTGAGTTGTTGTGTATCCATTTGTATGATATTGATATTGAGCTGTGTTTGATGTACTCTGATGATGTAATTTATAAACAAAGATATTTGCTGTTTGAGTAAAGAGTATTTATTATTTATTATATTTTATTCCGCTGCGATGGTTAGATTCTGTTGTTGTTTCCTATTTTCTTCTCCTGCCTCTTCTTCTTTAACCTAATGGTTCGTATTTCTGTGCAACTTGAGTTGATTGTTGTAGAACGGTGTTGACTCAAGAGGTACGGATTTGCGGGCTGTTACAGTTGGTATCAGAGCATCAGTTGATGATAACCTTGGCTCTGGTGGGAACTACTTATTTCAATTAGAGTCCGTAGTACTCTAGAACGAGTTTGAGCGTATTAATAGATATGAGCGCGTATTTGTTTGTGAACATAAATTGTTTTAATATTGTGTTGATTGGTTTATTGAGTGGCATATGAACCTTCGTCGGCGCAGTCTCGACAACTGTATTGAAGGGGTTTTTAAACACTCGAATAGAGCAATTAACACGGTATTGTTTTAAATGTGGGTAAATGAAATAATTTTACCCAAAATATATTTTGATATAAATAAAAGTTTTTGCAAACTATTTAACTAATATATGGTTGCTTGGATGTTAGGAAGAATAATATTAAAGCATTATCATTGTTAAGTGAAAATTTAACTAGAAATTGTAAATATAACCAAAGATTAAGGAGATAATTTCAATTATGAAATGAAATTTATAAATGTGAATTATAAATGTAATTTATAATTTGAAATATAATCAAATGAGTATTTGTATGAGCATAGCTATGCAAATGAATTATAGTTCAAATTGATTTAAGCAGGATTTGGAAATTTAAATCCCGGAAAATTGGAAGTATTTTGAAGATAAATGATAGCATTGTTGTTTTAGAGGTATTTTTGAAAGGAAATTGGTTTTAAAAGGGATTTTGGAAGTTATATAGCATTGGAATCACTTGGATTATTGGAAAATAATTTTGATGATGACGGCCGCATTATCAGTATTCATTTTTGAATTTCTAAGTGATAGATTGCTGCCAAATTGATTTGTTCAGGAAAACCTATTTGTTTTTGAAAAGTTCAAGGGAAATTTGTTGGGAATAAAACCAGGATTGGTTTACTTTTTGAGAAATGTGATTTGAGATGTTGGAGATTTCAAAACAATTTGAAACCAAAGCCGGGTGTTTGAAAATCCTGATGAGATAGGTTGTAAGCTTATAAATTGAGATGATTTTTAGATCAGGAAGGAAATATAAGCTTTAAATGTTGGAATTTAAATTTAAAGAGAAAAGTTAAAATTGAAATTAACTTGGGTTTGGAAATAAAAAATTGAACTGGATTGAAATAAATCGAATAAGCTGAGAACAATATCCAGCGTATTCGAATCAAGTTGAAATCGAATTGAGTTAAATAAATTTGAGTTAAAGTAAAATTGAATTGGGATGAGAATTCAATTAAATTAATGAATGGAATCAAATTCTTACCTGAACAAATGGAAAATAGATTGGATAAGGATTGGAATTGAAATAAATAAATAAGAAATACGCGTAAAAGAATTATAATGCATGAGATAAAATATGCTTGGGTTATAAATAAGCATAAGGCTTGAGTTAAAAATAAAAGGATAATATATTCAAGCCTATGATGAAGGGAATTGTGTAAATAAATAAGTGTAAAACTCGAATTAAAAATATAAGATGAATACATTCAAGCCTGGAATGAATGTGATTGTATAAAATAATAAGTTGTGACTTATAAAATTGAGAATGGAATACAAAGCCCAAAATTAATATTTTGATGAATTAGAAAATGAAGGGAAAATCCAAACTAAAATTATAAAATAAATTTGAACTTAAGAAAATTTAAATGAAAAGATTTTGAGATTAAAATCAAATTCTAGATTATAAGTTGGGGAAAGACTATTTAGATGATAATTAGATAATGAAATTGAACCGTGAGTTCATAAAATTCGGTGGTAAATTGAAAATGGCTAGTGGATTCAGAACTTGAGTTATAAATTAAATTTAGCTTAAAGTGTTAACAAATTAAATATAATTGAAATGTATCGAATAAAAATGGAAATGGATTAAAAATAGTAATGGTATGAATTGCAAATAAAATCCAAATAAGTGGAAATGAATTGGAAATGGCCATGTAATCAATTGAATGAGTTAAATCTGGAAATTTAAAATTTCGTAATAACTAATCAAACGAAATTATAGATTAAAAATGAGATTTAATTGAGAGTTGAATTGAATTCAACTTAAAACCAAGTTTAATGATATGGTTGGAATTTAAACCAAGTAAAAATAAATTTGGATCGGAATAAAATTTGGTGGGTTGTAAATAAAATTTAAGAAAATGAAAATTCAAAATGGATTGAATGGATAACTAATTATATTGAGTAAATGAATGGATTGTGAATAAAATTTAAATGGAATGTGTCGAGTTAAATAAATGGTTGTGAATGAATTCAAATAAAAAGGAAATTTAAATTGGTAATGAAAATGAACCACCCTTGTTAATGGTTTTGAATAAACTAGTTTAGTTAATAAAATGAAATGCAAGTGAATGGATTCAAATCTGAAATGCAATAAAAATGAGAACATATGGATTGTGAATAAATTGAAAATGGAATAGAATTAACTATAAATTGAGTTGAAATCAATTTAAATTGGTTATAAAGCATAAATACTGATTTATTCACATAGATCTCGTCAAAATGCATGGGATAAATTGTTATTGGATGTAAATGGAAGCAATTAAGATGCTATGAATTGCTAGGAATAAAATAAATTGATTTTGAGAGCAATTGAATTAAATATGAGTTCAATTTGCTTAATAATAAATTAAATGTAAGTTAGTGAGTTGTTAACCATTCGGATTAAGTGGAATGATATATGAATTGGTTGTCAACAATTAAGAATTATGTTGGAACACTGGAAATGAAACAGAATAAAGTATACTTGAATTGGTATTAATTTTAAGTAGTTATAAAATAGAATGGATGTTCTATTAAGTGAACATCATTGAATTTGCATAAAAAGGTTCGTCGATGACGCAAATGAGATTGTATAAAAATCTATGAGTTAATATAAGCAATGAAATTGATTTTTGGATCAAGTGAGATAAATATGTGTTCGTTTAGATAAGAATGAATAGAATGTAAGAAATGAAGTGTAAACCATTTAAATTGAATGAAATTGATGGGTGATTTAGTTATAAACAACTATATTCGTATCGGAACCTTATTAATTTGCTTTTGGAAGTGTTTAGTGTATATTGTTTATATTATACATGTGGTTAACTACTGAAATTAAGTGAAATGCTATAAACTTTGTATATTTGTCACTCACATGTTTAAATTAAGTACAGCTTTTTGGAAGCCGTGTGGCTGGATTTGGGTTGCATTAACTGCTAAATAAATAAGCCGCTTGCTTAAAATGCTAAATAAGGTATGCCTACGCAATTAAAATAGGAAATATGAACTGTTTTTGGTTTTTCCGATCGTGTGGGTCGATGTATATATATTTATATCTTTTGTCAAATTGCAAAAGCTCCTCCGTACAAAGGGTACTCTGCCAAAAAATTTCAGAAATTTTGGGAGTTAGAAAATTTTTGGAAAATTTTGTTAACGACAAACAAATTCAAATTGGAAACTAAAATAAGTTGGTAAATGAAACCAATTTAGCGAAATGACATGAATTAGTAATAAATGACAAATAAAATTTATATATGCAGAGTTAAAGATAAATTGAATTCATATGGAGATGAAAGAATCAAGGTGGATAGAAATGGATATAAACTAAAGTGGTAAGATGAAAATAATATAAGAAGCATATAAAATGTTTATACTAACTTAAGAAAGGAATGGTAAATTCTAGATTGGAAATTGATATTACAAATATAATCTAAGATAATATTGAAATGAATAGATATTGACATTTTGTAAGAAAGTCGATAAAATGTTTTGGGAATATTGTGATTGGATACTAGTGCTAAACATGATATGCAGGTATATAAAAGGAAAAAGAAATTGGATTTGGTTTCAAGAGATAAATTTGAAATGCTCGACAAAAAGGTATGTATTTAAATTTGGTATGAAATTTGATTGGGATTTGGATCGAGCCACTTGGCCTTTTGTTTTCTTTTTGGATTTGGGAGGCCGTAGAGCCATTTTGTAGTTGTACCGAGTCAACCGCGCAAAGGAGACGCTGGCGAAATTTTTCGGGAATTTAGGGAGTTAGAAAAATTTTGGGAAAATTTTTGATAATTCAAAATTTAGTTTTGAATTATGATTTGAATGATTGTATAAGTAAAGCTATTAGGGAACTAAGGGAAAAGTTGGGAAGTTAGTAAGAATTGTAATAGGCTTTCCATTAAAAAGATAGTTGGTAAGATGTTGAATGGTTAAGAACTGATTGGGTTTGGAAAAAGTAAACGGGTAATGGACCATTCTTTCTAACTAGTAATTTCGGGGACGAAATTCTTTAAGGGGAGAGGAATGTGACGACCCAGAATTTTTAAGTAATTTTAATTAGAATATTTAATTGATTTTAATATTTAAAAGTTAATTTTGAATTTGAATTCAAGTATCACAATTTAACTGATAATTAAATCATTGAATTTAAATAATTTGAAATTTTAAAATATATATATATATATATATATATTGGTTGATTGACCTACATACTCACATCAGCATACAAAACATCATCTCATTTCACCATAACCCTATTAACACGCAAGTCAACTGTAACACGCAAGGAATAATTACATTATTATTGTAATTAGAGTCTGGATTAAATCAATGATTAAGTAATAAATATTTGTAATTAACTACTTGATGATATATGAGTTGTGGGGAATTAATTCAGCAATTTAATTAAGACTTATAAATTTTTGTTAAGAAATTGGTGTTTAACAAATATAAAACCACGTCACCCACCCTATATCTTACAGCCGAAGCCTCTCGTTCCTCTATAGTCTTCTTGACTTCGCCCTCCCAAATCAATTCAGTTCGACCGCTAAATAAATAAAAAAGAAAGAAAGAAAATGGCCGATGCTCAAGTCTTTATTAATCAATCGAAACCGAATTCGATTCTTTTAAAAAAAAAACAAAGGGGGCGGCGAGCACGAGGCCAGGGAGGGGCAGCGGCTATGCACTTTGGGTTGGTGGGAGGAGGAGCACGCATTCGCGCGCACGATTTGGGGGTAAGTTCGAAATTAGGGTTTGTGAGTCGAGGCGTGGCTGCGCGCGCGACCTAGGGTGATGGCACTGCATTGGTGCAGTTGAGGATGGATCGTTGCAGGCTGTACTTGCGGTCCAAGCCTTGGACATTGATTTGCTTGAGGTAGTGTCGTCGGTGCAGTCGAGGGTCTTTGAACGATTTTTGGGATTCATCGTGGCTCGAGCTAGCATGCGACAGTAGGGGCTAGGACAGTGTGGTGACGTTGCTATGAGCTGTGCTTGGCGTCTCGGGACTTGGTTGTAGCAGTACGACGTTTGGTTGGGTAGCAGCAGTAGTGGTGTGGTGAGGTATAAATTTACCTTAAATTCATTTATTTAAAAAAAATAGAGTTAAATGTTTAGTTACTAAGAAGTGTTGATTATAGGAAATTAGTTCAAAATAAAATTATTAGTTTAGATTAAATTAATAAATGATAATTGATTTTTCAATTAGTTCAGAATTTAATTATTAGTTTAAATTGAAATCCTTAGTTAATTAATTTAAAATGGAAATTGTCTGGTTAGAAAGGAAAATGTAAATGAGGTAGATATTGTTATTGTAATCAGGTTTAATCTGGAATGGAAAAGAGAATTTTTATCTCGTGTGCACGCTTAACTTATTAAGTAATTTATGAAAGGAAAATTGGTTTAAAATTTACTCCTTTGGTTAAATTAAATCTAAGGTTAAAATTTAATCGTTAGTTAAATAAATAAATGGTGGATAATTGTTTGATTGGTTCAAATATTAATAAACCATAATTGTTTATACAAGGTCAAAATATATAAGGAACAAGCTGGAATGGAATGAATGGCAATAGACTGCAAATTAAAGCAAAGGTGAGTTAATCTCACTCAGTTAATATAAATTTAAATTTAAATGATTAAATTTAAATAATTGTTTGAATGGGTGAGATTGATTGATGTGCCATAGTATGGAAATTTTGGAATTGATATATTATATTGTGTTTAACATCTGTGGATGCAGGTAAAACAGGTTGGAGGGATCCAACTGGATCCCTCAACATTTATTTAAATTATTCTATACCCTCTGTTGTGATTACTTGTTATTCTATGATGAACCTTATTGGAATATTGAATGATATGGTTCGATTGGTTATGATTGGGTATAATGAATTTCCAAAAATATTTAAATTAGATTTTGGAAAGAAAATAAAAGAAGTGAATTTGTAAATAAAATAATTATAGAATAAATTAAAAAGAAATGAATTGGAAAAGGAATGAAGTAACTGTAAAATTTTAATAAATAGATATTAAGAATAGAAAGAAAATTTGAATAAACAGAAGTTAATGAATATCAAATCTTCAGTGATATTAATTAAAAGAAGAAAACATTTATTTAAAATTTAAGTTTTAAATTATTGAAAGAACAAAGAAGAAAATGGGAAAAGCCTGAAATTTTGTATATTTCAGTTAAAGGTTTAAAATCAAACGGAAAATAATAACATTAATAATAAGTCCATAACTAATGAATTTTGAATAAATTGAGAAATTAAAGAAACTTATTCCAAATAAAATAAATTGGAAATCAATTTGGGAAAAATCGATTTAAGTGTTTGAAGTTGGAATTTTCTCTGGATGGCCAAGTACACGTTTTTTTTAAAAAGGTAAATTTGTAAATATAAATTAAATGTTTAAATTTGTTTTTTTTAGAGAAAGCAAGTTTTGTAAAATTTATTATTTCTAATATATAAAGTTTAAAGTAAGTATTTTCTTTTAATCTATTTTAGCAGTAATTATTAAAAAGTAACTTAGTATTTTGTTTTTAAAAGTAGAATTCTGGTTTTATATTTTATTAAGTAACTTTATTTTCAAATGTTTATATAGTAAGTATTTTAGTAAATTATTTTGTAGTTTTAACTTAAGTGTTTAAAGGTAAATTCCAAAGTAAGTATTTTTGTTTAATCTATTATCATAATATCTATTTAAAGAATGATTTGATCTTTTGTTTAAAGTATTATTATAAATTAAGTATTAAAGTAAGTCTTTCTAAATTGAATGTTAAATATATTCTACAATAAAGAGATTTTAAATTATTTTAAAAATTTAAAGTTTTGTGCTTGGTGATTCCTGGGAAATGGAAATACTCGGGATTTATTCTGAGAAAAAGGAAGATAGTTTGAAAACTATTTTCAAAAGAGTTTGAAAGTGGAATTATATCTTGTAAAGATATTTTGAGATAAATAAATAATTTGGGAAATTATTTATTGGTTGATGATTGTTTGTAAATATTAATTGATAGTTAAATCACCGACTATCAATATTGGACAAATACGCTGATTGTTTCGAAGAGACCGGGATCGAGATTTATTTCTCGAAAACCACTTCGATCCGATTTGTACGTTTCGTGTAAACGAATTTGGATTCGAAGATGGAGCAGTGAAGTGCAAGGTCTAGTCGCTACTAATCCTGAGGATATTTCCAAAATGGATGTAGTAGGAATAGTGCTTTCGGTTCCGTTCGAACCCGGGACGGACTTGTATGGACGAATGCTTGCGAAAACATCGTCAGGTGGACGATGGACATTCAAAGGGATATGTTCTAAAAAGGCAACGCTTAGCCTCAAGCCTCATCAAATGGGAATGACTGAAAATCAGGGGCTATGCAGCAAGGCTGGGTGGGTAGCACCCAAGCAGGGTGAGGTCATTCCAGTGTAGATGTCCCTTTTTATTTCGGCTTAGTGGGCGGTTGCTGATCCCAACCGCGGGGTGATCTCACTCGGGATTATCCAGTAAGGGGTAGTCCCAGCCTTGTGTTGCAGGGGAGCGGGCGTACTCCTCGGTACGGTGATCTAGGCCCCGTACTGTGACAGGTGGTACCTCAGTGCCTAGTCATTAGTTGGAAATCCATTCTCCCTACGAGCCTTGTACGAGTTTTGTTTGTATTACCCACTCTGTGGCTAGTAGTTGGAATTTAATGAATGTAACAATTTCGGCTATTTTATAAGTATTTGTAAATAGTCCCTATTATAATATCAGAGGATTTCTATAAAAATTGTTTTAGCTATCGTAAGGTAAAAACCCGACATGTTTATTTGTGGCGTGGTCTTACGAGATGCTTTTGTTTTCAAAGGATTTTGAAACTTTAATAATCAATTGGGTGTGATTTTCTCACGCTGGTAATCCAGACTGACTCGGGTGTTAACTGTAATGCTCGGGTCAGACCGAGTATTATAGGATACAGGATATGATGCTGTGGAGCTCAGGAGACGAGCTGGATGACGATACGTATTCTCGTATTTGTATATATATATTTCCGCTGTGTTGAGTTGTTGTGTATCCATTTGTATGATATTGATGTTGAGCTGTGTTTGATGTACTCTGATGATGTAATTTATAAACAAAGATATTTGATGTTTGAGTAAAGAGTATTTATTATTTATTATATTTTATTCCGCTGCGATGGTTAGATTCTGTTGTTGTTTCCTATTTTCTTCTCCTACCTCTTCTTCTTTAACCCAATGGTTCGTATTTCTATGCAACTTGAGTTGATTGTTGTAGAACGGTGTTGACTCAAGAGGTATGGATTTGCGGGCTGTTACAGTGTTATATAGTTTGGAGTTAGTTCTTTTGTTGATGACAAAGGGGAGAAGTATAAAATAGGGTAGTCAGGCATAGATTAAAGGGGAGTTATTAGGATAGAAGTAACATTTTATAAACAAAGGTTGTCATCATCAAAAGGGGGAGATTGTTAGTCCGTGAGATGAAGGTTTTGATGACAACAACCTTAGAATAGATTATAAAATATAAATACTAACAGTATAAGTTTAGATATATATGTATATGCAGGATTTAACCATGCATGTACCAAGAATGAAGACTGTACAGTATAGAGATTCAAGATATAAAGATTGAAGACTCATGAGTAACAAGAATATCAAGATTATCAAGATTTCAAGTAATTTATTTTTTAATTAGAAATTTTGTTAAAACTCCTAAAAAAGCACTGACATCTTAAAATCCAATTTATTCGTGGAATGGAATCCACTTCGAGCATGTTAAAGGGATGGAACCCTAAGTAGGATGGAACCTACGAGAAATCTAGTGTAACATTGTTTTGTATCCACTAATTTTTATTCAAAATGATTTTTCAAAATTATATCATGTTTTCAAAATGATTTCAAAACCTTCCTTTTAAAAAGCATCAAAAACATCTATCCTGATTTCAAATACTTTTAGCCTCAAAATAATCTTGAATTTCAAAATCAAATTATTCTTAGTTTTAAACTATCTTTTAAAATAAAAGTATATTTAATTTTTTTAATATTTATATATTTAGATTTAAATATAAAATTATAGTAAAAATCTATATATATACATATATATATATTATTCTTTATATTTACTTATGTATTTTAATCATAGTCAAGTATATTTATAAAGTTTAAAATAGTTTTAATATAAGATAAAGGTTATTTTCAAAGAAAATCAAAACACCAAAAATCCCTTTGGGATGTCGACATACTCAAGTACCCCATGTCGACATGGTGTCAGTTGAGTTCAAAATTTAAATTTCAAAAGAAGTGTTTATTCGTCATAACTCTTCACGAATGGACATGGCTGTTGTTCTTCTATAAATAGGGGTTAGTTTCAACGAATTTTAATTCAGTTTTTCTGGTTTTTCACTCCTCTTCATCTTCCATATTTCTATATACATATTCTTACCATTACTCTACCGAAATCAACATTGAATTTAACTAGATTGTCTCTGGTTTGATTCTCTATCACTATCTCGACAAGATCCTCAGTGCTATTCAGAGTTATAGGATTTTTGTAATCAACTTAACGAGCGAAGGTGTGATTGTGGCCTTGGAAATCAATCAAGCGAGATAAGGTGTGATTGTAGCCTTGGAAAATCATTTGGTTGAACTTGTTGCCTGGGAATCAAGTATCTCCACCAAAAGGATTATGATTCTGGAGGGTGTACCTCGTTGCCTTGAAATCGAGGGTGTAATTGTAAAGATTGTTTTTTGAAAGGAAATCCATACTTGTGTGTGGGACTGGATGTAGGGTAACTCCGAACCAGTATAAAATCTGGTGTGTTCTTTCCTTTACTGCTTTTACTTTATATTTGCATCTGTGTTTGATTATGTAATCATATTTGTGTCTGAATATTGCATACATTTGTGTTTAAATTAACAAAAACTCAAAAAGATTTAACAATTCTCTAAAACACTATTCACCCCCCTCTAGTGTTTATTCTAGCCTTAAGATCTTTAATTCGCATTTCTCACATATGGAAATTATTATTGAAATGTATTTTGATTCATGTGCTTATGATGTTATTGAAATAACTGACAAGACCGCATTCGGTCATCAGAAATTAATATTATGGATGACCGCAGCATCCATAGCGTTTAGTTTCTGGCCTCATAATGGGGGATGTTATAGATAGCATCCATAGCGCTTGGTTATCAAGGAATCACAATCGCTCAGTGATCCATGGATTTTCTGAGGTGCGTTTTGTTGTCGAAATTGGGTTTGTAAGCCGTATATCAAATAGCGTCCATTCAGTGATTCGGCCACGTGTTAACGCAATAAGGTAGGCTTGGCTTGTACATTGGTTGGACCAAGTCACTGACCATTATAAATGTGCTTGGCTTTGTAGTGGGATAGACATGTCATTGTCCATTGTAATTGTTATCGGACTAAGCCATTATTTCATGAGAAATCTATATTTGTTGAACTGTTTGACTAACTTGTTAGTCGTAGGTGAAATAGGACTATGGTATGACATTTATCGTAGTTATCTTAGTATTATTTGGGAAAGATTAGAGTATATAGTATAGTAGATTACATCCTAACCTAGTCCGATAATCTCCATAGTTTTTCCTTTTGTTTCATTACTAGGTTGATGGAATTCGGTATGTTATGTTAAGTAATGTTTGAAGGTGCAGATGACAATGGTGTCACTTATGCATATAAACCTGAATATAAATAACCCTCTAACAATGATATTGGTTGTATATGTATCTAAATTGGATTGGTAATGTATAGGACATTTGTATATAGTTTAATCTAAAAGTTTGGATTATAGTGATATTTGATTATATTATATATATTTTTCACCTTCTAGAGTTCAGAAATAGATAGATAGAATATATTTATTTTTATCATATGTTATCAATCAACACTGACTTGTTCTTTTTGCCTTTCACGGTTTACACATCATGAGTTGTGTTAAATCAAAGGGTTGAGAATGGAAGGTTGTTACAATTATTTACATTTAGCTCTTGGACTCACCTCCTGCATGACACGAGTTATGCCTTTTGTGTTCTCTATGAAAGACCTTACTTCTAGGTGTGAAAAGTTTTATCACATCCGAGCTCAACGGAACACCCTTAAAAATCCACCTATTAAGTCTTATCCATGGCTGGTTCAATATTTCTTTATATCCAACTGCAGAAATTTCTTGCATTCTTTCTAGAACATGGATATCACTTCTCTTATTCCTTTTCCTTTCTTTTCTTTTCTTTCCTCTGCCCAACTGCTATGTGCTAATCTTGTTTTATTTACTCTTCAATTTCTTGCCTCGTCTTTTCTATGGAAGAGGAGTTGTTTTGGGATCATCAGAAATAATTTGCACTTTAGATGATTAAGTTCATAGATGCTTAAGGCTATTTGAAGGAACTGGGCATTCGTACATGGGTGGGCTATGTAGATTTTAAAAAGAATTCTATTTTGAATTTATTGGGCTTATGAAGTCTAAGGGGTTATTAGATCTAGTATAATATTGGTTTAAATGAAAAAATATTTTATTTAAATTATTTAGAAAGGTTTTTCATAAATTTCATGTTAGTATACCAAAAATACTCTTGAATGTATATATGTGTTATAATAATTGCTTTGTATTATTAATTGGGTAAGTGAAAAATCAAGTTGTAAATTATGTAAACTATTTAATAAGTCATAAATGTAATAAATGTGCAATTATTCAAAAATAACACTTGCTACTTTCATAAGTAATTGCTTTGTTTTATTTGTTCAAAGGATGTTTAATCTAATTTAAATTAAATGAGTTATAATTTATAAGTTATAAAATATACTTATATATGTGTAGTGCACGTGAAATAGATATGAAACGTGCATGGTTAATGTGACCGTATGTAGGTGCTGGAATTTATACCATAACAAATACATTTGTCCCTTTATATATAACTTTGTTTTCCAAGTTTTAAGAAATTTTTGTGACTTGGATACCATGAATTGTTCGCTTAAAGGAGAGAGAGAAAGGAGAACAGAAGAAAAATGAATTGTCGAGAGAACTAATAAATGAATGAAAGGAAAATTGTTTTTAAAGAAACATTAAAGACCTTCATGTAACGACCCTAGCATTATTTAGGACATTTAATTCGATAAATTAAATGAACATGTAAATGGCTAAGGGATTGAGATTTGAATAATATAAGGTTATCGTGCCTAATTAATTTATAAGACAAAGGGTAATAGAATGAAATTGGCAAGAGGATTAAGATAAGGGCAAAATAGGAAAAAGCTATATTCTTATACCCTGAACCCTCATTCCATTTTCATTTACATCATTCACAAACAAAAATTTAAAATTAAGCTTGGCCGGCCACCATTAGAAGCGGATAAGGGGAAGATAAGCAAGAATCAAAGGAAGAAGCTTAATCAAAACAATTCAAGAGCAAATCTCAAACTCCTAAACAACAAGAAAAGGTGAATAATAGTTCTTATATCTCATTTTTATGGTTTCAGTTCTAGAAAATATTTGAACATATTTTTCAAATAAAATGCTGTGTTTTGATTGTTTAAATGAATATGTATGTTTGTTGATGCTCTATGTTATTTCATATATACTTTATGATAAGTTTTGTTTTGAAAAACCAATTAAATGACATCCAAATGGATATCTTTTTTGATATAAAGTCAGAAATATTATTTTAGAAATGGGTTTCAAGTTTCATAATTTTCTAAGATTTTGTGGATTTATTATGATTTTTCAAGTAAAGAAAATAGTTAAGTTAGGTTTAAATTAATTTCAGCTATTATACATTAGCATTGGGTTCGAAATTTAAATATGTTAGAAACTATATTTAAAGTGATTTATGGGAATTTTTGAAGAATTTTCCTAACTATTTCGTTAAGGATATAAAATTATTTTAAGGTATGGGACTTAAAAATGTTTTATGTACTTTTAAAAGGAGAGGTGCTAATTTGCTAAATGTTTTTAATTTGTTAATTACTGAATTCGATAGCACTTTTAGAAATATATTTTGTCAAAATATTGGCAACCAATTATATGTTGAAAAATAAGGCAAGTTAGTTGGAAAAAATTACTTTAAAAGGTTTACAAACAATTTTGCAAGAAACTACTGCTTCGCCACTTATAGAAGCTACCTTTCGACCCTATATTGTCGCTTCCAACCAGGTCGAAACCAATACACATGGCATTAATGCCTTGGTACATAGTGGATTGGAGATAGGCGGAAGGTATAGAGTCAAAACATGCTTTCAAATGGGAAGAAGTAGCTCTTTTAAACTTAGAATTATTTTGGTTACAAATAATGCTTTCGAATGAGTTAGCTTTCGACTTGGTTGAATACGCCTTTGCTTTAGAAAAGGGGATTTCAAAAGAGGTTGCTGCCTTTTGTTTTCAAATAAAGCTTTCGAAGGGGTCGAAAGCCCAACTGCCGCATTCAGCGTTTTGAATCAATGCTTTGAAAGGGTGCTTTCGCGAAATTATTTTGATTGAGAGATTATGGTACATAATACCAAATCAATTTCTGGTAGCAGCTTAATTAATCGCCTTTAACCTTGTAACCTGCTTCTCCATCCTTTCGAAAGGGTTGGTTTCAAAACCATCCACTCTCTTTTACTTAGGAATATTGCTTTCAAAAGCTATGCTTTCACTCCAGTTCTTTTAAGACCCTTAGATAATTGAAAGTTAAACACAAAAGTTTTAAAAGGAATGGTTCTAAATGGTTTTGAAGCTATGTTCCACAACCTTTTACTTGAACGCGGTGCTTTCGAAAGGTTTGATTTATGTAAAAGATTTTATTGCTTTCGTAAGGTATATAATGAAGGTTTCGAAGGGGTGATCCCCCAATGTTTTTGAAAGGTTTGCCTTTAGTATTTGAATGGAAGGCTTCCAATGCTTTCGAAAGGCAAGATTGAAGTGTTTTGAAAAGAGGGTGTCTAAGGTTTGATAAAGCTTTCGAAGGGATTCCTTTAATGATTTCGAAAGGACACATTTAATGGTTTCGAAAGGACTATTTTAAAAGGTTTCGAAAGATATGGTTTGGCCTTTCGGCCTAGCGTTTCTAGGTAAGTAGTTAACTTATTTCGAAAGGGGTGCTTTCAATGGATTCGAAAGGGGTTGTTTAAAGTTTTTAAACAAAGGTTTCGAAGGTTATCATCAACATTGTTTTGTGTAAAGCATAAATCATGGAAAAGATATTTGAGTAAAGTAAAAAGCATATTTTCCTTGTTTAAGTATGATTTAAACGGTTAAAACAATTTGGAAGAAATGTTTTCAAGTAAAATTTGATGGGGTAGTTAACCTAAGTAAATGACTCAGATATTAGATAGCAGATGAGACTGGTATAGGGTCGGCGCCCTATACTTTAGCTAATAAGCCCCTAGCTAATGTAGGTCCAAAATTCCAGTGTGTAGGGCTTTGTCACAGGTAAGACTAAAATGATGTTACACACTGAAAGGAATATACAGAGAGAAGATAGGTTATTGGTAAGCTTGCAAAACCATTAAGTTAAGTTGACCCTAGAAGAAGATGGTTAAGGGTAGATAGCCCAGTAGCGTGTCTAACATTTGTTAGATAATTGTTTGTGTCTGGTAGGTCCGAGTCAGCCAATGGTTAACGGTTAGCCAAACAAAACTATGCTTTGGGGATAGATAGTCTATTGATTACCTAATTTGCATGCATATATGATATTGCTACGATTACTTAATCTGTTTGATTACAAGTTTGTGATTTGCAAAAGATATGTTTCACATAGGGAAATTAGTGAGGGAAAACCCATTTCTCTAAGCGATGTGGTCTAACTTAATATCAGAAAATCGAGATGTATAGTTTATGCTTGACTTGACGTATATGTTTTTTCCGTAAACTCTCGGGTGCTCAAAATTTAATTTGAGTAGATTGAGAGTTGAGGTTTTTTAGATTTAGTAGGTTGGACGAATAAGCTTTTGAAGACGTG
Source organism: Allium cepa (assembly GCA_030765085.1). Taxonomy (NCBI): domain Eukaryota; kingdom Viridiplantae; phylum Streptophyta; class Magnoliopsida; order Asparagales; family Amaryllidaceae; genus Allium; species Allium cepa. Next base: position 939,616,041 of record CM060932.1, read on the forward strand.
CAAGAGGCAATGCTAGCTATATAGGAGTTATTTTTTTTTATTTCTGCTATGACGTATTAAGACTGATAGGTCTATTTAGTACTCTAATCATCCGATGGGCATCTTCATATGACGCTCTTGGCATAATTTGTAATAATTATATTTGATCGAAACCATGGAATCGTTTTAGGATTATATATCTGAATATGAAATATCAATTTGAAATGCAATTAGAAAAGTTATTTTAATTTTGTGTTGATTTTATTCCATATATGGATACCAGTAACATTACCGTATTTTGTCACTGGAAGTTAATACTATAAATGACTGCAGCATCTATAGCGCTTAGCTTCAGGCATCAAGATAGGGGATGTTACAACTTGGTATCGGAGCATACATTTATGAAAACTTAAAAGAAAATTTTAAACTTAAAATGATTTTGAAAACTTAATCCTAAGGAATTAGAGAAAAGATTGGGGTTAGGAATAACACTATAGTAACTACTTGTATTTGTTACATATAAGTATATGTTTTATCTTTATTCTTCCATCCCTCTTAGGTAATTCTTATGTATCTTAAAAAGACTCGAATGTAGATTTTAAGGACGTAGGATATGGATGTTAATGGGGAAGAGTGAACATTGGTGAAGGAAGCGCCACAACTAATGGAAATGCCAGACCAAACACTAGGAGAAATCCTAATCAAGCACAAGCTGCCAATGCGGGTGCTGGAATACCGCAAGTTGACATGGGAGGAATGTATTAGTTTTTCCTTAACATGATGTAAGCAGTACTTTCTATGGGATTGGCTAGAGGAAATGATGAAGGAGGAAATCAGGGAGCTTCGGTGGTCAATAACTATCTTACATTGAGTAGGGATTATAGAAGGCTGGAAGGAAAACTGTTTATCGGGACCGGGGACGCAATTGAAATGGAGAATTGATTACTTCATTGCGAGAGGATTTTTGCTAATTTTGGGCTCAATGATAAGCAGAAGAGGAGACATGCTACTAAGAAATTGCAGGGAGTAGCATTGTATTGGTGGAGCAGTGTTACGGTTGGAGTCATTAAGGAGACTTTGACTTAGGTTAAGTTTTGGATAAGGTTTGAAGAAAGATTTATGTCGAAGATTGCTAAGTCTACTCTACTTAGGAAGTTTCTAATTTGGTGCAAGGAAATATGAAAACACTTGAGTATGCAACCAGGTTTGAGGAGCTATCAAGATATGGACACACTACGGTTCATACTGTTATTAAAAGGAATGAGAAGTTTATCTGTGGGTTGAAGCCTAAGCTTGCTAAGGCCACATTATCGCATATTAAAGTTCCATGCGATGTAGTTATTGAGATGGCTTTGAGGTAGGAAGAGTGCTTACTTTTGTTGAAGGAAATAAGGCAAAGGAGGCTCAAGCAGGGTAGAACCGGAAGCGAAAATTTTCCCTAAGAAAGGAGCTCAGAAAAGTGGAGCTACCAAGAAGGGAAAGACGGAAGTTATCTACTATAAGTGTGATAATAAGGGACACTACACTCATGAGTGCTGGACAAGCAAAGGAAAGAAAGCTGCTGACAAAAGGAGTGAGATGCTTCAACTGATATCAAATTGGACATTATAAGAACTAGTGCAAGGAGCCAGCCAAGGATGGAAAGTGCAAAGTGTTTGTAATGATACCAACTACCTAGAAACCAATAGTGGAAGAGAAAGGAAAAGCTGTGTTGGGAGGTACATTTTTTATTCATGGTGTACCAGTTAGAGTTCTATTTGATACTGGTGCATCACAATCTTTTATATCTCATTGTTTGGTCGATAAGCTTAACCTAGAACCCTCATACCTAGTTACTTCATTAAGAGTTGCGGATCCGATAGGAGGATATGCGACTCTTGGAATGAGATGTGACCACCTAGAATTTGAATTGTTAGGTCATGTATTTATTTGCAGTTTGCATGTGTGTGTTTTTCTGGGGTTCGAAATTATTTTGGATATGGATTGGTTAAGTAAATACGATGCTAGAATATTTTGCCATGACAGGAAAATATCATTTAGACACCTTGATTGTAGTGATCGGATTGTATACTCCGTAGAAAACCCTAGTTTTGAAGTCAATGCTTTGTTGTGGGTGTTGTGGGTGTTGTGTGGGAAAAAGGCAAATTGAATCAGGTTTTCATCGTTAGAGAATTCACAGATGTCTTTGAACCCTTAGTAGGACTGCTGCCGAAATAATCTGTTGAGTTTCAGATAGATTAGTATTAGGAACCAAACATGTAAGTAGACCACCAAGTAGAATTACACCTACCGAGATGAGGGAGCTAAATGTGAAATTGGTGGATTTGGAAGGAAAAATTTTATCAGACCAAGAAGTTCGCCCTGAGGAGCAGCTACAGTGTCTGAAAAGAAAACTGAGAGATCGTTAAGGTTATGTATCGATTATCGTAAGTTGAATGAGAAGACAATAAATTACCGATATCTATTACCTAGAAGTAATGATTTGTTCGATCAGCTTAGTGGAGCCAAAGTATTTACCCAGTTGGATTTGGCAACAAGATTCCATCAACTTAGGGTGGTAGAGGATACTATTCCTTTGACAGTGTTTAGAACCAGATATTGATCATACGAATGGCTAGTGATGCCATTAAGACTAACCATGCGCCAGCATTCTTTGTAGATTTGATGAACTTAGTTTTCCGAGAGCACTTGGATAGATTCATATTAGTATTCATAGATGATATTTTGATATACTCTAAAGATGAAAGAGAGCATGAAGTTCATCTTATAGTGGTGCTCGAGACGTTGAGATAGCATCAACTAAAAGCGAAATTTTCAAAGCGCCATTTTTGGAAGAAGGAAGTGACGTTTCTTGGTCATGTTGTGTCAGAGAAAGGGTTGTCCGTAGACCCGACTAAGATCGGGTCCACGAATAATTGGAAGAGACCCAAGACAGTGACTGGGATAAAGAGTTTTCTTGGATTAGCATGGTATTCTCGAAGATTCATTAAGGATTTTTCATGGATAGAGGCACCGATGATCAAACTAACGTAGAAAGATGTGAAGTTCGTTTGGACCAATAAGTGTGAGGAATCATTCTAGAGATTGAAACACTTATTGACTAATGCACCCATGTTTAGTTGTTCCAGAAGGGAATCGGGATTTGGTAGTATATACGGATGCATGTGGAACAGGGTAAGGAGCTGTGTTAATGCAAAGAGGTAGTAAGGTGATTGCCTATGCTTCTCGACAGCTTAGACCGTATGAGGTTAGATATCAAGCACATGATTTGGAATTAACTGCGGAAATTTTTGCATTGAAGGTATGGAGCATTACTTTTTGGGAGAAAGATTCAAATTATATACGGATCATAAGTCGCTGAGGTATTTATTCTCTCAGAATGAGTTGAAAATGGGACAACGGAGGTGGTTATAGTTTTTAGCCGCTTATGACTTTGGTATTGAGTGCACACAGGAACAGGAAACAAGTTTGCAGATGCACTTAGCAGAAAACACCAAAATGTAGTATTAGCAATGATAGCTGAGTGAAAAGATTTAGAAGCATTGACCACATGCCGAATACAGTGGAGATCTGAAGCTTGATCTAGTAACGAAACCACTATGTTGTCATGTTTAGAAGTTCAACCGGTGATGATCGAAAGGATTTTTTTCTAAGTAGAAGGAGGATCCATTATTAGCTAAATGGATCAGAAGGTTAAGGGATGGAACAGAGAGTGATGACTTGAAAGATTTTAGTCTTGACCAAAATGGATGATTAAGAAAGAAAGGGAGACTGTATGTTTCGAATATGGGAGACATGAGGAAGGAAGTTCTTGGAGAATGCCATCATTCGAAGAAGGATGTTCATCCGAGAGGAACTAAGATGTATCAGGACATGAAAAAGAGTTTCTTCTAGGAAGCGATGAAGAGGGATGTAGGATTATGGGTCAAAAAAAGTGTTTGAACTGTCAATAGGAAAAAGCCGAACATCAAAAGCTTAGTGGATTACTTCAGCCTTTAGATGTTCCACTATGGAAATAGGATTCTATCTCGATGGACATTTGTAACAACCCGCGTATTTGGACCATTTAAATTGACAATAATCCACACATGTCAACTTAAATAATACAAAAGACGAATCATTATGGGATTATAAATACATAAATGTAAGTGAGAATCAATACAACATCACAGACACAGAACAGCCACAGAATAATGCAGCGGAAAATACATCGTCATAATAGCAGTTCATGAAGCTACTACATAAAGTACAACAATGTCTAAACAAAAGGTGACTGAAAGGAAATACATAAATGTCCAACAGACAAAGACATCAATATTGGAATAGAAATAGACTGATAAATATAAATGCTAAGTCTTCAACATCTTCAACCAACCTTGATCAGCAACTGGATAGCTTCAGACTGACCCGAGCATATACAAAAGAAACACTCGAGTCAGGACTCAAAATCTTATACAGGATAATCAAGTGCAGGGAATAAAGTCCATAACTCAAAGACGAATAAAACATCTCTAAGGATCCGATAAACTATCTATATATACAATAGAATACGATATGTAGATAATGACTAGTCAGTAAAGTACGATATTAAAATAGCGTTAAGGCGTTACCATAATTCCCCTTAACACATTTTATAATGCCATAGTCTATACAGCACCGTAAACCCCACCGTAAACTAGTGGTTATCAGAGGGTACCCCATAGGTATAACACAAAACAAAATGTAGTGGTCGCGAATAGGATAATCAGTATGACGAGGTACATGAGGCGATACCAACTAGGATACTAGTAGTTGCGTGATCCGGACTGATGTTGAGCATAGTAGCTACTATCTCAACACCGCGAAACAACACTCCCAAATCAAGGGGTGCACCCAAATCGAATCATAAAAGTAATAGATATGGTATCGAAGAAGCGTGTCCGCTAGAGGTGGCGATCCTCAATGGCCCGGCGCGGCTCCTGTTTTAGTCATGTCAGGGGTCATCCAATATCGTTCTCTTTCTTCAGTCAACGCGTTCACCAAACCATCCACTTCATTCTGGATCAACACTTCGCGTATAATAGATATTAAAGTGGTTTTCGGCATCGACAGAGAGTGTGTCCATTCCCGATCCCGGTCTCTTTAATAACTACGTATTTATTAACCAATGGTCGATTAAATTAACGTTTAAACAAATCAAAGTCCAAAAGTCAAGGTGCAAATTTGACTTCCAAAATTTGACATTTCACGATTCAATTTATTTTAGATATTTTAAAACATATTTCCAAATGCAATTTTTAGTTCAAACATTTGAGTTGACAATTTAAAATTAAGTATTCCAGTTCAATTTAATAAGGTCTAAATGTCGCTTATTAAATTTAGTTCATAATCAACGAATTCAATTTAATGGTAAACTTAGTTTAAATCATTAAATCAAATTCTATTCATTTCACTTCATGTTTACATCCACTGATCATAAATTCAATTAAATCAATTTCATTAACTAGATTCCTTTTATCAAACTTCATTTGATTTATTTACCAATTCAATTAAATTTCTATTTAAAGAAATCCATTTCTATTTATCGGGTTCACTGATCTATACATTAAAAACGAGTTATTTCCGAGTTACAAATTTACTTAATCCATATTCTGTTTACAATGTCCTGACTTGACAATTCAGTAAATTTAAAATCATTTAAATTTAAATTATCCCTAATTTAAATTCATTAAATTGGTAAGTCAAAATTTTCTAAATCTCTAATTTAACTTATAACAAGTTCAAATCTATTTAATTAAAGCCGAGTTTAAATCTAAATCTAACAAATCTAATAAATCTTTAAATTATTAAATTCTAAAACTTACTCGTTTCTAAATCTCATTTCAATAAAAAAATTCAATTCATTTTATCCAATTGGGTAAGTTTATCAATCCGTTTCAATTTAAATCCATTAATTTATTTCAACTTAAATCCCTTAAGTTCATTATTAAATTTCCAAACAAATTGTTAAGTTCAATCCTTAATTTAAAATATTATTCAATTTCAAAATGATTTTTGTTGACCAATCGGGTTTCTTATTTCTAATTTTCTATCCTAGGCCAAGTTGTTTAATTGGGTATTTATCATTTCAACCCAATATCATTCAATATAAAACAAAGCATAGCAAAGGGAACTTGCATAACTGGGATGGTGTCAAAGTAAATAAACAAGCAATAGCAACCATACATAACAATTTCACAATTTATTAAATAATCCCGAAATAATCGTATTAACTTACATTTGTTATTTATGCAAATTAATATAATTATTCCTAGAATCCACACTATCGTTTTATGCAGATTAAAGATTATTAAATTATGGTTTTCACTTGGGGTCTATTATCAAATTACTACATCAATCATACATTCAATGGTTCAAAGTGTAGTTAAAGCGATTTCTACGCGACGATTTAATTAACATTTAAAGGGGTCAAGTTTAACATATATAATCCATTTTAAATTGTTGACTATCCTATATCAATTTCAAGTTCATATTAAATTTCACCTATATTAACAACCAAATTCAACATCACATAACAATTTTAGTGTCACAACTATTTGTCGTAAACTAACAATATTCAAATTTAACTTGCATAGCGATTTACAATTTTTTTTATTTCAACAATTTTAACAATCAAAAATTTAATGTCCAAATTAATATTAACAACAATTATCACTTGATTATCATAGCATAATAGATTGAGTCGTGAATGAAATATTCACCTTGCGTGGTTAGAGAAGATGACAAAGCACGAAGATGAATAGATAAAATAGAATCTAACAAGCACGACGCAAATTGAACACAACTGCAATCAACAAATAATTAATCAATAATTTGTTTATTGCAATATATATATCGATTAAATATATATATAAAACCATACCGATCAATGAAGCAAAATAGATTCGACAAGCGGGATGGAAATAGCTTATGTTTCCGGATCAATAGCGGGAGCTGGAATAAAACACAGTAAAACGTTGTTTGTAAGCATATACAACTGATTATATGTATACGAAGTTTATAAGCCATTGATTGTGTAAAACCATATATACAACCGTATGTGCATGAACCTATAAAACTATAACTATATATAAAATCTTTATATAAACTTTATATTGTATATAACAAAATAAAACAAACCAGAGATATATAACTTTATGTTTAAACTTTATATAAAACATAGAAAACTAAACTAACATCAACTGAAGCTATGTAAACTATATACTGTATATACCAAAACTTAAAACATGGACACTTATACATCTTAATGTAAACATGTTTATAACAGAACTCTTTTATATTTTTTTCAACTAAAATATATAGCTTATCAACTACATATATATATCGACTACCTATAGTAATCAAAGCTTCTTATTCTTGCATGGACTGGCCTGGACAGTGGCGGCATCAGGTGGTCGTAGCAAGGCGGGTTCGGGTTCGGCAGGTCTGGGGTCGGAGGAGCAGTAGAGGCGAGCGGCAGTAAAGTGGGACGCAGGGTAGTGGGCAGTGGGGCTCGTGGGACGGACGTGGCTGTGGCGGATGTGAAGGTGGGGCTGGTGGACGTTGGCCAGTGGGCGGAGGTGAATGGCGGAGAGGGTAATGGGCAGAGGAGCAGGCAATGGGGTGGGTTGGTGCAGTTGAGGCGGCCGGTCAATGGGACGCGGTGCAGGCAGAGGGTGGAAGCGGCCGTGGGTGGAGGGTTGGTGGTGCGGACGAACCGAGTGGGGCCGTGTGGGCGGAGCTGGGCAAAAGCAGGGGACGCGGGGACGGGCTAGCGTGTGGGGCGGAGGCCGGTAGTGTGGACTGCGGGAAGTGGAGGCGGACCGAACGAGTGGTGGTGGAGTGGGTGGCTGTGCAGTCGGAGTGGGTTGGGGCGATGGGACTCGGGTGGTGCAGTAGGTACAGGTCTGGGTGGTCATGCATGGGCGGAGCAGTGCGGAGGCTGGGAGTGGGCGGAGGTGACGGTTGGTGGGGCAGTGGGCGGAGGCTGGCATGGCGCAGCGGGGAAGTGGACGGTGGAGGGAGAGGCGGAGCGGAGGGGTGGAGGCCGGTAGTGGGCGGACGTGTAATGCATGGCAGGTTTCATGTTTGAAGTTAAAAAAGAAAAAAGAAAAATATGAAGAGAAAGAAGAAAGGGAGGAGCTGAGTTTGAGTTTCTTACTGTAACCTTTTGAAAATAAAAAAAAAAGATATGAAAGAAGAAGACAAAGAGGGCAGAGCAAACATGTACCAGAGAGAAGCAATGCAATAAATGAAGTGAGCTGGTATGCAGAGGCATTAATGAAGGCAGATATATAAAGTGGGGTTCAGAGTGCAAAGTCAATGCAATGATGTTTTTACAAAGTGGTGGCTATTTGGGTTTCCAAGACAGCTGAATAGACTCCTAGAATTTTGAACGTTGGAAAGTTGGGTACCGTTTTATGCTGCGTATCGGACTGGTTTGCGCTCCGTTAACAATTATAATTTGCAACGCCGAACTCCAATTGACACAAATAAATATATCGTTTTGATCAGCGCGACGAGGCGGACACAACGATATGAAAATATTGATGGTTCGACACTGTTTGCGAAGTGGTAAATCTTATTAAACCGTTTGCTCGAGCGAACATTTAACTAGCAATTAAAAGCGAAATTTGACGAAACGAAATGCGCCATCAAGTTCAGAATATTTTTCTTATGCAACATTGAGAAAATATTTGAGTTCAGACGATAGGAAATTTACACATAAGATCTAAACTAATATGTAAATGCGACGAGCGTAATTTACTTCAATAATTTTCAACGAAATTTGGCGCACGCCTATGTCTATCTAGACGCATTCCAAATGTGAAGTTTGAATAGCAACGGAAGTTGTTTATGAAAATTCGAATTTCAACATTAATAACGATTTTTAAAATTTTAAACTGGGTCTGAATTTCAGGGTCGTTACATTCTCCCCCACTCAAAACTTTTCGTCCTCGAAAAGGAACAAAGTAAAGAGTGGAAGAACAGATAAAAGAGATACGATGGATATAGAATAGATTATCGAATAAAGTATAGAATATAGAGTAGAATTTACCTTCAACAAACAATTCTGTATTAGAATCTCGGATACTCTCCTCGGTTTCCCAAGTACAATCACGATCATCAGGACTCCATTGGACTTTGACTATGCTAACAGATTTCCTTCTAAGCTGCTTCGTATCCCTATCAATAATACGAAGTGGTCTCCTCTCTATAGTCAAATCCGACTCAATATCAACCTCATCTAACTGAGCAATAGGAATGGTCATGGATGGATCATGCACAACCTTTCGAAGATGTGAAACATGGAATACGTTGTGCACGCCCTCAAATTTCTCTAGCAGTGCAATTCTGTAGGCTAGTGTACCAATCCTCTTAGTGATAGTGAATGGTCCAACAAATCTAGGAGTGAGCTTCCCTCTACGACCAAATCGAATAACATTCTTCAAAGGTGATACCTTAAGAAATACCTCATCCCCAACCTGGAATTTTAAATCTCTTCTACGCCTATCTGCATAGCTCTTCTGCCTATCCTGTGCGGTTTTCATCTTCCTTCTGATCTCATTAACCTTGTCGGATGCTTCCACAATCATATCTGGGCCAAGAATTAATCGATCACCAGGCTCAATCCAACAAGTTGGCGATTTGCATGGCCGTCCATATAAAGCTTCGAACGGTGCCATATCGATACTCGCCGGATTATAAAGATAGTTAAATCTCAATTCAATTTTTTTTTACTTATTCAAATTGAAGATTTTTGATTTACCTGATAACTGTTATTATAAGTGAATTCAACCAAATGGAGATGGTCTTCCCAAGATCCACCGAAATCAATAATGCAAGCTCGGAGCAGATCTTCCAAAATCTGATTTACCCTCTTAGTTTGGCCATCTGTTTGAGGATGATAAGCTGTGCTCAGATTCAGTTTAGTGCCCAAGACGTCCTGAAATGCCTTCCAGAATTTACTAGTGAACAAGGGATCTCTATTGCATACAATACTAGATGGAACTCCATGAAGTCTAACAATCTCTCTCATATAAATCTCGGCCAAACTCGAAGCAATACAAGTGGTCTTAACAGGAATAAAGTGAGCAGATTTGGTCAACCTATCAACAATCACCCATATACTCTCGTTACCTTTTCTGGTCCTCGGTAATCCGTCAACGAAGTCCATAGAAATCTAATCCCATTTCCAACACGGAATCTCTAGGGGTTGAAGTAATCCTGCCGTCTTCCGGTGATCGGCCTTGACTTGCTGGCAAGTGGTGCATCGACTGACATATATGGAAATATCACTCTTCATCCCACTCCACCAATATAAACGCTTCATATTTCGATACATCTTGGTTACACCGGGATGAAATGAAAGTGATGACTGATGGTTCTCTTTAAGTACTTCTTGTCTCAATCCATCGACATTAGGAACACAAATACGGTTGTCAATCTTCAGAACTCCATTACTATCTATCTGTGCTCCCACTTTACTGTCAGCATTTCCCACTCTACCAAGAACTAACTCCTTCATGCAATAGAGCAAGGTGTCCTCATATTGCTTAGCTTTGATGCGATCCAAAAGAGATGGGGAGATCACCAGCTGAAATAGCATGCCTTCTACAAGGTTACAACATGACAATGCTTTGCTACGGCTCAAAGCATCAGCTACAACATTTGCTTTTCCAGGAGTATAATTAATGTCGAGATCATATGCAGCTCAGAATTCGAGCCATCGGACTTGTCTTTGGTTCAAATCCTTCTGAGAGAAAATATACCGCAAGGACTTATGATCTGTGAATAATTCAAATTTTGTCCCCAAAAGATGATGCCTCCATAGTTTCAAAGCAAATACAACTGCAAGAAGCTCTAAATCATGTGTTGCATTGTTTACTTCATGGATCTTCAACTGACGACCAGCATAGGCAACAACCTTACCATTTTGCATCAAGTCAGCACCTAAACCTTCTCGACAAGCATCGATATAGACAGTTAATCCTTCACTCCCGTCAATTACCGCAAGAACTAGGGTTGAACTTAACTTACATTTCAGCTCATTAAAAGCTGATTCGCACTTCTCACTCCAAATGAACTTGACATCCTTTCGAGTTAAAGCAGTAAGTGGGGCAGAAATCTGGGCAAAGTGCTCAATAAATCTGCGATAATAACCGGCTAAGCCCAAGAAGCTACGGATATCAGTCGGAGTTTAGGGAGTCTCCCAATCTTGTAGATAAATTTTCAAATTAGAAAGGAATAAGATGGATCGAATAGAAATAACGAATAGGATAGAACTTACATTGATTACGGCGATCTTAGCTGGATCGACCGAAATCCCATTTTCAGAAACAATATGGCCAAGGACTCGTACTTCATCTCGCCAGAAGTGGCATTTCGAGAACTTGGCTTTAAGCTGATGGTTTCGGAGAGTTTCCAGAACATAAGCAAGATGTGTTTCATGCTCTTTCTCATCTTTGGACAAGACGAGAATATAATCAATGAAGACAAGAACAAACTTGTTAAGGACATCACGGAAGACTTGATTCATTAAGTCGACGAAATAAGCAGGTGCGTTGGTCAGACTGAATGGCATAACCAACCATTCATAGAATCCATTCTCGGTACAGAAAGCTGTCTTATGAATACTATCTTCTGCTACTCTGAGTTGGTGGAACCCAGTGGCTAGATCAAGTTGCGAGAAAACTTTAGCTCCATGGAGCTGATCGAATAAATCATTGATACGAGGCATCGGATAGTGGTTCTTGAGAGTGCGTTTATTTAATTCCCTGTAATCAACACACATGCGAAGAGATCCATCTGATTTGGTGACAAATACGACTACGGCGCCCCATTCAGAACAACTTCTCCTGATCAAACCCCTAGAAAATAGATCATCAATTTGAGTTTTAAGTTCATCTTTCTCTTTAGGAGCCATCCTTCTATGAGGGAGAACTACGGGAGTAGCTCCAGGAATAAGGTCAATGCAGAAATCGATCTCTCGCTTTGGCGGTAGAGAGTCGACCTCTCCAAATACATCAGGAAACTTCTAAACAATAGGAGTGGTACTAAGGTCATCCGGGTGAGCATCAAGAGAGAATATGAAGCTTCCGGCATATTTCTGAGGTGATTTGCATTCGATGACAAGCGGTAGACCCTTGTCATTGACTAGAGAAATAGATCGAGCTTTGCAAGAAATAACGGCATCGAATTTTCTTAACCAATCAGCACCCAATAAAATGTCAAATGCTACGAAGCCAAGCACATAAAAATCCCAAGTGAATCGATATCTTCCATACAGAAGCACACCCTCTTTACAAATTCTACTGAGGTTGGCAAGTCCTCCAATAGGGTTGGAGACACATATGGAAGTAGTAGCAAGAGTAGGTTCTAATTTGAGCTTTACAAAGATCAATAGATATGAAGCTATGAGATGCACCCATATCGAATAATACCCTAACAGGTAAATCATGTAATGAAAAAGTACTTCGTAAGGTACCTCGGTCATCCTGAGCAGGTGGTGGAAGTGGTGCAGGAGTGGTGATAGCATATACTCCAGATGGTGTGCCTTTCTTCCGCAATGGGCAGTCTCTCTTAAAGTGAACTGGCTGGAGGCAGACATGGCATAAATCATTCCTCATCTGAGAAGGTGGCGGAATAGCAGCTCTGGTGGATGGACAGCTATTAGCATAATGGCCCTTCTTATCGCATTTGAAGCAAGCAATATTGGCAAGGTCGATTGGGCTTTTCTGGGCATATCCCAATCCTGTAGTCTTTTGCCAAGCTTTCTTTTGTTGATCAAAGTTCATCTTCCTCTTTCCGAGCTGGCTAGAAGAGGGCTGAGTAGGAGTGGCCTTAGCAGTGGGTCCCCTAGGCTTTGCCTCATATCTAAGAGCATAATCAACAAGCTATGTGAAGGTGCAGTGAGTGTGGCCAGTAAGCAAGTCATAATGCTTTGGCCTAGCTCCCAAAATGAACTTCTCGTTCTTTAGAAGTGGTGTGTCGATCAATCCCGGGCCAAACTTGGACAGTTCGTTGAATTTCCTCTCGTACTCAGAAAAAGTCATACTGCCTTGCTTAAGATCCATAAAAACTCTATAAAGTTGGGTTTTCCCAGCAGCCGGCATCCATTGTGCCGTGAAAGTATCCCTATCAAAAGATAGACTAGATGAATAACATTTCAAAATTTGAAGGAAGAATTTAGACTACGAAATCTGAACAAATTTATACCTAAACTGGGCCCAAGTAATGGTGTTCTCCTCGATACGGGAAGTAACATATTCCCACCAATCTTGTGCGGCATCCCTAAGTTTCCAAGAAGCAAGCTGACGCTTCTGAGCATCAGTATCTTCAATCCAGAAAATATCTTCTCTAAGCCTTTGAGCCATTGCTGAGCTCTGATAATGCCCTCGGATCCCGGAAACTTAATACCCCCCAGCTGGATATACTCTTTACTAAGAGTGGTGAATTTGACGGGAGCTGGGGCGGCAGGTGCAGCATGGGCAGGACCATGGCCTCTTCCTCCCCTATTGCTTCTTCCGGTACTCATCCTGAAATATCGAAAGAGATTTAGAACCAAGGATAGAAAAATCATGAAGCTTAAAGAAACTCTAATTAACAAATCAAAAGAAGTTTGAATTTTCGGATCTGGATATTGAATCGATTTTATCATTCTAGGGTATTGCTACCCTATCTCTAATGAGTTTATATAACCCCAAACTAAGGTTTTTAGGGAAACCAAAGCTCTGATACCAACTGTAACAACCCGCGTATTTGGACCATTTAAATTGACAATAATCCACACATGTCAACTTAAATAATACAAAACACGAATCATTATGGGATTATAAATACATAAATGTAAGTGAGAATCAATACAACATCACAGACACAGAACAGTCACAGAATAATGCAGCGGAAAATACATCGTCATAATAGCAGTTCATGTAGCTACTACATAAAGTACAACAATGTCTAAACAAAAGGTGACTGAAAGGAAATACATAAATGTCCAACAGACAAAGACATCAATACTGGAATAGAAATAGACTGATAAATATAAATGCTAAATCTTCAGCATCTTCAACCAACCTTGATCAGCAACTGGATAGCTTCAGACTGACCCAAGCATATACAAAAAGAAACACTCGAGTCAGGACTCAAAATCTTATACAGGATAATCAAGTGCAGGGAATAAAGTCCATTACTCAAAGATGAATAAAACATCTCTAAGGATCCGATAAACTATCTATATATACAATAGAATACGATATGTGGATAATGTCTAGTCAGTAAAGTACGATATTAAAATAGCGTTAAGGCGTTACCATAATTCCCCTTAACACATTTTATAATGCCATAGTCTATACAGAACGGTAAACCCCACCGTAAACTAGTGGTTATCAGAGGGTACCCCATAGGTATAACACAAAACAAAACGTAGTGTTCGCGAATAGGATAATCAATATGACGAGGTACACGAGGCAATACCAACTAGGATACTAGTAGTTGCGTGATCCGGACTGATGTTGAGCATAGTAGCTACTATCTCAACACCGCGAAACAACACTCCCAAATAAAGGGGTGCACCCAAATCGAATCACAAAAGTAATAGATATGGTATCGAAGAAGTGTGTCCGCTAGAGGTGGCGATCCTCAATGGCCCGGCGCGGCTCCTGTTTTAGTCATGTCAGGGGTCATCCAATATCGTTCTCTTTCTTCAGTCAACCCGTTCACCAAACCATCCACTTCATTCTGGATCAACACTTCGCGTATAATAGTTATTAAAGTGGTTTTCGGCATCGACAGAGAGTATGTCCATTCCCGATCCCAGTCTCTTTAATAACTACGTATTTATTACCCGATGGTCGGTTAAATTAACGTTTAAACAAATCAAAGTCCAAAAGTCAAGGTGCAAATTTGACTTCCAAAATTTGACATTTCACGATTCAATTTATTTTAGATATTTTAAAACATATTTCCAAATGCAATTTTTAGTTCAAACATGTGAGTTGACAATTTAAAATTAAGTATTCCAGTTCAATTTAATAAGGTCTAAATGTCGCTTATTAAATTTAGTTCATAATCAACGAATTCAATTTAATGGTAAACTTAGTTTAAATCATTAAATCAAATTCTATTCATTTCACTTCATGTTTACATCCACTGTTATCATAAATTCGATTAAATCAATTTCATTAACTAAATTCCTTTTATCAAACTTCATTTGATTTGTTTACCAATTCAATTAAATTTCTATTTAAGGAAATCCATTTCCATTTATCGGGTTCACTAATCTATACATTAAAAACGAGTTATTTCCGAGTTACAAATTTACTTAATCCATATTCTGTTTACAATGTCCTGACTTGACAATTCAGTAAATTTAAAATCATTTAAATTTAAGTTATCCCTAATTTAGATTCATTAAATTAGTAAGTCAAAATCTTCTAAATCTCAAATTTAACTTATAACAAGTTCAAATCTATTTAATTAAAGCCGAGTTTAAATCTAAATCAAACAAATCTAATAAATCTTTAAATTATTAAATTCTAAAACTTACTCGTTTCTAAATCTCATTTCAATTAAATTTTTCAATTCATTTTATCCAATTGGGTAAGTTTATCAATCTTTTTCAATTTAAATCCATTAATTTATTTCAACTTAAATCCCTTAAGTTCGTTATTAAATTTCCAAACAAATTGTTAAGTTCATTCCTTAATTTAAAATATTATTCAATTTCAAAATGATTTTTGTTGACCAATCGGGTTTCTTATTTCTAATTTTCTATCCTAGGCCAAGTTGTTTAATTGGGTATTTATCATTTCAACCCAATATCATCCAATATAAAACAAAGCATAGCAAAGGGAACTTGCAGTTTGATAACTGGGATGGTGTCAATGTAAATAAACAAGCAATAGCAACCATACATAACAATTTCACAATTTATTAAATAATCCCGAAATAATCGTATTAACTTACATTTGTTATTTATGCAAATTAATATAATTATTCCTAGAATCCAGACTATCGTTTTATGAAGATTAAAGATTATTACATTATGGTTTTCACTTGGTGTCTATTATCAAATTACTACATCAATCATACATTCAATGGTTCAAAGTGTAGTTAACGCGATTTCTACGCGACGATTTATTTAGCATTTAAAGGTGTCAAGTTCAACATATATAATCCATTTTAAATTGTTGACTATCCTATATCAATTTCAAGTTCATATTAAATTTCACTTATATTAACAACCAAATTCAACATCACATAACAATTTTAGTGTCACAACTATTTGCCGTAAACTAACAATATTCAAATTTAACTTGCATAGCGATTTACAATTTTTTTTTATTTCAACAATTTTAACAATCAACAATTTAATATCCAAATTAATATTAACAACAATTATCACTTGATTATCATAGCATAATAGATTGAGTCATGAATGAAATATTCACCTTGCGTGGTTAGAGAAGATGACAAAGCACGAAGACGAATAGATAAAATAGACCCTAACAAGCACGACGCAAAATGAACACAATTGCAATCGATAAATAATTAATCAATAATTTTTTATTGCAATATATATATCGATTGAATATATATAAAAAACCATACCGATCAACGAAACAAGATAGATTCGACAAGTGGGATGGAAATAGCTTATGTTTCCGGATCAATAGCGGGAGCTGGAATAAAACACAGTAAAACGTTGTTTGTGAGCATATACAACTGATTATATGTATACAAAGTTTATAAGCCGTTGATTGTGCAAAACCACATATACAATCGTATGTGCATGAACCTATAAAACTACAACTATATATAAAATCTTTATATAAACTTTATACTGTATATATAAAAATAAAACAAACCAGAGATATATTACTTTATGTTTAAACTTTATATACAACATAGAAAACTAAACTAACATCAACTGAAGCTATGTAAACTATATACTGTATATACCAAAACTTAAAACATGGACACTTATACGTCTTAATATAAACATGTTTATAACAGAACTCTTTTATATTTTTTTCAACTAAAATATGTAGCTTATCAACTACATATATATATCGACTACCTGTAGTAATCAAAGCTTCTTATTCTTGCATGGACTGGGCTGGGCAGTGGCGGCATCAGGTGGTCGTAGCAAGGCGGGTTCGGGTTCGGCAGGTCTGGGGTCGGAGGAGCAGTGGAGGCGAGCGGCAGTACAGTGGGACGCGGTGTAGTGGGCAGTGGGGCTCGTGGGACGGACGTTGCTGTGGCGGATGTGAAGGCGGGGCTGGTGGACGTTGGCCAGTGGGCGGAGGTGAATGGCGGAGAGGGTAATGGGCAGAGGAGCAGGCAGTGGGGTGGGTTGGTGTAGCTGAGGCGGCCGGTCAGTGGGACGCGGTGCAGGCAGAGGGTGGAAGCGGCCGTGGGTGGAGGGTTGGTGGTGCGGGCGAACCGAGTGGGGCCTTGTGGGCGGAGCTGGGCAAAGGCAAGGGACGCGGGGACGGGCTAGCGTGTGGGGCGGAAGACGGTAGTGTGGACTGCGGGAAGTGGAGGCGGACCGAACGAGTAGTGGTGGAGTGGGTGGCTGTGCAGTCGGAGTGGGTTTGGGCGATGGGACTCGGGTGGTGCAGTAGGTACAAGTCTGGGTGGTCATGCATGGGCGGAGCAGTGCGAAGGCTGGGAGTGGGCGAAGGTGACGGTTGGTGGAGCAGTGGGCGGAGGCTGGCATGGCGCAGCGGGGAAGTGGACGGTGGAGGGAGAGGCGGAGCGGAGGGGTAAGGCCGGTAGTGGGCGGACGTGTAATGCATGGCAGGTTTCATGTTTGAAGTTAAAAAAGAAAAAAGAAAAATATGAAGAGAAAGAAGAAAGGGAGGAGCTGAGTTTGAGTTTCTTACTGTAACCTTTTGAAAATAAAAAAAAAGATATGAAAGAAGAAGACCGAGAGGGCAGAGCAAACACGTACCAGAGAGAAGCAATGCAATAAATGAAGTGAGCTGGTATGCAGAGGCATTAATGAAGGCAGATATATAAAGTGGGGTTCAGAGTGCAAAGTCAATGCAATTATGTTTTTGCAAAGTGGTGGTTATTTAGGTTTCCAAGACAGGTGAATAGACTCCTAGAATTTTGAACGTTGGAAAGTTGGGTACCGTTTTGTGCTGCGTAACGGACCGGTTTGCGCTCCGTTAACATTTATAATTTGCAATGCCGAACTCCGATTGACACAAATAAATATACCGTTTTGATCAGCGCGACGAGGCAGACACAACGATATAAAAATATTGATGGTTCGACACTGTTTGCGAAGTGGTAAATCTTATTAAACCGTTTGCACGAGCGAACATTTGACTAGTAATTAAAAGAGAAATTTGACGAAACGAAATGCGCCATCAAGTTCAGAATATTTTTCTTATGCAACATTGAGAAAAATATTTGAGTTCAGACGATAGGAAATTTACACATAAGATCTAAACTAATATGTAAATGCGACGAGCGTAATTTACTTCAATAATTTTCAACGAAATTTGGCGCACGCCTATGTCTATCTAGACGCATTCCAAATGTGAAGTTTGAATAGCAACGGAAGTTGTTTATGAAAATTCGAATTTCAACATTAAATAACGATTTTTAAAATTTTAAACTGGATCTGAATTTCAGGGTCGTTACAACTTTATTGACGGGTTTCCAAGGTCAAATCGAGAAAATGAAAGTATATGGGTCATAACGGACAGGTTGACCAAGAGTGCCCATTTCATTCCAGTTAAGTCAACAAGAACGACATCTATTTTATCCAAATTGTTTATGAAGAATTATCCAAATTGTTTATAAAGAATATAGTTAGACTTCTTGAATTCCTAGTATTATAGTAAGCGATAGAGATTCCTTATTCACTAGCGAGTTCTGAAAGAGTTTACAGGAGACTTTGGGTACCAAGCTCAAGACGAGTACCACTTACCATCCGTAGACAAATGGGCCAACGAAAAGAGTTAATAAAGTCTTAGAGGATTTGTTAAAAGCTTTCGTGCTAGATTTTGGAGGATCATGGAAAGACCATCTACACTTAGTCCAGTTTTCATATAACAACAGTTATCAAGCTAGCATAGGGATGGCACCGTTTGAAGCTTTGTATGGAAGGCCATGCAAATATCCCATTTGATGGTTAAAGACTGGGGATAGATTTGTTCTTGATCAGGTAGAGAAGATGTGGAAAAGATTGAGTTCATTTAGGCCAGAATGAAGGAAGCTCGGTCAAGATAGAAGAGCTATGCAGGTAGAAGACGGAAATAATTAGAGTTCTCGATTGGAGATCATGTTTTCGTCAAGGTATCACGGATGAAAGGTGTAGTCAGGTTTAGAAAATCAGGAAAATTAGCGTTGAGGTTCATTGGACCATTTCCTATTATGCAAAGGATTAGGAAACTTGTATATAGATTGGAGTTACCATGAAGTTTGGCAGGAGTCCAAAATGTATTTCATTTCTCATCTATGGAAGTGTCCAGAAATTACCCTTGCACGGACTGTGTTAGACGATATAGTAATGGAACCGGATATGACAATAGTTAAAAAGCCAGTTCGTATAGCCGCGAGAGATGAGAAGAGACTAAGGAATAGGACAGTCAAATTAGTCAAAGTCCAATGGAGTGACGACAAAAGAGACTATACTTGTGAAATTGAAAGCACGGTCATAGATACTTATCTTGACTTGTTTCATGGTATGTTTTACCTTTATGATTGTTATGAGTACCTTATCATAATTTTGAAGACGAAATTCTTTAAGGAGAGGAGTCTGTAACGATCCTAATTTTAACTATCATTATTTAGGACATTTAATTAGATATTAAATGAAATAATGTAGATGACCGAGGGATTGAGATTTGAATAATATAAGGTAGTCATGTCTAATTAATCTATAAGCCAAAGAGTAATAGAATGAAAAAGGTAAGAGGATAAAGATAAGGGCAAAATAGGAATAAGTTATAGTCTTATACCCTAAACCGACATTCCGTTTTCATTTACATCACTCACAAACAAAAATTAAACTTAAGCTTGGTCGGCCACCGTTAGAAGAGGATAAGGGGAAGATAAGCAAGAATCAAAGGAAGAAGCTTAATCAAATAAATTCAAGAGCAAATCCCAAACTTCTTAACAACAAGAAAAGGTGAATAATATTCCTTACATCTCATTTTTATGGTTTCAGTTTCTAGGTAAGATCCAAACATATTTTGAAAATAAAATGCCATGTTTTGATTATTTAAATGAATATATATATATATATATATATATATATATATTTGTGTATGTGTGTGTGTGTTGATGATCTATGTTGTTTCATATAGATTTTGTGATAAGTTTTGATTTGAAAATCCTACTAAATGACATCCAAATGGCTTGCATTTTTGGTATAAGGTTAGAAATATTATTTTAGAGATGGGTTTCAAGTTCCATGATTTTCTGAGATTTTTTGGATTTATTATGAATTTTATAGTAAAGAAAATAGTTAAATTGGGTTTAAATTAATTTCGTCTATTATATGTTAGCTTTTGGGTCCGAAATTTAAATATGTTAAAAGACATATCAAAAGTGATTTATGGGAATATTTGGAGAATTTTCCTTGGTATTTCATTAAGGATATAAAATTATTTAAGGTATGGGACTTAAATGTTTTATATACTGTTAAAAGGAGAAGGGGCTTCTTCATGCTTTCGAAAGGGTGATTTCCCCTTTAAACTTGTAAGATGCTTCTTGATGCTTTCAAAAAGGTTTGTTTCGAAACCATCCACTCTCTTTTACTTTGGAATATTGCTTTCGAAAGCTATGCTTTCGCCCCAGTTCTTTTAAGACCCTTGGATATATTAAAAGTTAAACTCACAGGTTTCGAAAGGAATGGTTTTAGATTGTTTTGAAGCTATGTCCCACAAACTTTTAGTTGAACCTAGCGCTTTTGAAAGGTTTGTTTTATGTAAAGGATTTTAATGCTTTTGAAAGTATATATTGAAGGTTTTGAATGGGTAATTCGCTAATATTTTTGAAAGGTTTACTTTTAGTATTTGAATGGAAGGCTTCCAGTACTTTCGAAAGGCAAGATTGAAGTGTTTTGAAAAAAGGACGTCTAAGGTTTTATAAAGCTTTTGAAGGGACTCCTTCGATGATTTCGAAAGGACACTTTCAATGGTTCTGAAAGGTCTATTTTAAAAGGTTTCGAAAGATATATTTTGGCATTTCGGTCTAGTGTTTCTCGGTAAAGTAGTAAACTTATTTAGAAACGGGTACTTTCAATGGATTCAAAAGGGATTGTTTAAAGTTTTTAAATAAGGGTTTTGAAAGTTATCATCAACATTGTTTTGTGCAAAACCTATATCATGGCAAAGATGTTTGAGTAAAGCAAAAGGCATATTTTCCTTGTTTAAGCATGATTTAAAGGGTTAAATCAATTTGAAAGAAATGTTTTGAAGGAAAATTTAATGGGGTAGTTAACCCTTAAGTACATGACTCGGATAGTAGAATATTAGATGGGATCAGTATAAGGTCGCACCCCATACTTTAGCTAATAAGCCCCTCGTTAATTTAAGCCCAAAATTTCAGTATGTAGGGCTTTGTCATGGGTAATACTAAAATGATGTTACACACTGAAAGGAATATACAAAGAAAAGATAGGTTACTGGTGAGCCCCCAAAACCATTAGGTTTAGTTGGCCCTAGAAGAAGATAGCTAAGGGCGGATAGCCCAGTAATGTGTCTAACAGATGTTAGATAATTGTTTGTGTCTGGTAGGCCCGAGTTAGCCAATGGTTAATAGTTAGCCAAGCAAACTATATTTTGGGGACAAATAGTCCATTGATTACCTAATTTATATGCATATATGATATTGCTACTATTGCTTTCATCTTTTTGATTGCAGGTTTTTAATTTGCAAAAGATATGTTTCAAAAAGAGATATTGGTAAGGAAAAACTCATTCCGCTAAGCAGTGTGGTCTCACTTAATATCAGATAACCAAGATGTGTTGTATTATTCACACCAGGCTTTATGTCTGACTTGAAGTTTAAATTTTTCCTTTAAACTATTAGGTGCTTAAAATTTAATTTGAGTAGATTGAGAGTTAAGGTTTTTCAGGTTTAGTAGGTTGGGCGAATAAGCTTCCAAAGACATGCTGGAGGCAATGCTAGCTATATAGGAGTTATTTAGTTTCATTTCTGACTAATAAGTTTGTTTAGTGCTCTGATCATCAAATGGTGCATTTTCATATGCTGCTCTTGGCGTAATTTGTAATAATTATATTTGATCAAAACTTCCGAATCATTTTGGGATTATGTATCTGAATATGAAATATTGATTTGAAATGTAATCATAAAAGTTATTTTAATTCTTTGTTGATTTTATTTCATATTCATGCGCTTCTGATATTATGGATACCATTAGCATTATCGTATTTTGTCATCGAAAGTTAATACCATAGATGACTGCGGTAGTTGTAGCACTTAGCTTCGGGCCTCAAGATAGGGGATGGTACACTTCCATTCCCTCCTTTAAAACCTTCCTACTTTAACTCCCCATTAAATCTCAATCAAATCCGCTCCCATCACAATTTATGAACAGCCAAGAAAGTGCTTAGGAAGGCCTTAATTTTTTTAAATCCACTTAGTAGTTTATTGATTTAAATAAATTCAAACAATTATCGATATTGTATATTATATGTGCATATATAACTTTTAGATACACACATTATTAAATATTAATGGCGCTCAAACAAATCAAATATTCACAAAAATTAATTAATTTAAGTAATTTACAATAATTTATAAATTAATTAAATCATGTGACTTTTTCAAGTATTCATCATTACGATTGTGCAACTCAAAAGTGTAAATTCAATCAACGATTAATACCAAACAATTCAAATATTAATGTTCACACATCACCTTAGATAGTGGTGTGACATTTTGGCTGAATTTATTGCTTATACATCTTTTCGGTAAAATCAATTTTTATTATCATAAGCAGTACCTAGTAGTAA
Organism: Allium cepa; assembly: GCA_030765085.1. Taxonomy (NCBI): domain Eukaryota; kingdom Viridiplantae; phylum Streptophyta; class Magnoliopsida; order Asparagales; family Amaryllidaceae; genus Allium; species Allium cepa. The sequence continues at coordinate 939,639,044 of CM060932.1, forward strand.
TAATTATTTACATCAATTCTCTTCATCAACACTATATCACATTAGGACTTATGGAATTTGGTTTTGTTCAAAATTCTTATATCTTCCACATTCAACTTGACTAGTCAAACCTAAAATCCTAGATTTAATAGTAATAATTACTATCAACCGTACTACTCTGGCCAAATACTCTGACTTTGAGTTGACTATAGCTGACTATGATATTGACCTCATACAACCGAGCAGATGAATTCTCTATTGAATAGTATTTTACTTTAAATGCTTTAATTCAAAGCCAATTATAATTGCTTGATGGATGTCATGTCACGATGAGTGTCTACAATGAAGCTCAACAGTACTCTTAAATTGAGAAACTATGTAATATCATCACTTTGAGATTCTCTATTTGACCTTAGTTTCATTAACCAATAGAAAACCCTCAAGTGTTTTGTTCTATAGTTATCCAATAACTATAAGTATGTAAGCCATTGTGCCCCCAGCAGCCATGAGTAATACACTCTTCAACATTTGGAGAACGTACATAATTTAATCTAAATGGATGAATCAATATCCTTTCTCAAACATCTTAACTAGGAATATTTAAATAATAGGGGAATTTTACCTTAAGGGCCTCTTTCCACCAAACAATAAGTTTCTAGGACACAAGTTTAAATTAATTACTTTCCAGGACAAAAGTTAACACACGTTACGTCTGTTACTTTATCCCTTCATTCCGTTAATTTTTCTCTCGTTCTTTTTCCTTTTTTAGAACGCAGCAAAACGAAACCAGAAGGAGAAAAAGTTAAGAAGGATTTTGCAAACGAAATCAAATCTAAAATCTAAAAGTAGGTTTTTCTAAACGACTAGACAATTTGTGGTCGAAGACCTCTGCCATTTTTGAGTTAAACATCGATTTTTCTTCATCGATTACTCTACAAGTAAGTACTACTTTTTTAATGTAAACGGTTTAGGTATATGTAAAACCTAATTAAATATTCATAATTATTGATACATATGAGAAATTTTGTAATCGATTTAAGTTGTTTGTTGTTTTGGAGATGGTTTAATGTTAAATGAAGTTAATTAGCGAGTTCTTCATAAAATATTCAGTGTCAGATCTTACTTTACTCAACTATTAAAAAAGATAGAAACATTTATCATTTGATGTAAAGGATTTAAGTACGTGTTTAGTTATATTTTCATAATCATTGATACAAGTGGTATATTATCTAATGCATTCAAGGTATTTGTTGTTTTTCTCATGATATTAGTTATTACATAAAATATAAAGATGTTAAACCCTAGGTAAAAAAGATAAAAGCGTTTATGTTTTTATGTAAATGATTTAAGTTCATGTAAAACCCTAAATAAATTTTCATAGTTACTAATATATATGACAACTAATTTTAGAAAGATAAAAGCATTTATGTGTTTAAGTAAATGATTTAAAGTTATTAGAAAAAATATACAACTAATTTAAATTAAACCCTAGTTGGAAAAGATAAAAGCATTTATGTTTTTATCTAAAACATTAAAATACAGAATAAATCGTAGATAAATTTTTACATCAGCTACTACATCTAACATAAATAGTTCTTCACTCTTTCTAACATTTCATCTTTACTACTAATAATGAAAGTTCCACGAACTAATTTCAACCGTGTCCTTTTGAAATGACAAAATTACCCTTACGTCTATGCTGCTCTCCGTTGGTATGCGATAATGAAACTGACATGTGCATGAACAGCTTTTCCCTGTCTGCATTTCACAGTAAATACCACGACATGGTTAATTAGATTTACCGTTGTTGGTTCAAAATATTCATATCATACTGTTATTAAGTCACTACATTCTGCAACTGTTTTTGTGGAAGTTGTTCAGCTGATTGAGTTAGCTTACTAAACTTTAGCACGGTCATTTTAACAAACGGCTATTTTGCTCGGCTTTGTCCCCTTTTACAGTCGAAAATGTCTACTCCTTATACAGCAGTTCAACTGTTGTGATGCTATAAGTTGTATTTTCTTTACCGATCTAAATGTGCAGTAGTTGGAATTATCATAGGGGTAACGTCATATCCTTAGCTGGATGAGCATACTGAATTTGTTATAAAACGGCTGTACATAGTTTTTTTTATGAAACTGCTATTTTCTGTAAATTCATCGCCCTTTCCCACTTATTACTGCCTGTTCGTTTTTCTATATGAGGCAGTTAATTAGCAATGTTAATTAATGGTTTTGGTAGACGAAGTATTGCACCGGTTTCAACATTGGTTTAGGGTAAATAGATCGTTCTTTTACTTGCTGCGTCTCGTTGGAATTATTGTTTTGCAATGCAAAGTAAAAGCTCATAGAATTAACAACATGCTATGTGTTTATTGATGTTTATTGTACATGTCGACCGGTTTACTTTCCTCCAAATACACAGTGATCTAATATACATTTATATCTACTAATTTTATATCACAATATTTTTCTTCTATTTTTTATGTATAATAAGTTTACCAGTGCCTAAATTTCCATATAACACGATAAATAGTGTTAAACAATATCCGCGTCCGTGACAACGACACAGGCTCCATGCTAGTTATATATAACAATTTTTATGCAGCGTAAAGATGCATACAAGGTCTACCAAATCAAAGATAATCATTCAAAAAACTACTTGCATATTCATAAACGAAGGTGGAACTCAACGCATAAACATAAGACCTATATCCAGTCCTTTCTGCAGTGAACACAGCCTGAGACCATCATTATCTTCAACTCCATTGGTAATTGTTTTCCTACTTATGTTTCCCATAATATTTAGTTCTACTCTTCAGTTTGTATATACATAATAAATTGGAATCTAGATTCCATATTTTAAATTAAAAAATAGCTAAATTTTTTGAGCTTACATTGTTTACGTTGGTTAGTCTGCTACTATGTCACTACATGTATGCATACATGTGTGTGTGTGTGTGTATGTTTGTGCATTCACTTCATGTAGTTTGTATTGTGTTGATGTGAATTGACTTGAGTTGTTGCTTTATATGCAGCCAGTTATGAACAATTTGTGATGGCTAATTTTTTTCTAATGCTCTGTTACAAAAGATAAAAGCATTTTTTTTTATACAATATTCTGACGGCTATTTTGTGTTTCATTCTCTTTAAGTTTTCAGATTCATAATTGACCAATACTTAAACAGCTAAAAAAGATAAAGCAGATTATCTTTCTATACTTTGAAACTTTCTAATTGTAAATTTTCATTTCATCAAATAATTTTTGTTGATTTTCAGTTGTAAATGTTCATTTATCTTTTATTGGTCTAAAATAGAAATTTGAAAAAGTGAAAATTTGAAACTGTGAAAATTGAAATAGGTTAAAAAAAATTCAAACATTTGTTCTTTACCAAAAAAACTGTTGAATTTAATTTGTACTTTTTTTAAAAAAAAGAGGTACTTTATATACTAAAAAGGTGCTTTATCTTTTATTTTTTTAAATAGAGGTACTTTATATACTAAAAAATATCTTAATCTCAAAAAAAATACAAAATAATTTAAAAGATAAAACATATTATCTTTTTATTCAAACATATAATTGACCAATACTTAAACAGCTAAAAAAGATAAAGCAGATTATCTTTCTATATTTTGAAACTTTCTAATTGTAAATTTTCATTTCATCAAATAATTTTTGTTGATTTTCAGTTGTAAATGTTCATTTATCTTTTATTGGTCTAAAATAGAAATTTGAAACTGTGAAAATTAAAATAGGTTAAAAATATTCAAACATTTGTTCTTTCCAAAAAAACTGTTGAATTTAATTTGTACTTTTTTTATAAAAAAAGAGGTACTTTATATACTAAAAAGGTGCTTTATCTTTTATTTTTTTAAATAGAGGTACTTTATATACTAAAAAATATCTTAATCTCAAAAAAAATACAAAATAATTTAAAAGATAAAACATATTATCTTTTTATTCAAACATATAATTGACCAATACTTAAACAGCTAAAAAAGATAAAGCAGGTTATTTTTCTATACTTTAAAACTTTGTAATTGTAAATTTTCATTTCATCAAATAATTCTTGTTGATTTTCAGTTGTAAATGTTCATTTATCTTTTATTGGTCTAAAATAGAAATTTGAAAATATGAAAATTTGAAACTGTAAAAATTGAAATAGGTCAAAAAAATTCAAACATTTGTTCTTTACAAAAAAACCTATTGGATTTAATTTGTAGTTTTTTTTTTTTTAAAAAAAGAGGTACTTTATATACTAAAAAAGTGCTTTATCTTTTATTTTTTTAAATAGAGGTACTTTACATACTAAAAAATATCTTAATCTCAAAAAAATACAAAATAATTTAAATGATAAAACATAATCTTTTTATTCAAACATATAATTGACCATTACTTAAACAGCTAAAAAAGATAAAGCAGATTATCTTTCTATACTTTGAAAGTTTCTAATTGTAAATTTTCATTTCATCAAATAATTCTTGTTGATTTTCAGTTGTGAATGTTCATTTATCTTTTATTGGTCTAAAATATAAATTTGAAAATGCGAAATTTTCAAACAGTGAATATTGAAATAGGTCTAAAAAAATTCAAATATTTGTTCTTTACAAAAAAACTGTTGGATTTAATTTGTACTTTTGTTTTTTCAAAAAAAGACGTACTTTATATACTAAAAAAATGCTTTGTATTTTATTATTTTAAATAGAGGTACTTTATATACTAAAAAAATATCTTAATCTCAAAAACATACAAAATAATTGAAAAGATAAAACATATTAACTTTTATTCAAATTTTTGTGTGGTAAATTTTTTTTGTGATAAACTTGTTATTTTTACCTCCTAATTGATTTTTTGATTTTCCTAAACATAGAATCAAAGTGGACCAACTCAAGAATTACCTTATGTGAATAAAAATGAAGACTTCATATCTGATGATGAAGAAACGATTTCACAACAACTGGTTGAAGAAAGTACTAATTTGGATGATGTGGATCAGTATGAAATTAAAAAAATAGCCAACAAGCAAAAAAAGCAACAATACACAGGTACTTATAGATGTAATTTGGATGCAATTTATAAAGTATTGTCAGTTATAAAGGAGAAACACATTCTTTCACCTGAAGCAAAAGCATTTTTAGAAAAAACACCATTCAAATTTTTTTTCAACGTTTTGCTTGGAGATTCAATAGCACGACAAGATTTGAGGAAAAGTGCTTCAAATTTAGATGATATCATTATTTCTTTTGATGAAAAAGAAAATGCTTTCACAATTGGAAACAAATTACTCAAAATTACTCCTAAAGAAGTCAGTCTAATTTTTGGAATGTCATTAGCTGGAGAAGACTTATTTCCTATACCAGTTTTTAACAAAGCCTCAGCCATGAAAAGTTTCTCCAATTTTTTAACTGCCAATTTTGAAGAAGAAGAAGAAGACATAATTAGCCAAAAAACAGTAACAAAAGGACGGAATGCACTACTAGAAGAAGAAAAAGGAATTGAAGATATAGTGAAATTGTTATTATTGTTGCTGGTTATAACTTTCCTTTTTCCAAACAACCAAAGCTATAGCAATGGGGTTTCTTGCCGAAGTTGCTGAATTTAAAAAAATTAAATTCAATTTCTTGGCCGTGAGCAATATGTGAAAATGTTTTGAAAAATGTTAAAAAGTATCATGCTGGCCCTAGAAGTACACCAGGCTGTACCATGGGGTTACTAATATGCTTTCATAACTTCAACTAAATATAAATATATTCAAATTTATATTTAATATAAAAATATCAATGCTTTTATCTTTTTCTTGCAGTATTGGATTTGTGAACGAACATAAATAATTGATGAGAAGGAAAATCTACAAACCAAAATCCCAAGAATGAGAAAATGGGATTTATCAAAACTGAAAGATTTGGACCTCACTGAAGTTGACAATGAGAAAGTATGCTATTTTTTTTTAACCGTACATTTTTTGGAATGTTAGTAGCCTAAATAATAGAAAACCAACTGAGTATAGAAAGTATATGTGCAAGCTTAACTTGTCTAGTACTTCAACGACAGTATATGTGCAAGCTTAACTTAAACTTATTCATTGCAGATTTTAAAAAAAATTGCAGCTGTAACAAAAGAAGAGAAAGAATTTCTTTCCCAAAAAATAAAAGCTATTGAGGTGGAAGAAGACCGAAACAACAAAAGAAAATTAGATGAGTGCCAGGAAGACACAAGTGTGAAAAAAATGCCGAAGAATGTGCTAATAACATAATGGAGCTACAATCAAAAGTTAATTTTTTGTGTTCTGAGATGAAAAATATTGAAGAACAATTAAATGAGGAAAGACATTTAAGAGAAGTGGCTGAAAATAGAATCCATATTCTTGAAATGAAGCTCCAGAAGTTGGAAAATTTAGAAAAGTACGGCGTGAAGGAAAAAGATAATTTGAACAAAAAAATCGAAGCTGAAAAAGGTAAAAAAAATTGTTGGTATGATTCACATAAACAGTTCTGCTAATTTTCCAACTTTTGATATTATGCTAACTCAAGATTTCATACTAGAAAAGCAGACACAAGATAGTTTAAAATTTGACAATCTGAAAGAGGCAGCTCAAGAAAACGCTTCTGAAAATCCTATTGTTGTTGAAGATATTGTCCTAAAAGAACCAAAAATGAAGAAGAAGCCAAGGAATGTTGACAAATGTCCACTACTCAAATATCTTACCGAAGAACAAAAAAAATTGTCAAAAAAAAAAATTCAAAATCCTTGGAGGAAACAAGTAAGTAACTAAACTACTTTTCACTCAATTGACTTAAATATATATTTATTCCAATAACATATGCATATAAATTATAGCAGAACTTTTGTCGTGTTGATATGCATATAAATATTCTCCATGCTTTTTTGTCATATTGAGATTAAACTTGTTTTTTATACTGTAAGTGCCATAAAACCAGGACTGATTTAATACCCATACTTTTTTGTCATATAGACATCAAAAAAACCAAACTAAACTAAAAAAGATAAATTAATTTATATTTATCTTTTCATACAAACTTGTACAACTATTGTTATTTTCTTTTATTAACAAATATTTCATTACATACTAATCTTAATTTTTCAGTATACTAATCTTAATTAATTTTCTTTTGTACTGTAAGTGCCATACAACACAGAACATACTAATCTTAGTTTTTTAGTGATGAAGCATTTACTTGTGATGATGGAGACTTCATCACCATCACAAAAAGTATGATAGAAGAACTTCTCTCTGGAGAATATATTTCTGGTCAATTAAGTACAATTAACTATACTTTGCATCATTATAAATTCTATACTTTGCTTCATTATAAAATCTATACTTAATCCATATGTTTTTTTGGAAATGTAGGTTATTGATTGGTTTTGGTTCAGAAAAACAAAATTATTAGAACAAAGTTCTAGCATTATATATGTGAACACAACAATGATAGTAAGTGAACTATGATGTAAAATTTAATTTGTTTCTAAGATAAATTTTCTGAAATTATTTTTTAACAGAAAAGCGCAACAGATGGAAACCTGGAAAATATCAAAAGAAATATGTTTAATCCTTTTATTAAACAAACACTTTTAAATTCATTATGTTGCAATATATTATTTCCTATACATGGCGACGAACATTGGAGCTTGCTAGAGCTAATAGTGGAATCATGTACATGGAACCATTATGATTCTCTACACTTGACCACAAGATCTAAGACATTAAGAAGTGGACATTCAAAGTTTGCTATTAATGTGGTAAGTAAATTACACAGAAAGTAAAAAAGATACATAGATTTATCATTATTATAAAAAAGCACTTGCAAATAGATTTATCATTATTAATATATATTTGGCAGAAAGCAGCGGTAAACAAAATCAATAAAGACTTACAAGACGCTGGCGAGAAAACAATTCTGGGAAAGTCTACATTGATTAAAAATGTTAACTGTGCTCAACAAAGCAACGGGTAATTTTTATACAACAATAAATGTTACACAATAACTAAAATTTTAACAAATGCAGGTTTGACTGTGGAATTTTCGTAATGATGTTTATCTAAAAGATAGCACAAGGAATGGACACAACATCAAAAATCAGTCTAGAACAAATAAACGCATTTAGAGCACAGATAACTGCACAAATTCTCTGTGATGAACCATATTGTTGGACAATTGAAAAATTCTGCAGTTCAGCTTCAACAACAAAAAATTCGAACTAATGCAATCCCATGAATGAGTGAATGTTCAATTCTGAGAACAAATGGTATTCAACAAAAAATTCTGCAGTTCCATGAATGAATGTTCATTTCTGAGAACAAATGGTATTCGTAAGGAAACAAGTGAGAAAATGACTGGAGAAAAAGGACACGAGTTCACTTTTATCTAAAATGCAAATTGCTTTTGGATTATTCTTTTGTTGTTGTAGTAGGGTTTAATTTGTAATATACTAATACTGGATTTCTACAAGTTTGTTTGTCATGTTATCATCTTCCTTCTTCATATTTTGGAAATATAAAATTTGCTGTCAGAAATATATTGTTTTTGACAAAATAACTTTGATGATTTATGCAATTACCGATCATATTTACTGAAAATGATTGGGTCATGTTAACCAATGATTTTGAACTTGATTACAGCTGAACCAAAGTTTGTATATACGTTTCAATTTTTACATTTGTTAGACTTTGTATGTTAACTAATGCTTAACCTTCACGGTAATACCGATTTCAGTAAGTGGAAATTGGTGTGAAGGTTATATAATGGGTTAATACCGATTTCAGTAATCTGTACACACGTTATTTTCATATTTATTAACACGTGTTCATTTGTATACACCTTACTATCATTGTATTTATAAATGCATTTAGCATTCACCCGTACTCAGTCCACTTATGCACAGCCACAGAAACCTGTCATTAGCTGTATCCATATTGTTGTCAGAAGCTTAAATCGAAACACAACTCTAGCATGTTTAAAGAGTTTCTACAACCTTCATGTATATAAATGCTACTAAAAGAATACTCTTATGGGTAATTTTAGTGAAATTTTACGTTGGAAATACATTAGCATTGCATCCCATTATATCTGCTTGCAAATTACATGAGGTATCTTTAAACATAAAAAATTACATCCCTGTAACACCATTTAACTAATGCAATCATTATACAAATGCACCATGTTTACTTTTGGAAAGAGTATCGGCTTCAAGGTATTCCACCGCAAAATAAATCATACATGTTTATGCTAGCAATATACTTAAGTCATAAGCTTGTTCGAGGTCAATGATATATCAATTTATCTTTGTTAACAGAACTAACACCATTGTATTCGAAATAACAATTGAACATAAACAATTGCATACAACCAAAAGTAATCATAGTCAGATTATATCCAATTCAACATATGCAACAATCCAAATATTCAACTCAAAGTATTCATAGAACAACCAAGTATTCATACAACAACCAATCAAATACATTGGACTAAAACAATCAACTCAATTATTCAACTCAAAGAATTCATAGAACGAACAATCAAATACATTGCACTAAAACAATCAACTCAATTATTCAAAGAACACCCCCTTCTATTATGTCCTAGTTTTTTACACTTTCCACATCTGTTTTGTTTAGCATGAAAATCAGCCCCTTCAATCCTATTCATCCTAGGCCTACCAGCTCCACGAACAGGCTTAGGAGGAAGAACAATAGATAATTCTTCAGCTTCAATTGCTTCCTTATCAAAAGTTGTAATAGGATTGAACAAATGTGAATACGAAGCTCGATAATACTCGATAGCAAAGTAATTCTCAATATATTCATAAACAGAATTTCTGGTTAAAGAAATACACTTCAAAGCATGCGCACAAGGAAAACATGTCACTTTCCATTGATTGCAACTGCAAATGCGATTTTTAAGATCAACCTTTTGAGATGTTGGAGAATGAACTTAAAAAATATACCTACAAAATGTAAAATTAAAAACAGTTAAAATATATAACCAGATTGCATTTCCAAAAAAGGATTATTAGCACTACATATATTCTCTCTAATCTATCTAATTAATAAGACCCAATTCATATTCATATTCTTATTATAAACATATTCATATTCTTATTAACAATAAACCCCAGGGTATCTTTGTCAGAACACAGAATCTATGCTGTAAGGGAAGAAAAAAAACATAATGTATGTTTGCATTTATCATAAACACCAACAAAATGAAATCATAAACACCAAAAATCATAAACACCAACAAAATGAAATCATAGACACCTTTCAGTTGGACCAAAAATCATAAACACCAACAAATTGAAATCATAAACACCTTTCAGTTAGACCAAGCTTTGGTTGGTTGTAACAGTGGATATGGGAATGACTTACAGGGTGATTATGACAGTGTACATGTATATTCGATTTATGAGTCTGTGGTGAACAATGACACGACAAGGAATCAGGCTGATGTATTCCCTATTGTGAATGACAAGGTATCTTTGTTTTGTTGTTTGGGTGGGGTTGTGAGTCATTGAGAAACTGGTTGTATCAGGGATGATGAGAGCCAAGATATCACAAGTAGCATGGCTGATAAAGGGGTTAGTTATTTGGATGAGGTTGTGGATGTTGAGGCTGATAGTAAGATGGTAGGCTTTTTTTGGCAAAGTGGCTTGCGATATGGCTAATAGTTGTACACCAACAAAATGAAATCATAACACAGGCTACATAGCAAGTTGAAAAAGATAAATGCATTTGTCATTTTTTAGAAACTATGAAAATCATGTAAAAAATAGAAATACATACCTAGATGATTTACAAACACTCCACCCAAATCCTTCTTCCTTCAATTTCAACAAACGAGCTTCCATTTTTGGACATAGCACGCTAGTCTACTTTGATGCCTCTTCTCTACGATTAGACATTTGCATCATCAGTTTTACCCTAATTCCATCAAGACAAGCAGTAACAAGCAAACTTCTTTCATCCAAAATCCAAGAATTAAAACTCTCAGCTACATTGGACTTATTTTCACCATATCGCTTCCCCGGAAAAAACAAATCGGCCCAATGATCATATGGTTTATCATTCAAGTACTCTATAGCTTTGGCACCTCTAATTTCTTTGTACTTGGACATGGCTTTTTCAAACTCATGATGATTAGAAGCTATATCACAACGCTCAAGTAAATGAGCTACCCAAACACCCCTTCCAATTTCACAATGCTAGCAATATTATTTTGTATATGATGCAAACAATAAGAATGATGAATATTTGCAAAAAAATTTGGAATACTGAACAATAAACCCCGGTGTCTATCACTTAAAAAAGTTAATATTCTATTACAACTGAGAGCATTCTTTAGGTGTTTTAAAAACCAACTCCAACACTCTTCATTTTCTTTGGGAACAAGAGCCATTGCTAATGGGGGAAAACCTGGAAAAAAAACAAAAAATAATAATTCACTGTTTATGTATTACATTTGAAACAATAAAATGCATTATATTTGAAACAATATTATCTAATAGTACACAATCACATAAACATTATACCCTCAGCCCAAATAAAAAAGGAAAAATCAATTTCCTAGAGGTAACTCATCCTTTTTTCTTAAAAAAATTGCTACTTCAATGTGTAGTCTACGCAGAAAAGGTAGAAATTGCAAAGATATGGTACATAATTCATACATTCAATACAAAGAATTATATTCAAACTTCTAAAACATATATGCTTTTATCTTTTCTATATGCTATTTAAAGCATTTGTATATCTTATGTAACAACTTCAAATAAAGAGAAAAATGATAAATATGTTTAATACATAGTAGTATCTATGATATATAACTATGGCTTAATATGTTATTTAATTCTTTATCTTAAAAGATAAATGCATTTATCTTTTTAAACCCCTGTATACATTAACATTTTGTACATCAAATTAAAGAACATTAAATCTTTTACAGTATTTGTTTTGGATCAAATTTACAATAAGAAGGAGCATGGCTGTACATTGAACAATTGTACCTACTTTGTAACTAGGACAACTAGATTGAAGATGTTAGAGATAAAAACATATATGCATTTATTATTTGAAATATAACAAATTCTGGTAAATCCAGAATAAGCAGTAGGTATCATGACATTTGATGGATAAACTGAAAAAATAAAACATTTACATTATGCATCTATCAAAAAAAATTATGAGTTTGAATTCATTTCTGCAATAATTTCACATGCTAATCCCTAACGCAGAAGAAACTACAATGAATTGAGCAGGATATTACTACATTTGAAACAACCAAATGCACTATATTTGAAACAGTACTATAAAACAGTAGATTAATCACTTGAACAAAACGCAGTATGTACACAACAAAATTCACTATAACAATAACTTAAAGAAACAGCACTATGTTACATAAATTTATAACAAGGAACTAATACAAACAATACAAAGTAAATACAACAGCAAAAAAAAAAAGATTAAAATCAGTACCTTGATTCCCCTTTTTTGCAGTGGCAGCCATCAAAATACCACTTCGCCCTTTCAAAAAGGTAGCATCTAAAAACACCATAGGACGACAATAGTTAAATCCAAATATACATGCCTCATAACATACAAAAACTCTCTCAAATTGATTTGTATCAGAATCCACATCCATACTTGAATAACTATTCGGGTTATTTCTTTCCAATGCCTTCGAATACCAAACTAATTCATTGTAAGATTTCTTTTCATCACCGTAAATATCATTCATAGCCAATTTCTTACCCTTATAAGCAAAGTAATAGCTTAGCTCCACATCATAATCTCTTCTAAAACTTTTAATGATATCTTTGGTTTTTCTTCTTGGCTCATCACGAATTTGATTGATGATTAAACTTTTCACAAGATCACTATTAATAGTTGGACTACCAAGTGAACGGAATCCACCACCACAAGTATGAATCAGGTAAATGTTTTTAACAAACAGTTGGTCCAATTGCTTCAGTTTGCAAGAAGCATGAATCCTAAAAGGACAACTAGCTACAGCACATCGAACTGTCAATCGTTCTTTACAATTCTTAATATATTGTACTTTAAACCCATTCTTCAAACAATAAGCACTCACTGTTCTACGGAATCCAATAGCAGAATCAAACTGTTGACCAACGCCAGTAAAAAAATCCATATTTGATTTCTTCTTCAACAACTCATGTAAATCCTTTTGTTGAGTAAAACCAGAGTCTAAATCATCATCATAACCTAACATATTATTACTTGACTCACCACCAACAAATGAACCAGACTTGCTACTTTCACCAACAAAACTATGCATTGAATCATTCTTCAACCGTAGAAAAAAAACCGAAAATTCTTCCTTTTTAAACCAAAACAAACACAATACATCTTGAAGATCACTATCCGTTTCAACAAAGGTAGTCTTTGATTCTCGAATATAAAAAATATCAAAGCAGAATGGAGTAAAATTATTCCACTCCTCCCAAATCCTATTCCTAACAGAAGAAATAGAAGCATCCAATCCAAAACGAGCATTAAAACAATTGTTATTGAAATCAAACACAACTATAACAGATGACTCGCACCTGCAAAAAAAAATGAAAACAAAAATATAACTATGTGAAAATGATCTTAATTAAAAACTAATAACATAAAATACTACGTAACAAATCACTTTCTATCCCACTTTTCGAAAAAAGATAAAACAATTTATCTTTTACAGATCACAAATCACCAAGAACTAAAGAACAAACAATGTCAACTAATATTATTTCAGATCCAATTTCATACCCAAATTGAGTACAAACAGATTTGGCTGACAAAAATAACATAAAAAATATAAAACAATCTAAAGTGAATGATCCAACCAGGCTAAATATACAGTGCTTGTGTTATCAGAATAAAAGAATACCACTCAGAAGCCATTATTCCAAATACGTCAAACAAAACCTTCCTCCAATAGATGAAAAACGCCTCCTCTGAAAAGAAATATACAATAACATCATAAACATCATAAAACATCGAATTGAGAATGAAAAACGACAAATAAAATCGAGACTCACCAAGTAAAGAAAATCGCCTCGATTTCAGAAGATACGTAGTTGTTTGCGAAGATGAAGACGCACGACCGCTTCAATTGCACAAGAAACGACCGCTTTGATTAAACAAGAAACGACCGCCTAATTTCCACGAGCGATAGATTTCAGAAGATATGTAGTTGTTTGAGAAGATGAAGACGCACGACCGCTTCGATTGCACAAGAATGTTTTGATTGAATAAGAAATGGCCGCCTAATTTCCACGATCGGTAGATTTCAGAAGATACGTAGTTGTTTGAGAAGACGAAGACACACGCCACACATATTTGTCCTGGAAAATAATAATTTCAAACCCATGTCCTAGAAAAAAATTGGGCCGTATAGTTGGGCCCTTCACACCAATTTCCACTAAATAATATGTTATTTTAGTGTGATAAATTTCTCATGATTACAACACATTGTAATTAGTGTCACATAACATGTCATTAAGAATTTTCTATATAATATACTTATATCAAAATTTATTTACAATATAAAAATATGAAAAGTATATAATAGAAAGAAAAACATCTTTATCATAAATAAGATTGGTACCAAGATAGATATGTAATAAATTACATAATCCCCCCTAGGGCATACCACTAACTTTATAAATCCCCCAGTCGCACTTGGGGTCAATAACTTAACAATGACATGAGGCCCTCAACATTTAGAATACCTTTTGATCCATTATAAATTTGTGCATTAATTTATACTACTTTTACTGTAGTGCTATCAAAGTTGATGTACTTAGCCTTTGGTTGATTCAGCCACTACAAATTTTATGTAACATTTCCAACTTAAAGTTATTAACTTAGGATTGAGCATGAACTTAGGGTTAACATACTATACTCGATATCACTTGTGAAGTTCAAGTTTATGAACTCCTTCATAAGGAGTACATTGTTTATACAAACAATTCTCAAGTATTTCCTAAATACGCATGAACACTTTAAACCAACATTTAGCGATCTTCGTTCGTATTGATACTACCCTATGGATCAAATACATAAGCAAATTGTGATATTATAGACACAATATGTAAGATAATTCCAATCGTCAATGTAGATGAAATTCATTTTACATGCTCCATGTTAAACATTTCAATATGGTGTCTATGTATATCACTTTAGGACAATCCTAACATACTTCTATATTGATTATAAAATATTATCAATTTCAAATCCTATACCGAGAAATAAACAACAAAACTAGAAAGATTTTAACACAAGTACATTATTAACAGTCATAAGTATAACGACCCACTATTTTGGACCATTCAAATCGACAATAATCCACACATTTCAGACTAGAATCACTCAAAATAACAGATTGTAAAAAAATTTGGAGCAAATAAAATCATTCACAGAATCACAGACACAGAAATATTAGAGTACTCGCAGCGGAAATAAAATACCATAGTAGTTCATAAAGCTACTATATGCATACTCTCAAAACATATACAAAATCTCATAGTAAAATAGATACAATAGAAGTTAGGATACATTAACAATAATACCGAGACAGATACCGAATAGGAACTAACTGGAAGAAGTAGACGAATAAATAGACAGATAAGCTCCAGTAAAAATCTAGCTCCAGAAGGTGAATCCAAAGCTATGATTCTCAAGCTGACCCGAGCGTAAAGTAAATCACATACACTCGAGTCAGGACATATATACTTATACAATGCAAACCAACTTAAGTAAACTGTAATAGCAATGCACAATAACTTAAAGGATGCTTGGGGTCACCCATCCTTTAAGGATTAGTCAAACCATCAATTAAGTAGTAATAAACACTATCCTAGAAATATCCATATTAAAGTAAACAATGAAAATAACAGTGTTATTACGACTAGGGTAGCGTAGAGCTGCAATAACCGCTCACCTCTAGCCACACTCTTAAAATCAAAGATGGGCGTCAAACAATCACAAGGAAATCACATGACACACAAAGTTGTGTACCCGTGGTCATAAATTTCAAAATGATTTATAATTCCGAATTAAAATCATTCATTTAAACCATTAAAAAGTGAAGTCATTATTCGTTCAAATCAAATATCAATTCCTAAAAATTTATCCTTTTTTGAGTTCATTTATTCAGTTAAACACTTCAAATAAACTTCAATTTAAACCATTTTTAACTTATAAAATTTCATATTTTCCACTGTAAAAATGGTCATTCAAATAACTTTGAACTTATGATTTTTATAAAGCAAATTACATAAATAAATATCAATAATTTCACTTATTAAATTCAAGTGCACAAATTTCCCATTCTTTACCTTTTAACAATTATTTACCACTTAAATTTCAAATTACCATTTCATACATTAAACTAAATTTCCCCTTTTATTTAATTTACTTAAACTTCTATTTTAAAACCAAATCTCACAATTCCAAGCCAAGTTAAATTCCAAATTTCCACTTAACTATCCATTTATTTAACATTTTAAACTAATTACATAAATTCAAAATACACTGTAAGTTGCTTAACTTTATTTTACAAATAACTTGATATTTTCTTTTACTTTATATTTATCCAATTCATACATCAATTATATTAATTACCAAGTTAAGCTTATAATTCCATTTTTACTTAAATTCCCATTATTAAGTTAAATCAAACTTTCACACCACAACTCAAACCATCTATTCACTTATACTATTTAACCTTTAGAAAATCATTGCTTAACCATTTTAAATCCCATATAAGTCAAATTTCATATTATTTTTTCCTTCTTTTACCATACATGAAATTTATAAGAAACCATATTTTGAAATCAACCACGGGTCTGGATAATATTTCACACCTAAATAAAGCGATACGGAAATTTATCATTTATATCCGAAATCAGTAAAATTTTCGGGTTTTGATTATTTCAAACCCACAATTCCAAGAAAAATACAAATAAATAAAAATCACCCAGGCCTGTCGTTTCAGCCCGTAATGATTTTTCCCTATTCTAAAGTCCATTCTGGTTTGTATCATTTCAACCCATAGTGATTCTATTCTACAGGAAACTTGCAGTGTGAGAACAGAATAAAATAAATAGTATAACAATATAAAGCAGCATCAGATGATATGACAGATAAATAAACAGGATTAACATCATATAATTTATAACACAGGCATGTATAACATGATGTAATAATTTCTACACTTTCACTTGCTATCAATTCACAGTCATATAAGTATAAATGTCAAGTTTAAAGCTAGAGTTCGCAAAATAAACCACACGAATGAATTCCAAAAGGCACGATAACATGACTATAGACTCAAGTGGGAAGAGAGCCAAGCTATTGATCTTGTAGCAAACAATAGAACAAGACAAATATAAATATAAATTCAATACAACATATATTGAAACAATCTTTGAAATAAGAAGCAAAATGAACACAATTGCTTTGGCCATGCTTTCAACAATCAATTGCTCGACCTAGAGAATTAATATAGGTCGGCCATGAAATGGTATGGCTCGGGTATGGACCTGGTTTGGACTCAAATGCACGGCTACAAAAGAATAGGAAGAGGTAGTGGAGTGACAACAACAAAATTCAAACTTCTTCATAGCTTATGGTATGGTTTGATGTTGAGAGCAACATGTTTTAATTTTAGAATTTTAGGGATTTGAAAATATTTATAGTGATACTATTGTAAAAAGGATGGTGAGAGGATAAAGGAAGAAAAAAATATATGTTTTTAATTTATTTTCGATTCCTTTCCTTTTATTTCCAATAGTTAGGGTCAAAATCGGATAACTTCCGCCATTCTAATTAATGTAAAATTAATTGATACCCAAGCAATTAATTTCCCAAAATATTTATATAGTAAATAGATATATATTCAAATTTTGAATAAAATTCCATAAATAAGATATAGAAAATATAAACATATATGTATATATTTACACTAAATATGTATATACATATTAGGCCCACAAGTAAAAACTCTAAATATAGAATTTGATGCCTATAACTGTATTTGTTAGTTTTACATAACACATGAAATCAAGGCATATTCATATTATAGACATAATTCAAAAATTAGGATATATGTCATTTAATGCTCAACTAATTGTCAGTCCATTCAATTAATTTACCATAGTATATGAAATCAATATATAACCAATCATATACATATTCCAAAATCAAGATATATGTCAATTAATACACAACCAATTATAATATATTATTTTCATTTTAAGTAATTAAATCTCAATTGTATACTAAAATTAAGTGTTTCCCAAAATCTAGGGTTATACAGACTCCCCACTTAAGAAAATTACATCCCCAAAATTTCCTCTTAGAAGAAATCTAAAATGTTTACATAAACATATATAATTTTCAAAATACGTTATACATACCTTCAAAGCCATATATTAAAAAAAATAAGGTATTTTTCAAACATTACATTCCAAAATAAATATATTGCAGTGGATTTCCTTTTCAAAATTACTTCATAAAATATTTTCAAAATTTACAATTGTGGAGTTCTTTTCAAAGAATCACGAAATATATATTTTTTTGGGTGGAGTTTTGTCATAAGGAGTGCACGTCCTTGACTGGTTAGAGGAGGAGGAGGTGATAGACGGTGGATGGTGAAAAGGAGGAGGTAGCGGTGGCTATAGCCGAGCATGGCAAGAGAAGAGCATGGCCAAAACATTGAAAAATCAATAAGAAAAGTGAAGAGAAAAGTAGAAAAAGAAGAAGACATTACCACTTTTTTTTTTCTCAGATCTGAACTTGTGTTGCAAAAATGAAGATGGAAAGAAGTTTTTCACATGAATATAGTGATAAAGGCGGCTAGGGATTAAGGAATAAATGGCAACAAATATGTAGGAGTTATGGTATGAAATTAATGGATGGAAAGATAAAGAGGTAATAAATCAAAACGTACGCATGCCTTTAATTAAACATAGATAACGTATCTAAATTTGATTTGTTTCCCATCTATTTAATAAAATATATGCCAAAGAAATAATTAAATAAATACATACCATTTATATAAACACTACAGAAATAAATAGGAAAACGGTTATAGAAACGTATAAATTAATTGCTATTTACATCTTTGTATGTTACTTAATTTACAAAGTATATATCCAAATTAAATGAAACAAAAACGGACAAATGTTGTAAATATATACATAACATGTAATGTTACATATATATACACAATTATAACATGATATATCAACCAAAAATATTATTTATATTAATTAAAATAAACAATTTTTGTTAAATAACACAATTTACACACAATATTGTAAAAAGCATAACTTTCACAATATAAATCCGATTTCAACGAAAAGAAAAGCAGTATTCTTGAAATTATATCTATTTTCATAATAATAGATAAAAATTCAAAATTTTAAAATTTAAATTTAAAAGTCAAAGTTTGACCATTTTGACCAAAATCCACTTTTTTGGAAATATTCCATTTATTCTTGTTTAGAATTATAATTCACACAAAAATCAAAATTTATATTTAAAATAAAAAATTATCCATTTTAATAAATAAAATAATGTTTTTATCAGGAATTTCAAAAAATATAAAATTATAATAATCACAAAATACAAGGTTGTTACACTCTCCCCCACACAAATCTTTTCGTCCTCGAAAAGGAACGAGGTACGGAAAACACAAAAAAGATAAAATGAAATAAGATTAAGACAAAATGTCAAGAAGATTAAAATTATACCTGATAACTATTGTTATAGGTAAGTTTAACAAGGTGGAAAGTAGGAATGGCTAGAAGGGAAAATAGGTTGAAAGACAAGGATGAACCATTATTCTAAAGCTATATAAATTTCAATTATTTGGAAGGTAAAATAAATGATCAAAATATCTTTTATATAATACTTTATCAAAATACTTTTATAACTCGATGTCTTAACATGTTTATCCTCGTTCCCGTAGACTCTAGCAGTGCGTTGAACAGGAGCAAAGCTAGAATTCTCTAGGTACTTAGTAGACTTGTTTCAACACCCAGTGAAAATACTTGAAAATCTTTTAAAATCAGATATGGAAAGTACAATCCAAAAAAAAACCAAAACCTTTGTCTAACCATGGTTCGTAGATAAACAATGGTTACGCTTGGATCCCCCAGGAAACAATCCATATCCGTAAGCTTTTTCAGCCCTGCGAGTTACGCCATGATGACTAGTAGACCGTAGAATACACAATGATTACGCCTGGATCCTCCAAGAAACAATCTGTACCCCTAGGCCTTCTCAGCCAGGCGGATTTCGCTACTAATGCGACCTACATAGTTCACAGGATACACAATGATTACGCCTGGATCCCTAAGGAAACAATCCGTACCCCTAGGCCATCTCAGCTAAGCAAATTAACATATGCAGTCACGCTCGAAAAAAAACCATAGGTTACGCCACGGTGGGACACTCGAGTATCACATCCGGAAAATCAAAAATCAGAGAGAATAATATCGATGGAATGAATCCGCAATGTGGTCACAGAGCGGATATCAAGCAGAAGGCACTTTCCATATCTTTACTTCGAAAATATGTATCATTCAGTACCTTTTCAAATCACTTTCAAATATTATACTTATATAAAATCGATTATATAGGATTTCATTTTCGAATCAAATACTTTCCAAACAAAAGTATATCAAATCACACTTATAAGATTTCTCTTTCCAAATTGAGTACCTTTCAAATCAATAGTTTTCAAATCAACTTCATACTTGTACACATCCATTTTATATAAGTTCGACAACTCCCAAATCAAGTATTTAGTAACATATGGTTCTCAAATTTCAATCTATTTAAATATCAATTCAGTTTCAAAATCATATATGATTTCACCAAATCATTTCTTCCAAATTAAATATCTTCAATTTCAAAGTTTTCAAAAATAATAGGTTTAGAAAATAACCCAAGTTTCCATATTAACATAATTTACGTCAAACAAATTCATTTTCAAAAATCATCATATAAATACTGGGTTTTAAATTCCAATCTATTTTCGAAACAAATATTTTTTCAAAATCAATTATACCCAAAATGGTTTCCAAATTTATAACTATCCCTTTAAAACCTTTAAACTATTATTCCTATTCAAAAGATCCAATTGTCCCTTTGCAAATAATTCACTTAACAAAAGTTTCAAATTCATTTAAGTCATACTCTTCATACTTTAAGCATACTAAACTAAACTTATATACTTTATCAAATATTTTATACTTTTCGAAATTTCTTAGCAATGAAAATTAAACCTCGATTTGGAAGTGTTCGAACCTTCAAAATAGCCGATGAAATCAAATTTCAAATCCAAGAGTTGGAAATCAGCAACAAATCAGTAAATCAATTTTTATGAATAGAGTTATACTAAATCAAATCCGAAACTCGAGGACTAAACACCGGTTCACTTCAAATCATTTCAAATATATATGCATATATCTTTCGAATACCAAATCATATTTCGCAAGTTGAGATCAAAATTGGGTTCCCAAAATCACCCACATAGCAAAGCCACTAAAGTGGCCTCTCCCCCACTCTGAAACTCGAAAATCAATGTCGATAATGCGTGCACTCATCATCGAAATTATTTTCCAGCAATGCAAGTGAGTTATGGACTTCTACTTTCTTGAAAACTTCATTGAAATTTCTTCGAAATCATTGGAATTCATTTGAACTCATTTGAAACATTTCTTATTCGAAAAATACTTTCAAATCGTATTATTATATATATTTTTCTTAAACCAGTTAAAAATGTCGGAGTTTAATCACTCAAATTTCAATTTCAAAGCCATTCCATTAAAATCATTTTATAAACCAAAAAAATTTCAAATTTTCAAATCCTTTCGAAGCTTCAAATTTTTATTTTTAAAAGGTATATAATCCTTATCGGAAACATTTCACTCTTATATATAAATGTGGTCATCCTTATTAAACTAATAGTTTCGATGTATACACAATTTCAAAATACAATCAACAAAAAAATTTCAAGGGATGATTCAAGAATGGATTTTAAAAAAACAGAGATTCAAATTTAGAGGAACCGTAATCAAATAGAATTCTGATTCGAAGATAAGCTCGAACGAAGATGAGATAATTACCAAATAGAAGATGATAAGCTTATATAAATCATGGGTAACCTAAACCGGGTCAACCGTGACTTTAGGAATATAATCAATGCGGAAATCTAAGGCAAATCGACATTCGAATGCCAAAGATAGAATTCAAGTATAGGAGAAGATAGATAGCCTCGTAAACCGAGGATACAGAAATCTCCGTGAGTCAATGCCAATTGTAAAGGAGTTCAGCCCTTTACAAATCATTCAAAGATTTGCGAAATCACCGATCTTTATAGAGGTCATTCAAACATGGAGTTATGGAATGCTTCAAAATCAAAGGATAAAATAGGGAAGACAAGACTGGATTTCAGAAAAAGTGGGACCGTTCCAAAGTTCAACGAATCCTAATCGATAAGAATCCTAACCAAGAGATTACCAACAAGGTGGATACAGAAGGGATGAAGTTTAAAAAAAATTTATTTCAAAATAAGAAAATTTATACCAATATAATCTTTGAAAATCCTTTAAAATCAATTGAAAATCATTTTATACTTCGAAAATACGTTCTCTCACAAAGAAATGATTATGAGATTGATTTCACTCATTCTAGGGTATTTCTACCCTATCTCTAATGAGTTTTTGTTCCAAAGGCTAAGGTTTGCCAAAACAAAAGCTCTGATACCAAATGTAACGGGCCGCGCCAGTGGGGTAACGTCCACCGTAGCATACATTGGTGCGTGTGTTCTGCCTTTACGGCCAGCCTCTCGACTGCACCACCAACCCCCGCGAGGACATATAGGAGTAAGAGTCATCCGCTCGCTACCAAACCAAATGTGAGAACCCTTATCACGCTGCACCCTCCAAGTGCATAGGCAGACACACATGTCGGACTTGAATAATTCAAAATAACAGATTGTAATAAAATTTGGAGCAAATAAAATCATTCACAGAATCACAGACATAGAAATATCAAAATACTCGCAGCGGAAGTAAAATACCTTAGTAGTTCATGAAGCTACTATATGCGTACTCTCAAAACATATACAAAATCTAATAGTAAAATAGATATAATAGAAGTCAGGATACATAAACAACAATACCGAGACAGATACCGAATAGGAACTAACTGGAAGAAGTAGACGAATAGATAGACAGATAAGCTCCAGCAAAACTCTAGCTCAAGAAGGTGAATCCAAAGCTGTGATTCTCAGGCTTACCCGAGCGTAAAGTAAAACACAAACACTCGAGTCAGGACATACATACTTATACAATTTAAACCAACTCAAGTGAACTGTAATAGCAATGCACAATAACTTAAAGGATGCTTGGGATCGTACATCCTTTTAGGATCAGTCAAACCATTAATTAAGTAGTAATAAACACTATCCTAGAAATATCCATATTAAAGCAAACAATGCAAATAACAGTGTTATTGTGACTAGGGTAGCGTAGAGCTGCAGTAACAGCTCACCTCTAACCACACTCTTAAAATCAAAGATGGGTATCAAACAATCACAAGGAAATCACATGACACACAAAGTAGTGTACCGTGGTTATAAATTTCAAAATGATTTATAATTCCTAATTAAAATCATTCATTTAAACCATTAAAAAGTGAAGTCATTATTCCTTCAAATCAAATATTCAATTCCCAAAAATTTAGCCTTTTCTGAGTTCATTTATTCAGTTAAACTCTTCAATTTAAACCATTTTTAACTTATAAAATTTCCTATTTTCCACTATAAAAATGGTCATTCAAATACCTTTGAACTTATGATTTTTATAAAGTGAGTTACACAAATAAATATCAATAATTTCACTTATTAAATTGAAGTGCCCAAATTTCCCATTCTTTACCTTTTAACAATTATTTATCACTTAAATATCAAATTACCATTTCATACATTAAACTAAATTTCCCCTTTTATTTAATTTACTTAAACTTCCATTTTGAAACCAAATCTCACAATTCCAAGCCAAGTTAAATTCCAAATTTCTATTTAACTATGCATTTATTTAACATTTTAAACTAATTACATGAATTCAAAATGCACTGTAAGTTGCTTAACTTTATTTTACAAATAACTTGATATTTTCTTTTACTTTGTATTTATCCAATTCCTACATCAATTATATTAATTATCAAGTTAAGCTTATAATTCCATTTTTACTTAAATTCCCATTATTAAGTTAAATCAAATTTTCACACCACAACTCAAACCATCTATTAACTTATACCATTTAACCTTTTAGAAAATCATTGTTTAACCATTTTAAACCCCATATAAGTCAAATTTCATATTATTATTTTTCCTTCTTTTACCATACATGAAATTTATAAGAAATCATATTTTGAAATCAACCACGGGTCCAGATAATATTTCACACCTAAATCAAGTGATACGGAAATTTATCATTTATATCCGAAATCAGTAAAATTTCCGGGTTTTGATTATTTCAAACCCGCAATCTCAAGACAAATACAAATAAATAAAAATCACCTAGGCCTATCATTTCAGCCCGTAATAATTTTTCCCTATTCTAAAGTCCGTTCGGGTATGTATCATTTCAACTCATAGTGATTCTATTCTACAGGGAACTTGCAGTGTGAGAATAGAATAAAATAAATAGTATAACAACATAAAGCAGTATTAGATGATATGACGGATAAATAAACAGGATTAACATCATATAATTTATAACACATGTAGGTATAACATGATGTAATAATTTCTACACTTTCACTTGATATCAATTCACAGTCATATAAGTATAAATGTCAGGTGTGATTACTCACTTTTTAAAGCTGAAGTTCGCAAAACAAACAACACGAATGAATTCCAGAAGGCACGATAACATGACTACAGACTCAAGTGGGAAGACAGCCAAGCTATTGGTCTTGTAGCAACCAATAGAACAAGACAAATATAAATATAAATTCAATACAACATATATTGAAACAATCTTTGAAATAAGAAGCAAAATAAACACAATTGCTTTGGCCATTCTTTCAACAATCAATTGCTCGACCTAGGGAATTAATATGGTTATGCCATGACATGGTATGGCTCGGGTATGGGTTTGATTTGGACTTAAATGCATGGCTACAAGAGAATAGGAAGAGGTAGTGGAGTTACAACAACAAATTTAAACTTCTTCATAGCTAGTGATATTGTTTGGTGTTGAGAGCAACATGTTCTAATTTTAGAATTTTAGGGATTTGAAAATATTTATAGTGATACTATTGTAAAGAGGATGGTGAGAGCATGAAGGAAGAAAAAAAATATGTTTTTAATTTATTTTTGATTCCTTCCCTTTTATTTCCAATAGTTGGGGTGAAAATCGGATAACTTCCGCCAATTCTAATTAATGTAAAATTAATTGATACCCAAGCAATTAATTTCTTAAAATGTTTATATAGTAAATAAATATACATTCAAATTTCAAATTTTGAATAAAATTCAATAATTAAGATATAGAAAATATAAACATATATGTATATATTTACACTAAATATGTATATACATATTAGGCCCACAAGTAAAAACACTAAATATAGAATTTGATGCCTATAACCGTATTTGTTAGTTTTCCATAACTCATGAAATCAAGGCACATTCATATTATAGACATAATTCAAAAGTTAGGATATATGTCAACTAATGCTCAACTAATTGTCAGTCCATTCGATTAATTTACCATTGTATATGAAATCAATATATAACCAATCATATACATATTCCAAATCAAGATATATGTCAATTAATACACAATCCAATTATAATATATTATTTTCATTTTAAGTAATTAAATCACAATTATATACTAAAATTACGTGTTTCCCAAAATCTAGGGTTATACAAACTCCCCACTTAAGAAAATTGCGTCCCCAAAATTTCCACTTAGGAGAAATCTAAAATGTTTACATAAACACATATAATTTTCAAAATACGTATATACATACCTTCAAAGCCATATCTTAAAAAAAATTAAGGTATTTTTCAAACATTACATTCCAAAATAAATATATTGCAGTGGATTTCCTTTTCAAAATTACTTCACAGAAGATTTTCAAAATCAAGGTTTACAATTGCGGAGTTCTTTTCAAAGCATCACGAAATATATATTATTATTTTTGGTGGAGTTTTGTCATGAGGAGTGCACGGCCTTGACTGGTCAAAGGAGAAGGAGGTGATAGGCGGTGGACGGTGAAGAGGAGGAGGTGGTGGTGGATATGGCCAAGTATGGCAAGAGAAGAGCATAGCTAAAGCATTGAAAAATCAATAAGAAAAGTGAAGAGAAAAGTAGAAAAAGAAGAAGACATTACCACTTTTTTTTCTCAAATCTGAACTTGCATTGCAAAAATGAAGATAGGAAGATATTTTTCACGTGAATATAGTGATATAGGCGACTAGGGATTAAGGAATAAACGGCAACAAATATGTAGGAGTTATGGTATGAAATTAATGGATGGAAAGATAAAGAGGTAATAAATCAAAACGTACGCATGCCTTTAATTAAAAGTAGGTAACGTATCTAAATTTGATTTGTTTCCCATCTATTTAATAAAATATATGCCAAAGAAATAATTCAATAAATACATACCATTTATATGAACACTATAGAAATAAATAAGAAAACAGTTATAGAAACGTATAAATTATTTGTTATTTACATCTTTGTATGTTACTTAATTTACAAAGTATATATCCAAATTAAATGAAACAAAAATGGACAAATGTTATAAATATATAAATAACATGTAATGATACATATGTACACACAATTATAACATGATATATCAACCAAAAATATTATTTATATTAATTAAAATAAACAATTTTTGTTAAATAAAACAATTTACACACAATATTGTAAAAAGCATAACTTTCACAATATAAATCCGATTTCAACGAAATGAAAAGAAGTATTCTTGAAATTAAATCTATTTTCATAATAAAAGATAAAAATTCAAAATTCAAAATTTTAAAATTTAAATTTAAAAGTCAAAGTTTGACCAATTTGACCAAAATCCACTTTTTTGGAAATATTCCATTTATTCAGGTTTGGAATTATAATCCACACAAGAATCAAAATTTATATTTAAAATAAAAAATTTATCCATTTTAATAAATAAAATAAAGTTTTTTTAGTAGGAATTTCAGTTAAAATAATTAAAAATATAAAATTAAAATAATCATAAAATGCAGGGTTGTTACAATAAGTTTGTTGTTTACTCATGATTTTAGAAATATTTTAGTTTCTTTTTAGTTCTTTCCTATAAATACACAATTCCTTTGCATTTTGATTGAAATATAAACTGATTGATTTTTCTGTCAAAATTCTTGCTCAACTCTAATGCTTGTTAAATGACATTTTTTTATCAGCCATTGGATCCTATCCAATAACCCTCAAACTTAGAATCGCTCCCACTGACTTTGGACACTAACATTATTAAGCACAAAGAACATATTCTTACATTATTTAGAATTTTTGTTCCAATGTACATATAACAAATCCCAAAATCATATTAAATGATATTTTTTTTGAGTAGAATCCGAATTAATTTAAGTACGTTGAATGATAATCAGTTATGTTGATTTCAATAATTAAAATTTATGATGTAATTTTATTGACATAGCTCACCATAACTTAGACTTCTAGCTATAGACACTTTTGAGGCTCATGGATCATATCCTTCGGGTAAGACTATCAAAATCATATTTTAATAATGTACTTGGAGTCCATTTCAGATTTGTTCATCATGACATATGCTAGAGTAAATGCTTTTAATGGTTTATTGATCTAAGGAAATTTTATTCTCAACACTGATAAGAAACTCATAGTTTCTCTTTTAATGTGTGAAAATTATTATTAGATATTCTAATCATTTCATCTAACGTCATCAGTTTTATCTTTGAACCGTATCCAAATCCATTTTAATAACAATAATTTCTAAAATAAATTCCTTCACCATGAAGCTGGTGTTTCTTGAAACAACAACTTCTTAATGCAACAGAATAGGTATTCATAGATATTTTATGAATTGTTTTATGTATGCATGTATAAAGCCGATTCAGTTTTTAAGTTTACGAAAATTACATAAATCGATTGATCAATATCGATCAGTCCCAAACTTGTTTGGGCTATACACACACAATCCCTTGCGAACAAATATTATGTGTAATCTCTTGATACACGCAACCTGTTAACTCCTTGACCTAGGATATGTAGATTTTATTGTCAACCCTTATTCTGTATGATCTTGTAAACTATGCTTTAGATGAAATTAATTTTAACCTTACAAAAAGAAATTAACTCAACTTCACTCATCATTAATCATGCTTTGTCCAACAAAATCTGAATTCTTCTTATCGTGTACCGTATGAAGGAGTAACTTTTAAGATCAAATCTTATTTGTTTTTAGGTACATTTGAAACACTTCCAATACACTCATGTTTTGATCAAATCGAGCCATTTGGTTTTCTTTTGCACCTAAAGTTATTTACTTCCGTTTTTTATTCTATGAACTTATCATAGGCATACTACATATTATCAAATACACATTGTCATGTATATGATAATTCATAGGTGAATTTAATGCAGTATATGGAACCATTTGGTATCATTGGGCCTATGATTTCATACATTTATATGTATCAATCTTAAGATTTCACTGTTACTACCATGATTGTCGTCAAAGAGTTTGGCCTGCTGCTTAGCCTCGATGTCGCTTTAATAAGTCGTGTTAATGTAGTTGAGTCGACATCAACATAAGAGCCATGATGGACGGAGTCAAAGACTTACGAAGTGACACAAATACCATTAGCGCTATGGTCAATAATAGAAATATAAGGATAGAACGGCGTCAAAGAAGTAGGATGATGTGCTTCCTCAATAGAAGAATACAAGGGTATTGAATATAATCAACTTCATAATCCATCAATGAGTTCGAAGTGACCCATAGAGCACTTCATTAATGCAAAGTTTTATCAGATCTGCTACTCACCTATTGTAATCAAAATGGGATCATCGTCGATAGTCCCAGAAGCTATAAACATTACATTAAAGCGGCATAACGCATCACAAGTACTTCGAAAGTATTGTTCTCCGATGACATCAAAGGATTACAAGTTATGCCACTCTTCGTTAATACTCAACACCACACTTCTTCAATATGTTTTTTCAGTGTTTGGAGGATGCCACGTGTCTATTCGAAGCGATATTGATGGTGGACACTATCATTATTCATAAAGTAATCAATGCTTCTCTATGATTTTCGTTATTTCATACTCGTGTTGACTCAAGATAATATCATCATCTACCTCTATAGAACATCGACCGTTATGATGGAGGTCACCGGTGCTGTAATTTGAAGTTGCTGCATACCTCCACTAAAAGAGTAAAGCATGGACCTAGCGCATAGCAACATCGAATCCGCCAAAGCCATTACCTAAACTATTTCCAAAGCTAGTGTTGAAGCTTACCCATGTTGAAGACCATGGCACTTTCCCCTATAAATATGGACATAGAGGTATCATTTTGAAGGATGAATTATCTCTCTTCTCGCTTCCTACACATAAGGAATTAGAAATTAAATAGTTGCATATTATAAAGACTTTGAATTTAAACTTGCATAGTTATAACATCCCCTACTTGGAGGCCCAAAACTAACGGCTGTGGATGTTGCAGTCTTCAGTTATTAATCCTTGGCGACCAAATACGGTAATGTTAGATACATTAATATAACGAAACAGATGGACATGGGAAAAAATTTAAAACCATCAAAAAAAATTCTTATTCCATTCCAAATAATATTTTAAATTCATTACACAATCCCTACATTCAAGAACCACATTCAGAGAAATTAACTATTACAACATACGCAAAGAGTGACATATGATGTAACGACCCGTAAATTTCGACGATTTAATTTATTTAATAGAATTTTGTAATAAAAATTTAGTATAAATAATAAAAGGTGATAAATATATATTGAACGCTAATTTAACAATGGTAATTTAAGCCTTTGTTTGTAATATGAATAAATTTTTCAATAAAAAATGGTGTAAGTATTGTACCTGAATATAATGGGAAGATAGAGAATATAGGTAAGGCATTTAATTAGTTAAGTGTAAATTTATGGGTATAATAACAATTCGTATACATTACCTAATTAATCTGTCAATTAAGTTGTTAAAAAAATCAAAACCTTTTAATTTGGTAAATAATTTGATGCGTATTGATAAGCGTTACTTTAACGATTAATTTTAAAGTGATGGAAAGAAAATAAGTAAAGTTATGCAGTAATAAATAAATAAAAATATCGCAATAAATAGGAAACTGACATAACATTTATTTGTATGAACGTTACTTATTGATTTGAGAGTAACGGAAGTGTGAACGTAGAATAAAATAAGCGTAGATTTATGTTAGGTAATTATTGAGAATATGGGAAATAAGTTGAAATAATATTAATTAAAAATTTATGTGTAAAACATGTTATGTAAGATATATTGATTCCATTTAATAAATTGAGGATTAATATTATCGAAGAGGATTAAATATGGTCTCAATGTATATTTAGATAAGTTTTGAAATAAAGACTAATTCCATTCAGAAGATGACAATGGGTGCAATATTTTGATTTGTAAGCAATAGTAATAGGTTACATGTTTAATTGGTTGATAGAATTTGAATTGAAATAAATGTTAATACACTAGATAAAGGTTACATTAATATGATAAGTAATACAATGTCTAGAAGTTTAATATAGAGTGTGTTAAGACGTAGAAATGGAAATTAGGAAGCAGTTGGAATTAAATGAAATTTTAGGTGTATTTATGAGAAATTTACGTACAATTAAAGAGGCGAATGAAATAAATACCAACCAATTTTAGTGAATAACGGGATCTAAACCTAAATAAATAAATTCCTTGAAATTTAAGTTTTAATTTTTGATAAATTGGATTTGAACTTTAATATTGAAAATTTTGGGATTATTCAAAAATAAATTAATGTAGGAAGTTGTTAAAGGATTCTGAATTTACCAAGTGGTCCAAACTGACAAAATTTGCAAATAATTAAAGTTGGATTGTAAATCTGATTCAATTAACCTATTGTTAATTTATTTGTTTGGAATATAAAAAGTAATGATAGGGTTAATTGAAATTAAGGGTAGTTTAATTTGTATGTTATTTGGGATTAAGGCAAGATGGGTGGATATTAGGAGTTATATACTTAGATCATTCAATTTATTTGGATAACATTGTAATAAATGTAATTAAATGTACATTTACGTAATATAATACCATGCTTAATAGATTGCTAAGTTGTATATATTAAAGGGAATTTTATTAATTGTTTGTAAAAAAACCTTAATTAATATGGTTGATAAATTTAATATAAGAAAAACCAATGAAATTCTTGGGAATAATGTAGGTTAATATGAGTTAGTAGTTAGGGTAGTGACTAAAATTGGTAATACATTGCAATTAATGTTAATAGTGTTGACATAAGCTAATAAATTTAAATGTTAATGCAATACCAATTTATGTATTTAAGGTGATTGCGAAATTGGAATTTGATAAATGCAGTAACTAACTCAGGGAAAATAGATTTTATGGAATCAATAAAAGATAGGTAAATTTAATGATTGTTTGGTGGTAATTTAAGCATGAATGGGAATAAATCGGGCAATAGTGAGAATTATTAATTATTACCAATCAATTTATTTAGAATCTAAATCAAATGCAACATTCGTTGTCATTTGTAGCTTATAGGTGGAAATAACGTAAACTTTATTCAAATTAATGATAATTAGTTAGATTAAAAGAATGGAAGGCAGGATATATGAATTCATTTGGATTTAGAACATGATAATTTGAATTTATTGAATTTATTGGAAACTGAATAGAACATTTTATGTGATTGAAATTAAAGTTGGAATTCGAAGATGTTTTAGGAATTCCCATCTATGGGATACCAATAGATAGGATAATTAAATGAAAGGTCAACTAAAGGATTTCTACAAAGTTAATTTATAATTTGTAGATAAAATAAAATTGAAGTTTTACGCTGAAGTTAATAATGTACTCAGCATTTAAGAAACATCTTAAATTGTCTAAATTTGAATAAACAATGAAGTAATAAATAATAATTATTAATAAAATCCAAAATTTGGTAACCCGTTTTCAAATTAATGATAATTAGTGTTGGTATAGGCTATTTATTTAAGTAACAGTGTGATGCCAAAAAAAATGGATTGGAAGTAATTGCGAAATATAAATAAAATATTTTAGTAGGGAATTCAAATGTATATATACATAGAAATGTGGATTTTTATAGTATGAAAACTTAGTCAATTTACAATAGTTAAATCTATTGAGAATGAATAAAAATCTAAGATAATTATTACGGTAATTTAGAAATTTAGTTGAAAATGGAAACTTATCTATGAATTTGGAATTTAATGAAATTGTGAATTTATATTGAAACTTATAAATGAAGCATCTAAATTTACATTTGTAAATACGTTTAAAATTCAATGTAAATGTCTGAGGAAGAAATTAATCTATTTACTAATCCGTAACGTATCCAATTAATATAAAATATTCTGGTGGGCCAACAACCGTTTTGCGCGTTTATGATTCGTGCCCACCTATCCTATTTCACTTTGTCTATTTATAGGCTGTGTAAACCCTAGCCTCCATCTATCTTCTTTTCTCTCTGTGTGTTCTTTCTTCAACTTCTTCTCTTCCAATGGCTGCAAAATTTCTAGATCCAATTACAGTCCAAAATATATATATATATATATTTCAAACTCCTCTAAAAATTCCAGAAAAATTATATGTCATGATTCTCGATGAGCGTAATCTGTTGGTATTGTCCGTTTTTTTTACTGGTGCTGTAGCATGCTCGAATTTGAGAAGAAGGGCGTGGCCTGTGACGTGGCATGGTGATGGGGTATATTTGTTTATTTTGTTTTATTTAATTTTTGTTTCAATCGAAATTTTCGAATAACTTTCTCATACGTAGTCCGATTCACGCGAGATTTTTTTTGTTAGGATCGTAATTAAATTCCAGATCTGTTGACGCTGGTTTGGACCAATTCGGAGACCGTCGAATTTTTGAGTTTAAATTGAATTTAAATTTGATTTAAATTCAAAAGGTGAGTGTTTTAACCCACTCACAACTTCTAGAATTTCTTATGTTTGTTAATTTGACTTAAGATATGAGTAGAAATTTATTTATGACTGTTTGGCATGTTTTATTCATTATTTCTATTTAAACGCACTTATTTAATATAACTGTTAATTAATTTGATTATTGCATATAAATTAACAGTAAAAATTTATTTATTTGCGTATAAACTGATAGTTAAACAGTTAATAAATTTATTTTGAATATAAACTGTTAGTTAATGACTGTCTTTTATTTCCTGTTATATTGTATATGTCATATATTGATGTTTGTTAAATTAACGATGATTGAAATAAATTGATGATGATTGAAATAAATTGGTTGATGTTTGATATTGGATGAATGGATGCTACGTTTATATTGTATAAACTTCAAGTCATCATGCATTTTCATTTCATTCGGGATTGCGGTTTGAAATGATATACAACCGCATTTTGATTTTAAATTACGGATTGAAATGATAAACATCCGTATCACTTGACCATTGGATAGAAAATTTTATACAGACACCGCGGTAAATATATAAAATTATTTTTGAAATGTTTTACTATGATTTTGTAAAAGCTACATATATATATATATATATATATGGTTTATGGGATATTGATTTGGTTATTTATATATATATATATAGTAAATTTTCGGTTTTTAAGATTTGTATAAATTTGATTTGAAGTTTAGAATAAAGTTTGATTTTAAGATCAAATACGATTAAGCATTTATTTAAAATTTAATTTCTGGAGTTTCTTTGACTTAAATGAGAATAAGATATGGAAGATGAATATTAAGTTAAACTGAAATTTAATAAAAGTTAAAAAATTTAAAGGATATGATTTTTATAACTTGATTTTTGTGTAAAGTGATTTAAATGAATATCAGGTTGATTTAAATGAATATATCAAGTTTAATAAATTGGAAGATTTTCCAATTATGTGAAGTTAAAAGTTTTTCTTAAATTATATTGAATTCATTAAGTAAACATTTCAAGTCTAAATAATAAGAAATTGAATTTGATATATATGGGTTTGTCAAATGAGTTTGTTTTTGAAATGGTAAAATATTTAAAGCTTTGAAACATAAGAATTAAAAATGGTATTTGGAAGTTTAAATTGATATTTGGAATTGATTTGTGAAATGTAAAGAAGCTATTTTGTTTTATAAAAGAATTTAATATTTAACCATTTGAGAGATGGAAATTTGTTTCAAAGTTATGATTTTCAAGGCAGTATAATTTGGAAATATTATATTCCAGAGTTTTGATTTCTAAATATTTTACTTTGAAAACCCTATGATTTTGGAAAGAATATATATTGGAAAAATAAAATGACATTATATTGGTTTGGGCCTAAATGATATCTTATTGATTTGGGGTTTTAAAAATATAAATGATATCGTATTTATATGGGTTTAAAATGGATATTTTATTCTGGTTTTAAAGTATAATTATTTTAAAGGACCGCGGTATTATAATAACGTTTGGTTGTTGAAGAGACCGGGATCGGAAGTTGTCATACTCTCTGCCAACTCCGAAAACCACTTTAAAAACCGTGTACGCGGTGGAGATTCCAGAATGAAGTAGGTTGGTGGAGGCGTTTCCTGCAAGGTAAATACGTGGACCCGACTCCCGTGAGTTGGCATAAGGTGGCTAAAACAGGAGCGATTCTCGGGCCAATGAGGTCATTCCTCTGATCGTACACTCCTCTTCGATATTATACTTTGACTTTGGATTGATTCAGTGGCCACTTTTACTTTGATTTTTGGGAGAGTTTGTTCGAGGTGGGCGGTAGCTGCGGCTACCCGTTTCCATCAGCCCGGATAGCAATTGGTATATCTACCCTGGCATTGCCTAGTTGTGCCGTGTCACCTACCCTAGCGCGCCTTATACGATTTTGGTTTTGTACCATACCTATGGAGTGCCCACTAACGACGCCCAGTACGGGGGAGATTACGGTACTGTATAGACTATGGGAATATATAAATGTGTTAAGGTGGAAAATATAAAGCCTTAACGCTATTTAAAAGTAAGTTTATTTTACAATTAGACACTATTATAATAGCGCAATATACTACATAGTAAATAGTTTAACGGATCCTTAGGAGATGTAAATCCCGAGCATCTCTTGAGTTACTGCACTCATATTTATTTCTGTTAATGTAACTCACATAAGATCTTTTAGTTCTGACTCGAGTGTTTTTGTCTTTCCAAATTCGCTCGGGTCAATCCGAGCGTTTCAGGATTGAAGATTTTATTTCCGGAGGAAGAAGACGAAGATTTTATTATTATTACTATAGATAATATGGTTTCACTACACTCATATTGTTCCGCTGCATTTTTATATGGTATGTGCACTCTGATATGTATTGTATAAATAAATCAAAGGTTTTGTAAACAGATTTATGAACTGTATATTTGATTATTATATTTTATCCTTCCGTTGTGAGATTCTATTTCTTTCTCTGTTTTCTTATTTATCCCATAACAATCCGCCCTTACGTATGGTTTGAATTGGCACGTGTGTCTGTTTAAATCGTGCAAAAAGGCAGGATGTTACATATGAAGATGCCCCTTTGGATGATCAAAGTATATATATATAGGCAACTAAACCACTTTGCCTTTACAACACAACACAGAGGCATAAAAGAAAATAACTTTAAATAGCTAGTTTGCCTTATGCTCATCTCTGAAAGCTTATTCGTCAACTAAATACCTGAAAAGCCTCAATCTCAAACTACTCAAAATTAATTGAGCATCCGAGAGTTTAAGGGAAAAACGTAAACTTTGAGTCAGAAAAAAAGACTGGTATGAATGATAACCTACCATCTCAAACATTTAGATATTTGGTGGGACCACGCCGCTTAACGGAATGGGTTTTCCCTCACTAATACCTTACTCAAAAATTTATAAAAACTATATATTGTACACCTACATCCACAATGGTTAAAAAACATAGCAATTAAAAATATCATGATGATATGTAAACAAGTAAAGTATCCTGGATTTCCTATCCCCGTTCATTTGACTACCTACCTCGGTTATAGTTTCTAGGGTCACTATTAAGCTCTTAGTTTTCATGGGACGACTAATAATCTGTTTAAAGTTTATGGACTATCTGTCTAGTATCATAGTTTTCAGGGGATTACAATGAACCTATTGGCCTCTGCTAATAACTTAATATATTTATTTCATGGGTTCTCTCTGAACCTATTGGTATCTCCAATAACTCCCCTTATATCGTAGTTTTCATAAGTTGACTATGAACTTATTGACTTCTGTTAATAACTTAATCTAGATATAGATTTCATGGGTTCATTACAACCTGTTGGCCCCTGCCAATAACTCTCTTTAAACAGATTTTTCATGGGTTCACTATGAACCTGTCTAAACTCACAACTAATTAATTAGTCTTAGGGCATCCGATATCATGGCCTATCTGACCTCTTGATGCAACGCTATTCATTCAGGAGTTAACTTAGTTTATATTCACTACTGGGTCAACCTATATGGTTATTCTAACCTCACTCCTCAAAATACAGTTATAGGTCCATTATATAGTGAATATATTTATAGAATAAGCATATACAAAAATAATACCAACATCTTTGGTTTAATACCCTTGAAATCATTTCCCTCAAAATTTGGTTACTCCCTTTAACCCATTATTTTTTTCAAGGCAAGCTTCTTCAAAAACTCCAAATTTAAAAGCATTTTAAAAGCTCTTTTATAATGCCATAGGTTTTTTCCTTTTAAAAAATGAGATTGGATTCTTTGTTTAGAAAACTAAGGCTTTCGAAACCTTAGACCTTTACTTTCGAAACCATTGGAAAACATCTTTCGAAAGCATCCAAATCTTCTTTTCAAAACACAAAGCATATTCCTTTCGAAACACTTTAAAACATCTCTTTTGGAACCATCAAAACATATCTTTTGAAAGTATTAAAACATTACTATCCAATTTATAAAAGCATAGCTTCGAAACCATTGAAAGTACCCCTTTCGAATACATTCGGTTTAATCTTAAAAATATCTATTGGGTCTGGGTAAATACAAGCGAACGTAACCCTTTCAAAATTATAAATCTTCATATAAAAGAGTTTGGGGAAAAACAGATTGCTACGGAACCATCCTTTCGAAAGCTTTGATCATTTAAGTAAAACAATTGGAAGGATAGCATTGAAACCCCTATCGAAGCCATTGCCTTCGAAACCATTAGTATAAGTAGCTACTGAAGCCCTCTCGAAAACACTGAAACTTCAACCTATTCGAAAGTTATGAAGACGGCAGCAAGGTTTCAATTTGGTTTAAAACTTCCCTTTCAATAGCTTTTCTTTAAAATATAATCTAAGGCAACCCATTCGGAAGCTATCCTTTCGAAACAAGAAGGTTGCAACCCCTATGAAAGCTATATAAAAGACCCTTTCAAAAGTATCATTAAAAACAAGGCAAACGACACCTCTTCTGAAAGCAAAACAAAAGACCTTTGAAAGCTATTTAAATTGGTCTCAACCCCTTCGAAAGCATGGTTTCGACTTCCAACCTAAAGCCATTCTCTAATCCAATACATACCAACGCATTGATACCTTGAGTATTGGTTTCGACTTGGTTGGGGCGGAAGTATATGGTAGAAAGGTAGTTACGGGATGTGGCGAAACAATAAACTTAAGCAAAACTGTTCTTATTATCTTTTTAATTGATACTTTTCAACTAACTTCTCTATTTGTTAAAATCTAATTGGTTTCCATAAACTTTACTAAAATATTTTTCTAAAGGACTTCCAAATTCATCTCAGATTTAATTAAAAATAATTAGCAAAGAAGCCCTTCCCTTAAGTCAAACAATTTAGACATTTAAGTCCTTCAACCAAACTAATAAATTTCCATAGTAAATTGCTTAGAAAAAATCCCTAAAAATTCTAAAAATTCACTTTTAATAAGTTACCTAACATATAAAAATTTAGGACCCAAATTCATTTATATAATTACCAAAATTAATTTCTAAACCCATTTATTCATATTTTCCTTTGAAAATTCATAATAAATTATTCATAGCTTAAATGATTATGAAAAATTAAACTCGTCTCCAAAATAATGCTTTACGTAACATGTTAAATCCTCATGGCGTTTGAAACCCAATATAAATTATTTCAGCCTTAAAATTGAAATAAACATTTATCAAACAGGCTTGTTTGATCATAACATATCATGTAATCTAAGCATATCATCATCAAAATCATCATAATGGATTTAAACTTAAACCCAAAACCTAATGTTCTTTAAAAAAAAGAAATTGAGATGGTTTCGATTATTATTCACCTTGATTTGGATAAGGACTTGAGATTTGATCTTTGATTAATTCTCCTTACTCGATTGCTTAGCTTCAATTGATTTTTCTCCTCTTTCCCCCTAGGTAATGGCCAGCTTGCTCTTTGGTTTATGTTTTAGAATTTTGAATTATGAACATGTAGAGTGAAAGTGGAATAAGGGTTTAAGGGTTATGAGGTTATGGGTGCGGCTATAACCCATAATTCCCTTGCCTTATTTTCTTGTTAGTTAATATATAAAAACATTTCCATAACCCATTCTTTTTATTTAAATAAGCACGACCGTTATTAAATTTTAAAATCTCAATCCCCCCATCACTCTAATATATGCATTATTTTGTTTACTCTATTTAATTAAATCTCATGAATAACATTATTAAAATTAGGGGTGTTATAGGCTCCCTTCCTTAAAGAAATTCATCCTCAAAATTCAGTGAGGACCAAATACAAAACATAGCAATCATCTATAACATCTCCTAACTGCTATACTAGCATACCTAACTAGCAACAGTCTATATAAAGCACATGTAGAATGTACCCTCATAGCAGATCAGGATAAGTATCTCTAATCTTGTCTTCTGTCTTCCAAGTATAGTCCTTCTTGTTGTCGCTCCACTGAACTTTAACCAACTTGACTGTCTTGTTCCTTAGCCTTTTTTCATCTCTCGCTACAACCCAAACTGGTTATCGAACAAAAGTCAAATTCTACTCTACTATCAAATCTTTCAACTCTATCAGAGGAATGGTAGGCTCTAGATCATTCACACACTTGTAAAGAAGAGACACATGAAACACATTATGGACATCTGCCATACTGCTCGACAACTCTACTCCATATGTGAGCTTTTCGATCCTCTCTATAATTAGGAATGTTCCAACATATCTCGGTGCTAGTTTTCCAAACTTTTCAAATCGTACATACCCTTCTTTCGTGATATCTTAATGAAAACTCTATCTCCAACTGAGAATTCTAGATCTTTACGCCTCTTATCTATGTAATTTTTTTGTCTGGACTGAGCTTTTTTTATCCTTTCTCAGATCAACTCAATCTTCTATTTCGCCTCTCTAACTAGATCGAGACCTAAGACTAATCTATCTCCAGTTTCCAACCAACATTTTGATGATTTGCATGGCTTTCCATACAAAGCTTTAAAATGCGCCATTCCTATGCTAGTCTGATAATTGTTATTGTAGGAAAACTCCACTAAGTGTAAGTGGTCTTCCTAAGATACACAAAAATCCAATACACATGCTCACAGTAATTCCTTGAGTACCTTATCGACTCTCTCTATCTACCCATTCATCTGAGCTTGGTATCTAACACATCTTGGGCTTGTTACCTAACACATCATGTAGACTCTTCCGGAACTCATTAGTAAACAAAGAACCTCAGTCATTGACTATACTACTAGGAATTCCATGTAGTCTAACTATGTTCTTCATGAACAACTTAGCTAAAATAGGTGTCGTCCTAGTTGACATAACTAGAATGAAATGGGCACTCTTAGTCAATCTATCCGTTATGACCCATATACTTGCATTTTCGTCTATTCGACCTTGGCAACCTATCTACAAAATCCATGGATATCGAATCCCATTTCCAAACTTGAATCTCTAAATGTTGAAGCAATCCACTCTGCTTTTGATGTTTGGCCTTCACTTGTTGACATTTTGCACACTGCCTAACCCACAAGCCAACATTCTTCTTCATACCTTCCCCGTAAAAGCTCCTTTTCAAATCTTGATTCATCTTGGTTCCTCAAGGATGAATCATGAATTTGGATCGATGACATTCCTTAAGAACTTTTTTCCTTAAGTCCTCAACATTCGAAACATACAACCGTCCCTTCCTTCTCAACCATCCCATATGGTCAAGACTAAAGTCATTTAGATCATCGATCTCCGATCCAATCTCAAGCCTTCTAATCTTCTCAGTTAATAATGGATCCTCTTTCTACTTAGAAGCAATTTTTTCGATCAGCACTAGTCGAACTTCTAAATACGAAAACATAGTGGTACTCTGACTAGAACTAGCAGTCGATCTTAACTTCACACTATAGGTAGTTAAAGCTTCTAAATCTTTCCATTCTGCCAACATAGCCAACATCCCATTCTGATGTTTTATGTTAAGAGCATTCGCTACTATATTTCCTTTCCCAGATGTATACTATATACCAAAATCATAAGCTGTTAAAAACTCTAGCCACCTCTACTGTCTCATATTCAACTTCTTCTGAGATAATAAATATCTTAAAGACTTATGATCTGTGTACAGCTCAAATCTCTCCCCTAGGAGATATTCTCCATATTTTCAGCGCAAAGATAACCACGCTAACTCCAAATCATGAGTGTGATATCTTATTTCATGTGGTCTAAGCTATCGTGAAGCATAGGTAATAACTTTACCCTTCTGCATCAACACAGCTCCTAATCCAGTTTCACCTGCATCGGCATACACTACCAACCTTTGGTTTCCGTCTGGAACCACTAACATAGGCGCATTGGGGGTCAAAAAGCCAAAATAAGTGATTCATTTTTAGCCTCAACAAATACCTTAACTTAAGAAATGCTTCCTCTCATTTGTCAGACCAAATAAACTTACAGTCCTTCCTAGTCAACTTAGTCAAAGGCATTGCTATCCACGAGAAATCCTTAATGAATCTTCGATAATAGCCAGCAAGTCCAAGAAAATTTCTAATCTCAATCACCGTCTTTCATCTTTTTCAGTTATTAACAGCTTTGATCTTATCCAGATCGACTGGAAAACCCTTCTTTGAAACCATGTGACCAAGAAACTTAACGTCTTTCTTTACAAAAATGACACTTGGAATACTTTACTTTCAGCTATTGCTGCATCAGCATCTCAAGCACTAATCTAAGATGATCTTCATACTCTCTTTCATCCTTAGAGTATACTAAAATGTCATCTATAAACACCGACATGAACCTATCCAAGTACTCTCGAAAAACTTGGTTCATCGAATCAACGAAGAAAGCGGGTGCATTCGTGAACCTGAATAGCATCACTAACCACTCGTACGAACCATACCTAGTCCAAAACGCAGTCAACGAGATACTGTCCTCTGCCACTCTTAACTGATGGTAACCTGTTCGCCAAATCCAATTGGGAAGATACTTTAGCTTCACACAACTGATCAAATAAATCATAAATTCTCGGCAAAGGATACATATTCTTGATCATCCTCTCGTTCAACTTATGATATTCGATACACATCCTTAACGACCCACCCGGTTTCTTCACAAACACCACGGCCGCTCCCCAAGGCGAACTGTTTTTTCTAATGAAATTTCTCCCTTCTAGATCCACTAGCCGCACCTTCAATTCCATCGTCTCGGTTGGTGTCATCCTACTGGGTGGTCTACTTACTGGTTCTGCTTTTGGCACAAGATCTATCCGAAACTTAATGGCTCGTTTCGATGGTAATCCTATAACCGGCTCAAAAACATCTGTAAATTCTCTTGCTACTCAATCCTATCTTAATTCTTATTCTACTTGCATAGCACTCAACAGAGCATAAGCACTCTGGTCAGAATCCTCCACTGAGAATATAACTTGGTTATGAGGGTGTCTCAACGATATTTTCTTATCTTGGCAAAATATCCTAGCCTTATATCTACCTAGCCAATCCACACCTAAAATGATTCCTAAATCTACAAAATAAAAAACATACAAGCCGCATGCAAACTTATGACCTAACAAATCAAGTTTCTAACCGGTCATATCTCATTCCCAAAGTTGCATACTCTCTTATTGAATTCATAACCCTTAAGGAAGTAGCAAGGTATGTGGGTTCTGAACATAACTTATTAACCAAATACTGAGATATAAATGAATGTGATTCACTGGTATCAAATAATACCCCAAATGATATGCTTCAAATCAAAAGCGTACCTTCCATATCAGTCTTCCCTTTCTCAGCAACACTTGGCCTAGCAGCTCATGGTCTAATAGCAAAGACTTTTCCCTTGTCTTCCTAACTGGTTCTGGACACTAATTCTTATAATGCCCAACCTAGTCGCAGTTAAAGCACTTCATACTCTTCTTGTCCGCAGCCTTCTTCCCTTGCTAGTTCGGCATTCATGAGCATAATGACCCTTATTATCGCACTTGTAAAAAAACCATATTAGCTTTTTCCTTCATGGCAGCTTCCCTCTTCTGGGTTCCTTTCTTCTTAAAGAACTTCCTCTTCTTACCCTGAGAACCCTGGGTTTCAACCGACTTCTCCTTCCCATAAATGGCAAGCATCTCCTCATGTCAGATTGTCATTTCCACAACAACATTATAAGAATCATGAAGATATGGCAAAGTCGCACTATCAATCTCGGGTCTCAGTCCCCAAACAAACTTCTCATTTCTCTGGATGATGGTGTCAATAGTGGCATGCTCATACCTGGATAACTCATCAAACTTTGCAGCATACTCAATCACTGACATTTCACCTTGCACCAAGTCCATGAACTTCCTCAACAATGCAGACTTAGCAACTTTAGACAGAAACCTTTTCTCAAATCTCCTAGAGAATTCCACCTAAGTCAA
Source organism: Allium cepa (assembly GCA_030765085.1). Classification (NCBI taxonomy): domain Eukaryota; kingdom Viridiplantae; phylum Streptophyta; class Magnoliopsida; order Asparagales; family Amaryllidaceae; genus Allium; species Allium cepa. Next base: position 939,682,220 of record CM060932.1, read on the forward strand.
TTATTCCTCTGGAACTCCAGCAGTGACACTGTTCTACCAATAAAGCGTTATTCCTTGCAGCTATCTAGAGGCTAGTCTCCTCTTCTGCTCATTATTCAACCCAAAGTCAGCAAAGATTCTCTCCCAATGCAAAAGACAATTCTCAACTTCTATAGCATCCTCCGTTCCTAAAAACAGCTTCCCGCCAAGTATGATCTCTGCTCAAATTAGCATGGTTGTATCCAATTGGAGCCATGGGATTGGCTCCTCCAACATTCCCAACCACTCCTGCAGCTACTCCAACTTGCATCAGATTGGCAAAGAACCGATACATTATCCCCATATCTACTAGCGGATTTCCAACACCTACATTAGCATTTGCATTTTGATTAGCATTTTCATGTCAACCCTGGTTCCTCCTTGTATTAGGTCGAACATTTCCATTTGTTGTGGTGCTTCCTCCAACGAGAATTCCTCTTATTTTTCCTACCTCCATATCTTCCTTTCTCATAAAATTGCATACGAGCCTTAGTAAGATACAGAAGAACGGATTAAGAGAGAAGGGAATACGTACTTATATATATATAAGTGCATTATTATAGCGTTAACCCAAACCTCGATCTTATTTTCGGATTCATTGGATTATGATTTGAATATTCTTTTAGGTTTACTTTCTTAAGTTTTCATAAACCTATGCTTTGATACCAATTTGTAACATCCCCCACTTGAAGGCCCAAAATGAACGGCTACAGATGTTGTAGTCATCCATAGTTATTAATCTTCAACGACCAAATATGGTAATGTTAAATGCATTGATATAACATAAACATATAGATATGGTAAAAAATTTAAAACCATCAAACAAATTTCTCATTCCATTCCAAATCATATTTCAAATTCATTAAATAATCCCACATTCAAGAACCACGTTCAGAGAAATTATAATTATTACAACATATGCCAACGGCAGAAATGAAGATGCCCCTTGGATGGTCAGAGAACATATATAGGCAATTAAACCACTTTTTCTTTACAACACAACACGGTGGCATAAAAGAAAAGAACTCTAAATAGCTAGCTTACCTAATGTACATCTCCAGAAACTTATTAATCCTAGATAACATCCCCCACTTGGAGACCCAAAGCTAACGGCTATGGATGTTGTAGTCTTCAGTTATTAATCCTCGATGACCAAATACGTTAATGTTACATGCATTGATATAACAGAAACACATGGATATGGGAAAAAAATTAAAACCATCAAACAAATTTCTTATTCCATTCCAAATCATATTTCAATTTCATTATAAAATCCCACACTCGAGAACCACGTTCATAGAAATTAATTATTGCAACATACGCCAAGAGCGACATACGAAGATGCCCCCTTAGATGATCAAAGTGTGTTTATATATAGGCAACTAAACCACTTTGCCTTTACAACACAACACCACGGCATAAAAGAAAATAACTTTAAATAGCTAATTTGTCTCATGCTCGTCTCCGAAAGCTTATTCGTCAACTAAATACCTAAAAAGCCTCAACCCTCAAACTACTCAAAATAAATTGAGCATCCGAGAGTTTTAGGGAAGAACATAAACTTGAGTCAGACAAAAAGATGGTATGAATAATAACCTACCATCTCAAACATTTAGATATCTAGTGGGACCACGCCGCTTAGCAGAATGGGCTTTCCCCACACTAGTTCCTTACTCAAAAATTCATAATAACTATATATTGTGCTCCTGCATGCACAACAGTTAAAACATAGCAATTCAAAATATCATGATGATATGCAAACAAGCAAAATATCCTTGATTTTCCTTCCTCGTTCATTTGGCTATCTATTTCGGTTATAGTTTCTAGGGTCATTACTAAGCTATTAGTTTCAAGTTTATGGACTATCTGTCTGGTATCGTAGTTTTCATGGAATCACTAAGAACCTATTGGCCATTGCCAATAACTTCATACTTTTATTTCATGCGTTCCCTCTGAACCTATTGGTATCTCCAACAACTCCCCTTATATCATAGTTTTCATGGGTCGACTATGAATCTATTGACTTATGTCAATAATTTAATCCGGATATAGTTTTTATGGGTTCACTACAAACATGTTGGCCCCTGCCAATGACTCTCTTTAAATATAGTTATCATGGGTTCAATATGAACCGTCTATACTGACAACTTATGAATTAGTCTTTGGGTGTTCGATATTCTGGTCTATCTGACCTCCTAGATGCAATTCTATTCATTCAGGAGTTAACTTAATTTATATTCACTACTGGATTAACCTAGTTGGTTATTCTGTCCTTATTCCCCAAAATACAGTTATGGGTCCATTATATAGCGAATATATTTATAGAGGAAGCATAAACAAAAATAATACCAACATCTTTGGTTTAATACCCTCGAAATCATTTCCCTCCGAAATTCGGTTAATCCATTTAACCCATTATTTTTTTCAAGGCAAGCTTCTTCAAAAACTCCAAATTAAAAGCATTTTAAAAGCTCTTTTATAATGCCCCGGTTTTTACCTTTTTAAAATTGAGATTGGGTTCTTTATTTTCAAAACTAAGGCTTTCGAAACCTTAAACCTTTACTTTTGAAACCATCAGAAAACCTCTTTCGAAGGGAATCAAATCTTCTTTTCAAAACACAAAGCGTATGCCTTTCGAAACATTTTAAACCATCTCTTTCGGAACCATCAATACATATCTTTCAAAAGTATTAAAGCTTTACTACCTAATTTATAAAAACATAGCTTCAAAACCATTGAAGGTACCATTTTGAAACTATTGGGTTTAATCTTAAACATATGTTTTGGGTCTAAGTGAATATAGGCAAAAGTACCTATTTTGAAACCATAAATCTTCATATAAAAGTGTTTGGGGAAAAACGGATGGCTTCAAAACCATCCTTTCCAATGCTTTGATCAGTTAAGTAAAACAATTAGAAGGATAGCGTCGAAGCCCCATTCGAAGCCATTGCCTTTGAAAGCTTTGGTATATGTGGCTACTGGAGCCCTTTCGAAAACATTGAAACTTCAACTTATTTGAAAGGTATGAAGACGTCAACAACGTTTCGATTTTGTCTAAAACTGCCCCTTTGAAAGCTTTTCTTTAAAACATAATCTAAGGCAACTCATTCAAAAGCTTCCCCTTCGAAACAAGAAGGCGGGAACCCCTTCGAAAGCTATATAAAAGACCTTTTCAAAAGTATTAACTAAAAACAAGGTAAACATCACCTCTTTTAAAAGCAAAGAAAAAGACCTTCGAAAGCTATTTAAATTGGTCTCAACCCCTTCGAAAGCATGGTTTCAACTCCATACCTGCCACCATTCTCCAATCCACTACGTACCAACGTATTGATACCTTGTGTATTAGTTTCGACTTTGTTGGGGCAGAAGTATAGGTTCGAAAGGTAGCTACTGGAAGTGGCAAAATAATAACCTTATGCAAAACTGTTCTTATTGCCTTTTTAAGCAATACTTTTCAACTGACTTATCTATTTGTAAAGATCTAATTGTTTGCTATAAACTTTACCGAAATCATTTTCTAAAAGACTGACGAATTCATCTCAGATTTAATTAAAAATAATCAGTAAAGAATCCCTCCCCTTAAGCAAAACAATTTAGACATAAGTCCTTCAACTAAATTAATTAAATTTTCATTGTAAATTACTTAGAAAAAATCCCTAAAAATTCTAAAAAATCACTTTTAATATGTTACCGAACATTTAAAAATTTCGAACCCAAATTCCTTTATATAATTATCGAAATTAATTTCTAAACCAAGTTATTCATATTTTTCTTTGAAAATTCATAATAAATTATCCATAGCTTGGATAATTGCAAAAAAATTAAACCCATTTCCAAAATAATAATTTACATAAAATATTAAATCCTTATGGCATTTGAAACCCAATATAAATGATTTTAGCCTTAAAATTGAAATAAACATTTATCAAACAAACTTTTTAAGTTATAGCATATCATGTAATCCAAGCATATCATCACCATCAAAATCATCATAATGGATTTAAACTTAAACTTGAAATCTAATGCACTTTAAAGAACGAAAATGAGATGGTTTTAATTCTTATTCACTTTGATTTGGATAAGGACTTGAGATTTGATCTTTGATTAGTTCCCCTTGCTTGATTTCTTAGTTTTAATTGATTTTTCTCCTCTTTTCCCCTAGGTAATGGCCGGCTTGATCTTTGCTTTATTTTTAAAAATTTTGAATTATAAACGTTAGAGTTAAAATGGAACAATGGTTTAGGGGTTATGGGGATATGGGTGTGGCTATTACCCATAATGCCCTTGCCTGATTTCCTTATTAGTTAATATATGAAAACATTTCCATAATCCATTCTTTTTACTTAAATAAACACAGCCCTTATTAAATTTTCAAATCTCAATCCCCTTATAAATCTAATATTTTCATTATTCTATTTAATTTATCTAATTAATTTTTTTGAATAATGTTATTAAAATTAGGTCTGTTACAATAGCATATTGGATCGATGCAACTTTGGACTTGCATATCAATCTAACTTAGGATCTTAATTTACATACTAAATTGCATATAAACTTATGCTACTATTATCATATCGACTTGAATATTGACTTTGATCACGAATCATATAACTTCAACTTTGATCACTAGATTCGGAAATACCATGGATGCATACTTCTCTGTGATGGCTTTAACAAGCCTCAATAAATCCACTCTTTGTATTTGCACTGCTTAATCAGACTTTTAGGGTTGGTAAATTTATTCGCCAACTTTTTGGCACTAAAAGGAGGGCCTGAACCTTTGACTTCGTTAAAATCCTAAGTGGAATTATCTTAACCTTCTTTAAACTACCATTTCTTGCATATTTAGGGCTTAAAAAACTTATCCAATCATAATCCAAACCAACCTACCTTTGTTTACATCAACTGAGTCATGTTAGTTCACGGAGTTAAGATGTCTGAAAAAGGGTCTTCCGAGCCTCGAACAACCTGGCCCACTTGCCCAATTACTAATGATCCTGGCTTCACGAAGAACAAATGTTAAGAATCATGGCATTGCAGATCACGAAAAATAGTTGATAACAAGCAGCATTTTACAACCTAAATAAATGGAGCTTGAATCTATTTCATCTAGGACTATCACTGATTTTTCTCCTGGGAAAACAATGCAAGAAGGATAATGTCCTCTCAAGAATACGAAAAGAGATTCAACTTAGGACCAAGGGGACCATTTTTGAAAAAGAAATGACAAATATTTTCGAACGATTTGCTAGAAAGTGGGAAAGTATTCTTCGCCATTCTCAACAAAAAAATGAAACTCGAGATTCTTTTAAAAGGAAGTTTATTATGGAAGCTAAAGACCTTAGTGTAAGCAACGAAAGGGTTATGCATCAGCCAAAAGGGTAGCCTCTAAATCATGACTTTCAAAAGATTGCGTGCTCACCACTTCTATTGAAAAATTCCGTTCCTTGGTTAAAGATGAGCTCAGCTATTAGCCTTTGCAAAAGAGGAGACCCAAGTTCAAAAGGAATCGTGGAAGTTCGTACTTTCATTATCATCTTACAAATGGCCATGACACCAACCAATGCAGAAGCTTGGAAGGAATGATCATTGATTATCTATGACAAGGAAAAGTCAATGAATTTGTAAAGAGATGTTAAACAAGTTTACAATAACGAAAGGTTCTTCAAATAAGAGAATCTACATGATTAAGGAGTAGGATTCTCCTAAGATAAAGAACATAGCCATCAAAGGCACATGAACGCAAGAGGTTCTTGGCCATCAAACGCCCAAGCCATCAAAGGCATATGACCACAAGTGGTCCCTAGCCATCAAAGGCCCTAAGCTTTCAGTGCCATCATCAAAGGCCTCACTAAAGCGCCTCCTAGAGGGAGGTCGGAGTAAGCCTTTAGTGTCGTCGTCAAAGGCCTCACAAAAGCACCGAGAAAGCCTTCAACCCTTGCCTACATGGCCTGGTTAAAGCGCGTCCTAAAGAGAGGATGGAGTAAGCCTTTAGTGCCATCATTAAAGACCTCACGAGCTATTTATGCTCCTCAACAAGCGCGACATTCAATTGCCAGATTTGGAATTGCGGACTTTTTCTTTTATTGCCAGATTTGGATATTGGATTTTTAGTCTTCTTCTATTTTTTCCATATATGGATTTCTGGTCTTCTTCTATTATTATCAGATATGGATTTTTGGTCTTTTTTTATTATTGCTAGATTTGGATTTTTGCTCTTTTTTTGTTATTGCTGGATTTGGATTTCTGATTTTCCTCTATTATTACCGCATATAGTTTTCTAGTCTTCAATTATTACTGATACATATGAATTTCTGGTCTTCTATTATTACTGCCATATATGGATTTTCGGTCTTCAATTATTATTACTAGATATTGATTTCAAGTCTTCTATTATTATTTTCATATTTGGGTTATTGGTCTTCTTCTATTATTATTAGATATGTATTTCTAGAATTTTCTATCAGATAGATTTCTGATTTTCTATCATTAACTATCAAACAGATTTCTTTGTCTTTTATAGGAAAGCAATATGAAGTTTCAATTATCATAACAAGTAGAATGTTGATCTGGACATCAAAAGCTTGGAGTACAAAAGCAAGATAATCAGATAATTGAATTCAAAGCCACATACTTTATGTTTAGGGTAACTTTCATTCCAATACAAGTTCATTTATAACTAATATATTACATATAAAATTACAAGTACAAAAGTCCTGTGGATAAAAGGATCTATTGAAGGCGAATCTTCACTAAAATTCTGTGCTTGTTTGCTTAAATCCTTGACAATTAAAGGATGGGCGATGTAGCAAATGGCCACATCTAGGAGTTCCTTGATCTTCTTTCCCATTCTCTGAGTAGTGTTTGCATCATCAATTGAGTCAATTTGGATTTCCAAAGCATGCTGAAAGGTCTTGTTGACTCCTCGTAAAGATTGAATCGTACTTTATAATTATTTGATCTTTTGTTTAAGAGTATATTTATCACACTCAAGCCTTTAAATTTTGCTTTCATATTCATTGATACGTTGAGATACTTTTTTATTACAATTCCTAAAATATTGCATACATTCAAATTTAACTTTTTGACTCCATTTTGAGATTGTTTCATCACTTAAGCAGGGAGGTGAGTTTAAAAAGGTTGGAAATTCTTGGCTAGCTAAAGATATGGATCTGGTCGTTCTCCCTGGAATTGGGGTAGGAAGAACAACTTCACCTTCACTCATAATAAGTTCTAATGATTGACGGTAGAATTGACTTTTTATCAGCTCCACTTTAAGATCGTTTATTAGGTGATGCAATTTGCCTATTTCAGCATCGAAAAGAACGATTCAATCTTATCGATCAATGGTTAACCTCCATTGCCTTCTATCTTCATTTTTCCTTCCTAGCTGGAAGTTCACTCTTTTAGACCTTTGAAAATCACTCTCAGTTAAAGATATTTCATGTGTTATTTTTATGCCTTTGGATTATTCGAAAACAGTAAAGCTGAGTCATCTTAGTAAGATTTCCTCTTCTCAATATCTGCTAGCAACCTACCCTTAATCCCAATAATTTATAAAGCATCCAAAAGATCAATGAATGCACTAATTGATTTTCCTATTAAGAATAAGTGAAACAAAATAAATACAAAAAGAAAGGTAATAAGTTAATTCAACAGCGACAAGAGTTTACAGACAATAAGGAAGTTTGAGACACATCAATGCTCTATTTTCTAAACATTCAATTGATTCCTAAAGCTTCAAAAGGGCGGTCTTAGCCTTTTCGAATGGCTTAGCCAACAAAGTGAGTGTGGAATCAAAGGAAGTCATAATTCCTTTTGGGGTATAAATATGAGGGAATCGTTGATAATCTTATCCCCCAACTGGAGGACCATCACAATCACATCTTAATTTTGTGTGATATGATTGGATTTCATTGAGTAACTTATCCTTTTCATTACCTCGGAAGTCAAAGCGGAAGTGAGGGAAATACATGTAAACTTCTTATAAATCCCTAAGGAAACAATGTCTCACCAGTTGTAATATTTTGAGAATCGAAGATTTTTCCATAAAATCTCCCTTTAACTTGACAAATTTACTGAAGAGATCCCTAGGAACCAGATTGCTCGAGAGGTTTTTATTCTGTATAGCATTTGAAATTAAACTAAGGAAATGAAACTAAAATGATAAAATTCATTGGTGAACCAAGTTGCATAATACAATTATACAAGACATTCGGGCCCATACAAGATTGATTTCTTATACATTTCGGAAATAAATATCTTCTTGTTATATTTAAGCTTTAGAAGGGAAGAGAGCGAGAAGAAACTGGGATAGAGGCCACTCTGGGAAGTTTCCAACGCACTTCAGGGGTGGGGATCAAACTCATACTCATCCAAATATCTACAATGAAAGCATCTGAGAAAACCCCCACAGTTGTCGTCTAAATATGGGAAATCGACAAATTTACCCCAATAATAAGCTTTGTACAGAAACTCCACTAAGGCATTTTTGTCATCAATTAACATCTAAAAGAGGGTCATCGGTTTGGAATTCTCTTTCATAAGTTTTTCCCTTAAACGGCTGTGTTTCTTCATCCAAGGAGCGACTTCTCTTTCTTTGAAATATCTTAATTTTGACGCACTCTTAGCAAGCTTCTTGTACTTCTTAGACAATTCGTTGTATTTTATTAGTTGCTTGTCCAATTCTTTATTTAAACGATCTATACCCAGTTTTTTCTTTTTAAGCATCACATCATAATAATATTTCGGTTTTCAACTTAAATAATCAATGTACTAACTAAAAGTTACTTGATAGCTTAAGGCATTTAGTAAAGAGATCCATATTTCAGAGAGAGAAACTGAAGACAACGAGATCTTTCCTTTGTCTATGGACTATTGGTCTTGGAAAGTACTGCCCTTTTTAGAAGAATCTTTCTTTGGAGGGTTTTGCATATTGGCAGTTTCTGTATCTTGGACAACTTAGTCTAAGTTAGTGTCACCTGATCCATCCATATCGTCTAGTTGACCAGAAGGCCCCTTTCAATCACCTCTACCATCATCATCATCTCAAGGGCCATTATTACCATGGTCACCTCCATCCTTGTTCTCATTGTCATCTTTATCTTCCTTCTCATCTGACTCTATCTCCTCACCAGTTGGAGGATCATTGAAAGTCAAAAGCTTAGCAGCATCAACCTCCTCCTCTTTCTCTGGTGCTTGGGAATCAGTCGATATTGCTTCAAATTAATCCATGAACTTCTTGTTCCATGCTAGAGGGAGAGAAGGGAAGCTAAAATCCAAGAATTTTGAGCGCTATCAACATATGCGATAAAAAATGCCTCTTCATGAGAACTCTCGATAATTGTATTGAGAGGTTCCAAGGAAATAGGAAACCTTCTGTTTCGCATCCTTGATTACAACGATTGACTTATCTAAAAGAACTTTCTCCCTTTTTGCCTTCTTTGACATAAGCTTCGCCTCCTTCATTTCAGCCTTTTAGAGTGCAAATTTTGAAGCCTTTACATTAGAAATTTGTTTATCATTCTTTTCTTTAAGGAGTAAAGCTTCCATTTCTTTTAAAGAAGTAGCCAGCTTTTCCTTTTCTTGCACGACTTCGTCTCTCGTAGTGGTAAGATCAAAAATATAGTTGTTAAGCGAGGAGTTCTGCTCCTTAAGCTTGGATATCTCACTTGTTGATCATGAAGCGTCTTCTTGAAGTGAAAACAAATTTTTGGCAACCAGAAATGAGTAAAAAAATTTAAGCCAAAATGTTGTATGAGAAGTATTAAGAGCTTAGAGTAGCTAGTAAAGAAAGGAACATACCAGCAAATGTTGCCTATGAAGGGAAAATCGATGGTCTTGAATACGGAAGGAAGGTTGTAACAGCTTGAGAGCAGCAAAAGAAGGGGATTAGATGACCAGTTGGAGAAAGTCATCAAACTTGCTGACACGAGTTGATGATTGGGACTTGGAAGGAAGTGGATCCTATGTTGTAAAAGAAAATCCAAGATCCTCATAAGCGCGGTTCAAAGCTTCAGGAGAATTCAAAAATGTGACTTGGAGAAGTGGATCTCAAGAATGCTTGCTTCAGTCACTTATTGGACCTCATTACCAGCAACATTAAGACCAGTCTCGTCTCCAACAAAGTTAAGATTTGGGGTCTCGAGATTTGCACCAGCACCGACCAACTCTTCCTCTTCAATAATAACAAAGGCTTGCATCTTTCTAATCTTATGCTTCTTATTAAGGATAGTGCAGCAGCAAAACTGTCGCTCAATTTCCTTTTGGAAAAAGTAAACGAGCTAGAAATAACATCTTTAAGAGATTGAGGTTTGGGAGCCTGAACCGAAGCTGAAGTGTCATCTTTCTCCAAATTGCCTATATGAGCATCAATAAAGGCTTCCTTCTCTATAGGAGCAACTATCAAAGCAGATGAACATGCATCAACGGAATAACCTTTGAGGAGGAATTAAAATAAATTTTAAATGAAAATGCAATGATATCATACCAGGTATCCCTGGTTGAATGGGGAAGTTGGATGTAAGAGATTCCGACTTGCCCATTACTAATGAGCTCTTGCCCCCAAGAGTTGTACTTGACCATTGAAGGCTCCCCCGGGATTTTCTGTCCATCAAAAATGATAAAATATTGAAGAAGCTTAGCCAAGATTAACAGTCTAAACATGTTCCCCATTTTACCTATTGTCTGAGTTAGCGGCAACACAAGTTTGTGATCCTCAGAGTTTGACTTCTTGGAGGACGGATGTAACACCCCATATTTTTTGTAACATTATTTAGGATATTTAATAAACAAAACTAAATAAAATAAAATAATGTATTGATGAGGGGATTGAGATTTGATTTAATTAAGGGGTGATTGTGCCATTTAAACATTGAATTAAAAGAAGAGTTTAAAATGAAATATAGGAGGGGTAAAATAGAAAAGAGGCCATTCCTATATATATCCCGTAGTCGTGTATGCTCCTACACATTCATTTCATTATCAAAATTATAAAAGCTAAGGTAGGACACCATTAATAAGAGCTAGTGAAAAAAAGATAAGGGAAAGCTTAATCAACATCAAATTCATTGAAATATCATATCCTTAATCTCTAAAGCTAAGGTGAATAGTGTTTACATCTCTCGTTTTTTTTGTTCTAAGGAGAAATCCGAAATGTTTTGCCATGTTTTTTTAATAATGGAATGATTATATATACTTTTTGATGATTTATGCATGTTCAAATTGATTTTATGACATGTTTTAAGGTAAAAACCCTAATAAATGACATCCAAATGCCTTGCGGTTTTTTATGTTGATCAGAAATAATATTTTGGAGATGGGCTGCAGTTTTCAAAATTTTCTGAATTTTCGTGGATTTTATATAAATTTTCTAGTAAAGAAAATGTTATTTTGGGTTATTAATTATTTACAGTTAAATAATATAAGGTTTAGGTCTGACATTTTTATATATTGGAAAACATATTAAAAGAGATTTTTACAATTTTCGTAGATTTTTCCTAAGTGTTTTGATGGATATATAAAATTATTTAAGGTATGGGACTTAAACGGTTTATATATTTTTAAAAGGGGAAGGGGCACTTTGCAAATAAGTTGAATTTGTTATTTCTGGAAATCGGCAGCACTTTTGAAAAAGTAAAATGGCAACCAATCAGATTTAGACAAACAAGGCACGATAGGTAGAAAAGTTTATAAGGACAAATGAATAGGTTTTTCACTGTTTTGATGCTTTCGGCACCAGGTTCTGCCTTTCTACCTTCGCCTTCGACATAGTCAAAACTAATGCACATGGTGTTAGGGAATTGGTACATAGTGAATTAGATGTGGGCGAAAGGTATAGAGTTGAGACCATGGGTTCCAAAGAGGTAAATGATTTTATATATAAAATACATGTTTTTGCACTATTCGAGCGAATGAGATGGAGAACTAAACAGTTTAGTAAAACATGTGGTATGGAACACGTGCATTTATCCTAACTTGTCTATTTGATTGTTTTGACCTTCGGGTTGAGTTTACCGATGAGATAAGGTAAACTTTTTACTGCTTCGAGTGTGAATTTATTAGCGGATAGTAAACAGTTTAGTGCGAATGTGTGGTATGGGATGCACTTTAACACTTTTCGAGTTCCTATCCGAGATTTTGTGACACATTTTCCATTGCGGCGTATTGCCAGTACTGGACCTTCGGGTTATTGCCATTACGACGTTTGCTACTGCAGCGTATTTTCCATTGCGGCGTATTTGCCTTCGGGCGTGGTACCATATTTGAGAGATCATTACTTGGCAGGCTTCGGCCACATGCACATGCAAAAAATTTGAGATTATTTCATTGGTTATTGTGATTTCCAAGTGTATCCCTCATACATTGTTGGCCTTTCGAACCATTTGAGATATTATACATATAGCGATTACTTTATGGGAACTTGAACTCCTTTGAGTTCTATCTTTGAGATTTGAATTGCCTACACTGGCATTATTTGAGATTTGCCTTTTGGCGTTTATTTGGGAATTATATCCTCCTATTTTGACACACACACACACACACACACACACACATTTGCCTTATAGCATATTTTGAGATAGTGATTTCTTTGGAAACGCTTTTGAGTTTGCCGATATGGAAGGTTTGGGATTTCTCTTTTTTTAGGAGTTATGATTCTCCCTAGACCATTTTTTTGATGATTTGTGATATGCCGATGATATAAGGCTTGCTATATTTAGCGTTTTGTGGATATTGATTTATCTCTTTTGAGATTGTATATTTGTATAGTGATATCATTTCATCACTTAAAGTGACCATACTTGTAATAGTTTCTTCTCTTTTGAGAAGAATTCACCCTCATTCTTATACTCATATTATCATTTAACCATATTAACTGATTGTTTTAGCTAGACTGACCTGCACATTTTATACTCGGGTCAGACCAAGGTGCTTCAGGTTAGGTAACCGTTGGACTTAGCCTTTCTACTTCCGCTTGGATATTTTGTTATCCCCTTTTAATGTAGCTTTTTTTGTAGACTCTAATATGTGTATTTTTGACTCGTTGATATTGTGTGGTCGTTATACCACTTATGTGTATTATTTTGTATTACACTAGGGATGTATCTGTATATGTATATATATATGTATGTATATGTATATATCTATTGTTTATTATTCTGTGATGTGATTTGCATTTGGTTATTATATTTTGCACCGATAGATCCGTCGGCCATCTATAGTTTTGTATTAAGTATTTATTGGATATGTCATTCTACTTGAGTTGGAAAAAAATTAGAGCATTGTAGACATATTCAATAGATAATTAAGACAAGGCTATAGATGGTCGCTCCTAACCAGCCCTACTCTCCTCATTAGCAGACAGTAATACTTTTTGTTAATGTAAGTCTCGGGATGGGACGTCACAGCTTGGTATCAGAGCCGAGTTTAGAACAAAATATGATAAACACAGAACAAAAACATATATTATGATACATCCAAGTATAGTACGAGTGTACGAATCCCTTAATCATCATGTCCTTTACCTTATCGTGTCCTTTGAGATAGAAGTTTCGGATATGTGTAGGAATATATTTTATTCCATAGTATTCCAAAAATTAAACTGATGATATCTTGTCTTAGGAGTAATCCTAATCATGGTGATTTTGTCCGAGTCCTCTTCAATAAGGGTACTTGACATTCATCCGTATCGGAGGAAATCGTTGATGTTATTGAATATTCTTGTCTTGTTCTTCTTTGTGGATTGTGAATCCTATTGAGGAGATCCGCAATATTTGGCATAATGTCTGAGAATTTTCGGATTATTCCTTGTAGTTTATCTTTCGTGCAGGTTAGCATGTTATTTTCTATCTAGAGTCTGGGATGATTTAAGATGGAGTGGCTTGCATATTATCAAGCAATATTCTATGATTCATAGGATATTATATTTTAGTATCCTAATTTAGTTGGTTTGTTGTCTTTTGTTCTTCAGAATGTTAATGATGATTCCCAAGTCTCTGTAATTACTCTTGAGTTTCAAGATGTTGATGATATATCTCGAATTCCAGTCACTGTGACTCTGTCGATTTCTATTAATCTGTTTCGGGTAGGACACCCAATCGGGCAATCGAGTATTGTATTGACCTCATTCCCAGTTTTTAGCCTTTGGTCATCCTTCCATGAGGATGTCCATTAGGGAAATGAGGCGATTGATTGGATTTAATTGAGGTTGTCATTCTTGCCATATTCGAGATATCCTTATAGGATACTCAATTGTAAATATATTTTGTAGCATTACTTCAATCGAAGTAATAATGTGTTTTTTGTATTTTTTTCTTCTCATTCGGGAATATATTTTGCCATTACCCTTACATCTTATCGATCTCTTTTAATCTATAGAATGGTGCTAAGGTCATTCCTCGGCTTGACCTTATGCTGATTTTTATGAGCAACGAGTTGCGGAGGATGGCGTTACTCTTACCGCATTCCGCGCTCGTTATGAGTCATGTGAGTGGTTTGTTAAACTATTCAAAATGATGAACACTCCAATCTATTCCCTCAATCTTGTGAATCGAGTATTCTGAGAATATCTCAAAGAATTCTTCGTGTGTTTTGATTTTGAGTATAAGTTATAAATTGAGTTTTCAAATCTTTTAAATTGAAGATTTGTTTTTTTAAGAGAAGTTAGATTTTTTTGAGATAAATACAAAATATCTGAGAAATTTCTTTTTATAGTAAATGGTTTTCTTTATGTTAGGTTGTCCATCGAGTGTTTAAGAATTCTGGTCGATGCACCTGAACAACATTATCGATAGGAATTTCCTAAACGCTATGATGAGAAAATCAGACATAGTAAAATCAAGTTTTAAAAAAGGTTAAGTTTGGTAATTAATATCATGGGATTTAGAATTAAATTTTTTATTTTGAATGGCTTATGAAAATTGTTTTGGAAATTTTTGGAAGTGAGATTTTTAGAATTTTTATTTAATTTTAATAAGTGTTGATATGGATTTAGAAAATTATTTTGAATTTAAACTTTAATAGTAAGAGGGAATATGGATTTGAATTTATCCATTGTATTTAGTTCTATATTGAAGAGTTTTGAAAATTTTCAAGTGTGAAAATTTACATTATGATTTTGGAAATAATGAATTTTTAGAACTCTAAGAATTTTTATTATGAATTATAATATTTATATCTATTTGTTCTCTTGAGTTTGACTTGTCTTAGTGCAAATATCTAACGACTAGCATTTTGCGGTCGTGTGAGTTTGGTGGTCTTCGGAGAAACCACTTCTTATCGAGTTTTCATACCTCGATTGTTATCACCCCTATGTCGGTGTGGCTTTTTCTGTAGCATACATGGAAAGTTATGTCTATAATCACCTTTTTGAATGGAGTTCGAGATAAAAGTTGAGCCAAATCCCGACTCTATTTGAGAAATTTCTGAGAAATCAATTTCACTCAATTGATTTTTTTGGGTTGCATTCTGCTTTTGTGTCTTATTTCGAAGGTGAGATGCCTTCAAAATCATGAGATATTGCTCGAAGATATGCTATAGTCCGCTAATCCCAACAAATATATTCGAGAAATCAAAGAATTTACCGACCAATTTATCTTGGTCTTCTTTCATCTTGAGTAGAGAGTAAGGAATTTTAATCTCGTGCTTGTCTATTTTTCCTTTAATTAGTGAAATAATTATGTTGAATACAAACTCTTCTTTAGAAATTACGAGGATGCAATTTTGCTAAGAGGGGAGTCTGTAACAACTCTAGGTTGGAGATTACCTATTAATATTAAATTATAACGGTAGTTATAATTTAGTATTGTAAATTAAAATAAAATTGGAGATTGTAAATTGTTTATTTCCAATAAACGATAAATTTTAGGAATAAAAATGAGAAAATAAAGTTTAAAAGCTTTATTTTATTTGTTTGGGTTAATAATGAATGGAAAATAATTTTTATTTAGAGAAAATGCAATAATTTTATCAATTATTGTCAATTATTTCTTTTAATAATTTTTGAAAAAAGGTGTTAATTTAAAGAAAAGATGAAATTTGGTTTAAAATTTAATTTTTACTTATAAAATTGAGTTTAAAATATTTTCTATGTAAGAAAATAATTTTTGTAAAATTTTAAAAGTTAAAAATAAGGTTTTGTACATTTATTTGTGAAATAGTGCATCTTTGTAAAATAAAGTATTTTATTAATAAAAATGCTTTAAAAATAAAAATTAATCTTTTTATATGATGAAAAATATTTTATTTCATGTGTATGTAAGTTTACATAAATTGTTTGCGTAAAAAATTTGAAAGGAAATGCATTTGTTTTATAATATAGTGTAAATATGAACATTTTAATTTAAGTGTGAATTGTTTGTCTTGGGCTAATTAATCTTTTCTCTAATTTGGGTCCAAGGCCCATTAGTATCTAACCTGTTAGTGAGAAAAGAGATAAGAAGACGTTCATAACTTAGCCTTACCTCCTTCTTCCTCTGGAAACAAATACAGTAAAAGAAAACTCACCATCTTCCTTCAATTTCAAGCTACAAACTTAATTTCTTCAATTTAAACTGAAATTTTATCAACTAGAGGGTAGATTAAAAGGTAGACTCACTCCAAACCATCTCTATTTCATCAAAATCTTTGTTTGAGAAGAGGATTTTCTAATTTACTGTATATTTTGTTTGCATGTCTCTGTTTGTAGTTTCTATAGGTTCTAGGAGCCTATTCCACCTCATAGCTTGCCTCTTTCAACACAAATTCAAGTTTTTATCTTCACTACTGTAAGGTGAGTTGATTAACTCACATATTCTAGCAAAACAAAGCTTCAGATTACCAAAAAATCATTGAAAAATTGCATTTTTTTTGTTGATGTTTTAGTTTTCTGTGAAACTGAGTCTGGGTGTTGTTTCGCATGTTTTTTTCTCTCAATTCCAGCAACGAAATGCTGCTGGATTTTCTTCAATTGATATTTCATGTGTTGTAGTATAAGCACGCAAAATTTCATAGCAAATCTCTTTTGTTTGATACTTGAAAACATTGCTGCAAAATCAATGCAAACCCGTATTTTTGCCTGTACACATTTTGTTTTCTGAGTTGCTGCAAACATGGCTTGAGTCCATGTTTGAGACAGCGCAACTTTGTCATTTCCAATAAGAATTCATCGATTCTTTTTTTGTTTGAAATCTGAAGTTTTCTAGTATGTGCAAACCAATTTTCAGCTCAATATGAGGTAGTCTGGTCCTCTGTTTCAGACCTGTAAGTCGAACACAAGATGGTTTTCAGGTTTGGGCAAATTTGTTTTTTGAACTGTTGCAAACATGGTCTGAGTACATGTTTGAGACAACGTAACTTTTTCATTTCTAGTCGGAATTCATTGATTCTTTCTTTGTTTGAAACTGAAGTTTTCTTATATGTGCATAGTAAGTTCAGAGGTTGTTTGGTCCTCTGTTTCAGGCCTGTAAGTTGAACCCAATATGGTTTTCAGGCTTGGGCACGTTTTTTTGAACTGTTGCAAACATGGCCCGAGTCCATGTTTGGGACAGCGTAATTATTTCACTTCCTGTCGGAATTCATTGATTTTTTTATATTTGAAAGTAGATATTTTCTACTATGTGCATACCAATTTTCAGTTCAATCATAGCTCATTGGTTGCCTATTCCATGTCTGTAAGTTGAACCCAAAAGGGTTTTCAGACCTGAGAAGAATTCAACATCGCTCGAGTCCATGTTTGAGATTTCACATCTTTAGCAATTCATATCGGAGTTCAATGAATATTTTTCCAGTTCATAGACAAATTATTCCACTTTGTGTATATCAAATTTTAGACCATTCCAAGGTCATTAAGCCTTTCGAGTTATGTCTGAAAGTTGAACCCGGATAAGATTTCAGACGGGGTATTGGGCTAATCTAACCTAGTTTCCTTTGTTATTTCGTGTTGTTTTCCCGTTTCACTTGATTTTCTTGCTTTGTTTCATGATATTTTTGAATATATTTGAAGGCCATGATGTCTATCAATAGGCTAGCCAAATTTTGGAGAATTTGAAATTCAAATTTTGGATTAAATTTGAATTTAATTTCGAAAATCGATTTGAGTGAATTTCTTTGTTTTTTTCGTTTTCGAGCATGAATTTTTCCAAACAGCTTTGAAATAATTTTTTAAAATAAATGGGCATTTCAAATAATTATTATATGATATTTTAAAGTATTTTTAAATATAAAATCTATTTGTTCTCTATAGTTTAGGAATTTTCAAACATGGTTTTCAAAATTGATTTTGAAAATTGGTTATAGAAGCTTGTTTTCTCAAATAAGTTATTTCAAAACTATTTGGAAAAATCCATGCTCGAAACGAAGAATAACAAAGAAATTCACTCGAACCGATATTCGAATATAATTCAAATTTAATCCAAAATTTGAATTTCAAATTCTCCAAAATTGGCTAGTCTATTGATAGGCATCATGGCCTTCAAATATATTCAGAAATATCACAAAATAAAGCAAGAAAATCAAGCGAAACGAGAAAAAAAAACATGAAATAACAAAGGAAAGTGGGCTGGACTAGCCCAATACCCAGGTCTTAAATCTTCTCCGGGTTCAACTTTCGAACATACTTTGAAAGGCTTAATGACCACAGGATGGTCTAAAATTTGATACAGACAAAGTAGAAAATTTTATCCAGGAACTGGAAAACGATTCACTGAATTCCAATATGAAATGCTAAAGATATGAAATCTCAAACATGGACTCAGGCCATGTTGAATTCTGCTCAGGTCTGAAAACCCACTCGGTTCAACTTACAAACATGGAACAGGTGGTCAAATGACCTCTGATTTAACTTGGTATGCGCATAGTAGAAAACATCATCTTTCAAATAAAAGAAGAATCAATGAATTCCGACTAAAAGTGAAAAATTTACGCTGTCTCAAACATGAACTCAAGCCATGTTTGCAACAGTTCAAAAAATCAAATGTGCCCAGGCCTGAAAACCATCTTGGGTTCAACTTACAGGCCTGAAACTGAGGACCAATCGACCTCATATTGAGTTGAAAACTAGTATGCACATACTAGAAAACTTCAGATTTCAAACAAAAAAATAATTCAATGAATTCCGCCTGAAAATGAAAAAGTTACACTGTCTCAAACATGGACTCGGGCCATGTTTGCAAAAATTCAAAAAAAACAAAAATGTGCCCAGGCCCGAAACCATCTTGAGTTCGACTTATAGGATTGAAACATAGGACCGAAGCACTTCATATTGTGCTGAAAATTTGTAAGCACATACTAGAAAACTTCAGCTTTCAAACAAAAAAAGAATCAATGAATTCCGGTTGGAAATGAAAAAGTTACGCTGTCTCAAACATGGACTCAGGCCATGTTTGCAGCAACTCAAAATGTGTACAGGCAAAAATCTAGGTTTGCATTGATTTTGCAGCAAATTTTTCACGTGTCAAACGAAAGGGTTTTGCTATGAAATTTTGCACATTTATACTACAGCACATGAAATATCAATAGAAGGAAATTCGATAGTATTTTGTTACCGAAATTGAGAGAAAAAGACATGCAAAATAGCACCCAAACTCGGTTTTATAGAAAAGTAAAACATCAACAAAAAATGCTATTTTTCAATGATTTTTGGCAATTTGAAGCTTAGTTTTACTAGAATATGTGAGTTAATCAACTCACCTTACTGTAGTGAAGATAAAAACTTGAATTTGTGTTGAAAGAGGCAAGCTTTGAGGTGGAATAGGCTTCTAGAACCTGTAGAAACTACAAACAGAGACATGCAAACAAAATATACAGTAAATTAGAAAATCTGCTTCTCAAACAATGATTTTGATGAAATAGAGATTGTTTGGAGTGAGATTACCTTTTAATTTACAGTCTGATTGATAAAATTTTAGTTTGAATTGAAGACATTAAGTTTGTAGCTTGAAATTGAAGGAAGAGGGTGAGTTTTACTGTATTTGTTTCCAGAGGAAGAAGGAGGTGAGACTAAGTTATGAATGTATAGGTGACTTCTTATCTCTTTTCTCACTAACAAGTTAGTACTAATGAGCCTTGGACTCAAATTAGAGAAAAAATTAATTAGCCTAAGACAAACAATTCAGAGTTAAACTGAAATGTTCATATTTAAACTATATTATAAAACAAATGCATTTCCTTTCAAATTTTTTACACAAACAATTTATGTAAACTTACATTCACATGAACAAAATATTTTTCATCATATGAAAATATTAATTTTTATTTTTAAAACATTTTTATTAATGAAATCCTTTATTTTACAAAGATGTACTATTTTCACAAATAAATGCACAAAACCTTATTTTCAACTTCTAAAATTTTATAAAAATTATTTTCTTACATAGAAAATATTACAAACCATTTTAAACTCAATTTTATAAATAAAAACTCAATTTTAAACCAAATTCCATCTTTTTATTTAAATCAACATGCTTAAAAAATCACATACTTTTTTTAAGAATTATTAAAAGAAGTAATTGGAAATAATTGATAAAATTATTGCATTTTCTCTAAATAAAAATCATTTTCCATTCATTATTAACCCAAAAAAATAAAATAAAGCTTTTAAACTTTATTTTCTCTCTTTTATTCCCAAATTAATTGTTTATTCCAAATAAACAATTTAAAATCTCCAATTTTATTTTAATTTACTATATTTAATTATAACTACCGTTATAATTTAATATTAACAGGTAATCTCCAATCCAGGGTTGTTATAGGGTTGAGATAATACTTTGTTTCTAAATGAAAATATGCCTGCTTGCTTTCGACTAAGTAGCTTTCGACTTAGTTAGCTTTCGACTAGGTCAAACAGTTTCAAAAGAAATGGTTTCGATTGGGTTTGCCCTTTTTTTAAATAACTTCTTTCGACTAAGTCAAAACCTTTTTGATGCCGCCTTTTACCTTTCGACCCAGTGGGTTTCGAAGGGATTGCTTTGTTTTAAAATCTATCCACATCTCCAATTCTTTCGAAGGGATGGTTTCGACACCATCGCTTCTTTACTTAAAAATGCTTTTGAAAGATAGACTTCCGACTTAAATGGTTTTATTGACCCTTTTGCTCAATTAAAGTATATGCCAAATGGTTTCGAAAAAGATGATTTAAATGATTTCAAAAGGTGCTTTCCACATATTTTAAATTGAACCCAAGTGCTTTTGAAAGGTTTATATTTGATGCTTTCGAAAGGTTTTAAAGTAAGATTTCGGAGGGGTGGTTCCCCAATGGTTTCAAAGGAGTTGAACGGTATGGTTTTTCTAGTTGTTTCGAAAGGATTAAAAGGAAAGGTTTTCCAAGGGTTTCTAAAGGCAATGTTTAAAGTTTTTAAAGAAAGATGTCTAAGGTTTTAAAGCTTTCGAAAGGAAGGTTTTTTTAGAGGTATTGAAAGGAATTTGGGAATAGTTTCGAACGGAAGGTTTTGGCCTTTCGGCCTGGTTTAAATGAAGGGTTTCACTTGGTTTAGAAAGAGGTACTTTCAATGGTTTCGAAAGGGGTACTTTCAGTGGTTTCAAAAGAGTTACTTCAATGGTTTCAAAAGAGTTACTTTCAATGGCTTCGAAAGTGGTACTTTCAATGGATTCGATATGGGGACTTTCAAATATTTAAATATTTTAATCAACTAAGATTTGGGTGAAGTATATATATAACATGGCGAGGAGATTTTGAGTAAAGCATATAGATTATATATTTTCCTTGTTTGAGTTTGATTTAAAGGCTTTAAATTATTTTGAAAAGGTTTTCAAGATAAATTTTGGAAAGGGATCCCCAAGTAAAATGACTTAGATATTAGAATACCAAATGAGAGTGGTATAGCGTCGCGCCCTATACATTATCTATTAGCCCCAGCTAATTTTGTCCAAAATTCCAGTATGTAGGGCTTTGTCACAGGTAAGACTAAAATTATGAATACATATAGAAAGGAGTATATATTTGTATACATATAGGTTATTGATGAGCCCGCGAACCAATTAGGATCAGGTGACCTTGGGAGATGATAAATTAAGGAGAAGATAAATTAAGGACAGACCGTCCAGAAGAGAAGTATTTAACAGATAGTTAAGGAAAGAACGTCTAGAAGAAGAGGAGTGTCTAATAGATGTTAGATAAATTTTGATATATTGTCTGCTAGGCATGAGTCAGCCAAAGGTTAATAGTTAGCCAAACAAAACTAAAGTGTTTGAATAGTTAGTTCATTTATTACATGATATGTATATTTACATAATGATGCTTTACATATTTTAACTAGTTTTAGTTGTAGGAAAAGATATGCAAAAGATATGTTTTAAAAGGATGTTAGTGAGAGAAAACCCATTCTGCTAAGCAGCATGATCTCACTTAACATAAAATAACAGAGATGAACAATATTATTCACACCAGGCTTTATGTCTGACTCAAAGTTTTTGTTTCCCTTAAACTCTTGGGTGCTCCAAATTTGATTTGAGTAGACTGAGGGTTGGGTTTTCAGGGTTTCTTAGTTTTAGCGAATAAAGCTTCCGAAGACGAGAAGGTTGCTAACGGATAGCTAATTAGGAGTTATAGATTATTTTGTTTGAGTCCGCTGTGTATTAAGTCAAATGTGACGACCCTGACTCGACCTTCGAAAATCGACATCCATACTTCACTCGTATTCGAATGCCGCAGATCCAAATGTCGAATCTGGTTCGTCGGAGCTTATAACACATTACGTACAATAACACAGCGGAAGAAAATGAATATATCGTATAACTCCAATGAATACAATATGAATCCCAACAACATCAGAGATAAATATACAACAGCGAAAAGATAAGCATCAATAGAGAAACTCCAAAGGGGACTCTTACATCAAACTGCATCTGCAACTCCATAGCTAAAGCTCCAAAAACTCCAAAGACTAGATCCACCAACATGCTTTCCAAACACGAAGCAAGATACCCCCATCACGTTGTATTAAGCAAGGTTGGTCCAAGTGAAGCAAATCCGATGGCTTCGAGGATTTTCAAAAGCTAACACATCTACATCTATTATTTATTTGAAAAAACCCAACTCTAGACTGCCCGTGTGGAAAATTGTAGGCACCCAGAGTTTAGGAAGCGAACAATAAACTCCGAGTCAGTCATGGGACTGGTATGAGAAAACAAAAACAGGTTTTATCTTTTTAAAACAAACAAAAGAATTTAAAAGTTGAAATCCGCAATGCTTTTTGAAAAATGAAACTATCATAAGGCCTCCCGCCGCATACACCATGCAAACGCAGAATTGGAGGAGATTTCTCCTTACGATAGTCAAAAATGCTTGATATGTGAAAATCATTTGATATTATTATTAGTGCATAGTGGAAAATATTTTAAAAGTATAATATTAATCTTAGCCGGCATACAACCATTATTGTATGCCTACTATAACTACCATTTCAATAGCAGGTTACCGCCACATTCCATGGCAGGTTATACAACAAAAACCATACAGGGCGCATATTGTTTCTATGGATTTTCCAACAAATGATCAAGCTAAGGAACTTCCTATTGCCACATGGGAACGCCTCTAGAGGGAAGCCCCGAGAACCTACCCGGCTCTCTGCCAACACAAGGCATGTTTACCCCTTTTCGGAAGTAACACCTACAAGATATGCCATCCTCGGACGTTTGCAACCTTTATTCGAGGGCCCTCAACACCAACAACCACAAAGAAATGTATTTGCAGTAACCACATAGGTTAAATATCTGGGCTCCATACCATGATACCACCCTTTTCCAAAAAAAATGGACATACCCTAGGGGCACGACCCTTGAAACCTTGCCGCGTCTTTCCTATTTCGACCATTTTCGGGGAGTGAGGTACGACGAGGTGTCATCCACAAAGTTATGCTTTTCACAAAGCCATGCTTCGATCAACAAATGATCAGCAACACTTCGTCTTTCACACTACCAAATTGGGAATGTATCACTAGTAACCATCAACTACATAACCTCTGAGCTCGTAAGTCTCAGAGATGGGTGTTGAGCTAAGAGAATAAATGTCCTCCACCAAACAGAAATGTATTCGATAGAAACCATCTTTACATCTCAAAGTGTAATGTCAGACACACATCCATACAAGTCTGTTCCAGGTTCGAACAGAACTGAAGGCACTTCCAAAGAAGCCCTTGCAAATCCGGATAATCTCTAACCACGTCCGGACTCCCCCATCACAAAGGATGATCAAATCTCTATACCGGGGATCAACCGATGCAGAGACATTCGACGAGTTATCCTTTCGCTTTCGAAAATATCTGATCTTCACCATCGGTCTTCAAATGATATACATAACGTCATACCATTATTCGGAATGGGTTATATGACACAAGGTCCTCTCCCGCCCAAATCGAATAATGAGCGCAATATTTCAAAAACATATAGATACCGGGATCTCGGTTAAATCACAACTTAAAGCCCAAAAATTTTCTTACAAATGGTTTAAACAAATTACCATTTTCAAATCTTTAAACAAAAAGATTCACTTCACAAAGTTTACCAATCTTCCATAAAGATTCATTCACAGCTTTTCAAAATAATTTCCTTTTCAAATTGGATTAAATCATCCAATCATTAAATCAAAGGCTCAATTTATAGCTTTCAAAACCATTTAAAATCTTCTTCAATTTTAAAACAAGGTTCAACCATCTTTCACAAAGATTCATTCATAGCTTTCAAAACTATCCATTTCGAACTTGAAATCCTTTCAACACAAATTCGAAAACTTTCTTTATATGAATGGTATTATTATTTTGAAAAAACAGTTTCCGTTTCATAAAAATCTGATTATATTTGCACAAGTTAAATCCCTTCAAGTATAAAACTTGGTTTATATTTAAACTGGTCCACTAATGGATCTGAGAGTTACAACTTTTCCAAAATAATATTTTTAAAATGGTTTAAAACCCATATAAACACAATGATAACTTGTATACCCTTTTTAAACCATAATTTCCCAACATAGAATTCAATTTCAAATCTTGAATTCAAATTTAAATCAAATTATTTAAATTTCAAAACTTTATCAATTTATTCAAAATAACTATTATCTTTAAAATTCCTTTTCAAAGGCTTTTGATATTTAACCCAGATCTATTTCCAAAATCATTTGGATTAAAAATTCAATCTTAAAACCATTTTAAAAATCTATGACTTAACAGATTTCTTCGTGCAATCCATATTTGTGTGTGTAAGGTGTAGTCCAGGGGTTTAACACAATAATGCAACAACATCAATCAATCACAGATTCAGTCATGTCAATATCGATAAGCGGTATGATATATAACGCTTATCATTCATTCACAAATTCACAGATAGTATACAATTGTATCACAGATATATAAATAAATTTTACACAGCTCAATTCAGAATAGAATATCACAGATCAGCTAGGACAATCAAATCAAGGTATTTCATACAATAGAAACATTCATAAGCAATCCAAGCATTCAATAATCATTTATAGGTAGGATTAATTAATTGTTTAATCCTTAGTTAACTCAGTTAAATTTTCAATTTAAATTAATTACTTATGAATATATTACTCAATCCTGATTTTAACTTAACTTAAACCAGATTAATACATTACTAATCCTGGTTAATTAACATTAATTAATTACAAACGTTAATCATTAATTAGCCTTTAATCATTTATTAATTTAACCTTTAATTATTAATTAATCAACTTTAATTAATTAATTAATCAACCTGTAATCATTAAATAATTAACCCCTAATTATTTAATTATCCTTTAAATTAATTACCCTTAATTAACTAATGAGACGACCCGTTTAGTAATTAACTATCCTTAATTACTTACAAAAATTAATTAGCTTCTTAATTAATTAATTAATCCCTTAATTAATTACACTGAGTAATTAACACTTAATTACTTCCACTAAGTAATTATTCTTTAATTACATTCCATTAAGTAATTCCTCTTTTAATTAATACATCCAGTAATCATCCATTAATTACTTCACTAAGTAATTACACGTCATTATTTACATTATGTAATAATACTTAAATCATAATCAAGTAATTCTCTTTAATTAATTAAACTTAATTAATTAACTAAAACTAACCACATTAACTTGATTAATTACACTGAGTAATTAATTCCTTTAATTACTTTATTAAGTAATTACTCTTAATAATTCTTCTAATATTAAGTAATTAACCTCTTAATTAATTATTACTTAATTAATTAGCCTTTGATTACTTAAATTAATTAAACTTAAATCAGGTAATTAACTTCCCCTAATTAATTACACAAATTAATTCATCTTAATTTAATTACTAAATTACTAATCTTAGTTAATTAAGTAATTATACTTTAATTACTTTAGTTAAGAAAACTTGATTTAAGTTAAGATAACACATTTACTATATTAACTCTTACCTAATTTAAATTTAAAAGCTTGAATTAGGTTTTATACGAAATTATCATCTTTTAACTTATTAAAATTAAATACCTTTTACCTTAATCATATTGCAATTTCAATAATTATATTTGATTTGAAATAATTATATTTGATTTGAAAACATTTATGGACTAATTTCAAAATTTTGTTTAATGTAATATTTTTATAAACCAAAACAATTTAAAAAAAATAAACTTTAAAATCCATACTTTAAATCTTAAATTTGTTTTAAACATCATTTTCTAAACTTAAACATTTTATACATTTTAAAATAGGTTAAAGTAATTTGCTTTCCCTTTAAAACTTGAAATCATTTAATTTTAAATCTGGACAAGTTAAAACTAGAAACAAAACATTTTCGAGCCAAAACCACAAATTCCTCGAGGCAAACCCATGAAAACTCGAGATAACAAACAAAACAACCTCAGTGCGTTAGCTCCGAGCAAACACGAGAGGAAATACGAAATGCTCCGGGCCAAATGTTTCTTCCCTAAAATCCAAAAACCAAAGACACACTTCGACCACCGTGCACGTGCACGACCAGAAATCTCGACGTCGACCAACTATCCGGCCTTCGCCAACCCACACTCGACCTCGACAACCACCACGATGATGCAGAGCAGCGAAAATCAAAGGCAAACTCAAAATCAATATCTCGATCGAAACTGGAAGTGAACACGATCGGAAAATCAACGGTCGACGACGAACGCCTCCATCTGAAACCAAACTGCTGTGACTCCAGTTGCGCCTCGAACCACCGAAGCCATCCCCCAACATGCGATCCGACTCAATGCGCCACAGTCGCCGTACTCACCTCGGCAAAGTCGACCTCCAAAACCTACCAGAAAACCCTACCTTTCCCTGCTCCGGCCACCACGACCAATATTAAAACTTCTTGCCATTTTTCCAGAGACCCTCATCTCCCTGACCACCTTTAGGCCAAAACATGAGCTTCTAGTCGACGCCGATCAACGGCAAATGGCCGAAAACCCGAAATTGAGCAATTCCCAAATTCTCGATAGAAACTAATCTAAAAATCACAAGATTTACACTAAATTCATGATTCGCTTATACGAATCAGGTTATGTGATCTAGAGATTAAATCGTGGATATTGATTTTCACCAAAATCTTGACTTTATTGTAATTTTTAAACTTACAGAATATTTAACAAATAAAATTACTTAAAATTATTTTTAAAAACAATAACACAATGTTATTAACATTTTCTTTTCAGTAATCAAAGTCTAATATTGATTATACAGGGAGATAGGAATTATTTTGTGATGACGATGAGTCTGTCACTAACAACATAGCACAAATAAAAATATACAGAGGCCATTTTACAGATATGCTATACTTATGTTCACACATTTATATTCAAAACTCAAGCAAGCATTATAAACTATATTACTACACATGCAACAAGGGTTCATCACATATTTATAAACTGTTTTTAAATAAAAGGTTTACTCACCGTAAAATGAAGACAGAGCTTGAAAATTTGCAAACTGGAGGATGATTTTGATCTGCACATGCTTGTTGTTTTGAATTTAAACTGAAATTTGAACTGAAGATGCTTCAGGCTGATGATTTTTTTCTCTTTTCAGGTTTTAATTTCCAGGCCTTTTTGATTTGTAATTTTCTTTTCAGCTTTGATATCCAGATTGTTGCTGAGATGATTTGTTTTCCTAATTTGCTTTGAATTACTGCTGGGTTTTCTTTTCTTTGTTCTTAGGTTTTACAAAACTGAGAATAGCCTAGTTCAACAAATTCTTTTCTGATAAAAATTCATATTCAAAAGAAAAAATGATCTTTCCACTTGTAAAATGGGCTAACACTTGTTTAATTCTCATCATTAAAATTTTACACTTGTTAAATCTTAATCTCGACTTTACAAATGTCTTTTGTGCTAAATTATGTTTTAACCCCTTTTATCTTATAATTTACTTAATTTTATATCTTTACAAACCAATTTTAAACATATATAAATTTTCTTATTGATTTCCAAAAGATATGTATAATTTAAACTTTTATTAATTCTTATTTTTATACTTTTGTATATTTACAAACTATATTTTTAAAAGAAAATATTTAAATCTTATTTTAAACTTATTTTATTATACTTTTAAATGTATATATGTATATTTTCAATTTAGTTTTACAACCCATTTTTATCAAATCTTATTTAAATTAAAACTATTATACTTTTAAATAAATATTTATCCATATACATAAAAGAAATAAACATATATGCATATATATATATATATATTAGAGTATATTCTTTTTTAAATAGCTTTTGTAAATAAATTTCAAAATAAAATTTTCATATCATCATATTATAAATACAAAACAAATTTTCCTATTAGTATTAAATTTTTAGAGTTTCCAAATCCAATATATTTATATATGTTTATATTTTGAATTTTTCCAAAATCAAAATTTTATTTACAATTTAACTTTCAATCTATATATATTTATTCAAAATTTTCAAATAAATCCACAATCAAATTTGTAATTAATATATTATTCAAAATATTTATTTCTGAATTTCCAATTAGAAATCCTATTTAAAATCACATATATATATATATATATTAATAGACAAATATTTGTTTAATTTGGAAAATAACAAATTAATTCACAATTTAATTTCAAAAATTAAATTAATTACCAATTTAAATTTGTTATAAAATCATGATCGTTATAGATTCCCCCTTAAGTAAATCTCGTCCTCGAAATTTGCTAGGGAGACAACAAAGAATAGATGAAAGATTAAGAAATATCTTTCCAGATCAAATTGAATATCTATTCTGCATTTGGCTTACCAAATCAGAATATCACCAATAATTATGAGAACAAACTCATACTTTACAAGATACTTGGGTCATCTGGTCTACGAAACATGCAGGGCACTTGTTAGTTCGAAGGGATAACTAGCCATTCGCAGAATAAATTGAGACCCAAATAATAGATAAATGGATTTAATCTTCCATAATTCTCAAACACTAGGTATGGATTCCAAACTTAGGTCGGAATATCCCAAAGTTTACACCAGCTTGCCCCTCTTCGGACTTTGATCTTCCCAAGGAATTACAATAGTGGTTTTAATCGAAATCGTTTTATCGATACAAATCAATTTTAACTTTATATTTTATTAACCAATTTATTTCAAATAAATTTTAAAATTTATTAGAGTTAACACAAAAAGATGATAAGGAACCGATGAAAAGAATATGAATTAAGAACCTTCTCTACAACGATTCGCAGGGCCACCACCATACCAAAGCTTCTCCCTCGAGATGCCATGAAGACGATCAAAGAATTTGAACTGGATCAAAGGAGATTGATAGAGAAAAGATTGTTTCCGTTGTTGCAGGGTATTGACCATTTGTAGTGGTATTTCCCTGTCCCCTATCTCGTCCTCTTCTTGCACCCATACTCACTATTAGTGGATAGTAAGAGAATTTACTGAGGAATACGTACGGATATCTTAGGGATATACTCATTCTAGGGTATTCTTCACCCTATCTCTAATGAGTTACCTAATGTGTTATACTCCTGAGCTAAGGTTCAACCTTCAGCTCTGATACCAAATGTGACGACCCTGACTCGACCTTCGAAAATCGATATCCATACTTCGCTCATATTCCAATGCCGCAGATCCAAACGTCAAATCTGGTTCGTTGGAGCTTATAACACATTAAGTACAACAACAGAGCGGAAGAAAATGAATATATCATATAACTCCAATGAATACAATATATGATACAATAAGAATCCCAATAACATCAGAGATAAATATACAACAGCGGAAAGATAAGCTTCAATAGAGAAACTCCAAAGGGGACTCTAACATCAAACTGCATCTGCAACTCCATAGCTAAAGCTCTAAAAACTCCAATGGCTAGATCCACCAACATGCTTTCCAAAGTTACGGCAAATGACCAAAAACCCGAAATCGAGCAATTCACAAATTCTTGACAGAAACTAATCTAAAAATCACAATATTTACACTAAAATTCATGATTCGCTTATACAAATCAGGTTATATGATTTAGAGATTAAATTGTGGATATTGATTTTCACCAAAATCTTGATTTTGCTGTAACTTTTAAACTTACAGAATATTTAACAAATAAAATTACTTAAAATTATTTTTAAAAACAATAACAC
Source organism: Allium cepa (assembly GCA_030765085.1). Classification (NCBI taxonomy): domain Eukaryota; kingdom Viridiplantae; phylum Streptophyta; class Magnoliopsida; order Asparagales; family Amaryllidaceae; genus Allium; species Allium cepa. Next base: position 939,712,835 of record CM060932.1, read on the forward strand.
ATTGTTATTAACATTTTATTTTCAGTAATCAAAGTCTAATATTGATTATACAGGAAGATAGAAATTATTTTATGAAGATGAGTCTGTCACTAACAACAGAGCACAAATAAAAATATACATAGACCATTTTACAGATATGTAATACTTATATTCACACATTTATATTCAAAACTCAAGCAAGCATTATAAACTATATTACTACACATGCAACAAGGGTGCATCACAGATTTATAAACTGTTTTTAAATAAAAGGTTTACTCACCGTAAAATGAAGACGGAGCCTGGAAATTTGCAAAGTGGAGGATGATTTTGATCTGCACATGCTTGTTGTTTTGAATTTAAACTGAAATTTGAACTGAAGATGCTTCAGGCTGATGATTTTTTTATCTTTTCGGCTTTTAATTTCCAGGCCTTTTTGATTTGTAATTTTCTTTTCAGCTTTAATATCTAGGTTGTTGCTAAGATGATTTTTTTTCCTAATTTGCTTTGAATTACTACTGGGTTTGCTTTTCTTTGTTCTCAGGTTTTACAAAACTGAGAATACCCTAGTTCAACAAATTCTTTTTTTTTAATTCATATTCAAAAGAAAAAATGATCTTGCCACTTGTAAAATGGGCTAACACTTGTTTAATTCTCATCATTAAAATTTTACACTTGTTAAATCTTACAATCTCAACTTTACAAATGTCTTTTATAATAAAATTATGTTTTAACCCCTTTTATCTTATAATTTACTTAATTTTATATCTTTACAAACCAATTTTAAACATATATATATATATATATATATATATATATTCTTATTGATTTCCAAAAGATATTTATAATTTAAACTTTTATTAATTCTTATTTTTATACTTTTATATATTTACAAACTATATTTTTAGAAGAAAATGTTTAAATATTATTTTAAACTTATTTTATTATAATTTTAAATGTATATATATATATATATATATATATATTCAATTTAGTTTTACAACCCATTTTTATCAAATCTTATTTAAATTAAAACTATTATACTTTTAAATAAACATTTATCTATATACATAAAAGAAATAAATTATATGCATATATATATTAGAATTTATTCTTTTTCAAATATCTTTTCTAAATAAATTTCAAAATAAAATTTTCAAGTCATCATATTTATATACAAAACAAATTTTCTTATTAGTATTAAATTTTTAGAGTTTCCAAATCCAATATATTTATAAATGTTTACATTTTGAAATTTTCCAAAATCAAATTTTATTTACAATTTAACTTTCAATCTATATACATTTATTCAAAATTTTCAAATAAATCTACAATCAAATTTATAATTAATATATTATTCAAAATATTTATTTTTGAATTTCCAATTATAAATCCTATTTAAAATCATATATATATATATATATATATATATATATTAATAGACAAATATCTGTTTAATTTGGAAAATAACAAATTAATTCACAATTTAATTTCAAAAAATAAATTAATTACCAATTTAAATTTGTTTTAAAATCGGGATCGTCACATCAAGTATGACTATATTGTTTTGATCTACCAAGGGGGCATCATTATATGTCGCTCTTGGCGTATTATTGTAAATTATATTTGATCATTGCTTGAGAAACGTTTTGGGATTTTGTAAATTGGATATGAATATTGTGTCGAAGTGTAATCAGCAAAATGTTGTTTTTTGAAAATTTATAATTTTTTCATATTCAAGTGCTTCTGTTATTATGGATAACATTAGCATTACTATGTTTTGTCACCCGAATTTAATATTATAGATGACTGCAACATCTGTAGCACTTAGCTTTTGGCCTCTAGATACGGATGTTACAACTTGATATCAAAACAAAGGTTTATGAAAAAATTTAAATAAATAAATGGTTTTGAAAAAATAATCCTAAAGAATTAGAGTAAGACCGGGGTATGGGATAACGCTATAGTAACGTACGTGTATTTGTTATATATAAGTATATGATTTATCTCTAGTCTCCTATCTTTGTTACATCATTTTCCTATACCTCATGAGATTTGAATACAGATATGGATGGTAAAAGAGGAAGAGTTAACCGAGAAAGAGGAAGCACTGATGGGAATGCTGGACCTAATAGAACCCAAGGTCGGGCACAAGCAGAGAATATGGGTGCTGGAATCTCGCAAGTTGGAATGAAAGCTATGTATCAGTTTACATGAATATGATGCAAGCGGGTGTTGCAACTGTAGTGTTAGGAGGCAATGCTGTAGGAGCAGGGGATCCGAAATTTCTGGTAGTTAACCAGTTTGCTAACTGAGTGGAGATTACACTAAGCTTGGAGGGAAGTCGTTTATTGGAACGTAGGATGTCGTTGAGGCGGAGAATTGGTTGCTGCATTGTGAGAGAATCTTTGCAGATTTGGGACTCAATGATGAGCGGAAAAGGAGGTTGGCATCCAGGCAGCTTCATGGAGTAGCTTTGTTTTGGTGGAATAGTGTGATTATGGCAGTGGATGAAGGGACTATGACATGGGCAGAGTTTTAGAGGAGGTTCCAAGAGAGGTTCGTGTCGGTGATGGCGCAGTCTATTTTGATTATTAAGTTTGCTGAGCTAGAATAGGGAGAGTAGATTGTTTTGGAGTATGCCGGTAGGTTTGAAGAGCTAGCCAGATAAGGTTTGCTGCTGTTGATACCATGATGAAGAGGAATGAGAAGTTTAACAAAAGCCTGAGTTGTCTAGGGCTAACTTACCTCATATTAGAGATCCCTGTCATGAGGTTGTAGAGATGGCTTTGAGACATGAGGAGATGCTTTCTTATCAGGAGAAGAATAAGGTGAAAGATGTCCGGGTTGGGGAAGGTCAAAAGAGGAAGCTTTCACAAGAAGGGTGCTCAGAAGGGTGGAGCAGCCAAGAAGGGGAAGTCTGAGGTGGTCTGTTTTAAGTGCGAAAAGAAGGGACATTTTGCCAATGAGTGTCATACAGGAAAGGCTAAGGAAGTAATCGGGAAGAAGAACATCATGTGCTTCAACTATGATTAGATAGGCCACTATAAGAACCAGTGCAAGGAGCCCACTACGGATGGAAAGGGCAAGGTGTATGCATTGGGGCCTCTACTTCGAAGCCGATAGCTCAGGAGAAAGGAAAGGCGGTTTTGGGAGGTACGCTTCAGAATCATGGTATTCCTATTAGCGTTCTATTTGATACTGGTGCATCGTATTCTTTTATATCTAGATGTTTAATAGATAAGCTTAACCTAGAACCCGCATATTTAGTTACTTCCTTACGGGTTGCGAATCCAATAGGAGGGTATGCAACTCTAGGGTTAAGATGTGACCTGTAGAGTTTAACTTGTTAGTTCAATCTTTTGTTTGTAGTTTGCATGTGTTTGATTTTGTGGGGTTCGAGATTATTCTTAGGATGGATTGGTTAAGTGAGACGATTCCAGGATATTTTGCCAGGATAGAAAAATATCTCTTAGACACCCTGATGGTAGCAACGGGATTGTTTATACCATAGAAGGTTCTGGCAGTGAGATGTATGCTTTGTTTGGTGTTATGGAGTTGAATGATGAGTTGATTCAAGTTTTCATGATTAGAGAATTCGCAGTTGTTTTTGAGCTTGTAGTTGGATTTCCACCGAAATGAGCTATTGAATTTCAGATAGACTGGGTTCTGGAGGCAGAACCAATGAGTAGGCCGTCAAGTAGGATGACCCCTATAGAGATGAGGAAGTTAAAGGTGCATTTAGTGGATTTAGAATGCAAGAGTTTTATCAGGCCAAGCAGTTCGGATTGCGGAGCAGCCACAGTGTTTGCTAAGAAGTCGGACGGATCATTAAGGCTATGTATCAATTATCATAAGGAATGAGTAGACGATAATGAACCGATATCTATTGCCGAGAATTCACGATTTATTCGACTAGTTGAGTGGAGCCAGGGTATTTTCTCGGTTAGATTTGGCAATAGGTTTCCATCAGCTCAGGGTAGCAGAGGATAGTATACCTTTGATGGCATTTAGGACCAGATATGGGTGATACGAATGGTTACTTATGTCGTTTGGACTTACTAATGCGCCGTCATTCTTTGTGGATTTGATGAACCGAGTTTTCCGAGAGAACTTGGATAGGTTCGTATTGGTTTTCATAGTTGATATCCTGATTTACTCTAAGGATGAAAAAAAGCATTAAGTTCATCTTAGAGTGGTGCTTGAGAAACTGAGGCAGCATCGGCTGAAGGCAAAATTTTCAAAATTTCATTTCTGGAAGAAGGAAGTGAAGTTTCTGGGTCATGTAGTCTCAAAGAAGGGGTTGTCAATAGATCTAACTAAGATTGAGGCAATGAATAATTGGAAGAGACCCGAGATGGTGATGGAGATAAAGAGTTTCCTTGGGTTGGCTGGTTATTATCGGAGGTTTGTTAAGGATTTTTTGCGGATAGCAGTGCCGATGACCAAGATTGCAAAAAAGGATGTGAAGTTTGTATGGACCGATAAGTGTGAGGAAGCATTTTAGAGTTTAAAACACTTATTGACCCATGCACCTATGTTAGTTGTTTCGGAAGGGAATCGGGATTTGGTGGTTTATACAGATGCGTGTGGAACAAGATTAGGAGCTGTGCTGATGCGAAGAAGTAAAGTGATTGCCTATGCTTTTAGACGGCTTAGACCACATGTGGTCAAATATCCAACGCGTGATTTGAAATTGGCTGCAGTGATTTTTTCATTGAAGGTATGGAGACATTACCTTTTAGGAGAGAGGTTTGAGTTATATATGGATCATAAGTTGCTGAAGTATATTTATTCGCTCAGAAGGAGCTGAACATGAGACAACAGAGGTGATTAGAGTTTATTGCCGCTTATGATTTTGGGATTGAGTACACATTAGGGAAAGACAACAAGGTCATAGATGTGGTTAGCAAAAAAACATTAGAATGCAGTGTTAGCAATGATTGCTAAGTGGAAAGATTTGGAAGCATTGGCAGATTGCGGAGTGCAGTAGAGATCCAAGGGTAGGTCCAGTGGAGAGACTGTTGTGTTATCTTGTTTGGAAGTTTGACCAGTGATGATAGAAAAGATTTCTTCTAAACAGGAGGTGGATCTTGTGCTAGCTAAACGGATCAGGAAGTTAAAGGATGGAATGGAGAACGATGACTTGAAGGACTTCAATCTTGACCAGAATGGGGAGTTGAGAAAGAAAGGGAGATTATGTGTTCCGAGTGTAGAAAACATAAGGAAAGAAGTTTTAGAGGAATACGATCGTTCAAAGTTCACTATTCATCTAGAAGGAACTAAGATGTATCAGGATATGAAGAGAAGTTTCTTCTGGGAAGGTATGAAGCGAGATATTGGCTTATGTGTAAAGTAGCGCTTGAATTGCCAACAAGAAAAGGCTGAACACCAAAAGCAAGTGGATTTCTTCAGCCATTGGATATTCCGGTATGGAAGTGGGATTCTATTTCTATGGATTTTATTAACGGGTTGCCAAGGTCGAACAGAGGAAATGAAAGTATATAGGTAATAGTGGACAGATTGACCAAGAGTTCCCATTTCATTCCGGTTAAGACTAGGACGGCACCTGTTTTGACAAAGTTGTTTAAGAAAAATGTGGATAGACTGTATGAAATTCCTAGTAGTATTGTTAGTGATAGAGATCCCTTATTCATTAGCGAGTTCTGGAAGAGTCTACAGAAAGTTTTGGGAACCAAGCTCAAGATGAGTACCGCTTAACATCTGTAGACAGATGGACAAATGAAAAGAGTTAACAAAATCTTAGAATATTTGTTAAGAGTTTATGTGCTAGATTTTAAGGGATCTTGGGAAGACCATCTGCATTTAGTCGAGTTTTCATATAACAACAGTTATCAGACTAGTATTGGGATGGCACTAATTGAAGCTTTGTATGGAAGGCCATGCAAATCTCTCATTTGTTGGTTGGAGACCGGGGATAGGTTGGTTCTTGGTTAAGATTTAGTTAGAGAAGCCATAGAAAATATTGAGGTCATTCGAGCTAGAATGAAGGAGGCTTGGTCTAGGTAGAAGAGTTATGAAGATAAGAGACGGAAAGATTTAGAATTCTCAGTTGGAGATCAGGTTTTCGTTAAGGTGTCACCGATGAAGGGTATGATTAGATTTGGGAAATCAGGAAAGTTGGCACCAAGATTCGTGGGACCTTTTCCTATTATTGAGAGGATCGGAAAACTCGCATATAGGGTTGATTTACCGAACATTTTGGCAGGTGCCCACGATGTTTTTCATGTTTCTCATCTCAGAAAGTGTGTTAGAGACCCATAGACTGCTATTGCACCGACTGTGCTAGAGGACTTAGTGTTAGAACCAAACTTGACCATAGTTAGAAATCCAGTTGACATAGTTACGCTAGATGAGAAGAGGCTTAGAACCAAGATAGTCAGATTATTCAAGTTCCAGCGGAGCAACGATGACGGGGACTTTACTAGGGAGGTTGAGAGTAGGATTAGAGATGTTTATCCTGATTTGTTTGATGGTATGTTTTACCTTCTTGATTTGTGTGTACCATATCGTTATTTCGAGGACGAAATTCTTTAGGGAGGGGAGTTTGTAACACCCCATATTTTTAGTAACATTATTTAGGATATTTAGTTAGCTAAATTAAATAAAATAATGTGTTGATTAGAGGATTGAGATTTGATTTAGTTAAAGGGTGTCGCTCCATTTAAACGGTGAATTAAAAGAAGAGCTTAAAATTAAATATAAGAGGGGTAAAATAGGAAAGAGGCCATTCCTAAATCTATATCCCATAGCCATGTATACTCCTACACGTTCATTTCATTATCGAAGTTTTAAAAGCTAAGGCCGGCCACCATTAATAAGAGCTAGAGAATGAAAGATAAAGGGGAAGCTTAATCAACATCAAATTCATTCAAATCTCATATCCTTAATCCCAAAAGCTAAGGTGAATAATGTTTACATCTCTCATTTGTTTTATTTTCGGTTTTAAGGAGAGTTCTAATTTTTTTGTAATGTTTTGCCATGTTTTTGAATAATGGAATGATTATATATACCCGTTGATGATTTATGCATGTCCATATTGATTTTATGACATGTTTTAAGGTAAAAACCCTAATAAATGACATCTAAATGCCTTGCGATCTTTTATGTAGATCAGAAATAATATTTTGGAGACGGTTTCAATTTTCAAAATTTTCTGAATTTTCGTGGATTTATATAAATTTTCTATTAAAGAAAATGTTATTTTGGGTTATTAATTATTTACAGTTGAATAATAAAAGATTTAGGCCTGAAATTTCATATGTTGGAAAACATATTAAAAGAGATTTACTGGAATTTTTACAGAATTTTCCTAAGTGTTTTGATGGATATATAAAATTATTTAAGTTATGGAACATAAATGTTTTATATATTTTTAAAAGGGAAAGGGGCTCTTTGCAAATAAGTTGAATTTGTTATTTCTAGAAATTGGCAGCACTTTTGAAAAAGTAAAATGGTGACCAATCAAATTTAGACAAACAAGGCAGGTTAGTGCAAGGAAATAGTTTAAAAGGACAAACAAATAGGTTTTTCACTGTTTTAATGCTTTCAGCACCCGTTCTGCCTTTCTACCTTCGCCTCTGACACATTCGAAACCATTGTACATGATATTAGAGAACTGGTACGTAGTGAATTGGATGTGGGCGAAAGGTATAGGGTCGAAACCATCGGTTCCAAAGGGGTTGGGGCAATACTTTGTTTTTAAATGAAAATGTGCCTGCTTGTTTCGACTAAGTAGCTTTCGACTTAGTTAGCTTTCGACTAAGTTAAATGGTTTTAAAAGAAATGGTTTCGATTAGGTTGCGCCTTTATTTTTAAATAACTTCTTTCGACTAAGTCGAAACCTTTTTGCTGCCGCCTTTTACCTTTTGACACGGTGGGTTTCGAAGGGATTTCTTTGTTTTAAAATCTGTCCACATCTCCAATGCTTTCGAAGGAATGGTTTCGACACCATCGCTTCTTTACTTAGGGATGCTTTTGAAATATAGGCTTTTGACTTAAATGGTTTTAATGACCCTTTTGCTCAATTGAAGCATAACCCAAATGGTTTCATAAAAGATTTAAATGATTTCAAAAGGTGCTTTCTACATGTTTTAAATTGAACCCAAGTGCTTTTGAAAGGTTTAGATTTGATGCTTTCGAAATGTTTTAAAGTAAGTTTCGAAGGGGCGATTACCCAATGGTTTCGAAGGAGTCAAAATGTATGGTTTTTCTGGTTGTTTCGAAAGGATTAAAAGGAAAGGTTTTCCAAGGGTTTCGAAAGGCAATGTTTAAAAGTTTTAAAAGAAAGATGTCTAAGGTTTTAAAGCTTTCGAAAGGAAGGTTTTTCAAAGGTTTCAAAAGGATTTTGGGAATGGTTTCAAAAGGAAGGTTTTGGCCTTTCGGCCTAGTTTAAATAAAGGGTTTTACTTGGCTTAGAAAGAGGTACTTTCAATGGTTTCGAAAGGGTTACTTTCATTGGTTTCAAAAGAGTTAATTTCAATGGCTTCGAAAGGGGTACTTTCAATAGATTTGAAAGAGGGACTTTCAAAGATTTAAATGTTTCAATCAAATAAGATTTGGGTAAAGTATATATATAACATGGCAAGGTGGTTTTGAGTAAAGCATATAGATTATATATTTTCCTTGTTTGAGTTTGCTTTAGAGGTTTTAAATCATTTTGAAAAGGTTTTCAAGGAAAATTTTGAAAAGGGATCCCTTAGTAAAATGACTCAGATGTTAGAATACCAGATGGGATTGGTATAGCATCGCTCCCTATACATTAGCTATTAGCCCCAGCTAATTTTGTCCGAAATTCCAGTGTGTAGGGCTTTGTCATAGGTAAGACTAAAATTATGAATACATACAGACACGAATATATGTTTGCTTACAAATATATTATTGATGAGCCCACAAAACCATTAGGATCAGGTGACCCTAGGAGATGATAAACTAAGGACAGACCATCCGAAAGAGAAGTATTTAATAGATAGTTAAGGACAGAACGTCCAGAAGAAGAGGAGTGTCTAACAGATGTTAGATAAATTTTGATATTTTGTCTAGTAGCCCAAGTCAGCCAAAGGTTAATAGTTAGCCAAAAAAACTAAAGTGTTTGAACAGATAGTTCATTTATTACTTTAAATGTATATTCACATAATGATGCTTTACAAATTTTAACCAGTTTTGGTTATAGGAAAAGATTTGCAAAGATATGTTTTAAAAGAATGTTAGCGAGGGTAAACCCGTTCCACTAAGCAGCATGGTCTCACTTAACATAAAATAACAGAGATGAACAGTATTATTCACACGAGGCTTTATTTCTGACTCCAAGTTTTTGTTTCCCCTTAAACTCTCGGGTGCTCAAAATTTGATTTGAGTAGGCTGAGGGTTGAGGCTTTCATAGTTTTGACAACTAAAGCTTTCGAAGACGAGTAGGTGGCTAACGGACAGCTAATTAGGAGTTATAAATTATTTTGTTTTGATTTCACTGCGTACTATGTCAAATATGACTACATTGCTTTGATCTACTAAGGGGCATCGTCATATGTCTCTCTTGGCGTATTATTGTAAATTATATTTGATCATTTCCTAGGAAACGTTTTGGGATTTTGTAACTTGGATATGAATATTGTTTTGAAGTGTAATCAGCAAAATGTTGTTTTTTGAAAATTTGTGATTTTGTTCATATTCAAATGCTTCTAATATTATGGATACGATTAGCATTATTGTATTTTGTCACCTGAAGTTAATACTATAGATGACAGCAGCATCTGTAGCGCTTAGATTTTGGCCTGTAGATACGAGATGTTTGTTGTGTAGTTAATGCCCCGCTATAACCCCGCTATATCTCATAGGGGGTTTCTACCGCTATGATTTTTCCACATAGCCCCAAAATATAGCATTTCCGCTTTAATCTCCGCTATTTCCGCTATATCCCGTTATTCCCGCTATATTTTGCTATTTCCGCTATATCTTCTTTAATAAAATGAATTAAAATATTGCATTTATATATTATAAAAATTATGAAACTAATTTATTTGATTTAATTTTAATATATTTTCAGAAATGAAAATACTCTACTATTCTACTAAATTCAATTATGTTATATAACAGTTTTACGTTTATTTAAAGTTTATTTGCACATTTTTTTGTTTAAAATTATTTATGTATTAATTATAATTCAATTGAACGATAATTTTTTATTTAATTACTATTTATATATTTGTTAAAACATTAAGTACGAGTTTTATATGCTATTTTAGAGCCATCCGCTATATCCCGCTATATCCTCGCTGTATCCCCGCTATGACTTTTTGCACCTCCATCGCTTCGAATCTACCGAGCGCATTAACTGCATAGGATGTTACACAAGATCTGAAAGAGAAATATCTATTAGTAAAGAATAATGAACCAACATGGATAATCAGGAAAGAGAAACTTACCAGTGGTAGAAAATGGTACTCTGATATTAGAGAAGCATTTAACAAAGAAAATTTGATTTTCCCATCCTCTTGTTTTGTTAACACTTTCAAAAATCAAGATTTTTGCATGGGATGAATTTGGTATAGTTGATGGCCTAGTTACTCCCCAATCTTAGCAAGGTCGACGATGTGATGAAGAATTTTGAGACCAAGAGATAGGAGTCTAGCCTCCCAAGCTAAGACTTCCAAGCAGGTCAAATATGTATAAGATTTTGGTAAGTACTAAACTGATGCAATATTTAGGTGCTTCAGATATATGAGAAGAAAATCTAGGAAAGGAAGATAGCATGCACGCTAGATGTGAATAGCAGAAAAAGAAAAGTATCACTCTGGTGGGTTATAAAAGTTATCTGTAGGGCCAACAATAATGGCTTCAACCTTAATAATTCAAATTGGCGTAGAATGGAGTCTACTTCAGCTTGGGTGGTAATGTACGATGGATTCAAAATAATATCTCCCTTCTTACTAGCTGAAGGAGAAGGTTTAGTATCTTTACAAGCTTTCTTTACGGGCTTCTGGCCAGATTGTAAGCCTTCCGTTGTCCTGCCAGATGATATTATTCTAAACTTAACAAATTATCATAACTCATATTATATAAAAATTAATACATGCTAACGCTAAATCTAAATTGTTGCTTAAGTCGTCTATTTACTGCTAGGGCAATAAGGTGTATATTAATCATAAGACACTAAACATAAATAACATATGACAAGTTTGTTGGAAAACATGAATTTCAAATCTCGATAAAGGAACCTTATAAAAGAACAATAAAATGGGAGTTAACGTGCGATGTCCATGAACTCATAGAAAATAAGATAAATCATTACAAGAGTTATGTAAACATTAAACAACGGTGAATGTTATAAGTTGGTTAGTTCCAAAATTGATGTTAACAAATAAGCGATCAATAAACTGATAATATGTCTGCGACGTATTAAGATAGCAATGTCGTGAGTAAGCTTCATTTGAGATATTAAGGTCGGTAACAAGAAAAAATTTATTGGAATCTATAAGCTCACATCAAAAATTCCATCCTTATAACTTATGCTATAAAATGCTAACAAGCTCTACAACCATAACTGACTACGAGATGATAAGGATAACGACATTGACGAATAGCAGTGACGTGAATTGGTAACACGATAATTGGCTAAACAATTTATAACATGTTAAAAGCAATGACATCGAGAGTATCAATGTCATATAGAGTTCCATTTACAATGTCAAAAATGAACATGGAAAAATGAGGAAAGACAATAAGGTTGTTATTATCAAATCATGTTTATGAGTGAATGTTGAAAATGAGCAGCGTTGTCCATAATTGGCGCTGAGTTTATTAACATCGCATTTAATCGGAGTATACATTGTCGGCATCCTCAAAGTACTCAATCAAGGGTCATCGCACTTCGACTTAATCGATAATATATGAAATGGCTTCGGTGCGATTAACCCTAGTTAGTTAATGAAAAACATTATAGTGTCGATAATCACGATAATAAGAGGTCATCGCATCCCAACGAAATAATGGGTTGGCATTGTTAAGATAGTAAGAGCTTTACTGGTGCCTAGAACCATGACAACATCATCATTTTAAAGTTGTTATCAAAACCATTAAGATCGCACCCAAAAGCATCTGTGACTTTGAATGGGTCGCCGCATTATTCTTCAATCATTTGTAATACAAAATCATTGTGCTAAAAACATTAATTAACGAACTAACAATATAATAAGGGTTTTATTATTTTCGACTATCATGGTGACATTGAAACCCGGTAGCACTAATTATCATAATAATGGTACGAGTGTCGTCGAAGTTATTCAATAACGGGTTTCAGGTTTAATAAATCATCATCCTTGCTGACTAACCTAGAGTATACACTGATGTAATGCCTACTTTAATTAACGTTAAAACACATATAAGCATGATAAAGACTAGTTGATTAATATATTCGAAACCTACCATCGTTGAGTTCAATAAGTATTAAAGCTTTAAGATCAAACCCTGACTTTAATTTAAGGTTGATAAAACTAAAATCGAGCTATGAGCATCATACAAAACCCCCTAAATAAAAACCCTAACAACGATTTCTAAACCTAATTGATTGAATCAGCATCTCAATTGAATCAAATTCAAATGAAAGTCATAACTGAACGAGAATTTGATGATTAAGAAATGGAAAAAGCTTAAGTTCTCTTAAAAGAAATATTGATTTCTTGCTTGGGTTGTTGGTTGCAGGTAAAGGAATAAAGAGGGAAGAATCTGCCTATTAATAGAAAGAAGTAGGCACATCAAAACCACTGGATTGATTTCAAATGAATGGTTAGATCAACATGAGAAGACCAAAAAGTGGTAAAAGGAAGATGTCGAGATCATTAACTTGAAAAGTTAATGGCTACTTTACACCGGGGGGTAAATGTTACTACCATGATTGTCGTCGAAGGAGTTCGGCCTGCTGCTTAGCCTCGACGTGCTTCAATAAGCCATATTAATGTAATAGAGTCGACATCGGTATAAGAGCTATGATGGACGAAGTCGAAGACTTATAAGTGACGTAAATACCATCAGCACAATGGTTAATAAGAGGAACATGAAGATAGAATGACATTGAAGAAGTAGGATGATGCACTTCGTCAATAGAAGAATACATGAGTATCGAATATAATCGACTTTGTAAGCCATCGATAAGTATCAAAGTGACCCATAGCGTACTTTATTAATGCTATACTCACCTATTGTAATTAAAATGGGCTTGTTGTTGATATTCATAGAAGCTACCAGCATTACATTAAAGCGGCACCGCACATTAAAAGCATTTCGAAAGTATTGTTCTTTGATGACATCAATGGAATACAAAGTTATGCCGCTCTTCGTTAATGCTTAAGATTACACTTTGTTAGCATGTTTTATTGACGTTAGGAGGACGTCGCATGTCTATACGAAGCATATTGATGGTGGATGCTATGAATATCCATGAAGTCATTAATATTGCTTGATGATTATCATTGCTTCACACTCATGTTGACTCATGCTAATATCATCATCCACCTTTAAAGAACGTCGACCGTTATCATAGAGGTCGTTGATGCCATAATTTGAAGTTGCTACATACCTCAACAAAAAGAGTAAAGTGGAACCTAGCACATAGTAACATCAAAAACGCCAAAGCCATTATTGACACTATCGCCCAAGGTAGTGCCAAAGCTTACCCATGTCGAAGACCATGCTGCTTTCCCCTATAAAAATGGACCAAGGGTGCCATTTTGGGGGACGAATTTTCTCTCCTTCTACTTTTTATATTTTCAACTTTGTAAACCTTAAATCAATTTGGAGATTTTGCCAATTGTAATACTTGAGCCTTGTACACAAAAGGAATTGAAAATCAAATAATTGGATGGCATAATTGACTTTGACTTTGAACTTATATAGCATATTGGATCGATTCAACTTTAGACTTTCATATCAATCTAACTTGGGGTCATAATTTTCATATTAACTTGCATATAGACTTGTGCTATTATTCTCATATTGACTTGAACATTGACTTCGATCATGAATCATGTTGTGACTTTTCTATTAATTAGAAAAACACAAATTTTAATTAATTCTGCAAGCGCACAGGCGTGTAGTATGCAGGTCGAACACAGGGAATTGTGTTTTAAAATATTTGAAATCCATATTTAAAACTTAGGCGTGTAAAACAAATTCGATGGTGGATCTTGAACAAAACAATAATATACTCCAAATTGAATTCGAATCTAATCAAAATTGCAATTAAAATATAAAATTGTAGAAATCGGAGCAAAAAATAAATGTTCTTAAAAGAAAGTAATAGAGCAAACAACTGAAATAAAATGAACTGAATTTATTAACTAACTGGAAAGAGTGCAGAAAATAACTAAGAACAAGAATAAATAAATTGCTACATCTAATTAACAATCCTACGTATTCTGTTCGAAAATAAAAACATTGCCGAAATTAAAACTAAACTAGAACAACAGTGATGGGGTAGGAAATGATTTTCCATCTGCATTGCTCTCTGCTATTTAAAGACTTCAGCCTCCAAAAATAACCCTACTATTTAGGTCCATGTGCTTGATATTTGAAGAATAATAAGGCCACCTCAATTTGAATTGGTCTTTGCTTTGTTATTTGATTAACAAGTGGCTTGCTTTGAGAGATTTTCAGACTAAACTTTGAAAGTGTATTTTCAATATTTGCATTTGATTTCTTGCATGAATAGTACACATGTTGATGACGTGAGATGCATTTCTTTATGAACGATGTGTACTTTCTCCTCGAATTATTGGATACTCAAAATATTGCACACTTTTTTTGCGTGTCATTTGAACCAATGGAGGGCACAACCGATTAATTTCAACGTTGCACTTCGGAATCTATAATCTGCAAAAGCACAATAAAATACTCGTAGAATACCGCTTAAAAAATAAAAATATATGAAAAAACGGTTTAAAATATAGAAAAATACGTTCATCAAATCATATGACTTGGACTTGATGACTAGACTTGGAATTAGCATGGATGCATACTTCTCTTGTGATGACTTCGGCAGGCCTCAACAAGGCATCTCTTTGAGTTTGCACTGCTTACTCGTTCTTTTGGGGTTAGCGAATTTATTCGTTAACATTCACCAACTCTAATGTCGCTCACACTAAATTGGTACTTTGTCCTTAATTCCAAAAAAATTGTGAAACAATTAGATACGTCTATATTATGTAGCTAATGCAACAAATAAAGTTATTTTAATAGATTTATTTCAAAAAGAATAATCAAAATACTCATAACAAAATAAAACTATATTTATTTTCAGTCAATACTGAAAATAATTTTTACTTTATAAATAATATTTGGTATATTTAAGAAAACAATTTTTCGTATCTTGATGCATCTATAGATATGTATTATATGACATGCTTCCACTATTTCCGTCATTGCTATAATAGTTATGAAATATGTAGCTCCAATCAACTTTTTATTATGGGCTATTTATTCCTTTTACTATAACCAGTTTACAACCGATAGTTTTTGATCAAATATTTAAACTAGAAATGACTTTTGTAGAAAACAATGTTCTATATGAAAAAAAATTGGAATAAATATCGCATTTCTCATTCCATGTTAAGTAACTACAAATATTTAATACAATTTTCATTTCTAATGTCTCTTATGAAGCATATACCATTCCCTTTCTTCGTCCCAACTGTGCCTAAGTTGCATCCTTATACATTTGCTTTTTTCTAAATGGTTGAACCATTCAAAAAAACATTACTGGAGTACTGTAACAAACTCTTTTCAAAAGTATATTTGGTCATCTTTAACATTTAAAGGTATTGAATAAGTTTCATTTAATGCAAACTAATCGAATTGACATTTTAGTAATCGAGTTTCCAGGTATATTTTGTAGCTCTTGGTCTAGTGCTACATCTAACATAATAAGATCCTTATTGTATCCAATCATATTGAACACATTATCTTGAATTACGGTATACTTGCTCAATGAAAATGAAACAATTTCATTGACATTTCATACACTCTGATTATGACTGTTCATTATACAAATTTTGTGTGTGATATAATATGCATCAAATATCCATATTTTGTATTGCTTCATAGTTCAAAATTCATGAAAAAAATGCAAAGGCCTAGGTAAATAAACAATTAAGTGACCAAGTTACGAATGTATTTAGCAGTATATAGTTAGGCTCTTTCATGGTATTGAAGCGACAAGCCAAAGGATTTAAAGGTAAATATATTTTTTGCCGATCTTTAATTTAGTTCATATATATATATATATATATATATATATATATATATATATATATATATATTGATGTGCATGTAAATGTGTATATTTTTACCACCATATTTAATCTATTTAAATTAAATAAATGATCATATTAGGTATTTTAACTTGTTTTAACCAAAATCCATATTAATTCCAAATTGTCACATATCTATCTTCATATAGGAGCAAAACGGTCATTTGTGTGCGTATATTTCTTTGAGAAAAATTAATTGAAAATTTATATATATTTGTGTAGGAATTTGATCTTAAATAAGGAGTGGTTTCATGAAAACACATGCATGCACAAAATGAATACAAAGGAATGAAGATGGAAATAATTCAAATTGAAGAACATGGAGGACCTCACTTACCCACCTATTTTAATGTACAAATTAGAGGCTAATGCACATGCTTATAGAATTAATGGCTTCATGTACACTTAAATGATTATTTGTAGAAGCTAATGATTACTTGTCCTCCACACTTTCTCAAGGGCATTTTGGGCATTCTCCAAAAATATGAATTAAGGTTTAACATATGTATATATACCCCCTTATGTTTCATGTAACCCTTCTCTTCCTTAGTCTCTCTTTAGTTTAGTTTAGGCTCAAAATAAAAAAGAAAGCTCTCTTTCTCTTTTCATGGCTACTTAGCCATTTTTACTTCATGTATTTTTTCTTTTTTTATGAAATGTTAATTAGTGTTTCCTTTTAATTACATATTCATTTTCTTTCATGCTAATAGTGTAGATTTTATTTTATGCAATTAGATTAGTTCTCTTTTCCATTAGCTTTCATTTTCCTCTTCTTGTTGTTTGGTTTATTTCATGTTGCTTTCTACTTGTGTTTATATGATAACACAAATGAGAGGTTAAGCCCTACAATTTAGGGGTAATGAAGCTCTCTTGAATCATGTAGATGCAACATAATTTCTCTTTTATGTCTCTTTTGTGCTAAATGTAAAGTTGGATGTTTATGTGATTTTGTGTTTAATATTGAGTTTTATAGCTTATGTTGTTCAAAATCACTAATTACCTCTTCATTTACATATTATCATGCTAATGGAAGTGGATTTAGACTCAAAATTTGATGGTTTATGTTTCTAATTCAATAGTTAATAAGCCATGTTTAAAATAGATTCTACTTTTAATTTCATATCATTTTAATTGAAGTTAGTAAGTGGGTTAGAGGGTGCAATAAAGTTTGATGGTTTAAGTGTGTTAATTAATAACACAATTAGGCCATGCTTATGATTAATGCATCAACTAAACTCACAAAGACCAAAAAGATATCATAATTTTATCATGTTGATTTATGTGATCATGAGAGAGGATTTGCCTCTAAATTACTCTTTAATCTCTTATTTTTATTTTCCTTAGTTTTAGTTTGTTTTTACTTTCTTTTAGTAGTTAACAATCATTCGACTTTGGTTTAATTTGATTGAATATAATTTAAATTAACAATTATCTACGGATCTATCCGTATTCGCTACGTACTACAAGTGTACGCCTTGCGCTTGCGGTTATTTTTATTTTGAAATTCGTTCGGCTATTTTCTAACTCGATAGAAATTTAGCTGTCCGAACAAGTTTTTGGCGTCATTGCCGCGGAATTGTTTTGATTTCAATTTTCTATTCTTCGAATTATTTTTATTTGATTTTTGTGTGTTTTTTTGTGTGTTAGTTTGCATAAAAAAAATACTGTTTGTGTCGTGTGTTTGTTGTTTTCATTTTTTGTTTGTGTGTTGTTGTTTTCTAGTTCCATTTGCGTTGCATTTGCATTTTAAAAAATACACAATCACAAAACAATAACAAACAAAAAATTTATTGCATTTCTATTTTCTGCTTCAATTTTCAAAACTGTGCTACAAAGCAAAACAAAAGTCAAAACACTGTTACAATTTCTATTTTTATTTCCTCTCTGTTTTCAGTTCTGTGCACAGTGCACACCTGAAACAACCCCTTCATACTGATGTCATCTTTCACCCCTGCACACCATTTTCAACTCAAATCACTGCTTGCTCATACACAGAGTCTTAAACTTCCTCCTCTACAAACCACCTCCTCGAACCACATCATTGTCACTGACCATCTACAAACAACCAACAGTGGCCATCAATAGCACAACACTGTTACACATTTAACTTGCATCTGTCACTGCAATTCCTATTTGTAGATACACTGCATATATCTTCAAACTGCATATATCTCAAAAAATCAACACTTCAAGCTGTCGATTCACCACAGCAAGCACTGCCCTGACTCAACCACAGTTCTACTTCCACATCAAATCAATTGATCAACTTGCAAGTTCGACAAACCACCAAACCATACCAGAAACTAGCATCACACCCCACTATCTACACTAACCCAGTCATGATACACTGTCAAAGCCACCTCCCCACACTATCTCAAAACCACTATCCACCATGTACATCCCACACTTTGCTGATACACAACATTCAACATCATCTCCACAAATACACTCCACAATCCTACTGCCGCAAACAAGCATTCTGCCGCAAACACTCCAATATCATCATACCACTCCTCCAACACTGACTACAACATCAAACCAGTGCACAAACATCCAACACTGGACTACAACCAGTCATAATTCTCCCACATTTCATCAGTAACAAAACAGTCCACAACCTTCAAACTACTGCCTTTCATCCTACAGTTTTCCACACTGATCAAACTACATACCACAAATTCACATCCTCCATCAACCTTCAACTTCACAACCCCCTCAACCACCTTACTGTTTCAACATAACTACAAACATCACCAAAACTTCCACTGCCTAAGACTGCACGCTTCCCATTTCCCACTGTCATTTACTCACTGCTCACTCTACAATCCCCTGAACACACTGTTACTGCCCAAGCAAACCACTTCCTTCACCATTTCTCCATAGGCTTCCTTCCACACCACCACCTACAGCAGTTTTGACAGCAACCAAATCAACACTTCAACCATCCACCAAAAAATAAATAAATAAAAAAGACTGCTACTTTACCTGTCCACGAACTCCGCCTGCATCTTAGCACCAGTCAACAGCAATCGTTTCAATCACTCGAAAACACCGCGACAAGCTTCCTCGTGTACCAGAACTCCTCTTCTACACTCACAGAACCGCCACATAACTACAGCAGTCGCAACTCAATCACCCTGAGTCAAGAACCACCTTCGCGCATCCCAAATCGCCCAAATTTCAAACCGCTACTTCCTCCAACCACGACCTCCTACGAATAAGCTGCCCTCGACTATCACAAACGAACTGCGACACAATCATCACTGCATCCCAAAAACCACAAACCACAACAATTGCCTTGAATTCGAGTATTTGCGAACTGATTTTTTTTTTTTTTTTTTGATTTTGTGGAATTTGAGTATTTGAGAAATTAATTTCATGAATTGTTTAAGTGGGTGGAGCTTTCTGTTTCTGTGTGAACTAATATAGTCAGTGGGCCGGGTTGTTTGAAGTAATAATAGTAATTTGAGTATTCGAGTATTGTTATTTTTGTAGGTTGAGTTGAATTGCTTTTAAATTGTCTTTTGGTTTTAAAAAAAAAAATTAAGTAAGTTTTGTTTCTTTTTTTTTAAAAAAAAAAAGAAATTTTGTTTAGAGTAGTTTTCTTTCCAAAACTTTTCCTTTATAAAAGAAAAAAACAACCAAAAAGTAATAATAACAACAACAACAATTGTATATATCTTGTTTTCAATTTTCAGGTTGCAAAAGCAGGAAATGAAGGAAGAATAGCTTGTAGAAAAATGCCGCTCCGCTTTCCAAAATAAATTGCTAGCTTGCTTATATAAAAAAATTTGCTGCTTTTAACCTCATCTCTACTTTATTTGAATTACATTGTTTGTTACTTGCATTTGCATTTTATTAAAAAAATTCAAAAAAAACAAATTTCATTCGTAGTTGCATTGTTAATACACATTTAATTTCTGTTTTGCATTTCATCCTAGATTTTGATTAATAATAACGGTTGGAAATCAATAACACTTAATTGTATATTGACAATTTTTCTTCTTTGAATAATTTAATTTCTTGGTCTCTAGGCTACAGTAGAGTAATAACCATTTATAAATATTACGCTGATTCGTAAATATTATAGTGGTTGTTTTTCTGAAGGTACTTAAACCATCGGCTGCATTGCACGGTGATTCGTAGTGCACCGATAAATCATGTCTGTTACTTGGCTGAGAACTATCTTGTTTATTTAAGACAGTGTGTGTTTATACAATTTTGAGTTAACTTAGGATAAATCATTTATAATTAACCCTTGCATTTATTTAGTTCCAGTAGTTCATGCATATTTGAAAACAAAAAAAAAATCAAAATCCAAAACTAAAAAAACTGTAAATATTCCTTAATTATTTTTAAAAAAATCCTTTCTTTTTTTTTAAGATCAAAAATCCAAAAAAAATTAGAAGATCCAAAAAATTATAAAATCTTTTCAAAAAAAACTGAAAATCCAAAACCAAAACCAAAAAAAAACAATTTCCCTTTTGAAAAATAAATTCTATTTGTAAATATTTTTCCTTTATAAATAAAAAACAAAACAAAAACATTCTTGAAAATGTCTCAATTTCCATATGAATTTTATAATAGTTGTGAAAATCAACATAATCCATACGATTTCACTCCAAATTCATATGGATATTTTAACACCAACTATTGTTTAAACGATTCAAATTTCGAACAACAAAGTTTTCAAAACAATGAACCACCCTAGAGTCTTGAAAATAGCATTTCATCTTTACTTGAACTCTCTACACAATAAAATCAAAGTACAAATTATTTGTGTAATTCATATTTGTGTAGTAACTCAAGTCAAGGATTTCAAATTTGAGTTCAATTCAAAATTCAAACGATTTCGATTATAACCCATGCCAGTTCAATTTCGATCTCCAAAATGAATTTCAAACTCAAAATGAAAATGGAAATAACTTTTCAAACAAATTTGGCAGTGGGGATCATCTTAACCACGTTACGATTGAATATCTTTGTTCTCAACAATTTGGAAGTGAAAATCCTCATGTTAATAACTATAAATTGGATTTTGTTGAGCAAATGAATGAAATTTATGATGTTCACACGGATTCGTTGTTTGAAACTTATAGGAAACAATGTGAAAAACAAAACCAAATTCCAACGTGTGACGAGTCAAACGATAATCCATCTTTTACCAAAGGTGACGATTTTCAAATAACAACTTTTGAAACTGAAAATGACGATCTTAATGAAGTTGTTGAAAAATTGGTAATCGAATTGGATTTCAATTCTTTTGGGGGTAAGAAATTTGATTTAAATTTCGATCATCCTTTTCTCGATTTTGAAAATTTGAATACACCAACTTTGGATTTTGAGTTTGAGATACGCAATGAAGTTGTTGATAATCCAATAAAGGAAGACAAATTCAATGAATAAGATTTCTTTGGACTTTTCGAAAATGAGTTATTAAGTTATGAAGGAGAAGATTTAAATCACCATTTCAATTTTGAAATCAATAATTTTGAAAAATTTGTTGATGATGAGCTTGACTTTCAATTTGGTGAAAATAAACTTGAATTTCATTCAGTTGTTTTATCGACTCCAAAAATCATCGAAAACAAAATAACTTGTACAATTTTAAATAAAACAACATTCGTTTTTCCAAATCAACATCCAACTTCAAAATCTTTTACGGTTTGGTTTTCTATGCTTGAGCTGTGTCTCACATACTTGGTGAGACAAATGTATCGATTTTTGAAGACCGGTTCATTTACTCTTTAACGGCATACTTTCTGATGTCTTGTAAATAATCATCTTTTCATTTAAATAAAGGTTATGTTTTTATTTTTCTCCTTCCACTTGGGTTGACTGTGGGTACACAGTCAAAATCAAGTGTGGAGTGAGTCTCATCTTCATTTTTTATTTTTCATCATTTATTTTTACTTTTTCTTTGCAAAAAAAATCTATAAAAAAAACAATTTTATCTAAGCATTTTTGATTTATTTTTAAATAAACACTATAAGATAAATATATGGTTTTGGCTTATTAAATTGAAATTTTTGAAAGTTTATTTATCTTAACAAAAATAAAAATAAAGTTTGATTACAAATAACAATAGTTTAACTAGTATATAGATTCATACGTGTTAATTATGAAATACATCCTAATTGAAAATCTTTGTTTAAAAAGTGGTTGATTTAAAATAAAGATATAATATATTTTTTGTCTTCTAAGTTAAATAGTGCTAAGATGATTTTGCAAAACTGTCTCTCGCTTAAAATAATAATAATAATAATAATAACAACAACAACAACAACAACAACAACATCCAAAGTATTCACTCTCATTAAAAGTCCTCACGTTTATGCATGAGTGAATTACTTGGAACCTTTGATTATGTGCTTTCGTACTCATTTAAAAGACCTCATGGTTATGCATATATGGAACACATGTAAAAAAAAGAGGAAAAACAAGAACATACTTAATAAAAACCACCTACGGTCGATAGGTGTATGCACAAAAGTGTGTGCACTCGTCATGCTCTGTACTCCCCTCACATAAGCCCGAATGGCAGTGCATGAGTGGTATTTCTGGCCTCAGTTCACCTGAGCTAGGTATGTAATTTTTCTTCAAATAATGAGAGAGCAAGCAATTTAAATCCTAGCACTATTTTTACTTATTTGATTTGATTTGTTATTGAAAAGAAATGAAAATACCACTTTGATAAACTTTGATAATCAACTAAGGATCCACTTCATAGTTGTACTGTGTTATTAACCAAAACAATGAGTTAAATTATAGTCTATTTGTTATGATAGCTTGGTTTTTGTTGGAAATTTTGACGAGTAAATGACATAAATTTTCAAGATAATAGCCAAAACCTATATTCAACTTATTCGTGTCAATTTAAAAATAAATCCTTCATTTGTATATATTTTTAAAAACTCGCATTCATCTCTTTGTAAATAAATCTTGCATTTTGTAAATATTTTCATCCTGCATTTGGATTTTGCGGGTAGTATCCACTGAAAACCCTCACGAGACAACACTCGTCATGCTGGGACACCCAGAGGTTTAACGGCTTGTTGCATACGCTCAATGCAATCGTGCTTCCTATGAAAACGGATTTATCTTAGTTTTCCTTTATTCGAGGACGAATAAAAGATAAGTGTGAGGGTATTTGATGTGCACGTAAATGTGCATATTTTTACCACCATATTTAACATATTTAAATTAAATAAATATCATATTGGGTATTTTAATTTGTTTTAACCAAAATCCATATTAATTCCAAATTGTCACATATCTATCTTCATATAGAGGCAAAACGGTCATTTGTGTGCATATATTTCTTTGAAAAAAATTAATTGGAAATTTATATATATTTGTGTAGGAATTTGATCTCAAATAAGGAGTGGTTTCATGAAGACACATGCATGCACAAAATGAATACAAAGGAATGAAGATGGAAATAATTCAAAGCGAAGAACATGGAGGACCCCACTTACCCACCTACTTTAATGTACAAATTAGAGGCTAATGCACATGCTTATGGAATTAATGGCTTCATGTACACTTAAATGATGATTTGTAGAAACTAATGATTACTTGTCCTCCATACTTTCTCAAGGGCATTTTGGGCATTCTTCAAAAATAAGAATTAGGGTTTAACATATATATATATATATATATATATATATATATATATATGTACCCCTTATGTTTCATGTAACCCTCCTCTTTCTTAATCTCTCTTTAGTTTAGTTTAGACTCAAAATAAAAAAGAAAGCTCTCTTTCTCTTTACATGGCTACTTAGCCAGTTTTACTTCATGTATTTTTCCTTCTTTTTTTGCAATGTTAATTAGTGTTTCCTTTTAATTACATGTTCATTTTCTTTCATGCTAATAGTGTAGATTTTATTTTATGCAATTAGATTAGTTCTCTTTTCCATTAGCTTTCATTTTCCTCTTCTTGTTATTTTGTTTATTTCATATTGCTTTCTACTTGTGTTGATATGATAGCATAAACGAGAGGCTAATCCATACAATTTAGGGGTAGTGAAGCTCTCTTAAATCATGTAGATGCAACACAATTTATCTTTTATGTCTCTTTTGTGCTAAATGGAAAGTTGGATGTTTGCATGATTTTGTGTTTAATATTGAGTTTTATAGCTTATGTTGTTCAAAACAAATAAGTTATGCTTAGTCATATAAATCACTAATTACCTCTTCATCTACATATGATCATGGTAATGGAAGTGGATTTAGAATCAAAATTTGATGGTTTATGTTTCTAATTCAATAGTTAATAAGCCATGCTTAAAATAGATTGTACTTTTAATTTCATATCATTTTCATTAAAGTTAGTAAGTGGGTTAGAGGGTGCAATAAAGTTTGATGGTTTAAGTGTGTTAATTAATAACACAATTAGGCCATGCTTATGATAAATGCATCAACTAAACTCATAAAGACCAAAAAGAGATCATAATTTTATTATATTAATTTATGTGATCATGAGAGGGCATTTGCCTCTAAATTGATTTTTAATCTCTTATTTTTATTTTCCTTAGTTTTAGCTTGTTTTTACTTTCTTTTAGTAGTTAACAATCATTCAACTTTGGTTTAATTTGATTGAATAGAATTATAAATCAACAATTCCCTGCGGATCGACCCATATTTGTTATGTACTAGAAGTGTACGCTGTGCATTTGCGGTTATTTTTATTCCGAAATTCATTCGGCTATTTTCTAACTCGATAGAAATTTAGTCGTCCGAACATATATATTAACTAATAAATATTTGATCAATTTTATTAGTTGCTCAAAATCACCGATGTAAATTATTTTAACTTTATATATCAAATGTTCTTAAAATATTAGAAAGGTTAAATGTTACCATTTCATTATTCTAATAAGGCTCCCACTAGACTTTTATGTTTCTCAAAACCCTAAGAAAATATATAGAAAATTTTCAATTTATCTAGTGGGTGTTAGTACTCGCTTGTCTTAGGATTCTTACCTTGATAAATACCAACAAATCTTAGGCTTGTAATGGATAGATAATGCTTTATTGGTTGTATCGCATGTAAATCATAACCCTTGGTCTTGGTCCTAACTTGATTTTGACCTTGAGGAATATTAACAAATCGAAAGAGATTATTCACTTGTACCCATCATCTTACGACGGCCTAAGTATAGTGAACATGTCTTAAGGAATATCAACAAATACGTGCATGTACCATACCTTATTTTGGTAATATATTGATAGTGCTACACATAACATCCGTAACTTATGGAATACCACCAACTAAAGAGTATGCAAGTAATCTACTAATATATAAATGGTAAAGGACAACTTATATTATATGATTCATAATCTTTGATATACATATATTGAGTTATATTGATTTAGAGAACGATATATTTCTTATGAATTACTCTCATGATTCAAGTGTCACCCACGTCTGAAATCATGGTATATGTACTATACATACGTATTTATTCCTTAAATCTCATTTGGGTTTCTTCCAATTCATCTTAGTTTTATACTTGCATACTTACACATAAGTATTAACTTATTTATAACTTTTATAATTTAATTTACTTATATAATATATGCATGTATCCTATTATTTAAATATTATTTAATTAATTTTAATTCTTTTTAATTAAATCATCTTTAATTTATTCACTTATTTTATATAAAATTTCTAAAATATTATATCACTCGTCTTAAACTATTTAATATAGTTAACTGTAACATGCATAGTTTGTTTATGTGTACATACCAATCATTTTAGTTAATTAATTTTTATTAAGTTTACTTAATTAATTTTATTTGATTAAAGAATTTAACTAAATAATTTGACTAATTTGAGATTTTAATTTAATTTATCATAAACAAATAAATCAAGAGCTACAATAATTGTAGTTATATACATATATCAATTTATATGTTTTAATCAATTAAGTTTTAGTTAATTATTTAATTTAATTTAATTAATCTTGTTAATTAAAATTAAAATTTCAAAAATAATTATTTAATTTCTCGAAACAAGGTATGGTACATATAATATAAGTTGGAATGCATTTTATTTTTATTTTATATTTCCCCTTTTATATTTTTCAAACTAATTATGAAAATTAGCCCAAGACCCAAAATCAATTCGAGCTTTAATATTAGGGATAACCTTTGAACTTACTTCATCCTTTGAGGCTGGCCAATAGCTTAGTAGGGTAGAGTACTTATTACCTAAAGCCAACCATACACGCTACATTTATAGACATCATACTAAATGGGTAGGCTTTAATAAGTTAGTCCTAACAACCCTAATTTAGACTGCATAGACCATTTGGCCTCTAATACCATTCAAACCAGACCAGTTGGAAACAGGTTAAATATGTAGGTTTCAAAATAATTTTCTAGTTTGAATCTTGGCTTATGAAGTCTAAAGAGTTATTAGATCCAATCTAATATTGTTTTAAATAAAATATCATTTTTTAACTTTTCAGAAAGGAGTTCCATAAATTTGATGTTTATTTAAAAAACAACTTCCAAGAAAAGAAAATTTAGATTTTCCATCCTCCAATGGTAGCTCTGAGAAACCCCCTCCGCCATTTATCCCACCAGCCTTACCTAATCTTTTCATGTCGCACATTGGCAGTGGATGGAGGTGGGTTTACACCCACAGTCTCTAAGCATGACTAGAGAAAATTCGGAGCCTAAAAAAATGATCAGACTCCAACCGGATCCCTTATTGCTTCACCTAGGATGACCATTCAGGTGCCAAGGAAAGTGGTGTAGCCGTTGAATACCTCCCATTGGTTTTGATCCACTTTTCATGCTAGTCATGGAATAGTCCTTGGGTTTCAGTGGATACATCTAACAAAGGGTGTACATCGAAACCTAAAGATTCAATTTTGGGAAAAGCAACTGCTCGAACGTGGAAAGCTATTATTACAAAGGAAGATATCCTAGTCTCTACCCCTTTAAAATTATACAACCCCATAGAATCAGGCAATGGACATGCGCTAGAATGACAAATACAGCAGTTGATCTAGCAAAGAGGTACCGGGAAAATTCTATTGTGATCTACATGGTCAGTTCTCATCTGTACTATCACCGTTTTCAGTTATATATTGAAAGGGTCTGGCAAATTAAAGGATAATTTTTTATTCAAACCAAGAAAAAGGGATTTTATGTTATTAAGTTTGTAGACAAGGAAGATTGGAAGAGAATTTTAACATGAGGCCCTTACTTCACGATAGGAAACTGATGATGATGATGGTCACGGGATCTCAACCTATCAAAGGATATGCTATAAACCATCCCTACGTGTGTTCGTTTTTCGGGAAAAAAATTGTAATTTTGGTTAGAAGAAAGAATTAGTAGAATTTCATCAGTATTGGGCAATCAACTTAAAATAGAACATTACAGTAAAGGTATGATTAAAATTTCGTATGCAAGGTGATGTTAGAAATCAATCATGACTTTAAATTCCCAAATGTAGTATATACAGTGAATGAAAACAATGATTTGTTTACTCATCCATTAGAATATGAATGAAGAACAATAGTTTATCCAAATTATGACAGTTTTGGTCACCCATTGAACCTATGTACATTTGAGAAGGTATGGATGGCCAAAACAACCGCAACTCAAAACTGCACAAAGAGCGCAAACGAAAACACATAGCAAAACATTTCAGCAAATTAACAAACACAATAACAAAACATAACAAGATGGATAAAACATAACAGCAAGGGCATCAGGATGACATATTGAATGGTGCCACTTAAGAAAAACAAATACAACTAATACTCATTGTGATGACCTCAGTACAAAAAAATCCAATCAAACAAAACAATCACGATATGGACCTAGAATGCGAATAGACTACTTCCAGTTCAGATATTGCATCTTAGGAAACTAAACATCTATCGCAGCCGTAAATCATAGGACAATCTAATATTACATCAAAAGAGAACTGTTCGGTTTTAAATTATAATGTTCGACAGGAACTAATTACAAATAATTGTGATGAAAATGTAGAAGACATTAACAAAGTACAAGCTCAAGTAACCCCTATGGAAGAAAATGATTAGGAATGACATCTCCAGGGAAGCTTAAGAACATAACACTACTACAGAAGGTCAAGCAACCCGAGTAATAGACAACATCAGTACGTAAGGTCCAAACCAAGGTTCAAAATTCCGGCGGAATTCCGGTTATTCCGGTGATTCCGTTCCGGTTCCGGTCATAACCGGAACGGAATCCGGTCAAAATTCCGGTTCCGGTCTAAATTCCGGTTCCGGTCTAAATTACGGATTTGATTTTCAAATATTGAAAAAAAATTATAAAAAAATACAACAAACATATAGCAATTAAAAAAGAAAAGCAAATTAAACAGGACAATAAATAAATTGACAAAAAATCATGTGTATGGATAAAAAAAGTTGTTATATTTTTGTTAACTTCCATCGAATCATAATAAAAATTTCAAAAATTGACCAAAATTTTAAAATCTTAAATGAACAATACAGACTTTTTAAACAATGGTTTTTTAATCAAAATGTATTTTATATGTAATTTAAAAAATGTACTATAAATTTATGATAGTATTGAATATTTATTAGCGTAATAGCAAATTAAAGCAAAAAAGGTACCGGAACTAGAAAACCGGAATTAAAACGGAACTTCCGAAATTTTCGGAACGGAACCGAAATTTTAAAAATACCAATGACCGGAACGGAAACGGAAAACGGAATTTCAAACCTTGGTCCAAACAACTAAAAAGCAGTGACAGAAGAAGACTTCGTTTGAATTCACTACAGCTCATTCAACTAACGTGATTGATAATCCTACATGCCAAAATATTGTTACTTACTTAAAATCAAAAGGTAAAAATTAAAGCAAACTAAGACTAAAGTAAGTGCTCCTTCTCACTCGAAATTGGGGAGCGATCTTATTGACATTTCTCTGTGAATATGATAATATGGAATATGAGGGGCTTAATTCCCCTTTCAAGCAATTAGATGAAACAAGCAGTCTAAAACAATGACAAGCTTCCTTTGTTGGACCATTATAGAACAAACTTTAAAAGTAAAAAATAAATCATATTTAATTAATTTTCAAATTTAATTATAATTCCTAATTTAATTAAATTTTAAATTTTGAAATTTTTTATACTATTCATTTTAAACTATTTAAGATAAATAACGCACTATAACATTTATAGTATGTTTATATATATGTATCAATATATGCATATATATATATATATATATATATATATATATATATCAATTAATTAGATTTTAATTTATTTATTTATTTGATAAATTCTTTTTTTTAATTAAATTTTTTATATAACACTAAAAATTTAATATTAAATTTACTGTTATCCATCATAAATAATTTAAGATAAATATAGGCTATAACAATTATAGTTACATACATATATCACTATATATGTATATATTTTTATTAATTAATTTTGATTAATTAATTTATCAAAAAATTACTTATTTAATTAAAACATTTTTAATTAAATAAGCTCAATAAATCCAAAAAAATTATTTATAATTTACCTTAAACAATTTAAGATAAATATACTTATATATGTGTATCAATGTATATGTTTATTTTAATTAATTAACATAATTAATTATTTATTTATTCGATCTAATTAATGAAATATTAAATCATTTTTGAAAATATTAAATTTATTTCCAGAACCATTTTTAAAATATTTTATAACTTTCAAAAAATTGCATTTTATATTTTAAAGTTAACTTTTAAATTTAAAATATATTTTAGGTTTTCAAATAGAATTTTGACGATTAGACCAAAGCCCAAATAACTCTGGGTCTTGCATCTAGGCTAACCTTTTGGACTTACTCTACCCATTGGGCTAGGTTGATAGTCAAGGAGTGGAGATTACTTGGTTATTGAACCCCAAGCGTAGAATTTATGTTTTTAACGGTTATCGATAGATAAGTTTAATTAGTTAACCCTAAATTTTGACTAATTAGACTGCATAGACCATTTGGGATTTGATACCATTAAAGGAACCTGATCCGTTTCGTAGGGTGAAATGGTTAGATTCCAAAAAAAAAATCTCTAGTTGGATCTTATTTGGCCTACGAAGTTAATATTTTAACACTAGATCTGTGACGACCCGGAATTTTGGGTAATATCAATTTAATAATCTGTATTAATAATTAAATTAAATTGATAATTTTCCTTTATAATTTTAATTTAATTTGGTAAATTTAATCTTTTAAAGGTTAATAAATATTTAATCTGGCAATATTGGTCAATATCTTTCTAACAATTTAAAATTGATAAGATTTATCATTCAAAGCTAAAAAAATTATATTCTATTTATAATATATATATTTGGTATATACATTGTGAATAGGAGGTATTTTGTTAAATAAAAGTTGTATTTTCAAATTGTAATATATATGTATGTATATGTTATAATTTGAAGTTGTTTTGAAATTTAATATTATCTATTGATAATATATATATGTATGTATGTATGTATGTATGTATGTATGTATATACATTATAATACGAAGCTTTGGTTAAAATTTAATAAGAGAAATATGTTTTTAAATTGTAATATATATTGTGATTTGAAGCTTTGCTTTAAATTTAATATTTTTCTGAGGCTAATTTAAGGTTAATCTATATTTTCAAAGTATAAAATAATTATTTATTTTTAAAGTGTGATAGTTTAAATAAGATTTAATCAAAGTTTTATTTTGTTTTCTTTAAAAATGCTTAAATTAAAATGGTTATATAAATATACATATAGTTTTAAATAAGCTTTCTTTTTAAAATATCTCTTAAACTAGGATATTTTGTAAACATAAGTAATATATAAATAAATTACTAAATTCACATTTACATAAATATAAATACAAATTCATATTTTACAATTTAAAGGAAAACATAAATACTTTTATAATAGGGATATAAACATAATAATCCATTTTTTTTAACACTTATAAGCTAAAATGAAATTGTGATGACATTTGTCTAATTTGTGAACAAATGGCAATACATTTTTTTAGCATATATACTAAAATGCTTTTGAAAAATAAATCTAGTTGCTTCTTCCTTATCTTTTCTTCTTCTACCCCTTTCTTTCTTAAATCATGATGCATTTTTCTGGTGATAGAAAGATGGGTCGTGACAAGATCCAATCTAGTTATTTTGATAAATCATATTTTATTTGAATTGTTTCGCTCTTAATTAATTAATCTATATTAATTAAGTGTAATATGTGAATAAATATGACTAATATATTCGGATACACACACACACACATAGTTATGTATGTATGTATGCATGAATGATATGACATACAGATGAAATATGTTGTTAGAGTAGGTGCTTAATGTTCAAAAGAGGATGTAAATAAAATTATGTAATAAATTTGGATTTAAACACAAAACGATCTAAAGAGGAAAGAGATAAGAGATGACATCGTTGATTGGTTTCGCCTTCCTCTTTTGCAAACATCAAACTAACACTATACCAATCTCCAGATAAAATTATGATATGCAGCAATAACATGCTAAAAGGCATATAATAACAAATAATAGCATAGTCAATATATACATGTGTAGATATTGAGATTTGTATCTACCATATTATATATATATATATATATTAACTACCTCAATTTAATTGAGTAATGTAAGATATGCATATATATATATATATAGTTATAAAATGTTGTGAAAAATGTATTTATAACATAAAATTGGATTTGTACAAAACCTAAATAATTTGACAAGTTGAAATTTCAAACTCCAAATTTAAGGTTAAGATATCTAAATTGATGTGGCAAGACTTATTCAAATCAAATCTAGATCAAAGTTGGTAAATAAAATAGACTGTTAATTAACTGAGTTGTAATATTAAGATATACACCTGTGTGTATGTGTTATAAATATAAAAATAATTTTAATTAATTCGTTGTTTTAATATAAACATATGATTCACATACTTATTAACAACTTGAATACAATATAATATATATATATATATATAATAGATTCAGTTATTTTTAAATATTCAAAAAGAATTTTAAAATTAAAAATTGTACATTAAGTTTAAATAAGTTGCAAAAGTATTTTGAGATTTAAGATTGATTAAAAATAAATTATTAAAAATAAATTATTTATTTAATCATAATAAAAATATTACGCATTATTTAAGAAAATCATTATAGGCATGCTAAAACATATGTATGATTAAAACTAGGATATTTTTCACACACACACACACATACACACACACACACACACACATATTGAAGGGAATATATATATAAGTTTTAAACAAGGGTTAAAATTGAATCAAGTTATTTAATTAATCATTTAGGTTTTTATATCACTAATAAAACATATTGAGGCAATAATACATACATTAAATTATGATAAGAATAATACGGTAAAATTATACAAATATAAATAGGAATTGTATCTTATAGATCTGGCCAATCAGTGACATGTTAATCTGTAAATTCTCCTAGGATTTCTAAAATCAACATCTAATTTTGTAAGAATTTGATGATCTATCTTGCAAAAAAAATTTCATTTAACATTAAAAAAAGAAGGGAAAAAATTCGGCTACGGGAGGATAGGGAAGCCGACCATAAGAGAATGAGGAAGAAAAAAGAATCGGGGGATTTGTTTTAATATGAAGAATGAAACCTTCCCTTTTCTCTCTATTAAAACTTCTCCTTTTAATCCCTTTCAATTTTAAATCAAGCCAAACATTAACCCCATTTATCATGGCCAGCAATGTATTCCCTTATTGGACCAAAATTTTCAAAAAGGTTATTAAGTAATTAACGGTATTCAAAACGTTGTTTAATATATACAGATATCGTATATCAATACATGCATATATAACTTTTGTACATGCATCCAGTATAATTACTTACAAAATTCAAAAACATCAAATAAATTAATAACTAATATTTCTAAAATATTAATTAATTTAGTTAATTTATAACACTTTTTAAACTAATTAAATAATGTTGTTCTTCGGAGAATTCACAAATAGGGTTGTGAGATTCAAAGTTATCAATTCAGTCAGGGGTTAATTTTTAACAATTCAAATAGTAGTGTTCACATGTCACCTTAGCTAGTTGTGTAACAGTTTGGCCAAATTCATTGCTTACGGATCTTTTCGGAAAAATCCAATCTCATATTTCCTTAAGCGGTAAATTTAGTAACAATTATTTGCACACGTTCTCTTCATCAAAACTATATCACTTTAGGTTATATGGGATCTGGTACTGGTTAAAATTTCAATATTATCCACATTCAACTCGGCTAGTCCATAAATGAAGTCATTAGTTCAATAATAACATTACTATTAATTATACTTCTGTAGTTAGTTATTTTGATTTTGAGCTGACTACAATTGACCGTGATATTAACCTCATGCAATCGAAGAGAAGAATTCTCTATCGAATAATGATTCACTTCCAATGCTTCAATTTAGACCCAACTTTAGACATTTGATGGATCGTCATTCCAAGATTTAACGATAAACAATATAGAGTATTCACATTGAAGTTCCATGGTATTCTCAAGTCGAGGGAATCATGTAACATCATCACCATGAGATTTCATATTTAATCTAGTTATTAACTAGCAAGAAACTCTCAAACGAGTCATTACATAGTAATCCAATAACTAAGAGTACTGTTTGAACCAAAAATGGTACAAACATCCAATAGATTGAGTAGAGAACAAAAGGTGATGAAAATAAATGAAAACGGGTAAGAAATAGAACACATAAAATTTATAGCGGTTCGGTGTACTCCAGCCTACGTCCACTTCAAGTTTCCTTTTATTATACTATTGTTTTTCAAGTACAGTTCTTACGGATCGATATAAATTCATTACGGATCGGTGTAAATTCATGAATTATTACAAAAGATTATATATAAGTTGTAGAGAAGTCAAAAAGGTCCTTAAAAATAAGCCATGGCCCTTTATTTATAGTTGTAGGAAGCCTAAAATCTCGCCTCCATGATCTCCACATAATTTTCCACACCAAAGACTAGTTCTACTGAAAAATTGGTTGCCACATCATCAACCATTATGGATCAGTGCTGATCCATGGTCTTGGAACGATATCGATCCATAAGATTGACTTATTTATCACTTTGAATATTGTGGATAGGTGCGCCTTGTTGTTAGTTTAGTGATTCCAAACTTTTTTGCATCATTATCAGTTTGTTTCTTAGGCCAAATGATGGATTTATATATGAATGGAGTTGTTGATTTCAAGATATCATGGAGATCAACAAAGAATTGCATAGGATCAACAAAATAACACTTGAAGTAGGCTCCTGACATCAAATAGAGTAGAAAAGAGTGAGGCAAGTTTTGGTGAAGTTTATTGGATTGGTACCGATCCAAAGTGTTGGACCGAAACCAATCCAACACTTTGGTAGAATTGGGCTACTTCATTCTTTGTGGTGGTTTGACCTTTAATTCTGAGTTAAAAGGCAGGATAACAGTTGCCCCTAAAGCACGCCTTACAAATGGAAAGGTGCTTTGCTCAAGAACAAACATTGAAGTCAATTGAACACTAGTAATTGAATCTTCTGTTTATCAACCGATCAGGCTATTGCGAATCATCATGTTTCTTTGGATTAACTTGTAAATCAAAGGTTGTTCTAGAATGTGATATCTACGTATTTGAGTCAATGTGAGTCACAAATAATCATTTCGTGTTCCCCTGAAATTGTTATTTCATTCATTGTACCGTAAATCAAATCATCTCATGGTTATCTGGGAGTTAATAATTGTACATTTAAATCTCGATCTCTCCTAATTGTTAGTGAATTTGTAGCTTTTCAAGACCGATAGTTTAATCTGTGATCTCTTCGGATCGCTAATCTAATTCGCAGTCATTCAAAGTCGGTAGTTAAAACCATTACCTCTTCGAATCATTAATCAAATCAATTTTTGTTTGGGATCGATAATCAAATCCATGGTCCCTCCGGACCGTTAATCTAATCTGTGGTCGTTCGAGGCTAATAATCAAATCCACAGTTCCTCTGAACCCTTGCCGAGCCCAGTTGGCTCTTCGACGTGGGGACTCAACGATGAGCAAGCCCATCCGCTCACACTCCGGCGAGGTGACTTACTTCCTGCACCTCGGTCCCTGTTCTTTGACTGGGACTTAAAGCGATCAATATCATACAAATCCATCCGCTCACTCTCTTACGACGGACTTACACCTTGCACTTTGATCCTGCTTCTCTGGATAGGACTTTAAAACGATCACTTTCTGTCATCACATTCAATGTGGTTTAAAAAATTCTAAAAAATTCAAATCAAATTAAAGCAAACAAACAGAAATCTTAAGCACTTATCCTAGACATCCGACGCATAGCATTCCCAGAGACCAATCTAGGTCTTATACACGTGCAAGCAGTCTGAGGTTATTCTCATCCTAAGTAGTCATCTTAGGCATCCAACTTGGAGCGTGCCTAGGCACCGTTTGGTATCCCATACACATTTAAGCGGCCCAAGGTTATTTGTGACGACCCGACTTTCTACCACCAGAAAATCGCATCATCTTTAAGAAAGAAAGGGATAGAAAAGAGAAAAGATAGAGAAGAAGAAAGAAACAACACATCAGAATCTAAACAGTGGAACGAATAAATTATATTAATAACATAAACATTACATAGTTTACAACCATATCAGAGTTACACAGATATACAACACATACTAGACAGTTATAAACACCTGTCTAGTTATTACAACTCAATACAACTCAAAGACAACACAGAACACACAGCGGAATACTATATATCTAACGCAGAAGCCTCCTTCTCCATTTGCTCCTCCACAATTCGTCAAATCTAACCTGAATCCTAACCTGAATTCCCTTGGCTACTCATAAAAATTTGAGTACCCAAGAATTTATGAAAAACAAAAATAAACTCCGGGTCAGACATGGGTCTGGTGTGAGTAACAGGTTAAAGTTGCTTAACTTTTAAAAATCTTTTGAAAAGAAAGGTATCACGTAAGACTTTCCACACATAAACATGGGAAAAAATTTACCTTACGCTAACCATAACATTTGATAGGAAATCCGATGATATTATAATAGTGTCTAGGGTTTTCAAATAAATAAGAAATAGCCGAAATTGTTACATTCATTAAATTCCATCTACTAGCCACAAAAGTGGGTAATACAATCAAAACCGTTGGCACTTATTGGATTTTGGATTTCATACAATGGAAGGGCTACTGGGGTACCGCCCGTCGCAGTACGTGGCCTAGATCAATGTACTGAGGAGTACGCCCGCTCCCCTGCAACACAAAGCCGGACTCATTCCTTACTGAACAGTTCTGAATAAGACAACCCCGTGGTTGTAGCTAGCAACCACCCACACAACCGAATATAAAGGGACTTCTAGACAGGGGTAAATCTTGCTCTCCAGTGGGTGCGACCCACGAAGCCTTGCTGCACCTCCCCTGTTTTAGTCATTCCCGGTTGATGAGGTTTGAGGCTACGATTACCTTTATAGGACACATCACTTAGAATGCTCATCGTCCACCTGACGATGTTCTGAAAGCATTCAATCCATACAAGTTCGTTCCGGGTTCGAACGAAACCGAAGGCATTATCTCGTTACACTCATTTTGGTATCACCCTCAGAGTTAACGACAATAACCCTTGCACTATGAATCACCATCTCGAATCTATGAGAACTAATTCCGTCAACTCATTACGGAATCACCCACAGAGTTATATTGACTTATAGTCCTTACACCTCGAGTCTTCACAAAGCTCCACTTTGATTCACGACCTAACGTAAATTTTGGAATTGATGTGGTTTTTGGATATCCAAATATGGAAACCCGATTCCGGTCTCATCGAAATCCAAACCGTGTCTTTTAGGTTCAAGTTGTTTTAAAGTTTAAAACAATTCAATCACAGTATCTATATACACACAGATAGATAAATCATAAATCATAACTGATAATCAACATTATTACATAACAGGCAATCCACATTATCAATATCAAATAGATATTCCATATATCACCATCACAATAGATAACCTATGTTATCACCACAATACAATCAAGTCATTCATACCACACAATATCATTTATCTCGTTACTGAGATCACAAAGCATCCAAGACAATCAATGTCATCCATTCATACATAAGAAAAGATTTACTCATCATCATATAATTAATTTAAATTGAATTAAATTAACTATCTCTATCACTAATTAATTTAAAATGAATTAAATTAATTTCCCCATCTTTAATAAATTAAATTAATTACTTCACCAATATATATCTTGCTTACTCAATCATTTAATTGATTACAATCAATTAATCATTTATTACTAATTACCTAAATTAATCACTCTTGATTAATTATCCTTAATTACATTAATATAAATATCCTCAATTAATTTCACAAAATTAATTATTCTCAACTAAACAGTAATTAACCTTTAATTACTTTAAATAAATTAATTAACTATAATTAATTACCCTAATCCTTAATTAATTACATTAATTAATTTCCTTTAATTACCTATTATTGCTTAATTAATCATAATTAATCAACTTTAATTACATCATTAATTATAATAAATGATCCTCTTTTATTAATTACCTTAAGTAATTAACTTATAATTATTAATCATCATCACAGATTTATTACATTTAGTAATTATCTAGCTTAATTACTATATTAAATAAATTAATTATCCTTTAATTTATTACTCAATTAATCCCTTGATTAATTATTAAGTAATTTAAATCCAAATTACTTCATTCTTAACATCTTTACTTAATTACAACCTGTAATTATTAAACAATTACTTAACTAAGTAATTTCCAAATCCTTAATTACATAAAGTAATCATTTATAAAACCCAAATGTTTAAAATTAATTAAACTTAATTAATTAAAATAAACAATCACATTAAACTTAATTAATTACATTAAGTAATTAATTTCTTAATTATTTTACTAAGTAATTATACTCTAACCATTCATAATTGATTAGTATTAAATTAATTAATCTAATTAATTATAAAAATTAACCATATTAATTAATTTGTTAAATAATCCTTGTTAATGACCTTCATTAACATCCTCTAATTATTTTATTAAGTAATTAACTTAAATTAATTACAAATTAAATTATCTTTAATCATTCATTAATTAAAGTTAATTATTAAATTAATTAACCTTAATTTAAAACTTAATCATATAATTAATAATATTCATTCATCATTAATTAATAATCTAATTAATGATCTTAATTATAAATTTATTAATCATTAATCAATTATTAATTCCAAATTAAATTAATTAATTAAATTAATTAATAAATCTTAATTACCTTATTAGTTAAATTAATTCTGAAATATTAATCTTAATTTAATTTTCAAGATAAAACATAACTTAATTATGTTTAAAAACAATATTATTGAAACAAAGTACTTTTTGAAATTACTTTTAAATTTTCAATTTAAATTCAAGTTTAAAATAGAATAATTTTTAAACTTATCAAAGTTTAAACAATTTAAAACTTTTTAAATTGCCAATCAAACAAATGCTATGAAAATCTTTAAAGTTGAATTCATTTCAAAAAAAATATAACTTAAATTTACATTTAATTTAAAACTTCAATTTAAACCTTCTTTAAAATTTAAAACTGAAATTCAGATTTTACTTTTGAATTTCCAGATTTTAAATAAACTTCAATTCTTTCTCATATTTTAAAAACCTCAAAAATTAAAAGGTTTAAACTTCTTACCAAAATAAAATTGTTAATTAAGTCAAATTATTGAAACTTTTATTTTTATTTAAAACTGGAATTTGAATTCAAATCAAAAATGCAAACTTGAATTGAATTTTGAACTTAAACTTTACTTTAAACGTAAACTTCAGATTTTAAATTTTTAAAAACCCAGATTTTAAAGAAAACAGTTTTTTCTAAAACCTGTTAATTATAGTGACCCGAGAAACCAAATTTTTACTTCGAGTTTTAAGCTTGCCTACTTCGAGTTTTATATCTACTTACTTCGAGGCATCTCAAAGATTTCCCTGCAACATCCAAAACCCCAAAACAGTTTACCAGAAAAACTCATCGCCGTGCATATGCACGGCGACCACCACCTCTGCCGATCATCGTAGATGATCCAATACTTCCAGAAAACCCGTCAATGCCCTAACTACAATACCAGGTTGAACAAATTAACAAAAATTCAAAAATTAGCCCTTAATCCAAACCTGTAAACAGAAAACAGGTCATCTGTTAAAACCTGTCAAAGGCGACAGTTCGCCACTCCGACCACTTGGCGTTCAACCCCTCCGGCCACCAGTCCCTCTACACACCAACTACCCATTCACCAAAAACTGGAATACTAGATCAACCCTACACCTCTCACTTACTCAATGCTCAAACCCAATTCAAAACTAGGGTTCATACAAAGATTTACAAACTGCAACCAATCTAACAATTTATATCCACTTCTCTGATTTTTCTCAGAATCTCCTATACCTACTCCATTAATCAGAAGTATCCCAGAACTTTTCAATTCATGGTTCAACATAATTTGCTAAGGATCTATTTCTAGTTCAATAGCCCACTGAAATTTAAGCCAAACTCTAAAAATCCTAAAACTTGATTTAAAAATCAAGTTTCAATCAACATTATTGTTTACTGGTACTCAAATACAAAATTAACTCGTTTAATTTTGGTTTGAATTATCATGTAGAGGCCACACTGTTTCTATCTTTACTTAAGTTTAATTAACTTCAGGCAAACAATCACCTTACCAAAATAAATATTTTGATTCTAATCTAAAGTAAGCAAACAAATTTTAATTATTTTAAGACAGATACTAACACAAATTTAAACAAATTTTGGTGGATTCCTTTAAATAGGAAGATGAATTTAGAATCACAGCAGAGCATAGACAAACATGCATACACAACATATTTACACCAGTCTTTTATAACACAAACATTACTAAATTATATTCAACATTAACATGCAACCTATTTAAAGACTTTAAAGTTAAAAAGTTACTCACCTTACTGGGAAAAATGAAGACAGAGCTTTATATATGAAAAGCTTTGAGTTGAATTTGCAGGAAAATGGTGCAGGTGCTATTGCTAAATCTTGTTTTACTTCATGTTGAATTGATATACTGATTTGCCTATGATTTCTCTGACTAAAATGCTTGCATGCAGGTAGAAGATGCTGTAGATAATTCCTCAGATACATGCAGATGCTTTACATACCCAGGTTTAAACAGAATGCAGGAAAAAAAACAGTGTGCAGGCTTCATTTGATTTTTAGGAAATGCAGATTAATGTTTGAATTTAAGGCAGATGGGTTTGATTTTGAAGAAGTGGAGTACGCAGATGTTTGGATTTTGAGGAAACGCGGATTTGAACATGGTTTTGGAATATGCAGATTTGTGGATTTGAGGATGCAGGCCTTTAATAAATATGAAGATGAGTTTGATCTTAGAAGTTTGAAGATTTCTTTGATTCAGGAAAATGAAAATGCAATATGAATGAAGATGCAAACTAAACTAATGTATTTTCTGATTAAATGAAATAAAAGAAAAATTAAAACCAAATTTAACACTTGTCAAATTGTTATGCTAATTTTTAAACACATGTCAAATGGATGAAACACTTGTTAAAAGAATGCAATACTTGTTTCTTATAATAATTAGTACTAATTTACAAGTTAATGTATGTGTTAGCTTAGTTTAAGTTGTTAGTTTATTTTAAAATATGTGTATAAATTTACAAAAGAAATAAAAACAAATCATGTTTATAAATAAACTTATACATGTTAAAGATTAAAACAATTAAGATTTTATACTTTTGAATTTTAAATTCAAACCAATTCAAAACCAAATAATTCCAAATCAAGTTATGAATATAAATTCAATTTGAAATAAAAAATACAAATTCTATTCAAAACTTATTTACAAAGACAATACAATATCAATATTGTTTTTATAAATCTCTTATTATTAAATTAAAATCATTTTACAAGAAATTATATTTTTATCAATAAAATATCCATTTTATTAAGCCATAAAACCATTTTGTTGAATTTATTCCAAATTTAAAACTCAATCTAATTTAATTTAAACATTTAATATTTTTCTTATCACATTTAAAATCATATATTTATTTATGAAATAGTTTTAAAAACTCAATACTAATTAAAATCAAAATTTCCAAATTTATAATGTATATATTAGAATTTTAAAACATGGTTCAATTATTAATTTTAAACCAAAATCATTTATTTAACTTTGAAAAACTTAAATATTAAATAAAACAAATTTTCCAAATTACTACAAATATTAAAACTAGAAAATATGCTTTACTTATTAAAATTAAAACAATACCAATCTATTCAAAATATAAACCATATATTTATATTGTAAATAGAAATCACTTTATTATTTTTAAAAGATAAAATAACCAATTTAAATATTTACTAAAGAAGATTATTAAATTTATTTGAATAATTATTAACAGAATATCAATATCAATTTAATTTTAAATACAGATTATTAAATTGATATTGTTAAAAATTCCGGGATATTACAATCCTTCCCCCTTAAAAGAATTTCGTCCTCGAAATTTAAAACAAAGGTAATTTAATAATCTTATTAAATTTTAAATTTTAAACACAAGCATATATCAAACATATGCTAACAACCAAAAACAACCAATCAAACAAACCTAATTATCCATACAAATTCTGGATAAAATTTTATCGAGTTTCCCCAGGTATATATATACACCGGGATACTCGCACTAGAGAATCCAAACAATCAATACTATGATGCGACAAAGCTCCTATATAACTATATCTATAACACTAGACAAGATATCAGACTACAAACGAGTCTGACTCAACAACCAAAACTCCAGAACTGCTGGTTCCACAACCAGAGATAGATCATACACGTACTCCCTCAGAGATACGTGAAACTCATTGAATCCCAGTTATCCAAACTGGCAATTCAATCATGTAGATCAATCACTCAATCTCCTAGATCACAGAAAAGATCCAAAACACTTCAGAGCTATCTTCTCAGCCTTACCCAAACTTATAGCTCACTTTTGATAGGAGAAAACTTAAATCTCCGACTTCAGAGTCCAAATCCCTCCGACTCTTATCTACAAAATTCTTCGGACAATCTTGGGCTGTCTACAACTTACTGATCAGCTTAACCCATGTTGATGCTTCTAGAAACAAACTAGACCAACCAACTTCAACAAAATGATCTCCTCAAGATCAACCAAAACCAAGAACCCAAATCCTACTCCTCAACATCAGAAGACAACAACTCGCTTCTCCTATCCGGAAAAAGAAAAAGCAGATACACTTCCAAACTGCTTCCGCTTCTCAACTCTGATCTGAAGTAGAAAAGAATGTTGAAGAAGAACACAAGCACAAACAGGACAACACACCCCAGAGATATGATTCAACAAATCCATAAAAATTCAGAAGTTCCTTCAAAACGCTGAGCTGCTACACCAACTCAATCGCTTTGGAACCATTCTTCTATAAAGCTGAACCACTGGTAGCACTCTTGGAATCCTAGACGATAAGAAAGCTCAATCTCCAGATGCGAACCAAACTCTGACTTCCTGAAGAAATCCAGAAAAACTCAGATAACCCAAGAGAACTCTCAAACAATCGCAAGTCACTTTTGCGAACCACCCAGACCAAATCCAAGGAAAACTGTTCTTCCTTAACCAAATAGAACAGCTTACACTTAATTAGCCAACCCATCGAATAAACGGGTCCACTCAACTGCTTCTGAACTCTACTCCAGAAAAACTGCTAAGCCAGAAGATCTCTTGCCAACACCGAGAACACTCCAAGCTGCACTGCTACCACAGATGCCAAAGAATTCCAAAAAAAGCACTTCGAGAAACTCAGACCTCAAAGCAAACAGAAACACCAACTGAACACAGCCACAACATCGAAGCAGATCTAATTCCTTAACTTGTTCCAAAGAAAACATCTTCGGGAACATCCATAGTCGCTACATCTCATCACGCAGCTACTACTCCCTGAGGTATCAAAATACCATCACTTGCTTCTGCCAACCAACAAATCCAAACTCTACTCATCAACTTCAGAAATGAACTCCGAACCTTAACTGGTTACCTTCAGAGATCAATGAAGTTCTTCATCACTACAGAACTCACTCGAGACGGTATTAGGTCTACAGTCTCGACAAATACATCAAACCTCAAATATACAAACTCCAACCAATGGTAGTCGTGTTACACACACTACTACCCCATCTACCTTTATAACTTATATTGGAAAACCTGAACAGGTAACCCAACAGATAGGTAGAAATAAATAAATATATATATATATAAATTACAAATACGTTCTCTCAAGAAAGACACCACTACAGAGCCTAGGTATTCACTCAACCTAATGCTCTGATACCAAAATGTGACGACCCGACTTTCTACCACCAGAAAATCGCATCATCTTTAAGAAAGAAAGGGATAGAAAAGAGAAAAGATAGAGAAGAAGAAAGAAACAACACATCAGAATCTAAACAGCGGAACGAATAAATTATATTAATAACATAAACATTACATAGTTTACAACCATATCAGAGTTACACAGATATACAACACATACTAGACAGTTATAAACACCTGTCTAGTTATTACAACTCAATACAACTCAGAGACAACACAGAACACACAGCAGAATACTATATATCTAACGCAGAAGCCTCCTGCTCCATTTGCTCCTCCACAACTCGTCAAATCTAACCTGAATCCTAACCTGAATTCCCTTGGCTACTCATAAATGTTTGAGTACCCAAGAGTTTATGAAAAACAAAAATAAACTCCGGGTCAGACATGGGTCTGGTGTGAGTAACAGGTTAAAGTTGCTTAACTTTTAAAAATCTTTTGAAAAGAAAGGTATCACGTAAGACTTCCCACACATAAACATGGAAAAGTTTTTACCTTACGCTAACCAAAACATTTGATAGGAAATCCGACGATATTACAATAGTGTCTAGGGTTTTCAAATAAATAAGAAATAGCCGAAATTGTTACATTCATTAAATT
The DNA here is from genome assembly GCA_030765085.1 of Allium cepa. NCBI lineage: Eukaryota > Viridiplantae > Streptophyta > Magnoliopsida > Asparagales > Amaryllidaceae > Allium > Allium cepa. The sequence goes on from CM060932.1 coordinate 939,757,294, forward strand.
CCAGCTACTAGCCACAAAAGTGGGTAATACAATCAAAACCGTTGGCACTTATTGGATTTTGGATTCCATACAATGGCAGCGCTACTGGGGTACCGCCCGTCACAGTACGTGGCCTAGATCAACATACCGAGGAGTACGCCCGCTCCCCTGCAACACAAAGCCGGACCCATTCCCTACTGAACAGTTCCGACCAAGACAACCCCGTGGTTGTAGCTAGCAACCACCCACACAGCCGAATATAAAGGGACTTCTAGACAGGGGTAAATCTTGCTCTTCGGTGGGTGCGACCCACGAAGCCTTATTGTACCTCTCCTGTTTTAACCATTCCCGGTTGATGAGGCTTAAGGCTACGATTACCTTTATAGGACACATCACTTAGAATGCTCATCGTCCACCTGACGATGTTCTGAAAGCATTCAATCCATACAAGTTCGTTTCGCGTTCGAACGAAACCGAAGGCATTATCTCGTTACACTCATTTTGGAATCACCCTCAGAGTTAACGACAATAACCCTTGCACTCTGAATCACCATCTCGAATCTATAAGAACTAATTCCGTCAACTCATTACGGAATCATCCATAGAGTTATATTGACTTATAGTCCTTACACCTCGAGTCTTCACAAAGCTCCACTTTGATTCACGACCTAACGTAAATTTTGGAATTGATGTGGTTTTCGGATATCCAAATATGAAAACCCGATCCCGGTCTCATCGAAATCCAAAGCGTGTCTTTTAGGTTCAAGTTGTTTTAAAGTTTAAAACAATTCAATCACAGTATCTATATACACACAGATAGATAAATCATAAATCATAACTGATAATCAACATTATCACATAACAGGCAATCCATATTATCAATATCAAATAGATATTCCATATATCACCATCACAATAGATAACCTATGTTATCATCACAATACAATCAAGTCATTCATACCACACAATATCATTTATCACAGTACATAAGCAAAGATTTACTCATCATCATATAATTAATTTAAATTGAATTAAATTAACTATCTCTATCACTAATTAATTTAAAATGAATTAAATTAATTACCCCATATTTAATAAATTAAATTAGTTACTTCTGCAATACATATCTTTTTTACCCAATCATTTAATTGATTACAATCAATTAATCATTTATTACTAATTACCTAAATTAATCACTCTTGATTAATTATCCTTAATTACATTCATATAATTATCCTCAATTAATTTCACAAAATTAATTATTCTCAACTAAACAGTAATTAACCTTTAATTACTTTAAATAAATTAATTAACTATAATTAATTACCCTAATCCTTAATTAATTACATTAATTAATTTCCTTTAATTACCTATTATTGATTAATTAATCATAATTAATCAACTTTAATTACATCATTAATTATAATTAATGATCCTCTTTTATTAATTACCTTAAGTAATTAACTTATAATTATTAATCATCATCACAGATTAATTACATTTAGTAATTATCTTGCTTAATTACTATATTAAATAAATAAATTATCCTTTAATTTATTACTCAATTAATCCCTTGATTAATTATTAAGTAATTTAAATCCAAATTGCTTCATTCTTAACATCTTTACTTAATTACAACCTGTAATTATTAAACAATTACTTAACTAAGTAATTTCCAAATCCTTAATTACATAAAGTAATCATTTATAAAACCCAAGTGTTTAAAATTAACTAAACTTAATTAATTAAAATAAACAATCACATTAAACTTAATTAATTACATTAAGTAATTAATTTCTTAATTACTTTACTAAGTAATTATACTCTAACTATTCATAATTGATTATTATTAAATTAATTAATCTAATTAATTATAAAAATTAACCATATTAATTAATTTGTTAAATAATCCTGGTTAATGACCTTCATTAACATCCTCTAATTATTTTATTAAGTAATTAACTTAAATTAATTACAAATTAAATTTTCTTTAATCATTCATTAATTAAAGTTAATTATTAAATTAATTAACCTTAATTTAAAACTTAATCATATAATTAATAATATTCATTCATCATTAATTAATAATCTAATTAATGATCTTAATTATAAATTTATTAATCATTAATCAATTATTAATTCCAAATTAAATTAATTAATTAAATTAATTAATAAATCTTAATTACCTTATTAGTTAAATTAATTCTGAAATATTAATCTTAATTTAATTTTCAAGATAAAACATAACTTAATTATGTTTAAAAACAATATTATTGAAACAAAGTACTTTTTGAAATTACTTTTAAATTTTCAATTTAAATTCAAGTTTAAAATAGAATAATTTTTAAACTTATCAAAGTTTTAAATAATTTAAAACTTTTTAAATTGCCAATCAAACAAATGCTATGAAAATCTTTAAAGTTGAATTCATTTCAAAAAATTTATAACTTAAATTTACATTTAATTTAAAACTTCAATTTAAACCTTCTTTAAAATTTAAAAGTGAAACTCAAATTTAACTTTTGAATTTCCAGATGTTAAATAAACTTCAATTCTTTCTCATATTTTAAAAACCTCAAAAATTAAAAGGTTTAAACTTCTTACCAAAATAAAATTGTTAATTAAGTCAAATTATTGAAACTTTTATTTTTATTTAAAACTGGAATTTAAATTCAAATCAAAAATGCAAACTTGAATTGAATTTTGAACTTAAACTTTACTTTAAACATAAACTTCAGATTTTAAATTTTTAAAAACCCAGATTTTAAAGAAAACAGGTTTTTCTAAAACCTGTTAATTACAGTGACCCGAGAAACCAAATTTTTACTTCGAGTTTTAAGCTTGCCTACTTCGAGTTTTATATCTACTTACTTCGAGGCATCTCAAAGATTTCCCTGCAACATCCAAAACTCCAAAACAGTTTACCAGAAAAACTCGTCGCCGTGCATATGCACGGCGACCACCACCTCTGCCGATCATCATAGATGATCCAACACTTCCAGAAAACCCATCAATGCACTAACCACAATACCAGGTCGAACAAATTAACAAAAATTCAAAAATTAGCCCTTAATCCAAACCTGTAAATAGAAAACATGTTTTCTGTTAAAACCTGTCAACGGCGACAGTTCGCCACTCCGACCACTTGGCGTTCAACCCCTCCGGCCTCCAGTCCCTCTACACACCAACTACCCATTCACCAAAAACTAGAATACTCGATCAACCCTACACCTCTCACTGACTCAATGCTCAAACCCAATTCAAAACTAGGGTTCATACAAAGATTTACAAACTGCAACTAATCGAACAATTTATATCCACTTCTCTGATTTTTCTCAGAATCTCCTATTTCTACTCCATTAATCAGAAGAATCCTAGAACTTTTCAATTCATGGTTCAACATAATTTGCTAAGGATCTATTTCTAGTTCAATAGCCCACTGAAATTTAAGCCAAACTCTAAAAATCCTAAAACTTGATTTAAGAATCAAGTTTCAATCAACACTATTGTTTACTGATACTCAAATACAAAATTAACTCGTTTAACTATCGTTTGAATTATCATGTAGAGGCCACACTGTTTCTATCTTTACTTACTTAAGTTTAATTAACTTCAGGCAGACAATCACCTTACCAAAATAAATATTTTGATTCTAATCTAAAGTAAGCAAACAAATTTTAATTATTTTAAGACAGATACTAACAAAAATTTAAACAAATTTTGGTGGATTCCTTTAAATAGGAAGATGAATTTAGAATCACAGCAGAGCATAGACAAACATGCATACACAACATATTTACACCAGTCTTTTATAACACAAACATTACTAAATTATATTCAACATTAACATGCAACCTATTTAAAGATTTTAAAGTTAAAAAGTTACTCACCTTACTGGGAAAAATGAAGACACAGCTTTATATATGAAAAGCTTTGAGTTGAATTTGCAGGAAAATGGTGCAGGTGCTATTGCTAAATCTTGTTTTACTTCATGTTGAATTGATATACTGATTTGCCTATGATTTCCCTGACTAAAATGCTTGCATGCAGTTAGAAGATGCTGTAGCTAATTCCTCAAATACATGCAGATGCTTTACATACCCAGGTTTAAACAGAATGCAGGAAAAAAAACAGTGTGCAGGCTTCATTTGATTTTTAGGAAATGCAGATTAATGTTTTAATTTAAGGCAGATGGGTTTGATTTTGAAGAAGTGGAGTATGCAGATGTTTCGATTTTGAGGAAATGCATATTTGAACATGGTTTTGGAATATGCAGATTTGTGGATTTGAGGATGCAGGCCTTTAATAAATATGAAGATGAGTTTGATCTTAGAAGTTTGAAGATTTCTTTGATTCAGGAAAATGAAAATGCAATATGAATGAAGATGCAAACTAAACTAATGTATTTTCAGATTTAATGAAATAAAAGAAAAATTAAAACCAAATTTAACACTTGTCAAATTGTTATGCTAATTTTTAAACACATGTTAAATGGATGAAACACTTGTTAAAAGAATGCAATACTTGTTTCTTATAATAATTAGTACTAATTTACAAGTTAATGTATGTGTTAGCTTAGTTTAAGTTGTTAGTTTATTTTAAAATATGTGTATAAATTTACAAAAGAAATAAAAACAAATCATGTTTATAAATAAACTTATACATATTAAAGATTAAAACAATTAAGATTTTATACTTTTGAATTTTAAATTCAAACCAAATTCAAAACCAAATAATTCCAAATCAAGTTATGAATATAAATTCAATTTGAAATAAAAATTACAAATTCTATTCAAAACTTATTTATAAAGACAATATAATATCAATATTGTTTTTATAAATCTCTTATTATTAAATTAAAATCATTTTACAAGAAATTATATTTTTATCAATAAAATATCCATTTTATTAAGCCATAAAACCATTTTGTTGAATTTATTCTAAATTTAAAACTCAATCTAATTTAATTTAAACATTTAATATTTTTCTTATCACATTTAAAATCATATATTTATTTATGAAATAGTTTTAAAACTCAATACTAATTAAAATCAAAATTTCCAAATTTATAATGTATATATTAGAATTTTAAAACATGGTTCAATTTTTAATTTTAAACCAAAATCATTTATTTAACTTTGAAAACTTAAATATTAAATAAAACAAATTTTCCAAATTACTACAAATATTAAAACTAGAAAATATGCTTACTTATTAAAATTAAAACAATACCAATCTATTTAAAATATAAACCATATATTTATATTGTAAATAGAAATCAATTTATTATTTTTAAAAGATAAAATAACCAATTTAAATATTTACTGAAGAAGATTATTAAATTTATTTGAATAATTATTAACAGAATATCAATATCAATTTAATTTTAAATACAGATTATTAAATTGATATTGTTAAAAATTCCGGGATATTTACATTATTATTGCCTTTATTACGTAATACGAAAAGCAAAATGCAAGAAAAGAAACAAACAAAGTGCGAGAATTGAATTCGACTCATGTCCATCACGATCATGTGATGACTATCCTCGACGTCGATCCAAGATCATTTCCACTTGCTGTAGTAATGGCTGCTCTTGTTCCACCACCATATCTTGGTTTCTTACATACAGCTGTAATTGATTGTTTCTGACCTATTCGTCGATCAGATCGCGTAGGCCTGTAGTCATTTGTGTTATACCCATCCAACTCATGGAATAGGCAATATTTTCCAAACGTCTTTCATGATCAGTGGGCTCTCTTCTTGCTAGTTTCTGATAGGGGATCTGTCCCCTAGTATCCTGGTAAATCCCCTCCGGGTTCTCGTTCAAATCTGTATAAGAAGAGAATTTTGTTCCCTTCTTTGCCGCTTTGATCCTTCAAAGTCATCATCCATCTTCTGTTCTCCTCTTTCCCTGCGGGATCCTTCTCCAGGCGATCTTCTTCCATTCACAGCATTAATATTTTCCTCTTTAACTTCAGCGTCCTCCTGACGCAGATGCATTTCAACTTCATGATAAAATTATGCGAGGCCCATCGGTGGATCTCGTTTCAAAGCAACCTTAAAATCTGTCTTACTAGCCACTTCAGAAACTACCACGATTAAAATCACTAATGGATTCGGTCTATCTACCAGTAGCCGTTGCATTAAATCTCCTCAAAAACTCTCGAGGGACTCTCCGGCCCTCTGCTTCACACTCGACAATGTCATTACGTTCTTGAGTCGTGCGATACGGGCCTCGATACTGTCTCATAAATCTATCCTTTGGCTTATCAAAGTGCTTATGAAACCTGTTTTCCAGCTGTCTAAGCCATAATGATCCTAAATCCATCAAATACAATGGGAAGCACCTTCCTATTACTTCTTCAAATGCACCCAAATTCTCCATGTGTTGGATGTACCTCAATAGATGAACTATTGGATCTGTCTTTCTCCATACGTTTCCAATGTTGGTAGCTTGAAATCTAACAGATTCCTAGCGTATCGAATGTATGGAGTGAATGGACTCCTATTCACATCTTTCGATTTCGACTGGGCAATCCACCTCTCATTGCTTGTCTCACTATCTCGGCAAGTCTGTCGTCGTCATTTAAAGGAATTCTCAAATTAGCATTCTCAACTTGACCTTCATTTCCACAAGTGAACTCTGGTACGTACGCCTTTGGTCATGCATCCATATTCTAATTCATGTTCAAACGCTCAACAGCATTCCCTGGATATGGACCATCTCTTCCTAAGCCATCGTGGGGATTTCCCCTTGTTCTTGTGGATCAGCATAGGTTCGTGCTCGTGGATCAGCATCGATCCTTACGACCTGTTTAGGGATTACTCCAATTTGTCCCGCTTGGCTTTCAATGCATTCGCTTTAGCTTCTGGTCTTTGGTTGTAATTTCCCTAACTTTGGATGATCCTACTTGCCCCATTCTCCTAAATAGATTCTTCAGCATCTCTTCCTGGTGAGCAATCATCCTTTCCTACAATCCATTGATCATGATCTCTATCTTATCCCTAATTATATAAGTGGATGGGAGTTTAGCTTTTAAGGACGCCTCTTAGCTGTCCCCTTGTTAATATCCTCCAACAACGCTCTTCCTAGTTGATTGTTTTGTCATTTTAAATCTTTTCAAGTCTCAAATCAATGAATTCAAGTGTTTCTCAGTGAAAGCATCAAAATGTTTGAATCAAAAATGGCACAAACACCCAATAAATTGAGTACAGAATAAAAGGTGAAGAAAATAAATGAAAACGAGTAAGAAATTGAATACATAAGATTCATAGTGGTTCGATGTACTTTGGCCTATGTCCACTTCAAGTTTCCTTCTATTATATTGTTGTTTTTCAAGTACAGTTCTTACGGATCGGTATAAATCTGTTACGGATCGGTGTAAATTCATGAGTGATTATAAGAGATTAGAGAAAAGTTATAGAGAAGCCAAAAAGATCCTTAAAAATGAGCTCTATCCCTCTATTTATAGTTGTAGAAAGCCTAAAATCTCGTCCCCGTAATCTCCACATAGTTTTACACGCCATAGACTAATACTCTTGAAAAAATGGTCGCCACATCATCAACCATTATGGATCGGTACTGATCCATAGTCTTGGATCGGTACCGATCCATAAGATTGACTTATGGATCAATCTGAATATCGTAGGTAGGTACGCCTTGTTGTTAGTTTCATGATTTCAAACTTTTTTGCATCATTATCAATTTGTATCTAAGGCCAAATGATGGATTTATAGATGAATGGAGTTGCTGATTTCAAGAGCTCATGGAGACCTATAGAGAATTGCATATGATCAATAAAATAACACTAGAAGTAGGCTCCTGACATCAAATTGAGTAAACAGAAGGAGTGGGCGCAAGTTTTGGTGAAGTTTCTTGGATCGCTACCGATCCATGGTGTTGGATCGGTATCGATCGAACGCTTTGGTTGAATTTGGCTACTTCATTCCTTGTGGTAGTTTGGCCTTCGTCTCATGACTCTGTTTGTGCTTGGTTTCTACACTCCGAGGTTATTTCTTCGGGCTTCATGCCTTGATAGTTTGCAAGTTTGACTCATCAAGTTTATCATTATACTGCTTGGTCAAAAGACGGGATAACATGTACGTAACCTTTGGTGTCTCCAGTAACCGTAAGTAATGCATTGTCTAACATTTAAAAAGTATTATACACACTGGTCTTAACGGATATATAATATTGTTTTTCTACCATGATTATTTAAAACAAAATGTTATTTCATTTGTTTATTAACTATCATAATTGCATATACAATCGCATAACATTTTATTTAAGGATTTTCTTAGTTATATACCTTATATTAATTACTTAATTATTTATATCACAATGTAACAAAGTATATAAAAGTAAAACAAATACCTTTATTACGACAAGATTGATCACAGAGTTAGATATATGTAACAATCATATTATTGCTCATAGAGCACACTACTAACTCTTTTAACCTCCACCATAACTCATCGCTGCTAGCACCTAAAACAAACCCTAACCTCTATCACTCATCGCACCACCACACCACTTCATCAAACCTTAATCAACCCCTCCTCTATCATATGCCAGAGTCGAAATTGAATTGAAACAAATCAACAACAAAAAACGTTGCTAAATTAAACTAGGGTTGGATGAACACAATATTATAATCATTGGTATAGTTCAAAAAAATGCTAATATAAAATAGCATTAAATGAACAAAAAGCTACATTCATCATTACAGTTTAGAAAATTTTAAATTAAACAAACATCATATGAATATAATGTTATATTTATTTTTACAGCACAAAACAAGCTAAATTAAACTGCATTATGTTGTATTTTTTTGCAGTCCAAATGATGCTAGTTATATTTAGCATTTTTTACTGTTACTTCAAGCAAAAAAAAGTCATCGCCGCCAATCAATGATGTCTCCACCGTCATCAACATTGCAATTTCATCGAGCCCCGTGCACAGCCATCTCCGCCACATCTCCTCAAAAATATGCCCTCCTACTAAAAAAAATTAAAAGCTAAATCTACCGCCAACGCTAGGCGTTAGACGTTATTGTCGTCTTCATCCTCGATCTTCCACCACCATTGCCTACACTCTCCACTGCCTATGTTTCCACCGTCATCGCCTCAGTTTCAATCGCGAACATGAACGTAGACTTTGAGCAAAAATGTTTAGCAATGTACTAAATATTTAGCAAAAGTTCGTCCGCAAGACCAAAATTAAACTTCATGTCTATATGGTCCAAGAAAAGAGTTTGTCGTTGTGCCTATTTAGTGTGATTTAAGTTCATTTATTTCCTAAATATAATGACAACGTACTTCTTTAATAATAATTGTGCATGATTTTTTTTGTATGATCAGAAATTTTTGAAATGCATTGGTTATTCAAACGAGGTCACAAGTTAAAAACTCAACAAACACAATAATCAACCGTTGTCTATAATTATGAATTTTCATATATATATATATAAATAAAATCACGAATTTGGATATGATTTTTTTTTATGTGTCTTAACCGTATCATGTTTTTTTTTAAAAAACTAGATACTTAAGGTGATAATACATAATAGTACTATAAGTTTTATATATTATATCATAATACATGTCAATATATGTTTAGCGGTTCGAATCTATGACCTCTCAAACCAAATTTGAAGCCCGCCTAACCATCGAGATAATAGTGCTTCATCTATTACCGGTATCATTAAATACTTCTTAAAATTTTCTTTCAAAAATATTTTCTCATTACAATATTGTTTTGCATCCATACATTAATATTCAACTTATTTTAGTATATATTTTCATGTTCAATAATTCTATTATTAAACTTGTCATGTGCATAATTTATATTTCATGGTAGTAGTTTGATAGTCTTTCAAGAATATTTGGGATCAATAGGTCTTCATGCTTAATTTTGAAAGTAATAATTAATGGATGATACAAATATCTAATACTCTCTGTGTCCCCAAATCAATGAAACTAATCCACAATTATTTACATCAAAATGTACATTTTATTGACAATCATTTATGGTCAGATATTCTGGAGATTCCGCACAAACTTGAACATGATGACGCTTCAGTCAGGCTTGTAAAACTTCACTGTTAAGGATGTTTACACTTTCAAACATAAATGAGCTCTTACAGGTTTGTGGTCTGAGCAATTAATATGTTCTATTGATTTGTATGAATGTAGCGAAGCTTCAATGCCTGAATTTCCATCAATCTTGAACAATATTCTATCTGTCCATGAAGGTATTCTGTTCTAGTAACACAGATAGAGAACATGTATATTAAACCAAAATAACATTTTAAGATATCATATAGTGAAAATGGAGAGGTCTTTATTACCTTCTTGCTTGTGTCATAGATGCTGCCTCCAATGTCATACTTGTACGTAGGTTTGAAAGATAACATCCCCTCACAATAACCATTGAATACCTCTCCCTTTTCAGCCTCTTCTAAAAGCTGATCTTTGCTAATGAGCTGCTGTTATAATGAATAAAGTGCAAAATTGATATATACATAAAAGTTGTTATGTAAATCAGTTCTCGTTTTTTGCTACTTGTCTTTTCAGTTGTTCATGTGCATGAAATTGTTTACTTTTATTATTATAACATAATAATTAATGGGAATAATAGTTCTTCAAAGACGTATGATTATCACACTTATTTGGATGATTTTTTGTTTAATTGCTACTTTAGCATCCACGTGCACTTTCTTAATTTTTCAATCCTCAGGAAACTACTTACAGAGTTCATCAAACCATGTTATTGAATATTTAATTATGGCAAACATATAATACGCTTACGCTATAAAGATTTCTGTCTATCAGGTTCCTCGCTTGCAATGTCGTTATTCCCTGAACTCTGTAATTAAGGTCTCCAAACCATAGTGTAACATTAGATGGTCTAGCATATGGATTTCGATCCTCTGAGAAAAGCGAATGTGATATTTGCTTGCACTCTGAATTTCTTGCTTCCACATTGCTCTCATGTGCTACATAAATAACAAATCCACAAAATATCAGTACTAATACATACTTCTCGTATTATCTTCTCATTGTATATTTGATTGTTTCTCATACATCTTTTTTAGAAAAGATGGATATTATGCAGAGGTAAGAAAATCGAACCCGCATTTGTCTACACAATACCACTATAATCAGTGGTCCTGTATATTCAAATACTATTGATTGAATTTGTTTATCTATTATGGTGCACCTGCATACAATCATAGACATACAAACTTACCTGAAAGATGGCAAGATACGAATACAATTCGAACACCATGAAAGTTGATGTACATGGACACGGCTCCCTTTTTTCTTCCAATGAGTCCACCCCAACCTCCTAGTGCATGTTGGTCGCTTCTTATCTCTGAAAATCGCATAAAATATATATAAGAATAAGATTTAGGTAAATTTTGACATGTTAAATATCATATCTTACCGCTAACATAGATGTCTGATTTCTTGAGTCCGAAAACATACAGTTGCAGAGAATCCATAATTGATGAACCTAAGAGGCTGAATGAACGTTAGTACAACCATCGTCTTATAAGAATAAAATCAAATAATATACAGTACTATGTTTTTGCCTAAAAATTCATAGATGATCACAGTAAAATTTAAAGTGCATATAATTACAGGTGAGTTTCAACTAGAGCTGATTGCAACAAACTTGCAACATTACAGTTTGGAACTTCCTGGAGCCCAACTGCCAAGATTTCATATCTTCTATCCCTCCCGATCAACTCTGCTATATCCTTGGCGGATCCCTTAATCATGCAGCAGCAGCAACAACAACAAAATTATTAAGAAAAATAGAATTTAGTGTTCATATTTTGTAATTACAAGGATGAGAAGGTTAATGCACTACCTTTCCATTCATGTTCCATGTCAAAACGCAAACACAGAGAACAGAATCAGTTGAGAAACGGCAGTCACTATTGACTCTTACTGTTTTTATACCACGGTGAGATGGGAGACAATCTGTACCAATAATATCCAATCTCTGATCCTTAAAATTACTCCTTTTTCTGTAATGAAAAGGAAAAAAAAAATGGAGCCGCTTAAGGAATTAATTAACAGTTTTAAACAATAATAATAATCCTTCATAAAGATGAAACAAGCTTACCTTTTACCGTGAAGGATAATGGAATTACCCATTTTTGTTTGCTTGTCTGATTTTATTTGTCAACAACCATATGAAACAAGTATATATACAGCATCTTTGGTATGCTAATCTAATTCTAGAGGAAAAGATAGCTTGTACAAATATAAAACTAGAGAAAGCAGTTGCATTGCCTTTGACTTATGACCTTTCAAATATGTAGGTTTAGTTGATAAATATAGATTTTGTGCCCGGAAAATCAAAAGTGGTATCGCGTTCACAAATTAGGTATGGAGATATTGACCTGGGTAATGGATGTGATAAAATTTGAAACCAATACACATATGTTCATATTGGTCTTTGAAATATTGATCAGTATATTTGCCTTTATTTTCAGGCTGACGTCCTGTATGAGTATGTCATCATTTGTCAGTGGTTCTTATACAAAATAAATAGTTCAAGGGACAATGTCCAGAACACGAATCTGAAGCCTGTGAAAATAAACCATTAAGAGGGTCAATTTTTTTCAGAATGTGTGTACAGCAACTGTTTCATGTTACCATTCCTACTATATAGAAGATATTAATGTGGTTTTATTTTTGACTGCTCTTGTGTATCAAACTATTTGTAAGAAGAAGTCATATTATAAACATATTCATCAAACAGTTCAAACATTGGTAATTCGTACATCAAGTTTTCTTTAGTTGAAAAAATGAGGACGCTAAACATTTAATGCTCCAACTTGTTTAGCCATATATGCACAAGAAGCCTGTGACTTCTGCATTATGTCAGAAATATCTGCTAAGCAGAACATACACACACACCCCTTATATACATACATACATAGAAAAATACATATATATGTGTATATGTATCCCACCCACCACCCAACACCCCCAAACCACCCCCCCCCCCCCCCCTTTTAAAAAAAAAGAAAGAAACCCCTTCCCCTTAAAGCTGTTATGAACTATCATAAAATGCATGAAGGCTTTTCCGTTGCAAGGTACAATTCAATCAAACAAAATATATTTGAAGGTCTTGCAAGCAACAGCGTAAAAATTAAGCCATTAACTTGCATATATATGCATATTCCATGGAATCGACATTAGCAGCCTTTAAAATCCTATCCAAAATAGTCTGATGTTAAATTTGGAACACTGTTTAGTTGGGGACCATTGTCGTGCACCTGTCAATTTGTGAATTAGTTTACTTGTCTGCACAATGTCCATTCTTTAGTTACGACAACCTCAACTATTATGTCACAGTGTTAAACAAACATGCACTTGACTAACCAACTAAGTATTACATACAAAATCTCCAAGGTTATTTAATTAACTTTCTAATGCATGAATTTGAATGTATTTTATGCAAGGTAACTAAATATCTTTCTCTTATGATCAATTTATATCACACGTGTATGTGAATTAGACTTTTATCAATATGATAGCATAGTGATGTGTATTCCTAGCAACAAGTTTGTGTTCATAGAAGTAATATTCACCCACAAGCAGTATAGAAGCTGTTAATCCAAAATATGGATCAACATCCTGTAATCTATTGAAAGCACCAGTTTTTTATGATAAATGTAAAAGCAGTAAAAATCCCAAATCAAGAAAGTAAAAGATGGCAGAAATGTAAAAAACACACAAGAATTTTCACAGTGGTTCAACAATCTCTGATCTACATCTACTTTATGGTTCGTTATTTGTTGTCTTCTTTTTCAATTAAAATAAGTCATATCAGATCTAACCATAATCTAGTAGATCTCAGAATTACAATAAAATTTCTAGAGTGTTTGAAAGGTAGAGGATAAAAATGAAGAAAAAGGAGAAATCTCCAGTGGCAAAGAGATCAAATCCCAGAGTTGGAGTGTTGGAGGAGATGAAGTAGAAAGTTCTCTCTTTGGTTGTAGATAGGCTTATACTTGTAGAGAAACAGTCATGTTGGATCAGGAGTCCACTTGGAGTAAAGTCCAAAGATTGGCCCGAGTTGCTTGTAAAAATTATGAAGCACCACGAGTTAACCAAACATGTCAGTACCGACTTAAACATGTCGCTGCTGACATGTTTTCTTTGTTTGAATCACTTTGAACTTTCTTGCATCCTTCTTCATTTTGCGGCGTCTCATGTTGTTTCCAACGATTATTGGCTGATTCTGGTGATCATTACTTCATCACTTGGTTTATTTTGCCGCTCTAGCTGTTAACTCTTCAATTCTTGAAATAGGTCGTCAAAAACCCTTGAAAATTACTTGGACAAATATGGAAGAGATAGATAATAACTCATGTGGAGTTGGAGTGAAGGAATATGGGACAAAAACATGTCGTCACTGATATGAACAATCTGGCATCGACTTGTGTAGTAAGTGTATTTTAGGATGAAGCTTCTCTGATCTATTTTTTTGCTCCATCTAAGTGTGCTTGCCAATTTTCAAGTCGTTTCGTCCTTATTTTAATCTTTTAAGTCCAGTTGAATTTGGCTTTAGCTTAAAAACGGGTTAACATTTGCTCTCCAAAGTACGTCTTTTGAATGTAAGGTGTGTTTTGCTCAAGAACAAGTTGCGTTAATTAGTCTTCGATGGTTGAGCTTTCCGGCTATCCGTTGATCTTGATCTGGATAAATCATTCAGTTCCTTCGGATTCTCTAGAAATCAGCGGTCGCTCCAGACTCAATTTAGCTAAGAACTACAGCCCTTGTCTTAGTGTTGTTTATATATCATTATCATTCCGATTTCAATCGAAGTTAGTACATCACATAGCAAAATTGTTCTGTGTTCGTCTGGGATTTATCTATTTACTCCAACTACGTGTTCAAGTCCTTTAATCAAATCTGATTTCATTCTAAGGTTCGACCTCTTCGGATATTTTATATTCAATTTAACGTGTGATTTCTTCAAATTGTTCATGATTCAATCTAGAATTCGATCTTTTCAAACCGTTTAACGTTCAATCTAGGGCTCGATCTCTTCGGATCATTTATTGCATAATCTAGGGTTTTGATATCTCCGGATCTTTACGAAATTTGCTTGCTCTCTAACAAAGGAACTCAACGGTCAAGCAAGTTCATTACCTTACTCTTTGATGAGGGGACTTACTTTTCTTACAAGTTTATCCACTCAATCTCCGACAAGGGAGCTTACACCGTGCAATCTGGTCCTGTCTCTCCAGACGGGACTTAAAGTTCAATATCATACAAGTCTATCCATTCGCTCTCCGACGAGAGGACTTGCACCATGTACTCCGGTTTCGTCTTTCCGAATGGAACTTAAAGCGAGCAATATTGGTCATCACATTCAGTGTGGATTTTACAAAAGTCAAATATTCGAATCAAAGCAACCAAGTAGAAGTCGTAATTATCCATCCCAAACATCCGACTCAAAACGTGCCTAAAGACCAATCTAGGTTTCGTACACGTATAAGTTGTCCGAGGTTATTATTGTTCTAAATAGTCATCTTTGGCATCGAACTCAGAGGGTGCATAGGGACCGCTGGGGATCATGTATACATGTAAGCGGTCTGAGATTATATCGCATCATTTATTTAAAGTCAGGTTAAAGGAATAGAACCTGACCACAATCCATCTCGATATGGGTTGTCATCGAATGGAAGTCTCTGATCCATAATTTCATTCTACCCATGTTCCAACGGTGAGCTTTTGGTTCCAGCTTCTGCTTTCATGCATTCGTATTTCGATTTTCCATTCGGGCTCCAACATCGCTTGCTCCAAGAGTTAAAGCTCATTCTAGATCTAAATCGATCGTGCCATCGAGTAAATTTGTTCAGGTTGTGGGGGCGTTATTTCAGTTTGCTTTGCTTAAAAGAATCTCCAGATGTTTCTGCACTAGTTTTAAGCACTTGGTTCTGAATTCTTATAGCTCTAGCTATTCTTTATTGTCTTATTCTTTGGAAAAATCCTTCATGCATTTCCAGTCATTAATCCATTTTGCATCTCTTTCATCATTTTCTCCATCTTTTCTCTGGTCGCGTAAATGGATTGATGAGAATTTGAGGACATCTCCTGGCTACCATCATTCTCTAGTTGGCTTGCTCTCCAGCCTTAGATATAATGTTAGGCCTCTTCATCTTCTTCAAATTTCAAATTCAAGCTTCAAGACTTCAGATCTAGCTCTTTTTCTCAATGAAAACACCAAAATGTTAACCCAAAAATGGATCAACATTCAAAAATCAGTTGAAAGCACCAGTTCTTTTATAATAAATGTAAAGGCAGTAGCAATTTCATATCAAACAAGTAAAAGATGGCAATAAAGTAAAGAACACACAAGAATTTTTATAGTGGTTCGACTATATTTGGTCTATGTTTACTTTATAGTTTGTTATTCGTTGTCTTCTCTCCGGATTACAATAAATTATGTCAGATCAGACCATAATCTAGTAGATTTCATATTTACAATGAAGTTTCCAGAGAGTTTGAAAGGTTGATGATAGGAGTGAAGAAGAAGGAGAAATCTATAATGGAAAAGAGATCAAATCCCAATGTTAGAGTGCTTGAGGAGATGAAGCAGAAAGATCCCTACTTGGTTGCAGGCATGTTGGTATTTATAGAGAAACTGTCGTGTTGAGTCGGAAGTTCACTTGAAGTAGAGTCCAGAGGTTGCTCCTAAGTCACTTGTAAAATCATGGAGCACCACGAGTTAAGTACCAAACATGTCGGTGTGAGTATGTTTCCTTTATTCGAATCACTTCGAACTTTCTTGCATCCTTCTTCTTACTTCATTTTGTGGTGCCCCATGTTGTTTTCATCGATTGTTGATTGATTTCGGTGATCGTTCCTTCATCACTTGGTTTATTATGTCCTTCTAATTGTTAATTTTTCAGCTCTTGAAATAAGTCGTCAAAATCCCTTGGAAATCACTTAGACGCATATGGGAGAGATGGATAATAACTCGTATGGACACTACAAGACACACAGTGTATTCCAACGGAGCCTTCCAACGGCCTCCAACATTATTGACCAACGGCTTCCAACGTCTTCCAACGTCCAGTGTTTTATTGTATATTTTATTAGTTAAAAACTGTAGGACGTTGGAATGTGGACGTTGGCGACCGTTGATAGACGTTGGAAAGTCGCGAGCAAAACTGAAACCCTTCTTCCTCTTCGTTTCATTTGGCTGAACCCATTTTATGCCCCCAAATTCCCAAGCTAGCTCCAATCCCCCCCCCCCCAGCTGCTCCGACGATCAACGGCTCCTCCGACGACTCCAAGCCTCCCTCTCGTCCTCTCTAACTCCCTAATCTCTCAAGAAAAGGTATAAACCCTAATTTCTATATTTAATTAAATTTGTTAAATTAGTGTATTAAATGTTTGTATTGCCTTATTGTATGTATAATCTAGTTTATTGAGGCACAATTTATGTTATTAACTTATGTATTGCAAGATTATATATATTTAAGTTTGTGTTGACAATAGAATAATGTGCGCATACAATTAGTTTTAGGTTTGTTTGGAAACGTTAGTTGTTAGTGAGCATACCATTAGTTTATGTATTTTAGAAAATTTCGAAAATGATATTTTATATTCATGAAACCCTTAGATTGTCTTTCGACCCCGTCTGATAAGTATTGTATATAATCGTTATGTGGATATTCGTTTTTTAACAGAACGGACATCTATATTCATCGTATACAATATTTGTTGGATTTGTCCCTGTATTGGACAAGTTACGAACACAATAACGTAATTAAATCTCTTAAAATATTTCATTTTAAATGGCATAGAATTTCGACAGCGTTTCCTTTATGTTCCCTGTGTACACGCAAATGTGTACTGTTCAGGGAACTAAAGCGAAGTGCTTGCGAAATTTTGTTGAATCGTTTAGATTGAAATGATTTACGCGATTTAATTACGTTATTGTATTTGTAATGGGAGGTAGGATGACCCATCGACAAAGTGTCAATGATCTATTAATATAAAATTCACCAATAATGTTGTTTTAATAAAATGTCAATTTTTTAAATTTATATCGTACTTTTTAATTATATCCGTAGGTAAATGGACAATTATTTTACTGATCGAAGCTGGATGTACAAAAAAAGAAGGGTCGAAAATGGAGGCTCAATAAGTGAACAGTTTAATAACGGTGTTCGCGTATTTATTGATTTCGCTTTAAGTAATAACAGAAACGACGAAGAAATCCGTTGTCCATGTACTAAATGCAAATTGTTAAAGCATTTGATACCAGAAATGGTTAGAATTCATTTGTGTCAATATGGTTTCGTGCCGAACTATTTGGTTTGGGATCGTCATGGAGAATCGTTAGTATCTAATCATGTACAAGCTTAGGAGGTAGTGTGTACTGAAATTGATACGATGAATCTCGTAGAACATATGGTTGAAGATGTTGCACGGTCAATATTTTCTGTTCCTCAGTTAATTGATGACGATGGTAATGCTGAAGAAGAACCAAATATTAGGGCAAAAAATATATATGATTTATCAGATGCCGCAAAGAAACCCCTTTGGGAAGGCTGCACAAGCGAAACTCAATTATCAGTAACTGCTGAATATATTGCGATGAAATCTAAATATAACTTCACAGAAGCTGGATTTACAGCTGTTGTACAAGCTGGGAAACGGCATGTGCCTCCCAATAATTTAATGTGCGAAAATCATTATGAAGTAAAAAAATGATGTCAGCTTTAGATTTACCGTATCATAAAATAGATACATGTCTAAACGGTTGCATGCTCTTTTGGAAAGAAGATATCAACCTTAGAAATTGTAAAATATGTAATCAGGAAAGGTGCAAATCAAGAAAGAAAAAAGGAAAGGAAGCCCCGTATAAACGTATGCATTATTTACCAATTACTCGTAGACTTCAAAGGTTATATGCATCTTCTGTAACCGCGCTATGAGATGGCATAGTGTTAGAACACGGAAAGAAGGTACGTTAACACACCCAGCTGATGGGGAAGCATGGAAGCATTTTGACCACAAATATCCTGATTTTGCATCTGAGAGTCGTAATGTTCGACTTGGTTTATGTACGGATGGATTTTCACCATTTTATCAGTTTGGTTTTAAATATTCGTCATGGCCTATAATTGTCACACCTTATAATTTACCTCCATGGATGTGTATGAAAACTCCATATATGTTTCTCACAGTTGTCGTCCCTGGTCCTAATGATCCGACACAAGGAATCGATGTTTATTTACAACCTTTGATTGAAGAATTAAAAACACTGTGGTACGAAGGAGTAGAAACATACGATATTTCCAAAAAAAAAACTTTCGCATATATGCCTCTTTGATGCGGACAATCAGCGATTTTCCTGCTTATGCAATACTTTCAGGTTGGAGTACGGCTGGTCGTCTAGTTTGTCCGTACTACATGGAAGATACACGAGCATTTTCTTTACCTCATGGAAAGAAAATTTCATGGTTTGACTGTCATCGATGTTTTCTTCATATTAATCATCCTTTTAGAAGAGATAAAAAAACTTTACAGCTAATAGACATGAAACATTGAGACCGCCTACGGTTTGGTCAAGCGAATATATTTATGAACTTGTAAAGAATTATCCAAAGATGCATGAAACCGGAGAACAAATTGAAATTCAAGGTAAATCATCGATTCATAACTGGTGCAAACAAAGCATATTTTGGGAGTTGCCTTATTGGAAAAATCTCCTGATTCGTCATAATATTGACGTGATGCATAATGAGAAAAATGTATTTGATAATGTTTTTAATACACTTTTGAATGTCAAGGGGAAGACGAAAGATGATTTGAAATCAAGACGTGATATCGAAGTAATATGTAATCGTCCCGAGCTTCATATAAAGCTAAATGACACAAAAAAGCCAAAAGCTTGCTATGAGCTAGACAATAATCAAGTTAAAGTACTTTTAAAATGGGTGTAAGGACTAAGATTCCTGGATGGTATATCTTCTAATATTCGTAGATGTGTCGACTATAAGAACAATAAACTTAGCGGGATGAAAAGTCATGATTGTCATGTTATGATAGAAAATTTATTACCCGTCGCTTTTAAAGAACTGTTGCCCGTAAAAGTTTGGACTGTTGTAACAGAACTTAGTCTTTTTTATAAAGAGATTTGTTCTACTACATTAAAAGTTGATCGTCTACGTAAACTTGAGGAAGAAATCCCGATATTGCTCTGCAAAATGGAAAAAGTATTTCCACCAGGTTTTTTCAATGTTATAGAACATTTACCTATTCATCTTCCATTAGAAGCACGTCTTCGAGGGCCCGTGCAATATGGATGGATGTATCCATTTGAAAGGTATTTAAATCATCTAAAAAAAAGTGAGACAGAAAGCTCGAGTTGAAGGTTCGATTTGCAAATCATACATCGAAGAAGAAGCTTCGTTTTTCTCTCATTATTTTAGTGACCATGTGAACATATCATTTGAAAGTGCTATGCGTAATGATGAAGGCATTGATCAAGATGATTGTCAAATGACCTTATCAATTTTTAAAAAACAAGGTCGGCCTGCTGGTGCTTGTGTGGAAGTATGGTTGGATGATAGAGATTATCATGTTGCGCACACATATGTTCTTCTCAACTGTGCCGAAGTTGCACCGTTTGTTAGGTAATTTACTTATATATATATATATATATATATATATATATATATATATCATCAACACGTGTGTATACACAAATATATGCACACACGTGTATCTTAATCATAATGCAACATTTGTTATATAATTGCAGTATTTACGAATCACGACATCCTAACGGCGATATCGGCAAAGAATTCGCTTCTTGGTTTTCTAAGTACGTTTTTGATTCAACAAATTGTGTTGTAGACGAAGGATTGAAACATTTAGCTATGGGACCAAAAAGGAAAGTGAAGACCTATCCAATATTCTTTGTCAATGGATATAAATTTAATACCAAGGAATACGGTGCCGAAAAATTAACTAACAATACCGGTGTATTTGTTAAAGGTAGTGATGATCCAAATGATCGTATACATGATTTTTATGGCGTGCTAACCCAGGTTTTGCAATTGACGTATTTCACACGACCCGCAGAAGAAGTATTTTTGTTTAAATGCAACTGGTTCAGCAACGTTCAAGGTTCTGGAATCAACGTGCACCCAAAATATAATCTTATAGAAATAAAACATACTTCGCGTTATTATAAATACGATCCTTTTGTACTTGCCAAACAAGCTCTTCAAGTTTATTATGCTTCTTACCCATCTCTAAGAAGAGATAAAATAGATTGGTCGGTTTTTTTTAAAACAAAGGCAAGGTTTACATTTGATGGACGAAATATTCCCGAAGAACAAGCTTACCAAGCAGATATCGAGGAAAATAGAGGAATAATAATAACCGACGATCAAACAGATTTTGGACCTCTGAACGATGAGTCAAATGCATTAATTGAAGCATTTGAGAGTACAGAGGAACAAAATATAGAGTGCGAAACACAGTCTGAATCTGAAAATGACGAGGACTGATCAACTATCTACATTTTGAGAAGGTAAATTTATATTTTTTTAAACATTATTATGTTTTCATTAAAAATGAAATGGTATGCTAATATATGATATGTATCACATCTCGTTTTTATGTTACGTCATACTGTATATTTTACATATAGTCATTTTATTTTCTGTTATAATGTTTGTTTGTAACATGTATTATATAGGTATGTCGTCACGTAGACGTACCGGTGGACATTCTGGGTCTTCCTCTTCCTCACAGAGAGGGCATGCTCGTCCGGACAGTGGTGATGGCGGTGGTCCATCACAGGAGCTACAGCGTCCTGTGGTGTGGCTAAAGCCAAAGGCAGATCAAAGGTAATTATTAAATTTCAAAATAAAATTTCATTTTCGTACAATCTATTCTGAAAATATATAGTAGTCATGAAATATTAATTGTTTTTTCTCTGTTTAAACACAGTGGTTTCTCTTTGGAGCCGACTCAAGTAGTTCTATATATATCTCGACGGGCGTACATGGGTCGTATGACCGAATGTTGGCCTAAGTGGACATCGATTCCAGATAATGTTAAAGAGACTATTTGGCATGATTTTTTGGTATGTCACTTTATATATTAGGAACATGATATATCAATTCATGTTTACATTATTTATAGAAGCTGTATAACTCTTATTTTGTCAAACGTGCAGGCGGAAGTGGACCTTCAGGATGCTGATATTTCAGTCGTATATCGCCACTGGTGCAGCAAAATCGCAAAGAACTATCGGAAAACGGTAAACAGCTTAAAAACAGCGGAAAAGAAGCCTCAGTGGATGAGCGCAGCTGTATGGGATGATTTTGTGAAATGGTGGGAAACGAGGAGTTTCAGGTAAATTTATCACATGTTTAATTTACATTCTTCTACGCAAATACTAACTAGAAATGTTAAACAATTTTTGTTTTTAAATTAAATTTACAGAGGCAGTCGGAGAGGAACTCAACCAATAGGAGCAAGAACCCTGTCACACATCGTGGTGGTTCCAAGTCATTTCAGCATCACGGAGAGGACTTGGTATATTTATTAATTACGATAATAATTTAAAGATTTTAAGTTCTAACTTGTAGATAATGTAACAATTTATATATATAATATATATGTATATGGACATATTTCAAGAGAGACAGCGTGGTGGTGCTTCTGTGAGTTACTAGGATGTTTTTGCGCATACTCATGCGTTGAGCCAGGTCGACGAAGAAGGCAACGTTTCATACTCCTGGGATCACGATGCCAAAGCGCAGTCCGCATATGTAAGTACATAATGACCTAACACTTATATAAGTTAATTAAAATAATGTTATCTAAATTCAACTTATTTTGCATAACAGCATAAGTTTCAGCAAGCACGGACTTCCATTCTCAAGGGCTCTGTGCGCGACGAGTTGACCGCCGATAAGGAGAACGTAATTTTTGAGTCTGTCATGGATCCAGCGGCACATGGCAGACGCTATGGTTTTGGGAATCAATCGGTAATAACTTTAACTTAAATTTTAAAATAATTATTCTGAACCAATTATTGCACATTGTGATGGATTATAGTAAACACGAATTACAATTATTAAACACTGATAATTTAAATTTTATTTACAGGCTAAGACGGCTCAGATTGAGTATCAGAGGGCTCAAGATAAGGAGGAGATTGCACAGCTCAGAGCCCAGGCCGCCGCGCTCGAGGAACGCAATATCCGCATCGAAGCCAAGACGGAGGAGCTGAACAGGCGTCTTACGGAGTTTATGGAGCAATACGGCCGGTTTCCGTCTTCTGATGGTTCTGGAGGAGAGTGATTTCAGGTATGATTTGATTTGTTTTGCTATAGACATGTATATTTGGAGAGTGTGAGGATTGGATACATTCTGATGTTTTGGATGTTGGTTTGGATGTGATTTTTGAGATGTTGACGTAGTAGTTTGGATATTGTTGGATGTTAATGTTTTGTTGGATGTTGATGTTGGATTGGACGTTTTGTTGGATGTTGATGTTGGATGGTTTATGTTGTTTATATTGATTTGTATTATGTATATTGATTAGTATATATGCTTATTACTTAAATTTACTATTATGATTGATTATATGTGAGATATGCTGTTGTATATGTGCTTGAAATTGAGCTTTTATGAGATTACAATGTTGGAGGTGGCCGGAAGCATGCATTGTTGGTTCTGTAAAAAAAACACCCAGATTTCCAACGTCCACCAACGGCTTACTGGCACAATTATTCCAACGTCTTTCAACGTCCTCCATCGGATTTTCCAACGTCTCTCCAACGTCCAATTTGGTCAACATCTTCCACGTGGACAACCTGAATGTTGGAAGACGTTGGTATAAGCGCGTTGGTTCCGTTGGTGGGCGTTGGACGCCGTTGAAATGTATACCAACGGCGTTTCCAACGTCTACCAACGGCTTTTCAACGGCCTCCAACGTCTGGCCGCCATTGGAATACACTGTGTTTCTTGCTATGGGAGTTGGAATGGAGGAATATGGGACAAAAACATGTCGTCGCCGACATGCACGGACTTGTGTAGTTAGTGTACTTTGGGATAAAACTTCTCCAAGCTATTTCTTTGCACCATCTAAGTGTGCTTGCCAATTTTCAAGTCATTTCATTCCCGTTTTAATCTTCTAAGGTCAATTGAAATCTATTTTGACTCAAAAACAGGCTAATAGAAGCATGTATACATTTTTAGGTAAAAGCATAGAGCTAAATAACTATCTGATTTTAATCATTTGAATGATATAAATAGTTAAATATATTATGTAAACTGGTCTTTGTTCAAAATTTACAGTTTCAGGTTCTGTCATATGCATCCATTACTTGGTATCACATTGCTCAAACCTAACTGAAAAGGATTGACAGACAAATCTAGCAAGCTATGTGCAATTTAGCGAAATATAATCCAAAGATAAAAATACAAAAATAATATAAAACTTTGAAATTTTATAATTCATTTGTTGCACGACTGCTATATGACATTGACATTTTGTGTTACCGATCCAAATTTTCTTTGGAATTAGGAACTGAGGACCCAGACAAACCGTAATTACTGAAAATTTCATCGAATACATAGTTGACGATAAAAATATATTTATATCCTACAATGAAATTGAACAGAGCATAATGTAACAAACGTAGAGATTTCAGCATCTTAAATTTGGCCTAATAATGTTAGCCTTTGAATAAAGTTTCACTAAAGTAAATATCCATTTTTCATGATAGAATCAAGTAAATCTTGACAGGAAAGGTCATGGTGTTAATTCTGCCTAATATAAATGGCAGTGACAACCGTTGCACTTAAAGTTTTTAATTTATAGGTAATGCATCGTGTACAATACTATAAGCTAATTATGCACGCGCGCACGCTAATGCATGCATGCATGTACATGAGAATTGTGAAGGCTGACTAATTTCGTACTCTTACTTGCAAACTATAGGAAGAATAAACTTTGGAGATATATTGTAACATGTGAATGTAAAAACACTTGGATTCACTAGTTAGTACTGTAAAGTATCAAAGTTTAAAGAACTTGGGGTCAGATAAGTATGGAAATATTTGATAAAAGAGACTGTTGCAATTTTTGCGGTTTATATTACCAGTAAATTCCAACCAAAGTGTTGCGCATATGCACAAGAAATATTTTAAGTTTCAAACCTAAATCATTGTTACTGGAGACGATTCTTAGCTCAGAAAAGATCTTACATCACCTCTAGGTGCAAGGAATTCTGCTACCAGTTGAGGTGCTAAATATGGAAGCTTTAGCGCTTGCCATGGACAACTGGACGTTGATGTTGCCAAAATATTACTAGGCATTTAGCAAGAGTTGCCAAAATGTTGCCAATTCAACATGTTAGACTCTTTAATTGTTGCCGTGTCATTCTTTTCCAAGTACTGATAGAAAAATGTCAAACTCCAGAATGTATTTCTCATTGTCTGCTTCCTTTATCACTTTCCTTGAGCATAGTTAAAGCTCATGAATGGCATTATTGACTGGCTTCACATGCTTCGAGTTCCGGATCTTGAAATGCATAACTCGATATTAATACCGATATGTTGGAGTTTGAAATAAACTTAAACTTGAAGTGATATGTTGGTTTATTTGTTTTGTTTGAATAAGGAAAGTTGAACTGGTCATTTGTCATGTGCTTTATTTGATGGCATGCTGTTGTGATGCCACAAAAGTAGCATAAATTTTAGCTTCGTTGACATAGTGTTTTTGTTTATCTACACGTCTACATAAATGTAGTGCTTTTTATTTTCAAGTCGAAAATAAAGAAGCTGTTTTCCTCTCCCAGTTTTGCTTTTGTAGTTGATTCCATTAATACTGGTTTGAAGTATTAGTATTTATCATTTGGTATCAGAGGGAGAGAGTCGAGAAAATTTTCTTACCAAATAAACCTACGCCTTCCACTTTTTCACAAAATTCGCGTCCTCAATTGTTTTTCTACGTTGTTAAAATTGAGCTCTGTTGTTGCTCGCGCCTGTGTTGAAGATTGCACCTCCTTCGCTGGCAGAACATACATAGAGCAGGAAGAAAATAAATGTTCTCATTGGATCATTACATGGGAAGAAGTATAAGTAGCGATTGTGCAGCCAATGACCGTGAGCTGTAGATTTGTGTTTCTAGAATCGATACTGATGATGATGAATTGTTAGAATATAAACTTGATTTATTGAATTACGTTTTTTTTAATCAAGTAGAAACGTTTCTAGAATTACGTTTTATTTGTAATCAAGTAAAGGCGTTTCTAGAATTACGTTTTCTTTGTAATCAAGTAATTCTAGATTATAATCTATTAGGGCTTATAAATAGAGAAGCTCTCCTCATTTGTATGAATGAAATCAAACAAAAATAATAATATTAAATCATTATTAGTGAGAACAAGTTTTTCTCTTGTGTGTGAGTTGTGTGGATTAGTGAGAACAAGTTTCTTCTATCTAGTGTCCAACCTTTTTTTCTAAACTTATATTCCAACAAAGTGGTATCAGGGCAAGGTTTAGTAATGACTTCCAACAATATGTTGCAACCTCAACTTCCTCGTTTGACGGGAAAGAATTACAATCAATGCAGCATTCAAATGAAGGTCTAGTATGGCCCTCAAGATCTTTGGGAGATTGTTGAAAATGGATACGAAGAACCGGAGAATCAAGCAACACTTTCAACACAACAATTGAATACTTTGAAAGAGATTCGAAAGAAGGACAAGAAGGCTCTTTATTTTATCTATCAAGCTGTGGATGAAACAATTTTTGAAAGGATCTCTACGGCATCAACATCAAAGGAGGCATAGGACATCCTCAACAAGGCGTACAAAGGTGAAGAAAAAGTAAAAATGGTAAGACTTCAAGCTCTAAGAGGTGAGTTTGATTTACTTAAAATGAAAGAAAGTGAATCGGTGGAGGAATTTTATAATGGAACCATTTCTATTGCTAATCAACTTCGAATCAATGGTGAAGAAATTTCGAATAAAAGAATTATTGAAAAAATTCTTCGAAGTATGACAATGAAATTTGAGCATGTTATTGTTGCTATTGAAGAATCAAAAGATTTGAATACTTTCTCTCTTGAAGAATTGTTGGGCTCACTACAATCTCATGAGCTTCGCATCAAACAATTTGATTCATCTCCTTCCGAGCAAGCTTTTCAAATTCGAGACACCAACTATGGTGGTTTTAGAGGAAGAGGTGGAAGATCAACCCGTGGTAGAGGACAAGGAAGAGGCCAAATTCAAAGTGAAAATTCAAGCTCATCTCAAGGAGGAAGAGGAAAAGGCCGTGGAGGATACAGTGGAAGAGGAAGAGGTCGTGGAGGATACAGTGGAAGAGGAAGAGGTAACTCTTATAATATTCAATGTCATTATTGTCATAAATATGGGCATATGCAAAAGGATTGTTTTAAAAGAATTAATGATGAAAAGGATAATTCTAATTTTCTACATGAGAATTTGGAGACACAAGATGAAAGTATGCTTCTTGCTTTGAATGTTCAAGAAGCTTCTTTTGATGATATATGGTATATTGATAGTGGTTGTAGTAACCACATGACTGGAAATAAAAGTTGCTTTATGAATTTTGATGAAAGTGTCCAAAGAGAAGTCAAGACAGGTGATAACAAAAGGCTCATTGTCAAAGGCAGTGGCGATATTCCGATACGAACAAAGTAAGGTACAAATTATATTTCTAATGTTTATTATGTTCCTGATCTTAAATACAATCTTTTGAGTGTTGGGCAACTTTTAAAGAAGTGACATAATGTGAATTTCAAAAATGATTTATGTGAGATCAAAGACAAAACTGGTGTTCTTATTGCAAAAGTGAAGATGACACCAACAAAAATGTTTCCGTTGAAAATTAAAAATGAAGCATTTCAATGTTTTGCTAATATTGTTAATGAAAAGTCATGGCTTTGGCATCTTCGTTATAATCACTTGAGTTTTAGCACTCTATCCAAGATTTGCAAAGATCATATGGTGAGAGGCATCCCAAATATTAGCAAACAAGATCAAATATGTGAAAGTTGTGTTTTTGGCAAGCACCATCGAGATCCATTTACAAAAGAAAATGTATGGCGAGCAAAGAATCCTTTAGAGCTAGTGCACTCAGATTTATGTGGACCTATGCGCACAAACTCTCTTGGAGGTAATCGGTATTTTCTCACTTTTATTGATGACTATAGTCGCAAGATGTGGATTTACTTTCTCAAAGAAAAATCTCAAGTATTTGAAGTATTCAAGATTTTTAAAGCACTTGTGGAGAAGTAAAGTGGTTTTTCTATAAAGACACTTCGATCCGATCGTGGTGGAGAATATATGGCGGAAGAATTCGAAAATTTCTTAAAAGATTATGGCATTCATCATCAACTAACGGTCCGCTCAACCCCTCAACAAAATGGGGTGGCAGAAAAAAAGAATCGTATCATCATGGAACTTGTTCGAAGTATGTTAAAGACAAAAGGATTGTCAAAAATATTTTGGGCCGAAGCTGTAGCATGTGCAAGCTATGTTCTCAACCGTGCAGCAACTAAAAGTGTTCAAGGAAAGACTCCACAAGAAGCATGGAGCGGTCACAAGCCATGTGTCTCCCACTTTCGAATTTTTGGAAGCATTTGTTACTCTCATGTGCCAGATGAAAAGAGAGGAAAACTTGATGACAAATCTGAAAAATGCATCTTTGTTGGCTATAGTGAAAGATCCAAGGCATATAAATTATATAACCCCATCACAAAGAAGACTATTATTAGTCGTGATGTAATTTTCAATGAGGAAGAAGCATGGGAATGAAAAAATGAAGAAAAGAGCACAAGTATCTTGCTTGATAATGATGCATTTAAGCCAATTGAAGAAGAAGTGTCGACTCCACCTAATCTTGCTTGATAATGATGCATTTAAGCCAATTGAAGAAGAAGTATCGACTCCACCTACTCCAGTATCTAATTCTCCTCCAAGCTCATCATTTTCAAGTTCAGAATCAACATCTAGAAGGACAAGACCTCTTGCGGAGATCTATGGAGAAACAAGAAGAATTTTAGAAGATGAATTTGTTGATTTTTCTTTATATGCAACTGCGGATCCAGTTGATTTTGAAGAAGCCGCCAAGGAAGACAATTGGAGACAAGTCATGGATCAAGAAATCGATGCAATTGAAAGGAACCAAACATGGGAGTTGGTTGAAGTACCTGAAGGGAAGAAACCCATTGGAGTCAAATGGGTTTACAAGACAAAGTTGAATGCACAAGGTGAAGTTGAAAAACATAAAGCACGATTAGTTGTGAAAGGCTACAAGCAAAAGTATGGTGTTGATTACAAAGAAGTTTTTTGCTCCCGTAGACTTGGTTGGGAAAGGAGAAGTAGTTGTCAAGCATTGCAAGACGCAAGATCAAATTGCTGATATTTTAACAAAGCCTTTAAAGTTGGAGATTTTCAAGGAGTTAAAGAAGAAACTTGGTATGCGTAAAAGTTTAACTCAAAGAGAGGCAAATCAAGTTTAAAGGGAGGTGTTAGAATATAAACTTGATTTATTGAATTACGTTTTTTTTAATCAAGTAAAGACGTTTCTAGAATTACGTTTTATTTGTAATCAAGTAAAGACGTTTCTAGAATTACGTTTTCTTTGTAATCAAGTAGTTCTAGAATAATCTATTAGGACTTATAAATAGAGTAGCTCTCCTCATTTGTATGAATGAAATCAAGCAAAGAAAATAATATTAAATCATTATTAGTAAGAACAAGTTTCTTCTCTTGTGTGTGAGTTGTGTGGATTAGTGAAAACAAGTTTCTTCTCTCTGGTCTCCAACCCTTTTTTCTAAACTTATATTCCAACAAGAATATGATACGCAAAATGTCAGTATAAGTTTGGGCGCTTTGAGAATGCTTGAGGGAACTGTTTGATGCGGTAGCCTATACAAAACCTTTGTTAAGCGGGTTACGATTTCATATCATGAGCAATATATGAGTATAGACACGTGCAAGCAAAACTGCAACCAAAGTAGAACAAGATTGGATTAGCAAAAGCAATAACAAGGGAAGAGGTAGCAGCAGTTACAAAAGATGGTTTGTAATAGCAACCGCAATGGCTAGAATGGAAGCGGCCGTTATTTGTGACATCAAGAGACATGATGCGATCAGTGGATATGGGCAATTTGCAAAGTGATCGTAAACTGTTTGATGACATGCCCAAGAGAAGATAGGCATATGTCATCCAACAAGCAGAGAAAGAAGAATCACAACACTTGCTTGTTTGGAAGATGATTGATACAGTGGTATCAAAAGACAACTCGTGTGTAGAGGTTTGATAAGTCCTTAGTGTGTAATTGAGAAAAGTTGTAACCAAGAGTTTGCTGATGGTTCATGAGTGATACACTAGTCAACATAAAATAGCTGAGTATGCCCAACCAAATAGAAGATCAAAATCATAATTGAGGTCATGAATGGAAGATAAAAAAGCAAATCAAGAAACCGTAGTTTGATGGTGCAACTTTATAAACCGCATGTTTGCACATCTAATTTAAAGGAGTGTTGAAAGTTGTATTTGTTTGAGTTAGAATTTGATATAGAGGAGAGTGAGAAAAATTCAACAATAATTACAAAAGAACGCATTGTATTAACTCAGGCAAGTACGAGGTAACAACATCACTAACCCACTAGTCTAAAAATATGAATCTTAACCAACCACTAACGCTAATAATTAGGAGCACATGTTAAAAAATGGATTGACTAACTTGAGCAAATAAACTTTCAACATTACTCCACTTTCTCATTTCATTGTCTGTTTCTTGCATTCTCCTAGCAATTTGTTCCTTCTACTATTTCCTTTCTCTAAAGGCAACTTCAGTGGCGTCGGAGCAGAATAATCAAGGGGGTGAATATTCAGCCTTGAATTGGGCAGGGGAACGCAGTGGGCGCCTAAAAGCCAGACGTCCATAAAATGGGCGCATGTTTCTCCCTACTTATAAGCACCAACTAGTGACATATAAACATAAAGAAACTATTAGTGACATTAGAATTGAAGATATACGAACATAGAACACTGATAAAAAACGACACAATAATAATAGAACACAAATATGAAGAAACTAGACGTGACGATTAAACTTCAACTCCAACAAAGAAAGTCTAAGACGTCTTATCTCCTATCCTAGTTCGTTTGCATAGGTTATCCTCTTGGATATAAAGGATCATCCACCCTTTCTGCGTAATTGGAACCAATCGGGCAGAATTGACATAGCTGGATTCGACGATCAATATTTTCTCCATCCGCACGTACTACAACTTCAACTTCATACCGGCACTGACAACAAACTGGGTACGATTCAACTTCTTGCTCAATGGAAGGTTGAACTACTTGAACCTGGTTCTCAGGTTGTTCATATGCATGATGAATGACATGTTGTTCGTATGGTGGTTCAACCACCTCCTGAACTCTCACTGCTCAAGATTTGAAAACTGACCGCAGACATCTTCATAGTGTTGTTCTTGATAATTGATAAGTCAATTCTCATCAATATGTGCATTTTCCATAGGCACGTAAGCTGCATCTAAATCGATAGAAGAAGGCCAAGAAGGCATTGCGATGAAGAATTTATTGTTGTGAGTGAGAAAGTAGATGATTATGAATGATGAAGAAGTAAATCAGAAAGCGCGTATATAAACAAACAGGTCTGTTTAATTTATGTGATACCACTACTTTTTGATCTGACAACAACAGCAGACATTATTATTTGAAAAGACAATTCAGAAAGCTCTCACAAATTAAGGACCGTTACATAACCAACTAGTAATACTGTTGTCTTAAGGCCATCCAAATCTTTCTAGCCAATTTTGATGTACGAAGTACGCATAATGGCCAATGAACGGAGTGCGATATTTTAAATTGTATCGACCGTCATAAGTCGAACGTGTAGTCTTGACACATTTTCCGATATTACCCATTAATAATATTTGTGTAACGCGTGCATGCCCTAGTAAAGTTTCTATATGCAGTCCTGACCCCTTGAGTCGTACGTCTGACTTGACAGCCCACGTCGTTGTTGTAAAGTTCAGCCAGAGTGTACTAAAAATGAATTACCATTAACTCCTGATTGTCGCACATCTCATCGTTTTGTATGTAGTACAGCATAAGCAACTTCAATTCATGAGACGTAAATGTCATGTCGACAATGTAGTTTGAATAATGTTAAGTTTTTAAATAATTTAAATAGATAACGATTTGTGAATATATATAATAGATGTTCATTGTCTCCACTCAATAAAGATATTGGCTGAGGCCGACAGTGGAACGTGGATACAGTGTGTGATTTGACCGCACACTGAGCCACCTTCTCTCCACTGAATAAGGCAGGAAATCTTGACCGGCAAATGAACGTGGCTGCAGTATGTGATTTGACCGCACACTGAGTCACCTTCTCTCCACTGAATAAAGCAGGAAATCTTGACCGGCAAATGAACGTGGCTACAGTATGTGATTTGACCGCACACTGAGCTACATTGTCTCCACTCAATAAAGCAGAGAATCTTGACCGGTAAATGAACGTGGCTACAGTTTCTGATTTGATCGCATACTGAGCCACCTTCTCTCCATTCAAGAATCAGTCCTACATGTATAACCATATGGATCTCATACTTGTTCACCACAATTCAGTCTAACAAAACATTCAAATATCAAACAATTATCCACAATAATAATGTTTGAAAATTTATTAAAAGTTATATTGCTATGCGGTAGTGACTCCGAAGAAGAAGCGTATGCGTTAGCGCATTAACAAGAGGAGGAGGAACTGATGGAGATATACCATGAAGCATACGGTTCAACTTTTGGAAAACACGGCGGCTCAGTTGTGGGTCGGAAATACATCAACCGTAACCAGCAAGCATTTCACAAAATACTTATGCAAGATTACTTTGTCTGTGATCCAACTTACGGTCCATAGATGTTTAGACGATGATTCAGAATGACTCGTCCATTGTTTTTAAGAATCCTCGAAAGTATTCGGCAGAATAATAATTATTTTATTTACAAGCAGGACGCTGCAAAAAAACAAGGTTTGAGTGGGCATCAAAAGATGACCATAGCTCTGAGGATGTTAGCATACGGTACACCCGTCGATGCCCTTGACAACGCATATCGTATTGCAGAGAGTATGGCATTGGAAAACCTAGATCATTTCTGTCAGTCAGTTGAGGACATTTATGAGACTGAATTTCTTCGTTCTTCAAACGAGGCAGATGTAACGCACTTGCGTGAAATGCATGAAAGCAAAGGCTAGGCTGGCATGCTTGGAAGTCTAGACTGTATGCATTGGGAGTGGAAGAACTGCCCAAAAGCTTTTCATATAGCATATAACGGTAAAGAAAAAACCAACTATCATCTTAGAAGCAGTTGTCTCTCATGATTTGTGGATTTGGCATGCTTTTTTGGAATGTCAGGTTCTCTTAACGACTTAAACGTTGTCGAACGATCTCATTTGTTTAATGATTTGGCGCAAGGCAAGTCAACTCCCGTATCATTACTCTTGGTCATAACACATATGAGCATGGATACTATCTAGGAGATGAAATTTATCTCAAACAGAGTACGACTGTAAAGATATTTGCAAACCCAATGACGGCAAAACAGAAACAATTTGCTGCAATGCAGGAAAGACAAAGGAAGGACATAGAAATGGTGTTTAGGGTCCTTCAGGCAAGGTTTGTAATGGTCAGCAATCCATGTAGATTATGGAAGATATCAAAAATGGCTACAATTATATCTGTTGTATAATCCTGCATAACATGATCATTGAAGATGAATGCAGTATGAACTATCCCGATTTCAAGTATGATGGGGCTAGACAACCCCTCGAATTGTTTCGCACAGCCACGTTACGAAGTGAATGACAGTACGCAATCCATGACGATCATCATGAAGTATATCGTAATGCAGCTATTCATAATAGGCTCCAAAGGATTTAATGGAGCATATTTGGAATTCTCATGGAAATCAGTAGTTTGGGATGGTGGATCTTTGTTTAATTACATCTGTTTGATTTTTTATTTGTGTAACGAAGTGTAGAATGCTATAATTTTTATGTTTGTAATATCATTTATGTTTGGTGAAGTAAATCTATACTGACATCTACAGAATTCATCCAAAAAAATGATATACCATTGAATATTTTAAAACTGAAAATAGCACATGATTGAAAATATAAACTGAAGGTGATATTTAAACTGCAATAACTAAAAATATCACATGAATATTTCAACTACATATGTTTTGTTCCTGATCTACTCTCAACAATGCGTTGTTTGTACTTCATCCAATATTGCATTGTAATTGGATCCATTTCGGTGACATCCTTTTCAACTACTAAGGCCTCTTGGCGTTGCCACTCTAGCTCAAACTAGCTCTTCACAATCTCGGTCAGTTCTTTTAACACGACAAACTTTTCTGCACTCCCTCTTTGACGTTCTGCATTTTCTCTCGCATGTTTTTCATGCATTATGGCTAAATGAGAATCGATTTGAGATTGAACAGCAATTTTCTTCTTCGCTGCTCGTTGCCCCATCGGTCTAACATCTTCATCAAATGCGGATTCTGCTTCTTCGTCTTCGTTATCTGGGCATCCTTAGAGTCCATATGAGAAGAATTGTCTGGGCTAAAACTATAATTAGTTCGACCTGTTTTTTCTTTCCCTTCGACTTTGTCCGGACATCTCTTAAGCTTTTTGCGGTGTTTGGGCTCCATTTTTGTTGACTAACAAGCAAGTCATAGCAGTTTGCAAACTGATAGTAGTGAGATTTTTTTGTACCATTTTCTTTTGTAAATAATTTCAAGAATTGATCGTTCGTCATTCTCTACTAAAAAAACAAAAACACAAAATGATACATTAACAAAGTGATCAGAAATGAATATAAATTAAAAATGATATTTTTCAAAACACTACCAGTTCAGCTTCGCCACCCATTCCACTTGGATTTGCTGTTCTTATTTTGTGAATATGAGACTCGTAGAATTGTGTGTCGATTAATCTTCCCAAAACGACTCGTGATTGCAGATATTGACATCGTCTTTTCAACAAGATTTTATTGTACGCAGTTATGACTTTTGTCTAAAACGCCTCTCCACTTTGGTCATTCCCCTTTACCGAGTCATTAGAAAAATGACAGTAAATATAACACAAATCTTTATCTTCATCGTCAGATCATGGAGCAGAAGAATGGAAAGATAGAAGGGGAGCGATATGGGGATGAACATTTTGAAAGTGGTGGGAATCAAAATCTCAGCTATACATATTTATCGCTTCCGTATATGATAAAAACAGATGAGACATACTTTCAATATTATGAAATTGAGAATATAATTGTAATAGAAGAAAAAATATGTGTATTACAATCTGAAAAACATTCTGATATATGTAATAAAATCACAAATATGACCGTTTATAGCTGTTGTAATTTTAAATATAACCATTTATAACCGTTGGGATCAAAATATGACCGTTTATAATTGTTGGAGTTCAAAATACGACTGTTTATAGTCGTTGCAGATCGGAATAAGACGGCCTGTAGCGAGGAAGGAGTGCAAGGGATGGAGTGAGGCTTTGACGCCCAAACCCTGGCGTCCATTTTATGGACGCCAAACTATTAAATGAACGCCCAAGCCTAGTTCAATTGCCTGAATTGTATCCTGAACTTTCAGCCGAAATCAAGGGCTTACTTAGTTTGACGACTGGAGAATGTTTTTCAGTGTATCCGACGAATAATTCAACCACTGAAAATGCCCTAATCTCCCCTGCAAAACATGTGATCCATTAGCAAATGCTGCAAATGCAAAAAGCAAACAAGTCAGGCCTTATTGGAAGCATAGCCATTAATCCTCCCATCCAAGAATTTCTTGGCCCTTCGCATCTTCACAGGAGATGATAAACCATGGAACAAGAACAATCCACGAACACCACAATGCTGCAACAAAATA
The DNA here is from genome assembly GCA_030765085.1 of Allium cepa. NCBI lineage: Eukaryota > Viridiplantae > Streptophyta > Magnoliopsida > Asparagales > Amaryllidaceae > Allium > Allium cepa. The sequence continues at coordinate 939,793,312 of CM060932.1, forward strand.
CAATTAACTTCAAATATCACACACAGGATAAGCAAAAAGCATATATAATCAAACAACCCAGCAGCAAAAAAACAGCCACATAAATCAAAATATAGGTTACATAAAAATGCTTCTCAACCACAGATATCACACAACCAGACCAAATTTTTACAGATTCATGTGATAATATCATTTGAAAGACTTCAAGTATCCCAGCAGCAAAGCAAGCATAAAACGGATGGCGTTTCTTGATGATGAAACTGCACATAACATATATCCACAAGACATCTCTAACATAAAACCCGAATAAGCAATACATGGATTAAAGTAGAAATACTTCTGGAATGATTAAAATGTATTTAAAGATTACCGGTTACAACACAACATTCGAAATAAAATATACGAAACCGTTGAAACAGACCGACTATTTTGGGGTTCCAGCATCTTGAACAGTGGAGTCAGCAGACTGAGTGACGCTGCTGCCATCATTATCAGAAGAGGCCAAAGGAATCTTCTTTGAAGGTTCTGGAAATATAGATGCTAAGCTAGCACGCTTCACCCCTCTTCCTACAACGCCTAAATGAGTCACGGTGCTTCCACTGCTATTACCATTATCAGCAGCAGATAATGTTGGAGAATCGAAGCTGCTACTGACATTCTCAGCACCCTTCTGTGAAGAATTCAAAGAAGCAGAGCTACATCCTGGTACGGTATTTTTGGAAGCGAATTTATCAGCAATCACTTTCATTATCTCTGCAAGCTCAGGTTTAGGGTTCGACAATGACTGTCGCAGATCTTCAAGCTGCATATAGATCATTATGGCTGGAATTAGGTACTGATAAAGCCACTGGCATAAATGACTTTGAATATATTTTTTAATATTTTAGCAAGTATACTATCCTAGTGTTTAAAATTGTTGTAGAAGACTCTTAAAAAATTGCTGAAGTTATCACATAAGCACAAAGGTATGCACGAATGTTTAACAATACATGAGTTTCTTAAATTTGCAAGTAAATTGTTTATTTCGATTATTATTCCATTCCTATTTTATATCCAATTCTTTCTGTTGTCATTTTATCAGTATTTTTGTTTTGAATATTATTCATGTTATATTTTGTCATCTCATTTTACTCTTTTTAAAATTATTAGTTTTATTTAATATTTTCAATCAAAATAAGCGTATTTATGGAAGTTCATGCACATAAAAAAACATAAGTGTACATTACAGTAATTTCTAAAGATAAGCATTACTAAAATTTGTAAAATAATTATACAAAAATTACATGGTTTAAATCAACTTCAAAATTATTCAAGTTACATTTTTTATAAATGATATACATTATCGTTTAACTTCCTAATAATAGAAATGATATAGCTATATGCATAGTACAAAAATTTGAAATTCTTTTTGAAAATTTAAAGCTGAGAAGATCAATTAATCGTGAATGGTGTCTAGTAAGATAAAAATTGTTTATAAAGATAGAAAGTTAAAGAAAATAATATATGTTTGTGAAACAAAGTCAAGAAGAATCCCCCCTCCCCCCCAAACACAGAGGGACATAAATATACATACAAACAACAACAACAACAAAAAAGCCATTATTCCCAAGCAAGTTGGGGTCGGCTAGAGATGGAACCCTAAAAAAAAATTAATAATAATAATAATAAAGTCAAATGGGTAAATTAATAATAATAACTAAGTAAAATAAGATAAAATAAAAATGTATATGTATATATAAGACGAATGATAATAATAATACTAATAGCAATAATGATACTAACAGTAATATTGGTCAAAGACTAAACCTACGTCTTAGGCTCATGTTCTCTAGTCCTATAATCTAAAACTCAATGCTCATGATTCTGGTACGTAAATCGCTAACTTCCACTCGCTCCGATCCGTCACCATATCTTCGGATATACCCCAATCTTTCAAATCTCTTTTTTCTACTTCCTCTCATGTTAATCTTGGACGACCACTACCTCTCTTTGAGCAATCAACACGGCCTATAATTCCAACACTCACAGGTGCCTCGGGAGGCGTTCGTTGAAAATGTCCAAACCATCTTAAGCGATGTTGAATTAGTTTCTCCTCAATTGGTGCTACTCCAAGTTTATCACGTATATCATCATTTCTAATTCGGTCTCTTCTTGTATGACCGCAGCTCCATCGCAGCATACGCATCTCTGCTACGTTTATCTTTTGGACGTGTTGGCTTTTAACAGGCCAACATTCTGCATCATACAACATCACAGGCCTGATTGCCGTTTTGTAGAACTTTCCTTTAAGCTTTTGTGGGACCTTCCTGTCACAGAGAATTCCAGACGCTTGTCGTCATTTCACTCATCTCGCTCGAATTCTAAAACTAACATCTTCATCAATCTCACCATTATACTGCAACATTGATCCAAGATATCGAAATAATTCATTATTAGGAACTAATTGTCCGGCCAGAGTGACATCTCCATCCTCCGACCTGACACCGCTGAACCCGCACTTCATATACTCTGTTTTAGTTCTGCTAAGTCTAAATCCCTTCGATTCTAAAGTATGTCTCCACAACTCCAGTTATCTATCAACCTCAATCCTACTTTCATCAATTAGCACAACAACATCAGCAAATAGCATACACCAAGAAATTTCGCCTTGTATATCCTTCGTAACTTCATCCATCACTAGAGCAAAAATGTAAGGACTCAAAGCTGACCTTTGATGTAATCCTATGTTAATGGAAAAGTCGCTAGTTTCACCATCGCATGCTCTGACACTAGTCACATCATCGTACATATCCTTAATAAGTGTAATGTACTTTGTTGGAACTCTCTTCTTTTTCAGAGCCCACCACATCACCTTTCGCGGTACCTTGTCATAAGCTTTCTCCAAATCGATAAATACCATGTGTAGATCCTTCTTTTGCTCCATAAACCTCTCCATAAGTTGTCTTATCAAGAAAATCGCCTCTGTGGTTGACCTCCCAGGCGTGAAGCCAAATTGGTTTTTTGAAACACTTGTCATTCTTCTTAATCTATGTTCAATGACTCTCTCTCAAAGTTTCATTGTATGACTCATAAGTTTAATTCCTCTGTAGTTATTGCAACTTTGGATGTCTCTTTTATTCTTAAAAATTGAAACTAGTATGCTTCTCCTCCACTCATCTGGCATCTTGTTTGATATGGAAATATGTTGAACAACTTAGTTAGCCAGGCTATCCTTGCATCTCCAAGGCATCTCCACACTTCAATGGGGATGTCATCAGGCTCCAATGTCTTGTCTGCTTTCATCCGTTTTAGTGCCTCTTTTACCCCGGATTCTTGAAATCTCCGAACAAAATATCTACAGGTGTCATCCAAAGAGTCGTCTATCTCGATCATAGTGCTATCATCTTCTTCATTAAATAGCTTGTCGAAGTAATCACTCCATCTATTTTTTATCTCCTCGTCCTTCACCAAAAGTCTATTATTGTCATCTTTGATGCATTTTAACTTGGTTGAAGTTTCTTGTCTTCCTCTCGCGGAGCTTAGCTATCCTATTGACGTTTTTCTCACCATCCTTCGTACTTAGATTATGGTATAGATCTTCATACGCCCGACCTCGTGCTTCACTCACCACTGTCTTTGCGTTCTTCTTTGCCGCTTTGTACTTTTGCATGTTGTCCTCGCTCCTGAGATGGTGTAAGCACTTATAGCATTCCTTCTCTTTGATAGCCTTTTGCACATCACTGTTCCACCACCAAGAATCTTTAAGTTCGCGTTTATTTCCTTTCGCTATTTATTTCCTTTCACTATCCCAAACACATCGGTAGCCACTTTCCGAATGCGTCTTGCCATCTCACCCCACATGTGATTTGCTTCTCCTTCCATATTCCATGCCCCTTCTGCCGTTACTTTATCCTTAAACACCCGTGAGGCATCTCCTTTGAGCTTCCACCACTTCGTCCGACTAATCTTGGCTCCTTTACCATGTTAAACACGTATTCGGAGACGAAACTCGGAAACCAAAAACTGATGTTGTGAGACGAATGGAGAGTTAAATAAAATATCAAATATATTTGTAAAATAAAACAGCAGGGAATGTACATTGTAAATAAAATTTCATGTGGTGCTAAGATTACAAAATCATAAACTGAAAACATGTGAAAAAAATATGATTTTTGTTAGCGTGGATTCGAACGACTGGCCTAATTAAAATGGGAAAAAAAATTGTTCATCGAGTCATGAAAAATGAAAGGTATTTTGTCAAGAGCGAGACTTGAACTCGTGATCCCATATGCACAACATGAGAACATTTGTAGAAGTGCACATATCTACACACAAAAATGTGACCCAAAGCTAATATTACAAAACAAATTATTTAAACTTCTAGTTTATTTCATTGTAATAATCATTATATGAAATTTCGTTACATTATTAGATTTTGAGTGTTACTTAAAAACGCAGTTTATTTTTTAGTTTTGAATTTTGTTATCTGTTAGAGTTGCAACATGTAAAAACAAAAAATTATTTGTTATGTATAAAATCACAGAGGTAAAAATTGTAAAAAGGTTTAATGTTGAATTATGTGAAAATTTGCAAGTTACATTGATAGTAGATTAATTAAGAAGAAAATTTTAAGAATAATGTTTTGAGAGCACTGTTATTGTCATGTTAGCATTAAACCATTTTGCATTTTGTGGTGCTCAAACATTTAACCTTTGGCTTAGTATATTTTAAACCATGAATCAATGTTACATCATCAAGCTTGGTTTTTTCTTTCACTTGAAGTAATAGATTGTGCATTTGGCAGGTTCGAACCTGCAACCTCTCACTTAACTTTATATTTAAATAGTGAGTTAATGAGAGGGCAGGCAAAAAAATACAGAAAATATGTAATGTCACATAACCAAGTTTGATTTCTCCTTTTAGTCGAAGTACTGAATGCACAAGACTCTAAATCTTTACAAACCGAATTTAAGATTTTGATTATTCTTAAATTGACACAGATTGTGCTTAGATACTTAGACGGCGTTTGGTTTCAAAATGAATTTTGTGTTTTCAGTTTTCAACTGTTGACATTAAAATACACAGAAGATGTGGAGAGGATCGAAAACGGTCAATTCGAAAAATGGATTTAACATATAAGGAAAAAAAAAATCTTGTTTTTTGCCTTTTAGAAAATATCAACTCCTATCTTCCCTCTTGCCATTTACTCCTTTTTTTAAATGACTATGATTCTCCAATTCATTCTTCTCTTCCACGTTATTTGACATGCATACTAAAAACGCAAAACAAAAATGCATTTTCTAGCCAAACATTGTCTTAACTTTTGGTGCACAATGATTTTCCAATAACTATTTGACAAAAGGATGTAGTACTTTTTTGTCAGAACGAGAAAGAGAAACGATTGAGGTAGTAAAACAGTTACCTTCCTCTCCAGATCATTCAAGATACCCTTAAGAGCCTCTTTATCCTTTTCATCAGTACATGGAGCGGCATCATTGCCTGCTTTATTTCCATTCATAGTATCGCCAGGCAAAGCTGTTTGATTAGCATGTTCATTGAGTCGATTTATATGAGACTTGCACAGTGAGATAGCCTTCTCACAATATGGAATGGATTCTTCGACCTTTCCCCAAACTTCTAATACCAAGCACACTCTCAAATTTCTACCAAAGTACATCAAGGACCAAGAAAGATATGTATACGGTAGTTAACTTGCAAGAGTCATGTGGAAAATTTACTCCATGTAACTTATTATGCATTTAAAAACGATTTGGGCATTATGCTGAATATTCATTGGATGTAATTTCTTATATATAGATACATACATACATATAATTATTTACAGCCACCGTGATTTCTTGAGATTGACCTAAAAAAGGGAAGCAGCAGTGTAAGAAGATTGTTAATTGTACTGTAAAGCTGCCTTTTGTAATTTTTGTTGCGTTTGTATGTGCTTGGACCACAAAGCCTTTTAGCAATAAAACTATAAAGGATACAACTCAATCACCCGACGACTGTCAGGTTCTTCCAAGCGTTCACAAATGGAGAGAGCTTTAAGATAATCGTTGAAGGACGTCTCAAAATCCTCTGCAAGTTAAAACAATAACTCAACGTTATGCATGTTGAATTATACAGTAAAACAAGAACATATTAAAAAGCTATCAACCTCTTTCCATTGAGACCTCGCCTAGAGCGGAGTAAACGTTGACAATTTCCATTCTCTCTTCAGGATTTTTCTCTATAATTACCCTTGCAATATCAAGCATCTTCCATGCAAATTCCAGATCGGATTCTTCTCCATCTGCTTCTGCTAATTCATCATCATCGGCTTCCATAGCATCATCCTCGCTATCATCGTCCTGCTCCTTCTCATCAGATCCTTTTTAACAGAGATGCAAGATGATCAAGCATGACACAGTTTACAAAAATGGGGGGAAATGACAACATGAAAAGGAAAAGGAAGTATGCGAAGAAATGAAATTGTGTAAGACTTAATATGAAAAAGATAGTAGCGTACTAGCGTTGTAATGGTGCTATGCAAAGGCAGGTAAATTTGACCTTACGAATTGGTAGCAAGTAAAAATAATATTTTACATTTATAGAACCGTGTAATCATTTTTATTAAGTATTTATAACTAAATAACTTGATATGGACATTGTATATATAAAGCTTCATGAATGGGTACAGATAGACCACAGTTTACTGCTCTGCTGCTCTGCAAATAGGCAAAAGACATACCCATATACAACTGAACAGCAATTAGAATTCTAGTTTGGATGCCATAAATGTTGGACAACCAAGCGCAATAAACTAATATAATACCAGTTCATAACACATAACCTAAGGTACAGCAGCCAAATATTGCTCAGAATACAACTAAAAAATAGTCAATTTGGATTTGAAGTATCAGTCTAGAACATTAACATAGAATCATCACTGCTATGTTTGCACTTTACATTTAGCATAATTTTTCTATGCTAACGTTCTTCAACTCCATGTTGTTGAGAGAGAGAAAGGACATGTAGTACGAGTACTACACAACTGCAATTTTGGCATAGAATTTTAATGATCGAACACGAAATAAGATTCTGGTATCTTTTAGTATGATTCCTCTATATTGCTGTAATCTGACTCGATCTTCAAGGCTTTGGTGTAGATAATTTTGGGAAGTCGCATTCCTCCCTATTAATTTTGTCTAAATATGTGTGTACAGCATTGGAAGCACTTCAAATAAATGCTTTACACTTAAATATAACTTTGTGTGCATGTTGCGTACCGTACTCAAGGAGTGTCCACTACATCATGGTATAACAGGCTTACAAAACACCTGAACTGGTCAAAATTATTCTAATAAAAATATACACCTAAAGAAAAAGTAAGGGCGTGTAATTATGGTAAACAATGAAAAATACAATGTCCTGCCTTATATTTGTGCTCTATATGGTGACAGGTACAAATGAAGGATTAACTATATTTCAATGCGAGCATGCTCGGTTCATACTAATAGAAAGCTAGGCACATTATATATCTATTATAATGTGACAGCACTATAAAATATTAAAGTGCAAGACAATTGCGCTTCATATTGTCCAGTTGAGGCAGCAATGCAACAATTCATTGCAAATATTTCGAGAAAAACATAACATAGACTTTTGTATGGTATGTAAATTTTTTATGTCATGATTGCAATCGGGTGGGATTTGATGTAGGACTGCACTGTTTTAGGTCTGTCAATAGATACTTCCGGATGCAAATGGTGTCATATCTGCATTCATACGTGAAATCATTTTTGGATATCGGATATCCGCAAATGCGGTTGGATATTGGATATTATCCTATCCACTAACATTTAATGGATTTAAAGAATAAAATATAAAACTTCAGGAAATCGTTCTAGTTCTCACGATTATAAAACTACAAATAATATAAAAATATAACGATAAATGTGCATTTACACATAATTTAACTTTTATTTTGATGAAACATGTTGTTCATTATACTAAAATACACATAATATAAACTATTGTCTTGACAGAAGTCAAATGTATAATTTCGGACACAAATTCGTTCATATCCACATTCGTAACGTTGTTCAGATATCATATAATTATCCATTTTTTGGATACGAACGAAGATTGATTTCAAATTTTTTGCTTTTAGTTTAATATTGTCGAAGGATTTGGGGAAGTTGCATGTTTATGTTTAAATTGGTCCTTTCAAACTGACAATGGATGTATTTATTTATTTTTCCTATAAGAAAATCATATAAACATGGATCGAATGAGATTTAAATCTGGATATTCTTTAGGTGAATAGGATGTACAACAATCAGTAGAGAAAACCATGAAAAAATCACATGAACACGATTTCATACATTTTTTGATCTTGATTCGTGCCTAAAATGAAAATTGAACGAATACAAACGAATGTATTTCAACCTCGAACTAGAACAAAAATCGAACCTTCATACAAATTTAACATCCGTATTAAATATAATCTTTCAAAGCTTTACTATAATCAAAATAGTAGCATTGATACTTTTGTTGTATTGGTAGCCAAATTCAATGTCATTTAGCTCAATGTTGTATTGGAAATGATTTTTGGCCATTACTTCTTAAGATAATTCAATTACTAATCATAAAGAGAGGAGAAAAGGTATTAATAACAAGGAGAGCATTTGCATTCAATGCTTGATTTCCATTTCAATGATTAATCAAACGGTGTTAATGTGAAGAAAATTTAATATCAAGGGTGAATCCTCCCAAGCAAATTCTCTACGTATAGGTACATATACTTAATATACTCTACTAACATTATCGTGGGTGATTAACGAAATAACAACATTATGAAACACGGTTAATTAATAACTAAAAAGCAAATCATTCAAACATGATCAAACAACAACAATTTTAATTACTATCATTCTATTGCAACTTAAAATTAAACCTTAATTATCAATGCAATTGTTGAAACAATTACCGTTGAAGAGCCAAAAGTATCCTTAAAAACTGTCTTCTCAATTTTGTGTAACCCCTAATTCCAAGTCGGATAAATTCATTTATCTAAGAGTTCCTCAAAATTAAATCAAAAGATTGAGCACTTATCCCTAAGTTAGTCAAAATATCTATTATCTATCAAAATAATTACACCAACATTGCCAATGACTATTAAATAAATCAAAAATACCCAAAACAACGTTGAGCGGTGGACTAAGGAGTGTGGATTGAGAAAATAAACTAAAATGTTAAACTTAATTGAAACAAGTGAACATTTTTACCTTCTATGTGAATTATACTGGGTACAAATTTCAATGGGAGTAAAGGAATGCAGGAATAGAAATGAAATTGATATGGAAGGAAATGGTTAGTTTGATGTAGGCTTCATTGTTATGCAGGGCTTCTGTTTCTGCGCAGGACCAGGTAAGTTTATTTCCAGTATTTATTTTTTATTTTTTTTCCCTGACCTGCAACCCAACTGAGCCCGGAGCTGTGTCCACCATTTGTTGCCATGCTCTGATTGTCAACTGTTTGTGCCTCTATGCATCGATATAAACATACTTAATAACCAACGAGTGAGTCCAAATATATTAAGTATACAGTTTTTTTCCTCATCCAATTTGCATTCTATTGACACTACTTCAATATTCCATTCATCCAATCAAGCAGATTTAAAAGCATTAACTTACGCACAGTTATATGCTATGAAGTAAAAACATATTTTAATGGCTCGGTTGTGGTAGTGAGTTCACAGAAACGGTAATACACAGTTCGATCAGACTGTCAAGTTTTGGAGAGAAAAATAGACCGCAGACTAATACTACAAATCATATAGATAAATAAGATATAATCTGAATTACTGGATATCAACCAGTTTAATGAGATCAATGCATGATAAAGTCATACCATTTTTATTACTTAGCTCTTTAGCAGCGCTTGCATCACTTACAGAAGCTACCAAATCTTCACCAGTAGATAAACTTTTAGGTGGCTTTTCCGTTTCTGCATTTGTTAGTGGATTTTTTGGCACATCACCCAAAGGATCGGCTTCTTCTTGTGCCTTGTAAAGCAGAGCACAGCCATATTTGTAGTAAGTTGTAGCACACTCTGGAGCAAGCTCTCCATACTTTTCAGCCCTACTCGGAAAAAAAAAAGATAAAAATAAAGCTACCTCAGATTTTTTGAATTAGCATATACTTGTTCCTATGTGGTTGTGTTAAATTTTATAGCTGGGACCATTTGGATTAATTATTCCATACAAAAATTGACGGTGAAATAGATACTATGGAATAGTGGTGATTTTAGAACATGTATAAATTAGAATGTGTAAACAATAGCAAAAAGGGTAAACCTCTCTATGAAGAATACTGCTACTATTGTGACTTAGTACAAAAATAAATTTGTTCATAAAAAATATTAGAGCTCAAGTAAAGGTGACAAGGGTTCTGCAAGTTGTAATTATATGACAAGTTTAACACAGTGGTTAGGTTCAGGGGAAAAAAATATCCACACATTCTTCAAAACTGCAAAACAAGGTAAAAAGAGAAGGGGACGGAAAATGGCAATGCGAAGGATAGCTGCAGCTTTAACTTGTAAACTGAATTCATTGCCGATTCCATACTTAGAATTGACCATAAGACCACAGAAAATGTGCCATGTAGATTGGATTACATTGATTGACATAGTGGACAGAGGGCTGGACAGATGGCAAACACTGCTTGACCAAAAATTGGAAGACTGCTAGTATGTTTCCATGTGCAAGTTTGTGCTCTTTATGTATATAGGTGCCTAAAACTAAAGAGTGTCATGTGAAGGGTAGCTGCAGCTTTAACTCGTAAACTGAATTCATTCCCGATTGCCATACTTAGAAATAACCATAAGACCACAGAAATTGCACCATGAAGATTGGATTACATTGATTGACATAGTGGATAGAAGGCTAGCTAGTTGGAAGAGCTTTACTTGGTCAAAAACTGGAAGACTGCTTCAATGTTTCCATGTGCAAGTTTGTGCTCTTTATGTATATAGGTGCCTAAAAGAATGTCATGCCAATGTATTTCCATTGGATAATGCATATTTTTGAGTGTTATCAAAAGGACTTCAACAAATACTAATATGGGGCAAATTCCAAGGGGTCTCGTTGAACATTAACATTATCAAGAGAATGCATATGACCAAATTTAATTTAACACTTTCCTTGTTTGTACATAAAGAGCATATTTGCATATAGAACATGAAATAGTCTTCGAAATTGCGATGAAGTAAAGCTCTCTCATATCAACTTTGTTAAAAAGACACATGTTTTCTAGTTAAAGGACACATGTGACCTAATTGTTAAATGGACATGTATGCTTTGTATACGCATTGGTATACCCTTTCATATCAACTATGTCTCCTTGTTTATCATCATGGTTTTTAGTTTATTTTTACCTTTATTTTTATTTTACTTAGTTATAATTATTATTAATTTACTTATTTGACTTTATTTTATTATTATTAATATGGTTTTTATTATTGTTGTTGTTGTTATGACTTTTAAATTAACTTTGTCATTTAGTTTTGGGTTTCATCTCTACCCGACCCCAACTTGTTTGGGAATAATAGCTTCGTAGTTGTTGTCATCGTCATCTGCATTCGTATTTGAAAAAGGATAAGCATCCGAAAAAGGATAAGCGAACACGATAGGAAGGCATCCGCATCCGAAAATTATCCGTTTGGTTTTTGTCACGATTATAGCCTAATTTAAATGTATTTTAGTAAAATAAAACATATGTATTTGTTGTTAAATTAAGTTAATTACTTATAATTGTATGTTTTTAATGCATATTAAATGCTCAAAACTATTTATTATCATCATATTTATTGATTTTGCATGCTTTTATAATCATTATGATTGTGAAAAAATTATATCTAATCAAAAAATTTAATTTATGTTTCTTGATTTAATCAATCGTTGGTGGATATGATAATCATCCAATATCCATCTGTCGCTGATGCGGATATCCAAAAATGATTTCGAATGCGGATATCGTACTATCCGTATTCGAAAATATCTGTATCCGAAAATATCCGTTGACAGACCTAAAAAGGACAAAGCGCACATGCGCAAAATGGTTTGAATGAATAATACTAAGACAACTTCTAAGCAAGATCCAAAAACAATGAATAAATATAGAAGAGATAATAATCTTTGATTTAAATTTAAGATGTTACGGCGATTTTTATTTAATTTAAGTTCGAATTTGGTTGCCAATGTTGAAGATTTATTCAGCACCAAACAATTTTAGGGTTTTAGATATGATTTGACTTTTGACATGTATAATAATCTAGATGTTAGGGTTTGTTTTGTGTAATTTATATCTGCAGATTTGGAGTTTAATTCTATTGTATATATTTCTTCATCGTAATCACTTTCATTCATATTTAATATTGTATCCTCTAATTCGGCATTCAATTGAAAAAAATCCAAGGTTTAACAAATTATTTTGGGATTAACCAACTTTAGAAGAATATTACTTAAAGAAGAAGAAATGTGGTGGTTTAGGAACGAAAAATAACTTAGAATCTATCCGTTTAATAGCCCATTCGTAATGAAAATGAATCAATTACCTATTAATTTTTATGGCTCGCTATTTTTTCCTTCCTAAATGCAAGTTAATTATTAATAATCTTGCAACCAATCAATGTTGAGCTCAGCCCCATGAATTCGTTTATTAACTACAAATCACATTTGTAGGAAAATCTGGCAAATTATAAGAGTAAATGCATGTTTGGCAACTTCTTATAAGTAGCCACTTACAAATAAGTTATTTCAATTTAAATGTTTGGAAACTTCATGTAACTAGCATGCAGAAGTTGTCTGGTAAGTAGAAATTGAGAAGCAAATATTTGTCGCTTATGACTTGTAAGCAATTTCATAAGCAATTTCACCAAACATTTCTACTGTATCCAAATACTTTTATACGTTGCTATTTAAAACAAAACGCTTCAAAATAAGTTGTTACCAAACGTGCTCTAACAACAGCCCATACATATGATGATAACATTAATATTGACTAAGCAGATTATGAACTACAAGTCCACATAACAGCAGCTACTTTTCAAAATAAGTGGATCGGGGAGAATGCTTTGGCTTTACGCAAAAGCGGATGCTAGAATTGCTCATAAAGGACCATAAGTTGGGAAAAGGGGGAAAATGATATACGACCTGATTTCTAGGGCACGACTGAGGCAATCCACCGCCTCAACATAATCTTCTTCCTCGATAGCTTTTGATCCCTTGTTGAAAAGCTCGGTTGCTAATTCTAGGGTTTTAGGAGCGGATTCGTTTTGACTATTAGTTGCATTTGTGGAATCGGAAAGCTTTTGTGCTTCCTGACCGTCTTCAGCTGGGGCTAGGGTTTCGTCTTTATTCTGAGTTTGAGGCGAGGCCATGGCTTGTTAAACCTCGTGTTTTTTTAGTGAGCGAATGAGACCGCGAGCGAGTTTAGTGAATTTATAACGGATATAACGAATGCCAACAGCAGGTGCACCTGACAGGAATTTACTTAAGAGCCCGAAAAGAGGGGTGCGGAAATGTCACAATCAGATATAATCAGATGGGTGGAATTCAGAAGATAAAATTTTGCTGCAGCCCATATCTTACCCGCATTGAGTCGGCCCTTTTTTTGGGTCATTTAGTAAGTCTGATGTTTCATATAGCGAATAAGAGAATCATTAATCTATTGCTCGAAAATAAGCTTATACCAATATTCTATTTATTGCTTTTCATTTCTACAAACAAATGAATCGATTCTCTTATGAGTGGATTTATCTTTCTTCCCCACTACTGTACAAGTACATACTTAACTAAAGTTACTGCTTTGGGGCTTTTTCCACTAATCTTACTTCCCATCTAACAATATTATTTCTTCTTTTGAAATTAATTCACTCTAGTATTATTTGCAAAAGCAAAAAAATGCAAAAAAAAAAAAGTTCATCGAAAATAATTTTAGAATGTAATTTTAAAACATGTTTTGAGAAGGTCTTCGGTTTTCGTCTAACTTGAAAATGTAGAACGGTTCCAAATTCTCACTAAAGATTTTATGCCTCTGCTAATGTGATTTATTTCATGCATAATAAAGTTGGACCGCTTTTAATATTATTTTAATTTAGAACTAAAATACTATAAACTCTTTAGTTTGCTAAACAGTTTTAAATCTCATTAACTATGTTTATCTGTATAATTTATAATAACTCTAAAACCTCGTTTTATATAATATATTTTAAAATTAAATGTTCATTTCATTTTCTTACGGTTTTAACCTCTTTACCAAAATTCAAAATAGATCTTGAGAATTTTTCTTAATGTGTAGAACAGAAATATGTCATATGTAAAATTTAGTTGAAACTCGATCTATTAATATCAAACATTCTTTTTATTATAAAAGCATTATTAATGCAACAAACTCATTATATATTTCAATTACTTAATATTATTCAGATTTGCTCAGCTGCAATTATCTTAACGATGCTTCACTTATTTTAATGTAAATATTTTAACATGTAGTGCATGTAGCATTGTTCGCACTAGTTTAACTTATTAATGAACCAAATGTGATTAGATTAAGAGGACTGTTATTAGTACCATCATGTGCACCAGTTATTACCTCGAAAAATTTGTTAAAAACTAATAATTAAAATTCTTGTTAATACCCAATTCACATTGTCGATGTTTTGTTTTTCTCTTTTTTTAAATTCAGGTGTTGGGTAAAGGCAATAACAAATGATAGTGGGTTCTAATTAGTTTTGGCTAATAAGTAGCATATTTGATGGTGATAATAGTAGATCTCTTAAATTAATATTTCCACAATCAAAATAATGGTTCTAATTTTGCTTAACCAGCAACATTTTCAACTTATGTATTAGATTAAGAAACTTAATATTGTTATTTTATGTTAAAAATCAAAAATCGATATGAACCTGATAAAAAAAGAATTATACATTGTTCAGATAAAATAATTGATTTTTTATTTTTGTTTTCATTTTCATACACATTGAATTTTTGAAAATCCGCAAAAGAGAGAGACTAGGGGCTAAGGTATCTGTTGTGGGCATTTCCACCCATAGCATAGTGAATACGAAAAGATATTAAGCAGCATAGAAATGGCCGGAAGGTGCATAGTAAAGGCGCCATCAGGTAATCACAAGTGCAAGACGAGGTGTTAGGGGCAAATTTGACATAGTCATAAAATATAGTCAAAGTGCTTGAAAATGTTCCTATTTCGGACATGCACCTAGGTCGAAACCGCATCTCAATCCGAGCTACGAATTGGAAGATATGATCATCTTAAAATTTATGCACCATCCAACCGACTTAGGTCCCCACCTTGGAGAGCTGCTATCTACTTCAGGCAAATGGAATATTCAGAGTCGTTGGAATATTTACTCAATGATACGAAGCTACTGGTCCAAGTTTTATTCAATTCTTACTTGAAATGAAGAAGTTATGGCATAAAAACATGTGTAGCTCAAGTGATTGAGCGCCAAACTCTTAATGGAAAGGTCGAGAGTTTGATTCCTGACAAGGATGTTATTTTTATGGAACATGAGGAATGGTCCGATGGAGAACCTAACTGCTGAGTGCCTAACCATTTCCAACGTAAGAAAGGAAAAGAGAAAGGCAAAACTCTTTGTTCGGTACCTATGAACCAAAGTTGTCCTGTACCCAAGGTACCGAATAGGAAATCATGTTTGGCACCCTAGGTACCGAACAGGAAATCATGTTCGGTAGGTAGATATGGACGTGAGAACAGTGTGGCCACCGAACCAAATGTATGATATGAAGACCGAACCGAGGGATACAAGGGATGTCGAGCCAAGGGAGGAAGTCAGAGAACCTAGCCAGTAAGGTGTCCACGGGCATCCACCGAACCAACGGACCCTGAACAGAGCTTCTCTAGCTGAACCCAAACAAGCTATTTATGGAATGAAATCTAAATGCATGTGGAAACTTTTGATTATATCGTGTGTGTATATGGAAATATCTAAACCAAGCGAGTTATAGATGGAAATTGCCTAACTTACCGAAGTGACCACCATACCTCTCCACTCCTATAAATACTAATGTCTCTAACAACAATAGAAGGAGAATTTTGGGAGCCAAGCTTATGGAAGTAATGGCAGTTGACCTAGCAGGAACTGCCTAACATGAACTGCCTAGCAGGAGCTGCCTAACATGAACTGCCTAGCAGAAGCTGCCTAACAGAAACAGTCGAAGAGGAATAGTCAGCAAAGGACAACCAAACATGAATAGGCAAACATACTTCCTTAGGATATCTTACGTTCTATTGAACCTCAATCATTGTATTTTGTATCTCAGACATTATATCAAAGATCCATATGAAGAATAATGAAAATGGACCGTGGATATTGGCATATTTTGACCAAACCACTATAAATCCTTGTGTTCTTTATTTTACTATAGTTTGCTTTCTACATAACCTATATCTAATCCGCTCTACGAAAATTAATCGCAATACAAATATAATAGTTGTATTATACACCCCGAATTCATAGCCCTACAATAAATAGTTTGGAGGTATTTACCTATTTTTATGTAAAAAATTTTGGTGCTTTCGTTGAGAATGATTCTCAACTTGCCTTTGAGATCAAATAACATGATTGGTGCTACCAGTAGAAATGCAAGGAACGCCTACCCACCCAATCAAACAACTGCCAATCAAGATGATCCTTCAACAAGTACTGCGGTACTAGTAGACTTAATTACCAAAGGCAACCTTGATAGAGTTATGGCCAAGCTAAACGAATGTTTCATTGCCCAACATCAAGCATGGTGGACCAACTTATGGGCAGCCGCAAGCCATTGATCGCAACACTTGAACACAAGGGTGATCCTAGTCTAGGGAATTTAGAAGACTAAGGATTCACACTTTGATAGGGAATCTAATTAAGAAAATCAGAGGGATAGAAGAAGGAATGTTAGAGGAATAGAATGAGAAAGAGTTCAACCTAAAGCTAGGCCGTGAAGCGGCTCGGCATCAAACCAGACGGAAATGATGCCAACCGAGGACAACACACCAAACAATTCTCAATCCCTCGTTGAAATTATGGTCAATAAAGGACAAAATGATCAGTGAGACCGATCTAGGAGCCATAACCATGACCGTAACTGAAGGTTAAGTCATTGTAGGGAGGATGAAAGAAATTGTTCCCTCCAAATGGAATGGTCAAGCTATCATTGCCAATCACCTAAACTATAGGATAACATGGTTCGAATCATTAGACGATGTATTCAACGTGAACAAGCGAAGTAAGGAATTAGATCTAGGTTTAGAAGTACTTTCTCCCTAGAGATAAGACTACCCGGAATCCTGAAAATTTTAGAACACCTATTATGGAATTGTATAATGGGCTAACTAACCCTAGTCATTTACAACGGTATATCCAATACATGCAGATAAGTGGAGCTACATGGAAGCCTTGTGCAAGTGCTTTCCTCTATTCTTGACAGACTTAACTACTGTGTGGTTTTGTAGTTGACCCCTATGATCAATTCATTTTTATGCGATATTAAAGAATAAGTTTATTAATCGGTGATTTATATAGTGGAGTGCACCCTATAATGAAGTTTGCTTAGCGATTGACAATGAAGAAACCAACCATGTTAAAGGAGTTAGTCCATGAGTCGGCAAAGTATATGAGGTTAGAATGTGCTGCATTAGGAAGACAAGCCGGTATATGAAGGAACTGGGCCAGCCCGCAGTGGAAGAAATGGAAGAATTTAATTTTATTTTTTTATTACCATTTTGGATCTTTAATGGGCCTACGAAGTCTAAATTTCATTCAGAACTTTTCTAAATTTGGTTTAAATAAAATCTTGTATTCTATTTAAAATAGGTAAAGAGAAGTTTAAATAAATTTAATTTCAAATGTATAGTGTATCAAATACACCTAATATTTATTTATAAGTGTTAATGTATAGGAATGAAATCTTTCATTTCTTTCCCTACAAGAAGAATTAATTGAGATCATTAATTTTATTTAATAGGGAGCAAAACCTTTCATTTTCTCTCTTTAATTTGAAATGATTCATTTATTAAATGTCACTAATAATTTATCCATGACAATATTTATTGCTATGTCCATATGTATTCTAACCTTACAATTTGTAGTTTACGATTTGTTTAATTTATTTGTACAAGTATACATATACATATATATACACATGTGTCATATACATATATACATACATATGTGTGTGTGTGTGTGCATGTGTAGCATCATAATCCGTCAAGGGAATAATGTCCTCGTATACGGACGTTGGGATTTACATTGCAACGGACACGTTAGCTCATTTTGTATGTACTGTAATTTGTCCAAATATGTGCTTATATAATATGTCAAAACAAAATACTAATATCTGTGTGTGTAATTTATTGTATAAAACTGTTTTTGCCATAACAAATTAATGTAAAATAATTATATGATAATAATACAAGTTTTAAAATCCTAGAAAATTTGGATATACATTTTGGGCTTAAGATTAATTTATAAAATTCTATAATTAAAATAATATTTATTATTAAATATAATTGATATTAGCCTACAATCAAATTAATTCTTAAAAATAGGAAATCGGGTTGAAAAATTATAAAAAAAATTGAAGGTACCTGGGATATATTTTGGCTTAAAAAAATTTCCGAAATTTTCTTGACTGAAATTATATTTTTAATTAAATAATTATTTACATTTCAAAAATAAATTAGTTCAAAAAATTAATAAATTAAGTTACAAAAATCTGAAACATTTTTGAAAGTTTTAAATACATATTTAAGCCTTACGAAAAATTTCTATAATTTTCTGAAATGAAATTATATTTTTAGTTAAATAATTGATTGCAGGCTGAAGGTAAATAATTTTCAAAAAATAGTAAATTAAGTTTAAAAAATCTAAAATTTTACTATAATTTTATTACATGGTGAAGCAAAAATAAAAAATAAAAAATTGAAATTTTGAATCATTAGTTATTTTATTCATAATAAACAATTTACAAAATCATTAAATAATAATAAAATATGTATATATATACTTAATAAAATATTTTCATATTTTATGATTCATAATAGGTACAAATCATCATAAGAAATTTTAAAATTAAATAATATGGTATATAAACACATACACCATTATACATATTCATAATTTGCAGATTTGTACACATTTAATCAAGATCTATATTTATGTATTAATATAAATCAAATTAAAACCTTTTTTAAATTAATTCAATAATAAATCAATAAATAAAATATTATAATAAGTACGTAACCGATCTAATTATAACAAAAACATATACCTACAAAAATTTCACTTGATCTAAACAATAAACATATTTGAATACAAATAGAGGATTTGGATGTAAATCAACTTTTATATGATATACTTAAGATCAAAACAATGATAATAAATAAAAGTGCACCTCCTAATGAAGCCTTTAGGTCCACGTCGAACAATGATTTCTCTTGTAAGAACAATTCATAATCCATTAGGTTGTTAATCCAAGATTGGAGACCTTCTACTACAAATTAGTATTTTTTAATGTTTAATTGGATTTGAGAATTTTAGGGATGATTTGAGATGAAAATTGTTGCCATTAAAATGAAGAAGAGGAAGAAGAAAGTGGAAGCTCAAAAATGAATTAGCATGTTGTTAGGTATTTGAGATTGGCTTTTATTTGTACAGGACAAGAGAGCAAACAATGAACTCAACCATACATCTCAAAACCTAATCATGCATGTTGTAGCCACCTTCTATCTTTCTCCAAACCAATACTTATCTCTCAAAATCTCTTGGGTAGTGAACCCATTTAACCCAAATTAAATATGTATAATCATATTTAACATATTTTGTTATCGATATCTCATATCGATCAATATATTCATAACTTTTATAAATATATGCACCAATTTTATTTCTCAAATCACATTCAAAATTCAAAATTAATATTTCATAAATATTAATTTATTTAATTAATTTATAACAATTATAAACTTTAAAATTGTTTGGTCTAAAGAGAATTCATCGTTTCGATTGTGTGACTTTTGGGTGTAAATTCGGTCAGTAATCAATGTCGTACTATTCGAACGTTAATATTCACACTTCACTTGGCAGGTGGTGTGATATTATAGCCAAATTTATCGCTTACTGGTTTTCAAAAAAACTTCATTTTAATTTAACAAGCGTTACACAGTTGTGACAATTATTTATATCAATTCTCTTTGTCAAAACTATATCACTTTATACTTGCTGAATTTGGTAATGGTCAAAATTCCAACATCATCAACGTTCAACTCTGTAATCCAAACATAAAGTCTTTGGTTCAATAGTAACAATTATTATCAAACGAACTACTTTGACCAGAGATTTTGACTTTGGATTGACTTGAGTTGACTGTGATACAAACCACTTATAACCGAGGAGACATATCCTCTTTTGAATAGTACTTCACTTCCAATACTTTCAATCAGCCCAACTATACTCACTCGATGGATGTTATGCCATGATTTGACTATAATTAAGGGGTGCTTTCATATTGAAGATTCACGGTATTCTCAAGTTAAAAGAACTGTGTAAATATATTAGTCACATCGATATTTTCTGTTTGCCCTTAGTCATATTAATCAATAGA
Source organism: Allium cepa (assembly GCA_030765085.1). Taxonomy (NCBI): domain Eukaryota; kingdom Viridiplantae; phylum Streptophyta; class Magnoliopsida; order Asparagales; family Amaryllidaceae; genus Allium; species Allium cepa. Next base: position 939,813,953 of record CM060932.1, read on the forward strand.
AAACTACCGAGTGAGTCGTTCCATAATTATTCAATAGCTATTAGTACATAACCCCTAGATGCCCCCAGTAGTCATGAGTAGTAAAACTTCCCAACATTTGGAGAGCGTTACGAACTCTAGTCTCAACTGATACATTGATATCCAGTCTCAATGCATCTTGACTATGAACATTTAAAATGATATATTTGTTTCACTGTGATAAATTACTCACGGCTACAGCATTTTGTAACTACTATCACAAAACATACCATTTACAAATTTTGTACCGAGTGAGTCGTTCCATAATTATTCAATAGCTATTAGTACATAACCCCTAGATGCCCCCAGTAGTCATGAGTAGTAAAACTTCCCAACATTTGGAGAGCGTTACGAACTCTAGTCTCAACTGATACATTGATATCCAGTCTCAATGCATCTTGACTATGAACATTTAAAATGATATATTTGTTTCATTGTGATAAATTACTCACGGTTACAGCATTTTGTAACTACTATCACAAAACATACCATTTACAAATTTTGTATTAAATATACTTTTAATTAAATTAATTAATTATTAGAAAGAAAACACCTTTGTTTCAAACAAGATTGAACAACGAGTTAGATATATATAACAAATACATAATTGCCCCCTTGAGCATACCCCTAACTCTATTGGTATAGCTACTAGAGAAGTGTCTAGTAATAACTACAAATGACGATGGAAAATATGATAGTGTTTTCCTGGCTAAGTGATTGGTGATAATGGAGCATTCCTTATACTCATGGAGCAAGTAGCACTAATTGCAGGTCCGGAGAGACCAAGTCCGAAATTCTGTCTATAACCCATTAAGAATAGGCACAAGGAAGTAGTTAGAACAGGAAGGAGCCATGGAGATCTAGACTTTCACAAATCGAACCGGCTATGGCTCAAACCAAATCGGCTCGATGCAGAATTGATCTATACCAGAATAACGGTATAACCATGCCGAACCAACAGAGGAGGTCCCATCAAAAGTCAATGCTGATGTGGGAACCACATGCGTTGCTGCTACAATTGGACCTTATGAGTTTAAAAAGACTGTACATAGGTAGTTGATCCATTTTCACAAGGGGCACAATACGGCTCACCAAGAAACCTAAGGAAGCAAAAAGATGGAGGAAACTCATGAACAATCTTGCATGGTTCAGTGTTATGAAGCTACTATGCGAAAATTTAATGAGTGGATTATCCTTGTGGTTGTTGCTTTAGGAATTGATAGGAAAATGAAGTTTTACAAGGACCTAAGAAAAAACCAACCGCCAATTTGGAGGACTTATACTATCAAGCTGACAAGTTCATACACTTAGAGGATTCTGATATCAAGGCAGGGTAGATAGATGTCAACCAAGTTGGAGGCAAAGGGCTTCAGGATAGGAAACACTTAAGAAGACAGTATGAGTTTTTGTGTTTGTGGCTTAAAGGGACTCTAGAAAGAATCTATCTTGCTATTATAGAAACTACTGATTACGTTGAATTAAGGGAAAAAATAAAATGCAGTAGAGATGAAAACCAATAAATACCTCGTGTTCCAAGAGGTTTATGGTCATGAGACCAATGAACATAGATAGATCTCCCAAGTATACTCTAGGTTGAAACATTAGGGTAACTTCATTGAGAATGCCACAAACTCTAGACCGTGTTACCTCGATGGAAATGAGTCCCTGCAAAGAAAGAGTGTAAAGCATGCTTGGAGGCACGATGTTGGATCCCCTATGGATAATAGAGCATGTCTTCCTACTAGATATCCGAAGATAGATACGCATGAAAACTGTGAAGTAGTAATCAAACAGCGAAGCAAAAACTTCCTAGACCCGGAGGTAGGGTTCAACTCCATTAAAGACCATGGAAGACTAGATTAGCTCCTCCAGAGATAGTGGAGTGTAAGACCGACCTATTCTACGGGTAGGACTAGACAGCTCTAAAGATGGTGGAGCGTGATACTTTTAAAAAGCCCCAGAAGCAGAGTTAACTTCATATGGATATAAACATGATACTACAGAGAATGAATACCCCCACAGAATGCGGGGACAACAATGCAAATGTATGACTACTTTAACAAATAAATTTAAACTAATATTTAATAAAAATACTTTAGGTATAAATAATACCATGCCATATGACTATGCGACACTCATGGAAGTGATAAAAATACTTATGGTCGGGCAATAGTGAATGTTCTTAACCTCTATGGGTTGGATAGGCCTCTTACCTTGCAGGCTAGACCGAAAGATGGCGTACGGCACATTAGTGGAAGGATTGGAAATAGCAAAAGAACCGAGGACCAGGACGCTATGTATTTAAAACAACTTGCAAATGGCTGTGAATCAAGCACTTTAGGAGTTTTAAGTCAAAGGAGAAAGGCCGACATGCAACTTAAGAAAAAGGACGTAGGCTTTGCTTGATACGCAAGAATTATGTGTAATTAAGCGCACTTGTGGGAGAAAAGTCGAGATGCTAATGATTAGGAAAAGTTGGCCAGTTTGGAAAATGGATCACTTTTTGGTCATGGGCAAAACTTACCCTTACACCATAATGAAGCAAAGAAGGTGATGCGCAAGGCAACTCAATACACCATATAGGAATACATTCTATACAGGAGAGTTTTCATTAACCTGTTGCTAAGGTGCATGGCTATTAGAGAGGTTAGGGAAATATTAGACAACATACATCATGGTAGTTGAGGAGACCACATTGGGTGAGTAGGGGGTAGACCCTAAAACAGAAAATCTCATAATCCCTATGTGACTGCTAGCCGAACTAGCTTACAAAGTTAGCCCTTGGCCCTTTACGGTTCGAGGAATAGATCTTATCGGCGAACTTCCCGTGAACAGGGGTGGAACTAAGAATTATATATGCGACATGGAATAAAGAAGGGATTTTCTATAGTAGCATCGTACATGCTAACAGATAGGTGGAAGTGGTTAAGGTTCCGAAGACCCTCATAAAGAAGCTAGAAAAGGCAAAATGGGCATGGGTTGACGAGCTTCCTTTGGCACTATGGGTCGTTGCATTTTTTACAAGAAAGCAATAGGGCATACTCCCTTCTCCTTGGCTTGTGGATCGGAAGGGATGTTACCAATGGATAAAGCATTGCCATCGTACAAGAGGATTCATTATGATTAGAATGAGAATAAGGAATTGCTAAATATGTTATTGGACTTTATAGATGAAAGGCATGGGCATAAAGCGAAGGATAGCCAAGCAATACAGCTATAAGGTTAAACACCATGCACTCAAGGAAAGGGACTTAGTGCTAAATCGGTTATTCCCCTTGCCTTGGGCCCCTGTTCTTACTATATTTTATCAGCAAGGATCTAGGAAATGGATCATACATTATCATCATCACGGATGGAGCCATATCTAGGAGTATATGGAATGCTCAAAACCCCTTATCTTATTTTTTACGCACCGAGTATTGCAACTACATGGACTATAGATAGGTGTATTGTTAATCATCATGGTCTTACCAAACCTCATAGATAGGGTGTAAGAAACAATGATAGATGATCAGTCCTACCAAACCACCACAACAGTAACCATCCTATGTCAAATGAAGTCCTCGATTTCTAGGATTATGTAGGCAAAGCTACTACATATTAGGGGCACCCAACTTTGGCACATCATGGAAAGCTTAGACAAATCCTTAGTCGGCAACAGTGAACCAGATTTACCTATGATCAGGACATGATATCAGAGATGGGTAGCACGATACTTTGATGCCAAGTCCGAAATCTTACCTACGAGGTAGGGGATCTTGTTCTAAAACGAGTTCTCCCAGGTACATAGGCAATTAGTCCAAATTAGGAAGGACCCTGTATAATTAACCAAAAGCTAGAAGATGGAACATTAAAGCTGGCAACTATTAATAGAATCATGATCCCACGCTCATGGAATAGCGATCAGTTGTGGCACTATTGTGAGCTCCTTTTAGTTTATTCGCAAATAAGCCACCCAAGGACCACTGGGGCGCAACAATAAGGCATAACCTGCCAAGTTTCTCGTTCATAAATAAAGTCAGCTTCTTGAACTAATGGAACCGTATTCTTGAAAGCCAGATTCCCATAGTGTAAGATAAGTAGAATGTTCGAGAACGTACTCCTTTGGCCTTGGATAATGGACAGGGAGTATGCTCTCAGAATCGGTTGGATAATTCAACCCCATCCTTTAAACGTAAGCTCCTTGGGCTTAGGATTATGGTTGAGGAATGTAAATCTGGGTCGATTGGATACTTCGATCTAATCTTTTAAGGCTGATAGGATAATTCAGCCCAATCCTTTCAAGGTCGATTGGATAATTCGATAAAATCTTCTACTGATTGGATAATTCAGCCCCATCCTTTTCAAGGTCGATCGGATAGTACGACTTAATCTTCAGGGATGACTGGATAATTCAGACCCATCCTTTTTAAGGTTGATCGGATAATTCGACCCAATCTTTCGGGCTGATCAGATAATTCAGCCCAATCCTTTTAGGGTTGATGAAATAATTCGACCCAATATTCCGGGTTGATCGAATAATTTAGCCCAATCCTTTCACGGTTGATTGGATAATCTGGTCCAATCATCCGATCTGATTGGATAATTCATCCCCATCCTTTTAAGGGTTGATTGGATAATTCAACCCAATCTTCTAGGCTGATCGAATAATTCATCCTCATTTCGGGTGATCGAGTAATTCAACCCAATGTTTTAGGGCTAATCAGGTAGTTCAGCCTAATGCTTTCAGGGTCGACTAGATAATTTGACCAATCTTCCATGCTGATTAGATAATTCGCCCCATCCTTTTTGGGTCGATCGGATAATTCGGCCCAATATTCTAGGTTGATCTGGTAATACAGCCACATCCATTTCAGGGTCGATCGGATAATTCGACCTAATCTTGATAGTCGATCGGATAATTCAGCCCTATCCTTTTGGGGCCGATAAGATAATTCGACCAAATCTTTGAGCTAGCCTGATAATTCAGCCCCATCTTTTTCGGGTCGATCGGATAATTCGACCTAATCTTATAAGGCTAATTGGGTAATTAAGCCCAATCCTTTCAGGCCGATCAGATAATTTAGACCAACCTTGCTGGATCGATCGGCCCAACCTTGCTAACAAGCTAATGGCTAAACAAGGATACTATACAAACATAACGTAATAACTAATCCTTTAGGTATGATAATTTCTTTTATAATTTCTATAAGATATATATGTGCTTGTGTAAGTGTTTATATAGGAAATATAAAGTATGGGCTAAGAAAATCTTTAGTTACAGAAACTGCTTACCCTATCGAACTTGATGGTGATTGATCCCATTCAAGTATGCATGATAACGGTGAGAAAGTTGCTAATGGAACAATTAAACGAAACAATCATGTGGGAAAAACACATCACAACTACTAGTCAGGAAAAGGAGAATATGGACATGAGTAAATATCAGATGCAATGACGCATGAACATCAAAAGAATATTAGCTTCACAACACAAGCACATGATCCACCTACATTCAAAACTTAAGCAGAAACCACTTACCTACCCAAACATTTTAGTGATTGAACTATACAAGTATGCATGGTAGTGATGAAGGAATCACTAGTGGAATGACTCGATAATCGTGTACAAAAAATACATCGCAACCACCATTCTTAATTGGTCAAACGATAATCAATGCAACAAAATACACGTTGTTAAATCCACGTGCAATGGAACCGCCATATATTCCTTTCCTAGGGCACCTCGACATTCTTGGGACATTCATAAGATGACACGCGGACCTTAGGACATAAGGGAAAGGAGGTTGAACCAGAGGGAGAAAAGGCCTACCGGATAGAGAAGAGAATCAGTAGGAAATCATGCCAGATGATTATACAACCAAGAAAGAATGAATCGCAAACTTCACATTAATAATGGATGTCTTTGAACGATTAATAAGCTTTCCCTAAGTGAACAAGGCTATGAAACATATTAGCCATGGAAAGCTTACTAAAAGAATAGGAATGGGTATATAAATATTTGAGGTTCAAGATAACCATCGCATGAGAAAGAAAGACGGTTTTGGATGAAACAAAGCACATTTTGGATGAAACAAAGCATATTAGCACATAGAAATGGCTAGAAGGTCCATAATAAAGGCCCCATCATGTGATCGCAAGAGTAGGGCGAAGCACTAGGGTAGAATTTGGCATGGTCAGAAAATATAGTCAAAGCACTTGAAAATTGTTCCTAAGGCCAGGATATGCGCCTAGGTTGAAACCGCATCTCAATCCGAGCTACAGATTGGAAGATACGATCATCTTAAAATTTGTCTACCACCTGCCCGACTCGGGACTCACTTTGAAGAACCACTAACTACTTCGGGCAAATAGAACATTCAAAGGCATTGGAATATTCTGCTCAATAATATAAAGATATGGTCCAAGTTTCATTCAATCCCTACTCGAATGAAAAAGTTATGGCATAAAAATATGTGTAGCTCAAGTGGTTGAGCTCTAAGCTTCCAATGGAAAGGTCAAGTGCTCGATTGCTAGAAAGCACATTATTTTTATGGAACACGAGAAATGGTCTAGTGAGAAATCTAACTACTGAGTGTCTAACCATTTCCAATATAAGGAAGGAAAGGAGAGAAGCAAAACTCTTTATCTGGTACCCAAGGTACTAAACAAGAAATCATGTTCAACACCCAGCGTACCGAACAAAATTCCCTGTTCGGTAGGTTAGATACTAGACTTGAGCATGGTATGGATGCCGAAACAAATATAAGATACGATGATCGAACCAAGGGAAACAAGGAATGTTGAGCCGAGGAGGAAGTGAGAGAACCTAGCTAGCAAGGTGTCTGTACGCATCCATCGAATCAACAGACCCCGAGCTGAACTTCTCCAACCGAACAAGAATAAGCTATTCATGTTTCGCAAACCCTAAATCAAAACAAAGTAATTTTTTGACTTCACTAGTAGGTTTTAGGACTCGTCCTCCTTGAAATTCTGACTTCGAGTTTGCTCAATAAGTCATAGCTCCATAAACAATGGATAACTCCTTATGGGTTGTATCGTATACAACTCCTAGCCCTTGGTACCTTATCCTAATTCACTTTAACATTAAGTGTGCTTAGCAAATCGAAATGAAATTATTCACTCTATATACTATATCATGATGGACTAAGTACAATATATGTATCTTGAGTTTGCTCAACAAATACATATAGATATCTTACCTCATTTACTCAATATATTAATAATACTATATATAACATCCTTATCTTGAGTTTGCTCAACAGCTTAAGAGTATGCAAGTAATTTATTAGTGTGTGTGCGTGTGCATGCGTGTGCGTGCGTGTGCGCGTGCGTGTGTGTATATGGTAGAGGACAACATTATATTGAAGATACATAATCTTCAATATTTTGCATTGAGGATATTGACTTATGAAATGATGCAATTCTTATGAATTACTCCTGTGATTCAAGTGTCGAACACATTAGATATCATGGTATATGTACATTTATATATGCATTTATTCCTTAGGTCTGTCTAGGGTTTCTTAATGTTCCACCTTAATTTATACATTCATATTATATAAGTTTTATTATTATATAACTTTTTATATTTCATATTACCTAAATAATAGTCTTATATATAATATTATATTAATTAAATCATATTTAATTAATTTTAATTAATTAAAATATTAATTAATTTTATATTATCTTAATATAACGTTTACATTGAATATTTATTATATACTATAACCATTATAGTATAACACATGTATCATAAACTTTTGTTTATTATTTAATTAAGTTACCTTTTAATTAAATATTTAGTTAAACAATTTTAATTAAACTTATTAATTTTAAATTCATTTCATATACATACATGTATAATCATGTTATTTTAAACATCTTAAAACAACATAACATATGCCATAATATATAATATAGGTATACATTTATTAGTTAATCAACTTATTTAATTTATTTATTTTATTAATCTTATTAATAAATTATAAAAGAAATTGAAACTAATTTATATTATTTTTAAATATTTTGATTTTTTTTATTATACTATAACTTTTATAATATATTTATGTCTTATTTTAAATTTAACTTTTAAATTTAAAATCTTATATTTTTAATTTTCAAAAAATTTTAAAAATTAGCCCAATGCCTAATTCAAATTGGGCCTTTTCTAATAGAGATAACCTTTAGGCTCACATATCTGTTCGCGCTTGGCTAGTAGCTACGTAGGGCAGAGTACTTGATTACTCATAGCCAATCCTTCAACATCACTTTTCTAGACGCTCTAGTATCTGGGCCATGAGCATAATAGTTAACCCTAACATGACTAATTTAGATCACATAGGCTATTGGGCTTCGATGCCATTGCTGGTTCTGAGTCAGCCCGCCGCAGAAGTAGTGGATGATTTTTTTTTTTACTATTTTAGATCTTGATTGGGCCTATGAAGTCCAATTTACTTGAACATTTTTACATATCTTTTAAATAAAATAATTATTTTATTTAAATTTATAAAATGATTTTATATTATGTGATTAATGCTATATATGTGTGTATCATATACACTTATGTATGTGTGTGCATGTGCAACATAGCAATTCTTGCAAGATATAACATGTTCGTATGTAGATGTTGGGATTTACACTACAATGGGGACGTTATCTCATCTAATATACAAATATATTGTCCAAACGTATATTTATATATTTTAATTGATGTATAAAATGTTAAAAATATACATACATACGTATATGAATGTATATATGTAAACTATATTTTATTTAAATAATTTTATGTAAATACACACACACACACACACACACACACATATATATGCAAGGAATTTTCATATTATATATAATAGTGTGAATCGCATGTACATGCATTTATAGAAATATTTCATCAGAACGGGGATGGTGGTTGAGGTGGCAAACAGATGATGAGATTTTGTTGATGAATGAAGGGAATTTTTGGAATTCAAAAAGACATCGCGAAAATCATATTCATTGAATTCTTTTTATCAATAGTAGAGATATACATAACTACATAAGTATATTTAAAACATTTATAAACTATATCAAAATTAAAATATATATTTTTATTCTAAATCCAAAAACTCTCTCTCTCTATATATATATGTATATTATCAAACGTGTGTATATATGTGTGTACGTATGAATAGTATATGTTTATATATATATGATGAATAATATATATATATATATATATATTACTAACTTTAAAATACACAAAAGTATTTTATATATACATATACCTAATAATGCGCACAACGTAGATATATTTTTTAAAAACAAATAAATATCCGTATGGATATTATTTTAAATCAACAAAAAAATTTCCAAATATAATTTTGAATATCAACTTTGTAGTAAAATTCTGAGTAATATTTTGTAATTTGAATATTTAGTATATAGTTTTATATATTATTTTTATATATTATTTTTAATTTTCAACTACTAACTAAATGTTTTAAATTAAAAAATATGTTTTTTCTACCGAGAGTATACTAAGTGTTAATTTAATTTTGTAAAATATAAAACATAATTTGTATGATGTATATATATATTGATTTTGTGACGCCCCACCTCTATACCCACGCTAGACAAGGACACTACGGTGTAATGCCGTCAACTAGCGTGGAGAATAAGGCTGTTGAGGAGCGACCATCCGTGTAATTGCTTTGTGCGAGCACCGGTATGTCAGATAGTTTAAGATGCATATCATTTCAAGAGAAAATCTGACATGCCGATACAAACTCAAAGCTACTACACAGTGTCTATATAAAACCTTCGGAAACAAATATAGAAATAAACATAACACAAATCAGTCACAGATATCCATATCACAAAGGCGGAAATAGATATTAATATACAACACTTAAAAGTGTTTATCAGAGTAGTGGTCAACAAGATCCACAATATCACAAAAGACTAGATACAAGTGCTACACAAAATAATAAGTATACATCATGGAGTCTATATCTCAAATGTATACAAAAAAAATGAACTACTAAACTAAGTAGTTAGTCAAAAGTCAGAATAATAATCCCTGATGAGGAGTCAAGCAGAAGCACCTGTAACATCTCGGTCTGACCCGAGTATTATTTAATAAGAAAATAATAAACGGATCAGTTTAGCTATAAATATCAGATGAAATGATATAGAATAAGAGATATGACAAAAACGTATGATAACCATAATGCCGTACAGGGATAAATATGTAATTGAAAATCAACTAGAGATTAATCAATATCTCAAGAATCTTCTCAAAGATCAAAAAAAATGTCATACTCTTTATTTTTATTCACCAAACCATAAATATTGACAATTATATCAATGCCAATCACAAAAGTTAATGACACACAAATTCACCAATGCACAAATATTGATAGAGCTTATCAATGAAGCCACAAAAATTGGTGAAACACAAATTCTAGAAATCGTCAATAGAAATCCAGAAATCACAAAAAAGGGGGAGGCCTATCACAAAACGGGAGTATGAAAACTCACCAACACGTGTATCACAAAACGGAACGCTATTCCATGGTAGCTAACCATTAATTTTGAGCCGAGGCTCCACAAAACGGCTCGAAGACCATGGGTCGCTACCCCACCAAATTGAGCAGAAGCTCCACAGAAACGGGGCTTAGTCTCCCTCGCAAACAAAGAGACATCGCACATTGCTAGTCTAAATCACAAAATGATCATCATCGATCATCAAGAAGTGTCAATTACACTAAGCTAGTAAATATATGAGCCTAGCTTCATGTCCCATAACCACTAGCTTAACTTAAATATTTACGAATAAACTGTAAGTCTCCACTCGAAAATTGTCACAAGAAATTCAATCGAACAAGTCCAAGAATTAACCGACGAAGTAAACGCAAGCGTTTCATACCACTTGTTTTACTATGTCGTTTAACTAGATTTCTCATACGAGTGAGGTAAAGGTTTGTATATACTAGTAGATTGGAAAACAGTTTAAGAAACGAGCTTTGTAATAAAATAGTGTTGAAATCGTTTTAATGAAAGAGTTTTGATATTTACTACTAGTATTGAAACCTTTATATTTTTAAAGTGACAAATCACAAAAATGATTGTAGAACAATCAATCACCAAAATTCACATTCAAAGACATGAACAAAATCCAAAGAAATCGATACCGAACCCATCAAAATGATATTCCCAAAAATCCAGAAGGAAATGTCATCGAAGTCGATAATAAATGATTGCAACAAATCGGAATCAACACGAATCGAAAAAAAATTGGAATTCTTAAACAAAATAGGAAAGCAGGCAAAACACAGCAGATTCAGACGTCTGAAATAGGTGGTTCAGACGTCTGAATCTGGAAAATTAGAAATTTTCCAGAACGTAATTCAGACGTCTGAACCAAATGTTTCAGACATCTGAAATAGGCGTTTTTAGCCTATTTCCTTTCTGTTTGAAATCGAGCCAATTCAGACGTCTGAAATTCCAGATTCAGACGTCTGAAACTGTAATTCAGAGCATTTCCTGAACCTCGACCAAAAATGGCCAAATGAATATTGGAAGCGGTCGGACGAGCAAACGAGGACTAAGGATTTAGGCCACGCGACAACCCAGCCTCAGCGGCTCTTCGATACGCATCAAATATCAATGTCCAAATATCCATAATAGGATTTTCATAGATTTTGATTTCAAAACACCAAAATTGAAATATACACCAAATCAATCCAAACCAAAATCAATTGCACAAGAATAAGCGTTAGGAAATTCATACCTAACAATCGAAGATAATTATAGACTAAGATGTGAGATAAAAAACTCACCTTTGAACCCAAAACAAATGAAGAAGAAGCTATAGAGCTAAGGCAAGGACAATCACTCTTCAATTCCAACCCAACAAGCTTGAATCTAAGCTAAAAAAAGAAACATTTCCTAAGTTAGGTTTAGGAATTTCTGAAATTGATAAGAGAATGAGTTGGGGAAGAAGAAAAGGAGGCTTACCAAAGCTTCTTCTATAAATTTGGAGCTAGAACTTGATTTGAAAATGGAAACTAGGGCTTGGAGTTTTAATTTCTCATTCCTCTCTCCATTGTTGCTAAAGCTTGAGTATTAGGAAATAGAAATGAAGTAATGAAGAGAAGAGGGGTGAAGTTTGGGTCTAATGGGCTGAAACAAAATCAAAGCCCTAAGTGAAAAAGTAGCAAATTTCTATTACCTTCAAACATATCGAAGTTTATACTCAAAAAGATCGCAAACATCATTTTGAACTCAATGGGGGTGGTCTCGAGTCCTAATTTGACTGTTTGCAAAAAGTATCTTTTCGGACAGAAATCCGACTAACGTTGAAATATTTAAATAAAATATTTAAATACTCAATTGTAAAATATGCGGGTTGTTACAGATTTAGTTAATATATATAATAAAGTAATTTAAATAATATATATATATAATTATTTATGCCAAAAACATGTTAACAATGAAACTTAATATATATAATTATATGACCATATTTTGTATATAGTACGATATGGTATTTAAATTATAAAGTATATATAGTTAAATATTTTATACTACATTATTTAAAAATACATTTTTATTTATTTTGAACCGTGCATCTTATACGTATATATATATATGATAGAAATGTATTTTTTTATAAATTAAAAAGCATATATAAACATACAATCAATCTAATTGCGAGAATAAATTTACATATTAGAATGGTCACTTAACTAACCATGTAATATACATGGTATAAACAGTATATATACGTTAATATTCATAAATAGATATCTTTTATCCAATGCCTATAAGTACACATCGAAATGATGAGAGCTACTCCTCGAACTAGTTTCCAATCCAATAGAGTGCTAGTTCCTGAACCAATGACAACCGGCTATTGAATAGAATTGTTTTTAACTTGATTTGACGACTTTGGAAATAGAGAGATGGGAGGCTCTTAATTTTTTCCAGAAATAGGGGATAATGGAGGCTTCAAAATTTTTCTAATAGGTGTAGGTTGAGATGCTTATGTAGAGGAGGAACAGAGACAAATTAGGATCAAGATCTCTTACCAATTCTCCTTCCTATCCATACAAATGTAGCTTACCAAGGTGCCATCATATGGCTGCACCATCATCCCCTTCCATAGCCAAAATAACTAGCCCATATATGGGCTTCAAACACATTTAAAGTCCGAACAAAATATTTTGCATTTAAATCCAATTTAAATGCGTATCATATCTCAATTAATATATTTATAACTATTATTAATACATTCAACAATATTTTTTTATCAAATCAAAATAAAATTTTATAACTATTCATAAAAATTAATTAATTTAATCAATTATAACAATTACAAAATAATTAAATTGTTTGGTCAAAGGAGTATTCATCGTTTCGGTTATGCGACACGTTAGGTGTAAATTTGGTCAAATATTAATATCGAACTATTCAAATATTTATGTTCACGCGTCACTTAATTGGTGGAGTGGCATTTTGGTGAAATTTATTGCTTACTTGGATTTGGTAAAATCCAATTTTATTTTGTTAAGCGTTACCCGCTTTTGACATTATTTTACAACAATTCTCTTCGTTAAAGCAATATCACTTTGAACTTATGGAATTTGGTAATGGTCAGAATTATAAGATTATCCATATTCAACTCTATAGTCCAAACATAAAGTCCATGATTCAATAATAGAAATTATTATTAACCGGACTACTCTGTCAAGAGATTTTGACTTTGAGTTAACCATGATACTAACCCCATATAACTTAGGATACGAATCCTCTCCTGAATAGTGTTTCACTTCTCATGCTTCCACTCGACCTAACTATAGTCATTCAATGGACGTCTTGCCATAATTTGACCACAATCAAATCAGAGCTTTCATATTAAAGATAAACAATATTCTCAAGCCGAGAGAACAATGTAAATTAGCCACATCGATATTTTATGTTTAACCTTGGTTATATTAATCAATAAAAAACAATCAAGTGAATCATTCCTAATTTATACAATAACTATCAATATGTAACCTCTTGGTGCCCTCCACAGTCATAGGAAATGCATTGCCTAACATTTACAAAGTGTTATGTACTCTAGTCTTAACAGATGCATCAATATTCAATCTCGTCGTACCTTGAATTGGATCATTTAAAATGATGTGTTTATTATATTATGATACAATACTTATAATCACAACTATTTGTAATTACTATCACGAACACACCTTTTATGGATTTTCTGTTAGATATATTTTAATTATTTATGACATATTATAACAAATATGTAATAGAAAGAAAAACATCTTTATTAGAAAAGAGAATTGATCACAAAGTTAATTACTTTACAATAAATTATAGAATTGCCTCTAGGGCATACTCCTAACTCTATCAATTTCCCACTTGCCTTTGGGCCAAGTATGGAATTTCAATCTTATCCCTTCAATCAGCTTCTCGAGAGTCGACCGAGCTAGACCCTTAGTAAATGGATCTGCTATGTTGTCCTTGGTATCTATCCGTTGTATCACGACCTCTTTATTCTCAACGAATTCTCTAATAAGGCGGGACTTCCCAAGAATATGGCATGACTTCTTGTGTGCTTTGGTTCCTTTACGATCTGAATTGCGGCATTGTTATTACAGAATAATGCCATAGGATTCCCTGGATCAAGAATCGCTCCGAGCTCACTCAAAAACTTATGCATCCAAATTGCCTCTATAACTGCTTCATTGAGGGCGATGTACTTGGCCTGCATTTCAAATCAACTATTGTCCCTTGTTCGGAACTTTTCTAACTAACAACTCCATTGTTAAGTGTAAATACATAACTAGACACTGACGTACTATTGTCTATGTAACTTTGAAAGCTAGAGTACGTCTACCCCTTCGTAAGGAGGTCACTATTCTCATATATGAGGAATAAGTCCTTAGTAGTTCTTAAATACTTTAATATACATTTAATGGCCCTCCAATGTTTTTCTCTATGATTAGACTAGTATCGGCTTATACATCCTAATGCGTATCCATACCTGGTCATGTATATAGTATAGCATACATTATGGATCATATGGCTTAAGTATGGGGAATCCTCTTCATATGCTCTTTCTCTTCATTGGTATAAGGAGCATACTTCTTGGAAAGGACGATCCCAGACAGCGATGGAACATTTCCACGCTTGGAATTATCCATACTAAACCTCTTTAGTATGGTATCTATGGATAGGGATCAGGACAATCCCAACAGCCTCTTAAATCTATATCTATATATCTTTATACCTAGTATAAAGGCTACTTTTCGTAAATCCTTTTTGGAAAAGTTCTTAGAAAGCTAAGCTTTCATTGATTGGAACAACGAACTGTCATTGCCAATTATAATAGATCATATACATAAAATACTAAGAATACAACATCATTCCTCTATTCCTTTTTATATATGCACGCTTCCTCTTTTTTTTTATAAAATCCAAACCATTTGATTATCTTATCAAAACACTTTCTCAACTCCTTAAGATTGTTTATGTCCATAAATGGACTTTAACAACTTGTAAGCCTCGCCCTCACTCGCACTAACAACAAAACCCTCGGGCTATGATATTTAAATGGTTTCTTCTGCATCATCATTTAGAAATGCCATCTTTATATCCATTTGCCATATTTCGTAGTCATTTTCTATATTTCGTAGTCATAAAATGTAATAATAGCTAGCATATTATGAAGGGACTTAAGCATGGCTATAGGGGAAAAGTCTCATCATAATCAAAACTTTGAATTTGACGAAATCCTTTCGAAGCTAGACTGTCCTTATAAGTCTCTACTTCACCATATGTATTTAGCTTTTTCTTAAAAAATTCATTCGCAGCTGATGGGTTTTATCCCCTTCTGTGTGTCTGTCAAAGTCTGTACTCTGTTTTCGTACATGGAATCAATGTCAGATTTCATTGCTCTAAGCCAGAGAGCAGAGTCTTTACTCTGCAATATTTGTTACAAAGGTAGAGGAATGTCATCGTCTAAGACACGATCCTCCTCCTCGCCATCCACATGGAAACCACATCTCATATGGTATTTTAGGCATAGATTTAGTGGGAAACATCCCCAATTGGATAGAGGAAACTTAACCTTATTCATCATGAAATGAACCATATCTAGGAAGCTTTGATTCCTTCACTCTGATACACCATTGTGTTACAGAGTATAAGGTGGAGTAATTTGAGAGATAATCCCATTATCTTTTAAGTACTATTGAATTCCTGTCCAATACATGCATCGCCTCGACCCGATCGAAGAATTTTAATCTTATCACCTATTTGGTTTTCTATTACATTTTTATGTTCGATAAATTTCTCATAGACATCAAATTTGTTCTTCATAAAATACACATAGCCTAGTCTTGAGAAATCATCGGTGAAGGTAACAAATACGACACAATATAAAACATTTTTATACACTAACAAATACGCACTCACACACACACACTCTGCACTCAAACTCATTCTAGGGTGTTAGTAGTCCTAGTTCTAATGAGTTTACTCATTCTAGGGTATTACTAACCCTATCTATAATGAGTTTACCCCTACCAAGGCCTAGGTGTTCGCTCAGTCTAAGCTCCGATACCATGTTGTAACGATCTGCCTTTCTTACATCTAAAGACGACACTTAATTTATCATCAGTATTCATGTGTCGATCATTTAATGTCCGAAAGATAGGTCGTTTGGGGTTAAAGAAAGAATAGATAGAACATGATCTCACATTCGTGAAGAGAAATTTATAATATACACATGCCATAGTCAACATACATAAGCAAAAGTCATAACTTTCTAACTAACCTAACTTTAACTTCCATTTTCAAGTTCATACAACATCACATCCAAGCACATATATGCACATATAAATTAACATCAAATTCATCTAAACAAGTATTATATTTTTGCAACAAATATAAGCAATAGTTAAAGTTTAAAAACTTAGTGTAAGGTGTGAGTTTTACTCGCCAAAAGCTAACCAAATTAACTCTAACTTTCCCTAACTTTTGAAACAACCCTAGATCCTTGCTTTCTTGAACAAAAATGGAATTTTAGAGGCCTTAAGGGCCAAGGTGGTTTGGCCATGAAGGGTATGGCCCGGCCATGGCTTGGAGGGTAGGGTTTTGGCTTGCTTTTGAAAAGAGAGGGGATGTAAAATGGAAAGGAGTATTTTGAATAGGATTTTAAAAGAACTTAAAGTAAAAGGAGAAGATTTTTAATTTTCAAAAATAAAATGGAAGTCGTTAAAGGACCTTGAAAAGCTTTGAAAAAGAAGATAAAGTTGTTGAAAAATAAGAATTGAAAATTAAAGTGAGAATGGAAAAGGAAGAAAAGGAATTTATATAAAATGGTATAAACAAATAACTAAAATACTCTTTTCAACACTACCCACCAATCATGCTTTGCCACCTCATCACCGTGTTAACCCTCCACATCATTTCCACAAGCGAAAAGCTCTTGGCCCTTAACAAACATGGCAACATCCCTTGTACTTAGTGTTTTAAGCGATGTGATGAATTATGACTTTTATTTATAAATCCTAGGAAAAGTCACATCACATTTATATTAACTAAAGCAAATGAATTGCTATCAGATTATTAGCTTAACATACTTAAATTATTATAATATGCATGCATATATGTTAGCTAAAATGTTCACAATGTTTTCGATAATTTTTACTAGACGAAAAGTCGAAAATTCGAAAACGGTCACATTTTCGATTTTTCCTTAAACTAATTATTTTTTGTAAACAAATTCTGAAAATCATTTCACCATCACTAGTTATTATTTAAAAGATTTTTATTTTGGTCATAAAATCTATTGTTTTGAATATTTAAAACTAATTAAGTATTCGCGAATTAAAGCGGTGAAATTCTGAATTGTTGCAATGTTCTAACCCTAAGGGTTCATCCACTCTTTGACTGATCCTACCGAATGGTTGCTTGGTCATTTTGTATTTGAGACACGAATCACACATGTCGAATGATTCTGAATTAAGTGATGGGAGAAAACCTTTGGTTTTTAGTTTATGTAGTCGTTTCTCACTAATATGACCAAGCCTACAATGCCAAAAAGGTAACTTTCATTTATATTTTTAGATGTATTATACACAGAACATACGTAATTAGTATTGATCACATTAATTCACTACACTAGAAAAGTCATTTCGTAGCGTTGAAAAAAGGTACCAAAACTTTTAGTAGCATTTTGGTAAACGCTACGACACGACATGCAACTAAAAGTCTGAAAGTTTTAATTGCGTTGTATTAAACGGTACCAAAACAAACATATTGTAGCATATCTGAAACCCTACAAAAGTTTCTTTTGCGGCGTTTTCAAAATGAACCAAAATTACATTTTTAGTAGCGTTTTTACTTGATTTTTCTTTGCTATAATATTTTATTTGTAAATTGAATTAGTCCCCATAGTACTTTTGAAACGCTGCTAAAACTTACTAATTGGTCTACAACGCATTTTAAACGCTGCTATTTATTGTTAACGACTTGTATAATTTCCGAAGTCACTAATATATAATAGCCATATTAAATGAGCAATCAATCATATAATTATCATTTTCAAATCAACATCAATAATCACCATGTTCAAATAATTGAGAAAACATGTTAAGCGCATAATCCAGTATAATATCCACAATCATTTCAGTAATATTATTTCGACAAAATAAGCAAATTCACATACCATAACCGCTTACAACAAGTCTACATAACTAGTATGAAAAAAATTATAATATATAATAGTTAAAGTCCTATTCATGGATTAATTACCGACAAATCTTTGACCAGCAGTTCTTTACTTTGGAAATGCTAATTACCTGTAGACAAATATAACATTCAACCGTTATAATTACATACATGTCCTAATAATTTATGCATGTGTGCTGATAATGCATGAATTACATGCATAGTTAAGTATAATATATAAGAATAGCAAGAGCATTACGATTGACATTAACATTAGCAAGAGCATTAGCATCCTTATTAACCATACTTATTAACATTAACAATAACAAGGGCATTAGCATAAGTATTTTAATTCATTGGCTAAGAAAGAATATGAATATTTTGTGCCTCTTCAAACTTCATGCAACTGATTTATACAGGCTTCTACGAGATATCCAATTACTTTAGCAATTAGTGCACTTCCACAATGTTACGCCACCTCACCCTTGTCATTCACCCTGAACAACGTTATGCCACCTCACCCTTGTCTCCTCCTCCCATATTTTGAAATTTACATGTCCCCTTTCACCATTTCAAAGCTAACATGAAATAAATGCATATATATATATATATATATATATATATACACACTAAGCTGCAAAAATATCAAATCACGTCTAAACATTTTTCATTTGATGTGACATTTTCTTTTTCATTATACTTTTTTATTTTGAATCTTATATACTTAAAGTATATACACCTAGATATACACCATAATATCCTAAACGAAGATGAATATATTAACACCATGGTTCACAACTGTTCCGACAAATTTAAGTGGATGAAAAGTCGAAAATTCGAAAAATGAATCTCGGTCACATTTTCGATTTTTCTTCAAACTGAATATTTATTTTGTAAATAAATTTTGAAAAATCATTCCACCATCACTAGTTATTATTTATAAGAGTTTTATTTGAGTTATAAAATCTACTTATTTGAATATTTAAATTAATTAAATATTCACAAATTAAAGCAATAAAATTCCAGATTTTTACACTCTCCTTCTTTGAAAAGAAGTTCATTCCCAAAGTTAACACTTAAGAAGATAACTTAAAATAAAACAAAAAGGGTATATATTACATCAGGAAACCTATACAGCTAATACAAACTAAGCAACCATATCACAAATAGTGCATACATATTTCACCATTAAATCGCAAATCGTATAGTATTTCCAACAGTATTCATATCTTATTTGGTACTAAAATTTATTGGAACAAATATTTTGCAATTCGAAGTAAATTTTGCAAATGTATGCAATTCAAAGCAAAAATTCCAAATATTTTCAATACCTACAAAACACAACTTTATCGAAACATATAACATATGAATCATGTTAAAAGGAGCGTAAAATTATAATTTTATGGTGAAAACGAAATTACCTTTTGACTTGTCTATGAAAAGATATATAGAATTTTGTATGTTAAAAGTGATGGTGGTGTTTATAACATCATATGTTGAAATTATGTACGTGGTGTGTGTAATTATGGATATTGAGGACTTGAGCGCTATTGGGAAAACTCCAAGGGACTTTCGTCCAAAGATCCCTTTAAAATTATTATGTCAAACTAACACATCAATTAGATTAAGAAAATGGATTACCAAATCAGCTCGATCAGGTTCAGGATTGACTGCTTCTTCATCTCCGTGAACATGCAATAACCGAGGCAAGAAAGAGCCTGCTTCTTGTTCCTCCTCTGACTCAAGTGTTGGTTCATTTTCCACTTGCTTAAACTAATTTCGTTGGTCTTTTGGAAAAAAGGGAACATCATATCATTAATATTTTCCGCGCAAAAAAGAATGAGAATTTTTTTGAAGAGGACACTAATAAGGCACACACTACCCATGTCATTTGATACGAAGTCTTCTTTTTGTTCATTGCTCTTCGTATCTTTTTTGCTTTTCATAGCATCCTCATTTTATGTTGGATGTTTTAGATGTTCTAAATGCCTTCTTAACATATCAGCATGGATTTCCTTTAAACATGCCTGCATTGATAATAGTTTCTCTCAAGAAAGATGTTTACTGAGACTATCTTGACAAAATGTACTCCTCAAAGTGCACGGTTCACAGCTACACAGATAGCCACGTTGAAAAAATATATATTTGAAAGTAAAAGTATGCATGATCTAATATGATCCAAGGTCATCCATCTAACTACCTTTTTTAACTTATGATTCAGGTTTACAAGCACCAAACTAACCTTCTAAGATCAATCTAATCAGCTCGCTCGGTATTAAAATATGAACTACTTTAAAAATCCAAGTTGTTGATAATTGAGCATTGTTCATGCTGTAGTACTCAGTCAGCGATCGTAGGAGGTTTAAAGTATATAAAATGACAAAGTAAATCACTGGAAATATTAATTTCCGTAACTGTTGCAAGACAATAAGGCTACCATAAAAACATTTATTAAATACTAGATGGAATGTGTAACAACCCACATATTTATCAATTGTATATTTAAATATTTTATTTAAATATTTTATCGTTCGTCGGATTTTGGTCCGAAAATCTACTTTTTGCATACGGTCGAATTAGGACTCGGGACCCCTTCCATTGAGTTCAAAATGCCGTTTGCGACCTTTTTAAGTATAAGCTTCGATATGTTTGGAGAAAGTTGATTTTTGCCACTTTTTCACTTAGGGCTTTGGTTTGGGCTGAACCCATTAACCACTTACTAACTCGGTCCCAACCCCCTCTCCTCTTCATTCACTCCTCATTTCCTACTCTCTCAAGTTCAAGAGAATAATGGGGGAAAAGATTGGAAATGGAAATTCCTAAGCCCTAGCTTTCTTTGCAAATCCAACTTCTAGCTCCAAATTCAAGAGAACCCATTGGTAAGCATCTCCTTCTTCTTCTCCAACTCATTCTCCTTCCAATTTCAGAAATTTCCTAAATCTAATTTGGAAAATATTTCTCTTTTTAAGCTTAGAATCAAGCTTCTTGAGTTGGGATTGAAGAGCGGTTGATCCTCCTTTGCTTTCAAGCTTCTTCTTCATTGATTTGGGTTCAAAGGTGAGATTTTTATCTCACATCTTAGTCTATGTTTATCTTCGATTGTTAGGTATGAATTCCTAACACTTATTCATGTGCATTTGATTTTGAATTGGATTGTTTTTGTGAATATTCCAATTTTTGGTGTATTGGGTTCAATTCTTTAAAAATCATAACTTTGATGTTTTAATCATGTTTTTGGTGAGGAACCAAAGAGCTTCTATGGCCGGGTAGTCGATTGGCGTAAACCCTTAGTGTCGTTGCTCGACGGGTTGCAAATTGAGGAAGTTTGCACCTCTTTTGAAAAAGGGTAGGAAGTGCAAGTATAGCAGGTTCGGCCGACCGAGCTCAGGGTCCGGTCGACCGATAGGCACTTCCTGCCTCTGTTTTGGAAGTGCTGGTTACAGGCTTCGGCCGACCGAGCCCCTGGGACGGTCGACCGACCTGGTGCCCGAGCACTTCCAACCCCTGGTTCGGTCAACCGACTCAGGGAGTCCGGTTGACCGACCTGCTGCTATTTGCCAACTATGCCTATTTTGCCTAGTTGTCTGAATTTCCAACTTTAATCGATTTGTGTTATTTCCCTATTTGTTGTTATCATTTGTTATTGACTTTGATGACTTATTTTCTTCGGGAATTCTTGGAATATCCATTTCGATGGATTCGGTATCGATTTCTTTGGATTCTATTCACGTCTTCAAATGTGAATTTTACTGATTGATTGTTCCTACAATCTTCCTTGTGATTTGTCACTTTAAAAATATAAAGATTTTTCTATACTAGTAGTAAATATCAAAACTCTTTCTTCAAATGATTTCAACACTATTTTATTACAAATCTCGTTTTTCTTAAACCATTTTCCAATCTATTAGTATATACAAGCCTTTACCTCACCCGTATGAGAAATCTAATTAAACGACTTAGTAAAACAAGTGGTATGAAATGCTTGCGTTTACTTCGTCGGTTAATTCTTGGACTTGTTCGATTGAAACTCTTGTGACAATTTTCTAGTGGAGATCTACAATTTGTTCGTTAATATTTAAGTTAAGCTAGTGGTTATGGGACATGAAGCTAAGCTCATATATTTTCTAGCTTACTGTAATTGACACTTCTCTTTGATCATGACGACCATTTTATGTTTTAGACTAGCATTGTGTGATGTCTTTTTGATTTGGTTCATCGGGTGTCACGCTGTACGACGTCGATGCTCCGAATTATTTGATACATTGGATGTACCGTTTGCACTACATCAATGTCTTTGCTTTTTGATACATTGGATGTACCGTTTGCACTACGTCAATGTCTTTGCTTTTGATACATTGGATGTACCGTTTGCACTACATCAATGTCTTTGCTTTTGATACATTGGATGTACCGTTTGCACTACATCAATGTCTTTGCTTTTGATACATTGGATGTACCGTTTGCACTACATCAATGTCTTTGCTGTTGATACATTGGATGTACCGTTTGCACTACATCAATGTCTTTGCTTTTGATAAATTGGATGTACCGTTTGCACTACATCAATGTCTTTGCTTTTGATACATTGGATGTACCGTTTGCACTACATCAATGTCTTTGCTTTGTGATTCATTGGATGTACTGTTTGCACTACATCAATGTCTTGGCCATCCTTTTCTTGTGATTTCTGGATTTCATGTGTTGAATTCTGGAATTTATGTTTCACCAACTTTTACGATTGACATTGATATATATGTCATTTATTGTGGCTTGGTGAATGAAATTAGGAGTATGACATTCCTTTTTATCTTTGAGAAGATCTTTGCGATATTGATTAATCTCTTATTGATTTTTCAATTATTTATTTATCACAGCTTGGCATTGTGATCATTGTACGTTTAGTCATATTTCTTATTCTATATCATTTCATCTGATATTTATAGCTAGACTGATCCGTTTATTGTTTTCTTCTCAAATAATACTCGGGTCAGACTGAGATATTACAGGTGCTTCAGCTTGACTTCTCACTTGGGATTGATCTCTCTGACTTTTGGCTAACTACTTAGATTAGTAGTTTATTTTGTTGTATACACTTGAGATATGGACTCATAGTTGTATTCTTTTGTATAGCACGTGTTGCTATTCCATTGTATTATTGTGGATCTTTTTGACCACCACTTTGATATACACTTTCATGTGTTAGTTATATATTCATATCTTCTTCCGCCTTTGTGATATGAATTGTCTGTGACTGATTTATGTTATGTTTACTTCTATATTTGTTTCCGAAGATTATTATAGCCACTGTGTAGTAGCTTTGTGTTTGTATCGGTATGTCGGATTTCCTCTTGAAATAAAATGCATGTTATACTATCTGACATATCGGTGCTCGTGCAAAGCAATTACACGGATGGTCGCTCCTCAACAGCCTTATTCTCTGTGCTAGTTGACAGCATTACAACGTAGTGTTCTTGGCTAGCGTGGGTATAGAGGTGGGGCGTCACAGCTTGGCATCAGAGCCAAACTTCGGAACAATGTAGAATAATTTAACAAGGATCACCGTCCTAAGTCCATCTTAGGAGTCGTGCCTTAGGATTTTATTCGAGTCTTCGTACCGATTCATCCTATTTTCTTTATGATTCCTTGTTTTATCTATCAAGATTGCTTGATATTTATTTTGAGAATAACTTTTTCCTCTTCTTTCTTTCTTTCTTAAAGAAGAGAAATGGTTAGACCAAGCCGTCCCAGCGCCGGTCAATCTAGTGCTACTACTCAGGATGGAGTATTCATGTCTGCTCAGCAGCTTTTTGATCTCGTGAAGAATGCTCAAGCTGCAGGACCCAATCCAGAGCCTACTCATCCTAGATCCGGTTTTGCACGCTTGTGCAGAGACTACACCGATTTGGGTGGAGGGCCATTCAAGGGATCCGAGAGTGTTATAGAAATTCAAGTTTGGCTCAAATCATGCGATCGTATTTTTTCTCGCATGAACCTTATTGATCTACATCGAGTCCAAGTGGCTTCTAGCATGCTCCAAGAAAGAGCGTTAGATTGGTATGAGTTCTTGACTTCGGAGATTATCGAAGCGGATCCTACTTGGAAGCAATTCCGGGAACGATTCGAATTAAAGTTTGTGCCGGAGGCTAAAAAAGTAACTTTAGCCAGGCGTTTCATAGACCTTGTTCAAGGTGAATCTTCTGTGACAGACTATGTCGCATCTTTCGAATCTCTGTCCAAATACGGGGTTGAATACATCAACACCCCATTGAAGAAAAATCAGAGATTTGTCTATGGCTTGAATAAGAATCTTAAGAAGCCATTACTCCTGAAACTTGAGGTTTCATTTGATCAGCTTATTGATATCGCTCTTCGTCTTGAAGAGGCCGATAGAGAAGGTGATGTTGAAGTTGTGCGTGCCCAACAAAACTTCAACAACAACATGAAGAGGCCTATTAAATTCAAAGGCCCTATTCCCAACAAGAAAGGGAGGCAAGAAACCCCGGTAGCAAAAGCACCTACCTCTAGTCGTGGGCGATGCTACAATTGTGGTTTCACAGACCACTATGCAAGGGAGTGCCCGAAACCCCTCTTTTGTCGTTATTGCAAAGGTTCGGGTCATCTTTTATCTTCGTGTCCTAAGCTTCCAAGCAAGAGAGAAGGAGAACTGCAAGCCCCTAGCAACTCTTCTCTTGGTCAAGGTATTTTACATTCAATCCTTGATGGCATTGTTTTATTTCGTGATCTTCTTATTTGAGTTCTTTTTGATATGGGTTCCATCTCACTATTCTATATCAAAAGAACTTGTTGATTCTTTATCTCGTCTAAATATGTTGGGCTTGATGACTTCTTTGAGAGTTGCGAATCCGGAGGGTAGATCCGCAACACTCAATTTGCTTTCTATAGATGTCAAAATTATTTTATGTGATTTTTCTTTCCAAGCCGATTTTTACTTAGGCTTCGGAATTGATTTTTGTAAGGATTGGCTTAATTGTGAAGCCCATATCCTATTTTCCGTGTGGACTATTCATATTCGACATTTTCTATCTGCTAACCAGATTTCTATTTTTTCTTGTGATTCCGATTTCAAATTTTTGAAGGCATCATTTTATTCTTTAAGCCCTCAAGTTGAGAAAAGTGTTATTTCTCTTATCTAAATAATTTATGAAACTTTTCTGGTTTTTTTGAGTTTGTCTTAGGATTATCACCTAAGAAATCTTTTGTGTTGTGTTAAGGTCTTTTCAGCTCGACCTTGCCACCGATTTTCATTTGGCTACGAGTCGCGGGAGTTCGCATTCCATTTACCGCATTCCGCACTTGTTATGATTCCTATGAATGAATTATTATGTCATTCAGTTTGTCCAGCTTATTTCATCCATTTTAGGTATCGAGTATTCTATGAATATCTCGATAAGTCCATCCTTGTATTTATTGATCTTGGATGAAAATAGAAATTTAAAATTTTGAAAATCTTTTTCATAAGATTTATTTATAAGTATAATTTGATTTTTTCGTTCTTAAAACGAACAAAGAATATTCTTAGAAGTTTTTGAGAAACTTACTTATCATATAGAAGATGATTTTGTGATTGTATTGCCCGTTGAGTGCTTTAAGAATTCTGGTCGATGCGCTTGATCAACGTTATCGATAGGAATTTCCTAAACGCTTTGATGAGACAATCAGACACGATATATTGACTTGTAAAAATGTAAATTTTTCTAGAAAGATTATTACATAAAGATAAATGTAATTTTGAAAGTTTTAACTTTTCAGGAAAGAAGATTATTTAAAAGTAGTTCTTTCTTTTCGATACTCTTATTCTTGTGATTCCCGGGAACCACGACTTTATCTTTGGTACCAATGCTAATCGTATTGGTTTGGATGTCGTTCTCTTGCAAAGGAGAACATGCTATCACTTGTGCTTCTAAATCATTATAACTTATCGAGACTAGATATGCCACTCATGATCTAGTGCTCGCGGCTATTGTTTTCACTTTTAAATTTTGGCATCACCATTTTTGGATGAGAAATTTGTTCTCCACCTCGATCATAAATCTTGGGAATATTTATTTCTCATAAGTAACTTAATTTGCGTCAACCTCGTTGGCTCGAGATTCCTTGTATCTTATGATCGTTTTACCAAGTTCATCGGGCATTTTTCGTTTTATTGAGTTTCGTCTCATCTCTTTTATGGACTAGCGTTCCATGTTCTTTATGGTGTTCGGTTCATCGGATGTATTGTTATTATACTACATCGATGTTCCGTCTTATCTGGATCAATGGATGTACCATTATTCTACTACATCGTTGTTCCGGTTTATCGGTTCATTGGACGTACCGTTTTTGTACTACGCTGATGTTCCAAATTATTCGAGTTCTTAGTTCCTCGGGCGTACTGTTATTATACTACGTCGTTGCACCAGCTCAATTTTCTGCTATTCTTAACGTTCTCCACGTCTTTTATCTACGGAAATGCCTTAGGGATTCCGGTTTTTATTCTTGAGCCCGGTGATATTGTAGAAATTGAAGTTTCACCAGATTTGATTTATGAGCAACATCCCATTCGTATCATTGCTTCGGGGGTTGAGCGCCTTCGGAATAAAGATGTTCTTCTTGTGAGGGTTCAATGGTTCTCAAATCCTAGGGATTACTCTTGAGAATCTAGAGAATTCATCGAGCGATCCCATTCAGGCTTACTCTATCATGCTCCTTATGGTGAACTTCCTATTTCAAATTTTCTTTTGTGTTGATATGCTTCTATGGTTGTTACTTCTTATTTTCTTCTTAAGTATTGCGAGGACGTAATTTCTTTAAGGAGGGGAGTCTGTAACAACCCGCATATTTATCAATTGTATATTTAAATATTTTATCGTTCGTCGGATTTTGGTTCGAAAAGCTACTTTTTGCATACGGTCGAATTAGGACTCGGGACCCCTTCCATTGAGTTCAAAATGCCGTTTGCGACCTTTTTAAGTATAAGCTTCGATATGTTTGGAGAAAGTTGATTTTTGTCACTTTTTCACTTAGGGCTTTGGTTTGGGATGAACCCATTAACCACTTACTAACTCAGTCCCAACCCCCTCTCCTCTTCATTCACTCCTCGTTTACTAACTCTCTCAAGTTCAAGAGAATAATGGGGAAAACGATTTGAAATGGAAATTCCTAAGCCCTAGCTTTCTTTGCAAATCCAACTTCTAGCTCCAAATTCAAGAGAACCCATTGGTAAGCATCTCCTTCTTCTTCTCCAACTCATTCTCCTTCCAATCTCAGAAATATCCTAAACCTAATTTGGAAAATATTTCTCTTTTTAAGCTTAGAATCAAGCTTCTTGAGTTGGGATTGAAGAGCGGTTGATCCTCCTTTGCTTTCAAGCTTCTTCTTCATTGATTTGGGTTCAAAGGTGAGATTTTTATCTCACATCTTAGTCTATGTTTATCTTCGATTGTTAGGTATGAATTCCTAACACTTATTCATGTGCATTTGATTTTGAATTGGATTGTTTTTGTGAATATTCCAATTTTTGGTGTATTGGGTTCAATTCTTTAAAAATCATAACTTTGATGTTTTAATCATGTTTTTGGTGAGGAACCAAAGAGCTTCTATGGCCGGGTAGTCGATTGGCGTAAACCCTTAGTGTCGTTGCTCGACGGGTTGCAAATTGAGGAAGTTTGCACCTCTTTTGAAATAGGGTAGGAAGTGCAAGTATAGCAGGTTCGGCCGACCGAGCTCAGGGTCCGGTCGACCGATAGGCACTTCCTGCCTCTGTTTTGGAAGTGCTGGTTACAGGCTTCGGCCGACCGAGCCCCTGGGACGGTCGACCGACCTGGTGCCCGAGCACTTCCAACCCCTGGTTCGGTCAACCGACTCAGGGAGTCCGGTTGACCGACCTGCTGCTATTTGCCAACTATGCCTATTTTGCCTAGTTGTCTGAATTTCCAACTTTAATCGATTTGTGTTATTTCCCTATTTGTTGTTATCATTTGTTATTGACTTTGATGACTTATTTTCTTCGGAAATTCTTGGAATATCCATTTCGATGGATTCAGTATCGATTTCTTTGGATTCTATTCACGTCTTCACATGTGAATTTTACTGATTGATTGTTCCTACAATCTTCCTTGTGATTTGTCACTTTAAAAATATAAAGGTTTTTCTATACTAGTAGTAAATATCAAAACTCTTTCTTCAAATGATTTCAACACTATTTTATTACAAAGCTCGTTTTTCTTAAACCATTTTCCAATCTATTAGTATATACAAGCCTTTACCTCACTCGTATGAGAAATCTAATTAAACGACTTAGTAAAACAAGTGGTATGAAACGCTTGCGTTTACTTCGTCGGTTAATTCTTGGACTTGTTCGATTGAAACTCTTGTGACAATTTTCTAGTGGAGATCTACAATTTGTTCGTAAATATTTAAGTTAAGCTAGTGGTTATGGGATATGAAGCTAAGCTCATATATTTACTAGCTTACTGTAATTGACACTTCTCTTTGATCATGACGATCATTTTATGTTTTAGACTAGCATTGTGCGATGTCTTTTTGATTTGGTCCATCGGGTGTCACGCTGTACGACGTCGATGCTCCGAATTATTTGATACATTAGATGTACCGTTTGTACTACATCAATGTCTTTGCTTTTTGATGCATTGGATGTACCGTTTGCACTACATCAATGTCTTTGCATTTGATACATTGGATGTACCGTTTGCACTACATCAATGTCTTTGCTTTTGATACATTGGATGTACCGTTTGCACTACATCAATGTCTTTGCTTTTGATACATTGGATGTACCGTTTGCACTACATCAATGTCTTTGCTTTGTGATTCATTGGATGCACCGTTTGCACTACATCAATGTCTTGGCCATCCTTTTCTTGTGATTTCTGGATTTCGTGTGTTGAATTCTGGAATTTATGTTTCACCAACTTTTACGATTGGCATTGATATATATGTCATTTATTGTGGCTTGGTGAATGAAATTAGGAGTATGACATTCCTTTTTATCTTTGAGAAGATCTTTGCGATATTGATTAATCTCTTATTGATTTTTCAATTATTTATTTATCACAGCTTGGCATTGTGATCATTGTACGTTTAGTCATATTTCTTATTCTATATCATTTCATCTGATATTTATAGCTAGACTGATCCGTTTATTGTTTTCTTCTCAAATAATACTCGGGTCAGACTGAGATATTACAGGTGCTTCAGCTTGACTTCTCACTTGGGATTGATCTCTCTGACTTTTGGCTAACTACTTAGATTAGTAGTTTATTTTATTGTATACACTTGAGATATGGACTCATAGTTGTATTCTTTTGTATAGCACGTGTTGCTATTCCTTTGTATTATTGTGGATCTTTTTGACCACCACTCTGATATACACTTTCATGTGTTAGTTATATATTCATATCTTCTTCCGCCTTTGTGATATGAATTATCTGTGACTGATTTATGTTATGTTTACTTCTATATTTGTTTTCGAAGATTATTATAGCCACTGTGTAGTAGCTTTGTGTTTGTATCGGTATGTCGGATTTCCTCTTGAAATAAAATGCATGTTATACTATCTGACATATCGGTGCTCGCGCAAAGCAATTACACGGATGGTCGCTCCTTAACAGCCTTATTCTCCGTGCTAGTTGACAGCATTACACTGTAGTGTTCTTGGCTAGCGTGGGTATAGAAGTGGGGCGTCACAGAATGTACCTTTGCTTTGTATATTTAAAGTCGTTTTAAAATTGCTTCCCAATATTCAACATTCTTTTGTTGTTCGGAGATTCAATCTATTGTCGCATTAATTCAAACTCATTTGGTGATTCTCCTTCTAAAAGATTCTTAACATCTACTTCAACACTTGAATGTAAACCTATCTCAAGAATCTCGGCAGGAGGTTCTTCTCCTCTAATTTTAGCTCTATCTATTGCATCTCTTTCCTGAGCTTCTGCTAATTCCCATGAGCAGACCACCAACATAGCATGTAAAGAAAAAGAAGAAGATTAGTATCCAACTTAGAATACATACGCACGGATGCTATATATATATATATATATATATATATATATATATATATATATATAAAACGAACTACTTGATAGCGCATCCAACTTGATAGCACATACAACAGTCTATTGAACGGATATTAGGGAACTAAGGACCTACGATAATGTTTGGCTTGAAACCAAGTCTTGTGTTGTCCTCCAATCCACCATTGCTGAATCTGTATCCTTTATCAACATACTCACGGAAGACGGGCCATCGTCCATCATATCCTTACTGATCAACATACTCTTCTCCCTCACCATTAAATTTTCATCACAAGATGCTACATTCTTCGCCTCTTCTACATCAAACTCCACATTTGGCCCAACTCAATCCTCTTCTTCTTTATATGGTTCCCAAAACTCCCATGTAGAGCCATTCACTATAGGAGATGGAGGAGGAGAAATACTACCATTATCTGAATTATCCGAATTATTATCTAAAATCGTCTTCAGTATTATCTTACCTACACCATTATCAATACCATTTTTAACTTCTAGAATCTTCGAATTCATAGACAGGGGACTAAAGTGAGGTAGAGGAAAAGGTGGAGGAGGCAGTTCAAGGGAAATTTGAATTACATTTTCCGGGATGTTCACAGACTCAACTTCAACAACCTGCCTCAGAGTCGCACCTATATTCTTTAATGATGATGTGCACGTAAATGTACATATTTTTACCACCATATTTAATCTATCTAAATTGAATAAATGATCATATTGGGTATTTTAACCTGTTTAAACCAAAATTCAAATTATTTGAAATTTTCACATATTCATCTTCATCGAAGGGCAAAATGGTCATTTTTGTGCATATATTAAATTGAGAAAATTTAATTGGAAATTTCTATATTATTTTGTAGGAAATTAAACTCAACTACAAGGGGTTTCATGAAGGAATATGCATGCACAAAGAAGATACAAAAGAATGGAGATGGAAATAATTCAAAGTGAAGAACATGGAGGACCCCATCCACTTATCTTGATTTTCAATTAGAAGCTAATGCATATGCTAAAAGGCCATTAAAGCTTCATATACATTTAAGTGGGGGACTATTGAAGCTAATGATAACTTGGCCACTACACTTCCTATAAAGGCATTTTGGGCATTCCCCAAAAATATGAATTAGGGTTTAACATATGTATATGTACCCCTTATGTTTCATGTAACCCTCCTCTTCCTTAGTCTCTCTTAGTTTTAGTTTAGGATCAAAAAATAAATCATGCTCTCTTCTTTCTTTTCATGGCTACTTAGCCATTTTTTTTTATTTTCATGCAACTTTCGTTTTCTTATGCAATTTTAATTACCTGTTCATTTACTTTCATTTTTCATTTACTTAATGTTGGTAGTGTAGATTTACATTCATGCAAAGTAGATTAGTTTTAATTCTTGTTAATTAGCTTCTCTTTTCCATTAGTTTTTATTTTTCTTTCTTTTTTCTTTCATGTTGCTAGCTACATTTGTTAATCAAATGACAAATATAAGAGGCTAAATCCTTTCAATTTGGTGGTAATAAAGCTCTCTAATTGTGTAGCTTCAACTATTTGTTAATTCATGCTCTATTTTTGTGCTTAATGATGATCAATGAAGTGTTTTATTTGTTGTTCTTACTTTGAATTTGATAGCCTATATTGTTGACACCAAATATGCTATGCTTAAACAATCACTAACACAAATGCCTCTTAATCAAAATATGATTATGGCAAAAGAAAGTGATTTGAATTCAAATTTGATGGTCTATGTTTCTAATCAATAGTTAATAGGCCATATTTAAAATAGATTTCATTTTCATTTTCTTTGTCAAGATTCATGAAAGTTAGTAAGTGCGTTAAGGGATGTGTTATAGTTTGTGGCTTATGTTGGCTAATCAATAATACAAATATGCCATACTTATGATAAAAACATCAATTAAAGCACTAATGACCATAAAAGAGAGACCATGAACTATGTGGTCTAGAGAGTGGACTTATTCTGTAAATTATCATTTAACTCTTATATTTGCATCTTTTTTATTTTAGTTAGTTAGCTAATTTTCTAATTCTCTAGCATAACTTTCACTCAACTTTGGTTAATTTGATTGAATAGATTTTTAAAATTAACGATTCCCTGCAGATCGACCCGTATTCGCCACGTACTACGATAGTACGTCGTGCGCTTACGGTTATTTTAAATTTGAAATTTTTTCGACTATTTTCTAAATCGATAGAAAATTAGCGAATTAAACAGTTCTTGGCGCCGTTGGCGGAGAATTGCTTTGATTTTAATTTTCTATTCTTCGAATTATTTTCGTTTGATTTTTGTGTGTGTTTGCAATTTAAAAAAAAAATTGCGTGTTTGTTTGTTGTTTATTTTTGTTCCTGTGCATTTTCTGTTTTCTGTGCATTTTTTGTTTTCAATTAGCAATTGCATTTCTAGTTTCTATTTTAAAAAATACACACAGTTTCATTGCCAAATTTCTTTTTTCCTTTTCACTTTGCAAATCATTTACAACTTTTATGTTTACAAATTTCACTCTACACATTTCATTTCGAATACATTTCAAACTCTCTAATTTACATTGTGTTGCTCACTGTTGTGCACTATCCACTATAGTTCAACAAACTGCTGCCATAATCTTGCAAGTTACCGACTGCTAATCCATCACCTCCATTCCCCTTTACTTCAACAACATTTACCTCCTACCGTTTCTAACATCCTCTGCTCAGAAACTCACAGAAGCAACCACATCCACTCTACAGAAGGCCATCGACATTACCTAACAAAACTGCCCTTCCAAACGTAACCTCCCTGACATTACAAACCATCCCTGACATCATTGCATCTCCAAAATAGAGCCGCTGCATTGCCTTGCTTCTCCACTTTCACCAAAAACCATACTTCCACCACGCTGCTTACCCATAACCTTCTGCTGTCAACTACATTTCAAAACCACTGTCACACTACATCTCAACAGCTGCTTTCACAACTCACAAACCATCAATCATCATATCCACTTCACTGTTACACACCACAACTTCTACTTCCACCTTCAATTCACACTGCATATACATTCACTATCAACCATACAACCTGACCATTCACCATTTTTCAATAACAGCCTCTGCACGTACCCATCGGCCATCTCCCATTGTTGCACTATACCTATCAGTACCACCCCTAATTACCACTGCAATCACCTGTCATCTGCTCCAGCAGCATCTTCCACACAGCAGCACCATGTCTTCATCTCCTACCGCTAACCACCCTATCATCACCTGAAATCGGCTTCCTACGATAAATCGAACTGTCGAACTCCAATCGTGTCACCACTCAAATCGACTGTAGCCATATCGCGAACAAACCCAAACACTCCTTGAACCCACTCGAACAACAATCAAACAACTCGTTTGCCTTCTTCCCACTCTCGACCATCCACAACCCTCCCTTCTCCACTTTAATTCACAACCGAAGATCAACGAGCTCCACTTATCTAACTACCGAGACCTTAATCAACAATCGCTTATCACTTCACCAAGTTGCAGCATTGAAATCCCCTAAATCATCGCTACTTTTCGACCACGAATTCCACAAAAACCACTGAGCCGCAAGTAAATCGAATTGCCAACGACCCAAAACCCGTATATGATTTCGTTCTCGTGATTTTCTGTAACTTTCTAAAATTTTCAACCATTCGCATCCACATATGTAGGACTTGAATTGCTCAAAATATCATATTGTTTTCATATTGGTAAAAGTCAGCATATACAATAAATAAATAATCACAGAATCACAAATACAGAGTAATATAACAATAATGCAGCGGAAATAAAAGAATAGTAGTTCATGAAGCTAATATATATATATAACAGAGTTAAATAAGATACAACAGAGGTCTCGAATACATAGATGTCTCAATACAATAGTCAAATGAAAATTTGAATACATCACTGGAATCAACTGAATAACTGAAAGCAGAATTGATAAATGGATCTCCAAGCGAGCTCCAACTCCAAGGTAAGTCTCGAATACTGGTACACTCAGTCTAACCCAAGAAAGAAAAACACAAAACACTCGATTCAGGATTAACATTCTCATATCAATAAATCCAACTCAAGTGAAATATCAACTGAAATACAAGTAACTCAAAGGATATTTAGGATAACCATCCTCTAAGGATCCGTTAAACTATCTACTATGTAGGAATATACGCTATTATAATAATATTTATAGTAAAGTAAATTATTTAAAAATAGCGTTAAGGCGTTACCCATATCCCCCTTAACACATTTTATAGCGCCAATAGTCTATACAGTACCATTGTACCTCCAGATCGGGAGGCTACCATAGAATACTCCATAGGTACGACACAAATCAAACTCATAGTAAAGCACGCTAGGGTAGCGCAACAAGGCAATGCCAGGGTAGATATACCAGTTACGCATCCGTGCTGGTGGTAACGCATAGCAGCCACTACCGCCCACCTCGGAACATACTCCCAAATCAAAAAAATCAAGTGACCACCAAATCAATTACAAAGTCAGAATATAGTATCGAAGGAATGTGTCCGATCAGAGAAGCTACCTCATTGGCCCGAGAATCGCTCTTGCTTTAGCCACCTTATGCCAACTCATGGGAGTCGGGTCCATCTATATACCTCAATAGGATGTCGCCACCATACTACTTCATTCTGGAATCTCCACTGCGTACACAGTTGTTGAAGTGGGTTTCGGAGTTGGCAGAGAGTATGATAACTTCCAATTCCGGTTTCTTTAACAATCGAATGTTATTATAACACCGTGATCATTTCAAAATAGTTTATACTTCAAAACTAAAATATCATTGCCATTTCAAAACCAAATCAATACGATATCATTTCCATTTCAAAATCAAATACGATATCATTTCCATTTCAAATGTATCCTTTTCCAAAATCATAGCACTTCAAAGTTATAACACTTTCGAAACCAAACATTTGAAATTATAACACTTTCAAAACATAATACTTTGAAAACATAACTTCCGCCACTTAGACAGTTTAGATATGAAAATGGTATATATGATAAAACAGTTTATAAAGTAAAATAGTTTATTTAAAAATAGTTATAAAGTAAAATAATTTATATTAAAAGTATTAGTATATTAAAAGTAGTTTATAA
The DNA here is from genome assembly GCA_030765085.1 of Allium cepa. Lineage (NCBI taxonomy): Eukaryota > Viridiplantae > Streptophyta > Magnoliopsida > Asparagales > Amaryllidaceae > Allium > Allium cepa. Next base: position 939,849,891 of record CM060932.1, read on the forward strand.
AAATAGTTTATATTAAAAATGATTCATATTAAAATAGTTTATATAAAAATAATTTATAAAGTAAAATATATAAATAGTTTAAAATATAATTTAAAATACTTTATACAATAAAATAGCTTCTTCAAATTTCACAAGTCGATTCCAAATAAACTCAAGTTCCAACATTCAATTTAAATCCAATCTCTAATTATCAATTTCAGTTCAATTGGGTTTCTCAATAAACCATTCCAAATCATTCTGATTTCAAAACAGATTTGAACCACAAAATAAACTATTTCAATTTCAATATTTCAAAGATTTAAATATTCCATATTTCAAAACTAAATTTGATAATTTCGTATATATCTTAGTTCAATTTACTATAATTTAGTTTTAAAATATTTACTTAATAAACCCAATATCATTTAAATACAACTTCAAATTTCAAATAATTGAACATTCCTTCAATTTATTTAAACTTGATTATTCATTTAATCATCTTAAACAAAAAATCAAGTTATAAAATCATATCCCTTTAAAAATGCAAATCCCATAAGTTCCAAATCAATTTTAATTAAGTATAATTCTTAATTAAATACACTTTCAAATTAATTTCAAACCCATCTTCTCAATCTTAATTTATTAAAAATCATTATAAACTCTATATTAAAATATAATTTAAATAAATACTTAACCATATTATATTTTAATAAAATTCAACTTTATTATTACACTTATTTTATATTAAAACAAATTTATACATAGCTTAAAGTTAAGAATTTAACTATATACAAAATAACATTTATATAACATCAAAAATCAATATTGATATAAGACCATATATTTCTTTCCAAATCCATAGAAATCATTTTCAAAATATTTATATATAGACCAACGGTGTTTGTATATAATTTTCAATCCTACGGCCAAGTGATATAGATATTTATCATTTCAATCCACAATTTAAATACATATACGGGTATATATCATTTCAATCTGCAATCCTAAATTCAATTCAACTGAAAATCGCTTGGGTCTATCATTTCAACCCATAACAATTTTCCATATTCTACAGATCGTCGGGTATGTATCATTTCAGCCCATAGTGAATTCTATACTAACAGGGAACTTGCAGAGTGATAACTAATATGATAATAATATAACGGGTATATATCATAAATATATATAACAGATAATGGTGTCAGATGTCACATGTGAACAGATATAGATAACAACACATATATAGCAATGTAAATAACTAATATCGGCATATTTCAACTGTCGTTTCAATTGAAATTAAATTTAATAAATATAAAAACGTTAATCGTGAGTCATTGCTCACCTTTCGAGGCTAGAGTGTTTGACACTGAAACGAGTTACGGATCCAAGCACGAATTTCAAGCGAAGCAGGGTTGGCACGAATTCAACGATCAAAGCCGATAATAGGAATCGATGAAAATAAATCAAAATCTACTTGATATAGGTTGAAACGAAATATAAATTATGTATATGTTCCCTAGAAATCAATATTTCGATAAACGCATATTAAAATAAGTCTCCATGTTATATTTAAAAGCAACATTTATATAAAACACATATAAAATCAAAATATCTATATATTAAAATTTAAAGATCCGTGTATATCTTAAAATCAAAGTGTCTAAGAAAGAATTTTTTTTAAGTCAATATTTATAAGCCCATATGTTTTCCTTTTAAAATTTCTAAACAAATGTTTAAACATAGTATACAGATTTAAAGTTATCAATTTATCTATCATAAAATACTTACATAAATTGAAATGAATATCTTAAAATATACGGTACTAAAATCATGAATTTAATATATCATATATTTTATTCACTGCAAAATTATCATCACAACACTATACAACTAGACAACAAAGCATATACCACTTAACAGCCGAAACCATTATATAATTTATAGAGTTATACAGGCTGATATATATATACACACACACACACATAGTACAATAAACGTTTATACTTTTAGGTACAAATGCATATATATAATGCTTACTTCGTTTCAATACATATAAGCTTCCATATATATTTATGTTACATATACTTATATTTATATAAAGCTTACTTCGCTTCAATCCGAACACACGCAAATATGTACAACTGACAATATATAAACGTACATCATATTAACATCAGACTAGTGTCATAAAATGATATGTATTCATATAAACATACTTTAAGATCAATAATATAAATATATAATATACCCTTTATAAAAATTTTGTCACGGGAAAGATGTATATAATATACAAAGGTTTACTGTAATATAAATTATAAAACAACAGAAACCAAACCAAAGCTCAACAAATATATATATATATATATATATATATATATTAATAAAAAAAGGATCTACAATCAAAATTTATACAACTCATGTAACGACCCGTAAAATTTAACTGGTTTTAATAATGTTTATAATTGAATGTTTGTGAAATTTTAAATAATTGAATTTCGAAATATAAATTTGATATTTGGAATACGTCCATCTAGACATAGCAAAAGGCAAATTTTCGTCGAATAATATAGATGTTCTATCAGTCGCTAGAGATTCAGTTTAAATCAGTTAATAATTCTTGAATTTAAAAGTTTTCCGAAACCTAAATATGTCAATATGAGAAAATTTATTTAGAACACTCTGAATCAGACTGTGAAATTCGTTTAGTGAAATTCGAACGTTTCTAGCTCCATTTGGATTTTTCCGTACGGAATATCAATGTATATCGATGCCGATTATCGACTTTCGATCGGCACTAATCACTGCAAAAAAGCAGTCTTTTTACAACGGGTAATGCCCGTTGTACTATGGTTTTCGCAATGGGCATGTGCCCATTGTAATAAGCCTCGTTGTAATAGATTCACCACATTTTACAATGGGAAAAGCACGTTGTAAAAACCGTTGCAGTATGCCTTTTTACAATTGGTATTGACCATTGTAAAATACCTAATTAACAACATGTATTGACCGTTGTAAAATACCTATTTAACAACGTGTGTTGACCGTTGTAAAAATCTTATATAACAACATGCAGTGACCGTTGTAAGAAGCTCATATAACAACGCACATTGCCCGTTGCAAAAAAAAAAACAGAGCATTGGTGCAACATGTATACAGATTATACTCACAATTGCTAAAAAACAAAAACAAATTATACATTCACATATTTTTAACTCATTAAAAATAACAGTCAAAATCATCTTGTAGCTAGTTGTTAATACAAATTTCAATACACATTCAATAACAAAGATCTGTCACCAATTCGTTAACCAGATCACTAACTATCCCATCCTCAATCTATACAATGGACTCTAACGTTTCGATCTCAAACTCCCACCACAGTTTATATGGATCTCTGGTATATTTTTTAACAGTGGCATGCATTGATTCACCGACCATGTCCCAACCTAACTGCTACCTGTAACCATGCTGCTACATGTAACCCTGCTGCTACCTATACTCAGTCGCCAACATTCAATTCCACCAACCATCTACATCCAAACAACATTCACCAAAATTGTGCAACATTCCCTCCCTTCCAACATGCAACACAGTTCCACATACAGCAAACAATCCGCCACTTCAAACAACTCCACCAATTGCCTTCCTTCATCAAATCAACACATACATTGACTGTGTGCATAACCCCTGCCCTTCAACTTCTTCCACCTGTACCAGACTCTGCTACCACACCCCTCCCTGCCTCCTCACCACAACCTAAACCATTTCAATCTTGCTTCTGATCAACCATTCACCCTCCCTTCACACTTTCCTGAACCACCCCCTTCCCCGTTATAACACTCTGTCGTCATCATATACACACCCATGGCCGGTCCTAGAACTTTTTATACCTAAAGCCAATTATATATCAAGGCCTGTATACAAAAATTAATGTGATTAAATAACAAAAAAATGAACAAAAATAGGCAACTATCTTCATAACAATTACTAGGATGAGGCCTATGCCTCACACACGGGGCATTGATTATAATGTATTCTAGGATGATATTAACTTAGCACTAAAAGTTTTGCACATTGGTGTGTATAAGTTTTCGACTGTAGAATTAGAAACCAGAATAGAAGCTTTTTTTCCATTAGTCGAGTATATATTACCATCTAGACAGAAAAAATACAACACAACAACTCTACTATATATCATAGTATTATGAAATATTCAAATATAACTCAATCTCATGCGGTGGTATCATAATATGCATGAAAATAAATAAAACAAAGAGGGTTTATTTATATTTTCGTACAATTTTTAGTTTTACATTTCATAATTAAAAACTAATTTATCTGTACAAACATTTTTCGTCTCATTCTTTTGGATATTTTACCGACTTTGTTCCAACTCTTTACCTATCAATGGACAGAAAATTCAACTAAGCAGCAGCTACCTCTCTTTATATGTACATTATGTCATGACCACATCTTAGCCCAAAGTTCATCAATGCATCTCCTTTCCTTGGTCAGCAACAACTTGAAACTTGTCTGGATAAGCAACAATAAGTTACATTGAAGTAAATCAACATTTGAACCGTCTTGAAGTAAATCAACAGGCACAAATTGGTACTATGCATCACAATTTTCTTCACTTTCAATGTTACATCACTCACTAACAAAAAAATACATGGTAGTAGTAATTGAAAATTTATGATATTAACTAACAAATAAAAGTTGGCACACACATGTCATTAAAACACCAATTATGGAACACTATATAGAAAACACAGACAAATAAATACAATGGATTAGATTACATTATTTTAGCACCTCACTAAACTCTTTAACAAATTCAAACATGGTGTTAACTATATAACCATCACATACTATAGTTTACAATCGATGGTCTTTTGATTTCGTTAGAAACCAAATTTGATAACAAAAATTAGCATTAATTCCAAAATTATATCCATAGATATATAGCTGGGTTTGCATTTAATTGACCACCAAATCATTTTGTGCATTTGCACTGCACCGATGACAAATGCAAAAGGAGAATCGGAGCCTACAACAAAATTTTGATAAACCTTACCAAAATTCACAAGCGAATTTGATGCTCCAAACATGTCTTTCATGATATGTTGGACTTGCTTGGAGATTTTATTAAAGATCGGAGCATTGATTTTTATTCGGAGGTGAGGAGGTCGGGTCAATGGCGGCAACTGGTAAGCAGGACATCGACGGGACGGGGAAAGCTAGGGTCAGTAGCATGCAATGGCTAGGAGGAGGCATAAGCGAAGGCGGCGAGGAGGAGAAGATAAATCTTCGATCTTGGAGTTCGAACCTTCAATTGGAGATTGGATTTGTAAATTTGCGTCAATCATCGTGCTTAGCTTCGTTGCTGCCTCCTACTCTGCGATATTTTTCTTTAGGCTGCTGCGCCAGTTTTTTCTATTAGCTGCATGTGCGAATATGATATCGCGACCTAATGCACTATAATTTTTTAGGGCCCAAAGCGAATGCTTTTGCTGCCTTACCAAAGGGCCGACTCTGTACACACCTTCAAATTCCCATACAAGCAGCAACACACACCATCACAATCAACAACAACCTTCATACACCATACCACCTTCTACCACATACAACAATACTGCTCTCGCAACCATTCCTATTGCCCTGACCCTCCTCAACTCCACACACCCCATACAAGCAACTGAACAACAGCCACTCCTCATCGGCAATTCACTGCCACAACAAGCAAATCACCATTCACTGTTGCACCATCAAATACCTCCTCCCTCAACTGACATCGGTTAACACTCTTTCAACACTGCAAACCACATATCCCCGCTATCATCTCGAACCACCTATTGTTTGTTACATTGCTCATCCACTAAGCATCCCCACTGACAATCAATGCTTCATCTTGCCTGAACCATTACCAAACCTCGCCTTACCAAAATCCAACCAATCAACAAAAAATTCGAACATCGTAAATAAATTTGCACACACTGCATCCCCCTACATCAAACACCAAAGTCGCGAACCAAATCGCTAACCCAAAGCTCACCTTCATCGAATCCCCAACTGCCATACCCAATCAGCAACTCAAATCGCAAATCGCCTGAACACGATGAATTTATGTCGAGCGAGACTCGAATTTTGATTTTAGGAAATTGATTTCGAATGTTGGGTTATTGCGTAATGTGTTCATTTGGTGATTTCATGAGAAGAAAAAGGTTTTAATTACGTAAATTGAAGGTGGAGTAGAGCTTTGTGACCAGGCAGGCCAGTTATGTGCTTCACTCCAAATCTTCCTATTTATATGCTTCAAAATCTTGCATTCAATCCAAATCTTTCTAGTTTCGTGCTTCAAGATCTGGCCTTCACCACTGCGAGCCCATGCCATCATCAACGCAACTCCTCCAAATTGAATGCCATCTTCCTAGTGTTGCTTTATTTCACTGCATTGATGTAAGTAATTAGGTCAAAATTAGAGATTTGTGGTAACAGAAGATTGAAGGGATGCAAGGAAGGTAGTTGGAGTTCGATTAGGTAAAAATTGGAATTAGGTTTGGATTTGGAATTGGAAGCGATTTTATTTTAACTTGGATTTGGAATTGAGAAGGATGGTACGGAAAAGAACAATGGTTAAAATTTGGAAAGGGTGGAAAATAAATTTGCTTGGAGCTAAATTTTTTAGTTTGGAGCCAAAATTTTGAGTTTAGAGCCAAAATTTTTAGTTTGGAGCTTAAATAAAACTTGTAATACTTTGTGTCATACAAAGTTGTAATACATTTGCAATAAATTTTAATTTCTAAATTTAATGAAAATATTAATTATTCTATAGTTTAATTATTTAATATTAATTATAATTGAATATCAGTCAGTAATTATTAAATATTACTTCTTATTTATTAGTTATTAATTATTACTTCTTAATTATAACTGAATATTAATTATTTATTATTTAATATTAGTTATTTCTAAATTTTATGGATCCTTTTTAAGTTTAGAAATTTTTTATTCTAAATTATTAAACTACCGTAAAATTGGCACCTATTACAACAGGCATTTTTAGCCCGTTGTAAAATTGGCACCTCTTACAACGGGCATTTTGTGACCGTTGTAAAATTGGTATCTATTACAACGGGCATTTTGTGAACTTCGTAAAATTGACATCCATTACAACGGGCATGAAATGACCGTTGTAATAGCATTCTATTACAACGGGCAGTCATTGCCCATTGTAAAAAAGGCATTGTATAGGACATCTATTACAACGGGCATGAATGGACCATTGTAATAGCCTACTATTACAACAGACAGCGAATGCCCGTTGTAAAAAGGGCATTGTAATAGAGTATTTTTGTTGTAGTGAATATCTGTATATCGTTTTGATCGTCTCGTCGTGCTGATCTCTACGGTATATTCAATTCTGTATTTTGAAGTCCAGTTGCAGTGGAATCGGTGAAAGCGGTAACCGTATTGTTACCTTTTTCATGCCTTTTCGGTTTCCTTGAGCCTTTTCACTTTCCACCGTATAACCTAACAGCCATTTCTTTTTGTTTATTTCTAAAATCAATGTATGACTTGTCAACATCTCCATCGGTTATATATACTGCCTAGCTGCCATTTTGGTTCTTTTCTCGGCTCATTTTATTCTTACTTTAAAGCAAATAATATAAAACTAATATACGTGTTTCCTTACGAGCCGAAGGCTATTTATCTTCCTAGACTTTTAAACTTCATTTCAAATAAATTATATTGAAAGCTACATTCATTTATTCGTTTCTAACTCACGTCCATTGTTTTCCCTGACTTTGCATTTCTCAAAACCACCTACGTTTTCCCCAGTCCACTTATAAATTAATATGTTCACTCATTTTCTATTCTTCCCTTTCTTCTTTTCTTTTGTGTTGGCCATGTGTCAAAAAGAGAAAAAAATAATCATCAAAGCCGTGCTCCTACCTTGTGCCGAGCAATCTTCCACACCCAGCAGCCTTCACCTTCGCTTCACTTGGCCATGCTCCCCTTGCTCCTCTAGCAGCTCCGATGACCACCTCTTTCCTCCACTGTCGAGACCCTTATAAGCCGACCACCTTCACTCCAACTTTCTTCCACACCATGGCCGAACTCGGCAGCCACAACCAAGCTTGCACGGCCGTGGGTTCCAACTCCTCCTACCTCGTGCTCCACTTTCACCTCTTCCAGTCGAGCTTGCATAGTTTTCAAGGTATATTTTTATAAGAAATATATATGTGTGTGTGTGTGTGTGTTATATATATTATTTATTTATGGCATGTCTGATTGTTTTAAAGAATATATATGATATCATTGCAGTAGTTACACCTATATATTGGTATACGGTGTTGTTCGTCGATGGAAATTCTATCGGTTTAGAAAATCGTCGAACGAATTTTGAAATAAAATTAACCGTAAGCGCACGGTGTACGAATGTAGCACGCGGCGAATACGGGTCGATCCGCAGGAAATTGTTGATTTAAATTTCCTACTCAATCAAATTATACCAAAGTCGAGAGTGTATTTAAGCTAGAAAATGAGAAAATGAACTAACCAACAAAAAGAAAAGAAATGCAAATATGAGAGTTAAATGTCAATTTAGAGAATAAATCCACTCTCTAGATCATGTAGTTCAACACATGAAATCATGATCTCTCTTTAATGGTCATTAGTGTTTTAATTGATGTGTTTATCACAAGTATGACATATTTGAGCTATTAATTAGCCAACATAAGTCATCAAACTATAACACACCCCTTAAACACTTACTAACTTTCATGAAACTTGACAAGGAAAATGAAAATGAAATCTATTTTAAGTATGGCCTATTAACTATTGATTAGAAACACAGACCATCAAATTTTAATTTCAAATCACTTTCTTATGCCATAATCATATATTGATGAAGAGGCATTTGTGTTAGTGATTGTTTAAGCATAGCCTATTTGGTGTCAACAATATAGACTATCAAATTCAAAGCAAAAACAACAAATAAAACCACTTCTATCATCATCATTAAGCACAAAAAGAGAGCATGAATTAACAAAATGTTGAAGCTACATTAATTAGAGAGCTTCATTGCCCCTAAATTGAAGGGGTTTAGCTTCTCATATTTTTCATTTTATTAACAAATGTAGCTAACAACATGAAAGCAAAATGAAGAGGAAAAAGAGAGCAAAATGAAAAGATAAGCTAATTAACTTGCATAAAAGAAATGAGATCTACACTACAACATAAAAAAAGAGGCATGTAAAAGGAAAGAGCATGTATTAATAACATAAAAAAAGGAAAATTACATGAAAATAAAAATGGCTAAGTAGCCATGAAAAGAGAAAGAGAGCTTTCTTTTATTTGATCTAAACTAAACTAAAGAGAAGGAGGCCTAAGAGAGACTAAGAGAAGAGATGGAGAGGCTACATGAAACATATGGGTATTTATACATGTATGAAACCCTAATTGATATTTTTGGGGAACGCCCAAAATGCCCCTTAGGAAGTGTGGAGGCCAAGTAACCATTAACATGTCTTAATCCCCCATTAAGTGTACATGAAACCATTAACTCCATAAGCATGTGCATTAGCCTTTAATTTGTACATTAAGGTAGGTGGGTAGGTGGGGTCCTCCATGATCTTCACTTCGAATTATTTCCATCTTCATTCCTCTATATTCTTTGTGCATGCATATTCCGTCATGAAACCACTCTTATTTGAGACCATTTTCCTATAAAAATATATATAAATTTCCAATCAATTTTTCTCAAAGAAATATATGCACTTAAATGACCGTTTTGCCCCTATATGAAGATGAATATGTGAAAATTTGGAATTAATATGAATTTTGGTTAAAACAAGTTAAAATACCCAATATGATCATTTATTTAATTTAAATAGAATAAATATGGTGGTAAAAATATGCACATTTACGTGCACATCAAATACCCCCACACTTATCTTTTTATTCGTCCTCGAATAAACTAAAACTAAGATAAATCCTTTTCATAGGAAGCACGATTGCATTGAGCGTATGCAACAAGCCGTTAAACCTCTGGGTGTCCCCAGTAGGACGAGTGTTGTCTCGTGAGGGTTTTCAGCGGATACTACCCACAAAATCCACGTGCAGGATGAATTTTTTTACAAAATGCAAGATTTATTTACAAAGAGATGAATGCGAATTTTTGAAAATATTTACAATGAAGGATCGACATAAATAAATTAAATATAGGTTTTGGTTATTATCTTGAAATTTTTTAGTCATTTACTCGTCAAAATTTTCAATAAAAACAAAGTTATCATAACAAATAGACTATAGTTTAACTTGTTATTTTGGTTGATAACAAAGTGTAATTATGAAAAGGATTCTTAGTTGATTATCAAAGTTTATCAGAGTGGTATTTTTATTTCTTTTCAATAACAAATCAAATCAACTAAGTAAAAATAGTACTAAGATTTCAATTGCTTGCTCTCTCATTATTTGCAAGAAAAATTACACACCTAGCTCAGGTAAACTGAGGCCAGATATACCACCCATGCACTGCCTTTCGGGCTTATGTGAGGCGAATACAGAGCATGGAGAGTGCACACACTTTCGTGTATACACCTATCGACCGTAGGTGGTTTTTATTAAGCCTATTCTTTTTTTTATGTGTTCCATACATGCATAACCGTGAGGACTTTTAAATGAGTATGAAAGCACATAATCAAAGATTCCAAGTAATTCACCCATGCATAACCGTGAGGACTTTTAAATGAGAGTGAATACTTTGGATGTTATAATTTTTTTATATTTTTTTATTTTTTTATAAGAGAGAGAGAGAGAGAGAGTTTTGCAAAATCATATTAGCACCATTTAACTTAGAAGACAAAAAAAAGTGTTATATCCTTTACTTTAAATCAACCACTTTTTAAAACAAAGATTTTCAATTAGGATGTATTTCATAATTAACACGTATGAATCTTCCTATATACTAGTTAAACCATTGTTATTTGTAATCAAACTTCATTTTTATTTTTGTTAAGATAAATAAACTTTCAAAATTTTCAATTTAATAAGCCAAAACGATATATTTATTCTATAGTGTTTTTTTTAAAATAATTCAAAAATGCTTAAATAAAAAAATTTGTTGTTTTTTTAGATTTCTTTTTTTTTGCAAAGAAAAAGTAAAAATAAATCATGAAAAATCAAAAATGAAGATGAGTCTCCCCCCACACTTGATTTTGACTGTGTCCCCACAGTCAACCCAAGTGGAAGGAGAAAAATAAAATAAAAATCTAATATTTACATGGAAGATTATTATTTACAAGAGATGAGAAAGTATACAGTCAAAAAGTAAATGAAACGGTCTTCTAAAGACCGATTCATTTGTCTCGTCAAATGTGCGAGACACAGCTTAAGCACGAAAAACCAAATCGTAAAAGATTTCGCAATTGAATGTGGATTTGGAAAAACGAAAGTCATTTTATTGAAAATCATACGAGTTGTTTTATTTTCGATGATTTTTGGGGTAGATAGAAAAATTGGTTGAAGTTCAATTTCTTTCAAAGTATCGATTTCAAAATCAAAATGGTGATCGAAATTTTCCCCTTCAAAATTCAACAACTCGTTTTCAAAAAGTCGATAAAACTCATGTTCGTTAAATTTGACTTCCTTTGTTGGTTTATCAACAACTTCATCATGTAAATCGAGTTTCAAAGTTGTCGTATTCAAATTTTCAGAAAAGGAAGATCGAAGTTTAAATCGAGTTTCGCACCCTCAAAAGAATTGAAATCCAACCCAGTTACCGTATTTTCAACAACTTGATTAAGATCGTCATTACCAAATTCAAGTCATTAACAACTTGAATGAAATTTACGATGATCACACGGATTTTGTAGATGGAGTTTTAATAATGTTAAAGGTGGATTATCACTTGACTCGTCACACGTTGAGATTTGATTTTGTTGTTCACGTTGTTTCATATAAGTTTCAAACAACAAATCCGTGTGATCATCGTAAATTTCATTCATTTGTTCAACAAAATCCAATTTATAGTTATTAAATTGAGAATTTTCGATTTGGATTTGTTGAGAACAAAAAATTTCACTCGTAACATGGTTAAGATTATTCCCATTGCCAAATTCATTTGAAAAGTTGTTCCCATTTTCATGTTGAGTTTGAAATTCATTTTGGAGTTCGAAATTAAATTGGCATGGGTTATAATCGTAATCGTTTGAATTTTCAATTGAATTCAAATTTTGAAATCCTTGACTCGAGTTATTACACAAATAAGAATTACATAAATCATTTATCTCTTGGTTTTGTCGTGTAGAAAGTTCGAGTAAAGATGAAAACATTTCAATGCTATTTTCAAGAGTCGAAGGTTGGTCATTGTTTTGAAAATTTTGTTGTCCGAAATTTGAATTATTTACACAATAGTTGTTGTTAAAATATCCATACGAATTTGGACTGAAATCATATGGATTATATTGATTTTCACAACTATTATAAAATTCAAATGAATATGGAAATTCTGACATTTTCAAGAATGTTTTTTGGTTTTTTTTTATAAGCAAAAAATATTTACATAGAGAGTTTATTTTTCAAAAGGAATTTTTTTTTTGAATTTTGGTTTTTCTAAATTTTTTTTGGATTTTTTTTTTGAAATTTCAAAGAAAAAAATTTAAAAATTTCAAAAGAAAAGGAATATTTACAATTTTTTAGTTTTGGATTTTGAATTTTGAATTTTTTTTTTAAATATGCATGAACTAATGCAACTAAATGAATGCAAGAGTTAATTACAAATGATTTATCCTAAGTTGACCCAAAATTGTATACTCACAAACTGTCTTAAATAAACAAGATAGTTCTCAGCCAGGTAACGGGCAGGATTTATCGGTGCACCACGAATCACCGTAGCAATGCAGCCGAAGGTTTAAGTACCTTCAGAGGAACAACCACTATAACAGTTATGAATCACCGTAATATTTATAAATGGTTATTACTCTGCCGTAGCCTAGACACCAAGAAATTAAATTGTTTAGAAAAGACAAATTGTCAATATACAATTAAGTGTTATCGATGTCTAACCGTTATTATTGATCAAAATCTAAGATGAAATGCATAACATAAATTAAACGTGTATTAACAATGCAACTACGAATGAATTTTTTTTATTTTTTTTAAAATGCAAATGCAAGAAACCAACAATGCAATTCAAATAAAACTAGAAATGAAAGTAGAATTTTTTAGCAAGCAGAGCAATTGATTTTGGCTAGTGAAGGAAGCAATTTTCGGCAAGCTATTCTTCCTTTATTTCCTGCTTTGGCAACCTGAAAATTAAAAACAAGATATATGCAATTGTTGTTGTTATTATTATTATTATTTGGTTGTTTTCTTTTCTTTTATAAAGCAAAAGTTTTGGAAAGAAAACTACTCTAAACAAAGTTTTTTTTTTGAAAAGGAAACAAAATTTAAAAGTGAAGTTTTACTTAAAAAAAAAATTAAAAACAAAAGACAATTTAAAAGCAATTCAACTCAACCTACAAAAAATATAAATATTCGAATTACTATTTTTACTTCAAACAACCCGGCCCACTGACTATATTAGTTCAAACAGAAACAAAGAGCTCCACCCATTAAACAATTCACTCACTAAACTTATAACCCACCCACACACAATCCGGCCCACTAACAATTTTCAAAACCACGAAAACCTTTCAAAACAAACATGAGCTACAGCTATCACAAAATTTCACTACATCTCTGTTCAAAATGAAAAAATCCTCAAAGCAAACAAATTTTAAAAACCACGAAAATCAATTAGGTCGTTGTTCGAGTTCGAATTCGCGCTCGCGTTGGGTTAAATCGATTTTGGAGGTCGACGATTGATTACTGTGGCGCGTGTGATTGATGGTTGGAAGAGGATTCGACGGGATTGGGAGGCTCGATTTTGGGTTGAAGTTGGGTTCGCGATTTCAGGCAGTCGCGATGGAATGTTGCGGTTGTTATTGACAGAAGTTTGGATTTTAGGTGGTCACGATTGGTTGAAAGTGATGGAGGATGTTGCGCACTGTTTGTGTAGTTGTGGAATTTGATTTTTGGGAAATTTGTATGAACAGTGGTTTGAGGTTAAGTAGATGATTGTGGAGCAGTGGAACAGTGACAAGTTAGGGGATGGGCAGAATGTTTGTACAGGGGTTAACTGTTTTTGTGAAGTGAATGTGCTGTTTTGGAGATAACTGCAGTTAACTTGTAGTGGTGCGTTGTGTTTTTTGAGGTTGAGATGGTTGTATCCGATGTTTAATTGAAGAGAAGTACGTGCTGGCAGATGTATTGATTTGAAGTGGGTTCAACAGAGTCGCCAGGAAGCAAGTTGTAGCTGTGGTTCTATGGTGGTGATGACTGATTGAAGTGATGATGTTTTGTTGACGGTATAACTGCTGTAGTTGAGGATATGTGTGCAGGCAAGGATTGTTTGAGGTAATTTGATGTTGAAGCACAATATGGTTTGCAGTGCTCTGTGGCGTTTTGAAGTTTTAGTTTTGGTGGTGTGACAAAATTGGTCACAGAGAGGAGGGGAGGATCGGGTAGATGGTTCAGAGGAGTAATTGTTGTATATGAGGTTTATTGGAACTTGGTGATTCTAGTGACTGGAGTGAATGGTGGTTAGAGGGTGGGTGGAAGCAGTTGTACAGGGAAGTGATGTGAAGAAGGCTGATGTGATAAGTCGAGGAAGATGGTTGCTGATTTGATTGATGAAGTGAGTTGTTCAGGTGGTAGGATTGATGGCAAATGTGCTAATGAAGAAGTATGGAGGTGAGGAAAGGTAGAAGGTTGTGGACGTGATTTTGGACTGTGGTGAAATTGGCGTGGCAGGCAGTTATGGATGTGCACGTGATTTGCACTGCGATATTGTAGAAGTGTTTACAGGAAGGAGATGAAGTTGCTGTTGGTTTGGTATGTTGTCAGGAAAGATCGTGACAGAAGGCTGGTTGTCAGGCTTGGGGAAGAATGTTGGAGTTTGATGGGTGATGAAGTAGGCTTGGTGGCTGAAGGATGATGACAATCTGTAGGCAGTTGAACAATGGAGTTTGTGGTTTAGGAATGGAAGGCTAATCGAGTTGCAGGCTGGAAGTATGGTATAGTGATTTTTGTGCAGCAGTAATGGGCTGTGGATGGTGGCTCTGGTGAAGCAGTTGCAAAATGGTGGTTCAAGGTGTTGTAAGTGAAGTGGTATGTGGCCTGTAGGGGTTGTGAATGGTCTGATGTTTTGTGCAATGTAGCAATGGAAGGAAGGGTTTGCTGGGGAGTGGAAATGTGGTTGTGAAATGTGATATGAGACAGAGAGGAAATTGTGTGCAGAGAAATAAATGTGACAGCGGAAAGTTTGTGGTTGTCAAGACTGTGGGGGAGATTTTGCAAATGCAAAAATTCAAAAGACAATGAGATTGCAAGATTTTAAATGCTAAATTGTAAAGAAAGGGAAATGAATAAAATTGTTTTTTTTCTAAATTGTGTAGGTTGAATTTTTTTATATAATAGAAATGCAAATGCTAAACAAACAAGAAGAAAACAAGCACACAAATGCAAGGCACACAAAAATTAAACAAACACAAAAAAAAAAATTAAAATGCAAACACACACAAAATAAAAAGCACACAAAAATCAAACAAAGAAAAATAATCCGAAGAATAAAAATTTAAATCAAAACAACTCCCCGGCAACGGCGCCAAAAACTTGTTCGTCGACGGAAATTCTATCGGTTTAGAAAACCGTCGATCGAATTTTGAAATAAAATTAACCGCAAGCGCACGGTGTACGAATGTAGCACGCGGCGAATACGGGTCGATCCGCAGGGAATTGTTGATTTAAATATCCTACTCAATCAAATTATACCAAAGTCGAGAGTGTATTTAAGCTAGAAAATGAGAAAATGAACTAACCAACAAAAAGAAAAGAAATGCAAATATGAGAGTTAAATGTCAATTTAGAGAATAAATCCACTCTCTAGATCATGTAGTTCAACACATGAAATCATGATCTCTCTTTAATGGTCATTAGTGTTTTAATTGATGTGTTTATCATAAGTATGACATATTTGAGCTATTAATTAGCCAACATAAGTCATCAAACTATAACACACCCCTTAAAACACTTACTAACTTTCATGGAACTTGACAAGGAAAATGAAAATGAAATCTATTTTAAGTATGGCGTATTAACTATTGATTAGAAACATAGACCATCAAATTTTAATTTCAAATCACTTTCTTATGCCATAATCATATATTGATGAAGAGGCATTTGTGTTAGTGATTGTTTAAGCATAGCCTATTTGGTGTCAACAATATAGACTATCAAATTCAAAGCAAAAACAACAAATAAAACCACTTCTATCATCATCATTAAGCACAAAAAGAGAGCATGAATTAACAAAATGTTGAAGCTACATTAATTAGAGAGCTTCATTGCCCCTAAATTGAAGGGGTTTAGCTTCTCATATTTGTCATTTTATTAACAAATGTAGCTAACAACATGAAAGCAAAATGAAGAGGAAAAGGAGAGCAAAACGAAAAGATAAGCTAATTAACTTGCAAAAAAGAAATGAGATCTACACTACAACATAAAAAAAAGAGGCATGTAAAAGGAAAGAGCATGTATTAATAACATAAAAAAGGAAAATTACATAAAATAAAAATGGCTAAGTAGCCATGAAAAGAGAAAGAGAGCTTTCTTTTATTTGATCTAAACTAAACTAAAGAGAAGGAGGCCTAAGAGAGACTAAGAGAAGAGATGGAGATGCTACATGAAACATATGGGTATTTATACATGTATGAAACCCTAATTCATATTTTTAGGGAATGCCCAAAATGCCCCTTAGGAAGTGTGGAGGCCAAGTAACCATTAACATGTCTTAATCCCCCATTAAGTGTACATGAAACCATTAACTCCATAAGCATGTGCATTAGCCTTTAATTTGTACATTAAGGTAGGTGGGTAGGTGGGGTCCTCCATGATCTTCACTTTGAATTATTTCCATCTTCATTCCTTTATATTCTTTGTGCATGCATATTCCCTCATGAAACCACTCCTATTTGAGACCATTTTCCTATAAAAATATGTAACAACCCGCATATTTATCGATCGTATATTTAAATATTTTATTTAAATATAACGTCGTTTGTCGGATTATGGTCCAAAAAGTTACTTTCTGCAAACGGTAAAATTGGGTCTCTTGACCACTTCCATTGAGTTCAAAACGTCGTTTGCGATCTTTTTGAGTATAAGCTTTGATATGTTTGGAGTAAGTTGAGTTTTGACTCTTTTTCTACTTGGGCTTGAGTTTGGGTTCAGCCCCAATCTCCACTTAACCCACCTAGCTCATTAACTCTTCATCCATTCACCCTCATTTCATTTCTTTTACTTAAGAAAAACTGAAAATGGTGGAAGGGAAAGGGAAATAGAAATTGCAAGCCCTAGTTTCCTCTTTGCAAACTTGATTTCTTGCTCCAAAATCATAGAGAAGCCATTGGTAAGCTCCTCTTCATCTTCTCTATCTCCTTCTCTCTTCAATGTCAGAAATTTCCTAAACCTAAAATTGGGAAATATGTGTTTTATTCTTAGATTGAAGCTTGTTGAGTTGAAGTGGTGTTTGGTTGGTCTTCTCCTTGTTATTGAGCTTCATCTTCTTTGTTTTGGGTTAAAGGTGAGTTTTGAACTCACATCTATTTCTTACGATTTCATTGATGTTGGGTATGAATTCCTAACACCTTGTTCATATGCTCTTGCTTTTGGTTTGGATTGAATTGGTAAATATCCAAATTTTTAGTGTTTGGGTTCAATTCTTTAAAGATCCTAACTTTGATGGTTGAATACGTTTTTGGTTGCGAATCGGAGAGCTAATGGAGCTGGGGTATCTATTGGCTAAAGCTCCTTAGGTCCATTGTTCGAACGATCGCGTTTTGGAAGAATTTGCATTTCATTGAAATAGGGCAGGAAGTGCAAAATCATCAGGTTCGGCCGACCGAGCCCTGTAGCCAGTCGACCGACCTGCTTCCCGAGAGTTTTTATGAACAGTGTCCGGTCGACCGAGCCCTGTAGGCGGCCGACCGACCTGCTCCTATTTGCCATGTTTTGCTTGTTTTTTTGTATATTTTGATTTGTTTTCCGGATTTTATCAATTCAAGTTGCTTTTTAGTGGTTGTTATTGTATATTTGGCTTTGATAACTTACTCTTGACTTCATCCACGGGTTTTTATAAAATAATCTCTCGAATCGCATTTAAAAGCTCGTTTCTCCAATTTATAAATTCTATTTAAAACACACACTTCCGCACTTCTAGCGAAGTGGAAGGGTGATTAAATGGTTGGGCAAAACACGGACCATGGATCTGTGCGTTTATCCTTCCGATTAATTCCCGACCTATTCAATTGATCGTTTTGACCTTCGGGTTTGGTTTACCGATGATATGAGGTGAATTTTGTACTGCTTTGAGTGTGAAATAAACTAACGGATAGTAAACCGTTTAGTGCGAACGGGTGGTTATGGGACTCACGTTATCACTTTTCGGATTCCTTTCTGGGAGTTTGTGACACATATCGCCTTTGGGATAGTGTCTTCGGACTGTCTTCTTCTGGCTTGTTGCCTTTAGTATCGCTTTCGATGTTGGCCGTTATGCGCCACATGGGTGATATTGGGTTGCTATAGTATCGCTTCCGATGTTGGCCGTTATGCGCCACATGGGTGATATTGGGTTGCTATTGTATCGCTTCCGATGTTGGCCGTTATGCGCCACATGGGTGATATTAGGTTGCCCTATTGTATTGCTTTCGGAGTTGGTCATTCGTTACCGCTCGAGCAATTTTCTGATGTTTCATTCATATGTATATTCCCTAGGTATCGCCCTTCGGTGTTGGTCTTTTTGAACCGCACGATATGTCGCGATTATCTTGTGGAACTTGTATACCTTATAGGTATTTGTTATTGCCTTTGGCTTGCTTTGGGATATTCTTATCCTTTGTTTCTATATGTTGCCGATGATATGAGGCTTGTTATCATATGATTCATCTTTTGTTAGATGATTGTGTTATCTCCCTTAGAGATATTTGTTATACCTTGTAACCTTGCAGGTTTATTGTTGTTCAGTTTATCTAACTGATTTGTTTAGCTAGACTGACCCGTGTATTTTATACTCGGGTCAGACCGAGATGTTTCAGGTTAGGTGCTTTTGGACTTAGCCTCTTTTGCTTCAGCATGGACTATTCCGCTAGTTTCTTTTTATCTTAGCTTTCTTGTAGTCCCATTTTGTTGTAACTCTGATATGTATTCTTGTGAACTCGTCTGTATATTGTGGTTTGCTATACCACTTGATATGTATCATTTTGTATACTCTGTTATGTATCTATATATGTGTATGTGATGATTTACTGTTCTGTGATGTATATTACATTTGAGTTCTTATATTCTGTTCTGATAGATCCTATAGCCATTTTAGTCTTACTTTAAATATTTATTGAATACGTCGAGCTGTTTGTGATTCTACTTTCCGACGTGTTTAGTGAATAGTTAAGGTAAGATTACACATGGTCGCTCCTATCCAGCCTTATTCTCCGTGTTAGCAGACGGTATTATCTATACAATACTCTTTGCTAACGTAGGTATAGAGGTGGGGCGTCATAGCGTGGTATCAGAGCGCTGAGTTCAGGACAAAATATGATAAACACAGAATAGAGATACATATTACGATACATCAGAGTGTAATGAGTGATACAAGTCTTCGAATCATCGTGCCTTTCTATTCCTTCTACCATCAAAGGTTAGATAGAATTTGGGGAATACGTCTAGGAATGCATGTGTTTCCGTACTATTCCGTATTGAAGTACCTACCTTGTGATTTATCTTATTCTTATCTTACTTTCAGCGTATGGCTGGAAGAGGCAGGGGACGACGCTCGGGTGTTGGGAAATCCAGTGGCTCACATTCGGACGGCGTTTATATGTCAGCTGATCAGTTCATGGAGTTATTTAGGAGCACTCAGCCTCCAGCTCCTACTCGTGTATCTCCGCCTCACAAATCTACCTTTGCACGTCTGTGCAGTGATTTTTCTCATCTTGGAGGAAAGCCGTTTAAGGGCTCTGAATCCGTTCTTGAAGTCCAAGCTTGGCTTCGCACGTGCGAGCGTGTTTTCTCTCGCATGGATCTTTCTGACCATGATAGAGTTCTTGTAACTTCTAGCTTATTACAAGAGCGTGCCCTTGATTGGTATGAGCTTCTTGTAGCCGAAATCGATGAATTTACTCTTTCTTGGACTCAGTTTCGAGGACGATTCGAGCTCAAGTTCATTCCTGAATCCGAAAAAGTTTTATTGACCTGTCGCTTCCTTGAGTTGAAGCAAGGGAAGTCTTCTGTTTCTGAATATGTTGCATCATTCGAGGCTTTATCTAAGTATGGTCTTGAATTCATTAGCACTTCATATAAGAAGAATCTGAAGTTTGTCTCTGGTCTTAAGAAATATCTTAAGAAGTCTTTGTTGCTCCAGCTTAAGCTTTCTTTTGAGGAGTTGGTAGATTATGCACTTCATCTTGAAACCGTCGAGAAGGAATGTGATAGTGGTGATGATGTTGAGGTTCGCAAGAACCCCAACAAAAAGCAGTCTCCATTGGATGAGCGGGAACTTTTCCCTTCCAAGAAGAAAAAGTCCATTGAATCTGATTCTCAATCTCAGCCTGCTGGAACACCTTCCATTCGGAAGTGTTTCAATTGTGATTCTCCTGATCATATGATTCGAGCTTGTCCTATGCCTCTCTTCTGCCGCTATTGAAAGAAGGAAGGCCATCGTCTTTCCACTTGTCCTATTGCTCCGAATAATTCTCAGTCGGGCAAGATAAATGTAACAGGTGCTTCTGGAGGCCCTTCTCGGGGATAAGGTATGTCTCCATCTATTTTGGTAGGTTTCTACTTTTCTTTTATTTGATTTCTAATTTGATGGCATCATTTTATTTCTTTAAGCCCTCATGATGAGGAAAGTGTTGTTTCCCTCATTCTTGTAGTTTGAGAATTTTCTGGTATTTTTGAGCTTTTCTTAGGATTATCACCTAAGCAAATCTTTTGAGTAGTGTTAAGGTCTTTTCAGCTCGACCTTGCCACCGGTTTTGATTTGGTTGCGAGTTGCGGAAGTTAGCACTCCATTTACCGCATTCCGCACTCATTGTGATTCTTATGAATGATTTATTGTGTCATTCAGTTTGTCCAACTCATTTCATCCAATTATGAATCGAGTATTCTATGAATATCTCGATGATTCCATTTTTGTATTTATTGATTTTGGTTGGAAGTTAGCAATTTAAAATTTTTGCAAATCTTTTTCATAAGATTTATTTATAAGTATAAATGGGATTTTGTTCTTAAAACAAACAAAGAGAATTTTCAAAAGTTTTTAGAAATATGTTTATCATATAGAAGATTGTTTTGTGATTGTATTGCCCATTAAGTGCTTTAAGAATTCTGGTCGATGCGCTTGATCAACGTTATCGATAGGAATCTCCAAAACGCTTTGATGAGACAATCAGACACAGTGAATTGACTTGAAATAAGAAATTTTTCCGGAAATATGATTTTATGAAGATAATTGTGATTTTGAAAGTATTAGCTTTTCGAAAAAGTAGGTTATTTAAAAGAAGCCTTTTCCGATACTCTATTTCTTTTACTCCCGAAAGGGGGATCGTGTTGCCAATGCATTTTGTTGTAAGCAACAAGTGATTGTTTCTTGTTGATGTCCGTATGGAATGATCTTTTTACCAAGTTCATCGGACGTTTTGTTGTACTTCATTTTGTTGAGATTTGGTTCATTTGACGTATTATTGCACCACGTCGGTGTTCCGAATTATTTTGAACTTATAAATCCTTAGAATTCTTTGAGCAAGTAAGTTAGGGCTTATCCTTTCGTGCACTTTATGGTGAACTTCTTATTCTGTTGTCCTTATTTGTTAATATGTTTTTTTGGGTTGTTACTCTTTATTTTCTTCTTAAGAATTGCGAGGACGCAATTTCTTTAAGGAGGGGAGTCTGTAACAACCCGCATATTTATCGGGCGTATATTTAAATATTTTATTTAAATATAACGTCGTTTGTCGGATTATGGTCCGAAAAGTTACTTTCTGCAAATGGTAAAATTGGGTCTCATGACCACTTCCATTGAGTTCAAAACGTCGTTTGCGATCTTTTTGAGTATAAGCTTTGATATGTTTGGAGTAAGTTGAGTTTTGACTCTTTTTCTACTTGGGCTTGAGTTTGGGTTCAGCCCCAATCTCCACTTAACCCCCCTAGCTCATTAACTCTTCATCCATTCACCCTCATTTCATTTCTTTTACTTAAGAAAAACTGAAAATGGTGGAAGGGAAAGGGAAATAGAAATTGCAAGCCCTAGTTTCCTCTTTGCAAACTTGATTTCTTGCTCCAAAATCATAGAGAAGCCATAGGTAAGCTCCTCTTCATCTTCTCTATCTCCTTCCCTCTTCAATGCCAGAAATTTCCTAAACCTAAAATTGGGAAATATGTGTTTTATTCTTAGATTGAAGCTTGTTGAGTTGAAGTAGTGTTTGGTTGGTCTT
Organism: Allium cepa; assembly: GCA_030765085.1. Lineage (NCBI taxonomy): Eukaryota > Viridiplantae > Streptophyta > Magnoliopsida > Asparagales > Amaryllidaceae > Allium > Allium cepa. Next base: position 939,872,462 of record CM060932.1, read on the forward strand.
CTCCTTGTTATTGAGCTTCATCTTCTTTGTTTTGGGTTAAAGGTGAGTTTTGAACTCACATCTATTTCTTATGATTTCATTGATGTTGGGTATGAATTCCTAACACCTTATTCATATGCTCTTGCTTTTGGTTTGGATTGAATTGGTGAATATCCAAATTTTTAGTGTTTGGGTTCAATTCTTTAAAGATCCTAACTTTGATGGTTGAATATGTTTTTGGTTGCGAATCGGAGAGCTAATGGAGCTGGGGTATCTATTGGCTAAAGCTCCTTAGGTCCATTGCTCGAACGATCGCATTTTGGAAGAATTTGCATTTCATTGAAATAGGGCAGCAAGTGCAAAATCATCAGGTTCGGCCGACCGAGCCCTGTAGCCGGTCGACCGACCTGCTTCCCGAGAGTTTTTATGAACAGTGTCCGGTCGACCGAGCCCTGTAGGCGGCCGACCGACCTGCTCCTATTTGCCATGTTTTGCCTGTTTTTTGTATATTTTGATTTGTTTTCCGGATTTTATCGATTCAAGTTGCTTTTTAGTAGTTGTTATTGCATATTTGGCTTTGATAACTTACTCTTGACTTCATCCACGGGTTTTTATAAAATAATCTCTCAAATCGCATTTAAAAGCTCGTTTCTCCAATTTATAAATTCTATTTAAAATACACACTTCCGCACTTCGAGCGAAGTGGAAGGGTGATTAAATGGTTGGGTAAAACACGGACCATGAATCTGTGCGTTTATCCTTCCGATTAATTCCCGATCTATTCAATTGATCGTTTTGACCTTCGGGTTTGGTTTACCGATGATATGAGGTGAATTTTGTACTGCTTTGAGTGTGAAATAAACTAACGGATAGTAAACCGTTTAGTGCGAACGGGTGGTTATGGGACTCATGTTACCACTTTTCGGATTCCTTTCTGGGAGTTTGTGACACATATCGCCTTTGGGATAGTGTCTTCGGACTGTCTCCTTCTGGCTTGTTGCCTTTAGTATCACTTTCGATGTTGGCCGTTATGCGCCACATGGGTGATATTGGGTTGCTATAGTATCGCTTCCGATGTTGGCCGTTATGCGCCACATGGGTGATATTGGGTTGCTATTGTATCGCTTCCGATGTTGGCCGTTATGCGCCACATGGGTGATATTAGGTTGCCCTATTGTATTGCTTTCGGAGTTGGTCATTCGTTACCGCTCGAGCAATTTTCTGATGTTTCATTCATATGTATATTCCCTAGGTATCGCCCTTCGGTGTTGGTCTTTTTGAACCGCACGATATGTCGCGATTATCTTGTGGAACTTGTATACCTTATAGGTATTTGTTATTGCCTTTGGCTTGCTTTGGTATATTCTTATCCATTGTTTCTATATGTTGCCGATGATATGAGGCTTGTTATCATATGATTCATCTTTTGTTAGATGATTGTGTCATCTCCCTTGGAGATATTTGTTATACCTTGTAACCTTGCAGGTTTATTGTTGTTCAGTTTATCTAACTGATTTGTTTAGCTAGACTGACCCGTGTATTTTATACTTGGGTCAGACCGAGATGTTTCAGGTTAGGTGCTTTTGGACTTAGCCTCTTTTGCTTCCGCATGGACTATTCCGCTAGTTTCTTTTTGTCTTAGCTTTCTTGTAGTCCCATTTTGTTGTAACTCTGATATGTATTCTTGTGAACTCGTCTGTATATTGTGGTTTGCTATACCACTTGATATGTATCATTTTGTATACTCTTTTATGTACCTATATATGTGTATGTGATGATTTACTGTTCTGTGATGTATATTACATTTGAGTTGTTATATTCTGTTCTGATAGATCCTATAGCCATTGTAGTCTTGCTTTAAATATTTATTGAATACGTCGAACTGTTTGTGATTCGACTTTTCGACGTGTTTAGTGAATAGTTAAGGTAAGATTACACATGGTCGCTCCTATCCAGCCTTATTCTCCGTGTTAGCAGACGGTATTATCTATACAATACTCTTTGCTAATGTGGGTATGGAGGTGGGGCGTCACAAAATATATATAAATTTCCAATCAATTTTTCTCAAAGAAAGATATGCACTTAAATGACCGTTTTGCCCCTATATGAAGATGAATATGTGAAAATTTGGAATTAATATGAATTTTGGTTAAAACAAGTTAAAATACCCAATATGATCATTTATTTAATTTAAATAGAATAAATATGGTGGTAAAAATATGCACATTTACGTGCACATCAGGTGTTGCACTCAGATCATATTCTTACTCATCTAAAATTTTACTTATTTTGTTACATAAATAATGTTTACCATACTTCATTTATATATAAACACACACACACACACACACATGTTGTATATATGGTGCCAGCCAAGCTAAATGTGTTGTCAGACTATATATATATATATATATATATATATATATATATATATATATATATATATATATATATATATATGAAAGTTATAAAGTTGTGTCTACTTTATACGTATGTTTCAGTATTATGTTGATGCGGTATATATAAGATTGTTTATTTATAGTTTATTATTTACTGTAACGACCCGATATTTTCGGCCATTCGCATCCGCACATGTCGGACTTGAATTGTTCAAAATACCGCGTTGTAAATAAAATTTGGCAAATCTTAGAATATACAGTAAATACATAATCACAGAATCACAGACACAGAAATCAGAATACTTGCAGCGGAATTAAAATAACTTAGTGGTTCATGAAGCCACTATCAATAGTCTCAAAATAAGAAATTTTTACATAGTCTTTAAAACCAAATATAGTTTGAATCAACCACAGAAAATCTTAAAATTCAATTATCTCGATTACAAAAGCTAAAGTAAGAACTGAACAAAAACTTGACAGCAGCTTGAAAGGAGATAATCTTCACAAGTCTTAGCTCCGGAGAAAGAGGTCCGAACTGAAACTCAGGCTGACCCGAGCGTAAAATAAACATAAACACTCGAGTCAGAACATACATACTTATACGGTGTAAGCTAATTCAAGTGAACTGTAATATAAAGACAAGTAACTTAAAGGATGCTTGGGACAGCCCATCCTCTAAGGATCCGTTAAACTATTACTATGTAGTAATATTTCGCTATTATAATAATGTCTATTAGTAAAATAAACTTACTTTTAAATAGCGCTAAGGCTTTACATTTCCACGTTAACACGTAATAATGCCAATAGTCTATACAGTACCGTAATACCTCCTGATCGGGAGGCTACCAGAGGATACTCCATAGGTACGACACAAATAGATACTCGTACAAGGCGTGCTAGGGTAGGTGACACGGCACAGCTAGGTAATGCCAGGGTAGATATACCAATTACGCTTCCGGGTCGGTGGTAACACATAGCCGCAGCTACCGCCCACCTCGAGCCACACCCTAAATCAAAGAAATCAAAAGTGGTCACCGAATAAATCCAAAGTCAGAGTAGAATATCGAAGGGATGTGCCCGATCAAAGGTGCTACCTCAATTAACCCATCGATCGCTCCTGTTTTAGCCACCTTATGCCAACTCACGGGTGTTGGGTCCACGTATTTACCTCGAAGGAAACACCGCCACCATCCTACTTCATTCTGGAATCTCCACCGCGTACGTGGTTGATAAAGTGATTTTCGGTTTCAACAGAGAGTATGCCCATATCCGATCCCGGTCTCTTTAACAACCAACGTTATTAATACCCGTGGTTATAAATTCCAAAATAGTTAATATTAAATCAAAATACTTCATTTTAACTTTTAAAAGTGAAGTTATTATAATTACGAATCGAATATCCAAAAATCTCAATTTCAGCCATTGCAACACTTAATAAGTGCTACTGTAACCTTTTTATTTATTCGGGTTTAATTTAAATTTTGCAACCACAGCACTTACCAAGTACTGCAATAGCCCTTAATTAATTTTTAGCTTTTAGTTCATTTGCATCAACTACGACACTTACAAAGTGCGGTAATATCCCTTACAACAGTTTTCGGTTAATTAAATTTTTTTTAGACTTCAATATAAATTCATCAATAATTAAACTTAAATTTTAAACTAAATTAACTTATAAAAAAATCATATTATCCATTTGAAATATTCATTTAAATCTACCCAAAAATTTATGATCTTTATGAAGTATTTCCACTAATAAATATCAACCTCTCAAGGCTTTACTTATTAAAGTTAAATGCCCAAATTTCTATATTTTTCTATATTCAAAATTTTCTTAACCATTTAGATGAATTACCATTTCAAAATATAGCTAAATTTCCTCTTTATTTATTAACTTAACTTTAATTCTTAAACCAAACTTCCATTTCTACATTAAGATATATTCCAAATTTTATGTTTAAGTATTTATTTATTTAACTATTAAATTCATAGAAAATTCAATAACGCCTTATTAATTTATTTAAATTCCAATTTTCATCAAAATTTATTACATTTACATACTTAGCTTGAATTCCATCAAAATTTCCAAAATGAATTTATTACTTCAAATTCCAACTTACCATTTATTTATTTATACATTTAACTTGTATAAGACTACCAACAATTTATTTTAACCCAATTTAAATCAAAATATTAAAATATATATATTTAAAATACTTACAATTTTCAGAAATATATATATATATATATATATATATAATAATAACCACGGGTTTGTATAATATTTTCTAACCTAGGTCAAGTGATACCGATAATATATCATTTCAATCTGTATTTTACAAAGAAAAACCCAAGTTCTATCATTTCAAACCTGCAATTCCAAGTTAAATAAATAAATAAATATACAATATCGTTCAGGCCTATCATTTCAGCCCGTAACGATTTCTATTCTACAGGGAACTTGCAGTGATAAACAGTAGATAAATAAATAGTATAACAGCTTAAATATAACAGTACATAATATAACCGATGATGTGTCAAATTAATAACAGGGTTTTTAACATCATAAATTTATATCACAGGCAAGAAAAGTAAAATATAAATATTCTACAATTACACTTGTTATTAATTTACAGATCTATAAGTACGTTTGTCTGGTGAGAATACTCACCTCGATGTTGCTGAAGATTAGACTCAAAACTAAGATAACCACACCGAAACAGCGTAGAAAGCACGATCAAATATTGGAAGATGAGACAAACTGATTTTGATCTTGAAACAAGATAAATAAATAAATCTGAGTACGCAAATTTCAATTACGGACAAAGCAAATTTTTAAATAAAACAAAATTGGAACGAGCTAAAATAAAATGAAAATTGACTCAAATTGCTCGACCACTCCACCGCACGACTTGACCCATTAAAACAAAAGCTCGGCCTGCCCATTTATTTTTTTCCAAATCAAAATTTACAAAATAAATTTATACTCTATTTTTTTTATCCTTTTTACAAAATATTATGACATGTTAATAAAAAGGTGGCAAATCTTATGTGGGCAACATGCAATTCACGGTAGTGATACATAAATGTGGCGCATGCAATATTTATTTATTATATATTTTTTATTTTTCCTTTCTCTCTCTTTTTTTTAATATTATTATCCTAAAAAAACTGAATGCAACAGAGGAGATTGAAAAGAAAAAAAATGGCCTGGGCTAACCCAAAGATTGCACGCAATATTTCTTCCCAGATCACAATTCATGGCGTGGTCAAGGTGGTGCAGAGGGTCGAGTTTCGTGGTGGAGCAGTAAATGAAACAGGGAAATAAAAGAAGAAGAAAGCAAAAAGGAGGAAGGAGAAAAGATATTCAGCCATACCTGATATATGAAGCTCACGCAAAGAAGAAGAAGCTGAAGCTAATATGAGATGGATCCAATTGAGGTGATGAGAAAATTTAGACGTGCTAGTGTATTAATGTAAAGGGTTGCGTAAAGGGGAACGTGAATCATGGCATGCAGATTTTTTTCTTTAGGCAAGGATAAAGGAATTTGGTATTAAATCGATGATGTAACGTAAATCAAGGAAAAAAAGAATTGCGTGATTGATATTCTGACCAGAAGAAATGCGATGATTTGTAAGTCTAAACATAGGAAATAAATGAAAAATGGGTATGTGAAAAATAAAGGAGGCAAGCAGGAATTGATTGCGTTGGTTGATAAAAAGAAACGGCAAGAATAAAATTGATTTTGGTAGACTTTTGAAATTTTTTGGGATGTGGGTTTTGTAATTAAATCAGCAAAATTGCGCAATTAGAGGGGGGAAAGATTTGGAAGCAATTAATTTGTACACGTTTATATTAGTAAGGAAGTAAATGGATTTTTTTTATAAATGCAAGAAATAAGTATGTTGGAACGGCTAGAGAGAGGTACGTGAGTTTTTTTTAAAATTCTACTTAAAAGTATGCGTTGATTAAGATGAGGGATTATAGGCAATAATTTATTTAAAACAATTACCCTGTTGCTTTGATTTTGAAATGGTCTATTGAATATTTTTCCTATCAATTTCACGCGAGAGGTAAGGAAAGTTTGGAACAATTAATTACTGCGAGAAATACATTTTTATTATCAGTATAGATTTCGTGAATTAAGGAGAACATAAAACGGCAAGCAATCAATTTGCTTCAAAACGGAAATGGAAACATGAAATTTTGAACATGTATAATTTTAAAGATGGAAACTTATGGTGATTGAGGTAAAACAATAGGCAAGCAAGGATTTTGCGTTGATTGAAAATAAGAAATGGCAAGAATTTATTTGGCAAGCATTTGTACTCGTTTGAAATTATTTAGAAGAGAACGCGTTGATTAATAAAAAGAAACGACAAGAATTTATTGGAGAAAATAATTGCAGTGGGTATGAATTAATCAGCGAAAAAAATATGGTAAGCAATTATATTTTCTTTGAAACGGATAAGGAAATTTGAAAAAAATTTGCACGTTTAAAAATTTAGCAGAAAATTATGCGTTTGATATCGGTGGGAGAGGGAAAACGACAAGTAATAAATTTTATTTCGGTAGGCTTTGTAATTTCAAATATTTTATGTGTGAACTTCAGGTTGTTAAAGTGGGAAAGCACAAATGAATGCGTGCGTAATTTAAGGCAAACACGGATTTAAAAATTTTGAACGCTAAAGGAAAAATAATTTCTTTCATTATCAAAGGGGTGTGTGATTTTATTCAAAAAAGAAATTTTGCATTGCAAGAAATATTTGATAAAGTGCAATGCGAAAATAAAGGAGAAAGTAAATTTGCGCTTACATGAAAATTTGCCTTGATTGAATAAGGCACGGCCAGCAGTAATTAATTATGAATGATTGAATTTGAAAGGCTATTGCTAAAACAAAGATTCCATACCACATTTAAATGATTTATGAAAAAGAAACGTGTTATATAAAAAAAAATCTTATTAAAGAAACTTGCATTGATTTATACAAAGAAATGGCTAGGACTACTTGGCAAACATTTGTAGTTGTTTAAAAATTTGGAAGTAAATGCGTTGATAAACTTTTCTTTCCTTTTTGAAAACGCAAAAATAAGATAAAGAGGGAAGGCGTTCATAAAGGAGGCAAGAATTTATTTGAAACAAAATGGGTGCAATATAATTTTGAAGGTGAGTTTTGAATTCTAGAGAAGTTGCGTGATTTAAGCCAAAGAAAATATGGCTAGAAATAATATTCATTTACCACTTAGAATTTTACGTTTACTGTTTAATTTATCCATTTATAGCTAAGGTAAAAATTAAAAATGCGTACTACAGACGCAACATTTTATGCCCAAATTTAAAACGAAAATAACTTTTTTTTAAACATTTATATGTTTAAAGAGTATCCATTAAATACACACTATTTATACCACTAAATTAATCAAAACAGGTATAAATGTGCAAATTAAAACGCGCCTTTTTATAAAGCTTATTTATGCACTGTATTTTTTTCCAAGTTTTATTGCTTAAATAAAACATGATTTTGCTTAAAATTTAGTTATTTACCATTTCAACAAAATAAACCAAATTTTCAATTAAAGTTAATCCTTAACCAAAGTCAAAATTTCAGATATCTTATCCTTTATTTAAAAATTTGGGCAATGTTTTAATCAAATTCGAAATTTAGATTTTTATATAATAAATCCCCAAAGTATTATAATTAAAAGAATGAAATATTTGTTAAAATTTTGGGCTGTTACACTCTCCCCCACTCAGAACTTTTTGTCCTCGAAAAGGAAGAAGGTAGGAGAATAGAAACAACCTGAAAAAAACTAAATTGAAACTCAAAATAGAATCATTAATCTAAACCATACAAATTTAATTTTAAATTAATAATTGGTTTCATCTATTTAATTTCACTTAATTTAAATTTTACTATTTCAAATTTCATTACTTCATTTTCCAATTATCTTAAAATAAAAATTTCTAAAATCATAAGTTTGAAAATCATTTGTTATACTCAAAAATGTGTTCAATAAATTAATATCTTTTTTTATTCCTAATTATAATTAAATTTATTTCTCCCAATATATTTTTTATCATCTATGTTAAATATGTTTACACTTATTACAACTGCTTACATTTATTCTTAGTTCCTTTAACATCATTTTATATTGTAAATTATTCCATTGCCTTCGTTAATCTTTTTATAACTAGAATTTAAGTGTATAACATTTATTATAACCACTCAAATTTTATTTATAAAATCGTTTTATATTGTATATTATCCAATTACATTGTTAATTTCTGAAAATCAAGGTAAGTTATATTGAAATGCAATTGAGTATTATACAAATAAAACTTTCAAATTCAATTATCTCTAGTTGGAATCATTTATTCAAAAAATTGATTTTCTTTTTTTTATAATTGAAATTATTCGTTAAGATAAAAGTTAAGAATTAAATTTCTGATTCCCTTCAAACCATTTAGAGATAAATTAATATATGTACAAAATATGTCCAATCAAATTTAAATCATATATCTATATATTATAAATCAAGTCATATTTTAGAGATTCAAATCAATTAAATTCTTAAGGTAACACGGTAGCCAGACTGCAGAATGGTCTCTTCACTTCGAAACTCGAAAATTAATGTCGATGATGTTGCTGTCATCACCGAAATTATTTCCTAGCGATAAAGAGAAGAGCACTGATTTTTAAACCTTTAAAATTCTTTGGAAACAAATTTCTATTTGAAAATAATTTAAATAATATATCCTTTTAAAACTTTAAACAAAAGGTTTGAAACCATCGGGAATTGAATTCTCAAATTCTAGTTTTAAATTCATTTCTGTTTCCAAACTAATTTATAACCATTGTTTATAGTTCAATTATTTATATGAGACAAAACCCATGGTTTAGAAAACCATAAATAAAATCAAATACTATTATCTCTTGACAACTAGTTAAATTAATTATAAAATTCTGAAAATTTATACTTATATATAATATTAGATTTTTTTCCAAATATAGGAATAAATTTTTCAAAACAAGGATAGAGATTCAAATTTGATGGACTCAAATCAAAGAGAATTTTGATTTAAAAATAAGTTTGAATCAGAAGATCCGATGATTAAATAACAGAATAAGGAACTGGATAAGTTTATATAAATCACGGGCAACCTTAACCGGGTCAACCGTGACTTAAAGAGTAAGATCGATGTGGATTTTTCTGGGATAAATCAACATTCGATCTGAAGAGATAGACTCAAAATAACCAAAGATAATAGCATCTAAACCGAGGATAAATATAAATCTTTGGTGAATCAATGCTAATTGTAAAGGAGTTTCACCCCTTTATTAGAATATTAGAGAGACCGCCAATTCACTGTAAAGATCATCTGAAGTGGAGTTATGGGATACTCCAGAATCGAAAGAAGATGAACAGTGAGGGACACGAATGAACTTTGGAACCATAGGGAACGTTCCAAAATTCAAAAAGGAAGAGATTCAAGCTTGAATGAAAGTGAATTTGCAAATCAAATTTACCATACGTTCTAAGTTTTGCATAGAGCCAAAGCTCTGATACCAAATGTAACGACCTGATATTTTCAACCATTCGCATTCGCACATGTCGGACTTGAATTGTTCAAAATACCGCATTGTAAATAAAATTTGGCGAATCTTAGAATATACAGTAAATACATAATCATAGAATTACAGACACAGAAATCAGAATACTTGCAGCGGAATTAAAATAACTTAGTGGTTCATGAAGCCACTATCAATAGTCTCAAAATAAGAAATTTTTACATAGTCTTTAAAACCAAATGTAGTTTGAATCAACCACAGAAAATCTCAAAATTCAGTTATCTCGATTACAAAAGCTAAAAAAAGAACTGAACAGAGACTTGACAGCAGCTTGAAAGGAGATAATATTCAGAAGTCCTAGCTCCGGAGAAAGAGGTTCGAACTGAAACTCAAGCTGACCCGAGCGTAAAATAAACATAAACGCTCGAGTCAGGACATACATACTTATACAGTGTAAGCTAATTCAAGTGAACTGTAATATAAAGACAAATAACTTAAAGGAATGCTTGGGACCGCCCATCCACTAAGGATCCGTTAAACTATTTACTATGTAGTAATATTTCGCTATAACAATAGTACCTATTAGTAAAATAAATTTACTTTTAAATAGCGTTAAGGCTTTACATTTTCCACCTTAACACGTAATAATGCCAATAGTCTATACAGTACCGTAATACCTCCTGATCGGGAGGCTACCAGAGGATACTCCATAGGTACGACACAAATAGAAACTAGTACAAGGCACGCTAGGGTAGGTGACACGGCACAACTAGGCAATGCCAGGGTAGATATACCAATTACGCTTCCGGGTCGTTGGTAACACGTAGCCGCAGCTACCGCCCACCTCGAGCCACACCCCAAAATCAAAGAAATCAAAAGTGGCCACCGAATAAATCCAAAGTCAGAGTAGAATATCGAAGGGATGTGTCCGATCAAAGGTGCTACCTCAATTAACCCGTCCATCGCTCCTGTTTTAGCCACCTTATGCCAACTCACGGGAGTTGGGTCCACGTATTTACTTTGAAGGAAACCACCACCATCCTACTTCATTTTGGAATCTCCACCGCGTACGCATTTGTTAAAGTGGTTTTCGGTATCGACAGAGAGTATGTCCATATCCGATCCCGGTCTCTTTAACAACCAACGTTATTAATACCCGTGGTTATAAATTCCAAAATAGTTAATATTAAATCAAAATACTTCATTTTAACTTTTAAAAGTAAAGTTATTATAATTACGAATCAAATATCCAAAAATCTCAATTTCAGCCACTGCAACACTTATAAAGTGCTATTGTAACCTTTTTATTTATTCGGGTTTAATTTAAATTTCGCGACCACAGCACTTATCAAGTACTGCAATAGCCCTTAATTAATTTTTATCTTTTAGTTCATTTGCATCAACTACGGCACTTACAAAGTGCGGTAATATCCCTTACAACAGTTTTCGGTTAATTAATTTTTTTTTAGACTTCATCAATAATTAAACTTAAATTTTAAACTAAATTAACTTATAAAAAAATCATATTATCCATTTGAAATAGTCATTTAAATCTACCCAAAAATTTATGATTTTTATGAAGTATATTCCACTAATAAATATCAACCTCTCAAGGCTTTACTTATTAAAGTTAAATGCCCAAATTTCTATATTTTTCTATATTCAAAATGTTCTTAACCATTTAGTTGAATTACCATTTCAAAATATAGCTAAATTTCCTCTTTATTTATTAACTTAACTTTTATTCTTAAACCAAACTTCCATTTCTACATTAAGATATATTTCATATTTTATCTTTAAGTATTTCTTTATTTAACTATTAAATTCATAGAAAATTCAGTAACACCTTATTAATTTATTTAAATTCCAATTTTCATCAAAATTTATTACATTTACATACTTAGCTTGAATTCGATCAAAATTTCCAAAATGAATTTATTACTTCAAATTCTAACTTACCATTTATTTATTTATACATTTAACTCGTATAAGACTACCAACAATTTATTTTAACCCAATTTAAATCAAAATATTAAAATATATATATTTAAAATACTTACAATTTCCAGAAATATATATATAATAACCACGGGTTTGTATAATATTTTCTAACCTAGGTCAAGTGATACGGATAATATATCATTTCAATCCATAATTTACAAAGAAAAACCCGGGTTCTATCATTTCGAACCCGCAATCCCAAGTTAAATAAATAAACAATGTCGTTCAGGCCTATCATTTCAGCCTGTAACGATTTCTATTCCAGAGGGAACTTGCAATGATAAACAATTGATAAATAAATAGTATAACAACTTAAATATAACAGTATATAATATGACTGATGATGTGTCAAATTAATAACAGGGTTTTTAACACCATTAATTTATATCACAGGCAAAAAAATAAAATATAAATATTCTACAATTATACTTGTTATTAATTTACAGATTAATAAGTACGTTTGTCTGGTGAGAATACTCACCTCTATGCTGTTGAAGGTTAGACTCAAAACTAAGATAAACACACCGAAACAGCGTAGGAAGCACGATCAAATATTGGAAGATGAAACAAACTGATTTTGATCTTGAAACAAGATAAATGAATAAAACTGAGTACGCGAATTCCAATTACGGACAAAGCAAATTTTTAAATAAAACAAAATTGGAACGAGCTAAAATAAAATGAAAATTGACTCAAATTGCTCGACCACTCCACCGCACGACTCGACCCATTAAAACAAAAGCTCAGCCTGCCCATTTATTTTTTTCCAAATCAAAATTTACAAAATAAATTTATACTCTTTTTTTCTTTTACCCTTTTTACAAAATATTATGACGTATTAATAAAAAGGTGGCAAATCTTATGTGGGCAACATGCAATTCACGGTAGTGATACATAAAGGTGGCACATGCAATATTTATTTGTTATATATATATATATATATATTCTTTTTCCTTTTTCCTTTTTTCTCTCTTTTTTTTTCTTTTTTATACTATTATCCTAAAAAAAACTGAACGCAACAGAGGAGATTGAAAAGAAAAAAATGGTCTGGGCTAACCCAAAGATCGCACGCAATATTTCTTCCCAGATCACAGTTCATGGCATGGTCAAGGTGGTGCGGAGGGTCGAGTTTCATGGTGGAGCAGTAAATGAAATAGGGAAATAAAAGAAGAAGAAAGCAAAAAGGAGGAAGGAGAAAAGATATTCATCCATACCTGATATGTGAAGCTCACGCAAAGAAGAAGAAGCTGAAGCTAATATGAGATGGATCCAATTGAGCTGATGAGAAAATTTGGACGTGCTAGTGTATTAATATAAAGCGTCGCGTAAAGGGGAACGTGAATCATGGCATGCAGATTTTTTTCTTTAGGCAAGAATAAAGGGATTTGGTATTAAATCGGTGATGTAACGTAAATCAGGGAAAAAAAAGAATTGCGTGATTGATATTCTGACTAGAAGAAATGCAATGATTTGTAAGTTTAAACGTAGGAAATAAATGAAAAATGGGTAGGTGAAAAATAAAGGAGGCAAGCAGGAATTGATTGCGTTGGTTGATAAAAAGAAACGGAAAGAATAAAATTGATTTTGGCAGACTTTTGAAATTTTTTGGGATGTGGGTTTTGTAATTAAATCAGCAAAATTACGCAATTAGAGGGGAGAAAGATTTGGAAACAATTAATTTGTACGCGTTTATATTAGTAAGGAAGTAAATGGATTTTTTTTATAAATGCAAGAAATAAGGATGTTGGAACGGCTATAGAGAGAGGTACGTGGGTTTTTTTTTTTAAAATTCTACTTAAAAATATGCGTTGATTAAGATGAGGGATTATAGGCAACAATTTATTTAAAACAATTACCCTGTTGCTTTGATTTTGAAACAGTCTATTGAATATTTTTCCTATCAATAGCACACAAGAGGTAAGGAAAGTTTGGAACAATTAATTACCGTGAGAAATAAATTTTTATTACCAGTGTTGATTTCGTGAATTAAGGAGAACATAAAACGGCAAACAATCAATTTGCTTCAAAACGGAAATGGAAACATGAAATTTTGAACGTGTATAATTTAAAAGATGGAAACTTGTGGTGATTGAGGTAAAACAATAGACAAACCAGGATTTTGCGTTGATTGAAAATAAGAAATGGCAGGAATTTATTTGGCAAGCATTTGTACTCGTTTGAAATTATTAAGAAGAGAACGCGTTGATTAATAAAAAGAAACGACAAGAATTTATTAGAGCAAATAATTGCAGTGGGTATGAATTAATCAGCGAAAGAATACGCTTAGCAATCATATTTTCTTTGAAACAGATTAGAAAATTTGGAAAAACTTTTGCAAGTTTAAAAATTTAGCAGAAAATTATGCGTTTGATATTGATGGGAGAGGGAAAACGACAAGTAATAAATTTTATTTCGGTAGGCTTTGCAATTTCATATATTTTATGTGTGAACTTCAGGTTGCTAAAGTGGGAAAGCACAAATTAATGCGTGCGTAATTTAAGGCAAACACGGATTTAAAATTTTTGAACGCTAAAGGAAAAATGATTTCTTTCATTATCAAAGGGGTGTGTGGTTTTATTCAAAGAAGAAATTTTGCATTGCAAGAAATATTTGATAAAGTGTAATGCAAAAATAAAGAAGGAAGTAAATTTGCGTTTACATGAAAATTTGCCTTGATTGAATGAGGCACGACCAGCAGTAATTAATTTTGAATGGTTGAATTTGGAAGGCTATTGCGAAAACAAAGATTCCATACCACGTTTAAATGATTTATGAAAAAGAAACGTGTTATATAAAAAAAAATTCTTACTAAAGAAACTTGCGTTGATTTATACAAAGAAATGGCTTGGACTACTTCGCAAACATTTGCACTTGTTTAAAAATTTGAAAGTAAATGCGTTGATAAACTTTTCTTTCCATTTTGAAAACGCAAAAATAAGATAAAGAGGGAAGGCGTTCATAAAAGAGGCAAGAATTTATTTGAAACAAAATGGGATGCAATATGATTTTGAACGTGAGTTTTGAATTCTAGAGAAGTTGCGTGATTTAAGCCAAAGAAAATATGGCCAGAAATAATATTCATTTACCATTTAGAATTTTACGTTTACTGTTTAATTTATCCATTTATAGCTAAGGTAAAAATTAAAAATGCGTACTACAGACGCAACATTTTATGCCCAAATTTAAAACGAAAATAACATTTTTTTTAACATTTATACGTTTAAGAGTATCCATTAGATACACACTATTTATACCACCAAATTTATCAAAACGGGTATAGATGTGCAAATTAAAACGCGTCTTTTTATAAAGCTTATTTATACACTATGTCTTTTTCCAAGTTTTATTGCTTAAATAAAACATGATTTTGCTTAAAATTTAGTTATATATCATTTCAACAAAATAAACCAAATTTCCAATCAAAGTTAATCCTTAACCAAAGTCAAAATTTCAGAAATCTTATCCTTTATTTAAAAATTTAGGCAATGTTTTAATCAAATTCAAAATTTAGATTTTTATATAATAAACCCCTAAAGTATTATAATTAAAAGAATGAAATATTTGTTAAAATTTTGGGCTGTTACATTTATAGTTTGTAATATTTCAAAGTTTAGTTTGTTTATAAATTTTATTGCAGTTGTTGTTTACAGATAGATTTGTTTAAAGTACAAAAGTATACCAGGTTAGCTTATAAAATTTATATAATAGTATATATGCTGCACATTCTAGCTTGGTGTATATTATAGTTAATAAAATAGTAGCTATATATAATAGTTTTGTTGTTTATACATATATTGATTTATAATATAGTAGGTTGTTGATTTTATATATATATATATATATATATATATATAAACTATAGATTCTGTTTTACATATGGGTATTATATTGCAGATGTTCTAATCTTGTTTAAATGTAGACGTGTATAAAAGATATTTGTTCTAATATATATAAAGGCTGCTTATACCTTATTTTATTATATTAAATTTGCATGTTGAGTTGTATTTCATTTTATTATATGTATGATATTAGAATGCTAGTGTAATTGTTTGTATATACGTGTTATGTATATATAGTATATGGGAAGTAATGGATTTATAAAAGTTTATAAAATTATAAAGGTTAGATACATAGTACACGTATAAAGTATGTCTGGTTATATATATTATTGAATGGATATTATAATATTGTTTTGTTTGCTTTTATATGTAATATATATTTGGGTCAGTTGGTTTGCTTTGCTATGTGTATCATATATGTTTGACTATATCCATGTTGAATTTTGAGTCTCGGCCTACATTTGTACGTAAAAAATAAAAATAAATAATATATATGTTATATTTGAAGTTCGAGTCTGTATATAAGTTTATATTAGTTTAATAATACACTAGTTTATATATATTACCTTTATATAGTAATGGTATGGTATATGTATAAGTAATTATTTCAACATATATCATGTACATATATTTGACTTTAATATATGAGATTAGTTTAAACAAGGATTTTAATTTGAAATATACGATTTTATATATGTGCATAATTATATATATGAGTTCACTTATACCTTGATCTTCATCAATCCATTTGATTCGATTTCGTCAATTCCAGGCTATCATTTCTGCTCGTTAAATTTGTGTCCAATCGTGCTTCACTTTGAAATTTTTCCTGGATTTATAGCTTGTTTCATCGTCAAATCCTCTCTAGCCTCGAAACGTGAGCAATCACTAACGATTAACGTTCTTATATTTATTAAATTTGATTTCAATTGAAACGACAATTGAAATATGCTACTGTTAGTTATTTACATTGCTATATATATGTTGTTATCTGTATCTGTTCACCTGTGACATCTGATACCATTATCTGTTGTTTATATTGATGATATATGCCTGTTATATTATTATCATATCTGTTATCACTCTGCAAGTTCCCTATTAGTATAGAATTCACTATGGGTTGAAATGATACATACCCTAACGATCTGTAGAATATGAGAAAATCATTATGGGTTGAAATGATAGACCCAAGCGATTTTCATTAAATTGAATTTGGGATTGCGGGTTGAAATGATATATATCTATATAAATTTAAATTACAGATTGAAATGATAAATATCTGTATCACTTAACCATAGGATAAAAAATTATATACAAACACCATTGATCTATATATATAAATGATTTCTATGGTTTTGGAAAGAAATATATAGTTTTATATAAATATTGATTTCAGATAATATATAAATCTTATTTTATGTATAGTTAAAATTTTGACTTTTAGCTATGTATAAATTTGTTTTAATATAAAATAAGTTAATAACAAAGTTAGATTTCATTAAATATAATATAGTCAAGTATTTAAATTATATATTAATATAGAGTTATAATGATTTTAATAAATTAAGGCTGGGAAGATATATTCGGAATTGGTTTGAAATTGTATTTAATTACGAATTATATTTAATAAAAACTGATTTGGAACTTATTGAATTTGAGATTTTAAAGGATATGAATATTATAACTTGATTTTTATTTAAGTGATTTAAATGAATATATCAAGTTTAAATAAAAAGGAACATTCGGTTATTTGAAGTTTAAAAGTTTTATTTAAATGATATTGAATTTATTAAGTAAATATTTCAAAACTAAATAATAGTAAATTGAATTAAGATATATATAAAATTATCACATTCTGTTTTAAAAGTATAGAATATTTAAAGCTTTGAAATATATATTTTGAAACGGTTTATTTGTGGTTCAAATCTGTATTTGAAATCGATATACTTTTGAATTGTTTATTTAGAAGCTAATTGGAATTAATGATTTGAGATCTAATCAAATTTGAATTTTTGAAATTCGAGTTGATTTGAAATTAATTTGTGAAATTTGAGGAAGACAAGTTTATTATATATACTATTTTAATATTTAAATCGGTTAAGTGGGAAGTATTATGATTTCAGAGTATTACGTTTCGAAAGTGTTTTAATTTCAAGTGTTTGGTTTCAAAAGTGTTATAACTTTGAAAAAATGCTATGATTTTGAAAAAGGATATATTCAAAATGGAAATGATATCGTATTTAGTTTTGAAATGGAAATGATATCGTTTTGAAATGGCAATGATATTTTGGTTTTGAAGTATAATCTATTTTGAAATAACCGGGTGTTATAATAACGTTTGGCTGCTAAAGAGACAGAGATCGGAAGTTTTCATACTCTTTGCCAACTCCGAAAGTCACTTTAACAACCGTGTACGCGGTGGAGATTACAAAATGAAGTAGGATGGTGGTGATGTTCTATTAAGGTATATACGTGGACTCGACTCCCGTGAGTTGGCGTAGGGTGGCTAAAACAGGAGCAATCGACGGGCTAATGAGGTAGCTCCTCTGATCGGACACACTTATTCGATACCATTCTATTACTTTGTTGATAGATTGGGTGCACCTTTTGATTTTTTGGGAGTGTGGCTCGAGGTGGGTGGTAGTGGCTGCTACGCATTACCACCGTTCGGAAGTGAAATTGGTATATCTACCCTAGCATTGTCTAGTTGTGCTGTGTCACCTACCCTAGCGCGTCTTGTACGAGTTTGATTTATGTCGTACCTATGGAGTATTTGTGGTAACCTCCCGATCTGGAGGTACGACGGTACTGTATAGACTACTGGCACTAAAAAATGTGTTAAGGGGGATATGGGTAACGCCTTAACGCTATTTTTTAAATATACTATACTTTACTTTAGACATTATTATAATAGCGTATATTACTACGTAGCAGATAGTTTAACAGATCCTTAGAGGATGGTTATCCCAAACATCCTTTGAGTTGCTTGTATTTCAGTTGTTATTTCACTTGAGGGATTTATTGATATAAGAATGTTAATCCTGACTCGAGTGTTTTGTGTTTTGTTTTACGCTCGGGTCAGAATGAGTGATACAACTTTTGAGACTCACCTTTGGAGTTGGAGCTTCGTTTGGAGAACCATCTGCATTCTTTCAGCTTGGAGTTATTCAGTTGATTTCAGTGACGTATTCAACTCTTGTATTTGACTATTGTACTTGAAACTTCTATTGTATTTTGTTTAACTCTGTTATATATATAGTAGCTTCATGAACTACTATCCTTTTGTTTCCGCTGCATATTGTATATTACTCTGTGTCTGTGATTCTGTAATTATTTTATTTACTGTATATGCTGAGTTTTGCAAAATATAAATTAACAATCTGGGATTTTAAGCAATTCAAATCCAGCATGTGTGGATGCGAATGGTTGAAAATATTGGGTCGTTACAACTTAATATACATATAAATCATGTTTATAAACCCATAAAAACTATAAAATAAACATATAAAGTTATATATGTATAAATATGCGGCTCTGAAACTGTTATGTAAGCAAAACAGTAACAGAAACTAATAACTTGATAATCCACCCATAAAAGCTACTATATAATAATATATACAATACTTAAAAATTAAACAGTATTTATGCTTAAAACAATGCGTATATATTATATACTAAATAAAATTGCAAGATGCTATATACATACAAATAGCTTTACATAAATATATTCAGTAATACAAATACACTTACAAATATACATATGCTAAATGGAAAGATATAAGATGGAAGAAGTTGATGGGTTGCGAGGCTTCACGCTTGGGGTGCGGTTGCCATGGTTTCGGTGGACTTGATCCGTAACGACGCGACTTTTCGACGCTCGAAAACCGACATTAATACGTCCACTGTATCAACTGCCGAGCAATCGAATGCCGGAAAACCGTACCGTTATGGTTAAAGAAGAAGAAAAAGATAGAAGAAGAGAGAAAATGATGGAACAGAACAGAAAGAAACAACAGAACAATATCAGAATCTCACAATCGCAGCGGAACAACATATAATAGATAAATGAATAATCTTTAAACAAAGGATTATATCAGTTATTACATTACATCACATTACATCACATTACATTACATTACATCATCAGAGTATACAACAACAAACAACAACAAACAGCGGAAAAGAAATACTATATGTTAGTGAATAAGCCATGCCATCCAGCTTGCCTACAGCAACTCCTGAATTCCAGAATATCCTGATAACCTGACTCTAGACTGCCCGTGTGGAAATTGGTGGGCACCCAGAGTTTAGGAAGGAAAACAATAAACTCCGAGTCAGTCATGGGACTGGTGTGAGAACTTAAAACAGTTATTTATCTTTAAAACAAACAAAGAAATATTTTTAAAATCAATTCGAAATGCTTTTTAAAAATGAAACTACCATAAGGCCTCCCGGCACACACACAATGCAAACGCAAACTTGGGGGAGATTTCTCCTTATGATAGTCAAAGATGCTTACTACGTAAAATCAAATCATTTTTGATATTATTATTAGTGCATAGTGTAGAAAACATTTCGAAAGTAGAATATAAATCTTAGCCAGCATAGGTACCATTATATTATGCCTACTATAGCTACCATATTAAATGGCAGGTTCTACAACTAAAATCGTACAAACTTCGTATTGTTTCTTTGGATTTCCAACAAATGGTCAGGCCAAGGAACTTCCCATTGCCACATGGGTACGCCTCTGGAAAGACGACCCGAGAACCTAACCGGATCTCTGCCAACACAAGGCCGGGTTACCTTTCAAACTAGTTAACTACTGACACGAATATGTCATTCCCCGATCGTAACCGATCTATATCCGAGGATCCTCGATTCCAACAACCACAAAGCAATAAATTTGCAACAACAACATAGGTTAACTATCCCGGCTCCATACCATGATACCACCTCTATCCAAAAGGAATGACATACACTAAAGGGGCGCTACCCGCTAATAAACTTGTTGCATCTTTCCTGTTTTGACCATTTCCGGGGTGTGAGGTCCGACGAAGTCTCGTCCACAAAGCCACGCTTTATATAGAAGCTGTGCTTTGATCATCAAATGTTCAACAGCCCTTCGTATGCCACATTACCAATTTGGGAATGTATCACTAGTAACCATCAACTACATAACCTCTAAGGGTGTTAAGCTAAGAGAACAAATTCTCCGCCAACAACGGAAATATATTTGATAGAAAGCAGCTTTACATCTCAAATTGTAATGTCAAACACACAATCCATACAAGTCTGTTCTGGGCTCGAACAGAACCGAAGGCACTTCCAAAGAAGTCCTTGCAATTCGGATATTCACTAATCACGTCTGGACTTTCCGTCACTAAGGGTGATAAAACCTCTATGTCGGAGATCATATGCAGAGTCATTCAACGGTAATCCTTCAGTTTTCACAAATATTCGGTCTTTAACACCGGTCATCAAATGCAATCCATAACGACGTTTCACATATTCAGAATGGGTTATACGACCCCAAGGACCTTTCCCGGCTAACCCGAATAGTGAGCGCTTATTCAAAAATAAGTGTGGCATTCAAATTCAAGCAATCACAACAAATACCTATTTAAAGGTAAATATTGATAGTCGGATTATTTAACTATCAATAGGCATGCTCAACATCACCAGATTCCAAATAATTCCCCAAATTATTTATTTTCCAAAATATCTTTACTAGATATATAATTTCCACTCTTCAACCATTTGAAAAAAAATTCAAATCACTTTTCACCTTTACCACTTTTAAAAACAAATTTCAAACATTTTCCTTACGCGGAAATACTTTCATTTCAACATGGTTCATTTAAACCAATTAAACAAATCCTTAACGATTTACTTTATATTTACGGTTCAAATCCATAAATTTATTCCCACACTTCAAAAATAAATCAACGTTTATTTTTAAACAAATTTCCCTTTCTTTTATAAATTCCATAGTGAATTTACAATTCCAAAATATCCATGAGTATACGATTTCCAAATCGATTTCCAATATTCATTTTCAATTTATCTTTAAAAGATAAAATCTCAAAATATCCACTTCATATTGGAAAACATTTCCATACTTATTTAATAATAAGTAATTCACAAATCTATTTATTTTCAACATTTGAAAAATATTCGATATACTTAAATCACAGTTAAGTATAGATATCATTCTTTAAGGAAAACATCATTTCAAACACATTTATTTGGGTCAAAACGAATGTTGCGTAAAACATCGTTACGACGACCTAAAATCACTAGTATAGGGATTCAAAATTAAAATAGATATATAAATCCCAATACTATACAAAATATTTCCTTTCGGAAATCATTTACTATAACAACAGTGTTATAGTCTACCATTTCCTTCTATTTCTCGAAAACGTCTGTTTCAACAATGAATGTTGAAATCTACGGTTTCGATAGTTAATACATTTTAAAACATCTTTTAAAACATCTTTTAAAACAACTAACTTCATTTTAAAATTTCACCTCTCCAAATCATACCCGTTTTGTTCAATAATATATTCACTGTCCAAAATCGTGAATATACCATATTTACCCAATTCAGTATTTCTACACTTTTATCAAAAAATTATCCACTGTACAAAATCGTGGATATACATCGTTTACCAAATTCAACACTTCCACATATTTAATTAAAGGATTTTCCACAGTCCAAAATCGTGGATAAAATTCCTTTAATAATTTCTATGTTTACTTATCAAATTTATTTGATTACGGATTTATAAAACAACGTTTATAAATTCCATTTCTATTTCATAACTACTTCGATTTATAAATCTCCTTTAATAACCAATTCTATTTATATTTCGTTTACATGTCGAATCCAACTTATAAGTAAATTACTTATAATCCATTTGTTCACAAATCCATTCTTTTATATCATCATTAATTTATAAATCTAAAATTCTTATTTATTTATAAAACTGGGTACAACTTTATTTTAACACTTATAAAAGCTCGTTTTATAATTCAAATATCTTTAACTTATAAAATTTCAATTTTATAAATCTTTTATATAAACCGTTTATAATAATTCAAAATTCCCAATATAAACCATTTTATAAATTTATCAACTATTTATTTCAAAAATCATGCTTTGGTTATATTTCACAAAAATCCTAATTTTTATAACATAAAAATTTATAACGTTTTAATTATTTAAAATGAATCAATTCGAAAATTTAATAAACGTATAATTTCAAAAATCACTTAAAAAAATCCCTTAAAAATCAAAATCGTTATTTTAACATTTTTAAAACTCCAAAAATGGGTCTGATGATGCAACACATCAAATAGTCAAACACGACATCCAAACATCATATATCGATATGATAATCAACAAATATCACAATATCTACAATTAAATAAATACCGGTGAGGAATACAGTTGGATCCCTCCAACCTGTTTCCCTGCACCCACAAACATTAGCACAATACCAATTTCGTTCCAGTACGGAATTATCGCGGTATATGGGATTTATAAATTATTATCCGCTATTATATGGCGCAATAGGGTCTCATCCGCTATATAATGCGGGAAAATCAACTCCAAGTACATAAATAATACCAATTTCACTATACGGTGAAATATTCGCGGTATATGTTTTTAATAAATAACCTCCGCTTAATGCATAATGTCTATTTTAACCATTAATAGATAACAATCAACATTCAAACATACAATCAATAATTTTAAATTTAACTATTTAAAATTTAAATCGAAACAATTCGATTGAGTGAGAAGTTCTCTTCTTGATTTTCCGATAGCAATTTGTAGCATTTTATTTCGAATAAAATTAAACGTGCATTTAATTTTACCCGAAATTTTCGCTAGCTCCAAATGACTCCAATCCAGTTCTATTGCACAGTTCTCGTCAATACGAAGCCAACGCAATTCGTTTCGCGTAATTACGACCTCGTATGAACAAGTTATGCATTTTTAAAGTTACTTGAATTATAATATAACCAATTTACAATTTATTTTAAATTTTTATACCCTCAGCTAATTCTGGCCGTTGATTTCACTTACTACAGATCTGGGCCGCCCCCTCCCCTTTCTTATCTCACGCAAAAAAAAACTCTCAGGCACGAACACGTTCGAACAACCCATAACTCACGAATTAGGGTTAAAGATTTCGGCCACCACGACGTCTTCTGCTTCGATCAGGATACACCACGTCGAAGGCCATTGCGAGCACGACCCTCGGCCTTGACCTGACCTTGAACGACGTGCGTGAGTTTCGGCTGTTTGTGGATGATTTGCCGCTAATTCATAGCACGAAAATTCACCATCACCGTTGAAGTCGTAGATCTCGAGACGATCTACAACATTGCAGTTGAACGTTTCACGTATAGATTGATGGATTGAATGATAACTCAGGAAGAAAGAAACAAAATTTCGGCCATTGAAATTTGTAGCCGGCGGCCTGACCTAATTTCTAGGGTTTAATGTAAAAAATGAAAATAGAGGTCCTTATATAGAAAATTTCCGTGCACTATTCACCCGATATTTTTCCGAACTCCAAACGAAGCGTGCCGGTTGGCGTTTCTAAGGCTTACCCTGCGTTCCGAATACAATGGAACATGTTTCGGAGGCTAATTCTATATTCTGTGCGAGTTACGGAAATAAACGATCGATTTTAAATTAAATCGATTTAAACTAATTTCTGTGCGTTTTGGCTTGCCCCGGACAAACGGTAAATCCGATTGACTTGAAATTTGAAACCATACAATAATATAACATTACGGATCCGATGAAACTAGTTTCGTCGAAATCCGAGACTGTTTGAAAAATGGCTATTTTAACTCGTTAATTAATATTAAAATATTCAATTTTCACAAATCAACTTTAAATTCAATTTTAAAAGTTCACAAACATCTTTCTTACTCTAATATGACTAAATAAAATTTTACAAATCAATCTTAACCATATTAAACCCAATTTCCAATTATTTCTGTAATTTCAACTATTAAATTATCGATTTAATTATCCAGTTAAATCTAGATATTCGAAATAAAATTTATTCGACTTATAAATCTTACTTATTAATATTTAAAGTTAATTAAATATATAATTTTTAATCAACAGAAATTCTGGACCGTTACAAACTTCCCCCTTAAAAGAATTTCGTTCTCGAAATTACCAAGTACGAAAAAGTTACAGAATCCATTAACTTTCCCAAAACAAATCATTCAATTTTGATTTTTCAAATCTCCTCAGTGTTTAACTTTCCCAAAATTCATAGTTAAACTTCTTACAAAATCTTTACTAAGTTTCCAAATCCAACTTAGTTATAGTTTTCAAAAAATTTCAAATTCCCAAAAAAATTCTAACGCCTTAAATTTTCGGAAAAATTCGCCAGAGTCTCCTTTTCACGGCTCGATCCGGAAAAAAATGACGGTATATATATCACAAATATACATCTCAAGTGATGAGGTATCCCGTAGGGAAAAAGTGTAAAAGAACGATATTTAATCCGAGATATGTACCTTATTTATTGTTAGCGAGCGTATACGGCTAATATAGCGCGAAAGCGAGCTCCAAATGTGAAGCAAATGTCATCCGCACCTACTAAACACTCAACAAACCGTGAGAAACATGCATATATGGAAGTAATATCAACATACAACATATAGCAACATAATAACTACATATGCCGACATAGCAAATGCAACAAAAGCAACAAATGCAATCAAAACAACAATCCAACCATCATCCAACTATCATCCAACTAACCAAATAAATATTCATTCATATTCTCATTAATATTCAATGAATTGGTTTTCAATTTAAATCACATTTGATTCATTAACATTGGATGTTTTTACTAACATTCATTTATTCATATTCAATTAGTTTACATTCACTAATTTATATTCAAGTTAGTTCACTTCCAAATCAAATTCAATTCTATTCAAATTTATTTACTTCCAATTTGGATTCCATCACATAGCTTTTAATTTCTCTAATTCAATTTCATTAATCACTTAATGAATCATACATAAAATCAATTTATAATCATATAACAACCAATGTATATTCAACATAACCAAATTATTTAATTCATATTCTATTTGGTTTAACACTTTTTAACTCCAATTGGTTCAACATTCAATTGACTTCCATCCAATTATTCAACTTCTCAACTTCATTAGCTTTTAATGAATTAACACTTACATTCATTTTTCTATATCAATTCTTTTACATTAGATTGATTAACATTCAATCCATTTATTAATTCAACTGCTAATTCATTTATCAATATAAAGTTGAATTTCATTTATATAACTCAAGTTCAAATTCATCACTTCTCTTGATTAATTTACTTCGATACCAAAATCAACTTTATTCAACTTCACTTAAGTTATATTCCATTTCAAACATCATTTGCTTAGCTTAACTTAAATTTCCACTTATAAATCCAATTCAGATTTCATTTCTATTTAACTTTTACCAAAGTCAAATTTTCATCACTTATTCAAATTCAGATTTATTTTGCTTAACAAATTGTTTAACCATTTTAATAATTGGTTTCACTCACATTTTCTCATTTCATAAGTTATACAACTTATATTCAACAATTACCACTTGGATTTTTATTGGTTCACTATACTTCCTTTAATTTAACTCCATCCTTTAAGTTAAATTTATTCTATCAAAATTCAAATTGTATAAGTTATCAACTCATTTATCATTCCTATAAATATTTTAAATAGGATTCCAGAGTCTTTTCAACCTTTCAAAATCATTTTTGAAATCAATTCAAATTATCCTTTGAATTTCCAAAACCAAATCCAAATCTTCCAAACAACTTTCATTTAAAATAATCTGGCAGCAATCCCTCTTTTGGAAACCCGAAAATGAACACCAATGATGTCGCGATCATCATCGGAATTATTTTCCAACGACCGAAACGAGTTTAGAGCTTTAATTTCTCCAAAACAATTTTCCAAAATATCAATTCCTTTCAAAACACTTCTCTGGAATTTTGTTTTTAGATTATAAATCACATTTATAAATCTTTTACTTATATAATTTCACTTATTGTATATATAAGATTATATCACAATTGTAAATTATATTAATTATAATTTCATACTTATAATTCATTTGCTTATACAATTTATTCCTTTACAGCTGTTGTTTTATTTAACTTATTCAAATAACTTTTATTAACTTGCATATATCTTATATTTTCAACAACCAAACAATCAATTCGTATACACTTTAATAATTCTGAAAAATTATTCCTTTATATATAAAACATAATCAAGGTAAAATTATTTCATTTACCCTATTTTAAAACGATATCGTGTCAAATTGTTCTGTACAAGTGTTTAGAGATCTCTATCAACAACGTTAATTACTCGTGTTGACCAAAATCCATATACCACTCAACAAACCAATCACCACAATATAAAACAATTTTATTTTCACTAACAAATACGCGCTCGTATCTATTATTACACTCAAACTCATTCTAGAGTACTACTGAATCCATCTCTAATGAGTAATTCCCAACAGAGCCATGGTTGTCGCTTAACCATATGCTTTGATACCAAATGTAACAATCCGCAAATCCGTACTCCTTGAATAGACACTAATCTCCATCGATTAACTCAAGATGAACGGAAATACGAACCATTAGGGTTTAAGAAGAAGAAAAAGGTAGGAGAAGAAGAAAGAAGAAGCAACAGAACAGAAAGAAACAACAGAACAATACCAGAATCTCACAATCGCAGCGGAACAACATATAATAGATAAATGAATAATCTTTAAACAAAGGATTATATCAGTTATTACATTACATCACATTACATTACATTACATTACATCATCAGAGTATACAACTACAAACAACAACAAACAGCGGAAAAGAAATACTATATGCTAGTGAATACGCCATGCCATCCAGCTTGCCTCCAGCAACTCCTGAATTCCAGAATATCCTGATAACCTGACTCTAGACTGCCCGTGTGGAAATTGGTGGGCACCCAGAGTTTAGGAAGGGAAACAATAAACTCCGAGTCAGTCATTGGACTGGTGTGAGAACTTAAAACAGTTATTTATCTTTAAAACAAACAAAGAAATGTTTTTAAAGTCAATTCGAAATGCTTTTTTAAAATGAAACTACCATAAGGCCTCCCGGCACACACACAATGCAAACGCAGACTTGGGAGAGATTTCTCCTTATGATAGTCAAAGATGCTTACTACGTAAAATCAAATCATTTTTGATATTATTATAAGTGCATAGTGTAGAAAACATTTCGAAAGTAGAATATAAATCTTAGCCAGCATAGGTACCATTATATTATGCCTACTATAGCTACCATATTAAATGGCAGGTTCTACAACTAAAACCGTACAAACTTCGTATTGTTTCTTTGGATTTCCAACAAATGGTCAGGCCAAGGAACTTCCCAATGCCACATGGGTACGCCTCTGGAAAGACGACCCGAGAACCTAACCGGATCTCTCCCAACACAAGGCCGGGTTACCTTTCAAACTAGGTAACTACTGACACGAATATGTCATTCCCCGATCGTAACCGATCTATATCCGAGGATCCTCGATTCCAACAACCACAAAGTAATAAATTTGCAACAACAACATAGGTTAAGTATCTGGGCTCCATACCATGATACCACCTCTATCCAGAAGGAATGACATACACTAAAGGGGCGCTACCCCCTAATAACCTTGCTGCATCCTTCCTGTTTTGACCATTTCGGGGTGTGAGGTCCGATGAAGTCTCGTCCACAAAGCCACACTTTATATAGAAGCTGTGCTTTGATCATCAAATGCTCAACAGCACTTCGTATGCCACATTACCAATTTGGGAATGTATCACTAGTAACCATCAACTACATAACCTCTAAGGGTGTTAAGCTAAGAGAATAAATTCTCCGCCACCAACGGAAATATATTTGATAGAAAGCAGCTTTACATCTCAAATTGTAATGTCAGACACACAATCCATACAAGTCTGTTCCGGGCTCGAACAGAACCGAAGGCACTTCCAAAAAAGTCCTTGCAATCCGGATATTCACTAATCACGTCCGGACTTCCCGTCACTAAGGGTGATAAAACCTCTATATCGGAGATCAGCCGATGCAGAGTCATTCGACGGTAATCCTTCCGTTTTCACAAATATCCGGTCTTCAACACCGGTCATCAAATGCAATCCATAACGAGTATCACATATTCGGAATGGGTTATACGACCCCAAGGTCCTTTCCCGGCTAACCCGAATAGTGAGCGCTTATTCAAAAATAAGTGTGGCATTCAAATTCAAGCAATCACAACAAATACCTATTTAAAGGTAAATATTGATAGTCGGATTATTTAACTATCAATAGGCATGCTCAACAACACCAGATTCCAAATAATTTCCTAAATTATTTATTTTCCAAAATATCTTTACTAGATATATAATTTCCACACTTCAACCATTTGAAAAAAAAAATCAAATCACTTTTCACCTTTACCACTTTTGAAAACAAATTTCAAACATTTTCCTTACGCGGAAATACTTTCATTCCAACATGGTTCATTTAAACCAATTAAATAAATCCTTAACGATTTACTTTATATTTACGATTCAAATCCGTAAATTTATTCCCACACTTCAAAAATAAATCAACGTTTATTTTTAAACAAATTTCCCTTTCTTTTATAAATTCCATAGTGAATTTAGAATTCCAAAATATCTATGAATATACGATTTCCAAATCGATTTCTAATATTCATTTTCAGTTTATATTTAAAAGATAAAATCTCAAAATATTCACTTCATATTGGAAAACATTTTCATACTTATTTAATAATAAGTAATTCACAAATCTATTTATTTTCAACATTTGAAAAATATTCGATATACTTAAATCACAGTTAAGTACAGATTTCATTCTTTAAGGAAAACATCATTTCAAACACATTTATTTGGGTCAAAACGAATGTTGCGTAAAACATCGTTACGACGACCCAAAATCACTAGTATAGGGATTCGAAATTAAAATAGATATTAAAATCCCAATACTATACAAAATATTTTCTTTCGAAAATCATTTACTATAACAACAGTGTTATAGTCTACCATTTCCTTCTATTTTTCGAAAACGTCTATTTCAACAATGAATGTTGAAATCTATGGTTTCGATAGTTAATACATTTTAAAACATCTTTTAAAACAATTAACTTCATTTTAAAATTTCACTTCTCCAAATCATACCCGTTTTACTCAATAATATATTCACTGTCCAAAATCGTGAATATACCTTATTTACCCAATTCAGTATTTCTACACTTTTATCAAAAAATTATCCACTGTCCAAAATCGTGGATATACATCTTTTACCAAATTCAACACTTCCACATATTTAATTAAAGGATTTTCCACAGTCCAAAATCGTGCATAAAATTCCTTTAATAATTTCTATGTTTACTTATCAAATTTATTTGATTACGGATTTATAAAACAACGTTTATAAATTCCATTTCTATTTCATAACTACTTCGATTTATAAATCTCCTTTAATAACCAATTCTACTTATATTTCGTTTACATGTCGAATCCAACTTATAAGTAAATTACTTATAATCCATTTATTCACAAATCCATTCTTTTATATCATCCTTAATTTATAAATCTAAAATTCTTATTCACTTATAAAACTAGGTACAACTTTATTTTAACACTTATAAAAGCTCGTTTTATAATTCAAATATCTTTAACTTATAAAATATCAATTTTATAAATCTTTTATATAAACAGTTTATAATAATTCAAAAATCCCAATTTAAACCATTTTATAAATTTATCAACTATTTATTTCAAAAATCATGCTTTGGTTATATTTCAAAAAAATCCTAATTTTTATAACATAAAAATTTATAACGTTTTAATTATTTAAAATGAATCAATTCGAAAATTTAATAAACGTATAATTTCAAAAATCACTTACAAAAATCCCTTAAAAATCAAAATCGTTATTTTAACATTTTTAAAACTCCAAAAACGGGTCTGATGATGCAACACACCAAATAGTCAAACACAACATCCAAACATCATATATCGATATGATAATCAACAAATATCACAATATCTGTAATTAAATAAATACCGGTGAGGAATCCAGTTGGATCCCTCCAACCCGTTTCCCTGCATCCACAAACATTAGCACAATACCAATTCCGTTCCAGTACGGAATTATCGCGGTATATAGGATTTATAAATTATAATCCATTATTATACGGCGCAATAGGGTCTCATCCGCTATATAATGCGGGAAAATCAACTCCAAGTACATAAATAATACCAATTTCACTATACGGTGAAATATTCGCGGTATATGTTTTTAATAAATAACCTCTGCTTAATAACGGCGCATAATGTCTATTTTAACCATTAATAGATAACAATCAACATTCAAACATACAATCAACAATTTTAAATTTAACTATTTAAAATTTAAATCAAAACAATTCGATTGAGTGAGAAGTTCTCGCCTTGATTTTCCGATAGCAATTTGTAGCATTTTATTTCGAATAAAATTAAACGTGCGTTTAATTTTACCTGAAATTTTCACTAGCTCCAAATGACTCCAATCCAGTTTCATTGCGTAGTGCTCGTCAATACGAAGCCAACGTAATTCGTTTCGCATAATTCCGACCTCGTATGAACAAGTTATGCATTTTTAAAGTTACACGAATTATAATATAACCAATTTACAATTTATTTTAAATTTTTATACCCTCGGTTAATCCTAGCCGTTGATTTCACTTACTGTAGATCTGGGCCGCCCCCTCCCCTTTCTTCTCTCACGCAAAAAAGAACTCCCAGGCACGAACACGTTCGAACAACGCATAACTAATGAATTAGGGTTAAAGATTTCGGACACCACGGCGTCTTCTGCTTCGATCAGGATACACCACGTCGAAGGCCATTGCGAGCATGACCCTCGGCCCAAGGATGATGAAGCTTGGCCTTGACCTGACCTCGAACGACGTGCGCAAGTTTCGGCTGTTTGTGGTTGATTTTCCGCTAATTCATAGCACGAAATTCGTCATCACCGTTGAAGTCGTAGATCTCGAGACGATCTACAACATTGCAGTTGAACGTTTCACGTATAGATTGATGGATTGAATGATAATTGAGGAAGAAAGAAACAAAATTTCGGCCATTGAAATTTGGAGCCGGCGGCCTGTCCCAATTTCTAGGGCTTGATGTAAAAAATGAAAATAGAGGTCCTTATATAGAAAATTTCCATGCACTATTCACCCGAAATTTTTCCGAACTCCAAACGAAGCATGCCGGTTGGCATTTCTAAGATTTACCCCGCATTCCGAACACAATGGAATATGTTTCGAAGGCTAATTCGATCATCTGTGCGAGTTACGGAAATAAACGATCAATTTTAAATTAAATCGATTTAAACTAATTTCTGTGCGTTTTGGCTTGCCCCGGACAAACGGTAAATCCGATTGACTTGAAATTTGAAACCATACAATAATATAACATTACGGACCTGATGAAACTGGTTTCGTCGAAATCCGAGACTGTTTGAAAAATGGCTATTAACTCGTCAATTAAATATTAAAATATTCAATTTTCACAAATCAACTTTAAATTCAATTTTAAAAGTTCACAAACATCTTTCTAACTCTAATATGACTAAATAAAATTTTACAAATCAATCTTAACCATATTAAACCCAATTTCCAGTTATTTCTGTAATTTCAACTATTAAATTATCGATTTAATTATCCAATTAAATCTAGATATTCGAAATAAAATTTATTCGACTTATAAATCTTACTTATTAATATTTAAAATTAATTAAATATATAATTTTTAATTAACAGAAATTCTGGGTCGTTACAACTTGATCATGGTTCGAGTGCAAGGGGTAGGGACGAGCTGGTTAGAGACGAGTTCAGTTGGGTTTTACGAGGTGTGAAGGCACAGATCTTGGTGAAGGCTTGGCTCGCGGTGGAAGAAGAGTGCCGAGAGAAAGGGAGGCTGGAGAGAAAAATGACGTGCATGTATTGGAGTCTTGGCAAAAATCAAAATATGAAGGGCATGAGTCACAGGCCAAGGGATGAAGGCAAATCCTACTTTGTTTTATACAAATATTTTCTTAGAGATGCATCAGGATGAAAAGGAGAAATATATTGGAATGTGAAAAAAAATAGAATTGGAACACGACGAATGGAATTGGAATGAACTAGAAAACATTGAATGGATAGGAATAATAAAAGTCAAGAGTTGGATTTTTTAGAAATATAAATGCAAGGGAATGTTGGTATAATAAGTTGGGTAAATGGATGAACATAAGAAAAAAAAGGCATAAAACGGTACTCATACAGTGAATCGTTCCACAGATTCTGTTATGCACCGAACATCAAAATTGACAATTGAATATACTACGGAGATCAGCATGATGAGACGATCAAAACGTTATGCAGATATCAGTGGTACGATCATCCTATCAAAAGTCGATGATTGGTACCGAAAATGCTGCTAGTCCATATAAAATAAGATAAATGGAGCAATAGCAGCTCAAAATTTAAGAAACAGAATATGACGTCTCACTCAGAAAATGATTTACAAATTTATTATATAAAATATTCAGGTTTGAAAAATATTTTTTTATCATCAAATTTAACTTATTTGAATTGAAATAAAATTACATAAGAAAATAAGCTTTCATATTATCAGATGAAAATTTATCATTTACTATGTTTAGTTAGATGTATTACAACTATTAGATTTTTATTTCTAAATTCAATTATATAAAATTTCACAAAAAAATCAATTAATTAAATAAATAAAACCAATAGAATTTATGGGTCGTTACATTCTCGGATTCGTATTCGATTTCATTTTTTTTGTGATTTCTGTGAAATTATTTTCGATCGTGGAAATTCTAGAGTGTTTGTGAATTATTAGAGGGTGCAAGCTTAAAATAAAAGTGGGTCGGGTTTATGTGTTAGGGCCCACTTTTTTTTAGAGTAGAGTTGTTTTATTCTTTTGAGCTAGAGTTGTTTTATGCATGAGTAACAAAATGGGACTGTTTTGAGTTAGAGTTGTTAAAAAAACTTGTTTTCTTTAGTTAGATGGTTTTGTCTTTATTGAAAAAAAGTTTTGATTTCTTTTAGTTTGTGAAGTTTAGTTAAGTGGTTTTAGATTAATTTTTTTTAGTTTTTTCTCTTCTATCTATAAAAATATAAAACAAAAACAAGTTTCAATTTTTTTATTTTCAACTTTTTTTGTTTTCATTTGTTTGGTTTTGTTCGTTTTGTTTTATTTTTGCTTTAGTTTCTTCTTCGATAAAAAAACTGTATGTATATCTTATTTTTATTTTCAGATTGCAGAAGCAGATAAGGAAGAAAAGTTGCTTACTTTGCTTATCTTGCCAAAAAATAAATTGCTTGCTTACTTATAAATAATTGCTGCTTCCATCTCTAGTTTTATTTGAATTGCATTATTGTTTGCTTGCATTTAAAAAAAATTGAAAAAAAAATCCATTTGTAGTTGCAGTGTTAATACGCATTTTATTTTAGCTTTTCATTTCATCCTAGAATTTTGATTAGTAATAATGGTTAGACATCGATAACACTTAATTGTATATTGACAAGTTGTCTTCTTTGAACAATTTACTCTCTTGGTGTCTAGGCTACGATAGAGTAATAACCATTTATAAATATTACGGTGATTCGTAAATATTATAGCGGTTGTTCATTTGAAGGTACTTAAACCTTCGGCTATATTGCTACGGTGATTCATGGTGCATCGATAAATCCTACCCGTTATCTGGCTGAGAACTATCTTGTTTGTCTAAGACAACGTGTGAGTTTACAATTTTGAGTTAATTTAGAACAAATCATTTGTAATTAACCACAGCATTCATTTAGTTGCATTAGTTCGTGCATATTTAAAAAAACCAAAAAAAAATTCAAAATCCAAAATTTTAAAAAAAATTGTAAATATTCCTTTTCCATTTTCTTTGAAAATTTTAAATCCTTCTTCTTTGAAATTTCAAAAATCCAAAAAAATAGAAAAACTAAAACTCAAAAAAATATTATAAAACCTTTTCAAAAACAAAGAAAAAAATTTGAAAAACGAAAAAAACAAAAACAAAAATCAATTTCCCTTTCGAAAAATAAATTTTATTTGTAAATGTTTTTCCTTTATAAAAAAAACCAAAACATTCTTCAAAAATGTCCGAATTTCCATATTCACATGAATTTTATGATAGTTATGAAAATCAATATAATCCATATAATTTCACTCTAAATTCGTATGGATATTTTAACGACAAATATTGTTTAAGCGATTCGGATTTTACAACATAAAGTTTTCAAAATAACGAGCAACCCTTAGATATTGAAAATAGCATTTCGTCTTTACTTGAAATCTCTACACAACAAAATCAAATGATAAACGATTTGTGTAATTTGTATTTATGCGATAACTCGAGTCTAAGTTTTAAAAATAGCTAAAATTTGAATTCAATTCAAAATTCAAATAATTTCGAGTATAACCCATGCCGATTCAATTTGGAGCTCCAAAATGAATTTCAAAATCAAAACGAAAATGTGATCAACTTTTCAAATAATTTTGGCAACGGAAATAATCTCGACCAAGATACGATTGAAATTTTTTGTTCTCAACAACTTCAAAGTGAAAATTTTCAAGTCAATAATTATGAACTTAATTCTGTTGAGCAAATGAACGAAATTTACAATGATCAGACGAATTCATTGTTTGAAACTTATATGAAACAACGTGAAAAAAAAATCAAATTCCAACATGTCGAGTCACACAATAATCCATCTTTTATCCAAATCGACGATTTTCAAATGACAACTTTTGAAATTGAAAATGATGATCTTAATGAAGTTGTTGAAAGCACAGTAATTGAGTTGGATTTCAATTCTTTTGAGGGTGAGAAACTCGTTTTAAGATTCGATCTTCCTTTTCCATAGTTTGAAACTTCGAATACAAAAGCTTTGGATTTTGAATTTGACACGTGTAATAAAGTTGTTGATAATTCAATAAAGGAAGACGAATTCAATGAACACGATTTCTTTAGACTTTTCGAAAATGAGTTGTTCAATTCTAAAGGAAAATATTTAAAACACCATTTCAATTTAGAAATCAATAATTTTCAAAAAATTTGTTGATGATAAGCTTGATTTTCAATTTGGTGAAAATAAACTTGTTGTTTTATCAACCCCAAAAATCATCGAAAATAAAACAACCCATTCAATTTTCAATAAAACGACATTCATTTTTCCAAATCAACAGTCAACTTTGAAAACTTTTACGGTTTGATTTTTCGATCTTAAGCCATGTCTTGCATACTTGACGAGACAAATGAATCAGTCTTTAGAAGACCGTTTCATTTACTTTTTAACGATATACTTTCTGATGCCGTATATATGCATCTAATTTTCACGTAAATAATAATAAACTTTCCTTTCACTTGGGTTGACCGTGGGGATACAGTCAAAATCAAGTGTGGGGGGGGGGGGGAGGGGGGACTCACCTTCTTTTTTGATTTTTCATATTTTATTTTACGTTTTCTTTTCAAACGCCAAAACAAAAAAAACAATTTTTTTTAAAGCATTTTGATTTATGTTTAAAGAAACACTATAGGATAAATA
The DNA here is from genome assembly GCA_030765085.1 of Allium cepa. Classification (NCBI taxonomy): domain Eukaryota; kingdom Viridiplantae; phylum Streptophyta; class Magnoliopsida; order Asparagales; family Amaryllidaceae; genus Allium; species Allium cepa. The sequence continues at coordinate 939,908,994 of CM060932.1, forward strand.
TATGGTTTTGGTTTATTAAATTGAAATTATTGAAAATTTATTTGTCTGAACAAAAAAAATGAAGTTTGATTACAAATAACGATAGTTTAACTAATATATAGGAAGGTTCATGCATGATAATTATGAAATATATCCTTAACGAAAATCTTTGTTTTAAAAAGTGATTGATTTAAAGTAAAGGATATAACATTTTTTTTCTAAGTTAAGTGGTCCTAAGATTATTTTGCAAAACTCTCTCTTTAAAAAAAATTTGAAAAAAAATAAAAAAACAAAACTTTTGTATATATGCAAATATTTTCTATTAACACCTACGGTCGACAGGTGTACACACTTGTGTGTACACTTTCCATGCTCTGTAACTTTCTCACGTAAGCCCGAAAGGCAGTGCACGATCGGTATATCTGGCCTCAGTTTATCCGAGCTAGGTGTATATATATAAAAAAAAATGACGCCTACAGTCAATAGGTGTTCACACTCGTGTGTTCACTCGCCACGCTCTGTATTCCTCTCACATAAGTCTGCAAGGCAGTGCATGGGTAATATATCTGACCTCAGTTTATCCGAGTTAGGCGTATGTAAATATTTTAAATATCATTAAATTTTCATAAAAAAATAAGAGAGAGTAAGCAAATGAAATCCTAGCACTATTTTTAACTTATTTGATTTGACTTGTTATTGAAAAGAAATGAATATACCACTTTGATAAACTTTGATAATCAACTAAGGATCCATTGTATAGTTACACTTTGTTATCAACCGAAACAAGTTAGACTATAGTCTATTTGTTATGATAACTTAATTTTTGATGGAAATTTTGGCGAGTAAATGACTTAAATTTTCAAGATAATGACCGAAGCCTATATTTAACTTATTTGTGTCTATTTAAAAGTATACCTTTCATTTGTAAATATTTTTAGAAACTCGCATTCATCTCTATAAATCTTGCATTTTGTAAATATTTTCATCTTGCATTTGGATATTGTGGGTAGTATCCGATGAAAACCCTCACGAGACAACACTCGTCCTACTGGGGACACCGAAGGTTTAACGGCTTATTGCATATGCTCAATGCAATCATGCTCCCTACGAAAATGGATTTATCTTAGTTTTTCTTTATTCGAGGACGAATAAAAAGATAAGTGTGAGAGTATTTGATATGCATGTAAATGTGTATATTTTTACCACCATATTTAATCTATTTAAATTGAATGAATGAACATATTGGGTATTTTAACTTGTTTAAACCAAAATTCAAATTATTTAAAATTGTCACATATTCATCTTCATCCAAGGGTAAAATGGTCATTTTTGTGCATATGCTAAATTGAGAAAATTTAATTGGAAATTTTCTATATTATTTTGTAGGAAATTAAACTTAATTACAAGTGATTTCATGAAGGAATATGCATGCACAAAGAAGATACAAAAGAATGAAGATGGAAATAATTCAAAGTGAAGAACATGGAGGACCCTACCCACTTGCCTTGATTTTCAATTAGGAGCTAATGCACATGCTAAAAGGTCATTAAAGCTTGATGTACATTTAAGTGGGGAATTATTGAAGCTAATGATAATTTGGCCACCACATTTCCTACAAGAGGATTTTGGAAATTCTCCAAAAATATGAATTAGGGTATAACACGTGTATATATACCCCTTATGTTTTATGTAACCCTCATCTTCCTTAGTCTCTCTTAGTTTTAGTTTAGGCTCAAAAAATAAATCAAGCTCTCTTCTTTCTTTTCATGGCTACTTAGCCATTTGTTTTTATTTTCATTAACTTTCTTTTTCTTATGCAATTTTAATTACTTGTTCATTTTACTTTCCTTGTTCATTTACTTTAATGTTGGTAGTGTAGATTTACATTCATGCAAAGTAGATTAATTTTAATTCTTGTTAATTAGTTTCTCTTTTCCATTAGCTTTTATTTTCCTTTCTTTTTTGCTTTCATGTTGCTAGCTACATTTGTTAATCAAATGACAAATATGAGAGGCTAAACCCCTTCAATTTAGGGGTAATGAAGCTCTCTAATTGTGTAGCTTTAACCATTTGTTAATTCATGCCCTCTTTTTGTGCTTAATGATGATCAATGAAGTGTTTTATTTGTTATTCTTGCTTTGAATTCGATAGCCATTGTTGACGCCAAATGGGCTATGCTTAAACAATCACTAACACAAATGCCTCTTCATCAAAGTATGATTATGACATAAGAAAGTGATATGAAATTCAAATTTGATGGTCTATATTTCTAATCAATAGTCAATAGGCCATGCTTAAAATAGATTTTATTTTCATTTTATTTTTCAAGTTTCATGAAAGTTAGTAAGTGCTTTAAGGGATGTGTTATAGTTTGATGGCTTATGTTGGCTAATCAATAGCACAAATATGTCATGCTTATGATAAGCACATCAATTAAAGAACTAATGACCATAAAAGAGAGATCATGATTTCATATATGTTGAACTATGTGATCTAGAGAGTGGATTTATTCTCTAAATTGTCATTAACCTCTTATATTTGCATCTCTTTTCTTTTAGTTAGTTAACTAATTTTCTAGTTCTTTAGCTTAACTTTCACTTAACTTTGGTTAATTTGATTGAATAGATTTTTAAAATCAACAATTCCCTGTGGATCAACCCGTATTCACCATGTACTACGATAGTACGCCGTGCGCTTGCGGTTATTTTTAATTTGAAATTTTTTCGTCTATTTTCTAAATCGATAGAAAATTAGCCGATTAACAAATGATTTGAGTTATGCTAAATGGCATGCCACTTGAACAAGGTATTAAGTCCTATTTCCAACTTTTATCTACTTTTTGACAATAAGTTATACTGCGGTCATTGAATGAAAAAATTTCTTTTCTCCACTTTTTTATGCAATTATTTTAACAGTAACATCAGCACCGATTTTTACAGTTATACTCCCTTTCTCCATTTTTTAATTCTCATAGCAAATGGGTGTAATTATAAAAACTTGTAATGTGGCATAAGACATATTTCCTTCTCGCTAGTTGTATTTTATGTAATAATATGGTTATGGACATTCATATATGTAGGTGATTGTGTGGGATATTGCTAGTCCTCATGGCAGTAGGTAACTTTGCAAAATCAGTGCAAATTTTAATGGCAAAATCTAAATTCAAGGCAAAGATGAAAAAATAAGAGCAAACATGATTTTGACCAGTCCTTGTTTCAACCATCTATATGTTGAATACGTTATATGCTTTCCATTATATTTAATTATTAATCCTTTTTAAAGAAATTGTAGGTTATGTTAATGTCTCACTGACAGTAATTTTCCTTTGTAAGATGATTCACCAGCAAGATTTATCAAAGAAAATCCAATGGAGCACCAAATAAGTTTCCAATGACTTTAACAAAGTTTAATATGAATGTGGCAATGCTGTTTCCCATATTTATATACAAGTATAAAGTGTGGGATAACCGAACTAAATGTATATTGCATTATCTATATGCAAATAAATGAAATGCATTAACATAAATAATTCACTATGCAGAAATGCCAACATATCACTGATGAAAATTGAGGTAAATATAACATCTTATAAAAATAATTTAAAATAAATGAAACATAAACACAGTCAAAGAAGGACATTTATTACATAAATTGGATGAGGAAAGCAACTGATGGCAACCGACTGTATGGGTCCCTTTTAATAGTTTAGTACATGCTAATTTAAAGTGTAAAGAACATAATAATGTAATCTATATCTTGTAAATAACATAAACCCTAAGATTTAAAATTACATGATTATCACATATGTAATGAATCAATAAAACATACCTCCAGACATCTCGTATATGAATCAGCAATTGTTGTTGTCGAAAGCTGTTTCAATGGATAAAGGAAATGGTTTCTCTCTCTTTTCCTATATCTTTCTTTATGTGTTTTTTCTATATAATATTTATAGGTAGAGAGAGGACCAAATTTTCAGATTTGTAAACTTAGTCTTGAACGTCCATCAAGATCAAGATGAGAGAAATTAACGCTCAAGATTATAACCGTTTTATTGATTAGCATATTAATATGAACATCATTTAGGTTCTATTGACCACAAAATAAGGAAGCAAACGTTTGAGGAAGGAAACAGTCAAATTTCCTTACAAAATAAGGAAGGAAAATCCATTAATGTTTTCGTATTAATTTTCTTACAAAACGGTCAAATTTCCTTACAGTCTCCCACTTGGTCAATAGTAAAATCCATTAATGTTTTCGTATTAAGATCATAAGGCGTGCATGATATGCTAAACTTTTCTTTAGTCAGTTATCATAAGTGTCTTGGCTAATCTAGTGGTCAATGGAAGTCATGACGTGTACATGTTATTTTGCAATATGCTTATTTTCATGTACTATGACATTGATAACTTTCATAACTAGACCGTAGATGAACATAACTTAATGGTCACATAATGTCTTGAAGCAAAAGACTGTTTCTGTTATCATTTATCTAAATATAAATGTGTACACATTATAAAACAGAAATAAAAGATGTCCAAATTATTAAGAGATCAATAATTGTTATGTCTAGCTAAGTACAAAATAAATGGCATAATAAGAAGATAATTAGGAACTACCTGCAAGACCCATGCTATCAGTATGTCTCTGAAAGGTCTTTAGAGGTAGTTCTTTTGTGAATATGTCTGCCACTTGTAAGTCTGTACTTATCAATTCAACAAAAAAATTCTTTAGTTTAACATCTTGCTTCAGTAGTAGGTATTTCAGGTCCATATGTTTGTAACATTTGGTTATCCTATCATGCTTGGAGAAAATGGTTGCAGCTTCATTGTCGCAGTAGACAGTTAGTGGCTTAGAGATAAAACTTAAAATGCCAAATTGTGAGACAAAATTATGCAGCCATGTTCCCTGAATTGAAGCCTCATAACATGCTACGTATTCAGCCATTATGGTGGATCCGAAAAGCATCTCAGATTTCTGGCTTCTCTATGATATTGCACCTCCACATAAGAGGTACACAGCTAAGAGTGCAGATCCTAGTGTCAAGACATCCAGCAAGGTCTGAATTAGAATAACCAGTTACCTGTAGGTAACTTGATTTTCTATAGGTGAGCATATAATTCCTTATTCCCTTTAGGTATCTCAGTACCTTCTTTGCAGCTTTCCAATGAGCGATTCCTGGGTTACTTTGAAATCTACCCAGCATACCAACTGCATGACTGATATCAGGTCTTGTAAAGACCTGTGAATACATCAAACTCCCTACAAGAGATGCATAAGGATATTTGGTCATTTCTTCTCGTTCCATAGGAGTCTTTGGGCACTGCTCAAGAACAAGTTTGTCTCCTTTCTGCAGTGGGATAGGACTAGAGGAACAATTCGTCATGCCAAATCTCTCAAGAATTTTATCAATATATGTTTTTTGAGACAATCCTAGAATTCCTTGTGACCTATCATGGAATATTTCTATTCCTATCACATAGGAAGCCTCACCCATATCTTTCATTTCAAAGTTCGTTGAGAGATGATCCTTGGTTTCGGGTAATAAACCAAGGTCGCTGCTAGCTAATAATATGCCATCAACATACAGAATCAAAAAAATGAACTTGCTCCCACTGAACTTGAGGTATATACAAGGGTAAACTATGTTTTCTGTGAAATCGAAAGCGGTAATGATTTCATGAAACTTTAGATACCATTGTCTAGAAGCTTGTTTTAGTCCATATATTGATTTCTTAAGTTTGCAGACCATGTCTTCCTGTCCTTCAATTATGAAGCCTTCACATTGACGCATGTAGACTTCTTCTTCCAAGTCTCCATTTAAAAAGGTTGTTTTCACATCCATTTGATGTAACTTGAGATCATAATGAGCTACTAATGCCATGATAATTCTAAGAGAATCTTTACTGGAAACAGAAGCAAAAATTCATTATAGTCAATGCCTTCTTTCTGATTAAAACCTTTGAAAACAAGTCTGGCTTTATATCGTTCAATTTTACCATTGCAGTCACATTTGGTCTTGAAGACCCACTTACAACCGACTGCTTTATGTCCTTGTGGCAATTGAACGATTTCCCAAACTTGATTATTATCCATAGATTTCAGTTCATCTTTCATGGTATCAATCCATTTAATAGAATTAACATCTAATGGCTTGTGAGTAAGAAATTGGGTCTGTAGTTCCTTTAGATTCTATTAGATAAAGCATATAATCATTAGGAATAACTGATCTTCTTTGTCTTTGAGATCTTCTTAATGCTAGTTCCTGTGGTACTTCATCAACATTATGATTGGTGATAATTTCATTATAGAGTTGTTGATCATTTATTGGGTTTTCCTCATTGTGAACATGTTCAACAATGGGGTGGTTCCCAATATTTTTCGAAATAGTGGGTAAGATAATGGGTACCATTATTTCATGAATGGCCACTTCTTGTTGTTTTGTACTCCCCCTGATTTCACCATTCTCATAGAATTTGGCATAGCCGGTTTCAAAAATTCTTGTACTTTGGTTAGGACAATAAAATCTGTATCCCTTAGATTTTTCTGGGTAACCTATAAAGTAACCACTGACTGTCTTAAAATCCAATTTCTTTTCATTTGAATTGTACAGTCTAGCTTCAGCTGGGCAACCCCAAATTTGGAGATGTCTTAAACTAGGTTTCCATCTTTTTTAAAGTTCAAAAGGAGTCTTTGGAACGGCCTTACTTGGAACTCTATTTAAGATGTAGATAGCTGTTCATAATACTTCCATCCATAATGATATAGGTAAATTTGCATGACTCATCATGGATCTAACCATTTCCATGTATGTACGATTTCGCCTTTCAGCTACACCATTCTGCCATGGAGATCCAAGCGCTGTGTATTGTGAAAAAATTCCAAGTTTTTTGAAGAAGTCTAGCAAAAGGTCCAGGATGTTGTCTCATTTCATCATACCTTCCATAGAATTCACCACCCCTATCTGACCTAATGATTTTCATTTTTCTTTCTAATTGTCTTTCGACTTCAGTAATGAACACTTGTACAGCATCTACTGACTGGTATTTTTCATGCAACAGATAAAGATAGCAATGGCATGAAAAATCATCGATAAAAGTGATGAAATATTCCTCTCCTCCAAAAGTTAGAACATCAAAAGATCCACAAATACCTGTATGTATTATTTCAAGAAGTTGTGTACTTCTTGTGGCTCCTTTCTTTATGTTTTTTGTTGTTTTTCCTTTAATACAATCAACACATGTTGTAATGTTAGCGAAGTCTAGGTCTGGTAGGACACCATCTTTCACTAACCTCTTCATTTTTTCACTGGATATATGACTCAGATTTTTTTTATGCCACAAGAAGTAAGAATCATTCTTGGATGACTTTCCTTTAGTTTCTTTTCCATGTAGGGTAAGTTGGATTTCAGCATTTTGTTTAAGATGAAGTTTATAAAGTCCATCAATTAATATTCCAAAACCAATAAGACTAAATTTTTTAAATAAACTAAAATTTCCATTTCCAACTTCAAAAGAATATCCAAATTTATCAAGTGCGCTTACAGAAGTCAAATTACGGGAAATAGACGGAACATAAAGAGTTTGACATAAATCTAATTGATAACCGCTATCTAAAATAAGACGAATAGTTCCAATAGCTTCAACTAGAGCTTTATCTTTATTCCCCATGAAAATAAAATTCTCGCTTGGGTTTGTGGTTTGGATCGTAATGAATCCCTGCATAGAATTCGAACATGAACGTTACAGCAGTATCAATCCACCAAGTAGAAGAAGGTACGTTAGTAAGATTTGATTCGAAATGACTTACGAAACCCATTGGGTTACCTTTCTTTTCGAACCATGCTTTGCGCTTAATGCAATCTGCCTGGAAGTGTCCAGGTTTCTTGCAGAATTTGCAGACATCATCCTTCTTTTTCATCTTGGATGGTTGAGTGGCGTCATCAGATTTGGGTGGTGCTCTTTTATGCTGTGAGTTGTTCTTTTTGCCAGCTTGTTTTCCAACCCCTTGAGTGAAATAAGCAACTTTAATGCCTTGCGAGCCTTGCCTAGACTCCTCTTGAACCAGTTTGTTAGTCAATTCATTTAGACTTCACTTTTCCGTAATAGTGTTGTAATGAATTTTGAATGGCTCATACTGAGGAGGTAAGCTAGTGAGAATGAATTGGACGAGAAAACATCGTCCATAACCAATCCCAAGTTCTTAAGTTTGGCAGCAAGGTTAATCATTTCAATGACATGAGCGCTCATTGAGCAAGAACCATCAAACTTCATGGTTACAAGATCTGCCATAAGTTTTCCAGCAAGGGATTTGTCTGCAGTCTTGAACCGATTTTCAATGGATTGCAAATATTCTTTTGCGTTTTCAGTTTTGGGTAGAGAGGTTTTGATGTTGGTATCAATCACCATTTGCATAAACATCATGCTGAGCCTATTAGATCGTTCCCAATCATCATGGAGTTTGTTTTCCTCAGGCGTACTTGTGTCAGTAAGTGGGGCTGGCTTTTCCTTAAGGAGAGCCATATCCAGTTCAAGTACGCCCAAAGAAAACTCAACTTGCTCTTTCCATTCTGAATAGTTGGTTCCATTGAATCTGACGATAGACGTAGCGTACGAATTAAGATTTGAGGACATTGCAACTGCAGATATAAAAGAAATGTAGACTTCTTTATTAGAATAAAACACATGTCATAATAAGAGGTTAGGTTTAGCGCCTCCTGTGGGTAGGCAGTAGAACCATACTCATGGAAGAATGATAAACATTAATGTTTCATGCGTTATTGTGCAAGCAGCAGCCGCCTGTGGACGGGACTGCATGCATCAGACCAGAGGAAACAAGGAAATTAAGCGCGGAAGCGAAAAACTAAAACAAGAGAGAAAAGAGGGAAACCGGATCGAACAAGGTGGTCACCTATTATTATTTTTGCATAAACATTTGTCATTCTTTCAAGTAATCCAAGTAAATTCCATACATGAATTTAACATATAAATAATTATTTTGCAAATCATATATAAATAATTATCTTGCAAGTTTCAGATCATGAATTTAATGTCAAACTAGGAAACAATTGTTTTCAATATGTATACTTTCTGAAAAGTATTCGCATACAATAAGTTGTTCCATATTATACAGTAGGTCAAACATTAAAGCAGAAAAAATTAACTTTTGCAGAAATATAAACTTTCCAGATCCAGATCTAAGCATACAATCAATAGAACAATATTGATAATCATGATTACCATAACAACTTAAATAATATGAATATTAAAATTGAATCATATTAACACTAATAATCATTATCATCATCATAGTAAAATTACAAACATCACATCATAAATCTATGCTAGTTTCATTTTATATATTGATGGATAATCATGAATTCTAAAACCATGCTCTGATACCACATGTAATCTATATCTTGCGAATAACATAAACCTTAAGATTTAGAATTACATGATTATCACATATGCAATGAATCAATAAAACATACCTCCAGACATCTCGTATATGAATCGGCAATTGTTGTTGTCGAAAGCTGTTTTAGTGGATAAAGGACATGGTTTCTCTCTCTTTTCCTATATCGTTCTTTATGTGTTTTTTCTATATATATCCTTTGTGATGGGCAAATGTTAATATTTATAGGTAGAGAGAGGACCAAATTTTCGGATTTGTAGACTTAGTCTTGATCGTCCATCAAGATCAAGATGAGAGAAATTAACGTTAAAGATTATAACGGTTTTATTGATTAGCATATTAATATGAAAACCCTTTAAATTTTATTGACCACAAAATGAGGAAGGAAACGGTCAAATTTTCTTACAAAATAAGAAAGAAAAATCCATTAATGTTTTCGTATTAATTTCCTTACAAAACGGTCAAATTTCCTTACAAATAAAATATAACATCTCTAAATGCTAAGAAAATTTCCAAAATATCATGGCTAATAGTAGGTGATACATGTACAAAGTATTTTTTTTGATACATAATAATAAAAAAAATACGGAAAATGAATATACTTACTATTATTTCTAGTTGTGTAAAATGAGTTCAATCAAATATAATGATAGGCTGATTTGTTCAACGATATCTTTATGATCATTTTCTTTCCCTAGCTTCAAATAGCTGCAAATTTACACCATAATCATAAACCAATTGAAGTGCCTAGCTACTAAGGAAATGGAAACTAAGGAAATGGAAACATGATCTGTAAATTTACTATATATCCTAATTGTTGACTCAGGTTACTTTCACACAAGTACTCAAGTGGGAAAAAAAGATACGGCATCTAGTAAAGAAACCAGGTTACAATGGCCATATTTGTCTAGTAAGAAAACAAATAAAATATCTAGTAAAGAAGAAATGGCTCATGTAGCCTTAGAACTCAACATCAAATCATATAATATATTCCTAAAGCTATCTTCATTCAAAGAAACCGAAATAATTCAATACTGAAGTTCTATTAAACTTGTTTATTAACATTTATGATCTGTTATAAGTAACTCAATTCTTTTTGCTCAACTGTTTCTGCAATGAATGCACACAATTGAAGAGAATAATACCAAGTACCCTTAAGAGATCCCTCAAGAGATTTCCTAGTGAATCAAAATGATAAATTAGTACAACATAAATTATACAAGAGAATAATACCAAGTACATGAAGAAGATACAAGGTGCAACTTTTCCAGCTATTAAGAGACTGCATTAAACCATGAGCATGGTTTTTTTTTTCCTTTTTTCAAGGGCGTCTCTTCATCAGCATATCAAAGCAGTTCACCCTCTCTCCTCAAGCCAGCATCGTTCTTCCTGCACTTTGCAATAGCTTATTGCAGCTGCTCACTTCCCACCTCAGGCAATAGCACATAACACACTGCACACTACATCATTCCGTATCACTTACGGACAACATCATTTCTTCAGCACTCTACATCAGATTACTTGCTAAACTCATCACTTGCATATCGGTTTTCCCTTAGTATGTTTCCTTAAGGTCCTTTAGCTCTCTTTCAGTTCATGGCAACAACACATTGCATCTTGCTCTGTCTACAGTCAGCTTGCTATCAAATCTAGTTGTCATCCTGCATCACTTGCTTTCTGGTCCATGCATCTGAGACGTTGGCTACCAGTTGCATCTCACCTGCTCTAATAGAGAAGCATTGTTTACCACCTGCTTTTTGGTCCACTTCATATCACAACATTAAGGCTTGCAGCATCAGAACTTTAAATAAATACATCAGCAATCGCATATCATTGTTGACAAACAAAAAAACAAAGGATGGTTTTGTTTTTGTTTAAGTGTGCCCTCGATTATTTTAACTGAACTCTACTTTCATAATGTAAAATAATAAGATCAAGCATTATGGTTGTTATAAAATATGACTGGCAATCTAGGAATCAATTCACAACACATAGTCAATTGCAACCAAGATTAATATTCCATAATCTGTTCAATCTTTTATTATTTATTTATAAATAAGAGACGAAAGCCAAGCTAGCACAATCAACCAACTATACCCATGGCTCATTTCTTCTTAATGTACATAGCCATAATGATTACAGCTGCATACTAGTGCATACCGACCATTTGAAAGATATAAACACAAATAGTGTTCATGTCATGCTAGCATTCATGTATAAAAATAATGTCTTGTAAACAAGTGTCTAAAAATAATGATGTTCATGTCTTGATTAAATTATAAGATAAAACAACATAGCATATTATTAAATAAATAGTGGATTATACCCAATTATTAATAAGCTGTTAACTTTATTATGCAATGCAACATTTAAATGACAAAACACGTAAAAAAAAGGTTTAAATTGTTATGTCATTAGCATATTATTAATTCACTTGCTGCTACATTATAAGAAAGACACCAAACAAAAATTTCCTTAAAAAATTTTAGATTAAAATTTTCATATTTCAACATGCCAAATTTGTTAACATACAAGATCAATTTATAAGGAAAAACATTTCTGGTGGATGAGAACTAAAGTAAAGTTGAAAAAAATTTATCCAGCTACAAAAATAGATGATTGTTAGAGCATTTTGCAAACTCCAGGAAAGCCTCTTAAACTCAAAATCTTAGTTTGGAGCATCGCATGTACCCCTAAGACAATAAAATTAAAGTAAAAGGGAGTCAAACTACAATGCTCAATGTTAAGATTACATAAGCATAATATGGTTTTGGTATATAAAAGCAGATAAAGAAAAGAAAAAAGTTCCTCCTTAATGATTTTTTTCCTCCTTACTGCATGCTTGTCCCATGTGCTATAGAGTTTTCAAATGAAAATTTTGGTATGCTAGCATAAATATGCTAATCTTCCAATTTCCAACACAAAATTATTACAATAACGTATATTTTCTTTACAGATGACAATAATTGAAAAAATACTCAATTTACAAGGAGAGTCTGCATACATAAGAAAAGTTTTGATGTGGATTCAGCTGTGTAAATAACACCAAACAGTTAAACACTAAGTATAAAACTAAAAGAAAGTAAAAGCTATATTTACTCTTAAAACATTTAGATTTGAACCTCTCTCTCAGTATCAAATTCAGTGAGATATTATCTTCAAAACAAGCCATAACCTAATAGGTAAATGAACATGGAATCAGAGTAACAACTAACCAAGATGGTTTTAATGATGGCAGAATAACCAAATATAAGAAAATAAAATAAAACCTAATAAAAAAGGAACATAAGAACCTAAATTACAACATGTTTGTACGCAAGTGAGAGCGATATTATTTTTCCCACTAAATATTCAAATTTTAATTTGCTTTCCTATATTAGATCAAAATATACCATATTCTCTTCATCCCACAAAGCACCAGGGCCTATTACATAGGTTAATTTGCACATTTATTGGTATAAAGGGAAAATTTCGTTTAGTCACAATACCGATGTACTGTCTTACAGGTGCTGCTGCGATGATAACATAGTAACTATCTATGATAATTTAAGTAAAATTAAATTATGATTTCAACTTTCGATTTATATTTCTCATAGGTAAATTAGCTGATAGATCGCATCCAAGTAATTGACAAAAATCTATTTAGGGTTTCCATGCATCAATAGATCGATGTCGATCTTGATGCTTCTGAATAACTAGGTTGACGGTTAGGTAGATCAATGATGTGTTTTTTGTGTTATTGTCTGATGGTTGGGTAAGAAGATGGAGATTTGGGGTTTTTCGCGCTATGAAGTGGATATAAGAGGGACGTGAAAATGAGAGCTAAGGTACTTTGATTTTTTTCACGAATAGTTTAGGCGGGTTACCCCAAAACTAACGCAGCATTTTGCCACAGGGGGAAAATTTTCAAAACATCCATGGGTGCAATTGGTTTACAAACGCTGCTAATAGGTGTTGCTAAAATTCAGTTTTCTGATTCCATTTTCAAGAATACTACTACATAACTTATTTCCATTCAAACTAATGTTATAACATTGTTTGCACAATAAATATATATCCAGTCTCAAGCAATCTAGAAATAGAAACAATCTCATAAATAAAGTCATTTACAAAATATAACTTATTTAAATCAAAACTACTCCACTAGGCAAACATAAGTGACAATCTCCTACCACTGTTGCATCTAGTATAGATCCATAAGCAATTTGAAGCTTCATCTCTCCTTTTGCCACACGATGCCAATTCAAAAGCCCTTGTAACAAATAACAAATATGAGTTCCAGATCTAATATTTAAGATCCAAGATATTTTACTAATTACAAAACAATTTTTGAATCATAAATGTATATGATAGAGCCGTATAATCATTCTGCTTCCTTTCTCTAATAATCTTTAAGTAGTCAGAACAATTCCTTTTCCGATGACATTTCTTGTGGTAGTGGTGACATTCATCCTTGTCATCAATCTTTTTACTTCTTTTTTTCTTACCTTCCCTTTTCCGCTTTTTCGAAATCTTCAAAGATGATGCACTGCCCTTAACAGCAATTATAAACCCTATATCCTTAGATGCAGACTCGGTTGACCTCAGCATATTGAGGAGTTCCATGAGATTCACATTTAATTGGTTCATGTTATAATTCAGTGTTAATGGCTCATACCGATGGGTAATAGAACCAAGGATCAAATCAATTTGCTATTCACTGCTTATCTATACGTCCAATTGTGAAGGCCTGCTAATATTGCCCTTCATCATCAATACTTAATCATCCACTTTTTATCCTTTCATCATTTTGGTATTGAATAGCTTCTTCGTAAGTTCATACCTTGCGGAACGTGACCGTTAACCAAATAGAGCCTTGAGACTATCAAATATCTCATGGACAAACATATTTTCATGCTACCTCTATGACGGCTTGTCTAGCGTAGATAGCACGAAAACTTGGGCGATCTCTAAGTGTGACATCCATTTTTCATACGCAAGTCTTAGTTCAGGGTCCACATCATCATTGGGTTATTCTTTAGCTTTGCATAAAATAACTGACCATAAGCGCTCGTAAATCAATGATATTTTGATTGCTCTCAGCTAATCGGCATAGTTTGGTCCAGTAAGTTTGTTATTATTAGAAAACAGTTTTGGAGTTGTAATTTTTTTTAAGATTCAGATGGTAGATTATTAGGACAAGTCACAGTAGATGTTCTTATAATATTGCTAAGGTTAAACATTATGTTTCATTTTACTAATAAGCTTCCACTAGTCTTTTATATTTTGCAAAACCTTGAACCAAAACATAGAAGTCTTTCAACTTCACTAGTAGGTGCTAGGAATCGTCCATCTTGGAACTATGACCTTGAGTTTGCTCGATAAGTCATAGCTCCATAGATGATGAATAACTCTTTATCAGTTGTATCATATATAACTTCTAACTCTTGGTACCTTGTCCTAATTTTAATTTGACCTTAAGTTTGTTCAATAAATCAAAACAAAATTATCCACTTGTACCTACCATATTGCGACGACCTATGTGTACCTTGAATTAAAAAAAAATACATATGGTTATTTTATCTTGTGTATTCAATATATTAATAATACCACACATAACATACCTAGTTTGAGTTTGCTCGGCAATTAAGTAATTAATATATATGTGTGTGTGTGTGTAGTAGAGGATAACATTATATCGAAGATTCATAATTTTTAATATTTTACATTGAGTGGTATTATTTATGGAATAATGTAATTCTTATGAATTACTCTCTTGATTCAATTGTCGGACACATTGAAAATCACAGTATAGGTACATTTACATATGTATTTATTCCTTTAGTTTAATTACGGTTTCTTGATGTTCCACCTTTAATTTATACATTTATTGTATATAGGTTGTATTATTATAATTTTTATATTTCATATTACTTGTATAATTGTCTTATATATAATATTGTATTAACTAAATCTTATTTACTTAATTTTAGTTAACTAACATTTTAATTAATTTTATATTATCTTAATATAACATTTATATTGAATATTTATTTCATACTATAACCTTTATAGTATAAAACATATATCATATACAAGTGTGTTATTTAATTAATCAACCGTTTAATTAATTCATTTAATTAAACAATTTCAATTAAATTATATTAATTCCAAAAATTCATTTCGCATACATAAATGTATGCTTATGTTATTTTAAACATTTTAAAATAACATAACATGTATCATAATATATAATACATGTACATATTTATTAATTAGTTAACTTATTTAATTAGTTTGTTTTACTAATCTTATTAATAAAAATTTAAAAAATCGAAATTAGTTTATATTATTTTTCAAACATTTTGAAATTTTTTGTTATATTATAACTTTTATAATATATGTATATTTTATTTTATTTATTACTATAATATAACTTTGAAATTTAAAATCTAGGTCAGATGAAGTAGACCTTGGAGCAAGAGTAAGGTTACGTGCCTATTGCATTTGCAGTTGAAGTGGTTGTTATGTAAAACCAGGACCTGTAAAACCCAAAAAACATTAATGACACACAATAGGATCAGGTCATGAAGTACTAAAGGAAAAATAACTCAAAATACCTAGGATCCAACCCAACTGTGTTTGTGTTACTCATAAAGAAACTTTTTATTTTATTTTATTGGAAGTTTTTTCAAAAAATACAGGAGCTTGTAAAGTAAATTATGTTCTGTAGTAAAAATAGTTGTTATTTTGTCCAAAAGCTATAGAAAAAACTATCGAGAGTGTTAACAAGTTATATATGTTAGAACAACTAAGATTTTTGTGGCAAAGAACTGCATATAGTGCGGTTCCGCAAGTGGATCACAATAATTTGACCTACCATACTCTGTTATAGAAAATGTTATAAGTAGACTTAGTACTTTCTATTAAACATAGCTTTAATTAGTAGTATTAGTCTATTTTTAGGGTATATGATAAGCTATAAAAAAAATTACAACGCATTAAAGATTTTAAACATTATAAACTGATAATTTATCTCAAAGGTACTCAAGTATTTAAACTATACGTTTTACTTCAGGTACTCCATTATTCACCTTAGACTTGGGCTTCTCAAAGTCGTCTTTATCATTCTTAACCTCCCTTTTCATATGAAATCATCTTTTCTACATGTTAAAACGTTAATTTTTATGGACTTGGCAGTGTACATACTAAACCATTAATTTTTCTTTACATATTTGCCAAATTGGGAAATACGTATGATAATTAACATGTACTTGAGTAAATATAATTGCATAGTGTGTCTTTGGTTCTACTCTTAAATTGCATTTCAGCAAAATGTTTCCATAATGTAAAGCTTTGCTATAGATTTTCTAATTTAACTACATTATTTGCTTATGTACTAGTTTATAAAGCATCTCCTAGTTCTAAAATAGGTGGGGGCATAGGCATCACTTTCCATTATATATTTCTTTCGTGAATTTTCGTACTTGTTATCATTTAGCAATAACTTTATGCATTGAATAGTGTTATGGAATGTGTGAAAATTTTGTACTATGACACATTTCTATCATAATCAATTGCAAATATTATCTCAAAAAAACTTAAAGAGTGGCCCCTACCATCTTAGATAAAAAGATCCCTCAAAACAACGACCATTATTCTTCAGATATCATGTAGTGTTACTAACATTCGTTACTTGTATTTATTTTCTATTCGTCAAATTATGCTATTTTACATATAGAAGATTAGATATCGACCGAGAGTCACATAATGCTTGATAAAATATCATATCCTTCATTTAAGCTTGAATGTGGCCGTTGGAAGAGTGAGTTTTGATGTCTTAATTTCAATTCTTAGGAGATCATTCTTTTCTTTAAGCTGTTCATTCAGAGACTTGTTTGGTTTTCTCTATATCATCACTTAATTTTCAATAAATACATTTATAATATCATTTATCTACTATAGTAATGTAATAATATATTAATAAAAGAAAAATACCATATCTATGGCTCTTTTATTTTGGAACAAGCACTTGATCCTATCATCAATGAATTCGAGTGCTTCTTCGAATTCTTTTCATTCGCTTGCATCCGGGCGAGGGTTCCTACAGTAAAACCTACATAATATACAGGCAAAATAATAATCATATATATAGGACCTATGCATATAAGTAACTAGAATCTTCTCTAAATTAAAATGAAGATAACATACTCTTATAGTGCTTAATTTTCGCTAAGTTAAAATGAAGATAACATACTCTTCTAGTGCTTAGTTTTGATCAGGTTTACACCGATTATACACCTTCTCTTTAAACACTACAGCAGGCATGCTCGTTGAATTTCCTTGCTGTACGTAAATAGTTGATCCATGAATATTTAAATGTAATTAGTAAAAAACCATGTAAACTTACTACATTAGAATTTTTACTTTTACAATTAGCAAATCAATAGGAAAAGAATGCATGTTGATTTTTGAAATAAAATTTAATCTAGACCGATTCTTTATTTGTTAACTAATCCTAACATCATCCATCCATCATCAGCGTTTCTTATGACATGAGAAATAACATTAGCTTTGTTTTTTCCTCCTGACCGTGTTCTGATGGATGGACTGTTACACAAGTTCATATCACAAAATTAACTCCTAAACATGCAGCTATAACATACGCATGCACACACATACACAAGTAGATGTATGTGTGTAAGTATATGTGTATTGACAGACTAAACCAAATCCAATAGCTGCTTCCTTTGACAAATGTAGAGATGACGCCTAGAAAGGAAGACTTCATGAGAAAAATCATAATTATTAAACATAAGCAAAATGAAATAAAAAATGCTTACACCTTGGTTCATCGAGGGATCCGTGAAAGATAGTCACAGAATACAAACTTATTATTTTTGTTATAAAGAAGAGAACGACAATTTAATTTATAGATAAGCGGTCAGTTGTGGGCAGAAAAACATATAAAGAAAGCATAGCTTGCTAGGAAATAGGAGGTTACATAACTTACAATTTATATGTAGCAACATAGGGAATGTTCATAGCATGCACATACAGACAAGTGTTTTGTGTCACATTCCATCTTTGGTTTTTATTTGGATAAAAAAATCATGTTGGCTGTAGCATACTTCCAAAAAAATCTCAATTTTCAGTGAAAAGCTTCATAGTAACAAATTAACTATAAGTACACTGCATTTATGAACAAATTTCGAGTAATTGCAGTTCATGTAATCAACTATTTCCTTCAATGTTATTTTTTTTAAGTATATCACTGCACTATCTTAAATTATACGTCTTACTTTACTAATATTTAATGCAATCATGATTAATTCTTGAAATATTACTTCAATTTAGTTATACTTACATTACTATTCGAGGAGAAGGTCTAACCCAAATTAGCGAGAGCAACAAATGATATGAACTTCTCTTTGTCCAATCGAAGTGCATAGCGGATCACCCTAGGACCGTGGTATTCGATAATGACTACAGTCGCTGCTATTTCCAGACCTTGGGAAGCTTTCACGAATTGAGTTCTAAAGGTGGCTTTCCCTTATGTGTATGAAACCCTAGATATACCCGTTGAAATTGTACTTGCCACCAAACATCCTGTGAAATGCCAAGAGGCTGTAAAAATAGTGGTAATTGACTTATTGCTAGTCACTGATGAAATGATGCATCAAGGGTAGGTCATCAAGCTCAATTTCTCTGTCTCCAACTTTTGTGTCCCTGTATATCCCATTAAATCTCAACCATCCATTTCAAATATTTAATTTGTATACGGAATCCACCATATTAGAATAGATGGTGATGATGGACAGATAATATGACTAATGTGTAGTGGGCACATGAGGATAGGTAAAATGGATGGAGCTCACTTTGCCTAGTGGGAAGAAAGAACAATATGCACACAAGCATTCTACACCAAAGAAGAAAATTTCTAACCCCAATCCGTATATTATAAAAATAAAATAAAAAGATGTAGTTAATATATATATAACACAAGTAGTAAGGGAAGGAGGTGCACGTCGAACACAAGCACCGCAACTACAAAATCAAAATGAAGCTAATATTTGTAATGTTTACCATACTTAGGTGTATATACACTAACTTTTTGGGGGAAAGAATACAATATTAATGAAAAATAACCACTAGATAATTATATGGTCATTTATTTCACTGATTTCATGTTTGTTGGATTTTATAATTTGCTACATAGATAGATATGTCTAGTGGGATATTTCCATACTTTAAGTTATAGTTGGTTTCTACTTTCTGTCACTAAGCATCATTGATCTGACTTAGAATTCAATGCAAAGATAGTATTAAATACAAGAAATAGGAAATAAGAACTTTTCCTGACCTGATTAATACATTTCATAATGATTCAAACTACTGCTTCAGCATGAACAAACTCCCGAACAGTATTCTCTGGATTCGATTTGAACCACTTAACTTACCCTTTCTCATTGTCTTCTTTAATCGGATTTTATTTCAACATCATTCCAATAATATGTGTGTGCGCACACGCACGTGCACATGTGTGTAGTGAATTTTGTTTTAATTTGAGCGGAAACGGTTTATTTGTTCACGATCTAGTATTGCCTATTTAGATACCAATGACACTTAAAAAGAATTATGCAGTCTCACAGAAAAATAACAAATAAGAGACACGGAAGATTTAACGTGGTTCGGATATAAATATCCTAAATCCACGGAGACTCAACAACTTTTTATTTCACTAAAGAAAAGAGTACAAAAGAGAGGAAAAAATAATGGTGGATGCTAGACTTGCTTGTTCCATATGAAGATGGAATTTCTTCATTTAAATGGACTTGGTAATGAAGGATTGCTTGGAGATTAAGCAAATCAATTTTCCGATTACCCAGATATCTTTCCAAATTGCATGATTTGATTTTAACACAAATAGATGGCGTAATCTTCATTTTCATATCTTTCCTTTATTCTCCATGCCTAATCATTTATTTCTTCATATAGCAAATATATATTGACTAATTAATCGATTCACTAATTAATTAGTTTCTTTCAAAATGTCCTTCCATATACCAGCTAAATTAATTGATTTGATTGAATCAATTAATCAATTTCTTTCCTCTTTAACAAATATTTGAATCATCCAAATTCAACACTCCACCTTGATTCATATAACAATCTCTCTTCATCATCTTATCATCAAGCAATCGACATATAAGTTGTTGGGTCTAGCTCCCCATGGCGCTCAAGTAATAGGTATCAAACTGATCAAGTTTGAGCAATGCTCAAACTTGTCCTTTGGACGTGACTCAGTCATCATATCTGAAGGATTATCCAAAGTAATCACCTTCAACAATTTGATCTTGCTTCGTTCTTCCTCAAGCATAAGAAAGAAACCTCTAACATCAATGTGCTTCGTCCGTGAACTATAACCTTGATTCTTTACAAGATGTATCGCACTCTGACTGTCTGAAAATAGCCACTGTCCGCTGCACCATTGAAAGATCATCCAACGACTGAAGTAAGTATAATCCTTCCTTTGTTGCTTCCATAATCGATATCAACTCTGCTTTGGTAGTCGATAAAGCTACGATAGATTGCAGCTTTGATCTCCATAAAATCGAGCCTATGCCAAGTGTAAAATCATAGCCGACATTCACTTCCTAGCATCTCTATCCTCAGCGTAATCAGAATCATAGTATCCTCTAAGAAAGATGTCACCATCCACTCCACCATATAACAAGCCCACCGAAGAAGTGCCTCGAAGATATCTAAGATCCACTTCACAGCTTGCCAATGTTCTTTGCCTCGGTTAGACATATATCGACTCACAACACCCACTGCATGGGCCAAATCTGGTCTTGTGCACACCATCGCATACATAAGACTACCAACAGCACTAGAATAAGGTATATCAGCCATATACCTTTTTTCTTCTTCTGATGAGGGAGATAAGTCATTTGACAACTTAAAATGAGAGCCTAATGGAATGCCAACTGGTTTGGCTTTCTCCATTCCAAATCGAGCGAGGACCTTCTCGATGTACTGCGCTTGAGTGAGCCTTAACTCTCTCCGCTTCCTATCCCTGCTTATCTCCATACCCAATATTCTTTATGCCTTTCTCAAATCCTTCATGTCAAACTCTCTACTGAGCTCCGCTTTCAATTCCCTAATTTTGACCATACTGCGAGATGCAATCAGCATATCATCGACATATAACAATAAATAAAGCATATCACCATCACATCTTCTAAAATAAACACACTAGTCTTTAAAACTTCTGGAGTATTCCTGTGAAAGCATAAACTTACCAAACCTCTTATACCATAATCTAGGAGACTGCTTCAATCCATATAGAGATTTGTTGAGTTTGCAAACATAGTATGGCCTGCTACTATCAATGAACCCTTCCGGCTGCTTTAAATAAATCTCCTCGTCCAGATCACCGTGCAAGAATGCAGTTTTGACATCTAGTTGCTCTAATTCCATATCATAATGAGCAACTAATGCCAAAAGAATACGAATAGAAGTATGCCTAACCACTTAAGCAAAGATATCATGATACTCTATCCCTTTCTTCTGAACATACCCCTTTGCGAATAACCTTGCCTTGTATATGAGATTACCATTTTCACCGTGTAGCTCTCTTGTCCGTGGGAAGAGGCACCAAATCCCAAGTATGATTTCTCTGCAATGATTCAATCTCCTCCTCCATAGCAGCTAACCAACTGGAACTGTTAACTGATGCGATAGCTTCTCTATAATCACAGGGATCATCATAGACAACATTCAAAGTATATGTTGTCATATCATCGAAGTTAATATCTTTGATGCTCAATCCAACAAACTCATTAAGCCACTTAGGCTTTCTTCTTTATCTGACGGACCTAGGTTCTGAATGAGCTCCACCTTGAGTTTGATCCTCTATACCAACATTGATATTATCCTCATCAACCACGGTGTTATCGAAAACACCATTTGAACGTCTATGGAAAGAATCAACAGATGACTTGTTTTGCGTCTGGTATTCTTTACATGTCCTCTCATTGTCATCCGATGAGGAAGGCTCCACCTTCAACATAGCCTTTTCATCAAAAGTCGCATGCCTGCTCATAATGATCTTCTTACGAATAGGACACCACAACCTATATCCCTTCACTTCACTCCTATAACCTAGAAAAATACACTTGTGAGCTCTAGGTTCTAGCTTTCCTTTGCTATCATGCATATAAGCTGGGCAACCAAACACTCTGAGAAATGAATAGCTAACAGGCTCTCCTTTCCATACTTCTTCAGGGATCTTCATATCTATGACAGTAGAAGGTGTGCGGTTGATGAGGAAAGCCGCCATAGATAAAGCTTCAGCCCAAAATCCCTTCTTCAATTTAGTAGTCAGTCTAAGGCACCTTGTTCTCTCCAATAATGTCCGATTCATCCTTTCTGCTACTCCATTAGACTGGGGGTCTCCTGGTTTGGTGTAATGCCTCTTAATGCCTTTAGACTCACAATAATCGATGAATTCCTATGATACAAATTCATCGCCATTATCTGAACGGAGAACTTTCAATTTCTTCCCTAACTGCTTTTCAACCATAGATTTCCACTTCCGAAACTTGGCAAAGGTTTCACTCTTTGACTGAAGAAAGTATACCCATAGTTTATGAGAGAAATCATCTATAAATGAAATGAAATATCTGGCTCTACCTAAAGACTGACAAGGGTAGGGACCCTAGACATCTGTATGAACATACTCCAAGACAGCTTTTGCTTTATGCTCTCCTATACCAAAAGAAATCTTCGTATGCTTTCCAAGAACACACTCTTCACAAAAACCAAGTTTTGAATGATGAACTCCGTCAATCAATCCTTATTTTCTCAACTCATCCATGCTGCGCTCACCGATGTGACTCATTCGTAAGTGCTATAATCTGGAAGAATCCGAAGCAACAGATGTAACAGATTCTGATTCACCAATTACAGTAGTGCCCTTTAATAGATAAAGATTTCCTGCCCTCACATCTCTCATAACAATCATGGAACCCTTCGATATCTTCATTTTCTCTCCTTCCACTACAATCTTCAAGCCAAGTCTACTCAATGCCCCAATAAAGATCAAGCTTATCCTCAAATCAGGTACATGTCTAACATCGATGATCGTACGAATAACACCATCAAACATCCTAATCATCACGCTACCAACACCTACCATATGGCAAGAAGCATCATTACCCATTAGAACTTCTCCTCCATCAATTTCACGGTAAGTGGAAAAGCAGTTCCTATCAAGTGTCATATGATAGGATGCGCTAGAATCAATCAGCCATAAGTTGCTCTTCCTAGAAGAGCCAAAAGCTGTAAATACATCAATGTCACTTTCTGTATCTGATTTATCTGCTGTAGAAGCTGAGGCTTGCTTTGGATCTTTTCTTCTACCTTCAAGTTTGGGACATTGTGCTATGAAGTGCCCTGGCTTCTTACAATAATGACAAATCAAATTCTTAAGCGCCCTAGACTGAGACCGTGAATAATTCCATTCTCCACCTTTCTTCGACCTGCTTTGGCCTCTACCTCTCTGAACAGATAAGCCTTCAGTATCACTATCCAAGCTAGTGCTCTTCAATCTACCTCTTCATACTTCATTATGAAGACCGGCCTTTACATCAGATAGGCTAATTTTACTGCGGCCATAAATCATGGAATTAACAAAAGCAGTATACTCCTTAGGCAAGGAACATAAGAGGATCACATCTTGAGCCTCGTCGATAATATCAACTTTCGCTGCCTTCAGGTTCATAATCAAAGTCGTCAAAGTATCTACATGCTCCATGAGATCAGCTCCAGGCTTCATCTTGAACGAATAGAGTTGTTGCTGAAGAATAATCCGATTAGTGAGAGACTTGTCTCGATATGCATCTGATAATGCATCCCATAGTTCTTTCGCCGTCTTCTTCTGAGAGAATTCTCTAAGAACTTCATCTTAAAGGCTCAACTAAATTATTGTGAGAGCTTCATCTTCCATCTCTTTCAAATCAGCCGCATCAATACCTTTCAATTTCTCAGGTGTAGAAACAACCTTGTAAGTCTTCTCCTTCTTCAATACAGCCTACATCTTCATCTTCCAAGTACCAAAATCTCCTTTTCCATCAAAATGTGTTACTCCATAATTGACACCATATCTACCAATATACTTACTAGAAGTGACCATTAATATCCAAACAGGAACAATAACACTAGCTCCGATACCAAACTGTATTGAATTTTGTTTTAATTTGAGTGGAAGCGGTTTATTTGTTCAGGATCTAGTATTGCCTATTTAGATACCAATGATACTTAAAAAGAATTATGCAGTCTCATAGAAAAATAACAGAAATAAGAGTCACAGAATATTTAACGTGGTTCGGATATGAATATCCTACGTCCACGGAGATCCAACAAATTTTTATTTCACTAAAGAAAAGAGTACAAAAGAGAAAAAAGAATAATGGTGAATACTATACTTGCTTGTTACATATGAAGATGGAACTCCTTCATTTAAATAGACTTGATAATGAAGGGTTGCTTGGAGATTAAGCAAATCAATTTCCCGATTACCCAGATATCTTTCCAAATTGCATGATTTAATTTTAGTACAGATAGATGGCGTAATCTTCGTTTTCATATCTTTCCTTTATTCTCCATGCCTAATCATTTATTTCTTCATATAGAAAATATATATTGACTAGTTAATTAGTTTCCTTCAAAATATTCTTCCATATACCAGCTAAATTAATTGATTTGATTGAATCAATTAATCAATTGCTTTCATCTTTAACAAATATTTGAATCATCCAAATTCAATAATGTGAGGACTGATTTGCGTCCTAACTTCTTTTATCCCTAAATCATCATGGTTCATGATTTAGTGTCCACAATTGTTAGAATCAATCAATTTTTTATATGAGTTACATACTTAAAATAAACATCATTTATGCAAAGTACATCTATATGCACATACATTATATATATGTATAGAAGATTTTATTTAGATATACAGTGTGACACAAAAGATCTTATTCCTTGGTTTCAGTCTCCTATGTAAGCAAAAAGAAGTACAGTTGTTAAAATTTATCGTATCAAACCTTGAGTTTTATTTTGTTTCTAAATAACCATATATATATACCAACTCCTTATTCACCACATCTCCCTCAACTTCTCTACCGTTCTTTAGAGTTTCTCTTTTCGAAATCAAACGAAACTTTAGGGATGTTCAATCTACAATATGAACATCATGTCCATAAAAAGTGAAATCATCACCAAACTTATAACATGTTTAAAACGTTAAGCCCTTATCAATGTAAAAATATTTATTTCAACCCTCGAGTTGCAATATTATTTTGAAAATATTAATGTTATTTACATTAACTAAATTTTTGTAGAGATGATGTTGGACCATGTATAAACATATCTTCAATTAGTTCGATTATGAATGTATAACTCAAAAAATTAGAGGTGTAGATGATGTGTAGTGCATAGAGGGGTAGCGTAACAGAAGTCTAAACGCCATATAATATTATATCCGGCGTCAATGATATTGATTGAACTAAAATCTACCTAACTGCATATGTAATATTCAAATAAAATTTATGTTGTCGACTAAAAAATATTATCAACTTGAGTATTCAGCTATATATGGATGATAATTCAATGTTCATCTAAAAGTGGAGTAATAAGGTAATTAATTAGAAAAACATAAATCAGACTCACTCATTGACTCATTCAAACAGACAATAGTAAACAAAAACTCCTTTTACAAGCGCATCGAACATATAATTTATCTGGAGTGTTATTCATTTTAAAAAGTTAAAATCCAACTGAATTAAAATGAATGAAAATTATATGCACTTATTGCATTCATAATAATCATGAATGCAAAATGACACATACAGATTTATATACATTTATATAAATAGTCATATAAAATTATGTTTCCTATTACTTCAGCGTTGCCAGCAACAAATTGTCTATAGATCAAATTTATGACATAAGAAGGAAAGGACTGTTTGATTTGCTAGAAGTGGATATAGAAGGTGGATTGGGTATTGCTTTGGGTTTGCCGTGGAGAGTAGCCGCGCGATATTCGTAAAGAAACCAAATGGGTCGTTAAGGATGTGCATCGACTATCGTAAGTTAAACAAAAGGACGATCAAGAATAGATACCCTCTATCGAGGATAGATAATTTTTTTGATCGGGTAAGTGGAGCCAGAGTGTTTTTCCAATTGGATTTAGCGATGGGGTTCCACCAGTTGAGAGTGACGGAGGACAGCATTCCTTTGATAACATTTCGAACTATGTACGGTTCGTATGAATGGTTAGTGATGCCATTGGACTGACGAATGCACCTGCTTTCTTTGTGGATTTGATGAAACGACTTTTCCAAGAGCACTTGGATAGGTTCGTGTTGGTATTCGTTTATGACATTTTAGTGTACTTAAAAGATGAAAGAGAGCATGAGAATCATCTTGCAGTGGTGCTTGAAACGCTGAGGTAGAATCAACTAAAGGCGAAGTTTTCAAGTGTCATTTTTGGAAGAAAGATGCTAAGTTTCTTGGTCATGTGGTTTCAGATGAGGGCTTGTCAGTTGATCCAGTTAAGATCAAAGCTATCAAAAATTGGAAGTGACCAAAGATGGTAACCAAGATCATGAGTTTTCTTAGACTTGCTGGCTACTACCGAAGATTCATTAAGGATTTCTCGTGGATAGCAGCACCTTTGACTAAGTTGGCCAGGAAGGATGTGAAGTTTGTTTAGTTCAACAAATACGAGGAAAGGTTGCTTAAGTTAAAGCATTTGTTGACCAATGCACCAATGTTAGTAGTTTCAGATGGAAACTAAGGGTTGGCAGTATATACTGATGCATGTGGAACTTGATTGGGAGTAATATTGATGCATAAGGGTAAAGTTATTGCCTACGCATCAGACAACTTAGACCGCACGAAGTAAGATATCATACTCATGATTTAGAGTTGGCTGCGGTGACCTTTGCCTTGAAGAGTTGGAGTCATTATCTCTTGGGGAAGAGATTTGAGTTGTATACTAGTCATAAGTATTTAAGATATTTATTCTCTCAGAAGGAGTTGAATATGAGGCAGCAAAGACGGCTTGAGTTTTTGGTTGCTTATGATTTCAGTATAGAGTATACTCTTGGGAAATGAAATAAGGTAGTAGATGCTCTCGATAGAAGACATCAGAATGTGGTGTTAGCTATGTTAGCAGAATGGAAGGAACTTGAAGCTTTGGCCAGTTGTGGTGTGCAGTTAAGATCTACTGCTAGTTCTAGTCAAGGGACTGCCATGTTGTCTTATTTAGAAGTTCGACCGGTGCATATCGATTGGATAGCTTCTAAGCAGAGAGAAGATTCAGTTTTAGCTAAGAGGATTAGAAAGCTTAAGGTAGGGTTAGAGATCGATGATCTAAAGGATTATAGTCTTGACCAATGGGGATGGTTGAGAAAGAATGGACAAATATGTGTTCTGAATGTAGAGAGCTTAAGGAGAGAAGTTCTAGAATAATGTCATCGATCCAAGTTTAAAATTCATCTTGGAGGGACCAAAATGTATCAGGATACGAAGAGGGGCTTCTATTGGGAAGGCATGAAGAGGGACGTTGGCTTGTGGATTAGGCAGTGCATGAATTGTGAACAAATGAAGGCCGAACATCAGAAGCTGAGTGGGTTGCTTTAGCGTTTAGAGATTCCGGTTTGGAAATGGGATTCGATATTCATAGATTTTATAGACAGGTTGCTGAGGGAAAATAGGGGAAATTAAAGCTATGGGTTATAGTGAACAGGCTGACTAAGAGTGCCTATTTCATTCTAGTCAAGTCAACCAGGTTGGCACCTATTTTGGCGAAGCAGTTCATGAATAACATAGTTAGAATCCATGGGATTCCTGATAGCATAATCAGCGACCGAGATGCATTATTCACTAGCAAATTTTGGAAGAGTCCACAAGAGGTATTGTGTACCGAGCTCAATATGAGTACAACTTATCACCCATAGATGGAAGGGTAGATAGAGAGAGTCAACAAAGTACTCATGGATTTATTGAGAGCTTGTGTATTGGACTTTGGTGGATCTTGAGAGGATCACCTACATTCGATTGAGTTTACCTATTATAATAATAGTTATCAGATTAGCATAGGAATGACGCCTTTTGAAGCTTTGTATGGAAGGCCATGCAATTCACTAGCATGTTGGTTAGAGACTAGAGATAGAATGGTCTTAGGTCCAGACTTAGTTAGAGAGGCATTATAAAAAATTAAGTTAATCCAAAGACGGATGAAGAAAGCTCAATCCAGATAGAAGAGTTACGTAGATAAGAGGCGTAAAGACCTAGAGTTCTCAGTGGGAGACAGGATTTTCAATTAAGGTATCACCGATGAAGGGTGTGGTACAGTTTGAGAAGTCAAGAAAGTTGGCCTCGAGATATGTTGGTCCATTCCATATTTTAGAAAGGACTGGAAAGCTCGCGTATAAAGTTGAGCTGCCGAGTAGTTTGGTAGGTGCTCATAATGTATTCAATGTGTCTCATCTTTGCAAGTTTGTGCATAATCCAAAGGATACTATTCCTCGGATAGAGTTGGAGGACTTGGTAGTAGAGCCTGACTTGACCTTTGTTAGAGAACCGGTACAGGTTGTAGCGAGAGATGAGAAAAGATTAAGGACCAAGACAGTCAAGTTGGTGGAAGTTCAGTGGAGCGAAACAAGAAGGACTGTACTTGGAAGACAGAGGATGGGATTCGATATGCTTATCCTGGTCTACTTTAATGGTATGTCTATGTTAGATTAATATAAATTAGTTGCTAGTCGGGTAGGCTAGTATGGAGGTTAGGAATTGATACAGACAACTGAAATGTTGATATTTAGTCCTTACTGAATTTCGAGGATGAAATTCTTTAAGGAGGAGGGCATGCAACACCCCTAATTTTATTAACATTATTCAGGAGACTTAATTAGAATAAACTAAATAGAATAATGTAAAGTGATAAGAGGATAAAGATTGGAAAATGAATATTAGTGGCCATTCTTCGTTAAAATAAATGGGGTTATAAATGGTTAAGCGTTAAATAATTAAACATAGGGGCATTAGGGTAAATTGCCGCCCACATTCTCCCTTATACTATTGTTCCTAAGGCCATACACGTTCATTTTACCATAAGCAAACTTTTAAAAACATAAGAAATAGAAAGCGGAGGCCGGTCAATTGGGAAAAGAAAAGAAGAGAAAATCAAAGTAAATGCTTAGGATTAAGCTAGAAGAAACCAATCTCAATCAATCTTCGATTTCTTTATCCAATCTAAGGTGAATAATAATCACTACGTCTCTATTTTGGTTTTTGTAATCATATATTTTTGGATTTGAGGGAAAATTCATTTTTATGATATATTGGATGATGATATGATTGATATATGATTTGTTTAGTTTAAAAAAGTTTGTTAAAAAACAAACATGCATGGTTTTAGGGCAAAACCGAGATAAATGATTTTTAAAAGCCATGGAAAAATTTAATGTTATGTGAAACATGATTTTGGAATAGGTTTTCTATTTTTATAATTCTCCAAGCCATGAGAGTTAGTTATGAATTTTCAAAGGAAAATATGGTTATTGGGGTTTATAAATTTATTCGAAAAATATATTAGGAATTTGGGTTTAAAATTTTGCTATGTTAGGCAACAGGATTACAGTGAATTTCTGGAATTTTTGGGATTTTTACTAAGGATTTATTATGGAAATTAAATTATTTTGAAAGGAGGACCTATATTTAATTGTTTTGTTAATAGGAATGGCTTATTTATTAAATGTTATTTGGTTTGGATCTAAGAAAAATGCGGCAAATATTAGCTAAATAATTTGAAAGTTCAATGTAGTCAATCAAATGTTTACATGTGGGCAAGTTAGTTACAAAAAGTTTGATTTATTTAGCAAAAACAGTCTTTAGCTTAGAAAAGTGGGTTCCACCTATTTTAGATGGACCTTTCAACCCAGAGCTCCCGCCTCCAACCTAGTCGAAACCTTCTAGGTCGAAACCAGTAAAACAATACACATGGTATCATTTAGCTGGTATGTAGTGAATTGGAGAAAGGCAGAAGGTAGGGTGTTGAAACGTAGCTTTCAAAGGGGCAGGTTCCTTTGTTTTGTTTTAAAAATAAAGTGCTTGCTTGTTTACAAAAGGGTTTCAAAATAGTCAAAACCAATAGTTTCGAAAGGGTATTTCTAAAGAAGCTATCGAAGGTGAGTTACCGTCTTTGTTTTTAAGTAGTAGCTTTCGAAAAAGTTACTTAGTTTTTATTTGAAGCTTTCGAAAGGGTAATTTTAGACCAAGTCGAAACCCTTATGTGATTTGATGCCTTTAGATGTATTGAAGACATCAATGCTGTCAAAAGGTATCGTTTGTTTTATTAATATAAGCCACTTCCTACTGCTTTCGTAAGGGGTTAGAGGTTTCGAAGGCAATGGTTTCGAAACGGGTTTCAAAGCCAACCTTCTGCTGTTTTACCCAGATCTTTTAATGCTTTTGAAAGGATGGTTTCGACACCATCAAGCTTCCCCAATACTTTTAAAGTAAAGAATGGTTTTGAAAGAGATGCTTTTGTTTATGTTCACTTTGACCCAAAAATATTATTTTAAATATAAACCCAATGGCTTTGAAAGGTATTGGTTTTGAAGGGTAACTTTCAATGGTTTCGAAAGGGGTATTTTTGAATGGTTTCAAAGCTATGTTTCTATACTTATATGATAATACTTTAACACAATTGAAAGGTTATGAAAAGGTTTTTTAAAGTATTTGAAAAGCATGAGCCTAATGTTTTAAAGATAGAATTTAATGCTTCGAAGGAGGTTATCCAATGAAGTCGAAAGCGAGGTTTTGAAGGTGTCGAAAAGCTTTTTAAAACCCAAACTCAAATTTTAAAAGAAAAACCCATGGATAAATAAAAGAGTTTTGAAATAACTTTAAGTATGTAAATTTAAAGAAGTTTTGCCTTGATAAAAATATAGGTTGAATGAATTAACTGTGTTTTATATTAAAAGTATTTCAAGGATTTTAAACCCACAGGAGTGGCATTGTAAGTTGTTATGTTTGCTTCTTCAAATATGAATATATTCACATGATAAAGGTTCCATAACTATATTTTGGGGATAAAGGGGTAGAAGAACCAGCAAGGTTAACCCAATAATGAATATAAATTGATTAAACTCCTAAATGAGTAGAATTGCATCCAGGGGATCAGAGAGGCCAAAATGTAGGGTGTCTAAACTTTGAAGTTGTCTGAGAGATTGGTTAATAGTAAACCTATGAAAACTACAATTAGGAAATTACTAGGGGTAACCAACAGGTTCATAGTAAACCCATGAAAACTATGTATTAAGGATGGTTGGCATGGACCAATTGGTTTGTAGTGATCCCTTGAAAACTTATCCGGATTAAGTATTGACATCAGTCAAAAGGTTCCTAGTCAACCCATGAAAACTAGGATAAGAAAGAAGTTCTGGGAGGCATAACTAGGTTCCTAGTTAATCCATTAAAAGAGTTACTAGAATAATCCATAGGTTCCTAGTCAACCCATGAAAACTAGGATAAGAGTGGAGTTATTTGAATGACCACTAGGTTCAAAGGAACCCATGAATTTATTAAGTTAATTGGCAGGGGATCTATAGGTTTTTATTGATCCCATGGAAACTATGAAATATGACAGGGTGTCTATAAATTATGAAAAGGTTATTATTAAATCCATAAAAGCTAATAGGTTAATAGTGACCCTAGAAAATATAAATATGACGAGAGGTCATTTAAACCGGGGATGAGAAATCCAAAATGTTTATATATACATATCATCGTAATAATTTTGAAATGCTATATTTTTAACCATTATGGATGCAGGAGCACAGTATATGGTTTTAAAAAGATTTTAGGATACTAGCGAGGGGGAAACCCATTCCGCTAAGCGAAGTGGTCTCACTAGATATTTAAATGGATTGAGATGTTAGATTATTATTCATACCAAGCTTTATGTCTGAATTGATGTTTTTGTTTACCCCTTAAACTCTCGGGTGCACAATTGATTTTGAATAGTTTGAGATTTGGGGTTTCCAGGTTCTCTTTTTAGATGAATAAAGCTTCTAATGCATGCAGGAGGCAGTTAGTTATTTAGAGTTATCTTTTCTGCCGTGTATTTTGAATGTGAAGGCAGACTTATTAGCCTTGTTATATACTTTGATCAACCAAGGGGGCATTGTCATATATCACTATTGGTGTATGTGTAACAATTATATTTTTCTAAACATGGTTAACGCTTATGGGATTTTGTAATGGACATGAAATGCTTTAAATGGAATGTGGAAATGTGTTTTTAATTTTTTTTTTTTCATATTCTTATGATCTGTGTATTAATGTATCTAACACCGTCGTATTTGATTGCTGGGTATTAATAACTCATATGACTACGCATCCGTAGCCGTTAGTTTTGGGCCTCCAAATAGGGGGATGTTACAAGTTATTCGATTTAAATATCGGGGATGGATCTATATCATTTCAATCCAAATTAAAGTGTCATAGGTATATATCATTTGTATCCATTTCTAAATTTATTCGAATATAATTCTAATTACAGTTTATATGCTGTCAAATAATATACACGGTGATAACATGATATATATATATATATATATATATATATAATAAATAAACATCTAATCATCCAGAATATTAACCAATAGCCATCCATCAAAATCAACATCCAAATCAGCCAATAAATCACAAAAGTTAACTAGTTATCAATATTAGGTGTTTAACTAGCAATTCCTTTTCAATTTCGAATTTAACTCTCAATATACATTCTTATCGGTTCAAACCATATGTCAATTAAGTTACCAAACAACAATTAATAAAATAAATCACTTCATGATTTCGATCTAACTAACATCGGAATATTTTAGTATTTCGTGAGCAGCTTAAAACACTCACTGTATTTGAAACTAAATTTTTTTCAGAGTCAACAAATTCGAATCCAACTGCTTATCATAGAAGACTTCGATATGAATCCAACGCAACTCGTTACGCTCAAAATGGACCTCGTATGAAAAAGTTATTCAATAATTAGCGTAATGATATAATTAAAATTTAATTAACTTGATTAATTTAAAATTAAATAATAACCTTACTGCTCCTCCTTCCTCATGCATTCAGGCTGCATGCGCTTCTTCATTTTTTTTGTTTTTGTTTTTCTTTTTTTTCTTTTTTTCAATCGACGATCGTTCATCCAGCCCCCACGTCGACGTCGTCAACCCACCCTGCACCGCCGCACCCCCCTTTGCGCCACCGCCTTGCCATCCCACAGCCCCGCGCGCACATCGACACGTGAAATATAACGACCTGTAAATTTTAATGGTTTTATTAATTTAATTTATTGAAATTTTGTGAAATTCTAAATAATAAAACTTTGAAATAAAAATTTAATTTTTGAAATACGTCTATTCAAACATAACAAATAATAAATTTTCATAGATAATATTGTAGTTTATTTTCTTGTGAAATTTTATTTAAATACAGATCAGTTAAATTTGATGATAATAAAATATTTTCCAAACCTGAATATTTTTACATAATATATTTGTAAATCATCTTCCGAGTGAGACGTCATATTTTGTTTCTTCAAATTTGAACCATTATTGCTTCGTTTATCTTATTTCTAGCAAATTAGCAGCATTTTGGCACCGATATCGATTTATGATCGGATAATTGTATCACTAGTATCTGTATACTATTTTGACCGTTTCGTCGTGCTGATCTCTGCGATATTCAATTCTCTGTTTTGAAGTCAGATATGCCGTGAAATCGGTAAAACGATCTCCGTATCGGTTCCGTATTCGGGCTTTTGGTTTATATGACCTTTCATATATCGACCGTATAATTCCAACAGCCACTAACATTATTATTTTCAGTTTTGACTCTTACTATACCCACTATCTCCTTATTTAGTGGTTTGTTCTGTCTCTTCCCTTTCTCTGCCGTTCTAGGTAAAATTAATAATTACATGCGTTGCATATATTAAATCGTCTGTGAAATCCACTGAAACCCATACCTGCTTGTCACTTTTCCTCTTCGCAATATTTGAACCAACTCCTCCCTACTAGTAGTCATTCTCTTCCTTCTTTGATGATTCATTTCCTTCTTACTTCGTAGAAAAATTTATATGTAAAGCATATATAGATTGTTGAAAAGTTTAGCCTATTCGTGCAAACCCAGTTTCCTCCTTCCTCCTCTAAGTTCGGCCACCATCCATTTACCTCACGTCTTTTAGTTTTCCATGTCCCATGTCTTTGGCCAAACTTTCCGACGCATGCCTCTTCCCTACCATCATCTTCACGCTAGCGCCATAGCTGAGAAGAATCACTCCACACCACCCGAAACTTCTCCTCCCCTAGCCCATCCCCATCAGCAACCCAGCTCGGCCTTACATGGCGGTGATCATCTCCTCACCAACTAAATACCAACCTTCCGCCTCCGCCTTATTCCCTCTGGCGCCCTCTGACCTAGCTCGGCCAAGCTACTCAGCCCCACGCACCCTCATTTTTCCACCATCAGCAACTCGAGTTTATGTATGGTATCTTTATATTTTTTATTTTATTTTATTTTATTATATTGTGGTATATCATATTTTAGGTTCTATATGATTGAGTTTTAATGTGTGAATATCGGTTTTGAACCTGTAAAGTATATATAGATGTAAGTATTATATATATACATATATATATATATATATATATATATATAATTTTAAAAGCTATTTGAGTTTTGTATTCTGTCAAGTTCACATATAAATTATATAGTTTTATAGGGTATAAGTTAGCTTAGTATAGAATGGTATAAAGCTCTATATCGCTCTGCATTTGTATACTTTATATATATATATATGGTCTGATTTATATATTGAGTAGTATATATATGTGTATATAGTGTATAGGTTCTGTCTATATAAAGGTACATAGATTTCAAGGCCTGCATATATTAGTATGGTCTGCGAGTATATACATCTGTTAAGTCATGCATGTAGGTTGATGTATATAGTACCCGCAATAGGTTATTCATAGATTTTAAAATTTCTTTCCTGTTACTTTATAAGTTTTACATATATAATAATAAATCATTTGTATTGATTCTATAACGAAAATTGATTTTTTTTTACTAATTGTGAATGCTACATTATCAATATGGTACTTTAACATACATACATGATATGTTGGTTGAAAGGAATATAATATATAAGTATTAATTTTAAATACATTATGTATATATGTTGAGTTTAATATATGTGTTTAATTTGGGGCAATGGATTTTGAAATATATATATAATTTTTAATGTGTTTGAACTTAGAATATGATATTATATATATATATATATAGTTATATATATTCACTTATACCATCTATCTTCGTCAATCCAGTTTGATTTGATTCGTCAATTCCGAGCTATCAAGCTTTGATCGTCAAATTCGTGCCAATTTTGCTTCGCTTTGGAATTCGTAGCTCATTTCTTTGTCAAATCTATTTAGCCTCGAAAGGTGAGCAATCACTCACAATTAACATTCTTATATTTATTAAATTTGATTCAATTGAAAGACAATTGAAATATGTTGCTGTTAGTTATTTACATTGCTATGTATATTATTATCTGTATCTATTCACCTGTGACATCTGACACCGTTATCTGTTATTTATATTGATGATATATGCCTGCTATATTATTATCATATACGTTCTCACTCTGCAAGTTCCATGTTAGTATAGAATTCCCTATGGGTTGAAATGATACATACCCGAAAGATCTATAGAACAGGAGAAAATCATTATGGATTGAAATAATAAAACCAAGCGATTTTCATTGGATTGAATTTGGGATTACGGGTTGAAATGATATATACTCATATATATTTAAATTGCGGATTGAAATGATAAATATCCGTATCACTTGACCATATGATACAAAATTATATACAGACACTGTTGGTCAATATATATATATATATATATATATTGAAATAATTTCCAAGGTTTTGAAATTGAATTTATTTAAGAATTATACTCAAATAAGTTTGATTTGAAATTTATTAAATTTTGGATTTTAAAGATATGATTTTATAACTTGATTTTTGACTAAAAGCGATTTAAGTGAATATTTCAAATTTACATAAATTGAAATGGTATATTTCGTTTTATTTAAATTTGAAATTTGAATTTTTATTTAAATGTTATTTGAATGATTAACTAAATATTTCAAAATAAATAATAGTAAAGTGAATTTGATATATATATATATATATATATATATATATATATGGAATTATCAAATCTAGTTTTTAAATGTTTGAATATTTAAAGCTTTGAAAACATTGAAATGGTTTATTTTGTGGTTAAAAATCTGTATTTGAAATCGATATAATTTGAAATGGTTTATTGAGAAACTGAAATAAATTGAAATTGATGATTTGAGATTTGATTAAATTTGAATTTTTGGAATTCGAGTCGATTTAGAATCGATTTGTGAAATTTGAGGAAACTATTTTATTATATAAAGTATTTTTAAATTTTATTTAAAATTACTTTATATTTTACTTTATAAACTATTTTAATATAAATCATTTTTAATACAAACTATTTTTTATATAAACTATTTTAATATACTAACTATTTTAACTTGTAACTCTTTTATATAAACTATTTTACTTTATAAACTATTTTATTATATATATTATTTTAACTCTAAACTGTTTAAATGGTGAAAGTTTTGTTTTCAAAGATATGAATTTCAAAGTGTTATATTTTGAAAGTGTTATAATTCCTAGTGCTTGGTTTCGAAAGTGTTATAACTTTGAAATGGCAATGATATTTTGGTTTTGAAGTATAAACTATTTTGAAATGACCGCGGTATTATAATAACGATTGGTTGTTAAAGAAAACGGGATCGGATATTGTCATATTCTCTGCCAATACCAAAAACCACTTTAACAACCGTGCACGTAGTGGAGATTCCAGAATGAAGTAGAATGGTGGCGACGTTCTATTGAGGTATATACGTGGAACTAACTCCCGTGAGTTGGCATAAGGTGGCTAAAACAGGAGCGATTCTTGGGCCAAGTGAAGTAGCTCCTCCTATCGGACACATTCCTTCGATATTATATTCTGACTTTGTGATTGATTTAGTGGCCACACTTGATTTTTTTTTAATTTGGAAGTGTGTTCCGAGGTGGGCGGTAGTGGCTGCCATGCGTTACCACCAGCCCAGATGCGTAATTGGTATATTTACCCTGGCATTGCCTAGTTGTGTCGTGTCACCTACCCTAGCGTGCCTTATACGAGTTTGTTTTGTACCATACCTATGAAGTGCCCACTGATGATGCCTAGTATGGGGGAAATTACGGTATTATATAGATTATGGGTATATATAAAACGTGTTAAGGGGGATATGGGTAACACCTTAATGCTATTTTAAAGTTTACTTTACTTTAGACATTATTATAATAACGTATATTACTACGTAGTAGATAGTTTAACGGATCTTTAGAGGATGGTTATCCTAAACATCCTTTGAGTTACTTGTATTTCAGTTGTTATTTCACTTGAGTTGGATTTATTGATATAAGAATGTTAATCCTGACTCGAGTGTTTTGTGTTTTGCTTTACGCTT
Source organism: Allium cepa (assembly GCA_030765085.1). Classification (NCBI taxonomy): domain Eukaryota; kingdom Viridiplantae; phylum Streptophyta; class Magnoliopsida; order Asparagales; family Amaryllidaceae; genus Allium; species Allium cepa. Next base: position 939,947,080 of record CM060932.1, read on the forward strand.
GGGTCAGACTGAGTGTACCAGTATTTGAGACTCGCCTTTGGAGTTAGAGCTTCGCTTGGAGATCCATCTATCGATTCTGCTTTCAGCTATTCATTTGAATCCAGTGATGTATTCAGATCTTGTATTTGACTATTGTATTGAGACATCTATGTATTCGAGACCTCTATTGTATCTTATTTAACTCTGTTATATGTATAGTAGCTTCATGAACTACTATTCTTTTGTTTCTGCTGCATTATTGTTATATTACTCTGTGTCTGCGATTTTATGATTTATTTATTTACTGTATATGCTGAGTTTTGCCAAATTTAAATTAACAATCTGATGTTTTGAGTAATTCAAATACGACATGTGCGGATGCGAATGATTGAAAATACCAGGATGTTACTTATGGTATTAGAGCTTTGGTTTTAGGCAAAAACTTAGCATATAGAATAAATTTAATTTATAGAATCATTTGCGTTCGAGCTTAAATTCCTTCCTCTTGACTCAAATTTCCTTTAACTTTGGAACGTTCCCTTCGGTTCCAAAATCCATTCTCGTATTTCCCTATTCATGCTTCCTTGATTCTGGAGAACCCCATAGCTCCACTATTTGATCTGTACAGGGTTGAAACTCCTTTACAACATGCATTGATTCGCCGGAGATTTTTATATCGTCGGTTTAGATGCTGATATCTCTTGTTATGACAGAATTCTATCTCTTATGATCTGATGTCGATTTGCCTCAGAATTTCTGCATTGATCTTATTCTTGAAGTCTCGATTGATCCGGTTAAGGTCACCCGCGATTAATATCAGTATATCCATCTTCTTGTTTTGTAATTCAATTATCTATCGCTCATTCAAGCCTTTCTATTTTAGTTAGAATTCTATTTGATTAGGACCCCTTGAATTTGAATCTCTATCTTTGTTTTGAAATCCATCCTTGAATTTTGAGTGAGGGGGTGTATTTGTATTAATATTAAAATGTTTTATATGTTGTGTTGTTTGAGTTGTTAATGTTGATTTAGGTTTCAATCGATTCGTTTGATCAACGTTATCGATAGGAATTCCAAAACACTTGAAAAGAGCAAAGTGACACAATATTGTTTTCAAATTTGGTAAATGGAATAAATTTGTATGATTATACTGTATATATATATAAACTTTTTTCTTCTGAAATTAAAAAGTTAATGAATTGGTTAACAGAAATGACAATATTTTATTTTCATTTATTATTCTGTAAACCATTGACTATTGTCACATTATAAATAAATGAAAATATAAACAAGTTTTATAAATTGATTTAGAATTTGAAATGAATTTAAATTGGGAATTTGAGAATTTACTTTCCAGTGATTCAAACTTTGGTTTTAAAGTTTTAAAGTGTATATTATTTAAAACAAAATTAAATAGAAATTGTTTCCAAAGAATTTTAAAATGTTTAAATCAGTACTCTCCTATTTTGTCGTTGGAAAATAATTTCGGTTATGACTACAGAATCGTCGACATTCATTTTTGAGTTTCGGAGTGGAGAGACCATTGGTAGCTCAGCTACACTGTGTTTGAAAAATGGCATTGATTTGAATTTCTTAAATATGACTTGATATAATATATATATAGGTATATGATTTTAGACTTGATTTGATATGTATAATATACATATGTATATATTTATCTCTAAATTGTTTGAAGTTAATCAGAAATCTAATTCTTAAATTTATGTTAAAGGATGATTTTAGTTATAAATAAATCCAAAAGTTTTGAATAAATATTTAACTTGAAATGATGGAGTTGGGAAAAGTTTATTTGTATATTATTCAATTACATTTCAATATTACTTACCTAGATCATTCAGAAGTTGAATATGCAATTGAATGATTTACAATGTAAAATGATGTTAAATGATTTATAAACAAAATTTGAGCGATTATAATAATTGTTATACATTTAAATTTTAATTATAAAAATATTAATAGAGATAAATAGAATAATAAGTTAATCGAATAATAAATGAGATAAATAAAATAAATTTTGATTGGACGGAATTTATAAATTGAAATTAAATCAACTTATTGAAATACCTTGAATTTAAAATCAACTGTTGAATATTAATTTAGTTAAATTGAAATTTATATAGTTTAAATCAATTGTTTTAATTTGTATTTCAATCTATTTTCTTTCTGGTCGTTTCTATTCTTCTACCTCGTTTCTTTTCGGGGACGAAAAGTTTTGAGTGGGGGAGAGTGCAACGACCAGTAAATTTTAATGGTTTTACTAATTTAATTTATTGCAATTTTGTGAAATTTTAAATAATAAAAATTTGAAATAAAAATTTAATATTTGAAATACGTCTATTCAAACAAAGAAAATGGTAAATTTTCATCCGATAATGTCGAAGTTTATTTTCTTGTGAAATTTTATTTAAATACAGATCGGTTAAATTTAATGATAATAAAATATTTTTCAAACCTGAATATTTTACACAATAAATTTGTAAATCATCTTCTGAGTGAGTCATCATATTTCGTTTCTTCAAATTTGAAACACTATTGCTTCGTTTATCTTATTTCTGACAAATTAGCAGTATTTTGGCACCGATATCGATTTTTGATTGGGTAATTGTATCATTGATATTTGTATGCTGTTTTGACTGTTTTGTCGTGCTGATCTCTGTGGAATATTCAATTCTCTATTTTAAAGTCAAATACGCCGCGAAATTGGTAAAACAATATCCGTATCGGTTTCGAATTCGGGCTTTTGGTTTATATCACTGTTCATATATCGACCGTATAATTCCAACAGCCACTAACATTATTATTTTAGTTTTGGTGCTATACCCACTATCTCCTATTTAGTGGTTTGTTTTGTCTCTTCCCTTTCTCTGCCGTTCTATCTGAAATTAATAATTACATGCATTGCATATATTAAATCGCCTGTGAAATCACTTAAAACCCATAGCTGCTTGTCACTTTTCTTCTTCTCGATATTTGAACCACGTCCTCCCTGCTAGTAGTATTTCTCTTCCCTCTTTGATGATTCATTTCCTTCTTACTTCATAGAAAAGTTTATATGTAAAGCGTATATAGATTGTTGAGAAGTTTAGCCTATTCGTGCAAACCCGGTTTCCTCCTTCCTCCTCTTGAGTTCGACCACCATTCCTTTACCTCACGTCTTTTTGTTTGCCACATCCCCTGTCTTCGGCCAAACTTCCCGGCGCATGCCTCTTCCCTGCCATCATCTTCACGCTAGCACCATAGCCGAGAAGAATCACTCCACACCGCCCGTACCTTCTCCTCCCCTATCCCATCCCCATCAGCAACCCAGCTCGGCCCTACATGGCCGTGACCACCTCCTCACCAACTAAATACCAACCTTCCGCCTCCGCCTTATTCTTTCTAACGCCCTCTGATCTAGCTCGGCCAAGCTACTCGGCTCCACGCACCCTCATTTTTCCACCATCAACAACTCGAGTTTATGTATGGTATGTTTATATATTGTATTTATTATATTATATTATGGTATATCATATTTTAGTTTTTGTATGATTGAATTTTAATATGTGAGTATCGGTTTTGAACCTGTAAGGTATATATAAATGTAAGTATTATATATATATATATATATTATTTTAAAAGCTATTTGAGTTTTGTATTCTGTCAAGTTCACATATAAATTATATAGTGTTATAGGGTATAAGTTAGCTTAGTATAGAATGGTATGAAGCTCTATATCGATCTGCATCTGTATACTTTTAATATATCTATGGTCTGATTTATATATTGAGTAGTATATATATGTGTATATAGTGTATAGGTTCTGTCCATATAAAGGTATATAGATTTTAAGGTCTGCATATATTAGTATGGTCTGCGAGTATATACAGCTGTTAAGCCATGCATATAGGTTGATGTATATAGTACCTACAATAGGTTATTCATAAATTTTAAAATTTCTTTCCTGTTATTGTTTAAGTTTTACATATATATTGATTCTATAATGAAAACTAATTTTTTTTACTAATTGTGAATGCTACGGTATAAATATGGTACTTTAACATACATACACGATATGTTAGGTTGAAAGGAATATAATATATAAGTATTAATCTTAAATATATCATGTATATATGTTGAGTTTAATATATGTGTTTAATTTGAGGCAATGGATTTTGAAATATATATATTTAATTTTTAATGTGTTTGAACTTAGAATATGATTATATATATATAGTTATATATATATAGTTATATATATAGTTATATATATTCACTTATACCATCTATCTTCATCAACCAGTTTGATTTGATTCGTCAATTCCAAGCTATCAAGCTTTGATCGTCGAATTCTTGCCAATTTTGCTTCGCTTTGGAATTCGTAGCCCATTTCTTTGTCAAATCTATTTAGCATCAAAAGGTGAGCAATCGCTCATGATTAACATTCTTATATTTATTAAATTTGATTTCAATTTAAACGACAATTGAAATATATTGCTATTAGTTATTTACATTACTATATATATTATTATATGTTTCTGTTCACCTGTGACATCTGACACCATTATATGTTATTTATATTGATGATATATGCCTGTTATATTATTATCATATATGTTCTTACTCTGCAAGTTCCCAGTTAGGATAGAATTCCCTATGGGTTGAAATGATACATACCCGAATGATCTGTAGAATATGAGAAAATCATTATGGGTTGAATTGATAAACCCAAGCGATTTTCATTGAATTGAATTTGGAATTGCGGGTTGAAATGATATATACTTGTATATATTTAAATTGCGGTATCCGTATCGCTTGACCATAGGATAGAAAATTATATACAGACACTGTTGGTCAATGTGTATGTGTGTATATATATACATATATATTTAAATAATTTCCAAGGTTTTGAAATTGAATTTTTGATATGATTTTATAACTTGATTTTTGATTTTAAAAGTGACTTAAGTGAATATTTCAAGTTACATAAATTGAAATGGTATATTTATTTTTATTTAAATTTGAAATTTGAAGTTTTATTTAAATGTCAATTGAATGATTTAGTAAATATGTCAAAAAAATAATAGTAAAGTGAATATGATATATATATATATATATGGAATTATCAAATCTTTGAAATGTTTGAATATTTAAAGCTTTGAAAATATTGAAATTGAAATGGTTTATTTTGTGGTTAAAATCTGTATTTGAAGTCGGTATAATTTGAAATGATTTATTGAGAAACGAAAATAAATTGAAATTGATGATTTGGAATTTGATGAAATTTGAATTTTTGGAATTCGAGTTGATTTGGGATCGATTTGTGAAATTTGAGGAAACTATTTTATTATATAAAGTATTTTTAAATTATATTTAAAACTATTTTATATTTTACTTTATAAATTATTTTAATATAAACTATTTTAATATAAATCATATTTAATATAAGCTATTTTTTTGTATAAACTATTTTAATATACTAACGATTTTAATATAAAATATTTTAACTTATAACTCTTTCATATAAACTATTTTACTTTATAAACTATTTTATTATATATATTATTTTAATATCTAAACTGTTTAAGTGGTGGAAGTTTTGTTTTCAAAGTTATGAATTTCAAAGTATTATGTTTTGAAAGTGTTATAATTTTAAGTGTTTGGTTTCGAAAGTGTTATAACCTTGAAAGTGCTATGATTTTGGAAATGGATAAATTTGAAATGGAAATGATATCGTATTTGGTTTGAAATGGAAATGATATCATATTGATATGGTTTTGAAATGGAAATGATATTTTGGTTTTGAAGTATAAAATATTTTGAAATGACCACGGTGTTATAATAACGATTGGTTGTTAAAGAGAGCGAGATCGGATATTGTCATACTCTCTGCCAATACTGGAAACCACTTTAATAACCGTGTCCGTGGTGGAGATTCCAGAATGAAGTAGGATGGTGGCGACGTTCTATTGAGGTATATACGTGGACCCAACTCCCGTGAGTTGGCATAAGATGGCTAAAATAGGAGCGATTCTCGGGCCAAGTGAGGTAGCTCCTCCGATTGGACACGTTCCTTCGATACTATATTCTAACTTCATGATTGATTTGGTGGCCACACTTGATTTTTCTGATTTGGGAGTGTGTTCCAGGTGAGCGGTAGTGGCTTCTATGCGTTACCACCAGCCCGGATGCGTAATTGGTATATCTACCCTGGCATTGCTTAGTTGTGCTGTGTCACCTACCCTAGCGCGCCTTATACGAGTTTATTTTGTACCATACCTATGGAGTGCCCTCCGACGATGCCCAATACAGGGGAGATTACGGTACTGTATAGACTATAGGAATATATAAAATGTGTTAAGGGGGATATGGGTAATGCCTTAACTCTATTTTAATAGTTTACTTTACTTTAGACATTATTATAATAGCGTATATTACTACATAGTAGATAGTTTAACGGATCCTTAGAGGATGGTTATCCCAAATACCCTTTGAGTTACTTGCATTTCAGTTGTTATTTCACTTGAATTAAATTTATTGATATAAGAATATTAATCCCGACTCGAGTGTTTTGTGTTTTGCTTTACGCTCAGGTCAGCTGAGTGTACCTATATTCAAGACTCACCTTTGGAGTTGGAGCTTCGCTTGGAGATCCATCTATCGATTCTTCTTTCAGCTATTCAGTTCATTCCAGTGATGTATTAAGATTTTTTATTTGACTATTGTATCGAGACATCTATGTATTCGAGACCTCCGTTATATCTTATTTAACTTTGTTATATGCATAGTAGCTTCATGAACTACTATTCTTTTGCTTCCGCTGCATTATTGTTATATTACTCTGTGTCCGTGATTCTATGATTTACCGTATATGCTGAGTTTTGCCAAATTTAAATTAACAATATGATATTTTAAGCAATTCAAGTCGGTCATGTGTGGGGTGAATGGTTGAAAATACCAGGATGTTACATGAAACCCGAAAATGCAGCAGATGAACACAGGCCCACTGCCACCGCCTTGATCCAAATCGCCTTGATCTAACCGTTGAAAAAGTTCGTATCGATGCACTTTATATTTTCCTAGTTGAAGTCATTGGCTAATTTGACCTCTAGAGGCTTCGATCGATGTCGGTCGTTGGATGGAGTTCGTTTTAATGGCGGCTGTTGAATTAGGTTTAGGGTTTTATCCAGATAAAAGAAAGTAAGGGCTATTTAGAGAAAATTTCCCCTGGCACTATTCAAATGCGAAAATTTCGAACTCCAAACAAAGTGTGCCGCCTAACGTTAACATATACCTCTATTCCGAACATAGTGGAATATGTATCGAGAGTCAATTCCACAATATACAGAAGATAGCTTATAAAAATTGAATTATATAAATTAAAGTTCCTAAAATAAATTCTACACATTTCAAGCTCGCATGACCAAACGATAAGTCCAATCACTAAGAAACTTAATATCCTATTGTAATTTACTATTACGGATCCGATGAAACTGATTTCATTGAAATCCAAGACTGTAACCCGAAAGCTATTTTACACGTTAATTAAAATGAGAAATTGTCAAAATCAACTTAATCACTTTTAAATTCAAATTTAAAAGTTAACAATTTTCAATTTTGTTTAAATAAAATTTAAATCAACTTTTGAAATCATTTTCATTCATATTAAATTCAAGATCCAGTTGTTTGAACAACTTCAAATATTAAATTTAACAATTTAATTATCAAATAAATCATTATATTTGAAATATAAGTTATTTAACTTACGAAATTAGCTTTTCAATATTTAAAATCAATTACATATTCCAAATTCAAATTTTATCTTAAATCTGTTTGTAAATTAAATTGTCTGTACAAAATTTATGTAGCCAATGCTCTTAAGTTTAAATTCATAAACAAATTCACTTCTTTAATTAAAACCATCCAAAAATCCAATTGCAATGAGCTTTAGCATTGGATTCAAATGAATCTTAATTAGAAATCAATCATCTTATTTTCAACTAAATAATTCAACATTTATATATTCCAGTTCATATTAAATTAACCGCATAAATAAAACATAAATTTATCATTTAAACCATTTTTCTTGAATAATCATATTAAATTTAATAATCTTATTAAGAAGGATGCTTAATATGAAGAAAACACCGATGATAATCAAAGCATGAAATTTTCTTACCATGCGGTAAAGAAAATGCTCATATTTTTTTCATGCAATAAGAATAAGCTAGATGGCCAGTAGTACTCCAGTCTGAAAGCATTGTATACGTATAAAAATCACTAATAGTCCATAACAAAGAAGCAAACATACTATAATTCTTTTCTTCTTCAAAATGTCGTATGTTTCAACTTCTTCATGCTATAGTGTTTTCAACTCTTCAATCAATGGTCGTAAATAAATATTGATTCCTTGCGTCATATCATCAGGGCCAGGGATGATAATAGTCAGAAACATATATGGAGTTTCATACAAATCCATGGAGTTAAATTATAAGGTGTAATGATAATAGGACAAAATAAATATTTAGAACCAAATTGAGAGAAAGGTGAAAATCCGTCCGTATACAAACCAAGTCTAACATTATGGCTCTATACTGCAAAAGCGGGATAAATCTTATCAAAATGTTTCCATACTTCTCCATTATTTGGGTATGCTTGGGTAGCTTCTTCCCATGTTCTCACATATGTCATCCCATATGAGGTGCAGTTACAGAAGATGTATATAACCTTCGAAGTCTAGAAGTGATAGGTAAGTAATGCATTCTCTTATACGGAACTTCATTTCCCCTTTTTTTGGTTTGTATCTTTCCTTGTTACATATTATACACTTTCTAGGATAGATGTCCTATTTCCAATACAACATCCACCCTTTTAAACATGCATCTATCTTTTGGTATGACAAACCGAAAGCAGACATAAGTTTTTTCACTAGTGATTTAAGCACATTAAATTATCGGGTGGCATATGTCATTTTGCAGCTTGCACAACAGCTGTAAATCTAGCTTCTTTGAAGTTGAATTTAAATTTTATAGCAATGTATTATACAGTTACTGATAATTGAGTGCCGCATTTACTGCCATCCCAAAGTGGTTTCTTAGCGGCACCCAATGAATCATATACTTTTTTTGCTTCAATATTTGGTTCTCCTTTGACTTTTACATTACCGTCGTCAACTTCAATCATAGGATACACTGATTGTGTGCATCTTCTATGGGATTGACCATAACATTGTCATTACCCTCCTCCTCCTCTAACACTATAGGATTAGGTAAAAACAAGTTTTCTATAACGGTCCCACACAAAATACTCCAGCAAGAAACTGTTTTGATACAAATGGAATTTAACCATATCCGGTATGAAATGCTTCAAATGTTTGCAGTTACTACACGAAAAAAAAGTTCTTTGTCATTTTCATTATTACTTAAAAGGGAACTAAATGAATATGTATACAGCATTATAAAATGTTTCCTTATTAAGCATCTCGTTCCTTTTGTTGATATATCCAACTCCTCCGATCAACAAAATAATTGACCATTTTTTAGCATTTCAAAAAATATGAAAGAAATTCAAAAAATTACCGATCATTTTATTGATTGATATTTAATTTTCCGGTTCATTTATACAGTTTATGTTTATTACTTATATAATATGTTATCATTACAAACTATTTTGTTTATCTTTTAATGTTTTATTAAATAAATAATATTTAATTCCATTAACTTTTTTTATAAAATATTATATATTTTTAGTTGTAATAGATTATGAATATAATATTATATTTTCGCTTTATTATTTTCTACTTTGATAGTCTATCATCCTACTTTACATTATATACACAACAATAATTACATTTCGTAAATCATTTTATTTTAAACGATTCAACAATTTCTGAAGCACTTCCCCTTTGTTTCTTGTATCGTACACAAATGTGTGTACACAAGGAGCAAAAAGGAATATTGTCAAAATTTTGTGAACCATTTAAGATGAAATGATTTACAAAATGTATTTACTTTATTGTGCTTTTAACTTGTCCAATACAACAAAAATACGACAAATATTGTATCAAATAAATATTGATGTTCATTTTGTAATAAAAATGAATATCTATATAATGATCATATACAATACTTGTCAGACGTGGCCAAAAGCACTCCAAGGGATTTAAAAAATAAAGTATATTATACACAAATTTGTTTATATTAGCATTGATAATAATTCATTATTTAAAATTCTTAATGATTAAAAACTAATAAAAACTTGTTTTTTTCCAACATGTTTAGCAAACACTAACTTCAATTTATTACATGGTGATAAAAATTTAAATTTATACACTGATTTGTTTATATATATCACCACATAAACGTAAGCTAAATTTATATATAGTTAATGATATATAAACTAATTAAAGGATTATGTAAATGAATTGTTTTTTGACATTTTAGATAAAAGATACACTAATTAACACTAAATTATGTTACTCTAATACACATATACACCACTCTACCCAAATTAGCCATAATTATACATTAATTATCAGATTTAAACACTAATAACCCTAATAACATTTCCCAATCAACCAATATACACAATTATGACAAATCAATGGGCTATTATCAACAAATATACACACAAATTAATACTAATTTCATTATAATTCGGATCTTAGAGGAAGAATATACCTGATTTATAATGAATTGAAGGCGTAAGCGGTTGGAGATTGTAATTGATGAAGTAATTGACGGATTGCGACGGTTCATGATGGGTAGGGATGAATTTGAGGGGATTTGGGGGTTTAGGTTTTGGTGAATGAGGGTTTAGGAAGTGGAAATAAGGAAGAAAATGGGCTCGGCTGCTGCTGTATACGCGACTTGCCGATGGCTTAATTTTCAACATTTTTCAATGGTTTTCGACAGCTATATTTATCTTTTCCACCTTTTAAAAAATAAATTAAGTTTAATTTAATTAATTGTATCAAAATTTAGTTTGGTATAATTTTTTTAAAAAGTTTATAATAACATAGTTTTGTTTCTAACTATTACAAAGGTGATTTTTATTCGTTATATAATAATATTTTAACGATTTGATAAATAATTATGAATTTTAAATGTATTTAACATAATAAATTCATATAAAACAAAATATTTGATAAAAAAATAAATTTGTAGAATCTTATGTCCATTTAAGATATTTTGGGCATACGGTCGAAATATGAAAGTAAAATAAATGGGTTTAAGGTATCAAACTTGATTTTTCAAATTTATGGTTGTTCGTCAACATTCACACTTAAACCTTCTGTTCGAAGGTCAAACGATCTTCAAGCGAGATGAAATTCAAATCATATATACTATATTATGTATTTATCCATTCCGTATGGTTGGATTCTAAAAAAACATACAGAAAAAAAAAATTAGACTTCAAACAAGTCATTTTCATAGAAGTTGTCTGAACAATACATATCAATTGTTATACAACTCCTTAGAAAATGGCATATTTAGAGTCTAATTTTTTTCCTTTCATTTTTCTCGATTCTAGCCATAAAGATCGAATAAATACATTATAAAGTATATGAAACCCGAATTTCATCTTGTTTGAAGATCGTTCGACCTTTAAACGAAAGGTTTTTAATCCGAATGAGATGAACAACTATAAATTTGAGAATCAAGATTAGCGTTCCAAATTCATTTACTTTTTTAATATTTTGGAAGTAGATCCAAAATATTTTAGATCGACGTAAGATTCAATTTTTTTTTCATCGAATGTTTTCTTTTGTATGAATTTATAATGTTAAATACATTTAAAAATTCATAATTACTTATACAATGGTTAAAGAATATATTCAAATTCATAAAACAATCATGCATCTAAATTTCACCAATGTTGTATAATGGATGGACTGAAAGTTCCATAAATTGATCGGTTGAGTTTGATTTTCAATAAAATTAAAAATCGAATTACACAACAAAAGGTTATCAAAAACACTGATTTAATTAAGCGTAAACTATTACAAAATTGCAGAATTGAATAAAAATATCTTTTTTAATTTTTAGAATTAAGTCAGTATTTTAAAAAAAAAATCAAACTTCTATGAATAATAAATTAAAACAATGTGATAAATTAAATTAATTAAGATATCTAGTAGTCGAAACCTATATAATGGGGGCGCCGGAAGCTTCCGTCGGAATTTCTTTTGATCCTTGTAGTGTTATATTAAGCAATATGCACTATGTTATTCATATATTTTTATTACTCAAGCTTCTATTATACAGATAATTGCTTACCCATATATGTCTATCTTTGGACAGACTTGGAGAATGGAGCTTAGAGTTAAGTTACAATATATTTGGACTTGGCATATTGGAGAACGGTGGCTGCATCTGCGACTCCGTGGTAGTTTATTCTTAATGTATTCATTCTCATTGTGTTATATGCTTATGTTATTCGGACTTTGTAGTCGTAGTAACGTATTTAATGTTTGGACTATGGACTTTGAAGTTTGAAACTTTGAATCACTAATGTATGTATTGTAGGTAATGTATTAGTTGTCTAATTGAACTATGAATATTTGTTATTGCATTGTGTTGTGTATGTGTTCACGTGTTTGCTAGTGCACTACAATTAGTAAATGTCTCTGTTTGGTTGGTTAATCGGTTAATTTACACTATTAATTGATCAATTTAAACAGGTAACATGTTACGGTTAACCCTTTAAATTAATTGGTTAACCATTTAAATTAACCGGTTAACCACAATTAAAATTAGCCAGGTCGATCGATAGACCACGACCAACACTAACCATATAACAGTTAATTGAACCAATTTTAATATGCGATTAACTGAAAAATTGACCGATCTGGATGGTTAACCGACCAATCCCATCCCTATAAAGTGATTGTATTCATGATACCATATGATTATTTAACTATGCAAGATGACATTTTCAGTGACACTTTTAAGAAACCCATACTTAAAAGTCCATTGTTGAGTTTTTTTTTATGATGAAGCTACTGCAACACCCCGAAAAATTAACCGAACTTTTATTGAAAGAAGTTATTATATTATTAATAAGGATAAAAGTGGATTTTGAATAAATGGCAGAATTTGGCTATGAAATTTGCATCGTTGTGTTCGTGGAAAGTGGAAGCTCTGTTTTGCTAGCTTCTCTTGAAAGTTTTGTTTTGGTATCTTTGCTTAGAAACTTTAATAGCTTCTCTTGGATGCTTTATTTAGTAGAGTTGCTTGGAAAGCATTTATAGCTTCCAATCTAAAATCTCCTAGAAGCGAAGTTATTTTCTGGCCCAAATTTTATTTTTAGAAATACATACCCTTAATTTTGAAGCCATAACTTTCGAATTACTTATGCAAATTCAATGATTCCTTTTTGTCTGAAATGTGATTCAAAAAGCAACAATTTTCACTTGTATCAAAATCTCTGATTAGAAAGTTACCCTTGTAAAAATAAGGTTATGAGATAGATCATTTTCTGGTCAAAATTTTAAAGGAAAAATGTCTACCACAACTTTCAAAAATCATATTAAATCTAAAAATGATCCAATTAATCTCAAATCTTCATGAAAATCACCTTTGTTTAACCCAATATCGACGTTCAAACATGTGGTATGGAACTTCCTTGGAATAATTTGGAGGAAAAGAAGCAAAAAGGAGTATGGCCTTGAGCATGAGTGGGAAAGGTGGAGCTAGACTTCGTTGCTTTGCTTTTAGTAATTGTAGGAAGGCTATAGGGTTCTTGCTTTAGCATAGGAGGGCATTGAACTGAGATTTAGGACTTGGCTAGATGTTCGTGCGATCTTCAAAATTTCATTGAATTACATAATTACATGGAAGTTTAATGCAAGTACAGTGATAATAACACATCAAAAGATTAAGTTTGAAACCCTCGGCTTTTAAAAGTAAATAGCTAACTCTAAAGTAATTACTATCACTTACATGCCTTTTATAACAAGCGGCACAGTCTATATTTAGTATATGAATGCTTGGTTGAAAGCATATGTGAAGTTGGAAAAGTGTTTATTATAAATGTTCGATAGAATGAAGGGTTAATTATCATTCTATGTTACTTCATGGATTGATTGTAAGACATATGCTCGTCCACTCTTATGGGAATTTCTCATCCATATGACTTGGGTTGGTTAGAAATAATTGTGAGCATTTAACAGCTAATACCTTATGATTAGAATTCCACAATTTGACTATAAGGTGTTTAGATATAATATTTGATAATGGCAGATGATAATTACATATGAATCGGGAATGGACATCTCATGATTTGAATCTCAAAATTTAACTATAAGATGTTTGAATATGAAAATTGTCAAGGAATTAATTATAATTAAATTACAAATCTAAAAAATAGAGATATATCTTTAAATGAAATGTTTTCCAAAGAGGTGTTTATATGTTTTGGAAATAAATATTTATCAAAGTGATTTCCCATATTTTGGATATAAAACAAATTTTAGGAATAATGTTGGTACTAAATGTTTTGAATCAAAGAAGATTTAAAAAGCTATTATTTCAAAAACTTAAACACCGAAGAAAAGGTATGATTTCACACGAAAGATGCATATATTGTTATTTCAGATTTGAAATGAACCGGGAATTTATTTCAAAAGATTATTTTCAAAAAAGATTATATTTTGAAAATAATAAAGTTAATTAGATTTAAGAAATCTAAATGCAAGGATTAAGACTAAGCGAGTAGATTTGGAAGCTTCATTTGCATGCTATATGCTATGTAGTTAGGGAATTGTTTTTTTTTTTGCATCATATGCACTTTGAGTCGTATTCGTGGTAGGAGAACTACATTGGCTTGATACTGTATCTGATTGGCTACCTAATTAGATAGTGGTATGTAGACAGTCATAAGTGGTAGTAATGCAGCTCTAATAATAATATAACATTTTTTTGTATATTGTTTTCTATTTATTTTGTTAACATTTTATGATCATTGAGCTTATCTTCCTACTAAGGGTAGTGCATGAGGTCTTATGATTGGTTGGAAAGATAGTTGTGTTAGACTTCTACAATCTATCATTAAAGAACATTCAATGCATTTATTTTTTCTAACATTAATAATGACTCTGTACTTAATATTACTAATGTGTATGGACTTAATTCTAAAATAGATCATAGGGACTTATGGTCGGAGTGTTTAGATTTTAGAACATTTGCTCCTGGTCCATGGATCTTATGAGGTGATTTTAATGTTACTAAATTTTTAGACGAGAGATCCATTTGGGAAGGTGACCTAGAGGCCATGGAAGACTTTGATAATTTTATTATTAATTGTAATTCAATAGAAATAAAATTAAATAATAGACAATTTACTTGGTCTAATAATAGAGAGGTACCTTCTATGGTTTGCTTGATAGGTTTATTTTATTAATGATGAAATTGACGACAGATTTTCTTCTTGTAAAGTTGTAGGGCTTCCATATATTTTTTCGGACCATTATGCAATTGTCTTATTTTGTTCTAATGCGATTTTTGGAAATAAAATTTTTAGATTTGAAAAAATGTGGTTATTGGAAAATAGCTTTAAGGATTTAGTACTTAATAAATGGCTTTCTACAAATAATTACTATATTAAATTTCCTAGTAATATAGCCAAGGTTTGGGTTAGAAAACTTAGAGATTTAAGATCATTTCTTAAAAAATGGAATACAGAAGTTTTTGATAATTTTAGAATCAAAAAGGTTAAGCTTATGAACGATATTCTAAATCTAAATAAAATTGAAGAAATAAGAAATTAAATATTTCAGAAAAAAATGTTCTTCATAATTTAAAAGAAGAATTAAATAAAATTATTCCTTAAGAAGAAATAATGAGGAAATAAAGATTTAGAATTCATTAAATGGGTGAAGGTGATATGAATACTAATTTTTTCATAAATGAGCTGATGGTAGAATGGAGCAATTCCATTAATTCAGTTCTTATAAATGATGTAGAGATTTTCGAACAAGTATAACTTAATAAAGAATTTACTAATTATTTTAGAGATATTTTTAGTACTAATAATAAACATAGGATTAAAGCTGATTGGGATTTGCTTTAGAAAAAAGACTCTAGAATAGATTTAGTAGGCTTAGATGATTCTTTTAAGGAGGAGGAAATTTTTAAGGCTACAAAAGATATGCCTAATGATAAAACACCTGGGCTGGACGGTTTTCCTATTTTATTTTATGACATTTTTTGGAATGTTCTTAAAGATGATTTAATTAAAATATTTAGTGAATTTTATAAATTTCATATCCACCCATCACAAAAACATTGTACAACAAAATCAAATCCCTCTTGAGCCAAAAGACATAACAAATACATCATCCTTTGGTATAAACGTGCATCTATACATATATAGTGTTGATGTATGTATACTTCATTTTTATACCCTGTAATAAAGATAATAACAAAGCCTGTAAACAAAAATATGAAAAGCTCTGTAAAGTAAAGAAGGAAGAAAAAAGAAGCATTCTCTTTTAAAATCAAAAGCAAGCAAGTTTACCAAGAATTCAAATTTGTAGATTGGATTCAAAAATGGAAGTTTTCAAAAGTTTCAAGCATGTGGAAGGTGGGAATTTTAAATTGAAAAGCCCTGGAAGTGTTTAGAAAGCTACTCTGTTATGTTAACGGTGAAAAAGTTTTATACGTGCCCATTTTTGAAAATCAATATATCTCCATCCATTCGAGTTAGCTAATGTCGTAACCTGATGAAATGTTTGTTTTTGTGTCTAGATTACACTAAAAATGGTATGAAATTTGTTTATTCTGTATATTGTGTGAAATTGTGAAAACACAGTAAACAACCTAGTTTTTCAGAAAATTTAGTATGTTTAGAACGTCGAATCGAGTTCATAATCATGTTCTTCATATCGAATTAGCAATTTTAGTGGTAGAATCATGATTTTCAAGTCAGTAGATTGAGAGAATTTTGATGTTGGTTGTTTTTCAAAAAAATAATAATTTCTGGGTCAGCGATGGATGAGGTGGCGTTTCATCGACTTCGGGATGACCGTGGGTTCGAGGGGGATGTTTCGACCGTGGGGTTTTCGATCTAGTGGTGTGGGGTGGTAACGGTCAGGAGGTTTAAGGATGGATTATGATGGGCTTTGGACGCGGTCAAAATGGGAAAGGAGGAGGGAATCAAAGGACGTGGGCCTGAGCAGGAAGAAGGTGTCGTGGGCTACATTTTAAATGGCGGTGGTGGAATTTGTTCTGGTGGAGTGAGCAGGGGAGGAGAGGTAAATTTTTGGTTAGGTGGACAAAAATCGAAGGTAGAAATTTTTGGGTTGCGGTGGAAAACTGGTTGAGGCGGTCGGAGTTGTGGCGAAGGCATGGAATCGAATGCAGGGGAGATGTCGAACTTGGTGGCCTGCTCGACATGGTGAATGGCGGCCTGATGGTGATGTGCATGCGCACGTATACGAGTGCACAATGACGTTCCTGGGTGTTTGGAGATGACCGAGTTTTGGGATGATGGGTTGCTGAAGTTTGGATTTCGTCTCGAAGTCGAGCAATTTGATGCAGCCATCGGGAAGGCAACAAGTTGTTCAAGAGAACTGAGCAATTATTTTGGTTGTGGGTTCTTGGTTTACTCTTTTCTGGTGATTGGAGAGTACAAGAAAAGGGAAAGAAGGAGAAAAGGGGGTCGGTCTTGGTTATATGGGTTTGGGCTTCAGCCCAAACAAATGATTAAGAAAGTTACTTTTTTTAGATTAAAAAGTATTTTAACAAGATAAAAATATTTAGTAAATTTCGGAAGCATGTAACTTATGCATACGAATCCCAATTAATGCACAACTTTTTGCGATGGGTTTGTATCGCCAAGAGCTTCGTTGTCATGAAGCCTTTTGTCGGATTTAACCATGTAATAATTTATGGCATTTTAGAATGGTCAAGTTTTAAATATAAAATGTTAAATTATATATATATATATATATATATATATATATCAAAATTTTGAAATGTTATAGCTATAGCTAGTGCATATAAATTCCAAATTACGCGGGACTCGCTGCAATAGGTTTGTATCGACGGGCACAACGTTGTTGTATGAACTGTTGTTGAGTTTGAATAAGTGAAAATTTATAGCAATTTGAAACGGCCAGAATTTAATTAACAATTTTTAAAAAAATACCACCGCATAAAAATTATATGACCAGTCTATTGAAGTTATTTTCCCACATAAAAACAGCGATGAGTTAATTTAAATTAATTTCGAATTTTTGACATATGTTTAGAGTATTGGACCCCCGTTGGCAGAATAAATCGTCGTTCTGCTATTATTACTGAATGTATGTATTTTGGACGTTGATTAGCATAAAATAAACCATGTTCTGCTATTACATTTGTATGGACATCTATTTGTTATCTAGATAATTATATTGGGCAATATGATGTTGAATAAATTGTTAAAAATTGATTGATGTGGATATCTGTATCGGTTATTCTAGATTGTTATGGAATGAATGGTAACTCAAATAAGTACCATTCAAATTAAGAAGCCTTTTCCAAATTTGGAAATTGAGTTTTGAACCAATTGTTTTAAGGATCATTAATATTTATTAATGATATTTTAAAGACAATTAATAAATATTTTAATAATGATTTAAAGTTCATTATTTTATTATTCTTAAAAGTCATTTAAAAGTATTTAATTATTGTAACAAAACTATTTAATTATTTAAAATGTTTAAAGAATATTTAATTATAAATTAAAGTTATTTTATGGTGATTTGTTTAAAGTTATTTATAGTGATATGTTTAAAGTTAATTATTACTTAAGGATTAATTAATATTACGATATTATATTTATTCTAAAGATAAATTGTTCAAATATAAATAATGTTTTAAAAACAAAATATTATATAGTAAAATTTTATAAAAGAGTGTTTTACTTAATTAAAACTTGGAAAATTTATATTCAAATTTTATAAGTATTATTTTGAGATAATTATTAAATATAGATTTCGGGAAGTAAAAGTATACTTTCATGACCAATAGTGAAGTTTGGGTTTCCCTAGGACAGAGACTAATCTTCAAGCTCCGAATCTATGGTTGATACTGAAGAATACTTTCCATATATATTTATAAAGGTTTTCAAATATTATTGAAGGAAGTGGTTTGTGAATATACTTATTTCCGTGAAATAGGTATATACTTTTGATTAATAGATTTAATTTATTAGTTTAAATTAAATAAGGCTTAATGATTTCAGTGGGAAATGAATCTTTGGTTGAATGATTGTTTATTGATAGTTAAATAACCGACTATCAAATATGGACCCAAAAACATAACTTTGGAAATATCTAGGAGAAACACGAGAATTATATGGTATAGTTACCATTCAAGGTGCTATAATATACGTATAAACTCATTTCGCTCTTGTAGGATGATTATAAGGAAATCATCCACTAATTGTTAGGAGACAATTTCCGATCTTATTTTCGTCTGTTTATTTCTTGAAGAACCGGGGTTGAGTTTATCGAAAATTTCGAAAGTTGTTTCAAAGAGACTGGGAACGGATAATTTATCCGAACACCACTTCGATCCAACAAATACATTTTCGAAATGAAGACAAGAGCATGGAATCGAAGACAGAGTATTGAAGTGCAAGGGCTAATCGTTACCATCCCAAAGATGATTCCAAAATGGATGTAGTAGGAAATAGTGCCTTCGGTTTCATTCAGACCCAGAATGAACTTGTATGGATGAATGCTATCAGTACATTGTCATTGGAGGACAATGAGCATTCCAAGTGTAAATTCCTTAAAAAGGCAATCGTAGCCTCAAGCCTCATCAACCGGGAATGGCTAAAAATCAGAGGAGATGCAACAAGGCTAGTTGGGTCGCTCCCAATTAGAGTATGTTTATCGCCTTTCTAGATACCCTTGGATATTATTACTACGGTGCATGGATGGAACTCGGAAAGGGTAGGAACACCCGGGGTGATAGCATATTCGGTCTGTCCAAGTTAGGGGTAGTTCGGTCTTATGTTGTAGGGGATCCCAGCGTGGTCCTCGGTACATTTTTCGAGATATGTACTATGATAGGTGGTACCCTAGTCCCTAGTCATTTGTATGGAATCCATCTTCCAATACGTATCTTTATGGTTTTGGTTGTAGAGCCTAGCATGCTAGAATTTAATTAATGTAATAATTTTGGCTATTTGAATAAGTATTTGTACTTAGACACTATTATAATATCACTGAATTTTCTATAAAAAGTGTTTTGGTTATCGTAACGGAAAAACCCATGTGTTTGTATGTGGCATGGTCTTACGAGATACCTTTGATTTTAAAAGGATTTTGAAAGTTACAACAAATAATATTCTTTATGATTTAAATTCTCATGCTGGTTTTACAAGACTGACCCGGGCGTGGTTTTTCCTATATGCTCGGGTCAGACCGAGCATATTTCCAGGTTTAGTTGGAAGGATTGGAGCTTCAAGAGAGGAGCTGGAGGCCCAGAGACGTATTCACGTGATGATTATTTTTCCATTGCATTTTAGTTGTGTTTATCAATAATTGTAAGGATAGATGTTATAACTGTCCATGCTTAATAGGTTAGTATACTCTGATTAATGTCTGTATATATATTAATTACAGTTTTTGTTTTATGTAAAGATTTGCTCTATATTATAGATTATTCATTTCCGCTGTGAGATTATGTGTTGTCTGGTTTTCTTTCTATCTTTTTTCTACGTTCTTTTTACTTTCATATCTTATTATATGCCTTTCTATTTAGTTTGGACTAGACAAGTATGGTAGTGTCAGTTCGAACTGTACGAAAATGTGGGTCGTGAAATCGTGGTGTCAGAGCTTAGGTTGAGTGAATACCTAGGCTTTTGTGGGGTTACTCCTTAGAGATAGGGTCAGTAGTACCCTAGAATGAGTTTAAGTGTGTATATATACGAGAGCGTGTATTTGTTAGTGATATAAAACGTTTTATATTGTATTAATTGATCTGTCGAGTGGCATGTGGATTCTATTCAATATGGCTAGCTAACGTTATTGATAAGGAACTCTAAACACTTGAACAAGGCCAACAGACACGATATTGTTTTAAAAAGGGTAAATGAGATAATTTTACCTGGAATATATTTCATATATAAAAAGGAAATGATTTTCAAAATATATAGTGTTTTGAGGCGTTGTTTGATAAGTGATGATAATATTTTTATCATCTAGGATTAGAGTGATCATTGCCATCTAGTTTTGAGTGCCCTCTATTACCTACCCTTTTGACCGGGATATCCCTTAGAGACCTGATATTAGCAGATAGAAGCCTTGGAAAAATTGAAATTTTGAGTAAATTTTGTTTACTAAAGAAATTTAGAATATTTTGGACAAATATTATGGGAAGATTTTTCATAGATAAAAGAAATTTTTATAATAATTGATTTATTGAAAGAGATGTTTGAGAATTAAAACTCTAGTGATTTCAAAAAAATTGTTTTAAACAAATTTTTGAGGAAAAATGATTTTGGTATTACTTAAGTAAAGTTTCTAAATGATAGTAATTTAAAAGGAAGAGTTATTTGAAGGTGTACCTATATACTCTTTAGCTTATGTAAATTCCTAAAACCTTAGGATCTCATTCTTTGGTTTTGTTAATTGATTGTAGGGAACTCCCACCGTGGTTAGAAGAGAACTTATGAAGACTAGGAGGGTTGGTGATCTGGACTTGGTTAACAAAATTCTAAAGCATCTTGTCCAGCCATTGATATACGAGGAGGAGTTAGAAGAGGAAAGGGAACCTATCGAGCAGCCATCGCTTCATGAAGAGAAGCCCGATATAGGAGTTGAAGAGGAATTCGAGGAAGAAGAAGTGGAGGAAATCAAGGAGAAAGAAGAGGAATTTGAAGTAGAAGAAGAGCCTAAATCGAAAAATGATGACGTTGTCATATGGGAAAAGGGAGAGGTTGATAATGAACCATTTGCAGATGGGGATGATCTTCGAAGGGAACCATGCTCGACGTTTGCATGGATTTCGGACAATAATGTTCAATCGATGGAGTTGGAAGGACCGAAAGTGGAGGACTCTGATGGAGAGAGTCCACTGTGAGAGTTAGCCTGGGTTTGAATAGTTCTCCTAGGATGTGTACCCTATTAGGCCATATTAGTAGCCATAGATGTCATGGATGTGTGTTTGGATTGTAAATTAATGAAGTATCTTAGTAGATGTTTTGGTATGGGTATATGGGTATGTATAACTGGCTAGTAGTCATAGATATCTCCTGGATATGGGTATACGTATGTGGTGACTGTAGTTGTAAGAGTATCTTAGTTGATACTGTATGACTGATATTTTGGGATACAAATATATATGGTTGAACTTGTGCAATATGGTTTTTACTAATTCGTTAATTAAATTTCGGTTAGTTATGTTTACTGGCCTGGTTACGATAATTTCGAGGATGAAATTCTTTAAAGAGGGGAGGAATGTAACGATCCGGAATTTTTGTCGCTTTAAGTTTAGAATATTAATTTTTAATACTCAATAATATGGTATTTCAGTCAAAATAAAATCCGCGATAAATGATAATTGGTAATAATATATAGTTTTAAACCAAGATAATATTTGGAATTCCGAGATTTAATTATAAAATAGAAACTGATTTAAAATGGAATTTCTTATATTTATATATATATTCTAAACAACATAATTTATATATATAAATTTGGAAACAAATTCATAGCAAATAAATGTAGTTGAATAAGAAGGATATATAATAAATAGAAATGATTTTGGCTTATGAACAATATAGTGCATTATAAATAGAAGAGTTTAATATGTGTATTTTTCTTATGTAGTTAGTTTAAGAGAGAAAAATGTAAAAGTATATCTGTAATATTTTTAAACAAATATAAATGGTATGTTAAAAACAATATATGTAGTGAAAATAAAAAGAAAAGAATATATTGTAAATAGACATGATATGACTTATGGAAAATATAATGTATCGTAATTAGAGAAAGTTTAAATTGGAATTTTCTTATATATATATATATATACATATATTAGTTAAGAAAATTGTAATATATATATATATATGAACTAAATAAATATGGTTATTAAAGATAATATATGTATGTATATTGAAAAATGGAAGAAGAGATATATATTAGAATATGTAATGATAGAATATGAGAAAAATTATAAAATGATTTTAAACCATTTTAAAAGGAAATATATTTGAAAGTATAATATGATAGGATGAAAGTGAAAGTAAATAAAATCATGTCGAATCATTTTAATAAGAAATCTTTTACAATATCATGTTTTAGTAAAAATGTTATTTTTATAAGGATAGTGTAGCAAAATTTTCATTTGCTTCGAAATACACATTTTTAAATATAAAAAAAATAAAAGGGAGAAATGTAAAACATAAAGGTTATTTTATATTAAAAATGGAATGGCAATACTTGCAATGCCTTGAATTATATACATTGATAGAAACATATGCATATAAATATGAAGACTTGTAATGCCTTGAGTTTTAAAATCAAAAGGAAATTTTAGTTAGGTAAATAAAAGTAAATAACAAAGTAAAAGGGCAAACAAGTAAAAATTGGTAAAATAAGTATATCAGCATATATACTTGTTTGGTTAAAAGGAGTAAAGACCAAAACAATTGCTTAACCTCTTTTCAAAACCCAAAACTTCATGTCAAAGTCACCAAATTTCATATCCACCCATCACAAAACATTATATAGCAAAATCAAATCCCTCTTGAGCCAAAAGACCGAACAGATACATCATCATTCATTTGGTATAAACATGCATATATATATATATATATATAGTGTTGATATATGTATAATGCAGTTTTTATACCCTATAATAAAGATAATAGCAAAGCTTGTAAACAGAAGTATAAAAAACTTTGTAAAGTAAAGAAGGAAAAAAAAGAACCATTCTCTTCTAAAATCAAAAGCAAGCAAGTTTATCAATAATTCAAATTTGTAGATTGGATTCAAAACTGGAAGTTTTCAAAAGTTTCAAGCATGTGGAAGGTGAGAATTTTAAATTGAAAAGCCCAGAAGTGTTTAAAAAGCTACTATGTTATGTTAATAGTGAAAAAGTTTTATACACGCCTGATTTTCAAAACTCAATATATCTCAATACGATTCGGGTTAGCTAATGTCATAAATTGTTGAAATGTTTGTTTTTGAGTCTAGATTACACTAAAAATGGTTTGAAGTTTTTTTGTTTTGTATATTGTGTGAAATTGTGAAAACACGGAAAACAACCCAGTTTTTTGGAAAATTTAATATGTTTAAAACATCGAATCGATTTCATAATCATGTTCTTCATATCGAGTCAGGAATTTTAGTGGTAGAATCATGATTTTCAAGTTAATAGATTAAGAAAATTTTGATCTTGGTCATTTTTCAAAAAAAAAAAAAAATTTGGGTCAACAATGGATGATGTGGAGTTTCATCGACTTAGGGATGACCATGGGTTCGAGGGGGACGTTTCGACTGTGGAGTTTTCGATCTAGTGGTGTGGGATGGTAGCGGTCAAGAGGTTTAGGGTTTTGGGATGGGTTGTGATGGGTTCTAGACATGGTCAAATGGGAAAGGAGGAAGGGATCAGAGGACGTGGGTCTGGGCAGGAAGAAGGCGCCGTGGGCTATGCTTCAAACGGTGGTGGTGGAAATTGTTCTGGTGGAGGGCGCAGGTGAGGCAAGGTTAATTTTTAGGTGGGTGGACCAAAATTGGAGGTAGACATTTTGGGGTTGCGGTGGAAAAATGGTAGAGGTGGTTGGAGTTGTGGCGTAGGCATGAAATCGAATGCAGGGGAGAAGTCGGCCTTGATAGCGTGCTCGGCATGGTGAACGACGACCTGGTGGTGACATGAATGTGCATGTATACGAGTGCATGGCGGTGGTTCCTGGGTGTTTAGAGATGACCGAGCTTTGGGACGATGGGTTGCCAAAGTTTGGATTTCGTCTCGAAGTCGAGCAATTTGATGCAGCCATCGGGAAGGCAACAAGTTGTTCAAGAAAACTGAGAAATTATTTTGGTTGTGGGTTCTTGGTTTACTCTTTACTGGTGATTGAAGAGTAGTAGAAAAGGGAAAGAAGGAGGAGAGGGGATCGGTCTTGGTTAGGTGGGTTTGGGCTTCGGCCCAAACAAATGATTAAGAAAGTTTCTTTTTTTAGATTAAAAGTATTTTAACTAGATAAATATATTTAGTAAATTTCGGAAGCCTATAACTCGTGCATACGAATCTTGATTAATGCGCGACTTTTGTCGATGGGTTCGTATCGCCGAGAGCTTCGTTGTCATGAAGCCAATTGTCAGATTTGACCATGTAATAATTTATGGCATTTTAGAACATTCAAGTTTTAAATATAAAATGTGAGACTATATATATATTTAACAAATTTTTGAAATGTTATAGCTAGTGCATACGAATTCCAAATTATGTGGGACTCGTTGCAATAGGTTCGTATCGATGAGCACAACATCGTCGTACGAACTGTTGTCAAGTTTGAATAAGTGAAAATTTATAGCAATTTGAAATAGCCAGAATTTAACTAACAAGTTTTAAACAAATGCCGCCGTTTAAAAATTACATGACCTATCTATTGAAGTTTTTCCCACACAAAAATAGTGAAGAGTTAATTTAAATTAATTTCGATGTTTTAACCTCTGTTTAGTGGAATAAAAAACTATCCCACTAATTGTATTTATTGGACCCATGTTGACAGGATAAATCACCGTTCCACCATTATTACTGAATATATGTGTTTTGGACATTGACTAGTAGAAAAAAAACCCTGTTCTGTTATTACATTTGTACGGACATCAATTTGTTATCCTGATAATTATATTGGGCAATATGATGTTGAATAAATTGTTAAAAATAGATTGATGTGGATATTTGTATCTATTATTCTGGATTGTTATGGAATGAATGGTAACTCAACGAAGTACCATTGAAATTAAGAAGCCTTTTCCAAATCTGGAAGTTGAGTTTTGAACCAGAATTGTTTTAAGGATAATTAAAATTTATTAATGATATTTTAAAAACAGTTAATAAATTTTCGATAATGATTTGAAGTTAATTATTTTTTTATTCTTAAAAGTCATTTAAAAGTATTTAATTATCGTTTCAAACTATTTGATTATTTAAAATGTTTAAAGAATATTTAAATATTAATTAAAGTTATTTTATGGTGATTTGTTTAAAGTTATTTATAGTAATCCATTTAAAGTTAATTATTACTTAAGGATTAACTAATATTAAGATATTATATCTATTCCAAAGATAAATTGTTCAAATATTAACAACATTTTAAAAATAATATATTATATATTAAACTTTTATAAAAGATTATTTTACTTAATTAAAACTTGGAAAATTTATATTGAAACTTTATAAGTATTATTTTGAGATAATATTAAATATAGTTTTTGGGAAGTAATGGTTTACTTTCATGGTGTAATCGAGAGGCAGAGATTGCCCACAATTAAGTTTGGATTTCTTTGGGATAGAGATGTAATCTTTGAGCTGCGAATCCATGGTTGATACCGTAGAATACTTTCCATATTTATTTAAAAAGGTTTTCAAATATTATTGAAGGAAATGGTTTGTGAATCTACTTATTTCCGTGAATTAAGTATATACTTTTGATTAAAAGATTCAATTTATTAATTTTAAATTTAATAAGGCTTAGTGATTTCAGTTGGGAGATGAATATTTGGTTAAATGATTGTTTATTGATAGTTAGCTAACCGACTATTAAATCTGGATCCAAAAATATAACTTTGGAAATATCCAGGAGAAACACAGGAATTATATAGTACAATTATCGTTTAAGGTGCTATACTGTATGTATAAACTCATTTCGCTATTCTAGGATGATTATAAGAAAACCCGTCCACTAACGGTTATGAGATGATCTCCAATCTTATTTTCATCTGTTTATTTCCTAAAGTACCGGGGTTGAGTTTACTGGAAATTTTGAAAGTTGTTTCAAAGAGACAGTGATTGGATAAGTTATCCGAACACCACTTTGATCCAACGGATACATTTTCGAAATGAAGATAAGAGCATGGAATCGAAGATGGAATATTTAAGTGCAAGGGTTAATCGTTACTATTCCCAAGGATGATTTCAAAACGGATGTAGTAGGAAATAATGCCTTCGGTTTCATTCAGACCTAGAATGGACTATTATTATGAATGAATGATATCAGTACATTGTCATTAGTGGACAATGAGCATTCCAAGTGTAAATTTCTTCAAAAAGGTAATCATAGCCTCAAGTCTCATCAATCGGGAATGACTAAATATTAAGAGGGATGTTGCAAGGCTAAGTGGGTCACTCCTAATTAGAGTATGTTTATCACCTTTCTAGATACCCTCGGATATTATTACTATGGTGCATGGAAGGAACTCGGAAAGGGTTGGAACACCCGGGACGATAACATATTCGGTCTATCCAAGTTAGAGATAGTCCGGTCTTGTGTTGCAGGGGATCCTGGCATGGTCCTCGGTACAATTTTCTAGACGTGTACTATGATAGGTGATACCCTAGTGCCTAGTCATTTGTAGGGAATCCATTTTCAATATGTACCTTTACTTTTTTGGTTGTAGAGCCTAGTATGTTGGAATTTAATTAATGTAACAATTTCAGCTACTTGAATGAGTATTTGTACTTAGACACTATTATAAAATCATTGAATTTTCTACAAAAGTGTTTTGGTTATCATAAGGGAAAAACATGTCGTGTTTATGTGTGGCTTAGTCGTACGAGATACCTTTGATTTTAAAAGGATTTTGTAAGTTTTAACGAATAAAATTCCTTGTGATTTAAATTCTCACGCTGGTTTTACCAGACTGACCTAGGCATAGTTTTTCCTATATGCTCGGGTCAGACCGAGCATATTTCCAGGTTTATCTGGAAGGATTGGATCTTCAGGAGAGAGCTGGAGGCCCAAAGATGTATTCACGTAGATGATTATTTTTCCGTTGCATTTTAGTTGTGTTTATCAGCAATTGTAAGGATGGATGTTATAACTGTTCGTGCTGAATAGGTTAGTATACTTTGGTTGGTGTCTATATATATATATATATATATATATATATATATATATATTATAGTTTTTTTTAGCAAAGCTAAGCGGGGTTGACTGGTCCCCTACCAGTTTATTGCAAGCACAACAAAGGAAATTTGAACCATAACAAGCTACGACATAAAGAGAAAGGAAAAAGAAAAGGCAAAGAAAAAGAAAACAAACAAGGAAGGCAGCAATGCTGCAAATTAGTTCAACATCCCCATTATAAGACTCCTAAAACTATAAGAGCTGAATCCCACACCAACCCTTATAGTATTAACAAGTTCATTCCACATCTCAATTTCATTTTTATTCTTTCCATTGACGATTCTATTATTTCTTTCTCTCCATATCACCGATGAACTTTTTGAGAGCTAACAACATCATAATACTCATGTCATTCTTCCATCTGGTTGCCCTATATATGTCGCACCATTCTATATTGCCAATTCAAGACCTGCTGCCATGGCCAAGGATCAACATGAGTTTCTGCTACAAGCAATGCACAACCTTGCAATTGAAAAACTGGTGTAGATTTGGCTCTTGATCATCATGACAGAAACAACATGATGCATCAACGACCATACCAAGATTGATTAGTTTGTCTTTGAAATCCAGAGCATTCCTTAACACCTTCCATAATGGTAGGTAGTCATTTTCTTTACAGTGGCGACTCTCCCTCTTCTTCCAAGAAAATCGGGGCATATCGAAACCATGGTTCAAACAATCATAAATTTTGGAAGTGAAGTGTTCCACAAGATCAGCAAAACACAAAACCTTATCAATAGAAGCTGCAGGATAACATTGCCTACTGATCTCATGCCATAACTACTGAATATACTGATTGCTAGAATAAGGCATGGTGATGGTACCATCATAGATGTAATCCTTAGCTTTGGCATTACATTGTATTCTAGCTTGGATTCTTTAATTGTAGGACAGAATTTTGCTTAGGACAAGCCCACTCTTGGCCCAAGAATCATTCCAAAAGCTAACAGTTCCATCAGGAGAGGCTATGTGTTTTAGGAAAGGCAATAACTTAGCCCTCAGGTTCAGAATTGATCTCCAAGTCCAGCTGCACCCATGGGGGATTTCCATACACCAAAAAGATTTATTGCGTAGGTTATATTTCTTTGTCCAAGTAACCCATATATTTTCTTAGAGTTAAGTAAGTTGTCTAGATGAGCGCTGAAGGCAGCCATGTTTCAAATTTTGATATTAATGATGCCAAGGCCACCCAGGTTCTTCTTAGTTTCAACTTTGCTGAAGCTAATAGGCTTGAGACTGGTAGAATGGATGCATCCATTCCAAAGGAAGTTACACATTTCCTTTCTGATCATATGGATAATCTTCTTGGGGAGGATGAAAGTTCTACTCCAGTAGGTTGTATATGAGAATATGACAGATTTAATGAGAGCTAGTCTTTCAGCTTGAGAGAGGTTTCTGCTAGCCCAACCATTCATGGTACTAGTAAACTTTTCATATAGATGCATGCACTGGTTCGTGGTGATTTTGGAGGAGGTCATGGGAATCCCAAGGTAAGAAGATGATTCTAGAGCATGGGGATGGTGACAGATTTGCAACAGAGAAAAGGATGTTGAGGCAGAAACTCTTGCAATACGTATGGAGGACTTGTCATAATTAATTGCAAGCCCACAGAATTTGTGAAATGCATTTAGAACTTCCATGATGCTGCTGATAAAATGAGTAGTAGGTTTAGTGAAAACCATTAGATCATCAACAAACATAAGTGCAGAGATTAATGGATCTTTACGTTTGGGGTAGGTGAGAATCTTGCTGCAGGCAATCTGTTTATTTATCATAGTTGTCAGAACTTCCATGAAAAGGATGAAAATATAAGAAGACATTGGGAAGCTTTGTCTGATTTCCTGTCTACTCTTGAAATATCCTATTATCATTCCATTGTAATTCAAGGAGAAGTGAACAGAAGAGATGCAGGTGTATATCCAAGAGGCAAAATGTGGTGGGAAGTTCATTTTGGAAGCAGTCTAAAGATAGAGGACCACTGAACAATGTCACATGCTTTCCTTATATCAAGTTTTAACATGGCTCTTGGGCTAACAGTGGCTTTATTGTACTCCTTGAGAAGTTCATGGGAGAGGAGCACATTGTCTAGGATTCTTCTCCTTTGCAGGAAAGCTGCTTGGTTAGGGGATATAAGGGAAGGTAGCACACCCTTAAGCCTACAAGCAATGACTTTGGAGAGGCATTCATAGGTGATGTTGAAGCAGAAGATAGGTCTGAAGTCTGAAACATTGAGTGGATGGTCTTTTTTGTGAATTAAAGTTGTGTGGTAGCATTTACTCCTGAAAGCATCTTATTATAGGAGAAGAAGCTATTCACGGCTCTGTTGAGATCATTCTTGATGATTCTCCAACAGCTAATAAAGAAGTTAGCATTGAAACCGGCAAGTCCTCCACATGATTCCTTGTTCATCTCAAAGATGCTTTGCTTTATTTCGTCATCGTTCACCTTAGCAGATAGGAAAGCAACTTGCTCAATGCCGAGACAACGGAGGTCCAGGTTGTTGAGGATAGATTGGTCAGGATGGAAATCTTCAGCATTCCCAAGGAGATTTGTGAAGTAATCAAGGAAGGCATTATCAACTACATGTGGAGTAGAACAAAATCTACCAGTTCGGTCAATTATGCTATGTATGTGGGATTTGGAGTGTTTAAGTTTTAGGTTGTCATGAATTTTTTTGTATTCCTGTCACTAAGAGTATTCCATTTGATTCCAAGCTTCTGTCTCCTCATGTCATCCTGTATTTCTATTGCCTTTTGGTATTGGTCTTAAAATTTGTATTCGATGTTAGCTAAATCGATTTTATCTAGGTTTTGCATTGCTTGTGATCGAGCTTTGGCCAAAGAGGTCTCAAGAGAGGAAGAGAGAAGATCACCTTTTGCCAAATCTGCTTCTATCCCAAGATCCAAGAGTTCTTTTGTGTTCTTCATCTTTTGCTGCAAAACAAACATGGGAGTACCAGTGTAGTTAATGCTCCAAGCTTCTTTAACGATATTAAAAAATTCTAGCTTTAATGTCCAAATATTAAAAAGTTTAAAAGAGGACTTTCTTTTCAAGCTACCAATTTCCATGTGAATGATCTGAGGTGAGTGATCAGAGAGAAGGGGAGAGGAAAGGTAGGTTGTTAAGGATGGCCAGGTCATTAATGATGGATAGTTGCAAAAGGTGTGATCTATTTTACTGTATATTCTTCTTCCGGTCCTACTTCTGTTGTCTCAAGAATATCTTGCTCCAGAAAATGGAACATGAATGAGGTTAGAGGAGTTTGTTGTAGTGTTCAGTGGCGAGATCTCTTTTAAGGTTACTACGTTTCCACCTAATCGCTCATTAGAGTTAAGGAGGCAGTTAAAATCTCCAGAAACAATCTAGGGATGGGTGTTTTGGGCTAGGTGGTGGAGGTATTCATGAAGTGATTGCCTGCTATGAGCACTATTATCAACATACACTACAATTAAATACATGGATTTGGATGTAGGGATGTGAAGAAGATGAGAGTGAATGAATTGTTTGTGAGAGAGAATCGAGGGCATTTTGTAGATGTTTGGGTTGTAGAGGATCAAAATTCTTCATAAGGAGCTTCATGAAGGTTGTGACAGGTTTGACATGAAGGGTTGATATAATGAGCAGCTTTAAGGCCTAGGGCTAGGTTGAGTTTAGTTTCAAGGATAACTATGAGATGGAGATTATGTTTCATAATGATGGTTTTGACTTGATTAAGTCTAGTTCGAGATGGGAACCTCTTATATTCCACACTCCCAAGGCTTGTGTCATTGAGGTAGATAGTTTTTATTGGATTTATGATTTGTCTTCCTTCTGGTTGTAGAAGAAGGGCTTTTACTTGTTTCTGGATGGATACTGGTGTCAGAGGATATCTTGGAGATGTTAAAATCTTGAATGGATTTATTGCTTTGGTAGTTGTTTCCTTTGTTTTTGGATTTGGATTTGGAATGGGGATGGTGTGAATGGGTATAGGTGATTTGATCAATTTTTAGCTTGGAGGAAGGTGTAACAGGGTCATTGGAGGGAATGGGTATGTCAGAATAACAAGGAGGTGGTAGGATGTGGGAGTAAGGCTCTAGAGGGGAAGATATGACATTGAGGACAATGTCATCAAATTGGTTATGGAGAGAGGGTGGGGTTGCTTGTTTGGTTTTTGAGGTGGGCATAGTGGTAGTCTTGGATAATTGGTCTGAAGGCAGAGCAGTTATGTGTGCACATGGTCTCACCGTGCAGACATCTTCTATGCATGTTTTGTTACTTTCAGTAATAACCACATAGTCTTCCATATTTGCTGCATGCTCCTATCCATCATCCTATTCTAGGGTTGATAGTGCTTTAAATCTATTATGCTTTGTGATACCACAGAGGTCCTCATTTCCACGAGGCGACCCCACATTTTCTATGTATTTCTCGATGTAGTTTCCTTATTCTCTTGTGCTTCAGGAAAATGTTCGTTGCTGTTGTCCTGAGGTAACTAAGAGTTATCTTGGTTATTTCTTGAAGTGGATGTCTCATTCTCTAATGCTTTTTCAGGTTGCACACTGCTAACACCCATTGGCAGATTACTACCATGCATGTTGAACACAACCATTCTTTTTTGTGTTTCACTGATCTTGTACACTTGCTTCCTCCTTGCAACCTTCCTCCATTGTTGTGTCCTTTTGTTCTTTTCCCCTTTTTGTTTTTTACTTTCCTCATCAACATTATCATGGTCAATCGCATCATGTTCTTGTATGTGGTTCTCCTCATGCACATGCTCAGGCTTTAGTTCACATATTTCAGACTTATGACCAAACACTTTGCAGTGTAAACAAATCTTTGGCTTTCATAGGTAACTAACATGAAAAGCTGTTCACACCCATCCATAAGCATGACTGGGAAC
This sequence comes from Allium cepa, assembly GCA_030765085.1. Lineage (NCBI taxonomy): Eukaryota > Viridiplantae > Streptophyta > Magnoliopsida > Asparagales > Amaryllidaceae > Allium > Allium cepa. The sequence continues at coordinate 939,980,069 of CM060932.1, forward strand.
CTCTCAACCAATTCTTTTCCTAGTCTCACTTCAACTAGGCATCTGCGTAGTTGATTCTTTCAAGCTTTTATGTTGATTCATATAAACACATCAGTTTCCCAATTCTTGTTGCCAGCCAATTTATTTGGAGATGCGACCAGACATAAATTGGAATATTGGAGAGTTGTAACCAGATAGGAACTGCTTTGACTTTACCTCTGACATTACCAAACTTAGGGGTCCATTCTTGAATGATAAAAATCTTGTTTCTAATGAAAATTAGGTCACTTCTTAGTATCCTTGATCTGTCCTCAGCACACGAGAGATGGAAAAGCAACAAGACACCATCATATTTTACTTTTATATATCCCTTTAATTTCCAGATCCTTTTGAGATTTTCAACAACAATTGTGAAAGACAAAGGCTTGTCTAAGAAGAATCCTACAATATGGTCTTTCCAAATGGATGTGCCACCTGCCATTACTTCATTGGGCGGAACCATGTCCTCGCCATTGAATTCAAGGTTCATGGTGATCAGAGTGTAAACACCAACATTGCTTGGCTTAGCTTTGAAGAGGTTCGACCAGGGTTGGGCAGGGTTGGAGAGGTTGACAGGCTATGGGTTAGGCAGAGCGGGAGTTGGTGGAAGAAGAGGAGGACAAGAGGATGGAGTGGAGGCCAAGGGTGGCTCGGGGACCAAGGGAGAAGGGATGGTTGGCAGGGGATGATCAGGAGGCATGGAATGGTCAGGAGGCATGGGTCACAAAGGACGTGGTTGATGGAAAAGGTCAAAGGAGAAGGGAGGGCGGGAATACGGAAGCCATGAAAAGAAATATTGTGTATAACTTTTTTGTTTTATATAAAGATTTATTCTATATTATAGATTATTCATTTCCGCTGTGAGATTCTGTGTTGTTTGTTTTTCTTTCTACCTTCTTTCTACTTACTTTTTCTTACTATCCGCCTTTCTGTCCAATTTGGGCCGGACAAGTGTGGTAAAGTGTCAGTTCGAACTGTACGGAAAAGTGGGACATGATAATTGGATTATGTCATTACTTTATACGGGTAACTCTAGTATTATGGTTAACGGAATACTAGAAGATAAAATTCAATCTAAAAGGGGACACATGCAAGGGGATCCTCTTTCGCTGTTATTATTTAACCTAGTTGCTGATGTTTTCTCCAGAATCATTAAACTTGCTACTAATAATAAAATGTTAGATTATATTGGTAATGTATTACTAGCAATGGTCGTTATATTTTACAATTTGTAGATGATTCCATGATTTTCACATCTCATTTACCTAAATATATTATTGCACTAAAATTTATTTTATATAGTTTTGAACTTCTTGCAGGGTTAAGGATTAATTTCGACAAAAGTTCAGTCTTAGTTTTAAATGATATAAATAATTTTGAAAATCAAATAGCACTCACTTTAAATTGTAATACAATGAAATTTCCTATTGAATATTTAGGTTTCTTACTTAGGCCACAAAAACTTAAATATGGTGAATGGAATACCATTATTGATAAAATTAATAAAAGATTATCCAATTGGAATAGTAAATTTTTATCGAAAGCGGGTAGAATTGTTCTTATTAATTTGGCTTTATCTGCATTACCCATTTATTAGATGTCGTTTTATCGTTTTCCTACTTGGGCAATAGATAAAATTGATAAATTGAGAAGAGATTTTTTATGGAGTGGTGATAATCTAAATAGTAACTCTATATGTCTTGTAAAATGGGAAATGGTTTGTAAATTTAAAAATGAAGGAGGTTTAGGAATTATAAACTTGCATAATTTAAATATTTCACTTTTAGGAAAATGGATTTGGAAATTTTGTGATAATAATGTAACACATTTATGGAAAGAATTAATATCAAACCAATGGTAAGGTAGTACCTTCAATTTGTCCCATTTATGTATTAATAGCACTAATAATATATCTCATTTTTGGAAATCAATAATTTTAAATCTTAACATTTATAAACTAGGAATTAGTAATATTGTACATTTCGATAATAATACCTCATTTTGGCATGATTGTTGGTTATCGAGTATTCCTCTTAAAGTGGAATTTGAAGAATAATATGATACTTGTAATTATAAATATGTTCTAATTTCTGATATTTATAGACCTAGTTTAATTTTTCCTTAGGAGTTTAATTTTAACCGTACATTAACTGGCAATACTTTTGTTTAGTTTGCACTGTTGCAAGCTAAATTAGAATTATATAATATTGATATTGATAACGATAAAGATATTATAACTTGGTATAGGGATAGTAGTAGGAATTACACATCTAATTCTTTTTACAAGTTTATTAATTTTTCTACAATTAAAATGAATTTTTTAAAAAAATTTGGAAAACTAATGCTCCACCTAAAACTAAAGTGCATATGCGGTCAATTTTACATAAAAAACTAAATACTATTAAACTATTAAAAATATATTTTTAATGATAAAATTGTTAATTTTGTAATAATCAAAAGGAGGATATATTGCATTTATATTTTAAATGTAAGCACACCATATATATCCTTGTAAAAACTTTAAATTTATTCAATATTAATATAAATTTCAATTATATATCGAGTGAGTTGTATTGGAATAATATCAGATTTCTTTATAAGGGCTTGAATAGACTTTACTAGATATGATTTTCACTATTACTTGTAGGTATATTTGGTTTGATAGATTTCAATGTATTTTTAATAATACTGCTTTAAGATTAGATCTCTTAGTATATGCTATTTCTATATTTAGTTTAAATTGGATTTCAAATCTTAGTTATAAATTGAACAAATATTCAAATTTTAAGGTATTTCTTAGAAAAACAAAATTTCGTATATATTCTTTTAGGAATTCAATTTTTTATAATAATAATAATAATATAAGCCTAAATTTAGATTATATAGATATTCATTCTAGGAATACTTTTAATACTATGTCCTTATTAGGATATTAATTATTTTATTCATTTTATTTCTTGTGTCATGTTTATTATATTCTATAATACATATATATTTTATCTCTTAAACATCCTGCTTTTTTGTTTTTTAGCATATGGTAAATAATTATACGATTTTATTCTAAAAGTTTGATGGAGGTGTTCCTTTTAATACCATTATGTTATTTAGCATTTGTTTCTAATATATTGTATAAAATTTTAATTTATGGTTATTTGATATGTTTAATATATCAGTATAAACTTGTTAAGAATTCGATTTTATTGACTTTTAATTAACTTAGGTTTCTACGGCTATTTTTTTATTTTTCTGACAAATGTGATTAGTTATAAATCTAATTCTAACATTAATTTTAAGTGATAAGTCTTGTAACATTCTATTCCATATTTTAGAGTTCAAATATGTGAAAATTCGTTTCCTTAAGATAAGTTTTCTTTTTTAGTCTTAAGATAATTTTTGTAGGCGTTTTTTTTCCTCCATATAGAGTAATGAATTTTTTGTTTTTTAATCTTTAGTGGGCTAGCATAGAAGGCCCTCCTATTTTTTAAACTCAACCATGACGTATTTTATTAATTTCTCCCCGTATCCTTCCTTTTCGTCCAATCCTATCCCTAAATTTATTGAGTTGGAATTCAGCAGCGCACAAGCCTTTAATTGCGCCTTTCCCATTCTTCCTTTTACTAAACCTAGATGAGGCGTCCCTCTCTAGTTGATGCTTATCTGCTCTGCACTTCCGTTTTCGTGCTTCCTGTCAAAGTCGCCTGCCAGATTGCAGCAGATCGGGATTGGTTCAAGGGTTGCCTTAAAGTTTGATAGCTCTTCTCACGATGTAAGCACATTTTCTTCTTCTTCTTAGCAACCGATTGTAAATTAGTTAGATTCCTCTTCTTGGCAATTATCTTGGATTAGGGTTGTCGATTTGTTATATCAGAAACCGATTTTGAAGGCTTGGCTTGCTTCATTTGATGTTTAGTGCAGATGCCTTATGATTGTTCGATTCTTAGGTTAGGTTTTTTGCTATGGTATGAACATGAAAATTATACGACTTACTCTTGTACCTTATCTGTTGGTTATGGTCTCCACGATTATCACTTTCAAATTTAGGTTGAGTTAGGAATTACACATCACAACAGTTTGTTCCTGGACACTGCATGTGATAATCCATTTTAGATTTCATGGTGTTTGGTTGCTAAAATAAGTTATGCATCCTTATAGTTCCAGTATGTTATGAATTTCTAAACGACTGGTTGCCATGTGATAAGAGTGTTTGTTTTTTTTATTCGTTTCTCCAGTTAGTCCCAAAGCATTTCAAAATCCTGATCACTTGAGTGTTGCTCTTTATATTCGTATATTTTTTCTTATATATGATATGTGATGCTGTGCTCAATGGCATAAATAAATTATAGGTTGCTATCTTTAATTTGTTGTATGATTGCATGGTTAATTGATATATTATATATAGCAAGTGTGATTAATATGTTTACTTTTTAATCTTACTGGTCATTCTCTTATCATTAATAATTTATCATGAAAACCCAGATAAAGGTAAATAATCATTTGAGCGCTGCATCATCCTTCAAAATTATAGACTTATGTGGAAAATCATCCTACTAATGGTATTAAGTAAAAGAGCAAGCGGTGCACTGGTGTACGGCTTAGTTTTTACTAAGCCATGAACTAACTGCTTGGTAAAAGTAAGCACATACCAAGCAGTATCTCAATGCTCAGTAAAAAATGAGCAAAGCACTCAGTTTTACAAAGCACCACACCCAACGCAGTGCTTGAGCGTCATGTAATTGACACACCTTAGTTGATTGGGGTATAGGACTTTAAATTTAGTAGATCAGTAAAAGAGTTGTTGTATATGATCTTTTTTAGTTCCTTTCATGCAACAATTATTAATTGATATCCTACAAATTCCTCGATCATGATATTTCCTATTTTAAATTGGATTCCCTATATCCAAAGCTAATTTGTATCAATCAATCATTGTCCTTTGACGTGTAATGGTTTGAATCTTTAATTTTCATTGTTACCGTTATCTCGTAATGTCGTCTTATTCTTGATTTGAAACAAATTACAGCAATTATTTCCAGAAGAATTTGATTAACTGGAAACTTTTCCTTTTGAGAAAAATTTTCAATTGTCATTGATTTTTTTTTATATTTACCTTTATTTCTGCGGTCACCATTATTTCACCATCAGTCTTTATTTGAAATAAATTGCTGAAATTGTTTCCTCAACAATTTGATTATCTGAAACTTTTTTCGTTGAAAATATTTCACAATTGTCATTAATGTTCTATGTGGATTTTATCATCAAATACCACAATATAATGCAACCTATCCCTTACAGTTTAGTTATTATTTTATTTGCTTCTTCCTTACCAGCAAATTTGTTATACTAGGCTATGCTGACATTAATATGCTCCATCTGATGATGCCTATTGTAAAGAATTCCCAGAAAATCAGTGAAAGTGAACATAATTTGAAATGCTATGACCTATGAATGTTGAAACTCCTTCGGTTTTCATGTTTTCTGTCATTAAACTGGTAATGTAAGGGCATATTTGCTACCAAAAAAGAAATTACATATATTTTTATATCATAGTGGATGGAGACGGGTACAGTATTACATGATTGCACTTTGATTATAATTTATATTTTATCCTCTTAATTTATGTATCTTTAGTTCATGTGTTATATAAGGTTTGAAGAACATGGAAGAATTGATTATAAGATACATCATGAAATTTGGTCTCCTTTGATGATCCCTTAGATGTTTGGACTGGAAAATTCAATAGTAGTTTCATCATTGTTATTTATGCGGCTACTGTTTTGGATTTTATAATCATTGACAATTACGTTTATGAGGGCTGTAATTCTTCAATGTCTTTTTTTGTTCCTACTAGCATGCTTCTCTTGAACTAATTGGTGTTGTTTGCACTTTTAATTTGCTATAAAATTTATGCACTAGTATCGCCGACAAATCGCTATTAGTTTCCCAAATTGACCATTTTTTAAAGTTGAAACTGTGTTACTGATATTGGTTTGGAGATCACACATATAGAGGTTATCATGTTTTAGAAAAGTTGAAATTTTAGTTCCCTGTAAACATATGCAAATAATATGAGTCAATCCATTCACAACCCAGTACAACCATAATCTTCCATAGACCACCAATTGATATGCGCGAGCTATACATATTACATCCAGGTCCAAATGAATTACCAAATCATAGAATTATAACACAGCAAGTTGATTGAGAAAAATGACAAAAGCTGCTAAGTAATCTTCTTTTATCTTAATATTCAACAAATTATTGTGTTACTTATTACAATTAGTATACTGCAAATGCTTAGAGTTTACATTTTTCCTTGGTTTAGAAAGGGATCGGAATTAACCTTTCCATTATGTCATCAGTCTAATAAAAATAAAAACCATGGAATCAACTTTAGTTAACAGCAATATGATAAGCTTTAAATGATAAGAAAACTTTTTTTTGGTATGTAAAGTATATTGGTAAATTTCCTCTTTTGATAGTTTTCGCATTTGTAAATACTTCTTGGAAAATTACAATATTGGGTATTTATGCTTCGAAATGGCTATGCTACTCTAATTTAGTAAAACCTCTACAAAGTAATATTCACCTAAGTAGTAACAAAAAGCCTTTATCCCACTTTAAATGTATTATAAAACCTCGATTAACTATCAATAAAATATCCAATGTTCAGTAGTAATAAAAATACTTGATCTGTGCTACCTATAACTGCTAATAAATCTCAATTATCATGCAAGAAATGAAATTGATTTTCAAACCATATCTGGATTGCATTTGAAAATTTTTAGAGGGCATGGCCCTCATCTCCTTATAATAGCTTATTTGCGCAAACTATTGTTTTCAAATTGAGGCCTTAACTATCTTGAGAAGTGCACTTATGTTGTGATTTTTTCCTTTTGCATCATGAACTTTAGTACCGCGTTGAAAATTGTAGATAAGAAAATGTTGAGATTTTCTTTAATGTTCTCGACTCATTTTCTTTGAGTGAGATAGGAACATTCATCAAGAATACACTATATATGCATGGATAGATGGATGTGTATATGTGCATGTATGTCTTTTGGAAATGGTTAAATGCTTTGCAATTGTGAAAATTTCTGGAAAGCGACACATTTCTTCATTCTTGTTTCTCTTGAATAAGTAGATGATATTTTGATGATGACGCGACCTACTATGGTGTACCAATCATGTAATTATTCCATGCTGGACAACAATTTCAAATCCATCATCAGTAAGTAATATCCAAAAATGTCGATCAGTGATGAGAATAATGTGTATCTTCTAATAATGCACATACTGCGACAAAACCGTATATCCGACAAACTCAAGAATATCATCAGCTATTCTACAGCGTTGGTTCCATTAGGTCTAGTTTAATGGGGAGCAACTAGATATAACTACTATAATAATTTATATAAAAAGAAACTCAACCTTGCTAACTCTATGCTTTTCATTGATGTGTGCATAAATTAGTGCATTTGAAGCTGAAGGATAATGACAAAAGTCATTTCAACTTAAAAAAATCACATAAGATTTTATTTCAATACTATTGTTGATTCATGTTGTGATTAACGATCTATTTTCTAGAATATGAAAATCCAAGCATACTTATGTTTATACTGAAACTGCATGCCTGCTCTTTATGATCTCAAAATAAAAGGATACTTATAGTTCAAATTGTAAAGATACCACTGAATGTTGCCTCACCTGATGGAAAGTGGAATAATTAGATGTAAGGTATTGAATAATGAAAGTATCGATCATTCTTTCACATTTATAAGGTTAATCAATTTATCCTTCTAAAAGGTATAAAAAGAAACATAAACAAAGTTATGACATTTCTTTCTCTATAGAATGATCAGTACCTTTTTCTATGCAACTTTTCAGTTACAAATATATAATTTTGCTAACAGATCTAATTAATTTGCAGGAAAATGGGCATCATTTGGAATGAAGAAGATTTTCTTTAGGCTCTGCTTTCTACCACAAGTCCTTTATTGGCGCAAAAGTTATGATGCAAAACTGCGTATGTTTACATTTTATTTACTACATATTAGTTTAGTGCTTCAATTCATTAACTTCGTTCGCAGTATTATTACGCTACGATGCATATGTACATTTTAAGATTCATAAAATGATATTTGTGTTCCCTACATTAACCATACGAGATTTCTCAACCAAACCCAATATATTTATGGCATTGATTTCAGTCTTCCATAATATTTTTTCAAATGACCTCACCTAATATAGGGACGACTTAATTTTTTCTAATGTATTGACGTTGAATGCTAGCAAATTTTTTAAATACAGAAATAGTCACAAAATGTACGAATGCATTAAAGCCAATATTTTTTTTCAGTGAATCAATATGTAATATGAACTTGCTTTCATTGATTGTTTGTATACAACATTTTTTTATTCCTATACATTTTACAAAATATCTGTAAGTCTTTAAATTAAATTTTCTATAAATCGGTACATCAACGTTAATGTATTTACCTCAAAATAAAAACAGTACAATTTGACAATGTTTTACTATCTGCATCTAAGCATGAGATCAGGGAGTTCTTAATATTTTGGACATATATTTCATTAAACGAGTAGTTTGAGTACCATAGGTTTGCCTATTTATTTTCACTGCAGGTTCATATTTATATTATTAAATGCATGCATCTTAAATTTGGACAATTCATATATATGTAATGGATCTGAAAGAACTTAGACGACTTATGTAACATATATGTACTCACAAGAAGGATAAAACCTTGCATCTTGCAGTAAAATTTCAACTATTTTTAATTTAATTTTCTGAAAAGTTGTGTTCTAAATGAACGGTATCATTTGTAATCCTTGACAATTGATTATATGTTCAGTTAAGAGTATCAGATTATAAGTGCACATGAAACAACTTATGTGATAAAACATATTTAAACAGTAATTCATGATGTAATTTTAACCCAATATAATTAAATTATTTATACAATTCATTCATGGCCTGTATATTAAAGATTTCAAAATTGCTACTGCTACTGCAATTTTTAATATCTGATTTCATTTGTATTCGATGATAAAAATTCCATCACTTACTCTAACAATTAAATCTATAAATTCTGATCGCAGAATGAAAACAAAAATAGTACCTACACGTTATAAATAAGAAAAACACACATTATATTCGCAGCAAAAAAAACACACATTATATTCGCTGCAAAAAACACACACATATGTAGAATGCTTACTGCTTTTGCTGATACATCATATTGCTAGATTCACATTGATTATATGCAAGCACGCATTCTTATTCTGAATACTACATCCACAGTGTATGTTGATTAGTTGCAAGTCCATTGAAATATGATCTTTGATGCACCGTGGACCATTATTTATATCTTCATGTATTCTGACTTTTATTCTGCTTTGCAAAATTTTAGCTAAGGCTGCTGAGGTGAACTACAAATATGTTTGGACTGCTCTGTTTAGTGGAGATGGATAAACTACCAAACAGCTTTCGAACATTACTAATGCTACTAGCGTCTTACAATATAATTTTTATTTTAACAACAACTGACAATATAACTTACTTGAATTTTTGATTGTATGCTAATTGGACATGCTTTTTACTTGTAATTATTTTTAACTTTCTTTCCGTGCTGTTATGTAGGTTGATTATATGTTTAAGACTGCAATTGTTCAAAAATGTTTTAGCCAGTCCCTTACCGCATTTCACTTTGACTGCACTTATATTGGTTATTTATATGTTTACATGATTGTCATTTTTATATAATATTTTATATGATTGTGGACCCTTGCCACATTTCAATTTCATAGTTTACAAGCAATCAATATACATATATTATTTAAACTAAAAGTTAGGACGCAGTTGCTATACAATGCTATAGCCTTTATAAATAACCCTATTATGACTGACGCTATAGCTTGTCATTTTTTAATAACAGCTTTGCTTCTCTTTTTTATGTTTTCGTATAGATTGCATCAACATAAATCATTTAAGTTGCGTATTTTTCTGCATCGGAAATTTCATTTCGGGCATTTTTTCTTTACCTGCTATAAAAGAATGGAATGGTTGTTTTCATGCTATTTATAGTTATGTTGAATTTACAAAACACTGGGGTAATTAATTCTACATATTTGTAAATAGATATTGTCAACTACTATGCTATTTAAAAGTCTACAAGCGGTCATTATATTCAATTATGACTGTTTCATGCATGTGCTTCCCTTTTACCCATATAGTCCCATTGTTTAAAAATTGATATAATGCATATGTAATTTTTTGGTGTTCTATTTTTCAAATGGTCAACAAAGAGCTTATAGGATGAGACTGTATGTTATTTATAGTAGCTATCTCCTGATACAAAAAACTGAGAACAACTGTTTCACGCAGTGACGTGAACTACACGTTTTTTGGCCTATCAACCTGTGCAACAAGTTATTTCAGCCTATCTACTCTTCTTTCATCTCCCCTTGCACTTCAACTAACTGCTAATGTATGAATTTTCAATTTTAAACGTCGTATGTATTTGCATCCATACCCATTTTGGTCATACCCGTGTGCGAAGCACGGGTTCACACTGGTTTTCTTAACAACCATTGATTTCATTTAACACTTCTCTATAATTTAGGTGACAGGCTTTCTGGTTTCATCGATTATGCATTACTGTAGGGAGATTTATTAGTACTATAGGGATATACTTGGTCATACAGTATTATATTTTATAACATTGTAATTTGTTATTCTTTTGTTATTGGGATTTATTAGTTGCTGTGTCTGTACAATTTCAATAGGAGTTTGCATTTTTCTTATTACTAATTCGTTCCTTTTATGGTATAGGTCTTTAGTTTTTGTCTTTGATTCATTTATAATTTACTGCATCTTTTATTTAACAGTTTCAGTTTTTTTAAACTTTCATGCTCATTAGATTCAATTTCTTTTTTATTCTGTTTGATGTGCAAGCCTTTAGGAGGTTTTTGCAATTTTAAGATATAGATAGTATTTATTTTCGTGCAATAGACTTAACCAGTTTTTAGTATCAGGTTTTTTTATTAGTTTTTATTTTAAAAGTTTGAACTCTTTTGTTGTAGGAGCTATTCTTTTAGTTGAGTCTGTTCTTACTCTAATTGAGTTAATAAAATTATCATGTGAGTTTCATTTTTGTTTTGAGGTAGTTGTCTTCTTATATACTGCAATTTGTTTAGGTTTGCTTGGTTCATATATTTCTCAAACACTGCATTAGCTCATGACATTTGAGAAGTTGCTGAAACTTTTATGTTTCCCACACATGAGACATCACAAGACTATACTACAAACCCAAGCTGTACTCTCTCTTGTTCAATTGATACAACTATTAATTCTTTTTTGGTTCCTTTATGGTTAGTAGGTCTTTTGTTTATAATATTAAATTATATAATGCTAATCCTATAAGGAATATAATAGTTTTCTCGCTTATGGTTAATTGATTATGCACTCCTGTAGGGACATATTTGTTTCTGTAGGGATATACTTGGTTATGCAGTGTTTTATTTTATAACATTGTAGTTTGTTATTCTTTTACTATTGGTTTTATTACTTATTGGGACTATGCAATTTCAATAGGAGTTTGCTTTTTTCTCGATACTGATTCGTTCCTTTTTGGTATATAGGTCTTTAGTTTTTATCTTTGATTCATTTATGATTTACAGCATCTTTTATTTAGCAGTTTTAGTTTTTTAAACTTTCATGCTCATTAGATTTAATTTCTTTTTTATTCTGTTTGGTGTGCAGGCCTTTAGGAGGCATTAGCAGTTTTAAGATATGGATAGTATTAATTTTCACGCATTAGACTGAACCAGTTTTTAGTTTCAGTTTTTTTTATCAGTTTTTATTTTGAATTTTTTAACTCTTTTGTTAAAGGAGCTATTCTTTTAGTTGAGTCTGTTCTTACTCTAATTGAGTTAGTAAAATTATCATGTGAGTTTCATTCTTGTTTTGAGGTAGTTATTTTCTTTTATGCTGCAATTTGTTTAGGTTCGCTTGGTTTATATTTTTCTCAAACACTGCATACGCTCATGACATTTGAGAAAGTGCAAAAAACTTTTGTCTCCCATGCGTTAAACATCACAAGACTATACTACAAACCCAAGCTGTACTTTCAATAGATACAGCCAGTTTCTTTTGCAGAGCTGTTGCCATCTCGAACCCAGTAGCACCAGGCTTTATAACTCTTGTATATAGGTTCTTATATTTTTCTCGTCTATTGGTTTTATTTCTGAGTCTATTTTTACAGTACTCTTTGATGGACAAATTTTCAATTTCAAGGCATTCTTGTATAACTTCTCTTTTACTAGGTATTGTTGTTTGTTTCGCACATATATATAATTAATATATGTTTTTCGTGCTCACGGTCTCTAGTTAGTTTTTTATTAGCAGCTACAGGTGTTGGTGCTGATATTGATTTACTGTTGATATAGAAGTTTTGAATTTTGTTATTGATTGTATTTTTTATATTTTATTTTGCATTTTAGTTATATAGGTTTTTGGATGGGTTTTCTACTTTAGCTTATTTGTACGGGGGGATTTTAGCTATCTGTCAGGCTTGTTTGCAGCTCCTCTATAGTGTAGAATAAAATTAGATGAGTGTTTGCCTCCTTGCAATGATCATTCATTTTTCTCAATTTTTTTTTGTGATAATATATATTTTCTGCTTTTCAAATTTTGCATTGCATGTTTATTGAGTTCACAGTCAGAGTTGCGCGGTAGTAAAATTTATAGCTTTGATTTTGGTATGTGTTAAACCACGTCATACACACACACACTCTGATAAGTTGTATTAATTGAAAGTGTATCCTATACATTTAGTATTGTTGAATATATATCGAATAATATTATGTATTAAGTTGGTAGTTATCATTCGTAGTTTTAGAATGGATGGGTTTTCAACAATTTTGACTTATCTCAAAGTCCGGGTTGTTACAGGATTTGGAAGGAAATTCTTGATCTAAGAGACAATTTAAACCACCATATGTAGTTAGCAATTTCTAACAACTCGAAAGCCTCTTTGTGGAACTCTCTGAGGTGCTTGAAAGGGAGAACTCTTAGTGACATATTAAGTTACGACGAAAGGATACAAATCAGAATTCCTCTTCACGCTAAAGTTTATGATTATATATTCAATGGTTATGTTAGTCTGCCACACTCCAGTAACGTACGAATCAGACGTCTTTGGCAGCAAGTTCAATCGTCTAAGCCCATCTTAGTTGAATTTGACATTTTTCTTTAGGGATCTCCTCTAATCAAGCAGTCCATTGGCCATATATACAAAATTATGACTCATGATTTCCAACAATCCTTAGATCCTTGGCATAGTAGGGTATGGGACAATTTATATTTACAAAAGCAGAATCTTTTCTTGTGGAGAGTCCTCAATAATGCCATATTAACCGAGGATAAGTAATGTCATATATGGGAATGTTAAACAGCTCCTCGTGTTACTTCTGTCAACATCACAATGAATCCAACCTGCACCAGTGTTTTCAGTGCCACTTTGTATCTAGTATTTCGTCTCATATTCTAGAATTGGAGGTTACCACCAACCGAGAACCATCAGCACAGATGAGTGGTACAACATATTCTTAGCGATGAAATGGAAGAATGAGAGAATAAAACTGCTACTTCATGATCCGAAAACTGTTATTTAGGAAATTTGTAAGGAAAGAAATGCTCGTTTGTTTGAAAGGAAACGTAGAACGACCAATGAGCTTTCCCTTTGTTGCTTGCAGAACATAAAAGGAACGGTCATAGCTTGCGGGATTCTGTTTTAGTTACTGTAAGTGATAGGGTTGTTCTGGAAATATAGCTAAGTATTTGTTATTAGTCCAAGCAAATTTGTATTCGAATCTTGTTATGTTTAATAGAAAGAGATAAGACTCCTTTATAAAACCCTGTTTAAATTTAAAAAAAAACCGACCGGTCGATAGTAAGCAATCCGCCGCTACAGGAGCAGGTGGTTGACCGGTAGGCGCATTTTCTACACAGGTTGGACCTCGTCCTATGGCTCAAGTTATATATATATATATATATATATATATATATATATATATATATATATATATATAATAGTATATTAATATGGGAAGCTAGTTCCCTAATCCTTGACTTTTGAATATTAGCGGACTAAAGTAGACATGTGTTTGAACTAGAAATGACACAATCACCCAAAAGAATAAGAGAGTAGGGATTAAATGAAGAACGTAAATGATATACAAAAGAAAATCAAATAGAAAATAAATGCATACAAATTTATAGTGGTTCAACAATCTTAGCCTACGTCTACTTGAATGATTTTATTGCTTTTGCACTGGTTTTTGTGATTACAAGTAGGAGAGTTCAGTAGGGATCCCAGAGTACAATGCATTCGTGTGTAGTAGCAGCATAAAGATTCTTAGAATGATGTATTTCCCATGTATTTATAGGGGTAAACGACCAAATATCTCACCGAAATTTCACTTATAGATCCTTACGATAAATACAAAGTCCTCCAAAAAATCTCGACCTCGGATCCCCTAGGGTTGGGGATCGATACCGATCCCTCTAGGAGGATCTGTACCGATCCCTACGTGCATCATAGGGTCTTACAACTTCTTGTGTTAGCTCATCTTGATGTTGGTTTCATGTTTTCAAAGTTGTTTTACATAATCGCCTTGATGTTTTTTGGTCCAAACGATGGATCTACAGAAGCTTGAATTGCTGCTTTAGGCCATATATGGAGATTGTCAATAAGAAGCATAGGAACTCCGAAATAACACTTGAATCGGGCTCTATTTAGATAGAGAAGAGTGAAATAGGAGTGATGAATACTTTGGGTGTACCCTTAGGGATCGTTGTCAACTCCCTATGCAGGATGGAGCAACAATCTATACTTAAGGTATTCTAGGGTGTCGCTGATTCTAGTACTCTTGGAGATTGATAGAGAATTGCATTGATTCAACAAAACGCTTTGGAAATAAGCTCTTAGCATTGAGTTAGGCATGTAGGAAGAAGATGAGGTCCACCCAAGGTGGAATTAGGAGTCAGTATCGATCCTAAAGTGGGGTCGGCACCTATCCCAACTTGGGTGATTCCCTTGTTGTTTTGGTTCTTGGAGTCCAATCTGAAAAATTTGAGTGTTTTCTTGGGGCTTGACCTAAAGATCTCTAAGATTTTTGTGTCTGAGTTTCCTTTGTTTGCTTGGAGCTAGACCTGAGAATTTTGAGTGTTTGCTCCGAGTCATTACGGGTCGGTACCGGGTCGGTCCAAGGATCGGTCTGAGTCCGCTATGGGTCACGCTTGGGGATTTTTATGGATTGCATTGGGTTTGACTCGAGGATTTCTCAAGTCCATTCCGCTTCGAGTCTGATTTGAGGATTTTGTGGATTTGGTTTGAGTCGGCTCTTGCAAAAATTTGAATTTCCAAATTTTTAACTATTTTTGCTCATTTTTTGATATTTCTTTTTCTCGCTTTTTTAGGATATTCTCAATGTCCTTAAGTCCATCATTCGCTCGTCCAATTCGATCATTTAAGTCCGTTTGAATACTACTTGATCAAAAGGCTGGATAATACTTGCTCTCCAAAGTACATCTTGTTGCAAACATGATGTGCTTTGAATTGAGACAAGTCAGGATTGCTGGAATGGATTTCACTTCGTACGTCAAGTTGTCATTATCCTTTCGTCATGTGGCTTTTACAGAAAGTCGTATCTCAACTGACCGTTGCAATGCTTGGTCGATATTTGACATTGTAAAATCATAATGTTTTTTCTCAGAAATTATCTGTGTTCGGTTCCATTGAGCTAGTTGATTGATTGAGTAGGCCTCTCCATTATCTGAATTGGTTTCTTTCCAAAAGTTCCATGTAATAATTCAATTATCGTCAATTCAGGAAATTGCATGTCGAGTATGCATGTGCTCCTACGTCCATGCACATACTTTTGCCACTGGCTCCTAAGCATGTTCATGTGCCCGTAGGTCGTTGCCAAGTTCATGAAATTGTAGTCACAAATTGTTTTGTTTCTTTAACGCTAGACGTGAGCCATAGTGTTAGGTTGTCGTATTCAGCTTTCGGGTCATTGTGCTCCTTCCCCCAATCTTTGGTTAGCGAAGTTAGTGCATGGAATGTCGAACCTCATCCGTATGAAGTTATACTCTTCCTGCCAAGTCTGAGGTCCAAGCTAGTGAATGGGTGGCCAGGTTAGACCCATCTTGAGCTTGCACTCCCCTTATCAGATCAATGGTAGGAGTTGGCGAATGTCCAGATCGTAGATAGTGTCGGCTGATGGGTGGTCGGATCACATCCATCTCGGGTTGTGCTTCTTCTCCCTTGTCAAGGGCAGAAGATGGTGAATGAGTGGTCAAATCACGTCCACCTTTGTGATTTGTTCTCTTCCTATCAAGTCAAGGAAAATAGCAAGGAGCCAGATGGTCAGGTCACATTCGCTCTAAGTTCGACGATGGACGGTCGGATCACGTCCTTTTGTGTTTAAACTCCCTCTTTCGAGTCAAGAGAAAGAGTTAAATTGATGGATAGTTAGTCACATCCAATTTGGTTTGAACTCCCCCGGTCGGGGTCAAGGGGTAGAGTTAAGTTTATTGATGGTCGGTCAAATCCATTTTGGTTTGAACTCCCTCTATTGGGTCAAAGGATAGAGTTAAGTTGATGTATGATCAGTCGCATCCATTTTGGTTTGAACTTCCCCTGTTGGTTCAAGGGATAAAATTAAGTTGATGGATGGTCAGTCACATCCATTTTGTTTATGTTTTACGCCCTATGCCAAGGGCAAGAGTTAATGCACGAACAGTCATGTAACGTCCATGTTAGACCGGGTTCTTAGTCTATTGAGCTCCAAGTAAGGTGCAAGTGTACTGGAAAACACCGGGTACAAGCTTAAGAGTGGATGGTCGAGTCACATCCACTTTTGGATTATGATCTTGCTCCCAAATCAATGGCAAGAGTTGGCTGATGGGCGATCGAGTCATGCTCGCTCTCCAAAGGTCTGATCATGGGCCAGGAGATTTGGTGGGCACCTAACTTAGGGTACCTGCATACCTATATTATTTATGTGCAGTTTTATTTGAGTTGGTCATGGTTCATAATAAAATTGCATAAATGTAAAGTTGCATGGCTAGGAAGCCATTACATTGAAAAATAACAAAGTCCGTCTTATGAAATAATTCAAAGTAAATAGGAATAAGTTTTATTCTCAAGCGAAATTGCATAGTAGATGCTTCCTATTCCATTTTGCTCCAGCCATTCATAGCTGGAAGACGTCCGTCAGCGGTTTAGTTTATAATCAATCTCCTTTTAGGCCGCTTATGTTACTAGGTTCATCAGCACTAGGAGCGATCTGTCCTCATTGGGGGTCGGATTTCCTTACCCGCCACCCTGTGTGTTTTTCACAAACTGTTAGAGCCTTTTCTTTCAGAACAATTTTTCGATCATATCACAAAGGTGTATACACTCGTTCGTGTCATGGCCACATGTCTCATGAAATCTAACAAATTTTCCAGACTTCCTCGGATCTTCAACTGACTCTCTCGGGGCTGGTTTCCTGTACTGCTCCAAGCCGCAAGTAGCTAATTAAATATTTTCAATCAAGTCATTCAGTAGGGTGTAGGTGTCAAATCTCGAGATTCTCGATTGTCTCATAAAATTTGGGTTTTGGTCTGGGGCCCTGCTATGGTCTTTGCTTTGACTACTGCTTTTATTTTGTACATTCACGGTTATGTTCCTAAAACTCGCTCCGTACTATCTCACAGCGACGTTGCTTTACACTGCTTTGGCTTGATGGTCTATATCATTGCCTCTCTGCAACGACCCGTAATTTTCGATAATTTAAATTAGTAAATTTAATAGAGTTTGTGATTTAATAATTTGAAAGGATAAAAATTTGTAATTTAATTAGGAAATGATAATTAGAATTAAATGTAACAATGTTAATTTAAGCCATTTATTAACAATTATAGTGAAAATTCAATTAATTGAGATGACTTCAATGTTATACTTGATTATAAAGAAAATATAGGCAAACAAATGTAAATATGGAATTAGTTAATAAGAAACGGTAACAATTGTTGTAAGTAATAAACCTGTAAATGTAATTGATTGATTTTGGTCATTTAATACTGAGAGATAAAATTGGTGTTATATTAATGAAATAATAACTAAAATAAAATGTAACAATGTTAACTTAAGTTAATTGTTAACATTCTACATGAAATTCCAATTCGTTGTAATTTAAAATGTTATACTTGGTTATAAATTGAATATGAGAGAACAAATGTAAATATTTAATTAACTAATAAAATATTATATTGTTAATGGTAATTGTATGGAATTTAGTGGTACAGAAGCAATTGTAACCTTTGCTTGTAAAATATTGAACTTATAAATGTGGTTAAAGGTTAATGGTAACAACTATTATATATTACCCATTTATTAGTCTATTAGATTTAAATTAGAAATCAATGGCAATTAGTTCACTTAGTTAGTGCAATTAATGATGGTTAAATTGATAATGGTAGTATGTGAATTCAATAAGATGTAACTAATGTTAATTTTATTCATAATATGACAATTGGTTGAATAAGAAAAATGGAAATCAAGATTTGCCAAATTAATTGAACTTAAGCTATAATAAATGGATTTATTGTAATTAAATGAAATTAAATATTACGTTAATTGGAATTAAGATGAAACTAGAAATTATTTATGTGCTAAGATATAAACCAATGTAATTATACCAATAAGATGATAATTGATTGAACAACAAAACTTAAGCATCAAATAAATGGGTTTATTGGAAATTAAATTTATAATTACTGAACTTATTTGAAATTGAATTTAACATTGGAAATTTCGAAATATTTAATAATAAAATTTATATAGAAATTTGTTATAAAGGTTTTTAAATTACCAAGGTAATTAAAATGATAGAAATGGTAAACTTTTAAATTTAAATTGAGAAAAAGTGATTAATTAATTTTATAGTAATTTATTTAATTAACGTGAAAATAGCCATTTTGGCCACTGACTCGGATTTTGATGAAACTAGTTTCATCGGATCTGTAGCAGTGAATCATTGTAGGGTTTCAAGTTTCGCAGCGATCAGACTTGTTGTTTGATCGTACGAGCTCGAAATGCCTAGAAATCAATTTAATTAAATTTAATTGAAACCAATTTGAAATAAGTTGATTTTACCATAACTTCTTCATACGATTGAATTTGGACTTGAAACTTATTCCGTTGAGTTTAAAATTATCGAAAACATCTATTTTGATAATGGGTTGACCCATTTTCATTCCGGAGGCAGAACAGGCTTTTCGGGTTGTTTATCGTTCCAATCCAAATCAATCTTGTCCATTCATTCTATTTTTTTCGATCTTCCTATAAATACCTCGTGACAAATCTAATTATTTCTTATTCCTCATTTCAGTACGTACAATTCTCTGTGATTTCTCCTTCTCAATTGCTGCAAACATTAATTCCCAATTCAATTTCAAATTCAAAACCAAATCAAAAAAAATTCAAACTCCTCAAACTATATCATATTATATATCGATTTGAAGCTCTCGACGAACGCGAGTCAAATCTACGGAGTGTTTTTCAATCGGGTTTCTATGTGGCCAGAGTTGGACGAATAAATTTCGGCCATTCATCGCATCGCGATGAATTGTGACCGGTCGCCAAATCGTTTGAGGGGTTTTGTAGGGACTCCATCTGTATGATTTGTTTGACAATTGAGCGGTTGGATTTAGCTCAATAATTCGATTAGGGTTAATGATATTAGCGGCGGCTGGGAGAAATTGGATGCCGGTGGTGGCTTGGGGCGGTCGCAAGAGGTCGTGGGGGTCTCAGACGAGGTGGCCGTGGCTGGCCAGGTCGGTCGATTAGAGGTCGGAGGTGGCGACGCTCGTAGGGTTTTGAACGAGGATCGAGCGTGCAAAAAAAAAACACGATGTACAGTAGTGAGGCTCTGCATTTTTTTCTAAAGAGGCTGATGTGTAAGGTTCGGCTTCTTTTTCTATATTATTTGATTTAATTTTGAAATTGTTTAATGTTCTAACATCAATAACTTTCGCATATGAGCTCGGATTTAGGCACGATTTGTTCCGCCGGGGTCGTATCGGACTTGTTGATGCTGGTTTGGAAAAGTTCAGATATTGTTTGAATTTTTGGATTAAACTGGATTTAAATTCAATTTAAATTCAAGGGTGAGTGTTTTAACCCACTCATAACTTCTAAAATTTCTTATGTTTGTTAATTTAAATTTACGATGGGACAGAAATTTATTTATGGCTATTTGGTATATTTTAAATCGTTATCTCAATTAATTTGAATTTATTTGAATTAAATCGTTATTTTATTTATTATTGAATATAAATTGCCATTTAAATACCTGTTATTGATTATCAGTGCTATATTGATATTTGTTGATTGGTTTATATGATCATTTTGATGGATGTTTGATTGTTGATATTGGAAGGATGGATCTTGTGTTTTATATCGTTATAATACTTGCAAGTTCACTATGGGTTGAAATGATACATACCCGAACGATCTTATAGATTAAGGGAAACCGTTATGGGTTGAAATGATAGACCTGAGCGGTTTTCATTGATTTAAAAATTTTAAATTATGATAATGATTGATGATATATATCCATGTGAATGCTTGAATTTGGATTATGGATTGGAATTAAATTATGTAAAGGTTTAAGTTCGGATTTGTTTTAGTTAGATGATTGAGATTGATATTTAGAATTATTTGAAACCCTTTAAAATATTTATATTCACGTTGTACACGTGGGAGGAGATGAAAATCATGTATTATGAAACCATTGCACTAATTTTTCTATTTTATTTATTTTAATTTGAGTTACATAAGATCTTTTAGTTCTGGCTTGAATATTTTGTCTTTTCATTACGCTCGTGTCAGTCTGATCTTTTTAGTGTATTGAAGACCAATTTATTTTCTAGAAGACGAAGATTCAATATATTATTTCTATTTATTATAATTATACCGCCACATCATGTGTTCTGCTGCAATATTCATTTATTTCTGATGTATATATAACTCAGGTTTGAATTGTAAAAGTGTAATCAAATGTTATTTGTAAAGCAGCTTCATGAACTGTTTATTTGAGTATTATATTTTGTCGTTCCGCTGTGAGATTCCGTGTTTTGTTTTTTTTCTTTTCTTATTTACCCCATTTACAATCATCCCTTTTGAATAGTTTGAGTCTGACATGTGTGGTTTATTGTCGATTTGAACCATCCAAAAAGGTGGGTCTTTACAATTGGTATGAGAGCCGGGTTTAGACATATCTTAGCCTATTGGGGTTAACTCATTAGAGATAGGGCAGTAATACCCTAGAATGAGTTGTCTTAGTGTATATATGAGAGTGCATACTTGTTAGTATTATAAAAATGTTTTATATTTGTTTTGAAATGAAATTATTTTTCCTAATATTATGTGATATATAAAGGAATAAATTTTTTAACTAATGAAGTTATTTATAATGTGTTTGATTTATGAAATGGTAATATTTAGTTATTATCATTTATTGTTGATTAATTGAGTTTTTTTCAGTTTATAAGCATTGGCTATTTATTGTTGATTGAATCAATGAACTAAACACTAGTTTAATAATGGTGCATTAAAGAGAATAAAATGAATAATTAGGATATTTGTTTATGAAATTGAAGTGTTGTTGTGAATTTTTTTTGATTGGTAGCTTCAACTATTGAAATAAAATGGAATATCTGGATATTTTAGATAATCGAAACCTCTTGAATTAATATATGGTTGAAACTTAGAAATTGTATTGAATTTGATAACCTTAATTTGAAAGCAAGTGAAATAAGTTTAATTTGTTATAGTTGAGTAGAATTACTGTATACATCATTGGCATGTAATGTAATAATATTTAAAAATTGAAATTGTGAACTTAGTTAACATTTATGAAATGTATCATAAATAAATTGAAAGATAAAGGTGAACTAAAAATGAAATGAATGTAAATAAATTCCTGCCCTGTAAAATTATTTATGAAATAAATGGAAGTTTCAATAAATAGTTATAATTAAAGTTGCGATAACTGTAAGCTTGAATAATGTTTATAAAAAAATTAAGCTTTTATAAATTAATTATGAACTTAAAAAAATTCCTTATGAAATGATTTGCAAATAAATGTAGTATTAAATGAGAAATATTACATGGGAAATGAATGTAACTTAAATTGAAGAGAAATATAAGCAATACTATGAGAATGAATATATTTATATTTTACATTAAATAGAGAAATTCTGTGAAACAAATATTAAAGCATGAAGTGATATTTGTGTTAATCAATGAAATTAAAAAATGAATTTAATTGACATGTAATTGGGATGAATCAAATTGGAATAAATATGTAAGTTGTGCGTATATTATCTTATTCGCATAATTAATTTGATCCGGATTTGAGTATATAAGTTCGAGGTGAATTACACCATTTCGCGTTTGGATTTTTCGTTCGATTCTTGATGGAGAATATTTGATATGGATTTTGGTTTGATTCTAGAATTCTCTATCATAGTATATGGCTATGCAAGGAGAATGATGGTTTCTAATCAAGAAACCATATCGAAGTCCGCATTAGGGAAATTGAATGGACAATACTAGTTCGAAAGCGAACTTGTGTGATCGAGTGAGCGATCGAATGTGATTTTGCAAAATGATGACATATGTACATCTTATGTTTGAATATTATTGATATGCTTTGGCGTTGAACTTGAAAGTTGTTGGGTTGGATATCTTTGTAATTTAAATTGGAATTTTCTTGTATGCAAAACTACTATTGATTTAAAACCATTTTTCAAGACTATTTTCTTTTATTCTCTTATACAAACTATCAAACAATTTCATTCACAAGCTATTTTATTTACAAAACTGTTTTACAAACTATTTTACAAACTATTTTATTTACAAACTATTTTATATACAAACTATTTTACAAAACTATTTTTTTACAAACTATTCTAAATTCAAAAACCTTTTATAAAGCATAGATGTTCAATCCCATATGGCTTTTCATACAGCGAAATTGATTTTTGAAAATTTTTTATTCTTGTATAAGATGGACTTTATATAAGTACAAGTGATTGTGAAACTATTGATTTTGGAAGGTATTCGATCCGAAAAGATAAATCTTATATATAATGGAATTTACATAAGAATGATTTGATATATTTGAGATTATTGATTTTGGAAAGTACTTTATATGAAAATGAAATCTTACATATAATGGAATTTATATAAATGCGATATTTGAAGCTA
Organism: Allium cepa; assembly: GCA_030765085.1. Classification (NCBI taxonomy): domain Eukaryota; kingdom Viridiplantae; phylum Streptophyta; class Magnoliopsida; order Asparagales; family Amaryllidaceae; genus Allium; species Allium cepa. The sequence continues at coordinate 940,003,432 of CM060932.1, forward strand.
TGATTTTGAAAGGGTACTATACATGTATGTTATATTTTGAAGTAAGAGGTATGTGGAAGTACCCTCCGTGAAGAAGTATAGTGATATGCTTCGACCTAGATGGACTTGGGAAATTCATGAATGGATTTGACCGATAAACCATAATGGACTTGGGTGAATTCAGAAATGGATTCAAACTGACATGGTTGTCCGGACTTAAACTCATGAGTTCCTCAATTTTTTTTCCAGGGTAGATGGTTCTTTAGTTTACCCTATGGAGGCGCTTTCGATCCTGTGATCTGTTATTTGGGATCTTCCGGGAAGGAAGTGCATCCATTGCGTAAATCATTTAATCAGTAGCATACCACTGCAGCAAGGGTCGGTGGTCCCTTGTTTACGAATTGGCCATGATATTTTTCTGGAATCTGGAAGGTAGAAGGATCTTCTGCAAAGTTTTGTGTCCTTTGCGCAAATAGTAGATCAGCAGTGGACCACTGCTATCGTATTATCATCATTTGACATTGGATTTTGAGCGGTACTTCTCATACCTATTTTTTTAAATATTTTTCACTGGTTGTTGAAATAGGTCTACTAAGTACATGGAGAATTCTAGTCTTGCGCCTAATTAACGTACGACCAGAGCATGCAAGAACGAGGATAAACTTGTTAAGACATCGAGTTATAAAAGTATTTTGATAAAGTATTATATAAAAGATATTTTGGTCATTTTTGTAAATTCTATATACTTTAAAATGTTTAAAATATTGTTTATATATATACAACATGGTTTGATAGTAAATTATTAGTGTTGTAAATATTTTAGAAGTTATTAATTAAATAAAATAAATTTAAAGTAAATGATTATTGATTTATTAATAATATTTGAAAAGTATCTTGAGATAAAATTTAATAAATTTATAAATAATGGATTTAACGTTTTCAATAGCTTCTTTGTAAATATAAGTAATGATGTAAATAATTATTTTCTTATAGTTTACATATATTTATAAAGATGTTATTTAAAATATTTAAATGGTATTTAAATGAAGCAAGAAATTCTACAAATGAAATTTCGAAAAACATTAAAGTATTAAAGATGATTGATTTGCAAATAAATCTTTCACATGAATATTTCAAGTAAAATTTATATAAGTTTCTTTGAATGTATAATTTAAAGATATTATAAAATGGAAAATAAATTGATTTGCGAAGTTTATTTATAGTAATATACTTGAAAAATAAATTTGAATCTCTATTTTGGAAGTATAGTTTGGAATATTTACTTGATTTCAAAGTACTAATAGTAAATTTATTGGTTTATTTACTATTTGAATTTTTGTATTAAACCATAATAATTGTTTTTCCATGATTTGAATATTCATTTTAAACAAGTGTTTAAAATTTATTATGATTATATGAAATTTTATACTTTGATTTAGAAATTTAATGTAAGATTTGAGTATACTATTAGTTCAGTTTAATAATCTTGAGTTTATACTTATTCTAAATATAACGAGTCTAATAAATTTTTGGATTTAAGGCACTTTATTTTAAAGCTTATTATAATGTTTTGATATAAATTTCTAACATTATTTTGGACTTTTAAAAACCTTTACATAATGCTATGCGGATGTTTCAAATATATCTTATATTTTTACTAAGTGAATGAGGTTAAATGTTTTAATTTAATTTTAGAGATAGTGAAATATTTCCTTTCTCTTTAAGGACGAATATCAAGAATTAAATTTTTATTCTATAATAGAATTAAGTTTTAAACTTAAGTAAGGCAGTAGAAGCTTAAGTAATATTTTATGAAATGATTCATTAATGATTTAAACCCTTAATGGAAAACAAATGATGTAAGTGATTGATCTTTATATAAATAAATGAATGGAAAAGTAAATAATGAGAAAAACCCAGTAAAATAAACAAAAGTAAATTTAAATTAGAATTACAGTTATTGTAATGGAATAAAATTTTAACTATTTAATGATTGGAACTTCTAAAGTTGAAAGTAAGAAATAGAATGCTAAGTTATAAATGAAATATACAAGGAACTTGAAATTTGTAACTTGTAAATAAAAAGATATGAAAATAAGAAATGTTAACTATTCAACATTTATTTACTAAAATGAAATAAGATAAACTTGTGTAATGTTCAATTACATTCTTAGAAACATATATATAACTTACCAGAATATTAAAAGTTGTAATGTTAAATAAGGATATGTAATGAAATATTATACAAAAAAAACTTAAATACTGAAAGTGTTCGATGAAATTTACTTTTATAAATAAGAAATTTGAGATGAAAATAGTTATAAACCTGAGTTATAATTGTTGTGCTACTAAATATAATGAAACAGAAAGGAAATATTGTAAGCAAAGGATTATGAACTTAAGAATGTTTGAAGCTATCGATAATTAAAGTAAATAATAAAATGAATACTATATTAGATTTAACGATTGTAACTTCAGAAATGATTGATTACTTTGATCCCTTGTGAAGATTGTATGCTTGTTTACAAAGGATTGTTGTTATGTTTTATTGATTTTATGTGATGATGGTATGCTTTTTGGTTGAAAGTGATTATTGTTATGTTAAGTTGATTATTTGTTATTAATTTAAAGCAATATAATCATTTCACTTCTATATAATTATTAACCTCTTTTAGATTGTGTAAGTGAAATACAGGTTATGGAAGCAATTGCTACTGCTTTTGGTTTTATAAAATAAGCGTTAATTGCCTGACAAATAGGTACGTTCTCGGATTATGGTTTTTGTGACGATCCTGAAATTCAGACCCAGTTTAAAAATTTTAAAATTGTTTATTTAATGTAGAAATTAAAATTTTCACAAACAAATTTCGTTTCTATTCAAACTTCATATTTGGATTGCGTCTAGATAGACATAGGCGTACGTCAAATTTCGTTGAAAAGTATTGAAGAAAATTTCGTGTGTCGCATTTGCCTATTGATTTAAATCGTAGGTGAAAATTTCCTTTAGTCCGAACTCAAATATTTTTCACATTCCTGAATAGGAAAAATATTCTGAATTTAATGGCGAACTTCGTTTCGTCAAATTTCTCTTTTAATTGCTACTTGAATTGTCACTTGAGCAATCAGTTAAATAAGAATTATCACTTCGCGAACAATGTCAAACCATAAATATTTTTATACCGTTGTGTCCGTCTCATCGCGCTGATCAAAACGGTATATTTGTTTGTGTAAATCGGAGTTCGGCGCTGCAAACTATAATTGTTTAACGGATAGCAAATCGGTCCGTTACGCAGCACAAAACGGTATCCGTTTTCTCCAACGATCAGAATCCTAACAGCCTTTGACTGTTCAGTTACATTGGAAATCAAATAGCCATTTCGGTTACCAAGGCAATAAAATTTGAGACCTTTGATTTTCTAGATTTTTTATTTTATACCGGTTCACTTCATTCTTCGTTTGCAAAATCTACATCTCTGGTACAGGTTCTTCTCTCCTTCATCATGTTTTATTTCATTTTGTCTTGTTTCGTTTCCTTCCAGAGAAAATTTATATTACTCACTCCTCTACCCCTCCTTCATGCATTCACCGCCCTTACCACCATCTGCCACGTCAACTGCTGCAACGCCCACCACGCGCACCGACCCACTGCTCCGCCACCGGACTGCACGCACGGCCCCAGCCCGCCCCGCCTCCATGCAGCCGAACCCAGATCCATGCACCCAGTCGCCTGCAACCGCAAACCCATGCATCCACACTACTCCACCGCCTTCGCCTGCCCACGTCTGCTGCAATGCCCATCTCCACGTCGACCGCCCTTCACTGACCACCTTACCCCGTCCCTCCTCCATCTGCTCTGCGCCACACCCACCAGCACGCCACACCCACCAGCGCCGCCTCCGGGTCCCACTGTTCCACCCACCCACAACCACCGAGACCCACCCACGTGCCTGCCGAGTCCGCCGCCCACCGCCTACGCGTGCCACCAGCCGCCCGTAGCTTCCCCTGCAATCGCCATGCAAACACCACCCCACCGCCACCGCATGTACCCGCGACCCCCTGTCGTGCCCAGACCCACCGTACCAGCCTCCTCAACCACCGCCCAACACGTCCCATTCACCTACAACCCGAAAAAAACATTAAAGCTATTTTGTATAAAGTTATATTCATGTTTTAAAAGAAATTTTTTTTTGTAATGTAAAATTTTACGTATATATAGTATATATATGAATTCGGGTTACAATATCTCATATGTCGTTTCGTTTGCTTGACAGTTGTAGCTGATCCGGGATCTCAGGCCTAAGCTTCCATCTACCTTATTTGCATCTAGTTCCTTGTTTTGGTATGGTTTATACATATATTCGAATCGATATATATATATATATATATATATATATATTGCAATAAACAAATTTTGATTTATTATTTGTTGATTGCAGTTGTGTTCATTTTGCGTCGTTCTTGTTAGGGCCTATTATATCTATTCGTCTTCGTGCTTCGTCATCTTCTCTAACCACGCAAGGTGAATATTTCATTCACGACTCAATCTATTATGCTATGATAATCAAGCGATAAATTGTTGTTAGTATAAATTTGGATGCTGAATTATTGGTTGTTAAATTTGTTGAATTAAACTGTAAATTGTTATATAAGTAAAAATTGAATATTGCTAGAATTTAAGATTTCTAAATTGACGCCATGTGTTAAATGTGATAAATTGTGATTTAATGTTGATTTATGGTTAATAGTTGTGACAATAAATTCGATATGAAATTTGGTCGTTAATATAAATGATAATTAAAAAGAATTTGAATTTGATAGGATAGTTACACGATTTAAAATGGATTACATATACTGAATTTTGACCCTTTAGATGTTAAATAAATTGACGCATAGAATAGCGTTAATCTTATTTGAACTAGCGAATGTATGTAGACACCAAGTAAACCAAAAGAGATAATCTTTTATTCGCATGAAATGATAGTGTGAATTCTAGAAAATAATTATATTAATTTTCATAAATGACAAATGTAAATTAATACGATTATTTCAGGATTATTTAAATAAGTTGTTGAATTGTTATGTATTGTTGCTATTGCTTGTTTATTTACTTTGACACCATCCCTGTTATAACTCTGCAAGTTCCCTTTGCTATGCTTTGTTTTACGTTGAATAATATTAGGTAGGAATGATAAAACAATTAAACAACTTGGCCTAGGATAGATAATTAAAAGTGAGAAACCCGAATGGTCGATAAAATTATTTTGAAATTGAAATTATTTTCATTATGTAACGAACTAAATAAGTTAATTGAAATAGATTAACAAATGGAATTAATTGAATCGAATTAATAAACTATTCAGTTGAATAAAATGAATTTGAAAAGTTAATAGAAATGAGATTGAGAAATGTGAAAGTTTTAAAATTTAATAATTTAAAGAGTATTAAATGTAGATTTAAACTTGGGTTTTAATTAAATAAATTCGAAACATGTATAAAATTTAAAATGAGATTTGGAAATTTGACTTAATACAAATTGGCTAAAGTTATATAGATTAATTTAGTGATAATTTAATGATTTAAATTTTAATGAATTCATTAAATCACGATATTGTAAGTGGAATATGTACCGAATTGATTTGTAACCCGAAATAGCTTATTTTGATGTATAGATCATTTAACTAAATAAATGAAAATGAATTTCAAATAGAAATATAAAGTCGAATGTAGGGAGAAAAAAGAAAAAAAAGAAAGAAGAAGAAATTTAGTTAATGAAATTAAACTAATCAAATCTATGATTTATTTAATGTAACGATGAATGTAAATACGAATTTAAGTGAATAAAATTTGATTTAACGATTTATTTAAGTGAACAAGATTTGATTTAACGATTTGAACTAAAATTGACCATAAAATTGAATTAATTAATTATGAACAAAAGTTCATAAGCGAAATTTAGATCTTATTAAATTTAATTTGAATACTTAATTATAGTGTTAACTCGAACGATGAACTGAGATTCATTTGGAGATATGTTTTTAAAATCTGGAACAAATCGAATTGTAAATATCAAAATTTTAAAAGTCAAATTTGCAACTTGACTTTTGGACTTTGATTTTGTTTAAAATCTACTTTAACCGACCGTCGGGTAATAAATACGTAGTTATTAAAGAGACCGGGATCAGATATGGACATACTCTCTGTCGATACCGAAAACCACTTTAATAACTATTAAACGCGAAGTGTTGATCCAGAATGAAGTGGATGTTTGGTGAACGCGTTGACTGAAGAAAGAGAACGATATTGGATGACCCCTGACATGACTAAAACAGGAGCCGCGCCGGGCCATTGAGGTTCGCTACCTCTAGCGGACACACTTCTTCGATACCATATCTATTACTTTTGTGATTTGATTTGGGTGCACCCCTTGATTTGGGAGTGTTGTTTTGCGGTGTTAAGATAGTAGCTGCTATGCTCAACATCAGTCCGGATCACGCAACTACTAGTATCCTAGTTGGTATTGCCTCATGTACCTTGTCATACTGATTATCCTATTCGCAACCACTACGTTTTGATTTGTACCTTGGGTATATGGATTGCCCTCTGGTGACTTCCAGTTTTGGGGAAGCTACGGTCTTGTATATGCTTTTGGCAATATAAAATGTGTTAAGGGTAATTATGGTAACGCCTTAACGCTATTTTAATATTATATTTTACTGATTAGACATTATCTACATATCGTATTCTATTCTATATATAAATAGTTTATCGGATCCTTAGAGATGTTTATTTGATTCATCTTTTAAGTTATGGACTTTTACCTTGCACTTGATTATCTTGTATAAGATTTTGAGTCCTGACTCGAGTGTTTCTTTTTGTATATGCTCGGGTCAGTCTGAAGCTATCCAGTTGCTGATCAAGGTTGGTTGAAGATGTTGAAACTTAGCATTTATCTTTATCAGTCTAATTATATCTCCGTATTGTTGTTCTTGTCTGTTGGATATTTATGTATTTCATTTCAGTCACTTTATGTTGAGACATTGTTGTACTTCTGTAGTAGCTTCATGAACTACTATTATGACGATGTTTTTTCCGCTGCATTATTCTGTGACTGTTCTGTGTCGGTGATGTTGCATTGATTCTCATTTACATTTATGTATATATAATCCCATAATAATTCGTGTTTTGTATTATTTAAGTTGACATGTGTGGATTATTGTCAATTTAAATGGTCCAAATGTACGGCTTGTTACAGTTGGTATCAAAGCTTTGGTTTCCACTAAAAACCTTAGTTTGGGGTTATATAAACTCATTAGACATAGGGTAGCAATACCCTAGAATGAGGAGAATCAATTCAAGATCCATATCCTTTCAAATTCAAACTTCTTATTGATTCGTTGATTTGACTTTCCTTAAAGTTCTATGATTTTCTATCCTTGGTTCTTAAAATTCCCTGTTGGTATTTCAGAATGAGTGCCAGAAGAAACAATAGGGGAGGAAGGGGAAATGGTCCTGCCCAGGCTGCACCTGCCGCCCCAGCTCCAGTCAAATTCACCACTCTTAGTAAGGAGTATACACAGCTTGGAGGTGTTAAGTTCTCTGGATCCGAGAATATTATTGAAGCTCAACAATGGCTCAAAAGTTTAGAGATGGTATTTTCTGGATTGGAAATTACTGATGCTCAAAAGCGTAAGCTTGCTGCCTGGCAACTTCGGGATGCCGCACGAGACTGGTGGGAATCTGTTACTTCTCGTATTTAGGAGGACACCATCACTTGGGCCCAGTTTAGGTATAAATTTATTTGGATTTCGTAGTCTAAATTCTTCTTACAATCCTTGGAATGTTACTTATCTAGTCTATCTTTTGATTAGGGATACCTTCTCGGAACAATGGATGCCAGCTGCTGGGAAAACCCAACTTTATAGAACTTTTATGGATCTTAAGCAAGGCAGTATGACTTTTTCTGAATACGAGAGGAAATTCAACGAGCTCTCCAAGTTTGGCCCGGGATTGATCGATACACCACTTCTGAAGAACGAGAAATTCATTTTAGGAGCTAGACCAGAGTATTATGACTTGCTTACTGGCCACATTCACTGCACTTTCACAGAGCTTGATGACTATGCTCTTCGATATGAGGCAAAGCCTAGGGGACCTACTGCCAAGGTCACTCCTACTCAGCCCTCTTCCAGCCAGCTCGGAAAGAGGAAGATGAACTTTGATCAACAAAAGAAAGCTTGGCAAAAGACTACAGGATTAGGATACGCTCAGAAAAGCCCAATTGACCTTGCTAAGATCACTTGCTTCAAATGCGATAAGAAGGGCCATTATGCTAATAGTTGTCCATCCACGAGAGCTGCTATTCCACCACCTCCTCAGATGAGGAATGATTTATGCCATATCTGCCTCCAGCCAGGTCACTTCAAGAGAGGTTGCCCATTGAGGAAGAAAGGCACACCATCAGGAGTATATGCCGTCACCACTCCCATACCACCTCCACCACCTGCTCAGGATGACCAAGGTACCTTACGAAGTACTTTTTCATTTCATGATTTACCTGTCAGGGTATTATTCGATACTGGTGCTTCTCATAGCTTCATATCTATTGATCTTTGTAATAAGCTCAAATTAGAACCTACTCTTGCTACTACTTCCTTATGTGTCTCTAACCCTATTGGAGGACTTGCCAACCTCAGTAGAATTTGTAATGGGGTTGTGCTCTTGTATGGAAGATATCGATTTACTTGGGATTTCTATGTGCTTGGCTTCGTAGCATTTGACATCTTGTTGGGTGCTGATTGGTTAGGAAATTTCGATGCTGTTATTTCTTGTAAAGCTCGTTCTATTTCTCTAGTCAATGACAAGGGTCTACCGCTTGTCATCGAATGCAAATTACCTCAGAAATATGCCGGAAGCTTCATATTTTCCCTTGATGCTCACCCGGATGATCTTAATACCACTCCTATTGTTCAGAAATTTCCCGATGTATTTGGAGAGGTCAACTCACTACCGCCTAAACGAGAGATCGATTTCCGCGTTGACCTTATTCCTGGTGCTACTCCCGTAGTTCTTCCTCACAGAAGGATGGCTCCTAAAGAAAGAGCTGAACTTAAAACTCAAATTGATGATCTATTCGCTAAGGGTTTGATTAGAAGAAGTTGTTCTGAATGGGGCGCCGCAGTCGTCTTTGTCACCAAATCAGATGGATCTCTTCGCATGTGTGTTGTTTACCGGGAATTAAACAAGCGCACTCTCAAGAACCGCTATCCGATGCCTCGCATCAATGATTTATTCGATCAGCTCCATGGAGCTAAAGTTTTCTCACAACTTGATCTAGCTAGTGGGTTCCACCAACTCAGGGTAGCAGAAGATAGTATTCATAAGACAGCTTTCCGTACTGAGAATGGATTCTATGAATGGTTGGTTATGCCATTCGGCTTGACCAACGCCCCTGCTTATTTTGTTGACTTAATGAATCGAGTCTTTCATGATGTCCTTAATAAGTTTGTTCTTGTCTTCATAGATGATATTCTCGTCTTCTCCAAAGATGAGAAAGAGCATGAAACATATCTTTCTTATGTTCTAGAAACTCTTAGAAATCATCAACTTAAAGCCAAGTTTTCGAAATGCCACTTCTGGCAAGACGAAGTAAGATTCCTTGGCCATATTGTTTCTGAAAATGGGATTTCGGTCGATCCAGCTAAGATCGCCGTAATCAATGTAAGTTCTACCCTATTCATTATTTCCATTCGATCATCTTATTCCTTTCTAATTTAAAAATATATTTTCAGGATTGGGAGACTCCCAAAACTCCTACTGATATCCGTAGCTTTTTGGGTTTGGCCGGTTATTATCGCAGATTTATTGAGCACTTTGCCCGGATTTCTGCCCCACTTACTGCTTTAACTCGAAAGGATGTCAAATTTATTTGGAGTGAGAAGTGTGAATCAGCTTTTAATGAGTTGAAGCGTAAGTTAACTACATCCCCAGTTCTCGCGGTAATTGACGGGAGTGAAGGATTGACTGTCTATACTGATGCTTGTCGAGAAGGTTTGGGTGCTGTCCTTATGCAAAATGGAAAGGTTATTGCTTATGCAGGTCGTCAGTTAAAGACTCATGAAGTAAATTATACAACTCATGATTTAGAACTTCTTGCGGTTGTGTTTGCTTTGAAATTATGGAGGCATCATCTTTTGGGAACAAAATTTGAATTATTCACAGACCATAAGTCTTTGAGGTATATCTTCTCTCAGAAGGATTTGAATCAGAGACAAGTCCGATGGCTCGAATTCTTAGCTGCATATGATCTCGACATCAATTATACTCCTTGAAAAGCAAATGTGGTAGCTGATGCTTTGAGCCGCAGCAAAGCATTGTCATATTGTAATCTTATAGAAGGCATGCTATTTCAACTTGTTATCTCCCCATCTCTTATGGACCGCATAAAAGCTAAGCAATATGAGGACACTTTGCTCTATCGCATGAAGGAGTTAGTTCTTGGTAGAGTTGGAAATGCTGACAGTGAAGTGGGAGCACAGATAGATAGTAATGGAGTTCTGAAGATTGACAACCGTATTTGTGTCCCTAATGTTGATGGACTGAGACAAGAAGTACTTAGAGAAAACCATCAGTCATCACTTTCATTTCATCCTGGTGTCACCAATATGTATCGAAATATGAAGCGGTTATATTGGCGGAGTGGGATGAAGAGAGATATCTCCACATATGTCAACAGATGCACTACTTGCCAGCAAGTCAAGGCTGATCACCGGAAGCCAGCAGGATTACTTCAACCCCTAGAGATTCCGTATTGGAAATGGGATCAGATTTCTATGGACTTTATTGATGGATTACCAAGAACCAGAAAGGGTAACGAGAGTATATGGGTTATTGTTGATAGATTGACCAAATCTGCTCACTTTATTTCAGTTAAGACCACTCGTACTGCTTCGAGTTTGGCCGAGATTTATATGAGGGAGATAGTTAGACTTCATGGAGTTCCATCTAGTATTGTATGCGATAGAGATCCTTTATTCACTAGTAAATTCTGGAAGGCATTTCAGGACGTCTTGGGCACTAAACTGAATCTGAGCACGGCTTATCATCCTCAAACAGATGGCCAAACTGAGAGGGTGAATCAGATTTTGGAAGATTTTCTCCAAGCTTACATTATTGATTTTGGGGGATCTTGGGAAGACCATTTACATTTAGTTGAATTCACGTATAATAACATCTATCAGGCAAGCATTGATATGGCACCGTTCGAAGCCTTATATGGACGGCCATGTAAATCGCCAGCTTGTTGGATTGAGCCTGGAGATCGACTAATTCTTGGTCCAGATATGATTATGGAAGCATCCGAGAAGGTTAATGAGATCAGAAGGAAGATGAAGACCGCACAGGATAGGCAGAAGAGCTATGCCGATAGGCGTAGAAGAGATTTGGAATTCCATGTTGGAGATAAGGTATTTCTAAAGGTATCACCTTTAAAGAATGTTATTCGGTTTGGTCGTAGAGGGAAGCTCGCTCCTAGATTTGTTGGACCATTCACTATCACTGAGAGGATTGGTACACTAGCCTACAGAGTTGCATTGCCGGAGAAATTTGAGGGAGTGCACAACGTCTTCCATGTTTCACATCTTCGGAAGGTTGTACACGATCCATCGATGACCATTCCTATTGCTCTGTTAGATGAGGTTGATATTGAGCCGAATTTGACTATAGAAAGAAGGTCACTTCGTATTGTTGATAGGGATACGAAGCAGCTTAGAAGGAAATCTGTTAGCATAGTCAAAGTCCAATGGAGTCCCGATGATCGTGATTGTACTTGGGAAACTGAGGAAAGTATCCGGGATTCAAACCCAGAATTGTTTGATGAAGGTAAACTCTATTTTATATTCTATATTTATTCGATAATAAAATTTTATACCAATCGTATCTCTCTATCTGTTCTTCCACTCTTCACTCTGTTACTTTTCGAGGACGAAAAGTTTTGAGTGGGGGAGAATGTAACGACCCTGAAATTCAGACCCACTTTAAAAATTTTAAAATTGTTTATTTAATGTAGAAATTAAAATTTTCACAAACAAATTCCGTTTCTATTTAAACTTCATATTTGGATTGCGTCTAGATAGACATAGGCGTACGCCAAATTTCGTTGAAAAGTATTGAAGAAAATTTCGTGCGTCGCATTTGCCTATTGATTTAAATCATAGGTGAAAATTTCCTTTAGTCCGAACTCAAATATTTTTCACATTCCTGAATAGGAATAATATTCTGAATTTAATGGCGAACTTCGTTTCGTCAAATTTCGCTTTTAATTGCTACTTGAATTGTCACTTGAGCAATCAGTTAAATAAGAATTATCACTTCGCGAACGATGTCAAACCATAAATATTTTTATACCGTTGTGTCCGTCTCATCGCGCTGATCAAAACGGTATATTTGTTTGTGTAAATCGGAGTTCGGCGCTGCGAACTATAATTGTTTAACGGATAGCAAATCGGTCCGTTACGCAGCACAAAACAGTATCCGTTTTCTCCAACGATCAGAATCCTAACAGCCTTTGACTGTTCAGTTACATTGGAAATCAAATAGCCATTTCGGTTACCAAGGCAATAAAATTTGAGACCTTTGATTTTCTAGATTTTTTATTTTATACTGGTTCACTTCATTCTTCGTTTGCAAAATCTACATCTCTGGTACAGGTTCTTCTCTCCTTCATCATGTTTTATTTCATTTTGTCTTGTTTCGTTTCCTTCCAGAGAAAATTTATATTACTCACTCCTCTACCCCTCCTTCATGCATTCACCGCCCTTACCACCATCTGCCACGTCAACTGCTGCAACGCCCACCACGCGCACCGACCCACTGCTCCGCCACCGGACTGCACGCACTCCCCAGCCCGCCCCGCCTCCATGCAGCCGAACCCAGATCCATGCACCCAGTCGCCTGCAACCGCAAACCCATGCATCCACACTACTCCACCGCCTTCGCCTGCCCACGTCTGCTGCAATGCCCATCTCCATGTCGATCGCCCTTCACTGACCACCTTACCCCATCCCTCCTCCATCTGCTCTGCGCCACACCCACCAGCACGCCACACCCACCAGCGCCGCCTCTGGGTCCCACTATTCCACCCACCCACAACCGCCGAGACCCACCCACGTGCCTGCCGAGTCCGCCGCCCACTGCCTACGCGTGCCACCAGCCGCCCGCAGCTTCCCCTGCAATCGCCATGCAAACACCACCCCACCGCCACCGCATGTACCCGCGACCCCCTGTCATGCCCAGACCCACCGTACCAGCCTCCTCAACCACCGCCCAACACGTCCCATTCACCTGCAACCCGAAAAAAATATTAAAGCTATTTTGTATAAAGTTATATTCATGTTTTAAAAGAATTTTTTTTTGTAATGTAAAATTTTACGTATATATAGTATATATATGAATTCGGGTTACAATATCTCATATGTCGTTTCGTTTGCTTGACAGTTGTAGCTGATCCGGGATCTCAGGCCTAAGCTTCTATCTACCTTATTTGCATCTAGTTCCTTATTTTGGTATGGTTTATACATATATTCGAATCGATATATATATTGCAATAAACAAATTTTGATTTATTATTTGTTGATTGCAGTTGTGTTCATTTTGCGTCGTGCTTGTTAGGGCCTATTATATCTATTCGTCTTCGTGCTTCGTCATCTTCTCTAACCACACAAGGTGAATATTTCATTCACGACTCAATCTATTATGCTATGATAATCAAGCGATAAATTGTTGTTAGTATAAATTTAGATGCTGAATTATTGGTTGTTAAATTTGTTGAATTAAACTGTAAATTGTTATATAAGTTAAAATTGAATATTGCTAGAATTTAAGATTTCTAAATTGACGCCATGTGTTAAATGTGATAAATTGTGATTTAATGTTGATTTATGGTTAATAGTTGTGACAATAAATTTGATATGAAATTTGGTCGTTAATATAAATGATAATTAAAAAGAATTTGAATTTGATAGGATAGTTACACGATTTAAAATGGATTACATATACTGAATTTTGACCCTTTAGATATTAAATAAATTGACGCATAGAATAGCGTTAATCTTATTTGAACTAGTGAATGTATGTAGACACCAAGTAAACCAAATGAGATAATCTTTTATTCGCATGAAATGATAGTGTGAATTCTAGAAAATAATTATATTAATTTGCATAAATGACAAATGTAAATTAATACGATTATTTCGGGATTATTTAAATAAGTTGTTGAATTGTTATGTATTGTTGCTATTGCTTGTTTATTTACTTTGACACCATCCCTGTTATAACTCTGCAAGTTCCCTTTGCTATGCTTTGTTTTACGTTGAATAATATTAGGTAGGAATTATAAAACAATTAAACAACTTGGCCTGGGATAGATAATTAAAAGTGAGAAACCCGAATGGTCGATAAAATTATTTTGAAATTGAAATTATTTTCATTATGTAATGAACTAAATAAGTTAATTGAAATAGATTAACAAATGGAATTAATGGAATTAATTGAATCGAATTAATAAACTATTCAGTTGAATAAAATGAATTTGAAAAGTTAATAGAAATGAGATTGAGAAATGTGTAAGTTTTAAAATTTAATAATTTAAAGAGTATTAGATGTAGATTTAAAGTTGGGTTTTAATTAAATAAATTTGAAACATGTACAAAATTTAAAATGAGATTTGGAAATTTGACTTAATATAAATTGGCTAAAGTTATATAGATTAATTTAGTGATAATTTAATGATTTAAATTTTAATGAATTCATTAAATCACGATATTGTAAGTGGAATATGTACTGAATTGATTTGTAACCCGAAATAGCTTATTTCGATGTATACATCATTTAACTAAATAAATGGAAGTGAATTTCAAATAGAAATATAAAGTCGAATGTAGGGAAAAAAAAGAAAAAAAAGAAGAAATTTAGTTAATGAAATTAAACTAATCAAATCTATGATTTATTTAATGTAACGATGAACGTAAATACGAATTTAAGTGAATAAAATTTGATTTAACGATTTATTTAAGTGAACAAGATTTGATTTAACGATTTGAACTAAAATTGACCATAAAATTGAATTAATTAATTATGAACAAAAGTTCATAAGCGAAATTTAGATCTTATTAAATTTAATTTGAATACTTAATTATAGTGTTAACTCGAACGATGAACTGAGATTCATTTGGAGATATGTTTTTAAAATCTGGAACAAATCGAATTGTAAATATCAAAATTTTAAAAGTCAAATTTGCAACTTGACTTTTGGACTTTGATTTTGTTTAAAATCTACTTTAACCGACCGTCGGGTAATAAATACGTAGTTATTAAAGAGACCGGGATCAGATATGGACATACTCTCTGTCGATACCGAAAACCACTTTAATAACTATTAAACGCGAAGTGTTGATCCAGAATGAAGTGGATGTTTGGTGAACGCGTTGACTGAAGAAAGAGAACGATATTGGATGACCCCTGACATGACTAAAACAGGAGCCGCGCCGGGCCATTGAGGTTCGCTACCTCTAGCGGACACACTTCTTCGATACCATATCTATTACTTTTGTGATTTGATTTGGGTGCACCCCTTGATTTGGGAGTGTTGTTTCGCGGTGTTAAGATAGTAGCTGCTATGCTCAACATCAGTCCGGATCACGCAACTACTAGTATCCTAGTTGGTATTGCCTCATGTACCTTGTCATACTGATTATCCTATTCGCAACCACTACGTTTTGATTTGTACCTTGAGTATATGGATTGCTCTCTGGTGACTTTCAGTTTTGGGGAAACTACGGTCTTGTATATGCTTTTGGGAATATAAAATGTGTTAAGGGGAATTATGGTAACGCCTTAACGCTATTTTAATATTATATTTTACTGATTAGACATTATCTACATATCGTATTCTATTCTATATATAAATAGTCTATCGGATCCTTAGAGATGTTTATTTGATTCATCTTTTAAGTTATGGACTTTTACCTTGCACTTGATTATCTTATATAAGATTTTGAGTCCTGACTCGAGTGTTTCTTTTTGTATATGCTCGGGTCAGTCTGAAGCTATCCAGTTGCTGATCAAGGTTGGTTGAAGATGTTGAAACTTAGCATTTATCTTTATCAATCTAATTATATCTCCGTATTGTTGTTCTTGTCTGTTGGATATTTATGTATTTCATTTCAGTCACTTTATGTTGAGACATTGTTGTACTTCTGTAGTAGCTTCATGAAGTACTATTATGACGATGTATTTTCCGCTGCATTATTCTGTGACTGTTCTGTGTCGGTGATGTTGCATTGATTCTCATTTACATTTATGTATATATAATCCCATAATAATTCGTGTTTTGTATTATTTAAGTTGACATGTGTGGATTATTGTCAATTTAAATGGTCCAAATGTACGGGTTGTTACAGTTTTCTAGCGATATTATATTGTTTTCTCCGCCGTTAGGATATATTAGTCTAAAAAATTTGATATGTATTGTTATATTTTGATATTATTATTTCTCCAAAGCCTCTCTGTACAAAGAAGACTCTGTCGAAATTTTCCGTGAATTTTGAACTTAGAAATTTTTTTTGAAATATTTTCCAGACTTTTATTAATTTGAGTATAAAAGGATTTAATTGTTATAAATTGATATATTTTATTTAGATTATTTAATTTTTTAAATTTAATTGTTTACAAATATAATATTTTGAATAAGATATATTGATTACTTAATTTCTCCTTTTCCCTTCTTCTCTCCTTTTCAGGGACGAAATGTTTAGTGGCGGGGGCGAAGAGTGTAACGACCCGTAATTTTCGATAATTTAAATTAGTAAATTTAATAGGATTTATGATTTAATAATTTGAAAGGATAAAAATTTGTAATTTAATTAGGAAATGATAGTTAGAATTAAATGTAACAACGTTAATTTAAGTCATTTATAACAATTATAATGAAAAAATTAATTGAGATGATTTCAGTGTTATACTTGGTTATAAAGGAAATGTAGGCAAACAAATGTAAATATGGAACTAGTTAACGAGAAATGTTAACATTTGTTGTAAGTAATAAACTGTAAATGTAATTGATTGAATTTGGTAATTTAATATTGAGAGATAAAAATTGGCGTTATATTAATGAAATAATAACTAAAATAAAATGTAACAATGTTAACTTAAGTTAATTGTTAACAATATAAATGAAATTCCAATTCATTGTAATTTAAAATGTTATACTTGGTTATAAACTGAATATAAGAGAACAAATGTAAATATTTAATTGACTAATGAAATATTACATTGTTAACGGTAATTGTATGGAATTTAGTGGTAGGGAAGCAATTGTAACTTTTACTTGTAAAATATTGAACTTATAAACATGGTTAAAGGCTAATGGTAATAATTACTATATATTACCCATTTCTTAGTCTATTAGATTTAAATTGGAAATCAATTGCTATTAGTTCACTTAATTGGTGCAATAATGTAGGTTAAATTGATAATGGTAGTATGTGAATTCAATAAGATGTGTACTAATATTAATTTTATTCATAATATGACAGTTGGTTGAATAAGAAGAATGTAAATCAAGATTTGTCAAGTTATTGGAATTTAAGCTATAATAAATGGATTTATTGTAATTAAATGAAATTAAATATTACGTTAATTGGAATTAAGATGAAACTTGAAATTATTTATGTGCTAAGATATAAACCAATGTAATTGTACCAATAAGATGATAATTGATTGAACAACAAAACTTAAGAATCAAATAAATAGGTTTATTGGAAATTAAATTTATAGTTACTGAACTTATTTGAAATTAAATTTAACATCGGAAATTTGGAAATATTCAATAATAAAATTTGTATAGAAATTTGTTATAAAGGATTTTAAATTACCAAGGTAATCTAAAATGATAGAAATGGTAAACTATCAAATTTGAATTGAGAAAAAGTGATTAATTAATTTTATATTAATTTATTTAATTAACGTGAAAATAGCCATTTTGGCCATTGACTTGGATTTCGACGAAACCAGTTTCATTAGATCCATAACAGTGAATTATTGTAGGGTTTCAAGTTTCGTAGCGATCAGACTTGTCGTTTGATCGTACGAGCTCGAAACGCCTAGAAATCAATTTAATTAAATTCAATTGAAATCAATTTGAAATAAGCTGATTTTACCATAACTTCTTCATACGATGGAATTTGGACTTGAAACCTGTTCCATTGAGTTTAAAATTATTGAAAATATCTATTTTAATATATAGGTTGACCCATTTTCGTTCCGGAGGCAGAACGGGCTTTTCGGGTCGTTTATCGTTCCAATCCAAATCAATCTTGTCCCTTCATTCTATTTTTTTCCGATCTGCCTATAAATACCTTGTGATAAACCTAATTGTTTCTTATTCCTTATTTCGGTACGTACAGTCTCTATGATTTCTTCTTTTCAATGGCTGCAAACCCTAATTCCCAATTCAATTTCAAATTCAAAACCAAATCAAAAAAATTCAAACTCCTCAAACTATATCATATTATATATCGATTTGAAGCTCTCGACGAGCGCAAGTCAAAACCGTGGAGTGTTTTTCAATCTAGGTTGTTGTGTGGCCAAAATTGGATGAATAAATTTCGACCGTTCATCACGTCATGATGAACTGTAACTGATCGCCAAATCGTTTGAGAGGTTTTATAGAGGGGACCGAGGGTTCTTCATCTGTATGATTCATGTGACGATTGGGTGGTTGGGTTTGGCCCAATAATTCGATTAGGGTTAATGATATTAGCAGTGACTGGGAGAAATTGAACGCCGGTGGTGGCTCGGGGATGTCGTGGGGGTCTAATGCGAGGTGGCCGCAGTTGGCCAGGTCGGTCGGAGGTGGCGGCTCTCGTTCTAGCATGGGTAGGGTTTTGAACGGGGATTGAGCGTGCAAAAAAATTTGTGATGTATAATAGTGAGGCTTTGCATTTTTTTCTCCGAAGATGGTGACGTGTGAGGTTCGGCTTTTTTTATTGCTATTTAATTTAATTTTGAAATCATTTAATGTTCTAACATGAGTAACTTTCGCATATGAGCTCAGATTTAGGCGCGATTTGTTCCTCTGAGATCGTATCGAATTTCCGGATATTTTGAAGCTGGTTTGGACCAATTCTAAGACTGTTTGAATTTTGGACTTAAATTAGATTTAAATTCAATTTAAATTCAAAGGTGAGTGTTTTAACCCACTCACAACTTCTAAAATTTCTTATGTTTGTTAAATTAAATTTATGATGGGATAGAAATTTACTTATGGCTATTTGGTATATTTTAAATCGTCATCTCGGTTAATTTGAATTTATTTGAACTAATCGTTATTTAATTTATTATTGAATATAGATTGCTAGTTAAATACCTGTTATTGATTATCAGTGCTATATTGATATTTATTGATTGGTTTGGATTATTATTTTGATGGATATTTGATTGTTGATATTGGATGGATGGATGTTGTGTTTTATGTCGTTATAATACTGTAAGTTTACTATAGGTTGAAATGATACATAACCAAACGATCTTATAGATTGGAGGAAATCGTTATGGGTTGAAATGATAAACCTGAGTGGTTTCCATTGATTTGAAAATTTTAAATTATGATACTGGTTGATGATAAATATCCACATGAATGCTTGAATTTGGATTATGGATTGGAATTAAATTACGTAAAGGTTTAAATTAAACTTCAGATTTGTTTTAGTTAGATGATTGAGATTTTTATTTCAAATTATTTAAAACCCTATAAAATATTATATTCATATTGTACCCTTCAGAGGAGATGGAAATCCTGCAACATCTATGAAACCATTGCACTAATATTTCTATTTTATTTATTTTGATTTCACTTACATAAGATCTTTTAGTTCTGACTCGAGTGTTTAGTCTTTTCATTATGCTCGGGTCAGTCTGAGCTTTTCAGTGTATTGAAGACCATTTTATTTTCTGAAGGACGAAGACGAAGATTCTGTATATTATTGCTATTTATTATAATTATACCTCCACATCATGTGTTCTGCTGCAATATTTGTTTATTTCTGATGTATGTATGACTCAGATTTGAGTTGTAAAAGTGTAATCAAATGTTATTTGTAAAACAGCTTCATGAGCTGTTTATTTGAGTATTATATTTTGTCATTCCATTGTGAGATTCTGTGTTTCATTTTTTTCTTATTTAACCCATTAACAATCCTCCCTTTTGAATGGGTTAAGTCTAACATGTGCTGTTTATTGTCGATTTGAACCGTCCAAAAAGGTGGATCTGTACACTCTCCTAGTCAGTCTAATTTCCTTCTTACATAGGTATTGAGCCACCATGTAAAAATGATCCAGAGTAGCAGGAGGGTTTCTCGATAACCATTTACCAAAGTCTGTATCGGGGTGAATCCCCCTAATCAAATCCATCAAGATTATGTTGTCCTGAGGGTTACTCACCTCAGTCATAGCAGTATTAAATCTTTGCAAAAAGTCCTTAAGAAATTCCCCCAATCCTTAGAGTAAGTTAGAAAATGACAAGACATCCTTGGGGTAAGTCACATGCATTCTAAACTGGTCGATGAATTTCCTTGCCAACTGGTCAAAAGAAGAGATGGACCTTGGTGATAGTTGAGTAAACCACATGGTCGCCTCTCCTTCTAGGAAGATTGGAAACCACCTGCACTCGATTTCATCTGACGCTCTGGCGTAGTCCATATACCACTCGTATTTCATGAGATGTTGTCTAGGATCAGTCTTTCCTGAATATGACGACATCATCGACATGTTGAATCTTTGTGGGTACTCTTCATGTAAAATGGCTTCAGCTAAGGGATTTTGACTAGGGGGAAGTTCCCTAGTCATCTTGGCTTTAACTCTCTCTTCTAAATTTCCTAACCATATCAGCTAAGTTCTCTCTTGGGTACCTACTGGGTTGTGGTAATCGTAACCTAATCCTTATGTTTGGCCTGGTAAATGATCCTAGTTCGTGCTTCGTCTCCTATGTTCTCCTAGCTTTAGAAGAACCACTTGGTCGGTAGCTCTATTCCATTCCTCAAGGGCAATTTAGCAGCAAACTCTTGATTTCCGATGCCTTAGTCAGTCATAGTGCATGCAGATTGTGTTCCAATTCCAGCTTGAAGTCCTACTCCTTGGTGGATGGGTTCGGTACCAACCACCATATGGGGCGATTGATACCAACCCCTATGCCTAGGTGAAGTCGATTGCATTCTCCCAATTAGAAGTTCTTACTTCATTGCCTCCATCCTTCGCCTTCTGTTTCTTTGAAGGTGGTCAGATGATGAGGAACTGCCTGATTCTGAGTGTGGAGGAACGACTCTCTGTTAGTCTTCCTGTATTGGTTATTCAGTTGGGTCATCATGCTTATGTTCTATTGGATTTGCTAGTTCAACTCGACATGGATATCCTATAGCTCTTTCATCATACACTCAAAATCAACCCTAGTGATAGCAGATGAAGGATTCTGGACATTAACATCTTCTCGTCGTGCATCTTCATCCAGGACATGAAGTTTAGCATTCTCTATTTCATCAGTAGCTCTTGAGAAGGCTAAAACTTTATCTTTCCTAGGCTTCATTGAAGACAGCGTCCTACAGGCTTTATTCAATCTGAGTAGTAGGGAAGCAAGCTGAGAAGAAACCGGATCTCTTCCTTGGATTTTAGACAATTCAATAGTAGATAAGAATTCAAATCTAAGAATCGAGTTTCTCAATGAAAGCACAAAAATGTTTGAACTAGAAAAGGCACAAACACCCAAAAGAGTAAGAGAGTAGAGATTAAATAAAGAAAGCAAACAAGAATAGAAGAAATCAAATAGAAAATAAGCAAACATAAATTTATTGTTGTTCGAAAATTTAGGCCTTTGTGCACTTGAATGATTACAAATATGAGGAATTGTTAGGGATCCCATAGTACAATGGAGTTTGTGTGTAGCAGCATGTAAAGATCCTTAAAATGAAACATTATTCATTTATTTATAGGGGTAAACGACCAAATATCTCGTCGATATTTCGTTACAGATCCTCATGATGAAGATGAAGTCCTTCTAAAAAACTCAGCCTTGGATCCCCTAGGGTTGGGATTGATACTGATCCCTCTAAGGGAATTGGTACCGATCCCCGCATATGCACTATATGGTCTTGCGACTTCTAGAGTTGATTTGTATTGATGTTGGTATCATTTTTCTAAGGTTGTTTTGTACAGTCGCCTGGCTGTTTTTTTGTCCAAGTGATGGATCTACAGAAGGTTTAATTGCTGCTTCAGGATGTATATGGAGACTGTCAATACAACGCATAGGAACTTTGTAACAACATTTGAATCAAGCTCTATATAGATAAAGAAGAGTTCCATAGGAGTGAAGGATACTTTGGATGTACCCTTAGGGATCGGTATTGATCCCCTATATAGGGTAGAGTAACAATCTATACTTAGTGTATTCCAAGATTTTGCTGACTCTAGTACTCGTGGAAATTGATAGAGAATTGCATTGATTCAACAAAATGACTTTGGAAATAGGCTCTCAACATCGAGTTAGGTATGTAGGCAGAAGATGGGGTCTACCCAAGGTGGAATTGGGAGTCGATACCGATCCCTAGAGTGGGGTCGCTACCGATCCCTAATATGTGACCACCTTGTTGTTTTAGTTTGGGTTGAATTTTCCTGGAGTCCAACCTGAAAATTTTGAGTGTTTGCTTGGGACTCGACCTTAAGATCTCTGAAATTTTATGCTCTGAGTTATCCTTTGTTTACATGGAGTCAGATCTGAGATTTTTGAGTGTTTGTTCCAAGTTATTAAGGGTCGGTACCGAGTCAAGTTTAAGGATCGGTACCAACTTCAATCTAGGTCGTGCTTGGGGTTTTTATGGATTGCTTCAGGTCTAAATTGAGGATTTCTCAAGTCTATTTTGCTTCGAGTCTAACATGAGGATTTTATGGATTTTCTTCGAGTCGGCTCTTCAAAAAACTTGAACTTCCAAATTTTCAGTTTTTTCGCTCATTTTTCGATATTTTTTCTTTCATTTTTATGGTATTCCCAATGTCCTTGGATCATTTCTCTTTCATGCGCTTGTCTAATTCGTTCATTTAAGTTTGTTCAAATATTGCTTGATGAAAAGGCCGAATAATAACTTATATGCGGGCAATTATGCCTAAACATTATTTATTCGGTGAATTTTGTATTCGATATAAGGCGGTTCGATCACAAGGATGTGCTAAGCACATGACTCGGTGTATGCGACATTGTTGGTGGATGCCTGTTGCATTGCATGGTCTAAAACTAATGGGAGTTCTTTAGCGCATATGATGATTTAAACATGACACTTTTGGTGGATGGCCGATGCGGTGCAATAATTGGCATTACCATTGAGTTTTGACACGGATGCTTTAGTAGACCTTGAGTCCTCTTTGACTCAAGTCAGCATTATGGGATCCTCCCATTGTGTAAGTACGACTATAGCCATTGTTTGGGTAATATAGTCCCAAAGGTGATATTTTATGCGATTGCATGTCAGAAGCGGTCCCAGAGATTATTTGTTCGATTTGTTATTAAAAAATTGTCAGATTCGTTGTTTATTAGTGGTTCGATTTGTTGTTTGACCCCTAAGTATAGACCTCCATATGTTGTTTAGATGTTGGTGTATTTGAAACTATATTACATAAGTTAATGTGACCAACCCTAGTAAGTAATTCATGAACAAAATAACACCCTGGGTCACCTTAATTACAAATGATGTTAATTGCATGTGACTACCATATATCAGTAATAAAACTCATTCACTGGACTTTTGTCTCATCCACTACTTTCCTTTTTCCCCACCACAGAAGGACGATGAAGCAAGTGATTGACCCAAATCTAGTATGTGGAGAAGCGAGCTTGGTGTTGGCATTGCATATTACTCTTCATTATTCTCATTGTAACTATCTATTATATTTAGTACCTATTAGGCCTTATGCTACTATTTTGTAAACTCTAGATTTTTGACTACGTATATTCCGAGACTGTGTCTTTTGAGATATTTTCTAAGATGATTATTTTCTGTAGTATATTTCATTGCCTTCTCCTGTAAGATTTGAAAGTGTAGAATATCTTAGATTTTATCCTTATAACCATGTCCTATAATGTTTTAAAAACCAACCGCTCATACTTCTTGGCACAATGCAAGTCCAAAAGTCATCATAGGCTTTAATCGGTGTTCTTGAAGATGCGATTTATTACATCTGATATCAAAACCTGGGTTTAAGATTGCTTAATAATTAGGTATGTATTGAGAGAACGTACTTTTATATTTTGAAAAAGTTTTTTTTAAATAATTCAAATGGTTTTCAAACACTCATAGAGAATATAGCAAAAGGTTTTTTTAAAGGTTTTATATATCAAAGCATAACATGAAAAAATAATTTCTATTCTTATTTAATGCCATCTATAGGAAAGTTGATATTAATTCCTAATCATAGATAGTGAGAATGAGCAATTTTGCTGGGAATAGCCTAGGTGAGACAACTGAGACTCTAAACATGAACATTCTGATACGGTTCTGTCGGCATCTACAATCGAGGGGGCGAGCTGAGCTTAACCGGCATGAAGAAGCACATTTGTAATTTTCTAGTACACACACGCACGCATACACACACGTCATCCTATAAATTTTGAATCATAAGGTGGTTGTTGGCTTTTCCCTTATACAAGCAAACAATTGTAAAGTAACTATTAAGATCGTAACATTTGAGGTGAAAAAATAAATCATTCACATTTTTTATAATTTACTTCACAAAGGAATGGTAGTAGAGGTTTCCTATACCAACTTGCAGTGGCATGTTAATTATGGATTTAAGGATGAATGGAAGAAGGGTCGTACCATTGAAACCATATAATAAAAGTGTGATGTTGATAAGGCGAATAAAGGCATACAGAAGGACTTCTTAAGATTAGAATACACCCCCTATCTTATATGGGAAATAGTTGCAGAAATCCCATGGAATTGCTATAATGTTCCTACATTGGAATTGAACAATATATGGGTATATATGCTTGATTTGACCATTTTAAAAGTAGAGGAACTAAATCCCATGCACTTAAGGCATTGTTAAGAGTAATTGGGCTTGTGTAAATTAAATTGCTTTTCGCTACTCCAATTTAATTGATAAACCATTGTTGAATAAGCAATTTTTGCTTGATGATAATAAACATATATATATTCGTGTAAATGTATTTTTTAATGTACTATTTTATTTCTCATAGATTAAATAAATATTTGCTAAATAAAAATAAATAACACAGAATTTGAATTCAAACAGAAATTTTATTCAAACAAATATTTATTACAATTTTGAATAGTACAAATTCAAGCTCTCACTATACAAACACAACTTTGATTACAATATAAATTCAATTACCTCACAATCTTTCATTTACAAATGTCCTCACTACATATCGCTCATTCACTCATAATTTATCTTCAACTTCATTCCAATATGAATCCAACATCTGAGCAATCTGCAAAAATAAATATTGACGCAGCAAAATTGAAAAGGAAATATTTTTGTAGTATTAAACAAAATGTGGATTTTGAAAATAATATTTTCCTCATTTATTTGGGTTGTTCGTCATCATTTAATTTTCAATTCATCATAGATGAACAGCTTTTGACATACACAGTGTATCACTGTATATGCCACAAGGCCGTGCACATCGATATATACACTTGATAAATTTACAGGGACAAGTGAGCACAGGTCAAACCCAAAATATCGGATTCAACTCAAGTGCAATAAAATAATGTCACAACTTTCAGCACAAGGTCAAATCCGAGCTACAAACTGGATTCAACTCAGGTGCGCTACAAAACGTCATAAAACTGTCGAGCATAGAATTCAAGTACAATCAAACAGTGCAGCGATGGATATGAAACCAAATGCCACCAAGTGAATATGTACACAAACACATATGCAAACTGCCTAAAAAATGTCCAGACAGCTACATACAGTCTCAAGTGAAAGCAAAACTCAAACCAGAGGCAACTGGCTATAAACAAAATACACAAAAGTTCTCAATTCAACATGACAGCAAACAAAGTGCACAAGGGCAATGACAACATATATATACATGTCAATCTGGTAGCAAACAAAGTCAACAAAACATGCATCACATACACGACAACTTCAAAATCAAACATACGCACCATGCAAATTCTGGAGCAACAACCCAGGCGGTCATTGCCATGCTTCAGACAAGTTTGATTCATGGACAAACTTATGAAAAATGCACAAGGAAGCCAAGGCAAGACAAGTTCCAAATGCATGTTCTCAGCAGGACAGTTCATATCAGCAGGAAGTTCTCAACACACAATACATGATTAATACAAACAACATTTCTCATATTCAGACTTGGGCTCATCCAAAAAGTAAAACACAACCATATAGCAACATGTCTTCTAACGTGAAAAGATATTTAGGACGACCTTCGTTGCATCAAACTCAGTTTAAAAGGCATGGTATTACACCAGGATATAAATGCAAGCATATATGCAACATGAATAACTCAAGTAAACATGAATATAGATATATGGTGACATAGCAGTATGTTGAAGCAACAAAGTTACAAAACTCAAAGTCAAGTGATAAAAATCAAGTCAAAGTCTGGTAATATCAAAAACAAGTTGAAGCCGTGAGCTACTGACCGAAGTCATGGAATCGCATACACAGTTCAAACCGTAAGTAAAGTCAAAATGAAAATCAAGGTATGAACAGAGAATACTTGAAACAATAATGATACAAGTTGTAACGACCTAGAAATTTCAATCCCGAAAATTCCAGATAGTTAGTGAAAAGAAGAAAAGAAAGAAGAAGAAACAGAGAACTCAAACTCAGAATTTCACATTCGCAGCGGATAAAATATAATATCACATAAATAATAGTTTTACAAAGAAGAACTGTATCATTACACTTATATTTTTATACATCAGAGTTACAACCATTACGCAACACTAGACAGTTTAAAAGAACCAGTCCTAGATAAACTATAATATATCGCAACGGAAATACACCATACGTTCCTGCCCTCCAGCTCGTCTCCTGAGCTCCAGAACGTCCTTACCTGAAAATATGTAATACTCGGTCTGACCCGAGCATTACATCAAAGTAACACTCGGGTCAGGCTGGAAACCAGCGTGAGTAAACCCATCTAACATGGAATACAAAAGCATACCACTTATATAAACCCGGAGTAACTCGTATCAGTTTACAAATTCACAAATTGTTATAGACATCACTTATTTCATACATCAATTTCTAAGTATCAAAACTTAGATTAAATGGTCCAATTCACTTAAATCATTCCATTCCAATCTATTGATTCCAGATATCAATCTGTAAAGAATCGAAGCAGTTTCGGGCATTTACTAACACCCGATTTCGGACTCTTCGAATTCAATGTCATCTTAATCCCAAGTTATTCAAGTGAATACAATCTAAATTTCAATACAGGATGTCACTTTTACACAGCCATTCATCATAGATAGATAACCACATTATCGCTGTTCAACCCAAATATATCATATCACAAAACATTTCATAAAATATAACATATCACAAAACATTTCATATCAAAATATCAACCAACCATCCATAATCAAAATTAATTAGTCACACCTTTTCTAATTAATTAATTAAATTAAATTAAACTAATTACTTTGATCACCTTTAAATCCTGCTTAGCTCAACATAAATTAATTACAATTAATTAATTAATTATTCTTTAATTTTCATCTAAATTAATCATCCTTGAAAAATTGTCCTTCATTATCTATAATTACCTCCATTAAGTAATTATTCCACTGGTTAATTATACCATATTAATTAAACTTAAATTATTAATTAATTTAACCTTTAATTACAAATTGAACTAATTAATCCTTAACAAGTTTATCCTTAAATTTTAAGTAATTAATCTCTAATTACTTAATCAATTTATCCTTAATCACGAATTTATTAACCTCAAATCAATTACTCAATTACTTTATTAATTAATCTCTAATCAATTAACTATACCCTTAATTATAAATTTAGTTAGCCTCCAAATAAATTATCTTATAACCCTTAATTATGAATTTATTAATCCTTAATCATTAGTTAATTAGATTAATTAATTAAACTAAAATTACCTAATTAACTAAATCAATCTTAACTCATTATAACCTTATTAATTATCTTTAATCACTTATATCAACTACTGGCTAAACATTCTTTGCCTTTAATAAACATGTTAAATCATTATTCAACTCCAGAAAATTTTAAAGGAGACATTTAAATTCTAAAATTTATTCTTTGAAGCTAGTTTAAAACTGTACTTATTTAAATACTCACTAAAATTTCCATTGGCTTGAAACCTACACTTCTCATTTACTAAAACCCGGTTACTATCATAGTATACCTGAGTCTAGTACCTCAATTCTCGAGCAACAAATTCAAACAATTTTTTCATCTCTACCCCGATACAAATTCGCGATTGTCTCGAGTAAGCCCCTTTGCAAATCTCACTTCTTCCCTTTCCAAATTCTATTCCTCCTAACAAGCATCAGTGCACAAAACCGTGCATGCCGTACACATGAACATCGCCGTCGACCATCGACTTTGGTCGCCGATCATCCTCACGCATCATCCACATCCTTCTCTCCCCGTCCATCAACCTGAAATCACGTTCGTATATCCAGTTCGAAATCGAACTACTCAACCTAAAACTGAAACTTAAAACGGTCACCAAATCCTCCTCGCAATTCTAGCGCCGATCACCAGAAAACCTGACATCCTGACCAAAGCTTCGTCGACGTCTAACACTACTTTTCCCCTCTTCCTAACCAAGTCCGATGTATCCAGCCATCGCGACGACCCTAAAAGCAACGACGACCCCACCCAGGTCTTAAAACCCACTAATCAACTCATCCAGCCACCATGTCTGATGAGAAATGCTCCGACCATTTTTACTGAACACTCTGACCCAAGATCCTACTCCAACATAAAAGTTGTTCATTTGAGACTTTTGATATTTGAATTTTCTCACGCGTTAGCTGGGCCCCTGATCCGCGTAGACCAAGGGCGAACACTCATCTTTTACGGCATAGACTACCAGGGTATCTAATCCTGTTCGCTCCTCATGCTTTCACACCCCAGCGTCGGTATGGACCCAGAGAGCTGACAGGGGCAGAAAATTCTTATAGATTTTCCTATCTAAGAATGAAGAGTCAAAGGTGGTGCATACCGCGATAAAAGGCTTGAACCTCCTCGAGTAAAGGAACCACTTCTTAGGCCGGTTGACCAAAATAACTCCTAGAAATTGGGGATCCAAACTATTCCAAGTAGCTACTTTTTTGTTTTGTTTGGGTGGGGCAATTCCACACCTTTGCTTTTAGGGAAGATAAGGTAGCGATCCAGTATATTAATTGGGAGGTGACGGTTATAGGCGGGAGGTATTATTTAGGGATGCTTCTCTACCTGCTAATTAGAGCATTAAAGGATGATTCAATACCAGATAAAGAAGGCCAGCTCACTAAGCTTATTAAGCAAAGAGGGCGCTAGGAGAGATATGAGAGATCTTTTCTTTTTCCTCTAAAGGGCAGAGACATCGCTTGACCGAATTTTCCTTTTGAATTAGTCAATTTTTTAGACTTAACCTTACCTTTTTTACATCTCACCGTGTTTCAGAATACGGTTAACCAACATGTTAACTAATCGATTACGATAAAGTGGATCGGATTTTGCAGTTTTTTCTTCTGCAGTACCTCGACGTGACATGAGCGTAAAAGAGGTTAAAAAATAAGTTTTTTTATAAGGGCTAAAAATGAATCACTTATTTTGGCTATTCGACATCACCCACAACCTTGATTGCCGGAATTGGAAGAGTAAACAATTCTCGTTCAACTCGTAAAATCTCGACAGCCACGATTTTAAAAATCACGTAATTTACACTAAAAATCATGTTTTCGGCGTTCGAATCCTATCCTAAAATCAAAACCAGAAATTTTAATATTTGATTTTTGTCTAGCAATAATATTTACTGTGTTTTCTTGCCTTCCTGCAACTTTACTTACCAGTTGATCTTTAAAAATATTTTTAAAGGTCTGTTTTAGTTATTACTAACCGTTTATCTTTAAGAATCAAAATTTAAATCCATTTATATAAGAGATATGAATTTATATCATAAATCCTGGAGCCTGTTTCTCAATAGTATAGGATATATATATAACTCAGACATTCACTGATAGTTTAAATTTTATATATATACAAGAACTTTAATCTGTCCATAAGTTCATAACTACAGCATTACTTAAAACCTTATCTCCAGCATCAAAATAAATCAGGGATTAGTTTGGTAGATGGTGAAGTTTACTCTCTGTTTCAGTTTGTACAGAGATTTACTTTTCATATCAGTCATGTATAATTGATAACGCACATACATATATATTTAAAAACCATTTTAAAATAACATGCACAACATAATTCTAATCATGCTTAAAGGATTATCGCGTGCTAGTACAAGATATATCAAATTTCCAAGTTTTACTCACCATTTATGCAGGAACCAGAGAAGCCTGGAAAGTTTTGAAATAATTGCTAAATAAATTTATTGGAAAACAATTTTAAATTTAAGATATCATGATTACAATCAGAGTTTCTTCAATCATCAATGCCTGGAAGAATTTGAGCGATGAATTTAGAGTTTTTTTTTCTAAAAAAAAACAATTTGATGGTCTGAAATTCAAGAACAGAGACCAGAGTAATTTACACAGTCATGCACTCAGCAAATCAAAAACTTTAAATCAGGCAACACCTTAATACAACCATACCAAACATGTTTGAGTTATTTATATGATTAATTATTGCATGCACAAGTTATTTCAATAATTTATCAACAACATCATTGTCAACAGGTTTAAGCTTTAAAAGTGGCAGCAGTTTACTCACCTTAAATTGTTAAACAGAGAGCAATATCCAGATTTTAAAATTTGCTAGCTCTTCCCCCTGTTACAGGATTTTTCCATACATCAGGAATTGATTTATTCTGATCTGGATCTTGAACTAATTGTTGATCTTGAGTTGCTTTTAGTTTTAGAAACTTGAAAGAACTTTGCTTAATTTATTTGCTTCACAAGTTTTAGATCTGAACAGAGATCATTTACTTTTGATTTTCTCAAATTTTGGTATTTGAATTTGGAAGGGTAGAAAAGAAATAAGATAGAGAATGGAGATGTTAATGAAATTTGTTTTAATAATTTTTTTAGTTATTTTAAAGAACAATGACACTTGGTAATAGAGCTTATAAATGTCATTAGATATACCTTTTCCTTACATCTGTAATTCTATGTATCAATATATTTTTGTAAGTATTTATAAAATAATTTCAATTTAGTTCATATTTATAAATGTCCTAATTGTTTTAATTTTTAAACTCCTCTTATATTCATCCATC
The DNA here is from genome assembly GCA_030765085.1 of Allium cepa. NCBI lineage: Eukaryota > Viridiplantae > Streptophyta > Magnoliopsida > Asparagales > Amaryllidaceae > Allium > Allium cepa. The sequence goes on from CM060932.1 coordinate 940,034,924, forward strand.
GGAAATTTTAAAGGTAGATGATATAAAATCCCAATTACACACTTATAATAGTTATACAAATATACTAATTATATATATATACCTTATTTATATTTTTAATGTTTTCCATAATACTTTTATATTAAATTTCCATTTATTAACTACTTCCCTCATTTATAGTAATATGATCTTAAAAGAAAATGGAGAACTATATACTAATAAAATCATGTACATATATTTTATAACCAATTTGTTTAAGATATTTATTCTTTGAATTCCTAATTCAAATTTAACTTAATTCAAAATCCAATTTAAAATCAACTCATATAAATATATTTACTTAAAGAAACACAAATTCACTTTGTTTGAAAATAATAATATTTTTATTTAAAATCTTTTTATATCCATATATATATATAAACAACCATTATTATTTGTTTTTAAAAGAAGAATTGTCAATTTTAAGTAATTATATTAGGTGATTATCACATAATTATTTATTCTGATATAAATATTTATGATCGGATTTATTGGTTTCATTTATAAATTAGTGTTTTAATAAATTTAATCTTGTTAATTACCAATTAACAGATGTCCAAAATCCCGGTTATCACATTCCTCCCCCCTTAGATTCTTTTCGTCCTCGAAAAGGAACGAAACCAGAATTTATAAAAATGCTTACAATCAGATAAATTTCCTTTGATCATTTTTTAAAATACTTTTAAAATGAATATAATATTACGAAAATAGTTTTTATGAAGATACTTTTATAACCCGATGTGTCAACCAGTCCATCCTTGTTCTCACAGAAATTCGGTCAAACGTTGATCTGGCGTAGGACTGAAGATCTATAAGTACTTAGCAGACTCATTTTCAACACCCAGTGAAAATACTTTGGAAATTAATTTTATTGAAAATATAGAAAATTCTTTTGAAAATAGAGAAAATATCTTTGGTGAGAATGCTCTGGAAATCATCACCCCCATCCATGGTCGCAGTTACATTCCAGGGTTACGTTGCCATCGCAGCAAAAGACCATGTAACTGTAGGATCTCCGCGGCCTCTCGATTACGCCATGGAACCCACGACAGATCGCAGTTACATTCCAGGGTTTCGTTGCCATCACAGCAAAAGTCCATGTAACTGCAGGCTCTCTACGGCCTTTGATTTTTGCTGTCGAAATGAAACTTCTCCACTCCTACATAGGTCGCAGTCTACCGATATAAAATCAAACGCAGACTGTTGGCTCTCAGTGGCACACACGACTTTCGCTATGTTACCATAGGTCGCAGTCTACCGATATAAAATCAAACGCAGACTGTTGGCTCTCAGTGGCACACACGACTTTCGCTATGGTATACTCTACTCATAATCCCCAGGGACTACTTTTGTCCGGACTCCTCACAGGATCAACTTTATAACCTCCCCTTGGGGCTCAAGGCAGCACCACCCGGTGGCACTCCTGGGGAGTTCATTTTAAGGGAGCGCCTTTTTCCCCAAAGCCATCATCAAAACACTTTATACTATACAAATATAGTATCTTTCAAATCATACACCTAGTATGATCTCATTCAAAGTTCCTTAACACAAAATCGATTACCCCAAAATCGATAATTCTCAAACTAGGCTTTCCAAATTCAATATTGATTTTACCCAAAAATCGAAAGCCTTTCCAAATCCAAAGGTTCCCAAAACCTTTTTCAAATTCCTCATAAGATCCTTTATATATATAGATATATATAATTTTTAAAACTTTGGATCATTTCAAACTTGTATAAAACTCCTATTATACATCAAACACTTTTAAAATCCTTTCCTTCTGGCAATAGACTCAACAAGGGGAGATTTATCTTATATAACAATGATATATAACTTTGTTTATTCAAAATCAATTATTCAAATTTGATTACTCTTTCCAATATCAATTTCGTTCAAAACTGTACGATGTACATCTATCATCCGTACGCTATACCAATTTGATCGCTCACTCGATCACACAATTTCACTTTCGAACTAGTATCGTCCACCCGACCTCCTAGTGCGGACACAGATCTGGTTTTCTTGATTAGAAACCGTCATTTTACTTGCATAGCCATAACTATGATAGAGAATATCCAGAACCAATCAACAATCCATATCCAGGTTCGCCGTCGAAAATCGAGTGAAAAATCCCAACTCGAATCGATATAACTATCTCGAAATTCTATGCTCGAATCTGGATCAAATCATTATGCGAATAGAATAATATACATACATCTTACGTATTTATCTTCATTGATTATTAACCAAATCAATTTCTCTTATCTATTCACATTTCCTTTAATTCTATTCCTTTATCCACAATTTCTTCAATCCCATATGGATTATCACCTCAATTCTTATCTCAGTTGGGAATTTAATCGAAAACAGTTTACACTCTGACCGGCTTAAACTTAGAAAATAATTTGAAAAGTTTAAAATAGATAAGTAGAAAAAAAATTATTAGTTTGTAAAATAGCTGTAAAACAGTTAAGTAATTGTAAAATAGCGGGAAAATAGTCAAATAGCTATAGAAATTTTAAATAATTGCAAAATAGTTGAAAAATAGTAATTAATTTGTGAAATAGTTGAAAAATAATAATTAGTTTATAAAACAGTTGAAAAATTGTTAAATAGTTCCAAAAATAATTGTAAAACAAGTATAGGATAGTTTTAGGTTTTTGAAAAGAAAAGTTGTATAGCAAATAGTTTGGAAAAATAGATTAATATTTAAAACAATTTATTTTGAAAATAGTCTAGAGTCAAACTATTCAATTTCCAACCTCCATTTTCATCAATTCAATTTAAATTTCCACATCTATTTAAATTGACTCAATTCCAATTTAAACAACCTCAATTTCCATTGAAATTGATTTAGCCCCAATCCAAGTTGAGTCAGCCTCAATTTCTTTCCAAATCCAAATCAGATTCCATTTGAATTTGAACTTATTCAACTTCAATTTCATTTTAAATCAACCCAATTCAAATTCTCTATTTGAACTTTTAAACTTATCCATCTTCAATCACAATTCTAATTAATTCAAATCAAATTTAATTTGAACTAATTCAATTCAAATTCCAAATTTTAACCATCCGAATTATACCTATCTTTACGCTACTCATTACAAGGTTCAAGTAAGGATACAAAACAATTGTAAATTACAAATTCAATTCTTAACATTCAAATCTTCAGTTCAAAGTGATTCCATATCTTTAATTTCAAATTTAAGTTCAATTTAACAAATCAATTCACATTTCATAAATTATTTGTAATAATGGAATGATATCAGGATAAATAAACATCCAAATTTATCCAACACCAATTATTCTAGTTTCCAGATCTCAAACCCATTTTGAGATCACTCATAACTCCCTTTATAAATCAACCATTTAACTTTCCAAGTTAAATTCCAATTTCATCTTGAAATTTCCAAATCAGGTTGATCATTCAAACTTATTTAACCTTTTCCAAGTTAAACTCAATTCACTTAATCCAGTCAACCTTACCCAGTTTGAACTTCCATTTCAAATTTTAAACTTTCATAAATAATCTTCCCACTTATTAAGTTCAAAAATTTATCACTTTGGGTTTTACATCACATTCCAAATTTAAAACCCATCATTTAGAGTTTATTCCAAACTATCTTTGATACTTCTTGGCCCACCAAGCCAAATTTTAAAATTTAAACCACCCTTGATTTTTAATTCAAACAAATTCTTTTAAAGTTTACAAATAATTTCTTATTCTAAAGTAAGATTACCTTCAAAATAGTTTGAATAATAATATTATTCCTTTAACATTTTGAAAACAATTTCAAACGTCTAAATTTAGAATCCAGAACTTCACAATTTGAAACCCACTTTAATTTACATCCTTTACAAGTTATCCTCAACAAATGGTTACTTCCTTAAAACATTTTATTGTTTATTGTAAAACAATCATCCCATTATTAAACACAATAACCATTCTATTTCTTCGGTTTGTAACCAATTCTAATTCATCTTATTTAGAAATTCTTTCCCAACTTCAAGATTAAATTTCAGTTTGAATCCATTTCAAATTTTTCTTTATTTAATTTCAATTTGGTTGTAATCCTATTACCACTTAATTTAATTCCAACAATTTAACAACCAATTACCTTAATATTTATTAGAAAGGAATATTGCTTTATATATCAAAATATATTCTTATATAAAATCATTTAAAATATTTATATAAGAAAATAACAAGTACGCTCTCATATATATATATATATATATATATATATATATATATATGTACACTCAACTCATTTTAGGGTAACATTGACCCTATTTTAAATGAGTACACGGAAGCGAAGTCGCTATGGTTGTTCACTACTATTGAGTGAGCAAGGAACTGGCAGCAGCTTAAACGAGTATTCTTCCAGTATTGTTCGAGAAAAAACTAAAAGAACTCGTTTCTTTGACAGAAAGCACGATTGAACAGAAACGATCGACTGTGGCACAATTCGTTCAAATAATACCGCTTATCTGTGGTTTCAAATAATACCGCTTTATTTGTGGTTTCATCGCTTGTTGTTTTGTCTGGTTCAATAATACCGCTTATCCTAGTGAGTTTTATGGACCTCTTCAGCCTTAGGACCGAAGCAGTATATTAATTGGGCTTCGCAACCTCTATTCTAACTAGCTCTTCTTCCGGGGTCTGGGCAAAGGTCCAAAAAGATAATGCATAACGTACTCCAAATCTTTATTTTTAACCCAATCGGACAATCAAAAAACAAAAGAAAGAATAGAGACCTAACATGTGTACTAGCTAAGAGGACTAAACGCATTTCATTCTTTTGCCAGATGAGAAAGCGAGCCATAACTCGTGTCTCAGTTACCTATTCTCGAATGTAGGCGAAACAATACCCACCAGAGCCAAGGTTCTCGCTTAACCTTTCAGCTCTGATGCCAAATGTAACGACCCGGAAATTTCGATCCCGAAAATTCCAGATAGTTAGTGAAAAGAAGAAAGAGAAAGAAGAAGAAACAGAGAACTCAAACTCAGAATCTCACATTCGCAGCGGATAAAATATAATATCACATAAATAATAGTTTTACAAAGAAGAACTGTATCATTACACTTATATTTTTATACATCAGAATTACAACCATTACACAACACTGGACAGTTTAAAAGAACCTGTCCTAGATAAACTATAATATCTAGTAGCGGAAATACCCCATACGTTCCTGCCATCCAGCTCGTCTCCCGAGCTCTAGAACGTCCTTACCTGAAAATATGTAATACTCGGTCTGACCCGAGCTAACACCCGGTTCAGGATGGAAACCAGCGTGAGTGAACCCATCTAACATGGAATACAAAAGCATACCACTTATATAAACCCGGTTTAACTCGTATCAGTTTACAAATTCACAAATTGTTATAGGCATCACTTATTTCACACATCAATTTTTAAGTACCAAAACTTAGATTAAATGGTCCAATTCACTTAAATCATTCCATTCCAATCTATTGATTCCAGATATCAATCTGTAAAGAATCGAAGCAGTTTCGGGCATTTACTAACACCCGATTCCGGACTCTTCGAATTCAATGTCATCTTAATCCCAAGTTACTTAAGTGAATACAATCTAAATTTCAATACAGGATGTCACTTTTACATAGCCATTCATCATAGATAGATAACCACATTATCGCTGTTCAACCCAAATATATCATATCACAAAACATTTCATATCAAAATTTCAACCAACCATCCATAATCAAAATTAATTAGTCATACCTTTTCTAATTAAATTAATTAAATCAAATTAAATTAATTACTTTGATCACCTTCAAATCCTGCTTAACTCAACATAAATTAATTACAAATAATTAATTAATTATTCTTTAATTTTCATCTAAATTAATCATCCTTGAAAAATTGTCCTTCATCATCTATAATTACCTCCATTAAGTAATTATCCCACCGGTTAATTATACCATATTAATTAAACTTAAATTATTAATTAATTTAACCTTTAATTACAAATTGAACTAATTAATCCTTAACAAGTTTATCCTTAAATTTTAAGTAATTAATCTCTAATTACTTAATCAATTTATCCTTAATCACGAATTTATTAATCTCAAATCAATTACTCAATTACTTTATTAATTAATCTCTAATTAATTAACTATACCCTTAATTATAAATTTAGTTAACCTCCAGATAAATTATCTTATAACCCTTAATTATGAATTTATTAATCCTTAATCATTAGTTAATTAGATTAATTAATTAAACTAAAATTACCTAATTAACTAAATCAATCTTAACTCATTATAACCTTATTAGTTGTCTTTTATCACTTATATCAACTACTGGCTAAACATTCTTTGCCTTTAATAAACATGTTAAATCATTATTCAACTCTAGAAAATTTTAAAGGAGACATTTAAATTCTAAAATTTATTCTTTGAAGCTAGTTTAAAACTTGTACTTATTTAAATACTCACTAAATTTCCATTGGCTTGAAACATGCACTTCTCATTTACTAAAACCCGGTTACTATCAAAGTATACCTGAGTCTAGTACCTCAATTCTCGAGCAACAAATTCAAACAATTTTTTTATCTCTACCCCGATACAAATTCGCGATTGTCTCGAGTAAGCCCCTTTGCAAATCTCACTTCTTCCCTTGCAAATTCTATTCCTCCTAACAAGCATAAGTGCACAAAACCGTGCATCCGTACACATGAACATCGCCGTCGACCATCGACTTTGGTCGCCGATCATACTTACGCATCATCCACATCCTTCTCTCCCCGTCCATCAACCTGAAATCACGTTCGTATATCCAGTTCGAAATCGAACTACTCAACCTAAAACTGGAACTTAAAACGGTCACCAAATCCTCCTCGCAACACTAGCGCCGATCACCAGAAAATCTGACATCCTGACCAAAGCTTCACCGACGTCTAACACTCATTTCCCCCTCTTCCTGACCAAGTCCGATGTACCCAGCCATCGATACGACCTTAAAAGCAACGATGACCCCACCTAGGTCTTAAAACCCAATAATCAACTCATCCAGCCACCATGTCTGATGAGAAATGCTCCGGCCATTTTTACTGAGCACTCTGACCCAAGATCCTACTCCAACAACGAATTCGACATCACCCGCAACCTTGATTGTCGGAATTGGAAGAATAAACAATTCTTGTTCAACTCGTAAAATCTCGACAGCCACGACTTTAAAAATCACGAAATTTACACTAAAAATCATGTTTTCGGCAATCGAATCCTATCCTAAAATCAAAACCAGAAATTTTAATATTTGATTTTTGTCTAGCAATAATCTTTATTGTGTTTTCTTGCCTTCCTGCAACTTTACTTACCAGTTGATCTTTAAAAATATTTTTAAAGGTCTGTTTTAGTTATTACTAACCGTTTATCTTTAAGAATCAAAATTTAAATCCATTTATATAAGAGATATGAATTTATATCATAACTGTTTCTCAATAGTACAGGATATATATATATATATACACACACACAACTCAGACATTCACTGATAGTTTAAATTTTATATATATACAAGAACTTTAATCTGTCCATAACTTCATACCTACAACATTACTTAAAACCTTATCTCCAGCATGAAAATAAATCAGAGATTAGTTGTGATGCCCCACCTCTATACCCACGCTAGCCAAGGACACTACAGGGTAATGCCGTCAACTAACACGGAGAATAAGGCTGGTTGGGAGCGACCATCTATAGCCTTGCTTTAACTATCCATTAAATACGTCGGCAAAAAATCATACCTAATAGATCGACATATCCAATGAATACTTAAAACAAAACCATAGGTGGCTGGATCTATCAGAACAGAATATAATAACTCAAATGTAATATACATCACAGAACAGTAAATCATCATATACACATATATCGATACACAACAGAGTTTACAAAACAATACAAGTCAGGTGGTATAGCAGACCACAATATACAGACGAGTCAATAGAATAAATATCAGAGTTACTACAAAATGGGACTACACAAAAAGCTGTGACAGAAAGAAGCTAGCGGAGTAGTCCATGCGGAAGCAAAATAGGCTAAGTCCAAATGCACCTAACCTGAAACATCTCGGTCTGACCCGAATATAAAATACACGGGTCAGTCTAGCTAAACAAATCAGTTAGATAAACTGAACAACAATAAACCTGCAAGGTTACAAAGAATAATAGATATCTCTAAAAGAGATAACACAATCATCTAACGAAAGATGAATCATATAGAACAAGCCTCATATCATCGGCAACATATAGAAACAAAGGATAAGAATATCCCAAAACAAGCCATAAGGCAATAACAAATACCAATAAGGTACGCAAGTTCCACAAGGTAAACGCTACGCATCATGCGGCTCATAATGACCAACACCGAAGGGCGATACCAAGGGAATATACATATGAATGAAACATCATAAAATTTGCTCGAGCTCAGTACTGTACAAACAAGGATCCATGAGCCCGAAGACTCCAAACCCAATATCACCCATGCGGCTCATAACGACCAACATCGGAAGCGATACTAAAGGGCAACCCAATATCACCCACGCGGCTCATAACGACCAACATCGGAAGCGATACTATAGGCAACAAACCCGAAGGCAACATACCCGAATGCAACAAACCGTAGTGGCGAAGGTCAGAGACCCAGTACTGGACACCACTAACTGGCGGAATGTGTCATAACTCTCAAAAAGGAATCCGAAAAGTGGTAACGTGAGTCCCATAACCACTCGTTGGCACTAAACAGTTTACTATCCGTTATTTAATTTCACACTCAAAGCAGTACAAAGTTCACCTCATCTCATTGGTAAACCAGATACAAAGGTCAAAACAATCAATCGAATAGGTCGGGGACTAATCGGAAAGATAAACGCAGGGATTCATGGTCCGTGTTTTACCTAACCATTTAATCTTCCTTCCACTTCGCTCGAAGTGCGAAATTGTGTGTGCATTATAAATAGAATTTAAGAATTGGAGAAGGAAACTTTTAATACGATTTAGAGGGATTATTTATGAAAACCCGTGAATGAAGTCAAAATTAAGTTATAAAGCCAAAGATGCAATGACAACCGCTAAAAAGCAACTTGAATCGATAAAATTTGAAAAACAAATCAAAATATGCAAAACAGCAAAATAGGAGCAGGTCGGTCGACCGGTTGCAGGGCTCGGTCGGCTGGCCAGATGCAGGAAATAAAAAAAACTCGACATGAGCACGTCGGTCGACCAGCTACAGGGCTCGGTCGGCCGAACTGCATAAATTTGCAGTTTCTGCCCTTTTTTCCAATGAAATGCAAGTTCTTCCAAAATGCGACCGTTCGAGCAATGGAGTTAAGGAGCCTTAGCCAATAGATACCCCAGCTCCATTAGCTCTCCGATTCGCAACCAAAAACATATTCCAATATCAAAGTTAGGATCTTTAAAGAATTGAACCCAAACACTAAAAATTTGGATGTTCACCAATTCAATCCAAACCAAAAGCAAGAGCATATGAACAAGTGCTAGGAAATTCATACCCAACATCAAAGAAATCAAGAGAAGTAGATGTGAGTTCAAAACTCACCTTAACCCAAAACAAGAAGATGGAGCTCAATAACAAGGAGAAGACCAACCAAACACTACTTCAACTCAACAAGCTTCAATCTAAGAATAAAACACATATTTCCCAATTTAGATTTAGGAAATTTTCTGAAATTGAAGAGGAGAAGAGTTGGAGAAGATGAAGAAGAACTTACCTATGGATTCTCTTTGATTTTTGGAGCAAGAATTTGGAGTTTGCAAATGGAACTAGGGCTTGGAATTTCTATTTCTCTTTCCCTTCCACCATTTCAGTTTTAGCTTGAGAAATGAAAATGAAAAGGAGATGAATGAAGAGAAGGGGCTGAGTTAGAGGGTTAAGTGGAGATTGGGGCTGAACCCAAACTTAAGCCCAAGTAGAAAAAGGGTCAAAATTTCACAAACTCCAAACATATCAAAGATTATATTAAAAAAGATCGCAAACGCCATTTTGGAACCAATGGAGGTAGTTTCGAGTTCCAATTCGGCAATTTGCAAAAAGTAGCTTTTTGGACTCAAAATCCGACTAACGACGCTATATTTAAATTAAACATTTAAATATAAAATCGTTAAATATGCGGGTTGTTACAGATCTCCCCTCCTTACAAAATTGCGTCCCCGCAATTCCTAGAGACGATATTTGTAATAACTACATACATACAATCAATCAAAAGAAAAGAAAATAAGCTTGAGATGAAAAGACATACTCACCGTTCTCAAGCTAAGAAAGAAAACCCGGATAAGATCGCTCAATAAACTCTCTGGTTTCCCAAGTACAGTCATTGGGATTAGCGGACCATTGAACTTTAACGAGCGGCACATCCTTGTTCCGAAGGTGTCGCACCTCCGTGTCAACCATGCGAATAGGTTGCTGTACAATAGATAAGTCCGGTGAGACCTCAAGCTCTTGCAAATCAGGAGAAGTAATAACAGAATCCGACTCCCGAAGACACTTCCGAAGTTGCGAGATGTGAAACACGTCATGAATACCAGATAAATGAGCGGGAAGCGAAACTCTATAAGCCACAGGGCCAATACGTTCCGTAATAGAAAACGGTCCTATATAACGAGGAGCCAATTTCCCAGTCGTACTGAAACGCATAACCCCCTTCAAAGGAGAAACACGAATAAAAACAAGATCGCCGATCGAGAACTCGAGAGGCTTCCTACGGTTGTCCGCGTAGGATTTCTGACGACTCTGTGCCTCTTTCATTCTCAATCGAATAAGATCAATCTTCTCGGAAGAATGACAAACAAAATCTGGATCAAGAATAAGCTTCTCTCCAGATTCTAACCAACATGAAGGTGATCGACATGGTCTTCTGTATAAGGCTTCGAAAGGAGCCATACCGATACTAGATTGAAAACTATTATTGTAGGAGAATTCTACAAGAGGTAGGTGATCCTCCCAATTACCACCGAAATCAAAAATACAAATACGGAGAAGATCTTCCAAAATATGATTCACCCGTTCAGTCTGTCCGTCAGACTGCGGATGATAAGCTGTAGAAAAATTAAGCTTTGTTCCCAAAGCTTGCTGAAGACTCTTCCAAAAATGACTCGTGAATAAAGGATCACGATCACTCACAATAGAACTAGGAACACCGTGAAGTCTCACGATTTCCTTGACATATAACTTAGCCAAATGCGAAGCAGTTCTATTTGACTTAATAGGGATACAATGAGCAGACTTAGTGAGGCGATCAACAATAACCCAAATGCTAGAATGGCCTGATCTCGAGCGAGGTAGGCCATCAATAAAATCCATAGAAATCTGATCCCATTTCCACAATGGAATCTCAAGGGGCTGAAGAAGACCCGAAGGACGCTGATGCTCGGCTTTAAAACGCTGACAAGTTATGCAATTGCTCACATAACTCGCCACATCGCGCTTCATGCCTTCCCAATAATAAAGACGATGCATATCGGCATACATCTTGCTACTACCGGGATGAATGGTATACTTAGAACGGTGACAATCATCAAGAATGTCATGCCTAAGTGCAAAGTCAGAAGGCACAAAAAGACGGTTCTTCTTACGAAGACACCCATGAGAATCAATGCTAAAATCTTGCAACGCCTCATCACAAGATCCAGACTCACAAAGCTGAATAAAATGCAACAAATCAGGATCACGCCGCTGGGCATCGGCAATACGATCCAATAAAATAGGTCAAGCTCCCAAACTAAATAATAGAATAGGAGAATCAGAAGATGAACCTCAATCACGAATTTCACAAAAAGATAGAGTCTCAAGAACATTCCATTCGGCAAGCATCATAGAAATAACAACTGAATGTTTGCGACTAAGCGCATCTGCAACATGATTACCCTTACCAGGGGTATACTCGATATCAAAGTCATAAGAAGCAAGAAACTCGAGCCAACGCTGTTGTCTCATATTGAGTTCCTTCTGAGTGAACAAATACTTCAAGGATTTATGATCGGTATAGAGAATGAAGCGCTCACCCAACAAATAATGTCGCCAAATCTTCAAGGCAAAGACAATGGCGGCTAACTCAAGATCATGAGTGGCATAGCGGACTTCATTCGTACGTAGTTGCCTAGAAGCATAAGCAACTACCCGATCCATTTGCATACGAACAGCACCGAGACCACTACCACAAGCATCGGTGTAGACAACAAGATCATGATTCCCTTCGGGAACCACAAGAATAGGAGCATTAGTGAGAAGTTCCTTCAATGTCAGAAAGGAAGCTTCACACTTGTCGGACCAAATAAAACGAATGCCTTTCCGAGTAAGGCAAGTAAGAGGAAGCACAACACGGGAAAAATCCTTAATGAACCGACGGTAATAACCCGCCAATCCAAGGAAACTACGAATCTCATGCACATTCTCAGGCCTCTTTCAATTCTGGATGGCTTCGATCTTTGAGGGATCGACAGAAATGCCATCAGAAGATACATGGCCTAAGAACTTAACCTTATTCTCCCAAAAGTGGCACTTGGGGAATTTGGCTCTAAGCTGATGATAACGGAGAGTACTCAAGACAATTCTCAAGTGATTAGCATGCTCGGCTTCAGACTTAGAATAAATAAGGATATCATCAATGAAGACAAGGACGAACTTATCGAGATATTCCCGGAATACCCGATTCATGAGATCAACAAAGAAAGCAGGAGCGTTCGTCAAACCGAACGGCATAACGAGCCACTCGAAAGAACCATATCAAGTGCGGAAAGCTGTAAGAGGTATGCTATCCTCCGCGACTCGTAATTGATGAAAACCTGTGGCAAGGTCAAGCTGAGAAAATACCTTAGCACCACTCAATAGATCGAACATATCATCGATCCTAGGCAACAGATACCTATTCCTAATGGTCAACTCGTTAAGCTTGTGATAGTCAATGCAAAGCCTAAGAGTTCCATCAGACTTCTTCACGAAGACGACCGCGGATCCCCATGGAGAAAAACTGGACTGAATTAACTGCTTGGACTCAAGCTCTAAAAGCTGCTTCTTGAGTTCCTCATTTTCCATTGTAGACATCCTCGTGGGAGGACGACTAACTGGCTGCGCGCCTGGAATGAGATCAATGCGGAACTCAATTGCCCGCTTGGGTGGCAAACCCAAAACAGGTTCAAAAACATCAGAAAAGTCACAAGCAATAGGAATACGAGATATATCATCATCATCTCGCGAATCAAGAGAATATAAAGCCATCTCGGAATTATCCACATACCGAAGAACAAGAGATAGCTGAGTAGGTGAATCTGGATGTCGAAGATATATAGCTCTCTCCGAACAAATAATCCTGGCATCATATCTCACTAGCCAGTCCATGCCCAAAATCAAATCAAATCCCAGACAACAAATAACGTGCAGATTCGCACGAAAAGAAAAACCACATAAAACAATCTCAACATCATCACAAAGCAAACTAAGGGTCGCGGATCCCCCAATAGGATTCACAATCCTTAAAGAAGTAACCATACAAGAAACATCCAAAGATAAATTATCAACGAGCTTCTTCGATACGAAAGAATGTGAAGCTCCCGTATCGAAAAGAACTCGTATACTATGATCACGAAATAAAATAGAACCTTCCAAAATAGATGGAGATATACCTTTGGGTTGAGAAGGACCTTTTGAAGCCTCGGTAGCATAAAGATTGCTAGACTTGGCACCAGCCCGAACAGTAGGACAAGCTGAAACATGATGACCTTCCTTCTTGCAATAACGGCAGAAGAGAGGCTTAGGACAAGCTCGAATAATATGATCCGGAGAACCACAATTGAAACACTTTCGAACGAAAGGTGTTCCGGAAGACTGAGGCTGAGAACTAGGACCACCAGTCTTCTTCTTCTTAGAAGGAAAATGCTTCTTCTAAATTGGAAACGGCCTCTTGTTGGGGTTCTCGGAAACCTCAACATCAACATCACTATCACACTCCTTCTCGACGGTCTCGAGATGAAGCGCAGAATCAACTAACTCCTCAAAAGAAAGTTTAAGTTGGAGCAACAAAGATTTCTTAAGATATTTCTTAAGACCAGAAACAAACTTCAAATTCTTCTTATAAGAAGTACTGATGAATTCAAGACCATACTTAGATAAAGCCTCGAATGATGCAACATACTCAGAAACAGAAGACTTCCCTTGCTTCAACTCAAGGAAGCGACGGGTCAATAAAACTTTTTCAGATTCAGGAACGAACTTGAGTTCAAATCGCTCCCGAAACCGAGTCCAAGAAAGAGTAGACTTATCAATCTCGGCTACAAGAAGCTCATACCAATCAAGAGCACGCTCTTGTAATAAGCTAGAAGTTACAAGAACTCTATCATGGTCAGAAAGTTCCATACGAGAGAAGATACGCTCGCATGTGCGAAACCAAGCTTGGACTTCAAGAACGGATTCAGAGCCTTTAAACGGCTTTCCTCCAAGATGAGCAAAATCACTGCACTGACGTGCAAAGGCAGACTTGCGAGGTGGAGACACTCGAGGAGGAACTGGAGGTTGAGTGCTCCTAAACAATTCCAAAAACTGATCAGCAGACATATAAACGCCATCTGGATGTGAGCCACTGGATTGCCCAGCATCCGAACGTCGTCCCCTGCCTCTTCCAGCCATACGCTGAAAGTAAGATAAGAACAAGATTATTCACAAGGTAGATACTTCATTAAGGAATACTACGGAATAAAATGCATTCCTAGACGTATTCCCAAACTCTATCTAACCTTGATGGAATAAAGAAACACAATGATTCAAAGATTTGTATCACTTGTACACTTTGATGTACCGTAATATGTGCTCTATTCTGTGTTTATTATACTTTGTTCTGACTCAGCTCTGATACCACGCTGTGACGCCCTACCTCTACACCCACGCTAGCCAAGGACACTACAGGGTAATGCCGTCAACTAACACGGAGAATAAGGCTGGTTGAGAGCGACCATCTATAGCCTTGCTTTAACTATCCATTAAATACGTCGGCAAAAAATCATACCTAATAGATCGACATATCCAATGAATACTTAAAACAAAACCATAGGTGGCTGGATCTATCAGAACAGAATATAATAACTCAAATGTAATATACATCACAGAACAGTAAATCATCATATACACATATATCGATACACAACAGAGTTTACAAAACAATACAAGTCAGGTGGTATAGAAGACCACAATATACAGACGAGTCAATAGAATAAATATCAGAGTTACTACAAAATGGGACTACACAAAAAGCTGTGACAAAAAGAAGCTAGCGGAGTAGTCCATGCGGAAGCAAAATAGGCTAAGTCCAAAAGCACCTAACCTGAAACATCTCGGTCTGACCCGAGTATAAAATACACGGGTCAGTCTAGCTAAACAAATCAGTTAGATAAACTGAACAACAATAAACCTGCAAGGTTACAAAGCATAATAGATATCTCTAAAAGAGATAACACAATCATCTAACGAAAGATGAATCATATAGAACAAGTCTTATATCATCGGCAACATATAGAAACAAAGGATAAGAATATCCCAAAGCAAGCCATAAGGCAATAACAAATACCAATAAGGTACGCAAGTTCCACAAGGTAAACGCTACGCATCATGCGGCTCATAATGACCAACACCGAAGGGCGATACCAAGGGAATATACATATGAATGAAACATCATAAAATTTGCTCGAGCTCAGTACTGTACAAACAAGGATCCATGAGCCCGAAGACTCCAAACCCAATATCACTCATGCGGCTCATAACGACCAACATCGGAAGCGATACTAAAGGGCAACCCAATATCACCCACGCGGCTCATAACGACCAACATCGGAAGCGATACTATAGGCAACAAACCCGAAGGCAACATACCCGAAGGCAACAAACCGTAGTGGCGAAGGTCAGAGACCCAGTACTGGACACCACTAACTGACGGAATGTGTCATAACTCTCAAAAAGGAATCCTAAAAGTGGTAACGTGAGTCCCATAACCACTCGTTCGCACTAAACGGTTTACTATCCGTTAGTTAAATTCACACTCAAAGCAGTACAAAGTTCACCTCATCTCACCGGTAAACCAGACACAAAGGTCAAAACAATCAATCGAATAGGTCGGGGACTAATCGGAAAGATAAACGCAGGGATTCATGGTCCGTGTTTTACCTAACCATTTAATCTTCCTTCCACTTCACTCGAAGTGCGAAATTGTGTGTGCATTATAAATAGAATTTAAGAATTGGAGAAGGAAACTTTTAATACGATTTAGAGGGATTATTTATGAAAATCCGTGAATGAAGTCAAAATTAAGTTATCAAAGCCAAAGATGCAATGACAACCGCTAAAAAGCAACTTGAATCGATAAAATTTGGAAAACAAATCAAAATATGCAAAAATAGGCAAAACAGCAAAATAGGAGCAGGTCGGTCGACCGGTTGCAGGGCTCGGTCGGCTGGCCAGATGCAGGAAATAAAAAAAAACTCGACATGAGCACGTCGGTCGACCGGCTACAGGGCTCGGTCAGTCGAACTGCATAAATTTGCAGTTTCTGCCCTTTTTTCCAATGAAATGCAAGTTCTTCCAAAATGCGACCGTTCGAGCAATGGAGTTAAGGAGCCTTAGCCAATAGATACCCCAGCTCCATTAGCTCTCCGATTCGCAACCAAAAACATATTCCAATATCAAAGTTAGGATCTTTAAAGAATTGAACCCAAACACTAAAAATTTGGATATTCACCAATTCAATCCAAACCAAAAGCAAGAGCATATGAACAAGTGCTAGGAAATTCATACCCAACATCAAAGAAATCAAGAGAAGTTGATGTGAGTTCAAAACTCACCTTAACCCAAAACAAGAAGATGGAGCTCAATAACAAGGAGAAGACCAACCAAACACTACTTCAACTCAACAAGCTTCAATCTTAAGAATAAAACACATATTTCCCAATTTAGGTTTAGGAAATTTTCTGAAATTGAAGAGGAGAAGAGTTGGAGAAGATGAAGAAGAACTTACCTATGGATTCTCTTTGATTTTTGGAGCAAGAATTTGGAGTTTCAAATGGAACTAGGGCTTGGAGTTTCTATTTCTCTTTCCCTTCCACCATTTCAGTTTTAGCTTGAGAAATGAAAATGAAAAGGAGATGAATAAAGAGAAGGGGCTGAGTTAGAGGGTTAAGTGGAGATTGGGGCTGAACCCAAACTTAAGCCCAAGTAGAAAAAGGGTCAAAATTTCACAAACTCCAAACATATCAAAGATTATACTCAAAAAGATCGTAAACGCCATTTTGGAACCAATGGAGGTAGTTTCGAGTTTCAATTCGGCCATTTGCAAAAAGTAGCTTTTCGGACCCAAAATCCGACTAACAACGCTATATTTAAATTAAACATTTAAATATAAAATCGTTAAATATGCAGGTTGTTACAAGTTTGGTAGATGGTGATGTTTACTCTCTGTTTCAGTTTGTACAGAGATTTACTTTTCATATCAGTCATGTATAATTGATAACACACACATACATATATATTTAAAAACCATTTTAAAATAACATGCACATCATAATTCTAATCATGCTTAAAGGATTATCGCGTGCTAGTACAAGATATATCAAATTTCCAAGTTTTACTCACCATTTATGCAGGAAACAAAGAAGCCTGGAAAGTTTTGAAATAATTGCTAAATAAATTTACTGGAAAACAATTTTAAATTTAGGATATCATGATTACAATCAGAGTTTCTTCAATCATCAACGCCTGGAAGAATTTGAGTGATGAATTTAGAGTTTTTTTTTAAAAAAAATTGATGGTCCGAAATTCAAGAACAGAGACCAGAGTAATTTACACAGTCATGCACTTAGCAAATCAAAAACTTTAAACCAGGCAACACCTTAATACAACCATACCAAACATGTTTGAGTTATTTATATGATTAATTATTGCATGCATAAGTTATTTCAATAATTTATCAACATCATCATTGTCAACAGGTTTAAGCTTTAAAAGTGGAAGCAGTTTACTCACCTTAAATTGTTGAACAGAGAGCAATATCCAGATTTTAAAAGTTGCCAGCTCTTCCCCTTGTTACAAGATTTTGCCTTAGATCAGGAATTGATTTATTATGATCTGGATCTTGAACTAATTGTTGATCTTGAGTTGTTTTTAGTTTCATAAACTTGAAAGAACTTTGCTTAATTTATTTGCTTCACAAGTTTTAGATCTGAACAGAGATTATTTACTTTTGATTTTCTCAAATTTTGGTATTTGAATTTGGAAGGGTAGAAAAGAAATAAGATAGAGAATGGAGATGTTAATGAAATTTTGTTTTAGTAATTTTTTTTAGTTATTTTAAAGAACAATGACACTTGGTAATAGAGCTTACAAATGTCATTAGATATACCTTTTCCTTACATTTTTAATTCTATGTATCAATATATTTTTATAAGTATTTATAAAATTAATTTCAATTTAGTTCATATTAATATATATATATAAAGTTTAGGTGGTTATCACATAAATATTTATTCTGATATAAATATTTATGATCAGATTTATTGGTTTCATTTATAAACAGTGTTTTAATAAACTTAATCTTGTTAATTACCAATTAACAGATGTTCAAAAATCCGGGTTATCACACAAGTACTAATGAACCAGACTTCGAATCATGAAAATGTAGACTCGAGTACACAATGAAGAGTACAAGGTCAAGTACAAGTTAAAGCCAAAATCGTCACAGCATAATCATCAAGCCGTGGAAAACAAGAAATCGACCAAATGAAAATCAAACCGTGATGGCCAAGGATATTGAACAGCTCGAAATTGAAACCGTGTCAACCAAGTATACGAATTTGATTAAGTCAAAGAAATCATCGGCATCAAAACAATATCGAACGGCCGAAGCTAATTGTTGAACAAATCAGATGAATGCAAACAAAGGAGAACGAATCCATTTATAAACCCACAGAATCATCATCGGCATGGGGCAAGCGAGTTCAAGTATGAAAATCACTAAAGCACAAAAAGGATAAATTACATACCGAAGTCAGAAATCGAACTCGATCCAAAATTGGGGCAGCCGTATGCTAACCAGAGAAATAGTCGATCGACAAAGCAAAGACCTAATTCATCATTCGATCGAGCATCTATTATCGGCAGCTTCTAATTCATAACCCTAATTTGGAACAAAGGGAACGAAGCCCTAATTTGCAAGGAAGGAACAAAGCCACCACTAACAAAAAAGGAACGGGCTAAATAATATAAAAGGGGACAGCTTTTTATTTTAAGTTTATAAGGGCTTTTTTAATTTTTAATTAGGGTTGTTTTATTTTTAATTGTTTTAACTTTGTATTTCTCTTTTCAAACTTGTATAATTTCTAGTCGTGTGACTAGGGGACAAACTACGTGGCGTAGTTTGAAAATTCGCAACTCAGTGGCTGAGTTGTGGCAGGGTTTTGAGCGTAGAGTTAGGTTAGTCAGTAGCGGATGTCGCGAGTTTACGTGTGTAAGCGTGTGACTACTTAATTTCTAGTAGAAACCTTGGGGGCAGCACGTTGGCAGGATTTTGCCGAAGCTGGGTAAATTCCGTGTCGTTCTATTTCTGCATTTATTATTCTGCTATTATCTGTGCTGCTATAATTTTGATTTATCTGTGTTGAAATAATTTTATATGCTTCCGCAATTTATTTTTATAATTATCAGTATCACCCTATTCACCCCCCTCTAGGGTAAAATCGATCCTACAAGTGGTATCAGAGCTAGGAACAAAAGCCGTTTTTGTTTTAAAAATTTGATTTTTTTCAAAATCAATTTTTGTTTTAAAAAGTTGAAATTTTAAAATGGCTTCTTTTAAAACTGCTTTTACTGAGGGTCAATCCATAGTTAGACCCCCAATATTCAATGGTGAATATGCTTACTGGAAAAATAGGATGGAAATTTTTCTTAAAACCATTGACGCTTGGAATATTGTTGAGACAGGTTATAGAGCTCCAACTATAACTATAGATAATCAAGAAATAGATAAACCAAAGGAACAATGGACAGAACTAGAAAATAAATTACAAAATACTAATTCTAAAGCTATGAATTCTATTATCTGTTCATTGGATCAATATGAATTTAATCGTGTCTCACATTGTCTAACTGCACAGGAAATATGGCACACACTAGAAGTGACTCACGAAGGAACATCTCAAGTCAAAGAATCTCACCTTACCATGCTAAGCAGCGAATACGAGAACTTCACAATGGCGAAGGAAGAAAATGTCAAAGAGATGTATGAGCAACTTTCCAATATCGTATATAAATCAAAAGCTCTAGGAAAATCATACACAGAGTTGGAGATAGTCCGAAAAATCCTCAGAGTCCTTCCATAAAAATTTGAAGCAAAAGTGACTTCCATTCAAGAATCGAAAGATTTAAAACAAATTAAAGTTGAAGAACTCATCGGAAATCTCACCACATATGAGCTAGAAATGAAATTCAAGGAAGAGCGTGAAGGAAGTGACACTCGAAAGAAATCAATAGCTCTTAAAGGAACAACAAAAAGCGATGGTGATGACGATGATGCAGCAGCAGAATTAGAGCTATTAATAAAGAAATTCAAAATGTAGAATTACAAATACGGAAATCCAACTCGAATTCAAAAAGTGAAAAGCAGAATAGCTAAAGCACTAGACTACTTTGAAGAACATAAGATCATCTGTCATAAGTGCAACCAACCCGAACACATCAAGCCCAATTGTCCTCAAAATTGAAGCGACTTTAAAAAGAAATCAAAAAGGAAAAGTTTTGCAGCTACGCGGAATACAAGTGATGAAGATAATCAAAGCTCTAGCAGTGAGAGTGAGAAAGCAGATATGTGCCTTCATGGAAATATAACTAATAGCGACGATGACGAGCCAAGCGAGGTATCAAAACTCACTCACCCAGAATTACTTATATATTTCCACGAAGTAAATGGCTGTTTTGAACGACTTAGGGAGAAGTATGACAAACTTGAATCACAAAAAGATACTTTGATAGAATTAAATGAACAACTTGACCAATTAGTTAAAAACTATCAAAGTAGGATCCCTAAGTGTGATAACTGTCCAACATTCGAAGAAGAAATTACAAAATCAGAACTTAATATAAAATCACTTGAAAATGAAATTCTGATTTTGAAAGAGAGTGAGGATACTAGGAGAGAGAATTCTATTAAAAAGTGCACATAATTGTTAAACGAAAATGAATCTCTCAAAACTCAAGTCCAATAATTGTCAACGACTTTAGATAAATTTTCAAAAAGTAAAAAATCATTGAATATGCTATTAGGAAAGCAAACTGTTAATACAGTTAGGCAAGGACTTGGATATAATCAATCTGAAAATGTTGAAAGCAATATTAACCAAGTCAATTCTATGTGCACAATTTGTAGAAAATATGGACACAATCACAATAATTGTTGGTATAGACCCAAACATGTGAAAACTATACCAATTTGGGTTCCAAAAGGCACAAATATAAAATCTCTCAAAGTTAAACAAATTTGGGTGCCAAAAGGAACATATATAAATAGTTTTGGGTCTCCAAAAAATTATTTTTCAATATATTCTGCCACTAACAATCATGGACCTGTGGTGGCAGGCTAAGGAACAACAACAGTGTTCTTTGGATTTGGCTGTTCCAGAAACACAACGGGCGACATAGCAAAGTTCCTTAGCCTAGTACAAAGGTGACAGAATCACAATGGACAACAAAATATCGTAAAGATAAAACGGGTAATGGTATATTTATTTGAACGATATATTAAAAGTCTGCACCGTATTCTGAATTAAATCAGCCAATAATGTGATAATGATGATTTTGATTCTAACTTATTCAAAATTGTTGGCTAATTATATTCTTATGCCATAGATTCTTTGAATTACTTCATATATATTAGTTTGGATTAAAAATAGTGTTTTATTGGTTGATAATACATTTGGTTATAATACGGCTAATCCTATATTCATGGTTTTTGATTATTAACACGGCTTCAATTCAAATTCAAGAGAATATCATTTTAAATGCTGTTAAAATTGAGTTTGAAATTTTTGGTACACACTTCATGGTTTGATCTATCAAATTCAATTAATGATAATTTTGAGTGAAAAAGAAATTCAGATGCAGATTACACTGGTAACCTAGTTGATAGAAATATTACTAGTGAAACGTGATTTGCTGAGACATCTAGTAACTGCATCGTTTTTTTTGAAAGAAAATATCTGCATATTTTTCATTTCAATAATTTTCAAATAGCAGAAAATTTTCTCATATAACCCCTTCGAGAAAATTATTTTTGACCTAGTTTTCAGATTGGTCATTTTTAGAAAAATTGATTTATAATTATTTTTGAATTTGATTTTAAATGATTACATTGACTAATCTGACTCCCTAATGATTGTCGAAAAGATGAATAGTGATTGAAAAAGTGATGAGTGTTGATATTTATCATATATTATGACTCAAGACGGTATAATTAGTAAATTTCTTTAGAAATTTAAACAAGAGTTATAAAACTTTTTGTCGGTAAAAATTCCATGACCATCTCTATTTCTATCATATTTCTAACGACCATCACTCATCAAAATTCTATATAATTTGTCGATATGTGGTACTTTAAACAGGAATCATTCGTTTTTCATTTTACATTTTTTTAAAATAAAAAAAAATTTATATAATAAAATAAATAAAAAAATAAATAAATACCAAAGTATTCACTCTCATTTAAAAGTCCTCACGGTTATGCATGGGTGAATTACTTGGAATTTGTTATGTGCTTCCATGCTCATTTAAAAGTCCTCACGGTTATGCATGTATGGAACGCATATCAAAAATTGCTTTTAAAATAAACAAGTTGATTCTAATCCCATTTAAAAGTCCTAACGGTTATGCGTGGTTAAAAGATACTTGAATTCATTTTTTTTAAAAATAAAATTGGAATACTACTAATCTCATTTAAAAGTCCTAACGGCTATGCATGGTTAGTAGATATTCAAATTCCTGATATAAATATACCACAAATAGACACAACTGTATGGTTTTATATGATGACATCATTCCCATCATTCTAAAAGTGGAATATGCGTTAATAAAATATTTATTATTTTGGTTTGATTTTTTATTGAAATTTAATATTTATATTCAATTGAGTTTTAATGTTGAATTAATATCGATCACTTTATCTCTATTTTCTCTAACACTATTACTCTTTTGCTGATAACAAAAGGGGGAGAGAAAAGTTAAGATTTTGTCAAAAAAAATCAAGCAAAGGTCAAATATTTTTCATTTGCATCTAGACTTATTTGCATATTTTTATTTGTATGCATATATGTAGGGGGAGCTCTGTGTAGAGAGGAAGCATTTAAATAGGGGGAGCAATTAGAGCATATCAATGATCAATACATTTAACATATTCAAAATCTTAAATATATGTTTGTTATCATCAAAAGGGGGAGATTGTTGAATATGCGATTTTTGTTTGATGATAATAAACATATATATTCGTGTAAATGTATTTGTTAATGTACTATTTTATTTCTCATAGGTTAAATAAATATTTGCTGAATAAAAATAAATGACACAGAATTTGAATTCAAACAGAAATTTTATCCAAACAAATATTTATTACAATTTTGAATAGTACAAATTCAAGCTCTCACTATACAAACACAATTTTGATTACAATATAAATTCAATTACATCACAATCTTTCATTTACAAATGTCCTCACTACATATCGCTCATTCTCTCATAATTTATCTTCAACTTCATTCCAATATGAATCCAGCATCTGAGCAATCTGCAAAAATAAATATTGACGTAGTAAAATTGAAAAGGAAATATTTTGCAGTATTAAACAAAATGTGGATTTTGAAAATAATATTTGCCTCAGTTATTTGGGTTGTTCGTCATCATTTAATTTTCAATTCATCATACACGAATAGCTTGTGACATACACAGTGTATCACTGTATATGCCACAAGGCCGTGCACATCGATATATACACTTGATAAATTTACAGGGACAGGTGAGCGCAGGTCAAACCCAAAATACCGGATTCAACTCAAGTGCAATAAAATAATGCTACAACTTTCAGCACAAGGCCAAATCCGAGCTACAAACTGGATTCAACTCAGGTGCGCTACAAAACATCATAAAACTGTCGAGCATAAAATTCAAGTACAATCAAACAGTGCAGTGATGGATATGCAACCAAATGCACCAAGTGAATATGTACAAAAACACATATGCAAACTGCCTCAAAATTACCAGACAGCTACATACAGTCTCAAGTGAAAGAAAAACTCAAACCAGAGGCAGCTGGCTATAAACAAAATACACAAAAGTTCTCAATTCAACATGACAGCAAACAACAGTGCACAAGGGTCATGACAACATATATATACATGTCAATCTGGTAGCAAACAAAGTCAACAAAACATGCATCACATACACGGCAACTTCAAAATCAAACATATGCACCATGCAAATTTTGGAGCAACAACCCAGGCGGTCATTGCCATGCTTCAGACAAGTTTGATTCATGGACAAACTTATGAAAAATGCACAAGGAAGCCAATGCAAGAAAAGTTCCAAATGCATGTTCTCAGCAGGACAGTTCATATCAACAGGAAGTTCTCAACACACAATACACGATTAATACAAACAACATTTCTCATATTCAGACTTGGGCTCATCCAAAAAGTAAATGACAACCATATAGCAACACGTCTTCTAACATGAAAAGATATTTAGGACTGCCTTCGTTGCATCAAACTCAGTTTAAAAGACATGGTATTACACCAGGATATAAGTGCAAGCATATATGCAACATGAATAACTCAAGTAAACATGAATATAGATATATGGTGACACAGCGGTATGTTGAAGCAACAAAGTTACAAAACTCGGAGTCAAGTGATAAAAATCAAGTCAAAGTCTGGTAATATCAAAAACAAATTGAAGCCGTGAGCTACTGACCGAAGTCATGGAATCGCATACACAGTTCAAACCGTAAGTAAAGTCAAAATGAAAATCAAGGTATGAACAGAGAATACTTGAAACAGTCATGATACAAGTACAAATGAACTAGACTTCGAATCATGAAAATGCAGACTCTAGTACACAATAAAGACTTCAAGGTCAAGTGCAAGTTAAAGCCAAAATCGTCATAGCATAATCATCAAGCCGTGGAAAACAAGAAATCGACCAAACAAAAATCAAACTGTGACGGCCAAGGATATTGAACAACTCAAAATTGAAACCGTGTCAACCAAGTATGCAAATTTGATTAAGTCAAAGAAATCATCAGCATCAACACAATATCGAACGGCCGAAGCAAATTGTTGAACAAATCAGATGAATGCAAACAAAGGAGAACGAATCCATATATAAACCCACAGAATCATCATCGGCATGGGGCAAGCGAGTTCAAGTATGAAAATCATTAAAGCACAAAAAGGATAAATTACATACCGAAGTCAGAAATCGAACTCGATCTAAAATTGGGGCAGCAGTATGCTAACCAGAGAAATAGTCGATCGACAAAGCAAAGACCTAATTCATCATTCGATCGAGCATCTATTATCGGCAGCTTCTAATTCATAACCCTAATTTTGAACAAAGGGAACGAAGCCCTAATTTGCATAGAAAGAACAAAGCCGCCACTAACAAAAAAGGAACGGGTTAAATAATATAAAAAGGGCCGGCCTTTTATTTTAAGTTTATAAGGGCTTTTTTAATTTTTAATTAGGGTTGTTTTATTTTTAATTATTTTAAATTTGTATTTCTCTTTTCAAACTTGTACAATTTCTAGTCGTGTGGCTAGGGGACAAACTACGTAGCGTAGTTTGAGAATTCACAACTCAGTGGTTGAGTTGTGGCAAGGTTTTGAGCGTTGAGTTAGGTTAGTCAGTAGCGGGTGTCGCGAGTTTACGTGTGTAACTGTGTGACTACTTAATTTCTAATAGAAACCTTGGGGGCAGCACGTAGGCAGGGTTTTGCCGAAGCTAGGTAAACTCTGTGTCGTTCTATTTCTGCATTTATTATTCTGCTATTATCCATGCTGCTATAATTCTAATTTATCCGTGTTGAAATAATTTTATAAGCTTCCGCAATTAATTTTTATAATTAGCAGTATCACCCTATTCACCCCCATCTAGGGTGAAATCGATCCTACAATAAACCAGTGGAAATATTCTCTAAAAGTTAATAATAGTAGTTGTCCGATATTTTTAGAAAAATAAATTGGTTTATGAATTTCTATGAAATGATAAAAAACTTTATGAAATTTATTTAAAAATTGAGATTAAAAAAATTTGAGAAAAAAGAAATTTTCAATAACTGCTTTAAAGCTTTTGTTTTTAAATTTTTTTAGTGTTAGTCACATTGTTGCACTTGCCATTGATGTGTACTTTGCTTTTGAAAATGAAACTTTTGGAAGAAAACTGAGAAGTACATAAAACCCAGTTGTTGAAACTCTTTTATAAATAAGAAATGGTCAAGCTTGAAAATGTATTTATTAATATTTCTGTCATAGTTTAAAATGATAATAATAAGTTAAAATATTAAGTATACGCTTTGTAAAAATTTCTTATTTTTAAAGGAAAAGTTTGGAAAGATATGTTATACGATCATTTTCTAAGTTAAATTAATCCATTTTGGGATAACAATTGAATTGAATGCATGATTTTTGTCAAAAGGAAAAGTTTATTAAAATCAATAGAGGATTTTGTAGTTTTAGAAACTTACTAGTCTTATGGAAACGATGTTAAAATCAAAGATTTTGATTTAAAAGGTAAACAGAAAGTAAGACTATCATTTAAACTTGAAAGGAAAGAATTAAATTGGAGTTGGATAAATAGAATTACATAGCCTACAAGGACTAAATCAACTATAGAGTTCAGAAGCATTGGAATATTTGAAGAGTAGAGTGCTAAATAAACTTTATGTAACAGTGAAAAGTGAATAAAACTTTGTGTTTTCCTACCCAAATATAGTTTGAATTGTAGAATCTTTGCCCAAGAGAATTTGGAAATATGATTTGGGAAAACTATTTCAAAATAAAGAAAGAGTAAGCCAACATATTTAATTATATCAAAGAATGCTACAGATGCAAGAAGTTTTCTCGATTTGTCCGGCTACTATAAGAAGAATTTAGCTTCTAATGGAACTCTTAAATGTGAGCACGCTCTTATTTACCTAAAGAAGTTACTAGCTTGCACACCCATCTTAGCACTCCCTGATGATTTGAATGCATTTGTCGTATATACCGATGCTTGCGATACAGGACATTGTGCTGTTTTAATGCATAAGGGTAGAGCTGTTTGTTTTACTAGCCAGCAATTGAAAGTACACAAGAAGAATTATCAAGTCCATGACCTTGAGATGACAACTATTGTTTTGCTCTCAAGCCTTCGAGGTGATTTAAGTTATAAGACTCTAAAGCATTAGTTGTTTTAACATCGCCAAAGATGGTAGATGATTTGGATTATTTATGGATGGGTGTCATTGATTTGACATTTTAGGTTACGTTATGCTACATATGTTGCTTTTGGTTGGTTATAGCTACCAAGCGTGTTGTCTTTGACTTGGTGAATTATAGATAACCAAGAAAATAGGTTATCATCTTATGGTATGCGTTATATGGTAATATTTATGAATTATTGATACTTGAGTTGTCACCGTGACTGCATGTACATTGTTTGGGGGCTAACGTGACATTAGTTCAATAAGATGTTCATTAGTCTAGGGCATCATCCATTTTAGATGTTCCTAGATGGTTTTGATTATTATTTAAGTATTGAACATTATGTCTATTGGATTAAAACGACAAGGCACCGTTCCATCTTGAGTTGTCTCAACCATAAAACAGTTGGAATAAAATGATGAAAAGTTATGTTTAGGGAAAGGTCCCATTGATAGGATTGCTCCGAGGAATGGTAAATTTTGGAAGTCAATTTTTTTAAAGATATCTTAGATGAAGTTGGAGTTAAGTCTGCACAAAGAATGGTTTATTCAAGGATTTGGCTTCCTATTAAGAAAAAGATATCACTGTTTACGTGCATTGAGAATATGGAGGCAATTCTCACAGAATGTAAGATTTGGAGGAAAGGATTATAGGATTCTTTTCAATCATCCCTCGGATTAGACGGTGGCCATTTATTTAAGAAAGTTCATGAAATACTGACTTTGGGTGCATAGTTTGTGTTGCATAACAGTTGTAAACAAACAGTGTATCACTTAGTTGATTACCTTCGAGGCTAAAATAATTTTAGGTTGCAATTTTATTTCAACTTAGGACTACACTTAGACTTAGGATTTTAAGTGATAGGTTTGAATAGGAGAATAGGTTGGGATTACCCTATTTGAGTGCGTGAGTATTTACTTTCCTATATATTATAGAACTAATGATAAATTCCTACAGACTATAAACGAGACACATAGGTACAATGATTGTTAAAGAACTAGAGAAACCAATCATAAATGAAATGTGATGGCTTAATTTGAATCGAATTGCAAAGGAAATTATGCTACTTTCAATAGTTTAAGAAATCACCAGTTTGGATATCCTTAAAGAAAATGTGGAACATAAAAAGGGCTAAGTTAGTAGATGCGAAGGGAACACCGCCCACTTTCAGGTAATCTTACATTAGTATCTAGAAGATGAAGAACTTTTTGTACCACTAGATGATTTAAGGCATTAGGTATGTGCCTTGAGAGTTGTATAAGGATACATTTCCGTTGGAGCATACGTATGCTCAGGTTATCTATTATAGTGCATGTCACATCACTTTATTCGAGTTGGTAGCAAGGGTTGTAGAGGTTTGCCTATGCACATACATTTTGGTTGAAGTTTCATTCTAGTAGTAAAGATGATAAATGAGGTTGGAAGAATGATCCATTAGAGAGTAATGGGAAAGTGGAAGAGAGAATCCAATTTTTTTTATCTTGACTCTTTACTGAATGACTTTTCATAGACGGAGGGGACAACAAGTGATTGTAACTAACTGCTTTTCTTGCATTCAAAAGACGATTCATTATGGGTTGAAGAAACGAGAAAGATAAGTAGAAGACTACTGAAACACAGAATCTTACCAAGTAGGGAACAAAAATATAATATATTACACGGTCATAGCCAAAATGTTACATCCGAGTTCAATAATACAAGTTCCAAACTAGGACAATTACAACTGCTTGTCCACAAAATACATAGACCATACAGACATACACAATGGAAAAATTTATAATAATAATATCTATCCATGAAGCCACATACTCCAACTCTAGCTCCTCCAGCATGCTTTCGAGAGAAACCTAGATCACTTGACCACTCATAAAAATTGAGTACCCAAGAGTTTAGGGAAAAGAAAAAACTAAACTCTGGGTCAGACATGGGTCTGGTGTAGGTAAACTCAAACAAAAATATTTTTATTTGAAATCTCCTTTGAAAAATAAAGGGTATCTCGTAAGACCACGCTGCACATAAACACGTATGGGTTTTTACCTAACGATAACCAAAACACTTTCTATTTGAAAATAGCGATATTATGATAATGCCTAAGGGTTTAAAATAAATATAGAACATAGCTAAAATGCTTGCATCTCACATTCCAGCATATTTATGTATACCACTAAATCATGCAGGCACGTATTGGAGATTGGATTCCATATAATGACAATGCTACTAGGATACTGCTCTGCCACAATATACATCTAGATTAATGTACCAAGATCGTGCTGAACGATCATTGCCAACATAGGACTGGACTATCCCTTACTGGATAGTACAAATATGATCACACTCTTGGTTAGGATCAACAATCAGGACTTTAGTATATCCGAGTAGCGACTCACTCTAGATGGAAATGATTATATCCTAATGGGTGCGATCCACATGGCCCTACTGCATATCCACTGTTTTAGTCATTATCGGTTGATGAGGCCTGAGGCTACATCATTACCTTTCATATAAAGAAATTCTCCCTTGGAATGCTAACATTGCCTTTACGACGTTGACACAATGTTAGCATTCATCCATACAAGTCGTTCAGGAGATCAACGAACCAAAAGCACTACTTCCACTACAGCCATTTTGGAATTACCCTCAGGGTTAATGGTAAGATAGCCCTTGCACTTCAAGTCTTGAACCTTGATCATGACTTTGATAGTTCCAATTCGAAAGCTTTACATTAGTTCGAAGTGGTGTTCGGATACCTATTCTTCATCCGATCTAAGCCTCTTTAAACCAGCATTTGATAATTTAAAATGGTCAAGTTATTTGACAGCGAACAACTCCACTATCGGGTGCAAAATTTACATATGGACATGCAATCCATATACTTAAGTTATCATGACTCGCTTATTGAAATTAATCTCCTTGTGTCTATCACGTTACTTATATTCAGCATTTGTGCTAAACACAAGTCAACTTACTTTCCATAAAACGTGTCGATGTTTTATAATCACTACTTTAATTCATTTGACTACTTAATGGTCAAGACGATGAGATCCTTTGATTTAAAATCACTTAAGTTGAAAAAAAAGATTGATTTATAACATAATTAGTTAAGTTTAAAAATAGTTTTAGAAAAATAATTTCTATTTAATTAGCTTAAACCCTAATTATATCTTAATTAGATCAAGATTAATTTGCAATGCATCTTAGTAAGGTTAAAACAATTCATTATTAGTTAAACCCTAATTAATTAAAGTCAATTAAACAATCACTTAATTAAATAATAATTAATTAACTAATTAACTTAATTAATAATCATTAATCATTTAATTACTTCTTAACTTCATGAATCACTAATTAAAACTTTATTAATCACTAATTAGGCATTAATCTTCTTTAAGTGTTACTTAACCCTTAATCACTTACTTAATTATCTATTGAGAACTAATTATTTTTAACTAATTTATTAAAAAATATTAATTTAAATAAACTTAATCTCCTTTTATATTACTAATTAAGTTTGAAAAAAACTTTTGCAAAACCATTTCCAAAAGAAAAGGTTTAAAAATGTAAATCTAAAATTTTATCGAACTGCGTCCATAATGACTATCGTTATGAGCGTAATTCGCTCTAACAAATTTCAACATGAAATACTTCACCAACTCTTACTTTCCATGATTTGAAAACATACTTTGGAAACTTTTTGAAAACTTTAAACCAAATGTACAAACTTTAATCCATTCAAACTTTAAACTTTGAAAACAAAATTTGATTCCAACCGGATCTCACGTCCATCGCAAATACACAAAGCTTTGTTTTCTAAATAACATGACCGTGGTTCATGTTTACAATCATGCAAACAAAATATCACATAGTACTATTGTAAATGGGTTACATATCCATACACACGCACACATGCTTACTAACTTCACGTTTACCGCATCAAACCACATAATCAAATCAAACTACACATGCTCAACCAAACAAACACTTACGACCAACATGATAATCATCTAAATAATACACCATATTATAATTATATATTAACAGCATGAACAAGCTAATATTTTTCCCAAAATAAACAAGTTTACTAACCTTTATACTAACTAACTTCGCTCGAACTTCGACTATAACTCTGCAACGCCTCTACGCTTGTCTCTAGCTTAAAAATTTAAACTCTGGAGGAGCTAAGGCCTTAGAATGGGTTCAGTAAAAGGTTATTTGGCTTGTCTAGGGCTTTTTGGGTAGTGATAGCCTTGGATTTTAGAAGAGATGATGTTGAAATGAAAGTATAAGAAGTATAGAAGGTATGGAAGCAAGTTACAACACAAAAAGCTAACTTTTTTTTAATTTTTTTGAACTATGGAAGCATGGAATTTTCTTAGAAAAGAAGATTTATAAAAAAATAAGTTGTAATGTAATTGAAAATATGTGTGTGAGGGTG
The DNA here is from genome assembly GCA_030765085.1 of Allium cepa. Lineage (NCBI taxonomy): Eukaryota > Viridiplantae > Streptophyta > Magnoliopsida > Asparagales > Amaryllidaceae > Allium > Allium cepa. The sequence goes on from CM060932.1 coordinate 940,066,889, forward strand.
TGTATTTATAGATGAAAGAAGTAGGAAAATTACCATTTTAACTTTAGTTTTAAAATATCCTAACAAGTCATTATTTTAACAAGTCACATCACCACCTTCCTCCCCCTCATATGTCACGTCCCCCCTCTCCACTCACATCCTTTAGGTCATGGTGATAATGATGATAATGCTAAGATATGACAAGAGATAATGATATATATAAATATATACAAGTTATTATTTTTAAAACATCACTTGTCACATCACTGGCTAAACATTATTAACATAAGGTAATATACTACCAGTGTATTATTATTTGGTTAATCAACTCTTATATATGTGTATATATAGTGCACTAAGATGAACAGCGTTCCCGACAACTTTCCGGTGTCGAAAGGTCGAAATTTCGAAAAACGTTCTTCAGTCACATTTTCCATTTTTATATAAACTATTTAATTTGGTAAACAAATTTTAAAAACAATTTTTCCATCATTATTAATTAATAAAAATGAGTTCATTTTTTAACAAAAATGAGTTCATTTATTAATAAAAATGAGTTCATTTATTAATAAAAATCCATTTATTGACTATATAAATTATATATAAATTTTCCTTGTCAAAGCGACCAAACCTAGGTCGTTACAGAGATAATGTGATGACCCACCATTCTGACCCTTGAGGGCGACACATAACACATCCTTGGTGTTCGTGTGCCATTGACCAAGCATCCGAAAGGAAAGTTGTCTTGGGATAAAAATAAAAGAATAGAACAGGAAAGAACAAAAACAACTCACAACTGAATGATCATATATAATACAAAATAATATAATACATCAGCTTACTCATGGAGTTACCAGAGTTATACAAAAGTGCTACAACCATTAGGCTAGGCACTTATACACCATGCCATTACGCATACTGATACAAAATACATACATAATTATTATAACATGATGGCAAAAATAGATATCTAGATAGATAAGGAGCATCATGCTCGTACATCATCTTCAAAGAGCCTAAAGAAAACCTATTACTCCCAGACTACTCAAATATAATTGAGTACCCGAGAGTTTACAAAAAGAAATAACTCGGGTTAGACGATTAGTCTAATATGAGCAAATCTCTAAGCAAAATGGGTAAAAATAAATAAAGTATGTGAGACCATGCCACCAATTGCGGAACGGGGTTCCCCTCACAATAGTAACATCCAATCACAATAATGGATACGAATAATTAAACATCACGAAGAGTTCACAACACTTCTCGAAGAAATTAAGAAAGAGGTAAGTTATAAAATTTAAGGAATAAAGGAAAGTAATGGGAAATTTTTCAACAAATGAAAAGGAGAGTGCGCCCTCTTACCGAAAGTATACCTCTAGTCAATATAATTGAGAGGGTCATTCTCTCCTATGATACCTTTGGGGAACTTCAAGTCAGACCCCACCATCCTTACCGCGAATACCAGTATTTCACATCTTAGTGCACATATAACCAAAACCAAGCTAGAGTAGATATGAATATACCCTAATGGAAGCAACCCCATATAACTTGGCCCCCACTCGCTTTCTAGTCTTTGTCACTTCTGACAAAGGATAACAAAGCTCAAATAAGAAACAACTCGTCTTAGATTGCCGATACACAATGAAGATATCTGAGCCGACAGTTAATAAATTAAGTATCAGGGATAATTAAAAATAGTCATGTATGGATAGTAAATATCATATTTCTACCACTACTCGTCGATTTTAAACTTACACTATTTTTTAGTTAAAAATGAAGTCGGGCAAGTTAAGGTAGTGTTACCTCTAGGCGTTGCCTTGATGACATTTTTAAATTTCGAGATAGTGGCTAGTTTTCATACTTCGACATTTAGTGTTAGAAGCACGACTAAATTCTTTCCACATAAGCGACATCGTTTATTGAAACTTCTATTTCATAACCGGATCGATACTTTTACTTTTTAAAACCAAACTTGTGCTAGAGTTCACATTTATAATAATTAAATAATTACTTAAAATAATTAATCAACTTTAATCAGTGATTAATTACTTCAAACATCTTCATTTAAAATAATTAATTAACTTTAATTCTGATTAATTACTTCAAATATCATTAATTAAAATCATCAATTAAACACAAATATCAATAATTAAAATGATTAATTAAATCAAATATCATTAATTAAAATGATTAATTAGACTCATATATCATTAATTAAAATGACTAATTAATTTTAAATCATTATTATTAAAATAATTAATAGATTTTAAAACATTATTACTAAAGTAATTAATTAATTTTTAAGATATTGTTATTAAAGTGATTAATTAATCCTAAAACATCATTAACCAAATTATTAATTAACTTTAATACATCATTAATTAAATAATTAACTTGTCCTAAACATCATTAATTAAAATGATTAATTAGTTTTAAAATATCATTAACAAAATGATTAATTGATCTTAATCACATCATTATTTAAATAATTAACTAACCTTAATTATCATTATTTAAAATGATTAATTAATTTTAGAATATTATTATTAAATAATTAATTAACCTTAAATCGTCATTACAAAAATGATTGATTAAAATTAAATCATCATTATTACTGTAATTAATCAACCTTGTAAAACCCCAAGCATAAGTTTTAAACTAAAGATTCCAAAAGAGATATTGTTTTCAAAACTGCCGATATAGCGATAGTTGCTATACGGACACTTCCGTAAACATTTCACATGTCATTTTTTACTCAAACATCATATAACATAACTGTAAGTACAATTACAAAGGCAAGTGACAATCATATGTCATGTAGAGAACATCAAAATATTATTTACTTCAACTTTTTCCGACTAACTTCTAGTTGTTAACTGATCACCAAAAAGTGTCACCAAAGGTGTCAACTTTTACAACGGTTACCAAGCCAAACAAATTCAACACTTTTAGCACATACAAACATAAGGAAATAATATATTTTTTCTACAAGTTAAAGGTCAAAACTTTATTTTAAAAATTGATATTTTGCTTACCAAAATGCTACCAAACCAAGTCCAGTTAACTGTAACGACCCAGAATTTTTATTAATTTAAAATTGAATATTTAATTAATTTTAAATATTAATAAGTGAAATTTATTAGTCGAATAAATTTTATTTCGAATAATTGGATTTAATTGAATAATTAAATCGATAAATTAATATAATAAAATACGGAAATAATTGAAAATTGAGTTAAATATGATTGAAAATGATTTGTAAAATTTTATTATATCATATTGAAGTTAGAATGATATTTTAGAACTTTTAAAATCGAATTAAAAGTTAATTTGTGAAAATTGAATATTTTAATATTTAATCGACTAGTGAAAATAGCCAATTTTCGAACAGTCTCAGAATTGGACGAAACTAGTTTCATTGGATCTGTAATAGTTTGTTATTACCGGATTTCAATTTTCGTAGCAATCGGAGTTATCATTTGACCGTGACAGCTCGAAACGCATCGAAATTGTTTTAATATTAATTTGGCGAGTTAAAATAGTCATTTTTCAAAAAGTCTCGGATTTCGATGAAACTAGTTTCATCGGATCCGTAATGTGATATTATTGTAAATTTTCAAATTTCGTGTCAATCGGATTTACCGTTTTTCCGGTGCAAGCTAAAACGTCTAGAAAATCGTTTAAATCGGTTTAATTTAAATTGAACGTTTATTGCCATAACTTGCACAGATGATCGAATTAGCTTCCGAAACCTGTTCCATTGTGTCCGGAACGCGGGGTAAACCCTAGAAACGCTGGTCACCGTGTGTAAATCGGAGTTTGGAAATTCCGGAATGAATAGTGTTTCGTTCGATTTTCTATAAATAGCCCTTGCCTCTTCACAAATAAAAAATAAATAAAATAAAACCCTAAACCTAATGCTCAGCCGCCACCCTTAGCAACTAGTGGCTGAAATCATCTCCTATTCCTCCCTCAAATCCTCCAAATCCATCAACCAATTCAAGAATCCTTCAACATGAAAGATGTAGATCTAAGTGAGAGCTAAAGATCTATACGGTGATGATCGTCTAAAACGCAGCGTAGAGAGAGATAATTGGCCGCGTATGGCTGAGGTTGCGCACGCAAATCAGGGCGCTAGGGGTGGCCGAGCTCATGGTGGTTGCTGGCGTGGGTAGAGCAGGTTAGGGGCTTCAATATGGAAGTTGTTGATCGACTTGGAAGTTGGCGTGGTGGTTGCAAATTTAAACCCTAAATGGGTATAGATGGGTTCATGTTGCGTTCACTGGAAGGGGGATATGCGTGGAGAGATGAAGCAGTGAACGGATCAGATGTGGATGGCTTGGATCTTGTGGCTGTGATTTGGAGTAGGTTAAAAATGTAAAAGAATGTTGTAAATTAATTATAGTTTAAATCGTGTAACTTTATAAAATCATAACTTTTTCATACGAGGTCGAAAACGCGCGAAACCAGTTGCGTTGGAATCGTATGGACGAGTACTACGCTATGGAATTGGATTGGAGTAGTTTGGAGTTAGTAAAAATTTCGGGTAAAATTAAACGCGCGTTTAATTTTATTCGAAATAAATCGCTAAAACGAAATTGAAATCAAGGTGAGAACTTCTCACTCAATCGAATCGGTTTCGATTTTATTTTAAATAGTTAGATTTAAAATTGTTGAATGTATGTTTGAATGTGATTGTTATCTATTGATTGTTAAAATAGACATTATGCGCCGTTAGTAGGCAGATGTTATTTATTAAAAACATATACCGCGAATATTTCATAAACAGTGAAATTGGTATTATATATAATAGCAATATATATATATTGGCATATGTATATATTGCAGTTATTGATTTCCCGCATTGTATAACGGATGAGACCCTATTGTGCCGTCTATTAAGCGGATAATATTTTAAATCCCATATACCGCGATAATTTCGTACTGGAGCGGAATTGGTATTGTGCTAACATCTTTGGATGCAGGAAAACAGGTTGGAGGGATCCAACTGGATTCCTCAACAGTATTTATTTAATTTCAGATATTTTGATATTTGATGGATTATCATATCGATATATGATGTCGTTGTTGTCGTGATTGACTATTTGGTATGTAGCATCATTGGACCAAATTTTGGAATTTTAAAAGGATTTTAAAGTGATTTTTTGAAAGTATATGTTTATAAAAATATTTTTGGAATTGATCCATTTTAAATGAATAAACGTTATAATTTTAAAAGTTATAAAATTATGATTTTTGAGAAATATAGTTAAAAGTTGAATTTTGAAAATATGGGTTAATGATTTTATAAAATAGTTTAAATTGGGATTTCTAAATTTATTATAAAAAGTTGAAAATATAGGATTTATAAAATTTGATTATTTTATAAATCAAAAATGGTGAAATTATAAAGGAGATTAAAGACGTTTTAAAATGATAATATGAATTGATTTATATAAGAGATTTATAAATTGAAAATTTGTAAATTAAAATATTTGAATTGTAAAACGAGTTTTTATAAGTGTTAGAATGAATTGTGAATGAATTTCATAAACAAATGAAATTTATAGAATTATAATCGGTGAAGTTAGAAATGGAATTTTATAAACAGTAGGTTTATAAAATTTGTAAAGTTATTTGAAGAATGGATTTTTGATAAATAAAGGAATCTTATAAGTTATAAGATTTATAAATTGGGAAGTTTAAAAGAACGATTTTTAGCAAACAAATAAATTATAAGTATTTAACTTATAATATGAACCTTTGGTTTACAATTGAGTTATAAATTGGAATAGGTTAATAAAGGAGATTTATAAAAGGAAGTTGTTGTAAAACAAATAGAAATGGAATTTATAAACATTGTTTTATAAATTCGCAACGACTTATTTTGATAAGTAAATTGTTGTAACTTATTAATGGAGTTATATTCACGTTTTATACAGTGAATAATCCTTTAAAATAAAATGAATAGAAAGGATGAAATTGGTTAACAAGGTATATTCACGTTTTTGAAAAGTGAATAATATGTTAAAGAAAATGTTTTTGGATGTGATGTTTTAAATAGAATTAAAACGATCTAACGATGTTTTAAAATGCGTTGAGATTCGAAACCATAGATTTCAACATTTATTGTTGAAATAGACGCTTTCGAGAAATAGAAGGAAATGGTGGACTATAACACTGTTGTTATAGTAAATGATTTCCGAAAGGAAATGTTTTGTATGGTATTGGGATTTATATATCTATTTTAATTTCGAATCCCTATACTAGTGATTTTGGGTTGTCGTAACGATGTTTTACGCAACATTCGTTTTGGCCCAAATAAATATGTTTAAGAGAATGATTTCCTTAAAGAATGAAATATATACTTAATTTCGATTTAAGTATATTGAATATTTTCCAAGTGTTGAAAATAAATGAATTTGTGAATTACTTATTAAATAAGTATGGAAATGTTTTCCAATATAAAGTGAATATTTTAAGAATTTATCTTTTTGAAGATAAATTGAAATGAATAATTGAAATCGTATATCAGTAGATATTGTGAAATATAAATTCACTATGGAATTTATAAAAGAAAGTGGAATTCGTTTAAAAATAAATATTGATTTATTTTTGAAGTATTGAAAACATATATCTTGTAAAGATATTTTGGAAAATAAATGATTTGAAAAATTATTTGGAATCTGGTGATGTTGTGCATATCCATTGATAGTTCAATAACCGACTATTAATATTTACCTTTGAATAGGTATTTGTTGTGATTTGCTGAATTTGAATGCACACTTATTTTTAAATTATTGCGCTCGTTATTCGGATTACCCATTCCGAATAGTGATACGACGTAATGGATAGCATTGATGACCGGTGTTGAAGACCGGATATTTTTGAAAGCGAAAGGACAACTCGTCGATTGTCTTTGCACCGAGTAGCTATGGTATAGAGACTTCCTATGTGATGGGAAATCCGGACGTGATTAGAGATTATCCGGATTGCAAGGACTTCTTTGTAGGTGCCTTCGGTTCTGTTCGAGCCCGGAACAGACTTGTATGGATTGTATGTCTGACATTACAAATTGAGATATAAAGCAGATTTCTTGCAAATATATTTCTGTTGGTGGCGGAGAATTTATTCTCTTAGCTTAACACCCTTCTCTGAGACGTACGAGCTCAGAGGTTATGTAGTTGAAGGTTATCAGCGATATATTCCCAATTTGGTAATGTGACATGCTGAGTGTTGCTGTGAAATGATCATTGTGTTGATCATTTGTGATAGGATCATTTATTTGATCGTTTATCTTTGTGATCATTTCTATGATCATTTGTTGACCCAAAGCATGGCTTTTGTATAAAGTAAGTTTTTGTGGACATGACTTCGTCGAGCCTCACACCCCGGAATGGTCAAAACAGGAAAGATGCAGCAAGGTTATGAGGGGTAGCTCCCTTTAGGGTATGTGCATTTCCTTCTGGAAAAGGGTGGTATCATGGTATGGAGCCCAGATACTTACTCATGTTGAAACACTTTATTTATGATTGTGTGATGATGGTGACGAGCGCTCGGTTAAAGGTCCCAAAGGACCGGGGGATGGCATACTCGTGTCAGTAGTTACCCAGTTAGGGGTAACCCGGCCTTGTGTTGGCAGAGATCCGGTTTGGTTCTCGGGGACGTCCTTCCAGAGGCGTTCTCATGTGGCAATGGGAAGTTCCTTGGACTGATCATTCGTTGGAAATCCAAAGAAACAATACGATCTTGTACGGTTTTAGTTGTATAACCTGCTATGAAATGTGGCGGTAACCTGCTATTGAACATAGTAGCTATAGTAGGCATACGATAATGGTCGTATGTTGGCTAAGATTTATATTCTACTTTCGAAATAAATTTTTCCTACACTATGCACTAGTAATAATATCAAATGTTCTTTTAAATGCGTATCAAGCATCTTTGACTATCATAAGGAGAAATCTCCTCCGATTCTGCGTTTGCATGTGTGTGTGTGTGCGGGAGGCCTTATGGTAGCCTCATTTTTAAAAAGCATTGCGAATTGACTTTAAAAATAGTCCTCTATTTTGATTTTAAAGATAAATAAACTGTTTTGAGTTCTCACACCAGTCACATGACTGACTCGGAGTTTATTGTTTTCCTTCCTAAACTCTGGGTGCCCACCAATTTCCACACGGGCAGTCAAGAGTTAAGGTTTATCAGGATATTCTGGAGTTGCTGGAGGCAAGCTGGATGGCATGGCGTATTATTAGTATATAGTATTTCTTTTCCGCTGTTTGTTTGTTGTTGATGTTGTACACTCTGATGATATGATGTAATGAAATGTGATGTAATGTAATAACTGATATAGTTCTTTGTTTAAAGATTATTCATTTATCTATTATATGTTGTTCCGCTGCGAATTGTGAGATTCTGATATTGTTCTGTTGTTTTCTTTCCGTTCTATTTTCTTTTCTCTCTATGTTCTATCTTCTTCTCTCTGCTTTTTTTTTCTTTCTTTTTCTTAAACATTGAGAATTCGTATTTCTGTTCATCTTGAATTAATCTATGGAGATTAGTGTATATTCAAGGAGTACGGATTTGCGGGTCTTCACATTAACTCTATTCCTATAATTGATTCCCTTTGCAAAATCCTAACTTTAAGACCTATATAGGATCAAAATGGTTCATCTTAGAAGGCATTTGGGCTTGGCCAAGATTGTTTTGGGGAAATATGGGTCTTGTTTTGGAGTACTTAAGGTGTAGAGAAGAAAGTAAGGTTTTTTAGTGTTTTAATTCAAAGAAAAAGAATGGATTTTTAATTTTCAAACTCTTTGGAAGCCATTTAAAAGTTTAGTAAGAAGGAGATGTAGTTTTGGAAAGTGAGAAAAATGAAGTGATAGAATGAAAAAAATAAAGAGATTTCTTCTATACAAAGTACATTTGGAAAATTACTAAAATGGCCTTCCTTACATACACTCCACTCATAAAACTCCACATTATCACCTCATCCTCCTTTCTTGCCTTCATTCATACATTACCCACCCTCTCCATCTATTACCTGACTTGTAAAATACTTACATGTACTTATATGTCATAAATTGTGACATTTGCTTGTTTTTACTTCATTTTCATTTAAGTAAATAAACATCTAGCACTTGTACTAACCATACTTAAGTTATTTAGTAAATGTAGATGTATATGGTAACTATATTGTACACAACATTTCCGACAAATTTTAGACACCGAAAAATCAGAAATTTGAAAAACGATTTCCGATCACATTTTCTATTTTTCATTGAACATATTATTCTTACGAACAAATTTGGAAAATCATTTTCCTATTAATAGTTATTATTTAAAAGAGTTTTATTTGAATTATAATATTTATTAAGATTATTTAAAAATATATTAAATATTGAGATTTAAAAGTGATTAAATTACGGGTCGTTTCGATAGGTAGAAAACATATGCTGAAAGAAGACACACAGAGTTGAAGTCCGCAGTAGATGACATGGTCTATGTGAGGATCTTGCCATTTAGGTATGTAATTAGTTCGGTAGTTCGAAAAAGTTAGCACCAAAAGTTGTATGGCCTTTTTCCATTTTGGATAGAGTAAAGGAATTTGCTTATAGAGTGGAGCTTCCTGAAGGGTTGGAGGGACTTCACAATGTTATCCTTGTGTCTCACTTGCGGAAGTGTTTACATAATTTAACTACCAGGGTCGAGCCGAGTCAGAAGAAGTTGAAGTACAAAGTGAGTCACTTGTTCACCATGCACGTACCAGCATTGTTGGGCATGGGACAACGCGATTACATAATAAAGTAATTAGACTAGTTATAGTCCAGTCGAAAGATGATCCGGTTGGGAGTACTTGAGATCCTGAAGAGAAAATATATGCCACCCATTTATGGCTTTTTCTAGTAAGTCTCTATTCCGAGTCATTGGTTGTGCATTTAGGCTTTATCATAGTGTACCCGTTGGTAGGTATGTTTTAATGCTAAGAATGGTTGCGAACGTGATATTATGACATGTTTTAGATGATGGTTGATAGTGGATGTACTTATTAAATTGATCCTTACACACATAGCCTAACATATTCAAATTAGCGTGCACTTTCACCATCACTATTTTTATTTTCTTGAGTTATATGCATATGGTTTTTGCATATGTATTGAATGGTTGCGCATACATGTAGAAGCAAGCATATTTACATAAGATGTTGCATATATTTGGATACATGACATAAGCACTTGCATTACAGGAGACCGACTAGTTCAGGAGCCCACCTAATTTTTCATGCCTACATGTAAAATCGCATTAGAAATGTAAACTAAGGACAATGGTTAAGTATATGGTTGTTGATATTTATTTTTGTGTATAAGAGTTGCATTTTTCCGTCCTTGGAGATTTCAAAAACGAAATCCTTTTAAGGGATAATGTAACATCCCGAAAATTTAATCAAATTTTTATTAAAAGAAGTTAATTTGTTAACAATAAGGATAAAAGTGGAATTTGAACAAACATTGGAATTTGGCACTGAAAATTGTACCATTGTGTTCGTGCAATTTTTTTGGATAATTTTCGTACATAAAGTTTTGTAATCAGAGTCTGTACGAAAAAGTTATTAAAGCATAAAATTTTGAAATCGAAATAGTTAAAATATATAAAAGAGGAAAGTAATGTTAAATTAAGTAACATTGATCGGTCGACACCGTGATTATGACTGGTCAATCCCTAGCATTCAATAGTCCTGCATCAACCGGTCGTGCGGTCGAATATTTTCGGCTAGGGTTAGCCTAGGAAGAATGGAGTGGATTTATTTTATTAAATCTAGCAGTCAACATTAATTTCAATGTTTATAAATATGACAGTAACCTTCATAGTAATCATTCAGAGAACCCTAATCTAAGCAGTATGCTCTATACTCTCCGTCTCCTTAAAAATTTCTAAAAAAAAACAAAATTTAAGAGAAAAATCATTCGTTAAAAAAGAAGAGGAGATAACTAAATTGGAGATAAAATCAAATCAAAGAAGGGGCGATCAGAAATGGGATAGAAGGAAGAAAGTTCTTAAGAGGCGAATGGATTGACTATAAAGATATGATGATTTACAAGTAATTGAGTTTATTTCTATATCTATTTCCTTTGAAGATATATCTGATTTAAATCTGAGATAAAAGTTTAATTTAAAGATTATTTGAAGATTTAAAATTGAAATATTATTTATTTGGTAATTGTAATTATAAAGAAATCTGATTAAAAGCCTAGACCGTGTGGATACAACCTCTGTCTGATTTAATTTTGATTAAAGTGAAAAAGTTGATTTGGATTTGAAATAACCTTGAGATATGATTTGATTTGATTCAATTGGGTTTTAATACGAATATACTATTTCATTCACTTTGGCTTGAACCTGTTATATATATATATATATATATATACCCTATTAATTTCACCCTGAACTGATTTTGAGATGTAATATGATTATGAAATCGATGAATTAAAATATTGTAAGTGAAATTTATAATTTATACATGAAAATTATTGAAATCATATACAGAATTGTTGACTTAAAGAAATAGATGAAATCTGATCAGAAATTTAGAGATAATTACTATTAAAAAAATACGATTCACCGTTGGAAATATGATTATTGTTAACTAATAATAATAATAATAATAATATTTTACAGTAATCAAAACCCGACCGGTCAACAGGGTCAATGTAGTCGGTCGACCTCTATATTAGTACCTAGTCGACCTGTACGCGTATTTTTGACATAGGTTGAACCTTGACCTATGGCCCAGGTTTTTGTGCATGTGTGCATGTGCGTATGTGTATTATTACATATAATGGTATATTAGACTATTGGAAGCTAGTCCCCTAATCCTTAACTTCTGGATACTATGAGACTGAAGTAGACGTGTATGGGGCAATTAGGCCTTGACACTATTTATTCTGCGAATTTAGTATTCGACATAAGGTGGTTCAATCGTGCGCGCATGCTAAGCACATGGGACAAACAAGAGTTTTCTAGGTATAGGCGACACTATTGGTGGATGCCAGGTATGGTGCATGGTACGACTCTAACTGGAGGTTCATTGGTGCATACAACGATTAGGATGTAACACTTTTAGTGGATGTCTGCTGTGATGCGATAAGTGGCATTACCATTGAGTTTTTGACACGGATGCTTCAGTAGATCTTAAGCCGACTTTGACGTGAGTCAGCATTGCGGGATCCTCTCAATGTGTAAGTACGATACATTATAGTCATAGTTTGGGTAATGCAATCACAAAGGTGATACTTTATGCAATCGTATGTTAGTGGAAATCCCAAAGATTATTAGTTCAATCCATTGTTGATAATTTTTTGATCCCCTGATGATTTGTGGTTCCATTTGTTGTTTGATCCCTAAGTATAGACCTCCATAAGATGTTTGGGTGTAGATGTATTTGGAACTAAATTCCTTAGGTTAATATGACCAACCCTAGTAAGTAATTTACGAACACAAGTAAGGCATGCTATGTAACGAGCCACCATTTCAACCTTCGAATGTCAATACTATACATCCATGGTATTCACGGGTCAAGCACCCAAGTGCCGGAAAGGCAGAACGTTAGGGTAAAATAAAAGAAGAAAAGAAAAGGAACAGGAAAGAAGTGAACACAATATCAAAAGCTCAAACGGAAGGATAACATATAATATCAAAATAATAGTTTTATAAAGAAAAACTGTATAGATACAATAATCAGAGTATACTAATATATCATTAGTTTGGATAGTTATAACAACCCATCCTCACAATTTTGATATAAAAATGAACAAAGCAATGTAGTGGAAATAAAATCTATGGTAGGTAGTCATCCAGCTTCTCTCCTAGAGCTCCAATGAATCATCAACGATATCTGGAAATATACACGGGCTGACTCAAGCATTATAAGAAGAATAACACCCAGATCAGTCTGGTAAACCAATGTGAAAAAACTCAAGTGATTTGAATTACTATATTTTTACAGCCCTTTAAAGAATAAAGGTATCTCGTAAGACCACGCCGCAAATAAATACAGATGGGTTTTTACCTTACGATAACCAAACATTTATATATAAAATCCTACGATATTAAAATAGTATGTAGGATGTTCAAATAAATATAAATCTATAGCTGAAATAGTTACATTGGTTACATTTGACAGCATATTTAGGTATACAATCAAAACCGTTAAGGTACGTTCGTATAAATTGATTTTCCAGGGAGGCCTCCCCAATATACCCGTAAAACATACCGAGACCGAACACCTATTACAAGGGTCAGAAACTACCTTCCGAGCATCGTATATCTGTAGATAAAATATATCATAAGGTAAACACAACCAGCCCATGCCCTAACACGTGAACCAAGTATCATCAACTCCCCATGTGTAATATATTGATAAGCATACTCTAGTTAATGGAGTTGATGTACCTTCTATTTGGGTTAGCTGAAACCGAGATCATGCATCCTACTTTGTCTTTAGTCATTTTTCGATGTAGAGGCTATATTCGGCATCTTCATAGGAGTTTTCTACAAAACTCGATTAAACAATGAATCCCACAAGGATTCCATCATCTCAACAGATTTTGGAACCATACATGGTTCCCATCATTCCACTCTCGAATTATAGAACCCGTATAATAGTTTTGAAGTGGTATTCAGTAGGTAAAACACTTACCAATTCCGGACTCTTCAAAATCAATCGATGAATTTCCGGTTAACTCAATTCCTGTTCTTTTAGAAGTAATCGAAAGCTAGATGCGTTTCATACCAATACTCTTCCCCAGGGGTCTTATTAGTCAAAATCCACGAAGCATTCCGTATACTTCTTAAGTTTACATTTAGTCAAGATCATTAGCCGCCTAACTAATCGACTATCGATCTTGAGCGCTTGCTTATAGGAATCAAGGTTCCACACTTTACACGTTTCCGACCTTATTGCTTAACCATTCCTTGGCCTCGAAGAACGCCAATAGGTTAGAGCTCTATTTCTCCATCCTTACCTAAACATTAGTCTTGACTCTCACAAACATAGAAGCTTACTCATTTGACTTTTGGTGTTAAGCATATTAGTACTAACATCCCATAAACAACCAAACTAAGGTCATTATATAGTTGTTACTTATCATCCAAGTATAATCAAGTCACATAAACAACTTTTAACCCCTTTCTAATTAATTTATCCTTTATTAATTAAAACCCTTTTTGATTAGTAAAACATCTTTTTTTCTAATAAAGCTTCTTTTATAAGTCAAGACTTCCTTTATTAATTGATACTCTTTTATTAATTAAAACTTCCTTTATATACGTGTATAAATATATTGGATTTCTCTTTATAAAAGATATATACTTGCCTTTATAAATTTAACTATTCATGTATTCTTTTAATACTTAAAAGTATTCATATACTTATTCCATGGTATAAGGGTATTCACAAATAATTTAACAAGTTTTACTTATTTGAAATATAATTAAAGAGATTAAACCAATTAATACCAAAACATTGTTATAATAAAGTCCTTTTCTTTTATAAATTAACTTATAAGATTTTCTATAAAAGTTTTCAATACTTTTTATTATCTTTAAAATTCCATTATTAAAGATTTATAATATTTCTTTCAAAATATAATCAAGAGTTTAAAAACAAATATTGCTACACATTGTTTACTACAAACCCAAACCAATTTCATTTAATCATTATCTTTAAAAATCTCCTTTTAAAGGTTTAATTTCATTTAAGGATTAAAGACAAGTGTTGCTAAAAAAAATTATAGCAACAAACCCAAACATTTTATACTTTGAAAAAATTCTTCTTTAAAACTTCCTTCTTAAAGATTTATTTATATTTAAGGGCTAAAGACTATTATTTCTCAAAATATTTGTCATAACAAATCCAAAACCATTTACTTGTATTTTTCTACTAAATATCTATTGGTAAATATCTAATTATATTCATAAATAATAAGGGTTCAAAATAAGTGTTGCTAAAAACACTGTTTACAACAACCCAAAACTATGTACCTATCTATTAATAACTTTAAACATTTATTTAAAGATCAAAGTATATCCACACTTATTAATTAAGGCAATACACTTTCAGTTGATTCCATAAAATAATTTACTTTAACATAAGTGTGAATATCCAAACTCCCATTATTATATTTATAAAATACCTATTTTAATATTTAAAACTTAGATATATAGAAATATCTTTAAAATACTTATTAATATGTTAAAATAATTTAAAAACTACTTAAAATATATGATAATTACTTATATATAATATTATGTAAAAATAAGGAAAATTGAAATAAATAGAAAAATAAGTTTTAATTTTAAAAGCTACTTAGTTTAAAAATTCATAGTTAATTGTAAGAAATATATTTAAACTTGAAACCAATTTTAAAACTCACTATTGTAAGTTAGAAAACTAACTTAAAAATATTAGAAAGAAATATTAAATTTAAAATCATTTTTAAACATTTATATTTCAAGATAGAAAAGGGTGCATTTATAGATACGCTATCTAAAGTTTTGTTACCATTATCAACATTGTTTTGCTACGATGTTGAGCCTACATTTCAACACTTAAAAAATTGATTTTTGATTCACTCTTTTTACCTTAGTTAGTCTACCTTTTGCCTTTGGAAACAGTTGAGAAAAATCCTAAAGAATAATTTCCAATTATTTTAGAGAATTTCCCAAAAACAGGGTATTTTACCGAACTACACTTATAGCGACTATTTTGCTATAATTTTTTGCATTTCGCTCAACTCGCTATCAAATGAATCAAGCTTCGAAAATTCCAATAAGAATAATATATTATTTACTCCTTAAATATAAAAAGAAATCTCCAAAGAAGTTTATAGAGAAATATCGTTATTTCGCTAAATAAAAAGAATCATTATACAAACCTTTTTATTTCAATATTTTGTTTCTTTGATTTAGTTCTTCTATAACTTTCCAAAACTTATTCTTTGCTTTTCTAAATGATTATAGAAGTGTAAATAATAACCAAACAAGTTATTATTAAGATATGTTGTTAAAACTTCATTTTCATAAGTTATAGTTTAAGGGATTAAAAGTGCGCTTATAGCGACTATCGCTACGTGGACAATTCCGTACTCAACTCAATGTCTTGTGTCACTCTCTTTTATACACCTATATGATTCCAAATTCAGATTATATCACTACAAAACATTATTCGACATATATATTAATAATCAGTCCATTTTATGTGTTTAATTTAAACAACATAACTCCATTCTCTTTAAGGCAACCACTTTAACAAATCACATGCTTTTGGCATATAATAAAATTTATAACTTTAAGTAATTAGTACTTATTATTATATATAATAGAAAGCATATTGATATGTGATTAACAAGCAATTATCTAGTGATATAACAAGTAAAATTATCAAGTTAATAACTTGATTTGAAGTGAGATTAAATCACTTTTCTCAAACCAAATCTCTTCCTTCCAACATTCAATCATCTAAACACTTCCTACTTCCACCAAAACTCACATCCATGGCCTTCTCCTCCTGCCTTATGCACACGACCATCTTCTTCCTTCCTCCTCATCATGCTCATAGCCATGGGCCTTACTGTATAGATCCGTAATTTTGGTCCTTCAAATTTGAATATTTAATTTATTTAAATATTCGGTTTTGAATTTAAATTGTGATAAATTATTTATTCAAACCGAGACTTGATTTCCAATGATGTATTTTTAATTTAATTTATAGAATTTTTCCATAACTTTTAATTTGGAAAACATGGAAAAACAAAAAAAAATTTGCTTGACACTTTTGCGACAAACGTCGGTACTTTTGAAAATTTACAACATTTGTTAACCGATGTGTTTCACTGTCATTTTGAGATCACGTTACATTATTGTGCGCGATCACATTCGATATTCTATCGTTAGCGACTCGTAATCGAACGCGATTTGGTATGTCAGAGTTAAGAAATTGTAAAAAATATGTTTTATTGCTTTCGGTTTTTATTAATAACTCTGTTACAAACTATACTGTATTTATATACAACAGCAGCAAGTGGAAATTTACGGTAATACCCTCTTTACACTAATATATATTATCTTCTCCACTTCAACCGTATACTTCATTCATTCATTTGCCCCTTCAAATCGATCTAGGGTTTTCTCTCGAACTCTGATACACCGATCTTCATCACAATGCTCTCTGAAAATAAAAGACACCCAAAATCTTCGGTTGCAAGAGTCGGTCGACCTCCTAGGTTGAGAAAAGATTCGTCTTTCATTAGTAGTGATGGATCTGGTTAATCTGAGGCAATAAACTCATAGATATCTGCAGATCTGAGGTTGCTCTCAGATCTATGTATCTCTAGCCGCTAATTTGTAGAGTCATTTGAAATCGAACTCTGATTTGGCTTCTGTTGTGATGTTGAGTTCATTGAGCTATCATTTTGAGATGTTCTGTCTTCCAATATGAGAAGTTTTTCCTTCTGATTCGAGATGTTGCCGATTATGCTAGATCGATTTGGCTTCTGATATGAAGTGATGATGTCGGTGTTGCTACTGAGGCTTTTGACTTTCAACTCATCTCTGAATCGATAGAAATTTTGGGCAGATAATACCTTTATGAGTATATCTGCCATTTGATAAGGAGCAGGTATATGATTTATTTCTATTTTTTTCTGATTTACTTGTTATTGGATTTGCTGATAATGACACAGCACTTAAATTGTCGCACCAAATCACCGTTCTTTTGCTAGTTTGAATCTATAGTTCACTGAGGAGGAATTCAACCCAGATTACTTCTGTTGTGGTACTGGCAAGACTGCAGTATTCAGATTCTGTACTTGATCTGGATACGTAGGCTGCTTCTTTGAGCACCATGATATATAATTCCCCTAGATAGGTACAATACCCTGATGTTGATCTACGATCATCAGGATCTGATGCCCAGTCAGCATTAGCATAGCTAGTAATTACTAATTGTTTGCTTGATTTCATAGTTAATCCATAGTCTAGAGTACCATTTAGATATCTCAAGATTCTTTTTACTGCCTTCCAATGTTCATCTAGAGCCTGATGCATGTACCGACATACTTTGTTGACAGCTCCGACAATACTTCTATATTCTTTGTCAAAAATTATTGTGTCTCCCTTGTGCCTTGATAGATGCAAGTTACTAACCATGGGTGTTGGCATGGGCTTTGCTTTCCGCATTTTTGCTTTGATGAGTATTTCCTTTATGTACTTTTTTGACATAAATGTATTTCTGTCTCTGACAATTTGTTAACTTCTATACCAAAGAAGTAATTGAGAGTACCCAGATCTTTGATGGTGAACTGCTTGTTAAGATAATGAATTACATAGTTGATTTCTTCTTTACTATCCCCTGTAATGATGAAGTCATCAACATAGACTAAGATATATATCAGTTCACTGTTGTGCTTTTTGATGAATAGTGATGTGTTAGACTTGGCTTGTTGATAATCCAGTTTCGTAAGAGTTGCCTTTAATTTGTCGAACCATACTCTTGGGGCTTGTTTTAGCCCATATATAGCTTTGTTTAGCTTGCATACCACTGTATTATTCTTTGGTTGAATAAAACCTGGCGCCTGCTGCGTGTAGACTTCTTCTTGAAGTTCACCATTTAGAAAAGCATTATTTACATCTAATTGCCTGATATCCCATCCTTTATGTAGAGCTATGGTTAGAATTACCCTTATTGTAGTTGGCTTTACCACTGGTGAAATTGTCTCATTGAAATCAAAACCACATTGCTGACTATAACCTTTTGCAACTAGCCTTGCTTTATGTCTTTGTATAGTTCCATCTGGATTTTTCTTTAACTTGTAAGTCCACTTACATCCAATTATGCCTTTATGATTTGATGGTGATACAAGATTCCAAGTTCTGTATTTCACCAGTGCACTGTACTCCTCTTGCATTGAATTTTTCCAATTTTCATTGTTGAGAGCTTGTTCAAGAGCCTCTGGATCTTCATCTGTTGTACATGTAGCATATAACTTTGGTTTAAAGATTCCACTCTTGAATCTTGTTATCATTGGATATCCCCTGACTTCTGATTGCTGAAGTGTGATTGAAATTTGCTCTGTAATTTGACCATGATTGTTGTCTCTACTGCTAGTTTGATGATTGCTTGAGACTGTTGGAGATTCATCATTTTCTTGTATCTGTTCAGATTGAGTTTGAATTGACTCACTGTTGGATGGTATATATTGAGTATCTGACCTTGTCTCTTTCTCTTGAATGTGAGATGATGTTGATGATTATCATACACATGTATGGGTGATATGGATACACTTGGATTATATAGCTTCTGAGTAGTTTTTACATGTTGTGTTGCAAATGGAAACACATGTTCAATGAACACAACATGTCTTGAGATAAATAATTTTCCACTACTATCCAAACATTTATATCCTTTCTGATTTACACCATAACCTAGAAAGTTGCATGGGGTAGATCTAAAATTTAATTTATGAGAATTGTATGGCCTTAGATGAGGGAAACACAGGCATCCAAATGTTCTAAGATTTTGATAATCCGGTCTCTCATTAATTAAGAATTCCATAGGTGTTTTGTCCTGTTTTAGCTTTGTGGGTAGTCTATTTATTAGATAGACTGCAGTTCCAAAGGCATCAGGCCAAAACTTCATTGGTAGTGAAGCTTGAGCAAGTAATGTGAGACCAGTTTCTACTATATGTCTGTGTTACCTCTCAACTAGCCCATTTTGTTCAGAGGTACATGGACAAGTCATTCTATGTGCTATTCCTTTCACTTGAAAATATTCTTTCAATGACTTATACTCTGTACCTCCATCAGTCTGCATTACCTTTACTTGCTGACCCGTTTGTTTTTTCACAAGCTTTATGAAGTGAATAACAACATTTTGCACTTCTGATTTGGATTTCAGAAAATAGATCCAGGTATATCTGGAATAAGCATCTGCAAATGATATATAATATTTAAAACCATATTCTGAGTTTATAGGTGCTGGACACCAAAGATCCGATGCAACAAGTTGCAGTGGCCTACTAAACTCAGATTGTGATTTTGGAAAGGCCAATTTATGGCTCTTTCCCATCTGACAATAAGTGCAGACATAAGAGGAAGGTATACTATCAACTTTTATATTATTATCAAACAATACTTTCTTTACAATCTTTATACTTGGATGTCCCAACTTACAGTGCCAAACATCAAATAAATTTTTATCATATTGACTTGATTCATTTTCAGTTAAGTAGCATCAATTTCTTGAACTGTTTGAACATTTATCATTTGAGTTTGAAAGATCGAATCTGTATAGCCCATTGTGAGTATTACCCTGCAATAATATTTGCTTGGTCTGAATATCTTTAACTAGGCAATATTTTAGATAAAATTCAAAGTACACATCATTATCCTGTGCAAATTTTGACACACTGATAAGATTTTTCTTTATTTTGGGGACTCTCAATAAATTATTAAGATTTAGTATTCTTTGTCCCCTAATTTGTGCATTACCAGTGTGTGTAATATTAATACTATAGCCATTTCCCATACAAATAGATTGAGTACCTTTATATTCCTTGCTACCAATGTTTAGGTTCTGAAGATTGCTGGTAACATGATGTGTTGCTTCTGAATCTGGGTACCAACATTCATTGCAGTAGTCTTCTGACCTTCCTGATTCTGACACATTCAGGTTATGTATTTTCTGATCCTCTGCAGTGTTTCTATTTTCATGCTGCATGCTTGCTATGTTTGCATTAATACCATTGTTTCTCTGATTTGTTGAGTTTTGGGTTGCACTGTAATTGGCATCGAACCTGAAATAACATCTGATTGCAGTGTGCCCTAATTTTCCACAAATTTGACATTTTGGTCTATTATTATTATTACTCCATTTGCCTCCCCTTCCTCTTGATCTTCCTGTCTGATTTCTTTGATAACTTTGATCATTTCTTGATCCTTGATTGTTTCTTGCTTCACTATTTCTGTCCTGAGTTCTGTTTCTTGAATTTCCTGCATAGTTAATTGACAAGTCTGCATCAAATGCTTTCTTGTATTCAATTCTTCCCTCATGGGAAAATAAGGTAGCATGAACAGATTGCATGGGAGAAATAACTTCTTGAGATGACATTACAGCTACAACAGCTTCATATTCTTTGTCTAGACCATTCATGATAGTTAGAATCTGTTTTGTATCAGAAACTTTATGACCAGCAGCCTCCAAAAGATCACAGTAATTCTTGATTTTACCCAAGTATTCTCTCATACTCATATTATCTTTTCTAATGTTTTGCATCTGCCTTTTATAATACATGATTTTTGCTGCTGATTGAGAATTGAATACTTGCTCAATGGTTGTCCACATTTCATTTGATGTTTTACAACCAATGACTTGTGGCAAAATCTCTTTGCTGATGGATGATAGAATCCAAGAACTTAGTAAATGATCTTGTCTTTGATATGCTGCATAGTCTTTATTATGGACCAACATTCCATCATTATCTGTTGTAAATTTGGGTGGAGTAGTGTTGGTTCCATGAATTTATTCTTCCAGACCATAGCCTTTTAATGCTGTTTCAACTTGAAACTTCCATAGCAAATAGTTCCTTCATCTAATTGCATTGTTATCAACTGACTTTGCGGATTTATTATGGTTCTTATTAAATCTTGCACAGGTTCTGGCCTCTGTTGTGTCTGATTTTCCCTTCTTGATGGTGAAGAAGTGGATGAATCTTGACCAGAAGTGGTTGGCGAGACATTAGTTGGATTGTTGATATCATCTGTCATGATTTAGCTTCTGAATTCTTGATGCAAATGAGCAGATTGGATATGATCAGTGTGCAACCAGATTCTGGTGAACTTATGGCGAAGCACACACGAGTAGGTAAGAACAAGATTGATACTTTCTTGATCTTAGCATACTTCTCAGATGATGAAGCTTTTCTGATGAGAAAACAAAAAAACAAAAACACAGCCACTGTACAGTTGAGGTGATGAATCTGTTCTGATGAGCTGCCTTGGCGAGGTGAACAGCCGTGAGGCAAAGATAGCTCTGATACCAAGTTAAGAAATGGTACAAAATATGTTTTGCTTTTGTTAATAACTCTGTTACAAACTATACTGTATTTATATACAACAAAGCAAGTGGAAATTTACAATAACACCCTCTTTACACTAATATATATTATCTTTTCCACTTCAGCCGTATACTTCATTCATTCATTTGTCAGGCTACCCTTAAACTTTTATCAAATAAAAGTTTACATCATAGCACACACATAATCTTTGCTAAGAAAATTGGTGGCTTGCATTTATATTTTGTAACTTTAGTTTTGCATTCTATATATATATATATATGCATACCTGTACACAGGCATAAAGCACACATAGTTATTTTCCTTCAACATCCCATTAGTTGGTCATCCACTAACTTGGTCCTTATTCCAAAGTGTGATAATCCTCGGGCGTGCTCGGAGTTCCGTCCAATTAGCCTGTGTAATTTCACCAACAAAGTGATTTCTAAGGTCCTGGCCACTCGTTTGGCTCCGTACCTTGCTCGCATTATCTCTTCCTCTCAGGCGGGTTTTGTAAAAGGTCGTTTGATCACTGATAACGTCCTTTTAGCCCAAGAACTTGTTTCTCAGATTGACCGTAAGGTCAGGGGTTCTAACATTATTTTCAAACTTGATATGGAAAAGGCCTACGATCGTATGTCCTGGTTTTTCATCATCAAGGTTCTTCGTGCCTTCGGTTTTCCTGAAACCCTTATCGATTTGGTGTGGAGGCTCATTTCCAACTGTTGGTATTCTGTTCTCATTAACGGATCGGCCAATGGTTTTTTCAAAGCTGGTAGAGGTATCCGTCAAGGCGATCCTCTATCCCCTTCTCTTTTCGTTATTGCGGCCGAGGCTTTCATTCGTGGCATCCACACATTAACGATTTTTGGTCAAATTCAGCGTTTTGGACTTCCGAGTGGGTGTCCGCTCGTCTCCTCTCTGTCATTCGCGAATGACATTGTCATTTTCTCCAATGGAAATCAGTCCTCTGTTCGCCGCCTTATTCGGTTCATTCATCTGTACGAGAGGTGTTCGGGCCAATTGGTCAACTCTGCGAAGAGTTGCTTCGTCCACGCGAAGGACTTGGACCTTTTGAGAGTTTCTTGGGTCGAATCTTTTACCGGGTTCAGGGCAGCTTCCTTTCCCCTTCCTTATTTGGGTATAGTTCTCTACAGAGGAAGAAAACTTAACGCCCTTTTCGATCCTCTTACGGACAAAGTAAGGGGAAAGATTATCCGTTGGAATGCGTCTCTTCTGTCTCAAGCAGGAAGATTAGTGCTCATCCAATCGGTTTTGAGCTCTATGGGTACTCATATTTTCGCCGCTATGACCCCAACTTCCTCCTTTTTTCGATCGTTCCAATCTTTGGCATCCTCTTTCTTCTGCGGATCGAAGGGTGACAATCGCCGACCTCACTGGGTGTCTTGGGATGTTATCTGTCGGCCTAAGAGTGAGGGTGGGTTAGGATTGCGTAATCCCAAGGACATCTGTTCGGCATTCGCTTGCAAGTTGTGGTACAGGTTTGGGACTAACGACTCCTTATGGGCGAAGTTCCTTCATGCTAAGTACCGGAGACTGACGTCTTCTGGCTATGCCGGTTCTCCATCTTATGCCAGTGAGACTTGGAAGCATATGCAATCAGTCAAATTGCTCGTTGATTCTCATAATGGCCACTCCGGTTGGGATGACGGTCCGTTCTCTATTCTTAAGGCCTGTAGCTCATCTAGAAACCCCTCTCCTGTCCTTTCTATTTTTTCATACATTTGAGACGTTCGAATCCCATCAAAAGTCTCTCTCCTCATGTGACGAACCTTCCATTATGGGTTACCAGTTGATGAGAACCTTCAACAGATTGGCATTCCATTTGTTTCCCGTTGTAGATGCTGCGACAACGGGGAAACAGAATCGGTGGATCATTTGCTTTTCGTTGGCTGGTGTGCCAGATCCTGCCGGAATTATTTCGGTAATTTATTGGGTGTCCATGGTTCCATATCCTCGTCGTATGATTTTCTGTCCTCTTGGTGGTTTAATAGTTCTGGTAGATCTCTTCGCTCTATCATCTTTCGCTTGATACCCTGTCTGATTTGCTGGCACATCTGGTGTGCACGGAATAAGGCAATTTTTGACGAGATTCCTATGGATCCCCTCTCCATTATTCGGCGGGTTAGAGATGATGTCTACTTGGCGTTTCGTGGCCGACCTTTCAGAGGCTCGGTCAATACTCGTTCTGGTCGCTTAGTGAACCTTTTATCTATCTTCTGTTCTCAGACTTCTTATAGAGCGGGAATTGGATGATTGCCGATCCGGAGACTGGTGGATCTGGCTTACTAGTCTCCTCCCTGACCGTATTTCCCCCTCCCTTTTTGTTTTCTTACTGTGTGGCTATTGCTTTCAGGCTCTGGCTTTTCTGGGGTGGTTTTTGTTTCTCAGTACTTCTTCTGATTGGGGCTTGCTTAAAAGAATGCCGCTACTCTTTTCCAGCTGTCGGCATTACAGTTGTTGGGGTGTTGGCCGTTTCTTTCTTCTGTTTTGGAGGGTCGCCTGTTGGGCTTTCTATTTCTTTGCACGGTGGTCACTCAACATCGTCATCGGACGGTGGCCTTGCCGGAGCTCGATTACGATGTTGGATGGGCGGAGGGTTTCCATGAGCTCATCGGCTGTGCTGTGTGCCTGGTGCCAAAGGTCCTTTGCCTTTGCTTCTCGCTCGTGTCTACTGGTTTCCCTTGTTGGTTGTTTCGATGTTCTTCTGATGTGGTTTCTCGGTTTTTTTTTTTTTTTTTTTGGGTTGGCTTACCTGTCAGGCTTGTTGACAGCTTTTGGTTGAGTTTATATATGAAAAGATGTATTTCTGTTAAAAAAAAAAAAAAAAAATATGTCCACACACTACATCATTTTCTTCAAGCAGCCATTTTGTGACTGCTAGGTGATGTCATAGGCATTAAGAGAGGTCGGCAAAATTGGTGCACGTAGTTATTTTCCTTCAACATACGTAGACATATGTCCACACAGTACATCATTTTCTTCAAGCAGCCATTTTGTGACTGCTAGGTGATGTCATAGGCATTAAGAGAGGTCGGCAAAATTGGTGGTTTTTATCGGGATGTCATACATATATGGGTTTAGAAAATATCGATTTTGAATATATCAGACTCTTGGAAATGTAATCTTTGAAAGTATGTAAGGCTTCGTATATAAGTTATCTTATATTATACCATTAGATTTTGAAAATATGTATCATTAACTTTTAGACATGTATGGTTTTATACATACATAATTTTTAATATGCATATATATTGATTTCGAATATACAGGTATTTGAAAAATAAACGATTTCGAAAATGTATCAAATATCATATATAAGATTTTGAATATATACACAGTTTTAGAGTGTGTCGGGTTTTAAAAACTATCCAGTTTTCGAATATATATAGTTTCACATGCATAATGTTTTCATGTATATACTGTTTTCATGTTTATTTTGCTTCGTGCAAATAAACAGAGCAACCTACTCACCAACCTTTCCCACTTTCATTTCTTTTTCTCTGCTCTCTTTCTTTCTTTCTTCTGCAAACCGTAGTTCCATTATATACAGAGCCAACATATTTCATTTGTAAAGTCTACAGATACACTTTGTATTTTATTCTCTCCCTACAAAATAATAAAGCATGTTCGCTTTCTTTCCCCTAAATTGAAAATGAACACCATTTTTTCCTCTCTGCAAATGGAATATTCCCATCCTCTCCATGGATGCGCATGTGCACACGTTGTCTCTTTTTTGTCATGCATGACAGGGGAGGAGTAACTCGGCGCTAGAGCTGTGGAGCTCGAAAGTGGTGTGCTCGGCTTGCTATGTGAGTGAAGAAGCAGTTTGCATTTAAGATCATAGAGTTTTGCTTGTGTAGTGTGTGTGTGGGTGTGTGTTTATATATAACTTCACCATCCGTACGCCTGCACCTGCTACTCTCTCTTCCCACGCATATATATATATATATATATATATATATATATATATATATATATATATATATATATATATATATATGCGTGGGAAGAGAGAGTAGCAGGTGCAGGCGTACGGATGGTGAAGTTAAAGTTGCGTGTAGGCTTTGGAAGTGTGAAAGAGGTTTCTTTCCTGGGTGGTGAAAGCTTAGGATACGTGATGGTGCATGAGTTAGAGGGTGGAAGTGTAGTGGCCATGAAGCATACGAGAAGGCCGTGCATGTGCATGGATATGTGCAGTTTTAGGTTTGGGAATTATTGGAGCTTTTGGGAAGGAGAAGTATATTTTGGGCGCGGGCCTCAGTTGCTTTGGGCTCGGCCCGTTGAAGCTAGGTGAGTACATTTAGTTTATGGTATAAAAAAAGCTGGAAGAGGAAGAATGGATTGACGAAAAGAGGAAGCGGAAGATGAAGTCTGTAGCCACAGTTTTGGTTGCGGGTTCAGACATTTGGGCTTTGGGCCGAGTTTTTGACGGCGAGAGTGCTCGTGTGTGTGTATATATGTTTTATGTAAAATGAATATATGTGTTAGATTGGAATCTAGATACTTGCTCATTTCAAATCCGACTGACATGTGAATTGTCGCATTTGACTCGCGTCGATGAATACTACGTTGTAGCATAATTTATTGGTAGGTTTGAGGTGTTCGAGCTGAATATGTTAGTATACTCTGATTGATGTCTGTATGTATATAAATTATAGTTTTGTTTTTGTGCAATGATTTGTTATATAATATAGATTTTTCTTTCCGCTGTGAGATTCTGTGTTGCTTAGTTTCTTATCGTCTTCCTTCTTCTCTCTTTTTCCTAACTATCCGCCTTTCCGTTCTATTTGGATTGGACATGTGTGGTTTGTTGTCAACTTAAACTGTATGAAAAAGTGAGTCATTACACTTATTACCCTATTGCATCATCAATATTCGACTTTTTTAGAGGCTAAATCATGTTCTAGTGATGATATATTAACTATGAAAAAGTTTAGTGGGGATTGAATATGATTCGCATAGTTTTCTATAAAGTTAGAGAGGAGATAGAAAAGAAGACATTAGTTTAGATATGAATTTGTGTAGAAATGAAGTGCACATGAATGCGTATTTACAAGCTTAGGATTTGGAAGTAAAAGTATGCAAAGCCCCTTCCTTAGCCTTGAAGAAAAAGGACTCCAAGCATGCAATGCCTTACCCTTACACACACCTTACCTCTTACACACCATACCCTTAAATCAAGCCTTAATTTAGAGGTTCTTTATTACCTTTTGTTCGTTCAATTAAACATGCTTACTTTTGTTAATTTTAGCTTAGGAAAAGATGTGTTTAATTCTTGTCATATGATTACATGTGCTAACTATTCAAGTTGCAACATATTTACAGTTGTATTGAATAAAAAGTTGATTTTTAACAAAATGTTTTCCGGTTACATTTTCAGTATTTATTTAAAGTGTATATTTTTGTAATCACATTTCAAAAATAAGTTTTCTAACATTAGTTATTAATTAAAAAGTACTTAACATGGTTATAAAATCACATTTAATCATATTAAACTATGAACACAAATATTTAAATAATTCAGATATTTAAATATGAAGTGTTTGAAATTCCGGATCGTTGCCTGCTAGATCACGTAGATTATAAATGAAGTATATTGCATGCTGTGCAGTTAAAGTCCTGCTAAAGCCCCGTAAAATCCCCACCATAGCTTATAGTGCCATTCGACTGCTATGCTATTTCGATTTAGCCGTATTAAATAGTAGATCCGCTTTAAGACCTACTATTTTCTACTATACCGCTAAGTAAAGGCTTTTTAGTACCCACTTTAGAAATATTAGTATACAAATATTGATTTGACTAGTTCTCTTTTAAACCAAATCAACAAAGTTAGGGCAAAGACCTACTTTTTGAGGCATAAGTGCTCAATATAAGTTAGAAATCTAGTATAGTTTCTAAATCTAATTTGCGTAAATCATGATTTTTTTCGATTTTGTAATATGAGATTAAACAATATTTTTTTTCCTACACAAATGATGAAAGAATGTGGATAAATCAACTTCGAATATTTGGTTTTATATCTAATGAAGCTTTTTGCAGCTCTGTTATTTTTTGTTATATCCTCGTTTTATTCCTACTGTAACATTTGCTCATCCACTGCTATAGAAATGCTATGCGCTTTAAGTGCACAGATTGCATGTGACCACCATATATTAGTAATATAACTCATTCACTAGACTTTTATATAACCCACTCCTTTCTTTTTTTTCCCACTACAGGACGATAGGACAGTAGGTGATTGGCCTAGATCTAGCACGTGGAGAAGTGAGCTTGGCATTGGCATTGCATTTTACTCTTCATTATTCTCTATGTAACTATCTGTTATATTTAGTATCTATCAAACCTTATGTTGTTATTTTGTAAACTCTGGATTTTTGACTACATATATTTTGAGACTGTGTTTTCTGGTATAATTTTTGAGATGATTATTTTCTGTATGTATATTTTATTGCCTTCTGCTATTAGATCTGAAAGTATAGAATATCTTAGATTTTAACCTTGTAACCATGTCCTGTAATGTTTTAAAAGATGAAAGCTCGCACTTCTTGGCACAATGCAAGTTTGAAAGCCACCTTAGGCTTTGGATTGGTGGTTCTGGAGATGCGGGTTATTGTAGATAATCTATGATGTAGAAAAGATATTTTGTAAATATCACCTAGTGAAAAATCTTAATTACATTAACAATCATTTTAGCTTAAGCTTATTTAACTCAAATCGTAGGAAAATGGACAGGAACATAGCTTTAAAGAGCCTATAAAGCTCGACGACTAACATCTCATTATCTTCTTTGATAGCTATTGTTGTTGCTCGTAACACAAACCATGACCACTTGAAAAATTCTAGCAATTGTCATATGGCATCTATATTAGTTTGAACTCATAGGAAACTAACATATTTCTCCTCAATGACGATAATATTCACAGCCTTCAAAATCATTCGTCCAAAGAAATTAGTATAAATCAACTTGAATAATGATATAATTTACCAAATGGTAGATATTTACCTTGGTGGAAATTAAAGTGGATATTTTTAAAGGAAAAAACAATAAGTAATGTTGGTATTACAATATATTTGAGAAAGGAATATGTATTAAATCATCCGTGTAATAATATATAATATAAAGAATATATTCACATCATGGTACATATAACAAACCATATCTCTTAGATTATGATAAACGTGCATCGTAAAAAGATTAGTGAAAGTTATGGTTTAATTTTGTAATGCTGTGGAATCAATTATGCCCTCAATAATGAAAGATTCGCAAATGAAAGTACTTGTGCAGTTGTAGCTATATCATAATTAGCTCTAATTTTTGATTAAATTTTTTGTGTAAAAAATCGATATTTAAAGAAAACACATAACAAACCATCTTATTACATCTATTGTGAGATTTAGCATAACAAGCCTTAATATAATATATTGTGAACTAAATTAAAAATGTATTTTAGTTTCAACTTTTAACCGCAAAATTAACACCATATTTTAGTAAATAATGAAGGATATAATATGATTCAAGTGAGATGCTCAAAATTATTGTACATCATTTGATATTATTGTTTCAACCCTCGTCTGGTAGAACTACTAAACATTGTTTTACTTTTAAAATGTGATAAACCTAATGCATTATGGTAAGGAAACATATTATTAAGGTAGCTAAGTTTGCATATCTAAAAGAAAAACATCATTTTACAACTTACTAAGTCGATAGTAGATCAATTACAACAAAGCTAAAAAACTTAAGAATATAAATCCTAAAAATTAGAAAAGTACTAATCCTAGAAATAGATAATGGTAAACACAAAGTGTAATGTGAATGAACTCTATTCTTATAATAATCATTGTTAAGACTAATATAGTATGGTAATTAACAAACTTAGGTATAGCCGATTCTTCATACAACGTAATAATTAACTTCAAGCTAAATAAATAAAGATGGAAATTAAGAAATTTATAATTTTATAAAATTAAGAGCAATGTGATGTTATTACATTTAATCATTGCTTATTCTAAAGTTCGACTACAATAAGTGATCCACAAACCGATGTATATCATGAAGTAGCAAGGTCAGCATAAAACTTCTATCAATCCTCATGAATCACATTTATAGTTTTACATAATAATACAAAGTAGTACCATGGTAGTTTAAAATCAAATATTCCATGTATGAAACGAATTCATCATATTTTAAAAAAAGTACGACTAAGCCACCATAAGAGGATATTTTGAAGCTTAATTAGTAAATGTGAACTTATTTATTACCTGGTTATGTTTGCATATTCGTAAAGAGCTTAAGTTTTTCATGTAAAACCGTATAGCATAAATTATACTAGATGGAATGTAAAGTAAAAAATGATTCAAAATCATGGAAAATTGGATTGGATTATACAGTGTAGAATCACAATTTACAAAATTTATCGGTGAAAGATTCAAACAATCTGAATGTACCCAGTATGCAAAATAACATGATGTAAGCTAGCCAATCCATTCAGTGAATCAAACTTCATAATTTATACCAAATAATTGTCCCAATTCAAACTTAAAACTATCAAACAAAAATAGAAATAATTTTACCTATATAATCATCATTATGACGACCCACATTTCGGAAGGTTTAAATCGATAATAAACCACACATGTCAACTCAAACTATTCAAAAAGGTGGATTGTTAACAGGGTTAAATAAGAAAATAAGAGAAAAGAATAGGAAACCAAAAACAGAATCTTGCAGCGGAACGATAAAATATAATAATCAAATAAACAGTTCACGAAACTGTTCATACAATACATTTGATTATAACCTATACAACATTTACCAAAGTTATATACATACATCAGGAATGAATAAAATAACGCAGCAAACAATATGATGTAGGAATAATAGTAATAGTATACCAAATCTTCGCCTTCGTCCTTCAGAGTAAGTCTTCAATAAGCTGAAAAACTCAGGACTGACCCAAGCGTAATAAAAAGAACAAAACATTCGAGTCAGAACTAAAATATACTTATGTAAGTCAAATCGATATCACATATACAATATGAGTGTCATGGCGTCAGAGATGCTTATGGGTTTTCACATCTCTTATCCAGTGTATAACGTGCATGCAATAACTCAAGAGATGTTACCGGATTTTCCATCTCTTAAGGATCCGTCAAAATATTTATATGTAGTAAAATACGCTACATATATAATGTCTAATCAATAAAATAAATATTTTTCTTAGCGTTAAGGCATTACATTAATCCTCCTTAACGCGTTTTTAAGCATCAGCGTACAATTTGCATTTGACACCATCAGTAGTACGTCGGTAGTCAGGGATGCACCATGATACGACAACACTAAACCAAAATCATATGGGTCTTATTTGAGGATAAAAGTATGACAAGACATGTGAGGCAATGCACAATGTAAGATACTACCAGTTTGGGTCACATGGTTGGTGGTAACACATCATAGCCATGACCGTCCACCGCATCCATCCATCGCATATCGAGTCAAAAGGAGGCTATTCCAATCAGATGCAATAATCGAAACCAACAACAATAATAATATGGACCAAGTCCAAGTAAATCGAAGAACGGATGCCCGCTCGGGGTAATTAGCCAACTTGGTCATGTCAAGTCGTTCTATTTTAGTCATTTCAAATTGGCAGAAGTGCCGGGGTCTATCCATCATCGTTCTCTTTCTTTAAATCCAGCAATCTCGGCAAATCCAACCACTTCATTTTGGAGTCTCCTCCGCAAACATAGTTATTAAAGTGGATCCGGTATCGACAGAGAGTATGCCCAAATCCGGCCCCGGTCTCATAAAGAACCGAACGTCGTTTTTCACACTGGTTGGTACTTTTACATTTTGAAAACAGTTCATACTTATATCAAAATATCATCTTCGCTTCAAAATCAAATTCCTTCCGAAATCATCATATTTACTCAAAATATACAATGTTAGTTTAAAACTATATTCGCTTTAACATCTCGATTTCGATTCCAAAGTTGTTTCGAATTTCAATTTGGGTAATAACTTAACAGTAATTAATAAATTCATATCACTTCATAATTTCATGTGATAGCCCTAGTTAAGCAAGCATGTAGAAAATTTAAGTCATTCAAATTTTATTTTAGTTATGTGGAAGAAAAAAAATATAAATACAATTTTCTGGGAAATGCTTGTGTGAAAATGAGAATTCATGTCCTTGTGCATGTGCACACTGTTGCAGTGTACAGCCTGAGTAAGTAATCTAGTAAGGATCTTGCAAGCAAATAAGAAATGAATTAGTGCATGACCATTAAGTATGAATACAAAATAGTTTGAATAAAATGCATAAACAACCTAAGGAAGATTTTAACTCTAACTTCCATGGCATAAGTACAAACACAGTGGCTTGTGTGGGTAGAAAAAAATATGTAAATACATATGAACATATATACATGTACCCAGCATTTAGTAGAAACACACACATAGCTGGCCATACAAGTAAACTTATATGCATGATTAAAACCAGGAAAGACAAGAAATACCCGAGCCAAAGAAATCATGCATATAGTGTGTAAAGAAATTTGCCAAAAATAGTTAACACAAGGAAAAAGGGGAAAATGGCAGGGAGGGAAAGTGGAGAGGGTAAACTGTTGGGTGAGATCAGAAATAATGATGGGATTTCTGATGAAAATAAATTACCTAACTAACCTTAAAACCCTAACAACTCCACCACATACCACATTATCTCCTACGGGTACACATTAGAAAACCAGAAAACAAAATATAGAAAAGAAAGTAGGCAGCAATTTGAGGAAAATAATGGCACACCTGAATCAAGACTTGGGAAGAAGAAACTTGGTGAGTAAACCCTCACTTGGCAAGGCATTAAGACCTATGAAAGGCAGCCATCTAACCTCTAAATTATTTTACTCATGTTTGAAGTTTTCTTGCATTTCTAGTTTACCATTTTCTGATGCTTCTGAAGTATATTGTTTAGTTATCATTTAATCTAATGATTGTTTACACATGGTGTATATTTAATGAGAGGATGATAATAACTGATTTATTTATATGATTATAAACCTGAGAAATGTTTTTGGTTAAAGCATAAACTAATAAGAAAAGTAAGGTGCAAGGCAGTAAGAGGAAAGGGTCCTCTGGCTTATGGCTTGCATTTGAGAGGATGATTGAGATGCAGTGGAATTTCCATATGCTAAATCTTGATCCATCATTAAGTACTCTTTGAAAATAAGGTTGAGCAATAAGTGAACACATTTCAAATAAAAATATATACATATATAAATTGACTGCAAGGACCTGTTACTAGGAACCACAATGGCATTCCATTTCCTAAAATATTTTGATCCATGCTTTAGCCAAAGGCCTGTCTTTGAACAAAATTGACTTGAAATAATATACAAATGTGATTAATTGATTGTTGAAATGTATGAATGGATGAATGTTTCATGGATGCATGAAAACTGCTTGCATTTACTGGTTAGGTACATAAAGATTTTGGGCATGACATAGTATAGTTGATACCTGCACACATGAAAGGAAAACTTAGTAATTAAACTAAGGAATTAGGTCACCTCTATCAGGTTGGGTATGAGGGAAGTGGGTATGACATAGTGGTTGGCTTGCATCAAGGATGGGGTGTGAGTTTGCACATGGCATGTTCATGTCCAAATAGCTTGTAGTGCACTGGAAATCAAACAGTAGTTCCAAGCAGTGTGCACCTGTGCAACCATGAATGTGAAATTGGACCCTTAAAAATGATATGAAATGAACTTACAAGCAGAGGTGAATATGCTAGGGGTATGGTGAGTTCTAGTATGCAGACTCAGTTTTGATGCCTTAGCTTAATGATATGGGTGTTGCTTGTTCATGTTTATGAGATGCTTGTGTGATTTGTGTGATGGCTGCTATGAATTCTTGAAATAAGAATTTCTGCTAAGAAATTAGTTTAAGCACATGTAAATGTATTTAGAAATTTACTCACTTCACTGTAAGGATACAAAAAGTGTATATGAGGAAGTGGTTTAACAACCTGAGTAGAACATTTAACTTCTGGAATAAAGGTGCTGTGGAACTAACTTCATAAATCTTATGTATTGTCAATTGAATTTACTCATACCAGACTTTAGTCTGACCTGTTTGTTGCTTGCATCAAATGGGTGCTCCACTCACATTGTGGAGTAGATCATATGGTGTCTACAGGGAAGAAGGAAGCTAAGGGAAAAGGGGCAGAAGCATGATGCTAAGATGAATTTGCTAGTTAACTAAATTTGTGATTTGTAGAAGAATGCTGCTTTATGTTTCCTTTTTCTTTGGCAAAAAAAAAACTGATTTGTGGTAATGTTTGAAGTATGTTGTAACCCAAATTTGTAATGTATTGGATGGTTTAAACTAGTTGTGGTAGAACTAGTCTCAGTGAAGAAAAAGATAATGAAATTTAGCTTTATATTATAACCTGTCAGCAAGAAATCTTTGTTGCATTAAGTAATAAGTCTGATAGTGGATCTGAAGCATAGGTGAACTAGTGATGTATGCTTATGTACAAGATTGTTTTAGAGACTAGAAACTATTCACGTAATAACTGTAAGTATTGTAAAGTAAGGAAAAAGAAACTAGAGGCAGATAACATGAACCCAGATTTAAAGAAAAAGTTTGATGATCCTATGAATAAGTAAAACTTGTAGATTATAACTAGTTAATCCAGAAATCTTATTTAAACAAATTAGTCCACCTGAGGACTAAGGTGAAGCAAATAGCAGTTGAACATAATTATGTGCATACAGGTGCACAGAAGTATGCACAACCCTCCGTTAGGCTATTTTGGAAAGCAACCTTGAATAAGTTAAAAGCTATGAGTTAATTCACTTATTTAATTAAACTTACAAATGCTAAACACCTGCAAAACAAATAAGAATTGGTTAATTCATTGGCACAAAGATTCAATAGGAGAGGATCTTCCCAATCCTCTGTACTGTGGCTAAACTTAGTTTATTTTTAGTGTAAAATAAACTGAGTTACTCTTTTAAAAAATAGAAAAAAAACTCTGATATTAGAACTAGAAACTATTTAGGTATTTATACGAACATTCAAATAGTTTTACAAAATAATATATCAATATTTTTATATTGATCAGATTGGATCTTGGGAAAAATAAAAATAAAGAAAAAAGAAAAAAAATAGTTAGTCTGTGTAAGAGGGCAACCCTGAATTTAGCTCACACTGAATTGAGTCATTCAATCAAAATGACAACTTAGGGTAGGGTTGTCTCAGTTGGTATCAGAGCTATGTTAACAAATACATAGCCAAAACAAATACTTGTTTGAATCTGTATGCCTTTGCTGCTTGCTTGAGTTGCTTTGCTTATTATGAATAAATAAGTTCACTGTTAGTTTTAAAAAGCAAAAATAGTGAATAAGAATCAGAACTAACTACATTAGAAATGTTCAATAGAGGCCCAGAGGAGTTAGAATCAATCCCAAGGCCACAGGAGAAAGAGAAAATGGTTAATCTTCTGACACTACTGAGCAAGCAACTAGAATGGCTGCTGGTCCCAAAATGATTAACATGCAAGATTTTGTTCAAATGCTGAGGGATGGAATGGCACCTAGGGTAGATAATCCATATGAGGAGCTGTCCAAATTGCTTAAAACATATACAAACTTAGGAGGCAGTAGCTTTGATGGCACAGAAAATGCCATAGGTGTCCAGTCATGGTTAAGAACAGTAGAGAGGATCTTTGTAGACATGCAAGTCAATGATCAGAGAAGAAGGCAAATAGCTTCAAGACAACTAAAAGGCATAGCTTTGGACTGGTGGGAAGTGATTATTGCAGGCAGGCAAGAACAAGAAATCACATGGAATCAGGTCAAAGAAATGTTAGAAGCCAGATTTGTCCCAGCATCAACAAAAGCTTCATTGCTTGAGGAATTTATCAAGTTGAGACAAGGATCTATGAGTGTCACAGAATACACTGAGAAGTTTGAAGGGTTGTCTAAATATAGGGTAGTATTAATCCCAGATGAAACATCAAGGAATGCTAGCTACATTCAGGGGTTGAATGCTGGATTGAGTAGAGCCATGTTACCATATAAAGACAGAACATTTGATCAAGTTATGGACTTGACATTGTCATTTGAGCAACATGACAATGCCAGAGAAAAGTTCAAGAATTTCAAGAACAACAAGAAAGGAAATAATAGAGCACACCCATATGAAAGGAAGAAGGGAGAAGCAATGAACAAAGAAGGAAGTAAGGTGGCAAACCTTGATAATAAAAAACCTAAAGTGATCTGTTATAACTGTGGAAAGGAAGGCCATATAAAGACCAAATGCCAAGCACCCAAGTCAACTGTTCTTAGGTGCTACAACTGTGGAAAAGAGGGCACATGAAGAGGCAGTGTCCAGAGATGGCAAGGGTGGCTGTACTTGAAGGGAAAGGCAAGGCAATGGAGGCACCTAGCCAAGTGGAAGGTATATTATTTATTAAAGGCATACCCATATCAGTTGTTTTTGACACAGGAGCCACACACTCTTTTATTTCATATGATATAGTTCAGAAATTAGGGTTGACATGTATTCTTGTTGATAAGCCTTTGCATATTGATAGTCCTTTAGGTAGTTCCTGCATTACCCATATGAAATGCATGCAAGTAGAAATAAGCATGGGTGGCCACACCTTTATCTCAGAATTATATGTGTTGAATTACCCTAGGCTAGGTATCATATTGGGAATGGATTGGTTAAAAAGCTTTTGTGCTATTATTAACTTAGGAAATTCTACCATTTCACTACAACTTCCTGATGGCAAGAGGGTTGTGGTTATGTATGAAGCAGCCAAGGATAGGGGTATGGGAAAAATGTTCAACTTGAACAGTGGTGAAGTTGAATTAAGTCTAAATAAGATACCCATAGTTAACCAATACCCTGATGTGTTTGGTGAAGTAAATGGCATTCCTCATAACTGACCAGTAGAATTTCAAATAAGACTTAAACCAGGAACAAGCCCTGTCATCAAGAAACCAAATAGAATGAGTCCTAAAGAACTGATTGAATTGAAGAAACAACTAGAGGAATTAGAACAAAAAGGCTTTATTAGGCCTAGCAGTTCAAATTGGGGATCACCGGTAGTGTTTGTTAAGAAGCAGGATGGTTCCTTGAGAATGTGCATAGACTATAGAGAACTAAACTCAGTCACCATCAAAAACAAATATCCCCTACCTAGAATTGATGATCTCTTTGATCAACTAAATGGTGCTAAAATATTTTCTAGACTTGATTTAGCAACTGGTTTTCACCAAATGAAAGTAGTAGAAGAAAGTATCAAATATACAGCTTTCAACACTAGGTATGGCTTGTATGAATATTTAGTAATGCCATTTGGTTTGATTAATGCACCATCCTATTTTGTGGATTTGATGAATAGAATTTTCAGAGATTACTTAGATAAATTTGTACTGATTTTCATTGATGATATACTAATATATTCTAAGACAGATAGTGAACATTAAAAGCATTTGCATATGGTACTGAGTAGATTAAGGCAACAAGACCTTAAAGCCAAGTTTGCAAAGTGTTCTTTTTGGAAGAATGAAATAAAATTTTTGGGCCACATAATTTCTCAAGAAGGAATTTCAGTAGATCCAAGTAAAGTCATGGCAGTGCAAGCATGGAAAAGACCAAGCAATGTCACTGAAATCAGATCATTCATGGGCATGGCTGGATACTACAGGAGATTCATAAAAGATTTTGCTAAAAAAGCAATCCCACTAACCAAGTTAACAAGGAAAGACCAGCCTTTTATGCGGACTGAGAAATGTGAAGGGGCATTCAATCAATTGAAGAAGGCATTGATGGAAGCACCAGTGCTAAAAATCCCAGAAGGCAATGACAATTTAGTGGTATAAACTGATGCATGTGGATCAGGTATAGGAGCTGTTCTTATGCAAGATGGCAGGGTAATAGCTTATGCATCAAGACAACTGAAACCCAGTGAAACCAAGTATGCAACACATGACTTGGAATTGGCAGCAGTGGTGTATGCACTAAAGCTTTGGAGACACTACCTGTTAGGAGCAAAGTTTGAGCTTTATACTGACCACAAGGCTTTGAAGTATTTATTTTCTCAAAAAGATTTAAACATGGGACAACATAGGTGGGTGGAATTCCTTGCTGCCTATGATTTGGACATTATGTACACACCAGGGAAAGCAAATAGAGTGGCAGATGCATTAAGTAGACAACATGCCAAGTTGGATACACTGATGATAGAGGAGTTTAAAATGTTATTAACACTGACAGATGTAGAAATGGAATACATTGGGGAACAAACTATGGAAGTGGGTAAGGATGTGGAGCACTATGGTAAGCTCAGCCTTATCACAATAAAATCAGACTTAGTGGAAGAAGTGAACCAGTCCCAAGACACTGATGCATTCTTGAGAGAAAAGAATGAGTTGTTAAAAAATGGTGCAAAGCCTGACAAATTTGAACTGGATGAAAAAGGATGTGTAAGATATAAAGGAAGGCTATGTGTGCCTAACACAGAAGCACTGAAGAGGAAGATCATGGATGTTCATCACAAGTCAAAGTACACCATACACCCAGGTGGCACTAAAATGTATCATGACCTAAAAAGAAGTTATTGGTGGAAAGGAATGAAGAGAAGTGTGGGTGAATATGTGGCAAAGTGTATGACTTGCCAACAAGTCAAGGCTGAGTACCAAAGACCCAGTGGACTGCTGCAACCTCTGGAAGTTCCAAGGTGGAAATGGGAAAGCATATCAATGGATTTCATTGATGGCTTGCCAAGATCAAAGAGAGGAAATGACAGCATTTGGGTGGTGGTAGATAGATTAACCAAATCAGCATACTTCATACCAGTAAAGAGTGATAGAAATGCACCAAAACTAGCACAAGTCTTCATGAAAGAGATAGTAAAGTTACATAGGGTTCCTACCACTATTATTAGTGACAGAGATACCATATTTACATCTAAGTTCTGGAGTAGCTTTCAACAGGCAATGGGGGTTGAGTTGTGCTTGAGCACAGCCTACCATCCCCAAACTGATGGTCAAACAGAAGTAGTCAATAAGTTTTTGGAGGATCTACTTAGGGCTTGTGTGCTGGATCATGGTGGGAATTGGGAAGACTACCTTCATTTAGCAGAATTTGCTTACAACAACAGCTACCAGAGTAGTATAGGAATGGCACCCTATGAGGCTCTATATGGAAGGCCTTGTTTGTCACCTGCTTGCTGGTTAGAAGTGGGTGATAAGGTAATGTTAGGACCAGATCATGTGAAAGAGACAAATGCTAAAGTTACATTAATCAGACAGAGAATGAAGGCAGCGCAAGATAGAATGAAATCATACGCAGATAGGAGAAGGAAGCCACTTGAATTTGAGTTAGGAGAATATGTGTACTTAAAAGTTTCACCAATGAGGAAGGTGTTGAGATTTGGCAAGGCAGGGAAGCTAACCCCAAGGTATATAGGACCATATGAGATCATTGCAAGGATAGGAAAGATGGCTTACAAGTTGAAATTGCCAGAAGAGATGAGTGGGATACACAATGTATTTCTTGTATCACAATTGAGAAAATGTGTGCATGATGAAGCTTCAGTAGTTCAGTCACCAAGCAAAGTGGAAGTTAGACCAGATCTGATGTATGAGAAGAAGCCAGTAGGCATTGTAGCTAAGGAAGATAAGAGATTGAGAAACAAAATAATCAAACTGGTAAAGGTGCAGTGGAGTTTAGACCCTAATGATTGCACATGGGAGGTTGAAGATAAGATAAAAGTCCAATACCCTCAACTATTTGCAGCTAATAGTTAAGGCAGAGGTATTTTAATATTCATGCTTGAATTTACTTAGTTGAAAGTGATATTCAAAGTTGTGTATGCTTGTTTGATATATGTTTTGGTTGAATTAAGAATGTGTATTCATGTTTGATTTTGACACTTGATTTACATAGTAAGAAGTGTTAAATTGTGGGACACAATTTCTTAAAGGAGGGGTGTATGTGACAGCCCTAGTTAAGCAAGCATGTAGAAAATTTAAGTCATTCAAATTTTATTTTAGTTATGTGGAAGAAAAAAAAATATAAATACAATTTTCTAGGAAATGCTTGTGTGAAAATGAGAATTCATGTCCTTGTGCATGTGCACACTGTTGCAGTGTACAGCCTGAGCAAGTAATCTAGTAAGGATCTTGCAAGCAAATAAGAAATGAATTAGTGCATGACCATTAAGTATGAATACACAATAGTTTGAATAAAATGCATAAACAACCTAAGGAAGATTTTAACTCTAACTTCCATGGCATAAGTACAAGCACAGTGGCTTGTGTGGGTAGAAAAATATATATAAATACATATGAACATATATACATGTACCCAGTATTTAGTAGAAACACACACATAGCTGGCCATACAAGTAAACTTATATGCATGATTAAAACCTGGAAAGACAAGAAATACCCGAGCCAAAGAAATCATGCATATAGTGTGTAAAGAAATTTGCCAAAAATAGTTAAGACAAGGAAAAAGGGGAAAATGGCAGGGAGGGAAAGTGGAGAGGGTAAACTGTTGGGTGAGATCAGAAATAATGATGGGATTTCTGATGAAAATAAATTACCTAACTAACCTTAAAACCCTAACAACTCCACCACATACCTCAGTATCTCCTACGGGTAAACATTAGAAAACCAGAAAACAAAATATAGAAAAGAAAGTAGGCAGCAGTTTGAGGAAAATAATGGCAGACCTGAATCAAGACTTGGGAAGAAGAAACTTGGTGAGTAAACCCTCACTTGGCAAGGCATTAAGACCTATGAAAGGCAGCCATTTAAACTCTAAATTATTTTACTCATGTTTGAAGTTTTCTTGCATTTCTAGTTTACCATTTTCTGATGCTTCTGAAGTATATTGTTTAGTTATCATTTAATCTAATGATTGTTTACACATGGTGTATATTTAATGATAGGATGATAATAACTGATTTATTTATATGATTATAAACCTGAGAAATGTTTTTGGTTAAAGCATAAACTAATAAGAAAAGTAAGGTGCAAGGCAGTAAGAGGAAGGGGTCCTCTGGCTTATGGCTTGCATTTGAGAGGATGATTGAGATGCAGTGGAATTTCCATATGCTAAATCTTGATCCATCATTAAGTACTCTCTGAAAATAAGGTTGAGCAATAAGTGAACACATTTCAAAGAAAAAAATATACATATATAAATTGACTGCAAGGACCTCATTACTGGGAACCACAGTGGCATTTCATTTCCTAAAATATTTGATCCATGCTTTAGCCAAAGGCCTGTCTTTGAACAAAACTGACTTGAAATGACATACAAATGTGATTAATTGATTGTTGAAATGTATGAATGGATGAATGTTTCATGGATGCATGAAAACTGCTTGCATTTACTGGTTAAGTACATAAAGATTTTGGGCATGACATAGTATAGTTGATACCTGCACACATGAAAGGAAAACTTAGTAATTAAACTAAGGAATTGGGTCACCTCTATCAGGTTGGGTATGAGGGAAGTGGGTATAACATAGTGGTTGGCTTGCATCAAGGATGGCGTGTGAGTTTGTACATGGCATGTTCATGTCCAAATAGCTTGTAGTGCACTGGAAATCAAACAGTAGTTCCAGGCAGTGTGCACCAGTGCAACCATGAATGTGTTATTGGACCCTTAAAAATGATATGAAATGAACTTACAAGCAGAGGTGAATATGCTAGGGGTATGGTGAGTTCTAGTATGCAGACTCAGTTTTGATGCCTTAGCTTAATGATATGGGTGTTGCTTGTTCATGTTTATGAGATGCTTGTGTGATTTGTGTGATGGCTGCTATGAATTCTTGAAATAAGAATTTCTGCTAAGAAATTAGTTTAAGCACATGTAAATGTATTTAGCAATTTACTCACTTCACTGTAAGGATACAAAAAAGTGTATATGAGGAAGTGGTTTAATAACCTGAGTAGAACATTTAACTTATGGAATAAAGGTGCTGTGGAACTAACTTCATAAATCTTATGTATTGTCAATTGAATTTACTCATACCAGACTTTAGTCTGATATGTTTGTTGCTTGCATCAAATGGGTGCTCCACTCACATTGTGGAGTAGATCATATGGTGTCTACAGGGAAGAAGGAAGCTAAGGGAAAAGGGGCAGAAGCATGATGCTAAGATGAATTTGCTAGTTAACTAAATTTGTGATTTGTAGAAGAATGATGCTTTATGTTTCCTTTTTCTTTTGCAAAAAAAAACTGATTTGTGGTAATGTTTGAAGTATGTTGTAACCCAAATTTGCAATGTATTGGATGGTTTAAACTACTTGTGGTAGAACTAGTCTTAGTGAAGAAAAAGATAATGAAATTTAGCTTTATATTATAACCTGTCAGCAAGAAATCTTTGTTGCATCAAGTAATAAGTCTGATAGTGGATCTGAAGCATAGGTGAACTAGTGATGTATGCTTATGTACAAGATTGTTTTAGAGACTAGAAACTATTCACGTAATAACTGTAAGTATTGTAAAGTAAGGAAAAAGAAACTAGAGGCATATAACATGAACCCAGATTTAAAGAAAAAGTTTGATGATCCTATGAATAAGTAAAACTTGTAGATTATAACTAGTTAATCCAGAAATCTTATTTAAACAAATTAGTCCACCTGAGGACTAAGGTGAAGCAAATAGTAGTTGAACATAATTATGTGCATACAGGTGAACAGAAGTATGCACAACCCTCGGTTAGGCTATTTTGGAAAGCAACCTTGAATAAGTTAAAAGCTATGAGTTAATTCACTTATTTAATTAAACTTACAAATGCTAAACACCTGCAAAACAAATAAGAATTGGTGAATTCATTGGCACAAAGATTCAATAGGAGAGGATCTTCCCAATCCTCTGTACTGTGGCTAAACTTAGTTTATTTTTAGTGTAAAATAAACTGAGTTACTCTTTTAAAAAATAGAAAAAAAACTCTGATATTAGAACTAGAAACTATTTAGGTATTTATATGAACATTCAAATAGTTTTACAAAATAATATATCAATATTTCTATATTGATCAGATTGGATCTTGGGAAAAATAAAAATAAAAATAAAAAGAAAAAAAAATAGTTAGTCTGTGTAAGAGGGCAACCCGGAATTTAGCTCACACTGAATTGAGTCATTCAATCAAAATGACAACTTAGGGTAGGGTTGTCTCATTTCAACTTAACTATCATAAAAATATTCTAGTACTTGTGAGTGCTATAAAACACTCACATTGAGTTTTTAATTTTAAATCAAATTGAATGACATTCAATTTAACCTAAAAGTTTAAATAGCTCTAAATGACTCCAAATAGTTCCAGAATGTAGTGCTCGTCGCCACGATTCTATTGCCGCTTGTTTTGTCCAATTTCGACCTCATATGAGTAAGATATGCATTTTTAAATATTTCATAATATATAATACAATTAATATTCAATTTCCTTTTTTTCTAATATTAAATCATAATTAAATCATGATCGTACATTTATTCTATCTGCAATCAAGGTCGTGCTCCCCATCTTCTTCATGGCGTAACAGGCAACACAATCGAACCCATCGGTTGCCCTTAATCTTTTCTGGTCGCTCCCTCATCGATCGCCAAGGAAATGATCGAAACCCCTCAACTCTAAGCCCTACGCGTCCAGCACCACCGCCCCGAGTTCCATCGAGCTCGTTCACCTATCTTGCCTTGAAATCATGCATGAACGCACGTTCGTCACAGCCAAATCTTGGCCACCATGCAGCTTCAATGATAATCTCCACCGTTGGAATTAAAGATCTCACTACGCTCTTCATTTAAAAAAGTTTCTCGTATAAATCGATGGATTTAGAGAAATTTGAGGGGGAAGGGTTAAAGAATTTTGGCCATTAGCCATGTTGGTGGTGCGGCTGCTAATTCTGGGCTAGGGTTTACTATGTGCATATATATAAGCGTGCAGACATATTATTTTATTATCATTTTCAACTTTTTTTGGACAAACTCCAAACGAAGCGTGCTGCCTGACGTTTATAATGTTTTACCCCTATTTCGAACATAATGGAATATATTTAGGGGCCTAATTCGATCATATGTAGAAGATAGCCTTTTGAACCCAATTAAAATATTAAATTTTTGATATTTAGTTCAACGCGTTT
Source organism: Allium cepa (assembly GCA_030765085.1). Classification (NCBI taxonomy): domain Eukaryota; kingdom Viridiplantae; phylum Streptophyta; class Magnoliopsida; order Asparagales; family Amaryllidaceae; genus Allium; species Allium cepa. Next base: position 940,111,171 of record CM060932.1, read on the forward strand.
TTTATCTCGCACAACCAAACGATAACTCCAAACGCTACAAAATTTGAAATCTGATAATAAAAAAACTATTATAGATCCCATGGAACTGGATTCATTAAAATCCGAGACTGTGCCCCGGATCGCTATTTTTATACGTCAATTAAAATATAATATTTTGAATTTCTAATTATTCACTTTTAAATTCAATTTTAAATGTTATCAATCTTTATTGTTGTTTTAATAAAATTTAACCAACTTCGAATATCAATTTCAATCATATTAAATCCAAAATTCAATTATTCAAATAATTCCCAGTATTAATTTAAATAATTTGATTGTTCAATATTTAACAAATTTCAATATCGGATTTTAGATGAATTCTAGTTATCAACAACATTTTATTTCTATCTAAATAATTCACAATTATTATTTAACTTAGTCGTTGATCATGAACCCAACTAATATATATTACTTCATGTCAGAACTCGTTATTGTCAAATCTTCGAAATTAGTTTATTTTAAAATCTTGTTCAAGTTCATATCCAATAACTTACATTTAAAATCATGAAATTTATATTCTTAAACAATTTTACTTGACAATTACATTAAATTTGATAATTTAAAATAGCTGAAAAAGAGTTGTTACAATCTCCCATAGTCAAAATTTTCGCTCTCGAAAAGACGTTAAGTAAAGAATCTTACGTTTAATCTATATAAAAATATAATCAACTTATAGAACATCAAATCCATTAGAAAACTTTTACTATACTTCCGCCACACCACTCTGATTGCCTTTTGCAATTTACTAGTTAGTTACCATACAACTTATAAAAAAATTTAAAACTTCAAAATTTTCTAACACCCGAATTTACTGAAAATTTCGACAGCGTCTCCTTTACGCGGCTGATCGGCACAACTACAAAATGCCACTACGGGACCTAAACCAACGAAAGAAAACAAAATCAAGTGGCTTCATCACAAACTATCAAATCGAATGACAAAATAAACACGTAGCTTTTGTCGGGCAATCCAATTTTTTCTTGATTTTAAATACCTGCATCTTATTTACAATGATTTTCAATCATACAATTTAGATTCATTTTACATTTTGCATTCTCAGTTTCCAATATTTTCTTTACTTAAGCCCATACGATGTACATATATCATCTGTACGCAATATTAAATCTGATCGCTCACTCGATCACACAATTTCACTTCCGAACCAGTATCAAACACACGACTCTCTAGTGCGGACTCGAATCTGGTTCCTTGATCGGAAACAATCATTCTCCTTGCATAGCCATATACTATGATAGAGAATTCCAGGATCAATCAAAAATCCACATCCAGGGTTCGCCATCAAGAATCAAGTGAAAAATCTTAACTCGGATCGATATAAATTATCTCGGAATTCTGTGCTCGAATCTGAATCAAATTGTTATGCGAATAAAATAATATACATACAACTTACGTACCTTCCAATATATTTCTATCCAATTCATCTATATTAAATTTCTTTTGCTTACCTTTATTTCATTTACAATCAATTATTCACAATCCATTATTCATATCCCTTATTTAATATATCCATTTCTTTACATAGCTTATTATTTAATACTATCATTTCTTAAACATCATTCCATAGAATTTGCTTACTTAAGTTTGTTTTAAACATTCTATACAATTTAATTAAATTCAATCCTTTTCATTCACATCCATTTTCATAATTTCCTTTAATAACAGATTTGTTTGTGAAACATTTTATTAATCATCACTTTAGTTTAAAATCATTCTATAAAATCATATATAAGAAGTTGAACTGCATCTAAGTTTATAATTATCTCAAAAGTTATAAATTCAATTTCATAATTCCTTTGCAAATTTATGTTTAATTCTATAGCCAATTTACAAAGATATTATTTGATTCATTTGTCTTCTTTCTTAAATTCCACTTACTTATTCCACTTAATCATTAATCATTTCATAATATACTTAAGTATATAACACTTACTAAATTTCCATTTACGTATATTCTAATTACTTTTAAGTTTGTTACTTGTATAATATCCCATTACATATCCAACTCATATTTTAACTTTTAACATTAGACATGTCTTATTATATGCTATTAGAATGCAGTTTTACAGTATACAAATTAATCTAATTCATTTCACTTAATTAGAATGTTCACTATTTTAACTTGTTTAAATTTTCTTTACATTCAATTTTAAGAGTTACAACTTCATCTCTAAGGTTTCTCAAAACGTTTATCTTACATTTCTTAGTTCTCTTATTTTATAAGTTTCGATAATTCAAATATTTCAATTCATTCAAATGATTTGAAGATTATTAATTAACAGAACTTAAAAATTTAAACACCGAGTTCATTTCAAATCATTTGAAATGAGGATGTATACTTAGATCTTTTATATACTAAATCATACTTTTGGAGTTTAAACCAAAATCCGTTTATCAAAACAATTTCGAAGCAAAGCTTCTCAGAAGTCTCCCCCACTTTGAGACTCGAAAATGATCGTCGATGATGTTGCGTAGTCATCATCTATATTATTTTCTAAAGATAGAAGAGGGGAGTACTGAATTCATCCCTTTTAAAATTTATTTGAAAATAATTTGAAGTTGTATATGCTACTAAATAATACTAATATTATTTTCCAAACCAGAAAACCCTTTTTAGAAACACCAGCATTTAAATTTCTCAAATTCTTAATTTTTATATTCATTTTACTTGCAAAATATATCTTACAAATCACATTATATAATTTCATTTTCTTATAACCATATAATGGCCAATAGTTTAGGAATATTGAATAATCAATCAATAAATGATAATGATCAATATTATCATTCTAACAACCTATTCACACTATATATACCATAATAATTTCTTAAAATTATTCCTTTATATACAGAATTTAATCAGGGTAAAGTTATTTCATTTACCCCATTTTAAAATAATATTATGTCGAGTTGATCTGTTCAACTGTTTAATGGTCCCTATCAGTAATGTTAATTACTCGTATCGACCAGAATCCATAAGCCACTCAACAAATCAACCAACACAATATAAAACAATTCTTATATTCACTAACAAATACGCTCTGATACCGACTGTGAAGACCCACATTTCGGAAGGTTTAATCGCTAATAAACCACACATGTCAACTCAAACCATTATTAATGGGGTTAAATAAGAAAATAAAAGAAAAGAAGAGGAAACAAACGTGGAATCTTGCAGTGGAACGAAAAAATATAATAATCATATAAACAATTCATGAAGCTGTTTATGCAATACATTTGATTATAATCTATACAAAATTTACCAGAGTTATATACATACATTAGGAATGAATAAAATAATGCAGTAGACAACATGATGCAGGAATAATAATAGTAATAGTATACCAAATCTTCGTCTTTGTCCTCCAGAGTAAGTCTTTAATAAGCTGAAAAACTCAGGACTAACCCAAATGAAAAGAACAAAACATTCGAGTCAGGACAAAAATATCCTTATGTAAGTCAAATTTAGTGTCATGGCATCAGAGATGCTTATGGCTTTTTACATCTCCTGTCCAGTGTATAATGTGAGTGCAATAACTCAGGAGATGTTATAGGATTTTCCATCTCTTAAGGATCCATCAAAATATTTATATGTAGTAGAATATGATATATATATATATAATTTATAATCAATAAAATAAATATTTTTCTTAGCGTTAAGGCTTTACATTAATCCTCCTTAACGCGTTTTTAAGCATTAGCGTACAGTTTGCATTTGACACCACCAGTCGCACATCCGTAGCTAGGGATGCGTCGTGATACGACAACGCTAAACCAAAATCATATGGGTCTCATTTAGGAATAAAAGTATGAAAAGACATGTGAGGCAATGCCCAAGGCAGGATATTACCAGTTCGGGTTGCGGGGCTGGTGGTAACGCATCATAGCAATGACCGCCCACCTCGTCCATCCATCCCATATCGAGTTAAAGGGAGGCTATACCAATCAGATGCACCAATCGAAACCAACAAGAATGATAATATGGACCGAGTCCAAGAAAATCGAAGAACAGAGGTCCACTCAGGGTAATTAGCCACATGGCCCTATCAAATCGTCCTGTTTTAATCATTTCAAATTGGCGCAAGTGCCGGGATCTATCCATCTTCATTCACTTTCTTCAAATCCAGCAATCGTCATCAAATCAAACCACTTCATTCTGGAGTCTCCTCCTCGTACACAGTTGTTAAAGTGGTTCGGATAACGACATAGAGTATGCCCATATTCGGCCCCGGTCTCATTAAAAACCGAACATCGTTTTTCACACCGGTTGGTACTTTTACATTCCAAAAACAATTCATACTTGATATCAAAATATCATCTTTGCCTCAAAATCAATTTCGTTTTGAAATCATCACATTTATCAAAATATATGATTTTAGTTCAAAATTATATTCGCCTTAATATCTCGATTTCGATTCCAAAGTTGTTTCGAATTTCAGTTTGGGTAATAACTTCAATTTAACCCTATTCGTATTAAATCCATGTTTCAAAAAACAAACATTCATCCCTTTACCAATTTGATTTTTTTTGAAAAATAGTTTGAATAGTTCTAAAATAGTTCAAGTAATTAAAATAGTTAAAATAGTTTAAACGGTTAAGTAGTTAAATATAGTTTAAATGGTTAAAATAGTTTAATATAAAATAGTTTACTTATTAAAATGGTTTATATAGCAAAATAATTTGAAAAACCAAAATAATTTGTATATTTAAGAAGATAGCTTTTAAACGGTTTTATATTAAATTACTCATTTGAAAATAGTTAAAAGTCAAACCGATTCAATTCCACTTTCCCAATTCAAATAATTCCCATTTTCCATTCAATTGATTCAGTTTCGAGTTCAACACAAATCAATTTCAACTTCGATTTCAAATTAATTCAATTCCACTTTCAAATCCAATTAATTCAATTCCAATTTCAATTTATATCAATTTCAAGCTCAATTTTCAAATATCGATTTAAAACATTTAAATCAAATTATCTTTCGATATTCAGTTTAAATTCCCAATCTTCAAATATAATTCAATTCCGAGTTCAATTTCGAAATATTTTTTTATATCACTTTTACTTAGTAATATTCAAGGTTCAAATAAAAGTTCAATCTTTTAAAAACAAATCGATTTCCAAAAATTCAAATTATATTTTGATTATAACTTTAAAATCTTAACTTCGATTATTTAAACAAATTCGATTACCAAATTTCAATTTCAGCATTCAAGGTTCAAGCTTCAAAATAATATGATTTTTATAAATTTGATTTTTGTTTCCTTTATATCAAAACCATTCAAATAATTTCAAATAAAAAATTTTAAAATCATTTAATTTAACCAATCCGGTGTCCGTATATAATTTTGTACCATATGGTCAAGTAATCAGTTATTTTAATTTAATTTTAGGGATGTATATATATCACATCAATCCAAATCACCATGTCATAATTATATATCATTTCAACTCATTTCTTAATTTATTCGAAAGAATTTTATTTACAGTTCATATGCTGTAAATAATACATAGGGTGATAATGTGATATATCAGAATAAATAAACACTCAAATCATTCAAAATATCAACCAATAGCATCCATCACAATCAATCATCCAAACAGTCAATATAATCCACAATAATTTCATAGTTATTAAAATCGAGTGTTTTATTGGCAATTAAATTCCTATTTAAACATTAACTATCAATTTTAACTTTCAATGGTTAATTCAGTGATAGTTTAGATGACAAATAAATTTATCAAACAACAATCGATAAATTCATATCATTTCATAATTTTAACTTAATTATCATAAAAATATTCTAGTACTTATGAGCGCTATAAAACAATCACCTTGAGTTTTCAATTTTAAATCAAATTGAATGACGTTAGATTTAATCTAAAATTTTAACTAGTTTCAAATGACTCCAAATCTGTTCTAGTAGTGCTCGTCGCCACGATTCCGTCACCTCTTGTTTCGTCCAATTTCGACCTCGTATGAATAAGATATGCATTTTTAAATATTTCATAATATATAATACAATTAACATTCAATTTTTTTTTTAATATTAAACCCTAGCTAAACCACATCCGTACATTTATTCCATCTACAATCAAGGACGTGCTCCCCATCTTGTTCATCGCATAAAAGGAAACACAATTGAACCCATCGGTCGCCCTTAATCTTTTATGGTCGTTCCCTCATCGATCGCCGAGGTGACGATCGAAACCCCTCAACTCAAAGCCCTATGCACCCAGCACCACCTCCCTAAGTTCCATCAAGCTCGGTCACCTATCTTACCTCGAAATCATGCATGAATGCACGGTCGTCATGGCCAAATCTTGGCTACCACGTGGCTCCGATGACGATCTCCACTATTGGATTTAAAGATCACACTACGCTCTTCATTTTTGTCATTGAAAGTTTTTCGTATAAATCGATGGATTTAGAGAAAGTTGAGGGGAAGGGTTAAAGAATTTCGGCCATTAATCATGTTGGAGGTGCGGCTGCTAATTCTAGGCTAGGGTTTACTATGCGCGTATGTATAACTGTGCAAACCTATTATTTTATTATTTTTTTCAATTTTTTTGAACGAACTCCAAACAAAGCATGCCGCCTGGTGTTTATAATGATTTACCCTTATTCCGAACACAATGGAACATGTTTTAGGCCTATTCGATTGTATAGAGAAGATACCTTTTTGAACCCAATTAAAATATTAAATTTTCGATATTTAGTTCAATGCGTTTTTATCCCGCACGACCAAACGATAACTCCAAACGCTACGAAATTTGAAATCTGATAATAAAACACTATTATGGATCAAATGAAATTGGTTTCGTCGAATTCCAAAACTGTGCCCCAGATCGCTATTTTTATACGTCAATTAAAATATAACATTTTCAATTTCTAATTATTCACTTTTAAATTCAATTTTAAATGTTAACAATCTTCATTGTTGTTTAAACAAATTTAACCAACTTTGAATATTAATTTCAATCATATTAAATCCAAAATTTAATTATTCAACTTATTCCCAATACTAATTTAAATAATTTGATTGTTCAATATTCAACAAATTTCAATATTAGATTTTAAATAATTCTAGTTATCAACATCATTTTATTTCTGTCTAAATAATTCACAATTATTATTCAACTTCAGTTATTGATCATGAACCCAGCTAATATATATTACTTCATTTCAAAACTCGTTATTGTCAAAGCTTCGAAATTAGTTTATTTTTTAAAATCTTGTTCAAGTTCATATCCAATAAATTACATTTAAAATAATGAAATTTATATTTTTAACCATTTTCACTTAATAATCACATTAAATTTAGTAATTTTAAATAGCTGAAAAAGGATCATTACAATTATCGCTTGAAGTAGCTACTAGCTTATGGAGTTCATTTATATGGGTATATCTCAATTTATTGGAAATGAATATTTAGGGTTTGGAAGAGAACAGAGGAAGGGCAGAATGCTTACAAAATGGTATGTGGGAAAAAGTAATCTGAATGAATGTAGAATTCAAACAACTTAAAAATACATGTGGTGTGCCTAGGATAGACTTCACCAAGAAATTGGTCAGGACTTCAGAGCTAAAGATACCAACTTTGTATTAGTAATATAGTATAGATACTCAATTAGGAGAAATGAACGAGGTGGTGAAAAGTTCTGGAGAAAAGTGTTGGATTGCTACAATAAAAACATTTAGACAACACATGATCAATGACTTTGATTGTAACGACCCAATTTTTTTAATAATTCGAATGAGAATATTTAATTTATTTAAATATTTAGGTTTAATTCAAATTTAATAAATAAGAAGAATACCAATATTAATTAACGATTCGATTTTTATTGACGTAATTTTAATTTAATTTGTCTGATTTTTCCATAATTTTTCATTTAAAAAATGTTTAAATTATCGTTTGATGATTTTTGGCAAAGGATGGTCTTTTTATGATTTTTCAAAATATGATAACCAATGTATACCATTATTTTGAAATCGTGTCACATTTTCATGTGCGATTAGTTTTTTGTTTTGTCGTTCGTAATTCGTACGTGAACGAAATCCTGTGGAGGGAAACGTCAGAAATGTTGTTATAAACCATAAAAAAACACATAAGGTATTCAACATATTTACTTTCCCTCTTTCCTATCTTTCAATTTCAATGACAGTAAAAGAAAGAACCAAATTTTCATCTTCAAAAACCAAAAAAAGCAACCTCTTCTATTTAAAAAATTCAAACAAAAGATTTACTCAACATAAATTAGTAAAAAAAAAAGAATCTTTGGGTTTAGCGTGGTGAGATCTTCGATTTGGTATGCTTTGGTGGGTGTAGCATCCTTAGATGAAGTTCAACAGTTACGTCATAAGCATAGTGAACTAGGTTGGAATTTTGTGTGATTTAGGGTGAATTAAGCTAGGGAATTGATGGATTTGATTTTGTTGGATGACGAAGCTTGGATGCCATCATTTTGGTGGAGTGCGGTCAAGGAGAGAAAGTCAAGACATTGTGGGGCTGCTATGGGTTATATCAAATCGTGATTCCAAGAAGGGCGAGTGTGTGATGCATTTGTGTCCATTGGGTAGCTTTGGTGTAGAGGAGGTGGAAGGTGAAGACGGATTTTGAAATCATGGAGGAACGAAGAAGAGAGGGTTAGATCATCTATGATAATGTTTAGGTTCATGCTTGGGAGAGCAATGTGCAAGCATGGGTAGTTAGGGTTTGGGAGGGAAAGTGATTTGTGCATAATTAAACGTTTGTAATGTAATTAGTGTTTAAATTTATTATTTAAAATCAAAATCTTGTAAAATGAATAACTTTCTTATACAAGACCTAATCAAGATGTGTTCTATTGTTTTACGCTCTTAATGGCGATAGCTATACGCTAGAGCTAGTTCATTGAAGTTGGAGCTAGCGGAATTTCGGCCTAAGTTCGAATTCAAACTGTATCGCCTAAGTGTCCGTTGGAATTTCGGTGAGTTAAACTCACCTTTTTGGATAATCAGAATGTTATATAGTAGATAGAAATAATTATATCCTTGAATGATTATTGGTTTCATTGGGTTAAATATTCGCTTTGAAAAATGAATGACATGTAAACTGAAATACAGAAAATTTGTAGATAAATATGGAATTCTCATCATTGTCATTTTTAATTCCAATTATATACTAATTGATTTTATTTTTTGTTATATACCTATTATATTATTGGTTAAATGCTTAAATTTAATTATTTGGCCATATTAGATGTGACATTGACATATGTTAAAAGTAGAACCTTTTTCGTAAAAATGGTAGTAATAGCATTGGTTAAGTGCTGCAGTAACTATGGACCTCGCTATAGTATTTTTAAAAATACTATTAATTGGTGTTTGATCTAGAATTGGTTTCGATTTGGAAAAACGATTTTTAATTTGATCTATTTGGATTTTCTATGATATTTTATAAAAAATAATTTTGCACTTCTCTATTTTACTTTAATTTCTTTTATTATTCTTTTCTAATATATGAATATGCGTAAATATTTTAAAAGTATTTTGAGAAGTATCTGTTTTATAGAAAAGTTATTATGATAATGAATGTTTATTTTAAAGGAAAAATGAAGGAGAATTTATCTGTTTATAATAAAGTGATGTTGTAGTGAAAAGGAGATAGAAATATTTTGGGTTAAATATTCTATGAAACGATTTATATAAAATGTTGTATAAAATATTAGATTTATAAATGTTATTTTACAAAATAAAAGAATAGTTTTATAAATTGTGTTTTACAACAAAAAGAATAGTTTTATAAATAATACTTTATAAAGGAGAAATGATATTGCTTTATAATTTGGTATATAAATCACATTTGTGATTTATAGTATTATGTGGAATGATTGTCTTATGGGAAGTTTTAGTTCTATTTTGGAAACTGAAAGCTTATGATAAATTTTGAGATTTATAAACTAAATTTTATAAATAGGAATGAATTTGTAAAGGATTTTATAGATATGAAAGAAGTGTTTTAAGAAGGATTTTTATAAATATAAAAGGAGGTTTATAATTAAGATATAAATAGAAACGAGTTTTATAAAAGAGATTTTATAAGTGAATTTAGAGTTTTATAATTATACTTTGAGATTTATAAATGATATTTTATAAAGAAGATTTATAAGTGAAGTTTTATAAAGAGTGGAGTCCGTAGGTATACAAAGAGGTTTATAAAAAGGAAAGGAATTTGAATTCCATACATGATTGTTTTAAATACAATGGTACGGAAAGTATTCTTTCATACCTACACCAAATTCCAATGTATGGAAACTCATCTCTATCTTGAGAATTAAGGATGTGTGTCGAGGGGCAAGGATAGTTTTATAACTTGTTCGACCTCATTGTTAATCGAGGGATAGTACTGTTTGAAATTAGAAAGTGGTGTTAAGTATATTTGATCTAGTTTCCATACGACTTGTTAACTTACACCAAAAGTGTTTTGGTTTTTTTATAAATACTTAAGTTACATTTGTTAAACCAAATAAGTATGTTTCAAAAATGATATCTTTCTGAAGATGTGTGAATATACTTACACTATTGAAATAAGTATATGGGTGCATTTCCTAAGTATTGGAAATGTAGTGTTTATGAATATAATTATACTACTGATATAAGTATATGGAAAGTTTCTAAGTATTAAGAGGTGAATTTTTTTGTCAGTATACTTGTACAATTGAGATAACTATATCAATATTTTCCATGTATCCAGAAGAGTAGAGAGGTTTTGTGAATATATCTTTGTAAATGTTTTTAATGCAAAGATTTATAAAGTGGTTTTAATTAATGAAAGGATATATTAAAGAGGTTTAGTGGTAATTTGTTCTTAACTGTTCTTAGTTAAATCTTTAGTTGAATTGTTTGCAATTTGATAGTTAACCGACTATCAAATCTTGGGCAGTTTTAAAACTGTCATTGTTGGTTCGGAGAGACCAAGATCAGATATATTATCTGAAAACCACTTTGAACCGGCTTAAGCATTCGAATTGAAAACATCTTGAAAGTGATTGGAATAGAAGATGTAGTTCTTTAAAGTATAAGGCCCACTTGCTACTAATCCTAAGGGTGATTCCAAAATGGACGTGGTAGAAGTGGTGCCTTCGATTTATTCATATCCTGAACAACTTAAATGGACGAATAGTAGCATTGCATTGTGCCTAGAGGGTAGTGTCAACATTCCAAGTAGGATCTACCAAAAAGGTAAAACGTAGCCTTAAGCCTCACCACGTGAGAATGACTAACATTGGATATGCAATAGGGCTATGTGGTACGCAACCAATAGGTCCCTTTTAGATATATATTTATGGATTTGGTAGGTGCGTGAGAGCTCTCGGGAAAAGGTTGCAAAACAACCTAGGTGATGGCATATTCAATACTATCCAGTAAGCAGTAGGCCAGTTCTGTATTGGCAGGGGTGCAAGATGTTCTTGTTAAACTCGGTACATTTGTCTAGAGGTGTACTGTAATAGACGGTACCTCGGTGCCTTATCATTGCATGAAATTCATTCTCCAATAAGGGCCTTCAGACTTAGTTGTATACTTATTATGTTGGGCTAATTAATATTACAATTTCAGTTATGATTCAATATTTATTTTAAACCTTAGACATTAGTATAATATCAAAAGATTTCTTGTGAATTGATTTGGTTATCATAAGGTAAAAACACGTCCATATTTATATGCAGCATAGTCTTCCGAAATACCTTTGTTTTGAGATGTTTTATAACATAAAATCAATTTGAGGTGTGTTTCTCATGCTGGTTTTCCAAATTAATCCAGACGTTATTTTCTTATATTGCTTGGGTTAGCTCGAGCATATTTTTTGATTTAGTTATGGATGCTTTGAAGCTTCACGAGACGAGCTAGATGTCTCCAAGTCATATTCACGTATATTTCATTTCCACCGCATTGGTTGTTTATATTTATCAGCATTTATAAGGATATGTTGTTATAACTATCCAGGCCGATGATTGGTTAGTTTGCTCTGATTGATGTATGTATATTACAGTTTTCTTTTGTAAATATTTGTTGTATATTACATATTACACATCATAATGTGAGATTATATTTTGTCTTTTATTTCTATTCCCCCAACAATCTGCCTTTTTGGCACTTGGATGTTTGGCACATGAATACCATGGATATATTATTTTAATGGTCGAATATACGGGTTGTTACATTGATCCAAGGTCAATCTGGAAAAATCAATTTATACACTTGGTTTCATAAATCATAGATTTACAAAATTAAGTAAGTAAACCCTTGTGGAATTGGAGAAGAAGATGAGTTAATATGTTTCTTAATGTTTTGTTTTATGTTAAATCAAATTTTAGATATTCATTTTTTTTTATTTTTCTATTAGAAAAAAATATACGAATGTGGAATCCTTAAAGTTGTTTGCAAGGGAAAATGGTATTAAGAAACTGCACTATTACCAATTTGGAGATTATTACGAAGTATTGACTAGCCTACCAAAGTGGAATTCAAACAACGTGAGGCACTCGAGAAATGTTCAAACCAAAAATAAAGGAAAGAAGAAAGCATCAAAATCATTATTCTACCATGGTCAAGTAGACTCGTCCGACAAAGATACAACTTGTAAGGACGAAAATGATATGGACGTGCATACATGGAGACCTAATGAAGAAGTCTAAACCAATTGCAGCAAAGTTGCAATGAACAAGATCATTGAAGCCTTGGATTCTTGAGTATGTGAAACCAAGAAAGGAGCGCTAGAAATAATGATGAAAGGAGCATTGTAGTAGGAAAAAAGTTGGAAGTGATGAAAATGTTTGCAGATATTGAGCAAGAAAAGTTAGATCTTGAACGTAAGAGATACGAGACCATGGTTACGAAAAAGGATTTGATGGGGATATGTGAACTTACAACACAATAGTGACAACCTAGTGTTGAGAAGCAGTTAACTAAAATTAATAACAGGGATTTAGTTAATTAAAATGGATTTAAAAATCCAATGTGATGATTTTAGAATTTTTCGAGATAAATATCTAAAAGTTGCAAATTTCTAATAAATGATGAATTTAATTATTTTGAGAAATATTGATATTTTAAACTTGAAATTTACATTAATTTGTATCACAAATGATTGGAATATTTTTACAATGTTTAGTGTTGATAATAAAAAATAATAGGAATTTATTTTTAAAAGAAAGTGAAGTTTTATCTTTTTTGGAATTTATTTAATAAATGTATTCAAAAATATAATTAAGAAGTGATTTTTGTGAAATAAGTTGAAATATGGAAAATAAAAATTTTATAAAATTATATGGTGAATAAGTAGTGAATATATGGTTTTTACTCGACTGTTTGATATTGAAACGTGTTAAGTAAAAATTAGAAGAAGTAGAACGCAAGAGAAGAAGGAACTAATTATTTTAATAATTTCTTAAAGCCCAAAGTCCAGTCATTAGGCCCAAACATAATTTTAAGTTCCAAATTCTTTATATTTAGGAACATGCTTCCTTCACATTTTCAATTGATGTATATTTTCCATCTATCTTTTTTTTCGTTCAAACTTGAGGAAATTACAAAAACCCGCTTCTTCTCCTTCCTTCAAAAATAAAAATAAAAATATTAAGTTATTATAAATTCTCAAATTGAGCATGTACATCTCAACACCTTGCTACATTTCAAATTATGAAGAAGTTTTCATTTTGATCAAGTTTTGGAGCTTATGAAATCTACAGCAAAGGAAAAGTAGAAAAAAGGGAAAGTACGCTTAGAGGTGAGTATTTGTACTCGCAAATCTATATATAGTCATTGTGTAGTCATTATATGTGTTTGAATTGATGCACGGATGGATAGCACTGTACGTGTATTGAAATGGATGAGTTTACGGTCCAGTAGGAGGAGGTGGCTTGAATTGAGGAGATACATGCACAAAATCGTGACACCAGAATTTTGACCGATCGACCGCCTATGTGCTAACTGGTTGACACTTACGTGCTTTATTGTTATTTTTAAAAAAAAATATTGAGTATATTTTGACTGCTAAGAACTGATCGGCCGACCTCTACATGTCAACCGGTGGTGCAATCGATTATACAAAAATAAGTGGTCTGTGTAAAGGTTTATACTCTACTGCCAAGCCACCCAAGTTCAAGTCATATATTATGCTATTTTGTGCATATGTATTTTAAATAGTACATAAATTATATTTGCATTGAAAATGAATGAGAGAAATTGTATAAAATAAATTTATAATTTAATGAAGAAATTTTAATTATTAATCTAGAAATTGGTTATTTAATGAAAATTAGGTTTTTGATTTTTAATAATTTGTAAAAATCCAATGGAAATCTAAAAAAATACGTAATGATTTCCAATTAATATTTTATGATTTCAAAGTATATGTCATGATTTTTGAATATAATGTAATGTTTGGAAAACGTATTTATGGTTTTGGAATAAAAGAAATTGATTTAAATATTGTAAAATTTATTTAATTTTTTTGTCTAATTATAGAAAATTATGAAAAATTAGTTTTAAGTAATATTTGATTGTAAGTTATTTCTAGGGATTTAAATATAGATATAGGATTTTTTGGTAGTAAAATATGAATATTAGAATTCTATTTTGAATTTATAAATGGTTGAGAAATTAGCGTTTTAACCATTTAAAATTTATAAATGTTTTATCAATTATAGATATGTTTTTCTAAATAAATATGCCTACATCTTATTTTATATAAATATACATGGCTTGTTTATGCCAATTCTATGTAACGAGAAATTTGAATAAATGGATTGGTAATACTTTTGGGATAGGGAATTCAGTAATGTTTCTCTGGTTATTATTTGGACTCGTTATATAGAATAATATGCGAGTGTAGTCTACGAACATTGAGTAAATCTTCAAGTGATGCCGAGTGGTGTGGGACGCCCGAGCTGATACCTGTTCAATTACTCTATATAACTAAATGTCACTTGAAAGGGTCATGTCTACGAGGTATTTATGGTGACGCAACGGAGAGTGAGCAGCCTGAGAGCCAAGAGTGTCTATTTATTATGTATACTCCTATTATACATCGAGAAATAAACCTGATTGGCTATTATCAATCCTAGAGGATTGATTGCGGGGTTGCTCTCCGAATCCGTGACACACATTTGATGTATGTATGCCGAAGACCCATGGTTGTAAGCCACTACCCCGTGTCACATAGGCCGGTAGCCAATTACTATTGGGGCACTTACAGGGTCGTGACCATTGCATTGCGTAGTCGTGCATTTGATGGATATTGGATCATGATGGTCATCATGGTAACTGATGACTGTAGGAGTAGCGCTGAAAGCATGTAAGGAAGGCTCCTGGAGCAAGCTGAGAGTTATCAATTTCCCGTTTACTTATATTGATATAAACCCTACTTATTCACATATATGAGATCATTATAGATATAGCTGAGGGCCGATTGGATCATTTGTTTAGACTAATGCTAACATAATTATTTATGATACCGAGAGCACATAGGCCAGATGACTACCTGTGATGCTGAGAGTTGTGTAGATTATTAGAGGTCTGAGAGACTATATAATTATTCCATTGGCTAAGAGACAAGTCGATTACTATAAGGCTGAAAGTCTAGATGATCATTACGTGATTATAGACCTCTTTGGTTGTTTATTGGACTGTATGTCCATGCAATTGTGTAACCTCATACACATTGGTTATATTGCTATCAAGGATAGTTAGAGATGTTGAGAGCATGGTGTTAGACTCTGTACCTATCTTTTGTGGTTATTTTAGAGATGACCTTGGCTACCGAGGGTATGCCATATTTGTATTTCTCGTCTCTTGTTTGGATGATTATTTGTGTATTTTTCCATAATGTGTTGATTATGGCGGACCCTGGTATGCCTACTTTACAATTATCTCGATTGATAATCTTGGACATTGCTAAGAGTATGTCCTATGTAGTTTGTTTATACTTGATGATATTTAGATGCATGGATTGTTTCACCCATTTAACATTATACTCCTAGTACGTAGTATGTCTTGACTTTTATATGGGTGATATTACTTATCCATTATTCTATGATGTGATGATATATATATATATATATATATATATTGACAGCTGCATTTTAGACATAGACCAACCCATGTGTTTTTTATAATACTCGGGTTAGTCCGAGTCCTTTTCAGGTTCAAGGACACATGACCAGTTTGTGGTAGTTGGGCATAAATGGAGGATAGAGTATTACATTGAATCATTATGTATTGTCCAGTTTCATGTATGTATGACATTCGTGTTGTATATCAGATTTCATGTATGTATGACATTCGTGTTGTATATCAGAATTATATTGTATTTTTGTTTTGAGTTAGTAGGAATTTTAATCCGTATATTATCCCACATGATTTGTATACAGTCCTATTATATATTATAGCTCCGTTACTATCTCTATGTTTTTTTTATCATTTCTTGTATATTGTGTGATGCCCCACCTTGAGACCCACATTAACAAAGAGAATTTCTGAGTAATTTTGCCTACTAATGCAGAGAATATGGCTGGTTAAGGGTGACCATCATAGTGTTGTATTAGATAAGAGCTATATATGTCGATTTGGTACTTCTTTTTTTCGTTTCGTCTCAAGTAATTTGACAAACTTAATTCCTATCGAATACAATACTATGGTGGCTACATGATCGATTCAGAAAACAAAACATAATAACATCAACACCACAAGTCACAGAATAGGAAACACAAACAGATTTACATAATACATATACATCAAATGTAATACAACGAGTCAGAAGTGATATTCAACCACAATATATATACATATATCCCCATAAAAGATTATACAACGCAAAGTTCCCAAAAAGACAGCTACTACAAAAACTAAGCCATCAATCCAAGGTCGATAGAGAAGTCCAAAATGATAAAGCTAGCATAAGTCCCAAAGATTCCTAACCTGCAACTTGGTCTGACTCGAGTAATAAATACACATTAGCGATGGGTAAAAGGGATACAAGTGCATAAAGGGAACATTCCTTAAAATATAAAGGAATGATATAAGTAAAGTGCTATATGTATACTTCCAAGGGTGGAAATTCCATAAAAACCCAAAGTTATCTCATGGATGGAAATAACATGTCATATAAGGTTCACATTCAAGGGTATTCGATATAAATGAAGTGATGGCTAAAAGGGATACAAGTGCATAAAGGGAACATTCCTTAAAATATAAAGGAATGATATAAGTAAAGTGCTATATGTATGTTTCCAAAGTGGAAATTCCATAAAAGCCTAAAGTTATCTCATGAATGGAAATAACATGTCATATAAGGTTCACATTCAAGGGTATTCAATATAAATGAAAATAAGCCCACACAAAAGCCATATGAGAAAAATATCAAAATCTCTAAAAATCCAAATCTCATGGAACTCACAAAGGTGTTCAAACCACATAAAAATGAAATCACCATATGTAACATCTCATATAGCTCTAGGATATCGATGTAACAAAGATATCTCAAATTGGTGAAATCGTAACAAAATGTAGAAAACTCAGAAAAAACCTGGATTGGCCAGATCCCCGATTGCATGTCGAAGCAATGCTGCACGTGCCAAACTCTTGTCCAATCCTTTTTATAAATTAGGTACTTATCTCATGGACCCGAAGGTCATACTCGTGGTGATCGAAGTCACATAACTCGTGGTGATCAAAGTCACATATCTCAGATGACTCGAAGGTCTATAGCACTGGCATACTCGTGGATGTGTCACAAACTCTAGGATAGGAACCCGAAAAGTATAAACATGCATCCCATACCACACGCTCGCACTAAACGGTTTACTAACCGTTTTTAACTCCACATTGTAGAAATAAATCACAAATCTCAGAAATCTCAGATTACTCATATATCTTGTCTCGTATCATCGGCAAGTGGAGATAAATACCATAATGGTTTCTCATAAACCATAATTCCCGAAAAGGGAAAACTCATCTCAAGACTTGTCTTGTCTCATCGGTGAGTAAAATGACATATACAAGTGTTTCTCATCATTTATTACTCCAGTAATAGGAGATCTCGAACCTCTCAACTCGCCAGATATTGGCTAACTCAGATAATCCTATAATAGGAATTATAAATCTCAAATACGAACTCAAAATATAATACTCAAGAGGTTTCGATCGTATAAGTCCGGAATTAACCGAACAAGCAAACTCATGTGTCTCATACCACGTGTTTTACTAATTATTTAACTCCCTTTCTCATACGTCCGAAAAGTGCAAAAATATGTATTATTATATAGAAAATAATTTATTATAGAAGACAAGCTTTTAAAACTATTTTTGAAATCATTTGGAAAATAACTTTTGAAATTCTTTTATTATATTATAAATATTGTAAAATATTTATTTAGAAAGCTAAAAAAATCTTCCGCAAACGGTTTAGAAAGCATGTGCAAAGAAAAATCAGCAGAAATTCAATGAGATTATTCATGAAATCATCTTACAAAAATATCCTAAAAAAACTCATCAATCCAAAATATGGATAAGTGGTAATATTGGCTCTTCCATTTTAGGATCAAGCCGATCAAAACAGCATCAAAAAAATCCATGTAAAACAATTTAGAAATTCTCAACTGGAGCAAAACATGCTCCGATTCAAAGTTCCAAACAAATTTTCAACTAGTTACAAAAGTTTAAAAGCCTTGAAATTTTGTAGGCACAAATTTCAACAACTCTACTTTAAGTCAAAAAAGAATGAATACAATCAAACAAGGAACAAGAGAGATACGATCTCTCAAAATTGGACTTACAGCTAGATTTCACTGTCAACAGTTGGAGCAAAACATGCTCCAACTCAAAATATGACAATATGTTTCTATTGGCTAGAAAGGTCACAATGACCTAAAATTTAATATGCATAATGCTCGACAACTATATTTTAAACTAAAAAAGAATCACTCAATTTATACAAGATACGAGAAAGTTATGAGGTCTCAAAGTTGAACCCAGGTAGTGTTTTCACTGTAAAAATCTGGGCAAAAACATGCTCCGAATCAAAGTTCGACGACATATTTCTGTAAGCTATGTAGGTCCAAACGACCTGAAATTTAACATTCCTAAATATCAAAAACTATATTTTTTAAGTGAAAAAAGAATCACGCAATTTAAAAAAGGTATGAGAAAGTTATGATATATCAAAATTGAACCCAGACAGTGTTTTCACTGTAAAAATCTACGAAAATACATGCTCCAAATCTATGTTCGGCAGCATATTTCTATAGGCTATATAGGTCTAAATGATCTAAAATAATATGCATAAAGCTCAACAATTATACTTTAAAATGCAAAAAGAATCACGCAATTTGGACAAGGTATGAGAATGTTATGATGTTTCAAAGCTTGACCAAGGCAGTGTTTCCACTAGGAAAAAACAGGCTCCGAATCAAAGTTCGCAGCATATTTCTATAAGCTATATATGTCGAAATGACCTAAAATATGGTATGCTTAATTTACAAAAACATGTTCTACAAAAAAAATATGGCAGCATTTCGTTGCCGGAATTGAGAGATATAACTGCACAAAGTAGCAACTCAAGACAGTTTACACAAAAAAAACAAAATAGTTCAAAAACGAATTTTTTAGCAAATGTTTGATTTCAACTTGCGATTTTTGGCATTGCATGAGCTAGATTTTGTGAGATTGATACTCACTTTCAAAATACCCGAGCTTCAAGATCATATTGGTAAAAAGAGGCGAGCTTTTGCTTGAAAGATGCTTTAACAACCTAGAAATGGAGTTTTCAAAGACACGCAAGAACAAAATAGAAGAGTTACATGCAATTCATACCTAGTTCTAAGATTTTTATGAAATAATTCTGTAATGTTGGTGGAGATTACCTTCTATTCTCTTAATTTGGTGATTTTCTTCTTGAGTTAGCAACAAAATCGAGTGGGAATTGATTTTAGTTAAAGATGGTCATTACTTTTCTATTTTTTTATTTTCTTCACCGTGGTCTTTTTGTTTGAGAAGAAGGAGAGAAATAAGCTACGTACATACACTAGTTTCTCACCAGAAGCCTCTAGATACGGGCTAATGGATTCAAACTTTACTCAAATGAGCCCAAGGACAAAATACTTAGAGCAAAATAAAGGCTATGTTCATATTTTAACTTATTTTAGCACTAAATGCACATAATTCTTCATTTTAAAGCCAAACAATGTATACAAATTGTATGAAATACATTTTTTATTGAATATAAATTGATTTTATTGATAAAAGCTATTTTTAACAGAAATCTTATTTATATTCATAATGTTACAGTTTCCTTTTTTTAGTGTCAACTATTTGTATAGATTTTACTAGGCCAGTGAAGAAGAAAATTATTTTCTTTATCAAGATAGATAAAATTATTCTTAAACTATTTACATCTTAACTTTATTAAAACAACAAAATATTATTTTTAAATAATATTTCATCTTATAAGTTAATAAAATACATAGTTTCATATTTCTCCTCTTATATTCAATAAAAGGTTAATATTGGCAATAATTACCAATATTATTACATTAACTCAATTAAAATCCTATAAATAATTATTTTCACTCCAAGTTCTCAAAATAAGATGTTAAAACTTTATTTTTATCGTTTTTGATTTATTTCAACAATTTAATGTTGAAATGAATTACTTATTTAATTTATTAGCTCAAATTTAACAAATTCCAATATTTTCATCTTATTTAACCAAATCTCCTAACAATCAAATTTCAAGCCCAATATTTATTCTCAAACACATTGTCTATTTAAAATAAACAAATATTTGCCCAATTTATCTCCTCCATTTAACTTTATTTAAATAAACACCCTTTAATAATTACATTTTTTTTTAAAAATATTAAAAGAAGTAATTGGTAATAATTAATACAATTATTGCATTTTCTCCCAATAAAAACCATTTACCAATCATTATTATCCTAATAAATAAAATAAAGTTTCAAACTTTATTTTTCTCATTTCATCTCCAAAATTCATTGTTTATTCCAAATAAACAATTTAAAATTTTCAATTTTATTTTTAATTACAATATTAAATTATAACTACCGTTATAATTTAATATTAATAAGGTAACCTCTAAAGCAGGGTTGTTACCCACTTAATAAAATTGCATCCTCGCCATTTCTAGAGAAGAATTTGTATTCAACACAATTATTACATCAATCAAAGGAAGACAAGCATGACATTAAAATTCCTCGCTTTCTCTATTCAAGATGAAAGAAGACCAAAATTGCTCGATAAATTCAATGATTTTCCTCAGTATAAATACTAGGATTTCTGACCATTTAATTTCTTTGAGCAATATATCATGATTTCGAAATTATCTTACTTTCGAAACAAAACATGATGGAGTGTCACTTAAAAATCTATCAAAGAAGATTGATTTCACAAAATTTTCTCGAACAGAGTTGGGATTTGGCATTGCTTTTTTCCGAACTCAAACCACAAGCTGATGACTTTCCGTATGTCACTACAGAAGGAGGCACACTGATACTAAGATAACAACAATTGAGGTAAGAAAACCCAATGAGAATTGTTACTTCAAAGACCACCTAACTCAAACGACCGCAAAATGCTAGTCGTTAGACGTTGCACTAAGGCAAGACAATCTCGAGGAACACAATAGATGAAATTTTTAATTTACAATCAAAATTTACGAGAGTTCAAAATTTATTGTCTTCAAAATCATAATCTAAATTTTTGTTTGCAATTAAACTTCTTAAAGTTCCAAAACTCATTACCTTTAAATTCAACATCTCAATTTTCAATATTGGAAATTTTCCAAACTCCTTCCTATAGTTCTTATAAAATAACAAATAATTTTAAACTCATATTCCCTTTTATTCCAAAATTAAATTTTCGAAATAATTTTATTTATATTTTTTTCAATAGTTCTTAATACACAATTTTAAAAATTTACTACTCTTTATTTCTAAATACCCAAATTCTCAATACAAACTCCATCTTTAACATGTATCACTCATTTTTAAAATATTCAATAAAGGTTTATTTTCAATTAAAATATTATCTCATCTAAAGCATGTTATTTCGACAATAAAAAACAACCATGTACCTTTTCTTAAATTTCAATTATCTTAATGGCATTGCCTTGCCATTGGTTTATAATGAATAACCCTATCGATTGGTTGCAGAGTAGACCAAATGATCAAAACAGTCGCCACCCTCCGACCCACTATGGTTTAATAGCTGCATATGTCACTTGGAATAAAATTTAATTCTCAAATATTTTTGATTTATTTCCAAATTTAATCTCATTAAAACTTAATTTATTGTATCTGATTGTCTCATCACAGTGTTTAGAAAATTCCCATCGATAATGTTGATCAGGCGCATTGACAAGGATTTTTAAAGCACTCGATGGACAGCCCAACACAAAGATCATTTCCTTTAAAGGAATCATCTCATATCCAATGCTCAAAATATTCTTTATCTAACTCAAAAAAATCCAATTTCTCTTAAAAAAGTTTTAAATTTTGAAAAATTTGAAATCTCAATTTTTATCGCTAATACTAAAAATTTAAAACATAAGAAGAACTCATCGAGATATTCTCAAAATACTCGATTCAAAAGATTTATGGGATAGACTGGAATGTTCGTTATTCGAAACGATATAACGAACCACTTGCTAGACCCATACGAGTGTGCATTGCAGTAAATGGAACGCTATCCTCTGCAACTCATAACTCAAGGAGATTAGTGTAAGGTTAAACTGAAGTATGTCCCTAACACCTCTCAATAGATTAAAAAAGGAAAAGATGAGATTTAAGGGTAAAGGCAAGACATCTTCTCAAATAAGAAGAAGAACACTTAACAACATATCATTACTTCGAATGAAGTAATGTCGTAAAGTCTATCAACAAATGAGTATCCTTAGAGGATATCTCAAAAGAGGTAAAAATGGCAATATCGAATAAATTCAATGAACCACCCCATTTCCTTAGTGGACATCCTTGCAGAAGAATGACCGAAAGGCTGAGAACCGGGAATGAGGTTAATACAATAATCGATTGCCCGATTGGATATCATACCCGAAATGGATTCACAGAAATCAACAGAGTCACAATGACTGAAATTCAAGATATATCATCAACATCTCAAAACTCAAGAGTGAATTCAGATACTTCGGAATCATAATCAATATTCCAAAGAAAAGAATTAACAAACTAACTGAATTAGGATATTTAAATATAAGACCTTCAAATCACATAATGTGGCTTGATAAAATACAATCCACTCCCTCTCAAACCATTCCAAACTCTAGATAGAGAATTTAGATAGAAAATATCGTGCTAACCTGCATGAAAAATAAGCTACAAGGAACAACCTCAAAATTCTCACGTCAAGTATTGCAGATCCCTTCAAAAGGATTCGCAATCCTCAAGTAAGCAACAAAACTGGAACATCTAATAACATTAACAAATTTCTCCAATATGGATAAATTCCAAGCACCCGTATCGAAGAGGATTCGAACAGAACAGTCATGAGAAAGAATAGAACCTTTTAAAATGGTAGGAGATATACGCAGAGATTAAAATGCTCTACCAGAAGCTTTCGCCACATTCAAATTACCAGAACGAGGGTCCTTTTTCTTCTTAAGGCATGAAGAGATCATATGTCCTTCTTCCTTGCAATAAAGACACTTGAAAAGGTGAGGACAATCCCTAGCTAGATGATCTCGAGAATCGCAACTAAAGCATGCTAAAACTCTAGCCGAAGAAGGTGCTGCATGAGGATGATAACTAGAACTGCCTTCCTTTTCCTTCTTCCTCGGAGGAAAGGATTGGGATCTCTTCAAAGGAAATTTCTTATTATGTGGGTACTTTCGAACCTAGGCTTCATCACTACTATCCCTTTCTTTTTCGATGGCTTCGAGGTGAAGCACTGAATCCACAAGCTCCTCGAATGAGAGCTTAAGCTAAAGCATGAGTGACTTCTTCAAATATTTCTTAAGTCCAGATATGAACTTAATATTCTTCTTATATGGAGTGCTAATGAACTCGAGCCCATACTTGGACGAGGACTCGAAGGAGGATGTATAATTTGAAATAGAGGATTTTCCCTACTTTAACTCTAAGAAGCGACAGGCATGGAAAGCCTTCTCGGAATCTAGCACGAACTTAAGCTCAAAACGGTCGTGGAAATGCTGCCATGTAAAGGTAAACTCATCCATCTCGACAGTAAGGAGTTCGTACCAGTCTAGTGCTCGTTCTTGCAGCATACTCGACGCCATAGTAACACGGTGATGATCCTAGATCTCCATACGAGTAAAAATATACTCTCATGTATGGAGCTAAGCTTGAACTTCTAAAACTGTCTCGGAGCCTCTGAATGGCTTGCCTCCGAGATGGATGAAGTCGCTACACATACGTGCAAATGTGGTTTTGCGCGGAGGAGAGGGATGAGTAGGAGTAGGAGGCTGTGTGTTTTAAGAAGTTCGATAATCTAGTCGGTTGACATATAAACTCCTTCGGGACAAGAACCACTAGACGGTCCCTCCTCCGAAGTGCGACCTCTACCTCTTCCAGTCATTTGCTAAAAGTTAAGATAAGATTGGGTTATTCACAGGGGTAGATATTAGAAATTCAATTTCATTAAATAGGAATACTATGGAATTTAAAATTAACATTCCTAGACATACTCCTTTCTATCTACCCCCAAAGGACTCAAGAGATCAAGGACAAGGTTGGGTTCAAATATGATTTGGGGTTGATGTTTACACTTATATTGTGCTTGATGTATGGAAATTGTGTATACTGTTCTGCGTTTATTACATTTTGTTATGAATCTAACTCTGATACCAAACTGTGATGCCCCATCCCGAGACCCACATTAAGAAAGAGAATTACTAAGTAATTCTGTCTAGTGATGTAGAGAATAGGGCTGGCTAAGGGCGACCATCATAGTCTTTTATTAGATAAGAGCTAAGTATGTTGATTTGGTACTCTTTTTTTTGTTTCGTCTCAAGTGGTTCGACATACTTAATTCCTATCGAATACAATACTATGGTGGCAACAAGATTGATTCAGAAAACAAAACATAATAACGTCAACAATCACAAGTCACATAACAGTAAACACAAATGGATTTACATATACATATACATCAAATGTAATACAACGAGTCATAAGTGGTATTCAATCACAATATATATACATACATCCCCACAAAAGAATATACAACATAAAGTTCCCAACAAAACAACTACTACAAAACAGAGCCATCAATCCAAGGTCGATAGAGAAGTCCAAAATGATAAAGCTAGCATAAGTCCCAAAGATTCCTAACCTGCAACTCAGTCTGACCCGAGTAATAAACACATGAGTCAGGCCAACTAGAACTTGATATAGCAATGGATAAAATGGATACAAGTGCATAAAGGAAACATACCTTAAAATATAAAGGAATGATATAAGTAAAGTACTATATGTATACTTGAAAGGGTGTAAATTCCATAAAAGCCCAAAGTTATCTCGTGAATGGTTGTAACATGTCATATAAGGTTCACATTCACCGGTATTCAATATAAATGAAAATAAGCCCATGCAAAAGCCATATGAGAAAAATATCAAAATCTCTAAAACCTAAAATCTCATGGAACTCACAAAGGAATTCATATCTCATAAAAATGAAATCACCATATATAACATCTCATATAGCTCTAGGCTATCGATGTAATAAAGATATCTTAAATTGGTGAAATCATAACAAAACTCAAAAACTCTGAAAACTCAAAAAAAATCGGATTGGCCAGATCCCCGATTGCTTGCCGAAGCAATGTTGCACGTGCCAAACTCTTGTCCAATGCTATTTATAAATTAGGTGCCTATCTCGTAGAACCGAAGATCATACTTTTGAATATGCAAGTATATGATTTTTGTTTGATGATAATAAACATATATATATATATATATTCATTTAAATGTATTTGTTAACGTACTATTTTATTTTTTGCGTAATTAAATAAATATTTGCTGAATAAAATAAATAACACAGAATTTAAATTCAAATAGATATTTTATTCAAGCAAACATTTATTTCAATTTTGGATAATACAAATTTGAGCTCTCACTATATATATACACACACACACACACAAAAATTTCAATTACATTACAATTTCAATCACATCATAATTTTTCATGTACAAATGCACCTCACTATATATCACTCATTCACTCGTAATTATCTTCAGTTTATTCCAGATTGAACCATCATCTGAGCAATCTGCGAAAATGTACACTGACGCAGTAAAATTGAAAATAAAATATATTTGCAGTGTAAAATAAAATGCAATTTTGAAAATATTATTTGCCTCAATTATTTAGGTTGTTCGTCATCATTTAAATTTGAATTCATCAAACACGAATAGCTTGTGACATGCATAGTGTATCGTTGTACATGTCACAAGGCCGTGCACACCAATATACACTTGATAAAATTACACGGACAGGTGAGCACAAGGTCAAACCCAAATTAAAAGACAGGTTCAACTCAAGTGAAATATAAATAAAATCATGATATTAGCACAAGGTCAAACCCGTGCTATAAGCTGGATTCAACATAGGTGCAAATAGAAATGTACAACATGAAATGATCAAATTCAAATACAAAGCAGACCCAAATCAACACATGCATGTATGTACATATATGAAAACACACATGTGCAGCTCAAAGACAGGTTCATTAATACAGTGACAATATGGTGCAGTGAAGACCAACAACGAGTGTCGACCAGACAACGACAGAGTGAAGTCCAACAGACTCATATAGACCGGGAACCAAGACCAAATTTAAACCCAGTGCAACTTCAACTTGAACCAAAGCATGCACAAGCTCATACGCAATATCAAAATACATGAAGTGTAAATGCAAATACCAAAGTGCAGCAAGAAGACTTCAATATGCAGAGAGTCAAGGAAGGTCTAACAAAGGCAGTTTTTTTTAACATCACCAAACATAAATGCCGAACTCAATTTTGGAGTAACAAGTAACTCGACTGCAATACCAATGTAAAAAATGGGATACAACATGAACCAACTGAGTACGCATGACAATATCATCGCTGAGACAAAGTCAAATGTAGCAGTTCAAGGTTCCAGCTGTAACACAATACAAATGAAATAGTGACACCAGTGAAACAATATATACATGAACATGTACACAATGGTAATTAGGACGGTAGTTCTACACAACTACAAGTGCAGTCATCAACATCAGTCAACATCAACACGGCAGTGGACGGAGCACAACATGAATATATACATGAGTGACATATACATACAACACAATAAGAGCATGAGCCATTAATCAAAGTAGCTGCAGTTTCAAATCATAGTAGCAAGTTCATTTCAAACCAAGTCGGTACCGAAGTGAATATTATCACAGTATCAACTGGCCAAAGTCAAAAAGGAACCGAAAAAGCAATGTCGTGATGACCAAGGAAGTTGAACAGGTAAGAAATCAAGCCGTGAAAATCAAGTAAACAAAATATATGAATTGGAACAAGTCAATAGTCATCTCAAGCATCCAAACGAAGATCAATGGCCAGAACAAAATTATTGACAAATTCAAATGATTTTATACGAACGAAAATATTGGAATTCGAATCCTATAAAATCCAAATCGTCATCGGCTTAGAAACCATTCGAGTTCAAGCAACAACTAAAATGAACTATCATTCAACTCGAATCAAAGTCGAGTATAGTATAAATCGAAAAAGGAACAAATATACCAATTCATGCAATAACCGATCAAACTCGACTAGATCGAAGCAGCTGCTAGTAAACTAGAGTGATAGATCGATCGACAAAGCAAGAAAAGCAAAATCACCTATTCAATCGATCAGCAGAAGTCGACAGCTTTGATAAAGGAAAATTTTGTTTAAAGAGGAAATGAACGAGCTGCCATCGAAGAACAAAAAAGTAAGGCCGGTTAGAGACAAAAGGAAAAAGGGGAGTTATTATTTTGGGCCGGTTATTATAAGGAGTGTTGGGATTAATTATATTAAATTAGGGTTTTTTTAAAATATCTTTTACTGTATTTTCTCTTTTAAACATTTGTAAATTCTAGTCGTGTGACTAGGGGACGAACTATGGTGGTGTAGTTCAAGAATTCGCAACTCAACGGCTTAGTTATGGTAGGGTTTTGAGCATAGAGTTAGGTTAGTCGATAACGGATATCGCGAGTTTATGTGTGTAAGCATCAGACTACTTAAGTTCTAATAGAAACCTTGGGGGCAGCACGTAGGCAGGGTTTTGCCGAAGCTGGGTAAATCTATGTGTTCTATTTTCTGCTTTAAATATTCTGCTATTATCTGTGCTGCTTTAATTATGCTATATCTGTGTTGCAATTATTTTGTATATACTTCAGAAATAATTTTATAATTGATAGTATCACCATATTCACCCCTCCTTTAGGGTGAAATCGATCCTACACATACTCATGGTGACCGAAGTCACATAACTCGTGGTGACCGAAGTCACATATATTAAATGACCTGAAGGCCTATAGCACTGGCATACTTGTGGATGTGTCACAAACTCTCGGATAGAAACCCGAAAAGTGTTAACGTGCGTCCCATACCACACGCTCGCACTAAACGGTTTACTAACCGCTAGTTAACTCCACATCATAAAAATAAATCACAAATCTCTAAAATCTCAGAATACTCATATATCTTGCCTCGTATCATCGGCAAGTGGAAATAAATCCCATAACGATTTCTCATAAACCATAATTCCCGAAAAGGGAAAACTCATCTCAAGATTCGCCTCATCTCATTGACGATTAAAACGACATATATAAGTGGTTCTAATTGTTTATTTCGAAAGCTAAAAAAAATCTTTCGAAAACGGTTTAGAAAGCATGTGCAAAAAATCAGCAGAAATTCAATGAAATTATTCATAAAATCGTCATACAAAAATCTCTAAAAAAAACCACTAATCCGAAATAGGGGTAAATGGTAAAATTGGCTCTTCCATCTTAGGATCAAGACGATCAAAACAACATCAAAAAAAATCCATGTAAAACAATTTAGAAATTCTCAGCTGGAGAAAAACATGCTCTGATTCAAAGTTCCAACCAAATTTTCAACTAGTTACAAAGGTTCAAAAGCCTTGTAATTTTACAGGCAGAGAGTTAAACTCTAATTTAAATAAAAAAAAGAATGATTACATTCGGACAAGAAACAAAAGATATATGATCTCCTAAAGTTAGACTTGCAGCCAGATTTCACTGTCAACAGCTGGAGCAAAACATGCTCCAATTCAAAGTTTGACAACACGTTACTATTAGCTACAGAGGTCGGAGCGACCTAAAATTTAACATGCATAAATCTCAATAACTATATTTTAAACTGAAAAAAGAATTAGGCAATGTAGACAAGGTGTGAGAAAGTTATGAGGTCTCAAAGTTGAACCTAGGCAGTGTTTTCACTGTAAAAATCTGGCAAAAACATGCTCCGAATCAAAGTTCGGCAGTATATTTCTATAAGTTATGTAGGTCCAAATGGCCAAAAATTTAACATGCATAAATATCAACAACTATGTTTTACATTAAAAATAATCACGCAATTTAGGCGAGGTATGAGAAAGTTATGATATCTCAAAGTTGAACCCAGATAGTGTTTTCTCTGTAAAAATCTGGGCAAAAACATGCTCCGAATCAAAGTTCGGCAGCATATTTCTATATGCTATACAGGTCGAAATGAATTGATATTTAACATGCATAAAGCTCAACAACAATAATTTAATTTGCAAGAAGAATCATGCAATTTGGACAAGATATGATAAAATATTATGTCTCAAAGTTGAACCAAGACAGTGTCTTCACTGTAAACATCTGGGCAAAAACATGCTCCGAAACTAAGTTAGGCAGCATATTTCTATAAGCTATATAGGTTGAAATGACCTAAAATTTGGTATATCTAATTTACAAAACATGGTCTACAAAGCAAAAAAATACGGTTGTATTTCGTTGCCGGAATAGAGAGATATGACCGCACAAAGTTGCAACTTAAGACGGTTTACACAAAATCAAAATAGTTCAAAAACGAATTTTTGGCAAATTTTTGATTTCAACTTGCGATTTTTGGCATTGCATGAGCTAGCTTTTGTGAGACTGATATTCACCATTCAAAATACCCAAGCTTCAAGATCATATTTGTGAAAAAAGGCAAGCTTTTGCTTGAAAGAACTTCAACAACCTAGAAATGGAGTTTTCAAAGACATGCAAGAACAAAATAAAAGAGTTGCATACAATTCATACCTAATTCTAGGATTTTTATGAAATAATTCTGTAGTATTGGTGGAGATTACCTTCTATTCTCTTAATTTGATGATTTTCTTCTTGAGGTAGCAGCAAAATTGAGTGGGAATTGATTTTAATTGACGATGGTCATTACTTTTCTATTTTTTTTCTTGTTTTCTTCACCGTAAACTTTTTGTTTGTGAAGAAGGAGAGAAAAAACTACCTACAGACATTACTTTCTCACCAGAAGCCTCTAAACAATAGGCTAATGGATTCAAACTTTACCAAAATGAGCCTAAGGACAAAATACTTAGAGAAAAATAAAGGCTATGTTCATATTTTAACTTATTTTACCACTAAATGCACATAATTCTTCATTTTAAAGCCAAACAAAATGTATATACCCAATTGTTATGAAATGACATTGCTATTGTAACAAAATAAAATTTATTTCAATTATAAAAAGTCATATTTAACAATAAAACCCTATTTTTAACAATGTTACGTAATTTTCACTATTTTAGTGTAAAAACACTATTTTTAACATAACAAGCACAACAAAAATTATTTTGTTATCAAATAAATTACAAAAAATCATCTTAACTTTATTAGAACAACAAAATATTATTTTTAAATAATATTTCATCTTTTAATTTAATAAATTATATAATTTCTTCATATTTCTCCTTTTATATTCAATAAAAGGTTAATATTAGCAATAATTACTAATATTATTACATTGACTCAATTAAAATCTTATAAATAGTTATTTTCACTCCAAGTTCTTAAAATAAAGATTTTAAAACTTTACTTTTATTAATTTTGATTTATTTCAACAATTTAATGTTGAAATACATTACTTATTTAATTTATTAGCTCAAATTTAACAAATTCCACCTTTTCATCTTATTTAACCAAATCTTCTAACAATCAAATTTCAAGCCTAATATTTATCCTCAAATACAATGTTCATTTAAAATAAACAAACTTTTAACCAATTTATCTCCTCCATTTTATTTTATTTAAATAAACACCCTTTAATAATTACGTATTTCTTTTAAAAATTATTAAAAGAAGTAATTGGTAATAATTAATACAATTATTGCATTTTCTATCAATAAAAACCATTTACCAATCATTATTATCCCAATTAAATAAATTAAAGTTCCAAACTTTACTTCTCTCATTTCATCCCCAAAATCATTGTTTCTTCTAAATAAACAATTTTTAATTTCCAATTTTATTTTTAGTTACAATAATAAATTATAACTACCGTTATAATTTAATATTAATAGGTAATCTCTAAACCAGGGTCGTTACATATTATGTATTGTTCTATCCTGGAAATGCACGTGTTTATTACTTTGTGTAAGTATTATGTACTTAAAGGTGAGTTGTTTTTTATTTTTGGAATACGTACCAATGTTAGCCTAAGGGAATATTCACTTGTAACAGCCAAATATCGTCTTGTTCTTCATATTATCTAAGAATATTACCGGGTAATACTCTTAGATAATATGGGTTTAGAGTTATAGTATTACATAGTTGGTATTAGTTCAAGTTCAAAACAATACATTGTATATATGACAATATATGAGACACGAGTCATGACCTTAGATGTGACTTAGAGTCTCTTTCTCTTAGGTGTGTTGGGTAGTTACCCTATAATTGGGCTAATAGGAGTCTATATATTAATTATATACAGTGATTACTGGGGTAATCATCGCAGACGTATTTGTAATTTTCTTACTATATAATATTAATCTCTTCTACCGTTCTGAGTGTAAATTTTTATATGAGATACAAAGCAGCTCATGAGAGTATGAAGGTAGAAGTTGTGGATTTGACGTATAGTGTCGACCGTAGATAATAAATTTAGACCTCGGTGTGGCTTTGAACATAGTAAACTGATTTGCTATGGATTAGAATGCGCAAATGAAATATGATGGATCACTTTTTGTTGAGCATTCAGGTTATTTGGTTATATTGATTAATTTGATGGATGTTTGGTTTCTTTGTATATGATCGCATGATTGATGGATGCTTTGGTTGAAGGATCCGCCTTAAGTGTGGTGTTCCATAGAAGCTATCACACAAGGCATATGCCTACACAATTTTAATATTTAGAACCCGTTGGTGCTTTCGGGTATGAAGTTACCATAGGGAATAATTGAGATATGGTTTATTTAAATTAAAATGTAATTTTTATGTATTAATTGGTATATTTTTATACAAAGTTTAAAATGTGATTAAAATAAAAGCAAAGAGAAAATTTGCATGATGGTTGGTTAGTAGTGCTTGGATTTTTGTAAGTAAAGTATATTTGAAAGCACTGTTATAAATTTATTATAAGTATTTTAATGCAAGCAAGCATATTTAATAATTGGAACCTTTTCAATTAGTGGTACACATTTTTATAAGACATTAGAGAAATGTGTAATTTTCCCAAATAGTTGATTTCATATGGAAAGTGTCTCCAAGTATCTAAATGTAACTATTTGATTAAATTTTGAAATTGAATTTTTGTGTTAATTTGTCCGTTGAGTGGTTTAAGAATTCTGGTTGATGCACCTGATCAATGTTATTGATAGGAATTTCTAAACAGTTGGACGAGACATATGGACATGGAGTTTTGAAAACTATGAAAATTTAGAAACGTTTGGAAAAGTTCTAAGAACTTTTGAAATGTTTTGCAACGCTTTGAAAAGTGATGTAATATTATGAAAAGAAGTAATATATTTTGAGCGGTGAAGAAATCAATGTTTTAAAATGATATTTGAGGACAGTTATATTTAATGTTTTGAAAATATCAGTATGCTATAAAGGATATTTGTGAATGCGTAGAATGTTTTAGAAAATGCTTGATTTTTATTTTGAATGAAATAATATTTTGAGAAAAAAAGTTTTTGAAAAGGAAAATAATATTTTAAAGAAATATTTTGAACTATGTTTTGAAAAGAATATAGATAAAGATCTAAGAAGAGGTATAAAATATTTTGATAAAAGAAATATTATTTTGAAATAATGTTTTAGTAAATTATATAATATCAAGCGGTGTATAAAATTTTGAAGTTTAGAATTATTTTGATTTAGAAATTTATATATGAATATGTATATTATTGTGATGAAGTTAAGAAATTGTTTTGAAGATAATAAAGTTATATTTTCATATGTTTATATATATATATATATATATATATATATATGTACGTATGTATATGTATATATCTTGTGTGATGATTGTAGCCATCGAGCGTTAGTGGGTAACTGAAGTCGATAGTGAGGCAATGTTAATCACATGGTCAACATTGCAGCCAATTGGCAAAGTGAGCTACCAGAAAATTCATGGCAAGGCATTCCCAAAATATTTTATATTATAGTGCAAACTTGTTTGGTATGTGACGTTGTTATTGTTTGCCAACCATGTTATGTGATTGTTCGTGACACGAGCGTATGCGAACTTGTTTGGTAAAAAGACCCAAGTTCGATTCCTACCATGCGCTTCCCCATCCTATATAAATTTACCCAGGGGTATCGGGGTTTGGATCAGCGGATGGCTTTACTGTGCCCTCTTCAGGAGTTTACCGGCCTGCCGGGTTCTCATGGGTTTTCAAATTTTTTTTTTATGATTTGATGTATTCTAATATATATATGCTTTTAACCTTAAACCAATTTTGAACTATATGGTACTAAAATGCTTAAGTAAAAGAGTTAATTATTTTTAGAAAATTATTTTGCGATTTACCAATATTTTGAGAAACATTTTCAAAAGAAAGTAAAGTGGATAATTGTAGAAATTCTATGAAATTAGAAGAAGCGATTTTGAAATTGTAATAGTATTTCATGGATATTTTGGATAAAACATTCATTTTGTAAGCTTTGTGTAAACTGAAATTTAGAAAAGCAAGTAATAAATATTTTATGAAAATGGAATTTGAGTTTAGTGATAACTATTGTAATGATCCGCCTTTTTAACCATTGAAAGTCGGCACCAAATACATCCACGGCTAGTGACGAACATCCAATTGCAAGAAAGGCATATTACCGGGGTAAAAAGAAAAAGAAAAAAAATAGGAGAAATAGAATCTCACAATGGAATGACAAAATATATTATAACAAAGACAGTAAAAGCTGTCACTCTAAATACAAGAAATATCAAAGTTAAAAAAACCTCATCAGCCAAGACAGTTATAGCTTCCTAACCTTACAACTGCTGATGGGTACATATAATAATACAGTGGAAATATGAAAATACTGTGGTAGGTGAACATCTAGCTTTACTCCTAGAGCTCCATGTCCCTCTAACGACAACCTGGAAAAATACTCGATCTGACTCGAGCATTATAATAAAATAACACCTGGACCAATCTGGAAATACCAGTGTGAGAAACTCAAGTAATGTGGTAAACATATAACAATTTTGTGAGACCATATTATTAATCATAGAACGGGTTTTACCTCACAAGAACAACTTCCACATATGAACGAATGAGAGCAAAGTAAAACAAAAATCATCTTGGAACGATGGGTATAAACAAGGTCAAAATCCAAACTTAAAAATGAACACAAATAATCAAACATCGAGAAGAGCTCCACTCACCTATCGATGCAATTAAGAAAACAAGTCAAATATTTAAAATAACAATACGGAAAGGAATTTCCCATAATAACTAGGAGGGTATGTCCTCCTTACCAGAAGTATACCTCTAGACAATATACTTAAGAGCGTCATTTTTCCCGTGACTCTCTTGGAAATGTAAAAGCCGGGCCCTGCCAACCTTACCGAGAATCCAAGAATTTCACATCTCTGTGTGTATACCATGGAATCCAATATATAGTAGATGGGAAGATACCCTAATGGGAGCAACCTTACATAGCTTGACGTCCATTCACTTTCTGGTTTCAGTCAGTTTAAGTCAAAGGATATCAATGCTCAAATGAGCAACAAATCGTCTTAAATTGATGATACACAAAGAAGAAAGTTGAATTAATGGTTAATAAATCAACTATTTGAGATAATCAAAATGATCGTATAAAGAAATCAAGTCTTATATTCTTACCACTACTTGCCGATTTCAAATTTGTACTATTTCTCGGTTGAAAATGAAGCCGGACAAGTTATGGTAGTGTTACCTTTAGGCATTGCCTTGACAACAATATTAACCTTCGAAATAGAAATGAGCTTCCATACCTCAACGTTTAGTGCTAAGAGTAATGACTAAATCCTTTTCATGTATGCGATATCGTTAAATTTCTCATCCTTTTCATAATCAAATCAAACTTTTAAACTTTTAGGACCGAAGTCGTGCTAGATTTTCACATCATAATTATTTGTAAAACAGTTTTAAAACATCATTTAAATTTTTTTTAAGAACAAATTATATTTTTAAGCGCATTAAAAAGAAAGGTCAAAAAATAAATGACATTAAATTATTATTTAATATAAACCACAAAACAATTTACACTTAGGTTTAGTTTTAAAATAGTTCTTTTTAGAAGATCTTCTCATTTCTATGCTACCATTTATAAATTTCAAACAACATTTATTATTTAGAAAATAATAAATTAATTAGAATGCTTTTATACATTAAAAACAACGTCAATCATCCTAAAAGATAATTTATATAATTATTTTATAATTTTAAAACTGCATTAATTATACCAAGAGACAATTAATCAAACTTTTAACTCCTTAATAAATCAATTAACTTTAAATATCTATATTTACCAGTTAATTAACTTTAATCGCTTTTATTAAATCAGTTAATTAATCTTTAAAACACTTTTAATTAAATCAATTAACTAATCTTTAAAACACTTTCGTTAAATCAGTTAATTAACTTTAAACATCATTAATAAATTTATTAATTAACTTTATTCCAGTTAAATAACAATTAAGATTATATTTAAACCTCCAATTCTTTTCAAATACTTATACAATTTTAACAAACCCACTTGAAAAAAATTGCAAAATATTAAGGTAAACAAACTTTATATAAATTTAAAAATTAATTATCCTAAAAGATTATAATCAATCAAATTCATAATCTTTTCATAGATTTAAAACAATGTTAGTTATCCTAGATTATAATTAATCAAATTTATAACTCCTTTTATCAATTTTATACAACACTTATAACTTACTTTCAAAATTATTAAAATATTTGAAAATATAGTTTACATAATTTTCAAGTGCAAAACACGACCAAACATTTATTTTCTGAAAATACAAGCTCAAATTCAACACACAATAAGGGTCTAAGGGATCGATATTTCATAAATTACGATATAGCGATAATTGATATAACCGCACTTACACAATCAATAAGTATGTCAGAAATATTTTCAACTAAACAACAGTACAAGCGACATAAGAATATAAGTAAATTGACATAGGCAAGAAACCCCTTAAGGTCTCTCTATAAAGTCCCTTGTTAATTACATGGATGAATGTGTATTTTCGAAGTGTTTCATAGTAACCTATTTGCTACATGCACTTCGACTATCTCTTGTTTTTTTTTCTGCAACACAATGGTTATTTGTGCCATTTACTTTTTAAGCGGGAATTTAAATCCAAACAAAAAATTCAAACAACAATATAAACTATCATCCAAGCATTCAACAATAGTCTATAGCAACACAGATATCGTATAATTTATTTGGGGTGAGTGAACTCACCGAAATTACAGTTGACACTTTCGTATTCAAGTTTAGTCTAAAATCGAAAGACAGTCGATTTTAGCCCAAAATTCAACTAGTTTCAAATTCAATGAATCAATTTCATCACGGAACGTTGATATGAGTCCAACGCAAAAGATTGCATCCAGATTCGACCTCGTATGAGTAAGATATTTATTTTATAAGTACTCAAAATAAATCAAATAATTAAATTCACTAATCCCTTTAACTAACTTAATTAATATCACTTAACTCATCTTCCCCAATACAAACTATTCCCTCCTGTTTGAAGCACACAAATTGACATGCCCAAAACCATGCACAACTACCACCTTCGCCACCGCTTTGTTCGATCAAATCACGCATGGATCGTGCTGAAGAACTTCTTATCCCCTGTTTAATGCATCCACTACTACAAACCGATGCTCGGCCTCGCCTATAAATTCATGACCTAGAGAGCTCGAGAGAGACATGGCCGATGTCTTGATTCATCACATCTAACCACTCCTCACCAAAATCTTGCCGACGACCCTCCTTCTCACCACAAACATAAATCCAACCTCTGTTTCGTCGAACTCCACTTAAATTGACGAAAACCCAAAATCCTAGTGTGATAATCAACCCTTGCGACCCTTAGAAATCGACATTAATACATCCTTGGTATTCACGTGCCGCAAAACCTAGTGCCAGAAGGATGGATAGTAAATGGTAAAAAGAAAATTAAGACAAAAAGAATCTTACAAAAATGGAATAACATATATTATTTTAATATATATGATCTTTAAAGCGGAAATGTTAAGTACATTTATCAAAGCCTATCTTATAAATCAGCCTAGACGGTTAGAAATCTCTGTCCTTATAATTGCTAAATACAATCAGTAAACTAATGCGGCAGAAATGGAAATAGAGAACTATCTGCAGGAATATCTTCAGCTTCAATCTCCATCACAATGCTCCAAGTTAAACCTGACAGCTTGGCTGCCCAAAAAAAAGGTCATCCAGAGATTAA
This sequence comes from Allium cepa, assembly GCA_030765085.1. NCBI lineage: Eukaryota > Viridiplantae > Streptophyta > Magnoliopsida > Asparagales > Amaryllidaceae > Allium > Allium cepa. The sequence goes on from CM060932.1 coordinate 940,149,244, forward strand.
GGGAAAAGAAAATAAATTCCGGATCAGTCAGGGGATTGGTGCTAGAAACTCAAAAATACGGTATTGAAAAACAGAGGGTATCTTATAAGACCACACTGCACATAAACACAAAATGAATTTTTACATTATGATAACTAAAACATTTGCTACGCAAAATCAGGGATATTATCTTTGATGACATTCTTTGAAAATCCTTTCAAATAACATATTAATCATAGTCGGAATTGTTATATTTGTTAAATTCGATAGCATAATTAGTTTACAACTAAAACTATAAAGGCTCGTATTAGAGAGTATACTCCATATAATGACAAGGTAAGGGACTACCTTTCGACAGTACATCTCTAGAATAATGCACTGAGGCATCGGCAGTTGGTCCCCTACCAACATAAGATCGGCCTACCTTTACCATAGATAGTACCGAATATGACATCACCACAGTCATTCCCGACCTATCCGAGAGCTCTCATAACATACACAACATACCCGATATATAAAGTGTAATCTAGAAAGGCGATGGTCATATCCTAATGGATGCGACCCACATAGCCCTGCCACATCCACCAAGTTTTTGTCATTCTCAGAGCGAGGCTTTAAGTCATGTTTACCTTGCATAGAATCATTAAATCCTACTTAGAATGTCACATTACTGTTTCCATCACACACTATTAATTTTCAAAAATATACAACCTCTAAGTTTGTACATCTCAGAGAAGGATGTTAAGTATAAGGGAGGTTACCTTCTACATCACCAAATAGATGTACGTTGGTAGAGATCAATTACGTGTATTTTAGAAATGCAATGTCAGACATTTGTCCATACAAGTTGCCCAATAATAGGACAAACCGAAGGCACTTTCTTACTACATCTTGTTTTGAGAATCACCCTAGGACTAGCAATGAGAAATCCTAGCATCGAAGATTTTAAAAATTAAGTATTACAGCCACCATATGTATATAATATGGAAATCGAGGGGCTAGTGGCAAGTAGCTTTTCATTATGAAGGTCTCCATCTTCAAAATCATTGCCTTTATCATGTTTTTACTTTCGAACATACATTGGTTTGAAGTGGTTTTGGAATAGGAAGCACCAAAATTCGATCCTGATCTCTCTAAACCAATTATCTATAATACATCTTTTAGAGATATACCATTTCTTTTCCAATATATATAAGATTATTAAACCTCTCTTTAACTTTGGAAAACACTAAATCATTCTTATAAATCATGTTGGAAAACATTGTCGAGTAAAGTGGGTTCATTGAAATTATACTGATTTTACTCAATATTAATTTCCATATTCAAAAAGTACTATTCATCGAATAATGGTAAGAACACCTTTTAAATTCACATAAATAATACGAGTTTCCTCCTTGGAATTTAGCACTAAATATAAGAAGATTATCTCTATACAACCCAAGTTAAGGGATTAGTTATGGAAAGTACTCTTTTATACTTATCTCGTTTCCGACATTTCGACCTTATCTATTCCTCGCCCAAGAAGAGGCCAGGTGAGCCAGGTCACTGGTGGCTCCTGAACATCTCCTTAGTTTAAGCACCCTACATCTAGATCTCACAAACACAAAAAAATTCAGTCTACTCATTGGCTTTTAGAGCCAAGTTTAATCATTTATTTATAAAACTTTTGTTTTAATCATTTATTTCAACTCTTTTTGAAATAATTATAAAAATTTCAAGTTATCTTTAAAATACTTATTTATTTATTTAAAAACATTTGTACAAGATTCAGAAAAGAATGATTAAGTTAAAACTATAATTTATATAAGTTATCAAAATTACTACGAAAAGTGCTGCAAATAGCGTTTTCAAAGCTTATTTGATCAAATAACGTTTCTATCATTTGAAAGCCCATTTTTATAACTCAAATCCATAAACTTTTAGTGTATTTATAGAATTTATTCCATATTTTTATAGATTTAAAAATATCATTTCAAAGAAATTTCCTTTTTTGATTCCGAACCGCCAAACCGCGACTATTTTTAAAACTTTTTTTGCTCATATTTCGAAATCTACTGAACGAAATCTTGATTTTTTTCTTTGTTTAAAAACAATGATTATAAAAGTTTGGAAAGTTCTTATTTCAAAAAAATTTGATTCCGATTCCATCGTATAAATGGATTTAAACTATTACGGGACGAAATTGCAAACTACCGTTACGCGATGCGTATATTTTTGACTCCAATTCTCAAAACTCATCAAAGCTTCTCCAATTTGATTTTTAGTGTTTATAAAACATTTTAAACCATTTTAAACAGGTGTAACATCTTTGTAACACTTTTGTAATTCATATCGAAAAGTGATTTTCGTTGTGTAATTTCGACGTCTATTAAACGTGAATCGTTACACAGCCAAACAATATTATTTTATCCAAACTTGATAAACAATCATCAAAGCTAAGCATAGAAAAACATACATATCATCATATATAACATACATAAATAGCATTTTCTCACCATCATTTGCTTCTAAAATGGACTATAGTTTTGCTATGACCGAACTGGAGCTAACAGAATCGAGCCTTGGACCTTTGGAAAGGCTTGGCCTATGCTTGCAAATGGAGGTGGGCTCGATCAAGGGTGATTGAGGTGGTGGTCGTGGGTCTGCAAGGAGGAGAGGAGTGAATTTCACTTGATTTTGAAGTGGATGGCTAATGTATATATACCTATATAAAAAAATTCTGCTAATTTTCTCTTCATAAATTTCCTAAGTAAAGTAGTCATTAAAAGGACTTAAGAAAGAGGAAGAAGACGATGAAGAATGGTGTTAAAATTATGAAAGAAATGGATGGGTAATTATAGGAAAATTTTGAAACAAAATATCTTAAGGTAGAATTACTTTTTTACTCCTCACCCGCACACCTTGTTTTCCATCAACGCGCATGGCCCCCCTCCTCATTGTCAACCTCCATGTGCAAGTGATGATGGTTTGTAAGAGTGAGCCGAGTGATGGTTATTTTGCTTTTTAATTGTAAAAATATCCTAGATATTTATAACTTTTACTATAAGTAAATTTAAATGTAAATGGTATGTGTATATATATATATATGTTATTTATTACGTATATGTATATGTAATTGTATGTATGTGCATGTCATATGCGTGTACACGTTATATAAACAACGTTGCACAACTTCTCTATGTTAAACTATTATGAATTCCGATTTCAATTCCCGGTAATATTTTCACTTATAAATTAAATTACATATAAATGTAAATAAAATTTGAAAACTAATTTCTTATCATTATTAATGAATTAAATGATCACAACTGGAACCATAAAATTGTAACAGCCCGTATTTCACTTTACAGAAAGACGATTCATTAATTAGGAAGAAAGGGATAGAAAAGAGAAAGAAAGAGAAGAAAGAAAGAAGCAACATCAGAAACTCAACAGCGAAACGAATAAATTATATTAATCACATAAATATTACATAGTATCATATACATCAGAGTTACACAACTTTATATCACAAATCAGACAGTTATAAACATATGTCTATTTACAACACAATACAAACGACTCAGAAAACACACATCGGAACACTATATATAAATCTACAAACGCTGAAGCCTTCTGCTCCATTGCTCCTCAAGAATTCGTCAAAGCCAAACCTGAATCCCTTGGCTACTCGTAAAAATTTAAGTACACGAGAGTTTAAGAAAACAAAAATAAACTTCAGGTCAGACATGGGTCCGGTGTGAGTAAACGGTTTAAAGTTGCTTAACTTTAAAAACTTCTAAAAACAAAGGTATCACGTAAGACTTCCCACACATAAACATGGGTAAGTTTTTACCTTATGCTAACTAAAACTTTGATAGGAAATTCTGTGATATTATAATTGTGTCTAGGATTTTCAAGTAAATAGAAAATAGCCGAAATTGTTACATTCATTAAATTCCAGTTACAAGCCACAAAAGTGGGCAATACGACCAAAACCGTAAGGGCACGTAGGAAGAATGGGTTTCCATTAATGGCAGAGCTACTCGAGTACTGCCCGTCCCAGTATGTGGCCTAGATTACCGTACCAAGGATCCACTCTAAATCCCCTGCAACACAAGGCTGGAACCATCCCTTACTGGACAGTCCCGAACAAGACAACCCCGCAGCAGTTTCGAACCAACTGCGCACACAGCCGAATAAAAAGGGACTCTAGACAGGGGTCCATCTCATCCTACTTGGGTGCTACCCACTTAGCCTTGGTGCACCTTCCCTGTTTAGCCATTCCCGGCTGATGAGCCTTGAGGCTACGATTACCTTTAATAGAACACATCTATCTTAGAATGCTCATTGTCCACCTGACGATGTTCTGAAAGCATTCAATCCATACAAGTTCTTTCCGGGTTCGAATAAAACCGAAGGAATTATCTCGTTACACTCATTTTGGAATCACCCTTAGAGTTAACGACAATGACCCTTGCACTTTAAATCTTCATTTCTATACAAAGCACTATCTCCGTTAACTCGTTTTGGAATCACCCTCAGAGTTAACGACCATAGCCTTTCTCTGAAACTTCACTTGAGATGTCACGACCTATCGTTTAGCTTGGATCGACGTGGTTTTCGGATAATCAAATTTGATACTCGATCCCGGTCTCATCGAAATCCAAACGTATCTTAAAGGCCAAGCTGTTTAAGATTTAAACAATTCAATTCAATTCAATACTTGAATTCACACAGCGTTCATAGATAAATATCACACATTTATCACAGATATATCCAAATATCATATCACAGAATATCATAGATTATCATCCAACAAATATCTACCAAGTTAGACATTCTACTTAAACAATCATCCATAAGAAACCATTATTAATCCATATTATAATTAATTTAATCAACTTAAATTAATGACTTAAGAATTAATTACCAAATCCTGCTTAGTTAACCATTAATTAATTACAATCCATTTAATTAATTAATCATCCATCTATCTTAATTAATCACCCTTGATTAATTATTCTCTAATTACTTTAAGTAATTATCCTTTAATTAATTATCCTCAACCATTTACAGTAATTAACATTTAATTACTATTATTAATTAATTAGCTGTAATTAATTACATTAACCTTAATTAATTACATTAATTAATTACTTTCATAAATCAACTTTAATTAATCATAACAGTAATTATCTATTCTTAATTACTTCTTAATTAACTTCTAATTATTTTTCTTAATCCTTTGATTAATTATACCAAGTAATTAATCCTTAATTACTTTTATCAAGTAATTATTCTTTTAAATTACTTCCCAATTAAGCAATTTATCAATTACATTCATTAATTCATTCATCAATTACTTACACTAAGTAATTACACTATCAAATCTCATTAAGTAATTATACTTAATCATTTACCGAGTGACTATCTTTATTTAATTAACACGTTAATTAACTTAAATTAATCACATTCATCTCATTAATTACAACCGAGTAATTCATCCCTTAATTACCCTTTAAACAAATCAATTAATCCTTCATTACAGATTAATTATCCTTCAACTATTAATTAGTAAACCTTAATTATCAATCAATATCCTCTAATACAAAGTAATCAATCCTTAATTTCTTTTATAATTAATTAATTAACCTTAATTAACTAATTAATTATCTCTTAATTATTAATTAATAAAACTTAATTATTAATTAACAACCTTAATTACAAATTAATTAATCCATAATTACCGATTAATCAATCATTAACGACAATTAATTAACCCTTAATAATAGTTAATTAATCCTTAATTAACTTTAATTATAAATTAATAATCTCTTAATTATTAATTAAGAAAACCTAATTATTACTTAATAAAATTTTATTAAGTACTTCTTAATTACCAGTTTAATTAACCCTTTAATTACTTAATTAATTAATTTCTAATTACAGATTAATTAATCTCTAATCATTAATCAATCAATCATAATTATTAGTTAATTAAATTAATTAATTATCCTTAATTAATTAATTAATTCTTATCAATAATTAATTAAATAAATAAATTAAACTTAAATTTTCTTAATTAATTTCAACTTATTAAAAATCTTAATTAACCTTAAGATAAAACATTATCTTTATTAATAATTTTAATTATCATTAAAAATATTTGATCTTAGTAATTAGCTTTACTTAATTAAATCATTAATTAAGTTTTTAAATAAAATAATCATTAATTACTTATTTCTAATTATTAATTAACAATCCTTAATTACAATTGAATAAATCACTTGAAACCCTTAACTGTTAATTAATAAATCATTAATCACTAACCAATTTAATTAATCACTCTTTAATTATCCCATTAATTATCAAACTTTAATTAAGTTTTTAAGATAAAAACATTTCCTTTATTAATTACATAATTACATTTCAGATTAACTTGAAAATAACTTAAGGATTTAACTTAATACATGTAAGTTAAATAAATCAAACAAATTAAATTATACAAACCATTCATTACGAAGGAAGGGATTTTCAAGAAAACTGATTTAACTTGATTATTTAAAATTTTAAAAACTTACTTTTTATTTAAATTAAAAAAATGGTGTTTATAGAACATTTTAAAACTTCGAAAACTGTTCTTTTAATCTAACTTCGGGTTTGACCCGAACATAACCCGAGAGCCACTCCGGGTTCTCTCCATTCCCACCATTTTTCTTAAACTTAATTAAATTTTTAAGTTTAAAAACTGGACATGAAAAATCACTCGAACTACTCGAGTATAAACTTGAGTCACCGCCCTCAATCACTCGAGCATTGCCTCGAGTTAGACCAGACCAAAAGTCCCGACACACCAAAGCTTCTGTGCACCATGCACCATCCACGGCGAGGCTCCGACAATCACCAGTACTTCCCATACGACAACTATGCCGCCATTCCCATAGTCTCGGACCACTCGATGCACCCTAGATGACGTCGTCCCCTAAATTCTGGCCACAACACATTTTAGGGTTTAAAATTAAATCGAGCAATCCCAATCGCCACAGTGGATTAACCACCCTCCAACCAATTTTTTCGATCACCTCAACACCCCGACCTACTCCAAAAATGGCCTCGACCACCAGAAATACTCCGGCTACCAGAAAATCGCGAAATTCCATATTCTGGTTAAACCATAATATCACATTCAATCCAAAACTAAAATTTATGAATTTACTCTTAAAATTCATGATTTAAGTCAAAGATTCATATTTTAAAAGAAAAACAAAAGATTACAGAGTTTGAATTTTTGACATAAATCAAAATTCTTGTTGTTATTTATTTTTTCCAGGTGACATTCAAACCTACCCTACTTAATTTTATTTTCAAAGTTTAGATTAAGTTTAAACAAACAATTCTTATTTGATTCCCAATACCTAACAGAAGGCATATGGAAAGATTTGAATTTTGATAAAATTTTAAACTCTGAACTTATAAACAGAGCTATACTCAAGCAAATTAAACATGCACACTTAAATCAGATATAAACAGATACTTATATATACTTGCAACATTCTTCATCACAGAAACTCATATGCAACAAACATTTACCTACTTAACTTTTTAAATAAATGTTTACTCACAGAAATGATGAGCAGAGAAGCTAAAGCAGTTTTGAACAGAGCCTGAAAAACTGGAACTTTGAAACTAAATTTGCTTTCATTCTTTAAAACTGGAGTGCTTGCTTTAAAAAACTGAAAAGCTTTGATAACTTTGATTTTGCCTCAGATTTTCTTACTTGAATTCTTGAAAATGGTTAAAGGCTTGATCGTTAACAGGGCTTTAGTGTTCTGATGGATGTTTACAGGCTTAGTATAAAAATGGTTACAGGGGAAAAAGCATTGCAGATGGGTTTGAATTTGGTTTCAGGTCTGAGACAAATGATTCTGGGTTGCATTGCAGATTTTTTTTAAGGAGTGTTTGCGGGCTGAAGATAAAAGGATTTACAAGTTTTGATCTTGCATTTGAGAAGGGTTACAGGTTTTAAGAATAACTGCAGATGGGTTTGAGAGATTTCTAGTTTTGTTTTCATTTTTGGTTTGAGAGATGATTTCAGGTTTGATAAATTTTCTGGTTTTGGTTTGTATTGAAAATGTGAAAATGAACAAAGAAAATGGAGGAGAGAGAGGATATAGATTTATATAGATTTATTTAAATTTGTTTTTGAATGAAAGAAGAACAAAATTGAAAGATGACACTTGTCCTTATAATCTTTGATTACCTTACATATGTCTGTAAGATGCATATAATATTAGCACTTGTAATTATTTATTTTCGTTTTAGTTTTAAATGATTTAAATCCTTTGTAATGAGTTTTCCTAATTTATAAATATATTTTAAATGCCTTTTCTAATTTATATAAATAAAACTTTTTAAAAGAAATAAAATATAAACCAATTATGATTTAAATAAAATCATATATAATATATTAGAATTTTTTTTAAACGTCAATATAAATCTTTTGTATTTATTTACTATTAAATGAACACTTTCCAAATTTATATAAATAACATCTTTAAGGAAAATAATATAAAATAAAAATCTTATTTAAATAAAAACTTTATTCATACATTTCATATCAAAATATGTTAAAATAATTATCTCTAAAGATTCAAATTTAAATCCAGATTCTAATTCTAATTTTACTTTTAAAATCCAATTTTAAAAATCAACTCAAACATTTATGTTTTTAAATAAACACATTGTTAAGTTTATAATTGATTATTCTATCTAGATACAACTTAATACATACATACATACATACATACATACATATATATTTAAACAACACTTATTAAATTTGAAAATAATAAGTATATTAAAATCAAATTTATAAAATAACACAAATTAAATAATTATTTTTATTCAAAACAATCTATAACCATAATTAAAACATCACATTATTATTATTTGAAAATATCAAATTTTACCAATTTTAAATAATTAATTAAGATATTATCACATTTTAAATTCCTTGAAATACTGGGATATCACATTCCTCCCCCTTAAAAGAATTTCGTCCCTGAAATTTGAAACAAAAGATAATCCAAAGGTTTTTAATTTTACTTCAACAATCCAAGCATACACATCAACCATACACTATCAATCAAATAACCATTCATCCGAACAAACAAATCATTCAAATAAACAACTCTAACTATCCGGACATAGATCCGGATAAGCTTCCTAAAATTATCCAGAGTTTCCCAGATACAGATACTGGGATACTCGCTCTACTAAATCCAAATTGGCTACACTACTAAGCTACTGAGCTTCTAGTCATCTAGATCTACATTCTACACAAGATATCTGACCACAGACAAGATCGACTCGACTACCAAATCCTCCTGAACTGATGGCTCCAAACCAGTGATGGACCAAACACGTACTCCCTCAGAGATACGTGACATACATTGAATCCCAGTCTTCCAAACTGGCAATTCAACCTTATAAGCCAAAATACTTATCCTCACAAAAACTCAGAAAGATCTAATCTACTCGGAGCAATCTTTCTAGTCTTACCCAATCTTATTGCTCCTTTAACCGGAGAAATAACAACGAAGTCTCCAACTTCGAATTCCAAATTCCTCCATCTCTAACCCACAGAACTCTTCTGACGATCTTGGGCTGCCTTTATCCTTCCTGATCAGCTCAGCCTTCGTTGATGCCTCTAGAAACAAACAGGACCAAAACAACTCGACAAAAAGATCCTTTCAAGATCTACCGAATTCAAGAACACAAACTCTACTATCATCAGTAGAAAACTAACTTCTCCTATCTGGAAAAGACAAAACAGATGCACTTGCTAATTTGACCCTCAGATCTTGAAAAAATTTCTGTAGAATCCCTCTAATCCAAAACATTGCAACTTCCGGTTGCTTCCCTTCTAGAACACTACCACCTAGCTTCCGTTGTACAACTCTGATCTGGAGCAGACAAGAATGTTGTCGATGAACACGAGCACAAACTTGACCAACCCATCCGAAAAATATGTTTTCTTAGATCCATAAAGAGAAAACACAGAAGTCTCACAAAATCTTGAGCTGCTTTCCCAAACCTCTTCCCAAAAGACATCCGGAAAATCTCTGATAACTCTATAACTCCTACATCCTCTAGAGATGCCACAAATCCAGAAGATTACCCAAGAGAACACTCAAACTATCGCAAGTCACTTTTGTGATCCTATCCAGTCCAATATCCAAAAATTATTGTTCTTTCTTTATTCATCAGAACAGTCATATTGCTTGACCAATCCATTTGAAGAAATGGGTCCACTCTGCAGCTTCTGAACTCCACCTCTAAGAAACTGCTAAGCCAAAAGATCTTCCAACTAGAACACACAACATCTCCCAGCTGCTCCGCTGCCACAGATGCCAAAGACTTCTTATCCAAAGCTCCTTGATAAACTTGGACCTCAAACCAAACACAACGTCCTGCTGAACTCAGCCACGTCACCGATGCAGAAACACTTACTTAAACTTGGTCCAAAAGAAAACATCTTCGGAGACATCCATAGTCACTGCGTCTCATCACACAACTACTACTTCCTGAAGCAGCCAAGATACCATCACTCTCTTCTGCTCAACCGACAGATCCAAACTCTCAAAAATCCCTCACACGAGCGCGATCAAACTTATACTTAAATGATGGACTCCGAACCTTAACAGGTTTCTTTCAAAGATTGGTGAAATCCTTACACCATGCTGCTAAGCTTACTCGAGACAGTATTAGGTCTACAGTCTCGATAGGTACTCTTACAACCTCAAACATTCAAATTCCAACCATTGGTAGTCGTGTTACACACATCACTACCCTATCTACCTTTATAACTTAAAAATCCGAACAGGTAACCCAACGAATATGTAGAATATATATATATAGTTATATAAAAAATAACAAGTACGTTCTCTCAAGATAGACACCACGCTAGAGCCTAGGTATTATCTCAACCTATGCTCTGATACCACCTGTAACAACCCATCTTTCACTCCACAGAAAGATGAATCATTAGTTAGAAAGAAAGGGATAGAAAGGAGAAAGAAAGAGAAGAAAGAAAGAAACAACATCAAAATCATAACAGCGGAACGAATAAATTATATTAATCACATAAATATTACATAGTATCATATACATCAGAGTTACACAACTTTATATCACAAATTAGACAGTTATAAACATCTATCTATTTACAACTCAATATACAACATAATACAAACGACTCAGAGAACACACAGCAGAACACTATATATAAATCTGCAAACACTAAAGCCTTCTGCTCCATTGCTCCTACATAATTCGTCAAAGCCAAACCTGAATCCCTTGGCTATTCGTAAAAAAATGAGTATCCGAGAGTTTAAGAAAAGGGAAATAAACTCCAGGTCAGACATGGGTCTGGTGTGAGTAAACGGTTTAAAGTTGCTTAACTTTAAAAACTTTTGAAAACAAAGGTATCACGTAAGACTTCCCACACATAAACATGGGCGAGTTTTTACCTTACGCTAACCAAAACTTTGATAGGAAATTCTGCGATATTATAATAGTGTCTAGGGTTTTCAAGTAAATAGAAAATAGAGAACTTGTTACATTCATTAAATTCCAGCTACTAGCCGCAAAAGTAGGTAATACAATCAAAACCGCAAGGGCACGTAGGAAGAATGGGTTTCCATCAATGGCAGGGCTACTGGGGTACCGTCCGTCATAGTACGTGGCCTAGATCAACGTACCGAGGATCCACCCTAAATCCCCTGCAACACAAGGCCGTAACCATCCCTTACTGGACAGTCCCGAACAAGACAACCCCGCAGTTGTTTCGAACCAACTGCCCAAACAGCCGAATAAAAAGGAACTCTAGACATGGGTCCATCTCATCCTACTTTGGTGCTACCCACTTATCCTTGCTGCACCTTCCCTATTTTAGCCATTCCGGGTTGATGAGGCTTGAGGCTACGATTACCTTTAATAGAACACATCTATCTTAGAATGCTCATCGTCCACTTAGCGATGTTCTGAAAGCATTCAATCCATACAAGTTCATTCCAGGTTCAAACGAAACTGAAGGCATTATCTCGTTACACTTATTTTGGAATCACCCTCAGAGTTAATGACAATGACCCTTGCACTTTAAATCTTCATTTCTATACAAAGCACTATCCCCGTTAACTCGTTTTGAAATCACCCTCAGAGTTAACGACCATAGCCTTTCTCTGAAACTTCACTTGAGATGTCACGACCTATCATTTAACTTGGATCGTTATGGTTTTCGGATAATCAAATTTGATACCCGATCTCAGTCTCATCGAAATCTAAACGTATCTTAAAGGCCAAGTTGTTTAAATTTAAACAATTCAATTCAATTCAATACTTGAATTCACACAGCATTCATAGATAAATATCACACATTTATCACAAATATATATTCAAATATCATATCACAGAATATCATAGATTATCATCCAATAGATATCTACCAAATCAGACATTCTACTTAAGCAATCATCCATAAGCAACCATTATTAATCCATATTATAATTAATTTAATCAACTTACATTATATTAATTACTTAAGAATTAATTACCAAATCCTGCTTAGTCAAACATTAATTAATTACAATCCAAATAATTAATTAATCATCCATCTATCTTAATTAATCACCCTTGATTAATTATTCTCTAATTACTTTAAGTAATTATCCTTTAATTAATTACAAAAATGAATTATCCTCAACCATTTACAATAATTAGCCTTTAATTACTATTATTAATTAATTAACTATAATTAATTACATTAACCTTAAATTAATTACGTTAATTAATTATACTTTAATTAATTACTTTCATAAATCAACTTTAATTAATCATAACAGTAATTAACTATTCTTAATTAACTTTTAATTATTTTTATTAATCCTTTGATTAATTATACCAAGTAATTAATCCTTAATTACTTTTATCAAGTAATTATTCTTTTAAATTACTTCCCATTTAAGCAATTTCCCTTATATCAATTACATCCAGTAATTCATTCATCAATTACTTACACTAAGTAATTGCACTATCAAATCTCATTAAGTAATTATACTTAATCAATTACCAAGTGACTATCTTTAATTAATTAATACATTAATTAACTTAAATTAATCACATTCATATCAATAATTGCAACTGAGTAATTCATCCCTTAATTACCCTTTAAACAAATTAATTAATCCTTCATTACAGATTAATTATCCTTCAACTATTAATTAATAAACCTTAATTATTAATCAATATCCTTTAATACAACGTAATCAATCCTTAATTACTTTTATAATTAATTAATTAACCTTAATTAACTAATTAATTATCTCTTAATTATTAATTAATAAAACTTAATTATTAATTAACAACCTTAATTACAAATTAATTAATCCATAATTACCAATTAATCAATCATTAATGACAATTAATTAACCCTTAATAATAGTTAATTAATCCTTAATTAACTTTAATTATAAATTAATAATCTCTTAATTATTAATTAAGAAAACCTAATTATTACTTAATAAAACTTTATTAAGTACTTCTTAACTACTAGTTTAATTAATCCTTAATTACTTAATTAATTAATTTCTAATTACAAATTAATTAATCTCTAATCATTAATCAATCATAATTATAAGTAAATTTAATTAATTAATTTTCCTTAATTAATTACTTAATTAATTCTTATCAGTAATTACTTAAATAAATAAATTAGACTTAAATTTTTTTAATTAACTTAATTAATTTCAACTCATTCAAAATCTTAATTAACCTTAAGATAAAACATTATCTTTATTAATGATTTTAATTATCATTAAAAACATTTGGTCTTAGTAATTAACATTACTTAATTAAATCATTAATTAAGTTTTTTAATAAAATAATTATTAATTACTTATTTCTAATTATTAATTAGCAATACTTAATTACAATTTAATAAATCACTTGAAACCCTTAACTGTTAATTAATAAATCACTAATCATTAACCAATTTAATTAATCACTCTTTAATTATCCCATTAATTATCAAAATTTAATTAAGTTTTTAAGATAAAAACATTTCCTTTATTAATTACATAATTACATTTCAAATTAAGTTGAAAATAAATTAAGGATTTAACTTAATACATTTAAGTTAAACAAATCATACAAATTAATTTATACAAACCATTCATTACAAAGAAAGGGATTTTCAAGAAAATTGATTTAACTTGATTATTTAAGAATTTAAAAACTTATTTTTTATTTAAATTTGAAAAATGGTCTTTATAAAACATTTTAAAACTTTGAAAACTGTTCTTTTAATCTAACTTCGGGTCTGACCCGAACATAACCCGAGAGCCACTCCGGGTTCTCTCCATTCCCACCATTTTTCTTAAACTTGGTTAAATTTTTAAGTTTAAAAACTGGACACGAAAAATCACTCGAACTACTCGAGTATAAACTCGAGTCACCACCCTCAATCACTCGAGCATTGCCTCGAGTTAGACCAGACCAAAAGTCCAGACACACCAAAGTTTCTGTGCACCATGCACCATCAACGGCGAGGCTCCGACCATCGCCAGTACTTCCCACACATCCACGATCGCCTGCATCGTTGATCCAAACGCATCAATATCAAGTACAAGCTCACAAACAAAATCGAGCCATTTAATAGAAACAGAAACCAAAAACATCACCAGAAATCGACTCGAATCCCCTGTCTCTGATCACTGGACGTTGCGCCGCCACGACCCTAGCTACGTCAGACAACCACACCGCCATTCCCATAGTCTCGGACCACTCGATGCACCCTAGATGACGCGGTCCTTAAATTCTGGCCACAACACAATTTAGGGTTTAAAACTAAATCGAGCAATCCCAATTGCCATAGTGGATTAACCACCCTCCATCCATCCCGACCTACTCCAGAAATGGCCTCGACCACCAGAAATACTCTGGCTACCAGAAAATCATGAAATTCCATATTCTGGTTAAACCAATATATCACATTCAATCCAAAACTAAAATTTATGAATTTACTCTTAAAATTCATGATTTAAGTTAAAGATTCATATTTTAAAAGAAAAATGAAAGATTACAGAGTTTTATTTTTGACATGAATCAAAATTCTTACTGTTATTTATTTTTTTCTAGGTGATATTCAAATCTACCCTACTTAATTTTATTTTCAAAGTTTAGATTAAGTTTAAACAAACAATTCTTGTTTGATTCCCAATACCTAACAGAAGGCAGATGGAAAGATTTGAATTTTGATAAAATTTTAAACTCTGAACTTATAAACAGAGCTATACTCAAGCAAATTAAACATGCACACTTAAATCAGATATAAACAGATACTTATATATACTTGCAACATTCTTCATCACAGAAACTCGTATGCAACAAACATTTACCTGCTTAACTTTTTAAATAAATGTTTGCTTACAGATATGATGAGCAGAGAAGCTAAAGCAGTTTTGAACAGAGCCTGAAAAACTGAAACTTTGAAACTGAATTTGCTTTCATTCTTTAAAACTGGAGTGCTTGCTTTAAAAAAACTGAAAAGCTTTGATAACTTTGATTACGCCTCAGATTTTCTTACTTGAATTCTTGAAAATGGTTACAAGCTTCTTTTTAACAAGGCTTTGGTGTTCTGATGGATGTTTACAGGCTTAGTATAAAAATGGTTACAGGGGAAAAAGCATTGCAGATGGGTTTGAATTTGGTTTCAGGTCTGAGACAAATGATTCTGGGTTGCATTGCAGATTTGTTCAGAGGAGTGTTTGCAGGCTGAAGCTAAAAGGATTAACAAGTTTTGATCTTGCATTTGAGAAGGGTTACAAGTTTTAAGAATAACTGCAGATGGGTTTGAGAGATTTCTAGTTTTGTTTTCATTTTTGGTTTGAGAGATGATTTCAGGTTTGATAAATTTTCTGGTTTTGGTTTGTATTGAAAATGTAAAAATGAACAAAGAAAATGGAGGAGAGGGAGGATATAGATTTATATAGATTTATTTAGATTTGTTCTTGAATGAAAGAAAAACAAAATTAAAAGATGACACTTGTCCTTATAATATTTGATTACCTTACACATGTATGTAAGATGTATATAATATTAACACTTGTAATTATTTATTTTCATTTTATTTTTAAATAATTTAAAAGCCTTTATAATGAGTTTTCCTAATTTATAACTATATTTTAAATGCCTTTTCTAATTTATATAAATAAAACTTTTTAAAAGAAATAAAATATAAACCGATTATGATTTAAATAAATTCATATATAATATATTAAATTCATTTTTTTTTAAATGTTAGTATAAATCTTTTTTATTTATTTACTATTAAATAAACACTTTCCAAATTTATATAATAACATCTTTAAGGAAAATAATACAAAATAAAAATCATATTTAAATAAAAACTTTATTCATACATTTCATATCAAAATATATTAAAATAATTATATCTAAAGATTCAAATTTAAATCCAGATTCAAATTCTAATTTTACTTTTAAAATCCAATTTAAAAAATCAACTCAAAATATATATTTTTAAATAAACACATTATTAAGTTTATAATTGATTACTCTATCTAAAAACAACTTAATACATACATATATACATATATATATATATATATATATATATATGTATGTATATATTTAAACAACACTTATTAAATTTGAAAATAATACGTCTATTAAAATCAAATTTATAAAATAACACAACTAAATAATTATTTTTATTAAAAACAATCTATAACCATAATTAAAACAACACATTGTTATTATTTGGAAATATCAAATTTTACCAATTTTAAATAATTAATTAAGAGATTATCACATTTTAAATTCTTTGAAATTCTGGGATATCACAAAAATCATATAAATCAATATTAAAAAGAGTTTACAAAAAGTGGTGTTATATCGATAAAGCGATATCAATTTTCCTTATAATTTCTAGTCATATATATATATATATATATAAAACTATTATAAATGATTTATTATCACTTCATAACTAATTAAAATGGATTATCATCATTTAAAAACAAGTATTTGAATAATTATAATAATTATTAATTCATTAAATCTTAATTTAAATTCACAAATCAATTATTAAATATGATGTCATTATTGATGATGTCATAAAAACATTTTATTTCCAAAAATATAATAGATAATTTTTTTTACTTCTAAAACAAGTTTACCATCATTATTTGTGATTCATAACATTATAATTTGTGTTATAAAATCATGTATTTGAATATTTCAAATATAAATATAATTTATCAACGTGGTAAATTTGCGGATCATTATAGACTTCCCTACTTAAAAGAATTTTGTCCTCGAAATTACAATGCGAAACCTAAAGGTGTTTGTCCGAAATATTTATTGTTTAAACTTACACTTATATAATGTATTTGGTTTATACGTATATGACAGTTGTTTTCGATTTCTTTTTTGAATATACAATTTTACATCTGAACTAGTATTGATCCTTCGATCCTCTAATGTGGACTCTGATTAGGCTTCTCTATTAGAACCCTCGCTTTCTTTACATAGTCATCAACTATGATAGAAAACGAAAGTACCCAACCACAAATCCTTATCAATGTTCGTCGTCAAGAATTCAGTGATAAATCATTTTTCGGACCGGTGTAAATACCTTAAAGTCCTGTATTCGAATGTTAGATCAGAATCGTGCGATGAAATGATCTATGTACCTCATAGTACTTATTAATTTCCCCTAAAAATATTTCATGAAAACATTTTGTAATACTTTTATTCAATTTTTTTAAAAAGATGCTTCTTTATATATAATTATTTTTAAAAAATGTATTCACCAAAAATATCTATCTACTTTACATAGGAATAATTTCAATTTCAATAGTTAGAAAATACCTCTATATCCTTAAATCCATAAAAATCTTTGATAAAAGCTACATATTTTCCAACATACATTTTATTTGGTCAAAACGAATGTTGCACAAAATATCATTACAACAACCCAAAAACTCTAGTATAGGAATCTGCTTAAAATTATACTTAATATTAATTTTAGATGTCGAACTTAAACTATTTATTAGTTAACAATGAAGCAAATCAAGCTGGGGTATCATTACCTCTCAGACCTTGAATGGACATCATTTCTTAAAAAAATAGATATAAATTACCCACCTCGAATCTTAACATCAAATACATGATATTAATAAATATCATATACTATATAAAACATATTCTTTCAGAAATCACTTACTATAACAACAGTATTATAGTCCATGTCTTCCTTATTTTCTCGAAAATGTTTAGTACAACAATAATATTGAAATCTATGTCTTCCACTTAACAATTTTTAAATTGCTTTTAAAACCGTTAAACTTCATTTGCAAATATCACTTTCAAAACATTCCTTTAAGAGATTATTTTACTTTTAAAATGAAATGTATCTCCCTTTATAAAAACCATCTTCTACTTATCAAGACAAACACTTATATCTATAAAACCATGTTTTATAGTCTCCTTCATTTATAAAATCCCATATATATATATATATATATATATTTACAAAATATCAATTACAAATCCATCTTTAATATTTATTAAACACCGTTTATAAATCTATTACTTTATTTATAAATATTACTTTTAAAGATCTTTTATATAAACCATTTTGGAAATATTTGTTTCAAACTATTTCTATCTTTTTTAAAACTATATTTTCTTTGTAATAAAAGATGGACTTATTTCTTATAACACTCCTTTTTCAAAATAACTTTTATTTTGAATCAACCTTCTTAAGCATTAAAGTACCAATTTTATTATTTCAAAATATCACTTTCAAATCATTTCTCTTAAAATATATTTTAACTTTATAAAAGCTCTTTTATAAATCAAACTTTCAATTTATAAACTCCGCTTCTAAAATTAAAATTTCTACCAAATAATTTTAGCTTTTTCAAAGCTTTTCCAAAATACCAGGATTTAAATTCTTAAAATCTCTTTATAATATACGTTTTATAAATCCAATTTATAAAAAAACTTATTAAATGCATTCAAAAAATTATTTATCTTAAACTAATATCTTTAACTCTAAACTAATATTATTTATCGAACACCCTATAGTCAAATTGTGAAACTAAATTCACGAGGTGTTCGTATTTAAATTTTTAAATCAAATAGCCAATCAATCAATGATAATAACGGAATACTATCATTCCTTTAATGACCAAACACTACTTAAATTGCTATATCTTTTTAAAGATATTCCTTTATATTCAAAATATAATCCTAGGTAAAATCATTTCATTTACCAATTTTCCAAAACAAAAATCACTTTCATATAACAAATACGTGCTTACATAGAGTACACTAAAACTCATCTTGGGTGTCACTTACCTTATATCTAATGAGTACCCATCCAAGAGTATTACTAACCCTATCTTTGATGAGACTTTACCCTTATTAGGCTTGGGTGTTTGCTCAAACTAAGTTCCGATACCAAATGCGACGACCCAATCTTTTGTCCCTCAAAAAACGTTACTAATACATCGTCAGTATTCATGTGTCGGAAGGATGGATAATAAAGGGTAAAAAGAAAATGAAGACAAAACTGAATCTTACACAAATGGAATCATATATTATTTTAATGTATATGATCTTTACAGCAGAAATTTTAAACACATTTACCAAAGTCTGTCTTATGAATTAGCCTGGACAGTTACACCATCCTTATAAATACTGAATACAACCAATAAACTAATATAGCAGAAATGGAAATAGAGAACTATTTGCAGAAACATCTTCGGCTCCAGACTTTAAGCTCCATCACGATGCTCTAAGTTAAACCCGACTACTTAGTTGCCCAAAATAATAGGGCACCTAGAATTTAAGGGAAAAGAAAATAAACTCCGGGTCAGCCATGAGACTTGTGTGAGAAACTCAAAAATATGTGTAGTGGAAAACAAATGGTATCTCATAAGACCATGTAGCACATAACATAGACCGGGTTTTTACCTTATGATAACCAAAACGTTTTCTACGAAAAATCCGAGATAATATCTTCAATGACATTTTTTGAAAATCCTTTGAAATAACATATTAATCATAGCTGAATTGTTAAATTCTACAACATAATAGTTTTACGACTAAAACTGTAAAGGCTTGTTTTAAAGAATGGATTCCAAACAATGATAAGGTAAGGGACTACATTCCGACAATACGTCTCTAGAAACATGCATCGAGGCACCAACAGATGGTCCTCTAACAACACATGATTGGCCTACCTTTACCATAAATAGCAACAAATATGACATCACCTCATTTGTTCTTGACCTAACCGAGAATTCTCATAGCATACATAACATACCCAATATGTAGTGACCCACATAGCCCAACCATATCTACCCTGTTTTTGTTATTCATGGGTGTGAGGCTTGAAGTCATGTTTTCCTGGCATAGAATCATCAAATCATACTTAGAATGGCACGTCGTCATTTCCATCACACACTATTGATTTTCATATATGTGCAACCTATGAGCTCGTATGTCTTAGAGAAGGGTGTTAAGTGTAAGAGAGGTTCCTCTTACACCACCAAATAGTTGTACGTTTGTAGAGATCAATGTACGTGTATTTTAGAAATGCAATATCAGACATAGGTCCATACAAGTTGTCTAGGAATTACTTCTAGGATTAGTAGCGAGAAGTCCTTATATCGAAGATTTTCAAAATTAAGTGCTACTACAACCATATGTATAAAATATGGAAATCGAGGGGCTAGTGGAAAGTAGCATTTCATTATGAAGATCGCTGTCTTCAAAATCATTGCCTTTATCATGTTTTCACTTTCGAACGTACATTGGTTCGAAATGAATTTCGGATAGGAATCACCCAAATCCGATCTTGGTCTCTTCAAACCAATTATCGATAAAACATCTTTTAGAGATATATCATTTGTTATTCAGTCTAAACAAGATTATTAAACCTCTCTTTAACTTTAGAAAACACCAAACCATTTCTCATAAATCATGTTAGAAAACATTATTGAGTAAGGATTCATAGAATTCATACTAACTTTACTCAGTATTAATTTCCGTATTCAACAAGTACTACTAATCGAATAATGGTGAGAACACCTTTTATATTCACACAAATAGTACGAATTCCCTCCTTGGAATTTAACACTAAGTATAAGAAGATTATTTCTATATAACTCAAGTTAATGAATTAGTTATGGAAAGTAAATCTTTTATACTTGTCTTGTTTTCGATATTTCAACCTTATCTATTCCTTGCCTAGGAAGAGGCCATGTGAGCCTGGGCACTGGTTGCTCCTAAACATCTTCTCAGTTTAAGCACCCTAAATCCGGATCTCACAATAGAAAAATCCAGTCTATACATCGACTTTTAGAGGCAAGATTTAATCATTTATGTATAACAGCTTTTCTTTTAATCACTTATTTAAACTCTTTTTAAAGTAATTATAAAACTTCCAAATTATCTTTAAAACATTTATTTATTTATTTGAAAACCTTTATAAATAATTTGGGAAAGAATAGTTAAGTTAAAACTATATTTTTTATTGTTATTAAAACTGCTACGAAAATTGCTGCAAATAGTGTTTTCAAAGCTTATTTGATCAATACGACTTTTCTATCATTTCAAATTCCATTTTTATAACTCAAATCCTTTTTAAAAAATTGGTATATTTATTGAATTTATTCTATTTGTGAAGATTAAAGAAATTTCCTTTATGGATTTCGAACTACCAAACCACGACTATTTTGAAAACTTGGTTTGCTCATATTTCAAAATATACTAAATGAAATCTCAATCGTTTTCTTGTGTTTGGAAACTATGATTATAAGAGTATGGAAATTTCTTGTTTCAAAGAATTCTGACTCCGATTTCATCGTAAAAATGGATTAAAACTATTATTGTGTGACCTCGTGAACAGCCTTTATGCAACGCATCTATTTTGGATTCCAATTTTCAGAACTTATCAAAACTTCTCCAATTTGAGTTTTTGTGTTTATAAAACATTTATAAATCATCTTAAACCATTTTAAAGAGGTTTAACCATCTCGTAATACTTTTGTAATTCATATCGGAAAATAATTTCCATTGTGTAATTTTGACGTATATTAAACGTGAATTGTTTACACATCCAAACAAACATGTATTTCATCTAAACTTGATAAAATATCATCAAAACCAAGCATAGAAAAACAATATATCATTATATATAGCTTATATGAACAGTGTTTCTCATCTTTATTAGCTACTAAACTTATGAAGATGGACTATAGCTTCGCTACGATAGAATTGGAGCTAACGAAATTGAGCCTTGGACCATTGGGAAGGTTTGACCTATACTTACAAGCGGAGGTGGGCTCGGCCAAGGGTTATGGAGGTGGTGGTCATGGGTTTGCAAGGAGGAGAAGAGTGGATTGCAGTTGATTTTGAAGTGGATGGCTAATGTATATATACTTATATAAATTTACTTTCTTTTTGCTAAATTTTTCTTTATAAATTTCTTAAGCAGAGAAGCCATTAAAAGAGCTTGAGAAAGAGGAAGAAGAAGATGAAGAATGGTATTAAAATTATGAAAGAAATGAATGGTTATTTATAGGAAAATTTTGGAGCAAGATACCTTAAGATAGAATCACCTTTTTACTCCTCGCCCATACCCCTCCTTTCCCATCATGGCACACGCCTCTCCCTTCTCCTTGTCATCCT
The DNA here is from genome assembly GCA_030765085.1 of Allium cepa. Taxonomy (NCBI): domain Eukaryota; kingdom Viridiplantae; phylum Streptophyta; class Magnoliopsida; order Asparagales; family Amaryllidaceae; genus Allium; species Allium cepa. Next base: position 940,171,987 of record CM060932.1, read on the forward strand.
CCATTTGCAAGTGATGATGGTGTGTACGAGTGAGATGAGTAATGGTTAGTTTGCTTTTTAAGTATGAAAATATCTTAGATATTTATAACTTTTACTATATGTAAATTAAAATGTAAATAGTAAATATGTATACATATTTATATGTGTTATTTGTTATGTATATGTATATGTAATTGTATGTATGTGCATGTCATATGTGTATACAAGTTATACAAACAACGTTGCACATCTTCTCTATGTTAAACCGTTACGAATTCCTATTCCAATTTCCGGTCATATTTTCACTTATAAATAAACTATATATAAATATTAAAAAAATTGAAAACTAATTTCTTATCATTATTAATAAACTAAAACAACCACAATTGCAATTATAAAATCATATAAATCAATATCAAACAAGTGTTTACAAAAAGTGTTGTTATATCGATAAAGCGATATTAATTTTCATTATAATTTTAAGTCAAAATATATATCTTTATAGAACTATTATAAATTATTTATTATCATTTCATAACTAATTAAAATGAATTATTATCATTTAAAAAACAATTGTTTGAATAATTATAATAATTATTAAACCATTAAATCTCAATTTAAATTCATAAATCAATTTTAAATATGATGTCGTTATTGATGTGCCATAAAAATATTTTATTTTCGAAAATGAAATAAATAATTTTTTATTACATATTCTTACTTGTATGGATAAATAAGTGTATGTTTCCAGTTCCGTGTATGCTAATATTGAGAAAATCTCAATTTTCTGGAAAACCGACATTCATCATTTTTCTGATGAAAATCCCAAATATCAATATTTGTCGATATACTTCTAAAACAAGTTTACCATCATTATTATGATTCAAAACATTATAAATTGTGTTATAAAATCTTGTATTTGAATATTTCAAATATAAGTATAATTTATCAAAGTGATAAATTTGCGGGTCATCACACCTATTTTAGGCCATGACCGTTGATAACAACAAATCAACGGCGCACACACCAGAACCTATATGGATTAGAAGATCTCATCTATACAAGTTCTAAGAATCTTTCTTTATATTCTATAGTGTATTTTAGATTAACATTTTGATTTTAAAAGCTAGAGGCCATTTTTTTATTTAGTATAAGTTAGAACGTGATAAAGTAAAAAGAAAAAGTAATGAGGTAAGTGAAAAAAGAATGGAATGAAAAATGACCAAAGTGAATTTATAAAACTTTTATAAATAAATCAAAAATTTTCCTTTAATCACAAACTAGCCAAAAAAAACTCAAGTTAAACAATATTTTTAATCCACCTATCATCTCAAAATAAAATCAATATTACTGGTTGGTTGAAACTTTGAATTTGATTTGAATTTTTAAAAGTTTTTGTAGTATCCTGCTATACAATATCCCGTTTGCATACGAACTACGAACGATAGAAATAAAAATATGATTGAGCACCAAAGTACAACAAGATCACAAGTAAAAAGTAAAATTATAGATTATTTCATTCTATGAAATTTCACAAATATTATCGTTTGCTGTAAAATACGTCAAACGAAAACATAATTATTTTCCAAATTAAACATTATGGAAAAATTAAATGAATTCATTCACAAATATGTCACTAAAAATCAAATCATTTTATTAACAAATTATTTTCCTTTTATTTATTGAACCATTTATTATTGTAAATAAATATACAAAATGAGTTTAGCATTATTATTTATTAGTTAAAAGAAGTTAAATAAGGCTATTAAATCTATTTAATTAAGTTTAATTCATAATTCAATTACCTAAATAATCGTTACATTTTAATTTAAGTTATTAAGCTTTAAAAATCAATTGTTTAAATTGTGAAAATTAATTAAATATTCAAAATCAAAATGATAAATTACGGGATGTTACATGTATAAAAAAAAAGTGTGTACAACGTTTTCAGATACTAATAAATATTTTTCGTTAAAAGTGGTAGAGAAATATGGTTTACTAAAAGTGAATTTAGAAGTATTTGCATAATTGATGGGTTTTATTTGAAATCAATTTTTATTTAAAGGATGCATAAAGATTGAATTGTAGATAATTATGTTTTGAATAAGGATGTTTTAATAATTTGGAAAGATGGATTTAAAAGCAAATGAATTATATTGAAATTATTTTATGTTCGAAGTAAGAAGATGCTATTTTTGTAAAATTGAGCTCTAAAGCATTAATGGCTTGGAAAATATGTCAAAGCAAATGGAATTAAATTTTGTAAGTAAAAGAATATTTGGGAAGTTGGATTTTTTAATTAAAAGATTGTTTAGAAATGTTTTGTGAACTTATTTTAAAAGATCTTTTGTAAATCAAAGTTTGAAGTTATTGGTTATAAATTTAAAACCATGTTATGTTTTGATGATTTATGATTTTAGGAAAGTCTTGAGAATAAGCTATAAAATCTTATTTCAAGTGTATTATAAAATTTTGAGATTTTTTTTGTAAAAATATTGTTTCAGTATAGGACTAGTTATATAATTAGGAAACTTATGAGAAATAGAAACATTGAGATTGATAAATGAATTTTAAGTCCTCTATATTATACATTTACACATTGAAAGTTTTGTCAAATAAGAAGGCTTTGAAGAAAGTAGATTTGCTAACTATCTTACTTCATTGTCTTTGGAAATAATAAATAGTAATCATTTTTTGGGAAGTAATAAATAGTAAAATATTTTGACACTAAAGTATACATTATAATTATAAAAGTTTATTGTTAAAAAACAGTATGGATTTGTATTAAACATGTTTGTACATTATATTTGATTATTGTAAATTTTCGGGATATATTTGCACCATGGAGTTTACTGCAAAGATTATAGAGAATTCAATCATTTAAACTATATTTGGTTGTGATGCATGAGTATTATCTTAATTGAGTTGTTCGACTCATAGCCTATGACCATTGATGTTGAGCACGGAATGATAAATCATTGCTTTTGAGAAGCCATCAAGGGGTTTAATAACAAATATTGTATTAATGAGCTCAGTTGATGATTGTACAATTGTTTTAATTATGGATAGGTATAGTAAAGCTAATAATTTTAGCTCGTCATAAACTTTCCCCTTTAGGAAATTGCGGGGACGCAAATTTCTTAAGAGGGAGCTTGTAACAACCCGGTGTTGAGAAGCAATTAATTAAATCTAATAACAGTGATTTAGTTGATTAAAATGGATTTAAAAAAGATTTAACATGATGATTTTGGAATTTAATAATAAATCATTTTTGAGATCAATATTTATAAGTTGTTATTTACTTGTAAATGATGAATTTAATTATTTTGAGAAATATTGATATTTTAAATTTTAAACTTACATTAATTTGTATTATAAGTGATTGGAATATTTTCATAATGTTTAGTGTTGATAATAAATTAGGAATTTATTTTTAAAGAAAGAGGAAAATTTGTCTTAATTAAATAAAGAGTTTTGGAATTTATTTAATAAATGTATTTGAAATGTAACTGAGAAATTATTTTAGTAAAATAATTTAAAATATCAAAAATAATACTTTATAAAATTATATGAATACTAAACGAAAATGTGATTTTAATTTGAGAGTTTGATATTTGGTTGTGTTAAGTAAAAATTAGAAGAAGTAGAAAACAAGAGAAGAAGGAATAATTTTTTTAATAATTTCTTGAAGCCCAAACCCCAAAAAATAAACCCAAACCCAATTAAAGTGCCCAAACTTCTTTAAATCTAGAAACATCCTTTCTTCACATTTTTAATTCATGTATACTTTCCGTATATCATTTTCTATCTTCAAGCTACAGGAAATTGTGAAGACCCACTTCTTCTCCTTCCTTTAAAAATCAAAATAAAATTAATAAATTATTAAAAATTCTCAAATTTGAGTATATGCATCTCAACACCTTGCTGCATCTTAAGCTATGAATAAGTTTTCATTTTGATCAAGTTATGGAGCTTAGGAAACATATAGTAAAGGAAAACTAGAAGAAGAGGGAAAGTACGCTTAGAGTTTACTATTTATACTCACAAATCTATGTTCAATCATTATGTAATCATTGTGTGCGATTGAATTGATGTATGGATGGATACATGTATGTGTATTGAATTGGATGAGTTTACAATATAGTAGGAGGAGGGGGTGGCCTGAATCGGTATTGTGCACGTAAATGTGCATATTTTTACTTCCATATTTAATCTATTTGAATTAGATAAGTGATTATATTGGGTATTTTAACATGTTTAAACCAAAAATCAAATTATTTTCAAATCATTATTTATTCACCTTCATTTAGGGCAAACTGCTCATTTTTGTGTGTTAACTAATTTGAGAAAATTTACTTGCACGTTTCGTTTTTATTTGTAGGAAAATTGGATGAAAATTAAAAGAGGCTTCATGAAGAAATATGCATGCACAAGAGGATACAAAGGAATGAAGAATTCAAATCATGTATTATGGAGGACCCCACCTGCCCACTTACCATAATGTACAATTAGGAGCTAATGCACATGCTAATGGCCATTAAAGTTATTTGCATACTTAATGGAGTATTAATTCATGCTAACGATAACTTGCTGGCCACATTTCCTCAAGCGTAGTTTGGATAATCACCAAATATATGGATTAGGGTTTCAAACTTGTATAAATACGCCTTATGTTTCATGTAATGCTCTCTTAGCCTCCTTTAAGTCTCCATTTTAGTTAATTTAGTTTTAAGCTCACAAATAAATCGAAACACTCTTTTCTTTTCCATGGTTACTTAGCCATTCTTCTTTCATGTACTTTTCTTTTTATGCAATGTTAATTCATGCTCTTTCTTATTTACATGCTATCTTTCCTCTTATGTTAGTAGCTTAGTTTCATTTCTTATGCAAGTAGATTAGTTTTTATTTTATTTTAATTAACTCTCTTGCTACTTTGCTCTCATTTTCTTCTTGTTTTTATTTCATGTTGAATGCTACGTGTATTGAAATGATAACAAATAGAAAAGGCTGCACTCCTTCAATTTAAGGGTAATGAAGCTTTCTTAATCATGTAGACACCAAATAAGTTATGTTTAAACAAACAAAAACATAAATTACCTCTTCATCATATGATTATGATAATGAAGTGATTTAAAAATCAAAATTTGATGGTCTATATTTCTAATCAAAAGTTAATAGATCATGCTTAGAATAGAATTTATTTTAAAGTTCATTGTCATTTTCATGAGAGTTAAGAAGTGGTTTAATGGGCGTGTTATAGTTTGATGGTTTATATTGGGCTAACTAATAGCACAAATATTCCATACTTATGATAAGCACATCAATTCAACTTACTAATGACCAAAAGAGATATCATAACTTCATATTGTGTTGATTTTTGTGATCATGAGAAGCGATTTGCCTCTAAATTGCCTACAATTTCTCATATTTTTATTCATTTTCTTTTTCTAGTTTATTTACATTTTTTTAGCTCAAAAACATTTCAAATGTTGGTTTAATTTGGTTGAATAGAATTTCTAAATCTAAACAATTTCCTATGGATCGACCTGTACCCGCTACGTACTAGAATTATACGCCGTGCACGTGTTATTTTTAATTTAAATTTGATCGACTATTTTCTAATCTGCTAAGAAGTTAGTCATCGAACTTGGCACCGTTTCGGAGAATTACTTTGATTTTAACTTCTATTCTTTGAATTATTGTTGTTGATTTTATTTCGTGTGTCATTTTGCATTTAAAAAGAATTTTTTTTTTTTTTTTTTTTTTTTTTTTGTGTGTTAATTTTGGCTTCCATTTTATTTGTTTGCGTCGTTGCACTTCATTTGCATTTGCATTGCATGTTCTAAAAACAAAAAATACACAATTTCAAAACAAAAACAAAAAAGTTTTATTTCTTTTTCAATTACAATTTGCATTTCATTTTTGTTACAATTTTTAGTTCTCTCTCCAATTGGCATTTCAATTTACAAGGTGGAAGTGACATTGTGCATATCTGCCTTACTGCACACTCACTAAACGACTCTCTGCACATCATAACATCACAGCACACCATATCCTCTGCTCCACCTTCACAAAACCCACCTGAATTACTCCAATCACCGAACCCCTCAATCACGAACCAACAGAGCCTCATCTCATTCCACCACTGTCAACCACAGAGCCTCATCTCATCACCAATAACCATACACAGTCATATCGCCAGCCACATCCATAGTAAAACCACACATCCACCCCTCTACAACTTCCACCATCTACCATCAGTCCCTCCACTCGCCATCACCACACAACCATCCATCCACTGTTACCACTGTAACATCCATCCACTGTAACCACAGTAACATCCATCCACTGTTACCACTGTAACCCAGTGTATTCAGTTCATCCCTGCCATAACCTCACTCCCTGCTCATACATACTACAGTGCCCACCTTCATATCAACATTTCTGACCTACACTTCATACCATTATCCAATCCTGCATGCTATCAACTCTACTGCTTTCATTCTCTGTGTATAAAAACATACCAATCACCAACAATACAAGACAGCTCCTTCAACATAACCTTGCAACTGCCCTTCCACTTACATACCATACTGCCCACTTCCTTTGACAAAGTCACTACTCCTGATCAAACCACATCATCATCTGCTTTCACTACAACATATCTCCACCTCTGTTTGCCATAACCCTATGCACATTACCTCAACTTCCATCATTTCAACACCCTTACCTCTGCTACATTACCAAAAACAACCACTGACCAAACACATCAAACACATTTCCCTGCTTGCCTCATCATTGCTCAACATCCACCATCTACCAGACCTTCCCCTGCTAAGTTTATCCAGCAACCACCGCGACTACTTTCTCCTCCAGGAACTACTGCACCGCTACCTTTGATCACTATCTCCATTTACACAGCTACCCCAATCGAAGCAACCTGAACCCATTAACTCCATCTCCGCCCTGACCTACTTTCGCCTTCCAACCCCAACGCGAAATCAGACAACCCAAAACAAATCGCAATTGACCACCCTTAGCCAAACCGGCATCAGTCATCATCCACAAACTGCTTCAACAATCTACCTCGAAATCATCGCATCCACACCCTACTTCACTAAATCACCATCGCCTGAATTCCTCTGCAAATCGCTTCACCCAACTCGCGACCACCCGCGACAATCTCCAACTCAATTCAACTATCAAGCAACCCCAAATTGCCTGAAACCAAACTTCGACACATCCAACCTCACCTCTGGTATTGCCATACCCAAACCAAACTTGCGAATCGCATTCCTGCCTCCAAATCCATAAATACACAAACTTCAAATAGAGTTGCGACGTTTTCTTCTTCTGAGAATTGAATTGGAAAATGAATTGGGCATTGAGTTGAATACTTCGATTCTAAGTATAGCAGCGAAGTCGTTTTTACGGAGATTCATTTGGGAAGTCATTTTGGTTCTATTAGCAAAGTAGGTTGGGCCCAAATCAATTAAAGTATGTTGAAATATATTTTTGTCCTTCTCCTTTTGTTAAGTTATCTTTTGAGTTCTTTTGTTAAGAGTTTTAAACTGTTAAAAGTGTTTCTTTTGTTAGAAGTTTAAAAGTAAGATAAAAACAACTTTTAATTTGTTTATTTTTATTTGTTTTGTTTACACTTGTTTTTTATCTGTCGTTTTTTTCTTTCTTTTATTTAAAACGAAAAACAAAACAAAAATTGCAAATAGTTTAAATAAAAATATTTTGCTTTCATTTTCATTTGGGTAAATGATAAAAAATTACCTTGTTTTTGTTTTCATTTAATCTTTTAAAAAAAACTGTATGTATCTTGTTTTTATTTTTTGGCTGTCAAAGTAGAAAACTGCAAGGAAAAGACTTGCTTACTATAATAATCACTCTGCTTTGTTTTTAAAAAAATCGCCGCCAAAAAATAATAATAAATTGCTAATAATCTGCATGCTCCGGTATCGTGCATTCATCTCCAGTTTTATTTTAATTGCATTGTTGGTTGCTTGCATTTGCATTTATAAAAAAAATCAAAAGCAAAAACAAACTTCATACTAGTTGCATTGTTATTACATGTTTAATTCTAGTTTTGCATTTCATCTTAGAAATTTGCTAATAACAACGGTTAGACATCTTAACCATGTCACGAGCTCATCTAGAGCTTAATTGTATATTAACAAGTTGTCTTCATTAAACAATTTAATTTTTTGATGTCTAGGCTAAGGCAGAGCAATAACCATTTATAAATATTACAGTGATTCATAAATATTATACTGGTTGTTTCTCTGAAGGTACTTAAACCTTCGGTTGCATTACTACGGTGATTCGTGGTACACCGATAAATACTGTTCGTTACCTGGCTGAGAACTATCTTGTCGGACTAAGACAAAGTGTGATCATACAATTTTGGGTTAGGAGCTACTTAGGATAGAAAATTTGTAATTAAATCACTGCATTCATTTAGCTGCATCAGTTCATGCATATTTAAAAAAAATCCAAATCCAAAACTAATTTTTTATTATATATTATTGAACTTTGTTTTTAAATTCTTTTCATTTGAAATTTTTCAATCAAAATCTAAAATCTAAAAAAAATTAAGTTAGTTTTCCTTAAAACAAAAATTCAAAAAAATTCAAAAAATAAATGAAAATCCAAAAACAAAACAAAAATCAAATTTCCCTTTTGAAAAATAAATTCCTTTTGGTAAATAGTTTTCCTTTATAAAAAAACCTAAAAAAAACTTTTGAAAATGTCGGAGTTTCCATATTCACAAATTTTTTACAATAGTAATGAAAATCAATATAATCCATATAATTTCACACCAAATTCTTATGGATATTTTAATAATAACTATTGTACAAATAATTCGAATTTTGAATCACAAAATTTTCAAAATGATGACCAACCCTCGAATCTTTAAAAAAACATTGAAACGATTTCGTCTTTGCTTAAACTCTCTACACGAAATGATCAAAAGATAAATGATTTGTGTAATTCGTATTGTGCAATGATTCAATTAAGGATTTCAAAATAATCAAAATTTGAATTCACTTCCAAATTCAACTTCGAACTTCAAAATGAATTTCATATTCAAAATGAAAATTGAAACAAATTTTTACATGATTTTGGCAATGGAAATATTCTCAACTATGATGCATTGATAATTTTTGTTCCAACAAGTTCATCGAAAATTATCAAGTTAATAATTATAAATTAGATTTTGTTGAGCGAGTGAACGAATTTACAATAATCACATGGATTTGTTGTTCAAAACATAAACAAAATCAAATCCAAACGTGTGATGAGTCAAATAATAATCCACCTTTTATGAAAATTGACGATTTTCAAATAACAACTTTTGAAATTGAAAATGATGATCTTAATGAAGTTGTTGAAAATTCGGTAAGTGAGTTGAATTTCTATTATTTTGAGGATGAGAAACTCGATTTAAAAATTGATCTTCCTTTTTCTGACTTTGAAAATTTGAATACAGCAATTTTGGATTTTGAAATTTATATATGCAATAAAGTTGTTGATAATCCAACAAAGGAAGACGAGTTTAGTGAACACAATTTTTTTGGACTTTATAAAGATGAATTGTTAAATTCTAAAGGGGAAGATTTAAATCACCATGTTGATTTTGAAATCCATAATTTTGAAGAAGTTTTCAATGATAATTTTGAATACCAATTCGGTGAAAATAAACTTGAATTTCAACAGACTATTCTATCTACCCCGAAAAGCATCAAAAATAAATTTACTTATATGATTTTTAATAAAACGACGTTCGTTTTTTCAAATCAACATTTTATTTTGAAATCTTTTATGATTTGGTTTTCCAAGCTTAAGTCATGTCTCTCATACTTGACGAGATAGATGAACTAGCCTTTGAAAGGCCATTTCATTTACTTTTTGACGATACACTTTCTGATGTGTGAATAATAAGTGTTTCATTTTCTTGTAAATACAGGTCATATTTATAGTTTCATTTCTTCTTTCACTTGGGTTGACTATGAGAACGGAGTCAAAATCAAGTGTAGGGGAGAGTCTCATCTTCATATTTTTTTATTTTTCATGGTTTATTTTTTCATTTGCTTTCCAAAACTAAAAAAAGAAAAAAAAAATGATAAAAAAGAAAACCGAAATTTTCAAAAATAATTTTTTTAGCATTTCTACTTATTTTTGAAGAAACACTATAGGATAAATATATGCTTTTGGTTATTAAATTGAATATTTCCAAATTTATTTGTCTTAACAAAAATAAAAATGAAGTTTGGTTACAAATAACAATGGTTTAACTAGTATATAGGAAGATTCATAGGTGAAATTATGAAGTATATCCTAATTGAAATCTTTGTTTAAAAGTTGTGAATTTAAAGTAAAGGATGTAGCATTTTAAATGGTGCTAAGATAATATTGCAAATCTCTCTCTCTTCAATATATATATATATATATATATATATATATATATATATATATATATAACAGAAAAAGCCAACAAAAAATATATTTGTATATATGTATATACCTTTTTATTAACACCTAGAGTCATATGTTCACACGTAAGTGTGTGCACTCGCCATACTCTGTACCCTTCTCATGTAACCCCGAAAGACAGTGCATGATCGGTATATCTAGCCTCAGTTTATCTGAGTTAGGTGTATGCATATAAAAAATTCTATTATTAACAATGCCTACAGTCGATAGATGTACACACTTGTGTATTCACTCGCCACGCTCTGTATTCCCTTGACGTAAGCCCACAAGGCAGTGCATGGGTAATATATATGGCCTCAGTTTTATGAGTTAGGCATATGTAAATATTGTTAATATCAATAAAATATTCAAAAAATAAAGAGAGTAAGCAATTGGAATCTAAGCTCTATTTTTACTTATATGGTTTGACTAGTTATTCAAAAGAAATGAGAATACTACTTTGAAAAGCTTTGATAATCAAGTAAGGATCTATTTTATAGTTGCACTATGTTATCAACTGAAACAACTAGCCAAACTAGAGTTTATTTGTTATGATAGCTTAATTTTTATTGGAAATTTGACAAGAAAAAGTACTTAAATTTCTTGATAATGGACAGAATTAATATTTAACTTATTCATGTTAATTTAAAAGTAAATTCTTCATTTGTAAATATTTTTGAAAACTTGCATTCATATCTTTGTAAGTAAATTTTGCATTTAGGAATTTTTCATTTCGCATTTGGATTTTGTGGTTAATATCTGCTGAAAACTCTCATGAGACAACACTCGTCCTACTAGGAACACCTAGAGGTTTAATGGCTTGTTGCATATGCTCAATGCAGTCACGCTTCCGAAGAAAACATATTTATCTTAGTTTTAGTTTATTCGAGGTCGAATAAAAAGATAAGTGTGGGGGTATTTGTTGTACACGTAAATGTGCATATTTTTACTTCCATATTTAATCTAATTGAATTAGATAAGTGATCATATTTGGTATTTTAACATGTTTAAACCAAAACTCAAATTATTTATAAATCATTATTTATTCACCTTCATTTAGGGAAAAATGGTCATTTTTGTGTGTTAATTAATTTGAGAAAATTTACTTGCACATTTTGTTTTTATTTCTAAAAAAATTGGATGAAAATTACAAGGGGATTCATGAAGAAATGTGCATGCATAAGAGGATACAAAGGAATGTAGACGGAAATAATTCAAACCATGTATTATGGAGGACTCCACCTGTCCACTTACCATTATGTACAATTAGAAGCTAATGCACATGCTAATGGCCATTAAGGTTACTTGCATACTTAGTAAACGATTAAGTTATGTTAATGGTAACTTGGTGACCACATTTCCTCAAGCGTAGTTTGGATAGTCCCCAAACATATGGATTAGGGTTTCAAACTTGTATAAATGCCCCTTATGTTTCATGTAATGCTCTCTTAGCCTCCTTTGAGCCTCCATTTTAGTTAGTTTACTATTAAGCTCACAAATAAATCAAAATACTCTTTTCTTTTTCATGGTTACTTAGCCATTCTTCTTTTATGTACTTTTCTTTTTATGCAATGTTAATTCATGCTCTTTTTTTTTTTGTTTACATGCTCTCTTTCCTCTTATGTTTGTAGCTTAGTTTCATTTCTTATGCAAGTAGTTTAGTTTTTATTTTATTTTAGTTAGCTCTCTTGCTACACTGCTATCATTTTCTTCTTGTTTTTATTTCATGTTGAATGCTACATTTGTTGAAATGATAACAAATATGAGAGGCTAAACCCCTTCAATTTAGGGGTAATGAAGCTTATTAATCATGTAGATTCAACATTTTGATAATTTTTCATCGCTTTTATGCTTAATGGAAATATTTGAATGGGTTATATTTTGTTGTTTTAGCTTTGAATTTGATAGGCTATGTTGTTGACACCAAATAGACTACGATTAAACAAACAAAAACATAAATTATCGCTTCATCTACATATGATTATGGTAATGAAGTGATTTTAAAATCAAAATTTGATGGTCTACATTTTTTAATCAATAGTTAATAGATCATGCTTAGAATATATTTTATTTTAAAGTTCATTGCCACTTTCATGAGAGTTAAGAAGTGGTTTAATAGGTGTGTTATAGTTTGATAGTTTATATTGGGCTAATTAATAGCACAAATATTCTATACTTAAGATAAACACATCAATTTTACTCACTAATGACAAAAAGAGAGATCATAATTTCATGTTGTGTTGATTTATGTGATCTTGAAAAGGGATTTGCCCCTAAATTGCCTTCAAACTCTCATATTTTTATCCATTTTCTTTTGCTAGTTTATTTACATTTTTTTAGCTCACAAACATTTCAGAGATTTCGTTTAATTTGATTGGATAGAATTTTAAAACCTAAACAATTCCCGACGGATCGACCCATATTCGCCACATACTAGAATTGTACGTCATGCGCTTGTGGTTATTTTTAATTTAAATTTGATCGGGCTAATTTCTAATCCAATAGGAAGTTAGCCATCGAACAATCGAGAAGTTATAGGCACAAAATTACAACACCAGTAGTTCGACCGATTGACCGCCTATGTGCCAACCGATCGACCGCCATGCTAACAGGTCGATCGGTGGCAGCGAACCTATCAATATTTATGTGCTTTATAGTTATTTAAAATACAACGTTAAATACATGTTAATCACTGATAACTGATCGGTCGATTGCTACATGTCGACCGATAGTGCAACCGATTACACAAACATAAGTGGCTTGGTGATAAGGGTTTGTACTTTTCTGCCAAGCCACCTAGGTTCGAGTATAAAGTTATGCAATTTTTTGTGTGCGTGTGTATTTTAAATAGTAGATAAATTATATTTGCATTGAAAATAAATATGATAAATTGTGTAAAATAAATTTGTAATTTTGTGAAGAAGATTGTTTAATATTAATTATTAATTTGGAAATTTCTTACTTAATGAAAATTAAGTTTTGATTTTTAATAATTTTATAAAAATCCAGTGAAATTCTAGAAAAATATGAAATGATTTCTAATTAATATTTATGATTTCAAAGTAAATTTCATGAATTTTGAATATAATATTATGTTTTGAAAAATATATTTATGGATTTGGAATAAAGAAATATATTTAAATATTTTAAAAACTATTTAAATCAATTTTTACTTATTTATAGAATTTATGAAATGATAGTTATGAGTAATATGTAGTTGTAAGTTTTTTCAAAGGATTTAATTGTAGAACTGGTATTTTTGGAAGTAACATATGAAATTTAGAATTCTATTTAAATTTATAGAAGGTTGAAAAATTAATATTTTTTGCTTTCCAAAAAAAGAAAAAGAAAAAAAGACATTAATAATTTAACTATTTAGAATCTATAAATGTTTTTATTAATTATGGATATGCTTTTATAAATAAATATCTCTATATCTCTTTTTTAATAAATATACATGGCTTGTTTGTGCCAATTCTGTGTACCGAGATATTTGAATAAATTGATTAGCAATACCGTTGGGGATAGGGCATTCGGTAATATTTCTTCGGTTATTCTTTGACTTGTTATATAGAATAATAGTGAGTGTAGTCTATGAATATTAAGTAATGTTTGAGTAATGTTGAATGGTATTGGATGCCTAAGTTGATATGTAACAAACGGAACTTTTCGACTTTAGAAAATTCAACATCGATACTCACTTTATCGACTGCCGAGAAATCGAAGGCCAAAAACCCGAAATGTTATGGTTTTAAGAAAAGAAAAAGAGAGAAAAAGGTAGAAGATGGAGGGAAAAGAAAACAGAAAATTAGAAAGAATAGAAAATGGAGGGGAAAGAAGAGAACATTTCGGCCGTTCATGGGGGAGGGTGGCGGCTGCAACGTGAATTAGGTTTAGGTTTTTAATTTTTTTGTGAATTTAGGTCTATTTATAGAGAAATTTTCGAACACTATTTATCCGAAAATTCCGAACTCCGATTTACGCACCGTAACCAGCGTTTCTAGTGTTTACCCCGCGTTCCGGACACAATGGAACAGGTTTCGAAAGCTAATTCGGACATCTGTGCGAGTTATGGCTATAAACGCTCAATTTGAATTAAATCGATTTAAATCGATTTCTAGGCGTTTTAATTTGTACGGGACAAACGGTAAATCCAATTGACACGAAATTTGAAACCATACAATAATATCACATTACAGATCCGATGAAACTGGTTTCGTCGAAATCCGAAACTTTTTGAAAAATGACTATTTTACTCGCCAAATTAAAATTAAAAATAAATCGATGCGTTTCGAGCTGCCACGATCAAACGATAACTCCGATTGACACGAAATTTGAAATCCGGTAATAATTAACTATTACGGATCCAATGGAACTGGTTTCGTTCAATTCTGAAACTGTTCAAAAATTGACTATTTTCACTAGTCGATTTAAATATTAAAATATTCAATTTTCACAAATTAACTTTTAAATCGATTTTAAAAGTTCTAAAATATCGTTCTAACTCCAACATGATAAAATAAAATTTTACAAATCATTTTCAATCATATTTAACTCGATTTTCAATTATTTCTATAATTTAACATATTAAATTATCGATTTAATAATCCAATTAAATCCAATAATTCAAATAAAAATTTATTCGACTTATAAATTCACTTATTAATATTTAAAATTAATTAAATATTCAAATTTTAATTAAATAAAATTCTGGGTCGTTACAATCTTCCCCCCTTAAAAGAATTTCGTCCTCGAAATTACAAGTAAGAAAAATTACAGAAGCTATTAATTTTCCCAAAATTCATAGTTAAACTTCTTACAATAACTTTACTAAGTTTTCAAATCATACTTAGTTATCCTTTCAAAAACAACTACTATTGTTTAACTTTCAATTCCAAAATCAAAGTTTAAGTTTTCGAAATTTTCCAACTTTCTCAAAAAATTTCTAACGCCTTAAATTTTCGGAAAAATTCGCCATAGCCTCCTTTGCGCGGCTCGATCCGAAAAAAAAATGACAGTATATATATCACAAATATACATCTCATCAAGTAATGAGCCATCCCGAAGGGAAAAAATGTAAAAGTACGGTATGTAATCCGAGATATGTACCTTATATTTTATTAGCAAGCATATACGGCTAATATAGCGCGAAAGCGAGCTCCAAATGCGAAGCAAACGCGATCCGCACCTACTAATCACTCAACAAACAACATGAGAATCATGTATATGGACAATAGTATCAATATACAACATATATCAACATAATAACTATATATGTCAACATAGCAATTGAAACAAAAGCAACAAATGCAAACATCAACCAATTATCATTCAACTAACATCCATAACCAATAAATATTCGTTTATATTTTCATTAATATTCAATGAATTGGTTTTCAATTTAAATCACATTTGATTTATTGCAGTGGATGTTCTTACTAACATTTATTCTCAATTAGTTTATATTCACTAATTTATATTCAAGTTGGTTCACTTCCAATTCAAATTCAATTCTATTTAAGTTTCACTTAACTTCCAATTGAATTTCAATTACTTTAGCTTCCAATTTCATTAACACTTAATGAATTATATACAATCAACTAACAATCAAATAACAACCAATGTTTATTAATTACAACTAAATGCCTTTGCATATATTCATTCAATTTGGTTTAATTAAATTGATTTTCATTTACTTATTCAACTTCCAATAACATTAGATTTTAATGAATTAACAGTTATATTCATTATTCCATATCAACTATTTACATTTAATTGATTAACATTCAATCCATTAATTTTATTAATTTACTTTGATACTAATATCAACTTCATTTCATATCACTTAAGTTATATTCCATTTAAACATCACTTAGTTTTACATAACTTAAATTCCTACTTGTAAATAAATTCAGATTTCAATTCTAAAGTAAATTTCCATTTAACTTTAAATTCACCCTTATTTACAACTCATATTCATATAGTTTCATTTCTTATATATATAAGTTTATTTCACAATTGTAAATCACTTTAATTATAATTCAATACTCTTATAATTCACTTGCTTATACAATTATTCTTTTATTTAGATTATTCAAACATCTAAACAATCAACTTATATACACTTTAATAATTCTGAAAATTATTTCTTTATATATAAAATATACTCAAGGTAAAATTATTTCATTTACCCAATTTTAAAATCAATATTGTGTCGAATTGTTCTATTCAAGTGTTTAGAAACCCCTTCGGCATAGTCTTGCGGACCACGCTGACGAAAGTTCATATGCCACTCGATAAACCAATCATCACAATATAAAACAATTTTATATTCACTATCAAATACGCTCTCATAGCTATTATTACACTCAAACTCATTCTAGAGTACTGCTGACTCTATCTCTAATGAGTAATACCCAACAGAACCATGGTTGTCGCTTAACCATATGCTCTGATACCAGATGTAACAAACGGAACTTTTCGACTTTAGAAAATTCAACATCGATACTCACTTTATCGACTGCCGAGAAATCGAAGGCCAAAAACCCGAAATGTTATGGTTTTAAGAAAAGAAAAAGAGAGAAAAAGGTAGAAGATGGAGGGAAAAGAAAACAGAAAATTAGAAAGAATAGAAAATGGAGGGGAAAGAAGAGAACATTTCGGCCGTTCATGGGGGAGGGTGGCGGCTGCAACGTGAATTAGGTTTAGGTTTTTAATTTTTTTATTTTTTTGTGAATTTAGGTCTATTTATAGAGAAATTTTCGAACACTATTTATCCGGAAATTCCGAACTCCGATTTACGCACCGTAACCAGCGTTTCTAGGGTTTACCCCGCGTTCCGGACACAATGGAACAGGTTTCGAAAGCTAATTCGGACATCTGTGCGAGTTATGGCTATAAACGCTCAATTTGAATTAAACCGATTTAAATCGATTTCTAGGCGTTTTAATTTGTACGGGACAAACGGTAAATCCAATTGACACGAAATTTGAAACCATACAATAATATCACATTACGGATCCGATGAAACTAGTTTCGTCGAAATCCGAGACTTTTTGAAAAATGACTATTTTACTCGCCAAATTAAAATTAAAAATAAATCGATGCGTTTCGAGCTGCCACGATCAAACGATAACTCCGATTGACACGAAATTTGAAATCCGGTAATAACTAACTATTACGGATCCAATGGAATGGGTTTCGTTCAATTCTGAGACTGTTCAAAAATTGACTATTTTCACTAGTCGATTTAAATATTAAAATATTCAATTTTCACAAATTAACTTTTAAATCGATTTTAAAAGTTCTAAAATATCGTTCTAACTCCAACATGATAAAATAAAATTTTACAAATCATTTTCAATCATATTTTACTCGATTTTCAATTATTTCTATAATTTAACATATTAAATTATCGATTTAATAATCCAATTAAATCCAATAATTCAAATAAAAATTTATTCGACTTATAAATTCACTTATTAATATTTAAAATTAATTAAATATTCAAATTTTAATTAAATAAAATTCTGGGTCGTTACATGATACTTGTTCGATTTTTCTCTATAAGTATGTCATTTGATAGGGTTATGTTTACGGGGTATTTATGGTGATGCAAACTGAGAGTGAGTAGGTTGAGAGCCATAAGAGTATCTATTTATTTTGTATACTCCTATTATATGTCATGGAGTAAACAAGATTGGCTAGTATCCATCCTAGGGGCCTGATTATGGGTCGCTCCTAGAATCTATACACACCTTTAAGGGGCATTTCACTAGAAGGACAAACTTTGCAGTCCAATTAGTTTCTAAGGAACACATCCACAGAAATTAAATTCTAGGACAAAGTCAGCAGAATAATTACTTTTAAGGACAAATTCAGCGGTCCAATTACTTTCAAGGACATAATTTCATAGGTTTTTAGGCCTTAGAAACTAATTATTTTGCATTTTTCCTTAAAAGTAATTATGTCAGTTGTGTGTCCTATAAACTAATTGCACTTGCTAAAAGGCCCTTGTGGCAAATTTCCACCACCTTTAATGTATATTTGGCGAAGATCCATGGCTGAGAGCCACTGCCCCGTGTCGCTTAGGTAAGTAGCCAGTTACCATTAGGGCACTTGCAGGGTTGTGGGCATTGCATAGAATAGTCATGCAATTGATGGATATTTGATCACGATGGCCATCAGGGTAACCGATGACTGTAGTAGTAGCATTGAGAGAGCATGAGCAATGCTCCTGTAGGAGGTGGAGAGCTGTCAGTCTCCATCCAATTATTATTGATATAGACACTACTTATCTACCTATATGAGATTAGTATAGATACATATGAAAGCCAATCAGATCATTTGTTAAGACCGGTTCCAAAATAGTTATTTATGATGCTAATAGCACATAAGACTGAGAGCCCAGATGACTACCTACGATGCTTAGAGTTATGTAGATTATTAAAAGTTTGAGAGACCATATAATTATTCTATTTGCTGAGACCCAAGTTGATACTATAAGGCTGAAAGTCTAAATGGTCATTACATAATTATAGACCTCTTTGGTTGTTTATTAGACTGTATGTCTATGTAGTTGTGTAACCCCATATATATTAATTAGATCGATATCAAGGATAGATAGAGATGCTGAGAGCATGGTGTTAGACCCTATACCTATCTTTTGTGATTATTTGAGAGATGACCTTGGCTATCGAGGGTATGCTATATTTTATTTCTTTCTCTTGTCTGGATGATTATTTGTGTATTTTTTCATATTGTGTTGATTATGGAAAATCATGGGTATGTTTACTAGATGATATGTAAGTGATAATCTTAAACATTGCTGAGAGTATGTCTTATGTAGTTTGTGCTTGATGATATTTGGATGCATAGATTGTTTCACTCATTTGACATTATACCCCTAGTACATAGTCTGTCTTGACTTTTATATGGCTGAAATTACTTATCCATTATTCTATAATGTGATGCTATTGTTGGGACATACACACATGTATGTATGTATGTATGTATATATTGACATGTACATTTTATACATAAACTGACCCGTTTGTTTTTTAAATACTTGGGTTAGTCCGAGTCATTTTCAGGTTCAGGGACAGATGATCAGTTTGTGGATGTTTGGCATAGACGGAGGATAAATATTACATTGAATCATTATGTATTGTCCAATTTCATGTAAGCATGACATTGTGTTGTATATTGGACTTATATTGTATTTGTTTTGAGTTGGTAGGATTTTTGATCCATGTATTATCCCACATTATTTATACACATATTCCCATCGTATATTATCACT
This sequence comes from Allium cepa, assembly GCA_030765085.1. Lineage (NCBI taxonomy): Eukaryota > Viridiplantae > Streptophyta > Magnoliopsida > Asparagales > Amaryllidaceae > Allium > Allium cepa. Next base: position 940,191,749 of record CM060932.1, read on the forward strand.
GCATTATTAACTCTATGTTCACTTTATCATTTCTTGTATATTGTGTGTTATTCTATCTTGGAAACGCACATGTTTCTTGCTTTATGTAAATATTGTGTCCGTATAGGTGAGTCCATCTAGTCTACATTGTCATTACCTGATTATAGACCTCTTTGTATATTTGTACGTCCTGTAGTTGAGTAACCCATACATATTGATTAAATTGCTATCGAGGGTAGATAAAGATGATGAGAGAATGAAGTTACCCTGTATATATCTTTTGTGATTATCTAAGAGGTGATCTTGGCTACCGAGGGTATGCCATATTTGTATTTATTGTCTCTTATTTGGATGATTGTTTGTGTATGTTTTTACATTGTGGTTATTATGACAAATCCTAGGTATATCTACTTTACGATTATTTGAATGATAATTTTAGACATTGCTGAGAGTATGTCCCATGTAGTTTTTGATTATTTATACTTAAAATTATATAGATGATTGGCTTGTTTCACCCATTTGACATTATCTCCCTAATATGTAGCCTGACCTAACTTTTATATGGGTGACATTACTTGTACATAGTTCTGCAATGTGATGCTATTATTGAGACCATATATTGATACCTACATTTTAGACAAAGTTTGACCCATGTGTTATAATTTAATACTAGCGTCAGTCTAAGAAATTTTCAGATTCAGGGACACATGACCAGTTTTTAGATATTGTGTATAGTGGAGAATAAAGTACTACATTGAATCATTATGTATTGCTCAATTTCATATGCGTATGACATTGTGTTGTATATTGGACTTATATTATATTTGTTTTTGAGTTTAATCCCTTTTTTATCCCACATGATCGTATACATATTCCCATTATATATTATTGTCGCGTTATTGACTCTATGCTCCATTTATCATTTCTTGTACACTGTGTATTATTCTATCTTGGAAATGCACGTATTTATCGCTTTGTATCGATAATGTGTACATATAGGTGAGTTGTTTACGATTTTTGGAATATATACCTATAACACCCTAGAAATTTACAAAAAATTTAATAGGAATTCAATAGAAATATAAATGGAAAATTAATAATAAAAGTAAATTTAATTAAAACAAGGACTAAAAAGAAAATTTCCATAGACATCTGAATTTGGCTAAGAACCTGACACTATTGCGCTCGTAGAAACTTTTTGGATGATTTTTATATATAACACTTTGAAATTGAGGTTCTTATGAAAGAGTTATGGGTGTTGGAAAATATGAGAACAAAATAAGAAAACAAGTAACGACATGAAGTATACATAAATTTACAATTAACACTAAAAAACATGAAAACCCTAATTTTTACCTATGACCTGTGAACCTTGGAGTCCCAACAGTCGACCGGTAGCGCTCGACCGGAGGGATACAACGATCGACCATTCACAACATAAATTATGGGAATGAACCTTGGCCTAAGGCCCAAAGTAAAAAATATAAATTATATAATTTTATAAAAAAATTATATAAATGGACAATTGACCGTCTAAGCCTATTTTAGGCACTATAGCAGTAAGATATTAGTTGTGCATCAAAATGTTTTATTTTGCCAAAGGGTGTTGCTAATGTAAGACATTTTTTTGGTTTGAAGTATAAAAGGGACAAGTAGGGTCTACTTCAATCTGTACTAAGAGTGTTAGGAAATATAATAGGCATTTCCTTGATTACATTAGGAAACTTAAATGGAACAGTAAGCATAGGTTTAGGCACTATAGCAGCAAGATATTAGTTGGTACTATACAGATGAATATAGGATACCCGTAGACTACAAGGAGTCCAAGTATCGTGATGTCCCCTATAGGCTGTGGGCAGACCAAGTGGACAAGTATGGGAAGGCATCTGCTTTATACATGTCATTGGATTTATATCATAATAATTATGTTCCAAGGATGCCTATATTCGAATATTGGAATTGTAGGTTTGAATGTTACACATACTTGAGTATGGAAATAAAGGGAAGGCAGTCCCTAAATTAATGAGAAACTTCATCGAGGAAGTTTTATGACAAGTTCAAAATTTGTTGACTGAAAATGACCTGAGCAAGTAAAGATGTGAAATTTGTTATCATATTAATTTATCGGTAATTGATCTGGATTTGTAAACACAAAATTTGAAGTTATTATAAAATGGAGTGGGGTTTAAGTAGTATTTTAATCTACTGGAATGAATTGTGTGACAATGTAAATTTCTACAAATTATCCAGTTCCAGTATAAAAGTGTATTGTTTGAAATAACAAAGAATAAAAGAGAATGTATAAAATAGGAATATCTACCATATTTAGAACAGAAGGGATAATTCCTTGTAATTCCAAACATAGCACAAATCATCGTTTATACAAATTATGGAAAATTATAGTATTCACATTTCCTTTTGGGACAAAGTGTAATTCCAATACATTAAAATGCGAAAATCGCTAAGTATAAACCAAAGTATTGGTCATTATATCAATTAGATTAAAATGGCAATATATCATCTCATATTAAGTTGTCTCAACCATAAGATAATTGGAATGGAGTGATAAGAGGCCACATTTGGTAAAATGGTCCCATTTATAAGATGATATCAAAGAATAGAAAAAGAAAAAGTTTAGAAGTTCAAATTTTCAAAAGGTATCATAGATAAAGTAATAGTCATGATTTTTGCAAAGGATAGTTAATTCAAAGATAAGGTTATTTGCACGCATTGGGAATACGGAGGTGATTTTCATAGGAAAAGAGATCATAAATGTTTTGGTAAGATTTGAAGGAAGGGATAAAAGGATTCTTCTCAATCATCCCTCCGGATTGAAAAAAATATATTTTCTTAAGGAAATTCATGGAAGACTAAGAATACACGGTTGTGTGCGTATCAGTCACATGTAAACAAAGTATCACGTAGGTGATTTTACCAGTGCTAGGATGATTCTAAGTTATGACTTCAATTAATTTTGAGACTTCTATTGTTACGGTTGAATGGGAAGATAGACTAAACTTTCACTAATAGAACTTAGGATAGATCCATGTAGGCCATAAACTTGATATTTAGATCCCATGATTTTTGAAAGAATGAGAAATGGTCCAAAAAAAGAGACGACTTAATTTGAATTGAATTGGAAAAGAAGTTTTTCTATTTAGAACAATTTAAGAAATCACCAAGCTAAAATATCGTTGGGTAAAGTGGAAAAGTAGCAAAGCGCTAAATAGAGAGTACCATAAAAGGAGACATCGTCGACATTCAAGTTGTCCCACTTAGTATCTAGAAGTTGAAGTGATTAGCTAAACTATTAGATTAGTTAAGGTAGTATGTTGTGCATTGAGGATTTCATAGAGCTACAATTCCGTAGGAGCATACTTATGCTCAGTTATTTGGCATGGTGCATATCGTCACCATTTGAGTTAGCAGTAAGGATTGCAGTGAATTGCCTATGCATATACATTCAGATTAAAGGTCTATGCTAGTGGTAAAGAATGACAAGTGCAGTTGAAAAATATGGATAAATTTATTTCATAGAAGGACAATGACTGCTCGAGATAGACATAAAAGCATGTACCGACCAGAGACACATGGGGCAGTCTGTAGAGCTGAGTCCATAATAGTTCGAGGAGCTAAATTCACTATAGTCCATGGATTTGAGTCCACAATTGGAAAGCAGACAAGTAGAATATCCACAAGGCAAGATATAACATGGCTAAAGTATATAGAAGCTGTCATTAGATACTTGCAGAAATGTCTATGCGATGTAGTTACCAAGGTCAAGCTGTGTCACTTAGAGAAGTTAAAAAGGATAGGCAAGTCTCTAGTTCACTATGCACTAGGCTGTATTTTTGAGCATATGACAAAGCGACTTTGTAATGAATTTTTTTACTGGTTAGAGTCTAGTAGGGAGACAATCCGGTTAAGAGTACATGGAAGGTTGAAGAGAAAGTTCAAGCTAGCCATCCCAAACTTTTTTTGGGTATATTTCATTTTAGTTAGAAGAAATTACTTTGTATTTAGGTTCTAGCTTAGGCAGAGACATTGGATGGTAGACATGGTTATAAACATGTCAATAGGACATGTTATGGATGATAGATGCTAGTGGATACATTTAGATGTATTGTTTGGATAACTTGTTATACACATTTATGGCAGTATATCCTTTTGGTGGCGCACATACATTCACATTATCCCTTATTATTATCTAGCTTGTTTTATATGATATATATATATATATATATATATATATATATGGATGCTTGATTATTTTTACCATGCAAGGATGTTCTATATGGATGGAATGGTTGCGCATACATGTAGAATTGTATGTATACTTATTTAGGATGTTTCATACATTTGCATGCATGGCATGAGCATTTTCAGGATAGGAGGTCAATGGGATCAGTGGACTGCCTGCTCTTGTTCAATATTATAGGTTCACATGTATTTCATGTTGCATATATATGTACGTATTACATTAGAAATTTCTAAGGAAAATTATTGCTCATAGATGATGGGTTGTAGCTATTAGATGCTATGTGTATAAGTTACGTTTTTCCATCCTTTAATATTTCGGGGCCGAAACCCTTTTAAGGGGAGAATGTAACACTTCGGAAGTTTACATAAAATTTAACAGGAATTTATAATTTAAATTGAAATTTAATAAGAAAGGTAATTTTAACTATAACAAAGACTAAAAGAAAATTTTCACAGACATTCGAATTTGGCTACAAAACCAGCACCATTTGTAGCGATTTTCATATATAACACTTCGAAATTGGGGTTCTTATGGAAGAGTTACCGGCGTCGGAATATATGAGATCAAAATAAGAGAAAATATTTTAAGTGCTAATCCCTACCCTTGGATAGTCGATCTATAACGCTTGACTGTAGGCTTTCTTGCGTCGACCGTCCAACTTGAAAAAAATGTAACCAGGAGCGTTGCGATGGATGACTTCGATTGTTGCTTCATTACTACATTTTTATGACCGTACCTGATGGCTTTATATATTCTTCAACACAATCCAATGGCCTAAACACTTTTTCAACTCTTATATAAGCAAGCCTAACCTAACCCTAAAATCAATATAACAATTGCTTTAATGGAATTCTACCAAAATGCAGTCTCTTCTCCAACCTTTAAAATTCTTAAAGTAAAAATAAAATCAACCAAAGAAGAGTCCAAACAATTGGATCTACACTGGGCAAGCGGAGCTAGCATTCGGAGAGGTGATTCTTAGGCAAAAAAAATAGGAATAACTTAGGCTTGAGATGAGTAGGAACAAATTTCAATAAGATAATTGTTACAGTTAAATTCAAACTCTTTTAATTGATTTAGGGTGTAGTAATCTAATTTGAAACACTTAAAACCCTAAATTAAAATTTTTAAACTAAACTAAAGTTGAATAACTGTAATTTACTAAATCTAATTTGATGTTAACATACCCCAATGTATGGTTAAATTATAAAATTCTAAAATTAGCAAACCCTAAATCAGACAAATTAAATAGAAATTGAAAACAAGGACTAATCAAATTAGTAATTACCGTTCACTGAAAAAAGTCAACGACATGAATTATACAGAAATTTACAATCGACGCTGAAAAGCACAAAAAACCTAATTTTTCCTATGATCGATCGACCCTGGAACCCTAGCGGTTGACCTGTAGTGGTTGACTGGAGAGGAACATCGGTCAATCGTTTGCATTGTAAATTATGAGAATGAACCTCCGCCTAAGGCCCAAAGTAAAGAATATAAATTATATATTTTATTTAAAATATTTATATAAATGGAAAATTGATCGTGAGGACAACGGTCAATCGTTCCCTGTCAAAAGAAAATAGATCATCGCAGTTTGGGTAATAGTTAAATACCCAAATAAAAGTTAAGAATTGACTATGGTGATGTACTTTGCAAACACTCGGGGGTGGCTCCGTAATGGACGTGCGGCACTGGTGGAGACACTATGTGAGCGGGCCAAGTGCTAACGGGGGATTCTAAAGGATTGTCAGGCCCAGTTCAGCACAATAAGTGGCTATAGGATGAAAGGAGCCCAATAATAATGGGAGTTTTTGTACGCATGGTTCTAACGCGACGTGGTACAGGTGGGTGCCAACATAGTATGGTAAAAGGCATTTTGCATTATGATGGAGAGATGAACGGTGGGTACATACAATGAATCATATAGCGTTTTTCCATTCTGGGGTTCTCCCTCTCTAATCATAGTGATGATAAGTATCTATGGGCGACCATTTCCCATAGTGGTACTAGTGGAAAGGGGGTTTCCATAGTTGCCTATGGGCGGTGATTTCCAATTGGGTAGCTCTAGGAGCATTATTTGATCGTTAGAGTGAGGTTCGATCTGTAGTTTGATCCTTGTAGTAGTCTACACAATTAGTAATGCAGGTACATATTAAGCAGGAAACCTTAGGTAATGGACCTTAGGAATTCACGGATACTTGTTGTACACCGTATGTCATTTAGAATAGTATTGGAGCTAACTTTACATGATCATCACATATTAAGCTTATACTCATTCAATAGACTTTTTTCTAACCTACTCCGTCCTTTACATTATCCCCCACTATAGAATGACAGCTTGACTGTTGTTTAGGCATAATACGTGAAGAAAGGATCTTCGCGTTGGAGTTCTCATATTATTTCTTGTTCCTTTTGTAGTCACTTATTGAATCAAATATCTGTAAAGCTTATATTGTGCCTTGAAAATAGTGTATATATAAAACAATTATTTGGAGACTGTTTTGTGAGATCTAAAAGTGTAGAATGTCTTGGCCCTAATAATTATGGTCTATAATGTTTTAAAATCTAAACAGATCATATTTCTCAACCTGACACGAAGTCGAAAGCCAAATCGAGCTTTGGATCGGTGTGTTGGGAAATACAGCTTTGTTAGCCTGCCTTTTGGCAAGGCAATACACAAGCGGATTTAACCCAGTAGACTTCACGATTGTCAAGGCTGGGATATCATTGATTTGGCTCAAATGGATGGATGAAAAATCAATTATAGTTAAAGTTATGGTGATAGTTAAATGGATTCGGTTGAAGCAAGGATCTATATGGACCAAGGACGATCCATGAAATAGCTTAAGTCATCAAAGCATCAATAAAATAGAGTGGGAATGTCACGACCCGGTTTTTCGACCTCCGAAAGTTGACATCAATACGTCCGTTGTATTATATGCCAAACCATCGAACACCGAAAATACCAGACCGTAAAGGAAAAAGAAGAAAGAGGTTAGAGATTTATATATAAAAAGATACTACCTATATACAACACCTTATTTTATTTTCTTCCTTTTTTAAAACAAATGAAGAAACCTATTAAAGAAATTGACATTTGTGATCTTGATGTATAGGTAATAAATATGTCTCCTTTTCTAGCCTACATACGAATCTCATTACATAAGCATGTGTGTGTGTGTGTGTGTGTGTGTGTGTGTGTGTGTGTATTCTTGTCTCCAAACCTTACAAACGTTCATATGTATATTATTATTTTAAGCTTAAGTTATTAATACTTCAATTAATAACCACATATATATTCTTATGTCTTGTGTTTTAAAATGTAGAGCTTAAATTTAAATCATTTTTGGGAGATTTACATTGAATTTCCAAATCATATGTTCTTTCCATAAACTATATATGTATATATGAATAAATAGTAAATAGCTAGCATATTTTATTTCTCATGGCATATATATACAAGAGTAAAAGTCATCCGCTTGCTACAAAACCAAATGCGAGAACCCCCTATCATGCTGCACCCTCCAAGTGCATAGGTAAACACACATGTCCCTACGGAGGTTGGTATAGTCGAGAGGATGGCCTTAAAGGCAGAACACATGTACCAATATATGCTACGGTGGGCGTTACCCCACTAACAGGTGATCTGTTACAGGGAAGCTTACATAAACGATCGTGCATCAAAAATTTGAGGTCTTGGGATGGCCGACCATTCCTAACAATCGCTCTAGGATGACCATCATAATATGGATCGTCATAAATTGGATTAGCATAGTATGGATCGGCATAGGAAAGGATCGGCATAGTTTGGAGCGGCACAGTAAGGATTAGCATGGGAAGGATCGACATAGCATGGATTGGAAAAGTTTGGATCGGTATCGCATTTAGGATATGAGGGTTCGACATATGTCTCTGGCGCTAAATTGATCGGCATGTCAAGTTATGGCTATGTACGAACGAGTATGGATTTGATGGGAAGGCTCGGCATAAACACTATGGATTAGCATAACACCGTAAGCAAGATGAGTCAGTATGCACCTATAAGCTAGAGGGGTCGGTGTATATTCCAAGCGTTATCATGAAGGATCGACGTATCCTCATGAAGGAGGAGGATCGGCATGCTTTGTAGAAGATGGATCGGTATAGGATATTGGAAGGAAATGGATTGACGTAGCAACATGGAAAGGGAGGGATCGGTAGATTTAACCCAATAGACTTCATGATTGTCAAGGCTGGGATATCATTGATTTGGCTCAAATGGACGGATGAAAAATCAATTATAGTTGAAGCCGTGGACAATAGTTGAATGGATTCAGATGAAGTAAGGATCTGTATGGACCAAGGATGATCCATGAAATAGCTCAAGTCATCAGAGCATCAATAAAATAGAGAAAGGAGTTTACATAAGCGATTGCGCACCAAAAAGTGGAGGTATTGGGATGACCGACCGTTCCTACCAATCGCTCTAGGACGACCATCATAATATGGATCGGCATAGATTGGATCGGCATAGTATGGATCGGCATAGGAAGGATCGGCGTAGTTTGGAGCGGCATAGTAAGGATTGGTATGGGAAGGATCGGCATATCATGGATTGGCAAAATTTGGATCGGTATAGCATTTAGGATATGGGGAGTTTGACATATGTCTCTGGCGCTAAATGGATTGACATGTCAAGTTAAGGGCTACGTATGAACGAGAATAGATTAGATGGGAAGGTTCGACATAATATGGAACGACGCACTATGGATCAGCATAACACCCTAAGCAAGATGGGTCGGTATGCACCTATAAAGCTAGAGAGATCGATGTACATTCCAGGTGACATCAGGAAGGATTAGCGTATCCTCACGAAGGAGGAGGGTCGACATGCTTTGTGGAGGATGGATTGGTATAGGATATTAGAAGGAGATAGATCGGTGGAGCAACAAGGAAAGGAAGGAATCGACATGAAGGACGATTCAAAGACGGTCGGCCTGAATTGGATGAAGGAAAAAGGATCGGCAGTATGTTAGCCAATCGATACTTATGGACGAATCATGCATGCACATCGTTATGGTGGGCCCATGTAGGTGAGTAGGCCTTGTAGCCATAGTTTCACTATTAAATACAGTAGGCTTGGCTTCAGAAAGGGGACCTTCATTCTATTTCTCTTCATCTTCTACTTAAGAGATACTCCACCATTTTTATTCTGGAATTTTGGATTGTAACTGTAATCAAACTTCAATATAATAAAATGGACTGTTATGGAGTGGACGTAGGTCGGAGTTAGCCGAACCACTATAAAACTTACGTGTTCCTTTACTTTTTCTACTATTGATTCTATGAACTGCGTCTTTTATGTACAATTGGATGTTGGTGGTCAATTTTGACACCAACAGGTTTGTTACAATATCGGCATTAGCCCAAGGGAATATTCACATCTGACAGTCTAATATCGTCTCATTCTCCTTATTAGCTAATAGTATTACCTAGTAATTCTCTTGGATTGTATAGGTATAGAAGTGGGGTATTACCATAATATTGAATGGAGTGCAGAAGATGTATTATTTATGCTAACTTAAGTAAACTATAGTGTGTTCCAAACCAAACAATTTGGATTTTAAATATTTACTATAAAATGATGCGTTTGTTATTTTCTAGAAATATAATAGTGTATCTTTGATTATGTTTAACAATTTATTGGATACTAGTTATTATTCAAAGATCTCTTTCTTAAAATGTAATAAAAATAAAGTACAACATAAAATGAATGATTAAGCATAAATCAATCTGGTCATTCTTAAAAATAAAGAAAAAAAATGAAGTACATAAGCGTACACATATAATTAAACCAATGACTTTCATATCCGTCTAAAATATGATCCATTAAATCCTTTTATAACCTTTTATAAAGTATTGTGTTTTGGTATGCGTAACATCCCTATATTACCATGGTTATTCTTTTGTAATTTATCATGACATGCTGATATTATGATACGCTTTTACATTATAACTAATAATGATGATGAATGTCCAATAATTTGGTAATAGGTGGGCAAGATATGTATATGAATTGAATGAAGCATGATCATATCAAATCGTGACATTCGTAGAATTGTGTGTAAAGTGATTACAATAAAATAAAAAACATACAAATAAAATACGTGAATATATGCATATAAGAGTGTGTTATGTATGCATGATAATGAATGCACATCGTATTTATAAACATAACTACATACATACATACATACATATATACATACATACATACATATACATATATATATATATGCATACACATAAACACACATACACATATACTATAGATCATTTTCATATTCTAATGTTTTATATAAAATTTTATGTAACAAGATAAAAGATTTGCTACCATTCTTAATAGCAGAAAATTAGTCATCTTATTCCTACGAGAAATATATGGGAAAATATTTTTCTTGCATATGAACTAGTAAAATATTTTACTAAAAGGGGGTAGGGTAAAATGTGTATAAAAATAGACCTACAAACAACATATGATATGGTGAATCGAGAGTTTTTATGCCATATGTCAAGATCGATAGGCTTTCCTTAATCAATCATTGACAATATATATGATTGTATTTCAACTCAACCTTTTCTATAATGGTTGATGGGATACCGAAATGATTTATTGGCTCTAATATGGGTTTAAGGCATGGGAACACATTCCCCCCTTATCTTTTACCTATAGCAAAGGAATATTCCCTACTTATGAAAGAAGGTATGGTAGATGGAATTTAGTATCAATATTAAACATACAACCTAATGTATCACACCTTCTATATGGAGATGATGTTATGATTTCTTATCATTTATTGTATCTAATGCAATAATGATGAATGTAATTTTTAAGAAACCAAAAGATATAGTGGAAATAAATCAAACAAAGTCTAAATTATTTTTCGATAAAGATGTTGTCCACAGGATAGAAATTACTTGCATTTTACAAATGACATAGGAAGATTTACCCATTAAATACCTTCAGGTCCCCTTATCATTAGAATATTTGCACACATCACACCTCCTAACAATGTTAAATAAAGTAGAACAAAAATTAGAGGGTTGGGATAGCAACATATTATCAACTACAGGATGAGCTTAATTTATTTAGAGCACAATTACATCCTTAGATTATAGGGTTGGGATACCAACATATTATCAATTGTTCGTTCAAAAATCAAGTTCAATTTGTAATTAACTTAGAAAAAATTAAACATAATTTTGTATTGAAAACAAGAAATAAAAGTGCAAAAAATTAAAGGACACATGAATTTACGTGGTTCAGATTGTAACTTCAACATGTCGAATTTAGCCTCATACTCCAAAATGGTCATCTCCCTCTGCTTCAAGTAAGTGAAATTTTTGAATAACACTGATTTCGAAGTAGTGGAGATTAACTTCTCCTTGAATTAGGCTTTAAAAAACTCCCAAGTTAGCTGATCTTCTAGAGTAGCGATCTTTACATCACTCCACCATTTCATTGGTTGACCCTGATGTTTCCTAAAAGCCAACTTCATATTCATCGCATCTCCCAACTCCAAGTCTTCAAAGATGCGTTCGTAGGTATCCAATCCCACAATTCCATAGCCAATTTTGTTCTAAGACACGCCACTAAGGCTAATCTATTCATTGTTTAACTTAACAAAGTTGTCTTTGGGCACTTGCATTAGAGCACTACCACTGGAAACAACTAAAGCACCCATTTAGGTATTCTACAGCATGTTCCTCATCGTCTCAATGAACATTGACTATATACGGGGTTAGCCGCCCCTAAGCCCACACCATCTTCTAGTCTAGGCATAGAAATTCTTGTATCATTTTTCATTCACTGGCTCATTCTTACAATCTGTAATAAGAATGATCAATATCTAAAATAGAAAAGCTGCACCGTGGTACTTGTATGAGCAATGCAAACCTATCATATACCTCATAGCGCATAGGATAGCATATAATAATCACATAGATTTAAAATAGGCGAAAATGTTATATAACTGAAATAAACCATATAATAGATGCATAGTAGGTTCATCGTAGTTATACAAAGTAGGGTATAGTTTATATATCAAACAATAAACTCGAAAGATAGTTATCTCTAACTAATATCATCACGTTGATAAAGTCACGTAATGCTGCATAGTGGAACAGCGATAAGGTCTGAAGTAAAAGAATAAATAAGTGATAGTCTTCTGTCCATCCTTTGAACAACTCCATGTGCTAACCTCATACCTACTACTTAGTCTGATCATTTAAGAGTACTAGAGATAATAAGAAGCAAAACATAAAACCTCGTGTTTTGACAATAGTGGTGTGAGCGATAAATAATCTCCACTATAAAAGCTAACATTATATATAGGTGCACTAGCTATGAGAAGTCATACCTGCCATGTCCTAGGATCCTACAAGTTAGCACATAACATATTATATGGTATACTATCATCATACGGGCATACAACACTAAGTACAATATGGGTGTCATAGTATTTAACACAGTAATATCCAAATCACATGACATCCATCTCAATCACACAGTAATCAGATCAAACTCAGTAATCATAACCGGCATAGAAATAAAAAAATCCCTATGACCAAGGCCTTACATGACTACTAAGATACCTTTAGATATGTGATAACTCATACAACAATTACTGAGGTCGGTGACACACACTACATTTCAATTAGTTTCGGTGTTCAATTATATACCAACATGAAGGTACTATTGTCACTAAGGCAAGTCGAATCATCACCGAGGTATAAGGTATGAAGGTGAGCATTCTCACATACCCTTGGCCAACGAGGCACGCATCACATCCAAAGTTATCAACGATCCCTTTAGCACATGACTTGATGGTAGATTACACCACGTCCCACTTCATTGCTTCACATCGTCGAACATGCCTTCCTGGACCATCACTAAGCCTATATACACTTTTCACTTGAAGTACTCGATCAAAACAATTCACATCCTTGATACGTCGAAGTTAGAATGTCATATAGAATTCATAGGAGCTTCCTATGTCAAGCGCAAAGCAGCACACAATATCCATCGGGCCAATCCTCTCCCATCAAATCTCCCTATCTCGACCGATTATCCTTAGCCCATATCTCAAGATCCAGAAGCCCAATGAACTTATAATTGATCATTTGAGCTTTCCCTTGATGCCACAACCTACCATATCGATCACGCCACTGTTGGTTCAACCTTGAATATTCGATACTGAATGGTCTCATTCATCACTTAGCAGAAATTGCTAAGCAAAAATCGTTCATCCATGCATAGTATCAAAGTATGCATCATGCCGAAACTTCCCTAGCTCGGTGTAACAACCCACCTCGAAATGAACCAAATTTTCGACACAATAAAACTCATTGAACCTTAGGCCCATTCCAAAGCTAACTATTGTTTGGTAAAATTGATACAATGAACAGTTCATAGAGTTATATATTTATGCTATCAGAATCTCACAACAGAAAGGATAATATACAATATCAGAAATAAGTATGTATTCTATAAAAAATCTAAATATTAGAAATACAACATATCATCCCAAATTCCAGAATACACTATCTCGAAAATAATAATAACATGTTTGAAACTTGGCACAACAAAATATATCAGAAACATAAATAGATAGGTAAACTGCCACAAGACTTTGCCTTTATCTACTAAACCAGCATCGTCTTCCCTAACCTGTATGTTGTAATGTGGAGGGTGACTAAACAAAAATGTCTAGTGAATGAAAATCTCAAGCCATACCATATAGTATTTGGGCTAGAAAAGAAATATGTCTAACGCATTCTATACAATATCCTACCAAAAATACCCTCAATAGTAAGCCTGAAGGCTCTTCCAGTCCAATTCCATAACGTACCTTCAACTGTAGGCCAAATGCTCTTTCCAGTCCCATACAACTATTGTCAATCATGTCCTAACAATGTGAGAGAAAGTACCTGACTCTCTTAATACATCTTTAATAGGAATTAGGCTGACTCTGACCATTTAATACTTATAACCTAGGTAGATCCCTGTCATTTAATACCTAACCCAAAGTGGACCTTTCTCTAGTACTCTTTAACTGACATCACATGAAATTTCATTTGGACACTTAATATTCCTAAGATTCCTTGCTACCGCACCTAAAAGATAACCTCGGTCATTTAACACTTCTTAAGTGGGAGGGAGGCGGCCCTTACAACAGCTACATAATACTCTCGACTCAGAAGCAGGTCCGATATGGGTTCTACTATTTGTGGTGCTGCTAGCCAGACTAGCTGGGCAGAATTATCCTATAGAATTGGGACAAACCTCGCGTCCTCCATGGGTGCTTATCATAGACGATGTCTCACATCAGTCCCAAAGTTAGTAGCTAGGTTAGTTTAGTAGACTTCTAGGTGCTGTTGACTAACCTTTCATCCCTATAACAAACAATAAAATTAAAAATCTACACAATTCCCATTATTTTAATATATAAAGATGGTTGAGATTCCAATTAAAAAATTTACATTTTACTTTGAGGGGATTTTGTGGGTTTTTTAATGTGTCGTTTTTGTAAACCAAAACCCCCTAAGGCATATATCAAATCCAAACCACACTATTCAACTACTAAAATAGAAAACTAAGAAGTCCTTAGCTTTTCCTCTTTTGGGATTTGTCACACCTATTATAATCTCTTTCAAATCTCTTCTTTTTGACATATACAACAAGAGATTTGTATATGGGCTAGATTTAGAAAATTAGAGGTTTAAAGGAGAACGAGTCTATAAAATAAACAATAAACACAAATAAATATATATATGATTTTTTACCTAAAACCTTAAAGATATTTTATGAATCTTTTTTAAGAGATGAACCCAAAAAGCTTCGTTATGTACCCAAAAAAAAATTATGAATAAAAGTGATGGGGCTAGGCTCTTATTTATAGTGGTTGAAATGCACTAGAATCATCAAATTTAAATCAGTTTAAAATAATAAAATCCAAAATGTCACTGTGCAACAAAATCCTAGCGGCCACTTATCCACTGGTTGACTGAACGAACCTCCACCAGTCGATCGGTGGACCTATTTCGGGTTCACTCGATTCGCTTGCCATGTTATATTATTTAATATGTTAATTAATTATTTAACATTACTATTTATTTTAATGTTTAATCAACCCTTGAGTCTAGTTGCCGTTAACTTTTTAAATCTCAAAATGATATGAATTTGATTTCTATTTAAATTAATTTGAATCCGAAAACTTCAAACATCCATTACTTTTCCGTTTAAGCTCCATTTTCAACATATTACATATGGAAATTGATGGAAAAAAAGCCACGAACACAACGACATAACTTCCATGGTCAAATTCTGACTTTGCAAAATTTCCATTTTAACCTTATCTTATTAGTTAGTTTATCTTATCTTTTTTTCTTATTGATTTTTACAGGGTGTTACAGCTATTACTGGACTTAGATGTAATATAGGTTGCTACCATATATCATATCAATTGGCTAATTTGTTAGATGTGGTACGGATATAAATAAACAAACTTAGGTTTTGTAGATTGTAAATGACAATTTAATTGCCTATTAACACCATACCGCTAGTGATATTTCCTACTCATGATACTTTGTCTGACCCTCTCTATTTTTTCCTCTTTATATCTACTTACATGCTAACATAATAGTACGGAGGTTTGATGAGAGGATTGAGTTATGAGGAGATGACCATGCCCTCTAGAGCTACTTTATTTGTAGCCATTCAATATGTGCCTATCATATTTATTAGTCAGTTGCTTATTTTTGCTCAAATTTTGGGCAAGGAAAAGATAAACCGGCTAGTACATCAAGGCCCACCCCATTCCAAGTCAGTTTGTATAACAAGACTCAAGCCATCAAAGACAAGTCAGTCTATGATTCTAAGCCCGACCTAAATCCAAGTTGGCAAACAACTCTTAGCCCGTACCTTCCAAGTCAACCCACATTCAGCATGGTTCCATCCAAACCAATCCAACAAGAAAATAATAAATAGTTCAGCCTGGACTTCTAAGCCAGGCTTGGTTCGGCATAATACGTCAAAACAGCTAACTCATCCGACTTAACCCAGTGCAAGTCTGATAACTCTATGGCCCAACCCTATCTCAGCTTGCCTATAACCGACCACATCTTATCACCATACAGTCAGCTCGGTACATCCCTTTCAGCTTTGTCCTTAGCCACCTCAGCCTTTCTCTCAGTAACCTTCAGCAACAAGAAATCTTAGCAATAAGCTTTTTTCCAGCCTTTCTACCTATAATAGTGTGCTAGATCTCAAAACATACTACTTAGTATGATCTATACCTACTAGTACGGGCTATGTACCAAATCATACCTACATCTGTAGCATGCCACCTTTCTCTGCACAAAGCATGCACCCAATACGACATCATAGCTAGCATGCATATCACCTATTTCGACTGCTATAAATACCCCTTGACATATACCATCAAAAGGGTTGAAAACTAATTGATCTTCGGTAGAATTTTAGCTATTCTCTCACCTTAGAGTTCAATTCTAGCAATCAAAACCTCGAAAACTCTTAAGTTTAGTTGCAGTGTAAGCTTAAGTGCAATTTTTATTATTATTCTCCTGTATTTCCTCATAATTGTAAAAGACAAACATAGTAAGAGATCCTCATAGTAGACGGATGAAAGCTTAGTTGATCCACTTTATATCTTATATCATTTACTGTATTTGCTCATTTTTACTCCTCATTTCTCATTTTAAGCCCAGTGTTAAATACTAACCTTATTAACACAAATGTATTAGTTTCATTCTGAGGTTGGCTCAATATTTAGTCAAAATTTTAGTGCTGGAAGAGGGCCTCCCATAAAAGCTCTCACCATTTTGTACTTTTTATTCTCTATTGAAAAATCTAATCTAGTTATCACCATGAGTCCTAATGGCAAGAATGAAGGTAACAAATATAATGACCATGAGACTAATGGAAACACTTTCGTCAGTACCATTTTCCATATCCCCATGCATAGGAACGATAGGTAACGAAGTGTGCTATAGGCTTAACAAAAATGGAAACTCCTTTCTATGAACTGAATGATCCAAGGACAAAGTTGGACGCTCAAACGACCATGAACTTTGGCCCTCCACCTCCTCTAGTAGCTGAACTAAGCTCCCTTCAACCTACTGTCCTCAGTGGCTACAATCTCATTAATACCGCCTAGGAAAGGTGGTTCTTGATACCTCGGTTGGGTTAGCTCATGTTCATGGTAGGAGAGAGCATAATTTGCATGACCAAATCATGTTATTGAAACTGACCCAAAACTAGCTAGTTATGGGAACCAAGGAATCATTGTTCCTTTCAGTGGAATGACCATCAGTTTTTGAACACCTACGGGTTCTCTCCATGTGCAGTAAGCTAAAGGCAGAAAGTGATTAAGACTTGAGATTTGAGCATCCTAGCAGTGGTGGTCATGTCATTAGTAGAGAGCGAAGGCCCCTTGGCACACTCCCAATCCAATAAGGGTATGTCCAGGCCTAGATCAAGAGAGGTGCGGGTTAGGCGTTCACAGTCACTTTCTATGCGTAGGAGAGGAAATCCCCATCTTCAAATTATAGTCATCACCATCACTCTCCAACGTACAACTCCGCTTGTCTCTAACTTCATAGGGACATCGAATGAACCCTTACTCCAAGTCGTAGGCCAAACTCTCCCACAACAGGCAGATGCTAGCCTCTAGGAGGAAATGAATAATCTTCTCCAGCAACTCATTAGGATGCGAGCCCCAAAATTCAAGGATGAAACTATATCTCATAACAAGAATGGCGAACTATTTTCTGGAGAAATCTTTAGTGCCTATATCCATCGATGGTATGTCTTTCCACCTATCGATAAATACGATGAGAGTGCTGACTCATCATATCACATCACTACTTTCACCTCCATCATCTGGGCAAGTCATCTTTCCGACTCAACAATGTGTTTACTCTTTCCCTCTACTCTCACAGGACTGGCTCTTGTTGGTTCTTGCATCTACAGCTGGGCAGCATTCATTCCTTGGCCCAGATTTGCACAGATTTCGAGACTAGTTCCTTTGTTTCTAAGACCCATGCCATGATGGCTAGTGAGCTAGTAACAATAGGCAGAAGCCGAGCGAGAATCCTTGGATATACATGAATCGCTTCAATAAGGATTCCACCCGAGCAAGGGTTGTTGAAAAATAGCAGATTATATCCCTCTGCTTCGAGGTGAGGTACGAGACCAAAGTGTGGAAAGAGTGGCAAAAGTGGGAGGACATGTTCCTAACTAATTTGTATCAATGGGCCAATGACATTATTAGGATGAAGGATGCTGACTTTTCAGCAAAAATTAAAGCGCAACGTTCAAAAGAATCGCGAACCTGTGAGACAACCGACCATCAAACTAATGGTCTGTAAAACAATAATAAGAGGTGTGCACAGGATGACACTTGATACTCATCGAGGTATGCTCATTATGTCACCTTGGCTCAAAATATGGAATTCATACATCTTACAACCAGGAACCGAGTATCGTTCCAAAGACTATCCACCACTAGAACCGAAAGAAAGGGAACCTCATGGCAATTGTAAGTACCGCGAGTTCCATTAAATTAATGACTTCTTTACTAACGAATGGCGTATACTAAAGGATGAGATAGAATGGCTGATCCGAGATGGGGCTCTTATGGAATACTTTCAACACCAAGTCGATTAAAGAGAGGCTCGCAATAATTAGACTGCTCAACCTCAGTCGCCCAAAAAATGTCTCAATTATCACTGACATCTTGAATATTTATGTAGGCCTGCATATGGTTAAAAGCAGCTAGGAAGCATAGTCCCAGTATTAGAAAGAAGTGGGGTCGACCGGTCAGATTTATTTATTGGAACATCGAGCATGCAAAGCACCCAGACTGGAAGCAGAATGACCTATTACCTTCACTATCAAAGATAAAGAAGTCGTCTCTTACCCCCATCATGATACCATGGTTATCATCCTCATAATAGAAAATGCAAATGTACATCAAGCCTTTGTGGATGAGGGCAGCTCAGTCAACGTCATTTTCAAAATTATGCCTTTAAGGCACTCAAGTTTCCTATCTCCAGCCTTACCCCAGCGCATGTTAATCTATGACTTTCAGGGTGTTGGAATTGTTCAAATAGGGATGATCTCTCTCATGATCGCATCTGAAAAAGAATCCCTAGCAACAAAGATATAGGTAAACCTTGTAGTAGTTGATTACCCATCCGTTGATAACATCTTAGTAGGATGGCCGACTCTAGTGGAGCTCTATGCAATTATTTCAACTGGCTTGTCATGAAATTCCCTACACAAGATGGGATGGGGTTAGTGAAATCTAGGGAAATCAATAGAAAGCTAGGGACCATTGCGGGATCTTGCTCGAGATTCAAAGAAGGATGTCCTCATGATTCAACAAGAATACACAACAATCAACCATGAGTCATTCTTGAGAATCTTTGAGCCAGTCAATGCTCAGCTTCATGCCGAGAGCGCTCCCAACTATAAAGTAGAGGCACCAACATCTACAGCTCCTCACCATAAGGACACTCAAACTCTTAAATACTCCAATCTAAGCCGGGGACAAAACAGTCAACTTGATGAAGTCACGGCTGTCAATGACGTGTCACCCACGAGGGTGATCGAGCTGATTAGTGCATATCGGAACCATCCTTGCCCTTGAAGAAGCTTCTATCAGTGACATGCCACTCTTAAGAGTGGTTGACCCAGTCAACACTTCTACTCATGGTGGGACCATCCTTAACCATGAAGAGTGCTACTGACGGTGTCACTTAGCAATAAATCCAACCTACTAATGCTCCGGTTTGTGCCCGGACCATAAAAAGCAGCGAAGCTACACCAACTCGTCATGTGTCGCTAGGGAGAATCCTCAAGCCCAATAATGCTCTAGTTTGCATCGAGACTGCCACCACATTTAAGATCAGCATGACATGGATCCCATTTTCTTTGCTACTTCCTAATAAACAAAAGAGCTCATCACGGCATGGAATGAGAAAGTCGCACCCCCAATGGCAAGCGAGGATATCCAACAAAGCAACTTCTACCCTCTCAATCTCGACAAACTCATTTTTAAGAGTTGGGGGAAATCTCAACCCCTCAACTCGAGCAAGGACTCTATCTTAGTCGAGGATGTCATCAAGTGCACGATTTACGTCCTACTCTAATGCACGTTAGAAGCCAATGTTGATCTTGATGATGACTCTCTCAATCCGTATACAGGAGATCCAAAAACTAAAGGTAGGCCGGCTACTCCCTTCGAGTTGAGATTCATTTTTGACCATATGACCCTAGAGAATTTATTTAAATTGACACCAATCTCAAATTAGAAATTAGAGACGAGATTGTTGAATTCCTAAAGTAGAGTAAAGATGTCTTCACTTGGGGCATGCTGATATGACCAACATTGATTCAAGAGTCATTGGCCATGCATTGAATATTAATCCTAAAGCTACCCCTATTTGTCTAAAGCATAGACATCTCAATATGGAAAGATACGGAGCTCTCAAAGATGAAGTAGAGAAGTATTGGCTAGCAGATTCAGCTTGGAGGTAGATTACCCAGTCTGGGTAGCTAATCCAACAGTGGTCAGAAAGACAAATAGATCTTGGAGAACTTGCATTGACTTATCTAACCTCAACAATGTCTACCTTAAAGAAAACTTTCCCTTACCCTAGATCGATCAGCTAGTGGATGCGACCAGTGGGCATAAGCTCTTTACTTTCATGGACGCCTATTCTGGGTACAATAAAATTGCCATTCATGACCCAAACCTAGAGCACACTCCCTTCATCACTAATGGTAGCCTATATTGTTATCACATTATGCCATTGGACTTAGAAATGTGGGAGTTTCCTACCAACGGCTAGTCAACCGCATGTTCTTGAAATAATTGACCTGCTATTGAAGTGTACATAGGTAGTATGCTAGTAAAGTCGAAAAAAGGCCATAGGAAATATATAGAACACAATTTAGAATTTCCACATTCAACGTCAATACAACATGAAGCTGAATCCAAAGAAGTGCTCTTTCGCCATCTGCTATGGATAATTCATTGGCTATATAGTAAACATCAAGGGATTGAAGCCAACCTTGTTAAAATCTAAGCCATGCTAGACATGCAAGTCCAAGAACCGTGAAAAAAGTGCAAAGCCTAAATGGGATGGTTGCAGCTTTGAACCGATTCATTTCCAAGTTTGGTGTCTCCCCTTCTTTTACCTCATCAAGAAGGAAAACTCATTTGCCTAGAACAATGAGTGCACCATGAATTTAAAGAACTAAGCAACACTCAACTATACCCCCGGTATTGTCCATGCCCATCGATGGGGAGTATGTGTACCTACACTATGAACTGTCTAGCCATATGATCAACACTGTATTGATTAGAGAGGATAAGAAGATTTAAAGATGATATACTATGTCAGCAAAAGGTTGTTAGGCCCGAGACGAGATACATATGGTTGGAAAAGCTAGCTTTTGCTACTCATGGTGGCTTGTAAACTCTGGCCATATTTCCAAGCTCATCCCATCAACGTCCTGACTAGATAGCCATTGAAGCAAATTCTCAATTTTTCTAACACAATGAATCGGCTAATAAAGTTGTTCATTAAGCTTGGGTAAGATCATGTCTCTTTTCAGTGCCACACTTCTATCAAAGGTCAGGCTATTGCAGATTTCATTATGAGTGCTCAAGCAATTGTGAAGAGACCATCACTAGTCAACAAGCTTGGTGCCTATATGTGGATGGGGCGCCAATTGAGAAAGGGAAGCGGTCATTATTGCCCTCTGTCGCCTTCAAAGGTAGAGAACTTTATTTTGTGGTCTAGTTAACTATCAAGGAAACCAATAATGAAGTAAAGTACGATGTTGTCCTACCAATCTCAGGATGGAAAAATAATCGTTCATGGATCCATTTATGTGTTCGGCGACTTTAGACAAGTCGTTAATCAAATGGCCAAGCGCATTCAAGTCAAAGGCAAGACACTAGCCTTGTATGTTAGAAAGGCCAAGAAAATGATCGACACCTTCGTGGAGTTCAAGCTTGAGAAGATACCAAGGAAGAAGCCGATCAACTGAAAAAACAACAAGTAACCCAAAAGAAGCCATTCCTATGGTTCCCTAAGAGTGGGAGACACCCCTCGCTACAACCCAGGGTAACAACAATGGAAATTGACATGTCATCCACGAAAAATAGGATGGATACCCTGATCAAGTATTTAGTGAATGAAGAACTTCCTACTAACGGCAAGGAAGCCCAAAAAGTCCTCTACTAGGCTCTTTATTATACAACCTAGGAAGGGAAACTCTATAGACATGAGTACTCCACATCACTTCAGTGGTTCATGTCTAAAGATGAAGCCAGCCAGATTCTGGAAGATATGAGTGAGGGATTTTGTGGGAATCACGTCGAAGGGAAAGCTTAGTAAAGAAATCCATTGGACAAGGATGGTACTAGCTTACTATGGTCAAGGATTAAATGGGCTATGTCAAGAAATGCAATTGGTGTTGGTGGTTTGCCAAGTTCCCCATAGTCTCTCCCACCTTCCATACTTTGATGACTTCCCTTTGGCCATTTGATACTTAAGGAATTGACTTGATAGGAAACTGCCGAATGCCAAGAGAGAGTGCAACCAACCATAGTCACCATCGACTACTTCACTAAATGGGTTGAGTTCGTGACCGTTAGTAGGGTCAGCGCTCCAAGATACTGAACTGTTTCATCAAAAGCATTATCTGCCTGTTCGGCCTGCCAAAGAAGAATATCACCGACAATGATATCCAATTTGTAAGCAGCCTCTACGAAGTCTTCTATTAAAGAAACAGGATCAAGAAATGCTTCTCTTTCATCGCCCATCCTCAAGCAAATGGCCATGTGGAGGCTATCAACAGAACCATCAAGTCAACACTCAAGAAGTGCTTTGTAAAAGCCAAGAGAAACTAGCCCAAGGAACAACCGCTCTCATCCTTTGGTCCTACCACATTTCTGGTCGCACTTCAACCAGCCATATACCATTCTCGCTTTCACATGGGTGCATAGCCATGCTTCCATCAAAGTAGACATCCCCTTATCTCAGCTCTCACATATGAGCTTGCATAAAATGGTGGGTTACTAAAACTCGGCTCCCACCCTAAGTTGTTAATATCAGTATTAGACACATATCGGTCAAGTATCGATATAAGATATTTTAAAATATCGTGATAATATCGGTAAAATATTTGACATGTGTAGAACGCATTACAAACGATATTGTACTATTTGTCAATGTTATATTGCCATTAAATATTCAAATATTTAGATAAATAATTCCAAATTACCATCAAAGACCGATTGCACATAGTCTAAAGATTATAATCCATTTATTGAGATATTCTATTTATTTATAGTATAGGCTCATAAAAAAACCAAGAAATTCATATAATGTACATCTTTAATATTTTCTTCACTTTTACACTATATTTTTGTTTTTTCAATCATCTAATCATTTGTATTACTTTCCCAAATTTTCCATATTTATAGTTTTGTTGTTTTCATTTTCACTTGATTTATCGAATAAGCAATGTTGATCTGATACCAACTAAACTTTAGTTTTTTCCTTATCGGTATATCAAATATATAGCTTTATCACTCTTCAACTTTTAGTTCTAGGTGCATGATAATAACTAATAAAAATGAATTTTCAAAAAATAACTTACCAATTAGAAATGGTGAAGAAAAAACCTAAATAAAGAACTAGCTCCT
Organism: Allium cepa; assembly: GCA_030765085.1. Taxonomy (NCBI): domain Eukaryota; kingdom Viridiplantae; phylum Streptophyta; class Magnoliopsida; order Asparagales; family Amaryllidaceae; genus Allium; species Allium cepa. Next base: position 940,215,779 of record CM060932.1, read on the forward strand.
TCATGATCTTGTCTTCAGTCGTAAAGTCTTCAAGGAAAATAAAATGCTAAAACAATGGAATAAGTAGAGTTTTATTTATTGAAAGACTAATGAAGAAGCCTAAAACTATATGGTTATGGCTAAAAATTTAATTGAACATTTCTAATATGGGATACAAATTTCCATTCACCATATGCAAAAATAAATATTAAGAATGTGAAGATATTTATTTATAAAGATATTTTCTCCAACATCTACAATAATGAACAATATTATTTAAAGTATCGAGTATTTTACACAAAGTATTGGAGGGATATATCGGTAGATATTAGCCAATATATCCAAAATTATATTTTAAGTGATATTTTTAAAAATATCGGCTAAGGAGAGATAAGAGATGTATCAGTGGTAATCAGTGATTATCTAAAATTAACTACACAAGTCACACCATTGATGAACGAATAGCTAAAGCCGAACTCCACATAGAAGGCTATAAAAAGAAGATATTTAGGCACTACACGTCGGTAGTGAAGCTCTAACCATTCATTATCGATGATCTAGTGGTACGCTGAGTGTTCGCGAACACCGAGAACCTGGCCGAAGGAGTGCTCAGCTTAAACTAGGAGGGGCTAGGTAATAAGCCGCCTTTTTCAACCCTCTGGTCCAACGCCCGAACTGATGTTAAACCCGAGAACTGAGAAGACAAATCGCTACAGTGAAATTATATATATATATATATATATATATATACGTGTGTGTGTGTATTAAAGCCACAGTCACTGGAAGATATCAAATACAATTCTAACTATTTCTAAATTCTTTTAAAGTCTCACAGAGGAAATGAATCAAATATAATATATCTATAACATAATCACATCACCATAATACAACCGGTGACCACATACATATATTTGGACAAATATAGATAAAATCCTAACCCATCAACAAGGTTATACCCAAATACAACTCTTATACATCACTAATGTTATACATACCGTACCATATCTAACTTCTCAACCTAGATAAATATAAAAAATGGAAATAGGAGTGGGTCAGACATATGTTTGGTGAGTGAACCATGCTCTATTCTACATATATTACAAAAATAATATTATAACATGATATGTCTATTACCCGGCCATCGCACATTCAGTTGTCCACCATGTTGGCATATTATTTGTCATCACATAATCGTCATATGATACACCTTCCCTAGGCGTACAGGGAGGTTACTGTGACATGAGTAGATGTCCAGGTGTTGCGATATCTTCTCATCATTGCTTTGGGCGAACCAAGTGGATGTGAGTTGGATATCAAGCAACCCAATAGATCACCAGACCAGTCCAAGGCATGAGTCCTCGAGGTAGCATGAGGACAATGAACTCCCTGAGGTCGAGGGAAGGTGTGTCCTATTACAATTACGTGATGACAGGTGATATGCTGATATAGTGGAAAAATAAACGTGTGATGGCCAAACAACAGACTCATATCAAGGTATAATATTATTTTTGTAGTATATGTAGAATGGAGCATGGTTTACCCACCAGGCTTATGTCTGACCCACTCCTATTTCCACTATATATATATCCAGTTGATGAAGTTGGATGATAGTATGGTATCAATGATGGATTTTTATCTGTATATAGTGTTCATGATGTATATAAGTGTTCTACCTGGATTTAACCTTATGTGTATGAGTTTGGATTGTATTTATATTTTTCCAAATATATGAATGTTGTACTCCAGTTGTATCATGGTGATGTGACTATGTTTTTGATATAATATATTTGATTCATTTCGCTGTGAAACTCAGAAAGCATTTAGAAATAGTTAGAATTTTATTTGATATCCGGCAATGACTGTGACTTTATATATATACACACACACACACCCAAATGATCTGTCTTCTTAGTTATTGGGTGTCAATGTCGGTTTGGGCATTGGATCAAAGGGTTGAAAAAGGGGTTGTTATAGGCTATATGTCTTCGGCAATGCCTTATAAAATGGCGCTTACCACTTTTATCGTCGAGATGGAAGACACATATTATGCACTTAGAACACAAAGCTCCTCTGGTGCTATCATATATGGACCACAATTATAAGGGTGCTGTAAAATCTTTTGTGAAGAATATAATAAAGATTTCAATGCCAATTTTGACCAACGCAAACAAGGCTATTCGATAGGGATGGTCTACATCATTATTCCATGTCGGGGACTACCATTACTCTAGTTTATCCAGTGATGATAAGATATTATGTGCTAACTTCCTTGCTTAGGGATTGCGAACCTCTACTGATAAGGACCGTGCAAGCCATTTAACGCCCACTTCCTTGCTGATCGGCTACCAACGAGGGTGAATTAACGTGCATTCACTTCCTTGTTTAGGGATTTTCATCACTTTAGGCTATCCAATGAGGATGAGTTATTATATTATAGTTACCATGTTTGGTGATTACCAACAACTTCTACCAAGGACCACACGAGCTACAATCTCCTCCTTACCAACCGGCTATCCAACAAGGCTGAGTTATCATGCAATCATTTCCTTGTTTAGGGACTGCCAAACCTCCCCATTGAGTTTGGTGAAACGTGTCTCCCCTTCTTTCCAGAGTCATCGACAATTGGAAGCTCAACTACAACAGTCCGGTTTCCCTCGCCCATGATGTCGTCTATCCCTCCTATAGGACGGGAAATTGTCATCAAGACTAGTGTTGTCGAGTGATGTCGAAATCCAGCATTCGTGGTGCACCTATAAAATATAAGTTAGGCAGTATATCAACTGGCTGCATTTAACCTAGGAGTACCCTCGAGCCACTCGGTGCTTTGGTTTGCACCAGGACCACCCGGCACTCAATCCTACTGCATGTCATTAGGAAAAACCTTAGGCCACTCACCGCTCCAATTTATGCCGGGAAAAGCAAGAAAAGATAAAAAATCAAGTACTTTGACAAATTTTAGAAGACAAAATTGTTCTATTCATTTATTCAAAAATGCAAGGCACAAAGCTCGCCCCATTGGGATTATGAAAGATAGAAGAACAAAATCTGCAAAATCGATCAGCCAGTTGACTAAGTCAAGCATTCTATCTTCTTCCATGTAAAAATAGTCGACATGGCCAATCCAACTGCATCCAACTTGGTCGCCACCATAGCTTGAGTCTTGGTGAGGACTTCACCTTGAAATTGCTAATGGAGATCAAGAGGTGATAATTTTCACCGAACAGGACCTTCGCTATGTTCTTCAACTGATTCTTCCATAGGTCTTCCTTCATCTCCGTAGCGACCATAATGCCAATAGATGATCGACATCTAACTAAATCCTGGTTTAGCTTAGTCCGCAAAGTTTCAGCTTCCTTCTCGATATTTACAAAGCTCTCCCTAAGGTCCTCTAGTGGGTTATGGAATTATGGAATTTAAGGTTGTTAAACACTAGAGAGGAGGTAAATAGTGTTTTCTAACTTTTGTAAACCTTTTTAAATTTCTTTTAAGTTTAATATTGAATCACAGATTTTCAACAAAGAATTACATCAACAATCAATCACAGATGCAACCATAGATAAAATAAAAGCAATAAAATACTATAGAGAGTTAAAGAGATGACACCAGAGATTTTATACATGTTCGGATTTCACTTATATCTAGTCATGTATAATTGCTTGCATGGATGTCTTTTCAAATCCCAATCTTTAAATGGGGAGAAGGAAAACCCAGTTACAATTTCGATTCCAAGGCTACGAGATACATCCTCTCGATTTTCCAGACTTAGGGTACACCCAATTGATTTGGATGGGCTACAAGCACACCCACTCGGATTTTCGGGCTACAAAGCACATCTAGTTTACTTGAATGGATTATAATCATACCCAAGCAAATGCAACTAGAGTTTGATAGTTTTTCCAAAGATAATTTCTTGAACTTTAGGTACAACAGATCCTATAGCCCCTTGAACAACACTTTAATTTGAGACAAAGATGATTTTAAAATAGTAAGAAAGTGACATTAAATCAATACACAAAGGTGTGAATTGATTCTGTTTGATTTTAAAGAGAATTTTGTATATTTGCAGTGGATAATTGAGAGAGTAAGAAGAGGGAAGAAAACAAGATAATAACTGACTAAAAATTGGTCGAAACCTCCTACATATAGTATGTACTCAGATGTGTCCGTTCATGAAAAGTTGCGACAAATAGACACTTCATTTCAAAATTTTAAAAACTGTTTTGCGGCATGTATGTCAACCTACCTAGTATACATATATCGACGTATATATGTGATTTTTGAAAACTTTTTCTTTTTTAAACATTTTAAAAATACTAACATTGTAAATTTATTTGATGTTATATAAACTAATTTAAACATAGTTTATAAGCATTTTAAACATTGAAAAAAAATTAAAAAATTAAAAAATATATTTTAATAATATTTTTTTTAAATAAAGGATAATAAAATGGAAATAGAAATCAAAGATTTCTACCAAGAACTTTAGTAATATTTATGACTCTATATAATATACTATAGTCTTAAGATCTTTGTATCTTAATTTTATACTCATGAGTCTTTATGTCCATTCCTTGAGTCATACTATACGGTCTTCGATTCAACACCTGTATAATATCATGCACTATATACAATATAAAATGGAAAATCATTAGTATCCATATTTTATATGAATGTATTATTGCTATTAAGGTTGTTATCATCAAAATCAATTACTGAGGTATTAATAATCTCCCTTTTTTGATGATGACAACCATAAAATATTATATAACTCCTTCTGAGTCAGATAACTCTGCCTGAATATATGAATATGTATATTTTATATTTGTTCTTCTTCGTTATCAAATAAAATGGATGAATAACTAAAAACTATCCCTGATGTAAATACATAGAAACTTCAAATTCAAAATCAATAGTGAAGTTAAATATGGTACGTATGATTATGATGATTTTTAAGATATATGATGATATATATAATTAACTTAGAAATAATGTACCATATGATATTGAAGATCTATAAGTTAGGTTTTATTTATTCACCTTAAACTACACAAATCCAATTCATGTGTACAAACCAATACAAATCCAGTCAAACCAGACTACAACACACAAATACAAATGGCAATCCAAAAAAAGCACATAAGACCAAACAGATCCTAATAAACCAAACTTATACATACTAAACTTTAATCTATGGGTTTATTTTGATTATGGAGGACTTGTGGATTGGACAATAAGGATAGTGAAGACAAAAGTTTTCCTTTTATTCCACGCGATTTCCATCCCGATCAATGCATACTTCACCAATGCACTTAACTTCTTCGTCATCCTCAGCATCATCCTCTTCTCCTTCTTCCTCATTATTTATAGGATTATGAATCACAAGGTACGATTAATCAACTTCGATTACAATTAGATTTGTTGGATTATCCACTAGATATTTTTTGGGGTTACAAAGAATCCGTCCTTACTTCTCTTATTCTTTCAGGAGGCATAGTTGAACAACCTTTATTTCTGAAAGCATATTGAGAAATAATTCAGATCGTCTTCAATTTTAGTGACCTAGGCTATTATGGTGTTTTGGAAGGGACCTGGAGTGGGAGTTTGGAAGGAAAAGGGTGTGGTCTCTTCTTTTGGGCATTTGAAACTTGAGGAATCCATGGCTTTATTTTTATTCAGAATTTATTGAAGGAAGAAGACAGAAAAACAAGATTTATTTCAAAATTTGGGGGTTATATAGTTGCATTTCGAATTGTGAATTTAAGAGGGAAATCTATTTTCTGAAATTTCTAAGATATGTCGACATATGCTGTCTAGGTATATCGACATATATAGTCTAATTTTGATATATATTTTTTCTTTAAATTTCCAATTTTTATTTTGTTATATTTATATTTTAGAGAAAGAATATATTGCTAACTCTCTTCTAAGTTTAATAAAAGATGTTTGAGTTTATAGGTTTGTTAAAACATCGCCTATTTGATTTTCAATTTTTATAAATTCGAGTGAAATTGCTTTTTTATTTGCTTATCTCTCAAAAAATGATGTCTTATATCTATATGTTTGGTTCTAGCATGATGTGTTTGGTTTATAGGTAGATTTATTGCACTAGTATTATCAGTATACTGATGATTTAATGAAATTTGAACCAAAATCTTTTAACGTTTGGTGCATATAAGAAACCTACGAACAATCTAATGCAGCTGAAATATATTCTACTTCTATTGTAAATAAAGATAGAGAATTTTACTTTTTGCTAAACCAGGAAACAAGAGAGTGTCCCAAAAAGTCACAAGTTCCACTTGTACATTTTCGATCTGATTTGCATCTGGCATAGTCGGTATCACTATATGAAACAAAATCGAAAGAATCTTCTTTTGGGTAAAAGAGTCTATAGTCTAGGGTATTGTTTACATATCTTAGTATTCTTTTTACTTATTTTAGATGAGTTTCTTTAGGTTGAGAATGTTATCTTACACATTGACAGGCACTATACATTATATCTGGTCTACTAATAGTTATATAGAGTAATGATCCTATTGTACCTCTATATAATTTTTGATATACATCTTTTGAGTTTTCTTCTTTATTTAATTTCTCGTTTGTTCCCATAGGAGTTGGTTTTCCATTAGTATTTGACATATTATATTTTTTTACTAAGTCTTTGGCATATTTTTCTTGATTTATAAAAATACCATTATTTAATTGCCTTATTTGCAGTCCTAAAAAGAATATTAGTTCTCCCATATAACTCATTTCAAATTCCATAGTCATTATATCAAAAAATTCATTATTTAACTATTTATTTGTTGGTCCAAGAATAATATCATCTAAATATATTTTTATAGGTTGAATATTATTATTATTTCTTTTAGTAAATACAGTTCTATCTACCTTTCCTATTTCAAAATTATATTGTAACAAATATGATTTAAGACTATCATACCATGCTTTGGGAGCTTGTTTTGGACCATATAAAGCTTTCTTTAATTTATAAATGCGATTAGGTAGTTTTTCATCTTCAAAAATTGGGAGTGGTTCTATATATACATATTCTTTAATAAATTCATTTAAAAAGGAACCTTTGACATTCATTTGAAATAATTTAAAGGTATTATGATTTGCAAAAGCAACTAAAATTCTGATAGACTCCAATCTGGCTAAAGAAGCAAAAGTTTTATCAAAATCTATACCGTCTTCTTGGCTGTGACCTTGTGCAACTAAACGTACTTTATTTCTAGTAACTTCTCCTTATTCATTCATTTTATTTCTACATACCCATTTAGTTTCTATTATAGACTCTTTAGGTTGGGACTGATTCTCAAATATCATTTCTGGTAGACTAATTCAGTTCTTTTTGCACAACAAGAATCCAAGAATCGTCCCATGATTCTTTTTTGGATTTTTTGATTCAATAGTTGGGATAAAAACAACTCTACTCATTTTATTCAATCGGTTTCTTATTTTTACAATAGATTTTATATTTTCTAGAATATAAATGCAGGGTGACCTTTCAAATATTTTGTTACTTAATTTGGATGTAAAATTTTGAAGTTATTATTATTTTCAACATTAATGATTTCGTTATTTGTAATTTCACTACTTTTATCAATATTTTCTTCTTCATCAAAACTGGAAATATTAAATTTAAAATTCTTATCAAATGAAACATATAATGTCACTTCAGTGGTGTTCTTCTAGTGCTGAAAACTCTATAAGCTTAGAGTAACCAATAAAAAATCCTTTATCTGATTTAGCATAAAAAATTTCAAAATTATCTTTTCTGTTTAATATATAATATTTACTACCACAAACTCAAAAATAAGATACTTTAGACTTTTTATTATAAAATAATTCATATGGAGTTTTCTTAGTTAAAGATCGTATTAAAATTCTATTTAAAATATAACATGCGTAGCAACTGCTTCAACCTAAAAAATTTAGGTAATTCATTATCATTTAATATAGCTCTATCACATTTTTGTATTGTTCTATTCTTTCGTTCTACTACTCCATTATGTTGTAATGTTCTTGAAAATGAAAATTTATGTGTTATTCCTTTCTTATTACAAAATGTTTCAAAATTATCATTTCTTATTTCTCCTCCATGATCACTCATAATCATGTTAATTTTAGTTGACATTTGATTTTGAATTATTTTAGTAAAAATTTCAGGCACTTCAAAAGCTTAACATCTAAGTATTAAAAAAATTGTCCTTGTAAATCTGGAGAAATCATCTACAATGACAAGGCATGTGTGGTTCAATTTATTGATTGTATTTGCAAAGGGTCAAAAAGATCTAGATGAAGAAGTGCAAGAGGATGAGAAGTAGAAATTATATCTTTAAATTTAAAAGAAATTTTATGAAATTTTCCTAATTGATAGGCGTCATATAAATTATTGACATTAAAACTTATTTTAAGGAGACCCCTAACAAGTTCATATTTAGCAACATTAGAAAGGTGTTTAAAATTCAAATGACAAGATCTTTTGTGCCAAATCCAAAGGTCATTAGATCTAGACAAAGTATATAAATTATCATTGGAAACTTTCATACATAAAATATAAATGTAACATTTCCTAATACCATCAAAAAAAATGTTTGACTCATTATCTTCGATATAGTAATAATCATTTTCAAACTTAATTTTAAAAGTCTTATCACACAATTGATTACTAAGCAAGTTATGTTTCAAATTCCTACCTAGAAAAATGTTAGAAATAGTAGGAGGTTTAGAGTCATCGAAATTGCTGATGCTAGTCACATATCCTTTTGAGTTGCACCCGAAGTTAACTGAACAACTATCTTTATAGAAAATATCTTTCAGGATCTTCGAATTTCTAGTCATATGTCTTGAGCATCTACTATCTAGTATACATTTGTCCTTATTAATTTGTGATGTTTGATTTTTAAGTGTCTATTCACCGTTATCCATACAACAAACTTGTTCTAGCATTTCAAAATCATGTCTTTCCACGAAATTAAGTGACTTTTCAAAATAACTAATTTCTAATAACACGTTGGTTTCATAGAATTGTTTTTCTATAAAAGCGTTAAAATTGTTACAAGCTTTGTAAATTTTTCAGAAAACCAAATTATGAGTTTCTGAAAACCTAATGCTCTGAAACCAAGTGTAGATTGTAGAATTATGGATCTTAAGGCTGATTAAATACCAAAGGAGGGTGAATAGTGTTTCTTGTAAACCTTTTTGAATTTCTTTTAAGTTTAATACTGAATCATAGATTTTGTAATGACTTGAAATTTCACTGCTTTGATTTATGAATATTTAATTAATTTTAAATATCCAATATAGGTTTTATAATAAAAATAAAATTCTTTCAAAAAGATAACATAAATATTTAGTTCGATGAAAAATAGAAAATGTGATTGAAAACTGTTTTTTCGAATTTTCGACATTTCATCGTATAAAAGTTGTTTGGAATGTAGTGAGCCTTGTTTATATTTGAAACAACATTTAAATGGTTAAGAATTTAAATTAGTTAGTATATATTGATATATACATAGGTATATATACTTAAAGTATATACTTGTATATACTAAAAGACGCCTTAAGAGACATGATGTGACACTTCGACGACTCAAGTACAAATATGTTTAAACATGTTTTTTTTGACATGATGAGGGGGGAACAAGGTAGTGGGCTTAAATGGCATGTGTGGTGGAGGGTGTTGAGGTGGTAAGACAATGTGGAGAGTACAAGTACGGGGGTAGATAGGTAATTCTCTTTTTTCTCTTGTTCATAAATAGCCTTCAATTCCTTCATTTTTCCTCCTCTTCCTTCTATCATATGTTCCACATCTCTGATCCAAATGGAGATTTTCTATTTTTTAAACGGTGTCAAATTTCTACGGCCACAAATTTTATTTGTACCACATCTTCAACTTTTGATCTTATCTACGTCCAAAATGCATTTATTTCAGACCAATTTTTGGACTTAGAATTTCTAGTCCGAAATTACCACTCCTTCTATCGACCATATTTCGCTCAAAATCGACCAAAATTGAGTGATTAGTTTTTTAAAATTATAGGGAAAGAATTCCCAAATTTTTTTATTTTGACTACTTGTCCATGTTTCGAAGTAACACGATCAGTTAGTTAGAAAATAACATATTTTCAAGTGGATTTTTGTGGCTTCCATGCTTTGCAAGTCTAAAACATTTCAAGTTCTAAAAGGTTTTGGTGAGTAAACTACTTTTTCTAAAAATAAAAATTTTGAAATTTTATATGTTGAATATATTGTAAAATGATATGAGTTGAATAACGTGGATTATTGTAAGTCTTGATTATTTATAGTATTGTTGATATGAGGTGATGTTGTAGTAACAATAATGTGAGCGTTATATTGTATATGGATTTGAGTATGATGTTGTATGTAACTTGGATATTATGTGGTATGCAACTTTGAGTATGTTGTAATTAGTAAAATATGAATATAAGTTAAGGGAAGTTTAGCACTTGAATTTGTATGTGTGCGATTTAGAATTTCGTGAGCTAAAAACTAGTTTACTTAAAAAGGATTTTGAAAGTTATTTTTCAAGTTTTGAATTTTGGTTTATATTCCAATTATTGGTTAGAAACCTTTTGGAAAATTAAAGGTAAAGGGTTCAAAGAGTGTTGGATTGAAAACAAGTTCTAGATTACGTGTATCCATAGCGATAATCGCTATGGATGTAGTTTCTCCTAGAAATCCTTTTTTGCAAAATTTTGTTTTATTAAATTAAAGTGTTTTGAAATTATTTTATAAACATAATGATGTTTTATAAAGTTAATTATGTTTTTAATTATTTAATTTTTATTAATTAAGTTTAAATAACAAATAAATAGTTATGATTAAAAGGGTTTAAGTAAAAATTAGTTATAAATTAATTATATTTTAAAGAGATTAATTTTAATCAATTATTAATTAAGTAAGATTAATTTTAATTTAAATATAATTTAAATATATGATTTATTTTTAATTAATTATTAATTAAGTATAAGGTTAATTATTTATAAATTAATTATTTAATTATTCTCAACTAATCAAGGCTTAATTGAAGAAAAATTATTTTTTAGGTTTAATTAAAGATTATTTAATTAATTAAATAAGATTAATTAATATTTAACTATTAACGAAGGTTTAATTTATTATTTAATAATTAGTAAAGTATAAGTTAGTGTTGAAATTATTTATATAATAGATAGTTATTGTCTAATTAGTTATTTTGTGATAACCCTAATTTTTGGACAACTGATAATTAGATAATTAACTGATTTTAAACTATCGAGATACTGGTTTTATTTAGTTGAACAAATAAAATTTTAATAACTAAAAATATCTAGATTTGAAACTATAATAAATGCTGAATTATAATCTTTGGAAATGATAAATCTTATAGTAAATTAACATATATATATATATATATATGCAAACTTTATAATGTTGAAAATTATAAGTATATACATATACATGTATATAAGTGAATATATGTATGTATTTATATGCCATGAGAAGTAAAATATAAGGAAGTTTGTAAAAGCGTGTATATATATATATATAGTATCAAAATTCACATAAGATATTTCTAATTATAATATATATATATATATATATTATGATTAGGAAGCATTGGTTTGAATTCAATATAATAATTCTCAAAGGATATTTGAAGTTAAAATTATATATTTTAAAATACTATAGATAAATATTTATTAATTTAAGATATATTAACTTAAGCTTAAAATAATATTTAATAAAAAGTTTATATACTTTCTTTTTAAATTATACATAAAATAAATATTGTTTGTATATATATAAATATAAAACATAAAACATATGTTAATAGAAACATAAGAAATATATAAAATATTAGGTTTGGACATTTGTAAGCTTGTGTATGCCCTGCAAATACAAGTGGCAATATTTCTTTTCTTTTAACTAAATATAAATAATAATGAGATAGGAAGAAGGCTGTATATAGATGATAACTTTCTACATATCTATTTCTCAATTTCTTTTCCTTCTTTCATTTGCTAATATTAAAACCAAAAGAAAATAAAAAAATTCAAATTCAAGTTTCAACTGAGCAAATTCAGATTCAAATCAACCTAAAGTAGATTTAAGTTAAAATCAACAATCATGCTTCACTTTAAAAATCTAGCTCCAGATCAAAGAAAAGGCTTTGTTTCTCTGCTTATCAAAATTCCTTTGAGTAAACATTTCTTTTTAAAGCTTAAATCTGTTTTTATCCTGGTGCATGTGATAAATTGAAGATGTTATGAATAATGTTTGCATGGATGTATTTTACTTGGAGTAAAGTTGAACCACTCTGTTTATTTATGCGCATGTCTGTGTATATGTATATATAAGCCTTTGTTGTATTCAACAAAATCAAGAATTCACCTAAATAAATTCATATCTTTCTACCTAAATAGTTTTAGACATTGATCATTAAAGAGGAGTTGTTTGCATGGGTGAAATAATATTTTTAAAAATAATTTCAAGAATAATTATTAAGTAATTATCAAATTGGATTGAATTTACCAATAAGAATTAATTCAACTCAAAAATTCGATTATTAAACTTCCAATTTTTGATTGCATTTTTGGATTCGTGCTTAGAAACCATGAATTTTGATAATAGTATCATGATCTATAAGTTTGTGGTTGTCGTGATATTGCGAGTTGAACGAAAATCGATCTTTCATCGATTTCTGGCGATCGGGGATGAGATGATCATCGTAATCGTTGCTGGATATCTAGGAATCAAGGGAAAAATGATTGGAGCATTTATCGATCGCCATGGTGGTTGGTCGATGGCAATCTAGGGTTTTGAAGCTAGTTTTAGTCGACGATGTTTCAGAGGGTCGTGTGTTGTCGTGGGTGAACCGGAGTTCATCGATGGTGGTGGAATCGAGGCATTGGACTACGGCGGAAGTCTAGGCGTGATCGCGAGGTGTCCGGCGATCAGTGGCAGCGACGCGAGGAGGAATTGTTGATCAGGTTTGGGTTCCAATATGCATCGACATGGTCATTTTCGATTTCAGGAGAAATTGATTGTGTTGCATGGCCAAGATCATCGGTGAGGTCGTCGGTGTCTTGTGGGTTATCGCGACGAAGATTGGAGACGATCAGATCGGAGGTGCACATGCACGTGTGCATGATGTGTCTGGTGTTGTTTGTGGTAGTCGGGAAAGAAGTGGTTTGCCTAGGTCAGGCTCAAAGTTGATTGTGAGTTGTCTCGAGGGAAAGAGAAGGGAGGAGTGACTCGGGGTTAGCTCGGGAGAGGGGGGGGGGGAGTTTGTAGTTTGGCTCGGGTTTTCTTTAGCAGGTTAACAAGTTTTAAAGTTTTTTAAAAAAATGAGTATGTTTTCAAAGGAATATTAACCAAGTTCTAAAGTAAATTTATTTAACAAGTTTTCAAACAAGTTTCAAGATTAAATTTTTTAAAGTTAAATGTTTTAAGAATAATTGATTTGAATAATTATACTAGGTTGATTAATTAATTAATTCCTAAGTGTTTTCACATGAAATTTAGTGATGTAATTAAGTAGGTGATTAAGTTAAGAGTATTAAACTTTAACTAATATAAAGGTCACAGGAGATTTTGTATAAATTAATTTCAAGCATTTAATTTAATAAAGATTTAAATAATAATTAAGTAATTAATTAAGATGAATGGTTTATCTTAAATTAATTACAGACTTAGGTGATTAAAGGATAATTAATTAATTAAAAGAAATAATGAATGGTTTGCAATTAATTAGTGTTAATTAAGAGGGATTCAGAAGTAATTAATTTATTTGTGTTAATGAAATTAATTAACTAATTAATCTTGCTTATGGATGATTAAGTTATATCGAATGCTTGGATTGATTAATATCTCTAGTCTGATAATTCGTGATGTGCTGTGATATGAGGCTGGATTGATCTATTAATGAATGTGAATCATTTATTTAATTAGATATTTGTGATGGATTTCTGTGTGCGTATGTTATTCTGAAGTTAATTAAATTGTTTACTTAAACAACTTGGCTTAAAGATGACATTGGATTCGAAGAGACCGGGGTCGGGTATCAGCAAATAACCGAAACCACTTTGATTAGTAATTTATAATAATTCTTTATAGATTTGATTTTAGATCAAATAGGCTGGAATGGAATAATTTAAGTAACATGTCCATTTAAACTGAGTAACAGTTCTTAAATATTGTTTTGTAATAAGTGATTGACTATAATAAGTTAAGAACTCGTAGTGAGGTACGAGTTACCCTGGGATTTCAAATATTTTTATAACTTAGTATATCACATTATATGGGTTTACTCACGTTGGTTTCCAACATGACCCGGGTGTTACTTTATTGTAATGCTCGGGTCAGACCGAGCATTACAGATTTTCAGGTTAGGATGTTCTGGGCTCAGGCGGCGAACTGGATGGCAGGAACATATGGAGTATATTCCACTGTGTATTGGAGTTGGATTGATTGTTTTCTAGGACAAGCTGTTACAACTGTCCAGTTTGGTTGTACTCTGATATATTGTATGTAAATTGACATTTACAGCTTTCTTTATGTAAATGCTGCTATTTGTATATTATATTTTGATCCATTGCAAATGTGAGATTCTATGTTTTTTTTTGTTTCTTCTTCTACCTCTTTTCTTCTTAACCCTAACAATCTGGAATTTCCGACGTTCGATTGCTTGGCATTTCTACAGTGAACGTATTAGTGCCGAATTTTTGGGGTCAAAAATTTCGGGACGTTAATTTTGGTATCAGACCAATGTTAAGCGAGAACCTTGGCTTTGGTGGGTTTACTCATTAAAGATAGGGTCAGTAGTACCCTAGAAGTCGAGTGTATTGTATGAAGGCGTACTTGTTATTTTCTTAAATAATGATTTTGAAAATGTTTTAAAATTGAATGATTTTTATATAAGCTTATATTTAATATATAAAGCAATAATTTTTCTAATTATTATATATTAAGGAATTGGTTGTTGGTTATTGAAATTGAATAAGATCATAAGAATTTAAGTGGTAATATATATATATATATATACACACACACACACACAAATAGGAATTGGATAATATGAATTGTACAAATAAGATAAGCTAGAAATGGATTCAAACAAGAAATTAAAAACCTGAAATTTGTAGAAGTGCTTTCAGAATGTCGAATCAAGTTACCCTAATTTATTTTCTAATAAATTATGAGAAATATATAATGAATTGGTTTCCAGATATGATAATCTTGGTTATTATAATAAAATGGTTATTGTGTCCAATAATAGATGTTTGTTTTCTAATAATAATTAATGATAAAGCAAAATGGAATGTTTTAAGGAAGTAACAACTTAGATAAGTATGACTTATAAATTGAAAAGGATCTACACTGTGAAGTTTTAAATCTAAGTCTAGAAAATTTAAATTGTTTCAAAGTATTAAAAGATATAATGAATAAATTTTTTAAATGTAGGAATCTTATTTTTAAAACAAGAGTTGTTTAAAATTTTTAAAAGGAAATTGTTCTGACATTAAAAACCAAGAATGGTTTATGTGACGACCCGGAATTTTGAGTAATATCAATTTAATAATCTTTGATAATAGTTAAACTAATTTGATCATTTTACATTATAAATATGACAAGTTAAAATTCTTTTAAAGGCTAATAATAATAATTTGATAATATCTATTAACATTTTTTCTTAACAACATAAAATTGGCAAGTTTAATTCTTTTGAAAACTAATAATATTTTAATCTGGGAATATTTATTTAGCAATTTAAAATTGGTAATATTTATTTTTTCCAAAATCTAATCAAAATGTTTTCTATTTATAATATATATATTGATATATATTATATATATGAAGTCTCTAATGTAATAAAAGCAAATATATTCAAATTGTAATATATATGAATGTATATATTGTGATTTGAAATTGTGTTTTAAAATTTAATACAGTAATTTTCAAATATAATGTTAAAATGTTTTCCATTTGAAATGTGTGTATATATATATATTTGTATATATATTTGAAATGGGAAAAATTATTGTTTTGAATTTAATAAAGTGTTTTCAAATTTTATTATATATATATTTGTAATTTGGAAAATTTTAAATTTGACTTAATACTTTTGAAAATGATATTTAAGATTTAAATTTTAATAACAAGATTAATTTCTTATTTATTATAAACATATATTTTAGCTTGAGTTTTAAATAAGATTTAAATTTAAAGTTCCATTTGTTTCTAATAGTCTTTCATTTTAAAATTTTAACATAAGATAAATTGGTTTAGGAATTATATATATAAAATTAAAATAAATTTCTTTCTCAAATTTATAAACATATGTTATACAAATTGAATTAAAAGCATAAATAATTTATAAATTGTTAACATGAAGTCACTTTTATATTTATTAAAATCTAAAGCTTGTTTATTAAAAGATAAGTACATAAATATTACATAATTACATTCATAGCTTAATTAAATTATTAAAAAGGGAAAATAACATTTGTAAATCATTAATTAAATATTAAAAACACTTGTAAGTATATTAATATATGTAGGGGACATTTGTAAATAAGAGTGCGTATGTGTAAGATAATTAAAACTTAAGGGGATAAGTGTCATTCTCTTGATAAAATTTAATTTAAAATATAATTGTAAAATAAGAACATGAGTTTTAATTTTCAGCTATATCCTTTCTTCTTTCCAACAAAATTGAATACAAATCAAAAACATGGATCAAAAAAAAAAAAAAAGAAGAAGTAAAAACTGTAAACCTGGAATTCAATCTGAATATAAGAAGAAAGAAGAAATCTAAAAACAAGATGAAGATAGTTGGAAATTCAATCAACAGCTGCAAGATCTTCAGACTTTCAATTTCAATCAGGATTAAACAATAATCAATTCAAAATTCAGCTGCAAGATTTAATTTAACATGCAAAAGAAAATTTCAAGAGCTAAAGAAATTTCAAAGCCTGGAAATATATGGTGTTCTCTGACTTCTGCTCTGTTCTTTGCTTGAAAGGTGAGTAAATGAATTTTAAAAACAGTTTTAAAACCTGAATTTTATCATGTTCTTGTGAATGAATATCTGGATGTTATCTGAGTACTTGAATTAAAATTGGATGCATGCTTGAATTAAGTATATTTGAATTCGTGTGTAGTTTACATGGTCTCTGTATGATACTAACAGATATCATTTCCATAATAAAATCAATAACTCCATTTTTAATTAAAATTTGCTTATGATTTGTAAATAAAAGATGTTTGAAATCATGTAACCTTCCATCTAAAAATAGTTATAAGTTTTTAAAATGAATGATTGGCTCGAAATTTTCAAATATACAGTAAAAATCAAATTGGGTCAAAATTTATATATTCAATTTTTAGTTTTGATTGCATGATTGGAATAGCAATAGGAAATCTTGATTTTTAATGCTTGTATCATGATTTTTAATTGGGTAATTAGTGAGATATTTGGGTTTATCTATTTTGGGCAAAATGGCCAATTGGTGGCGAACGACGGCGATCTATGCGTCGTGGTTGTGTATGAAGGTCGAGGGGATGTAGGTGTTCATCAGAAAATTGCTTTGGGAATTTTTTTAATTGTTTGAGATGGCCGGAAATTGATGGATTAGGGTTTAACATCCTGTGATTGTCGACGTTGTTTATCTTGTCTTCGCGGCGACAAGGAGCGATCAGAGGGGATCGCAAGTGTTGCCATGGGATTCTGGAGGTTGTGACGAAGCTTTGGGAAGAATGGTGGGTTTTCTCGAGGCTGGAGTTGCCATGGAGGGTCAATTTTCTGGTGATGGTTGTTTTCGAGCTGATGGGTTTAGGGGTCATTTTTTATTCTAGGTCGAATCGTGATTCACGGGTTGTTGCAAGTAGTTGTCGTGGTCGAGTGCGACGATTGGATGCCGGAGTGGAGTTCAACGTTGGCCAGGGTGGATGTGCACGTTGACGCGTGCACGGTTTCGTGCTACTGCAGTGGGTTTTAGGGAAGAGAGCACGTACTCGGGTTTTATCTCGTGCATAGGAGATTTTGACTTGAAGCGGGTGAAGGGTTTGGGAGACTCGGGTTAAACGCGAGATTTTGTAATGGGTTGCTCGGGGTTTTGTTGAGCAGTTTGTGTGTGCTAGTTTTAAAATGTAAGAGTAATGTTTTAAAAAGTTTTGAAACAAAGGAATTTGACTTTATAGATAATTCAAGTTTTAAACAAAATAAAACAAGTTTTACTTATAAACTAATTTGTTTCCAAGGTTAAGTTTTAAACAAGTTCTTATATTTTGAAATATAAAAGTTTTTAAAATAAATAAGTAGATTTCAAAATATAAGGTTTGTATTGAATTTATTTAAATAACTTTGGAAAGTTTTAAAGATTTAAAAAGTTTAATTTGAATATTTAAATTGTTTAAATTATAATTGATTTTTTAAAATATTTTATTTTTTAATAAAGTTTAATGATTAAGAATTTGGTAATCAATTATAATAAAGATTATCTTAAGTAATTTAGAATTTTGATTTAATTAAAGATAAATAAGTTTGTGATAATTCAATTTTTATTTATAATTAAAGTGTTATTGGTTAATATAAATGATTTAATTAAGACAAATGGTTTTCTTAATTAAGGATCTTTATAATATAAGAAGTTAAAGAATCATTTAATTAAACTTAAATGATTAATTAAATAATTAATTATGTAATTAATTAGTGATTAATTAAGATAATCACTTATGGATTAATCTAGTGTAATTACTTGGTGAAGTAATTAAGTGATTAATTACTGAGGTAATTAAGTAAAGAGTAATTATTTAACAAAGTAATTAGAGGTTAATTACTTTATGAAAGCAATTAGGAGGAAGTGATTAAGGGTTAATCACTTGTATTATTAATTAAATAATTAATTAATATAATTAATTGGTTTAAATTTATCTATTAATTGAAGACTAATTAATTAATAAAAGGATTAAGAGGATTTAAAAATGTGATTAATTACTTGTTAAAGTAATTAATTAAAAAGAAATTTAATTAATGGAAGTAATCATTAATTAATGGAAATAATAATTAATTGTTAATTAATAATTAAAGGATAATTAATTTATAATTAAGTTTTGATTACTCAATGTAATTAAAAGTAGATAATCAAGAGTGTTTAATTAAAAGTAATTAATCAAGTGTGATTAATTGAAAGGCGATCAATCAGGTGTGAATAATTAAAAAAAACTAAGGAATAATTATCAGTATAATTAAAGAATGATTAATCAAGTGTGATTAACTTAAAAGGGTAATTAAGAAATAATTACTTGGATAATTAAGAAGTAATTAATCAAGATGATTAATTAAAATTGTAATTAAGGAATAATTACTTAAAGTAATTAAGAGATAATTAATCAGGGGAGATTAATTAAAGTAGAGAATTAAGGGATGTTTAATTAATTAATTTGTAATTGATTAACGAATAAGTAAGATGGATTGATGATAATCCAAGTGATTAAGTAAGGAATTAATTTAATTAAGGATTAATTAAATTAATTAAGTTTGGATCAAACCTTTTTATGGATGATTGATGATTGGATGATAAATATCATTGGATGAGTTAATGATATTGGATGATATTGAATGTCATTGGTTGATATGTAATGATATGAATGTGATATATCTGAGATGTGATATATATGCTGCTTTGTGATATGTGTGGTTGAATTTGATAATAATGGATTACCTATCTGTGTGTTATGAATAATTCATTTATGTTAAGTAATATTATGAATATCTACTGTTTAAACCCTTAAGTACAACTTGGACATTAAAATGGCGTTTTGGATTCGGTGAGACCGGGATCAGATTTATATCCGAAAACCACATCGATCCAAATTAAACGTTAGGTCGTAAATCCAAGTGGAGCTTAGTGAAGACTCGAAGTGTAAGAACTATTCGTCAGCATAACTCTGGGGGTGATTTCAAGATGAGTTTGACGGAAATAGTACTTACAGGTTCGAGATGGTGATTCAGAGTGCAAGGGCTATGGTCGTTGACTCTGAGGGTGATTCCAAAATGAGTGCAACGAGATAGTGCCTTCGGTTTCATTCGAACCCGAAACGAACTTGTATGGATTGAATGCTTTCAAAACATCGTCAGGTGGACGATGAGCTTTCTAAGATAGATGTGTCCTATAAAGGTAATCGCGACCTCAAGCCTCATCAACCGAGAATGGCTAAAACAGGGAAGGTGCAGCAAGGTTAAGTGGGTCATGCCCAAGTAGGACGAGATTTACCCCTGTCTAGGTGTCCTTTTTTATTCGGCTGTGTGGGCTGTTGGATCTGTAGCCAACTGCGGGGTGGTCTTGTTCGAGACTGTTCAGTAAGGAATGGTCCATGCCTTGTGTTGTAGGGAATGGGAGTAATCCTCGGCACGGTGATCTAGGCCACGTACTGTGACGGGCAGTACCCGAGTAGGTCTACCATTGTTGGAAACCCATTCTTCCTACGAGACCCTACGGTTTTGTTGGTATTACCCACTTTTGTGGCTAGTAGCTGGAATTTAATCATGTAACAATTTTGGCTATTTCTTATTTACTTGAAAACCCTAGACACTATTATAATATCACTAGATTTCTTATCAAATGTTTTGGTTAGCGTAAGGTAAAAACTTTTCCATGTTTATGTGTGGAAAGTCTTACGTGATACCTTTTCTTTTCAAAGGATTTTCTAAAGTTAAGCAATTTAAACCATTTACTCACACCAGACCCCTGTCTGACCCGAGTGTTTATTTTCTGTTTTATTAAACTCTTGGGTAATCATATTATGTATGAGTAGTCAAGTGATTCAGGTTATCTTTTACGAAGTCTGGAGGAGCTTTGGAGCAGGAGGCTTCAGCGTGTAGATATATAGATAAAGTTTCCGCTGTGTGTTATTCTGTATAGTTGTTCTTGTATTATACATTAGATAGAAATGTTATAACTGTCTAATTTTAGATGTATAGTTGTGTGCTCTGATGTATATGATACTATATATATGTTATATATTATTTTTCATTCGTTCCGCTGTGAGATTCTGATGTGTTGTTGTTCTTTCTTCTCTTTCTTTTCTTCTTCTATCTCTTTCTTTCGTAAATAGTGATGCGTCTTTCTGGTGATAGAAAGTCGGGTCGCTACAGTTTAAAATTTAAAATATGACTTGGTGTGCAAATGAAATAAATATGTATATATATAAGTAGATATACATAATATCAAAGTTGTTTGGAAGTAAACACTAAGTGTTGAGTTTTGATTTTTCCCCTGAATGTGATGTAAAAAATCTAAAGAGAAATAAGTTTTTGAACTTATAAGTGGGAAAGAATATTAATAAGAATTTTATAAATTGAAATGGAGAATTCAAATTGAGTAAGGTTGACTGGATTAAATAAATTGAATTTAACGTAAGGAAGTTAAATGGGTTGATTTGAAAAGGGAGTTATGTGTGATCTCAAAACGGGTTTGAGTTCTGAAAATGGGTAATGGATGCTATTGATGGATGTTTTAAATAATTTGGATGTTTATTTACTTTGACATATCCTGCTATCATCCCGTTGTTATTAATAATCTATAAAACTGCAAATTGGATTATTTTTGAATTAAGAAGTGGATTGAGATAATATATATCCATTACTGAAATTAAATGGGAATAAAACCTTATTTTGAAAACTATATAAAAAGATTTTGATTTTTGAAATGAAATTGTAATTGTGGAAATGGAATCCTTTTGAACTTAAGGTTTAAATGTTAAAAATAAACTTACAAACTGAAATTGTTTAAGAATTGGTTTCAAAGTTTCAAGTTAAAAATGGGTAATAAATTGGATTTCGAAGATTAAATTGTTTAAAAAGGTTTGAACTCTTACTTGAACCTTGAAATAAGTTAAGTAAAAGTAATTTAAATTAATGTTGAAAATTTGGACTCAGAATTGAATTATTTAAAGGAATTAGGTTGTTAAATTAAAAGTAAGGGTTAATTTGATTTAAGTGATTAAATCACCATTTAAAAATTTAACTCGAATTTATATAATTCAAGATGTTTAAAATTGAGATTGGAATTGAAATTAGTTCAAATTGAATTCGATTTGAATTATTTGGAATTGTGATTGGAGTTGAATAAGTTTAATTCAAATGTAAAATAATTTGAATTTGGGAAAGAATTTGAAGTTAACTTAAACTGAATTGAAATTGAATCAATTTAATGGAAGTGGGGATTAAAAATTGATTGGAATGGGAAAGTGGAAGATTAAATATTTTGGCTCTGAACTATTTTCAGATAAATTGTTTTAATACAAAATATCTTAAATCTATCTTTTCTAGTTATTTAATACACAACATTTCTTTTTAAAACCCAAACTATCTTATACTTATTTTAAAACTATTTTGAAGACTAATTACTATTTTACAACAATTTTACATCTATTTAACTATTTTACAACTATTTTATAACTCCTTAACTATTCTACAGCTACTTTACAACTAATAACTATTTCGCAACTACTTTACTATTTTAAACTTTTCAAGCTATTTTCTAATTCGAGTTGGTCAGAGTGCAAACTGTTATAATTGAAGTGATAATCCAGATGGAAATTTATGCAATTGTGAATAAATGAATAGAACTCAAAATGAATGCGTAGTAAAAGAAAATTGATTTAGCTGATAATCAATGAAGACAAATACGAAGGATGTACATATGTTATTCTATTCACATAATGATTTGATCCAGATTCAAGCACAGAATTTCGAGATAGTATATCGATTTGAGTTGGAATTTTTCACTAGATTTTCGACAGCGAACCCTGGATATGGAATTTTGATTGGTTCTGGAAATTCTCTATCACAGTTATGGCTATGCAAGGAGAATGACGGTTTCTGATCAAGAAACCAGATCTGAGTCCGCACTAGGAAGTCAGTGGCGATACTGGTTTGGAAGTGAAATTGTGTGATCGAGTGAGCGATCAGATTTGATATTGCATACGGATGGTATATATACATCGTACGTGCTTAGATGAAATAGATATCGGAAATTTTGAGGAGAAATGTAAAGATGATTTTTGAAATGAAAAGTTTATTTTGAGGAATATATGATGAGCAAAAGTGGAAGTTGGATATTTCTATGATTGAAATTCACTTTATGAAGAGTAGGTAAGGTAGTAAATAACTTTATAAAAGAAATCAAACTTGAATATTTGATTTGATATAAATAAATAAAGTTATATAATAAACTCCCCTTGTTGAACTATAACCTGAAGAAAATATTTTTGAAAAAATATATTTGAAGTATAAAAAGGGAATTTATACAAGTATGAAGTGATCCAAAGAATTTTCAAGTTGGAAGGAATAAACTTATATATATATATATATAAATGATTTTATGAAATTTGGAAAAAGATTTTTGGAACCCATAGATTTTGAAAGTCTTTTGATTTTTGGGAAAAAAATCAATTTTACGAATTTGAAAAGCCAAGTTTGAGAATTGTCGATTTTGGGATATCGATTTTGTGTAAAGGAGATTTAAATGTGATACATATAAAGAGCATGATTTGAAGAATACTATAAGTGTATACAAAATGTTTTGAGGATGGCTGTGGGGAAAAAGGCGCTCGCATTTAAATGAACTTCTAGTAGGAGATCCACGGGGTGGTTCTACCTTGAGCCCTAAGGAGGGTTCTAAATTTGATCCTGGGAGGAAGTCCGAACAAACTGAAGTTCCCGAGGATTGCGTTGGGGGTAGCGAAAGTCGAGGGCACTGATGCCTACAGAGACATTTGGGTTATGCTGTGATGATAGTGTAACTTGATGTCACTGCGATCTACTGCATAACATAACGGAAGTCGAGGGCAGCGATTGCCTACGGTCTACGTTTGATTTTTTTATGAGAGCGACGTAACACCGGTTGACTGCGATCTATGAAGGCATAGCGAAAGTCGTGTGGTAGTGAGTGCCTACCGGCTACATTGAGACTCAACTGATGTTGTCTGAGATCTATGTGGTCTGTGTGGAGGATTTTCATTTGGCAGCGAAATTCGAGGGCGCTGATGCCTACAGTTACATGGGTTGTTGCCATGAAACTGTCGTAACCTTGGGTGTAGCTGCGATCTATGGCGGTTCCAAGGTGTAATCGAGGGGGCGGAGGCCTACAGTTTTTCTATGGTTTTGCCAGGAAGGCGACGCAATCATTGGGCTAACTGCTACCATGGATGGGGTGATGATTTACAGAGCATTCTCACCAAAAATGTTTTCTATATTTTTGAAAATGTTTTCCAAGTATTTTCACTGGGTGTTGAAAATGGGTCTGCTAAGTACTTGTAGATTTTCAATCCTACGTCTGATCAACGTACGACCGAATTTCTATGAGAACAAGGATGGAATTGTTGAAACATCGAGTAATGAAAAGTATTTTTTATAAAAGCTATTTTGATAATATTATGTAGATTTTTAAAATGTTTTGAAAAAAATTTAAATAAAAAGAGTTAAGAGTTAAAATGTTGAAGGACAATTTAACTGATAATAAGCATTGTAATTAAAATTCTTGCTTCGTTCCTTTTCAGGGACGAAAAGTTCTTAAGGCAGGAGGAATGTGATAATCCAGATTTTTGGACAACTGATAATTAGATAATTAACTGAGTTTGAACTATCGAGATACTGGTTTTATTTAGTTGAACAAATAAAGTTCTAATGACTAAAAATATCTGGATTTGAAACTGTAATAAATGCTGAATTATAATCTCTAGAAATGATAAATATTATGGTAAATTAACATATATATATATATATATATATGCAAACTTTATAATGTTGAAAATTATAAGTATATACATATACAAGTATATAAGTGCGTGTATGTATATATATAGGTATATATATGCCATGAGAAGTAAAATATAAGGAAGTTTGTAAAAGTGTGGATATATATATATATATAATATCAAAATTCACATAAGATATTTCTAATTATAATATATATATATATATATTGTGATTTGGAAGCATTGGTGTGAATTCAATATGATAATTCTTAAAGGATATTTAAAGTTAAATTTCTACATTTTTAAACACTATAGATAAATATTTATTAATTTAAGATATAATATCTTTAGCATAAAATGAGATTTACTAAAAGGTTTATACACTTTCTTTTTAAATTATACATAAAATAAATATAGTTTATATATATATAAATATAAAACATAAAACATATGTTAATAAAAACATAAGAAAGATATAAAAATTGGTTTTGGACATTTGTAAGCTTGTATATGTCGTGCAAATACAAGTGGCAATATTTCTTTTCTTTTAAAGTAAATATAAATAATAGGGAGATAGGAAGAAGGCTGTATACAGATGATAACTTTCTACATATTTATTTCTCAATTTCTTTTCCTTCTTTCATTTTCCAATATTAATACGGAAAGAAAATTAAACAATTTCAACTTCAAGTTTCGACTGAGCAAATTCAAATTCAACTCAATCCAAAGTAGATTTAAGTAAAAATAAACAATCAAGCTTCAATTCAAAAATCAAGTTTCGGATCAAAGAAAAGGCTCTGTTTCTCTGCTTATCAAAATTCCTATGAGTAAACATTTCTTTTTAAAGCTTAAATTTGGGTTTTTATCCTGGTGCATGTAATAAACTGTAGATGTTATGTTGTGAATAATGTTTGCATGGATGTATTTTACTTGGAATATAGTTGAACCGCTCTGTTTATTTATGTGCATGTCTGTGTATATGTATATATTAGCCTCTGTTGTGTTCAACAGACTCAAGAACTCACCTAAATAAATTCATATCCCCCTACGTAAACTGTTTTACACTTCGATCATTAAAGAAGAGTCGTTTGCATGGGTGAAATAATATTTTTAAAAATAATTTCAAGAATGATTATTAAGTAATTATCAGATTGGATTGAATTTATAGTAAGAATTAATTCGAGTCAAAAATTCGATTATTAAAATTCCATGTTTTGATTGTGTTCTTGGATTCCTGCTTAGAAACCATGAATTTTGATAGTAGTATCATGATTTTTAAGTTTGTGGTTGTCGTGATATTGCGAGTTGAACGGAAATCGATCTTTCATCGATTTCTGGCGATCGGGGATGAGATGATCGTCGTGATCGTTGTTGGAGGAAGCTGGATGTCTGGGATCAAGGGAAAAATGATTGGAGCATTTATCGATCACTGTGGTGGTTGGTCGACGACAATCTAGGGTTTTGAAGCTAGTTTTGGTCGACGATGTTTCAGAGGGTCGTGTGTCGTCTTGGGTGAATTGGAGTTGATCGGTGGTGGTGGAATCGAGGCGTGGGACTGCGGTAGAAGTCTGGACATGATCACGATGTGTCTGGCGATCGAAGGCGGCGACGCGAGGAGGAATTGGTTATCAGGTTTGGGTTCCAGTGTACATCGACATGCTCGTTTTCGATTTCAGGAAAAATCGATTGTGTTGGGTGGCCAGGATCGTCGGCGAGGTCGTCGGTGTCTTGCGGGTTATCGCGGCGTAGGTCGGAGACGATCAGATCGGAGGTGCACATGCACATGTGCACGATGTGTCTGGTATTGTTTGTGGTAGTCAGGAAAGAAGTGTTTTGCTTGGGTCGGGCTCAAAGTCGATTGTGAGTTGTCTCGAAGGAAAGAGAAGGGAAGAGTGACTTGGGGTTGGCTCGGGGAGGTTTTGTAGTTTGGCTCGGGTTTTCTTTAGCAAGTTAACAAGCCTTAATGTTTTTTGAAAAAATGAATAAGTTTTCAAATAAATATTAACCAAGTTCCAAAGTAAATTTATTTAACAAGTTTTCAAACAAGTTTCAAGATTAATTTTTTTAAAAGTTAAATGTTTTGGATTTGAATAATTATATTAGGTTGATTAATTAATTAATTCCTAAGTGTTTTCATACGAAATTTAATGATGTAATTATGTAGGTGATTAGTTAAGAGTATTAAACTTTAATTAATCAAAAGGTCTCTGGAGATTTCTATAAATTAATTTCAAGCATTTAATTTAATAAAGATTTAAATGATAATTAAGTAATTAATTAAGATGAATGGTTTATCTTAAATTAATTAAGGACTTAGGTGATTAAAGGATAATTAATTAATTAAAATAATAATAAATGGTTTGTAATTAATTAGTGTTAATTAAGCAGGATTTAGAAGTAATTAATTTAATTGTGTTAATGAAATTAATTAACTAATTAATCTTGCTTATGGATGATTAAGTTATATCGAATGCTTGGATTAATGAATATCTCTAGTCTGATAATTTGTGAAGTGCTGTGATATGAAATGGGTGGATTGATATGTTAATAAATGTGAATCATTTATTTAATTATATATCTATGATATATTTCTGTGTGCGCTTGTTATTCTAAAGTTAATTAAATTGTTTACTTAAACAACTTGGCTTAAAGATGACATTGGATTCGAAGAGACCGAGGTCGGGTATCAGAAAATACCCAAAACCACTTCGATTAGTAATCTACAATAATTCTTTATAGATTTGATTTTAGAATCAAATAGGCTGGAATGGAATAAATTATGTAACATGGCCATTTAAACTGAGTAACATTTCTTAAATATTGTTTGTAATAAGTGATTGACTATAACAAGTTAAGAACTCGTGGTGAGGTACGAGTTACCCTGGGATTTCAAATATGTTTTATAACTTAGTATTTCAAATTATATGGGTTTACTCATGCTGATTTCCAGTCTGACCCGGGTGTTACTTTATTGTAATGCTCGAGTCAGACCGAGTATTACAGATTTTCAGGTTAGGACATTTTGGGCTCAGGTGGCAAACTGGATGGCAGGAGCGTATGAAATATATTCTGCTATGTATTAGAGTTGGATTGATTGTTTCTGGGACAAATTGTTACAACTGTCCAGTTTGGTTGTACTCTGATATATTGTATGCAAATTGACGTTTATAGCTTTCTTTTTGTAAATGTTGCTATTTGTATATTATATTTTGATCCGCTGTGAATGTGAGATTCTGTGTTTTGTTTTCTATTTCTTCTTTTACCTCTTTTCTTCTTAACCCTAACAATCAGGAATTTCTGAAGTTCGATTTCTCGGCATTTCTACAGTGAACGTATTGGTGCCGAATTTTTCGGGTCGAAAATTTCTGGTCATTACATATTTCTTAATTTATAATTAAATTAAGTTAAGAACTAATTAAGATTGACCATGATTTATATAAGTGTTTAACTTGTAAATAATTATTTTTAAAAGAAATTTTAAGATTTAAATACTTTTTTTTTCAAAAATCAAGTTGTTTTTAAGGTACTTCCTTTTCAAGGATGGTTTGAATATAATGGAATTCAAATATCGATACCATTAATTAGAAAAACAACTTTGAATGAATTACAATGTGATTGGTTGTATTGTGTGGACATCTAATAGCAGAATAAATCCATTCTCTTACATAATGTAATTGATTTAATTGTTGTGGACTTAAGTTAGCAAAATAAATCCCTATTCTACTATAGATTGGTAGTTTGATTGTATGGACATATGTATTAGCAGAATAAATCCTCGTTCTGCTAATAGTTAATTATTTGATTGTTGTATGCCTATTTAGCAACATAAATCACCATCTTGCTATTATGTTATTTGAACATGTATATGCGAGTTAGTTTATGTTGACATATTACTCCTGATTTGCATATGAAGAGTATTTACATATATGTTGACTTATGTAAATAAATTGTTAAATTGCTTGAAAGTAAAATCAAAATTAAATGGTATAACTTAAAAAAGTATCAATAGGTTGTTGAGCCTCTATTTGAATTTATAAATCATACTTTTGAATTAACTTCAATTCTTTAATTAATTTTGGGTTTAAACTTTATAAATGATTTTCAAGTTATATAATTATGTAATAAAAGTATTTATAAATATAACTTGTTAACAAAAGGGGCTTTACTAAAAAAGGGTTATATAAAGTGATTTTCAAAAGATGTTTTGGAAATGATGTTTGTAAAAGATTTTTCTTTAAGAAGTTTATATTATAAGCAGTTTAAAATTAGAAAAAGTCATATAAATGATTTTATAGAGTGTAAAGGTATTTTTAATTATAAAGTGAACTTTTAAAAAAGGAAACTTTTTGTGAAGGTTAAGTGGGTTGGTTTTATAGGAAGAAATGTTTTGAAATGAAATTTGTTTGGTCATTTAATATGGAATATGGAGACAGGAAATATCTTATAAAGTTTGGTAATATACTTATATCATTGAGATAAGTAAACATATGTTTTTCCATGTATAAAAGTGATGCAATGGATTTTGGAAATAGTGTTTTATAAGAGAATTTTTGATCGAATGTTTATAAAGTGATTTTAATTACCGAAATATTAATTAATGAAGGCTTAGTGGATCCCATATAGAATCAAATCAATGTTGGATGATTGTTTATTTGTTAGTTAAATAATCGACTATCAAATCTGGACAATATGTAACTTCAAAAATATCTATGAGAAATACATGAGTTATATGGTACAGTCATCCCCAATGATGTTGTACTATGCGTATAAATCTCGTTTCGTTCTTCTAGGGTAAATGATAAGTAATCCATCCATAAATGATTAGGAGGTGATCTCCGCTCTTATTTTTTCTGTTTATTTCCTAAAGAACCAAGGTTGAGTTCATAAATTATCGAAAGTTGTTTCAAAGAGACCGAAAACAAATATGTTATTCGAAAACCACTTCATTCTAACTCAAGCATTTCAAAATGAAGACATCTTGAAGAGTACGGAACTGAAGACAGATCCATTGAAATACAAGGGTTGATTAATTTTAATACTTAGGATTATTCTAAAACGGATGTAGTAGAAGTAGTGCATTCGGTTTGTCCTTATCCTAGACAACTCGTATGGTGTTGGCACTGCTTTTCTGCTTAGAGGGTAGTGTTAGCATTCCAAACGGGATTACTATTCTAAAAAGTAAAGAAGTAGCCTCAGGCCTCATCAACCAAAAATGACTAAAATAGAGGAGACAAAGCAGGGCCATATGGGTTGTGCACATTAGGGTATGTCAGCAAGAATCGATATTTGACCCATTTTTGTATGCTTCGGTACGGTTGCTAATCCCAACCGTGGTGGTGATGTATTCGGTACTATCCAGCAAGGAGTAGGTCGGTCCAATGTTGGTAGGGAATCCAGCAAATGTTCTTGACGTGTTTATCTAGAGAGCATTATGGTGGGTGGTATCCCCAGTAGCCAAATTATTATATGGAATTCATTCTCCAATACGTGCCTTTACGGTTTTAGTTGTATACCTATTATGACGAGAATTTAATTAATATAACAATTTTGGCTATGATAATAAGTATTTGTATCTTAGGCAATATTATAATATTAGAGGATTTCATATGAAATGGTTTGGATATCATAAGGTAAAATCCCATCCACGATTATGTGCGGCGTGGTCATACGAGATACCTTTGATTTTAAAAGGGTTTATACATAGTAATTCAGTTGTTCAGGATTACTCACATTAGACCCATGTATGACCCTGACTTTTCTTTTCTTTTCCTAAAACCGTTGGGTGCTCAAATTTTTTTGGGAAACCAAGTAGTTTAGGTTTTCCATGGATGTATTTAGGAGGAGCATGGAGCAGAAAGCTTCCTTGATAGCCAGTAATTATCTTGTTTCCGCTGTATTATATGTAACTTGTATCAGTTAGGTATGGACAGGCTGTTATAACTGTCCAAGGGTAGAACAGTATTTGTATGACTCTGATGTATTATTTTTGAAATGACTTTATAAATTATTATGTTGATTAATATATGTTATTGCATTGCGTTGTGAGATTCTATTATTGTTTAGTTTTTTCTTATCTTTTATCTCCATTCTTTCCCCTATCAATTATCTTTCCGATACTTAGTTTTTCGGCATGTGAATACTGCGGATGTATTAGTGTCGACTTTTGGGGTTTGAAAAGGTGATTCATTACAGCATGACATTAGAGTGCAAGGTTAAGCGAGAACCTTGGCTTTGGTTGGGCAACTCATTAAGAAATAATGTAATGGAAAGCCTTATTATGATTTTGAGTGTATATATATAAGAGTGCATATTTGTTAGTGACATAAAAATGTTTTATATTATATTGATTGTTCTACTGAGAGCTTATGGATTCTGGTCAATATAAGTCTAATGTTACTGATTGGGATCTCTAAACACTTGAACAAGGCCATCCGACATAGTATTGTTTTGAAATTAGGTAAAAATAATAATTTTAGCCAGGATAGACTATATATATAAAGAATGGTTTCCATAATATTATAGTAGAGTATGGTATAGTTAGTTGAGGTGTTGTTTGTAGGAGATAATAATATTCGATTATTATCATTTAGGGTTTGTTTAGTCATGCTAGTCCAGTTTGAGCTTTGACTACTGTTAGTTTGTATAAGTATCTTCCCTTTTTAAATTTGGGGTGGGTAAATAGAAATAGGGAAAAACATTGAAACGAACACCTTGTGAATTGAGTTTCATAATTTGACTATAAGGCATTCGATGTTAATGCTAGGGTAAAAATTGGTCTTATAAAATGGATTTATAAGAATGTGTCTTTCGATTAAAAAGAATTTAGGTTGAAACTTGAGGAACAAAATCCCTTTAAGGTTTTGGAAATATAATTGTATTTGAAAGCAATTTTAGTTCATATATAAAATTTCGGTAGTGAAAATGTTAAGTAACCAATGTTTTCTTTAGATAGGTTCAGGAAAAGGAGCCTCGATTTGTTTTGTGATGATCCGAATAATCTTCCAAGTGATGATCAGATGTTTGCATAAGTGAACATTATAGGGAACTTATTAAATTATTCTCTTTAGCATTGTATAATCGAAACAAGTTTAGACCCGAATGAACCCAAAGCAAGTTGGTGGTGAATGTTTTGTTGGAAAAAGGTAAAGCATTGTTTCAAAAATGATTTTTGAAGTAAAAGTAAAATTTTAAGTTAACTAGGTCGAGTGGATGGAAAATAACTTAAAAGAGGAAAAGTGTCACGACTCGAAATCTGGCGTTCAGAAATCGACATCCATACTTCACTCGTATTCGAATGTCGCAGATTCAAACGTCAAACTCCAGTTCGGATGGACCTTATAACACATTAAGTACAACAACACAACGGAAGGTAATGAATAATATCATTGATATACAACATTCGATACAACGATGGTACAATGAATATCAATATACATCAGAGGTATAAGAAATAGCAGTCGAAAGAAACAACAACAGAAGATAAAGCAAACTAGGCAACTACAGCGGAAAGATAATGTCTTCAATGCCAAACTCCAAAGATCTCCAATCCAATAAGCAAGAAACACCATCAAGTTGACTTAAGCAAATGCGATCTCGAAATGCTATCGCCAAAATCCAAAGGCTGGAAGCTATCGAATCTACTCCTACTATTTGACTATCTGAAAAACCCAACTCTAGACTACCCGTGTGGAAAATAGTGGGCACCAAGAGTTTAGGAAGGAAACAATAAGCTCCGGGTCAGTCATGGGACTGGTGTGAGCAAACAAAAACAGTTTATCTTTAACAAAAGTAAAACAAAAGAATTTAAAAGAAATCTGCAATGTTTTTTTTGAAAAATGAAACTGCCATAAGGCCTCCCGCCACACACACAACGCAAGCGCACACTTGGAGAAGATTCCTCCTTATGACAGTCAAAATTGCTTGATACGCGAAAACCATTTAATATTATTATTAGTGCATAGTGCAGAAAACATTTCGAAAGTATAATATTAATCTTAGCCAGCATATCACATTTCGTCATATGCCTACTATAGCTACCATGTTCAATAGCAGGTTACCGCCACATTCCATGGCAGGTTAGGCAACTAAAATCGTACAAGGCGCGTATTATTTCTTTGGATATCCAAAAATGGTCAGGCAAAGGAACATCCTACACCAAAATGGGTACGCCTCTAGAAGGACGCTCCCGAGAACCTAACCGGATCTCTGTTAACACAAGGCAGACGTTACCTCACGCTTTAACCAAGCTATAACATAGGTAACTACCACACAAGTATGCCATCCCCGGTCGTTACCGACCTTTATCCGAGGCCACGATACCAACAACCACAAAGTAATAAATTTGCAGCAACCACATATGGTAAATATCTGGGATCCATACCATGATACCACCTCTTATCCAAAAGAAAATGGACATACCCTAGGAACGCGACCCCTAAAAACCTTGCCGCAACATTCCTGTTTCGACCATTTTCGGGTTGCGTGGCTCGACGAAGTCTCGTCCACAAAGCTACGCTTTTCACAAAAGCCATGCTTCGATCAACACCTGATTAGCAGCACTTCGTATGCCACATTACCAAATTGGGAATGTATCACTAGTAAGCATCAACTACATAACCTCTGAGCTCGTATGTCTCAGAGAAGGGTGCTAAGCTAAGAGAATAAATCTTCGTCACCAAGCAGAAATGTATTTGATAGAAACCAGCTTTACATCTCAAGGTGTAACGATAGACACACATCCATACAAGCCTGTTCCACGTTCGAACAGAGCTGTAGGCACTTCACAAAGAAGCCCTTGCAATCCGAGTATTCATAATCACGATCGGACTCCCCATCATATATGGAGATCTCTATACCAGCGCGATTCAGTGTAGAGACATTCGACGGTTATCCTTTCATTCTCGAAAACACCCGATCTTCAAATGCTATCCATATCATCGAATTATTATTCGAAATGGGTTATATGATACAAGGTCCTCTCCCGGCTAAACCGAACAATGAACGCAATATTTAAAAACATATGGATATTGGGATCTCAGTTAAGTCACAACTTATTACCCAAAACTTTTCTTTCAAATGGTTTAAAAAAATTACCATTTACAAATCTTTTTAAACAAAAAGATTCACTTCACAAAGTTCACCCATCTTTCACAAAGATTCATTCATAGATTTCAAAACAATTTCCATTTCAAATCCTTCATAGAAAGGATACATTTTTAAGATCACTTTTCAATTTGAAAAGTATACCAATCTTTAACAAAGATTCATTCATATTCTTTCAAAATAATTTCCCTTTCAAATTGGATTGGCTCATCTAATCTTTAAATCAAAGATTTAATTCATAGCTTTCAGAACCATTTCCAATTCAAATCTTTTATATAAAAGATACACCATTTAAAATCCTCTTCAATTTCAAAACAAGGTTCGACAATCTTTCACAAAGATTCATTCATAGCTTTTCAAAACAATTCTCAATTTCATTTCAAACTTGAAATCCCTTTAACAAAAATTGGAAATTCATTCCTTATATGAAAACTTTTATTATTTGAAAACAAATAGTTTTCGTTTCGGAAAAGTCCGATTTCATTTATACAAGTTAAAGTCCTTGGGTTAAATTCAAATTCCCAAAACAATACTTTTTAAAATGGTTTAAACCCGTATAAACACATTTATATCTTGTATAATATTTTTAAACCATAATTTCCAAATATGGAATTCAATTTCAAATTTTGAATTCAAATTGAAATCAAATTATTTAAAATTTCAAACTTCATCAAGTTATTCAAAATAACTTTTATCTTCAAAACTCCTTTTCAAAAGCTTATCACTTTAATCCAATTCCACTTCCAAAACCATTTGGATTCAAAATTCAATTTTTAAAACCATTTCTAAAATCTGCGACTTAACCAATTTCCCCATGCAATCCATATTTGTGTGTGTAAGGTGCAGTCCAGGGGTTTTACACAATATTGCAACATTATCAATCATCACAGATTCAATCATATCAATATCGACAAGCGGTAAAATCTATAACGCTTGTCATCATTCATAAATTCACAGATAATATCAATTTATCATGGATAAATAATTTACATTCATCACAGATAATTAAATTACATTAATCACAAATCAAATAATTCATATCACACAACATCACATATCAAGGATATCAAACAATTCAACATTCAATAGAATTTAAACATCCATAAGTGAAGTTAATTAATCACCTGATTTATTGAGATTTATCACTAATCCAGGTTAATTAACATTAATTAACTACAAATTATTTTAATTAATTATCCTTTGACCATTTATTAATTAACCTTTAATCATTAAATAATTAACCTTTAATTATTAAATTAACCTTTAAATAATTATCCTTAATTATTACATTAATTAATTAACCCATAATTAATCACCATTTAATTAATTATCCTTAATTAATTATAATAAGTGATTATCCCTAATCACTTTCATTAATTAATTTAAATTAATTAATTATCCTTAAATTAATTACTTTAATTAATTAATCACACAATTAATTATCCTTAACTAACTATTCCTTAATCACTTGATTAATCAACTTTAATCATTAATTACTTTTAGTTAAGTAATTACCTTTAAGTAATTAATTACCCTTTTTATTAATAAATTAATTAACCTTTAAATAAAATAATATTTAAAATCAAAATCATTTCTTAATTAAGGTTTCTAATATACTTATTTCAAATACTTGCTTAATTCAAACATTATTAAACCCATTAAAAATACTTAGAAATATATTCATTATCATCATATAAATTATTTCAAAATCTATTTATTTTCAAAACAATTTAAAAATATTTAACCTTAACCTTTTTCCTTTGAAACTTGCTCATATTTTTAGTTTTAAACCTTGGTACAATATTTGTTTTATAATTTAAAATCTGGTGCAGGTTGTATTTTAAAATTTTAAAACTTGAAACATGTTTTTCTTTTAAAATTTAAAACCTATAATCAAAACAAAAACGACCCGAGCCAATCCTGAAACAACTCTGAGCCCAATACAGATTTACTCGAGTACGACTTCGAGCCAATTCTTCTTCTTCCTTCCACTATTTCAAATCACAACCCAGACGCCTCCGGGTGCACCGTGCACGTGCACCAATGACTAGACCACTTTCGATCAACCTCGCATCCACCAGCACACCGTCAACGACCACCTCCACCCAATAGACTACCCAGATTGGCGATTCGATCAAGAAGATAAAATCGAGCTACCTAATACAGTTGGAACCCAACTTCGATCATCCAAAAGTGCCTCGTCGGACTACCTCTGGCTACCAGAATTCACACAACTTCGACTAGAGCTTCATCTCTAACCCATGCCTCCATTCCCCCAATCGCGATAGCCGCCAATTCACCCACGACCACGAAAAGGCCTCGACTTCAAAAATGTCCAAAACCATTCACTAAACCATATTTCATCATTGCGTCGCCTCTACAGTGCCCTGAAACACTTGCGAACAATTTTTCCGAGATCTACAATCACTCAGCTATCATCGATATCAGGCACGACCCAGATCACTGCACCGACGATCGGTAATTGATGAAACTATGGTTTCCGTTTAACTTGAAATTCCTACCTCAAAATAAATCTAAGAATCCTGATTTCTATCTTAAAAACCATCGCTTGTAAACACAAATCCATTTGTATAACCAAAAACTCGATAATAAAATTTTTGAATTTTCAAGTTTGAAGATATCATACTGTCATTCCAAATTTCTAAATATTTCCTGAATATTTTCTACTTGGAATTATTTTCAAAATTAAGTTAACACTCCTACCATCATCTTTTATTTAGAAGTCAAAGTCTAAAATTGATTGTATATAGAGAATTGAATTTAAATTCAGTATGCTTAAACCTGTTTATAACAGAGCAGGTGTATATACATGTGTATACAAACATGCACAGGCCTTTTTATTTTTATATATATGCATTTATATTTATAACTAAAATATTATCACACACCCATTATCACAGACAATCCAAAAATTCATGTATACGGCTCAAAAATTTGCTCACCTGTCAATGAAGAAAGAGGCTTGTTTTTTGATTTTGAAGGCTTGAAAACTGTTGTTGTTTGATTTGTTTTGTGGTCTTACTTTGCTTGTTGAATTTTGATCTGGATCTTGATTATGTTGAGATAATCTGAATCCAAACTGAGTTGAATCCATAAATTGCTTTATCTTGTTTGTTGATCTTGCAATTGTTCTTGAATTTAATCTTCCTTCCAGGCTTCAACTTTTATTTTAAAATTTCTTGTTTTAATTGCTTCAGGTTGAATCATTATTGAGTTGATTCACTCTTGAATTAGATTCCAGAACTTGAGTTTGATTTCTGGATTTGAACTTCCAGGTTGAAGTTGTTTGAGTTGAGTATTGAACTTTGCTTTTATTACCAGGTTGAAACCTGAATTGAATTTTGCTTTGTTCTTCATTTTTAATTTCCAGGTTTTTAAGATTTGTAATTATCTTTTCAGCTTTGATATCCAGGTTGTTGTTGAGATAATTTGTTTTCCTGATTCGCTTTGAATTTTTCTAGCTTGTAGTTTGTATTTCAGGTTTGCAATTTTAATTTCTGGTTTACAA
Organism: Allium cepa; assembly: GCA_030765085.1. NCBI lineage: Eukaryota > Viridiplantae > Streptophyta > Magnoliopsida > Asparagales > Amaryllidaceae > Allium > Allium cepa. The sequence continues at coordinate 940,253,163 of CM060932.1, forward strand.
AAATTCTTTTGTATACATTTCAACTTCAAGAGAAATGTTGATTTTGCCACTTGTGTCATAAGTTTACACTTGTAATTTCTTTTATCAAAATGCTTACACTTGTTTAAAATAAATAAATTTATGTTTAAGCCCTTTCCACTACTTTATTTATAAATTATGTTTAAGTCCTTGTCTCTAATTTATTTAATTTTTTATTTTTAGCCTTTTTTCATTTTATAACATGCATTTGTATTTTTCTAAAATTAATTTATGCCTTTCCCTTATATATATTAAAAATATAAAATTCAACTTTAAACAACTTTCAAACAACTTTTGAAAAATTACTATATTAAATTCAAATATAACTTTCAAATCATAATTATAAAATAAATTTTTCATAAATTTAAAATATAGAGTTTTAAATCCAATTTTAAAATATCTACAATTGAAAATATAATGTTTTCAAATTCAATACAATTTTAAAATAAATATTATTTGATTTTCAAATTTTAAATTCTATTTAAAATCAATTTATAAGCATGTATATAAATAAACAAACAAATTTTTTATTTTTTTGGAAAAATTCATATTTATTCACAATTAAATCCAGAACTATTTTAGTTATCAATTTAAATTTAACTCAAAAATCGGGATCATTATAGAAAGAGTTATGTTTGTATGGTAAGCACATCTCTTGAGTATTACCCTTCTTATTAAGGAAATGTATGATACAGTTTGGTAGCACCTAGTTCCTTAGTATCATTTTGGAGTTACTCGGGATACATGTATATATTTTCAATGATGAAAATATAAAGTTCATTTCAAAAAAAATTGAAATTAGATCGGCATTCAGATCTTGAGTTTATCTAGAAAAAAAAATGAAAAGTGGAATCTTTGAGTCTAATAGTGTATATACTATTAGGATGTAGTGGAATAGTATAAAATTTGAACATAATTTTAGCTTTATGAAATGATTTCATAAATAATTTAGTAGGAATAGAGTTGGTATAAGTGAGAACCAATTAAATAAGTGCGTAGGTTGGACGTAAATATTCTCTCGTTTCCATATAGTTTGATCTAAGATTCGAATACAAGGCTTTAAGATATTTCATACCATTCCAAATAAGGATTTATTACTCGATTTTTGACAACGAGCATTGGATGAGGGTTTTGGATATGGAACAAATGTTTCTATCATGGTTACAACTATGTAAGAAGAATAGAGGTTCCTAAGAAGGGAGCCTGATTGGAGTCCACACTAGAGAATTGGTGGGCGATATTAGTTCGAAAATAAAGTAATGTATTCGAGTAGAGGTCAAATCAGATTTTTGTATAGGAATGATCTATGTACATCATGTGAATTGATATATAGTATTAAGTGTTTTCTAGAATAGGTTGAGGTGTAATTTTGAGGGTGAAATTCTTTTACGGGGTGAAGAATGTAACGACCCGAAATTTTACTACTTGATTTATGAATATTTAATTATTTTTAGATATTCAATGTATATGTTTTATAATGAAAATAAAAATATTTAAATAATAAATAATTATGGTGAATATTTTTTCAAATTTGTTCACAAAAATGTTTTGTTCGATGAAAAAAAGAAAATGTGACAGAAAATCGTTTTTCAATTTTTTGATGTTTCATCGTGAAAAGGTAGTTTGAAATGTTGCGAGCCATTTTTATATTTGAAACAACATTTAAATAGTTAAGAATGTAAATTAGTTAGTATTTACATAGGTACATTTACTTAAGTATATACTAAAAGATGCCTTAAAAGACATGATGTGACAGTTCGACACTTAAGCACAAACATGTTTCTTTGACATGATAAGGGAGGGAACAAGGGGTGGGATGAAATGGCATGTCTGGTGAGGGGTGTTGAGGTGGCAAGACAATGTATAGGATAGAAGTACAGGGGTAGATAGGTAATTCTCTTTTTTCTCTTGTTTATAAATAGCCTTCCATTCTGTAACAACCCGATATTTTCATCCATTCGCATCCACACATGCCAAACTTGAATTGCTCAAAATATCGCATTGTAAATAATTTTGGAGCAAATGAAATACAATCACAGAATCACAGACACAGAAATATCAGAATAACTCGCAGCAGAAATTAAAATACCATAGTAGTTCATGAAGCTACTATAATAAACTCTCAAAACATAATACATAATAATAGTTTGAAAAAAACATATACAATAAAAATCTCAATTACATAACAGTTTATCAATACCAAAGTTGAAATAGAACAACTGAAACTGAAGGGATAGATAACTGGACAGGCAGAATCTCCAGCACTTCCTAGCTCCAAAAAAGAAATCCAAAGCTAAGCTGTAAATACTCAGGCTGACCCGAGCGTAAAATAAAACACAAAACACTCGAGTCAGGACAATATATACTTATATAATGTAAACCAACTCAAGTGAACTGTAGTAGAAATACACAATAACTTAAAGGATGCTTGGGATCGCCCATCCTTTAAGAATCAGTTAAACTATAAATTAAATACATCCCGTGATTAAAATTTCAAAATGGTATTTTATACTTCAAAATCAAATATCATTTCAAAATTCAATATCATTCAAAATTCATTTCAAAATATCAAAAATATAATATCTTCCAAACCACATTCATTTTTGTTTAATTTAAATAGCATTACAAAACACATTTCAAAATAGTTTATATTTCGAAACAAATTACTTCCTTTTTAAATCATAAAATGAAGTTATTATATTTAATAATTAAATTATTAAATTTCTAAAATTTTAGTCTTTCAAAATTTGTTTATTCAGTTAATTTATTAAAACAGATGGAAATTCAACTTTCGCAGCATTTAGAAATTGCTACAGAAAGTTACATTCAAAACAGTTCAATTTAACAAAAGATAGCATTTAAAAATGCTATAATAGAGTTATATCAGTTTCAATAAAACTTAGTTAAATTCAACAATTATAACATTTACAAAAATGCTATAATAGCCTTTAATTAAACTTAGTTATTTGGTTCATTATTATCCACTACAACATTTACAAATACTGTATTATCATTTACATTAGAATTAATAGCATTTTAGAAATGCAGTTAATTAACTTCAAATATTAAGTATAATTTCACAAACAATTATATTTTTTATTTAAATCATTTTTAACTTGTAAAATCATATAATTTCACTTTTAAAACAATCATTTAAATACCCTTATATTCATGATTTTATAAAGTTAAATCTCCATTCAAAAATCAAGATTTAATGATAATTCACTTATTAAATTCCAACATTAAATTTAAATTCATTAAATTAAATTTAACTTAACACTTAAGTTTAAATTTCAAATATAACTTAATTTCATTTTTATTTACTTAACTTAAAATTCACTTTTAAGCCAAATTCACAGATTTCCAAATTTTGTTATATTTCAAAATTTCAACTTAAATATTCATTCATTTCACATTTTAACTTTACTCAAAAATCATTAATATATTATAAAAATCATTTTTAATTCATTTAATTCAAAATATCATAAATTTATCATATTTTAATATTTAATTTAAATTCCATTTATCACCAAATTATAATTTCCAAAATAACTTACATTTCAGATTTCCTAACTTCACCATTTATGTATTTCACTTATAAATTTTCAAAAAATCAATAATGCTTTACAAAAATCATTTTTAATCAAATTTAAATCAAAATATTATAATATTTACATTTCGAAAATAATTTAAATTTTTTAGAAAAACATATCTTAACAACGTGTCTGTATTTCATTTTCTAGCCTAGGTAATGTGATACGGGTAATATATCATTTCAACCCGTAATTTACAAAGAAAACCCGGGTTTGATCATTTCAAACCCGCAATTCCAAGTAAATGAAAATAATTGAAAATCATTCAGGCCTATCATTTCAACCCATAACGATTTTCTCCTATTCTAAAGTCTGTTCGGGTATGTATCATTTCAACCCATAGTGGTTCTAATCTAAAGGAAACTTGCAGTGTGATTAACTGATAAAATAACAAACCAGCAATAATATAACAGTAACATATGATATAACTGGTGTTTAATCATGTGTGAACATCATATGATAGTGACAAATAAAATATGGTGATGCGGTTTACATATTCACAAGCGATCGATTTACTATTCATATAAGTATAAAACTGTCTGGTGAGAATAACTCACTGGTTTGAGCTGATGACCCAACGATAAATTTCACAAACGGGATCTACACAAGCACAAAAGCATGACACAGATTCGAATGGAGGAGCCAAATGCCAAATTCCTTGGATACACATCAAACAAAACAATATAACAACGATGAGTTTCAAATCAACTACGATCAAAACTACACTAAAATAGACTGCACAGAATCAAATAGAAAAGCTTGCGCTTGCTTTTAACCTTTACTAGGCTCAGCCATAAGGGGAAATACAAATTAATGGAAGGTGTTTGGGTCAGGTTATGGTGGGTATGGGTCGGCCTAGATGTCATTTGTGATGGTGCCAAAGTGGGTGAAGGGAATAATACACATAAGCATGAATACATGCATTTGGGCTCGGCCAAGGCTCCAAGTTTCACGGCAAGAGATGTGGGGTCCACTGTGGTGGTGTGTCCAAGGGTGGTGGAGGTGGTGGAGGCGTGGTAGGTGGCGGCTAGAGGGGTGGTGAGGTGATGGAAGTGATGTTGTGCTCGGCTAGACTAGGAATTCGGGTTGTTTTGAAAAGTTTGTGGATGTGCATCACCAAGGGGGGTCACGACATGGTTGGTTGGTGAGGAGGAGGTATTAGTGGTGTGCCATCAGGTGCTGGAGGCGGAAAGGCAGCAATGGAGGCATGGCCGATCCTAAAAGAGGTGAAAGCATGTGCAAAAAATCAAACTAGAATAAACAATATAAGTAGAAAAGGAGATAAAAGAAATAAAAAAATTTACCAACTTCCCAAGCATGTGATGGCCGAAATTTTTTTCTCAGGAAGGAGAAAAGGAAGATACGTGAAATGAAAATGAATTAGTCAGCTGAAATGTGGGGAGTTATGCCAAAAGAAATGAAGAGTTGCGAGGAAAATGAAGAGGTGGAATTCAAAAAGGCAAAAGACAATTCAAAAGTAAAAACTCTTCATATATCCTTATTTAATTTATATAACTTTATATTTCTGGAAATAATAATAATCCCAGATAAAATTTCGAAAATTTATCAAAATATAAAAATTTATATAATATTTATTAATTATATAAAGTTAAATTAAGAAAAATAGCTAAAAATAGTGAACTAGACTGGAAAATTTGAAATTAAATAGAATAATTTTTAGAAAATTCATATGAGCTTGTAAAATATTTTTAAACATAAATAATAACATAAAATAAAAATAAATTCACAAAATAACTATTTAAATTTTAATTAAATATAATTTAAATGAAGAAAATAGCAGAAAATAGAAAACAGCCTTTAAAAATAGGAAATAAATACAGTAAATTTTGAAAAAAATTTAGTATCACTTTAAAAATATTAAAAGACAACATATACATAAAATAACATATTAAAACATATTAAAATAAAATATAACATAGAAAATCTGGTTTATATAATTTAAAATAGACAAAATTTCAAAATAAAACAAATTATACTCAAAATTGAAATATACATAACTTTCAGAAACTAAATCCGTTTTCAACGAAACGAAAAGTAGCATTCAAGTTATTAAACCTATTTTCATAATAAAATATAAAATTTAAGAATTTAAATATTTAAATTTGAAATTTAAAGGTCAAGGTTTGACCAGTTTGAACAGAAATTCATCTTTTAGTAAAATATCCAATTTATACCGGTTTGAAATTATAATTCACATAATAATCAACACCTACATTTAAAAATGAAATGTTTGAAATAAAATAAGTTTAAAATAATTTCAAAATAAAACAAAGCCAAATATTAAAATATATGAAAAATCTAGGGCTGTTACACTTTCCTTCATTTTTCCTCCTTTACCTCCTATCATATTTTTCTCGTCTCCAATCCAAATGTAGGGTTACTTTTTTAAACCGTATAAACGTTCAGTGACTACAACTTCTATTTGTACCACTTCTTTAAATTTTGATCTTATCTATGTCAAAAATGCATTTCTTTCAGACCCATTTTTGGACTCAAATTTTCTAGTCTGAAAATACCACTCCTGTTATTGACCATATCTCCCTATAAACAAATTGAAATTGAGTGATTAGTTTTTAAAATTGTAGAGAAATAAATTTACCAAATTTTTTAATTTTTACTACTTGTCCTTATTTCGAGAGTAACATGATCAAAAATCAATGAGAAGATGACATATTTTCGAATCGACTTTTGTGGTTTCCAAGCTTTGCAAGTCTAAAGCATTTCAAGTTCTAAAAAGTTTTGGCGAGTAAACTATTTTTTATAAATTTAAATGTTTTAAATGTTTGCTTGTGTTCATATTTTGAAATGTTATGTTTTGAATTGTGTGGATTATTATATGTCCTGATTGCTTATAGTACTGTTGATACGAGGTTATGTTGTAGTAACATTGTTTGGAAATTTTGGATGTAAGTATGATATTGTATATGGCTTTGAGTATTATGTTGTGTATGTCACTTTGAGTATTTTGTAATGTGTAAAACATGAATATAGGTTAGGGGAAGTGTAGCACTTGAATTTGTATGTGTGCGACCTAGAATTCTATGAGTTCAAAACTAGTTGACTTAAAAATGGATTTTGAAATTTGTTTTCTTCAAGTTTTGAACTTTGATTTAGTTCTCAATTTTCGATCATCAATTTTTTTGAAAATTAAAGGTAAAGAGTTCGAAGAGTGTTGGATTGTAAAACAAGTTCTAGATTACAAGTATCCATAGTGATAGTCGCTATGGATGCAGTTTCACTTAAAAATCCGATTTTTTTGCAAAATTTGGTTTTATTAACTTAAAGTGTTTTGAAATTGTTTAATACACTTAATAATGATTTTTTTTAACTTTAATTAAGTTTTTAGTGATTAAGTTTTTATTAATTAAGTTAAAATAATAAATAATTAATTAAGGTTAATCAGGGTTTATTAATTATAATTAAGTAAATATTAATTATTAATTAATTATCTTTTACAGATAAGACTAGTTTTAATCAAGTATTGATTGAGTAAGATTAATTTTTAATTAAATATAATTTAAGAACATGAGTTAGTTCTAATTAATTATTAACTAAGATAAGGTTAATTATTTAAATGAATCAATTATTTAATTATTTTTTAATAATTAAGGCTTAATTTAAAGTAAATTTATTATTTAAGTATAATTAAAGACTATTTAATTAATTAAATGATATTAATTAATATTTAACTATTAATGAAGATTTAAATTATTATTTTATAATTAATAAAGGATAAGTTAGGATTAAAATTATTTATTTATATAATTGTCAATTATTATTTAATTAGCATTAAAGTTTTAATTATTTCTTAATTTATAATTAAATTAAGTTAATTAAGATTGGTTATGATCTAAATAAGGGTTTAACTTGTAAATAATTACTTTAAAAAGAAGTTATAAGTTTTATCCTTTTTTTTCAAAAATAAAATTATTTATAAGGTACATCTTTTTCAAAGATGGTTTGAACACAAGGAATTCAAATATTGGTATCATTAAATAGAAAAACAACTGCGAATGAACTACAATGTGATTGGCTGTATTGTGTGGACATCAAGCAACATAATAAATCCCTGCTCTACTATAATGTAATTGATTTAATTGTTGTGGACATAGGTTAGCATACTAAATCCCTGTTCTGTTATAGTTTGGTTATTTGATTGTATGGATATATGTATTAGTAGAATAAATCCTTGTTCTGTTATAAGTTAATTGTTTGATGGTTGGACACCTATTTAGTAGAACAAATCACCAACCTGTTATTGTATTATTTGGACACGTATATGCCAGTTAGTTTATATTGACATATTATTTCTTGTTTTGGATATGAAGGGCATTTACATATATGTTGACTTATGTAAATAAATTGTTGAATGACTTGAAAGTAAAATTGAAATTAAATGGTATAACTTAAATATGTACCAATGGGATTGCTTAGCCTCCATTTGAATTTATAAAGTATAATTTTGAATTAACTTCAATTCTTTGATCAATTTTGGGTTTAAAGTTTATAAACGATTTTCAAGTTATATAATTATGTAATAAAGGTATTTATAAATAATGACTTGTTTATAAAAAGTGATTTACTAAAAAAGTTTATATAAAGCGATTTTCAAAAGACGTTTTGGAAATGATCTTTGCAAAGGATTTTTCTTTAAGAAGGTTTTATTAAAAACATTTTGAAAAATAGGAAAATGATGTATAAATGATTTTACACATTATAAAGATATTTTTAATCATAAAGTGAACTTTTAAGAAATGAAACTTTTTGTGAAGGTTAAGTGGGTTGGTTTTATAGAAAGAAATGTTTTCAAAATTTGTTTGGTCATTTAGTATTGAATATGAAGAGAAGAAATCTTATTTAAAGTTTGGTAGTATACTTATGTCATTGAGATAAGTATATGATGTTCTTTCAAGTATAAAAGGGATGTACGGGATTTTGGAAATAGTGTTTTGTAAAAGATTTTTCAATCAAATGTTTATAAAGTTATTTTAATTAATCAAAGATTTATTAATAAAAGCTTTGTGTATCCCATATGGAATCAAATCAATGTTGGATGATTATTTGTTTGATAGTTAAATAATCAACTATCAAATCTGGACCAAAACGTAACTTTGGAAATATTTAGCAGAAACACGTGAGTTATATGGCACAGTCATCCCCAATGATGTTGTACTATGCATATAAATCTCATTTCATTCTTCTGGGTAAATGATAAGGAAATATATTCATAAACTTTTAGGAGGTGATCTCCACTCTTATTTTATCTGTTTCTTTCCTAAAGAACCGGGATTGAGTTTAGCGGAAATTATCGAAAGTTGCTTCAAAGAGACAGGGATCAAATATGTTATCTGAAACCACTTTGATACAATTCAAGCATTTAAAAATAAAGACATCTTAAAGAGTATGGAAATAAGATTCAAGTGCCAGGTCTGCTTGATATTAATCCTAAGGATTATTCCAAAATGAATGTAGTAGCGGTAGTGCCTTTGGTTTGTTCTTATGCTGGACAACTCATATGGATGAATGTTGGCACTGCGTTGCTGCCTGGAAGGCAGTGTTAGCATTCCAAGTGAGATTGCAATTCTAAAAAGTGAAGACATAGCCTCAGGCCTCATCAACCAGGAATGACTAAAACATGGGAGATGCAGCAAGGCCATGTGGGTCACTCCCATTACGATATGTCATCACCAAATCTAGAATCGATATTTGACCCATTTTTATATGCGGTATGGTTGCTGATCCCAACCGTGGTGGTGATGTATTTTATACTATCCAGCAATGGGTGAACTAGTCCTATGTTGGCAGGTAATCCAGGTGAGGTTCTCGGTGTTTTTATCTAAAGATGTATTTGGCAGGCGTTACTCCGGTAGCTCAAATATTGTATGGAATCCATTCTCCAATATATGCCTTTATGATTTTTGTTGTTTACCTATTATGCTGAAATTTAATTATTGTAACAATTTCAACTATGATTAATAAGTATTTGTACCTTAGACACTATTATAATATCAGAAATGGTTTGGTTATCGTAAGGTAAAAACCTGTCCGTGTTTATGTGCAGCGCGATCTTATGGGATACCTTTGATTTTAAAAGGGTTTTAAATATAATAATTCAGTTGTTTAAGTTTACTCACACCAGACCCATGTCTGACTAAGAGTTTTCTTTTCTTTTCCTAAAACTCTCGGGTGCTCAAATTTTTGTAAGCAGCCAAATAGTTAAGGTTTCCCATGGAAGCATTTTGGAGGAGCTTAGAGCAGGAGGCTTCATTAATAGCTAGTTATTATATTGTTTCTGCTATATATTATATGTATCTTGTATCAATTAGGTAGGGACATGCTGTTATAACTATCCAAGGGTAGAATTGTATTAGTATGACACCAACGTATCATTTTTGAAATGACTTTCTAAAGTATTATGCTGATTAATATATATTAATCTGTTGCATTGTGAGATTCTATGATTGTTTAGTTTCTTCTTATCTTCTATCTCCTTTTTTCCCATAATAGTCTGACTTTTCGGCAATTATTTGTTCGGCACGTGAATACCATGGTTGTATTAGTGTCGACTTTTGGGGTTTCAAAAGGCAATTTGTTATAGATGTTCAATGCATAGTTATATCAACAATCGATTAAAGATGCAATCATAGAAAAAACAAAAGCAATTAAATAAAGTAGATAATTAGAGAAATGAAATCAGGGATTTTATACCAGTTCGGAATGCTCCAACATATAGTTGCGTACAATTGCTTGTATAGATTTCTTTCCAAATGCCAATCATTAAACGGGTAGAGAAGGCAAACCCAGTTACAATCTTGATTTCAAGGCTACGAGACAAATCCTCTTGATTTTTCAGGCTCAGGATACACCCACTTAATTTGGACGGGCTACAAACACACCCACATGGATTTTTGGGCTATCATGCATAGCCAATTGATTTGAATGGACTACAATCACCCCCAAGAAAATGCAAATAGAGTTTGATGGTTCTTTCAAAGACAATTTCTTGAACTTTGGACACAACTGATCCTATAGCCTCTTGGAAAGTACTTTGATCTATGATTTGAGATAGAGATGATTTTAAAATAGTAAGAAAGTAATGTTGAATCAATACATAATGATATGAATTGATTCTATTTGATTTTGAAGCAATTTTTTTTGTATATTTACAATGAAGATTTTGAGAAAGGAAGAAGAGGGAAGAAAACAGGATAATAACCGACTAAAATTCATTTGAAACCTTCAATATACAGTGTATAAACAGGTATGTCCGTTCATGAAGAGTTGCGACGAATAAACATTTCATTTCAAAATTTGAAAAAATGTTTTGCGACATGTAAGTCGACATATCTAGTATACATATGTCGACATATGTATGTGATTTTTGAAAAACTTTTCTTTTTTAAACTTTTTAAAAATAATATACTTTGTAAAATGATTTGATATTATGTAAAATATTTTAAACATAGTTTATAAACATTTTAAACTTGGATAAACATTTATAAAATATTTTTAAGTGCATTTTGAAGATATATTTTGTTTTAAAAATAAAGGATACGAAAATGGAAAATAGAATCAAAGATTGCTACTAGGGGCTTTAATAATATTCTATGACTCTATATACTATTCTATAGTCTTGATATCTTCATACCTTAGCCTTTATACTCACGAGTCTTCATGTCCATTCCTTTAGTCTTTATACTACACAGTCATTAATTCAACACCTTTATAGTATCCTACACTATATATTATATAACTTGGCAAAACATTAGTATCCATATTTTATATGAATGTATTATTGTAATTAAAGTTGTTATCATCAGAATCAATAACTGAGGTATTAGCACTCTATCCTTTCTTCATGGCCTTGACATATACCCTTGTGCCTCATTCGTCTTTCTAGCCTCAGCGTTGGTCATCTTCACTTTCCCGGCCTTCTTCCAGGCAATTTCACTAGCCACGACGGCCTCTATACTTTGTATGGTTACATCCTGGATGTCAATGGTGCATTGCATGGCCTGAACAACAAACATCTGAACGATATAATTTGCATAAATGAAAATTCAAGTTTGCAGGCTTACCACTATAGCACCCTATGTGTGCGCATTGACCATAGCCTCCAAAGTGTGCCGTTTCTAACCTGACTTTGGGCTGGTGAGCATATGACATGGACTTTAGAGTCACGGGCTGGAAGGCCCTCGGTATGCGGTCTATGTCATTATAGTCCTAAGTGTGGGTCATCTCCAAGGTAACATACCCGATTGGCACCTCCTCCTATCGCTCAACAATGTTATCCACATCATAACTGCTGCTTAGCATAAGGGGCATCGGCCTCAGTAGTCGAGGACTCATCTCCCCCGGTCATCTTTCTTTTCTTGCTGTCAGTAGGAGAAGGTTTGAGTGTACGAGGCTGGAAGCCACATCGATTATCTCTTTGTTGGAGATGGGCATCACCTATAGAGGAGCTTCAACCAAGATCTAGGCAGCGGGTTCAGATTCATTAAAATTGAGCTGATTGGCTACTGAAACATTAGAAAAACCATGATTAGACAAGTGCAAGATAAAAGAAATAAAATGCACGTTTACCATTTAGACTTGTTCGACCCTTCCTACTGACAAGGGGGCTGCATGATGAGATTGAGTAGCCTATGCTTGATTGATTAGTCCTAGCATGGGATATACCTAGTGGCATAACATCATTATGAGAAATGCGGATTACGGATCTTAAGGCTAGGATTAACACTAGAGGGGGGTGAATAGTGTTAATCAAGAATTACTAAATCTTTTTCAGTTTATGTTAATTTAGACACCGATGTATGCAATATACAGACACGAATATGATCACAGAAACAAACACAGATGCAGAAATAAAATGAAAGCAGTAAAGGAAAGAACACACCGGATTTTATACTGGTTCGGAGTTACCCTACATCCAGTCCCGCAACACAAGTACGGATTTCCTTTCAAAAGCAATTGTACAATTACACCTCGGTTTCAAGGCTACGAGGTACACCCTCCAGAATTTCTATCCTCTGGGTAGAGATACTTGATTTTCGGGCCACAAGTTGACCCAATTGATTTACCAACGCTACAATCACACCTTTTCTCTCTTGATTGATTTCCAAGGCTACAATCACACCTTTTATCGCTTAATAGATTACAAAGAAGTCTATAACTTTGAATAGCACTGAGAACCTTGTAGAGATAGTGATAGAGAATCAAACTAGAAGTAATCGAGTTTGATTCAATGTTGATTTCGGCAGAGTAATGGTAAGAATATGTATTAAGAAATGTGGAAGAAGAAGAGGAGTGAAAAACCAGAAAATATGATATAAAATTCGTTGAAACTAACCCATATTTATAGAAGAACAACAGCCATGTCCATTCATGAAAAGTTATGGCGAATAGACACTTCTTTTGAAATTTAAATTTTGAATTCAACTGACACCATTTCGACATGGTTACCCTAGGCATGTTGACATCCTAAAGCAATTTTTGGTGATTTGATTTTCTTTGAAAATAACCTTTATCTTATATTAAACTATTTTAAACTTTAAAAATATACTTGACAATAGTTAAAATTCCTAAGTAAATATAGAGAATAATATATAGATTTTAACTATAATTTTATAATTAAATCTAAGTATAAAAGTTAAATACATAATTCAAAAGGATAGCTTAAAATTAGGAGTAATTTGACTTTGAAATTAATGATAATTTTGAGGCTAAAATTATTTAAAATCAGGATAGAGGATTTTGAAGTTTTTAAAAGGAATGTTTTGAAATCATTTTGAAAACAAGATAATTTTGTAAAATCATTTGAATTAAAATTAGTGGATACAAAACAATGTTCCACTAGATTTTCGTAGGTTCCATCCTACTTAGGGTTCCATCCCTTTAACAGGCTCGAAGTGGATTCCATTCCACAAATAAATTGGATTTTAAGATGTCAGTGCTTTTCTACGAGTTTTAACAAAAATTCCTAATAAAAATACTTATGCTTGAAATCTTGAACTCTTGATAATCTTGATACTCATGAGTCTTCTATCTCTATATCTTGAATCTCTATACTGTACAGTCTTCATTCTTGGTACCTGCTTGGTTAAATACTGCATATACATATATATCTAAACTTATAATGTCAGTACTTATATTTTATAATCTATTCTAAGGTTGTTGTCATCAAAACCATCATCTCACGGACTAAAAATCTCCCCCTTTTTGATGATGACAACCTTTGTTTATAAAATATTATTTCTATCCTAATAACTCCCCCCAAAACTAATAACTCCCCCTTAATTTATGCCTAACTACCCTATTTTATATTTCTCCCCCTTTGTCATCAACAAAAACTCACTCCAAACTATATAACTCCCCCTAAAACTAACACTCTATGACATGTGATTATAATGATAGTGTTATCATAAGTAATCATCACTTAAATCTAATACTAAAACATAGTCCTAAACAATTAACTATCCTAACTAAGAATTCATGATAGTACTTATAATTAAAACACGTATAAGAAAACGAGTTATTTATTACGTTTGAAATTGTATATACATGAGCGTATAGAAAACATAAAGAAACACAAACAAAAATGGAGAAGAAAGAAAAGAAACTATTGCGTGTTTTTAAACATAGGAGATCTATCGAACAGTTTGGATAGTGGAAACAGAAATTTCCACGTTGTTCGACAAGATTCCATTTTTGTCAAAACACACTTCCCCAACACACATGACTTGGTCATCATCTTCTGCTTCCGCTTCTTCTTCCATGGGTTCTTCTTCTTCTTCTTTGTTGGCCTCTTGTTCTTGATTGAGTGAAGAGTCTTCATCAATCAAGATAGGATTGGCCTGATTATCCATTAGGATTTTTTGCAAATTCCTAAGAATCTTGCCTTGCCTCTCTTATTCCTTTGCCATATGAAGTTGAGTCACTTGAATTTCAGTCATCATCTGAAGTGCATCCTTCAGAGAGTGCTCTATTTTAGTCACACGAGCGAGAGTAGTACGTTGAAATGGACCAGACGTAGGAGAGGGGAATGAATAGGTTGATTTTATGTTTGATTTGGAAGAGGAGGCCATTGATTATTTGATTTCAGAGAGAAGAACAGAGAGATAACAGAAAGGATGAATAAAATTTCGAAAATGTGAAGAATTTATAACCAATTATTTTGAATTTTGGTGGGAAAAATTTCAAAATTTATAAACGTTGCATGTCGACATGGGTATGTGGGGGATGTCGACATAGTCTTTTATATTTTAACTCTTTGAATTATTTTAATATTAATTATTAATTATACTTATTATTTATGTTTTATATTTCAGTTATAGAACAAATACCTAATTCTCTTCTTAATTTAGTAAATATTGATTCATTTAAGGGTTTTGTTAAGATATCGGTAATTTGATTCTCAAAATTGATATAATCGAGAGAAACTACTTCTTTACTTATATTATCTCTGAGAAAATGATGTCTGATATCAATATTTTTAGATCGAGCATGTTGAGTAGTATTTTTGGATAAATTTATCGCACTCGTATTGTCACAATAAATTGGTGATTTTGAAAATTTTAAACCAAAATCTTTAAGGTTTGTTGCATATATATTACTTGAGAACGAGCCAAAGCAGCAGAAATATATTCTGCTTCAGTTGTTGATAAAGAAACTGTGTTTTGCTTTTTATTAAGCCGAAAAATCAGAGAATGCCCCAAAAAGTGACAAGTCCCACTTGTACTTTTTCGGTCTGATTTACAACCAGCATAGTTAGCATCACGGTAAGATATTAGGTCAAAAGAATCATTTTTAGGGTAGAATAAACCATAATCAGATTTGTGTTTAACATATCTTATGATTCGTTTTACGGCTTTTAAGTGGGTCTCTTTAGGTTGGGATTGATATCTGGCACAGAGACAAACACTATGCATGATATCAGGTCTACTGGCAGTAATATAGAGTAGTGATTTAATCATTCCTCTATATAGTTTTTGATCTACATCTTTCGAGAGATCTTATTTACTAAGGTACTCATTGGTTGCCATGGGAGTGGGTTTTCCACTCGCAGTAGTCAAACCAAATTTACTACTTAGGTCTTTAGCATATTTTTCTTGACTAATAAAGATACCATTATCTAATTGTTTTATTTGTAATCCTAAAAAGAAATTTAATTCACCCATATGACTCATCTCAAACTCTTTTGTCATTATTTCAGAAAATTCTTTATTCATTTCAAAATTAGTTGAACCAAAAATGATATCATCTACGTAAACTTGTACTAGTTGAATATTATTTTTATTTCTTTTAATAAAAAGAGTATTATCTACTTTACCAATTTCAAAATTAGATTGCAATAAATAAGATCTTAGTCTATCATACCAGGCTCTAGGAGCTTGTTTTAGACCATATAATGCTTTCTTAAGTTTGTAAACATGATTTGGTAAATTATCATTTTCAAAAAGTGGTGGTTGTTCAACATATACTTCTCCTTTTACAAATCCATTTAAAAAGGCACTTTTAACATCCATTTGAAATAATTTGAAATTATTATGATTTGTGAAAGCAAGTAGAATCCTAATGGCTTCTAATCTTGCTACGGGAGCAAAGGTTCCATCAAAATCTATTCCTTCTTTTTGACAATAACCTTGAGCGACTAATCGAGCTTTATTTCTAACTATCTCTCCTTGTTCATTCATTTTATTTTTATAAACCCATTTAGTTCCAATTATAGTTTTATTTTCTGGTCTAGGAACAAGTTCCCAAACATCATTTCTAGTAAATTGATTTAATTCTTCTTGCATAGCCAAAATCCATGAATCATCAGTTGATGCTTCTTTTGGATTTTTGGGTTCAATAGTTGATATAAAAGCTACATTACTCATTTGACTTAGTTGATTTCTAGTTTTAATAACAGATTGCATATCTCCCAGTATATTTTCTATAGGATGATCTTTTAAAAGTTTAGTCCTTTTATTAGGATGATTAATTTCATTATTAGTTTCAATTGATTCTTGATTTTGAGTGATTAAATCCTCTTCATCATTTATATCTTCAAAAATTTTGAAGTTTTTATCAAATGAAACATGCATTGTTTCTTCAATGGATTTGGTTTTTAAATTAAACACTCTGTACGCTTTACTTCTATTAGAATATCCGATAAAGATACCTTTGTTGGATTTAGGATCAAATTTATCTAAATTATCTTTTGTATTTAAAATAAAGAATTTACTTCCAAAAATTCTGAAATAAGATTCCTTAGGTTTCTTTGAATAAAGAAGTTCATAAGAAGTCTTATCAGTTAAAGGTCTAATTAAAATTCTATTTAAAATATAACAGGCAGTAGCAACTGCCTCTGCCCAAAAATTCTTTGGTAAATTACTATCTGTAAGCATAGTTCTCGCACACTCTTGAATCGTCCTATTTTTACGTTCTACTATTCCTTTTGTTTTGGAGTTCTTGGAAATGAAAAATTGTGAGTTATTCCCTTTTTATTGCAGAATTCATCAAACTTTTCATTTTCAAATTCACCACCATGATCACTTTGAATAGTTATAATTTTTAGAGAAAATTGATTTTGAATTCTTTTTGAAAATGTCTTAAACATTCAAAAGTATCACTTTTATGTTTCAAAAATATTGTCCATGTAAATCTAGAATAATCATCTACAATTACAAAGACATATTTACTATGATTTAATGATAGAATTTGATATGGACCAAATAAATCAAGATGAAGTAATTCAAGAGGTTTTGAAGTTGAAATCATATCTTTTAACTTAAAGGAACTTTTTCTAAGTTTTCCTAATTGAAAAGCATCACATAAACTATCTACTTTAAAATTCAATTTAGGGAGACCTCTTACTAGATTATGTTTTGACAGTCTAGATAAGAGTTTGAAATTCAAATTGTCAAATCTCTTATGCCAAATCCAAGGGTCACTTGTATTTTCCAACAGACACAGGTTATCATTTGAAACTTTCATACTAAGAATATAAATATTTTTCTTCCTGACTCCCTCAAATATGATGGTTGATGTAACGACCCGCCTTTTTGGACAGTTTAAACCGACGATCAAATACACATGTCGATTCCAAACCATTCAAAAGGGCAGATGGTTATTGGGGTAAATAAGAAAAGAAAAGAAAGAGAAATAAAGGAAATGAAACAACACAGAATCTCGCAGCGGAACGATAAAATATAATAGTCAAATAAACAGTTCATGAAGCTGTTTACTATACTTTGACAATTATAAATACAACATTTATCAGAGTTATAAATATACAACAGACAATTAAAATAATGCAGCAGATAGCATGATGCAAGGGTAATAATAGTAATAGTATACTAAATCTTCGTCTTCATCCTCCAGAATAGATCTTCAAAAATCTGAAAAAACTCAGGACTGACCCGAGCGTAATGAAAAGACAAAACACTCGAGCCAGGACTAAAATATCCTTATGAAAGTTAAATCAATCGTAAATAAATATGAGTGTAACGGCGTCAGAGATGTTTACGGGGTTTGACATCTCATATCCAGTGTCAACGTGCGTGCAATAACTCAAGAGATGTTACAGGATTTTCCATCTCTTAAGGATCCGTTAAACTATCTATTATGTAGTAATATATGCTAAGTAGATAATGCCTATCAGTAATATAAAGTATCAAAATAGCGTTAAGGCGTTACCATAATCCCCCTTAACACATTTTTATAATCCCATAGTCTATACAGCACCGTAAGCCCCACCGTAAACTGATGGTTATCAGAGGGTACCCCATAGGTATAACACAAAACATAACGTAGTGGTCGCGAATAGGATAATCAGTATGACAAGGTACATGAGGCGATACCAACTAGGATACTAGTAGTTGCGTGATCCGGACATATGTTGAGCATAGCCAGCAGCTACCCCAACACCGCGAAACAACACTCCCAAATCAAGGGGTGCACCCAAATCGCATAACAAATGTAATAGATATGGTATCGATGAAGTGTGTCCGCTAGAGGTGGCGAACCACAATGGCCCAGCGCGGCTCCTGTTTTAGTCATGTCATGGGTCATCCAGTAATCGTTCTCTTTCTTCAGTCAACGCGTTCACCAAACCATCCACTTCATTCTGGATCAACACTCCGCGTATAATAGATATTAAAGTGGTTTTCGGTATCGATAGAGAGTATGTCCATATCTGATCCCGATCTCTTTAATAACTACGTATTATTACACCGTTTGCTCTTTTACATTTCAAATCGATTCATAATTGATATCAAAATATCATATTTGCTTCAAAATCAAATCCGTTTCAAATATCATCGCATCTATTCAAATGTAAGATTTCGTTTCAAAAATAAATTTTCGCATCAATATCTCATTTCGATTTCAAAATCATTTCGAATTTCAATTTAGGTTGCAGCTTCATTTAACCGAATTCGTATTTAAATTCAAGATTTAAACATAAACATTTCACCTTATTAACCAGCTTGAAATTTTTTTAGAAAATAGTTTTAAGTAGTTTAAAAGTAGTTTAAATAATTAAAATAGTTAAAATACTTAAAATCTTTAAAATGGATTTAAAATAGATAAATTAGTTTAAAATAATTTAAATTGGGTTAAGTAGATTAAAAATGGAATAAAATAGTTTAGGTATTCAAAATGGTTTATATAACAGAGTAATCTGGAAAACAAATTAAAACGGCTTCAAAACCAATCCATTTCAATTATAACTTCCCAATTCAAATAAATTTCAAATTCTAATTTACCGATTAAATTTCGATTTCCATTCAAATCATTGTCAACTTTGACTTCAAATTTATTCAATTTTTACATTCACCTTCAACTTATTCAACTCCAATGTATATCGATTTTTAGCTTGATTTTTCAAAATATCAATTTTTAACACTTAACAAAATTTTCCTTCAATATTCAAATTTAAATCCCACTTACAAATATGATTCAATTTCAAGCTCAATTTCAAATATCATTTTATATCGCTTTTACTTAGTAATATTCAAAGCTCGAATTAAGGTTCAATCCTTTAAAACAAATAAATTTTCGAACTTCAATCATAACCCAATTTTAAATTTCAAAGTCTCAACTTAAATCATTTAACAGTTTCTTTTAACCAAAATCAATTTCAACATTCCAACTCAAATTTTCGATAAATTCGATTTCTATAAATTGATTTCTATTTATAACTTTTAAATCAAAACATTTAAATAAATTTCAAATCGATGATTTTTAAAATTATAATTTAGCCAATTCGGTGTCCGTATATAATTTTCCATCCTATGGCCAAGTAATTATTAATTTCAATTAAATGTCAGGGATGAGTATATATTACTTAAATTAAATCACAGTATCATATGTACGCATAACAGGTTATATATAAGCAAATAAACATCCAAACATTTAAATATCAACCAATAACATCCATCGAAATAAATAATCCAATAGACAATACAATTCATGGCAATTTCATAGTTATCAATGTCAGGTAATTTAATCGCAAATCAATTTCAATTTCAATTTAACTGTCAATTTAATTTTCAACGGTTAATTCAAATGACAATCTATATGACAATTAAATTCTATCAAACAACGACAAATAAATTCATATCACTTCATAATATCAAATTTAACTAGCATAAAAATATTTAGTACGTTGTCAGCGTTATAAAACACTCACCTTGATTTCAATGCAGTTCCGGCGTTTTATTTAGAATAAAATTAAACGAGCGTTTAATTTTACCCGAAATTTTCTCTAGCTCCAAACGACTCCAATCCAATTCCATAGCATAGTGCTCGCGAATACGAACCCAACGCAACAGGTTTCGTTGAATTCCGACCTCGCACGAAAGAGTTACATAGTTTTAAAGTTTACACGAATCATAATATAATTAAATTACAATTATCTTTATATTTTCTAACCCTAACTATTCTGGACCGTTAGATTACTAATGCCCTAGATCTGAGCCGTCCCCTTTCTTCTCCTTCCTGTTCGTTCCAGTACGCATGCAACACAAAAGAACCCAAAGCCGAGCTTTTTAGGGTTATGTGCCGCACCACCCTCGACGACCACTACCACGATCAAGTTCCACCATATGAAGCGCCAACCCAAGAGCCACCAACGGCCAAAGTGCGGTCGAGCTCGGCCCTATATTGGCCTCGAAAAACGTGCCGAGACGTGCGGCCTTCAAGCCCAATTTTTCGACGATCCAAAGCTCTATTTACGATCACCACCGTTCAGATGGTAGATCTCGTTGCGCTCTACAACCTTCGTTTAGGAAGTTTCACGAATTGATCCACGGATTTGAAGAATTTTGAGAAAGAAAATGGCGACTTTCTGGTCATTGAAAGAAGAAACAGCGGCCGGCCATTAAAATCCTAGGCTCTTTTTTTTTTTGTGAATTAAATCGTGCTTTTATAGGAAACAGAACGAACACTATCCATCCGGCTTTTCAAAACTCCGATTTACACACGGTGACCAGCGTTTCTAGGGTTTATCCCACGTTCCGGACACAATGGAATAGGTTTCAAAAGCTAATTCGATCGTCTGTGTGAGTTACGGCAATAAACGATCGATTTTAAATTAAATCGGTTAATCAAATTTCTGTACGTTTTAGCTTGCCCCGGACAAACGGTAAATCCGATTGACACGAAATCTGAAATCTTACAATAATATCACATTACGGATCCGATGAAATGGGTTTCGTCGAAATCCGAGACCGTTTGAAAAATGACTATTTTAACTCGCCAAATTAATATTAAAACAATTTCAACGCGTTTCGAGCTGCCACGGTCAAACGACAACTCCGATTGCTACGAAAATTGAAATCCGATAATAACTAACTATTACGGATCCACTGGAACTAGTTTCGTCCAATTCTGAGACTGTTCAAAATTTGTCTATTTTCCAATCGATAATTAAATATTAAAATATTCCATTTTCACAAATTTACTTTTAATTCGATTTTAAAAGTTCTACAACATCATTCTAACTTTAATATGATAAAATAAAATTTTACAAATCATTTTTAATCATATTAAACCCGTTATTCAATTATCCAATAAATTCCAATTTTAAAATCTTATTAACTCTATTATAATCCCAATATAACCTATATTCACTTTGGAAACCAATCTGAATCATATTAAATCAAATTTCAATTATTCACTCTATTTTCATATATTAAATTTCAATATCAAATTGATCATATCAAATTCGGAATTTAATTATTCAAACATCTGTAATATTGAATTTAAACAATTTGATTATTCTCAAATCACTATCTTTTGTGATATTCAAAACGAACTTAAAAATTTAACTTTTGAAACGGATTAAAATTTTAGAACAACTATTTCCATTATACGGTTATTCAATTCCCATTATTAAATTATTCAATAATTTCCAAATATCAAATTTAAACAATTTCGCTTATCCAATAATTCATTATCTTTTGAAATATTGAAATTGAACTTATAAGATTCAACCTTTAAAACCAATTCACAATTTTAGAACACTATTTTCATTTTACAGTTATTCAATTATTCAATAAGTTTTAAATATTTAATTTAAACAATTTACCTGTTCAATATTCAATATTTGATTTAAATAGATTTCACTTATCAATCAATTACTCTATTTTTACCCAATGAATTCAACATTTATTAATATTCCAACGACTTACAATTTTTTTTCTAACACTAAAACACGAAATCTTATTAAATTAGCTATTTTAATTATCGAAAATTTACGGGTCGTTACA
The DNA here is from genome assembly GCA_030765085.1 of Allium cepa. NCBI lineage: Eukaryota > Viridiplantae > Streptophyta > Magnoliopsida > Asparagales > Amaryllidaceae > Allium > Allium cepa. The sequence goes on from CM060932.1 coordinate 940,275,550, forward strand.
CTCTCCACCACTCAAAACTTTTCGTCCCCGAAAAGGAAAAAGAAGGGAAAAGGAACTAAGTATAGAATTCAACATTTGATATATTTTATTCAAAGTTACCAACTTATAAACAAAGAAATTCCCTTTATAAATCAGTACTATACTTCCACTAACTTATTCCGAACGGCTTTCTAACTTTAAAAGTTAGTTATCAAAACAAGTTATATAAAATTTAAAACTTGAAAAATTTTCTAACACCCGGATTTACGGAAAATTTCGGCAGAGTCTCCTTTGCGCGGCTCGATCGGTACAGCTACAAAACGCCTCTACGGGCCCCAAACCAACAAAAGAAAATCAAAAGCCAAGTGGCACATCAAAAATCACCAAATCCAATGACGAAATAAACATGTACCTTATATTTTATTAGCGAGCATATACGACTAATATAGCGCGAAAGCGAGCTCCAAATGCGAAGCAAGCGCAATCCGTACCTACTAAACACTCAACAAACAATGAGAATCATGCATATATGAAAATAATATCAATATACATCATATAGCAACATAACAACTACATGTGCCAACATAGAAAATGCAACAAAACAATAAATGCAACCATCAATCAAGTATCATCCAACTAATCCATAACCAATCAATATAAATTCACTTCTCATTAATATTTATTCACTTGGTTTTCAATTTTAAGCACAGTTGATTCATTAACGTTGGATTTTACTAACATTCATTCTCAATTCAATTAGTTAGCATTCACTAATTTATATTTACATTAGTTCACTTCCAATTTGAATCAAATTAAATTCTATTTAAATTCATTTAACTTCCAATTTGATTTCAATGGTTTATAGCTTTCAATTTCATTAACACTTAATGAATTATACAATCAACTAACAATCATATAACAACCAAATCATACCCAACATAACCAAATTTTTAATTTTACATTCAATTTGGTTTATCTCTTTTATATATATACCGTTATATAATTTTAAAAGAATCATTTTATATTTGGCATCTTAAATTTCCAATATTAACTTTAATTAAGTCCGTAAGCCGCACATATATCATCCGTGAGAAATATCAATTTAATCGCTTATTCGATCATACAATTTCACTTCCAACTAGTATCGTTCACACGACTCTCTAGTGCGGACTCAGATTTGGTTCCTTGATTGGAAACTGTTACTCTCCTTGCATAGCCATATACTATGATAGAGAATTCCAGAATCAAATTAAAAATCCATATCTAGGGTTCGCCGTCGAAAATCGAGTGAAAAATCCTAACTTGGATCGATATAAATCATCTCGAAATTTTGTGCTCGAATTTGGATCAAATCGTTATGCGAATAAAATAATATACGTACAATCTCACGTATTACCTTCCAATAGATTTTCGTCCAATTTATCTATACTAATTATTTTATTGACTTCTATATTTTTCACTTAATTACTCACAATCCATTATTCAGTTAGTATATTCATTTCTTTACATAGCATGTTCTTTAACATTATCTTTTCTTAAACATCATATCAAAGAATTTGCTTACTCAAGTTCATTTTAGACATTCTATATAATTTTAATTAAATTCAGTTTCATCTTCCAATTGATTCTTAGCTATAAGAAATTCCTTTGTTTATATTTACTTCAATTTCATAATTTTAGTTAATAACAAATTTCTTTATGGAATAGTTTATTAATCATCACTTTAGTTTATAGTCATTTCATAAAAGTCTAACTTCTCATAAATGACTTTTCTTAGTTTACGGTTATCTCAAAGTTACAAATTTAAAATTTTTCTATGCAATTTATATTTATTTTCTATAACCAATTTACAAAAGATATAATACGATTCATTTATCTTCTTTCTTAAGTTTACTTACTTGTTCCATTTATCCATTCATCATTTCATGCTATATTTAAGTATATAACATTTTTATCACAACCAAATTTTCATTTATATACATTTTAATTCCGTTTGAGTTTTCCTTACTTGTATACTTCAATTATTTTCAGGTTCTGTTTATTTGTACAACATCTCATTACATATCCAAAACATCATTTCAACTTCTTAATATTTGGTAAGTCATATTATATGTTATTAGAATGCAAATTTGGTATTATACAAATTTATAGAATTTCATTTTACTTAATTAGAATGTTCACAAATTTAATTTATTTAAATCCTCTTCACCTTTCAACTTTAAAGTTTTCCCAAAACAATAAGCTTAGATATCTTAATCCTCTTATTTTATAAATTCTGCTTATTCACATTTCATTTAAATAATTTGAAAATTATTAATTAACAGAACTTAGAAATTTAAATGCCCGGTTCTTTTCAAATCATTTGAAATAAACATATACACTTATATCTTTAATATATCAAATCACACCTTTAGAGTTTAAACCAAAATCCATTTACCCAAAATAATTTCGAAGAAAAGCAAAGCTTCTTAGAAGTCTCCCCCACTTTGAGACTCGAAAATGAACGTCGATGATGCTGCGCAGTCATCACCGAAATTATTTTCCAGCGACATAAGAGAGGAATACTGAATTCATTCTTTCCTTTAAAATCCTTTCAAAATATTCCCATAAACAATTTCCAACTAATATTACTATAAATTTCTTCAAAACTTTGAAAACCATTGACAAAACCTCCAGGTCTTAAATTCAATATTTTCCAGTTTAAATCTATTTTAATTTATAAGTCATCTTTATAAAATATTCTTATAGGATTTCTTTCTTAAAACATTCCACAAGTTGTTTTATTACTGTTCATTTTGTAACTCATCTTATTTATTAATTACAATATCCAATTTATGATAATAACTAATATTTTAATTCCTAACAACCAGGTAAGCTAGATAAGTCACAATAAATTTTGAAAATAAATTCTTTATACACAAAATATAATTAGGGCAAAATTATTTCATTTACCCGATTTCAAAACAATACTATGTCGAATTGTACTGTTTAAGTGTTTAGAGATCCCTATCAATGACGTTAATTACTCGTATTGACCAGAATCCATAAGCCACTCAACAAATCAACCGACACAATATAAAATATTTTATATCACTAACAAATACGCTCTCTCATATATATATTCACTCGGCGACTCATCATATGGTATAACTACCCTATCTATAAAGAGTCAGACTCCACAGAGCTAAGGTTATCGCTAAACCAAAGCTCTGATACCAACTGTAACGACCCGCCTTTTTGGACAGTTTAAACCGACGATCAAATACACATGTCGATTCCAAACCATTCAAAAGGGCAGATGGTTATTGGGGTAAATAAGAAAAGAAAAGAAAAGAAAGAAAAATAAAGGAAATGAAACAACACAGAATCTTGCAGCGGAACGATAAAATATAATAGTCAAATAAACAGTTCATGAAGCTGTTTACTATACTTTGACAATTATTAATACAACATTTATCAGAGTTATACATATACAACAGAACAATTAAAATAATGCAGCAGATAGCATGATGCAAGGGTAATAATAGTAAAAGTATACCAAATCTTCGTCTTCATCCTCCAGAATAGATCTTCAAGAATCTGAAAAAACTCAGGACTGACCCAAGCGTAATGAAAAGACAAAACACTCGAGTCAGGACTAAAATATCCTTAAGAAAGTTAAATCAATCGTAAATAAATATGAGTGTAACGGCGTCAGAGATGTTTACGGGGTTTGACATCTCATATCCAGTGTCAACGTGCGTGCAATAACTCAAGAGATGTTACGGGATTTTCCATCTCTTAAGAATCCGTTAAACTATCTACTATGTAGTAATATACGCTAAGTAGATAATGCCTATCAGTAATATAAAGTATCAAAATAGCGTTAAGGCGTTACCATAATCCCCCTTAACACATTTTTATAATGCCATAGTCTATACAGCACCATAAGCCCCACCGTAAACTGGTGGTTATCAGAGGGTACCCCATAGGTATAACACAAAACATAACGTAGTGGTCGCGAATAGGATAATCAGTATGACAAGGTACATGAGGCGATACCAACTAGGATACTAGTAGTTGCGTGATCCGGACTAATGTTGAGCATAGCCAGCAGCTACCCCAACACCGCGAAACAACACTCCCAAATCAAGGGGTGCACCCAAATCGCATCACAAATGTAATAGATATGGTATCGAAGAAGTGTGTCCGCTAGAGGTGGTGAACCGCAATGGCCCGGCGTGGCTCCTGTTTTAGTCATGTCAGGGGTCATCCAATAATCGTTCTCTTTCTTCAGTCAACGCGTTCACCAAACCATCCACTTCATTCTGGATCAACACTCCGCGTATAATAGTTATTAAAGTGGTTTTCGGTATCGACAGAGAGTATGTCAATATCCGATCTCGGTCTCTTTAATAACTACGTATTATTACACCGTTTGCTCTTTTACATTTCAAATCGATTCATAATTGATATCAAAATATCATATTTGCTTCAAAATCAAATCCGTTTCAAATATTGTCGTATCTATTCAAATGTAAGATTTCGTTTCAAAAATAAATTTTCGCATCAATATCTCATTTCGATTTCAAAATCATTTCGAATTTCAATTTAGGTTGCAGCTTCATTTAACCCAATTCGTATTTAGATTCAAGATTTAAACATAAACATTTCACCTTATTAACCAGCTTGAAATTTTTTTAGAAAATAGTTTTAAGTAGTTTAAAAGTAGTTTAAATAATTAAAATAGTTAAAATACTTAAAATCTTTAAAATTGATTTAAAATAGATAAATTAGTTTAAAATAATTTAAATTGGGTTAAGTAGATTAAAAATAGATTAAAATAGCTTAGGTATTCAAAATGGTTTATATAACAGAGTAATCTAGAAAACAAATTAAAACGGCTTCAAAACCAATCCATTTCAATTATAACTTCCCAATTCAAATAAATTTCAAATTCCAATTTACCGGATAAATTTCGATTTCCATTCAAATCAATGTCAACTTTGACTTCAAATTTATTCAATTTTTACATTCACCTTCAACTTATTCAACTCCAATGTATATCAATTTTTAGCTTGATTTTTCAAAATATCAATTTTTAACACTTAACAAAATTTTCCTTCAATATTCAAATTTAAATCCCACTTACAAATATGATTCAATTTCAAGCTCAATTTCAAATATCATTTTATATCGCTTTTACTTAGTAATATTCAAAGCTCGAATTAAGGTTCAATCCTTTAAACAAATAAATTTTCGAACTTCAATCATAACCCAATTTTAAATTTCAAAGTCTCAACTTAAATCATTTAACAATTTCTTTTAACCAAAATCAATTTCAACATTCCAACTCAAATTTTCGATAAATTCAATTTCTATAAATTGATTTCTATTTATAACTTTTAAATCAAAACATTTAAACAAATTTCAAATCGACGATTTTTAAAATTATAATTTAGCCAATTCGGTGTCCGTATATAATTTTCTATCCTATGGCCAAGTAATTATTTATTTCAATTAAATGTCAGGGATGAGTATATATTACTTAAATTAAATCACAGTATCATATGTATGCATAACAGGTTATATATAAGCAAATAAACATCCAAACATTTAAATACCAACCAATAGCATCCATCGAAATAAATCATCCAACAGACAATACAATTCATGGCAATTTCATATTTATCAATGTCAGGTAATTTAATCGCAATTCAATTTCAATTTCAATTTAACTGTCAGTTTAATTTTCAACGGTTAATTCAAATGACAATCTATATGACAATTAAATTCTATCAAACAACGACAAATAAAATTTATATCACTTCATAATATCAAATTTAACTAGCATAAAGATATTTAGTACGCTGTGAGCGTTATAAAACACTCACCTTGATTTCAATGCAGTTCCGGCGTTTTATTTAGAATAAAATTAAACGAGCGTTTAATTTTACCCGAAATTTTCTCTAGCTCCAAACGACTCCAATCAAATTCCATAGCGTAGTGCTCGCGAATATGAACCCAACGCAACAGGTTTCATCGAATTCCGACCTCGCACGAAAGAGTTACATAGTTTTAAAGTTTACACGAATCATAATATAATTAAATTACAATTATCTTTATATTTTCTAACCCTAACTATTCTGGACCGTTAGATTACTCATGCCCTAGATCTGAGCCATCCCCTTTCTTCTCCTTCCTGTTCGTTCCAGTACGCATGCAACACAAAAGAACCCAAAGCCGAGCTTTTTAGGGTTACGCGCCGCACCACCCTCGACGACCACTACCACGATCAAGTTCCACCATATGAAGCGCCAACTAAAGAGCCACCAACGGCCAAAGTGCGGTCGAGCTCGGACCTATATTGGCCTCGAAAAACGTGCCGAGATGTGCGGCCTTCAAGCCCAATTTGGCGACGATCCAAAGCTCTATTTACGATCACCACCGTTCAGATGGTAGATCTCGTTGCGCTCTACAACCTTCGTTTAGGAAGTTTCACGAATTGATCCACGGATTTAAAGAATTTTGAGAAAGAAAATGGCGACTTTTTGGCCATTGAAAGAAGAAACAACGGCCGACCATTAAAACCCTAGGCTCTTTTTATTTTATTTTATTTTTTTGTGAATTAAATCGTGCTTTTATAGGAAACAAAACGAACACTATCCATCCGGCTTTTCAAAACTCCGATTTACACATGGTGACCGGTGTTTCAGGGTTTATCCCACGTTCCGGACACAATGGAATAGGTTTCAATAGCTAATTCGATCGTCTATGTGAGTTACGGCAATAAACGATCGATTTTAAATTAAATCGGTTAATCAAATTTCTGTGCGTTTTAGCTTGCCCCGGACAAACGGTAAATCCGATTGACACGAAATTTGAAATCTTACAATAATATCACATTACAGATCCGATGAAAGTGGTTTCGTCGAAATCCGAGACCGTTTGAAAAATAACTATTTTAACTCGCCAAATTAATATTAAAACAATTTCAACGCGTTTCGAGCTGCCACGGTCAAACGACAACTCCGATTTCTACGAAAATTGAAATCCGGTAATAACTAACTATTACGGATCCAATGGAACTAGTTTCGTCCAATTCTGAGACTGTTCAAAATTTGGCCATTTTCCAGTCGATAATTAAATATTAAAATATTCCATTTTCACAAATTTACTTTTAGTTCGATTTTAAAGTTCTACAACATCATTCTAACTTTAATATGATAAAATAAAATTTTACAAATCATTTTTAATCATATTAAACCCGTTATTCAATTATCCAATAAATTACAATTTTAAAATCTTATTAACTCTATTATAATCCCAATATAACCTATATTCACTTTGGAAACCAATCTGAATCCTATTAAATCAAATTTCAATTATTCACTCTATTTTCATATATTAAATTTCAATATCAAATTGATCATATCAAATTCGGAATTTAATTATTCAAACATCTGTAATATTAAATTTAAACAATTTGATTATTCTTAAATCACTATCTTTTGAGATATTCAAAACGAACTTAAAAATTTAACTTTTGAAACGAATTAAAATTTTAGAACAACTATTTCCATTATACGGTTATTCAATTTCCATTATTAAATTATTCAATAATTTCCAAATATCAAATTTAAACAATTTCTCTTATCCAATAATTCTTTATCTTTTGAAATATTGAAATTGAACTTATAAGATTCAACCTTTAAAACCAATTCACAATTTTAGAACACTATTTTCATTTTACAGTTATTCAATTATTCAATAAGTTTTAAATATTTAATTTAAACAATTTACATGTTCAATATTCAATATTTGATTTAAATAGATTTCACTTATCAATCAATTACTCTATTTTACCCAATGAATTCAACATTTATTATTATTCCAACGACTTACAATTTTTTTTCTAACACTAAAACACGAAATCTTATTAAATTAGCTATTTTAATTATCGAAAATTTACGGGTCGTTATAGTTGAATTATTATCTTCTATATAACACTTATCTTTTTCAAATTTAATTTTATATCCTTTATCACATAGTTGACTTATACTTAGCAGATTATGTTTCAGATTCTTAACTAGCAAAACATTAGTAATAGTAGGAGTTTCAGAAGTACCGACTTTGCCAATGCCAATCGCATATCCTTTTGAATTGTCTCCAAAATTAACCAGTCCTCCGTTTTTGTATATTATACCATTCAGTATATTTGGATTGCTAGTCATGTGTCTAGAACACTCATTATCAAGTATCCATTTGTTCTTTCTGATCTGCACAGTTTGTCCGTTGTGGATTGATTCCTCAACACCCATAAAGCATGATTCACGCACATCAAACAATCTTGGTAGACAACTTGAATTTGAATATTGATTATATGAAGACTCAAGAAACAATGATGGTTTGAATACTTCTAAATTAGTATTAACATATATAGCCATTTTAAAAACTTTTTCAAAATGGATTATGAAACTTTGAAAACCTTGCTCTGATACCAATTATGAGAAATGCGGATTACGGATCTTAAGGCTAGGATTAACACTAGAGGGGGGTGAATAGTGTTAATCAAGAATTACTAAATCTTTTTCAGTTTATGTTAATTTAGACACCGATGTATGCAATATACAGACACAGATATGATCACAAAAACAAACACAGATGCAGAAATAAAATAAAAGCAGTAATGGAAAGAACATACCGGATTTTATACTCGTTCGGAGTTACCCTACATCCAGTCCCGCAACAAAAGTATGGATTTCCTTTCAAAAGCAATTGTACAATTACACCCTTGGTTTCAAGGCTACGAGGTACACCCTCCAGAATTTCTATCCTCCGGTAGACACTTGATTTCCGGGCCACAAGTTGACCCAATTGATTTACCAAGGCTACAATCACACCTTTTCTCTCTTGATTGATTTCCAAGGCTACAATCACACCTTTTCTCGCTTAATAGATTACAAAGAAGCCTATAACTCTAAATAGCACTGAACCTTGTAGAGATAGTGATAGAGTATCAAACTAGAAGTAATCGAGTTTGATTCAATGTTGATTTCGGCAGAGTAATCGTAAGAATATGTATTAAGAAATGTGGAAGAAGAAGAGGAGTGAAAATCCAGAAAATATGATATAAAATTCATTGAAACTAACCCCTATTCATAGAAGAACAACAGCTATGTCCATTCATGAAGAGTTATGGTGAATAGACATTTCTTTTGGAATTTAAATTTTGAATTCAACTAACACCATGTCGACATCCCAAAGCAATTTTTGGTGATTTGATTTTCTTTGAAAATAACCTTTTGTTATATTAAAACTATTTTAAACTTTACAAATATACTTGACTATAGTTAAAATTCATAAGTAAATACAGAGTATAATATATATATTTTTTAACTATAATTTTATATTTAAATCTAAGTATAAAAGTTAAATGTATATATTTCAAAAAGATAGTTTAAAATCAGGGGTAATTTGACTTTGAAAATAAAGATAATTTTGAGGCTAAAATTATTTAAAATCAGGATAGAGGGTTTTGATGTTTTTAAAAGGAAAGTTTTGAAATCATTTTGAAAACAAGATAATTTTGTAAAATCATTTGAATTATAATTAGTGGATACAAAATAATGTTCCACTAGATTTTCATAGGTTCCATCCTACTTAGGGTTCCATCCCTTTAATAGGCTCGAAGTGGATTCCATTCCACGAATAAATTGGATTTTAAGATGCCAGTGCTTTTCTATGAGTTTTAATAAATTCCTAATAAAAATACTTATGCTTGAAATCTTGAACTCTTGATAATCTTGATACTCATGAGTCTTCTATCTTGATATCTTGAATCTCTATACTGTACAGTCTTCATTCTTGGTACCTGCATGGTTAAATCCTGCATATACATATATATCTAAACTTATAATATCAGTATCTATTTTATAATCTATTCTATGGTTGTTGTCATCAAAACCATCATCTCACGGACTAAGAATCATAACCAAGATACATGGGATCATATGCAGGATGGGGTTCGGAGGATGGACATGCATTAGTGCTAACATTTAGTTCATATGGCCATCCGCCTACACTAACTTCCTTAAGAACTATCCTTAATATCCTAAGAGACGGTCGATGAGCCACACTAATGGTCTGCAATATCAACTAGTTTCTTTGAATCAAAAGTTTGCTACTGAGGCATCGACACTACATCACTAAGCTTGTCATAAGCAAATTGTTGCCACTCTCCAAGCCCCTTTCCCTTATTAACATTTTCATATCCATTGTTCTCATTTATGAACGACCCATATAGGGCTTAAGAATGTGACCTTTGTGTAGTCTCGCTTCATCTCAATTGGTTTCTTTGTTAGGGAAGCCCACTCTGCTACAATTGTTTGATGCTCCCTCAAGAGCCCACCTGATCAAGGTTAGTCTCGGTCACTAGGACCTTCAGATTTCAAAGGTTATCGAGGTCGTCTATAAAATTTCCAGATACTTACTAAGTATCCCCAAGTCTGCACTGCTTGGGTCAAGAGAGGCCCATATCAAAGGAGATAAGCAAGAGAAAAGGGACGAAAGAAAACGAATAAAGAAGAAGACTTGCTAGGATTTTGAAACTCGATGTTCCTAAGATCGGGGTTAACCCTATGAGGCATGAAGAAGTGTTTCCCCATCCAGCCAAAAAAGGCTTTACTAAGAATGCCCATGAAGATAACGAGCTTGGAGTTGGCTTGGTAGTGGAAATATGTGCCGATCAGCTACCCAACATTCTTGTAGGGTTGGAAGAGCATGTTGATTAAGTGAGTGGTCGGTTCAAGAAGGTAAAGGCCCAAGCATACAATGTAGGCCCTGAATAAGAACCGATAACAGTTAGGAGTAAGCTAATCGGGGGCAAGGCTGAAGGCAATAGAGACAAGGAAGGGGCAATTAGGAAGAAGGGAATTGACTTTGAAGTATCCTAGGGACCAAGCAAAGTAGTCGGGGGAAGGTTGACCCGATCAGTCTGTAGCTGTGGGATATCTTACCATCTCAACATTACATCTATGCTAGGCCAAGCAATCAGTTAGGTTAATTGTTCCCTTCTTTATCTCAAATGTTCTAAGACCATAAGTGATAATCGATCAAGAAGTAGCTATCTAAAACATTAGAGGACAAAGATAAACTACAATGTCTCGATGCTTAAGCCTAGCAAGATTGGGGATAACACCTTGGGTGGGAAGCTTAACGACTATCTTCACGGCATACCCAAGCTTAGAATCCCATGAAGGCTGACTCGAGAATCAAATTTCACACTCTGAAGCTAAAGTGCCGATCTTCTGGCCCATATTTACCACTGTTATTTGACTTAAAGCCCAAGGATTTAAGTTTGGTCCTAAGACTTTGGCCCATGACACTAAACATTTAATAAAAATTCATAGGTCATTGGAAAGTTAGTCAATGTTGATCGACCACTGCTAGCATGGCAACGTAATTCCATTGATGTCCAAAAGATGACCAAAAAACTTCAACTTCGGTCAAACAACAACAAGGAATCAACCCAAATCAAAGTGCTTTTAAAACCGGTGAAGAAAATAACAAAAAAGGCAAAATAGCATATATATTTTTCAATGGTAAGTCGCGTTTAGTCAAAATATGAAGAAGCATCGAGGGGAGGAAGCACTTACTATTTCCGAGAGATGGAAGTTTTAAATTTTTGAGTTCGAAGATTTCTAATGGCAGATTGTATTCTTAATTTTACTAAAAAATAGGGTAGTAGGAGAAAAGGGACATTTATAAACCTACCTCCTCAATTGCTGCCACTGGATTCAAAATACAAGAAGATTTCCACTATCTATGTATAATTAATTACGATGTCACATCATTGGTCCCCACGGATGAATAATCACAATATCACTTTGAAAAGGAATCGTCTTGACTAATCAAGTGTTAACATGTGGTGCATGCATTAAATGCAAAGTAGGATGCATGAGTGGAAGGATCTTCGTGACTTGACAATCCCACTCATGTTCAAAGAGAAAAGCTTGGGGGAAAATGTTGCTCAATTTTTCGCAAAGTAAAGATAAGTCGGCCAACACATCAAGATTTGGCCCTTTCCAGGTCAATTTTCATAACAAGACTCAAGTTGGTCTGTGATTCTAAGGCCAACCCCAATCCAAGCTAGCTAGAAACTCTTAGCCTGACCCACTCCAAGCTGGCCCACATTCAGCTTGGCTCCATCCTAGCCAATCGAACTAGCAAGTCACAGATAGGCCGACTAAGACTCCTAAGTCTGACTTGTCCCGACTCAATATGACAAAATGGTCAACTCATCTAACTTGACCCGGCTCAAAAATAACTGGTCTTTGGCCCAGCTCCTTCTCAGCCATCTATGAATGGCCGCACATGGCCCATCTAGTCACTAAATGATTGGCTCAGTACATCCCATTAAGCTCTATTCTTATCCATCTTTAGCCTTGCTCTTATCAACCTCCGGCTATAAGCAACTGACAATCATTGTGCACAAGAAGCTTCTTCCCAGCCTTCCAAAGTAGAAAAGGGTATTAGATGTTGAAAAGTACAACCTAATACAACCAAGTAACTTACTACTACGACATGTCTTCCAAAAGTGTACCTACTTTTGCAGCATAATGCCTTTCTCAGCACAAGCATGATCCCAAAAAGACATCATAAGTGGCATGCGTATCATCCACATATTCAAACCACCTTTCCAGTCGTTCTCAATCAAGCCAACCAACAAGATCTACAGTCAGGAATGATTCCAGCCTATTTTCAGCATAGTCTTAGCCATCCACTGTTCTACTTCAGCTGCTATAAATACTCCTTGCCATACAACATCAAGGGGTTGAAAACTGGTCTAATAGAATTTTAGCTATTCTCTCGGCTCAGAATTCATTTCTAGCAAGCAAAACATCAAAATATCTTAAGTATAGTAGCATTGCAATCTTAAGTGCTAAATTTCTCATTATTCTTTTGTAATTCCTTGTAATTGTAAGAGACCAGCATAGTAAGAGATCCTTATAATAGATATAGGCAAGCTTAGCCGTACCATGCTATATCTCTACCGTTTACCGTATTTGCTGATTTTACATCATTTCTCATTTTAAGCCTAGCTTTGGTAGGTAATCCTTGTTAACAAAAATACATTAGTATAATTCCTAGGACGTTTAAATTTTTGTCAATGCTTATTATATTTCTATTTGGACATTATCGGGTACTTTGTTTGGTTAGTTCTTATATTGATCATTGTTGTCTAAAAAGTTATAATTTAGTTTATTTTAGTATTTATATTGCATTCCTTCCCTTGTGATCTGAAAGTGTAGAATTTTTTTAAGTTTATTTTTATCCCTATACCACTAAAATCATCGAAAACCTAGCGATCGGTACTTCTTGGCACGATGCCAATTCAAATGCCGTTTTACATATTGAATCCATGTGCCCGGAGGTACGAGTTGCTACATTTGGTATCGGTGCCTAGGTGTAGAGTTCCTTAGGGATTAGACATGTATTTGGAGAGTGTACTTTTATATTTCAAAAAGTTATTATATATATGTAAGTACAGTATGGATCCATAACATTCTAGTAACGCTTACTACTATCCGAGGAAAGCGCTAATGATTCCTGTTACAGATAAGTGGAAATGAGCAATCAAACCAGAATAATTCTTATGAGGTAACAATAGTGGTTAAAGGTGTGAACATTCCAATATGGTTCTGCCAATATCTTCAAGTAAAAAGCCAGATCGAAATTAACCCCAGTGGAGGATCCACAGCTCAGGTACATGGTGTAGTTCTTGCTCCTTCACCCGCTTTGGATTTTCTCAAATTGTGTAGATATTTCTAGAGCACTAGTAGAAACAACTACTTAGGGAATGAATTATTTGTATAGACTCGAGCGTGGTTGAGGAATTATGATTGTATATTTGCTATGATGGATATAAAGGATGCAGAGGCATTTGGCTTCATGTCACTTACAAGGAGAGGCCTTGAACTGGTAAGATATTATTACTACGATGACAGAAGAGACTGAGAATACTTGGACTAATATTCGGATGCACTTTGAGATTAAGTTTACATTGGAGGCTAAATAGGGAGTGGATCATGATAAGTTCTTCCATTTGGAGAGGGAAACCATAATGTTAAGGTTATGTCAATGAGTTCAACCAGCCAGTGAAGTGTGACCCAAATCTCATTTATAAACCAATGAAGAAGAAGAAATTTTTTCTAAGGGTTGAACCTGTCTTTGTTGGGAAATTTCTTTAAGCCATGTACCTAATGGAGCAACTTTTAAGAGCTTGATAAATATGGCTTTGATGAATCTAGTTGCTAAAGAAGAACCTAGGAATGTAGAGGGAAAGTTAGTTCGATAGATAAATGTAAGGGTGACATAGGAGCTCAAGGTAAAATAAAGAAACCAACATTTAGGTGTAAGAAGTTCAATTCAAGGGAACATATAACAAAGAATTGCAGAGTGAATGTTACGAAGATCAATGCTATAACTACAACCAGCTTGGATATGTGAAGAAGGACATGCCATATTTGCCCAAGACTTCTACTTGGCTGGTTCTAGCTTATGCACAAGATGTTGTCCCTAGCTCCAACTCAGCCCCAGCTGTGGATAAAGGGAAGATAGTTGATATGGAAGGTGTGTTAACTCTTTCTAATTTATCTATTTGCACATTATTTGACACTGGAGCATCTCACTCATTTATTTCGAGCAAGCTAATAAATGAATTGCACTTAGAGAGCAGTATTTTCAAAGAACCTATTATAGTATCGAACCATGTTGGGGATTGATCCATTTATCCATAGTTTATAGTGGTTTGAATATATATGATTTAGGTGTTGAATTTGATTGTGATGCTTTTGTATTGGATCTTTAGTTTTGGTTTAATTTTGAGGATTAACTGGATGTTTATGTATAAAGCAATGTTGGATTTTGATAGAAAGGTTGTCTGCTCAGGTACCTGTAGTGGGTGTAGCTTTCATGTACGCTGCGATCCCAGCAGGTCTATAATGTTTAGTTATCTGTATTCCATATACCCATCTCATAGTGAGTTAGCTTCCATTTCTATAGTTTGAGATCTACCAGATTTCTTTATCGAAGTTTATGGTCTTCCTCATGATGAGGAGATTGATTTTCGAATTTATTTAGAAAACGATGCTAGACCTGTTGTCTTACCACTTAGCCATATGGCTCATAGAGAAAGACGCGAACTTAATAAATATGCGAAAGAATTATTAGAGAAGGATTTCATTCAGAGCAGTATTTCACAAAGGGGATCATATGTCATCTTTGCTACTAAGGATATGGCTCTTTAAGTCTATGTATGGACTATCGAGAAATGAACAAACCGGCAAAAAAGAATTGCTATTCATTGTCATGCATAGTTGATTTGTTTGATTAATTAGTTGGAGCAAGGATATTTTCTCAGTTTGACCTTGCTACGGGACTCCAGCAGTTGCATGTGGTCGAGGGTAGTATTCAGTAAATCTCTTTTCTTACGCTTAACAAACTTTATGAGTGGTTATTCTTGTTGTTTGGATTAACCAATGCACTAGCATATTTCATCGATCTTATGAGTATAGTCTTTAGAAGGTTGCTAAATAAGTTCATGGTAGTGTTTGTTGATGATATACTTGTGTATTCAAAAAGCAAGGAAGACTACAAGTTGCATTTTAAAGAAATGTTCAATACTCTGTGTAGGCATAAGTTGAAAGCGAAGTTTTCCAAAAGTCGCTTTTAGCGCATTGAGGTTCGGTTTCTTAGTTATGTTCTTTCTGAGCATGGATTATCGGCTAATCAAGTAAAATTGTTGTAGAGAAAAATTGGCATGTACAAAAAATGCTATAGAAGTAAGAAGTTTTCTTAGTTCAGCTGGCTATTATAGTTAAGTACTTCGCAAAGATTGCTAAGCCATTTACACCCCTTACTAAGAAGAATTTAGTTTTATCGTGAAATACATAGTGTAAGCATGCTTAGTGCACCTGCTTCAATACATCACGTTATGAAACATCCCTCGTTTTGAGGACCAAACTAAGCGCTACGTATATTGTAGTCATCCATAGTATTTATTTTTGCTGACAAAATGCGGTTACATTAATCATATATAACATAAGAAGCACATGAATATGAAATTTTTTGAAACTCAATTCGTTAGATAAAATTTCACATTTCATCTCAAAATAAGATTTCATATTCATTAAATAATCTCATTCAATTCCTCATTCGGTGAAAATATAATTATTACAAAATACTACAAGAGCGACATATGAAGATGATCCCTTTATTGATTAGAGTCTAATACTATGCAGCCATAACTTCTTTCATTACATCCATTCAAACAAAATGAACAACACATCAGATTAAATAAAACCGCTAATGTAGCTATCTGCCTCCCGCATGTCTTCAGAAGCTTACTTGTCAAATTAGAATACCTGAAAACCTTACTCCCGGCCTAATCAAATGAGAAATTTAAGGGGAAAAACAAAACCATCAGATTGGGCAAATAGTCCAATGTGAATAATAACTTACCATCTCGAACCAAATTGATATCTAGTGAGACCAAGACAAGCGGAATGGATTTCCCCCTCACTAGTATCTTACCTAAAATATATCAATCATATACTGTACTCCTGCATCCACAATGGTTAGAACATAGTAAATAACATTTACAGTTATGCAACATGCAACGGACTACCTATTCGAATTTATTTGACTATCCATCTTAATTTCACCTAACTATCTGTCTTAACTATAATGACAATCTATCTTATATTTATGTGGATTACCCATCTCAGATATGTACAATATATGGATTATCTATCCCTTGTCATATAGGCTACCCATCACAAATAGTTTAACTATCAAAATTATGTGGACAATCCATCACATATGTTTCATTCATTTCAAACTATGTGGACTATCTATCGCACATATCATGGTTTTTCTAGGATGACCATGAATGCTTTATTAACCATATAGAGACTATCCATTTCAAGCATTACGTGAACTATCCATCACACATTCCATAGTATTTATAGGATGATTATGGACCCATCACTTATCAATTTAAATCATATTATACATTATCACTCATGTGCCCAACCTATATCTATTAGTATCCCCAACTAAATTGACAAACCCATAAACATATAGTATGTCATAATAATACACATTGGTATATCCAATATAGGTGATGTCAGAATCATAAAATTAATGGAAAGTCAAATATAATATACATAGGTGTCCCCAATGAATAATGTTGAATTCATAAACTTATGGCATCTAGAAGTATATAACAATGGTATCCCGCGTGAATAATGTTGAAATCATGAAGCATACGGCTTACCGCCATTAACATAGCAAAATAGAGGACGTACAACATTCATGTGCAATAATGACGTCAAACACCTATCTAAGGTTAGAAAACAAAACTTAAATTATCTTAAGTATATAAAAGTTTCATGTTGAAATATAAGGTTGTCGACATGCTAAAGATATAGGCTATCCGACCCTTAGAACATGGCTTTAGTTGATATAGAAAGATAACAACTAGGCTTACAAGGCCTTGGTGTTGACATAAAAGAAATATGGCATTAACTTTGAAATGAAAGGATACGACATCAATGTAGCATGTCATTATTGCCGAAAACAAGGAAACGAAGAATGCCAACATTGATAAACCACGGCACCAATTCTTTGATTTGAAATTGATTACTTATAGCATCATTACAAGTATATCGAAAATATTATACTTCATCTATTATGCCACAAAGCATAGGATGACGGCACTAAGAACTCACGACATCAATACCTCATATACCCATGAGATGTGGCATTCCTATAACGACAATGTTGGATGCATGACCTAATGCATCACATACTTACGGTATAAATATCACATGCATTTCTGCAAGCCACTGCCACCTATTCTGATATCACATACTATTGTAAAGTGATACCGCTTATTGCCGATGCTGAACGTCATGGGGATGCTGCATATAGGTGGCACTGTTGTAATTATTGTAGAAACCGTTTTCTTTCTTTTTAAAGAAAATTCTTTTTAGCTATCCCCGTTTCTTATCAAAATATGACTGGTTGGAACCAAAACTTTACATTTCTTTTCATAATTTACTTAAATAAAGTTTAATTTTCCAAAAATATGTACCAACTTAATTAGTTAATCTCCTTAATTAATTATCAATTTAAATATTTATCTAGCATAACAAATTCATAGTAATTCATAACCACTTGGAAAAATTCTCAAAAAATTACTAAAAATCTAAAGTGACTTATTTTTTCATCTATAAAAATTTCGAGGCAAAAATAATTATATAATTACTTTTAATAATTAAAACCCAAAATAGAACATTTCCCTCCTTAAGAAATTTAAAAAATATTCATTTTAACTTGGAAAATTATGAAATTAAAAATTCATCTGCAAAATAATGTTTTGTACAACGTAGCAGAAAATCAAATAATTTGGAGACCAAAAACTTAGGTTTTACCCTGAAAAACCATCTAAATAATTTCATAAAAATTCCATAAATTGTTATTCTATACAAATAATGCCATAAACAGTCATAACATGATAATATCATCATAATCAATTCGAAAATTATCTATAAACGAAATCAAGCATAAGTAAAAGAGATGGTCAACCATTATTCATTTTAGATTGGATGATGAGATTGAGATTTGATGGAGTTTAGTTTTTGTAAGCTTTTTCCCTTTTGAATCCCTTGATTTCCCAGTCTTTCTTTCTTAGTAATGATCGGACTTCATTGTTGCTTTTACTTAATGTATATTGAAAATGAGAATGATGAGAGGGAGGAAGGGTTTAGGGAAAATAAGCCCTTTTTCCTAATAGCACTTCCCATTCGTTCTTTTCTTTTATAACTTTAAAACAATCTTATCACTTGATTTATTAAGGCATGACCTAATTAAATTATCAAATCTCATTCACCTTATCCCTCTACATTATTTCATTTAATTTATCAAATTAAATTTCCTGAATAATGCTGAATTAAAATTATATTTTAACAGGCTCCCCTTTTTAAAGAATTTCATCCTCGAAATTCAGTAAGTAATACACAATAAGCACAACAAACATGCAAATAACTATGACAACAATGCTAGTATATCCAAACAGTTGTACAGTCTATATAACAAGTAGAGAACATACCATCATAGGAACTTAGTATATGTGTCTTTGATCATGTCCTCAGTTTTCCAAATAGTCTTTCTCATTGTCATTTCATTGGACTTTCACCAATCTGACTGTCTTGTTTCTTAGCTTTTTTTTCATCTCTTGCTATAACACGAACTGGTCTTCTCACAAAAGTCAGACCATGTTCCATTGCTAAATCTTCCAATGTAGTCAGAGAGTAATAGTAGTCTCTAGATCACGTACATACTTCTTAAGAGGAGAAACATGAAAAATATTATGGACTCGAGCCAAACTACTCGATAACTCTACTCGTACACGAGCTTTCCGACCCTTTCTATTAAGGGAAAAGGTCCATCATATCTAGGAACTAGTTTCCCTACTTTCTAGATCATATCGCACCCTTCATTGGTGATACCTTAATGAAAACACTATCTTAAACTGAGAACTCTAAATCTTTACCCCTCGTGTATGAATAACTTTTCTACCTAGACTGAGCCTCCTTCATCCATGCCTGGATCAACTCAATCTTTTCTGAGGCTTCTCTCACCATATCTAGACCAAGAACCAACCTATATTCGGTCTCCAACTAACATGCTGGTGATTTGCATGGCCTTCCACATAAAGCTTTGAAAGGCGACATTCCTATACTAGTGTTATAACTATTATTATTGAAAAACTCAACTAAATGAAAATGGTCTCAACGAACCACCAAAATCTAATACACAAGCTCTTAACAAATCTTCATGTACCTTATTGACTCTCTCTCTCTCTCTCTCTCTTTGTCCATCCGTCTTTGAGCGATAAGCGGTACTCATCTTCATCTTGGTACTTGACACTTCCTATAGACTCTTCCAGAATTCACCAATAAACAAAGTATCTCTGTCACTGAGTATAATACTAGGAATCCCATGCAGTCTAACAATATTCTTCACAGACAACTTAGCCAATACATGTATCATTCTAGCTGACTTCACGGGAATGAAATGTGCACTCTTGATCAGTTTGTCCACTATAACTCAAATACTCTTTTTCCCCTATTCGACCTTGGTGGCCCATTAATAAAAAAATCCCATACCCAAACTAGTATGTTTAAGGGATTAAGCAAACCACTTGGCTTCTAATGGTCAGCTTTTACTTGCTGGCAATTCAAACATTTCTTTACCCATAAGCATACATCCCTTTTCATACCTTCCAAGAAGAAACTTCTCTTCATATCCTAATACATCTTAGTTCCTCCAGGATGAATAGTAAACTTCTATCGATGACACTCCCAAAGAACTTCCTTAGATCACCAACATCGGGAACACACAATCATCCCTTCTTTCTTAACCACCTATTCCGTTGAAGACTAAAATCCTTCACATCATCAATCTCAGTTTCACCTTGAAGCCTTCTAATTTTTTCGACAAGTGATGGATTATCTCTCTGCTTAGAAGCAATCCTTTCGACCAATTCTAGTCGAACTTCCAAGCAACATAAAGGGAAGTATTCCAACTAGAACCAGCAGTCGATCTTAATTGTACACCACAAGTAGTAAATACTTATAAATCCTTCCATTCTGTTATCATAGCTAACATCACATTCTGGTGTTTCCTGCTAAGTGCATCGGCAACTTTAATTTTTTCCTTGGCGTATACTCAATATCGAAATCATACGCTGCTAAAAACTCTACTCATCTGTATTGCCTCAATTCCACTCTTTCTAAGAGAATAAATACCTTAATGACTAATGATCTATAAACAACTTGAATCTTTTTCCAAAGAGGTATTGTCTCACGCCTTCAAAGAAAAAATCACTACTGTGAACTCCAAATCATGAGTTGATACCTAACTTCATGTAGTTTAAGCTGTCAAGAAGCGTAGGCAATTAAGTTACAACTTTGCATCAACATAGCTCCTAATTGTATCCTACATGCATCTATATGTACCATCAAATC
Organism: Allium cepa; assembly: GCA_030765085.1. NCBI lineage: Eukaryota > Viridiplantae > Streptophyta > Magnoliopsida > Asparagales > Amaryllidaceae > Allium > Allium cepa. Next base: position 940,296,606 of record CM060932.1, read on the forward strand.
CTGATTACCATCTAGCATGACTAACATGGGCACATTGATCAATAAATGTTTTAGTTTCTAAAATGTTTCCTCATATTTACTAAACTGAATAAACTTTAGGTCCTTTTTGGTTAGTTTAGCCAAACGTGCAGCTATCTGAGAGAAATCCTTGATGAATCTCTAGTAATAGCCGGTTAATCCAAGAAAACTCTTTATCTAGTTACCATCTCGGGTCTCTTTCAATTATTTACAGCTTCAATCTTAGCTAGATCCGCAGATAACCCATCCTCTAAAGCTATATGACCAAGAAACTTTACTTCTCTCTTTTAGAAATGACAATTTGAAAACATCGCTTTTAGCTGATGATGCCTTAGCTTCTCAAGCAATGCTCGAAGATGAACCCTATAGTTTCTATTATCTTTAGAATATATCAAAATGTCATCAATGAACACTAACATAAACCCATCCAAGTGCTCTCGGAAAATTTGGTTCATCAAATCTAAAAAGAAAGCTGGTGATTAGTCAATTCGAATGGCATTTATAACCACTCATACGAATCGTATCTTGTTCGGAAGGCCGTCAAAGGAATATTGTTCTCCACTACCCTTAGTTGATGGAACCCTACCGCCAAATCCAACTAGGAAAACACTTTGGGTCTATCAATTGATCAAATAAATCATCAATTCTTGGAAGACGATACCGATCCATTGTGTTTTCTCATTCAACTTGCGATATTTGATGCATTCTCAATGACCAGTCCAATTTCTTCATGAATAATGTGCCCGCTCCCTAAGGCGAACTGCTTGGTCTAATGAAACTCTTTCCTTCTAAGTCCATCAGCTGCACCTTTAACTCTTACATCTCAGGTGTCATTCTGTTAGGTGGTCTATTTATGGGTTCAGCTCTAGGTACAAGATCAATTCTGAACTCAATAGCTCTCCTTAGTGGTAATCTCATAACTGGTTCGAAAATAGCTGCAAATTCTCTTATAACTAAAACCCAACTCAACTCAACTTCCACCTATGTTGCTCCCAATAAAGCATAAACATCTAAACTAGAATTTTCAATAGAGTATATAATTTGATCGCTACTATTAAGGTGTGTTAACGATATTTTCCTATCTTGGCAACATATCGTAGCATAATATTTTCTCAACCAATCCATACCCAAATAATCCCAAATACAAAAATCAAACACAAACAAACTGTAGGAAAAAGTCTGGCCTAATAACTCAAATTATAAATGGTCACATCTCATCCCAAGAGTTGCATATCCTCTTATTTGGTTTGCGACTCTTAAGGAAGTAACAAGTTATGATGGTTCTAAATCTAACTTATCTACCAAACATTGAGAGATAAAGGAATGTGATGCATCAGTATCAAATAATACACTGACAGGTATTCCATGAATCAAAAGCGTACCTCAAATCACCTTTCCTTTCTTCTCTATTGTTGGCCTAGAAGATGGTGGCTCCAAAGCAAAGACCTTCCCTTTTCCATTTTGGCTGCTTTTAGACAATTATTCTTATAATGACCCACCTGATCGCAGTTGAAGCACTTCAAATACTTCTTCCCCACAACTATTTTACCATTATCTGATCGATACTTATTAGCATAATGCCCCTTCTTATCACACTTAAAACAAATAATATCTATTTTTCTTTTCTTGGTAGCTCCACCCTACTAAAATTTCTTGCTCTTAAAGAACATTCTCTTCTTATTTAGAGAAATGTAGGCTTCCACCTGCTTATCCTTTTGAAAAATCGAAAGCATTTCTTCATTCATTATTGCCATCTCCACCACTATATTCGATAGATCCTTTAAATGTGGCATAGTCGCCCTAGAAATCCACGGCCTCAACCCTTGGATAAACTTTTCATTCCTCTTAATCACAATATCAACGGTGGCATATCTATACCTGGATAACCCATCAAACTTAGTATCATACTCCAGTATGGACATCTCTCCTTGCACCAAATCAAGAAAATTCCTAAGCAAATTTGACTTGGCTATGTTAGATAAGAACCTCTCCTTAATTATTTTACAAAATTCAACCCAAGTCAATTCCTCTTCTGGTACATCTACAGTCACCCCATTCCACCTGTACAATGCTGCTCCTTTTAACTGCCTAGAAGTCAATCTCCTTTCCTACTCATCGTTCAACCTTAGATAAGCAAAAATCCTCTTACAATGCAATAGCCAGTTCCATTTCAATAGCATCCTTGGTACCAAGAAAAGGCTTTCCTCTAAGACTAGTACAATCATGGTTCAACTTGGCATAGTTATTGCAACTGGCACCATGGGAGTAGCTCCTCTAGCATTAGCAATATTCCTCCCAGCCAAACTGACAGCAGCTCCAGCTTGCATCATATTGACAAAGAACTATTGCATATTCCCCATATCTACTGGTGGGGTTCCAGCACCTGCATTGGCATTTGCATTTCGGTTAGCATTTGCCTCTCGATCCTAGTTCCTTTTGGTATTGGGTCAAACATTTCTATTGGTTGTAGTGCTTTCTCCACCTAGATTCACTCTTCTATTTCCTGCTTCCATATCTTGCTTACTCTTAACCTTCATATGATTCATAATGAGATACAAAAGAATAGTCAAAGAGAGAGGGGAGAATACATAGTTATATCTAACAACTACAAATACGTTACTATAGCATTATCCCATACCCAAATCTTATTCTCGGATTCATTTGGATTATGTTTTTAAAGCTCTTTTTCTCTTTTTACATAAACATATGCCCTGATACCAAATTGTAACATCCACCATTTTGAAAACCAAAACCAAGCGCTACGCGTGCTATAGTCGTCCATGGTTTTAATTGTCAGTGATAAAATATAGCTATGTTAATCATATATAATAGCAGAAGCACATGAATATGAATTTTTCAAACTTCAATTCGTTAGATAAACTCTTACATTTCATTTAAAAATAATATTTCATATTCATTACATAATCTTATTCGATCCCTCATTTAGAGAAAATATAATTATTACAAATACTCCAAAAGCAACATATGAAGATACCCCGTTGGTTGATCAGAGTCTAATACTTAGCAGTTATAACTTGTATCATTACAACCATTCAAAAAAAACAAACCACACAAAAGATTAAATAAAAATCTTAATGTAGTTATCTACCTCCTGCACGTCTCCAGAAGCTTATTCATCAAAGTGGAAAACCTAAAAACCCTACTCTCGGCCAACTCAAATATGCATCCGAGAGTTTAAGGGAAAAACAAAAACTATGGGTCAGAGAAATAGTCTGCTGTGAATAATAATCTACTATTTCAAACCAAATAGATATCTAATGAAACCATGCCATCGAGCAGAATGAGTTTTTCCTCACTAGTATCTTATCCAAACATATCAACCATATATTATGCTGTTGCATCCACAATGGTTAGAACAGAGTAAATAATATTTACAGTCATAAAACGTACAATGGACTACCCATTCCAATTTATTTGACTATCCGACTCAATTTCGCCTTATTATCTGTCTTAACTTCTAATGACTATTTGTCTTATATTTATGTGGATTACCCATCTCAAACGTGTACAATATATGCAATACCTATCCCTTACCATATGGGCTACCCATCATAAATGGTTTAATTATCTAAATTATGTGGAAAATCCATCACACATGTTTCATTTTCATTCATTTTAAACTATACGGACTATCCATCGCACATATCATAGTTTCCTAGGATGACCATGAATGCTTTATTAACCATATAGAGGCTGTCCATTTCATGCATTATGTGGACTATCCATCATACATTCCATAGTCTTTCTAGGAAGATTATGAACCCATCACTTATCAATTTAAAGCATATTATACATTATTCACTCATGTGCCCAACCTATGACTATTAGTATCCCCAACTAGATTGACAGACCCATAAACATATAGCATGTCATAATAATACGCATTTATATATCCAGTATAGGTGATGTCAGAATCATAAAATTAATGGAAGGTCAAATATAATATACACGGGTACCTCCAATGAATGATGTTGAATTCATAAACTTATGGCATATAGAAGTATAAAACAATGGTGTCCCACATGAATGATGTTGAAATCATGAAGCATATGTCTTACCGCTATTAACATAGCAAAATTGTAGACTTACAGCATACATGTCGCAATAACGACGCCGAACCCCTATCCAAGGTTAGAAAACAAAACTTAAATTATCTTAAGTTTATAAAAATTTCATGTTGAAATATAAGGTTGTCGACATGCTACAGATATAGGCTATCCGGCCCTTAAAATATAACTTTAGTTAACATAAAAACATGACAACTTGGCTTACGTGGCCTTGGTGCTGACATAAAGAAATACAACATTAACTTTGAAATGAAAAGATACGGCATCAATGCCACATGACATTGTTGTCGAAAACAAGGAAACGAATAATGCCAACATTGATAAACCACGGCATCAATATTTTGATTCGAAATCAATTATTTAGTATATCAAAAATATTATACTTTGGCTACTATGCCATGAAGCATATGATGACGACACTAAGAACTCATGACATCAACATCTCATATACCCATGAGATGCGGCATTCCCATGACGACAATGTTAGATCTATGACCCAATGCATCACATATTTATGGTATAAAAATCACATACATTTTTGCATGTCAATGCCGCCTATTTTGAAATCACATACTAAGGTAAAGTGGTACCGCTTATTGTTGATGCCAAACATCATGAGAAAGCTGCATATTAATGGCATTGTTGTAATTATTATAAAAACGGTTTTCTTTCTTTTAAAAGCAAATTTTAGCTATTCCTGTTTCTTGTCAAAATATGATTGGTTGGAACTAGAATTTTACATTTTCTTTTCATAATTTAATGAATTAAAGTTTGCCTTTACAAAAAATGTACCAACTTAATTAGTTAATTTCCTTAATTAATTATCAATTTAAATGTTTATCTAGTATAATATATTCATAGTAATTCATAATCACTTGGGAAAATTTCTCAAAAATTACTAAAAATCTAAAGTGGCATATTTTTTCATATATAAAAATTTTCAAGGACAAAATAGCTATTTAATTACTTCTAACAATTAAAACCTGAAATAAAGCATATTTCCTCCTTAAGAAATTCATAAAAATTCTTCTTAACTTGGAAAATTATGAAATTAAAACTCTAAAATAATGTTTCGTATAACATACCATAAAATCAAATCTATTGGAGATCAAAAACTTAGGTTTTACCCTGGAAAAAATCTAAATAATTTCATAAAATTTCCATAAATCATTATTCTATACAAATAATGCCATAAACTATCATAACATGATAATATCATCATAACCAATTCTAAAATTATCTATAACTGAAATCAAGCATAAGTAAAAGAGATGGTTAACTATTATTCATCTGAGATTGGATGATGAGATTGAGATTTGATGGAGTTTAGTTTCTCTAAGCTTTTTTCCTTTCGAATCACTTGATTTCCACTTCTTTCTTCCTTAGTAATGGTTGGACTTCATTGTTTTTTTACTTAATGTATTTAGAAAATGAGAATAGATGAGAGGGAGGAAGATTTTAGGGAAAATAATCTCTTTTTCCTAATATGCACTTCCCATTCGTTCTTTTCTTTTATGAGTTTAAAACAATCTTATCACTTGATTAATTAAGGTGTGACCTAATTATATTATCAAATCTCATTCATGTTATTCCTCTACATTAGTTCATTTGATTTATCAAATTAGATTTCCTAAATAATGCTAAATTCAAGTCAATAGCGTTATAGGCTTCCCTCCTTAAAGAATTTCATCTCGAAATTCAGTGAGGAATACACAATAAGCACAACAAATATGCAAAAAAACCATGACAACTTTGCTAGTATATCTTACCAGATATACAATCTATATAACAAGTATAGAACATACCAACATAGAAAATTAAGATAAGTTCCCTTAATCATGTCCTTAATTTTCCAAATAGCTTTTCTCATTGTCACTCTACTGGATCTTCACCAATCTGACTGTCTTGTTTCTTAGCTTTTTTTCATCTCTTGCTATAACATGAACCGATCATCTCACAAAAGTCATACCATGTTCCACTACTAAATCTTCTAATGCAGTCGAAGAATAATAGTAGTCTATGGATCATTCATATACTTCTTAAGATGAGAAACACGAAAAATATTATGGACTCCAGCTGAACTACTCAGTATGCAAGCTTTCTGACCCTCTCTATAATAGGGAACGGTTCAACATATCTACAAGCTAGTTTCCCTATTTTCCAAATCGTACAGCACCCTTTATTAGTGATACCTTAATGAAAACACTATCTCGAACTGAGAACTCTAAATGTTTATGCCTCATATATGCATAACTTTTCTGCCCAACCAAACACTGAGAGATAAAAGAATATGATGCACCAGTATCAAATAATACACTAACAGATATTCCATAAATCAAAAGCGTACCTCACATCACAGCCTTTCCCTTCTTCTTTGTTGTTAGCCTAGAAGATGGTAGCTCCAAAGCAAAGACCTTCCCTTTTTCAACCTTGGTTGCTTTGGGTAATTATTCTTATAATGCCCCCACCTGATCGTAGTTGAAGCATTTCACATTCTTCTTTCCAACAAATGTTTTACCAACACCAGATCGATACTCATTAGCATAGCTCCCCTTCTTATCACACTTATAACAAATAATATCCGCTTTTCTTTTCTTGGCAGCTCCGCCCCTCTGAAATTCCTTCCTCTTGAATAGCATTCTCTTCTTATTCTAAGAACTGTAGCCTTTCACCTAGGCATCCTTTTGAAAAATCAAAAGCATTTCTTCATCCCTTATTGCCATTCCTCCACTATATTTGATGGAACCCTGTGATGTGGCATACTTGCCTTAGTAATCTCCAGCCTCAACCCTCAAATAAACTTTTCATTCCCCTAAATCACAATATCAATAATGGCATATCTGTACCTAAATAACTGATCAAACTTAGTAGCATACTCTAGTATGGACATCTCTCCTTGCACCAAATCAGCAAAATTCCTAAGCAAAGTTGACTTGGCTACTTCAGATAAGAACCTCTCCTTAATTCTCCTGCAAAATTCAACCCAAGTCAATTCCTCTTCTTGTACATCTCCAGTTACCATGCTCCACAGGTACAGTCATACTCCTTCCAACTACCTACAAGTCAATCTCCTTTTCTGCTCATCGTTCAACCCTAGAAAAACAAAAATCCTCTCACAGTGCAATAGTTAGTTATCCACTTCAATAGCATTCTCAGTTCCAAGAAAAGGCTTTCCTCTAAGACTAGTACAAACACGGTTCAGCTTGGCATAGTTATTGCCACCTGGCCCCATGGGATTAACTCCTTCGCATTAGCAATATTCCTCCCAGCCAAACTGGCAGCAGCTCCAGCTTGCATCATATTGACAAAGAACTAATACATAGTCCCATATCTATCGGTGAAGTTCCAGCACCTACGTTGGCATTTGCATTTTTGTTAGCATTTGCCTATCACCCTGGTTCCTTATGGTATTTGGTCAAACATTTTGTAACGACCCAGAATTTCAATCATTTGAAATTTTGATATTTAATTGATTTTAAATATTCATGAGTTAATTTTATAAACTGAATAACTTATATTTCAAATATAGTGATTTAATTAGATAATTAAATTGTTAACTTAATATTTGAAATTGCTGAAATATTTGAATTTGATGTAAATGGAAATGAATTATAAAGTTGATATAAATTCTATTTGAATTAGAATGATGTTAGTAAACTTTTAAAATTGAATTAAAAGTTAATTTATAGAAATTGGAAATTTTAATATTTAATTAACGTGTAAATATAGCCATTTTCACACAATCTTGGATCTTGATGAAAACGGTTTCATTGGATTCATAATGTTATATTGTTTTAGGATTTCAAATTTTGTATTAATCGGATTTACGGTTTAGTCGTGGGAAGCTGTAACGCAGAGAAATTTATTTAAGTAAATTTTAATTTAAATAAGTTGATTCGAAAACCTATCTTTCAAATACGATCGAATTGGCTCCTGATATATATTTCATTGTGTTCGAAATAAGAGTAAAATATTATAAACGCCAGGCGACATGCTTCGTTTGGAGTTCGAATTTTTTTTTGGATGAATAGTGCGTGATATTTTCTATAAAAGGCCACACTTTTTCTCAGTTTTTACAAACCCTAATTCCTCTAGGGTTACAGCCGCCATTTTTGTTTCAATGGTAAAAACTGTTCGAAATTTCTTCCCTCTTTTTCTCTCGGTCCATCCACTTTTACGAAAAACTTCCAACTACAATAATGTAGAGCGCAGCGAGTACTATCAATGCAACGACTATGATTAGATTTCGCGAGGTGGATTGACGACAAATTGGCCACAAAAGGCCTGCATTTGTGCATGCTTTTTGACGCAACGGTGAGCTGAGTGGGGCTGATCTCTGGCTGAAGGAGCATGGTGGCTAGGGTTTTGAAATGGTGTCGCCTGATCGACGTATAAATGATCGAGGGAGGGTGCGACAATTAGAAATCGAACATGATGATGGGTTTGAGTCTCGTGTTCAAGCCTGGGAACTTTGGAACGATAGAGAAGAGATAAGGCGCAGCCTAGATCCGAGGAAATAGAAACGAACGGCCGGATTTATTTGAAGGTTAAAAAAAAAGAAATTGGCAAAATAATTATAATTTAATTTGTGCGAACTTTAAAATGCTATAACTTTTTCATACGAGGTTGAATTTTTTTTGAAATAGTTTGCGTTGGGACCATATCGACGAGCACTACAATTTAGAGTCGATTTGGAGTTGATTGGAACTAGTGAAAATTTTGAGTAAAATTAAATGCTCGTTTAATTTTATTCGGAATAAAATGCTGCAACGGCAAAAGCAACCAAAGTGTGCACAACTCACTCTTTCTGACTCACTTATATTTTTATATAAGCGAGAAATTTTTTATTCATGTTGATTGATGATTGTTTGGGTGATATTTGATATATTTTAACATACATACATACATACATACATACATACATATATCGATTGATATATGGATATATTCCTGCCTATTGGAGCAGATGAGACCCTATACGTTCCCGTGTATGAGCGGATGGCCTTTTGTACGCACGTCTGCCTCATAACGGACATTGTATATATTTTCTAATATGCATATTTGTTACAGGTGACAGGTTGGAGGGATCCAACTAGATTCTTCACCAGTGTTGATATTTATCTACAGATATTGTTATATATGCTGTTATCATATGATATTTGGTGTTTGGATGCCATGATTGATGTAAATCACCTTGTTTAGCATTTTTGTAGCATTGGGCCTTATTTTGGTAATTTTAAAATATTAAAATGATGATTTCAAATTGAAAAACGATTTCAAAGTGATTTTGAAAATATATTTTTTGAATCGTTAAGGAAATGAATTTATTTTAGATAAATAAAAGTTATAATTTTTATGTTATAAAATTATGATTTTTGTAAAATATATCAAAATATGATTATTTTTTTTAAATAAGAAGTTGATTATTTTGTAGAATAGATTAAAATGAGAATTTTAATTTATTATAAATAGTTTATATATAAGATTATAAAATTGATATTTTATGAATAAAAATAATGGAATTATAAACGAGCTCCGTAAATATTAAAATGAAGTTGTAATTGAATCTTATAAGTAAATAAGATGATTTATAAATTAATGAAGTTATAAAAAGAATGAATTTATAAATAAGAGATTTATAAGTAAATTAACTTGTAATTGGATTTTGGCATGTAAATGAGATATAAATGGAATTGGTTGATAAAGGAATTTTTTATATTGAAGTTTTTATGAAATATAAATGTGAATTAATAAACAGTATTTTATAAATCCAAAATCAATTGAATTTGATAAGTTAAATATGAAAGCATATTAGAGGGGTTATATTCACGATTTTGGACAGTGGATATTCCTTTAAATTAAATGTGTAGAAGTAATTAATTTGGTTAGAGAACTGTATTCACAATTTTTGACGGTGAATAATCTTTTAAATTAAATGATTTTTTTTTGGAAGTGATATTTTAAATGGAGTTAAATGGTTTGAAGATGGTTTAAAAAGGCGTGAGCATCGAAAACATAGATTTCAACATTCATTGTTGAAATACATGTTTTGAGAAGCAAGGAAACATGGACTATAACACTGTTATTATAGTAAATGATTTTCAAAAGGAGGTGTTTTTTATAGTATATGAGATTTATATATCTATCTAATTTTCGAATTTCTATACTAATGATTTTGGGTTGTCATAACAATATTTTACGTAATAATCGTTTTGACCCAAATAAGTATGTTTAAGAGAATGTTTTCCTTAAGGAATAAAATATATACTTAATCATGATTTAAGTGTATGTAATATTTTCTAAGTGTTGAAAATAAAGAGAATTGTGAAATACTTATTATTAAATAAGTATACGGAAATGTTTTACAATATTGAAATGGTTTTGGAATTATATCTTTTTAAAGATAATTTGAAGTGGATATTTGGAAAGTGAATTAATTAATAAAAGATTAATTAAAAGGGCCTACTGATTGCTTATGGTGCTAAATATTATTTGTTTGCTTTGATAGTTAAATAACTGACTATCAAATTTAGCCATTTTAGTTGTTCGACTTGATGTGGAAACTAGTTAGTCGTACACTTAGTAAGTAGCCATCTGTGTAGGTTTCATTATCATTTGTGTTGAGGATGTTGATTTGCATGGTGTGGAGTATTACTTCAATATATCAACCTTCCTTCTTGACCGAAGGATAGCAGTTTAAAGTTGGAAATGTGATTAGTCTATGAGATTTAGTTTCTATGTGAGGTTGAGAAATGCTTTTGCGTTGTTAGTGCGAAAAGACCAAGATCGGTTTATCCAAAAACCGCTTCGGACCAATGTGTATGTATCTGATTGTGTAGGTTGTGATGATATTGATATTGAGGATTTTCATAGTGGAGAACTGCTTGTTAATCGTTTGGGGTTAAAATCCCAATATACATCCAGTAGTAGTAGTCTCTTCGTTATGAAATATCCAATATAAGGGCTGTCGCTAATAATCCTAGAGATTACCCGATAGGATGTGGTAGAAAAGTACCTTCGATTTGTCATGTTCCTGGACAAATTATATGAAGTTTTTCTAACATTGCATTTCTAAAGACTACGTACATTGGTTTTTACAAATGTATGTCAGTGGTGGCGGAGAAGGAAACTTCTCTTAGTCTAACACCCTCCTTGAGGCATACGAGCTCAAGGGTTGTATTTTTGAGGAAGGCAATTAGTAATCAACGAAAATGGCAATGTGACATTCATAGTGATGTGATATGTGAAAGGTAATCGTTACCTCGGGCCTCATCAGCCGGAAATGACCAAAATAGGGTTAGATGCGGCAAGGCTAAGTGGGTCGTTCCCAATTAGGATATGATCATCCTCTTATAGATATATTTATTCCCGATATGACATTCAGGATGTAAATTAATGTGGTTTGTATGCTGTGAGGGTCCTCGGAAAAGGTAGGTAACAACCGGGGGATGACATATTTGGCACTACCTAGTTATAGAGATAGGTCGATCTTGTGTTGGTAGAGGGCAGATATTCTATGCCTCGGGACATACCCATAGGAAGGTAGTCCCTACACCTGGTCATTTGTATGGAAATCCAAACTCCACTATGAACTTGCGGTTTTGTTTGTATTGGCATAATGAATAGCCCCGAAATGCTATATGAGTAACCATTTCGGCCATGATTAATATTATTTGTATAATAGACACTATTATAATATAAGATGATTTGATATGAAATGTTTTGGTTATTGTAAGGTAAAAACATGTCCATGTTTATATGTAAGCATGTCTTACGAGATACTTTTGTTTTGAAAAGGAAAAGTTTGGTAATCTAATAAATTCAGTTGAGTGTGTTTTCTCACGCTAGTTTACCAGACTGATCCGGGCATTCTTCCCTTTCAATGCTCGGGTCAGACCGAGTATATTTATAGGTTAAGATTTCGTGCTTTTGAAGCTTCAATAGGAGAGCTGGAGATCTTCATTTTCATATACGCGTATCTGTTTATTATCCGCTTTGTGCATAGTTGTTGTTTATATGGTCATTTTTTGTGAGGTCAGGTTATTATAACTGTTCAGGCTGATGATTAATGATTGATTTTTTAACTCTTCTTGATGTATGCATATACAATTTATGTTTTGAATAGATCATTGATATGATATTATATGTTTTCCACTGTGATGTGAGATTCTGTATTGTTCTGTTTTGTTTCTCTTCTCTGTTTCTTCTCTTCTCTTCTTCTCTCTTTTTTTCTTTCTCATGATTTTCCATTAGTCTGTGCTTTTTAGGTCGGACATGTGTGGTTTATTGTCGATTCAAAGGGTATTGGATTTGCGAGTCGTCATACAATTCTAGTGGTTCTAGTGCTTTCTTCACCTAGATTCGCGCTTCCATTTCCTACTTTCATATCTTACTTTCTCATAATCTGCATATGAGCCTTAATGAGATACAGAAGACTGGTCAATGAGAGAGGGAAGAATAAATAGTTATATATAACAAATACATGAACATCACTAAAGCATTATCCCATACCGAATCTTATTCTCTGATTCATTTGGATTATGTTTTCAAAGCTCTTTTACTCTTTTTACATAAAACATAAGCTATGATACCAAACTATAATATCCTCCATTTTGAAACCCAAAACTAAGAGCTACGAATGTTGTAGTCATCCATGGCTTTAATTTTTGTGATAAAAATGCAGCTACGTTAATCATATATAATAGCAGAAGCATATGAAAATGAAAATTTTCAAACCACAATTAGTTAGATAAACTATTGCATTTCATATTCATTACACAATCTCATTCGATCCCTCATTCAGAGAAAATATAATTATTACAAAATACTCCAAGAGCGATATATTAAGATACCATGTTGGTTTATCAGAGTCTAATACTTGGCAGTTATAAGTTCTATCATTACAAACCATTCAAACAAAACGAACTACGCAACGGATTAAATAAACTCCAAATATAGCTATCTTCCCCCTACACATCTCCAAAAACTTATTCGTCAAACTAGAAAATCAAAAAACCATACTCTTGGCCTAGTCAAATGAGCATCCGAGAACTTAAAGGAAAAAACCAAAACTGCGAGCTAGAAAAATAGTCTGGTGTGAATAATAACCTACCGTTTTAAACCAAATAGATATCTAGTGAGACCATGCCACTGAGTAGAATGGGTTTTCCCTCACTAATACCTTATCCAAAACATATTAACCATATTTTGTACTCCTCCATCCCCAATGGTTAGGATATAGTAAATAACATTTATAGTCGCACAACGTACAATGGACTACCCATTTCCAAATTGTTTTTACTATCCATCTCAATTTATTCTGATTATCTATCTTAACTTCAAATGACCGTCCGTCTTATATTTATGTGGACTAACCATCTCATATGTGTACAATATATGGATTAACTATCCCCTACCATATGGAATACTCATCACACATGTCTTAACTATCTAAATTATATTGACTATCCATCGTACATGTTTCAGTTATGTAACAACCCATATTATTAACTATTTTAAAATTTTAAATTTAATATGATTATTGAATAAAAATGGTTAGAAATAAAAATTTAATATTTTATTTATGTAGTTTAATTGATACGAAATTTAATAAAATTTTGAAATAGAAAATTTCGAAGATTTAGGCAATATCAAGTATTAAATGAAATTGTATGTATTGAATGTGTTTACAATCAATAGCTGGAACTAATAGATGTTGAATTACTGCAAAACGGAAATAGCTATTCTATTATTTGAATTCGTTTAAAAATTGAATAACTTATATTTAAATATGGTGATTTATTGGATACTTAAATTGTTTAAATTTAATATTGGAAATTTTTTAAATTATTGAATAGTAAATTTAATATGATTAAAAATGATTTAGGTATTTGATTTAAATTTTATTTAAACAAGAATGAAAATTATTAACTGCTAAAACTAAGTTTAAAATGAATAAATTTATTTTCGAAAATTACTCATTTTAATTAATCGGTAAAAATAGTCTTTTTGAGCACTGTCTTGAATTTCGTCGGAACTAATTTCTTCAGATCCATAATAGTGAATTGTTGTAGGATTTCAAGTTTCATAGCGATCAAACTTATCGTTTGGTCGTGCAAGCCTGAAATGCATAGAAATTAGTTAAAAAAAATTATTTGAAATAATTTGATTTTGAAAAGTTATCTTCTGAATATGATGGAATTAGTTTCCGATAACTATTCCATTGTGTCCGAAATGGGGGTATACTATATAGAATGCCAAGCGGCATGTGTTACATGGAGTTTGAAAATTTTATATGTGAATCGGGTCGGAAATTCATATATAAGGCCGTTATATTTTCCTTTTCATCAAAACCAAACCTTAAGTCATTCAACGCCGCTCTCTACGAATTATGGCCGAAAATTCACTCTCTTCTTCCCTTGATATCTTCTAATCCGCTCAGCAAAATCGAACGACACCAAAAGGAAAAATGAAGATCTCATCGAGCTCTACGCATCCAATGGTTGGATCAAGACGGATCGACCCAAGCTCGCCAAAATTTAGGTATATATGTGCTGCGGGTTTTCTCATTTTTCGCGAAGATGGCGGCGGTGGAGGCGACCACACTTGGGGTGGTGTAGAGCAACACGAGGCACGCGTGGCGGCGGGTTTGGATGGGACACCAGTCGAACGTGGGGTCACGCGCGTGGAAGATGTTGATCGCGAGATGGATTTCTGTGTTCGTGCCTGGGTTGAAGCGGGATTGGGAATGGGAGAGGTTTTATTTTGTTTGTTTTTTAATTATTTTTCTAATTTTAATTTGATTATATCGTTATATTTAAAGTTACATGACTTATCCATACGAGGTCCGATTCGACCGAAACGAGTTCCATTGGATTCGTATCGACGTCGTCCACGACATGAAATCGAATTGAAATTTATTTGAAGCTGATTTTTTTTTCAGTTTCAAATAAAGGTGAGTGTTTTATACTGCTCATGAAGTACTAAAATATTTTTATGTTAGTTAAATCGAAATCATGAAGTGATTTAATTTTATTAATTGATGTTTGGTAAATGAACTGACATTTAATTGTGACATATGAATTGAGCTGTTAGGGATTAAAATTGATAGTTAAAGTGAAATCGGAATTAAATTCCCAATTAAAAATTTGATATTTAATAACTAGTTAACTGTCATGATTTATTGGCTGATTTGGATGTTGATTGTGATAGATGACGGTTGATATTTTGGATGATTGGATGTTTATTTATGTTATATATCCTGTTATCACCCTGTATATTACAAACAGTATATAAACTATTATTTAAATTATTTCAAATAAACTAAGAAATGTGTTGAAATGATATATACCTATGACATTTATTTTGGATTGAAATGATATATCTCTATCCCTGAAATTAAAATCGAAATAACTGATCATTTGGCCATATGATAGAAATTATATACGGACACCGGATTGGTTAAATTAAATGGTTTTAAAATTCTTGGTTTAAATTGTTTTGGATTTATTTTGCATTAAAAATTAAATTGTTTTAAAGAATATAACAATTGATTTTATGGGAATTGGATTATTTTCGAATTCGAGTCTTGAAATGTTGAAATTGAAATTGGTTAAAATGAATTGTTTTAAGAATTAAGTTCAAAACGTGAAGTTAAAAATCGACATATGACTTGAATTATAGTAATTGAATTATTTTAAAAGGTTTGAACTTTTACTTAAACTTAGAAGTTATTTAATTAAAAGTGATTTAAATTGATATTTCAAATTTGAGCTCGGAATTGAATTAGATTTGAACCTTAAATTGAATTGTGAAAATTAAATTTGATTTAAGTGATTTAAATCGGTAAATTGAAATTGGACTTGGAATTTATATAAACTGAAATGGTTCAACTTAAATTGAAATTAATTCGAATTGAAATCGAAGTTGATTTGAAATTAAATTTGAAATCGAAATTGAGTCAATTTGATTTGAATTGAGATTGAAAATTATTTGAATTGGAGTAATTAAAATTGAATCGGTTTGATTGGAATTTGCACTTGGGTCCAGGTTTATTGAAATGGAAAGAGATAGTTTGATTTGAAATTATTTTCAAAATAAACTATTTTAATATAAACTGTTAAAATCTATCTTTTCAAATATTCAAATTATTTTGTTTTTCCAAACTATTATACGATATAAATCATTTTAATACTCAAAAATATTTTGTATCAAACTATTTTAACTATTTTTAAACTACTTAAAAATTTCCAAACTATTTTCTAAAAAAAATTCAAATTTGCCAAGGTGGGAACTGTTTATATTTAAATCGTGGATTTTAATGCGAGTTACATTAAAATTGAAGTTATAACCTAAGTTGAAATTCGAAATGATTTTGGAAGTGAAATTGAGATATTGAGGTGAAAATGACTTTTAAGTGAAAATTGACATATTTGAAGTAAACTTGATATTTTGAAATGAAATGATATTTTTGAAGCGAATACGATATTTTGATATTAAGTATGAATCGATTTCGAAATGTAAAAGTACCAATCGATGTGTAAAACGACGCTTGGTTGTTAAAGAGACCAGAACCTTTACTAGGCGTACTCTCGGTCAATATTGGAATTACTTTAACAATTGTGTACGCGGAGAAGACTCCAAAATAACATGGTTGGATTAGACGTACATTTGTTGGATTTGAAGAAAAAGAACGATGATGGATAGACCCCGGCACTTGCGCCAATTTGAAATGGGCTAAGTGAGTTAGCTACCCCCAGCGGACATCCATTCTTCGATTTTCTTCTTAGACTTGGTCTATACTATTACTTTTGATGTCGATTTCAATTGGTGCACCTTGATTTAGGGATGAGCTCCCTTTCGACTTGATATAGGATGGATGGACGCGGTGGGCGATCGTGGCTATGATGTGTTACCGCTAGCCCTACAACCCGAACTGGTAGTATCCTACCTTAGCTATTACCTCATGTACCTTATCATACTCTTATCCCTGTACGATACTACTACGATTTCGATTTAGTGTTCTCGTATCACGGCGCATCCCTATCCCCCGACAAGCTACTAGGGCGTTATATGCAAACTGTACGACAATGCTTAAAAACGCGTTAAGGTATATCAATGTAAAGCATTAACGTTAAGAAAAATATTTATTTTACTGATTAGACATTACATATATAGCGTATTCTACTATATATAGATATTTTAACAGATTCTTAGGAGATGGAAATCCGTAACATTTCTTGAGTTATTGCACGCATGTTATACATTGGATATGAGATATGAAATCCCTTAAACATCTCTGACGCTATACATTCCTGTTATATGTGATATCGAATTGACTTACATAAGGATATTTTAATATCGACTCGAGTGTTTTGTCTTATCATTGAGCTTGAGTCAGCCCTGAGTTTCCAACGCATTAAAGATTATTTTTTGGAGGATAAAGAGGAAGATTTGGTATATGATTATTACTGGTATCATTCCCTACATCATGTTATTATGTTGCATTGTTTTATTTAGTTCTGTTGTATAACTCTGAAAGATGTTGTAAAATTATAATCAAATATATAGTATAAACGGCTTCATGCACTATATATTTGATTATCATATTTTTTTCATTCCATTGCGAGATTCTGCATTTATTTTCTACTTTTTCTTAATTAACCCCATTGATTATCTGTGTTTCAGATTGTTTGAGTTGGGCATGTGTGGATGATTTTTGATTTAAAATTCCCGAAATGTGGGCCGTCACAAGTTATTTTAAACTATATGGATTATCCTTCACACATATCATAGTTTCCTAGGATGACTATGACATCTTTATTAACAATATAGAGACTATCCATCTTAAGCATTATGTGGACTATCCATCACACATTCCATATTTTTTATGGGACTACTATGAACCCATCACTTATCAATTTAAAGCATATTATATGCTTTTCACTCATGTGCCCAACCTATGTGTATTATTATCCCGAACTAGATTAACAAACCCATAAACATATACACATTGGTATATCCAATATATGTGATTTCAGAATTATAAAATGGAAAGAAAAATATAATATATATTGGTGTCTCCAATAAATAAAGTTGAATTCATAAACTTATGGCATGTAGAAGTATAAAACATTGGAATTCCCTCATGAATAATGTCGAAATCATGAATCATATAGCTTATCGCCATTAATATAGCAAAATAGAAGACTTAAGACATTCATGTCATAATAAATCTC
The DNA here is from genome assembly GCA_030765085.1 of Allium cepa. Lineage (NCBI taxonomy): Eukaryota > Viridiplantae > Streptophyta > Magnoliopsida > Asparagales > Amaryllidaceae > Allium > Allium cepa. Next base: position 940,314,949 of record CM060932.1, read on the forward strand.
TATCGAAGTTTAGAAAACAAAACTTAAATTATCTTATGTATATAAAAATTTCATGTTGAAATATAAGGTTGTCGACGATATAGCTATCCGACCATTAAAATATAGCTTTAATTAAGATAGAAACATGACAACTTGGCCTAAGGCCTTAGTGCCAACATAAAAGAAACACGGCATCAACTTTGAAATGAAAAGATATGACATCAATCATGCATGACATTGTGGCTGAAAACAAGCAAATAAAGTGCAATGAACCGGATTTTCGACTCTCGAAAATTGACACTAATACGTCCACTATATTAGATGCCGAGCATTCATGTACCAGAAAAACCAATCATTAGGGGTGAAAGAAGAAGATAGAAGAAACAAAAAACAATTACAGAATCTCACAACGCTACGGAATTACATATATCAATCAACATAATTCTTTACAAAGTCATTTCCAATATGATCAGAATCGTACTAATACAATTCTACCCATGGACAGTTATAGCAACATGTCTTTACCTAACTGATACAAGATACATTTAATACAGCTGAAAGAAGATAATAACTAGCTATCGATGAATCCGTCTCCACCAAGCTCCTCCAAAATGCATCCATGGGAAAATCTGAACTACTTGGCTACCTATAAAAATTTAAGCAATCAAGAGGTTTAGGAAAATAAAATAAAACTCCAGGTCAGACATAGGTCTGGTGTAAGTAAACTCAAACAACTGAATTATTATGTTTAAAACCCTTCTAAAATCAAAGGCACTCATAAGACCATGTCGCACATAAACATGGACGGGTTTTTACCATACGATAACCAAAACATTTTTTATAGAAAATCCAATGATAGTATGACAATGTCAAAGGTTCAAAGTAAATATATTAAATAGCTGAAATGCTTGCATCTCACATTCCAACATATTTGGGCACGACTAAAAACGTACGACACTTATTCAAAAATGGATTCCATACAATTAGTGGGCTACTGGGGCACCACTCGCTATAGTGCATCTCTATATAAACACACCGAGAACCTCGTCTGGATTCCCTGCCAACACAAGACTGGCATATCCCTTGCTGGACAGTACTGAATACTCACCACCATGGTTGGGATCAGCAGCCGTACTGATACATACAAAATTGGGTCAAATACGATTCTAAATTCGGTGATGACATACCCTAATGGGTGTGACCAATATGGCCCTGCTGCATCTCCCCTATTTTAGTCATTTTCGGTTGATGAGGCCTGAGGCTATGTCTTTACTTTTTAGAATAGCAATCTCACTTGGAATACTAACACTGCATTCCAGGCAGCAATGCAATGCCAACAATTATCCACAAGAGTTATCCAGGATAAGGACAAACCGAAGACACTACTTCTACTACATCTATTTTGGAATAATCCTCATGATTAATAGAAAGCATCCCTTACACTTCGATGGCTTCATCTTTGGTTCCATACCTGAGTTGGGTCGAAGTGGTTTTTGGATAACATATCTGATCCCGGTCAATTCGAAACAAATCTTGATTATTTCGATAAACTCAACCCCAATTCTTTAGTAAATAACCAGACAAAAGAGAAGAGTAGAGTTTACCTCCTAATCTTTTATGGACGGATTTCTTTATTGTTTACCCTAGAAGAGTGAAACAAAATTTATACGCATAGTACAACATCATTGGAGATGACTATGTCATATAACTCATATGTTTCTCCTAGATGGGATCATTGGAGATGACTATGTCATTTAACTATCAAATGAACAATCATTCAAACATTGATTCAATTCCATATGGGATCCACTAAGCCTTTTGTAATTAATCTTTAATTAATAAAATCACTTTATAAAATTAGATCAAAAAATCTTTATACAACACTATTTCAAAAACCCTTACTTCCCTTTTTTACTTGTAAAATATATATGTACTTATCTTAGGGGTACGATTATATTATCAAAACATTTGAAAATTTCCTCCTTTAAAATTTATTTTTGAAAACATTACTTACTATAAACCAATCCACTTATCCTTTATAAAAGGTTCCCTTTTAAAAGTTCACTTCACATTTAAATAATTTTATAAACTTTTAAAATCAATTTATAAAACACTTTTATATGTTTACAAGTCTATTACAAACCCTCTTTACAAACCTCTAAAATCATTTACAAAACATTTCCCTATTTAAAACTCCTTTGATAAATCTTCTTTAAGAAAAATCCTTTACAAAATATATTTTGCAATTCATCATTTTGAATCAATTGAAGTAAACCTTTTTATTTAGTATACCCATTTTATAAACAAGTTACTATTTATAAATACCTTTATAAAATAATAATATAACTTGAAAATCATTTATAAACCTTAAACCCCAAATTGATTAAAGAATTGAAATTACTTCAAAAACATACTTTATAATTTCAAAATATGCTTAGCGATCCTAATGGTAGTAATTTAAGTTACCATTTAATATCAATTTCACTTTCAAGTCACTTAACCATTTACTTACGTAAGTCAACATATATGTAAATGCAATTCATATCCAAATCAGGGAATAACATATCCACACAACTCAACTAGCATATAATGTCCAAATAACATAATAGCAAGATGATGATTTGTCTTGCTAAATCGATTTCCAAACAATTCACTACTTAAAGAAAAATGAAAATTTATTCTACTAAACATATGTCCATACAATAAACATTTACATTATAGCAGAACGTGGGTTTTTTAGGCTATTAGATCTCCAAAAAATCATACAATCTAACTTATTGTATAACAAAGATCTATTCTTCTAACACATGTCCACACAATCAAACCATTTACATAACCCATTCACAATTGTTGTCTACTTAATGATATAGATATTTGAATCCCTTGCGTTCAAAATCATCTTTGAAAAAAGAAGTTCCTTTAAAACAATTTGATTCTTGGAAATAAAGGATTTAAAACTTAAAACTCCCATTTAAAATGATTAATTACAAGTTAAACACTTATTAAGCCATAATTAATCTTCATTAAATTTGAACTTAATTCAATTATAAATTAATAAATAATTAAACCTTCAAAAATTAGTTAATTTATAAATTAAATTCTTAATTAATCCTTTATTAATTATAAAATAATAACTTAAAGCCTTTATTAATAATTAACTATTTATTAATCTTAATTAATTCATTAAATAATCTTTTAATTGAAACTTAAATAATAAATTAAACCTTTAATAAATAATTATTTTAAATTAAAACCTTAATTAATTTATAACTAAAAATAACTAAGCACTTGATTAATCAAATAAATAATAATTAACCCCATAATTAATTAATAATTTATCGAATTAATCTTATCTTAGTTAGAAATTAAACTTCATTAATTAAAATAAATAACATTGTTTAATGCTTAATTAATTATTAATTATTAGAAACTTAATTAATTAATAATAATAATAATTAAATCCTTCATTAACTTTTTAAACATTATTATTTGGTTTATAAAATATTTACAAAACAATTTCAAGTAATAAAACTCAAATTTGAAAAATTCATATTTTTATCGAAACTGCCTCCATAGCAACCATCACTATGGATGCCGTTTCTCGAAAATGTTTCCTACTTTACTCTGAACTCATCATCATTGAAAGCTTGCCAACTTTTTGAAAACATGAAGTAAAAGTTTTCTAAACTAAAACAAAACTTGAAAATACTTTTTAATTCCAAAACATATTTACATAGTTTACACAAAAGGGTTTCAAGTCGTCATTACCAACAGAAGTTTAAACGTCCTTATCGTTTACATCAAATATCCAAGTTTATACCTAACTACAACATCCAAAATCATATCTACCCTAAACATGAGCATGATCTAACTTTAAACCATTTACAAAAATTTTGAAATTCAAATTCATGTGTAATACCATACTACATGCAAACATTCATAAGCATATTCAAATCAATATTATATTTACCCAACACACAAATAGTTTATTAACCTAGCAACAACAATCATGAAGCTAAAATTTTTTAAATCAAAAGAGCTTTTCTTACTAAAATTTTGCAAAACTCTTTTGAAAACTTGAAATAATTTGGAACTTGCAAAGCTTGGAAAACAACAAAATCCACTCTAAAATGGGTCATCTTCTTCTCAACTTTTGGCCATGTTACTCCCAGAACTTTAAAAAGTGATAAAAAGAGAAGTTTTTAAAATTATTTTCTCTATCGTTTCAAAAAAATAAACACTCGATTTGGATTTATTTTGAGGGAGATATAGTCAAAAAAAGGAGTGTTATTTTCAGCTTGAAATTATAGGTCTGAAAATGAGTTAGAAAGAAATGTATTTTTGAGGCAAAAATATTTACAATTTGAAAAGGTGGTTCAAATAAAAGTTGTATCCACTGGAATTATACTTGGTTTGAAGAAAAAAAATATTGATTTAGAGAGGTATGGAGGAAGTTATGGAAGAATGAAGTGGAAGGAAAATGAAGAAGTTATTAAAATGAAAAGGAGGAGATTAAACAAGTTTGAAATCATTTGAAACAATTTAATTTTTTTATTCTTCAAATTTTAGAAATACAAAGGAGAAGCCATTAAAATATTTTGGAAAAGCTTTTAGAAAGATGAAGGCTTCTGGAAAAAAAATGGAAAAACGAAAAGAATAAGGAAAAAATGGAAGAAAAAAAATCTTTTATATAAAATGCATAAAGAAAATTACCACTATACCCTTGTCCTTTGCCCTTCATCATGTGCTTCTACCTCATCACCAAGCTTCTCTCCCATTTTACTCATGCCATCATAGCCTCCTCTTGCTTCTAATCATAGCCAATATGCCATAAATGCATGTACTTAAAGTTTAAGCATGTTTCCATGGTGTGATATTTACTTTTATATAATTTTATATTATATTATCTTACTTGTATACACACACACACACATACATATAGTTAACTAATGAATATATGAATACATACGTATCCTAATGTATTTCAAAATGAATTTATATATACTTATGCCATTTCGATTACAACATTTTTGACAACTTTTACCCGACGAAAAGTCAAAAATTCGAAAAACGAATTCCGGTCACTTTTTCAATCTTTCTTCAAACTAAATATTTTTGAAAACAAATTAGAAAAACTAATTCACCACCATTTTTCAATTTTAAAAAGATTTTTCTTTTAACTATAAAACTTAGTGTTTGAATATTTAAAATTAATTAAATATTCGTAAATCAAAGCGGTGAAAATTCCGAGTCGTTGCACAAAGAATGTCGACATTGATAAACCACGACTTCAATATTTTGAGTCGATATTAATTACTTACGGAATTATTATAAGTATATTGGAAATATCATACATCGGATATTATTTCGTAAATCATATGATGATGACATTAAGAACTCATGACATCAATATCTCATATACCCATGAGATGCAGTATTCTCATAGCGGCAATGTTGGATGCATGAACCCGATTCATCACTAACTTACGGTATAGATATCTCATGCATTGCTTCATGTCAATACCGCCTATTCCGATATCACACACTACTACAAAGTGATACCATCTATTGTTGATGCCGAACATCATGGGGATGCGGCATATCAGTGGCATTGTTGTAATTATTGTAAGACCCGTTTTCTTTCTTTCTAAAACAGTTTCTTTTTACCGGTTCATATTTCTTGTCAAAATATGATTGGATAGAACCAAAACTTTACATTTTCTTTTCTAAATTTACTAGTTTAACGGCAAATTTTCTATTGATTAGAAAAATGCTGATAAATTTTGAAATAAAAATAACCGTAAACGCACGACGTACGATTTTATTACGTGGCGAGTACGAGTCGATTCATAGGGAATTTTTAAGATTTTAAAATTTTCAATTCAATCAAATTAGACCAAAGTGGGAGGAAATTGTTAACTAAAAAAAGAAGCTAAAACTAGAATTGAAATGTGACTTAAAATACTGGACTAGAGAACAATTTAGGGATAAATCCACTCTCATATTTTTGTAAATCAACAAATAATAATTCATGATCTCTAGTTTTGATATTAAATAAAATAATTATTGTATTTGTCATAAGTATGGTTTATTTATGTTATTAATTAACATAACTTAAACCATCAAACTATAATGTAACAAATAAACCACTTATAAAATCTCATGAAAATGAAGTCAAAGCAAAAGCTATTTTAAATATGATCTATTTACTATTGTAATTAGCAATATAGATCATCAAATTTCATTTTTACTTTCATTTTAAAATCAAAAATTAATTAGCAAATGATGTTTTAAATTGTGTTTATGTTGAATAAGAATAGCTCATTTGTAAAAGCAACATAAGCGATCAAACCCACTTGTATAAACTTACATCAAAATTCACTTTCATGAAGCACAAATAAAGAGATCATAAATCATAAAGATGTTTCAATTACATAGAGTTAGAGAGCTTCATTACACTTAAATGAAAGGGTTTAGCTATTCATTTTTGTTATCAAATCAACATTTGTAAATTTCAACATTAAAAGGCAAAGAATTGAAAACAAACAAAGGAAGAAAGAGAGATTAACTATTAACAACTTGCATAAAAATTAAAGCTACACTACTTGCATTAATGTAAATCTAAGCTATGAACATTAAAAGAAAGAGAGCATAAAAATAAACACTAACATAAAAGCAAACAAAAGCATGTAGAAAAGAAAAGAGGAAGAGGCTTGGAAGCCATTTTTATTTCATGAAACATTGCCATTACAACTTGCTTTCTTAATATCCTAACTAATGGGAAAGAGTAGAAGATATTTACATTTACATAAGAGGGTTATTTATACATGCATAAAACCCTGATTCCATTTTTAGGGAGCTTTCCAAAATGCCCTTTAGGAAGTGTGGCCACCAAGTAACCATTAGCCACTAATTAATCCCTCATTAAATGTGCACGAAGTTTTAACCTCTACTTAGTTGTCCATTAGCTTCTAATTGTAGATTTAGGCAAGTGGGTGGGGGTCCTTCATGATCTTGGACTTGAATTATCTCTTTTTTTTGTATGCATTTGTGCATGCATATATCTTCATGAATCCCTCTTCCATATGCATCAGAATTATATAAAAATCATAAAAATGTCCATGTAAAAATTCTTAAATTGACTATGCACAAAAATGACCATTTTACCCGTGAATGAATATGAATATATGATGATTTGAAAATAATAGAATTTTGGTTTTAAACTTGTTAAAATGCCCAAACATGATATTTAATTAAATAAAAAGAGATAAAATAAGGAGTATATATATGCACATTTACGTGCACATCAAATATCCCCACACTTATCTTTTTATTCCCCTCGAATAAAGAAAAACTAAGATAAATCCATTTTCATAGGGTGCATGATTTCATTAAGCGTATGCAACAAGCCGTTAAACCTTCGGGTGTCTCCAGTAGGACGAGTGTTGTCTCGTGAGGGTTTTCAGCGGATATTACCCAAAAAATCCAAATGCAGGACGAAAGTATTTACAAAATGCAAGATTTATTTACAAAGAAATGAATGCGAGTTTTTGAAAATATTTACAAACGAAGGATTTACTTTTACATGGACACAAATAATTTAAATATAAGTTTTAGTCATTATCTTGAAAATTTAAGCCATTTATTCGCCAAAATTTCCAACAAAAATAAGTTATCATAGGAAATAGACAATAGTTTAACTCGTTGTTTCGGTTGATAACAAAGTGTAACTAGAAATAAGTCCTTAGTTGATTATCAAAATTTACCAAAGTGGTATTTTCATTTCATTTCAATAACAAGTTAAATCAAACAAGTAAAAATAATGCTTAGATTTCTATTGCTTACTCTCTTTTATTTTAAAATTTTATTGATATTAACAATATTTACATAAACCTGACTCAGGTAAACTGATGCCAGATATATTACCCATGCACCGCATTGCGGACTGATGTGAGGGAATACAGAGCATGGCGAGTGAACACACAAGTCTGAACACTTTTCGACTGTAGGCGTTACTAAAAAGAAATTTTATATACATACACCTAACACAGAATCTCAGATAAACTGAGGCCAGATATACCGATCGTGCACTGCCTTTCGGGCTTATGTGAGAAGGGTACAGAGCATGGTGAGTGAATACACGGACACATGACTCTAGGTGTTAAAAATATATACATATATGCGAAGTTTTTTCTGTTTTTTTGGAAAGAGAGAGTTTTACAAAATCATCTTAGCACCATTTAACTTAGAGGATAAAAATGTTATATCTTAACACATATGAACCTTCCTATACACTAGCCAAAACCATTGTTTTTTTGTAATCAAACTTCATTTTTATTTTTGTTAAGACAAATAAATTTTCAAAAATTTCAATTTATTAACCAAAACTTATACTTATCCCATAGTGTTTCTAAAAAAATAAATCAAAATGCTAAAAGGAAAATGTTTTTGACATTTAGAAATTTTGAGATTTTTTTTAAGTTAAAAGAAAATGAAAATTCAAAAATGCCATGAAACTTAAAAAGTGCAAATGAGAATGAAACTCTCCCCTACACTTAATTTTGATTGTGTCCCCACAGTCAATGAATGATATAATAAGTGTAACAGGGAAAATATATACATATTTACAAAAGAGGATTAACATTCTTATTAGACGTAGCTTGGCTCATGAAGAATCATGAGCTTCTCCTCTTGGTTACTTGGAAATTCCAAGAAAGGTTTCAAACGATGAATGTTGACTTTTAAAATTGATCCATCCATGGGGTTTTCTATTTCTACGGCACCATGTGGAAAAATAGTTCGTACCACAAATGGTTTGGTCCATCTTGATTTGAGTTTTCCAGGGAATAAATGAAGTCTTGAGTCATATAAAAAACTTTCTTGTTAGGAGAAAATATTTTCCATAGGATTGACTTGTCATGAAAAACTTTGGTTCTTTCTTTGTAAATTTTCTTGTTTTCATATGCATCATTCCTAAGTTCTTCTAGTTCGTTGAGTTATAGTTTTCGGTTTTCGCCAGCTTTTTCAAGATCAAAGTTTAAGTTCTTTATTGCTCACAACACTTTGTATTCGATTTCAACGGGTAAATGGCAAGCTTTACCGTAAACTAAATGAAATGGTGACATCCCAATGTTAGTTTTAAAAGCAGTACGGTAAGCCCAATGCGCGTCGGTCTATTTCTAAGACCAATCTTTCGATTCTTGTTAACGATTTTTTCCAAGATTTGATTTATTTGTCGATTTGAAACTTCAACTTGGCCACAAGTTTGAGAATGATACGGAGTAGATATCTTATGGGTTATCGAGTATTTCTTCACTAAAGTTTTAAAAGAATGATTGCAAAAGTGGGTGTCGTTATCACTGATTATTGTGCGAGGTGTGTCGAACCTCGAAAAGACGTTCTCTATGGGAAATTTCACAACAATTTTTTGGTCGTTGTTTTGCAAGGAACGTCTTCGACCCATTTTGAGACGTAATCGACATCGAGAAGGATATACAAGTTTCCAAAAGAATTGGGAAAACATCTCATAAAGTCGATACCCCAAACATCAAAGATTTCGATCATAAGAATGAGGTTTCGAGGCATCATGTTTCATTGAGAAATTCATCCAAGCATTTGACATCGATCGCAAGTTTTACAAAATTCAAACGAATCTTTGAAAAGAGAAGGCGAATAGAAACCACATTGAAGACCGAAATGTCCACCGCACGCTTGATCGTGGCAAAACAAAAGAACACTTTTGATCTCATTATCCAGAATGCAACATCGGATGATTTGGTCGGGACAATATTTGAATAAGTATGGATCGTCCCAATAGAAATATTTCACTTGGGACATGAATTTGTACTTATCCTTTTTGGACCAAGATGAGGGAGTTTCTTTAGTGACTAAGTAGTTCAATATATCAGCGTACCATGGATCGATAGAAATTGAAAGAAGTTGTTCATCGGGGAAGTTTTCATTGATTGGCAAAAAAGATGGTGCGTTCGGAAGACGAGACAAGTGATCAGCTATGATGTTATCGGATCCTTTTTTTGTCTTTAATTGTAAGGTCAAATTCTTGAAGTAAAAGATCCAACAAATCAAAAGATATTTAGCATTTTTTTAGCGAAGAGATATCGAAGCATAGAGTGGTCCGTGTACACAGTAATGTGTAGCGCAAAAATAACAGCTAGAAGCTCTTTTTCGGTTGCTATATAATTGAGTTGAGTGTCGTTCAAAGTCATACTTCCATAGTAAATGACATGAAGGATTTTGTTGATGCGTTGTCCTAAGACAACACCAACCGCAAAGTTAGAAGCATCACACATTATTTCGAAAGGAAAATCCCAATTGGGTGCGCGAATGATTGGAGCTAAAATGAGTACCTTATGAAAAAAGAGATACAATTAGAGTTAAAATCAAAAGGAACATCTTTTACGAGGAGAGTCATCAGAGGATGAGCGATTTTGCTAAAGTCTTTCGCAAAGCATCGGTAAGCAAAGGTACTGAATGGCATACGTCAATAAGCAAAGGTACCGAATGAACATGTAAAAGTCGTTTTCTCTTTATCTTCGTGAGCGATTAAAATTTGGTTATAGCCGAAATAACCATCAAGGAAGCAGTAGAATTCGTGGCCGACTAAACATTCAAGCATTTGGTCGATATAAGGAAGAGGGAAGTGATCTTTACGTCTTGCGGCATTTATTTTTCGATAGTCAATGCAAACACACCAACCCGTTTGATTATGAGTTGAAATGATTGTTTGAATCATTCTTGACAATGGTTAGCCTAGACTTCTTCGATACAACATGAATTGGGCTAATACATGAACTATCGAAGATTAGGTAAATGATTCTGTTGTCGAGAAGTATAAGAATTTCATCACGCACCGCATCTTTCATTTTTGGATTAAGCCTTTATTGCGCGTCACGAACGGACATGGCATCGTCGATTAAATGAATGCGATGTTGAACAAGAGCGGGACTAATTCCCTTTATACCAGAGATCGACCATCCTATTGCTTTCTTATTTTTCGAAAGAATAGAGAGAAGAGAAGCTTCTTGGTCAATGGAAAGAAAGTTAGAAACGATGACAGTACAAGTTTTGTTTTCACCTAAGTATGCGTACTTAAGGTGATCGAGAAGTGGTTTGAGGTCCAACTTTGGGAGTTTATAGATCAAAGAATTGGGTTGAGATTCAGACTCAACAGGAAGCGATTCAAAGGGAAGAGTGTATTCAATTTCATTAGGAATTTCATGAAACAATTTTCCATACTCAGCTTCGCGTTTGTCGTTAAGATCAAGTGTCTCGTTTTCAAAGTTTTCGTGAATTGCACTAACTTCCAACGTGTGGTCACAATGTTCATTCGATTGGTTTTCAAGATTGAAAATATTAAGATCCAAAGTCATGTTTCCAAAAGAGATTTTCACCGATCCGTTACGACAATTGATTAAGGCATTTGAGGTGGTTAAGAATGGTCGGCCTAAAATCAATGGAATTTGACTTGCGGGATTTGTCATGGTTTGTGTTTCGAGAACAATAAAATCAACGGGGAATATAAATTGCCCTACCCGGATGAGTACATCTTTGCCTTCTCCCACGGGCTTCTTAATGGAGCGATCGACGAATTGAAGTGTTACTTTTGTAGGTTTGAGTTCACCTAAGCCTAACTATTCGTACAAGGAGTATGAAATCAAGTTGACACTCGCGCCTATATCTATCAAACATTTGTTAATCGCCTTGTCTCCAATTGTACACGAAATCGTAGGGCAGCCAGGATCTTTGTATGTAACGGGCATGGATTGGGACAAGACTTCACTCAAACTGGTGGCTAAGAAGACTTTTTTGGGAACTTGAGTGTGTCGCTTTTGGATGCACTAGTCCTTTAGAAATTTCACGTAGACTTGCTGAAAGATGTCAAGAAGCGGGATGTTAACTTTGACTTGTTTTAAATTTCCAACATCTTTTCCATTTGTCCGAGTGCTTCTTTGGTCAAAGATGATGTGGAAATGGAACATGATACTCGGTAGGCAGGTCTACTCGAGTAGAAGAAGGATTTTGATTGGCATTCGATTCAACATTTGGCTCCACGTTCTGCTTAAATTCATTTGTTGTTTTAGAAGTGCCGAGAGAGGTTTTCGGTAAATCGTTCGGATTAACGACTTGATTATCGATTTGTTTACCGAAACGTAGATTTGTGATAGCATTCAATTGGGTGACGTTGCTATCTTGAAAAACGGGCTTGATTTGAATTTGCGTTTTGATTTCTAAGATTTGGAAGAGGCCAGCATGGGAATGTTCCTCACTCGCGTTCACTTACAAACGTGGCTAATTAACTCATTTGCATTTCGAGTTTTGCGATTGATTGGTTTGTGTTTTGCAAATACGAAGTCAATAAATTTTGCAAATTGTTGTTTGATTGAAGACTTTGAGTAGTTGCTTTAGCCAACGTTTCAAGAGTTTTCTCAAGTGAACTTAAACGTTTATTGTCTTGGGGAGGATGAGCAGAATTTGGTTGAAAATTTGATTATTGCGGTTGATTATGAGACGGACCCGTAAAGTTTGGCTGAAAATTGTTAGGTTGAAAGGGAGGATTCAAAGCATTATTCAGGAATGCTTGGAAATTGGGACGAATCATATTCGTGTTGGGATTGTTTTGGTTCCATGCAAAATTCAGATGATTTCTCCAACCAGGATTGTACGTTGGAGAAAATGGATCATTTTTGGCTTTATTGAAAGCACTGATTTGTTCGACAGAATTGGGACACCTATCGGCTATATGATTAGGATCGTTGCATTTATAACACATCGGTTGGGAAGCTTGGTTTGTTTGATTCGACGAGAAAATGTTATCGAATTTATTAATCATTGCGTCAATCTTAGCTTCAAAGCAAAAGAAGATCCTATCGAGTGTGCACTCAATCGTGAGTAAAATGATTTTTCATTCGAACGTTCCTATTGGGATGACTTTCCAGCTAGGTTTTCAAGAATTTCCAAGCATCATCGTAATGTTGGGCAAGAAAGTTACCTTAGCACATTGATTCGGGCATGGTTCATGAGCTATTTTCGAGTTCATCTGTGATGACCCGTAAATCCGTACTCCTTGAATATACACTAATCTCCATAGATTAACTCAAGATGAACAGAAATACGAATTATCAATGTTTTAAGAAAAAGAAAGAGCTAGAAGAAGAGATAAGAAGATAGAAAATGGAGGGAAAAAAAGAATAGAAAATAGAACGGAAAGAAAACAGCAGAAACAATATCAGAATCTCACAATTCGCAGCGGAACAACATATAATAGATAAATGAATAATCTTTAAACAAAGAACTATATCAGTTATTACATTATTTTACATTTCATTACATCATATCATCAGAGTGTACAACAACAAACAACATCTAACAGCGGAAAAGAAATACTATATACTAGTAATATGTCATGCCATCCAGCTTGCCTCCAGCAACTCCTGAATATCCTGATAAACCTTAACTCTTGACTGCCTGTGTGGAAATTGGTGGGCACCCAGAGTTTAGGAAGGAAAACAATAAACTCCGAGTCAGTCATGTGACTGGTGTGAGAACTCAAAACAGTTTATTTATCTTTGAAAACAAAATAGATGAATATTTTTAAAGTCAATTCGCAATGCTTTTAAAAATGAGACTACCATAAGGCCTCCCGCACACACACACAATGCAAATGCAGAATCGGAGGAGATTTCTCCTTATGATAGTCAAAGATGCTTGATACGCATTAAAAAGAACATTTGATATTATTATTAGTGCATAGTGTAGGAAAAATTCATTTCGAAAATAAAGATATAAATCTTAGCCAGCATAGACATTCCGCACTTATGCCTACTATAGCTACCATGTTCAATAGCAGGTTACCGCCACATTCCATGGCAGGTTATACAACTAAAACCGTACAAGTCTCGTATTGTTTCTTTGGATTTCCAACGAATGATCAGGCCAAGGAACTTCCCATTTTCACATGAGAATGCCTCTGGATGGACATCCCCGAGAACCAAACCGGATCTCTACCAACACAAGGTCGGGTTACCCCTAACTGAGTAACAACTGACCGAGTATGCCATCCCCCGGTCCTTTGGGACCTTTAACCGAGCGCTCGTCACCATCATCACACAATCATAACAAAGTGTTTTCAACATGAGTAAGTATCTGGGCTCCATACCATGATACCACCCTTTTCCAGAAGGAAATGCACATACCCTAAAGGGCGCTACCCCTCATAACCTTGCTGCATCTTTCCTGTTTTGACCATTCCGGGGTGTGAGGCTCGACGAAGTCACGTCCACAAAAACATACTTTATACAAAAGCCATGCTTTGGGTCAACAAATGATCATAGAAATGATCACCAGGATAGACGATCAAATAAATGATCCTATCACAAATGAAAAACACAATGATCATTCCACAGCAACACACAGCATGTCACATTACCAAATTGGGAATATATCGCTGATAACCTTCAACTACATAACCTCTAAGGGTGTTAAGCTAAAAGAATAAATTCTCCGCCACCAACAGAAATATATTTGAAAGAAATCTGCTTTATATCTCAATTTGTAACGTCAGACATACAATCCATACAAGTCTGTTCCGGGCTCGAACAGAACCGAAGGCACTTACAAAGAAGTCCTTGCAATCCGGATATCCACAATCCTGATCGGATTTCCCATCACATATGGAGAACTCAATACCGGAGCAACTCGTTGCAGAGTCAATCGACAGGTCATCCTATCGCTCTCGCAAATACCGGGTCTTCAACACCGATCTTTAATGTTATCCATTACGTCGTATCACTATTCGGAATGGGTAATCCGAATAACGAGCGCAATAATTTAAAAATAAGTGTAGCATTCAAATTCAGCAAATCACAACAAATACCTTTCAAAGGTAAATATTGATAGTCGGTTATTGAACTATCAATGGATATGCACAACATCACCAGATTCCAAATAATTTTCCAAATTATTTATTTTCCAAAAATATCTTTACAAGATATATAATTTTCACACTTCAAAAATAAATCAATATTTATTTTTAACAAATTCCACTCTCTTTTATAAATTCCATAATGAATTTATATTTCAAAATATCTATGCATATACGATTTCAATTATTCATTTCAATTTATCTTCAAAAAGATAAATTCTCAACATACATTTTATATTGGAAAACATTTCCATACTTATTTAATAAGTAATTCACAAATCCATTTATTTTCAACACTTGGAAAATATTCAATATACTTAAATCGAAATTAAGTATATATTTCATTCTTTAAGGAAATCATGCTCTTAAACATATTTATTTGGGCCAAAACGAATGTTGCGTAAAACATCGTTACGACGTCCCAAAATCACTAGTATAGGGATTCGAAATTAAAATAGATATATAAATCCCAATACTATACAAAACATTTCCTTTCGGAAATCATTTACTATAACAATAGTGCTATAGTCCACCATTTCCTTTTATTTCTCGAAAACGTCTATTTCAACAATGAATGTTGAAATCTATGGTTTCGAATCTCAACATATTTAAAACATCGTTAGATCGTTTTAATTATATTTAAAACATCACATTCAAAACAATTTCTTTAACATATTATTCACTATTCAAAAACGTGAATATACTACGTTAACAACTTTCATCACTTCTATTCATTTTATTTCAAAGGATTATTCACAGTCAAAAATGTGAATATAACTCCATTAATAGGTTTCAACAATTTACTTATCAAAATAAGTCGTTTGCGAATTTATAAAACAACGTTTATAAATTCTATTTCTATTTATTTTACCACAACTTCCTTTATAAATTCCTTTATTGACCTATCTCAATTCATATCTCAATGATATACTAAAAGTTCATATTATAAGTGAAATACTTATAATTTATTTGCTTGCAAAAATCGTTCCTTTGAACTACATACTTATAAATCTTATAACTTATAAGATTCAATTATTTATCCAAATATATTCTTGAATAACTTCATGAAATTTATAAATCTTATTATTTATAAATTTCACTTATAACTTCACCATTTATAATTTTATAAATTCCATTGATTAATGAAATTCATTCACAATTCATTCTAACACTTATAAAAACTCGTTTTATAATTCAAATATTATAATTTATAAATATCCATTTTATAAATTTTTTATACAAATCAATTTGTATTATTATTCTAAAACGTCTTTAAACTTCTTTATAATTTCATCCTTTTGATTTATAAAATAATCAAATTTTATAAATCCTATATTTAAACTTTTTACAATAAATTCAGAGATCCAATTTAAACTATTTTATAAAATCATTAATCCATATTTCTCAAAAATCAACTTTAACCGTATTTCTCAAAAATCATAATTTTTATAACTTTTAAAAGTATAACGTTTATTTATTTATAATGGATCAAATCCAAAAATATTTTATAACTTATACTTTCAAAAATCACTTTAAAAACATTTTAAAGTTCCAAAATTTGGTCCAATGATGCTACATACCAAATAGTCAATCACGACAACAACGATATCATATATCAATATGATAATCCATCAAATATCAAAATATCTGAAATCAAATAAAAACTGTTGAGGAATCCAGTTAGATCCCTCCAACCTGTTTCCCTGCATCCACAAACATTAGCACAATACCAATTCCGCTCCAGTACGGAATTATCGCGGTATATGGGATTTAAAATATTATCCGCTTAATAGACAGCGCAATAGGGTCTCATCCGCTATACAAATGCGGAAAATCAATAACTGCAATATATACATATGCCAATATATATATATATTGCTATTATATATAATACCAATTTCACTGTTTATGAAATATTCGCGGTATATGTTTTTAATAAATAACATCCGCTTACTAACGGCGTATAATGTCTATTTTAACAATCAATAGATAACAATCATCATTCAAACATGCATTCAAATATTTTAAATCTAACTATTTAAAATAAAATCAAAACCGATTCGATTGAGTGAGAAGTTCTCACCTTGATTTCAATTTCGTTTTAGCGATTTATTTCGAATAAAATTAAACGGACGTTTAATTTTACCCAAAATTCTCACTAACTCCAAATGACTCCAATCTGACTCCATCGCGTAGTGCTCGTCCATACGATTCCAACGCAACTGGTTTCGCGCGTTTTCGACCTCGTATGAAAAAGATATGAATTTATGAAGTTATACGAATTTTTATATAATAATTTACAACATAATTTCTTATATTTTTATAACCTAACTATTCCAGAGCCATTGGATCCAAGCCCTATGCAATCTGAACCGTCCACCCCTACCCCTTTCTTCTTTGTTCTCCCTCTACAGACAAAGGCCGAACCCATAGCACGATATTAGGGTTCGAAATTCGAGCCTCCTCGCTTGCATCTACCCCGATCAAAGACCCCCATGTCGAAGGCCATAGCTTGCTCCACTCTCGGCCTGAAGATCTTGAAACTCGGCCCCTCCTACAACCTCGAATTCCGTGCGCAACACCCAGGGAATGCGGCCAAATTGATGACAATCCATGCAACTAAAAACAATCACTTCCGTATGGATTTGTAGATCTCTTCTTCCTCTTCAATTTTGCTTTAGTAAGTATTCGATAATATTGAATGGATTTGAAGAAATTAATGGAAGAACGATACAAATTTTCGGCCATTCATGTGTAGGTGGCGGCTGCGTATAGAAACTAGGGTTTAGATTTTTTTTTTCTTTGTGAATGAAGGCTATTTATAGAGAATCGAACGACACTATTCATTCCGGAAATTCCGAACTCCGATTTACGCACCGTAACCAACGTTTCTAGGGTTTACCCCGCGTTCCGGACACAATGGAATAGGTTTCGAAAGCTAATTCGGACATCTGTGCGAGTTATGGCAATAAACGTTCAATTTAAATTAAACCGATTTAAACGATTTTCTAGGCGTTTTAATTTGTACCGGACAAACGGTAAATCCGATTGACACGAAATTTGAAACCTTATAATAATATCACATTACGGATCCGATGAAACTAGTTTCGTCGAAATCCGAGACTTTTTGAAAAATGGCTATTTTAACTCGCCAAATTAATATTAAAAACAATTCGATGCGTTTCGAGCTGCCACGATCAAACGATAACTCCGATTGCTACGAAAATTGAAATCCGGTAATAACTAACTATTACGGATCCAATGAAACTAGTTTCGTCGAATTCTGAGACTGTTCAAAAATTGACTATTTTCACTAGTCGATTAAATATTAAAATATTCAATTTTCACAAATTAACTTTTAATTCGATTTTAAAAGTTCTAAAATATCATTCTAACTTCAATATGATATAATAAAATTTTACAAATCATTTTCAATCATATTTAACTCAATTTTCAATTATTTCCATAATTTAACATATTAAATTATCGATTTAATTATTCAATTAAATCCAATTATTCGAAATATAATTTATTCGACTTATAAATTTCACTTATTAATATTTAAAATTAATTAATTATTTAAATTTTAATTATCAAAAATTCTGGGTCGTTACATCATCATATAGGATTTAGCAATCGTCCATTTTTCAAAGTTAGGGTGTGGGCATTTTATCAAAAGCTCTCTGAATCTTTCAAAATATTTTCCAAATGGTTTTACGAATTCTTCGCACGTTTTAATCGAGTTCGATGGTAAGCTGTACAACCATTTTTCAGCGTAATCCGTAAGAACGAATGTGATTAATCGAAGATTGATTCCGTCATCGGAAAGTTGTTGGAGTTTAGTGGTTGCGCAAACTTGTTTGAATTTAGTCAAGAAAATGTATGGGTCATCGTGCTTGAAATTGCCAAATTTTGGAATCGTGACAATATGATTCGAATGAATTTCGAAATGGTTACCCGTAGGGGCGGGTAATGTGATGCAAAATGGAACGCAAACTCTATCAGGAAAGATTCTATCCATGAGAGTTCGAGGGACGTTCTCGTTTACCATTTCGGGAGGATCGTCTATTCGAGTTAAATGATTAGTTGTTGAGTGGCGAGTCCAACGATTTTCTGTTGTGTCACGAGTCCAAATACTCATGCACAAGTGAAAGTCGACAAGAATAAGAAGTTAGAATCGAGTTTAACGAATGAAAGAAGATTTAAAAAACGAAGTGAAAATTTTGATTTTGTTTATGTTTTTTTAAGGAAGAAATATATTTACCAAGTGAAATTTATTTTCAAAAGAGAAGTTTGATTTTCGTTTTGTTTTTGGCTTTACAAAATTTTTTATATGTTTTCTGTTTTTGTAATTTTTTTTTGTTTTTGTAATTTTTTTTTGTTTTTGATTTTCAAATGTATACCAAAAGGATTTTTTGTTTTTTTAGAAAATGTGAACTTTTTGTTTTTGAATTTTCAAATTTTTTCTTTGTTTTTGAATTTTATTTTATTTGGATTTTTGTCTTTGATTGAAAATTTTCAAAGGAAAGGAAAAAATGAATTTTTTTTTGGATTAAAAACTAAGTTAGTAAAATTTATAAAAAAAATTTGGATTTTGAAATTTTTTTGTTTTAAATATGCATGAACTAATGCAACTAAATGGATGCAAAGGACTTAATTACAGTTTTCTGTCCTTAGTAGCTCCTAACCCAAAATTGTATAATCACACTTTATTTTAAATCAACAAAAATATTTCTCAGCCAGGTAACGGGTAGAGGTTATCGGTGCACCAAGAATCACCGTAGCAATGCAGCCGAAAGTTTAACTGCGTTTAGAGGATAAGAATCACCGTAATTTTTATAACTGGTTATTACTCTATCGTAGCCTAAACATCAAGTAAAAAAATTGTTCAAAGAAAACAATTGTGAAGATAAAATTAAGCCTCAGATGAGCTCGCGACACCCTTAAGTCGAATGTCTAACCTTTACTATTAGTCAAAATCTACGATGAAATGTGTTTGTGGGCTAAGGAAAGGATGACAAAATCCCTCACCTTATGTGAATTGGGGTATTGTCCTTAGAAAATAAAATAAGATGAATGCAAAACAAGAATTAAACGTATATTAATAATGTAACTACAAATGGATTTTGTTTTTGGTTTTTGGATTTTGAAATTGTATATATATACACACACACACACACACAAATGCAAATGCAAGCAACCAACAATGAAATTCCAATAAAAACAAAGGAAAATGGCATCATAGTAGAGCATGTAGAATTATTAGCAAATTTTTTTTAGTGGCGTTTTTTATGCAAGCAGAGCGAATATTTTTTTTGGCAAGCGGTTCTTCCTTGTAATTTTCTGCTTTGATAACCTGAAATTGAAAACAAAATATATATGCGGTTTTTTTATGATCAAAGAAAATAAAAACTAAAGCAAAACAAAACAAATTAGACTAAAAAATTCATTTTTTTTTTCTTTTTTAGGATAAACAAAATAAAATTAAAAGAAACCAAACTTTTTTTTTATGAGACACAAAACAGAACAACTGTTTTTTTTATTTGTTTTTCTGTAAGTGCAGATCCAAACAAAAGCAAAACACAAATCAAAACAAAGGAATTTACACAAAAGAAAAAAATTATCGGACTCGGCCCGTTCAACAACCCCACCCGGCCCAATAATGTCTCGTTTAAAATTAATTTATCAATTACCTGAGTCTTTAACAAGTTTAACAGCAACAAAATTTGTCGATCGACTTCTCGCAACCCAAATCAATTTGAAATTCTCGCGACCAAACTTGTTCGTACGACCATTCGTTTCGAATACCAGGTGTTCGATTGGGGTGCGGTGATGGGATATGTGGCTGTTCGAGGTCGAATTGGTCTGTAGTTTCGGCGATTGGAATTTGTGGTTAAGGTGGATAAGGTCGCAGTGGTTCGGGTGGTAGCGACTTAGTTTCAGGTGGTTGAATTGAAGGTGATTGGGTTCGGCGAAGTGCAAGTAGGTAATTGAATTGGTGGAGATTGTCAAGTGGCTGTAGGCGGTTGATGGGATGTTCGAGTTCGATAGCAATTTGCAGAGAGGTGATGAGTTTGGTGCTTTTTTTTTTTTATTTGGTTAGTTTGTATGAGGAGGAGGCGGTGGTCATGATTGATTGTTGAAATGGCGCAAGGCTTATTATGGTGATGGCAGGTTGGTGGCGAGGGTTGCTGTTTTTGATGGTTGTGAATTGGTAAAGGAGTATGACCGAAGAAGATTGTTCGTGTAATTGCAGTCAGGAAGTGGTTACTTGAAGCAGGCGATTTGGCGATGGAGTAAGGAAGTGATGAAGTTTGAAGTGCACGAGGATGTTGATGGTTTGAAGTAGTGGTATGTAAGTTGAATATGGGGCTGTTGATGGTGGTTTGAAGTAGGAAGGGATGGTAAAGGCAGGGGTAGTTAGCACTTGTATGAATGAGTGAGTAGTTATGAAGTGGTGTTACTGCAGGCAGTTATGGTGAGGAGATTGATGGCAGCAATGTGGCTCTGGTGGGTATGTGGTAAGAAAGAGGGTGATGTTGCTTGAGAAGTGGTGAAGTCTGTAGCACTTCAGTGGGTGGTGCTTGGTTGTAGTCGCGTGTTCAAGTGGGTAGGTGCTACTGTTATGGTCAGGGAAGACTGAAGTTTTTGTGAAGGTTGATGATTCGTGTTGAAGGCAATGGTTGTTTAATTACTGGTTGAAGTATGCAGTGGATTTGATGAAGCTTGTATGGTGGAGTTGCACGGCTGTTGCTTGCAGATATGTATGATGAGATAGAAGAGGTGATGCAGTGGTGATGGTTTAGTAATGTGATGAAGTGTGGTGATGAAGAGGCAAAGGAACAGTGGTGATGATGCAAGTTTGCAGTGTTGAGATGTTAAAGCAGGGGAGATTGTGATGGCAGGCAGTTTTGGTTTCGATGTGGTTGAGAAGTTTGTGAGATTGTACATGAGCAGTGTATCTGAGATATATGAGCAGTGTATCTGGGATGTATGTGCAATTGTATGAAGGAAGTTTGTGGTTTTTGCGAGGAGGAGTCGGGATTTGTATGAGGAGCAGGTGGTATTTGAAATGCAAGTGAATGGGGTGGAGATGTAAGGAACTGCAGGGAGGCTTGTTGGAGTGTGACAGGGTGATATGGCAGAGGGGATATTTGAAGTTGAGATGTGGAAGTGGTGAAGTATGAAGGTGCAGTAAATAGAGAGACAGAGGAGAGCAAATAAAGGCAATGCAATGCTTTTTTCTTTTTCTTTTGTTTATATAAATTTTAAAATGAAATGTAAAGAGTAAAATGACATGCAAATTGTAAATGAAATGGAAATAAAATATTTTTGTTTTTGTTTTGAAATTGTGAATGTTTTTTTTATATGAAATGCAAAAGAACAAAATAAGTAGAAAACAACAACAAAAATACAAAAAAAAAAATTAAAAATAAAAATCACACAAACACACACAAAATTTATTTTCTAATACAAACAAACACACAAAATAAAACACACTAAAATCAAGCAGAAATATTTCGAAGAATAGGAAAATAAAATCAAAGCAAATTCCCCGGCAACAGCTCCAAAAACTTGTTTAATGACAAATTTTCTATCGATTAGAAAAATGCCGAGGAATTTTGAAATAAAAATAACCGTAAACGCACGGCGTACAATTTTAGTACGTGGCGTGTACGGGTCGATCCGTAGAGAATTTTTAAGATTTTAAAATTTTCAATTCAATCAAATTGGATCAGAGTGAGAGGAAATTGTTAACTATAAAAAAGAAGCTAAAGCTAGAATTGAAATGTGATTTAACAACTATTGGACTAGAGAACAATTTAGGGATAAATCCACTCTCATATTTTTGTAAATCAACAAACAATAATTCATGATCTCTAGTTTTGATATTAATGAAATAATTGTTACATTTATCATAAGTATGGTTTATTTATGTTATTAATTAACATAACTTAAACCATAAAACTATAATGCAACAAATAAATCACTTACAAAATCTCATGAAAATGAAGGCAAAACAAAAGCTATTTTAAGTATGATCTATTTACTATTGTAATTAGTAATATAGATCATCAAATTTCATTTTTACTTTCATTTCAAAATCAAAAATTAATTAGCAAATGATGATGTAAATTGTGTTTATGTTGAATAAGAATAGCTCATTTGCAAAAGCAACATAAGCTATCATACCCACTTGTATAAACTTACGTCAAAATTCACTTTCATGAAACACAAATAAAGTGATCATAATTCATAAAGATGTTGAAATTACATACAGTTAAAGAGCTTCTTTATCCATAAATTGAAGAGGTTTAGCTACTCATTTGTGTTATCAAATCAACATTTGTAAATTTCAACATTAAAAGGCAAAGAATTGAAAACTAAGCAAAGGAAGAAAGAGAGATTAACTACTAACTATTTGCATAAAATTAAAGCTACACTACTTGCATTAATGTAAATCTAAGCTATGAACATTAAAAGAACGAGAACATAAAAATAAACGTTAACATAAAAGCAAAGAAAAGCATGTAGAAAAGAAACGATGAAGAGACTTGGAAGCCATTTTTATTTCATGAAACATTGCAATTACAACTTGCTTTCTTAATTTTCTAACTAATGTGAAAGAGTAGAAGATATTTACATGTACGTAAAAGGGCTATTTATACATGCATAAAACCCTAACTCCATTTTAGGGAGCTTTCCAAAATGCCCTTTAGGAAGTGTGCCAACCAAGTAATCATTAGCCACTAATTAATCCCTCATTAAATGTGCATAAATCTTTAACCTTCACTTAGTTGTCCATTAGCTTCTAATTATAGATTTAGGCGAGTGGGTGGAGTTCTCTATGATTTTGGACTTGAATTATTTCCTTCTTCTTTTCTTTGTATTCATTTGTGCATGCATATATCTTCATGAATCCCTCTTTCATATGCATCAAAATTTCCTATAAAAATCATAAAAATGTCCAAGTAAAAATTCTCAAATTGACACATGCACAAAAATGACCATTTTGCCCCTAAATGAAGATGAATGTAAGATGATTTGAAAAGCAATTGAATTTTGGTTTTAAACATGTTAAAATTCCCAAATATGATATTTACTTAAATAAAAAGAGATAAAATATGAATGTATATATATGCACATTTACATACACATCATTACTGAAATAAATTTTACCTTCCAAAAACACCTACCAACTTAATTAACTAATACCCTTAATTAATTACCAATTTAAATTCTTATCTAGCATAATAAATTCATAATCACTTGGAAAAAATCCCCAAAAATCAATAAAAATCCGAATGACATATTTTTCATCTATAAAAATTTTAGTACCAAAATAAATATTTAATTATTTTTAATAACTAAAACCCAAAATAAGCGTTGTTTCCTCCTTAGGAAATTCATAAAATATTTGTTTTAACTTGAAAAATTATGAAATTTAAAAATTATCTCTAAAATAATGTTATATAACATACCAAAAAATTAAATCAATTGGAGATAAAAAACGTAGGTTTTACCCTTAAAACTCATCTAAATAATTTTATAAAAATTCCATTAATAATTATTCTATCCAAATAATGCCATAAACAATCATAAAATGATAAAGTCATCAATATCAGTTTAGAAATTATCCATAACCGAAATCAAGCACAAGTAAAAGAGATGATTAACTGTTATTCAACTTAGATTGGATGATGAAACTGGTTTGATGGAATTTAGTTTCCTTAAGCTTTTTCCTTTTTGAATCCCTTGATTTCTCCTTATTTCTTCCTTGTTAAGTAATGGCAGGCCTTGATTGTTGTTTTTACTTAGTGTATTTTGAAAATGAGAATGGATTAGAGGGAGGAAGGGTTTAGGGAAATAAGCTCTTTTTCCTAATTTTCCCTTCTCATTTGTTCTTTTCTTTTATAAGTTTAGAACAATCTTATCACTTGATTTACTAAATCATGATCTAATTAATTAAATTATCAAATCTCATTCTCCATATACCTCTACATTATTCTATTTTATTTATCAAATTAAATTTTTTGAATAATGTTGAACTAAAATTAGGGGTGTTACATGCTGGTTCAAAGTTATTTACCGTGTGTATCAATGCTTATGGTATAGGGTTGGTGTTTCTTTGATGCAAGAAGGTAGAGTTTTTTGTTATGCTAGTCAACAGTTGAAAGTACATGAGAAAAAAATTATCCATCACATGATCTTGAGTTATCAACTATTGTTTTTGCTCTCAAATCTTCAAGGCACCATCTTTAAAGGGAACAAATTAAGTTGTTAATAGATCATAGTCTCTAAAGTATTTTTCCTCCTAAAAATATTTGAATTTGAGGTAGTGGAGGCGGATGGAGTTCTTGGCATTAAATGATTCAATATTTCATACACTTCAGGGAAATGCAATGTAATAGTTGATGCCTTGTGTAGGAGACATGTGATACTAGGCTCTATATTTTTGAAGTGGAAGCACTTTGAGTTAATTTTAGACCTTCAACAAACCTTATACTGAGTTTATTAGAAGCTTTAGTTGTTCAACCTTCGCTCATGAACTGTATCAGTTCAAGTCAGAAGTAAGACATGGAGTTGTTAGACATATTTGAGAAGTTGAATAGATGTGAGCATTTTAGTCATTTTGATCGTTATTCCATCATTCTAGGGATAGCTGCAATGAGATGGTACGTTGTCCGTTCCTCTTATTAAGAAATTGATTCACTTGGTACTAGATGAGTCTCGTCATTCTAGGATGACTATACATCCCAGTGGTGATAAAAAGTATCGAAATATAAAGAGGGTATTCTACTGGCTACTTATGAAAGATAAGTAGTAGTATTTGTTTTCAAAACATATGACGTGTCAAAGCAAAAAGGCAGAGCAGAAAAAGCCTATAGAATTATTACAACCTTTGGATAATCCACAGTGGAAATGGGAAAGCTTCTCTTTGGATTTTGTTGATGGATTATTCAGGGGCTGAAGGGTAACGAGAGTGCTTGGGTCATTGTCAATTACCACATGCACTCATATTATTTCAATTAGGAGTATAAGGACCTACATCTTTGGAAACCTTATATGTGAGAGAATTAGTTTGACTGCATGGAGTCCCCTTGAATATTATCAGTGGTTAAATTCTACTTTTTACTAGTGAATTTATGAGAAGTCTTCCGGAGGCTCTGGACATTGAATTAAATTTGAGTATAGCTTATCATCTACATATGGATGGACAGATCGAGGAAGTAATTCATATGTTGGAAGATTTATTGCCGACGTGTATTTGGACTTTAGATGTTCCTAAGAAGACAATTTGCTGTTAGTAGAGTTTGTATATGATAACCGTTATCATGCAAGAATTGTAATGGCAGCCTTCTATCAATTGTATGGGAGGCCATGCAGATCTCCATTTTATTAGTGGGACACTAAGGATAGATTATTCTTGGGCCAAATATGATCAAAGAGACTTTAGAGAAAGTAGATTTGATCTGTTGGAGGATTAAGACTGCACAAGACAGAGAGAAATCATATGCTGATAGGAAACACATGAAGTGAAAATTTGTTATAGGAAACATGGTTTTTGTGAAGGTCTCTCCACTAAGATATATTATGAGATTTGGTAGTTTAGGAAAGATAGAACCAATATTTATAGGGCCTTTTCCAATTTTAGAGCGTAAAGAAGTTAGCTTATAGGGTGGAGCTTCCTGAAAAGTTGGCAGGAGTTCATAATGTTTTCCAAGTGTCACACTTATGAAATGTTTATACGATTCAACACTTATGGCGGAGCCATTTCATTTAGAAGTGATTGAAGCAAAGCGAGTCACTTATCCTCTGTGCGCCTATTTGCACTATTGAGCAAGGGACAAAGCAACTCAGAAATAAGGTTGTTAAACTGATTAGAGTCCAATAGGGAAATGACCAAGCGGAGAGTACTTAAGAGGTTAAAAGAAAAAATTAGTGCTTCCCATCCCTCACTCTCTTCCAATATATATTCCATATTTTATTTTCTTAGTTAAAACTGAGAAAAGGATGGTGTAGTATGCTTTGTTGTGTGACTTCTGTTTGTTATATGACTTGACTTATTGTATATCATGTTGCATACATATAGAAATTATCAGTATATTTTACGATGTTTTGCATCCATGCCTATATGCCATGAATTGATGTTCTTGATTGATAATTCATATGAATAGGATATCTTGGGAAACGATATCTTACTAATTGGACTATAAAATTGATATAAATTGGGGGAATGTTAATTTGGATTAATTTGACATATGTATAATTTATGCTAGATCTTACAGCAACGATTTATAAAATAATTCTATAATCAATACAGATAAATATAGTTTAATTTTGTGAATGTATCATATATGACTAAATCGTAATAATTATATTGGAAATGAATTATAATTGAATTGAATGGATTAGTTATCTATGTAATACACAATACGATGTTAGTAAGTATGAACAAATAGGAGGATGAACCTCGATTAAACCCTACATCATATTCGACGTCTTGAAACAAAATAGGATGAAATAGTAAACAAAAATATTCAAAATGATGAGGACTGGAGCATTGGAATGCAGGCTACAAGTAAGGTGTCGATTGGAAGATTTTTCGTTTGCTGGTAAAAGGTCAAAATATGAAGAGAGAAATAGCGGAGTTTGAGTCAATTGGAAACTATGTTCCAATTGATTGATAAAGTAGGCCGGTGCCTACTGCAAGCATCCAATCAATTGGAAAAAGTTCTAGACGATTGGATTTTCTAATCGATTGGAAACCTATACCAGGCCAGTTAAACCTGGACCTAGTGTAGGCCAAGTAGGGGAATTTCTTAACTTTTTCTACTTAATTGACGTTTTTGAGTTCACATGGCTTCATGAT
This sequence comes from Allium cepa, assembly GCA_030765085.1. Taxonomy (NCBI): domain Eukaryota; kingdom Viridiplantae; phylum Streptophyta; class Magnoliopsida; order Asparagales; family Amaryllidaceae; genus Allium; species Allium cepa. The sequence continues at coordinate 940,342,743 of CM060932.1, forward strand.
GTTGTAGAACATGATACTCAACGTGGTATGCGATAGTACCGCAACTAGTCGCTCACATTTTTACTGTAGTATAACAGATGCATGTTTTAACTTTGGAATATGTGTGGAGAAATGAGATATCTAAGTTAATAAGGTTCACATCGTTCAGGTGAATGTACCTATGGGAGAAGTTGAATTGTCTATTGAACCTTCTATGTTATTGGTTGAATGATGTGAAGCCTTGGACACATTATTATCGAGAATGTATACTTGATTCTTTTCTAGGTAGTTTACCATCGGGATTGTATACTCAATGTCTGCCTTTGATTTCATGATTGTATACTCGACGAGGACCTTAGCAGTTTACCATTGAGATTTTTTACTCAATGTATAATTAAGCTGTGTACCATTGAGATTGTTATTCGATGTATAGTTAAGCAGTTTACCTTCGAGACTGTAAACTCGGTGCATTATATTCAATAGGTAGTTTGCAATCGAGACTGTATACTTGATGTATTACTAGGTTACCCAGTTTGTAGATGTCGAACCTAAGTGGAAAATCATGTAGGTTATTATTGGAGTTATGCGTATTATAGATTGTTACCTTATGTCATATATTGACTAATTTTTTAGATGTAGTATGCATAAAAATAAACATCCTTAGGTTGTATAGAAAATAAATGACAACTTAGTTGACTATTAACACCATATGACTATTGATGTTTCCTACTCAGTAGACATTGTTTGGCCCATTCTATTTTTTCCTTTTTATCATACTTATAAGTTAACGTGATAACAAGGTGGTATCAAATGAGGAGTAAGTTATGAGAAGGAGGCGATGATGCGCTCTAGGGTTACTTTATTTATAGTCATTCCTTATGTACTTTATTATAATTGTTAGTCAAATACTTAATATTTCTATTTGGACATTGTCGAGAACTTTGTTTGATTACTTTCGGTATTTGTTAAACGATTATTTTTCTATCGATTTAGAAAATAGATGAAATTATTTAAATAAAAGTTTACCACAAGCTCACGACGTACAATTCAAGTACGTGACGAGTATGGGTCAATACATAGGGAACTGTGTTGATTTTAAAAATTCTATTCAATCAAATTAACCAAAGTTGAGAGTTGTGTTAGGCTAAAAAAATATAGAAAAGTAATAAAAGGAGAGTGGATAAAAATATGAGAGCAGGAGACAATTTAGAGATAAATCCACTCTCTAGATCACATAAATCAACACAACATGAAATTATAATCTCTCTTTTTTGGTCATTAGCGAGTTTAATTGATGTGTTTATCATAAGTATGACATATTTGTGCTATTAGTTATCCCAATATAAGCCATCAAACTATGACATACCCCTTAAACCACTTGCTAACCCTTATAAAAAATGACAATGCAGTTGAAAATAAAATCCATTTTAAGCATAGCCAATTAACTATTGATTAGAAGTGTAGTCCATCACATTTAGGTTTCAACATTCACTTCATTACCGTAATCATATGTAGATGAAGAGGTAATTTGTGTTTATTTAAGTATAGCCTATTTGTTTTCAACAACATAGGCTATCAAATTCAAAGCTAAAACAACAAGTTAAAGCACATCAAATATTTCCATTAAGTTGAATCTACATAATTAGATAGCTTCATTACCCCTAAATTGAAGGGGTTTAGCCTCTCATATTTGTTATCATATCAACAATTATAGCATTCAACATAAAACAAAAACAAAGAGAAAAAGAGAGCAAATTAAAAATAGAAATAATTAAACTAAAATAAAAGCTAATCTACTTACATGAATAAAAGATCAACACTACTAGCATGAAAGGAAATAAACAAGAAAAAAGAAAAGCATGTATTGAAATTGCAAAAAAAAAATACAAAAAATAAAATGGCTAAGTAGCCATGAAGAAGAAAGTGATCTTCTAATTTATTTTTGATCCTAACACTAAGGAGGTTGAGAGAGAGAAAGAGGAGAATTACATGAAAATATGGGGTATTTATACATGTTTGGAAACTCTAGTCCAGTTTTTGGGAACTACCCAAACTACCCCTCTAGGAAGTGTGGCCACCAAGTTGTCATTAGCATGAGATAATCATCCATTACGTGCACATGTAACTTTAATGGCCTTTTAGCATGTGTATTAGCTCCTAATGGTAGATCAAGAAAAGTGGGTATGTGTGGCCCTCTATTCATCATTCTTTTGTATTCTCTTATGCATGCATATTTTACATGAAGCCATTTGTAATTTCCATCAATTTTCCTACAAATAAAAAAAATTATGGAAATAAATTCTCAAATTAATATATGCACAAAAATGACCATTTCCCCCCAATATGAAGATGAATAAATAATGCTCTGAAAATAATTTGAATTTTGGTTTAAACATGTTAAAACAGCAAATATGATCATGTATTTAATTTAATTAGATTAAATATGGAAGTAAAAATATGCACATTTACGTGCACATCAAATACCCCCACACTTATCTTTTTATTCGTCCTCGAATAAACTAAAACTGTGATAAATCATAGGGAGCACGTTTGCATTGAGCGTATGCAACAAGCCGTTGAATCTTTAGGTGTCCCTAGTAGGATGAGTGTTGTCTCATGAGGGTTTTCAACGGATACTACCCACAAAATCCATATGCAAAGTGAAAAATTCCTTAATGTAAGATTTTTTTTTACAAAGACATGAATGCAAGCTTTTGAAAATATTTACGTATGAAGAATTTACTTTTAAACTGATGCAAATATGTTAAATATAAGTTTTGGTCATTATCAAGAAAATTAAGTCCATTTACTTGTCAAAATTTCCAACAAAAATTAAGTTATCGTACAAATAGACTTTGGTTTGACTAATTGTTTCGGTTGATAACACAGTGCAACTAAGAAATGGATCCTCAGTTGATCATCAAAGTTTTTCAAAGTGGTATTTTCATTTCTTTTGAATAACTAGTTAAATCAAAAAAGTAAAAATGATGCTTGGATTTCAATTTCTTACTCTCTCTTATTTGAAAATTTTATTGATAATAACAGTATTTACATATGCCTAACTCAAAAAACATAGGCCAGATATATTACCCATGCACTGCCTTTCGAGCTTATGTAAGAGGAATACGGAGCATGGCGAGTGAACAAACGAGTGTAAACACCTGTCGATTGTAGGCATTATTAATAAATGAATTTTTGTATACATACACCTAACTTTGATAAACCGAGGCCAGGTATACTGATTGTGCATTGCCTTTTGGGCTTACATGAGAAGGGTACAAAGCATGGCGAGTGAACACACAAGTGTGAACACATGACCTAGGTGTTAATAAAAAAATAATATACATATATACAATTTTTTTCCATTGGTTATATTTTTTGGTTTTTTTTGAAGATGGAGTTTTGCACAATCATTTTAGTACCATCTAAATTAGAAGATAAAAAATGCTATATGCATTACTTTAAATTCACCACTTTTTTTAAACAAAGATTTTCAGTTAGGATGCACTTCATAATTATCATCGAAGAATCTTCCAATATACTAGTTAAACCATAGATACTTGTATCAAACTTTATTTTTATTTTTGTTCAGACATATAATTTTTCAAAAATTCAATTCAATAACCAAAACCATATATTTATCCTTTAGTATTTTTTCAAAAGTAAATCAAAAGGCTAAAAAGGAATTTTTGTTTATGAGATTTTTTTGTCTTTTATTCAAGTTTTTTTTAGTTTTGGAAAATATACAAAAAAATAAACCATGAAAAATTAAAAAGAAGATAAGGCTCCCCCCATACTTGATTTTGACTATGTCGCAGAGTCAACCCAAGCGAAAGAAGAAAAATAAAATAAAAAAAGACCTATATTTACGTGAAACGATTATTATTAACACGACATCAGAAAATATATTGTCAAAGAGAAAATGAAACAATCTTCCAAAGAACAATTTGTTTGTTTCGTCAAGTATGCGAGACATAACTTAAGCACGGAAAACCAAACCATAAATGATTTCAAAGTTGAATGTCGCTTTGGAAAAATGAATGTTATTTTATTAAAAATCGTATAAGTTGTTTTATTATCGATTTTTTTTGGGTTGATAAAACAAGTGGTTAAAGTTCAAGTTTATTTCCACCAAATTGAAATTCAAACTTATCATTGAAAACTTCTTTAGAATTATTGATTTTAAAATCAAAATGGTGATTTGAATCTTCCTCGTCAGAATTCAATAACTCATTTTCGAAAAGTCCATAGAATTTGTGTTCATTAAATTTAACTTCCTTTGTTAGATTATCAAAAACTTCATTGCACGTATCGAGTTCAAAATCCACAGTTGTTTTCTTCAAATTTTCAAAATCAAAAAAAGGAAAATCAAATTTTAAATCGAGTTTCTCACCTTCAAAAGAATTGAAATCTAACTCGATTACCCTTTTTTTCAATAACTTCATTAAGATTGTCATTTTCAATTTTAAAAGTTGTTATTTGAAAATCGTGAATTGTGGTAAAGGATGGATTATTATTTGGATCGTCACACATTAGAATTCGATTTTGTTGCTCACGTTGTTTCATACAAGTTTCAAACAACAAATCCGTATGATTATTGTAAATCTCATTCATTTGCTCAATAAAATCCAATGTATAATTATTAACTTGATAATTTTTGATTTGAACTTGTTGAGAGTAAAATTATCCTTTGAATCAAATTCGAGATTATTCTCACTGCCAAAATTATTTGAAAAGTAGTTCACATTTCCATTTTGACTTTGAAATTCATTTTGAAATTCGAAATTATATTGACATGAGTTATACTGGATATCGTTTGAATTTTGAGTTGAATTCAAATTTTGATTATTTTAAAATTCTTGACTTGAGTTGTTGCATAAATATGAATTACACAATTCATATATCATTTGATTTTGTTGTGTAGAGAGTTCAAATAGATATGAGATCATTTCAATGCTATTTTCAAGATTTGAGGGTTGCTCATTATTTAGAAAACTTCGTTGTTAAAAATTCAAAATGCTTAAACAATAGTCGATGTTACATATCCATAAGAATGTGGAGTGAAATTATATGGATTGTACTGATTTTCACAACTGTTGTAAAATTCTGGCGAGTAGGGAAACTCGGACATTTTCAAAATTTTTTTCTTGGGATTTTTGTATAAAGGAAAACTATATACCAAATGGAATTTGTTTTCAAAAGGAAAATTTGAATTTAGTTTTGTTTTTGGATTTTCAATTTTTTGTTTTTGAAAAGACTTTATATTTTTTAGGATTTTCTTTTTATTTTCTAAAAAAATATAAAAAATCTTGCTTATTTTTTTTTGAATTTTTGATTGGTTTAAAAATTTCAAAAGGAAAGATATAAAAGCCAAGTTGAGGAATATTTATAATTTTTTTAGTTTTTGATTTTGAATTATTTTTAAAATATGCATGAACAAATGCAACTAAATGAATGCAATGTTTTACTTACAGATTATTTATCCTAAGTAGCTCCTAACCCTAAATTGTATAATCGCACTTTGTCTTAAATCAACAAGATAGTTCTCAGCTAGGTAGTTGACATGATTTATCGGTGCACCCCAAATCACCATAGCAATGCACCGAAGGTTTAAGTACCTTCGGAGAAACAATTTGGTATAATATTTACGAATCACCGTAATATTTAAAACTGATTATTACTTTGTCGTAGCCTAGACACTAAGAAATTATCTTGTTCAAAGAAGACAAATCATCAATATAAAAGTAAACGTTATCGATGTCTAACCTTATTATTAATCAAACCTCTAGGATGAAATGCAAAGTAGAAATTACACACACACACATGCAAGCGGCCAACAATGAAAATCAAAATGAAACTGGAGATGAAAGCACGATACCAGAGCATGTAGATTATTAGCAATTTATTTATTTATTTTAACAGCATTCTTTAAAGCAAGCAAGCAAGCGATTGTTTTAGTAAGCACTTTTTTCCTTGCAATTTTCTGCTTTGGCAACTTGAAATTAAAAAATAATATTTATATATACATACAAGTTTTATTTTTTAATATATAAGAATGGAACTTAAAACAATTTCAACAAAACAACTTAAAACAAAACAAAAATAAACTAATAAATTTTTTTACTGAAGCAAAGTTCTAACCCGGCCCAACCAAATCAAATGTAAACCGTTTATCCTACTCCAAATTCATGAATCGTTCACAAACAAAAATCACGACCCAAATTCAATAAATTTTCAGAATCTCAATACGAGTTCGGTGATTCTTAATTCAAGGTGGTTCAGGGAAGTGGTAGTTGTCCGGTCAGCAGTGTTCGTGCAAATGGCTATTGTAATTGAGTGAGGAGGTTTTTGGTGACGTGAGGAGTGGTTTAAACTACGGGTTTGATTTTGGGGTCGTAGTTGATTCGCTATTGCAGTTGATGGGAGGCGGTCAATTTGGAGGTTGATGGTGATTTTTTTGCACTGGTTTCGAGTTGCGTATGGAATGGTTGTCAGCGATTGTCAGGGGATGTTGAAGTGAGAAGGAGTTTGGGTTTAAGTGGATTCGAGCTCTATTGCAAAGGTGAGGTTGCGGTTCCGTTCAGGTAGAGTATGGTTGTTTGGGTTTGAACAATGTGATGAAGTGGTGTGACTGCTGGTGTTTGATAGTAGTGGTGATCAAAGCAGTTGGATGAAGGTGATGTCAGGTTATATTTGCAGTAGGTGGTGAGGCTAGAGGATGATGAATTGTAACTGATGTATAGAAATTGCAAAGGAATTGCAAGGCAATTGTAGTTTGGAAGGGAGGAGAAGTGGATTGTGGACAGGTGCTAGACAGAAGTGGTTGAATCATGGTAGTAGGGTTGATGGACTTGCTGTCAATGTACAGGGAAATGTAAGTGCAGGCTTGGTTTGTAGCAGCCGTGGAGGAACTGTGCAGGGTTGTAGGGCATGGTGTAGACAAAGATGTTGAATGTTTTGCCAGAGGGGAACTAAACGATGTATGAAAGGTTTCTGGTGTATTGGTGAAGTCAAATGAGACTGGTGGTTTGAAGGCAGTAAGCAAGTGAGCAAGGTGTTGTAACTGTAGTTGTAGCTGTATGGGGAGTGGTTTAAATGTTTGAAGTGCGAAGCAATTATGTTTTTGTGATGAAGTGGGGAAGGCAAGTTATATGAGTTGTTTGGAATGTTGAGTTGTTTGCAGGTGGTTGACAGAGGAAATTTGATGACTGTTAGTGAGGTGTGATGATAGGATTAGAGGAACAGAAGTGGTGTATTATGTATGTGCATAGTTTGTTGTTTGCACAGTTTGGTTTACTGAAGTGTTTGTATGGGTATGTGATAGTAGGGGTATGGTTTGGGTTAGTAAGATGGTTAGTTGAATGTATAGTGCAGTGAGATGATGTATAGATGTTGAATTATTATGCTGGCATTGGTGCAGTCAGGAGTAGGGGTAGGTGCTTATGTGTTCAAGTCAGGAGTGTTTTTGGCAAGTTGAAGTAGTAGAATTGGTGAAATAAAGATTTAGTTTTGGTCAGTGAGTTTTGGTCACAGAGGTGCACATATTTGATGCACACTGAAATGTTCACAGTTGTAAAATTGTTGTAACTGTAAAAAAATGAAATGAATAATTATTTTCTGAAATTTGTATGGATATTTTTTTATTATATATGGAAAATGCAAATGCAAATGCAAAATGAAAACAAGAGATGCACACAAACAAATAAAAGCAAAATTCACACAAAAACACATAAAAAATTTCTCTTTTTTTCTAAATGCACTCAACACACAAAACCAACACGCAATAAAAATAATTCGAAGAATAGAAAATTAAAATCAAGACTATTCTCCAGCGTCGACACCAAAAACTTGTTCAACGACTATTTTTCTATCGGTTTAGAGAATAACCGAAAATTTTTAAATAAAATTTACCGCAAGCTCACTGCATATAATTCTAGTACGTGGCGAGTACGAGTCGACTCATAGAGAATTGTGTTGATTTTATAAAATTATATTCAATCAAATTAACCAAAGTTGAGAATTGTGTCAAGCTAAAAAAATGTAGAAAAATAACAAAAAGAGAGTGGATAAAAATATGAGAGTAGAAGACAATTTAGAGATAAATCCACTCTCTAGATCACATAAATCAACGCAACATGAAATTACGATCTCTTTTTTTTGGTCATTAGTGAGTTTAATTGATGTGTTTATCATAAGTATGACATATTTGTGCTATTAATTATCTCAATATAAGCCATCAAACTATGACACACCCCTTAAACCACTTGCTAACCCTCATAAAAAATGACAATGCAGTTGAAAATAAAATCTATTTTAAGCATAGCCTATAAACTATTGATTAGAAATATAGACCATCATATTTTGATTTCGACATTCATTTCGTTACCATAATCATATGTAGATGAAGAGGTAATTTGTGTTTGTCTTTGTTTAAGCATAACCGATTTGGTATCAACAACATAGGCTATCAAATTCAAAGCTAAAACAACAAGTTAGACCACATTAAATATTTCCATTAAGCACAAAAAGATATCATAGAATATCAAATTATGTTGAATCTACATAATTAGAGAGCTTCATTACCCCTAAATTTAAGAGGTTTAGCCTTTCATATTTGTTATCATATCAACAATTGTAGCATTCAAGATAAAACAAAAACAAGATAATAAAGAGAGTAAAGTAAAAAGAGAACTAATTATACTAAAATAAAAGCCAATCTACTTGCATGAATAAAAGATCTACACAACTAGCATAAAAGGAAATAAACAAAAAAATAGAAGAGCATGTATTAAAATTGCATAAAAGAATTAAATAAAAGAAAATGGCTAAGTAGTCATGAAGAAGAAACGGAGCTTCTAATTTATTTTTGATCCTAACACTAAGGAGGCTAAGAGAGAAAGAGGAGAATTACTTGAACATATGGAGCATTTATATATGTTTGGAAACATTAATCCAATTTTTGGGAACTAACCAAACTACCCCTCTAGGAAGTGTGGCCACCAAATTATCATTAGTATGAGATAATCATCCATTAAGTGTGCCTATAACTTTAATGGCCTTTTAGCTCCTAATGGTAGATTAAGGTAAGTTGGTAGGTGGGATCCTCTATGTTGCATGGTTTGAAATATTCTATCTTTATTCCTTTGTATTCTCTTGTGCATGCATATTTTACATGGAGCCTTTTTGTAATTTCCATCAATTTTCCTACAACAGAAATAAAATGTGGTAATAACTATTCTCAAATTAATTTATGCACAAAATAACCATTTTACTCGTATAAGAAGATGAATAAATGATGATTTGAAGATAATTTGAATTTTGATTTAAACGTATTAAAACATCCAGTACGATCATTTATTTAATTTAATTAGACTAAATATGAAAGTAAAAATATCTACATTTACGTGCACATCAGTATTGATCATTGTAGTCTAAACAAAAATAATTTAGTTTATTTTAGTATTTATGTTTTCTTGCTTCCACTATGATGTCTGAAAGTGTAGAATTTTTAAAGTTTATTTTTATCTCCATACTACTTAAATCATCAAAAACCTAAAGATCCATACTTCTTGGCAAGGCATGAGTTCGAACAGCACTTCTAGACGTTGAATCAGTGAACCCGAAGGTGCAGGTTATTACAACGACGGAATAGGTTTTCCGTCATAAGTAATTTATAAAAATTATATAAGAAAGTCATACATGATATGAAACCTATAATCATATTGATTATAATATAGAACATGTTTATAATTGAGTTTTACATGTATACAATCATTCCGCTAAGTATGGTACATATGTCACATACTTGCTAAGGCTAACCAATTTAACCTTTTATCAATTTCTAACACTTCATCAGTACAATGCAATGTCAAGTGTTGACGTTTACCCATAATTTCTTTTAGGAACTGAGATGTTGGTTTTGATGACAAAAACTTTTTAACTTATCTTATTATAAAATATATACTAACACTGTTAGCTAGATAGATGTGTATATGCAGGATATATATATATATATATATATATATATATAGGTATTGATTACCTAAGACTAATCAGTATAAAGACTCAAGACTCAAGATTGAAGACTCTAGAGTATCAAGATCAAGATTTCAAGATATGTGCCTAGTGTTTGTTAAAACTTCATAATAGCATGGAAATCTTCATTCCGAATTTCATTTGGGATGAAACTCATTTATACCTTCCTAGTGGCTCACAAACCCACTACATGTAGCTTACAAACCTACGACAAGTGGCTTACAAACCCACAAACATCCTGGTTTTGTATAAGTTCTCAAGTCCTATGTGATGAGATATTCTGCAGGAATAAGCTTGCAAAACTACTTCAAAATGATTTTCAAAACTGTTTTTCAAAATATTTTAGCCTTAAAATTATCTTTTCAAATGATTTTCAAAAAGTTATTTTAGCCTTAAAAATATCATTTGTTTTTGTTTTAAAATAAACTCTTGTTTTAAACTTCATTTTCGAAAAAAATTACATTGTTTTTTAACTATGGATGTCGACATCATGGGATACCCTATGTCGATATGATGGTCGTTGAATTCAAAAGTTTCAATTCTCAAAAGAAGTGTCTATTCGTTTAAATTTCTTCACGAATGGTTATGACCGTTAGTGCTTAATAAATAGCCTTCACAAACGAATTTTTTAACTAACTAATTTCTTAGTTTTCATCACTCCTTCTCCACAAATCCATATTCTAAAATTTTCATATTTTTAAGATCGTGCCGAAATTCTGCCAAACTCTCAAGTGAATCAAATTAGAATATCATTCTTCTTTGATTATTTATCCTCTCTCATAGATCAAAGTGCTATTCACATTTATATGATCAATTTGTAATCAAAAGTTTATCGAGTCTCTCTATAATGTGTGGTTGTGCCTGGAAATCAATTGGGTGATCTTGAGTCCCGTATATCAAGAGAGTTTGCCTCGGACTCGTGAGATAGGAGGGTACCTCAAGGCCTTTAAAAATTGAGGATTGTAATCTCGCCATTGGTATAATAAAAATCTGTATAAGGTGGTTAGCCTTGGTACAGGACTGGATCTAGGGTAACTCCGAACCAGTATAAAATCCGGTATGTTTTTTCCCTTTACTACTTTTTGTTTACTTTCTACATCTGTGTTTGATTCTGTGATTGTTTAGTAATTAAGTTCTGCATTTGTTTATATAGTAATTTTTAAATTAGTTTATATAACTCTTAGAATCCATTAAACACTATTCACCCCTCCTCTAGTGTTAAATTATCCTTAAGATATTTAATCCGCACTCCCTTTCAATTGGTATCAGAGCAAGGTTTTCATAATTTTCATAATCTAAAACTTGAAAATTGTTTTAACGGCTACCAATACTGGTAATATCAACTCTGACACCAGTTCTGTTATTCCTAACACTTGTTCATTTGTAGAAGGTGAGTCTACTATCAGACCACCATTTTTCAATGGCGGTAATTATGCATATTGGGCTTGTAGAATGAAAATTTATTTACAATCAGTAGGATTAAACACTTGCAATATCACACAAACTGAGTATATTAAATAAACTATCAATTTTGCCCAGTGGACTGCTGAGCAAAAGGGTGTTGCAAAAAATAACTCAAAGGTCATGAATATATTATTTAGTTCATTAGATAGGAATGAGTTTAATAGAGTGTCTGTTCGTAAGTCTGCATTTGAAATCTGAAAAACTTTGCAAGTGACGCATGAAGGAACAAGCAAAGTTAAACAGACTAAAATTTCCATATTAACTAATCAGTTTCAATTATTTAAAATGCAAGCAAATGAGTCCATTTCCAACATGTATTATCTATTTCAAGATATTGTTCATTCACTAATTGCACCGGGAAAAAGCTTTTCGGAGGAAGACCAAGTCAGAAAAATTCTAAATTCACTTACTTCAGAATGGGATCAAAAGACAATTACAATCGAAGAAGCAAATGATATCAGTCTGATGAAAATAGAAGAATTGATTGGGAATTTGATGTCTTATGAACTTTAACTGCAAGGAAGAAGATAAAATAAGAATAGAGAAAAGAAGTCATTAGCATTCAATGCAACAACTGAAGATTCGGAACCAGACAGTGATAAGGAGATTGCTTTCATGACAAGAAACTTTCAAAAATTCCTACAGTATAGAAAAATGAATAATTATAAAAGAAATGATCAAAGGAAATTCAGAAATAATACGGAGAATGTCAACAATGATATATGTTACAATTGCAATAAAGTCGGGCATCATAGGAAAGATTGTCTGTATCCAGATAAATAGTTGTTCCCTTCAAATAATGATTCGTCAAGGAAAAGAAAGAAAGTATATACAGCAACTCTTGATGACTCAGATTCATCGTCTAGTGATGATGAAAATAATACGAATAATTCAAATCTATGTTTCACCGCTATTCATGAATCAGGTGACGATGGGAGTATGGATCTAAAAAAAGGTACGCGTTTACATTATTTTTAATTTTTCTTTTTTGAATGGATTCTTGTTTGTTTGCTTGATTCTTTTAAATTCCTTGAATTTTAAATTCAAATTTATCCCTTGAAATTTGAATTTTAAATTCAAAAATAATATTATTTTAGTATTATTTTAAATATTAAATTATTAATATTTAAGTATTATTATATTCAATGTTATCACAAGAATTATATAATTAGAATATAGGATATAATATATATACATTTATTAGAAATTAGGAATATAAACTTGTTCTTTGATTCAATAGGCACATGTCGACATACCCGGATACCCCATATCGACATGCCCCTCAGAATTTGATTTCAAAAATTGAATTCAAACTTTTGAAATTCCATCCATTCACCAATTTCAATGCTCTGGAAAAATGCCTCTTGACTAGAGAACATGTCTACAGAATCTCTATTTATCTCACCCTCCTTATCATCATTTTTCACTTTTATTTCAAATTTCAAATTTATCTTCACGATCTTCTGCTCCCCTCAAAGTTCTTCAATGGCCTCTTCAAGCACTCTTAACACTATTAGGCTTCCAAAATCTGTCAAAAACTTTCTTTTTAATGATCCGGAAGCTATTAAAGCTTACATCAACTATGTAAACTTTGGTAAAATTCATACGGGAAAATTTGTTATTTTTGAAGATTTTCCTTCTTACGAAATCTAAAATCTTTTTCAACAATGTTGAATTCTTAGTGTAGTAGATAACAAACAAAATGATTTTATATGTTATCCAAATCTTGTTAATATGTTTTATGCGAATTTGAATCGTGGTTTTTATGATGGGCAAGATGGAAAAATTTGGAGTAGTGTTAAAGGAACACAAATTGTTTTGGATTGTGAAACTTTGGAAAATATTTTGGGACGCAAGTATACTGAAATGAATCTTCGGAATTTCAAATAAACGAAAATGATCGAGAGACATTTCAAAACATTTTTGAAGAGTATGATAATTTAGAATTCATAAATCGTTATTTTCGTCCAAAAGTAAGAATTGTTAATCTTCTTATCCAACAACTCTTATACCAAGATCGAGAAACTACAACAACCTGACTTTGAACATGTGCAAAGCTCTTTTTGCAATTTTTAGAAATTATGATATTAATTGGTCTCAACTTATTTTGGATGAGTTAAGGCCCAAGAATTTTACTATGGGAGAAAACACATTATATCATGGAATTTATCTCACTCCGATTTTTAATTCCTCTGGAGCTGATTTCAAAACGGAAGAATTTATAACTAGAAAAGTGTTCAACCATGGAAACATTTCCCTTATGCAAATTCCATTAGTGTTTCAACCATATGAGACATTTATGTAAAAAGAAGAGAGGCTTGCTTATGAAGAGATGGAAGAAATGGAGGAAGAAGAAGAAGGAGAAGAGGAAGGAATGGAAATTGAAGAGGAGGAAGTGGAAGATTAAGAAACTTCCTTAGAAACTATTAAATATCCTACTATTCCCGCTAATCCATCCAATAAGACCATTCTCAATAATCAAAGAATTATAGTGGAAAATCAAAAGACACTTAGAAGATCAATGAGTAAGAAAAACGGATAAGATTTCCACTAAAAATGACAAGTTCTTCGGGAAAATTAGTAGAAAGCTTGGACTATCGTCTTCTTCATCTTCATCTAATTAGTTTTAGTTCATGTTATCTTAGTTCTATCTTTGTATTTTCTTTATTTTAGTTAATATTATATTATCTTATGTAATGTTGACTAGAATCATTAATGAAATCTTTCATTTCCTGTTGTTCAACTTCACTTGTCTCTGTAATTGCTTGTTTTTATATTATACAAATTTTAGTTGAATAGATTTGTTCATAATATTCAAAACAAAGCAAATTTTCATTTTAGACAGAGGTGTATCGACATACCCCATCTCCCCATGTCGACATACAATGGGCAGAAAGTAGTTGCACTTTCAAATTTTAATTTCAAGTAACTAACTTGTGTCTATTCATTCTAATCGACTTTCTACCCATATTTATACCTATTTATTCCAGAATAAATTATCAAACTTCATTTCTAATCACTCTCTTTCATAGTTCTTTCTATTTCTTGAATTATGGCTTCTTCGATTAAGAACCCAAGTGATAATCTTGAAGAAATTCTAACTTCTTTCAAGAATATTCTTACATTCATACTTCGTAATCAGCGCCACTTAGAATTGAGTCAAATGCAGATGATCAAGGAGCAAGAGAGACATTTTAATGCCCTTCTTTGGATGATCTCAGCCCTTAACAAGGACGATCTAGAAGGAAATCTACCAGTCACTCTCGACAAAGATAAAGAAGAATAGGATGTCATTAAAGCAGACCTTATCTTTGGAGAAGATGGATGAGTGGAAGTATCAAGGAATGTTTATTCATTCTGTATGTTATTTGTTTGATTTGATTGGTGTGTTTTAAACTTGATTGACTTGACTTATTTAAAAAACATTTGGTACGGTTTGTATATATGATTGGATTGAATAATCACTGTAAATATGATTGCATGATGAGTGATTTACTTCTGAATTACACTTATGACCACATTTAGCTCTTATTACACTTATATATGGATTACTCTATTATGGTTGGTTATCTTACATCAAGTTCAGGAAATTTATTAGTAAGGAGTTTTTATTGATGACAAAGGGGGAGAAGTTATAAAATAGTAGCTGGCTTGGAGTAAGGAGGAGTTATGATTAGAGTAAGGGGGGATCATGGAGTAAGGGGAAGTTATGATAGGAGTTATGGTATGGTAAATATATTTTATAAATACAGGTTGTCATCATCAGAAGGGGGAGATTGATATGAACTGAGATGTTGGTTTGATGACAACAACCTTTTTAACTTATCTTATTATAAAATATATACTAACACTGTTGGCTGGATAGATGTGTATATGTAGGATATATATATAGGTATTGTATACCGAAGACTGATCAGTATAAAGACTCAAGACTCAAGATTGAAGACTCCAGAGTATCAAGATCAAGATTTCAAGATATGTGTCTAGTTTTTGTTAAAACTTCATAATAACATGAAAATCTTCATTCCGAATTTCATTTGGGATGGAACCCATTTCTACCTTCTTAGTGGCTTACAAACTCACGACAAGTAGCTTACAAACCTACGACAAGTGCTTACAAACCTACAACAAGTGGCTTACAAACCCACAAACATCCTGGTTTTGTACAAGTTCTCGAGTCTTGATGTGATGAGATATTCTGCAGGAAAAAGCTTGCAAAACTACTTCAAAATGATTTTTCAAAATGATTGTCAAAACTGTTTTTCAAAATATTTTAGCCTTAAAATTATTTTTTCAAATGATTTTCAAAAAGATGTTTTTAGCCTTAAAATATTATTTGTTTTTGTTTTAAAATAAACTCTTGTTTTAAACTTCATTTTCAAAACAAAATTTACATTGTTTTTTAACTATGGATGTCGATATCATGGGATACCCCATGTCGACATGGTGGCCGTTGAATTCAGAAGTTTTAATTTTTAAAAGAAGTGTCTATTCGTTTAAATCGAATGGTTATGACCATTAGTGCTTTATAAATAGCCTTCACAAACAAATTTTTTAACTAACTAATTTCTTATTTTTTCCTTTCCTTCTTACCCACAAATCCATATTCTAAAATTTTCATATTTTTAAGATCATGCCGAAATTCTGCCGAATTCTCAAGTGAATCAAATTAGAATATCATTCTCGTTTGATTCTTTGTCCTCTCTCGAAGATCAAAGTGCTATTCAAAGTTGTAGGATTAATATGAAATCAAAAGTTTATCGAGTCTCTCAATAAGGTGTGGTAGTGCCTGAAAATCAATTGGGTGATCTTGATCCCATAAATCAAGAGAGTTTGCCCCAGAATCGTGAGATAGGAGGGTACCTCAAGGCCTTTAGAAATTGAGGATTGTAATTTCGACATTGGTGTAATAAAAATCTATATGAGATGGTTTGCCTTGGTGCATGATTGGATGTATGATAACTCCGAACCAGTATAAAATCCGATGTGTTCTTTCCCTTTACTGCTTTTTATTTACTTTCTGCATCTGTGTTTGATTATGTGATTGTTCTATAATTAAGTTCATCATTTGTTTGCATAATAATTTTTTAATTAGTTCATATAAGTCTTAGAATCCATTAAACACTATTTACCCCCTCTCTAGTGTCAAATTAGCCTTAAGATCCTTAATCTGCACTCCCTTTCAAATTTCATCCATTGTTCATTATAGTATTTCAAGAATAAAATATATGCTCAAATTACTGGCGCTGCCTACACATTATTATTTTGTGTTTCGTTCATTGAATTAGTTTCTTAATACAAAAAAAATATCATTTAACTTATGCCAACACAAAATATCATTTCATTTTTTTACTCTTAGGAACTATCGACCTGTTCCTAAGTAACTCAACCTATCCTATGCACTCATTGTGATCATGTTATAAGCTATGACCCATACATGTAGACTATTGACTCTGCTACTTTAGAGCACAGAAGCAACAACTAAGGAACTACCATGGGACTAGTCAATCTAATCGATTTTGATAAGTTCATTCGGTTTCAAAATATCAGTATGTCATTACATTAAACAAATTCGTTATTCATTATTACTCATACTTCATTTTTTCAACATTTTTTATTGATTCTTCATTACTATTCATGCTCTATCATCAAGTCGTTCATAAAATAAATTTTTTATGCACTTTTCATTGTTATTTAAACTCTATCTAGCAACTTGTCCAAATTACTAATCGACTATATACTTCTCAAAGAACAACTAAAATATTTAATCACATTGGATTTATATGCTACACAACATCATTAAAGTGGCAAAACAAAGTATCCAGTAAAGATCCATGTTATGCTATGATTACCTCAGCCAACATTTTTAGGCAAGATTCATAAAATCCCCAAAATCATAAGTAACAATTCTTTTCAAGAAAAATATATTTATGACATCAGGTTATCCTTTAACCATAATCATGAGGATACAGGGTCACATAAAAATTTATCACCCATCATGGTAACATCAATTATCACATATATAAGTTAAATCTATAACGATATAACATAAGTATCTAAGTTTCATTTATGTGTACATGATATCCAAAATATGATAGAATTAAATTTATAATTTTTCTAATTCAATTAAGATAATATTTAGCACTATGGTTCATTTTGCATTAGTTGCTTTGCATTAGTGCTATCTTCCAATGCTATGTATGAATGAGTTCTTTACATTCAGTAAACTTTTGAGTTTTAAATCATGGAATTAGTTAGAGGTTCCAAAAGTAAGCTTTTAGTACACTAAATCCCTTTTCAAATCATATATAAATTTAAAAAATATGACGTGAGCAGAAAGTTATGGCTCTTACAATAAAAAGTAAAATTCTAGAACCTCAAAACAACCTAGAGAGCATTTGCGACATGGAAATGGATTTTAATGACAATAAACAAATAATTAAGAAATGTATTATAGAAAAAAGTGGTAATCTTTGAATTATCTTTCAAGAAAGTCTAGGATCATTGAAAATGATTAAGCGAATCAAAATTTATGACTTAACTATCATACAGGAGTTAGATTGAGATTTGATAGTATAGTCGAAAAAAAAAATTAAATTGAAATAGTGTTTTCATGCAGTACATGGCCAAATTTGGGAAAGTGTGTGAAATAGAAATTTTTGACCTTCAAGTCATCTTGGTAGAAAATCAAAAGTTATCTAATTCCATTTAAGGTACCAAAAGCTATGCTTATAATATAGTAATGGTTTCAGATTGTACTTATTTCAACTTAGTTGGAAACACGTGCATATTTGCCATAAAATATCTAGTAAACGTTTAATTTTTTATGGATATTAATCATTAAAATAAAGTAAAAGTTTTATTAACTAAAATTTGAATTTGCAATTAAATAAATTGTAGATTTTGAGTCAGCTTTCCAAAAAGATCATAAAAAATAAACAAGTATATCAAAAATTATGTCCAAATTACCAAAAGGCGTATACTAATTTCAATCTTCATCTTAATCCTTCCGTACTCATTTTCTATACAATGAAACAATATTAAATAAGATTAGATAATATTACTCTCCTTACTATACTTCATACCCTTGTTGAAATACTTACTTTTTATTTAAAAAAATTGATTTTAATATACTTTTGTTGAGTAATGTGATGAAAGAGGTTGTATATTTATAGTGGATGGTAGGGGTATTGTTATAACCAACCTATAGACCTCTAGATCTACCCAATGAACCCGACCTTTTTTTAAGTGTCTCCTTTCTCTTATTGCCAGCAAACGAACCCTCTTAAGGCCACATACACAATGACATATGCAAATGTATCTATATTTTTACGTGTAAATTTTTACCGAAAGTGAGTTCTTTATTAATGATGTAAAAGAACCTACAAGGAATTCACCTCTTTAAAACTTTACCAGAATATTAAGGAAAAAGAGCATAGCATTCTCTATAAAAGTACAATAATAGTTTCATAACTTGCATCATCAAGAGGAAACAAGTATAAATAAATAACAATTACACCACCGCTTTTCTACAATCAACCCACTGGGACTAAAAGACCTTCACAAAACCTAATATTATTTCAGCTTCACTTTAATATTATCATCCAAGATCATCTAATTCTACTCCCCATCTTCGTAAAATATCCTCTCCAACTCTGAATAATATCTATGTCTGCCTTCTCTCCTCACCAGCAATATGACATCAACCTTCAGTAATTTCTCTTATTGAGTTACTGAGCATGCCTTCCTATCAAACTTTCTTCTATTTCTTTTGGTCCATTTATGGTGAATAGTTATTGAATTAGTGGTAAAAGCAAAGTCTACAAAAATCCCTTTATTTAAAAATAGTTGACAATTACATAGAATTCCTACGATAGTACGATCCATCTAATGGCCGGAGATTTAGCTTCGCCCACTTCCATAGATGAGTAATGTAATCACGTTTAAAAAACGATGGTTATGACCTTTTAGATGGTTCTTTTAAATAGTTCACATTCATTACTATATTATAAATCCCAATTTCTAAGTCGACTAATAGTTTAGCAGCTGATTTAAACAAGCTTTTTATGCCGAAAATGATATATTCTTTGTTGTTCTTATGTTAGACTAATTTAGGGAAAGTTTTGATATCTACTACCTATTTCCGAACACCATTCCATACTTTAAATAAACGAAACTTGTTGATTTTCAAATTTTCTCCATAGTCAATCAATTTATCTAACTGTATTTTCACTTGATGTATTGCATTATAACTTCTCTTATTTCTAATAGAATTTCTAGGTGTATTTTGTTGTTTCAAATGATGTAACGATCCTGATTTTTGAGTAAAAACTAAATTTAGTAATTGGTATAAATTTGTGAATTTAAATTGCAAACTAAATTCATCTTCCAAGATTAAATAGGATATTTGTTTAATTGGACATTGATTTTAAAATTTAATTGTGGATTTGAAATTCTATATTTAATATCTTATAAATAAATAAAATTTGGGTTTGAAAACTATATAATTTTATACTAGTAGAAATTTGTTTTCTAATTTTAAGAGACATATGTAATATTTATTTTGAAAGTTATATTTTGAATTAGATATAAATGATTCTCAAAACAATTGTTTAAAGCTAAATACCATTATATATATGTTTAATTATTAAAAGCATGATTAGTTTAAAATCAATTCTTTCTTTAAGTTAGCATAAGTAGAAATAATAAACAAAATATATATAAAACAAGAAATAAAAGTTTAAAATAATACATATATAGATAATTATTTATTTAAAAAGTATAATAGTAACTTGAGTTTAAAATTTAAATAAAATGTGTACTTATGCATTAAAATATTTTAACTTAAGTTCAAGTTTAAATTAGAATTGAATAAAGAATTTATATACCTCCTTTTAGAATTTGTTTAAACTAAATTTAATCTATATATATACAAATTAACAGAAGACTTTGCTATGAATGTATATTTCGAAAGTATAAGTATAAAAAGGCCTAACCAATAATAATATATACATGAAAATGTAAAATACAAACTTATGTACATATAAGACTTAAGTGAATATGATATAAAAATTTATTAAAAGTTCTTTTGTCTTGTAAAATTACAAATGATAAACATACACAAGGGAGATGGAGTAAAGAAATTAACATATATTGAGGCCTCATGATTATTTTATTACAAATGGCATTCACTATGATTGATTGAATAAAATAATAAGATTTAAAAATCATAAAAACTCTTCAGCTTCCACTTTCAAATTATTTAGCCTCCCAATCTCTGAAAAGAAAAGTAACAAAGATTTGGACATTTCAAACTCCAACACCCAAAGAAAGAAAGAAACAGAAAAAAAAACAGAAAAAAAAACAGAAAAGGCTGAAACATTTTCTTGGATACAAAGTTGGAAAAAAATCTAAAAAATTCTTCTTAAACATCAAGCTGTAGCTTATGTTTCCATCTCTCAGGTAAAACTTTATACTTTATAGTTTAATAAATTTATGGTTTCAAAATCAAGTTTTAACACAAGTTCAAAACTGTAGATTTATTAAAGAAAACACAGCTGCAGATTTTGGCTAAGGAAACAGTGCAAGGTTTCTGAAATAAACTAAGGCAAGTGGACTTCTTTTAAAGATTTGAATTTAATGTTGTTAATCAGTAATAAAGTAAGAATCTAAGTAATTGAATCAATCAGTTGCAGGAGAAAATCAAGTTCAAAGGCTAGAAGTATTTCTGGATTTCTAGTAGGAGGAAGGAAAAAAAGGGGTTTCTCTATTATATAAAAGAATTCAAACTGTAAGTAAATTCAAAATTGTTGTTATTGATTATTAAGTAAATAAATACAACAAAGAGTAATCAAAGATCCGTATTTACAACTTGCAGATCTAAACTTCAAGGTTTAAGCAGGAAAAGAAGAATTTTTTTTAGGCTTTCATCCTTCTTTTGAAACTGTCAGTAACTTTCCATCTTCAGGAAAAAAGGTGAGCAAACTTTAATTTTTAAATCAGTTTCTTTTGGATCTTATGCCTGTGATGATAGTGTTGATGGATGTGGATGCGTTTGTTGGCTTATATGTATATATATGTGTTGAAATGATTAGATGTGTGCCTGTGTATACATATAGAGCTATCTATGTCTAACAACAGGTTTTTAAAACCTGATAGGAAATTAAAAATCATCCCATCCAAACCTTTTAAAGCTTTGACTCTTAAATGAAATATACTTGTATATGTATAACATCATTTAAAAAAGAAAATTCAAGTATTTAAATTAAATATTTATTTGGAAAATGATATATACAGTGAGGAATTAAATTTAGCCCGGAATCAAATGTTTTAGTTTCATAATTTGATCATATAAATTGCTTTAACTCAAGAAATGATGAATTTAGAAAATCATTTCATAATTTTTTGTTTAATAATTTGTGAGAAATTGAATGTTGAACGAAATCTACATTTTTGCCAATCTCAGGCGATTGATGTCGAATGGTGGGTTGTGGTTGGGTCGAAGATAGCTGGAAGAAGGTAGATCATGGGAAAAATAATAGTTAATTTTATAATGTACTATGGTGATCGGTCCATGGAAAACTAGGGTTTTAGCCTAGTTCGAAAACGATGTCGAAAATTTGGTTCGTGCGGCGTCATCGAGGATATTGGGTCGATCGCACCGGTGGTGATGGGACAGTGAGAGGTAGGCGGAGCTTCGACCAAAGTTGCGACATTGATGGTGGCTTGAGGTGATCAAACGTGACGGTTTTCTGATGATCGAATGATTCCAGTTTGAGTTGAATAGCGAAATTACGAGTTCGTCGTTGTTTCGAATTTCTGGTTTGTTAATTTGAATGACGAGGTCATCGCCGACACGATGGTGGCTACGGCAACAATTGGAAAGCGTTCTGATGATGGTGCATGTGCACGGTGCACTTGCGAGTTTCAGGCAAAGTTAGGTTGGGGAAGATGAAGTTTAGCTCGGGTAGAAGCTCGTGTAGGTGATGAGTTAACTCGATCCTTGAATCGGGTAATTCAACTGTGAAGAATCTCTGTTTTACAGTTCAAATTAAAAAAAGATTAAAGGGAAGTTTGGTTTCGAGGATATTAGGTAGTTAGCTCGGGTTGAACTTGGGGATAAAAAGCTTGGGCTCCGAGAATTTGAAAATTGGCTTGGGTATTACAGGTTTCTAGATTTCAAGTTAAAACGTGTTTTAGGTTTTTAAGTTTCTACCAGATATTATTAAAAAAAATTAAATAAGTTTTCAAAGCTAGTTGAAGAAACAAATTTTAAAGCTTAGGGTTTAATCAAGCTTAAACAGTTTATCAACTACCGGTCTTAAATAATCAAGGTTAATTTAAGTTGTAATTTATTAAAGGTTTGAAAGTAAAGTTATCTTTGAATTCAAAAGTATTTCAATAAGCCCAACCTTTAATTTAAGAATTTATTTTAAATAAACTAAATAAAGATAATTAAGGAGTAAATTGAGAAGATTAAATGTTTTAAAGAATTAATTAACTTAAAGGCTTACAATTAATTGGTTAATGATAATTAATTCGAAATTGTTTTCAATGAATGTAATAATATTAAGTGATTAAGATAAGTGGGTTATCTTATGTTAATTAAAGTTTTGGGCAATTAAAAATTAATTAATTAAGTAGTAATTAAAGGGGCAATTTATTACTTAATGGTTAGTCAATTTTTGTAATTAATCAAGGATAACTAATTTAATGGTAATTAATTAATTGAGGGTTAATTAATTAATTAAAGATAATTAATTAAATGGTGAATTAAATAATTAAAGGTTAATTATTTAATGATTCAAGGTTGATTAATTATAATTAAAGTTTAATTAAATTATTAATAAATGGTTAATTAATAAATGATTAAAGAATAATTAATCAAAATGATTTGTAATTTATTAATGTTAATTAATCAGAATTAGTAATTCATATGTAATTAAATCTGATTTGAATTAATCAGACGATTAACCGATCTCACCTATGAATGTTTGGATTCTATTGGATGATTGACTTGTTTGATATCCCTGTTTGTGATGTTCTATTTTGATTTGAGCCGTATTTAATGTAATCTATTATCTGTGATATATATATATATATATATATAATATATATATATATATCTGTGTGTGTGTGTGTGATCTGTGAATGAAAGATAAGCGTTATAGTTTATATCGCTTATCAAATATATTGTTGTATTTGAATATGTACTGATTGATGATGTTGCACTTATATTGTGTGAAACCCCTGGACCACACTTATACACACACAAATATGGATTGAACGTGGAAATTGGTTAAGTCACAGATTTTTGAAATAGTTTTAAAAAAAATTGAATTTTGGAATCCAGTGGTTATGGAAATGGATTGGGTTTAAAGTAAAAAGCTTTTGGAAAGGAATTTCAAAGATAAAAGTTATTTTTGGATAACTTGATTTAGTTTGAATTTTGATTTAAATTTGAATTCAACAAAATTTGAAATTAAATCCTATTTATGATTTAAAAAGGGTATACAAGTTTATATGGGCTTTAAATCATTTTTAAAGCATTTTTTGGAAATTTGGATTTAACCCAAAGATTTTAACTTGTATAAATGAAATCGGATTTTTCCGAAATAAAAACTATTTGTTTTCAAATAGTAAAAGCTTTCACATAAGAAATGAACTTCCAATTTGTGTAAAAAAGGATTTCAAGTTAAAATTGAAAATGGTTTTCCAAATTATGAATAAATCTTTGGAAACGGGTTTGAAAGCTATAAGTTAAATCTTCAATTTAAAGATTGGATGAGTTAATCCAATTGAAATGAAAATTGTTTTGAAGTCTATGAATAAATCTTTGTGAAACTGGGTGAACTTTGTGAAATAAATCTTTTTATTTAAAGATTTGAAATGGTAATTTGTTTAAACCATTTTGAAGAAAGATTTTGGGTTTAAAGTTGTGACTTAACTGAAATTCCATATCCATATGTTTTTAAATATTGCGCTCACTATTCGGTTTAGCCGGGAGAGGACCTCATATAACCCATTCCGAATAGTGATACGATGATAGCATTTGAAGACTGGTGGTGAAGACCGGGTGTCTTCAAGAACGATAGGATAACCTATCGATTGTCTCCGCACCGAGTAGCTACGGTATAGAGATTTCCTAAGTGATGGGAAGTCCGATCGGGATTGTGAATACCCGGATTGTAAGGGCTTCTTCCTTTGCTGGACGAAGTGCCTTCGGTTTTGTTCGAACCCGAAACGGACTTGTATGGTTGTATGTCTGACTCTACACTTTGAGATATAAAACTGATCTCTATCAAATACATTTCTGTTTGGTAGCGGAGAATTTATTCTCTTAGCTTAACACCCTTCTCTGAGATGTACGAGCTTAGAGGTTATGTAGTTGATAGTTATCAGTGATCTACTCTCAAATTGGTAGTGTGGCATACTGAGTGCTGCGATGTATCATTTGTTGATCAAAGCATGGATTTCGTATAAAGCTTTGTGGATGAGACTGCATCAGGACCTCACACTCCGAAAAGGTCGAAACAGGAAAGATGCGGCAAGGTTATGAGGGTCTCTCCCTTTAGGGTGTATCATTCCCTTTTGGAAAAGGGTGGTATCATGGTATAGAGCCCAGATACTTAACTCATGTGGTCACTACAGATCTATTCCTTCGTAACTGCTTTGTGGTTAAGAGGCGCCTCGGATAAAGGTCCCAAAAGACCGAGGGATGACATGCTCGAGTAGTAGTTACCTAGTTACAGAGCTAACCTGGCCTTGTGTTGGCAGAGAGCCGGGTAGGTTCTTGGGACGTCCCTCTAGAGGCGTACCCATGTGACAATAAGAAGTTTCTTAGCCTGACCATTTTTTGGAAATCCAAACAAAACAATACGATCCTTGTACGGTTTTAGTTGTATAACCTGCCATTTACTTATGGTGGCGCCCCACTGTTTAGATGGTAGCTATAGTAGGCATACAATAATGGTTGTATGCTGGCTAGGATTAATATTATACTTCCGAAATGGTTTTCTACATTATGCACTACTAATAATATTCAAAGAAATTTTCTCGTATCAAGCATATTTGACTATCATAAGGAGAAATCTCCTCCAATTCTGCGTTTGCATTGTGTGTGTGGCGGGAGGCCTTATGGTAGTTCATTTTCCAAAAAAGCATTGCGGATTTATTTTAAATTTTTCTGTTGTTTTTGTAAAAGACAAACTATTTTGTTTGCTCATACCAGTCCCATGACTGACCTGGAGTTTATTGTTCCCTTCCTAAACCCTAGATGCCCACAATTTTTCCACACGGGCAGTCTAGAGTTGGATTTTTCAGATAATCGAACAATAGGTGTAGATTCGATAGTCTTCAAAGTCTTTGGTTTGGTAGCTTTCAGTCCTTGGGAATCTTCTTCAGTCTTTGGACGACTGACCATGCTTAGCTTTGTGCATCGTTATTGGGAGTTCGAGCTATTTCTGGTTGGTGCCTTGGAGATGGAGTTTACCGATAGTGGAGTTCTCTCTTGAAGACCATATTGGAGATATTGTTCCACTGCTAGTGTTATCTTTTCTTTCCGCAGCTATTGTCTTGTATCATATCTCTAATGTATATTGATATTCATTGTATCATCATCGTATCTGGATATTGTATCAATGTTGTATATTGATATATTCATTTTTTCCGCTGTGTTGTACTTAATGTGTTATAAGCTCCGACGAACCAGATTCGACGTTTGGATCTGCGGCATTTGAATAGGAGTGTCGTATTCGGTGCCGATTTTCGAAGGTCAAGTCAGGTCGTCACAAATGATATGACTGACTTTGTAATGAGCACTATTACAAACTTGCACTCCACTCCATCCAAACGGATCCACAAACGATTTATGGATAATCCATGGATCAAAATACGTCGAAGTTTGTTCTCCATTAATAATTACCGTATTCATTACTCTGCATGGAACCTCCCTTTGTCTTAGAATGTGTTTCATTGTTCCTATATTTATTGTTATTAATTGCCATTATCAAGAAATATAAATTTGATAAATAGTTTTCTTTCATCCACCTTGACCACGATCTCGAGTAAATAAATTCCATTACAACTTCACTCTAGAAGTTAGGTTTAAATATGAGTATTTTTGTAGACCTACCCCCACCCTCTCTGCCTTAGGCCTGCATATTATATTCTATGATATTTTATGTAGTTTTCTGCTCCAAAAATGTTTGCATGCATTTTATCTATTTTCCTATGAACTGAAACTGGAAAGTGGTAAATCAAAAGCCAATAAAAAATGTCATACCCATTTTTCTCCTGTAAATATACATTGTACAAATTCAAATTCGAAAGCATAAAGCTAATAGACGACATAATTCGATAGAAAGACGTGATGACCCACGTCTTTCTTAAAAAGGGAATCACATATGATAAAACGTATGAAGAACAGTAAACTATTTTTGACATAATTGATCAAGATATGGTACAACCCATATAATTACAATACTACTTGTGATCCATGTAGAGGTAGCCAAATAAGCGAAAGTTGTGTGGTACACATACTAATCATAGCTCACAAGTATGATTCCAAATTATGATATGATGAAACTCAAATTTCATGCCAAATATCATATTTAGACTTCCCACCCATAATCAAATTTCTCGCTTAAGATAGTTGCATATGCTTGTGGATACGTAAGAAATTTTGTGCACTAATAAGCAAAATACACAATGAGTGAGACGTGGAAGGATCGGATGGCGGAGAAGAAATGGTGGATTAGGGAGTCAGTAATCCACATGATGTCATGGTACTATAAATAAAGGACACTATAGTAGAAAAAGGGACTTTTGATAGTTTATCAGAATTTTATACCAGAAATACTTTCTACCATTAAAAGGTTGTACCAAGAAGAGAATAAGAAAAGCATTAACCAATGGACGTAGGATTTCTTAAAATTCGAACTATATAAATATCTATGTCCTTTACTTTTTATACACTATTATTCCATATTAAGTATTAGATTCTTTTTAATTTTATTTGAATCGATTATAAGTTGAACTTGACAATTTAAAAAATAACTAAAGTGAAACTACTTGATTATGTAAACGTTTGGCAACATAATTACTACTCTTAATGAAAAATTAATATCACTTAATTTTGTTGATTCCCAATCACGGAAGTATACACCATTATGATTATTTCATAATTAGTTTAGTGCTATGAGAAGGAAAATTCCACCAATATTTTAATGCTAGAAGGAGGGTCGAACCCCTAGAAACTCTACTCAAACTACCCACATCTTTGATTTCCATATATTCCCAACGTTTGAACACCGCAAGCCGAAAAACTTTTCTATCCCTGCCCAACAAGAATTTAACTACATGTCTACAAAAATTGGTAATAGACCTTTCACTTCCTTATCAAAACCTACGTACCCACCAAAAATAGCTACCTACCTTACACTTGAGGTCCTCATTGCACTGGTAACCTAGATCAGTGATAGAATGACTAATATCTAGAAGCCGGTAGCATAAGATCCCCTATACATGCCATTAAATTCCCCATAGTTCCATAGCCCATTGTTAATGTTTCCCTACCGTGCAACAAACACATGGAAGGAACAAATACGATAATATATCTAATGAGAACGATGATGCTAGATTATTAAGATTGGGACCAAGCGTTAGAAACAAGGCCCAAGTAAAACTCAAACTTAAAAACCAAGCTGACCAACATTAACTCTTTATTGTTGGAAAAGCGTAGTAACCATGTTGTGCAAGATGATAATGAGGCTAGTTCGATCTATAAAGGTAGCTCATCATAAATGAGTGCTAAGGATGAGAGGACACGAGAACTTAAAGCCCATATAGACCAATTAATCAAACCATATGAGGAAAATAACAAGGAGGGGAAAGAGGAGTACTCTTCCCTATTTATTAAAGAAACTATTGAATTAAACTTCCTCGACAGCTTCAAAGACTTGGCAATTAAGAAATTTGATGGTTCATCAAACCTATATGAATATCAATGCACGTTTGAATACCACATGGACATATTAAAGGTTTGAAGGCTAGCATGTTGCAAATTGTTCCTATTATACCTCGTAAGGGCATCTTATATATGGTTCCGAAGGTACTTGCCAGGAGAAATTCATTCTTGGGTGCAGCTATCAGCGAATTTCCATAGAGAATTTAATGCAAGAAGGGAAGTCTCTCCAGACTTCAGCACCATGTCCTACGCTAAGCGAAGGGACAATGAAAGCTTATGCGGCTACATCAAATGCTTTAAGTCCAAAGCGATGAGGATAGGAGTGACTAGTGAGGGGGCATAGCTTATGGCGGCTCATGCAGAAGTGAATAGGAAGATAGATATATGGGACAAGAATAGTAAAAAACCGTGCAGGAGTATGAAAACTTTTTATGAAAGAACTGGTGGATATATACGTACTGAGGAGGCATGAGAGGTTGTAGTGATGTCTATGGATAAAGTTATTCTAGCTTAGAATGAAAGGAAGCGAGGGGTAGAAAATTAAACCTTTCTTGCAAAAATTCAAAGAGAGTTCAATTATACAATAAAAACTCCATTGTCGCATACTCCAGGACAAATTTATAAACCGACCAAAATTGAATTAGCCTAGAGTGTTCCAAATAAAGGAAAGAAGCCTGAACAAAATAAAGGTGGTGCGCCCTATAGGTTCCATAGGGCGAATGACCACTACACTAATAATTGTCACCACTTGAAAAAAGAAATTGAAAGGTTAATACAAAAGGGATACTTAGGAACTTATAAAAAAGACAATGTGGTTACTCCTGTGCATAATCAATCACAATATCCTTACAAAGATCTGGTGGGGAAAACACTCTCATTTCTTTTATCTATGTTGGACCCCACCTTGTAGAAAAGAGAAAAAAACCATTGGAGTGATACATTCAAGAAGCTTGCACAGAGCACAGATACTTACTCCGTATCAACAGAAACCCTCCTAAGACATCAAGTTCACTTCAGTCGATTCAGTAGGAATTAATTTCCCATAATAGAAATTGATAAGCCAGTTCAAAAGACTGCATTGAAACCATGTTCCAAGGTAAGTACTTAAATAGGTTAACGTACGACAATAGTATCTATGAGAAAAAAAGAGGTAGTACGTGCACATGAAAAGAACAAATAAACACAACTTAGTATTTTTTTTTCAATATCTATCTAACGCACCCTAAATAAGGAAAATATAGTTTTATCAAGGCCATGGGAAATAGAGAATGTAGTGGATCCATGGTTAGGAATGAAAGAAAAAGATCTGAAATAATGGACGATTTGAAAGATGTACAAATAGATCCCTTACATCCTACCAATATTATAAAGAAAGGAAAATGAACCGAGTGTTGAACTACGTTTGCAGTTGATTGACTTCTTAAAGAGGTCCCACGACATCTTTGCATGGACTCGCTCAAATATGAAGAGAATCGATCCAGCTATAATATGTCGCACTCTCAACATAGATCCTGATGCACACCCCATGAGGTAAAAATGGCACACCCTAGATCAGGAAAGGTATAATGCTCTTCATGAAGAGGTTAAAAAGTTGAAGGAGAATGGGTTCATCCAAGAAGCATACTACCCAAAGTGGGCAAAAAATCTAGTTCTGGTAAGAATTCGAACGGGAAGTAGAGAATTGCATAAATTTCACTAACTCAATAAAGCATTCCCCAAAGATTGTTTCACCTTACCTGGAATTGATTAAATGGTTGAAGCAACTAGTGGTCATGAATTGCTAACATTCATGGATGCATATTCAGGACATAACTTGATAGCCATGCACAAGCCAGATCGGGAACATACGAACTTCATCACTAACAAAGGATTATACTGCTGCAAAATGATGACATTTGGACAAAAGAACGTGGGGAAACATATCATAGGCTAGTTAATATGATTTTTCATAGATCAGATTGGGGAAAAAGTCAAAGTTTACGTCGATGACATGTTGGAAAAGTCAAAAATATCTCCTAACCATTTGTATGATATAGAAGAGACTTTCACCACCCTAAGGCATAAGGCATTGTGGAATGAAATTGAAGCCACTAAAATGCACCTTTGCAATCCAGTCAGGAAAATTTCTTGAATACATTATGAGTGCAAGAAGAGTAGAGGCCAATCCAAAGAAAATTAAAGCCATTAGGAAAATGGAAATTCCAAAAAAAACCCAAAGATGTATTGAAGTAGATTGCATGTTCGTTCATCTTATCCAAAAAGAAGTTTCAGGAGCTAAAAAAATTATAAGAGATTTTAGACCAATATATTGTTGCAACTTCATTTATAAGGCAATTGCAAAAGTTTTATATAATAAAATAAAGCCATTTATGGATGGTTTAACCTTGGAAAATCAATGTGCGTAGGTTCAAAATAAATGTGTTGGAGATGGAATCCTAATTGCTCATGAGGCAGCGCGTGGTTTTGCAAGGAATACAAACAAAAGATATTAAAATTGATCTTAGAAAGACGTATGACTTAATTAATAGACAATTTGCAGTACACATAATGCAAGCAATGAATTTTATAGAAAAATGGCAGCAAATTATGGGTGAATTGATTAATGCTCCCACCTTTTCTATTATCAGTCAAAACACAGCACATGGCTTCTTAGAAAGCAAAAATAGCTTAAGATAGAGAGACTCACCCTCCCTTATATTGTTTGCATTTGTTTTGGAATTCCGGTTTCACTAATTGCGGAAACATTCTAAGAAGGAGAGATAGAACCAATCTTTAAAAAATAGAATAAATTAAGTAACATCATCTATGCAGATGATGCATTGATTTTTGCAAAGGCATAAGAAAGTGGAGCAAGAGCCATTCAAGAAATCTTCAAAAGTTGTGTAGTGCAACTGGGCTTAATTTGAACAATCGAAAATCAATTATTTTCTTTGGATGGGGATGCAACAATAAATAAGAAATCACAAACATTTTGGGTTTAAAGAAAGTGAATAACCCATTAAGTATCTTAGGATGCTTCTATCGAGTGTCAACATCACTGAACAGGAGATCCAAAGTCTAGTTGAATGAGTTAGAAGAAAGATTGAAGGGTGGAAAGCTAAAATTCTAAGTATAGTAGGTATAATTGAACTTCGCTCAACCATTTAGCTCCATGATTCAATTTTGGATGCATAGAATCACACTTCCAAAGTGACGATCAACAACCTCGTTCAGATCTGCTCTAATTTTCTATAGAAGGAAAAGGTTGGGAAGATTTATTTGGATATCATACGCAAACAAAAATATGAAGTCGGACTGGACTAAGAAGATTTAAAGAGATTAATAAAACGTTGAGCGTCAAACTGATTTGGAAAGTACTGAATGAAGGAGGGTCTTAGACTATGTATCAAAGAAAAATACGTCAAAACTGAATCATTTTGGGAACTAAATGCATGAGTTGATAACTCTGGCAAATGGAAAAATTTTCCAAGTCTTAGAGAGGAAATTGTAAGATGAATTAGAAGAAGCATAGTTGAAAGTAACGTGGGATTATATAAGAGACCATATTACCGTACGAATAGATCCTAAGGCTAATGTAACATTAAAAAAGAGAGGAGGAGTAGTGTTCTTAAACTTACTACCAATTTATATGGTGATTATCAAATTTAATGAAATAGAATCAGGCTCACATGTAATAATATAGTAAATGCAGAAAGTAAAACGAATAATAGTGAAGAGAAGAGAATACGTAGAGTTTTTATACTTGTTCAGATTTCAATAGTCCTACATCTAGTTCTATACCCCATATAGGATTTCACTATCATAAACTTGTAATTCCGTAGGTAGCAAGTACATCTGCACAAATTAACTTCGAATCACGTGGCAAATAACACATATTTAGACTTTCCATGGGTGGCAGGACACACCTAACCTATTGCGGTTCCATGGATGGCAATAACATCTGATCTTTATTACCTTCCATGGGTGGTCAAGATCGCCTATACAATCCTGACTCCCTACGCATGGCAGGATATACCATTACAAACAAGTAGTAGATTAATACTTATAAGAAATTGTGTCTTACGATCACAATTGCAAGAAGTCTTCAATACAAGTTCTTATAGACCTCTACTAACAATATGTCCTTGACTTTTTGAGGAAGAGGATAATTAACAGAGAATAAATAACATAGAATTTGAATGTGGACTCTTTGTCTTTCATTAATTTGTAAATCTATAAGGAAATTAATAAAAGAGAGTGGATTTGCAAAGTATAAGTGTATGTGAGCAATAGGAGTTATTTGCAAAAAGAAAGAATGTAAAGAGTAAGACAAATAATAGAGAATTAGTTGAAAATTCGTTTTCCAAACTCGCTATATATAAGATGAAGAGAAGTAACTTTTTGCGAAGGGGTGAAAGGAAGTGTCTGTTAAACATTATTGGGTGAAATAAAGAATATTTTAGTATAATTCCGCCTAAACCATTAACCTCCCCAAACACCCACGTTAGTGTCCCCATATCATTTTGACTTATTATATTTTATATCTTTTTCTCTCCTCCTTTGTCATCAACAAATTTAGACTGAAATAATATATATAAAATATCAATAGGGTAATGTGGGTTGCGAATAGTTTTTTTAATCTTAAATGAGCATATAAGTATGTGAGCAATCAACATATAGTTTAAACCTAAAAACTTAAAACACTTAATTACACATTGACATGTCATATTGTGTACGTCGACATATAGAGTATTTTTCAATATTTTAATTTTATATATAAATGTATGTTTATGGATATTTATATTTCATTCCATTTTTTATGACAGTATGATGTGAGAAATCGAACGTCTATATTAAGGAATAACAGTATATGAAACACAAATATTCATAAATGCAAACAAAGAGAAAAAAGAAACAAACAAAGAAAAATCTAATGTCTATGGTCTTTAACTATTGGACATTTATGGCCATGACAATTTTGAATAAGAAGATTCCTCTTTTTTCTATCAAGTTGTCTTGAGTGTCAAAGAAAACTTCTCCAATATAATGACCATTATCAATGTCCTTCATTACCTCCTTTTCTTCTGATTCCTCCTTTTCTTTCTCTTCTTCATTATCCACAATAGGGTTGTGTATAGGAAGATTTGCTTTAGGTTCTTCGATGACTATTGGATCACTCGTATTGATGATAAGATGATTATGAATGGTCCTAGTAATTCTTCCATGCCTCTCTTGTTCATTTTAAGGTGGATTTGAAGAACTCATGTTTCATAATGCATGTTTAGGACATTCTTTATTTGATTATATGTTTTTTATAACTTTGTGAATGTGAAATCCCAAAATGGTGGTCTTCCCTATATTGCTCTTAGATGGTATATGATGCATTACAGTAGTTTTTATTTTAAGTTTTCAAAAGTTAGAAGATGAAGAATTGGTTAAATCTACAAAATTACGTGGTTCTATATGTGTTTCTTGATTTTTGAATATAAAAGGGAAAGTAATTTTTTGATCGAAATGTCAAGTGTGTCGCCATATGCACACATGGATGTCGACATTTATAATAAATTTTGGTTTTCCACTTTTTTATGTTTATGATATATGTGCGTGTGTGTGTGTGTGTTTTTTTTCATTTATATTTTTGTGAATGAATATATACATTTCTCTCCTTAAGTTAATAAAATTATTTTGAATAGGATGTTTTGTTACAATATTCAATATTTGATTCTCAGCATTTAATAATTCTAAAGTTATAAGTTCTTTACTTATATGGTCTCTTTGAAAATGATGCCTCATGTCTATTTGTTTTGTTCTAACATGATTAGATGGATTTTTGGATAAATTTATTACACTGTTATTGTTATAGTATATGGTTATTAATTAATATTTAGGCCAAAAATCTTTAATGTTTGTAGTATGTACGAGACTTGTGCACATGTCAGACCTGATGATACATATTCTGTTTTTATTATGGACAGAGAGACATAATTATGTATTTTTACTGAACCAAGATATAAATGAGTGTCCTAAAAAGTGACACGTCCCACTTATGCTTTTTCGGTCAGATATGTAGCCTGCTTGATCTACATCACTATAAGATATTAAGTCAACTATATCTCCTCTAGGGTAAAATAGCCCATAGTCTAAATTGTTATTTATGCATCTTACAATTTTGTTGACAACTTTATTATAACGATCAGCCTTTCTTACACCTAAATACGATACTTAATACATCCTCGATAATCGCCTGTTGATCATTTATATGTCCGGAAGATAGGTCATTTGGTGTGAAGAAAGAAAAAAACATAATAGAATCTCATAAAATGCGACAAGTAATATATAGTAAGAACAAACCTTTACAAAAAGAAAACAACTTTATTATACACAACTTCAGAGAACACTAACTTATTATCGGCCTGGATAGTTATAATTGTTAGGGATGCGGATTAAGGATCTTAAGGCAGAAATAACACTAGAGGGGGGGTGAATAGTGTTTTAAAGAATATATGAACTATATGACTAAATTAAAACTTTCAACACAAATCTAAACAGAATTCTAACACAGAATGATCACAGAACATATAACAAATGCAAATAGTAAAGTAAAGCAAGTAAAAGGAAAGAACACACCGGATTTTATACTGGTTCGGAATCCTCTTACATCCAGTCCTGCACCAAGGCAATATTCTTGTACAGATTTTTATAAGCCAATATCCAAATTACAACCCTTAATTTCTAAGGCCTTGAGGAACCCTCCTACTCCGAGTCTGGGGTAAACTCTCTTGATTTACGGGACACAAGATCACCCTAATACTTCTTAATAACAATCCTTTTGAATGGAGAGACTCTATGGACTTTTTGAATACAAATTAATCCTATAACTCTGAATAGCACTTTGATCTTTAGTAGAATGATGGAGAATCAAATAGAGAGAGTATCTAAATGATTTCCTATTGAGAATTTGGCAGAATGATGGCACGATCTTGAAAATATGAAGTTTTATGGATATGGAATGGTGGAGAAGAAAGAGTGAAGAAAATAAGAAAGTAGTTGTTACAAAAAATTCGTTTTGGAAGCCTTTATATAGATGCACAACAGTCATAACCATTGGCGAAAGGTTTTTGAACGAATGGACACTTCTTTTGAAAATTGAATTTCGAATCCAACTGTCACCATGTCGACATGGGGTATCCCCTTATGTCGACATCCCTCAGTTCAAAATTGTAGAGATGTTGTTTTGTAAAAGCATTTGAATTTAAAACAAGTTGAAACTTCTCTGAAACAAAATAAAGCGTGTAAACAATATTTTGAGATAGAGAATGAATATAAAACATTATTTTAAATATATATATATATATATAATTGATATAGACCGTCAATTATATAGGTAATATTTAAACCAGAATAAGTTTTGATGCTTTTAAAAATAGAAGTTTTTAAAATCAGAGTGGAGGAATATTTCAAGGCTAAAACAAAGTTTAAAAACATTTTTGAAAACATGATTTTGAAAGCTAAAACATTTTGAAAACAGATTTAAAAACATTTTGAAAAATCTATTCAAACTGAAATTGCAAGAACCTTCCTATAGAGCTCCTCCATAGGACTCCAGAACTTGTACAAAGTAGTTTAAATGATTTTGATTTTCGTGGGTTTGTAAGCCACTTGTCGTAGGTTTGTAAGCTACTTGTCGTGGGTTTGTAAGCCACTGGTTTCGATAGAAATTGGGTTCCATTCCAAAAGAAAATTAGAAGAATAATGAGTGCTATTATGAAGTTTTAACAAAATACTAGACACTTATCTTGAGATCTTGAAATCTTGATTCTCTAGAGTCTTGAATCTTGAATCTCTAATCTTCATCTTAATGCTTGAGTCTTTATACTGATCAGTCTTCGATAATACCTGCATATACTTCATATATACATATATACATATATATATATATATATATATATCTATATGGAAATGTTAGTATATATTTTATAAAGTAAAGTATAATAACTATATAAGGTTGTTGTCATCAAAACATCATCAACTCAGTTCCTAACAATCTCCCCCTTTTTGATGATGACAACCTTTATTTATAAAATATTCTTACCATAGCATAACTCCCCCTTACTCCGTGACTTCTCCTTAAAACTACAACTCCCCTTTATTCCATGACTCCCCCTTACACCAAGCACATATATTTTTATAACTTTCTCCCCCTTTGTCATCAACAAAAAGGAATAAAAGATTTACCTGTTCTAAGATAATCAAGTATATATAGAATAAAAGTGTAAAGTGAACGTGTAAGTGATCAAGCGTGTGAGCATATATATAAGTGTAACTTGACAATCAAATCAATATCATACATAGCAAACCAATCATGTATAGTATATGAAGTTATATACAAACCAAATCCAAATCAAACTTAAGTAAACAATTCAATCAAATCCTAATCAAATCTAAATCAAATCAAACAAACAAACAAACATACATAATGATCAGACATTCCTTGGGACTTCCACCCATCAATCTTCTCCAAAGATAGGATCAGTTTTGATAACATCCCAATTATCTTTTTCGAGAGTGACCGGTGGATTTGCTTCGGGTTCGTCTTTGCTAAGGCTTGAGAACATCCAACGAAGTGCGTCGAAGTGTTTCTCTTGCTCTTTGATCATCTGCATTTGGCTTAATTCTAAGTGCCTTTGATTTCTAAGTATAAAAGAAAGAATATTCTTGAAAGAAGTAAGAGTTTCTTCAAGATTTTCACTTAAATTCTTAATTGGAGAAGCCATAATTTAAGAAATAAGTTGAAGTATGAGAGGAGATGAATATAAATGGAGGTTGAGAAGTTTTTCTGGAAAAAATAGGTATTTATAGGAGTTATTGGTCGTTCAAAATGAATTGTCACTTGGTAGTTACAAGAATTTGAAGTTAGAAATTGTAACTACTTTATGACTGTTATATGTCGACATGGGGGGGATGGGGCATGTCGACATGGTCTAGACAGAATGACCAAGTTGAGTTATTTCTTGATTTTTAAGTTTATTTTTATACTAGTGGACCTATATAAACTTAAAATAAATAACCATCAGAGATATATAAAGCTGGAAAACAGAGAATAGGATAGCATTACTTATATTAGTTAACATTACATAATCTTAACTAAAAAAGTAGAAAATACAAAGATAGATAAACGATAGCTAGAGAGATAATGGCTAGGATTAGTTTGATGAAGATGATGATGAAGACAAGCCAAGTTTCCTGCCTATCTTTCCAAAGAACTTGTCGATCTTGGTGGAGATTTTATCCATTTTCTTGCTAATAGATCTCTTAAGAACCTTTTGGTTTTGAGCAAGTATCTTTTGGTTCTTGAGTATGGTTTTGTTGGACGGATTGGCGGGTGTATGTGGATACTCTATACTTTCCAAAGAGGTTTCTTCATCTTCCTCTTCTTCTTCAATTTCCATTCCTTCCCCTTCTTCCTCTTCTTCTCCCTCTTCTTCCATCTCTTCATGAGCAAGTCTCTCTTCCTTTTCGGTAAGTGTTTCATATGGTTGAAACATAAGTGGGATTTTCATAAGGGAAATGTTTCCATGATTGAACACTTTCCTACTTACAAACTCTTCCTTTTTAACATCCACACCAAAATAATTGAAAATCCGAGTAAGATAAATTCCATGATAAAGAGTGATTTCTCCCATAGTAAAAATTTTGGGTCTTAACTCATCCAAAATAGTTTGTGCCCAATTAATATCATATTTTCCAAATATAGCAAAAAGAGATTTACACACTTTTAAGGTGGGATTATTGTAGTTTCCCGACCTAGGAAAAATGGTGTGTTGAATAAGAAGGTTGACAATTCTTGCTTTTGGGCGGAAAAGCGATTCTTAAAATCCATGTGGTCATCGCTTTCAAAAATGTGATGAAAAGTCTCTCGACCGGTTTCATTGATTTGAAATTACGAGAGATTCATACCGGTAGATTTGCAACCCAAAATAGTACCCAAAATATCGGAATCCAAAACAATAAGTGTTCCTTTAACACTACTCCAAATTTGTTCTTCATTTCCATTATAAAATTCACGGTTTAGATTTGCATAAAACATTTTGACAAGGTTTGGATAACAAACGAAATCATTTTGCTTGTTATCAATCAAGCTAAGAATGGAGTTTTCTTCAAAAAGTTGATTGATTTCATAAGAAGGAAAATCATCAAAAATAGCAAATTTTCCCGTATTGACTTTTCCATAGTTTACATAATTTATGTAAGCTTTGATAGCCTCCGGGTCATTAAAAAGATCATTTTTGATGGATTTGGTCAGCCTCATAGTTGATGGGTTACTTGAGGAAGCCATTGATGAGTGTTTGAGAGGAGTAGAAGATAATGAAGAAGATTTGAATTATGAGAATAAAGTGAAAAGAGATGATAAGAGAAGTATATTAAATAGATTCTCTAATGTCATTTTCTCTGGTCAAGAGGTATCTTTTCAGAATTTTGAAGTAAGTGAAAAGTGGAGGGAAATTCAAAAGTTTGAATTCAAATTTTGAAATCAAATTTCTGAGAGGCATGTCGAGATGGGGTATCATGGCATGTCGACATGTGCCTGTTGAATTTGAAAGGAGGTGTCTATTTCTAAAATCTAATAAATTCCTAAAATCCTAAGAAAACTAATCTATATTCTATATCTATATATAATTCAGTAATAATATTAAATATAATAATATTAAAATATTTTAATATTTAAAATATTATTAAAATAATATTATTTTGAATTTAAAAATTCAAATTTCAAAGGGTGATTTTGAATTTAAAAATTCAAGAAATTGCAAAAAAAATCAAAGCAAGCAAGCATCCAATAAAATTAAAATAAATGTGTACCTATTTTTAGATCCAAACTCCGATCGTCTTCTGATTCGAGAATAGCCGTGAAGCACAGATTTGAATTATCAGTTTTCTTCTCGTCATCACTGGATGAATCTGAATCGTCAAGAGTTGCTGCATATGCCTTCTTTCTTTTCTTTGGTTGCTCGTTGTTTTTGAAATGTCTGTTTGTCTGGATGTGGACAATCCATCTTGTAGTGCCTTGTTTTGTTGCAGTTGTAGCGTCTATCACCATTGTTGTTATTGTTGTAGTAGTAGTTGTTGTTGTTGTTCTCCGAAGTATTTCTGGAATTTCTTTGATCATTTCTTTTAAAGTTATTCATCTTTCTATACTTCAGAAATTTCCTGAAATTTCTGGTCATGAAAGCAATTTCTTCATCACTCTCTTGTTCTGAATCTCCAGTTGTTGCTTTGAATGCGATCGATTTCTTTTCCGTTGCCTTAGATTCTTTTCTCCCTTGGAGTTGAACTTCATAAGACATTAGATTACCGATTAACTCTTCGATCTTCATTTGACTAACATCATTTGCCTCTTCAATAGTAAGTGTCTTTTGATCCCATTCTGTAGTGAGTGAATTGAGTATTTTTCTGACTTGATCTTCTTCTGAGAAACCCTTTCCTAAAGCAATCAATGAATGTACAATGTCTTGAAATCGACAATACATGTCGGAAATGGACTCATTTTCATGCATTTTAAACAATTGAAACTGGTTAGTTAATATGGAAATTTTAGTCTGTTTAACTTTGCTTGTTCCTTCATGAATTACGTGCAAAGTTTTCCAGATTTCAAATGCAGACTTACAAACAGAAACTCTATTAAACTCATTCCTACCTAGTGAACAAAATAGTATATTCATAGCCTTAGAATTGTTTTGTGCAACTGTCTTTTGCTCAGTAGTCCACTGGGCAAAATTAGTAGTTGGTTCAACATATTCAATTTGTGTCATATTCCAAGTATCTAAACTTTTGGATTGTAAATAAATTTTCATCCTACATGCCCAATATGCATAATTACTGCCATTAAAAAGTGGTAGTCTGACAGTAGACTGACCTTCTATAAATGAACTAGTGTTAGTACTTGTGTTGACAGACGTAGTCATGACAGGAGTGACATTATTAGCGTGTTGTGCCATTAAAACTTTTCAAAATTTCAGATTATGAAAATAATGAAAACCAATGCTCTGATACCAATTGTTAGGGATGCGGATTAAGGATCTTAAGGTAGAAATAACACTAGAGGGGGGGTGAATAGTGTTTTAAAGAATATATGAACTATATGACTAAATTAAAACTTTCAACACAAATCTAAACAGAATTCTAACATAGAATGATCACAGAACATATAACAAATGCAAATAGTAAAGTAAAGCAAGTTAAAGGAAAGAACACACCGGATTTTATACTGGTTCGGAATCCTCCTACATCCAGTCCTGCACCAAGGCAATATCCTTGTACAGATTTTTATAAGCCAATATCCAAATTACAACCCTCAATTTCTAAGGCCTTGAGGAACCCTCCTATCTCCAAGTCTGGGGTAAACTCTCTTGATTTACGGGACACAAGATCACCCTAATACTTCTTAATAACAATCCTTTTGAATGGAGAGACTCTATGGACTTTTTGAATACAAATTAATCCTATAACTCTGAATAGCACTTTGATCTTTAGTAGAATGATGGAGAATCAAATAGAGAGAGTATCTAAATGATTTCCTATTGAGAATTTGGCAGAATGATGGCACGATCTTGAAAATATGAAGTTTTATGGATATGGAATGGTGGAGAAGAAAGAGTGAAGAAAATAAGAAAGTAGTTGTTAAAAAAAAATCGTTTTGGAAGCCTTTATATAGATGCACAACAGTCATAACCATTGGCGAAAGGTTTTTGAACGAATGGACACTTCTTTTGAAAATTGAATTTCGAATCCAACTGTCACCATGTCGACATGGGGTATCCCCTTATGTCGACATCCCTCAGTTCAAAATTGTAGAGATGTTGTTTTATAAAAGCATTTGAATTTAAAACAAGTTGAAACTTCTCTGAAACAAAATAAAGCGTGTAAACAATATTTTGAGATAGAGAATGAATATAAAACATTATTTTAAATATATATATATAATTGATATAGACCGTCAATTATATAAGTAAAATTTAAAATCAGAATAAGTTTTGATGTTTTTAAAAATAGAAGTTTTTAAAATCAGAATGGAGGAATATTTCAAGGCTAAAACAAAGTTTGAAAACATTTTTGAAGACATGATTTTGAAAGCTAAAACATTTTGAAAACAGATTTAAAAACATTTTGAAAAATCTATTCAAACTGAAATTGCAAGAACCTTCCTATAGAGCTCCTCCATAGGACTCGAGAACTTGTACAAAGTAGTTTAAATGATTTTGATTTTCATGGGTTTGTAAGCCACTTGTCGCAGGTTTGTAAGCTACTTGTCATGGGTTTGTAAGCCACTGGTTTCGATAGAAATTGGGTTCCATCCCAAAAGAAAATTGGAAGAAAGATGAGAGTGCTATTATGAAGTTTTAACAAAATACCAGACACTTATCTTGAGATCTTGAAATCTTGATTCTCTAGAGTCTTGAATCTTGAACCTCTAATCTTCATCTTGATGCTTGAGTCTTTATACTGATCAGTCTTCGATAATACCTGCATATACTTCATATATACATATATATACATACATACATATATACATATATATATATATATATATGATAATGTTAGTATATATTTTATAAAGTAAAGTATAATAACTATATAAGGTTGTTGTCATCAAAACATCATCAACTCAGTTCCTAACAATAACAGCTTGTCCTTACAATTGTTGATTTATATAGACATTAACAAAACAAACAAAACAGTGGAAGAATATAAGATACATGAATACGTCTTAGAGAATTTAGCTCGTCTCATGAATGCTTCAAAGTATCCAGCTAAATCTAGAAAACATATTCGGCCTGACCTGAGCATCATAACAAAACAATGCTCACGTCAGTCTGGTAAAACCGATGTGAGAAAACTCGGTCAAATCATATTGATTTCTTCATTTGAAAACCTTTTCAAAATAAAAGGTATCTCGTAAGAGCACACCGCATATAAACACAGACAGGTTTTTACCGTACGATAACTAAAACATTTAAAATTATAAAATCAAGTTATATTATAATAATGTATATAGTTTAAAGTATTTAATAACGAAATAGCTGTAATGTGTGCACATGAAAGCAATAACATGTATATAATCAAAAACCAAAGGCGGTTATTAGAGAATGGATCTCCAGCAATAACAAGGTAAAGGACCACCTTCCAAAACCAGTACATATCTAGATAAAAAGTACTTTCAGATCGAAAACCTTTCGACCTCGGCGTGAGAAGACCGGCCTACCCTTGATTGGATAGTACTGAATATGATCGTTACTTGGTTGTGATCAAACAACCATAATAGGCCACAATGCATAAATGTATATCCACACTAGATCTTGGGATGATCATACCCTAATGGGTGCAACCCCATAGCCTTGCAGCCTACACTATTTTAGCAATTTTCGGATTACGAGGCTTAAGAAGTAGTGCTTTTACCATTTCCTCATAGCAAACCATCTTGTAATGCTAACACTTTCCTTCAAGCAGAAATGCTATGTCGGCATTCATCCATACAAATTCATTATGGATCCGAAGGAAACCAAAGGCTCCTTAAGGAACATCATCTTCAATCACCTTCAAGATTTCTTCCACGCGAATGCATATGTTGGTTCAAAGTGGTTTTCAGATAACATATCTGATCACGGTCTATCCAAACCAATAATGACAATTTATGGTTGACTCATTCCTGTTTCTTTTGGAAGTATACAATAAGTATTCGAGTCCTCTCCGACGAACTCGCTTTTACAATCACACTTCCTAAGTCAAAACCGGCCATTATTTGATAATCAGTTATTTAACTATCAAATACACAAATAAACAAAAATCTAGAGATTTAATAACCCATAGCAACCACTAAGCCTCAAAAGCAAATGTTCATTTATTAAATCTCTTTTCAAAATGTTTATCAAAACATTCATATACTTATCTCACTGGCATAATTATATTCACAAAACATTTGTGAAAGTTTTCTTGTTTCAAAATCATATTAAAAGGATCAAACAAGTGTTATCCAAATTAGAGGTAAAAACAAACCGAAACACTACTCCTTCGGTGTTAAGCATGGAACGAGAGTTCCTTACCACCATAATTAAGAAGGTCAGTTAAGGAAAATCCATATCGCAAATTCTTTTTATAAATTTCTTCAATAAATCCTTTTAATAAATCTCTTTCATTTATGAAATCTCCTTTGCTTAAAATTCTAAATCCATTTATAAAACTCCTTATAAATCTCCAAATTTATTTATAATTTTTTTATAAATATCAAAACCATTTGAAAAAAGTCTTTTATAGATATCCAAAATCATTTGTAAAACCCTTTTATAAATATGCAAAATCATTTGAAAAACTCTTTTATAAATATCCAAAATCATTTATAAAAATTTCCTTATTTAAAACAAAACTTCTTTAACAAACTTTAATCAATAAAGTTCCTTTGATAAAATAAATTATTTAAAACACCTTTAAATAAACAAGTTATTATTTAAACCTTCTTCATTTAATTATCTTTAAACCACATTAACAAATTAATGTTTTAAAACAATCATTCAAAACATATTTAATTACTTCAAAAAACATTTTAGGAAATAATTACTTAGCTTGAAACAATTATTAAAAGTAAGATTGACTTTACCAATAATCAAAAAGAGCTTAGTGACCACAATGGATCTCATTTAATTAAGTTTGACTTATCCAAGTTATAACATTGGTATTTACATAACAAGCAGATATATAAAAGTAATCGACCAATAATAATCAATCAACATATAGGAAAATGTTTAAATTATTATAGTAGCATAACTGGGTTTTATTCGGGCTTAATAGATATCAAAACATAATTTATTCGGTGAATTATAGCAGAATGATAATTTAGTCTACTAACAGATGTCAAATATAATTTAATTAGCAGAACAGTATTTTATTCTCCTAAACATATGTCATTGGGTTTCATATTCAATTGGGGTTACTTAAGGGTAGTCGACAAAGAAATCTCTTGGATTTAAAATATTCTTTTAAAAGAAAGTTACTTTAAAACAAACCCGATCTTAAGATTAAAGTGGCTTAAAACTTTCAAACTTTATTTATTTAATAATTAAATAATATTTAAACTCTTTATTAGATTATAGTTAAATCTTTAATCAAAAATTTAACAATAATTAAATATTAAATAAATAATTAAATAATAATTATCCTTCAAATAAATAGTTAAATTATAATTGGACTTTAATTAATCATTAAATAATAATTTAACTTTTATTAAATAATAATTAACTATTAATGAAACGATAATTGATCCCAATTAATTAAGTAAATAATCCATAATTAAAAATATAATAACAAATCAAACCTTTTAAATAATAATTTTAATCTTAATTAGGTCTTTAATT
Source organism: Allium cepa (assembly GCA_030765085.1). Lineage (NCBI taxonomy): Eukaryota > Viridiplantae > Streptophyta > Magnoliopsida > Asparagales > Amaryllidaceae > Allium > Allium cepa. The sequence continues at coordinate 940,387,569 of CM060932.1, forward strand.
AAAATATTTAATTGATTAGAAATTACATACATAATTAAACCCTTTCTTGATTATTAAATAATAATTGACTTTTAAAATAATAATTAGTTAACAACGAATCCTTTAATAAATTATTAATTAATAATTAAAATTAAATTTACCAACTAATTATAATTAACTTCCTTAATTTATAATTAGGTACAAATTTCTTTTACTAACTAATGATTAAGTTCTAATTCACTTACCAAATAAATTAATTATATAATTATTAATTAAAATAAATTAATAAATAAATAAATATTACTTTTTAAATACTTATAACAAGTTTTGAAAATACTTTGCAAGAAGAATACTTAAGTAAAAACATTTTTAAAATTTTCCAAAACTAGTTCGTTTTACGAAGTGCACTCATAGTGACTGTTGCTATATGACCCGTAATTTTCAAAACTTGAATTTATATTTTCTAGGACTTTAAAACTTTAGCCTTTGGAAACCTTATACTTTTTAAACACAAAGGCATGATTTTTGGGAAGACTAACAAGTTTAAAATTTTAAAACATTTTGCAAATTTAAATCCAGAGTTCAAAAACCATAAAGGATTTTAAGTCGCATCATCTAGCAAAGAGGCTAACATACATAGCATACAAAACATGTATTCAAGTGTACGACATAAATGATTACATCACAACCACATCACAACATGTAAATATTCCATAATTAAGATATACAAGTAAAGGCGTTAGCTTTCTAACTAACTAACTTTCATTTTCACTTACCACAACATCATATCCAAGCATCACATTCACATACGCATCAACAAATAACTCAACCAAATTAGCAATAATTAATCAACAAGATAGACTTTAAACTTAAATTTAGAAAACTTTAAATAAAGGTGGTAGCATTCTACCTAAATCTATCCAAACTCTAACCAATTTCCACTACATATGACCTAGAACTTCACTTTTCCTTTGTAAAAATGTGATTTTGGACCTTGAAAAGTGGCGGTTGATTTTGGCCAAGAGGAGGATGGGTTTGGTCATGAAGGTGTAGAGGAGTTAGGGCTTGCTTTTGCTATATGGAAGTGTAGAAATGAAAGAGGAGGTTTTAAATAATGTTTTTCATGCATTTAAATTAGAAAGTAATGGTATTTAATCTTTTGAAAACTAAATGGAAGCCATGGAAGAGTTTTTGAGAGCTTGGAAGAAATTTTTGCAATGTAGAAATAAAAAAAATGAGACAAATCGTAGAAATTTTGTATATATATATATATATATATATGGTGCATTTAGCAAATTACCAAAAATATCCTTTGTACTTTTCCCTCCGCTTAACCTATGCCACCTCCCCATGTCTCCACCCCTTCATGTACCTCACACCACCCTATTGTCCCCCATCTCTTAAGCTAATATGCATTAACCACCTAATGTACCAATGTTTCTAATGACATGACATTGACTTTTCATTATTTATATTATCATGATGACATGTCTCTCTTAATATACATACTTTAAGTATGTGTGTATATATACACATATGTATGTACCATAATATATGTATGCGAACTCATTTGCAAATTAGCGTTTCAACATTTCCAACAACTTTTATTCGACGAAAACTAAAAATTTCTGAAAATGAATTCCGATCAAATTTTTTATTTTTATTCGAACTAAACATTTTTGTAATCAAATTTAGAAAACTATTTCACCATTATTATTCATTATTTAAAAGAGTTTGTTTTAATTATAAAACTAATTATTTGAATATCTAAAATCAATTAAATATTCAAAAATCAGAGTGGTGAAATTCTGGATCGTTACATTCTCCACCCTTAAAAGAATTTCAACCACCAAATTTTACCACAACCCTAAACCCCTGAAATACTTAAAACTACTCATCCATATGTATGATGTACACGGATCATTCTTATGTAAGATCTAATTTGACACCACACTTGAATCATAGCTTTACGTCCGAACTAGTATCGCTCACCCGACTTCCTAGTGCAGACTCTGATTAGGCTTCTCGGAACCTCTATTCTCCTTACATAGCCATTAATTATGATAGTAAACTTTTGGTTCCATTTAAGATCCCTTACCAAGTGTTCGCCATAAAAAATCAAGTGATACATCCTTCTTCAGAATGGTGTGAAACATCTTAAGATATGTTCTCGAATCTTGGATCGAAAATTATGTGGGAAGGGAAAAAACGATCTACGTATAGCGTACGTGCATACCTAAATTTTCCTATTACCCAACTACTTTCTACCCTTTTAAAATTTATGAAAACATTTCGTAAAATTTTAACTTAGGTTCAAACAATTTAAAATGACACAATTTTATTTATAAAATCTTTCATAAAATTATTTAAATTTATTAACTTTTATAACACTCCCATACATCCTAATAGTGTATAAAAACATCTGATGTTTGATTCTATTCACTTTTAACTATTCAGATGTAGGCCCCAAAAAAATTTGGCTCTCAAAACTAAGTTGACCAATATAACCTCTTTAGCCCCAATCGATGTGGTAAGTAGCTAAGAAGAGTAGGATACTGGTATCCAAACTCCATCCTAGAGTCTACTTTTACTTAGACACCTGTAAGGCAAAAAAATTTATTAGCCGGGCCAATAACATCTAATAAATTTTTCACTCCTTAGGTGTTAAAGCCGAAAGACGCGGTTTAATAAAATAAAGTTGATTAAACCTCCAAATCAACTTAATTTATTTACCTACTTTTAAAATCAAAATACTTTATTATTTTGAAAATTTAGGAGCCAAATACTAGGGATTTATTTCAATAATGTTTTTGAAATCATACTTTATATTTAACCTTTAGAAACACACATATAGCCCGAGTAACTCCAAAATGATGTCAACGAACTGGGTACTACTAATATCATATATCCCTTTACTAAGAAGGGTAATACTCAAGAGAAGTGGTTACCATCCGAACACATCTCTCATCCATTTTTAGTCATTTCTGAGACACTCAACTAGTTAACTATAAAAATACTTCTTCTTTTTCAAATATTCCATTGAAATAATATTTTTATATATTTCTAGCTAAATAGTGCTTCAAAATCACCCACTCGCTTTGGATTCATCCAGATTCAAACTCGTTTCGATTGTACAGTGACAAAGAGAATAATTTACATAGTGCACTATCATATACACCTAAGAACATTACATTATCACTTAGAAGATTATTCAGATTATCACAAAATAGATCGAGATTTATTCCCCAAACTATCCAAAGAAATAAAACCTTATTCTAAAAAAAAATTCAAAATAATTTGAAATCCTTTTAAAGGCATAAAATTTTAAATTCTCCAAAATCCTTTAAATTAAAACATAAAATATAATCTTGATTTAAAAATCAACTTTTTATAAAATCTTTTGCAATATTTGTTTTTAATAAACCTTGTTTTAAAATCCAATTTCATCCCAACATATCATCGAATACCTTATAGTCAAACTATGAAACTTAATTCAAAAGGTGTTCGATTCAATGTTTCACCAAATCCTATCTACTCAACCTATAGTTTAAAAGTAAGGATTATGGATGAATCTACAATCCATAGCCAATGCTCAAAATGGGAGGAGCATGACTATTCAAACCCTAAGTAATTATAATTTAATATTACTCCTAACAACAATCAGATCATAGATAACTATATGAATTTTTGAATTTTTTTTCTTTATATGTATAAAATATAGTCCTAGGAAAATTATTCACTAATTTTAAAACAATATTGTGTCGATTGGAATTGTTTAAGTGTTTAGGAAATCCCTATCATTAATATTGGCAAAATGCATTGACCAAAATTCTTAAGCTACTCAATAGATCAAACAACACAATATAAAGCATTTTTATAGCACTAACAATTATGCACTCAAACTCATTTAGGATATTACTAATCCCATCTCTAATGAGTTTACCCCACCAAAGCCTAGGTGTTCACTCAATCTAAGCTCTAGTATCAAATGTAACGATCTGCCTTTCTTACACCCAAAAACGACACTTAATACATCCTTAATATTCGTGTGTCGATCATTTACGTGTTTGAAAGACAGGTCATTTGGGATGAAGAAAGAAAAAACAGCAAAATCTCATAAAACATGACGAGATATACATAATATGAACAAATTTTACAAAAGAAAACTCTTTATGATACGTAACATTAGAGAACACTAACCAATTATCAGCCTAGACAGTTTAACAGCCTACCCTTACAATTGTTGATTTATATAGACATGAACAAAACAAACAAAACAGCGGAAGAATATAAGATATGTGAATACATCTTGGAGATCCAACTCATCTCCTAAAAGCTCAAAAGTATCAGGCTAAATCTGGAAAATATGCTCAGGCTGATCCGTTCATTATAGTAAAACAGTGCCTAGGTCAGTCTGGTAAAACCAGCGTAAGAAAACATAATCAAATCATATTGATTTCTTCATTTGAAAACCTTTTCAAAACAAAAGATATCCCGTAAGACCATGCCGCACATAAACACGGATGAGTTTTTACCTTTTGATAACCAAAATTTTTTATATTATAGAATCTAATGATATTATAATAATGTCAATGTTTTAAAGTATTTAAAACCAAATAGTTGTGACGCGTGTACATGACAACAGTAATAGGTATACAATCAAAAACCGAAGGTGCTTAGTGGAGAATGGATTTCCAACAATGGCAAGGTAAGCGACTACCTTCTGAAAGTAGCACACCTCTAGATAAAATGTAATATGAGGTCGAAAACCTTTTGACCTCAGCATGATAAGACGTGCATACCCCCGACTGGATAGTACCGAATATGATCACCCCTGGGTTGCGATCAAACTACCATAATGGTCCTTGAAGCATATATGGATATCGATACTAGATCTTGGGATGATCATACCTTAATGGGTGCGACCCACATAACCTTATGACCTGACCTGTTTTAGCCATTTTCGGGTTATGAGGCTTGAGAGGTTACTCTCTTACCATTTTCTTAAAGAAAACCATCTTGGAATGCTAACACTACCTTCCAAACAGAAATGCAATACCAGCATTCATCCATACAAGTTTGTTTTGGGTCTGAACGAAACCAAAGTCTTATTATGGAACATCGTCTTTAAGATGTCTTCCACACGAACATATATGTTGGTTCAGAGTGGTTTTCGGATAACATATCTGATTCCAGTCTCTCCAAACCAACAACGATAATTTTCGGTTGACTCATTCCCAGTTCTTTTAGAAGCATACAACAAGTATTCGAGTTCTCATCGAGGAACTCGCATGGACAATCATACTTCCTAAGTCAAAAATGGCTAAGATTTGATAGTCGGTTATCTAACTATCAAATACACAAACAAAAAAATCTAGAGATTTAATTACCTATAGCAACCACTAAGCCTCAGAAACAAATCTTCATTTATTAAATCTCTTTTCAAAACTTTTATCAAATCATTCGTATACCTATCTCGCTAATGTAAGTATATTCATAAAATATTTGTGAAAGATTTCTTATTTCAAAATCATATTAAAAGGATCAAACAAATATTATTTAAATTAGAGATAAGAACAACCTCAAACACTATTCCTTCAGTGTTAAGCGTGGAATGAAAGTTCACACCACCATAATTAAGAAGATTAGATCAGGGAAATCCAAATCTCAAATTCTTTTTATAAATTTCTTCAATAAATTCTTTTAATAAATCTCTTTCATTTATGAAATCTCCTTTTCTTAAAATTCCAAATACATTTATAAAACTCCTTATAAATATCCATAATCATTTGTAAAACTCTTTTATAAATATCCAAAATCATTTGTAAAAATTTCCTTATTTAAAACAAAACTTCTTTCATAAACTTTGATCGATAAAGTTCCTTTGATAAAATCAATTGTTTAAAACACCTTTAAATAAACAAGTTATTATTTAAACCTTCATCATTTAATTATCTTTAAACCATATTAATAGAATGACGATTTCAAATAATCATTCAAGAGGTATTTAATTACTTCGAAACACCTTTTACAGAGTAATTAATTAACTTGAAACCATTATTAAAAGTAAGATCAACTTTACCAATAATCAGTAAAAACTTAGTGACCACAATGGATCTCATTAATTGAGTTTAATTTATCCAAGCTATAACATGAGTACTTACATATGAAGCAGATATGTAAAAGAAATCAACCAATAACAACCAATCAACATATCGGAAAATGTGCAAGTTACTATAATAGCATAATTGGGTTTTATTCCTTCTTAATAGATGTCAAAAAACATAATCTATTTAGTGAATTATAGAGCGGTGATTTATTCTACAAACAGATGTCAACTATAATTTAATCAACAGATTGGCCTTTTATTCTGCTAAACATATGTCATTGGGTTTCTTATTCAATTGAGATTACTTAAGGATAGTCGACAAAGAAATCCATCGGATTTAAAATATTCTTTTAAAATAAAGTTACTTTAAAACAAAATCGATCTTTAGAATTAAAGTGGTTTAAAACTTTCGAACTTTTTTATTTAATAATCAAATAATATTTAAACTCTTTATTAAATCATAGTTAAACCTTTAGTCAAAAATTTAATAATAAATAACTATTAAATAAATAATCAAATAAATTATCATTTAAATAAATAATTAAATAATAGTTAAACAGTAATTTGACTTTAATTAATTATTAAATAATAATTTAATTTTTATTAAGCATTAATTAATCCCAATTAATTAAGTAAATAATCCATAATTTAAACTTAAATATTAAATTAAACCTTTTAAATAATAATTTAAATCTTAATTAAGACTTTGATTAAAACCTTTAATTGATTAGGTATTAAATAAATAATTAAACCCTTTCTTGGTTATTAAAATAATAATTAACTTTTAGAATAACAATTAATTACTAATTAATATTTGAATAAATTACTAATTAATAATTAAACTTAAATTTACTAGTTAGTTATAATTAACTTCCTTAATTTATATTAGGTACAAATTTTCTTTATTAACTAATGATTGAGCTCTAATTCCCTTACTTAATAAATTAATTAATTAATAATTAATTAAAAATAATTAACTAAATAAATAAATATTACTTTTTAAATACTTATAATAAGTTTTGAAAACACTTTGCAAGAAGAATACTTAAGTAAAAAAGCTCTATAGACTTTTCGAAACTAGTTCGGTTTACGAACTGCACTTACAACGACTCTCGCTATATGACTCGTAATTTTCAAAACTCGAATTTATATTTTTCTAATTCTTTAAAACTTTAACCTTTAGAAACCTTATACTTTATAAACGCAAAGACATGGTTTTGGGGAAAACTAACAAGTTTAAAATTTAAAAACATTTTGCAATTTTAAATCCAAAGTTCAAAAACCTTTACACAACGGATTCTAAGTCGCATAAGCTAGCAAAGAGGCTAACTTTCTTAGCATACAAAACATGTATTCACGTGTACAACATAAATGATTACATCACAACCACATCGCAACATGTAAACATTCCATAACCAACATATACAAGTAAAGACATTAACTTGCTAACTAACTTACTTTCATTTTCACTTATCACAACATTATATCCAACTATCACATTCACATACGCATCAACATATAACTTAACCAAAATAGTAATAATTAATCAACAAGGTAGAATTTAAACTTAAAGTTAGAAAATTTTAAATAAAGGCGGTAGCTTTCTCGCCTAAAGCTATCCAAACTCTAACCAATTTTCCACTAAGCTAACATATGACCTAGAGCTTCACTTTTCCTTTGCAAAAATGTGATTTTGGACCTTGGAAAGTGAAGTTTGTTTTCGTCCAAGTGGAGGGTGTGTCCATCCATGAAGGTGTAGAGAAGTTAGGGCTTGCTTTTGCTAAGTGGAAGTGTAGAAATGAAAGAGGAGGTTTTATGCAGTGTTTTCCATGCATTAAATGTAGAAAGCAATGGTTTTTAATTGCTTTTTATCTTTTAAAAACTAATTGGAAGCCATGGAAGAGTTTTTAAGAGCTTGGAAGAAATTTTTGCAAAGTAGAAATGAAATAAATGAGAGAAAATAATAGGAATTATATATATATACACACACATACATATATATATATATATATATAAGATGCATTTATCTAATTACCGAAAACACCTTTGTACTTTGCCCTCCACTTAAACCATGTCATCTCACCATGTCTCCACCCCTTCATGTACCTCACGCCACGCTATTGTTCCCCCTCTCATCTTTTAATCCAACATGCATTAATTACCTAATGTACCAATGTTTTTAATGACATGACATTAACTTTTCATTATTTATATATCATAATGTTATGTCTCCCTTAATATATATACTTAAGTGTGTGTGTACTATATATATACACCACAATATATTTTATAACTAATTTGCAAATTATGAACACATGTATATAATAGTATTACGACATTTCCGACAGCTATTATTCGATGAAAAGCCAAAAATTGGAAAAATGAATTCTGATCGTATTTTCGAATTCTTCGAACTAAATATTTTTGTAAAAAAATTTGAAAAACTAATTCACTATTATTATCTAAAAAAGTTTATTTTAATCATAAAATCTATTATTTGAATTTTATTAAATATTCATAAATCAAAATGATGAAATTCGGAGTCATTACATTTAATGTGGATTTCCCATTGATTTGACTGAAATCTTACATAGAGACATACGCTTTGCATTATATCAGGTTTACTTGCGGTAATGTAGAGTAGGGTACTGATCATTCCACGATACAGAGTTTGATCTACATCTTTATATTTTTCTTCTTTACTTAGATTTATTTAAAATGTCGCTGGAGTGAGTTTTCCACTTGTATTCGGCATTCCAATCTTTTTTATAAGTTCTTTACCATTTATTTCTTAGCCTATAAATATTCCATTATTTAATTGTTTGATTTGTAGTCCTAAAAAGAAGGTTAGTTCTTTTATATAGTTATCTCAAATTCATTTTTCATTATTATTGAAGCACATTGTCTAATGTTGATATGCTAAGATTTTGATCAATGACAATGTGCTTCAACAAAAAGGAAGAGATATGTGCAAAGCTAAAGAAAGAACGATGAAGACCAAGAATAAACATAAGTATGATTTTTATATAGGTCTTAGTTTAGATTTATTGTTAAAATCTATCCTCAAGAGGCTTGCACAAACACTAGAACACATTTTATAAATTTCATTTTTTAATACACATTCACTGTCACAGTTTAGTAGTTCAGTCGACTGAACAGGGATGACCAGTCGACTGAACCTGTTACACATATACAAACATGTACAGTTTCAGTCGACTGAAACACCCTGCTCAGTCGATTGAATTTGTTCCTGAAATTTTAGTTCATATTTTCAGTTGACTGAATTCCCTGTTCAGTCGACTGAATTTGAACCTTCGAATTTCTATGAATGGACACCTTCTTCCTCCCAAGAGTTGCAACCATTCACCAATGGAAATGGAAGCATCTCTTGTCTGCACCCTTAGCCAACAGATGCACCTCTTCTACAAGTATAAATACATAATTCTAACATCTTCAATTCACCGAATTCTCTTGCTTTAATCTTACTATTTTCTTGAACATATTAACTAGAAATTCTCAAAGCAATCACAAACCTATTGCTTGAACCACTACTTTGTTTTTAACATTCTTTTGATTCATAGCAATTCACATTTCCTAAATCTTCACAAACACATTGCATACTCTCGAGGATAAGATTATAGGAATATTGTACTACATTAGACTCATTAGTGTTGACAAGAACACAACAAGTCGAATATTGTTTTTTAGTAATTGAGTTGAAGTCCTCTTCGGTAGTTGAGGCAAGAAATCCCGTTCGGTTGTTCGGGTAAGTTGTAAACCTATTCCTCCGGGTTAACTGAGGGTTTTGGTTAGTGGAATTCCTAAGTGAAGCTTAGGGACTGGACGTAGGACTAGAGGTCCGAACCAGTATAAAATCCTGGTGTCTACCTTGCTTTTACTTACTTTATCTACCTAGACAATTCCGTTATTCCATATTACACGATCCTACCGCATAGCCTCTTTCAATTATTTTTGAAAATTCTAAGTTTAGTTGCTCATTGGTTGAACCATAAATAATATCACCTGCATAAATTGTATTAATTGAATATCATTATTAAAAATTTTTATAACTAGTGTTGTATCTTCTTTAATTTCTACGTTTATGATTGCACTTTTTACATACTTCCTGTATACTTTAAAGTTATTATTATTTGCAAATGTAAGTAATATTCTTATAACCTCTAGTCGAGCTATTGGAGCAAAAGTTTTTTCATAGTCTATATTGTCCTCTTGAATATAACATTGTGCTACTAGTCTAGCTTTATTTCTCAAAAACTTTCCTTGTTCATTTCTTTATTTTCATAAATCCATTTGGTTCCAATAATCAGTTGAACTTTAGGCTACGGTACAAGTTCCTATATATTATTTCTTGTAAATTGATTCAGTTCTTCTTGCATAGTAAGAATCCATGAATCGTCAGAAGATGCTTACTTAGGATTTTTGGGTTAATTTGCTGAGATAAATCTAGCATTACTCATTTTATTTTACTGGTTCGATGTGCTTACGAACAATTTAATAGTTCCTTAGATTTTTAGGGTGGTCTTTCAAGATACGAATTTTGGGTAGTATATTTTCATTTATGTCATTATCATTATTATTTTCATTATTTTTGGTTTTTTTCATAAATTTTAGCTTCTTCTTTTTCTATACCAGTTTCTTTAATGTTTTCGTCAAAAGAAACGTGCAGAGTTTCTTTAACAGTGCTGGTTCTAGTGTTACAATTATGTATATGTTGCTTTTGTTAGAATATCCAACGAATATTCCTATGTCGTTTTCTGCATCAAATTTTTCTAAATTGCCTTTTGTATTAAGTATAAAACGTTTGTTTCAAAAGACTTAAAAAAATGAATTTTGGCTCTTCATCAAAGAATAAATCATATGGCGTTTTCTTTGATAGTGGTATTATCAAAATTCTATTTAGAATATAACAGGCTGCCACAATGACTTTAGCCCAAAAATTCTTAAGTAATTTACTCTCATTTAAGAATGTTCTAACACATTCCTAAATAGCTCTATCTTTACATTGTACTACTATTTTATTGAGGGGTTCTAGGAATATTTTTTATGAGTTATACCTTTCTTATTACAAAAATTTTCAAAGCTTTTGTTTTCAGACTCTCATCCATGATCATTGCTCATAAATTAATTTTAAGAGATTTTTTATTTTAAAATTATTTTAGCAAAAGTTTTAGATATTTTAAGAGCTTCATTTTTATATATTTAAAAATTACCCATGTATATATTGGAAAATATTCTACAATTACAAAAGTGTATTTATTATGGTTTATTGATTGTAATTGAGATGGTCCAAAGAGATCAAGATGAAGAAGTTCTAAAGGGTGTGAAATAGATATCTTATCCTTAGATTTAAATGATTTTTTATGGAGTTTTCCCATTTGACGGGCATCGTAAAGATTTTCTACTTTGAAGTTCATCTTTGGGAGTCCCCTCTCAAATTCATTTCTAGCAATTTTTGATGGATATTTAAAATTTAAGTGCCCAAAACATTTATGCCAAATCTAAGGATAATTTATTCTACCAAATGATAAAGATTATTATCTGAAATTTTCATGCTTCAAATTTTAATAATTCCTTCTCTACTATCTTCAAATATAATATTATAATTTTGATCTATGATGTGACAAGTGTCCTTTCAAAAGTTATTCTAAAGCCTTTATTATATATTTGATTTACACTTAATAGATTATGTCTAAAATTCCTAACTAATAAAACATCTAAATAGTAGGAATCTTAGAATTACCAACTTTGTCGATGCCATTGAAGTATCCCTAAAAAGTTATCTCCAATGTTTACTATTCCACCATCTTTATAAGTGATATTGCAAATAGTTGTTGATTACTAGTCATATGCCTCGAACATCTGATATCCAATATCTATTTGGCCTCCTCGATATTTGATACCTATTATTTGTTAGTCATAAAACATACCTCATTGTTTTCTATTTCTAAATTAATGTTGCTTGATATTATGTTAGAATCATTCCAAGTTATTGTGAACACCTGTTTTCTATTTTTGATTGAATCATTTTTGGAAGAACCCTTTGATTTCTTTAGCATTGGGCGGTCCTTTTTTAGATATTTGGTTTTGTCGCATTCAAAAAAATTTACCGCACTTCCATAGTTGCTGTTGTGGTTCATTTTTTGAAAATTTTCCACTTTCTACATTTCAGGAATTTTCTAAAATTCCTTACCATAAATACTATCTCTTCATTTTCATCATCTGATTGTTCTTTGTAGCATTGAAAGCGAGTGACTTGTTTTTATTTGCCTGACTTTCCTTTCTTCCCTACAACTGAACTTCGTTGATAATAAATTTTCTATTATATTTTCTACTTTCAATCACTTATGTCATAACCTATTCTATTGCTAAAGTATTTTGATTCCATTTACTTGAAAGTGAATTTAGAATCCTCTAGACTTTGTATTCCATTGTAAGCATTTTGCCTAGTGAAATTAAAGCATGCAATATGTCTTGAAATCCGAAGTACATGTCAGAAATAAACTCATTGGGTTTCATTCTAAATAATTCAAACTAGTTAGTTAATATTGATATTTTAATTTGCTTAATTTTACTTGTGCCTTCATTTGTGGCTTGTAATGTTCGCCATATTTAACATGCACTTTTACAAACACACACTCTATTGAACTCATTTTTATCCAGGGCATACCTTTGAACTGTTAAGTACTTGTAAAGGAACTAAGCCAGTCGAAAGCGATGAAATAAGTAGATTTAAAAAAAATCCTATTTAGGATCCATTAGGCTTGTAAGTCTAAAGGGTTAATTATATCCAATCTAATGCATTTTAAAATTTTATTTTATTTTATTTTATTTTTTTAAAATTATTTTTATTTTAACTCGTTAAGTATATTATAATAAGTTATTAAACACACTCATATGTGTAAATAGTAGTGCAACGTGTAAATATTATGTAGGGTTAATGTTTATGTTTATAGGTGTTGGGATCTACACTCCAACGTACACATTTGTACCTTTATATTTACCTTTGTTTTCCATAGTTTTTAATTATATAAAATAACTATGGTATATACATAAATAATGATAATTGCACACATACGTGTATATATGGTAAAATTAATCTTGACTATTTTATATGTTTGGAATTTTAGAATTAACAATTTCAAATCTACTTTTATCATAGAAATGATTTAAAATTAAATTTATGATTTTATACATAAGTCCTTCTATAAACTTTAAATTGAAATAACATACATACATGTACAAATAACTGTAAACAATGATTTAAATTAAAAACAATAGAAATTCATTAAATTTGTAGTTTATATTTTTAAAACTTAAAAGTTAACAAACAGAAAGCCAGTTTTAACTTGTGAAGTTTTCAAAATAGATTATGATTTTCCACAAAGGTCTGCTTATGAATTTTGAATTGAAACAACTTTTAAAAATATATAAATAATTATCAAATGAATTTACATACAAAACCAACAAACATACGAAACATGTATTTAAATTTTCAAAATGATTTTAAGTAAAACACATGTAGTTTACATATGTTTATGTATATAACAAGCTACAAAATTATATCAACTAATTAAAAGTATTTTTAAATCAAAATGTTTTTTAAACAATTATTAAATCAATAAAAAAAATTGATCAAACAACCCAAGCATATATAAATTCGTTGTATGATAAACTATAATACAAGATGAACATATAGTCAAAAGAGAAGTAGAATACGGGGATCTAAATTGTATTAACCTTGTGTATTACACATATAGATAAGATTAGAAAATTATGTTAAGATGAAACCAAAAATCGCACTTTCAACAAAGAATAAAACTCCTAGATTTAATTGAGTCAACCTCTGCATTTTGCATGGATAAAGAGGCAAACACCACCTTGAACATCTTTATTTAATTTAAGTGTCATTTTGAAAATTGTATTCCCTGGTGGCCATTGAATTTTCGACTGTCACATAGAGAGAGGAAAGAGAAGAGCAGGAGAAATGAATTATCAGGACAAATGAACAAATGAAAGAAAGAAAATTTGTTTTAAAGGAATCATTGAAACATTCTAATTCCTTCCACAAAACATCCCTTTTTTAATTACTCATTAAATCTCAATCAAATCCCTTCCTACATATCATGTATGGCCGACCAAGACATGTGCGTAGATGGACCTTTAAAATAACCCAATCCACTTAGTAATTAATCAAATTTAAATATATATCAATATCGTATATCGACACATACATATATAACTTTTATTTACGCAATTTATTAAAACCAATGGTTTTCAAAGAAATCAATAAAATTTAATAATTAATATTTCATAAATATTAATAAATTTGCAATCATAACAAATTAATTAAATCATGTGGTTCTTTATAGTATTCATCATAATGTCTGACTCAAAGGTTCAAATGCAGTCAGCGATTAATATCGAACAATTTGAATATTAATGTTCACACATCACCTAAGGTAGTATTGTGATATTCTAGATGAATTAGATGCTTACACATATTTTTAGTAAAATCCAATTTTACTATTATAAGAAGTACACAGTAGTAACGACTATTTACACCAATTTTATTCGTCAACACTGTATCAAATTAGGACTTATGAAATTTGGTTTTAGCCAGAATTCCAACATCATCCACATTCATCTTGATAATCTAAACATAAAATCCTTGGTTTAATAATAACATTTATCATTAATTGTACTTCACCAAATAGAGACTTTGACTTTGAGTTGAATACTGTTGACTGTGATACAATGCTTATATGACCGAGGAGATGAATTCTCCATTGAATAATGTGTCACTTTCAATGCTTCAACCTAGACCAACTATAGTCATTCGATGGTTCTCATGCCATAATTTAACTATAATCAAAGTGGTATGTCCGCATTGAAGTTCAATAGTACTCTCAAGTTTACAAAGTTGTGTAATATTTTCTCTTCAAGATTCTCTGTTTGACCTTTGTTATATTGAGCAATATAAAACTCTTGAGTGAGCCATTCTCACTTCAAGAAAAGTACTCATTAACTGCAAACTAGTATAGTGTTCCTTATGTAAATGCAATTGTTATTTTATTTGCATTTCGTTTTTTAAAAGACTGTGAGATAATAATTATTTTAGTGGGTGACAAATAAGAACTCTTTAGTAAAAGTTGGCTACCCATTTCATAATCTAATGTTTCCTAAAATTTTCATTTCCCTCCTCTATAACCCATGCAGTTTTGATCATTTCCATTCACATAAAACCATCTACCTCTACCTCTATCTCCACCTCCACCTCGGCCTCTATCTTCATCTCTTCCAGAGCTGGTTTTTGGGAAAAACCCCCCCTTCAGGGATAATATTGATGTAAAACGATCCTAATTACAAATCATGGCCTGCTCGATTGCTTTATCCAAATTGCACGATGCAGTCGGCTGCGTCGTCGTGCTAGCTCCTGCAGTTCTCCTCCAGACTTCATGCTTGAAGGCTAGTCGATTCCAGCCCCCACCTCATGTGATTGCGATAAGTAAATACTCTCTGGCTAGTGGCTGATCTGATTGCTAAATTAGGTATATTTTCTATGTTTATATAATTTGTTTAGAATCAGTTTGCTAGATATGTGGTGCATTTCAGAATTTATATAACAATTCATAGCTTTAAGATATCTATTTGATAATGTATATAACTACTAGTATTCATTTTTGATATACTTGATAGAACGATTATAATTAATTTACTTATACGGTACCAAAGCATCAAAATGAGAATCTGAAATATCTTTATAGGTTGGTTGTTAATCCAATAAGCTATATATTATCCATCTCCTTTCATAGGAATTGATAATATTTATTTCTTCTACCAGCTTCAACGTTTAAAGAAATGTCCTGGAAACTATCTCCAAGCATTGAAGGTGACACCTAGGACACTTAGAATGATGTATTTATTCCTAAAATGCATTTCATGGTAACCTACATGTTTAACGGCTATTTCATATAAATTTTGTATCACATCTACACGTTTAATGCAAATTGAAGACATAAGATTCATCCAACAAATGTTACTTTTGAATTTTGATATTAGACTTGGATATCTTATTTTTTGATGTACTAACTCTGCCTGTGCAGTTTCAGTGCAACCTATCCTAAGCCAGGATAAAGAAGGAGGGTTGTTATAGGTTTGGTGAGCCAATATAAAAACATAACCTCTCTTTTGGGAATGGAATCTTATTATATTTTGTTGAGGCGTAACCCTCTTAGCGATGCACTATATCGAGGCTTGGGTATGGTGATAAATAAGAGAAGATTGGGTCAGAACTCCCTTAGTGGTGCGCCATATCAAGGATCGGGTATGGTAATGAATATGCAAGGGTTGGGTCGTCACTCCATTAGTGGCACGCTACATCGATTCCTCGATGTAGTGATAAATGAGTAAGAGTCTTCGTCCCTTACTTGGCGGCTGTGAGGGGCGAGGAAGTTAGTCGATGAAAGTAGGATACGATTAGGTAGTTGGAATGTAGGGTCCTTAATAGGAAAGTTAAGATAGATAGTTGATACTATGACTAGAAGACGTGTAAATATCTTATGCATTTAGAGGACCAAATGGACATACAAAAGGTGAAAAAAAAGTTGGAGAATACAGGCTTCAAGTTATGGTATACGAGAAAAGAACGTAACAAGAATGGAGTAGGTACCTTAATTGACAAGAACCTTAAAAATGGAGTGGTCGACGTTATGAGACAAGGGAACAAGATCATCCTACTCAAGCTGGTAGTTAGTGATATGGATCTGAACGTGATTAAAGCCAATGCTCCGAAGTAGACCAAAGTGAAGTTGCCAAGAGGTATTTTTGGAAAGAGCTAGATGTCATGGTTAAAAATATGCCTAGTAGCGGGAAACTTTTTGCACCAATCCATACTTTAATGGGCCTAAATTTCGACAAATATCGAAATCCAAGTCCAGCAAAGCATATATTGTTCGATTTGATACCTGCAACTAAGCATGAACATTATCTAAGATTCATAGAAATCTAAACTCACAACGAAAACAATAATATTGTAAGAATACTGAATACGACAAATACCTTGGAATTAATGGTAGTACTATCTAAATTGTCACATCAGCATCGAGCATAAGAGAAAAGAAGACTTCTCCAATAATGAAGCATGTCCAGCTCTAGTGACATGTCCCTCAATTCAGAAGTGAACCCCTATGGAGATATCCCTTAGTCGCTTCTAATTTCAAATTTGCACCATTTAATACCTTTCATTTAAGAAAGTGGGCCAAATCTCTCATATCATTGTGGGTCCTATGATTAATGATATCTCACATCAGTAATTAGTGCACCCGACTATTGGTAGCCTCAAAGTGAAGGGCAATCTTCCTTCGAACGACTCTACTGACCTCACATGACTAACCTACTAAGTCCAATTAACCGTCCTAAGTCTTTGCTTATATTATCCTAGATAGATATTGGACTTAGCTTACTAATTTCCTTTTTATTTAAGGCAATAAGATTTACCTTAAATATTTATCAACCCATACATCCCCTATTAATGCTCATAAATGTCAATTTGTCCTTAAAATCCTAACAGATATTTATGTATGGTTACTATTTCAAATTAGTAACCGTTTTAACTTTTCCATAGCTATTAATTCAAATTTTTTATTTATCAATCTCATTAATCCATTTACCCTATCAAGTTATTGCAACTCCCATATTTACTAAAATTTGTTAGAGTTACAACCTTTTAAATTCCGTTCTCATTGATTGGTTATCGTCATCGTGAATATTACATGTAAGCATCGTTATTAGCCATGTTTTATTTTAATTATTATAAGCGCAATAAATTATGTACAAATATCTACTTTTATCGAATATATTCGAGTGATGTATCTTTACTAAAATATCCTTTTCCATGTTCTGCTGTTGTAATCATATCTAAAAAGATTATTATCTATAATTTCCATAAATTAGTCCAAAAAAAAATATTTAACTTTAAAATATAAAAGATTACGTCATTTGAAATTATAAGGAATAATCATTTCTTTTTGTTACTGAAATGTAAATTATAATGAATTCATACATTGCACATCTCTCTCTTTTTATTTGCATATATTCCTTGTTATATCAAACATTGTATTTTTTTCTAAAAAAGGAAAGAAATCAAACTGATTTACAAATGTTAAACGGATCTAAATTCCAATAATTCCAAACATAAAAAAGTTTACATTCCAGTAAGATTAGGGTAATAATCCAAATTCATAATATTAGTACAACCTATTTCAGATCTGGAATAAATTTTATTCAAATCACTATTCCAAATTCATACTTTTGGGACTGATTTCTAGATCAGATTGAATCTATTCTAAATCGATTCATAAACAAGAATATGTAGGCAATATTTATTATATTTAGATTATATTCAATTCGTTTCCTACAACTCATATACAATTATCTAATTAGGCATAATAATCAAATAAGCACCAACGGGATAATTTTCATATTATAAAAGTCAATAAAATTTCCCACTTGCCTTTTAAAAACGATTCAAATACCTAGATCTGAAGTGGAACCTTTGATTCATTACTAAATCCTTTATAATCCAAAAAATATATATATAAAGGGTTTATACATACATTAGAATTAAAGTTCTGAGAAGAGATTTGGGATTGGGAGCGAAAATAGATATAAATACATAATTATCTCAAATACGCATATAGTTGATTCTCTTCTTCTTTTTATTAGATTTCTATTATTCTCTGTTTTGTATGAATATAGATATAACTATCTTATTTCTATAATTTAGAAATAAAGTGGAGAAGAAGAAATGGCAGAGCTTTGATACTACCTCTAGAAAAATAGAGAAGAGAATGAGGGTTGGGCCTAAACTTATAGGCATAAGAATCAACCTCAATCATTCGATTTAATATATTAAATCTGGGCCGTTGTGGCCTAGGTTTATTGCGCCCATGGTCAACCACCTTATATGCATTGGTCGACCCCTATATGTCAATCGGTCGTAGTTAACGGTCAACCTTTGGGTGCGGGCAAATAATTATAAACGTTAATGTATCTAATCCAATTGTTTTAATTCTGAATTTATTTCTCGTCTGTAATTTCTTTATTTGGACACTGATCGTTATGAAAGCTTTTCAGAATTTTGCCACGAATGCAATGGTGCAAGTACCTTGTCAGATTTTATCATTTGCATAAATTCTATTTTTGGAACCTAATTAATTAACTAATTACATAACTAACACTAAATTACAGGGCATACATTCTTCCTCCTCAAAAAAAATTTCGTCTCTGATATTTCATCAATGATTAAATCAAGGTTTTGGCTCCTAATTATCCTAAGTTACCCCCAATGAGTGTACAACCAATTTTGCAACCAAATGTGCATAAGTGCATATCGTATTATTGTATCACTGCATAGAAAATATGTATGCAGAACGATTCTAAATTGGATCCTTCTATATGAATGCATTTCTTTTGAGAATATTTTTGAAAACATGATGCAAGCAACATGCACTGGCAGTTCTATATGTATGTAGCTTTTTGAAAAATATTTTCAACCAAAACCCCCATACTCCTATGAATAGAAGTACAAAGCAATCTATTTTGCATCCACTTCCTACAATCCAATAATCTAACACATTGAAAAATTGCTTTCTAAACTTTACTCCTATGCCTGGAAAAAGAATTTAGGTGGATGATTTATTATTCTTACCACCATAGAAATTCCTTATTCTCATAGTGCAGTGGAATTTTCCCATTGCCTCGGATTTACTCTAAATTTTCCACTTATAAAATTTATAAGGAGGCTTGTTTCAAGTTCTAAAATGGAATTTTCTAAAAATAGACTCACGTGCGTCGTCGACAAGGTATGGAAATAGAAATTCTAAGGCTAAAACAGTATTTTCCTTGTTATCGCTTGCATTTATCGCATCGTCGATCCTAATGCACTGCTAGATTCGCAAATTCTAACTCTATTTGCCTTCCCTATGCTTAACATTTGATCTCCAAAATCATATATTTCATAATAAAATTTGTCACTTTTTAAATTTGTACGTCATTCAGAAATTAAAATCCAAAATATTTGGACACACACTTCCCCTTAAAATCAAATTTTTGGGTAAAAATTCTAAACATAATTTAACAACCAAAAATAACTAAAATACAATATATTTTTCTAAAGAGAAACTTTTCAAATCAAGGGTAGTCGGAAGTCGGTTATGGGCTAAATGCATAAACCAAATTCCAAAATTCTACAGCTGAACTTTACCTAAAAAATTGACATTTTATTTATAAATGTCATCACATCTGTTATTCAAAAAAAGCTTTTAAGGAACATGAGCAATGACCTATGATATCAAAACAACTTTATCATGTCCTTCGCTAAAATTTTCTAACTATTCTTAACTTTCAATCTTTTATTACATTTACTATTAGTCAACTATCCTTATGAGATTCCCATATTTATACTGCTTCTTTACTATGCATATATATGAGTGGTTTACATAATTAAAAACAATAACATAGTAAAAAAATAGAAACTCATAATATCGTGCGTGCCTTTTACAAGAGACAACTAACAGTTACAACCCAATCAACCTAAGTGAAAAGAACAAATGCTGGAAGGGAAAAGACAACACCATAAATCCTAAAATAATGCCATTTGTCTATGAGATGCCTTCCTCTGCGGCTATAGCTTGATCTATTGTCATGACCCTTAAATGGTCGTAGCATGGTGGCTATACAACCAATCTCGTTTCAATGGTGCTAGTGGTGTTGCTGATGGCTTCAGAATTGTCATCTTCCTAGGGAGGATCAAATGATGGCAAAAGGAACCTTCTACTAAACGTCCTCTCCATGGAGGTTCATCCATATTACCTAAAGATAGGAGTGGATAGGTGAAAATATGAAAAGTGACTTTGTGGAGTGCTAATCCTTGACCAACAAATCGAACTAAAAAGGTGCAGGCCGGGTCTAATGGTTGACGATGCCGCCGATACTAGAATAGGTGGTCTTCCATATTATGGAATAAATCTAGTTGTAACTTCTCGCCTTAGGGATGACGCTGTGCCAAATGATGCATATAATCAGACGAGCGATCAGACATAGATTATCTATATACTAAACACCAACATCTTAGGAAAAGATCCGCTATAAAATCTTCGAGTCGGTCACTTAAAAATCATCCAAGTCTGCATTCATAGGTCTCAAAGGTCTCAAAGTAGAGAATCTATGTATATCCTACCACAACAAATAGCTCTTTCATACCAAAGGCAGCAAAACCTTCTGCTTATCCCAGTTTAGCCAAGTGGCCTTTTGAGAATTGAGATCATAGTGGTGTGAGGAAATACCGACAGTGCGAAAACATGTCTAAGGCTAAGAAGTGGTCAGAGGGAGAGAATAAGGTTTAGATCTAGAATGGTGATAGGGCGAGATCTAACATGCAAAACCAGCACAAGGCGGAGGGAGGTTGGTGCTCCTAGGGAAAAACAGCGTCGCCTAAGGAAGGGTCATAGAGAGAGGCTGATACTTGGATGAGGAGAACGATGGAGATTGGGTTTGGCTTGTTGAGGAAGAAGGAACAAAAGAAGGCAACTAGGGGTATTCAGACGCGACTTTTATAGCCATGTTCCAGTTTCAGGTTGTACCAAAACTTGTTAACTAGTAGATCACTCTAGGTTTATGGTTAAATGGTCAATCCGGTAGATGGGCTTTGGGCATTAATTGAACCTTGACCTAATCAGGGTCTGATTAAATAATAACAACCATCTCGCACCGTCTCCTTCGATTCAACACAATTCGTAAAATTCATGTCCTCATTGCGGTAGTGTTAAAGCCCACATCCTAGTCCCGAACCATGCTCCAGCAATTCACAGTAGTACCAATAAAACTACTGCGACCAACTACAATTTCAAAAACCCAAAAATACTCTAGCTGCTATTTCCTGCCTACTTCATATGAAAATATTTCTTTCAATAGCTAGTAGTACAACAACACTTCGAACTACATACCCTAATAAAATTGAATGTCATTTCTATTTTGTCCTTACTTTAAAGAGAGAAATCTAAAAAATTCGATTTTGTAAATCGAAAAATCACTAAGCTAAATATATGCTCATTTATACTTGTTCTAAATAATAAAAACTATATCAAACCAAAACTTCCCTAAAAAATCAAACTTATATATATGTAAATATTTAAGGGTTTCCAAAAACCTTTTTAAAACATAAATTTCCCAAAATGGAAAATTAGTTTCTTGCCAAAAATCAAAATCAAGCATTTACTGGTATATACATAAATATTTAAGGATTTCAAAAATTAATCTTTTATAAACTAAAAATTTCTAACATGACCAACTTAGTGGTATACGTATTTCTTTAAAAAAATAAATTTCAAAACTCTCACAAAAAAATTTTCCAAAATAAATCCTTGTAAAAAGAAATCATTTGAAAACCTTTTTTTCCAAATTCTATGGTATTTCCAAAATAAATTTTAAAATTATCTCAGGTTTTAAACTAAGGAATTGACATTAATTATCCAAATAAAAATCCGATTTACCTTCGAAGAGGTGATCAATGAATACACTCTAGCAAAAACTTACCTCTGGAAAATTGCGATATATATACTCTAATTTTCCACCCATATGAAATAAATGCATGTCTTCGACTGTAGCTCATCATTAAAATCTAAAATCACAAGCTAGCTAGAATCTCAACCATCAAGCCGAACACTTCCGGTTTCTAGGACTATGTTATAGTTATACTCATGCTCTACATCAACAGGGCTTTACGCATCGCCAACACTCCATAGGTACTTCAGAGTCGGCATGAAAATCTTAACTCTAAAATGTTTCCATTCTATGTTGCTTTAGCCATCCCTTCTGAGTGGTACTACAACTACTTCTATAGATGAAACTTTTAGAATCTAATGTAAAAATATAATATTACTAGATAGGAAAGTAGGAATACGTTCTCTCAGTTTATCATAATTCTTTGATCTACTAACATAGGCTCTGATACCAAATGTAACAACCCACAAATAAACATGAGAAATATTGGTAGAAATTTAAACTCACGGTAGAAATAATAATAGTATAAGAATACTGACTATGACCACTACCTTGAAATTAATGGTAGTCATTGGATAGCAGATTGTCACACCAGCATCGAGCATGAGAGAAAAGAATACTTCTCCAACAACAAAGCACATCCAACTCCAGTGATGTGTCCCTCTAATCTATCATGTGGGTTGTTAGGAGGAGGGGGTTGGAACAACGTACTTGTGACTGGAAATCTATAAACTATGCATAACATAGATTTATACCGATTGTTTCAATTTAATTGTTATGTCCATTAAGGTTAGCAATTCCAATCTAACCTTGTATTGCATACATGATTACTTACTTACTTCTTCCCAAGGTACAAAATGCTGATGAAGCCTTATCAACCATCCAATACTTCCAAACCCATTTGCCACTTAATACTTCTAAAGATGAAGCAGACTTCCATAATCATCACAAAATACTTTTAAAAGAGAAATAAGTTGACTCTGCCATTTAAGACCTCAATCAAGATAGACATCTTCATTTAAGACCTATCCCAAGGTGGTTTTCTAATAATGTCGTCAATGGTTGGCGATGTCCTAACTACAAAGACCTCTAACCATTATTTAAGGCTTCCGACATTTAATGTCCAATTATTACTGCATCTATCACCGATGACATCACAGCCATGTAATAGATAGAACACAAGCTAATCAATACCCTTAAAAGGATTAGGCGTACTTCTAGCCATTTAATATGTATATTCTAGGCAGGTCCTACATAACTTAATACCAATCCCTAAGCAGACTCCTCACAGGTACTATTGTTATTATGGCCTTAGTAATGTAAGAGACTGTACCCAAGCCACTTAATACCTCATTAATAATAACTATGCATACCCCTGATCACTTAGTGCCTATTTATAGGTAGGCATTTGTCATTTAATATCCAACCCCAACGTTGACTTCTCACTGGTACTATCTAGTTGAAATTGCTACTTAATATTTCTTTTTAGGTGAGAGGCGAAACCTAATATCAGTTACTTAATACCTCAAACCCAAAGTGAACCCTTCTTGAGATATCCACTATCAATCTTAATTATAAATATGGAATCTCATTAGGTTACTTCTGTAATGACTCGTACTTTACATTTCAAAGGATCGTAAAATAACTCTATTTAATTCATTTGAGATCGTATCATTCTAATATTTTGAAATATAGTTCAAAGGGATGTTTTACACATCCATGAGTTTTTTCGAATTTCTATGTGATTTTTCCCTTATAGATCTTATTTTAGCGATAACTTTTGATATAAGCCGAATTAGATGTTTTAACTTAGTTCACTGCTTCAAGACGGTAGTTTCCCATTTCGTAGAGTGGCCATAAAGGAAAATCGGACAACTGGTTAGGAAGTTATAGCAGTTTTAAGTTTTGTAAACCGCTTACCAAAATTAGTAAGGGGATTAATGGCCAATTAGTAAGTCTATTAGTCTAATCGGGTTTTGCTATAAATATGAGGTAAAAGAGACCATTTGAAATCTTTATCTCTCAAATGATATCAACCTTAAAACCCTATCTCCTCTCTACTTCTCCATTCTTTGCATAGATTTCATCTCAAAAAGTCTCTAATTGCAAACTAGAGATTAGCACATCATATAGAGGCTTGATTTCATTGACTCGGTTGCATCTTTATCCGATTGCTTGTTGTCTGGATCGGCTCTCCTCTCATTTTTGTAGGTTTGATTGGTTTGGTGAGTGGTTATGATCTCTCACTAGTTTATGATGGATTATATGTTGTAATTAAGTGATTATATGTTAGGATTGTCAAATTAAACTATAAATTAATTAGACATAGGTAATTTTCAGATTTAGAAACCCTATATCAATCTAATTAAACACATAATATGGACTAGATCATTAGCAAGTGCCATTTGTGTATATATAGCTATGTAATTCTATGATTTAGATTAGATCCATGCTTGATTATGATCATTGATTGAATTGGATGACTTGAATATTTACAATTGGATGTAATTGAATGATTTTCTTTTTTTTAATTCATTGTTGTGTTTGAAATTGCTTACTATGCCTGATTCTTTTGCTAATGTTGTACATATTGGTGATTGGAGCATATCGAGAGCAAAATTTGTTGGAATCGCACGAAACTTGGAGGATAGGCTTTGGAGCAGAATGAAGATGACATGAAAATTTCATGATGATTGGAGAAAATTATATGGATCAGTGCCGATCCAAATCAATTTAATTGGTGCCGATCTGAATTTTATGCAGTAATCAACGTGAGATCCAAGGGGATGGTAGAGCATGGGTTTGAGTGATGCTCTATGAAGCTGGATCAAAAGGTAGGACAAGTGTTGAAGATATGATGAATCAACTATGTTGGATTGGCTACGAAGCATAGATGGAAGGGCCAAGAGACTAAGAGGGAAAACAAGGGGTCTATGGCATCTAGAGTTAGTGTGCTGGATGTTGGAAGTGAGATGGAGCCAAAATTAGCTAAGTATTCCGATCGGTACCGATCTGATCCAATAGGATCGGTATCGATCCAAATTATTGGCTCTAATTCATGTGAGATTCAAAGTGGAGATTCTGGGTTGTAGTGGATCACGCTGGAAGTTGCGGCTCGCTGATTGCTTCTACAATTTGATAGTTATGGCATGATTAATTTTTGGCTCTTCGATCGAAAACTCGGAGAGGAGCGAGATCGAAGGAGCAGATTGACAACTCGAGATGGAACGAGGCTTTAAGATAATGGATTGGGATGAGTAGTAGTGTTGTCACGATCTAAATTTCAGCGTTCAAAAATCGACATCCGTACTCCACTTATACATGAATGCCGCAGATTCAACCGTTGAAATTTGACTCGTGCCGGAGCTTATAACACATTAAGTACAACACAGCGGAGGAAATGAGTAATACATTTGATATACAACATTTGATACAATATCCAGATACAACGATGATACAATGAATATCAATATACATCAGAGGTATGATACAAGACAATAGCAGTTGAAAGAAAAGATAACACCAGCAGCGGAGCAATATCTCCAATATGGTCTTCAAGAGAGAACTCCGGTATCGGTAATCTCCATCTCCAAGGCACCAATCCAGAAATAGCTCGAACTCCCAATAACGATGCACCAAGCTAAGCAAGGTCATTCGTTCAAAGACTGAAGAAGATTCCCAAAGACTGAAAGCTACCAAACCAAAGACTTCGAAAGCTATCGAATCTACACCTATTATTGATCTTCTGAAAAACCCAACTCTAGACTGCTCGTGTGGGAAAATTGTGGGCATCCATAGTTTAGGAAGGGAACAATAAACTCCAGGTCAGTCGTGGGACTGGTATGAGCAAACAAAACAGTTTATCTTTTAAAACAAACAACAAAAGAATTTAAAATAAATCCGCAATGCTTTTTGGAAAATGAAACTACCATAAGGCCTTCCGGCACACACATAATGCAATCGCACACTTGGGGAAGATTTCCCCTTATGATAGTCAAATGTGCTTACTACGAGAAAATTCTTTGATATTATTACTAATGCATAGTGTGAGGACATTTCGAAAGTATAATATTAATCTTAGCCAGCATAGGTACCATGATACTATGCCTACTATAGCTGCCATGTTAAATGGCAGGTTCTACAACTAAAACCGTACAAGGCACGTATTGGATGATTGGATTTCCAACAAATGGTGTGGCTAAGGAACTTCCTACTACCATATGGGTACGCCTCTGGAGGGACGTCCCGAGAGCTTAACCAGCTCTCTGCCAACACAAGGTCTGGTTACCTCTCTAATTAGGTAACCACTACACGAGCATGCCATCCCTCGGTCGTTTGCGACCTTTATCCGAGGCGCCTCTTAACCACAAAACAATTGCAAAGTAATAGATTTGCAGTGACCACATGAGTTAAGTATCTGGGCTCCATACCATGATACCACCCTTTTCCAGAAGGGAATGACACACCCTAAAGGGAGCGACCCACATAACCTTGCCGCATCTTTCCTGTTTCGACCATTTTCGGGGTGTGAGGTCCTGATGCAGTCTCATCCACAAAGCTATACTTTATACGAAAGTCATGCTTTGATCAACAAATGATACACAGCAGCACTCAGCATGTCACACTACCAAATTGGGAGTATATCACTGATAACTATCAACCACATAACCTCTGAGCTCGTACGTCTTAGAGAAGGGTGTTAAGCTAAGATAATAAATTCTCCGCCACCAAACAGAAATGTATTTGATAGAGATCCGTTTTAAATCTCAAAGTGTAATGTCGGACATACAACCATACAAGTCTATTCCAGGTTCGAACAGAACCGAAGGCACTTCCGAAGAAGCCTTTGCAACCGAGTATCCACAATCTCGATCGGACTTTCCATCACTTAGGATATCTCTATACTGTAGCTACTCGGTGTAGAGACAATCGATAGGTTATCCTATCGTTCTCGAAGACGCCCGGTCTTCACCACCGGTCTTCAAATGCTATCGTCGTATCACTATTCGGAATGGGTTATATGACACAAGGTCCTCTCCCGGCTAAACCGAATAGTGAGTGCAATATTTAAAACATATGGATATTGGGATTTTGGTTAAGTCACAACCCAAAACCTTTCTTCAAATGGCTTAAACAAATTACCATTTCAAATCTTTAAACAAAAAGATTCGTTTCACAAAGTTCACCCGGTTTCACAAAGATCCATTCTTAGATTTTCAAAACGATTTCCATTTCAATTAGGATTAAATCATCCAATCTTTAAATTAAAGATTTAACTTATAGTTTTCAAAACCATTTCCATAGATTTATTCGTAACTTGGAAAACCATTTTCATTTCAAACTTGAAATCCCTTTAACACAAATTGGAAATTTATTTCTTATATGAAAGCTTTTATTATTTGAAAACAAATAGTTTTTGTTTCAGAAAAATCTAATTATGTTTGCACGAGTTAAAGCCCTTGAATTAAATTCAAATTCCTAAATCAATACCTTTAAAATGGTGTAACCCGTATATAACTTGTATAACATTCCTAACCCCTAGTTTCCAAACATAGAATTCAATTTCAAATTTTGAATTTAAATTTAAATCAAATTATGTAAACTTCAAAACTTAATCAAGTTATTCAAAAATAACTTTTATCTTTGAAATTCCTTTTCAAAAACTTTCTACTTTAAACCTAATCCATTTCCAAAACCATTTGGATTCAAGATTCAATTTTTAAAATTATTTCAAAAATCTGTGACTTAACCAATTTCCAAACGCAGTCCATATTTATGTCTGTGTGTATAAGTGTGGTCCAGGGGTTTAACACAATAGAAGTGCAACATCATCAATCGGTACATATTCAAATGAAGCAATATAATTGATAAGCGGTATAAACTATAGCGCTTATCTCTCATTCACATATCACAGATATATATTACAGATAATAAATTACATTAGACACAGCTCAAGTCAAAACAGAGCATCAGATACCAGGGATATCAAACAATTCAATCATCCAATAGAATCCAAACATTCATAAGCAAGATCGGTTAATTGTCTGATTAATTCAAATCAGATTAATTACTTACGAATGACTAATCCTTGTTAATTAACATTAATAAATTACAAATCATTTTGATTAATTACTCTTTAATCATTTATTAATTAACCATTTATTAATAACTTAATTAACTTTTAATTATAATTAATCATCATTTAATCATTAAATAATTATCCTTTAATTATTTAATTCACCATTTAATTAATTATCTTTAGTTAATTAGTTAACCCTCAATTTATTAATTACCATTAAATTAATTATCCATAATTAATTAAAAAAAATAATTAACTATTACTTAATAAATTACGCCTTTAATTATTACTTAATTAATTTATTTTTAATTGCCCAAAAATTTAATTAACATAAGATAACCCACTTATCTTAATCACTTAACATTATTAAATTCTTTGAAAACAATTTAGAATTAATTATCATTAACCAATTAATTTTAAACCTTTAAGTAAATTAATTCTTTAAAACATTTAATCTTCTTAATTTACTCCTTGATTACCTTTATTTAGTTTATTTAAAATAAACTCTTAAATTAAAGGTTGTGCTTATTGAAATACTTTTGAATTCGAAAATGATTTTACTTTCAAACCTTTAATAAATTATAACTTAAATTAACATTGATTATTTAAAAGTAGTACTTAATAAACTGTTTAAGCTTGATTAAACTTTAAAATTTGTTTCTTCAATAAGCTTTGAAAACTTATTTAACTTTTTTTTATAATACCTGGTAGAAACTTTAAAACCTGAAACAGGTTTTAGCTTGAAATCTGGAAACCTGTAATTACTAAATCTACCTAAGCCAATTCTCAAATTTCCCGAGCCCAAGCATTTTATTTCCGAGTTCAACCCGAACTAACTACCCAATATCCCCGGGACCAAACTTCCTTTTAATCTTTGTTTAATTTAAACTTAAAAACAGTTACAATAGGAAACACTCACGCACATTCGAGCCTGACCCGGTTCTCCTTCGAGCCATCATCAAAATTTCACGAGTCCAACTTCGAGCCACCATCTTCTTCCCCGAACGTAATTTCGCCTGAAACTCGAGAGTGCACCGTGCACATGCATGGCCACTCCGATCACTGCTGATCGTCACCGAGGCCACTCATAAGTCAACGTCAACAACCCCGACCCATACAACCACCCAGAAGCATAATCAAACTCGAGAATGAAATCGAGTCACTCAAACTAGAAACTGGAACCAAACCTCTGATGAAAATGCCTCACCAATGACAACCCATCCACGATCATCCACGCTAACTTGACTAACACTTCGCCAACCATTCCTACTTCGATTCCCCAAGGCATCGTTCAACTCGACACTACGGAGACGAGCGATGATCTGGTTACTAGGCTCAATTCAAATTAGTGTTAAAACCCAAATCGACTTCGACTGACTTCCACGATGAATTTAAAAATCTCCTCGCATTTTTCTTGAATTCGACCATCGTTCCAGCACCCTCTATCATGATCCCGAGGCTAATTGATTACGCGATCATCAGAAACTGATAGAGTATCATTTTCTGTTCATCTAGCTAAAACGACCATAATTCGAAACTAAAAACTTTGATTTTTACTTTAAATATCATTATTCTCGAAATCGTTTTGGATGATACAAACGAATCTCGAATCCATGCAGATTGAAAATTTGATAAAATTTGAGTTTATACTGTTTCTCTTCTCCCAGACAACAACCCTCCATGTTATCTTGAAACATATTTTTAAAGGTAAGCTTGTATGAATTTGAACATATTTCATTTTGACATTCAATCTAATAACAACTACAAGCAGTGTTTTAGAGATTTTTCTTTTCTTTTTTTGGATAGGTTTCTGGAAACCTGAACTTGCAAACAGGGATAAATTTCCCTGTTTATCAACATGCACATAAGAAATATATACATTCATACACATAACTGCACTCATTCAAACAAATCTCAAGCACACATCCAAACCACAGATCAAACATCAGAGGTTTCAAAAGGGTTTGCTCACCTGTATATTTGCAAACAGAGAAGCAGAAAGGAAGTCTGAAAGCTTGAATTTGAAAACAACTGGAAAATTGAAATTTTCCTTGAACTTTGATTTTTATTTAGCTTGCCTGAAGCTTTGAATCTGGAACTTGTAAATAAAAATCTTTTCTTAGTCACTATTGTATTTTTGTATTCAGTTCATCAATGACAAACAAAGATCCAAGCTTTACTTACAGTTTGAATTTCTTATGCACAGAGAACAGGGTCTGCAGTTGAAAACCAAAAATTAATTTTAATCTTTGAACTTGATTTGTTTCCTGCGACTGATTAATACCATTGCTTAAATTCTTTGCTTTATTACTGATTAACAACTTTAAATTCAAATCTTTAAAAGAAATTTACTTGCCATAATTTATTTCAGAGAATCTTGCATTGTTTCCTGGCCAAAACTGAAACCGTGTTTCTTTTTATAAATTTGCAGTTTGAATTTGTGTTAAAACTTGATTTTAAAATTACAAATTCATTAAACTATAAAGTTTAAAATTTACCTGAGAGATGGAATGTAAAAACTACAGCTTGACATTTAAGAATATTTTCAGATTTTTTTTTCAACTTTGAATCCAAGAAAATGTTTCAGCTTTTCTGATTTTTCTATTTTTTTCTTTGGGTGTTGGAGTTTGAAAGGCTCAAATCTTTATTACTGTTCTTTCAGTGATTTGGGAGGATAAATAAATTTGAAAATGGAAGCTGAAAAGTTTTTTATGATATTTAAATTTTATTATTTTATTCAACCAATTATATTGAATGCCATTTGCAAAAAAAATAATCATGAGATCTCAATGCATGTTAATTTTTTATTCCATCTCCTTTATGCATGTCTAACACTTGTAATTTTACAAAGACAAAAGGATTTTTAAATAAATTTTATATCATATTCACTTTATAATTAATTATACCCCTTATTCATTTGTATATACATATATACAATGTTAAGAGAAGAATTGTTTTAACCAATATTTACATTAGATAAATTACACCTTAATGATTTCAAAAGCCAATTATTTTTCTAAAACATTTATTTTAAATTTAAATTCAAATTTCAATTCAACTTGAATTATAACCATTTATGTCCATATATATATATATATATATATATATATATATATGTATTCATATATATACTTGTACAATCAAAATTCAATTTCAAAATATACACTCAAATCTATTCATATATGCATTATATATATATATATATGATTTAAATTCAAATGATGATTTTTTTTAAAACATTTATTAATTCAAAATCTTAAACTCAAAAGAAATTGGAATTTTATTCATATATAATTTATCACTCATTTTATTTGTTTTGAAATTTTTCAATTTATTTCCAAATTAAATTCCAAAAGTTTAAATATGTTACTAATTTAAATTGATAAATTTTTGGGATGTTACTTTTTATTTATAAGATATTTAATATAGAATTTCAAAGCCCCAATTAAATTTTAAAATCAATGTCCAAATAAACAAATATCCTATTTAATCTTGAAAAAATTAATTAAATTTACAATTTAAATTTATATCAATTGCCAAATTCAATTTTACTCAAAAATCGAGAACATTACAAGTGTCGTGGTCAGAAATGGATTGGAGTTGAGGAAAGTTCTGAAGAATTGGTAGTGCCAAGGAACCGTTGGTGACTCGGAGTGTTCTGGTTGTGTTAAAGGAGGGGTACTATATGCGGGGGCACCCGAGGGCTAGTAGCGCCAGCCATGTATCCTAGACCACTTTGAGAGGGTCTAGTGTCAGACAGTACGAAAGTACTGTAAGATACAACCGTGCACGGTTTTGGACTTGAAAGTACGGAGGAACACAATCGAGAACTGGGATTTCGATTAGTCTGTGGCAAAGCGAGGATGAGGCTATATAAGTTATCTTACGTTCAAGGCTTTATAAGATGACAACTAGGATTTTGATTTTATGGTTGCTATGATTACTTTTTCTGCTATTGGGTAGGCTATTATCTATAGGAATGTTGGAGAAGTGGTTGGGAATAGGACCAATGAAGGGGGCTGCTTAGATTCTACTATCATGTTCTGTTACAGTATCCTATTGTCGTTTATTTTGAGTGGCATATTATATCTTATTATTTCTTACTCTTTGGCTACAGGGACAGGTCGGGTATGGTTTTGTGTACCTATCTAGTACCCTATTTTCTAGTATAACTTTTGACAGTCATTTACCGCTTACACCAGACCGTTGTCTGAACCAAGGTTTTATATTTCCTTTTATCATATTGGGTACTCTTAAATGAGTAGACTAGATGACAAGTTTGGAGTCGTAGTTGTTGTACGTAGATGAGCTTGGAGAAGCTATGGCGTATTACTATATATTTCTAGTTTCCACTGTTTGTTGTTATATACTTGAGGGATGTAGTAAGGAAATGTTGTACTGAGATATTATGACATTTGTACCATAACTAATGATACTCTAGTAGAGATGTTATCTGTCATTTGTTATGGTACACTGTATTTCTGTTGTCTATAATTCTATATTATATTTTATCCATTCGCTGTGAGATATGAAAAAGGTTGTTCTACTTTAAATTACAACCTTGATGATCGTCCTATATCAGCCTAGCTAATTTACAGCACTCTTTTAGGTCATTTGATGAGGGTAGTATGGGGTGGTCATCACACTGGTTGTCCGAGCTTAGATTGCGAGTTAATCGAAGCAATTCGAAAGTATACGCTGAGGTAGGGAGTGTACTTGGTAATGAAGATATTTGGCTGTATAATATTATTATATAGTCTAGTATGCATTTGGGTACCGTTACAGCTTTCCTTGGAAAGAGGCTAATCATTTTTATTACAGATAAGGATGAATTAGAACACAAGAAACACTGCTAGGAATAACTTTGCTTCAGAAGTGGAAGAGGGAGCAGGATCGGGAGTTGCCACACCCGATTTTCAAGCCATGTTTGATGCAAAAATGGCTTCGCTGATGATGAGAGCCCAAATAACACCTGGTGTGGTTTTAGATGGTGGTGCCCTTGTGGAAGTACCTAGAGTCAACCTCGCCAAGCTGTGTAAGGATTATTCTATTCTAGGAGGGAAGCCATTCCTGGGGATGAAATTAGCTATTGAAGTGCAAGATTGGATGGATGTTTTTGAGCGTATCTTCAGTGATATAAAAGTGGAAGATGCGATGAAAAGAAAACTTTCTTTAAGACAACTGCAAGGCCAAGCTATGAATTGGTGGAGTGCTATTACCATTACTACTTCAGAAGATCAGATTTCTTGGGATCGGTTCAAAGCTAGATTTGAAGAGAAGTTCATTTCTACGGCTCAAAATTTGATGCTTATCAAGAAGTTAGCTGAGTTGAAGCAAGGAGAGATGTCTGTTTCTGAGTATGTAGTGGATTTTGATGCTCTGTCAAAGTATGAGATGTCTTTTATTGATAAGCCTTTGAAGAAGAATGAGAATTTTATTACTGGATTAGATGACAATTTGGGAGAGAAGCTAGTGGACTACATCGAGGTGTATTTTGAGAAGCTTGTTGAGAAAGCCCTTAGGCATGTCAGTCTGTAGCTAAAGAACTAGACTACTGTTGTGGCTATCGCTAAGAAGGAGGAATCAAAACCATAGTAGGGCAGTGGAGGTAAAAAGAAGTGGGATGGAAAAAGGAAGCAACAACAACAAGGAAAAGTGGGTCAGAAAAAGAATAAGAGTGAAATTGTTTTCTATGGTTGTAAGGAAAAGGGCCACTATATTAAGGGGTGCAAGGTTGTTGAGAAGTGCTACAACTATGATAAGCATGGGCATATGAGAAGAAATTGTCCAGAACCGCCTAAGGATAAGCAGATTGTGAAGGCATATGATGTGGATGCTATCCCAACTTCTTCTTGTGTTCCTATTGTTAGGGATAAGGGGAAGGGAGTTGTGGTGCAATGTATGCTTTCCATCCGAGATGTTTCTGTTAGAATTATTTTCGATACCGGAGCTTCGCTTTCTTTTATCTATGTTGAGCTAGTATGCAAACTAGGTATGGGACCCGAGATAGTAGACCGACCTTTGATAGTGACGAACTCTGTTCAAGGATCTATTAGTCTTTGTATGATTTTTCGTGATTTTGTGTTATCGAGTCATGGGTGTTCTTTTATTGTGATTACATTGTTCTTGATTTTTTTGGGTTTGGAATTATTTTCGGAATGGATTGGCTTAAGAAGTATGCGGCTATAGTGGATTGCAAGAAGCTAGAGGTGGAAATTGGGAATGTGAAAGGGTGAACGGTAGTGGTACATTGCTTACCGGAGGATGGGGTATTAGTCGGCTTTCTTTATTCGCTTGAGATTCCACAGGAAGGATTGTCGTCTACTCCTATCGCTAGAGAGTATCCTAATGTCTTCGAGGAAGTGATTGGATTGTCGTCGCATAGGGACATTGAGTTTCGGATCGACTTAGTGGATGGAGCCAGATTTATACTTATGCCTTTGAGGCATATGCCACCTAAAGAGCAGAATGAGTTAGAGGTGAAAGTGAATGATCTGCCAAGAAAGGATTCATTTGGAGAAACATATCCGAATGAGGTACACCTGTTGTATTTGCAGTGAAGGCGGATGGTTCTCTGTGCTAGGTGTGGACTATCACGGGCTAAACAAGGTTACAAAGAAGAATAGGTATCCACTTACATGGGTTGATAACCTGTTTGATCATCTACGTGGTGCAAAGGTGTTTTATTGGATGGATTTGGCAACGGGATTTCACCAGTTGAGAGTGGCTATGTGCCTCTTATTGCATTTCGAACACCATCAGGTTTCTGCGAGTGGTTGGTGATGCCTTTTGAATTGACTAACACTCTGGCAAGCTTTGCGGATCTTATAAATAGAGTCTTCGGAGATCAGTTGAACAAGTTTGTACTTGTGTTCATGGAGACATTCTGATTTATTCCAGAACCGAGGAAG
This sequence comes from Allium cepa, assembly GCA_030765085.1. NCBI lineage: Eukaryota > Viridiplantae > Streptophyta > Magnoliopsida > Asparagales > Amaryllidaceae > Allium > Allium cepa. The sequence continues at coordinate 940,423,228 of CM060932.1, forward strand.
ATCACCAGACGCACTTGAGGATTGTGCTTGAAATTTTAAGGAAGTACAAGTTAAGAGCTAAGTTCTTTAATGTCATTTCTGGAAGGGAGAAGCGAGATCCTTAGGACATGTCGTCAGGACAAGGAGTTGCAATGGATTCCACAAAGGTGGTAGCGATGAAGGATTGGAATCAACCCAAGAATGCAATGGATGTGAGAAGTTTCCGTGGATTAGCAAGATATTATAGGCTCCACATAAAGGACTTCTCAAAGATTGCAGCATCGTTGACCAACTTGACCAAGAAGAATCATACTTTTACTTAGGATGAAAGATGTAAGAATGCATTTGTAACTTTGAAGGAAAGGTTGACAAGTGCACCTGTATTGGTTATTCCGAGTGGGAATGAAGAGATGGCAGTATACGTTGATGCTAGTGGTACTGGTCTCGAAACTGTGTTGATGCAGAAAAAAGTTATAACTTATGCTAGTTGATAGCTAAAGCCACATGAAAGGAATTATCCAATTCATGACTTAGAATTGGCTGCAATTGTTTTTGTTTTGAAAATGTGGAGGCATTATCTACTCGGAGAAAGATTTGAGTTATTCACGGACCACAAAGCCTTGAAGTATCTTTTCTCTCAAAAGGATCTTAACCTCCGGCAACAACGATGGTTGAAGCTCCTAGCTTCATATGACTTTGATATTTCCTATACTCCAAGGAAAGGTAATGCAGTGGCAGATGCATTGAGATAAAGACATGATGAATTGGGAGCTATTTTTTAAGAATGGAAACATATGGCGTATATAGTTGGATTTGATTTCGGGCCATGCTGTGAGCTTGAGCCCGAGATGTTAGCAAATCTGTCGATCAGACCTACTCTCATAGAAAGGAATGGACTAGTCAGAAGCAAGACGCTAAGCTAGTAGAGATCATGGAAAAGATTGAAATGGGAGTAGAATCTGAAGATCTGAGACAATATGAGATTGACCAAGATGGTTAGCTTCGTAAGGATAAGAGACTGGTTGTTACAAATATTGATGGATTACGATGTGAAGTACTAAGGGAATGCCATCATTCCAAATTAACCGTTCATCTACATGGTAAAAAAATGTATAGGGATATGAATAGGACTTAATACTAGGAAGGAATTAAGAAGGATGTTGGAAGTTCCTTCTCAAAGTGTTTGAATTGCCAATTAGTGAAGGCTGAGCAGACGAAGCCTAGTGGATTGCTACAACCACTAGATATTCTATAATGGAAATGGGATCAAATATCTATGGACTTTATAAACAAGGAATGGCTTTCAACTCCTCAGAATTGATAGACGATGGATGAAAAGTCGCTTCCAAAAAAAGTTATGAACATTAGGTCCCACTTTTTAGTTTTTGGATAATTTATGCTACTTTTGCCGCTGATTTTATGTTGGATCGATTTTCTGAGAGGAGACAATTTGGTAAAAAAATAACAAAACAGGGACCTAATGTACATGGATTTATGAGTAGAGACTTTTTATGCATGGGCTCTTAGAATAGGGACCTTTGGTCCAAAACATCTTTTATCAATGGGTTGCTATGGACTAGAGTAGGATATGATATTATTTGGGTAATGCAGATCGACTAAACAAGAGTGTAAGATTCAAACCTGTTAAATCTACCAGAACGGCATCCATGCTAGCAGAATTATATGTTAAGTTGATTGTTCGGTTCCGTGGTGTGCCAAAGAGTATTATAAGCGATAGAGACCCATTATTTACTAGTGAATTCTAGAAGAGCTTATAATAGATTTTGGGAACTGAGCTACACTTATCACCCACAGACAAATGCCTAGACCGAGAGAGTGAATTGAATTTTGGAAGATCTTCCTCGAGCATGCATTTTAGATTTGGAGGATCTTGGAATGATCACTTAGATCTAGTGGAATTTTCTAATAACAACAGTTATCAGTCGAGTATTAGCATAGCATCATATGAAGCATTATATGGACAACCTCGTAATTCACCTGGTGGGAAATAGGTGATAAATCGATACATGGACCAGAGATGATTAGAGAGACTTCAAAAATGATAGAGCTTATTCAGCAATGAATGAAGACTGCTAAAGATCGTCAAAAGTGCTAAGCAAATAAAAGAAGAAGAGATTGGAATTCTTAGTTGAGGACATGGTATTTGTTATTAGTTCTCCTTTGAAGGATGCTGTTTGATTTGGTAGGAAGGGAAAGTTAGCATGCAAATTTGTTGGACCTTTTCCAATTATTGGGAGAATTAGGAAATCAGCTTATAGGTAGATCTACCTCCGAAGATGGGAGGTGTGCACAATGTTTTTCATATCTCCTATTTGTAGAAATTTGTGCATGACTTGGATATTGTGGCACAACGAGACAAGTTGGAAGAAATTGAGGTTAAGCCAGAAGTTTCAAGACATCATAAGCCACTTCGAATCATTGGAATGAGATGAAATAGCTTAGGAGAAGGTAGTTAGGTTAGTTAAGATACATGGGATGAAGATGATAATGATTGTACATGGGACTGAAGAGAGTATGAGGAAGGCCTATACAGAACTATTTGAGTGGTAAGACCAGTAGGTCATACCTACTTGCACCGTTGTATCTTATACTATTAGAATTTAGCATGCTACGATAGGTTTTGTGTACTACTGTTGATTTGACTGCTTAATTGGATTGTTATATAGTTTCTAATGGATGGTATGCATGTGGGGCAACCTTGGTTGCTTCTGTTTGTTTAGTTATTTCGAGGGTGAAGTTTCTAGAAGGGGAGAGAGTGAATGTAACAACCGTATTTTCGTACCAAAGGATCGTAGAATAATTCTATTTAATTCATTTGAAGTCATATCGTTCTAATATTTTAAAATATAGTTCTTAGGGATGTTTTACACATCAATGGTTCTTCCTAAATTTCTATGTGAACATTTATCCATTGGAGATCTTATTTCGGCCATAACTTTTAATAGGAGCCGAACTAGATGTTCTAATCTAGTTCATTGCTTCGTGATGGTAGTTTTCTATTCCATAGAGTAGTCATATAGGAAAATCGGATAAGTGGTTAGGAAGTTATATCAGTATTAAGTATTGTAAACTACTGGCCAAAATTAGAAAGGGGATTAATGAGCTAATTAGCAAATCCATTAGTCTAGTCAGGTTTTGCTGTAAATATAAGGTGAGACGGACCATTTGAAACCTTTGTTTGTCATTTCATATCTGCCTCAAAACCCTATCTCCTCTCTAATTCTCCATTCTTTGCATTTTCATCTTAAATCGTCTCTAATTGCAAATTAGAGACTAGAGCATCATCTAGAGGTTTGATTTCATCGACTTGGTTGCATCTTTATCCGATTGCTTGATGTCTGAATCAGATCTCCTCTCATTTTCATAGGATTGATTGGTTTGGTGAGTGGTTATGATCCCTCACTAGTCTATGATGGATCATATGTTGTAATTAGGTGATTATAAGTTAGGATTATCAAATTAAGCTAAAATTGATTCGACATAGGTAATTTTTCAAATTTGGAAACCCTAGATCAATCTAAATAAGCATGTAATATGGATAAGATCATTGGATAGTGTCATTTGTGCATATATGGCCATGTAATTCTGTGATTTAGATTAGATCCATGCTTTTTTATGATCATTGATTAAACTGGATTACTTGAATGTTTATGATTGGATGTAACTGACTAGTTTGCTATGTTTGATTCATTGTTGTGTTTGAAATTGGTTGGTATGCTCGATTCGTTTTCTAGTGTTGTGCATGTTTTGAACTTAGTTTGCTGAGCGGACATATCGACAGCAAAGTTCGTCGAAATTGCAAGAAACTAGGAAGATAGGCTCTGAAGCATGAAAGAAAGACGCCCTAAAAATTTCACGACGATAAGAGCAAAGTATTTGGATCGGTCCCGATCTGACTCAGTTGAATCGGTGCCGATCCAACTCAATTGGATCGGTACTGATCCTAATTTTGTGCACCAATCAACGTGAGATTCAAGGGGATGGTAGGGCATGGGTTCCAATGATGCTCCATGAAGTTGGATCAAAAGATTGGCCAAGTGTTAAAGATATGATGAATCATCTATGTTGGATTGGCTATGAATCATAGATGGAAGGCCAAGAGTCTAAGAGAGAAAGCAAGGGGTCTATGATGTCTAGAGTAAGTGTACTAGGGGCTGGAAGTGAGATGGAGCGAAAATTGGCTAAGTTTCGATCGGTATCGTTCTAATCCAATTGGATCAATACCAATCCAAATTATTGGCCCAATTCATTTGAGATCCAGGGTGGAGACTCTGGAGTTATAGTGGATCATGCTGGAAGTTGTGGCACGCTGATTGCTTCTATGGTTTTCTAGTTATGGCTTGATGAAGTTTTGGCTCTTCGATCGAAAACTCGAATACGAGCGGGATCGAAGGAGTAGATTGACAGCTAGGGATGGAACGAGGCTGTAGATAATGGACTGGGATGAGTAGTAGGCTCGCGCCCGAAAATGGATTGGAGTTGTGGAAAGCTCTGAAGATTTGGTAGTGCCAAAGAACTGTTGATGACTCAAAGTGTTTTGGTTGTGTTCAAGCAGGGGTACTATATGCGGAGCCACCCGAGGGATGGTAGCGCTAGTCGTGTATCCTGGACCACTCCAACAAGGTATAGTGCCAGGTGGTACAGAGGTATTATAAGAGACAACCGTGTGGGGTTTCGCACTTGAAAGTATAGGGGAATATAATCGAGAAGTGGGATTTCCATTAGTCTTGGCAAAGCGAGGATGAGGCCATACCAGTTATCATATGCTCAAGGTTTTAGAAGATGATAGCTAGGTTTTTGATTTTGTGATTGGTATGTTAGCTTTTGGGTAGGCTATCATCTATAGGAATGCTGGAGAATGGTTGGAAATATGGTCAATGCGAGAGGCTACTTAGATTCTTCTATCCTATTCTGTTACAGTGTCATATTGCCGTTTATTTTGAATGGCATATTATACCTTATTATGTGCTAACTCTTTGGTTACAGGGACAGGTCAGGTATGGTTTTATCTACCTGTCTAGTACCATATTTTCTAGTATAGCTTTGGATAGTCATTTACCGCTTACACCAGACTCTTGTCTAACTTAAGGCTTTATATTTCCTCTTATCATCTTGGGTACTCTTAAATGAGTAGACTAGATGATAGGTTTGTTGTCGTAGTTATTGTATGAAGACGAGCTTAGAGGAGCTATGTCATATTACTTTATATTTCTAGTTTTCGATGTTTTTTGTTATATACTCAGAGGGATATAGTGAGGAAATGTTGTACTGAGGTATTATGATAATTGTACCATAACCCATCATATTCCAGTGGAGAAGTCATCTTTCATTTGTTATGGTACACTATATTTTTGTTGTATATAATTCTATATTATATTTTATTCATGCCGTGAGATATGCAATAGGTTTTTCAACTTTAAATTTCAACTTTGATGACCATCCCATATCAGCCTGGTATGTTTATTGCGCTCTTTTAAGTCATTTGGTGCGAGTGATATGGGGCGATCGTCATAACTTCTTTCGGTAGGGAGGCGGACCCTACAGCTACTTAGTACCTAAAAGCTCAAGTAAACTCTTTTAGAGACATCCTTATTTATTTGAAATCTCACTGGGTTACTTAATACTTATTTTTAGGAGAGAGGCAGACCCTCTAGCCACTTAATAACTCAAAATAGAAGCGAAACCCTATAGAGATATCCCCCACCGCTTCTAATTTCAAGAAAGCAGGCCAAATCTCTCATGTCATCACAGGTACTTGGATTAATGATATCTCATATCAGTAATAAGTGCACCCGACTATTGGTAGCCTCAAAGTAAATGACATCTTTCATCGAATGACTAACCTCGCATTACTAACCTACTAAGTCCAATTAACCATCCTATGTCTTTACTTATATTATCTTAAGTAGACATTGGACTTAGCTCACTAATTCCCTTTTTATTTAGGGAAATAAGATTTATCTTAAACACTTATCTACCCATATCCCATTTTTTTGCTCATAAATGTCAATTTGTCAATAAAACCCTAATAGACATTTCTTAAGATATTTATGTATGATTACAAATTTCAAATTAGTAGCCTTTCAACTTTTCCATAGTTATTCATTCAACTTGTTTATTTATCTATCTCATTAATCCAATTACCATATCAAATTATCGCAACTTCCATATTTATTACCATTTCTTGGAGTTACAACCTTTTAAATTCCTTTCTCATTAATTAGTTATCATAAACGAGAATAGTATGTGTAAGAGTAATTATTAGTCATGTTTATTTTAATTATTATAACCATAGTATATTACATACAAATATCTACTTTTATCGAATATATTCTAGTGATATATCTTCACTAAAATATCCTTTTCCATTTTCAATTGTTGGAATCATACCTAAAAAGATTATCCGCTATAATTTATATTAATTAGTCCAAAACAATTGATTTAACTTTACAGTGTAAAAGATTGCGTCGTCTGAAATTACAAGGAATAATATTTCTTTCTATTACTGATAAACTACAATGAATTCATTCTTTACACATCTCTTTCTATTTTTATTTTCATCTATTCCTTACTAGATCAAACGCTGTATCTTTCTAAAAAGGAAAAGAAATCAAACTAGTTTACAAATATTAACGGATCTAAATTTCAACAATTCCAAACGTAGAAAAGTTTACGTTCCAGCAAGATTAGGGTAATATTCCAAATTCGTAACATTTTTATACAACCAATTTCAAATCTGGAATAAATTTCATTAAAATCAATATTCTAAATTCATACTTTTAAAACCGATTTCTAGATTAGGTTGTAACAATTCTAAATCTATTCATAAACAATAATATGCAGTTGACATTTATTATATTCGATTTGTTGCCTACAACTCATATACAATTATCCAGTTATGCATAATAATCAAATAAACACCAATGGGATAATTTTCATATTATAATAATCAATAAAATTTCTCACTCGCCTTTTAAAAGCGATCCAAATCTCTAGATCTGAATTAGAACATCTGATTCATTCCTAAGTCCTTTATAATCTAAGAAATACGTATAAAAAGGTAATATACGTAATTAGAATTATAGATCTAAGAAGAGATTTGGGATTGGAAGAGAAAATAGATATAAATATTTAAATTACCTCAAACGTGCGTATAGTTGATTCTCTTCTCTTCTCCTTTTTATTAGATTTCCGTTTTCCTCCAATTTGTATGAATATAGATATAAATATCTTATGTTTATAATTTAGAAAGAAAGTGAAGAAGAAGAAATGGAAAAGCTTTGCTATTATCTCTAGAAAAATGCAAGAAGAGAAGGAAGGGTTAGGCCTAAATTTATAGGTGCAAGAATCAATATCAATTGTTCGATTTAAAATATTAAATCTGGGACGTTGTGGCCAAAGTTTATTGCGCCCGCGGTTACCTAACCGGTCGATTGCCTTATATGCATGGGTCGATCGCTACATGTCGACCTGTCATAGTGAATGGTTGGCTTGTGGGCCCGAGCAAATAATTATACACATTAATTTATCTAATCGAATTATTTTCATTCTGAATTCTCCTCTCGTTCGTACTTCCTTCGTTTAGACTCCAATCGAAAAACTCCAAATATGAAAGTTGCTCAAAATTTTGCCATGAATGCAGTGATGCAAGTTTCACGGTCAGATTCCATCGTTTGTACAAATTCCTTTTTTTCAGCCTAATTAACTAACTAACTAACTAACTAAACGACTAAGGTTAAATTATAAGGTATTACACCTTTCATAGGAGGAGATTTCAATGGCCATGTTGGTATAACTAGTATGGGTTTGAGAGAGTGCATGGTGGTTTTGGATATGGCGATAGAAATTAACAAGGAGAAAAAATATTGAATTTCGCTATTGTTTATAACCTCACGATAGCTAATTCATTCTTTAGAAAGAGGCAATCACACTTAGTTACTTTCAAAAGTGACCAATACTCTAGCTATATAGATATTTTCCTTACAAGAAGAGAAAAAAATGAGCTTGTGTAAATTGCAAAGTCATACCTGGAGAATGTGTCGTCTCGCAACATCCATTTTGAAATCTATGTTTCATCTTTGTATACGTGTTCGACGGGATAAAGGAGCCAAGACTAGTCGAATAAAATGGTGTAAGCTCAAAGGAGACACCTTATAAGAGTTTAAGGATAGGTTGATAGGAGAAGGGGCATAGAACATGGGAGGAGAAGCAAATGACATGTGGGATGAGATGACAACGTGCACTTGAAAAGTGGCTACTAAGGTGTATGGGATAACAAAAGAAAATAAATATGAACCTAAAGATTCGTGGTGGTGGAACAACGATGTGCAAAAGGCTATCAAAGAGAAGAGGGAATGCTATAAATGCTTGCATCATCGCAGAAGCAAGGACAACATGCAAAAGTACAAACTGGCAAAAAAGGAACGCATAGAGAGCGGTGAGTGAAGCAATTGGTCGAACTATGAAGATCTATATCAAAAGCTAAGTACGAAGGAGTGTAAAAATCATCTACAGGATAGCTAAGCACCATAAGAGGAAGACAAGAGACTTCAACTAAGTTAAATGCATCAAGGATGACAGTAATAGACTTTTGGTGAAGGACAATGAGATAAAAAATAGATGGAGAGAATACTTCGACAAGCAATTCAATGAAGAAGGTGATGGCACTATGATCGAGATGGATAACTCTTTTGATGACACCAATAGACATTTTGTTTGGAGAATTCAAACGTCCGAGGTAAAGGAGGTCGTAAAACAGATGAAAGCAAGCAAGGCGTTAAGGCCTGATGACATCCCCATGGAGGTGTGGAGATGCCTTGGAGATGCGAGGATAGCTTGGCTAAATAAGTTGTTTAATAATATTTTCAAGTCAAAAAAATGCCAGATGAGTGGAGGAGAAACATATTAGTTTCAATTTTTAAGAATAAAGGAGATATTCAAAGTTGCAAAAACTGTAGAACAATTAAACTTATGAGTCACATAATAAAGCTTTGGGAGAGAGTCATTGAACACTGATTAAGAAGGATGACATGCATTTCAAAAAACAATTTGGTTTCATGCTTGAAAGGTTGACCACATAAGTGTTTTACTTGATAAGATAGCATATGGAGAAATTTAGGGAGCAAAAGAAGGTCTACATATGATATTTATCGATTTGGAGAAAACTTATGACAAAGTACCAAGAAAGATTATACGGTGGGCTCTAGAAAAGAAGAGAGTCCTAATAAAATACATTATCCTTATGAAGGATATGTACGATGATGTTGTGACTAATGTCAGAGCATGCAATGGTGAAAACAGTGACTTTCACATTAACATAGGATTACATCAAGAGTCAGCTTTGAGTCCTACATTTTTTCCCTAGTGATGGATAAGTTTACAAAGGGTATACAAGGTGAGATTCCTTAGTGTATGCTCTTTGCTAATGATGTTGTGCTAATTGATGAAAGTAGGATAGGGGTTGATTGAAATTGAAGTTGTGGAGGCAGACTTTAGAAATAAAGAATTTTAGGCTTAGCAGAACTAAAACAGGGTATATGAAGAGCGAGTTCAACGGTGTCAGGTCAGAGGATGGAGATGTCAGTCTAGCCAGACAAGTAGTACCCAAGAAAGAATCCTTTCGATGTATAGGATCGATATTGCAGTATGATGGTGAGATTGATGAAGATGTTAGCTTTAGAATTTAAGTGGGATGGATGAAATGGAAACTAGCATCTGACATTCTATGTGATAGAAAAGTCCCACAAAATCTTAAAGGAAAGCTCTACAGAACGGCAATCATGCCTATGATGTTATATGGTCCAGAATATTGGCCTACAAAAAGACAACGCATCTGGAAGATAAGTGCAGCGGAGATGCATATGTTGTGATGGAGCTATGATCATATTAGACGAGACTGAATTAGAAATGATGATGTACGTGACAAACTTAGAGTAGCACCAATTGAGGAAAAGCTAGCTCAATACCGCTTAAGGTGGTTTGGACATCTCTAACAGAGGCCTCTAGAGGAACCTATGCGTATTGGAATTATAGGTTGCATCGAATGCTCAAAGAGAGATAGAGGTCAAACAAGGTTGATATGGGAGGAAATAGTAAAAAGGAACTTGAAGGATTGGAACATATCCGAAAAACAGGTGTCGAACAGGAGTGTAACACCCCATACCACTTAGTAGACCTAAAGGGATATACTAAAAGGTATGGAGCGTTATTGACAAAGATTCATAAGGCAAAAAATACATATAAACAGCTTAAACAATTGTAATAATAATAATTTATTTAAAACAAAACCTCAACATTACTTTATAAATCAAATAGGTCGCCAAATACATCATATATTCATACATGTCTTGCGAAATTAAAAACCATAGTCTTAATAGAATCAGAGTGCAAATCATCCCTCAAATAGTGCCACTACAACATAAGAACTAAAAGCTGAAAATAAAGAAGAGAAATACATAGGAAGAATCTCAGCTGCTGCAACCTCCCTGAATCCACAAATCTACCTCGCTCGCCCTTGATAGCCTATGAGGGAAAAGAGGGAAATAGAGGAGTGGGTCAGAGTAAAAGTCTGGTGACTGATAGTAATTACAAGCATTTTTAAACAAAGTAAAGGTAATAGGCTTTACAACAATTCTAGTATTAAAAAGGAAATAAAGGAAATAGGAAGAAGGAACAGGCTGGAAATAAATACGACTTAATTCGGTTAATATAATTTATTAACTTTAATTTTTTACACTTGTCTTTGATCACTACTTTGATTAGACTGAATTTCTAATCCTATAATTAGGTTGAAATCCAAATTCTACCCTTTGATCGGTCTGCTACTACATAGACCTACTGCGGACTAGACGCTATATAGCTCCCTACACAGAAGGCAACGGTGTCTAGGAATGACATGCAAAGTATCTATTGTGGACTAGACGTTTATATAGCTCCCTACATAGAAGGCAACGGTGTCTATGAAAGACACATATACTAAGCGCTTGGAACTCATAACGATTTATGAGACATCACTGGAATTCGCACGCGTGACCACTAAGCTCGCGTTACCTGTTGTTCTACCTATTAGGTCTTCTTATTACCTCAAGCTCCAGTATAAGTGTGCCCCTTGTATCACTTTAAGATTATGTGAAACACTGTGTCTATAGAAATAATAGGGAATGCTATTTGGTACAGGTCCTACTTTAATTCTTTGCTTATTAACTTAGATAATTTATTCAAATAAGCCTTTATTATTGTTCTTACTATTTGTGCTTATTAATTTATCTTAAGTCCTCAAATAAGCCGCATTCTATTCTGCTTTCTTATTATAACCTACGTTATAATCATGATAATTACTTAACCCAAGGTCTAACTGTGAAAATAAGCTTCGTTTTCTTTTACTCTTTTTAGTTATAACTCTAAGTCATAACTAGGCCAATTTCTTTAATTTAGTCCAATTCTACTATTTACATTACAATTTCAGCCCAATTCCATTTCTTATTAAGTCGTTTCATTTTACATCTTATCTTCTGTTATTTCAGTAATCTAATAATTTTGATCCATATTTGTGTTTAATCCATTCTAATCCATCCACTAAGAAGAAGGAGAAACAAAAGAAAATTGAAAATAGAAGAAAATGCGAAGTGTAGAAAAAGATGTAAATAATGCATAAATAACAGTAAATAAATATAAAATACTGTAAATAATTGTAATTAAACGGAAAAGCTATAATTAACAAAAATTAGCTTCAAGTAAATGAAAATAATAGCTAAAAAGAAATAGACAAAAATAAATCTAAAACTGAAAATAACTCATAAAAAGGTATTTTCCAAATCGTAGAAAAACTACAACTATTGGAAACCCTATTATTTTAGATTGCTTAAAAATCTAAATAATTACAATCGCTCACCTGTGGTCCCAATCTCTTACCTTTTGATCTTCTCGGATCCACTTGAGGGTATTAAAATATTTTTATTGAAAAGATTCACTCCTTGGAAAATTATTCATTTTACGGTCCTTCCTGGAAAGGTGAACCCAAGCGGAGAAAATCTAGAATGAGAAAAAGTGTTAGGCCTATGGTCTTATTTATAGGTGTAGGAGTGGATCTCAGACTGTTGGATTTGAGAATTGAATATGATGCAACCACGTTATAGGCTGAATAGGAGCCATCGGATGGAAGCACGAAGGGACCGGATTAGGCAAAGGAATGAAAATAACGTGTAAAAAACTTGCTGAAACCAACAGGAACGAAGGAAATTTCCTTCTCTTTCCATTCGTAGGTGGGTTGACCTACAGGTCGACCACCCTTGAAGCCAAGTCGACAGGCCAGTCGACCTAGGCCTTGGCAAGCTCGACCTCCCTATGTATATATTTCTGTTTTGTTGTTTAATTCGTAATTTGCTCATATTAGCTTGGATTCTGACGTGCTATATTTGGAAATTGACCAGAAAATTACCACGGACACAATGGTGCAACTCCCAGGGATCAATTCTGATAATTTCAAAAAGTTATTTTATCATTTCATTAATTCGTTAATTAATTATTATAACTTAAATCTTGGGTTGTTACACTCTCCCCTCCCTAAGGGATTTCGTCCTCGAAATCTCTAAGGATAAAAGAATGAACTAGATGTTTTTATCCAATATCTATAACCAACTACTCAATCATCAACCATTTATCCATTGTCCTTAAGTTTCTCTAATGAGATTTTATGACACTTTTGCATAGTGTAGTGTTAATGTCTCTAACTAATGCAAAAGATTAGGTAGTTCACTGATTCAGTTGACCTCCTTATATGCAATCATGTTCGTGCCATGTATCCAAATGAATGCAAAAATCCCTAATGAATACTAATAGTTCCATATGCGTGTTGTAATCATCATCCAAATGCAACAACCATGTGATAAACATCCATTTATAGCAACTATGAAAATAAACAAAAATGTAAATGCACGCACATCCATATGCATATGCTGTCATGTCCTAGTTAGGTCGATCCCTAAGAGATAATAATGCCTAATGTAACATATGTGTAGCATCCACTAGCAAATACTTTCAACCACTTGCATTCGTCGTACATAACATGTTCTAATAATATGTTTACATCAAATCCTATCATCCATAAGTTAAATCCTATGTTTTAGCCTTCCAAAAGATAATAAAGGAAAGAACCTATTCAAAACTAAAGATGGAAATAGAAAATCCTAAAACTTATTATAAAAAAGATGAGGATATGAGATACGAATTTTATCCTAATCAAGCCAATCTTCTCCAAAGTCTTTCTAACCATGTCGGGACCAAGTAGCAATCTCTCTATAGACTCTAAGCAACACGAAGGCGACTTGCATGGTCCTCCATAAAGAGCTTCGAAAGGTGCCACTCCAATGCTAGCTTGAAAACTACTATCATATGGGAACTCCACTAAAGGAGGATGCTTCTCCCATGTTTCTCAAAATCAGAATACACATCTTCAACCATGCGTGACTTATTATTCTTCTTTAGTCTTCTCACATGAATCAACATTCCTAGGTTCTTACTAGGGTCTTATATACTTTATGGAAACTCTAATATTACTTCCAAAAGTAATTACTGCTATCTCCTTTGTAGCCTTACACCTTTTCAGTTGCACCTAGGAATGATTCCTATCTACTTCACATTTTGGGGTTTGGTTTGGTGTTTATAGTTCCATTTTAAAAATTAAGGTTTCTAAATTTTTAAAACATCAAATCTCAAAACCTTTATCTTTAAAAGTTTTATCTTTAAGTTTCTATTAAATTCAAAAATACTATGTTACTTAAAATCTTATCTTTCTAGCCTTACATCTTTACAGCTTTTTTAATTCACATTATTTTCCCAAACCTAGAGGGAAAAACTTTCAAATTCGAAGTTCAAAAATTATTCCTCGTTTTCTTTTAAAGGCCTTTTTAGTTTTCTATAAAAATTTGAATTTCAAATTTTACTTTCTTTAAGTTTCCCAAACACTTACACTACACCACAAAAGGCTTTTAACAGCATTTGAAAAACGCTGTAATACGATACAACAACGTTAGTTCAAACGCTGTATAACGACATGCTGTCGTATATACAGAACTTACAACAGCTTTTCGATAAACGCTGTTGAAACATCACTTTGACAGCGTTTCTTACAAGCTGTCAATAATGTTTTTACAGCGTTTTCAAACATGCTGTATTATGTTTCTACAGCGTTAATAATTTAGCTGTCGGAGATGTTTTAATTCTGCTTTAACTGTTTACAACAGCTTTTTATAAACACTGTTATTGAATCATCAACTATTTCGTCAGCATGTACTAAACGCTGTTATTGACTATTTCAAGATAATCACAGCACGAATTGAACGCTGTTGTTTCTTCATTGACAGCATTAATCAGACGCTATCTTCTATTTATATAACAGCTTTAATATTCCACTTTATTTTTGAATATTCCAGAACTATATTTTGAGTATATTCAAGCAACTAGTATATATAACAGGTTCTAATAAATATTAATTAATTACATAAACTAGTTAAGACAATATTAATAAACAAAAGACATCCATAAACCAAGTTTCAATAATATCCATAAACAAAAATAACAAATTAAACCAAGTTGCCACAAATTCTGTTAAACAAAGACACGTTATATGTTAAGCAAAATTATAATATCAATACAGTAAGTCCGTACCAAATGCCAACAACAAAACGTGCATCTAAAAAGTTTCATATGCTTGCTACTTGCTACGGAAGAAGAATGTGTCATCGCCATCTTTAATTACCTGCAATGAAGAAATTTGAAGTCAGTGAGTAAACGCCATCTAAAAATTTGAAGTTTCATATGCTAAAATGCTTAACTGTGCCAAAAAATCACTATATGGTATGTTAAGCCGAAACCTAGCCAATATACGCATTAGTAGGTTAGCTCAGTTAACGAAGCTAAACTGCTGTACAGTAACATAGTTTGTTGTTTCTCTGTACAAACTGTTATATACAATTTACAACTGAAAATGGGCTTTGGGCCGCATTTGCCTTAGGCCACATTAGCATTAACTAAGTGCAGAAATAACAGCTAAGACCGCAAGTATTCTAATTAGGACTAATTTACTTGCTCGTCCTTATATTTTGAAGTCTGTAATTCCACCGATATTTTCTACACAGTGTGTGGTTAGAGATAGCAAAAAAGGGCATACACTTGTATTCAGTTATCCATATATGCAGTTTATTAAAGTAGTCAAGCTGATCACATAATCTTTATAAGACCAGACCATATATTTACCAATATTTTACTGGATGCGGGAACGGTATATAAGCTATACACAACAAACTTGTCCATATAAGCAAATACAAAAAAAATTCTAAGTAAAAAGAAGAGAAAACTAACCAGAAGAGCTCCTTCAACTTGAGTTCCCATTTCAAAAGCGACATAGCTGTTCATATGTCCACATTAAAAAAAACGTGATAGTCAATGTTATATACACCTGAACATTGAATAGACTTCCAAATTCCAAATTTTTGATCAATCAACAAACTTTTACAACGGTTGCCTATATAACATTTATACAACATCCAGAATTAAAATGCATTCAAATATTTATACATCTTTAAAAATTTGTACCTATAAAAGAAATAACTTATACTTACTAACGTTGCACGAATAGAGAATCAAGTATGCTAACAGAGAATTAATTGAATTGACCATGTATCTATAAAAATTTGTATCTATATAATATTTATACAGCATCCATATTAAAAAATTTGAATTGATCATGTATCTTTAAAAATTTATATCTATATATAACTAACAGAGAAAACAAATGGTTGATCTGTTAAGTACAAGACGAATTGTCAAATTACAAACATAAATCAATGTATGCATTTTGCTAACAATCAATCAACCTTAGCCCTTGATTTTACGTTATAATTCAAAAAAAAATGGTATCAGGACAAGAAAATGGGTTTTTCAGACAAGATAGTTTCAGAGTTACTTAGTTAACTTAGTTCATTTATGTTGTAATTGGTATCTTATCATTACTTAGTTAACTTAGTTCATCTTAGTTACTTGAATTACTTAGTTAACTTAAGTTAACTTGTCATTACTAAGTTAACTTAGTTCATTTCATAGAATTGGGACAATCCCCAATTGGACTTAAAAATTGGTATCTTGTCATTACTTAGTTAACTTAGTTTCTCCGATGAAAATCAAAGGACTAAAAAAGAATTCATGGTTACTTTCGTAGAAGATGGAATAACCATCATGGTATATTTATTTATTTTATTACTAGGTTACCACGTTGCTTAAAAATCAATGGAAAAGGAAGGAAACTGGCATCCAAATCAAAAAAAAAATATTGATATATAAAGCCTATATCATTTCACCCCTTGATCTATGTCAATCTAGCAAAATAATCAGAGTTGGCAATTTGGCATACCAGATTACCAAATCCAAGGAAATAATATTGAAAGGTGTAGATCATATGTGATCTAAGATTTACTATTATCCATTGTTGTTTATACTTCAAATATTGCACTGATATAGTTTCATTTTTTGAGAGGAAAAAAATATATTTGTTGTTAGAATTCAATTATGTTTTAATCAATATAAAAATTGTATGATGCCATTTTTTATTTGTTATTTTCAGATTAAATGAACTTTGCACTTAATTCATCAGTTTTTTTGCATTTACAGTTTTACCAATAATATTGAACACAAAACTATTTTTAGGATAAATATAATTACTGATTCTGTACCGAAAGAAGTGCATTAAGGTGATTTTTATCTCTGGTTTTGCTTTAGCTTTAATCTTTGATTTTTATCTCTGGTTTTGACTAAGCATATGGAAAATATGTAATTGTTAAAATGGGTACATTTAAAAAGTTACAAACTCTGTTTTCTTCGTTTTTCCACTATATAGTTGTTACTTGCAAATGCCAATTTCAGGCTTATGATGTTGGTTTGGAATGGAGTTAAATTACTAATGTGTTCTTTCTTCATTTATATATAGATCCTTATATTTAGTTAGATTTCAATGAGTTTGGACTAGAAAGTTTAACAAAGATTTTTTATTATATT
This sequence comes from Allium cepa, assembly GCA_030765085.1. NCBI lineage: Eukaryota > Viridiplantae > Streptophyta > Magnoliopsida > Asparagales > Amaryllidaceae > Allium > Allium cepa. Next base: position 940,440,274 of record CM060932.1, read on the forward strand.
CCAGAGATGTAGGACATATCATGATAAAATTGAGCTATAAAGTAAAATTACTGGAAGTACATGGTCAATATGATCATCCTTACCCCTGGTTAGTCTTTGAATCATAAGTGTCCCATAGGAGACTTCTTCGCCTTAGTTTTCCACATTTTCTATACCCTTCCATTTTATCTTTGTTTTTGGATCTGAAAATGTTGACCACTTTAACCTGTTAAGAAAGTAGGTTGGGTCAAGTATCAGCTTTCACCAGGAGCATAATACGATGATAAATGAATTTATTTCAAGTGAAATCAATCTAACCATGGCGCTTCTTTTATTATTAAATCAGTATTAGAAAGAGCAGCTGATCCATTAGTGCTAGTTATAACACACCTAACCTGTCTTTATGATGCAATCAAACACTGAATGAAAGCTAGTGTCTCGTAATGTTTGTCCTTCTACAACTCTCTAGTTGATCACTTTGCAACATCCCAGTCTGCTATTTAATCTTAGAAGCTGCAACACTGAATCATTGTAGGCTTGCAATACTTGCCGCATTAAGAATTAGACGCCCCCTGTAAAACACCTTGTATTAGCTATAGACTTGCAAGTAGTTCGTACCAGTGGAGCATCCCTTTAACACAGACCATTCCTCAGTGTTTGATTGCATCCCACCTTCTAGCTACTATACAGGTTACAGTTTGATTCAGTTTACTTCAGATTTCCATCAGCTACATTGCAAGCTACTGTCCTTCTCTCTTCAACCAAACACCCAGCCTAGCTCTAAAGTTTTTAGTAGTTACTCCCTAATTGCTATAATACATGCTCTTGTTTTAATGCTTGTATTAATAACTTTTGTGGATAATCTTTTTGATGATTCTTTTTGCTATACTAATAGGGATGAAATATACTGGACATCAGACTGCAACATGACACTTACTTCATATTCTTTCATCTTGCCAATAATCTTGACCCTTTCCTAGAATAATGGATAGGTAATAAGGAAAATACACTAGAACCATAAAAATAAGTAACACAAATGCAATCAACAAAATTACATAGCGCTAGAGGCTAACGAAATGGTTGCATTACTTTATCGCCACTGGCAAAAGGTCGTAATGTAGTTCAACTATTAGCATAGAGGGAAATGAGGCTAAACCAAATCGACCCAAAGTTATAAGAGTATTTCATTGAAATAAATAAACAATTTCCCTTAATAGTTCTAATACATTCATCATTTTCTTTCTGACCATATACATTCAAGATGTTATTCAAATACAAATGAGATCATGCATTCAAATAACAGTTCGAACAAAATTTGTCATTTACTTGTAGTTGGAAATTTAGTTAGATGTTCGAAAAAAAGTTGAAATCTTTTTTCAATGTGTAATCCATTTTCTATCTATATGTTTGCATTTTCATTCATACTTCCTTCAAAAGAAATCAGTTTAGTCTTTGACTTCAAATTATACCTATTTTACTGTTCAATTTATTGTGCAATAACTCTCTTATTAAAAATTATATGCAAAATTAGACATTGAATCAAACACTTTGAACAGAACAGTCAAATCCAAATAACCAAAGAGCTTTTTGGCAGCATCAATTAGAACTGCACTTGAGGTGAAAATGAAGGTAACTTTGTCACAAAGAGCCATTATAATAATGTAAAAGACAATTCCAATGATGAAGGATGTTATCACTGAGATTATAATAGTAAATCTTGCAAGCGTAGCACCTCGAGTTGCTACAGGTGCAAAAACCCGAATCGAGTTGCTGTAAGCGCAGCAACTCGAGTTGCTAAAAGCGTGCAACTTCCAATTGACTCTCGAGGAAAAGATCAATATATACAACACTCATATTTATGATAAGTAAAACACTGCATCTTTTGCCTACACCTTCTCTTTACTAAAATCACTAATCAAATCATAAATAAAACACCACTAAACCAAAAATTATACATTGTTAAAATTAAATATTCTAGCTTTAACAGATCAATTACTGCAAACTTGAATATCCAAGAAGCAAAAGCTAGAAATAATTATATCCTAATAGTAAAAGGATAAAACAAAAAATGTCCACTTAAGTTCAATTTACCCAGAAATTTGGCACTAGGCATGAAAACAAATATTTAAGCATCACATGATTGAATCTTGAAGTATTATTTTTAACTAGCTTAATCATATCAGAATCAATCCATCATGAAGAAACACAGATAGTTTATTCTAGCTTAGGAGTTCATATTTTAAAACCTGAAAGTAAAGCTTCTCTGATTTGGCTGTTTTCAAGTTCTCTGACCCACTCTATTGTGCTAGGAGCGATGCAAAGTTTTCATTAAGCCGAAGGATGTCATAGAAGATCCAGTTTGCAGGATAAGACCATATTTCCTACTACTAGAACTTTGGTCAACGAAAGAAAAACCTTTCAATTCAGCATTCCTAGTCATTACTGAAAAAAACATAAACATCCACATTAGGAAAAATGGAGAACAAAAATCAAAAGATAGAAAGAGATTTCCCAAATTCGCAGATGGAGGAGAGAATTGAAAATTTTGTTGCCAGCTTCATTCTTTGCTTGTTCGCTTTATGGAAGGAGAAGGGGAGATTAACAAGGGTTTGTTGGTTTTTTTAGAAACTGGAAAAGAAGAGTAAAGAAGGGAGAGATGGAGAATATGACGGGAAATTAAAAAGTAAGCGGTCAGACAAAAAATTTCGAAACAAAAAGGAGGGAAATAAATGACAGCGTTTCCTATATACTTTGATATTAGAGTCACTGTTAAAAACAGCTCTTTTGGTTTAAACGCTGAGATTGAAATGCCGTGGATAGTATGTTTTCTTGTAGTGTTATTTACTTTATCACCAAACTATTTTCTTTTAGAATACTTTAAGATATCCTTATGTGTTTTCAAAACATCTTCTTATTACACCTAACGATCTCATACCTTAATGTATTGGAACTACTTTCTCCTATGAGAAATTATTAACTATAAAATCTTCTAAAACCTTTTAAAAGAGGACTTCATGTTTATGTGAAATTATAAGGAACTTATTTTATATTTTTCAAAATAGGCTATACAAAATAAGATGCTCCCATACCTTGTATATCTCTTTCATGCATTCCTTGTAACTTGCACAAAACATTTTTATTGGTTTCATAGAAAGTGATAGCATTACTCTTTTCATTCCAATAGATTAAAGTATGTTTAGTTTATATTCTCTTATGATAGACATCTTCTAATATCTAATTTACTCTTTTCTTTTCAGAAAAACTCATTTCTTCAAAAAATGTTTTAATATATCCATGGCCAGAAAATATTTTCATATACTTATTTAAATAGTAAGTGTATTTGACAAATCACTTTCATATCTACTCTTAGAAATTATCTTTTAAAATTCATTTTTATTTAGGTTTAAAAGTGATGTTGCATAAAACACTATTACTACAACCCAAAAAATACTAGTGTATGAATTTAATTAAAAATAAATACTAATAAACCTTACATATTAAGTAAAAACATTTTCTTTGGGAGTTACCAACTATAACGGTAGCGTTATAGTCTATGTTCCCTTTATTTTCATGAAAACATCTATTACAACAACAAAATATTGTAATCTACGTTTTCGATGCCTAATACTTTTTAGGTTTTTATATTTGAAATTTTTGTTTACTTTTAAATAAACTAGGAACTATATACGTTCTGTAATTCTTCAAAAAGAATTTCACATTTAACAAAAAATTTATCATATAAAAACCAATTTAAATTTCTTACCATATTCCAAAAACCCAGTATTTACTTTTAAATATACTGACAATTCTTTTTTTCAATTCTAATAATTTCATTTTATCAGAGTAGACATAAATTGGATTTTCCTACTTACTATCCCAGGATATCCTTTCTAAACCTTGAAAATCTCATTTCCTTACTTAAAGTCATATATTCTTGTTCCTTTTATATGCCTTTATTTATCTTATGGCATTACCATTAAATCCATTTTTCTCAGACAATTTTAATTTCTGCACTTTTCTACACATGGCTTTTCTCTTTTTTCCATGATACATCTCCAATCTTTGCCTACCACTCTTTGGATTTCCACAATCCGAACCTAAATGTAAAAAATTGTTTCTCAAACGCTTTCCATGCATAGACCTTCTCTATGCTGCAAGAAACATGTTTCCTTAAAAGTGATATTTCAAGAACTTTGCTTTTAACTGAAGAATGCAAAGTGTACGAAGATCCTCCTCTAGATGAATAACATGCTCCTCCATGCTCTGAATCACCAAATGTCATCTATGAATACCACCACAACTTATTTAGGACGCCTCTAAAAACATGGCTCATTAAATCAACAAAATAGGCTGGGGCATTGGTTAGACCAAAAGGATTAACCAACCACTTAGAGAATCCGTCGGGTGTCCTAAATGTGGTCTTATTAATCTGTCATCAGCAACCTTAAGCTGATGAAATCTTATGGCTAAATCAAGTTGGGAGAATACCCAAGAGCCAACTAACTATCATCAATCCTAGAAAGTGGATATCACTTCTTCTTTGTGAGCTATTTAATTCTCTATAATCAATGAAACTATCTGCCTTAGTAGCAAATATGACTGGAAAATCTCGGATGAAAGGAACCGAATCCAACTCTGATGATAATGAATCGAGGGAATAAAGGAAGCTCAACATAACCAACCCTTGCGGGTCGCAAGAAACCTCGAGAGTCCTACCACCACATATCTCTAGCCTAAAGACTCTCCTCTCGCAACATAATATAGCTCCATATGTGGATAGACAATCCATTCCCAAAATCATCCCATACCCCGAAAATCCAAAAACATAGGCGTCACAGTCAAACTCTGCGCCTAGGATAAAAATTTTCAAACACCTACAAACCAGACAAGTATGCCGATCCACCTATGGGGTTTGATACAACAATGGGGTCTAGTACTAAAGAGATGTGTAAGTGCAAACAGTCTACTAGAGATGAGAGAGTGAGATGCTCTAAAATCGAAAAAAGCCCAAATGGTCACTACAAGAAAAGTTGCTTTTTATAACGCTAATAGATAACGCTTTATCCCATAGCGTTATCCTTTGTTTTAGTTTGTTTTACTAACAAATGAGTTTGAATAAGTAACGCTTTTTGAAGCGAGCTTTCCAACAAAATTTTGGTGGCCGCCTATTTTTTTAATTATTTCCCTCTTTTCTCCTATATTTTCTCCTAGCAGCCAAATAACTTCGCCCAAAATAAAAGATCCCCCTTTTTATAAATCTTCTTCATCGGTTAAGCACCCAAAATTGAGACCTGGTATTGGAGCTAATCAACGTCGCTTGAAAGTTAAACTATAGCCGTTGCGCCTCATCTGTAATTCAAAGAGACATCATGCTGGAGTTTGCCATTATTTGAGTTCACGCGATACCAAATCCGATTCTTCATGCTAAATTTTTTCTAATGGTCTAAGAAGTACGACCCAATCATGTCAGCTTGGTTCAAAACGACTATGAATATGGTCGTGTTGAGTTCTGAGCTGGCGAAGGTGGTGTTGAAGGAGCACAGTTAGGTTCTTGCAAACCAATGGAGGAATAGGTCGGCGGCTTGGTATAATAGAGATGGGAAAGATTTGATTTGGGAATATTATGGTATGCGCTATGTTAAGGTTAGGAAGGTTTGTAATTTGGAGTTGTTTTCACCAAAGAGGTTGGAAGGTCTGAGGTCGATTCAGGAGGATGAAGTTACTACTATGGTTGAATCTGTTTTTAGATTCTATACGCAACAAGGTATTCTTGTTTCTATTTCCCTATTATTTAGCCTTTCTGTCTCCAGGAAATTTCTTTTTTGTGTTAATATCTATTGTGATGATATTTAGTTATTAGTTGAGAATTATCTGTTTAAGCGTAGGCTTACAACAATGCTTAATTCTATTAATGCAGTGCTATTTCCACCATTACCTGCCCAAAATTTTCTCTACCACTAATAAAGAATACCAATTGTACATGGTTCACTGATTGCCAATAGCCGTTGTTCAATGGTGATGCTGGGATATTGTAAGACATTTCACTATGTTTGCTGCTAGATGTATTGGGAAATCCATAAATGTTTTCGGTTCAATCCCCAATACACATTAAAACCAATATTAAAACAAAATTACCACATTATATTGTATTTGTATTATATAAGTATTTCACCCATTTTTATATTCTTTTAACCATTTTAAAGTTGCATAAATATTCTTTCGTTTCTTGTATCTTTACATTGTGCATGCGTGTGCATATTGAGCATGCTACACAAAAGTTTTAATAATAGGAACGAAAATCGAAGATAAATAATTTTGTTGATTAAAATCATGTCTACAGCATTCATTAATAATCGTTCCAATTCGAGTTTGATAATCAATTCATTATATTAATCAAAATATTTGGCTTTCGCCCACTTTGTGCAGTGATGAAAGCTTAATATACTCAATCTAATTTCCTTTGCCATCTGCTGCATTTCCCACAATTACTTCCTAATGTCATTTATGGGCAAAAACTCAGTCTATTTTATTACCGATTGAGCTAAAGAATGGAGGTTTCCATAGTGAATATGAACCCCGTATATATGGAAATAAAGCAAATCATGGTTGTTCTCTGCCAATGGATTGTGTCTCTAATTTCAATTAATTTGATGTATTTTTTTGCTGTAGAACCAGGGGTGGATTGATATCAGTAGCTTATTCTTTAAAATATTATTTTTTAACTTGAAATTATTAATAACAAGTTCTCTCATTGGTAAGTAGCGGAGTACTAGTTATTATAATGGTGTGTTACCTGCAACACCTACTCTTTACTTATTTGTTTTTGATTACATTCTCTTCAGAGTGGTTGCCGATTTGTAACGGCTTATCTTTTCATGCTTGACACATTGGTTATCAATCATTCACCAACTTACATAAAATATAAGTGGCTTTTTAAAGCTTAATGGTTGAGTATCATTTTGCACTACGGGGGTTCTCGATAAGTAGCATCATTTATATTAGTTCACTCATTAATTACCGAAGGGTACAATTACAACTATTTAGATATATGTCATTATGGTAGTGAGTTAATTAGATTTCTAAAACCAGACAGATAGTGCTAAAAATTGATTAAAAATGAGTATTTCTTTTATAGGCTGGTAATCTCAGATCATCCATCATTATTTGAAGCTAACCTTTCTCAGTGGCTAGATACTTGGTAACTGTAGATTTCTCAATGATAAATATATCAAAAAAAATTGTCCTCATATTAGATTAATTTAGTCTCAGTCCACTCCAAATAAATGAAAAAAAATCCTTTTCAGGGTTGCGAAAAAATCCATGAAATGTTAAGTGAAGTACTATCATACATGTTAAATTATGTATTCTTGTTGTTATTTGCACATATTGTCCTTCAACACCTATTTCTTTAATTTTGGTATGCACTAAGATGTAAACTAGCTGCTGTGGCTTTCAAATCGTATACGTTTATTCATTCTAAACCCAAATTTCTATAACAACTTTTAGAGAATGCTGGAAGGTCTTTGGTAGTAAGAAACCACCTATCAAGCTTGGCATTCAACAACATAATAAGGCTTGCATTTGGTAACCGATTTGTAAACTCAGAAGGCATCCTGGATGAGCAAGGTGCCAAATTCAAAGGGACCATGCAAATGGATTGAACTTAGGTGCATTGTTCTCTTTAGGAGCGCATGTGACATGGCTAAGACAGATGTTCCCTCTCAATGAAGAAGCGATCGCCAAGCATGGTGCTCAAAGGGATCACCTCACAAGAGCCATCATGGAAGAGCACACACGTGCATGAAATGAAAGTGATGCTAAATAACACTTTGTTGAGTCTTTACTCACTCTTCAGGAGCAATATGACCCTAGTGAGGATACCATAATAATTGGCCCCCTTTGGGTAAGTCGCTATGCTTGTTTTTTGTTTTTTATAAAACTAAGTTACTTGAAGAAAATCATTTGCTTGTCGTAGTGGGCAAAGCCGGTTATAGGGCAAATTTAACGGCTAGTCCAACACATCTAGTATGACCAATTACATATATTGTATAATTATAGGTATTATAAATCTGTGACTTTCTAAAGTAACCGGTTCTTTTAGTTTATAATAGTGAATTATTAAGTTAGATTCAAACTTCACCTAGAACTAGCTAAAATCACTAGTGGCATATTGAAAACACTTTTAATATTCACACTATCTTCTTATTCCTCTGCTATATAAACTTGTTCAATATCCATTTTTTCATAATTTAATGAACTTAAAAATAAAATAACAATCATACATTTTACCTTGTAATAATCGCACATTTCTCTTCATAACATATTCTATGAGTACTAACAATCATATATTTTCTAGAACATCATCTATTATGAAATATAAAGTTTAAACATCACACTTGAAAGAAGAAAAGAGATTTTTTTAATATTTCACTTTTTTATAAATTCAGCAGCAACAGTAACTACTTTTATCTTATAATAACCATACATCTCTATTCGATATATTCTTTACCTGCTATCAATAATGTAATTTCGAAAACATCAACAATGGTATTTTCTATTAGGATTATAATCATAAAGTATGACAATACTATATATTTGAACTTATATTGTGTTTATTTTCTCTCAATGATCTTCGATAATCTATAGTGTTATAATACGTCTATTTTTGTGTGGGCATTTTGCTAACTGATTATGCATTATGATTAAGTATACAGTACATGCTGGACTCATGGAGGAATCCTACAGCAAGGCAGGCTCCACTGCAGTACAGTTGTATGTAGTATTTACCAATATAGGGGCACTTATCATGGACATGATCATCATTGGTGAGAAAAAGTACAAACTTTCAAACTGTGTTAGGAGTGTTTAGGAGTAACATGGGCTAAAGAGTTAGAATTTAATTAATAGGTGACATGATATCAGGTAATGCTTTTAAAGGTGTATCTTCGGGTATTTTGGTAGAGTGGTTTGGCATCATTGGTGGAATGCACGTGCAGTGGCTTTACTAGTGATGCTTGTGGTGGTGTTGTTACCTCTTGCACTGTTTAAGTGAGTTGGTGAGTAATTTGCTAATACATTCTTTTGTCGCTAACTGTTTAATTTTATTCTTGGATAGTATATCATTTTATAATGCATTTCGTATCACTTTGATGGACAAAATTTTCTTCCCTAATACTTCAGAATTAACACTTGCCTCTTAATGTTCTGTTGGCACATTAGCATGAAAGAGATCAACGATTGTTAAGAGCAATAAGTAGGCATACTATCAGATAAGAGTATACAAACACTGCCTGTAGCAAAAAATAGATAACAAAAAATGTTGGTATGTATGGAGCATGCGGTGGAAGGATATGTTGTATTTTCATGGGTGCATTGAAGAAATAACAATTAGAAATGTATGGCAAAATGTTGGAGTGTTAGAAATGCTTCAACAAATGGTTGCTACAACTGAGAAAAGTGAGGTTAACATTGCTTTAATCTATTTTCCATATTGGGAAAATAGATCGGTAGAAATAATCAATTGTAGTTTCTAGTTCATGCAGTTCATGCAGTCGCTTTAATGTTTGTACACTGTAATGAAAAATATATATCACATTTCTATCTGAGCATGCACTTGTTTTATCATTTTCTATTTCTTTGTGTTAACTTCGCAGGCTTATTTGGAAGGAAGTAAGGTCCTTAGTACGCAACTAGATCAGATCTTACATGTTGGAACTCTGTAATGTTTGTACTTTGTAATATTTGGAAGGATTGCTTTAATGTTTGTACTCTGTAATGTTTGTACACCTATTAAATTGACATTATTTTCTGTTTCTCTGTGTTAACTTGGCTACAGGCTTATGTTTTATTCAATGGTTATGCACTTGCTTTAAAAGAATTTATCAATACTATAACATGTTGATTTAATAGCGTGAAATGACCGCTATTGAATAAATATTTTATAGCGGCAAAATGGTGTTATAAAGATTTCCAATTTCATTAAGATTTAGCTGTATTATAGCGGCTACAATGAGCTATTGAATAAATATTTTATAGCGGTAAAATGGTGTTATAAAGATTTCCAGTTCCGTTGAGATTTAAATGTATTATAGCGGCTATAATGAGCTATTGAATTAACAAACCATAGCGGCGAATTTGCGTTATAAAACTAAGCTCAACCATTATTTTGTATTATAAATATTCAACAGTTTTTTATAACATGTCGATATACAGCGCTTCTCAAACCGCTATGGTTGTGATTAATAGCATCTATATGCCGCTATAAAAGACATTTTTGTTGTAGTGGGTAAAAATTAAAATCAAATTTTCCTACCTCGATTTGGTCTACTATTGGAGGGTGCTGCCTCCAAAGCCATAATCTGTGCTGTTGGTGCACCCGCTTCCTACCCCATCTTCTGCGGACAATACTTACTAATGTGACCGGGTTGTCCACAATTATAGCACTTTCCTTCATCTTCCCTCTCTTACAGTCGTTGGCTAAATGCCTAGCCATCCTAAAACTTTTGCACATTTTCTTGATCCGTTTCTGAGGGCCTTCTTCTTTCCTCTTAGAATCTTTCGACTTAAGGGCTTCTTTAGGCTCCTCCTCCTTAGTTGCATCATACATAAGCACCATCTCTACCAGTACTCACAGGTAGCTCCCAACGGTATATGAGTCAACAACAACCCTTGAAGGGGCTGATTAATCCCTTTGCGAACTTCATAGCCTTCTTGTGTGGTGTATTTACCAATTCCATTCCAAACTGCGACAACTCATTAAATTGATTAATGTACTCCTTCACAGACAAACTTCCTTGCCTCAAATTAATGAATCTCTCCAACTGAACACTCTCTTTTTCTTGAGAAAAAATTTCCTAAAAATTCGCTTCCGAAATCCATTCCATGTGTCCTCGCTTCCTTCCAACTCAATAACTTCCACCAATAAGAAGCCTCCTCCTTCAACTGCCAAGATGCTAGCTAAATTCGCTGATGTTCATCCAATCCCAATAGCCTAAATATCCTCCTTGTGTTCCTTAGCCAAGCCCTCGCCTCTACAAAAGTCTCCGTACCAGAAAAGGTCTTTCCATCCAAATTTGTAAAGTCCTTACAAAGACTAGAGAAACTAATGGATGCAGGTGGGTTAAAGGGATTCCCACCCGCTGGTGCAGGATTGGGCGTTTGCCCTTGCACCTATGGAGTCGTGGCTTGTAGATACCCACGAAACCAGACTGGGACTGGAATGCCCTCGGGAAGATTAGGGGCATCCGCCATTCCGCGCAAAGAAAAAGTGAGTTTTTAGGAAAGAGTCAAAAGAAGATTGAAATGGACTTTCGAGGTGATATTTATAAAAACTCTTTTATAATTAAAAACTATTTCTAAGTGTTATTTTCTGAAAACTACTTTTAAACAATTGCTGCAACCTCCTTGAATCCACAAATCTACCTCGCTCGCCCTTGATGGCCTATGGGGGGAAAGGGGAAAATAAAGAAGTGGGTCAAACTAAAAGTCTGGTGACTAATAGTAATTACTAGCATTTTTGAACAAAGTAAGAGTAATAGGCTTTATAACAGTTCTAGTATTAAAAAGGAAACAAAGAAAATAGGAAAAAGTAACAAGTTGGAAATAAATACGAATTACTTAGATTAATACAATTGATTAACTTTGATTATTTGCACTTATCTTTGATCGCTGCTTTGATTAGGCTAAATTCCTAATCCAATAATTAGGCTGAAATCCTAATTCTACCCTTTGATCGGCCTGCTACTCCATAGACCTACTACGGACTAGACTTATATAGCTCCCTACACAGAAGACAATGGTGTCTACGAATGACACGCAAAGTATCTACTATATACTAGAACATTATATAGCTCCCAACATAGAAGGTGATGGTGTCTATGAAAGATGCACATACTAAGCGCTTGGAACTCACAACGATTTGTGAGCCATCACTGGAAGTCGTATGCATGACCACCACTAAGCTTGTGTTACCTGTTGTTCCACCTATTGAGTCTTTTTATTACCTCAAGCTCCAGCATAAGCATGCCCCTCGTCTCACTTCAGGATTATGTGAAACACTGTGTCCATAGAAATAATAGGGGAATGCTATTTCGTATAGGTCCTACTTTACTTCTTTGCTTATTAACTTAGATAAATTATTCAAATAAGCCTTTATTATTGTTCTTACTATCCGTGCTTATTAATTTATCCTAAGTCTTAAAATAAGCCTCATTGTGTTTTCTTATTATAACATACGTTATAATCATGCTTATTACTTAACCCAAGGTCTAAGTGTGAAAATAAGCTTCTTTTATCTTTTACTCTTTTTAATTATAATTCTAAGTTATAACTAGGCCAATTTCTTTAATTTAGTCCAATTCTACTATTTACATCACAATTTCAGTCCAATTCCATTTCTTATTATAGTCATTTCATTTTACATCATATTTTCCGTTATTTCACTATTTTTATAATTTTGATCATATTTGCATTTAATCCATTCCATACGTGAAGATGAAGGAGAAACAAAAGAAAACTAAAAATAGAAGAAAATCCAAAGCTTAAGAAAAAGATGTAAATTACGCATAAATAACAGTAAATAAATTTAAAATACTGTAAATAACTGTAATTAAACAGAAAATCTATAATTGATAGAAATTAGCTACAAATAACTAAAAAGAATAACTAAAAAGAAATAGACAGAAAATAAATCTAAAACTGAAAATAACTGATAAAAGGTATTTCCAAAATCGCAGAAAAACTACAACTATTGGAAACCATATTATTTTAGTTTTCTTAAACATCTAAATAATTACAATCACTAACCTGTGGTCCAAGTTCTTTCATTTTGGCCTTTTCGGATCCACTTGAGGGTATTAAAATATTTTTATTAAAAAGATTCTTCCCTTGGAAAATTATTTCTTTTAGGGTCCTTCCTGAAAAGGTGAACCAAAGCGGAGAAAATCTAGAATGGGAAAAAGTGTTAGGCCTAGGGTCTTATTTATAGGTGTAGGAGTGGATCTCAGACCATTGAATTTGGGAATTGAATAGAATGCAACCACGTCATAGGCTAAATAGGAACCATCAGAGGGAAGCACGAAGGGACCAAATTGGGCAAAAGAATGAAAATAACGGGTAAAAAAACTTATTGGAACCAACAGGAACAAAGGAAATTTCCTTCGCTTCCCATTCGTAGGCGGGTCGACCTATAGGTCGACCGCCCTTAAAGCCAGGTCAACCGCCCATGAAGCCAAGTCGACTGGCCGGTCGACCTAGGCCTTGGGATGGTCGACCTCCCTATATATATATCCGTTTTCTGGTTAAATTCTTAACTTGCTCATATTAGCTCATATTCTGACGTTCTATATATGGAAATTGACCAAAAAATTACCATGGACACAATGGTGCAACTCCTTTGACTCAATTTTGATAATTTCACAAAGTTATTTTATCATTTCATTAATTCGTTAATTAATTATTATAGCTTAAATCTCGAGTTGTTACAAGGAGGGCGTGGAAGTTAATGATTCATGTACCAGAACCACGAGCTAGGAGTTTTTTGCTTAGTGTTGGTTTATGGATAGTGTTATAAGTTTTAGATTATATGGCTAGTGAATAGAAGCCAAAGATGTAGTGTTTAGTCTTTGGTCCATATTACTATTACTATTACTATTATTATTATTATTATTATTATTATTATTATTATTATTATTATTATTATTATTATTATTATGAGTATATATGTACACTTAGGTGAGCCTGCATTTAATCACAATATGCATGCATTAATGGTTGCACCATTGAAAGTAGATTTGACAGTACATTTGTCAACATAAACTGAACCAAAAGCAGTGATCGATAAAATGAAACAACTAAAGAACCATCATAGAACCAATTCTTTTATAATAATAAAGCTTTATCATTTGTTTCTTTTGTTTTAATTTATCTTATACTACTAGAAATAAAATAATACTTATACTATAAATGCATATGCCTTTTAATTACATTTTTCAAATTCGGATATGGATAAATTTTGAATTTTTGAAATATTTATTGACCTCCTTTTTTATTGATTTCTTCACTGTCAGGGCTTCCAAAGGCAACAAAAATTATACCATAGTCATTATTACAATAACAAATCTAAAGTAGACTCAATTTCATTTCTACTTTATGACAATACTAATTGAATTTAACATTTGGTAACTGGGGGTCCATATGGTCGTTTCTTCATGTTTGAAGGCCCTCAAAATCTGATAACTTTTTGTTAACAGAACATGATTAAGTAACTACAAATCATATAGAATCATTAGAATAAAAATATATACATTTTGAATGTGAACAATGATGTAATTAGGAAGGATTACGTGTATAACAAAAAATACAAAATCATACATAAGCTGCCATCAAACTCAAATTAATGAAACTATCAAACAAATCCTTCCTTTAAAAGGAGGGAAAGGTGAACTTGGTATTAGGAAACGCAGGACACTCAATGAGAGTACTTCCAGAATTGTCCATACACAAATAAACTTGATAAAGCTGACTGTTTCCCTATTCATCTTTGTTGAACTCAATCCCTGGCATGAATCCAGTCGAATACCTAATTGCTGACTAAAGCTATCAATGTTGTATGATTCGCAATAACAAGAGGCCCAAAGTCCACCCCCTTTGGTAATAGAGATGTCAGCCATCGCGACCGAAGTCATAAGTCCTGCTTCGGACGAGTTATCAGGAGCAGTTTTCATTGGGAATCCTCAAGGCTCGATCCCATCTAATATTTCTAAAAAAATGTTGAAGAGAATCTGCTTAAGACATGGGCTATCATTAAATGACGTCTTACTACCAGGGTCGAACGACAGGCCGCACATTCCTTTAAAAGGGTACACCGCTTTTAATCGATTTTCTTGCACAGTCGGGACACTCCCACCATTCAACCAATATATTCAGGAGGTGTTGTCTTATCTAGGGATTGCCCCATCACAGTTACATCCAAACGGATACACTCTTCTTAACATCTTATTCATCATCTTCATGGAGCACCTTTTTCGGCACCCGACTCCAAAAAAAGTCATATTCTTGTTCAATGTAAAGAGTCAGGGAGATAATCCTTCTTTCACATTCTTAAAGGGAGCCAGGGACTGTCAAATAATGATTGGAACTTGGTCCAAAATTAACTATTTCAAAATTGAGTGATTCTACGTTTGGTGCCCGCTAGGATTTGCTAGATGGTGTCTAGTTAGAAGTCAGTATTGCATTTTCTCTGGCGATAAATGAGAGAGTTGTAATCGATGTCGGGTCTAACATCTTCTTTCTTTTATAGCCGCAATTCCATGACCCGAAGGTGCTTGATTTAAGGAAACAGTGCGAATTCTTTAAGAGGTGCCGAACAAGAGTAGAGAGATCGAAGCGGCGCTTACAGATGAAAATTTGAGGGTTATCGGGTTGATTGACCGAGACCAGAGCATTGGGCTTGAAGGATCTCTTAGGGCAGCTTTGGCAAGACGAGCTAGGCGTAGGGTGCCCGGGATTGTAATTGTTGAGTAAGGTGGCGAAGAGGATATGCCCACCGAAGATGAACCTGTAGCCGAGCCCTCGGACGGTCCTCGACATCCAGAGGAAAAAGAAAAGGTAAGGTGGTAGCTTATAAGCTTTGCAAGTCTACAACATGGAAATCTGTAATCGTGTCCCTACCAGCTCCCGGTGTTATAATTTCGAACGCTCCTCCCTCACACACTGAGAATCCCTTCAAGGGGCTCGTAGACATTCCAACTCCGGATTATGTGTCACTCCAACACCGGATTGGAGAGGCTTCAAAGCGCTTTAGATATTGGCGAGTCAATCCCTTTGAGTATGGCCGATATAACCGGTTGGTCGAGGGGTTTGCACATGCACACATACATTTCACGGCACTGCATAGTTTCCAACCATAAGCTATTCATTTCTGAAGATTATTAACTCTTCTTCTTTTTCATTTTTACAGATACGATGACAAGGTGGGAATCTATGCTTGGTAGCCTTCGTTTTGCATGCCATTCATCTAGTTCATATCATGAGTCTCGTAGACGAGAGGCGATAGCAACCATGATCGCGACTACTCCAGTCAAAAGAGGGAGCGCTACGAAAGGGAAAGGGACAGAGAGAGAGTATAGGAGTCACTCTCGGTCATGCTTTCCTCCACCTCAAGGTCTAGCACAACCCTATAGTTTTGGCAAACAACCCCCTAGAACCTTCGCATCAGATACCACCTTCCCAAGAACCAAGACCTGATCCACCACGCCGGAGGACCGAAATCGAAACTGTCGTTGTCCCTAAGCAAGCCATAATGCAGCCCACTGGGGAGGGAGCAGCTAGCAGTGCTAAGCTGCAAAAAGATTTTCCAAATATCTTCTTTGATGGCTTCATCTTTCCCCCGCACTTAAAGAAAATTATAGTCGAGGCAGAACAAACAATGCACGACTACATTCATTTTGTTTATGGCCAATACTGGAAAGATGAAGACCGCGGACAAAGTATCAGCGGTGGCCTTTGAGCAGGTGAAGACAATCGAAAAATAGGGACCAATCTCGCTCAAAAGGACCGCATAATCCAGGTGCTTAACGTTGAGAACGAGTCCATGAGAAATTCAGAGACAGAGGCCAATAAAAGGCTTGATGAGGCAACTCGGAGGATGGAAGAAATGAGAAGAACACACTTAGCCCTGGTTGAGGAGATGGGACATCGGACCACTATAGTTATGGCTGAAAGAGATGGGGCGCTCAAAGTGCTTGAAGAGCTTAAAGCCAAACTTGTTGAACGTCAAAGAGGAAGACAATGCATATAAATCA
The DNA here is from genome assembly GCA_030765085.1 of Allium cepa. Taxonomy (NCBI): domain Eukaryota; kingdom Viridiplantae; phylum Streptophyta; class Magnoliopsida; order Asparagales; family Amaryllidaceae; genus Allium; species Allium cepa. The sequence continues at coordinate 940,457,055 of CM060932.1, forward strand.
GCCCAGGAAGCATGTGAACAAGCTGTGGTGCTTAGGGATGAGAGGGATGCGGCAACGTTTAAAGTTCAGGAAGCCGAAGCCAGGGTTGAGAATGAAGTGAAAGCGGCGGAGACTAGGTCAGAGGTTGACATCGAAGATCTTCTTGTTACGTACAACACCAACATGCTAAAGCTTCAAAATCTAACCTGCCTTGAAAACTATCCATCACACCTATACAATGCTTTTGTGTCGCTTGGTGGAAGATTAAAAAGCAGAGCACCAAGCTGAATCTATCAATGAATTTGAATTGGAGAATCGGGTGCTGAGTGAGGATGAGAGAAGAGTTCTCCACGACATCACTATCACATTTGAGAAAGAGAGACTCGGTACTCAGCATCTAGAGGCTAGAGAGGGTTCTAGCATTGAGCACCATGATGCAGGTTTCGAAATTCTTATGCCAACCCTCCCCAAATTTACTCATGCAATTGATCCTCAATATGTGCTTGCATACAATCCCGATCAACCGTAATTGTCTCTAGCTCGTGAGCACGTTGCTGAAGCTGTTCCGGCTTCACTTGCAATTCATTCCGAGGAAGATATTCTGAACATTTCTTGCGCTTATTCAAAGTCGGGAGCGTTGCTCGAAGTAACCACTAACAATCTTTTCTTTGTCTCTATTCAGCAATAGGAACTGCATCTCCCGTGCCCCCTGCAACCCAAGATCCGCATCACGAGCAGGAGGCCCTCATAATAGAAGCGACCACAACAACGGCCACTGCACCAACCGATGGAGCGTATGGGAGCACTTTTACTTTCATTGAGAAGATGATGGAGGAAGTTCTTGCTCATCAAAGTGACCCTTTTTCCAACCTGCCATATGTCATGGGCGGAGGCGCACCTATGATTAGCTCCTCGGGCCTGGCTGCTAGTATCCCCGAAGATGCCCAAACAATCCATGAAGAGGAGATAATTGCTGAGATCAACGTCGAGATAGAGGCTGCCACGCAGGCCAGTGGTGTTGGAGGTGGGATGGCGGGTCCTCGTCTAGCCCCTCTGCGAATGATTTCTCCAGGAGGCACGGTTGTCGACACCGGTGTGCCTCCTCCGCCTTCCAACATCGACCCATCCCTCCGACTTTGCCTTCAGAAAGTATTCCAGTTCATCTGAGTTCGGAGGAAAGGGTTACCATAATTCCCCCAACTGGAGATCTACCGCCAAAAAGAAAGGGCTCGAAGAGACATCCGAGCGGTAATTCCAGTGGATCAATGCCAAAGGAAAAAAGAAGAAAATGAGAGAATAGACATGTATTCTTGCTTTATTTTTGGTAGACAGATAGGAATTTCTTTTTGTTTTCTGTAGGTCGTGTATAGATGCGGGTTCAGCCCCTGCTAGTAGGATTATGTGGAACACATTTGAACTTATCCTTCTTTTCCAAAGAATAGTCAAAATAAAATTCCATTTTGTCTTCAGCACTGCTTGCTTTTATTTACTTAAATATTTCATCTTTCGAACTTCCATTCAATGTACTTGTGAAGTTTTAGGCTCTGAATCGGACCTAAGTTTAATTGTTAAGTCTTGAAACCATGGCCTTAGGTTATGACCAAACGTTAAGTCGCGTTCCAATACTGCACTGCCTCGATCAGTAGCCGGTACTTAAGTTTTTTCCCCCAGTCTCGGGGATAAATTGAAGCACTTTGTCGCCAGTTGCTTTTCGCCTTTAATACATCGAGCTTAACTTTGTTGAAACAAAGTGAAAATAAGACAAGTTCGAGTGGTCGGGCCGCACTTGCTCATTTATTGTTAATTGCATCCATGCTTTGGGGGTAGTGCTTGTATATCGACGGTCAGTCATGCCCGCTGATGATTTAGAAATATGTCCACGCTTTGGGGACTTAAGTCACTTTACGGGCAGTCAGTCACACAAGTTTTAAATTTAGAATTTCATCCGCAATTTGGGGACTTAGAATGGTTCCTGGGTGGTCATTCACACCTTGTTTGCATTTATACTCCGGCCCCCACTCTGGGGCCTCGAAGTTGTCTCATGGGTGGTCGTTTCACACCCGTTTTATGTTTATACTCCAGTTCATACTCTGCGAATTTGGAGTTAGTCGGTGGGTGGCTGGTTACACCCAATTTGATGTTTATACTCCAGTTCACACTCTGAAAATCTGGAGTTAATTAACAGACGGTCGATCACATCTGTTGTGAGTTTAGGATTTCGTTTACACTTCGGGAACGGTAGATGTATTAGGATTATGGATGGTCGGATCACATCCACCCTGAGTTAACAAGCGAGGTCGTTGGATAGATGGGTCCATCCTCCTCGAACTTAGTTTAAACACGGGTGAAGTCGTTAGGTGGACAGATCTACCCTCTTCGAGCCAGCATTTACTTCAACTCGCACTTTGGAAATCTGGAGTTAGTTAGAGGATTGTCATGCATCAATCCTTTTTTGGCTTCAGTGTGATGGCTCGCCCCTGAGCTCGAGTTTCACTTAGCAAGTGACCGGTCGTATCACAGTCACTCCCTATTTGAATAAATCCCACCGTAGGGTGGAACTTATCTCTCCGTGCATTATGATGGTCGTATGACGCATTTTAAAAACCACCGCTCTAGCTAGAAGAGATTGCATTTTATTACTGAAATAAGAAAATATGGCAAAGTCAGTTGCCTTATTACAAATTCAAATTTCAAAATGCATTAAAAAATTGTAAAAGAAAAATAGATTGAGTGAATTGATAAAGCCTGTTATATGTAATAGCGACGAAGACTCTCGCTGTTCTAGGCTCTAAGCAAAGTGAAACCATCAACGGTTGATAATTTAAATATGCCATCTCCGAGTCTTTGTTCGATAACATATGGCCCTTCCCACATTAGTTTCAAATGTGAAGGAACCGCGTAGATTCTCTTAAGGACGAGATCGTCGTGTTCAATGGTTCGGGGTCAGACCTTGGCATTGTACAACGGCGACTCAACTACAGTATGTGGCTTTGGATCATAATATGTCTCACGATGAGAAGGTACTTCCATCTCGACTGGAATAACGGCTTCTGAACTATAGGAAAGTGAAAATGCAGTGTGCCAGTCGTGAACTTGTGGGTTGTTCGATAGGCTCATAGGGCCATAGGAAGATCATCGACCCATTTTCCCCTGGCCTTTTCCAGTTGTTTCTTCAGAATGGACTTTATAACTTTATTAACAGCTTCAACCTGACCATTCGTTTGAGGGTGTGCAGTGGAAGAGAACTTCTTCTGGATGTGGAATCGTTGACGGAAATTCTTAAATTCAACATTGTCGAATTGGGCTCCATTGTCAGTGATGATGGTATGTGGGAGACCAAATAGACAGATAATGTTGCGTACAACAAAGTTGATCACTTTCTTCGTTGTGATAGTACAAGGGGCTCAACTTTCGCTCATTTAGTGAAGTAATCAACTGCAATGATGGCATACTTCGCACCACCTTTAGCCAGATGTAGTGAACCAATAATGTCGATGCCTCATACTGCGAATGGCCTGGGACTGACCATCTGAGTTATTTTGGTAGGCATGGCTCTTGGAATACGAGCACGTTTTTGACATTTTTCACATTTCCTGGCGTAATCCGATGCGTTGCAATTTACAATTAGCCAATAGTATCCATACTGGAGCACTTTCTTGGCAAGAGCTTGTCCCCCGGTGTGATCACCACATTCTCCTTTGTGTATATCATGCAATACTTGTTTGATTTTATCGTGGACGATACACCGGAGTAAAGGAGCAGAGTATCCTCTTCTATACTTGACTCGTTCTGAATGGTGAACCGCGAAGCCTATCGAAGAACTTGTCTTTTTTCATTCATACACTCTGGCAGGGTCCCATGCTCGAAATAGTTTTTGAACGGAGTAATCCATGACTCCTTATCGGGAATGACTTCAAATACCCAGTCTGTCTCCACCTGATCAATGCTCGGGGAAGATAATGTCTCTACAAAAATGAGTCCCATTTGCTGTGCCTCACCCGCACCGACTAACTTTGCCAAGGAATCGGTTTTCTGATTGTGTTCTTGAGGTATACAACAGATGACGTAATAATCGAACTGGTTTAATATTTCCTGAACCCGAGAAAGATAAGCAGTCAGCCTTTGGTATTTGGCCTGGTACCCCCTCCCCCTCGAACTTGGCACACGACTAATTGTGAGTCGTAGTAAATCTCCACAGCAACAATCCTTAAATCTCTAGCAAGCCTTAATCCGGCGAGCAGGGCTTCATATTTGGCCTCTTTTTTGGTTGCACAGAAATTGAATTTTAAAACATAGCATATAGATCAGCCTTCAAGAGTTTTAAGTACAACTCCGGCGCCTGAGCAACGGTCATTTGATGCACCATCAGGATGTAGCTTCTAGATATATTTAGAAGATTCACTGGTTCCGGGCAAGTCCTCCGAGATAGTGAATTCAACGATGAATTCTGCCAGACTTGTCCTTGGATAGCTCGCCTTGGAGTGTAAGTGATGTCGAACTAACTCAGCTCGATATTCCACCTGAGTAACCTACCAGACGTCTCAGGCCGCGTAGGGACCTATTGTAACGGCTGGTCAGTGTGTACAGTGATAGGATGAGGCTGAAAATATGGATAGAGCTTCCTCGAGGCATTGACAAGACAATAAGCCAACTTTTCCAGCTTCGAACAATTTCTCTCTTCTTCGGTCAGTTATTCGCTAATATAATAGGCTAATCATTGTATCTGGTCCTCCTCGCGAATTAAGGCAGCACTGATTGCGCTTTCTAACACGGCCAAGTAGATATACAGTCTCTCATGATCAATAGGCTTTGACAGAATGGGTGGTGTGGATGGGTGTTGAACCAGTGCTCAGAATGCGCCATCACATTCCGTAGTTCATTCAAAATTGTGTTTCCCTTTTCTGATCAGATCGAAGAAAGGGATGCATTTATCAATGGACTTTGAAATGAACCTGCTCAGTGCTGTTACTTTCCCAATGAGGCTCTGAACTTTCTTTATAGTCCCTGGAGTCTCAAGATTTCTGATTGCCCAGATCTTCTTGGGATTGGCTTCAATTCCCCGAGCATTGACGATGAATCCAAGGAATTTTCCAAACGTGACCCCAAAGTGGCACTTCAATGGGTTGAGTTACATTCTGTATTCTCAGAGGATTTTGATGGTGGAGAATCTCGACTTTACAAGCATATCGTCCACATATACCTCTATGGTTTTTTCGATCTGGTTAGCGAACATTCGATTAACTAGCCGTTGGTAGGTTGCTTCTGTGTTCTTGAGTCCAAATGGCATGACTTTGTAGTAGTAAAGTCCTAAATCGATGATGAAGCAGGTATGTTCTTGATCGGGCAAGTGCATGGATATCCGGTTGTAGGCATAATACGCATCCATGAAGGATAAGAGTTCTTGTCCAGCCGTTGAATCTACGAGCTGATCGATTAGGGGAAGTGGAAAACTGTCTTTAGGGCAAGCTTTATTCAAGTCTAAGTAGTCAACGCATGTTCTTCATTTCTCGTTAGGTTTTCAAACAAGTACAGGTTTGGACACCCATTTCGGGTATGACGCATCTCGGATAAACCCGTTAGACCTTAGTTTATCTACCTCTTTCTTAAGGGCAGCATATCTCTCTGGATCCATACCATCCCTTTTTTGCTTGATCGGGATGTGTTGTGGGTTAATATTCATTATGTGGCTCGCGACATCCAGAGAGATCCCACACATATTGGAATGCATCCAGGCAAACACGTCAAGGTTTGCCTGTAGAAATTCAACCTATTCGTCCTTCATCTACTGGCTTATAGAGATCCGATCTTTATCATTTTAGAATCATCATTATCGTCGATCGGGACATCGATCCTCAGTTCTGCCGGGAAAGCTTGACTGTCTTCGACTCATCCTTACTTTCGGTATCTCTTGGGTCAATATCCCTTGGGAATTGATTGGGGTGCCCGAGCCTTGGCCTAAGCGTTAACTGTCAATTCTCCGCAAAGCGGACATAGGGAGATACCTCACGCCCATTCTCTTTTCTTTTCGCTGCGCCTCCCGCAGCTCAGCAACATAACTGGCTTGTCTAGCAGCCTAGTCTCCCTGAGCGACTCCAACTCCATTGTCGTTCAGGAATTTCAAAGTTAGACGCCAAGGGGCGATGCAGCCCTGAACACAACTAGGGCCGGTCGGCCCAAGAAATAATTTATGGCAAGTCTATATCTAATACAATAAACTATAACATTCAGACTCTCCATCATTCTCCAACTCCTAATTCCACTGGTAGCTCCACCATCCAAGTGGGCATAGTCGCACTTCCATTGAAGCCATGAATACAAGACTGGCAAGGCTTCAAATTTTTCGCTTCCGTCTTCATCCGATCATAAGCTCGCTTAAATAATTTGTTTGTTGAACTTCCACTATCCACCAAGATCCTCTTCGTCCAAGTAGGGCCTATTTGAGCTGAAATGACAAGTGGATCAATGGTTGGGGCTTCGACTCTATCGGCATCCCTGTTTCGAAATACGATGTCGTCTGTCATCGTTTTATGTTGTTTGGCCGGAGCCCCATCTTCCAAACTACTACAACATTCGAAGCTCGCATGCCCAATAGAGCTGGCATACGACTCTGTTTCCCTCTAACTTCGATTTGCTGGATAAGGACCACTAGGATAGTATTAATCACCAACCTCCCACTGGTACGAGCGAGTTCCTCCGGTCTAGCCTGATTTAGTATTTGGTTTTGATTCGATGGGCCTACACCTCGAGACTGCGGCTCCCGAACAAACTACTCCAACTTACTTTCTCGGATCAACTTCCCGATAATATCCTATAGATGACGACACTCGTTCATGTTGTGGCCATAAATCTCATGAAATATACAAAACTACCCCGCTTTAATCTGTTTTTCTGATGATTGCTTCAGAGCAGGTTTCTTATATTGAATAGTATTTCAGGCCTACAAGTACACATTTTCCAAATACGTATTTAAAGGGGTATAAGTGTCAAACATGGGGACTCTACGTCTCGGCCTGCGATTCTGATCTTGTTTCCTGTTTTGATTTCCATTGCCTTTCTTTTCATTCTGTTTATTCTGTATGCTTAACTGCACGTTTTTGAAACTCTCCTCGGTTTGTTTAACAGTGACATTTCTTTGGATTCCTTCCACGCTGGGCCCTGCATCATCCTTTTTCCTAGACTATTTCACATCTTCCCTTCTCAGGAACTGAGCCGCCTTGGAATAGAAAATGGTCCAATGACGCAGGGAGTTTTCCCGCCAAATAGTTGCCAAATTGGAAATCAGGATCGATCCCCTTAGTTAGTGCCATTATAATTGAGTTACCATTGGGATTACTAGTCTTAGCGCATGCAACATGAAACCTTTCCAAATAATGTCAGGGTGTTTCTCCAGGAGCTTGAGTAACACTAGACAAGGTATTAACATCTTTCAGCCTTGTGACATGCATGCGGAACTGTTCAACAAATTTCATTGCCAACTGGTCGAAACATGAGATAGATTGGGGTGGAAGACGAGTAAATCACATAGTCGCTTTGCCCCCTAAGGAGATCGAGAAACTTTGGCGTTTGACAGCATCATCGGCTCGTGCAGCGTTCATTAACCATTCATACTTTAAAATGTACTGGTTAGGGTCAGAGCTTCCTTCATAAACAGTTAGAGTTGGCATTCTGAATCATCGAGGCGGTTCAGCGTAGAGTATGTCATCGGAGAAAGGGGGTATGACTTTGAAAGGTTCCCCGGTCATCATTGGAAAGACCCTTACTTTCATGGATCATTTGACAGATCATTGTCGGGATGTCTGGCTTTTGGACATTTTGGACATGCTGAGCCAAGGTTTGGTCGGGTTCTACAATGCGAGGATGGATCGGTCGTGGTCGACGGTCCATATCTCGCCTCCTAGATTCTAGGTTTTTAGGGACATAAAGCTCAGGAGTATGCTCATGTTGGCAACGGTTTGGATCCGTTTGGTTTTGTGCGTCCGCTACCAACTCGATAGCAGCGGCGGTAGCGCGGTTGTTAGTAATATGATAAACAATAGTACCTCCTAGGGAGGTGGGTCCAGTTCGATGGTTGGTTGACAGGCCAGCTCTTGGTTGCCCAAGATTCAATGTGCGCTGATGTCCAGTAGCATGTGTATAGCTTCCATCCAGCCGTGGGCGCATGGATCTGTGATTGTAGTCGGAAGAGGCTGAACTTTCAGTAGATATATAGGAAGCCTGATCCCTCATGGATCTCCTTCGTCTTTCAAGGTCCAGATCGGTCAACTCCGTGTTGACATGGAGTTGTTGAGTAAGCTATTGGGGCTTTGAGTCAGCTCTTGCATTAGCAGTTGAAACTATTCCCTGGTGATAGGGCCTTGTAGATCTAAAGGTCCGGTAGCATTCTGGTCGGTAGGAGGAAGTTGTGCGGGGTTCTGTCTGTCCCGTCCTTCTGGATCTACAGTTGCTGAAGTAGTCCTAGTGTTGAATATGCTCGATATCAAAGTTCTCTTCTCGATTTGGTACAAATCTGAATAGGACGGAAGAACTTCTAGGCTTGAAATCTGGATGTCCTCCTTAGATTCTTGCAATCTGGTATCGGCAGTAGATCCAATGAGCGGGAGAAAATCTAGGTTTTCTCGGTGAAAGCACCAAAGTGTTTGTACCAAAATTTGGTACAATACTCTTTGGATGTGTTTGAAGAGATAAAATAAAGAAAATAAATGTAAAATGAGGCAGATCTAACAAACTCACCAATCGACAAATAATAAAATCTGTAGAAACATACGAATTTAGAGTGGTTCGGTGGATTGCCTACATCCACGATGAAATGATTGATGTTTATTGAATTTCGCTCGTTGATTACAAGAAGTTACAACAGTGCAACAATAGTCTAGAAGTGATTCCGACAGAATGTCAGCGTTCAGAGGCTAAAAAAGTCCATTTTCTATAGGTCTAGGGTCACTATTTATAGGCGTAGGAAGAAAATATGTCGCCCAGATCTCGGAAGACTTCTTCTCTCATGTGGGCATGCCCATGGGATCGAGTTCAAGTGATTTCAACTTGATTCGGAGCAATACGAATTGAGTTTGTATCGATCCATAGTGGTCCTTTGGGGCTGAATTGTTAGGTATATTCTTAAGGTTGTAGGCAAGCTCCTATGAAAATTTGGTGACATTTGGACTTGTAAATCTCGAGTTATGATCGATGCAAGTTTCGATTTGCAAGGTATTACCGAGTTCATATCGATGATGTTCGTATTGATGGTGGCATGTGTCGATCAGGTGAAGTGGTGCTATATTTCAGGATCGATCCACTTTCATGCCGAGTAACCGAGTCTTTCTATTGATCGTGCCTCATTCGTATCGACCAACGTGATTCTATTCGTATCCATCAATCATACCCCATCTCGTATCAGTCTCTTCGTATCGTTAGTTTCAGATTGCTTCGACTTGGTCAAGGGCTGCTTCGTATTGCTCAAAGGATGTGTGGGTCGTATCGATCTTCGACCGATCAATATGAATTATGGAGGAGCTGAGCAATACGAATAGTGCACTGGTGGGAACGATACGAAGCACTTCTAGGTGATGGATATGAGTTGGAGCGTATATGATGGATCCGAACTAATGGATGGTCGGTGGATACAAATGAGGTTTGTTTGATGGAATGGATACGAACGCAATGCTTCCCTCCATGGATACGAACTGGCCATGTTTTGCTTGAGGATTAATGGATATGAAGCAATGCACCTGTGATGGATACAATGTGAGGCTAGTGATGGATACGAACACTATTCACATTGATAGATACGAATTGTAGTTGTTTTCCTTGACTTGCCATGATCATATCTTGAGCATGCGAACTCCGATCGACTTGAAATTTGGAATGCTGACTTTCATGGATTTGCTTGTTATACAATATCGATTGTAGCTCGATCCAGGCTTGGATAGAATTTACGAGTATCCATAGTGTACCTGTGTATAACCGATCTTTGGGATAAACTGTCCTTGTTCTATAGTAAAATTCTTGGTGTCATGGCCTTGCCGAAAGACGGAATAACAGCATATTTGTTAAGGGTCGGCATTTACTTCAGGTCGGCATAAAGGCGACTTCGACTCGGTAGTGGTAGCAACTTCGGGGTCGGCATATTGATCTGGATCAGCATACTTTGAGGGATCGACATATGGCAATGCTCTAAGTCTGCTGCGAGGAGGACTTCGGGTTGGCATAAAGAGTTGGAAGGGGTCGACATCGCTCTAGCTTGGGGTCGACAAGGATTTGGTGCATCGGGTCAGCATAAAGGAATGGCCAAGGGTCAGTTATGAAGGCTACTTCAGGTCGGTGTGGCATGTACTTTGGGTCGGTGTTCATGATGCTTCGGGTCGGCATTTATACTTGGGGTCGGCATTGAGAAGGTATAAGCTACTTCAGGTCGGCCATGAGCTTGCTTCGGGTCGGCATTTATACTTGGGGTCGGCATTGAGAAGGTATAAGCTACTTCAGGTCGGCCACGAGCTTGCTTCGGGTCATCATCAAGATTACTTCGGGACAGAACACTACTTACTTCAGGTCAACACATAAACTACCTCAGGTCGGCATAGATTGAGGTGCTTGGTCCAGGGATCGACATTGTGGGACCATGTAGGTGAGAAGGCCTTGAAGTCGAGATTACACCTATTAATACAACAGGTATGGCTTATGAAAAGGGGATCTACATCTATTTCTCTTCATCTTCCACCTAAAGTCTACTCTACCATTTTTGTTTCAGAAATTCCTGATTGGAACTGTAATTAAATCTCTGTATAATAAAAATGATTTTTCTAGAGTGGACGTAGGCCATAGTTAGCGGAACCACTACAAATCTTGTCTTTTTTACTGTTTTCATTTTAATTTTGATTGTTCTTCATATTATACTCTCTACATATGCCCTATTTGTGATCTCTAACTGGATATTAATGTTTTCACTTATAATTTGGTGTTGGTGGCCAATTTTGACGCCAACATTTTTATGATTTCACTGAGAGATCTAACACTCAGGGATTTGGAAGTTTGGACCTTGGATTTGAAAGCTTGAGAACTTGGATTTGGGAAGCAATGACTAGACAATCAACGAGGATCGCAAAACCAAAGGAATGTTGGAAATATGGATCACAAAGCTGGAGCAGCAGGAATGGAGGAAGTCCATAATCATAACCAAGGAAACAAAGCAATCATGATGCAGGATAGAGCGAAACCACCGGGAGCAGCGCCTGATCGTTCCACACTTGGAGGCATGCCCCTGGATCATACTGGCTCGATTCCAGGTAGGAAATCAGGTAGTGCTATGCAGTTTGGCTTTGATCGGGATATGGATGCTCATTCATAAGAATATATTTCTGGATTCCCTCGAGGACTCAGGGGCAGGATGAAAATAATGATCGGAGACCATTTATGGATGCTGGAATAGCTGGAAATTGGAACCCAGGACTTGGAGCGGAAATTAGCAAGGCTTAGATATGGATTGGATCAACCGGGGCAAACTCCGATAAAGGAAAGTGAATTATCACAAATCCCGAAGGAACAAGGGGTATGGATTTGGATGGCTTTATTTGGAAATGGATAGCGGTGATGGAACATGAGCAGTCATCATCCTCTTGATGGCATGAACTAAATGACTAATAATAAATCCTTCACCAAAACGGCTAAGTCATTTATACATGTACGGGATTGTGAATGGTCCTTAGGCATGCTCTGAGATGGCGATGAACTGCCATAAAAAATGATCTCGAAATTCACTAGAACGTGAAATCTGATATTGATCATACTGAGTCCCGACCTCGAAAGGTCACATTTCACCTCCAACGGCACCTGACTTCGAACGGTCACATTTCGCCTTGAACGGCACTCGACCTCGAACAGTGACATTTCGCCTCGAAAGTCACCCGACCTCGAACGGTCACGTCTCACCTCAAACGACTCCCAACCTCGAATGGTCACATTTCTCCTCGAACAACACCTGACCTCGAACGGTCACATTTTGCATGGAACGACACCCGACCTCGAACGGTCACATTTCACATGGAACGGCACTCGACCTCGAAGGGTCATATTTAGACTCGAACGACACCTGACCTCGAACGGTCACATCTCGCCTCAAACGGCACCCAACCTCTTAAGGTCACATCTCACCTCGAACGGCACCTGACCTCAAACAGTCACATGTCGCTTCGACGACACTCGACCTCGAACGATCACATCTCGACTCGAACGACACTCGACTCAAATGGTCACATTTCGCCTCGAATGACACCTGACCTCGAACGGTCACATATCACCTCGAATGGCATGAGATCCCAAACGATCGCTATTGACAATCAGATAAGATCTTCGATTTATTCACAGGTCATTAACAGGTTTCGAACATCGACCTTATGGCAATACAAAACATACATTCCTATGACAAGGCATGTTTTAGGGGGTAAAGTGTTAACCCGCCTTTTGGCTAGGCAGTACACAAGCAGATTTAACCCAATAGACTTCACAATTATCGAGCCTGGAATGTCATGAACTTAGTTCAAATGAATGGATGGACAATTGACTACTGATAATAAATATGGATATGAAGCCAGGGTTGAGCATGGTCGATGGATAAACGATGCTATGGATTTGGAGTACAGAATTCGAGAAAGGTCGAGCTGCTTTAGGTCAGCCAAGAGGTTGCTTCAAGTAACCATGTGGTTTACTCTAGGTCAGGAAGGTATTTTCTTTTGGTCGGCTATAGGAAAAACTCTGGGTGTCATATTTTTCAGGGGTCGGCATTTACTTCAGGTTGGCACAAAGGCGACTTCAGGTGAGCAGTGGTAGCAACTTCGGGGTTGGCATATTGATCCAGGTTGGCATACTTTGAGGGATCGGCATATGGTAATGCTCTAGGTCAGCTGTGAGGAGGACTTTGGGTTGGTATAAAGAGTTGGAAGGGGTCGGCATCGCTCTGGCTTAGGGTCGGCAAGGATTCGGTGACATCAGGCCGACATGGAGGAATAGCCAGGAGTCGACTATATAGGCTACTTCAGGTCGGTGTGGCATGTACTTCGGGTCAGTCTTCATGATGCTTCAGGTCGACATTTATACTTGGGGTCGGCATTGAGAAGGTAAGCTACTTCGGGCCACGAGCTTGCTTCGGGTCATCATCAAGATTACTTCAGGTCAGAACACTACTTACTTCGGGTCAGCACACAAACTACCTCAGTTCGGGATAGATTGATAAGTTAGGCCCGACGATTGACATGGTGGGCCTATGTAGGTAAGGAGGCCATGTAATCGAGATTTCGCTTAAATACAGCAGGTATGGCTTCAGAAAAGGGGATCTCCATTCTTTTTCTCTTCATCTTCCACTTAAAGGCTACTCCGCCATTTTTGTTTCAGAAATTCCGGATTGCAACTGTAATCAAATTTCAATATAATAAAAAGGATTTTTTCTGGAGTGGACGTAGGCAGGAGTTAGCTGAACCACTATGAATCTCATCTTTTTTACCGTTTTCATTTTAATTTTGATTGTTCATTTTATACTCTCTACATATATCGTATCTATGATATGTGACTAGATATTGGTGTTTTCACTTATAATTGGGCGTTGGTGGCCAATTTTGATGCTAACAATATGTATAGTGTCCATTCTTGCAACTGGGGCAAATAGTTTTGTATAATCCACACTATGCCGTTGAGCATAACCCTTTGCAACTAATCAGGCTTTGAACTTAACCACCTCACCAAACGCATTAACTTGGTCTTATAAATCCATTTCAATCCATCTTCTAAGCTCCGGTTGGTAAACCTGTCAAGCTTTATGTTTTATTCTTCTCAATTGCTTTAATCTCATCATCCATAGCTAACTTCCATTTGGTTCCATTTGGAACTTTTTACCGCCTCTTCGTAACTTTGTGGATTTGAATCTGCCATAAGAGCCATAATCCCTCATCCATACATGTGCTTGTATTTGTCTTCTCTCGTATGGATTGATATCATCTCCACCTGTTGTAGATGAAGATGCGTTTTCAGAAATTTCAGTTTCATTTTGATCTGACATGTCATCTCCATCTTTACCATTTTTCTCTATTTCATTCTCCACAATGTTGCTCTTTTCCTCACTCCATTCTAAGTCCACCAATAATTGCTCCCTATAGCTTATATCCCTATCCTATTGCTTTTCCTCCTCAAAAATTACATCCATGCTAATCACAATTTTCATTGCTATTGGATCGTATAATCTGTATCCCTTGGATTCCTTGCTTACACCTAATAACACACAACTGCAGCTTTTGTTTGATAGTTTGGTTCTTCTTGCATCTGGCACATGAGCATGTGCCACAAAGCCAAACACCCTAAAATGTTCAGCTGAAGGTTTCAATCCACTCCATGCCCCTTTTGGTGTCATGTCTTCAACTACATAAGTGGGGTACATATTTAGTACATACACGGTCCAATTCACTACTTCAGGCCAGATTGTTTTGGGAATGTTCATTTCTGACAACATAAACCTCACCATGTTCATCAATGTTCTATTTTTTTCTCTCAGCCACTTCGTTCTACTGTGGAGTATAGACTATTGTAAGCTGCCTTTTTATTCCATTCTCCCTAAAACTCATTAAATACCTTTGAGTTAAATTATCCACCTTAATCAGTTCTCAAGCATTTAATAAATTAACCGGTTTCTTTTTCAACTAGCTTCTTAAAGTACTTGAAGATTTGAAAGCTTCAGATTATTCTGCTAAAAATAAACTCATGTCTTTCTACTAAGTCATTAATAAAGCATAAAAAAACCTTTAGTTGTTATTTCAGGTTGGTGTGATAAGGCCACAAATGTCTGCATGAATGAATTGTAGCCTCTAAGATGCTCTCCACTGAATTTTCATTGGAATAGGGTCTCTATGTTGTTTGCCAACTACATAAGTTGTGCATATCTTAGCTGATGTTGGTAATTCTGGCAGGCCTTGAACCATTTTCTTGAATTGCAATCTTTTTAGCCCTTTATGACTAAGATGACCATACCTGCAATGCCACAATTTTAATAGATCTTGTTCTAATGTATGAAAACAAGTTGCATCCTTGACTTGTGAAGCTTAAGATACATGTGCTTTTGCCAATACAAAAACATTATATTAGCTGCCATAGTTGTTTGAATGATTAAAACTCTCTTAGGATGATAGATCTTGCACATATTTGACTTGATAAGAATAGTGAGATCTTTTTCTTGTAATTGCCCCATACTTAAAAGATTATTCTACAAATCAGGTACATAGTACACTTCAATGATGACAAGATGCATGTGAGAAATGGGGATAACGGATCTTAAGGCTAGAATAAACACTAGAGGGGGGTGAATAGTGTTTTAAGGAATTATTAAATCTTTTTGAGTTTTTGTTAATATAAACACAAATGTATGCAATATTCAGACACAGATACGATCACGGAATCAAGCATAGGTGCAGAAATAAAGTAAAAGAAGTAAAGGAAAGAACATACCGGATTTTATACTGGTTCGGAGTTACCCTACAACCAGTCCTGCACATAAGTACGGATTTCCTTTCAAAAGCAATCTTTACAATTACACCCACGATTTCAAGGCTACGAGGTACACTCTGTTAGTCCATGAGATGATGGTTTCGATGACAACAACCTTAGAATAGATTATAAAATATAAATACTAAAATTACAAGCTTAGATATATATGTATATGCAGGATTTAACCATGCAGGTACTAAGAATGAAAACTATACAGTATAAAGATTCAAGATATCAAGATAAAATATCAAGATAGAAGAATCATGAGTATCGAGACTATCAAGAGTTCAAGATTTCAAGGATAAGTATTTTTTATTATTATTAGGAATTTTTGTTAAAACTCATAGAAAAGCACTGGCATCATAAAATCCAATTTATTCGTGGAATGGAATCCACTTCGAGCTCGTTAAAGGGATGAAACCCTAAGTAGAATGGAACCTACGAAAAAATCTAGTGGAACATTGTTTTGTATCCGCTAACTTTTATTCAAAATGATTTTTCAAAATTACATCCTGTTTTCAAAATGTTTTCAAAATTTTCCTTTTTAAAGATTCAAAACCCTTGATCCTGATTTTAAATAATTTTAGCCTAAAAAAAATCTTTATTTTCAATGTCAAATTACTCCTAATTTTAAACTATCTTTTTAAGTAATATATTTAACTTTTAAATATTTGTACTTAGATTTAAATATAAAATTATATTTAAAATCTATATATATTATTCATTATATTTACTTATGAATTTTAACTATAGTCAAGTATATTTATAAAGTTTAAAATAGTTTTTATATAAGATAAAGGTTATTTTCAAAGAAAAACAAAAACACCAAAAAATTCTTGGGGATGTCGACTGCCTAGCATGACCATGTCGACATGGTGACAGTTTGATTCAAAAATTCAAATTTCAAAAGAAGTGTCTATGCGCCATAACTCTTCATGAATGGTCATGGTTGTTGTTCTTCTATAAATATGGGTCGGTTTCAATGAATTTTAAATCATAATTTTTTGGTTTTCACTCCTCTTCTTCTTCCTCATTTCTTAATACATATTCTTATCATTACTCTGCCGAAATCAACATTGAATCATACTCGATTACTTTTACTTTGAATCTCTATCACTATCTCTACAAGATTATCAGTGCTATTCAGAGTTATAGACTTCTTTGCAATCTATTAAGCGAGAAAAGGTGTGATTGTAGCCTTGGAAATCAATCAAAAGGGAAAAGGTGTGATTGTAGCCTTGGTAAATCAATTGGGTAAACTTGTGGCCTGGAAATCAAGTATCTCTACCCAGAGGATCGAAATTCTGGAGGGTGTACCTCGTAGCCTTGAAACCGAGGGTGTAATTGTACAATT
This sequence comes from Allium cepa, assembly GCA_030765085.1. Classification (NCBI taxonomy): domain Eukaryota; kingdom Viridiplantae; phylum Streptophyta; class Magnoliopsida; order Asparagales; family Amaryllidaceae; genus Allium; species Allium cepa. The sequence goes on from CM060932.1 coordinate 940,473,904, forward strand.
GCTTTTGAAAAGAAATCCGTACTTTTGGTGCGGGACTGGATGTAGGGTAACTCCGAACCAGTATAAAATCCGGTGTGTTCTTTCCTTTACTGCTTTTATTTTATTTCTGCATCTGTGATTGTTTCTGTGATCATATCTGTGTCTGTATGTTGCATACTTTTGTGTCTAGATTAACATAAATTAAAAAGATTTATTAATTATTGATTAACACTATTCACCCCCTCCCCTCTAGTGTTAATCTTAGCCTTAAGATCCGTAATCCGCATTTCTCACAATTGGTATCAGAGCAAGGTTTTCAAAGTTTCATAATCTGGTTTTTGAAAAGTTTTTAAAATGGCTACATTCGTTAATACAAATTTAGAAGTATTCAAATCATCATTGTTTCATAAGTCTGCATATAATCAATATTCAAATTCAAGTTATCTACCAAAATTGTTTGATGTGCAGGAATCATGCTTTATGGTGTTGAGGAATCAATCCACAACGGACAAATTGTGCAGATCAGAAAGAACAAATGGACACTTGATAGTGGATGTTCTAGACGCATGACTGGCAATCCAGATATACTGAATGATATAATATACAATGACAGAGGATTGGTTAACTTTGGAGACAATTTAAAAGGATATATGTTTGGAATCGGCAAAGTCGGTAATTCTGAAACTCCTACTATTACTAATGTTTTGCTAGTTAAGAATCTGAAACATAATCTGCTAAGTATAAGTCAACTATGTGATAAAGGTTATAAAATTAAATTTGAAAAAGATAAATGTCACATTGAAGATAATAATTCAACCATTATATTTGAGGGAGTCAGGAAAAAGAATATATATATATATATATATATATTCTTAGTATGAAAGTTTCAAATGATAACCTGTGTCTGTTAGCAAATACAAGTGACCCTTGGATTGGCACAAGGGATTTGGGCATTTGAATTTCAAACTCCTATCTAGACTGTCAAAACATGATCTAGTAAGAGGTCTCCCTAAAATGAATTTTAAAGTAGATAGTTTATGTGATGTTTGTCAATTAGGAAAACTTAAAAAATATCTTTTAAGTTAAAATATATGATTTCAACTTCAAAACCTCTTGAATTGCTTCATCTTGATTTATTTGGTCCATCTCAAATTTTATCAATAAATCATAGTCGATATGTCTTTGTAATTGTAAATGATTATTCTAGATCTACATGGACAATATTTTTGAAACATAAAAGTGATACTTTTGAATGTTTTAAGACATTCTCAAAAGGAATTCAAAATCAATTTTCTCTAAAAATTACAACTATTCGAAGTGATCACGGTGGTGAATTTGAAAGTGAAAGGTTTGAGGAATTCTGCAATAAAAATGGAATAACTCACAATTTTTCATTTTCGAGAACTCCACAACAAAACGGAGTAGTAGAATGTAAAAATAGGACGATTCAAGAGTGTGCGAGAACTATGCTTACAGATAGTAATTTACCAAAAAAAAATTGGGCAGAAGCAGTTGCTACCGCCTGTTATATTTTGAATAGAACTTTAATTAGACCTCTAACTGATAAGACATCTTATGAACTTCTTTATTCAAAAAAACCTAAGGTATCTTATTTCAGAATTTTTGGAAGTAAATGCTTTATTTTAAATACAAAAGATAATTTAGATAAATTTGATCCTAAATCCGACAAAGGTATCTTTATCGGATATTCTAATAGAAGTAAAGCGTACAGAGTGTTTAATTTAAAAACTAATACCATCGAAGAAACAATGCATGTTTCATTTGGTGAAAATTTCAAAATTTTGAAGATACAAATGATGAAGAGGATTTAATCACTCAAAATCAAGAACCTATTGAAACTAATAATGAAATTGATTATCCTAATAAAAGGACAAAACTTTTAAAAGATCACCCTATAGAAAATATACTGGGAGATATGCAATCTATTGTGAAAACTAGAAATCAACTAAGTCAAATGAGTAATGTAGTTTTTATATCAACTATTGAACCCAAAAATCCAATAAAAGCATCAACTGATGATTCATGGATTTTGGCTATGCAAGAAGAATTAAATCAATTTACTAGGAATGACGTTTGGGAACTAGTTCCTAGACCAGAAAATAAAACTATAATTGGAAGCAAATGGGTTTATGAAAATAAAATGAATGAACAAGGAGAGGTAGTTAGAAATAAAGCTCGTTTAGTCGCTCAAGGTTATTGTCAAGAAGAAGTAATAGATTTTGATGAAACCTTTGCTCCCATAGCAAGATTAGAAGCCATTAGGATTCTACTTGCTTTTGCAAATCATAATAATTTCAAATTATTTCAAATGGATGTTAAAAGCGCCTTTTTGAATGGATTTGTAAAAGAAGAAGTATACGTCGAACAACCACCACTTTTTGAAAATGATAAATTACCAAATCATGTTTACAAACTTAAAAAAGCACTATATAGTCTAAAACAAGCTCCTAGAGCCTGGTATGATAGACTAAGATCTTATTTATTGCAATCTAATTTTGAAATTGGTAAAGTAGGTAATACTCTTTTTATTAAAAGAAATAAAAATGATATTCAACTAGTACAAGTTTACGTAGACGATATCATTTTTGGTTCGACTAATTTTAAAACGAATAAAGAATTTTCTGAAATAATGAAAAAAGAATTTGAGATGAGTCATATGGGTGAATTAAATTTCTTTTTAGGATTACAAATAAAATAATTAGATAATGGTATCTTTATTAGTCAAGAAAAATATGCTAAAGACCTAATTAGTACATTTGGTTTGACCACTGCGAGTGGAAATCCTACTTCCATGGCAACCAATGAGTAACTTAGTAAAGAAGATCTCTCGAAAGATGTAGATCAAAAATTATATAAAGGATTGATTGGCTCATTACTCTATATTACTGCTAGTAGACCTGATATCATGCATAGTGTCTGTCTCTGTGCCAGATATCAATCCCAACCTAAAGAGACTCACTTAAAAGCCGTGAAACGAATCATAAAATATATTAAACACATGCCTGATTATGGTTTATTCTACCCTAAAAATGATTCTTTTGACTTAAAATCTTACTGTGATGCTGACTATGCTGGTTGTAAATCACACCGAAAAAGTACAAGTGGGACTTGTCACTTTTTGGGGCATTCTTTGATTTCTTGGCTTAATGAAAAGCAAAACACAGTTTCTTTATCAACAACTGAAGCAAAATATATTTCTGTTGCTTTGGCTTGTTCTCAAGTAATATATATGCAACGAACCTTAAAGGATTTTGGTTTAAAATTTTCAAAAGCACCAATTTATTGTGACAATACGAGTGCGATAAATTTATCCAAAAATACTACTCAACATGCTCAAACTAAAAATATGGATATCATACATCATTTTCTCAGAGATAATATAAGTAAAGAAGTAGTTACTCTCGATTATATCAATTCTGAGAATCAAATTGCTGATATCTTAACAAAACCTTTAAATGAATCAATATTTACTAAATTAAGAAGAGAATTAGAAATTTGTTTTATAACTGAAGTATAAAATATAAATAACAAGTATAATTAACAATTGGTATCAAAATAAATCAAAGAGTTAAATTTTAAAAAGACCATGTCGACATCCCTTAGGTATGCATGTCGACATAAAACGTCTTTGATTTTTTTTAAAAAGTTTTCCCACCAAAATTCAAAAATTTAGTTATATATTCTTCTCAATTTCGACTTTTCATTTATTCTCTCTATTTTCTCTTCATTCTCTCTTCTGAAATAAATAAAATCATGGCTTCATCCTCAATATGAAACATAAAATCAACTTTCTCATTTCCCTCTCCTACTTCTGGTCCATTCCAATGCACTACTCTTGCTCGTGTAACGAAAATAGAGGAGTCTATGACTGATGTACTTCAAATGTTAACTGAAATTCAAGTAACTCAACTTCGTATGGAAAAGGAACAGGAAAGGCAAGGCAATATTCTTAGGAATTTGCAAAATATCCTAATGAACAATCAGGCCAACCCTATCTTGATCGATGAAGACTCTTCACTCAATCAAGAACAAGAGGCCAGCGATGAAGAAGAAGAAGAAGAAGAACCCATGGAAGAAGCACACGAGGAGGATGATGACCAAGTAGTGTGTGTTGGAGAAGTGTGTTTCGACAAAAATGGGAATCTTATCGAACAACGCGGAAATTTCTGTTTCCACTATCCAAACTGTTCGATTCATCGATCTCCTATGTTCAGAAACACACATTAGTTTCTTCTCTTTCCTTCCGTTGTTGTTTGTGTTTTTATGTTTTCCAAACGCAAATATAAATACAACCGTATACGTAATAAATAACTTGTGTTCTTATATGTGTTTTTATTATAAGTATTATTGTGAATTCTTACTTAGGATAGTTAATAGTTTAGGACTATGTTTTAGTATTAGACTTAAGTGTTGATTATTTATGATAACACTATCATTATAATCACATGTCATAGAGTAATAGTTTTAGAGGGAGTTATATAGTTTGGAGTTATCTAGTTTAGATAAAGTTTTTTATGATGACAAAGGCGGAGAAATATAAAAATAGGATAGTTAGGTATAGATTTAGGGGGAGTTGTTAGTTTTAGGGGGAGTTATTAGGATAGAAATAATATTTTATAAACAAAGGTTGTCATCATCAAAAAGGGGGAGATTGTTAGTCCGTGAGATGATGGTTTTGATGACAACAACCTTAGAATAGATTATAAAATATAAATACTAACATTATAAATTTGGATATATATGTATATGCAGGATTTAACCATGCAGGTACTAAGAATGAAGACTGTACAGTATAGAGATTCAAGATATCAAGAAAAAATATCAAGATAGAAGACTCATGAGATCGAAACTATCAAGAATTCAAGATTTCAAGGATAAATATTTTTTATTATTATTAGGAATTTTTGTTAAAACTCGTAAGAAAGCACTAGCATCTTAAAATCCAATTTATTCGTGGAATGGAATCCACTTCGAGCCCGTTAAAGGGATGGAACCCTAAGTATGATGGAACCTACGAAAAATCTAGTGGAACATTATTTTGTATCCGCTAACTTTTATTCGAAATGATTTTTCAAAATTATATGCTGTTTTCAAAATGTTTTCAAAACTTTCCTTTTAAAATATTGAAAACCCTCGATCCTGATTTTAAATAATTTTAGCCTCAAAAACATCTTTATTTTCAAAGTCAAATTCCTCCTGATTTTAAACTATCTTTTTAAATAATATATTTAACTTTTAAATATTTATATTTAGATTTAAATATAAAATTATAGTTAAAATCTATATATATTATTCTTTATATTTACTTATGAATTTTAACTATAGTCAAGTATATTTGTAAAGTTTAAAATAGCTTTTATATAAGACAAAGGTTATTTTCAAAGAAAATCAAAAACACCAAAAAATCCTTTGGGATGTCGACATGCCTAGCATGACCATGTCGATACGGTGACAGTTTGATTCAAAAATTCAAATTTCAAAAGAAGTGTCTATTCGCCATAACTCTTCATGAATGGTCATGGCTGTTGTTCTTCTATAAATGTGGGTCAGTTTCAACGAATTTTAAATCATAATTTTCCGGTTTTCACTCCTCTTCTTCTTCCTCATTTCTTAATACATATTCTTATCATTACTCTGCCGAAATCAACATTGAATCATACTCGATTACTTCTAATTTGATTCTCTATCACTATCTCTACAGGATTCTCAGTGCTATTCAGAGTTATAGACTTCTTTGTAATCTATTAAGCGAGAAAAGGTGTGATTGTAGCCTTAGAAATCAATAAAAAGGGAAAAGGTGTGATTGTAGCCTTGGTAAATCAATTGGGTAAACTTGTGGCCCGGAAATCAAGTATCTCTACCCAGAGGATAGAAATTCTAGAGGGTGTACCTCGTAGCCTTGAAACCAAGGGCGTAATTGTACAATTGCTTTTGAAAGGAAATCCGTACTTGTGTTGCGGGACTGGATGTAGGGTAACTCCGAACCAGTATAAAATCCAGTGTGTTCTTTCCTTTACTGCTTTTATTTTATTTCTGCATCTATGATTGTTTCTGTGATCATATCTGTGTCTGTATATTGCATACTTTTGTGTCTAAATTAACATAAATTAAAAAGATTTAGTAATTCTTGATTAACACTATTCACTCCCCCCCTCTAGTGTTAATCTTAGCCTTAAGATCCGTAATCCGCATTTCTCACACACCCTCCAGATTCACAATCCTCTAGGTAGAGATACTTGATTTCATGGGCAACAAGTTCACCCAATTTATTTCCAGGGATACAATCATACCTTTTCTCACTTGATTGATTTCAAGGCTATAATCACACATTTTCTCACAGAAATGATTACAATAAAGTATATAACTCTGAATAGCACTGAGGATCTTGTTAAGATAATGATAGAGAATCAAAGCAGAAATGATCTAGTTAGATTCAATGTTTATTTCGGCAGAGTAATGGTAAGAATACGTATAAAGAAATGTGGAAGAAGAAGAGGAGTGAAAACCAGAAAAATATGATAAGAAATTCGTTGAAAACAGCCCCTATTTATAGAAGACCAACAGTCATGTCCATTCGTGAAGGGATATGACGAATGGACACTTCTTTTGCAATTCAAATTTTTGAAATCAACTGCACTATGTCCACATGGGTATCTTGAGTATGCCGACATCCCAAAGGAAATTTTGGTGGTTTGTTTTTCCTTGAAAATAACTTTTACCTTATATTAAAACTATTTTAAACTTTTATAAATGTACTTAAATATAGTTAAAATACATAAATAAACATAGAGAATAATATTTTGGTAAAATATCACTATAATTTTAAATTTAAGTATAAATATTAAAATTTAAATATATTATTATTAAAAGATAGTTTAAAACTAAGGATAAATTGATTTTGAAGATAAAGATTATTTTGAGGCTAAAAATATTTAAAACCATGATAGATGTTTTTTATTCTTTCAAAAGGAAGGTTTTGAAATCATTTTGAAAATAAGATATAATTTTCTAAAAACATTTTGAATAAAAGTAGTGGGTACAAAACAATATTCCACTAGATTTTTCGTAGGTTCCATCCTACTTATGGTTCCATCCCTTTAACAGGCTCGAAGTGGATTCCATTCTACGAATAAATTGGATTTTAAGATGCTAGTGCTTTTCTAGGAGTTCTAACAAAATTCCTAATTAAATTACTTATTCTTGAAATCTTAAACTCTTGATAATCTTGATATTTTTGATACTCATGGGTCTTCAATCTTGATACCTTGAATCTCTATACTGTACAGTCTTCATTCTTGGTACCTACATGGTTAAATCCTGCATATACATATATTTCTAAACTATAATGTTAGTATTTATATTTTATAATCCTATTCTAAGGTTGTTGTCATCAAAACCACCATCTCAAGGACTAACAATCTCCCCCTGATTGATGATGACAACCTTTGTTTATAAAATATTACTTCTATCCTAATAACTCCTACTAAAACTAATAACTCCCCCTTAATCTATGCCTAACTATCCTATTTTATATTCTCCCCTTTTGTCATCAACAAAAACTAACTCCAAACTATATAATCTCCAAACTATATAACTCCCCCTTATTCTTGGACTAAAGTACCTGCATTAATAAACTACACAATGAAGTATATAATAGATAGATTAAGAGATAATTATACTGATAGACATGATAATTAATTAAAGATCATATAAATATCAATACATATTTATACATGATTTTCACACCAAATATCAATCAAACAAATCAAATCAAATCAATCAAAGAAAACAATTCAAATCAAACAAAGCAATCAAATCAAACATTACGAGGAACTTCTACCCATCCTTCTTCTTCAAATATAGGTTCTGCTTTAATGGCATCCCAATTTTCATTATCATTAGCGAGAGAGACTGGAGGATGTGCTTCGTTATCATCCTTGTGCGGGGAGAAAATCATCAATCGTATTGTATCGAAAGGCCTTTCTTGCTCCTTGATCATCTGCATTTGATTCAACTCTAAGTATCGCTGGTTTCAAAGAATGAACGAAAAAATATTCTTGAAAGAATTAAGGATCTTTTCAAGATTCTCGGATATTTATGAATTGGATTGGCCATATTTTAGTTTGTGAGAAGAATGAGAGACAAAGTAGATAAGAAACAATATTGAGTGATGAATTCTGGAAGAAATAGGTATTTATAGGTGTAGAAATTCGTTTGAAATGAACAGACATAAGGTAGTTATTCAAATTTCAAATTCAAAATGAAATATCATTTCTGACCAGTACATGTCGACATGGTCATCGGGGGGATGTCAACTTGGTGTAGCGAATTTTAATGGCTTATTTTGATTTTGTGAATAATTGTATGTGTGTATATATATAATATATACTAACATTTATTTTGGAGATAAGATAAAATAGATAACAGAATAGGAATTCAATTTCATTTCATGATAACACGATACAACGATTAAACACAAAGAACTACATGAACTTTTAAATTAAAACAAACTAAACTATTACAACATGAAATGAAAGATAGAACTAGTTAGAGGATGATGAAGATGAAGATAATCCAAGCTTCTTGCTGACTTCGAAAATAAACTAGTTCATCTTGGATGAAATTTTATCCAATTTCTTACTAACGGATCGTTTAAGAATCCGTTGGTTCTCAACAATGGTCTTTTGGTTTTTGAGAAGGGTTTTGTTGGTTGGATTAGGAGGATAATCAATACTTTCCAAAGACGTTTCACCTTCTTCTTCTTCAATTTCCATTTCATCCCTTTCTACTTCTTCCTCTTCCTCCTCTTTCATCTCCTCATAAGCCAAACGCTCTTCCTTTTCGGCAAGAGTCTCATAAGGTTGAAAAACAAATGGAATTTTCATAAGAGAGATGTTTGAGTGGTTAAAAACCTTTCTAGAAACAAATTCTTCTTCTTTGAAATCTACTCCAAAATAGTTAAAAATCCGAGTGAGATAGATTCCATGATACAAAGTATTCTCACCCATTTCAAGATTTTTGGGACGAAGTTTATCCAAAATAACTTGCGCCCAATTAATATCATAATTTCCAAAAATAGCAAAAAAGTGTTTTGCAAACTTTTGAAGTACGATTGTTAAAATTCCCCAATCTTAGGGTCAAAGTATGTTAAAAGAAGATTGACGATTCTAGCTTTTGGTCGAAAGTTTCGATTTTTGAATTCAAAATCATCATTTTCTTCAAAAATATGATGAAACGTCTCACGATCATTTTCATCAATATTAGAACTAGAAAGATCCATTCCCGTACTCTTGCAATTGAGAATGGTACCCAAAAGATCACAATTCAAAATAATTCTAATGCCTTTGACAGTACTCCAAATTTCATCATCATTTCCAAAATAAAATCCACGGTTTAAATTTACATAGAAAATTTAAGCAAGATATGGATAACAAACAAAATCATTTTGAGAAGCATCAATAAGACTAAGAATTTGATTATTTGTAAAAAGAGAATCAATTTCATAAGAAGAGAAATCTTGAAATATAACAAACTTTCCGGGATGGAATTTTCCATAGTTAGCATAATTGATGTATGTTTTTATGGCCTCCAGATCATTGAAGAGTTGCTCTTTTATCTTTCTGGAAATTCTCATGGTGGAGGGGTTGCTTGAAGAAGCCATTAAAGTAGAGAGGAGAGAGCTGGAAGTTTTGAAGAGAGAGTTTGAATTTGAAAATGAGAGTGTAAAGATGTCATAACAGATATTGAATAAATAGATTCTCAAAGAACAAGTTCTCTGGTCAAAAAATGTCTTTTCAGAGAATTAAATGAAGTGAAAAGGTGGAGAGAATTCAACCATTTGAATTCAAATTTCAAATTTCAAATTCTGTACCTATGTCGACATCATGGTGGGGACCATGTCGACATGTGTCTTTGAATTTCTATGATTTATTTTTCCTAAGTATTCTAATATATATATACTTATTATTTTTAATGTATATATATATATCTGGAATAATTCTGAAATTATAGTATATTCTATAAAATATTATAATACTATTAAAAATAAAAATAAAAATAAAAAAATAATAGTAAAAAATAAAAAATTTAATATTCAAACAACATACCAATTCAAAATCAATCAATCAAGCAATCAAACATCCAAATCTAAGCATGCAATTTCAACCAATTGTATTGTAAAGTGTACCTTTTTCTGAGTCCGTTTCTATGAATTCGTCGGAGTCGTGAACTGTTGTGAAACACATATTTGAATTATTTATCTTCTGAACATCATCACTTAAGGAAGAGTCTGACTCATCTAGAGTAGCAGCAAATGCATGTTTTCGTTTCTTTACAGAATCATTATTTATAGGATGATTTTGCCTATCTGGATACGGACAGGCTCTTTTGATATGGCCTGGTTCGTCACAGTTGAAACATTTGATATTGTTTGGCACTACATTCTGATTTCCAGAGTTCTTATAGTTGTTTCTCTTGAGTTTGTTCATCTTTCTGAATTTCAGGAATTTCCAAAAATTCTTGGTCATAAAGGCTATCTCTTCATCATTATCGCAGTTTGAGTCTGATCCATCGGTCAATGCATTGAATGCCATTGATTTCTTTTCAAATCCTTTGCTTTCTCTTCTCTCAATTATTTGGACTTCAAATGACATTAGAATTCCAATTAATTCTTCTATCATTAAGGTACTGATGTCATTTGCACTTCGATCGCAAGTGTCTTTTGATCCCATTCTGCAGTAAGAGAATTTAAGATTTTTCTGACTTGATCTTCTTTCGAAAATTCATTTCCCAAGGATATTAGAGAATGCACAATATCCTAAAATCTACTATACATATATGAAATAGACTCATTAGAATTCATTTTAAATAATTGAAACTGATTTGTGAGCATGGAAATTTTAGCCTGTTTAACTTTGCTTGTTTCTTCGTGAGGAACTTGCAAAGTTTTTCAAATTTCATATGCAGACTTACAAAATGACACTCTATCAAATTCATTCCTATCAAGTGAACAAAACAGAATATTCATTGCTTTAGAATTATTTTATGCAACAGTCTTTTTCTCAGCGGTCCACTGTGCAAAATCAGTTGTTGGTTCAGAATATTCAGTCTGTGTAATATTCAAAGTGTCTAATCCTACATATTGTAAATATATTTTCATCCTACATGTCCAATATGCATAGTTACTGCCATTAAAAAGTAGCGGTCTGACAGTAGACTGACCTTTTATAAATGAACTAGTGACAGGGATGATAGAACTAGTGTTGGCAGTGTTACTAGTACCAGTGTTGGTAGCCATTTTAAAAAAAAAATCAAAATTCAAATTATGAAAACTTTGAAAACCTTGCTCTTATAGCAAATGTGAAAAATGCGGATAACGGATCTCAAGGCTAGAATAAACACAAGAGGGGGGTGAATAGTGTTTTAAGGAATTATTAAATCTTTTTTAGTTTTTGTTAATTTAAACACAAATGTTTGCAATATTCAGACACAGATACGATCATAGAATCAAACACAGATGTAGAAATAAAGTAAAAGCAGTAAAGGAAAGAACACACCCGATTTTATACTGGTTCGGAGTTACCCTACATCCAGTCCCGCATATAAGTCGGATTTCCTTTCAAAAGCAATCTTTACAATTACACCCTCAATTTCAAGGCTACGAGGTACACCCTCCAGATTCACAATCCTTTGAGAAGAGATGCCTGATTTCACGGGCAACAATTTCACCTAATTGATTTCCAGTGCTACAATCACACCTTTTCTCACTTGATTGATTTCCAAGGCTACAGTCACACATTTTCTCCCAGAAATGATTACAAAGAAGTATATAAATCTGAATAGCACTGAGGATCTTATTGAGATAGTGATACAGAATCAAACCAGAAATGATCTCGTTAGATTCAGTGTTGATTTCGGCAGAGTAATGGTAAGAATATGTATAAAGAAATGTGGAAGAAGAAGAGGAGTGAAAACCAGAAAAATATGATTAGAAATTCGTTGAAAACAGCCCATATTTATAGAAGAACAACAGTCATGTCCATTCGTGAAGGGATATGACGAATAGACACTTCTTTTGAAATTCAAATTTTTGAAATCAACTGCCATTATGTCGACATGGGTATCTTGAGTATGTCGACATCCAAAGGAAAATTTGGTGGTTTGTTTTTCCTTGAAAATAACTTTTATCTTATACTAAAACTATTTTAAACTTTTAAAAATATACTTAAATATAGTTAAAATACATAAATAAATATAGAGAATAATATTTTGGTAAATTTTACTATAATTTTAAATTTAAGTATAAATATTAAAAGTTAAATATATTATTATTAAAAGATACTTTAATACTAAGGATAATTTGATTTTGAAGGTAAAGATTATTTTGAGGCTAAAATATTTAAAACCAGGATATATGTTTTTGATTCTTTTAAAAGGAAGGTTTTGAAATCATTTTGAAAACAAGATATAATTTTGTAAAAACATTTTGAATAAAAGTTATTGGATACAAAACAATGTTCCACTAGATTTTTCGTAGGTTTCATCCTACTTAGGGTTCCGTCCCTTTAACAAGCTCGAAGTGGATTCCATTCCATGAATAAATTGGATGTTAAGATGCCAGTGCTTTTCTAGGAGTTTTAACAAAATTCCTAATTAAATTACTTATTCTTGAAATCTTAAACTCTTGATAATCTTGATGTTCTTGATACTCATAAGTCTTCAATCTTGATATCTTGAGTCTCTATACTGTACAGTCTTTATTCTTGGTAGCTGCATGGTTAAATCATGCATATACATATATTTCTAAACTATAATGTTTGTATTTATATTTTATAATTCTATTCTAAAGTTGTTGTCATCAAAACCATCATCTCAAGGACTAACAATGTAGTCCATCTATAAGTAACTTAATGTTGCATTTTCCAAGCACCCACATCTTAGTGTTGTTGCTGCCAAGTTTCACCATCTGCCTAAACTCCTCATCCATCTCACTAAATATTTCCTTGTTCGAACACATATGATTTGAACAACCAGAATCCAAGAACCAAGCATCTTCACGGTTGGCATCTCTATATGAGACATCAGTAACACCTCTTCTTTTTCATCTAATTACGCATAGTTTGCCTCCTTGTACCATGATGGACATTTGTACTAGAAATGACCAAGTTTATGACTCTTGTAACACTTAACAGAGGCTTTATTGTAAGTTTGACGCCTTCTGCCTCCTTTAAAACCACCCCTACCTCGATGTCTGACTCCTACCCTATCTTCAGCTGTCACTTTTAAAATTTTCTCTTCCATGATGCTTTTTTAGAACTTTTTCTCATAAACAATCAACGAGCTTTGCAACTCATCTATGGAGAGGTTATCAATGTCCTTAGATTCTTCAATTGAACATACTACATAGTTAAGTCTGCCGGTCAAAGATCTAAAACTAAGGAATTTATTCTAGGCTGAAAAACACAACACTTCTCATCATAAACAAACAAAAAAATACAATCACTTTGGTAATTTTGATTTACTTGTAGCATATGCATATATAGTTACGGTGCAGTAACTAAGTTTCATCAACTAAGCTAACCAAGTTTTATAAAGTTAAATAAATTTATGAAAATTTTAACTAAGTTGACGAAGTTATATAAAAATAATCAACTTCATCTAACTAATTCTTTAAGAAATTAAATGACTATGTTAACTAAGTTAGTTTTGTAAATGTTTAACTAAGTTAACTAACTTTTATTAAAAAAAACCTTTGAGCACATGAGTTGATTAAATGCTAGAACAAACTTCCATTGCATTTACAAGGATCATGTAATAAATTTTTATTTTATTTTTATTGCTGGAAACTCGAAATCTGCTTTCTCTTGCTGGTTTTGGTATACTCTCTTGGTTTTAGCTCTCAAAATTTCTTTTTTTATTCACAAAATCTATGGATCATGCTTCATATGTTGTTTTCATAACAGAATTATCTTCACCACTACGGAAAATTGTACCAACGTTATTGTCATACTTGCAGCTTCATCATTACAGATGTATGAGTTCTAACGGTCTTTGTTTTCACCTTTATTGACCATGTCGTTGAAGTTTCATTAGGAAGCAAAGGATGATTTGCTTAATATGGTAAGCTCTCACATATTTTCAAATGCAAGAGTGTGATTTGAGAACTGTTGTTTAATTATTTGGTGTCTTTAGATGTTGATTTGCATAGTGGTTTTTCATAAGGAACCGTCTGTTGTTTAACTATTTTCTACCCACATTTTTCTCTCATCTCCCTATTTTTTTCCCTCTTCTCCAAGCAATGAAACCATGCACGACAACAAAACAAAACCCCGCACCAGACCACACCACTCCCGACCATTGCTTGCCATGACGACCCCACCTTGGTAACACCTCCGACCATGACTTCACCAGCACCCCCTCCCATATGCAAGTCTAGTAATATACCTTGTTTTCATTTTTTTTTCTTCATTCAACTATATTTTGCCATGGCCTTGCCTCCCTAGCTAGGCCACCGGCAACAGTACCGAACCCACCATTGTACTCAGCCATGCAATACGATCTTACTAATACCCTAAGTTCCAATCTTAACATACCCATTTAAAATCTAGGAACGGACATATCGTAACTGTTTTCAGCTCAGTCATTTCCGATCACCACTGCCTCCAACAACCAGGCAAAAGCTAGTGTTGGAATTCCTTAATAAGATGAATGAAATATACAAAAGTCCCACATCTCCAAATTATTGAAAGCTATAGTGGTTTATATATAGCTTTCTCATGAGGAGTTGGGGGCCTGGGGCTCCCAAATGTATGCTTCGTTGTGAGGAGGGAGATCATGCATCACCACCACACACGCGCGCGCGCGCCGCCGCCGCCGTCCGACCGAACCGGGCCGGGCCGGGTCTAAAATGACCATTCTTTTCGGCTGAAACTAGGCTGGGCCTGGAATATGAAGAGAAGCAGCGGGCGGGTAAAAACGGACGTGGGGACTGAAGAGACACGACTTCTGAAGCACACGCAAACGAACAGGTGGGGCCCCATTGAGGAGGCGCGGTCGAACAGCAAGCAGGTGCGATGAAAAGCAACAGGCAAGACTGATCATTTTCCTCACTGAATTTTCTTATCCCTTCTCTTCTAATAACTGCTGTTCTTATAATCAAAATCACAGAGTGATATACTCATTACAATCTCGAGCAAAATACGTCTGTTGTATCTTGGGAGAATTTTGAAATAAAATTCTTAAGGGAATCGTTACGACGAGCCTCAGACATAATCCGGTTAGAATTCTAGTCTGATTGTATATTTATATACATTATGCTATATTCTATCCGTTATTCTGGTTATACTACTTATTAAAAATAGTATGACGCTGTTGTTGTAATTTATTTACAACATTCATATTGTTATAATAATTACGAAGAATTCCAGTGTAGTGGAAATCTGAGTTATAAACTTGTGCAACGAGTTTATAATTGATTATTCTCTGTTTGGTATACTAGACGTATAACATCTTAAGAATTTTACTGTTTTCTTACTAAAACAGAGATGGCAACAGTAGAATTTTCAAAGATTATTGCTCACAACAGACCTGAACCGTTCAAGGGAGATGGTGATGATTTCTTGACATGGCAGAATCAGATGTTGTTTTATCTCACCACACTTGGTCTGCAAAAGTACCTCGAGGAGGAGGAACCGATTCCTGCACCAGGCAAGGAAGCAGAGGTGAATACGTGGAAGCATTCCGATTTCTTATGCAGAAACTATATTCTGAATTGTCTCGACAAGGTGCTATACAAAGTATATCAGCCTTCAAAGACATCAAAAGCACTTTGGAGTGCACTTACCATAAAGTACAAGACGCAGAATATCAGTCTTAAGAAATTCATTGTAGACAAATTCATGAAATACAAGATGGTTGACTCCAAACCGATGACTGCTCAACTGCATGAATTGCAAATCATCATTCATGAACTCGAAGCGGAAGGTCATATGGTTGGAGAATCGTTTTTGGTTGAAGCCATCACGGGAAAACTGCCGCCGTCATGGAGAGATTACCGCAACTATCTGAAGCATAAGAAGAAGGAAATGTCTTTACAGGATCTCATAGTCCGATTAAAAATTAAGGCAGACAACCGTGCAGTTACAAAACCAAGCGAGGAGGCATTTGTGGCTGAAGGGTCAAAGACAAAAAAAAAAGAATTTCCAAAAGAAAAGGAAAGCTCAAGACAACAAACCGAAAGACAACAAACGAACCAAGAAGTTTAATGGCGAATGTTGGGTTTGTGGAAAAATTGGACATGCCGCTAGAGATTGCAGACTCAAGAAGGAACGCAATAAAGAGGCAAATATAGTGGATAACATGGAAGTAGACGAGTCCAACTTCTCGGTGGTGGTATCCGAATGCAATCTGGTTCGGAATCCTAACCAATGGTGGGTAGATAACGGCGCTACTCGTCATGTTTGTTCTGACAAATCCATGTTTTCTACATATCAGAAATTCGATCACGAAGAAAAACTCTACATGGGTAATTCTGCAGTTTCCATGATCGAAGGCAGTGGCACAGTAATCCTCAAGTTTACTTCTGGAAAAACTGTTAAGTTGAATAACGTGCTCCACGTTTCAGACGTACGCAAGAATCTCATCTCTGGTGCAGTCCTATCAAAGAAGGGATTCAAGATGGTGTTCGAGTCAGACAAGATGGTTATGTCCAAAGCTGGAATGTATATAGGAAGGGGATATTTATGTAATGGCCTATTTAAGGCAAATGTAGTCGTTATCGGCAACAAAAATATGTATTCTGATTGTGCTATTAATAAAATCGAAGTTTCTTATTTGCTTGACCACGAAATTTTACTATGGCATGATAGACTGGGACACATAAATTTCCGCAAAATGAAAACATTATCAAATTTGGGATTAATTCCAAAATTCCAAGTAGATAAGAACTACAAATGTGAGACATGTGTAGAAGCAAAAATGGTCAAACAACCATTTAAATCTGTTGACAGAAGCACCGAACCATTAGGTTTGGTACATACAGATTTATGTGATTTTAAATCACAACCTACAAGAGGTGGGAAAAAGTATTTCATTACTTTTATTGACGATTATACGCGATATTGATATGTATATCTTTTAAATAGTAAAGATGAAGCAATAACAGCGTTTATAAAATACAAGAGTGAGGTAGAAAATCAGTTAAATAAAAAGATCAAGATACCAAGATCTGATTGAGGTGGAGAATATGAATCACCATTTGAACAGTTCTGTGCCGAAAATGGTATAATTCATCAAACAACAGCTCCATATTCACCACAACAAAATGGTGTAGCCGAGAGGAAGAACAGAACGTTAAAAGACATGATTACTGCCATGCTTTTAACTTCTGGTCTACCGACGAACTTGTGGGGGGAAGCCTTAAATATGTCTAATCACATATTAAACAAAGTTCCTCACAATAAATCGGGAACAATTCCATATGAGATATGGAAAGGACACAAACCAAGCTTTAAATACCTCAAAGTGTGGGGGTGCTTGGCAAAAGTTCCAGTTCCGCCTCCCAAGAGAGTCAAACTTGGACCAAAAACAGTAGATTGTTATTATCTTGGGCCAGCCCAAAATAGTAGTGCCTACAGATTTTTGGTATTCAAGTCCGATATAACTGATATTCATGTAAATACAATCATGGAATCAAGAGATGCCTCATTCTTTGAAGATGTGTTTCCGCACAAAAGGAATGAAGGAAATAATGTCCCAAAAAAGATAAGGGAAGAATCAAACGATTCGCATGAAGATGAAACTCATCATGAAATTGAGGATGCTGAACTAAGAAGAAGCGTAAGGGCTAGAACTTCCAAAATATTTGGTTCGGACTTTTTTACATATGTATTAGAGCACGAACCTCAAACGTACAAGGAAGCAATGTCATCTTCTGAGTCCTCATGTTGGAAAGAAGCAATCTAAAGTGAGATTGATTCAATTCTAAGTAATAAAACTTGGAAAATTGTTGATATTCCACCAGGAATAAAACCAATTGGCTACAAATGGATTTTCAAGAAGAAAATGAGAGCAGATGGCTCTATCGACAAGTATAAAGCCAGATTAGTAGCCAAAGAATATCGTCAAAAATAAGGAGTAGACTTTTTTGATACATATTCGCTGGTAACACGAATAACCTCTATAAGAATGCTAATAGCAATTGCATCCATCTATAATATAGAGATTCATCAGATGGACGTAAAAACAACATTCTTAAATGGAAATCTCGATGAGGAGATTTAAATGGAGCAACCTGAGGGATTTATTTCCAAAGAAAATGAAAACAAAGTCTGTAGATTAGTCAAATCGTTATACGGACTAAAACAAGCTCCAAAGCAATGGCACGCAAAATTTGATAGTGTCATGATGAGAAATGGTTTTCGTATAAATGAATGTGACAAATGTGTTTATTATAAACAATGTGGACAATCATATGTGATGATATGTCTATATGTGGATGATATGCTAATATTCGGTCCAAATACTCAGGTAATTGAGACCATAAAGAAAATGTTGATCAACAATTTCGACATGAAAGACTTGGGTGTTGTAGATGTTATTTTGGGAATAAAAATAATAAGAACACCTAATGGAATTGAGTTATCTCAATCACACTATGTAGAAAAAGTGATTGGAAGATTTCAAAATTTTGGAATTAAAGGAGTAAATACACCTTTTAATCCATCAGAAGTACTGCATAAAAACACTAATGAGAGTGTAATGCAACTGGAATATTCTCGTGTAATAGGATGTCTCATGTATCTCATGAATTGCACAAGACCAAATATAGCTTATGCTGTAAGTCGCTTGAGCAGGTATACAAGCAATTCAGGGAAGGAACACTGGAAAGCACTAATGAGAGTGCTTGGATGTTTAAAAAATACCGCTAACTATTCCTTACATTATGGAAAATATCCTGCCGTCTTAGAAGGATATAGTGATGCAAACCGGATTGCAGATTCAGAGGAATCAAAATCAACGAGTGGTTATGTCTTTACCCTAGCAGGGGCAGCAGTATCATGGAAATCTACTAAACAAACATGCATAGCTCAATCCACTATGGAATCAAAGTTCATTGCATTAGATAAAGCAGGCGAAGAAGCAGAATGGCTTCGTCACTTTTTAGAAGATATTCCATTCTGTCCTAAACCTGTACCGGTCATATGTATACACTGTGATAACCAAGCTGCGCTAAGTAGAGCGCACAACTTTGTGTATAATGGAAAGTCACGACATATTCTTCGACGCCATAACACAGTTAGGCAGTTACTCTCAAATGGAACAATTTCCATATATTATGTGAGAACAAATGATAACCTAGCGGATTCATTTACTAAAGGTTTATCAAGAGAGAAAATTGACTGCGCATCGAGGGAAATGGGTTTAAAAGCCTAAACCAACAAGAGTTACCTTATACGGAAACCTATCCTATCGACTAGAGATCCCACGGATTAGGATCAATAGGCAAACCAGTTCTGAGTAACTCAAGACGTAATGCATTTGCGTGGACATAGTCCAACTCTATTCCTATGGTGCACAACATAAATGCATGCCTACAGAAGTATGTAAAGGTTAAAACTATGTTTTTTAATGATGACCATATTTTGGAAATAACAAGTGGGGTATATGTAGGATACTCTTAATGGTTGCGATCACCTATGTTAGTGTGAGCTGGGTCGGCTCTATGAGAATATTAAAAGGCTTTTATTTTCTAAAACACTCGCAGAACCAAAAATTCTTCAAGGCCAAAATGAACACAACCAAGAGATTGGATGAGAAGGGAATCAATGCTTCGTAAAGCTTATTGTCTGGATATACAATAAAGGCCGACGGTTCAAGATGAAATAATTCACCGATTAGCCAAGTAGATCCGATAAGTTTTAACTAGGGAAAGTTCAAAGTGAAATATCTACTTATCCACGATAAAGCATACCATATATACTCTGTGATATTACGCTTTGTGTGGGGGATATGTATATTATCATTCATGTGGGGGATTGTTGGAATTCCTTAATAAGATGAATGAAATATACAAAAGTCTCACATCTCCAAATTATTGAAAGCTATAGTGGTTTATATATAGCTTTCTCATGAGGAGGTTGGGGGCCTGGGGCTCCCAAATGTATGCTTCGTTGTCAGGAGGGAGATCATGCATCATCACCACACGCGCGCGCGCCGCCGTCCGTCCGACCGACCCGAGCCGGGTCCGGGTCTAAAATGAAGCAGCGGGCGGGTAAAAACGAACGCGGAGACTGAAAAGACACGACTTCTGAAGCACGCGCAAACGAACAGGTGCGGCCCGACTCAGGAGACGCGGCCGAACAGCAGGCATGTGCGATGAAAAGCAACATGCGCGGCCGTTCGAAGGGGTACGAACCAACTATAAATAAAGAGGAAGACTGATCATTTTCCTCACTAAATTTTCTTATCCCTTCTCTTCTAATAACTGCTGTTCTTATAATCAAAATCACAGAGTGATATACTCATTACAATCTCGAGCAGAATACGTCTGTTGTATCTTGGGAGAATTTTGAAATAAAATTCTTAAGAAAATCGTTACGACGAGCCTGAGACATAATTCGGTTAGAATTCTAGTCTGATTGTATATTTATATACATTGTTCAATATTCTATCCGTTATTCTGCTTATACTATTTATTCAAAATAGTATAACGCTGTTGTTGTAATTTATTTACAACATTCATATTGTTATAATAATTACGACAGAATTCCAGTGTAGTGGAAATCTGAGTTATAAACTTGTGCGACGAGTTTATAATTGATTATCCTCTGTTTTGGTATACTAGACGTATAACAGCTAGTCAATTTGTTCATCTTACTTCCCACTAAAAAAAAGTGTTGTAGCAAATAAGAAGAGTTAGAGAGAGATCCGCAGCAAATGAGAGAAGTGTTGTAGCAAAGAAATCGTGTTGGCAGAACTGAAAGCATGCAGGCAGAACTAAAAGAAGTGTCGCAGCAATGAGGAGAGCAGCAATGGGTGATCAAACAGACATTTGAGCGTGCAGCAATAACACATTTACTGAGTCAAAAACTGTCGGACATTTGAGCATTTCTGTGAACCCAGAATGAATGTGCAGCCTGAGTAATCAGAGAGAAAGGACTGCTTTTGGGAGAAGAATGAAATGGGGACAAGTATGACAATGGAAATTGAGTTGAAAACTTGAAATGCTTTCTCTTCATACTACGTCAGTCTAGGATTTGGAGTTCTTCTTCACGGTACAATCTCTGAAAGTGTTTAGGAGAGTATAGCCTCTCTCAATGAATTGGAAATAGATTGATTAGAATCTCTGGAAGTAAATCCATTTTCATAGACGTCAGAAGGATTTACAGAGAGAAAAATCAGAATTAAAATTGAACAATTCCAGAAGAGTTGATGAGTTAAACCCCATGACTTTCCTGATGGATTCTTGAGTATTAAAATGTATACATCAAGTAAAAGAATTTGTTATGGACGTTTTGCACAAACTATTATCTTATGCTCACTATAATAAGAATGAGAATGATATTCCATTTTCATGTGGAGAACTAAAACTATATGAGACACCTCTTCGTCCTCTGAGGATACTTGCAAATCTGGTCACTACAAACTAATTGTAAAATAAGGATTTGGGACGTGTCAGCTATTTCTCTAAGTAATAACCCTTAATTTCTATATCGTTTGCCATGTTTTGTACGTATTTAGTGATTGCCCATCCAGCTGTGGCACTACAGGTCTCTGGAATCAGGATTATGTAATCAAACCGATTCTTGAATTATACTACTTATTAGCTTTTCAATATTTCTTCTTGGTCAAGTTGGTAGCAGAAATTTAGTGTGGGTATATGGTTGATGTTTACCACCATTATTTTGTTTGCTTCTTTTGCTAGCTTCAGCCTACTGATGTTCTCTGCGATGAAGCAGTCATAAAGACTGCCTTCAACATTAGCACTAGGCAGACTGAATTCTATAATGCTGCCTTGTGAATTGCAATTGATTCCAAACCATTTGCAATGGTTTATTGAATTTTTCCATGATGATAATGAATCGGATTGGGGTAGACTTTTTTTTCCCCATGTAAGCAGTGCATTTGATTCAGAAGTTGATGCTTTTGTTTTGTAGGTGATGAGGAATAGAAAGAAGACTAGGTGGCGATATTGTTTCATTGGCAAATGATAAGTGAATGAAGATAAACAAGATAACATGAAATCAGCCTGGTATGACTAACTAAATTGATACTGCTTTACTAGATTGGTTCATATTATATATACAGATTTTGAAATCGTATCTAGGTTCCTTTTGTTTATTGACTTTGACTTGGAAAATGTTCGAGTTTTCTACCTTCACATCAAATGAGATTGCCTGAACATGCTATATTTGATTTGAGTTTTAACTTTTTCATAAGAGCGTACTGGATGAGAACAAAATGTATCTTTCTTCGAGCTCTTTTCGTTAAATACATATGTACAACGCAAAAATGTGTACCAGATTATTGTTTTGTTGAAATATTAAATGTATTATTTCATGTAAAACTACTGTGCCATAATTCTTAAGTAGTTGCAAGTTAGGTGTATTATTTTAAATTTGTATTTATCACTATTTTTTAAATTTCTTCATTATAGGTAATCAAAGACATTTGATGAATGTAAAGGAAGACGCGTTCTACAGGTTATTGAAGCTCTAGCAAGCAGATTTAACTTTTTGGCAGCGCATTTTATCGGTGATATTTCACGCAAAATTGCTTTATGCCTTTGTCTATAGATGTATTTTTGTTTACGAATTTGTGTGATGTTGATTTATAGATGTTATTATTGTTTAAGGATATCTTGTAAATTTGGTCTATGAATGTTGTCTTTATTTATGGATAGTGTTCAACTTAGTTTATGAAATTGATTAATAGTTACGTCTTAATATGGTAGTTTTTAGTTTGAATATGTTTTTTTTTTGAAGTGGTACTTTATATACAATAAATCATTAGGACAACATATCCCATGTCAAATAAATGTTCGAAAGCAGGTTTCGAACTTGCGACATCCTGCACCAAAGCCGAATCAATTGTTAATTTAGCATATGTTGCCATTACATTTAAGAGTTATAACATCATTTAACATATTTTTGACAGCAAATTGTTAATTTGTGACAAATAGACAATGGCATTTATCCACAATGTAACACACAAAGTTAATAACAGCTTTCATTAATTGTCGTCTTTTTAATTTTTAACGGCATTTTCCCTTTGCTATTACAAGTTTTGTATCTACAATAGCCTGTCGTTATATAACGTTTCTATTAACGTTGTCATATCCAATTAAGGCATTTTTTGAAGACGGTCAAAAGATGTTTTTAGTGCAATGTCCATAGTTATCTAATAATTATCAGTATATAATATTTTGGTGCTTTAATATCTACGAGTAATACTCTGTCCAACATTTGAAAAGCCTTACATAATCTTGTCTTGAAACATCTTCACTAAGAATATTTAAAATAATATGTTATTTTAACGTGATAAATTTCTCATGATTACAACACATTGTATTTACTATCTCATAACGTATCATTTAAGGATTTTCTAAGCAATATACTTTAACGTAATTTCCTAATTAATTATATCACAATATAACAAAGTATATTATAGAATCAAGCATTTTAATTGTAAATAAGATTAGTTATCGAGTTAGATATATGCAACAAATTGACATAATTACCTCTATGGCATATTCCAAACTCTATTAATCTCCCATTTGTATTTGGAGTTGATTATGTAACCTTATTCTAGCTCCTTTGGCCAGTTTTCTCATAAATTAATCCGGCCAGTCCCTTAATGAGCTGATATGTTACTTTTTTTTTTTTAAATTATCTGCTCTGGTAATTAACTCTCTTTGCTGTTGACAAACTAACCTTATCATGTTTAACTTTTGAAGTATGTTTCTATACTTTTAGTGAGTTCTAGGTTCTATTATGATCGATATCATAGCATTGCTATCGTATAATAACACTATGGGATTCCCAATATTTGAAATCACCTCAGCTCAGTTATAAATTTGTCCATTTATTTACTTGTACTTCTTTTATTGTAGCACTAATCAAGACGATGCACTTAGCTATTGATTAAATCAACCACTATTTGCATTTCATAATTAAAGTTCTTAACTCAAGATTGAACATGAATTTATACTTGACATACTATACTTGATATCATTTATGAAGATCGAGTTCACGCACTCCTTCATAACGAGTTCACTGTTTCTATAAATAATTCTGATATTTCATAAATACTCGAGGATGCTCTAAATTGTCATTTAGTGATCTTAATTTAGATTTGATGCTTGTCCTATGTATCAAATACATAAGAGAAATGTAATATTGTAGATTATACAACATGTCTGATAATTTCAATTGCCAAAGCATAAGAAATTAATCTTACATACTCCATATAAAACTTTTAATATGGTGTCTATTTATATCATCTTGGGACAATCCTAACAACCTTTTACACTTATTATATATAAGATGTCAGTTTGAATCCCATACCGGGAATAATAAGACTAAAATAATTTTAACATGAGTACATCATTAACAATCATAAGTCATTTACTTATACTTGTAGAAATATTTTAGTACCCTTATAGTTCTTACAGACAAGAGCTTCTTATACGTATTGACAAAAATTTAAACTGTTGGTTTGAACATACATATACAAAAGTCAAAAGCATATCGAGCGATAAATTTATGAACAAAATCCAAAGTAATTAAGTACGATGAATGATGAATCTGTTACGTTAATTTCAACAGTTGAAATTTACGATATTATTGTATTAACGTAGCTTACCATATTCCAACTGCGTTGGTTTTCTTTTCAGAAACACTTTTGTAGTTGATGGATCATATCCCTTTGGGCATAGTTATCAAAATCATATTTTGATAATGTACTTAGAATCCATTCCGGATTTTCGCATCTGCCTTATGATTGAGTCAGTACTTTTAATGGATTATTGACAACTGAGAAAATTATTTTCTCAAGATCTATAAGAAAATCATGGTTTCCTTTTAATGTGTGATAGTCCCTATTAGACATTCTACATAGTTGTGTCCGTGTAGGCTTGGTCAATTTCATTTCATTCTTTTTAATCGGTTTTATTTTTGGATCGTATCCAAATTCATTTTACTATCAATAATTTTTGAAAAAAATTTCTTCATCGTGAAGTTGATGTTTCCTGAAACAACAATTATCTCTCAGTGCAACGGAACTGATATTCATAAACATTTTATGAATTGCCTATATAAAACTGATTTGTTTTAAGTTTACAAACCTTATGTCATAACATAAATTGGTCAATCAATATTGATCTGTCCTAAATTCACATGGAGTGGTCCAAACAAGATCACCCATGAACAAGTACTACGTGTAGTCTCTCGAATCACACAACCTGTCAACTTCTTGACCTATGGTATGTAGGGGTTGCTTCATCAACTCTTATCTCATAAGATTTTGTAGACTTTGTCTTAAATGAAATTAAATTTAACCTTATGTACTTACTATTAAGTACATGTACTTATAGAAATAAGTTAATATAACTTCACTCGTCGTCAATCGTACTTTTTTCAACAAAATCCGATAACTCCTTATCGGTACATCATAACATATCATAGGGAGTAGTGACTTCTAAGATTAAATCTTATTCGTTTTTAGGTACATTTGGAACATCTTTCCAATACATTCACCTATTTAACCAAATCAAATCATTTTATTTTCTTTTGCATGTCGTGTTATTTAATCATAAACATACTACATGTGCATCGAATACATAAGTTTATGTTTCTGATAATTCATCGGTGAATTTAAAGAGTATGTGGAATCATCTTGATATCATTAGATCTACGATTGTATACATATGTAAGTATCATTCCTAAGAGTTCACCAACTGTTATGTCGCTTCCATTGAATAAGCGCTTTGCTCTTGGTTGTTTGAGATAAAATTCACTAGTACCAAATGATTCATAATTATCCAATTAAAAAATTATTTCTCAAAACTACGGCTTAGTCTGTAATTCTAAAATCATTTTAAAAAAATCAAATGCTTATGTGTTTCCTACGTATTACTTTTGTTATACAAACAATTATTATAGATTTATTTTATAAATAATATTCATAATATTCATTTCAAAACAAAACTATAATCTAGTCAACACTAAAGATAGTTATTATTTCATAAATAATATTAATATATTTTAAAAAATAATTTTTCATAACTTGATGCGTCCACTAAGAAGTGCTATATGGCATGCACCCACTATTTTCGCCATTATTTTTATAATATGCAAAATATAAAGCTACATTCAACCATTTATTGCAGAATTTTATTTCATTCACTATACTTAGTTTGCAGTCAGGGGTTTCAGATCAAATATCTTAAACTCAAAGAAATAACTTTCATAGAAATTAATTTCCTAAAATACATATATGATGGAAATCACATTTCCCATTTCATAGCAAGTATCTTTCAGTATCTTATAAAATTCTCATTTTCGGTGTCTCTTCATGAAGAAAAGATGACCATTCACTCTCTTCCATCCCAACTGTGCCTAAGTTATATTCACTCCTGTACATTCTTTTCTTTCCTACTGGTCAAATTATTCAAAAGAAGACACTTACTACAAGATCGTAACAAACTCTTTATAAAAATGCATTCAGTTATCCTTAACATTTAATGATATTGAATAAGATTCATTTTACACAATCTGATCAAACCGACATTTCAATGATCGAACTTCTAGGTATATCTTGTAACTCTTGGTTTAATGCTACATGTAACACAACAAGTTCCTTGCCATAAGCAGTGATATACATACATGATCTCGCATTATGGTTTATTTACTTACTTCAAACGAACTAATTTCGTCGAAGTTTCATACATTACAAATCATGACTATTCATACAAAACATTTATATATGATCGAATATGGATCAAATAGCAATATTTTTGTATTTAGTAGATAATACATAGTCTCAGACAAAATAAATTCTCAAATGACGGAGGTACGAATGTGGTTAGTAGTTGTATTATTTAGCTGTTACATGGGTGGGTGACAACATGCCAAATTTTTACTATTAAGTGTATATTTTTATTTCTTTTGTTAATCTTGATTCAGCCCATTTGTTTATTTAACTAATGAATGTTTTATCAATTATATTAGTTGCACGAATTTATCGATGTAGATCATTTTAACTTTACTTAGCATATGTTCTTATTATACTAGAAAGGTTAAATATTACCATTTCATTTTTCTAATGAGGCTCCCACTAGATATTTATGTTTCTTAAAACCCTAAGAAAAATGTAGAAATCTTTCAACCTTTAGTGGGTATAAGGATTCGCATGTCTTGGAATCTAACCTTGAGTTTGCTCAACAAATCATATACCCAAAAGCAATGGATATTACTATGTCGGATGTATCTTATACAACTCCTAACTCTTGGTATTTGTTCTAATCTCAATATCCTTAAGTTTGCTCAATAAACTGAAAGATATTATTCACTCATACCCAACATCTCACGATGGTCGAAGCATAATGCAAATGCCTTGAGTTTGCTCAATAAATATTTGCATGTATCTTTCCTTGTCTAACAAAACATCAATAGTACTAAAAATAACATATCGGGTTTATTTTGCCAAACAACCATAGAGTATGCAAGCATTCTATTAATATATAAATGGTATAGGACGACTTATATATTAAGGATTCATAATCTTTAATATACATATATTAAGTAATATCGTTGCAAGGAGCAATATATTCTTATGAAATAACCTCATGATTCATGTGATAAACATATTCAAAATCATGATATACACGTTATATTTATGTACTTATTCCTTAAATCCTATTTGGGTTTCTTTTCAGTTTCAGTTAATGCTATGCATGTATAGTTATATATATATTAACTTATTTATATATAATTTAATTTACTTATAAAATATACACATTATCAGATTAAATCTGATTCAGTTGATTTAATTCCTTATTAAATACATCATACTTAACTATTTTAATTTATTTTATATAAAATTTCTAGAATTTTATATCACTCATCTTAAACTATTTAAGATAGTTAATCAACTATAGCATTTATAGTATGTTTATGTGTATACATCAATATATGTTTACATTTTAGTTAACTAATTTTATTAAATTTTATTTAATAAATTTTATTTAATTAAACAATTTAATTAAATATTTTAGTTAGTTTGAAATTTTAATTTAATTAAATAAAATATTTAATCTAATTTTTTATAAACAAATTTTATATAGCTAAATAACTATAACAACTATAGTTACACATACATATCAATATATTTGTTTTAATCAATTAACTTTTATTTAATTATCTAATTTAATTTAATTAATCATATAACTAACTTTTAAATTTCAAGATTTGAAAATTAATTATTTAATTTCATAAAATAATTTTGAAAAATTTGAACGCATTTTATAAAATTTCTCTTCTATATTTAAACTTACCTTTTAAATTTAAAGTGTAAATTTAAATCTTCAAACAAATTTTGAAAATTAGCCCAAGGCCCAAAATCAATTTGGGCATTTAATTGGAGATAACCTTTGGGCTTACTTCATCATTCGGGCTGGGCCAAAAATAGGGTAGAGTACCAGTTATCAAACCCAACATTAGACATTACCCTTCAAACACCCCACAAAAAGGGTATGCTTTAATCAGCTAGCCCTAACATTGCTAATTTAGACAATGTATGTCGTTTGGTTTCTGATATTATTGAAGGACTTGGGCCAATCAAAATAAGGCAAAATATGCAGGTTAAAAAAATCCTATTTTGATCAGTTTGGTCAATGAAGTCTAAAGGATTTATTAGATCCAAGCTAATATTATTTTAAATATAATCTTATTTTATTTAAAGTGTTTGAATGGAGTTCCATTTTAATTAATTATATTATAATGAGTGTATCAAATACGCTCATATCTGTATAGTGAAGTGCAACAAATAAACGATATACATGGTTAATGTGTACGTTTATATGTGTTAGGATTTACGCTGTAACATACACATTTGTCCGTTTATGTATGCCTTTGTTTTCCATAGTTTTTAGTTATATAAAATAACCATTGTGTGTGTATATATATATTATAGTAATAACTACATAATATACAAACAAACATACATATGTATGTATGTTAAAATTAATTTTGACTATTTTATACGTTTTGAATTTTAGAATTGATAATTTTAAATCTACTTTTACCTTAGAAAGGTATTAAAATTAATTTTATTATTTTACACACAAGTTCCTTCTATAAACTTTAAATTAAATAACATACATATATGTACAAATAACTGCAAACAATGTTTAAATCTAAAACAACATAAGTTTATAAAATTTGTAGTTTCATATGTTTTAAAACTTAAAGTTTTCAAATACAAAGCATCTCTAACTTGTGAAGGGTTCAAAATAGATTATTGATTTTGCACAAAGGTCCACTTATGAATTTTGAATTGAAATAACTTTTACAAACATGTAAATGATAATTAAATGAATTCACATAAAAAACCAACAAATATACAAAACTTGTATTCAAATTTCAAATTAATTTCAGGTAATCAACACATGTAGCTTACTTATGTTTGTGTGTATAATAAGCTATAAAATTATATCTACCAATTAAACCAACTTCAAATCAAAATGTATTTAATATCCAAATCAATAAAAAAAATTAGATTGATAACCCAAGGATATATAATTTGTTGTGTGATGTTTGGGATCAAAACTATACATACAAGATGAACATATAACCAAAAGAGAAGTAGCATACGAGGATCTGAAGGGTATTAACATCATGTATTACATAATCAAATAAGATTAAAAATTACCATAAGATGAAGCCAGAAATAAAATCTTGAATAAAGAATAAAACTCCTAGAAATATATTAATTTAATTTGAATTTTGCTTGGGACTTTTGTTCAATAGAGACTATGGAAATTTTCTTCATTAGAGAGAGAGAAGAGCAGGATAAATGAATTATCATGAAGAACGAATGAATGGAAGAAATTTTGTTTTAAATGAATCAGTGATATCTTCCCAGTTCCTTCCTTCAAACGTTCTCTCTTTAAGTCCTCACTAAATATCAATCAAATCCCTTTCGCCTTGTCATGTATGGTTGGCCAAGATACGTGCCTAGGAAGGCCTTCAAATTGTTTGAGCCCACTTAATAATTCATTGATTTAAATCAAATTTAAATATTTATTAATATTGTATATTGATGCATACATATATAACTTTTATATATGCACTTTATTAAATACTAATTGTATACAAATAAATCAAAAGGAAGTTAGTAATTTATATTTCATAAATATTAGTTAATTTATAATTATTATAAATTAATACAATTGTATGGTTTTTCGAAATATTCATCACTACGGTTAAGCGCCTCAAATGTGGAAATTTAATTAGCAACTATTATTTAATTATTCAAATAGTAATGTTCATATACCACCTTAACTAGTGGTATGACATTTTGGCTGTTGCACATCTTTTTAATAAAATCCAATTTTACTTTTATGAGCGGTCTTGTTGTGATTATTTACATAAATTCTCTTCATTAATAATATATCACATTAGGATTAATGGAATTTGGTTTTGGTCAAAATTCCATTACCGTCCATATTCAACTTGATTAGTCCAAACACAAAATCTTTGGTTCAATAATATTATTTATCATTAACTGTACTGCTATTGCAAGAAATTTTGACTTTGAGTTGACTATGGTTGATTATGATACTAATTCCATATAAAAAAGGAAATGAATTTTCTATTGAATAGTGTTTCACCTCCAGTGCTTTAACTCAGACCCAACTATGATCATTCAATGGATGTCTATAATATAGCTATAACCAAAGTGGTGAGTTCATATTGAAGTTCAACGCCATTCTAAAGTCAAGAGAAATGTGTGATATTGTCCTTTCGAGATTCTCCATTTGACCTTAGTTATATTAACCAACAAACAACTCTTAAGTGAGTCATATCATACTTATCCAATACCTATTAGTACATAATCCCATGGTGCCCCAACAGTCACGTAGTTTTCTGTCCAACGATTGAAAATCATTGCATACTCTAATCTCAATGAATGTGTGTGTGTGTGTGTGTATCATCTCAAAACATCTTGACCAAGAATATTTAAAAAGTAACACAATTTTTGATACGTTAAAGTTTCATGATTACAACACATTGTAATTGCTATCACATAACATGTCATTTAAGAATTTTCTATTTAATATATTTCAAATTAATTACTTAATTAATTATATTAAATATAACAAAGTATTTTATAGAATCGAACACTTTTATTATGAACATGATTGGTTATCGAGTTAGAAATATGTAACAAATAACATAATTGCCCCTGGAGCATACTTTAAACTCTATCAGCTTGTGCCTTTTGCTCATTTTTCCATTGTGCATAATTATTCTGAGTCTTAATGTACTCAGTTTGTGTGATATTTCATATATCCGAACCATTAAATTGTAAGTAAATTTATATCCTACATTACTAATAAACATAATTACCACCATTGAAGAGTGGTGTTCCTAACATAGATTGTCCTTCTACAAATGTATTAAACATGGTATTTATGTTACTAGCCAGTTAAACTTTATGAATTTTTGAAAACCAACACTCTAACGCCAAATATGGAGTTATGTAAGATATCATAATACTATGCAAAATGGATCTTAAGGCTAATATAACACTATAGAGTGGTGAATAGTGTTTTTAAACTTATCACCAATTTATATTGTGATTATCAAACTTAGCAAAATAAAAACGAATTCGCAAATGATAATATAGTAAATGTAGAAAGTAAAAGCAATAAAAATAAAGAGAAGAAGACACCAAAAATTTCTATACTGCTTCGGCTTCCTAATTCTACATCAAATCATGTGCTCAAACTTGCAATTCCATTGGTGGCAAGTACACCTATTAAGCTTGACGTTGACTCGAGTGGGAAACAATACTTATTCTAACTTTCCACTAGTGGTAAGACATACCTAACTTCTTGTAATTCCATGGATAGCAAGAACACCTTACCTTCTTGAATTTTCAAGGGTGATCAAGATCACTTATATATCTTGACTTTCTATGGGTGGAAGGATGCACTTTGACAAATAAGTAATGGAGTAATACTTATGAGAAACTGAATCTTTCGATCACAATTTCAAGTAATCTTCAATACAAGTTCCTAAAGACCTTCGGTTGAAGTACATCTTTAATTACTTTGAGGAATTTGTAAGAAAAGAGAGTAAAAATAGAGAATTTCCATGTACACTCTTTGACTTTACGTAGTTTGAAAATTCGAGAAGAATAGAGAGAAAGAGAGTGGATTCAAAAAGTATATGTGTATGTGAGCAATATGATTTATTTGAAAAATATAAGATTGTAAAGAGTAATGAGAGGGAATTAATTGAATATTTCATTTTCCAAATCCTTTAACAGAAGATGAAAAGAAGTGTCTTTTTGCAAAGAGGAAAAAAGAAGTGCTTGTTTGTTTAATTTAAAAACTACCACAATGGTGAGTATATTAACATATTTATTTGGAAAGTTCGACATATCCTAGTGTAAATTGAGAATGTTTTTATAAATTTTAATTTTAACTCTTTTAACTCTTTTAACTTGTGCAACCAATATTGAACTTTTACGATATGGTTATGAAGAAGAAAATAAAGAGTTTTAATAAGAAAAAGTTCAAATAATTGTTACAAGATATTAGCAACTAAATCTAAGACTCAATATACTTAAAACAGACCAACTGTTGTTTTATATTCATCAAGACTTTGTTCCTTAAGTATCATGTATTCTCCTAGCTTTGACTTTAAATCTCCTTTGTTCTTCTAGTCCTATAATTGTTTCCTTATCCTTGATTCCTCTTGGTCTTCCTGGTCTTTTAGTTACATCGATCTTCCTTGATGTGTGTCAACATCTTTACTTTATTTTCTTGCAATATATTTTGATAGTATTCTTGTATTCCCTACACTATATCATGCATAAACTTGGAAAATCATCAATACTAATACTTATCTAATTGTTATCATCAAAACCAATACTTGTGATTTTAAGACCACCTTGCTCTGGTTTGATCCTTAGTCACAAGGAGAAAATCTATTGGTAAAAGAAATCATAGAGAATGAAGAGTAAAAAGAAGAGAAGATCGATGTCTTGAGTATGTATAACATGAAATCTTGCAAATAAAATTGTTTGCATACAACATAGAAGATTACTGAGTCTGCCTTACATTGACGCAAAGGAAATACACATTTATGGAAGTCTGGAATAAGCTTATAACAAAACATAATGATGTATTTGGGGTTAAATTTTTATGGGCAAAATGGCACACCCTAGACCATTTGCCTGTATAAATGTCACAATAATTCTCATCCTACCAAAGACAGGCTTATACAAAGGAAAATTACAATTAATCCTATGAGTATGCTATGCAATTATGAATCAAAAAGCAGAGACCACATTTTTTTGAATGTAAATTTAGTGCATACATTGGGAAATGGGTAAGAATTAAATTACAACGTTTAGCCAGTTACACATACATTTTGCATATTAACTAAGAAGTTTACTTGAAAGAGAATCACTTTAAAACTACAAAGCAGGTAAAATCATTACATATATTACGCTGTCTGCCATAGTTTGAGAAAGAATTTGAGGAGAAATGAAATATTTCTTAATTCTGAATAATTGAACAAATACAGCAGAAGTTGTTTTTATATGTAATATTGCTGCACATATTTATAATACATGAGTACATTGTTTGTTAATGGGCTGTGCAGGCCAACGATTGTTCTACCACATCCAATTCTCTTATATGTAATATAATATATCGTATCTTGCTTTTATTTCGCCCCATCAAACCATACTTCAAATTTAGGGTTTGGAGACGATACTCTAATGGCACCATCGACTTTATTCTCTTTAAAAAATTCTTCAAATTGATCAGGATTTTACTTCAATATCTTCATCAAATCATCTGTTTATCTCTCTACATTCTCGTTTCATCACAGATAAGTTGACTATTGTTCATATATGAGATTCCGGAGATATTTTTGTCTAAAATCGCTTAAAAATTTGAAGTTATTAGTTTAATTTCAATAGATCTGTTCACGTTAGCTTTGGTAAATCTTCTTAGTTCAATTGCTTTTGATTTTTGAATCAGCCTTCGTAAGACATGGAGTTCAAATTTGGACATTATCCTACTCAGATCTGGTAATCTCTGCTGCTCTAGCTTTCAAATTTATAGCCTTTAAGATTTGACTTAAGTAGATCTACTCACTTTAACATTTTTGTTAATGGTTTGTGACTGACACACTCCAGATTTGTGGTTATGCTGCTCCGGTTTTCAAGTTGATAAGCTTCGTGCTTTAGCTCAAGTGAGATCATTTCTAGCTTAATGATGGTTGTCAACTGTACTGACCTTGAGCTTTTGCTTAAACAGTAAAAAATTCCTTTTTGATAATGGCTTGGTCAATATGTATGCAATTAGGTAAGATGCAGGTATATGATTTACATTTAGTTTGTTTCTTGTAACCTGCTCTCTAACAAAATAAAGATCTAGCTCCATGTCTTTTGTTCTACTATGTAACACTGGAATTGCACTAAGTAGAATAGTACTGAGGTTGTTACACTAAATTTTAGCTTTATTATCAATCTTAACCTAAAGTTCACTCAGAAGTGATTGAACCCACATTATGTCAGCAGTAGCATTTGCTACACTTCGATATTCTGCTTTTATGCTAGATCTTGATACAGTTAGTTGATTCTTTGAACACTATGATTGAAATACCCCACACCCCTTAATATACCCAAAAGGACACATTAAAAGACGTAGCGTGTTGTAGGTATAACTGAAACTAACGGAGACTAAGATTCACAAAAAAATAGGTAAAAATAGCGAAAACTAAAATAATAACTTAATTAAAACAAAGCTTCATGATTACTTCATAAATAAGTCAAATACCAAATACAACAACCATATCTCAAAACACATCATGTCTTATGAAATAAAAATTCATAGTCTCAAAATCAGAGTATATAATATCCCTCATAATAAGCCAGTACACAAAAATAACTAAAGCTGAAATAAAAGAAATACATAGCAGATAACTCCTCCAAGAAACAGCAATTTACGGACTTCTGCCTATGGGGGGAATGTGGAAAATAGAGGAGTGTGTCAGACTAAAAGTCTGGTGAATGATGGTATTAATAGAGTCTTTAAGCAAGATAAAAGTAATAGACTCTACAACAGTTCTAGCATAAATAAGGATAATAAAGGAAAGAGGAAAGAGATAAACTGAAAATAAGTAAGATTAAATATTGCTCAATTTATAAGATTGGTTAAATTTGATTGCTTGCACTTGTCCTTGATTTCTACTTTGATTAAGTTGAACTCCTAATCCTATAATTAGGATATAACCCTAATCCTACCCTTTTTGATCGGTCTGCTACTCTGTAGTACCTTTCTGTAACCGGCTGCTATACAACTCTCTACACAAAATGTTACTGTGGACCTGATGACATATATAGCTCCCTACATAGAAGGCATTTATTTACTGTGGGCCAGAAACTATATATAACTCCCTACACAGAATGTTACTGTGGACCAGATGACATATATAGCTCCCTATACAGAAGGCAATGGTGCCCATGAAAGACACCCATACTAAGCGCTTGGAACTCATAGCTATTATTGAGCATCCGAATGGAAGTCGCACATGTAACTGCCACCATACCCATGCTACCTTTTGATCTACCTATTGGGCCTTTTTTTTTACCTCAAACTCCAGCATAAGCATGCCCCTCATCACATAGAAAATAAGGGAAATGTTGTTGGTACTAGCCTGTCATCCAAACAATCTCTAGTTGCGCCCCTCATCCGAATCCCTCGTGATTTGGACTTCTAATTGACCAATTACTACCATTTTTAGCACAAGTGTGCCCTCGTCTCGCAACAGGCTAATGTGAGACTCCGTTTTGGGGAATGCTATTTGGTATAGGTCTTACTTTCATTTTTGTTTATTAACATATGAAGTTATTTAAATACTTTACATTTTTCTCTGCTAACTGTGCTTATTAATTTCGCCTAAGTCTTAAAATAAGCCTTATTCTATTTTTTTAATTATAATCCATGTTATAATTATGCTTATTACTTACCCCAAGGTCTAAGTGTGAAATTAAGCTACTTTCGTCTTTTACTCTTTTTAGTTATAATTAGGCCAATCTTTTTAATTCAGACCAATTAACGTCATAATTAGGCGTAATTTCAGTCCAATTCCATTTATATTATAGTTTTTGAAATTTACATCTTATATTCCATTATCTCAGTTTTCTTATAGTTTAATCCATATACGTGTTAATCCTATTCTAATCCATACATGAAGAAGAATGAGGAATAAAAGAAAACTGAAAATAGAAGAAAATCCAAAGCATAGAAAGAAGATGTAAATAACGTATAAGTAACACTAAATAAACTAAAATACTGTAAATAAACTATAAATAAACGGAAAAGCTATAATTAACAGAAATAAACTAAAATTACTGAAAAGAATAGCTGAAAGAAAATAGACTGAAAATGGTTCTAAAAACTATAAATAAACTACAGAAAAAGGCTATTCCAAAAATCATAGTAAAACTACAACTATTGGAAACTCTATTATTTTAAATTACTTAAAGAAATCTTAAAATAATTACAATCACTCATCTCCGGCCCTAAGCTCTTCCTTTGGTCTTCTTGGATCCTCTTGGAGTTGTAAAATAATTTAATTTATAATGATTTTCTCCTTTGGAAAAATTATGGGTCCTTCCTAAAAAGGTGAACCTAACTGGAGAAAACCTACAATGAGAAAAAGTGTTAGGTCCAGGGGTCTATTTATAGGGGTAAAAGTGGATCTCGGACCATTAGATTTAGAGATTGAATAGGATGCAACCACGTCATGGCTGAATAGAGGCCATCGGATGTAGAAATGGAGGGACTAGGTCGGTTTAACCGATGTAAAATATGTGTTCGCTTGTCACTGAATCGTTCGAACGAACGTTCATTTGCTTGCCAAAAGGCAAGGAAGGTCTACCGGGCGGTCGACCGCTCCCTTGCCCAGGTCGATTGGCCGGTCTACCTATATGTGTGTGTGTGTATGTATGTATGTATGAATCTTCTTATTTAATTTATTTTATAACTTGGTCATATTAGTTCGGTTTCTAATGTTCTATATATGAAAATTGACCCGAAAATTACCACGGACACAATGATGCAACTTCTGTGACCTGATTTTGATAATTTCACAAAGTTATTTTATTACCTAATTAATTATTGTGGGTTAAATTTTGGGTTGTTACATTCTCCACTCCTTAAGGAATTTTGTCCCCGAAATCTCTAAGGATAAAAGGACGTACTAAATGTTTTCATCCAATTCTACAACCAACTACTCAATCATCAAATATTCATCCATTGTCCTTAAGTTTTTCTATTGTAATTTTATGATACTTATGCAATTAGTGTAGTATAAATGTCCCTACCTAATGCAAAAGATTAGGCAGTCCACTGATTCAGTTGACCTCCTTTTATGCAATCAATTTTGTGCCATGTATCCAAATGAATGCAAAAAATTTCTAACGATAACTAATAATTCTATATGCATGCTACAAACATCATTCAAATGCAACAATCATGTGATAAACATCCATTATAGCAGCCGTGGAAATAAAATAAAAATGCGCACACATCCATATGTACATACTTTAGTGTCCTATTTAGGCCGATCCCTAAAGAATAATAGTGCCTAGTGTACCTATATGCATCCATTAGCATCCACTAGCAAACAATTGCAACCACTAGCATACATCATTCATAACATGTGCTATTAACATATTTACATCAAATCCTACCATCCATATGTTAAATTCTAAGTTCTATCCTCCCAAAGGATAATAAATGAAAGAACTTATTCAAATCTTACAACCAAAAAGATGATGATAGAAAGTACGAATCTTCTCTTCTGCTTCCCAAGTGGCATCTGCAACATCATCTCCCCATTGCATCTTCACCAGTGGAACCTCCTTATTCCTTAGTCGCTTGGTGTCTCTTCCAACAATCTTCATGGGGATACGTCGAATAGAAGCTTCCATTTCTACCTCCACCTCCTCCAACTGACTAGGCTCTACAACCTTCGCTGAATCATGTAAGCACTTTCGCAAATGCGAAACATGGAAAATGTCGTGCACTCCTGCGAGCCTATCAGGTAGTCTTATTCGGTAAGCCATCTTCCCAACTCTCACTGTGATAGGAAATGGTCCGACAAATCTAGGAACTAACTTTCCATTTGATCCAAATCTTACCACCTTCCTAAGCAAGGATACTTTGATAAAAACTAAGTCTCCCACCTCAAACTCCAAGTCTCTTCTCCGCTTGCCCGCATACGACTTCTGTCTGTCATGAGCCGTCTTCATCCTTCATCGAATCAAATCCACCCTCTCAAAGGCCTCCCTAACCATGTTGGGTCCAAGTAATAACTTCTCCGTAAACTCTACCCAACATGATGGGGACTTGCAAGGTCTTCCGTATAAAGCCTCAAATGGTGCCATTCCTATACTTGTTTGGTAACTATTATTGTAAACCAATATATTTATTTCCTCTGCAATGGTGTCCCTACCTTCTCCACTCCCCTCTTTCCCGTTACCTGCCACAACTGTCATCCCCTCTTCGTCCTCTCCCACTTCTGATTTTACCAAACCAACGTACCTTTCATCCTCTGCCTCTTTTCACTCAACCACCCCTCCTCTGCCACCACTGCCTGACCCGCCGCCTTTATCTATCCCTCCCTCCCTGCTAGGACCACCTCCTAAACCTTTTTCACCTGTTCTTCCTCCCCTACTTTCTCAATCTCGTTGGAATACCCTTTTCAAAGCCAAGCCATGAAACGCTGGTTGTTTCGAGCCAGTGTCTTTCCCGTTGGTTTTTGATGAAGGTGTTCTTGTTCCACCCATTGAGGTTATTAATGTCGGGAATGCAGTTTGGGGTCAGAGTCTTGTGGGTTTTTTCCTTGATAACCCCCTTCCGTACATGGTTGTTCTGCACCACCTTAAGCGTGTTTGGTGACTTAAAGGCTCAATTGAAGTGAAGTCTGATGGACGTTTGTTCCTCTTCAATCTGTCTTCAGATGAAGACAGAAGGAAGATTATCCACTCTGACCCAATTGTGATGAGGAACAAGTTGTTCATTTTCAAAGAATGGGATCCAGCTATTGGTAATAGCATTAGCATCATTAAGTCTGTTCCAGTTTGGTTGAAGCTATCCAATATTCCCCTGTATTGTTGGTCTCACGTTGGAATAAATTGGTTGGCTTCTCGTCTAGGTAATTTCCTTTGTATGGATGATAACACTGAAAAGTTGGAAAGAACAGGCTTTGCAAAATGTTTAGTTGAAGTTTCTGCATGCACTGAGTTACCTGACTCTTTCATGGTTAAGCTCCTGGATGGTACTGATCAGCTTGTCAGTGTTGATTATTTGTGGAAGCCTCTTATTTGCAGTGAATGTAAA
This sequence comes from Allium cepa, assembly GCA_030765085.1. NCBI lineage: Eukaryota > Viridiplantae > Streptophyta > Magnoliopsida > Asparagales > Amaryllidaceae > Allium > Allium cepa. The sequence continues at coordinate 940,513,556 of CM060932.1, forward strand.
AAATTTGGGCATCAGACATCTAGTTGTCAGGTGATGAAGAATTCAAATGCCAGTAATGCTGTTGAATTTCCAGCTGCTACTGCTGATATTAATTCAATATCGGAGGGAATTGGTAATAAAACTGACGGGAGAGGTGAGCAAAGAAATGTTAGTACTCAAGGGAGGTGGAATAAAGTCCCATTAAGAAAAGGTAAGGATTTCAAGCTAAAGAAAACAAATAGTGATAAAGTTTCAAAACTTACTGAAAATGTAATAGAACATAACAAGGACAAGTCTTTCGTTTTGCCACTGACCCCTGAAGCAAACATTGTAGGAAGTACAGTGGTGCAGTTACCTGAGCAATCCAAGACTGTTGATGGATTACATACAGAAGGAGGTCCTTCTGTAGTGCAAGTGCATGCAGAACCATCTTATCCCAAAGTGAATTTGCAAGAAGTGGGAAAGCTGGCTGGAGCAGAGTTGAATGCAAACCCCTTTTCTATTCTTTTGCAAGATATAATTGAGTCATCTAGAAATGATACTATTTCAAACTCCATTTCGGATGGTGTGGACTGTACATTTAGATCCATTCCTGATACTGGAATTACCATAGCTCCAACTAATCCTATGAAAGTGGTGGAAACTTCACCTGCTCTTTTTACTAATGTAAATATTCAGAAATCATGCATGGCATATGTTGCAGTGCATAATTGTGTTATTTCCTCTGGCCAGTCAACCAACTTCTCCCAACTCCCACGCAAAGGTGGCTGATAACACGTACCCTTCAACGGCTCTTGAGCAATCTTTCTTAAATCAAATTGAGAGTTTTGTTTCTGATCTCTTTAAACCTTCTCCTCTCTCAAATAATCCCTCTACCTCTTTGCCACAATCTATCTCACCCAATCAAACCTCCTCACCCTATTCTTATCTTGGTTCCATACCTGGGTGGGTATCACCACCTTCTCATCTGAATAAGCAAAGTCCCAGTGCCTTAAGATCCTCCTCTTTAACAGCCAAATTAAGATCTGTTAGGTCTGACCCTCCTACAACTAGGAGTAAGGCAAGTGTGCTCCATCTCTAACCTATGTTGAATTATGAATAAAATTGCATCTTGGAATATCAAAGGAGCTCACAATCCTGTCAAGCTTGATCAAATTAAGTCACTGATATATGAATACAACATTAAGATATTTGCAATCCTAGAAACTAAATTATCACTTCCTTTAATGCAAAAAGCAGCCTCCTATATCAACCCTACTTGGCATGTCCATCACAATCTGGACTGTGCATCTTATGGTAGGATCCTAACAATCCATGATCCCCTTTTTTTCACACTCACCCTCATTCTCACAACAACCCAGCCTATCCACTTTCAAGCCTACTTCATTCCTCTCAATATCTCTTTCTACTTGACATTTGTATATGCTCATAACGCTATAGCAGCGAGGCAACATCTCTTACATCTTCTCCCATCATTAAGGCAGAACTCCCATCCTTGGCTAGTTGTTGGTGATTTCAACTGCTGCTACAACTTATACGATAAAGTTGGTGGTCTCCCTTTAATTCCAAGGGACATTGCCCCCCACAATATCTCAATAACTGACTCGGATCTTCTTCCTATTGTTCGTACTGGTGTGCCATTTTCGTGGAACAACAGAAGTAGGACTGGGCAACGAACATATTCCAACATTGACTTATCATTTTGTAACAATTCTGCCTTAACTTTGTGGCCAGCCATCAATGCATATCTACCACATCCTATCTTGTCTGACCATTCTCCTATAATCCTCTCTCCCTTCCCTATGCCTAGCAGAGGGAAAAAGTCTTTCAAAATTTTCAATATGTGGGTCAAAGACCCTGAATACTTATCTATTATATCAAAAGCTTGGTCTAATTCTTATTATGGAAATCCTATATTTATCTTGTGCAGGAAATTGAAAGCTACCAAGACTGAATTACGTAAATGGGCTACATGCAAATTTGGTAACGGCACCCTTGCTTCTTACTCTCTTAAGGTCTTGCTTAACAAGGCACAAACTTTACTTGATAAGGATCCTTCCAATCCTAACCTTTCCCAGAATGAATCCATCCTCTTTCACCAGCTTAATAAAGCCTTGGAAATTGAAGCCAGCATGTTGAAGCAAAAAGTGCATCAAAAGTGGGTTAGAGAGGGAGATAGAAACACTGCTTTTTTCCATGCTTCTATCAAGCACAAGCAAACTAGTGACCAAATCCATGCTTTGTGGGATGATGAGGGTAATCACCTAACAACTTATGACGAGATTAATAAATACTTGGTCCAACATTTCTCAAAACTTTTAGGTAACCACGACAATTTTGTTCCCAATCTCGATATTCTCAGCAATCTTCCTCTTCCACTGTTAAGCTCAACAATAAAAAACAAGCTTGTGACTAAGGTTAGTGAGAAGGAAATTAAAGATTCTCTCTTTGCTCTGAATGCCTCATCATGTGGTGGGCCTGATGGTTTTAATGTAGTCTTCTACAAAGCTAGTTGGGAAATAATAAGAACAAATTTTATTGCTGCTATTCACAACTTTTTTAGTAGTTTCAAATTGCTTGGTGAGGCTAATGCTACTAACCTAATCCTTATACCAAATGTCAGGCCCATTAAAAATGCCTCATCTTTTCGTCCTATTTCATGTTGTAATGTTGTTTATAAGTTCATATCCAAGATTCTTGCCACTAGGCTTGTTTCTGTGCTCCCTCAAGTTATATCATCAAATCAATCTGCTTTTCTCCCCCTCTCGGAGCATACTTGAAAACATCATGATGGTGCATGAACTAATCAATGGTTATGGTAGAATTCAGATCTCTCCAAGAACAATGCCTAAGCTTGATATCTCTAAAGCTTATGACTGTCTGCAATGGTCCTCTATTGTTCGAGTAATGGCACTGATGGGTTTCCCCAAAGTCTTTGTAGCTTGGCTTTATGTCTGTATTTCAACTACTTCTTTCTTTCTATGCTATAATGGGAAAGTGACAGGTTATTTTAAAGGGATACAAGGCGTGCGACAGGGGGGATCCAATCTCTTCTTACATATTTATAATTGTAATGGAAGCACTGAACTGTATGCTAGCAATGAAATTTGAAGATAAATCTATATCTTACCATCCTAAGTGTACTGCTCAACAAATATCCTCCCTATTTTTTGCTGATGATATAGTGATATTTACAAAGCCAAATGACCATTCTATTTCTGGCATTCTTCAGTGTCTTCACTCCTTTTTTCTTGCTACTGGCCTTAAGATAAATCTCTCTAAATCTCATATTCTTTTCTCTGGCATTAGCATGAGTGTTAAAGAACGGCTCTTGTCTCTATCTGGTTTGCAGCCTATGGAAAATATGATGACATATCTTGGCCTCCCTCTTTGTACTTCCAGAGTTTCTAAGGCTCACTGCATCACACTGTATAATAAAATCACTTCTAAACTTAACTCATGGACAACCAGGTTGTTGTCCATGGCTGGTAGATAGTTTTAGTCAAGTCATTTTGTTTTTCAATGATGGTGTATTGGGCAAGAACTTTCATTTTACCCACAAAACTACTCACCATGATAAGAACTGCCATGTTAGATTCCTATGGACTGGTTCGATACACAATAGGAAGATTATTCCTCTGTCATACAGTAACTTGGAGAAGCCACTAATTAATGGTGGCTTAGGAATCATCAATATCTCTATTTGGAATATGGCAGCGGTGAGTGCCCATGTGGATGCTGTGTTGAACATGAAGGACAGCCTCTGGGTGAAATGGATCTGGAAATATCGTATTAAGTATGAGAGTTTCTGGACTATGAAAGTCTCACAAAACACGAGTTGGATTTGGCGTAAATTACTCGGAATCAGAAGTTATCTTCTTCCTTTTGCTAGGTATTCTATTTCCCCTGGATGCACTGTTAAATTTTGGAAGGACCCTTGGTTGGATGATGGCGTCGTGTTAGTTACAAGATTGAGTGATCAGGAACGACTGCAATCACTTATACATGGGAATGCATGTGCGTTGGGTATATTGATAATGGGAAGATGTGCACTCCCACCACCAGTAATCAAGTTGTCAATGCATTATGGTGGAGCTTGCGTAACCATGTTATCCCTATCATACATGAATCTGTTTTGTTATGCAAGGGTAGATCACACAGCATTGGTCGTCTTTATGATCTTCTTCTTCATACTGATACTCTTCCTAAATCTTTTTAGGCTAGGGTATGCTGGAATAATATTTCTAGGGCAAGCGATAATTTAATGTTTTGGCGTGTTGTTCACAATGCTGTACTTACCAGGGATAAGTTATTATCAGTAGGAATGGTTGTTGATCCACATTGCCTCTTCTGCAACATGATTCCGGAATCAGTTGTTCACCTTTTTTTGAGTGTGACTTTTATCTGACATGGTGAATTCACTTTTTAACAAAATTGGTATGGCTAGTTGTGATGGAGACTCGGCTGCAAAATGGAATGATCTTAAGATTACTGCGATGGATAGGAATGGTAAAAGGGATATTACCTTTTTTGTGCTTAAAATTTACTTCATAACTATTTGGCAAGAACGAAATTCTCGGTGCTTTAACAGTGTTGCTGCTGCTGCTACTCAATTATGGTTCACAATCATGACTAGGATTGAAACTGGGTTAAGGTTCTCTTGTCATGGTTTCTCCCTACATAGTCATGGGTTTTGGAATTGACTTGGCAATGTTTATGATTTGATAAACTTTTTGTTTCATCATTTTCTTCCCTCTGTGCTCGTTGTTGATGTTTCTGTGCTCGTTGTTGATGTTTCTCGGGCATGTTTGGTTGCTGATTCTCAACATTGTGATACTTTTGGGTGTTTTTCTTTTGCAATTGTTGTCGTCCAATGTGTAGGTGTTGTGACAAAAGCTTGTTTTTGTCATTTTTTTTCTTCTGTACATTTCTTCAGTCAATAAACACTGGTAAGGGACCAGTCAACCCCGCTTGCATTTCAAAATTATTATTGTACGCAAACTCAACCAACGGAAGATGCTCCTCCCAAGTTCCTCCAAAGTCCAAAATGCACTTCTGCGGAAAATCCTCAAGGACCCTATTTACCCTCTCCGTTTGGCCATCTGTCTAGGTGTGATAGGCCAAACTCAACCTAAGTAACATCCCTAGTGCCTCCTGTAAGCTTCTCCAAAATTCACTAGTGAAAATGGGATATCTTTCACTAACAGTACTAGAAGAACTCCGTGTAGATGGAATATCTCTTGAATATACAAGATGCCAAATATGAAGTCATATGCTTATGCCTAACTAGGATGAAGTGAGCACTCTTGGTCAATCTATCAACAATCACCCAAATGCTAGTGTTCCCCTTCCTAGAATGGGGTAAACCATCAACGAAACCCATAGAAATACTATCCCACTTCCACTCCGACATGTTTAAGGGCTGAAGTAATCCACCGGGCTTCTGCTGCTCTGCTTTTACCCTTTGGCATATGAGACACTTAGCTACGAATTGCACCACATCCTTCTTCATGCCACTCCAATAGAACATCCTCTTCATATCCTGATATATTTTATCACCACCCGGATGAATAATCGTATGGGAATGGTGCGCCTCCTCTAAAACTGCTCTCAACAAGTCACTAGTGCGTGGAACACAAAGCCTCTCATCTCTCCTAAGTCACCTTTTTCTATCAATGGAATAGCGTTGGAGATGTCTCGAGACTTCTCCTCGGCTAATCCTATCCATAATGTCCATGAGGTTCGAATCCTCCCGCTGCCTCGAGCTAATTTGATCCATAAGGGTAAGCCTTACTCTTAATGTCGCCAACAATTCGGAAGTAATGTCTGTAGAGGGCTTAAAATCAAAAGTAGAAATAAACTCCAAGCTCCTCCACTCTACGAAAAAAGGACTAAGGGTTGCTTTCTTTCTTCTCAATGCATCCGCAACCACATTACCATTGCTAGGGGTATAAGCTATCTCAAAATCATACGAGGCTAAAAACTCCATCCACATCTTTGCCTCAAGTTCAAGTCCTTCTGCAAGAATAGGTACTTCAAAGACTTATGATCGGTAAAATGCTCAAACCTCTCTCCAAGAAAATAGTGCCTCCAAGACTTAAGTGCAAAAACTATGGCAGCCAACTCCAAATCGTGGGTAGGGTAGTTCTTCTCATGCATCCTCAATTGACTACTACCATCCCTTCTTACATCAGCATCGCTCCTAGACCCATTCCGCATGCATTAGTGTATACAGTGAAAGGTTTAGCTCCATCGGGTAAAACTAACACTAGTACACTAGTAAGGGCTCTCTTAAGCTTCGTGAAGGAATCCTCATAATCCACGTCCCACATGAAAGCTTTATTCTTCTTAGTAAGGTGCGTGAGTGGTGCCGAAATCTTGGCAAAGTCTCTAATGAAATTCCTATAGTGGCCTGCCAATCCTAGGAAGCTCCTAACCTCCGTAACGTTCATGGGGGCCTTCCAATCTTGCACTGCAATAACCTTGGTGGGGTCAACATCTAAACCTTCCTTCGAGACTACGTGCCCCAAGAAAAGAACTTCCTCTCTCCAAAAATGACATTTCGAAAACTTAGCTCTCAAATGATGACTACAAAGTGTGTTAAGAACCTCTTCCAAATGAACAACATGGTCCTTCATATTCTTGGAAAATACCAAGATATCATCCATGAATACCACCACAAACTTATTTAGGACATCCCTAAAGACACGGCTCATCAAACCAACGAAATAGGCTGGAGCATTGGTTAGCCTAAAAGGCATAACCAACCACTCAAAGAATCCGTTCGGTGTCCAAAGGCAGTCTTATCTAAACTGTCATCAACGACTCTAAGCTGATGGAATCCCATGGCTAAATCAAGCTGAGAGAAAACCGAAGAACCTACCAACTGGTAAATCAATCCCAGTGAGAGGATATTGGTTCTTCTTGATGAGCTTATTTAATTCTCTATAGTCCATGCAAAGTTGGGGAGAACCATTCGCCTTAGTGGCGAAGACCACTGGCGCTCCCCACTCCAATATGCTCCTTCTACTCCAAAAGCTTACGAATCTACTTGCTCAATTCTTTCCTCTCTAGGTGTCATGTGCCTCACAGGTAATGCTACTGGATTGGCATTGTCGTCAAATAAATTCTAAAGTCAATCTCTCTCTTAAAGGGAAGTCCTCTAACCTCCTCAAAAACGTCTGCAAAATCTCTGATGACAGGAATCGAATGTAACTCTGATGACGATGAATCAAGGGAATAAAGAAAACTCAACATGAATGACCCTTGTCGGTTGCAAGATGCCTCCAGAGTCCTACCACTGCAAGTCTCAAGTTTAACGACTTTCCTCTTGCAGTCTAATATAGCTTCGTATGTAGATAGCCAATCCATCCCTAAGATCATCCCATACCCTGAGATCCCATAACATTTGCATCGCAGTCAAATTCTACGCCTAGGATAAGAATTTTCAAACCCCTACAAACCATAGATAAGTGTGATCCTCCTATAGGGATTGAAACAATAAATGGATCTACTACTAATGATATGTCTAAGTGAAAACAATATACTAGAGAACTAGAGATAAAAGAATGTGATCTCGAGAATCAAATAAAGTTCGAATGGGAAAATCGGATATAGAAATCAAATCTTCAACTATGACTTTCCTACCGCTATCTGGAACACTACTGGAAGGTACTGTGTCTGACGCCTGAATCTGTGCAATTGTTGCACTCGCTCCTTGGGGAAAACTCCTACTCATATGACCGGGCTGCTCGTAAGTATAGCACTTACCCTTCATCTTCTCCTTCTAGCAATCCTTAGCCATATGTCCAACCTTCCCACAACTATGGCACTTTATTTCTTCTTAATCTGCTTTTGAGGAACTTATTTGTTTCCCCATCACTTCTTCTTTGAACCTTCTGATTTAACCTCCTCTTTTGACTCTCCGTCCTTGACTATATCTGACATAAGCGCCACCTCGACCAAAGACTCATAAGTAGCCCCCATCGACACGTGAGTCAGCAATAGTCCCTGAAGGGGTAGATTCAATCCCTTCACAAACTTCATAGCTTTCTTGTACGGCGTGTTCACCAAATTCATACCAAACCGCGACAACTCATTGAATTGATTAATGTATTCCTTAACAGACAAACCCCCTTGCTTTAAATTAATAAACCTCTCCATCTAAACACTCTCTTCCGCCTGAGACAGAAACTTCTTATCGAATTGCTCCCTAAATCCACCCCAAGTAACATTTCTACCCTCCAACTCGATCACCTCCCACCAATAAGATGCCTCCACCTTTAGCTGCCAAGCGACTAGCTAAACTCGCTGTTGACATCCAATCCCAAAACACCAAAAATCCTTCTGTGTCCCTAAGCTCTTGCCTCTACAAAAGTCTCCTTGCCAGAAAAAGTTTTTCCTCCCAAACTCACAAAATCTTTACAAAGCTTAGAGAAATTGATGGCGGCAAGTGGGTTGATGGGTTTCCCACCCGCTGTTGCAGGATTGGGTGCAGGCCCATGCACCTCTTGAGCCATGGCTTGTAAGTACCTATGAAACCAGGCTGGGACAGGAATGCCCTCGAGAAGGTTCGGGGCATCAGCCATTCGATGAGAAGAAAAGTATAGTTTAGGTAAGAGTCAAAAGGAGATTGAACTGGACTTACGAGGGGATTTTTATAAAAATTCTTTTATACTAAAAAAACATTTCTAAAAATTCTTTCCTAAAAGTACTTTTTAAAACAAGTTATTTCGAAAAATGCTTTATTTTTAAAATAAATTTTCAGGAATCCTATAAAGTTAGGCTTTGATACCAAATGAAATAGTCCACACCTCTTAATATACCCAAAAGGACACATTAAAAGGCATGGTGCGTTGTAGGTATAACTGAAACTAACAAAGAATAAGATTCACAAGACAAAAATAGGTGAAAACAGCAGAAACTAAAATAATAACTTAATTAAAACAAAGCTTCATGGTTACTTCATAAATAAGTCAAATATCAAATACAACATCCTTATCTCAAAACCCATTATGTGTTATGATATAAAAATTCATAGTATCAAAATCAGAGTACATAATATCCCTCATAATAAGTCATTACACAAAAAGAACTAAAGCTGAATTTAAAGAAATACACAGTAGAGAACTCCTCTAAGAAACCGCCAAGAAACAACAATCTACTGACTTCTCCCTTGATTACCTATGAGAGGGAAGAGGAAAAATAGATGAGTGGATCAAACTAAAAGTCTGGTGAATGACAGTAATTACTAGAGTCTTTAAGAAAGATAAAGTAATAGACTCTACGGCAGTGCTGGCATAAATAAGGAAAATAAAGGAAATAGGAAAGAGATAAATTGAAAATAAGTACGATTAAATATTGCTCAATTTATAAGATAGGTTAACTTTGATTTTCTGCACTTGTCCTTGATTTCTTCTTTGATTAGGCTGAATTCCTAATCCTGTAATTAGGATGTAACCCTAATCCTATCCTTTTTGATCGGTCTACTACTCTATAGTACCTTTCTATGGATTAGCTGCTATATAACTCTCTACACAAAATGTTACTGTGGACCAGACGACATTTTAGCTCCCTACATAGAAGGCATTTATTTACTATGGACCAGACACTATATATAACTCCATACATAGAATTTTATTGTGGACCAGACGATATATATAGCTCCCTACACAGAAGGCAATGGTGTCTACGAAAGACACCAACACTAAGCGCTTGGAACTCATAGCTATTACTGAGCACTCGAATGGAAGTTGTATGCGTAACTTCCACCATGCACAAGCTACCTTTTTCTCCACCTATTGGGTCTTCTTATTACCTCAAACTCCAGCATAAGGGTGCCTCTCATCCCACTTCAGGCTAACGTGAGATCACCGTGCGTCTATAGAAAATAAGGGAAATGTTGTTGGCACTGGTCCGTCATCCAAACAATCTCTAGTTGCGCCCCTTATCCAAATACCCTATGATTTGGACTTTTAATTGACCAATTACTACCATTTTTAGCATAAGCGTGCCCTCGTCTCACTATAGGCTAATGTGAGACCTCCGTTTTGGGGAATTCTATTTTGTATAGGTCCTACTTTCATTTTTGTTTATTAACTTAGGTAAGTTATTTAATTAAACCTTTACATCTTTCTCTACTATCTGTGCTTATTAATTTCGTTTAAGTCTTAAAATAAGCGTTATTTCATTCTTTTTTTTCTATCATAACCTATGCTATAATAATGATTATTACTTACCCCAAGCTCTAAGTGTGAAAATAAGTTACTTTCATCTTTTACTCTTTTAGTTATAGTTCTAAGTTATAACTAGGCCAATCTTTTTAATTCAGTCCAATTAACGTCATAATTAGGCGTAATTTCAGTCCAATTCCATTTATATTACAGTCTTTGAACTTTAAATCTTATATTCCATTATCTCAATTTTCCTATAGTTTAATCCATATTCGCATTAATCCTATGCTAATTCATAAGAGAAGAAGAAGGAGGAATAAAAGAAAACAGAAAATAGAAGAAAATCCAAAGCGTAGAAAGAAGATGTAAATAACATATAAATAATAGTAAATAAACTAAAATACTGTAAATAAACTATAGATAAACGGAAAATCTATAAAAAAAAATAGAAACAAACTAAAATTACTGAGAAGAATAGCTGAAAGGAAATAGACTGAAAATGGTTCTAAAAAATTGTAAATAAACTACTGGAAAATGCTATTCCATAATCGTAGTAAAACTACAACTATTGTAAACTCTATTTTTTTAAACTACTTAGAGAAATCTTAAAATAATTACAATTACTCACCTCCAGTCCTAAGCTCTTCCTTTGGTCTTCTCGAATCCACTTGGAGTTGTAAAATAATTTAATTTATAATGAATTTCTCCTTTGGAAAAATCATTCCGTTTAGGGTCCTTCCTAGAAAGGTGAACCCAATTGGAGAAATCCTAGAGTTAGAAAAAGTGTTAGGGCCAGGGGTCTATTTATAGGGGTATAAGTGGATCTCGGACCATTGGATTTGAAGAATGAACAGGATGCAACCACGTCATAGGCTGAATAGAGGCCGTCGGATGTAGAAATGGAGGGACCAGATCGACTTAACCGATGCAAAATATGTGTTCACTTGTCACTGAATCGTTCGCTTGCCAAAAGGCAAGGGGGTCGACCGGGCGGTCGACCGCTCCCTTGCCCAGGTCGACCGGCCGGTCAACCTGTGTAATATACACACACACACACATATACATATATATATATATATATATATATGTATATGTCTTCTTATTTCATTTATTTTATAACTATGTCATATTAGTTCAGGTTTTGATGTTCTATATATGGAAATTGACAAGAAAATTACCCCACACACAATGGTGTAACTTCCGTGGCTTGATTTTGATAAATTCACAAAGTTATTTTATTATCTAATTAATTATTACAGGTTAAATTTTGGGTTGTTGCGTTCTTCACTCCTTAAGGGATTATGTCCCCGAAATCTCTAAGGATAAAAGGATGTACTAAATGATTTCATCCAATTCTACGACCAACTACTCAATCATCAACCATTCATCCATTGTCCTTAAGTTTTTCTAATGTATTTTTATGATACTTATGCAATTAGTGTGGTGTAAATATCCCTAAGTAATGCAAAAGATTAGACGTTCTGCGGATTTAGTAGACCTCCTTTTATGCAGTCATGTAAGTGCCATGTATCCAAATGAATGCAAAAAATTTCTAACGATAACTGATAATTCTATATGCATGCTAAAACATCATTCAAATGCAACAATCATGTGATAAACACCCATTTATAGCATCCACATAAATAAAATAAAAATACACACACATCCATATGCACATGCTCTAGTGTTCTAGTTAGGCCGATCCCTAAAGAATAATAGTGCCTACTATACCTATATGCATCCATTAACATCCACTAGCAAACAATTACAACCACTGGCATACATCATTCATAACAATTCCAACCTGTCACCTGCAACGAATATACATATTATAAAATATGTGCAATGTCTGCTTTAAGGTAGGCGCGCATACTAAAGGTCATCCGCTCATACACGGGAATGTATAGGGTCTCATCTGCTCCAGTAGGCAGGAATATATCCGAATACCAATCAATATATATATAATATCATATATCATCCAAAAAATCATCAATAATCATAAATAAAATTTATTCTCACTTATATAAAAATATCAGTGAGTCGGAAAGAGTGAGTTGTACTCATTTTGGTTCCAATAGAAGTTGTAGTGTTTTATTCCGAATAAAATTAAACGAGCATTTAATTTTACCTAAAATTTACACTAGCTCCAATCAACTCCAAACTAGCTCTAAAATATAATGCTCATCAATATGGACCCAATGCAACTTGTTTGCCAAAAACGGACATCGTATGAAGAAGTTATGATGTTTTAAAGATTATACGAATTATAATATAATAAAATATATAATTTCTTTTTTTAACCTTTTTAGTCACAGCCGTTGACTCCTCTCCCCCAAGATTCGGGCCATGTTTCTTTTCTTCCATCGATCACGTATATATGTCAAAACAAAAACCTATTGATGTCAATCTTCCCATCAATGTCGCGCCCTCCACGATCGATAAGAAGACGATCCAACAACGCAAACCTGAATCCCTGAGCGCCACCCACCTCCGTCCCTGGTCCGATCGACCCTAGCCCATGAAAATTAAGCTCGACTGTCATGCGTTCGAACACCAATCATCGCTGATCCACCATGCGAAACTCCATCATAGCCGTTGAAAATATAAATCTCATCGTCACCGATGTTTTCCCTTTAGATGTCGAGGCCTGATTTTGAGTGAATGGGGAGATAATCAAGGTGGAATGGTGGAAGTTTTCTGGCCGTTGAATGCTAATGGCGGCTAGGGTTTAAAGAAACTAGGGTTTATGAAAATAGAAAATTGATGTCCTTTTCTAGAAAATTCTGCGATACTATTCATCCGACAATTTTTCGAACTCCAATCAAAGCGTGCCGTCTGGCGTTTATAATGTTTTACACCTATTCTGAACACAATGGAATATATAGCGAGAGCCAATTCGATCATATTTGAAAGAAGCTTTTCGAATCAAATTATTTAAATTTAAATTTACTTAAGCAAATTTCTACGCGTTCAGCTTGCCACGACTAAACCGTAAATTCGATTGACAAGAAATTTGAAATCCTACAATAATATAACATTATGGGTCCAATGAAACTGGTTTCGCTGAAATCCGAGACTGTTTGAAAATTTACTATTTTTACACGTTAATTAAATATTAAAATATTCAATTTCTATAAATTAACTCTAATTCAATTTTCAAAGTTCTCTAACGTCATCCTAATTCAAATAGAAATTATATTAGCTTTATAAATCATTTTTATTCACATTAAATCCAAATTCCAATTATTTCTAAAATTTCAAATATTAAAGTAACGATTTATTATCCAATTAAATTACTATATTTCAAATATAAGTTATTAAGCTTATAAAATTTACTTGTGAATATTTAAAATCAATTAAATATACGAATTTCCAATGACTAGAATACTGGATGTTACATTCTCTACTACTTAAAAGAATTTCATCCTCGAAATTACCAAGTAAGAAAAAGTCACAAAATCCATTAACTTTTCAAAATAACTCGTTCAAATTAGATTTCAAAATCATTTATGCTTTTTAACCTTTTCCAAAATCATTCGTTAAACTTCTTACAAAAACTTTTTGAAGTTCTCAAATCCATTCATAGTTATCTTTTCAAAACCAACTAACATCGTTTCAAATTATAACTCAAAAACCAAAATTTTAGTTATCAAAACTTTTTCCAGTTTTCCCAAAAAAATTCTAACGCCCAAAATTTTCAAAAAATTTCGCCATAGCCGCCTTTACACGGTTCGATCGTAGTAGAATCACAACATATATATATATATATATATATATATATATATATATATCAAATATACGTCTCATCTTTGAGGATGAGGCATCCTGTAGGGAAAAAATATAAAAGTACGATAAGTAATCCGAGATATGTACCTTATATATTATTAGTGAGCATATACGACTAATATAGCACGAAAGCGAGCTCCAAATGCGAAGCATACGCCATACGCACCTACTAAACACTCAACAAATAAATGTGAAACATGTATATATGAAAATAATATCAATATACAACATATACCAATACAACTACTATATTTTCCAATATAGCAAATGCAATCAAAAACAACAAATCTAACCATTAAACAACTATCATCCAACTAACATCCAACAAACCAATATCTCTCCCGTTAATCCATAACCAAATCAATATAAATCCACTTATTCATTAATATTCATTGAACCGGTTTTCAATTTAAATCACATTTGATTTATTAACATTGGGTTTTAATAATATTTATTCATTTATATTCAATTAGTTTACATTCACTAATTTATATTCAAGTTAGTTCACTTTCAATTCAAATCAAATTCTGTTCTATTTTAAATTCACTTACTATCAATTTAAATTCAATTATTTAGCTTTTAATTTCATTAACATTTAATGAATTTCTATACAATCAACTAATATTCATCTAACAACCAGTGCATATCCAACATAACCAAATATATTTAATTTACACTCAACATCTATATTTACTTCGTTTACCTTAAATTTGGTTTAACACATTTAATTTTAATGGGTTTAATATATAATTGACTTTCATTCAATTTTTCGATTTCAAATTTCATTAGCTTTTAATGAATTAACACCTACATCGACTATTCCATATCGATTTATTTACATTCGATTAATTAACATTCAATCCATATTTTATTTACTAATTTATTTCATTAGTTCAATTCAATTCATGAATTAGTTCTATTGCTAATTCATTTAAAACTAAAGTTGAATTTTCATTATATAACTCAAATTCATATTCATCTCTTCACTTTATTAATTCATTTTGATATCAAAATTCAACTTCATTCAACGTTACTTGAGTTATATTTAATTTCATTTTCACTTGCATTTACTTTCACTATACAACTTAAGTTCACTACTACTTTAACCGAAATTCTATTTTATTTAACTTTTACATAAGTCAAATTTCCTATAACTATTCAAATCCAGATTCTGTTTTGCTCAACAAAATTATTTAACCATTTTAACAATTTGTTTTACTTACATTTTCTCACTTAATAAGTTATACAACTTATTTACTAATCTAAACTTCCAAATTCATATCATAATCACTTTACCACTTAATTTTAATTTATATTTTAGTAACATATGTAATCCAATTCAAATCCTATTTAATTTATTTAACTTTCCTTTGCTTAAATTTCAAATCATATATTTATTATGCTATCAAAATTTATTATTTCGTATTGTAAGTCCAAATTCATTTTACCTATATTTACCAATTCCAACTTGGATTTTAAATTCAAATTTGTTTATCTCAACAAAGCTTCAATTTTTAATTTACTATCGTAGCAAATCCATCACACAAAAACTCGAAAATGATAGTGATGATTCTACAGTCATCACCCTTATTATTTTTCAGCAGCAGTAGTGAATTCAGTGCTTTATATTCTTTTAAAACATTCTTTTATTCATAGATCACATTTATAAACCTTCTTACTTATATAATTTCACTCGTTCACTTTACTCACATAAGATTCATTCCAAATCCATTTATCTTACTTATATTTATAATAATATATATCTTTTAACTTGGAAAAACAACTTTCAAATTAAACGGAATTCAAATAATCAAATTCTTAGTTCAAATTCATTTTTATTTATAACTCATAATTTTAAATATAATCATATAATTTCATTTCTTATATGTAAGATTATTTCACAATTGTAAATCATTTTAATTATTATTCCATACTTTATAATTCACTTGCTTATATAATTTATTATTCTTTTACAATTGTTGTTTTTATTTAGATTATTCACCAAGTTTTTTACTAACTTATATATATTTACATTTTCAACAACCAAACAATTCATTTATATACACTATAATAATTTCTGATAAATTATCCTTTATATATATAAAATATAATCGAGGTAAAATTATTTCGTTTACCCAAATTAAAATGATACTATGTCGACTTGCCTTGTTTAAGTGTTTAGAAATCCTAATCGATAAAATAGCATTACTCATACCGACAAGAATTCACAAACAACTCAACGGATAAGTAAACATAATATAAAACATTTTTATATTACTAACAAATACGCGCTCATATATATAATATAGTCAAATTCAATCTAGGGTGCTACTATCTCGATCTATACCGAGTACACATCAAAGCCTAGGAATATACAAAATCGAAGCTCTGATGCCAAATATGACAGTCTGCAAATCCGTACCCTTTGAATCGATAATAAACCACACATGTCCGACCTAAAAAAGCACAGAATGACGGAAAGTCAAGCAAAGAAAAGAAGAGAGAAGAAGAGAACCAAACAGAATAATATAGAATCTCACATCGCAGTGGAAAACATATAATGTCATATCAATAATCTTTACAAATCAGAAACTGTATAAGCATACATCAATCAAAGTTCAATAATCAATCACTAATTATCAGCCTGGATAGTTATAATAATCTATCCTCACAATTACCAATAATATACAACAACTAAGCAGCGGATAATAAATAGATACGTGTATACAAAAATGAAGATCTCCAGCTCGTCCGCTGAAGCTCCAAAAGCACCAAAGCTAAAGCTGTAAACATACTCGGTCCGACCCGAGCATTGAAAGGGAAGAAAGCCCGGATCAGTCTAGTAAACCAGCATGAGAAACACACTCAACTGAATTTATTAAATTACCAAACTTTTCCTTTTCCAAAAAATATCTCGTAAGACACGCCCACACATAAACACGGATATGTTTTTACCTTACGGTAACTAAAACATTTCATATCAAATCCTTTTATATTATACTAGCGTCTAGTATAAAAATAATATTAATCATAGCGGAAATTGTTACATTGATTAAATTTCGGCATATAGCTCAAAATGGGTAATACAATCAAAATGGTAGGTATGTAGTGGAGTTTGGATTTCCATACGAATGACTAGGTGAAGGGACTACCTTCAGTACATCTCTAGAGGAATGTACCGAGAACCATCACAGAGGATCCTCTACCAACACAAGACTAACCTATCTCTATAACTAGATAGTACCGAATATATCATCCTTCAGTCATTACCGACCTTTATTGAGAGCCCTCATAGCATACAAATCACAATAATCAGATACACGATGTTATAGCATGTAAAGATATATCTAGAAGAGGATGATCATATCCTAATGGGAGCGACCCACTTAGCCTTGCCGCATCTAACATGTTTTGGTCATTTTCGGTTGATGAGGCCTGAGGTAACGAGTACCTTTCACATATCACATCACTTTGAATGTCACACGGCCATTTCCGTTGACCACTAATTGCCTTCCAAAAAAATATAACCCTTGAGCTCATATGTCTCAAGGAGGGTGTTAAGCTAAGAAAAGTTGCCTTCTCCGCCACCACTGATGTACGTTTGTAAAAACCAATGTACGTAATCTTTAGAAATGCAATGTCATAAAAATATCTATACAAGTTGTCCAGGAACAGGACAAACCGAAGATACTTTTCTACCACATCCTATCGGGAAATCCCTAGGAGTAGTAGTGAATAGTCCTTGCATTGGATAATTCATACCGAAGAGACTATTTCTATTGGATGTATATTGGGATTTTAATCCCAAACGATCAACAAGCAGTCCTCCACTATAAAAATCCTGAATATCAATATCATCACAACCAACCTGCATAATCATCGCATAAATGTTTGTCCGAAGTGGTTTTCGGATAAACCGATCCTGGTCTTTTCGCACCAATAATGCAAAAACATTTCTCAACCTCACATAGAAACTAAGTGTCATAGACTTATCACATCTCCAACTTTCAACTTGCCATCCTTTGGCCAAGAAGGAAGCTCGATAGATTAGAGTAATACTGCGCACTACATAAATCAATATACTCCACACAAATGAAAATCAAGCCTACATAGATGACTACTTACTAAGTGTACGACTAAATAGTTCCCACATCAAGTCGAGGAACTAAAATGGCCAAATTTGTTAGTCGGTTATTTAACTATCAAAGCAAACAAACAAATATCTAGCACCATAAGCAATCACTTGGCCTTTTTAATTCATCTTTTATTAATTAAATCACTTGCCAAATATTTACTTCAAATTATCTTCAAAAGGATATAATCTCAAAACCATTTCAATATTACACTTTTGGAAAACATTTCTATATACTTATTTAGTAATAAATAATTCACAAATCTGTTTATTTTCAACACTTAGAAAATATTACATATACCTAATCTTGATTAAGTATATATTTTATTCTTTAAGGAAAACATTTCTCTTAAACATACTTATTTGGGTCAAAATGAATGTTGCGTAAAACATTGTTACGACAACCCAAAATCATTAGTATAGGGATTCGAAAATTAGACAGATATATAAATCTCATATACTATACAAAAGCATTTTCTTTCAAAAATCATTTACTATAACAACAGTTTATAGTCCATCATTTCCTTACTTTTCGAAAACGTCTATTTCAACAATGAATGTTGAAACCGGGTTTCGATACTTAACACATTTTAAAACATCTTCAAACCATTTAACTCTATTTAAAAATATCACTTCTAAAAAATATCCATTTTATTTAATATACTATTCACTATCCAACATCGTGAATATAATTCTCTAATCAATTTCAATATTATTGCACATTTAATTTAAAGGATAATTCACTGCCCAAAATCGTGAATATATCTCCTTTACAAAATTCATACTCCTACGCATATTTTAAAGGATTATCCACTGTCCAAAATCGTGGATGAAATTCCTTTAATAAACTTCCACTATTTAACTTATCAAATTCAATTGACTTCGCATTTATAAAACAATGTTTATAAATTCCATTTATATATTATAAAAACCTCATTTATAAAATCCCTTTGTTAACCAATTCCATTTAAATCTCGTTTACATGCCAAAATCCAAATTATAAGTTAATTACTTATAAATCTCTTTATTTACAAATTCATTCATTTTATAATTTCATAAATTATAAATCTTATTCACTTATAAAATTCAATTATCACTTCATTTTAACACTTATAAAACTCCTTTATAATTTCATCGCTGTTGATTTATAAAAATTCAATTTTATAAATCTTATATATAAACGGCTTATAATAATTTCATAAATCTCAATTTAAACTATTTACAAAATAGTTAACTCCATATTTCAAAAATCACATTTTAGTATATTTCCCAAAAATCATAATTCTTATAACATAAAAATTATAACATATATTTATTTAAAATAAATTCATTTCCTTAACAATTCAAAAATATCTATTTTCAAAATCATTTTAAAATCCTTTTAAATTTGAAATCATCACTTTAACATTTTTAAATTACCAAAAATAGGCTCAATGTTGCAACAGCACTACATACATCAATCACGGTATGCAAAATATTATATATCACGTGATAACAGCATATATCACAAAATCTGCAAATAAAACAATATTGGAGAGGAATCCAGTTGGATCCCTCCAAGCTGTCACCTGCAACGAATATACATATTAGAAAATATGTACAATGTCTGCTTTGAGGCAGGCGCGCGTACAAATGGCCATCCGCTCATACACGGGAACGTATAGAGTCTCATCTGCTCCAATGGGCAAGAATATATTCAAATACCAATCAATATATATATATATATATAACATATCGTATATCATCCAAACAATCATCAATCATCATAAATAAAATTTATTCTCACTCATATAAAAATATAAGTGAGTCAAAAGAGTGAGTTGTACTCACTTTGGTTCCAATAGCAGTTGTAGTGTTTTATTTCGAATAAAATTAAACGATCGTTTAAATTTACTCAAAATTTACACTAGCTCTAATCATCTCCAAACTATCTCTGAAATGCAATGCTCTTTAATACGGACCCAATGCAACTTATTTCGTCAAAAACGGACCTCGTATGAAGAAGTTATGATGTTTTAAAGATTATACGAATTATAATATAATAAAATTTATAATTTCTATTTTTTTTAACCTTTTTAATCACAGCAATTGACTCCTATCCCCCAAGAATCCAAGATCCGAGTTGCATTTCTTTTCTTCCATCGTTCATGTATACAGGTCAAAACGAAAACCCATCGACGTCAATCTTCCCATCAATGTCAATCTTCCCCGAGCGCCACTCACCTCCGTCCCTGGTCCGATTACCTCCGATCAACCCTAGCTTATGAAAATCGAGCTCGACTGTCACGCGTTCGAACACCAATCGCCGTCGATCCACCGCGCGAAACTTCATCGCATCCGTTGAAAATATAGATCTCATCGTCGCCGACGTTTTCCCTTTAGATGTCGAGGCCTGATTTTGAGTGGATGATGAGATAATCAAGGTGGAACGATGGAAGTTTTCTGGCCATTGAATACTAATGTTTACAGAAACTAGGGTTTATGAAAATAGAAAAATTGATATCCTTTTATAGAAAATTTCGCGACACTATTCATCCGAAATTTTTTCGAACTCTAATCGAAGCGTGCCGCCTGGCTTTTATAATGTTTTACACCTATTCTGAATACAATGGAATATATATCGGGAGCCAATTCGATCGTATTTAGGTTTTCAAATTGAATTATTTAAATTTAAAATTTACTTAAACAAATTTCTATGCGTTTCATCTTGCCACGACTAAAATGTAAATCCAATTGACACAAAATTTGAAATCCTACAATAGTATAACATTATGGTTCCAATGAAACTGATTTCGTCAAAATCTGAGATTATTTGAAAAATGACTATTTTTACACGTTAATTAAATATTAAAAATATTCAATTTCTATAAATTAACTTTTAATTCAATTTTAAAAGTTCTTTAACATCATCTTAATTCAAATAGAATTTAATTCAACTTTTTAAATCATTTTTATTTGCATTAAATCCAAATTCCAATTATTTCTGAAATTTCAAATATTAAAGTAACAATTTAATTATCCAATTAAATCACTATATTTCAAATATAAGTTATTAAGCTTATAAAATTTACTTGTGAATATTTAAAATCAATTAAATATACGAATTTTGAATGACTAAAATTCTGGGTCATTACAGCCGAGCTGGATGAGGTGGGTATGTGCAGAAGCGGTTCGTTGAGAGGGAGCTATTGGCGAAAGCCGTTCGACAAATGGAGTCTCCGAGCTCCGTATCACTTGAATTTGTGCACAATGGAGTTGGGTTTGTTTGTTCATGTACAGGCTACATGCGTTGGGGAAGAAAGAGTATCGTGGGTAGGGTCTGTTAGTTGTAGGTAGTGGGCTTATTTTTTAAAATAAAATTGTGTTTAATTTTAAAT
Organism: Allium cepa; assembly: GCA_030765085.1. Lineage (NCBI taxonomy): Eukaryota > Viridiplantae > Streptophyta > Magnoliopsida > Asparagales > Amaryllidaceae > Allium > Allium cepa. Next base: position 940,535,002 of record CM060932.1, read on the forward strand.
TAAGTATCGTCAACTTATAAAATGTATAACTCCTGCATACGAGTTCCGATTAGGATGGAGACTTACGTTGCGATCGTGATGATAAGAGCTTCGCAATGAAATTGGTTTGGATGGATTTGGAGACTGCCGAAAATTGGACTAAAATAAGGCATTGTCCGGTTTAGTTCCACAATGAAACGTCTCAGCGACAACAGAAACTCAAGGTGGGTGTTTTATGACGCTCACAACGTACTAGAATATTTTTACGCTAGTTATATTTGAAATTATGAAGTGATGTAGATTTATTGGTCGTTGTTTGATAAATTCAATGGTCATTCGAATTCACCGTTAAAAAATAAAATTGACCATTATATTTAAATTGGAAATTAATTACTAGTAAAATGCCCCATACTAATAACTATGATATTGTTGTGAATTATATTGTCTGCTTGTATGATTGATTGTGATAGATGCAAATTGATTGATATTTACATGATTGGATGCTTATTTATTTTTATTTTATATATCCTTCTATCACCCTGTGAATTATTTATGGAATAAAACAGTAAATTGAGTTATTTCAAATAAATTAAGAAATAGATTGAAATGATATATACCTATTACATTGTGATTTGGATTGAAACGATATATATTCACCCCTGAAATTAAATTGAAATAACTAATCACTTGACCATAGGATAGAAAATTATACACTGACACTGGATTGGTTAAATTAAACGATTTTAAAAATTTTGATTTGAAAATATTTAAATGGTTTTGATTTAAAAGAAATAAAATTAAACTTCTAGAAATCAAATTATTTTCGAATTTGATCCCTGAATTTCGAAATTTAAATTTGGTAATCGACATTGTTTAAATAATCGAAATAGAGATTTGAAGTTATAATCGAAATATAATTTGAATTTTCGGAAATTTATTTATTTTTAAAGATTGAACTTTATTTCGAACTTTGAATATTACTACGTAAAAGTGATATAAAAACGATATTTTGAAATTGAGCTCGGAATTGAATTATATTTGAAGTTTGGAATTTTAAACTGAATATTAAAGGATAATTTGATTTAAATGTTTTGAATCGATATTTGAAAATCGAGCTCGAAATCGACATGAATTGAAATTGAACTAATTGGATTTGAAAGTGGAATTGAATTGATTTGAAATCGAAGTTGAAATTGATTTGAATTGAAATCAAAATTGAATCAATTGAATGGAAATTGGAACTATTTGAATTGGAAAGTTGTAATTGAATCGGTTTGACTTTGAAACTATTTTCAATAAAATTATTTTAATATAAACTGTTTAAAATCTATCTTCTTAAATATATAAATTATTTTGGTTTTCCAAATTATTTTACTATAAAAACCATTTTAATACTTAAACTATTTTATATTAAACTATTTTAACCATTTAAACTATTTTCAAGTATTTTAGTTATTTAAACTGTTTTAAAAATATTGAAACTATTTTTCCAAAATTCAAACTGATCAAGGGTGAAATGTTTATTTTTTTTGAATCATGGATTTAAATACGAATTGGATAGAATGAGGTTATAACTTAAATTGGAATTCAAAACAATTTTGGAACTGAAATCAAGATATTAAGACGAACATGATTTTGAATTGAAATGGTATATTTTGAGTAAATATGATGATTTCGAAATGATTTGATTTTGAATCAAATATGATATTTTAATATCATGTATGAACTATTTTTGAAATATAAAAGTTCCAACCGGCATGTAAAATGACGTTTGTTGTTAAAGAGACCGCGGCTGGATATGGGCACTCTATCGATACCGGACCCACTTTAACAACTGTATACGCAAAGGAGACTCCAGAACAAAGTGGTTGGATTTGACAGCGATTACTGGATATGAAGAAAAAGAACGATGATGGATAGACCCTGGCACTTGCGCCAATTTGAAATGACTAAAACAAGACGACATGGCAGGGCCAAGTGGGCTAATTACCTTGAGAGGATATTTATTTTCTTGGACTCGGTCCATATTATTACTCTTGCTATTGGTTTCGATTGGTGTACCTTGATATGAGATAGCCTCCCTTTTGACTCGATATGGGATGGATGGACGTGGTGGGTGGTCATGGTTATGACGCTTTACCACCAGCCCTACGACCGGAGTGGTAGTATCCTACCTTGGGCTTTGCCTCACATGCCTTGTCATACTTTTATCCCTACACGAGACCCTACGATTTTGGTTTATTGTTGTCGTATCAAGGTGCATCCCTGACCACTGACGTGCTACTGGTGGTGTCAAATGCAAACTCTACGCCAATGCTTAAAAACACGTTAAGGGATATCAATGTAAAGCGTTAACACTGAGAAAAATATTTATTTTATTATCTACACATTATATATCTTGCGTATTCTATTACATATAAATATTTTGATGGATCCTTAAGAGATGGAAAATCCCATAACATCTCTTGAGTTATCGCACGCACGTTATACATTGGATAGGATATGTGAAATCCCGTAAACATCTCTGACGCCATGACACTCATGTTATATGCGATCAGTTTGACTCACATAAGAATATTTTAGTCCCGGCTCGAGTGTTTTGTATCGGCTCAGTCCTGAGTTTTTCAGCTTATTGAAGATTTATTCTGGAGGATGAAGACGAAGATTTGGTATTACTATTACTATTATTACTTCTATATCATGGTGTCTGCTGCATTATATTTTGTTCTGTTGTATATGTATAACTCCGATAAATGTTGTATAGATTATAATCAAATGTATAATAGAAACAGCTTCATAAACTGTTTATTTGATTATTATATTTTATCGTTCCGCTATGAGATTTTGTGTTTTTTTCTTCTTCTTTTATTATCTCTTTCTTCTTCTTTTCTTATCTTTTTCTTCTTCTTTTCTTATCTTTTTCTTCTTAACCCTAATGATCTGGTATTTTCGGCACTCGATTGTTCGGCATTCTATACAGTGGACGTATTTATGACAATTTTCGAGGATCGAAAATCCTCGGTCGTTACACTATTAATCAAGTACACTATTGTAGAAAGAGCATCAGGCCAAAATTTAAGTGGTAATGATGCTTGAGCAAGTAAAGTAAGTCCAGTTTCTACTGTTTGCCTGTGTTTCCTTTCAACAAGACCACTCTGTTCTGATGTATGTAGAAAAGTTGTTCTATGAATAATTCCTTTTTTTAGAAAAAAATTCTTTAAGTGGTTGAAACTCTGTTCCACCATCAATTTGTATAATTTTCACTTGACAACTTGTTTGATTTTCAACCTGAACTATAAACTGCAGCACTGCCTTATAAGTTTTAGATTTTGATTTCGAAAAATAAATCCATACATATCTAGAATAAGAATCAACAAATGAGACATAATATTTATATCCATAAACAGTGTTGATTGGTGCTGATCCCTATAGATCTATGGTAATTAATTCTAAGGGTTTATTTTATTCAATTTGTGAGTCTGTAAATGCAAGTTTATGGCTTTTTCCCATTTGAAAAAATGTACAAACATAAGGTAAGGAAATTTGCTTGAAAGAAATTGCATTATTATTCAACACATGCTTTACAATATTTGCACTTGGATGACCTAGTTTATAATGTCATACATCAAAAATCTTGCAGTCATTTTCTTGTTTGATTTCAAAAATATGACACTGTTTTCCCTTAAATCCAGAGTTTCTTGACTTAGCAACATTGAATTTGTACAACCCTCTAAATTATTTACCCTGCAACAAAATTTCTTTTGTCAGAATTTCTCTATCTAAACAATATTTGGATAAAATTCAAAATATACGTTGTTGTCTTTCGCAAATTAAGGTACATTTATTAAATTCTTTCTTATTAATGGAACTCTTATAAGATTGTTTAGATAAAGTCGCTTTTTATCAATAAAACCTGCATTTCCAGTGTGTGTAATTCTAATAGATTTTCAATCACCCATGTGCATAGATTGTGTACCTTTGTACTCCTTGCTTTCCAAGTTTAGATTATTCAGATTATTTGTTACATGATTAGTAGCATCTGAATCGGGATACTAGCTTGCATCATGTATATCTTCAAGTTTAGCTATATCACAGTTTGTGCTTTCTGATTGGCTTTTGTTGTCTTGTTGTGTATTAACCATGTTGACATTTTGTTGATAGTTCCTTGCATTATTTTGCTGTTGTGGCACATAATTTGCATCAAACCTGAAATAGCATTTACTTGTAATATGACCATACTTTTCACATATTTGACACCTGATTCTATTGTTATTCTGCCTTCCACCCCTTCCTCTGCCTCTATTTGCTTGACCACCTCTTTGACTGTTAAATTGATTTCTGCCATTGTTTTTTCTTCTTTATTCTTGTATCTATCGATACTGATAAAATTGGCAGAGAAATCTGATAAACTGGATTTCTTTTGCTCTATTCTACCTTCATGAGCAAGAAGTGTAGAATGGACATATTAAATAGTGCCTGTTGTTTTTTTAATGAAAATACTGCTACAACGGCCTCATATTCTTCATCTAAACCATTTAAAATTGACAAGATTTGTTCATAATTAAAGATTTTATGACCTACTGATGCAAGTTTATCACACAACAATTTAACCTTAGGCAAGTACTCTCTCATTGATATGTTTTTCTTCTTTAAAATTTTGCAGCTGTCTTTTGTAGTACATCACTTTTGTAGCAGATTGTGTATTCAACACTTGTTCAATTTTTAACCAAATTTCATTTGCAGTCTTGCAACAAATTAACCGTGGCAAAAGATTAGAACTGGTGGTAGAAAGTAACCAAGAACTTACTAAACTATCTTGCTTTTGATATCTTGATTGCTTATGAGTTTACCAACTTTATCAGTAATGTATCTTGGTGGTGTGATTAATGTTCCAAGAACATATTCCTCTAATCCATAGCCTTTAATTGCAATTTCAATTTGAAACTTCCAAAGAAGAAAGTTTGTTTTATCTAGTTGCACATTGATAATTTGACTTTGTGGTTTATCAATATCTTAATCAAATCTTTGTTGCAGATTGTTGAGTTGTTGAATATGTATTTCTTGCTGTGGATGATGGTGATGACTCTTCTTCAGCCATTGATGCGATCAGGGTGCAGATGAATTTGAGAGATCTTGATTTCAAGCATTGAGATCTTAAAAGACTATGGGATGATGAAAATCTGATATGAACAAGGTGCAACCAGAGGTGAACTGGATGATGAAAATTGTTCTAACAGTCGCTTCTTGGCGAGGCACAATGGGCCAACACAAAGTACAAAAGAAAAAACATACATGAATTTTCTTCATGGCTGGCACAACACAAAGTGATTACTTCATGAACCCAAGGTGATTATTTTGTTTTGATACAGACTAAGGTATTGCGCTACGTGGTTGATTGAAGGATTTTTGGGCCTTGAATTCATTGTCATATAACCGAGGCATTGATTGCCATCTATTCAAAGCATTGGAGATTATGTCATTTATTAGATTTTAGCTTTTGGCCTTATTTAGTTTCGGCTTATAGCGATCAATAACTAATTAGCATGGAGCTTTTGGTTATAAACATTCGACATTTAAAGTTCATGAGCACATTATTTGCAGACAAGGGCTATGGTTACAGTCGAAGGAAATAAGTTCTTTTCTTCGATTACAAGCTAAATAACTGAAAGCTTACAATATATTAAACAAAAATAGTGTTATAACAAATTGTAATTATTACTAAAGGATATTTTTTAACATTGGTTAATTGATACCACAAGGATTTGATTTCAGGACCTTAGATAAAAAAAATCGAGGATTATAGCAATGTTTCCTATGGAACATCTTGTATGGGAATGAGGGATTTAACATATAGAAAACCTAACTCCTATTTTTCCACTTTAAGTTGAACTTACAAATTAGTTTAACAAATATATGCGTTGTAACAAATTTTTATGAACATTGTCTTAGACGTACAAACTTCATTAGTTTTGAATTTTGAAACCAGACACGATATTCATTTGTTTGGTTGGTTTTAAAACAAAATTTATCAAACCAATTAGTAAAAACTAAGAAAATTAGTTCTCTAGAAACCTGATATGACCAACAAAGTTTCTCGGATTAATCTTCATCAATTTTTTTCCATATTATGCTTTAAAAATGGATCGTCATATTTATACAATAATGTTGTATGTATCTAAAGTTATGACACAAAATTATACTTTAATGCACTATGTAGTATTATTGTGTTTTTTATGATCAGTGATGATTCACTTACAAAATATAAAGAAAATTAATTTGACTACTAAATTGATCTAAAAAGAATTTGAATATTAATAGTTCATTACAATGAAACAAAAATTTGATTGTTCCTTTAAAAAAGTTCATATAATTATATTTCAATAAGTTGCTATAGTTACATAATTTAGTCAGATTTAGAATGGATTTAACGCAGTTAGCACTATTTTGTTCTTATCGGGTACTAATGATCTCTACATTATAAGAAAACTTCTAATTCATACTACAAAGAAGAGTCATACAAAAAAGAGATCTAAGCCTAGCATTATGTCATTTTAGTTTAGTTTAACATTTAAATAAATTGGAAACTATCTATTAACTTTCAATAGAACAATCAAGAGAACAAACGGAGGATGCATGACTTTACTTTTACATCTTTTTTAACATTTTGGTCGTAAGAAATATTTGAGAGTGAAATATATATTGGATGCTCAAAAACTAAAACCCCCAAGATGGATAAAGTTAGACAGTATTTGGTTATGTTGTGAATTTTGATTTGAATGGAATTACATTAGATAGCTATAGGCTCGATGAATTGAACATTCATTTTTTGGCGTCAAATATCTTATACCGAACATTCATAATATATTACATCTATATAGTGGCATTGGACATCTCAAGTGTTCAATGTGAATAACACAACTAATGGCTAGAAAGATGAATGAATATATTTCCACCGATTTAACCACATATGTTTAAATGTCCAAATATACAAAACCTAAAAATGTTACTCCATAGAATACTTAAGTGGAAAAACTATAACATGTTGTTAATAAATAAAAAATTCCTTTACACAAATAATTCTTTCTTAAACTAACTTCAAAGCATCTTTCATGGCAATGTACATCCATAAGATGGTGATACTATTGAAAATAGCCCATACAATCTTTCGATTATTCACTTTATTTTTTAACGAAGGTAAGCAATGAAAATTCTAAAATCGATCAATTTTACTTTCAAAATTAGGTTACTTTTATATTGTGTAGTTAATGCCCCGCTATTACCCGCTATAACTCCACTATATTTCATAGCGGATTTCTATCGCTACGATTTTTCCATGTAGTCCCAAAATACAGCCTTTCCACTTTAAGCCCCGTTATTTCCGCTATATCCCGTTATTCCCGTTATATTTCACTATTTCCGCTATATCTTCTTTAATAAAATGAATTGAAAAATTACATTTATACATTATAAAAATTATGAAACTAATTATTTGATTTAATTTTTAATATATTTTCAGAAATGAAAATACTCTAATATTTACTAAATTCAATTATGTTATATAGCAGTTTTACGTTTATTTAAAGTACATTTGCCATGTTTTTATTTAAAATTATTTATGTATTAATTATAATTCAATTGAATGATGATTTTTCATTTAATTACCATTTATATATTTGTAAAAACATTAAGTACGAGTTTTATATGCTATTTTAGAGCCATCCGCTATATCCCGCTACATCCTCGCTGTATCCCCGCTATGACTTTTTGCACATCCACCGCTTTGAATCTGTCGAGCGCATTAACTGCACAACTTTTATATAAACCTTAAAATATTTTCACGAAAAAATTAAATTTACGCTAAAATTCTCAATATATTTTGAAAAATATTGAAAATTTTTATGGTATCTGAATAATCAGGATTTATATTATAGATTTTCTGAAATTTCTCGCACTTTCGTAATATAATTTAATTAAATAATATTTTATGAAGTTTCAATTTTTTATAGAAAATGAATGATTTTTTAAAATAAAGAATCTTTCTTCAAGTTGAGCCATTTAATAAAATTTTGGCTTCCTTAAAGAAAAATTGAAAAATATTGTATTTTTTGGAAGAATATTATACCTTATGGAAAAAAAATACATTTTCTAAAAATATTTTAAATATTATTTCCACTTTAGAAAAGCTTTTATTTCAATTTTTTTAACCTTTTCCACTATTATTTTTCTATAAGTTTCAATTTTAATGTTGGTCTAGTAAAACGATTTTCTTATGTTTTTTCATCAAAAAGATTAAAAATATTTACATGGTTATGAAACCAAATGCTTTGCATCATTTAATTCAAATACAAATCGATATCCCTTCTCAAATGGTGTTATATTCTCAATTACTTACTACTAACCTACATTACGATGACGAGTATATATGCACGTTCAGGTGAGCCTACATTTAATCACAACATATATGCATTTTTAATTGCATCTATGGAAGTAGATTTGAAAATAGCATTGCCAGCATAAACTGTACCTGAGGCAACGGCCGAGAAGACTGAGACAACTGAAGAACATTCATAAAACCAATAACTTGAAAGCGTTCATAGTTTTATCCTTCGTTTCTTTTGTTTTAGTTTATTTTGTACAACTGGAAATGAAAATAATACTTGTACTTTTCATGTTTATGTTCTTTTAGCTAATATGAGCTGTGAGCAAAAAGGTATCAAAATATACCGCGATTAATTGTTTCTTTACCACATTTTTGTATATTTTTGTCTTCTATGCTTTCAAGTTACTCTTTTGGAAACCAGCTTTTAAATTACTATTTTTTTCTCTTGAAAATTAGTAATTTCGTATTTTTCTTTCTTAAATTTGTTCTGCTTGTTTTAATAGGGTAAATTAACCGAGCAAAATTATATATTTTATTTTCGTTTTAATGATTTTTTTATCATTTGTTCTAGTATTCAAGAAAGGAAACATGAACCTTAAAGAATAGACATGAAAAGAATCAGAAAAGGAAGTGTAAAAGAATTATTGGTTTGTACATGCAAACCTGATATTTGAACTCTGCCTAGGCAGAAGCCCTTATTTTTTCATTCAGACTACAGTAACTTCTTCATACTGACTCAAAATCAGGCGAGACTTCGACTAATGAACTCCTACCTAAATTATGGACAATATGGAACACTCGGATACTTCAGCTTATAAATGTGTACCGTAGTTCTCTATGGTGATTAATCGTTGTCTTACAAAAAAATAGGCTACATCCCATATTGAACCCTGCCTGTGCAGAAGCCTCAAATTTTTTGGTTCGTAACGCAAATCCGACGAGATTTCGACCGATGAACTCCCACCTAAATTATAGATAATATGTAACACTTGGATACTTCATCTCTTGAATGCACATTGTAGTTCTCCATGGTGACTAACAGTTGTATACATCCTCATATTTGAACTCCTCTTAGGTAGAAGCCGCTATTTTTTTCGTTCTGCAATAACGTCTTTATAATAACTCGAAATCAGGCGAGATTTCGACCGATGAACTCCCACCTAAATTACAGAAAATATGAAACGCTCGGATATTTCATCTTGTGAACGCATACTACAGTTTTTCATGGTGACTAACAGTTGTACTTAAAAAATAACAAGTTACATCCTCATATTTGAACTCCACGTAGGCAGGAGCTTCTATATTTTTTGTTTAAACTGCAGTAACTTCTTCATACTAACTCGGAATCAGACGAGACTTTGACCGATGAACTCCCAACTAAATTACGGACGATATGAAACACTCGAATACTTTTAGCTTATGTACGTATACTGATGTGCATGTAAAAATGTATATTTTTACTTTCATACTTAACCTTCTTTTACATAAATAAATGACATATTAGGGTGATTTTACATGTTTTAAACCAAAATACAAAAATATTTTCAAACCATCATCCACTCAACTACATCTGAACAAAATGGTCATTTTGTGTATGAATTAATTTTGGAAATATTTATTTGCACGTTTTAATTTTAATCTCTTGGAAATGGAGTGCAAATATGAATAGTCTTCATGTATATATGTATACACATATGTTGAAAGCAAAAGAGTGAAGGAAATAAAAGAATTCATGCAATATGGAGGAGCTCACCTAACCACTAACTAATGGACCACAATTAAAAGCAAAAGCATATGTTAATGGAGATTAATTAATTCCTTAGTGGTTACTTGGAGGCTACACAAACTTAAACGCATTATTAGTAGTCCCCTGAAAAGTTAATTAGGTTTTAGGTATGTATAAATATCCTCTTATATATTTCATGTAATCATCTTCTTCACTTTTTAATGCATAGGGCTATAATAAAAAATTAGAAATAAAGCTTCTCTTTCATGGCTTCTTAGTCATCTTCTTTTTACGCAACTTTCTTTTTATTTCATGCTCTTTTTTATGTTATTTTTGTTACAAGCTCACTTTTATTTCGTGTTAGTAGATTAGATTTATTTTCACGCAAGGAGCTTAGTTTTATTTTATGCAAGCTGGTTAGGTCTTGTTCTCTTTACTTAGTTTTTTTTCTTAATGTTGAGATTAATTTATGTTAATATGTATTCAAATATGAAAAGCTAAACCCCTTCAATTTAGGAGTAATAAAGCTTTCATGAATCATATAAAATTAACATAATTATTTCATTTATGATCTCTTGTTTTGTGCTTAATGGAAATTTGATGTTAATGAAATTTTATCATTTATTAGTCAATCTGATAGTCTATGTTGTTCATAACAAACAGGCTATGCTCAATCAAATAGAAAAAAAAGTAACCCTTTCATCTAAATCTAATTTGGTAATGTAAGTGAAACTAGAATCAAAATTTGATGCTCTGTGTTACTAATTCATAGTAAAAAGATCTTGCTTAAAATAGATTTTATTTTTAGTTTCATGATTAAATTCATTAGATTGAATAAGTGGATTTAGAGGTTGTATTAAAGTTTGATGGTTTAAGTTTTGTTAGTCAATAACACAAATAGATCATTTTTATAATAAATACATCGAATAATTCCTCTAGTTGTTAAAAAAAGAGATCATAAATTTAATTTGTGCTGATTTATATGAATGTGAAAATGGATTCGCCTCTAAAATTGCCTTCTAATCTCATGATTTAATTCCAAATTTTCTCTAGTTTTTTTTTAAAAAAATTTATTAAAATTTCTAAAGTTTATGATAATTTGATTGAGTGATTTTTAAAAAAAAAATATTTTCCCTCTGTATCGACCCGTACTCACATACAAACTACGATTATATGTCGTGCTCTTGCAGTTTTTATAACGATATAATTCGACGGTTTTCTAATCGATAGAAAAATCTGTATCTAAACAAGTTTTTGGCGCTGTTGTCGGGGACAAGCACTTTAGTTTTAATTTTACTCTTCGAATTACTTTTATATTCGTTTTATTTTATATTATGTTGAAAGAAAAGAAAATTCACAATTCATCGAATACAACATTTCTGTTTTAGTTTTTATGTGCATTCTTGTTTACATTTAGTGCGTTTCTCTTCTGTATGTAACTTCGGTTCAGTTGTATAACTTCTGTTTCAGTTTAGTGCATTTTTTCTCATTTGTGTTGTGTTCACAAGTCTGTGTTGTTCGTTTGTTAATATTTAGTTCTGTTTTTTAGTTCTCATCACCTTCACTGTTGCATTTTATTTTACTGTGTTTTTCAGTCCAATTTGTCGTTGTCCTTTAAAAAATTTAGGTCCTGTTTGCCTTGTCTTTTTTATTTTTGTGTTTTCGTTTATACAATAGCACGTCCGTTGTATGAATTGTTGGAAAACAAACAATTTTGAAAAATGAAAACAAGTTTATTTTGTTTTTCGTGTTTCGAGAGATAAGAAAAGCATGGTCAACAATCCAATTTTTTTGTCGTCCGTTGGTCGTTAAAACGGCTAAGAATTATATATCTTCTTCTTCTATTTCTTCATGTTTCTTAGTGCAAGATGAAAACACAAAAGTCAAAATACAAAATGAAACCAAACGGGCCATTACATTTCGAATTTTTTTATAAACATTGTGTTTTCTGTTTACATTATACTGCTCATCCGCTGTTTACATTTCTCATTTCTTCACACATCTCCCTGTTTTCAAAACCATTGTGCGTCCCATCTCATTTCTTTCTAGTTTCTTTCTAGTTTCTTTCAACAATACACTGAATTACATCATCTATTGTTACATTCTACATCATTGCAATCCAACCATCCACTGTCAATTTCCAAAAAAGAAAACAAATACTCTCAACGAACTAATCAAACCCGCAACTAAACAACCACCACCCGCACAACCTCCTCCACCAACGTTCAAAGCTGCAACCTCATAATCACCTGTCAGCACCACCAGCTCCATAAATCTACTCCTACAACCTTCATCCAGAAGACGAACATCACAGACCATCTGTCTGCAAATCAATCATGCACCCTCACCCAAGCCCTCTGCTTCATCATTCCAAACTCCTTACTACAGCCAGTAACCCAACCTCATTAACACCGCAGCCTCCCCCCACCATCATCGCCAATCCCGACCTTCAGCGAACCCTCATCAATCGCGACCTAGTATCGCCAACCGAAACACAAACATCGAAAACTACGACATCAACCTCTAGCAAATAGCAACATTCAACTTCACACCACCGACTCCACTGCAACATTCACTTCCTTTCCACTTCTCCCTACCGCACTCCATCACCGCGTAACCCGACCACCTCCCATAATCCAGCAACAAACTTCAAAACTTCGACCAAACATCACGAACGCAAAACCCCAGTCACCCTAATCGAAACAATTCTCTACATCTAACTAAAGCCCACCCTAGACGCAACCTCTTAAATTTCCAAAACCATGGTCTTCCATACCCATCAAACTCCGGCAATCGCATCACCAGACTCAGCAACCGCAACAATTGAAGTCCGGCAAATCGCTATTTTGATTGGGAATTTTTCTTGGATTGAGAATTTTCCTTTTGTTAGGAATTTTGTTTGAGTAGTTTGTTTGAATTGGGGGCTTGCGCTACTTGTTTAGGAATTTTGTTTGAGTAATTTGAGTGTGCATTGGGCCGTGACTTGTTAGTGGGTTGGGTTGTATTAAGAAGGAAAAAGGAAAAAAAAAAAACAAAGGAAAGAGAAAAGAAAGAAAAAGAAAAATGTACCAATACAAAAAAGAAAAAAAAAAATCATTTTCAAATTTTCATATTGTAAACTACGGGGAACAAGAACAAAGAGATTGCTTGTTGAAAATTGCTCCGCTTATCAAAAAAATTGCTTGTTAAAAAATCACCGCCTAAAAAGGTTTACTAGTAATTCTATACACTTTGGTATTGTGTTCTTATCTCCTCTTTTATTTTAATTTCATTGTTGGTTACTTGCATTTACAAAAACAAAATAAAAATTTATATGTAGTTGCACTGTTGACGCACATTTAATTTCTGTTTTGCATCATTTCATATTTATTTTTATTTTTGAAAGGCGCCACTCAACGTCGCATAAGGTGGGGATTTCATCACCATTTTCTTGGCCCACAAATTGCATTTTATTGTATAAGTTGAATTAATAATAAAGGTTAGCATGAAAATTGCAGTAATAAGAAAGTGAGTAATGTAACTGCTGATGTGCATGAAAATGGTGATACCCTTGTATCAGATTTTGACAGAAACTGGTGCTTTTCTTTTGAGACTCTAGTTAAGGAATTAATTTCTTCCATGCATATATCTGATGTGGATGTTCAATCTGCACAACCTTCCCATTATAACTTTTCAATTGAATTACCTAGTTGGCCATTAATCTTCTCCTCCCCTGTTCCTCAATCTGTCCCACCTCCTGATCCTTCCTCCTCTAATCCTTCCATCCCTGATCATCCCTCCCCGCGGTCTCTGACTCTTAGGCAAATTGAAACTAGGGCTCTTTCTGCAAAGAGAAGAAATAAATCCCTCTTATCTCCATAATTTATCAATGAAAAAAAAAAATTACATCTTGGAATATCAGAGGTGCCCATTGCAATTTGAAACTCGATCAGGTGAAAAGTCTTATCATCAAGTATGACACATGTCTATTTGGACTTCTTGAAACTAAGCTCAATCAATTTTTAACCATTAAAACTGTTGGTTATATCAATCCAGCTTGGGCCTATCACCATGATCTTAACTCTGCTTCTTACGGCAGAATTCTTGTTCTTTATGATCCACTGTGTTGACTCTATCTCCATTTTTTGCAAACAAGACAATCCATACATTTTCATGTCCTTGTTTCTCAAACTCCTTCTACATCTCTTTTGTTTATGATGATAACTCTGTTTCTTCCAGGAATCTCTTATTTAATTCCTTTCCTCCTCTAAGGCAAAATTCTCATCCTTGGGTCGTTATGGAGATTTCAACTCTTGTTTTGATTATGATGACAAATTTGGTGGATCTCCTCTTCTTCCTGGAGATATTGCTCCTCTGAATCTTGCGATCTTTGATTCTGATCTAATATTGGTTAACAAGTCTGAGGCTAAATATTCATGGAACAATCGAAGCCGTAGTGGTGTTCGAACCTTCACAAATATTGATCATGCTATTTGTAACATTCAAACTCTTTATATTTGGCCTTCCATGTCTGTGTTTCTTCCTCAACCCATCATGTCCGACCACTCTCCCTTGATTTTGTCTTTTGGTCCTCATTTAAGAAGAGATAAGAGAAGTTTTAAAAAATTTAATGCCTGGGTTAAGCATGACCATTTTCTTGTATTAGTATCTCAAGTTAACTCTAACTTTAATTGTTTTGGTAATCCTATGTTCAAGTTTTACAGGAAGTTAAAATGCATCAAACAAGAGATTAAATTGTGGGCTTCTTCCACATTTGGAACTGGCAGCCTGCTATCTACCACCCTGAAGGAACAACTGAAGATATGTCAAGACAATATGATGGAGCATCCAGATGATGTTAATGTTGCTGAAGAGGAGGGAAGATTATTCAAGGAAGTAAACAACGCTCTTCTTTTGGAAGCAAGTATGAAAAGGCAACAACTACACAACAAATGGATTGAAGAAGGTGACAGGAATACTAAATTCTTTCATGACTCTTTAAAGGTTAAACATGCCAGTGAGAATATTTTAAGTATTTCTGATGAACATGGCACTTTTTTTTCAACTGCTGATTTTGTTGACAAAGCGTTTATTGATTACTTCTCTAATCTTCTTGGCAACGCTGATGGTTTCTGTCCATATTTAGACCAAATTTCTTCACTTGACTTGCCATGTATATCTCAGCAGGAAGTTGCTTCTCTAATTAAGCCTGTCACTTATGTAGAAATAAAGACTACCCTCTTTTCTATGAATCAGCAATCTTCTGGTGGGCCGGATGGCCTTAATGTTACATTCTTCATTTCTACATGGAGTGTGCTTGGCCATGAGTTTTGCCAAGCTATACATAATTTCTTTAACAAATGCAAATTATTAGGGGATGTCAATTGCACTAACATTGCTTTAATCCCAAAAGTCTCACCTCCTACCAGTGTAACCTCTTTCAGGCCTATTTCTTGTTGTAATGTTGTGTACAAATGTATTTCCAAAATTCTTTCTTCTCGTCTTGTTAGTATTTTGCCCTCTGTTGTTTCTTACAACCAAGCTGCATTCATTCCTACCAGAAATATTCTTGACAACGTCCTTCTTGCTCAAGAGTTATTAAATGGTTATAGTAGAGGAAATGTGTCTCCTACGGCTGCTCTGAAAATTGATATATCCAAAGCTTATGACTCTATACATTTGGCATCTATTGTTAGAATTATAGCTAAGATGGGATTTCCAAAAATATTTGTGTCTTGGGTTTATGTGTGCATATCCACGCCTTCCTTCTCTGTTGTTATTAATGGTAGGCCTGTTGGTTTTTTCAGAAGTAAGAAAGGTATACGACAAGGTGACCCTATATCTTCTTTTTTATTTCTTTTGGTCATGGAAGTTTTCACTATTATTCTTAAAATTAAATATTCTCAAAACATCATCAAGTATCACCCAAAGTGCTCCAACCTCCAAATATCTTCTATCATGTTTGCTAATGATGTTATGCTATTTACCAAGCCTGAGTTTTCCTCCTTATGTGGTTTAATGGAGGCTCTGCAGTCCTTCAACCTTATGAATGGCCTTTCAATAAATCAATCAAAATCTTCCATGCTTGTTGCTGGTGTCAGTGATGTTCATGCTGCTGCTCTGTACCAACATTTTGGTTTCTCTTGTATGGCTACTGATATGAGGTATCTCGGTCTTCCATTAATTACTAAAAGAATAACCAATGCTAACTGCTTACCACTATTCAATAAAATTACTTCTGTCGTGTCCATGTGGGGCAACAGATATTTATCTCAAAGTGGAAGGCTTGTTCTTATAAAAGTTGTTGTTTTTCCTTCCCTTGTCTATTGGGCTCGTACTCTTATCTTACCTTCTAAGCTTTTGCTGTTAGTTAGGTCTGCCATGAACAGATATTTTGGACTGGAAGTGTTCACAACAGGAAGTTGTTGCCTTGCACTTTTTCTTTATTTGAGTCTTCTCTGAAACAGGGTGGGCTTGGAATAATCAATGTTAGGAAATGGAATATTGCTGCTTTTAGTAAACAATTCGATGACCGTATCAACAAGAAAGACAGTTTATGGGTTAAATGGACATGGCAATTCAATATTAAGAGTAGATATTTTTGGTGTATGGATATACCTCAAAACTACAGTTGGAATTGGAGAAATCTGTTGAAGCTTAGGCATGTTTTCCTTCCAATGGTACACTATCATCTTAATCCTAATATTGTTGTTAGTTTTTGGCATGATCCATGGGTTAGGAAGGGTTTAATTCTATCTAAAGTTTGTGAGTATTTCTGATTCATCAATCTGGAATTCATAGTGATGCTAAGGCTCATGATTTCTTAATTGAAGGCAATATGCAGTTGCCATACAATAACAATCAGTTGATCAGGCAGCCGTGGAGTGATATTCATTATTTTTTCAACTCTGCTAACTACCCTGCTTCTGTTACATGGGAACAGAAGTTACACTCTATATTCAGCGTGTACAAACAGTTATCTGCTTCTGCTCCCTTGCCTGCTGCTAAGTGGTTCTCTGTTATATGGACAAAAGGCTCTATACCAAAAGAAAACTTGATGATGTGGAAGGTTGTTAGTCATGCTTTGATGACTAGGAATGTTTTGAACAAGTATGGTATGACATGTTGCACTGAGTGTGTGTTTTGTGATTTGTGTGAGGAAACTGTTGCGCATCTCTATTTTGATTGCCCGGCTTTAATTTTCATGATGAATAGAAAAAGTTGTAAAACTGGGTGTATTTTAACCTCTGCCAACTCTAACTTTGTTTGGAGTATAATTTATAAAGCAACGGGATGGAGGAATGATGAGGCTAGAGCTTTGGTTGTCTGCATGAAAATTTATTTGGATGTGATTTGGAGAGAAAGGAATGCTATTGTCTCTGAGAATCTGAGGAAAAATCTTGATACTCTTTGGAATGAAGTGAGGACTAGAACTTTCATGCAACTGAAGAGGAGCACTAAGCCTTACCCTGATGTCATTATTCATGCTTGGGCTATCTAGCTCTTTTTTTCCTTTTTTTTCTTCTTCTCTTTTACTGTTTTCTTTTTTAGCTTGATTCAAAGCTTGTTTGAATCTTTATTTATTGTTTTGCAATAAATCTGGTATGGGTCCAGTCAACCTCGCTGGCTTTGCCAAAATAATAAAGATTAGCCGTTGGACTTAAGGGTATCACGAACTCATCTAGGTAAAATTTGTATTTTGACAAGTTGAATTCTTTTAACAAACTATTTCTTGATTTCTAAGGCAATGATAGAGCAATAATCATTTATACTTACTATGGTGATTTGTAAAATAACATATTGATTGTTCTCTAAAGGTACTTAAATCTTCAGCTGCATTACTACGGTGATTCGTGGTGCACTGGTAACCCATGTCCGTTATTAACTAAAAACTATTTTGTTAAATTAAGTCAAAACATGATTATATAACTTTGGTTTAGGAGCTATTAAGGACAGAAAGTTACTACTTAGTCCTTACATTCATTTAGTTGCATTAGTTTCATGCATATATAAAAAAATCAAAAAAATCAAAAAAATCAAGAAAAACATTTTCCATTTTGTAAAATAAAATAAAATAATTTTCTTACTTATCTCTTAAAAAAAATAATTTTTTAGTAAAAAATCCCTCTCTAAAAAATCTTTTACACATACTCTTTTATTCTTGTTTTTCACCTCTTTCTCTCCTTAATCTTTTCCTTGTGCATGAGTGTTTAGACTTGTGACACGTCAATGAATCGTTTAACTCGAACAAACGATCCTTTATCCATGGAAAACGAAAACTCTCCTCGAACTCTCATTGATAGAATCTTCCCCGATCGTTTCCGTCCCTTCTTGCATCCCACGAGTTGCACCACTGGGTAATCACTTTGAAATCTATTCTAGTCGCATTAACATACTTTAAAATTTTGGCAATTTTAAACACAACGATCCTTGTATCCTTTGAATGAAATTTTAACAGGTGTGTGCTTTTAAACTCCAACAATTATGCGAAGATGGAATCAAGCTTAAGCTAGTTTCAATCGCACTTACCGATTACGCCGAGAAGTGGTTGTATAGCTTGCCTTCGAATTCGATTAAGACTTGGAACGAATTTGTAAAACAAATTTTAAAGAAATTTTACCCCTTAGAAAAACAATCAAAATTCGTGATGGAATTGTAAATTTTTTAGGGGTTAATCTTTTGGAAAATATTTTCAAAGATTTAAGTAGCTTTTGATAAAATGTTCACATGACTCTTTCCTAAATTTTGTACGATGGACTTGAAAATAGTTCTCAAATGATGCTTGAATCAATGTGTCAAGGGAACTTTTTGGCCCAACATCACGATGTCACTTGACAATTTCTTGAAAATCTAACCGAAAAATCATCTCAATGGGAACAATCTAATGAGAAATCAATTTATTCGAGATCGAATGCACATTCAATAGCATCTTCATTAGCTTTAGAAGCAAACATTAATGCGATGATTGAAAAATTTGATAACGTTCTTTCATCTAATCAAATGAACCAAGCTTCTCAAGTCTCGTGTTATAAATATAATGATCCAAACCACATCAACGATCAATGTCCTCACTCGTTAGGACAAATAAACGCTTTTAACAAAGTTACAAATGATCCTTTCTCTCCAACATACAACCCTGCTTGGAGAAATCATCCTAATTTCGCTTGGAACCAAAACAATTCAAACACGAATTTGGTTCAACCATCTTTTCAAGCATTTCCAAATAAAGCTTCAAATCCTTATTTTCAACCAAATCAATTTCAACAAAGCTTTGCGCCGTCTTCTCAAAACCAAGTGCAATAATCTTTTGTTCCCCAAGATGACAAAACGAATGACTTCAATTGAGAAAAGTTTGAAAACATTGGCTATAGCGACCGTGAAAAAGCTTCAATCAAATAACAATTTACAAAATATCTTAACCTCATACATGCAAAACACGAGTCAATCGATCACTAAACTTGAAATGTAAATGAGTTAATTAGCCACCTCTATGAGCGAATGGGAAAGAGGCACCCGAGTCAACCGATTCCAAACCGTAGGAACCAAAACACAAACTCAAACCAAGCTCATGTCGTTCAAGACAGCAACTTGAATCAAATGAACCCTATCACCACTTTGTGATCCGGTACACAAATGGATAACTAAATTGTCAATCCTAATGACTTACTAGAAATTTCCTACAATTCTCCAATATCCTCGACTGAGCTCAACTCAAACATTGAATCTAATTTTGTATCTCATCCTTCACCAACTCAAGTAGACTTTATCTATTGAGTTGCGAGTTCCATTTCCACATCGACTTCGACCCAAGAAACGATTTGATCAAATGGAAAAGATTTAGAAATATTTAAACAAGTCACATTAAACATTCCTCTCTTAGCTATCGTCAAACAAGTCCTGACCTATGCCAAATTTAAAGGGCTTGTGCACACAAAAACAACACAAGTGCTGAAAAATGTCTTTTTAGCGGCCGGTTTAAGAAAAGTCTTGTCTCAATCCATTCCTATGAAATACAAAGGTCTTGGCTGCCGCACAATCTCGTGTACGATAGGAGACAAGAAAATAAATAAATGTCTTTTGGATCTAGGTGCTAGCATAAACTTGCTTCCATATTAAGTTTACTAGTAACTAGGTCTAGGTGAGCTTAAATCAACAAAAGTTATCCTTCAATTAGTCGATTGTTCTGTGAATAAACCAATAGGAGAAATAGAGGACGTACTCATTTAAGTAAGGGAATTCATATTTCCAATAGATTTCATTGTCCTTGAAACAGAACTTGTAAACAGTCTCACTAGCCAAATTCCTTTGACTTTAGGATGAATCTTCTTACCCATATCGAATGCTTTAATCAATTATCAAAATGGTTCAATGCAAATTTATTTTGATAACAAGACAATAGATATCAACATCTTCAATTTCGAAAATCAATCGAACAAACCATTTGACCAGACTTTGGAAGCTAGCATTATTCACGAAAACTTTGAAATTGAGACAATTAACCTTATAAAGGATAGGAGGTAGAATACAGACAATTTTTTTAAGACATGTCAAACGAGATCGAACAAACGCTTCTTTTCGAACCTCTCATGGTTGAGTCAGAAACGCAACTGATTTCTTTGATCGAGCAACCCCCTAATTTAGAGCTTAAACCTCTTCCTTCTCACCTTAAGTACGCAACTAAAAACGACAATTTTCTCATCATTATTTCTATCGAGCTTTCTTTTGACCAAGAATCGTATCTTCTTTCAATTCTTTCGAAAAACAAAGAAACAATTGGGGTGGTCCATTACCGACATTAAGGGAATTAGCCCTGCAATTGTTCAACATCGCATTTACTTAATTGACGAAGCCAAACCCACCCGTGATGTGCAGTAAAGGCTTAACCCCAAAATGAAAAATGTGGTTCGAGAATAAAATTTTAAGCTCCTTGATAACAGTATCATATATACCATCTCCGATAGTTCGTGGGTTAGCCCAATTCATATCTTGCCTAAAATATCTGTTACCACCGTTATCATGAATGATGCTAACAAACTCATTCCAGCTCATACTCAAACAAGTTAGAGTGTTTGCTTTACCGAAAATCAAATGCTGCAACACGTAAATATCATTTCCCTCTTCCTTTCATCGATCAAATAATTGAACGATTAGCCGGCCAAGAATTCTATTGTTTTCTTAACGGTTATTCCAGTTACAACCAAGTTCCAATCACTCCAGAAGATCAAGAAAAAACAACTTTCACATGTCCTTTTAGAACCTTTGCTTACCAACCTACGCCATTCGGTCTTTGTAATGCCCCTACGACTTTCCAATGATGCATGGTTGGCATCTTTTCTAACATGATCAAACGCTTTCTAGAAGTTTTTATGGGTGATTTCTCTATCTTTGGAGATTTATTTTCCGAGTGCCTACAACATCTCAAGTCGTTTCTAAATTGTTGTAAAGAAAAACATTTAACTTTGAATTGAAAAAAATGCCACTTTATGGTCAAACGGGGCATAGTCCTCAAACATATCATTTCAAATAAGGGCATTGAGGTAGATAAAGCAAAAGTCGGTGTTATCTCAAATCTGCCCATTCCCAAATTCGTTAAGAAAATTCGACCATTCCTAGGACATGCTGGCTTTTACCGACGTTTTGTAAAAGACTTTAGCAAAATCGCTCGATCTTTGATTACTCTATTGGGAAAAGACATTCCTTTTGATTTCAATTCTAATTGTGTCTCTTCTTTCGAACATCCTAAGAATGAACTCATTTCTACTTCAATCATCTGCCCGCCTAATTAGGATTTTCCTTTTGAAATAAGGTTGATGCTACTACGTTTGCAGTTGATGTTGTCTTAGGATAATGCATCAATAGTCTTCACCTCATCTACTAGCTAGTATGACTTTGAACAATGCTCAACTAACTACACAACTACTGAAAAAGAGCTTCTAGCAGTCGTTTTTGCACTAGAAAAATTTCGACCTTATTTGATAAACTCACACATTACGATTTACACTTACCATTCCGCTCTTAGGTGCTTTTTTGCTAAAAGGACGCTAAATCTCGTTTGATTCATTGGATCCTTTTACTCTAAGAATTTGACCTTACGATAAAATACAAAAAAGGACCCGACAGTGACATAGTCAATCACTTGTCTTATCTTCCAATACACCATCTTCTTAGCTCGCGAATGAGAACTTCTCTAACAAAAAATTCTTTTCTATTTCCAACGATCCGTGGTTTTTCAATATAGTAAACTATCTAGTCATTAAGGAAACTCTTTCATTTTGGTTTAAACAAGATAAATAGAAATTTCTATCCCAAGTGAAATATTTCTATTGGGGAGATCCATAATCGTTTAAGTATGTTCCGACTAAATCATTCGACTATGCGTCCCAGTTAGCAAAATCAAGAGTGTTTCTTCGTTCTGCCATGACCAAGCATGTGGTGGACATTTCAGTCCTAAGAAAACTTTAGAAAAAGTGCTCCAATGTGGTTTTTATTGGCCTGCACTTTTCCAATGTGGTTTTTATTGGCCTACAGTTTTCAAAGACGCGTTCGAGTTTTGTAAAGTGTACAATTGTTGCCATATGTGAGAAAAAAATGTCTTGACAAAACATGATGCCTTTGACTCCCATCCTTACGATCGAAATCTTTAACATTTGGGGAATTGACTTTATAGAGCCATTTCCTAACTCTTTTGGTAATATCTATATTCTTGTTACCGTCGATTACGTTTCTAAATGGGTTAAAGTCATTCCGTGTAAAACAAATGACCATAAAGTGGTTGTGAAATTCATAAAAGAAAACATCTTTTCGATATTTGGAACATCTGGCACAATAATAAGTGATAACGAAACACACTTTTATAATTGATCATTTGAACTTTAATGAAGAAATATTTGATAACCCATAAGTTATCCAACTCCTTGCCATCTTTAAACTTGTGGTCAAGTCGAAGTTTCAAATCGTCAAATAAAACAAATTTTGGAAAAATTGTTAATAAAAATTGAAAAGATTGATCTCAGAAATTACAAATGCACTTTGGGCTTATAGAATCGCTTTTAAAACTAACCTTAGAATGTACCCTTTCCGATTAGTATATGGTAAAGCGTGTCACTTACCAATCGAACTTGAATATAAAGTGTTATAGGCAATAAAGAATATAAACTTCGATCTTGAAAAGGCTGGCAAAAACCGAAAATTGCAACTCAATGAATTAGAAGAGATTAGGAACGACACGTATGAAAACTCGAAAATTTAGAAGGAAAAACCAAAATTTTTTATGACAATTCAATTCTAAGAAAAAAGTTTTCGTCAAATCAAAAAGTTCTTTTGGTTGACTCACGATTTCATTTATTCTCTAGAAAATTAAAATCAAGATGGACCGGACCGTACGTGGTACGTGCTGTTTTTTCACACGATGCCATAGAAATAGAAAACCGTAGGATGGATCAATTTTTAAAGTCAATGGTTATCGTTTAAAGCCTTACTTGGGATTGACAAGTGATCGAGAGGAGGATTTTTTTTTTGAAAACTAGGATATATATATATATATATATATATATATATATTTCTCCTTTACATGTAGGATTGGTTTCACCCTAGAGGGGAGGGGCGAATAGAGTGATACTAATATTAATAAAAATTAATGCGAAATATATAAAATAATTGCAGCATAGGTAATAGCAGAATAATAAAAGCAAAAATAGAACAACGCATATTTACCTAACTTCGGCAAAAACTCTGCCTACGTGCTGCCCCCAATGTTTCTACTAGAAATTAAGTAGTCGGATGCTTACACACGTAAACTTGCGGCACCCGCTATCGACTAACCTAACTATACGCTTAAAACCCTGCCATAACTCAACCATTAAGTTGCGAATTCTCAAACTACACCACCGTAGTTCGTCCCCTAGTCACACGATTAGAATTTTACAGAAGTTTAAAATAGAATTACAACTTAAAATACTTAAAAAAAACTTAGCACACAAAATAAAATAGCCGGTCCTACTTTAGTTATAAACAAAAAAAGGCGAACTTCCCTTTACTATCACTTCATAGAAAAATGGCTGATCCTATTCTTTCCTTCGTTCCTTTTCGAAATTCGGGCTTTGCTTTGAATTGAAGACGCTGCCTGTATTGATCACTTGTAATGATTACTTTGCTTTGTTTGGCTTGGATAATCAATTCTTTGGCTGTGATATGCTTTCGGTTGCTCCAATTTTATTGAGTTTGAATAAAACGAAATTGGTTTGTGATTTATGCTTTTTGCTTTACTTGTTAATTTGGTTGAACTCAATTTGATGATCTCTGCCGATGATGTTAAGGGAATTTATATAGGGATCGAAACCCTTAGTTTACATTCGTATAATTTCGGTTTGAATTCTTCACATGATTTGCTCTGCCATTGATTTTTGATCAAATGCTTGTGATGTGTTCTGACTATTTCAATTTGTATGTTGCTTGAATTTCTTTGAGTCGGTTCCATTTTCTGTTCCTTGGATTTTGGCTATTTGAAAATTTGACTGTATTTTTTTGGTATGACTTCGGTTAATTTGTTTATCATCTGCAAGTCCACTCTTTTCTGCTCTGACTTATTCATCGTGTTAGTATATGAATTTGATCTATCTTCGTGTATAGTTGACCCCTGTTGATTTTTATCTCGGTCGTGACTTATGCAGCTGCTTCCCTGTTTTTATGATTTTTAAACATGTATAAATTCACGTAGAACTTCACATGAATGCTACCACTAGTGTTTTGACTGGAAACACATGTGTTTGTATGTGAGTTGCCATGTATATACATACATATGTATGTGTGTGCATATATGTTGTGCCTACATTGCTCTAATCTCTTTGCTTTGAGTTGAATTCTGGTTGACTCTGCATGTGTACACACACACACACACATGAGTGTAGCTACTTTATTTTTTCCACTGAATTGAGGTTTGGTTCATTGATGATGCTTTGAGTTATGTCCATATGCATATGTATACATATGCCATTTTGTTTACTGCTTCATTACATCCCATATTATCACTGCATATAAATACATGTATACATGTGTGTTTGCGCATGTATATATGTATGCTTGTGACTTTTCTTTGCCTCCATTTAACCTGTGGTGTCTGGTTCCATATATACTCTGGTTTATGTTGTAACTGAACTTGTTCTACCTGAGTCATTTAGTTCAAGTTTGCCATTTGAAGTGGTCTATTTCCATATAAAGTCTTTGTTGGTTATGACTATATGCTTGTAGTCTTCTCTGATCTGGTGAAGCTATGGCTTTGGTGTCACTTGAGTCTGAGCTTGTGTCTTATCTGGTTCACCTAAACTTTGAACTTGCTCCTGTTCATGCCTGATTTTGTTATCTTCTACATGTTAGGTTGACTTTGTGGCTCTATTGCATTGACTTGCACTGCTTTGTACTTGATGTGTTGATACACTTGGTTGAACATATGCTTGGTTGGAGTCTGTAACTGAACTGTACTGCATGTATTTTGGTTTTGGACTTGAGTCTTGTATATGCCTCTAAACTTGTTTGAGGCATTTCATGTTACTGCCTTCTCATACTTGTATTTCTTGTTTCCATAGAGTTGCATTCATTTGTATGTTATGTATGGTGGCACGTTGTATGTACTGACTGTTCCTCTTTGATCATTTCATTTTGATGATAATTGTGCACATATAAACATGTATATATATATACATTATATGTGTATGCATATATGTGTATGATTATTGTGCCTTTATGTATATTCTGGTTGGAGCAGTTCTTCATGTGTACTGAACTGTTGAGGCTACATTTGCATGCTCTATTGTCACCTCTTGAAATATAGTTTTTCCAAGTGTATATTTAAAGTGTTGCATGTTGTTTTGCATGCACCTGAGTTGAACCCACCATTTGGTAGGGTTTGACCTTGTGCTCACCTGTCCCTGCAGTTTTATCAAGTGTATATCGGTGTGCACGGCCTTGTGGCATGTACAGTGATACACTGTGCATGTCACAAGTTGTTCGTGTAAGATGAATTCAAAATAAATATGATGACGAACAACCCAAATAACTGAAGAAAATAATTTTTTAAAAAAAACATATTTTATTTTACACTGCAAAAATATTTCTTTTTCAATTTTACCGCATCAGTGTTTTTTGCAGATAACTCAGATGCTTGGTACAAATTGGAATATAGTTGAAGAACAAATATGAGTGAATGAGTGATATGTACTGAGGTGCAAATGTAAGTGACAATTGTATAGTGAAAAATTGTGTTGTGAAATTGTATTGTAATTGAAATTTTGTATATATAGCGAGAGCACAAATTTTACTATTTAAAAATTGTAATAAATATTTGTTTGAATAAAATATCTGTTTGAATTTAAATTCTGTGTTATCTATTTTATTCAGCAAATATTTATTTAATTATATGAAAATAAAATAGTACGATAACAAACACATTTAAATGAATATATATATATATATATATATATATATATATATGTTTATTATCATCAAACCAAAAATCATATGCTAGCATATTCAACGTTACACTCATTATATCATGCATTGACTGTGGGGACTATCAAAATCAAGTGTGGGGGGAAGTCTAATGTTTATTCTGATTTTACATAGTTTGATTTTTGCATTTTCTTTCCCTTTCTTTGCAAATTTTTTTCTAACATTAAATTACCTTTGAATAGGCACGATAAAGTAGGCATACTGTTTTGGTCATTAGATTGAAATTTAAAAAAAGTTACTTATCTCAACGGATAATTAAAAGAAAAGTTGGAATTACAAGCAACTATGATGTAACTAGTATATAGGGAGATTCATAGGTGATGGTTATGAAGTTATTCAAACTTGTAGTCTTCGTTTAAAAAGTGGTTAATTTAAAGTACACGCGTTAACATTTTTAATCTTTAAAGTTAAATGGTGCTAAGATGATTTTGCATATCTCTCTCTTCTCTTTTTCAAAAAACAAATTAAAAAAAATTCCACCTAAAATCATTTGTCCATGCATAAGTGTGCACATTCATCATGCTCTATACTGTTCTCACGTAAACCCGCAAGGCAGTGCACGAATGATATATCTGGCCTTTGTTTTTCGAGTTAGGTGTACGTATATAAAATTAAAATAATAAGCACTTAGAGTCAAGTGTACATGTCTTGGTATGGACACTCGTCATGCTTTGTACTCTTCTTACATAAGCCCGAAAGGCAGTGCATGACAGTACATCTGGCCTCAGTTTTTTGAATTATGTATATGTAAATAATAATAACAATGTTAATAAATTTTTTTAAATATAGAGAGTAAGCAATTGAAATCCAAGCATTGTCCCGACTTTACTAATTTGACTTGTTATACAAATAGAAATGAAGATACCACTTTGCAAACTCTGACAATCAATTAAAGAATTTATTTCATAGTTGCACTATGTTGTCAACCGAAATAACTAGCCAAACTAGAGTTGAAATATGATGAAATTTTAATTTTTGTTGGAAGTTTTGATTAGTAAAAGACTAAAATTTCTTAAAAATGACCGATTCTTGTATATTAGTCAATTTAAAAGTAAATTCTTCATTTTGTAAATAAAAACTTGCATTCGTATCTTTGTAAATAAAACCTGCATTAGGAACTTTGCATATCACATTTGAATTTTGTTGGTAGTATTCGCTGAAAACTCTCACAAGACACCACTCGTCCTATTATGGACACCTAGAGTTTTAACAGCTTGTTGCATACGCTTAATGCAGTCGTGTTTCATACGAAAGTTGATTTATCCTGGTTTTAATTTATTCGAGAACGAATAAAAAGATAAGTATGAGGGTATTTGATGTGCACGAAAAAACTTATATTTTTACTTTCATACTTAATCTCCTTTTGTATAAATAGATGACATATTAGGGTGTTTTTACATGTTTTAAATCAAAATACAAAAATATTTTCAAACTATCATTCACTTATCTTCATTTGGGCAAAATGGACATTTTGTGTATGAATTAATTTGAGAATATTTATTTGCACATTTTAATTTTAATCTCTAGCAAATGGAGTGCAAATATGAAGAGTCTTCATGGATGTACGCATGCACATATGTTGAAAGCAAAAGAATAAAGGAAATAAAAGAATTCATGCAATATGGAGGAGCTCACTACCCACTAACTAATGGACTGCAATTAAAAGCAAAAACACATGTTAATGGAGATTAATTAATTCCTTAGTGGTTAATTGGAGGCTACACAAACTCAAGTGCATTTTTGGTAACACTCTAAAAAGTTGATTAGAGTTTAGGCATGTAAAAATACCCCATTATGTTTTATGTAGTCATCTTCTTCTCTTTTTAATGCATAGAGTTGTAGTTAAAATAAAAATAAAAGTTTCTCTTTGATGGCTTCTGAGCCATCTTCTTTTTATGCAATTTTCTTTCTATTTCATTCCCTTTTCTTTTATGTTATCTTTATTACATGCTCACTTTTATTTTATTTCATGTTAGTGGATTAGATTCATTTTTATGCAAGTAGCTTAATTTTATTTTATGCAAGTTAGTTAGCTCCTGTTCTCTTTTCTTGGTTTTCCTTTCCTTTTTATTTATGTTGAAATTAATTTATGTTCATATGTATTCAAATATGAAAAGCTAAACCCCTTCAATTTAGGGGTAATGAAGCTCTTATGAATCATATAAAATTAACATAATGATTTTAATTATGATATCTTGTTTTGTGCTTAATGGAAATTTAATGTTAATGGAATTGCGTTGTTTATTAGTGAATTTGATAGCTTGTGTTGTTCATAACAAATAGGTTATGCTTAATCAAACAGAAACACAAATTACCCTTTCATCTAAATGTGATTTTGGTAATGAAAGTGAAACTAAAATCAAAATTTGATCCTCTATGTTACTAATTCATAGTAAATAGATCATGCTTAAAATAGATTTTGTTTTTAGTTTCACGATCATTTTCATTAGATTGGACAAGTGGATTTAGATATTGTATTAAAGTTTGACGGTTTAAGTTGTGTTAATCAATAATACAAATAGATCATACCTATAATAAATACATCGACTAATTTCACAATTAGTTAAAAAAGAGATCATAAATTAATTTATGTTGATTTATATTAAAATGAAAGTGGATTTACCTCTAAATTGCCGTCTAATCTCATAGTTTAATTCGAAATTTCTCTAGTTTCTAACGATTTTTTGTTAACAAAATTTCTAACGTTAGTGATAATTTGATTGAGTGATTTTAAAATTTTGTTTTCTTTGTGGATCGACCTGTACTCTCATACATACTACGATTGTATGTCGTGCACTTGTGGTTCTTATAACGATATAATTCGACGGTTTTCTAATTGATAGAAAAATCCGTTTCCGAACATATACCGTAGTTCTCCAGGGTGATTAACAGTTGTACTTAGACAATAATAGGCTAAATCCCCATATTTGAATTCCGCCTAAGCAGAAGCCACTATTTTGTTATTCATGTTCTTCAGGGTGATTAGCAGTTGTACTTAGACAATAATATGCTAAATCCCCATATTTGAATTCCGCCTAAGCAGAAACCACTATTTTGTTGTTCATGCTGCAATAACTTCTTCATACTAACTCGGACTCGGGCAAGACTTCGACCGATGAACTCCCACCTAAATTACGGATAACATGAAACACTTAGATACTTCATTTTTTAAATGCACACTGTAGTTCTCCATGGTGACTAACAGTTGTACTTAGAAAATAACTAGCAATTGTACTTAGAAAACAATAGGCTGCATCCTCATATTT
Source organism: Allium cepa (assembly GCA_030765085.1). Lineage (NCBI taxonomy): Eukaryota > Viridiplantae > Streptophyta > Magnoliopsida > Asparagales > Amaryllidaceae > Allium > Allium cepa. The sequence continues at coordinate 940,564,835 of CM060932.1, forward strand.
GAACTCCGTCTAGGCAGAAGCCGCTATTTTTTGTTCAGATTGTAATAACTTCTTCATACGAACTCGGAATCAGACGAGACTTCTACCAATGTACTCTTACGTAAATTACAGACAATATGAAACACTAGGATTCTTCAGCTTATGAACGTATACTGTAGTTCTTCTTGGTGATTAACAGTTATACTTAGAAAATGACATACCATATACTCATATTTGAGTACTATTTCTCTCAGAGATATAAAATGATACGTTTGAAATTTTCAAAAGACACTGAGTAAATCTATTCAATGAATTCTCTTTGGTAATAATAAAGATAAAGATATAGATAACAACAAACTTCATATTAAGCAAATAACTAAATAATATAATCTGCTCATTTATGGCTAAAACCATTTGATTAATATGAAAAATAATTAGTATATTAAATTTTACTTTTATCGTCGAATGTTACCTTCGTCCGTTGTAATATTTGAAAAATAGTTTGAAATTTTGAATATTGGGAAAACATAGTTGTTTTTAACAAAAGTTTAAAACAACAAGTGTTCTCATGAGAACCGCTCTTTCGTAGAAATGTAAAGTAAAAAAAAATAAAAAATAAAATAACGAAGAACTTTAAAACAGCGTATAAACACATCTTCTATATTCTAGTTAGATGTATCTCTCTTCCGAACAAAATTATCTGTGTCGCTGCTATCAAACTAAACAAAATAACGGACCACCTTTAAAAAAAATAAAATTCAGCCGTAGAGATTTAAATATTTAAAATCCAACTCATAATCACCTTCACCTTCAATCCATCTCGTATCCAATCCACCTCTCTCTCCCTCATCTTTTTATATATAAACTATGGCTTTCTCTTCCATTCCTTTCTCCCCTTTTTAATTCATATTCCACCTTATTTACAGGAATTTTTAAAGGCAATTTCCACTATTTTTTTATAAATTCACAGCCATTTACATCCAAAGCTCTGAACTTCCATAAAACATCAAAGAAGAAGAATTTCATCTTCTTCTTACTATCTTAATCCCCCTCCAATCTAAGATTCCTTGATTGATTCTCAAGGTATCATCTTTTCCATTTGCGTCGTAATTCAGTCTAAATCTAATCGAATTCTTATTGTTTTCGCATTGGATCTGATTAGATTCTTCTGATATCCATACGGTTTATTTATTTATTGCAGAGAATGGAGTCAGATCTTGGTAAGCTTTTTATTGGAGGGATTTCGTGGGACACGGATGAGGACCGCCTTCGCGAGTATTTCCAAGGCTTTGGAGAAGTTGTCGAAGCCGTTATTATGAGAGATCGGGCCTCGGGCCGGGCCCGCGGGTTCGGATTCATTGTCTTCTCCGATCCTGCTGTTGCTGAGCGGGTCGTCTTGGAGAAGCATTTGATCGATGGCCGTATGGTAAGCGATCCATGCTTTGAGATTTAATCATTTGAATATTTAAATATTCTATCACTGGATTTGGATTAAGCAATTCAAATTTTTTAGGTGGAAGCAAAGAAAGCTGTTCCAAGAGACGATCACAGCATTCTCAACAGAAACAGTAACACAATCCTCGGGTCTCCGGGTCCAACCCGAACCAAAAAGATCTTTGTTGGAGGTCTGCCTTCCACAATAACCGATACTGAATTCAGAGATTATTTTGAACAATTTGGAGCTGTAACTGACGTAGTAGTGATGTATGATCACAACACACAAAGGCCTAGAGGCTTCGGTTTCATCACATATGAATCTGAGGATTCAGTAGACAAAGCTTTATTAAAAACATTTCATGAACTTAGTGGTAAACTTGTAGAAGTTAAAAGGGCTGTGCCCAAAGAGCTATCCCCTAGTCCAAATATACGTTCACCTATAACTGGATACAACTATGGCATAACTAGACTTAACAGTTTCCTTAATGGGTATGCTCAAGGGTTCAACCCAAGCCCGATAGGTGGGTATGGGTTTAGAACTGATCCTAGGTTTGGGCAATTAGGCAGTGGGCGGTCCGGGTTCCCTTCACTTAGCCCAGGATATGGAATGGGGATGAACTTTGAGCCTGGAATGAACACAAGCTTTGGAAATAGTTTGAATTTGAATAGCAATGTCAGCTATGGACGTACACTTACCCCTTACTATAGTGAAAATAGTAATAGGTTTAGTAGCCCTATCGGGTATGGAGGAGGAAATATCAGTCCTGGATCAATTTTTAGCTCACCAGCTCGTAATCTGTGGGGTAATAATAGTGGTAATATTGGCGGTAATAATACAAATCCAGCAAGGTCTATTTCATATTTGAACTCTGGTAATAATAATAATATTGGAGATTTTGGTGGTAGTGGGATTAATTGGGAAAGGTCGTCTTCTCCTATATCTTCTAACAATGTCGGTAATTTTGGCTTGGGTGCTAGTAATTTTGGCTTGGGTGGTGGAAGCAATTTTGGGAGGAGCAGTGGACAAGTGGTTTCAGGAAATTCTTCATTTAATGCACTTAACAATGGATATGAAAGGGATTATTCAGATTCATTTGGGAATAGAACAATCTATGATGACCCAACATGGAGATCTGCTTCATTGGATCTTGATAATTCTGGTCCATTTAGGTACGGGCTTGAAGATGAAGAGTCGGATGTTATAGAGAAGAGCTCTACTGGTTTTGTTGGTGGTAGTTTTAATGTTACTAGTAGACAGGCAAATGGAGGTAAGCGAACTCAACTCTGCTATATTTTTTTTTATGTTAGATGTTTTAGTTTTACGTGTCCATAAATGTCTGTTCCTTGTGTACAACTGTACATTGTTTGAGTACATAGAAACCTATAGAAACCTTGAACCTTAATACTATTAGATCCCTTAGCTTTATTGCATCTAGGCTGCACGATTACTTTGTCTGATAGTAACTGAGTGTGTTATTCTTGGATCCTCCTTGTGTTTCTTATTTAACTGAGAAAAGATTAGCAAATGTGTTTGTATGTATGGAAGTGATACTAAAGTATGTTGTGAAAATATCTTACCATTTTCGGTAGGTTGATAAAAAGGCAAGCTTTTGATTTTGTAGTAATATGAAGTAACATATTGTTCTATATTTTCAAGGAAAAAACAAAACATCTGGGCACGATAAAAACTTGGATATGATTATACAAATATCTTAGACTTTTATCTTACTATATTGCAGAATTTAGAATAAATTACAAAACTGAGAGACATTAATTGGCATTGCTGGTTTAGGATGCGAAAATATTTTATTTTCATAAAAAAGAACATATCTTCCATGGATGATGTAAACCTGTCTTGAAAACCATGGCTTTATTCGAGCAGAGTACGTCTAACCCGATGTAGATTTTTTTTTCCCTTAAAGAGAAGACCTCAGGACGTGAATGCATGCGCATACACATGGACATACACATGCACGCTACCGTATATGGTTTTTTATCAGGCGAAATTTGTATGGAGTACTAATTTTAAGAAATGGCTGACAGTTTCATTCATGCACGAATTTTTGCACTGGATAACTGGCGATGATAACATCCTCCATTCCATCAAATTATATTTTTATTAGTGACCACTGTCTAAGAGATGAAGCCCTTTGAATGCAAAATCAGATGTCTTAGGTTCAGTTCTTGTATACCTCTACGAGCAATAAATAAACTTCATTTTCTATATATCCATTCTTTCCCCTTCTCAGTTCATCATCCAAAGAAATAAAAGATGTTTCATTTAGTAGATTGTAAAATTTTACTTTTATAAATCACTAATTAATTTTGATACCTTGCTTTCCGGTAGAACAACACAATTTTGTGTGTTCAATTAATTGTCAAATACTAAATAATTACAAACTCTGCCTTTTTCGTTGCTACAAGTATCATGTGTGTGTGTAGTGCATGATGTATGACAGCATATTTCGAACCAATACAAAAGTACTTTTTATCTTCACTTAACTACGGTGTTTTTCAATCTTTTCAATCAATTTGTGATTTGCCATGAGGTGCCCAAATTTGCCTCACCATAAAGAATAAACAATCACATACCCAGAAGTATTCCAGGGCATGGACTATGATGAGCAGCATTTGTCATACATTAGATATTTGGATACAATGAGTTGTTTCCAAAGCATTTATAGAAGAAATTCTTCTTTGTTTCAGCTATTACTATCATTCTACGGATTATCTCACCTGGCATCAAATCCCATTTTTTATTCATATACCTGCAGAAACAAATCAATTTACATGCATTTGTACCGATAAAGAGATGGCATGTAGCCGATAATGTATAGAATATCTAAAAGTACATCAATACTAAATTCATAGGGTTACTGATTTTAGTACATGATTACCTTTAAGAGGGCATATAACTAACATGCCTTTATCATTGATTTTTCCATATTTGGATACACAAAGTTGTTACACATCTCGTGGTCTTGTATTAGAATACACTTCTATAAATGAATTCAGTATTGTTACGATTGTAGTAATTGCACTCACTAAACTTGAAACCTAAGGAAGAAATATCGTTCCATTTTATAGCATGTGATATCACATGAAAACCATTCCATAACCCCAAAGTGAAATATTCCATAAATTTCACTGTAGAAACTCTCTTAACATGTACAAGGTATCCACAGTTACATACGCTTGAAAGCCACACAAGTTTGCTTTGTTCAAAATACAAAGTATCACAAACATATAGTTATATCATGACCATATTGTATCAAGTCTTTAAAAAAGTTTGAAACTTTATATCAGAACATAAATTATTTTTTACTGCCCACAGTTTTATGATTGGAACATACAACTATGAACTTGATCTAAGCTGATATTTATTACACGCATGATGTGCACAGCGAGATATTTTCCTATTATGAAATCTGTATTTTTATTTATTTAATTGTTATGTATATTACTTTTGATTCTATATTCTAATGTTTTCTCCTCTTATGGCGATTACAGTATCTGGAATTGCTGCATAAGAAGTCTCCCCCCTTGTTTTGGTGTCATATATAGGCCATGGCTGCAGTAGAATGTACCACAGTAGAAGTGAATTTCATTATCTCGTGAAAAAATGGGTTAGTAAATAATCTAGATATAGCTGGAGAGTTGGATTCATGAATTCAGAAGAAGAAAAAGAAAAAAGAAAAAAAAAACTGCAAAATACATATAGAAATTTAGTATGGTTTTTAAGTTCGAAGTTTTATTTCTCTACATCCATTCTAGAGTTGGTATTTTGAAGTTTGTGTGAAGAGTGTTCAGGTTGCGGCAATCAACCAATATAGACTTCCTTTTCTCCCCACCTTTTGTTTTTGTTTTTCCTTTACAAAAACAAAAGAAACACAGTGTTGTAGTATTTTGTAATGTTTTGGTTTCAGGTATGTTTTTTGTTGTATGTTCAAAATTTTACATGAGACATTTGATTTACTAGTGTGAAACTTGTGGGAATGTCATATGTAATTTCCCAAATAAAGTTATAATAAAAACTTAATTTACCTTTTTGTTATACTTTTGTATTTATCATAAACTAATACATGACTTCTCCTAGTCTTATATATTTGGTTTGAGAATCAATTTTCTGCTAGCTGTGATAAACATGGGTTCATGTGAGTGCAATATTCTTGATTAATATTATTTTTTTCGTCTAGATTATTTTGGTTGACAATAAATGGCTTGAATTTCATGCTAGAGCTTTCTATGTAGGTTGTATGAATGCATTATACATGCATGTGGTCCTCATAATACCATCGTTTTTCCTTGAGGTATCCCATACTCAATGTTTCTTATCATATGAAAACTCAACTAGGTATCCATAAATTAATATGATGGTTATGACATGAATTATGAACCACATTTTTTTCCCTCTATTTTTAACCGGCTTATGGTTTTAAATTTTACGACCTCTTAATTTTTTTCTTTTTTTTCTTTTGTGTGTGTGTGTATTATATAACGGTGTTTGGTAGCATGATTTGACCAACTCCAAAATGGCCGGTCTAAAGATTTTATTTGATGATCAAACGTGTTACCAAACTATCCTTAATATTCTTTTATTATTTATTTGGAAAATGGCTGACAACCTCAAGTTGGTTACATGTTCTCCATTTTCTGTTTACTTTCTTTAATTCACCCATCCATCTAATTTGGTATGCATTAAGTCTAACATATTCCTCATATTAAATTTAGCTTATTTTGCACATAATGGATATGTATTCAGTTACGCATATCTGGGTCCATATCGATATTATTACACTTACACCACTAAAATGATAACAAAGGTTAAAGATAGATTTGAGTCCCTGTTATCAACAGTTTAAGATGAACCAAAAAGGGGTCCTCAAAACTTAAGCTTGTCCTATTTTTTGTTCTCTATATATTTATCTCTTTCATTTCTCATTATACTGATTTGAAATCTTTACTTCTAGATGAAACGAAACTACAAAATAAATACCACAAATATAATTGTAAAAAACACAGTTGCAGTATATAAAAGTTTGAAAATAAGTGATGTTATTTTTTTATAAAGAAAAATCATGCAAGACAACGAAATGATATTAAAAGAGATGATAGATATATAGCATAAATTTGTGTACACAATAAACTTAAAATATAAAATATATAAAGATAAAATATTTCTGAAAATTGTGAAAATTATGCACTTTTCAAATTATAAGAGAATAATTATGCAAAAGCTTTTGTTTTGCACCCTTTATGTGTGAAAACATAAGATGTGTTACAGAATAAAGAGAATGGAGGCCATTAGATAGAACAATTTTATTTGATTGAGAGATAGATCTTACAATACAATCAAGCTCCATATTTATAGACTACTTATGCACTGCAGATTACAATAATGCCTTTTTTTATTTATCATATTCATCCCTATTATTAATGTATATTACAACACTCCCCCTTGAATATGCGTATATAAAGATGATAAGAGTAATTGCCTCATTAAAAACCTTGTTATGAAAAACCCAGTGGGAAAAAATCATAAACAAGGAAAAGAGTACAACATGATTTCATCTTTAAGTAACATATATTTTATAATGGTACTACGAGGGTTGATACTTCTGGATCAAGATAATGCCTCATTAAAACCCTACTAATAAAAACCCAGTGGAGAAAAATATTAGTGAAGGAAAAAGAGTACATTATAGCGTATTTCATACGCTACCCCTGAATTATAACGCATTATTCAATTAGTTTGTTGATGCAGCCGACGCATACCAATTTTGTACACCATCTTCTGAAATGTTGATTTTGGAAGCGCCTTTGTGAATAAGTCCGCCGGATTTTTTTGAGATCGGATTTGTTTCACTTCTATCTTATTATCCTTTTGTAGCTCATGTGTGAAGATAAATTTAGGAGAAATGTGTTTCGTCCTATCACCCTTAATGTAACCCGCTTGAATTTGAGCTACACAAGCTGCATTGTCTTCATAAATAATGGTTGACCTTTCCGTTACTGAGGGAAGTTGGCAGCTTTTTCGAATATGCTTAATCAGTGATCTTAGCCAAATATATTCTTTACTTGCTTCATGTAGTGCTAGTATTTCAGAGTGATTGGATGATGTTGCTACCAATGTTTGTTTTGTAGATCGCCATGAAATTGCTGCATTGTTGTTATTAAATACATACCCAGTTTGTGATCTTGCTTTATGTGGGTCAGAAAGATAACCTGCATCAGCATAGCCAACTAGATTTGGATTATTGCCTGTGTTAGAGTAAAATAAATCCAAATTTGTCGTTCCACGAAGATATCTCATGATATGTTTTATACCATTACAGTGTCTTTTTGTTGGTTCTAAACTGTATCTTGCTAGAAGATTTACTGAAAATGCAATATCTGGTCTTGTGCATTGGGCCAAATATAACAATGCACCAATGACACTAAGATATGGCACTTCCGGGCCAAGCACATTCTCATCTTCTTCTTTTGGGCGGTAAGGGTCCTTTTTAATATCTAAAGATCTAACAACCATTGGCGTATTAAGTGGATATGCTTTATCCATTTGAAAACACTTTAGATTTTCTCAATGTAGTTTGATTGATGGATTAATATGCGTTAGTACTATGCTCAATCTGTAGATCGAGACAGTGCTTAGTTTTGCCAAGATCTTTAATTTCAAATTTCTTCTTTAAATAATTTATTGTTTCATCAATCTTTTTTGGAGTCCCAATCAAATTTATGTCATCAACATAAACTGCTAAGATAGCAAATTCCTTTACCGATTTCTTTATAAAGACACATGGACAAATGAGATTGTTTTCGTATCCTTCTTTTACCAAATATTTACTAAGACGGTTATACCACATCCTTCCAGATTGTTTCAATCCATATAGTGATCGTCTTAGTCTTAATGAGTACATGGACTTTGATTTTGCTTCAGGCAATTTATATCCCTCTGGAATTTTCATGTAAATGTTGGTATCTAATTCACCGTAAAGATAAGCTGTCCGTTAATCTTATATCGAGTTTTTCAGAAACTACAAGGCTTATCAAATATCAGAATGTTATGACATCCATAACAGGGGAGTAAGTTTCCTTAAAGTCAAAACCTGGTCTCTGCAGGAAACCTTGTGCGACAAGTCGTGCCTTGTACCTCACGACTTCATTTTTATCATTTCGCTTTCTAACGAATACCCATTTATAACCTACTGGTTTAACATTTTCTGGTGTTTTCTCTATTGGTCCAAATACACCATGTTTTTGAAGTGAATCTAGTTCCACTTGGATAGCATCTTTTCTGGGATAATATTATTAGGTACCATTTTATCGTTGGAATCTTCTTTTATCTCTTCTGGGATAATATTTCCTTCTGCACTTCTAGGAGAATTGGGATGTTCATTTGAGTGATCTTTTTGATCATTTATAACCTCTTCAGGAGGTTTCTTAATTGATAATTTTTCATTAGATTTTCTTTTTCTAGGCGCCAAGTCTTTTGAACCAATTGGCCTTCCACGTTTTTGTCTTGCTTTAGATTCATTTGCTGCTATATTTACTTTTGATCCTTCAGGGATATCAATTTTTGCTGGTGCATTTGCTGCTGGAATGTGAGATTTAGTTATTTTTGCAGTGTCACTAAATGCATCCGGCAGTTGATTTGCAATATTTTGAATATGCAAAATTCTTTGTACATCATATCGACATTGTTTAGTACGTGGATCCAAATAAGACATAGATGGATTATTCCATGATATTTCACGCCGTTTTACTGGAACAGTCTTTTCTCCCCCTAACGGCGGGAAGATAGTCTCATCAAATTTACAGTCTGAAAATCTTGCAGTGAAGACATCACCTGTAAGAGGTTCAAGGTAACGAATTATCAATGGGGAATCAAACCCCACATAAATTCCCAACCGTCGTTGAGGACCCATTTTAGTACGAAGTGGGGGATTAATAAGTATATTCACAGCACAACCAAATTTTCGTAAATGTGAAATATTTGGTTGAAATCCAGTTAAGAGCTGTGATGGTGAAAGATGATGATAAGCTGTTGGTCTAATTTTAACCAATTTCGATGCATGCAAAATTGCATTTCCCCAAGCTGAAACGGGTAGTTTTGATTGCATAAGCAATGGTCTTGCAATAAGTTGCAAGCGCTTAATTAATGATTCTGCTAGACCATTTTGAGTATGAACATGAGCTACTGGATGTTCAATTTCAATCCCCAATGATAGACAATAATCATCAAATACTTGAGAAGTAAATTCTCCAGCATTATCTAGTCGAATCGATTTAATTTGATGATCAGGGAAGTGTTCTCTCAATTTTATTATTTGAGCAAGTAGCTTGGAAAATGCCAAATTTCTTGTAGAAAGTAAACAGACATGTGACCAACGAGTTGATGCATCAATCAATACCATAAAATATTTGAATGGTCCACATTCAGGGTGGATTGAGCCACATATATCACCTTGAATTCTTTGTAAAAATGTTGGAGATTCAGAAGTGATTTTACTATATGAAGGTCGAGTGATTAATTTTCCTTGTGCACATGGGGCACATAAGTAATCACTTGGTAAATTCAATTGGTTTGATAAATCATGTCCGTTTGAGTTTTTGGCAATTTTACGCATCATAGTTGATCCAGGATGACCCAAGCGATCATGCCAAAGAATCAATGTCTTTGTATCTGTGAGCTTCTGGCTCATGTTTATAGAGTGAGATTCAACTATGCCAATTTTTGTAAAATATAAACCAGTTGAAATTGTACCAAATTTTTCTAGGATAAGCTTCTGGCTTTCAATTCTAGAAATAACACAAAGATATTCTTTGTTGTTTTCATTTATAGTTTCAATATGGTATCCATTCATTCTTATATCTTTGAAACTCAGCAAATTTCTTTTAGAGTTGCTTGAGTATAATGCATTCTGAATAAAGATATGTGTACCGTTTGGTAATATTATATGGGCTTTTCCGGACCCGTCAATTATATTAGCAGATCCAACTATAGTGGAGACTTTAGCTGAAAAATTTTCAGATAGTTCAGAGAAAAACTTCTGGTTTTTCAAAATTGTACGAGTAGTTGCACTATCTAGTAAACATATATCATCACCCAAATGGCGTTCCATACCTTAAGAATTAAAGACAATGATTAGTCAATCATTAAAAATTTGTATGCATAAATAAATGTAATGTAAACAAACAAAGTAATATGATTAAAATAGGCTATTGATTAAAAACAACATCCACATTACACATTACTAGTACTGCAAAGGGAAATAGAATTAAACGAACACAAACTTCAAACTGATTTATTGATGCAAGCTAATGAAATAAAACGAAAGTCACATAACAAACTTCAAGACATTTCTAATTGATCAACTCGGTCATATCATTGATCATTGCACTTAGATTTTCATCATTAATGAAATTTCCATTATCATCTTCGAAGAAATCATCTAACTTCAGGTTAGTGTTTTCAGGTAACTTTTCGGCATTATTTGCCTCAATATTTTTCAAGCGATGATATTCTTCAACTGTTTTCTTTGATGATCTACATGTACGTGACCAGTGACCAGATCGTCCACATCTATAACAAACTTTCTCATAATGCCTTTTATTTTCTGAAACTGAATCATTGTTCTTTATAGGCTCAATTTTCTTTTGTTGCTTTTTAAAGTTGGTGGTTTTGTTACCTTTAAAACCACCATAACCACCTCTGCTAGAGTTATATCCACGTCCACGACCATGTCCTCTACCTCGACCTCGACCCCTACCTCTTCCAGAGTGGGCAAAATTAGCATTAACTTCAGGTAATGCAGTTGAACCAGTTGGTCTTGAGGAATGATTTTTTATAAGCAATTCATTATTTTGTTCAGCAATTAGTAAGCATTCTATGAGTTCAAAATATTTTGTAAAATGACGCTCTCGATATTGCTGCTGCAGGAGTATATTCGAGGCATGAAATGTTGAGAAAGTCTTTTCAAGCATTTGTGCGTCATCCACCTTTTCTCCACATAATTTCAGTTTAGAAGTGATTCTAAACATTGCAGAATTATATTCTCTTACGGAGTTAAAGTCGTGAAACCTCAGGTTCAACCACTCTTGCCTAGTGTTTGGAAGTATGACCGTCTTCTGGTGGTCATAACGCTCCTTCAGGGAGTTCCATAAGCGAAGAGGGTTTTTTTCAGTCAAATATTCTGTTTTTAGATCGTCATGGATATGACGTCTTAAAAATATTAAAGTCTTTGCCTTGTCCTGCTGGGACATAGTATTGCCATTTTTAATGGCATTTTACAAGCATTGAGATTGCAAATGAATCTCAGCATCTAGTATCCATGATAAGTAGTTGTCTCCAGATATATCCAAAGCTTTAAATTCAAGCTTGGCGATGTTTGTCATTTTGTGAACTGTTCATAAAATAAATTGCATAAGGTGAAAATATTCGCCACAACAGCATTCACTATTTGTTTGTTTCTAGCTAAAAAGAAGAAAAAAAATGGAAAGTCTTCATTCATGGTATCAAACAACTATACCAAAAAAAATTGTATCAACAAAACCAAACATTTGGATTTTGCAACTTTCATATATTTATCAAATAAGAAAGGAAAGTCAGCTTTTGCATATATTCCATTCCAAACTTTTGAATTTTATTTGGCAATAGATCTGCAAAGGGAATAATAATAATAATAATATTGAATTTAGGAGCCAAAGAAGAGTGATACAAGAAAAGACATGAAAAATATAGAAGCGAACCCCAAACTAGCATATGCTGACTTGATAGCTTTATCAAAAAATATATGATATTGACAATTACCTTTTTGGAGAGAGGAAAAGCAACGAGTTTATAAAGAAATGCAAGAACAATTCCATTACCTGCTGTTTTAAAGGAAATAAGAAATAAAATGTATGTAGATATATTATAAAAGACTCGTCTGCACTAATATATATAATAGGATTTTGAATATAAATAGCCTTAGAATTGGAATGGTCAGAAGAGGAACAGCCAGAGTAATTAATATTTAATTACTTGCTGAGAAGTTGGAAAGTTTGAAGGTGAACAGGTTGAGGTCAATAATTAATTCGCATTCCTTCGTGCTGATAACGTGTTACAGAATAAAGAGAATGGAGGCCATTAGAGAGAGAACAATTTTATTTGATTGAGAGATAGATTTTACAATACAATCAAGCTCCATATTTATAGACTACTTATGTAGTGCAGATTACAATAATGCCCTTTCTTATTTAGCATATTCATCCCTATTATTAATGTATATTACAATAAGATGAAAATGTTATATTTTTTAGAAAAGTGTATTGTTGGCAAAAAAGTTGGTTAACACCGCAATCGAATTAAGAACAAAAATTAAAATGTAAGAAATTGAAAAATAGGAAATAAAGACATGATTTTAAGAGCGGTTCGGCTAAACCAAGTGAGTATATCCACTATTCAATGTTATTGTTGATTTACTTTTGTTAATACAATAAAATTACAACAATTCTTAGGCTAAAGTCAATGAGTTCTGAATCTGACAGTGCTTACTTGTGAAAGAACCAAAAAGACCAAAAAGTCATTTTCTAGTTGTCGAAGACGAATTCGAGTACGAAAATCGTTAGATCTGCTTTGAACAGCAGGTATCTCCATGTTTGAAGTCCAACCACGAGAACAAGCCAAGTCACACATTTTTCAACAACCCCCATCGTTCGGTACCAGTCGATATGGATCAAAACTAACCGATGCTTTTGACTTTCCCTTGTTTCCCTCTTCAAAATGGTTCAAGTCTTCTAGCTTGAAATAGATAAGTCTTTAAATCACTATCGTTCGGTACCGATCCATATGGATTGGTATTGACCGATATCACATCTTGATACTTGTACTTTTTCTTCAACCTTGAACTTTAAGTCATGTAAAAGTAGAATGGGTCCTAGTTGGTCATGAGATCGATCGGTACCGAACCATTGAATTGTTCAATGCCGATCGATGTGCATCACCCGATACTTAGCCAAACTCTTGAATTCTCCCATATTGATCTTTTTCAAGCTTCTTGATCCATTTTTTATCATTTCACAGTCCGGATCCATTGACATGTCGCTTAATTCAAATACCAAATAATACCTGCTTCCTAAAGTATGCTTTTGTGATAACAAAGCATGCTTTGGATCGAGATAAGCGACCAAATACAATCTGCAAAAGCACTTCTATCATCTGAATTGTTTTATTGAAACATTACATCTTCTTTGAGAATATCAGCATGTCGTTTCAAATAGTTACCGAACTGCATTCTGCTAGTAGATATAAGTGTTGAATTGTTCCATCTGAAATCTTCGACTATCATTCAAAACTCCTAATCCATTTGTGACGACCTCCCTACACCACCCGCACACAATATAACTAGATAGTGCACTACTAACATGCTCGGGCGATGTAGGACGATTGCCAAGGGTTAAAAGAAAAGAAAACCAATCACAGAACCCGTCGTATTTCTCACAGTGCATGGAATAAAAAATAATATGTATCACAGATATAAAACAAGAGAGATAATAATAATTAGGTGAACCAAATATCAGGGCACAGATCTACATGGTTATACAACAAAGTAATATAGTTGATACAAAACGAAAATAAAATCAGATAAGCTATCTCACAATAGTAAAGCAAACACTGTCTAGACTCTACAGTGTTGCACAACGAAGTAAGCATAATATCCATATATAATACGAGAAAGCTTCATCCTGCTCGTCCTTTACACAACTGCATCTCACATAGACCCGCTATGTAGCCTACTCATTTAAGAGTACCCAAGAAAATAAGAAGCAAAACATAAAACCTTGAGTCAAACAATAATCCGGTGTAAGCGAAAAATGAATCTGGAAATACTATTTAAGTTTATATAGTAAGGAACAAGGGTATATGAACCATACTTGACATGTCCATATAACAAAAGAATTAACATGTAACAAACATAATATGCTACTCTACAATCTACAAACGTCATAAGGGTACAAATTAAGTACAATAATGAGTGTCCAAGTATCCTTATTCTCAATACCTATCTCAAGTGACATTCCTAAAGTGGTAGACTATGGGAGAAAGCAATTAAAGCAAGCATAACATCCATCAAACAATCCTTATTATCACTCAATGCTGCTTTAAATATATGATAACTTGTATGACCTTTCACCCGCCAGGGATTAATAGAAATCTCGATTTTTAGTGTACTCATCCTTAGCATGAAACTGATAATAGACCTATTCCACAAATCCAGGGTATACAGATCCGTTCAACTGATCCGGAGTAGCCAAACAAAGTACCCATGAGTGCATTCACTATACCCCTACTTTCGGGTATCAGTAAACACTTCGAGTATCAACAATCCTTTAGCATGCATATCCGAGCTCTTTCCTTGCTCATCTAGTTTCCGTTATGCTCAAGGAACCATCCACATTTCTTCTTTATACGATAGAACCATTCATTATATCCATGGGTTACCCATCTAGAACTTGTCCTTTGTGGAAAACCATTCTCATAACTCCTTTTAACATCGAGCCGCCACTATTAGAACCTAACTCCATTCACTGTTGAGTTACCATCACCGAAGTCCCGAAGCCATTATCATGCTACTACATCGCCATCAAACCTCAAGCGAACAAACAAACATCTCCAGCATAACCTGTAGAGCCTATACTTTTCCTCTTGGAAATTCCACACCGATTTAACCAAAAGATACAACTCGGTACCGACCCGATCTACTCGGTACAGAGTGATATACTTAGCAAATTTTGGCTAAGTAATTATCCAGCTCCATTCCCTCGAGCTCCCAAGTCATCGACCTATTGCCAAGAAAAACAGGTTGGTACCGAGTCAAAGTGCTCGATACCGCATAACAACCCGCACCTCACGACACGTCGATTCAAAACCTAATGTAACTTTCGGACACGCGTCATGCCGAGAAATACAAGCTGTTGGGATTTTAAAACCTTAGAGAGCATAATTACAAGGGTAAGTTCTATGACATTCAACACTTTCAGACCTCACAGAGGAAGGAATTAAAATATAAGTACAAAAATAGACATTTTAGAAAAACGATCTTCAAAATACTTGATTTACATGTACACTGTTTTCCAAATTACAATATAAATTTGACAAATATTTAATACAGTAGGTGACTACAAGATAATCAATAAATGATATGAGAACTCCAACGTGAAGCTCCTTTCTCCAAATACTATGTCCAATCAACTGCTAACCTATCATCCTGTGGTGGGGGAAAATGAAAGGAAGGGGGTGGGTCAGACAGAAGTCTGGTGAATGAATACAAATTTAATATGTGATAATCATGTGCAGTTAATTTTAATACTACTCTAAGTGATATAGATTGTGCTACAAGTGTCCGTAAACTCCTAAGGTCCAATACCTAAGGGTTCGTATCTAACAAAAAGGGTCGAGCTATAAATCAAACCTCACACTAATGATAAGTCAACGCTTTTAGAATTACTCAATACGAAAATACTACCCATAGGCGATTGTGGGAAATTCTCTCCTATAAATACTTATACCATCACTATGCCTGGAGAGGAAGAACCCTGAAATGCAAACTCAATGTGTAACTCATCGCATGAATCCATGTTCATCTCAAAATGCCTCTTATCGTACAGCGTTGGTGGCCACCTGTACCACGTTGCATCAGAACCGTGCATATAAGGACTCCCGTTAGTCCCGGACTACTCTCTACTTTATAGCCACTTATCGTGCTATGCTAGGCTTGACTGTCCTTTAGAATCCTCCGTTAGCACCTGGCTCGCTCACCTAGTTTCTCCATCGATGATGCGCGCCCACTATGAAACACCCCTTGAGTGTTTATGAAATACATCGCCCTAGTCAACTCTTATTTGGGTATTTAACTGTTACCCAAACCGCGATTACCTATTGTTCTTTGATAGGGAACCGACTTTCCAACTATCTCTAGCATGTGCACTTTGCCCGTATAAGCTCAAAATCAATTTTCTATTTATATAATATTTTTACAAAATTATATAATTATATTCTTTAAGTTGGGTCTCAGGCCGAGGTTCAATATGGTCAACTGTTGGACTTAACTAATCGATCGCTATGGGTCTCCTGCTAGGGTTTGAGGGCCGACCGGTCGCGTACCAAAATTAGGGTTTTATACATTTTTAATTATCAATGGTTAATTATTAATTTTTATGATGTCGACCACCATTCCAACATTTCCACTGAACCCTAATTACTAGTTGACTAGTCTATATTCTAATTTCCATGTCAATTTGTTCAATTCTGGGTTATAGATTTAGGGTTTGCCAATTTTAGGGTTTTACATTTTAATTAACAAGAAGGGTGCACTTGCAACAAATCAGGTTTAACAATTTATAGATTTTAATCTAGTATTTGACATGTTTCAAATTAGCTTCTAACATCCTAAATTAAATAAAATAGTTTGAACCAAACTGTAATAATCATCTTACTAAATCTGTTCCCATTCACCTCAAGCCTAAGCTCTTTCTATTTGCGTTGCTTGATAATCGCTCCTTCGAATGCTAGCTCCACTTGCTCTGTCTATCTCCAACTTCTTGTATTCTTGTAGGTTAATTTATTTTTATTTTTTAAGAATTTTAGGGTTTAGAGAAGAGGGAAATTTTTAACAGAGTTTCCTTACTGTAAACTATGATGTGAAAATTAAGGTTAGGCTAGGCTTATAGCTAAATAGTTTAGACCATTAGATTTAGGTTATAGAATCTTCATTTTGATCAGGCATCTCATCAAAAACTTGGTCAGAAAGGAATGAGTGAAGCTGTCAAAACAATGCTCTAGGTTCCTGCGTTTTCATTCTCCAAGGTCGACCTAAGAAGACCTACGGTCAACCTATACTGGTCGACCATGATATTCCCAAGGTCGACCTATGTATTTTTTTTAATCTTCCTTCACCCATAGCTTCTCCGTACTTACTCTGATTTCATATTGTTGTATATGAAAATTGTCCAGAAAATCACTACACATTCAATGTTGTAGGTTTCGTAGCCCAATTCGAAGTCTGTGAAATTTTTCGTTTTAGTCCTTGTTTTAATTGAATTTACTTTTCTTATTAAATTTACGTTAAAATTTCTATTAAATTTCCAAGGTGTTACTTGTTGGTCTTGTCCCTTATAATCTTCTTTCTTGCTTTCCCCGAAGCATTCCTCGAAGTTTCAGTTCCTCTAATCCGAAGCACAATCCAATCCATCTCCTACCGACCTAATTTCTATTGACCAAAAACCACTCTTCACGAACACTTCCTATCGGTCGAAATTTGGGGCGACTTGGACCATTGGCACCTCTCATGCTCTACAACTCCTTCTCCAAGTTTTGTTCAATTCTGACCAATTTTTCTTTCGATTTGCCTAATTTGACCACATCTTTCCTAACTACCTAAAAGCACTAGCAAATCACATCAAAGCACAATATACAAATCTGAAATATCATGTGTATACATCCATACACACATAATTCATTCAAACATGATAATCAAGAAAATCCTATTTTAGATTTAACTTTAACAATAGCATGTCAGTATAATCAAAATGGGTTGCAAAACCATTTTAAAACCTTTAGATTTTGGCAATAAACATATATAAAATGTGATTGAAGTTAGAAATTATTTTAGGATCGAAATCATGTTAAAAACATCAATGCTAACTGCATAAACAAGCATAGGATAACGAGAGGTCAACAATTACTCACCAACCACCCAAATTACCACTTTGATCCTTGAATTCGAGATGAACAACCAAGAATCCAAATTTGCAAGCACCGAAATGATAGATCTACTAATCCCTTTGCCAACCACCCTTCTAGTGATAGATTAAGTTAAATTTAGTAAGAAAAAAGAAGGCTTTTGGTAGTGAAGACTATGAATTGTTTTGGAGAAGAGGAAAATGATTTAGATCTGTCCCTACAGCCTCTTCTTAGCAAAATTCCTGAAATTCGTTTGTGGGTCTAAGTATGGCCTTAGTTAATTACCCACTGATGCAGGCCAATAGCAGCTAAAATTTAAAATAGCCATGAATTTCAAACGGTAAGTCCTTTTACTATTATGATCATTCTATGGAATGGAAAATCATCAACCTGAAATAATGGAAGTGGTTTGAGACCCTAACTTGGTTTCTGTCAAAAGTTATAGTCCATATAATATTTATAGGGTCAAAATGGTCATATAGAAATTCGACAAAAATCGTAGATGTGGAAAATGTTCTTAAGAGTCATTTTTCAAAAATTTAAAGTCATATGACATCATATGAATAAGATAAAAATATTTTATGATCTTCTGATACATAAAACAAAGGTTGTTACACTATTCCTTGGCCAGGTAGGTCTCTGTTTTCTTTTCTATTTTCCATTTTTTATGTATAAGAAATGATATCTATCAGTACTAATCCATATGGAGTAGTATCGATCGATTGGAAAATTTCCATATTTAAGCAACACTTGTAAAATTTTCAGACCTTCATTTCACACTTTCAACCTTTGTATTTTCCTGAGCACTTGCATTCTTGACTTCTTCCTTCACGATTTCACCAAAGTCGCTTGAAGCCATCAACCACCACAATCTCCACCGCGCTATTGCCAAACCTTGAGTGTCTCAACATAACCAGCCCACTCAAACTCGAACAACAACATTGAGCTTTCCTTTAAAATCTCTATTGCCCTTTCGTGTTCTACATCTAGATCTAGGCTTTGACTAGGAGGGTGGCCGTTATGCCATTCTATGAGAGTCACCACCACTTCATGATTCTAGCCTAGTTATGTCGTCATTGATTCGTCTTGCTCCTCAAAATTGTCATCATCCTTCATTTTTGCCATCTCGCTCAAAACATTTTCGATTGTTTAATCATTTAAAATAGCTATGGGAGGAAGTGGCGAAGGAGGCTTTATTTTCCCTAGGCCAACTTAGAAAATGGATCGACTCTCGTAACTCTTGATCAATATGACTCAAGAAATTGCCTCAAAATGTATTTCAACACTTATCATATTCAAGATTCAATGTATTATTAGGCATTTATCTAGTCGACACCCGAAATCGAATAGCATTTTAACTACCTTGGATATTATTCTAATTCGTTAACGTATATCCTATGTTAACGGTAACATCTGACATACAATTCCATCATGTGTCGGAGCTCGTTTTCTTGCATGAGCGGGCTATCTCCATATTGTGCCTCTATTCATTATGTTAGGGACACATGACTTGGACTGCATAAACTGATACGCAACACTTCCATGGTCGACGTACATAATCCAAAGGGTCAACGCACATTGACATTCGTTGGATACCCTACATCAGCTACATGGGACTTAATTGACATAAATGCTGAATTTAAATCATACCTCACCATGTATATATCTTAAGCTTTCAGTATAGAATGGAACCTCTTAGACGTTCAGGGCATCTCTCTACTACCACTACAGGTCCTTCTATACCTCAGAAGCAGCTTCTACATCTAGAGTTAGGCACCCTCGACGCTTACCTCAACAACCACTGCCAGTAACTCCTTATATGTAATGGAGCTGGTCCAATCTGAAGTGGGTGAAATAGGTAAATTTCAATAAAATTTCTATTTTGGATCACATTGGACCTATGAAGTCTAAATAGCTGTATTAGATCCAATCTAACTAATTTAAATAAAATATATTTTTATTTAATATCTGAATTATTTAATTTAATGAATTTCATTAAAAGTGATTTTATATTGTTTATAAGTATATCATTATATACTCATATGTGTATAAGGTGAACATGCAGCATAGTAAAGCTGTATATGGTCCAGTTTATGCATAGTGATATTGGCATTTATATCTACTATGTATGTACTTCGCACACATGCACGCTATGTGTGTGTGTGTGATCTTCCATAGTTAATATTTTATATAAAATATGTTCATATACAATACAAATTCAAAAATATTATTTATAATTAAATATTAAATACCATTTAGGAAATATTTCGGTAGAAAAGAGAAAAAGAACAATCTTCTTCTCGAACTAACTATGCCACTTTTGATTGCTATACAACAATCAAAGAGTTGGTTATGTGCCTCCTACACTAAGAGCCCTTAAGTTGCCCAAGTGGCTTTAATCAATCCCCCTTCCTTTGCACATCAAGGCATTCCGAATGTAGTGGAAGACATCTAGGGCACTGGTAAGGAAGACTAAAGGAATAAGGTAGAAGAAGGAGAAATAAGAGAAGAGGTAGAAGAAGAATAAGATAAAGATGAAGACGAAAATGAAACGATGATGAAGAAAATGAAGGAATTAGGAATGAGTCGATTGGGAGATTGCCCTAAGGAAATAGACTACACCACTTGCCTCCAGGTCCGTTAAACTTAAGATCAAAATATCAAGGCTACTAACTAAGCCTCACTAGAGTCCAATTAGGGGACCATCTCCTCTCCTAAATGTTTAGGAAATATACGGTGACGTGGCCAACCTTGGGAATGCCCTGAACTTCATTGGAATAGAATTCATGTCAAAAATTTCCATATCTCTTATCTTCCACCTTTTCCAGATATGTTTTTTTACTTCCATAGGGGAAGTTAATCTAATCGCTTAACCCTACAAGCATGATTCATAATTCAATTGGAAACACTAACACTCCACATTCCACACAATACATAGGATCAAGCACGTTCACTCTGCATGTACTCTTATCCGTTTTCAAGTTTTGAATTGATTCTTTCTCTTTTTAGGTATGTTAAGACATACTAATCTCTTTGAAGATCTTCAAAAGTATGGCAAATATCATGGTCAAAATTGTTTGAGTTCTTCCCACTATATATGCGACCCACCTTAAGAGTCTAAGAGTAATTGAACCCAAAGGAATGAAATGGAAAGGAAGGCAGAGGAAGAAAGATTCTGACATTATGGGGGGTGGCTAAGACTCCTACGACCGATGCAGATCAGAAGGATGGTCAGAATCTCCCCTTTGTGTATGATCTACCCTTCCCAAATCAATGGATCCCTACTCCGACAGACCTGACTCTCCTGTCCCTTCTTCAAAGCATTACGCTGCTCCTATTTTTGTTCCACCACCTTCTTAGGCCCTAGCGATACCATAAATCCAAAAAATCCTTAAAGCCTACACATTCCGCCACTTCTAATCCCATCCACCAAAGGCCCGACAAAAGGCCACGTATCTTACTCCCTTATCTCTAAAGCTACCTTTGTTTCTTTTGCCTCAGCTACTAGCCTAACTCCAAGTGCACTATTGGAGATGTAGCGCTTGCGTCCCAACCTTTGCCTCGGTGGGTGAAGTTCAAATACAATATGGAAAACATACATAAGGAGGTAAATAACCAAGGCACTTAATTATTTAATGATATGATAGAGTGGTATCATATTTGGAAAATGTTGGTCAAAGCCATGTCTGATACTACTAAAGCCAACCAGCTTATCATTCAACAATATGTGTTTGAGAAGAAGGACCATGAGAGAATATACTAGTTCAACTTAAAGAGAAAGATGAGTTCAAGGAGGTTGTGGTTATGAAGGACCTGGCATTAGAAGATGTCAAAAGGAAGCATCAAGAAGAAATGAAATCCATGGAGGCCATGATAAAGCTGATGGAAGAGCAGGTTCAAAATGCCTATGTCAATAATAGTTAGTTGGCTAAGGAAAATGCTAAACTATTAGTCACCGTCAACACACAAGCTCTTTCCATTACCAACCTTTAGATTGAGGTTGATAAAGAAAAGAAAGAAAAAGTAAATCTTTTACCTTGGAGGAGCAACATATATGGGAGGTCGTTTACATAAAAGATGCTGTGAAAGCTCTCAAAGGCAAAGTCACTGTACTTGAAGCTAGTGCTGTTAAAGTTGAAAAAGAAAAGGAAGAGCTTCACAACCAGATTGAGTCCAACTTGAAACTAGAAACATCAGGTGGATAGAGGAAGAGTACACCGAGGCATTAAATCCGGCCTATTATGAAATATTAAGAAAAGAGATAGTACATCGTCAAAGTCGACGAAAAAGAATTTAAAGCTGCTCTTCTCGAGGATGTGGATTTGGAGGTCAACTATGGGTCGGACAGCATGGGCCGCATAATCTTTAATCTCAACAAAGACGCCTGTTGGGGCTCTTGCTAGGTCTAGCTCTAAAACTTAGCAAAGAACATTACTCATGTTCAAGAGGAGTCCTGAGTGGAGACGTATACTTCCAAGGTAGCCTGCTCTTAGACCGCTACCATTCCCACATCTGTGCCATTGCTGCCCGCTGCTGCCGTTGTTGCTAAAATCTCCGAGGGTTACAACCCTGAGGATCTTGGCTTTGTGCTACAATTGACTACCTCTACTCTCCCTACTTTATCTCTAATATCCAAGGAAAGGTAACTCATGGCACCTCTTCAGACCACAATATCAACTCTTGGAAGTTTGTCTTCGACCTACCTATCTTCGAAAAGCTTTAGATTTCTTTTGAATATGTTTCTTACCTTTTCTCTTCTATTCGCCAACTTACTGGTCATCCATTATTCCCAATACTTTCAAAGATCATTTTCGCTCTAGGCCTTGAAGCTTCCACTACCACCTTTGTCATCATAACATCCACTTTCACAATTCAAAGCTCCTCCCCAAGGTCTGATCATGTGCCTGATCCTAAAAAGATCGATGTTTTAATCAAGGAGGCTCTGGACAATCTTGATGTTGCCATATGGCAAGGATATCATCATCACTGACGTGAAGGGGTCTGAAACTTCCATGGCAGAGAGAAAGGTTATTGATGTCCTTAAGCTAAGGAGCTTCAAGATCAAGCCCAGCACAAAGAATGTCCCTCTCCGTTGTCCATATCCTTGTCTATCCTTCCTTTCGATGCCATTTCTTCTACCACTCTTCCAATTAGAGTTTATGCTGAAGCTCTCAAGTCCCTAATCGAATCAGGAAGTGACCCGATTAAGACCCAAAAGGATAACTTGCACCTCTTAGAGGCTCCGATGTTGGGAAAGGGA
This sequence comes from Allium cepa, assembly GCA_030765085.1. Classification (NCBI taxonomy): domain Eukaryota; kingdom Viridiplantae; phylum Streptophyta; class Magnoliopsida; order Asparagales; family Amaryllidaceae; genus Allium; species Allium cepa. The sequence continues at coordinate 940,588,234 of CM060932.1, forward strand.
ACCCTTCGACTACTCGTAGATAGAAGAAGGTTAAAGAGGGAAAGAATCATAAAAGGTGTCTTATTTTCATATCTTGCACTCTTTGCTTCTTGCATCTCTGTATATGGGGCCGTTAATGTGTGTGGACGACCCCCATCCTTTTGTAACCAAAAGATTATGTAAATAAAAGTTGCTTTCTTTCCAATTTTTATCGTATTTACTTTCTCATATCTTATTTCTTTGCTGATGTACTTGCTTGCATACATAAATTTCTAATTATCTTTAATGAAATTGCTTGTATATATGCCTTGTATATATGCCTGAGCGTGTCTATGATCTGTGCAATGCTTTTATTTTTTGCAAACTCCGTGCATATAAATAAATTTTAAAATTGCCTGGTGTTGTTTTATTACTTATTTTTATTTATTATTGGTGACGCATTTCCTATTTAACTATAAATAAAATTGTGCTACATTTTGCAACTAAAATTATACGACTTATCCCTCGCTTTTACACGAGCAATGGTATACTCTAGTACTGTTCCTACAAAATTCATTTATACAACGATGCCTATCTCCGAGAACTGATGTCTACGATGCTTGTCTCTGAGCACTAGTGTCCACGATGCCTATATCTAGACAACCACCTTTGGCCTCGCCTATCTCTAGGTTTGGTCAGAGATAAGATGTGTGGAGGTGAACTATGCGATTAACCCTTAGTCCAATTATATCCCAGTGATCCGATCATGGATCGAAGGATTTCACTAGCACCTATCTTTGCGTACGTAGACATCCAATTTTCAAAATACAAAATGTTTAATCATGGCACTACTCTTGGAACGTAAATTCGGACTTAAAGAATATAGTTTCATTGATTCAAAAACCTAACTTTATTTAAAATTGGATAGTTATTGCGTTATTTCATCAAATCTTAATGAATAAGATGCCTATTTACCCACATAAATCAAGAAATTCTCATTATTCCATGCCTATAAAATTAGGATCATATCGACTATCGATAGCTTACAAGTGTCATCTCCAAGCTTTTGTCCTGTCATATAGGATCCTTTCCAATTCGGACCAAGTGCCTTCATACCTGGAAAGACCCATTTAAGACCGATCACTTATCTCAAAGGTACAATTTCAGACCTTGGTGTTGAAATGTCTTGCTATTGTTTGTTAGTGAGTATCTACCCTAAAATTATCCTCTTCTCGCTTCTCTTCTACCAATTCGAGTGCTTCAAGCAAGAGTTCCTCATTCACCTCGAGGGTCATAATGCATTCATTTGTGAGAAGAAACTTCTGCTTCAATTGGAATCATAAACTTGGTTCCGTGGCCAAAACAAATGGAGTATATCTGATGGTGGCCTTTTGGGTTGTCCTATAAATACCATAGTGCCAATGTAACTCATCCAACAAATTGCATTCGGCTCATTTTAGTTGCTTCTTTATGATGAATTTGATGATCTTGTTCATAGCTTTCATTTGTCCATTTACTTGTGGATAGGCTACTGCTGCAAAGCTTGTCTTGATTCGGTATCGAGCAAAGAATTCGACACTTTTTAATTGAGTTCCATTTTTAGCGATAATCTTCTCTAGAACTCCAAACCTACACAAAATATTCTCCATCACAAGGTTGATAACACTAAAGTGATATTGGTAAGAGTTTTTTCTTTAACCCGTTTTGTGAAATAGTCTACACCAACTATCACATACGTAGCACCTCCTTTGGACATCAGTAGCACTCCAATAATGTATATTCCCCAAATTATAAATGATCATGTGCTAACTATCTACATAAGTCATTGGATAAAGCTCAAGAATCTTCACAAACCTTAAGCACTTGTTACATTTCCTTAAATAGTCAGCAAATCTTTATTGAGAGTTGGCTACAAGTTTATAACCAAGAATCTTCTTTGTTAAAGTTTGCCCCCAATGTGATTGTCACAGCTACCTTCATGAAAATACACTAGCATATTCTTTGCTTAAATCTTGTTGACACACCTTAGCAAAGGGGTACAGAATCCTCTTTTACACAAAACTCCTTACATAATAAACCATTGTACTTTATGCAAAAATTTCCGTTTTTCGTTCCAACTTTTTAAAAGAGTTCACTTTAGCAAATAATCGATGATTAGAGTCATTAATGATCCCTTCTCTTCAACCTCCATACCGTAGTTAATATCCATTTTCTTAATGCTCGAAAATTGTAAAACCTCTACTAGAACGATTCCCAATAGCCGTGCATTCTCTAAAATTTGCTAATTTGACTAATGAATCAATATTCACATTCTCTTCTATGGGGATATGTTTTATAGTGTAGTGCCCCATACTTTCCAGTAGCTACAACAATTTTGACAGGTGATGGGCCAATCTCACTATTTTAGCTTGAAATTCTTTCATAACCCGACAAACCATCTATTGGGAGTCACTATAAATATGAAATGTTTGCACTTTCGATTCTTTTGCTGTGTTGAGTCCTGCTATCAATGCTTCATATTTAGCTTTATTGTTTTTGTATGAAACTCAAGCATCAAGGCATAACAAATCCTCTGATCTTCTAAGGTGATGAGTACCACCTTGCCCCTAGAATCATACCTATTGGATGCTCATTCTACATATTATTTCCATTAAGGAAGCTTGAACAATTCTTTCTCTATTTCGTCATTGTGGATGGTTAATTTAGAAATGAAATCAACTAGTGCCCATCGTCGAATCACCATCCTAGGATGTTAAATAATTCTGTACCGACTTAAGTTGATGTTCCATTTTAGTAACCATTTCAGAGTGTCGGGGTAATGCAATACTTGCCTTAGGGGTTGATCCTTCAACACCCTTATCGGACGAGCCTAAAAGTATGGTCTTAACTTCCTCGATGCTATCAACAATCAACAGGCTAACTTCTTTGGTTTCTAATAATACCTCTCCATGTCGGTGTACTTCTTGTTGACATAGTATCTTGACCTTTAGATCTTGCACTCATCATGCATTGATGCTGCACTTAATGGATGAGTTGGCAGATAAATGTGTAGATTTTCTCCATCCAATGGCTTTGATTGGTGGTTTCTTTACATGCTCTGACAAATATTGAATAACAGCTTCACATTCGCTCATCCTTTGGATCTTCCCTTTATCCTTCTTATGAGGATCAAAGAATGATATACATTTATTAGTCTCCTTTAAGATGAACCAACACAATGTAACGACTTTACCATTCAAAATCTACTTTTCCCTCCTAGTCCGTAGGGGCAGTAACTAGTTTCAGTGCTTCAATCTAATCTAGGTTTGCTTCAATCTAATCTAGGTTAGCTTTATTTCCCTTTGAGTTTACACTAAAACCCAATAACTTGACCGATGTAACTTTAAAGGAACTCTCCAATGGATTATCTTATTCAATACTTTCGAAGTATATCAAATATTTCAAAAAGACCACCTATGTTGTTTGTAGTCCTATACAACTTCATAACCATAGAATCCACATGGACCTCCATCGTCTGCCCTATTTATTCTTCGAACATTTTGTAGATTAAATGACGGTAAATAGATCCTATATTCTTTAGACTGAATAATATCACTTGATAGCAATATATTCCTAAGTCTGTGGTAAAGCTCATACGCTCTTGATCGAGGATGTATAATGAAATCTTATTATAATCGGAGCACACATCCATAATGGATAGTAGTTATATCCAGCAATTCCATTCTCTAATTGGTCGACCCATGGCAAAGGGAAGCAATCTTTTAGGCATGCTTAGTTCAAATCTGATTAGTCAATGCATATTTGCCACTTCTCGTATGCATTTTTGACCATTACTGGATTAGACAAACAAATTTAGTAAAATGCATCATGGATGAAGCCATTTTCCTATAATGTATTCACTTCTTCCTTTAACACAGCGGATTGCTCTGGTTCCTTGATGTGCCTTTTCTATTTTACTAGAGCGTAGCTTGGCAAATACAGCGTGTGACGCACGACTTCTAGAAAAATCCTAAACATATCGACGGTGTCCTAGCAAACACGTCCGTATTTACCCAGAGAAACCTTGCTAGTTCCTTTCTCGTCTTTAGGTAGAGTTAAGATCCAACTATGAGAAACATCGAAGGATCATTATAGCCTATCACGATCTCAATCATTAATTCCATCGGTTCCACCCTTACCTCTTTTGACTTTTTCCATGGCAAGTATACTTATTAGTAGCCCGAGTCGAGGTTTAGGTGGTAGTTGCTATGCATTAGTAGATTTGATGCACAAAGGCTTCGTAGCATCCTGTAACGACCCGAAATTTTCGAAGCCGAAAATTCCAGATAGTTATGAAAAAGAAGAAAGAGATAGAAGAAGAAGAAGAACAAAATCAATAACATCTCACATCCGCAGCGGATAAAATATAATAAATAATAATATCAGTCTACAAAAGAATATTATATCTGTCGATTACATTCTAATACATCAGAGTTTCACATTATATACAGTCACTGAATATTTACAATCATCATGTCTCAGATTAACAATATTATAAATAAAGCGGAAATACTCTATACGCTATTGCCATCCAGCTCGCCTCCTGAGCTCCAAAACGTACCTACCTGAAAATCTGTAATACTCGGTCTGACCCGAGCATTACACCAAAGTAACCCCCGGGTCAGGCTGGAAGCCAGCGTGAGTAAATCCAATTAACATGGAATATCCAAGCAAACAACTTATATAAAACCCGGGGTAACTCGATTCAATTCACAAAGCCACAATTAGTTATAGACATCTTTTATCCCATACATCCATTTCCTAAGTACCAAGGCTTAGATTTAAATAGTTCAATTTCCTTTAATCACTTCATTCCAGTATATAAATTTCACATATCAATCTATATTCGAAGTGGTTTTGGGTATTGCCTAATACCCGACCCCAGCCTGTTCGAGACTCGTGTCATCCAAACCCAAATTATCAAAATGAAATACTCAACATTTCATATCAGGAATATCATCTCATTCAAGCATCCAATACCATTCCATCATTCATATCAAATTTGATCATTTCCAAATTAAGTCAATTGATTCAAATGGAATTTCTAACCTCAACCATTTAGATTCCTTCATTTAACATTAATTAATTCCAAATCAATTAATTAGACAACCTTCAATTTTCATCTTGATTAATCACCATGGATTAATTCATTTTTTTTTCAATTTTATTCAAGTAATCATCTTTAATTAATTTCTCGATATTGATTATTCTTAAGCAAAAATCAATAAGTAATCTTAATTACTTTATAAATTAATCAATTACTTCATAAATTAATTGGCTATATTAATTACATTAATTCTTAATTACTTATAGTAATTGATTTCCCATAAGTCATTATTTATTGAATTGACTTAATCTTAATAAATCTATTTTTAATTACATCAATTATTATATAAATTAATGATTTCCAATTATATTTCAATTTGTTCTAATCTAAATCAATTACTTTAATTCATCAACAATATCAATCATTCTCGATCAATCTCAACCTGTAATTATCTACTTTTTTTTATTTACTTCATTAAATAAATACATTATTCCTCAATTAACTATTTTAATTAATCTCTTGATTAATTACACAAAGAAATTTTATTTTATTAATTACATTAAGTAATTACCTATCAACCATTAATTTATTGTTCTAAATTAATTTAACTTAATCCTTAATTAATTAATTCAAACCCTTAATTACTAAATTAATTAGTACATCATTAATTAATTGAATTAATTCATTATCCATTCAAATTATTCTATCTATGTAATGAATCACCAATCATTAAGCCCTCATTAACTTTAAAATGAACCATTCTCTCATTTATGATTTAAGTTTAACCCATTTAAAATTCAAATGATTCGAGTCAAACAACAATTAACTCGAGAGTCAAACAAAATCAAAGTCACGGATCATCGACACACATTCAATCAACTCAATCAATCAACCAATTATTTAAATTTAACCATTTAAATCCAAATAAAAATCAATCAGAGTGTGATTTACTCACCTTTGATCCCTGTTTTGCAACCCACTTCCAAACCAGCTCGCTTCTTTTCAGTTTATGACCTTGTATAAATATTTATACAATTTTATTAGTACCTGAATAAATTGAACAATTAATTATCATAAATTTAATTAATTACTTAATTAATTTGGATTTAAATTCCTTTAAATAAATTTATTAGTTAACCATTCCATTTTAACTAATAAATGTTTCATTATTATTATTTCAGATTAACAATAAACTAAAAATGTTTGTATAAATATTTAAATTAATTCAGTAAGTAAAGGTCTTATATCTTATACCAGATTAAGTTTTAAAATAACACAACTGCTTACATGTACTGTAATATATAATTTAATTGAAGAAAAATATATACCTTATAGCCTTATCGGAAAGAAAACCAAGCTGCAACTTGTAATCACAGAACAAAACCCTAGCTTGCCGAATTCATCATGCAAAACCCAAGACAGAAATCGCGACCTCCCAAATCACCAAACCCCATCAGGAAATCCTCCTCACGCGCAACCTGCCACCACCGCGAATCAACCCCGACACGACGACGACCCCTATGCAGTCGCGCGCGACGCCACCCCTTTCTCCTCGCATTCGATCGCGACCTCCACAGTCCCTAAGCATGACTCAGATCCAAAACTCGTTCGCGATGCCCCTTCCTTATCATGACAAACGGCATCTTCCACAGTTCTCTCGCACCGCCGCGCTCGAGCTCGACGCTCAAACCATCGCGAAACCCTAGCCCTGGGTCGCGACTTCGTCGCCGCATCTTGCTCTAAGAACTGAAGACGAAATCCCCAATCTCGGCCCTAAAGTTTCTCTGAATCGAAATGATTCGATTCTCACGAGCATAAAATATAGACGAGATGACGAACTATTATATAGGAAGCCATTTTTAATCTCATTACCTTCGGCCATTGTCTTTTTTTTAAAAGAGTTCGATTCTACTTGAAGATTAGAGAGGGGACGGAGATAAATATCAATTGGGTAAATAGCTTCCTGCGTACGCTATTATAAAAATATCTCTGACTAAATGTACTTCAAAAATTATTATATTATAAAATTTCCAAATGTCTCGCTAATAGCCCTTTAAAAATTTTAAACTCCACTTAAGGAATGCCGCAAGGCGATTATGAAGTTTTACCCGCGTTCCGAACACAACGAAACGTATTTCGGGGGCTAATTTGATCGTATGTGAAAGTTAGCTCTTTTAAGTCGATTTAAAATATTTAATTATCGATTTTAATTTCAACGCGTTTCTCACCTGTACGAGCAAACGGTAAATCCAAACGCTACGAAAATTGAAATCCGATAATAACCAACTATTACGGATCCAATGGAACCGGTTTCGTCAAATTCCGAGACTGTGCCTCGGAAGGCTACTTTCAAATATCGATTTAAACGATATATTATTAAAACTGAACAAATTACCTTTTTAATCATTCTATTATCTTCAGTATCATTGTTATAAATTTTATAAGCCTTCAAATTATTTTTAATAGGCTTAAAACTGCAGATTCAACATTTTACCCAATTTCGATTTATATAATTCAATAATTTAATTATCAAGCAAATATTGATATTTTGAAATTCAAGTTTAAAATTAACCTTAATTATCCTAATTTAAATTGTTCAAAATTCTGGGTCGTCACATTCCTCCCCCCTTAAAAGAATTTTGTCCCCGAAATTACTAATTAGGAAGAATGGTTCCATACCCGTTTACTCTTTCACATAATTCACAATTCTACATCCTACCAACTATCTTTTATTAAAGATCCATTATCACCTTAACCAACTTCCTAAAATCTTCTATACTTTCAAACAATACCCTTTTTTGCTCAATCATTTAAATTTCAATTTAAAACCAACTTCGGAATTATCAAAATTTTCTAAAAATTTTTCTAACTCCCTAAATTTCCGAATTTTTTTGCCAGCGTCTCCTTTGCACGGCTAGCTCGGTACAACTACAAAAGGCCTCTATGGGCTCCCAAATTCCAAAAAGAAAACAGAAAGCCAAGTGGCTAGATCAAAAACCCAATCCAATTCATACAGAAATTAAAATACATACCTTTTTGTCGGCAATTCACATTTATCTTTTGGAATCAAATCCAATTTTCCTTTCCCCTTTTAATACCTGCACAACCTACTTAGCAATAATATCCAATCATACCCCTTTCAAATCTTTACATACTTCTTCTTACAGAAGTTTTCATATCCCTTCCTATTCAAACTAGTTTTCCCTACTTCATACGAATTCAATTTACTTTAAATTTTGAGTGTTGAATTTTATCTTTCAAGTATATCTGATTCATATTAGTTTCATTTACTAATTTACTTTAATTTCCAATTTGAAATCGTTTTGTCGTTAACCAATTTTTCTCAAAATTTTTCAAAAATTTTCTAACTCCCAAAATTTTCGGAAAATTTTGGCTGAGTCTCCTTTGTACGGAGGAGCTTTTGCAATTTGACAAGAGATATAAATATGTATACATCGACCCACACGGTCGGAAAAAGCAAAAACAGTTCATATTTCCTATTTTTATTGCATAGGCGTACCTTATTTAGCATTTTAAGCAAGCAGCGTATTAATTTTAGCAAATAGCGCAATCCAAATCCAGCCAAACGGCCTTCAGGTACCTGTACTTACTCAATTTAAATATGTAAGTTCTATGGATAGAAAATCTATTAGCATTTCACTTATATTCAATAGCTAAACACATGTATATCATAAGCAACAAGCACCAAAACGCTTTCCATAAGCGATTTATAAAGCTTTAAAGTTAATTTAATTGCTTTCTATCAATTCATAAGCCATTTCATTCAGTTTCAATGGTTTGCACTCAATTTCTTAAATCCAATTGATTTTTAATCCAAACAAGCTCATATTCACTTCAATTAATTCTAAAACCAATTTATTTAGTCCCTATCAATTCACAGAAATTTAATTACTTTTATTTACGTCATACGACGATTCATTCTATACCAATTCGACAATATTCGCTTAATAGAGTATTTATTTAGTTTATAATTACTTTAAATTAATTTCAACTCATTCTGTAACTACTCCCATTTCATTCTAATTTATTCACCAACCATTTATTTAGCTCGACACATTCCATTCTTGTATACTTCTCGCCATTCCCAAATTAATTCAATCCAAGCTTTTATTTAATGGGCTTTCACTCTTATTCGAAGCCAAACTTCCATAAATTTTAAACTTAAGTGAATTTACTTTAGTTTATTCCAACATCAAACTTAAGTTTGCTTCTATTTGATTCTCATTTAAGCAACTTCCATTAAATTCAGTTAGCCCATCCATTTTAAATTTTAATTTCAAATTCACCTTCTCAATTTATCAAAATAATATCCAAGCACATACTTAACTCATTTATACTTCAAATTAATATACCACCAAATTTAAGTTCAGTCTGATAATCCAATTCCAATCACAACTTGATTTAGTTTTTTATTCAATCAGACTTCATCCAATTATTATTTAATTCAATTAACCCATTTTAAAATTTTCATTTACTTACTTAATTAATTTTCGAATTTATTTTATTAATACAAGGCCATTCTCAATTTATTTCTATCCACTTGGGTTTTATCTTGCAACTCAAACCATTTCTATTATAATCACTTCTATTATATCCAATTTACTTGCAAATTTCATTAAATATTATTCAAATCACCCTTGAATTTTATTTATAGTTCAAACCATCACATTTTTCAATCCAAATCTATTTTTTTTATTTTACAACATCTCCTCTTATTTAATTCATTATCAAATCTAAGTCGAATTCTATTTAAAATTCGAATTCATCCCCAAACCCATTATCAACTTACAATCCATTTATTTTCCCAAGTTAAATTTTATTAATATACTCAATCAAATAATTATTTAGCCAATTATCTTACTTTCAACTTCTAAATCAATATTCGATTTTAATTACAAATTCACTTCATTAAAATTCCAGTTTGGATTTCCTTGATTTTCCAAAATTCCAACATCTTTATTTAAAATTTTTAGAAATGCTTTTAAATTCACATCATACTATTAAAATAACTCTTTATAAAAATACCTTTTATAACTCGATGTCTCAACCAGTCCATCCTTGTTCTCACAGAAATTCTGTCATACGTTGATCAGGCGTAGGACAGAAAATCTATAAGTACTTGGTAAACCCGTTTTCAACACCTAGTGAAAATACTTGGAAAATAATTTTATTGAAAATATAGAAACCAGTTTTGAAAATAGAGGAAGTATCTTTGGTGAGAATGCTCTGGAAATCATCACCCCCATCCATGGTCGCAGTTACATTCCAGGGTTACGTTGCCATCACAGCAAAAGTCCATGCAACTGTAGGCTCTCCGCAGCCTCTCGATTACGCCATGGAACCCACAACAGATCACAGTTACATTCCAGGGTTACGTTGCCGTCACAGCAAAAGTCCATGTAACTGCAGGCTCTCCGCGGCCTTTGATTTTCGCTGTCGAAATGAAACTTCTCCACTCCTACATAGGTTGCAGTCTACCGATATAAAATCAAACACAGACTGTTGGCTCTCAGCGGTACACACGACTTTCGCTATGTTATACCATAGGTCGCAGTCTACCGATATAAAATCAAACGCAGACTATTGGCTCTCAGCGGCACACACGACTTTCGCTATGGTATACTCTACTCATAATCCCCAGGAACTAGTTTTGTCCGGACTCCTCACATGATCAACTTTAGAACCCCCCCTTGGTGCTCAAGGCAGCACCATCCGGTGGCACTCCTGAGAAGTTCATTTCAAGGGAGCGCCTTTTTCCCTAGAGCCATCATCAAAACACTTTATACTATACATATATAGTATCTTTCAAATCATACACCTAGTATGATATCATACGAAGCTCCTTTACACAAAATCGATTATCCCAAAATCGATAATTCTCAAGCTAGGCTTTCCAAATTCAATATTGATTTTACCCAAAATCAAAAGCCTTTCCAATTCCAAAGTTTCCCAAAACCTTTTTCCAAATTCCTCATAAGATCCTTTATATATATATTCAAATATATAAAATTTTAAAAACTTTGGATCTTTTCAAACTTGTATAAAACTCCTTTTATACTTCAAACACCTTCAAAAATCCTTTTCTTCCGGCAATAGATTTAACAAGGAAAGATGTATCTTATATAACAAAGATATATAACTTTGTTTATTCAAAATCAAATATTCAAATTTGATTACTCTTTCCAATATCAATTCCATTCAAATCCGTACGATGTACACATAACATCCGTATGCTATACCAATCTGATCGCTCACTCGATCACACAATTTCACTTCCGAACTAGTATCGTCCACCCGACTTCCTAGTGCGGACTCAGATCTAGTTTCTTGATTAGAAACCGTCATTCTCCTTGCATAGCCATAACTATGATAGAGAATGCCCAGAACCAATCAACAATCCATATCCAGGTTCGCCGTCGAAAATCGAGTGAAAAATCCCAACTCGGATCGATAAACTATCTCGAAATTCTGTGCTCGAATCTGGATCAAAGCACTATGCGAATAGAATAATATACGTACATTCTACGTATTTATTTCTATTGATTATCAGCCAAATCAATTTTCTTTCTATTCACATTCCTTAAATTCCCCTTCACTTATTTACAATTGCCTTAATCCCCATTTGGATTATCACTTCAATTCTTATCTCAGTTGGGTATTTAAATCAATAACAGTTTGAACTCCAACCAGATTATATTTAGAAAATAGCTTGAAAATTTTAAAAATAAATAAGTAGTTGAAAAATATTTATTAGTTTGCAAAATAGCTATAAAATAGTTAACTAATTATAGAATAGTTGAAAATAGTTAAATAGTTTCAGAAATTTTTAAATAATTGCCAAATAGTTGTAAAATAGAAATTAGTTTGTGAAATAGTTGAAAAATAGCAGTTAGCTTAAAAAACAGTTGAAAAATGATTAAATAGCTCCAAAAATAATGGTAAAACAAATATAAAATAAGTTAGCTTTAAAAAGAAAGGTTGTATATATTTAATAGCTTAGAAAAATAAGTCTATATTAAAACAATTTATTTAAAATAGTCAAGAGTCAAACTGTTCACTACCCCAACAATTCAATGTACACTTCCATTTAATTTTAATCCTGTTCAACTTTAATTAAATTTCAAATTATTCCAATCAATTTGAATTATTATCAATTTAACCCATTTCAAATTCAAATTATTTCAACATAATCCAATCCAATTTCTCATTCAAATTCTTAAACTTATACATCTTCAATCACCAATCCACTTAATTCAAACCAAATTCAATTTCAATCTTGAATTTAAACTATCTCGAATTATATAAATTCGAGTTAAATTCTCAAAGGTTGGTTTAACTCTTTAAACTAGATTAACTTTTATTCCAAGTTTTAATCAATTTAATTTCTGAGTCCAATTTTCAAAATTCCATTTTAAATTATCTTAACTTATGTATTTCAAGGTTCAAATAAGAGTTCAATACAATTTTATTTTAAAATTTTAATTTATTATTAAATTTTGTCTTCCAGTTTGAAGCCAGTTCTTAAACAAGTTTATTTTACAATTCAATTATTCAAATTTATTTTATTTATATAATACCATTCTCAATTTAAAGATTTTTATTAACAATAGGATGATATCATCCAATTTATTTTAAAACGTCCATCCATTTTCAATTTTTAAATCTCAAACCCGTTTTGGGATCACACAAATTCCCAATTCAAATCAACCATTTAACTTTGCAAGTTAAATTCCAATTTCATCTTGAAATTTCCAATTCTGGTTGCTTTTTCTACACTTATTTAACTTTCCCAAAGTTAAATTCCAATTTACTTAATCCAATCGACCTTACTCAAATTGAATTCCCGCTTCAAACTTCAAAATTCTTTCCCTCTTATAAGTTCAAAACTTATATCACTTTGGGTTTTTACATCACACTTCAGGGAAAAAAAAATCAAAACTCAACCTCTTAGAGTTTATTTCAAATTATCCTTGATATCATGTATATCCATACATATATACAGATTTATTTCTTGGCCCTCCCAGCCATGTTTTAAAATTTTAAACCACCTTTGGTTTTTAAATTCAAATCAAATTTATAAACAACCCATTGTTTGCATCAAGTCCCAGTTATCCAAATAATACTTATTTATTATTTTTCATTATTTTGAAACAAAATTTTCAAATTCTGGGACGCGATTTAGAATTTCATTTTCAATCCATTAAATTTTAATTTGGATGTGTTTCTATTTCTACTAAATTTAATTCCAATTCAAGACTTCAATTTGGTTGTATTATATTACTTATTAATTTTCATTTCAATAAATTTAACAACCAATCGCTTTAATATTTATTAGAAGGAAATATTGCTTTATATATCAAAATATATTTTATATAAAATCATTTAAAATTTTTATATAAGAAAATAACAAGTACGCGCTCATATATATATATATACATATATATATTCTCAACTCATTCTAGAGTACTTTAGACTCTATTTAATGAGTAATCCTTACCAGAGCCAAGGTTCTCGTTTAACCTTTCGGCTCTGATACCAAACGTAACGACCCGAAATTTTCGAAGCCGAAAATTCCAGATAGTTATGAAAAAGAAGAAAGAGATAGAAGAAGAAGAACAAAATCAACAACATCTCACATCCACAGTGGATAAAATATAATAAATAATAATAGCAGTCTACAAAAGAATATTATATCTGTCGATTACATTCTAATACATCAGAGTTTCACATTATATACAGTCACTGAATATTTACAATCATCATGTCTCAGATTAATAATATTATAAATACAGCGGAAATACTCTATACGCTATTGCCATCCAGCTCGCCTCCTGAGCTCCAAAACGTACCAGCCTGAAAATCTGTAATACTCGGTCTGACCCGAGCATTACACCAAAGTAACACCCGGGTCAGGCTGGAAGCCAGCGTGAGTAAATCCAATTAACATGGAATATCCAAGCAAACAACTTATATTAAACCTGGGGTAACTCGATTCAATTCACAAAGCCACAATTAGTTATAGCCATCTTTTATCCCATACATCCATTTCATAAGTACCAAGGCTTAGATTTAAATAGTTCAATTTCCTTTAATCACTTCATTCCAGTATATAAATTTCACATATCAATCTATATTCGAAGTGGTTTCGGGTATTGCCTAATACCCGACCCCAGCCTGTTCGAGACTTGTGTCATCCAAACCCAAATTATCAAAATGAAATACTCAACATTTCATATTAGGAGTATCATCTCATTCAAGCATCCAATACCATTCCATCGTTCATATCAAATTTGATCATTTCCAAATTAAGTCAATTGATTCAAATGGAATTTCTAACCTCAACCATTTAGATTCCTTCATTTAAAATTAATTAATTCCAAATCAATTAATTAGACAACCTTCAATTTTCATCTTGATTAATCACCATGGATTAATTCATTTTTTTTTCAATTTTATTCAAGTAATCATCTTTAATTAATTTCTCGATATTGATTATTCTTAACCAAAAATCAATAAGTAATCTTAATTACTTTATAAATTAATCAATTACTTCATAAATTAATTGGCTATATGAATTACATTAATTCTTAATTACTTATAGTAATTGATTTCCCATAAGTCATTATTTATTGAATTGACTTAATCTTAATAAATCTATTTTTAGTTACATCAATTATTATATAAATTAATGATTTCCAATTATATTTCAATTTGTTCTAATATAAATCAATTACTTTAATTCATCCACAATATCAATCATTCTCGATCAATCTCAACCTGTAATTATCTACTTTTTTTATTTACTTCATTAAATAAATAAATTATTCCTCAATTAACTATTTTAATTAATCTCTTGATTAATTACACAAAGAAATTTTATTTTATTAATTACATTAAGTAATTACCTATCAACCATTAATTTATTGTTCTAAATTAATTTAACTTAATCCTTAATTAATTAATTCAAACCCTTAATTACTAAATTAATTAGTACATCATTAACTAATTGAATTAATTCATTATCCATTCAAATTATTCTATCTATGTAATGAATCACCAATCATTAAGCCCTCATTAACTTTAAAATGAACCATTCTCTCATTTACGATTTAAGTTTAACCCATTTAAAATTCAAATGATTCGAGTCAAACAACAATTAACTCGAGAGTCAAACAAAACCAAAGTCACGGATCATCGACACACATTCAATCAACTCAATCAATCAACCAATTATTTAAATTTAACCATTTAAATAACTGCTTACCAGATTAATTATTATTAGTTAACCATTCCATTTTAACTAATAAATGTTTCATTATTATTATTTCAGATTAACAATAAACTAAAAATGTTTGTATAAATATTTAAATTAATTCAGTAAGTTAAGGTCTTATATCTTATACCAGACTAAGTTTTAAAAAAACACAACTGCTTACATGTACTGTAATATATAATTTAATTGAAGAAAAATATATACCTTATAGCCTTATCGGAAAGAAAACCAAGCTGCAACTTGTAATCACAGAACAAAACCCTAGCTTGCCGAATTCATCACGCAAAACCCAAGACAGAAATCGCGACCTCCCAAATCACCAAACCCCATCAGGAAATCCTCCTCACGCGCAATCTGCCACCACCGCGAATCAACCCCGACACGACGACGACCCCTATGCAGTCGCGCGCGACGCCACCCCCTTCTCCTCGCGTTCGATCGCGGCCTCCACAGTCCCTAAGCATGACTCAGATCCAAAACTCGTTCGTGATGCCCCCCTTTATCACGACAAATGGCATCTTCCACAGTTCTCTTGCACCGCCGCGCTCGAGCTCGACGCTCAAACCATCGCGAAACCCTAGCCCTGGGTCGCGACTTCATCGCCGCATCTTGCTCTAAGAATTGAAGATCGAAATCCCCAATCTCGGCCCTAAAGTTTCTCTGAATCGAAACGATTCGATTCTCACGAGCATAAAATGTAGACGAGATGACGAACGATTATATAGGAAGCCATTTTTAATCTCATTACCTTTGGCCATTTTTTAAAAGAGTTCGATTCTGCTTGAAGATTAGAGAGGGACGGAGATAAATATCAATTGGGTAAATAGCTTCCTGCGTACGCTATTATAAAAATATCTCTGACTAAATGTACTTCAAAATTTATTATATTATAAAATTTCCAAAAGTTTCGCTAATGGCCCTTTAAAATTTTTGAACTCCACTTAAGGAATGCCGCAAGGCGATTATAAAGTTTTACCCACGTTCCGAACACAATGGAACGTATTTCGGGGGTTAATTTGATCGTATGTGAAAGTTAGCCCTTTTAAATCAATTTAAAATATTTAATTATCGATTTTAATTTCAACGCGTTTCTCACCCGTATGAGCAAACGGTAAATCCAAACGCTACGAAAATTGAAATCCGATAATAACCAACTATTACGGATCCAATGGAACTGGTTTTGTCGAATTCCTAGACTGTGCCTCGGAAGGCTATTTTCAAATATCGATTTAAACGATATATTATTAAAACCGAACAAATTACCTTTTTAATCATTCTATTATCTTCGGTATCATTATTATAAATTTTATAAGCCTTCAAATTATTTTTAACAGGCTTAAAACTCCAGATTCAACATTTTACCCAATTTCGATTTATATAATTCAATAATTTAATATCAAGTAAATATTGATATTTTGAAATTCAAGTTTAAAATTAACCTTAATTATCCCAATTTAAATTGTTCAAAATTCTGGGTCGTCACAATCCTTTCCTTTCTGTCTTCGCCATACCTCTCTAAGCTCAACAATATATATAGCATTCTTGACCAGTGCTCTTGTCTTCTTGAAATTTCCCCGCTCCATTTCATTGAAAACTTCATCATCAAGTAAAATGGGGTGCAGTTCTAAAATCATCTATGGCGGGTTTGCCCAAAAACGCATCGTAGGCGAAGAATCAGTCTACCACCATAAAATTCAATAAGTGCACCACCTCACGGTCTCCATCTTCCAACTCCACAGACAATTTGATGCAATCAATTTGGTTATTGACCTCTTTGTTTAATCTTTAGATGTAGGATTTATAAGGCTGCAGATTCTTTTCATCTAATTGCATCTTATCAAAAGTTGGTTTATAAAAGATATTTATCGCGTTCCCACTATCAATAAGAACTTGGTGCATTATCATCAGCCCAATCTTGGTCGTAATCACCATTGGGTGGAGCATTAGCACTTTGACCCATCATCGTCTCTGTTATGGAAGATATTATATAATTAAACCTTTGGTGTTTTCTAGTTAGAGCTTCATCTTCTATCATATAGCTCATGCCATGCCTCAAAGAACTTTCGTATCACTTCATTTCGTTCCTACTTCTTAGCATAGGATTCAGATCTCTAGAAATTTTCTTAATAACCAAGCCTTTATTTGTGTAACGATCCGTCTTTCATTCCACAGAAAAGATGCATCATGATTAAGGAAGAAAGAGATAGAAAAGAGAAAAGATAGGAAAGAAAGAACTAAACAATATAAGATTCTCACAGCGGAACGAATAAATTATATTACATCACATAAGATATTACATAGTATCATATACATCAGAGATACACAGCTTATACATCACAAATTAGAAAGTTATAAACACCTGTCTATCATACAACTCAAGATGTCACAGAGATACAGACACAGAGGAACCAATATATCTACACGCTGAAGCCTCCTGCTCCAAATCTCCTCCAGAATTCATCAAAGATAACTTGAATCCCTTGGCTACTCATAAAAATTTGAGTAACCAAGAGTTTAATAAAACAGAAAATAAACTCCGGGTCAGACATGGGTCTGGTGTGAGTAAACAGGTTAAAGTTGCTTAACTTTGGAAATCCTTTGAAAACAAAGGTATCACGTAAGACTTCCCACACATAAACATGGGTAAGTTTTTACCTTACGCTAACCAAAACATTTGATAGGAAATCCGGTGATATTATAATAGGGTCTAGGGTTTTCAAATAAACTAGAAAATAACCGAAATTGTTACATTTATTAAATTCTAGCATGCATATGTGTACAAAAAAATCGAGGGTACTTATTGGAGATTGGATTCCATACAATGGCAGGGCTACTGGGGTACCGCCCGTTACAGTACCTGGTCTAGATCAGAGTACCGAGGATCCACCCTAAATCCCCTGCAACACAAGGCCGGAACCATCCCTTACTGGATAGTCCCGAACAAGACAACCCCGTAGTTGGCTGTGGACCAACTGCCCACTAAGTTGAATAAAAAGGGACCTCTACACGGGGAAAATCTTGTCCTACTTGAGCGCGACTAACTTAGCTTTGTTGCACCTCCCCTATTTTAGCTATTCCCGGTTGATGAGGCTTGAGGCTGCGATTACCTTTATAGAACACATCTATCTTAGAATTCTCATCGTCCTCCTGACGATGTTCTGAAAGCATTCAATCCATACAAGTTCGTTCCGGGTTCGAACGAAACAGAAGGCACTATCTTGGAATCACCCTTAGAGTTAACGACAATAGCCCTTGCACTCTGAATCTTCATCTCGAAACTGAAAGGACTATCTGCGTTAAACTCATGTTGGAATCACCCTCATAGTTTTTTTAACGACAAATAGTCCATACACTTCGAGTCTTCACCTCACTTGAGATTCATGGCCTATCATTTAATTTGGATCGGTGTGGTTTTCGAATATCCAATTTGGAATTCCGATGGTCTCACCAAATCCAAAATGGGTTTTCAGTGTCCAAGTTGTTTAAAGGGTTTAACAATTTTAACTTATATTTAGAATAACATATTCACATGAATAGATATTTTCCATTATCACAGATAGATAATCAACACCATCACAAATCAACCAAAACATCTCATATTACTAAGCAACACAAAACACATATCAGAGATGTCACATCCAAATCATCCAATATCATTCAACCATCCATAAGCAAGGTTGATTAATTCTTAATCAATTTAATTGATTCCCAATTAAATTAACTACTAACTTTAATCACTTGGATTACCTTAATCCTACTAACTTAACATTAATTAATTATATCCCAATTAATTAATCATCCTTTAATTATTCATCTTAATTAATCATTCTTGATTAATTATTCTTTAATTGCAATAGGTAATTAGCTTTTAAATTAATCACATAGATAATTAGCCTTAACCATTTACATTAATTAACCTTTAATTACTCTCATTAACTAATTAATTAATGATCCTATAATTACTTTCATTTATTAATTAATTATTCCTTTAATTAATTACATTTAACAAGTAATCTTTAATTAATCACATTAATTAACCTTAATTAATCAGATTTAGTAATTAATTATCTTTAATTACTTAACTAACCCTTTAATTAATTGCATCAATTAATCCTTTAATTAATTACACTAAGTAATTAATTCTTAATTACATCCCATAAGTAATTATTCTCTAATTACTTCATTAAGTGATTTCCCTTTTATTTAATTGCTCACAGTAATTAGCCCCAATTAATTTACATTCAGTAATTATCCAATAATTACTTCACTAAGTAATTATATTTTATAAATTACGTTAAGTAATTATACTTAACCAATTCCACAAATGATTATCTTAATTATTTAATCTAATTAATTATCTTAAATTGACCACATTAATTAATTATTTCATAATCACTAGTTAATGATCTTAAATTAATTAAAATCATTAACTATCCACTAATTACTTATACTAAGTAATTATCCTTAATTACAATAAGTGATTAACTTTTAATTTATTTTACAAATTAATTACTTTTAATCAATCACAACCTTAATTAAATAAAGATAAATTCTTGATTTGTACTAAATACTTATTTACATCATTAAACTTCATTGGAAACCATAAATCAATTATTCTTAAAGATATATATAAATTATTTTATAAGAAAAACAAACAATTTAATCATTTAATTAAAATCTTTGAGAATTTGTTTGATAAAAACTTATTCTTTGAAAACTTAGTTATTATTCTTTAAAATTAATTTATCCACTTTTAAATACTTTTAAATACTTGGATAAATATTTCTTTTGAAACATATTCATTTTAAATACATTTTAAAACCTAACTAAATATTTTCTTTGAAAATGTATTCATTTTAATAATTTTAAACTTTAAAACATATTTGAAAATTTGGTTATTTTGTTTTACTTTTGAAAACTTCCTTTTGAAAAACTTACATTTCTTTTTCTTTTGAAACATACTTATTTTAATTACATCTTTAAGCCTTAACTTGCTTTAGTTTAACTTCTAAACTTTGAACTTTGAAAGACTTTACATTGCTATGTTTAATAAATCTGTACTTATCATATATTACCTATTTTTCTAAAAATCAGATTTGCTACCAAACAAACCCGGGCCAAAACCAAAGAAAACCGAGCAAAACACGAGAATCTCTCACGAAAATTGCTACCTCAAGTCACACACGGATATTCACGAGAACAAACCCGAGCTACCCGCTTCTTCTCCGCTCAAACAAAACCAGACACACGATTGATCGCCATGCACGTGCACGATGAAAAAGCACGTCTCTGACCATCTCTCCGGCCCTTACCAAACTGCAAACGATCTCGACAAATAACTCGACCAAATAGATCAACAAAAACGATAGCAAAACAAAAATCGAGAAACTCGACCAAAACTAGAAAATGAACTCGATTGGAAAACCAACGCTGGTCAACACCTCCGACCTCCGGGACACGCGCCGTCCATCCCAAGCCACGCCACGTCCTGACGATCAGATTTCCCCCTCAAGCGATCAGCTCCGATGCTCTCTCATCGTCGAGATCACCCTGACAACCAATTTCGACAAAACATCACCCAAATACTCTGCCCATTTATGATCACCACGAACATCGATAAAGTCCTTCACCATTTTTCCAGAGATTCTCGACACCCCAGCCACCTCCATGCAAAACATCGAGCTCCAAATCGTCGTCGATCGCCGTCGATTGTCAAAATACCCAAAACTGATCAATACCGGTTATCTCATCAATTATAATCCTAAAAAATTAAATTAACCACCAAAATTCATAATTTCCAAGCACGAATCTGCTTATATGATCAAAACAAATTTTCCAGATGATTAAATTTTGACCTGTCTTAATTTTCTCTATAGTTTATCATTTTTTGAAGAAATTTCTTAATATAAATTCTTGATAATATTTTTAGAAACAATATTACATATCCACAGTCATTTTGTATTAGGAATAGAGACCTAAAACTAAATGTATAAGGTGGATTTGAATTTATTTGGGAAAATTCGAACCTGTAGAGTTAACAGAGCCAACATATATATATTATATACACAGCCACATCATATATACATACACACATTCATATTCATGAACATATACACTCATATTCTACAAAATTTCATCACAACATTTAAGTAGAAGAAAACTGTTTTTAAATAAATGTTTATTGTTCGTCGACGGAAATTCTATCGGTTTAGAAAACCATCGAACGAATTTAAATTAAAAAATAACCGCAAGCGCACGGTGTACGAATGTAGCACGCGACGAATACGGGTCGATCCACAGGGAATTAATGATTTTAAAATTCTATTCAATCAAATTATACCAAGTCGAGAGTGAATAGCTAGAAATGTAAGAAACTAACAAAAACTAGCAAAAGAAAATGATAAAAATATGAGAGTTAAAAGAACAATTTAGAGATAAATCCACTCTCTAGATCATATAAATCAACAAAATAAAGTTATGATCTCTCTTTTCTTGTCATTAGTGAATTAGTTGATGTGCTTATCATAAGTATGGTATATTTGTGCTATTAATTAGCTCAATATAAACCATCAAACTATAACACAACCTTTAAATCACTTACTAACTCTCATGAAAATGACAACAAAGTTGAAAATGAAATCTATTTTAAGTATGGCCTATTAACTATCAATTAGAAAAATAGACCATCAAATTTTAATCTCAACATTCACTTCATTACCATCATCATATATAGATGAAGATGTAATTTGTGTTAGTGATTGTTTAAGTATAGCCTATTTGGTGTCAACAATATAGGCTATCAAATTCAAAGCAAAAACAACAAGTAAATCACTTCATACATTCTTATTAAAGCACAAAAAGAGAGTATAAAACATCAAAATGTTGAAGCTACATGATTAGAGGCTTCATTACCCCTAAATTGAAAGGATTAGCCTCTCATATTTGTTATCAAAACAACAAATATAGCTTGCAACATGAAAGAAACAAGAGGAAAAAGAGAATAAAAAGAAAGGAAAAATTAATCTACTTGCATAAAATAAGAGAGATCTACACTACTTGCATAAAAGGAAATAAACAAAGAAAGGAAAAGATCATATATTAAATTGCATAAAAAAAAAGAAATTACATGAGAATAAAAATGGCTAAGTAGTCATGAAAAATAGAAGAGAGCTTTCTTTTATTTGAACTAAAACTAAACTAAAGAGAGACTAACTAAGAAGAGGATGGCTACATGAAACATAAGGGGTATTTATACAAGTTAGAAACCCTAATTCACTTTTTGGGGAATGCCCAAAATGCCTCTTAGGAAGTGTGGAGGCCAAGTAACTATTAACATGTCTTAATCCCCCATTAAGTGTACATGAAACCATTAACTTCATAAGCATGTGCATTAGCCTTCAATTTGTACATTAAGGTAGGTGGGTAGGTGGGGTCGTCCATGATCTTCACTTTGAATTATTTCCATCTTCATTCCTTTATATTCTTTGTGCATGCATATTTCTTCATGAACCCACTCCTATTTGAGACCATTTTCCTACAAAAATATATATAAATTTCCAATCAATTTTTCTCAAAGAAATATATGCACTTAAATGACCATTTTGCCCCTATATGAAGATGAATATGTGAAAATTTGGAATTAATATGAATTTTGGTTAAAACAAGTTAAAATACCCAATATGATCATTTATTTAATTTAAATAGAATAAATATGGTGGTAAAAATATGCACATTTACGTGCACATCAAATACCCCCACACTTATCTTTTTATTCGTCCTCGAATAAAGAAAAACTAAGATAAATCCATTTTCGTAGGGGGCACGATTGCATTGAGCGTATGCAACAAGCCGTTAAACCTCTGGGTGTCCCCAGTAGGACGAGTGTTGTCTCGTGAGGGTTTTCAGCGGATACTACCCACAAATCCAAATGCAGGATGAAAATATTTACAAAATACAAGATTTATTTACAATGAGATGAATGCAAATTTTTGAAAATATTTACAAATGAAGGATTTATTTTTAAATTGACACAAATAAGTTAAATATAGGTTTTGGTTATTGTCTTGAAAATTTATGTCATTTACTCGTCAAAATTTTCGACGAAAATCAAGTTATCATAACAAATAGACAATAGTTTAATTTGTTGTTTCGGTTGATAACAAAGTGTAATTATAAAATGGATCCTTAGTTGATTATCAAAGTTTATCAAAGTGGTATTTCCATTTCTTTTTAATAACAAATCAAATCAAATAAGTAAAAATAGTGCTAGGATTTCAATTGCTTGCTCTCTCATTATTTGCAAGAAAAATTACACACCTAGCTCAGGTAAACTGAGGCCAGATATACCACCCATGCACTGCCTTTCGGGCTTATGTGAGAGGGGCACAGAGCATGGCGAGTGCACACATTTTCATGCATACACTATCGACCGTAGGTGGTTTTTATTAAGTCTTTTTTTTACATGTGTTCCATACATCATAACCGTGAGGACTTTTAAATGAGTATGAAAGCACATAATCAAAAATTCCAAGTAATTCACCCATGCATAACCGTGAGTACTTTTAAATGAGAGTGAATACTTTGGATGTATTATTATTTTTTATTGTTTTTTTATTTTTTATTTTTATTTTTTTTAAGAGAGAGAGAGAGAGAGAGTTTTGCAAAATCATCTTAGCACCATTTAACTTAGAAGACAAAAAAAATGTTATATCCTTTACTTTAAATTCACCACTTTTAAAACAAAGATACTCAATTAGGATGTATTTCATAATTAACACGTATGAATCTTCCTATATACTAGTTAAACCATTGTTATTTATAATCAAACTTCAATTTTATTTTTGTTAAGACAATAAATTTTCAATAATTTCAATATAATAAACCAAAACCATATATTTCTCCTATAGTGTTTCTTTAAAAATAAATCAAAAGAAAGTTTGTTTTAGGGATTTTTTTATTTTTTTTTATGATTTTAAAGCAAAAATAAACCATTGAAAAAAAAAATTAAGATGAGTCTCCCCCCCCACACTTGATTATGACTGTGTCCCCACAGTCAACCCAAGTGAAAGGAACGTTTATTATTATTTACATGAAAATGAAATGTATTTACACGAGATCAGAAAGTATATCGTCAAAAAGTAAATGAAACGGTCTTCCAAAGATCGATTCATTTGTCTCGTCAAGTATATGAGACACAGCTTAAGCTCGAAAACCAAACCATAAAAGATTTCGAAGTCGATTGTTGATTTGGAAAAACGAATTTTGTTTTATTAAAAATCGTATGAGTTGTTTTATTTTCGATGATTTTTGGGGTTGATAAAACAATTGATTGAAGTTCACATTTATTTTCACCAAATTGAAATTCAAGTTTATCATTGAAAACTTCTTCTAAATTATTGATTTCAAAGTCAAAAATGGTGATCGAAATCTTCCCCATCAAAATTTAATGACTCATTTTCGTAAATTCCGTAAAACTCATGTTCGTTAAATTCATCTTCCTTTGTTGAATTATCAACAACTTCATCGCATATATCCATTTCAAAATCCAAAGTTGTTGTATTCAAATTTTCAGAAAAAGGAAGATCGAAATTTAATCGAGTTTCTCACCCTCAAAAGAATTGAAATCCAACACAATTACTGTTTTTTCAACAACTTCGTTAAGATCATCATTTTCAGTTTCAAAAGTTGTTGTTTGAAAATCATCGATTTGGGTAAAAGATGGATTATCACTTGGCTCGTCACACGTTGAAATTTGATTTTGTTTTTCACGTTGTTTCATATATTTTTCAAACAACAAATCCGTGTGATCATCGTAAATTTCATTCATTTGCTTAACAAAATCCAATTTATAGTTATTAACTTGAGAATTTTCAATTTGGATTTGTTGAGAACAAAAAATTTCAATTTCGATAAATGGTAGATTATTATTTGATTCTTCGCAAGTTGAGATTTGATTATGATTTTTCCGAAAAGTTTTGTATTTTTCAAGTAATAAATCCCCGTTATCTTTTTCCATTTGGTCAACAAAATCAAATTCATGATTATTAGTTTGAAAATATTCGTTTTGAATTTGTTGATAACCAAAGTTTTCAATTGTATCTTTATTGAAACTATTTCCATTGCCAAAATTATTTGAAAATTGGTTCACATTTTCATCTTGATTTTGAAATTCATTTTGAAGCTCGAAATTGAATTGGAATGGGTTATACTCGAAATCATTTGAATTTTGAAGTGAATTCAAATTTTGATTATTTTGACTTGAACTATTGCACAAATATGAGTTACACAAATCGTTTACACTTTGATTTTGTTGTGTAGAGAGTTCAAGTAAAGATGAAATTCTATTTTCGAGATTTGAGGGTTGATCATTGTTTTGAAAACTTTGTTGTTCGAAATTTGAATTATTTACAAAATAGTTGTTGTTAAAATATCCATACGAATTTGGACTGAAATCATATGGATTTTATTGATTTTCACAACTATTGTAAAATTCAAGTGGATATGGATATTCAGACATTTTCAAGAATGTTTTTTTTTTGGTTTTTTTTATAAACGAAAAATATTTACAAAGAAAATTTATATTTGAAAAGGGAAATCGATTTTTGTTTTGTTTTTATTTTTTTTTCAAATTTTTTCTTTGTCTTTGAAAAGGTTTTGTAATTTTTTTTAATTTTGGTTTTTCTAATTTTTTTTTGAAAAAGAAAAATCAAAAGGAAGGATTTAAAAAACAAAGTTAAGCAATATTTACAATTTTTTTTTTAGTTTTGGATTTTGAAATTTTTTTATTTGTTTTTTTTTAAATATGCATGAACTAATGCAACTAAATGAATGCAAGGTTAATTACGAATTATTTATCCTAAGTTACTCCAAAATTGCATAATCACAAATTGTCTTAGATTAACAAGATAGTTCTCAGCCAGGTAACAGGCAGGGGTTATCGGTGCACCACGAATCACCGTAGCAATGCAGCCGAAGGTTTAAGTATTCAGAGAAACAATTCAGTATAATATTTATGAATCACCGTAATATTTATAAATGATTATTGCTCTGCCGTAGCGTAGACACCAAGAATTTAAATTGTTCAAAGAAGACACATGGTCAATATACAATTTAGAGTTATCGTTATTATTAATCAAAATTCTAGGATGAAATGCAAAGCAGAAATTAAACGTGTATTAACAATGCAACTATGAATGGTTTTTTTTTTGATACTTTTTTTTAGATGCATGCAAATAACAATGCAAAGCAAACAAAACAATAGATATATACAATGCAAGGCAAATAAAAAGAAAATTATAAATAAGCAAGCAGTTATTTTTTTTTGGCAAGCTCAGCAAAACAAGCAGTTTAATTTAGCAAGCACTTCCACTCCTTCTGCAATTCTCTGCTTTGGCAACCTGAAACAAGATATATACAGTTTTTATTTTTATTTTTTTGTTATCAAGAAGAAATCCAATCAAAACAGGACAAACAAGTCAAAATGAAACAAACAAAACAAATTAAAAACTAAACAAATTGAAACTTTTTTTTTGAAGTTAGGATGGAACTAATTTTTTTTAAAACAATACAAATTTTTTTCCGAAGGATTAAACAACAAAACAAAACGAAAAGCTACCTCTTTTTCTTTTTTTTTAAAGAGAAGAAAAACTACTTGAAACTTAAAACTAATAAAAACGAAAAAAAAAGAATGAAAACCAATCACTCAAGTTTTCGTCCGGCCCACTAAACAAAAAAAAATTAACACACCTCCAACTTATTAATCATCAGATAAAACGACACAACTCTGATAAAAAAAAGAAAAATCCTCCAATGTCCAAAATCTTACACCCAAATTAAGTTGAGTTCTGCAAATCGAATTCGCGAGAAGGCTTGGTGTTCGAATACGAAATTGAGCTGCTTTGTGGACGCGGATCTGGTTGTTCAAGCGTTTGATTTCGGTGACTGGTATGAAAGGCTGAGGAGATGGAGTTAGGTCGAAGGGGGCTCGAGTTCGTGGTAATGGAGGAATTGTCATGACGGTCGAAGTGGCGGTGGTTTATTCGGTTGCCGATTTGAGAACGACGTTGGCAAGTGGTAGTTTGCGGGTAAGGGGAGTTGCTTGTCGAGTCGATGCAGTTGAAGTTGCAGTTCGAATTTTTTGGAGGAATTTTTAGTTGTAGTTCGAATGCGAGGCTAGTGATTTCAGCGATTTCAGGTGAGTATGGAAATGTCGGCGATGGGTGATGGATGGAATGGTTTGTTGAATGCTCTTTGGAGCTGAATAGTGAAGGAGGTGGGCAGTAGTTTGCTTGTGGATGGTGAATGCTGTTGATGGTGAAGTTTGTAACTGTGGGTGATGGCAGAAATTGAAGTGTTTGATGTAGAAGTTGTCCTCTGCACAGTGATGTGAAGTTGGCAGGCAAACTGTTGGAAATTTTGTAAAGGTAGCAGATTGTTTTGGAATGAAGTGATAGTGGTGTGGTGAGGGGTATGTATGGAGGGGGAGGTGATTGCTGGTAGGGCGGTTGAATGGTCGATGTTAGTATGTATTGTATTGGAGGAGTGGTGAAAATTGTGGGGAATGGTTGAAGACTGTGATGGTTATGATGGGAAGAAGGTGATATATGGAGGCTGTTGTTATGGTGGAGAGGGTTGGTATAGGCAATTGAGGTAAGAAGTTTGGTGATGTGTCAGAAGTTTGTTGCTGTTGTATTGTGCAGGGAAGAAATGTAGACAGTGGGGAGGTGGTTACAGCAATGATATGGATGCTACTGTAATGTGCACAGAAACTGTTGCACAGTGTATTTTTTTTAAGAACTGATTATGTACAAAAATGCAAGTGATGTGTAATTATTGGTGGTGAGTGAACTTGGTTGAGGAGTATGATGTAGTTCTGGTGGACAGAGCAACAACTTGATGAAGTATGGATAGTTTTGATGTTTGGAACTGGTGGCTGTAATGGTGCACAGAGATGTGCAGAAGTTCAAACAGAGACCAGAAGTTCAAACAGAGACCAGAATTGTATTTGAAAATGCAATGAATTTTTTTTTCTTTTTGAAATTGTATATGCTCTTTTTTTTGTTTTTTAATAATGAAAATGCAAATGAAAAAAAAGAACTAGAAAACAACACACACAAAACCAAAATGAAATCAAAAAACACACAAACGAACACACAAAAATTAAATAAAAATAATTCGAAGAATAGAAAATGAAAATCAAAACAAATTCCCCGGCAACGGCGCCAAAAACTTGTTCGTCGACGGAAATTCTATCGGTTTAGAAAACCGTCGAACGAATTTAAATTAAAAAATAACCGCAAGCGCACGGTGTACGATTGTAGCACACGGCGAATACGGGTCGATCCATAGGGAATTGATGATTTTAAAATTCTATTCAATCAAATTATGCCGAAGTCGAGGGTGAATAGCTAGAAATGTAAGAAACTAACAAAAACTAGCAAAACAAAATGATAAAAATATGAGAGTGAAAAGAATAATTTAGAGATAAATCCACTCTCTAGATCATATAAATCAACAAAATGAAGTTATGATCTCTCTTTTCTTGTCATTAGTGAATTAGTTGATGTGCTTATCATAAGTATGGTATATTTGTGCTATTAATTAGCTCAATATAAACCATCAAACTATAACACAATCTTTAAAACACTAACTAACTCATGAAAATGACAACAAAGTTGAAAATGAAATCTATTTTAAGTATGGCCTATTAACTATCAATTAGAAAAATAGACCATCAAATTTTAATCTCAACATTCACTTCATTACCATCATCATATATAGATGAAGATGTAATTTGTGTTAGTGATTGTTTAAGTATAGCCTATTTGGTGTCAACAATATAGGCTATCAAATTCAAAGCAAAAGCTACAAGTTAACCACTTCATACATTCTTATTAAAGCACAAAAAGAGAGTATAAAACATCAAAATGTTGAAGCTACATGATTAGAGGCTTCATTACCCCTAAATTGAAGGGATTAGCCTCTCATATTTGTTATCAAAACAACAAATATAGCTTGCAACATGAAAGAAACAAGAGGAAAAAGAGAATAAAAAGAAAGGAAAAATTAATCTACTTGCATAAAATAAGAGAGATCTACACTACTTGCATAAAAGGAAATAAACAAAGAAAGGAAAAGATCATATATTAAATTGCATAAAAAAACAGAAATTACATGAGAATAAAAATGGCTAAGTAGCCATGAAAAATAGAAGAGAGCTTTCTTTTATTTGAACTAAAACTAAACTAAAGAGAGACTAACTAAGAAGAGGATGGCTACATGAAACATAAGGGGTATTTATACAAGTTAGAAACCCTAATTCACTTTTTGGGGAATGCCCAAAATGCCCCTTAGGAAGTGTGGAGGTCAAGTAACCATTAACATGTCTTAACCCCCCATTAAGTGTACATGAAACCATTAACTTCATAAGCATGAGCATTAGCCTTCAATTTGTACATTAAGGTAGGTGGGTAGGTGGGGTCCTCCATGATCTTCACTTTGAATTATTTTCATCTTCATTCCTTTATATTCTTTGTGCATGCATATTTTTTCATGAAACCACTCCTATTTGAGACCATTTTCCTACAAAAATATATATAAATTTCCAATCAATTTTTCTCAAAGAAATATATGCACTTAAATGACTGTTTTGCCCCTATATGAAGATGAATATGTGAAAATTTGGAATTAATATGAATTTTGGTTAAAACAAGTTAAAATACCCAATATGATCATTTATTTAATTTAAATAGAATAAATATGGTGGTAAAAATATGCACATTTACGTGCACATCATTTTTTCACCAGTCAAATAAAACAAAGGACAGTTTTTCTTCTTTTTGATCTGTAATTGAATTTTGGTATGGATTTTGATTTGAATACTTTGATGATGAAACTGACACTGATGTTGATCTTGTTGCAAGCTTAGATTCATGTTGAACAGAAATTGATTTGGCTTAAGTTGATGTAGAATTTTCTTTGATTCTTACTGCTGTTTTGATTTCCTCTTTTCTTGTTTAATCAGGTTAGAGATTGAGTTGTTTGAGATAGAAATGTTTACAGTTTTTCTTTTTATTTAAAAGACGAAAGAAGATATGTTAGAAAAAACTGAGATAAAAATGTTCAGGTTCCTCAAATACTCATTTTTATAATTTAAGAGAAAAATGAATCCACTTGTTTATTCAAATCATCCTTAGCTTACACATGTATTTCTCATTTATTCCTTAATTGACAAGTGTTTAGACTTGTTTTATATATATATATATATATATATTAATTCCTATGTTTTATATTAATATATTAAGGCTATACTTATATATATTCAAATTATATTAATGCAAGTTAAAATTAAAAAGAAAGAATATTAGAAATAAAAGAAATAAACCATTAATTAAATCTTATCTTAAGCTAAAATGTATTTTTAAATAAATAAACATTTATTGACATTATCTTGGTTGTTAAGAAATATAAATTAATAACCTTTGAAAAGCAATATATTAAATTCAATCCTATTTTCCAAATTACAATGTATATTTAAATTTTTGAAAACATGTTTTTATTTGTTAAATTCAAACCAAAGCTTTTCTATTTATAATATATACAAATATATACATTATAAATAGAAAACATTTCAATGTTTGCTTTGAAAATTATTATATTGAATTTTAAAACATAACTTCAAATCACAATATATATATATATCTATATATATATATGCATACATATATATTACAATTTGAAACATATCTTTTGTTAGGACCCAAAGATTTCCTATTTACAATATATGTATATATATATAAATACATTATAAATAGAATATATTTTTATTTGCTTTAAAAGATAAATTTTACCTATATTTTGACGTTGAAAAGAATAATCTTGCCAATTTAAATTACTAAACGAAGATTATTAAACCAATATTGCACATTTTAAATAATTACTAATAAAGTTATTAGATTGATATTGCCTAAAATTTCGGGTCATCATATTCCTTCCCCTTTAAAAGAATTTCATCCCCGAAATTTAAAAGCAAAGATAATTTAATAATCCAACAAGAGTTTAATTTTCAAACAACAAAGCATACATATTAGCCACATACCAACAACCATAGCAACCAATTTATTCAAACAAACAAACTTAACTATTCTGTCAAAATTCAGAATAGGCCTTTCTAATACTATCTGGAGTTTCCCAGGTACAATTACTGGGATACTCGCTCTACTGAATCTAAACTAGCTACACCACTATGATCCAGAGCTCCTTCTTACTTTGATCTAAAATCTGAACAAGATATCAGACTATACTTACATCCAGCTTAACTTCCAAATCCTACCTGAACTGCTGGTTCCACACCCAGTGATGGATCATACATGTAGTCCCTCATAGATACGTGAAATACACTATGAATCCCAACCATCCAAACTGGAAATTCAATTTTGTGGACCAAAGTACTAATCCTCTTGAAAACACAAAAAGATCCAATATACCTCGGAGCTTACCTCTAATCTTACCAAGTCTTATTGCTCCTTTGATCGGAGAAAACCTTATCAACAACGAAGTCTCCAACTTCGAATTCCAAATTCTATTGTCTCTTATCCACAAAACTTATTTGATGATTCTGGGCTGTCTACATCCTTCATGATTAGCTCAATCTTCGCTGATTGCCTCATCGAAACAAACTGGACCAAAAACAAACCAATCTTTGGATCCTACTCAACAAAATGGTTCTTCCAAGATTCGTCGAAATCCAGAACACAAACTCTACTCCACAAGCATTAGTGGACTTCAGACTTACTTCTCCTATCTGAAATAGCCAGAACCGGTGCACCCGACAATCTTGCCTTCAGATCCTGAAAATTTCTATACACTTAGGAGATCCATATAAACTTCTTGTGGAAATCTACTAATCCAAGAATACTACGAACTTCTATAGGAATCTTCAGTGCTTTCATTCTAGAACAGCTGCTACATCGCTTTTGCTGCACTACTCTAATTAGGAGTATGAGCACAAACTTATCCAACATATCTCGAAAACACGGTCCATCAGATCCACAAAATAAGCTCGAACGTTGGTTAACTCAAAGACATAACCAACTACTCAAAGAAACAGATGAGTCCTCAGTCAAGGGTACTGTCTTCAGCTATCCTTAGCTGGAGAAAACTCGAAACTAGGTACAAAAGAGAAAACATAGAAGCTTCAAGAAACCTCGAGCCGCTTTACCAAATTATCTTTCTAGGAACCCTTCTTCTACTTGGTTGTACCACCGGTACCGCTTTCGAAACCAAGTCAATATGGAACTCAATCTCCAAATGTAGCAAACCTTGCCTTCCTCAAAGATACTCAAAAAATTTCTGATTACTTCGATAGCTTTAACATCCTCTTGAGATGCCTTAATCCCATGCAAAAGATCACTTGAGAGAACTCCAGAACTATCGCAAGTCACTTTTGCGATCCTACCCAGTTCAGTTCCAAAGAAACAGTTCTCTTTTTCCAGATCAAAACAACTTAAACCTTTGATACTAGAAGAAGAAAATCGATAGTCCACCCTTAACCACAAACACCATGCTCTACTGAGCTTCCTGAAGAAGTTGGCGAGCTTCCACCATCTGCCCGGACTGCTGATAGAAGAATCACAAAGATTCCTGAACCATCGAAGAAACAGGCCACTCTATTGCTTCTGAACTCCACCCTAGGATACTGCTTAGCCATATGATCTTCCTGTTGGCACACAAAACACTTTGAGCTGTACCGATGCCATAAATTCCAAAGATTCCTTTCCATAAGCTCCTCGAACCATAAAGCTATCAGTCAATTCTACAAATGAACCTTAGAGACAACAGTCATCTCTCAAGATATCTAGCCTCAAACCAAGCACAAACATCTCGCTCTCCTTAAGGGGATGAAAATGAGACCATGTTCGAAGCATGGCAACTCATCGACCTTAGTTTCATTCTCTGATACAGACAAACTACCTTGCTCGAGATATAGAAAAATTCTATTCAGCCGAGTCTTACCTGCTATAGGTATAGACTGCTCCCCAACTATTTCCATAAACTGCTCCAAAAGAAAAACATCTTCGGAAACATCCAAGGATACCGCATCTCACCACGCAGCTGCTCCTTTCTGAAAACGCCAAGATGCCCTCACTAGCTTCTGCACATCTGACAAATCCAAACTCTTGAAAATCCGCTCACACGAGCGCAACCAAGCTCACACTTCAATGATAGACTCAGAACCCTTAAAAAAAAGATTCATTCGAGATTGGTGAAATCCTTACACCAAGCTGCAAAACTCACTCGAGACGGTATTGGGTCTACAGTCTCGACAGATACTCTTCCAACCTCAACATATGGGCCTCTTCCATTGGTGGTAGTCGTGCTACACAAACCACTACTCCATCTACCTTTAGAATTTATGTTGGAAAACCTGAACAGGTAACCCAACAAATTAGGTAGATAATATATATATGTATATATATATATATATATATATAAATACAAGTTCTCTCTCTTAAGAAAGATAGAAATCACTCCAAAGCCTAGGTATTCACTCAACCTAGCGCTATAATACCAACTGTAATGGTCTAGGCTTTTCAACCATCGACAGCGGCCACTCTCCACCGTGGCATACAATGGTATTTCGAATTTGCTTTTACGGCCAGCCTCTTGACTCGCAACCAACCCAAGGCCTTATACTACCTCTCAGGGACATGTAGGGGTAAGAGTATCTCGTTCACCACCAAACGCGAAGCGAGAACCCCCTATCACGCTGTACTGAAGAAAATTCGATCCCAGTCTCATCAAATCCAAAACGTCGTTTTAATGTCCAAGTTGTTAAAAGGGTTTAACAATTTTAACTTATATTTAGAATAACATATTCACATAAATAGATATTTTCCATTATCACAGATAGATAATCAATCACAAATCAACCAAAACATCTCATATTACTAAGCAACACAAAACACATATAAGAGATGTCACATCCAAATCATCCAATATCATTCAACCATCCATAAGCAAGGTTGATTAATTCTTAATCAATTTAATTAATTCCCAATTAAATTAACTACTAACTTTAATCACTTGGATTATCTTAATCTTGCTTACTTAACATTAATTAATTACATCCCAATTAATTAATCATCCTTTAACTATCCATCTTAATTAATCATTCTTGATTGATTATTCTTTAATTGAATAAGTAATTAACTTTTAAATTAATCACATAGATTAATTAGCCTTAACCATTTACATTAATTAACCCGTAACCATTTACATTATTTAACTTTTAATTACTCTCATTAACTAACTAATTAATGATCCTATAATTACTTTCATTTAATAATTAATTACTCCTTTAATTAATTATGTTTAACAAGTAATCTTTAATTAATCACATTAATTAACCTTAATTAATCACATTCAGTAATTAATTATCTTTAATTACTTAACTAACCCTTTAATTAATTGAATCAATCAATCTTTTAATTAATTACACTAAGTAATTAATTCTTAATTACATCCCATAAGTAATTATTCTTTAATTACTTCATTAAGTGATTTCCCTTTTATTTAATTACTCACAGTAATTATCCCCATTAATTTACATTCAGTAATTATCCAATAATTACTTCACTAAGTAATTGTATTTTATAAATTACATTAAGTAATTATACTTAACCGATTCCACAAATGATTATCTTAATTATTTAATCTAATTAATTATCTTAAATTAATCACATTAATTGATTATTTCATAATCACTAGTTAATGATCTTAAATTAATTAAAATCGTTAACTATCCACTAATTACTTATACTTATTAATTATCCTTAATTACAACAAGTGATTAACTTTTAATTTATTTTACAAATTAATTACTCTTAATCAATCACAACTTTAACTAAATAAAGACAAATTCTTGATTTATATTAAATACTTATTTACATCAGTAGAAACCATAAATCAATCATTCTTAAAGATATATATAAATTATTTTATAAAAAACAAAAATTTAATCATTTAATTAAAATCTTTGAGAACTTGTTTGATAAAAACTTCTTTTTTGAAAACTTATTTATTTTTCTTTAAAAATAATTTATCCACTTTAAAATACTTCTAAATACTTGGATAAATATTTATTTTGAAACATATTCATTTTAAATACATTTTAAAACCTAACTAAACATCTTCTTTGAAAATTTATTCATTTTAATAATTTTAAACTTATTTGAAAATTTGGTTATTTTATTTTACTTTTGAAAACTTCCTTTTGAGAAACTTACATTTTTTTTCTTTTGAAACATACTTATTTTAATTACATCTTTAACCTTAACTTGCTTTAGTTTAACTTCTAAGCTTTGAACTTTGAAAGACTTTACATTGCTATGTTTAATAAATCTATACTTATCATATATTACCTATTTTTTCTAAAAATCAGATTTGCTATCGAACAAACCTGGGCCAAAACCAAAGAAAACCAAGCAAAACACGAAAATCTCTCACGAAAATTGCTACTTCGAGTCACACACAAATATTCACGAGAATAAACCCGAGCTACCAGCTTCTCCACTCAAACAAAACCAGACACACGATCGATCACCGTGCACATGCACAACGAAAAAGCACGTCTCTGACCATCTCTCCGTCTCTCACCAAACTGCAAACGATCTCAACGAACAACTCGACCAAACAGATCAATGAAAACGATGGCAAAACAAAAATCGAGAAATTCAATCAAAACTGGAACACGAACTCAATCGGAAAACCAACGCTTGTCAACATCTCCGATCACCAGGACACACGCCATCCATCCCAGGCCGCGCCACATCCTGACGATTAGATTTCCCGCTCAAGCGAACGGCTCCGATGCTCTCTCATCGTCGAGATCACCCCGACAACTAATTTCGACAAAACATCACCCAAATCCCTACTCCGCCCATTTCTGATCACCACGACCATCGATAAAGCCGTTCACCATTTTTCCAGAGATTCACAACACCCCGGCCACCTCCAGGCCAATCCCCGAGCTCCAAATCGTCGTCGATCGCCGTCGATTAACAAAATACCCAAAACCGATCAATACCGATTATCTCATCAATTATAATCCTAAACTTAAATTAACCACCAAAATTCATAATTTCCAAACACGAATCTGCTTATATAATCAAAACAAATTTTCCAGATGATTAAATTTTGACCTGTCTTAATTTTCTCTGTAGTTTATCATTTTTTAAAGAAATTTTCTTAATATAAATTCTTGATAATATTTTTAGAAACAATATTACATATCCATGGTCATTTTCTATTTAGCGATCGAGACCTAAAATTGAATCTATAGGGTCGATTTGAATTTATTTAGGAGAATTTGAACCTGTAGAGTTAACGGAGCCACACACATATATATCATATACACAGCCACATCATATATACATACATGCATTCATATTCATGAACATATACACCCATATTCTACAAAATTTCATCACAACATTTAAGCAAAAGAAAATTGTTTTAAATAAATGTTTGCTCACTAGTCAAATAAAACAGAGGACAGTTTTTCTTCTTTTTGATCTGCAGTTTTATTTTGGTCTGGATTTTGATTTGAATACTTTGATGATGAAACTGACACTGATGTTGATCCTGTTGCAAGCTTAGATTCATGTTGAACCGAAATTGATTTGGCTTAAGTTGATGTAGAATTTGCTTTGATTGTTACTGCTGTTTTGATTTCCTCTTTTCTTGTTTGATCAGGTTAGAGATTGAAGTTGTTTGAGATAGAAATGTTTACAGTTTTTCTTTTTATTTGGAAGATGAAAAGAAGATAGGTTAGAGAAAACTGAGATAAAAATATTTAGGTTCCTCAAATACTCATTTTTATAATTTAAGAGAAAAATGAATTGCCACTTGTTGATTCAAATCATCCTTAGCTTACACATGTATTTCTCATTAATTCCTTAATTGACAAGTGTTTAGACTTATTATATATATATATATTAATTCCTATGTTTTATATTAATATATTAAGGTTATACTTATATATATTCAAATTATATCAATTCAATTTAAAACTAAAAAGAAAGAATATTAAAAATAAAAGAAGTAAACCTTTAATTAAATCTTATCTTAATCTAAAATTTATTTTTAAATAAATAAACATTTATTGACATTATCTTCGTTGTTAAGAAATATAAAGTTTAATTTTTAATAACCTTTGAAAAGCAATATATTAAATTCAATCCTAATTTCCAAATTACAATATATATTTAAAATTTTGAAAACATGTTTTTATTTATTAAATTCAAACCAAAGCTTTTCTATTTACAATATATACAAATATATACATTATAAATAGAAAACATTTCAATGTTTGCTTTGAAAATTATTATATTGAATTTTAAAACATAACTTCAAATCACAATATATATGCGTACATATATATATATATATATATATATATATATATATATATTACAATTTGAAACATATCTTTTGTTAAAAACCAAAGATTTCCTATTTACAATATACACACATGTATATACATTATAAAAAGAATATATTTTATTAGCTTTAAAAGATAAAATTTACCTATATTTTGACTTTGAAAAGAATAAACTTGCCAATTTAAATTATTAAATGAAGATTATTGAACCTATATTGCACATTTTAAATAATTACTAATAAAGATTATTAAACTGATATTGCCCAAAATTCCGGGTCATCACATTTTGGCTATCTTAGCCCTTCTCCACTAGGCCCAGTCATGTTTCCTTGACGCATCTGCCTCTGAGGTAGGTTGTTAACCTACCAGACTTCCTAAGGATTTTAAACATACTGCTGTAGTTTCTTTTTGCAAACCAACTTTTCATTCACTTCACAGAGATGTTTGCACTCATCCGTATTGTTCCTATGAATCTTATGAAAGTGACAATACTTGTAGAGTGCTTCTCCTCTTCAGCATCTCCTTGGGACATGCTTTTTATATTTTTTGTGTCTTGCGTAGCAAGATAAATGTTCTCGACAGAACCAATCAACTTCATGTAATTCCCATCACAAATGAACCTCAAATGCTTCTTATTGTCTTGCTTTAGACCACCAGCGTTATTGAAGTTCTTTAGCTTGTTACTACTTCCAGAATTGTTGTTTCCACTATCATTACCCTTCTTAGCAACCATATTACTTTGCACTACACTGCTTGGTCTTTTCTGACCACCGATGATAACTTCTTCAAATTTTACCTCTTCCAAGTGTAGAAAATAGTTTTCTTTTCGATAAGAACCATCAAACGAAGCTGGCTTTTTTGTCCTAAGCCACTACCTAAAGTCAGTTTGGTTATGGACACCTCCCACCAAAGTCATCAAGATAATCTCTTCTCTCAGGTTCTTCACTTCCATCACGATCGCGTTTCAGCAAGTTGATCAAAGGATGGTATGGATCAAGGCTCAAGATGGTAAAGCCACATCATGGCATGTCCCTTTAGAGTGAGGAGAAAACACTTACATCTCTCTTCAACGATTGTATGTGGACTATCCATGTGCTGTACTTCATCAAATACTGCATTGGATTAGTCAACACGTTGTGGGTCTGCATCGTTGGCATAACAAACTTCTTCAAAATAGAGCTATTCTAATTTCTTCATTGAATGGGCTTCGACTAGCCATGGAAACCGATCTATAATCTTGTTGTTGTTAGCTTTTCTACAATAGCATCTTGATTGTTTCAGTCAATATATCGTTGTTTCTAGTGTTTCTCCTTTATTGGCAATTGGCATATGCATCACTACATGTTCATGTGGGAAAATTCTTATGGTTAGCACGATGAGACCTTTTCCCCAAGTCTCCAGGGAGTCTATTCAAACAGTTGTCCGATGATGTCGGCATGGACTTTTTCATTTTTTTCATTGGTGTATGTTATCTCACTAGTGTCAACATCCTACAATTCCTCCTTAAAATCACTTAAAGATGGCCTTTTATATCGATTGTTACAATCCATCTGATTCGATCGATATCGAGTGATGTTGTTAGTATAATTACTAATCCAGCTTTTGCATTTTGTTTCTTACATGCACTAGCACCCCCCTTCCACATCTTCTACCTACCTTCTTGACGACTTCACCCTAATGAAGATGAACATTCCTCATTAGAATCAGAAGACAAATAATCCTTACATCCTTTTTTACACATCTGAGTTGCTTGGAATGTCGAAGAAAACTGCTTCATCAACTTTTTATGATTGACTTTTGACTATCCATCATCTTTTTATTCATCTATGCAATCATATGTCCGACTCCACTTTGGTAATAACTTTTGATGCTGAGATGAAGTTCCCTCTAGATTTTTCATATCAACTTCATGTTGAGATCCTTTCGTTTCTTTAGCTATCACTTCGGATTTACTCGATGACTTCTTAGGAGCCATCACTTTAAATCTAATTGGAGATCTTCCTCAAATCCAAGCGGCAATCCGATCTGACCTTGAATCCTTCTTTCTTAGTGAAAGTACCAAAAGATATTGGCAAAAAAGTTGCGCAGCACCCCGATCAAATTATAAAAATAAAAAGTAAGAATTTGAAAATAAGAGAGAAAAGACATGATTTTTAGAGTGGTTCAGCCAAACCAATTACTAATGACCTCTATTCAACGTTACTGTTGATTTAACTTTGCTAATAAAATCAAATTGGAATTATTTCTATGCTCAAATCGATGAGCTGCAAATTTGATAGGTGTTTCCTTGTGAAAGATTTAAAAAGATCAAAAAGTTAATTTCTACCCGTTTAAGATTGTCTATTTATAAACAAAGTCAAGCCCGAAAACCACCAGATCTAGTTTGAATAAGCAACTATCTCAAATTCGAAGTTCCAGCCATAAGAACAAGTCAAAACCCATGTTTTCCAATTGTTCAATCCTACCTGTAATAACCCGGATTTCTGGCATTGTAATTAATAATTGGGTTAACAAAAATAAAATAAAAATCATATACTGAAATTTTAAATTGAACAAATGAATCTGATCAAATAAATATTTATATTTGTAATTATGTTGTATATATACATAGGCAAAATTATTATATACAAGTTGAAATTGTATTTGTTTAAATTAATTGGAGATTTAAATTTGAATTTGGGTTTAAATTGAAATTCAAAAGATAGTTATAAATATCTTAAATCATACTTTGGTTTTAAAATGTATTTTTATTGGATTTTTATTACGAACATAAATTGTTTTATGGTATTTTCTTTCAAAAGAATTTATTTTATAAATTAAAATATGTATTTATAAGTTAGAAAATTTATTTAAAGGCTTTTAAAAGTCTAATTATGCATGGAAAAATACATGTGTTAGCATATAATCATTCTTTATAACATATGTTAACAAATTAAGTAAGTAAAATGACAAGTGTTATACATTAAAACAAGTGGCATCTTTAGATTTAATTTTCCTTTATTTTTGTTAAATAATTTTCAGCCTAAATACATATACTTTTCTCTATCTATTTTCTTTTCTTCAAAAAAAAATTCAAAAGCTAAGAAAACAAGATCTGAACTCAAACAATCTTTCTAAGCAAATCTACAATGATTCTTCAAACCTGTAATCACTTGCAAGAATGCATGCAAGTAAATCTGGAGTATATCAAAGCAAAGCCTCTAAAGCATTTTACAATCTGTAGCTGTAAATTGATATCTTCTTCGACCTGTATCATCTTCGAGCTTTCAATTGAGTAAAACTGCAGCTCAAATTCAAATCAAGTTCGACTTTAACAAGTGAAAATCTCAAGGGGGCATCAGGTTTCAAGCATTCTGTTCCAGGAAACCTGTTCCTCTGCCTCTTCAGAAAATTTGTGAGTAAACTTCTTCTCTAAGTTTAACAGTATAATATTTTGAGGCGTGCTTGAAGTCAAGACTGTAGGAATAATTTCATGCATGAATGATCTGTTGCATGTATAAAGTATAATAGAATATATATGTACCTCTGAAGAAAAAATAAAATGGATTAGCATATTTCTGCTGTGTTACAGGATCAATATCACTCAAAGAAAATTTATATCTCACAATCTAAATAGTTTCTTGTTTTGATTTTAAAATGAAATTTGTTTGTTTTTCTTTCCAATTCAACTCAACAAAACAGTTTAAAATCAAGCTTTCTGTTCAAAGAAATGTACAGGCTCTCTGTTCTTTTCAAAATAAAAGTGAGTAACAACACTATTTTAACATGTCAGTAAATGATTATGTTGCATGCTTATCTCTGAAACCAGGTATGTTGTGAATGCATTTTTAAGTATATCTCTGTGCATGTAAATATATGAATATTTGGTTGTGTGCATTTGTTATGTGTTTTGATGCTATATCTGATTTTAGTTCCCAGGTTCCAAATCTGATCTTGAACCAATTCCTCTTGATCAAATATTTAATTGTATTTAAGTCTTAAACCAAATATGTTTGATATAGCAGAGATTTTAGTCCAAAAATTTGTTTAAGTTAAAATAATTTGTATGGTCTCTAGAAATAAGTTAACAATAGTGTAAATTTTAATTAAGTTAAAATTCAGTTGTCATGATTCATGGATTCAAGTATCCGAATCAAATGCTAAAACTTAAACTTGATTTTTGATACCAAAATTTCAATTTTTAGTAATGGAATTTGGGGGCATTTCTGGTTCGACCAGAAATAGGTATTTAGGGAGATTCCGATGATCTCGTTAGTCTGGAGGGTCGTGGTTCATTCTGGAGAAAGAGGAGTGGTCAATGACTAAGGGAAAAATAATGGATGGGTGTATTGATGACGGTGGTGACGATGGTTGTTTGATTTTGTTTGTAGACCTAGTTTCGGCATTGTTGGAAGTTTAGATCATCTCGATACCTATAGATGATCGAGTTCAACAGAACTCTGGGGATCGGTTTCTTGGTCGTTGAAGAAGGCTTGGCCGGAGGTACTGACTTTCCAGTGGTCGGAGGAGCAAGGTCGAGGAGTTGCCAAGTTATGTTTTCTGGTTCCAGTTAGGATTTGAAGCTCGATTTTTTTTTCGAGTTGCTTTGGAGGATCTGATGGTCGGGATGGGTTTGGTGGATGATCGCAGACGTGAGAGGTGTGACGCCCCACCTCTATACCCACGCTAGCCAAGAACACTACAGTGTAGTGCTGTCAACTAGCGCGGAGAATAAGGCTGTTGAGGAGCGGCCATCCGTAGTTAGGCCTTACACTAGCTCTGGTTATCTCGATAGGAGTGGTATATATATTCTTTCATTTTTCATCTCTGATTTATTTACTCCCATCGACATACCCCAATTCCAGTATAAAACGAACTACGATGGTTCATAATAGTTTAGAACAAAATATATAATAATAACACAGATAATATAATTGCGGAACACAGATAAAAACAGAAAGTCTCATATATATAATAACTGATATCAGTTACAATACATGTGATACAATACATATGATACAACTACAACAGTCGACTCAGGAAGTTACATATACAAGTACATTAACGTATACATTATACATGAATACATATCTTCCTATACAATTACAGTGACTACTATAAATGACGACGACTACTCCAAAAGATATGAAAGGACTTCTTAGCTCTAGCAGCAACCCAAAGCAGGAAATCTACAACCTGAAATAACTCGGGTCTGACCCGAGTATTAGATTCAAAAGAAAATAATACACGGGTCAGTCTAATTCAAACTCAGTTATTACTGCACAGAAGCAATAATAATTAAGTAACAAATAGACGACAGTCACAATAAATCTCGTCTATCCGATCCTTAAATAAAAAAATCGGATAACGATAAATATAACACGTAACAGTGTAAAACAACAAATCAGCAAATTAAACCAAATCAAAATACAGTTCAGAATATTGAATTGAATAAACAAAACAGTTCAAACCATTGAAATATCAATTTAAATATTATTTCGAGTAGGGCTGCAGTACACGCACGCGTGCACTGCCTCGCCACTACAGCATATGGAATATGCTAAAGATCAATAAATCAAAACAAAATAGAATATCATTAAAGCCATACCGTGTGGTTGTAGTTCACGCTTTCGTGCACTGCCTTGCCACTACAGTGATAATGTACCCA
The DNA here is from genome assembly GCA_030765085.1 of Allium cepa. Taxonomy (NCBI): domain Eukaryota; kingdom Viridiplantae; phylum Streptophyta; class Magnoliopsida; order Asparagales; family Amaryllidaceae; genus Allium; species Allium cepa. The sequence continues at coordinate 940,631,660 of CM060932.1, forward strand.
AAAACTCAATTCCATGTGGCTGCAGTTCACGCTTGCGTGCACTGCCTTTCCACAACAGTAACGATGTACACAACCGGGCACAAGGTCAATCCCAAAATAAAAGGACGGGTTCAACTCAGGTGAAATATATTTAAAATCACGACACGAGCACAAGGTCAAACCCAAGTTTTTGAAAACTGGATTCAACACAGGTGCACTTAAAAATGTGCAAGTATGGAAAAACGGTCTCGACAACTAGAACAAGTCTCGACCAAAAATCTGTGACATAAGTCAAAGCCCGAATCCAAACTATATCAAACAGTGACAATATGTATGGGGCAATGCACAAGAGGCTAAAGCACAATACCACAAACACTACAGCAACAACAGAACCATGAAACCAGAAATATAGGAACACAGCAAAGACCAATGAATCAACAATGCTTGAAGACTACATCATCAATTAAATGGCCAATATAAATGCACAGAAGCAACTACAAACTACTCACGACAATGCACCAATGTCACAAGCATGAACACAAGTGTACATGACAGTGTACAACATCAAAGACACGGCAGTAACGAAGCAGGATGACCACAAACTCAACAAGCATATGTACAACATGGGGGCACTGGAACATATAGTGCAACAAATAAATCAATTCTGCAACACTGAATCAGATGAACCAGCAAAGGGCAAAGGGCAAAGACTCAAATGACACAATGTTAGAGAATACGAGCAGCAGCCTTGACAAGGCATGGACAACATGTATGAATGACTCAAGTGACAATGCTCAATGTACACTGCAAACAAATGCACCAATTTTTTTGTAAGTGACACAACGAACATGGCACCAAACAACAACACATTGCAACTATACTACAAAGTACAAAGTATGCACCAGTTCACATGCACTGGCTCGAATGTACATCAGAGACTCTAAAGCCAGAAGGATGCATTAGAATAACTCAGCAATACAAGTGAAACTAGGTTACTACATGACACAACGAATATGAAGACAACAACTTGACACAGTAAAGTGCAAGTGTCGACCATGTAGCAAGGAAGATCAACACGGCAACTACAAACTGCAAATATCCAAGTTCTACAAGCCCAACACAGTATACAAGTACAGGCCGGAGCAAAAATGCAAGACAGTGGTCGAAGCAAAACCATGAATGCAGTAACAACCAGAGTCAAAGCCGAAGTAAACAACTCAAAGTCAAGTATGATACAAAAATAACCAAAATCATGGAATCACATAAACAAAGTCAAGTGACCAGGAAGAGTTTGTCACAGCGAAGTCAAAGCATCAGAATTCAAAGCCGTGGATATGATGAACAAGTCAAAATTGACCAAGTTAAAAAATCAACACCGTGGTCATCACGAAATAAATCAAAGCTGTAACCATCAAGCAACCAAAATATACGATAACGAATTAGTCAAGGAAAAATTGCAAGCATCCAAGCATAAACGATCGGCAGAGATAAAATCAAATATATTTTGTGCGAACGAAAATCTAGGGTTACAAACCCTATATAAGGAAATCATCATCGGCAAGTTAGGGCATCGAGTCAAGCAAGCAATCAAACCAGCAACGAAAAAGATTACATACCAATTGCAACATCGCTAATACTAGTGAAACAGTAATCAAACTAGATTTGAATTAGAGGTAAGTGAAGGAATCACTTACCTAATTTACGAACTCGATCGACAGAGGAGCAACACAAACCAGAGAATCAACATAAGCGTGCACCAGAAAAGCCCCAATTTGGATCGAAGAACGAAGCCCTAATTTAGTGGCAAAGAGGATCGGCTGCATTATTCTCACAAGCCAAAAGAAGTGGATCGGCTTAAAGAAATGAAAAAATGGAAAAGGGGGAGGGGGTGATTTATTTGCTTTAGCAAATTATCACGGCCCAATAAAATTAAAAAAAACATAGACCACTATTTAATTTACAAAGCCCATCGACACTTAACAGATTTTTCAAAAGAGTTTCAAACTGGCTTTAAAAATTCCAAACAACAATTAGCTAGGAAAGGTAATCGTCCAAAGACGATAATTAATCGGTACAAAATACCGGGTTGTTACAGACTTCCCTCCTTAAAGAAATTGCGTCCTCGCAATCATAAAAATAAATGGACAAAAGGTAACAACCATAAGAGTATGCCATCACAAGATGAAGAAATTTGAAATTGGAAGTTCACCACAAAGAGCATGAAAGAGTAAGCCTGAACGTGTTTGCTCGATGAATTCTCAGGATTCCTAAGTGCAATCCTTAGGATTTGAGAACCATTGAACTTCCGTAAGAAAAACATCATTATTTCGAAGGTGCTACACCCCCGAAGCAATGATGTGAATAGAAGGTTTCTCAAGAATAAAAATCGAAAATCCCTAAGGCATTTCCGTAATTGGAAGACGTGGAAAACGTCATGAATAGCAGAAAATTGAGCCGGTACACCGGCGTAGTACAATATAAACACCAAAAAATCTTTTAATTTCATAAAAGAAATTCACAAATTCTCTACAAAATTTAATTATCAATAGATAATTCAGAAATCTCAAATCACAAATATTCGATTATCAAAAACGATAATCAAATCAACAATTATTCGATTATCAAAAACGATAATCGAATCGACAAATATTCGATTATCAAAAACGATAATCAAATCTCAAATCAACAAATATTTAATTATCACAAACGATAATTAAATCTCAAATATCTAATTATCACAACTGATAATCAGAAATTACCACAACGGTAATCAGAACTCATAAACATCTGATTATCAAAAATGATAATCAGAAACCAAAAATATCCGATTATCAAAAACGATAATCAAAAATCACAAATCAACGAATATTTAATTATCACAATTGATAACCAAATCTTAAATCACAAATATTTAATTATCACATCGATAATTAATTCTCAAATATCTGATTATCAAAAACGATAATCAGAAGTCACAAATATCCGATTATCAAAAACGATAATCAGAAATCATAAATATTTCAATTAACGAGTCCGGGATTAACCGAAATAGAAAATGCACATGACCCATAACCATGAGTTTTACTAAATCGTTTAATTCACTTCATCGTTTTCTTGAAAGTGCATAATTGTGTATTTTAAAAAAAATAACATTTCACATTCTCAAACGAACAAGTCCGGAATTAAGCGAATCAGTAAAACAATGGGGTCATAGTCCTCGATTTTTCTAAAACGTTTAAATCGCTTCCTCATTCTTTTGAAAGCGTAAACTGTAAAAAGTTTGAAAACAATTTTAATTTATATTTTGAAACAATTTTAAAAATAACAAAATTTTAAAACACGTGATTAAAACAGCAATATCGTAGCAACTTCGACAAGGAAATTGCACTTCTCAAAATACTGTAGAAACGGACAACAAAATCAGCATTGCGGGATAACCGCTTGAAAATCCATTTTAAAATTGACGCTTACTGAAGTCAAAGCGACAGTAACTTTTTATCTGTCAAAATCTCATCAAAATAATCGGCATTAAACATAATACCAATGAATTTTCATTCATCAAAAATGTCACAAGAATCTTCTCAAAGATAGAAAGGGGTATCTTACCCAAAACTTGTATTCATAACAAGTCAATGACACACGTATTCACTAATGCACAAAAATTGATAAAACTTATCAATAGAAATCACGAAAATTGGTGAAGTACAAATTCTAGAAATCATCACAAAAATCCAGAAAACAGAAATTCTAGAAATCTACACAAGAAATCCAGAAAACAGAAATTCTAGAAATCTACACAAGAAATCCAGAAAATAGAAATTCTAGAAATCTACACAAGAAATCCAGAAGACATAAAGAGGGAAAGAGGCCTATCACATGACGGTCCGAAGACCACGGGGAGCTACCCCATATGGATGAGTCGGAATCACCCAGATGAGGTCTAGGCTAACCAAAAAGCAAAAAGGTATGTGTGAATGGAATCACACAAATGGTGTCTAGGCTAACCAAAAAGCAAAAAGGTATGTGTGAGTGGAATCACACAAGTGGTGTCTAGCCTAACCAGAAGGCAAAAAGATATGTGTGAATGGAATCACAAAATAAGAGTATGAAAACTCAAATGGGAGTATGAAAACTCAAATGGGAGTATGAAAACTCACCTACACGTGAGCATGAAAATTCACCAACACGTGTAACGCAAAGCGAGAATGGGAGCATGAAATCTCACCTACACGTGAGCATGAAAACTCACCAACACGTGTAACGCAAAGCGAGAACGGGAGCATGAAAAATCACCTACACGTGAGCATGAAAACTCACCAACACGTGTAACGCAAAGCGAGAACGGGAGCATGAAAACTGACTTACACGTGAGCATGAAAACTCACCAACACGTGTAACGCAAAGCGAGAACGGGAGCATGAAAACTCACCTACACGTGAGCATGAAAACTCACCAACACGTGTAACACAAAACGAGACGCTATCTCATGGTTGCAAGCCATTAATTTTGACACACGAATGACCCGAAGACCGTGGGGCGCTACCCCACATATGTGATGGCGAAACATCACACAAATGCGATGGCGAAACATCACAAGAGCGGGGTCTAGTCTCCCTCGCAGACAAAAAGACATCGCACAATTGCTAGTCTAAATTGCAAAAATGATTGTCATGATTAACGAGAAGTGTCAATTACATTAAGCTAGTAAATATAAAAGTTTAGCTTCATGTCCCATAACCACTTGCTTAACTTAAATATTTACGAACAAACTGTAAATCTTCACTAGAAAATTGTCACAAAAGATTCAATCGGATAAGTCCAAGAATTAACCGGCGAAGTAAACGCAAGCGTTTCATACCACTTGTTTTACTAAGTCGTTTAATTAGATTTCTCATACGAGTGAGGTAAAAGTTTGTATATACTAATAGATTGGAAAACGGTTTAGGAAAAGAGCTTTGTAGTAAAATAGTTTTGAAATCGTTTGGAGAAAAGAGTTTTGATATTTACTACTAGTATAGAAAACCTTTATATTTTTAAAGTGACAAATCACAAAAATGATTGTAGGAACAATCAATCACAAGCATTCACATACAAAGATGTAAATAGAATGCAAAGAAATCGCTACTAAGTTCCTCAAAAGGTATGTTCACGAAAATCCCGAAGAAAATGTCATCAAAGTTGCTAATAAATTATAGCAACAAATCAGGGAGTTAAGAATAATCGATTAAATTTGGAAACCAAATCAATTCACTAAAATTCACATTCGAAGACGTGAATAAAATCCAAAGAATTCGATTCTAAATCTATCGAAGTAGAAATACCCAAAAATTCCAGAAATAGAAGTTATCAAAGTCGACAAAGGAGATAACGACTAATCGAAAAAGAAGAATCAATTAACAATTGGAAAAACAAAGCAGAACGAGCATAAATGACTTCAACAAAAATAAAAATCAAGTCAATGTCGAAGTCAACAATTAATGGCCATAATCGAGTACAAAACGATTCGACATCATCATCAAAGAATTCAACGACAAACAAAGTCAGAGTCTTGGAAATTAAGAAATTAGCAATTTCTCAAAAACATAGTGACCGAAGTCGAATGGAAATCAAGCCGAGGAAAACACAAAATATCAAGTTCAAAATCGTTGAGATTCGAACAAAATCAACATCGGCTAAATCAATTCATAGCCGAAAACACAAGAACAAAATCCTCATCATCAAAAACTCAACTTGAGTTCGCAAAGCAAACGGAGGCCGAAACCAAAATACTTTCACGAAATCAAAATCAAATGCACATGAATAAGCGTTAGGAATTCATACCTAACAATCAAAGATAATCATATGCAAAGATGAGAGATCAAACATCGACAAATAGTTGTAACACATGTACTATCTAAGTTATGTTTTATATTTGTCCTAAACCCTAGGCTTTGATACCTAGCTGTGACGCCCCACCTCTATATCCACGCTAGCCAAGAACACTACAGTGTAGTGCTGTCAACTAGCGTGGAGAATAAGGCTGTTGAGGAGCGGCCATCCGTAGTTAGGCCTTACACTAGCACTGGTTATCTCGATAGGAGTGGTATATATATTCTTTCATTTTTCATCTCTGATTTATTTACTCCCATCGACATACCCCAATTCCAGTATAAAACGAACTACGATGGTTCATAATAGTTTAGAACAAAATATATAATAATAACACAAATAATATAATTGCGGAACACAGATAAAAACAGAAAGTCTCATATATATAATAACTGATATCAGTTACAATACATGTGATACAATACATATGATACAACTACAACAGTCGACTCAGGAAGTTACATATACAAGTACATTAACCTATATATTATACATGAATACATATCTTCCTATACAATTACAGTGACTACTATAAATGACGACGACTACTCCAAAAGATATGAAATGACTTCATAGCTCTAGCAGCAACCCAAAGCAGGAAATCTACAACCTGAAATAACTCGGGTCTGACCCGAGTATTAGATTCAAAAGAAAATAATACACGGGTCAGTCTAATCCAAACTCAGTTATTAGTGCACAGAAGCAATAATAATTAAGTAACAAATAGACGACAGTCACAATAAATCTCGTCTATCCGATCCTTAAATAAAGAAAACGGATAACGATAAATATAACACGTAACAGTGTAAAACAACAAATCAGCAAATTAAACCAAATCAAAATACAGTTCAGAATATTGAATTGAATAAACAAAACAGTTCAAACCATTGAAATATCAATTAAAATATTATTTCGAGTAGGGCTGCAGTACACGCACGCGTGCACTGCCTCGCCACTACAGCATATGGAACATGCTAAAGATCAATAAATCAAAACAAAATATAATATCATTAAAGCCATACCGTGTGGCTGTAGTTCACGCTTGCGTGCACTGCCTTGCCACTACAGTGATAATGTACCCAAAAAATCAATTCCGTGTGGCTGCAGTTCACGCTTGCGTGCACTGCCTTGCCATAACAGTAACGATGTACACAACCGGGCAAAAGGTCAAACCCAAAATAAAAAGACGGGTTCAACTCAGGTGAAATATATTTAAAATCACGACACAGGCACAAGGTCAAACCCAAGTTTTTGAAAACTGGATTCAACACAGGTGCACTTAAAAATGTGCAAGTATGGAAAAACGGTCTCGACAACTAGAACAAGTCTCGACCAAAAATCTGTGACATAAGTCAAAGCCCGAATCCAAACTATATCAAACAGTGACAATATGTATGGGGCAATGCACAAGAGGCTAAAGCACAATACCACAAACACTACAGCAACAACAGAACCATGAAACCAGAAACATGGGAACACAACAAAGACCAATGAATCAACAATGCTTGAAGACTACATCATCAATTAAACGGCCAATATAAATGCACAGAAGCAACTACAAACTACTCACGACAATGCACCAATGTCACAAGCATGAACACAAGTGTACATGACCGTGTACAACATCAAAGACACGACAGTAACGAAGCAGGATGACCACAAACTCCACAAGCATATGTACAGCATGGGGGCACTGGAACATAAAGTGCAACAAATAAATCAATTCTGCAACACTGAATCAGATGAACCTGCAAAGGGCAAAGGGCAAAGACTCAAATGACACAATGTTAGAGAATACGAGCAGCAGCCTTGAAAAGGCATGGACAACATGTATGAATGACTCAAGTGACAATGCTCAATGTACAGTGCAAACAAATGCACCAATTTTTTTGTAAGTGACACAACGAACATGGCACCAAACAACATCACATTGCAACTACTACAAAGTACAAAGTATGCACCAGTTCACATGCACTAGCTCGGATGTGCATAACAGACTCTAAAGCCAGAAGGATGCATCAGAATGACTCAGCAAGACAAGTGAAACTAGGTTACTACATGACACAGCGAATATGAAGACAGCAAATTGACACGGTAAAGTGCAAGTGTCGACCAGGTAGCAAGGAAGATCGACACGGCAACTACAAACTGCAAATATCCAAGTTCTACAAGCCCAACACATTATACAAGTACAGGCCGCAGCAAAAATGCAAGACAGTGGTCGAAGCAAAACCATGAATGCAGTAACAACCAGAGTCAAAGCCGAAGTAAACAACTCAAAGTCAAGTATGATACAAAAATAACCAAAATCATGGAATCGCATAAACAAAGTCAAGTGACCAGGAAGAGTTCGTCACAGCGAAGTCAAAGCATCAGAATTCAAAGCCGTGGATATGATGAGCAAGTCAAAATTGACCAAGTTAAAAAATCAACACCATGGTCATCACGAAATAAATCAAAGCCGTAACCATCAAGCAACCAAAATATACGATAACGAATTAGTCAAGGAAAAATCGCAAGCATCCAAGCATAAACGATCGGCAGAGATAAAATCAAACATATTTTGTGCGAACGAAAATCTAGGGTTACAAACCCTATATAAGAAAATCATCATCGGCAAGTTAGGGCATCGAGTCAAGCAAGCAATCAAACCAGCAACGAAAAAGATTACATACCAATTGCAACATCGCTAATACTAGTGAAACAGTAATCAAACTAGATTTGAATTAGATGTAAGTGAAGGAATCACTTACCTAATTTACGAACTCGATCGACAGAGGAGCAACAAAAACTAGAGAATCAACATAAGCGTGCACCAGAAAAGCCCCAATTTGGATCGAAGAACGAAGCCCTAATTTAGTGGCAAAGAGGATCGACCGCATTATTCTCACAAGCCAAAAGAAGTGGATCGGGTTAAAGAAATGAAAAAATGGAAAAGGGGGAGGGGATGATTTATTTGCTTTAGCAAATTATCACGGCCCAATAAAAATAAAAAACATGGACCACTATTTAATTTACAAAGCCCATCGACACTTAACAGATTTTTCAAAAGAGTTTCAAACTGGCTTTAAAAATTCCAAACAACAATTAGCTAGGAAAGGTAATCGTCCAAAGACGATAATTAATCGGTACGAAATACCGGGTTGTTACTGGTGGCCAGCGTGGATGATCGGAAGTGGCTGGAGTCACGATGCATGTGCACCGTGCACTTCTGTTTCTGGTGGTAGTTTTGGGTTGAAGCAGTGAAGGGACTCGAGTTTTTCTCGAGTAAAGTTAGGGCGTTGCTCGAAGCTAGGAGGGTTTTGACTCGAGCTATTTTGGTGATGGCTCGGGTAATTTGTTTTGTTACAGGTTTTAAAAACCTGTCTGATTGGAATTTTAAACTGGATGTAAAATTTGAAACAAGATTTTAAACAAGTTTAAAATCAAGTTTTTAAGGTATGGATTCAAATTCACTCTTGCATCCTAGATTTAAAATAAATAAAGTTTATGAAATTTAAATGTTTAAAACAGCTTTAATGTTAAAGTGTATATTTTATAAAATGTTTTGAATTTAAATGTTTTGGTTTAAAATTTCTTATATAAATTTCTTTTAGAAAGGTAAATGTTTTTCACCATTTGATTTTTAAAAGGGTTTAACTTGGTTGGATTTGTTAAAGTTAAATCTGTAATTATTTCAAAACTTTAATTTGAAATGAAATTTAAAATGAATTTGAAAGCAATATGTTTTCAAATGTGGTTGAGAATGATAATTAAACCATTAGTAAAATTGATGTTTTTATTATAAAGTTAATTAAGATTTAATGGTTTGTAATTCATTAAATAATATAAGGTAATTAAAATGGGTAAATTAATAAGTTAATAAATTAATGTTTTGGTTTAATTAATTAAGTAATTAAGGGTTTAAATTAAAAATGATTAATTATAGTTGATTACTTAGAAAAGTAATTAGAGGATTAGTTAATATAGTTAATGATGATCATTAACTAAGTATTATCAAATGATTAATTAATGGAATGAATTAGAGATAATTAATTTATTAATTAATTAAGGATACTCAATAGTGAATTTGGTAAGAATAACTACTCAATGAAATTTATAAAAGTGTAATTACTTGGTAAAGTAATTAATAATTAATTACAGGATGTAATTAATGAAGGGATGATTTATAAAGTGGAGGTAATTTGGACTAAATTACTTTGTGAAATTAATAAAGGGATAATTACTTAGGAGGAATAATTGAAAGGTTAATTAATCAGGGGATTAATTAGAGATAATTGATTAGGGAGTAATAAATTTATTTGATGAAGTAATTAAGGGTAGTTAATTACCGTTGTTATTAATCAAGGGTGATTAATAATTATGGTTAGTAATTAATTAATAAAGTAATTAAAGGTTAATTACTGTATTGGGTTAAGAATAATTAATTTGTGAAATTAATTAAGGGTTAATTACTTAAATGTAATTAAAGGATAAATAGAATGATATTGGAAGCCTTTGCTAAATTGTTATCCCTAATATGTGGTTCGTAATGCTATGTGATATGATATGTTCGATTTAACTATGATGATGTGGTTATCTATTGATGATGAATTACAGTGACATCCTGTATTCAAAGTTGAATTGTATTTCACTTGAGTAATTTAAGTTAAGATGACATTGGTTTCGAAGAGTCCGGAGTCGGGTATTGATAAATACCCGAAACTACTTCGATTAGAATTTGTAATAACTCTTTATACGTGATGTCAGTAGACTTAAATGAATAATATGGGCCCTTGAACTAAGTTAGAATACTTAGAATTTGAGTTATGGAATAGGTGTTGAGCAAAACAAGTGAGGAACTCGTAGTGAGGTACGAGTTACTCGGGTTTTTCTTCTATGGTTTGAACTTAGTATTTTCAAATTATTTGGGTTTACTCACGCTGGTTTCCAGCCTGACCCGGGTGTTACTTTGATGTAATGCTCGGGTCAGACCAAGTATTACAGCTTTTCAGGTAAGGACGTTCTGGAGTTCAGGAGGCGAGCTGGATGGCAGGGACGTACGGAGTGGTTTCCGCTGTGTATATTATTGCTGATTAGCTGGGACATGTTTTCAAATTTGTCCTGTGTTGTGTAATAGTTGTAACTCTAATTTATAATTGTATAAGAGTATTGATACAGTTCTTCTTTGTAAAACTGATATTATTTATTATTATATTTTGATCCGCTGCGAATGTGAGATTTTCTGTGTTTTGGTGTTTTTGTTCTTTCTTTTTCTTCTTTCTCTTTCTTCTTTTCCTAATTATCTGGAGTTTTTCCGAGTCGAAAATTCCGGGTCGTTACATTTGGTATCAGAGCTGAAGGTTAAGTGAGAACCTTGGCTCTGGTGGGATTACTCATTAAGGATAGGGTAAGTGGTACCCTAGAATGAGTTGAGTGTATATATATGTGAGAGAGCGTACTTGTTATTTTCTTATATAAAGATTTTAAATGGTTTTATATAAGAATGTATTTTGATATATAAAGCAATATATCTTTCTAACAAATAGTAAAGGAATTGGTTGTTAAATTATTAAGTTAAATTAAGAAGTAATAGAAATACAACCAAACTGAAATTAAATCTTGAATTTGGGAAAGGTTTCAGGATTAGGATAATCAGTTAATTTATGTAATTAATTAAACTTTATTTAATGAGATTAATTAATGGATAATAATTGGAAATGATAAATTAAGAGGAAGTTACTTAATGAAGTAACTAGAGGTAAGTAATTTAAAGGACAATTACTTAATGAAGGTAATTAAGAAATAAGTTAATTACCGAATGTGATTAATTGGAATTAATTAATGATGTAATTAATTTAAAGAAACAATAAATAATATTATTTAATGCAATTGAATGAAATGGTCCTATTTCAAACAAGAGTTGTTTGAGAATTTAAAAGAAATTTGTTTTGAATTAAAAACCAAAGGTGGTTTAAAATTTTAAAGTATAACTTGGTATGTAAAAGAAATAAATATGTATATATGAGAGATATACATAATATCAAAGATGGCTTGAGATGAACTCTAAATATTAAGTTTTAAATTAGGAATGAGATGTGATACCCAAAAGTGATAAGTTTTTGAACTCATAAGTGGGAAGATTATTTATGAAAAGTTCAAATTTTGAAATGGAAGTTCAAATTCGGTAAGGTTGACTGGATTAAGTGGATTAAGTTTAACCTGGGAAAAAAATTTAAATAAGTTGGAATGATCAACCTGATTTGGATATTTGAAGATGAAATTAAGATTTAACTTGGAAAGTTAAATGGTTGATTTGAATTAGGAAGTTTGAGTGATCTCAAAATGGGTTTGAAATCCGAAATTGGAAATGGATGGATGTTTTTAAAATAAAGGCTAATTTGATTTGTGGTATAATATGTTAGGTCTGAACTGTGAATTGAATTGTTTAAAACTTTAAAGGTAAACTGATTTAAAGGAATTAAATTAATATTTGAAGTATTAACTCGAATTTATATAATTCGAGATGGTTTAAATTTGAAATTTGAATTAGTTCAAATTGAATTTGATTTGAATTAATTGAAATGGTGATTGAAGATGTATGAGTATAGGATTCAAATGGAAATTTTGAATTGGATTTATTTGAATAATTTGGAATTGTAATTAAAGTTGAATAGTATAAAATTCAAATGGAATTTGAATTGAATTTGAGATCAAAGTTGAATAAAGTTAAATTTGAAAAGAAACTGAGGTTAATTCAACTTGATTTGGGGTTGAATCAATTTCAATGGAAATTGAAGTTATTTAAATTGGAGTTAAGTCAATTTAAATGGAAGTGGAAATTTAAATTGAATTGATGAGAATGGAGATTGGGAAGTGAGCAGTTTTGACTCTGGACTATTTTTAATATAAATTGATTTAATATAAACCTATTTTTCCAAGCTATTCATTATGTATACAACCTTTCTTTTAAAAGCCAAACTATCTTATATTTGTTTTACAATTATTTTTGAAACTGTTTAATAATTTTTCCAACTGTTTTATAAACTAATTATTATTTTACTACTATTTTGCAATTATCTAAAATTTCTATAATTATTTTAACTATTTTCCAATTATTTTACAATTACTGAACTATTTTACAGCTATTTTATAAACTAGTAATTATTTTTCAACTACTTATCTATTTCTTTAACTTTTTAAGTTATTTTCTAAATTTAAACTGGACAGAGTTCAAACTGTGATTGGTTAAATACCCAATCGAGATAAGAATAAAGGTGATAATCCAAATGGATTAAAGCAATTATGAGTAAGTGAATGAAAATCAAAGTGAATGTGAATAGAAATGGAATTGGTTTGGCTAATAACAAATAAAGAAAAATACGTACGGTGTACGTATGTTATTCTATTCGCATAATGATTTGATCCAGATTCGAGCACAAAATTTCGAGATAGTATGTCGATCCGAGTTGGGATTTTTCACCTGATTTTCGATGGCGAACCTGGATACGGATTGTTGATGGTTCTGGATATTCTCTATCATAGTTAAGACTATGCAAGGGGAATGACGGTTTCTGATCAAGAAACCAGATCTATGTCCGCACTAGGAAGTCGGGTGGACGATACTAGTTCGGAAGTGAAATTGTGTGATCGAGTGAGTGATCAGATTGGTATGGCGTACGGATGATATGTGTACATCGTACGGATTTGAATGAAAATGATATTGGAAAGAGTAATCAAATTTGAATATTTAATTTTGAGTAAACAAAGTTAAATATCTTTGTTTTATAAAATGAAACTCCCCTTGTTGAATCTTTTGCCAAGAAGAAAAGGATTTTAAAGGTGTTTTGAAGTATAAAAGGAGTTTTATACAAATTTGAGATGATCCAAGTTTTTAAAAATTATATATATCTGTGTGTGTGTGTGTATATATATATATATATATATATATAAAGGATCTTATGAGGATTTTGGAAAAGGTTTTGGGAACTTTGGATTTGGAAAGGCTTTTGATTTTTTGGGTAAAATCAATATGAAAATTCGAAAAGCCTTGTTTGAGAATTATTGATTTTGGAATAATCGATTTTGTGTAAAGGAGTTTTGTATGAGATCATACTAGGTGTATGATTTGAAGATACTATATGTGTATAGTATAAAATGTTTTGATGATGGCTCTGGGGAAAAAGGCGCTCCCTTGAAATGAACTTCTCAGGAGTACCACCGGGTGGTGCTGCCTTGAGCCCCAAGGGGGGGGTTCTAAAGTTGATTCTGTGAGGAGTCCGGACAAAACTAGTTCCTGGGGATCTTGGGTAGAGGTTACCATAGCGAAAGTCGTGTGTGTCGCTGATAGCCAACGGTCTGCGTTTGATTTTATATCGGTAGACTGCGACCTATGGTAACATAGTGAAGGTCGTGTGTGTCGCTGAGAGCCAATAGTCTGCGTTTGGTTTTATATCGGTAGACTGCGACCTGTGATAACATAGCGAAAGTCGTGTGCGTCGCTGAGAGCCAACAGTCTGCGTTTGATTTTACATCGGTAGACTGCGACCTATGTTGGAGTGGAGAAGTTTCATTTGGACAACGAAAATCAGAGGCCGCTGAGAGCCTGTAGTTACATGGACTTTTGCTGTGACGGCAACGTAACCCTAGATGTAACCGTGATCTGTCGTGTGGGATCCATGGCATAATCGAGCGGCCGTGGAGAGCCTGCAGTTACATGGACTTTTGCTGCGATGGCAACGTAACCCTGGAATGTAACTGTGACCATGGATGGGGGTGATGATTTCCAGAGCATTCTCACCGAAGATATATCCTCTATTTTCAAAAACTGTTTTCTATATTTTCAATAAAAATTTATTTTTCAAGTATTTTCACTGGGTGTTGAAAATGGGTCTACTAAGCACTTATAGATTTTCAGTTTTACGCCTGATCAACGTATGACCGAATTTATGTGAGAACGAGGACGGACTTATTGAAACATCGAGTTATAAAAAGTATTTTTATAAAAACTATTTATAATATTATGTATATTTTAAAAGTGTTTTAAAGGCATTTCAAAGAATAATTTTTCTAATAATAAGCATTTTAATAAATTCTGGTTTCGTCTCTTTTCGAGGACGAAAAGATTCAAAGGGGGGAGGAATGTAATAACCCGGATTTCTGGCATTGTAATTAATAATTGGGTTAATAAAAATAATAATAAAATAATATAGTATAATTTTAAATTGAACAAATGAATCTGATCAAATAAATATTTATATTTGTAATTATGTTGTATATATACATAGACGGAATTATTATATACAAGTTGAAATTGTATTTGTTTAAATTAATTAGAGATTTAAATTTGAATTTGGGTATTTAAATTGAAATTCAAAAGATAGTTATATATATCTTAAATCATACTTTGGTTTTAAAATGTATTTTTATTGGATTTTTATTACGAACATAAATTGTTTTATGGTATTTTCTTTTAAAAGAATTTATTTTATAAATTAAAATATGTACTTATAAATTAGAAAATTTATTTTAAAGGCTTTTAAAATTCTAATTATGCATGGAAAAATACATGTGTTAGCATATAATCATTCTATATAACGTATGTTAACAAATTAAGTAAGTAAAATGACAAGTGTTATACATTAAAACTAGTGGCATCTTTAGATTTAATTTAATTTAATTTTTGTTAAATAATTTTCAGCCTAAATACATATACTTTTCTCTATCTATTTTCTTTTCTTCAAAAAAAAAATCAAAAGCTAAGAAAACAAGATCTGAACTCAAACAATCTTTCTAAGCAAATCTACGATGATTCTTCAAACCTGTAATCACTTGCAAGAATGCATGCAAGTAAATCTGGAGTATATCAAAGCAAAGCCTCTAAAGCATTTTACAACTTGTAGCTGTAACCTGATATCTTCTTCGACCTGTATCATCTTCGAGCTTTCAATTGAGTAAAACTGCAGCTCAAATTCAAATCGAGTTCGACTTTAACAAGTGAAAATCTCAAGGGGGAATCATGTTTCAAGCATTCTGTTCCAGGAAACCTGTTCCTCTGCCTCTTCAGAAAATTTGTGAGTAAACTTCTTCTCTAAGTTTAATAGTACAATTTTTTGAGGCATGCTTGAAGTCAAGACTGTAGGAATAATTTCATGCATGAATGATCTGTTGCATGTATAAAGTATAATAGAATATATGTGTACCTCTGAAGAAAAAAAAATGGAACGACATATTTCTGTTGTGTTATAGGATCAATATCACTCAAAGAAAATTTATATCTCACAATCTAAACAGTTTCTTGTTTTGATTTTAAAATGAAATTTGTTTGTTTTTTTTCCAATTCAACTCAACAAAACAGTTTAAAATCAAGCTTTCTGTTCAAAGAAATGTACAGGCTCTCTGTTCTTTTCAAAATAAAAGTGAGTAACAACGCTATTTTAACATCTCAGTAAATGATTATGTTGCATGCTTATCTCTGAAACCAGGTATGTTGTGAATGCATTTTTAAGTATATCTCTGTGCATGTATATATATGAATATTTGGTTGTGTGCATTTGTTATGTGTTTGGATGCTATATCTGATTTCAGTTCCCAGGTTCTAAATATGATCTTGAACCAATTCCTCTTGATCAAATATTTAATTGTACTTAAGTCTTAAACAAAATATGTTTGATATAGCAGAGATTTTAGTCCAAAAAATTGTTTATGTTAAAATAATTTGTATGGTCTCTGGAAATAAGTTAACAATAGTGTAAATTTTAATTAAGTTAAAATTCAGTTGTCATGATTCATGGATTCAAGTATCTGAATCAAATGCTAAAACTTAAACTTGATTTTTGATACCAAAATTTCAATTTTTAGTAATGGAATTTGGGGGCATTTCTGGTTCGACCAGAAATAGGTATTTAGGGAGATTCCGATGATCTCGTTAGTCTTGAGGGTCGTGGTTCATTCTGGAGGATGAGGAGTGGTCAATGACAAAGGAAAAATAGTGGATGGGTGTATTAATGACGGTGGTGACGATGGTTGTTTGATTTTGTTTGTAGACCTAGTTTCGACATTGCTGCAAGTTTTGATCATCTCGACACCTATAGATGATCGAGTTCAACAGAACTTTGGGGATCGATTTCTTGGTCGTTGAAGAAGGCTTGGCCGGAGGTGCTGACTTTCCAGTGGTCGGAGGAGCAAGTTCGAGGAGTTGCCAAGTTATGTTTTCTGGTTCCAGTTAGGATTTGAAGCTCGATTTTGTTTTCGAGTTGCTTTGGAGGATCTGATGGTCGGGATGGGTTTGGTGGATGATCGCCGACGTGAGGAGGCCAGCATGGATGATTGGAAGTGGCTGGAGTCATGGTGCATGTGCACCGTGCACTTTTGTTTCTGGTGGTAGTTTTGGGTTGAAGCAGTGAAGAGGCTCGAGTTTTTCTCAAGTAAAGTTAGGGCGTTGCTCGAAGCTAGGAGGGTTTTGACTTGAGCTATTTTGGTGATGGCTCAGGTAATTTGTTTTGTTACAGGTTTTAAAAACCTGTCTGATTGGAATTTTAAACTAGATGTAAAATTTGAAACAAGATTTTAAACAAGTTTAAAATCAGGTTTTTAAAGTATGGATTCAAATTCACTATTGCATCCTAGATTTAAAATAAATAAAGTTTATGAAATTTAAATGTTTAAAATATCTTTAATGTTAAAGTGTATATTTTATAAAATGTTTTGAATTTAAATGTTTTGGTTTAAAATTTCTTATATAAATTTCTTTTATAAAGGTAAATGTTTTTCACCATTTGATTTAACTGTGATGATGTGGTTATCTATTGATGATGAATTACTGTGACATCCTGTATTCAAAGTTGAATTGTATTTCACTTGAATAATTTAAGTTAAGATGACGTTGGTTTCGAAGAGTCCGGAGTCGAGTATTAATAAATACCCGAAACTACTTCGATTAGAATTTGTAATAATTTTTTATACGCGACGTCAATAGACTGAAATGGAATAATATGGGCCCTTGAACTAAGTTAGAATACTTAGAATTTGAGTTGTGGAATAGGTGTTGAGCATAACAAGTAAGGAACTCGTAGTGAGGTACGAGTTACCCGGGTTTTTCTTCTATGGTTTGAACTTAGTATTTTCAAATTATTTGGGTTTACTCACGCTGGTTTCCAGCCTGACCCGGGTGTTACTTTGATGTAATGCTCGGGTCAGACCGAGTATTACAACTTTTCAGGTAAGGACGTTCTGGAGTTCAGGAGGCGAGCTGGATGGCAGGGACGTACGGAGTGCTTTCCGCTGTCTATATTATTGCTGATTAGCTGGGACATGTTTTCAAATCTGTCCTGTGTTGTGTAATAGTTGTAACTCTGATGTATAATTGTATAAGAGTATTGATACAGTTCTTCTTTGTAAAACTGATATTATTTATTATTATATTTTGATCCACTGCGAATGTGAGATTTTCTGTGTTTTGGTGTTTCTGTTCTTTCTTCTTCTTCTTCTTTCTCTTTCTTCTTTTCCTAACTATCTGGAGTTTTTCTGAGTCGAAAATTTCGGGTCGTTACATATCGATGTGGATCAGTACCAGCCATTGCTTTTGAATTCCCTTACTTCCCTCTTCAAAATGGTTCAAGTCTTCTGGCTCGAAATGGATAAGTCTTCAAATCCCTGTTATTTGGTGCCGGTGCATATGAATTGGTACCAACCAATGTCACATCTTGGTAGTTATACTTTTTTTTCAATCTTGAACTTTGATTCATGCAAAAGTTGAATTGATCTCACTTAGCCATGAGATCAGTCGATATCGAACAATGGAATCGATCAAGACTGAACAATAAAACCATTCAGTGTCGATCAAAGTGAATCACCCAATACTCAACCAAATTCTTGAGTTCTCTCCTACTAATCTTCTCCAAGCTTCTTGATCCATTCCTTCATTATTTCATTTGTCTAGATTCATCGAAATATTGTTGGTTCAATAACTTTTTAATACATATGTTATGACAATATAAAAATTAAGCATGTTGAAGTGTAAATTATCTAAACAAAGGTGGAATGGATACACTTACGCACTCTCCAGGCACTAAAAATTGTAAATATAGAAAGATAGATAAAAATTTATATATATTTTGCACTTACTGGAAATATAAATATAATAAAATATGCAAACTTATTGATTATCTATAAAAACTAGGGTTTTTTTTAAAGGAAAATTGCATCTTTTATATCTAAAGTGTTAAATGACATGACTTTGACATTTGTTAGTTAATGAGAATCAATTTTGAGATCAGTAGATAAGCATTATAGAGACATACCATTACTTGATTTAGGACATTTATGAAAGTGCAAATATACTTTACTTTTCAAAAAAGCATGTGTAAACTAAGAGTTAATTATAAAAAATGAATGTAATTTGAAAAAGATTAATGCTAACATCAAACATGTAGCAATAGAAATGTAAAAAATATATGCGGTTTGTGCATCTTTAAAAAGTGCAATCCTATAGAAGTTGAGGAAAAGGAGTTGTGAAAAACTGAAAATTATTTTTAGAAACTAGATGCTAACGAAAAATTGCATTCTTTATGTACAAAAATTTGTTGGATCATAGGTTTTGATTGCTGACAATACACAACAATCCACGATTCTTCGACTACGTAACATCCAGACTCATCGGCTCAATATATGGTTTGTATAGTTATATATTTTAACAAGAGTCATCAAATGAGCTACTACTGTTTTTGTTTAACAACAGGTCGGATGACTGATCAGGATCTTCGGTCGACCGACCCTGTGTCAAGTGCACAGATACTTTCTGTTTTGTGTACGATTTTAAACTCAGCTGACCGGCCAGTTTTTTCGGTCGACCGACCTGAACATAACGGCTAGTTTTCTGAAGAGTTGCGATTGTTTCATGAAGAGGAATGTCCCTCAATCCAAGAGATACGGACACAACTTTTGATTGAAACTCTTCATGAAAGATTGTAACTATTCTACAACTATATAAACATGTTCAAATCACTTCTACAAACATCGATTCTGTTTTATATTTATGAAATCTATTCTCTATTTATTTCTACAAATAAAAGCATTCATTCTCATTCAATATCTCTAGAATCTCTGAATTAATTTATATACTTCGATTCTACGAGATTATCTTCCTTCTAAATCTTCACATACACTACATATTCTTGAGGATTTGATTATAGGAAATTGTATTATCAAAAGACAATTCGTGTTATTCAGAACACACTCGTCAACAAAGTATTTGTATTAAGTTGAAGTCCTCTTCGGCTGTTGAGGCGGAAAAATTCCTGTTCGGCTGCTCAGGTGTGATATACCTATTCCTCCGGGTTAAGTGAGGGGTTTAGTCTAAAATCCAGAGGATATTATGGGACTGGACGTAGAACGGGAAGTTCGAACCAGTATAAAAATTCCTGGTGTGCTTATTTTAATTTTTATTTTACTGCTATTATCAGTTTCCGCATTTATATATCACATTACACGATCCTTAGTACTGCACGTGCACTTTCATTTGGTATCAGAGCTTGATATTCTACAGATCGTAACAACATTCTAGAATAAATGGCTACAAAGAGATCTAGTCAAGGCAATAAGAAGAGGAAAAGCAATAAAGAAAAATCGAAGGAGCAAACAAACAAATGCTTCATGGAAAAAGATAATGAGGTTAGTGATCTAACTTTTGATGATATGATAGAAATAAATTCAGAACTTCTAGACACTTCAAAAAGTCTCAAAAGAAAATATAAGAAAGCTCTGGAAAATCAGAAGAAAGCAGAATTCGAAAGAGATATGCTTAAAGACGAGAAGAAAATATTAGAAGAAGAACTTGAGAAAATTCAAAATTCACTCTTTGCCAATTCTCAACTCGCTCTATTAAGTCAAGAAATAGAAGCTCAAAAAGAAAAGAATAATGCTCTAGCTTCTGAAAATCATGAGTTAAAAACAAAAATTAAAATTGTTGAGTTAGATAACACTAGTCTCAAAACTAAGCTTGATGACATTACTAAAAATATTTCCAATTTTAATAAAGGGAGAGAAAATTTATTCAGGATTATTGAAAATTCTCAACCTGCTTCAAATAAAAAGGGATTAGGTTATGTTAAGAATTCAAAAGCTTACAGTGATAAAAGTGGTTTAGGATATAATAAAATTGATCGTAGAAATAGCACTAGATATGCTTTCATGTATAGTAAAAATGATAGTGCTAATACTAAATTTCGAGTAAAGCCTAAATCCAATCTTTATAGAAATTCAAATACTACTATGACCTATAATGTTGATAATTTCTCTAGAAGTACAAAATCATTAACAGGAAACATGAATAAAAATTATCTAAGTATTTGGGTTCCTGTTAATTGGAAAAACAGAGAAAAATACATTGATAATTATTTTAATATGATAGTTAATAATGAAAATTATATTTATAATGGTTCAACCACACCCAAATGGGTATGGTTTCCTAAAAATTAGGAAATTATAAGAAGCCTGGGTATCGCATGCTTTAAATGTTAATTTTTCTGATACCTTACATTATAAGTAGTAGTTATTTTGTTTTATATTGTTTATGTTAACACTTATGTGAAATATAATTTATATCATCATATAAACTCTCCTTTTTGTCGATGACAAAGGGGGAGAAAGATATTGTTCTAACACTATTTGGAGGAATAAATCATGCAAGCACAGATTAAGGGGGAGAAAAGATTAATTATTTATAGGAATATATAGAGAATAGATTTCAGAAATATAAAACAGAATCGATGTTTGTAGAAGTGATTTGAACATATTTATATAGTTGTAGAATAGTTACAATCTTTCATAAAGAGTTTCAATCAAAAGTTGTGTCCGTATCTCTTGGATTGAGGGACATTCCTCTTCATGAAACAATCGCAACTCTTCAGAAAACTAGCCGTTATGTTCAGGTCATTGTTCTAACACTATTTGCAGGAATAAATCATGCAAGCACAGATTAAGGGGGAGAAAAGATTAATTATTTATAGGAATATATAGCATAGATTCAGGGGGAGAAATCTAAAGCACAATTACAGGAATATATTCAGTGAGGGAGATAAGATCAACAAAGCTTGTCAAAGATTCGTTCGTAACAAATGAAGTTGTCATCATCAAAAAGGAGGAGAATGTTGGATCATAGGTTTTGATTACTAACAATACACAACAATTCACGATTCTACGATTACGTAACATCTAGACTCATCGGCTCAATATATGGTTTGTATAGTTATATATTTTAACAAGAGTCATCAAATATGTATATAGAGTCTAGTTTAGTGCTTTGTTAAAATCTTTCCTCAAGAATCATCATTCACATTCAAATAAACTTGCTTGCATATTTTAATCAAAATCAAGTTTACAAAAAATGCATGGAGCAGGGATCGAACCCGGGTCACTAGTTTGGAAGGCAAATACTCTAACCAAATGAGCTACTACTGTTTTTGTCTAACAACAGGTCGGCTGACCGACCAGGATCTTCGGTCGACCGACCCTGTGTCAAGTGCACAGATACTTTCTGTTTTGTGTACGATTTTAAACTCAGCTGACCGGCCAGTTTTTTCGGTCGACCGACCTGAACATAACGGCTAGTTTTCTGAAGAGTTGCGATTGTTTCATGAAG
Organism: Allium cepa; assembly: GCA_030765085.1. Lineage (NCBI taxonomy): Eukaryota > Viridiplantae > Streptophyta > Magnoliopsida > Asparagales > Amaryllidaceae > Allium > Allium cepa. The sequence continues at coordinate 940,654,125 of CM060932.1, forward strand.
AGGAATGTCCCTCAATCCAAGAGATACGGACACAACTTTTGATTGAAACTCTTCATGAAAGATTGTAACTATTCTACAACTATATAAACATGTTCAAATCACTTCTACAAACATCGATTCTTTTTTATATTTCTGAAATTTATTCTCTATTTATTTCTACAAATAAAAGCATTCATTCTCATTCAATATCTCTAGAATCTCTGAATTAAGTTCTATACTTCGATTCTACGAGATTATCTTCCTTCTAAATCTTCACATACACTACATATTCTTGAGGATTTGATTATAGGAAATTGTATTATCAAAAGACAATTCATGTTATTCAGAACACACTCGTCAATAAAGTATTTGTATTAAGTTGAAGTCCACTTCGGTTGTTGAGGCGGAAAAATTCCTGTTCGGCTGCTCAGGTGTGATATACCTATTCCTCCGGGTTAAGTGAGGGGTTTAGTCTAAAATCCAGAGGATATTCTGGGACTGGACGTAGAACGGGAAGTTCGAACCAGTATAAAAATTCCTGGTGTGCTTACTTTAATTTTTATTTTACTGCTATTATCAGTTTCCGCATTTATATATCATATTACACGATCCTTAGTACTGCACGTACACTTTCAAAATTATGAAAAGTGCAAATCACACTATACAAAACATAAACAAGGAATATGCAAGCGCAAATTAAAAATTGCATTCTTTGTGTACAAAAATTATGAAAATTGTAAATTGCACTCTACAAAAACATAAACAAGATATATACAAATGCAAACTGTTAAAATTTTTAGAATATAACTAAACATGAAAACTCATTACAAACATAAATATAAAAAAATTTCTTAACTATAATATTCAACATTATTCAATAGTGCATACACGAAATAAACACATGTTATAAAATACTTGCAAAACTAAACATGAATTGTAATCAAACACTTTGCACAAAATATCGAATAAAAACCCATTTTTACATGTTTATGTAAAATATAAAAAATTTCACTATCCAAAAACATAAATAAATTATGTAGCTATACATATTTTTCCTATAAATTTAAATATAGATGAAAAATACATATTATGTATTATAAAAACAAAACACAGAGTCTTATCTTTAATAGTGTGAAAAAAGTAAAGGATGGTTCAATATGTCATAGCAAAGTAGGAGAAAGGAATGAATATAAGTTGGAAAAGATGTCAAATACATATCGGGAGGGTACAAGTTACAAACATGTTAACACTACCAGATGTATATTAGCAACACTAATGCTGTAGCATATCCATTCGAGTTCTAGAAAAATCTCGAGAAGCTTTATTTGGGTAAAAGGGTCCTAAATGAAGTTAAAATTAAAGTAGGAACTTTATGAGATAAAGATGGTAAAATCTAAGAATTCCATGGATTATATCAAAAAATTCAAAGAATAGTCAAACTAGCTAAATAAAGTTGATGTTAAGATTGGCAAAGAAGATCAGTACATTTTATTTCTTTACTTGCTTCCTTATTTAGATGAAAATACTCTTATGGGTATTGTATGTAATTAGAAAACAAAGAAGAAGGATGATGTAGAATCAATGTTATTATCATATGAAAAGAGAAGAAAAATAGAAGATTCCCAAGATTCTATTTTTTGCACATGATTAGAATCCTAAGGGAAAATAATAGTCAAAAAGGTAAAATGTACAAATGGTTATATTTTTAAAACTACATAGACTTTGCATTTCTGGAAAGATGAAAAAATTATTTATGTAAAGTGTGCTAACTATAGAAAGATAGAATATAACATAATATTCCTGAAATATGAAATATAAAAGAAGTATAGTATATGGAAATAAAACTCTATCATGTTAGTCACATGTAATGTGATGATGTCTCTTTCCACCTTCGATATTCGAATCATCAATGTATGGAAGAAGAGTTGTAGTGGTACTCCATAAATGGAGGAAAATCGTTAAAGTAAAATAATCGATCAATCAATGTATGTCATATATATAATGACCCAATTTTTTGACGTCCGAAAGTCGACATCAATACGTCCACAGTATCAAATGGCGCACAGTCGAATGCCGGAATACCGAACCGTTAGGGTTTAAAGAAGAAGAAGATAGAAGAAGAAGAAACAGAATCTCACATTTCGTAGTGGAACAACATATAATAGATAAATGAATAATCTTTAAAAACAAAGAACTATATCGGTTCTATACATACATCATCAGAGTTTACAACGACACAATACAACACTGACAGTTGGTATAACTTGCTTACACAGAAATTTTGACTTGCACCAACCCAAACACAACGGACACTATATCGTATAAGTGATACGTCTCGCCATTCATCTTGAATTCTAGATCCCCATAGCATATCTTTTTTGACTTCGCTCCAAAATAATGATAACCTGACTCTAGGCTGGCCGAGTGGAAAATTGTGGGCACCCAGAGTTTAGAAAGGGAATAATAAACTCCAGGTCAATCATGAGACTGGTGTGAGATCTTAAAAACAGTTATTTTCACAAAGAAATAAAAAAGAAATCCGCTATGCTTTTGGCAAAATGAAACTACCATAAGGCCTCCCGCCACACACACAATGCAAACCCAAAATTAGAGGAGATTTCTCCTTATGATAGTCAAACATGCTTGATACGCAAAATCCTTTTTAATATTATCATTAGTGCATAGTGTGGAAAACATTTTGAAAGTATAATATCAATCTTAGCCAGCATACAAGCATTATTGTATGCCTACTATAGCTACCATCTGAACAGTGGGGCGCCACCATAAGTGAATGGCAGGTTATACAACTAAAACCGTGCAAGGCACGCATTGGTGATTGGATTTCCAACAAATGGTCAGGCTAAGGAGCTTCCTACCGCCACATGGGTATGCCTCTAGAGGGACGTCCCGAGAACTTAACCGGCTCTCTGCCAACACAAGGCTGGGTTACCTCTATAACTAGGTAACTACTACACGAGTGCCATCCCCCGGTCGTTTGCGACCTTTATCCAAGGATCCTCAACCACAAAGCAACAACCATAAAGTATAATAAATTTGTAGCAACAACATAGGTTAAGTATCTGGGCTCCTGTAATGCCCCACCCCGAGACCTACCTTAGCAAAAAGAATTAACAACTAATTCTATCTACTAAAGCGGAGAATAGGGCTGGTTAAGGGCGACCATCTATAATTTTGTCTTAAACATCTATTGAATACGTCGCTAAATGCAATATAATTTTTTTCCAACTCAAGTGGATCGACATACCCGGTAAACTCTTAATCCAAAATTATAGTTGGCTAACGGATCTATCAAAACAAAATACAATAACTGAATGTAAATCACATCACAGAACAGTAACCAACATCATATATATATATATACATATACACTGATACATGTTTAGTACAATACAATATGAATACAATGAAGGTGGTACTCGACCACACCATAAATATCGAATCAAATATAACTACATTAGAGTATGCGAAAGAACAGTAACTACTCAAGAGAAAGAAGAGCTTATATCCAACATCAACTTCAAGCTAAGTCCAGTAGATGATACCTGAAACAACTCGGTCTGACCCGAGTGAAAACACACGGGTCAGGCTAGCTAAAATCATCAGTTAAACAGAATAATCGATAAGGATAAGTAAGTGAAAGCAATGGTATCCTTTTTCTTAAAGGATTCCATGCCTAAACAGTGTTTCAATATCATAAGAAAGGATATCTCTTCTTGGCAAGTAGAAGAGATAATGATGATAAAGTCATACTTAAATGGCATAACTGACACTAAAGCAAATGAAACATCGACGAGCGAAGTTTTTAAGATAAGACTCAATAAACATCACTTTCGCCTCATATCATCGGCAGTATAAAGGAATATGGATAATGACTTCAAATGATTCAACTATCTTCTTAGAAGTGGTTGTCAAAATAACAATACATCAAAGGTACATATCCTTCATACATAGAATAAAATGCATATGGATGTACCTCATCTCATTGGCACATCCCAAGGATCATTCATGGAAATATAAAACCCAATTATAAAAGAAGCATCATACTTATTCATACCTCATCTCGTCGGTATAAAGATAGATACGTCTCGGATCCATCACTAAAACTTATTATCAAAAAATAATAATCTCATAATCATTTATACCTCATCCCATCGTTATAAATATAAATACATCTCAAATCCACTATTAAAACTCCTTTTAAAATAATTTCCATAATTTATACCTCATCTCATTGATATAAATATAAAATGCCTCAAATCCATCTTAATAGAACCCGGAAAGATTTCAAAACATCATATTCGAAATCACCAAAAAACCATGTATATAAATAAACCTTTTTCTTACGTAAGGCTATAATAAAGCATCATCATCAAAACAGTGAAAATGAAACATCTAAACTTTATGGAAAACAGCACAAGCTTTACATCTTGACTAGTACTAGTAATTTGGTACCACACATCGTGATGATTTGGGGTAACATAACATCATAACATCGTCAACATCGTGATTGACTAATCGAAACATCTTGATGACACCCAGTCACAAATCCGAGTAAAAACATCATGGTGATTGGAGTTGGGTAATAACATCGTGAACATCGTGGTGACTCCAATCGTACTTGGTCTAGTACTAGTAACATCTTGAATGTGTCTCAACTATTCGGATAGGAACCCAAAATGCGAGAACGTATATCCCATACTATACGTTCTCCCTTAATGTTTTACTAATCGTTAGTTGGTTCCACATTAGAAAACATCATAAAAATCAGAACCATCATAAAACACACTCTGCCTCATCTCATCAGCGAATTAATATAATACCATACTCATCTCTTCTCATCGACGAGTAATGGTTCCATCGTGACTTGTCTCATTTCATCGACAAGTAAAAATCATCATAACCATCTTAACTTCATAAATCATCATAAACATCTTAACTTCATGAATACTTCATACTTAGACTTATCTTGTCTCATCGGTAAGTAAAACAACATCATGACGATTATTTCTAAACATAATTCTCCAAACGGAAAATTTTCATCTTGGCCGCCTCATCTCATCAGCGATCGTAAAAACATCTAGATTAGTTCGTCATCGAAGTACTCAAAAAGAGTAATTCTCCAACCAATAATCTTCGTCAAAATTTGGCAACTTCTAAATCATCTCAAAATAATAATTCAAACTAGTTTCGGTCGTAGAAGTCCAATATTAAGCGATAAAGCAAGAACACATGTCCCATACCATATATCCTTACTAAATCGCTTAATTCTCATTCTTATACATCCGAAAGGAAAAAAAATAGTTTATGATGTTTGCGCAATAATTTACTAAGCTAATCGGGTTTTTAAAATAAATTTTTTTGAAACCCAAAGGAATCCTTTTATTAAAATTCTACTTTTTATATAAATTAAATATAGTACATCTACTTTTATTATTTAGAAATACTCTTAAAAATATTTAAAATAAAATATTTAACACGATAATTACCAAGGAAGATCATGCATATACATGTTCATGGATGTAAAACAATTTTCAAGTGGTTTGAAAACAATAAGTGCACTAACAACATGGAACAAAACACAGGACAAAAGATAAAATATGCTATTTTGAGCTAGCAAACATTGAAAATTTTTAAAACACACTGAACGAAAGTTGTTGCATATAATTCAAGCTTTTCAGTATGACCAAGATCATTGAATTCGGATCAATGGTTCCAAAGTTATGACCATTTTACTAAAAACATCAAACTTAGCCTGAACTTATGCATTTACAAGACAGTGACAAATAATTGCAATAATAGCATAGATAACTACAAAATCAAGCAAAATAAATAATACGAAAGTTGTAGCTTGGTTTCTATTCTTTCCAAAATGACCAAGATCATCGAATTCCGATAAATTGTTAAAAAGTTATGATCATTTTACTAAAAACATCAAACTTAGCCTAAACTTATGCATTTGCAGGACAGTGACCAACAATTGCAATTTTAGCATAGATAACTTCGAAACAGGCAAAATGAATAAAACAAAAGTTGTAACTTAGTTTCTAAGCTTTTAAGAATGACTATGATCATCGAATTTCGAATATTGGTATAAAAGTTATGATCATTTTACTAAAAACATCAAATTTAGCCTGAACTTATGCATTTGCAGGATAGCGACCAACAATTGCATTTTTAGCATAGATAACTTCGAAATCAGGCAAAATGAATAAAACAGAAGTTGGATCTTAGTTTCTAAGCTTTTCGGAACATCTAAAATTATCAAAATTGAATCAAAAACGAGAAAGTTATGGCTAATTTACTTTCAGCCTTAAGCACAGAGCATATATTGGTTTTGCTCTCGAGATTACAGTAGAAAATTTCGAACAACAAACCTTAAAATTACAGAAAAATCAATACATGAAAGTTGTAGCACATGATTTAAGCTTTCCGAAACATCAAAAATTATCAAAATCGGATCAAAAAAAGAAAGTCATGGCTAATTTACTTTCAGCTTCAGTAATTCACTGGTTATAACATATTGATCATATAAAGAGCTAGGGTTTGTGAGTTTTACACTCACCTTGCTGCAAAGGTCAACCAAACTTCGAATTAGAGCCAAATATGAGAGCTTTTAGCCAAGAACATACTCCTAAACCTGTACAGACTTGAGAAGCAACATGCAAGAACCAGAGACAAAATTAACAGATACCACCACAAAACTTGATTTTGATGAGGAGAATGGTTTTAGAATAGAGATTACCTGAGTTTTACTCTTGAATTAACATTTTAAATCATTAATCATCATTTTGTATTGATAAATTTAAGCTTTGGTTTGAGAAAGTAAACAGGGTTTCAGCCTTTTTTTGGAAGCGGTAAGAAGAGGATGAGAAGAGTGCGTACAGGTTAAACTTCTTCTTTCTCATTTATTTTCTTAATTACAGGTTAATGATAGTGGATATGTGCTTTAGCCCAAGCTAATAAAATAAATTAGCTTTTCTTTATAATTTAGCCACCAATTACATTTACAAAGCATACTTACAATTTCAATCATAAATTAAGGCTTCGTTTCATCTCTAAAAATTATAAAATTTTATATTCAGGATAATAAAATGTCTTATACTCAAAATAAAAGATTATAAATATTATTAAAATATTTTATCTTCATATTTCTATTTTTAAAACAAATAACAATTTTACATTTTTAATTACAAATCCTATTGTAATTAACTTTAAAAATTCCACAAAAATCACATTTTTGTGTAGTAAAATTTTATAACCCATTTCAAATATAATTTAACACTAAAGTTATATTTTTAAACACAATTCCATCATTATTTTAAATATATCTCTTTTTAAAATTTGATTATTCTTTTAAAAATCATTAAAAGAAGTAAATAGCAATAATTTACAAAGTTATTGCATTAACTCTAAGTAAAACACATTTCCTCAATCTTTTAAATCAAACCATCTTAATAATGTTTCCAAAAATTCTATTTTCTCATTTTATCCTCAAATATATTATTTATTCCTAATAAACAATTTAAATTCCTCTTTAATTATTAATTTACACTATTAAATTATAGCTGCCATTATAATGTAATATTTTCAGGTAATCGCTAAAACCAGGGTTGTTACAGACTCCCCTCCTACAAAAATTGCGTCCCCGCAATTTTCTAGGAAAAGAGTTGTAAACAACACAAATATTCAATCGACAAAGGATAAAAGACAAGCTCGAAACTCAAACCATTCATACTCTCAACATAGAATGGTAGACAGAAATAAGGAAAAACTCCCTTGGTTAATCCAATGGTCCATCATATGCTAATATAGTGATTAGCAAACTATCGAATTTTCCAAGCAACTCGAAAGAATTTCGAAGATGTCTCATCTTTAAATCAATACTCAATAAAAATCCCAACAAATAATCTATCAAATAAGATAGATTTCTCAAAACTCTACGAATATAGTCGGATCAAACTCATTCAAACCCGAACTCTAAGCAAAAAAAACGATCATCAACACAATTTTCCGCATAATAATACGGAAAGAGCATCCTCGCAACAAGGATAGACTCAATAGACAAGATAGATAAATCACACAAAATGGCTTCTCACGAGGCCACCAAACTCGAACGACCGCGAAAATGCTCGTCGTCATCAATTGCACAAGAATAGAGTGAACTCAAAAACAAGAATATAAGATGAAATTACTTTTCAATCCAGGATATTTAGATTTTATTTTTTCTCCACATCTTTTAAATTTTAAATCTCAATTTTCAACATTTGAAAATTTTCAAACTCTTTACTATATTACTTAGTAAGTAATATAAAACTCAAATTAAAAGTCCAAATTCCTTCTCTTACTTCAAAATTAATTTTCAAAAAATTTTGTAAATCCATAATAATATTCCTCAAAATAAATTAAGGGTTTAAATTCTCTTTACTTTTTTTATTAAACCACTTAAATAGTTTAAAACATTCTTCAAATCCCCTTATAACTCTTCTCTTAAACATACAATGTATATAATATAAATTCTAAAATCTCAAAATATACTTTAAATAAAGTATAGCTCAATAATTTTCTCACATATTCTCATCTTTATAATTTCAAAATAAATATATAAATAAATGGCTTTGCCTCGCCACTGATTCTCTAATAAATAGATATACCCGTTGGCTGCCGAGTCGATCGAACGATCAAAACTGCCTCGCCACTCTGATCCTCATCTCTAAAATCAATGGCTGCAATTACCATTCAAAAATAAATTTAATATTTAATCTCAAATATTATTTTCAAAATCTCAATTTTTAAAACACAAACCATCGTGTCTGATTGCATCATCATAACATTTAGGAGATTCCTATCGATAACGTTGATCAGGCGTATCGACCAGAACTCTTAACTACTCAACGGACAACCCAATATTCTCAAATTATTTCTAAAAAAATACCACTCTTGTAAATATATTCTCAATATATTCTTTGATTTTTTTTTAATATCTCAAAGCTTAAATTTCTCTTTAAAACTCATATTTATATAGCTTCAAAACTGAGACCAAAGAACATTAATAGAATGCTTCGAGATATTCCCTGAATACTCGATTCTCAAAATCAATAGAAGGAGATAGAGTGTTCGTCAATCTTACGATGTCACGAGCCACTCCCAAAAATCATCAAGATACAGGATAAGAAAGGTATTCTTCTCAAAGGAGAAGAAGCATACAATCCACGAATCACTACTTCAGTCGGAGTAACGCTAAAGGATAACATTGATTGAGTATATGAAAAGAACACTCAAACGAAGCTGAATGATAAACTCAATCAAACTCGAACAATCTAGAAACTCACCTCATTCCTTAGTGGATATCCTCGTGCAAGGATAACCGAAGAGCCAGGAATAAGGTTACCTCAACACTCGATTGCCCGATTGGATGTCAAATCCAAACGGACTCACAAAACTCAACAAAGTCACATTGACTGGAATTCGAGATATATCATCCACATCTCGATACTCAAGAGTGAATACAGAAACTTTGGATTCATCACTAACATTTCAAAGTTATAGAAATAATAACCTAATCAAATTAGGGTACCTAAATAAATATAGGATCCCATAACAATAAAATGATCGGACTTAACATCAAATAAGTCAATCCATCTCAAATCAGATACATCTCAAGATAGTGAGTAATAAAAAAATACTCACTAAAGCAGCAACAAATAGAGAACTCAAAATGCCCACAACAAGCCAACCGTTGTGGATCCCTTTAATAGGATCACAACTCTCAAAGGAATGCAACGAGAATGCTCAAAGAAATCAATCAGCTCCATCGATACGAATTCACTCGTATCGATAAAAATAAGAATAGAACAATCCCAAATAAAATTTTATATAAGACAAGATGACATCAAACTCTATTATGGAATACTACAGAATATAGTATGTCTATATTCCTAGACATATTCCACCTCAACAATCCCAAAACTCGAAAAAGAATCAAGGCTTGTATCTAAAACATGCCCGAATAAAGGACAATGATTCATTCGTATTGTACTTCGATGTATCATGATATACATACTGTTCTGTGTTTATTCTACTTTGTTCTGACCACGGCTCTGATACCAAGCTGTAACGCCCACCCCGAGACCCATCTTAGCAAAGAGAATTAACAAGTAATTCTGTCTACTAAAGCGAAGAATAGGGCTGGTTAAGGACGACCATCTATAATTTTGTCTTAAACATCTATTGAATACGTCGATAAATGCAATATAATATTTTTCAACTCAAGTGGATCGACATACCCAGTAAATGCGTAATCCAAAACTATAGTTGGCTAACGGATCTATCAAAACAAAATATAATAACTGAATGTAAATCACATCACAGAACAGTAACCAACATCATATATATACATATACACTGATACATGTTTAGTACAATACAATATGAACACAATGAAGGTGGTACTCGACCGCACCATAAATAACGAATCAAATATAAATACATCAGAGTATGCGAAAGAATAGTAACTACTCAAGAGAAAGAAGAGCTTATATCCAACATCAACTTCAAGCTAAGTCCAATAGATGATACTTGAAACAACTCGGTCTGACCCGAGTGAAAACACACGAGTCAGGCTAGCTAAAATCATCAGTTAAACAGAATAATCGATAAGGATAAGTAAGTGAAAACTATGGTGTCCATTTTCTTAAAGGATGCCATGCCTTAAACAGTGTTTCAATATCATAAGAAAGGACATCTCTCTTGGCAAGTAGAAGAGATAATGATGATAAAGTCATACTTAATTGTCATAAATGACACTTAAGCAAATGGAACATCGGAGCGAAGTTTTGAAGATAAGACTCAATAAACACCACTTTCGCCTCATATCATCGGCAGTATAAAGGAATATGGATAATGACTTCAAATGATTCAACTATCTTCTTTGAAGTGGTTGTCAAAATAACAATACATTAAAGGTACATATCCTTCATACATAGAATAAAATGCATATGGAAGTACCTCATCTCATTGGCACATCCCAAGGATCATTCATGGAAATATAAAACCCAATTATAAAAGAAGCATCATACTTAGTCATACCTCATCTCGTCGGTATAAATATAGATACGTCTCGGATCCATCACTAAAACTTATTATCAAAAAAAAAATCTCACAATCATTTATACCTCATCCCATCGTTATAAATATAAATACATCTCAAATCCACTATTAAAACTCCTTAAAAAAGAATTTCCATAATTTATACCTCATCTCAATGATATAAATATAAAATGCCTCAAATCCATCTTAATAGAACCCGGAAAGAGTTCAAAACATCATATTCGAAATCACCATAAAACCATGTATATAAACAAGCAATTTTCTTACGTAAGGCTATAATAAAGCATCATCATCAAAACAGTGAAAACGAAACATCTAAACTTTATGTAAAAAACCACATGCTTTACATCTTGACTAGTACTAGTAATTTGGTACCATACATCGTGATGACTTGGGGTCACATAACATCATGACATCGTCAACATCGTGATTGACTAATCGGAACATCTTGATGACACCTAGTCACAAATCCGAGTAAAAACATCGTGGTGATTGGAGTTGGGTAATAACATCGTGAACATCGTGGTGACTCCAATCGTACTCGGTCTAGTACTAGTAACATCTTGAATGTATCTCAACTATTCGAATAGGAACCCAAAAGGCGAGAACGTATATCTCATACTATATGTTCTCCCCTAATGTTTTACTAATCGTTAGTTGGTTCCACATTAGAAAACATCATAAAACTCACTCTGCCTCATCCCATCGGCGAGTTAATATAATACCATACTCATCTCTTCTCATCGACGAGTAATGGTTCCATCATGACTTGTCTCATTTCATCGACAAGTAAAAATCATCATAACTATCTTAACTTCATAAATCATCATAAACATCTTAACTTCATGAATACTTCATAATTAGACTTACCTTGTCTCATTGGTAAGTAAAACAATATCATGACGATTATTTCTAATCATAATTCTCCAAACGGAAAATTTTCGTCTTGGCCGCCTCATCTCATCAGCGATCGTAAAAACATCTAGATTGGTTCGTCATCGAAGTACTCAAAAAGAGTAATTCTGCAACCAATAATCTTCGTTAAAATTTGGCAACTTCTAAATCATCTCAAAATAATAATTCAAATTAGTTTCGGTCGTAGAAGTCCAATATTAAGCGATTAAGCAAGAACACATGTCCCATACTAAATCGCTTAATTCTCATTCTTATACATCAGAAAGGGAAAAAAATAGTTTATGATGTTTGCGCAATAATTTACTAAGCTAATCGGGTTTTAAAAAAAAAATTCGAAACCCAAAGGAATCCTTTTATTAAAATTCAACTTTTTATATAAAATAAATATAGTATATCTACTTTTATTATTTAGAAATACTCTTAAAAATATTTAAAATAAAATATTTAACACCATAATTACCAAGCCAGATCATGCATATACATGTTCATGGATGTAAAACAATTTTCAAGTGGTTTGAAAACAATAAGTGCACTAACAACATGGAACAAAACACAGGACAGCGGATAAAATCAGCTATTTTGAGCTAGCAAACATTGAAATTTTTTAAAACACTCTGAACGAAAGTTGTTGCATGTAATTCAAGCTTTTCAGAATGACTAAGATCATTGAATTCGGATCAATGGTTCAAAAGTTATGACCATTTTACTAAAAACATCAAACTTAGCCTGAACTTATGCATTTACAAGACAGTGACAAACAATTGCAATAATAGCATAGATAACTACAAAATCAGGCAAAATGAATAACATAGAAGTTGTAGCTTGGTTTCTATGCTTTCCAAAATGACCAAGATCATCGAATTACGATCACTTGTTCAAAAGTTATGATCATTTTACTAAAAACATCAAACTTAGCCTAAACTTATGCATTTGCAGGACAACAACCAACAATTGCAATATTAGCATAAATAACTTCGAAATCGTGCAAAATGAATAAAACAAAAGTTGTGACTTAGTTTCTATGCTTTCCAGAATGACTAAGATCATCAAATTTCGAATAATGGTACAAAAGTTATGATCATTTTACTAAAAACATCAAACTTAGCATGAACTTATGCATTTGCAGGACAACGACCAACAATTGCATTTTTAGCATAGATAACTTCAAAATCAATCAAAATGAATAAAATAGAAGTTGTATCTTAGTTTCTAAGCTTTTCGAAACATCTAAAATCATCAAAATTGAATCAAAAACGAGAAAGTTATGGCTAATTTACTTTCAGCCTTAAGCACAGAGCAAATATTGGTTTTGCTCTCGAGAATACAGTAGAAAAATTCGATTTTGATACAGCAAACCTTAAAATTACAGAAAAATCAATACATGAAAGTTGTAGTACATGATTTAAGCTTTCCGAAATGTAACAACCCGCATATTTAACGATTATATATTTAAATGTTTTATTTAAATATAGCGTCGTTAGTCGGATTTTTGGGTCCGAAAAGCTACTTTTTGCAAATGGCCGATTGGAACTCGAAACTACCTCCATTGGTTCCAAAATGGCGTTTGCGATCTTTTTGAGTATAATCTTTGATATGTTTGGAGTTTGTGAAATTTTGACCCTTTTTCTATTGGGTTTTGGGTTTGGGTTCAGCCCACTAGCTTAACTAATACCCTAACCCAACCCCTTCTCTTCATTCATCTTCATTTCATTCTCATTTCTTAAGCTAAAACTGAAATGGTGGAAGGGAAAGAGGAAATAGAAATTGCAAGCCCTAGTTTCAACTTCCAACTTGATTTCTTGCTCCAAAATCAAAGAGAATCCATTGGTAAGCTCTTCTTCATCTTCTCCAACTCTTCTCCTCTTCAAATTTCAGAAAATTTCCTAAACCTAAATTGGAAAATATGTGTTTTATTCTTAGATTGAAGCTTGTTGAGTTGAAGTAGTGTTTGGTTGGTCTTCTCCTTGTTATTGAGCTCCATCTTCTTTGTTTTTGGAAAAAGGTGAGTTTTGAACTCACATCTACTTCTCTTGATTTCATTGATGTTGGGTATGAATTCCTAACACTTGTTCATATGCACTTGCTTTTGGTTTGGATTAAATTGGTGAATATCCAAATTTTTAGTGTTTGGGTTCAATTCTCTAAAGATCCTAACTTTGATGTTTGAATATGTATTTGGTTGCGAATCGGAGAGCTAATGGAGCTGGGGTATCTATTGGCTAAAGCTCCTTAGGTCCATTGCCCGAACGATCGCGTTTCGGAAGAAATTGCAATTCATTGAGAAAGGGCAGGAATTGCAAATTCATCAGGTTCGGTCGACCGAGCCCTGTATCCGGTCGACCGACCTGCTACCCCGAGCCATATTTTATTTCCTGCATCTGGCCAGCCGACCGAGCCCTGCAACCGGTCGACCGACCTGCTCCTATTTTGCTGTTTTGCCTATTTTTGCATATTTTGATTTGTTTTCCAAATTTTATTGATTCAAGTTGCTTTTTAGTGGTTGTCATTGCATCTTTGCCTTTGATAACTTAATTTTGACTTCATTCACGGGTTTTCATAAATAATCCCTCTAAATCGTATTAAAAGTTTCCTTCTCCAATTCTTAAATTCTATTTAAAACGCACATACACAATTTCGCATTTCGAGCGGAGTGGAAGGGTGATTAAATGGTTGGGTAAAACACGGACCATGAATCCATGCGTTTGTCTTGCCGATTAATCCCCGACCTATTCGATTGATTGTTTTGACCTTTGTGTCTGGTGTACCGATGAGATGAGGTGAACTTTGTACTGCTTTGAGTGTGAAATTAACTAACGGATAGTAAACCGTTTAGTGCGAACGAGTGGTTATGGGACTCACGTTACCACTTTTCGGATTCCTTTTTGAGAGTTATGACACATTCCGCCAGTTAGTGGTGTCCAGTACTGGGTCTCTGACCTTCGCCACTACGGTTTGTTGCCTTCGGGTATGTTGCCTTCGGGTATGTTGCCTTCGGGTTTGTACCTTCGGGTTTGTGCCTTCGGGTTTGTTGCCTATAGTATCGCTTCCGATGTTGGTCGTTATGAGCCGCATGGGTGATATTAGGTTGCCGTTTAGTATAGCTTCCGATGTTGGTCGTTATGAGCCGCATGGGTGATATTGGGTTTGGAGTCTTCGGGCTCATGGATCCTTGTTTGTACAGTACTGAGCTCGAGCAAAATTTTCTGATGTTTCATTCATATGTATATTATCTAGGTATCGCCCTTCGGTGTTGGTCTTTTTGAGCCGCATGATGCGTAGCGTTTACCTTGTGGAACTTGTATACCTTATTGGTATTTGTTATTGCCTTTTTGGCTTGATTTGGGATATTCTTATCCTTTGTTTCTATTTGTTGCCGATGATATGAGGCTTGTTATCATATGATTCATCTTTTGTTAGATGATTGTGTTATCTCCTTTAGAGATATCTGTTATGCTTTGTAACCTTGCAGGTTTATTGTTGTTCAGTTTATCTAACTGATTTGTTTAGATAGACCGACCCGTGTATTTTATACTCGGGTCAGATCGAGATGTTTCAGGTTAGGTGCTTTTGGACTTAGCCTATTTTTGCTTCCGCATGGACTACTTCGCTAGCTTCTTTTTGTCATAGTTTTTGTGTAGTCCCATTTTGTAGTAACTCTGATATGTATTCTATTGACTCGTCTGTATATTGTGGTCTGCTATACCACCTGACTTGTATTATTTTGTAAGCTCTGTTATATAGCAGTATATGTGTATATGATGATTTACTGTTCTCTGATGTATATTTCATTTGAGTTATTATATTCTGTTCTGATAGATCCAACCACCTATGGTTTTTTTTATGTATTCATTGGGTATGTCGACCTGCTTGGTAGTCTATTGTCGATGTATTCAATAGATAATTAGAGCAAGGCTATAGATGGTCGCTCCCAACCAGCCTTATTCTCCGTGTTAGTTGACGGTATTACCTTGTAGTGTCCTTGGCTAGCGTGGGTATAGAGGTGGGGCGTCACAGCGTGGTATCAGAGCCAGGTTCAGGACAAAATATGATAAACACAGAATAGATGCACATATTACGGTACATCAAAGTGTACAAGTGATACAAATCTTTGAATCATCGTGTCTCTTTATTCCATCAAGGTTAGATAGATATTGGGAATACGTCTAGGAATGCATTTTATTCCGTAGTATTCCATATTGCAATATCTACCTTGTGAATAATCTTGTTCTTATCTTACTTTCAGCGTATGGCTGGAAGAGGCAGGGGACGACGTTCGGATGCTGGGCAATCCAGTGGCACACATCCGGATGGCGTTTATATGTTTGCTGATCAGTTTTTGGAGTTGTTTAGGAGCACTCAGCCTCTAGTTTCTCCTCGAGTGTCTCCACCTCGCAAGTCTGCCTTTGCACGTCAGTGCAATGATTTTGCTCATCTTGGAGGAAAGCCGTTTAAAGGCTCTGAATCTGTTCTTGAAATCCAAGCTTGGTTTCGAACATGCGAGCGTATCTTCTCTCGTATGGATCTTTCTGACCATGATAGAGTTCTTGTAACTTCTAGCTTATTACAAGAGCGTGCTCTTGATTGGTATGAGCTTCTTGTAGCCGAGATTGATGAGTCTACTCTTTCTTGGACTCAGTTTCGGGAGCGATTTGAACTCAAGTTCGTTCCTGAATCTGAAAAAAATTTATTGACCCGTCGCTTCCTTGAGTTGAAGCAAGGGAAATCTTCTGTTTCTGAGTATGTTGCATCATTCGAGGCTTTATCTAACTATGGTCTTGAATTCATTAGTACTTCTTATAAGAAGAATTTGAAGTTTGTTTCTGGTCTTAAGAAATATCTTAAGAAATCTTTGTTGCTCCAACTTAAACTTTCTTTTGAGGAGTTAGTTGATTCTGCGCTTCATCTCGAGACCGTCGAGAAGGAGTGTGATAGTGACGTTGATGTTGAGGTTTCCAAGAACCCCAACAAGAGGGCGTTTCCAATTCAGAAGAAGCCTTTTCCTTCTAAGAAGAAGAAGACTGGTGGTCCTAGCTCTCAGCCTCAGTCTTCCGGAACACCTTTCGTTCGAAAGTGTTTCAATTGTGGTTCTCCGGATCATATTATTCGAGCTTGTCCTAAGCCTCTCTTCTGTCGTTATTGCAAGAAGGAAGGTCAACATGTTTCAGCTTGCCCTACTGTTCCGGCTAGTGCCAAGTCTAGCAGGCTTTATGCTGCTAAGGCTTCTGAAGGTCCCTCTCAGCCCAAAGGTATATCTCCATCTATTTCGGAAGGTTCTATTTTATTTCATGATCATAGTATTCGAGTTCTTTTCGATACGGGTGCTTCAAATTCTTTCGTATCGAAGAAGCTCGTTGATGATTTATCTTTGGATGTTTCTTGTTTGGTTACTTCTTTAAGGATTGCGAATCCTATTGGGGGATCCGCGACCCTTAGTATGCTTTGTGATGATGTTGAGATTGTTTTATATGGCTTTTCTTTTCGTGCGAATCTGCACGTTATTTCTTGTCTGGGATTTGATATGATTTTGGGTATGGACTGGCTAGTGAGATATGATGCCAGGATTATTTGTTCGGAGAGAATTTTATATCTTCGACATCCGGATTCGCCTACTCAGCTATCTCTTATTCTTCGGGATGTGGATAATTCCGAAATGGCTTTATATTCTCTTGATTCGCGAGATGATGATGATATATCTCGTATTCCTATTGCTTGTGACTTTTCTGATGTTTTTGAACCTGTTTCGGGTTTGCCACCCAAGCAGGCAATTGAGTTCCACATTGATCTCATTCCAGGCGCGCAGCCAGTTAGTTGTCCTCCTACGAGGATGTCTACAAAGGAAAATGAGGAACTCAAGAAGCAGCTTTTAGAGCTTGAGTCCAAGCAGTTGATTTAACCTAGTTTTTCTACGTGGGAATCCGCGGTCGTCTTCGTGAAGAAGTCCGATGGAACTCTTAGGCTTTGCATTGACTATCGCAAGCTTAACAAGTTAACCGTCAAAAATAGGTATCCATTGCATAGGATCGATGATATGTTCGATCTATTGAGTGGTGCTAAGGTCTTTTCTCAGCTTGACCTTGCCACAGGTTTTCATCAATTACGAGTCGCGGAGGATAGCATACCTCTACAGCTTTCCGCACTCGATATGGTTCTTTCGAGTGGCTCGTTATGCCGTTCGGTTTGACGAACGCTCCTGCTTTCTTTGTTGATCTCATGAATCGAGTATTCCGGGAATATCTCGATAAGTTCGTCCTTGTCTTCATTGATGATATCCTTATTTATTCTAAGTTTGAAGCCGAGCATGCTAATCACTTGAGAATTGTCTTGAGTACTCTCCGTCATCATCAGCTTAGAGCCAAATTCTCCAAGTGCCACTTTTGGGAGAATAAGGTTAAGTTCTTAGGCCATGTTGTATCTTCCGATGGCATTTCTGTCGATCCCTCAAAGATCGAAGCCATCCAGAATTGGAAGAGGCCTGAGAATGTTCATGAGATCCGTAGTTTCCTTGGATTGGCGGGTTATTACCGTCGGTTCATTAAGGATTTTTCCCGTGTTGTGCTTCCTCTTACTTGCCTTACTCGGAAAGGCATTCGTTTTGTTTGGACCGACAAGTGTGAAGCTTCCTTTCTGACATTGAAGGAACTTCTCACTAATGCTCCTATTCTTGTGGTTCCCGAAGGGAATCATGATCTTGTTGTCTACACCGATGCTTGTGGTAGTGGTCTCGGTGCTGTTCTTATGCAGAAGGATCGGGTAGTTGCTTATGCCTCTAGGCAACTGCGTCCGAATGAAGTCCGCTATGCCACTCATGATCTTGAGTTAGCCGCCATTGTCTTTGCCTTGAAGATTTGGCGACATTATTTGTTGGGCGAGCGCTTCATTCTCTATACTGATCATAAATCTTTGAAGTATTTGTTCACTCAGAAGGAACTCAATATAAGACAACAGCGTTGGCTCGAGTTTCTTGCTTCCTATGACTTTGATATCCAGTATACCCCTGGTAAGGGTAATCGTGTTGCAGATGCGCTTAGTCGCAAACATTCGGCTGTTGTTTCTATGATGCTTGCCGAATGGAATGTTCTTGAGACTCTATCTTTTTGTGAAATTCGTGATCGAGGTTCATCTTCTGATTCTCCTATTCTATTATTTAGTTTGGGAGCTCGACCTATTTTATTGGATCGTATTGCCGATGCCCAACGGCGTGATCCTGATTTGTTGCATCTTATTCAGCTTTGTGAGTCTGGATCCTATGATGAGGCGTTGCAAGATTTCAACATTGATTCTCATGGGTGTCTTCGTAAGAAGAACCGTCTTTTTGTGCCTTCTGATTTTTCACTTAGGCATGACATTCTTGATGATTGTCACCGTTCTAAGTATACCATTCATCCTGGTAGTAGCAAGATGTATGCCGATATGCATCGTCTTTATTATTGGGAAGGCATGAAGCGCGATGTGGCGAGTTATGTGAGTAATTGCATAACTTGTCAGCGTTTTAAGGCCGAACATCAGCGTCCTTCTAGTCTTCTTCAGCCTCTTGAGATTCCTATGTGGAAATGGGATTAGATTTCTATGGATTTCATTGACGGCCTACCTCGCTCGAGATCAGGCCATTCTAGTATTTGGGTTATTGTTGATCGCCTCGCTGAGTCTGCTCATTTTGTCCCTATTAAGTCTAATAGAACTGCTTCACATTTGGCTAAGTCGTATGTCAAGGAAATCGTGAGACTTCACGGTGTTCCTAGTTCTATTGTGAGTGATCGTGATCCTTTATTCACGGGTCATTTTTGGAAGAGTCTTCAGCAAGCTTTGGGAACAAAGCTTAATTTTTCTACAGCTTATCATCCGCAGTCTGATGGACAGACTGAACGGGTGAATCGTATCTTGGAAGATCTTCTCCGTATTTGTATTTTTGATTTCGGTGGAAGTTGGGAGGATCATCTACCTCTTGTAGAATTCTCCTACAACAATAGCTTTCAATCTAGTATCGGTATGGCTCCTTTCGAAGCCTTATACGGAAGGCCATGTCGATCACCTTCTTGTTGGTTAGAATCTAGGGAGAAGCTTATTCTTGGCCCGGATTTTGTTCGTCATTCTTCCGAGAAGATTGATCTTATCCGGTTGAGAATGAAAGAGGCACAGAGTCACCAGAAATCCTACGCGGATAGCCGTAGAAAGCCTCTCGAATTCTCAGTTGGTGATCTTGTTTTTATTCGTGTTTCTCCTTTGAAGGGGGTTATGCGTTTCAGTACGACTGGGAAATTGGCTCCTCGCTTTATAGGACCATTTTCTATTACTGAACGTATTGGCCCTGTGGCTTATAGAGTTTCACTTCCTGCTCATTTATCTGGTATTCATGACGTGTTTCACGTCTCGCAACTTCGGAAGTGTCTTCGGGAGTCGGGTTCTGTTATTACTTCTCCTGATTTGCAAGAGCTTGAGATCTCACCGGACTTATCTATTGTACAGCAACCTATTCGCGTGCTTGACACGGAGGTGCGACACCTTTGAAACAAGGACGTGCCGCTCGTTAAAGTTCAATGGTCCGCTAATCCCAATGACTTTACTTGGGAAACAAGAGAGTTTATTGAGCGATCTTATCCGGTTTTTCTATCTTAGCTTGTGAATGGTGAGTATGTCCTTTCATCTCAAGCTTATTTTCTTTTCTTTTGATTGATTGTATGTATGTAGTTGTTACAAATATCGTCTCTAGGAATTGCGGGGACGCAATTTTGTAAGGAGGGGAGATCTGTAACAACCCGCATATTTAACGATTATATATTTAAATGTTTTATTTAAATATAGCGTCGTTAGTCGGATTTTTGGGTCCGAAAAGCTACTTTTTGCAAATGGCCGATTGGAACTCGAAACTACCTCTATTGGTTCCAAAATGGCGTTTGCGATCTTTTTGAGTATAATCTTTGATATGTTTGGAGTTTGTGAAATTTTGACCCTTTTTCTATTGGGTTTTGGGTTTGGGTTCTGCCCACTAGCTTAACTAATACCCTAACCCAACCCCTTCTCTTCATTCATCTTCATTTCATTCTCATTTCTTAAGCTAAAACTGAAATGGTGGAAGGGAAAGAGGAAATAGAAATTGCAAGCCCTAGTTTCAACTTCCAACTTGATTTCTTGCTCCAAAATCAAAGAGAATCCATTGGTAAGCTCTTCTTCATCTTCTCCAACTCTTCTCCTCTTCAAATTTCAGAAAATTTCCTAAACCTAAATTGGGAAATATGTGTTTTATTCTTAGATTGAAGCTTGTTGAGTTGAAGTAGTGTTTGGTTGGTCTTCTCCTTGTTATTGAGCTCCATCTTCTTTGTTTTTGGAAAAAGGTGAGTTTTGAACTCACATCTACTTCTCTTGATTTCATTGATGTTGGGTATGAATTCCTAACACTTGTTCATATGCACTTGCTTTTGGTTTGGATTGAATTGGTGAATATCCAAATTTTTAGTGTTTGGGTTCAATTCTCTAAAGATCCTAACTTTGATGTTTGAATATGTTTTTGGTTGCGAATCGGAGAGCTAATGGAGCTGGCGTATCTATTGGCTAAAGCTCCTTAGGTCCATTACTCGAACGATCGCGTTTCGGAAGAAATTGCAATTCATTGAGAAAGGGCAGGAATTGCAAATTCATCAGGTTCGGCCGATCGAGCCCTGTATCCGGTCGAACGACCTGCTACCCCGAGCCATATTTTATTTCCTGCATCTGGACAGCCGACCGAGCCTTGCAACCGGTCGACCGACCTGCTCCTATTTTGCTGTTTTGCCTATTTTTGCATATTTTGATTTGTTTTCCAAATTTTATCGATTCAAGTTGCTTTTTAGTGGTTGTCATTGCATCTTTGGCTTTGATAATTTAATTTTGACTTCATTCACGGGTTTTCATAAATAATCCCTCTAAATCGTATTAAAAGTTTCCTTCTCCAATTCTTAAATTCTATTTAAAACGCACATACACAATTTCGCACTTCGAGCGGAGTGGAAGGGTGATTAAATGGTCGGGTAAAACACGGACCATGAATCCATGCGTTTGTCTTGCCGATTAATCCCCGACCTATTCGATTGATAGTTTTGACCTTTTATCTGGTTTACCGATGAGATGAGGTGAACTTTGTACTGCTTTGAGTGTGAAATTAACTAACGGATAGTAAACCGTTCAGTGCGAACGAGTGGTTATGGGACTCACGTTACCACTTTTCGGATTCCTTTTTGAGAGTTATGACACATTCCGCCAGTTAGTGGTGTCCAGTACTGGGTCTCTGACCTTCGCCACTACGGTTTGTTGCCTTCGGGTATGTTGCCTTCGGGTATGTTGCCTTCGGGTTTGTACCTTCGGGTTTGTGCCTTCGGGTTTGTTGCCTATAGTATCGCTTCCGATGTTGGTCGTTATGAGCCGCATGGGTGATATTAGGTTGCCGTTTAGTATAGCTTCCGATGTTGGTCGTTATGAGCCGCATGGGTGATATTGGGTTTGGAGTCTTCGGGCTCATGGATCCTTGTTTGTACAGTACTGAGCTCGAGCAAAATTTTCTGATGTTTCATTCATATGTATATTACCTAGGTATCGCCCTTCGGTGTTGGTCTTTTTGAGCCGCATGATGCGTAGCGTTTACCTTGTGGAACTTGTATACCTTATTGGTATTTGTTATTGCCTTTTTGGCTTGATTTGGGATATTCTTATCCTTTGTTTCTATTTGTTGCCGATGATATGAGGCTTGTTATCATATGATTCATCTTTTGTTAGATGATTGTGTTATCTCCTTTAGAGATATCTGTTATGCTTTGTAACCTTGCAGGTTTATTGTTGTTCAGTTTATCTAACTGATTTGTTTAGATAGACCGACCCGTGTATTTTATACTCGGGTCAGACCGAGATGTTTCAGGTTAGGTGCTTTTGGACTTAGCCTATTTTTGCTTCCGCATGGACTACTTCGCTAGCTTCTTTTTGTCATAGTTTTTGTGTAGTCCCATTTTGTAGTAACTCTGATATGTATTCTATTGACTCGTCTGTATATTGTGGTCTGCTATACCACCTGACTTGTATTATTTTGTAAACTCTGTTATGTAGCAGTATATGTGTATATGATGATTTACTGTTCTGTGATGTATATTTCATTTGAGTTATTATATTCTGTTCTGATAGATCCAACCACCTATGGTTTTGTTTTAAGTATTCATTGGGTATGTCGACCTGCTTGGTAGTCTATTGTCGATGTATTCAATAGATAATTAGAGCAAGGCTATAGATGGTCGCTCCCAACCAGCCTTATTCTCCGTGTTAGTTGACGGCATTGCCTTGTAGTGTCCTTGGCTAGTGTGAGTATAGAGGTGGGGCGTCACACAAAACATAAAAATTATCAAAATCGGATCAAAAACGAGAAAGTTATGGCTAATTTACTTTCAACTTCAGTAATTCACTGGTTATAACATATTGATCATATAAAGAGCCAGGATTTGTGAGTTTTACACTCACCTTGCTGCAAAGATCAACCAAACATCGAATTAGAGCCAAATATGAGAGCTTTTAGCCAAGAACATACTTCTAAAATCTGTACAGACTTGAGAAGCAACATGCAAGAACCAGAGACAAAATTAACAGATACCACAACAAATACTTGATTTTGATGAGGAGAATGGTTTTAGAATAGAGATTACCTGAGTTTTACTCTTGAATTGACATTTTAATTCATCAATCATCATTTTTTATTGATAAATTTAAGCTTTGGTTTGAGTAAGTAAAGAGGGTTTCAGCCATTTTTTTTCTGGAACTGTAAGAAGAGGATGAGAAGAGTGCGTACAGGTTAAACTTCTTCTTTCTCATTTATTTTCTTAATTACAGGTTAATGATAGTGGATATGGGCTTTAGCCCAAGCTAATAAAATAAATTAGCTTTTCTTTATAATTTAGCCACCAATCACATTTACAAAGCATACTTACAATTTCAATCATAAATTAAGGCTTCATTTCATCTCTAAAAATTATAAAATTTTATATTCAGGATAATAATATGTCTTATATTCAAAATAAAAGATTATAAATATTATTAAAATATTTTATCATCATATTTCTCTATTTTTAAAATAAATAACAATTTTACATTTTTAATTACAAATCCCATTGTAATTAACATTAAAAATTCCACAAAAATCACATTTTTGTGTAGTAAAATTTTATAAACAATTTCAAATATAATTTAACACTAAAGTTATTTTTTTAACACAATTCCATCATTATTTTAAATATATCTCATTTGAAAATTTGATTATTCTTTTAAAAATCATTAAAAGAAGTAAATAGCAATAATTTACAAAATATTGCATTAACTCCAAGTAAAACACATTTCCTCAATCTTTTAAATCAAACCATCTTAATAAAGTTTCCAAAAATTTTATTTTCTCATTTTATCCTCAAATATATTGTTTATTCCCAATAAACAATTTAAATTCCTCTTTAATTATTAATTTACACTATTAAATTATAACTGCCATTATAATTTAATATTTTCAGGTAATCGCTAAAACCAGGATTGTTACAGCTCCATACCATGATACCACCCTTTTCCAGAAGGAAATGACATACCCTAAAGGGCGCGACCCTCATAACCTTGCCGCATCTTTCCTGGTTTGACCATTTTCGGGGTGTTAGGTCCGACGAAGTCTCGTCCACAAAGTTACACTTTTCATAAAGTCATGCTTCGATCAATAAATGATTAGCAGCACTTCGTATGCCACATTACCAATCTAGGAATGTATCACTAGTAACCATCAACTATGTATCCTCTAAGCTCGTACATCTCAGAGAAGGGTGTTAAGCTAAGAGAATAAATTCTCCGCCACCAACAGAAATATATTTGACAGAAACCAGCTTTACATCTCAAAGTGTAATATCAGACACACATCCATACAAGTCCGTTCAGGGATCGAACAGAACTGAAGGCACTTCAAAGAAGCCCTTGCGAATTCGGATATTCACTAACCACGTCCGGAATCCCCATCACAAAGGGTGATAAAATCTCTATACCGAAGCAACCCGGTGTAAAGACATTCGACAGGTAATCCTTTCGCTTTCGAAAATACCCGGTCTTCAATACCATCTTCAAATGAAATCTCATTTCGTCGTATCATTATTCGGAATGGGTTTTATGACACAAAGTCCTCTCCCGACTAATCTGAATAATGAGCACTTATTTTTAAAAATAAGCGTTCATTAAGATTTCAAATAAATCACAACAAATTTCCACTTTGATCTTTTAAACAAAAGATCTATCACGATCACAAAGGTTCGATGTGATTTTCGAATATCGATTTGGAATTCGACCCTCGGTCGCATCGAAATTCAAATGCCATTTAAAAGGCCAATATTGGTAGTCGGTTATTTAACTATCATTCAATATTCACAACAAGCACTATCAAACAATATTCACGACAATCACCCAGATTTAAATAATTTTCCCAAATTATTTATTTTCAAAATATCTTTACAAGATATAATTTTAACACTTCAACCATTTGAAAACACATTTCAAATCACTTTTCACCTTTCAAACCTTTGAAAACAATTTTCAAATCACTTTTCACATTTCAAACCTTTGAAAACAAATTTTAAGTCATTTTCCTCACGTGGAATAAATTTCAAAATATTCATTTAATTCCACTGAAAATATGCCGAGTTCAAATATTTTAAAATACTTATTTTAAATATTAACTATGAAAACTTTATACCAATATCTCATATAAAACTTCAATCCAAACTAATTTTTAAATAAAATTAGTAGATATGGTATAACAACTTAAATATACATTTTCTAAATCAAATATCAATTTTAATCTTTAAAATAACCCCTTCTAAAATTAATTAAATAAATATTTACTTTAAAGATTCGAAACCAGCTTAAGAAAATAATTTCTCCACAAACATCCTTTTTTTAAACCAACTTCAAAACTTTTAATTTTTGAAAGCTACTTTAAAACATAATCGGATTTCCAAGGAAAATACACCTTCCATTTCAAAATGGACCATTTAAATCAATTTATAAACTATCTGGATATATTTAAAATTGACGTTCCAAATTCGTAAATTCCTTTCCACACTTTTAAAAATAAACCAGTATTTATTTTTAAATAAAATTTCCCTTTCTTTTATAAAATTCTCATTGTGAATTTAAATTTTCAAATATCCACTGATATATGATTTTCAAATCGATTCCCAAATATTCACTTTCAACGCCAAATCAATTTTCAAAGTGATTTCCAATTAATTTAAAATACCAATCAAATCCCAAATTGATTTTCCAAACATTAATTTCAAACACAAAATCGATTTCAGAATTGATTTCCCAGCATTTATTTTTAAACACCAAATCAATTTCGAATCGGTTTCCCTAAAGATTTATTTTCAGAACACCGAATCAAATTCCAAATTGATTTCCAAATTTATTTTCTTTTAAAATAAGTTCCTTTATTTCTTTCAAACTATTTAAAATCCATCTTTTAAATAAATTCTTCAACCTCTGAATAATATCACCCAATTTCCATTTATTAAGCCTTTTCCCCATATTTTGGAATTTTATTCAATAGGATTCAAATATAAAACTTTATCCTTTTAAAATTCTTTCTTTTAAATTTATCCAATTCTCAAAAATAAATTTTATCATAAATTTTTCAACTTGAATTTTTAAAATCCAATTTTATTAATTTTCGGTATCCTATGATACCAAAAATATATTTGGCTAAATTATAGCCTTCAACGATTTCAATCACAAATATAATCACATAGTGATTAATAAATAACCAACACACACAACATATGAAACAAATTCAATATTTGCGGAATCCAGTTGGATCCCTCCAACCTGTTTCCCTGCATCCACAGACGTTAGCACAACAATTAAATACCAATTCCACTTCGAGGTGGAATATCGCGATATATGGGATTTATAAAATATCGTCCGCTATTATGCGATGCATAGGGTCTCATCCGCTATATAATGCGGGAAATCAATCACTCCAAATACATATATAATACCAATTCCACTTTAAGGTGGAATATCGTGCTACATGGGTTTAATATAATATCATCCGCTATTATGCGGCGCGTAGGGTCTATTCCAATACAACTGATAACAATTTATCATCCAAGAACACAATTAACAATTTTAAATTTAACTATCACCATTCAGCAGTCAATCAATAACTGAAATTTTTAATTATTATAATTTGAGTGAGAAGATCTCACCGTTGATTACGCATGGAACCCATTTCAAATTCGGCTTGCTTCCTTTCAGATTGTTTTCTTCATTGTATTAGACCTTGTATAAATAATTTATACAATTGATTAATATTCGAAATAAATCGAATAATAAATTTCCTTTTAACAATGATTTGTTTTTTTTCTTTTTTCTGTAAAATTTTTATTTCAATCTACTGTAAACAGACAATATTTTCCTTACTGTAAATATTTTTTTTGTATATATATATATATATATACCTATATATATATATATTAATATTAAACTGAAATCAAATGAAATTTGTAAATATACCTTACAATTTTAAACACGCCTTAAAACACATCCCCTCAGCATGTTCGAACACCCATGCCAAAACCCTAAATCGAACCACCGCACGCTCGCCTATGCCCTACTCGCAACAATCTCAAATTCGCCGAGCACTATGTCACGGCCGAGCTTCGAACCCAATCTTCGTGAACACCTCGGCATCGCGCGAACCCCACAGCGATGTCGAACATCCTCGCGAGCTTCGCTACAAGCTCGTGCACGAGCTCACGTCGCCACGACCCGCCTGCAGCTCCACGGTCCATCCCTCTTCGATGCCACCCTAGTCGCGAGTTCCACGCTGCCGCCATGAACCTTGCGAACTCTACGCCTCTCAACCTCGCGCCCCGCCTCGAGTTCCCCCATCGTGAAGTGGTCGCGTTCATCTTATTAATTTATCGCAGAGCAAAGATTTTGGAGAGGAGGGAAGGGGATGCATTCAGCCATGGATTTGATTTCGTATGAATTTGATTTGAAACTAATTTAGAGGAGAAGAGGAGTGGAACATCACAGGTTATTTTATTTTGTACAGAAATCGCAGCCATTATCCTGAAACTTGTTTTATTTTCGAACGAAAGAGAAATGTTTTCGTTTTTTTTCTCTTTTAATTTTTTTGAACAAAGACGTGTTTCATTTTGACAGAAAATAGTAGACACGTGCTCAATGATTTCCTTTACATGTCAATGCCTGGTATAGTGGTTCCATTATATAATTTATATTTAACTTTAAATTCAAATCAAATTCAAATGTGAATCATCTCGATATTCGCAACACAAAATTTTGATCTCCGATAGATGCATGCGACCAGACGTTTATAATGTTAAACCCAAATTCTGAACACAATGGAAAAGGTTCCGAGTCCAAATTCGATCATATGGAAAAGATAGCTTTTCGAACCCAGTTAAAATATTAATTTTCGATATAATTTTCTGCGCGTTTGCTTATCGTACGATCACATGAAAATTCCAAATGCTATGAAAATTGAAATCTGAAAATAATACACTATTTCGGATCCAATGGAACTGGTTTCGTCAAAATCCGAGAGTATGCCTCGGAAGACTATTTTTAAATATTGATTCAAACGATAAAATTTCAAAACTGAACAAAACGTTTCCAATTCAATTCTGAAGCTTCCATTATCTTCAGTATTATCAATATGAATTTCCTAAGCCTTTGAAATAATTTTAATAATCTTATAACTGAAAATTCAAATTTTTATCTGACTTTAGTAAATTAAATTCAATAATTTAATTACCAAATTCGTTCTGATATTTGAAATTCAAGTTAAAATAACATTCAAATATTTAAAATCAATTGAATATTTTGATTTCAAATGTTCAAAATTTTCGGGTCGTCACATCCTCCCCCTTAAAAGAATTTCGTCCCAAAATTACAAATTAAGAAGAATGATCCTTAACCCATGTATTATTTTCCCAAAACCAACAATTTTTATCAACTTGCCAAAACAAATCTTTTATTAAAGACGCATTATCATTTCAACTAATTTTCCAAATTCAATCATAAGTTCCAAACAACATTGTTTTCTTTAACAATTCAAATTTAAATTTTCAAAATTTTCTAATTTCCTAAAATTTCAAAAAATTTCGCTAGCGCCTCCTTTGCGCGGTTAGCTCGGTACAACTACAAAATGCCACCACGGGCCCCCAGATTTTAGAAGAAAACGAAAAGCCAAGTGGCTGGACAAGAAAATCATCAAATTTCATATTGAAATTTAAATACATACCTTTTCCAAGCAATTCAAAATTTATCTTCGAAATTAAAAAATCCCAATTCCTTTTCCTTTATACCTGTATGCTATTTAACAACCATATCCAATTTCTACATTCAAAAATTATTTTGCACATTTCATTACAAAAAGTTTGAATACTTACTTCTTATACCATTTTTACTTCACTATTGAAGTTATTTATCCATTTTCATTCAACCTTACATTTTCAATTTCATTTGAATTCAATTTACACTTTCAATTTTTTATTTGGATTCAACTTACCTTCTGAATATTGAATTTTATCAACTATCATTCATTCACAATTGATTCATCTCACTATTTTAAATCAGTTTCATTTACTAATTTACTACAAATTCTAATTCATTTTGTCTCAAACCATTTTTTTATTTCCGCCTTTATTATCTTTAGTTCACTTCAAACTAATTTTACAACCTTGTTTTATTTTACACAATTCAAATTGGTTTTCAATATTCAGATTCAATTTCAGTTTTATTCTTTTGTTCATTCCCAAACACAATTCAATTTCAATTCACCATTTTGGTTTACAACCACTTATATTTAAACTAGATTTCAAATTCCATATGAATTTAATTTACCTTTTATTTATAAATATTGAATTCAATTCATTTCAAACCATATTTTTTTCAATTAGTTTCACTTACTAATTTCATTTCAATACTTCACTTTGTTTATCACAATTCAAATTCAATTCCAATTCTAAGTCTATTTACTTACAAATTCGAAATGAATTTCAACATTCAATTTCACTTTCATTTTTCTTGCAATTGTAAATTCATTTATTCATTCATAATTTTTATTTTCCACCTTAATAAATTTTATTCCATAACTACTTTTATCAGATTCCAGAGTTTTTCCAATATTTCAAAATCATTTTTGAAATCAATTCAAATTATCTTTTGAATTCCAAAACCCAAACCAGTTTTCCAAACAACTTCCTTTTTTAAATAATTGGCAGCAATTCATCTCCTGGAGACTCGAAAATGAAGACCGATTATGTCGGATCATCAACGGAGTTATTTTCCAGCAACCGAAAAGAGTTTAGTGCTTTTATCCCTTCAAAAACATTTTTTTTCTCCAAAACCTTTGAAAACCATTTTCAAACTCAAGAGGGATTTAATCTCCAAATTTCAAAATTTTCAAATCCTTTAAAATTCTTTCAAATATTTCTGTGGAATTCTATTCCAAATTATAAATCACATTTATAATTTACAAAATCCCATTTGTATATGGATTTTATTTTCTTAGCTTTTTGTTACGATTTCAATTTCGTATTCAATAATCAATGATAATAATTTAGATATTATCACTTTCTAACATCCAAGCAACCATATACTTCTATAATAATTTATAGAAAATTATTCCTTTTATATACAAAAATAATTTGGGTAAAATTATTTCATTTACCCGATTTAAAACAATACTGTGTCGGTTTATCTCACTCAAGAGTTTAGAAACCCTATCGATACAGTTGGCCAAACTGCACCGATCAGAATCTATAAACAATCAACCGATAAGTCAACACAATATAAAACAATTTTATATTTGCTAACAAATACACGCTCATATCTATTATTACACTCAGACTTATTCTAGAGTACTACTGACTCTATCTCTAATGAGTAATTTCCCCACCAGAGCCAATGTTATCGCTTAACCAAATGCTCTAATACCACATTGTAACCAATTTTTCGACGTCCGAAAGTCGACATCACTACGTCCACTGTATCAAATGTCGCACAGTCGAATGCCATAAAACCGAACCGTTAGGGTTTAAAGAAGAAGAAGATAGAAGAAGAAACAGAAACAACAACAGAATCTCACATTTCGCAGCGGAACAACATATAATATATAAATGAATAATCTTTAAAAACAAAGAACTATATCGGTTCTATACATACATCATCAAAGTTTACTACGACATAATACAACACTGGCAGTTGGTATAACTTGCTTACATAGAAATTTTGACTTGCACCAACCCAAACACAACGGACACTATATGGTATAAGTGATACGTCTCGCCATTCAGCTTGAACTCCAAATCCCCATAGCATATCTTTTCTGACTTCGCTCCAGAATAATGATAACCTGACTCTAGGCTGCCCGTATGGAAAATAGTAGGCACCTAGAGTTTAGAAAGGGAACAATAAACTCCAGGTCAGTCATGGAACTAATGTAAGATCTTAAAAACAGTTATTTTCACAAAGAAATAAAAAAGAAATCTGCTATGCTTTTGAAAAATGAAACTACCATAAGGCCTCCCGCCACACACATAATGCAAATGCAAAATTGGAGGAGATTTCTCGTTATGATAGTTAAACATGCTTGATACGCAAAATCCTTTTTAATATTATCATTAGTGCATAGTGTGGAAAATATTTCGAAAGTATAATATTAATCTTAGCCAGCATACAACCATTATTGTATGCCTACTATAGCTACCATCTAAACAGTGAGGCACCACCATAAGTAAATGACAGGTTATACAACTAAAACCGTACAAGGCGCGTATTGGTGATTGGATTTCCAACAAATGGCCAGGCTAAGGAACTTCCTACTGCCACATGGGTACGCCTTTGGAGGGACGTCCCGAGAACTTAACCAGCTCTCTGCCAACACAACGCCGGGTTACCTCTGTAACTAGGTAACTACTACACAAGTATGACATCCCCAGGTCGTTTGCGACCTTTATCCGAGGACCCTCAACCACAAAGCAATAACCACAAAGTATAATAAATTTGTAGCAACAACATATGTTAAGTATCTGGGCTCCATACCATGATACCACTCTTTTCCAGAAGAAAATGACATACCCTGAAGGGCGCGACCCTCATGACCTTGCTGCATCTTTCCAGTTTCGACCATTTCCTGGGTGTGAGGTCCGACGAAGTCTCGTCCACAAAGCTACACTTTTCACAAAGTCATGCTTCGATCAACAAATGATCATCAGCACTTCGTATACCACGTTACCAATCTAGGAATGTATCACTAGTAACCATCAACTACATAACCTCTGAGCTCGTACGTCTCAGAGAAGGGTGCTAAGCTAAGAGAATAAATTCTCCGCCACCAACAGAAATATATTTGATAGAAACCAACTTTACATCTCAAAGTGTAACGTCAGACACACATCCATACAAGTCTGTTCCGGGATCGAACGGAACCGAAGGCACTTCAAAGAAGCCTTTGCAAATCCGGATATTCACTAATCACGTCCGGAATCCCCATCACAAAGGATGATAAAATCTCCATACCAGAGCAACCCAGTGCAGAGACATTCGATGGTAATCCTTTCGCTTTCGAAAATACCCGGTCTTCAACACCATCTTAAAATGCAATCCCATTTCGTCATATCATTATTCAGAATGGGTTTTATGACACAAAGTCCTCTCCTGGCTAATCCGAATAATAAGCGCTTATTTTTAAAAATAAGTGTTCATTAAGATTTCAAATAAATCACAACAAATTTCCACTTTGATTTTTTAAACAAAAGATCCATCACGATCACAAAGGTTCGATGTGGTTTTCGAATATCCATTTGGGATTCGACCCCCGGTCGCATCGAAATTCAAATGCAATTTAAAAGGCCAATATTGATAGTCGGTTATTTAACTATCAATCAATATTCACAATAATCATCATCAAACAATATTCACGACAATCACCCAAATTTAAATAATTTTCCAAATTATTTATTTTCAAAATATCTTTACAAGATATAATTTTAACACTTCAACCATTTGAAAACAAATTTCAAATAACTTTTCACCTTTCAAATTTGAATAAAAAATTCAAATCACTTTTCACTTTTCAAACCTTTGAAAACAAATTTCAAGTCATTTTTCTCACATGGAATAAATTTCCAAATATTCATTTAATCCACTGAAAATTTGCCGAGTTCAAATATTTTAAAATACTTGTTTTAAATATTAGATATGAAAACTTTATACTAATATCTCATATAAAACTTCAAATCCAAACTAATTTTTAAATAACACTAGTAGATAGGTATAACTACTTAAATATCCATTTTCTAAATCAAATATCAATTTTAATCTTTAAAATAATCCCTTCTAAAATTAATTAAATAAATCTTTACTTTAAAGATTCAAAGCCAGCTTAAGAAAATAATTTCTCCACAAACATCATTTTTTAAGAACCAACTTCAAAAATTTAATTTTGAAGGCTACTTTAAAACATACTCGGCTTTCTAGGGAAAATACATCTTCATTTCAAAATGGACCATTTAAATCAATTTATAAATCTATCAGGATTTATTTTAAATTTACGTTCCAAATCCGTAAATTCCTTTCCACACTTTTAAAAATAAACCAGTATTTATTTCTGAACAAAATTTCCCTTTCTTTTATAAAATTCTCATTGTGAATTTGAATTTTCAAATATCCACTGATATATGATTTTCAAATCGATTTCCAAATATTCACTTTCAACGCCAAATCAATTTTCAAATTGATTTCCAAATTTATTTCAAATACCAATCAAATCCCAAATTGATTTTCCAAACATTAATTTCAAACACCAAATCGATTTCAGAATTGATTTTCCAAAATTTATTTTTAAACACCAAATCAATTTCAAATCAGTTTCCCCAAAGATTTATTTTCAAAACACCCAAAAATTTATTTCCAAATTTATTTTCTTTTAAAATAAGTTCCTTTATTTCTTTCAAACTATTTAAAATCCGTCTTTTAAATAAATTCTTCAACCTCTGAATAATATTACTCAATATCCATTTATTAAGCCTTTTCCCCATATTTTGAAAATTTATTCAATAGGATTCAAAAATAAAACTTTATCCTTTTAAAATTCCTTCTTTTAAATTTATCCAATTCTCAAAAACAAATTTTACCATAAAATTTTCAACTTGAATTTTAAAAATCAATTTTATTTATTTTCGATATCCTACGATACCAAAAATATATTCGGCTAAATTATAGCCTTCAACTATTTCAATAACAAATATAATCACATAGTGATTAATAAATAACCAACACACACAACATATGAAACAAATTCAATATTTGAGGAATCCAGTTGGATCCCTCCAACCTGTTTCCCTGCATCCACAGACGTTAGCACAACAATTAAATACCAATTCCACTTCGAGGTGGAATATCGCGATATATGAGATTTATAAAATATCATATGCTATTATGCGACGCATAGGGTCTCATACGCTATATAATGTGGGAAATTAATCACTCCAAATACATATATAATACCAATTCCATTTCAAGGTGGAATATCGCGGTATACGGGTTTAATATAATATCATCCGCTATTATGCGACGCATGGTCTATTCCAATACAACCGATAAAAATTTATCATCCAAGCACACAATCAACAATTTTAAATTTAACTATCGCCATTCAGTAATCAATTAATAACTGAAATTTTCAATTATTATAATTTGAGTGAGAAGATCTCACCTTTGATTATGCATGTAACCCATTTTAAATCTGGCTTGCTTCCTTTCAGATTGTTTTCTTCATTGTATTACACCTTGTATAAATAATTTATACAATTGATTAATATTTGAAATAAATCGAACAATAAATTTCCTTTTAATAATGATTTGTTTATTTTTCTATAAAAAATTTCTTTCAATCTAATGTAAACATACACTATTTTCCTTACTATAATTTTTTTCTATATATATATATATATATATATGCCTACATATATTAATATTTAACTGAAATCAAAATGAAATTTGTAAATATACCTTACAATTTTAAACACGCCTCAGAACACATCCCCTCAGCATGTTCGAACACCCATGCCAAAACCCCAAATCCAACCACGTATGCTCGCCTACGCCCTACTCGCGACAATCTCGAATTCGCCGAGCACTATATAACGGCCGAGCTTCGAACCCAATCTTCGTGTACACCTCGGCTTCGCGTGAACCCCACAGCGATGTCAAACATCCTCACGAGCTTCGCTACTAGCTCGTGCTCGAGCTCACGTCCCCACGACCGGCATGCAGCTTCACGATCCATCCCCCTTTGACGCCGCCCTAGTCGCGAGATCCACGTTGCCGCCATGTACCTCGTGAGCTCTACACCTCTCAACCTCGCACGCCGCCTCGTGTTCCCCCATCATGAAGTGGTCGCGTTCATCTTATTAATTTGTCGCAGAGCAAAGATTTTGGAGAGTAGGGAAATGGATGCATTCAGCCATGGATTTGATTTCGTATGAATTCGATTTGAAAATAATTTAGAGGAGAAGAGGAGTGGAACATCATAGGTTATTTTATTTTGAACAGAAATCGCGGCCATTATCCTGAAGCTTGTTTTATTTTCGAACGAAAGAGAAATGTTTTCGTTTTTTTTTCTCTTTTAATTTTTTTAAACGAACGCATGTTTCAATGATTTCCTTTACATGTCAATGCCTGGTACAGTGGTTCCATTATATTATTTATATTCAAATTTAAATTCAAATCAAATTCAAATGTGAATCATCTCGATATCCGCAACACAAAATTTCGATATCCAATTGATGCATGCTGCCAGGTGTTTATAATGTTAAACCCCTATTCCGAATGCAATGGAAAAGGTTCCGAGTTCAAATTCGATCGTATGGAGAAGATATGTAACAATCAGGTATTTTCAACCATTCGCATCCATTATAAGTGTATAGGTAGACACTCATGCCGGAATTGGATTGCTCAAAATACCGCGTTGTAAATAAATTTTTTGGCAAATCTCAGAATATACAATAAATAAAAATCACAGATCACAGACACAGAGTAATAATAGTGCAGCTGAAGTAAAAGAAATAGTAGTTCATGAAGCTACTATGTAAATATATCAGAGTCAAATAAAATACAACAGAAGAAATAAAGTACAAAGGAAGTCTCACTACATAGAAGTCTACTAATACAAGAGCTGAAAGGAACAACAGACTGCAAAAGATGAAACTTGACAAGTAGATAATCTCCAGCGATTTTCAATCTCCATAAAGTGGAAATCCAAATCTGTGAATACTCAGGCTGACCCGAGCGTAAATAAAAATACAAACACTCGAGTCAGGACATACATACTTATACAATGTAAACCAACTCAAGTGAACTGTAGTAAAGGTAGAAGTAACTTAGAAGATGCTTGGGACCGCCCATCCTCTACGGATCCGTTAAACTATTTACTATGTAGTAATATACGCTATATACAGTAGTGTCTAATTAGTAAAGCATAATCATATAGAAAATAGCGTTAAGGGGATGGTGAACCTTAACGCGGTCGGATCTTTAAAACCAAAATCGTAGTGGGCTCGATATAAGGAGATGACACGGCACGCGAGGCAATGCCAGGGTGGATACACTGTTTGCACTCCCGGACCGGTGTTGACGGTAAGCCAGCAGCTTCCGCCCACCTCGAACAATACCCCCGAATCAAAGTGGCGCCACATATCGAACCACAAAAGTAATAGAATGGTTTCCGATGGAGCATGCTCGATGAAAGGGTGCGACCCTTTGTATAGCCCGGTATAGCTCCTGTTTTAGTCATTTATGTCAACTCACGGGAGTTGGGTCCACGTGATATACCTCGAGAACGTCGCCACCATCCTACTTCATTCTGTAACCTCCACCGCGTACACAGTTGTTAAATTGGTTTTCGGTATTGGCCGGCTATAAGACAATATCCGATCCCGGTCTCTTTAACAACCAATCGTTATTATAACCCGTGGTTATAACTTTAAAACAATATTTTCATACTTCAAAATAAAATATCATTTCAATCCAAATCTTTATCAAAATAAAGGTTAAATCATTTCTAAACCATTTCAATATATCAACATACCATATCTTTCAAATTCAAATATTTATCAAAAAAAATATCAAGTCATTTCAAATCATTTTAATACATAAACATCATATCTTTCAAACTTCATTTTCAAATCGTTTTAATTTCAAAATGTCATAACTTTCAAAACTTCATCTTCGAATCATTTAATATATATCAAAATATCATATCTTTCAAACTTCATTTTCAAATCGTTTTAATTTCAAAATATCATAACTTTTAAAAACTTCATTTCAAAACGTTTTAATTATATCATATCCTAAACATCTTTAAATCATTAAATATATATCAAAATATCATATCTTTCAAACTCATTTCAAATCATTTTAACTTCAAAATATCATAACTTAAACATTTTTAAATTCAAAGATAACATTCATTTATTATCATCTCAAATCACCTTTTTAAATAATTTATATTCCATCAATTTAATTCAATTGAAATCATTTTAAAAATGTAATTATTATACTTTCAAATCAAGTATTCAATTTCCAAAGTTTTAAACCATTATGAGTTCATTTACTAAGTTAAAAACCATAAACATTGAAAATTTCAACCTTTTACAGCATTCAGAAAAAGGTGCTGAAAGTTATACTTGAAAACATTTCAATTTAAACCATTTAAACATTTTAAAAATCATATTTTAACATTCAAAGATGTTCATTAAATACACTTTTAATTAATGATTTTTATAAAGCAACATTTTATAATTAAATCAAATTTCACAAATCCACTTAATAAATTCAAGTGTAAACTTCCTATTTTTGCATTTAACACTTTATTAACATTTACATTTTCAAATTATCATTTCACAAATTAAACTAAATTCCCAATTTATTTAAATTACTTAAACTTTAAACAAAACCAAATTCCACATTTCCAAATCAAGTTGTATTTTCAAATTTCACTTTTTAAGCATTCATTTATTTAACCACTTAAATTCATAGAAAATCAATAATACTTTAATAAATCACTTAAATTCAAATTTAAATCAATTTATCATATTTACCATTTTCCAAATAAAAATTTAAATTTCCATTTTATTTATATAACTTAAATATCATTTTTTAACCAAAATTCCAAATTTCCAAACTTAAGTTATATTTCAATAATCCAATTTAACCATTCATTAATTACATTTTAACTCATAGAAAAATCATTATTTCTTTATTTAAAACATTTCAAAATCTATTTAAATCAAATTTCATAAATTTATATTTTTAAAATACTTAAAAATATCCAAAAACACTTTATAAAATAACCACGGGTCTGTATATAGTTTTCTAACTTAGGTCAAGTGATACGGATATGTATCATTTCAATCCGCAGTTTAAAAGAAAAATCCGGGTTTTATCATTTCAAACCCGCAATCCCAAGTTAAATAAATAAAATAAAAACCGTTCAGGCCTACCATTTCAGCCCATAATGATTTTTCCCTATTCTAAAGTCCGTTCGGGTATGTATCATTTCAACCCATAGTGTTTTCTAATCTACAGGGAACTTGCAGTGTGATAAACAGATATAAATGAACAGTAACAACATATATATGATAACAGATGATATGACATGAAATTTAACAGGTTTAACATCGTATATAATTAATCACAGGCAGTTATAACATCACATAATAGTTCTACCCATTCAAATGGTGTCAATTCACATTTGTATAAGTATAAACGTATGGTGAGATTTACTCACAGGTTTGAGCTGAAGACGCAACGACGAATTGCACAAATGGGATCTACACAAGCACAAAAGCACGACCCAGATTCGAATGGAGGAGCCAAATGTCAAATTCCTTGGATACATATCAAACAAAAAAAATATAACAACGATGAGTTTCAAAACCAAAATACGATAAACTGCGCTAAAATAAACTGCACAGACCAGACGGTGAACAGATAACTCCTAAGTTAATGGATTCCGACTGCGACAAACGTAATAAAATCATATATTAACATTTACGTCGTTATGTATTCGCGTTAAAAATTATTTAAAAATTTGGTTGTCATTACAATTTCAGTTTATATATATACTTACATATATATATATATATATAACAAGCAAACATGAATTCCTTAATTCATTATAAAAATCGAACTAGCTTGATATATAAAATTATACACGTGGACAAACTTACAAGTTTACAGCTCAACGTTCAAATCCTATGTTTACTGTTACCTTTTCTTCTCTTTTTTTTATATAATTTTTTTTTATATAATAACGCACACAACTTCGGGAAAAGAATCCAAAACCAACACAAACCCTTCATTCATTATGCATATACTCACTGTACCAAATATATTCAATTTGTGGCATGCATGCTTGTACCACTTCCATTTTTTTTATTGCACGCAACTAAGCAGTGGAGAAAACAAAACAAAAAAAATGTTCAGCCATAACTTTACCATTTAGTATATATATAGGTGCAACATATATGTGTGCAGTGCCAAGTTATCACCTTCACTTTATTTTTTTTTATTTTTTTTATATGAATGACGCACGCGACTTCCAGAGAAAGAAAAAAGAAGAAAAAACATATATATATATATATATATATATATTCACTGTATCCAAAACCATTCAATGTTTGCATGCAGGGCCATTCACATGCAAGCTTGTATCCCTTCAATTTTTTTTTTATATTTGACACACGCAGCAAGAAGAAGAGAGGAAAAAAACAAAAGAACTCACCGCACAGGGCTGAGGTGGCAGTGACGTAGGTGGCGTCGGGGGATGATCGGTGGCGTGGCTGCAGTGGAAGGGGAGTTGCGGTGGTCAGGAAGGTGGTGCGGTGCTTGGTACAGGGGAGAGGGGGTTTGTTTTGTAAGTTGGATCGGCTGTTGCCTTCTTCCCTTTTTTTTTATTTGGGTGCGAAAAGATGTTGAAGGAGGAAGTTGAACACGAGAGAAAAGTGATAAAGCCTCTTATTTTTATACTAGTTTAGATTGCGTGAGTGATTCCAGGGAGGGGAAATCTAAGTTTAAGGTAACCGGTTGATATCTTAAAACGTACCATAAATTTGTGTAACGTACCAATAAATTGTGTAATGTACCAATTAATTGTGTAACGTACCAATTAATTTTGTAACGTACCAATTAATTGTGTAACGTACCAATTAATTGTGTAACGTACCAATTAATTGTGTAACGTACCAATTAATTGTGTAACGAACCAATTAATTTTGTAACGTACCAATTAATTGTGTAACGTACTAATTAATTTTTAGGCTACAGCTGTTAAACACGTTCAGGAATTTAAATTTTGAATTCTAATCAATTAATTTCAGTTTATAACGGCAACTAATAAATTTATATACGGACCCATTATATACACACAAAACAGCGCGTAACTTCCACATCGGACCTCCAAATTCAGCAAATAAGGTATCGTTGCGCTCGCCTTGTCAGCACGAGTCTAATAATATAAAGAAAAATTACGTTTGTTCATTCAAATAAATATTCATTTTCCGAAATTTGCGGTCGCTGATACCGCTAATTGGACCATATAAAACTAATTTAATGCGTTAACGTTACCGGAAGTCTTCAACAGACGTTATTATATTTTTATTATAAATCTCTCTTAAATATTACAACATAAAATAATGACATTCCAAAAAAAAATTTATGCAAATTAATTGCCAAAATACGTTACCCACAAATTTAATAGGTTATTTTATTTAAAAGTTCTTTTATTCAAAAAAGATCTAGATAGTTACAACAAATTCTTACGTTATTAAAATTTTAGTTTCAAATTTGTCGCTAACTTTTGCAGGAATCCAATTTATTAGCAGTAAATTTCTCGGGTCGTTACAAGATAGCATTATAACTTATAAGTATTATATGACACAAGGTGATTACAAAAGGAGGATTGAAAAGAATACAAAAATTGAGTACTACGCTAGGGTCAAACCTAATGTACTGCTTAATGTAAAATTAATTTCCCAAGCACATATCGAAACCCAAGAAATATTCTATTGCTGCCCTATGACCTAATGCAAAGACATGAATAAGATGTGCTAATATAATAGAAAATTCTTACACACCTTCCCGTTATCAATTGCATACCTATTATTAGCTATATATACAACTAAGAATGCAAATCCAAAGAGGAAGAATTGAGACCTGTAGTAGAACTCGCCAACGTCAAGTTATTCTCTCCATTTATCATTTTCCAACTTTTTAATTTATGCGAAAATAATATTTTAATCAACTAAACAACACTTCATCTGATTCTTTTAAGTAGAAATATTGATTTAATCAAGCAATCAATAATTCAGTAAAAGCAAAAACGAAATACAAACATGGAATTCAAAACTAACAAATCGGCAAGGAATAAAAGGACCTTTGGGAATTCAAATTCTTCTAAAATCAAAGGGGGAGGGAGTTTACCTATTAGCTAGCAGAGATGATCTATAGCCAAGGTGGTGATTAGGAGCTATTGATGGAAATTTAATCTAGGGTTTTTCCTATTGATTTGGACTAAAAAAATCCATTGATCATTATGTAGAACCTTAGCCGAGAACATAAAGGAGTTACCGTGTAGGGGAGGAAGCAGAACATAGCCTCGAGATATTGACTTAGAAACATAAGGAGGAATCTTTTAGGGTTCTTTTGTTCTACCTTTATGCTAGAATATGAAATAATAAAAAGAACTGGAGCGGCCAAAACAATAATAGAGTCTGCCTATTAATTTTTTAGGATACTACAGATATAGCGTTTTCTAATTGATTGTCTGCTAATAAGTGGAAATATAGCTATTGCCTTGCAAATGCAATATTCTTCCATATGTCAATGCTACTAATACAAAAATTTCTTCTAGTGATAATAACAATGAATTGTAATCACGAGAAATTATCACATTAAAATATGAAATATTATTTCATATAACTTAGATCAAGATGTCCTGAGAAAGAATTTCAATACATCTGTTGAGACCACCACTCTCCGAATGTTGGACTATATATTATTCATGGATAATGGGGACTCAAAGGAGTTACATACTGATTGTTATTGGAAATATATGGAATGAATCATCCAAGAGTTTCTTGTTAGTTAATAACAACTAGAAAAAATAGAAAATCTCGAAGTAACGATATTGCATATTTCTCTCGACTTGAGAGTACTATTGAGCTTCAATATGAATACTCCACTTTGATTATAGTTAAATTATGACATGGTGACCATCGAACAACTATAGTTAGGTCTGAGTTAAAGTATAGTAAGTGAAACATTATTCATTATAAAATTTGTTTCCTCAGTCGTATGAGCTTAGTATCACAATCGACTTTAATCAACTCAAAGTCAAAATCTATAATCATAATAGTATGGTTAATAATAATGTTATTATTAAACTAAGGACTTGGTGCAAATAATCATTACTAAAAGGTACCGCCTAAATTGTAAAATTGGATTTTAGCGATAAATCTGTATAAGTGATAAATTCAACCAAACTGTCACACCACTAGCTACGGAGATGTGTGAATGTTAATTTTTAAATTATTCAAATTTATTCGCTAACTGAATTAACACTTATAAGTCGCACAACCGTATTGTGAATTCTTTAAAATACCGCACAATTAAATTATAAATTGTTATAAATTAACTAAATTAATTCATATTTATGAAATATTATTTATTTATTTGGCGAACTGGATGTTATTAGTATTTTCTAAGTGCCATTAATAACCAATTGGGTGCATTTTGATATTAA
This sequence comes from Allium cepa, assembly GCA_030765085.1. Taxonomy (NCBI): domain Eukaryota; kingdom Viridiplantae; phylum Streptophyta; class Magnoliopsida; order Asparagales; family Amaryllidaceae; genus Allium; species Allium cepa. Next base: position 940,697,008 of record CM060932.1, read on the forward strand.
TTAGTATTAAATGATATTAATACTTAACAGGATTGAAGTGTTTTAATGGCCCATGTAGCCGATCTTATGGCTTGCCATACCATAAGGGGATGAGGGATATTTTTGTTTGAAATTTTGGATTTGGAATTGTAATTAGGTGTGAAAGTAGGAGAACTTGTCTCCTCTCTTTCTCTATTTAAACAACCATACCCCTTCCGTTTTCTTTCTTAAATGGATGATCCCCTTCATGGCCGTAAGCTCTCTTGTTCTCTCTTTTCGAAAATATAGTTATCCTAACCGCATCAACTCAAATACAAATCGTGGTACTCCAAGCCATTGCAATCTCCAGAGATCGATTCAAGGTGAATGTAGAAGATCACATCAATAAAGGTGTGTTCAAAGGCAACATCATTACGGTATGACATTTGATTTACATTTATATTGGACTTGTCATGCAATAGATGGTATATACAATGATCTTATACATGTAATAGCTGTCTCATGTTTCATATGTAATTTAATATTATTGATTGAGTTATGTAATTTTATAAAAATAATTGTATTTTTAATTTTGGCTATATTATTTTAAAATGTATATTTTATAATTTATAAACATTAATATTAATTTTTAATTATTTAAAATCATTGCTTCTTATTTTCAAATTCATTTATATAAGCATAATATATATTAAATTTTTGGACATTAATTATATATTAAAAATATTATGTAATTTTTTTGGAAAAAAGTACAAAAATCATATTTTAGTTTATTTTAATTAATTTTGAACTAGATACTTATATTAATTCATATATAAGTTTCTAAATATATATATATATATATATATATATATATAATCAAATGTTTTTGGAGTTTATAAAGAAAAATATTCTGGTCGAAAATGATTATAGTATATATATATATATAACATTTATTTCGTTGCAAAAATTGTATACTATATCTTATAGTGAAATTATAAATAATTCGAATTTTTGGCAATAAAACAATTTTTAATATACATACACACCCATATATTATATATATATATATATATATATATATATATTTTCATTAAATAAATATAAGATCTTTATTTGTAGATCAAAATTTGGGATTCAAATTGTTTTACTAAGTCAACTGAATATTTTAGATATTAAACTTGAATTCAAATTATATATCGATTTAGTCAAAGTACATTTAGATATTTGAAGGAAAAGTTTTATAATGTAAGTGGAAATTAAATAATGTATATAACTTTTATATATTGACTTTTATATAACTATATATGTATAAATTGATGTAGGTGGAACTAAAATAAACTCAAAATAGTTTTATGGAATAAGTACATGCAGAAAGTACGTATATCGTGATTTCAAATGTGTTTGATACTTGAATCATGTGGGTGTTTCATAAGATACACATTATTCGTTAATTGATATCACTCGATGTTTTATTATTAACAATTATGAATCTCTAACATATAAAGTTGTTCTCTACCATTTATATGTTAAAAGATTACTTGTATACTATTTAGTTGATAAGCAAACTCAAGCTAGGGATACTATGTGTAGTACTATCAATTGACTAGACGAGGTAAGATACATGCATGTATTTGCTGAGCAAACTCAAGGTACATGCATTATACTTAGAATGTCACAAAATGATAGGTATGAGCGAATAGTCTCTCTCAATTTTCTTAACAAACTCAATGTTTAGGTTGAGATTAGGACAAAGACTATATATACGACTGATAAAGAGTTATCCTTCGCTTATGGGCATATGATTTGTTAGCAAACTCAAGGTTAAAATCCTTAGGTAAGCGAATCTTAACATTCACTAAAGGAATGAAAATATTTATATTTTTCTCTAAGAGTTTTGAAAAAATTAAAAAGTAGTGGGAGCATTATTAGAAAAACGAAATGATAACGGTTAACTTTTCAAATATTGTACGAACACATGCCATATAAAGTTAAATAATCAACTTTGATAAATTTGTGCAACTAATATAATTGATAAAATGTTTATCAGTTAAAGTATACAAATGAACTCAATTAAGATTGATGCATAAAATAAAATATATACTTACCAATAAACCCTTTAGCATGTTGTCACTTGAAGACCCATGCATGCACCTATTTATAACACTACTAAATATGTTGGTAACTTGATGGTTAAGTGTTCATTTGCTTGAGACAATGCATTGTCTTCTATGGGTTTAAAAATCTAAAGTAATACTAGAATCTAGATATTTTATCCATATTCAATCATATACAAAAGTTGTATGGTGAATAATCGTATTTGTAAGATATGAAATCTCGATAAAATTGGTTCATATGAAATGAGAAAATTTATCATAGTATGAGATTATTTATTCAATATAATTGTTTACAGTAAGGAATTTATTGTGTTAGATATAAGATTAGACCAAAAGCCACAAGGTGGACCTAGAAATTTGATTTTTGAAATGTTAGTTTGATCAATTTATGTAAAGTGCAACCTATCTGATATACTTAAATGTTAAGGATGATTAAATGCATTTTTGTAAAGAGCATACCATATGACACTTATTAGTGGTCACATCAAGTTACAAAATATTACCTTCATAAATATACCGAGTATTAATGAAATAATAACAGTTTTCAATAGTGACTGAAAGTAGGTATAATTTTATTTTAAGTGGAATCAATGAATATCCATTATAAATAGATCTATAATAAAATAACAAAATGATGCATCATCCATTGAAAAAATTAGAAGTATTTAAAAAAATTGCAACATTTTTAAATTATGGACTAAGCTATATTTTTAAGAAATAATTCAATACTGATATGATTATGAATCATGTGGTACTTATAAATTTTATCTCGAATGGTTAGGGAAAAGCACCAGTTCTGTGGGAACTACAAATGAGTTGGTGAACTCTTCCAATTGATACATATAGACTAATATAGGTCAAAGTCTAATGATACCAAAACACATCCTCTTACTTCATTGAATTTTCATTGTTGAATTATCATAGAAGTGAACGTGTGTATTTGATTCATAATTTTGTATATGATAAGTTCATAGAATTTAAAAATGGAAATAGAAAACATTACATGAAAAGGAAATAAAAGAATCCAAGTTGGTCGAATAGGTGAGTGAATCGGAAGGATTCCCAAAGTACCTAAAACGAATAAGATTTAGTAAAAAGTCACTACTTCTGTGATATATAATGATGTATCGATAAGGAGTAATCGGATCTTATTGGACAAAGTGTAATCGATGATGAGTGAAGGTTAATTCACTTCTTGTGGTAAGGATGTGTACTTAAGAGTAAGTAAATTGGTCTAATTTAATTTCATTCAAAGAATAGTTTACAAGATCATACAAGATAAGAGTTGATAAGAAACCCTGCATATCCTATGTTACGAAGTTGAAAGGTTGTGAGAGTCAAAAGGCTACACGTCATATTTTCTTATGAGGGATCTTGTGTAGATCATCCCAAAGAAGTTTCGGACCGACCAACTTTAGTTGACTAATTTATCTTATGAACATAAGCTTTGTAAACAAAAACTTAACTAGTTTTATAGATATATAATGGTAGTGCATAAAATGTTTATGAATACCTATTTTGTTGCACTGAGAAAAATATGTTGTTTCAAGAAATGACAACTTTGTGAAATGGATTTGGATATGATCTAAAGATAAAATTGATTACTAAGGATGAAATTAAATTAACCAAAGCGAGTACAATGCATCAGAATGTTTAGTAAGAATTCTTGTACACAAAAAGAAACTAGAGTTTCTTACCGATATCGATAAAAGAATTTCCTCGGTTGTCAATAAACCATGTAGAGTACTGACTCTGCCATATGGCATAGTACACAAATCCAAAATGATTCCGAGTACATTATCAAAATATGATTTTGATTGCTATACCCAGAATGTATATGATCCATCGACAACAAATGTGTGTTCAAGATGAGGACCAATTTAGTCGGAGTGTAAAAGAAACAATTAAAATTTAAAAGAAACATTGAAAAAAATGACATCATAAATTTCAATTGTTGAAGTTAATGTAACAGGTTCATCATTCAACTAAAATTATTAATTATGATTTAAAATAAACTATTTTCCATAATAATCAAAGTGCCTTGAAGTCAAGGGAGAGATAATCGAGTTTATGCATATGGGATAAGATCCAAGGACTAATACAACAACATCCTTCGATAACCATTAGGATTAAGAAAGTAATTTGATAGAGAAATTAAATAGTTTGATTTTCTGTCAAAATATGGAGGAAGCATGTGTCTATAAGAAAGAATATTAAAAGGCACTAAGGTATTTCTAAACTATAAGTAAACAACATATTGTTGATTATTAATGACGATGTACCTATGTTAAAATCAGTTATAGTTTGGTTTTTTAATCTCGATATAGGATATGAAAAGAATTCTTTTATAATCTATACAAAAGAATTTTCGGAATTTCCTAAACGATATACACAAAACCATATTTAAAATTTTAATATGGAACGTGTAAGATGGATTCCTTATGCATTGGAAATAGGAATTATCATACATATTGTATTGTCCATAATACCGTATTTCGCATATGTGTTTAATACATCGAGCGTGTATCAAATCCAAATTAAGATCGCTAAATGATAAGTATGAGTATTGTCGAGTATTTTCAAAATACTAGAGACTTGTTTGTAGAAAAAAATAAACTCCATATTAAGGAATATGCAACAACCCACCCTTGATAGTATTTGGAAACCTAGAACTGAAACATCATTCGATTTCAATAAGCACTATTAAGGAAGAACCGTTGGGGTAATATTATAAAATAAAACGAAACTCATAGAGTAATATTCATTTCCCACACAGTGGAATGATTACGATATAGTATAAAGTACTAGAGCATATAGCGGAAACAAATATGCTTCTACAAAATATCTAAAATTGGCAACACATGTGCCAATTATACATAATTTGGAACAACCAGTCTGAATGATAAAGACACTGATGAAATATACTGCTAAATAATAATCTCCAGAGATACACCGTAACTCCCTCAAGAAATACCCATCTTATATTCTCATTATCCTATTATAGGGAAAGGAAAGGAGAGGAGTTAAACAAAAGCCTGAGCGATGTAGAGTCAATTTCATAATATATAATAGAAATTTAAATGCTTCATAATTGCACTAAAGTAAGGTAATACATACCTTCGTGCTCATCAACCACATATAATGAGTTAAAATAATAGTAAGAGGATATATGATACGATTAAATGTACGGAAGAATCAATAATGACCCGAGGAGGTTAATCGAAAAAGGAATGACAAGTGAACCCTGCCTTGTCAGCGAGAATGATCGTAGCTAAGACATAGTAGTTGCTGTTGGAACTGGGCCAGCTCGTAGCAGAAGAATTGGGTAAATTTCATAAAATTTACCTTTTAGGATTTTTATTGGGCCTACGTAGTCCAAAATTTATTTTATAAATAAAGTTTTACTTGATATTATCTTGTATTATATTTGAATATATGTATCATATACACATATGTGTGTACACGAACCAGCAATATGATAAAATATGCATAGTGTGACATGTCCATGTATATATGCTGGGATTTACACTACAACGGACATATTAGCCCCTCTAGTATTCTATGTGCTATCTAAATGAATATATATACACAAACCCATACATAAATACACATATATGTGTGTGTGCGCGCGCACTCGTGCGCATATCAAATGTTATATATGTGCATATATTTACATAAAATTAAAAATTTATAAAATACAATCATATATTTATGTATAAATATGTGGATACAATAATTGTAGTAATATATAAAAAATATTTAAGATGTATTTGTATAGATAATCATTTATATTAACTAGTAAATCATTTAATAATTAATATAAAATCATTTTTATTTTATTTTAGTTGTTTTTGCAAATGCGAGAACAAAATTAATTTTTTAATTTTAATCAATAAATAATTATAAATATACAAATACATGTGCATATACATACATGTATATATACGTATATGCATATATATTATTTTTTTAAATTGATGCCAGCTGATTTGGAGCTCACGACACAAAAAAATAAATTTTTCTTCGAATATATAAAATAATTTTTGAACAAAAATTATAAAATAATGTAAAAATCGATCAAAATTAATTATTAATGTTATTAAAAAATTATTTTCAAAACCAAAATATTATGTAATGTTATTAATTACAATTTATAATTAATTTGTAATTATATTAATATATATAAAAATCAATTTCTATTTAAATAAATAGATATATCAATGTTTGAATGTATAATGAATATATATATACACATATTAAAATGCAGTAAAATTTACTGCCATACTATTGTTGTGCAAAACCAAAATTTTAGAGATTTGAAAATAATTATCATATGATTTTAGTCTTAGGATATAATTTATTTATTAATAAAGTTATATATAATATTATTTAATTAAAAATGATTTTTTAGTCTATGAGTTTAACAATAGCAAAACATACAAAATAATTTACTTTATTATATTAATAAACAGATGGGCTAATATATTCAACCATCCAATATTTGATAGAACATCGATACACTACATTCATAATATAATTTAATAATCTATAATATATTACAATAATAGACAATCATATTAAACGAATTAGTAAACATGTTGAATACCTTTCACCAAGGCTTAAAGAACTCGCTTTGAAATGATGAAATAGCTCTTGAATCAAATTCCAAGTTCTAGAGTTGCTGGCTCCCGAACTTCTTTATTACCGATGATTGAATCAAATGATGTGATATGAGCTTGGATTTATTTTACGTTAAATTGGGGTTTGCTAGTCCAAATTTGCAGGAGTAAGGAGAGCAAAACGTCTTAAAATAAATGGTGTAGAGAGTGGCATAAAATAGGAGGACAAATGAGAGAAAAGTGGATCACGTCATTATCTCTCTTACCACTTCCACTCTTTTAAACCATTCAAAAGCTTCCCTTTTTTTAAAATTTGGTTTGCCTTTCCAAGCTATTTTGGCTAAAATATTCATGCCCTATATAGCCTAAAATCCAATTCCATCTCGTACAATGTCCATTGCATTTAAATCAAAATTTAAACGCATATCAATATCGTATATCGATTAATATATTTATAACTATTATAAATACATTATTTAACATTGATCAACATATAAAATGCAAAATTTTGTAATTATATTAATTAATTTATAACAATTACAAATTAATTAATTCATATGATAAAAGGAGTATTCATAATTTCATTTGTGTGGCTCTAGGTGTAAATGTGGTAGCGATTAATGTCGATTAATACCGAATAATTCAAATATTAACATTCACACGTCACGCAGCAGGTGGTTGTGACATTATAACCAAATTTATCACATATTTGGTTGTAGTAAAATTCAGTTTTACTTTATTAACTGTTATCTGACTGTGAAAATTATTTATTCCAATTTTCTTCGTTAAAGCTATTTCACTTTTGGACTTGTGAAATTTTGTAATGGTCAAAATTCCAATGTCATCCATAATCAAATCCATAGTCCAAACACAAAGTCCTTGTTTCAATAATAACAATTATTATTAACCGTACTGCTCTGGCCACAAAATTTTAACTTTGAGTGGACTTCAGTTGACCATGATACTAACCTCGTATAACTGAAGAGAAATCCTCTCTTTAATAGTGTTTCACTTCCAATGCTCGCACTTGACCCAACTATAATCATTCGATGGAGGTTAAAATCAATATGGAGCTTCCACATTAAAGATTAATAGTATTCTCAAGTCAAGAGATCTGTATAATTTTATCATATCGATATTTTTTGTTTGACCTTAGTTAATTAACCAATAGAAAACTACCAAGTGAGTCATTCTATGGTTATTCAATAATTATGTAACCACTTAGTGTCTCCAACAGTATGTTTAATACACTAAGATTTGGAGAGCGTTATGTATTCTAGTCTCAATGAGTGCATCAATATCAAGACTCGATACATTTTGACTAAGGATAATTAAAACAATATTTTTTTGTTTTATTGTGATTTATTGTGATAAATCACTCGTGGTAACAACGCATTGTATCTACTATCACAAAACATTCCGGTTATGAATTATTTATTAAATATACTTCTAATTAAATTAATTAATTAATATAATATATTATATCAAGTACATTATAAAAACAAAATACCTACTTACTTTGAACAAGATTGGTTATCGACTTAATTTACGTAACAATTACATAATTTCTCCTAAGGCATACCCCAAACTCTATCAATCTTCCACTTGCACGTAGGACAAATTATGGAATCATAATCCCATCCTTTCAATCAATTTGATAAGAACTGACTGAGTTAGACCCTTCGTGAGTGGATCTGCTTTGTTGTTTAATTATCTACTGTGTCAATCAACTCTCTCTGATGTTGATAAGCTACCTTTATCATATGGAACCATCCGTAGTACGTTTCTTGGCCTCTAGTGAGCTCTCATTCATATAACAATGATGTAGTATTCTTAAAAGTTGGAATCACACCTAGCTCGGTTATAAATTTACGCATTTATATTTGTATACATTGCTTTTATTATGGATTTATTCAAGGCGATGTACTTAGCCTTTCATTGATTTAGTCATAACCATTTATTTGGAACATTTTCAACTTAAAAGCTCCTTAATTAAGGTTTGAACATGAATTGATTTTAACATGTTATACTCGCTAGCACGTATGAAGTTCGAGCCCGAAAATGCTTTCATAAAGAGTTCGTTGTTTTTATAAACAATCCTTTAGTATTTCGTTAATATTCGAGAACATTCTAAACTACCATTTAGTGACCTTAATTCTAATTTGATATTTTTTTCATGCATGAAATACAAAAGCAAAATACGACACTCTGGACAATACAACATACATGATAATTCCTACTATTAATACATAAGGCATCTACATGTTCCATATTAAACATGTTAATATGGCGTCTTTGCATATTGTTTGGGGACATTCCGAATGTTCTTTACACTTCTTATAAAAAATGTAACTTACAAATCCAATATCGAGTATTAAACAACCAAACTATTACTAATTTTAACATAAGCACAGTGTTGAAAATCAGTAGTATGTTGTTTATTTATATTTCAAATATCTATATAATAGTGATACTTTCTTATAGACAAATGCTTCCTGTGCATTTTGACAGAAAATCAAACTATTAGATAATTCTATCAAAATACTTATTAAATTTCAATGCTTATAAATTGATGTTTTCACATCATTTCTTGAATCATTATCTAAAACTCACAAACTTAATATCGCTCCTACTAACTTCATGGCACTTTGGTTGCTATATGCAAATAGTCCATTCTAAATTATTATTCAGAATTCTCCATTTTAGCACATATCTACCAAACACAAAGTCATACCAAGCAATAATTTTATGAGTAAATCTAAATTAACTTAAGCTCATTGAATAACGAATCTATTATGCAAATTTCAATACTTGGAATTTGCAATGTTATTTTTATTAACGTTACTCATTATTTTCAACTACATTTGTCTTGCTCTTAAAGACTCGTTCGTGGCTGATGGATCATATCTCTTAAAGTACAACTATTAATGTCAAATTTTGATAACATATTTGGAATCCATTTTGGATTTATGCATCACATCATATCGTAGAGCTAATATTTTTAATGGCTTAATTGACAACCGATGATTCTTTATTATTGACATTAATAAGAAGCTCGTAGTTTCTCTTCAATGAGTGATAATAATTAATAGAGTGTTAATTTAGTTTAGGTTAATTTTATTTCATCCCACGTAATTTGTTTATCTATGGATCGTATATAAATCCATTTTAATACCAATAATTTCTCAAAGAAATTTCTTCGCTGCGATGTTGCATCTTCTTGAAAATGATAGTTGTTTCTTAGTTCAATGGAAAAAGCATTCATAAACGCATTATGAATTGCCTTATATGTAAAACTAATTTGGTTTTAGTTTACAATACTAATGTTCAAAACATAAGTTAGTCACCCAATGATGATCGTTTCAAAATTTCTTTTCGAGCAATTCATACAAGATCTCTCATATACAATTATTATGTGTAGTCTTTCGATTCACACAACCTGCCAACTCCTTGGCTAGGATATGTTAAGGTTAATTATAAACCCTTATCTTGTATGATTTCATAAACCACTCCTTAGACGTATTTAATTTTAACCTTGTGTACTACTCTTAAGGACACAATCTTGTAGCATGGAGTTAACTCAACTTCACGCACCATTAATCATACTTTGTTAAACAAAGTTTGATTACTTCTTATCGAACATCATTATGTAGCATATAGAGGAGTGAATTTTGAGATTAAATCTTTATTTATTTTTATCTATGTTTGGAACTCTTTCTAATATACTCACTTATTCATCAAATCGAATCAATTTTATTTATATTACAGGTTATTTTATTTACTTACGTTTTATACTCTATGAATATTCACAGACATAATATATATGCATCGAATACACATATCCATGTTGGTGATAACTACATATATTAATATGTAACAATCCGAAGAGTTCATCAACTCTTATCATGCTCCCACTGAATGGGTGCTTTGTCCTTTATTATTTGAGATATAATTTACTAGTATCATATGATCCATAATCATATACTCAAAGAACTATTTCTCTAAACCGTGGCTTAGTCCATAATTCCAAAATAATTGTAAATAAATTTAGATACCCTTTTATTTTCTAATGCATCACAAATTCCATTACTATTGTTTTATTTTATAACGAATAATCATAATATTCACATTGAAATAAAACCATATCTATTTATAGTCAATATTGAAATGTAATTGTTATTCCCTAAATAATGTTTTATTTACAATTTTTTTTCATAACTTGATGCAACTAATAAGTATTATATGGCATGCTCTCACTATCTCTTCCATTAATGTAATAGCGTATGAAATACAAAGCTCGATTCAACAGCTTAATATCGGCAACTTATTTGGTTTACTGTAACCAATTTACAGTTAAGAATTTTGGGATCAAGCATCTTAAATTCAAAGAAATAAACCTCATAGAAAATAATTATCTATGTGAAAATACATTTTGGAAAAGAAATCATATTTCTCACTCCAGTTTTTAGTATCTATTATTATTTTACAATTCTCTTTTTCGATTTCTTTATGAAGCAGAAGTGATCATTTACTCTCTTCATCCTAATTGTGCCTTAGATTACGTTCACACTTATACATTTGATTTCCATTTTGGTCGAACCATTCAAAGTAAATCCTTACTGGAATATCATAACGAAGTCTTTACAAAAGTGCACTCGATCATCCATAACATCTAAGGATAAAATATATTGTACTTTATGTAAACTGATCAAACTGACATTTCAGCGATCCAATTCTTATATCTACCTTGTAGACTTTGGTACAGTGTTACATTTAGCACAACAAGATCATTATTGTAATTAATCATATTAAATATATAATCTCACACTACTATAACGACAGTAATTTTTTCATGGTTTTAATAACATATATAACTGAATTTTTGTGAAATTTTAAACAATAAAATTTTAAAATATAAATTTGATATTTGGAATACGTCTATTTAAATATAATAAATGGTAAATTTTCGTCAGATAATATGAAAGTTTATTTTCTTATGAAATTTTATTTCAATTCGAATCAGTTAAAATTTGATGATAATAAAATGTTTTCCAAACCTGAGTTCTTTTATACAATAAATTTATAAATCATCTTCTGAGTGAGACGTCATATTTCGTTTCTCCAAATTTTGGCTGCTATTGCTCCGTTTATCTTAATTCCGGCATTTTAGCAGCATTTTCAGTATCGAATATTGACTTTTGATCGGATGATCGTACCACTAATCTGTATACAGTTTTGATCGTTTTGTCATGCTGATCTTCACAGTACATCCGTTTGTGTGTTTTGACATCCAATACACTGTGAAATCAATAAAATAAGGAACCACATCGGTATCCGATTTTTACCATTTTGGTTTCCTTGTCCTTTCATTTACTTCTTGAGATAACGAATGGTCTGTAACCATTAATATTTCAAGGAAATTTATTACCATGACTAGTTATTTTCCCACTGTTTCATTTTTTTTGAAAGCTAAATATGTTTTGCCTATTCATTTGGAAATAGATGGTCAATATATATTCTATGAACAGTACGTTTCTTCTCCCCTCACCATTTACTGTTCACCATCCCCTTTATCTCTTTGCCCATTTTAAAACAAAAATCCAACTTTTCCCCTATTAGCTCACCATCTCCACGTTCGGTCTTCATCGGCCACTACCCAAGCATCGGCACCTCGCCTTTGCCTCCGACCGAAATCGTGCCCATTCACCTCACAGTCACCCTACCACAAAAGCCCAACCGAGATTTTCTTTTCCCCTTCTCTATTTCACCACCCACCTACTATTTCTCCACAGCATAGCCGAGCATGCGCGTTCTTCAGGGTATGTATATAAATTGTACAAATCCTTTGCTTGTATTCAATAATATATAATTTACAGTATGAAGGTATTGTATACATGAGATATTGAGGGAATATTATATATGCTACACTGTTTACATATATTTACGGTTATATATATATATATATAGAATTATAGTAGTTGTTCTCTGTGTTTATATTAAAGTTTATTTTATAAGTTATATAAGTTCTATATATGTTTATGTATACAATCTGTGAGTATAGAGAGGTTTAACCTATAATATGCGTATTTGGTTGCGTGTATATACAGATTTTATACTAGTATTCGTGAATATGGGTTTTTATAGATAATCTGTATAATTTTACAGATTTATATATATTCTGTTTATACATATATGTGGTATATGAACTGCAAGCTTGTTTAAAGTAGTTATACTCATATGTATATAATTTGGGTTTGTATATATATTGAGTTGAGATTTAAATTATTTAAATATGTACTTATACTTTGTAACCTTGTTTATAGCAGTTATCATATGTTTAAAGTATTTATAATAAAAAAATGTTAAATAACTATATAAAGCTTGTCCTCTTTTGTTGGAAGAAACAGTACTATATATAGGTTTATAAAAGCTTGAAAGTCGTCTCTTATATATATATATATATGAGTTTATATAAGATTTTTATATATATGCTTATGTACTTCTATATATATATATATATATATATTTTAGATAAGAGAAGTTATATAGATATGAGGATTTTGTTGTATCAGGTGTTGAATTGAACTGTGATATTTTAAAATACATATGTACATATTGATTTTGAGAATACATTTGATAGTTTATATGTTCTACAGTTTGTATACATGTTCATATATATATATATATATATATATATATATATATATATATTTGTTTATGTATTAGTAGATATATATTGTTGATTCCAAGTATCATGCATATGTAAGTTTATAGTAATATTGATTGTACTGTACGTGTATGTATAAGGTTGTATATAGTCTGGTTGTGGTATATGTGAGTTTATATATATATATATATATATATATATATATATATAAGTTACAACATTCTGTATAAAGGGTATGTTATATATATAGTTTTAGTTATAGTTTATATGCTTATTATTGTGTGTCGGTATATATAAGTCAAGTTGATTTTATAAATACTGATTTTTATTTTAAATATTGTTTTAATATAATATATAGTATTTATATATATATATATATATATATATCAGTTTTAAACATTTGGTTGTTGGTTGAATTATGAGTTATATAAATATATATGTTAAACTATTAAGTTTTAATATTGATTCAAAATTTATTATTGTATATATATGTTTGACCTCAGTGTTTGAGTTTTGTTTAAACAATGATTTTGAAAAAATATACCCATATATATATATATATATATATATATATTTAGTTTAATATATGTTTGAATTTAGCATATATCATATGTGTATACACACACACACACACACACTCTTATATATGGTTATATATGTATAGGTTCACTTATTCCAATTATATTCATCGATCCAATTCTAGTTTGATTTCGTTAATTTCAAGCTTTCAGCTTTGCTCGTCAAATTCGTATTCAATCTTGCTTTTCTTTGGAATTCGTAGCTTGTTCTGTTGTCAAACTCCTCTAGCCTCGAAAGGTGAGCGATCACTCACGATTAACGTTTTTATATTTGTTAAATTTAATTTCAATTGAAACAACAATTGAAATATGCGGCTGTTAGTTATTTACATTGCTATATATATGTTGCTATCTGTATCTGTTTACCTACGACATCTGACACCATTATATGTTATTTACATTGACGATATATGCCTGTTATATTATTATCATATCGGTTATCACTCTGCAAGTTCCTTGTTAGTATAGAATTCCCTATGGGTTGAAATGATATATACCCGAACGATCTGTACAATAGGAGAAAATCATTATGGGTTGAAATGATAGACCCGAGCGATTTTCATTGAAATGAATTTGGGATTGCGGGTTGAAACGATATATACCTGCATATATTTAAATTATGGATTGAAATGATAAATATCCGTATCACTTGACCATAGGATAAAAAATTATATACAGACACAGTTGGTCTATATATAAATATTGTGAAAATGATTTCTATCGTTTTGGAAAGAAATATACGGTTTTATATGAATACTGATTTTTGATATTATATAAATATTATTTTATGTATAGTGAAATTCTTAATTTTACGCTATGTATAATTTTTTTATATAAAGTAAGTTTAATAATAAGTTTGATTTTATTAAAATATAATATAGTTAAGTATTTATTTAAATTTTATTTTAAATAGATTATAATGATTTTATAAGTTAAGGTTTGGAAGATAAATTTGAAATTAATTTGAAATTGTATTTAATTAAGAATTATATTTAATTAAAATCGATTTGGAACTTATGGAATTTGAATTTTAAAGGGATATAATTTTGTAACTTGATTTGGTTTAAGGTGATTAAATGAATACTTCAAGATTAAATAAATTGAAGGAAATATGAAGTTTATTGAAATTTGGGGTGTTATCTAAGTGATATTGGATTTATTAAGTGATTATTTCAAAACTAAATAATAATGAAATTAAGTTATGATATATATATATATATATATATATATATGAAATAATCAAATTTAGTTTTAGAATATTGAATATTAAAGCTTTGAAATATATTGAAATTGAAATGGTTTATTTGTGGTTCAAATCTGTATTTGAAATCGATATAATTTGAAACGTTTTATTTAGAAACTAAATTGAATTGAATTGATGAACTAAGATTTGAATAAAATTTGAATTTTGTAATTCGAGTTGATTTGAATCGATTTGTGAAATTTGAGGAAATTATTTTATTATATGAAGTATTTAATATATATATATATAAGTAATACCTTATAAATTATTTTAATATAAATCATTTTAATATAAACTATTTTATTATATACTGTTTTAATATTTAAACCTGTTTAGTAGGAAGTGTTATGATTTCTAAAGTGTTGTGATTTTTCTAAAGTGTTATAGTTTTGAATGTTTTGTTTTCGATGTTTTATAACTTTGAAATTGTTATTGATTTGGAAATAGATAAATTTGAAGTGAAGAATGATATTGTTTTGATATGGTTTTAAAATGGATATGATATTTTGGTTTGAAGTATAAATTATTTAAAAATGATCACGGTGTTATAACGACGTTTGGTTGTTGATAGCATATATTACTACATAATAGATAGTTCCACAGATCCTTGGGTATCCCAAACATCCTTTAAGTTACTTGTATTTCAGTGGATATTTCACTTGAGTTAGATTTATTGATATAAGAATATTAATCCTGACTCGAGTGTTTTGTATTTTACTTTACGCTCGGGTCAGACTGAGTATCACAGCATTTGAGATTCGCCTTTGGAGTTGGAGCTTTGACTGGAGATCCATCTATCTATCTAGTTTTTCAGTTATTCTGTTGACTCCATAGATGTATTCGATTTTTGTACTTGACTATTGTATCGAGACTTGTGTTGTATCTTGTTTAATTTTGTTATATATATAGTAGCTTCATGAACTACTATCCTTTTATTTCCAATGCTTATTGTTATATTACTCCGTGTCTGTGATTCTGTGATTATTTACTGTATATGTTGAGTTTTTCCAAACAAAAATTAACAATCTAATATTTTGAGCAATTCAAGTACAAAATGTGTGTCTTCCTATGCACTTGGAGGGTGCAGCATGATAGGGGTTCTCGCATTTGGTTTGGTAGCGAGCGGATGACTTTTACTCCTACAGGTTCCTGTGGAGTTGGTGCAGTCGAGACGCTGGCCGTAAAGGCAGAACACAGGTATCAATGTATGCTGGCAGGTGGTCCGTTACACTTGGTATCAGAGCTTTGTTTTTTGGGCAAAAATCAACATATAAAGTAAATTTAATTATGGAATCACTTTCATTCAAGCTTGAATCTCTTCCTCTTTGATTCAGATATCCTTTGAATTTCGGGACTCCCCTTTTGTTTTAGACTCCATCTTTGTCTCCCTATTTGTGTTTTCCTGATTCTGGAGCATCCCATAGCTCCACTGAATGATTTGTAAAGGTGTAAAACTCCTTTACAATGGGCATTGATTCACCAAAGATTATGTATCTTATTTTTAGATGCTGTTATTTTTGCTATGTCTGAATTCTATCTCTTATGATCGAATGCCGATTTGCCTCAGAATTCTGCATCGATCTTACTCGTGAAGTAACGGTTGACCCAATTAAGGTCACCCACGAATTAATCTAAGGCTATCTGTCTTTCTCGATTGTAATTTAATTATCTTATCTTCCTTCCAAGTCTGTTTTGTGATTTGAGTTCTCTTCAATTAGGACTCCTCTAATTTTGAATTTAGTATGGCGCTTTATACAGTGAAATTAATTTTGGAAAATTTTTGATTCTTGCATAAGACGGACTTTAGATAAGTACAAGTTGATTTTCAAAACTGTTGATTTTAGAAGGCATTCGATTTGAAGAGATAAACCTTATATATATAATGGAATTTATATATGAATGATTTGATATATTCGAGATTATTGATTTTGGAAAATACTTTATCTGAAAATGAAATCTTATATATAATGGAATTTATATAAGTGCGATATTTGAAGCTTCGATTTTGAAAAGGTACTGTATATGCTATATTATATTTTGAAGTAAGAGGTATGGGGAAGTACCCTCATGAAGAAGTATAATATGATATGCTTCGACCCAGATGGACTTAGGGAATCTAGGAATGGATTCGACCGATAGACCCTAATGGACTAGGGCGAACTCAGAAATGGATTCGAACTGATACGGTTTTCCAGACTTAAACTCATGAGTTCCTTGATTTTTTTTGTCAGGGTAGATGGTTCTTTAGTTTACCCAATGGAGGCGTTTTCGATCCTGGGATCTGTTGTTTATGGATCTTCCAGGAAGGAAGTGCATCCATTGTGTAAATCATTGAATCGGTAGCGTACCACTGCAGCAGGGGTCAATGGTCCCTTATTTACGAACTGGCTATGATATTTTTTTGGAATCCGGAAGGTGGAAGGATCTTCTGGAAAGTTTTGTGTCTAGTGCGTAAATACCGGATCAACAGCGGACCACTGCTATTGTATTACCAACATTGTTTGACATTTGATTTTGAGTGGTACTTCACATACTTGTTTTTAAGCATTTTTCACTGGGTGTCGAAACAGGTCTACTAAGTACATGGAGATTTCTAGTCTTACGCGTGATCAATGTACGATCAGAGTCTGCAAGAACGAGGATAAACCCGTTAAGACATCGAGTTATAAAAGTATTTGATAAAGTATTATATAAAGGATATTTTGATCATTTTTCTTTCTAAATAATTTAAAATGTTTAAAATATCGTTTATTTATAAACTACATGGTTTAATGGTAAATTATTAGTGTTGTAAATATTTTAAAAGTTATTTAAAACATATTTAAAGAAAATAATTATTGACTTATTAATAACGTTTGAAAGGTATCTTGAGATAAATAAATAAATTTATGAATTTTGGATTTAATGTTTTCAATAGCTTCTTTGTAAATATAAATAATAATGTAAATAATTGTTTTCAAATAGTTTACATATATTTATAAAGGTGTTATTTAAACATATAAATGGTACTTATAAATGAAGCAAGATATTTTACAAATGATTTTTGAAAAGTATTAAAAATAATTGATCTGCAAATGAAGCTTTTAAATGAATATGTCAAGTAAAATTTATATAAGTTTCTTTGAATGTATAATTTAAAAATATTATATAAATGGAAAATTTTTGATTTGCAAAGTTTATTTGTAGTAATATACTTGACAAATAAATATAAATATCTATTTTTGGAAGTATAGTTTGGAATATTTACTTGATTTCCAAGTATTAATAGTAAATTTATTGGTTTATTTAATGTTTAAAATTTCTATTAAACCATAATAAATGTTTTTCCATGATTTGAATATTCATTTTAAACGAGTGAGTAAAATTAGTTATAAAGATATGAAATTTTATACTTTGATTTAGAAATTTAATGTATGATTTGAAGTATATTATTAGTTTCAGTTTAATAATCTTGAGTTTATACTTATATATATATATATATATATATATAAATAATAATAACAATAAGTCTAATAAATTATCGAATTTAAGGAACTTTGTTTTAAAGCTTATTATAATGTTTTGGTATAAATTTCTAACATTGTTTTGGACTTTTGAGAAATCTTTGCATAATTCTATAAGGATGTTTTAAATATATCTTATATTTTCACTAAGTGAACGGAAATCAATTTAAAGACTACAATGAAATTTATACGATTTGAATTGACTTGAACTAACAATTTGAATTGAATGGCTATTTATTGAAAAAATGGATTAAACTAAATTGTTGAATATAAATTAAAATAATTGAAATTTATATGGTTTTAAATTAATTGTTTTGTTTTGTTTTTCAATCTATTTTTTTTGTTCAATTCTCCTACCTCTTTCCATTTCAGGGATGAAAACTTTTGAGTGGGGGAGAGTGTAACGACCGTAATTTTTTAATGATTTTAATAATATATATAACCGAATTTTTGTGAAATTTTAAATAATAAAATTTTGAATTATAAATTTGATATTTGGAATACGTCTATTTAAACATAATAAATTGTAAATATTCATCAGATAATATGAAAGTTTATTTTCTTGTGAAATTCTATTTCAATTCAACTTAGTTAAAATTTGATGATAATAAAATGTTTTCTAAACCTGAATTCTTTTATACAATAAATTTATAAATCATCTTCTAAGTGAGATGTCATATTTCATTTCTCTAAATTTTGACTGCTATTACTCCGTTTATCTTAATTCCGACGTTTTAGCAGCATTTTCGGTACCGAATATCGACTTTTGATAGGATGATCATACCACTGATATCTGTTTGCCGTTTTGATCATTTTGTCGTGTTGATCTTCACAATACATCCGTTTGTGTGTTTCGACGTCTGATACACTGTGAAATCAATAAAACAAGAAACCTTATTGGTATTCGATTTTTACCTTTTTGGTTTCCTTGTCCTTTTGTTTACATCTTGAGATAACGAATGGTTTGTAACCATTAATATTTCAAGGAAATTTATTGCCATGACTAGTTATTTTCCCTCTGTTTCATTTTTTATGAAATCTAAATATGTTTTGCCTGTTCATTTGGAAATAGATGGTCAATATATATATTCTATAACAGTACGTTTCTTCTCCCCTCACCTTTTACTGTTCACCATTCCCTTTATCTCTTTCGCCCATTTTAAAACAACAATCCCACTTTTCCCCTGTTAGCTCACCAACTCCACGTTCGGTCTTCATCGGCCACTACCCGAGCATCGGCACCTCGCCTTTTCCTCCGACCGAAACCGTGTCCATTCACCTCACAGCCACCCCGCCACAGATGCCCAGCCGAGATTTTCTTCTCTGTTTCACCACCCACCTTCTATTTCTCCACAGCATAGCTGAGCATGTGCGTTCTTTAGGGTATGTATATAAATTGTACAAATCTTTTGCTTGTATTCAATAATATATATGTTACAGTATGAAGGTATTATATACGTGAGATATTGAGGGAATATTATATATGCTATACTGTTTAGATATATTTACGGTTATATATATATAGACTTATAGTAATTGTTCTCTGTGTTTATATTAAAGCTTATTTTATAAGTTATATAAGTTCTGTATACGTTTATGTGTACAATCTATGAGTACAGAGAGGTTTAAACTATAATATGCATATTTAGTTGCGTGTATGTATAGATTTTATACTAATATTCATGAATTTGGATTTTTATAGATAATTTGTATATTTTTTACAGATTTATATATATATATATATATTCTGTTTATACATATATGTGGTATATGAACTGCAAGCTTGTTTAAAGTAGTTATACTCATATGTATATAACTTGGGTTTCGTATATATATTGAGTTGAAATTTAAATTATTTATATATGTACTTATACTTTGTAACCTTGTTTAAAGTAGTTATCATATGTTTAAAGTATTTATAAGAATAAAAAAAATGTTAAATAACTATATAAAGCTTGTCCTCTTTTGCTGGAAGAAAACAACATATATAGGTTTATAAAAGCTTGAAAGTCGTCTCTTATATACATATGAGTTTATATAAGATTTATATATATATGCTTATGTACTTATGTGTGTGTGTGTGTGTGTATATATATATATATATGAGATAAGAGAAGTTATATAGATATGAGGATTTGTTGGATCAGGTGTTGAATTGAACTATGATATTTTAAAATACATATGTACATATTGATTTTGAGAATACATCTGATAGTTTATATGTTCTACAGTTTGTATATATGTTTATATATATTTGTTTATATAGTAGTACATATATATATTGTTGATTCCAAGTATTGTACATATGTAAGTTTATAATAATATTGATCGTAATCTGTACGTGTATGTATAAGGTTGTATATAGTCTGGTTGTGATATATGTGAGTTTATATATATATATATATATATATATATATATATATATATATATATATAAGTTACAACATTCTGTATAAAGGGTATGTTATATATATATAGTTTTAGTTATAGTTTATATGCTTGTTATTGTGTGTCGGTATTTATAAGTTAAGTTGGTTTTATAAATGCTGATTTTTATTTTAAATATTGTTTTAATATAACATATAATGTTTATTTATATACCAGTTTTAAACTTTTGGTTTGTTGGTTGATTTATGAGTTATATAAATATATATATTAAACTATTAAGTTTTAATATTGATTCAAAATTTATCATTATATATATATATATATATGTTTGACCTCAATGTTTGAGTTCTGTATAAACAATGATTTTGAAAAAATATACATGTATATTTTATTTAATATATGTTTGAATTTAGCATATATATATATATATAGTTATATATATATATATAGGTTCACTTATACCAATTATATTCATCAATCCAGTTCTTATTTGATTTTATCAATTTCAAGCTATTAGCTTTGCTCGTCAAATACGCGTTCAATCTTCCTTTGCTTTGGAATTCGTAGCTTGTTCGGTTGTCAAAATGCTCTAGCCTCGAAAGGTGAGCAATCACTCACGATTAATGTTCTTATATTTATTAAATTTAATTTCAATTGAAATATGCAGCTGTTAGTTTTTTATATTGCTATATATATGTTGTTATCTGTATTTGTTCACCTATGAAATCTGACACTATTATCTGGTATTTATATTGATGATATATGCATGTTATATTATTATCATATCTGTTATCACTCTACAAGTTCCTTGTTAGTATAGAATTCCCTATGGGTTGAGATGATACATACCCGAATGATCTGTAGAGTAGGAGAAAATCGTTATGGGTTGATATGATAGAGCCAAGCGATTTTCATTGAATTGGATGAGACTGCGGGTTGAAATGATATATACCCATATATATTTAAATTACGGATTGAAATGATAAATATCTGTATCACTTGACCATAGGATAGAAAATTATATACAGACACCATTGGTCTATATATAAATATTCTGAAAATGATTTCTATGGTTTTGGAAAGAAATATATGGTTTTATATGAATATTGATTTTTGATATTATATAAATATTATTTTATGTATAGCGAAATTCTTAATTTTAAGCTATGTATAAATTTGTTTAATATAAAATAAGTTTAATAATAAGTTTGGTTTTATTAGAATATAATGTTGTTAAGTATTTATTTAAATTTTACTTTAAATAGATTTTTATAATGATTTTATAAGTTAAGGTTGGGAAGATAAATTTGAAATTGATTTGAAATTGTATTTAATTAGGAATTATATTTAATTAAAATCGATTTGGAACTTATGGAATTTGAATTTTAAAGGGATAGGATTTTATAACTTGATTTGGATTAAGGTAAGTAAATGAATACTTCAAGATTAACTAAATTGAAGGGAATACGAAGTTTATTGAAATTTGGGGTGTTTTCTAAATAATATTGGATTTATTAAGTGAATATATCAAAACTAAATAATAACGAAGTTAAATTATGATATATATATATATATATATGAAATAATCAAATTTAGTTTTAAAATGTTGAATATTAAAGCTTTGAAATATATTCAAATTGAAATGGTTTATTTGTGGTTCGAATCTGTATTTGAATTCAATATAATTTGAAATGGTTTATTTAGGAACTGAATTGAATTGAATTGATGGACTGAGATTTGAATAAAACTTGAATTTTGGAATTCGAGTTGATTTGCATCGATTTTTGAAATTTGAGAAAATTATTTTATTATATGAAGTATTTAGTAATTATAAGTAATACCTTATAATTATTTTAATATAAATCATTTTAATGTTAACTATTTTATTATATACTATTTTAATATTTAAACCAGTTTAGTGGGAAGTGTTATGATTTCCAAAGTGTTATGATTTTTCCAAAGTGTTATAATTTCAAGTGGTTTGGTTTGAAGTGTTATAACTTTGAAAGTGTTATTGATTTGGAAATAGATTAATTTAAAGTGAAGAATGATATTGTTTTGATATGGTTTTGAAATGGATATGATATTTTGGTTTGAAGTATAAATTATTTAAAAATGACCATGGTGTTATAACGATGTTTGGTTGTTGATAGCGTATATTACTACATAATAGATAGTTCCACAGATCCTTAGAGTATGGGTATCCCAAATGTGATGACCCAGGCATCAACCTTCGAAAATCGGCATCCAATACATCACCCGTATTCAAATGTCGGAGATTCAAACGTTGGAGTCCGATTCGTTGGAGCTATAACACATTAGATGATAACAATACAGCGGAACAAAATAACTTTATTGATACACCACATGGATTACATCATTATACAACAAATGCTCAACATCATCAGAGGCAAAAATATGCTACACATCAGCAGAATACAGCATAACAACGGAAAATAACATCAACAGGGTCTTCCAAGAGAGAGTCCAACATATTGCATCGTCATTTCCAAAGCTCCAGAGTCCAAATCAAAAATCTATGAACCAAAAGCTTCAAAGACTTCCAAATCTACATCTACTACCTGACTCCAGGCTGCCCGTGTGGAAAATTAGGGGCACCCAGAGTTTAGAAAGGGAACAATAAACTTCGTGTCAGTCATGGGACTGGTGTGAGAAACATAAAAACAGTTATTTGTACAAAAAGAAATCCATTCATGCTTTTTGGAAAATGAAACTACCATAAGGTCTCCCGGTACACACTCAAATGCAATCACACACGTGGGGGAGGTTTCTCCTTATAGTAGTCAAACATGCGTGATACGCGAAAATCCTTATGATATTATTATTAGTGCATAGTGTGGAAAAACATTTTGCAAGTATAATATTAATCTTAGCCAGCATATGTACCATTATAGTATGCCTACTATAGTTACCATGTTAAATGGCAGGTTCTACAACTAAAACCGTAAAGGGCTCGTATTGTTTTGTTTGAATTTACAACAAATGGTCAAGGCTAAGGAACTTCATTTATCCGAATGAGTATGCCTTTGGAGGGACTTCCCGAGAACCTAACCGGATCTCTGCCACCACCAAGCTGGGTTACCTCTGTAACTAGGTAACTAACTGTGATGGGTATGCCATCCTCCAGTCATAACCGACCTTTATCGAGGCGCCTCACATTCAAACAACTACATAAGTAAAATATCTGGGCTCTATACCAGAATACCACTTTTTATCCAAAAGGAAATGCACATACCCTGAGGGTCGAGAACCTCATAACCTTGCTGCATCCTTCCCTATTTGGACCATTTCCCAGGGTGTGTGGTTCGATGAAGTCTCGTCCCATAAATCTACGCTTTACAAAAAAGCCATGCTTCGATCAAGCCATGCTAAGCACTTAGCATGCCACATTATCAAATTAATAACCATCAACTACATAACCTCTGAGCTCGTACGTCTCAGAAAAGGGTGTCAAGCTAAGAGAATAAATTCTCCGTCACTAAACATAAATGTATTTGATAAAAACCAGCTTTATATCTCAAAGTGTAATGTCATATATACATCCATACAAGTCCATCCTGGGTCTGAATGGAACCGAAGACACTTCATCCAATTAAGGAAAGAAGTCCTTGCGAATCCGGATATCCCCTAATCACGTCCAAACTCCCCGTCACATAGGGTAATCTCTATACCGGAGAAACTCGGTACAGAGACAATCAACAGGCAATCCTTTCGTTTTTGAAAATACACGGTCTTCAACCACCGTCTTCAAATGCAATTCCATTCCATCGTATCATTATTTGGAATGGATTTTATGACTTAATATCCTCCCCCGTCCTTTTCGAATAATGAGCACTTATCTAAAAACAAGTGGATAAATTCAGATCTTAGTTAAGTCACAACTTATTTCCCAAAACCTTACCTTTTGGATGGTTTAAACAAATTTCCATTTTTAATCTTTTAAACAAAAGATCCATCTTTAAGATTCGATGTGGTTTTCCGATAACCATTTTGAATCCGATCTCGGTCTCATCGAAATTCAAACGCCATCTTAAAGGGCCAAGTTGTTTAAGTAAACAATTTTAATTAAATTCAGAAGTTCACATTCACATAGCAATACATCATAGATAAATAACTTACATTTATCACATCTCAATCCAAAGCAATTCATACCACAGAGTATTATAGATTAACATACCAGAGATAGTAATCAGTCAAAGCATTCAAATCAATCATCCATAAGCAAGATTAATTAATCACATAATTTAAAATTAATTTAATTAACCCAAAATAAATAAATTATTATGAATTAATTACCTAACCCTGCTTAGTTATCATTAATTAATTACAAACCATTTTAATTAATAATTGAATTAATTAATCGCATAATTACTTTCATTAATTAATTAACCTTTAATTACTGATTAATTACCCTTTAATTATTAATTAATTAATACTTTAATCATTAATTAATTAACCTTTAATCATTAATTAATCAACCTTTAATTATTTAATTAACCATTAATTACTTACATTAAGTAATTATTCTTTAAGTAATTAATTACCCTTTAATTAATTACATTAGTTAATTAACCCTTAATTAATTACATTAATTAATTATCATCTAATTAATTAATTAACCTTTAATTATTAAGTAATTAACCTCTAATTATTAATTAATGAACCTTTAACTAACTAATTACCCTTTAATTACTTACATTAAGTAATTATCCTTTAAGTAATTACATTAAGTAATTATCCTTTAACTAATTAATTATCCTTTAATTACTTACACTAATTAATTAACCTTTAATTAATTGATTATCGTTTAATTACTTACATTAATTAATTAACCTACAATTAATTAATTAACCTTACATTAATTAATTACCTTTAATTAATTAATTATCCTTTAATTACTTACATTAAATAATTATCCTTGAATATTTACATTAAGTAATTATCCTTTAATTACTTACATTAATTAATTAGCCTTTAATTAATTAATTTATCCTTTAATTACTTATTAATTAACCTTTAATTAATCACATTAATTAATGATCCTTTAATAAATCAAGACCCTAAGTATTTAAAGATAAACCCTTTATCTTAACTAATTTCATCATTTAAATCTTATTAAATTAAATGCTTGAAATTAATTTATTAAAAATCACCTAAGACCTTTTCATTAATTAAAGTTTAATACATTCATCTTCATTACTTACTTAATTACATCATTTTTTTTGAAAACACTTAGGGATTTAATTACATAATTATCCCAATATATAATTTATTTAAAACCAAATCAATTAATCTTAAAAACAATTAACTTTAAAATTTTAACCTTTTAAACTTGCTTGATAACTTGATCAATACCTTTGTTTGAAACCCTTTAAAACTTGTTTAGTAAATTTATCATTAACAAATGAATTAAAAACATTTCATCTTCTTAATTAACTACTTTATTACATCATTACATTTATTTAAAATAAACTTAAGAATTAGTTTAAAATAAAGGTTATATATTAAAACACTTTAAACTTAATTTATTTAAAATAATTTATTTTAAAACCTTTAACTAACTCCCAAACTTAAATAAACACATATTCTATAAAAGAATTAGTTTATGAAAATTGTTAAAACTTGATTTATTTTAAATTTGAAAAACCTGTTTTATTTAAAATTTTAAAACTTGATTTATTTTAAATTTGAAAAACCTGTTTTATTAAAATTTTAAAACTTGGTTGATAATCAAATACCCGAGACTAACCCTGAATCAACCCAAACCAAATGTAAAATTTCTCGAGTCCAACCCGAGCCACTTTTTCTTTCTCTGTTTTGATTTAAAATTTTAAACCGTGTAACATACTAACTCTCGCGTACCGACCCGATAAATCACTCGAGCCAAACCCATATCTATTCGCGCCCGACCCCGAGCAAAACCTTCTTCTTCCCCGATGCCAAATAACACAGCAACCTTCAGATACAAATGGCATTCATGCACGTGCGCAATCGTATGCCACTGTTCTGATCGACGTTGTGACCACCGTCAAGTCGCCGACCTCCTCTCCAGTCGTGCCGACCACCCAGGAACTTGGAACCACCTCCAGCTCGAAATCGAACAACATGAACGTATACAGGGATGTAACTGATCTCCAAAAACTTCATTGTCCCACTGCCTCCGATTGCCAAAAACCCCGTCGACCCAACCAGAGCTGCGTCACGACACGACGGTTCGATTCCCCCACCACTAGTCGATTCTGATTCACCCACGACGTCGCACGAGCTCCAGAAACCACGTCGACCAAAACATGGTCGTAAAACCCTAAATCGCCAACGAACAACCACACCGATGATCTAAAAATCCTCCAGCCATTTTTCCAATGATCTCCAGACTTCCAGCTTCCTAGAGGGACGATAACGACATCCAACTCTTTCCCGATTGCTAAAAATTGACGAAAATGCAAATCCCGTTCAACTCGAGAATTCCCATCAACCGCAAACTTGAAAATCATGATATGGTTATCAAAAATCACCATTTTTCAATACGAATCAGATCATATAATTAAAATGTGGAATTTGGATACTTGATTTTCTGACTTTAAATTATTTTTACTGTAAATTTCAAATTTCCAGCAATCCTACATGTTAAATACACTTAATAATATTTTTAAAAATAGCATCTGGTTATTACCAACATTTTTCCTTTAAGGATCCTAACCTAAAAGAGTCTAGAGGATGAGAATTTGGATTTTTAATAAGTTTTGTAACCTGTAAACTAAGAACAGAGAAAATATACCTATACACAGACATGCACCCCATTTTTTACATATATACACACACGGAGGTAATATTTACATCTATACCAACATTTTTTTACAACATACTACAAGTATCAATCTAATCATCAAGGTATATAACAAATTCAAGTTAGTTTGCTCACTATTTTGGTTGAACAGAGAAGCTTTTGAATTGGAAAATGATTTTAATCTTTGAAAACTGGAACTCTTTTGAATTTGATCTTGAAACTTGATCAATTGCTTGATGTTTGAGATGATCTTTACTTGCTTTTAGGTTTAAAATTTGAAAGAGTTTGTTGCTTTAATTTTTTTACCTCTGGTTTGTTCTCAAATTTTAGTTTTAAATAAAAGAAAATGAGAAGAGAAGGGGTATGGATATATATAGCCTTATTTCCTTTTATTTATTATTTTTTTTAAAATGAAAATAAATGTGACACTTGTTATTATGCATGCTACTAATCTTACAAATGTTTAATGCATGTTAAAATACTTACACTTGTTAATTTTGCATGTTATTAATATTTTTATATAATTTATATGTTATATTATATTTAATTTTATATTTATATATGTTTTTATGTCTTTATATTAAGATTTTCCGTTTATTGATATTTGAAGAAAATGATATAAAACTAATTATACACTAATAAATAATCACACACACACACACACACACACATATATATATTAGTTTGTAAATATAGAATTTAACCCTCAAATAGATTTTGAAAATTATTATATTGAATTTAAAACATAACTTCCAAATCACAATATATATATATATATATTATAATTAGAATTTTTTTATTAGTTTTAAAATATAGAGTTTTTAAATCCAATTTATTTTTAAGATATTTATTTTTGAGTTTCAAATTTAAATTATATTTACAATATATATATATATATATATATATATACACACACACACATACATAAACAAACACATATCTTATTTGTTTTTGAAACAATTCAAATTAATTCACATATTTATTCTAAAATTCATTTTAATTACTAAATTAAATTTGGCTTAAAAAAGGGATCTTTACAAATTCCCCCTTAAGAAAATTTCGTCCTCGAAATTTGATAGACGGGGAGACAAACAAAGAACATATGAACGCTTAAAAAGATAGAGAAATGGCTTACCAGATCAAGCCGAAATATCTATTCTATATTTGGGATAGGACTTCTACATGCTCTTTTTCAATTTTGGAATAAATCAGAACATCATCAATAAATACAAGAACGAACTTATTCAATACTTCACGAAATACTCGGGTCATCGGGTCTACGAAATATGGAGGGGCATTGATTAGTCCGAAGGGCATAACTAACCATTCGTAGAATGTACTGGGACCTTTAAAAGCAGTCAATTGGATACAATCTTCGTAATTCTCAATTGATGGAATCCTTGGGCTAGGTCCATCTTGGAAAAGAATCGACCACCATGCAACTGATCGAACAGGTCGTCGATTCGGGGCAAAAGAAATTTATTCTTAAGGGTTAACTTATTAAGATCATGATAATCTACGCACAATCTCAAAGATCCATCGAATTTGGCTACAAATACTATAGCTGAACCCCAACTGGAATGACTAGGTCGTATAAATCCTTTTTCCAGTAAATCTTAGGTTTGCTTAACTAGCTCTACTCTTTCCCTTGGTGCCATCCTACGACTCGCATGCACAACCGGATGGGCATTGGAAACCAAGTCGATTCTAAATTCAATTTCTCTATGCGGAGGTAAAGACTTAACTTCTTCAAATACGTCAGGAAATTCTCAAACAATAAGTATGTATTCCAAACTTAGGTCAGAATACCCTAAAGTGTACATTAGCTTGTCCCTCTTCGGACTTGGATTCTCATAAGAAATCACAATAAAATTCCTAAGTTTTGTTTTGAACGAAATCGTTCTATTGATACAATCTAATTTAGTTTCATATTTTGTTAACTAATTCATTCCAAGTAAAATCTCAAATTCATTGAAGTCAAGAATGAAAAGAATGATAGAAAAATGATGATGAGAATACGAAATAGGAATTTTTCTACAACGTAAACAAAGATTCACAGGGCCTCCTACCGGGTTCTTCACATAAATAGACTCATTTACGAATTCGGGTTCAAGATTTAACTCTTCTACGGTTTGCTGGAAAATAAAACTATGCGTGGCTCCAGTGTAGAATGGAACTCTAACAATTTTATCATAAATAAAAAGTAAGGTAATCTTCTTGATACATTTTGGAAATACCAGCAGAAGGCATATAACGCCGCTCAAATACTTGCTTGAATCTATCCCATGTAAACTCATCCTCCAATTCGACCAAAGTAGTGGTCTCCCACCATAACAAGCTTCTTCCTGGAGCTGCCAGGAAGCCATCAACCTCCTTTGATCATCATCCAAGTTCAATCCTTTAAAAATCCTTTCACATGATTGAATCCAAGCTTGCGCTTCTATAGTAGTCTCCGTGCCTTTGAATGGTTTCTCTCCAAGTCTTCAGAAATTCCGATATAACTCTACCAGATTTTGCTGAGACGAGCTACTCCTTCCATTACTATTGTTGCAGGGTCTCGACCATTTGTAGTGGTACTCCCACTTCCCCTACCTCGTCCTCTTCTTACACTCATTCTCATTATCTGTAAATAGTAAGAAAATTGATCTAGGCATATGGACGAGATATCTTAGGGACTATAATCATTCTAGGTCATTTCTAGCCCTATCTCTAATGAGTCGTCTAATGAGTTATACTTCAAAGCTAAAGTTCTCACTCAACCTTCAGCTCTGATACCAACTGTGACGACCCAGGCTTCAACCTTCGAAAATCTGCATCCAATACATCACCCACTTTCAAATGCCGAAGATTCAAACGTTGGAGTCCGGTTCGCTGGAGCTATAACACATTAGATGATAACAACACAGCGGAACAAAATAACTTTATTGATACACCACATGGATTACAACATTCTACAACAAATGCTCAACATCATCAGAGCCAAAAATATACTACACAATAGCGGAGTACAACAAAACAGTGGAAAATAACATCAATAGGGTCTTCCAAGAGAGAGAGAGTCCAACATACTACATCTTCATTTCCAAAGCTCCAAAGTCCAAACCAAAAAGCTAAGAACCAAAAGCTTCAAAGACTTCCAAATCTACATCTACTACCTGACTCTAGGCTGCCCGTGTGGAAAATTAGAGGCACCCAGAGTTTAGAAAGGGAACAATAAACTCCGAGTCAGTCATGGGACTGGTGTGAGAAATATTAAAACAGTTATTTGTACAAAAAGAATTCCGTTCATGCTTTTTGGAAAATGAAACTACCATAAGGTCTCCCGGCACACACTCAAATGCATTCGCACATATGGGGAAGGTTTCTCCTTATAGTAGTCAAACATCCTTGATATGCGAAAATCCTTTTGATATTATTATTAGTGCATAGTGTAGAAAAACATTTTGCAAGTGTAATATTAATCTTAGCCAGCATACGTACTATTGTAGTATACCTACTATAGCTGCCTTGTTAAATGGCAGGTTCTACAACTAAAACCGTAAAGGGCTCGTATTGTTTTGTTTGAATTTCCAACAAATGGTCAAGGCTAAGGAACTTCCTTTATCCGAATGGGTACGCCTCTGGAGGGACGTCCCAAGAACCTAACCGGATCTTTGCCAACACAAGGCCGGGTTACCTCTGTAACTAGGTAACTAACTGTCACGAGTATGTCATCCCCCCATCGTAACCGACCTTAATCGAGGTGCCTCACATTCCAACAACCACATAAGTAAAATATCCGGGCTCCATATCAGAATACCACTTTTTATCCAGATGGAAAAGCACATACCCTATGGGTCGCGAACCCCATAACCTTGCTGCATCCTTTCCTATTTAGACCATTTCCCGGAGTGTGAGGTTCGATGAAGTCTCGTCTGACAAAGCTACGCTTTACACAAAAGCCATGCTTCGATCAACCAATGCTCAACAATTAGCATGCCGCATTACCAAATTGGGAATATATCACTAATAACCATCAACTACATACCCTCTGAGCTCATACATCTCAGAGAAGGGTGTTAAGCCAAGATAATAAATTCTCTGCCACCAAATAGAAATGTATTTGATAGAAATCAGCTTTATATCTCAGTGTAATGTCAGACATACATCCATACAAGTCCATCCTGTGTCTGGATGGAACCGAAGGCACTTCGTCCAATTAAGGAAAGAAGTCCTTGCAAATCCGGATATCCCCTAATCACGTCCAGACTCCCCATCACATAAGTTAATATCTATACCGGAGCAACTCGGTGCAGAGACAATCAATAAGCAATCCTTTCATTTCCGAAAATACCCGGTCTTCAATCACCGTCGTCGAATGCAATTCCATTCCGTTGTATCATTATTCGAAATGGATTTTATGACTTAATATCCTCCCCCAGCCTTTCCGAATAATGAGCGCTTATTTAAAAACATGTGAATACATTCAAATCTTAGTTAAGTCATAATTTATTTCCCAAAACCTTTCCTTTTGAATGGTTTATACAAATTTCCATTTTTAATATTTTAAACAAAAGATCCACCTTTAAGATTCGATGTGGTTTTTAGATAACCATTTGGAATTCGATCCTGGTCTCATCGAAATTCAAACGCCGTCTTGAAGGCCAAGTTGTTTAAGTAAACAATTTTAATTAAATTCCGAAGTTCACATTCACACAACAATACATCACAGGTAAATAACTTACATTTATCACAGCTCAATCCAAAGTAATTCATGTCACGGAGTATTACAGATTAACATACCAGAGATAGTAATCAATCAAAGCATTCAAATCAATCATCCATAAGCAAGATTAATTCACATAATTTAAAATTAATTTAATTAACCTAAAATAAATTAATTATTTATGAATTACTTACCTAACCCTGCTTAATTATCATTAATTAATTACAAACCATTTTAATTAATAATTGAATTAATTAATCACATAATTACTTTCATTAATTAACTAACCTTTAATTACTAATTAATTACCCTTTAATTATGAATTAATTAGGCCGATAACCCACATGTCCTAGGATCGAAACTTGGATTTGATACCAAAAATGTAACGACCCAGGCTTCAACCTTTGAAAATTGGCATCCAATACATCATTGTATTCAAATGCCGGAGATTCAAAAGTTGGAGTCCGGTTCGCTGGAGCTATAACACATTAGATGATAACAAGACAGGGGAACAAAAATAAATTTTATTCATACACCATGGATTACAACATTCTACAAAAAGTGCTCAACATCATCAGAGCCAATACATATACAACAATGGAATACAGCACAACAACGGAAAAGATAATAGCAACAGAGTCTTCCAAGAGAGAGAGGGTCCAACATACTGCATCTTCATTTCCAAAGCTCCAAAGTCCAAACCAAAAAGCTAAGAACCAAAAGCTTCAAAGACTTCCAAATCTACATCTACTACCTGACTCTAGGCTGCCCGTGTGGAAAATTAGGGGCACCCAGAGTTTAGAAAGGGAACAATAAACTCCGAGTCAGTCATGGGACTGGTGTGAGAAATATTAAAACAGTTATTTGTACAAAAGAATTCCGTTCATGCTTTTTGGAAAATGAAACCACCATAAGGTCTCCCGGCACACACTCAAATGCATTCGCACATATGGGGAAGGTTTCTCCTTATAGTAGTCAAACATCCTTGATATGCGAAAATCCTTTTGATATTATTATTAGTGCATAGTGTAGAAAAACATTTTGCAAGTGTAATATTAATCTTAGCCAGCATACGTACTATTGTAGTATACCTACTATAGCTACCTTGTTAAGTGGCAGGTTCTACAACTAAAACCGTAAAGGGCTCGTATTGTTTTGTTTGAATTTCCAACAAATGGTCAAGGCTAAGGAACTTCCTTTATCTGAATGGGTATGCCTCTGGAGGGACGTCCCAAGAACCTAACCGGATCTCTGCCAACACAAGGCCGGGTTACCTCTGTAACTAGGTAACTAAATGTCATGAGTATGCCATCCCTCGATCGTAACCGACCTTTATCGAGGCGCCTCACATTCCAACAACCACATAAGTAAAATATGTGGACTCCATACCAGAATACCACTTTTATCAAGAAGGAAATGCACATATCCTGAGGGTCGCGAACCACATAACCTTGCTGCATCCTTTCCTGTTTCGGCCATTTCCCGGGGTGTGAGGTTCGATGAAGTCTCATCCTACAAGCTACGCTTTACACAAAAGCCATGCTTCGATCAACCAATGCTCATCACTTAGCATGCCACATTACCAAATTGGGAACATATCACTAATAACAATCAACTACATAACCTCCGAGCACATACGTCTTAGAGAAGGGTGTTAAGCAAAGAGAATAAATTCTACGCCACCAAACAGAAATGTATTTGATAAAAACCAGCTTTATATCTCAAAGTGTAATATCAGAAATTCATCCATACGAGTCCATCCTGGGTCTGAATGGAACCGAAGGCACTTTGTCCAATTAAGGAAAGAAGTCCTTGCAAATCCGGATATCTCCTAACCACGTTTGAACTCCCCATCACATAGGGTAATCTCTATATCGGAGCAACACGATGCAGAGACAATCAACAGAAAATCCTTTCGTTTTCAAAAATAACCGATCTTGAACCACTATCTACAAATGCAATTCAATTCCAACGTATCATTATTCGGAATGGGTTTTATGACTTAATCTCCTCTCCTCCCCCAGCCTTTTCGATTATTGAGCGCTTATTTAAAAACATATGGATACATTCGGATCTTTTATAAGTCACAACTTATTTCCCAAAACCTTTCCTTTTGAATGGTTTAAACAAATTTCCATTTTTAATCTTTTAAATAAAAGATCCACCTTTAAGATTCGATGTGGTTTTCAGATAATCATTTGGAATCCAATCCCGGTCTCATCGAAATTCAAACGCCGTCTTAAAGGCCAAGTTGTTCAAGTAATTTTTTTTAATTAAATTCAGAAGTTCACATTCACACAGCAATGCATCATAGGTAAATAACTTACATTTATCGCAGCTCAATCCAAAGCAGTTCATATCACAGAGTATTACAGATTAACATACCCAAATAGTAATCAATCAAAGCATTCAAATCAATCGTTCATAAGCAAGATTAATTAATCACATAATTTAAAATTAATTTAATTAACCCAAAATAAATTAATTATTTATGAATTTATTACCTAACCTACTTAATTATCATTAATTAATTATAAACCATTTTAATTAATAATTGAATTAATCAATCACATAATTACTTTCATTAATTAATTATCCTTTAATTACTGATTAATTACTCTTTAATTACTGATTAATTACCCTTTAATTATGAATTAATTAATCCTTTAATCATTAATTAATTAACCTTTAATTATTAATTAATAAACCTTCAATTATTTAATTATCCTTTAATAAGTAATTAATTATCCCTTAATTAATTACATTAATTAATTAACCCTTAATTAATTACATAATTAATTAACCCTTAATTAATTAATTGACCTTCAATTATTAAGTAATTAACCTCTAATTATTAATTAATTAACCTTTAACTAATTAAATATCCTTTATTTACTTACATTAACTAATTATCCTTTAATTAATTACATTAAGTAATTATCCTTTAATCACTTACATTAATTGATTAACCTTTAATTAATTAATTATCCTTTGATTACTTACATTGATTAATTAACCTTCAATTAATTAATTATCCTTACATTAATTAATTAACCTTTAATTAATTAATTAACCTTTAATTAATTAATTATCCTTTAATTACTTACATTAAGTAATTATCCTTGAATTACTTACGTTAAATAATTATCCTTTAACGTAAATTTTCTTCCCCTGAGGAACGCCGTTTTGTCCTAGGGGCTGAACCTACTTTTTTTGATGGGCAACCCTTTATTATTACACCTTGGTCCCAGACTGTGGCTAGTGCTCGTGAGCAAGTTCTTTCTGTCCCTGTTTGGGTTTATTTTTCGTATATCCCCTCTGCTCTTCAACCCTTGCTCGGTTTGAACTGGCTAGCTTGTAACATTGGAAAATTAAAATATTTTGATTCCAATACCGTGGCTCGTGAAAAATTGGTATATGCTAAGGCTTTGATCGAGATTTCCCCCGATAAGCCTCTCCCTGCTTCCATTCCTGTTCAGTTAGTTGTTGGGCATGTTGTGGAGGTTCGTGTTCGTTAAGGATGGGTTCCGGATATTTGTACCTCCTGTCGTTCTTTTGGTCACCTTGCATTTTCCTGTCCGCACTCCGTTTCCTCCGCTGCTGCTCCTAAGATTACTCTGCCTCGCCCCCCCGCTTAGGAAATGGGTTCCCAAAGTTTCAGTCTCTGCCTTAGTCCCTCCCCTGGCTTCTCCGCCTCTTGTCTCGATGCCGCCAGAAGCTCCTGCTGCTGGGTCAGCACCTTCTAGTTTGGTAGCTGGACTAGCCCCTGATCCAGTTCCTCCCTCTGTTGTTTGGGATGTGGCAGAGAAGTGTTGGGTGATCACCTTTCCGACATGCGATTTAACCCCCGGGCTAATACCTACTTCAGATTCGTTTCCGATGATCTCCTTGACCTTAGGTGCCTTTATTACATTCCTTCCGTTATTACATTCCTTCCGCTGATTCCTTAGTCCTTGATGTGGACGGCGATTTTGCGAGCATGAATTCTACCTTGCTAGCTGGTTCTTCTTGGGATCGTTCCTTCATTTACACTCCTGTATCTCTGTCTTATGATCCATGTCTTGCTGCCCTTTTCTGGTCTTGTGGGGAATGTATCTTTGGAGTCTTCTCAAGTTTCGTTGCATGATGGAGATTCTTCCTCTTCGGAGGAGTAGTTTTAGCTTATGTTATCCATATAGTAGTTGTGGTACGTCTACCACACTCCTGTGCTATATTTTTCTACTTTTATTAGCAGTTAAGGTGTCCTTACCTTGCTCCTGTTCTTAAACTTTTATTACGTTCGTAATAAAAAGTGGACGGTCCACTTAAAACCGGCTTGCCTTGCAAATAATAATAATAATAATAATAATTATCCTTTAATTACTTACATTAGTTAATTAACCTTTAATTGATTAATTTATCTTTTAATTACTTATTAATTAACCTTTAATTAATCACATTAATTAATGATCCTTTAATAAATCAAGACCCTAATTAATTAAAGATAAACCCTTTATCTTAATTAATTTCATCATTTAAATCTTATTAAATTAAATGCTTGAAATTAATTTATTCAAAATCACCTCAGACCTTTTCATTAATTAAAGTTTAATACATTCATCTTTATTACTTACTTAATTACGTCACTTTTTTTTTTGAAAACACTTAGGGATTTAATTACATAATTATCCCAATATATAATTTATTTAAAACCAAATCAATTAATCTTAAAAACAATTAACTTTAAAATTTTAACCTTTTAAACTTGCTTGATAACTTGACCTATATCTTTGTTTGAAACCCTTTAAAACTTGTTTAGTAAATTTATCATTAACAAATGAATTAAAAACATTTCATCTTCTTAATTAACTACTTAATTACTTATTACATTTATTTAAAATAAACTTAAGAATTAGTTTAAAATAAAGGTTATACATTAAAATACTTTAAACTTAATTTATTTAAAATAATTTATTTTAAAACCTTTAACTAACTCCCAAACTTAAATAAACACATATTATATAAAAGAATTAGTTTAAGAAAATCGTTAAAACTTGATTTATTTTAAATTTGAAAAACGTTTTTTATTTAAAATTTTAAAACTTGGTTAATACTCAACTACCCGAGAATAACCCTGAATCAGCCTGAGCCAAATGTAAAATTTCCCGAGTGCAACCCGAGCCACTTTTTTTTCTCTGTTTTGATTTAAATTTTTAAACCCTATAACATACTAACTCTCGCGTACCTACCCGATAAATCACTCGAGCCACACCCTCATCTAATCACGCCCGACCTCGAGCAAAACCTTCTTCTTCCTCAATGCCAGATAACACGGCAACCTTCAGATACGAATGACACTCGTGCACGTGCACAATTGTATGCCACTATTCTGATCGACGCTGCGACCACCGTCAAGTCGCCGACCTCCTCTCCAGTCGTCCTGACAACCCAGGAACTTTGAACCACCTCCAGCTTGAAATCGAACAACATGAACGCACACAGGGATGAAACTGATCACCAAAAACTTCACCGTCCCGCTGCCTCCGATTGCCAGAAACCCCATCGACCCAACCAGAGCTGCGTCACGACACGACGCTTCGATTCCCCCACCACCAGTCGATTCCAATTCACCCACGACGTCGCACGAGCTCCAGAAACAACATCGACCAAACCTGGTCGTAAACCCCTAAATCGCCAACGACCAACCACACCGATGATCTAAAAATCATCTAGCCATTTTTTCGATGATCTCCAGACTTCCAGCGACGATCACGACATCCAACTCTTTCTCGATCACCAGAAAATGACGAAAATGCAAATCCCGTTCAACTCGAGAATTCCCATCATCCAAAAACTTAGAAATCATGATATAGTTATCAAAAATCGCCATTTTGCAATACGAATCAGATCATATAATTAAAACCTGGAATTTGGATACTTGATTTTTTGACTTTAAATGATTTTTACTGTAAATTTCAAATTTCCAGTAATCCTACTTGTTAAATACAATTAATAATATTTTTAAAATAGCATCTGGTTATTACTAACATTTTTCCTTTAAGGATCCTAACCTAAAAGAGTCTAGAGGATGAGAATTTGGATTTTGAATAAGTTTTGTAACCTATAAACTAAGAACAGAGGAAATATACCTGTACACAGACATGCACCCCATTTTCTACATGTATATATATGCATGTAGGCAATATTTACATCTATACCAACATTTTTTTACAACATACTACAAATATCAATCCAAACAGCAAGATATATAACAAATTCAAGTTAGTTTACTCACTGTTTTGGTTGAACAGAGAAGCTTTTGAACTGGAAAATGATTTTGATCTTCGAAAACTGGAACTATTTTGAATTTGATCTTAAAATTTGATCGGTTGCTTGATGTTTGAGATGATCTTTGCTTGTTTTTAGGTGTAAAATTTGAAAGAGTTTGTTGCTTTAATTTTTTACCTCTAGTTTGTTCTCAGATTTTAGTTTTGAATAAAAGAAAATGAGAAGAGAAGGGGTATATATATATAGCCTTATTTCCTTTTTTTTTTAAATGAAAATAAATGTGGCAAATGTTATTATGCATGCTACTAAACTTACAAATGTTTAATGCATGTTAAAATACTTACACTTGTTAATTTTGCATGTTATTAATATTTTTATATAATTTATATGTTATATTATATTTAGTTTTATATTTATATATGTTTTATGTCCTTATATTAAGCTTTTCCTTTTATTAATATTTATATAATCTTTAAAGAAAGTGATATTGAACTAATTATACACTAATAAATAATCATATATATATATATATTAGTTTTTAAAATATAGAATTTAACCCTTAAATAGCTTTTGAAAATTATTATATTGAATTTAAAATATAACTTCCAAATCACAATATATATATATATATATATATATATGTATGTATGTATATATATATATGTATATTGTAACGTTTGCGATTTTTCGTTGCCGAAAAACCGAAAGGTTAGGGTTTAAGAAGAAGAAAAGGTAGAAGAAGAGAGAAAAAAATAGAAGAAGAAAAGAAAAGAACAACAGAATATCAGAATCTCACAATTCGCAGTGGAACAACTTATAATAAATAAATGAATAATCTTTAAAACAAAGAACTGTACATTTATACATTACATCATTATCACAGTTTACAACAACAATAGACAACAGAGTCATTACATCGATCGACAGTTATATAAACTTGTCCTCATACAGAATACACAGCGGAATAATACATAGATAATATCATATACAAGTGGTACGTCTCGATATGCAGCTCGCCTCCTGAGCTCCATAGCACTCTTAAATCCAGAATAACCTGATAACCAAACTCTTGACTGTCCGTGTGGAAATTTGTGGGCACCCAGAGTTTAGGAAGGAAAACAATAAACTCCGAGTCAGTCATGTGACTGGTGTGAGAACTCAAAACAGTTTATCTTTAAAACAAAATAGAGGTATATTTTTAAAGTCAATTCGCAATGCTTTTTAAAAATGAGAGTACCATAAGGCCTCCCGCACACACACACACAATGCAAACGCAGAATCGGAGGAGATTTCTCCTTATGATAGTCAAAGATGCTTGATATGCATTAAAAAGAAACATTTGATATTATTACTAGTGCATAGTATAAAAAACAATTTCGAAAGTTGAATATAAATCTTAGCCAGCATAGGCATTCCGCACTTATGCCTACTATAGCTACCATCCAAACAGTGGGGCGCCACCATAAGTGAATGATAGGTTCTACAACTAAAACCGTACAAGACCGTATTGTTTCTTTGGATTTCCAACAAATGGTCAGGCCAAGGAACTTCCCATTGCCACATGGAAACGCCTCTGAAATGACGTCCCGAGAACCAAACCGGATCTCTGCCAACACAAGGCCGGGTTACCCCTAACTGGGTAACTACTGACACGAATATGTCATCCCCCGATCGTAACCGATCTATCCGAGGATCCTCGATTTCCAACAACCACAAAATTTGCAGCAACAACATAGGTTAAGTATCTGGGCTCCATACCATGATAGCACCTCTATCCAGAAGGAATGACATACACTAAAGGGGTGCTATCCCCTAATAACCTTGCCGCATCCTTCCTGTTTTGACCATTTCCGGGGTGTAAGGTCCGACGAAGTCTCGTCCACAAAGTCACGCTTTATACAAAAGCCGTGCTTTGGGTCAACAAATGATCATAGAAATGATCACCAAGATAAATGATCAAATAAATGATCCTATCACAAATGATCAAACAATGATCATTTCACAGCAACACTCAGCATGCCACACTACCAAATTGGGAGTATATCACTAATAACCTTCAACTATATAACCTCTGAGCTCGTACGTCTCAGAGAAGGGTGCTAATCTAAGAGAATAAATTCTCCGCCACCAACAGAAATATATTTGAAAGAAATCAGCTTTATATCTCAACTTGTAATGTCAGACATACTATACATACAAGTCTGTTCCGGGATCGAACAGAACCGAAGGCACTTACAAAGAAGTCCTTGCAATCCGAATATTCACTAATCACGACCGGACTTCCCGTCACTAAGGGTGATAAAACCTCTATATCGGAGATCAGCCGATGTAGAGTAACAAGACGGTAATCCTTTCGTTTTCACAAATATCCGGTCTTCAACACCGGTCATCAAATGCAATCCATTACGACGTATTACATACTCGGAATGGGTTATACGACCCCAAGGTCCTTTCCCGGCTAACCCGAATAGTGAGCGCTTATTTTAAAAATAAGCGTGGCATTCAATTTTAAACAATCACAACAAATACCTATTTAAAGGTAAATATTGATAGTCGAATTATTTAACTATCAATAGGCGTGCTCAACATCATCAAGTTCCAAATAATTTCTCAAATTATTTACTTTCCAAAATATCTTTACTAGATATAAAATTTTCCACACTTTAACCATTTGAAAATAAATTTTCAAATCAATTTCACCTTTATCACTTTTGAAAAACAAATTTCAATCCTTTTCCTTATGCAGAAATACTCTCATTTCAAAATGGTTTATTTAAACCAATTAAATAAATCCTTAGCGATTTACTTTATATTTACGTTCCAAATCCGTAAATTTATTCCACACTTTAAAAATAAATCAACGTTTATTTTTAAACAAATTTCACTTTCTTTTACAAATTCCATAATGAATTTATAATTCCTAAATATCTATGAATATACGATTTTCAAATCGATTTCTAATATTCATTTTCAATTTATCTTTAAAGATAAAATCTCAAAATATTCAGTTCATATTGGAAAACATTTCCATACTTATTTAATAATAAGTAATTCACAAATCCATTCATTTTCAATACTTAGAAAATATTCAATATACTTAATATCGACATTAAGTATATTATTTCATTCTTTAAGGAAAACATGTGCTTAAACACGTTCATTTGAGTCAAAACAAATGTTGCGTAAAACATCATTACGACGACCCAAAATCACTAGTATAGGGATTCGAAATTTAGATAGATATATAAATCCCAATACTATACAAAAACATTTCCTTTCGGAAATCATTTACTATAACAACTGTGTTATAGTCCACCATTTCCTTATTTCTTGAAAACGTCTATTTCAACAATGAATGTTGAAATCTATGTTTTCGATATTTAATCCATTTTAAAACATCGTTAAAACGATTAACTTCCTTTTAAAATATTCATTTCCCCATGCATATACATTTTATTTGATAATATATTCCCTGTCCAAAATCTGAATATACTTCCTTAACCAATTTCAACATTCAATTTATCAAATTCCATTGATTTTGAATTTATAAACAATGTCTATAAATTCCATTTCTATCCATAAACTTCGATTAATAAATTTCCTTTATTTACCACTTCCATTTGTTTATCTCAATATATACCAAAAGTCCATATTATAAGTTGATTACTTATAATTCATTTATTTACAAAAATCGTTCTTTTAAAACTTCACAAATTATAAATCTTATAAATTCTCATTCACTTATGAAATCCATTATACTTCATTTTAACACTTATAAAAATTTCGTTTTTTAATTCCAATACTTTTAATTTATAAATATCCATTTTATAAATCTTTTATAAAAATTGTTTGTAATAGTTCAAAATTTTCAATTTAAACCTTTTTATAAATTACTTAACTATTTATTTCAAAATCACTTTTCGCTTACATTTCATAAAAATCAATTTTATAACATTAAAATTTTAACGTTTATTTATTTTAACAATTCAAAATTTAATAAAACTTATACTTTCGAAAATCACTTTAAAATTCCTTTTAAAACCACAATCATTATTTTAAAACTTCAGAAATGGATCCGATGATGCAGCAGCACCAAATAGTC
Source organism: Allium cepa (assembly GCA_030765085.1). NCBI lineage: Eukaryota > Viridiplantae > Streptophyta > Magnoliopsida > Asparagales > Amaryllidaceae > Allium > Allium cepa. The sequence goes on from CM060932.1 coordinate 940,739,960, forward strand.
AATCACGACATCCAAATATCATATATCGATATGATAATCAACAAATATCATAATATCTGTAAATAAATCAATACAGTTGAGGAATCCAGTTGGATCCCTCCAACCTGTTTCCCTGCATCCTAAGATGTTAGCACAACACCAATTCCGCTCCAGTACGGAATTATCGCGGTATATGAGATTTAAAATATTATCCGCTTAATAGACGGCGCAATAGGGTCTCATCCGCTATATAATGCGGGAAATCAACAACTGCAATATATACATATGCCAACATATATATATTGCTATTATATATAATACCAATTTCATATACGGTGAAATATTCGCGGTATATTTTTTAATAAATAACCTCCGCTTACTAACGGCGCATAATGTCTATTTCAACAATCAATAGATAATAATCATCATTAAAACATGCATTGAAGAATTTTAAATCTAACTATTTAAAATAAAATCGAAACCGATTCGATTGAGTGAGAAGTTCTCACCTTGATTTCAATTTCGTTTTAGCGATTTATTTCGAATAAAATTAAACGTGCGTTTAATTTTACCCGAAATTTTCACTAACTCCAAACGACTCCAATCCAATTCCATAGCGTAGTGCTCGTCCATACGATTCCAACGCAACTGGTTTCGCGTGTTTTCTACCTCGTACGAAAAAGATATGATTTTTCAAAGTTTACACTAATTTTTTACTCATAATTTTACAACAAAATTTTATATTTTTAAACCTATGAACACGGGCCGTTGGATTTCCTTCTTGCTCCAGATCCTAGCCGCTCCCTTCCATCATCTTCCACGCGCGTACGGTTCCACGCAACAAACCAAAAACCGAACCCACGCTTTCCAAATTAGGGTTAATTTTCGCGAGAAAAATAAACAACTTCACGTCGATCAGGAAACTCCACGACGAAGGCCATCACGCGAGAAAACTTCGGCTATAGCCACCTTGAACTTGGCCCTCTCTATGGCCTCGAAAGTCGTGCCCAAACGCACGCGAACGCGGTCAATTTCCCACCAATCCGTAGCACCATTCGCGATCTCCAGCGTTGATCTTATAGTTCTCGTTGGTCTCTTCAATATTGTAGTTGAAAGTTTCTTGAAATGAGGCTTGGATTTGAAGAAATTAGAGGAGGAAGAAGCAAGATTTTCGGCCATTGATTATAAGGGTGGCGGCTGGCTATAGGATTAGGGTTAGGGTTAAATTTTTATTGAATATGAGAAAATGAAGTGCTTATATAGGAAAATATTCAAAACACTATTCATTCCGGGTTTTGTAAACTCCGATTTACGCGCGGTAACCAGCATTTCTAGGGTTTATCCCACGTTACGGACACAATGGGATAGGTTTTGGGAGCTAATTCGATCATCTGTGCAAGTTATGGGAATAAACGTTCAATTTAAAATTAAACCGATTAAACGATTTTCTAGGCGTTTTAGCTTGTACCGGACAAACGGTAAATCCGATTGACTTGAAATTTGAAACCATACAATAATATCACATTACGGATCCGATGAAACTGGTTTCATCGAAATCCGAGACTTTTTGAAAAATGGCTATTTTCACTCGCCAAATTAATATTAAAACAATTTCGATGCATTTCGAGCTGCCACATCAAACGACAACTCCAATTGCTATGAAAATTGAAATCCGATAATAACAAACTATTACGGATCCAATGGAACTAGTTTCGTCCAATTCTGAGACTGTTCAAAAATTGGCTAATTTCACTAGTCGATTAAATATTAAAATATTCAATTTTCACAAATTAACTTTTAATTCGATTTTAAAAGTTCTAAATATCGTTCTAACTCCAACATGATAAAATAAAATTTTACAAATCATTTTCAATCATATTTAACCCAATTTTCAATTATTTCTGTATTTTCAACTATTAAATTATCGATTTAATTATCCAATTAAATCCATTTATTCGAAATAAAATTTATTTGACTCATAAATTTCACTTATTAATATTTAAATTCAATTAAATATTCGAATTTTAATTGACAAAAATTCTGGGTCGTTACATACTTCCCCCTTAAAAGAATTTCGTCCTCGAAATTACCAAGTAAGAAAAATTACGGAATCAATTAACTTTCCCAAAATCCATAGTTAAACTTCTTACAATACTTTACTAAGTTTTCAAATCATACTTAGTTATCTTTTCAAAACAACTACTATCGTTTAACTTCCAATTCCAAAATCAAAGTTATAGTTTTCACAAATTTTCCCAAAATTTCCAAAAATTTTCTAACGCCTTAAATTTTCGGAAAAATTCGCCATAGTCTCCTTTGCGCGGCTCGATCCGAAAAAAATGACAGTATATATATCACAAATATACATCTCATCAAGTGATGAGGCATCCCGCAGGGAAAAAAATGTAAAAGTACGGTATGTAATCCGAGATATGTACCTTATATTTTATTAGCGAGCATATACGACTAATATAGCGCGAAAACGAGCTCCAAATGCGAAGCAACGCCATCCGCACCTACTAAACACTCAACAACAACATGAGAAACATGCATATATGTAAATAGTATCAATATATAACATATAGCAACATAACAACTACATGTGCCAACATAGCAATGCATTCAATAGCAATAAATGCAACTACCAAATCAATATAAATTTACTTCTCATTAACATTTAATGAATTGGTTTTCCAATTAATTCACATTTGATTCATTAACATTGGAATTTTACTAACATTCATTCATGTCTAATTTTCAGTTAGTTTACATTCACTAATTAAATCCAATTCACATTCAATTCTATTCAAATTTATTTACTTTCAATTTGAATTTAATTACTTAGCTTCCAATTTTGCTAATTCAATTTCATTAAGAATTAATGAATTTATATACAATCAATCAACAATCAATATAACAACCAATGTATATTCAACACAACCAAATTTATTCACTTTACATTTAATTTGGTTCAACACTTTTAATTCCAATTGGATCATATTAAATTGACTTCCATTCAATTTATTCAACTTCCAATAACATTAGCTTTTAATGAATTATCACTTACATTCATTATTTCGTATCAATTATTTATATTTAATTGATTAACATTCAATCCATTTATCAATTCAATTGCTAATTCCTTTATCCATATAAAGTTGAATTTCATTCATATAACTCAAGTTCAAATTCTTAATGACTTCACTTCATTAATTCACTTATTAATTTACTTCGACACCAAAAATCAACTTTATTCAACATTATTTAACTCATGTTCCATTTCAAACATCTTATCAAATCCAAATCAAATCCAAATTTTCCAAACAACTTTCTTTTAAACAATTTGGCAGCAATCCCTCTTTTGGAAACCCGAAAATGAACACCAACGATGTCGCGATCATCATCGGAATTATTTTCCAGTGACCAAAAAGAGTTTAGAGTTTTAATTTCTCCAAAACAATTTTCCCAAAATATCAAATCCTTTCAAAACACTTATTTGGAATTTTATTTTCAGATTATAAATCACATTTATAAACCTTTTACTTATATAATTTCACTTCTTATATATATAAGATTATTTCACAATTGTAAATTACATTAATTATAATTTCACACTTATAATTCATTTGCTTATACCATTCATTCTTTTTCAACTGTTGTTTTTATTTAACTTATTCAACAACCAAACAATCAATTATATACTTTAATAATTCTGAAAAATTATTCTTTTATATATAAAATATAATCAAGGTAAAATTATTTCATTTACCCTATTAAAACAATATCGTGTCAAATTGTTCTGTACAAGTGTTTAGAGATCCCTATCAACAACGTTAATTACTCATGTTGACCAAAATCCATATACCACTCAACAAACCAATCATCACAATATAAAACAATTTATATTCACTAACAAATACGCGCTCGTATCTATTATTACACTCACACTCATTCTAGAGTACTACTGACTCTATCTCTAATGAGTAATACCCAACAGAGCCATGGTTGTCGCTTAACCATAAGCTCTGATACCAAATGTAACGTTTGAGATTTTTCATTGCCGAAAAACCAAAAAGTTAGGGTTTAAGAAGAAGAAAAGGTAGAAGAAGAGAGGAAAAAAATAGAAGAAGAACAGAAAAGAACAACAGAATATCAGAATCTCACAATTCGCAGTGGAACAACATATAATAAATAAATGAATAATCTTTAAAACAAAGAACTGTACATTTATACATTACATCATTATCAAAGTTTACAACAACAATAGACAACAAATCATTACATCAATCAACAGTTATATAAACTTGTCCTCATACAAAATACACAGCGGAATAATACATATATAATATCATATACAAGTGGTACGTCTCGATATGCAGCTCGCCTCCTGAGCTCCATAGCACTCTTAAATCCAGAATAACCTGATAACCAAACTCTTGACTGCCCGTGTGGAAATTTGTGGGCACCCAGAGTTTAGGAAGGAAAACAATAAACTCCGAGTCAGTCATGTGACTGGTGTGAGAACTCAAAACAGTTTATCTTTAAAACAAAATAGAGGTATATTTTTAAAGTCAATTCACAATGCTTTTTAAAAATGAGACTACCATAAGGCCTCCCGCACACACACACAATGCAAACGCAGAATCGGAGGAGATTTCTCCTTATGATAGTCAAAGATGCTTGATACGCATTAAAAAGAAACATTTGATATTATTACTAGTGCATAGTATAGAAAATAATTTTCAAAGTAGAATATAAATCTTAGCCAGCATAGGCATTTCGCACTTATGCCTACTATAGCTACCATCCAAACAGTGGGGCGCCACCATAAGTGAATGATAGGTTCTACAACTAAAACCGTACAAGATCGTATTGTTTCTTTGGATTTCCAACAAATGGTCAGGCCAAGGAACTTCCCATTGCCACATGGAAACGCCTCTGGAATGACGTCCCGAGAACCAAACCGGATCTCTGCCAACATAAGGCCGGGTTACCCCTAACTGGGTAACTACTGACACGAATATGTCATCCCCCGATCGTAACCGATCTATCCGAGGATCCTCGATTTCCAACAACCACAAAATTTGCAGCAACAACATAGGTTAAGTATCTGGGCTCCATACCATGATACCACCTCTATCCAGAAGGAATGACATACACTAAAGGGGTGCTACCCCCTAATAACCTTACCGCATCCTTCCTGTTTTGACCATTTCCGGGGTGTGAGGTCCGACGAAGTCTCGTCCACAAAGCCACGCTTTATACAAAGGCCATGCTTTGGGTCAACAAATGATCATAGAAATGATCACCAAGATAAATGATCAAATAAATGATCCTATCACAAATGATCAAACAATGATCATTTCACAGCAACACTCAGCATGCCACACTACCAAATTTGGAATATATCACTAATAACCTTCAACTATATAACCTCTGAGCTTGTACGTTTCAGAGAAGGGTGTTAAGCTAAGATAATAAATTCTCCGCCACCAACAGAAATATATTTGAAAGAAATCAGCTTTATATCTCAACTTGTAATGTCAGACATACTATCCATACAAGTCTGTTCCGGAATCGAACAGAACCGAAGGCACTTACAAAGAAGTCCTTGCAATCCGGATATTCACTAATCACGACCGGACTTCCCGTCACTAAGGGTGATAAAACCTCTATATCGGAGATCAGCCGATGTAGAGTAACTCGACGGTAATCCTTTCGTTTTCACAAATATCCGGTCTTCAACACCGGTCATCAAATGCAATCCATTACGACGTATCACATACTCAGAATGGGTTATACGACCCCAAGGTCCTTTCCCGGCTAACCCGAATAGTGAGCGCTTATTTTTAAAAAAAAGTGTGGCATTCAATTTCAAACAATCACAACAAATACCTATTTAAAGGTAAATATTGATAGTCGGATTATTTAACTATCAATAGGCGTGCTCAACATCACCAAGTTCCAAATAATTTCTCAAATTATTTACTTTCCAAAATATCTTTACTAGATATAAATTTTTTCACACTTTAACCATTTGAAAATAAATTTTACAAATCATTTTCAATCGTATTTAACCCAATTTTCAATTATTTCTGTATTTTCAACTATTAAATTATCGATTTAATTATCCAATTAAATCCAATTATTCGAAATAAAATTTATTTGACTCATAAATTTCACTTATTAATATTTAAATTCAATTAAATATTCGAATTTTAATTGATAAAAATTCTGGGTCGTTACATATGTAACAACCCAGAATTTTTGATAATTTAAATTTGAATATTTAATTAATTTTAAATATTAATAAGTGAAATTAATAAGTTGAATAAATTTTATTTCGAATAATTAGATTTAATTGAATAATTAAATCGATTATTTAATAGTTGAATTTACAGAAATAATTGAATAATCGAGTTTAATATGATTGAAAGTGGTTTGTAAAATTTTATTTCATCATATTGAAGTTATAGTAATGTTTTAAAACCTTTAAATATATATATTATAATTAGAAAACAATTTTTTTATTAGTTTTGAAATATAGAGTTTTTAAATCAAATTTAATTTTAAGATATTTATTTTTGAGTTTTAAATTTAAATTCTATTTACAATATATATGTATATATACATAAACAAACAAATATCTTATTTGTTTTTGGAAAAATTCAAATTAATTCACAAATTTATTCTAAAATTCATTTTAATTACTAAATTAAATTTGGCTTAAAAATGGATCGTTACACAATCATCCTTTAAGTTACTTGTATTTCAGTTGATATTTCACTTGAGTTGGATTTATTGATATAAAAATGTTAATCCTGACTCGAGTGTTTTGTGTTTTGCTTTAGGCTCAGGTCAGACTGAGTATCACAGCATTTGAAACTCACCTTTGGAGTTGGAGCTTCGATTGGAGATCCATCTATCTATCTATCTAGTTTTCAGTTACTTAGTTGACTCCATGAATATATTCTGATTTTGTACTTGACTATTGTATCGAGGCTTCTGATGCATCTTATTTAATTTTGTTATATATATATATATAGTAGCTTCATGAACTACTATCCTTTTATTTCCGCTGCTTATTGTTATATTACTCTGTGTTTGTAATTCTGTGATTATTTATTTACCGTATAAGTTTAGTTTTGCCAAATAAAAATTAACAATCTGATATTTTGAGCAATTCAAGTACCACATGTGTGGATGCGAATGGTTGAAAATATCAGGATGTTAGAACTACAGTTTACTTGCTTATTTAAATAGACTAATTTCATCGAGGTTTCACGCATTATGGATTGTGACTGTTCACCATATGACATTTATATATGAGCGTATATGGATCAAATATCCATATTCTTGTATTTCTTTTAGAGTTCGAAACTCATTAAAGACAATAAATGGTCTTGGGCAAGCAAACTCGTAAGTGACTAAGTTACAAATGTATTTATGGTTGTATCATTAAGCGCTTGCATGGGTCGACATACATAAGTTTATTAGCAAGTATATTTTATATTTCTATTTTTCGGCACTAATTCAATTTATTTATATATTGTAATTAATAAAAAAAATTAACAATTGTATTAATTGCATAAATTTATCAATGTAGATTATTATAACTTTATATAGCAGATGTTCTTATAATATTAGAAAGGTTAAATATAACTATTTCATTATTCTAATAAGGCTCCCCTTAGTCTTTTATGTTTCGCCAAACCCTAAGATGAAAAATAAAAATCTTTTGACATCACTAATGGGTGTTTGGACTCATATATCTTGTATTCTGACCTTGTAGAAAGCTCAACAAAGCATGCTTCCATATATGATAGATAACTCCTTATCGGTTAAATTATATACAACTCCTAACTCATGGTTTCCTGTCCTAATCTAATTTTTACCTTGAGAAAAATTCAACAATTAAAAAAAGATTATTCACTCATACCCACCATTTCGTGATGGCCTGCTATACATAACTTAAGGAAAGCTCAAAAAATATATATAAGTGTCTTACTGCGTCTAGTCAATCTAAATTGATAATTCTACATATTACATCTGTAGCTTAAGGAAAGCTCAACAACTAAAGAGTATGTAAGTAATTTATTAATGTATAAATGGTCGAGAATAACTTTATATTAGAGACTGGTAATCTTCAGTATATTATATCGAGTGATATTGACTTATGGAATAATGTATTTCTTATGAAATACCCTTATGATTCAAGTGTTAGACTCATCGACAATCACGATATAAGTATTATACGTTTGTATTTATTCCTAAAGTCTAGTTGGGTTTCTTTAACGTTCCACCTTTAGTTTATACGTTCATATTATATAAGTTTTGTTATTATATAAATTTTATATTTTAATTAGATTAGATAAAAATCTTATGCATAACATTATATGAATTAAATCATATTTAATTAATTTAATCAATTGTTAAATTAACACTTTAATTAATTACGATATTATTCAATTATAACATATTAAATTGAATATATATATTATAACACTTACAACAATCTACATATATGTTATATATGTATATACAGATTTTAATTTATTATTTTAAATTTAATTAATTTAAATATTTAAACAATTTTAATTAAATTTTATTAATTTCGAAGGCTCTTTTATACACACTGTTAGCGCCAAAATTGGTCACTAACACCCTTAAAGAGTTTGTGTAGAGAGATTAATGAAGAAGATAAATTAAAATAGAGAAGATAACATAAATTAAAATGCGGGAGACGAGAACACAGAATTTATAGTGATTCGGCGTTGTAGCCTACGTCCACTTTGAAGTTGATCCTTTATTTCTTCACTTTAGACTTGATTACAGATACAATCCGCTTTTAAGTATTCGAATACAATTGTGAAATAAAAGTAGAAGTCTTGGATGAGGTTTGGATGAGGCAGAGTCTCCCCTGTGTTCTCTAAAATCGGATCCCTTTTTTTTGTGCCCCTGCCCCTATATTTATAGACGAATGTGGGTTGGACTTCCCTGGTGGGCCAGATGGCTAGACAGCTCGGTCCAGATAGGACGCGCCCTGCATGCCGAGTGGAACATGCCGAACGGTCGGCATGCCGAGCCCTCCTTTCCAAGTCGATGGATCTCTCTGTTGAATGGAGGAAGCGGACCGAACGATGTTGGGATGCCGAGTGAAACGTGGATGCCGGGTGAGGAGCATGCCGAGTGCAATACATGCCGTGTGAAGGGTTTGCCGTGCAAAGGACATGCCGAGCTAAGGTTATGCCGAGTGATGCCGAGCATAGGGTGTGCCGAACAAAGGATATGCCGAGTGAAGCCTTGGAAGGCCGAGTGCACTTAAATGCCATGTGAAGAGCTGAATGGCCTTATGCCGAGCATCCTCTTGTGCCGAGTACAACTCAGCATGCCGAGAGTCCAGGGATGCCGAGTACAATTCTAAATGGCCGACCGTTTAGTTGCCTGGTCGATTTTCCAGGTAACATTTTGCCCCCCCAAAGTACAGCGTGTGTTCGAACAGGGTGTGCTTTGAACTACTGGACCATTGCATTGCCACCGAGTGATGAGGATGCCGAACGATCGGGAGCCGAGTGAAACCACTTAGTCTTGTGGAGCCGAGTGAAACCACTTAGTCCTGTGGAGCCGAGTGAAACCACTTAGTCCTATGGAGCCGAATGAAACTTCTTAGTCCGGTGGAGCCGGTCAGAGTCCCTTCGTCTTCTTCTATTTCCTTCTCTTTTCTCACTTCTTGCTTTTACAATTCCGAGCTCACAAACCATTCGTGCAATCAGAATTCAAGGGTTTCTCATAACTTTCCTACGTTCGATCCACGTACTAGGTATCTTCTTACCCGAGTTCCTCTTCTGGCAATTTCCCATCGATTCACTGTTGGAGGGGACTTAAGTTCGATTTGGAATGTTTCCAAGGTCGAGCGTCTAGTTGTAGAGAGAGAGAGAACCAAATTCGAATGCCTTGTAGGATCATTAGTGAGTGTTCGGCGGAGGAGGAGAAGGTATGGAGGATATGCCGAGTGTTTGGACTCGGCATAATCTTAGTTTGGCACGGCGTAGTTTTGGCCGAACGACACTAGCTCAGTACGAACTGAAGCTGGGCCGAACGATGGCCGTATGCCGAATTGTAGCCCTGCCGAGCCACTACTTTAGCCGAACAAACTGTTATGCCGAGCGTACATAAATGCCGAGCCTACCTCCATGCCGAGCAAACCAACATACCGAACGTACTTGAGTGCTGAACAAACTATCCTGTCGAGCACAACTAAGTGCCGAACAAACCTTAATGCTGAACCCAAGTGAATGCCGAACAAACTATCATGCCGAACATAACTAGGTGCCGAACAGGCCTAAATGCCGAACAAACTTAACTGCCAAACATACTTTCATGTCGAACGAACTTAGATGCCGACCATACTCACATGTCGAACAGACTTAGATACCGAACATATTATCATGCCGAGCGCAACTAAGTGCCGAACAGACCTAAATGCCGAACACAAGCAAATGCCGATCAAACTATCACGCCGAACAGTCTTAAATGCCGAACAAACAGTTGCCTTGCGTAATTTCATAACTAAACTTTATTCTACGTAATCGAACAACTTCTTCTGGCGTTTTCTTAACTAATCGCCATACAAAAGGCTTTCGGAGACGGTCAGCGATGACGGTTTTCGGAGGCGACGCTTTTAGGCTTGACGCTATACTAAATGCTCACACACGATTGATTGCACTAGTTCACACACCACGTGGGGGGGTTAACTGCGTTGTTAATTCTAACGTCGATCATTTTTCGAGTATAGTTCACACAGGTGCTTGGTTGAGTCTACTATTTATTCAAGATGTCCAAAAGATCCAGTTCTGCTACACTTTCCGATAAACCTGGGCCGTCTTCTAAACGAACGGCCCCCGACACAACTGACCCGTCGGTTTCTCCCGCTCATGACTGGGCTCCCGATACTTTGGAATCGTCGATTTTACTGGATGACCCAGTTGACTCACAGGCTTCGAAAGTCACTGAGGCCGCTCTTAAGCGGATATGTTCTATTCATGGCATTCCGTTTGCTGACGTGCTCGTTCCGTCGGGGCATGACCGCCCACATCTGCCCCCAGCGGGATATACGGCGTGTAGCAAGTTCGTGTGCTGGGTTGGTAGCGTGCCACCTTTCAATCTATTCCTTCGCGACGTGCTGCAGTATCTGGACGTCGCCCCATCTCAACTTCATCCAAACGGTCACGCTTTCATTTATGGCACGTACACGCTTTTCATGGCCTTCTTCTCCAGGCCTCCAACTCCCGGCGATATAAGGTACATCTATATGACCAAGAAACGGGGAGAAAGCCCCTCTTACATGTTTCTTGAGCCACATCGGAAGTGCCAACTTTTCACTAGTGCGTGGAGTAGCAAATTCGCCCTGTACAAACAGGAGTGGTTTTATGTGCGCTGCCCCCAAGGCTTTGCGAGGCGGTGGGTTGAAGGAAGTAAGTCCTTTCTCTGAGTTGATGTCCGTTCCCGATTGAGGTTGAACTTCTCCTAACTCATTATTCTATTTTTTCAGATCTCGTCCCCTGTCCCGAGGGCCGGGGGTACTCCGATGCTGTCGACGCCATTAGAGCTCTTCCTGCTGAAGAGCGAGATATCCGAGCCCTCATTTCCAATGAGTCACTATCAAAGTTCGGCTTGCTAGCCCCTGGCCGCCGGGTTAGCTTTCCAGAGGGCGTATCGCTTCCCAAGTCTGTGTCCGTCAGAGGGAAAAAATTACCTGAATCATCCGTTCGCCCTTCTCTTGAAGTACCGGAAGAAGGGGAAATTCTAGGCGAGCCACCTAAAAAGCGAGGTGAGGATTTAGGTCCTGCAGCTGAAGCTCATGATATCGAAACGTCATCTTCCCCTTCGAAGGGGAGAAAGGAGCTGGCGCGCAAGTTGCGGAAGGAGAAGGATGGTGGGACTTCCAAAGCTACGCCTGTTCAACCAGAGAAAGAGGCTTCTTCACAGCGCGTTGGAAGTTCTCTGAAAGGCTTATCAAACCTCTCCATTCCCGACGATTTGCTCAACTATGATTTCGATGACCCGGAGCTGTTTAAGTTTCGCTCACCCGTCAGGGGTGATGCGGGCGTACCGGCCTCGATCCAAGGGGAAAAAACTCCCGTTAGCAAAGCCACTGGTCCGTCGGGGGGTAGTACTAGGACACACACAGATACATGCATTTCGCTTTGCACCTACTTTTCTTTCACCATTCTGCTCTCTCGCTAATTCGCTATTGTTTGATTGCAGGTGACATGGGGCGCTCTTACGGATACGACCGCCTTCGCGGTTCGTCGACTTTACGCTAGTCTGGTCGGGACTCAGGCCTCGGGAAGCGCCGAGACAGAGACATCGACAGCGACCGAGATTATCATGTCCAGGACTCGTCATCCCGGAAGAAAACTTATTATCAGCCCGAACACCGCTAGGAGACCTCTTCTTATCAGGAGCGAAGCAAAGACAAACGTGGCCATAAGAGGTCGCATTCTGATGCTCCTTGGGACCAACACTCTGACTCTTCTTCTACCCGGCACTCCCGAGATTCTCATAGGAAAAGCGAACTTTCAAAGCCGTCTCCTCCCGCTCCCGTAACAGACCCGACAGTGTCAGAAAGATTGAACGAACTTAAGGCTAAGTTTCCGAAGATTTGTTTTGATGGGTTAAAGTTCCTCCCGGCGATTCATCCTATTCCCGGAGATGTCAAACAAAATGTTATCGCCTGTACCAATGACGTCTACATGCAACATGACGCGTTCGTCCATCTGGCTGAGAAACTTTCTGAAGTCTCTATGGAGCGCCAGCACGAAATTGACCGCCTAAAGCTTGAAGCTATTCATGACAGGGATATCATTAAGGCCCAGGATGAAGAAATTGCCGCCGATAAGTCCAAGCTTGAAGCTACTCGTCAGAGCACTCAGGACACCGCTGAGGCTGTTTCCCGCCTTGAATTGACTCATAAGAAAGAGCTCAATGAAGCGGTTCAACGGTGTGGGGCATTAGCTCTGGAGAAAGACTCCATTCAGAAGGAGCGGGACACACTTAGTTATCGGGTTAAGGAACTCGAAGAGCAACTTTTCGAGGAGAGGAAAGAGAAAGTGGCTGCCCAGGTTGAGGCACAACATTATTGTGATGAGATTGTCGCCACCCGACTCCTAAAGGAGAAACTAGAGGACGATCTCTCCAAAGTTGAGGCACTAAAGAATGAAGCCCGTGAGGAGGGTAAAAAGATAGCAACTGCCGATGTCGACTCTCGCCTTGAGGCAGCTAGGGAAGAAGGTAGGGAGGAAATTAAGACTAAATTCGACCCGCTGATCGCCGAGTTCAATGCCCGAGTCCTCATGCATAGGGATTTAACTTTTCTGGGCGACGGCTACCTCGAGTCTCTGATCGAGGCGTGGGAAACTTTGATTCAGATCAAGAAGGTCGAGAGCGGTGTCAAAGAGGTCGACGAAGAAGCATTGATAAAAGAATTCCTGAGGGGGAAGGAGCCTTCAGATTTATCGGCGGCTAAAGCCCTCTACAGCAAAGGTTCTCCCTCCAGGAAAGGGAAAGAGGTGGCTACGGACCCTTCCGGCGTTGTGCCCCCAGTTCACGTGCCTACCCAACCGGCCAGTCGGTCAACACTTGACCCCTTCGAGCAGCACGTTGGTTATGACCCGGAAGCCCCCGGGCTTGGCGTTCATGTTTTATCTCCCATCCCGGAGGGCGGGACACCCCTGGCGACTGAGAACCCACCGGCATCTGGTGAGTAACCTCTGGGCTTCACAAAGATCTTTCTCGTTCCCTCAGAAGCTGTTGTGTTCTAACATTTGTTTATTTTCATGTCTTCTGTGCAGGCTGTTCTAACCCCGAGCCCACTCCGAGGAGCGATGCCGCCAAGGAGGTGGAGATAAAGGCGAGTGAGGCTACTCAAGTCGGCGGAGATCCTGGTCCAGATGCTCAAGTAATCGGGGCGCTGGATGAAGGAAAATCTGACTCTTCCTCGGAGAATTTCAAAGTTGAAATCACAGGCGCCTCTGAGCACACATCCGACTTGAGCATGAAGGAACGGCTCGAGAAAGAGAAAAGAGATACGACCTCAGTCAAGGTCGAGCCGCGTGAAGTGGACCTGGACGATCCTCTGAACAAACCATTGAAGATCATTCTTCCTGGCAAGTCCCAGCCCATGGATGTTCCCCCTACGTCTTCGGTCGTCACCCCTCCGTCAGGGAAGGATTCCAAGAGTAAGCGCTCTGGGAAGGAACCATCCGGGAAGAAGTCAAAGAAACACAAGAAATGACCGTCGTCCCCGTTCAACGAGAACTAGTTTAAGTCATGTACTAATTTTTGTAGACTGTGTAAATAGGCTGTTGGCTCCGGACTTCAGAGCGTTTTTGTAACGGGAAGCTTTTTGTGAATAAAATTTGATCTTCACTTTTGTCTTCTCAAAAGACTTTTATTATTCAGTTTCTTTTATGGTTGTGATTGAAATCTGAATTGTTATGGGTAACTTAGACTTCTTGGTTCGTCTTTACATGGCTTGGGAGCTTCCCTGGATTTGATCAGTCTCCACTTGGTGCTTCAAGCACTTAGAATATTTCATAGCCCGTATGTTGTGGACTTGACATATCCAAGTCATTTGCGTCGTAGTTCCTATTCAAGGAACTCGGAGGTCTGAACTGCTTGTAATTAAGTCTATACACCGAACTTCGAGTACTCCAGTCCGTGCTCCGGGGACTTGGAGATTTCGAGTCATTTGTATTCGAGTCCACGCTCTGGGGACTTGGAGATTTCGGATCGTTTATACTCGAGTCCGCATTCTGGGGACTTAAAGTACTCCAGTCCGCGCTCTGGGGATTTGGAGGTTTTAAATCGTTTATACTCGAGTCCGCACTCTGGGGACTTAGAGTACTCCAGTCCGCACTCCGGGGACTTGGAGATTTTGAATCGTTTATACTCGAGTCCGCACTCCGGGGACTTAGAGTACTCCAGTCCGCGCTCTGGGGATTTGGAGGTTTCAAATCATTTATACTCGAGTCCGCACTCTGGGGACTTAGAGTACTCCAGTCCGCGCTCCGGGGACTTGGAGATTTAGAATCGTTTATACTCGAGTCCGCACTCCGGGGACTTAGAGTACTCCAGTCCGCACTCCGGGGACTTGGAGATTTTTTGGTCGTTTATACTCGAGTCCGCACTCTGGGGACTTAGAGTACTCCAGTCCGCACTCCGGGGACTTAGAGATTTTGAATCGTTTATACTCGAGTCCGCACTTCGGGGACTTAGAGTACTCCAGCCCGCACTCCGGGGACTTGGAGATTTTGAATCGTTTATACTCAAGTCCGCACTCCGGGGACTTAGAGTACTCCAGTCCGCACTTCGGGGACTTGGAGATTTTTAATCATTTATACTCGAGTCCGCACTCCGGGGACTTAGAGTACTCCAGTCCGCACTCCGGGGACTTGGAGATTTTTTGTCGTTTATACTCGAGTCCGCACTCCAGGGACTTAGAGTGCTCCAGTCCGCACTCCAGGGACTTGGAGATTTTGAATCGTTTATACTCGAGTCCGCACTCCGGGGACTTAGAGTGCTCAGTCCGCACTCCGGGGACTTGGAGATATTTTGTCGTTTATACTCGAGTCCGCACTCCGGGGACTTAGAGTACTCCAGTCCGCACTCCGGGGACTTGGAGATTTTGAATCGTTTATACTCGAGTCCGCACTCCGGGGACTTAGAGTACTCCAGTCCGCACTCCGGGGACTTGGAGATTTTGAATCGTTTATACTCGAGTCCGCACTCCGGGGACTTAGAGTACTCCAGTCCGCACTCCGGGGACTTGGAGATTTTTAATCGTTTATACTCGAGTCCGCACTCCGGGGACTTAGAGTACTCCAGTCCGCACTCCGGGGACTTGGAGATTTTTTGTCGTTTATACTCGAGTCCGCACTCCGGGGACTTAGAGTGCTCCAGTCCGCACTCTGGGGACTTGGGGATTTTTTGTCATTTATTATAAGCGTTCGTACGCTAGCCAGGATATCATAATTTTTAATTGCGCATCATAGGAATATCATACGAAGAGACATTGGTCATTCATGGAAAAGATGGCTTCAGGCCTTTATTGATGAAAACAAGCTAGATTGTCTTATTACATGCCAAGAAGAAAGCATACTGGAAATAAATGTGACTACCGCATAAAGGAAATAGACTAAGTGTAATAACGCCGCAAATGCTCGCTGTTCCATGCTCGAGGGAGTGTCGCACCATCGACGGTCGTTAGCTTGAAAGTTCCTTCTCCAAGCCTCCGTTCGATGACGTATGGACCTTCCCATGCGGGATTCATGTGCGAAGGGGTTGGAAAGACTCGTTTCAAAACGAGATCTCCCACCCTAAAAGTTCTTGGCTGGACCTTTCCATTATAATATTTAGCGACTCGGTGTCTGTATGAGGCTGCTCTCAAATCAGCTTCTTCGCGTTTCTCATCAATGAAGTCTAATGATTCCAATAGGAGATCCTGGTTTGAGGCAGGATCGTAATAGGTTACCCGGTGTGACGGAACTTCAAGTTCTACGGGTATGACGGCTTCCGTGCCGTACGCCAGTGCGAATGGTGTGTGGCCAGTCGCGGTCTTGTGGGTAGTTCTATAGGCCCAAAGCGCTGTTGGGAGTTCATCCACCCACTTGCATCTAGCCTTTTCCAAACGCTTCTTCAATATGGACTTGATGATTTTATTGACGGCTTCTACCTGCCCATTCGCCTTCGGGTGAGCAACTGCTGCGAACCTTTTCTCAATGCCATACCTCTGACAGAACTCTTTGAATTCCTTGCTTTCGAATTGAGTTCCGTTGTCCGTTATGATGGTCCGTGGGAGGCCAAAACGACATATGATATTTCGTACAACGAAATTAATGACTTTCTTGGTGGTGATTGTGGCCATTGGCTCTGCTTCCGCCCACTTGGTGAAATAATCGACTGCCACTATTGCATATTTCGCGCCTCCTTTGGCTATAGGCAGAGATCCAATTAGGTCGATTATCCACATTACAAATGGCCAGGGACTAACCATTTGTGTGAGTTCCGTTGGCGGAGCTCTCGGAATCTTTGCATATATCTGGCATTTGTCGCATCTTCTCGCATAGTCTGCAGCATCCCGATTTACAGTCGGCCAATAATATCCATAGCAGAGGATTTTCCTCGCCAAAGTTTGCCCCCCGGTATGATCACCACATTCTCCCTCATGGACTTCTTCCAACACCCGTTTTACCTCGTCATGGGCCACGCACCGGATTAAGGGGGTCGAGAATCCCCTCCGATACATTATCCCGTCTTGCATTACATAACGCGAAGCCTTGCGAAGGACTTGGCGTCTTTCACTTCTTTTCTTAGGTAAGTCTCCGTATAGCAAGTATTGTTTGATCGGGGTCAGCCATGATCCCCTTTCGAGTTCGATCTCCAAGACGAGATCTATCTCCATCATGTCTATACTTGGAGCAAGCAGAGTCTCGACAGGGAACAATCCCATCTGCTATGCATCGCCAGTACTCGCGAATTTAGCCAACGAGTCGGCCTCCCTATTTTGTTCGCGCGGGACATGCGAAATGTCATAATATTCCAGGTTTACTAGTAGCTCCCGGACCCAAGCAAGATAAGGAGCCAGTCTCTGTCCTTTCGCTTGGTAGTCTCCCCGTACCTGATATACCACCAGCTGTGAGTCGCAGAAGATTTCGATGGACTTTACCCTCAGTTCGTTGGCAAGTCTTAAGCCAGCAATCGGTGCTTCGTATTCGGCTTCGTTATTTGTCGTTGTAAATTCGAGCTTCAAAGCGTAGCAAATCGATCGGTTTTCGGGAGTTACCAGAAGTATCCCAGCTCCCGACCAACAGTCGTTAGATGCCCCGTCAGTGAACATCTTCCATCGGACAGGAGGGATTACTTTGTGATTTTCACTCGGTTCATCCGGAATGGTGAACTCAGCAACGAAGTCAGCTAATGCTTGCCCTTGGATGGTCCTTCGCGGCAGGTAGGTGATATCAAACTGGCTTAACTCGATGTTCCACTTTAGCATCCTACCGGAAGTTTCTGGTCGTTGGAGTACCTGTCGCAAGGGTTGGTCAGTGTAAACACTGATTGAGTGCGCCTGAAAGTAGGGACGAAGCTTGCGTGATGCAATCACCAGGCAATAGGCAAGTTTCTCGATCTTTGGATAATTCTTTTCTGCCCCCGTCAGTCGTTTACTAACATAGTACACCGGCCTTTGAACCTTGTCTTCTTCGCGAACTAGGGCTGTACTGATAGCGTGTTGAGACACAGCCAAATATACGTACAACGTCTCGTGGTCTACTGGTTTTGACAACACTGGAGGACTTTCCAAGTGTCTCACCAGGGCTTGGAATGCTTCCTCGCAGTCAGTCGTCCATTCGAAGTTTCTCTTTCCTTTCTTTATGACATCGAAGAAAGGAACACACTTATCTGTGGCTCTGGATATGAATCGACTGAGCGCAGCTACTTTTCCGTTCAAGCTCTGTACCTGTTTTATGGTTCTAGGTGCCTGTATATCTCGGATGGCCTGGATCTTTTCCGAGTTAGCTTCAATTCCTCGTGCATTCACAATGAATCCCAAGAGCTTCCCTGATGCCACGCCGAATGAACACTTTGAAGGATTGATCTTTATCCCATAGTGCCTTAGTACACCGAACATCTCTGCCAAGTCTCGGATGTGGTCGTTTGACTGTCGTGACTTCACGAGCATGTAATCCACATAGACTTCCATTGTTCTACCAATCTGATCCTTGAACATTCGGTTCACCAGGCGTTGATAGGTTGCTCCTGCATTCTTCAACCCAAAAGGAATTACTACATAGCAATACAGCCCGACGTTTGTGACGAAGCTGGTGTGTTCTTGGTCCGGGATGTGCATTGGGATTTGATTGTACCCGGAGTATGCATCCATAAAAGATAGTAGTTCATGCCCGGCAGTCGAATCGACCAGCTGATCAATTCGTGGTAGCGGGAAGCCATCCTTCGGGCATGCTTTGTTTAAATCGGAATAGTCAATGCAGGTTCTCCATTTCCCGTTTGCTTTCTTTACCAACACAGGGTTGGACACCCATTTCGGGTAGAGGGCGTCACGGACAAACCCATTAGCTTTGAGTTTATCCACCTCCTCTTTGAGAGCTGTAGACCTCTCCGTGTCCATGCCTCTCCTTTTTTGCTTCACAGGTACGTGTTTCGGGTCTATATTCAACATATGGCTCGCAATTGCAGGGGAAATCCCACGCATATCAGAGTGTGTCCATGCGAAGACATCAAGATTCGCTCGGAGGAGATCAGATAAATTCTCTGCCATTAGGGGATCGAGCTGTGACCCAATTTTAAGAACTCGTGTCGGGTCGCTGTGGCTAACTGGAATATCAATTGTTAGTTCGGCCGGTGCTGCATCTGGTTCCCTGGGTTCCCCTTTGTCACCTCTCGGATCTATGTCTCCAACGATCCGGGAATGTCGCCCGAGCCAGGGCTCGGGCGCTAATTGTCAATCATCAGAATTCGGGATGCGGACGATGCTGTCTGCAGTCTTCCCCTTTTCTCTGCGATGGGCCTCTCTCAGCTCAGCTACGTAACATGCACGTCCGGTTGCTTGGTCGCCATGCACTACGCCAACTCCTTTGTCCGTCGGGAATTTCAGTGTGAGACACCGCGGGGCCAAGGCTGCCCTGAAATCTGCGAGGGCTGGTCGTCCCAAAAACACGTTGTATGGTGAATCAACATCCAGCACTATGAATGGTAGGATTCGCACTCTCCTGCGTTCACCTTGTCCCAGTTCAACTGGTAACTCCACATATCCTACTGTGTCTGTGGCTGCGCCGTTAAAGCCATGGATTCGGGCTTCGGATGGCTTTAAATCCTTAGTATCCAGCTTCATTTGGTCATACACTTTCTTGAAGACGATGTTAACGGAACTTCCGCAATCAATTAGGATTCTCCTTACGAATGCCGGTCCGATGGTTGCGGATATGACCAATGGATCGATGGTGGGAGCTTCCACCTTATCCGCGTCTCTATTCCTGAATACAATATCGTCGTGCATCGTGCGCCGCTGCTTTGCGGGAGTTCCATCCTCCACATTTGAACAGCACTCATGCTCTGTATGTCTCAAGGAATCAGCATATCGCTCCATTTCCTGCCAATTTTTATCCGCAGGATGAGGTCCACCAACAATTGTGTTAATAATCAATCTTCCCACAGTTCGAGTAGGTTGCTCTGGTTGGTGTAGAGCTGGGCCACGTCCGGGGTCTGAAGTCCCTTGTCTTCCTTCTGGCGTATCTTTGACGAATTCCTGCAGCTTCTTCTGCCTAATCAATTTCTCAATAGCGTCATGGAGATGCCTGCATTCGTCTGTGTTGTGCCCATAAGACTCGTGAAAGCGGCAATACTTTCCAGTCCGCTTTTGCTCCTCTGTTGATTCCTTAGGGCGTGGTTTTCTGTATTGAAAAGTGTTGCAGGTCGATAAGTAGATGTTTTCAAGAGACGCATTCAGTGGAGTGTATTCGTTGTAGGTTGGGATCCTTGACTTCCATCTCCCCGTTTCCTTCTTCTTTCCAGGATTTCCACTTCCAGTTCCCTTAGACTGCCCGGGCTTATTTTGGATGTTGGGCTGAGTCTTTACAGGGTTATCGTCGGTTGCTTTCATGGCGATGTTGCCCTTTACAGACTCATGAATGGACCCTGGTGCCTTGTCTTTCCTTATCCACCGAGCTTCTTCCCTCCTTATGAACTGGTGGGCTTTCGAATAGAAACGTTCCAACGTAGCTGGTGGCTTTCCCGCCAACCAATCCCCAAATTCAAAGTCTGGATCCACTCCATGCATTACTGCCATCAAAATCGTGCGGTCGTTTGGATTGCTCACTTCAGTAGCGGCAACATGAAATCTCTGCAAGTATACTTTCAGTGATTCTCCAGGAGCTTGGGTCACGCTTGATAAGGACATCACATCGTTGGGTCGAGTGGCGTGTATCCTGAATTGTTCTATGAATTTCCTTGCTAATTCGTCGAAGTTTGAGATTGACCGTGGAGGAAGTCGAGTGAACCACATAGTGGCAATTCCGGACAGAGTTATTGGAAAGCACCTGCACTTAGCTGCGTCGTTGGCCCTTGCTGAATCCATCATCCATCCATACCTCATTACATGTTGTCTAGGGTCAGTTTTTCTTTCATAGGCGGGTATGGTGGGCATGTTAAACTTCCTTGGGTATTCAGCCTGTAGAATGGTATCTGTGAAGGGAGTATGACTCTTAGACATTCCCCAATCTTCATTAGTCAAACCTTGATTCTCTCTCATCAACTGCCTGACCATAACTATCAAATCCGGGGTTTGTATGGTAGGAGGAAGGTTGGGTTCCGCTCCACGGGCTTGATTTCTAGTAGAGCGATCAATGGCACCTGCTTGGCCATCTTCATCCTTGCGGCGTCTACGCCTGGGAGGTTCATCAGCTGAAGTTGAGCTATCATCTTCAGAGTAGGGAACAGGGCTACCTCCAGCATTCTGATGCTGCTGTTGAGCAAGTCGGGTCATGAGGTCAGCATTAACTTGCATTTGCTCAGCGAGTTGCCTTCTGCTTTCCGTAAGCTCTTTTATCAAGTCATTCAATTCTGCTCGTAAAACAGCTTCCGCTTGGTTTTGGCTGGAGGGCCCCGTGCCTCGAATTGCTTGTTGATCGTTAGGTCCAAGTTGTTGAACACTAGTGGCTTCGCGGGCATCTACATTTTGGGAGGTCGATCTTGTTCGTGGTCTTCCCATGGTAGAGTCGTTGGTCGTAACTCTGAGTAGAATCAACAGATGCCTTATGGATAATTACGGATCTTCTTCGGGGGATTTATGCAATCCAGTAGCTACAAAGTAGATCCTCACAACCTGAGAATTCGGTTCTCAGTGAGAGCACCAAAATGTTAGTGCCAAAATTGGTCACTAACACCCTTAGAGAGTTTGTGTAGAGAGATTAATGAAGAAGATAAATTAAAATAGAGAAGATAACATAAATTAAAATGCGGGAGACGAGAACACAGAATTTATAGTGGTTCGGCGTTGTAGCCTACGTCCACTTTGAAGTTGATCCTTTATTTCTTCACTTTAGACTTGACTACAGATACAATCCGCTTTTAAGTATTCGAATACAATTGTGAAATAAAAGTAGAAGTCTTGGATGAGGTTTGGATGAGGCAGAGTCTCCCCTGTGTTCTCTGAAGTCGGATCCCTTTTTTCTGTGCCCCTTCCCCTCTATTTATAGACGAATGTGGGTTGGACTTCCCTGGTGGGCCAGATGGCTAGACAGCTCGGTCCAGATAGGACGCGCCCTGCATGCCGAGTGGAACATGCCGAACGGTCGGCATGCCGAGCCCTCCTTTCCAAGTCGATGGATCTCTCTGTTGAATGGAGGAAGCGGGCCGAACGATGTTGGGATGCCGAGTGAAACGTGGATGCCGGGTGAGGAGCATGCCGAGTGAAGGACATGCCGTGTGAAGGGTTTGCCGTGCAAAGGACATGCCGAGCTAAGGTTATGCCGAGTGAAGAATATGCCGAGCACAGGGTGTGCCGAACAAAGGATATAACGAGTGAAGCCTTGGAAGGCCGAGTGCACTTAAATGCCATGTGAAGAGCTGAATGGCCTTATGCCGAGCATCCTCTTGTGCCGAGTACAACTCAGCATGCCGAGAGTCCAGGGATGCCGAGTACAATTCTAAACGGCCGACCGTTTAGTTGCCTGGTCGATTTTCCAGGTAACACACACATGTATACATAGTTTCTTAAATTGTTCAAGACAGCATAAAATATGTCACTATATATATTTACTTGTATATATAATTAATTAATTCATTTTTGTACAATCTAATTGATAAATAATTGTTTTGAAATTATAATATTTTCAAACATTTAAAAAATTATATTACAACTATAATATGTGTCTTAGTTTAGATCACTTTTTAAATTTATAACTTTTATTTAATTTTCAAACCAATTTGAAAATTTATGTTATAACATTTATAATATTTTTCTTATTTTAAATTTAACTTTTAAATTTAAAACTTCTATTTTAATTTCAAAACAATTTTGAAATTAGCGTAAGGCCCAACTCAAATTGGGTCTTTTGCATTAGAGGCAACTTTCGGGCTCACATAACTTTTTGGGCTAGGTCGGTAGCCAGGTAGGAAAGTGTACTTTATTACCTGACAATCCAACCTAAACACTACCTTTCTTAGATACCCTACTAATTGAGCTATGAGCTTAATTTGTAAATTACACGACTAATTCGATTTTATAGGCTATTTGACACTGATATCATTGTTGAAATTGGGCCAGCCTGCAATGAAAGAAGTAGTTAAACTTCAAAAAAAAAATTACCTTTTAGGTTTTTACTGGGCCTAGGTGGTTTAAATATATTTATAACTTTTCTAAATTTCTTTTAAATAAAGTCATCATTTAATTTAATTATATAAATAAAGTTTTACTTTATATTATCTTGTATTATGTTTGAATATGTGTATCATATACTCATATGTGTGTATGTTCATGTACAACATGATAAAGTGTGCATGGTTTGACATGCCCGTGTAGAGGTGTCGAGATTTACACTGCATCGGACATGTTAACCCCTCTAGTATTCTACAGGTTATCTGAATGTGTGCGTCTGTGTGTGTATCTTTATTAGTGCATGCAAGTCAAATGTTACACACACACACACATATTTACATAAACTTGTACGTTTATAAAATATAATTATACATTTATGTATAAATATATGGAAATAATAATTGTAATAACTTATATAAAATATCTATGATGTATTTGTACAAATGTTCATTATATTAAATAACAAAATCATTTAGTAATTAACATAAAATAATTTTTATTTTTTAATTGTTGTTGCAAGCTCGAGAATAAAATTAATATGTTTTGTTTTAATCAGTAAATATTTATAAATATACAAACATATATGTGTATACATATACATAAAATATATGTATATATTATAAAATTAATGCTAGGTTAATTAGAGCTCATAGCATAAAATAATAATTTTTTTGAATTTATAAAATAATTTAAAAATCAATCGAAATTAATTATTTAAAGTATTAAAAACAATCATTTTTAAGCTATAAAATTATGTAATGTTATTAAATAAAATTTGTAATTAATTTCAAAGTATATATATAATCAATTTCTCGTTAAATCATAAGTTATGTAATATTTAAATATATAAAAATATATATTAAATTAAAGTAAAATTTGCTGCCGAAGTATTGTTGGACAAAACAAATTTTTTAGAGATTTTAAAATAAGTATTATATGATTTTAATCTTTAGGATATAATTTATTAATTGATAAAATCATATATAATATTATTCAACTAAAAAAATGCTTTTTTAGTCTTGAGTTTAATACTAGAAAATATGCAAACTAATTTTATTTATTTTATTTTTAATATTAAATGCACTAACATATTCAACCATCCAATATATGACAGAACATTGATACACTAGATTCATAGTATAATTTAACAACCTATAATATATTACAATAATAGATAATAATATTAAATGAATTAGTAAAAATATTGAATACCTTTCAACAAGGCCTAGAGATCTCACTTTGAAATGATGAAATGGCTTATTGAATCAAATTCCAAGTTCTAGAGTTGCGGGCTCCCGAACTACTTTACCACTAATGATCAAATCGAAGAATTTCATGTGATTTGAGCTTGGATTTCTTTTGGGTTAAAATGGGGTTTTCTATTAAAATTTTGTAAGAGTAAGGAGAGCAAAAAGTCTCAAAATAAATGGTGTAGAGAGTGACATATAAGTAGGACGTTAAGTGGAGACAAAAGTGGATCACATTCTTATCTCTCTCTTACTATTCCACTCTTTTAAACCATTCAAAAGCCTAAACTTCTGCCAACATTTGGCTGGCCTATCCAAGCTATATTGGCCAAAATTTCATGCCTCATTTTGGATAAAAACCTAGCCCGAACAACGTTCATTGCATTTAGTTTAAATGCGTACCAATATCGTATATCGGCTAATATATTTGTAACTATTATAAATACATTGTTTGACATTGTTCAACACGTCAAATACAAAATTTTGCAATTAATATTTAATAAATATTAATTAATTTAATTAATGTATAAAAACTACAAATTTATTAAATTTGGTGATAAAACAAGTATTCATCATTTCAGTTGTGTGACTCATAAATGTAAATTTGGTCAGCGATTGATACTAGACAATTCAAATAAAAAAATTCACATATCACTTAGCAGGCGGTGAGATATTATGACCAAATTTATTGCTTATTTGGTTTCGGTAAATTCCAATTTTACTTTACCAATTGTTACCAGATTGTGACAATAATTTACACCAGTTTTCTTCGTCAAAACTAAATCACTTTGGACTTATGGAATTTGATAATGGTCAAAATTCCAATATCATCCATATTCGACTCTATAGTTGATGTGCACGTGAATATGCATATTTTTATTTCCATATTTTATCGAATTTAATTAAATAAATGAGCATATACGGTGTTTTAACATGTTTAAACCAAAATTCAAATTATTTTCAAATCATCGTATATTCGTCTTCATATAGGGACAAAATGGTCATTTTTGTGCATATATTAATTTGAGAATATTTATCTCCACAATTTATTTTTATTTGTAGGAAAATTGGATGGAAATTACAAGAGGCTTCATGGAAAATATACATGTATAAGAGAAAACAAAGGAAAGAAGATGGAAATAATTCATTTCATGAATCATGGAGGACCCCATCTACCCACTTACCTTGATTTACCATTAGGAGCTCACACACATGCTAAAAGGCTATAAAAGTTACATGCACACTTAATGGAAGATTATTTCATGCTAATGATAACTTGGTGGCCACACTTCCTGGAGGTGTAGTTTGGGTAGCTCCCAAAAATAGGATTAGGGTTCAAAACATGTATAAATACCCCATATGTTCATGTAAACCTTCTCTCTTAGCCTCCATTTTAGCTAGTTTAGTTTGAGACTCAAAAATAAACAAAACTCTCTTTTCTTTTTCAGGGCTACTTAGCCATTTTATTTTATGTAATTTTCTTTTAAGCAATGTTAATTCATGCTCTTTCCTATCACATGCTCTTTTTCTTCTAATCTTAGTATCTTAGTTTCATTTCTTATGCAAATAAATTAGCTTTTATTTCATTTTAATTAGCTCTCTTGTTAATTTGCTCTCTTTTTCTTATTTTTGTTCATGTTGCAATCTACATTTGTTGATATGATAACAAATATGAGAGGCTAAACCACTTCAATTTAGGGGTAATTAAGCTCTATAATTATGTAGATTCAACACATTTTGATAATTTATGCTCTCTTTTTGTGCTTATGGAAAGTTGCATGTTGATGTAAGTTTATTAATGAATTTGATAGTCTATAATGTTAATCATATATAAGTTATGCTTACTCAAATAAACACAATTTACACCATCATCTAACTAATTAATTTTGGTAATGGAAGTGGATTTGGAATCAAAATTTGATGGTCTATATTTCTAATCAATAGTTAATAGGCCATGCTTAAAATAAATATTATTTTCAATTTCATTGCAATTTTTATGAGATTTAAGAAGTAGTTTGATGAGTGTGTTATAGTTTGATGGATTATATTCGGGTAATTAATAGCACAAATATTCTATATTTACGATAAATACATCAATTAAACTCACTAATGACCAAAAAAAGATCATAATTTCATGTTGTGTTGATTTATGTGATCAAGAGAGTGAATTTATCTCTAAATTTCCTTCTAATCTCATATTTTTATCCATTCTTTCTTTTACTAGTTTTTCTACATTTTTAACTTACCACTCTCAAATATTAGTTAATTTGATTGAATAGAAATTTAAAAATCTAAACAATTTCCTACGGAACGGCCTGCACTTGTCACGTACTATCATTGTACGTTGCATGCTTGTGGTTATTTTTAATTATAATTCAGTCGACTATTCTCTAATCCGATAGAGAATTGGTCGGTTCGAACAAGTTTTTGATGCCTTTGCCGAGGATTCGAGATCCACAAATTTTCCTCTTCATTTTCTACAATTTTGAATTTTTTTGAAGAAAGAAAGGGGATTCAACTTTAATTTTTTTGAGAAAGGAAAAGTAACCTTGCTTTTGTATTTCTCCGTTTCATTCGACTATAATTTTTTTAGAAAGAAAGGGGATTGTTGGGTTGGGCTTGAAAGCCTAAAACAAAAACTTTATCTTTTAATCACTTTGTTTTAGTCTCTCTTGTCTGCTTCGTTTAAAAAAACATGTTTTCCTTTGTTTGTTTTGTTTCAAATTGTTTTAAGTTCCATCATTATATATAAAAAAATTGTATATGTTTTTTTTGAAATTGCTGGTTGCCAAAGCAGATAAAAAACAGCTGTCGCTCTACTTGTCAAATAAACTTCTTGCTAAAAAATTGCCGCTAAAAAAATTGCTAATAATTCTGTATGCTCTGGTATCATGCCCTCATCTTTCGTTTTATTTTAATTGCATTGTTGGTTGCTTGCATTTGCATCTATATATTCAAAATAAATTTCAAAAAAAATCTGAAAAATTCAAAAACAAAACAAACTTCATTTTAGTTTCATTGTTAATACACCTTTTATTTCTGCTTTACATTTCATCCTAGTATTTTGAATAATAATTGTTAGACATCAATTATATTTAATTGTATATTGACAAGTTGTCTTCTTTGAACAATTTAATTTATTGGTGTCTAGGCTACGGCAAAGAAATAATCAGTTTTAAAGATTACGGTGCTTTGTAAATGTTATACTGATTGTTTCTCTGAAGGTACTTAAACCTTCGGCTGCATTGCTACGGTGATTCCTAATGCACCGATAAATCCTATTTGTTACCTGGCTGAGAACTATCTTGTTGGATTAAGACTAATTATGATTATACAATTTTGGGTTAGAAGCTAATTAGGATAGAAAATTTGTAATTAAAACCTTATATTCATTTAGTTGCATTAGTTCATGCATATTTGAAAAAAAATCAAAAGCCAAAACAAAAAAAATTGTAAATATTTCTTAACTTAGTTTTTGAATGTTTTGAAATATTTAAATCAAA
This sequence comes from Allium cepa, assembly GCA_030765085.1. Lineage (NCBI taxonomy): Eukaryota > Viridiplantae > Streptophyta > Magnoliopsida > Asparagales > Amaryllidaceae > Allium > Allium cepa. Next base: position 940,768,081 of record CM060932.1, read on the forward strand.
AATCAAAAATCCCCAAAAAAATAAATTTAAGTTAGTTTTTCTAGAAAAAAAATCAAAAAAGATATAAAATCTTTTCAAAAACAAAAAAAATGAAAATCCAAAAACAAAACGAAAATCTTTGAAAAAAATTCCTTTCGGTAAATAGTTTACTTGATAAAAAATCCAAAAAATTGCAATAAAAAAACATTCTTGAAAAATGTCCAAGCTTCTCTACTTACATGAATTTTAGGATAGTTGTGAAAATCAAGATAATCCATATAATGTCACTCCAAATTCTTATGGATATTTTAATAACAACTATTGTATAAACAATTCGAATTTCAAACAACAAAATTTTCAAAATGAGTACCAACCCTCAACTCCCAAAAATAGCATTGAAATGATTTCGTCTTTACTTGACCTCTCTACGCAACAAAATCAAATGATAAATGATTTGTGTAATTAATATGTGACGCCCCACCTCTATACCCACGCTAGCCAAGAACACTACGGAGTAATGCTGTCGACTAGCACGGAGAATAAGGCTGTTGAGGAGAGACCATCTGTATAATTGCTTTGTGCGAGTACCGATATGCCAGATAAAAATATAACTTTTCATCTCTAGAGGGAATCCGACATACAGATACAAACTCAAAGCTATCACACAGTGGCTATATAAAATCTTCGGAAACAAATATAGAAATAAACATAACATAAATCAGTCACAGACAATTCATATCACAAAGGCGGAAATAGATATGAATATAACACATGAAAGTGTTCATCAGAGTAGTGGTCAAAAAGATCCACAATAATACAAAGGAATAGATACAAGTGCTAGACAAAAATATGTATACATCAAGAAGTCTATATATTAAATGTATACAACAAAAAAAACTACTAAACTAAGTAGTTAGCCAAAAGTCAGATGATGATCCTGGAAGAGAAGTCAAGCAGAAGCACTTGTAACATCTCGGTCTGACCCGAGTATTATTTAATAAGAAAATAATAAACGGATCAGTCTAGCTATAAATATCAGATGAAATGATACAGAATAAGAGATATGACTAAACACATAATAATCACAATGCAAAGCTGTGATATATAAGTAATCGAAAATCAACAAAAGATTAATCAATATCACAAGAATCTTCTCAAAGATCCAAAGAGGGCATCATACCCTAAACCTGTACTCATAACAAGTCAATGATATAAATTCCAGAAATCAACACACGAAATCCAGAAATCACAAAAAGGTATGTGTGAGTGGAATCACACAACTGGTGTCTAGGCTAACCGAAAAGGTATGTGCGAATGGAATCGCACAAGTTATGTCTAGCCTAACCAAAAAGCAAAAAGCTATGTGCGAACGGAATCACACAAGTGGTGTCTAGGCTAACCGAAAAGGTATGTGCGAATGGAATCGCACAATTGGTGTCTAGCCTAACCAAAAAGCAAAAAGGTATGTGTGAACGGAATCACACAAGTGGTGTCTACGCTAACCGAAAAGGTATGTGCGAATGGAATCGCACAAGTGGTGTCTAGCTTAACCAAAAAGCAAAAAGGTATGTGTGAACGGAATCACACAAGTGGTGTCTAGGCTAACCGAAAAGGTATGTGCGAATGGAATCGCACAAGTGGTGTCTAGCCTAACCAAAAAGCAAAAAGGTATGTGTGAACGGAATCACACAAGTGGTGTCTAGGCTAACCAAAAAGGTATGTGCGAATGGAATCGCACAAGTGTTGTCTAGCCTAACCTCACAAACAAATAGACATCGCACATTGCTAGTCTAAACCACAAAGATGAACATCATGATCAACGAGAAGTGTCAATTACACTAAGCTAGTAAATATAAAAGTTTAGCTTCATGTCCCATAACCACTTGCTTAACTTAAACATTTACGAACAAACTGTAAATCTCCACTAGAAAAATGTCACAAGTGGTTCAATCGAACAAGTCCAAAAATTAACCAACGAAGTAAACGAAAGCGTTTCATACCACTTGTTTTACTAAGTCGTTTAATTAGATTTCTCATACGAGTGAGGTAGAGGTTTGTATATACTAATAGATTGGAAATCGGTTTGAGAAAATGAGCTTTGTAATAAAATAGTGTTGAAATCATTTGAAGAAAGAGTTTTGATATTTACTACTAGTATAGAAAACCTTTATATTTTAAAGTGACAAATCATAGGAGTGACTGTAGAAACAATTGGGCATAAAAATTCACATTCGAAGACGTGAATAAAATCCAAAGAAATCGATATCAAATCCATCAAAGTGGATATATCTAAAATTCCCAAAGAAAAGGTCATCAAAGTCGATAATAAATGACAACAACAAAAGGGAGACAACACGAATCGATTAAAGTTGGATATTCAAATGAATTAGCAATATAGGCTAATCTGGCAAATAGTAGCAGGTCGTTCGACCGGACTCCCTGAGTCGGTCGACCGAACCAAGGGTTGGAAGTGCTCGGGGCACCAGGTCGGTCGACCGGCCCAGGGGGCTCGGTCGGCCGAAGCCTGTAACCAGCACTTCCAAACAGAGGCAAGAAGTGCCTGGACTACAGGTCGGTCGACCGGCCCAGGGGGCTCGGTCGGCCGAACCTGTATGCTTGCACTTCCTACCCTATTTCAAAAGAGGTGCAACTCTCGATCAAATTGCAATCGCATGAGCAACGACGCTAAGGGTTTATGCCAATCGACTACCCGGCCCTATATGCTCCTTGATGCATCAGCAAAAACATGTTCAAACATCAAAGTTAGGATTTTTAACGAATTGAACTCAAAACACTAAAAATTGGAATATTCACAAAAGCAATCCAAATCAAAATCAAATGCACATGAATAAGTGTTAGGAATTCATACCTAACAATCGAAGGTAATTCATAGACTTAGATGTGAGATTAAAAATCTCACCTTTGAACCCAAACGAATGAAGAAGATGCTATGAAGCAATGGCAAGAACAAGCACTCTTTAATTCCAACTCAACAAGCTTGAATCTAAGCTTAAAAGAGAAACATTCCCTAAATTAGGTTTAGGAAATTTCTAAAATCAAAGAGAGAATGAGTTGGAGAAGAAGAAGAGGAAGCTTACCAATGGGTTCTCTTGAACTTTGGAGCTAGGAGATGGATTTGCAAAGGAAGCTAGGGCTTGGAGTTTTAATTTCCACTCTCCACCTCCATTTTCAGTTTTGCTAGAGAGTTAGGAGTTGGAATGAAGTAATGAAGAGGAGGGGGGAATTGGGACTGAGTTAGTAAGTGAGCTCAGCCCAAACCAAAACCCTAAGTGAAAAGAAGCAAAATTCAACTTTCTCCAAACATATCGAAGTTTATACTCAAAAAGGTCGCAAACGTCATTTTGAACTCAATGGGGGTGGTCTCGAGTCCCAATTCGACTGTTTGCAAAAAGTAGCTTTTCGGACCAAAATCTGACGAACGATAAAATATTTAAATATAAAATCGATAAATATGCGGGTTGTTACAGATTCCCCTCCTTAAAGAAATTGCATCCTCGCAATACTTAAGAGGAAAATAAGAAGTAACAACCATGGAAGCATATCCACACAAAAGAAAATTTGAAATAGGAAGTTCACCATAAGGAGCACGAAAGAGTTAGCATGAACGGGATCGCTCGATGAATTCTCTAGATTCCCAAGAGTAATCCCTAGGATTTGAGAACCATTGAACTTTTATCAAAAAGAATATCTTTATATCGAAGGCGCTCAACCTCCGAAGCAATGATGCGAATAGAATGTTGCTCAAAAGTCAAATTTGGTGAAACTTCAATCCCCTCAATAACACCGGGCTCAAGAATAAAAATTCGGAATCCCTAAGGCATTTTCCAAGATAAAAGACGTGGAAAACGTCAAGAATAGAAGAAAATTGAGCCAGTGCAACGGCGTAGTACAGAAACGGTACGCCCGAGAAACTAGAAACTAGAATAATTTGGAACACCGACGTAGTACAAAAACGGTACGTCCAATGAACCGATAAACCGGAACAACGATGTAGTATAATGGTACATCCATTGATCCAGATAAGACGGAACATCGATGTAGTATAATAACAGTACATCCGATGAACCGAACACCATAAAAGAACACCGGACACTAGTCCATAAAAGGAATGAGATAAAGCTCAATAAAACGAAGTATATCAAAACGTTCGATGAACTTGATAAAAAGATAATTCCATTCAGACAACATCAAAAAATCAACAACTTGTTGCCTACGACAAAGCATAAAGGCAACATGATTTCCAGAATATCAAGATCATAAGATGCCATGAACTCGAGTCAACATGGAGTTCCATATGAGAAAATAATTATTCCAAAGATTTATGATCGGGGTAGAGAACAAATTTCTCGTCCAAAAATGATGATGCCAAATTTTCAAAAGTAAAAACAACAGCCGAGAGCACTAGATCATGAGTGGCATATCTAGTCTCGATAAGCTATAATGATTTAGAAGCACGAGTGATAGCACGTTCTCTTTTGCAAGAGAATGGCATCCAAACCAATACGACTAGTATCGGTACAAATAGCAAAGTCTTGGTTCCCCTTCAGGAATCACAAGAATAAGAGTATCTAAAGAAAGAGTTCTTTTAAATAATCCTCTTTCCCGAAAAGTTAAACTTTCAAAATTACATTTTTATTTTTATGTAATAACCTTTCTACAAAAATTTACATTTTTACAAGTCAATATATCGTGTCTGACTGTCTCATCAAAGCGTTTAGGAGATTCTTATCGATAACGTTGATCAAGCGCATCGACCTGAATTCTTAAAATACTCAACGGGCAATACAATCACAAAATCATCTTCTACATGATAAACATGTTTCTAAAAACTTTTAAGAATACTCTTTGTTCATTTTAAGAACAAAAATCAAATTGTACTTATAAATAAATCTTATGAAAAAGATTTTCAAAATTTTAAATTACTATTTTCACCCAAAATCAATATATACAAGAATGGTCTCATCGAAATATTCATAGAATATTCGATTTATAAAATGGATAAAATAAGCTGGACAAACTGAATGACATAATACTTCATTCATAGGAATCATAACAAGTGCGGAATGCGGTAAATGGAATGCTAACTTCCGCAACTCGTAGCAAATGAAAATCGGTGGCAAGGCCGAACTAGAAAGACCTTAACACCATACAAAAGATTACTTAGGTGATAAATCCTAAGACAAACTCAAAAATACCGAAAAAGTTTCACAAATTATTTAGATAAGAGAAGTAACACTTTTCTCATCTTGAGGGCTTAAAGAATAAAATGATTCCACCAAAAATTTGAAATCGGAATCACAAAGAAAAATAGAAAGCTGCTTAACAGATAGAAAATGTCGAAGATGAATAGTCCACTCGAAAAATAGGATACGCGCTTCACAATTAAGTCGATCCTTTAAAAAAATCAATTCCGGAGCCTAAGTAAAATATCGGCTCGGAAAGAAAAATCTCATAAAATAATTTCGACATCAATAAAAAGCAAATTAAGTGTTGCGGATCCACCAATCGGATTCGCAACTCCTAAAGAAGTCATCAAGCCCAAAATATTTGCAAAGAAAAAGAATCAACAAGTTCTTTTGATATAAAATAATGAGATACAAATCAACAAGAACTTGAAAAGAATATTCACAAGACAAACAAAATCAAGGATTGAATGAGAAATACCTTGGCCATGAGATGTGTTGCCAAGGGCTTGAGCCACATTCAACTTTCCCTCCCTCTTGCCTTCACGTTTGAGGCATTGATGGATGAAATGATCTGGACTCTTACAATAGCGACACGATTTGGGCATTGAGCACTTATTAGCAAAATGATCCCCAGATCCACAGTTGAAGCATCTCGCACTACTAGGAGAAGGAGCCTTTGCAGCAGGCGTTGCTTGCTTACCCTTTTTGTTGGGATAAGGGCCTTGGAATTCGTTGGGTCTCTTTTTGTTGTTGAAGTTGGGTTTGGAAGCTACTATTTCAACATCACTTTCTTTATCAGTCTCTTCAAGACGAAGAGCGATATCGACTAGTTGATCAAATGCGACTTCCAGTTTCAGGAGTAGTGGCTTCTTAAGATTTTTATTTAAGCCATAAACGAACCTCTGGTTCTTCTTCAATGGGGTGTTGATGTATTCAACCCCATATTTGGAAAGCGACTCGAAGGATGCGACGTAATCAGTCACAGAGGATTGACCTTGAACAAGGTCTATAAAACGTCGAGCCAAGGTTACTTCCCCAGCTTCTGGTACAAACTTTAACTCGAAGCGTCCCTGAAATTGCTCCCAGGTGAGATCCGCTTCATTAATTTCTGAAACAAGGAGTTCGTACCAGTCCAATGCACTCTCCTGGAGCATGCTGGAAGCCACCTGAACGCGGTGGAGATCGATAAGGTTCATGCGAGAAAAGATTCGATCGCATGATTTTAACCAGGCCTGGACCTCGATGATAGTTTCCGAACCTTTGAATGGCTTCCCACCCAAATTAGTGTAATCGCTGCACAAGCGTGCAAATCCCGACTTTGGGTGAGTAGGTTCCGGGTTAGCTCCAGCTGCTTGAGCATTTGTAACGAGGTCAAGGAGTTGCTGGGTAGTCATAAAAACTCCATCTTGGGGAGTTGCACTAGATTGACCGGCGTTGGGACGGCCATGCCTAACCATTTCTCTTCTTTAAGAAAGAAAGAAAGAAGAGGAAAAGTTATTCTCAGAATAAATTTCAATCAAACTTGATTGATAAAACAAGGAATCATAAAGAAAATAGGATGAATCGGTACGAAGACACGAATTAAATCCTAAAGCACGACTCCTAAGATGGACTTAGGACGATGATCCTTGTTATAATATTCCATATTGTTCCGAAGTTTTTGGCTCTGATACCAAGCTGTGACACCCCACCTCTATACCCACGCTAGCCAAGAACACTACGGAGTAATGCTGTCGACTAGCACGGAGAATAAGGCTGTTGAGGAGCGACCATCTGTATAATTGCTTTGTGCGAGTACCGATATGCCAGATAAAAATATAACTTTTCATCTCTAGAGGGAATCCGACATACAAATACAAACTCAAAGCTATCACACAGTGGCTATATAAAATCTTCGGAAACAAATATAGAAATAAACATAACATAAATCAGTCACAAACAATTCATATCACAAAGGCGGAAATAGATATGAATATAACACATGAAAGTGTTCATCAGAGTAGTGGTCAAAAAGATTCACAATAATACAAAGGAATAGATACAAGTGCTAGAAAAAAATATGTATACATCAAGAAGTCTATATCTTAAATGTATACAGCAAAAAAAACTACTAAACTAAGTAGTTAGCCAAAAGTCAGACGATGATCCTGGAAGAGAAGTCAAGCAGAAGCACCTGTAACATCTCGGTCTGACCCGAGTATTATTTAATAAGAAAATAATAAACGGATCAGTCTAGCTATAAATATCAGATGAAATGATACAGAATAAGAGATATGACTAAACGCATAATAATCACAATGCAAAGCTGTGATATATAAGTAATTGAAAAATCAACAAAAGATTAATCAATATCACAAGAATCTTCTCAAAGATCCAAAGAGGGCATCATACCCTAAACCTGTACGCATAACAAGTCAATGATATAAATTCCAGAAATCCACACACGAAATCCATAAATCACAAAAAGGTATGTGTGAGTGGAATCACACAAGTGGTGTCTTGGCTAACCGAAAAGGTATGTGCGAATGGAATCGCACAAGTGGTGTCTAGCCTAACCAAAAATCAAAAAGGTATGTGTGAACGGAATCACACAAGTGGTGTCTAGGCTAACCGAAAAGGTATGTGCGAATGGAATCGCACAATTGGTGTCTAGCCTAACCAAAAAGCAAAAAGGTATGTATGAACGGAATCACACAAGTGGAGTCTACGCTAACCGAAAAGGTATGTGCGAATGGAATCGCACAAGTGGTGTCTAGCCTAACCAAAAAGCAAAAAGGTATGTGTGAACGGAATCACACAAGTGGTGTCTAGGCTAACCGAAAAGGTATGTGCGAATGGAATCGCACAAGTGGTGTCTAGCCTAACCAAAAAGCAAAAAGGTATGTGTGAACGGAATCACACAAGTGGTGTCTAGGCTAACCAAAAAGGTATGTGCGAATGGAATCGCACAAGTGGTGTCTAGCCTAACCTCGCAAACAAATAGACATCGCACATTGCTAGTCTAAACCACAAAGATGATCGTCATGATCAACGAGAAGTGTCAATTACAATAAGCTAGTAAATATAAAAGTTTAGCTTCATGTCCCATAACCACTTGCTTAACTTAAACATTTACGAACAAACTGTAAATCTCCACTAGAAAAATGTCACAAGTGGTTCAATCGAACAAGTCCAAAAATTAACCAACGAAGTAAACGCAAGCGTTTCATACCACTTGTTTTACTAAGTTGTTTAATTAGATTTCTCATACAAGTGAGGTAGAGGTTTGTATATAATAATAGATTGGAAATCGGTTTGAGAAAACGAGCTTTGTAATAAAATAATGTTGAAATCATTTGAAGAAAGAGTTTTGATATTTACTACTAGCATCGAAAACCTTTATATTTTAAAGTGACAAATCATAGAAGTGATTGTAGAAACAATCGGGCATAAAAATTCACATTCGAAGACGTGAATAAAATCCAAAGAAATCGATATCAAATCCATCAAAGTGGATATATCTAAAATTCCCAAAGAAAAGGTCATCAAAGTCGATAATAAATGACAACAACAAAAGGGAGACAACACGAATCGATTAAAGTTGGATATTCAAACGAATTAGCAATATAGGCTAATCTGGAAAATAGTAGCAGGTCGGTCGACCGGACTCCCTGAGTCGGTCGACCGAACCAGGGGTTGGAAGTGCTCGGGGCACCAGGTCGGTCGACCGGCCCAGGGGGCTCGGTCGGCCGAAGCCTGTAACCAGCACTTCCAAACAGAGGCAGGAAGTGCCTGGACTACAGGTCGATCGACCGGCCCAGGGGGCTCGGTCGGCCAAACCTGTATGCTTGCACTTCCTACCCTATTTCAAAAGAGGTGCAACTCTCGATCAAATTGCAATCGCACGAGCAACGGCGCTAAGGGCTTATGCCAATCGACTACCCGGCCCTATATGCTCCTCGATGCATCACCAAAAACATGTTCAAACATCAAAGTTAGGATTTTTAACGAATTGAACTCAAAACACTAAAAATTGGAATATTCACAAAAGCAATCCAAATAAAAATCAAATGCACATGAATAAGTGTTAAGAATTCATACCTAACAATCGAAGGTAATTCATAGACTTAGATGTGAGATTAAAAATCTCACCTTTGAACCCAAATGAATGAAGAAGATGCTATGAAGCAATGGCAAGAACAAGCACTCTTTAATTCCAACTCAACAAGCTTGAATCTAAGATTAAAAGAGAAACATTCCCTAAATTAGATTTAGGAAATTTCTGAAATCAAAGAGAGAATGAGTTGGAGAAGAAGAAGAGGAAGCTTACCAATGGGTTCTCTTGAACTTTGGAGCTAGGAGATGGATTTGCAAAGGAAGCTAGGGCTTGGAGTTTTAATTTCCACTCTCCACTTCCATTTTCAGTTTTGCTAGAGAGTTAGGAGTTGGAATGAAGTAATAAAGAGGAGAGGGGGATTGGGACTGAGTTAGTAAGTGAGCTCAGCCCAAACCAAAACCCTAAGTGAAAAGTAGCAAAATTCAACTTTCTCCAAACATATCGAAGTTTATACTCAAAAAGGTCGCAAACGTCATTTTGAACTCAATGGGGGTGGTCTCGATTCCCAATTCGACTGTTTGCAAAAAGTAGCTTTTCGGACCAAAATCCGACGAACGATAAAATATTTAAATAAAATATTTAAATATAGAATCGATAAATATGCGGGTTGTTACATAATATTTGTGCAATAAATCGAGTCAAGGATTTAAAAATTTGGATTCAATTCAAAATTCAAATGATTTCGATTATAACTCATGCCAATTCAATTTCGAACTCCAAAATGAAATTTAAAATCATAACGAAAACAACTGTTTAAATAATTTTGGCAATGGAAATAATTTCAACTACGATGCAAAGTAAAAAAATTTATTCTCAACAATTTCAAATTGAAGATCCTCAAGTTAATAATTATAAATTGGATTTTGTTGAGCAAATGAACAAAACTTACAATGATCACGTGGATTTTTTGTTTGAAACATATATGAAACAACGTGAAAAAACAAAATCAAATCCCAAAATGTGACGAGTCAAGTGATAATCCACCATTTACCAAAATTAACGATTTTCAAATAATAACTTTCAAAATTGAAAATGACAATCTTAATGAAGTTGTTGAAAATACGGTAATTGATTTGAATTTCAATTCGTTTGAGAGTGCGGAATCAAATTTAAAATTCAATCTTCCTTTTCTCGATTTTGAAAATTTGAATACAACAACTTTGGATTTTGAAATCGATACATGCGATGAAGTTGTTGATAATCCAACAAAGGAAGACAAATTTAATGAACACGATTTCTTTGGACTATTAGAAAACGAGTTGTAAAATTCTGAAAGGAGGAGTTAAATCACCATTTTGATTTTGAATTCGATAATTCTGAAGAAGTTTTCAATGATAGGTTTGAATTTCAATTTGGTGAAAATAAACTGGAATTTCAATCAATTGTTTTATCAACCCCAAAAAATCATCGAAAATAAAACAACTCACACAATTTTCAATAAAATGACATTCGATTTTCCAAATAAACATTCAACTTTGAAATCTTTTATGGTTTGGTTTTCCAAGCTTAAGTTGTGTCTCATATACTTGACGAGACAAATGAATCAGTCTTTGGAAGACCGTTTCATTTACTTTTTTACGATGTACTTTCTGATGTCGTGTGAATAATAATCCTTTCATTTTCATGTAAATATAGATCATATTTTTATTTTATTTTTTTGTTTTTCTCCTTTCACATGGATTAACTGTGGGGACACAATAAAAATCAAGTGTGGGGGGGGGGGGGAGCCTCATCTTCTTTTTTAATTTTTCATGGTTTATTTTTGCATTTTCTTTTCGATACTCTAAAATTTACCTTAAAGAAATATTTTTCAAAAGGATTCCCAAATTAAAATTTTCTTTTTAGCCTTTTGATTTATTTATGAAGAAACAATATAAGATAAATATATGGTTTTGGTTATTAAATTTAAATTTTGAAAATTTATTTGTCTTAACAGAAAGGAAAATAAAGTTTAATTACAAATAATGACGGTTTAACTAGTATATAGGAAGATTCATGAGTGATAATTATGAAGTATATCCTAATTGAATTCTTAAAAAGTGGTGGATTTAAAGAAAAGGATATAACATTTTTTATCTTCTAAGTTAAATAGTGCTAAGATGATTTTGCAAAACTCTCTTGAATATATTATATATATAAAAAGATATTTGTATATATGTATATATTTTTTATTAACACCTAGAGTTAGGTGTTCATATTTGTGTGTTCGCTCACCGTGCTCTGTACCCTTCTCACGTAAGCCCGAAAGGCAGTGCACGATCGGTATATCTAGTCTCACTTTATCTGAGTTAGGTGAATGTATATAAAATTCTTTCATCAATAAAGCCCACAGTCGATAGGTATATACACTTGTGTGTTCACTCGCCACGCTCTGTATTCCCTTCATGTAAGCCCGAAAGGCTATGTACAGGTAATATATTTGGCCTCAATTTTCTGAGTTAGGCATATATAAATATTGTTAATATCAATAAAATTTTCAAATAAGAAAGGGTAAGCAATTGAAATCCAAGCACTATTTTCACTTATTAGATTTGATTTGTTATTCAAAAGAAATAGAAATACCACTTTGCAAATTTTGATAATCAACTAAGGATCCATTTCATAGTTACATCATATTATAAACCGAAGCAACTAGCTAAACTAGAGTCTATTTGTTATGATAACTTAATTTTTGTCGGGAATTTTGACAAGTAAAATACTTAAATTTCTTGATAACGACCAAAACTTATATTTAACTTATTTGTAACGATTTTAAAGTAAATCCTTCATTTGTAAATATTTTCAAAAACCTGCATCCATATCTTTGTAAATAAATCTTGCATTTAGGAATTTTTCACTTTGCATTTAGATTTTGTGGGTACTATCAGCTGAAAACCCTCACGAGACAACACTCGTCCTACTAAGGACACCTAAAGGTTTAACGACTTTTTGCATATGCTCAATGCAATCATGCTCCCTATGAAAGTTGATTTATCTTAGTTTTTGGTTTATTCGAGTACGAATAAAAAGATAAGTTTGGGGTATTTGACGTGAACGTAAATGTGCTTATTTTTATTTTTATATTTTATCCAATTTAATTAAATAAATAAGCATATATGGTGTTTTAACATGTTTAAACCTAAATTCAAATTATTTTCAAATCATCATATATCCATCTTCATATAGGGGCATAATGGTCATTTTTGTGCATACATCAATGTGAGAATATTTATTTTCGCATTTTATTTTTATTTGTAGGAAAATTGGATGGAAATTACAAGAGGTTTCATGGTAGAAAAATTGGATGAAAATTACAATAGGCTTCATAGGAAATATTCATGCACAAGAGAATACAAGGGAATGAAGATGGAAAATATTCATTCATGAATCATGGAGGACGCCACCTACCCCTTACCTTGATATACCATTAGAAGCTAATGCACATGCTAAAAGGCCATTAAAGTTACATGCATACTTAATGGAAGATTATTTCATGCTAATGATAACTTGGTGGCTGCACTTCCTAGAGAGGTGGTTTGGGTAATTCCAAAAATAGGATTAGGGTTTCAAAAGATGTATAAATACCCCATATATTCATGTAAACGTCCTCTCTTAGTCTCTTAACTTCCATTTTAATTAGTTTAGTTTGAGACTAAAAAAATAAACAAAAATCTATTTTCTTTTTCATGGATACTTAGTCATTTTATTTTACAAATTTTATTTCTAAGCAATGTTAATTCATGCTCTTTCCTATTACATTCTCTCTTTCCACTTATGTTAGTAGCTTAGTTTCATTTCTTATGCAAATAGATTGGCTTTTATTTCATTTTAATTAGCTCTCTTGTTAAGTTTCTCTCTTTTTCTTATTTTTGTTTCATGTTACAATCTACATTTGTTGATGTGATAATAAGTATGAGAGTCTAAACCCCTTCAATTTAGGGGTAATGAAGCTGTTTAATTATGTAGATTCAACACATTTTGATCATTTATGCTCTCTTTTTGCGCTTATTGGAAAGTTGCATGTTGATGTAAGTTTATTAATGAATTTGATATTCTATGACGTTAATCACATATAGGCTATGCTTACTCATATAAACACAATTTACGTCATGTAAGTGGATTTGGAATCAAAATTTAATGGTCTATTTTTCTAATCAATAGTTAATAGGCCATGCTCAAAACAGATTTTATTTCCAATTTCATTGCAATTTTCATGAGAGTTAAGAAGCGGTTTAATGGGTGTGTTATAGATTGTTGGGTTATATTAGTGTAATGAATAGTACAAATATTGCATACTTATGATAAACACACCAATTAGTCCCACTTATGACAAAAAAAGAGATCATAGTTTCATGTTGTGTTGATTTATATGATCAAGAGAGTGGATTTATCTCTAAATTGCCTTCTACTCTCATTTTTTTATCCATTCTTTCTTTTGCTAATTTCTACATTTTTAACTTAACCTCTCAAATCTTGGTTAATTATTTGAAAGAAACTAAAAAATCTAAGCAATTTCCTATGGATAGACCCATTCTCGCCATGTACTATCAGTTTACGCCATGCGTTTGCGATTATTTTTAACTAAAATTCGATCGGCTATTCTCTAATCGGGTAGAGAATTGGCCGGTTCGAACAATAGTCCAAGCACAAAGTCCTTGGTTCAACAACAACAACAACAAAAATAATAATAATTAATTGTACCACTCAAACCAGAGACTTTAACTTTGAGTTGATTTCAGTTAACCATGATACTACCCTCATATAACTATGGAGATAAATCCTCTCTTAAATAATGTTTTACTTCCAAAGCTTCCACTCAACCCAACAATAGTCGTTCATTGGACAACATGCCATGGTTTTATTATAATCAAAGCGTAGCTTCCATATTGAAGATAAAAAATATTATCAAAACACGAGAACCATTTAATTTTGTCACATTGATATTTTCTATTTGACCGTAGTTATATTAACCAACAGAAAATTATTAAGTGAGTCATTTTATAGTTATCCAATAACTATCTATACGTAACGCCTTGATGCCCCCAATAGTCATGAGTAATACACTGTCTAATATTTGAAACGCGTTACATACTCGTCATAATGAATGCATCGATGTTCAGTCCCGATACATCTGGATTAAGAATATTTAAAACGACATTTTTATTTTATTATGATAAATCACTCATGGTTACAACACATTGTAACTACTATCATAAAACTTACCATTTACGGATTTTGTACTAAATATAATTCTAATTACATTAATTAATTAACATAACATATTATATTAAGTACATAATTGAAAGAAAACATCTAGTTTATTTTGGACAAGATTGGTTATCCAGTTAGATTTGCGTAACAATTACATAATTGCTCTTTGGGCATAACCCTAACTCTATTAATCCCACACTTGCACTTAGGGCTAATTATGGAATCTTAATCCCATCCTATCGATCCATTTGATGAGAATTGGTCAAATTAGACCCTTCATGAATAGATATGCTTTGTTGTTTAATTATCTATTCTGTTAATCAACTCACTCCGATGCTAATAAACTACCTTTATCATATGGAATATTCAGAGTATATTTGTCGACCTCTAGTGAGCTCTTAATATTACATCATTATCTTATAATAATGATGCAGTATTCTTAATACTTGGAATCACCACTAGTTCGGTTATAAAACTGTACATCTATATTTATATATTGCTTTTATTACTGCGGTATTCAAGGCGATGTACTTATCCTTTCATTGAACCAGCCATAATCTTTCATTTGTAACATTTCCGACGTTAACCTTCTTAATTAAGGTTGAAACATGAATTTAATATCGACATATTATACTTGATAGTAGTTATGAAGTTCGAGTCCAAACACTCTTTCATAAAGAGTTCGTTGCTTCTATAGACAATCTTCTAGTATTTCATTAATACTCGAGAACACTCTGAATTGCCATTTAATGACCTTATTTCAGATTTGACATTTTCTTCGTGCATGAAATACATAAGTAAAATACGATATTATAGAGAATACAATATGTATGATAATTCTGATTGTCTATACATAATGAATCTATCTTACATGTTTTATATTAAACATTCTAATATGGTGTCTTTATATAACGTTTTGGGACATTTCCAACGTACTTTACACTTCTTATAAAAGATATAACTTACAAATCTAATATCATAATAAACAACAAAACTTTTACTAATTTTATCACAAGTACATCGTTGACAATCAACACTATGTTGTTTATTTATAATCTAAAATATATATGTACCTTTTAGCGGTTCTTTCTTATAGTCGCTCGCTTCCTTTGCATTTGAACTAAAAATCAAACTATTCCATATTTCTATCGAAATACTTATTCAACTCCGATGCCTAAAAAATGATGCTTTCGTATCATTTGTTCGACCATATCATAAAACTCACAAACTCAATATCACTCCCACTGACTTCATCACACTATGGTTGCTATATGCAAATAATCCAATCTAAACCATTATTTAGAATTCCCCATTTCAACACATATGTACCAAACACAAAGTCATACCAAGCGATAATTTTATGAGTAAATCCGAATTAACTTGGTCCCGTTCAATAACTAATCTATTACGCAACTTTCAACAATTGAAATTTGCAATGTTGTTCTTATTAATGTACCTTATTATATTCCAACTGCATTAGCCCTGCCCTTGAAGATTCATTCGTGGCCGATGGATCATATCTCTTCAGGTACTTCTACCAAAATAATATTTTGGAAATGTACGTGGAATCCTTTTTAGATTTGTGCATCATACCATATCATACAGTCATCTCTCTTAATAGCTTGATAAACAACCAATGATTCTCTATTCTCGACATTAATAAGAAACTCATAGTTTCTCTTCAATATGTGAGAATACTTATTAGACATTCTAATGTGAAGTGTTCGTTTAGGTTAGGTTAATTTCATATCGTCCAACGTAATCAGTTTATCTTTGTATCGGATCCAAATCTATTTCAATACTAATAATTTCTCAAAGAAATTCCTTTGCTGCGAAGTTTTGCTTCTTGAAAACAATAATGGTTTCTCAGTACAATTGAATAGGTATTTATAGACACTTTATGAGTTGCGTTATACATAGAACTAGTTTGGTTTTAGTTAACAATACTTATGTTCGAAACATAGGTTAAGCATCCAATGACGATCGTTCCCAAAATTCTTTTGGAGCAAATCATACAAGATCTTTCAGGTACAATTATTACATGTATTCTTTCGACTCACACAACCTGTTTCTTATAAACCCTTCTCTTGTATGATTTTGTAAACTATTCT
Source organism: Allium cepa (assembly GCA_030765085.1). NCBI lineage: Eukaryota > Viridiplantae > Streptophyta > Magnoliopsida > Asparagales > Amaryllidaceae > Allium > Allium cepa. The sequence continues at coordinate 940,784,664 of CM060932.1, forward strand.
TTAGATGAAATTAAATTTAACCTTGTGTACTACTCTTAAGTACATAACTTTACAGCAAGAAGTTAACTCAACTTCACTCCCCATTAATCATTCTTTGTTAAACAAAGTTCGATTACTCCTTACCAATACATCATTATGTAATATATAGAGGAGCGACTTTTGATATTGAATCTTTATTCATTTTTAGGTGCATTCAGAAATCTTTCTAATATACTCACATATTCATCAAATCGAATCAGTTTTGTTTTTTATTGTACATTATTTTATTTACTTCCATTTTATACTTGATGAACCTATCATAGACATACTGCATGTATGTAACGACCCGTAAATTTTTAATAATTTTATTTGTTTTATTTATATATTTAATTGAAATTTTGTGAAATTTTAGAAATAAAATTTTGAAATAAAAATTTAATATTTAAAACGCGTCTAGTTAAACATAGCAATTGGTAAATTTTCATCAGAAAATACGAAAGGTTATTTCGTGTGTAATTTTATTTCAATTTAATAAGTTAGGAATTGATGAAAATAAAATATTTTCGAAACCTAAATATTTTTATATAGAAAAATTGTAAACCATCTTCTGAGCAAGTCATCATTTTCGTTTTTCCGAATTCGGACTTCTTTAGCTTCGTCGATCTTATTTATCGGCGTTTTTGCTGCATTTTTTGTTAGTAGAAAATTCGAATTTTTATCTGTATACCATTTTGATCGTCTCGTCGTGTTGATCTCTACGATATATTCAATTCTGTATTTTAAGGTCCGGTACGCGCCGGAATGAAAATACTGTTCGCTGTAATGGTACCATAATTTGTGACCGTTAGCCCTTTTCCTTTTCAAATTTGTACGTGAATCTTAAGCAATATAATAAATTGCTTTAATAGCTTCTCGATCGATGGACAGACGTTACCATACCCATAATTTCAATTTATTATTCGATGGTCCATTCCTCTGCTCTCTCTTTTCATTTCTGTCTATTCAAATATAATACATATATATTGTGTACATTCGTTCTCTTTTGGATCTGAGCCTCAAATATAATTGTTTAGAAAATCTGCTCTCTGCTTTATTGGTGTTAGCTTGCGTCTCTTCCCGGGTCATTTTCTTCTGTACTTTGAATTTTATATATTTTTTCCTTTCTTTATTATTTATTAAATTAACTTGTGCATAGCTATATCTATGCTTCATTTTTTCTCGAAGGATTGCTTGCTCGTGCTTGAGCTTTCCAACCCACCATAAAATTTCGGCGATGCTACCCTAAGCACTCCGACCAACTACCCTCTCCGCCACCATCCTCAAACCCAGCCAAGCTCTTGCCGCCACAACCACCTCTCACCTCCGCTCGACCGAGCCGTGAGCCACTACCACCTTACCTTCGTCCTCTGCCTGGCCTTGCAACAACGAACACCGACCACATCTTCTTCTCCTTGCCGAGACCTTGTCAGTTGTATATATATTAAGGTATTATAATATATATTTTTATTATGTCAGATTTTATACCTAGATATGTATATATATGTGACAGAGGAGTAAGAAGTGCGTACGTGATTTTGAAATATATACTAGTTATATAAAAAAAAGTATAATTGTGGGTTGTAGTTTATACAATTAAAATTTATATATCAGTATACTCGGTTTTGGTTTCGTTTATATATGAATACCACAGTTTCTCAACATTTTTTATGTAGGATATCGATTACATATATACAGGTAATAATTGCTTGTTGAAAAATATGTTAGCTGTAAGTTCAATAAAATATATGTTTCCTACTTGGCTTGGGTAGGCTACATGTTGTAGGGTATGTGTAACTTATATTATAGTGATATATATTGTTGATTTCTATAAGTCTGTTCATATAGAGTATTTATAATATAAGTCTACAACAAATTTTATTTGTATATCAGATCGCTTGTTTAAAATTTCATAAGTTATATTGTATATATAAAGTGGATTTGGGTTTGCTGGTGCTTTATATATATATATATATATATATATATATATATATATATATATATATATATAAAAGGGTGTAAGTTGTAAATAATGTTTTTTTGAGATTAGCATCTTATTGATGTGTGTCATATCTATATAGTAATCTGAACTTTTAGGAGTAGCGATATTGTATGTGATGGGTTCGATCTTCATTTTTCTTTATAAAAATTATTTAAGTGTTGTTTTGGAAGTATAATACACTTTGACTTTAAGTTATATGTGTTTTAACTTTATTATTGACCTTTAAATATATGTGTTTTAGGGATAATGATTTTTTAACTATATATATTTTGTTTTAATTTTTGTCTTAGATTAAATTATTGATTTTTATGTAAAATAACAAATATTTTCTATGTACCAAACTGACTCTGATCCAGTATACCAATTTTTGATTTTTAATTATGTTCGTCAAATTCGTGCCAATCTAGCTTTGTTTTGGAAGTTGTGTTTGCATTTCGTTACTCACTTTCATTGTCTATCCTCTCTAGCCTTGAAAGGTGAGCAATCACTCACGATTAATGTTCCTTTATTTATTAAATTTGATTTCAAATAAAATGACAATTGAAATATGCTACTGTCAGTTATTTACACTGTTATATATGCTATTACCTATATCAGTTCACCTGCGACTCCTGACACCATTATCTGTGATTTATACGATGATAATCCAGTTTGGTTGATGAATGATTGATTGTTTGATGTTTACATTGGACGTTAAATTGTTAATGTTGTAAATGATCAATAATTTTAAATTGAATTTGACATAGGATAGTTAGATTTGATATATGTGTTAAATTTGATTAGATGACATTTGCATAATATGACCCCTTTAAATGTTTAAATAAATTAACATGTAGAAATATGGTTATTTACACCTTGAACCATTTAATTGTATGTTGTTTAAATTGATGTACTATGAAATCGAATAATAAATGTCAAGTGTAGAACCGCATAAAATAACGGTGTAATAATCTTTAATCTACATGAAATGATAGTGTAGATTCTAGAAATAATTATATTACTTTGCACAAACAACAATGCGAATTAATACGATTATTTCATGATTATTTGAATTAATTATTGGATTGTTATTGATTATTGTTATTGCTTGTTTATTTACTTTGACACCATCCCAGTTATCACACTGCAAGTTCCCTTTGCTATGCTTTGATTTTTGAATTGAAATGGAATCAGGTTGAAATGATAAAACCCAAATGAACTTGACTTAGGATAGAGAATTAAATAAAACCCGATCGGTCAATAATTTGATTTAAAATAAAATAAAGATTCTGTTTGAATAATAATAAGGTTTTGAAATAAAATTGGGATTTAAATTTTAATGAAAGGAAAATGTTAATATTGAAAAATCTGAATCGAAATATTAACATTGTATTCGATGAACGAATGTTATTTTAAAATTAATTATATATTAATTAAGTTTTGGAATTATTAATAATTAAGTTTGAAATTAGTAATAATTAAGTTTTGAAATTATTTGATAATTAAATAAGATTGAATTATTTAATAATTAAATTGAATTGAATTATTTATTAAGTGAAATTGAATTTCTTGAATAAGTGAAACTAAGTTTCTTTATTAACTAAGTTTTGGAATTTGTTACTAAGTAAGTAAATAAATAAAGTTGAACTTCTTTAACAAGAAATAAAAGTGCGGTTTATTGAAACAAATGTAAGACTGGTAATTTAAAGAGTTTGATTTGACGAATTTAACTTAATCCAATTTGTAAGCTTTGATATAATGAAGTTGAACTTAAGTAATTGATCTAATGAGTTTGAATTTAAATAGGAATTATTTTAAATGATAAATTAATTTAACGAATATTGAATGGAATCGATAAATGAGTTTAAATCGATTTGAACGTCAAATTAAATTTATTTTAAATGATTATGGAATGAAACTTATATACGAATTTAAATGTATATTTGAATGGTTCTAAATAAAAACTGGAATTGAATTATAAGATTTTAAAATAGTAATTTGGAAGTTTTGAAACGTAAATTATGGAAATTGATATAGAAAGACAAATGGAATGTTGGTTTACAAATTCTAATTGAAATTGAAATTGATTTGGTTTTTTGAAATTTACTAACGACCAATCGGTGTAATAATCACGAAAGTTATTAAAGAAACCGTAATCGGTTATGGACATACTCTCTGTCTAAACGGAAAACTACTTTAATAACTATACGCGGAGTATAATCCAGAATGAAGTGGTTGGAATGATGTACGTGATGACTAAAGAAAGAGAAAGATGATGGATAGCCTTGACACTTGTGTCAAATTGGAAATGACTAAAACAGGAGCCGTGCCGGGCCTAATGGGGTTAGCCACCTCGAGCGAACACACTTCTTCGTAAACTACTCATTACTTGTTATTAATTGGTGCACCCTCGAAATTTTGGGATGGTTGTTTCGCGGTGTTGCGATCGTTGCGGCGATGCGTTTTCACCAGTCCGGATCAGGCAAACGGTAGTTTCACTACCTTGGGTATTGCCTCATGTGCCTTGTCATACTTGTATCCCTATATACGCGACCACTACGAATTTGTTTTGTGTTATACCTATGGAGTACTCCCTGATATCCCACCAATTTACGGTGGAGTTTACAGTGTTGTATAGACTATAACGCTTATATAAAGTGTGTTAAGGGGGATAATGGTAACGCCTTAACGCTATTTTGATACTATATTACTTATAGGCATTATCTACTTAGCGTACAATACTACATAGTAGATAGTTTAACGGATCCTTAGAGGATGGTTATTCCAACGTCCTTTGAGTTACTTGTATTTCATTTGTTATTTCACTTGAGTTGGATTTATTGATATAAGTATGTTAATCCTGACTCGAGTGTTTTGTGTTTTGCTTTACGCCCGGGTCAGACTGAGTGTACCAGTATTCGTGACTCACCTTTAGAGTTGGAGCTTCACTTGGAGATCCAGCTGTCTATACAGCTTTCAGATATTTAGTTGATTCCAGTGATGTATTCTGATTCCTGTATTTGACTATTATATTCGAGACTTCTATTGTAACTTATTTAACTCTGATATGTATATAGTAGCTTCATGAACTACTATCTTTTGCTTCCGCTGCATATTATTAATCCGTGTCTGTGATTATGTGATTATTTATTTACTGTATATCTGAGTTTTGCCAAATTTAAATTAACAATTCGGTATTTTGAATTATTCAAGTCCGACCTGTGCGGATGCGAATAGTCCAAAATAGCGGGTCGTTATGTTATAGTTGGTATCAGAGCTTTGGTAGATCTAGGCAAAACTTAGCATATAGGGCAAATGTATTTACAGAATCACTTTCGTTCGAGTTTGAATCTCGTCCTTCTTGACTCGATTCCTTTGAATTTTGGAACGTTCCCTGTGGTTCCAAAATTCATTCGTGTCCCTCACTATTCGTCTTCTTTCAATTCCGGAGTATCCCATAACTCCACTTCGAATGATCTTTATATTGAATTGGCGGTCTCGCTAACATTCATATGAATTGTAAAGGGATGACACTCATTTACAATAGCATCGATTCACCGAAGATTTATATATATCCTCGGTTTAGATGCTAACATCTCTAGATATCCCGAATTCTATCTCTTGAGATCGGATGTGGATTTGACTCAGAATTCCACATCGATCTAATTCTTGAAGTCATGGTTGACCGGAAGGTTGCCCGCGATTTATATAAACTTGACCATCTTTCTATTTTGTTATTTAATCATCTTATCTTTGTTCCGAACCTATATTCGAATCAAAAATTTCTTTGATTTGAGTCCATCAAAAATTTGAATCTCTATACTTGTTTTGAAATCTATTTTGTATTATCGAGCGAGGAAGTGTATTTGTGAATTAATATTAAAAATGTTAAATATATATATATATATATATATATATATATATTGTGTTGTTTGAGTTGTTGATGTTGATTTGGGTTTTGATCGATTCGTCTAATCAACGCTATCGATAGGATTTCCAAAACACTCTAACAGAGCAAACTGACACAATAGTATTTTCGAATTTGGTGAACAAAATAGTTTTGTATGATTATATTATATATAAGTATAAATTTCTCTTAAAATAAATTGTTAATGACTTTGTTGTCAGAAATGATAATATTTGATTTTCATTTATTGTTTTGTAAACCATTGATTTTACCAACATATAAATAAATGAATTTATAAAACTTGGTTATAATTTGATTTGGAATTTAGAATTTGAAATGAATTTAAATCAAGAATTTGAGAATTTAACTTTCGGTGATTTCAATCTTTGATTTGAAAGTTTAAAAGTGTATAGTATTTAAAATATTTTCAAATAGAAATCATTTCAAAGAATTTAAAATGTTTAAATCAGTGCTCTCCTGTTTTTTCGCTGGAAAATAATTTCGGTGATGGCGGTCGCATCATCGACATTCATTTTCGAGTTTCGAAGTGGAGAGACTATTCTGTAGCTTTGCTACGGTTTGTTTTAAAACATAAATTGATTTGAATTTCTCAAAGTATGATTTGATTTGTAATATATATATTGATATATGATTTAAATCTGATTTGATATATCATATATACATCTATTTACCTCTAAATAAATTTGAAGTTACTCGAAAATTTAATTCTTAAATTTATGTTAAAGGATAATTTAAATTATAAAATGAAATCGAGATTTTGAATAAAATTTAAGCCTGAATAATTAAATTAGAAAATTTTACTTGCATAATACTCAATTGCATTGTATAATAACTTACCCAAATTTTCAAAAGTTAATTATGTAATTAAATATTATACAATATAAATGATATTAATTAAATAAATTCGAGTAGTTATAATAAGTGCAAATATACTTAATATATATGTGATATGATATATTAAGTATAATAAATTTAATAATAATTTGGAATAAAGAAGAATTGAATTTGTCGAATAAAGTATGATTATAATAAATGACTATTCAAATTTATAATCTTTGAAATTGTTAATTTAAGATAATTGGATAATATACAATATAAAATATCTTTATAAATAAAATTTGAGTTCTTATAATAAATGTTATACACTTCAATTTTAATTATAAAATGATTAATAGAGATAATAGAATCCTAGGTTAGTTGAATAATAAATGGATTAATAAAATAAATTATTGTTTGAAATAAATTTTGTAACTAACAACGATAAATTGAAAATAAACCAAGTTAATGAAATTCTTTGAGTTTAAAAAGCCAATTGTTGAATATAAATTAATTTAAATTGAAATATATATGGTTTAAATTAATTGTTTTATTTTGTAATTCAAGTCTATTTTCTTTCCGGTCGTTTCTATTCTCCTACTTCCTTCCTTTTCGGGGACGAAAATTATTGAGTGGGGGAGAATGTAACGACCCGTAAATTTTTAATAATTTTATTTGTTTTATTTATATATTTAATTGAAATGCACCTAGTTAAACATAGCAACTGGTAAATTTTCATCCGAAAATACAAAAGTTTACTTCGTGTGTAATTTTATTTTAATTTAATCGGTTAGGAATTGATGAAAATAAAATGTTTTCGAAACCTAAATATTTTTATATAGAAAAATTGTAAATCTTCTTCTGACCAAGACGTCATTTTTCGTTTTTTCGAGTTCGGACTTCTTTAGCTCCGTCGATCTTATTTTTCGGCGCTTTTGCTGCATTTTCCGCTAGTAGAAAATTCGAATTTTTATAATACAACCGTACCACTAATATCTGTATACCATTTTGATCGTCTCGTCGTGTTGATCTTTACGGCATTTTCAATTCTGTATTTTAAGGTCCGGTACGCGCCAGAATGAAAATACTGTTCGCTGTAACGGTACCATAATTTGTGACCGTTAGCCTTTTTCCTTTTCAATTTTGAACGTGAATCTTAAGCAATATAATAAATTGCTTTAATAGCTTCTCGATCAATGGACAGACGTTACCATTTCCATAATTTCAATTTATTATTCGATGGTCCATTCCCTTGCTCTATCTTTTCATTTCTGTTTATTCATATATAATACATATATATTGTATACATTCATTCTCTTTTGGAACTGAGCCTCAAATATAATTGTTTAGAAAATCTGCTCTCTGCTTTGTTGGTGTTAGCTTGCGTCTCTTCTTGGGTCATTTTCTTCTCTACTTTGAATTTTATATATTTTTTCCTTTCTTTCTTCTTTATTAAAATAACCTATGCATAGCTATATCTATGCTTCATTTTTACTCGATGGATTGCTTGCTCGTGCCTGAGCTTTCGGCCATCCACCTTCGGTTGCCTCACGCTTCCCCACCCACCACAAAACTCCGGCGATGCTACCCTAAGCCCTTCGACCAACTACCCTCTCCGCCACCATCCTCAAACCCAGCCGAGCTCTTGGCGTCGCAACCAGCTCTCACCTCCGCTCGATCGAGCCGTGAGCCGCCACCACCTTACCTTCGTCCTCTGCCTGGCCTTGCAACAACGAACACCGACCACATCTTCTTCTCCTTGCTGAGACCCTGTCAGTTGTATATATATTAAGGTATTATAATATATATTTTTATTATGTCAGATTTTATACCTAGATATGTATATATATGTGACAGAGGAGTAAGAAGTGCGTACGTTATTTTGAAATACATACTAGTTATATAAAAAATAGTATAATTGTGGGTTGTAGTTTATATAATTAAAATTTATATATCAGTATACTCGGTTTTGGTTTCGTTTATATATGAATAACACAGTTTCTCAACATTTTTTATGTAGGATATCGATTATATATATATACAGGTCACAATTGCTTGTTGAAAAATATGTTAGCTGTAAGTTCAATAAAATATATGTTTCCTACTTGGCTTGGGTAGGCTACATGTTGTAGGGTATGTGTAACTTATATTATAGTGATATATATATTGTTGATTTCTATAAGTATGTTCATATAGAGTATTTATAATATAAGTCTACAATAAATTTGTTTGTATATCAGATCGCTTGTTTAAAATTTCGTAAGTTATATTGTATATATAAAGTGGATTTGGGTTTGCTGTTGCTTTTTATATATATGTATATAAAAGGGTGTAAGCTGTAAATAATGCTTTTTTGAGATTAGCATCTTGCTGATGTGTGTCGTATCTATATAGTAATCTGAACTTTTAGGAGTAGCGATATTGTATGTGATGGGTTCGATCTTCATTTTTATTTATAAAAATTGTTTAAGTGTTGTTTTGGAAGTATAATACACTTTGACTTTAAGTTATATGTGTTTTAACTTTATTATTGACCTTTAAATATATGTTTTTTAGGGATAATGATTTTTTAACTATATATATTTTATTTTAATTTTTGTCTTAGATTAAATTATTGATTTTTTTGTAAAACAAATATTTTCTATGTACCAAACTGACTCTGATCTAGTATATCAATTTTTGATTTTCAGCTCTCTTCGTCAAATTCGTGCCAATCTAGCTTTGTTTTGGAAGTTGTGTTTGCATTTCGTTACTCAATTTCATTGTCTATCCTCTCTAGCCTTGAAAGGAGAGTAATCACTCACGATTAATGTTCTTTTATTTACTAAATTTGATTTCAAATGAAACAACAATTGAAATATGCTGCTGTTAGTTACTTACACTGTTATATATGCTATTACTTGTATCAGTTCACCTGCGACACCTGGCACCATTATTTGTTATTTGTACTATGATAATCCAGTTTGGTTGATAAATGATTGATTGTTTGATGTTTACGTTGGACGTTAAATTGTTAATGTTGTAAATGATAAATAATTTTAAATTGAATTTGACGTAGGATAGTTAGATTTGATATATGTGTTAAATTTGATTAGATGACGTTTGCATAATATGACCCCTTTAAATGTTTAAATAAATTGACATGTAGAAATATGGTTATTTACACCTTGAACCATTTAATTGTATGTTGTTTACATTGATATAGTATGAAATCGAATAATAAATGTAAGTGTAGAACCACATAAAATAACAGTGTAATAATCTTTAGTCTACATGAAATGATAGTGTAGATTCTAGAAATAATTATATTAATTTGCACAAACAACAATGTGAATTAATACGATTATTTCGGGATTATTTGAATTAATTATTGGATTGTTATTGATTATTGTTATTGCTTGTTTATTTACTTTGACACCATCCCAATTATCACACTGCAAGTTCCCTTTGCTATGCTTTGATTTTTGAATTGAAATGGAATCGGGTTGAAATGATAAATACCCAAATGAACTTGACTTAGGATAGAGAATTAAATAAAATCCGATTGGTCAATAATTTGATTTAAAGCAAAATAAAGATTCTATTTGAATAATAATAAGGTTTTGAAATAAAATTGGGATTTAAATTTTAATGAAAGGAAAATGTTAATATTGAAAAATCTGAATCAAAATATTAACATTGTATTCGATGAACGAATGTTATTTTAAAATTAATTATATATTAATTAAGTTTTGGAATTATTAATAATTAAGTTTGAAATTAGTAATAATTAAGTTTTGAAATTATTTGATAATTAAATAAGATTGAATTATTTAATAATTAAATTAAATTGAATTCTTTATTAAGTGAAATTGAATTTCTTGAATATGTGAAACTAAGTTTCTTTATTAACTAAGTTTTGGAATTTGTAACTAAGTGAATAAATAAATGAAGTTGAACTTCTTTAACAAAAAATAAAAGTGCGGTTTATTGAAACAAATGTACGACTGGTAATTTAAAGAGTTTGATTTGACGAATTTAACTTAATCCAATTTGTAAGCTTTGATATAATGAAGTTGAAATTAAGTAATTGATCTAATGAGTTGGAATTTAAATAGGAATTGTTTTAAATGATAAATTAATTTAACGAATATTGAATGGAATCGATAAATGAGTTTAAATCGATTTGAACGTTAAATTAAATTTATTTTAAATGATTATGGAATGAAACTTATATACGAATTTAAATGTATATTTGAATTGTTCTAAATAAAAATTGAAATTGAATTATAAGATTTTGAAATAGTAATTTGGAAGTTTTGAAACGTAAATTATGGAAATTGATATAGAAAGACAAATGGAATGTTGGTTTACAAATTCTAATTGAAATTGATTTGGTTTTTTTAAATTTATTAACGACCAATCAGTGTAATAATCACGAAAGTTATCAAAGAAAATGGAATCGGTTATGGACATACTCTCTGTCTAAACCGAAAACCACTTTAATCACTATGCGCGGAGTGTGATCCAGAATGAAGTGGTTCGGATGATGTATATGATGACTGAAGAAAGAGAACGATAATGGATAGCCTTGACACTTGTGTCAAATTGGAAATGACTAAAACAGGAGCCGTGCCGGGCCAAATGGAGTTAGCCACCTCGAGCGAACACACTTCTTCGTAAACTACTCATTACTTATTATTGATTGGTGCACCCTCGAAATTTTAGGAGTGTTGTTTCACGTTGTTGCGATCATTGCAACGATGCGTTTTCACCAGTCCGGATCAGGCAAACGGTAGTTTCACTACCTTGGGTATTGCCTCATGTGCCTTATCATACTTGTATCCCTATATACGCGACCACTACGAATTTGTTTTGTGTTATAACTATGGAGTACTCCCTGATATCCCACCAGTTTACGGTGGAGTTTACAGTGCTATATAGACTATAATGCTTGTATAAAGTGTGTTAAGGGGGATAATGGTAACGCCTTAACACTATTTTGATACTTGATATTACTGATAGGCATTATCTACTTAGCGTACACTACTACATAGTAGATAGTTTAACGGATCCTTAGAGGATGGTTATTCCAACGTCCTTTGAGTTACTTATATTTCAGTTGTTATTTCACTTGAGTTTTATTGATATAAGAATGTTAATCCTGACTCGAGTGTTTTGTGTTTTGCTTTACGCTCGGGTTAGACTGAGTGTACCAGTATTCAAGACTCACCTTTGGAGTTGGAGCTTCACTTGGAGATCCAGCTATCTATACAACTTTCAGACATTCAGTTGATTCCAGTGATGTATTCTGATTCCTGTATTCGAGACTTCTATTGTAACTTATTTAACTCTGATATGTATATAGTAGCTTCATGAACTACTATCTTTTGCTTCCGCTGCATATTATTACTCCGTGTCTGTGATTCTATGATTATTTATTTACTGTATATCTGAGTTTTTCCAAATTTAAATTAACAATTCGGTATTTTGAATTATTCAAGTCCGACCTATGCAGATGCGAATAGTCCAAAATAGCAGGTCGTTATAGTTTGGCTATCAAATACACATGCCCATGTCGGTGGTAACTCGTTGATGAACATAACGAAGTATGTGGAACCGTTTTAGTATTAATAGACTTGTTATTGTATAAATTTACATTTATATATTCGAAGAGTTCTTCAACCCTTATGACGCTCCTACTAAGTGAGTTTTTTGCCCTTTAGTGTTTGAGATATAATTCACTGGTATCTCATGATTCATAGTCATATATTCAAAGAATTATTTACCGAAATCCTAGCTTAATCCGTAATTCCAAAATAATTGTAAATAAATTTAGACACTTCTTTACTTTCTGATTCATCACAAATACCAATACTGCATTTTTATTTTATACATAATATTCATACTGAAATAAACTATGTCTATTTCCAGTATATTGAAAAATAAGTATTAATTCATAAATAATGTTTGGTACATTTTACGAAAAATAATTTTCATAACTTGATGAGGCCAATAAATGTTACATGGCATGCTCCCACCATTTCTACTATTTTTGTAATAGCTTATGAAATTCAAGTTCCATTCAACCACTTAATATAGGTTATCCATTTCCTATGCTCTAACCAATTTTTGTGGAGAATTTTCAAATCAAATATCTTAAATTCAAAGAAATATATCTCAAAAAAAAAAATTTCTATGCGAAAGTACATTTTGAAATTAAAATCGTATTTCACACTCCAATGTTAAGTATCTACTGTAACTTTACAATTCTTATTCTGAATTTCTTTATGAGCAGAAGTGACCATTCACTCTCTCTATCTCAACTGTGTCTTAGGTTATGTCTACACTTATACATTTGATTTAATTTCTAAATGGTCAAACTATTCAAAGGAAATCCTCACTATAATATCATAACGAACTCTTTACAAAAGCATGCTCGATCATCCTTAACATTTAAGAACATAAATTTGTTGCACTTTGCATTAATTGATCGAACTGATATCTTGGCGATCGAGTTCTTAGATCTATCTTGTAAACTCTGGTTCGGTGTTACATTTAACACAACAAGATAGTTATTGTAATTAGTCATATTGAATACACGATCTCACATTATAGTTTACTTTCTTATTTCAATAAACTAATTTCATTGAGGTTTCATATATTATAAATTATGACCGCTCACCATATAAAATTTATATATGATCGTCTATGGATCAAATATCCATATTCTTATATTTCTTTTACAGTTCATAACTTATTGAAAACAACATATGATCTCGGACAAGAAAACTCGTAACTGACCAAGTTATGAATTTATTTAGTGGTTGTATAATTAAAAGCTTACATAGGTTAACATGTGAAAATTTATTGGCAACTATATTTAATATTTCTATTTATCAATCTTAATTCAGTTCATTTATATATTTTAATTGTAAAAATTTATTGATGATATTTATTGCACAAATTTGTCAATGTAAATTATTATAACTATATATAGCAGATGTTCTTACAATATTAGAATGGTTAAATGTAACCATTTCACTTTTATAATAGGACTCCCATAAGTCTTTTATATTTCTCTAAACCCAAATATGAAACATAGAAGTCTTTCGACTTTATTAATGGATGTTAGGACTCGTATACCTTAGGATTTTGACGTTGACGAAAGCTCAGCAAAATCATACTCCTATATACGATGGATAACTCCTTATTGATTGCATCATATATAACTCCTAACTTATGGTTCATTGTCTCAATCTCACTTTTACTTTGAGGAAACCTCAACAAGTAAAAAGTGACTATTCATTCCTACCCACGATTTCACGATGACCTAAGTACACTATACATAACTTGAGGAAAGCTCAACAAATAAGTATAAGTGTCTTATCGCGTTTTGTCTATATATTAATAATACTACATATAACATCCCTAGCTTGAGGAAAGCTCAATAACTAGAGAGTATGCAGGTAATTTATTAATGTACAAATGACATAGGATAACTTTATATTAAAGATTGATAATCTTTAATATATCATATCGAGTGATGTCGACTTATGAAATAATGTATTTCTTATGAAATACCCTCCTAATTTAAATGCCAAACACATTGAAATTATGTTATACATGCTATGTGTATTTATTAATTCCTTAAGTCTAGTTGGGTTTCTTTAATGTTCCGCCTTTAGTTCATATATTTATATTATATAAGTTTCATTTTATATAACTTTTATATTTCAATTAGCTTATATAATAATCCTATGTATAAAATTATATTAATAAATCATATTTAATTAATTAACACTTTAATTATTTACTATATTATTCAATTATAACATATTATGTTGAATATATACATACTATAACCTTTACGTTAATATAAATATATCTTATATATATGTATGTATTATAATGTATTAATTATCTTTTAATTAGTTAATTGAATTAAAAAAATTAATTAAATATTGTTAATTTCAAAAAAATATTATATACAGATGTATGCTCAGGGTCGGCCCTGGTCAACTTGAGGTCCCAAGGCTAAAACATTCAAAGCTTAATGTTTGCAACTAAATTGGTCAGAAACACCCTTCATTGGTTATTTTTGGGAAGCGATTCCTATAGTGGCTTCTTTATGTTAAAATATGTTTTTACTCCAATTTTCATGTCATTGGACCATTAGAACTCGAGATATTGCTTGATCTTTGGTTTAATATAGCTTCCGCGCTACTATCTTCCAATCCCTTCCAAGGGATACTTGCCGATCCCTCTCATTTTACCATATTGTTATGCGATCCCAAGGGTAGGCCCTCTAGGGTCCATATATCATGCTCTCTAAAATTCAAACGCTTTAGACCTATAAATCTCGAGATATTGATTGTTAAATGTATGAATGCACTTGAGCTTGGATATATGTTGATCCCTCTTCAACAAAATGTGCCGACCCTTTTTGATTGAATATGCGATCTCTTCCAATATGCCACGCTATGCCGAACCCTTCCATTCATTGAGCCATATTCCATGCTTTGAGCATCCTATATTGTACATCCATTAAATTCGTTTAATTCTGACTTCATATAACCATCTACACTTGACTTTCAGACCCCACAATCATCGGCCTTGATGGCAATCAGATCTAACTCACGCAATAAGTTCAATTAGCTAGGCTAAAATGCCGGATAACACTTGCCTCCTAAAGTACGTCTTGGGATTAACATGTTATGCTTTGAATCGTTGAGAATGAAACACATTTAGCTTTCTGGATAGTTGCAATTCTATTATCAAATTATTTTTCCAAGGCGTCGAATTCCTCATTGATACCCAGACACTTGGTCAATTTCCAATTGATATAAATCCAGTGCCATATCCCGTTAACTGATATATATATATATATATAAACCCAGTTCTACTAGACTAGCAAGCTTTTGTTATATGGTCCAGCCTTGAGCTCGAAGGTTTCATTGACTTCAATTTATACCGATTTCAAAAATTGAAATTTAGGTCATTCACGTGCACAATCATATACACATTTTCGTTGTTGGCTCCTGGACGTGTTCGAAATTTACAAATTGTTGCCAATTTTCATAGTATTTTGTATTTTCATGTTCATAGCCAAGCCCTTATAACCATTTTTTGTATATATGGATTGGCACATGCTTAGCCGACCCCTCTCATTTTTTCTTCTCTCTTTTTTGTATAGGGATCAGCTTACATATCGCCGACCCATTTCTCTCATGGTTTCCTTCTTTTATTTTTATTTTTTATTAAGGCTTTTGTAAGGATCGGCATATATGTTGGCCGATCCCTTTTTTTGAGTCCATGCTAGCAGAGATCGGCGAGCTTCTATGCTGATCCCTCACTCCATACTAAATTCTCAGTGTTTTAGGTTGAACCCTCACCCTCACCCATATATATATATATATATATATATATATATTAACCTTCCATCCCTTCCATTCTCACTTCTCTCATTTTCTTTTCATTTGCCTTTGTATCGAACCCTTGCTTTTAAATCACAAACCCAAACTTTCCAACCTCGATCCTTAAATCCGCCTACAATCTATCCTATCCCATAAATTTTCTTCTTCTTCCCTTCCAATTCAAACATTCCTAAACATTCGTATCTATCTTAACTCAAACATTCACATAGGTAAGATTTCACACTATAACCTTCAATCATATGATAAGGTATTGGATTTCATGTTGTTAGTGATTACGATGGCATTTGAGGCTATGACGACGTGGTGATTAAAGCGGCCTAAAGGTAGTGGATTATTGGTGGACAGGGTTCGGAAAATTATGTAAGGGGAAAGAAGATATGAGGAAAAACAGAAGGAGGAAGATGGAATGACGGAGGGATCAGTGTTGGATACTTGATTCTATGTTGATCCCTCGACGTAGAGGTTAGATGAGTTGAGGACGAAGTAGAAGGGATCAGTGTACTTAAGTTGAAGAGAGGGTTCCGTTATGAGGCTTTGATAAAGGAATCAGCCTATCCATAGGGATCGACCTAAACATAGGGACGGTTGGACATAGGGATTGATATGGATTTAGGGATTGGTATTAGAATAGGGTCGGCATAAGAAAACTTTTAAACTTGCAATCTGATCCAACCTTGTTTGCTTGGACAATCATCACTAACTCATATTGGCAAACTTGGATATACAAGGATGATAAACAATAAAACTTGCATACTCACTGTTAGACTCAAGATTAAATAATCAAATCTATGGAACTTTCAACATGTACTAAAATTTGCATATGGACTTGAATGACAAACTTTACACTTTGACATGCCGATAGCCGATCTTAAAGCTTTCACAACCGATCAATTTTCTTGCCAGTGATGGTAAGCGATAATGGTTACTCTGGTTGAAATCCAAAGTCTCGTCATCTCACTTTGGTTTTTTTTCTGATTTTAAATTGTTTATATCTTCCATATACTACACTACACCAGCTTACACTTAACACGGGAAAAACAGGTAAACTTTTCTAACCTAGATTATCTACTAAGTATAGCTTATATGGACTCCAGACGCTTAGACTGTTAACTGGTATGTCTTTCGAACCAGCTATGCATTACATTGATCCTGAAGTAAAATCAAGTTCTGTGACTATATCCAGCAGGCTTTGTCCCATCCATCAAGAAGAACATACAGAAGTTTTCGTCCAATAGGTCAATCTTTTCTCCGATGTTTCGGTCCTCTCGGCGGAGGATATAAACCCTACTCCTGATGCAATAGAGAGTGCCATTCTTCTAAATAACCCAATTGATTCTTAAGCCTTCTGAATTGGTGAGGCTGCCCTTCGTTGACCGTGTTCTATACATAGAATTCCATTAATAGACATCTTGGTTCCTTCAATAAACACCATGCCTCACTTGCCCCTGGTGGGGTACACAGCGTGTAATAAATTTATGTACTATGTCAGATGTGTGCCACCCTTTAATTCGTTTATTCGGGAGATGTTGAGATATTTTGGAATAGCTCCCACTCAACTCCATCCAAACAGTTACGCCTTCTTACATGGAACTTTAATGCTATTCATGAGCGTTCTATTTCGTTCGCTAACTCTTGAAGACATAAGATTACTTTACAACTTCAAACAACGGTTAGGAAGTCCTTCCTATATTTTTCTTGAACCTTTATCAAACTTCTAAGTCTTGACAAGCGCTTGGAATAAACTCTCTCTGTTCAAGTACTAGTGGTTCTATGTTCGATGTCCACCAGGCTTTGCGAGGCGATGGTTGGAAGGGCATAAGTGTTATTTCCATTTCATTCTCAAGTCTGTTCCAAGTCAAATTTTCAATCTACTAACTTTCGAGATTCTTTCAAGTGTATGTCCACTTCCTGAAGGTTTTAACTTTTCAAGAGCAATTGTCACCATTCGTGCTACCCTTGTCGAAGAGAGGGACATCAAACTCCTTGTAACTGATGAGTCACTATTTTTATTCAGGCTATTAAAGGAGGGTCATAGCATTGGGATCCTCAGAAGTGCAACATTGGTAAGAAATATCACAGAGTAAGAAGGGAATGCCATCAATCCTATCGCGCCTCTAGTTGAGAGGACTCGAGATGATATTGAAGAAGGTGAGATTTAGCGACGTTGATGTGGGCCCAGGGAAGGCGCATATAGTTAAACCGTCACAAGGAGTGCAATCTCAAACACCTACTAAGAGGAAGAAAATGCTGGCATATAAACTTTATAAAAGAAAAACATCCACAGATCCATAATTCATCATTACTCTCGTTGAAGAGGAATCATTTTCCCAACACTTGGAAAGTCCATTGAAGGGATTTTAAAATCTCCAAATTCAAAATAATATCATGCCCTATGACTTTCGAAATATCAACATCGAAGGGCTTAATTCTTCTACTAGGAGTGGCGAAGGGATTTTCCTACTAATAAAGGAGAGAGAATGCTCCTAAGCAAGGTTATAACCACTAGTCTATCGAGGGAGAGGGAAAGGGAACACTAGGACACTCACGACCACGTTCACTTCGGTATACGCTCTTCATTAATCTTTTGCACAATAGTTACTTATATGTTCTCCTTTTACCTTTGCATGTGCAATGACTTAGTCCCAGGCCATCGATCGCTTAAGAGGTTCTTTAAATATCGTCGATCTAACAGTGACTTCATGTCTGACCGGTGTAGGGAGAAAGACAGTGGATGGGAAAAAGCTATTATTCAAAGGAATACTCCTCTTATAAGTGCAAGTCCTAGTCCAAGACATCTCGCCAGGGTGATCAGCCTGATTTCCCTGCTTATAGCGGAGACCAGTCTCCCTACCATATCCCTTAAATCGCTACATCACATGAGCAACACTCTGGCTCTTCGAGCTCTAAGAAGCCTTGCGACCATAGATCAAGCAAACATCCAATTACTACTTTTGATCCATCCTTTCCAGCTGCTACTTTTGGCATTTCTACAGTGGAGAAACTGGCTGAGCTTAAGGCACTTTCCTAAAATCTGCTTCGATAGGCTTAAATTCCTTCCTACATTACATACGATTCCAGGGCATGCCAAAGCGAGTTCTCTTGTGTGTGTTAATAATGCATTCATGCTACATGAGTCATTTCAACACTTGGTGGAAAAAATCTCTTAATTTTCAATCCAGCGACAATATGAAATAGATCATCTCAAGCTAAAGGCAATATATGTCGAAGACATAATCAAACGTCAAGATTTTGAACTATCGAAATTGGCAACAAAACTTGCCGAAGCGGAGAAAAGTGCTAAGGAAATGGCAGAGGCCGTGATCCGTTTAGAAGATTCTCATAAAAAGGAACTCGATGCTACCCTCAATCACAACAGGGCACTTGCTTTGGAATATGATTCCTTGCAAAAGGAAAAAGATATTTTGGCCCGCCGCATCGAAGAACTTGAAAAGCTTCTCAAAAAAGAAAGGGAGAAGAAAATTGAGGCTTAGAAGAATCACAAAAGTACAGCGAAGATGTTGTCGAAGCCAGAAGCTAAAAATTAAGCTTGAAGAGCAATTCACTAAAATTGAACCTCTTAAAGAGGAGGCTCAAGAGGAAGACCGTAAAGAGATGATGGAACAAATTAAAACCCAAATTGAAGATGTAAGGAGTCCGCCTAAAATGAAATCAAGGACTTGTTTGATCCACTGATCATTGAATACAATACCGAAGTTCTCATCCAGTGCGACTTAAGCTTTCTTAGCGAAGGTTATCTCGAATTACTTGCTGAAGCCTGGGAGCACATCAGTGAGATGAAAAATAGAGAGTTGAGTGGAACTGAACTTGATGAAGAAAAATTAGTGCGGGAAATCCTGCGTGGAATTGAATGCCTAGATCTGGCTGCCGCGAGACTCCGATACTTTAAGGTTTCTACGCCTTCTGGTAAAGGAGAACATATTGCTAGATCCTTAGAGGCCTATCCTAAGGTTCCCTCTTTTTCCCAAGTAGCTGGAGCATTGGTCTCCTTCGGTGCAGACCAGGGCTTGGATTATGATCCAGATAAACCCGGCTATCAATCCAGAGTGTTGTCCCCTATTTGTAAGGTGGTACCCCAGTAACCACCGAGAGCCAATTGGATACTGGTATTGCACTTTGTTTTCCAATATATGAAAGGTTTGGTTCTTTGCGTCGAATGGTTTTAAGCTTATCTTCCTGTTTTAACAAATTTTGCTGGTCTTTCGGGTCCTGCTCAAACTCCTAAAAGTGATGCTGCTATGGAGCAACAAGAGAAACCAATAGAGATTCCGACAGCCGTTGATATAACGGGGCTCGATGCTGAAATCATCGGGGCTCTTGACGATGATAAGGTCGAAGATTTACTACCAATAGATAAATCTGATGATGTTGTGATTACTGGCGCCTTCGAATGCACCATGAGATTAGCCTGAAAGAGCAGATTGAAAAGGAGAATTGCTGAAGAAAAAGGCTAAAGCTGAGCCTGTCGAGGTAGACATTGACTATCCACACCCTGTGCCACTACAAGTTATTCCATCTGACGAGTCGATTCCCATTAAACTCCCTCCTACCTTTGTAAGCTCTCTTTCAAAAGGTGGAAAAGGATCTAGGAAGAGAAGCATCAGGGGCTTAAGTGCCACCACTCTCGAAAAATTCGAAAAAGAGAGGAGGTCAAAGAAATAGCCATCACTTTGGCTCAGTGTGTATATAGTACGCATAGTCGTTTGTTTCATTAGCTGTGCTTGTATAGATACGAGTCTTCATTTTGTTGAAATAACTTGTACTACAATCTTGAAACTTGTCATATGAATAAAAGTTTTTATTTTTTGTTGAGCTTTCCTATAAATTGTTGTTTAAGTAGTTGAACTATTACTTTCCATTCAATGTATTTGTCATTCATTGTTCATTAATTTTGGTAAAGCTATATCCTAAGGCCTCCAAGTGGTCGTGGCCTTGAGTCACATCGAACACTAGGCTCGAGCCTCAGTGTTATGCCGTTGAATTTGATGGTTTCTTGAGCAACTATACCCCTGACCCCAGTCTTAGGTTAGCGGGGTTAGATGTTGGATGGTCGAACTCTATCCTAAGCGAGTTTATACTCCTTCTATCGGTTTTAGATTGGAGTTCATGGAATAGTGAATGGTCAAACTCCACTCATATATTTTTTATGCTTATATCTGCACTATGGGGATAAAAGTTAGTTAATGGGTGGTCGAATCGCATTCAATCTATGTTTATACTCTTATCCGCACTCTAGGGACTTACAGTAATTTCGTGGGTGGTCGATTCACACCCGGTTTATGTTTATACTCCAATCCACGCTCTGGGGACTTAGAGTTATATTGTGGGTGGTTAATTATATGCAATTCATGTTTATACTCCAGTTCACACTCTAGGGATATTGAGTTATTTTGTGAGTGGCCGATTCATAACCGATTTATGTTTATACTCCAGTCCATACTCTTGGGACTTAGAGTAATCTCACGGGTGGTTAATTTACACCCGATTTATGTTAATTCTCCAGTTAACACTTTGGGGACTTAGAGTTACTTCGTGGGTGGTCAATTTACACCCGATTTATGTTTATAATCTAGTGCACACTCTAAGGACTTAGAGTTATCTCGCGGGTGTTGATTCACACCCAATTTATGTTTATACTCCAATTCACACTCTAGGGACTTAGAGTTATTTCGGGGAGCAGTCGGATCACACTCTCCTTAGCTAATTGATTAGCCCCCCGGGGTTTGGGGTTTGATCTAGTGAGTGATCGGTCGCTCTCATTTTATCTCAGTCTCATAGTTTGGCAGGATTTTTTTTGATCATCAAATGGTCGGCCACATTTATTGCTCGTTCTGTATATCGTTTGTTGGATTATAAATAGGGTCATCAAATGAACAAAGGGCCAGCTCATCTAGTTTAGTCCCATTTGGAACTAACGTGACTAATTAATTTCAAACTCCGGGTACCGGCTTGCACATATCGATATCAATCAGCTTCATCATGTAACTAATACATAATGCTACAACAAAAATAAATATAAAGGAAGTTTGAAACCTTATTCATTCAATGGAAAAGAAAAACATGAAATATCTTATTATATATCTGGAAAATCAAATGCTAAAGCAAATTCTAAAAGTAAATGCAACCGAAATGAAAAAAAAAATAAACTAAGTGAAATAGCGTCGTAAGTGCTCGCTATTCCAAGCCCTCGGAAGTGTGATGCCATCGACAGTCGCTAGCTTGAAAGTTCCATCTCTAAATCTATGTTCAATGACATATGGTCCTTCCTGGATTGGATTCATGTGCTATGGGGGTAGGAAAATTCCATTTTAAGACAAGATCGTCGATTTCAAAGGTTATAGCTCGGACTTTAATGTTATAATATCAAGAGACTCGATGTCGATGTGCAGCTGCCTTCAGATCGGCTTACTCGCGCTTCTCATCTATAAAGTCAAGAGATTCCAAGAGGAGATCTTTATTCGTTTTTGGATCGTAGTAAGTTACCCAATAAGAAGGAACTTCGAGCTTAACAGGAATAATGGTTTCGAAACCATAAGCAAAGGCAAATGGAGTATGGCTAGTCATGGACTTGTAGGTAGTCCCGTAAGCCCACAATTCTGTAGAGAGTTCATCCACCCACCTGCCTCTAGCCTTCTCCAAACGCTTCTTCGAAATGGACTGTATGATTTTATTTACAGCTTCATCCTGTCCACAGGATGTGTGATCGCCGCGAATCTTTTTTCAATAATATATCTCCGGCAAAAGTCCTTGAACATAACAGTGTCGAATTGAGTCCCATTATTCGTTATGATGGTTTGTAGAAGATCGAAGTGGCACAATAAGTTGATTACTTTCTTGGTTGTGATCATGGCTAAAGGTTCTGATTCGGCCCATTTAGTGAAGTAATTAACTACAAAGATAGCGTACTTTGCGCCACCTTTAGAGATTGGTAAGAAACCAATAATGTATATATACCACATGGAAAATGGCCATGGGCTGACCATTTGCGTGATTTCCATTGGCGGAGCTCTTGGAATTTTTTCATATACTGGCATTTATCACATTGTCTTAGATAATCGACGGCGTCTTGATTTATAGTTGGCCAATAATACCTGTAACGGAGTATTTTCTTTGCCATAATTTGCAATTGGCCAATAACTTCTCTCAGAAAATGTTTTATCTCATCGTAAGTGACATACCAAAGTAAGGGACAAAGAAGCCTTTTGTGTACATAATTCCTTCCTATATGACATACTACGAAGCTTTACATTCGTTTCTTTATTTAGTAGGACTCCATGTAGCAAATAGTCTTTGATTAGAGTCATCCATGATTCCCTCTCAGGCTCTGCTTCCAGTGTCTGATCGATTTCTATCATGTTTATACTTAGGGAATTTAATACTTCGA
Source organism: Allium cepa (assembly GCA_030765085.1). NCBI lineage: Eukaryota > Viridiplantae > Streptophyta > Magnoliopsida > Asparagales > Amaryllidaceae > Allium > Allium cepa. The sequence continues at coordinate 940,808,222 of CM060932.1, forward strand.
CCGGAACCAAGACCATTTGTTGTTCATCATCGATGCTAGCGAACTTTGCCAATGAATCAGCCTCTCTATTTCGATCTCTTGGAATATGTGAAATGTCATATTACTCAAATTCTACCAATAACTCTTGTACTTGGGTAAGATATAAAGAAAGTCGTTGCGCCTTAGCTTGATGATCTCCCTTGACTTGGTACACAACCAACTGTGAATGCAAAAGATTTTAAGAGATTTTATTTCAAGTTCTCTAAGAGTTAGAGTTCGGCAATTAGAGCTTCATACTCATCTGCATTGTTTGTCGCTGGAAACTCAAGCTTTAATATATAACAGATTGATCGGTTTTTAGTAGTTACAAGCACAATTCCAGCTCTGGAACAATGATCATTAGACACTCCATCATGGTAGGGATTATGCTGCCTTTCGGAGGATCATCCTATGCCGTAAACTCTGCTATAAAATCTATCAGTTCCTGTCCTTGGATATCCCTTCGAGGGAGATAAGTAATATCGAATTGACTGAGCTTGATATTCCACTTGAGTAACCTTCCAAATGTCTCAGGTCGCTGTAGGACCTATTGTAACGGCTGGTCGGTGTAAACATTGATAAGATGTGCCTAGAAGTATGGACAAATATTTGTTGGTGCAATCAGCAAAAAATATGCCAGTTTTTCTATTTTTTAGATAGTTCCTTACAGCTCCCGTTAATCGTTTGCTGACGTAATACACTTGCCTCTAGATCCGATCCTCCTCGCGTAGCAATGCGACACTTGTAGCGTGTGTCAATACGGCCAAATAAATGTACAAATCCTCATGATCCATCGGTTTTGACAAGATGGAGGGTCTCTGCAAATGAATCACCAAAGCTTGAAATGCATCTTTACAATCTTGCATCCATTCGAAGTTTCTTTCCCCTTTCCTAATCAAATCAAATAAAGCAACGAATTTATCTGTAGCTCTGGAGATAAATCGACTCAAGGCAGTAACTTTCCCATTCAGACTCTACACTTGCTCAATAGTCCTTAGCGCTTGGATATCGTGGATAGCCTGAATCTTCTCGGGATTAGCTTCTATTCCACGGGCGTTAAAAATGAAGCCTAAAAATTTGATTGATGCAACACCAAAAGAACACTTCAAAGAATTAATTTTCATTTTGTAATGTCGAAGGATGTCAAACATTTCTACCAACTCTCTAATGTGGTCTCTTGATCATCGTGACTTCATGAGCATATCATCCACATGCACTTCCATTATTTTTCCGATCTAATCTTTAAACATCCCGTTGACTAAACGCCGATAAGTAGCTCCTACATTCTTTAATCCAAATGGCATTACTACATAGCAGTACAACCCAATATCGGTAATGATACTGGTGTGCTTCTGATCGAGAATATGCATCGGGATTTGGTTATATCTCGAGTATGCATCCATAAAAGATAGCAATTCATGTCCTATGGTTGAATTCACCAGCCAGTCAATCCACGAAAGGGGAAAACTGTCCTTTGGACACACCTTGTTCAAATTTGAATTGTCAATGCATGTTCTACATTTTCCATTTGCTTTCTTCACATGTACATGATTAGACACCCATTTAGGGTAAAGGGCATCGCGAAAAATCCATTGTCTTTTAGTCTATCCACCTCCTCTTTGAGAGAAGAAAATCTCTCCGGATCCATGCCGCATCTTTTTTCCTTCACCGGGACATGCCTCGGGTCGATATTCAATGCATGGCTCGTAATGGCGGGTGAGATTCCACACATATCAGAGTGAGTCCAAGTGAACATGTCTAGATTCGCTTGGAGAAAACCGGCAAGTTCCTTTATCATTGGGGGGGGAGGGTGAGTTGTGACCCAAACTTTAGGACTCGTGATGGGTCATCATGGCTAACCGTGATATCAATCGTCATCTCGGCCGATGCAGCCTTGGTCTCTTTGGGCTCCTCTTCATCATCTCTTGGATCTATATCATTATAGAACCGACTGTGGCACTTGAGCCAAGGCCCAGGTAGCTTGGTTGCGGACAGTCTTGTCCACACCCTCACCTTTATTTTTAGGCCGATCTTCCCTCAACTCAGCTACATAAAAAGCACTTCTGGTCACTTGGTCTCTCCATGAAAAACTCGTACACCATTTTTTGTTGCCAACCTTAAAGTCATACACCATGGGGCAAGAGCTGCCCGGAATTCGGTAGGGCCAATCGACCCAGAAAAACATTGTATGAAGAGTCAACATCCAAAACAATAATAGCAAGATCCGCACTCTCGTTCGTTCACCTTCTCCTAACTCCGTAGGTAATTCCACATAATCAACACCTTCAGTTGCAACACTGTTAAAACCGTGTATACGAACTTTAGACAGTTTTAAATCTTTGGCTTCCTTACTCATCTGATCATGAAATTTTTGAAGACTATATTTACCAAACTACGACAATCAATCAAAATCCTTCTCACTAAAGCGGAGCCAATCATTGCCAAAATGATCATTGGGTCGATTGTTGGAGCCTCCACCTTATCTGCGTCTCTATTCCTAAACACAATATCATCTGCCATCGTACGTTGCTGTTTTTCCAGAGCTCCGTCTTCCATATTCGAACAACATTCAAAATCCACATGCCTAATTGTATTGGCATATTTCTCTATCTATTGCCAACTCTTATCTGCCAGGTGCGGTCCTCCAACTATTATATTTATCACTAGTCTTTCACCAGTCTGCATAGGCTCCTCAGTCCTACGCGGTACTTGTCCTCGGTTGGGGTCAGATGTTCTCTGCCCGCCATCCTAGGGGGTTTTCACGAACTATTGAAATTTCTTTTCTTGAATAAGCTTTTCTATAACATAATAGAGATGTATGCATTCATTGGTATTGTGCCCATAGCAATCATGAACCACAATATGTCTCGGTCTATTTCTGCTTTTTTGTTGTTTCTTTTAGAGGTAGCTTCCTATACTGCATGGTATTACAAGTTGATAGATAGATATTCTCCAAGAACTTATTCAATGCCGTGTAATTATTATACATCGAGGGCTTCAATCTTTCAAAATCCCTCTTTCATTCTCGATTCCTATCTCTGCCCCTATTTCGCTGATTTGGTTTATTCTAGACATTCATTTGTACTTTTATAGAACTATCATCAGATTGTTTTATTTCAATATTACTCTATACTCCTTCTCTACTTGGTCTTGCAACATTCTTTTTTTTGGAGGATCTGCATCCTCCTTTCTCAAAGACTGTGTTGCCTTGGCGTAAAAGTGCTCCAATGTTGCGGGCGGCTTACCTGCTAACTAATTTCCAAAATCAGATTCTGGATCAATCCCTCTAGTCACGGACATGAATATTGCATGGTCATTCAGATTGCTGACCTTCATAATGGCTGTATGAAATTTCTCTAAATAATTATTCAACGACTCTCCTGGAGTCTGAATCACACTAGAAAGGGACATCACATCTTTGGGACGAGTTGCTTTCATCCCGAACTGCTCCACAAACTTGGTTTCCAAATCATCGAATCTAGAAATTGATCATGGGGGTGGCCTCCTGAACCACATTGTCGCTATTCCAGAAAGAGTTATGGGAAAGCATCTACACTTGGCTGCATCATCTTCTCGCATGGAATAAATCAGCCATTCATATCTCAGGAAGTGCTGCCTGGGGTCGGTTTTTCCCTCATAGGCAAGTATCGACGGCACGTTGAACTTCCTTGGATATTGTTCATGTAATACACCATCAATGAATGGGGTATGACTTCTTAAGATTTCCCAATTATAGTTGGTTAAGCCTTGGCTCTCTCTCACTAACTATCTGACCATTGTCGGTAAGTCCCATGTTTGGATAGTTGGTGCCAAGCGGTGGTCGTTCTCCACCTCACATGAATCGTCCGGTCGGTGTCTACGGGCTGTATTAACGCCTTCTTGGTTCACCATCTTACATATGAGTATCTTGTAAGTTTTCTTCATGCCAGGGAAGATCTTGGTCAGGATTTAGTTGAAATCCAACATACAAACCAACCGTTGCAGCTCTAGCTTGAACGCCACTAGGCATGGAAGAATTTCTCCTTCTGGTGGAGGGTCAGTACAAATCCCTATGGAGGGGTAGGCACAGATTGATCTTGGCAGACTACGATGGTCTGTCAGTTGGTCTGCCAGGTGATACCCTAAAATTTCTTCACAATATTCATCTGTTCTATGTTGCCTATGCCTGTGATACCCATTTGATGAGCTAGAACTCTCCGATGCCGAGTAAGGAGTGGAATCCCTCCTTGCTTTCCCTCGCTGCTGCTTATTAATTTGGTTCATCGGTTAGTGTTGGTATGAATTTGTTGGTTTAATTATCGACGGCTCTCCACCAACTCCCACATTAAATTATGAAATTCAGCTCTTGTAATAGAGTTAGTGGGACTCTGAACTTCAACTAGATCAGTGTTCACATTTGTTGGTTGATAGCTTGGGTCTCCATGCTGAATGTTAGCAGTCTCATTTCCTTCCACATTCTAAGAAGTAGATCTAGCATATCTCATAATTCTTAATTGCTTTGCTTTATATTTCCATAAATCCGAGTAGTAAAGCATCTTCTTGAAGATAACTAAGGATCTCTTTTAGGGGTTTTACCTAATCTAGTAGCAACAAAGGGATCTTAGCAACCTGAGAATCAAGTTTCTCAGTGAAAACACTAAAATGTTTGCAACTAAATTGGTCGCAAACACCCAAGAATAGATTTTTGTAGAGAAATAAGTGAAGAAAATAAAATAAAATTAAATAAATAATTAAGCTAATAATAAATGAGAAGCAGTAATCAGAAAAACAGAGATTTATAGCAGTTTGACATTGTATGCCTATGTCGACTTTGAAGATTATCTTTATTGATCACTTATAAATCTGATTACGGTAGTAGGGAATAGAGAACACTTGATTACAATAGAGTCTAGAGTAATAAGCAACATAAAGATCCTCAGAATGACCCATTAGGCCAGTTCCCAATAAAGGACCTACTAATCCAATTGGGCCCACCAGAGGGATTGCTAGGCCCAGTTCCTAATAAAGGGGGATCGATAGCAGTCCCTTCATTGATCGATTTTTGGAGAGCGATTCCTATGGTGGCTTCTTCATGTTAAAATATATTTGTACTACAATTTCATGTCATTTGGACCACTTGAACTCGATATATTGCTTGATCTTAGGTTTGATATAGCTTGCGCACTGCTCTTAGCCGATCCCTTCCAAGGGATACTTACCGATCCCTCTCATTTTAACTTATTGTTATACTATCCCTAGGGTAATCCCTCTAGGGTCCATGTACCTTGCTCTCCAAATTTCATATGCTTTAGACCTATAGATCTCGAGATATTGGTTGTTAAATGTATGAATATACTTAAGCTTGGATATACACCGATCCCTCTTCAACGCAGCATGCTGACCCCTTTTGATTGAATATGCCGATCCCTTCCAATATGCCATGCTATGCCAAATCTTTTCATTCGTTGAGTCATATTCCATATTTTGAGCATCCTACATTGTTCATCCATCAAATTTGTTCTATTCTGACTTCATATAACCATATATACTTGACTTCCGAGCCCCACAATCATTATGCTAGAATCATTGCCCTTGATGGCAATCAGATCTAACTCATGCAATCGGTTCAATATATCCTTGCTAGAATGTCGGGTAACACGTAATTAGTCACTTTAGGTATAGGAGGCCCCTAAAAAGCAAGTGAAAATAGGCGGGGAAACGTATAATGCTGGAAAGAATTGAACTTCGGTGGTTTATGGACAACTAAAATGTATTTACCATTGAACTTTACCAAGTTTTTCTTATTTCAGAATAGGTTAATTTATATATAAAATTAGAAATTTTTTAGGCTCACTAAATCTGAATCCCTAAGCCATTACCTATATGGCCTTGGACCAAGGCCGGGATTGTGCATACTTATATTGTCTTAAACAATTCAAGACAACATACATATGTCATTATATGTACATTATACATGTGTATATATATTTAATCCATTAATTCATTTATTTTATACAATCTTATTAATAAGTAATATTTCAAAATTAATTTTATAAGACTTTCAAACATTTTGAAAAATTATACTTTAACTTTTGTAATATGAGTTTTATATTAAATTTAACTTTTATTTGAGATTTATTACCAGTGGGACCTTATTCACCATAGCACATCAGTATCCAAATCTATACTGACATGATATAATAGTGTATGTGATGATTTATAAAAAAAACAGATGCCACCTTAGTGGATGGTCTAGGACGTACACCCTCAATTACCAATAATTCCTGGTTTAAGGAAAAAAATATGGGAAAGACTTATACATGTGATGTGGTCTCTTGACCCAAATTTGACAATTCATAATAATGTTCTCCTTCGTTTGTATCATCATTTTAATATTATGTATTATTTCAAAATGGTGTTATAGCCAAAGGCTAAGAGATGTATTAAATATGGTTTTTATTTAAAGTACAAAGCATCCATTTGGTTGGAATAATCATTGCGCACATGATAATATCAAAGAATACAACATACATATAATAATGCTGAACATTTAATTTAGGTTGGTTATTAGCCATGAAGGGATTTGTGTTTCCCTTTATAGTTTAATAATACCAATCTACAAAGGTTAAGTCATTTGCAAAGAGTCTAATAGCTAATTAGTTGAGAAAGACATCTTAAATGATTACCTTTGGCTAAATACTTAAGCTTTGTACTTTGGGACGGTATTTAAGGGAAATAGTAAAATGTCTTTCCTACTTTGGAAACATGCCTTCTTTTGATACCTTCACACTATATATGTTTGAAAATGTAACGTCTACATATTTAAGTTGACTCCAATTTAAATATTACACAATAAGTACGGTTTATGTCTAATACTTATTTAATTCATTTTAAGTTGAAGATGAAACCCTAAAAAGTTTAATGAAAGGGAGCCAACACAAATATGGCAACTATTTATTACATAACAAACATGCAACCAATAGCAACGAATAATTAAAAACAAAGCATACAATCATAAACAAATTATTAAACATTAATAAAAATATCATGGTACATGAATATGGCTACATTCCTTAATAATTTATGTATTACTAAAGAGAAACAACAATGAGACAACATACATGCATCGACATAACAGTAAATAAATAAGTGGAGTATCTTTTAAGGTTGATTTATTAATGGATTAAGTTAATTAATTAACTTCTCCCATGAATCCATCATGCCTTACTTAGTATCCAATCATGATATATGAACATATTTTATTATGAAAACAAAGTATCATCCACCTTTCACCTCTAGTATATGAAGTAGAAATAGAACAGGACTCCAAATAATTTCAAGTGACTATTTGCAAACATATCCTATTCATTAGGGTAAAGTTAATCATTTTCAAATATATGCATTGATCAGTTCTCTATCTCATTCCTATTGAATCATTTCTTTTTAAAATAAAACTCCATAAATATTGCTAGGCAATCTTCCATACTCAGTTACTTGGTGTATATATACAAAACCTTGACCATAAGTAGAGGGAAGTCAGAATCTCACTGCATTAGTTGGAATAATTGCATTAATAGACAAGACTTGAATGTTACTAATTAAAATTTAGTATGTTTCTTAACTTTATCTCTTATTATTATTTACAATATTCAATACGATTTATTTGTATTAATAGATAAGACTTGAATGTTATTAGTTAACACGAAGTCTACCTTTTATTTGAAATATACATTAATATCATTAATGATATTAATTGGAATAAATTTACATTTAATGACTTTAATGTTATTAATTAACATTAAATCTTTTTTTAAAACATTTATTTTATTTGCACTAATTTGCATTTAGTGTATTCATGTGTCTTAAATGGAGTTAATTCCCATTTAGTATGCATTAGTCATAATCAATTCTCATTAATTACATTCGTTAATTCCTTTTATTTTAAAATGAAAGAATAAAAAATATTTGACTTGGTTCCATACATAAATCCCACATCATAAGGATATCAAGTTTATTTTTTAGGCTAAAGGATAAATGTTAGTTATAATTTAGGCTGAAAGACAAACTTTGAAAAAATTAGGCTAAAGGACAAATGCTAGTTTTATTTTTAGACATTATATTCGGTTTTACACTATGAATAACTAACATTGTCTTTCGGCCTAAAAATTAAACTTGCTGTGCTTCAACCTAATTTTTTTCTTCATAACATGTCCTTGTGCCAATTTTCCTGTATAATTTTTTAAACTTATTTATGTGTTCACACAAAAGTACATTTTTATTTATACATATTAAATTCTCTTTTTAACAATCTTATTGCATATGTTTTTTAACTTAAAGTAATTAGTTTCACATAGATTTGTATACATTTAAGTTAAACCACTAAAGTTCATATATATATATATATATATATATATATATACACACTCTTGATATAATTAAATTAATTATTAACTTAGGAGACAATATCTCTTATTCGAAGCATGCTAACACATGTCAGTTTTATAATAAAAATTCATTAACAATATTTTGTACAAAATCCTATGTTATTAATTTATGTTTGACACTCCTTTTTATACGTGGAAATAAAATCTTTCTAACATATTTATACATTATTTCACTTCTGCTAATAGGAATTAAATATAAACAATGCATAGAACATATTGTTTGAAACCGTACATCTTTAATTCACGTAATTGGTTATGGATTTTAATATACAACACATGTTGCATATAACTTTAATAATAAAATCACAAAATGACACTTATTCTCTTAATTAACAAACTCTATAAAAATCATCTCTATATGTATTCATCTATTTCACTCAACATTAAAAGTTGAACATTAATAACTTATTTCAATTTGACCCATGCAAAAAGTCAACTTTCAAATCTTCGAATCAATGAAATGGAATTAATATAATATTCACAATATTTCAAATGTCATAGGCCTCAATCCCTTGCCATAGTCAAATTCATATAATTCTATCCAAATCTCAACTCAATGTAATTTAAAACTACACAAAATTGATTAGAATAACAGTACTCAAGGGATCTAAATTAGAATTATATCACTCAATAGATCTAAGCTTAGATTCATAAAATTTAACAATTTCAAAATAAAAATAAAATGAATATACTTCATACCCAACAAGATGGAGAATCAAATATGAATACATATATAAAAGTTTAGATTTACCTAAGCCTCTAAGCCTTGAAGAATCGCACTAGATTGAATTATATATATATATATATATATATATATATATATATATATATATATGTAAAGTTTAGTATTTAAGAAAATATATTTAGAGGGGGAGGAAATGAATAAATGTCAGCTGTTGAGGTTAGAATTCACACATATGTGAAATAAGGGTGTTCAGGGGTGTATTATAGGCAGTAGAGAGTCTAAACCAGGTTCATGCACACATATCACGCAGACCAGCTGACCAGTGGTATCAAGACTAGTCGACCGGGGTACCAAAACCAGTCGATTGGTACATATATTTACGCACTATTAAGGATAACGACGTTAGCTATATGGAACCCTATTCAATTATTTAAAAACAAATTATTTCACATTATTTAGGCTAGCAAATTATTTTCATTTAATTTTTTTATTTCATTGATAACTTTTTCATACAAACTCAAATTAAGACGAAACAAAAATAAAAATCGATTAGATCAATGAGGTTAAAAAATTGATATAATTTTCTTATCAAATTCCACCATGTGAGGATTCCATTCTTTACCCTTGAGAAAATTTTAAATTTGTACCCAAATTTTAGTTTTAACTTTTTGTAAAAATTGTGGTTGTTACATTCTCCCCTTAAAAGGATTTCATTCTCAAAATTTTATTTAAGTCATACTTCAAATTTTTTAATTTTACGATAGAAAATCATTCAGCCAAAAGAAAATGGTACGCCATAGATATTAGACCCCAATGTGAATGAATCTTAAGAGTGGACATTTCTAATTGTGGCAACTAAACAAACAAACAATGTGTCAACTAGTGTAAAATAAATGTACATATCCATGCATAGGGAGACTAGTATATATGTAAGATGTATGAATGAACAAAGATATTTATGTACTCTGGTGACTTAAGAACTAAATATGAGCCAACCGTTGAAAAGCTCGGGATACATTGCATGGATTCTCTCCTCAAACACTCAAGTTGTATCATTTGGATTTTCACTTTAATTAACTTATACAAGTTTGAAAGTCTTATTCTGAAGCTTCCTATTTCTAGATTCAATAATACACTTTGACCCTCTTTATTGAGAAATAATTGGTTCAACTACACTTCGTCTTGTTGACTTGGCTGAATGATGGTGTTAGGACCATACACACACATGTAGAGATAAAATATGTGGACACATTATGAGCACCAACTGCCTTTTCAAAGGGAGTTGCTCGGTAAACTAATTTTCGCACTCTAGCGACGATAGGGAATGGACCAACAAATCGAGGAGTAAGCTTCCTAGATTTGCCAAATCGCATAACCCTCTTTAAAGGAATAAGTTTCATGAATACCATTTTGCCCACAATGAATTCAAGGTTAGATCCCTCTTATCAACATAAGATTTTTTTCTGATCTTAATTGGTCTTCATTCATTTGTGGATGAGCTCTACTTTATCAGTGGTTTCTCTTATCAAATCTAGCCTAAGAATAACTTTATATGTAGTTTTCCACCAACAAGAAGGTGACTTATAAGGTCTACAATACAATTCTTCATATGGAGATATCCCAATACTTGTCTGATAATTGTTTTTGCATGTGAATTCAATGAGAGGTAAATGATATTCCCAAGAATGACCAAAATCTAATATGCACGCATGGAATACTAGATAACATGATTAACACTTTTGGTTTGACCATCAGTTTGGGGATGACAAGCGGTGTTTAAATTTAAGTAAGTACCAAGTTCTAGTTGCAACTACCCCGAAATTGGCTACTGAAGAGATCTCTATCAATAACAATACTTGAGAGTATACCATGCAGCCTAATTATATCTTTCACATATAATTTTTCCAAATGCTCAGCTGTTTGCGTAGCTTTTATCGAAATAAAGTGTGCACTTTTTGTCATCCCATTGATAATCACCCATATACATTCATTCTTCCTTCGACTTTTCGATAGACCATCTGTAAAGTCCATAGAAATATGTTCCCACTTCCACATTAGTATCTCTAACGGTTGTAATAATCCATAAGGTTTCTTCTATTCTTCCTTTACGTCCTAACAGGTGAGACACTTCTAAATAAAATTCCCAACATGACTCTTCATTCCCTTCTAATAGAAAGTTAGCTTAATATCTATGTATATTTTGTTACCATTGAGATGAATATTCATCTAAGGATGACGACCCTCTCGCAAAACTTCACAAATAATTTTGCCAACTTTGGGCACACATAGTCTCTCATTTCTTCTTAGAAATCCTTCATCATCAATAGTGCACTGGTGTAAGTGGTTGAAACTTTCATCCCTCTGAATTTGGGTGAAAATTTCCACTAGATTTCTATCATACTTATGGCATCCTCAAATGTTGGTTTAATAAGTTAGGTTGGACTTCAAGGGTAGCTAACCAACCGGGAGCAATGTTATAAGTGGGATGAATCTTGAACTTCGAAAAAAAAATTCTAAGATCTTCCACTCAACATACACTTACCCAAGAACCGTATGCCTTTTGCTTAAAGCATCTCCAGCAACATTTCCTTTACCGAGCGTATAAGCGATGTTGAAATGATAAGAGGCAAGAAATTCCATCCACAATTGCTGTCGTAGGTTGAGATCTTTATGCGAGAGTTGGTACTTTAGAGACTTATGATCTATAGAAAATTCCAACTTCTCACCCAATAAATAGTGTCTTCACATCTTCAAAGCAAATACAATAGCTGCTAACTCAAGGTCGTGAGTTCGGTAGTTTTTGTAGTGACCCAAGATTCGATCGCACTAAGTTATAATATTAAATGGATTTTAAATAGTAAACATAAATTTTATAACATAAATAATTTTATGTAGGACTTTAAGATATATTTCCATATAAAAATAGGAACTTTTGCTTATACAGGTAAAGTGACAAAAGTCTATTTTCAGTAAAATTTTAATTTTAACGGTTAAATAAATTATTTTAAATATTACGTAAGGCCTTCTAATTATTAAATAACAATATATAAATTTATTTTCAAGTATTATTTACAAATATATATAGTTTAACAAAAATGTAAAAATGTGATTGGAAATCAAATTTCGGATTCAAAACGGCTTAACGGTCAAAAGTTGTACTCAAATATCATAATGTTGGGAGTTTAAACACTTTAAAACATAATACTACATTTAGTAATACATTTATAAAACATTTATAAATAAATAATTATTTAACCAATTTTAAAGTAATGGAAAGTAAGATATTTTGGTAAAAGTAAACAAAATCTCACCAAAACCAATGTAAACTTCACTTTAAATCCATGTAAATACATCCCTTAAGAGCTAAGGAAGTAACAAAAGAGGAAACGAAGTGATGGGGGCACATGGACATGCCTTGGGCCATGCAAAATGATATGGGGGGAGGGTGTAAAAGTGTAAAATACAAAGCTTAATCCTAAGTGATTCAAGGCTATAAATATTCAAGTTTCCTTCTCATTTCTTCACACTTCATTCCACTATTTTCTAAGCTTTCTCCTTCTTCTTTCTTAAAGATTTAATGGCTCCCATGCTATATTAAAATAAATAAAGTAAAAATGAAGTTCTGTCGGGAAATCGAAAGTTAATAGTCCGTTTAAGTTCAAAACCAAGTAAGTAAAGCTCCACCATCTTTTCTTATCAAGGCCGGCCCCATTATAAGTCATCTCCACTTATTTATTTTCATTTCAACTTCTAGAATTGCAGAGCTATAGCGCAATTCAAGAATTTTTGGTAAGTAGTAGAAAAGTTATAGTCAAATCGTAGTAACAAAGTTAGATTGGAAAGCAAATTTTTATGAGAAAACTCTACCTCTTCTCTACTCTTATTTTCTATGATGTTATGAATTGCTTTTATACTTGTTGTGCTACATGATATCATGTTTGGATGTTATATCAGTGTTGAATGATTATTTGGTTGATATCATAACAAGTCACGATAAATAACATGTCGAAAAATCACAAAAGGAATCACTTCCTTATTTAAATTCAAAAGTGTATACGATTTGTGAACCTCTTTTAAAAACATGAAAAAATATAGTGTTAAATGAGTTAGAAATGTTTTAAAAGTATTTAACATGATTTTGGAAAAGATTTGAAAAGAGTTGGAAAACAACTAGAAATAGACGCATCACGTAACGGTGGTTTGTGATTTCACGCCGCAAAAGTTAAATCCATTTATACGGTGTATTCGAAATCGAAATTCTTTGAAATAAGAATTTTTCGAACACTTTTCACTCTAGTTGTCAAATGCAAAAGAAAATTTAAGATTTCATTTAAAAGAATTTAAATTTTGTTCAAATCAAATTTTCTAAAAAAATCGCGCTTTGGCAATTAAACGGCTGAAGTGGTAAAATCTTTTAAATGGTTTTTTAAATTCTTAAAACTAGGGAATGAATTCCTAAAGTTTATTTTAAATATAATAAAAGATTTTTAAATAACAAACTTTGACTTAAAAGATGTAGAAAGTATAATTTGAGCTTCAGGGCTTCAAAATCACTATTCATCAACGAATTTTGGAAAATGATTTTTAAAATTTGTTTTCTTTACAAACTTTTTTGAAATGATATTTAATATTGAAAGAAGTATGTGGAAATGACTAGTACATTTGTCTCTCCTAGGAGATCTGGAAAGGTAAAACAAGGTGTGTAACTAGGGTTAGGGATGGAGCAACCAATGCCCTGAACTTACTTGGCCTCTGTTTTCTCTTTCTAGGCAAGGGATGGAACAGATCAAATGGAAAGCCCGAATGCTCTAAAAAGATCATATTTAAATTTTTCCAAAAGAAAAGATACCCTTTAGAAATAATTTCCAAGGAATAAAAGAAAATGATTTAAAGAGAGAATTAATAATCCATATATGCTAAAATGAATATATATATATATATATATATTTCTAAAGATATTGCTAAACGAGAAAGTTATTTACTAAACATCCACACTTTTCATCTTTTTTCTTTATAAATGGATTTGAAGAAACCGAGATCGGATTTTGATGATTCCTGTCGAAAACCACTTTGAACCAATTTATGCATTCGAAAATGAGACATGTTGAAGACAAAGACAATTAGAGATGACGATCTTCATGATATAGGGCTACTTGCCACTAGACCCTTGGGGAAATTTCCATATCATTTAATATGGTGGTGGTAGTGCTCTGTCATGAAAATCTTCAATTTACAAGGACTAATCGCTAAAAATCCTAGGGGTGATTTTAAATAGGATGTAGTAGGAGGAGTGCCTTCGGTTTGTCCTGTTCCTGGACAACTTGTATGGATGAATGTATGACATTGCATTCTAAATCACAATTATTAATCTCTATAAAACGTATTATCTGTTTGGTGGCGGAGAAGGTAGCTTCTTTTAGCTTAACACCTTTTCCTAAGAAGTACAACCTCAGGAGTTAGAAATTTGTAGAAATCGGTTGTGTGATTATGAAATGACAATATGGAATTTAAAGTGGAAAGTTGATGTTCTATGTGAATGGTAATCGTTACCTTAAGCCTCCATCCAAAAATGACCAAAACATCATAGATGCTGCAAAGCTATGTGGTTCGCAACCATTAGTATATGCTTATCCCCTTCTAGATATATTTCTATCTGCTATAACGTCGGTTTAAATTATTATATTTATGCTAAAAGATGTGTCGGATAGGTTGGTAACGACCGTGGTGATGACATATTCGGTACTATCTAGTTTGATGTAGGCTGGTCTTATGTTGGTAGTGGACCATGTTGGTCCTCGATACATTCCTCTAGAGATCTACTATCGGAAGGTAGTCCCTTATCTAGTCATTTGTTGGAAATTCATTCTCCTATACGAGCTTACGATTTTAGCTATAGAGCCTAGTATGCTTGAATTTAATAATTGTAACAATTTCGGTTATTTGAATATGTTTACGTGAAAAGAGCATTCAAAATAATGTCACTAAAAAAATATCAAATGATTTTACGTAGAAAATGTTTTTTTTATCATAATGAAAAAACCTCAATGTATTTATATGTGACATGGTCTTATGAAATACCTTTGATTTCAAAAGTATCCGCTCTTTTAAGTATTCTTACACCAGTTCCATGACCAACTTGGAGTTTATTTCTTTTCCCTTAAGCTTTGGGTGCCTTATTTTTTTAGGCAGCCAAGTAATCAAGATAATTTTAGGAGCATTCTAGGGAAGCATTTAGGATGAGTTTTTTTAAGCATAGAGCTGGAGAAACTTGTGTGGATATCTATCTATCCTTTTATTTTCTACAGTATCTAGTTTGTTTGCACCGACAAATGTGGGGACATATAATTATAACTGTTCCTGGCTGGGTTAGTTCATACCATAACTCTGAAGTGCCCTTGTGAGAGTGATTGTATGTACCATTTATCTATATAGTTAAATACAGTGTGAGAATTTGTGTTTCTATCTTCTACCTTTCTTTTATTATTCCTATGATAATATGCCTCTCCGACACTTGGAATTTCGACACGTGAATACCTTGGATGTACCGATGTTGATTTTCGAGGGTCGAAGAGATAGGTCGTCATATTTGGTATCAAAGTTGAAGGTTAAGCGAGAACGTCGCCTTTGGTGGGGTATGACTCATTATAGATAAGGTTAGTAATACCTTAGAATGAGTTTAATCTATGAAGCGCACATTTAAAATCCTTATCTAAATTTTAGGCTATGCTTAAATACCCATTCCCTAAGATAATTTTGTCTTTGTATTCTATAGTTTATCTTACTATATTATGGTAGTAAGACATGAGTACTCTTACGGGATAAAGATAGGGAACTGGTAGCAGCACAACAACCATCGGTCAAGCTTCAACCGCTATTGTGGTAGAAGAAGTAGCTGCCATACAACCCAAGGTTAACATTGTTACCTTATATAGAAGTTATACCAGCTTAGCGGGAAAACCATTCAACGACACGAAAACTATCATTAAAGCTCAAGCTTGGATCAAATCTTGCGAACATTCTTTAAGCGATTAGATATTAGCAACAAGCAGAAGAGGTTCTTGGCCTCCTAGCAACTACAGAAATTGGCGCTGGCTTGGTGGAAACCTATTAACCTAAATGAATTGGAGGATAATTCTCATGGGAAAGGTTTAAGGAAGTCTTGAAGGAACAGTATATGCCAGCATTCAGAAAATCTCGTCTTTATAGAAGCTTTATGGATGATAAGCAGGACGAGATGACTGTTGAGGAGTATGAAAATAAGTTTAATGAATTTTCTTATTTTGGGCCCGATCTAATTAACACGCCTTTAAAGAAAAATGAGAAATTTATTTCCCAAATGAATGAGAAATACCAGAACATGATGAATACTCATGTAAAAGGATCATCTGTAAACTTGGTGGATGTGGGATTTCACTATGAAACATTGAATAAAAAGAATTCGGTGGTAGCTCAGGCCAATGACAACAACAACTGGGAGAAGAGGAAGTTCAATCACAATGGGAAAAATCCAGGGCAAGGCAAATCTGCAGGAGGATCTCAAGGGAACTATTGAAGGAAGTTATTGCATTACTTGTTATAATTGCCAACAATGGGCCACATAGCAACTAATTACAAGAACTCTAAGTTTTAGAGGCTACCAAAAAGAAACTACTATAATTGTCATCAATCAGGGCACTTGATAAAGGATTATCTGGTGATGAGGAAGAATGAACAAGCCAGCGTTTACGCTATAAAGGATGGACCTTCAACCTCTCAGGATGTGAATGGAAAAAGAGTTTTGGAAGGTAATATTTTTATGAAAGATGTTTTAGTTAGAATATTATTTGATACATGAGCTTCTCATAGTTTTGTTGCTAAAGAATCAGTATATGAATTAAAACTTATCCCTAAATTATTTGATATCCCTATCTGCATAACAATTCTTATAGGTGGTCCACTAACCTTTGTATGAGTTGTGAAAAGTCCAATCCCATTCTTCCTATAAATTTTCTTGCGGCCTGTTTGTCATGGCCTGTTTTTTCGTACCTTTGAATCGACAATAAACCACACATGTCCAGCTCAAATTGCATGAAAAGATGAAACATGAAGGGTAATAAAGAAAAACAGAAAGAACAAAATCTCACACAAAAATGGAATAACATATAATATTGAACATATATCTTTACAGCAAAAAACTTTTAAATACATATATCGGAGTCTAACCTAAATTCAACTTAGACAGTTATAAACATCTGTCCTTACAATTGCTGACAAACATCAACTAAAACAAACTAAGGACAGCGGATAATAGAATATGTCCATACGCAGATGAATATCTCCAGCTCTCCTCTGGAAACTCCAACCGTTTTCGAATAAACCTGAAACTACTCAGATCTGACCCCGAGTAAAATACCCAGATCAGGCTTGATAAACCAGCATGATAAAAACTCAATAATAAATGACAGTTTCATATATCAGCCTTTGAATAAAAATCCTTTGAAAATAAAGAGTATCTCATAAGACCACGCCCACACATAAACACAGACGGTTTTTTACCATAGGATAACTGAAACACTTTTATATCAAAACATTTGATATTATTTCTAATGAAATCTCTTTGTAATCATTTGCAAATAAACTTATTAGTCTTCGTCAAAATTGTTACCATTATTAAATTCCAACACACAAGGCTCTACAAACAAAACTGCAGGTTCTTATTGGAGAATGGATTTCCATACAAATAACCAGGTGAAGGATCTACCTTTCGAATGGATACACCTCTAGATGGATGTCCCGAGGCACAAAACATCTGCCCTCTACCAACACAAGACCGGCCTACCCCTGTAACTAGATAGTACCGAATATGTTATCCCCCGGTCGTTACAGACCTTTAACCGAGCGCTCGTTTTTCCATACACCACATTAATTTACATTCCGGACGTCATAGCGGGAAGAAATCTATCTAGAAGGGGACGATCATACCTTAATACGGAATAATCCACTTAGCCTTGCCACATCTAATCCTATTTCGGTCATTTCTGTTTTGATGAGGCTCGAGGTTACGATTACCTTTTCACATAGCACATATCACATCTCTGAATGTCACATTGCCATTTCTGTTAACTACTAATTTCCTTCCACAAAAATACAACCCTTGAGCTCGTACGTCTCAAGGAGGGTGTTAAGCTAAGAGAAGTTGCCTTCTCTGCCACCACTGATGTACGTTTGTAAAAACCAATGTACGTAATCTTTAGAAATGCAATGTCAGACAAACGTCTATACAAGTTGTCCAGGAACAGGACAAACCGAAGGCAATCTCCTACCACTATTAGCGAGTAGTCCTTGCAATCCAAAAAATCTCCACCATGAGGAGACCACTGCTATAAATAACTCTATAATGGGAGCTACCCAGAGCATGTTCAACAAGCAGTCTTCACGCTATGAAGATCCACGGTCTTCAATAATCATCATCTTCAACATGTCTTCACATTCGAACGTATATATTGGTTCAAAGTGGTATTCGGATAGGAATCACGCATATCCGACCCCGGTTCCTTCGAAACCCAATTATCGATAAAAAGTGAATATGAGTATACAGGATTTATTAAGTGTCTTTTCTCTTTAATTATTTTCGGATGATTTCGAAATCTCTTTCTTTTGATTTAGAATAATTCTAATTAATTCATTCTTTTACTTTGGAAAATATCTCAAATTTCCTCAATTAACTCTCGATCCATATTCCTTAACTACTAGATAGGTCAAAAACAATGTTATTTAAAACATATTTTACGATAAACCCTAAATTAAATCTTAGCAAACATTTTTGAGTAAATAGAAATCATTCATTCTGGAGATTGCTTAAATTTTGGATAATACTAATCTTCTTTTATTCTGGAAAACTTAATAGAATCTTTTTATTTAAGAGCATCCGGGCTTTCCTTTCAAGATGTTCCATCCCTCGCCTAAGAAAAGAAAACATAGGCAAGGTAAGCTCAGTGCACTGGTTGCTCCATCTCTAACCTTAGTTAAACACATTGTTTCATCTTTCCAGATCTCACAAGCGGGACAAATGTACTAGTCATTTTCGCATGCTCAGTTATCAACTTGATTTTGGAATTGCTTATAAAGATTACAAATTATCTTTCAAACACTTAATTGTCCTTTTGAAAACATTCACAATTGATTTCCATAAAAATCATTCCGTTTAAACTCATATTCAAAAAGTTATCGGCACAAAAGTGCTGCAGAAAGTGCTATATAAGCTTATTTGATTAAATCAACTTTTAAACGTTCGATAATTCATATTTTTCAATCCATATCTCTTTTTAATCATTCAAACAGATTTATCAAATTTATTTCATATTTTCCATAATTAAAAACGTTCATTTAAACAAATTTCCTGTTACGGTCACCTAAGTGCACTAGTGCGATTTTTCTAGAAAATTGATTTGGACTTAATTCAAAATCTACAAGATGAAGTCTTGATTTTCTTTCTTCATTTAGAACATATGGATATAATAGTGCGGAATTTTCTTATTTCGAAGAATTCTAAGCTATATTCCACTCTACACATTCATTTGAACTTTTCGACTCGAAATCGTGAACTACCATTGCGTGACGCGTCTAGTTTTAACTTATTTTTCAGTAATTGAAATAACCTTTTCAAATTGGACTTGAAAAATTATAAAATCGTTACAAATCATTTTAAATCAATATTTTCGCTTTTTAAAGAATTTATAATGAATTTTTTACTATTACCATATTATTATATTCCTATTATTTTAATTTTAAATTTCAATTTCAACTCAATTTCAATTCTAACTTCAAATTAAACTCAATTAAAACTTAGATTTCAAATCTAATTTCAATTTAAACTTCAATTCATCCTTAATCTCAATTTCAATTTTCAAAATCGATTTCAATTTCACTATTCATCTCAATTTCAACTTAACTATCGTTTTCAAACCCATTTAACTTCATATTTCAAATTCTCTTTTATTTTAATTTTAATTTTACTTCCAATTAAAAAGAGACTTATTTTATCAAAGTATATCATATCACCAAAATATGGTCTTATTAAATAAAGGGATCACTTAATCAAAATGAACATAACCAATGCCCATATTTATCACTAACATAACATCCATTCAACAAACCACATAACATATGATTTCAAATCCGACATTCACTTATTGATATCATAACGGGATATATTATCATAATTCAATTATCTAACCAAACTATCAATCATCCATATTAACAATCAACTTGGTATAAGCATTCATATGTCATAAGGGTATAAATGTGATTGTTTTAACATAACCAAACATCCATAGCAACATTTTAAAAGGCATATACTTGAATGTAATAAGATGATTATTATAACAAAATCAAAATATGATCTTTTAAAAGCGGTGAGAATTTTCTCACCTTTAACCAAAACGTTTAACTTCCTACCACTTCATATAATTCAACGCTTCACTAAACAACCACCTAAACATTCTTTCACCTTTTCTAAGTGCTCGGCCGCCACGCCACATCCATTCTTGCTCTTGGCCATAGCCTTCCATAGCCTTACCCTTCTATATTGCTCACGTCCTCCCACTACTAACTCCCAAACTCACGACCTAAGGCCATTTTTAAGAAGAGAAGAAGAAGAGAAGAAGAAGTGATTTAAGAAGACGTTAGAGAGTAACAGGTGGATTAGTGCTTAAGCATTCCACTATTTTTAACCCTCCTACCTCTCTTAAAGAGAGAAGCTACTAAAAATTTTTAAAGGAAGAAGAAGAAGAGAATATTTGTGTAAAAAAGTGAGAAGAATGGATGGGTATTTACAGGAAAAGTAAGGAGTGGTAAATTAAAAAACTAACCCTTTACAAAATTACTAAAATATCCTTACTTTATCTTACTTTTTCAACACTTACCACCACCTTATCAAATTATTAGTTTATGTCTTAACCACTTAATATTTAAGTAGAGAAAAGTAAAGATTTAGTTGAATTTGATGTGACATGTTTTGTCCTTTTGTGTTTACTTTTGCTAATTGTTTTCTAAACTTGTTTAGTAAAAATAGACTTGACTAGTGAATTAAATAAAACTTATACTATTTGAATATATGTTCATATATATGACAATATAGGTGCAACAACGTTGCGACAACTTTTAATCGACAAAACGTTGATTTTGACAAAATGTTTTACGGTCACATTTTGACGTTTTAGCTAAACTATTCATTTATATAAACCAAATTTAAAATAAACTTTTTTACTTCTTTAAATAAATTAAAACATATCTCTTTATATTTTAAAATCATATTTAGTTAATATCGAAATCTCTAATTTTACAGTGTATGTAAAACAGACAAAATGCGACAAAATTTGGTTATTTTTGTAAAACAATTACTAACATATTTTTAAATATATTAATATAATTTTATATGTTTATTAGATGTTTTAAATAAGATTTAAATTATCAAATAAATATTTAAACTTATTTATTTAAGCCTTTATTTATTATTAACAAAACTTTACTTTTGTTAACTTTTCTCAAATCTAAATTTATACTTTTTAATTATTAACTATAAGAATAAATAATTATTTATTATACATAACATGTTTATTTTATTTTTAAATTCGTTTTAAATTTAAAAATAAACGAAATCTCTCATTTCGAATTAACGAAATTATGGGTCGTTACACTGTTTGTCTTGGATTTTATTAGATTTGAAATTTTACTCAGTATCGATTAGTTGACTAAGTATAAAGGTGTTCTCCATTACGATAGAAGGATGATATTTTTGTGGACTAGCTTTGGGAAGTTTATAGAAATATCTTGTAAAGATCATAGTCGAAGGAGGGATAGTTTTCTTTATACGTTTGATTCATCCCAAAAAGGACTAAAAATGATACCTATTATTAAAGAATTTCCAAACATTTTTGAAGAAGTGAAGAGTTTACCCCTGCATCGGGAAATCGAGTTTCATATTGCAAGGTTGGTTAAAAAATCTGATCGAAGGATGGCTTCGAAGGAGAGGGATGAGCTGAATATCCAAACTCAGAAGCTATTAAAGAAAAGATTAATAAGACTAAGTTGTTCAAGTTGGGGATCAGCGGTAGTTTTTGTTGCTAAGTCGGATGTGTCTTTGAGGCTTTATATAGACTATTGAGACCTGAGTAAATGAATGATTAAGAAAAATTATCCTCTATCTTGAATAGGTGACTTATTTGATCAATTACATGATGCTCGGGCATTCTCGAAAATGGATCTAGCCACGAGATTCCATCAACTAAGGATCATGGAAGATTCATCCATTTAACTACATTTAAAGGTCTGAATGCTTTCTTCGAGTGGTTGGTTATGCCTTTTGGGTTGACCAATGAACTCGCTTTTTTTGTAGACCTTATGAATAGAGTATTTAAAGATGTACTTAATTTGTGTTAGTCTTTATCAGTGATATCCTTGTCTATTCTAAGACAAAAGAAGAACATGAAAGACATCTAGAAATTATGTTGAAGATATTGAGGAATAATGTGCTTGAAGCTAAATTCTTAAAATTACACTTTTAGGAGAAGGAGGTAAGATTTCTTGAGCATATAGTGTCAATTGATGGTATTTCAGTAGATCTTGTAAAGGTTGCAGCTATCTCCTAAAGAGATTCATGGCTTCTTAGGATTGGCATGATATTGTAGAAGATTCATTCAAGACTTCTCAAAGATTTCCTATCACCTAATGAAGTTGACAATGAAGGATGCTAAATTTATTAGACTCTTAAATGTGAAAAACCATTCCAGGAACTTAAGAAGATGTTAACTACCACTCCAGTCAGAAATTATAAATGGAAATAGTAGGTCAACCATTTATACCGGATGCTGCTGGGAAGGAGTTGGTGTAGTTCTAATGCAAAAAGGTAATCCCTTTTGAAAGTAGGCAACTAAAGCCTCGTGAGTGAAATTATGAAACACATGACTTGGAGTTATTAGCCATTATGTTTGCACTTTGAATTAAAAATATGGAGGCATTACTTACTGGGTGAAACGTTTGATCTCTTGATGGATCACAAAATGTTGAAATATCTTTTCACTTAGAAGGATTTAAACATCAGATAACAACGTTGGTTAGAATTTTTTGTATCATATGATCCATATATTCTATATACACTCAGAAAATCCAACATAGTAGCCGATGCACTGAGCATGAAGCATGATGTTATTACTTATTTGGTAATGTCTCCAACTCTTCTGGAAAGAATAGTCAGCAAGCAAGGAGAAGATAGATGGCTTTTGAGATCCATTAGGTCAGCTGAAAAAGGAAATTCAAGCTTTGAAGTTAATAACCATAGAGTATTACAGTTAAATGGACGAATTTTTGCTCCATATGTAGGAAACCTTAGGAAGAAGGTATTAACTAAATGCCACAAATCCAAACTTAACATATTCGGGAATTCACAAAATGAATAAAGACATGAAGTGCACATTTTGGTGGGAAAAACATGAAAAGGTACATATCCATTAATGTTAGCAAATGCACTAATTATCACAATGTCAAAGCGACCAACAGAAGATTGCAGGGTTACTTTAACCTCCAAAGATTCCAGCTTGGAAGTGGGATCAAATATCAATATATTTCAATGATGGCTTATCTCGAACAAGGAAGGAAAATGAAGGCGTTTGGATTATCATTGTCCAAATAACCAAGAGTGCATACTTTGTTCCTATAAAGCCAACAAGGACCACTACAAGCCTTGTGAATATATATATGAGGGAAATTGTCTGATTACATGGAGTTCCAAGTAGTATAGTAAGCGATCGGGATCCAATCTTTACTAGTTAGTTCTATAAAGCATTACAAACAACTTTGGGAATGAAGTTGAGTATAAGCACTGCATATCATCCTCAGACTGATGGACAAATAGAAAGAATCAACCGCGTTTTCGAAGATCTTTTAAGAGCATGTATCCTAGACTTTGGAGGCTCATGGAAAAATTATCTACATTTGTTAGAGTTCTCCTGTGACAACTGCTATCAAGCTAGTATCGACATGAAACCATATAAAGCTTTATATAGCCGTCCATGCAAGTCACCAGCATGTTGGATAAAAATCAAAAACCGATTGATACTTGGCCCTGACATAATCCGAGAAGCCTTAGAGAAAGTTGATATGATTAGAAAGAAGTTAAAGGAAGCCCAAAGCAGGCAAAAGAGTTATGTAGACCAAAGGCTTAGAAATCCAGAATCTCAATTAGAGATTTTGTCTTTTCAAAAGTCTCTCTGATGATAGGAGTGGTAAGGTTTAGAAGGGCTGGAAAGTTAGCACCTCGATATATCAGACGTTTTCCCATTCTTGAATGAAATCAACCCATTAGCTTATCGAATACAATTGCAAGAAAGGATTTTAGGAGTGCATAATGTTTTTCACGTATCTCATTTGTTGAAACATATGCATAACCCATGACAAATCATAAAAACGGCTGTCCAAGAAGACTTAGAGATGGAACCAAATTTAGCAATTATTAGACAACATGTTCGAATCATTCATCATGATGAGAAACTATTAAGGAGGAAGGTGGTAAGGTTAGTTAAAGTTCAATGGAGTGATGCCGAGGATTGCACTTGGAAAATGGAGGATAGAATGACGAAGGCATATCCTAAGTTTAGGATTGATGTATATACTGTATATATTATATCATCATAGTATACTCAACGCCTATGGTGTAGTCACTTATTCATATTTTTGTATAAATTTCATCATATTGAATATGTTTCATTATAAGTTATCTTCTTCTTATCTTAAATTTTGAGGACAAATTTCTTTAAGGGAGGAAGAATGTAACGATCCAAGATTCGATCAAACTAAGATATAATATTTAATGGATTATAACTATTACAATATAAACCTCATAACATAAATAATTTTTTGTAAAATTTTAAGGAATATTTTTACACAAAAATATGAACTTTTGATTAACCAGTAAAAGCGACAAATGCCAGTTTTTAGCAAAATTTAGTCTTAATGGTTAATAAATTATTTTAATATTATATAGGGCCTTTTAATTATTAAATAACAATGTACAAATTTATTTTCAAGTTTTATTTAAAAATATATATAGTTTAAGAAAAATGTAAAAATGTCACCGGAAATTGGATTGCGGATTAAAAACGGCTTAATGGTCAAATATTGTATTAAAAAATCGCAATGTTGGAAGTTAAATCACTTGAAAACATACTAATACACTTAGTGATTCATTTATACAACGTTATAAATAAATAATTACTCTAACAAATTTTAAAGTAAAGGAAACTAAGATATTTTGGCAAAAGTCAACAAAATCTCACTAAAACCAAAGTAAAATTCAATTTAAGCAATAAATCCATCTAAATACATCCCTTAAGAGCAAAGGAATTAAGCAAAGAAGACATGAAGTGATGAGAGCACATGGATGTGCCTTGGGACGTGCAAAATGATGTGAAGGGGAGGGGGGTAAAATTGTAAATACGAAGCTTAATCCTAAAGTGATTCAAGGCTATAAATACCCAAGCTTCCTTCTAATTTCTTCACACTTTACACTTTTCCAAGCTTTCTCCTTCATATTCCTTAGAGATTAAATGGCCTCCGTGCTATCTTAAAATAATTTAAAGTAATAATGAAGTTCTATCGAGAAATCGAAAGTTAACGGTCCATTTAAGTTCAAAACCAAGTTAGTAAAGTTCCACCTTCTTTTCTTATCAAGGTCGAGACCATTATAAGTCATCTTCACTTTTTTTTCTCATCTCAAATTCTAGGATAGCGGAGCTATAGCAGATTTCAAGAAGTTTTGGGAGGTAGTAGCGAAACTATAGTCAAATCCATAGTAACAAAGTTAGATGGGAAAGCAAATTTTTGTGAGAAAACTCTAGCTCTTCTCTACTTTTATTTTCTACGATGTTATAACATGATTTTGTACCTGTTGTGTTGCTTGATATCATGTTTAGATGTTATATAGGTGTTGAATGATTGTTTGGCTGATATCATAACAAGTCACGATGAGTTACACGTTAAAAAAATCACAAAAGGAATTGCTTCCTTATTTTAACTCAAAAGTGTTTATGATTTGTTAACCTCTTTTAATAACATAAGAAAATGGTTTTAAATGACTTAGAATTTTTTTTAAAGTATATAACATGATTTTGGCAAAGATTTGAAAAGAGTTAGAATACAACTAGAAATAGACGCGTCATGTAATGGTAGTTCGTAATTTTGCACAGCAAAAGTTAAATCCATTTATACGATGGATTCGAAATCGAAATTCTTTGAAATAAGAATTTTTTGGACTCTTTACACTATATTTTTCAATTGAAAAAGAAAAATCAAGATCTCATTTATAAGAATTTAAATTATGTTCAAATCATTTTTTCTAAAAAATCTCGCTTTGATAGTTAAACGACCAAAGTCGTAAATTTAATTAAATGGTTGTTTTTAAATTCTTAAAAATAGAGAATAAATTCCTAAAATTAATTTTAAATGTACTAGATGAGTTTTAAATAATAAGTTTCAACTTAAAAGATGTAGGAAGTATAATTTGGACTTCAGGGCTCCAAAATCACTATTCCTCCACTATTTATCAACTAATTTTGGAAAATGATTTTTAGAATTAGTTTTCTTTCCAAAAAAATTTCAAATTATTTTTAATAATGAAAAGAGTATGAAAAAATGACTGGCACATTTGTCCTGCCTATGAGATGTGAAAAGGTAAAACAGGGCGTGCAACTAAGTTTAAGGATGGAGCCACCAGTGCCTTGAACTTACATGGCCTCTGATTTCTCTTTCTACGCGAGGGGTGGAAAAGATCAAAGGAAAAGCCTGGATGCTCTAAAAAGATCCTATTTAATTTTTTCCAAAAGAAAAGATACCCTTTAGAAATAATTTTCAAGAAATAAAAGAAAATGATTTAGAGAGAGGTTTAATAAATTCGTATATGTTGAAATGAATCTAAAGAGATATATATCTCTAAAGATATTGCTAAATGAAAATGTTGTTTACTAATCACCCATACTTAATATATATTTTCTCCATAAGTGCCGAAGATACTGGGATTGAATTTGTGTGATACGTATCCAAAAACCACTTTGAACCAATTTACGCATTCAAAAGTGAAACATGTTGAACATAATGACAATTGAAGATGAAGATCTTCAAGATATAGGGCTACTTGCCACTAGACCCTCGGGGAAATTTCCATATCATATATTATGGTTGTAGTAGTGCTATGTTATAAAAATCTTCAGTTTATAAGAATTAATCGCTACTAATCCTAAAGGTGATTCTCAAACAGGATGTAGTAGGAGAAGTGCCTTCAGTTTATCCTGTTCTTGGACAATTTGTATGGACAAGTGTTTGAGGTTGCATTCTAAATCACACTTATTAATCTTTATAAAACATATCATCTGTTTGGTGGCGGAGAAGGCAACGTCTCTTTGCCTAAGACCCTTTCCTAAGATGTATAAGCTTAGAAATTATACGTTTGTAGAAATCAGTTGTGAGATTATGGAATGGGAATGTGGCATTCAAAGTGGAAAGTTGATGTTCTATGTGAATGGTAATCGTTACCATAGGCCTCACATCCGGAAATGACCAAAACATAGTATATGTAGCAAGGCTATGTGGTTCACAACATTAGGATATGCTCATCCCCTTCTAGACATATTTCTACTCACTATAACGTAGGGTTTAAATATTGTGGTGTATGCTAAGAGACATCTCGGGTAAGTCAGTAAAGACCAAGGTGATGACATATTTGGTACTATCTAGTTAAAGGCGGGCCAATCTTGCATTCATAGATGACTATTAATTAGGCCTCGGTACATTCCTCTAGTGATGTACTATCGGAAGGTAGTTCTTACCTAGTCGTGTATTGGAAATCGATTCTTTCATACGAGCTTGCGATTTTAGCTGTAGAGCCTAGCATGCTGGAATTTAATAACGGTAAAAATTTAGGCTATTTGAATATGTTTACTTAAAAAGAGTTTTCAAAATTATGTCATTAAAAATAACACCAAATGATATTACGTAGCAAATGTTTTGGTTATTATATAGAAAAACCTTATCTGTATTCATGTGCGGCATGGTCTTATGAGATACCTTTAGTTTCAAAAGTATTCGCTCTTTTAAATTTTTCTTACACCAGTCTCATGATTGGTCCGGAGTTTATTTTCTTTTCCCTTAAACTTTGGATGCTCTATTTTTTTCGAGTAGCCATGTAGTCGGGATCATTTTAGGGAAGCATTTTAGAGGATTTTTTAGAGCATGGACTGGAGAATCTTATATGGATATCTATCTATCAATCCTTTTATTTTCTTCCGTGTCTAGTTTGTTTGCACCAGCAAATATGGGGCTAGACGGTTTTAACTATTCCTTGTTGGGTCGGTTCATACCATAACTATGATGTACCCTTGCCGGAGTGCACTACAAGAAAAACCATTTATAGTTGCAAAAATCGGTGGCATTTTATTGTAAATGCAACAAAAAATAGATTACCAAATAATATAAACGTGGCAAAAAATAATTCACGTTTCCCGCTTCTAAAAAAAAGAGTTCACGCGAACTAAATAAACGTAACCTATCATTTTACTCTCGTACTTAAAAAAATTCTCTTCCCTAATTTGCTTTCTTCTTCAGAAAAAAATTTCCCCTTTTAATCGTGTTAAATTTTCATCGCACTATCATCGTCAACTCCGTCGTTTCCCCCTTACTCAACATCGAGTCACGGCAGCCAACAGATCTAGGTATAATTAGGTATGAATCTTTTAAATCAATTAGGTATATTTAGGTATGAATCTGTTAAATCGACTTTGTGATTCTATTTGGCTTTTATATGAATTTGAATGCATCTTATTTTCGTATTTTTTCCTAAACTATTACTGAAATGGTTGATTTAACCCTAATTGCAATGATCTGTTGGGATATCTGCTTTGATTTCTTTGAGTATATGAATGTTCTGTTGAAGTGGTTCAGTGAATCAATGGTTGCTTGTTGAGAGGAGGTTGAGGTTGCGTGTTTCGGGAATTTGGTGGGTTTAAGTAGCATTGATGGAGGTCGCGGTTTTGTTTGCGATTGGGTATTGGCTGGCTGGATGGTTGAGAGTGGTAAATGTTGGAGCATAAATAGTCTTTTGTGGAGTGGCAGGCACTGGAAATATGTCAGTTGTGTGGATGTGAGGTAGTGAAGAGGAGGCGGTGAAGTTGACGGTTGGTTTGGTAAGAGGGGGCGAGGCTGGGGGAAGGATGTGAGTATGTGTTCGTAAGGAGTGGTAGAATGTCAGAGGGCAAGTTGATGAATGTTGCGTGAGTCTCTGGTATTTTGCTACGGAGGCTGGGTTGTTGATGTTTTGTTGAGTTGTAGTATGAAGTGCGGTTGCGAACAGGTTGCAGGTTGGAGAAATGGGAAGGAGGATGGTCTGTGGTTGCTTGGGGTTTGCAGTTGGAGTGGTCACTGTTGTAGTGTGTGAATATGGTGCAGTTGGTTGTATCAGTGCAGTAGTCAGTAGGTTGTAGAATGGTTATTGAAGTAGGCTACAGGAATGTAGGCAAGTGGATATTGTCTTTGGTGATATGAATGAATGTGGTGTGTATGAGATGAAAGTGGGTATTGTTATAGGCTAGTATGAAACTGTGTTGTTGTGAGGAGTGAATGAATTGTTTAACAGTGGAGTGGGGGAGTGATTGCAGTGTTGAAGTATATTTATGGAAGTGGTTGAATTAAACAATGTTGTGAGAAGTGGTAAAATAGGAGGATTTAGTAGTATGGTGATGAGAGGTTGCTGCGTTTTTTGAAAGTTGTAGCAATGTGTGGCAGCGGAAATGCACCGGCGTTTGTTGGTGATAGGTGGGAGGAAGTTTGGTCAGTGGTCTGTGTGTAATGGTGAAGTGCAGAGATTTGCAAAAGTTTTGTTGAAGTGGAGTGACTGGAATGTTGTTGTTGAAGTGGAGCGTTTGTGGATGGATTGACAAAGGAGGGGCAGATAGCTGTAACTGTTATGCACCAGTTTGGAGGGTTGTGACTTGGTCAGTTATGTGTGGGTAGGAGTGTGGTGTTATGCATGGATTAATTATAAATACATGTAAATCTGAGGTTAAATGCAAAATATAAGTGTAAAATTTATATCTTTGGAAAAGTATTCTTTTCCTTTGTCTACTAAACCACCATGGTTATATGCAGTAGTGCTATAAGTATTTGTACTTCAACGTCTAGTTATTTTTTTGATTACAACATATAACCAATTTATACGTCAAAGATTGGAAACTTATTTGCCTTCAAATGTCGATAATGGAAAAAGGCTGGGTTTTTTTAAACATGTGATAAAACCATGATTAACTTAATATGTATTTTGAGAATTAGAACATATAATCTAATACTAAAGCTCACTTTTTTTTACTTTTTTCATAGAACTAGTATAGAATACCGACAAGGAGCAATGAATTTCGTGCATGCTGCAAAGAGGAATGTAAGAAGTGTAGAAATTTTTTTATGCCCTTGCAAGGATTGTCGGAATCTTAGTCGTCATGATGACCAAATCATCGTTGAACATTTAATTATAAAAGGAATGGATCCTAAATACATTGACGGTGTATGGTTTAACCATGGTGAAGAGATAAATGTAGAGAATAAAACAAATACGTTTGGCGTATATGAACTATTCAAGATGATTCAGTATGAAGATGAAGATTTTTTGAATCAAGATTTTTTTGATGATGATAAAGACGATGTTGATTCTCGAAGAAAAGAGGATGAGTTAGTCAAGAACTTGGAAGATGTAGAAACTCCATTATATCCTGGTTGCACAGATCACACAAAATTATCTGCCATCATCATCTTGTATAATCTTAAATGCGAGACTGGCTTGTCCGATAGTTGTTTTGATAAGCTTTTAGCTGTGCAACATCTATTTCTGCCGAAGGATAACGTGCTTCCCAAAACCTTATATGAAGTCAAGAAATTTCTTAAAGCATTCGACATGGGTTTTGAAAAGATACATGCTTGTGAGAATGATTGTTGCCTTTTCAGAAAAGAATACAAAAATTTAGAAAGTTGTCCAAAATGTGGTTCCTCGAGATGGAAGAAAAATCAAGATATTGAAGAGGTTATACAAGGTGTTACAGTTAAAGTATTGAGATATTTCCCAATTATTCCGAGGTTTAGACGAATGTATAGATCTCAAAAGATGGCTGAAGAATTAAGATGGCATTTTAATAATAAAAGTAACGATGGAAAAATGCGTCATCCCATGGATTCTATGACATGGAAAATGGTGGATGAAAAGTATAAATCTTTTTCATCTGATCCACG
This sequence comes from Allium cepa, assembly GCA_030765085.1. Taxonomy (NCBI): domain Eukaryota; kingdom Viridiplantae; phylum Streptophyta; class Magnoliopsida; order Asparagales; family Amaryllidaceae; genus Allium; species Allium cepa. The sequence goes on from CM060932.1 coordinate 940,839,644, forward strand.
CAATCTTAGGCTTGGTCTTGCTACAGATGGATTCAATCCATTTTCCATGTTGAGTTCGAAATATAGTTGATGGCCGGTAATGCTTGTGACATACAATCTCTCGCCTATGTTGTGTATGAAGAAAGAAAATATTATGTTAACTTTACTTATTCCAAGCCCGAAGCAACCCAGGAATGATATTGATGTATATTTGGCTCCTTTGGTGGAAGACTTGCATCACTTGTGGTCTAATGGAGTTACTGCTTATGATGCATTTAGTAAAACTTTATTTAAACTGAATGCAATTTTGTTATGGACGATTAATGATTTTCCGGCTTATGGAAATCTTGCTGGATGTTGTGTGAAAGGGCAAAAAGCTTGCCCATTATGTGGTGTCAATACCCATTCTCGTTGGTTGAAACATAGTCGAAAGTTCGCCTACATGGGTCATAGAAGATTTCTACCTCCTTCAGAATCACAGAGGAAACAAAAGGCATTGTTTGATAATACCGTAGAGACAGATGGTGCTCCTAGAATGCTTTCTGGGAGAAACATCTATGCATTATTGAAGGATTATCCAAATGATTTTGGAAAAGGAATAGAGGAGAAAAGTAAGAAGAGAAAGCATGTCTATGATAAAGAAGATGAATATGATGATACTAACAGTTCTACAGAAGTAGAGCTATCAAGGTGGAAAAAACGATCAGTTTTCTTTGATTTGCCTTATTGGGAGGTTAGTGGTTAATTTATTTATTTTTCATTGTTTTAATATAAGAAAAACCCAATAATGCATTATTATTTTGGTTTTCATAGGAACTTCCATTACGTCACAATTTAGATGTGATGCATGTGGAGAAGAACATTGGTGAAAGCCTATTGGGCACAATGTTGCATGGAAATAAATCCAAAGATGGAACCAACTGTAGAAAGGATTTAGAGGATTGGGGAATTCGAAGTGAGCTTCATACACAACCTCGTGGGAACAAAATATATCTTCCACCGGCTCCATAAATGTTGTCAAAATCCGAGAGAAAAATATTTTGCAAAAGACTGTATGATTTCAAAGGACCGGATGGCTACTGTTCAAATTTAAAAAATCGGATTTCGTTGTCGGATTGCAAAATTAGTGGATTGAAGTCACATGATTACCTTGTATTAATGCAACATTTATTGCCAGTAGCATCGAGAGGGTTCATGGCAAAGAAGGCAAGAAAAGCGATAATTCGCTTATGTTCTTTTTTCAACAAATTGTGTCAACGTGTTCTTGATAGAGAGAAGGTAGAACAAATCAATGTTGAAATCATTAACGTTTTATGTGAGCTTGAAATTTTTTTCCACCATCTTTCTTTGATATAATGATACACTTATCCATTCATCTTGGAAAAGAAGCACAAATGTGTGGACCTATTCATTTTCGATGGATGTACCCATTCGAAAGATATATGAAGACACTCAAAGATTATGTCAAAAACTATGCATGACCAGAGGGATGTATTGCAGAATCGTATCTTGCAACAGAATGCATGTTGTTTTTCAATGAATTTTTGAAGAAATCAGGACATATAAAGGAGAAAGGAGCTCAAAATGAAGATTATGAAAGTAGTAGAATATTATAGGGACGTCCAATTTCAGTACCGAAGACAATTAAATTGCCAGTTAATGAGAAAGAAAGTGCTCATTTAGCTGTGTTAATGAATATGGCCGTGGTGGAACCGTTTATAGAGTAAGTTTATGTTATATTGTTTTAAATATTTTGATGTGTTCGCAATGATATATATAACTTATAATCAATTGTTCAATACTAGTTTGCATTTGGAGGAATTAGATAATTCAGACCAACGCATGACAAAAAATGCGACCTTACTTTGGGAAACACATACAAAAAGTTTTGTCGATTGGATTAAAAGGAAGGTTAGTTAGATTTCAAATATATTCTCATTCAACTATCAATATTACTATATAAATTTACATGCTAAATGAAATTTGTTGTAGATATCTATTACCTCCAAGGATCATAATGACATGTTAAAATGGATTGCTTATGGTCCGAAGGATGATGCCATGTCTTTCAAAGGATATATCATCAACGAGCAACGTTTTCATGTAAAAGATTTAGGGAGAGAAACTCAGAATTGTGGGGTGACTTTTGATGCAACTACTATGTGTAGAGCAAGTGCTAAAGATATGTCCCAAGTGGTTGATGTGGTCACTTATTATGGAATATTGACAGATATAATTTTATTAGATTATCATTTGTTTTATATTCTAGTTTTCAAGTGTCGTTGGACGTATAAAGGAAATGGAGTAAAAGTTGATGATGATGGGTTCACTCTTGTTAATTTACATCAAGCATCATTTTCACGAGACCCATACATACTTGCATCTCAAGCAAAACAAGTATTTTATTCAAGAGAGAACGATGTTTCTAATTGGTACGTTGTAATGAAAGCACCATCAAGAAGTTTTAACGATATAGAGGAGCACGATTGCATCGATGAAGATATTCAAGTGGTGGAAGATGAAACAACTGAAGCGGATGATGAAGATGTTTGCTATGTTAGAGAGGATTGCGAGGGCATAATTGAGTAGATTATATGTTCTACTTGAGCATAGTTGTTCATTTGCTTTAGTGATGGTTGAACTTATATATTAAATCCGGGCTATTTGGAAATTTCATTGAACTTGTATTGATTTTCTTTAGTGATTGTTGTTCATTTGCTGCACTAATGCTTTGTTTTTTTTAATGTTGCGAATGGCTGTTAGTTTGCACCATTTAATTTTCTAATCCATTGCAAATGCATGTACCATTCAATTTTTGTTCTTTGTGTTTTGATCTTTGTATACTTCCAGAGACAAAGCATTATATGTTCTTATCAATTCTGTTTGCATATATTGCTTGACAATGAGTAGTGTTCTTATCAATTCTGTTTGCATTACATGTACATTTTCTCATAAAATTACAAATCTGTTCATCATCTCAAGGCTTTTAGGCCTGCTTGTTTGGTTTGCAAACTTCCACATCTCTTTTCAGCTACATGTTGATGATATTTAAGTGTTGTTTGTTAATATTTATCGCTGCTTATTGTTTACATTTGCTTATTGGTTTATACTGTGTTTTCTGTCACTTGCAGAAAAATATGTCTACAACATCTGTACGTACCCGCTTGCAGAGAAAGGCTGAAGAACAACCAGTCAAAGGTAAGAACGAACAGTCAATGCGAAAATGTAAAGTTCCAGCTAGTATAAATGAAATAGAAGAACAACCAGACAATGCTAAGAAGCAAGCCACTGTTCACAATGAAGAAGACGAACAACCACTAGATGATATCCCCTCTGACCCAAATGAAGGACTCCGCTCAGAAAATGAAACCCGTCCTGAACAAACTGCTGATGCCGAGTTGGAAATTGGGAAACAAAGTGAAGCTGAAATCGGAAGTACATCTCGGAAGCAAAAAGACTCCCGTCATGCAGTCAGGATCGAATTGAAGTTGAGTTCAATGATCTAGGTATACCAGTAGGGCAAGGGTCGGTATACTAATCCTCTTTTCTTGGACCGCTTGTGCGGGAGCAGGTTCCATACACCATTGATGATTGGAGGAATATTAGTGATGACTTAAAAGAAGTTTTGTGGCAGTCGGTTCTGGTATGAAGCAGGCATCTATTATTTAACATTCTGACTCTAATATGTTTTGAAAATGACTTCTAATATTGCATGGTCTTGCCAATTATAAATTGAAATTACCATCTAATATCTTCTGGATAAATTGAAAAATAGTTCTTGCCAATTATAAATTGAAATTGCCCTCTAATAACTTTAGAAAACCTTTCAGATTTAATTAAATCTGTCGTATTTAAATTAAATAAATTTTACTAATATCATGTTTTGATGTATTGTTGTAGATTAGATTTAAATTGGAAGAGGAATGGCAAAGAAAAGATATATTTCAACAAATGGGAGTACTTTGGAGATCGTCAAAAAGCAAATTGGTTCGAAATTTGCAAAAAGCGGAGAACGATGAGGAAAGACTTAAAATGAAACCTACGAACATAAAAAGCATAACCGATTGGAGGAAGTTTGTGAAGGCGAAAACAAGTCCGGAGTTTAAGGTAAATCATTCCTACTGAACTCGTCTGGCATGTTTCTGCAAATCCATCTACATAGTTAGCAACCGATAAATTTCTTTAGAAGTGAAGTCCAAGTGTTGGTGGATGATGAGGGTTCCTGTTTAGGTATTAGCTGCAGGAACCTATGACAGTACAAAATGCAAATGCGTCATGACAAGCACAGGAACATTTTAAATGAAGTAAAAAAAACACTTTGCAAGTTAGTTCAATCTATAAATATTATTATTAGATATGGAATGCTGTATATGTCACTGAGTTATCCAGCATTAATAATACCAAATAAGTATATGACTTAATTTTCAAATAAATTGCAATCCTCACCATACATATTTACCCTGCATTATAAATATTAGATAGTTCTTTTTTTATGATTTTGGTTGTTAAATTCTAGCATCTTTCAACATTTTCAGCAAAAAAGTGAGAAATATTCAGCCCTTAGGTACACACAAATTCCGCATACAACCGGTCGTAGGGGAATGGCTAGAAAGACCGAAGACATGGTAAGTTAATTAACTATAGCATTATTTAACATTATTTTATACATGTCAGTTTATTAATTTAATGTTATTCTATTTTTAGAAAAAAGAAAGTGTAGATCCATCGTCCATAAGTAGAGTTGATGTGTGGATTAGATCGCACATTAAAAAAACTGGTTAACCAGTGAACGTGGAAGCTAGGAATACTATTGTAAAATTGTTTTTAATTTTATTGGTATTTTTTTTTGAAACTATGATATTTTTACCATTGTACATTATCTATATGTATTTATTTATATAGGAGGAGATCAAAAAATATGGTAGCCTATCCCAATCCGGCTCATCACAGACTGATATTGGAAAAGATGCTCTTGTACATGTACTGGGACAAGATAAACCGGGACGGTTAAGGGCATTGGGTAGGGGTTGCACTTTAACCAAGCTAGCTTTGGCCCAGTCCAAAGATAAACAAGTGTCTCGGTATCGAGAGGAAATAGCAGAATTGAAGGGAATGATACAGACTCTGATGGACCAGAAGGTAAATTTTTGGAAATTAATTTATATTTGTAAAATATTAATTTATATTCATGCTTCGCTGCAGGGTAAAGAAAGTTCGAGGAGGAACTCACCTGATTCGGTAAAAATAATATTTATATTACTCAATAAATGAAATTTATATTTTAATTTTTTAATCCAGTAATTGATTTAATTTTCGGTTGATTAATTGTAGAGCGACGACGAAGTGTGTTTGTTGTTGAATTGGGATGGAACCTCTGGAGTTGTTACCCATGGGAGGCTGTTGTCCATGGACCCAGATGACGTTGTCAATGGCATTCGTCTGGGACCAAATGCCGGGAGCGTTGTTATAGATTCAGTGGATAAAGCAGATACTTATTTATAGAGGCCTACACCTGAAATGGCAGTCTTAGCAGACGCTAAGAATAAGGTAGTTGCTTGGCCATCAGTTTGCATCAAGGTCCCGCTGCAAACACGGTTGAACTGTAGTGCAGCCAGTACGGTAATTTTTTTCACGTTAAGTATATTAGGGTAATATGCTGCGAGCTTATTGATGTCTAAAATGCAGCGAGCACACCCCCCATCTGAATAAAAATTTAACACATATTCGTTGTTTTTGTATAGCATACTAAAGTCTTGAATTTCACTTCTCATTTTTAGAGTACCAGCATCATCGAAGACACTTGCAAGATTTACGGTTGGACTGAGGGTGAAGGTGTAATTGCTGAAGGAAGAATCCATGCCACTGATCCAAAATATACTGTTAATGGTATTCCACTCGGTCCATCTGCTGTTGTGATTTGGGTGGACAAAGTAGTAAATAAAGATGCTTATTTGTGGCGACCCATATCTGATATGTCGTGCATTGGAGATGCAGTTGGTATGAAAATAGCATGGCCAAGATCAAATTAGAAGCTGATCAAGAAAAACTAGATGAGAGTCGTGATGATACTGAAAATGTTGTGAATTCTCCCATGAAATCCGCACATATGGTCATGAATAAATCGCAAAATGTAAGTATTAATTTTCAAATTTGAAGAAGTTAACTGTGTATGAAAGTTTATTTAATGTGCATGTATACATTGTGCATAATAATCTCTTTTCTTTCAGCCAATTGCAACCATGCAAAAGGATGCCAAATGCCAGTTGATCGATTTGGGTGGAGCAGACGTAGTGGCGGAAGGAAGTATTGCATCAACTGATCCGATAACGATGGTCCATTTTCGTCCAATGGGACGTAATGCTGTAAAAGTTTGGATTGAACTGGTGATAGTTCCAGATGCAGAGATATGGAGACCAACATCGGGTCTGACGTGCATGGATGATTGCTTTGGCGTTCCCATAGCTTGGCCAATGGAAAAAATCATTATTAAGTCAAAATGAAAGGTATATAATTTTTTTATATATATACATTAGGAATGCTAGCAGCTAAAGTGCAGATAGATTTTTGGTAAACTGATAAAAGTACATAAGTAGGGGTGTTATATTCGAATTGTGATTGAATGATTGTGATTGGTGAGGAGTTATGTATGGATTGTGGTGGAATGTTAGTGATGCAATATCATATCTACTTAAGAACTTTCTCTATCATATAAAATATCTCATGCATATTCACTTTAACATGATTCACTCATTCTTCTTCCGGAATTAATTAAAACCTATTATTGTCATTTTCTAAATTAAAAATAAAATCCAAGAAATTATTATAAATTCTGATATTCGAGCATGTTCATTAAGACACTCTTAGGCTTTTCTGGCACAAGTCCATCTATCGCGTTACTAGGTTTTGGGCCCTGTGTCGCGTGCGTAATCTAAGATAAGAAAAACAGTGGAAGGAGACAGAGTGGAACGTGATTTACAGGTGAGCATTACAACTTACAAACCTATGGAAAGCTGCTTTTGTTTTGTGTTTTCCCAAGTACTATGGTGTTTGAGAGTGTGTGCATGCTAGCCTGCTAGGTATATGTGTTGCTACTGCCTTGAATTTCTATGTGCATGAAGAGAGTGTGTGTGTGTTTTAGTGTTTTGTATTGGTGTGCATATAGGTGTGTGTTGCCTGGAGTATATGTGTGCTTACGTATGATCTGTGTTTTTGTGTGTACATATGAGCGTGTGTGTTGATTAATTTGTATGTGTGTAACCTGTAGGTGCGTGCGCGATTTTGTATATATGCGCTAGTGTGTTTATGAGGATGTGTGCTTACCCAACTGTGTGTGTGTGAGTGTGATTGTGTTAAAATTATCATCTGTTTACTCAATATCATACTACTGAGTAAACAGATGATAATTTTAACACAGTATCTAGCACGAATAATTTTATTACGGTACATTAGCATAAAGTAGCGAGAAACTTATAGCAAGTAAATTCCTAGTTATAACTAGAAGTGTTGGATGTGCCATATTATTCACTAATTAATTTTATATATATATAAACCTTGTCTTAAGCGGTTAGCTATCATTTAAGGCCATGTAACCATGATTAAGCAATGTGTGTTCTGCATTGTGTTGTGTGTGTGCATTCAAATGCTATATGTTTATGCGTGAGTGCATTTGTGTCTGTGTGTCTATATATATAGTGTTATGTATTGTAAGAACTGTTGTGTTTATATTGAATGGATGTTGTGTGTGTTTGTGTGTTGTCTTCATATATTTGAGTTTCATTTTTGTTGTTGTGTATCTCACGTTAATGGGGTGTATTATTATGCTTTTTGGTGTTTTAGACTTGTTTAATTGACCGTTACACTGTTACAATACTCTTACTATATCATATCTTGTCCATTTTGTAGAATTGATTTCATTTCTTTTATGCGTAGGTACATCCCTATTTATCTATGCAAGTTTTAGTAATTTATATTTTTAAAATACATATGTTTGTATATTTATTCAGATATTACTTTAGTATAATTGATGGTGAGGAGTTATGTATGGATTGTGGTGGAATGTTAGTGATGCAGTTTTAAGTTCAGGTTTTGTTTTCTCACTCTTTTGTTCTGTTCTTTGTTTACAGATAGTTCAGTTTTTGAAGACATCAGCAATGACAGGTAGTTCAGGTTTTTATGGTGGTTCAGGTTTTGCTCGGTACTTTGGTTATTTCAGACGTTTATTTCAGATGTATATGTACGGTTATGACACTTATGGTAGTTTGGTTATAACACTAATGGTAGTTTGGTTGTGTATGTGTACGGGTAGCTTTTTGTCGACACCTATGTATGTGGATGTATGAATGTCTATGTATCTTGTGGATCTTCAATGTGTATACGTATTTTGTAGTTGTTTAATATATTGTGTTCAAAAGTGTATGTGCTTGCGTATTCTGTTATTATATAATTACATGCTAGATCAGTGGTAAATCTGGAGTAGCAGGTGGAGGGAAACAAACGCTACTGGATATTATTTATTTTGGTAGCGTTAAAATGTCGCTACAAAAGAGTGATTAAAAACTCAAGTACACTTATGCTGGCGTTTATTAAGCGCTACAAAATAGTGATTAAAAACTCAAGCACACTTATGCTGGCGTTTATTAAGCGCTACAAAAAATGTATATAACGCCATGAAAAGGTAACGTGGAGGAGAAAACCCTTTCGGTGGCGTTAAACAGGCGCTACAAAAAATTTAGATAACGCCATAAAAAAGTATCATGGAGGAGAAAACCTTTTCGGTGGCGGCAAATAGGCGCTACAAAAAAGGAATTCTATGGCGTTATAAAAATGCTATCAAAAAAAATAAATTTGGTAGCATTTAAAAAAGTGCAACTAATACTCGAGGATTTTTAGTGGCATGTTTTTTCGTAACGATTATCGAAACGCCACTAAAAATACTTAGTGGCGGTTTTTGGGCGCTACAAAAAATCAGTTTTCTCATAGTGGTGGTTTTATGTACTATCCATCAATGTAGTTAAATGTAATATGAGAATTTGTATTTATATCTTCTACATTTATTTTATTTTACCCTTGATAATATTCCTCCTCTGCACTTGGAATTGCGGCACATGAATATCGTGGATGTATTAGTGTCGATTTTTTAGGGTCGAGGAGACGAGTTATCACAGTTTCATTCGTGAGTCTTCACCTGCCAACTAGTATAACGACAACCTTATTTCGTGCATTAAGATAGCACCAAGACCTGTACCGCGTGCATCGGTGTGCACGATAAATGGTTTGTTTCCATCAATAATGACAAGAATTGGAGCACTACTTAAAACTTCCTTCATGCATATGAAAGCACTTTCATAGTTGGCACTCCTAATATATGGTTGATTCTTCTTAGTTAGTTGCATTAGTGGAGCTACAACTTTAGAAAAATCTTCGACAATCTTTCGAAATACCCAGTTAAACCTATAAAACTATGAACTTCAATAATAATAATTGGCAATTTCTAATCTACACTTCAATAACTTTGTCAGGATCTATTGCAATACCTTCAACCGATACAACATGGTCTAAAAACTTCACTTCCTTGTACCAAAAATGGAATTTAGAAAACTTTAGCTTCAATTGGTACCTTCTCAGAACATCTAGAATAATTTCGAGGTCAACTCTATGTTCTTCTTTGCTATGAGAATAAGTAAGAATATTATTGATGAAAACCACAATGAATTTATTTAACTATTTCTGGAAGACTATATTCATCAAACCAACAAGTTAAGCAGATGCATTAGTAAGCTCAAAAGGCAATACTAGCCACTTATAAGAAGCGTTAGGATTTCGGAAGGTAACTTTAGAAATACGATCCTCGGCAACTCGTAATTGATGGCAAGCAGTCGCCAAATCAAGCTAAGAGAATGCCTTTGCACCATCGAGCTAATAAAAAAGGTCATCAATTTGGGATAATAGATATTTATTTTTTCGAGTTAATTTATTTAGTTCATGATAATCAAGACACAACCTAAGACACCCATCTGCTTTATTAGTAAAAGCAACTAGAGCATCCCATTCAGATGTGCTGGGGCGAATAAAATCTTTACTCAATAAATCAAAAACTTAAGAATCTATCTCTTTACTTTCTTTTGGTGCCATTGACTAAATAGGAAAAACAACATGCCTAGCTCCTTCAATAAGATCGATTCAGAATTCGATTTCCCTATGTCAAGGGAGACTATTGAATTCATCAAATACATCAGGACAATAATAAACGATGGAAACTCAAGTGAGTTCCCCTTTAGTGAGATCGAGAGAATAAAGGAAGCTTAACACATAGCTTTGGGCCTTGGTTCGTAAAAGATAACTAAGTGGGTGTCACCAATTCTAAGCATGACAATTCCTCTTTCATAATCAAATATGGTGCCATATTTAGACATCAAATTCATGCAAAGAATAATATCATAAACAAATAAACCATGAACAAAAGCATCACAAAAGAAATAAATATCTCCGTAGAGAGTAAGATGTCTCATCATAGATTAGTATCCCGATTCTCCTACGAGATTCCATATGACCAGAGGGTCATTAACAATATGTATGGTAAATGATAATGAATCAAGGAGATGATTGGAAATAATTGAATTGTTAGTTGCTATGCACTGGATCGAAGATGATCAATTGTAGTAAACAATGTAAATGCAATGGAATAACATAGTAGATCACACAGTTGATTTTATACTGGTTTGGACTTTCCATCCTATGTCTAGTTCGGAAGCTCCCTATCGTTATTTCACTAGCTAATATACCCTCTATTATCCTGGAAGAAGATTTATAAACTCCATTTAACAACTGAATAGGACTTCAACAACTATTACAAATAGTGTAACAAAATGTTACTTTATGACGTAATGTATCTTGATATATGAATTGTCTCTTTGATGACAATGACTCTTGTAACCAAACCGAATGATACTGAGTGGAGGTCTAGAGGCTTAAGGAGTTTATTAGACTAGAATATGGGATGTGGAGATAAAGCACACTAATTGAAATCTCTGAATCATATGAATCTCTTGAAATTCAGAGTATTGCTTTTGAAATTAAGAGTTTAGGAATAGCATCGAGTTGTGTTGTAATGTGTAGTGATTCAGAGATTGTTAGGGGGTTTTATAGGTGTTATAGGGATGCAGAGTAGAGATGTAACCTTTCAGATTTTCCATTTACGAAGAGAAGCAACTTCAGGAGTGAAGAGATGCGAAGACACCACTTTAGGAAACTAGTCGTTTCAGTCGACTTGGAGAAGACTTCGATCGACTAGCTTAGTGTAAAATTCAAGCCTGAGATGACAATCAAAAACAGTAGACAAGACAGTATGTGATAACCCGCATTTTCGACCCTTAAAAGTCGACACTAATACATCTCAGTATTCATGTGTCGAGCATCCTAGTACTAAATTGATGGATTGATAGGGTGAAAGAAAAGAAATAACGGAATAAAATCTCAAATTGTGACAAGTAGTATATAATATACACTTGATCTTTACGAAAGCTGTAATATACATACATAAATTAGAGTAAACTAACCTATCATCTGTCTAGACAGTATAACTGTCTGTCCTCACAAATTCTGTTAGATACAAAATAAGAAATACAATAGAAAATAAAATATGTGAATATGTCTTGAAGGCATACATCCCGTCTCCTAAAGCTCTAAAGCATCCATAACAAAATCCAAAAATATGTTGGGCCTAGCCAGAGCATTATAAGAAAATGATGCCCGGATCAGTTTGGTAAACTGGTGTGAGAAACATAAATCATATGGATTTTTAATGTTATAAAACCTTTCAAAATAAAGGTATCTCATTAGACCATGCCGTACATAAACATGGACGGTTTTTACCTTATGATAACTAAATTTGTTATTAAAAAATCCATTGATATTATAATAATGTATAGGGTTTAAAGTAATTATATAACATAGATGAAATGTTTGCATCTCACATTCCAACATATTTGTTATACAACTAAGACTGTAAGGCACATATTTGAGAATGGATTCTAACAATGACAAGGTAAGGAACTACCTTTCGTATAGTATACCTTTAGATAAAATGTATTGAGGCTGCAAACCTTGCACCTCTACCAACATAGTACCAGCTTTGCCCTTCCTAGATAGTACCGAGTATGATCAACATCCTGGCTGCCAACTTGACAAACTATTTCGAGGGCCCAACATACATAATCTGTAAACATCGATCTAGATACAAATGATGATCGTACCCCAATGGTAACGAATCACGTAACACTACTGCATCTCCCCTATTTTACTCATTTTCGAGTATGAGACATGAGGCAACATTTTACCTTTTAGAAAATCCCTCTTGGAATGCTAGCACTACCATCTAAGCTACAGTGCAATATCAGCATTCATCCATAAAAGTTGTTTAGGATATGAACAAACTGAAGGCACTACTTCTACTACATTCTTTTTAGAATCACCCTCAAGAATAGTAGTAAGTAGTCCTTGCATGGCAAAGTACTCTGTCTTTAATTTCCATCATCTTTAAGATCTCTTCAAATTCGAATGCTTATGCCAGTTCGAAGTGGTTTTTAGATAACATATCTGATCTTGGTCTCTCTAAACCCACAATCGATAGTTTAAAAACTAACCAAGATTTGATATTCGGTTATTTTACTATCAAATAAACAAACAATCCATTCTGAGGTTTAATTTCATATGGAAACCAAACATGGTTAACCACATAAGCAATAACTAAGCCGCTTTAATTAACCCCTTGATTAATTAAAATTTCTTTCCAAATATTCTTACTAATATAACTTTTTCAAAAGATAAATTAACAAATCCCTCTACTCCTTCAATACTTGAAAAAGTATTTATATACTTATCTCAACGGTATAAGTATATTCATAAACCATTTCACTTTAAATACTTAGATAGGTATTTATATACTTATCTCAACGACATAAAAATATTCACAAAGTCTTAAGAAAGATTTCACTTCCAAAACCATACTTATTTGGGTTAAACCAAATCTCATTATAAACGTAGATAACAATAAACCTAAAACAATTTCCTTTATATGTATGTAAATGGATCAAATGGAAATTAGACAAAGTCTACTTACCCACTTTCTAATTTTCAACTTGTACTATCTCTCCATCAATAATGTAGTCGGAGAAGTTAGTGTATTATTCTTGCCTTAACATACATTCTTAATTCTCAAGATAGGGACAAGTTTTCCTACCTTGCAATTTAGTGTTAAGTATGAAAAGAATACTTTCCATACCACTAGAATCTAAATTACTCATTTATAGATGTCAAATCTCATTCCTTTTATAAATCTCCTATTTATAAATCTTTTTTTTATATTTATAAAACTTCTTTTATAAATCTCATTTTTAGATTTATAAAAGCTCCTTTTATAAATCTCCTTATATATTTATAAAAACTTCTTTTTATAAATTTCCTTTTTATATTTGTAAAATTCCTTTTATACTTATAAAACTCCTTTTATATATCTCTTAATTTTAAATCTCATATGCTTATTATAAATCTTTAGTTTTAAGATAAGACTAATTGCTTTCCATAAACCAATCATTCAATATACCATTATAAATTCAAAAATGTTATTTGTCACTATATTCCTCAAATGACATAATTTCGCTTTTATAAAGTATTATTTATAAATCTAATCTTTTATTTATAAAATATTATTTATAAATCTCTTTTTCCATATAACTTTTATATAAATCATTTCACAAATATTTATTCCAAAATATTTCTAATTTCTTTTTAAATGGAATCACTTTATTATAAAAGATGGATTTCCCTTTTATTTTCCTTCAAATTATACATCTGTTTTAATATTAACTTTTCTATAAAATAAATACTTTCCAAAATACTTTTAAAAACATTTCCATATAAATTAGAAGAAACTATCAAAAAGGTTGAAGTAAAATAGAGATGTGTAGGAACCATTTCAAAATAAAATGCCATATAAAATTCCAAAAATCACATTTAAAATCGTTCTCTAATCAAAACCAATTTCAAATAAAAACAACAAACCATAGTATTTTAAAATAAATATACAACTAAAAAAGTTCAACTTCTTCAATATATCAAAGTCGCATCAAATAAAGTCAAATTACCCAGGTTTGACAATCAACGATTTATAACATAAGTATATAACGAAATTAACATCAACGGCAGTGAGGAATCCGGATCCCTTACAAAATTCTCTATATTACCTATATTTCATTTTGTATGCTATCTATTTTACAAAATAGAAATTCAACCAAACCAAACAAAAAAATCATCCAAGCATACAATTAACAATGTGTATCCACACATATATCATTTAGTGTTCATTCAAAGGTGAGTTAATTCACTAAAATCCCAGCCAATGCTTAGGCTTCCCGAGTCTAAAATCTAACACCGTTCCATTTTAGCCCAAAATTCAAATTGCTTCAAACTTGACGAAATCAGCTACGTTGCATTGTTAACTTTCCTATGAGTGCAACGCAAAAGGCCGCATCTCGATTGAACCTCATACTTAGAAGATATGATTTTTATATGTTTTTGAAGTAAATTATTCATTAATTATATTAATTAATTTACTAATCACTTTTTAAGCTAATACTGTGACGCCCCACCTCTATACCCACGCTAGCCAAGAACACTCCGGAGTAGTGCTGTCAACTAGCACGGAGAATAAGGCTGTTGAGGAGCGACCATCCATGTAATTGCTTATCACACGGTGGCTATAAATAATCTTCGGAAACAAACATAGAAATAATCATATCACAAATCAGTCACAGATATCCATATCACAAAGGCGGAAGAAGATATGAATATATAACTAACACATGAAAGTGTACATCAGAGTAGTGGTCATTAAGATCCACGATAATACAAAAGAATAGCAACACGTGCTATACAAAAGAATACAACTATGAGTCTATATCTCAAGTGTATACAACAAAAACTGCTAATCTAAACAGTTAGCCAAAAGTCAGAGTGATGAATCCCTGGGAAGAAGTCAAGCAGAAGCACCTGTAACATCTCGGTCTGACCCGAGTATTATTTAAGAAAATAATAAACGGATCAGTCTAGCTATAAATATCAGATGACATGATATAACATAAAAGATATGGCATAAACATAAACATCCATAACGACATACCACTATAAGTATGTAAATAATGATCAACAGAAGATCAATCAATAAGAGATAATCAATATCACAAGAATCTTCTCAAAGATTCGAAGAGGGCATCATACCCTAAACTTGTACTCATAACAAGTCAATGACATAAATTCCAGAAATCAACACGAGAAATCCAGAAATCATAAAAAGGGAAAGAGGCCTATCACATGACGGTCCGAAGACCATGGGGAGCTACCCCGCATGTGTGAATGGAATCACACAGATTGAGGTCAAGACTAACCAAAAAGAAGAAAGGTATGTGTGAATGGAATCACACAAGTGGTGTCTAGTCTAACCTTGCAATGAAAGAGACATCGCGCAATTGCTAGTCTAATTCATAAAGCGATCATCAAGATCAACGAGAAGTGTCAATTACACTAAGCTAGTAAATATAGAAGTTTAGCTTCATGTCCCATAACCACTTGCTTAACTTAAATATTTACGAACAAACTGTAAATCTTCACTAATAAAATTGTCACAAGAGGTTCAATCGAACAAGTCCAAGAATTAACCGACGAAGTGAACGCAAGCGTTTCATACCACTTGTTTTACTAAGTCGTTTAATTAGATTTCTCATCCGAGTGAGGTAAAGGCTTGTATATACTAATAGATTGGAAAACGGTTTAAGAAAAGAGCTTTTTTATTAAAAATAGAGTTGAAATTGTTTGTTAAAAGAGTTTTGATATTTACTACTAGTATTGAAACCTTTATATTATGAAGTGACAAAACATAGAAGCAATTGTAGAAACAATCATCACAAAGATCACATTCGGAGATGTGAATAAAATCCAAGGAAATCAGCTCAAAAGCATCAAAGTGGAAGTTCCCCAACGACCAAACATGGCCGAGATAACCAGAGATGGTTTGTCTCGAAGAATGGTCAACTCAGCATCTCAACAAAGCAAGTTCTGTTGAATGTTTTTTAGATAAGATCGCCTACGGAGGGGGGGTCCAGGGGGGGTGGCAACCCCCCAAGGTGGGGGTGCGGGGGCAACGCCACCGCTTACGGGGTTCGAGCTGCCTGGTCAGGTCGCGGGGGTCCAGGGGGCAGCGCCCCGACCAAAACGGTACGACCAAGTGAAGACAAAATGAGGTCTAACGATCTAACGACTCAAGGGTCATACGACCTAACGACTCAAGGGTCATACGACCTAACGACTCAAGGGTCATACGACCTAAGGACTCAAGGGTCTAACGACCTAACGACTCAAGGGTCTAACGACCTAACGACTCAAGGGTCATACGACCTAACGACTCAAGGGTCATACGACCTAACGACTCAAGGGTCATACGACCTAACGACTTAAGGGTTGCACGACTTAAGGGTTAGGCCAGGAGCGACCTAACGAGATAAGGTCCAACGACCTACGAGTTAAGTGTCCAGCGACCTATCGGGATAACTCGTAACCGACTTAAGGGTTGCGTGACTGAAGGGCTGCACGACTTAAGGGTTAACTCGTAAACGACTCACGACCTATGGATGAACGACTTAACTCCGAACGAGCTAAAAATGGCCAGAACGACCTAGGGTTAACTCTTGAACGACTCACGACCTATGGACGAACGACTTAACTCCGAACGAGCTAAAAATGGCCAGAACAACCTAGGGTTAACTCGTGAACGACTCACGACCTATGGACGAACGACTTAACTCCGAACGACCTAAAAATGGCCAGAACGACTCAAGTGCAGAAAATTCAACAAAACGCTAAAAATTGGAGTTTTTCGCCAATCCAATCCAAACCAAATGCTAACATGCATGCAAAAATGATAGGGAATCATTCCCAACAGTCCAATATAGTTATAGGCTAGAATTGTGAGATAAAAATCTCACCTTTGCACCAAATATCAATGAAAATGAAGTTTTAAGCAAGCAAGAATCAATCCTTCTTCTATCTAAGCACAAGAAGCTTGAATCCAATGTCTTCTTCTTGAATTTGGAGTAGAAAGATGGATTGCAATTGAATTTGAGTTTTGGAATTTTAATTTCCCATTCCCTCCACCATTAATGCCAAAGCTTGATTAGTTAGGAAATTTATGAAGAGTGAGGAGAAGAGGGTTGGAACTTAGGCTTAATAGGCTAAACTAACCCAAAGTCCAAAGCGGGAAAAGTTAGTGAAATTTCACTAACTCCAAACCTATCGATGTTTATACTTAAAAAGTTGTAAACGACATTTCGAACTCAATGGAAGTGGTCTCGAGTCCTAATTTGACCGTTTGCAAAAAGTAGCTTTTCGGACCAAAATCCGATTAACGAGTTACTATTTAAATAAAATATTTAAATACAAACTCGATAAATATGCGGGTTGTTACAAATACCATCCTCTAATCTTTCTTCCCAATCAAAAGTCTTTACATGAACATGCGCACATTCCCACCACTGTGCACGCTTCAACCTCAATCTCGAGCCACGGTCCATGAAATCATGCACCACCGACTCTGACGAACTCCCATTCGAAAGCGCTCCTCGACCAAGCCAAAAACTTCAAGCTCGATCACCATGTACTCATCACGACCTACTCGTGTCGCATGCGAAACCCTAAGGTCATGTTCCATGAGAGATGATTAGACCTCCCCCTTACGGTGCCAGTTGACTTCTCTTTGATCAAATTTAACAATGGTTACTTTCTTTCCTCCAAGTATGACCCCTAGCTCCGTCATCTCCTCACCAACCGACGGCTTGAATGTTGTACATCCCTAGACACTAGTGCATCATTATTCAAGACTATGGATTTGAAGATCTTACTCATACAAGTTCAATGGATCCAAAATCGACGAATTTCGTGCATCGTAGATTCGGGAAAAAATAGGGGAAGATGGTGGCTAAGTTTAGTTTGTTGTAAATGAAAAGAAGAAAAGAAATAAAAGTGAAAGAGAAGAGTGAGGGTGAGTGTATATTTATAATAATAATATATCAATATTATTTTAATTTCTCTTTATAATCGCTGCGCGTTTGAGTTTACATGATCACACAACACATCTGATTGGCCCGAAACTCATTGGCATACAATGCCTTATTATTCTGGTTCTAGTGGCAGTCGTTTCGTCAAAATCCAAGATAGTGCACCCAAAATGATAATTTCACTCGTTTTGAGACAGTTTATCGATAAAAAAAATTCGGTTATATTATCGATATTTATTTGCAAATATTTTTATATAATAAGTTTACCATTATTATTACTATTTAAAAGGAGCTATTCAAATTTAAAAAAAATTATCAAAATATTTGAAATTTATTAAATATTCACAAATCAAAGCAATATAATTCTGCATCGTTACATAGTGTATTCAATCGATTAGGTTTAGTTGGATGGATTTATTTTTAGTCAATTGAATCACTACAAACTCCAAATACTTGTATGGTGTAGAGGTAAAGGCATGTGCTATTGTCTCAGCCTACTTGGGTTCGAATCCTAGCTTTGAAAATTTTTAGCCATTTTATTTTCCATCTTATCTATTATCGTTTTGACCCGAAATAACTCAGTAAACACATTAGCAGCATTTCTTATGGTATCACCAAAAACACCATATTTATGGTTCTTTCATTCTTTTCCATTTTGATGATGATAACCACATAACTTTAAAAATAATAGCCATCCATAACTATATGTTATATATAATTAGTTTATTTTCCTTAACTTATACAAATGCCAATATAAAATATGTGAATCACACGTTCTTCTCCCCCTTTGTCATTAACAAAATGGAATAAGAACATAGGCATAATATATTTTTAAAACTCCTCCTAAATATAATATTTCTCTTAAGAAATGATTCTATGTACTTTTTCTATATATATGTACAATTTTTCTCCCATTTTGTAAAAAAAGATAGGAAGTATCACAGATATGTTAAATAATTTAACATTAATGCAAAGTGATGAGTATCTAATAGATATGTCAAACATAAGAAAAATGATACTCATTTTATAAAAAAAACAATGTTTATAACTTAGGAATCCAGTAGGATATGGTAAATCCCTTAAAAATATAATTTCATTATTAATCATAGTGTCGTAATAATTGATAATGTATAACTAGGGGTGGATACGGAAAATTTTCATACCTTCCGAAGCATTTCGAATTCCTTCCAATGGTTGATGGAATGATGTGGTTTATTCCAAATTTCTTTCCGTCAACATTGAAACTCCAGTTGTCGAAAATTGGAAGACTCGAAACAGAATATGGAATTCCATTTTCCAGTCAAACAGTTTTATAATATAAAATTTTCATCAAATTTACTGTGAACTAAACTAATATAATACATCATGAATCAGTATAAAAAAACCCACTATAGTAGAACAGAAATTCCATATACATTACAAGAATTCATTTATATTTTAAAGCTAAACCAATGTTAGTGAAAGAATAGGAAGCTTGTGACTTCACCAATTTACTATTTGTATATCCTCCACCACTTCATATCTATATTTATGTTCTTATTTTCTATATTTGTGTGTCTTAGTTTGTCGTTATTTTTGTGATGCTTTAGCTCTTTTTATTTAATGAACGATACTGTATAATTCCTTCATATTTGTTTATTAGTTATGTTATTTTAGCACTATGTACTAAAACTACCATTTTTTATCCGACTATTTTGTACTTGTATCTTTGTTTTCTTATTTTACAACTCTTTATTCAATGTTAGCACTACCTTCAAATAGAATGACTCTGACTTATAGTTCAACTCATGAATGATATAACTGTAAACACAAGATGTCCACTGTTGAAATTTAAAATAGACATACATACAAACCAAACTATTAACCAAGTAAACATTTTATTTAGCCAAATAAAAAAACGGTAACTACTATTCACAACATAAATTCCAACCTAGTTTACTTTAAATTTACTTCGAATTTGTGTGGCATAAAATCCATCAGAAAACCACATGATATCTTATATGCAATTTATTAGTGAATCAGAAATCAAGCTATATTATTCGTCCATGATAAATAATCATAAATAAGGTGAATACTTGTAATATATAAGTAATGTATCATAATTATCAATAATAGTTGAATTCTTTACCTTCACAAATCGCCTCCGCGTCCGTAAATAATTCGACGTCCTCTTGAAACTGCATTTGTTGACAACTAAGGTTTTCCGCTTTCAGCTGATCGCTATGACATACTAATGCTTCAACCATATTAGGAGCCAATGAAGCCCTAAATGGATTAACAACTCTTCGACCAAGACTAAACGCACTTTCACTAGCAGTGGTTGAACTGGGAATTGCTAAGATGTCTTTAGCGATTTTTGAAAGTATTGGATACTTTGCTTGATTACCTATCCACAAATCTAACAAATGAATTCATAAGATTTTCAAATGGATCATTTAGATATTAATCAATCCCATTAGCTGTCTACAGCGATTGTTCTTCCCTTCTCGTTTGTTGAAGTCTTCTTAACTTTTTACTTCTAAGACTATCATCAAATTACTCATTGATCTCTTCAATTCTAATAATAACATTAGATCCAATGACATTTTCTAAATTCATACTCTTTCTATATTCATCATATAGCTCATTTAACGCATGTTTTATAACACCAAGAAACTCATTTATTTTACTAACATTCCAACCTATATCGAGAAAGATAATCTTTAAGAACCGAAATTTGTATCTTAGATCCAATGTATGAGCTATAAAGAGGACTTTGTTAATTACATCAATACTACCCCAATATTTTTTGAATTTAACTTTCATCATTTTTGCTACATTATGCAAATTAGAATTATGAATATTGTTACTAGCCTGCTCAATTGCGTCTTGAACCAATATAACCTCATCCAAATTTAACGAAGAAGTAACACTCTTAGTTGCGCTAATTTTTAATGTAGTTTCATAAAATCCCTTCAAAAACTCAATCAAAACTCGACCTCTTTCCCAATCCTCTTCTTTTGGAGGTCCCGTTCTTTTCACTAATTTTTTTTATCTTTGATCATCTCATTAAAGTAAGCTTTAATTGGTTCATCTTCTATACACATTTTATCGAATACTTTTCAAAATTTGTAAGCAATATCAAGCATTTTAAATGTCGCATTCCACATTATAGGCAAAAAAGTGGAACAATAGCCATTTTATCATTTTTCATCAAGTTAGAGTAATATCTGAGCCTGTCCAATCTCAAAGGAGAAGTATGGATATCATTTACTAAATTTCTAATGCCTTCAACAGCTTCGTAATAATACTTTAGTTCACCTTTAACAATTTGATTAAAAATATGACATAAACATCTCAAATGTAAATACTTTTCTCTAAGCAATAAAGAATTATAATATCCCAACCTTTTCTTTATGCAACCAATTGCTGTATCATTAGCGCTAGCATTATCAATTGTGATGGTAAATTTTTTATCTATGCTCTGTCCATTCAAACATTTCTCTAATACCCTTCCTATTTCATCTCCTTATGACTATTAATCTATGTAAATGCTATAATTCTCTTATGTAATTTCCAGTCATTATCCATAAAATGTGTAGTAAGCACCATATAATTAATGTTCTAAATGGAAGTCCAAGTATCGATGGTTATACTAACCCTTTGATCTCCAATTACACTTTTTAAATCTTGGTTGAATGTAACGATAGCGATTTTTCGTTGCCGAAAAACCGAATAGTTAGGGTTTTAAGAAAGAGAAAAGAAGAAGAAAGAGGTAGAAGGAGAGAGAGAAGATAGAAAAGATAGAGAGAAAAGAAAACAGAAAATAGAACGGAACAGAAAACAAAAGAATCTCACAATTCGCAGCGGAACAACATATAATAAATAAATGAATAATCTTTAAACAAAGAACTATATCAGTTATTACATTACATCATATTTCATTACATCAGAGTGTACAACAACAACAACATCAAACAGCGGAAAAGAAATACTATATACTAGTAATACGTCATGCCATCCATCTTGCCTCCAGCAACTCCAGAATATCCAGAATATCCTGATAAACCTTAACTCTTGTCTGCCCGTGTGAAAATTGGTGGGCACCCAGAGTTTAGCAAGGAAAACAATAAACTCCGAGTCAGTCATGTGACTGGTGCGAGAACTAAAACAGTTTATTTTTCTTTAAAATCAAAATAGAGGAATATTTTAAAAATCAATTCGCAATGCTTTTTAAAAAAATGAGACTACCATAAGACCTCCTGCCACACACACAATGCAAACGCAGACTTGGAGGAGATTTCTTCTTATGTTAGTCAAAGATGCTTGATACGCATTAAAATCAAATTAATTTTGATATTATTATTAGTGCATAGTGTAGAAGATATTTTGAAAGTAGAATATAAATCTTAGCCAGCATAGGTACCATTATATTATGCCTACTATAGCTACTTCCTGAGGAAGCAGGTTCTACAACTAAAACCGTACAAGATCGTATTGTTTCTTTGGATTTCCAACGAATGATCAGGCCAAGGAACTTCCCATTGCCACATGAAAACGCCTCTGGATGGACGTCCCCGAGAACCAAACCGGATCTCTACCAACACAAGGCCGGGTTACCCCTAACTGAGTAACAACTGACCGAATATGCCATCCCCCGGTCCTTTGGGACCTTTCACCGAGCGCTCGCAATCAATTCACACAATCATAAAGTGTTTTCAACATGAGTAAGTATCTGGGCTCCATACCATGATACCACCCTTTTCCAGAAGGAAATCCACATATCCTAAAGGACGCTACCCCTCATAACCTTGCCGCATCTTTCCTGTTTTGACTATTCCGGGGTGTGAGGCTCGATGAAGTTTCGTCCACAAAAACATACTTTATACAAAAGTCATGCTTTGGGTCAACAAATGATCATAGAAATGGTCACTAAGATGGACGATCAAATAAATGATCCTATCACAAATAATCAACACAATGATCATTTCACATCAACACTCAGTATGTCACATTACCAAATTGGGAACATATTGCCGATAACCTTCAACTATATAACCTCTGAGCTCGTACGTCTCAGAGAAGGGTGTTAAGCTAAGAGAATAAATTCTCCGCCACCAACAGAAATATATTTGAAAGAAATCGGCTTTATATCTCAATTTGTAATGTCAGACATACTATCCATACAAGTCTGTTCCGGGCTCGAACAGAACCGAAGGCACTTACGAAGAAGTCCTTGCAATCCGGATAATCTCTAATCACGTCCGAATTTCCCATCACATATGGAGAACTCAATACCGGGAATCAGCCAGTGCAGAGACAATCAACAAGAAACCCTTACGTTTTTGAAAATATCCGGTCTTCAACACCGATCTTCAAATGAAATTCATAACGATATATCACATATTCGGAATGGGTTATACGACCCCAAGGTCCTTTCCCGGTTAACCCGAATAGTGAGCGCTTATTTTTTTAAAAAAAAGTGTGGCATTCAATTTTAAGCAAATCACAACAAATACCTATTTAAAGGTAAATATTGATAGTCGGTTATTGAACTATCAATAGATATGCACAACATCACCAGATTCCAAATAATTTTCCAAATTATTTATTTCCCAAAAAAAATATCTTTATAAGATATATATATATTTTCCATTCTTTAAAAATAAATCAATATTTATTTTTAAACCCAATTTCCAATTTCATTTATAAATTCCATATTGAATTTATATTTCCAAAAATATTCATGAATATACGATTTCCATTCGTTTTCAAATATTCATTTTCAATTTATCTCAAAAAAGATAAATTCAAAATATTCACTTAAGATTGGAAAAACATTTCCATACTTATTAAATAAGTAATTCACAATCTTTTTATTTTCTACACTTGGAAAATATTCTATATACTTTAATCGAAATTAAGCATATATTTCATTCTTTAAGGAAATCATTCTCTTTAACATATTTATTTGGGCCAAAACGAATGTTGCGTAAAACATCGTTACGACGTCCCAAAATCACTAGTATAGGGATTCGAAATTAAAATAGATATATAAATCCCAATACTATACAAAAAATTTCCTTTCGGAAATCATTTACTATAACAATAGTGTTATAGTCCACCATTTCCTTTTATTTCTCGAAAACGTCTATTTCAACAATAAATGTTGAAATCTATGGTTTCGAATCTTAACACATTTTAAAAATATCATTAGATCGTTTTAATTCTATTTAAAACATCACATTCGAAACAATTTCTTTAACATATTATTCACTATTTAAAAACGTGAATATATTTGTTAACCAATTTCATCCCTTCTATTCAATTTGTTTTTAAAGGATTATTCACTGTCTAAAACGTGAATATAACTCCATTAATAAATTATACAATTTACATATCAAAATAAGTAGTTTGCGAATTTATAAAACAAGGTTTATAAATTCCATTTCTATTTATTTTATATCAACTTCCTTTTACAAATTCCTTTATTAACCTATCTCAATTTATATCTCAATGATATACTAAAAATTCCTTTTATAAGTCAAACACTTATAATTTATTTGTTTACAAAATTGTTTCTTTAAACTTCCCAAATTTATAAATCTTATAACTTATAAGATTCGTTTATTTATCCAAAATCCATTCTTTTAATAACTTTATAAATTTTATAAACCTACTGCTTATAAAATTCCATTTATAACTTCAGCGTTATAATTCTATAATTCCATTTCTATTTATGAAATTCATTTACAATTTATTCTAATACTTATAAAAGCTCGTTTTATAATTCCAATATTTTTAATTTATAAATATCAATTTATAAACCTTTTTAATATAAATCAATTTATATTACTATCTTAAAACGTCTTTAAACTCCTTTATAATTTCACCATTTTTGATTTACAAAAAAATTAAAATTTCATAAATCCTATTTTTAATAAATTCAAAAATCCCAATTTAAGCTATTTTATAAAATCATAAATCCCATATTTTCAAAAATCAACTTTTAACTGTATTTCTCAAAAATCATAATTTTTATAACATTAAAATTATAATGTTTATTTATTTAAGATGAATCAATTCAAAAAAAATATTTTATAAACGTATACTTTCAAAAATCACTTTAGAAATCCCTTAAAAATCAAAATCGTTATTTCTAACTTAAAAATTGGATTCGATGATGCAACACATCAAATAGTCAATCACGACTTTCAAACATCATATATCATCCATGATAAACAATCAAATATCACAATATCTAAATCAAATAAATATTTGTGTGGAATCCAGTTGGATCCCTCCAACCTGTTTACCTGCATCCACAGACATTAGCACAATACTCATTCCACTTCGAGGTGGAATATCACGGTATATGGGATTTTATAAATATTATCCGCTTACTAACGGCGCAATAGGGTCTCATCCGCTATACAAATGCGGGAAATCAATCAACTGCAATATATACGTATGCCAATATATATATATATTGCTATATATATAATATAATACCAATTCCACTTCGAGGTGGAATATCGCGGTATATGTGTGTAATAAATAACCTCCGCTTACTAACGGCGTGTAGGGTCTATTCACATCCAATATATATATATATATATATATATATATATATATATATAACAATCATCATACAAGCATTCAATCAACACAACTAACAATTTTAAATCTAACTATTTAAAATTTAAATAAATCCTTTTGAGTGAGAAGTTCTCACCTTTGCTTTTATTAGCAATCCATTTCCCATCTTGACTCGATTTTCTTGATTTATACCTTGTATAAATATTTACACAATTTATTAATATTCGAACAGATCGAATAATAAATTTTCATTTGTAATTTCGATTCATCGATGATTTTCTTTTAATAGTTAAATTAACTCATAGTTTTATTTAAACCAGTTTTTCTCCTTTAATAAATTTATTTAAACTAATTATTTTACTTTAAACTAATATCTTTAAATCAATTTCTTCTTAAATAAATTTATTTAACTAAAATTTAAATTTCCTTTTAAATCAAATTTATTTAACCAAGATTTTATTTTAACTAAAAATTAAATTTAATTAACCAAACTCTCTTTTAATAACTTAATCAATTATAAATTCAATTTTAACTAAAAATTTAAATTTTAAACTAATTTTATTTAATTTATTTAATCCTAACAAATTTGTCTAGTTCAAATTAAACTTCAACTAAATTTACTTTAAACCAAAATCTCATTTTCTTAAATATTTCAAATATTTGCTTATATAAATTTCTTCAATATTTTAAAATCCCTTTGTATAAATTTCACTGTTATATATACATATATATATTTATAAATCCTTATAGTTTTTAAAATCTTATATATTTATTAAATTTATTCCTAATTTCAAATAAATTAACAAACTGTTTCATTTTTATTTTATTTTTATCGTTACTTTCTACAATAGTAAAAACAAGATTTTACTTTAAATCCCTTTTCTTTTTAGATCTATCTATTTATATTTTATTTTATTTCATTTCTTTACTGTATTTAAAAAAATTTGAAAACAAAACAAAATTTCAAGACTATCTTACTGTTATTTAAAATCCCAGTTTATATATTTGAATTTAAATTAAATTAAATTATAAAAGCAAAATAAAATTTATACCTCACTGCCTCGTGCCGCACCTGACCTGCGCGCCGCTTGCTGTCGCCGCCCCCCATCATCTCACGCGCGTGCCCAAATCCATCGCGATCACCCAAACTCCAAGCGTCGCGCCTCACTCGAGCTCCTCCACGCGCGAGTCGCCCTCGTCCCCAATCGCGACGAACCCTAATTCGCCATCCCACTCCATCGCCTCGCCAACCCCGCGTAAGACGAGCACGCGACCCACTATGCATAGTCGCATGCCTTGCTGCCCTCAATCGCCGCTTTACTGAGTCACGGCCACTCCCATCATCGCGCACGCGCTCGCGATTCCTGATTTAGGGCTTCGGCCATTTTTTTTTTTTTTTACTGAGGATGGAACGTGAATTTTGGGATATGAAGCAAGCTTCGTCCATGATTTGTTTTATCTTCGTGAGTTTTGAATGATAAGGGAGAGGGATATTTAAACGTGAAGGAGGTATGCTCGGCACGATCATCATCGTGATATTAGGCGTAATTTTCTGCGTGAGAAAAGGGAGAACGTGGTATATTTGACTAATTTTAAAAATTAAAATTCAAATTGAATTCGATTAAATTCCAATGCGTTTACGCGTCGTGTGATCACATATCAACTCCGAAAAATACGAAATTTGAAATCCGGTAATAATTCAATATTACGGACCCAATGGAACTGGTTTCGTCGAATTCCGAGATTGTGCCTCGGAAGGCTATTTTTAAATATCGATTCAAACGATAAAATTTTAAAACCGAACAATTCACTTCCAAATTCAATTCTGAAGCTTCTAAAATCTTCAGTATTATCAATATGAATTTTACAAGCCTTTGAAATATTTTTAATTGGCTTAAAATTGAAGATTCAAATTTTTATTTAACCTCAATAGATTAAATTCTATAATTTAATCGCCAAATTCATTCTGATAATTTGAAATTCAATTCAAACCATCATTCAAATATTTAAAATTAATTAAATATTTCAAATTAAATTGTTTAAAATTCTGGGTCGTTACAATCTTCCCTCCTTAAAAGAATTTCGTCCCGAAATTACAAGTTAAGAAGAATGCCCTTATCCCGTCTACTATTTTTCACAATTCAAATAGTTTTATCAACTTACTAACCTAAATCTTTTTACTAGAGATTCACTATCATTTCAACTAGCTTTCCAACTTCAATTATAAGTTTCAAACAATATTGTTTACCTAACAATTCAAATTTAAATTCAAATTCAAATTTCAAACTTTCAAAATTTCTCAAAATTTTTTAACACCCTAAATTTTCGAAAAATTTCGACAACGTCTCCTTTGCGCGGCTAGCTCGGTACGACTACAAAATGGCACCACGGCCCCTCAGAATCAAAAAGAAAAGAGAAAGCCAAGTGGCTGGAGAAGAAAATCATCAAATTTCATACTGAAATTCAAATACGTACCTTTTTGTCGAGCAATTAAATTATCTTCAAAAATCAAAATCCAATCCCTTTATAATACCTGTATATCCTGCTATTCATAATATCCAATTCCAACATACAAATCATTTTGCCAATTCCATTACAAAATTTTCCAATATATGCTTCTTTTACATTTTTACTTCACTATTGAAGTTACACATCCATTTTCATTCAATTTTACATTTCAATTCAATTTGAATTCAATTTCCATATTCAATTCATCTCGAATTTACTGAATTACTAACAAAGGGAATTTCAATTTATTTCTTTTACTTACTAGAATTTATTACAAATTCAAATTTAGCTTACGACTAAACTTTAATTCTAACCAATTCAAATTCCAATTCATTAGTCCATGAATTAATAATTTATCAAGTTAGTTTACTGGAATTCAATCCATTTTATTTCTTATTTAATTCCATATACTAATGATAATAATTTAATATTATTACTTCCTAACAACCATGCAACCATATACTATAATAATTCATAGAAAATCATTTCTTTTCTATACAAAAATAATTTTGGGCAAAATTATCTTATTTACCAAATTCAAAAACAATTTTATATTCACTAACAAATACGCGCTCATATCTATTATAACACTCAAACTCATTCTAGAGTACTGCTGACTCTATCTCTAATGAGTAACACCCAACAGAACCATGGTTGTCGCTTAACCAACAGCTCCGATACCAAATGTAACGATAGCGATTTTTCGTTGCCGAAAAACCGAATAGTTAGGGTTTTAAGAAAGAGAAAAGAAGAAGAAAGAGGTAGATGGAGAGAGAGAAGATAGAAAAGATAGAGAGAAAAGAAAACAGAAAATAGAACGGAACAGAAAACAACAGAATCTCACAATACGCAGCGGAACAACATGTAATAAATAAATGAATAATCTTTAAACAAAGAACTATATCAGTTA
Source organism: Allium cepa (assembly GCA_030765085.1). Classification (NCBI taxonomy): domain Eukaryota; kingdom Viridiplantae; phylum Streptophyta; class Magnoliopsida; order Asparagales; family Amaryllidaceae; genus Allium; species Allium cepa. Next base: position 940,868,720 of record CM060932.1, read on the forward strand.
TTACATTACATCACATTTCATTACATCAGAGTGTACAACAACAACAACATCAAACAGCGGAAAAGAAATACTATATACTAGTAATACGTCATGTCATCCATCTTGCCTCCAGCAACTCCAGAATATCCAGAATATCCTGATAAACCTTAACTCTTGTCTGCCCGTGTGAAAATTGGTGGGCACCCAGAGTTTAGGAAGGAAAACAATAAACTCCGAGTCAGTCATGTGACTGGTGCGAGAACTAAAACAGTTTATTTTTCTTTAAAATCAAAATAGAGGAATATTTTAAAAATCAATTCGCAATGCTTTTTAAAAAAATGAGACTACCATAAGACCTCCTGCCACACACACAATGCAAACGCAGACTTGGAGGAGATTTCTTCTTATGTTAGTCAAAGATGCTTGATACGCATTAAAATCAAATTAATTTTGATATTATTATTAGTGCATAGTGTAGAAGATATTTCGAAAGTAGAATATAAATCTTAGCCAGCATAGGTACCATTATATTATGCCTACTATAGCTACTCCCTGAGGAAGCAGGTTCTACAACTAAAACCGTACAAGATCGTATTGTTTCTTTGGATTTCCAACGAATGATCAGGCCAAGGAACTTCCCATTGCCACATGAAAACGCCTCTGGATGGACGTCCCCGAGAACCAAACCGGATCTCTACCAACACAAGGCCGGGTTACCCCTAACTGAGTAACAACTGACCGAATATGCCATCCCCCGGTCCTTTGGGACCTTTCACCGAGCGCTCGCAATCAATTCACACAATCATAAAGTGTTTTCAACATGAGTAAGTATCTGGGCTCCATACCATGATACCACCCTTTTCCAGAAGGAAATCCACATATCCTAAAGGGTGCTACCCCTCATAACCTTGCCGCATCTTTCCTGTTTTGACTATTCCGGGGTGTGAGGCTCGACGAAGTTTCGTCCACAAAAACATACTTTATACAAAAGTCATGCTTTGGGTCAACAAATGATCATAGAAATGGTCACCAAGATGGACGATCAAACAAATGATCCTATCACAAATAATCAACACAATGATCATTTCACAGCAACACTCAGTATGTCACATTACCAAATTGGGAACATATGGCCGATAACCTTCAACTATATAACCTCTGAGCTCGTACGTCTCAGAGAAGGGTGTTAAGCTAAGAGAATAAATTCTCCGCCACCAACAGAAATATATTTGAAAGAAATCGGCTTTATATCTCAATTTGTAATGTCAGACATACTATCCATACAAGTCTGTTCCGGGCTCGAACAGAACCGAAGGCACTTACAAAGAAGTCCTTGCAATCCGGATAATCTCTAATCACGTCCGAATTTCCCATCACGTATGGAGATCTCAATACCGGGGATCAGCCAGTGCAGAGACAATCAACAAGAAACCCTTACGTTTTTGAAAATATCCGGTCTTCAACATCGATCTTCAAATGCAATTCATAACGACGTATCACATATTCGGAATGGGTTATACGACCCCAAGGTCCTTTCCCGGTTAACCCGAATAGTGAGTGCTTATTTTTAAAAAATAAATAAGTGTGGCATTCAATTTCAAGCAAATCACAACAAATACCTATTTAAAGGTAAATATTGATAGTCGGTTATTGAACTATCAATAGATATGCACAACATCACCAGATTCCAAATAATTTTCCAAATTATTTATTTCCCAAAAAAATATCTTTATAAGATATATATATATTTTCCATTCTTTAAAAATAAATCAATATTTATTTTTAAACCCAATTTCCAATTTCATTTATAAATTCCATATTGAATTTATATTTCCAAAAATATTCATGAATATACGATTTCCATTCGTTTTCAAATATTCATTTTCAATTTATCTTAAAAAAGATAAATTCAAAATATTCACTTAAGATTGGAAAAACATTTCCATACTTATTAAATAAGTAATTCACAATCTTTTTATTTTCTACACTTGGAAAATATTCTATATACTTTAATCGAAATTAAGTATATATTTCATTCTTTAAGGAAATCATTCTCTTTAACATATTTATTTGGGCCAAAACGAATGTTGCGTAAAACATCGTTACGACGTCCCAAAATCACTAGTATAGGGATTCGAAATTAAAATAGATATATAAATCCCAATACTATACAAAACATTTCCTTTCGGAAATCATTTACTATAACAATAGTGTTATAGTCCACCATTTCCTTTTATTTCTCGAAAACGTCTATTTAAACAATAAATGTTGAAATATATGGTTTCGAATCTTAACACATTTTAAAAATATCATTAGATCGTTTTAATTCTATTTAAAACATCACATTCGAAACAATTTCTTTAACATATTATTCACTATTTAAAAACGTGAAAATATTTGTTAACCAATTTCATCCCTTCTATTCAATTTGTTTTTAAAGGATTATTCACTGTCTAAAACGTAAATATAACTCCATTAATAAATTATACAATTTACATATCAAAATAAGTAGTTTGCGAATTTATAAAACAATGTTTATAAATTCCATTTCTATTTATTTTATATCAACTTCCTTTTACAAATTCCTTTATTAACCTATCTCAATTTATAGCTCAATGATATACTAAAAATTCATTTTATAAGTCAAACACTTATAATTTATTTGTTTACAAAATTGTTTCTTTAAACTTCCCAAATTTATAAATCTTATAAGTTATAAGATTCGTTTATTTATCCAAAATCCATTCTTTTAATAACTTTATAAATTTTATAAACCTACTGCTTATAAAATTCCATTTATAACTTCAGCGTTATAATTCTATAATTCCATTTCTATTTATGAAATTCATTTACAATTTATTCTAATACTTATAAAAGCTCGTTTTATAATTCCAATATTTTTAATTTATAAATATCAATTTATAAACCTTTTTAATATAAATCAATTTATATTACTATCTTAAAACGTCTTTAAACTCCTTTATAATTTCACCATTTTTGATTTATAAAAAAAATCAAATTTCATAAATCCTATTTTTAATAAATTCAAAAATCCCAATTTAAGCTATTTTATAAAATCATAAATCCCATATTTTCAAAAATCAACTTTTAACTGTATTTCTCAAAAATCATAATTTTTATAACATTAAAATTATAACGTTTATTTATTTAAGATGAATCAATTCAAAAAAAATATTTTATAAACGTATACTTTCAAAAATCACTTTAGAAATCCCTTAAAAATCAAAATCGTTATTTTTAACTTAAAAATTGGATTCGATGATGCAACACATCAAATAGTCAATCACGACTTTCAAACATCATATATCATCCATGATAAACAATCAAATATCACAATATCTAAATCAAATAAATATTTGTGAGGAATCCAGTTGGATCCCTCCAACCTGTTTACCTGCATCCACAGACATTAGCACAATACCCATTCCACTTCGAGGTGGAATATCGCGGTATATGGGATTTTATAAATATTATCCGCTTACTAACGGCGCAATAGGGTCTCATCCGCTATACAAATGCGGGAAATCAATCAACTGCAATATATACGTATGCCAATATATATATTGCTATATATATAATATAATACCAATTCCACTTCGAGGTGGAATATCGCGGTATATGTGTGTAATAAATAACCTCCGCTTACTAACGGCGTGTAAGGTCTATTCACATCCAATATATATATATATATATATATATATATATATATATATATATATATATATAACAATCATCATACAAGCATTCAATCAACAAAACTAACAATTTTAAATCTAACTATTTAAAATTTAAATAAATCCTTTTGAATGAGAAGTTCTCACCTTTGCTTTTATTAGCAATCCATTTCCCATCTTGACTCGATTTTCTTGATTTATACCTTGTATAAATATTTACACAATTTATTAATATTCGAACAGATCGAATAATAAATTTTCATTTGTAATTTCGATTCATCGGTGATTTTCTTTTAATAGTTAAATTAACTCATAGTTTTATTTAAACCAGTTTTTCTCCTTTAATAAATTTATTTAAACTAATTATTTTACTTTAAACTAATATCTTTAAATCAATTTCTTCTTAAATAAATTTATTTAACTAAAATTTAAATTTCCTTTTAAATCAAATTTATTTAACCAAGATTTTATTTTAACTAAAAATTAAATTTAATTAACCAAACTCTCTTTTAATAACTTAATCAATTATAAATTCAATTTTAACTAAAAATTTAAATTTTAAACTAATTTTATTTAATTTATTTACTCCTAATAAATTTGTCTAGTTCAAAATAAACTTCAACTAAATTTACTTTAAACCAAAATCTCATTTTCTTAAATATTTCAAATATTTGCTTATGTAAATTTCTTCAATATTTTAAAATCCCTTTGTATAAATTTCACTGTTATATATATACATATATATATTTATAAATCCTTATAGTTTTTAAAATCTTATATATTTATTAAATTTATTCCTAATTTCAAATAAATTAACAAACTGTTTCATTTTTATTTTATTTTTATCGTTACTTTCTACAATAGTAAAAACAAGATTTTACTTTAAATCCTTTTTCTTTTTAAATCTATCTATTTATATTATTTTTTTCTTTACTGTATTTAAAAAAATTTGAAAACAAAACAAAATTTCAAGACTATCTTACTGTTATTTAAAATCCCAGTTTATATATTTGAATTTAAATTAAATTAAATTATAAAAGCAAAATAAAATTTATACCTCACTGCCTCGTGCCGCACCTGACCTGCGCGCCGCTTGCTGTCGCCGCCCCCCATCATCTCACGCGCGCGCCCAAATCCATCGCGATCACCCAAACTCCAAGCGTCGCGCCTCACTCGAGCTCCTCCACGCGCGTGTCGCCCTCGTCCCCAATCGCGACGAACCCTAATTCGCCATCCCACTCCATCGCCTCGCCAACCCCGCGTAAGACGAGCACGCGACCCACTATGCATAGTCGCATGCCTTGTTGCCCTCAATCGCCGCTTTACTGAGTCGCGGCCACTCCCATCATCGCGCTCGCGATTCCTGATTTAGGGCTTCGGCCATTTTTTTTTTTAACTGAGGATGGAACGTGAATTTTGGGATATGAAGCAAGCTTCGGCCATGATTTGTTTTATCTTCGTGAGTTTTGAATGATAAGGAAGAGGGATATTTAAACGTGAAGGAGGTATGCTCGGCACGATCATCATCGTGATATTAGGCGTAATTTTCTGCGTGAGAAAAGGGAGAACGTGGTATATTTGACTAATTTTAAAAATTAAAATTCAAATTGAATTCGATTAAATTCCAATGCGTTCACGCGTCGTGTGATCACATATCAACTCCGAAAAATACGAAATTTGAAATCCGGTAATAATTCAATATTACGGACCCAATGGAACTGGTTTCGTCGAATTCCGAGACTGTTCCTCGGAAGGCTATTTTTAAATATCGATTCAAACGATAAAATTTCAAAACTGAACAATTCACTTCCAAATTCAATTCTGAAGCTTCTAAAATCTTCAGTATTATCAATATGAATTTTACAAGCCTTTGAAATATTTTTAATTGGCTTAAAATTGAAGATTCAAATTTTTATTTAACCTCAATAGATTAAATTCTATAATTTAATCGCCAAATTCATTCTGATAATTTGAAATTCAATTCAAACCATCATTCAAATATTTAAAATTAATTAAATATTTCAAATTAAATTGTTTAAAATTCTGGGTCGTTACATTGAAGTTCGACAAATAGTTCTTTAAATCTTTCACTTTCTACCATCCTAAATGATATATCATTTTTAACAATGAATTTTTCCAAAGCTAATGTACATCTACTTTGATTAAATGAATGTGGAACCAAAGACCGACCCAACCCTTCTTGAGGTTAACTCTTGTCCATATATTTTTTTATATATAGAAGATTCTAGACATAAATAAAAAGATAATGCCATATACTAGTTATCCCTTGCTTAGAATCGGTTGTGCATTCCATTTTGCAGGTATTGCATATTGTAGTGGCCTCTAATTCCCCATTATCCTTCTTCCTAAAATTCTTTGTCATGCGGTTTCATACTATTGATTTTGTTGGTCTTGATGGTTTTTGTAATTAGTTTCAGTTCGACTTTGCATGTCAGGCTGTGTTTGTCCCACTTCATTTGCTACACTAGATTCGCTAAATTCCATAAGAAACCTATATCAAAATGTCCATTTACAGTATTTTGTTAATTCCAACCATCGATATTATGTATAGTTAACATACATCCAAGAGTCTGATGATCTATAGCCTAGATGAAGAAATATCCAACCAAATTCCAACTTAAACTAGTGGTTCATATGATAAAGAAGAACTCATGAGTTTACACCTAAAACTTAATTTTTACAATATATTAATATGATAAAGAAGAATTAAAGCACAAAGTTCACTGTTTCACCAAATGCAGCAAAAAATTCTCAAAGTAAAATACCACTACTACTGTTCAGCTAATAATAATAAAAATAATGATGCATTTTTCCATTACCAGTAGCAAAATCAACAAAATTTAGTTTTAGCATCATGAAATCAAAAAATTTGAAACAACTAGGATAAAAACGACAAAAAATATAAAAGTTTAAGCGCTTTAGGTACCTGATAGAGAATTTTTTAGCCGAAATTAAACAGATGTCGACGATTACTAAGGATTTTCGAAGATTTTGTGGATGAGAGAGGAAGGGGTACTATGGTTAGGTTTTGTTTGTGTGAATTGATCGAGCGATACTGATGAAATGTAATTTTTTATGAGACGAAATGTTTCATTTTTATAGGCCTAGCCTAATTCAACGTGATGACATATAATTTGGTTGGCCCTAATTTTTTTTATAAGCAAGAAAGCATTCGGAAGGAACGAGAATTTCCACGAAAACATGGGAAATTTTCGCGTATTTCCATCACCCGCCGTAAGGAATTCCTTCCAAATTATTTTTAAGAGGAAAACGCAGAAATCAAAAATGTCAGAAATATTCGAAAGAAAAATGCTTAAAAATTGGTAAAACGTAAAATTACCCAACCCGATGTATATTTGTCTACCATTATCAGTTAGATTAGCAGGAACCCATATATCAACATTAATTGTCATTGATTTAGTATTCAAAGCATGTTCTCCATTTCTAAGCGTAATACTATCATGACATGAAGCGGTTTTAAGACTATATCAGTTTTTAGCACTAGTATTAAAATGCGTACATATAAAAGCATATCTAGCACTATTTCTATGATTAACTTGTTTATATCTTAAACCAGTTCAATTATTGTGAGCTTTGGTATTCGTAATTAAAGAAGATAAATAATCTTTTTTTCTAACTGTAACGTCCCGCCTTTTCGCACGCTTTAAATCGACACACGTGCCAATTCAAACCATAAGCAAGGGCGGATTGTTATGGGGTAAATAAGAAAACAAGAAGAAAACAAAACAGAATCTCACAGCGGAAGGATAAAATATAATAATCAAATATACAGTTCATGAAGCTGTTTTACAAAAACATTTGATTTTATTTACATAATACATATCAGAGTTACACATACCAAAAACAATGCAGCGGAACAGTATGAGTGTAGTGCAATAGAATAAATAAAAATAATAATACGAATCTTCATCTTCGTCCTCCAAAGCTAAATCTTCAAATCCTGAAACGCTCGGACTGACCCGAGCGAATTGAAAAAACAAAACACTCGAGTCAGAATTAAAAGATCTTATGTGAGTTAAATTAACATAAATAAATATGAGTGCAGTAACTCAAGAGATGCTCGGGATTTACATCTCCTAAGGATCCGTTAAACTATTTACTATGTAGTATATTACTCTATTATAATAGTGTCTAATTGTAAAATAAACTTACTTTTAAATAGCGTTAGGGAGTGACCCAATATTCCCCTTAACACAATAATAGTCCCATTAGTCCATCCAATATCATAGTCCCTCCTGATCGGGAAGCCACCAGAGGATACCACACGGGCTACGAGAGAAATCCAAACTCGTACAAGACGCGATAGGGTAGATGACACGGCACAACTAGGCAATGCCAGGGTAGATATACCAATTACGCTTCCGGGTCGGTTGTAACGCGTAGCGCGCAGCTACCGCCCACCTCGAGCCACACCCCCAAATAAAATCAAAAGTGGCCACCGAATCAATCCAAAAGTCAAAGTATAATATCGAAGGGATTTGTCCGATCAAAGGTGCTACCTTATTAACCCGTCAATCGCTCCTGTTTTAGCCACCTTATGCCAACTCACGGGAGTTGGGTCCACATATTTACCTTACAGGAAACGCAGCCACCAACCTACTTCATTCTGAAAATCTCCACCGCGTACACGGTTGTTAAAGTGGTTTTCGGAGTTGGCAGAGAGTATGACAACTTCCGATCCCGGTCTCTTTAACAACCAAACGTTATTATAACACCGCAGTCTTTTAAAAATAGTTTATACTTTAAAACCAGAATAAAATTATCCATTTCAAATCCCATAAATACGATATCATTTTCTTTTGAAACCCAAATCAATATGATATCTTTTTATTTCAAATATATTTCTTTTCAAAATCATACCACTTTTAAATTTTATAATACCTCGAAACCAAATATTTGAATTTTAACTTTCAAACATAACACTTCGAAATCCATAGTTTTTAAAACCATAACTTTCAAACTTAAATGGTTTGGATATTCAACAGTATATAAAATAAAACGGTTGAATTTAAAATTTCTTTAAAAGTAAATAATTTCCACGCCTTCACATTTTATTCACTTTAAATTTAGTCTAAACCCATAACTTTTAGATTCACTTTCAGTTTAAATAAAAAACTTCGATTTCAATATTTCAAACTTCGAGAATTTAATGAATTTCAAAACTAGGGTTGGAAAGTTCAAATCAACAATTCATCTTCCTATTATTTAGTTTGAAAGGTTTATATGATAAATCCATAACCATTTAAAATAAACTAAAATTATTAACCCTAAAATTTCCTTTCATTTATTTATACTAGAATTATTTATTAATTCCAGTTATAAATATCATACCTTTAAAATTTCCAATTTTAATAAGTTTACATCAACTTATGGAGTTAAATTTTCAAATAAGCTCCATTCCAATTAAATCTCCAATTTATCTTTCAATCTTAATTTATTTGAATCATTTATAACTCTATATATATACAAGAACTTAAACTCATACTAAATCGTATAATATAAATTATCAAATGCCATTTTTCAACTTATTCATTTTATTTAGCAGATTTATACATAACTTAAATTCAACAATTTAACTTTGTATGTATATATAAAATATATTTATATCACATCTAGATTTAATATTTATTAAACCGTATCATATCCAAACCATAAAAATCATTTCAAAAATAATTTTATATATATATACCGCGGTGCCTGTATATAATTTTCTATCCCATGGTCAAGTGATATGGATATTTATCATTTCAATCCGCAATTTAAAAACAAAATGCGGTTGTATATCATTTCAAACCGCAATCCCGAATGAAATGAAAATGCATGATAACTTGCAGTTTATATAAGATAGGACACATCATCCATTCATCCAATATCAAACATCAACCAATTTATTTCAGTCATCATTAATTTATTTCAATCATCATCAATTTAAACAAACATCAATATATAGCATATACAATATAACAGGAAATAAATGACGGTTATTAACCAACAGTTTAATTATCAGTTTATATGCAAATATATAAATTTTAAATGTCAATTTATATGCAATAATAAAATTTATTAACAGTTAAATTAAATTAATGCGATTTAACAGAGATGATGAATAAAACATGCCAAACAGTCATAAATAAATTTCTACTCATATCTTAAGTCAATTTAACAGACATAGAAAAATTTAGAAGTTGTGAGTGGGTTAAAACACTCACCTTTTGAATTTAAATCGAATTTAAATCCGTTTTAAATCCAAAAATTCGACGGTCTCCAAATCTGTCCAAACTAGCGTCAAAGCGTTCGGAATTTTATTATGATCCTAACAAAAAAATTCGTGTAAATCTGATCACGTAGGTGAGAGTTATGATAATTAGAACGCGTTGAAAATTAAATTTTATTTAAAACAGAAAAAGAAAAAAAATCTCACCCCTACTGCGTGCCACGTCAACAATACGCGTGCCCCTCCTTCATCTCTCCTTCCCATCGGACACATAGAACGCGCACGAGAAAACCGAGCCGCCTTTGACCACCTCCACCTTCACCTATACGCCTCCGTTCAACACGCCCCAACCACCGTTGGACTCATCTCACCCAACCGCACCTGCCAAGACCTTCGGCATCACCTCCGGTGGCTGGAGTAGCCGTGTGCCACCACGAGAATTTAGGGTTTTCGAAACCCTAATCGCCCAAAATCCATTGCCTCGGTCATCAATAGCGGCTGCGACCACCACCAAACGATCCCCCCTACCGAGATCTACAAAACCCATGTGTTGATTTCGTCAATCACTAACTCGATTGAAAACCCCCAATTTGAACTTTGACCGAGATTTCCCGCTCATCGAAGCGCAATTTCAAAAAATGAACACCAGATGCTGATTCGTATCGTCGAGGTGTTCGATATATAATTTTTCCAGAATTTTCTAGGGATTTTGAAATTTTGACTTTGGATTTGATTTTTGAAATTTGAATTTAGATCTAGGGTTTGCAGCAATTGGGAAGAGGAGGGGCTGAGGAAAAATGAACGCACAACAGTGAGAATAGATGGAGGCTAGGGTTTATAACTGGGTTTATATAGGTAGTTTAGAGATTCGAATAGATGGATCGGATAAACAAACGTGCTAACGCTAACGTGGCCCAAAAAGCCCGTTCTGACCCCGGAACGAAATTAGGTAAACCCATATATCGAAATAGGTATTTTAAAATATTCTGAACGCGATGGAAAAAGTTTCATGTCCAAATTCCATCGCATGAAGAAGTTATGCTGAAATCAATATTTACAAATTGATTTCAAATTGATTTCAATTAAATCGATTCAAGGCGTTTCGCGTTCGTACGATCAAATGACAAGTCCGATCGCTACGAAACTTGAAACCCTACAATAATTCACTGTTACGGATTCGATGAAATTAGTTTCGTCGAAATCCGTGTCCGTGCCAAAAATGGCTATTTTTATATTAATTAAATAAATTAAGAATTTGTAAATAAATCCAAATTTTCTATTTCAGTTTCAGAATTTGAAATTTTTATCACTTATGATTCCTCAATCACTTACAATGATTTTAAACAAATTTAAAAATGAAAAATTTAGATGATTCATTTATAAATTTCAATATAAATTCTCAATTCCATTAAATTCAAAATTTAAATTAACTTTCTAATAATTCTATTAATTAAAGGAATCAATGATTATTCCACTCATATATTTCAAATAGGTGGATTTAAAATCTATTATCTTAATATGCTTCGATTACCCTTAAACCCTATTAACGTAATATTTAGATGTTAAATTTTCATTTATTTCAATACAAAACTTTAATTCCATTAAATACACAAATTATAAATAATATCCTAAACTTTTGTTTAGTTAAATAAATTAGTTAGTATTCCATTCATTCCTGTCAAATAGATGGATCTACCATTGGATTTAAGATTATCACATAAATATTTCTCGTTTAAACATTTAACTCATTTGATTGCAATTAACCTTTTTATAGTAAACTAAATTCCGATATTAATGAAACTTTATTTCCATTCTTTTTATTCACATATTATCATATTATGAAGAACATTTACGTTATCCCCCATTTATTACCTTAACTTATTTATCGTAACATTTAATTTATATTTATTGCAATGATTTCTGATTTAATTGAACGAACTAAGTATATAACTCATAATAGTTGTGGTAAAACTCTCAATCCCACATTTATAAGTATATCCTTATCCGTTATATCTATTAATTAAATAAATCCCATTTTTAAGTCCGTTTAAATTTATTATTAAGTGCCCATTTATTTTTTTCCAATAAATTTGAATTCCATGCATTTACCATACAAATCACTTTCCCATTCACACCTTATTATCAACCCACAATTATTGCAATTCATTATCTTATATTGATTTTATACAATTACCATTAACTTTACATTCAATTACTATTCGATGCACATTTATTCAACAATCAATTCGATATTTACTTTTCTTTCCTTCTATTTGAAAAATAACCTAGTATACATTTACATACATTCATTTCATTCCATTCATTTATGGGTATTGCATTGAAATTTAATTTATTAGCTAATACCAACATTATTACCGTTAATTACAATTGGATTCCCAATTTTATTCAATACCCTGAATAAATAACATATATATTAATCAAATCCTTACATTTGGTTTTCTCATATTCCATTTAAAATCAAATCCTTACATTTGTTTTTCTCATATTCCATTTAAAATCAAATCATAACATTTAAATGATTTTAATGAATTGGAATTTCATTCAAGTTGTAAATTATTAACTTGCAATAACACGATTTCTTAATTTATTCCAATTACCGTTTACACTCTTTTATTGCATTAAATCAATTTAATATTTTCATTAATTTCTCATATTAAATTTTATATCCAGGTAAGAATCCTTTTTCTACTTAATTCAATTTGGATTTTATTCAAATTTCTATAAATAGGTTTTAAGTCACCATTTACATAATTTATTTTAGCCTTCATTTTAACATTTATTTATCCCCTTTATTGTTTCTACTAAAATAAATTACAAAAATCCTATTAAATAAACAAATTAAATTGTCGAAATTTACGGGTCGTTACACTCTCCCCCACTCAAAACTTTTCGTCCCCGAAAAGGAAAAGAAGGGAAAAGAAGAAATAAGAAAACAATATATCTTTCTTAATTAAATTTATAAACAAATAAGTTTACAAAATAAAATAATTTAACATAAAATATACCAATTTATACCTATTTAAATCCTTTATACATAAACTATTAAAGTTTGTAAACATTTTCAAATTTTTTCTAAGTCCAAAATTTACAGAAAATTTTGGCAGAGTCTCCTTTGTATGGAGAGGCTCGGAAGAATATATAATATAAATATAACAATATACACAAATATTTTCCAAAATAATATATATATATATATATATATATATATATCCCAACTAGGGAAAATAATATAAAATAGCGCTTTAAACTGAAATCCGAAACGTACCTATTTGTCGGGCAAGTTATGCTTATTTTATGGAACCAAAAGCAGTAGCAATTGCTTCCAAAACCTGCGTTTCACTTATAAAATCTAAAGGGTTAACAATTTATATAAAGTGAAATATTTAAGCGGTTTCAATCACTAACAACAAATCAATATAACAACCATCAATTTCACAAACAGCATACACAACAAATACAAAGCAATCATTCAATCAAACAACGAATAGTTGTTCGGGTTCAAAACTTTTATATTGTACGGAATGAAGAATAAACCATCCAGTGCATCACTTACTCAACAGTCTTAGATTAAACACAATGGATTATTCATCCATCCCAACAAATTTAAAGTTTCCTTAGCCAATCAACCACAAACCACGACAAACAACAATTTCAGCAATATATTTAGTCTATTCTTATTTATTCCATTCATACATTTGTTGTTTGATTCTTTTCATTCATATAACGGTTTATTCTTTTTATTTCCATTTATTTCTTTCAATTTTATTTTCATTTTATTTAGAAATAACTTCAACCCTTTTTCTTAAGTTTACAATTTCTCTTTATTATATTACATTCATTTATTTTCACTTACTACTTACTATTATTCATTTCCATTAACTCAGGTCATACAATTAACTACTATAATTATTCATTCATTTATTATTGCATGACCTCATTTATTTACACTTTAATTACTTAAGTTTATAATCATCTATTTGTAATACTTACCTTTAATTATATCCATTTGGTAAAATTCCAACTGTAACTTAAGTTTATAACATTAAATTCTCATTTAACAGCAATTTCATTGAATAATTTTACTATTTCAAATTTCTACTTGTATAATATCTATTACAATCTCTTATTAAACATTTTAACTTTTAATATTTGGTAAGTTATATATATGTTATTTAAGGGTGTAATTGAAAGTTATACAAGTTTTTTCTATTTCCTTAAATTAAATTAAAGTTCAATAATACTATCCTTTGCTTATATAAGTTACAAATTCAAATTTTCTTTAAATCCATTAATAACTTAGCATTAAATCTCTTACCTAAATTAGAGGTTTCAATTGTTAATTACTTACCTTTCATTTCACTACAATAATTGAAACAATTAATTAATGGAAATTTAAGAATTTAATATCGGGTTAAATTTTCAATTTATTTTAAAACAATAGATAAATATACTTTTACTACTTATATATCTCCAATTATATTTAAAACAATTCAAAATTTATATATTTTTCAAAAATGAATCTGCAGTAGAACAACTACAGTGGCCTTCCCCTTCGAAACTCGAAAATCAAAGTCGATGATGCGGCCGTCATCACCGAAATTATTTTCCAACGACAGAGAGGAAAGTACAAAACTTATTTTCTCCAAAATCTTCTTTAAAACAGTTTTTTTCTCGAAGTATATTAAATATTTATATCAGAAAATACTTATAACAATATTATTATATTACAAAATTTATTCGGAAGAAATTTCAAAACCTCGGCACTTAAGTTCTAAATTTCCAAATTTCATTTATTTTATTTTCAATCTTATTTCTATTATTATTTATACACTTTATTACCTAACAACCAATCTATTGCAGCCAAATATAGATACCATTTGAAAATTTTTATTTTATATATAGGAAATATAATAGGCAAAATTATTTCATTCGCCTATATAAAACAAATATTATGTCGGTCTGTCCTATTAAGTGTTTAGAAATCCCTATTGATGCCACAACGTCTCATGCACCAACCAGAATTTATAAATACAAAATGGAACAGATTAACACAATATAAAAACCCTTTTTATAACACAAACAAATACGCTCTCTCATATATATACACACTCAGCGACTCCCATAGGGTATTACTACCCTATTAGTAAAGATTCAAACCCCACAAAGCTAAGGTTTATCGCTAAACCAAAGCTCTGATACCAGATGTAACGTCCTGCCTTTTCGCACGCTTTAAATCGACACAGGTGCCAATTCAAACCATACGCAAGGGCGGATTGTTACGGGGTAAATAAGAAAACAAGAAGAAAACAAAACAGAATCTCACAGCGGAAGGATAAAATATAATAATCAAATATACAGTTCATGAAGCTGTTTTACAAAAACATTTAATTTTATTTACATAATACATATCAGAGTTAAACATACCAATAACAATGCAGCGGAACAGTATGAGTGTAGTGCAATAGAATAAATAATAATAATACGAATCTTCGTCTTCGTCCTCCAAAGCTAAATCTTCAAATCCTGAAACGCTCGGACTTACCCGAGCGAATTGAAAAGACAAAACACTCGAGTCAGAACTAAAAGATCTTATGTGAGTTAAATTAACAGAAATAAATATGAGTGCAGTAACTCAAGAGATGCTCGGGATTTACATCTCCTAAGGATCCGTTAAACTATTTACTATGTAGTATATTGCGCTATTATAATAGTGTCTAATTATAAAATAAACTTACTTTTAAATAGCGTTAAGGAGTGACCCAATATTCCCCTTAACACAATAGTAGTCCCAGTAGTCCATCCAATATCATAGTCCCTCCTGATCGGGAAGCCACCAAAGGATACCACACGGGCTACGGGAGAAATCCAAACTCGTACAAGGCGCTATAGGGTAGATGACACGGCACAAATAGGCAATGCCAGGGTAGATATACCAATTACGCTTCCGGGTCGGTGGTAACGCGTAGCGCGCAGCTACCGCCCACCTCGAGCCACACCCCCAAATAAAATCAAAAGTGGCCACCGAATCAATCCAAAAGTCAAAGTATAATATCGAAGGGATGTGTCCGATCAAAGATGCTACCTTATTAACCCGTCAATCGCTCATGTTTTAGCCACCTTATGCCAACTCAAGGGAGTTGGGTCCACGTATTTACCTTACAGGAAACGCCGCCACTAACCTACTTCATTCTGGAAAGCTCTACCTCGTACACGGTTGTTAAAGTGATTTTCGGAGTTGGCAGACAGTATGACAACTTCCGATCCCAGTCTCTTTAACAACCAAACGTTATTATAACACCGCGGTCTTTTAAAAATAGTTTATACTTTAAAACCAGAATATAATTATTCATTTCAAAACCCATAAATATGACATCATTTTCTTTTAAAACCCAAATCAATATGATATCATTTTATTTCAAATATATTCCTTTTCAAAATCATACCACTTTTAAATTTTATAATACCTCAAAACCAATATTTGAATTTTAACTTTCAAACAAAATACTTCGAAATCCATAGTTTTTAAAACCATAACTTTCAAACTTAAACGGTTTGGATATTCAACGGTATATAAAACAAAACAGTTGAATTTAAAATTTCTTTAAAAGTAAATAATTTCCACACCTTCACATTTTATTCACTTTAAATTCAGTCTAAACCCATAACTTTTAGATTCACTTTCAGTTTAAATACAACACTTTGATTTCAATATTTCAAACTTCGAGAATTTAATGAATTTCAAAACTAAGGTTGGAAATTTCAAATCAACAATTCATCTTCCTATTATTTAGTTTGAAAGGTTTATATGATAAATCCATAACCATTTAAAATAAACTAACTTTATTAACCCTAAAAATTTCCTTTCATTTATTTATACTAGAATTATTTATTAATTCCAGTTACAAATATCATACCTTTAAAATTTCCAATTTTAATAAGTTTACATCAATTTATGGAGTTAAATTTTCAAATAAGCTCCATTCCAATTAAATCTCCAATTTATCTTTCAATCTTAATTTATTTGAATCATTTATAACTCTATATCTATATATATATACAAGAACTTAAACTCATACTAAATCGTATAATATAAATTATCAAATGCCATTTTTCAACTTATTCATTTTATTTAGCAAATTTATACATAACTTAAATTCAATAATTTAACTTTGTATGTATATATAAAATATATTTATATCACATCCAAATTTAATATTTATTAAACCGTATCATATCCAAACCATAAAAATCATTTCAAAAATAATTTTATATATATATACCGCAGTGCCTGTATATAATTTTCTATCCTATGGTCAAGTGATACGGATATTTATCATTTCAATCTGCAATTTAAAAATAAAATGCGGTTGAATATCATTTCAAACCGCAATCCCGAATGAAATGAAAATGCATGATAACTTGCAGTTTATATAAGATAGGACACATCATCCATTCATCCAATATCAAACATCAACCAATTTATTTCAATAATCATTAATTTATTTCAATCATCATCAATTTAAACAAACATCAATATATAGCATATACAATATAACAAGAAATAAATGACAGTTATTAACCAACAGTTTAATTATCAGTTTATATGCAAATATATAAATTTTAACTGTCAATTTATATGCAATAATAAAATTTATTAACAGTTAAATTAAATAAATGCGATTTAACAGAGATGATGAATAAAACATGCCAAACAGTCATAAATAAATTTCTACTCATATCTTAAGTCAATTTAACAGACATAGGAAAATTTAGAAGTTGTGAGTGAGTTAAAACACTCTCCTTTTGAATTTAAATCCATTTTAAATCCAAAAATTCGACGGTCTCTAAATCTTTCCAAACCAGCGTCAAAGCGTCCGGAATTTTATTATGATCCTAACAAAAAAAATTCGTGTAAATCTGATCACGTAGGTGAGAGTTATGATAACTAGAACGCGTTGAAAATTAAATTTTATTTAAAACAGAAAAAAAAAAAAATCTCACCCCTACTGCGTGTCACGTCAACAATACGCGTGCCCCTCCTTCTTCTCTCCTTCCCATCGGACGCACAGAACGCGCACGAGAAAACCGAGCCGCCTTTGACCACCTCCACCTTCACCTATACGCCTCCGTTCAATGCGCCCCAACCACCGTTGGACTCACCTCACCCAACCGCACCTGCCAAGACCTTCGGCATCACCTCCGGTGGCTGGAGTAGCCGTGTGCCGCCACGAGAATTTAGGGTTTTCGAAACCCTAATCGCCCAAAATCCGTTGCCTCAGTCATCAATAGCGGCTGCGACCACCACCAAACGATCCCCCCTGCCGAGATCTACAAAACCCATGTCTTGATTTCGTCAATCGCTAACTCGATTGAAAACCCCCAATTTGAACTTTGACCGATATTTCCCGCTGATCGAAGTGAAATTTCGAAAAACGAACAGCAGATGCTGATTCGTATCGTCGAGGTGTTCGATATATAATTTTTCCAGAATTTTCTGAGGATTTTGAAATTTTGACTTTGGATTTGATTTTTGAAATTTGAATTTAGATCTAGGGTTTGCAGCCATTGGAAAGAGGAGGGGCTGAGGAAAAATGAATGCACAACAATGAGAATAGATGGAGGCTAGGGTTTATAACTGGGTTTATATAGGTAGGTTAGAGATTCGAATAGATGGATCGGATAAACAAACGTGCTAACGCTAACGTGGCCCAAAAAGCCCGTTCTGACCCCGGAACGAAATTAGGTAAACTCATATATCGAAATAGGTATTTTAAAATATTCTGAACGCGATGGAAAAAGTTTCACGTCCAAATTCCATCGCATGAAGAAGTTATGCCAAAATCAATATTTACAAATTGATTTCAAATTGATTTCAATTAAATCGATTTCAAGGCGTTTCGCGTTCGTACGATCAAACGACAAGTCTGATCGCTACGAAACTTGAAACCCTACAATAATTCACTGTTACGGATCCGATGAAATTGGTTTCGTCGAAATTCGTGTCTGTGCCAAAAATGGCTATTTTTATATTAATTAAATAAATTAAGAATTTGTAAATAAATCCAAATTTTCTATTTCAGTTTCATAATTTGAAAATTTTATCACTTATGATTCCTCAATCACTTACAATGATTTTAAACAAATTTAAAAATGAAAAATTTAGATGATTCATTTATAAATTTCAATATAAATTCTCAATTCCATTAAATTCAAAATTTAATTAACTTTCTAATAATTCTATTAAATTAAAGGAATCAATGATTATTCCACTCATATATTTCAAATAGGTGGATTTAAAATCTATTATCTTAATATGCTTCGATTACCCTTAAACCTCTATTAACGTAATATTTAGATGTTAAATTTTTATTTATTTCAATATAAATCTTTAATTCCATTAAATACACAAATTATAAATAATATCCTAAACTTTCGTTTAGTTAAATAAATTAGTTAGTATTCCATTCATTCCTGTCAAATAGATGGATCTACCATTGGATTTAAGATTATCACATAAATATTCCCTTTAAACATTTAACTCATTTGATTGCAATTAACCTTTTTGTAGTAAATTAAATTCCGATATTAATGAAACTTTATTTCCATTCTTTTTATTCATAGATCATCATATTATGAAGAACATTTATGTTATCCCCCATTTATTACCTTAACTTATTTATCGTAACATTTAATTTATATTTATTGCAATGATTTCTGATTTAATTGAACGAACTAAGTAAATAACTCATAATAGTTGTGGTAAAACTCTCAATCCCACATTTATATGTATATCCTTATCTGTTATATCTATTAATTAAATAAATTCCATTTTTAAGTCCGTTTAAATTTATTATTAAGTACCCATTTATCTTTTTCTAATAAATTTGAATTCCATTCATTTACCATACAAATCACTTTCCCATTCACGCCTTATTATCAACCCCCAATTATTGCAATTCATTATCTTATATTGATTTTATACAATTACCATTAACTTTACATTCAATTACTATTCGATGCACATTTATTCAACAATCAATTCGATATTTACTTTTCTTTCCTTCTATTTGAAAAATAACCTAGTATTCATTTACATACATTCATTTCATTCCATTCATTTATGGGTATTGCATTGAAATTTAATTTATTATCTAATACCAACATTATTACCATTAATTACAATTGGATTCCCAATCTTATTCAATACCCTGAATAAATAGCATATATATTAATCAAATCCTTACATTTGTTTTTCTCATATTCCATTTAAAATCAAATCATAACATTTAAATGATTTTAATGAATTGGAATTTCATTCAAGTCGTAAATTATTAACTTGCAATAACATGATTCCTTAATTTATTCCAATTACCGTTTACACTCTTTTATTGCATCAAATAAATTTAATATTTTCATTAATTTCTCATATTAAATTTTATATCCAGGTAAGAATCCTTTTTCTACTTAATTCAATTTGGATTTTATTCAAATTTCTATAAATAGGTTTTAAGTCACCATTTACATAATTTATTTTAGCCTTCATTTTAACATTTATTTATCCCCTTTATTGTTTCTACTAAAATAAATTACAAAAATCCTATTAAATAAACAAATTAAATTGTCGAAATTTGCTGGTCGTTACACTAACAATTTTTTTTATATTTTCTCATTTAATTTATCAAAAACAGATTTAGAATCACAAATTTCTTTTCTAAACTAATATTATTATCTTTTTAAGGTTCATATTCTTTAATTATTTCTAGATTCTTATCATTTAAAGCGCTAACTTTTTCAAAAGACAAAAGTCTAGAATTTGAATCATTTAAATAATTTTCAAATATTACATTATTTTGTACAACTTCGATTTCCTTTAAAAGATCAATATTTTTATTATTTAAACGCTCATTATCTTTTATAGAAATTATTTTCGTAAAAAAAATTCTTCTAATGTATTTTAAAAACTTCGGTTTATTTTACATATAAATTATTTCTTACTTTAAACTACTAATTTTACACTCATAATCACCTAATTTGGCTAAAAAAATAGAATAGAATTTCCGCGATGCTTTAAAAATCTTTTAATAAATCTTATGCATTTGTAAAAGATCACTACATAAATAATTTAAGCGTATCAATTTTGATCTGAGATTAGCCACGCAGCCCATATACCTTGATTCTATTGACTGTTACTTGCTTTCAAAAATTAGCTTTTTCTCTACTGCTTTTGAGCACTAACTAGATCGTTACTTTTTGGCAATTGTTTTGAGATGTTGTTATGATCAACAAAACACCCAGCTTCAATACCACTTGCTAGTTGCCATGCATTGGATCGAAGATGGTAAGTAGTAACAAACCATGTAAATGCAGAGGGATAGTATAGTAGATCAAACAGTTGATTTTATACTGATTTAGACATTCCGTCTTATGTCTACTCCCAAAGTCCCCTTGGTAATTCACTAACCAATATACCTCTCTTAGCCTGGAGGAATAGGTTTATCGACTCTGCCTGAACAGCTGAACAAGACTTCAACAACTATTACAAGTAGTGTGACAAAAAGTTACTTTCTAACCCAATGTATCTTGGTATAAAAATTGTCTCTTTGATGCACAATGATTCTTGGAATCAAACCAAATGATATTGAGTGGAAGTGTAGAGGCTTAAGGAGTTTAATTGACTAGAATTGGGATATGGTAATGAAGCACACTAGTTGAAATCTCTAAATCATATGCATCTCTTGAAGTTTGGAGTATTGCTTCAAGAATTGAGAGTTTAGGAATAACATTGAGTTGTGTTGTAATGTATAGTGATTCAGGAATGGTTAGGGGGTTTTATTGCTATGTAGGGATGCTAAAGTTGAGGCGCAACTTTTCAGATTCACCGTTGATGAAGAGAAGCAAGTTCAGGCATGAAGAGATACGAAGGCACCACTTCAGGAAACTAGCCATTTCATTCGACTAGGAGAAGGCTTTAGCCGACTGGAATAATGTAAAATTCAAGCTCAATACTCGTATCAAAAGTAGTGGCTAAGACAATTATTCAATCAACTGGGTTCAGTCGACTAAATCATTACAAATTCTAAAAAACTTGTATAGTGTGATGGTAGAGGCATGTGCAATTGTCTCAGCCTACTTGGGTTCGATTCCTAGATTTGCAAATTTTTAGCCATTTTATTTTTCAATTTTACTATCATCATTTTGACCTGAAATAACTCAATGAGCACATTAGTTGCATGTTTTATGGTTGTTGTCACCAAAAAACCATATATAGTTCTTTTATGAATGAGATGCAACAGTATCAATAAAACACATATAGGTAAACTAGATATAGAAACTGGACCTTTAATGACTATTACTTTTCCCTTCTCAAGCTAAGGTAGAAGAGGAGAAGCACTGGCCATCGGAACATCATAAGAGCATATGATTTAACAATCCATTTATTCTTATTCTTGGGACAAATGAAAGTAGTATGCCTTATTTTTATGCATGATTCACATTTCTTCTTCCTGAGATTGACTTTATAGTCTTTGATTTTGCAACCAATGTTGTCACATCTAAAACAAGATGGTTTGGACTTATTGTTGCTATTTTTTTTCTTAAGCATCCCTTTTTCTTTCTTCGGGCTAAAGCTTTTCTTCTTATTATTATTATTTGGCTATAAGTTATTCTCCTGTTGGTTCTTTCGAGCACCTTCTTGAACAATTGAGATTCCAATGATTTTCTTGAAAGAATTTCCAATAGGATTACAAGAATTAATAAATTCTCGAATATGATCATTTAGACCTTTGACGAATTTAGTAGACTTTGCTATTTCATAGAAAACAAGATCCATGCCATACTTTGCTAGTATATTGAATTCGACAACGTATTCTTTCACAGACATATTCCCCTGCATAAGGTTGATAAATTTCTCTAGTTGGGATTTCCTTTCGATAGCAGAAATGAACTTACTCTGAAATCTCATCTAAAAGTCCTCCTACATTTGCCTCATCGGTGCCAACTAGAATGAGTTCCCACTATGATAGAGCTTCACCTCTCAAGCTCCAGGCTACCAGCAGTCTGTTATTGATGATATCTACCTCCATATGAGAAAAGACTCCCTTACAAGTTCTAAGCCATCTTTCCCTCTCCACAAAATTCTATATGCCTTCAAAGGTTACAATTCCAAGAGTGTGGTATTAATTACAGAGTTTTATGAAGTATGCTGCTCGAACAATAGGAGGATTAATGGATGCAGAGGTAGGAGGATTATTTGAGGCTACAGGAAATAACAAGTTCAGCATTTGGAGTGGAGGTTGTATTACTTATATGGAAACTTTTAGACATTGACCATGCAACAACTTCTAGAGGAGCTATTTCACTCATAGCTTAGACATTAACCTGATTAGATTGGATAGGGTTTTAATGGTTTTACTGTAAAGCAGGAGGCTCATTGTTAGGAAGATGACCAGAGGACCTTAGATTCATCCTAGGATCAGAAGTTCCAATTTAAGCAATAACTAGGGTAGAACGAGGATTTCTTCTTCTAGCCATAGCTAAATCTGCCACAAGGGATAGAACTTAACTAGCTAGAATAAGAGTATTTGTGCCTTAGCTACTAATATGATTGAAAGATGATTTTTGAAAATTATTTTTATGTATCAATATACAAGTACGCTCACTTATTCTAATATCATTTTTGTGTTTGTGTGTGTGTGTGTGTGTGTGTGTGTGTGTTTGTGTGTATATAGGGAAAAGTATTCCAAACAATGGTTCGATAGTGTACAACCAAAGCTTTGATGCCGGTTGTAATGACCCACCTTTGATAATATTTTAAAACCTATAACTAAAACAACATCCGATTTCAATGAGCACTATTGATGGAAAACCATTGTGGTAAGTTTGTAAAATAAAATAAAATTCATACAATAATCTTCATTTCTCATACAACTGTACGATTAAAATATAATATAAAGTACTGGAGTATATAGTAGAAATAAATATGTTCTAAAAAAATGTTTGAAATGGGCAACACATGTGCCAGAAAAATACAAGCTGGAAAAATATTCTCAATGATAAATGCATGGATAGAAATATACTATTGAATAATCATAATCTCCAAAGGTATGCGGTGATTCCTTCTTGAAATAGCCGTCCCTAAATTCTCACTGTTCTATCATAGGGAAAGGAAAGGAGAGGAGTCAGGCAAAAGCCTAAGTGTATAGAGTCAACTACATAATATATAATAGAATATGAAAATGCACCATTATCGCAAAGTAGGGTAATACATGCATTCTTGATCATCAATTTCATAGAATGAGTTAGAATAATAATAATAATAATAATAATAATAATAATAATAAGATATATGACATGAGTAGATGTATAAAAGAATTAATATTAACCTAGGGAGGTTAATCGACAAATTGAATGACAAGTGAAACTAGCCTTGTTAGCGGGATAACTGAAGCTAAGATACAATTGTTGCGCTGAAAATAAATGTTGAGGTCTATAGGAACACTCCAACTGGTCCGTGTGATGAACGAGTTCCACATGTCCGCACAATAGCTATAATACCAACTACGGGAACACGAGTCCTTATTCACCATAGCGCATTTATAACTACATCTATTTAAGCCTAAGCTAGCATGATATAATAGCATGTGTGATGATTGATAAAAGAGAAGGTGCACATAAGTGGATGGTCTACGACTCACCCTTAATTACCAATCATATATGGTTAAGAAAAAATATATAGGAATGACTTACACATGTGACACATTCTCTTGACCAAAATATGACAATTTCTGAATTACAGTCTCCTTCGCTTGGATCAGCATTTTAATATTGTATTTCATTTCAGAAAGGTTTTACTTCCAAAGACCAAGAGATTTATTAAACATGGTTTTTAGTGAAAGTACAAAACAACCAATTGGTTGGAACGATCATTACATACATGGCAATCCAAAAGGAATACAACATATATATAATTATACTGAACCTTTTGATTAGGTTTGTTGTAACTACCCAGAATTTATATTAATTAAAATTTGAATATTTAATTAATTTTAAATATTAATAAGTGAAATTTATAAGTCGAATAAATTTTATTTCGAATATTGGATTTAAATTGGTAATTAAATCGATAATTTGATAGTTGGAATTGCAGAAATAATTGAATATCGAGTATAAAATGATTGAAATTGATTTATAAAAATTTTATTTTATCATATTGAAGTTAGAATGATATTTTAGAACTTCTAAAATCGAATTAAAAGTTAAATTGTGAAAATTGAATATTTTAATATTTAATCGACTAGTGAAATTAGACATTTTTCGAACAGTCTAAGAATTGGACGATACCAGTTCCGTTGGATCCGTAATAGTTAATTATTATCGGATTTCGAATTTCGTAGCAAACGGAGTTGTCGTTTGATCGTGGCAGCTCGAAACGCATCGAAATTGTTTTAATATTAATTTGGCGAGTTAAAATAGTCATTTTTCAAAAAGTCTCGGATTTCGACGAAACTAGTTTCATCGGATCCGTAATGTGATATTATTGTAAGGTATCAAATTTCGTGTCAATCGGATTTACCGTTTGTCCGGTGCAAGCTAAAACGCCTAGAAAATCGTTTAATCGATTTAATTTTAAATTGATCGTTTATTGCCATAACTCGCACAGATGATCGAATTAGCTTCCGAAACCTGTTCCATTGTGTCCGAAACGCGGGATAAACCCTAAAAACGCCGGTCACCGCGCGTAAATCGGAGTTTGGAAATTCCGGAATGAATAGTGTTCGTCGTTTTCTATAAATAGCCCCCATTTTATCACAAAAATAAAAAAAATAAGATTAGGGTTTAAAACCCTAGCCGCCTCTTATGCAATGAACGGCCAGAAACTCACAAATTTCTTTCCTCAATTACTTCCAATCCACAAACAATTACAGAAAACTATCAACTACAACATTGTAGAGCGAAGTGAGAGCTTTGATTTCATACGGGTATGATCGAAAATAGTGGAGTAAATCGATGGCATTTTGGCCATGAAGACCGGCCGTTTGCACGCAATTCGAGGGCGCTAGGGACGACCGAGCTCGCCGCCGTTCATGCTGGTGGTGGAGTTCATGGAGGCGCTTCACGTTATGGTGTTTGATCAGGTTGGAGGTCGTCGTGGTGGTCGCGTACTGGAGGAAGGTGTGCGTGTAGATGGGTTTCTTTTTGCGTACGCGACCTGGAAGGTAAGGAAGAAATGTGCGTGTAACAGCCAGATGGAGAGGAAGCAAAATCGTGCGGCCTGGATAATTTTGGATAAAATATAAAAAGAAAATGGAATTAAATTATATATAAATGTGTACGAACTTTAAAAATGTGTATCTCTTTCATACGAGGTCCGTTTCGGACGAAACTTTTTGCGTTGGAATCGTATCGATGAGCACTATGCTATGGAGCTGGTTTGGAGTCGTTTGGAGTTAGCGAGAATTTCGGGTAAAATTAAATGCGCGTTTAATTTTATTCGAAATAAATCGCTAAAATGAAATTGAAATCAAGGTGAGAACTTCTCACTCAATCGAATCGGTTTCGATTTTAATTTTAAATAGTTTGATTTAAAATTCTTGAATGTATGTTTGAATGATGATTGTTATCTATTGATTGTTAAATAGACATTATGCGCGGTTAGTAAGCGGAGGTTATTTATTAAAAACATATACCGCGAATATTTCACTGTATGTGAAATTGGTATTATATATAATAGCAATATATATATATATATATATATATATATATATATATATATATTGGCATATGTATATATTGCAGTTGTTGATTTCCCGCATTGTATAGCGGATGAGACCCTATTGCGCCGTCTATTAAGCGGATAATATTTTAAATCCCATATACCGCGATAATTCCGTACTGGAGCGGAATTGGTATTGTGCTAACATTTGTGGATGCAGGGAAACAGGTTGGAGGGATCCAATTGGATTCCTCAACTGTATTGATTTATTTACAGATATTGTGATATTTGTTGATTATCATATCGATATATGATGTTTGGATGTCGTGATTGACTATTTGGTGCTGCTGCATCATCGGATCCATTTCTGAAGTTTTAAAATAATGATTTTTGGTTTTAAAAGAATTTTTAAAGTGATTTTGAAAGTATACGTTTTATTAAATTTTGAATTGTAAAAATAAATAAACGTTAAAATTTTAATGTTATAAAAGTATGATTTTTATGAAATGAAAGCGAAAAGTGATTTTTGAAATAAATAGTTAATAAAATTATGAAATGGTTTAAATTGGAATTTTTGAAATATTACAAACAATTTTTATAAAAGATTTATAAAATGGATATTTATAAATTAAAAATATTGGAATTATAAAACAAGTTTATTAAGTGTTTAAAATGAAGAATAAAATGGATTTCATTGAAAATTATAGATTTATAAATTTTGAAGATATAAATTGAATAGATGTTGTAAAATAAAAGATTTATAAGTAATTAACTTATAAACTGGGTTTTAAGCATATAAATGGGATATTAATAGATATTGTTAATAAAGGAGATTTTATAAGTTGAAGTTGTTATAAAATATAAAGGAATCTTGTAAGTAATAAGATTTATGATTTGTGAAGTTTTGAAAGAACGATTTTATAAATAAATGAATTATCAGTAATCAACTTATAATATGGACTTTTAGTATATATTGAGATATACAAATGGAATGAGTAAATAAGGGAAATTTATAAATCGAAGTTTATAAATAGAAATGGAATTTATAGACATTGTTTATAAATTCGAAATCAATGGAATTTGATAAATTGAAAGTTGAAATTGGTTAAGGAAGTATATTCACGATTTTGGACAGTGAATATATTATCAAATAAAATGGATATGCTTGGGAAAATGAATATTATAAAATGAAGTTAATCGTTTTAACGATGTTTTAAAATGTATTATGAATCGAATACATAGATTTCAACATTTATTGTTGAAATAGACGTTTTCGAGAAATAAGGAAATGATGAACTATAACACTGTTGTTATAGTAAATGATTTCCGAAAGGAAATGTTTTTGTATAGTATTGGGATTTATATATTTATCTAAATTTCGAATCCTTATACTAGTGATTTTGGGTTGTCGTAACGATGTTTTGCGCAACATTCGTTTTTGACCCAAACAAATGTGTTTAAGAGAATGATTTCTTAAAGAATGAAATATATACTTAATTTCGATTTAAGTATATTGGATATTTTCCAAGTGTTGAAAATAAATGGGTTTGTGAATTACTTATTATTAAATAACTATGGAAATGTTTTTCCAATGTGAAATGAAACGTTTTGAGAATTTATCTTTTTGAAGACAAATTGAAAGGGAATATTTGAAATCGATTGAAAATCGTATATCATAGATATTTTGGAATTATAAATTCATTATGGAATTTATAAAAGAAAGGGGAATTAATTTAAAAATAAACGTTGATTTATTTTTAAAGTGTGGGAATAAATTTACGGATTTGGAACGTAAATATAAAGTAAATCGGTACGGATTTATTTAAATTGGTTTAAATGAACCATTTTAAAATGAAAGTATTTCCGAGTAAGGAAAAGTGATTTGAAAAATTAGTTTTCAAATGGTTGAAGTGTGGAAAATATATATATCTAGTAAAGATATTTTGGAAAGTAAATAATTTGGGAAATTATTTGGAATTTGGTGATGTTGAACATGCCTATTGATAGTTAAATAATCCGACTATCAATATTTACCTTTAAATAGGTATTTGTTGTGATTTGCTTGAATTTGAATGCCACACTTATTTTTGGATAAGCGCTCACTATTCGGGTTAGCCGGGAAAGGACCTTGGGGTCGTATAACCCATTCCGAATATGTGATACGTCGTAATGGATTCCATTCGATGACCGGTGTTGAAGACCGGATATTTGTGAAAACGGAAGGATTACCGTCGAGTTACTCTACATTGGCTGATCTTTGATATAGAGGTTTTATCACCCTTAGTGACGGGAAGTCCGGTCGTGATTAGTGAATATCCGGATTGCAAGGACTTCTTTGGAAGTGCCTTCGGTTCTGTTCGAGCCCGAAACAGACTTGTATGGATTGTATGTCCGACATTACAAATTGAGATATAAAGCTGATTTCTTTCAAATATATTTCTGTTGGTGGTGGAGAATTTATTCTCTTAGCTTAACACCCTTCTCTGAGACGTACGAGCTTAGAGGTTATATAGTTGAAGGTTATTAGTGATATACTCCCAATTTGGTAGTGTGGCATGCTGAGTGTTGCTGTGAAATGATCATTGTTTGATCATTTGTGATAGGATCATTTATTTGATCATTTATCTTGGTGATCATTTCTATGATCATTTGTTGACCCAAAGCACAGCTTTTGTATAAAGCGTGGCTTTGTGGACGAGACTTCGTCGGACCTCACACCCCGGAAATGGTCAAAACAAGAAGGATGCATCAAGGTTATTAGGGGGTAGCACCCCTTCAGTGTATGTCATTCCTTCTGGATAGAGGTGGTATCATGGTATGGAGCCCAGATATTTAACCTATGTTGTTGCTACAAATTTTGTGGTTGTTGGAAATCGAGGATCCTCGGATAGATCGGTTACGATTGGGGGATGACATATTCGTGTCAGTAGTTACCCAGTTAGGGGTAACCCGGCATTGTGTTGGCAGAGATCCGGTTTGGTTCTCGGGACGTCTTTCCAGAGGCGTTTCCATGTGGCAATGGGAAGTTCCATGGCCTGACCATTAGTTGGAAATCCAAAGAAACAATACGATCTTGTACGGATTTAGTTGTAGAACCTATCATTCACTTATGGTGGCGCCCCACTGTTTGGATGGTAGCTATAGTAGGCATACGATAATGGTCGTATGTTGGCTAAGATTTATATCTTTACTTTCGAAATGAATTTTTCCTACACTATGCACTAGTAATAATATCAAATGTTTCTTTTTAATGCGTATCAAGCATCTTTGACTATCATAAGGAGAAATCTCCTCTGATTCTGCGTTTGCATTGTGTGTGTGCGGGAGGCCTTATGGTAGTCTCATTTTTAAAAGCATTGCGAATTGACTTTAAAAATATTCCTCTATTTTGATTTAAAGGAAAATAAACTGTTTTAGTTCTCACACCAGTCACATGACTGACTCGGAGTTTATTGTTTTCCTTCCTAAACTCTGGGTGCCCACTAATTTCCACACGGGCAGTCAAGAGTTAGGTTTATCAGGATATTCTGGAATTTAGGAGTTGCTGGAAGCAAGCTGGATGGCATGGCGTATTCACTAGTATATAGTATTTCTTTCCGCTGTTTGTTTGTTGTTGTACACTCTGAGATGTAATGTAATGAAATGTAATGAGATGTAATGTAATAACTGATATAGTTCTTTGTTTAAAGATTATTCATTTATTTATTATATGTTGTTCCGCTGCGAATTGTGAGATTCTGATGTTGTTCTGTTGTTTCTCTTCTGTTCTTCTTCTATCCTTTTCTCTCTTCTTCTACCTCTTTCTTCTTCTTTAACCCTAAAATTTCGGTTTTTCGTGAACGAAAAATCGCAGTCGTTACATTTGGTATCAGAGCTTATGGTTAAGCGACAACCATGGCTCTGTTGGGTACTACTCATTAGAGATAGAGTCAGTAGTACTCTAGAATGAGTTTGAGTGTAATAATAGATACGAGCGCGTATTTGTTAGTGAATATGAAATTTTTTATATTGTGATGATTGGTTTGTTGAGTGGTATATGGATTTTGGTCAACACGAGTAATTAACGTTGTTGGTAGGGATCTCTAAACACTTGTACAGAACAATTTGACACGATATTGTTTTAAATTGGGTAAATGAAATAATTTTACCTTGATTATATTTTGTATATAAAGGAATAATTTTTCGAAATTATTAAAGTATATAATTGATTGTTTGGTTGTTGAATAAGTTAAATAAAACACCAATTTTGAAAGAATAATTGTATAAGCAAATGAATTATAAGTGTGAAATTATAAATAATGTAATTTACAATTGTGAAATAATCTTATATATATATATAAGAAGTGAAATTATATAAGTAAAAGATTTATAAATGTGATTTATAATCTGAAAATAAAATTCCAGAGAAGTGTTTTGAAAAGATTTGATATTTTGGGAAAATTGTTTTGGAGAAATTAAAGCTCTAAACTCTTTTCGGTCGCTGGAAAATAATTCCGGTGATGATCGCGACATCATCGGTGTTCATTTTCGGGTTTTCAAAAGAGGGATTGCTGCCAAATTGTTTAAAAGAAAGTTGTTTGGAAAATTTGGATTTGATTTGGATTTGATAAGATGTTTGAAATGGAATATAACTTAAGTGATGTTGAATGAAGTTGATTTTTTGTGTCAAAGTAAATTAATAAGTGAATTAATGAAATAAAGTCATTAAGAATTTGAACTTGAGTATATGAATGAAATTCAACTTTATATTGTTAAAGGAATTAGCAATTGAATTGAACTAATGAATTGAATGTAAATCAATTGAATGTAAACAATTGATATGAAATAATGAATATATAAGTGTCAATTCATTAGAAGCTAATATTATTAGAAATTGAATTAATTGAATGGAAGTCAATTTAATATGATCCAATTGGAATTGAATGTGTTGAACCAAATTGAATGTAAAGTGAATAAATTTGGTTGTATTGAATAAACATTGGTTGTTATTTAATTGTTGATTGATTTTATATAATTCATTAAGTATTAATGAAATTGAATTAGCAAAATTGAAAGCTATGTAATTGAATTCAAATTGAAAGTAAATAAATTTGAATAGAATTGAATTTGATTTGGAAGTGAACTAATGTGAATGTAAATTAGTGAATGCAAACTAATTAAAATTGAATATGAATGAATGTTAGTAAATCCAATGTTAATGAATCAAATGTGATTTAAATTGGAAAACCAATTCATTGAATATTAATGAGAATATGAATGAATATTGAGTTGGTTGATGGTTGCATTTGTTATTTTGTTGCATTTGCTATGTTGGCATATGTAGTTGTTATGTTGCTATATGTTGTATATTGATACTATTTTCATATATGCATGATTCTCATGTTGTTGTTGAGTGTTTAGTAGGTGCGGATGGCGTTGCTTCGCATTTGGAGCTCGCTTTCGTGCTATATTAGCCGTATATGCCCGCTAATAATATAAATAAGGTACATATCTCGGATTACATACCGTACTTTTACACTTTTTTCCCTGCGGGATGCCTCATCACTTGATGGGATGTATATTTGTGATATATACACTGTCAAATTTTTTTTCCGATCGAGCCGCACAAAGGAGACTCTGGCGAATTTTTTCGAAAATTTAAGGTGTTAGAATATTTTTGAGAAAAAATGGAAAGTTTTGAAACTTTAACTTTGATTTGGAATTGGAAGTTAAACGATGTAATTGGTTTTGAAAAGGATAACTAAGTATGATTTGAAAACTTAGTAAAGTATTGTTAGAAGTTTAACTATGGATTTTGAAAAGTTAATGAATTCTGTAATTTTTCTTGGTAATTTCGAGGACGAAATTCTTTTAAGGGGGGAAGTTTGTAACGACCCAGAATTTATATTAATTAAAATTTGAATATTTAATTAATTTTAAATATTAATAAGTGAAATTTATAAGTCGAATAAATTTTATTTCGAATATTGGATTTAAATTGGTAATTAAATCGATAATTTGATAGTTGGAATTACAGAAATAATTGAATATCGAGTTTAAAATGATTGAAATTGATTTATAAAAATTTTATTTTATCATATTGAAGTTAGAATGATATTTTAGAACTTCTAAAATCGAATTAAAAGTTAAATTGTGAAAATTGAATATTTTAATATTTAATCGACTAGTGAAATTAGACATTTTTCGAACAGTCTCAGAATTGGACGAGACCAGTCCCATTGGATCCGTAATAGTTAGTTATTATTGGATTTCAAATTTCGTAGCAAACTGAGTTATCGTTTGATCGTGGCAACTCGAAACGCATCGAAATTGTTTTAATATTAATTTGGCGAGTTAAAATAGTCATTTTTCAAAAAGTCTCGGATTTCGACGAAACCAGTTTCATCGGATCCGTAATGTGATATTATTGTAAGGTTTCAAATTTCGTGTCAATCGGATTTACCGTTTGTCCGATGCAAGCTAAAATGCCTAGAAAATCGTTTAATCGATTTAATTTTAAATTGATCGTTTATTGCCATAACTCGCACAGATGATCGAATTAGCTTACGAAATCTGTTCCATTGTGTCCGGAACACGGGATAAACCCTAAAAACGCCGGTCACCGCGCGTAAATCGAAGTTTGGAAATTCCGGAATGAATAGTGTTCGTCGTTTTCTATAAATAGCCCCCATTTTATCACAAAAATAAAAAAAATATGATTAGGTTTAAAACCCTAGCCACCTCTTATGCAATGAACGGTCAGAAACTCACGAATTTCTTTCCTCAATTACTTCCAATCCACAAACAATTACAGAAAACTATCAACTACAACATTGTAGAGCGAAGTGAGAGCTTTGATTTCATACGGGTATGATCGAAAATAGTGGAGTAAATCGATGGCATTTTGGCCATGAAGACCGGCCGTTCGCACGCAATTCGAGGGCGCTAGGGACGACCGAG
Source organism: Allium cepa (assembly GCA_030765085.1). Classification (NCBI taxonomy): domain Eukaryota; kingdom Viridiplantae; phylum Streptophyta; class Magnoliopsida; order Asparagales; family Amaryllidaceae; genus Allium; species Allium cepa. The sequence goes on from CM060932.1 coordinate 940,902,321, forward strand.
CTCGCCGCCGTTCATGCTGGTGGTGGAGTTCGTGGAGGCGCTTCACGTGATGGTGTTTGATCAGGTTGGAGGTCGTCGTGGTGGTCGCGTACTGGAGGAAGGTGTGCGTGTAGATGGGTTTCTTTTTGCGTACGCAACCTGGAAGGTGAGGAAGAAAGGTGCGTGTAACGGCCAGATGGAGAGGAAGCAAAATCGTGCTGCCTGGATAATTTTGGGTAAAATATAAAAAGAAAATGGAATTAAATTATATATAAATGTGTACGAACTTTAAAAATGTGTATCTCTTTCATACGAGGTCCGTTTCGGACGAAACTTTTTGCGTTGGAATCGTATCGACGAGCACTATGCTATGGAGCTGGTTTGGAGTCGTTTGGAGTTAGTGAGAGTTTCGGGTAAAATTAAACGCGCGTTTAATTTTATTCGAAATAAATCGCTAAAACGAAATTGAAATCAAGGTGAGAACTTCTCACTCAATCGAATCGGTTTCGATTTTAATTTTAAATAGTTAGATTTAAAATTCTTGAATGGGTGTTTGAATGATGATTGTTATCTATTGATTGTTAAAATAGACATTATGCGCCGTTAGTAAGCGGAGGTTATTTATTAAAAACATATACCGCGAATATTTCACCGTATGTGAAATTTGTATTATATATAATAGCAATATATATATATATATATATATATATATATATATATTTATTGGCATATGTATATATTGCAGTTGTTGATTTCCCGCATTGTATAGCGGATGAGACCCTATTGCGCCGTCTATTAAGCGGATAATATTTTAAACCCCATATACCGCGATAATTCCGTACTGGAGCGGAATTGGTATTGTGCTAACATTTGTGGATGCAGGGAAGCAGGTTGGAGGGATCCAACTGGATTCCTCAACTGTATTGATTTATGTACAGATATTGTGATATTTGTTGATTATCATATCGATATATGATATTTGGATGTCGTGATTGACTATTTGGTGCTGCTGCATCATCGGATGCATTTCTGAAGTTTTAAAATAATGATTTTTGGTTTTAAAAGAATTTTTAAAGTGATTTTGAAAGTATATGTTTTATTAAATTTTGAATTGTAAAAATAAATAAACGTTAAAATTTTAATGTTATAAAAGTATGATTTTTATGAAATGAAAGCGAAAAGTGATTTTTGAAATAAATAGTTAATAAAATTATGAAATGGTTTAAATTGGAATTTTTGAAATATTACAAACAATTTTTATAAAAGATTTATAAAATAGATATTTATAAATTAAAAATATTGGAATTATAAAACAAGTTTATTAAGTGTTTGAAATGAAGAATAAAATGGATTTCATTGAAAATTATAGATTTATAAATTTTGAAGATATAAATTGAATAGATGTTGTAAAATAAAAGATTTATAAGTAATTAACTTATAAACTGAGTTTTAAGCATATAAATGGGATATTAATAGAAATTGTTAATAAAGGAGATTTTATAAGTTGAAGTTGTTATAAAATATAAAGGAATCTTGTAAGTAATAAGATTTATGATTTGTGAAGTTTTGAAAGAACGATTTTATAAATAAATGAATTATAAGTAATCAACTTATAATATGGACTTTTAGTATATATTGAGATATACAAATGGAATGAGTAAATAAGGGTAATTTATAAATCGAAGTTTATAAATAGAAATGGAATTTATAGACATTGTTTATAAATTCGAAATCAATGGAATTTGATAAATTGAAAGTTGAAATTGGTTAAGGAAGTATATTCACGATTTTGGACAGTGAATATATTATCAAATAAAATGGATATGCTTGGGAAAATGAATATTATAAAATGAAGTTAATCGTTTAACGGTGTTTTAAAATGTATTATGAATCGAATACATAGATTTCAACATTTATTGTTGAAATAGACGTTTTCGAGAAATAAGGAAATGATGGACTATAACACTGTTGTTATAGTAAATGATTTCCGAAAGGAAATGTTTTTGTATAGTATTGGGATTTATATATCTATCTAAATTTCGAATCCTTATATTAGTGATTTTGGGTTGTCGTAATGATGTTTTGCGCAACATTCATTTTTGACCCAAACAAATGTGTTTAAGAGAATGATTTCTTAAAGAATGAAATATATACTTAATTTCGATTTAAGTATATTGGATATTTTCCAAGTGTTGAAAATAAATGGGTTTGTGAATTACTTATTATTAAATAAGTATGGAAATGTTTTTCCAATGTGAAATGAAACGTTTTGAGAATTTATCTTTTTGAAGACAAATTGAAAGGGAATATTTGAAATCGATTGAAAATCGTATATCATAGATATTTTGGAATTATAAATTCATTATGGAATTTATAAAAGAAAGGGGAATTAATTTAAAAATCAACGTTGATTTATTTTTAAAGTGTGGGAATAAATTTACGGATTTGGAACGTAAATATAAAGTAAATCGGTACGGATTTATTTAAATTGGTTTAAATGAACCATTTTGAAATGAAAGTATTTCCGAGTAAGGAAAAGTGATTTGAAAAATTACTTTTCAAATGGTTGAAGTGTGGAAAATATATATATCTAGTAAAGATATTTTGGAAAGTAAATAATTTGGGAAATTATTTGGAATTTGGTGATGTTGAACACGCCTATTGATAGTTAAATAATCCGACTATCGATATTTACCTTTAAATAGGTATTTGTTGTGATTTGCTTGAATTTGAATGCCACACTTATTTTTGAATAAGCGCTCACTATTCGGGTTAGCCGGGAAAGGACCTTGGGGTCGTATAACCCATTTCGAATATGTGATACGTCGTAATGGATTGCATTCGATGACCGGTGTTGAAGACCAGATATTTGTGAAAACGGAAGGATTACCGTCGAGTTACTCTACATCGGCTGATCTCCGATATAGAGGTTTTATCACCCTTAGTGACGGGAAGTCCGGTCGTGATTAGTGAATATCCGGATTGCAAGGACTTCTTTGGAAGTGCCTTCGGTTCTGTTCGAGCCCGGAACAGACTTGTATGGATTGTATGTTTGACATTACAAATTGAGATATAAAGCTGATTTCTTTCAAATATATTTCTGTTGGTGGTGGAGAATTTATTCTCTTAGCTTAACACCCTTCTCTGAGACGTACGAGCTTAGAGGTTATATAGTTGAAGGTTATTAGTGATATACTCCCAATTTAGTAGTGTGGCATGCTGAGTGTTGCTGTGAAATGATCATTGTTTGATCATTTGTGATAGGATCATTTATTTGATCATTTATCTTGGTGATCATTTCTATGATCATTTGTTGACCCAAAGCACAGCTTTTGTATAAAGCGTGGCTTTGTGGACGAGACTTCGTCGGACCTCACACCCCGGAAATGGTCAAAACAGGAAGGATGCATCAAGGTTATTAGGGGGTAGCACCCCTTTAGTGTATGTCATTCCTTCTGGATAGAGGTGGTATCATGGTATGGAGCCCAGATATTTAACCTATGTTGTTGCTACAAATTTTGTGGTTGTTGGAAATCGAGGATCCTCGGATAGATCGGTTACGATCGGGGGATGACATATTCGTGTCAGTAGTTACCCAGTTAGGGGTAACCCGGCCTTGTGTTGGCAGAGATCCGGTTTGGTTCTCGGGACGTCTTTCCAGAGGCGTTTCCATGTGGCAATGGGAAGTTCCTTGGTCTGACCATTTGTTGGAAATCCAAAGAAACAATACGATCTTGTACGGATTTAGTTGTAGAACCTATCATTCACTTATGGTGGCGCCCCACTGTTTGGATGGTAGCTATAGTAGGCATACGATAATGGTCGTATGTTGGCTAAGATTTATATCTTTACTTTCGAAATGAATTTTTCCTACACTATGCACTAGTAATAATATCAAATGTTTCTTTTTAATGCGTATCAAGCATCTTTGACTATCATAAGGAGAAATCTCCTCCGATTCTGCGTTTGCATTGTGTGTGTGTGCGGGAGGCCTTATGGTAGTCTCATTTTTAAAAGCATTGCGAATTGACTTTAAAAATATTCCTCTATTTTGATTTAAAGAAAAATAAACTGTTTTAGTTCTCACACCAGTCACATGACTGACTCGGAGTTTATTGTTTTCCTTCCTATACTCTGGGTGCCCACCAATTTCCACACGGGCAATCAAGAGTTAGGTTTATCAGGATATTATGGAATTTATGAGTTGCTGGAAGCAAGCTGGATGGCATGGCGTATTCACTAGTATATAGTATTTCTTTCAGCTGTTTGTTTGTTGTTGTACACTCTGAGATGTAATGTAATGAAATGTAATGAGATGTAATGTAATAACTGATATAGTTCTTTGTGTAAAGATTATTCATTTATTTATTATATGTTGTTCCGCTGCGAATTGTGAGATTCTGATGTTGTTCTGTTGTTTCTCTTCTGTTCTTCTTCTATCCTTATCTCTCTTCTTCTACCTCTTTCTTCTTCTTCAACCCTAACATTTCGGTTTTTCGTGAACGAAAAATCGCAGTCGTTACATTTGTTATTACCAATATGGGATTTGTGTTTACCTCTACAGCTTAACAAAGCCGATCTACAAAGTTTAAGTCGTTGGAAAAGGCCAAACAACTAATTAGTTGAGAAAGACATCTTAACTAATTACCTTTGGCTAATACTTCAGCTCAGTTCTTCGGGATGGAATTTAATGGAAATTGCAAGGTGTATTGCCTATTTAGGAAACTTGTCTTGTATATAAGTATTTGGACAAGTAACCTTTACATATTTATGTAGACTCCAATCTTAATACTATCACATTAATTATGTTTTATATCCAGCACTTATTTGATTCATTTTAAGTTAAATTCAAAATGAAACCTTATTCAGTTGTATATTGCTATTGACACTCCAGCTATGAGTACGAAGGGGTCAAATTTTTATGAGCACTCCATACAAAATTAAATTGCTATGAGAGGAAAATATTCTATTAATAAAACATATATTTTTGTATCTTTTTCCCTTAGTTAAACGTCAAAAAAATTTCATTTAATTTTTCCTTCTCTTTCATTTTTGAAAAAGACAATAGAATGAAAATTTCATCTCAATTTTCACAATTAGATTCAAACTCTACTGAAAATGTGATGGAAAAGTAATTTCTTAATCCAACTTATTGCTCGCTTTTCTAACAATATTAAAATTAGGGGTTTAAGTTCCTATGTTGAATGCTTTCTTGAGTAAGAGTTAACATTGTCTTCTTTTCATTTCCAATTCCATTCGGATGTGAGTTTGAATTCTCCATCATTTGATTAATGATTTTGGGTTAAACATCAATGATAATTAAGGGAAAATTAGGATAAAAAATGAAAGAGCAATTAGGTCAATTTGATTATAATTTTATGAGGGAGCTAATTTGACTAGTACCGTTATAGTAAAACAAACGTTTTGAAAGAAAATGACCCCCTTCTATCCAAAATTGAAGTGTCAATAACAATACCTATTAAGTTTAATGAAAGGGAGCCAACAAAAATATGGTAACTATTCATTACTTAACAAACATTCAACCATTAATAAAAAAACAAAGCATACAATCTTAAATAATTTATTAAACAATAATAACTACATCATAATACATGAATATAGCTACCCTATTTAATAATCTATTATAACCAAAGAGAAACAATAACGAGACAACATACGTGCATCAACATAATAGTAAATAAATATATAGAGTATTTTATAAGATTGATTTATTAATGGATTAAGTTAATCGATTAACTTCTCTCAATAATCCATCATGCCCTTACTTATTATCCAATCATTATATATTACATATTTTATTGTAAAAGCAAACTATCATACCCCACTCACCACTAATATACGAAGTAGAAACATAATAGGTCTCTAGATAGCTTCCAGTGACTATTTACAAACTATTCATCAGGGAAAAGTTAGTCATTTTGCAATAAATGCTTTGATCAGTTCTCCATCTCTTTCCTATTGAATCATTTTAGTAAACCAAACTCCATAAATAATGCAAGGTAATCTTCCATACTTGTTACTTGCTATATACATATACATATGCTTATGCATATATTATATATATATATATATAGCCTTAAACATAAGAAGAGGGAAGTAAGAACCTCATTGCATTAGATGCAATAATTGCATTAATGGACATGACTTGACTGTTATTAATTAAAAGTCCATTCCGTAACTTTACCTTTTATTACTATTTACAATATTCAATACAGTTTATTTGCATTAAAAGATAAGGCTTAAATTTTATTAATTAACATCAAGCCAATATTTTATTTAAACCATACATTAATATCATTAATGATATTAATTTGAATCAATCTGCTTTTAATGACTTTAATGTTATTAATTGGCATTAAATCTCTTTCTTTTTTAACGTTTATATTATTTGCACTAATTTGCATTTATTGTATCCATATAACTTAAATGAAGTTAATTCTCATTAATTACATTCATTAGTTCATTTTATTTTCAAACGGAAGAATCTAAATTGTTTGACTTGGTTTCATATATACATCTCACGTTAGAAAGGATTATTCACAAATGCTGCTAGCCACTCGGGGAAGGCAGGCTTCTATTGTAAACAATTGCCAACCTCGCGTATATATGGAATCAAATATTTTAGGCGATTTCTACATTTTAATTTACGATATTCAATGCATTCAATGCTAATTTTTAACTTTTAGCATAATTCGCTACTAAGTACATTTTTAAGCCGAATTAATGAAATTCATCCCTTTATTATTATTTGTAGATTTTTATACAACCTTTATTTTAAACTTATTTGTGTTTACACATAAAAATACATTTTTATTTACAAATATTAATTTTTTTAACAATCTCATTGCATAAATTTCATTCTACTTTCGCTAATTAGTTTCACATAGATTTCATACCATTCGTACTCCACATTGAAGCAGCCGTAAGCAAATCAAAGAAAACTGATTGAAGAAGCAACATTAATCATATTGAGGAATGAAAGCATACAATAAATGATTTGAATTTCTATTTCCAAGCGGCGGCGCAAATTCAAATGAGACACAAACATTGAAGAGCAATAAAAGATTGGCCGAAGAAATTACATTGAGAAAGGGAGATAGTATTCACCTTAATTATTTGTTTAATTGGGCTGTGTCTTTTTATATGTATTGGGCTTAAGTTTTGAATATAAGGTTTTGTTTTAATTTTATTTTTTTATTTGTAATTTTCAAGTTGTGTAATTACGTACAAACTACGGGGCCTAGTTTGAGAATTTGCAACTCAGTGGCTGAGTTGTGACAGGGTTTTGAGCTTAGAGTTAGGTTAATCGAGTTAGCGGGTATCGCAAGTTTACATGTTTTTGTAAGCGTTTGATTACTTAATTTCTGATAGAAACCTTAGGGGCAGCACGTAGGCAAATTTTTGAGGAAGCTGGATAAAACTATATGTGATCTTTACTGCATTACTTTCTATTTTTATTTCCACATTAATATTTAATAGACTCTATTCACTCCCCCTCTCTAGGGTGAAAATGATCCTACAAGTGGTATCAAAGCTAGGAACAAAAATCTCTTTCTGTTAAACAATTTGATTTTCTTTCTTTCAGTGGCTTCTGTTAGTAATGCTTTTGCTGAAGGTCAGTCCATATCTAGACCATCTATGTTCAATGGTGAATATGCATATTGGAAAACTAGAATGAAAATTTTTCTGAAAACCATAGATGCATAGAATATTTTTGAAATGGGATATAGCACACCTACTGTAATTGTAGATAATCTAGAAGTTGATTAACCTACGGATCAATGGACGGATCTTGAAAAAACTGCAAAACTATGAATTCTATTATTTTCCGTGACGACAGAATTTTGGGTATTTAAAATTGAAATATTTAATTGATTTTAAATATTTAAAAGGGTAATTTTAACTTGAATTTCAAACATCAATATTTACTTGATAATTAAATTACTGAATTTAACAATTGGGAATTTGATAAAATATTGAATCTTGGTTTTTAAGCTTGTTGAAAATAGTTTGAAGGCTTATAAGATTTATATTGATAATACTGAAGATGATAAAAGTTCAGAAATTGAATTCAAATGTGATTTGTTCAGTTTTAAAAACATATGATTTAAATTGACATTTAAAAATAGCCTTGTGAGGCACAGTCTCAGAATTCGACGAATCTAGTTCCATTGGATCCGTAATATTGTATTATTACCGAATTCAATTTTTGTTACATTTGGAGTTGTCGTGTGATCGTACGGCCAATAAACGCGCTGAAATCTATATCGAAAATTTAATATAATAATTGGGTCCAAAAAGCTATCTTCTCCATACGATTGAATTAGGACTCGAAACCACTTCCATTGAGTTCGTAATATAGGTATAACATTATAAATGCCTAGCAGCATGCCTTGGTAAAGTCAAAATTTTAAGTTACATTTATCGAGACAATTTGAATTTGAATATATATATATATATATATATATATATTTACTTTAGTCAACCATCAGCTGAATTCTCTTTACATCAACCCTTTTATGCTTCACATCTGTCTCTTTCCTTTATATCAGCCACCACCCTACTACCTATAATGTCTTCAGAAACATGTCTCCTTTAATCATGTACCAGATGTCCCCCTCGTTTCCTTTTAAAACTCCAACCAGTTAACGAAAAAAAGAAATACAGTTCGCTCGAAATTTTATGCTGAAGAAAAATCATATCCTCCTTAAAATTAAAATTTCATGCTCCCTCTTCTAAACTCCTTGACAAAAATGAAATCAAAATTCAAAAAAAAAAAATGAACCGAGTTCGTTAGATCGGGAGTCGGTGGCGGTGATTTTGGGGTTCCCATAGTTCGACTTCGACGGCGAGGTTGGAGGTGAATCGTGGAGGCAATCTCGATTGGGAGGAGGCATTGATGGTCTTTGGCGACTCGAGGCAGGGTGGAGCTTGGGGTTTTTGCTGGAGACGCGACGAGGCAAAGGGCGGAGAGGGCAATGTCGAATGCGAGAAGAGGCGATAGTTTCGACGAGGATCGTCGGCATCATCTTGGGGTTCCCTGGGGTTTCAACGGCGATGCTCGATTTCTGGGGTCTGATGGTGTGTTCGAGAGCAGGCAATGAGGTATATGCAGTTCTTTTCTTTCAAATTAAAATTATTTAATAAATGTATATATTTTTAGATACAGTTAAAAAGAAAAAAATATACAGTGAAATATATATGTAGTTTATTCACTTCAATTTAATGTGATAATATATATATATGTGTGTATATATATATACATGAATATATTACAGAAAAAGAAAAAGGGAAAAATATATATTTTACAGTAAGTTCAAATTTTGTTTAAAGAAAAGAAAAGGGATAGATATATACATATTTTAAAGTGTTGTAAATTTATATATATATATATATATATATATAAGGTTTTGAATAGGAAAAAAGTAGGAGTTTCAAAATGCTGAAAGTTTATATAAAAATTAGATCTTTAAATCTATATAGATTCATTTTATAAAAATATATGTGGTTTCAAAAGAAATAAAGAAATAAAGATACATGTTTAAACTTACTATTTTAAAATAATGTATTGGTGATTAATGTGTTCAATTAATCTATTCAATTACTTTAGTTACAAAAATTATTTATGATGGGGAAATTAGTTTAAAATTTAATTATTAGTTTAAATTAAATTAATATACTGTAATTTATTTTTCGTTTAGTTCAAATATTAGTAAACCGTACAATGTTTGTACAAGGTCCAAAATCGTGGAGGAATAGCCGGTTTGGGTTGGGTTGCAAAACAAAATCAAAGGTGAGTTAATCTCACTCACATCTGGATTACCGATTAATTTAAATAGTTAAAATAAAATTATTGATTGATTGCTTGGATTGAAAATTTATTATCAGTTTGGATGTGATATTATATATATTAGAGTGATTGATATTCCCGCATTATATAGCGGATGAGACCCTATGCGCTCCGTATAATAGTGGATGACCCTATATACCGTGATATTCCGCCTTAAAGCGGGATTGGTATTTTTATATTGTGCTAACACCTGTGGATGCAGGAAAACAGGTTGGAGGGATCCAACTGTATTCCTCAAAATATTGAAATTTATTTTCATATTCGGTGATATGTTTTATTTGATAAACTGTGATAGATTATATTGAAATTGAAGTTATGGAATACTAGGGTTTGGATAAATAAATTTTGGGAATTTGAAGATATAAAAAATGTAAAGATTGAATTTTTGAAGGAAAATAAAAGAGTGAATTTTAAGTAAAATAATTATAGTGAATTTGGATAAACCAAAAGAATGAATTTTGGAAAAGGATAAAAAGTTGATTTTAAAATCCTATCAAGTAAAATTCCGAGTATGGGAAAATAGATTTTTGAGTAGATCGAAAAAAATGAATTTTGAAGATGTAAGCGATATTGTTAAAAATTAAAGAATTTATTTTAAATTAAAGTTTAAAATGAGTTGGGAAAAATAAAAGAGGAATTTTGAAATAAAGGGTGAAATTGATATTTTCATTTTTAAATAAGGTTTTCAATCATAATAAAGAAGTGGATCCAGAATTAATGGATTTTTTTGAAATAAACTTTGAATAAATCGAAAGATAAATTTTAAAGGGAATTTAATTCAGAGGATCGATTTAAAAATCGACTAAGTGTTTTGAAAATAGTAATTAAAAGGAGAATGAGACTACAGGATTTATAAACGTGGTTTATAAATAAAATGAAATAATTATCGGTGGATAATTTGAAAGTATAAATTCACGATGGGAGGATAATTTGTTTTAAAAATTAAAGAGTAGTCTTTTGAAAAGTATGGAAAAAAAATTTACGGCTTTGAGACGTAAATTAAATTGGAATAAATCAAGAAGGATGTATAAATGATTAGATCGGCTATATTGGAATGAAAAGTGAAATTTTGTGAAAAGCCAAGGATAATTTCAAAGGAGATTTTTAAGTATAAATTAGAAGTTTTAAGGGTGATTTGAAAGAATGTTTTTCTGAAAATTATTATTTAGTTGTTTTAAAATTGTTAAGTAAACATTTGTTTAAGCTAATTATAGTAGTAATTATTTTAAGGTTAAATTTGTAAAGGATAGTTATTAAATATTTATACCTTGTATGATAGTTTTATTTTAAAAGTAGTTTGGCTAAGTTTTACTTGGAAAATTTATTTTAAAATTTCATAACTATTATTTTGAGTAAAGCGATTTAAGTGGTTTTATTTTAAAATGTTTTAAATGTATATTTTTCGAAAGTGGTTTAATTTATTTAAAAGCTATATTTATGAAGGCTTGGTGCTTTTCAAGGAAAAATAAAATAATTGGTTAAGTGATTATTTTATTTAATAGTTAAATAACCGACTATCAATAGTGGCCAATACGCTGATTGTTTCGAAGAGACCGGGATCAGATTTAATTATTCGAAAACCACTTCGATCCGGTTTGAACGTTTGCAAATGAAGACCATGAAGATGATGAAGACGGTGATTCGGTTTGTCCAGACCTAGGGCAACTTGTATGGACGAATGCTATCAGACCATCATCAGAAGGACGATGAGCATTCTAAGTGAAATGTGTTCTAAAAAGGTAACGCATTGCCTCAAACCTCATCAACGGGGAATGGCTAAAATAGGGGAGGTGCAGTAAGGCTGAGTAGGTAGCACCCAAGTAGGGTAAGGTCATCCCTGTCTAGATGTCCCTTTTTGATCTCGGCTTAGTGGGCGGTTGCTGATCCCAACCGTGGGGTGGTCTTATTCGGACTATCCAGTAAGGGGTAGTTCCAGTCTTGTGTTGCAGAGGATCAGGAGTGGTCCTCTGTGATGAACCATGAATCCCTACCCTTTGAATCGACAATAAACCACACATGTCCGACCCAAAAAGCACAGACCGACGGAAAGTCAATCATCAGTTATCAGCCTGAACAGTTATAATAACATATCAATGATCTTTACAAAACAAAAACTGTATATACATAAATCAATCAGAGTCAACAATCAATCATCAGTTATCAGCCTGAACAGTTATAATAACATGTTCTTACAATTGTTGATAATATAAAACAACAACTAAGCAACAATGCAGCGGATAATCAAACAAATACGGATATATGAAAATGAAGGTCTCTATCTCTCCTGCTGAAGCTCCAAAAGCACCAATCTAAACCTGTAAATATACTCGGTCTGACCCGAGCATTGAAGGGAAGAACGCCGGATCAGTCTGGTAAATCAGCGTGAGAAACACACTCAACCAAATTTATTAAATTACCAAACTTTTCCTTTATTAAAACAAAAGTATCTCGTAAGACAAGTCCACACATAAACACAGACATGTTTTTACCTTACGATAACTAAAACATCTAATATCAAACTCATGTGATATTATACTTGTGTTTAGTATACAAATAATATTAATCATAGCTAAAATTGTTACATTGATTAAATTCCAATATATAGCCCAATTGGATAATATAATCAAAATGGCAGGTACGTAGTGGAGTTTGGATTTCCATACAAATAACCAGGTAAAGGGACTACCTTCCGACAGTACATCTCTAGAAGAATGTACCGAGGACCATCACAAAGGATCCTTTAACAACACAAGACCGGCCCACCTCTATAACTAGATGGAACCGAATATATCATCCTCTGGATGTTACGGACCTTTACCGAGGGCCCTCTAGCATACAAAACACAATAATCAGATACACGATGTCATAGCGTGTAAATATATATCTAGAAGAGGATGATCATACCCTAATGGGAGCGACCCACTTAGCCTTGCTGCATCTAACCATGTTTTGGTCATTTCCGGTTGATGAGGCTAGAGGTAACGATTACCTTTCACAATCACATATCACATCACTTTGAATGCAACACGGCCATTTCCGTTGACTACTAATTGCCTTCTACAAAAATATAACCCTTAAGCTCATACGTCTCAAGGAGCGTGTTAGGCTAAGAGAAGTTGCCTTCTCCGCCACCACTGATGTGTGTTTGTAAAAACCAATGTACGTAATCTTTAAAAATGCAATGTCAGAAAAACATCCATACAAGTTGTCCAGGAACAGGAAAAACCGAAGGTACTTTCCTACCACATCCTGTCGGGAAATCCCTAGGATTAGTAGCGAATAGTCCTCGCGTTGGATATTTCATAATGAAGAGACCACCGCTACTAGATGTATATTTGGATTTTAACCCCAAACGATCAACAAGCAGTCCTCCGCTATGAAAATCTGAAATAACAATATCATCACAAGCAACCTGCACAAACATCGCATATACGTTGGTCCGAAGTGGTTTTCGGATAAACTGATCCCAGGCTCTTCGCATCAACACACAAAAACGTTTCTCTACCTCACACAGAAACTAAGTCTCATAGACTTATCACGTCTCCAACTTTCAACTTGATATCCTTCGGGCCAAGAAGGAAGCTCGATAGATTGGAGTAATACTCCACACTACATGAATCATCATCCTCAACACAAACAATAATCTAGCCTATACAGAAGGCTACGTACTAAGGTGTGACTAAATAGTTCCCACATCAAGTCGAGGAACTAAAATTTGGCCAAATTTAATAGTCGGTTATTTAACTATAAAAAAAAAACAATTATTTAGCACCATATAGAATCATTAGGCCTTTTAATTATTCTTTTATTAATTAAACCATTTTTTTAATATTCACTTCAAATTATCTTTTAAAAAGATATTATCTCAAACCATTTTAACATCGGAAAACATTTCCATATACTTATTTAATAATAAGTAATTCACAAATCAATTTATTTTCAACACTTAGAAAATATTACATATACGTAAATCACGATTAAGTATATATTTTTATTCTTTAAGGAAAAGATTCTCTTTAAACATATTTATTTTAGTCAAAATGAATATTGCGTAAAACATCGTTACGACAAACCAAAATAACTAGTATAAGGATTCGAAAATTAGATAGATATATAAATCCCATATACTACATAAAACATCTCGTTTCTAAAATCATTTACTTTAACAAAAGTGTTATAGTCCATCATTTCCTTACTACTCAAAATGTCTATTTCAATAATGAATGTTGAAATCTATGTATTCGATATTTAACACATTTTAAACCATTTTTAAAACATTTAACTCCATTTAAAATATCATTTCCCAAAACATCCATTTTATTTAATATATTATTCACTATCCAAAATCATGAATATAATTCTCTTATCCAAATTCAAATCTTCTATACATTTATTAAAGGATAATCCACTGTCCAAAATCGTAGATGAAGTTCCTTTAATAAACTATAATAATTAACTTATCAAATTCAATCGGTTTCGGATTTATAAAACAATGTTTATAAATCACATTTATATTTTATAAAAACTTCAATTTATAAATCTCCTTTATTAACCAATTCCATTTATCTCATTTATATGCCAAATCCAATTTATAAGTAAATTACTTCTAATTCTCTTATTTACAAAATCATTCTTTTTATAGCTTCACAAATTATAAATCTTATTACTTATAAGATTCACTTATAACTCATTTTATCACTTATAAAAACACATTTATAATTCCGTTATTCCGATCTCTAAAAATTCAATTTTATAAATCTTTTTTATAAACCGTTTATAATAAATCAAAATCTCAATTTAAAACTATTTACAAAACCGCTAACTCCAGATTTCAAAAATCACGTTGCAACTATATTTCTCTAAAATCATAATTTTTATAACATAACAATTATAAATTTTATTTATTCAAAATAAATCAATTTCCTTAACAATTTAAAATTCAATAAACATCTATTTTCAAAATTACTTGAAATTCTTTTTAATTTAAAATCATCAATTTCAATATTTTTGAAATTACCAAAAATATAGGCCCAATGCTGCAACAACACTAAATACATCAATTACGACATCCAAAATATCATATATCATATGATGGGGCATTTCACTAGAAGGACAAACTTTTGCAGTCTAATTAGTTTCTAGGACATACATCCACATAAATTAATTTCAAGGCCAAAGTTAGCGGAATAATTACTTTTAAGGAAAAAGTCAGTAATCCAATTACTTTCAAGGACATAATTTCATAGGTTTTTAGGCTTGAGAAACTAATTATTTTGCAATTTGTCGTTAAAAGTAATTATTTCAATTGTGTGTCCTAGAAACTAATTCCACTTGCTAAAGAGGCTCTTGTGGCTAATTTCCACAAAACAGAATATATCACAATATTTGTAAACAAATCAATACTGGTGAGGAATCCAGTTGGATCCCTCCAATCTATCACCTGCAACAAATATACATATTAGAATATGTGTACAAAGTCCGCTTCAAGGCAGACGCGCAAACAAAGGGTCATCCGCTCATACACGAGAACGTATAGGGTCATCTGCTCCAATAGGCAAGAATATGTCCAAATGCCAAGCAACATATCATATATCGTCCAAACAATCATCAATCGGCATAAATAACATTTATTCTCACTTATATAAAAATATCAATAAGGCAGAAAGAGTGAGTTGTACTCACCTTGCTTGTAGTCGTCGCGATAGCGATTTATCCCGATTGAAATCAAACTAGCGTTTAATTTCAACCAAAATTTTCACTAGCTCAAATAAATCCCAATCCAGCTCCATAATGTAGTTCTCATTAATAAGGTTCCAAGCAATTCTTTTCGTGCGAAACAGACCTCGTATGACAAAGATATAGAAAGTTTAAACAAATTTAAAAGATAATTAATTTATAAACTTTTATTTATTTTTTATTTCAAAACCTAGAATTCATCAAAGCCGTTGATTTTCAAGCTTTAGATCATGGTCGTTGCCTGTATCTTCTCTCTCAGGTTATTTGAACGCAGACAAAAACCCATGGCACGCACCATATTTCGAACGACGCAACCAACTACGCTCGACTAGACGTCGATCAATGACCAACCAATGATGCGCCTCCATGTCGTGCACCACCTAGCCAAGAGCGGCCCTCCACCTCATTGTCGTCGATGATAAAAATGCCCATATATGCATGCCTTTCGAAGCCAAATCGCCATTGATCCACCACGTTTTAGTTGATCAAAACCATTGGATCGAAAGATCTCGCAATGATCTACAACTTTGTAGTTAGATGTTCATCGTAAAGGTGGGGATTTGAAGAAATCAAAGGAAGAAAATACGAAAATTTTGGCCATTGAATTGGAAGTGGCGGCCTGTCCTAGTTTAGCTTAGGGCCATTGAATTGGAGGTGGCGACCTGCCCTAATTTAGCTTAGGGTTTTGAAAACTAAAAGAAGTTTGGCATTATATAGAAAATTTGACGACACTATTCATCCGAAAAATTTTCGAACTCGAAACGAAGTGTGCCGCCTGCAGTTTACAATATTTTACCCCCATTCCGAATGCAATGGAATATATATTCAGAGCCAATTCTATCATATTTAGAAGATAGGTTTTCGAATCGACTATTTAAATTTAAAATTTACTTAAACGAATTTCTATGTGTTCTATCTTGCCCTGGACAAACCGTAAATCCGATTGACACGAAATTTGAAATTATACAATAATATAACATTATAGATCCAATGAAATTGGTTTCGTCGAAATCCGAGACTGTGTGAAAAATGACCATTTTTACTCGTCAATTAAATATTAAAATATTCAATTTCTACAATTTAACTTTTAATTCAATTTTAAAATTTTACTAACACTATTCTGATTCAAATAAGATTTAATTCAACTTTATAAATCATTTTTATTCATATTAAATCCAGATATTCGAAATATAAGTTATTTAGCTTATAAATTATACTTGTGCATATTTAAAATCAATTAAATATTTGAATTTCAAATGACAGAAATTCTGGGTCGTTACATTCTCCCCTACTTAAAAGAATTTCGTCATCGAAATTACAACATAAGAAAAAGTCACAAAATCTATTAACTTTTCAAAACAATTTATTCAAATTAGATTACCAAATCTCTTAAGTGTTTAACTTTTTCAAAATCATCTAGTTAAACTTCTTACAAAAACTTTTCTATGTTTTCATATCTATATATAGTTAACTTTTCAAAACCAACTAATATCGTTTAACTTTATAACTCAAAATAAAAAAATTTCAATATTCTCAAAAAAATTCTAATGCCTTAAATTTTTAGAAAAAATCGTCTGCGTCTTCTTTGCGCGGTTCGATCGTAGTAGGATCACAACATATATATATATATATATATATATATATATATATATATATATATATATCACAAATATACATCTCATCTACGAGGATGAGGCATCCCATAGGGAAAAAAGTATAAAAGTATGATATGTAATTCAAGATATGTACCTTGTATATTATTAGCGAGCATATATGGCTAATATAGCGCGAAAGTGAGCTCCAAATGCGAAGCAAATGCCATACGCACCTACTAAATACTCAACAACAATGAGAAACATGTATATATGAAAATAATATCAATATACAACATATACCAACAACTATATATGCCAAATATAGCAAATGCAATCAAAAGCAACAAATCCAATCATCGAACTACTATCATCCAACTAACCAATATCTATCCAATCAATCCATAACCAAATCAATATTCATTCACTTCACTTTAATATTCATTGAACTGATTTTCAATTTATTCACAATTGATTAATTAACATTGGATTTTACTAATCATTCTTTTATTCGTACTCAATTAGTTTATATTCACTAATTCACATTCAGTTAATTTTCAATTTCATTAATTCCATTTCATTAACTTAACTTCATATGAATTTCTATACAATCAACTAGCAAGCATCTAATCAACCAAGTTATAACCAAATTTATTTACTTTGCTTACATTCAGTTTGATTTCACACTTTTAATTTCAATTTGTTTAATATTCAATTGACTTTCATCCAATTATTCAATTCACAATTTCTTAACTTAAGTTTTATCCAATTCTTACCAACAACATTTTCTAATCCATGTTTATTCCCTAATTCACTTTTACAATTAAAGTTCAATTTTATAATATAATTCAAGTTCACATTCATTTAATTTACTTTATTAATTTACTTCGATACCAAAATCAACTTCATTCAACGTTACTTAAGTTAAATTTCATTTCATTTCATTTCATCTTCATTTACATTTACTTTCATTATACAACCTATTTATTTAATTAAACTTTCAAATTCATATTGTATAATTACTTACCTTTTTAAATTTAAACCTCCATAAACATTTACCTAAGTATACTTCCATTCACAATTTTTATAATTTCAAATCGTGGTTACATAATCACTTTACACTTAGGTTTAAGTTCCATTTTCAATAAATTATCTAATCTAGTTCAAATCCAATTCAATTTATTTAACTTTTCTTTAGTTAAATTTCAAATCATATATTTTATTATACTAACTCAAATTTTATTTCAACTTTACCAAAGTTAAAATTTTATTATCTTATATTATAAGTCCAAAACTCATTTCCTTATATCTATCAATTTCAACTTGGATTTTAAATCAAATTTGTTTATCAAAACAAAACTTAAATTTTCACTTTATTATTGTAGCAAATCCATCACATAGAAACTCTAAAATGATACTGATGATGTTGCAGTTATCACCCTTATTATTTTCCAGCAACAGTAATTAATTCAATGCTTTATATTCTTTTTTTTAATTTCCTTTTATTTATAAATCACATTTATAAATCTTTTACTTATATAATTTCACTATTTCACGTCACTTATATAAGATTCATTTCAAATTCACTTATCTTATCTAGATTTATAACAATATATCATCTTTTTACTTTGAAAATAATTTTCAAATTTAACGGGATTTAAATTCTCAAATTCTTAGTTAAATCCATTTTTATTTACAACTCATATTTATAAATATATTCATGTTTCATTCTTATACATAAAAATATTTCACAATTGTAAATCATATTAATTATAATTCCATACATATAATTCATTTTCTTGTATAATATATTCTCTCTACAATTGTTGTTTTTATTCAAATTATTCAAACAACTTTTTATTAACTTATATATATTTAAATTTTCAAACGACCAAACAATCAATTAGATACGCTATAATGATTTCTGAAAAATTATTTCCTTTATATATAAAATATAATCGAGGTAAAATTATTTCATCTACCCAATTTAAAATGATACTATGCCGACTTGCCTCGTTTAAGTGTTTAAAAATCCCTATCGATAATATGGTGTCCCACATACCGATCAGAATTCACAAACAACTCAAGCAAACACCATATAAAGCATTTTATACTCACTAACATATACGCGCTCATATATATACACTCAAACTCAATCTAGGGTGCTACTGTGCCTATCTATACTGAGTACACCTCAAAGCTTAGGAATATACAAAATCTAAGCTCTGATACCAACTGTGACGAACCACAAATCCATACCCATTGAATCGACAATAAACCACACATGTTCGACCCAAAAAGAACAGACTGGTGGAAAGTCAAGAGAAAGAAAGGAAGAGAAGATAGAACCAAATAGAACAATACAGAATCTCAAATCAAAGAAGTAAACATATAATATCATATCAATGATCTTTACAAAACAGAAACTTTATATACATACATCAATCAGAGTCAACAATCAATCAACAGTTATCAGCCAGAACAGTTATAATAACCTGTCCTTGCAATTGCCGATGATATAAAACAACAAATAAGCAACAATGCAGCGGAAAATCAAACAAATACGAATGTATGAAAATGAAGATCTCCAGCTCTCCTGCTGAAGCTCTAAAAGCACCAATCTAAACCTGTAAATATACTCGGTCTGACCCAAGCATTGAAAGGGAAGAACGCCCAGATCAGTCTGGCAAACCAGTGTGGGAAACACACTCAACTGAATTCATTAAATTACCAAACTTTTCCTTTGTCAAAACAAAAGTATCGCATAAGACAAGTCCACACGTAAACACAGATATGCTTTTACCTTACGATAACTAAAACATCTCATATCAAACTCATGTGATATTATCCTAGTGTCTAGTATACAAATAATATTAATCATAGCCGAAATTGTTACATTGATTAAATTCCAACATATAGCCCAATTGGGTAATACAATCAAAATGGCAGGTACGTAGTGGAGTTTGGATTTCCATACAAATGACCATGTGAAGGGACTACCTTCCGGCAGTACATATCTTGAAGAATGTACCAGAACCATCACAAAGGATCCTCTACCAATACAAGACCGGCCCACCTCTATAACTAGATGATACCGAATATATCATCCTTCCGTCATAACCAACCTTTACCGAGGGCCCTCTAGCATACAAAACACAATAATCAGATACACGACGTCATAGTGTGTAAGGATATATCTAGAAGAGGATGATCATACCCTAATGAGAGCGATCCACTTAGCCTTGCTGCATCTAACCCTGTTTTGGTCATTTCCAGTTGATGAGGCTTGAGGTAACGATTACCTTTCACAATCACATATCACATCATTTTAAATGCCACATGGCCATTTCCGTTGACTACTAATTGCCTTCCACAAAAATACAACCCTTAAGCTCATACGTCTCAAAGAGGGTGTTAAGCTAAGAGAAGTTGCCTTCTCCGCCACCACTGATGTACGTAATCTTTAGAAATGCAATGTCAGACAAACATCCATACAAGTTGTCTAGGAACAGGACAAACCAAAGGTAATTTCCTACCGCATCATGTCGGGAAATCCCTAGTATTAGTAGCGAATAGTCCTCACATTAGATATTTCATAATGAAGAGACCACTGCTATTGGACGTATATTGGAATATTAACCCCAAACGATCAACAAGCAGTCCCCCACTATGAAAATGCAAAATAACAATATCATCATAAGCAACCTGCACAAACGTCACATATACGTTGGTCCGAAGTGGTTTTCGAATAAATTGATCCCGGCCTCTTCGCACCAACAGGCAAAAGCGTTTCTCAACCTCACACAGAAACTAAGTCTCGTAGACTTATCACATCTCCAACTTTCAACGTACTATCCTTCGGGCCAAGAAGGAAGCTCGATAGATTGGAGTAATACTCCGCATTACACAAATCATCATCCACAACACAAACGATAATCAAGCCTACACAGAAGGCTACGTACTAAGTGTACGACTAAATAGTTCCTGCATCAAGTTGAGGAATTAAAAGTTGGCCAAATTTGATAGTCGATTATTTAACTATCAAAGAAAACAAACAAATATTTAGCACCATATACAATCACTAGGCCCTTTTATTTAGTCTTTTATTAATTTAACCGTTTGTCCAATATTCACTTCAAATTTTCTTTTATAAAGGATATAAATTCAACATTGGAAAACATTTCCATATATTTATTTAATAATAAGTAATTCCCAAATCAATTTATTTTCAACACTTAGAAAATATTACATATATTTAAATAACGATTAAGTATATATTTTTATTCTTTAAAGAAAAGATTCTCTTTAAACATATTTATTTGGGTCAATATGAGTGTTGCGTAAAACATCATTAAGACAACCCAAAATCACTAGTATAAGGGTTTGAAAATTAGATAGATATATAAATATCATATACTATATAAAAAATCTCGTTTCGAAAATCATTTACTATAACAACAGTGTTATAGTCCATCATTTCCTTACTTCTCGAAATGTCTATTTCAACAATGAATGTTGAAATCTATGTATCTGATATTTAACACATTTTAAAACATCTTTAAAACATTGAACTCCATTTAAAATATCACTTCCCAAAACATCCATTTTATTTAATATATTATTCACTGTCTAAAATCGTGAATATAATTCTCTTATCCAAATTCAAAACTTCTATACATTTATTAAAGGATAATCCACTGTCCAAAATTATGGATGAAGTTCCTTTAATAAACTATAATAATTAACTTATCAAATTCAATTGGTTTCGGATCTATAAAATAATGTTTATAAATCACATTTATATTTTATAAAAACTTCAATTTATAAATCTCCTTTATTAACCAATTCCATTTATCTCATTTATATGCCAAATCCAATTTATAAGTAATCACTTATAGTTCTCTTATTTACAAAATCATTCTTTTTATAACTTCACAAATTATAAATCTTATTACTTATAAGATTCATTTATAACTCATTTTATCACTTATAAAAACTCATTTATAATTCCGTTATTCCGATTTATAAAAATTCAATTTTATAAATCTTATTTATAAACCGTTTATAATAAATCAAAATCTCAATTTTAAACCATTTACAAAATCATTAACTCCAGATTTCAAAAATCACGTTTTAACTATATTTCTCAAAAATCATAATTTTTATAACATAAAAATTATAAATCTTATTTATTCAAAATAAATCAATTTCCTTAACAATTTAAAATTCAATAAAACATCTATTTTCAAAATTACTTGAAATCCTTTTTAATTTAAAATCATCACTTTCAATATTTTTAAAATTACCAAAAATATAGGCCCAATGCTGCAACAATACTAAATACATCAACTACGGTATCCAAAACATCATATATCATTTGATAATAGAATATATCATAATATCTACAAACAAATCAATACTGGTGAGGAATCTAGTTGGATCCCTCCAAACTATCACCTGTAATAAATATACATACTAGAATATGTGTACAATGTTCGCTTCAAGGCAGACGCGCTACAAAAGGTCATTCGCTCAAACACGGAAACGCATAGGGTCATCTGCTCCAATAGGCAGGAATATATCCAAATACCAATCAATATATCATATATCATCCAAACAATCATCAATTGGCATAAATAACATTTATTCTCACTTACATAAAAATAGCAGTGAGACAGAAAGAGTGAGGTGTACTCACCTTGCTTGTTGTCGTCGCGATGGTGATTATTCCGATTGAAATTAAACAAGCATTTAATTTCAACCAAAATTTTCACTAGCTCAAATAAATCTCAATCCAGCTCCATAATGTAGTGTTGTCGATACAGTTCCAACGCAATTCGTTTCGTACGAAACGGACCTCGTATGACAAAGATATATCATTTTAAAGTTTATACAAATTTAGAAGATAATTAATTTATACACTTTTATTTGTTTTTATTTCAAAACCTAGAATTCATCAAAGATATTGATTTTCAAGCTCCAGATCGTGGCCATTGCCTGTGTCTTCTTCTCCAGGTTATTCGAACGTTGACAAAAACCCATGTCACGCACCATATTTCGAACGACGCAACCAACTACGCTCGACTAGATGTCGATCAACGACCATCCAATGATGTGCCACCATGTCGTGCACCACCCAACCAAGAGCGGCCCTCCACCTCATTGCCGTCGATGAGAAAAATGCCCATATACGCACGACTTTCAAAGCCAATTCGCCATCGATCCACCACGTTTCAGTTGATCACAACCGTTGGATCAATAGATCTCGCGATGATCTACAATTTTGCAGTCGAATGTTTTTTTATAGGTGGATGGATTTAAAGAAATCGAAGGAAGAAGATAAGCAAATTTCGACCATTGAATTGGAGGTGGCAGCCTGCCTTAGCTTAGCTTAGGTTTTGAAAAATAAAAGAAAGTTTGGCCTTATATAGAAAATTTGGCGACACTATTCATCCGGAAATTTTTCGAACTCAAAACGAAGTGTGCTTCTTGGCATTTATAATGTTTTACCCTATTCCAAATGCAACGGAATATATATCGAGAGCCAATTTGATCGTATTTGGAAGATAGGTTTTCGAATTGACTATTTAATTTTAAAATTTACTAAAATGAATTTCTACACGTTTTAGCATGCCCTAGACAAACCGTAAATTCGATTGACATGAAATTTGAAATCTTATAATAATAAAACATTATGGATCGAATGAAATTGGTTTCTTCGAAATCCAAGATTACATAAAAATTAACCATTTTTACTCGTCAATTAAATATTAAAATATTCAGTTTTTTCAATTTAACTTTTAATTCAATTTTAAAAGTTTACTAACACTATTCTAATTCAAATAAGATTAATTCAACTTTATAAATTATTTTTATTCATATTAAATTCATATTTTAATTATTTCAACAATTTCAACAATTTCAAATATTAAATTAGCAATTTAATTATCCAATTAATCCAGATATTCGAAATATAAGTTATTCAATTTACAAATTTTACTTTTGCATATTTTAAATCAATTAAATATCCAAATTTCAAATGATAGAAATTTGGATCGTTACATCCTCGGTACGCTGATCTAGGCTACTATGACGGGCAGTACCCCAATAGCCATGTCATTGTATGGAATCCAATCTCCAATAAGTGCCTGTACGGTTTTGATTGTGCCCAACTATATTGGAATGTGAGATGCAAGCATTTCAGCTAGATTCTATTTTACTTTCTATAGACACTATTATAGTATCAGACGAATTTGATAAAAATGTTTCAGGCTATCGTAAGGTAAAAATCCGGCATGTTTATTTATGGTGTGGTCTTATGAGATACCTTTGATTTCAAAGGATTTTGAAAACTTTAATAATCCAATCGGGTGTATTTTCTCACACTGGTTTTCAAGACTGACTCGGGTGTTGTTTTGTTATAATGCTCGGGTCAGATCGAGTATTGTAAATACATGATAGGATGCTTTGGAGCTCAAGAGATGAGCTGGATGGCGAGACGTATCACACGTATTTGATGTATATTCCACTGTGTATGGTATGCTGTGTAGTCAACTTTTGTGAGGACAAGTTATTAAACTGTCCTACTGTGTGCTATGGATTGTGTTGTACTCTAATGATTGTAAGTATTACACAGTTACAGATTCTTTTGTATAAAAATCTATTGTTATATATTATATGTTGTTTCGCTGCGATTATGAGATTTTGATATTGTTTTCTATTCCTTCTTCTACCTCTTTCTTCTTTAACTCTAAAGGTTTGTATTTCCATCCAATTCGAGTTGTACTAACAGAGAATATAGTCGACTCAAAGAGGTACGAATTTGCGGGTCATTACAATGGTATCAGAGCTGAAGGTTAAGCAAGAATCTTGGCTCTGGTGGAGATTACTCATTAGAGGTAGAGTCATTAGTACTCTAGAATGAGTCTGAGTGTATTAATAGATATGAGCGCATATTTGTTAGTGAATATAAAATTGTTTTATATTGTGTTCATTGGTTTGTTGAGTGGCTTATGGATTCTGGTCAATACGAGTAATTAACATTATTGATAGGGATCGCTAAACACTTGAATATAACAATTCGACATAGTATGGTTTTAAATAGGGTAAATGAAATAATTTTTCCCAAAGTATTTTTGTATATTAAAAGGAATAATTTTCGAAAATTATTAAAGTAAAAAATGGTTGCTTGGTAGTTAGGAAGTGATAATATTAAATTATTATCATTGTGTTGTAGAAATTGAATAAAGTTGAAATTACAACTAAAGGTTAATAAATAAATTCACAAAAAAGAATGAAATTTGAAAATGTGATTTATAAATGTGATTTATAATTGAATTGGAATAAAATTCCAGAGTAATATTTGGATAAGAATTGAAAGGGGTTTGAAAATTCAAAAATTTGGAATTTTTTAATTTTCTTTGGAATTGAAATGATTTTTTAAAAAGGGTTTGAGGAATAATAGTATTATTATTCGAAAATATCTTGAATTGGATAGGAAATCTAGTGAGTTTGGAATTAAAAATATTTGGAAAATGTTTTTAAAGAGACAAAAGCACTAAAACTCTTTTTGGTCGTTGGAAAATAATTCTGATGATGATCACGACATCATCGGTGTTCATTTTTGAGTTTCCAAGAGAGGAATTGCTACCTGAATGTTTTGAGTTGGTGTTTGAAAAAGTTGAGTTTGATTTTGAAATTCAAAGGGGTAATTTGTTATACTAAAGGATTTTAGATATAGTTGATTTCAAAGGGGATTTTGAAATGTTGAAAAATTGTTTATAACTCTGGAATCTTATTTAAAATGTTTATGGAATAATTAATGAGTTTGAAAACTTACAAAAATTTGAAATTTATTAGAATAAAATTCAACTTGAAAAGAGTTAAATAAAAGTAAGCGTGACAATAAAATAAAGTGGTAAGTAACCCGAATAAATGAAGTAAATTAAAGGAGATTAGTAAATGGAATACAAATAAGTTGGAAAACTTATAGAAGTTTAAAAAAATTGAATTGAAAAGGGGTTTAACTAAATCAAGTTAAATAAAAGTGAATTTTAAAGAAAAAGTCTAAGTAGACTAAGTTAAATGGTTACTTAAATAAAAATTTATAAGTTGGAAATAAATTTATGAATTAACAATTGAATTTACATTTGTAAGTAAATGAAATTCAAATTGAACATTGGAATTGAACTTGAATCGTGTTAAATAAAATGAAGTTGAAGAATTAGTTCAGGTAGATAAAAATAATAGGAGTTTGGAAATAAAATCCATTGAGATTTAAAATAGAAATTAGTAAGTGGAACTAATTGAAGAAATGGTTAATTAAATATGGATTGAGATAAGATGAATAGAATTCAACATTTAAAAATGAAAGGTAAGTTAAATTCAAAATGGAATTGGAAATTTAAGATAGATATAAAAGCTTAAGTGGGGAAGTGAAAATAAATATTTAAGCGTGTAAAATATTTATATTGAACTTAAGAAATGGATGGTAAAATTCTTAAGTGAAATTTGGAATTGAGAATATACTTAGTAAATATTTGAATGAGGGTCCAGTAAAGATGTGAAATAGAATAATCGTGGATAAGTGAATAGAAATCAAAACAAATGAGAATAAGAAGAAAACTGATATAGTGAATAATCAATTGAGATAAATACATAGGATGTATGTATATTATTTTATTCGCATAAAGATTTGATCCAGATTCGAGCATAGAATTTCGAGATAGTTATATCGATCCGAGTTGGGATTTTTCACTCGATTTTCGATGGCGAACCCTGGATATGGATTTTTGATTGATTCTGGAAATTTTCTATCGTAATGTATGGCTATGCAAGGGGAATGATGATTTCTGATCAAGAAACCAGATCTAAGTCTGCACTAGGAAGTCGGGTGGACAATACTAGTTTGGAAGTGAAATTGTGTGATCGAGTGAACGATTGAATTTGATATTGCGAACGATGATAGATATGCATCGTACGGGCTTAAGTGAAGCAAATGTTTAAATTGTGTAAATGAAATGCATAAAACAGTTTTGAATTCTATGATTGGGTATTATTGCTAAGTAAGATGCAGGTAATTAAGAGCAAAAGATAAATTGGTGTTTTTTATTTCAGAAGATAAATTTGAATTGCCCGACGAAAGGTATGTATTTAAATTGGCATATGAACTTTGATGATTTTTTGATCTAGCCGCTTGGCCTTTTTTTTCTTTTGAAAATTTGGGGCCCGTAGAGGCATTTTGTAGTTGTTCCGAGCTAGCCGCGCAAAGGTGACGTTAGTTAATTTTTTTGAAAATTTAGGGAGTTAGAAATTTTTAAAGAATTTTGATAATTTAAAATTTGGTTTAAAATTATAATTTGAATTATTAAGAGGATAATATTATTGGGAACCTATTAACGAATTTGGAAAGTTAGTTGAGGTAATAGTGTGTCTTTAATATAAAGATTTTTGGGAAGTTGTTAAAAACAGTTTGGATTTGGGAAAATAGTAAACAGGTTATGGACCATTCTTCTTAACTAGTAATTTTGGGGACAAAATTCTTTTAAGTGGGAAGGAATGTAACGACCCAGAATTTTGGGTATTTAAAATTGAAATACTTAATTGATTTTAAATATTTAAAAGGGTAATTTTAATCTGAATTTAAAATATCAATATTTATTTGATAATTAAATTACCGAATTTAATAATTGGGAATTGGATAAAATATTAAATCTTGGTTTTTAAGCTTGTTAAGAATAGCTTGAAGGCTTATAAAATTTATATTGATAATATTGAAGATGATAAAAGTTTTAAAATTGAATTTTGAAGTGATTTGTTTAGTTTAAAAAATATATCGTTTAAATTGACATTTAAAAATAACCTTCTGAGGCACAATCTCAGAATTCAAAGAAGCCAGTTCCATTGGATCCGTAATATTATATTATTATCGGATTTCAATTTTTATAGCATTTGGAGTTGTCGTGTGATCGTACGGTAGATAAACATGTAGAAATCTATATGGAAAATTTAATATAATAACCGGGTCCAAAAAGCTATCTTCTCGTTAGGACTCGAAACCTCTTCCATTGAGTTCGTAATAGGGGTATAACATCAAAAACGCCTAGCGGCATGCCTCGATAGGAAGTCAAAATTTTAAGTTACATTTATTGAGATAATTTGAATTTGAATATATATATTTATTTACTTTAGTCAACCATCAGCTGAATTCTCCTCACATCAACCCTTTTACCCTTCACATCTGTCTCTTTCCTTCCTATCAGCCACCGCCCTACAACCTACAATGTCTTTAGAAACATGTCTCTTGCCTTCTCTAATCACGTACCAGATATCCCCCTCATTTCCTTTTAAAAATCCAACCAATTAACAAAAAAAGCAATATAGTTTGCTCGAAATTTTAATGGTCGAAGAAAAATCGTATCCTCCTAAAAATTAACTGTAACGTCCCACCCCGAGACCTACACTAACAAAGGGTATTATGGAGTAATAAGGTCTTCTAGTGCATAGAATAGAGCTGGTTAGGGCGACCATCCGTAAACTTTGTCTTAAACAAGTATTGGATACGTCGATTGGGTGCACTGAATTTTTTTCTCTTTACCTTTTTCTTGTGGATCTACTTACCCAATAAATGTTTAACGCAAAATTATGGCCGCTAATGGATCTATTCAAAACAAAATACAACAACAACAAATATACAACATATCATAGAACATCAGACGCACGTATATACAGATACATCATCAGCACGCTACATAGTGATACATAAGTGAGTGGTAATACGAACCACATATGTATACATCATGTCCCAAAAGAACATACATAGATCAGAGTATACAAAAAGATAGCTAAACGACAACACAAAAGGTAGACTAGCATCCAAAACATAGCAAAGTGGACCATAGCGAAATCAGCTACACGGGAATCTACAGCAGGTGGTTAACCTGAAACAACTCAGTTTGACCCGAGTATAAAATTTCACACTCCCTCTTCTAAACCCCTAGACAAAATGAAATCAAAATTCAAAAAAAAATAAACAAACCGCGTTCGTTCGATCGATGGCGGTAATTTGGGTTTTTCGCAGTTCGATTTCGATGGCGAGGTTGGAGGTGAATCATGGAGGCAATCTCGATCGGGAGGAGGCACTGATGGTCGTAGACGAATCGAGGTAGAGCAGAGCTTGGGGTTTTTGCAGGAGACGCGACGAGGCAGAGGTGGAGGGGGCAACATCGACTGCGAGAAGGAGCGATGGTTTCGACGAGGATTGTCGGCATCATCTTGGGGTTCCTTGGGGTTTCAACTGCGATGCTCGATTTTTAGGAAAGCAGGAAGCGAGGGTTGCGAGCAGGCAGTGAGGTATATCCAGTTCTTTTCTTTCAATTTAAAATTATTTAATAAATGTATATATGTTTAGATACAGAGAAAAAGAAAAATATATATATATATACAGTGAAGTATATATGCCCTTTATTGACTTCATTTTAAATGTGATTATATATATACACACACATATACATGAATATATAACAGAAAACGAAAAAAGGGAAAAATATATATTTTACCGTAAGGTCAAATTTTGTTTAAAAAAAGAAAAGGGATAGATAAATGCATATTTTAAAGTGTTGTAAATTTTAATATATATATATAAATATATATATATATATATATATATAAAAGGTTTTGAACAGAAAAAAAGTAGGAGTTTCAAAATGTTGAAAGTTTATATAAAAATTAGATCTTTAAATCTATATAGATTTATTTTATAAAAATATATGTGGTTTCAAAAGAAAAGATAAAGAAGTAAAGATACATGTTTAAACTTACTATTTTAAAATAATGTATTGGTGATTGGTGTGTTTAATTAATTTATTCAATTACTTTAGTTCCAAAAATCATTTATGATGGAGAAATTAGTTTAAAATTTAATTATAAGTTTAGATTAAATTAATAAACGGTAATATATTTTTTGTTTAGTTCAAATATTAATAAACCGTACAATGTTTTTTACAAGGTCCAAAATCGTGGAGGAAATAGCCGGTTTGGGTCGGGTTGCAAAACAAAAATCAAAGGTGAGTTAATCTCACTTACATCTAGATTACCGGTTAATTTAAATAGTTAAAATTAAATTATTGATTGATTGCTTGAATTGAAAATTTATTACCAGTCTGGATGTGATATTATATATATATATATATATATATATATATATATATATATATATTGGAGTGATCGATATTCCTGCACTATATAGCAGATGAGACCCTATGCGCCCCGCATAATAGCGGATGGCCCCATATACTGCGATATTCCGCCTTGAAGCGGGATTGGTATTTTTATATTGTGGTAACATCTGTGGACGCAGGGAAACAGTTTGTGGGGATCCAACTAGATTCCTTAAAATATTGAAATTTATTTTCTTATTCGTGATATGTTTTATTTGATAATCTATGATAGATTATATTAAAATTGAAGTTATGGAATACTAGGGTTTGGATGAATATATTTGGGGAATTTGAAGAAATAAAAAATGTAAAGATTGAATTTTTAAAGGAAAATAAAAGAGAGAATTCTACGTAAAATAATTATAGTGAATTTGGACAAATTAAAAGAATCAATTTTGGAAAAGGATAAAAAGTTGATTTTAAAATCCTATCAAGTAAAATTCTGAGTATGGGACAAGAAATTTTTGAATAGATGGGAAAAAAATGAATTTTGAAGACGTAAGCGATATTGTTAAGAATTAAAGAATTTATTTTAAATTAAAGTTTAAAATGATTTAGGAAAAATAAAAGAGGAATTTTGAAATAAAGGGTGAAATTGATATTTTCATTTTTAAATAAGGTTTTAAATCATAATAAAGAAGTGGATCTAGAATTAATGGATTTTTTGAAATAAACTTTGAATAAATCGAAAGATAAATTTTAAAGGGAAATTAATTCAGAGAATCGATTTAAAAATCGACTAAGTGTTTTGAAAATAGTAATGAAAAGGAGAATGAGACTATAGGATTTATAAACGTGGTTTATAAATAAAATAAAATATTTATCGGTAGATAATTTGAAAGCTTAAATTCACGGTGGGAATTTATAAGGAAAGGATAATTTGTTTTAAAAAAAAGACAGTAGTTTATTTGTAAAAGTATGGAAAAGAAAATTTACGGGTTTGAGACGTAAATTAAATTGGGAAAAATCGAGAAGAATTTATAAATGATTAGATGGGCTATATTGGAATGACAAGTTAAATTTTCTAAAAAGCTAAGTATAATTTCAAAGGATATTTTTGAGTATAAATTGGAAGTTTTAAAGGTGGTTTGAAAGAATGTTTTTCTGAAAATTATTATTTAGTTGTTTAAAAATTGTTAAGTTAATATTTGTTTAAGATAATTATAGTAGTAATTACTTTTTAGGTTAAATTAGTATTTTGATGTAAAGGGTAGTTATTGAATATTATTCCTTATATGATAGTTTTATTTAAAAGTAGTTTTAGCTAAGTTTTTCTTGTAAAATTTATTTTAAAATTTCATAACTACTATTTTGAGTAAAGCGATTTAAGTAGTTTTATTTTAAAATGTTTCAAATGTATATTTTTTGAAAGTGATTTAATTTATTTAAAAGCTATATTTATGAAGGCTTGGTGCTTTTCACGGAAAAATAAAATAATTGGTTGAATGATTATTTTATTTGATAGTTAAATAACCGACTATCAATAGTGGTCAATACGCTGATCATTTCGAAGAGATCGAGATCGGATTTAATTATCCGAAAACCACTTTGATTCGGTTTGAACGTTTGCGAATGAAGACCATGAAGATGATGAAGACGGTGATTCGGCTTGTCCAGACCCAGGGCAACTTGTATAGACGATTACTATCTGACCATCGTCAGGAGGACGATGATCATTCTAAGTGAAATGTGTTATAAAAAGGTAACGTATAACCTCAAACCTCATCAACCGGGAATGACTAAAATAGGGGAGGTGCAGCAAGGCTAAGTGGGTAGGACCAAAGTAAGGTAAATTTATCCCTGTCTAGATGTCCCTTTTTGATCTTGGGTTAGTGGGCGGTTGCTGATCCCAACCGCGGGGTGATCTTATTCGGACTATCCAGTAAGAGATAACTCCGGTCTTGTGTTACAGAGGATCAAGAGTGGTCTACGGTACGTTGATATAGGCCAGGTACTGTGACAGGCGGTAGCCCAGCAGCCCTGCCATTGTATGGAATCCAATCTCCAATAAGCGCATGTACGGTGTTGATTGTGCCCAACTATGCTGGAATGTGAGATGCAAGCATTTCAGCTACATTCTATTTTACTTTCTGTAGAGACTATTATAATATCAGATGAATTTGATAAAAATGTTTTAGGTTATCGTAAGGTAAAAATCCGGCATGTTTATTTGTGGCGTGGTCTTACGAGATACCTTTGATTTCAAAGGATTTTGAAAACTTTAATAATCCAATTGGATGTGTTTTCTCACACTGGTTTTCCAAACTGACTCCAAGTATTGTTTTGTTATAATGCTCGGGTCAGACCGAGTATTACAGATAAAGGACAGGATGCTTTGGAGCTCAGGAGACGAGCTGGATGGCGAGACATATCACACGTACTTGATGTATATTCCGTTGTGTATGGTATGCTGTGTAGTCAGCTTTTGTGAGGACAAGTTATTATAACTGTCCTGTTGTGTGCTATGGATTGTGTTGTACTCTGATGATTGTAAGTATTATACAGTTACAGATTCTTTTGTATAAAAATCTGTTATTATATATTATATGTTGTTTCACTGCGATTGTGAGATTCTGATATTGTTTTCTATTCCTTCTTCTACTCTTTCTTCTTTAACCCTAATGGTTTGTATTTCCGTCTAATTTAAGTTGTACTAACAGAGAATATGGTCGACTCAAAGGGGTACGGATTTGCGGGTCATTGTATTTTGTCGTTAGATCAAATTCAATTTAACCGAGTCTCACATTGTCTAACTGTGTAGGAAATTTAGCACACTCTTGAAGTTACTCATGAAGGAACCTCCCAGGTCAAAGAGTCTCGCCTTGCCATACTTAGTAGCGAGTACGAGAACTTCACAACAGCAAAGGATGAAATTGTCAAAGAAATGTGTGGATGATTTTCTAATCTTGTATACAAATCAAAATACCTAGGAAGACTGAACATAGAACTGGTAATAGGCCAAAAGATCCTTAGAATATTTCCATGAAATTTTGAAGCAAAGGTGACTGCCATTCAAGAATCAAAGGATCTGAAACAAGTTAAAGTTGAAGAACTCGTAGGAAACCTCACCACTTATAAGCTAGAAATCAAATTCAAGGAAGAACGTAGAGGAGATACGCGAAAGAAATCAGTAGCTCTCAAAGGAACGATGGAAAGTGAAGATGATGATGATGAAGAAGTGGCTGAACTGACACTGATAATAAAGAGATTCAAAAGGTGGAACCGCAAATATGGAAATCCAACCCTATGACGACCTGCCTTTTTGGGCAATTTAAGTCGATAATAAACCACACATTTCCAACCTGAATCATTCAAAAAGACGAATTATCAAGGGGTATTACAAGAAAGAAATAAAGAAGAGGATAGAATCTCACAGAGGGAGGATAAAATATAATAATAACATAACTACAGAGTTGTCTATCAATAAATATTTGATTCCATTTCAATATTATCGGAATTATACACTTAACTAAACATGTCAATATAACACAGCATAATAATAGTAGTAAGTACGGTCTTCCAATCTCCGTCTTTATCTTTAAGAATAACTGTCTTTGATAACTGAAAAGCTTGGTCTAACCCGAGCGTAATGAAAAGACAATACACTCGAGTCAGGACTATATTTTATTATGCAAGTAAATTCAAATCAAACAATATAGGTGTAGTAATTTAAGAGACTAAACAAGTTGCATCGACTTCGTATGAGCAATCAAATTCAAGTTTGAATTCCATTTTTTACATTTTGGTTTACGGATTCATATTAGACTTATTGGAAATATACTCATTCTCAAAATAATTTCTCCGACCAAATTCTCACATTTCACAGAACCATTTTATTTAAAAGATAAAATATTTTTTATTTTCTAACATTTCATTTGAGAATACCATCTTTCAATTTACCTTTCAAAATTGACAAATTTTCATTACTACTCAAATTAACAAAGTTAATTAAATCTTTAATAAAATATTCAATTTAGTTAACTTCGGAATTAATTTACTTAATTTAACATTTTAATTAAACTTTAATTAAAAACAATTCAATTTTATCATTATATTTTAATTTAATAAAAATCAATTAAAACTCTCTATTCAATTGAATCAAATATTTAATAAAAATTTAATTACCTATACAATATTAACAAATTTCATTCTATTTCAAATAATCAATTTAACGAGTTTAAATATCATTAGTCTTTGATTTAACTATTTTAATCCAGTTTCATAACTTTAAAATAGTTCAATTAATATTTCATTTTAAAATCTAAATCCACTTAATAGATTTTCAAAATTAGATATTAACCTTAACGAAAATTTAAATTATAAATTCACATTAAATTTACAAACTATTTCTTAATTTCATATTTTAATATAAATATCCAAAATATATTTCAATTGACCAATCGGTGTTTATTATTTAATTTCTATCCTAGGCCAAGTGATTTAATTTGGGTATTCATCATTTCAACCTAAATCCCGGTTCAAATTTCAATGTCCAAATCAATGCATACAACAATAACAATAGTGATAGGTATCAATAAATCAATCAACATCCAATATTCAACCTTTCCATAGTTAACGGATTTCATGTGCAATTGGGATTCCAATCAAACATTTAAACTATTTCAGCTAAATCATATATCACAGTGTCAAATACCAACGGTTCCCAATTTCAATATCGATCGTAATCATCAACCAACTATTTATAACTATCAACCAAGTATTTAAAATTTTGTAGGATACTTGCATGTGAAAATCTAATCTTAAGCTTAGAATCACTCACCTTTTGAGGCTAGAGGAAAATATGGACAACACGATAAGCTACGGATTGAATCACGAACTTAACAATCGACCAATCCAAATGACAATTCCAAAGCAAAGCAAGGCTAGAACTCGATAATTAATGAAAAAAAATACAATCTTTAAAGTCTAGAATTAACTGATAAAAAATCTTTATATTATATATTTTCTTCTAAAATTAATACCCCATTTGAAACATATATCAAAATAAATTATATATATATATATATATATGTATATGTATATGTATCTTAAAATAATTTTTTTCTTTCTTTTTCAAAACCCATATAAAAAATATATATTATATACATATATATATAATTCCTTTCAAAATTTTAGCATAACATATCATATACATATATTTTCAAAATACTAGCATAACATATTATATATATACTTTTCAAATTACTAGCATAACATATTATATATATACTTTTCAAAATAATAACATAACATATAAAATATATATACATAAAAGGAGGTTGCATGCTAAATTGACTGGAGTGGCGACTAACATGAGGTAGTGTTGGTCGGAGTTGGACCAAGGTGGGGGCGGCTCGATGGCAAGGTGGGAGTTCAAGGGAGAGCTGCGTGCTGGCTTCAATGCAACGTGGATTCAGTGTGGCTGGAGCAGGGTTCGTTGGTGGAGACAAGTTGGCAAAGGGGTACGGTGAACTAAGTGGTTAGCTAGGCTCGACGGTTAGGACAGTAGGCAAAAGTTGGAGCAGGTTAGTGGCGAGTTAAGGCTGGGTTAAGGGCTTCGGAGGCAGGGTGTACAGGACAGGTTGATGGGCAGGGAGAGGCAGTGGTAGAAGGAGGTGATGTAGGCTTCGGTAAGGATCTGATGGGTGTGCTGGGTGGGGTGGTGGACTGGGTTGGTAAAGCGTAGTGTTGTACAAGGTGGAGATGGCTTGCGAGGCGCGGGTAGGAGCTGGGTCCAGGTGGGTGAGGGCCGGTGGTAACGCGAAGGCGGTTTTGGCTTAGATCGCGGGTAGCTGGATGGTCACAAGGGCTGGGTACGGTCATGGAAAGTGGCGGTTGTGGGATGCAAGCGAGTGAGGAATGAAATGAAAGGGAAGGAGAAGAAGATCACACGAGACTGTCTTGATATAAGAGTTTGTGTATGTGTGTGTGTGTGTGTGTGTGTGTGTGTGTGTATTTATCTCTTTGCCGATTACAAGTAGGAAGACGAGAATGAAGGGTCACGTATATAAATACATAGGGAACAGAACATTAAATGTGGCATTAAATAATTTAGGGGGCGCATGCAAGGAAAATGCATGCTGAAAGGCTGTGCTATTTGCTGTGAAAAGATGTACATATTCATGACTTTGGGCACGGTTACGGACCACTATCTCAGCCATCTAGCGTTTTGCAATGGAAGCCAAAGCATGAAAACAAATATGCCGTGGAGATCAGCGCGATGTGATGAATCCAATGATATAATCAAATTTGTGCTACGACGTTCGTAGCAAAATCTCATATGTCCGCTTCAAAATTGAACGACAATGGCAATTATAGATAAACAGAGCTACAAAGGTTGGAACTGGATGAACGAAGTTCGATGTTTTAATTAGAAAATTTTCTAGATTATTTCTATGTAAAAAAATTCATACTTTAAATTTTGATAATTCACATTGAAAATTTGTGCTGATCGACTTTCAAAAACGAATTTTGGTGTAAAATAAATTTTATTGGTCCTATTTCAATGGAATCATCTCAAATTCTAGTTTTCGGTGTCAATTTTTTTTAAATAATTTTATTTTAAAATCTTCGTCAAATTCATATTTAAAATGTTAAAAATCCAGGTTGTTAGAATCTCCCCTCCTCAAAACTTTTCGTCCTTGCAAAGGAACGAAGTAAGAAATTTAACATACGATATATTTTACTCAAAATAATCAACTTATTACACATAAGAATCATTAATACAACTATGTGACACATAAATGTAATGCAACTAATAGGGATGATGTCAAACTACATGCAACCAAATAGCATAACAATCCTAAGCAAGAAACAATCATATCTATTAACCATAGCATATAATCATTTTATTAGAATTCGTATGATATATATATATATATATATATATATATATATCATTCGTATGTATAGCAATTTTGATCTCTTATTTAAATACGCAATTTTATTCTCCAAACTAGTATTGGTAACCCATCCTATAATGTATGGGAATTAAATCATAATGTATGGGACTACTGCCCTCATGACTGAAGGGGCTAGGGCTACACTACCCTAACGGTAACACCACCCTAAAGGCTACTCCGCCTTAGATTACTCCGTATATCTCTAGATCCCATGATGTGCATCAAATATAACCTAGATGTCATTGATACTGGGCGTAACCCCACAATTAGGATGCTAGAGTTAACATTGGCCTTTTGATCCCTACTGACTCCTAATAATATCCCAGAGCACTTCATGATATACAACATACATATGAGTAAACTCCATAACTCAACATCTACAAACTTGCTCTACTTCGAGCATATAAAATTGCTCTACACTGAGCAACACCTTACTAGTATAAAGTCAATATCCATGTTCTCATTACTTGAGTGACATCTACTTACAATGATTAATCCAATAAGTATCACATTAGTGTCCCTTACCACCATGTGATACTCCATCACTTATTCAATGCTACTAAACTACACTCAAACTCCACAAATATTCTATATAACGAGTCCAAAGAACAACCGAGAAATATTGCCGAATGCCATCTTAAATGGAGTTATAACTCCATTTATTCAGATTTCTCATCATATAGAATTAGATATCACAAAATCAAATAACAAAATGTCATTACCGTATGATACCAATTCATTAATCAAATCTATATCAACAGTGAATCCTTCATTATATCAAAGTCAATAAAATCTATAAATCACAAAATCATCAAATAATTTGATTTCGATGCAATAATTGAATCAAAAGAGGAATAAATGTCGAACTTTTATAAATAGGTTTATATAATCAAAATTTCCCATTTGAAATTTCCTTTTCATCCTTTTAATAAAATATTCAATTTATAAAGAAATTTCACTATTTTAAATATTATAATAAACCCTTTGTTTATACTTATAAAAATTCTATAAATTCAATTACTCTTTAAAATCTCTATTTTCATTTTTAAAACAACTTTATTTTTCCACAAAAATTTCTTATAAATCATTTTATTTCCCAACCAATTTTATTTATTTGTAAATATACATCAATTAAATCTTAAAATTCCATAAATAATTTCCTAAAGCTTTCAAAAATATTTTAGAAATGGGAAAATTAATAAAGCATCTAAAATAGAATCCGTGGAGCATAATTCTCCAGAACCACCAACAAATCATCAATGTAAATTTTTTCACATGGCCGAGTTGAATTCCATCGAATTTCGGATATCCATACAATGTACACATAATATAAATAAAGTATACGCATTAAATGCAAATGGATAGCATCTCCTTTGCATTTTTAATAATCTAACACACATAAATCCAATATCACACAATCAATCAAATATTCCGATCAAAAAGTTCATCCGAAAAATCGAATCAACATCCAAAAAATCTATCAATAAAGCAATTCAACAAAATCGAGATTATATGTATATATAATGAATAATGAATTTTAGATATACTTGTAAGGTATAAAACTCACCTAATGATGCTTGCTTAACCAAATCGACAATTATTATCGGCATTCGAGCTTCTGCTCATAACCCCGTGCACGTATTCACCATTAACAATAGGTCCACTTCGCCAAGCATCCCTCCTCACTGTTGTAATTTCTAGCGCCATTGGTTACTGTCACCGGACCGCGTTTCCAGCTTGCATCTCCACACTGCACCCAACGCAAGAACCCTCGCCCAGTTTACCAAACCTAGGTCATCCTCCCATTGCTTTGCGTAAACATATACGCTGCCGACGACTTAAAGTCGCGACAGTAAGTTGCGTTTGTTTAACCTATCGCGATGTGCTTCCCATTAATTACTCTACATGCTGCTCCTCCATAGTGTTGCTCCACCCCAAGTGACATCCACGGGCACTGTTGTTTGTTATTTTATTTTTTAATTGGAAATCTTAATTTTTTTTGGATTAAGGAATTAGTGTCGAAAATTGAATATAAGGAAATACATGGGTTGTGAAGTAGACAAGGTTTCGAGAAGTATGGAGATAAAGAAAGCAGGCTTGGGCTGAATTTGCTTTTGGCCTTGATTTCTAATTTTCTACTTTGCTCATTTATTTACCATGTTCTTTTCTTTTATCATCTCATTTACTTTATTTAAAAATAAATTTGCTAATTAAAATTGATTCGTATCTAATTCTACAAATTATATTTTAATAATCGAACAATTTTGTTCAATTCAATGCCCGCTTATTGTTATTTAATCATTCATTGTAATCTTGCAAAATAAATTTATTTTTCAACTATTTTAATCATAGAAAATTATTTGCACTTCAAAATAGTTATAATTAATTAAAACATTTTATTCGATTCTAATATATCTTTCGAAAAGAATTTATTAACTTAATTCAATTTATTAAAGAAAAATCTTTTATTAGATAGAATTTAAATAGTTAATTTTTATTTTCAAAATAATAATAAAAAACGAATTAAAATTTTATATTTTTATTTTAATTTCTTTAGTTTATGGCATAAAAATTAGGGTTGTTGCAGACTCCCCACTTATGAAAATTGAGTCCTCGCGATTTCTTATAGGGAGACATCAAATAACTCATACCCTGACTTTCTTCGTTTATATAATCTTCTGTCAAACTAAACTACTTAATTCTTTATGTGTCTCTTCCTCTAACTCTCTTATCGTATGCAATAATTTAAATAGATTCAGTTCATGACTTTCTATTTTTCACGTAGGATAAAAAGTTTGTGAAAATTTTCTAAGTGTCGGACTAAATATTTTTTGAAAAAGTCTCATTTGTATGGAGAGCATTCTAAAAAAAATCAAAACATAATACAATAACATGATATACATCTCCGAAGAGGCATGCCAACAAAAAGCATTTCGAAACACGAGGAAACAATATAATATCACATTATATATCGATATACCATTAGACGTACCTTTATTTTGCATTTTAAGTGAGGTATTTCGCTTTTTCTTAAGCAAAAGCAAGCAGCATCTCTAATTAATAATCCAAATAAGCATCTTCAATACCTATCTCAACTCGACTTTAAATATTAGCTTCAAATAAGGAGGTATATTAAGCATACGCTAATGTGATATAAAAGAAACACAACTTCCGTATTTAATCGCTTTTGACACATTTTTAAATGGTAAAACCACTAAATGAAGTAATGGTTTCAACAGTAAAGTTAAGACTAGTCAGAGAACTTTCTGAAAAACCTTTCGGGGCATGAAAATATGGTGTGTGGCAGAAGTTATGGCCATTTTATTTAATGTAACCATCTCAGAAAACCATATAGCGGTCCACCTTACAAGACTGCATTTTTATCCTACTAAACGATAAAATTTAACAAAATACTTAAAATAAAAATTGTTGTTTATACTCTTAGCTTTTTTGGAATGGGAAAAATCATCAAAATTGGATAAACCGTTTGAAAGGTAAGGCCAAATGAACATTATGCAAGTGTACAGGCCTTTTTTTAAATGCAAGTG
The DNA here is from genome assembly GCA_030765085.1 of Allium cepa. Classification (NCBI taxonomy): domain Eukaryota; kingdom Viridiplantae; phylum Streptophyta; class Magnoliopsida; order Asparagales; family Amaryllidaceae; genus Allium; species Allium cepa. Next base: position 940,943,166 of record CM060932.1, read on the forward strand.
CACCTACGAACATACACAAGCCTGCACGCATGCACACAAAGTTTGAACCTACGCCACACATAATACATTGCAAAACAAACACATATACAACATGAACTTGCAACATTTCTATAATTTGTTTAACATACATATATGTAACTTGCATTTAGCACACTTTTTTTCATGTTAATCTATAAATTCCTTTTTCCAATAAAAGTAAACTAAAATGATTGAACTTCAAGTCTAAAACTTTAAATTTTCATTATAATGTGAGGTCGGGTGTTTAACTTTACTTCAATTCAAGAATAATCACAAAATGCAATTCAAAGCATAGATTTTGAAATAAAAGGATCTGGAACATTAATTTATACCTAGAATTCATTTTACTATAGTTAGAAGTACTTCTCTATGTTTTAAATCATGAAACTAGAATAATAGATGTTGTATTAGTAGTATAATTAAGCCTAACATCATGATTAACATAACAGAAAACCAAAGCACAAAGAGAATCATGGTAGAAACTTATTGTCAAAATTCCTGAAACTAAAATTTTGTTTACAGGGTATTCTAACATCACGAAATCCTTGTTCAATGGGTTCAATTTAATTCTAAGATGTTTGTAATGCTTTTTAGTTCATCATTCTTATTTATTTTACCAACATTATTATATAAAGTATATCTTCTTTTCAAAAACTATTCGAATTCACTTTCGCAAATCTAATTTATAAAGTCAAAAAAAATATTTTCTCGTATACTTACCCTTTATGCTATATATATATATATATATATATATATATATATATATATATATATATATATATATATTCAGTCTGCTTCAAAGTGTTTTTCCCCTATATATAGTTCCCAAACTTAACTTAAAATACAATATACAATGTCGTCTGGCCATAAGCTTTTAGCGATTTATTTCGCCATTAGCTGCGATGTTGACTACCAGGATAATATATCACACTGCCTCTCCAGTAACCTCAACTTCACACTAATATCTAATAGTTGCATTCGTAGTTCAAAATACACGAAAATCTAGAAAAATAATAATTTCATTATCCAAGTAATATATTATTCAATATACAATATATATAATTTCGAGAAAATATTTTTTACATCATTCCAAAATATCATGTCAAACTTGCCTCATTTAAGCGTCTATCGAATATGAGCGCACCTGCATGGGCCAGTATACTTAAAGCACTCAACGGAAAAATGAACATCAAAACAATCTACTAAAAAATTTCCAATCACTTTATAAAAATTAAATTCATATTTTTACCAAATCATTTCCTTGTTTAAATAAAAATATTTACTTTCAATATATATATATACACACACACTATCAAATATACATATATTAAATTCATAAATCATCTACCACAATAAAAATTATCACACATCATCCATAATATCTAACAAACATCAATATAGCAATACAAACATTTTCAAATAAGCAAACAGACAACTTTAATGAGAAACTATCTATCAATTTACATTGCACAACTCTGATCACTTCATTCATATTCAAGCCACATAGAGGTTTATACATCATCGATAATACCGACACTACTCATCAGGCTAACTACTCCTTACTTCACTACCTCCTACAAAAACTTCTACTTCACATGAAAACAAACACAAACAGAAGAGGTAGAAATAAGGAATATATATATATATGGGAAAATAGAAAATACGTCCCTAGATGATTACCCTGGTAATCTCATATACTCCTACCATTACTTGAATATAAACAAAAATCTACAACACACTAATGAGGGCAGGGACACTAAGTCTCATACAAGGCCAAGACTCATGTCCCTTATCCTCTATATTGTTCAAAACCTTGTTCTTATACCACTATGTAGTACCCTCACCTCTATACCCATACTATCCAAGAGAACTACAGAGTAATACTGTCGGATAATACGGAGATAAAACGAAATGAGGTGCACACATGTGAATACTCCCTTGGGCTAACACTGGTACATATCTAAATATCGAGTATTACTCACCAATAAATGTACACAATATCGTCATAAAACAATAAACACGTATGCCTCCGAGATAGAACAATATATAATATACAATAATTAGCAAAGAACACAAAGTCAACCATAGCAATAATATACAATTATAAAAAATATATCATGCCCAATATCCATTATATGTCCAATATACATCAAATGAATATACATACAATAGGCAATACCATACAATATGATAACCACCATACTTTATGCTAGCCTCCCCTAAGTCCAAAACACAAGCTAGTTGTACTGTCCCTGTACCTGAAATGTCTCAGACTAATCAAAGTATTATAAAATAACACTCATGTCGGACTTTATCTAAATTCAAGGTCAATAAAAACATGTAACTTTATATATTGGTTACAAATATACTAATTTTATTCAAACGATCCCAAATATCATGTAACATATAACACCACAAACCCAGTACAAAATATCATCACCGATATAATATTAGACCAAATTGAGAATTTACAAAATCAACATCAATTAGGTGAATCATACATATCTAGAAACCATCATCAAATCCCAAAGATTAATAACAAGAGAGATATCACTAAGTATAGCCAGGCTAGCACATGGCATTGCCTAATTATATCTCTTAATCTCAATAATAAAATATCATCATCGATATAAAATATAGCAATATAGGCCACCTATCAAAGCATTACATACAATAAAAGGTATGAGATTCCACTATGCTCTGGATGTTAACATATCACATGTATAATCTCATTTCCTCATATAGAAATGAATACTAATGGGAATTAAATCATAACGTATGGGTTACATCACCCAATAATCTCATTATATTCGGATTACGACACTAAGTCAGACCATAACATGACTATCTAGCATCTCTAAGAGCACCGTGGTTATTCACTTGGATCCACTCTAATACTTAGGTGAGATATGTAAATAATTTGTATTTATCTACCATTTAGTATAGAACCAAAAGGGAGACTGAAAGCTACCCTGCCTGCTCCAGGAGCATAGGGCTACACCACTTAGATCCATTCCTAGTCTTCAGTTACCAACCTATTATCATGACTATATCCACCACATCACACAAACATGATGCTAGACTACGCTATGCATAAATCATGACCCGGATCATGCCCTTAAGGTAACAGACTGCCGGCATTCGTTACTAAAGGGGTTAGGGATATTACCCTAAGGGATAATTCACCTTAAAGGCTACTCTGCCTATCTCTAAATCCCATAATGCACATAAAATATACAATTAAGGTGCCACAGAGCTAAGTGCATGTAACGACCCAGAATTTTTTTCATTCAAAATTCGTATATTTAATTGATTTTAAATATGCACAATTAAAGTTTATAAGCTAAATAAATAATATTTCGAATATCTAGATTTAATTGAATAATTACACTGTTAAGTTAATATTTGAAATTGCAGAAATAATTGATAATTGGATTTAATGTGAATAAAAATAATTTATAAAGTTGAAATAAACTCTAGTTGAATTTAAATGATGTTAATAAACTTTTAAAATCGAATTAAAAGTCAATTTGTAGAAATTGAATATTTTAATATTTAATTGACGAGTGAAAATAGTTATTTTACAAACGGTCTCGTATTTCAACAAAACCAGTTTCATCGGATCCGTAATGTTAAATTATTGTAAGTTTTCAAATTTTGTATCAATCGGATTTGCGGTTTGTCCGGGGCAAGCTAAAACGCGTACAAATCTGTTTAAGTGAATTTTAAATTTAAATAAGTCAATTCGAAAACCCATCTTCCAAATAAGCTCGAATTGGCTCTCGATATATATTCCATTGCATTCGAAATAGGGGTAAAATATTATAAATGCCAAGTAGCACGCTTCGTTTCGAGTTCGGAAAAAAATCGGATGAATAGTGCGCGCGAATTTTCTATAAAAGGACAACATTATTTTCTTTTTTCATAAATCTAGGGTTTCTAACCCTAGCCGCCACCTTACTGTTAATGGCCAGAATTTTGTTTTAATCTTCTTCAATTATCTTCCAATCCACAAATCGATTCAGGAAACTTCCAACTGCAAAGTCGTGAGCACGACGAGATCTACGAGTTCAACGGCTATGATCGATTTTTATTGAGCCAATCGACGGCAATAGGGGTTTGTAAGCCGTGCGTTTGGATTAGTTTTTCTCACCCATTAAGCGTTCGAGTTGGTCGTGGCTTCGGCTGAAGGGGGAGAACATGAGGGTCGTTCGATCGACGATGCTCGATCGTTGTTGAAATGGGTGTAGAGTTTGCGAAAATTTGATGATAACGGCGGCGTTGTAGGTTAGTTGCATACGCGATTCACCTGGAGGAGAAGAAGGAAATAAAAACACATAGCTTGGATCTGAAATGTTGAAAGCAACGGTCAAGATGAGTTTAAGGTTAAAAATAAAAATAGATTTGTAAATTAAATTATATATTAATTCGTACCATCTTTAAAATACCATAACTTTTTCATACAAGGTCCGTTTCACACGAAACGAATTGCGTTAGAACCATATTGACAAGCACTACATTATGGTTCTGGATTGGGAATTATTTTAGCTAGTGAAAAATTTGGTTGAAATTAAACGCTTGTTTAATTTTAATCGGAATAAATCGCTGCCACAACGACTACAAGCAATGTGAGTACAACTCACTCTTTCTGACTCACTGATATTTTTATACAAGTGAGAAATAATTTATTATATGATGACTGATGATTGTTTGGATGATATATGATATATTGATTGGTATTTGGATATATTCCTGCCTAGTAGAGCAGATGACCCTATACGTTTCCGTGTATGAGCGGATGACCCTTTGTATGCGCGTCTGCCTTGAAGCGGACATTGTATACATATTCTAATACGTATATTTATTGTAGGTGACAGGTTAGAGGGATCCAACTGGATTCCTCACCATTATTGATTTATTTACAGATATTATGATATATTCTGTTATCATATGATATATGATGTTTTGGATGTCGTGATTGATGTATTTAGTGCTGTTTCAGCATTGGGCCTATTTTGGAATTTTAAAAAATATTAAAGCAACGATTTCAAATAAAAAAAGACTTTTAAGCGAGTTGAAAAATATATGATTTGATTTGTTATAAAGGAAGGAAACTATTTTAAATAAATAAATGTTATAATTTTTATGTCATAAAAATTATTATTTTTGGACAATATAATTGAAATGTGATTTTTCAAATATGAAGTTAACTGTTTTGTGAAATAGTATAAATGGAGATTTTTGAATTATTATAAATGGTTTATATAGAAGATTTATAAAATTTATATTTTATAAATTAAAATATTGGAATTATAAAATGAGTTTTATAAGTGTTAAAATGAAGTTATAAATAGATATGATAAGTGAATTAACTTATAATTTGGATTTTGGCATGTAAATGAGATATATGTGGAATTTATTAATAAAGGAATTTTATATATTGAAGTTTTATAAAATATAAAAGGAATTTATAAGCATTGTTTTATAAATCCGAAATCAATTGAATTTGGTAAGCTAAATATAGAAGTTTATTAAAGGAGATATATCCATGATTTTGGACAGTGGATAATCATTTAATGAATATGTAGAAGCAAAGATTTGGTAAAAGAACTATATCCACGATCTTGGACAGTGGATAATTCTTTTAATAAAATGTGTAGAAGTATTGAATTTGGTAAACGATTTATATTCACGATTTTGGAAAGTGAATAATATATTAAAGAAATATTTTGGGAAGTGATATTTTAAATGGAATAAAATGATTAAAAGATGTTTTAAAGGTGTTAAATATCGAATACATAGATTTCAACATTCATTGTTGAAATAGACCTTTTCGAGAAATAAGGAAATGATGGACTATAACACTACTGTTATAGTAAATGATTTCCGATAGGAAATGTTTTGTACAGTATTGGGATTTATATATCTATCTTATTTTCGAATCCCTACACTAGTGATTTTGGGTTGTCGTAATGATATTTTATGCAACATTTCATTTTGACCTAATAAATGTGTTTAAAGAGAATGTTTTCCTTAAAGTATAAAATATATACCTAATCGTGATTTACGTATATGTGATATATTCTAAATGTTGAGAATACATAGAATTATGAATTACTTATTATTCAATATGTATTTGGAAATGTTTTCCAATAAAGAAGTTGAAATGGTTTTGATAATATATCTTTTTAAAGATAATTTGAAGTGAATATTTGGCAAGTGATTTAATTAATAAAAGATTAAATAAAGGGTCTAGTGATTGTTATGGTGTTGAATATTTGTTTGGTTTCTTTGATAGTTAAATAACCAACTATCAAACTTTGCCAAATTTTAGTTCCTCGACTTGATGTGGGAGCTATTTAGTCGTACACTTAGTACATAGCCTTCTGTGTAGGCTTGATTATCGTTTGTGTTGAAGATGTTGATTCGTATAGTGCGGAGTATTACTCCAATCTATCGAGCTTTCTTCTTGGCCCGAAGAATAGCAAGTTGAAAGTTGGAGACGTGATAAGTCTATGAGACTTAGTTTCTGTGTGAAGTTGAGAAACGCTTTTGCATTGTTGGTGCGAAGAGACTGGGATTAGATTTATCTGAAAACCACTACGGACCAACGTATATGCGACGATTATGCAGGTTGCTTGTGATGATATTGATATTCTGGATTTTCATAGTGGGGGACTGCTTGTTGATCATTTGGGGGTTAAAATCCCAATATACATCCAGTAGCAGTGGTCTCTTCATTATGAGATATCCAATTAAAGGACTATTTGCTACTAATCCTAGGGACTTTCCAATAGGATGTGGTAGAAAAGTACCTTCGGTTTGTCTTATTCCTGAACAACTTGTATGGATGTTTGTCTGACATTGCATTTCTACAGATTACGTACATTGGTTTTTACAAACGTCAATCAGTGGTGGCAGAGAAGGCAACTTCTCTTAGCTTAACACCCTCCTTGAGATGTATGAGCTTAAGGGTTGTATTTTTGTGAAAGGCAATTAGTAGTCAACGGTAATGGCCTTGTGGCATTCAAAGTGATGTGATATGTGTTTGTGAAAGGTAATCGTTACCTCGTCAGGCCTTATCAATCGGAAATGACCAAAACAGGGTTAGATGCTGCAAGGGTAAGTGGGTCATTCCCAAGTAGGATTTGATCATCCTCTTCTAGATATACCTTTACATGCTATGACGTCATGTATCTGATTATTGTGGTTTGTATGCTAGAGGGCCCTCGGTAAAGGTCAGTAACGAAAGGAGGATGACATATTCGATACCATCTAGTTATAGAGGTGGGCCGGTCTAGTGCTAGTAGAGAAACTTTATGATGGTTTCTCGGTACATTCTTCTAAAGATGTACTGCCGGAAGGTAGTCCCTTCACTTTGTCATTTGTATGGAAATCAAAACTCCACTATGTGCCTGCCATTTTATTTTTAGAGCATAGTATGTTGGAATTTAATAATGGTAACAATTTATGCTATTTTGAATATTATTTGTATACTAAACACTAGTATAATATCACATGAGTTTGATATGAAATGTTTTATTTATCGTAAGGTAAAAACATGTCCGTGTTTATGTGTGGACTTGTCTTACGAGATACTTTTGTTTTGATAAAGGAAAAGTTTGGTACTTTAATAAATTCAGTTGAGTGTGTTTCTCACGCTGGTTTACCAAACTGATCCGGGCGTTCTTCCCTTTCAATGCTCGGGTCAGACCGAGTATATTTACAGGTTAAGATTTGATGCTTTTGGAGCTTCAGCAGGAGAGCTGGAGATCTTCATTTCGTATACGCGTATCTGTTTTGATTATTGATTATCAGCTGTGCTTAGTTGTTTTATATTATCAGCAATTGTAAGGACAGGTTATTATAACTGTTCAAGCTGATAACTATTGATTGATTATTGAACTCTGATTTATGTATGTATATATACAGTTTCTGTTTTGTAAAGATCATTGATATGATATTATATATTTTCCGTTGTGATGTGAGATTCTATATTATTCTGTTTGGTTCTATCTTCTCTCTTTCTTCTCTTCTCTTCTCTTCTTCTCTCTTCGTTTCTTTCTCTTGACTTTCCGTCAGTTAGTGCTTTTGGGGTCGGACATGTGTGGATTATTGTCGATTCAAAGGGTATGGATTTGTGGGTCGTCACAACGCAACCCCACAATTAGGCCACTAAGTTGGACACTGGCCATCTGGCTCTCGCTAACTACTAATCATATCTTGGAGCACTTCATGATAGACAACATACATATGGGTACACCCCCATAACTCAACATCTACAAACTTGCTCTACTCCGAGCATATAACTTGCTCTACACCGAGCATCACCTCACTTAAGTAAAAATTCAATATCCTTGTTATCATCACTTAAGTGAAATCTTCTTACAAAGAATAATCGAATAAGTATCACATCGGCATCCCATACAACCATGTGATGCTCAATTTTTTATTAGTTTCTTGTAGACTACACTCAAACTCCATAAATATTTTATATAACGAGTCCAAAGAATAATTGAAGAAATATTACCGAATGCGCTATTCCAAACATTATTATAACTCAGTTTATTCAGATTTCTCGTCACACAAAATTAAATATCACAAAATGAAATAAAAAGATGTCATTACCATACCACATCAATTCACAATCAAATATATATTAATGGTAAATCCTTTATGATATAAAAGTCAATAAAATATTTAAATCACGAAATCATCAAATAATTTGACTTGAATCAATAGATGTATCAAAAGGAGAATGAATATCAAATTTTATAAATAGATTTATATAATCAAAAATCCCCATTTGAAATTTCCTTTCCCATCTTTTTATTTAATATTTAATTTATAAAGGGATTTTGGTTTTTGAAATATTATTATAAACCGCTTATTTATACTTACAAAAATTCCATACATTCAATTACTCTTGAAAATCTCTATTCGTTTTTAAAACAACTTCTATTTCCAAAATAATTTCTTATAAATCACTTTATTACCCAACCAATTATATTTATTTATAAATATAATTCAATTAAATATTAAAAACCCATTAATAATTTGATAAACTTTCAAACTATTTAGAAACGGGAAAATTAGTATAACGTTTAAAATAGAATACATCGAGAAAAATTCTCTAGAATTAACAGAAAATCATCAATATAAATTTTATCGTATGGCTGAGTCGAATTCCATTGATTTTTGGCCATCAATACAATGTACACATAACGTAACTAAAATACACGTATTAAAATGCAAATGGATAGCATCCCTCTATGTATTCTTAATGATCCAACACATACAAATCCAAATCACACAATCAATCGAATATTTCATTCAAACAACTCATCTAAAAAATCCAATCAACATTCCCAAACAAACATCTCAACAGACCAATTCAACCAATATTGAGATTATATGTATATGTATAGAGAACAATGAATTTTAGATGCGGTTATGAGTTAGAAAACTCATCGAATGATGCTTGCTTAACCAAATTAGTAATTACTATCAGCATTCGATCTTCTACCCACAACTCCATGCATGCTTTTATCATTGATAATAGCTCCACTTCACCAAGCATGCCTCTTCACATTGTAATTTCTAGTGCTATCAGTTGCTGCCACTAAACAAAATTTCTAGTTGGCATCCATCTTGCACCCAATGCCAACAACCTCGCCCAGTTCGCCAAACCAAGGTTGGCCTCCCGCTGCCTCGCGTGAACGTGTGCATCTCCGACCAGTTCATGACATCAATTTGCATTCGTTCACCCAATCACAATGCACCTCCCATTAATTGCTCAACTTGGTGATCTCCCATGGCATCACTGTAGCCCAAGCAACATAAAAGTTGCATGCACCGTCATTTATCATTCTCTTAAATTGGAAATTGAATTTTTTTGTGGATTAGGGATATAAGGGCGAAAATTGAATATGAGGTTCCTTAAAGGGATTTGATATGTGTGGAGAAGTGGATAGAGGTCTCAAGAAGCATAGAGATAAAGAAAGTGGGTTTGGGCTTAATTTACTTTGGGCCTTGATTTCTAATTTTCTACTTTGCCCATTTATTTACTCTTTTCTTTTCTTTTAGCATCTTAGTTAATTTATTCAAAAATGAATTTCAATCTAATTTAAATTGATTCTCATCTCATTCTACAAAATATATTTTAATAACTGAACAATTATATTCAATTTTACACTGCTTATTTTTATTAGTTGTTCATTGTACTCTTGAAAAAAAGATTTAGTTTCCAACTATTTCAATCGTGTAAAAATTATTTACACTTCAAAATATTTATAATTAATTAAAACATTTTATTTGATTCTAATATATCATTGGAAAAGAATCTATTAACTTAATTCAATTTATTAAAACAAAGCCTTTTATTAAACAGACTTTAAATAAACAAGATTTTATTTACAGAATAATAGTGATAAAGCACCAGGTTAAACAGTTTTATTTTAATTTCAATTTAATTAATTTATGGCATAGAAATCAGGGTTGTTACATCAATAGTTCTAAATTAGATCTAAACTTAGATTTATATAATTTAATAATTTTAAATAAAAATAAAATGAATACGATTCATACCTAAGGAGTTGGAGAAGCTAATATGGATATGTATATAAAAGAAAAAGTTTGGATTTACCTAAGCCTTTAAGCCTTGAAGAATCGCTCCAAATCGATTTATACACACATTCATTAGGTTTTAAAAAAAAATATTTAGAGGAGTGAAAGATGAGGAAATGGCAGTTGCTAGGGTTAGTATTCACATATATGGGAAATGAGGTGTTTAAGGGTGTATTTATAAGCAATAAGGAGTTATAACTAGGTTGATGTGTACAATCATGCACGACCAGTTGATTGGTAGTACTAGGACCAGTCAACTAGTGCATAATTGAGCACCATAAAGGCTCATGATGTTAGCTATGTGGACCCTATCCAATTATTTAAAATGCATTATTTTATATTAGGCCAACGAATTATTTTCGTTCAAATTTCTTATTTCATTGATAATTTTTTCTTACAGACTCGGTTTGAGACGAACCAAAAATAAAAATGTATCATCTCGACGATATGAGTAAATTGAAATAATTTTCATTATCAAGTTCTGTCATTTACGAAAATTCCATTTTTTTACCCTTTTTAATTTTCCTAATTTGCACCAAATTTTTGGTTTAGCTTTTTACAAAAATTGGGGTTATTATAGAGTGTTCGAACTCCGACTTCATAAATGATATCAAATATAGTATGTCAATCCTAAATTCATACTCAACCTTAGTGTAACATCCTAGATTTTTTATAACATTATTTAGAATATTTATTTAGCTAAATAAAATAAAATAATGTGTTGATTAGGGGATTAAGGTTTGATTCAATCAAGGGTAGCCATGCCATTTAACAAGGAATAAAAAGAAGAGTTTGAATAGAAATAGAGGAGGGCTGAAATAGGAAAGAGTCCATTCCTATATCCTCCAAATCTTGGTTGTTTATTAGAATACATCTTCATTTCATTTTGAATTTTTTTACAATAAGAGGTCGGCAACCATTAACAAGGAAAAAGGAAGAAAAGCTAGGAAGAAGCTGATTCAAGTCAAACTTATTCATATCTCGATCTCTTCGATCTCTAAAGCTAAGGTGAATATTGTTTACATTTCATTTTTAAGGTATTTTCAATTTTGAGATGATTGCCAAATATTTTTCATTGATTTGCCATGATTTTGAATGATGGAATGATTATATATACATGTTGATGATTTATGTATATTCATATTGATTTTATGATATGTTTTATGATGAAAACCATATAAAATGACATTCAAATGCCTTGATAATTTTATGAAGATCATAAATAACATTTTAGAGATAGGTTTCAATTTTCGGAATTTTATGAAATTATGTGGAATTTATATGAATTTTCTAGTAAAGAAAATGCTAATTTTAGTTAATAATTATTTTTGGTTAAATAATAAAAGATCGGGGTCTAAAAAATTTTTTATGTTGGAAAACATGTTAAAATAAATTTTCTATAATTTTTATAGATTTTTCCTAAGTGTTTTAAGGGTTATATAAAATTATTTAAGATATGAGACTTAAATGTTTTATATGATTAAAAAAGGAAAAAAGGGCTTTTATAAAAATGATTTAAATTATAAAATCTGGAAAGTCGGCTGCACTTTTAAAAAAGTGCAGTACTTTTTATTGGTAAAGAAAATGGAAACCAATCAAAATTAGACATGTAAGGTGGGTTAGGTGAAAAGAACTATTTGCTACATGTTTTTCATTGTTTCGACACCATCGGCACCAAGTTTCGCATCGTCATCTTCGCTTCCGACACAGTCGAAACCAATATACATGGTATCAGTTCATTAGTATGTAGTAATTTGATGTAGCTGGAAGGTTGGGAGTCGAAACCAGGGGTTTCGAAGGGGTTGAGGTAGTCCTTTGTTTTTAAATTAAATAAATGCGCTTGTTTGCTTTCGGCTAAATGGCTTTCGACAAAGTAGCTTTCGACTAGGTCAAAGGATTTAAAGGAAATAGTTTCGAATGGGTTGTGCCTTTGTTAATAATTACTTTTGACTAAGTCAAAACCTCTTTGCAGCCACCTTTTTAACTTTCGACCCAGATGGTTTCGAAAAGGTTGTTTTGTTAAAGTTGGCCACTCTCCAATGTGTCGAAGGGATGGTTTTGACACCATCAATTCTTTACTTAGGAATTGGTTGCGAAGAAGATGCTTTCGAATTAAATGTTTTAAGAACCTTTTTTATAAGTAAAGTAAAATCTAAATTAGTTTCGAAAGAGATAGTTTTAAATGGTTTCGAAATAGATGCTTTTGGCTTTAATGGGTTTCTGATCCTTTTGCTCTACTTAAAGGCAGAATCCAAATGATTTCGACCGAGATGTTTTTCAAAGGTTTCACTGTGGTAAATTGTTGAATGGTTTCGAAAGGTTTCCACATATTTTAAATTGAACCCAAAGTACTTTCGAAAGGATTTAGTTTTGACTGTTTTGAAAGGTTTTAATGAATGGTTTCGAAAGCGGTGGTTCCCCAGGGTTTCGAAAGGATTGAAAGGAAGGATTCTTCCTAAGTTTTTGAAGGGAGTTATTTTAAAGGTTTTAAAGGAGGATGTATGATATTTTGAAGCTTTCAGAGGAGAGAAAGGAAAGGTTTTTCCAATGTTTATGAAAGGGTTTTCAAATGGTTTTGAAGGGGTTACCTTCAATGGTTTCGAAGGGGATGTTTAACGGTTTTAAACAAAGGTTTCGAATGTAATACATTTGCAATGTAGCCAAAATGTTTTCAAGTTAAAAAGTGTTTTTGACTTGTTTTGGAAGGATAGTTAATCCTTATTAATCTCACCAACACTATTTTGAGTAAAGTATATATCTCATGGGAAAATAACGTAGAGTAAACCTAAGATTATATTTTCCTTGTATATGTATGATTTGAAGGACCAAATCATTTTGAAAAGGTTTTCAAGGAAAATTTAAAGGCTAGCTAACCTGAATAAAATAATCCGGACAGTTAGTCTATTTTGATTCGGACAGTTAGTCCAATTTGCGGGCTGTCAGCCCAATTTATGGACAGATGGTCCATTTGTAGCATAATGGACCTTGCTATTATGTTGTTGATAGATAGTTCACTTATTATTTGTTTTATGGACAAATAGTCCATTTACTAGCATAAAGGATATCGCTATTTTAATATAATAAGTTTGATTAACCAGTTTGGTTATAGGAAAGGATTTGCAAAATTTATGTTTTAAAGAGGATATTAGTGAAGAGAAACCCATTCCGCTAAGCGGCGTGGTCTCACTTAATATCAGCAAACCGAGATGTAACAAAATTATTCACACCAGGCCAAATGCCTAACTCGAAGTGGTTGAAGCGTAATGATCATACGTCTGTAATGCATTGTATGTCCTATAATAGGTCATTTTTATTTCCCCTTAAAATCTCGGGTACTCAAAATTGATTTGAGTGCCGAGGGTTAGGGTTTTCAGGCATTAGTATTTTGGCGAATAAAGGTTCCGAAGAGAGCAGGTGGCTGACGGATAGCTAATTAGGAATTGCAGATCGTTTTATTTATTTCCATTGTATTTTATGTCAGAAATGATTATATTACTTTGATCAACCAAGGGGCATCGTCGTATGTCTCTCTTGGCATAATTTTGTAATTATTATAATTAATATTTACTTGGAAAACGATATGGGACTATATAATTTGGATATGAATTTGTTTTGAAATATAACTAGTAAAATGTTGTTTTTGAAATTTGTGATTTTGTTCATATTCAAATGCTTCTAATATTATGATACCACTGTCATTGCCGTATTTTTCACCAAAAGTTAATACTATGGATGACTGCAGCATCTCTAGCACTTAGCTTGTGGTCTCTAGATAAGGGATGTTACAACTTGGTATGAGAGCATGGTTTATGAAAAACTTTAAACTAAAAAAATGGTTTTTAAAACATAATCCTAAGGAACTATAGTAAGATTGGGGTATGGGATAACTCTATAGTAACTTACTTGTATTTGTTATGTATAATAGTACGCTTTATCTCTAGCCTCCTATCCTTATTAGGTTATTTTTCTATATCTCATAAGGTTTGAATATAGATATGGAAGGTATAAAAGAAGGAGTTAACCCAGGAGGGGAGGGCATCGAAGTAAATGCCAGATTTAATACAAGGAGAACCCATGGTTAGGCACAAGCAGAGAATGTAGGTGCTAAAGTCCCGCAAGTGGACAAGGAGGCTATGTATCAGTTTTTGTAAATATGATGCAAGCTGGAGTTTCAGTTAGAATGGTAGGAGGAGATGCAGCAGGGGCAGGAGTTCAGGAAGTTTTGATAGTTAACCAATATGCAAAGCTGAGCGGAGATTATGCTAAGCTTGGAGGGAAGCTTTTCTGGGGACAGAGGATGTTATAAAAGTGAAAAATTGGTTATTGCACCGCGAAAGGATTTTTGTAAATTTGGGGCTCAATGATGAGCAGAAGAGGAGGTTGGCATCCAGACATCTTCAGGGAGCTACATTGTTTTGGTGGAACAGGGTGACTGCTGGTGTGGACAAAGAAATTTTGTCATGGGTAGATTTCAAGAGAAGATTCAGAAGAGGTTTATGTCTACAATGACATAGTCCGCTCTGATCAGGAAGTTTGCTAAGTTAGAGCAGGGGGAAATGTCAGTTCTGGAGTATGCTAGAAAGTTTGAGGAGTTGGCCCGATATGGGTATGCTTCAGTGGATATATTCTTGAAGTGGAATGAAAAGTTTATCAAGGGGTTGAAACCTGAGTTGTCTAGGGCCACATTACCTTATGTTAGAGATCCTTCTGACTTTGTAGTGGAGATGGCCTTAAGGCATGAGGAGGTCCTTGATTCTCTAGAGAAGAGTAAGGCTAAAGAAGTCTAGGTTGCGCAGAATCAGATGAGGATCTTTCCTAAGAAAGGTTCTCAAAAGGGCGGAGTAGCTAAGAAGGGGAAGTCTAAGATTGTCTGTTTCAAGTGCGATAAGAAGGGGCACTTTTCTAATGAGTGTCATGCTGGGAAGGATAAGGAGGTGGCTGGAAAAAAGAATGTCTTGTGCTTCAACTGTGATCAGATTGGCCATTATAAGAGCAGGTGCAAGGAGCCCACAATGGATGGAAAGGGCAAGGTGTATGCATTGGAACCTGCTGCTTCTAAGCCAACAACTCAGGAAAAAGGAAAAGCGATTTTGGGAGGTGCGCTTCAGATTCTTGGTATGTATGTTAGCTTTCTATTTGATAATGGTGCATCGCATTCTTTTATATCTAGATGTTTGATTGATAAGCTTAACCTAGAACCCACATATTTAGCAACTTCCTTACGGGTTGCGAATCTAATATATGTTACTGTAGGACTGAGATGTGACTAGTTAGAGTTTGAGCTGTTAGGTCATACTTTTGTTTGTAGTTTGCATGTGTTTGTTTTTGTGGGGTACGAGATGATTCTTAGGATGGATTGTTTGAGTGAGTACGATGCTTGGATATTTTGCTAGGATAGGAAAATATCGCTTAGATACAAAGATTGTAGTGATCGGATGGTTTATGTCGTAGAAGGTTCTAGCGGTAAAGTAAATGCTTTATTGGATGCTATGGAATTGGATGAAGTGTTGAGTCGAGTTTTCATGATTAGAGAATTCGTAGATGCTTTTGAGCATATAGTTGGATTTCTGCCAAAACAGGCCATTGAGTTTCGGATAGATTTGGTTCCGGGAGCGAAACTAGTGAGTAGGCCGCCAAGCAGGATGACTCCTACAGAGATGAGGGGGTTGAAAGTGTAGCTAGTGGATCTAGAAGGAAAGAATTTTGTCAGGCCGAGTAGTTTGCCTTGGGGGGCTGCCGCATGGTTTGCTAAGAAGCCAGATGGATCATTAAGGCTATGTATCTATTATCGTTAGTTGAATGAGAGGACGATAAAGAATCGATATCCATTGCCGAGGATTGACGATTTGTTCGACCAATTGAGTGGAGCTAATGTATTCTCACAGTTTGACACAGTGGATAATACGGATTGACGACGAAATGAAGATTTCGTGTCAAACTAATCGAAGAACGATTAGATGAAGTAATATGAATCGATGGATTGAAAGATACCGAATGCCCAAATTCGTTGATCTCCAAAAGATACTGAATTCTAGCTATCTTCGACACGTTGATCGCGCACGATACCGTGAGAGAAGATCTACAATTCTTCAAACGTTGATCAAGCGCACTTGATACCGTGAATTGGCTTCAACACTCGTTGATTTGAGCGCACTCGAATAACCGAAAGTGGAGATAGGAGATCACACTCAACTACCAATTTCAAAGAGGCACAAAGCACTCAAACAAAGTTTCATTCAAAATCAACCCAGTTACAAATGACCACACCTCCCCTATTTATAGGGTTTTTACAACACACACACTAGGTCGCCCATGACCTTACATACCCACGACCTAAAATAGCCAGCGACTCAACACAAAGACACGACACAACATAGTTTTACCGACCTAAACAAGGTCGTTAACGACCTAAGAAACAACAGTGCAAACGACCTTACAACAATGCGGCTTACCAAATACAACACGAAATAGTACAAAACCAGTTACGACCTAATATTATATACAACATAACAACATAAGGAACTTGCGACCTGACTCAACACGGCACTAGTAACATCTTCACGCGACCTAACTAGGTCGTAGGTCGTTAGAGTTAGGTCGGAGCGACCTAAAGACATGCGGCCTTTCCATTGCGCTGTATTCTTTAGCTCGTTGCTCATCATTAGGTCGTTGGAGCGACCTATCATAGGTCGTTGGGTCCTTCCCATTGCGTAACTCGCATCATTCTTCAGTACTGCTTCTTTCTTTCCTCTAATCTCGTCATTCTTTACCCCGTTAGGTCGCACGCAACTTAAGGAATACTTGGTTAACTCGCTAGGTCGCTGAAGACAACTTGCAGGCACGCGACCTAAGGTAAAAACTCGACCTAGAGAATTGGTGTGATTTGATTCAGGCTGGGCTGCATCACAGTTGGATTTGGCAACAGGTTTCTTCAGCTCAGAGTAGCGGAGGATAGTATACCATTGACGGCATTTAGGACCAGATGTGGATCATATGAATGGTTAGTTATGCTATTCGGACTAACTAATGCGCCAGCTTTCTTTTTGGATTTGATGAACCAAGTTTTTCGAGAGTACTTGGATAGGTTTGTATTGGTTTTCATAGATGATATCCTGATATACTCTAAGGATGAAAGAGAGCGTGAAGTTCATCTTATAGTGGTGCTTGAGACGCTGAGACAACATTAGCTGAAGACGAAGTTCTTGAAGTGTCATTTCTGGAAGAAAGAAGTGAAGTTTCTTGGTTATGTAGTCTTAGAGGAAGGGTTGTTAGTAGACCCGACTAAGATTGAAGCAGTGAATAGTTGGAAGAGACACGAGGCAGTGATGGAGATAAAGAGTTTCCTTGAGTTGACTGGATATTATCGGAGGTTCATTAAGGATTTTTTATGGATAGCGGCACCGATGACCATGTTGACGAGAAAGGATGTAAATTTTGTATGGACCGATAAGTGTGAGGAAGCATTCTAGAGTTTGAAACACTTATTGACCCATGCGCATGTGTTGGTTGTTCCAGAAGGGAATCAGGATTTGTTGGTTTACACCGATGATTGTGGAATAGGATTAGCAGCTATGCTGATGCAGAGGGTAAAGTGATTACCTACGCTTCCAGACAGCTTAGACCGTATGAGGTCAGGTATCCGACATATGATTTGGAATTGGCTATAGTGATTTTTGCATTGAAGGTGTGGAGACATTACCTTTCGAGAGAAAGGCATTAGTTATATACAGATCATAAGTCATTGAAATATTTGTTCTCTCAAAAGGAGTTGAACACGAGATAGAAGAAGTGGTTAGAGTTTATTGTTTCTTATGATTTTGGAATCAAGTACACACCAGGGAAAGGCAACAAGGTTGCAGATGCACTTAGCAGGAAACATCAGAATGTAGTATTGGCGATCAATGCTGAGTGAAAGGATTAGAAGCATTAGCAGATTATAGTGCAGTGGAGATTTGAGGCTAGATCTAACGGTGAAACCGTAATGTTATCCTGTTTGGACGTTCGAGCAGTGATGATTGGGAGAATTTATTCTAAGCAGGAAGAGGATCCAGTTTAGCTGAACGGATCAGGAAGCCAAAAGATGGAACCGAGAGCGATGACTTGAAAGATTTCAGTCTTGAATAGAATGGGAAGTTGAGAAAGAAAGGAAGATTATGTGTTTCAAGTATAGGAAACATAAGGAAAAAAGTCTTAGAGGAATGCCACCATTCAAAATTTTCTACTCACCCACTAGGTACTAAGATGTATTAGGATATGAAGAGGAGTTTCTTCTGGAAAGGTATGGAGTGGGAAATTGGGTTTTGTGTGAAGCAGTGCATGATTTGCCAGCATGCAAAGTTCGAACACAAAAAACAAAGTGGTTTGCTTTAGCTGTTAGATATTCCAGTATGGAAGTGGGATTCTATCTCCATGGATTTTATTGACGGGTTGCCTAGGTCGAATAATGAAAATGGTAGTATATGGGTCATAGTGGATAGATTGAACAAGAGTGCCCATTTCATTCCAGTTAGGTCAACCAGAACAACATCTGTTTTGGGAATTTTTTATTAAGAATGTGGTTAGACCGCATGGAATTCCTAGTATCATAGTTAGTGATAGTGATCCTTCGTTCACTAGCGAGTTCCAGAAGAGTCTATAGGAAGTTTTGGGAACCAAGCTCAAGATGCTTACGCTTACCATCCACAGACAGATGCGCAAATGGAGAGAGTTAACAAGATCTTAGAAGATTTGTTAAGAGCTTGTGTGTTAGATCTCGGGGGATCATGGGAAGACCATCTGCATTTAGTGGAGTTTTCATATGTGAACAGTTTTCAGAATAGCATTGGGATGATACCATTTGAAGCTTTATATGAAAGGCCATGCAAATCTTCCATATATTGGTCAAAGACTAGGGATAGGTTGGTTATTGGTCCAAATTTACTCAGAAAAGCTGTAGAAAAGGTTGTGGTCGTTCGGGCTAGAATGAAGGTAGCTTGATCTAGGTAGAAATGTTATGCAGATAAGAGACGGAAAGATCTAGAGTTCTCAGCTGGAGATCAAATTTTCGTCAAAGTGTCATCGATGAAAGGGGTGATTAGGTTTGGGAAATAGAGGAAGTTAGCACTAAGATTCATTGGACCTTTTCCTATTACTGAGAGGATCGGGAAATTCGCATATAGAGTTGAGTTACCAAGTAGTTTAGCAAGAGTCCACGATGTTTTCCATATTTCTCATCTCAAAAAATGTGTTAGGGACCCGGAGACTACTATTGCATCGACTGTGCTAGATGATTTAGTGGTAGAACCAAATTTGACCATAGTGAGGAGGCCTATTCAAATTGTTGGAAGATATGAGAAGAGGCTTAGAACCAAGATAGTCAGATTGGTCAAAGTCCAGTGGAGCGACGACGACAGGGACTGTACTTGGGAGATTGAGAGCTAGATTAGAGATACTTATCCTGACTCGTTTGATGGTATATTACACCTTCTTATTTGATTTGTTATGTACCTTATCATAATTTCGAGGACAAAATCCCTTAAGGAGGGGAGTCCGTAACACCTCAGATTTTTGGTAATATTATTTAGAATATTTAACTAGCTAAATTAAATAAAATAATGTGTTGATTAAGGCATTAAGACTTGATTTAATCAAGGGTAGTCGTATTATTTAACAATGAATCAAAAAAAGAGTTTAAATCGAAATAGAGGAGGGGTAAAGTAGGAAAGAGGCCATTCTTATATCCTCCAAACCTTGGCCATGTGTAAGAATACACATTCATTTCATTTTGAAAATTTTAAAACAAGAGGTCGGCCACCGTTAACAAGGAAAAGAGGAAGAAAAGCTAGGAAGAAGCTAATTCAAGTCAAATCTATTCATATCTCAATCTCTTTGATCTCTAAAGCTAAGATGAATAATGTTTACATCTTTTTTATCGTATTTTCGGTTTTCAGAAGATTGTCGAATATTTTTCATTGATTTGCCATAATTTTGAATGACAGAATGATTATATATACATGTTGAAAATTTATGTATATTCATATTGACTTTTTGATAATTTTTATAGTGAAAACCTTATAAAATGACATCGAAATGCTATGATAATTTTTATGATGATCATAAATAATATTTTAGAGATGGGTTTCAATTTTCGGAATTTTCTGAAATTATGTGAAATTTATATGAATTTTCTAGTAAGGAAAATGCTAATTTGGGTTAATAATTATTTTGGTCAAATAATAAAAGACTGGGGCCTGAAATATTTATACGTTGGAAAAATTATTAAAATAGATTTTCTGGAATTTTTGTAGATTTTTCCTAAATGTTTTATGGGTTATATAAAATTATTTAATGTATGGGAGTTAAATGTATTATATAATTCAAAGAGGAGAAGTGGCTTTTAATAAAATGATTTAAGTCATAAAATCTAGAAAGTTGGCAGCACTTTTTAAAAAGTGCAGTGCCTTTTGTTGGTAAAGAAAGAGGCAATCCATCATAATTAAGTGAAAAAAAACTATTTGCTACACGTTTTTCACTGTTTCGACACCGTCGGCACCAGGTTCCGCTTCCTCATCTTTGCTTCTAACACAATCAAAACTAATGCACATGGTATCAGTTTACTGGTCCGTAGTATATTGAATGTAGGCGGAAGGTAGGGAGTCGAAACCAGGGGTTTCGAAGGGGTTGAGGCTGTCCTTTGTTTTTAAATTAAAGAAATATGCTTTCTTGCTTTTGGCTAAAAGGCTTTCGACAAAGTAGAAGGATTTAAAGGAAATGGTTTCGATTGGGTTGTGCCTCTCTTAATAATTGCTTTTGACTAAGTAAAAACCTTTTTGTTGCCGCCTTTTTGCCTTTCGACCCAGATGGTTTCGAAAGGGTTGTTTTGTTTTATAAAAACTTGGCCACTCTCCAATGCGTTCGAAGGGATGGTTTTGACACCATCACTTCTTTACTTACGAATTGGTTTCAAAGCAGATGCTTTAAAATTAAATATATTTTTTGTAAGTAAAGTAAAATCCAAATTGGTTTCGAAAGAGATAGTTTTAAATGGTTTCAAAATAGATGTTTTCGACTTTAATGGGTTTCTGATCCTTTTGCTCTACTTAAAGGCAGAATCCAAATGGTTTCCACCGAGATATTTTTCAAAGGTTTCGATGAGGTAAATTTTTGAAGGGTTTCGAAAGGTTTCCACATGTTTTAAATTGAACCCAAAGTGCTTTCGAAAGGATTTAGTTTTGACTGTTTTGTAAGGTTTTAATGAATGGTTTCGAAAGCGGTGGTTCCCCAATGTTTCGAAAGGATTGAAAGGAAGGATTTTTCATATGTTTTCGAAAGGCAATTTTTAAAAGGTTTTAAAGGAGGATGTCTGATATTTTGAAGCTTTTAGAGGAAAGAAAGGAAAGGTTTTTCCAAATTTTTTGAAAGGATTTTCCAATGGTTTTGAAGGGGTTACCTTCAATGGTTTCGAAAGGGTAATTTAACGGTTTTAAAAAAAGGTTTTGAATGTAATAGATTTGCAATATACCCAAAGAATTTTCAAGTTAAAAAGGGTTTTGACTTGTTTTGGAAGGATAGTTAATACTTATTAAATCTCATCAACACTATTTTGAGTAAAAAATAGCGTAGAGTAAAGGTAAGAATATATTTTCCTTGTATATGTATGATTTGAAGGACTAAATCATTTTGAAAAGGTTTTAAAGGAAAATTTAAAGGGTAGGTAACCCTAAGAAAATGATCCAGATAGTTAGTCCACTTTGATTCGAACAGTTAGTCCAGTTCGCGGGCGGTCAGCCTAGTTATATGGACAGATAGTCCATTTGTTGCATAATGGACCTTGCTATTATGTTGTGGATAGATAGTTCACTTATTACTTGTTTCATAGACAGATAGTCTATTTATTAGCATAAAAGATATTTCTATTTTGACATAATCAGCTTGATTAACTAGTTTGGTTGCAGAAAAGGATTTGCAAAATATATGTTTTAAAGAGGATAGTAGTTAAGGGAAACCCGTTCTGTTAAGCGGCGTGATCTCACTTAGTATCAGTAAACCAAGATGTAACAGAATTATTCACACAAGGCTTTATGTCTGACTCAAAGTTTTTGTTTCCTCTTAAACTCTCAGGTGCTCAAAATTGATTTGAGTAGGCCGAGGGTTAAGGTTTTCAGGTTTTAGTCTTTTGGCAAATAAAGCTTCTAGAGACGAGAAGGTCGCTGCTAGATAGCTAATTAGGAATTGCATATTGTTTTATTCGTTTCCGTTGTGTACTACGTCAGAAATGACTATATGACTTTGATCAACCAAGGAGGCATCGTCATATGTCGCTCTTGACATAATTTTGTAATGATTATAACTAATCTTTACCTGGGAAACGATATGGGATTATGTAATTTGGATATGAATTTGGTTTGAAATATAATCAGCAAAATATTGTTTTTGAAATCTATGATTTTGTTCATATTCAAGTGCTTCTGATATTATGATATCACTGTCATTACTGTATTTTGTCACTAGAAGTTAGTACTATGGATGACTGCAGCATCTGTAGCGATTAGCTTTTGGCCTCTAGATATGGGATGTTATGCTTAATTAAGGATCTTTAAATTCTAATGTTC
The DNA here is from genome assembly GCA_030765085.1 of Allium cepa. Lineage (NCBI taxonomy): Eukaryota > Viridiplantae > Streptophyta > Magnoliopsida > Asparagales > Amaryllidaceae > Allium > Allium cepa. The sequence continues at coordinate 940,966,400 of CM060932.1, forward strand.
CTAAAGAAAGGTTGTGGCTGATTCAATCAAAAGATTATGTAAATAGCGTTGAATAACATCACAACAAAATATGTATGCACACATACATATTTTGCACAATTTTATAAAACACACATAAATACATATTTTGCACAAATTTATAACTATGATAGGGGTGATTCCAGATGTTGAGAATCTCATGAAATTCTTACACGATAACAACATCATGATGTAGTTCGAGAAAGAATCTTGACTCTTTTGAAGTCGAGAAACATACTTCAAAATGTTCTACATGACAAAGGAAATTTTTTGGCAACAGAGAGGGTTGATTGATAGAGTAGATAATTTTAAAAATATAGCATACCCATTCATTAAAGGACTAAATTGACCAGTTCTAAAAAAAATGATCAAAATATGAGATTAGGACTCCATAATTGACCCCGACTACAAATGGAAGATTGAGAGAGTTATGGGTATGCCCTAGGTATTTGATTTCGTATTATATACTTTGTTACATAGTGATATAATTAATTAAGTAATTAATTTAAAGTATATTAAATAGTAAATCTTCGAATTATATGTTATGTGATAAAATTACAAGGAGCTGTAATCATGATAAAATTAACACAATATAAAAAACATATTATCTAATATTCCTGGTCATGATATTTCTAAAAAGGATATCAATGCATCCGTTGGGGCCAGGGTACATAATGCTCTTCAAATGTTGGGCAATGTATTACGCGTAGATATTAGGACACTAAGCGGTTACGTATTACAGTTATAAGGTAACTACGGAATGACTCATCTGAGAGTTTCCTGTTGGTTATTACCAATTAGGACTTCATTTGGGTTCTAGAATTCTTAATAGAAAATAAGTTGGTTTAATACTCGAGTTAGGGTATTTGGCTTCATTTGGGCTTTAAAACAATATATTTTCTCATGTATCCTTTGTTTTCAATTTGCCAACAACCTTCTACTTTCAAAATAACACCATATCTTAAATTAAATCGTATTTGCTTGCTAATAGTGTTTGCCAGACATTGTATGTTATTATAAAAATACATTTCATAATTGTTCTCATTTTTAGAATAATTTCCCTAGAATTGCAATATTAGGCCCACTTAGTAAAAATCATTCGTCGGCCTAAATAATTAAATATAAATTCATTCTTTACTTTAATAAAGTCTAATATTCTTTTACTTATCATTATTTTACTTTTATACAATTATTTATCCATTTTTAATTCACTTTAGAAATTATTTCCACTTTATAAATACTAATATAACTTCAAAAAGGCCTAAAATTATAATAATTAGTAATTCATTACTTTAAAAATATTTAATACCAAAATAATTTATTATTAATCCTTTTTATCAAGTAAATTTCAATAATAAAATCTCTCAAACCAATTTTTATTTTTACTCAAAACTCAATAATAAACATTTTATTATTAAAATCTCCAACTTCATATAAGTACTCATCCTTTAAATCCTAAAAAAGTTCCATATTTCCGATCATCTCAAATTGCTAACATCAAAATTTGATCCCATCTAATTATTCAAAACTTTATTAAAAAATTATAATTAATTACTTTTAAACATTAGGCTGATAGAATTATGGTAATGTTTCATTACCTCCCTCCTTTTTTTGCACAATTATGTTGATATTGGGCCAGACGCGGTGGGTTAAATGGGTGAATTTCAAAATCTTCTTACTATTTGGGATCGTAGCGGGCCTATGAAGTCATTAATATAGACCTGATCGAAATAAATTTTAAATAAAATCATTATTTTACTTTATTCATTTAATAAATGGATTATGTCTAATATATATAATACATGATGTGTACAAGCATGTATATGTATGTGCAACATATTACAGTATGCGTGGTTTAACATGCCCGTATCTACATGTTGGGATTTACACTGTAACGGACATGTTAGCCCACATATATATTCAAATATAAATACAATTTTATATCACATTAATAATACATACATACGTATGTGCATAAAATAATAATTATTATTACAAATATAATATATGTAATTTAAAATTAAATTCAAATTTCAAATTTCAACCCTAGATCTAGATATGAAAATATTTTTTAATTTCAAATTCAAATTTAAATTGAAAATGAATTATATTTTATTAGTATTTATAGATATGTATGAAATTTTTTTAATTTAAATATACATACAAACATTCATACATATACTTACATATATATATACACACATATATATATAATATTAAAATTAGTATTATAACCATTCATAATATAAAATGATGTTATATAATTAAGTGTATAATTAAGTAAAATATAATATATATATATACTATATATTATTTTAGCCATATTTATATTTTGACAAAATTAATTTTTATTAAATTCCATGTAGATTTGTTCCTTTTGTTTTTTATTTAAATTAAAATCCACACGGAATGTAATAAAATATTCTATAATGTACATAAATTAGTGTGTGTGTGTGTGTATCTATAATATATTAAGAACAATTTAGTGCATCATGTGTGAAAATACAATTTAAGTGTATAATCCGAATTTCATACAATTTTCTCAAAATAATAACATATTTATATATTTTAACAATAATTTTTTAGCAAAGCTAGTTGGCTTTATAGTGGACCACGTCACTTTTAATAATAACGAAAAACATGTATTCTGCACATGCATAGAATAAAAATGTTGGATATTTAATTAGAAATTCAACTTTTATTTAAAAACACATTTTAAATTTACTTTTTTATTCAATTTTTTTAAATTCAAGTCAAAAATAAAATCTAATTTATATATATATATATATATGAGAAAATTTTATTTATCTATAATAGCAATATGTTTTTCTGTGTGTGTATTCTAAACGGACAGCATACATATATAAGGGTTCATGTTATATATAATCTAACCATATATACTAACATAGTAAATGACAAATATATATATATATATATATATATATATATATATCAAAGTGTTACCTTAACCATAGGTTAATAATGCCCATAAATGCCGAATCTACCAAACTCCTAGGATCGAATACAGTTTCTTCCAAAAAGCACTACCAGTAAGAGAGATCTATACACCTTTCTTTTACTTGGTTCGAATTTGTTTTTAGTTTGAAAATAATGGAGAAAGGGATGTTGGTAATTTTGGCTAAATATAAAGGAGAGGAAAGAGTATAATTAAAGTGAAAAAAAATGTGGAGTAATGGGTTTAAATAAAAGAGAAACGAGAGAGGAAAATGTGGATCCAGATCCACCCTTTTCTTTACCTATTCAAACTCAAAAATATCAATATAAAACCCCTCCTCCCTTCTAATATTTGGTTGGCCATCCCATTCTCCCCAAGGTTCCCATCTTACTTCAAATTAGATTAGACAATTTACATTTAAATCAAATTTAAATGTACATTGATATTGCATCAATTGTACATAACTTTAATATATGCACTATTTTCAATACTAATCCATGAAGATCAAATAAATTTTATAATTAATATTTGTAATATGTTAATTTAATCATTATGATAATTGTAATTTAATTAGATCAAGTGCTAGTCGGAGTATTCAACCTTATGGTGTTGTCTCTTAAGTGTAAATATGGTCATCGATTAATATCGATTTATTTGAATATTAAAGTTTACATGTTACCTTAGCCAGTGGCATGATAGTTAGTCAAATCTATCGCTTAATAGTTTTGATAAACTCTAATTTTACTTATTTTAAGCAGTCCTCGACAGTGAAATTATTAACACCTATTCTTTTCTTCAAAACTATATTACATGAGGACTCATGGAATTTGATAAAGGTTAAAATTCCAATATCATCAATATTCAACTTGTATAATCCAATACAAAGTCCGTGGTTCATGAAACAACCCGTAAAATTTAACCGGTTTTAATAATGTTTATAATTGAATTTTTATGAAATTTTAAATAATTGAATTTTGAAATATAAATTTGATATTTGGAATACGTCTATCTAGACATAGCAAATGACAAATTTTCGTCAAATAATATAAATGTTCTATCAGTCGCTAGAGATTCAGTTTAAATCAGTTAATAACTGTTGAATTTAAAAATTTCTCAAAACCTAAATATGTTAACATGAGAAAATTTATTTAGAACACTCGGAATCTGACTGCGAAATTCATTTCGCGAAATTCGGATGTTTCTAGCTCCATTTGGATTTTTGCACACGGAATAGCAACGTATATCGGTACCGATTATCCACTTTTGATCGGATGATCGTACCACTAATATTTCTATGCTGTTTTGATCATCTTTTCATGCTGATCTCTACGGTATATTAGATTCTGTGTTTTGAAGTTCGATACACAGCGGAATCCATGAATCCGATAACCGTATCGATACCCACTTTCAACCTTTTGGGATTGAATTTATTTTGTATTTTGCTTATTCATTTACTTGGAATTCTAAAATTTCACAAATTGATGTTGTGAGATGAGAAGCCATTTTTTTCAATTGGAAGTACACGTTCAAATTATAATATACGTTCACCTTACCGTTCAAATTTTTATGATCATTCAAAATCTTGCGTTCATTCACTTATTACCTGACTTTTTGGTTTCCATTCTCATTCATTTTGTGTTAATGCCAGACTTCTCATTTTCTCTCGTTCGTTTCAAATGAACGTTTGGGCGTTCACTCTCTTAAATTTTAGCCTGACACGTCCACTTCCCATTTTTCATTTCTCCTCTCCCCATTTCCTTCATGCTAGCAACAATACGAGTCACGCCATGCAAGCAACCGAGCCAACCTCACCATTTTTCTTTCTCTCCGTTCAATCTCTCATCCTCCCCTCCCTCCTCCATGCGAGCCGCACTGGCCTTGCCCGTCTCCTCGTCACCCGCTCGGCCTCAGCCTTCCTCCTCTTCCATTTGAAATATATATATATATATATATATATATATATATATATATATATATATCTTCCAAAATAAAGTTGTGAATATAATTATATATATTAAAGTATGTGTTGTGCCCATTCTAGATTTTATACCACCTGTATTTTGTATGGTTTACATCGCATGTATTTTGGGTAGACAAGCTTATATATGATGGCGAACCTAGTTTGTCATATATGTGTGTGTGTGTGTGTGTACGATAATATTTTTTTATATATAGGTGTTAGACATATATACGTTAGTATAGTATAGTGTTTAGATGTTTTTCGTATGTATGGCTTCTATGCTTTAAATGTTAGTATAGTGTTTAATTTATAAAGTGAATAGACCTTTGCAACTTGTTGCATAGTTTGTATTGATAGATTATATATATATATTACATATAAGTATAGATAAGTATCGTATATATGTTTTGAATGTAATATATGAGAGGTTGTAACCTGTGTGTATATATAACAGTGGATATATGGGAATGGAACGGAGAGTGTATATATTTTGTCATCTTTTTAAGAATATATGTTTATATAGTTTTTAATTTATAAAGTATATATGTGTGTGTGTATATAATTGATTTTATAACTATAGTTTATAAAAGTTATGAATGTTAATATATATTATGTTAGTGCATATATATATATATATATATATATATATGTTTACATAACCAGATTTTTCAATCTTATCATAGTAAAGTATACATCAACATTGTTTTAAAAGGTTACTTTGTACTATTTATTTTACATATGTGAATGATATGTGCAATTTGTGTAAGGATCTTATATATTCTGTTGCCTTGAATTACATGCGTGGGTATATGCGTTAGTTACATGAAAGTCACATTATATATGTAATGTATAAGTTGATAACGTATGCTATATATAGATAGTGTATACAAGTGGGCAGTATTGTCTATAGATAGGTTCTGTAGGGAAGGTTATATTGATTTTTTTATAACAATAGACTTTTAAATAAATGTGTATATATTCATAAACTAAGTTTATTTTGAAACTATTTAATATCTGCTGATGTGAGTTTAAATTTGCATTATATGTTATCTGTATGTAGAGTTACGCCTGTGTACATAGGATAGTTTATATATATTATAATGAAGCAAAATTGATATTGATTTCTATAATGAATATAAAATTTTAAAATATAATATGTACATAGGAATATATTTTGTAGTTTTTGGTTACATGTGAATATACGTTAATAAATGTTTTATAAGTGATGTGTACAACTGCATTTATAGTTTTTACGTTAGTATTTTTTTATATATATATAATGCTTTTAATATAAAACATTAATAGTTGTTTTGGTCACTTGAATATACGTTACATGTGAGGTATTTATATTATCCTAAATATGTAATTTAAACTGAATATTGGTTTTAAGAAAAATATTAATTATAATAATATATATACATATCGGTTTGATTTTTGAAAATAAAGCAAGAGTTTATTTGAAGTTATATATATATATATATATGTATGTATGTATGTATGTATGTATGTATAGATTATAGGTATGTATTTTAAATTGCATATTGGTTTTGGGGAATAATAAAATAATAATGTGTGTATGTGTGTATTCAGTTTAAATCAAAACTAATTTGATTGTCCTCTTCGATCTTCCATTTATCAGCTTTATTCTATCGTGCCCATTTTCTTCATCGAATCGTGTCCATCTAGGTTGCTTTGGAATTTGTAGCTTAATTTCATTGTCTATTTTCTCTAGCCTCGAAAGCTGAGCGATCACTCACGATTAACGTTCTTATATTTACTAAATTTGATTTCAATTGAAATGACAATTGAAATATGCTGCTATTAGCTATTTACATTGCTATATATATGCTATTATCTGTATCTGTTCACCTGTGACTTATGATACCATTATTTTTTATTTATATTGATGGTATATGCCTGTTATATTATTATCATATCTGTTATCACTTTTCAAGTTCCCTTTTAGTATAGAATTCGCTATGGGTTGAAATAATACATACCCGAACGATGTGTAGAATAGGAGAAAATCGTTATGGATTGAAATGATAGACCCAAGCAATTTTCATTGAATTGAATTTGGGATTGCGGGTTGAAATGATATATACCCATATATAAATTTAAATTACGGATTGAAATGATAAATTTCTGTATCACTTGACCATAGGATAGAAAATTATATACAGATATCGTGGTCTATATATATAAGTATTTTGAAAATGATTTCTATGGTTTGGAAAGAAATATATGCTTTAATGAATATTGGTTTTGATATTATATAAATATTAATTTATATAGTTAAATTCCTAAATTTAAGCTATGTATAAATTGTTTATTATAAAATTAGTTTAAATAAAGTTTGATTTTATTAAAATATAATATGGTTAAGTATTTATTTAAACTATATTTAATATAGAGTTTATAATGATTTTAATAAATCAAGGTTGAGAAGACGGATTTGAAATTGATTTGAAATTGTATTTAATTAAGAATTATACTTAATTAAAATCGATTTGGAACTTATTGAATTTGAGATTTTTAAAGAATATGATTTTATAACTTGATTTTGGGTTAAGGTGATTTAAATGAATATATCAAGTTTAAATAAATAGAAGGAATATTCAGTTATTTGAAGTTTAAAAGTTTTATTTAAAAGATATTGAATTTATTAAGTAAATATTTCAAATTTAAATAATAGTAAATTGAATTATATATATATATGAAGTTATTAAATTTAGTTTTGAAATTATGGAATATTTAAAGCTTTGAAGTATATTGATATTGAAATGGTTTAATTAAGGTTTCAAAGCTGTTTTGAAATTGATATAGTTTGAAATAGTTTATTTAGAAACCGAATTGAATTGAAATGGATAATTTGAGATTTGATTAAATTTGAATTTTTGGAATTTGAGTCGATTTGAAATTGATTTGTGGAATTTTGAGGAAACTATTTTACTTTATAAACTATTTTATTATATATACTATTTTAATATTTAAATCGGTAAAGTAGGAAGTATTATGATTTCAAAGTATTATGTTTTAAAGTGTTATAATTTCAAGTGTTTGGTTTCGAAAGTGTTGTAACTTTGAAATGCTATGATTTATGAAATAGATATATTTGAGATGGAAATGATATCGTATTGATATGGTCTTGGAATGGCAACGATATTTTTGTTTTGAAGTATATACTATTTTGCAAATGATCGTGGTGTTATAATAACGTTTGGTTGTTAAAGAGATCGGGATCGAAAGTTGTCATACACTCTGCCAACTCCGAAAACCACTTTAACAACCTGTACACCGTGGGGATTCCAAAATGAAGTGGATGGTAGCGACGTCCTATTGAGGTATATATGAGGACCTAACTCCCTTGAGTTGGCATAAGGTGGCTAAAACAGGAGCAATCGACGGGCTAATGAGGTAGCTCCTCTGATCGGACACACTTCTTCGATGTCATTCTATTACTTTGTGATTGATTGGGTGCACCTTTGATTTTTTTTTGGAGTGTGGCTCAAGGTGGGCGGTAGTTGCGGCTATGCGTTACCACCGCTCCGGAAGTGTAATTGGTATATCTACGCTGGCATTGCCTAGATGTGTCATGTCACCTACCATAGCGCGCCTTATACGAGTTTTTTTTGTACCATACCTATGGAGTGCCCTCTGACGACACCCAATACGGGTAGGATTACGGTACTGTATAGACTATGGGAATTTATAAAATGTGTTAAGGGGGATATGGGTAACGCCTTAACGCTATTTTTAAATATATTATACTTTACTATTATACATTATTATAATAGCGTATATTGCTACATAGTAGATAGTTTAACGAATCCTTAGAGGATGGTTATCCTAAACATCCTTTGAGTTACTTGCATTTCGGTTGTTATTTCACTTGAGTTGGATTTATTGATATAAGAATGTTAATCCTGACTCGAGTGTTTTGTGTTTTGCGTTACGCTCGGGTCAGACTTAGTGATACAGCTTTTGAGACTCACCTTTGGAGTTGGAGCTTCCTTTGGAGATCCATCTACATTTTTTCAGCTTGGGGTTATTCGGTAGATTCCAGTGATGTATTCTGATCTTGTATTTGACTTTTGCATTCGAAACTTCTATTGTATCTTATTTAATTCTGTTATATATATAGTAGCTTCATGAACTACTATTCTTTGTTTCCGCTGCATTTTTGTTATATTACTCTCTGTCTGTGATTCTGTAATTTATTTATTGTATACGCTGAGTTTTGCTAAATATAAATTAACAATCTGGTATTTGGGGCAATTCAAATCCGACATGTGTGGATGCGAATGGTTGAAAATATCGGGCTGTTACAGTTGGTATTAGAGCTTTGGCACTAGGCAAACTTAGCATGTATGGTAAATTTAATTGTGGAATCACTTTCGTTCGAGCTTGAATTCTTTCCTCTGTGATTTGAATCTCCTTTGAATTTTGGAACGTTTCCTCGGTTCCGAAATCCATTCTTGTCCCTCACTACTCGTATTCTTCTGAATTCTGGAGCATCCCATAGCTCTACGATATGATTTGTAAAGGGGTGAAACTCCTTTACAATAGGCATTGATTTACCGAAGATTTCTGTATTCTCGGTTTACAATGCTATCTATCTCCTGCTATACCTGAATTCTTTCTCTTGCGATCGAATGTCGATTGGCCTCGGAATTCTACATCGATCTTATTCTTGAAGTCACGATCCACCCGGTTAAGGTTGCCCACAATTTATATAAGCCTATATATCTACCTATTCTGTCAGTTAATCATCTTATCTTTTGTTTCAAATTTACCTTCGAATCAGAATTCTCTTCGATCCGAGTCCATCAAATTTGATTCTCTTTCCTTGCTTTGAAATCCATTCTTGTATTGTCAAGCGAGGAAGTGTATTTGTAAATTAATATTAAAAATGTTATATATATATTGTGTTGTTTGAGTTGTTGACGTTGATTTGAATTTTCGATCGATTCGTCTGATCAACGTCATCGATAGAATTTTCAAAACACTTGAGCAAAGCAAACTGGCTCAATATTGTTTCAAATTTGGTAAATGTAATAAATTTTGTATAATTATATTATATATAAGTAAAAGTTTTCTAAAATTAAATAGTTAATGAATTGGTTGTTGAAAATAATAATATTTGATTCTCATTTATTATTTTGTAAACCATTGACTATTTCAACATCCAGATTTGAAAATTTAATTGAACTGAAATTTAGAATTTGAGAATTTAATTTCCAATAATTCCAACCTTTGGTTTTAAAGTTCTAAAATGTATATTATTTAAAGTATTTTTGAATAGCAACCGTTTCTAAAGAATTTTAAATGTTTAAAATCAGTGCTCTTCTCTTTGTCGCTGGAAAGTAATTTCAGTGACGACGGCCGCATCATCAACATTCATTTTCGAATTTCGAAGCGGAGAGACCATTACGTAGCCTTGCTATACTGTTATGTTGTAAATTAAATTGAGTTGAACCACTGAAGTATGACTTTATTTATAATATAAATTTGATTTGACTTATATATATTTGTATATTTATCTCTAAATAGTTTGAAATGAAATCGAAAATTTAATTCTTAATCTTATGTTAAGAATGTTTTCGATTATAAAATGAAGCAAAAATTTTGGAATGAATATTTAAAGTTGAGTAATTCAATTAAGAAATTTTACTTGTATATTATTTAATTACATTCCAATATAACTTACCTACATCATTCAGAAGTTGAATATATAATTGAATAATTTACAATGTAAAATGGTGATAAATGATTTTATAAATAAAATTGGAGTGGTTATAATAAATGTTATACACTTAGATTTTAGTTATAAAAATGTTAATAGAGATAAATTGAATAATAAATTAATTGAATAATAAATAAAATAAAATTTTGTTTGGTGAATTAATAAATTGAAATTAAATCAACTTATTGAAATACTTTGAATTTAACATCAATTGTTGAATATAAATTAATTTAAATTGAAATTTATGTGGTTTAAATTAGTTGTTTTATTTTGTTTTTTTCAATCTATTTCCTTTCTGGTTGTTCTATTCTCCTACCTCCTCCTTTTTCAAGGACGAAAAGTTTTGAGTGGGGGAGAGTGTAACGACCCGTAAAATTTAACTGGTTTTAATCATGTTTATAATTTAATTTTTGTGAAATTTTAAATAATTGAATTTTGAAATATAAATTTGATATTTGGAATACGTCTATCTAGGCATAGCAAATGGCAAATTTTGGTCGAATAATATAAATGTTCTATCAGTCGCTAGAGATTCAGTTTAAATCAGTTAATAACTGTTGATTTTAAAAGTTTTCTGAAACCTAAATATGTCAACATGAGAAAATTTATTTAGAACATTCTGAATCTGACTGCGAAATTCGTTAAGCGAAATTGGGACGTTTCTAGCTCCGTTTGGATTTTTCCGTATGGAATAGCAACGTATATCGATACCGATTATCGACTTTTGATCGGATGATCACACCACTAGTATCTGTATACCTTTTGATCATCTCGTCATGCTGATCTCTACGGTATATTAAATTCTGTGTTTTGAAGTTCGGTACACAGTGGAATCCGTGAATTCGGTAACCGTATCGGTAACCACTTTCAACCTTTCGGGATTGACTTTATTTTGTATTTAGCTTATTCATTTACTTGGAATTCTTAAAGTTCACCAAATGATGTTGAGAGATGAGAAGCCATTTTTTTCAATTGGAAGTACACATTCAAATTGTAATATACGTTCACCTTACCGTTCAAATTTTTATGACCATTCAAAATCTGGTGTTCATTCACTTCTTACCTAACTTTTGGATTCCATTCTCATTCATTTTGTGTTAACGCCTGACTTCTCATTTTCTCTCGTTCATTTCAAATGAACGTTTGGGCGTTCACTCTCTTATATTTTAGTCTGACACATCAACTTCCCATTTTTCATTTCTCCTCTCCCCATTTCCTTCATGCTTGCAACAATATAAGTCACGCTATGCAAGCAACCGAGCCGACCTCACCATTTTTCTTTCTCTTCGCTCAATCTCTCCTCCTCCCCTCTCTCCTCCATTCGAGTCGCACCGGCCTTGCCCGTCTCCTCGACACCCGCTCGGCCGCAGCCTTCCTCCACTTCCATTTGAAATTCGTGAGTTTATATAATTATATATATATATATATCTTCCAAAATAAAGTAGCGAATACAATTATATACATTGCCTGTATTTAGGTAGAGAAGCTTATATATGATGGCATACCTGGTTCGTTACATATATATATATATATATATATATATATATGTATGTATGTATGTATGTATGTATGTATGTATGTATGTATGTATGTATGTATGTATGATTATATATTTGTTTATATATAGGTGTTAGACATATATACATTAGTATAGTGTAGTGTTTAAATGTTTTTCGTATGTATGGCTTCTATGCTTTAAATGTTAGTATAGTGTTTAATTTATAAAGTGAATAGACCTTTGCAACTTGTTGCATACTTTGTATTAATAGATTATATATATATTACATATAAGTATAGATAAATATCGTATATATGATTTGAATGTAATATATGAGAGGTTGTAACCTGGGTATATATATAACAGTGGATATATGGGAATGGAACGGAGAATGTATATATATATATATATATATATATATAGTCATCTTTTTAAGAATATATGTTTATACAGTTTTCATTTATAAAGTATATACGTGTGTGTATATATATAATTGATATTATAACTATAGTTTACAAAAGTTACGAATGTTAATATATATTATGTTAGTGTGTGTATATATATGTTTACATAACCAGATTTTTCAAGATTATCATAGTAAAGTATATATATCAACATTGTTTTAAAAGGTTACTTTGTACTATTTATTTTATATACGTGAATGATATGTGCAAGTTATGTAAGGATCTTATATATTCTGTTGCCTTGAATTATACGCGTGGGTATATGCGTTAGTTATATGAAAGTCACATTATATATGTAATGTATAAGTTGATAACGTATACTATATATATAGTGAATACAAGTGTACAGTGTTGTCCATAGATAGGTTTTGTAGGGAAGGTTATATTGATTTTTTTTATAAAAACAAATTTTTAAATAAACATGTATATATTCATAAACTAAGTTTATTTTAAAACTAATAAATATTTGCTGATATGAGTTTAAATTTGTATTATATGTTATCTGTATGTAGGGTTACGCCTGTGTACGTAGGATAGTTTATATATATTATAATAAAGCAAAATTGATATTGATTTTTATAATGAATATAAATTTATAAAATATAGTGTGTACATAGTATATTTTGTAGGTTTTGGTTACATGTGAATATACTTTAATAGCTGTTTTATAAGTGATGTGTACAACTGTATTTATAGTTTTTACGTTAGTAGTTATTTGTATATATATAACGCTTTTAATATAAAACATTAATAGTTGTTTTGGTCACTTGATTATACGTTACATGTGAGGTATTTATGTTATCCTAAATATGCAACTTAAACTGAATATTGGTTTTAAGAAAAATATTAATTATAATAATAACAGTTGTATATATATACATATCAGTTTGATTTTTGAAAATAAAGCAAGAATTAAATTGAAGTTATATTTATAGATTTTAGGTATGTATTTTAAATTCCATATTGGTTTTGGGGAATAATAAAATAATAATGTGTGTACATATATTTTCAGTTTATATCAAAACTAATTTCATTGTCCTCTTCGATCTTACATTTATCAGCTTTGTTCTATCATGCCTGTTTTCTTCATCGAATCGTGTCCATCTAGCATTGCTTTGGAATTTTTAGCTCAATTTCATTGTTTATCTTCTCTAACCTTGAAAGGTGAGCAATCACTCACGATTAACGTTGTAACGATCCTGGGTTTTAAGTCAAATTTAAATTGATAATTAATATAAATTTTGGATTAAATTGTGAATTAATTGAATTTTTCAAATCAAATAAGATATGTGCCTGTTTATTTATACAAATAGATTGTAATTTGAAATTTGAATTTGAAACTCAAGAATAAATATTTTAGAAAATAAAAAAATATAAATACATGCATTATACATATGTAAATATTTTAAACATATGGTAAATAGAATTTGATTTGGAAATTCAAATTTTTTATAAATAAATTTGATTTATTAACTTTATATTTCAAATTGACTAATATATATATATATATATATATATATATATATAAAGTTGGTTTTTAAAATGATATTTAAATAACAGATTTAAAATACTTTTCTTTTATATATGGTTAGTATATATGTATAAATAAATATAAAAAGTTTTAATATGTATATTTCGTTTAAAATAAATATAATTTGCATATTGATCTCATAATACTTAGTTAATAAGAATATAAAACATGATTCATAAATTAGAATAAAGTAGGGTTTAAAATATAAATTACAAATTAAATGAAACAAGGGTTTAAAACATGAAATGGATATTTATAACATTTGTAAGCCATGTAAATTGAAAATCAACAAGTGTAAATTAAGTAATATATAAACAAAAACAAGTGGCAAAATAAATCTTTCTTTCAATTTGAATTTGTAAACATTTTGTTTAGAGAAGAAAGCCTGGCTATTCATTTTTGGATCAAAGCTAAAACTTTTCTCTTCATCTTCATATTCCTTTCATTCATTTCTAATAAAAATCAAAACTGAGAAAATTTAACCAAAACAAAATCAAACCTGGAAATAGAAAATCAAAAGCAAATTTAAGAAATAATGTCTTCAACCTGATCAAGAAATTTTAAGTTTTTGAATGATCAAAATATAGCTCAGTTTTCAAATTCAAAGATCATATCCAATGTAAGAAAACTCATATTCAACATTTAACAACAAACAGATCATTTTCAAATTTTCGGATAAAAGATCAAAACATTTCCAGGCTCTCTGTTCTCAAATCAGATGAGTAAATTCTTTCAAAACGGGATTTTAACTTGTTGAGTAATCATGCTTGAAATAAATATGAAAATTTCTTATGTGTATACCAATATGTATGCATATATATGTGGATGTGACTGTGCATGTCTGGAAGCAGACATATGTTCCTCTATTATAAGTTTTACAGGCTGCAAACCTGCTTAAAAAATCAAATCCTTCTTCTCTAATCCATGCTAGGCTTTAAGATCTTAACGAAATTCGTTTGTATAACCAAGATCTAGCTT
Source organism: Allium cepa (assembly GCA_030765085.1). Taxonomy (NCBI): domain Eukaryota; kingdom Viridiplantae; phylum Streptophyta; class Magnoliopsida; order Asparagales; family Amaryllidaceae; genus Allium; species Allium cepa. The sequence continues at coordinate 940,981,551 of CM060932.1, forward strand.
TAAAAATATTTTTATGATTTAAAAATGAAGAAAATTTGACTGGGAATAATATTTACAGTGAAATTCAAAATTATGTAAAAATCCAAGTGTTACATCCTCTTGATTCACCTACATCACTGGGTTCAACATCGAAAACCATGATTTTTAAAATAAAATTCATGATTTTTAATTTAGTATATCACGAGAATTTGTGAGTTGAACGAATTTCAAGTTTTTGCCAAATTCCGACAATCGGCATGGAGAGGATGGTCGAGGTTGAGGCTGGAGGAAGCTTGGAGGTTGGCAAACCTAGAAAAAAAATACTAGGTGGATTTTTAAACCACTATGGTGGTTGAACGTAGGCCATGTAGGGTTTTAAATCCAGTTTTGCTCGTCGGGATTAAAGAGGAAGTTCGTCGTCGTCGTGGAACCAGAGTGGACCGGTCCTGGGGGATAGAAGCTAGAGGTTCGCGATGAATCTATGATGTGGTCGACGTGGATGATCGAGGTCAGGTTTGTCGTCGGCAAGATGATTTTGTCGGGAAAGTTGGTTCCAGGTTGGGTGTTTAAATGTTCAACTTTGATTTTGCGTTCGTCTCGAAGCTCAGGTGGTCGGGATCAAAGGGGAAGATCTTCGACGTGTTGCTAGTGGTCTCGGCAAGGAGCAGAGTCGATCGGAGATCGTGTGCACGTGCACACGTGCACGTTGAAGTCTGGAAGAAGTTTTTGTGTTTAAAAAAAAGGTTTATCTCGGGTTTGCTCTTAGGGAAAACAAGTTCGGGCTCGAGTTTGCCTACGGGTTGTTAGCAAGTGTCGTAGCGGTTTTAAGATTTATAACTAAGTTGAAAAGGAAAAGAAAACGAAGAAACTGGGTTTGCTCGAGGATTTGGTAGTTTGGCTCGGGTAATTTAGTGGCTTGACTTGGGTTCTTAGCTTTGTTAACAAGATTTAAAATAAAAAGAAATAAATAAGTTTTAAAGTTAAAAACTCAATCAAGTTTAGACAATTTGTTAACCACTTCTCTAAAAAAATTAATGTTTATTCAAGTTGGAATTTGTTTGAAAATAAAATTTTCTTTGAGTTTAAATTATTTTAATATATATAACCTATATTTAAAAAGTTTATTTTAATAAACTAATTAGTTAAATAATTAAGAAGATGAGGTGTTTTCTAATCATTAATTCAACTTAAAAGATTTTAAGTAAATAGGTTAATGATGAATTTATTTCAAAGGTTATTATATAAAATTTAAATATTAATTAACTAAAGTAATAAAAAGGGTAATTACTTTATGTAATAAATTAGGGAATCAAAAATAAGTAATTAAAGGTTAATTACTTAGTGTCATTAATTAAGGTGGTTAATTAATTAAGGTAATTAATTAAAATACAATTAATTAAGGGTTAATTAACTAATGTAATTAAATTAAAGTTAATCTACTTATATGATTAATCAAGGGATAATCACTTATTAATTAAGGATAATTAATTAAATGGTAATCAATTAAGAATAAATTAATTAATGTAATTAATTAAGGATAATTAATTAAAGGATAATTCAATAATTAAAGGTAAATTATTTGATGATTAAAGGTTGATTGATTTATTAATTAAGGTAGATTAATTAATAATTAAAGGTTGATTAATATATTATTAAAAGTCAATTAATAAATGATTAAAGGTTAATTAAAATGGTTTGTAATTAATTAATGTTAATTAACCAGGATTAGTAATTTGTTCATAAGTAATTAATCTAGTTTAAATTAATATGGTGATTAGTTGATCTTACTTATGGATGTTTGAATTGTATTGAATGCTTTGAATTGTTTACCTGATGTGTGATGCTTTGTGATACGAATTATTTTGATTTGGGCTGTGATGAATGTAATTTATTTATCTGTGATGAATTTATATTATTTATCTATGAATCTGTGAATGAAGATAAGCATTATAGGATTATATCGCTTATCGATATTACTGTGCTTGGATTTGTGATGATTAATGATATTGTATTATTGTGTGTAAAACCCCTGGACTACACCACACACACACACACACAAAAATATGGATTTCATGGGAAATCGATTAAAGTCACGGATATTTTGAATTTAAATTATTTTATTTAAAAAGTTGAATTTTAAATCCAAATAGTTTTGGAAATGGAGTTGGGTTGAATATGAAAAGCTTTTGAAAGGAGTTTTGAAGGTAAAATTATTTTAAATAACTTATTAAAGTTTTGAAATTAAAATAGTTTGATTTGAATTTGAATTAAAGATTTGAAGTTGAGTTCTATAAATATATGTTTTGAATTTATGGTTTAACAAGTTATATAATGTATTTATATGGGTTTTAAACCATTTTAAATGTATTATTTTGGGAATTTGAATTTAACCTAAGTTTATACTTTAAAGGCTATAACTCGTGCATATTTGATCGGATTTTCCCGAAATGAAAACTCTTTGTTTTCAAAAGATAATGGCTTTCAAATAAAGAAAAGATTTTTAGTTTTTGTATAAAGGATTTCTAGTTTTTATTGAAAGGGTTTCAAATTTGAAGTGGAATTGTTTTGAAATCAATAAATGAATCTTTTTAAAGATTGGTGAACTATGTTTTCAAATTTAAGAGGATCTTAAAGGTGTATCTTTTGTATAAAATATTTGAAATGGAAATAGTTTTGAAAGGTATGAATGAAACTTTGCGAAAGATTGGTGAACCTTGGTTTCAAATTGAAGTGGATTTTTAAAGGGTGAATCTTTTGATTAAAAAGATTAAAAAATGGTAATTTGTTTAAACCATTCAAAAGAAAGGTTTTGGGCTAAAGGTTGTGACTTAACTAAGATCCAATATATGCATATGCTTTTTAAAATTTGCGCTCATTATTCGGTTTAGCCGGGAGAGGACTTTATGTCAGATAACCCATTATGAATAATGATACGACGAAATGGATAGCATTTGAAGACTGATAGTGAAGACCGAGTATTTTCTAGAACAAAAGGATTACTCATCGAATGTCTCTACACTGAGTTGCGTCGGCATAGAGATCTCCATATGTGATGGGGAGTCCAATTGGGATTGTGAATACCCGGATTGCAAGAGCTTCTTTGAAGTGCCTTCGGTTCTGTTCGAACCCGAAACAGACTTGTATGGATGTATGTCTGACATTACATTTTGAGATGTAAAGCTCGTTTCTATCAAATACATTTCTATTTGGTGGCGGAGAATTTATTCTCTTATCTTAACACCCTTCTCCGAGACGTACAAGCTCGGAGGTTATGTAGTTGATGGTTACTAGCGACACATTCCCAATTTGGTAATATGGCATGCTGAGTGCCGCTGAATATTTGTTGATCAAAGTATGGCTTTTGTGTAAAGCGTAGCTTTGTGGACGAGACCTAGTCCGACCTCACAAACCGGAAATGGTCAAAATAGGAAGAATGCAGCAAGGTTATGACGGTCGCTCCCTTTAGGGTATATCCATTTTCTTCTGGATAAAAGTGGTATCATGGTACGGAGCCCAGCTACTTAACTTTTGTGTTTGCTGCAAATCTATTACTTTGTGGTTTCTTTGTGGTTGGGAGCTCTCGGATAAAGGTTGGTGACGACCGGAGGATGGATTACTCATGTAGTAGTTACGTAGTTACGGAGGTAATCCAGCCTTGTATTGGCAGAAAGCTGGTTAAGTTCTCAGGGCGTCCCTCCAGATGCATACCCATGTGGCACAGGAAGTTCTTTGGCCTAACCATTTGTTGGAAATCCAAAGAAACAATATGCGCCCTATACTGTCTTAGTTGTATAACCTGCCATGAAATGTGGTGATAACCTGTTATTGAACATGGTAGCAATAGTAGGCATACTACGAAATGTGTATGCTTGCTAAGATTAATATTATACCTTTGAAATTGTATTCTGCACTATGCACTAATAATAATATCAAAAGGTTTTTGCGTATCAAGCATGTATGACTATCATAAGGAGAAATCTCCTCCAATTGTGAATTTGCATTGTGTGTGTGGCGGGAGGTCTTATGGTAGTTTCATTTTCCAAAAAGCATTGCGAATTTCTTTTTTACTTCTTTGTTGTTTGTTTTAGTTCAAAACAAATGTTTTTGTTTGCTCACACCAGTCCCATGTTGACCTGGGGTTTATTATTCCCTTTCTAAACTCTGGGTGCACATAATTTTCCACACGGACAGCCTAGAGTAACATTTTCAGATAATCAGCTAGTAGATATAGTTTTGGCAATATTTGAAATCTGTGGTTCTGTAAGGACTCGATATTTTCAACCATTCGCATTTGCACATGTCGAAGTTGAATAGCTCAAAATACCGAATTGTTAATTTAAATTAGCAAAACACAAAATATACAATAAATAAATAAATCACAGATCATAGACACAGAGTAATTTAATGCAGCGGAAGCAAAGAGATAGTAGTTCATGAAGCTACTATATAAATTTACATCAGAGTTAAACGAGATAAAATAGAAGTGACAATACAAAAATCAAGAACAAAGCTGAATATATCACTGGAATCAACTGAACACTGAAATTGAAATAGATAGCTGGATCTTCAAGCAAAGCTCCAACTCCAAAGGTGAGTCCCTAATGTTGTATCACTCAGTCAGACCCGAGCGTAAAGAAAATACACAAAACACTCGAGTCAGGACATACATACTTATACAATGTAAACCAACTCAAGTGAACTTTAATAGAGAGGTGCATGTAACTTAAAGGATGCTTGGGACTACCCATCCTCTAAGGATCCGTTAAACTATTTACTATGTAGTAATATTTCTCTATTATAATAATAATGTCTATAGTAAAATAAACTGACTTTTAAATAGCGTTAAGGCTTTACATTTTCCACCTTAACACGTAATAGTGCCAGTAGTCTATACAGTACCGTAATACCTCCCGATCGGGAGGCTACCAGAGGATACTCCATAGGTACGACACAAATCAAAGTCGTACAAGGCATGCTAGGGTAGGTGACACGACACAACTAGGCAATGCTAGGGTAGATATACCAATTTCGCTTTCGGACCTGTGGTAACGCGTAGCAGCTACTATCGCCCACTACGAGCCACACCTCCAAAATCAAAGGGGCTCTAAATCAATCACAAAGTAATAGAATGGTATCGAAGGAGTGAGTCCGATAAAAGGTGCTACCTTCTTAGCCCATCAATCGCTCATGTTTTAGCCACCTTGTGCCAACTCACTGGAGTCGGGTCCAAGTATATACCTTAAAGGAACGCCGCCGCCATCCTACTTCATTATGAAATCTCCATCGCATATATGGTTGTTAAAGTAGTTTTCGGTATCGACAGAGAGTATGCCCATATTCGATCCCGGTCACTTCAACAACCAACCGTTATTATAATCCATGGATATTTATTTCAAAATCAATTATACTTTCAAAACCAAAATAGGAAATCCATTTCCAAAACATATCATTTATTTCAAAATAGTCTATACTTTCCAAAATCAAAATATCATACTCATTTCAAAACCATATCACAATAGTATCATTTCCATTTCAAAACCAATCCAATAATATATCATTTAAATACAACCAAATTTCAAATCACTGAATATTTCTTCAATTTAATAAACTTAAAGTATTCCTTTAAATCATCTTAAACCAAACCACTTTATAAAGTCATATTCTTAAATCTTCCATTCCAATGAGTTCAAATTAATATATTTAAAGACAATTCTTAATTAAACACAATTTCCAAAAATTTCATTTCCAAAGCCATATTACTTTCAAGTTATAACAACTCTGAAACCCAACACCTTGAAACATATTTATTTAAACCATTTAAGTTCAATGCCAATTAATATTCATTTAAATCATTTAAATACAATGTCAAATAATATTCATTTCAAAGTTGTCACATTTCTTAGTTCAATTATAATACTTCCAAAACATTGTAAATTTCAACTACAACAGCATTTATAAAGTGTAACAGTAGATATATTAGTATTTCAAAAACATTGTCAAATTCAGAAACGGCAGCACTTACAAAGTGCAATAGTAGGTATTTAGTTATTATTTCAAAACAGTTTACTTTCAGCAACAACAGTACTTACCAAGTGCTATAGTAGCTATTTAGTTATTCAAAACAGTTTATTTTCAGCAACAACAACACTTACAAAGTGTTGTAGTAGCTCTTTATTATTTCAAAATATAGTTTAGTTTCAGCAACAACAGCACTTACAAAGTGCTGCAGTAACTCTTATTATTTCAGAACTAAGTTTATTTCCAGAAATGACAGCAAATAACAAATGTTGTCTTAAAACCACAGCATTTCTGAAATGCTATCAATACTAATTCTAGATTTAATATAAAATTTCAGAAACATTAAAACTTCAATTTTAACCATTTTAACTTATAAAAAAGTCACATTTTCGCTTCAAAAATATTCATTTGGATATCAATCAACTTATATTTTAATAAAATAAAATTTTATTAATAAATATCCAATTTATACTAAGATTCATTTGTTAAGTCAAAAGTACATTCTTCCTTAACTCTACTTTAACAATTAACTTAACACTTTATTTTAAAATTACCCACTTCATAAATAAAACTAAATTTTCATTTATTTACTTAACTTAATATTTTTATTTAAAAACCCAATTTCCAAATATCAAGTTAAGTCATTATTTAAGATACATTTTTCCAATTTAAAATCATAGCTATTTGTTTTGCAAAACATAACATTTCACAAAAGAACATTTTATCATAGTTAATATAACGATCAAATTTTTCTTATAGCTCTATTCATTTAGACATCGATTAACTATGATTTTCTTAAATAAATAAATTTTATTACAAAATTTCCAATTAAAACTATATTCCATTTTATCAATTCAAAATACATTATTTGTTATACCAAACATGTCCATTTCAGGAAATAACCTTTATTAAAATTACTAGGTTAGATTTAATGTAACGACCCAATATTTAACCACTTCAAAATATAACATTTAAAGTGATTTTAAATATAAAATATAAGAGGTTTTATGATTCAAATAATATTAGATAGGATTTGAAAATAGAAATGTACATAAAAATAGTAACATTTGCTTATATCGACAAAAGTGACAAAATCCTGATTTCACAAAAGTTAGTTTAAATGGTTTAATAAATTATTTTAATTTATTTATGAGTGTTTATATTTTTAAATGACATTATAAAAATTTATTTTTAAATTTGGATTACATAAACAAATAGTTTAAATAAAATGCCAAAATATGACCGTAAAACATTTTGTCAAAAATCGACGTTTTGTCGATTTAAAGTTGTCGCAACGTTGTTGCACCTTTATGTATACAATTATGGTAACATATAAAGATAGTTAACAATTAACTAAACAAGGTTACTTTTAGTAATCACGCTTAGAAAATTCTAGAAAGTAATTAGCAAAAGTAAACTAAAAAAGACAAAACACATGTCACATCAAAAGTGACATAAAGTAAAGAAAGTGACATAAAGTAAAGAGAAGTGACATAAAGTAAAGTAATCATTCTTATTCTTTACTTAACTTTAAAGTATTTGAATTTTAAAAGTGTGATGTGGTGTGGATGGTAAGTTTTGAATTAAATAAGTTTACTTAATTCTTAAGGAAGGTTATTTAAGTAAAAACACAAATCTATATTTTATTCTCAAATATTTTCTATAAATACATACCAACTTTTTCACTTTCTTTCACACTTCTTCTTCTCAAAATTTCAAGCTTCTTCTTACCTCCTTTAATGACTTCCAACCTTAACAAAGTTATGCCAAAATATTTCCAAAAATAAAGTAAAGAAAATATCGACAAAACACCATCCAAACCACTTCAAACTCCTCCTCCTTCCTCACATTGCTCACGCCCTCTCTTCCTCCATTTGGCCGAGCACTTTTAGCCTTCTACAAGCCAAGGCGAGCCATCTAAGTCGAAGCATTTAAGGAATCATAAGCTTAAAACGTCGAGTAGCGAAGCTATAGCCGATTTTCCATTCACCAAAACCAAACAAAGTGAGAGCTCCTAATTTATATGTATTTATTTGATTATGATGTTGAGATATGTTTGTTTGGATGTAAATATTTATGTTTGATAAGTGTTTGAAAAAGAAAGCAACCTCTTTTAAGTCATTTGCAAAAGTTAGTAAGCAAATATGTACATAAATGAGAATTATGTGACATTGTAATGAAAATGTTGTTAAATTGATATGCAAGTTCATATGACATATTAAAATATGTTAAAATGATTATAAATATTGTTTTGGATATTTATTAGTTGTATATTAAATATATATGTTGAAACAAGTCACGGATTTACACGACGTATAATCACATAGAATCACTTTCCAAAAGAAATGAAATGTGATATGGAATTATTTATACCTTTGAAAAATGTTTGAAAATACATTAGAAATGATTCCTAAGTGTTTAAACTTGTTTCGACAAAGTTTGGATATGAATCTCAAAATACGCCAAAAATTTGACGCGTCGCGTAACGGTTGTTCGCGTTTTCGCGTCAAAAGTTCAAATGATCATACGAAGTGGAATATAGTTCGGAATTCTTCGAAGTAAGAATTTTCCGAATACTTATATCCATATCTTTCATAAAAAAGAGAAAATCAAGATTTCATCTTGTATATTTTAAAATATGGCAAAATCAATCTTCAAGAAAAATCCACTTTTTGCACTAAATGGCCAAAGTTGAAAATTGATGAAATTATTGTTTTAAAAATATGAAATAAATTTTAAAAATCTTTTAAAATGTTTTAAAAGTGATTTAAGTTAGAAAGATGGTTTTCTAAATGATACGAAAGTTGTTTTGAAGAATATAGCTTCTAAAGCACTTTTTGCAATACTTTCTGCAAACACTTTTCAATAACTTTTGAAATAAAGTTTGAAAATTAACAATCCTTTCTTAAAATCCTTAGTAAATGTTTTTAAGTGAATAATAAAGCATTTCAAAAGAAATTTGAACAATTTAACATTATTTCAAAGATGTTTAAACAAGAAGTTAAGTGATTTAAAAAGCGAAAATGAGTATGCGGAAACGACTAGTACATTTGTCCCGCCTATGAGATCTGAAAGTGAAAACAAGGTGTGTAACTAAGGTTTGGAATGGAGCAACCAGTGCCCTGAACTTACCTGGCCTTAGTTTTCTCTTTTAGACGAGGGGTGGAACATATCGAAAGGAGGATGCTCAACTTGGATTTTATAGAAATAATCTCCTTATACTCATCATTAAAATCCAAAGAGGGAACTTGTCCTATTCGTGGAATTTAAAAGGTGATCTCACCGTTATTCCGCTCATAGCACTCGTTGAATACGGAAGTTGATTTTAGATAAATGTAGAATGATTTCTATAATCCTATTTTCTCAAAAGATACTCTTTAAAAATGATTTGAGAAATATTTAAAAAGAGGTTGAAATGATTCCATATTCACTAAAAGAAGATTTTTGAAAATATATATCTCTCAAAGATATTTTCATAAAGGAAATGAATGAATCGAAAAACAATCGCCTAATTATATCATTTTTATCGGTGATTGGATTTCGAAGGAACCGGGGTCGGATTTGGTTAATTCCTATCCGAAAACCACTTCGAACCAGTTACGTGTTCGAAGAATGACGATGTTTGAAGACGGAGATACTGAGACGAATAATAACGAGGGACTACTTGTTGATTAATTGGGGATAAACTCTCGATTCACTATATTGTACTAGTGGTCTCTTTGTTATGAAAAACCTCAAAACCACAAGGGCTTCTCGCCTAGTATTGGCCGAGGAAAGTGCCTTCGGTTTCGTGCGGTCCCAGAAAGAAAATGTATGGATGAATGTTTGACCTTGCATTCCAAATCATAATGAGTGGTTTCTATAATAGTATATCAGTCGGTGGCGGAGAAGACACCTTCTCTTTGCTTAAGACCCTTTCCCGAGACATACGTGCTCAGGAAGTTATACGTTTGTAGAAATCAGTCGTGTGAATGTGGAATGGCAATGTGGCATTCAAAGTGAATGAATATGTGCTATATGAAAAGGTAATCGTAGCCTCGAGCCTCATCAACCGGAAATGATCGAAACAGGGTTAGATGCAGCAAGGCTAAGTGGGTCATTTCCAATTAGGGTATGATCATCCCCTTCTAGATATATTTCTTCCCGCTATGACGTTCGGGATGTAAATTAATGTGGAAGTATGCGAAGAAAGCTCTCGGATAAAGGTCGGTAACGACCGGGGGATGACATATTCGGTACTATCTAGTTACAGAGGTAGGCCGGTCTTGTGTTGGTAGAGGGCAGATGTTCTGTGCCTCGGGGCATCCATCTAGAGGTGTACCCATCGGAAGGTAGTCCCTTCACCTGGTCATTTGTATGGAAATCCATTCTCCAATAAGAACCTTCGGACTTGATTGTAAACCTAGTATGCTGGAATTTAATCAATGTAACAATCTCGGCTAAGATTAATAAGTTTATTTGAAAATATTTTCAAAGAATGTCATTAAAAATAATATCCCTAAATTTTGCGTAATAAAGAGTTTAGTTATCATAAGGTAAAAAACTCATTCCGTGTTTATGTGCGTCGTGGTCTTATGAGATACCTTTTTTGTTTTTAAAAACATCGTACTTTGAGTTCTCACACTAGTCCCATGACTGACCCGGAGTTTGTTTTTCCCTTTAAACTCTAGGTGCCATATTTTCGGGCAACCGTGTAGTCAGGATACCTTAGGAGCATTTTGGAGCATGTTGGGGAGCATTTTGGAGAAGACTTTTGGAGCTATGAAGCTGAAGTACCTTATATAGTTATCTACCCATTTTCTGTTGTGTTATGTAGTTTGCATTTCTAGCATATGTACGGATAGACAGTTATAACTATCCCGCTAGATTTGTATTTGACTCTGATCATTATGTATAATTATAAATGTTGAATGCGATGTGAGTTTCTACTATTCTGTTATCTTCTATCTTTATTTTCTTTTACACCCCTGATAATCTGCCTTCCCGACTCCTGGATTTACGGCACGTGAATACCGTGGATGTATAAGTGTTGATTTTTGAGGATCGAGGAGACGGGTTGTAACAACCCGCATATTTATCGATTTTTATATTTAAATATTTTATTTAAATATTTTGTCGATACTCGGAATTTAGTCTGAAAAGCTACTTTTTGCATACGGTCGAATTAGGACTTGGGACCACTCCCATTGAGTTTAAAATACCGTTTGCGATCTTTTTGAGTATAAGCTTCGATATGTTTGGAGTAAGTTGATTTTTGCTACTTTTTCACTTTGGGTTTGGGTTCAGCCCTATGTTTAACTTATACTCAAATCTGAGTCACTCCTCCCCATTCACCCTCACTTTCTCCTCTTTTCAGTTCTAAAGCATCAATGGTGGGAGAGATGGGAAATTAAAACTCCAAAACCCTAGTTTCCTTTTTGCAAATCAAGCTCTAGCTCCAAACTAATAGAAGAACCCATTACTTAGAATCAAGCTTCTTGAGTTGGATTTGAAGAGTGGTTGATTCTCCTTTGCTTCTAAGCTTCTTTTTCAATCGTTTGGGTTCAAAGGTGAGATTTTTATCTCACATCTATGCTTATATTTATCTTCGATTGTTAGGTATGAATTCCTAACACTTATTCGTGTGCAATTGCTTTTGGTTTGGATTGATTTGGTGAATATTCCAATTTTTAGTGTTTTGGGTTCAAATCCTTAAAAATCATAACTTTGATGTTCAAATTCGTTTTTGGTGATGCATCGAGGAGCCAATAGGATCGGGTAGCCGTTGGGCATAATTCCTTATCGTCCGTGCTCGTTCGGTTGCGAATTGGTGGAGTTTGCACATCAATTAAATGGGTTGCAATTTGCAGAACATCAGGGTCAGCCGACCGAACCCCTGGGCCGGTCGACCGACCTGCTACTAAGGTGCATAGGCACCTTTCTGTCTCTGGTCCGGTCGACTGGCTACAGGGCTCAGCCGACCGACCTGCTTCTCGAGATTTTTTTGGAACAGGGTCCGGTCGACCGAGCTCTGTAGCCGGCCGACCGACCTGATGCAATTTTGCCTATTTCGCCTTGTTGCTTGAATTTCCAACTTTAATCGATTCGTGTTGTTTCCTATTTGTTGTTATCATTTATTATGACTTTGATGACTCCTTTTTAGGGATTTTTGAATATCCATTTCGATGGATTTTTTATCGGTTTCGTTGGATTTTTATTCACATCTTCGTATGTGAATTTTAGTGATTGATTGTTCCTACAATCTTCTTGGTGATTTGTCACTTTAAAAATAAAAAGGTTTTCTATACAAGTAGTAAATATCAAAACTCTTTCTTCAAATGATTTCAACACTATTTTATTACAAAGCTCGTTTTCTTAAACCGTTTTCCAATCTATTAGTATATACAAACCTTTACCTCACTCGTATGAGAAATCTAATTAAACGACTTAGTAAAACGAGTGGTATGAAACGCTTGCGTTTACTTCGTCGGTTAATTCTTGGAATTGTTCGATTGAATCTATTGTGACAATTTTCTAGTGGAGATCTACAGTTTGTTCGTAAATATTTGAATTAAGCAAGTGGTTATGGGACATGAAGCTAAACTTTTATATTTACTAACTTAGTGTAATTGACACTTCTTAATGATCAATGATGATCATTTTTGTGATTTAGACTAGCAATGTGCGATGTCTCTTTGTCTGCGAGGGAGACTAAACACCGTTTTGTGGAGTTTCGACTCAAATTGGTGGGGTAGCAACTCATGGTCTTCGGGCCGTTTGTGGAGCTTCGGCTCAATTTGTGATGGTTAGCAACCATGGAATTAGCGTTCCGTTTGTGATACACGTGTTGGTGAGCTTTATGCTCTCGTTTGTGATAGGCCTCCCCCCTTTTTGTGATTTCTGGATTTCTTGAGATGATTTCTAGAATTTGTGTTTCACCAATATTCGTGATTTCCATTGATAAGTTTTATCAATATTTGTGCATTGGTGAATTTGTGTGTCATTGACTTTTGTGATTGGCATTGATATAATCGTCAATATTTATGGTTTGGTGAACGAAATAAGGAGTATGACATTTCTTTGATTCTTGTGTAGATTTTGTGATATTGATTAATCTCTTGTTGATTTTCAATTACTTATATATATCACAGCTTGGCATTGTGATTATTATGTGTTTAGTCATATCTCTTACTCTATATCGTTTCATCTGATATTTATAGTTAGACTGATCCGTTTATTATTTTCTTATTAAATAATACTCGGGTCAGACCGAGATGTTACAGGTGCTTCTGCTTGACTTTACATCCGGGATTACCTCCTTGACTTTTGGTTAACTACTTAGATTAGTAGTTTTTTTGTTGTATACATTTGAGATATAGACTCCATAATGTACACTTATTCTTTTGTGTAGTTCGTGTAACTATTCTTTTGTGATATTGTGGATCTTTTTAGACCACTACTCTGATGTACACTTCCTAGTGTAATATTCATATTTATTTCCGCCTTTGGGATATGAATTGTCTATGACTGATTTATGTTATGTTTATTTCTATATATGTTTCTGAAGATATTATAGCCACTGTGTAATAGCTTTTAGTTTGTGTCGGTATGTCGGATTTCCCTCTTGATAAAGAAATGCATGTTATACTATCTGACATATCGATGCTCGCGCAAAGCAATTACATGGATGGTCGCTCCTCAACAGCCTTATTCTCCGTGCTAGTTGACAGCATTCACGTAATGTTCTTGGCTAGCGTGGGTATAGAGGTGGGGCGTCACAGCTTGGTATCAAAGCCAAACTTCGGAACAATGTAGAATAATTTAGCAAGGATCATGTCCTAAGTCTTTCTTAGGAGTTGTGCCTTAAGATTTACTTCGAGTCTTCGTACCGATTCATCCAATTTTCTTTTATGATTCCTTGTTTTATCTATCAAGATTGCTTGATATCCATTAGTGAATAATCTTCTTCTTCTTCTTTCTTTCTAAAGGAAGAGAAATGTCTAGACCAGGCCTCCCCAGAGCCGTACCATCTAGCACTCCACCCCTGAATGGATTTTTTATGACTGCTCAATAGCTTCTTGATTTAGTGACAAATGCTTAAGCAGCTGGAGCTAACCCGGAACCTACTCACCCAAAGTCGGATTCGCACGCTTGTGCAGCGATTACACTAATTTGGGTGGGAAGCCATTCAAAGGTTCCGAAACTGTTATTGAAGTACAGGCTTGGCTAAGGTCATGCGATTGAATCTTTTCTCGCATGAATCTTATTGGCCTTCACCGAGTTCAGGTGGCCTCTAGTATGCTCCAAGAAAGAGCATTGGACTGGTACGAACTTCTTATTTCTGAGATTGATGAAGCAGATCTCACCTGGGAGAAATTCCGAGAGTGCTTCAAGTTAAAATTCGTACCAGAAGCTGAGAAAGTGACATTGGCTCGACGATTTATAGACCTTGTTCAAGGTGAGTCCTCCGTGACTGATTATGTCGCCTCCTTCGAGTCGCTTTCCAAATATGGGGTTGAATACATCAACACCCCTTTAAAGAAGAACCAGAGGTTCGTCTATGGCTTAAACAAAAATCTCAAGAAGCCATTACTTCTAAAATTAGAAGTTTCTTTCGACCAACTCATTGATATCGCTCTTCGTCTTGAAGAGGCGGATAGGGAAAATGATGTTGAAGTGGTGGGTTCCAAACCAAGCTTCAACAACAACAAGAAAAGGCCTAATAAATTTAAAGGTCCGTATCCCAATAAGAAAGGGAAGCAAGCAACCTCTGTGGCAAAAACTTCTTCCTTTGGTCGTGGGGAATGCTATAATTGTGGTTCGAAGGACCATTACGCGAACAAGTGTCCAAAGTCTCTCTCTTGTCGCTACTTCAAAGGTCCCGGTCATGTTATATCTTCATGCCCCAAGCTTCAGGGCAAGAAGGAGGGAAAGTTAAATGTTGCTCAAGCCCCTGGCAACACATCTTGTGGCCAAGGTATTTTTCATTCTATTCTGGATGGAATTATTTTATTTCGTGATCATCCTATTCGAGTTCTTTTTGATACGGGTGCGTCCCATTCTTTTATATCAAAAGAACTTGTTGATAATTTTTCTTTGGATGTTTTGTGTTTAATGACTTCTTTGAGAATTGCGAATCCGGTTGGTGGATCCGCAACAATCAGTTTATTGTGTAAAGATGTCGAGATTATTTTGTGTGGTTTTCCTTTCCCAGCCGATTTGCATGTCATGCGTTATTTAGGCTTTGGAATGATTTTGGGAATGGATTGGCTTAACCGTTATGAAGCTCATATCCTATGTCCTGAGCGGACTATTCATCTTCGACATCCTCAATCTGTTAATCAGGTTTCTGTTATTCTTAAAGATTCGGATTCTGCTTTGGTTGCATCTTTATGTTCTTTAAACCCTCGTGATGACGATGATGATGATGAGGGTGATATTATTTCTCTTATTCATGTCGTTCGTGAATTTTCCGACATATTCGAGCCCGTTTTAGGATTACCACCTAAGCGAGCAATTGAGTTCAGAATTAATCTCATTCCTGGAGCTCAACCTATCACTCGCCCTCCTTATCGTATGTCCAATAAAGAAAACGAGGAGATGCGTAAACAATTATCTGAATTGGAGACGAAGCAATTTATTCGCTCTAGTTCCTCGCCTTGGGGAGCTTCAGCTATTTTTGTAAAGAAATCCGATGGAACACTTAGGCTTTGCGTTGACTACCGCAAGCTTAATGATCTTACTATTAAAAATAAATACCCTTTACTCGGATTGACGATCTATTCGATCAACTTAGTGGTGCTAGAGTCTTTTCGCAATTGGACTTGGCTACCGGTTTTCACCAGCTTCGTATTGCAGAGGATAATATTCCTTTGATATCGTTCTGTACTCGTTATGGATCTTATGAATGGCTTGTTATGCCATTTGGTCTAACGAATGCTCCAGCTTATTTCGTTGACCTCATGAATCGAGTTTTCAAAGATTTCCTCGATCGGTTTGTTCTCATCTTTATTGATGATATTCTTGTGTATTCAAAAACCGAGGAGGAGCATGAAAAGCAACTTCGGATTGTATTGGAAACTCTTAGGAGTAATCAATTAAAAGCAAAATATTCTAAATGTCATTTTTGGCAATCTCGTGTGAAGTTTCTCGGTCATATTATTTCCGAATCCGGAATTTCTGTGGATCCTTCAAAGATTGAAGCGATTCAAGATTGGAAGAGACCAGAGAGTGTGACGGAGATTCGTAGTTTTCTTGGATTGGCGGGTTATTACCACCGTTTTATCAAAGACTTTTCTAAGATTGTCGTGCCTCTCACTAGCTTAACGAAGAAAGGTGTTAAATACATTTGGTCGGACAAATGTGAAACTTCTTTCTAGAAATTAAAAGAACTCCTTTCTGATGCTCCTATTCTTGTTATTCTCGTGGGGAATCAGGATTTCGTTGTTTATACCGATGCTAGTCGTGTTGGTTTGGGTGCCGTTCTTATGCAAAAAGAACGTGTTATTGCTTATGCTTCAAGGCAATTAAAGCCTGCCGAGACTAGATATGCCACTCATGATTTAGAGCTCGCGGCTATTGTTTTCGCTCTTCGGATTTGGCGTCATTATCTTTTGGGAGAGAAATTTGTTCTTTATACTGATCATAAGTCCTTCAAGTATTTATTCTCTCAAAAGGAACTTAATTTGCGTCAACAACGTTGGCTCGAGTTCCTTGCTCCTTATGATCTTGATATTCTTTATACCCCCGGGAAGGGTAATCGTGTCGCCGATGCTCTTAGCCGTAAACAACAAGCAGTTGTTTCTATGATGATATCTGAATGGAACAATCTCGAGATCTTATCCACTTGTGAGATTCGAGAGCGCGTATCCGATTTATGCTCATCATTTGTTTTATGTAGCCTTGAGGCTCATCCTTCTCTTTTAGACTGCATTCTTGAAGCTCAAAGGCTAGATCCCGAATTGGCTCTTCTTGGCCAAAATTTTAAGGATAAAATTGATATTGAAGGTTTGAAAGACTTTGATATCAATTCTCGTGGCGGCATTCGGAAATTTGGTGGACTTATCGTACCAAATATTGGTGATCTTCGCAAGGATATTTTAGAAGATTCTCATCATTCTAAATTTATCATTCATCCCGGTAGTAGTAAAATGTACGCGGATATGAAGCGACTTTATTATTGGGAGGGAATGAAACTTGACTTCGCTAACTTCGTTAAGCGTTGCATGACTTGCCAACTCGTTAAGGCCGAGCATCGAAGGCCCGGTGGGTTATTGCAACCTTTAGAAATTCCAATTTGGAAGTGGGACCAGATTTCCATGGATTTTATAGATGGCCTTCCCCGTTCTCGTTCGGGTCATGATAGCTTATGGGTGATTGTTGATAGGCTTACTAAATCTGCCCATTTTATTCCCGTTCGGTCTAACCGAACCGTTCCTCTTTTGGCCAAACTCTTTGTTAAAGAGATTGTTAAATTACATGGAGTTCCTACTTCTATAGTTAGTGATCGTGATCCATTGTTTACTAGTGGATTTTGGAAGAGTCTTCAAAAAGCTTTAGGAACGAAGCTTAATTTTAGCACCGCTTATCATCCTCAGTCCGATAGACAAACCGAGCATGTGAATTAAACTCTTGAAGATCTTCTTCGTGCTTGTGTTCTTGATTTTGGTGGAAGTTGGGAAGATCATATTTCACTTGTTGAATTTTCCTATAATAATAGCTTCCAATCTAGTATTGGTATGGCACCTTTCGAGGCACTCTATGGAAGGCCATGCCGGTCTCCTTCTTGTTGGCTTGAGGCCGGCGAGAAGCTGGTTTTAGGTCCAGATTTTATTCGGGATTCCACAGAGAAAATTGACCTTATTCGACATAGGATGAAAGAAGCCCAGAGTAGACAAAAATCCTATACCGATAACCGAAGAAGCAAATTAGAATTTTCTATTAGAGATCTTGTGTTCATTCGTGTTTCGCCTATGAAGGGTGTTGTACGTTTCAGTCGATCGGGAAAGTTAGTGCCTCGATACATTGGACCTTTTCCTATCGCTGAACGTATTGGTTCCGTGGCTTATCGCCTTTTATTACCGGCTCAGTTTTCTGCTATTCATGACGTGTTTCACGTTTCTCAATTACGGAAGTGCCTTCGAGATTCCGATTCTATCCTTGAGCCCGGTGTTGTGGAAGAGATTGAAGTTTCACCTAATTTAACTTATGAGCAGCATCCTATTCGAATTGTTGCTTCGGTGGTCAAACGACTTCGAAATAAAGATGTTCCGCTTGTTAAAGTTCAATGATCTTCAAATCCTAAGGATTGTTCTTGGGAATTTAGAGAGTTCATCGAGCGAACACATCCGGACTTATTTTCTCGTGCTCTTTGAGGTGAACTTCTTATTTCAAACTTCTTTTGTGTTGAATATGCTTTTATGGTTGTTACTATATATCTTCTTCTTAAATATTGCGAGGACGCAATTTCTTTAAGGATGAGAGTCTGTAACAACCCGCATATTTATCGATTTTTATATTTAAATATTTTGTCAATACTCGGAATTTAGTCCGAAAAGCTACTTTTTGCATATGGTCGAATTAGGACTCAGGACCACTCCCATTGAGTTTAAAATGCCGTTTGCGACCTTTTTGAGTATAAGCTTCGATATGTTTGGAGTAAGTTGAATTTTGCTACTTTTTCACTTTGGGTTTGGGTTTGGGTTCAGCCCTATGTTTAACTTATACTCAAATCTGAGCCACTCCTCCCCATTCACCCTCACTTTCTCCTCTTTTCAGTTCTAAAGCATCAATGGTGGGAGAGATGGGAAATTAAAACTCCAAAACCCTAGTTTCCTTTTTGCAAATCAAGCTCTAGCTCCAAACTAATAGAAGAACCCATTACTTAGAATCAAGCTTCTTGAGTTGGATTTGAAGAGTGGTTGATTCTCCTTTGCTTCTAAGCTTCTTTTTCAATCGTTTTGGTTCAAAGGTGAGATTTTTATCTCACATCTATGCTTATATTTATCTTCGATTATTGGGTATGAATTCCTAACACTTATTCGTGTGCAATTGCTTTTGGTTTGGATTGATTTGGTGAATATTCCAATTTTTAGTGTTTTGGGTTCAAATCCTTAAAAATCATAGCTTTGATGTTCAAATGCGTTTTTGGTGATGCATCGAGGAGCCAATAGGATCGGGTAGCCGTTGGGCATAATTCCCTATCGTCCGTGCTCGTTCGGTTGCGAATTGGTGGAGTTTGCACATCAATTAAATGGGTTGCAATTTGCAGAACATCAGGGTCGGCCGACCGAACCCCTGGGCCGGTCGACCGACCTGCTACTAAGGTGCATAGGCACCTTTCTGTCTCTGGTCCGGTCGACTAGCTACAGGGCTCAGCCGACCGACCTGCTTCCCGAGATTTTTTTGGAACAGGGTCCGGTCGACCGAGCTCTGTAGCCGACCGACCGACCTGATGCAATTTTGCCTATTTCGCCTAGTTGCTTGAATTTCCAACTTTAATCGATTCGTGTTGTTTCCTATTTGTTGTTATCATTTATTATGACTTTGATGACTCCTTTTTAGGGATTTTTGAATATCCATTTCGATGGATTTTTTATCGGTTTCGTTGGATTTTTATTCACATCTTCGTATGTGAATTTTAGTGATTGATTGTTCCTACAATCTTCTTGGTGATTTGTCACTTTAAAAATACAAAGGTTTTCTATACTAGTATTAAATATCAAAACTCTTTCTTCAAATGATTTCAACACTATTTTATTACAAAGCTCGTTTTCTTAAACCATTTTCCAATCTATTAGTATATACAAACATTTACCTCACTCGTATGAGAAATCTAATTAAACGACTTAGTAAAACGAGTGGTATGAAACGCTTGCGTTTACTTCGTCGGTTAATTCTTGGACTTGTTTGATTGAATCTCTTGTGACAATTTTCTAGTGGAGATCTACAGTTTGTTCGTAAATATTTGATTTAAGCAAGTGGTTATGGGACATGAAGCTAAACTTTTATATTTACTAACTTAGTGTAATTGACACTTCTTAATGATCAATGATGATCATTTTTGTGATTTAGACTAGCAATGTGCGATGTCTCTTTGTCTGCGAGGGAGTCTAAACCCCGTTTTGTGGAGTTTCGACTCAAATTGGTGGGGTAGCAATCCATGGTCTTCGGGCCGTTTGTGGAGCTTCGGTTCAATTTGTGATGGTTAGCAACCATGGAATTAGCGTTCCGTTTGTGATACACGTGTTGGTGAGCTTTATGCTCTCGTTTGTGATAGGCCTTCCCCCCCCCCCTTTTGTGATTTCTGGATTTCTTGAGATGATTTCTAGAATTTGTGTTTCACCAATTTTCGTGATTTCCATTGATAAGTTTTATCAATATTTGTGCATTGGTGAATTTGTGTGTCATTGACTTTTGTGATTGACATTGATATAATCGTCAATATTTATGGTTTGGTGAACGAAATAAGGAATATGACATTTCTTTGATTCTTGTGTAGATTTTGTGATATTGATTAATCTCTTGTTGATTTTCAATTACTTATATATATCACAGCTTGGCATTGTGATTATTATGTGTTTAGTCATATCTCTTACTCTATATCGTTTCATCTGATATTTATAGTTAGACTGGTCCGTTTATTATTTTCTTATTAAATAATACTCGAGTCAGACCGAGATGTTACAGGTGCTTCTTCTTGACTTTACATCCGGGATTACCTCCTTGACTTTTGGTTAACTACTTAGGTTAGTAGTTTTTTGTTGTGTACATTTGAAATATAGACTCCATAATGTATACTTATTCTTTTGTGTAGTTCGTGTAACTATTATTTTGTGATATTGTGGATCTTTTTAGACCACTACTCTGATGTACACTTCCTAGTGTAATATTCATATCTATTTCCGCCTTTGGGATATGAATTGTCTGTGACTGATTTATGTTATGTTTATTTCTATATTTGTTTCTGAAGATATTATAGCCACTATGTAGTAGCTTTGAGTTTGTGTCGGTATGTCGGATTTCCCTCTTGATAAAGAAATGCATGTTATACTATCTGACATATCGATGCTCGCGCAAAGCAATTACACGGATGGTCGCTCCTCAACAGCCTTATTCTCCGTGCTAGTTGACAGCATTCACTATGTTCTTGGCTAGCATGGGTATAGAGGTGGGGCGTCACACGGGTCGTCACACGTGGTATCAAAGATGAAGGTTAAGTGAGAACCTTGGCTTTGTTGGGGTATGACTCATTAGATATAGGGTTAGTAATGCCCTAGAATGAGTTTAGTCTGAGAGAGCGCATAATTAAAACTTCTAATTTGAATAAGTATATTCATACTGTATAGCATTCCCTAAGATATCTCGTCTATATATCCTAAAGATCTTTTTCTTACTATGTACAGATAGTAGAAAATGAGTGGAAGAAGAGTACGAGGTAGGGGAGGAAGTAATGCCCCAAATGGTCAAACTCCCGCAGCTACAGTAGTCGAGGAAGTAGTAGTTCAAGTACAGCCCCAAATTAACTTTGCAACTTTATGCAAGAACTATACCAGCCTTGGTGGTAAACCTTTCAAAGGAACCGAAACCATCATTGAAGTACAAGCTTGGATCCGCTCTTGTGAAAGAATTTTCAAAGGACTGAATATTGGAGATGAGCAGAAGAGATTCTTAGCCTGTTGGCAATTACAAGACGGAGCTCTAGTTTGGTGGGAATCTATTACCCAGAATGAGTCAGAAGATGATTTCTCATGGGAATGATTCAAAGAAGTTCTGAAGGAGCAGTATATGCCGGAAGCTGGAAAATCTCGTCTTTATCGAAATTTCATGGATTTTAAACAAGAGGAGGAGATGTCATTTGAGGAGTATGCTAACAAGTTTAACGAATTATCTCGTTTGGGCCTGGATTGATAGATATGCCTCTAAAAAAGAATGAAAAGTTTATTTATGGAATGAAGAAGCAATACCATGTCAGGATGACTGGGCATGTGAAAGAACCATTTGTAGACTTAATAGATATGGGATACAGATATGAAGCTTTGGATAAGATAGATCCACCAGTAGTACAAGAAAGCAATAACAATAACTAGAAGAGGAGGAAGTTCAATGGCAAGAAGCCGTGGCAGGGAAAACTCAAAGGAGGGTCTCAAGAGAACCGCTCTAAAGACATTACTTGTAACAATTGTAAGAAGAAAGGCCATATTGCGAAGAATTGTTGGGGTCCTACAGCTCAGAGTGTTGCCTCTCCGGTGGCTCAGAATTATCTCTGCTATAATTGTCATAAACCAGGGCACCTGATTAAGGATTGTCCCTTAATGAAGAAAGGAGAACAAGCCCTATCAAGGATGAGCCTTCAACCTCTAAAGATGTGAAGGGAAAAGGAGTGTTGGAAGGTAATATTTTTTATCAAAGATGTTTTAGTTAGAGTATTATTTGATACAGGAGCTTCTCATAGTTTTATTTCTAAAACAACTGTAGAAGAATTGGAACTTAAACCTAAAATTGTTGACGACCCTATCTGCGTAACGAATCCTATAGGAGGTTCCACTAATCTTTGTATGCACTGTGAAAATGTCCCAATTTCCTATCCTCCCCATCACTTTCCTTTCCATCTTTTCGTTTTAGATTTTATTGGATTCGAAATTTTACTTGGTATGGATTGGTTAACTAAAAATGAAGCTATTCTAGATTGTTTGAAGAGAATAGTTGTAGTGAAGACAAAGTTAGGGAAACTCATAAAAATACCTTGTGAAGGTCCTAGTCAAAGAAGGGATAGTTTTCTTTATGCTTTAGATACATCCCAGACAGGATTAGAAACAATACCCGTTGTTAAAGAATTTGCAGATGTCTTTGAGGAAGTAAAAAGTTTGCCTCCACACTGAGAAATCGAATTCCGTATCGATTTAATTCCTAGTGCGATGCCATTTAAACAACAAGATAGAAGGATGGCTCTGAAAGAAAGGAATGAGTTGAATAACCAAACCCAAGAATTATTAAAGAAAGGACTGATAAGACCTAGCCGTTCAAGTTGGGGATCAGCCGTAGTTTTTGTTGCTAAGTCAGATGGATCTTTGAGATTGTGTGTAGACTATCGAGATCTAAATAAGCAAACCATTAAGAACAAGTATCCTTACCTCGAATGGATGACTTGTTTGACCAGTTACATGGAGCTCGAGTTTTCTCTAAAATGGACCTAGCTACAGGATTCCATCAGTTAAGGATCGCAAAAGATTGCATCCATTTAACTGCATTCAAAGGTCCGAATACTTTTTATGAGTGGTTGGTTATGCCTTTTGGGCTGACTAATGCACCCGCTTATTTTGTTGACCTTATGAATAGAGTGTTTAGAGATGTGCTAAACAAATTCGTGTTAGTCTTTATCGACGATATCCTCATCTACTCAAAGGCAGAAGAAGAACACGCAAGGCATCTAGAAGCTGTGTTGGAGATATTGAGAAATAATGTGCTAAAAGCCAAATTCTCAAAGTGCCATTTTTGGGAGAAGGAGGTAAGATTACTTGGACATATAATATCAAGGGATGGAATTTCAGTAGATCCAGGGAAAGTTGTAGCTATCCAAGATTGGAAGCAGCCACAAACTCCTAAAGAGATTCATAGCTTCTTAGGTTTGGCAGGATATTACAGAAGATTCGTTCAAGACTTTTCTAAAATTGCCTATCACCTAACGAAGTTGACAATGAAGGATGCTAAATTTATCTTGACTCCTAAGTGTGAAGAAGCTTTCCAAGAACTAAAGAGGAGATAGACAACCGCTCCAGTTTTAGCAATTATAAATGGGAATAGTGGATTGACCGTTTATAAGATGCTTGTGGAGAATGAGTTGGTGCAGTTTTAATGCAAGATGGGAAGGTGATTGCTTATGCAAGTAGACAGCTGAAGACGCATGAGAAGAATTATGCAACACGCGACTTAGAATTATTAGCTGTTGTGTTCGCTCTAAAGATATGGAGACATTATTTGCTGGGTAAGAATCTTTCATAGTTTATTTCGATAAAACTTTAAATTGACCTTAGTAAATAATATTCCATCTTTTAGGTGAAAAATTCAAACTCTTCACGGACCACAAATCTTTGAAGTATCTTTTCATCTAGAAGGGTTTGAACATGAGATAGCAACGCTGGCAAGAATTTCTCGCATCATATGATCTAGATATTCTATATACACCAGGAAAAGCCAACGTAGTAGCTGATGCATTGAGTAGGAAGTTGGCTAGTATTTCTTATTTGGTAGTAACTCCAACTCTTCAGGAGAAAATAACTAGCAAGCAAAAAGAAGATCGATTTCTAATGGAGATTATTGAAGATATACATAGTGGAAGGAGTTCAAGCTTTAAAATAGACAACCATGGAGTATTACGGTTAAATGGAAGAATTTGTGTTCCAGATGTTGGAAATCTTAAGCAAGAAGTATTAGCTGAATGCCGCACAGCCAAACTTAGCGTTTATCCAGGGATTCATAAGATGTACAAGGACATGAAGCGTACATTTTGGTGGAGAAGCATGAAGAGGGGCATATCTATCTATGTCAGTCGTTGTGAAAATTGCCAAAGAATCAAAAGTGATCAACAAAAGACGGTAGGATTACTTCAACCTTTGGAGATTCCAGCTTGGAAGTGGGATCAAATATCCATGGATTTCATTGATGGCTTACCTCGAACAAGGAAAGGAAATGAAGGCATTTGGGTTATCATAGACCGATTAACCAAAAGTGCACACTTTATTCCGGTAAAGCCAACAAGAACTACAGCAAGCCTTGCAGATATATATGTGAAGGAGATTGTCTGATTGCATGGAGTTCCAAGCAGTATAGTAAGCGATCGTGATCCAATCTTCACTAGTCAGTTTTGGGAAGCACTACAGATAACTTTGGGAACCAAGCTGAGTATAAGTACTGCATATCACCCCCAAACTGATGGACAGACGGAAAGAGTTAACCGTGTTTTGGAAGATCTTTTGAGAGCATGTATTCTAGATTTTGGAGGCTCATGGGAGAATCATTTACATTTAGTAGAGTTCTCCTATAATAATAGCTATCAAGCTACTATCGGCATGGCACCATATGAAGCTTTGTATGGCCGTCCATGTAAATCGCCAGCATGCTGGATAGAAACCGGAGATCGGTTAGTGCTTGGCCCAGATATGATACGAGAAGCTTCAGAGAAAGTTGATATGATTAGAAAGAAGCTAAAAGAAGCCCAAAGTAGGCAGAAGAGTTATGCAGATCGAAGGCGTAGAAATCTGGAATTCTCAGTTGGAGATTCAGTCTTTTTGAAAGTCTCTCCAATGAGAGGAGTAGTAAGATTTGGAAGAGCTGGAAAGTTAGCACCTCGATATATTGGACCTTTTTCCATTCTCGAACGAATTGGCCCACTAGCTTATCGAGTACAATTGCCTGAAAGATTGTCTGGTGTACATAATGTTTTTCACGTATCACATTTGCGGAAGCATATATATGACCCAGAACAAATCATAGAAACAGCTGCTCAGGATGACTTGGAGATAGAACCAAACTTAGCAGTTATTAGAAGACCTATTCGAATCGTGGATCAAGATGAGAAACGATTAAGAAGAAAGGTTGTAAGGTTGGTAAAAGTTCAACGGAGCGGGAATGTTGATGATTGCACATGGGAAACAGAAGATAGAATGAGAAAAGCATATCCCAAATTTAGGATCGATGTATAGACTTTATCTATCATTTGAGTGTACTCACCGCCTGTGGTGTAGTCACTTATTGTATATATTCCATCTTATTGAATATATATTTCCTTTTGAGCTATTTTCTTCTTATCTAATTTCGAGGACGAAATTCTTTTAAGTAGGAGAGAATGTAACGACCCAATATTTAACCACTTCAAAATATAACATTTAAAGTGATTTTAAATATAAAATATAAGAGGTTTTATGATTCAAATAATATTAGATAGGATTTGAAAATAGAAATGTACATAAAAATAGTAACATTTGCTTATATTGACAAAAGTGACAAAATCCTGATTTCAGAAAAGTAAGTTTAAATGGTTTAATAAATTATTTTAATTTATTTATGAGTGTTTATATCTTTAAATGACATTATAAAAATTTATTTTTAAATTTGGATTACATAAATAAATAGTTTAAATAAAACGTCAAAATATGACTGTAAAACATTTTGTCAAAAATCGATGTTTAGTCGATTTAAAGTTGTCGCACGTTGTTGCACCTTTATGTATACAATTTAATAAATATGGTAACATATAAAGATAGTTAACAATTAACTAAACAATGTTAATTTTAGTAATCACACTTAGAAAATTCTAGAAAGTAATTAGCAAAAGTAAACAAAAAAGACAAAACACATGTCACATCAAAAGTGACATAAAGTAAAGAAAGCGACATAAAGTAAAGATAAGTGACATAAAGTAAAGTAATCATTCTTATTCTTTACTTAACTTTAAAGTATTTGAATTTTAAAAGTGTGATGTGATGTGGATGATAAGTTTTGAATTAAATACGTTTACTTAATTCTTAAGGAAGATTATTTAAGTAAAAACACAAATCTATATTTTATTTTCAAATATTTTCTATAAATACATACCCACTTTCTCACTTTCTTTCACACTTTTTCTTCTCAAAATTTCAAGCTTCTTCTTACCTCCTTTAATGGCTTCCAACCTTAACAAAGTTATGTCAAAATATTTCCAAAAATAAAGTAAAGAAAATATCGACAAAACACCGTCCGAACCACTTCAAACTCCTCCTCCTTCCTCACATTGCTCACGCTCTCTCTTCTTCCATTTGGCCGAGCACTTTTAGCCTTCTACAAGCCAAGGCGAGCCATCTAAGTCGAAGCATTCAAGAAATCAAAAGCTTAAAACGTCGAGTAGCGAAGCTATAGCCGATTTTCCATTCACCAAAACCAAACAAAGTGAGAACTCCTAATTTATATGTATTTATTTGGTTATGATGTTGAGATATGTTTGTTTGGATGTTAATAATGATGTTTGATAAGTGTTTGAAAAAGAAAGCAACCTCCTTTAAGTCATTTGCAAAAGTTAGTAAGCAAATATGTACATAAATGAGAATTATGTGACATTGTAATGAAAATGTTGTTAAATTGATATGCAAGTTCATATGACATATAAGAATATGTTAAAATGATTATAAATATTTTTTTGGATGTTTATTAGTTGTATATTAAATATATATGTTGAAACAAGTCACGGATTTACACGACGTATAATCACATAGAAATCACTTTCCAAAAGAAATGAAATGTGATATGGAATCATTTATACCTTTGAAAAATCTTTGAAAATACATTAGAAATGATTCCTAAGTGTTTAAACTTGTTTCGACAAAGTTTGGATATGAATTTCAAAATACGCCAAAAATTTGACGAGTCGCGTAACGGTAGTTCGCGTTTTCGCGTCAAAAGTTCAAATGATCATATGAAGTGGAATATAGTTCGGAATTCTTCGAAGTAAGAATTTTCTGAATCCTTATATTCATATCTTTCATAAAAAAAGAGAAAATCAAGATTTCATCTTGTATATTTTGAAATATGACAAAATCAATTTTCAAGAAAAATCCAGTTTTTACACTAAATAACCAAAGTTGGAAATTGATGAAATTAGTGTTTTAAAAAATGAAATAAATTCTAAAAATCTTTGAAAATGTTTTAAAAGTGATTTAAGTTAGAAAGATGTTTTTCTAAATGATACGAAAGTTGTTTTGAAGAATATAGCTTTTTAAAGCACTTTTTGCAATACTTTCTGCAAACACTTTTCAATAACTTTTGAAATAAAGTTTGAAACTTAACAATCCTTTCTTAAAATCCTTAGTAAATGTTTTTAAGTGAATAATAAAGCATTTCAAAAGAAATTTGAACAATTTAACATTATTTCAAAGATGTTTAAACAAGAAGTTAAGTGATTTAAAAAGGGAAAATGAGTATGCGGAAACGACTAGTACATTTGTCCCGCCTGTGAGATCTGAAAGTGAAAACAAGGTGTGTAACTAAGGTTATGAATGGAGCAACCAATGCCCTGAACTTACTTGGCCTCAGTTTTCTCTTTTAGGCGAGGGTGGAACATATCGAAAGGAAAGCCCGGATGCTCAACTTGGATTTTATAGAAATAATCTCCTTATACTCATCATTAAAATCCGAAGAGGGAACTTGTCCTATTCGTGAAATTTAAAAGGTGATCTCACCGTTATTCCACCCATAGCACTCGTTGAATACGGAAGTTGATTTTAGATAAAAGTAGAATGATTTCTATAATCCTATTTTCTCAAAAGATACTCTTTAAAAATGATTTGAGAAATATTTAAAAAGAGGTTTAAATGATTCCGTATTCACTAAAAGAAGATTTTTGAAAATATATATCTCTCGAAGATATTTTGGTAAATGAAATGAATGAACCGAAAAACAATCACCTAATTACATCATTTTTATCGATGATTGGATTTCGAAGGAACCAGGATCGGATTTGGTTAATTCCTATTCGAAAACCACTTCGAACCAATTACGTGTTCGAAAAAATGAAGATGTTTGAAGACGGAGATACTGAGACGAATAATAACGAGGGACTACTTGTTGATTATTGGGGATAAACTATCGATTCACTATATTGTAGCAGTGGTCTCTTTGTTATGAAAAACCTCAAAACCACAAGGGCTTCTCGCCTAGTAATGGCCGAGGAAAGTGCATTCGGTTTCGTTCGGTCCCAGAACGAACTTGTATGGATGAATGTCTGACCTTGCATTCCAAATCATAATGAGTGGTTTCTATAAAAGTATATCAGTCGGTGGCGGAGAAGACACCTTCTCTTAGCTTAACACCCTTTCCCGAGACATACGTGCTCGGGAAGTTATACGTTTGTAGAAATCAGTCGTGTGAATGTGGAATGACAATGTGGCATTCAAAGTGAATGAATATGTGCTATATGAAAAGGTAATCGTAGCCTCGAGCCTCATCAACCGGAAATGGCCGAAACAGGTTAGATACAGCAAGGCTAAGTGGGTCATTCCCAATTAGGGTATGATCATCCCCTTCTAGATATATTTCTTCCCGCTATGACGTTTGGGATGTAAATTAATGTGGACGTATGCAAAGAGAGCTCTCGGATAAAGGTCGGTAACGACCGTGGGATGACATATTCGGTACTATCTAGTTACAGAGGTAGGTCGGTCTTGTGTTGGTAGAGGGCAGATGTTCTGTGCCTCGGGGCATCCATCTAGAGGTGTACCCATCGGAAGGTAGTCCCTTCACCTGGTCATTTGTATGGAAATCCATTCTCCAATAAGAACCTTCGGACTTGATTGTAAACCTAGTATGCTGGAATTTAATCAATGTAACAATTTCGGCTAAGATTAGTAAGTTTATTTGAAAATGTTTTCAAAGAATGTCATTAGAAATAATATCCCTAAATTTGGCGTAATAAAGAGTTTGGTTATCATAAGGTAAAAACTCATTCCGTGTTTATATGTGTCGTGGTCTTATGAGATACCTTTTTGTTTTCAAAAACATCGTACTTTGAGTTCTCACACCAGTCTTATGACTGACCCGGAGTTTGTTTTTCCCTTTAAACTCTGGGTGTCCTATTTTCGGGCACCCGTGTAGTCAGGATACCTTAGGAGCATTTTGGAGCATGTTGGGGAGCATTTTGGAGAAGACTTTGGAGCTATGAAGCTGAAGTACCTTATATAGTTATCTACCCATTTTCCGCTGTGTTATGTAGTTTGCATTTCTAGCATATGTACGGAAAGATAGTTATAACTATCCCGCTAGATTTGTATTTGACTCTGATCATTATGTATAATTATAAATGTTGAATGCGATGTAAGATTCTATCATTCTGTTATCTTCTATCTTTATTTTCTTTTACACCCCTAAAAATCTGCCTCCCCGACACTTGGATTTACGACACGTGAATACCGTGGATGTATTAGTGTCGATTTCTGAGGATCGAGGAGACGGGTCGTCACATTTAAGATTCCAAATTAAATCAAACTTAATTATTAAAAATATTGATCATAAGTAAAATCTTTAAATTCAACTTAAAACCAATAATAGATTTATAAAATTCCAGCTTATAGAAAACCAAATCCCTTTATATTTTATATTATTAAATCAAATATTTAAGCTAAATTTCATATATTCAAAATACTTAATAACATTTTAGGAAAATATCACTTAAAATATCAACCATGGGCCTGTATAATATTTTCTAACCTAGGTCAAGTGATACGGATATGTATCATTTCAATCCGTAATTTAAAAAGAAAAATCTAGGTTCTATCATTTCAAACCCGCAATCTCAAGTAAATCAAATACAATAAAAATCACTCGAGCCTATCATTTAGCTCATAATGATTTTCCTTATTCTAATGTCCGTTCAGGTATGTATCATTTCAACCCATAGTGATAGAGAACTTGCAGTGATACAATAAATAAAACTAATAGTATAATATAACATAGCTTATCCGATGATGTAAAAAATATATAAACAGCATTTAACATCATATTATCACATCACAAGCACATATGAATAACATATCAGTTTATACAAATTCACTTGTCATCATTTCACAATTATATAAGTACGTAAGTCTAGAGTGATAAGTCACCTTTTTAAAGCTAGAATCATATTTAAAGCACACAAATGAAACTCCGAAAAGCACGACAAGGCACGAACAAGATTTTTAGTGGATGAACAGTCAGATCCAAATCTTGTACGCAAACAAATACGCACAACATAAGTATGATTCAATACATA
The DNA here is from genome assembly GCA_030765085.1 of Allium cepa. Taxonomy (NCBI): domain Eukaryota; kingdom Viridiplantae; phylum Streptophyta; class Magnoliopsida; order Asparagales; family Amaryllidaceae; genus Allium; species Allium cepa. The sequence continues at coordinate 941,012,302 of CM060932.1, forward strand.
AGAATATAAATTAAAATAATGAAAATATGAATCAAACATGACCTAGAATTGCTTGACCCAGGCTATGGGGAACGACCACTTCACAAATAGGCTAGATCACGTCAAAGCATGCTCGGCCAAGATGGTTTTGTGCAAGGCTAGGCTCGGCCATGGGTCGTGCATTCACGGCTATGGGGATGGTAGGTGAAGAGGTAGGGTTTATTGAATGTAAAGGCAAGGTATGTGAATGGTCTTGGGTTCTTTGGTTCGGCCATAGCTCAAAGTGGCTTGGCCTATAGGTCCTTGCTTGGTTCAGCCTGGTCTGGTCATGGCTAAGGGTCTGATCAGGTCATGTCATGGCTGGAGTTTGGTTGTGGCCGAGGCAAAGGAAGGGGATTGGTGCATATGTGGCTCGGCTAGGCTTGAAACAAGGAGAAGGTGATGAGGTTTTGCATTCTTTTGGTCACGGCAAGGGGTTAGGTTGATGGAGAAGGTGGTGATGGTCGGCATGGTGGTGGTGGAGTGGTGGTGAGATCGGCTAGGAGATGGTGGCCGAGCTTGTGCCTTGAGAAAAACAAAGGAAAAGAATAAAAGAGGAGAAGAGGAAGCCATGGATCTAGAGCTTGTATATATTTTTTCTTCACGCAAAGGAATTTTGAGATGAGGAACTTTTGTGTACGTGATTCACAAAGTAGTAGGCGGCTAGGATTTACAAAGATAACGGCTAGAGATGTAAAAGAATGAACGGCTAGAGATGTGAAGAGCTAGGCAAATGAAAAAGGCAACTTCCTATCTAAGAAAAGTAACATAAGTCTATTTGAATTTCCAAAGCTATTATTGAAAATAAAACCGATCAAAAATCAAATAAATATAATAAAAGTTTATACAAATAAAAATAGAAAATAAAACTTAGACAAATAAACATACGAAAAGAGAAAATAAAATACAGAAATCATTGTGTGTAAAACACTATAATTTATCCAATTTAAAAAGTATAAAACAGAATTTAACAAAAAAAAAGCACAAATAATATTAAAATAAAATACATTTTCAAAGAAAAAGATTAGAATTTTAAATATTCAAATTAAAAAAATTCAGCTGTGGTTAAACTTTGACTTTCATTTGACCAAAATATAAAAATTTCAGAAAGTGCTTATTTTATTGAATTTGGAAAAAAATTATAAACAAATTCCAAACTTACATTGGAAAATTCCATAAATTCATTTTTAAATGAAAAATCAAAGTTTTCAAATAAAATTTTAATTAAAATATTTACAAAATTATGGGTTGTTAGACTCTCCCCCACTTAAAACTTTTCGTCCATGGAAAGGAATGAGGTAGGAGAATAGAAACGACTAGAAGGAACATAGATTGAAAAACAAAATAAAACAATAAATTTTTAAACCATATAAATTTCAATTTTAAATTAATAATTAATTTCATCCATTGAATTTCACTTAAGTTAAATCTATCTTAACTATTCTAACTTGATTATTTTATCCAGTTATCTTTAATTAGCAATTTTCTAAAAGCATAAATTTGCATAGTCATTTATTATATTCATATTTTATTCAACTAATTTAATTCTTTTTTATTCCAAATTATTTTTAAATCTATTCCACTTAATATATCTAATCACATATATCAAGCATATTTGCTCCTACTATAACTATTCCAATTTATTTATAGATTTCTTTAACGTCATTTTATATTATATTTTATTCAATTAACTTTTCATTCTATTTACCTCCATTAATCTTTTATAACTAAAATTTAAGTGTATAACATTCATTATGGACACTCAAATTTTATATATAAATTCCTATTATATTGTATATTGTCCAATTACATATTCAACTTCAGAATAATTTAGGTAAGTTATATTGGAATGCAATTGAGTATTATACAAACAAAGCTTCCTAATTCAATTCTTCAAGCTTAAATATTTACTCCAAATTTTGGTTTCATTTTACAATTGACATTATCCTTTAATACAAAGTTTTAAGGATTAGATTTTCGATTACTTCAAACAATTTTAGAAATAAATAATTTATATACATAATATATATCAAATAGAATTTGAAATCATATACCAATATTTTTCTTTTAGAAATCCAAACCAATTTAATTCTTCAAAGCAAGACTGTAGCAAAACTACAGAATGGTCTCTTCACTTTGAAACTCAAAAATTAATGTTGATGATGCTGCAGTCATCACCGAAATTATTTTCCAGCGACAAAAAAAAGAACACTGATTTAAAACTTATAAAATTCTTCGAAATAATTTCTACTTGAAAAATATATCCTTTAAAATTTTAAACACAGAGTTTGAAACCATCAAAAATAAAATTCTTAGTTTCTTATTTTAAATTCATTTAAATTTCCAAATTAATCTATAGCCATGTTTATAATTCAATTATTTATATATGAAACAAAAGCTAATGGTTACAAGCTATATATACAAAGTCAAATATTATTTCTCAACATCCAATTAAATTAACTATCAAAATTCTATAAATTATACTTATATAATTATACAAAATTTATTTCATTTACTAAATTTGAAAACTATATTGTGTCGGTTTGCTCTGTTCAAGTGTTTTGGAGTTCCTATCGATAGCGTTGATCAGACGAATCGATTGAAAACCCAAATCAACATCAACAACTCAAACAACACAATATATAAAACATTCTAATTATAGATTTACAAATACACCATACAGGAATAGATTTTCAAAGCAAGGATAGAGATTCAAATTGGATTGACTCAAGTCAAAGGAAATTTTGATTTGAGGATAAGTTGGAACAAAAGATGAGATGATTAACTAATCGAATAAGGAAATGGATAAGCTTATATAAATCACGGGCAACCTTAACCGGGTCAACCGTGAGTTCAAGAATTAGATCAACGCGGAATTCTGAGGCAAATCTACATTCGATCTCAAGAGATAGAATTCGGGATAACAAGAGATACTAGCATCTAACCGAGAATATATAGTAATCTCCGGTGAATCAATGCCTATTGTAAAGGAGTTTCACCCCTTTACAAGTCATTCAGCGGAGCTATGGGATGCTCCAGAATTCAGAAGGATACGAATAGTGAGGGACAAGAATGAATTTCGAAACTGTAGGGAACGTTCTAAAATTCAAAGGAAACAGAGTCAAAGAGAAAGAGATTCACACTCGAATGAAAGTGATTCTGTAAATAAATTTACCATATATGCTAAGTTTTGCCTAGTGCCAAAGCTCTGATACCAATTGTAACGACCTGATATTTTCAACCATTCGCATCCGCACATGTCAGAGTTGAATAGCTCAAAATACCTAATTGTTAATTTAGATTTGGCAAAACACAGAATATACAGTAAATAAATAAATCACAGATCACAGACACAGAGTAATATAATGCAGCGGAAGCAAAGAGATGGTAGTTCATGAAGCTACTATATAAATTTACATCAGAGTTAAACGAGATACAACAGAAGTGACAATACAAAAATCAAGAACAAAGCTGAATACATGGAATCAACTGAATAACTGGAATCAACTGAACACTGAAATTGAAATAGATAGCTGGATCTTCAAGCAAAGCTCCAACTCCGAAGGTGAATCCCTAATGTCGTATCACTTAGTCTGACCCGAGCATAAAGAAAATACACGAAACACTCGAGTCAGGACATACATACTTATACAATGTAAACCAACTCAAGTGAACTGTAATAGAGAGGTGCATGTAACTTAAAGGATACTTGGGACTGTCCATCCTCTAAGGATCCATTAAACTATTTACTATGTAGCAATATTTTGCTATTATAATAATGTCTATAGTAAAATAAACTTACTTTCAAATAGAGTTAAGGCTTTACATTTTCCACCTTAACACGTAATAGTACCAGTAGTCTATACAATACCGTAATACCTCTTGATCGGGAGGCTACCAGAGGATACTCCACAGGTACGACACAAATCAAACTCGTACAAGGCGCGCAATGGTAGATGACACGGCACAACTAGGAAATTCCAGGGTGATATACCAATTACTTCCGGACCGGTGGTAACGCGTAGCAGATACTACCGCCCCACCTCGAGCCACACACCCAAAATCAAAGGTGCCCTAAATCAATCACAAAGTAATAGAATGGTATCGAAGGAGTGTGTCCGATAAAAGGTGCTACCTTCTTAGCCCGTCAATCGCTACTGTTTTAGCCACCTTATGCCAACTCACGGGAGTCGGGTCCACGTATATACCTCAAAGGAACGCCGCCACCATCCTACTTCATTCTAGAATCTCCACCGCGTACACGGTTGTTAAAGTGTTTTTGGGTATCGGCAAAGAGTATGCCCATATCCGATCCCAATCTCTTCAACAACCAACTGTTATTATAACCCATGGATATTTATTTCAATATCATTTATATTTTCGAAACCAAAATAGCATATCCATTTCTAATATCATTTATTTCAAAATAGTCTATACTTTCCAAAACCAAAATATCATACCCAATTCAAAACAATATCACAATAGTATCATTTCCATTTCAAAACCAATCCAATAACATATCATTTAAATACAACCAAATTTCAAATCACTGAATATTTCTTCAATTTATTAAACTTGAAATATTCCTTTAAATCATCTTAAACCAAACCACTTTATAAAGTCATATTCTTAAATCTTACATTCCAATAAGTTCAAATCAATATATTTAAAGACAATTCTTAATTAAACACAATTTCCAAAAATTTCATTTCCAAAGCCATATTACTTTTAAGTTATAACAACTATGAAACCCAACACTTTGAAACATATTTATTTAAAACATTTAAATTCAATGTCAATTAATATTCATTTAAATCATTTAAAATCAGTGTCAAATAATATTCATTTCAAAGTTGTCACATTTATAAGTTCATTCATTCAATTATCAAATTTCCAAAACATTGTAAATTTCAGCTACAACAGCATTTATAGTGTACAGTAGATATATTAGTATTTCAAAAACATTGTCAAATTCAGAAACAGCAACACTTACAAAGTGCTACAGTAGGTATTTAGTTATTATTTTAAAACAGTTTACTTTCAGCAACAACAGCACTTATCAAGTGCTACAGTAGCTATTTAGTTATTCAAAAAAGTTTATTTTCAACAACAACAGCACTTACAAAGTGCTGTAGTAGCACTTTAGTTATTTCAAACTATAGTTTAGTTTCTGCAACAACAGCACTTACGAAGTGTTGTAGTAGCTCTTATTATTTCAGAACTTAGTTTATTTCCAGAAATGACAGCACTTAACAAATGATGTCTTAAAACCACAGCATTTTTGAAATGCTACCAATACTAATTTCAGATTTAACATAAAATTTCAGAAACATTAAAAATTCAATTTTAACCATTTTAACTTATAAAAAAAATCATATTTTTGGCGTCAAAAATATTCATTTGAATATCATTCAACTTATGATTTAATAAAATAAAATTTTATTAACAAATATCCAATTTAAACTAAGATTCATTTGTTAAGTTAAAAGTACATTCTTCCTTAACTCTACTTTAAGAAATAACTTAACACTTTATTTTAAAATTACCCACTTCATAAATAAAACTAAATTTTCATTTATTTACTTAACTTAATAATTTTACTTAAAAAACCAATTTCCAATTATCAAGTTAAGTCATTATTTAAGATACATTTTTCCATTTTAAAATCATAATTACTTATTTTGCAAAACATAACATTTCACAAAAGAACATTTTATCATAGTTAATAAAACAATCAAATTTTCCTTATAGATCTATTCATTTAGACATCGATTAACTATGATTTTCTTAAATAAATAAATTTTATTACAAAATGTCTAATTAAAACTGTATTCCATTTTATTAATTCAAAATACATTATTTGTTATACCAAACATGTCCTTTTCAGGAAATAACCTTTATTAAAATTACTAGGTTAGATTTAAGATTCCAAATTAAATCGAACTTACTTATTAAAAATATTTATCATAAGTAAAATCTTTAAATTAAACTTAAAACCAATAATAGATTTTATAAAATTCCAACTTATAGAAAACCAAATCCCTTTATATTTTATATCATTAAATTAAATCTTTAAGCTAAATTTCATATATTCAAAATATTCAAAATACTTAATACCATGGGCCTGTATAATATTTTCTAACCTAGGTCAAGTGATATGGATATGTATTATTTCAATCCGTAATTTAAAAAGAAAAATCCAGGTTCTACCATTTCAAACCCGCAATCCCAAGCAAATCAAATAAAAATCACTCAAGCCTACCATTTCAGCTCATAATGATTTTCCTTACTCTAATGTCTGTTCGGGTATGTATCATTTCAACCCATAGTGATGGGGAACTTACAGTGACACAGTAAATAAAATGAATAGTATAATATAACATAGCTTATCAGATGATGTAACAAATATATAAACATCATTTAACATCATATTATCACATCACAGGCATATATGAATAACATATCAGTTTATACAGATTCAGTTTTCATCATTTCACAATTATATAAGTACGTAAGTCTAGAGTGATAAGTCACCTTTTTAAAGCTAGAATCAGATTTAAAGCACATAAATGTAACTCCGAAAAGCACGACAATTCATGAACAAGATTTTTAGTGGATGAACAGTCAGATCCAAATCTTGTATGCAAACAAATACATACAACATAAGTATGATTCAATACATAAGAATATAAACTAAAACAATGAAAATATGAATCAAACATGACCTAGAATTGCTTGACCCAGGCTATGGGGCTCGACCACTTCACAAATAGGCTAGATCACTTCAAAGCATGCTCGGCCAAGATGGTTTTGTGCAAGGCTAGGCTCGGCCATGGGTCATGCATGCACGGCTATGGTGATGGTAGGTGAAGAGGTAAGGTTTATGGAATGTAAAGGCAAGGTATGTGAATGGTCTTGGGTTCTTTGGTTCGGCCATAGCTCAAAGTGGCTCGGCCTATGGGTCCTTGCTTGGTTCAGCCTAGTCTGGTCACGGCTAAGGGTTTGATCAGGTCATGTCATGGCTGGATTTTGGTTGTGGCCGAGGCAAAGGAAGGGGTTTAGTGCATATGTGGCTCGGCTACGCTTGAAACAAGGAGATGGTGATGTGGTTTTGCATTCTTTTGGTCACGACAAGGGGTTAGGGCGATGGAGGAGGTGGTGATGGTCGGCATGGTGGTGTTGGAGTGGCGGTGAGGTCGGCTAGGAGATGGTGGCCGAGCTAGTGCCTTGAGAAAAACAAAGGAAAAGAATAAAAGAGGAGAAGAGGAAGCCATGGATCTAGAGCTTGTAATTTTTTTTTCTTCACGCAAAGGAATTTTTAGATGAGAGACTTTTGTGTACATGATTCACAAAGTAGTAGGTGGCTAGCTTTACAAAGAGAACGACTAGAGATGTAAAAGAATGAACGGCTAGAGATGTGAAGAGCTAGGCAAATGAAAAGGCAACTTCCTATCCAAGAAAAGTAACATAAGACTATTTGAATTTCCAAAGCTATTATTGAAAATAAAACCAATCAAAAATCAAATAAATATAATCAAAGTTTATACAAATAAAAATAGAAAATAAAAGTTAGAGAAATAAACATAGGAAAAGAGAAAATAAAATATAGAAATCATTGCGTGTAAAACACTGTAATTTATCCAATTCCAAAAGTATGAAACAGAATTTAACGAAACAAAAAGCAGAATTAATATTAAATAAAATTCATTTTCAAAGAAAAAGATTAGAATTTGAACATTCAAATTAAATTTTTCAAATGTGGTCAAACTTTGACTTTCAGTTGACCAAAATATAAAAATTTCAGAAAGTGCTTATTTGATTGAATTTGGAAAACAAATTCCAAACTTACATTGGAAAATTCTAGAAATTCATTTTTAAATGATTTTAAAATCAAAGTTTTCAAATAAAATTTTAATTAAAATATTTATAAAATTATGGGTTGTTACAGGTTGGGCAATTGCATTTGGATCGAGTTGCTTCACTTCCGCATTGATGGTGGTTCTAGCTTGTTTGTTGGAGTTTTGAAGCTTTGGCATTGTGGATGAAATCTATTGGATTCTCGCTCTCTCTCTTTTGGAAGTCAAAGTTGATGTTCAGTTTAGTGTTAATCTTTCCGCTGTTATCTTGTATCTCTGATATTGATAATCATTTGTATCAATATATTTTATCAATTGTTGCGTATCAATGATATTCATTATTCTTCCATTGTGTTGTTGCAATTCATGTGTTATAAGCTCCAGCGAACCAGATTCGACGTTTGAATCTACGGCTTTCTAATACGGGTGATGTATTTGGTGCCAATTTTCGAAGGTCGAGTCAGGATAGTTAAATTTGGTATCAAAGTTGAAGGTTGAGTAAAAACTTTAGCTCAGGAGCATAACACATTAGATGACTCTTTAAACTAGGGATACAAATGCCCTAGAATGATACATCCCTAAGATATCCATCCGTATGCCTCAGTAAATTCTCTTACTATCCACTGATAGTGATTATAAGTGCAAGAAGAGGACGGGATAGAGGACAGGGGAGTACCACTGCAAATGGTCAATACCCTGTAACAACAATGAAACAATTTTTCTCTATCAATCTCTTTTGATTATCATCCAATTTCAATTCTTTGCGGGCTTCGTGGCAGCTACAAGAAGGAGCTTCAGTGTGGTGATGGCCTTGCGAATCATTGTAGATAAGTTCCTATTTCGTATTGTCTTCTTCAGTTCTCATCCACTTTTAGTTTTTAACTTTAATGAATTTAAAATTTAAATTTAAATAAACTGGTTAACATAATATAAAGCCAAATTGGATTGTAATCCATTTGTCTATTCTATGGGGTCCAGATATATTCTATGAATGGTTAGTTATCCCTTCGAACTAACCGATACCCTTGCTTATTTCGTAGATTTGATGATCTGAGTATCCTTTGAAATATTGAATAAGTTTGTTCTAGTATTTATGACGATATTCTGACTTGGTAAGCCAAATACAGAATAGATATTCAGTTTAATCTGGTAAAACATTCTCCATCTATTCTTTGTTGTCTCCCTGTCTAGTAAATTTCGGGGACAAAATTTTCTTAAGGGTGGAATCTGTAACGATCTCGGTTTTTGAGTCAAATTTAAATTGATAATTAATATAAATTTTGGATTAAATTGTGAATTAATTTGAATTTTTCAAATCAAATAAGATATGTGCCTGTTTATTCATATAAATAGATTGTAATTTGAAATTTGAATTTCAAACTCGAGAATAAATATTTTAGAAAATAATAAAAAAAATACATGCATTATACATATGTAAATATTTTAAACATATGGTAAATAGAATTTGATTTGGAAATTGAAATATTTTATAAATAAAACAGATTTATAAACTTTATATTTCAAACTGACTAATATATATATATATATATATAAAGTTGGTTGGTAAAATGAGATTTAAATGAAAGATTTAAAATATTTTTCTTTTATACATGGTTAGTATATATGTATAAATAAATATAAAAAGCTTTAGTGTGTATATTTCTTTTAAAATAAATATAATTTGCATATATATCTCATAATACTTAGTTAATAAAAATATAAAACATGATTCATAAATTAGAATAAAGTAGGGGTTTAAAATATAAATTACAAATTAAATGAAACAAGGGTTTAAAACATAAAATGGATATTTATAACACTTGTAATCCATGTAAATTGAAAATCAACAAGTGTAAATTAAGTAATATGCAAACATAAACAAGTGGCAAAATAAATCTTTCTCTCAATTTGAATTTATAAACATTTTGTTTAGAGAAGAAAGCCTGGCTATTCATTTTTAGATCAAAGCTAAAACTTTCTCTTCATCTGCATATTCCTTTCATTCATTTCTAATAAAAGTCAAAGCTGAGAAAATTTAACCAAAACAAAATCAAACCTGGAAATGGAAAATCAAAAGCAAATTTAAGCAACAATGTCTTCAACCTGATCAAGCAATTTCCAGTTTTTGAATGATCAAAGTACAGCTCAGTTTTTAAATTCAAAGATCAATTCCAGAGCAAGGAAACTCAGATTCAACATTTAACAACAAACAGATCATTTTTAAATTTCCGGATAAAAGATCAAAACACTTCCAGGCTCTCTGTTCTCAAATCAGGTGAGTAAACTTTTTCAAACCCGGATTTTAACTTGTTAAGTAATCATGCTTGAAGTAATGAAAATTGCTTGTATGTATACCAATATGTATGTGTATATATATGTGGATGTGACTATGCATGTCTGGAAGCAGACATATGTTCCTCTGTTATAAGTTTTACAGGCTTCAAACTTGTTTAAAAAATCAAATCCTTTTCTCTAAACATGTTAGGCTTTAAGATCTGAACGAAATTCATTTGTATAACCAAGATCTAAATTTAAAAAATATTTTTAAGATTTAAAAATGAAGAAAATTTGAATGGGAATAATATTTACTGTGAAATTCAAAATTATGTAAAAATCCAAGTGTTACATCCTCTTGATTCACCTACATCATTGGGTTCGACATCGAAAACCATGGTTTTTAAAATAAAATTCATGATTTTTAATTTAGTATATCACAAGAATTTGTGAGTTGAACGAATTTCGAGTTTTCGCAAAATTCCAGCGATCGACATGGAAAAGATGGTCGGGTTTGAGGTTGGAGGAAGCTTAGAGGTTAGCGAACCTAGAAAAAATTACTAGGTGGATTTTAAATCACTGTGGTGATTGTACATTGGCCATGTACGGTTTTAAACCCAGTTTTGCTCATTGGGACTGAAGAGGAAGTTCGTCGTCATCGTGGAACTGGAGTGGACCAGTCCGGGGGGATAGAAGCTAGAGGTCGAGGTGAATCTATGATGTGGTCAGCGTGGATGATCGAGGTCAGGTTTGTCGTTGGCAAGATGATTTTGTCGGGGAAGTTGGTTCCAGGTTGTGTGTTTAAATGTTCAACTTCGATTTCCCGTTCGTATCGAAGCTCAGGTGGTCGGGATCGAAGGGGCTGATCGTCGACGTGCTGCGGGTGGTCTCGGCAGGGACCAGAGTCGATCGAAGATCGTGTGCATATGCAAACATGCACGTTCAAGTCTGGAAGAAGTTTTTATGTTTGAAAAAAAAGATTTATCTCAGGTTTGCTCTCGGGGAAAACAAGTTTGGGTTAAAGTTTGCCTACGGGTTGTTAGCAAGTGTCATAGCAGTTTTAAGATTTAAAACTAAACAAAGTTGAAAAGGAAAGGAAAAAGAAGAAACTGGGTTTGCTCAGGGATTTGGTAGTTTGGCTCGGGTAATTTAGTGGGTTGACTCGAGTTCTTAGCTTCGTTAACAAGATTTAAAATAAAAATAAATAAATAAGTTTTAATGTTAAGAACGCAATCACTTTTAGACAATTTCTTAACCACTTCCCTAAAACTAATTAATGTTTATTCAAGTTGGAATTTGTTTGAAAATAAAATTCTCTTTGAGTTTAAATTGTTTTAATATATATAACCTTTATTTAAAAAGTTTATTTTAATAAACTAATTAGTTAAATAATTAAGAAGATGAGGTTTTTTCTAGTCATTAATTCAACTTAAAAGATTTTAAGTAAATAGGTTAATGATGAATTTATTTCAAAGGTTATTGTATAAGATTTAAATATTAATTAACTAAAGTAATAAAAAGGGTAATTACTTTATGTAATAAATTTGGGAATCAAAAATAAGTAATTAAAGGTTAATTACTTAGTGTCATTAATTAAGGTGGTTAATTAATTAAGGTAATTAATTGAAAGATAATTAATTAAGGGTTAATTAACTAATGTAATTAACTTAAAGTTAATCTACTTATGTGATTAATGAAGGGATAATCAATTATTAGTTAAGGATAATTAATTAAATGGTAATTAATTTAGAATAAATTGATTATGTAATTAATTAATGATAATTAATTAAAGAATAATTAAATAGTTAAAGGTTAATTATTTAATGATTAAAGGTTAATTGTTTATTAATTAAAGTTGATTAATTAATAATTAAAGGTTGATTAATTTATTATTAAAAGTTAATTAATAAATGATTAAAGGTTAATTAATTAAAATGGTTTGTAATTAATTAATGTTAATTAACCAGGATTAGTAATTTATTCATAAGTAATTAATCTGGTTTAAATTAATCAAGTGATTAATTGATCTTACTTATGGATGTTTGAATTGTATTGAATGCTTTGAATTGTTTACCTGATGTGTGATGCTTCGTGATATGAATTATTATGATTTGAGCTGTGATTAATGTAATTTATTTATCTGTGATGAATTTATATATTTATCTATGAATATGTGAATGAAGATAAGCATTATAGGATTATACCGTTTATCGATATTGCTGTGCTTGGATTTGTGATGATTAATGATATTGTATTGTTGTGTGTAAAATCCCTGGACTACACCACCCACACACAAAAATATGGATTTCATGGGAAATTAGTTAAAGTCATAGATATTTTGAATTTAAATTATTTTATTTAAAAAGTTGAATTTTAAATCCAAATAGTTTTGGAAATGGAATTGGGTTGAATATGAAAAGCTTTTGAAAGGAGTTTTGAAGATAAAAATATTTCAAATAATTTGTTAAAGTTTTAAAATTAAAATATTTTGATTTGAATTCAAGATTTGAAGTTTTGTTCTATAAATATATGTTTAGAAATTATGGTTTAACAAGTTATATAATGTATTTATATGACTTTTAAACCATTTTAAATGTATTACTTTGGGAATTTGAATTTAACCCAAGTTTATACTTTAAAGGCTATAACTTGTGCGTATTTGATCGGATTTTCCCAAAACGAAAACTCTTTGTTTTCAAATGATAATGGCTTTCAGATAACGAAAGGATTTCTAGTTTTTGTTGAAAGGGTTTCAAATTTGAAATGGAATTGTTTTGAAAGCTATAAATAAATCTTTGTTAAAGATTGGTGAACTTCATTTTCAAATTTAAGAGGATCTTAAAGGTGTATCTTTTGTATAAAAGATTTGAAGTGAAAATAGTTTTGAAAGCTATGAATGAATCTTTGTAAAAAATTGGTGAACCTTGGTTTCAAATTGAAGTGGATTTTTAAAAGGTGAATCTTTTGTTTAAAAAGATTTGAAAATGGTAATTTGTTTTAACCATTCAAAAGAAAGGTTTTGGGCTAAAGGTTATCCCAATATATCCATTTGTTTTTAAAATTTGCGCTCATTATTCGGTTTAGCTGGGAGAGGACTTTATGTCAGAAAACCCATTCCGAATAATGATACGATGAAATGGATAGCATTTGAAGACCGGTGGTGAGGACCGGGTATTTTCGAGAACAAAAGGATTACCCGTCGAATGTCTCTTCACTGTGTCGCACCGATGTAGAGATATCCATATGTGATGGGGAGTCCGATCGGGATTGTGAATACCCGGATTGCAAAGGCTTCTTTGAAGTGCCTTCGGTTCTGTTCGAACCCACAACAGACTTGTATGGATGTATGTCTGACATTACACTTTGAGATGTAAAGCTGGTTTCTATCAAATACATTTCAGTTTGGTGGCGGAGAATTTATTCTCTTTGCTTAACACCCTTCTCTGAGATGTACGAGCTCAGAGGTTATGTAGTTGAATAGAATTTGGGATTGCGGGTTGAAATGATATATACCCGTATATAAATTTAAATTACGGATTGAAATGATAAATATTCGTATCACTTGACCATATGATAGAAAATTATATATAGACACCATGGTCTATATATATAAATATTTTGAAAATGATTTCTATGGTTTGGAAAGAAATATATGGTTTAATAAATATTGGTTTTGATGCTATATAAATATTAATTTATATAGTTAAATTCTTAAATTTAAGCTATGTATAAATTGTTTATTATAAAATTAGTTTAAATGAAGTTTGATTTTATTAAAATATAATATAGTTAAATATTTATTTAAACTATATTTAATATAGAGTTTATAATGATTTTAATAAATCAAGGTTGAGAAGACGGATTTGAAATCGATTCGAAATTGTATTTAATTAATAATTATATTTAATTAAAATCGATTTGGAACTTACTGAATTTGAGAGTTTTAAAGAATATGATTTTATAACTTGATTTTGGGTTAAGGTGATTTAAATGAATATATCAAGTTTAAATAAATTGAAGGAATATTCGGTTATTTGAAGTTTAAAAGTTTTATTTAAAAGATATTGAATTTATTAAGTAAATATTTCAAATTTAAATAATAGTAAATTGAATTTGATATATATATATATATATATATATATATATATAAAGTTATTAAATTTGGTTTTGAAATTATGGAATATTTAAATCTTTGAAATATATTGATATTGAAATGGTTTAATTAAGGTTTCAAAGTTGTTTTGAAATCGATATAGTTTGAAATTGTTCATTTAGAAACCGAATTGAATTGAAATGGATAATTTGAGATTTGATTAAATTTGAATTTTTGGAATTTCAGTCGATTTGAAATTGATTTGTGGAATTTTGAGGAAACTATTTTACTATATAAACTATTTTATTATATATACTATTTTAAAATTTAAATCGGTTAAGTGGGAAGTATTATGATTTCAAAGTATTATGTTTCGAAAGTGTTATAATTTCAAGTGTTTGGTTTCGAAAGTGTTATAACTTTGGAATGCTATGATTTTTGAAATAGATATATTTAAAATGAAAATGATATCGTATTGATATTGTCTTGGAAAGGCAACGATATTTTGGTTTTGAAGTATATACTATTTTGAAAATGATCGCGGTGTTATAATAACGTTTGGTTGTTAAAGAAACCGGGATCGGAAGTTGTCATACTCTCTGTCAACTCCGAAAACCACTTTAACAACCATGTACGCGATGAAGATTCCAGAATGAAGTAGGATGGTGGCGGCGTCCTATTGAGGTATATATGTGGACCCGACTCCCGTGAGTTGGCATAAGGTGGCTAAAACAGGTGCAATCGACGGGCTAATGAGGTAGCTCCTCTGATCAGACACACTTCTTCGATACCATTCTATTACTTCGTGATTGATTAGGTGCACCTTTTTTGGGAGTGTGGCTTGAGGTGGGAGGTAGCTGCGGCTATGCGTTACCACCGGCCCGGAAGTGTAATTGGTATATCTACCCCGGCATTGCCTAGTTGTGTCGTGTCACCTACCCTAGCGCGCCTTATATGAGTTCGTTTTGTAGCATACCTATAGAGTGCCCTCTGACAACACCCAGTACAGGTGGGATTACGGTAATGTATAGACTCTGGGAATATATAAAATGTGTTAAGGGGGATTGGGTAACGCCTTAACGCTATTTTTAAATATATTATACTTTACTATTAGACATTATTATAATAGCGTATATTACTACATAGTAGATAGTTTAATGGATACTTAGAGGATGGTTATCTCAAACATCATTTGAGTTACTTGTATTTCAGTTGTCATTTCACTTGAGTTGGATTTATTGATATAAGAATGTTAATCCTGACTCGAGTGTTTTGTGTTTTGCTTTACGCTCGGGTCAGACTGAGTGATACAGCTTTTGAGACTCACCTTTGGAGTTGGAGCTTCGTTTGGAGGTCCATCTACATTCTTTCAGCTTGGGGTTATTCAGTTGATTCCAGTGATGTATTCTGATCTTGTATTTGACTATTGTATTTGAAACTTCCATTGTATCTTATTTAACTCTGTTATATATATAGTAGCTTCATGAACTACTATTCTTTTTTTCCTTTGCATTTTTGTTATATTACTCTGTGTCTGTGATTTATTTATTTACTGTATATGCTGAGTTTTGCTAAGTATAAATTAACAATCTGGTATTCGGAGCAATTCAAATCCGGCATGTGTGGATGTGAATGTTTGAAAATATCAGGCTGTTATAGTTCATTAGTAATAATAATTATTAACCGAACTGCTTTGGCCAAAGACTTTGACTTTAAGTTGATTTCAGTTGACCGTCATACTAGCCTTATATAACCGAGAAAGGAAATTCTCTATTGAATATTGTTTCACTTTGAATGTTTCAATCCAGCCCTAATTATAGTCCTTTGGACGGACACCGTGCCATGATTGAACTATGATCTAAGTGGAGTGGTCATATTGAAGTTAAATAGTATTCTCAAGTCGAGAGAATCGTGTGATATTGTCACTTCGATATCTTTTAGTTTAAACTAAGTTATATTAACTAACAGAAAACTATCGAGTTAGTAATTCTACAATTATCCAATAACTATTAGTATGTAACCATTATGCGCCACCAACAGCCATGATTAACACACTTTCCAATATTTGGAAAGCATTACGCACTCTAGTCTCAATGGATGTATCAATATTCTGTCTTGATACATCTTGACTAGGAATATTTAAAACAATATGTTTATATATTGTGATAAATTGCTCATGATTACAACACATTATAATTACTATCAAAAAACATACCATTTATGGATTTTCTATTAAGTATACTTTATTCAAATAAATAATTTATATGACACGTTATAAAAAGTATATCATAGAAAGTAAAACACCTTTTATTCATAATGAGATTTTACTACAAAATTAATAATTTACAATAAATTATAGAATTGCTCTTAGGCCATACCCAGAACTGTATCAAAGTATTCATGTGTTTTTAGCTACAAATTAGCTAAGGCTTATTTCTAGGTTGCATTCTTACGATAATATGATATATTATACTAGCTAAATTCTATTTCCTATTTGAGTAGTTGTCCTGAATTTTTTTGGTTGGTTCAGTATCTTGTTTAAAGTTTGACCAAATAAAATCTTGATCGAGTGGGCTTGGAAATATGGGTGCAAATTTCCTTCAATCAATCAAGGTTGTAAACTAACTTCTCTACTTGCAAATAGTTTAGTTCTTCTCCTTATAGACACTTGCTGTAATATACTGATTGTCACACACCATTATCTTCTCTCGCCCTATCATAGCTAGATATACAAACAATTCTTCCCCTTCTATTGGCTTTGATAAGAGTGGAGTGGAATTTGAATGGTTCTTCGGTACTTGAAATGCATGTTTACCTTCCTCATTCCATTCAAAGTTCCTTACTTCTTTAAATGATCGAAGAAAGGCAAGCACTTATTAATTGCTTTTGATATGAACCTACTCAGGGAACGTATTTCCCATTCAAACTCATAATGTATTCTAGCTTATTTCGGCTTTACATGTTCCTTATGGCATTACATATTCCTTATGGCTTTACATATTCCTTTTGGCATTGAGAAGTTTTCTTCCATATCTTACCCATATCTCTGAGTTTTTTTTATTTTACTAGCATGTCATCTACATACACTTCCACGTTCCTTCTAATCTGATCTGAAAATATTTTGTTGACCAAACATTGGTTTGTTACATATGTGTTTTAAGATCAAATGGCATGACTTTATAGAAATACAACCCCTTGTCAGTTTTAAAAATAATGTTTTGTTTGTATCATGAATAAGCATCTGTTAAGGTGAGAAGCTCTTAACCATTGGTATGGTCTACTAACTTATCTAACTTAGGGGGAAAACTATCTTTAGGCATGTTTTGTTAGTTTAGTGAAGTCCACACACGTTTTCCACTTTTCGTTGGCATTCCTGACCAGTATCGCATCTGTAATCCATTTTGGGTAATAAACCTCTCCTGTGATCTTTTACTTTTTAACTTCATGTAAGGATTTATATCGCTCTTGATCTAGATGTTGCATCTTTTGCTGCAATGGATGGACTTTTGGATTAATGGTTAGTGCACAACATATTACTAAGGGATCAATTGATGCAATATCGATATGTGTCCATGCAAAAACATTAAACAAGGCTTCAAAAATTGATTAGCTCTATGCATAGTTCTGTGCTCAAGTTTTACCATCTTAACTATTTTTTAGGGTTATTAGGATCTAATTGTACATCTTCTAAATTTTCCATTGGTTTATGTACTCTTATATCCATACCCAAGCTTGGGTCCACCTCACCCTCTTCTAGTTCGATTGCTGCATCTAGAAAGGTCGCATTTTTTCATTTTTTGTGTGATGACTTTGATATTGAGCTTATAATGAAGCATAATCATTATTTCAAATCATATATAATGTATGTATGTATGTATGTATGTATGTATGTATGTATGTATCCTCTTTTTCTATTTTTACATCACCTTCCCATTGCAGTCTTTTGATGGCTTATTTCAGCACTATAGACAAGAGTAGGAGAGCTTTTGTGTCTTTGTTTAATAATATTATAAGTGCTAAAGTTATTTATTTTAATATTTGAAACATCAATATAAGAAAGTGGAACTTTGTTATCATACTTTGTAGTTGTAGAGTATAATTCCTAGCTAGTAATTGTTATCACCCAATTTGTTAATCAATGCGGAATTTAATCATTAGGTCCCTTTGTGAGATAATGGCTCTGATCTTTGTAATTCTCGGTCTTCCTAGGAAAACATTATAGGGCGATAGTTGGTAAATGATCAATAAAATAGAATAGAATGATGTGCATAAAGATTCCTATCTTATTGTTACCATTTGCCCACTTGCTTCATGAGGAATAGTTGTACTAAAGGCATAAATTAGATCCCTAAAGGCATAAGTTAGATTCAGGCTAGAGAACACTACTTCTTTTGATAAGTTTATGCGATTAAAAGGACTTTTTAATATCATGTTGATAGATGCTCAAGTACCAATTTGTATCTTCCTTACTATGCAATTTGAGATTTGTAACTCTGTAATTAATGGATCTTAATAAGGGAAAACAACCTCTTTGTGAGTCTTTTGCGGTGAGTACTAAATCTTAGCTAAGCAATTTTGATGGTTTTTGGATTAGTTTTTTGATGTGGTAGATAACTATGTTCCTACCCTTAGCTTTGTTTATACACCTTTCTATAGCTTTCCTACCGATTCCAGTTAAGTGCGGTCTACCATGGATCGAGCATATTATGACACTAGAATTCCCGACTATGTTTTCATGTGGATATAATTGTGGTGGTGGTAATTCCTAAACTACTTGTGGTCCTTATGCAAACTGGCCTATATAACTATTATGAAAGAGGCATTCGGTTTTATTCTTAAGATGTGCACATTCATCTATATTTCACCATTCTCTCTATGGAAGCAGTAGTGTTAATGGGATTTTTTTGGTCTTAGGAACACGTAAATATTTTATGTCGTTATCACGATACTGAATCATTTCATGATTACTGATTGTTATATTACTGTGTGCCTGTGATTTTATGAATTATTTATTTACTGTATATGCTGAGTTTTGCCAAATATAAATTAATAATCTGATATTTTGAGCAATTCAAGTCCGACATGTGTGTCTGCCTATGCACTTGGTGGGTGCAGCATGATAGGGGGTTCTCGCATTTGGTTTGGTAGCGAGCGGATGACTCTTACACCTACATGTCCCTGCGGGTGTTGGTGCAGTCGAGAGGCTGGTCGTAAAGGAAGAATACAGGTACCAATGTATGCTACAGCGGGCGTTACCCCACTAACAGGTGGTCTGTTACGTGTGGTATCAAAGCTCTGGTTTTAGGCAAAAACTTAGCATATAGAGTAAATTTAATATCAGAATCACTTTCTTTCGAGCTTGAATCTCTTCCTCTTTGATTCAGATCTCTTTTGAATTCCAGGACTCCCCTTTTGTTTTGGAATCCATCTTTGTCTTCCTATTCGTATTTGTTTGATTTTGGAGTATCCCATAACTCTACTCCGGTTGATCTCTATAATGATTCAACAGTCCTGCCAATCTTGGAATGATTTGTAAAAGTGTGAAACTCCTTTACAATGGACATTGATTCACTGGAGATTTTTATATCTTCGGTTTAGATGCTGCTATCTTTTGCTATACGCTCATTCTATCTCTTGCGATCGCATGTCGATTTGCCTCAGAAATTCTACATCAATCTTATTCTCGAAGTGACGGTTGACCCGGTTAAGGTCACTGTTCGGACGGCTAAATGTCTATCAAGTTAGAAAATAGCCGAACGAATTTTATAATAAAAATAACCGCAAGCACACGGCGTACTATCGTAGTACGTGGCGAATACGGGTCTATCCGCAGGGAATTGATGATTTTAAAATTCTGTTCAATCAAATCAAACCAAAGTTGAAGAGAATGTTAAGCTAGAAAATTAGCTAACTAACTAAATAAGAAAAGAGATGCAAATATAAGAGTTAAATGACAATTTAGGGACTAAATCCACTCTCTAGATCACATAGTTTCAACACATGAAATCATGATCTCTCTATTATGCCCATTAGTTAGTTTAATTGACGTGTTTATCATAAGTATGGCCTATTTGTGCTATTAACTAGCTCAACATAAGCCATCAAACTATAACACACCCCTTAAACAACTTTTAACTCTCATGAAAGATGAAAATGAAATCTATTTTAAGTATGGCCTATTAACTATTGATTAGAAACATAGACCATCAAATTTTAATTTCAAATCACTTTCTTTTGCCATAATCATATTTTGATGAAAAGACAATTAGTGTTAGTGATTGTTTAAGCATAGCCTATTTGGTGTCAACAATATAGGCTATCTAATTCAAAGTAAAAACAACAATTAAACCACTTCATTGATCATCATTAAGCACAAAAAGAGAGCATGAATTAACAAATAGTTGAAGCTACATAATTAGAGAGCTTCATTACCCCTAAATTGACGGGGTTTAGCCTCCCATATTTGTCATTTGATTAACAAATGTACCTAGCAACATGAAAGCAAAAAGAAAGGAAAGGAAATGAAAGCAAAATAAAGAAGAAAAAATACTATTCTAATTGCATAAAATAAAATCTACACTATTAGCATAAAAGAAAGAGAGCATCTAAGTAAAATAAACACAAATTAACATTGCATAAAAAAAGATTACATGAAATAAAAATGTCTAAGTAGCCATGAAAAGAGAAAGAGAGCTTGTCTTTTTATTTTTAAGCTAAACTAAACTAAAGAGAGACTAAGAGAAAGGAGATTACATAAGGGGTTATTTATACAAGCATGAAACCCTAATCCATAATTTGGGAAATGCCCAAAATGCCCTTGAGAAAGTGTGGAGGCCAAGTAATCATTAGCTTCTACTAATCATCATTTAAGTGTACATAAAGCCATTAATTCCATAAGCATGTGCGTTAGCCTCTAATTTATACATTAAGGTAGGTGGGTAGTTGGGGTCCTCCATGTTCTTCACTTTGACTTATTTCCATCTTCATTCTTTTATATCTTCTTTGTGCATGCATATTCTTTCATGAAACCACTCCTATTTGAGATCAAATTCCTACAAAAATATATATATATTTCTAATTAATTTTTCTCAAAGAAATATATGCATACAAATGACTGTTTTGCCCCTATATGAAGATGGATATGTGATAATTTGGAATTAATATGGATTTTGGTTAAACAAGTTAAAATACCCAATATGATCATTTGTTTAATTTAAATAGATTAAATATGGTGGTAAAAATATGCATATTTATGTGCACATCAAATACCCTCACACTTATCGTTTTATTCGACCTCGAATAGAGGGAAAAAAACCAAGATAAATATGTTTTCGTAGGGAGCACGATTGCATTAAGCGTATGCAACAAGCCGTTAAACCTCTGGGTGTCCCCAGTAGGACGAGTGTTGTCTCGTGAGAGCTTTCTACGAATACTACCCACGAAATCCAAATGCAAAGTGAAAAATGTAAAGTGAAAATATTTACAAAACGCAAGATTTAAAGAGATGAATGCGAGTTTTTTAAAATATTTACAAATGAAGAATTTATTTTTAAATTGACACGAATAAGTTAAATATAGGTTTTGACTATTATCTTGAAAATTTATGTCATTTACTCGTCAAAATTTCCAACAAAAATCAAGTTATCATAACAATGGACTATAGTTTAACTCGATGTTTTGGTTAATAACACAGTGTAACTATGAAATGGATCCTTAATTGATTATCAAAGTTTATCAAAGTGGTATTTTCATTTCCTTTCAATAACAAATCAAATCAAATAAGTAAAAATAGTGCTAGGATTTCAATTGCTTGCTCTCTCATTATTTCCAAGAAAAATTACACACCTAGCTCAGGTAAACTGAGGCCATATATACCACCCATGCACTACCTTTCGGGCTTTTGTGAGGGAAGCACAGAGCATGGTGAGTGCACACACTTTCGTGCATACACCTATCGACCGTAGGTGGTTTTTATTAAATCTGTTCTTTTTTTACATGTGTTCCATACACGCATAACCGTGAGGACTTTTAAATGAGTATGAAAGCACATAATCAAAGATTCCAAGTAATTCATCCATGCATAACCGTGAGGACTTCTAAATGAGAATGAATACTTTGGATGTTATTATTTTTATTCTTTTTGAGAGAGAGAGAGAGTTTTGCAAAATCATCTTAGCACCATTTAACTTAGAAGACAAAAAAATTATATCTTTACTTTAAATCAACCACTTTTTAAAACAAAGATTTTCAATTTGGATGTATTTCACAATTAACACGTATGAATCTTCCTATATACTAGTTAAACCATTGTTATTTGTAATCAAACTTTATTTTTGCTTTTGTTAAGGTGAATAAACTTTCAAAAATTTCAATTTAATAAACCAAAACCATATATTTATCCTATAGTGTTTCTTTAAAAATAAATTAAAAATGCTTAAATAAAATTGTTTTTTTAGACTTTTTTTTGCAAAGAAAAAGTAAAAATAAGTCATGAAAAACCGAAAATGAAGATGGGTCTCCCCCCATACTTGATTTTGACTGTATCTTCACAGTCAACCCAAGTGAAAGGAACATTTATTATTGTTTACATGAAACTGAATTATACTTACACGACATCAGAAAGTATATTGTTAAAAAGTAAATAAAAAGGTCTTCCATAGACCGATTCATTTCTCTCGTCAAGTATGCGAGACACAGCTTGAGCACGAAAAACCAAACTTCAAAGATTTTAAAGCTGAATGTCGATTTGGAAAAACGAATATCGTTTTATTAAAAATTGTACGAGTCATTTTATTTTCAATGATTTTTTGGGTTGATAAAACGATTAATTGAAGTTCAAGTTTATTTTCACCAAGTTGAAGTTCAAACTTATCATCGAAAACTTCTTTAAAATTATCGATTTCAAAATCAAAATGGTGATGTAAATCTTCCCCCTCAGAATTTGACAACTCATCGTCAAAAAGTTCAAAAAATACATATTCATTGAATTCGTCTTCCTTTATTGAATTATCAACAACTTCATTGTATGTGCCAAGTTTAAAATCCAAAGTTATTGTGTTTGAATTTTCAAAATTTGAAAAATGAAGATCGAGTTTT
Organism: Allium cepa; assembly: GCA_030765085.1. NCBI lineage: Eukaryota > Viridiplantae > Streptophyta > Magnoliopsida > Asparagales > Amaryllidaceae > Allium > Allium cepa. The sequence continues at coordinate 941,035,639 of CM060932.1, forward strand.
AAATCGAATTTCTCACGCTTAAAAGAATTGAAATCCATTTCAATTGCCATTTCAACAACTTCGTTAAGATTGTCGTTTTCAATTTCGATAGTTGTTATTTGAAAATAATCGATTTGGGTAAAAGGTGGATTATCACTCGACTCTTCACACGTTGGGATTTGGTTTTGTTTTTTACGTTCTTTCATATATGTTTCAAACCACGAATCCATGTAATCATCGTAAATTTCATTCATTTGTTCAACAAAATCCAACTTATAATTATTAACTTGAGAATTTTCAATTTGGAATTGTTGAGAACAAAAATTTCCACTCCTATCGTAATCGAGATTATTCCCATTGCCAAAATTATTTGAAAAGTGGATCACATTTTCGTTTTGATTTTGAAATTCATTTTGGAGTTCAAATTTGAATTGGCATGGATTATACTCGAAATCATTTGAATTTTGAAGTGAATTCAAATTTTGATTATTTTGAAAACTTTGATTCGAATTATCGCACAAATATGAATTACACAACTCATTTATCATTTGATTTTGTTGTGTAGAAAGTTCAAGTAAAGATGAAATGCTATTTTCGAGATTCAAGGGTTGGTCGTTATTTTGAAAATTTTGTGGTTCGAAATTTGAATCGTTTAAACAATAGTTGGTGTAAAAATATCCATACGAATTTGGAGTGAAATTATATGAATTATATTGATTTTCACAACTATCGTAAAATTCATATGAATATGGAAATAGAGACATTTTCAAGAATGTTTTTGTCTTTTTTTTATATAAAGGAAAAATATTCACAAAAGGAATTTTATTTTTTAGAAAGAAAATTTTATTTTTTTAATTTTGTTTTTGGATTTTCAATTTTTTTTTGGTTTATGAAAAGATTTCTAAACTTTTTTTTTGGATTTTTTAAATTTCAAAGGAAAAGGATTTAAAAATTTCAAAAGAAAAGGGAATATTTACAAAAAAAAATTAGTTTTGAATTTTGAATTTTTTTTAAATATGCATGAACTAATGGAACTAAATGAATGCAAGAGTTACTTACAAATGATTTATCCTATGTTAACCCAAAATTGTATATTCACAATCTGTCTTAGACAAACAAGATAGTCCTCAGCCAGGTAACGGACAGGAGTTAACGGTGCACCACGAATCACCGTAGCAATGCAACCGAAGGTTTAAGTACCTTTAGAGGAACAACCACTAAATATTTACGAATCACCGTAATATTTATAAATGGTTATTACTCCGCCGTAGCCTAGACACCAAGAAATTAAATGTTCAAAGAAAACAAATTGTCAATATACAATTAAGTGTTATCGATGTCTAACTGTGATTATTAACAAACCCTAGGATGAAATGCAATACAGAAATTAAACGTGTATTAACAATGCAACTATGAACGAAATTTATTTTTGTTTTTGTTTTTTTTTAACTGCAAGCAAACAACTATTCAATGCAAATAAAAACAATAGATATATACAATGCAAGGCAAATAAAGAAAATTTATAAGCAAGCAAGCAGTTAATTTTAGCAAGCGGCTCCTTCCTTTAATCTGCTTTGGCAAGCTGAAAATAAAACAAGATATATACAAGTTTTTTTTTAAATGAAACTAAAACAAAAACAAAAGGAAAATAAATAAAAACTTAAAGAAAAGGATGGAAGTTTAAACAATAATAAAATGAAATGAAATAGAATGAGACTCAACTCAATATTATCCAAATCAAACTAAAGCAATCTTTTTATATTTTTTATGGTTTTTTTTAAAGGATGAGACTTGAATGGATTTAAAAGAAGCTAACACAAAAACAAACTCACCATTCAAAATAAATAAATAAATAAAGCTTGGCCCAACCTAAACGCACCCTGCTCTAAAAATAAGAAACCAAAAGCGACTATCGAAATCACTCTTCTTCTTAAAAAAAAAATTAACGTCGAAATCAAAGAGATTAAGAACCGAATTTCAGAAAAATCAAAATCACAATCAAAACGAATGCTTGCTGATGTAGGTATTGGGTTGCGTGAGGTCGACTGGAGTGTGGGTGAAGACTTGTGCTGCTGGGTTATGGTTTTGAAGGAGTATGCAATGCTCGATTGGGCAGGGAACGGAGTTGCGGAAGTCGTTGGTGAGGTGGCGAAGGAGGTGCTTGAGGAGTGGATTTGCTGTTCTGGTGGGACTGAGGGATTTGGGGATTTCGCGAGGCGACTTTGGGTTGGTTCGATCTGGAATTGCGGTGATGCTAGGGTTTGTAGAATAGACAGGGGAGTTTGAAGATGATGGTTGGAATTATTGAATGTAGGGGGTTGCAATAGTGGGAAGGCAGTGTTTGGCAGTGATGATGAATGGGCTTGCTTGTGAAGATGATATTGTGGTGGTATGTAGGTGTGGTAGTGTATTGATTTTTGGAGTGAGAGGAGGTTGTATGTGAATGGTTGGTTTGCTTGATGAAGCAATTGAAGTTTGGGAAGAGGATGTGATGTATGTGAGTGGTGAACTGAAAGGTTGAAGAGTTTGTCTTGGTGGAGCAGTAGTGTATACAGGGGGGCACTGTTGTATGTTTGTTGTGGATTTCAGGGAGGATGAAATGGGGCAGTGGTCAATGGAGTTGGTTGAATTGTGAAAGAACAGTGGAGCATGGAAGTTGTTGATGTATGTAGTAGATTGAAGGCTTGGATGTAAGGGAAGGCAGATGTAGGGGATCGTCTGGTTGAAAGAAGATTGGTGAGCAGTTGTTCAATATTCACAGTGGAAGGGCTGTGACAAGGAAGACTGGGTTGTTGATGATAAGGCTTCGATTGGAATCGGTGTGGACAGGGGATGGACCAGTAGTGATATATGGAGATGGATGGAAATTCAAGGGAGAAACTGCAATTCTGTGAGTAGTTGGGGAGCAGTAAACAAAGAGGAAGAGAGCAAATACTGGCAATGCAACGTGCAGAATTGAAGAAAAATGAACAGAAAAACAGAAGCACTGGAAAACTATGTAAAAATAAAATGGAAATGTAAATCAATGTAAATTGAAATATAAAAAAATTTCTTTTTTCTTAAAATGAGATTGTGTGTTTTTTTAAAATAGAAATGCAATGCAAAATGGAACTCGAAAACAAGAAACAAGCACACAAACACAAGGCACACAAAAATTAAACAAACACACAAAATAAGCACACAAAAATCAAACAAAAATAATCTGGAGAATAGAAAATAAAATCAAACAACTCCCCGGCAACGGCGCCAAAAACTTGTTCGGACGGCTAAATGTCTATCGAGTTAGAAAATAACCGCAAGCACACGGCGTACTATCATAGTACGTGGCGAATACGGGTCGATCCGTAGGGAATTAATGATTTTAAAATTCTATTCAATCAAATTAAACCAAAGTTGAAGAGAATGTTAAGCTAGAAAATTAGAAAATTAGCCAACTAATTAAAAAAGAAAAGAGATGCAAATATAAGAGTTAAATGACGATTTAGAGAATAAATCTACTCTCTAGATCACATAGTTCAGCACATGAAATCATGATCTCTCTTTTATGGTCATTAGTTAATTTAATTGACGTGTTTATCATAAGTATAGCCTATTTGTGCTATTAATTAGCTCAACATAAGCCATCAAACTATAACACACCCCTTGAACAACTTTTACTCTCATGAAAAACGAAAACGAAAATGAAATCTATTTTAAGTATGGCCTATTAACTATTGATTGGAAACATAGACCATCAAATTTTAATTTTAAATCACTTTCTTTTGCCATAATCATATTTTGATGAAAAGGCAATTAGTGTTATTGATTGTTTAAGCATAGCCTATTTGGTGTCAACAATATAGGTTATCAAATTCAAAGCAAAAACAACAATTAAACCACTTCATTGATCATCATTAAGCACAAAAAGAGAGCATGAATTAACAAATAGTTGAAGCTACATAATTGGAGAGCTTCATTACCCATAAATTGAAGGGGTTAGCATCTCATATTTATCATTTGATTAACAAATGTAGCTAGCAACATGAAAGCAAAAAGAAAGGAAAGGAAGATGAAAGCAAAATAAAGAAGAAAAAATACTATTCTAATTGCATAAAATAAATTCTACACTATTAGCATGAAAGAAAGAGAGCATGTAAGTAAAATAAACACAAATTAACATTGCATAAAAAAAGATTACATGAAATAAAAATGGCTAAGTAGCCATGAAAAGAGAAAGAGAGCTTGTCTTTTTATTTCTAAGCTAAACAAAACTAAAGAGAGACTAAGAGAGAGGAAATTACATGAAACATAAGGGGTTATTTATACAAGCATGAAACCCTAATCCATAATTTGGGGAATGCCTAAAATGCCCTTGAGAAAGTGTGGAGACCAAGTAATCATTAGCTTCTACTAATCATCATTTAAGTGTACATGAAGCCCTTAATTCCATAAGCATGTGCATTAGCCTCTAATTTGTACATTAAGGTAGGTGGGTAAGTGGGGTCCTCCATGTTCTTCACTTTGAATTATTTCCATTTTCATTCATTTATATCTTCTTTGTGCACGCATATTCCTTTATGAAACCACTCCTATTTGAGATCAAATTCCTACAAAAATATATATAAATTTATAATTAATTTTTCTCAAATAATTATATGCATACAAATGACTGTTTTGCCCCTATATGAAGATGGATATGTGACAATTTGGAATTAATATGCATTTTGGTTAAAACAAGTTAAAATACCCAATATGATCATTTATTTAATTTAAATAGATTAAATATGGTGGTAAAAATATGCATATTTATGTGCACATCGGTCACCTGCGATTAATATAAGGCTATCCATCTTCATATTTCGTAATTTAATTATCATATCTTCCTACCGAGTTTGTTTTCATGATTTGAGTTCTCTTCGATTTGGACACTTTTAATTTTGAATCTCGTATGACGTTTCATACAGTGAAATCGATTTTTTGAAATTTTTTGATTCTTGTATAAGATGGACTTTATATAAGTACAAGTGACTTTGAAACTGTTAATTTTGGAAGGCATTCGATCTGAAGAGAGAAATCTTATATATAACAGAATTTATATAAGAATGATTTGATGTATTTGAGATTATTGATTTTGGAAAGTACTTTATCTAAAATGAAATCTTATATATAATTGAATTTCTATAAGTGCGATATTTGAAGTTATGATTTTTGAAAGGGTGCTATATATGGTATGTTTTGAAGTAAGAGGTATGGGGAAGTACCCTCCGCGAAGAAGTATAGTATGATATGCTTTAACCCAGATGGACTTGAGGAATCCAGGAATGGATTCGACCAATAAACCCTAATGGACTTTGGTGAATTCAGAAATGGATTTGAACTGATATGGTTGTCCGGACTTAAACTCATGAGTTCCTCGATTTTTTTTAGGGTAGATGGTTCTTTAGTTTACCCAATGGGGGCATTTTCAATCCAGAGATCTGTTGTTTATGGATCTTCTGGAAAGGAAGTGCATCCATTGCGTAAATCATTGAAGAAGCAACGTACCACTGCAGCAGGGTTCGATGGTCCCTTGTTTACGAACTTGCTACGATAATTTTCTAGAATCCAAAAGGTAGAAGGATCTTCTAGAAAGTTTTATGTCCATTGCGTAAATACTGGATCAGCAGCGGGCCAGTGCTATCGTATTATCATTATTTGAATTGGATTTTGAGCGGTACTTCTCATACCTATTTTTAAGTATTTTTCACTGGGTGTTGAAACAGGTCTACTAAGTACTTGGAGAAATCTAGTCTTGCGCCTGATCAATGCATGGCCAAAGTCTGCAAGAACGAGGATAAACCTGTTGAGACATCGAGTTATAAAGGTATTTTGATAAAGTATTATATAAAGGATATTTTGATCATTTTTTTCCTAAATAATTTAAATTGTTTAAAATATTATTTATTTATATACTACATGGTTTAATAGCAAATTATTAGTGTTGTAAATATTTTAGAAGTTATTTAAACATATTTAAAGAAAATGATTATTGATTTATTAATAATTTTTGAAAAGTATCTTGAGATAAATAAATAAATTTATGAATTATTGATTTAATGTTTTCAATAGCTTCTTTGTAAATATAAGTAATGATGCAAATAATTGTTTTCAAATAGTTTACATAGATTTATAAAGGTGTTATTTAAAAATTTAAATGACAATTATAAATGAAGCAAGAAATTTTATAAATGAGTTTTGAAAAGTATTAAAGTAGTAAAGATAATTGATTTGAAAATGAATTTTCAAATGAATATTTCAAGTAAAATTTATATAAGATTCGTTGAGTGTATAATTTAAAGATATTATATAAATGGGAAATTTTGATTTGCGAAGTTTATTTATAGTAACATACATGACAAATAAATTTAAATCTCTATTTTGGAAGTATAGTTTGGAATATTTACTTGATTTCCAAGTACTAATAGTAAATTTGTTGGTTTATTTACTATTTGAAATTTCATATTAAACTCCAATAAATGTTTTTCCATGATTTGAATATTCATTTTAAACAAGTGTGTAAAAATAAATTTTGAACATATGAAATATAATACATTAATTTAGTAATTTAATGTAAGATTTGAATTATACTATTAGTCTCAGTTTAATAATCTTGAGTTCATACTTATTTTAAAAATAACGAGTCTAATAAGTTATTGGATTTAAGGAACTTTATTTTAAATCTTATTATAATGTTTTGATATAAATTTCTAACATTGTTTTAGACTTTTGAAAAATCTTTGCATAATGCTATGAGGATGTTTTAAATATATCTTATATTTAAGTGAATGAGGTTAAATGTTTTAACTGATTTTTTTTAGATATATTGAAATATTTCTTTTCTCTTCAAGGGCGAATACCAAAAACTAAATTTTTTATTCAATAACCGAATTAAGTTATAAATTTAGCTAAGACAATAGAAGCTTGAGTAATATTTTGTGAAATGATTCATTAATGACTTAAATCTTTAATGGAAAACAATTTATGTAAGTGATTGATCTTTATATAAATAAGTGAATGGAAATCAATTTAAAACTAAATGAAAATTTTATGATCTGAATTTACAGTTTGAACTAACAAATTTGAAACGAATGAATATTTATGGATATAATAAATGGGTTTAACCAAATTATTGAATGCTAATTAATTTAAATTGAAATTTATATAGTTTTAAATTAATTGTTTATCTTGTCTTTCAATCTATTTTTCTTTCTAGTTATTTCTATTCTCCTACCTTCTTCCATTTTGGGGTGAAAAGTTTTGAGTGGGGGAGAGTGTAACGACCCATAAATTTTAGTGGTTTATTTACATATTTAATTGAATTTCGGTGAAATTTTAAATAATAAAATTTGGAAATAAAATTTTTATATTTGAAATACGTCTATTTTAACATAGCAAATGGTAGATTTTCATCAGATAATATGGAAGTTATTTTATTGTGTAATTTTACTTAAATTTCAATCAGTTAATATTTGATGATAATAAAATGGTTTCCAAACCTGAATATTTTACAAAATAAATTTATAAATCATCTTTTGAGTGAGATGTCTAATTCCGTTTCTTTAAATTTGGACTGCTATTGCTCCGTTTACTTTAATTACGGTGTTTTAGAAGCATTTTCAATAGTGTTTATCGACTTTTGATAAGATGATCGTACCACTGATATCTGTATACCATTTTGATCATCTTAACGTCCTGATCTCTGTAGTATATTTGTTTGTGAGTTTCGGAGTCCAGTAGATGGTGTAACCCACAAAACGGCTAGCCGTATCGGTATTCAAAAAATTTCCTTTTGTTTCCTTTTGACCATTCAACTTTCCTCCGTATAAAACCTACAGCCATCAACAATTATTATCTGGGCTTTTTGACCTTTTCTATTCCCCATAAAAATTTATTTTATTACTGGATCCAAATATAGTTGGTTCATTTGCAATTCCATTCTTTTCATTCCCATTTATTTCATTTGCCTCTTCCAACTTCTTTTTGTTTTTGCTTCCCTTTCACCTGCTAACACCGAAGCTTGGGAATCATGTATCTCTTCTTTCTTCATTCCTGCTACTTGTTTTTTCAAAATCCCATCTCCTTTCATTTTTCGATGTGTTATAAAAAAGTTACTTTCGTTTGGCTTCAACACGCAGCACAAGCACACCCACCACCTTCATCAACCCGAATGCTTTCAACCCCTCTTCCACGCAGCTTCCCGAGCCTCCGGCCATCACAACCATGTTTCCCATCCAACGGAGCAGCCCACCTCCACGTAGAAGTTCATTACCCACCAACACAGGAGCTGACCCGAGCAACACCCCCATTCCCAGGCCGAGAGCAGCCTGTCCCCTCCTCCACTTGATCGGCCAGCCCCATGACCACCTGGCACCGCCTTATCTCCACGTACTCGTGCATGCTCTCCTCTGCCTTAACCACTCGAGTAGCCGAGGCCACATATTCCTTAGCTTGCTCAATTGTTTCAACTCCAGTTTGCTGTCTAATCAGTATGTTGACCTATGCATTTTGTATATGATGTATTTAAACAAATGGTCGTACTTGTTATAAGCGTATATGGGTCAGTTTTATATTATTAGTTATATAATATGTCAGTTATTTATATGAATTTGTGACTTAAATTATGATACGGTAAGTATGTATGAAAATTGACGTGTTTATATATGCTATGCTGAAGAAGTTTATATTAGTTTTTTTTTATTAATTTTACTTAAGTTAGTATATAGTATATAAACTATAGAATTGTTAATATGTAGAGGTTTGCACAAGGTTATAAAATGAGATTTGTTGTACATATATATAGCTTATATGTATATATAAGTTTAGTTGTTCATATTATGTAAATTTTGTAAAATGGTGGCGTAAAAATATAGCCTATAATATAATATAGATGTTATACAGTTACAGAAATGTGTTTACAGGTCATGCATATATTTTATATTAGCTTTTGCAAATATTTATGTAAGTATTGTATATAACAGTTGTGAATATTTTAAGTATTGGGTTATATGTTGTTTACAGAGATATTTTAAGTATTTAAGTTTTAAAATGTAATATATATATATATATATATATATATATATATATATATATATATATATATATATTGATCTTAAATGCTTACGTTAATGGTAAGGTTTGAAGAATTTTGAAAGAAGCATATAGATTCTATAAACAATGATTTTGAAATATACACACACACACACGCACATATACATATACATATATATACATTTAATCTAATGTGTGTTGAATTTAGAATATGATTTTTCATTTATATACAGTTATATATAAGTTCACTTATATCAGTTATCTTCATTGACCAGTTCTGATTTGATTTCGTCAACTCCAAGCTATCAGCTCTGTTCGTCGAGTTCGTGTCAATCTTGCTTTGCTTTGTAATTTGTATCATGTTGTGTTATCTATCTCCTCTAGCCTCGAAAGGTGAGCAATCACTCAGGATTAACGTTCTTATATTTATTAAATTTGATTTCAATTGAAATGACAATTGAAATATGCAGCTATTAGTTATTTACATTGTTATATATATGCTATATGTTCACCTGTGACATCTGACACCATTATCTGTTATTTTTATATTGATGATATATGCATGTTATATTATTATCATATCTGTTATCACTCTGCAAGTTCCTTGTTAGTATGGAATTCACTATGGGTTGAAATGGTACATACCCGAACAATCTGTAGAATAGGAGAAAATCGTTATGGGTTTAAATGATAAATCCAAGCGATTTTCATTGAATTGAATTTGGGATTGCGGGTTGAAATGATATATACCCACGTATAATTTAAATTACGGATTGAAATGATAAATATCCATATTACTTGACCATAGGATAGAAAATTATATACAGACACCGTTGGTCTATCTAAATATTTTGAAATTGATTTCTATAGTTTTGGGAAGGAAATATATGGTTCAATAAATGATTCAAGATATTATAAATAAATGTATTTTATAAAGTATAAATTCTTGATTTTAAATTTATATGGTTTGAAAATTTTAAGTTGGTTTTGAAATTTTAAATTTTAAATAATTTATTTATAATTTTACTAATTTAAAATATGTATAATTTAGTTTTATTATAAAATAGGTTTGATAATAAGATTTAATTTAATAAAGTTTGATTTAATTTATACAAAATATGTTTAAGTATTATTTAATTTTTTTAAATATAGAGTTTATAATAATTTTTAATAAATTAAGGTTAGAAAGATAAATTTGAAATTGATTGGAAATGGTATTTAATTAAGAATTTATTTAATTAAATCGATTTGAAACTTATGGAATTTGAAAATTTTAAAGGATATGATTTTATAACTTAATTTTGGTTTAAGTTGATTTAAATGAATATACCAAGTTTAAATAAAGTAAAGTAATATTCAGTTATTTGAAATTTAAAGTTTTATTAAATGATATTGGATTTATTACGTAAATATTTCAAAACTAAATAATCGCAAATTGAATTAAGATATATATGAAATTATCAAATTTAGTTTTGAAAATATGGAATATTTAAAGCTTTGAAATATATTGAAATTGAAATGGTTTATTTGTGTTTCAAATTTGTATTTAAAATCGATATAATTTAAAATGGTTTATTGAGAACTGAATTAAGCTGAAATTGATGATTTGAGGTTGGATTAAATTTGAACTTTGAAATTCGAGTTGATTTGAATCTATTTGTGAAATTTGAGGAAACTATTTTACTATATAAAGTATTTTAAAATTATTGTTATATAAACTATTTTATTTTAATATACTAATTATTTATATAAACTATTTTAACTTATAACTATTTTATACTATTTTATTTTATAAACTATTTTGAAATGACCGCGTTGTTATAATAACGTTGGTTGTTAATAGCGTATAGTACTGCAGAGTAGATGGTTCCATGGATCCTTAAAGGATGGTTACCCGAAACATCCTTTGAGTTACTTGTATTTCAGTTGATATTTCACTTGAGTTGGATTTATTGATATAAGAATGTTAATCCCGAATCAAGTGTTATGTGTTTGCTTTACGCTTGGATCAGACTGAGTGTCACAGCATTCAAGACTCACCTTTGGAGTTGGAGCTTCGCTTGGAGATCCATCTATATATTCAACTTTCAGTTGTTCAATTGATTCCAGTGATGCATTCTGATCTTTTACTTGACTATTGTATTTGAGACTTTTGTTGTATCTTATTTAACCCTGTTATATATATATATATATATATATATATATATATATATATAATAGCTTCATGAACTACTTTTTTTTCGTTACTGATTGTTATATTACTCTGTGTCTGTGATTATGTAAATTATTTATTTACTATATGTGCCGAGTTTTGCCAAATATAAATTAACAATCTGATGTTTTGAGCAATTCAAGTCTGACATGTGTGGATGCGAGTGGTTGAAAATACCAGGCTGTTACAGGAGTAATTATGTCGCTTTAAGGCCTACACGATTATGAGGGGAAATATTCAAAAATAGTAAAAGTTGGTTTGTTAAATCAATTTTTCTCGATTTAAGCGCTGTTAGGATTAAATAGTAAAGTAAAGTACTGAAATTGATAAAAAAGGGACATAGAAAATTTGCGTTACTCGGATGTTAATGAATCCTACGTCCACGGATAAATGTCAATTTCTTCTCTTTTCATTCTTAGTACAAACAGAAAAGGCAAAGTACAATTTTTGATTTGTGCATCCAAAAAGAGTAAAGTAAATTTTCACGTCCATTTTTGTCATGTGTCCTATCTATTTATATAGTAAAAGAGGTTCATTTGGATTATCAACATCATTCTTCTGCTATTTTGATTTATGCCTTTGGATTGTGCCAAGTGTTGGCCATCCATTATGCTTATTTGATATACACATATTCCTAAAGTGGCTTTCGATAGGAATATGTAACTGAGGAAGTTTAATTTTGAACTTGGGCGCAAATTTTGAAATTAACATGCAAAACCCAAATTTGAATAAACCATGGCTTTCCGGTTCTATGAAGCAGTAGGTATGTGGACTGCACACATGTGTAGAAGAAGCGGCAATGAGAAATTTCCCTTTATTTCAGGAAGAGCTTCATCACCATCAACTCTTCTGGACTTCACTTTAGTTTATGGGGTGTTACACCTTCATTTTGGGAAACTGGTACCATATAGCATTTGAGCTATACTTATGTGCACGTAAATATGCATATTTTTATATCCATGTTTAATCTATTTTTATTTAAATAAATGTCAAATTGGGTATTTTTACATGTCTAACTCAAATTTAAAATATGTTTTCAAGTCATAATTCATACATCAATATGGGGGTAAAATAGTAATTTTGTGCATGAATTAATTTGAAGAATATTTATTTGCATATTTTCTTTTTAATTATAGGAATTTTTGGATGGAAATATGAAGGTATTCTCATGGAAATATGGATGCACAAGGATGGAACAAATGAATGAAGACGGAAATAATTCAAACCATGCATCATAGAGGAACCCACCTATCTACTTACCTTAATCTACAATTAGAAGCTAATGGACAAGTTGGTGGAGTTTGAAGTTTCATGCATACTTGATGGTGGATTAATTAGAGATTAATGATTACTTGGTGACTACACTTCCTAAAGGATATTTTGGGTAGTCCCTTAAAAATTGGATTAGGGTTTTGTGCATGTATAAATAGCTTCTTATGTACATGTAAATAATCTTCTTCTATTTGTAATTACTTAGGAAATTAGAATGCAAGTTGTGACCTTGAAGTTATATGAAACGAAAATGGCTTCCAAAGCCTCTTGTTCTTTTACTTCTTCTTGTTCTTATTTTATTTTCTTTGTCATTTTTATTTATATGCTCTTTCATTTCATGTTTGTAGCTTAGTTTTAATTTTATACAACTAGTTTAGATCTTTTTTATTCTAATTAGCTCTTACCTTTTTTGCTTGCTTTAAAATGTTGAAATTTACATGTATTGATTTGATAACACAAATAAGTAGCTAAACCCCTCCAATTTAGGGTTAATGAAGCTCTCTAATTATGTAAGTTCAACATAATTTGTAATGTACGGTCTCTTTTATGCTTCATGAGAATTAAATGTTGATGTAGGTTAATAAAAATGAATTTGATAGCTTATGTTGTATTTAAATATGTTATTCTTATTCAAATATAAACACAATTTGCATCGTCATTTGACTAATTGATTTTTTATTATGAAATTAAAGTAGAAACAAAATTTGACGATCTATGTTACCAAATACAATAGTATATATATCATACTTAAAATAGCTTTTGCTTTAACTTTATTTTCATGAGAATTGATAAATGGTTTTATGTGTTGTATTAGAGTTTGATGCTTTAAGTTATGTTAATTAATAACATTAATAAATCATAGTTATAATAAATACATCACTAATTCCACTTAATATCAAAAATAGATATAATAGATTATTTGTTTGTTGATTTACAAAAATATGAGAGAGGATTTGCCTCTAAATTGTTTTCTAATCTCATATTTTCCATCACTTTTGTTCTAGCGTTTTGTTTTACATTTATAGCTAATCACAATCTCAAGTTTGGTTTAATTTGATTGAATGGAAAATTGTAAAATCTTTATATTTCCTTGCGGATCGACCTATATTCGTCACGTACTAGCATTGTACGCCATGCGTTTGCGATAAATTTTTATTTAGAATTTTTTGGCTATTTTCTAAACCGATAGAAAAAGAGTCATCAAACAACTTTTTGGCACCGTTGCTGGAGAACTTAATATCTATTCTTCGAATTATTTTTGTATGATTTTATTGTGTGTTTGTTTGTGTGTTAACTTGCATTTAAAAAAAAAAATGTTGGGTTTTTGTGCGTGATTTTGTTTTCATTTTTGTTTGTGTATTTGCTGTTTGTCTAGTTGCATTGGCATTTGTACATAAAAAAAAGAGAAGAAAATATACACAATTTCATTTAAAAGAGAATTTTCTTTTTCTATTCCATTTCATTTTCAATTATATTTACAGTTTTGAATTCACATTTACAATTTTCAATTACATTTTCAAAACTGCCTCAACATTCACTGTTTACTGTTCTTCACCGCACGCTGTGCACTTCATCTACTGTTCTGCTTGAAACCCCCTCTCTACAACTATACAAACTTCTCTACCCATACATACTTCACTCGTACAAACTTCACTGCTGACCATACTTAAACAAACCACTTTACCACCACTATACATCCATCTGAAAATTCCAGCTGACCAGCAAACTGCCACCCACTGACACCTCTTCCACCATCTTGCTTATGACATTTCACCATAACCACCCCCTGCCTAATACCAACTGATCACTTTGCTTCACTGCTCATCAACACAACCCCGAACTCCTTTCTCACATCCTGACAACCTCCTTCATTACGAACTTGCAATCTACAAAACAGTGCAACTACAAACCCCACACACATTGCTGCAACAGATCACAACAACAGATCACAAACTACCCACAACAACAATTGCATTGCCTCAATAAAAACACCGTTCCATTGCATACAAAACCTCCTTTCATCTCCTTTGCCATACCACACTTCATTCAGCAACCACCTTCTTTCCTGACACTTCACTGATACTTTCAACATCCCTGACCTCTGCTGTGCAACTCTCAACTTCAACATCATTACATACTAACACATCACATTACCACCTTCATCTCAGTTCTACTGTCTAACCACGTTACTTCCACATCACACAATTCACCATCCATCAAACTCCAAACTGTTCCACCTCTGTTAATAATCACATTCTCATTCACTTCGTCTCAGAGCACACAACCCGAAGCCATCCACTTGCCTGAAACAACCACAACCCACCACCATATAACCATAGCACTGCCACAATCCTCTAACTCACTGCCAGCATTATTGAAAACTACATCACCTCCTTTTCACCTTTGCTTTACCACATACTGTCCACAAAACTGCCCACATTTCTGCCTTTCTTCTCTGACCACAACATCACACTTCAAATCATCTCCACAATTCAAGAACACTTGACGCACAACATTTTCTATCATACAAACTATTGCCTGAACTACCTGCATACATATCCTCCTTGCCCATAACCATTGCCCCCCGCTTCACCATACTAGCAACTCCTCCATCATTCATCAAACCATCTAGCCATCACCTCATACTTCATTTCAAACCACATAGTTCATTTTAAACCACTTCATATACAAACTTCATTTTAAACCACAATCATATACAAAGTGGTACTACACCACTACAAATTGCCTCTGACAACAAAATCACTTCACAACAACTTCCTCCACGTGACAGCACCACAACAAGCATCTTCTATCATACAACATACATACATACCCTTCTCGGATCTATTTTCTATTATCGCTGCATTGTACAAAGCTGCAGCAAACCATCCACCAGTCCTTATAATATCATCACTGCAATTCCAACTTACATCATAATCCATTGCACATCCACCTGTCCTCCCTGCTTCATCTAATAACAGTGAACCTACTTCTTCCTTCCATGTCACAGCTAACCATCCACCACCACTTGAACTACATTGCTCCTTCATCTATAACCTACTGCCTTACTTTCCCCACAATACAACAACCCGAATCCATCTACCACAACCTGTACGGCTGTACCCAAAACTTCTCCATCAAAATTCGCGACCAACCCAAATCTCCGCAACCCAAATCGACCGGAAATCGCCTCAATCTCCACCATAACCGAAACCACCGCAGCCTTCAAAACCACCCATTAACCACATAGAGATCCAAATTGAACACCAAAATCGTGATTTCAAAATCTTGTTTTTCTTTTCTTTGGGGTTTATTTTAATTCGCAATTTCTGCATCTTTTTCTTGTTTTTTAAAAGAGAGAAACGGTGCTAGGAGTGTTAACGGGGAAGAGTGATTACTCGTAAGTTTTAATTAGGCCGGGTGTATTTCGTTTGGGCTGGGTTTAATTTATTTAATTTATTTGTGTTTTATTTAGTTTCTAATCACTTTAAGTCCATTCTTATAGTAAAAAAAAAGGAAAAAAGAAAACAAGTTTGCAAATAGTTATAGAAATTTTTTTTGCTTTCATTCACGTTTGGATAAACGATAAAAATTACCTTGCTTTTATTTTCATTCGATCTTTAGAAAAAAAGAGAATTTTTTTGTATATATCTTATTCGACTTCTTTTCAGATTTTCAAAGCAGATAAAAGAAGTGATTGCTTTGCTTTGCTTGCTTATAAAAAATTACCGCTAAAAATAATAATATAAATTGCTAATAATCCACACGCTCTAGTATCGTGCTTTCACCTCTAGTTTTTATTTATCTTGCATTGTTGGTTGTCTGCATTTGCATTTATATATATATATATATATATATATATATACATATATATACATATATATATATATATAAAATTCAAAAATCCAAAAAATTCAAAAACAAAAACAAATTTCATTGTAGTTGCATTGTTAATACACCTTTAATTCTTATTTTGCATTCATCTCATTTTATTTTTATTTTCTAAGGGCAACACCCCAATTCACATAATGTGGGGGATTTCATCACCCTTTCCTTGG
The DNA here is from genome assembly GCA_030765085.1 of Allium cepa. Taxonomy (NCBI): domain Eukaryota; kingdom Viridiplantae; phylum Streptophyta; class Magnoliopsida; order Asparagales; family Amaryllidaceae; genus Allium; species Allium cepa. The sequence goes on from CM060932.1 coordinate 941,052,226, forward strand.
CCCATAAATCGCATTTCATTTTAGAATTTTGACTAATAATGACAGTTAGACTTCAGACTTAAAGGAATCGCGAGCTCACCTAGGGCTTAATTGTATCTTGACAATTGTCTTCTTTGAACAATTTTATTCCTTGGTGTCTAGGCTACGGTAGAGCAATAACCATTTATAAATATTACGCTGATTCGTAAATATTATAGTGGTTGTTCCTTTGAAGGTACTTAAACCTTCGTTTGCATTGCTACGATGATTCTGGTGCACCGATAACCTCTGTCTGTTACGTGTGTTAGGAACTGAGATGTTGATTTTGATGATAACAACCTTTTTAACTTATTTTATTATAAAATATATACTAACACTTTTGTCTAGATAGATGTATATGCAGAAACTATGCAGGATATATATATACGTATACACACACAGGTATTGATTACTGAAGACCGGTCAGTATAAAGACTCAAGACTCAAGATTCAGATTGGAGATATCAAGATTGAAGACACTAGAGTATTAAGATCAAGATTTCAAGATAAGTGTCTAGTTTTTGTTAAAACTACATAATAGCATGAAAATCTTCATTCCAAATTTCATTTGAGATGGAACTCATTTCTATCTTCTTAGTAGTTTACAAACCCACGACAAGAAGCTTACAAATCTACGACAAGTGGCTTACAAACCCATGAACATCCTGGTTTTGTACAAGTTCTCGAGTCCTGATGTGATGACATATTTTGCAGGAAGAAGCTTGCAAAACTATTTCAAAATGGTTTTTCAAAATGATTTTCAAAACCCTTTTCAAAATGTTTTAGCCTTAAAAATTATCTTTTCAAATGATTTTCAAAAAGATGTTTTAGCCTTAAAATATTCTTTGTTTTTGTTTTTGTTTTTATATAAACTCTTGTTTTAAACTTCGTTTATTTTTAAAACTATCTTCTGATTTTTAAATATTCTTTGTAATATATATATACACACACACTTGAGATTTAAAATCAAATTTATATATATATATTCCAAAAATATATTTTTCCGCTCTTCTTTATTTTAAAACATAGGAAAATTAGTTTATTTTACTCCAGAATCATTTTATCTTGTTTTTCTTTCTATACCATTTCAAAACAAATTTTACATTTTTTTTAACTAAGGGATGTCGACATCATGGGATACCCAATGTCGACATGATGGCTGTTAAATTCAAAAGTTTCAATTTTCAAAAGAAGTGTCTATTCATTTAAATCTCTTCACGAATGGTTATGACCGTTACTGATCTATAAATAGCCTTAACAAACGAATTTTTTAATCAACTATTTTCTTATTTTCTTCACTCCTTCTGTTGAATATGCGCTTATATGATTTTTGTTTGATGATAATAAACATATATACATTCATTTAAATGTATTTGTTAATGTAATATTTTATTTTTTCATAGATTAAATAAATATTTGCTGAATAAAATTAAATAACAAAGAATTTGAATTCAAACAGAATTTTTATTCAAACAAATATTTATTACAATTTATTTGAATTCAAACAGAATTTTTATTCAAACAAATATTTATTACAATTTTGAATGGTACAAATTCAAGCTCTCACTATACATATACAATTTTGATTACAATACATCACAATTTCATATTTACATTTAACCTCACTACACATCACTCATTCACTCAATTCGTATTTAATCTTCAACTTCATTCCAGTTTGAATCCAGCATCTGAGCAATCTGCAAAAATATTCACTAACGCAGTAAAATTGAAAAAGAAATATTTTTGCAATATAAAATAAAATATGATTTTTGAAAATATTATTTGCCTCAGTTATTTGGGTTATTCGTCATCATTTATATATGAATTCATCACACACGAACAGCTTGTGACATACACAGTGTATCACTGTATATGCCACAAGGCCGTGCACACCGATATACACTTGATAATGCTACAGGGACAGGTGAGCACAAGGTCAAACCCAAATAAAAAGACGGGTTCAACTCAGGTGCAATATAAATAAAGTCTCGACATCAGCATAAGGTCAAACCCGAGTTTTAAAACTGGATTCAACGCAAGTGAAATTTCAAAAATCAACAGCAACATGAAACCAAACAGTCAAGTTCAAGACATATCAATGGAAATAGTGTGGCCGAGAACTGATACAAGCAAATCATAGAATGGATGCAAAGACCAGTGATGGCAAGCAATAGCCAGGCTACAAGATATCATAGGTCAGACCAACCAGAATGATACAAGGCAATATGTACAACAACAAGTCCAAATACAACAATGCAGTAAAATCAAATACCACAAACACTACAGCAACAACAGAACCATGAAACCAGAAACATGGGAACACAGCAAAGACCAATGAATCAACAATGCTTGAAGACTACAGCATCAATTAAACGGCCAATATTAATGCACAGAAGCAACTACAAACTACTCACGACAATGCACCAATGCACAAGCATGAACACAAGTGTACATGACAGTGTACAACATCAAGGACCAAGTAAAGCATGTACAAGTGCATGAAAACCAAAGTCAACAGCACAGTGAAGTACAAAGCAACTGCAACAGATGCAGTGAAGCAAAAATATAGCAGCAATGTACATGAATACAACTAAAAGTACATAAGCCAATCCAAACAACAGCAAGCAGATGCAAGCTAACCGGCATATGAACAACTACAACAGGTCAGGGAAGCAACAATTGTACAGAGGTAAAAATCACTTCACCAAAGTACATCTGAAATCAAGATCAGCATTGAAACAAAGATGGCCAGAGCCAAATTACACAGGGGCCAGAAATTCAAGAAGCCGGAATTACAAAAATTGGAACAAGTCAAAAACCAAGTCGAAGTCAAACATTATCCAGCATCAAGCCGAAGCCTAGTCAATCAAGAAATCGAAAAAGTAAAACCGTGTTAACCAAGTAAACACGAATTATACGAATTTGATTGAGTCGGTAAAATCATCAACATCATAAATTAATCGAACGGCCGAGGAGAATTATTGACAAATTCAAATGATTTTATACGAACGCAAGAATAGGATTTACAAACCCTATATAAATCAAATTCACATCATCGGCAATATGCATGGAGTTCAATCAAGCATAACAGTATAGCATAAAAGAAAATCACATACCGAATCGAAGTCGAACTCCATCAACTCGAAGCAACCGAAGTAAGCAACAACGAGAAATCGATCGAGCAAGGCAACTCTCGAACAATCACAGATTCGATCGAAGTAGTAACGGCTCTTCGAAAGCCCTAATTTGGATCAAGGAGGAAAGCCCTAATTTTGCAAAGAGATACGAACGAAAGAACAACGGCCGCCATCTCAAAATAAAGGAACAAAGAAAGGAACGTGTTAAAATATAAAAGGGGGGCCGACCTATTATTTTAAGGGCTTTGTATTTTATTAATTAGTTTTTTTGAGTTTAAATTGTTTTTAGTTTGTATTTCATTTTTTAAGCCGTTTATTTTTCTAGTCGTGTGACTAGGGGACAAGCTACGTGGCGTAGCTTGAGAATTCCAACTCAGTGGCTGAGTTGTGGCAGGGTTTTGAGCGTAGAGTTAGATTTAGTCGATAGCGGGTGTCGCGAGTTTACGTGTGTAAGCGAGGGACTATCTAATTTCTAGTAGAAACCTTGGGGCAGCATGTAGGCAGGGTTTTGCCGAAGCTGGGTAAATTCTGTGTCGTTCTATTTCTGCATTTATTATTTTGCTATTATCTGTGCTGCTATTGTTCTGTGATCTGTGTTAAAATTATTTTATAAGCTTCCGCGATTAATTTTTATAATTTATACCATCACCCTATTCACCCCCCTCTAGGGTGAAATCGATCCTACACCTTCTTCTCCACAAATCCATGTTCTAAAATTTTCATATTTTTAAGATCGTGTCGAAATTTTGTCGAATTCTCAAGTGAATCAAATTAGAATCTCATTCTTGTTTGATTTTCTGTCCTCTCTCGAAGATCAAAGTGATATTCAGAGTTATACGATCAAGTTGTAATCAAAAGTTTATCATGTCTCTCTATAAGGTGTGGTTGTGCCTGGAAATCAATTGGGTGATCTTGTGTCCCGTAAATCAAGAGAGTCTTCCCCGGACTCGAAGACAGGAGGGTACCTCAAGACCTTTAGAAATTGAGGATTGTAATCTCGATATTGGTGTAATAAAAATCTGTACGAGGTGTTTTCCTTGGTGCAGGACTGAATGTAGGGTAACTCCGAAACAGTATAAAATCCGGTGTGTCCTTTTCTTTTACTGCTTTTTATTTACTTTATGTATCTGTGTTTGATTCTGTGATTGTTTTGCTATTAAGTTATGCATTTGTTTATATCATAATTTTTAAATTAATTCATATAAGTCTTAGAATCCATTAAATACTATTCTCCCCCTCTAGTGTTAAATTAGCCTTAATATCCTTAATCCGCACGCCCTTTCAACTTGATTATGAAATATTTTGTTGATTTAAGACAAAGTGTTATTATACAATTTTAGGGTAGGAGCTAAGGTCAGAAAATTTGTAATTAAGTCCTTTGCCTTCATTTAATTGCATTAGTTCATGCATATTTAAAAAAATTAAAAATCCAAAACCAAAAAATTGTAAATTTAACTTGACTTAGTTTTTTTTAATTCAAAAAATCCTTTTAAATCCTTTTCATCGAAAATTTTCAATATAAACCAAAAATCACAAAAAAAATCTTAAGTTTCTTTCTGAAAAACAAAAATCCAAGAAAAAATATATATATAATCTTTTCAAAAACCAAGAAAAACATATTAGAAAATGAAAAAAAGAAAAATTTGGAAATCCAAAAAAGAAAAAAAAATCCTTTTGGTAAATATTTAAAATTTTGAAAATTCAAAAAATAAAAAGAACACAAAAACATAAAAAAAATCATTTGAAAAATAAATTTCTCTTGGTAAACATTTTTCCTCCATTTAAAAACAAAATACGAAAAAAACAAAATCAATTTTTCACTTCATTTTCCAAATCTTGTTTCATTCTCTAAACTTGATTCTAACTTCTTTCTCTTCTCAACTTTTAATTATGCGTGAGTACTTGGACTTTGATACAACAACGAACACTTGGACTCGTAATTCAATAACTAATCGTTTAACTCGAACAAATGATTCTCTTGAAATGACGAACAAGAACTACCATCGCACTCTTATGGATAAAATATTTTCCAATAGAGTTTCTATTCAATCTTGCATCACGTTACCCGCTCTAACGGGTAACCATTTTGAAATTCACTCAAACCATATTGCCATGCTTCCAAAATTTGGCAATTTTGGACACGACGACCCATACATTTTCTTGACGAAATTCAAACAAGTTTGCGCAACCATGGAATTCTAGCAATTTTCTGATGACGGAATCAAACTCCGATTAATTTCATTCGCTCTTACTGATTACACTGAAAAATTGTTGTATAGCTTGCCGTCAAACTCGATTAAAACTTGAAAAGAATTTGTGAAAGTTTTCTTAAAAAAGTTCTACTCCTTGGAAAAAACATCTAAAATCCGAAACGAAACGTCAATTTTCATCAATTTAGGGGAAAACCATTTGGAAACTATTTTGAAAGATTCAAAGAGCTTTTTACAAAATGTCCACACCATAAGTTTGAAAAATGGACGTTTTGTCAAATCTTATACTATGGACTTGAAAATAGCTCACGAACCATGCTCGAATCAATGTGCCAAGGCAACTTTCTCACCCAACATCACGACGATGCTTGGCAATTTCTTGAAAATCTAGTCGAAAAGTCATCCCAATGGGAACGTTCAAACGAAAAATAAATTTACTCATGATCGAGGGCACACTCGATAGGATCTTCAATAACTTTGGAAGCTAAAATCGACGCAATGATTAATAAATTCGATAATGTTTTCTCATCCAACCAAATGAACAAAGCTTCCCAACCAATGTCCTATAAATGCGACGATCCTAATCATACAGTCGATCAGTGCGCTAATTCTGTCGAACAAATCAATGCTTTCAATAAAACCAAAAACAACCCGTTTTCTCCAACATACAATCTTGGTTGGAGAAATCATACGAACTTCGTATGGAATCAAAACAATCACAACACGAATGTGATTCGTCCTAATTTTCATGCATTCCCAGATAATACTTCGAATCCTCCCTTTCAGTCTAATCATTTTCAACCAAATTTTGAGAGACCGTCTCATAATCAACCGCAACAATCAAATTTTCAACTAAATATTTCCGCCCTTCCCCAAGATGATAAACATTTAAGTTCACTTGAGAAATGTCTTGAAACATTGGCTAAAGCAACAACTCCAAGCCTCCAATCAAATAGTAATTAGCAAAATTTATTGACGTCATATATGCAAAAAACAAGCCAATCAATTGCTAAACTTGAAATGCAAATGAGTCAATTAGCCACGTCTGTTAGTGGAAGTGAACAAGGCACATTCCCAAGCCAGCCTGTTCCAAATCCCAGAAATCAAAACTCTAATTCAAATCGATCCCATATTGTTCAAGATAGCAATGTTACCCAATTGAATGCTCTCACAACTTTGTGTTCTGGCAAATAAATCGATAATCAAGTCATTAATCCAAACGATTACCAAAAACCTCTCGCGACACTTCTAAAACAACGAACGAATCTGAACAGAACGTGGAGCCAAACGTCGACTTGAATGCTAATCAAAATTCTTCTTCTACTCAAGTAGACCTACCTATTGAGTATCGTGTTCCATTTCCACATCGTCTTCGAACTAAGAAACACTCGGACCAAATGGAAAAGATGTTGCAAATTTTTAAACAATTGAAAGTTAACATCCTACTTCTCGACATCGTTAAGAAAGTCCAAACTTACGCTAAATTTCTTATGGACTTGTGTACCCAATAGTGGCATACTCAAGGGCCCAACAAAGTCTTCTTAGCTACCAGTTTGAGCGAAGTCTTGACCCAATTCATGCCCGATAAATACAAAGATCCTGGCCGCCCTACGATTTCGTGTACAATTGGAGACAAGAAGATTAGTAATGCTTGATAGACTTAGGCGCAAGTGTCAATTTGATTCCATACTCTGTGTACGAACAATTAGGCTTAGGTGAGCTCAAACCCACAAAGGTCACGCTTCAATTCGTTGATTGTTCCATTAAGAAGCCCGTGGAAGAAATTGAGGACGTGCTCATTAGAGTAGGGCAATTCATATTCCCCATTGATTTTATCATTCTCAAAACATAACCTGTGACCAACCCTGCAAGTCAAATCCCTTTGATATTGGGTCGAACATTCTTAGCCACCTCAAATGCCTTAATCAATTGTCGTAACGGTTCGATGAAAATTTCATTTGCAAACATGACTTTGGATCTTAACATTTTCAATCTTGAAAACGAATCGAATGAACCTCACCATCAAACGTTGGAATTTAGTGCCATTCACAAAAACTTCGAAAACGAGATGATCGACCTTAATAATGAACGCAAGGCTGAGTGTGAAAAATTATTTTACGAAATCCCTAATGAGATTGAATACACGTTCCCGTTTGAATCACTTCTAGTTGAGTCCAAATCTCAACATAATTCTTTAATCGAGCGACACTCGAATTTGGATCTTAAACCCCTTCCCGATCACCTTAAGTATTCATACTTAGGTGACAATGAAACGTTAATTTATATGACTCTCTCTCTCTCTTGATTAAGAAACTTCCTTACTTTCAATCCTTTCGAAAAACAAGGAAGCACTTGGATGGTCTATCACTAACATAAAGGGAATCAGTCCTACTCTTGTTCAACATCGCATCCACTTGATTGATGATGCCAAGCCTGTTCGTGACGCGCAAGGAAGGCTTAACACAAAAATGAAAGATGCAGTGCATCATGAAATCCTTAAACTTCTCAACAATGGTATCATATACCCAATCTTCGATAGTTCATGGGTTAGCCCAATTCACATTGTATTGAAAAAGTCTTGACTTACCGTTGCCAAGAACGATTCTAACGAACTTATTCCAACTCGTACTCAAACGGGCTGGTGTGTTTGCATTGACTCTCAAAAATTAAATGCCCCAACGTAAGGATCACTTCCATTTTCCTTTTTTCGATTAAATGCTCGAACGTTTAGTTGGTCATGAATTCTATTGCTTTCTTGATGGTTATTCTGCTATAACCAAATTCCAATCGCTCCCGAAGATCAAGAGAAGACAACTTTCACGTGTCCCTTCGGCACTTTTACGTTTCAATGTATGCCATTTGGCCTTTGTAACGCTCTTGCTACATTTCAAAGATGCATGGTCAGCATATTTTCTGATATGATTCGAACGATCTTGAAGTTTTATGATGATTTTTCTATCTTTGGGAACTCTTTTTCTGAGTCTTTACACCATCTTGAACTTGTTCTTAAACGATGCAAGGATAATAACTTAATGCTAAATTGGAAAAATGCCACTTTATGGTCACTCAAGGCATAGTCCTTGGACATGTCATTTCAAATAAAGGCATTGAGGTAGATAAAGTGAAAATTGATGTTATTGCGAATCTACCCATTCCAAAATCTGTTAAAGAAATTCGCTCTTTCCTAGGACATGTGGGTTTTTATCAATGTTTTATGAAGGATTTCAGCAAGATTGCTCGACCTCGTACGACTCTTCTTAGAAAAGACGTTCCATTCGAATTTTCCTCTAACTATGTCTCTGCTTTTGAACGTCTAGAAAACGAACTTGTTCCTGCTCCTGTAATTTGCTCACCAAGTTGGGATCTTTAATTTGAAATAATGTGTGACGCTTCGAACTTTGCAGTTTGTGTTGTCTTAGGACAACGCATCAACAAGATCCTTCACATTATCTACTATGCTAGTATGACTTTGAACGATGCCCAATTTAATTACATAACTGCTAAAAAAGAGCTTCTAGCGGTAGTTTTTGCTGTCGAAAAATTTCGACAATATTTGATAGGCTCACACATCACTGTTACACAGACCATTCTGCTCTTCGATATCTTTTCGCTAAAAAGGATGCTATGTCTTACTTAATTCGTTGGATCCTTTTATTACAAGAATTTGACCTTATGATTAAGGACAAAAAGGATCCGACAATGTCATAGCCGATCACTTGTCTCGTCTTTCCAACGCACCATTGCCTTTACCAATCAATGAAAACTTTCCCAACAAACAATTTCTTCTTGTCTCTGTCAATCTGTGGTATGTTGACATAGTGAGCTACTTAGTCGCTAAAGAAACTTCTTCATTTTAGTTGAAACAAGATTAATGCAAATTCCTATCCCAAGTGAAATATTTCTATTAGGATGATCCATGCTTGCTCAAGTATTGTTTCGACCAAATCATTCGACGCTGTATCTCGGATTGCGAAATCAAGAGTGTTCTCTCGTTTTTTCATGATCAAGCATGTGGTGGACATTTCAATCCTTGAAAAACTTCTAAAAAGGTGCTTCAGTGTGGTTTCTATTGGCCTACTCTTTTCAAAGACTCGTTCAATTTCGCAAAACTTACGATCGTTGCCAAGTTCTTGGAAGAATTTCTCGATGAAATATGATGCCTCTTAACCCCATTCTTACGATCAAAATCTTTGATATTGGAGCATCGACTTTATGGGACCTTTTCCTAATTCTTTTGGAAATTTATATATTCTTCTCGCTATTGATTACAACTCAAAATGGATCAAAGCCGTTCCGTGTAAAACGAACGACCATAGAATTGCTGTGAAATTTCTTAAAGAAAATATATTTTCGAGATTCGGCACATCTTGCACAATAATCAGTTATAACGGAAGCTATTTTTGCAATCGTTCTTTTGAAACTTTAATGAAGAAACACTCGATAATCCATAAATTATCCACTCTATATCATCCTCAAACATGTAGGCAAGTTGAAGTTTCAGATCGATAAACAAAACAAATTTCGGAGAAAACTATTAACAAAAATTGAAAGGATTTGTCTTAGAAATTAACCAATGCGCTTTGGGATTATCGTATCGCTTTTAAAACCAAACTTGGGATGTCCCCATTTCATTTAGTTTACGAGAAAGCTTGCCATTTACTAGTTGAAATCGAACACAAAGCATTGTGGGCAATTAAGAACTTAAACTTTGATCTTGAAAAGGCCGGTGAAAACAGAAAACTACAACTCAACGAACTAGAAGAACTTAGGAATGATGCGTACGAATATAAAAAAAATTACAAAAAAGGAATATAAAAAATTTCACGACAAATCAATCTTAAGAAAAACATTTTCGCCAAGCCAGAAAGTTCTTTTGTATGACTCTAGACTTCATTTATTTCCTAAAAAACTAAAATTGAGATGGACCGGATCATTTGTGGTACTAACGGTTTTTCCATATGGTGCCATACAAATACAAAACCCGAGGGATGGATCGATTTTCAAAGTCAATGGTCATCATTTAAAACCGTTCTTTGAGTTGTCGTGTGATCAAGAGGAGGAGCTCATGATTCTTCATGAGTCATGGTACGTCTAGTAAAATGTTAACTCTCTTTTGTAAATATGTACATATTTTTCTCCGTTACACTCATTATATCATGCACTGACTGTGGGGACACAGTCAAAATCATGTGAGGGGGAAGTCATCTTTATTTGTTATTTTTCATGGTTTATGTTTGCATTTTTTTTTCCAAAACTTAAAAAAAAAATTAGCATTTTGATTCATTTTTGAAGAAATTCTATAGAATATGTATAATTTTTGGTTATTAAATTGAAATTTTTGAAAATTTATTTGTCTTAACAAAAATAAAAATAAAGTTTGATTACAAGTAACGGTGGTTTAACTATTATGTAGGAAGATTCATGGGCGATAATTATGAAGTATATCCTAATCGAAATCTTTGTTTGATAAATAGTTGATTTAAAGTAAAGGTGATAACATTTTGAATCTTTTAAGTTAAGTAATGCCAAGATGATATTGCAAAACTCTCTCCTTTCAAACAAAAGAAAAAGAAATTATATATATATATATATATATATATATATATATATGTATGTATGTATGTATGTATATATTTCATTAACGCCTAAAGTCATGTGGGCACACGTAAGGGTGTACACTCGCCATGCTCTGTACCCTTCTTTCGTAAGCCTAAAAGGCAGTGCATGATCGATATATCTGGCCTCAGTTTATCTAAGTTAGGTGTATGTATATAAAAAATTCTTTCATTAATACTACCTACAGTCGATACACTCTGTATTCCGATCACGTAAGCCCAAAAGGTAGTGCATGGGAAATTTATCCGACCTCAGTTTTTCGAGTTAGGCATATGTAAATATTGTTAATATCAGTAAAAATTTCAAATAAAGAGAGAGTAAGCAATTAAAATCCAAGCACTATTTTCACTCATGTGATTTGACTTGTTATTCAAAAGAAATGGAACTGCCATTTTGAAGAACTTTGATATTGAAGTAAGGATCTGTTTCATAGTTGCACTATTTTATCAACCCAAACAATTAGCCAAATTGGAGTCTAATTGAGATGATTACGTAATTTTGTTTCAAATTTGACGAGTAAAAGGAATTAAATTTCTTGATAATGACCAGAATTTATATTTAACTTATTCGTGACCATTTAAAAGGAAATCCTTCATTTGTAAATATTTTTGCATTCATTTCTTTGTAAATAAATCTTGCATTTTGTAAATATTTCCGTGTTGCATTTGGATTTTGGACAGTATTCGCTGAAAACCTTCATGAGGCAACAGTCGTCCTACTAGGGACACCAAGAGGTTTAACGGCTTGTTACATACGCTCAATGCAATCGTATTTTCTACGAAATAAGATTTACCTTAGCTTTTCTTTATTCGAGGATGAATAAAAAGATAAGTATGGGGGTATTTGATATGCACGTAAATGTGCATATTTTTACATCCATATTTAATCTATTTTCATTTAAATAAATGTCATAATAGGGTATTTGAAATGTTTAAAACCAAATTTAAAATATGCTTTCAAGTCATCATTCATACATCAATGTGGGGGTAAAATAGTAATTTCATGCATGAATTAATTTGGAGAATACTTATTTGAACATTTTCTTTTTAATTATAGGAATTTTTAGATGGAAATATGAAGGTATTCTCTAGGAAATATACATGCATAAGGATGAAACAAAGGAATGAAGATGGAAATAATTCAAAACATACATCATGGAGGACCCCACCTGTCCACTTATCTTAATCTACGATTAGAAGCTAATGGACAAGTTAGTGGAGGTTAATGTTTCATGCAACTTGATGATGGATTAATTAGAGACCAATGATTACTTAGTGGCCACACTTCTTAAAGTGTATTTTGGGATGCCCTCTAAAAATTGGATTAGGGTTTTTTGCATGTATAAATAGCCCTCTTATGTACATGTAAATGATCTTCTTCTCTTTTTAATTACTTAGGACATTAGAATGCAAGTTGTAATCTCAAATTCGTATGAAATAAAAATGGCTTCCTAAGCCTCATGTTCTTTTACTTCTTCTTGTTCTTGTTTTAGTTTTTTTGTCATTTTAATTTACATGCTCTTTCATTTCATGTTCGTAGCTTAGTCTACTTTTATGTAACTAGTTTAGATCTTTTTTATTTTAATTAGCTTTTACTTATTTTTTGCTTGCTTTAAAATGTTGAAATTTACATGTTTGATTTGATAACGAAAATGAGTAGCTAAACCCCTCTAATTTATGGGTAATGAAGCTCTCTAATTATGTAAATTCAACATAATTTGTGATTTATGGTCTCTTTTATGCTTCATGAGAAGTAAATGTTGATGTAAGTTGATAAAAATGAATTTGATAGCTTATGTTGTATTTACAAATAGGCTATTCTTATTGAAAAATAAATATAATTTACATCATAATTTTACAAATTATTTTTTTATTATGAAATTAAAGTGGAAACAAAATTTGATGATCTATGTTACTAAATACAATAATAAGTAGATCATACTTAAAATAATTTTTGCTTTGACTTCATTTTCATGAGAATTGACGTGACTTCATTTTAAATTTTAGAAGGTTAAAAAACTTAAGTAATTATGTTCTATATTATAAATAATAATGGGGGAATTATTTATTCTTATATTTAATAAGTGAAAAATCTAGAATTTGGATTTTTATCACAAATCAGCAAAAGTTAAGTTTTGTTAAAAATAAATAAATGCTTAAATAAATAGATTTAAATATTTATTGAAAAATCAAACTATATCGAAATCACTTAATAAAGATAATAGAAGAATGTTAAAGGGTTGAAAAATATTTTTGTATCTGTTTTACAAAATATTCAAAATTATCACATTTTGTCAATGCAATTTCAAAATTCAATATTTTGATATTAACCTTAATGATATGGAATTTTAACCTAGATAAACTTTTTTTAATTTATTTAACATAATAGGAAATTAATTTTTAAGTTTGGTTTACTTTAATATATAGTTTAGCAAAAACGTCAAATTTTGACTATAAAATTTGTCAATAACAACATTGTTTTTAACTGTAACAATTAATCACAATGTTAAATGATCATATGCACTTTGTAACTCATATAATAACATTTTTCAAACTATATACAACTTATTTTTAAATCTTATAGATCAAAATATCTTCATTTTATAAAATAAACAAAAGAAAATTATAAAAAATGGTGTTAATGTATGATTTGACAAAAGAGTGTATAAGTAAGCTAAGAAAACAACATCATTACATATCTTTTCTTTTCTCTTATGCAAGATGGAACTTATACACATAGAATTCAAGAAAATGGAAAGTGAAAAGATAGCAAACTAAAGGAATTAGTGACACATATGCTTACCATTAATGCACACTTGAAAATCCATTTAATGCAAATCTAATTAAGGCAAAAGTATCCTTCTTAAGTTCAAAATCTAAGAAAGAAAAGAGAGTAATGATTCATATCTTTAACATCATTATTAATGCATATTCAATCTGTCTTTTCAACTTAAGAAAAGGTGTATATTTAAATACAAAATTAAGAAGGGTAGTAAAGTCATTTGCCACTCAAGCTCCAACTATAAATACAAGACCAAACCTCACTTCGTCTTCATTCCAAAAATCATAAACACTTGCTCTCTTCCTCCATTCTTCTTCCATCTCCAAGCCATTCACCATCTCTAAGCTTCTACCACCTCTACACCCTCCACACACCTAAACCCAAGCTCCAAACCATCCTACACACCCCATAGACCCAAACCTGAGCCTACACCTGCACACCCAACCATGTTCCAGCGCGCCTGAGCCCTCACACACCCAACCCTAGCCCCCACACACCAAACCCGAGACCCCACACTGCCTCAAGAACCCATGTATCTCCTCCCCATGTTAGGCCGAGCCCATACCCTCTCCATACACCCACGCCAATAAAAAAGAGAAAAAGAAAAGAAAGAAATTCGAGAATTCGAGGTGATCGAGAAGAGCACGCTAGTTCACGTAAATTTGGACAGAGTGGAAATGACAGTGAGAAATTCTCATCGCTATTTAATTTATATTAATTATCAAGTTTAATTTTTATATTAGATAATCACCACTTGATGATATGGACGTTTGAATGATATTTTGAATATGTTGTATGAATAGTAACATTATGTTTATACACTCACTTATTGATAATTATTATGCTACAAGAATGAATGTTATGTTAATGATGAATACTGGAAGTGATTAGGCTCATTTTTGATTAAGTAATCCCTTTGTTAAGTATTATAAATATGGTATATATTGGAATTATTAAGCCACTTGGTGAATAGTGAAAAAAAATCAAATATAGATTTTGAAAATAAAATCAAATTAGAATTGAAGTGTAGTTGAAATTGAAATCAAAATTGGAATTAGAATTGGATTTGAAATGGAAAGTGAAATTGAAATTGAGATGAATAGTAAAATTGAAATTAAGATTAAAGTTGAAGTTTAAATTAGAATTCAAATTAGATTTGAAATCTAATATTTAATTAAGTTTAATCTGAAGTTATGATTGAAATTTAATTGAAATTGGATTTAAAAATTTAATATTAAAATAATAGGAATATAATAATATTATAATATGAGAATAGTAAAAATATATGGTAAATACTTTAAAAAGTGAAAATATCGATTTAAAATAATTAGTAATGTTTTTACAAGTAATTAAATAAAATTTAGAGAATGGATTTCAAATATTGTAAATAAAGTTAAAACTAGGCACGTCACGTAACGACAGTTCGCGATTTCGCGCCGAAAAGTTTAAATGAGTGTATAGTATGAAGTATAGCTCGGATTTCTTTGGAAGCATAAAGGTTCGGACTATTATAACCATAGTTTTCAAATGGAAAAGAAAAACCAAAATTTCGTCTTGTAGATTTTGAATTATGTCCAAATCAATTTTCTAGAAAAATCGCGCTTGTGTAGTTAACTGACCATAACGTGAAATCATTATAAATAAACATATTTAATTATAGAAAAATATAGAATAAATTTGATAAATCTATTTAAATAGTTAATAAGAGATTTGATTGGAAAATATCAATTTTCAATAAAAGTCGACGAAATCGAATTAGTTATATATAACACTTTTCATAGCACTTTTTCTACTACGAATTCTATAACTTTTGAAATATGAGTTTAAATTTAACAATTCTTTCTAGAATCTCTTATGAATGTTCTTAATTATATAACTAAGGACTATAAAGATGATTTGAGAGAATTATCATTTATTTCAAAGCTGGATTAAATGAATGATTAAGGAAAATCCAATAAAAGTAATTTTTTTAGTCTTGGCTCTAATAAGCCGACGAGTAAACCTTATTTTCTTATTTCTACGATTGGGGTGGAGGTGCTTAAACTAAGGAAATGTTCAGGAGCAACCAGTGCCTTGGCTCCCCTGCATCATCCCAGGTGAGGAATGGATAAGCTCGAAATATCGAGAACGAGTTAACTATTAAAGATTAACTTTTCCAATTGGAATCAACTTAGAATTACTCTAAAACAAAAAGAATAGATTTGTAATCATCTAAAAGAAATAAAAAAATGAGGTTTAATAAATCCCATGTACTCATATTTACTTATGTGTATTGATAATTGTATTTCGAAGAAACGGGGATCGAATTTGAGTGATTCCTATCCGAAAATGACTTTGAACCAATCCACGTGTTCGAAGAATGAACCCGTGTTGATGATGAAGATATTGTGATGAATAATAATGAAGGATTACTTGTTGATTAATTGGGGATAAAATCCCGAATTACATATTGTAGAAATGGTCATTTTGTTATGAAAAATCTCAAAGCCACAAGTACTTCTCACCTAGTAATGGTCCGAGGAAAGTACCTTTAGTTTCGTTCAGTCCTAGAATAAATTTTATGGACGGGTGTCTAACCTTGCATTATAATCAAATTGAATGATCTCTATAAAATGTATATCAGTCAGTGGTGGAGAAGACATCTTCTCTTAGCTTAACACCCTTTTCTGAGACATATGAGCATAGGAAGTTGCATATTTGCAGAGACCGGTCATGTGAATATAGAATGGCAATGTTGCATTCAAAGTGAAAGGAGTTGTGCTATGTAAAGGTAATTGCTGCCTCAAGCCTCATCAACCGAAAATGGCCAAAACAGGGTAGATGCAACAAGGCTAAGTGTGTCATTCCCATTAAGATATGATTATCACCTTCTAAATTGACTCTACACTTGTCTAAGTATGTGGTGAAGTTATGACGCGGGCGCCTGGTTAAAGGTCGGTTACGACCGGGTGGTGACATATTTGGTACTATCTAGTTATAGAGGTAGGCCAGTCTTGTGTTGGTAGAGGACCATCTGTTAGGCCTTGGGACATCCCTCTAGAGGTATTTCCATTTGGAAGGTAGTCCCTTCATCTAGTCATTGTATGGAAATCCATTCTCCAATAAGAACTTACGGTTTTGTTTTTATAGCCTTAAATGATTAGGCCTGGAATTTAATAATGGTAAAAAAATTAGCTAAGAATTATAAGTTTATTTGCAAATGTTTTCAAAGCAATGTCGGTAGAAATAATATCAAAGGTTTTGATATGTAAAAGTGTTTTAGTTATCATAAGGGAAAAACTCATCCGTGTTTATGTGTGGGTGCCGTATTATGAGATACTCTTTCTTTCCAAAAGGATTTTCTTAAAGACTGATATATGTGACTGTCATTATTATGGAGTTTTTCTTACGCTAGTTCATCAAGCCTGATCTGGGTGTTTTCAATGCTCGGGTCAGATCCAAGTTGTTTCAGGTTTAGTTGATAACGGTTGGAGTTTCCAAAGGAGCTGGAGATATTCACCTACATATGGGCGTATTCTACTATCCATTTTTCTTAGTAAGAATTTTGTTGTGTTGATGTTTGTCAGCATTTGTAAGGATAGATGTTTGTAGCTGTCCAAGCTGAATTTAGGTTAGACTCTGATATATGTTACTTTAAAAGTTTTCCGCTGTAAAGATATTGTTCAATATTATATATTATTCCATTCAAGTGAGATTTTGTTCTATTCTTTATTTCTTTTACCCCTAACGATCTGTCTTTTTGCATGGTTTGATTCGGCATATGCGCTTAATTGCCAGTTCAGAGGGTGTGGAAAAGCTGTTCATTACATTTGGTATTAGATCTTAGGTTGAGCGCACATCTGGGCTTTGTTGTGGAATACTCATTAGAGATAGGGTAAGTGACACCATAGAATGAGTTGAGAGTATTATATATATGAGCGCCTATTTGTTAATTTTATAAAAATGATTTTGTTTTAAAAGAAGTTGGTAAATGAAATAATTTTACCTTGGGTTTATATTTAGAATATACAAAAGGGATATTTTTGATTAAAAATTAAGAATTATTCGAAATTTGGCTTAGTAAAACTAAAATATGAATATCTTGTGATTAGAATTGCATTATTAGACTATAAGATGTTCCATAAAGAATCAAGGAGGAATTAGTTGGAATCTAATATTTATAACTTTAATCACACATCCCTAGACATTTGGTTATTAAGAAATAATGATTTAATGATCATATAAAAAAATGGATTTAAAAGGTAAATACAAATATCTTGTGAATTAAGTTTCACGATTTGATGATAATATTAAAGCTAGAAGTTTTAATTGGAAAAAGTAAAAAAGAAAATGTACACCTAGAATAAAATTCTTATCAGTAAGAGAGAAAAAGATAATCTAAATTAAGACTTTAGGTAAATATAATATAAAAGGGTAAGTCCTATAATTTATAAAGGAGATAAGATAATTTCAAATTTAGACACTTTGATTAGGTTAAAATCAAAGTGAAATTTAGGAATAAGAGATATAAGAAATATTATTCTAATATTAAAATTTGAATTAGCGATACATTTAGGGTAACATTTGTAATTCAAAATGAAGTATGATTAGAAGTTGATAGGTTGATTGTTGGATGAAAATGTTTAAATAACAAATACCATGTGAATTATGGTTAACAATTTAATTATAAGGTACTTGATGGATTTAAAGTTAAGAAATTTGATTTAGAAATGGATAGGTAAATAAGTTAAGCAGATAATCACAGAATCGGTAAGAAAAAGATGTACACTTAGTAAAATTATCTTATTAATATATGGATAAGATAAATAATATTAGCTAAATTAAGACCTTAGGTAAACAAAACTAAGGACTAAGTTTTATAACTTATTAATTTGAGATAATAGTAAAATTCCACCATTGTTAAACACCCTAATTGAAGCAATAACAGTTTGAAGTTTGGGGATATGTATATATAGTCTTAGGAAGTAAAGGTATATTATATAAGTTTAAGTCATACTTGTTTGCTTAAGTAATAATAGATTTAGTAGAAAGTAAATGGTTGTGAAATAAATTGGATTATGTGAATAAATACGTAAGTTATACATAAATCATTTCGGCACACCAAATTTTGATCTAATATTTGAGTACGGAACTTTGAGGTGTTTACACCAATCCGAGAAAAGATTTATCAACTGATTCTTGACGGCGAACATCGATGAGGGTTTGTGATTATGCATTAATGTTTCCTATCATAGTTGAGAGCTATGTAAAGAAAGCAATGGTTTGTGATCAAGATCAAAGTCTGCACTAGAAAATCAGAGGATCAATACTAGTTTAGAAGTAAGGTTACGAATTCGAATAATCGATCAAATCAAATTAAATATCACATATAGTATGATGTTTGGTCTATCCATATAGTAGTTGGATATTTATCTTAAATAGTAGGCACTAAGATATAGGGGTTAGACTAATGTTTCGATGTACACACACACACATCCAGGTTTAGTACATGCTTAGGTCAAGGGATGGGTCATGATTGGATGTATTCATTTATGTTGATATAGTATCAATTTTGTTGTTTTTTGGATGTACAGTCTATTTTGTAGTTGTATATATTATCTTAAGTATGTGGTACACACTAGGATGGTAGGATAGGAATCTAACTTGTTGCATGTGTGTATGTATGACCTTAAGTACAAGATAAGCACTCAGGTTGGTATGATGGATCTTTGTATGTAAGTCTATTGTTAGTTGTTTCAATGTTGCTATGGATTGACTTTTTTCATATATGCATTTTCTTTCTATCATTAGTATAAGTGAGTTAGGATGTTTGAGAATACGATTTGGAGATAGATTCTTTATCTAACTTTCATTTCAAGGACGAAATGCTTTTAAGTAGGAGAGAATATAATGACTCGTAATTTCGCTACTTCGAAAATGAGAGATTTTGTTTATTTTAAATTTAAAAAGGTTTAAAACTTAAATAGATATGTTTTATATAATAATAATAATGGAGGAATTATTTAATAAATGAAAAATATAGAATTTGGATTTTTTATAACAAATCAGCAAATGTCAAATTTTGCTAAAAACAAATAAATGCTTAAATAAATAGGTTTAAATATTTATTTTAAAAGTCAAACTATATCGAGATCGCCTAATAAAGATAATAGAATTACGTTAAAGGGTTGAAAAATATTTTTATAATCGTTTTACAAAAATATTCAAAATTTGCCACATTTTGTCAATGCAACTTCAAAATTCAACATTTTGATATCAACTCTACTGATATGGAATTTTAACCTAGATAGACTTGTTTAATTCATTCAATATAATAGGAAATCAATTTTTAAATTTGGTTTACTTTAATACATAGTTTAGCAAAAACATCAAATTTTGACTATAAAATTTGTCAACAACAATGTTGTTTTCAGCTGTAACAAGTCGTTGCAACGTTAAATGATCATATGCACTTTTGAACCTATATAATACCATTTTACAAACTATACAAAACTTGTTTTTACACTTATAAATCAAAATATCTTCCTTTTATAAAATAAATAAAAGAAAATGATAAAAATGGCGTTAATGCGTGATTTGACAAAACAGTGTATAAGCAAGTTAAGAAAACAACATCATTACATATCTTTCTTTTCTCTTATGCAAGATGGAACTTATACAAAATAATTCAAGCAAATGGAAAGTGAAAAGATAGCATACTAACGGAATTAGTGACACATATGCTTACCATTAATGCACAGTTAAAAATCCATTTAATGCAAATCTAATCAAGGCAAAAGTCCTCTTCTTAAGTTCAAAATCTAAGAAAGAAAAGAGAGTAATGATTCATATCTTTAACATCACCATTAATGCATATCACATCTCTCTTTTCATACTTAAGAAAAGGTGTATATTTAATACAAAAATAAGAAGGGTAGTAAAGTCGTTTGCCACTAAAGCTCCAACTATAAATACAAGACCAAACTTCACTTATTCTTCATTCCAAAATCACAAACACTTGCTCTCTTCCTCCATTCTTCTTCCATCTCCAAGCCATTCAGCATCCCCAAGATTCTACCACCTCTACACCCTCCTAAACACCCAAATCCAAGCTCCAAACACCTTACACACCCCCATTGACCCAAACCCGAGCCTACACCTACACACCCAGCCACGTTCCAGCCCACCCGAGCCCACACACACCGAACACGAGCCCACACACACTAAACTCGAGACCCCACACCACCTACCTAAGCTCCAAACACCCACACCCCCTCAAAAACCCACGTATCATCCTCCCTAACTCAAGCCGAGCACATACCCCCTCCATATACATACACCAATAAAAAAGAGAAAAGGAAAAGAAAAGAAAAAAAATCCGAGAATTCCAAATGAACGAGAAGGATCATGCTAGTTCACGTAAAGTTATGCAGAGTGAAAATGAAAGTGAGAAATTCTCGTTGCTATTTGAATTATATTGATTATCAAGTTTAATTATTATATTAGATAATCATCATTTGATGATATGGACGTTTGAATGATTGTTTGAATACGTTGGATGAATAGTAAAGTTATGCTAATATACTCATTTATTGATAATTACAATGCCATGAGCATGGATTTTATGTTAATGATGAATATTGGAAGTGGTTGGGCTCATTTTTGACTAAGTAATCCCTTTGTTAAGTATGACTAATTTTATAAATATGGTATATGTAGGAATTATTAAGCCACTTGGTGAATAATGAAAAAAAAATCAAACTTGGATCTTAACAATTAAGTCAAATTAGAATTGAAGTATAATTGAAATTGAAAATGGAATTGAAATCAGAATTAGTATTGGATTAGAAATGGAAAGTGAAACTGAAATTGAGATGACTAGTAAAATTGAAATTGAGAGGAATATTAAAATTGAAATCGATTTTGAAAACTGAAATTGAGATTAAGGTTGAACTTTAAATTAGAATTGAAATTAGATTTTAAATCTAAGTTTTAATTAAGTTTAACTTGAAGTTAGAATTGAAATTTAATTCAAACTGGATTTAAAAATTTAATATTAAAATAATAGAATATAATAATATTATAATATGGGAATAGTAAAAATATACTTTAAATACTTTAAAAAGTGAAAATATCGATTTAAATAATTAACAATGTTTTTATAAGTAATTATATTCAATGTTGAGAATTTAATTCAAATATCGTAAATCAAGTTAAAACTAGGCACGTCACGTAACGATAGTTTGCGATTTCACGCCGAAAAGTTCAAATGAGTGTATAGAGTGAAGTATAGCTCGGATTTCTTCGAAACAAGAAATTTTCGATCTATTATAACCATAATTTCCAAATGGAAAAGAAAATCAAGATTTCGTCTTGTAGATTTTGAACTATGTTCAGATCAATTTTCTAGAAAAATCGCGCTTGTGTAGTTAACTGACCATAATGTGAAATCATTATAAATAAGCATATTTAATTATAGAAAAATATGAAATAGATTTCATAAATCTATTTAAATATTTTAGAAGATATTTGAGTTGGAAAATATGAATTTTCAAATAATAAAAGTCAATGTAATCGAATAAGTCATATATTTTACTTTTCGCAACACTTTTTTTGTTGCGAATTCTATAACTTTTGAAATATGAGTTTAAATTTTGCAGTTCTTTCTAGAATTGCTTATGGATGTTCTTAATTATATAAATGAGGATTATAAAGATGATTTGAGAGATTTATCACTTATTTCAAAGTTGGATTAAAAAATGATTATGAAAAAGCCATTAAAAGTAATTATTTTAATCTTGGCTCTAATATGCCGATGAGTAAACCTTATTTTTCTATTTCTAAGATTTGGATAGAGGTGCTTAAACTAAGGAGATATTCAGAAGCAATCAATGCCCTGGCTCCCCAGGTCTCATCTCAAGCCAGAAATGGATAAGGTCGAAATCTCAGAAACGAGTTAAGTATAAAAGGTTAACTTTTTCGATTGGAATTAACTTAGAATTACTCTAAGACAAAAAGAATAGATTTGTAATCATCTAAAAGAAATAAAGAAATGAGGTTGAATAAATCATATGTACTCATATTTACTTGTGTTTATAGATAATTGAATTTCAAAGGTATCGGGATCGCATTTGGGTGATTCCTATCCGAAAACCACTTCGAACCAATCCACCTGTTCGGAGAATGAAGCTGTGTTGAAGACAGAGATATTATGATGAATGATAAAGAAGGACTACTTGTTGATTAATCGAGGGTAATATCCCGATTTACTTATTGTAGCAATGGTCTATTTTTATGAAAAATCTCAGAAGGACAAGGACTTCACGGCTAGTAATGGGTCGAGAAAAGTACCTTTGTTTTGTTCAGTCTCAGAATGAACTTATATGGACGAGAGTCTGACCTTGCATTCTAATCACATTGAATGATCTCTATAAAATGTAAATCAGTCGATGGCGGAGAAGACATCTTCTTTTAGCTTAACATCCTTTGCCAAGATATACGAGCTTAGGAAGTAATATATTTGTAGAGACCAATCATGTAATATAGAATGGCAATGTGGCATTCAAAGTGAAAGGAGTTGTGTGATGTAAATGTAATCATTGCCTCAAGCCTTATCAACTAGAAATGGCCAAAACAGGGTAAATGCAGCAAGCCTAAGTGGGTCATTTCCATTAGGATATGTTCATCACCTTCTGGATTGACTCTACATATATCTAAGTATGTGGTGAAGTTATGACACGGGCACCCAGTTAAAGGTCGGTTACGACCAGGTGGTGACATATTCGGTACTATCTAGCTATAGAGGTAAGCCGGTCTTGTGTTGGTAGAGGACCAACTGTTGGGCCTCGGGACATCCCTCTAAAGGTGTTCCCATTAAGGTAGTCCCTTTACCTGGTCGTTGTATGGAAATCCATTCTCCAACAAGAATTTGTGGTTTTGTTTGTATATCTTTAAATGATTAGGCCAAGAATTTAATAATGATAACAATTTCGGCTAAGATTTATAAGTTTATTTGCAGATGTTTTCAAAGCAATGTCTTTAGAAATAATATCTAAGGTATTGATACATAGAAGTGTTTTAGTTATCATAAAGGAAAATCTCATCCGTGTTTATGTGTGGGCGTGGTCTTATGAGACACTCTTTCTTTCCAAAAGGATTTTTTAAAGGCTGATATATGACACTATCATTATTATGGATTTTTTCTCACGCTGGTTTATCAAGCTTGATCCGGGTGTTTTCAGTACTCGGTTCAGATCCGAGTTGTTTCTGGTTTAGTTGATATCGGTTGGAATTTCCAAAGGAGCTAGAGATATTCACCTTCGTATGGGCGTATTCTACTATTTGTTTTTCTTAGTAAGATTTTTGTTTTGTTGATGTTTATAAGCATTCGTAAGGACAGATGTTTATAACTGTCCATGCTGAATTTAGGTTAGATTCTGATATACGTTATTTTAAAAGTTTTTCACTATAAAGATATTATTCAATATTATATATTATTCCATTCGAGTGTGATTCTATGCTGTTCATTATTTCTTTTACCCCTAACGATCTGCTTTTTTGAACAGTTTGAGTTGGTATGTGTGTTTAATTGCCGGTTCAAAGGGTACGGAAAAGCAGTTCCTTACAATTGATAAGTGGTTTATGTGTTGTATTATAGTTTGATTGTTTAAGTTATGTTAATTAATAACATAAATTAATCATACTTATGATGAATACATCACTAATTCCACTTAATATCAAAAATAGAGATCGTAGATTATTTGTTTGTTGATTTACAAAAATATGAGAGTGGATTTGCCTCTAAATTATTTTCTAATCTCATATTTTCCATCACTTTTGTTCTAGACTTTTGTTTTACATTTTTAGCTAATCACAATCTCAAGTTTGATTTAATTTGATTGAATAGAAAATTTTAAAATCTATATAACTCCCTATGATCGATCTGTATTCGCCACGTACTAGCATTGTACGCCATGCGCTTGCACTAAATATTTATTTAAAAAATTTCGTTACTTTCTAAACCGATAAAAAAATAGCCATCAAGCATGTACCGTCATTCCTAAAACTTCACTACACTGTCCAATATTAGTTATTAGCAATACATATTGCTGGAGATGGTTGGAGTTGAGTTTCATGGCTTAGTAAAACAGACAAAGCTGCTATTTTTGAATGGTGATGACCATGCATAAACTAGTTCCAAGCCACTCTCTCCATTAGGGGACTATGCCATCGTTATTGTTTGGGAGCTAGGTTTAACAATTTTGAGGGTGAAGTTAGGATCTATTAATTTGCCTTTGAGGAATGATTTTCGGATCTGGACCATAGCGCAGTCCTTTCAAATCGTGTAACGACCCAGGATTTTTAGTAATTAAAATTTGGATATTTAATTTATTTTAAATAATAATAAGTGAATTTATAAGTCGAATAAATTTTTATTTGAATTATTGGATTTAATTGAATATTTAAATCAATAATTTAATATGTTAAATTATGGAAATAATTGAAAATTGGGTTAAATATGATTGAAAATGATTTGTAAAATTTTATTTTACCATGTTGAAGTTAGAAAGATATTTTAGAACTTTTAAAATCGAATTTAAAGTTAATTTGTGAAAATTGAATATTTTAATATTTAATAATCGACTAGTGAAAATAGTCAATTTTTGAACAGTCTCAGAATGGAACGAAACCAGTTCCATTGGATCCGTAATAGTTAGTTATTACCAGATTTCAAATTTCGTGTCAATCGGAGCTATCGTTTGATCGTGGCAGCTCGAAACGCATCGAATTGTTTTTAATATTAATTTGGCGAGTTAAAATAGCCATTTTTCAAAAAGTCTCGGATTTCGACGAAACCAGTTTCATCGGATCCGTAATGTGATATTATTGTAAGGTTTCAAATTTCGTGTCAATTGGATTTACCGTTTGTCCGATACAAATTAAAACGCCTAGAAAATCGCTTAAATCGGTTTAATTCAAATTGAACGTTTATTTCCATAACTCGCACAGATGTCCGAATTAGCTTTCGAAACCTGTTCCATTGTGTCCGGAACGCGGGATAAACCCTAGGAACGTCAGTTTCGGCGCGTAAATCGGAGTTCGGAATTTCCGGATGAATAGTGTTCGATTTTTCCTATAAATAGAGACCAACACCTTCATAAGTAAAAAAAAAAAAAAAAAAACCTAAACCCTAGCCGCCGTTCATAACAACCAAAGGCCAGAATTTCATTTCGATTCTCCTCAAATATCTTCAAATCTACACAACGATTCGACGAACTTTCAACTGCAAACTTGTAGAGCACAACATGTTCTACGTATTCAACGGTGGAGATGTGATTTGGAGCTGTATTTTGGGAGTTAGGGAGCCGCGTTCATAGCCGTTCATGCACGCATTTCCAAGCACAGATGGGGGCCGAGCTCTATGATGATTGGGCCGAGCATGGAGGTTGGGGAGGCGCACGACATGGAGCAATTTGATCGAGTTCAAGTCGCTTATAGGTGGAGTATAATTTAACCCTAAATTTGAGCTTTGGGTTCCATTTGATACGGCAATGATCTGTAGAAACGTGATGTTGGGGAAGAAAAGGAGGGACGGTGGAGATGGCCAGCAGCATGGATCTTGTGGCTAAGAATGGTTGTGGGTTTAAAATTTAAATAAATGTTGTAAAATGATATATAAAATCGTGTACAAACTTCAAATAATCATAACTTTTTCATACGAGGTCGAAAACGCGCGAAACCAGTTGCGTTGGAATCGTATGGACGAGCACTACGCGATGAAATTGGATTGGAGTCATTTGGAGTTAGTGAGAATTTTGGGTAAAATTAAACATCCGTTTAATTTTATTCGAAATAAATCGCTAAAACGAAATTGAAATCAAGGTGAGAACTTCTCACTCAATCGAATCAGTTTCGATTTTATTTTAAATAGTTAGATTTAAAATATTTGAATGCATGTTTGAATGATGATTGATATCTATTGATTGTTAAAATAGACATTATACGCCGTTAGTAAGCGGATGTTATTTATTAAAAACATATACCGCGAATATTTCATAAACAGTGAAATTGGTATTATATATAATAGCAATATATATATATTGGCATATGTATATATTGGAGTTATTGATTTCCCGCATTTTTTGTTTAGCGGATGAGACCCTATTGCACCGTCTATTAAGCGGATAATATTTTAAATCCCATATACCGCGATAATTTCGTACTGGAGCGAAATTGGTATTGTGCTAATGTTTTTGGATGCAGGAAAACAGGTTGGAGGGATCCAACTGGATTCCTCAACAGTATTTATTTGATTTCAGATATTTTGATATTTGATGGATTATCATATCGATATATGATATCGTTGTAGTCGTGATTGACTATTTGGTGTGTAGCATCAATGGACCAAGTTTTGGAATTTTAAAATGATTTCAAAGTGATTTTTGAAAGTATAAGTTATAAAATAATTTTTGGAATTGATCCATGTTAAATAAATAAACGTTATAATTTTTATGTTATAAAAATTATGATTTTTGAGAAATATAGTTAAAAAAAAAACTGATCTTTGAGAATATGATGCTAATGATTTTATAAAATAGTTTAATCGGGATTTTAGAATTTATTGTGAAAAGTTTAAATATAGGATTTATAAAATTTAATTATTTTATGAATCAAAATGATGAAGTTTTTAAAGGAGATTAAAGACGTTTTAAAAGAATAATATAAATTGAATTATATTAAAAGATTTATAAATTGATATTTATAAATTAAAATATTTGAATTATAAAACGAGTTTTTATAAGTGTTAGAATAAATTGTGAATGAATTTCAGAAATGAATGAAATTTATAGAATTATAAACGGTGAAATTATAAATGGAATTTTATAAACAGTAGGTTTATAAAATTTATAAAGTCATTAAAAGAATGGTTTTGGATAAATAATTGAATCTTATAAGTTATAAGATTTATGATTATGAAATTCAAAGAAACGATTTTTGTAAAATAATCGTTTTATAAGCATTTAACTTATAATATGAACCTTTAGTTTATAATTGAGTTATAAATCGAATAGGTTAATAAAGGAATTTATAAAAGGAAGTTGTTATAAAATAAATAGAAATGGAATTTATAAACGTTGTTTTATAAATTCGCAAACGACTTATTTTGATAAGTTAATTGTTATAACTTATAAATGGAGTTATATTCACGTTGTAGACAGTGAATAATCCTTTAAGTTAAAAATGAATAGAAATGATGAAATTTGTTAACAAAGTATATTCACGTTTTTGAATAGTGAATAATATGTTAAAGAAATTGTTTTAGGATGTGATGTTTTAAATAGAATTAAAACAACCTAACGATGTTTTAAAATGTGTTGAGATTCGAAACCATAGATTTCAACATTTATTGTTGAAATAGACGTTTTCGAGAAATAAAAGGAAATAATGGACTATAACACTGTTGTTATAGTAAATGATTTCCGAAAGGAAATGTTTTGTATAGTATTGGGATTTATATACTATTTTAATTTCGAATCCCTATACTAGTGATTTTGGGTTGTCGTAACGATGTTCTACGCAACATTCGTTTTGGCCCAAATAAATATGTTTAAGAGAATGATTTCCTTAAAGAATGAAATATGTACTTAATTTCGATTTAAGTATATTGAATATTTTCTAAGTGTTGAAAATAAATAAAAATTGTGAATTACTTATGAATAAATAAGTATGGAAATGTTTTCCAATATAAAGCGAATATTTTGAGAATTTATCTTTTTGAAGATAAATTGAAAAGGAATATTGAAATGAATAATTGGAATCGAATATTCATAGATATTTTGGATTATAAATTCACTATGGAATTTATAAAAGAAAGTGGGATTGGTTTAGAAAAATAAATATTGATTTATTTTTGAAATGTGAAATTATATATCTAGTAAAGATATTTTGGAAAATAAATAATTTGGAAAATTATTTGGAATCTGGTGATGTGTGCATATCAATTGATAGTTCAATAACCGACTATCAATATTTCCCTTTGAATGGGTATTTGATGTGATTTGTTTGAATGTGAATGCCACACTTATTTTTGAATAAGCGCTCACTATTCGGGTTAACCGGGAAAGGACCATGGGGTCGTATAACCCATTCCGAATATGTGATACGTCGTTGTGAATTGCATTGAAGATCGGTGTTGAAGACCGAGTATTTGTGAAAGCGATAGGATGACCTATCGATTGTCTCTGCACTGGGTAGCTCCTGGTATAGAGATCTCCTAAGTGATGGGAAATTCGATCGGGATTGTGAATACTCGGAATTGCAAGGGCTTCGTAAGAAGTGCCTTCGGATTTGTTCGAGCCCGGAACAGACTTGTATGGATTGTATGTCTGACATTACAAATTGAAATATAAAGCCGATTTCTTTCAAATATATTTCTGTTGGTGGCGGAGAATTTATTCTTTTAGCTTAACACCCTTCTCTGAGACGTACGAGCTCAGAGGTTATATAGTTGAAGTTATCAGCGATATATTCCCAATTTGGTAATGTGACATGCTGAGTGATGCTGAAATGATCATTGTGTTGATTATTTGTGATAGGATCGTTTATTTGATCGTCTATCTTTGTGATCATTTCTATGATCATTTGTTGACCCAAAGCATGGCTTTTGTATAAAGTATGTTTTTGTGGACGTGACTTCGTCGAGCCTCACACCCCGTGAATGGTCAAAACAGGAAAGAAGCAGCAAGGTTATGAGGGGTAGCGCCCTTTAGGATGTGTGCATTTCCTTCTGGAAAAGGGTGGTATCATGGTATGGAGCCCAGATATTTACTCATGTTGAAAACACTTTGTTATGATTGTGTGAATTGATTGCGAGCGCTCGGTGAAAGGTCCCAAAGGACCGGGGGATGGCATATTCGGTCAGTTGTTACTCAGTTAGGGGTAACCCGGCCTTGTGTTGGTAGAGATCCGGTTTGGTTCTCGGGGATGTCCATCCAGAGGCATTCTCATGTGGCAATGGGAAGTTCCTTGGCCTGATCATTCGTTGGAAATCCAAAGAAACAATACGTGACTTGTACGGTTTTAGTTGTATAACCTGTCATGGAATGTGGCGGTAACCTGCTATTGAACATGGTAGCTATAGTAGGCATAAGTGCGGAATGTCTATGCTGGCTAAGATTTATATTCTACTTTCAAAATGAATTTTTCCTACACTATACACTAATAATAATATCAAATGTTATTTTAAATGCGTATCAATCATCTTTGACTATCATAAGGAGAAATCTCCTCCGATTCTGCGTTTGCATTGTGTGTGTGTGCGGGAGGCCTTATGGTAGTCTCATTTTTAAAAGCATTGCGAATTGACTTTAAAAATATTCCTCTATTTGATTTTAAAGATAAATAAACTGTTTTGAGCTCTCACACCAGTCACATGACTGACTTGGAGTTTATTGTTTTCCTTCCTAAACTCTGGGTGCCCACCAATTTCCACACGGGCAGTCAAGAGTTAAGGTTTATCAGGATATTATGGATATTCTGGAGTTGCTGGAGGCAAGCTGGATGGCATGGCGTATTACTAATTTATATAGTATTTCTTTTTCCGCTGCACTGTTTGTTGTTGTATGATGTTGTACACTCTGATGATATGATGTAATGAAATGTAATATATAAAATGTAATAACTGATATAGTTCTTTGTTTAAAGATTATTCATTTATTATTATATGTTGTTCCGCTGCGAATTGTGAGATTCTGTTGTTGTTCTGTTGTTTTCTATTCCGTTCTATCGTTCTATTCTCTTTTCTTTCTATTTTATGTTTTCTTTTCTCTATTTCCTTATCTTCTTTTCTTCTTTTCTTTTTCTTAAACCCATAACATATTCGGCTTTTCGGCAACGAAAAATCGCGTACGTTACAGTTGGTATCAGAGCATATGGTTAAGCGACAACAATGGTTCTGTTGGGTATTACTCATTAGAGATAGAGTCAGTAGTACTCTAGAGTGAGTTTGAGTGTAATAATAGCTATGAGTGCGTATTTGTTAGTGAATATAAAATTGTTTTATATTGTGATGATTGGTTTGTTGAGTGGTATATAGATTCTGGTTAATACGAGTAATTAGCGTTGTTGATAGGAATCTCTAAACACTTGAATAGAACAATTCGGCACAGTATTGTTTTAAATTTGGTAAATGAAATAATTTTACCTTGATTATATTTTATATATAAAGGAATAATTTTTCAGAATTATTAAAGGAATGTATATAAGTTGATTGTTTAGTTGTTTGAATAATCTAAATAAAAGAATAATTGTATAAGTATAAAGAATTATAAGAATTGAATTATAATTAAAGTGATTGCAATTGTGAAATAAACTTATATATATGAGAAGTGAAACTATATGAATATATTTATAAATATGAGTTGAAATAAAAATGAATTGGTAATTGAATAGAAGTGAATTTGATTTGAAAGTGAGCCAACTTGAATATGAATTAGTGAATATAAACTAATCGAAAAATGAATGTTAGAAACATCCACTGTTAATGAATCAAATATGATTAAATTGAAAACCCAATTCATTGAATATTAATAAGAATATGAATGAATATTTATTGGTTATGGATGTTAGTTGGTTGATGGTTGAATATATATTGCATTTGTTGTTTAGTTGCATTTGCTATGTGACATATATAGTTGTTATGGAGATATATGTTGTATATTGAGATTATTTTCATATATGCATGTTCTCATGTTGTTTGTTGAGTGTTTAGTAGGTGCGGATCGCGTTTGCTTCGCATTTGGAGCTCGCTTTCGCGCTATATTAGCCGTATATGCTTGCTAATAAAATATAAGGTACATATCTCGGATTAAATATCGTACTTTTACAAATTTTTCCCTGCGGGATGCCTCATTACTTGATGAGATGTATATTTGTGATATATATACTGTCATTTTTTTTTCGGATCGAGCCGCGCAAAGGAGACTATGGCGAATTTTTCCGAAAATTTAAGGCGTTAGAAAAATTTTGAGAAAATTGGAAAGTTTTGAAAATTTAATTTAGATTTAGAATTGAAAGTTAAACAATAGTAATTGTTTTTGAAAAGATAACTAAGTATGATTTAAAAACTTAGTAAGTTATTGTAAGAAGTTTGACTATGGATTTTGGAAAGTTAATAGATTCTGTAACTTTTCTTACTTAATAATTTCGAGGACGAAATTCTTTTAAGTGGGGAAGATTGTAACGACCCAGGATTTTTAGTAATTAAAATTTGGATATTTAATTTATTTTAAATAATAATAAGTGAATTTATAAGTCGAATAAATTTTTATTTGAATTATTGGATTTAATTGAATATTTAAATCAATAATTTAATATGTTAAATTATAGAAATAATTGAAAATTGGGTTAAATATGATTGAAAATGATTTGTAAAATTTTATTTTATCATGTTGAAGTTATAAAGATATTTTAGAACTTTTAAAATCGAATTTAAAGTTAATTTGTGAAAATTGAATATTTTAATATTTAATAATCGACTAGTGAAAATAGTCAATTTTTGAACAGTCTCAGAATTGAACGAAACCAGTTCCATTGGATCCGTAATAGTTAGTTATTACCGGATTTCAAATTTCGTGTCAATCGGAGCTATCGTTTGATCGTGGCAGCTCGAAACGCATCGAATTGTTTTTAATATTAATTTGGCGAGTTAAAATAGCCATTTTTCAAAAAGTCTCGGATTTTGACGAAACCAGTTTCATCGGATCCGTAATGTGATATTATTGTAAGGTTTCAAATTTCGTGTCAATTGGATTTACCGTTTGTCCGGTACAAATTAAAACGCCTAGAAAATCGCTTAAATCGGTTTAATTCAAATTGAACGTTTATTGCCATAACTTGCACAGATGTCCGAATTAGCTTTCGAAACCTATTCCATTGTGTCCGGAATGCGGGATAAACCCTAGGAACGTCAGTTTCGGCGCGTAAATCGGAGTTTGGAATTTCCGGATGAATAGTGTTCGATTTTTCCTATAAATAGAGACCAACACCTTCATAAGTAAAAAAAAATAAAATAATAAAACCTAAACCCTAGCCGCCGTTCATAACAACCAAAGGCCAGAATTTCATTTCGATTCTCCTCAAATATATTCAAATCTACACAACGATTCGACGAACTTTCAACTGCAAACTTGTAGAGCACAACATGTTATACGTATTCAACGGTGGAGATGTGATTTGGAGCTGTATTTTGGGAGTTAGGGAGCCGCGTTCGTAGCCGTTCATGCACGCATTTCCAAGCACAGATGGGGGCCGAGCTCTATGATGGTTGGGACGAGCATGGAGGTTGGGGAGGCGCACGACATGGAGCAATTTGATCGAGTTCAAGTCGCTTATAGGTGGAGTATAATTTAACCCTAAATTTGAGCTTTGGGTTCCATTTGATACGGCAATGATCTGTAGAAACGTGATGGTGGGGAAGAAAAGGAGGGACGGTGGAGATGGCCAGCAGCATGGATCTTGTGGCTAAGAATGGTTGTGGGTTTAAAATTTAAATAAATGTTGTAAAATGTTATATAAAATCGTGTACAAACTTCAAATAATCATAACTTTTTCATACGAGGTCGAAAACGCGCGAAACCAGTTGCGTTGGAATCGTATGGACGAGCACTACGCGTTGAAATTGGATTGGAGTTGTTTGGAGTTAGTGAGAATTTTGGGTAAAATTAAACGTCCGTTTAATTTTATTCGAAATAAATCGCTAAAACGAAATTGAAATCAAGGTGAGAACTTCTCACTCAATCGAATCAGTTTCGATTTTATTTTAAATAGTTAGATTTAAAATATTTGAATGCATGTTTGAATGATGATTGATATCTATTGATTGTTAAAATAGACATTATACGCCGTTAGTAAGCGGATGTTATTTATTAAAAACATATACCGCGAATATTTCATAAACAGTGAAATTGGTATTATATATAATAGCAATATATATATATTGGCATATGTATATATTGGAGTTATTGATTTCCCGCATTTTTTGTTTAGCGGATGAGACCCTATTGCGCCGTCTATTAAGCGGATAATATTTTAAATCCCATATACCGCGATAATTTCGTACTGGAGCGAAATTGGTATTGTGCTAATGTTTTTGGATGTAGAAAAACAGGTTGGAGGGATCCAACTGGATTCCTCAACAGTATTTATTTGATTTCAGATATTTTGATATTTGATGGATTATCATATCGATATATGATATCGTTGTAGTCGTGATTGACTATTTGGTGTGTAGCATCATTGGACCAAGTTTTGGAATTTTAAAATGATTTCAAAGTGATTTTTGAAAGTATAAGTTATAAAATAATTTTTGGAATTGATCCATGTTAAATAAATAAACATTATAATTTTTATGTTATAAAAATTATGATTTTTGAGAAATATAGTTAAAAAAAAAACTGATCTTTGAGAATATGATGCTAATGATTTTATAAAATAGTTTAATCGGGATTTTAGAATTTATTGTGAAAAGTTTAAATATAGGATTTATAAAATTTAATTATTTTATGAATCGAAATGATGAAGTTTTTAAAGGAGATTAAAGACGTTTTAAAAGAATAATATAAATTGAATTATATTAAAAGATTTATAAATTGATATTTATAAATTAAAATATTTGAATTATAAAACGAGTTTTTATAAGTGTTAGAATAAATTGTGAATGAATTTCAGAAATGAATGAAATTTATAGAATTATAAACGGTGAAATTATAAATGGAATTTTATAAACAGTAGGTTTATAAAATTTATAAAGTCATTAAAAGAATGGTTTTGGATAAATAATTGAATCTTATAAGTTATAAGATTTATGATTATGAAATTCAAAGAAACTATTTTTGTAAAATAATCGTTTTATAAGCATTTAACTTATAATATGAACCTTTAGTTTATAATTGAGTTATAAATCGAATAGGTTAATAAAGGAATTTATAAAAGGAAGTTGTTATAAAATAAATAGAAATGGAATTTATAAACGTTGTTTTATAAATTCGCAAACGACTTATTTTGATAAGTTAATTGTTATAACTTATAAATGGAGTTATATTCACGTTGTAGACAGTGAATAATCCTTTAAGTTAAAAATGAATAGAAATGATGAAATTTGTTAACAAAGTATATTCACGTTTTTGAATAGTGAATAATATGTTAAAGAAATTGTTTTAGGATGTGATGTTTTAAATAGAATTAAAACAATCTAACGATGTTTTAAAATGTGTTGAGATTCGAAACCATAGATTTCAAAATTTATTGTTGAAATAGACGTTTTCGAGAAATAAAAGGAAATAATGGACTATAACACTGTTGTTATAGTAAATGATTTCCGAAAGGAAATGTTTTGTATAGTATTGGGATTTATATATCTATTTTAATTTCGAATCCCTATACTAGTGATTTTGGGTTGTCGTAACGATGTTCTACGCAACATTCGTTTTGGCCCAAATAAATATTTTTAAGAGAATGATTTCCTTAAAGAATGAAATATGTACTTAATTTCGATTTAAGTATATTGAATATTTTCTAAGTGTTGAAAATAAATAAAAATTGTGAATTACTTATGAATAAATAAGTATGGAAATGTTTTCCAATATAAAGCGAATATTTTGAGAATTTATCTTTTTGAAGATAAATTGAAAAGGAATATTGAAATGAATAATTGGAATCGAATATTCATAGATATTTTGGATTATAAATTCACTATAGAATTTATAAAAGAAAGTGGGATTGGTTTAGAAAAATAAATATTGATTTATTTTTGAAATGTGAAATTATATATCTAGTAAAGATATTTTGGAAAATAAATAATTTGGAAAATTATTTGGAATCTGGTGATGTGTGCATATCAATTGATAGTTCAATAACCGACTATCAATATTTCCCTTTGAATGGGTATTTGATGTGATTTGTTTGAATGTGAATGCCACACTTATTTTTGAATAAGCGCTCACTATTCGGGTTAACCGGGAAAGGACCATGGGGTCGTATAACCCATTCCGAATATGTGATACGTCGTTGTGAATTGCATTGAAGATCGGTGTTGAAGACCGAGTATTTGTGAAAGCGATAGGATGACCTATCGATTGTCTCTGCACTGGGTAGCTCCTGGTATAGAGATCTCCTAAGTGATGGGAAATTCGATCGGGATTGTGAATACTCGGAATTGCAAGGGCTTCGTAAGAAGTGCCTTCGGATTTGTTCGAGCCCGGAACAGACTTGTATGGATTGTATGTCTGACATTACAAATTGAAATATAAAGCCGATTTCTTTCAAATATATTTCTGTTGGTGGCGGAGAATTTATTCTTTTAGCTTAACACCCTTCTCTGAGACGTACGAGCTCAGAGGTTATATAGTTGAAGTTATCAGCGATATATTCCCAATTTGGTAATGTGACATGCTGAGTGATGCTGAAATGATCATTGTGTTGATTATTTGTGATAGGATCGTTTATTTGATCGTCTATCTTTGTGATCATTTCTATGATCATTTGTTGACCCAAAGCATGGCTTTTGTATAAAGTATGTTTTTGTGGACGTGACTTCGTCGAGCCTCACACCCCGTGAATGGTCAAAACAGGAAAGAAGCAGCAAGGTTATGAGGGGTAGCGCCCTTTAGGATGTGTGCATTTCCTTCTGGAAAAGGGTGGTATCATGGTATGGAGCCCAGATATTTACTCATGTTGAAAACACTTTGTTATGATTGTGTGAATTGATTGCGAGCGCTCGGTGAAAGGTCCCAAAGGACCGGGGGATGGCATATTCGGTCAGTTGTTACTCAGTTAGGGGTAACCCGGCCTTGTGTTGGTAGAGATCCGGTTTGGTTCTCGGGGATGTCCATCCAGAGGCATTCTCATGTGGCAATGGGAAGTTCCTTGGCCTGATCATTCGTTGGAAATCCAAAGAAACAATACGTGACTTGTACGGTTTTAGTTGTATAACCTGTCATGGAATGTGGCGGTAACCTGCTATTGAACATGGTAGCTATAGTAGGCATAAGTGCGGAATGTCTATGCTGGCTAAGATTTATATTCTACTTTCAAAATGAATTTTTCCTACACTATACACTAATAATAATATCAAATGTTATTTTAAATGCGTATCAATCATCTTTGACTATCATAAGGAGAAATCTCCTCCGATTCTGCGTTTGCATTGTGTGTGTGTGCGGGAGGCCTTATGGTAGTCTCATTTTTAAAAGCATTGCGAATTGACTTTAAAAATATTCCTCTATTTGATTTTAAAGATAAATAAACTGTTTTGAGCTCTCACACCAGTCACATGACTGACTTGGAGTTTATTGTTTTCCTTCCTAAACTCTGGGTGCCCACCAATTTCCACACGGGCAGTCAAGAGTTAAGGTTTATCAGGATATTATGGATATTCTGGAGTTGCTGGAGGCAAGCTGGATGGCATGGCGTATTACTAATTTATATAGTATTTCTTTTTCCGCTGCACTGTTTGTTGTTGTATGATGTTGTACACTCTGATGATATGATGTAATGAAATGTAATATATAAAATGTAATAACTGATATAGTTCTTTGTTTAAAGATTATTCATTTATTATTATATGTTGTTCCGCTGCGAATTGTGAGATTCTGTTGTTGTTCTGTTGTTTTCTATTCCGTTCTATCGTTCTATTCTCTTTTCTTTCTATTTTAAAATGATCTATTTTATGTTTTCTTTTCTCTATTTCCTTATCTTCTTTTCTTCTTTTCTTTTTCTTAAACCCATAACATATTCGGTTTTTCGGCAACGAAAAATCGCGTACGTTACAAATCGCCTCATCTCTCAAGTTTTTATGCTTGTGAGTGGGGTATTTAGGATTGTGGCGATGTTTTATCGCATCAACATGGCATCATTCTCTTGTCACATCAATATGGCAGCACATTCATTATTAATTTGACATTTATATATGATTGTGATGCGGCTCTCTCATTTCATAATCAAATCAAGATGGCGGCGCGTCCTTATAGTGTTTTGATACAAAATTGGGTTGCAAACCTACCACTTTGTGATAGTTTAAGACTGTGACACATCCCCATTTGCACATAGCCTCTTAAGGGGTTGTGCTGCTATTTTGTATTGTCAAGGTTGCTTTTGGTGCCATAGCACAATCTCTGTCTTTTGTTGTTACCAAAAGATAATGTTGCAGTTCCAACCGGTTAAAGCTTACTTTTTAGGAACCGTAGCATGGCTGTTCATATTTGATGCTTGAAGGTTGTGTTGTAGTTTTACCCGCTGAAGTAAGTGTTAGGGTTGTAGGTCAGTTTCTACTCTTTGTGGCTATTTTAGGTTTTCGGCGCAATATTTTAATACCAAAGCATATATTTTTATGGAAAGCGCGATCCTTTATGCTTTGTCATTATCTTAAGGGTTTGGCGCAATACTGCTTGGATATTGTTCTCATTTATTTTTCATACTTTAGCTTCTATTTTGGAAGCAATTCTTTTGGTTCAATTTGTGTTAATGTCATTTTTACAGCGTTTGGAAAATATAGGTATAACAAGTAGTATTTCCCCTAATAGAATTTTCAACTTTTTTATACCCCTTCTTTGGTTGTTGTACATAAAATCCTTTGTAATCTCGAAGATGTGTTTTATGCTGTGAGTCAATGCTTTAATACCCTGAATTTTTAATAAAAGTAGTTATAACTTAAAACGGACACTTTAGCAATTTCATATAAAATGCCAAAATGGAATATTTACAAATTAAGGAATTAGGGGAATGTGGCTTCACTATTGCGTCATGTATGATTTTCTACCCTAAATTTACAGATAAAACATCAGAAAGGACATCAGATGTAGGAAATACAAACTTATAATAACGTGCTTTTCGGGTCAAACTAGTTGTAGTCTCAGTGGAAGAGGGGTTGATTTTGGGATTAGGGTTTAAAACATGAGGAAAAATACATATACCTTATTCAAATCTCATTCTTTTTCATCTTGTTGCCGCCATAGATCCCTAACACTTAAATTTCACATTTCTACCTTAAATCAACTCCAAATTCACTAAATAATGTTTTCAAACAAAGAGAAAAGCAAGAAAAACTATATATAATCAGTATCAACTCAAACTAAAAGAGAGAATCATCAAGGAAAATCAGATTAGAGAAGAAGGCTTGAAGATTTCTACTAAATTTAATAAAGTGGGCAATTCTAGATGAGCGGGTTTATCTACAAAAAGGTTATGTGGTTAGATATGAAAGAGATTTCATTTATACATCCTACTAAAGTTGAATAAAATGATTTAGGACCAGTTTGACAATTTATGTAGTGATATTTGTTAAATTTATACCGGGAAATCCTAGAACATCAATTTGATAAGAAATTGACATGGACTGAGGGAGGGTAAATTGAATGTAAAATTCATCTTAAACTATGTAAATAGATTAATACAGTAGATAGACATTCATTTATGGTAAATAAAAGTTAATTTTATAGATATATCAATCATAGTATAATTTATATGGTCATATTGATAAATCACATTAAAAATTGAGTTATGATTGAATTAGTGGATCAATAATCGTTTGGGATGTAAAAGATGTTAATGAATATGAATAAGTATTCAAAATGAACTGACAATGAATTATAAGTCATTCTAGAAGTCTAGAAAGAAGGTTGAATAAAGAATGAGAAAAAAAGGAGAAAAACAATGGAGTTTGGGGTGTTAAAAATTGTATAATAAGTAAACAGTCGACCAACCACAACCTAACAATTGACCAACAGCACGCGATAAAATTCGAGCAGAACCCGAGAAGAAATGGTATAAAAGGGAATGAGAATAATCGACCAAAAATAGTCATCATTTGATTGAAAATTTTAATGGTAGACTGATGACTTTTAGTCAGTTGATTCATGCACTTTGTAGAAAATTATATATATGCAAATGGACGACCTTTTGATGTTTAATAGTTGATCAAACACTCGTTGTTAATGTAGATTGAACTAGGACCCATTTAAGGAATTATATCATGTTTGTGGTCAGTTGTCCTATTTCGTTTGATGTACCGGGTTTCCATGTGATGTCTCGATATTGTATAATGTGACATTCAGCTTAGGCATGTGATTTTATCATAATTATATTGCTTTTATTAATTACTCTTAGCGACAGAATCATACATTTCATCATGCTAATTGATGGAAGAATGAAGATATCCTTATAGATTTATGTTATGTCAGTCGATGTACTTGCTAGGGAATTGATTTGTTATTCGATCCTTGTATGCAATTAAATGAGCAATTGTGGGTGTAAAATGATTTACCATTGAGACCGTATATTCAATGTATTACGATAACATAGTTGTACATAATGGTTTATCATCGAGACTGTATACTTGATGTGTTATGGTAGTGTAATTATATAAGCAGTTTACTATCGAAATTGTACGCTCAATATACGATAAGGTTTAGCTAGTGTTTGGATGTTTTACCTTCAAGTGAAATTCACGAGGGCTATTACCAGATTGTGGAGAAGGTCATAGCCGGAATAGGATTCGTTTTGGCTAAAGCGCCTAAATCCGCTATATATTTGGCATGGGTTTGCTGTAATGCTGGAACTATAGCGAATGAATCTATCATCATTGAATCATAAATAAATATACCAATTAGTAGTGATTGTCTTCAAAAGCTAATTAGGACCACGAGTGTACCTCAACATGACGAAATTTCATGAACCACTTCGTGGCTTCCCTTATCAAAGATATCATTGCACCAATCCATTCTTCCCAACTTTTCTATATTTATGTGCTTTTAAAAATAAAAAAAATATTGAAAAACTTCCTCTTAATCACTTTGATTGGATCTTATAATATGTTATTATTAATAATATGGTTAACACTAAATCACTTTTAAAGATTATTATTGAATATGTTGAGATTTAACCAACATTTCAATAATAAAATACATTAATTTTGAATAACATTAGTTCTAAATTAATTGGGTGACATTTATTCAAACATTACATTTGATCGTAAATACTTTATTACTAGCTAGAATGAAATTTATTTTTTATTTTAACTTAAGTAAATATTATTTTACATATAAATGATTATCAATATTTCTAATTTAAATACCAAATATTCGAATAATAAAAGGATATCCTTACACATAAATATCTGTGTGTGTGTGTGTGTATGTGTATGTATGTTTATAACCATTAATTACTGATTAATAAATTAAAAAAACCTGATTAATAATTTGATGTACCAATGCCGAATTTTACATTGTTTCCTAAAGCGTAAAATATTTATTTAAATGATGTAAATATGTCTGAAATTTTTGTATGAATTTAGTAGTGAAAGTTCGATACAAAATGAAGTATATATTGTCAATTATAAGGGCTACAAGCAGTACGGTCTAATTAGAAAATAAAATTAAAAAATTAATATAAACATATCTAATGCAAATATCTGATTTTCAAAGGGTTTCTATAAAAATCTATAATCCTAAATCAGCCATCGTTTATGTCATCTTCAACAATATATTTTGGTCACCTTCAACCTAGAGAAGTCGTGCCATCTACACCATCAGATCTAGCTTGTCGAGTAGAGTGTGTTTAATATATTAAAAATTTATTTTGACGTAAACAACCATACAAATATAACTGCTAAAATTTCTTCAAGTTGTTCAGTATTTTTAAATATACTATGGAGATATTATACAAAGGTTAATAAGATACTCAATGAATAAAAGCAAGTAAATGATTTATATACAAGGAGAATAATATCGAGCAACTGAAAGATACGTTTGACTCAAGACCAGCGAAACCAAAATGCTTCCAAAAAAAGAACAAGAAGTGTTTCATAGGTCTACTAAGTCACAATGTCTCAATTAAAGACCCCATAGTAATATCTTTTAAAATTCTTTTTGTACTTAACCCCGTTTTATCTCTAAACATCTTCAAGTAAGCATACATTTTGAGTCTGAAAGTATGGAAGTCTTAATAATTTTAGAAGTAAAAAACAATACATACTAGGGTATGTCGACATACCCCTTGGGTTTATGTCAACAAAGGGGAAGTTATTTTATTTTAAAAATTCAAATTATAGGATTTTGGTGATGTCTCTCCATAAATAGACGCATTCTTTCATATATTTTATTTAAGGTGGTCAAGAAACAAATTTTCATCAATAATTTTATATTTCCCTCTCACTCTTACACATCTATTTTTTGTAAGATAACATTCTTTAGTATACTTCCACTCTCTTTGCAAATCAATACTCTTTATTCGTGTTCTTTAAAGATTTGGGAACCAAACAAGATAAGAGAGATTGTACTTTTATTCTCAATCATTCTATCTTGTCACATCCTACTCCTTATTTATTTCAAGTTATATTACTTCGAAGGTATATAGGATCATTGTACGAAAACAAACAAGATTCTTTGTTGAAGATATAACTACTTGTCTATACTTTGTCATTGTAAAGAGAATGGTTTTCTTGGCACTTGTGGAAAGTAAAGAGGAAATGTGTATATTACCACTCATGTAAATATAATATTGTAAAGATGTACTTATCCGTATAATGCAAGGGGGTCATAGTGAAATCTTGTATGGGAGTATATGAGTGGATGTAGGTCAGGATATTGAACCATTATAAAATTCCTGATTTCTTTTACTCTTTAGGTTAACTTTACTCTTCATTTACTATTTTATTATTTACTCGTGCTTCCAATTTTATTACTCACTCAAGTAGGAAACTTATATATTTGCAAGTTAATTTTTAAATAGTTGATACACTATTCGCTCCCTCTAGAGTATTAGTAGCCTTGAGATCCATTGTGCATATGGAGTTTAGGTATTCCATAGCCCATAGTTGGTATCTAAGCACACAATTTCAAAAGACCCATAAACTAAATTTTTGAAAAGGATAAATGGCTAGTAATACTAGTAATACACCTTTTAACACTTTTGTAAATGGTCAATCTCCTGCTAGACCACTACTCTTTGATGGTAGTAGTTATTCTTATTTTCTTATATAATAAAAATATGTTTATAGTCAAACGATTTAGATCTTTGAGATGTCATACGAACCAATTGCACTAAGACGCCAATGGATTATGCACAATAAACCACTGAAGAATAGGCATGAGCATTCAGTAATTCAAAGGTTATCCCATTTTGTATCTTGGATAAAAATAAGTTCACTAGAGTGTTATAAGAAGTTTGGAGGACTCTACAAGTTACACATTAAAACACAAGTAAAATTGAACAAACAAAAATATCTAGGTTAACAAATCAGTTTTAACTCTTCAAAATGAAACAAAATGAGTCCATATCTATATGTATGCTGAATTTCATGATATTTTACACGCATTAGTACCACTAGGTTAGACTTTTTCTAAAGGACCAAGTTAGAAAGATCTTAAATTCAATTTTTAGTGAAAAGGATCAAATGATCATGGCCATTTAAGAAGAAAATTATATTATACCATGAAAATAGAATAATTAGTTGGTGATGTTGTGACCTATGAAGTGTAGTTGTAGGTAAGAAAAGAAAATCATGAAAATGAGAAAAGTCATTGACACTCAATGCTACAAAAGAAAATCATGATTCAAATGATGGTGATTATGGTAAAGAAACCACTTTCATGACCATCCACTTCAAGAAATTATTGGAATATAAGAAAATGAATAAGTTTTGAAAAACTTGCAACTATATAGGTAGTTCCAAAATCAAGTGTCTCGGATATGACAAAATTGATTAGTCAAAAATTGATCGTCCTAATTTGAGGAAGTCAAAGTACTCTTCAAATGCTAACATATTCAACAAGAAGAGGAAGAAAACTTTCAATGC
This sequence comes from Allium cepa, assembly GCA_030765085.1. Lineage (NCBI taxonomy): Eukaryota > Viridiplantae > Streptophyta > Magnoliopsida > Asparagales > Amaryllidaceae > Allium > Allium cepa. The sequence continues at coordinate 941,095,818 of CM060932.1, forward strand.
TACATGGGATGATCCAGACGCATTATCGAGTTATAGTGATTCGGAGACAAAAATTGCCAACATGTACTTCATGGCATATGATGAGCGGGTATGAAAATCTAACAAGGAAAATAAGAATGCATGGAAAGCGGTATAAAAATAGTATAGTAGAGAAGAGATAAATGGAATAAAAATGTTCAATGAAGTGCTAATTAAGAAAAATGTTGTCTAAAAGATGACTTTGAAAGACTAGGTGGAGTTAATGGTGAAAAGGAATTGTAACAAAGTCAAAAAGAGTCCTTAAAACAGAGAATCTTTCCATGAAATCGTAGATAACTTGCCTTAATGAAAAGTTACATCTTTATATAATGTTATTCCTAACTTCACTAAGGATATCAATAAAAATAAAAACTAACGTCGATAAATTTAACAAGGGTAAAGAAAATTTACTATCTTTATCTAAGTCCTCAAACAATAAATATGGACTTAGATATATCCCAAAGCCCGAGCCAAAGAAAAATAGCACTCGAAGTACTAAATTTGTTAAGACTACCAACTTCAAATCTAAAACTCAAAAGCTGAAATTTATACCTCTGACTAAATTTACTAATATAGGATTCCTAGAAATTTAGATATCAAGGAAAAGGAAGAATATATAGATAATTTTATTAATAATCTAAAGATTAGATTTTAGGATATTCAAACTCTTCATGGTTTGGCTTCCGAAAACATAAACCATGGACCACAGAATAAAATAGGGTACCAATGTGCATATTTCTTATTTTTTAGATACTTTATTATGCATTAAACGTAAAGAATGAGAAATGGATATTGGGTAGCAGAAGTTGAAAGGACGTGATGAGAAATCCATGGACCGGGCAACATTGTATACAAAGATGGTCGAACCGTGAACTTTGAAGATAATTTAAAAGGATAAGTTATTAGCATCAGCAATATTGGTATCTCTAAAACTCCTCTTATATTGAATGTTTTGGTTGTTAAAAATTCAAAACATTATTTTTAAGAATAAGTCATTCATGTGATAATAACTATAAAGTATGTTGAAAGCAGGATTCATGAATTATTTTATTGAAAAAATAAATGAAAAAAAGAACAATATTTATTGTACTAAAATATCAAGCATATAGATCGTTGGAAGTAGCTTTTGGATACTATCACTCTATATGAATAGCCGCTCAAGTCTTGGAAGTTGAGATAGTATTATTTAAAAATTAATTTCAAGAATCAATAGTGCTTCTAAGGGGAGTATGTCGACATGCCCATTTTTTTGTTGGCATGCTGATAAAATGATGAATCTATTCAAAATTTGAACTTTTGAACTTCCCTCCCTTTCAATCAAATTTAACTAAGCACCTTTTAGACTTTCACAAAGCCATTCATAGCTAGTATATTCACATCCTTTCCTTCATCCTTCATCTCAACATTCATTTTAGAATTTCAAACTAATTCTTTACTACTCTCTCTTTAAAACTATAATTATACCTACTTCATAAGAAGCTTCCTCTTAAAGAAATCTAAACCCTATTAAACTCAAGAGTTGTCTTTGCAATAACAAAGATTCGATTAAAGCCTATGTAAAGTATGCAAAATTTGCTATAAATTTTTAAGGTCATATTTTAATGATTTTGATTCTTATGTTCACAAAACCTTACTTCAAAAAATGGAACATTTGGATTAACCGATCTTTCTCAAAACAATTTGGTTTACTTTCAAATTTGGTAAGTATATTTTATGCAAAGTTGTTGGGAAAATTTGACGATGGAAATGAAGGAGAAGTCTTGAGTAGCGTAAAAGAAGTTAAAATTGTTTCAAATTATCCTTCTTGGTGAATTACTCGGTTGCGCAAGTAATGCCTGAGGACTCCAACAATTTAAAATAGATTACAATAATCATGAAGTGATTCAGAATTTATTTGAAATTGGAAAAGAGTCGGACTTCAAAGGCAAAAACTTAAGATATAAGGCTAAACTTCCGAGTCTTATTTTGCAAAAAAGTATTACACCTAAAACTGAAAACTATAAAAATCCAAAAATAAGCTCTCTTTGCTATTTTGCTAAAAGAGATATAAGTTGGGCACAAGTGCTTTACTTAGATTATGTGGCTAAGAAAATTTTAGTCATGAACATACCCTATTTCTTAGAGTGTATTCAAGTAGAATTTAGATTTATTTGGATTAGATCTAATGGGGAAAAACCATTTTAAATCCCAAAGAGTTAGACAAGAAAAGCATTTCACTTATGCATATCCTTATGATTTTAATTCTTATGATTCACTTGTTGAGAAAGAAGAAAGAATGGCAAGATAAGTAGAGAAAGAACATGAAGAAGAGGAGGCACAGGAGATGAAAGCCAAAGAGAAGAAGAATAGGAAGAAGATACTTTTTTGGAGAGCTTTAGTAGGCGTCATAGAACATCATACAACAATCTCATTCAAAATCAAGAAAATCTCCTAAAGAATCAAAAGAAGCTTAAGAAAGTCATTAGCAAAAGTGCACAAATCTTTTCAATAAAATGAATAAAATTGTTTGGAAAAGCTTAAAGGCTTGGAACAATCTCATCATCACCCTCTTAATCAACCATTTAAAAAGTAACTACCTTGATCAACATTGTCATGTTTTCTTTTTTTCATGTGTTTGAACTTGTATTTTGTTTTCATCGTATTTCATTTTCATTTATGTTGCATTTAAGTATTAATGAAATGTTCTCAATTGCGTAAATATATTATTTCTTAATTACTTAATATTCTATGAGAAATATGATATATATATATATATATGTATGTTCTTTATTAAAATTCTAAATTAAAATATTAAAAGAAAGTATATTTGTTAAGGCAATGTATGTCGATATAAATATATATTGGTTTATCTCTTAAAACACGCTATGTAAATAGAAATATTTTATTTATTCTTCACGGTTCACCCCTCTTTACTCCGACCATCTTTCTTCATAAAAATTATCATGACTATAAGCATTTATGAAGAAAATTTGATAGATAACTTGGACAAAACACTTCAAACGTTCCAAAAAACATTGCGTGCAGCGATGAAAAACTAGAAACATCTTGAGATTAACCAAAAAATCATTGTACGTGAGCAAGAAAGGATATTTGCGTCACTTTGTTATTTCATCTCTTATGCCCTCAAAGAGAGAATGGAAAACATTTGTAAATCCTTGGGAACATAACTGATGATGAGATGGACAAAGACGGCAAGGAAAAAATTGATGAATGGGAAGTTTGATCTATAGATCATATTTTTGGTCCTAATATTCAAAGAGTTAAAACTCCTACAAAGAAGCTGTAATATCCCGGAATTTCCAAGAGTTTAAAATGCTGATAATCGCTTAATTTAAATTATTTGAATTGATAAAATTGTTATTTTCACAGATAATTAACCAAGTAATATTTTAATTATTGTTATAAATTGGTTTTATAATAAGAATAATTATTTTATTGTGTAAATAAATTCTAAATTGATTTATTGTTATTAAAATTTATAGGTATGTTTAAAATGCATTTAAATCTGTGTATTTTAAATTGATTTCAAAATAGGATATATTATTTGTAAATAATAATGAACTTATTTTAAAATAGTTGTTTATATTGATTTAAATTTATTTTAGATTTAATTTGACTTTGAAAATGAATAAAAATTTGAATTCAAAGATATACATTCATCTTAAAATAAAATAATAATATAATTTGGTTTTAAAAATACATAGGTAATATTTTAAATAGAAATTTGATTTGTATTTATTTAAAATGAATGTAAGGCTTTTGAAATAGTATTTAAAATAAGTTTGGAATGTTGTATATAATTTTATTTAAATTTTATTTGGTTTCATTTCTTTTTAAAATATTGTATTTTATAAACTAAGCATACATTTATAAATGTGTAAGTATATTTGTTTATTTGATATTTAATAAGAAAAGCATTTTTAAAATTTAGGAAAAAACATATTTGTAATTAGGAAAATAATTTTAAATGCTTTTAAATTCCTTTAGAATTAAAAATAAACTAAATATTTACAAATGTTCATTTCTTAAACATTTGATAACAAGTGTTACAAACTTTGTGTAAATAGAGACAAGTGTCATTATTTTAATTTTCTTTTAATTTTTATTAAAATCTGAAATTAATTTACATAAACCCCTACCTTCTCTTCATTTCCTTTTTCTTTCAAAATATAAGTTCGTTTCTAAGAGAAAAAGAAAAAAAATCAGTCTTGAATCAAATCCTCAAACCAAAACCTAGAATTTTCTCAAATTCAAATCTAAAACCTGTAAATTCATTACCCAGATTTCAAACAACCAGTAAACACTCCTTCCAGATCTGTAATCTCCTCAAAACATAATCATATTTGAGATTGTTTAACCATTTAAAGAATCTGAAACCATTCTGTTTACAAATCAAAAACCTGCATCATGTTTCAAGTATTTTGCAAATCTATTAACCCAGATCTACAATTACCCTTGTCTGCCTCAAATTTTTTAAAATGCATGCAACCTGAAGTATTTTGTGTGCAAATCAACTGCAAGCCTGCAGTTGCCTTCAAAAACCAAAATCAATTTCAAAAGCCTGTTATCATTTCCTCCAAACAAAACTGCATATTTGCAGTTTACTCTCAAAACCAAAGTCTAGTGCAATGAATTCTGCATTTTGAATGTCTGCCCCAAATTTTCATATGCATGCAAGTTTTAAAGAGGGAATCTGAAGCAAATAGATAAGCTAGCAAGTATTCAAAGTACTACCTGAAGCTTTCTGTATCTAAGGGGAAATCTTCTTCAAAATTCTAAGCCTTTTGAAAATTTCCAGCTTATTTGCAAACCTCTGCATTTCTAAATAGAGGTGGGTAAACTTTTTTTTACTAAAACTTAATTAGTTATTAGTTGTTTCTATGAGTTAGTGATGATGTTTATATACATATAGGTTGCCTCTGTAACGACCCGCAAATTTCGATAATTAAAATAGCAAAATTAATAAGATTTCGTGATTTTGTGTTAGAAAAAAAATTGTAATTCGTTTGGAATAATAATAACTGGAATGAATTGCGACAATAATTATCCAAGTAATGAAAAATGAATGCTACTTAGTGAATGCCTTTGAAATCAATAGTTGAATAGGATAATAAATGTTGAAATTCATTGGGTATAATAGAGTGATTGATTGACAAGTAAAATCTATTTAAAATCAAATATTGAACAGGTAAATTGTTTAAATTAAATAGTTAAAACTTATTGAATAATTGACTAACTGTAAAATGAAAATAGTGTTCTAAATTGTGAATTGGTTTTAAAAGTTGAGTCTTATAAGTTCAATTTCAATATTTCAAAAGATAATGAATTATTGGATAATCGAAATTGTTTAAATTTAATATTTGGAATTTATTGAATAATTTAATAATGAGAATTAAATAACCGTATAATGGAAATAGTTGTTTTATAATTTTAATTCGTTTCAAAAGTTAAATTTTATAAGTTCGTTTTGAATATTTCAAAAGATAGTGATTTAAGAATAATCAAATTTGTTAAATTTAATATTACGAATGTTTGAATAAATTAAATTTCGAATTTGATATGATTAATTTGATATTGAAATTTAATATATGAAAATAGAGTGAATATTTGAAATTTGATTTAATATGGTTCAAATTGGTTTCCAAAGTGAATGTAAGTTATATTGGGATTATAATAGAGTTAATAAGATTTTAAAATTGGAATTTACTGGATAATTGAATAACGGATTTAATATGATTAAAAATGATTTGTAAAATTTTATTTTATCATATTAAAGTTAGAATGATGTTGTAGAACTTTTAAAATCGAATTATAAGTAAATTTGTGAAAATTGAATATTTTAATATTTAATTAACGATTGGAAATAGCCAAATTTTGAACAGTCTCAGAATTGGACGAAACTAGTTCCATTGGATCCGTAATAGTTTGTTATTATCGGATTTCAATTTTCGTAGCAATCGGAGTTGTCGTTTGACCGTAGCAGCTCGAAACGCGTTGAAATTGTTTTAATATTAATTTGGCGAGTTAAAATAGTCATTTTTCAAACGGCCTCGGATTTCGACGAAACAAGTTTCATAGGATCCGTAATATGATATTATTCTAAGATTTCAAATTTTATGTCAATCGGATTTACCGTTTGTTCGGGGCGAGCCAAAACGCATAGAAATTCGTTTTATCGGTTTAATTTGAAATAGATCGTTTATTTCCGTAACTTGCACATACGATCGAATTAGCTTCCGAAAACTATTCCATTGTGTCCGGAATGCGGGATAAACCCTAGGAACGTCAGTTACCGTGCGAAATTCGGAGTTTGGAAAAGCCGGATAAATAATATTCGTTATTTCTTATAAATAGCCTTTATTCACAAAATAAAAAAAAAAGGAAAAAAAAAAGAAAACCTAATCCTCTAAGCCAGCCGCCAACCTTAAAATCTATGGCCGAAATGTTTCCATTTTCCCCCTCATTTTTCTCTCGATCCACTCAGTATTAACGGAAGTTGTCAACTGCAAACTCGAAGAGGGCAAGGAGATCTAGCTAATCATACGGAGATGATCGAGTTTCGAGCAACGTGGGGAAGTAGGGGAGGCCGCGACCTGCTGCCGTACGCACGCGTTTCTAGGCCTTTGGGGAAGGCCGAGCTCTGTGGTGCTCATACCGAAGATAGAGGAGGTGATGGACTTCAAGATGGCGCATGTTGATCGTCTTCAAGGTCAACGATGTGGGTGCGGCCTTGAACCCTAGTTCGTGAATTGGGTTTTAGGTTGCGTGTTTCATTATCTGGAGCATGAACGAACGAGTGGAAGAAGGAAGTTTCTGCGTGCGGCCCTGATGCAGATTACAGTAAGGAACGGCTCTGATTTGAGAAGGTTTTATGTAAAAAAAATGTGAACTAATTTATATTTAAATTCGTATAAGCTTTACAATGTCGTAACTTTTTCATACGAGGTCGGAAAATTACGAAACAAGTTGCGTTGTCTTCGTTTCGACGAGCACTACGCTATGGAACTGGATTGAAATCATTTGGAGCTAGAGAAAATTTTGGGTTAAATCGAACGTCGTTCTATTTGATTTAAATCGTAAAAATCAAGGTAAGTGTTTTATAACGCTCACACCGTACTAAATATCTTTATGCTAGTTAAATTGACATTATGAAGTGATATGAATTTTATTTGTCATTGTTTGATATAAATTTAATCGTCATATAGCTTGTTATTTGAATTAACCGTTAAAAATTAAATTGGCAGTTAAATTGAAATTGAAATTGAATTGAAGTGAAATTAAATTACCTGAGATTGATAACCATGAAACTGTCATGAATTGTATTGTTTATTGGATGATGTATTTTGATGGATGCTATTGGTTGATAATTGAATGTTTGGATGTTTATTTGCTTATATAGATCCTGTTATGCATACATATGATACTGTGATTTAATTAAGTAATATATGCTCTTCCCTGACATCTAATTGAAGAAAATAACTAATTGGCCATAGGATAGAAAATTATATATGGACACCGAATTGGCTAAATTAATAATTTTAAATCGTCGATTTGAAATTTATTTAAATGTTTGATTTGAAAGTTATAAATAGAAATAAATTTATAGAAATCGAATTTATTGGGAAATTGAGTTTGGAATGTTGAAATAAATTTTGGTAAAAGAAAATTGTTAAATAATTTAAGTTGAGACTTTGAGAATAAAATTTGGGATATGACTGAATTCCGAAAATCTATTTGATTTAAAGATTGAACATTATTTCGAACTCTGAGTATTACTACGTAAAAGCGGCATAAAAATGATATTTTGGAATTGAGCTTGAAATTGAATCATATTTGAAATGTAGATTTAAATTTGAGTATTGAAGGATAATTAAGTAAAAGTGAGATATAAGCGATGTTGAAATCGAGCTTGGAATCGAATCATGTTTGAAATTTGGATTTAGACTCGCATATTGATGGATAATTTTGTAAGTGTTCTAAATGGATATTTTGAAAAACCAAGCTCTAAATCGATATAAATTGAAATTGAACTGATTGAAAGTGAATATAAAATAGAATAAATTTGAAGTCAAAGTTGACGTTGAATTGAATTGAAATCGAAATCGAAATCGGTAGAATGGAAATTGAAATTGATTTGAATTGGAAAGATATAATTGAAATGGATTGGTTTTGAAGCTATCTCATTTTGTTTTACAAATTACTCAGTTATATAAAATATTTTTGAATACTTAAATTATTTTAATCTATTTTAAATCTACTTAACCCAATTTAAATTACTTTAAACTAATTTATCTATTTCAAATCCATTTTAAGATTTTAAGTATTTTTAACTATTTTAATTATGTAAACTACTTTTAAACTACTTAAAACTATTTTCTAAAATTCTAAGCTGGTCAATAAAGTGGAATGTTTATATTTAAATCTTGAATTTAAAATACGAATTGAGTTAAAGTGAAGTTGCAACCTAAATTGAAATTCGAAATGATTTTGAAATCGAAATGAGATATTGATGCGAAAATTGATTTTTGAAACGAAATCTTACATTTAAATAGATACGATGATATTTGAAATGGATTTGATCTTTGAAGCGAATATGATATTTTGATATCAATTATGAATCGATTTGAAATGTAAAAGAGCCAACGGTGTAATAATACGTAGTTATTAAAGGGACCGGGATCAGATATGGACATACTCTTTGTCGATACCGAAAACCACTTTAATAACTATTATACGCGGAGTGTTGATCCAGAATGAAGTGGATGGTTTGGTGAACGCGTTGACTGAAGAAAGAGAACGATATTGGATGACCCCTGACATGACTAAAACAGGAGCCGCGCCGGGCCATTGAGGCTCGCTACCTTTAGCGGACACGCTTCTTCGATACCATTTCTATTACATTTGTGATGCGATTTAGGTGCACCCCTTGATTTGGGAGTGTTGTTTCGCGGTGTTGGGGTGGCTATGCCCAACATCAGTCCGGATCACGCAACTACTAGTATCCTAGTTGGTATCGCCTCATGTACCTTGTCATACTGATTATCCTATTCGCGACCACTACGTTTTGATTTGTACCTTGAGTATATGGATTGCCCTCTGGTGACTTCCGGTTTTAGGGAAACTACGGTCTTGTATATGCTTTTGGGAATATAAAATGTGTTAAGGGGGATTATGGTAACGCCTTAACGCTATTTTGATACTTTATATTACTGATAGACATTATCTACTTAGCGTACATTACTATATAGTAGATAGTTTAACGGATCCTTAGGAGATGGAAAATCCCGTAACATCCCTTAAGTTATTGCGCGCACGTTGACACTGGATATGAGATGTCAAACCCCGTAAACATCTCTGACGCCGTTACACTCATATTTATTTACGATTGATTTAACTTACATGAGGATATTTAGTCCTGACTCGAGTGTTTTGTCTTTTCATTACGCTCGGGTCAGTCCTGAGTTTTCAGATTTTTGAAGATCTATTCTGGAGGACGAAGACGAAGATTGGTATACTATTACTATTATTATCCTTGCATCATGATTGCCTGTTGCATTAGTTTATTTTTTCTGTTGTATATGTATAACTCTGATAAATGTTGTATAAATAATTGTCACAGTATAGTAAACAGCTTCATGAACTGTTTATTTGACTATTATATTTTATCGTTCCGCTGTGAGATTCTGTGTTGTTTCTTTTCTTTTATTTCTTTTCTTTGTTTTCTTATTTACCCCAATAACCATCTTCCCTTTTGAATGGTTTGGAATCGACATGTGTATTTGATCGTCGGTTTAAACTGTCCAAAAAGGCGGGTCGTTACAGTTGGTATCAGAGCTTTGGTTTAGCGATAACCTTAGCTCTGTGGGGTCTGACTCTTTATAAATAGGGTAGGTATACCCTATGATGAGTCGCTGAGTGAATATATATATGGGAGAGCGTATTTGTTAGTGATATAAAATGTTTTATATTGTGTCGGTTGATTTGTTGAGTGGCTTATGGATTCTGGTCAATACGAGTAATTAACGTCATTGATAAGGATCTCTAAACACTTAATCAGAACAATTCAACATAGTATTGTTTTGAAATTGAGTAAATGAAATAATTTTGCTCTGATTATATTTCGTATATAAAGAAAATTTTAAGAAATTATTGTGACTTATCTAGCTTACCCGGTTGTTAGGAATTAAAATATTGGTTATCATCATTAATTGGATATGGTAATTTAATAAATAAGCTGAATTACAAAATGAACTATAATAAAACAACTTGTGGAATAATTCAAGAAAGCAAAATCCTATAAGAATATTTTATAAAGGTGACTTATAAATTAAAATAGATTTAAACTGGAAATTATTGAATTTAAGACCCGGAGATTTTGGAAAATGGTTCTCAAAGTTTGAAGAAATATATAGTAATATTAGTTGGAAATTATTTATGGAAATATTTTGGAAAGATTTTTAAGAAGGAATGAATTCAGTACTCCTCTCTTATGTCGCTGGAAAATAATTTCGGTGATGACTGCGCAGCATCATCGACGTTCATTTTCGAGTCTCAAAGTGGGGGAGACTTCTAAGAAGCTTTGCTTTTCTTCGAAATTATTTTGGGTAAATGGGTTTTGGTTTAAACTCCAAAGGTATGATTTGATATATATTAAAGATATAAGTGTATGTGTTTATTTCAAACGATTTGAAAAGAACCGGGCATTTAAAATTCTAAGTTATGTTAATTAGAAATTTTCAAATTATTGGAACAAAAAGTGAATAATCAGAATTTATAAAATAAGTGGATTAAGATATCTAAGCTTATGTTTTGGGAAAACTTTAGAGTTGTAGTGTACCTTTAAAGTTGAAAGGTAAAGAGGATTTAAATAAATCAAATTTGTGAACATTCTAATTAAGTAAAATGAAATTCTATAAATTTGTATAATACCAAATTTGCATTCTAATAACATATAATATGACTTACCAAATATTAAGAAGTTGAAATAATGTTTTGGATATGTAATGAGAGATTATACAAATAAACAGAACTCGGAAGTAATTGAAGTACACAAGTGAGAAGAAAAACTCTAATGGAATTGAAATTTATGTAAATGGAAATTTGGTTGTGAAAATTTTTTTAGTTATATACTTAAGTATATTCTGAAGTGATCAATGAAAAAAATTTGGAATAAATGGGTGAGCTTAAGGAAGTAGACGAATGAATTGCATATTATCTTTGTAAATTAGTTATGGAAATAAATATAAATTGCAAAGAAATTGGAATTGAATTTGTAACTTTTGAGATAACTGTAAACTAAGAAAAATCATTTATGGGAGGTTAGACTTTTATACAATGATTAATAAACTAAAGTGATGATTAATAAAATGTTCCACAAATGAATTCGTTATTAACTAAAATTATGAAAATGAAATAGATGTAAACAAAGAAATTTCGTATAGATAAGAATCAGTGGGAAAATGAAATTGAATTAAATGGAATGTTTAAAATGAACTTGAGTAAGCAAATTCTTTGATATGATGTTTGAGAAAAGATAATGTTAAAGAATATGCTACGTAAAGAAATGAATATACTAACTGAATAATGGATTGTGAGTAATTAAGTGAAAAAAAAAGTCAATGAAATAATCTAGTATAGATAAATTGGATAGAAATTCATTGGAAGGTAGTACGTGAGATTGTGCGTATATTATTTTATTCGCATAACGATTTGATCCAAATTCGAGCACAAAATTTCGAGATGATTTATATCGATCCAAGTTAGGATTTTTCACTCGATTTTCGACGGCGAACCCTAGATATGGATTTTTAATTTGATTCTGGAATTTTCTATCATAGTATATGGCTATGCAAGGAGAGTAACAGTTTCCAATCAAGGAACCAAATCTGAGTCCGCACTAGAGAGTCGTGCGAACGATACTAGTTGGAAGTGAAATTGTGTGATCGATTAAGCGATTAGATTGATATTGCTCACGGATGATATATGTACGGCTTACGGACTTAATTAAAGTTAATCTTGGAAATTTAAGATGCCAAATAAAAAAATGATTCTTTTAAAATTATATAACAGGATATATATATATATATATATATATATATATATATAAGAGATAAACCAAATGGAATGTAAAATTAATAACTTGGTTATGTTGGGTATGATTTGATTGTTATATGATTGTTAGTTGATTGTATATAATTCATTAAGTGAAAATTTAAAGCTATAAATCATTGAAATCAAATTGGAAGTTAAATGAATTTAAATAGAAATTAATTGGATTCAAATTTGAAGTGAACTAATGTAAATATAAATTAGTGAATGTTAACTAATTGAATTGAGAATGAATGTTAGTAAAATCCAACGTTAATGAATCAACTGTGATTAAAAATTGAAACCCAAGTCAATAAATATTAATGAGAAGTGAATTTATATTGATTGGTTTTAAATTTGTTGGATGATAGTTGGATGATAGTTGATTGATGGTTGCATTTGTTGTTGTTACATTTGCTATGTTGGCACATGTAGTTATTATGTTGCTATATTGTGTATATTGATATTATTTTCATATATGCATGTTTCTCATGGTTTGTTGAGTGTTTAGCAGGTGCGGATTTCGCTTGCTTCGCATTTAGAGCTCGCTTTCGCGCTATATTATTCGTATATGCTCGCTAATAAAAAAAATAAGGTACATGTTTATTTTATCATTGGATTTGGTGATTTTTGATGAGCCACTTGGCTTTTGGATTTTCTTTTGTTGGTTTGGGGCCCGTAGAGGCGTTTTGTAGTTGTACCGATCGAGCCGTGCAAAGGAGACTCTGCCGAAATTTTCCGTAAAATCCGGGTGTTAGAAAATTTTTCAAGTTTTAAAATTTTTTATAACTTGTTTTGATAACTAACTTTTAAGTTTAGAAAGCCGTTCGGAGTAAGTTAGTGGAAGTGTAGTAACGATTTATGAATGGAATTTCATTGTTTTATAAGTTGATAACTTTAAATAAAATATAGCTTGTGTTGAATTCTATACTTAGTGTCTTTTCCCTTCTTTTTCCTTTTCGGGGACGAAAAGTTTTGAGTGCGGGAGAGTGTAACGACCCGTAAATTTTCGATAATTAAAATAGCAAAATTAATAAGATTTCGTGATTTGGTGTTAGAAAAAAAATTGTAATTCGTTTGGAATAATAATAACTGGAATGAATTGCGACAATAATTATCCAAGTAATGAAAAATGAATGCTACTTAGTGAATGCCTTTGAAATCAATAGTTGATTAGGATAATAGAGTAATTGATTGACAAGTAAAATCTATTTAAAATCAAATATTGAACAGGTAAATTGTTTAAATTAAATAGTTAAAACTTATTGAATAATTGAATAACTGTAAAATGAAAATAGTGTTCTAAATTGTGAATTGGTTTTAAAAGTTGAGTCTTATAAGTTCAATTTCAATATTTCAAAAGATAATGAATAAATGGATAATCGAAATTGTTTAAATTTAATATTTGGAATTTATTGAATAATTTAATAATGAGAATTGAATAACCGTATAATGGAAATAGTTGTTTTATAATTTTAATTCGTTTCAAAAGTTAAATTTTATAAGTTCGTTTGGAATATTTCAAAAGATAGTGATTTAAGAATAATCAAATTTGTTAAATTTAATATTACGAATGTTTGAATAAATTAAATTTCGAATTTGATATGATTAATTTGATATTGAAATTTAATATATGAAAATAGAGTGAATATTTGAAATTTGATTTAATATGATTCAAATTGGTTTCCAAAGTGAATGTAAGTTATATTGGGATTATAATAGAGTTAATAAGATTTTAAAATTGGAATTTATTGGATAATTGAATAACGGGTTTAATATGATTAAAAATGATTTGTAAAATTTTATTTTATCATATTAAAGTTAGAATGATGTTGTAGAACTTTTAAAATCGAATTATAAGTAAATTTGTGAAAATTGAATATTTTAATATTTAATTAACGATTGGAAATAGCCAAATTTTGAACAGTCTCAGAATTGGACGAAACTAGTTCCATTGGATCCGTAATAGTTTTTTATTATCGGATTTTAATTTTCGTAGCAATCGGAATTGTCGTTTGACCGTGGCAGCTCGAAACGCGTTGAAATTGTTTTAATATTAATTTGGCGAGTTAAAATAGTCATTTTTCAAACGGCCTCGGATTTTGACGAAACTAGTTTCATCGGATCCGTAATATGATATTATTGTAAGATTTCAAATTTCATGTCAATCGGATTTACCGTTTGTCCGGGGCGAGCCAAAACGCATAGAAATTCGTTTTATCGGTTTAATTTGAAATAGATCGTTTATTTCCGTAACTCGCACATATGATCGAATTAGCTTCCGAAACCTATTCCATTATGTTCGGAACGCGGGATAAATCCTAGGAACGTCAGTTACCGCGCGAAATTCGGAGCTTGGAAAAGCCGGATAAATAATATTCGTCATTTCTTATAAATAGCCTTTATTCACAAAATAAAAAAAAATAAAAAAAATAAAACCTAATCCTCTAAGCCAGCCGCCACCCTTAAAATCTATGGCCGAAATGTTGCCATTTTCCCCCTTATTTTTGTCTCGATCCACTCAGTATTAACGGAAGTTGTCAACTGCAAACTCGAAGAGGGAAAGGAGATCTAGCTAATCATACGGAGATGATCGAGTTTCGAGCAACGTGGGGGAGTAGGGGAGGCCGCGACCTGCTGCCGTATGCACGCGTTTCTAGGCCTTTGGGGGAGGCCGACCTCTGTGGTGCTCATACCGAAGGTAGAGGAGGTGATGGACTTCAAGATGGCGCTTGTTGATCGTCTTCAAGGTCAACGATGTGGGTGCGGCCTTGAACCCTAGTTCGTGAATTGGGTTTTAGGTTGCGTGTTTCATTATCTGGAGCATGAACGAACGAGTGGAAGAAGAAAGTTTCTGCGTGTGGCCCTGATGTAGATTACAGTAAGGAACGGCTCTGATTTGAGAAGGTTTTATAAAAAAAAATAAAAATGTGAACTAATTTATATTTAAATTCGTATAAGCTTTACAATGTCGTAACTTTTTCATACGAGGTCGGAAAATTACGAAACAAGTTGCATTGGCTTCGTTTCGACGAGCACTACACTATGGAACTGGATTGAAATCATTTGGAGCTAGAGAAAATTTTGGGTTAAATCGAACGTCGTTCGATTTGATTTAAATCGTAAAAATCAAGGTGAGTGTTTTATAACGCTCACACCGTACTAAATATCTTTATGCTAGTTAAATTGACATTATGAAGTGATATGAATTTTATTTGTCATTGTTTGATATAAATTCAATCGTCATATAGCTTGTTATTTGAATTAACCGTTAAAAATTAAATTGGCAGTTAAATTGAAATTGAAATTGAATTGAAGTGAAATTAAATTACCTGAGATTGATAACCATGAAACTGCCATGAATTGTATTGTTTATTGGATGATGTATTTTGATGGATGCTATTGGTTGATAATTGAATGTTTGGATGTTTATTTGTTTATATAGATCCTGTTATGCATACATATGATACTGTGATTTAATTAAGTAATATATGCTCTTCCCTGACATCTAATTGAGGAAAATAACTAATTGGCCATAGGATAGAAAATTATATACGGACACCGAATTGGCTAAATTAATAATTTTAAATCGTCGATTTGAAATTTATTTAAATGTTTGATTTGAAAGTTATAAATAGAAATAAATTTATAGAAATCGAATTTATTGGGAAATTGAGTTTGGAATGTTGAAATAAATTTTGGTAAAAGAAAATTGTTAAATAATTTAAGTTGAGACTTTGAGAATAAAATTTGGGATATGATTGAATTCCGAAAATCTATTTGATTTAAAGATTGAACATTATTTCGAACTCTGAGTATTACTACGTAAAAGCGACATAAAAATGATATTTTGGAATTGAGCTTGAAATTGAATCATATTTGAAATGTAGATTTAAATTTGAGTATTGAAGGATAATTAAGTAAAAGTGAGATATAAGTGATGTTGAAATCGAGCTTGGAATCGAATCATGTTTGAAATTTGGATTTAGACTCGTATATTGATGGGTAATTCTGTAAGTGTTCTAAATGGATATTTTGAAAAACCAAGCTCTAAATCGATATAAATTGAAATTGAACTGATTGAAAGTGAATATAAAATAGAATAAATTTGAAGTCAAAGTTGACGTTGAATTGAATTGAAGTCGAAATTGAAATCGGTAGAATGGAAATTGAAATTGATTTGAATTGGGAAGATATAATTAAAATGGATTGGTTTTGAAGCTATCTCATTTTGTTTTACAAATTACTCGGTTATATAAAATATTTTTGAATACTTAAACTATTTTAATCTATTTTAAATCTACTTAACCCAATTTAAATTACTTTAAACTAATTTATCTATTTCAAATCCATTTTAAGATTTTAAGTATTTTTAACTATTTTAATTATGTAAACTACTTTTAAACTACTTAAAACTATTTTCTAAAATTCTAAGCTGGTCAATAAAGTGGAATGTTTATATTTAAATCTTGAATTTAAAATACGAATTGAGTTAAAGTGAAGTTGCAACCTAAATTGAAATTCGAAATGATTTTGAAATCGAAATGAGATATTGATGCGAAAATTGATTTTTGAAACGAAATCTTACATTTAAATAGATACGATGATATTTGAAATGGATTTGATCTTTGAAGCGAATATGATATTTTGATATCAATAATGAATCGATTTGAAATGTAAAAGAGCCAACGGTGTAATAATACATAGTTATTAAAGAGACCGGGATCAGATATGGACATACTCTCTGTCGATACCGAAAACCACTTTAATAACTATTATACGCAGAGTGTTGATCCAGAATGAAGTGGATGGTTTGGTGAACGCGTTGACTGAAGAAAAAGAACGATATTGGATGACCCCTGACATGACTAAAACAGGAGCCGCGCCGGGCCATTGAGGTTCGCCACCTCTAGCGGACACGCTTCTTCGATACCATTTCTATTACATTTGTGATGCGATTTGGGTGCACCCCTTGATTTGGGAGTGTTGTTTCACGGTGTTGGGGTGGCTGCTGGCTATGCCCAACATCAGTCCGGATCACGCAACTACTAGTATCCTAGTTGGTATCGCCTCATGTACCTTGTCATACTGATTATCCTATTCGCGACCACTACGTTTTGATTTGTACCTTGAGTATATGGATTGCCCTCTGGTGACTTCCGGTTTTGGGGAAACTACGGTCTTGTATATGCTTTTGGGAATATAAAATGTGTAAAGGGGGATTATGGTAACGCCTTAACGCTATTTTGATACTTTATATTACTGATAGACATTATCTACTTAGCGTACATTACTATATAGTGGATAGTTTAACGGATCCTTAGGAGATGGAAAATCCCGTAACATCTCTTAAGTTATTGCGCTCACGTTGACACTGAATATGAGATGTCAAACCCCGTAAACATCTCTGACGCCGTTACACTCATATTTATTTATGATTGATTTAACTTACATGATGATATTTAGTCCTGACTCGAGTGTTTTGTCTTTTCATTACGCTCGGGTCAGTCCTGAGTTTTCAGATTTTTGAAGATCTATTCTGGAGGACGAAGACGAAGATTGGTATACTATTACTATTATTATCTTTGCATCATGATTGTCTGTTGCATTAGTTTATTTGTTCTGTTGTATATGTATAACTCTGATAAATGTTGTATAAATAATTGTCACAGTATAGTAAACAGCTTCATGAACTGTTTATTTGACTATTATATTTTATCGTTCCGCTGCGAGATTCTGTGTTGTTTCTTTTCTTTTATTTCTTTTCTTATTTACCCCAATAACCATCTGCCCTTTTGAATGGTTTGGAATCGACATGTGTATTTGATCGTCGGTTTAAACTGTCCAAAAAGGCAGGTCGTTACAGCCTCTGTGTAGATGAATGTTATTATTTGTTATGCTTGATACTGTGCATGCTTGTTGCATAAATCCTCTCTGTTTTCTTTTCTTACTGCAGAGTTAAGTTTAAAACTAAACTTCAAGCTATTTTGTTAAACAACTATTAGAACATAGATTCAAACTAAAACAAGTTAACTCAAGTATAAACAGAGAAGAAGAGAAAAAAATCAAGGTTTCTGGATTTTGAAGTTTATCTGTAAACCAAAAATGCATTAAACAAATTTATCTTCAATGTTTGGAAACAAGTATTTAATTTGGTTAAAACAATTACATAAATCAAAGTATAGTTGAAAGTTATGAATTGTGAAAAGAAATTCAAAAATTTTAAAACTGTATTGAGTTTGCATTTGGGGTTTCTCTGCAAATTGGATTTCTGCCCATTTCTATTGATTTGTGTAACTGGGTAACTTGAGATTGTTCTTGGAGCTAGATGGAACATCAGTAAGTATAGCAAAAATCATTGAAATTTTTTTAAACCACTGAATAATTTGATTTTGCCAAAGATTCATATTTAAACCTAGTTTTTGAAGCTGTCTGTGAATTGACTTCTGCATCGTCTATATTGCTTCGAGTTGAATGAAATCTCGGATGAAGGGAGCATGATGGGTCAGTGACCTATGGCCGGAGTTGTGGCCTGTGTAGTTGATCGGAGTCGTGAGAATTTGGGGTTTTCTGGTTGTGGGTTTTTGAGTTCAGATCACCTGATGAACTCGATTTTGATTCATAGCATGGGGTGTCGTTCTGTGGGTCGTAGGTGGATGTAGG